>OX402585.1:23040652-28040652 GCA_948098905.1 Tiliacea aurago
TGTGTTTGTATAGTGATAATCAAAGTTCAATTAAATTAGCAATTAATCCATTGTTTTACAATAAGCGCACCAAACACATTGACATTAGGCATCACTTTGTGAGAGAATGCATTTCAGTTAAGAAAGTGGAATTAAAATATGTGTCCACCCTAGAAATGCCAGCAGACATTTTCACAAAAAGTTTGTGTGCAAAGAAACATTATAAGTTTTTAAAATTGCTTGGTTTGTCTAAAATTTAACTTGGCTTGTCTGAATTTTATTTGGGATTGATATTTGTCAGTCCTT
The DNA here is from genome assembly GCA_948098905.1 of Tiliacea aurago. NCBI lineage: Eukaryota > Metazoa > Arthropoda > Insecta > Lepidoptera > Noctuidae > Tiliacea > Tiliacea aurago. The sequence continues at coordinate 23,040,938 of OX402585.1, forward strand.
CCCCGTAGTCAAACTATTTTGTCCAACTGATTTGACCACAAGGAAATTTGACGATGGATCTTTCCCTGTGGTCAAACTACTCCAATGATCCTACCTGTATATAAAGTTTGACTGCTGTAGTGTACAGTTATGACAAAAATTAAAACCGTAATATAATTTTTTCGAAGTTATAATAATAATGTTTCAAATTATTAAATCGCAGTTACCAGAATGGTCCATTAAGAAAGTTCATTTGGATTTTGTAAAGAACTGCAGCTGCAAATTATATTAATTCCAATTTGGTTTCTATTCACAAATCCTCAATGGAAAAAGGCCAAACTCAATGGTAAAATCTTAGTGGAAAAACAACGAAGGCACCGTTGCGCTTCTATCGCCACTCCTCTCGCAAAAAAAAAAAACAAAGAAAAAAAGAGAAACGCGTATTGGGATTTTTTACTTCTCGGCCACTTCTTCCCAAAAAATGTTGGGAATATATTTACAGTTAAATACCAATAACCTAAAAATGTAGAGAAAACCTTGCTCATAACTAAAACTTTCATCGTGGAATGGTGCGTGTATGGGGTACAGCACCGAACTAAATAATTTTGTTGCCGTTCTTATATCATTAAAAGAAAATCTATCTCAATTTATTTAAAAAATAGCCGACATCTATTTCATCGTGTATTAACTCCATTTGGCATTTTTGAATGAATTCGTCTCTATATATTAATTCACTCCGGCGAGGAGACGGTTCTTCGGAGGAATTGCTTTCTTTGTCTAATAATGTTTTGAGCAAACGAGAAACTGTTATTGGATTATGTCTCTTCATAAATTTATTAAGTTGAGCATTCCAGCTCTCTACAACATTATTAGTTCGATGCCTTTGTCCATATACGGACCATTGTATTCTAAATGATTTCTTTTTTAGCCATGTGTTCTCGAAATATTGAAGGTATTTTTCAATTTTTGGTGTTTTAGGACAATCAGATTGTATATAATCCCAACCTTCATCAATTTTTTTTTCAGGTAGCAAAGCAAGTGCAGCACATAATCCGACCACTCTTTTTCCATCTTTGCTTTGTATTTTCATTTTTTTGGCCTTTTTCCATTGTGAATTTGTAAAATGATAGAAACATTTTATTAACTGGACATCTGTGAAAATCGATGAAATAGCATTGCTGGCAGCAATTTCAAAATCAGAGTGAAATTTTTTTGGTAACCATTCGGGTATTTGAGAATGTAACATAGAGAATAAAATTTCATATGATTCTTCCGTTTTATCCGTCATTAGTGCATAAGCAACTGGAATCACGTGCGTTGTGGTTGATGATGTATCTAAAGCCGCATGGATGCTGTACAATTGTGTAAATCCATTTGGGCAACTGTAGAAAGTGCCATCCCCAAAAAATTCTTTCAATTGAACCATTCTTGTCTTATTTTTTTCTGAACAAAAAATCATAATTCGTCTTGTTTCGGTAACATAATCAGCCAAGAGAAATGAATACAAATTATCGGGAACTGTTGCCTCTTTAGAATCAATGAAGCATGTTTTTTTACGATTATTGTATAAAACCGATTTCACACTGCCAAAGGATGGTAAATTTTTGGTAAACTTCTTCTTTTCTTTATACGCTGTTGGAATAGGGACATCATTGTTAACCACTTCTTGTCTTAACTCATCAATCACAATATCGATCTCATTTTTCCTATAATCAGCAATACAGATGTGTTCAGTCCTTTTTACTATGTTGTCATTCTAAATATAAGAAAAAATAATATGATCAAACCCTCTATAAATTAAAAAGATTATAATAAAAAAAATAATAAAAAAAAAAAAAAACGCCCTGTAGAAAAAATAAATTGCGCAAATGAGCCACCGTACACAGCCACCGATGGCCAGCAACAAGCAGCTCACACGATTTTGTTTGTAGACTCGCCGTACACGTGTGGCCGATGGTGGCCAGACGCTACAGCAGCGTCCGCGACTCGCCACCACCGTCGCGCTCCTAGGGAGGGAGAGGGAGGGCCCTCTCCTGAGTCGTTAGACAGCCCGTTTAGTGTACTTTAGCTATTTTCATAGTGTAATGTCGTACGGTATTCTGTTATGGGGAAATGCATTTGTTCCCAACGAGTAACACCCTCAAATGTCACACTGTTACTCGATGGGAACTTTTTATTACTAATTTCCCAACCAGTCACACTGTTACTCGATGGGAACTTTTTATTACTAATTTCCCAACCAGTCACACTGTTACTCGATGGGAACTTCTTATTAGTAATTTCCCAACCAGTCACAATATTACAGTAGTTAATGAAAAGAAGAATTAAATCGGTTTTTACTTTAAAAACATTTATTCGTCATATTGCTGGTGATTCTCCTTTGAACGTTTTATTCTTAAATAATTAAATAAAATTACAATACCTAAATACATACATACATACATAGACTCACGCCTGTATCCCCGAAGGGGTAGGCAGAGGTGTAATATTACACCCACATCTCGCCATCTATATTTAAGTCCCACGTAATAAGGGGGGGAGGTACCTAAATACAATCAGCTTTATATAATATATCAGAGTAAATCATCACATTTTACAACAATTTTACAGTTCTAATTTCTAATGTTAATTTGAACTTTAAACAATTTTCCAAATACATATAATTAGCCATAAGTATGTTGTGACAATTAAAATTATGTATAGCAAAATAAAGTTATGATAAGCCGGCAACATCAGTTATCGCGAGTGTGTAATGGCGGTTATTTTCCATGCACATTTAATGTAAAAATACTTTTGCATCCCTCTTCCCGCGGCCCCGGCGGCGGCGGCCACGTGTCGTAAGTGGGGGAGAGGGACGCAAAATGAATTAGTCAGAGCAGTGCAACGAAGCAAAGTGCACGTTGTCGACAATGTCAGAGCCCACCGCATCTAGTTCGTCCGGTCAAGTGCCATTAAATTTAATTAAAAGGAATGGTGGGACAATTTTGCTACGAAGTGGACATCAATTTTATGCTAGACGAAAGCATAGTAGCGGATTAATAGTGTGGGCGTGCACAAAACGAAACATTTGCAAAGGAATCTTGAGAATAAAAGTAAGTACCTATATAATAAAGTTTACTGATAAACCTATGGTTTGTTTGTTAATCAATACGTTTATTTGTGAATGAATGCTTTGCATTATTTTCATAAAACTATAGATTTGTTTTATTTCAAGCTACTTAAAGTCCTAAATACTTATTCGTTTTCATTTCTTCCAAGCATACGCTATTATTAAAAGCGGCTTAAAACATTTTTTCTTAAGGCTTTTAAAATTGCTTAAAACTTGTTTCAAAATGTATTATTAATAAAGCCGAGTTTACACTATAAGACAACATTAGGCGCGCGACAAGTGACGTTCAACATGTATGCTAAGTAGTAGTAGATGCGTCATACACAAACGCGGCATAAACACTTAATCGATTTATTTGGAACTGTTATAAACACGTGTTTTAAAACAACTTGTTTTAATCATACGCAGGGTTAAACAATATGACGAATATTACTAATACGACAGCTTTGACTCCTGTTATTATTGTTGCTATTTTCTATTTATAGGATCAACGAATACTAGACGAGACTGCTCATAGCCATGCTCCAGACTTTGCGAAGAACGAAATTGATGAATCAATCCATAAATTAAAGACTGAATTGTACAAACCGGACTTTCCGAACATTCCACAAAAATACAATTCCATGATAGGCAACCTTAAAGTAATAATATTGTATCCAACATACCAAAATTTACTAGCGTTAAAAGTACACTGTATAGACAACGGAACAAAGAAGCTGGAGTTTCAAAGATGTTATTTAAAAACGCTCTTGAAGTCGAAGTGCCACCAAGATATAATAACTTTTTGTTAGCAGACTACTCAAATAAAACTAATAATACACGAATAATAGTATTTTCCTCGGTGGAAGCAAGGCAAATTACATGTGAATCAAAAGAATTTTATGGCGATGGCACATTCAGAAGCTGCCCTTCTCCATTCGTGCAATTGTATACAATTCATGTAGATACTGGTAGTACAATAAACCACACAAATATAACCCCTGTGATATATGCTTTAATGACCAACAAAACAATGCAGAGCTACTTAATTCTGTTTCAAATGATTAAGTCGCAGTTGCCGGATTGGAATCCAACAAAATTTAAACTTGATTATGAAAAGGCTGCAATGAATGCCATTATCAAAGTCTTTCCAACAGTCATAATAAAAGGTTGTTATTATCATTACAACAAAGCCATTTTTAAAAAAGGAAAAAGCCTGAATATGACCTCACGAACGTCACAAGATTTGAAGGAGGTGCGAATAATTGAACTTAGTGCGATTCTTCCATTATTGCCCGAAAACGAGATAATTAATGGATGGGTTTACATAATTGCTAGATACGGAGATAGTGAAGGTACAGGCACAAAAAAATTCATTAACTACATGGAAAAACAGTGGCTCCGTGAGGAATATTTAAAAGTGTGGTGCGTTTTTGGTGACGCCCATCGCACAACAAATGCACTCGAATCTTGGCATAATAAACTAAATAAGACCATTGGAACAAAACACCCGAATATTATGCATTTCTTGCACACAATTGAAGAAGATTCTTCTCAGAATACTGTCAGAAATGTTCTGAAACAACAAGGCAAACCGTCAAAAAGAAAACGGGGTAAGAAATCTATATCAAGAGACGAGTTTATTCAGGAAGTGCAGCTGGAATTAACACAAGGTCTTATTTCAGTTGGCCATGCTTTGGAGATTTTACGACACTAGAATTAAGAACTGATACTTATTGTAAAATGTGGTGATTTACTGTGATACATACATATAGGTACAAACATAAGGTTGATTATATTTAGAAAATTCTTCTTTAAAGTTCAAATTAATATTAGAAATAAGGACTGTTAATTATTGTAAAATGTGATGATTTACTCTGTTATATTATATAAGGCCGATTGTGTTTAGATATTGTTACTATGACTAAAACATTAAAATGAGAATTACTAGCAATATGACGAATGTTAACGTGTAACGTCCGTAATTAAGTAACTGTATTTACCAATGTTGTTATTTTGTTGATTTTAATAAAAATTTAAAAAACCGATTTAATTCTTATTTTCATTAAGTTCTGTAACAGTGTGTTCCCATCGAGTAACAGTGTGACTGGTTGGGATTTTTTTCTGAAGAAATTCCCATCGAGTAACAGTGTGACTGGTAGTGTGACCGGTTGGGAATTTTTTCAGAAAAAAATCCCATCGAGTAACAGTGTGACATTTGAGGGTGTTACTCGTTGGGAACAAATGGGGAAATGCTGCCGACATTCAGACTATCTTTGTTTTGCAGAAAAGAGCAGGGGGCCTAAAATGGACGCATTGGCAGAATCATAATATGATCTGCGTACAATTCATACATCCCGCAATTCATCTGTTTGACAGCTGCTATTTGACATTAGACTTCATTAAAGCAATTCATAGTTTGTGGACCATTTTACGAAACTCCATACAAAACTGTCAAACAGATGAATTGCGGGATATGAATTGTACGTATGATTCTGCCAAAGCGTCCATTTTAGGCCCTCTGTTCGATCAATTTATAAATTAAGTCCAAGACACTCTCTCAGAGATAAATTTAAGGAGATTAATGTAATGACTGTGCCTTCTCAGTATATTTTTGAAAATCTATTATATGCCCATAAAAATATAAAATTATTTAAAAAATACAGTGATATCCATAATATAAATACTAGGAACAAACACAAATTTGTTGTACCTACAACAAGGCTCAAGAAAAATGTGGCTCGTTTCGATGTCAATGTATACGCTTTTATAATAAACTGCCAAGCCACGTTCAAGATCTAAGCCTTAATAAATTCAAATCATTCTTTAAACGTAAGTTGTGCCAGAAAGCCTTTTATACTGTTAAAGATTATATTGAGGACAAAAAGGCTTGGGATTGAGCTGCTCCAATTTTTGTACATATTGAGGTAGTTTATTTTTATTTTTATTGTTTTTTTGTTTTTTTTGTTTTTGCTAACTTTATTATTTTATAAACAGCGACATTTAATTATTATTTTATACACAATGACATGAATATTTACTTGTAAAGTATTATATTATTTTAATTATTGTGAATGTGAAGACTATGTGGGTTATTGCATAATATTTTTTTTCCCTTTCTTTTATTCTCAGTTAGTGTTAATCATGGTCTTGCAGTTTGAGTCATATAAGTGGCCTACCCAAATGTCCTTTCTTTGGTATTGATCGTCGCATCGTTGAGCTCCTTAAATTCTGAGTAGAGCTGCACGATTACTGACAAATGCGTGCACTGACTGGTCAGGTCCACTCAACCTGTGTGGTTCTTTCCTCAAAAGACCATTTCAGACACCAATCTACATGGTCTTCACATGATCTGACCAAGATTATGTCTGGACTTTAAAAGAGACTATGACCTCTGAGTTTGTTTCGGCCTTTCTTCTCAGAGTAGTCAGATAGGAAACGCCGACCTCATCTAGTTTTTAAAATATGATTGACGTGTAAAAGTGTTTGTACAAACCTACTTACAGAAATAAAATCATTTATCATTTATCAAGTTACCATCTGTTCTATTGTTTGTTCTACTTCTACCAATAGAACACTTAGGAAAAATCCTCCCTCAAACTAGGCTTCCGAACACCAGTAGCTGTCGCACGCCACTGCCACATTTGCAACAGCGGCAGTAATAGATGACTCGTTTGCGCCGAGCCTTATAGTAAGTTCATGAAAAAACGGAGCCAATAATTTTGTACACTACCTTCACAGTGATAGACCCTCGACACTTATCTTTTCTCAGATGACTGCATGCCCAAAAAACGTTCCCATTTTTGTAGGTACGCCATCTGTAATACTGCCGCCCATCGTGGAGTAAAACTATACCACGTTTACGTTTCACATATTTCATATCCATTTTTTATTATGAATAATTTGAAATTCAACAAAGGATAACAATTTTATTGTGAATGACGCGACGCTTGACATTTGACATAAATTTTATATTTGACTGTACATTAAACTGCATGCTTATACAGCGTGCTAAAAAGTTGCAATATCAATAAAGTTTGACCACTGGGAAAATTATTCCTTGTAGTCAAATCAGTTGGACAAAATAGTTTGACTACGGGGAAGGACCCATATTTGTAATTGAATTTTTATTTTTTTGTCCCTTTAGTATTTAGATTATTTACGTTAGGTCAGGATGTTACGATATTATAAGTAACATAAATAATCTGTGGGAAGAACATTGTAAGAACAATATGTTATCTGTGTAATAAACTATAGTTGATTCCAAACCACCATTGTTTTAATATACTAGACACGTATTTCGGGTTTCGCATATACTAAAACTAATATTTTATTTTTCATTTCTTATACAGCGTGTTACGAAATACATATCAAAGGCACGGATTCTTTTGGTGATTACAAACTAAATAGCAACATTTTTTTTAATAATACCTACATAATTATAAAGTTAAGCATCATTTAACTAATAAAAATCAAATGTTTCCAATTGAATTCTACACATTACTAGACCAAGTCAGCTGCTCGGTACACGTTTTAATCCATTCGTTTGATCCCGCCGCCAATCGTGCCGGCCCGCGCCGCCGTGTGTCGTTGCGGCGCTGTGTCGCAGAGCTGTGCAGGTGTGTGTGTACTAGGCGCACAGACACAGATAATGGATAATGACTCTCGTAGTGCGGTTACACGTTTTTTTATGATTTAAATTTAATAAACTATAGAAATAAAAAAAAATATCAAACATTATCAAAGTTATTCTTTTTGATATACCCTTTCCGTAACACGCTGTATATTTCATTTCTTAAATTGATAGTAAATGATTAAAATTTTAAATAAAAATCTTATTTCTAGATAGTTTTTCTGGTGGAACCGGCTGGTCTACGTTGGTTGACGAGGACAATGATCTGTTGCTGATAGCGAAAACGTCGTTGTCTGGAGACTTGTTTCACTTACCTGCGTCAAATCCAAAAATTGATGTCAAATCACTGGCAGAAGAGGAATCGTATACACGTTACTTGCCAGACTTTTGGAACTTAGGTAAAGTTTATCGACACTTTATTATTATCAGTGCCAATGCTGGGTTCTCCCTAGAGCTGAAAGCCGAGAGAGCATTGTCTTTACATTTAATGAATGTAAACAAAATATTGCAAAACATTTTAAAAGATAACTAAACTACCTTTTGGAAAGGGTAACTAGAAACAATTCTAAAGAGTCTTTTAATTAATGGCAATACTTGAAATAAATGATTTGGTTTTGGCTTAGCTGTGCGAGGAAGCAGAACAGTGAGCGAGGAAAAGTAAAAACTACGAACAGAAGTGCTTAATTTTGAATATGAAGCTCTGATGGAATGCCAGCCTAAATGCGAACAAGAATCTTTATTAGACATGACCCTGCCAAACTTACTTTAAGACGCTGACAACAGGTAAACCGTTGTCACTGTCAGACTGCATACAAAAGAAAGAGAAGCGCGATGACACAATGCTTGTAATTTATTGCAAAATGTGAAAAAAAATATTCATTTACTCAAAAATGAGTTAAGTAATCGAAAATAAAAAACAACTAAGTTCTGCATACAAATAAGACGTTCTTGTTATTAATTAAATACCAATCGTACGTTGATGTTTAATACAGATATTTTGGATTGAAACTCAAAGTAAAGGCCTATTTTACCATTCATTTTTATCGAGATTTTTTTCTAAACGTGTTTTGGTAACAACCAAGTTCTGAGAAATATGTTCAAGAATAACATATATTTTTTCCACTACCACAAACTATAAAGATTTGGAAATTTATTGTTTAAGACAAGCCTACTTTTATCATTTGCCTCTTGTACGCGCCTTAAGGGGGATGCGCTAAGGTAGCCCACGAAATTCAAATTTTCTTACGTTTTTCGCAATTTGCAGGTCAGTAACAGGTTGTATGTTGATCTAAATATGATTCGCGGCCATAACAAACATGGCTTTATAGAATTATAATCATTAGAATCAGCATTACAACTCTCTAAGTTCAAAAAATCCTACTGAATGATTTTTTCTAAAATAATAATATAGTAAAATAATTCTTCTCTAATGTTCTAACCGCCCAATATGTAGTGGTTGCATGTGTTATTGGGTTTTTCAAAAGCAGTCTGTAGTCTGGATTCGTGCCCGGTTGATGGCAATAGGAGGCCCCCTATTACATGGGACTTAAACATAACCGGTGAAATGTCGATATCGGTACTACGAGTATAGGCACACCTCTGCAGAAACCTTCGGGGAAACAAGACATAATAATAATATAATATATTGATGATATAATGATTGATGACATAACAATAATATAATATATTATTATTATTATGTCATAACCCATTGTGTATTTTTAAATTTTGTATAATACGCTGCTTAACCTATTTGCAATTTAAGACTTACATGTTTTAGCTAAGGGAGTCGGGTGATCTGTAAGAATGTGTATTTTATTTATTACCCAGTGCCTGGAATAATATGATGTGGAGATGAATAAAGACTTATTATTATTTTATTGCAGGTTTTGGCCTCACTGCTGGAAAATTCTTTTCAAACAAAATAATACGCGAAAAAACAGTGTACGCCTTCAGTATGCTAAAGAAAAATATGAAAGGAGTCGTAAGTAATCGAATGAAATCTAAAAATAATAAAATCGGCTCCGAAACTACTTTCAGTGCTTTTTCGCTATTTCTTATAGTTTCTGATTAGGCCATCCTTTGCACACTTGATAAATTCAGTCTGTATATTATGTACCACTGATAACTTTAAACAATTGCAATACTTTTATGATATTAGCTATACGGTATTATTATATATATTTTTTAATTATTATTAAACTTCTCTTAACGTTAAAGAACATAATTCTTACCTCTCTTCTGTTAACGTTAAAGAAAAATAACTTCAAAAGCGTGTAACTTCTTCATATTTCCACCGATTTTATTATTTTTATCACAAATCGTCTCCTTTTAGTAATGTCTTTGAACTAAGTATTAATTCATGTATAATCTATATTGAATAAAATAATTGTCCGTGTTTATAGTATATAACTAGACAATGGTGAATGGTGAAATTTCTCAATCGTAGTGGAAAAAAGACAGGATTTTGGCAAAACTGACTAGTGTCTTATGATAAATAACTTATTTACCAGCCGTCTTTTGTTAGTACACACAGCTCCATTAAGTGGTTATCCCCCCAAAAGACATGTGTGTTCAAATCGAAGACAGACCCAAGTTGGTTTTGTATTTTGCAAAATCATTTTATTATAATTAATGTAGGTATTGTTTTAGTGAATAAATAAGTTTAAGTTAGATTTTTTTTTAAAGTCATTTTTTTTTTCAATAAAACGTTGAAATACACCGATTGGGTAAACTTTTATTACTGCGTACAACGACTAGCAATAAAACGGTTAATATTTACAATCATTATTATATTCAGCATCCCAATAGACCGGACATTTCAAGGCCGCTTGTCGTGCATAAGATTAGAGGTTCAAATCCTAGGCACGAAATGTGCTTTTTGTCATGCATTATATTTTTATTAATATAAAGTATTTTTCTATGTTGTTTTATTTACTTAATATTTATAAAGAATTTAAAAATCAAGAAAAGTTAAATATTTTATTAATCATCATAATCAGCCTATAATGTTCCCACTGCTGGGACACAAGCCTCTCTGTGGGAGGGAGGGGGTTTTAATAATCATAATAATAGCAATAATAAATATTAAAACATAATTAATATTTATTATTGCTATTATTTAACAAAACTTTTCGAATACTCGCAATTCCTTTTATGCTCACATTTTGTTCATAAAGAACAACTATTTTTGTCCTCATAAAATTAGAAATAATTTTACATAATAATTGGTAAATCGTAGTCGTTTACTCTTCGTCGTTTTAAGTGAACGTATAAATTAAAAGTTGTAGTTATAACTTGAGGGTATGGATTAATCTTCTAAAGAAACGTAAAATAATAACCCTCAAATTCAGTATTAATTTTAATACCTTTTTCTCAAACTTGCTTGGAAATTCGAGCATTATTTTGACAACCTTCTTCGAGTTAAATCGAAATTGCTGTATGAAAACCCATAATTATGTGTCGTGGTTAAGCGGCCAAATAAATTACATAGTAAACTCTATATCTATCGTGTAATTTAAAAATGGAACGATCTTTTACTCCGAAACATGGCAACCAAGGAGGTAACTTATCAAAGGTTTTATTTAAATTTCGAACTGGCTTGCAAATAGAAAGCTGTTTATTGAAAAAAAAAAACGCGTGAAAAATTATCGTTGTTCGTTATTGAATCTAGAATTTATAAATAATTTACTTTGTTTGAATTTCCGCGCATTATTTGAGAAAAGCACTAATACAAGCCTGGGCTCAACCAGGCATTGATGGAGTCACGTATGAGTGCCTCGGCTTCACCTCGGCCCACATTTTCACGTTCGTCCATCAATGCCCCTATTGCAGGCCGCTGCAGTAATGTACTATTTTCAGATATCGTTCCTCAGATATCGAAAGAAGGGACGTTCGTTATCTATATTGGCCAAAAGTAAGGCGGAGGCCTCAAAAGACCACTACATCGAATTGCACAGTGATGCTGTTGGCACAATGTTCGGGACTACAATGAGCGCTGCAGACCTCAATTTAGATGGACTAGACGAACTATTAGTGGGTGCGCCTGCGCAGTCTGAAGACGAATGCTTCGAGTGCGGTGCCTTACATATTTACATGGGTGGAGACATGGTAAGATACACAAAAATCTTTGTCAATACAGTGGTTAAACATGGCGTACTTTCAGAGGCTATAATTATGATTCGAAAATTAAATCATTTGTATAGGCATCTTTCTGTCACGCAGTTGTAACTTTTGTTTACGAGCTCTATCATTAGTTTTGCAGTTGAGTTTTTTTTTTTTTTTGTCCTGGCTTCGCACGGTTTGTGCATTTAGCCAATGTCACGTTTTAGTTCTTGTATAGTATTGATGAAATGAATTATAAATGCATGATGATGCTATCCCCGCCCACTCCCCTTGAGTTTCAGTAAAGATGTGGTGGCACTTTACTGAGACCTCACGCGGACTTCTTGAGAGAACTTGAAGCGAAGTTGCACTGTTTTGTTTCATTTGCCTACACTAATGCACGTTCACAAACACTTAATGGTTAATAATCCACCATTATTACACATTAATATTCGGCTAAACACAAATTTTGGAAAATTAAACAAACTGCTGAACATGACGCTTTACTTTCCCGCCAAGAAGTCTGCAGTTGAGTTTTAAATTTCTAAGTCGATTTAAAAAGTTTAGTACCAAGGAGTTTTCATACATAGAATGAATAAGTCCGTACGTCTTAGCATTGAATTCTCAAAAGTCTTATAAATAGTTCTTTAATATATTTACTACCAGTTTTAATTTAATTATTTTCACATCAACATTCGTCAACATCACATCAAGTTTTCGTTGTAAAATAAAATATGTACAGCTTATTAAAATAATTTGCCGTGTTAGAGTAATAGTAATAGTCCATTTATTTTTCAGAATACTGTTACAAGGTTGTTACAAAGTTTTATAAAAGTTCATAATATTCTGCCGTTTCCGGCGTACAAATACATTTTTCGAGTTTTCGTTTGTTAGACATAACAATTAATTAAATAAATTTATAACATTCAAATTGCAAATCATTCAAATATTAGTTAATGAAATGTCAAAAAGAGTTAATAAGTTAAAGAGATAATATGAAGAGAATATAATTGATTTCTAATATTTAAGTCAGTTTTTCATTCATAAAATCATTAGTTGAGTAGTAGCATTTACTTAAGAGATAATCGAATAACTTACATTTAAATGTCCTAAAGTTAAGAGTTTTAAACCGCCTCGCACCCGCTTATAAAAAAACGCCCTTGATCACAGTCAATAGGGCACAAGGCGTGTGCAGCGCATTTACGGCGCGTGGGCGGGTGGAGCGTGGAGCGGGCGCGGGTCGACTTCGATAAATGCAATTTGAGATCTATTGATGTGTCATAAGACTCAAATTATTTTCAAAGCGGGCGGTATTTTTACTAATTTCAAAGCGAGCGGGGCCGGCACGGGGCGTAGCGTTCGCGTGGTAGTAAGTACATGTCAATCATATTTTAAAAACTAGATGAGGTCGGCGTTTCTTGTCCGACTACTCTAAGAAGAAAGGCCGAAACAAACTCAGAGGTCATAGTCTCTTTTAAAGTCCAGACATAATCATGGTCAGATCATGTGAAGGCCATGTAGATTGGTGTCTGAGTGGACCTGTCCAGTAGTAAGGGTGGGGACGAACGGGGAAGGATGGGACATACAGACCATCAAACTGAACAATTTTCTCCATGGAACCAATATCGAAATCGCGAAAAAAAAATCATCTGCCCCAAACAATAAAAAACTATACAAACTACTTGACCCAAATGTGTGGGGGCCGGTTGATTATTTTTTCACGATTACAATGTTAGTTCCACTTAATTTCCTTTGTATTATATCATTGCATAGCACGGGTGTGAGTACTATGGACAATAGAGCTACCATTTACCGGGTATATATTAAGTCTTTCTTTGACTTGAATGTGCCCTGGCGGCTGAGAGTATGTCATGCTCACTCAGATGTCTCGCTCTCGTTGGATCATTTAGGTCCCTTAAAAATAGTTGAGCTGAATGGTGCTGATCCATGCGTCATGTTTGTGAACGGGCGCTGTCAGTTGGGACTAGTCATCACTGCTGCCACGGCTTATTTTAATTATTTTAGTTTTGAATTGTATTTCTTTACATATTTTTATTACGGACGCTTCTGACGTTTTGCATCGTTATCACATGTATAATTTCAACATGAATGATGTAATCAATACTTTTTATCAATATTTTAATTTAAAAGTGTCCGTGGAGTTTCTTGCCCGTCCTTTTCCATAGGAACCTACTACGCTTTGGAATGGGCAACTAGCTTCATCTCTCTGACTGACTGACCCCTTGACAATAATTCAAAAGTGCCTGTAAATGGTTTAATTGAAATAAACGCAATCCGTGTTATTACTTGACAAAACAAGTTTGATATTTCGACATTTGTCTTAAACCATGGTAATAAGAACGTAACTGTGATTTAAATACCGTTCTTTATACAAAACTGAAACCTTAGTTCGGTACCAAATTGTCAGTTTGTATTAGCAACTTTACCATAGACGGAATAAAGTTCGAAATTCAATAATGGCTCCATGGTTTAAACTTGAGTCTGAAGATAAACCTTGTTTTGTAATAAGGCCCTCTGAGTTTGAGTTTTGATGGAAAAATTTTCAGAAGATTGTTCAGTTTGATGGTTAAACCCACACCGTTAAATATGACCACAGTTTTCTGACACTTGCTGTTTATGCTAATAAAATAATAATATTTACATATCGTCCACTGTTGTCCTCAGAACACTATCAATGAACAAAAAAGGCTTCGTTCAATTTTCGCCAGTGCTCACTTTGGCCGCTTCGGCACAGCCATTGCTGCGAAAGACATAGACGGTGACAGCAAACCAGGTTGGTATTTAACAAAAAGATAATGGTACCATAGAAAAGGTGGACCGATGACTTTGTGAAGGCTGCAGGTATCCGCTGGATGCGGGAAGCACAGAACCGATCGAAGTGGCGGTGCTTGGAAGAGGCCTACTATGTCCAGCAGTGGACGTCTTTCGGATGAAATGATGAGGATGATGACCATAGAAAAGCTATCAGAAGAAATGTCATAGAAAATGTTCAGTCTCTGAGATATGGGTCTCAGTGACGCCATCTAGCATAATAATTATAGAAAAATAACACAATGGCCAAGTTTGACACGATACACTATTACCAAACGCCAGATAGTTTCAAATCAAATCAAAATCAAAAATATTTTTATTTCACATAAGCCTACATGGGCACTTATGAAACGTCAGAAGCTAGGTGCACGGTTCCGATTGGTCGTTTCCTATGGAGAAGAGCCGGCAAGAAACTCCACGGTCACTCATAAAATTGGCTTTTACAATGTTTTCAAATTACAGTGTTAATAGGTATGAGAGGACAGCGTAGGCCCATCAAAAGTACCAGGTACTTACAAAATAGAAAATGGTTTTTTTTTTTTTTTGTATGGCATCTCGTAGCAGACCTAGAGAGGTCGTTGCTACTTAACCGGATATTCCTGTGGCTGCCCTAAGGTTTTTAATCTTAAAGCCTCCAGCCAGGGCGCAAATTATATATATTAAAACTAAACGACAGCGCACTAAGGGCACCCCCTGTGGGGTACGGACCTCGGCTCAGGGCGTCGTTGGGGGATCACAAAATTACTAACAATTTGGGGACGGGCTGGATCAACATTTTGATCATGATTATTATCAGGGGATATTATATTTATTGCTACGGCGCTCTCAGCCTCTAACCGGGCGGCTAGAAAATGGTCTACAGATCTACAGTCTAATAAGCCTACAACGTCCTCACATTGACAAAAAAAAACAATATAAAATATGATTAAAATAATAAAAGTTAGAACCTTGTTTAACGTTTGATGTACCTATCCAACAAAATTATTTAATTTATCGAACATACATATATACATACATAAACTCACGCCGTCTTCCCGTGGGGGTAGGCAGAAACTATAGAACGCCAACTGCTATGCTTTTTAAATACTCCATTTGCTTCGTTTACGATCATACAACCTGTACCCCAAGTGTAAGTTTGCAAGAGAGTAAACGTAACTATTTCGTTTGCGTAAAAATTTGACCGATAGATCATAATGCTAAGAGTATAAGAGTGAGAATAAAAATCTTAATGCAAACGCGCTAGTTACGTTTACTCACATGCAAACTTACACTCGGGGTACTGGTCATACACACAAGCCCATTGCGAGTACTAGGCACCTGACCTTTCTCAAGGTCATCACCAATTAGGTCACAATCCCCCTTATTACAAAACGAGGTTTATCTTCAGACCCAGGCTTAAAACATGCAGCCATTATTGAATTTCGAATTTATTGCGACTACGGTAAAGTTCCTAAACACAAAACTGACAACTTAGTACGGAACTAAGGTTTTAGTTTTGTATAAAGAACGGTATTTTAATCACACTTACGTTCCTATTACAAAAACTGGCTCCATGGTTTAAGCCATGTCAAAATATAAATCTTGTTTTGTAATAAGACGGTATATGTCCTCCTAGGACTTTCATAATAAAGAGTATTCTATTCTATTCTATTAAATAAGAAGGTTTGCAAGCCTGAAGTTTTAAATAACTTTTAACTTACAGAAATTGTGGTAAGCGCGCCTTACGAGAACCATGGAATTGGAGCCGTTTACATATTGTCCGGTTACGAGGTTTACAATACCCTGATGACTTATGACTTCAAGAGTATTCAGCTGTCAGACCTGAAACTGACGCAGCGGATCCAGAAGGAGTCTTATAGGACCCTCGGCTTTAGTCTCCAGATTATTGATGATCTTGACGACAATGGATGTGATGGTGAGAAATTAAGCAGTTTATTAGAGTTATATTTTAGTAGTAGTAGAATGAAGCTTTATTCTAAAGCGTCCCGCGTGCGTATTAGACGCATTACAATAAATACTTGTATGAAAAGGACATTTGTGGGGGTTACGCGTGCGGGGCAATCCAGTATGCATGAAATAATCCGCACGATATTAAAAACACCCTTAGGGGAAAATTATGTGTGTTACGCATTCATCCCGCTGCAGTGGACGTCTTTCGGGTCGAATGATGATGGTGATGATGACTATCTGAATATGAACCTTATTCTCAGCGCATAATGTTTCATATGATTATCAACATAACGTTCACATTCGAATGAGATGCTCAGGGTGGATTCATACTAACGCAGAGTCGAAGCAAGCGTCAATCTAAAACATAACATAGCAAATTCCCCTTTTATTTCTACAACGTATTGCATATAATATTTTTATTGAGATAAGAACACGCGTGAATTCGCGCGCATTCTACGAAATACGCGAGCAGCGACCAGCGTTGATTGGTGCGCATATCGGTCACAGATAGACATAAGGAAGTATTTGCTATGTTATCTTTTCGATGAATGCTTCGCTTCACTTTGGTTCTGCTCTAGTATGAAACAACCCTTACAGTACTTGGTAAATTCAAATCGGGATCTGTGAATCTTGATCTTTGGGAACACTCTCATCCGGAAATGTACTATCATACCAATTTCTGGCATAAACCAGCTATACTGGTTACATAAAGCAGCTATTCTGGGTATATAAAGCAGCTATACTGGGTACATAAAACAGATATAATGGGTACATAAAGCAGCTATTCTGGGTACAAAAAGCAACTATACGTGGTACATAAAGCAGCTATACTAGGGACATAAAGCAGCTATATTGGGTATATAAAGCAGCTATACTGGGTACATAAACCAGCTATACTGGGTACATAAAGCAGCTATACTAGGTACATAATGTAGCTATACTGGGTACATAAACCAGCTATACTGGGGACATAAAGCAGCTATACTGGGTACATATAGGCGATACTGGGTACACGAGACGTCTCTGCTCTGTATTTGGGAAGGGACTATGTTTGCGATAACATTTTGTTTATTATGGGTCATATCACAAGAAGTATTTTCACTGCCATTTTTTTGATCAAAATCAATGTTATAAATACTTTATACAGAGGAGAAAGGCTTATTTTATTGCTAAACATAGTTTGCTATACAAATCTTGGGACCTTATTTGATAGTTTCAATGTATAAATACAATATTTTTCAACAGAATTGGTGGCAAGTTCTATGGGCTCAAATAAAGTGCTGCTGTTCAAATGCGTGCAAAAGATCAATGTGACTCTGTACAGCCAACTAATTGGGGAACAGGTACGTAGGTCTGTCTTGTTAGTGACACGACGGTTGGACGAGCCAATGGAGGGACCATTCTGATAGACTGTTTCCTTGTGACATAACATCACTCTTTCAATCCCCGAATGGTTTGACAGAGTTTTGACAGATAGTACACCCGTTTTTCGCCAGTTAAGTCCCGTGTAATAGGGGGCGAGCCTATTACCATCAACTGGGCACAAATCCAGACTCCAGGCTGTTACTGAGAAATTCCTAATGGAAAAATCCAATAACACTAGCTGACTTTTGTGAATTGAATCCAGGACTTCATGCTCTGTACCATACTTACCACATACTCCCCACACTCACTCCCTCCCCCGGGGGAAGTGTGATGCAGTGCAATCACACGCAAGCCTTATGCGGATTGCAGACCAAGAGCTAAGCTAAGTTAGTTTAGCTTAGCTCGCATAGCTGTCGCAGCTTTTCATACTTGTGTGCAGACTGCAAAGTTAAACTATGACTCAAGTATGAGAAATTACGTCAGCTATGCGAGCTAAGCTAAAAAAAAAAAAAAAACTTAGCTTAGCTCTTGGTCCGCAACCCGCATTATACTTATCTATATGTAGTTCCAAATTTGTTGTGACAAGCGTTAGCTTAGCTTTGTTGGTTCTGGCAATGCTCAAGTGGATACGCATATACATACATGCACATTGCGGAGACATTTAATGTGCATTGTGGAGTACGTGCGCCAAAAAACGAGGTACATGCCAAGGGTGCAGTTACTGGAGTCGCGCCGGAACGTCAACTTCAAAGCGTTCGTCGTGCGTGTTCCGAACTTTTACCTGCCCCTCGTCATGGAAGAACACTTTTGGCCGCAGGACGTGGTGTTCCGTCGCTTCCGCGGACAAGTTCCACTGGATCGCACTATCTAGTGCAAAGTGAAGTGCTACTAATGTTAGTAGCACTTCATGACTATGTAGTCATAAGCCTTTTTATTAACACAAATGTTGGTTTATACAATATGAATGTTTAGGTTAAGGTATTTTTCTATGGGCCTGTGTCGCCTGAAATAAATGGTATTATTATTATTATATAATCCACTTGATCATTGCCAGGAATAGAAAATAAAGCCCGCTTGCCATTGATGTGATGATGACCGCATAAATTAGGAATCGACCTACATTACTCCCGGTTTGCGGGGAATACCCGAATCGTAGTTTGTTTCCGAGTTGTTATGGGTACGTAACAGTGACAATTATTGCTATCTCGTTCCCGCTATAGCCCGCGTAATATGTCTCTCTATTTCGGTTATTTACGTGATGTTAGAGAGTATATCCTATAATACAACAATGCCACTTGCACTTCAAATCAATTCGTTCGGCACTAAACGAATTTAAAACATCGTTCTGTTTCTTTCAAAAGTTGATTGAGACAGAATCATGTTTTAAATATTATGTGTAGCGCTAAAAACATTTTTTGTGTTGCAAGTAGGCCTGAGTTTGGGCCTTGCGTGCACTCCATATTAAATATGTGTTTAGGCGCAGTGTCTTAATAGTCTGTGCCTAATTTAATTATTATAATTATTTTAAAGTATTTGATAATAATAAACCTCTAATACCAGACCACAGTGTTAGGAAAGAAAACCAAAATCTAATGTTAGTAACCTAATCATAATCCTATGCTGCATAATATATGCACACTATCCACGTAGTATGTGCGAACTTGTAGACGTATGAAGTCTGATCCAGTGACATCGGATCCATCGGACAATCCCACCTACCGCACAACGTGCTCAGGATACTGTGGGAGCTGGCACGCATTCTGCGAAGGATCGAGGCAGACCGGTTTCGAATGAATAACGTTGATGACTTGATGGATTAATGTTTTGGTTAAAATTGAGGACATTGGTTGACATTGATGGACTTGTCTTCCTTTTGCTGCAAAGCAAGAGTGAGTCCAAGTTTAAGAAAAAAGGTTTTAATTTTTTTTGTTTTCACTAATGTCTTAGAGCTTTATGGTATAATATAATATAAACATATTTACATATTCATCTAAAGTTTTTAGTACGAGTATATGCGATACCTGAATATAGTTTGTTCAGAATAAGGAGCTGAATCGATTTCAAAAATTTTTACACCATGTTATATTTTGTCCCAAAAATATTTAGTGTGATGGAAAATGTTATCACCATTTAATTACTTACAATACAATCGCCATACGGTTAGGTACCTACTGCCAAATTATTATCAATGAGCGCAAGACCCTGGAGGCGCGGGGGCGCCGCGCCGTCAGCATTTTTTGTACGGGCTACCCGGTAACATAACAACCTTATAACTTTGTGATTATTCATGATACAGTTTTGAAATTTTGTACATAGATTCTTTACATAAAAAAACTTTTTACAAAAAAATAATAACCGACTACCAAAAATAACACTACAAAGTGAAAAATAACTTTAATTTCGGAATTCGGTGTCTTTGGATCTGTATTTGAGTTTTTTGCCACCGACTTCCGAAATTAAAGTTATTTTTCACTTTGCAGTGTTATTTTTGGTAGTCGGTTATTATTTTTTTGTAAAAAGTTTTTTATTTTTCACTTTTTAGTGGGTCAGTTTTGAATTTATCTAAGTTACAATAGCCTAATGTTAACTGCTTATCACTTTTTACAAAAAATTGCTTTTCCCGATGCCGGGACGTTGATTGTTGAGGAGTTCTCCTGGTAAGAACCAGGAGAACTGCCACTCACCATATGCATAGTGACGAGCATAAATTGCTTAATCGCAACCCGTTAAATAGGTACTCATTATTATATTGTTCCGGTGGCCATCTGTGGTCTCCATCATCAGTTCCACTTCACCAAATGGTGCTTTCGGAGAGCAAATGCACGAGTTATTATAAAAAATACCCAAATCACTATAGGTTTGCATATAAAATTTGAGGGTTTCCCTCGATTTCTATGGGATTCCCTCATCAGATTCTGATTTGGTGGCAATGGGACCACCTCGGGAGTATACCCTTTCAAACAAAAAAAGAATTTTCAAAATCGGTTCATAATTGACGGAGTAAGCGCGTAACAAACATACAAAAAAATAAATTAAAAAAAACATACAGCTGAATTGAGAACTTCCTCCTTTTTGGAAGTCGGTTAAAAAGACTAGACACGCGTTTGGGGTTTCGCATATACTAACTTTCGCATATACTACGCTATACACTAAAATGATGATGGAGTGTTCCATTTGCAATATCCTTGAACTAAACATAAAATATTTTGTTCACAGATAGTAAGAGAGCAAGATACATCTTTCACTGTTGAAGTGTGCGCTCGAGTGCAGCTCCCTCAACTGCCAGCTGGAATTGTTGGAAGTGAGTTATTGAACATGCTCTTCCAACATGCGAAAGATGTGACCAGCCTAGTTCGTCATTCCAGCAGCTATTTTGCCTTTGTTAGAGTTCCGTACCTCAAAAGCAAAAAACGGAACCCATCTAGGATCACTCGTGTGTCTGTCTGTGTATCACAGCCAATTTGCTCCAAATCTACGGAACCGAATAAGTTGAAACTTGATACACATATGAATTTCTGTGACCCAAACACGGACGTGTAGCGTGAATAAATGAATTTAGATTATGGGGGTCACTTTTGGGGGTCAAATTAGAAACTGAAAAAAAAGTTTTGCATATGGTACCGTGTGACATATCAAATGAAAGGTCTTGTTGTGAGGATTTCAGACATATAAATATTTTAAAGTTATTTAAGAAAATAGATGAAAATTGACCATTCCCCTTATCTCCGAAACTACTCGTACTTAGCCTAAACTTTTGAAAAAAATTGTTCTTTACTTATAGATTACAGGAACAAATATAAGAAGTCTGTTCTTAAAACAACATGGTAAATCTGTAATTATTGTGCGTACAAACTTATTTTTGTGTTATGCGCTAAGGTAGCCCGCGAAATTCAAATAATCTTACTTTTTTTGCAATTTGCAGGTCAGTAACAGGTTGTGTATTGAACTAAATATTCGCGGCCATAACAAGTATGGCTTTACACAATTATTATCATTACAATCAGCAATACAACTCTCTAAGTTCGTAGAATCCGGGATTCGGTCGTGGTCCACCTGCTTAGTTCACCTGGGTGGACCACGGGCACTTTTTTTTGCCGGTAGATCACCTCAGTCCACCTTGGTGGACCACGGGCACTTTTTCTTACCAGTGGTCCACCTTTATAATAATATTGTAATCTCTTTCCTTTTGAACTTTGTTTAGAACTTATTAAAAATGAAGAAGAAAAAAAAATTGATTCTGTATTATCTGATCTGTGTTTGGTGAAAGACATCGCACAAATAATGTTACGGAATCTTTCCATTCAAAACATGAACATGAATAAAAAAGTAAAGAAAACTAGTACCACCATTTTGCGCCTTCTAACTGAACAGGCAGGGCTATGGCGTATCGAGTCTTGAATCCAGAACTTGCAATAAAAGGAAAACCAAATATACATATGATGATGACGATATAATAGAAATACAATTAGAATTGTTAAACAAAGAAATTTCTGTAGGACTCGATTTGGAAAAGTTACGTTGATTGTCTCAATGATAAATCATTATTCATTTATATAAAGTTTTTTCCGTATTAATTTGTTTTGTCGATTTTCATTTGTTCTTTCGGCATTAATTTTTCAATTGTAGTTATATGACAGGATCAGTATCAGGAAGAGGATTTTATTTCCGTGGAATTAGTTTTAGGTGGACCATGGCCAATAGACATTTTTTGTTTGCATATACCTCATCATTTAGGTGATCCACCGTCAAGAAAAAGTGCCCGTGGTCCACCAAGGCGGACTGAGGTGATCTACCGGCATCATTCCGGTTCCCGGCTATTGAATGACTATTTCATGATAATAATTCTGTAGCTTTCAAATGAAGTAAATTATTATCCAGAAATAAAAATAAGAAAAATATTGCCAAAAGCTTAGTTCTCTACTTCTTGTGTAAAACTAGTCTTTCCAACTTATTTTAGGTGTAAACGCTAAACGAAAACAGTAGACACAACGTGTGCTTACAATAATACTACACTACACTTTCTATCTTGTGGTCTTAAAACTTAATGACGTATGTTCTGTTTCCAGACATTACCATCGAAAACAGTATTATCGGTGAAGCGGCCATCGTGAAGCAGCCCAATATTGTCATTGACATATCTTGCTTCACCTGCCGCAGAGTCAGAAATCTATGCGAGAATGTCACCGTGGAATTGGTTAGTACTAATTTTGTTAATGGGGGTTTCCGTCTGGAATTTCTCAGTAATAGCCCGGATTCTGGACTTGTGCAACAGGCTCGCCCCCTTTTACATGGGCCTTAAGGCGAAGATAACAGACTTTTAATGATTTTATTCTGAAGATCACGTCTAAACGAGCAGTGTTAATAATTTGAAAAAAAAATATGTTAAATATGAGCATTTTTTCAATAACTTCATATGTGAATATTTTAGATTATGTTTATATTACATAGTGAAATTAATTTGTAAAGTTATGTCTAACGCGGCTAAAAAACTGAGAATGGCGCAAAATCTACCAAGCGTATTTTTCTGAAACCTTCACCAATTTAAAGATAATCTAATTATTGATCTTTTAGTATACGCATTTTATTAAAATACTTTTTGGTTTGTGTATAATAATTTAATAATGCGTCAAATTGGGGACAGCGCTCCTTGATGGGCGAGTCCTATTACTGGCTGAACGTACGACGCGTTGCGTGAGCTCAGTACAGACCACGCAAGCTAACTACTCAAGGTCACTGGCATATATCTCCGTCATTTTGTTAACCCTCTTCCTAATCCTTCAGGTACTTTATGACAAAATTCAAAGTCAAATTATTTATTTCAAATAGGCCATAAAAGGCACTTTTGGACGTCAAGAATTACAAAAAATAAGAGAATTTATTTTAGGTGCCCCTTCTGGGGATTACGAGCGTGATCGTTGTAGGGTTCCGTACCCAAAGGGTATAACGGGAACCCTATTACTAAGGCTCCGCCGTCTGTCTGTCTGTCCGTCTGTCACCAAGCTGTATCTCATGAACCGTGATAGTTAGACAGATGAAATTTATCAGATGACGTATTTCTGTTGCTGTTATAACAACAAATACTAAAAAACAGAATAAAATAATTTTTTAAGGGGACTTCCATACAACAAACGTGATTTTTTGCCGCTTTTATAGGCCGGAACCCTTCGTGCGCGAGTCTGATCGCACTTGGCCGGTTTTTTCAGATAGTAATTTGACAATTCAAATCTTTGTTGTTTGTTTTTTCTATTTGGAGTTTGACATTTGTACCTACCTGTCAAATTACTATCTATTTTTGAACTCGCTTCTCTCTTTTTTGCATCCTAAAATCTCTTGAAGCATGGCATAAGTCGACAAAGTAACTTCAATATCATCTATAGGAATTGTAAACATAAAATTGAATCTATCCGAGTTGCTAAAATTGTCGAGTTCACTTCCCTCTTTCTCACATTTAGGTATTTGTTTTGTTAAATTATGGGGTGGCAAACCGTATTGGCCCGGGGCGCAATACGCCATTGGTCATTAGAAGCGCCAAAAGTTTTTAGAGTTCAGTTAAATATTAAAAGACCCATTTGCTTATAAATTCTCGGTTTTATACCGACTTGTCATAACGAAAGACTCATTCAATTGTTTTCCGATACATTTCTTTTATTGCGAGCCTCTTTGAAAGATATCAAATAGTCGTAGAATTAATTTAGGAATTTTAGTGGCGTCGACTTCAAGAAATATCTCGGTAAGTGGGCCTCATCAAACCTGATATTGTATCGGGATGCTCTAACGTCTATCTACTAAGGTTGCTTTTAGCATCATCATTTTAGCCGAAAGACGTCCACTGCTGGACATAGGCCTCCTCCAAGGCGGTTTGCCATATCGCACGCTTGGCAGCCGGGTTGGCGATCGCAGTATGATGTTAATACGCATACAGAACGCTGCTGCCCATTCTCTAGTAAGTCCCTTAGTCGCCTTTTACGACACTCACGAGAAGAAATAGGATCTTCATAATTTTGTAAAGTGTGATGTGTATTGTATATGTATTATGTATGTAGAGGACATGGCCTGCTCTAAACGATACGCCAGCGCATTGTGCCTCTTAAGAAATCTCTGGAGCAAGCAGTGGCAAAATTTCCCATGGAAACAGTGCGTAAATTCATAGATTCGTGGCCAGACAAACTAAAGGCCTGTATCAATGCCAAAGGTAGCCATTTCGAATAGAATTATTTTTTTGTTTTTAGCTATGACTTCAATAAATATGTACATCTATACTCCATATTTGAAATAAGATTAGACATTTAAATAAACCTTTTTTACAGTTTGTTCAACCGATTTTGACTTCTATTGCGTTGGTGGCATGACAAATGGCAGCTGTAATATACAGTTGGTTATGTAACCACATTTTTTCTTTTAATGCCATCCTTAGGTATGCCTACGGAATAGAAGTCAAAATCGGTTGGACGAACTGTAAAAAGATAATTTAAATTTCTAATCTTATTTCAAATGGAGTATATGTTTTTAAAGATTAAAATACTTCATAAAAAAATAAATACATTTTCATTTGTAACAGAACTTATGGCCGGACTAGGTAGATACCGTATCTAGTCTTAACTTAATACCCCACTACTGGACACTTTTTGCTTGGACGCCCACATATTGTTGTACTTAATCATTTGCAGACAGACAAGGAGCCAGGCGATTACACTTTTAAATCGAAAGCACTGGTACAAAACAATGTTCTAACCGACAGAAATAAGACAGGTAATTATTAATTAATTAAATAAGCCAGACAGAATATAAGAAAACAAACCCAAATATTATCTAACATGTTTTCCTCATAGCTCACTGCCATATAGTCTGCCTCGTTGGTCTAGTGATCGCAACCGCAACCACTAAGCACGAGGTCCTAGAAAAACACTTCCTCTCTCCTTAAACATCATCATTACATAATACAGTTCCCTGCTCTTGTTTCATGTGTATTATTGTATATATGTATATATTTATTAGATAAGTGTATGCTTTGTGTATGTATGTATTTATTGTATATGTTAATGGTACACCACTGACTACCTGTAGTATTGTCACTCCTGCTCCCTTTAATCCATCCAAAGGTTGTCTGTAAAAGATCGCTTTTAGCGATAAGACCGCCCATTGTGTCACCCTATATAAAATTTAAACATTTATATCTGTAACTTTTATGGTGTACATAATAAAGAGTATTCTATTCTATTCTATTCTATTCCTAGGTTTGGTTCCTAGGGTGAACAAAGTACCTATTGTTGGGTTTTTCTATCTGGAATTTCTCAGTAGTAGATCGAAGTCTGGAATTTGTGGCCGGTTGATGGCATTAGGCTCGCTTGGGACTTAAACACAACTGGCGAAATGTTGTTGTACACCTCTACCCATCCCTTCCGAAAAACAATGCTTGATTTTTTTTATAATGAAATCGTTTAGTATGTTACCGGGTAAAACGGGCGAATAGAAATGCAGGGGTGAATCGAGACGCAACTTTACACACACTTTAAAATGGATTTTAACCTTGAAATAAATAACGGTAAGTAATGGTTACGAGTCTGTCCGAAAGGGATATCGTGGCTCTGGCACACAGGCATTTGAAGGAACACGGTGGGTTTTAGTCAGTAAAAGTCTGACACTCCCTCTCGCTCCGCCCAGAGCGAGAGAAGTTATTTGATGATTTCCCACCAAAAAAAAAAAATAATAATAAAAAAAAAAAAAAAAAATTATAGTACAGGTAACACATTATAGTCTTTTTTGGCAAGAAAAGATATTATTCCAACGTTAAAATCCATTATAAAGTTGCGTCTCGATTCACCCCTGCATTTCTATTCACCCCGTTGCTCGCGGTATCAATTGCGTAGAAAACGGAGGAAAGTAAATAACCATATTAAATTTCAACAGGATTCAACAATACGTGGGTTGAGGCGAGCCCATATAGTAAACTGGACACAAATTTAGAGGTCTCCCGACATTGTAAAGGCAAGGACTGCCAACCCAAACTGTCTTTGGATCTTCTATGGTCTGGCAGGTAAGAGAAACAAACGACTTATAAAATAATTGGTCCGTTTTGAATTATAATATTTAATCAGTTGGGACCGTGATAATTTATCTTCGAATACTCAAACGCCACATGATTTTAAACGCGTTCTTACTAGTCTTTGTCATTACACCTACCTTAAAACAATAGGTAATGACTGACAACGTTAAGGGGACGATAACCGACTTTTAATGATTGTATACTAAAGATCACGTCTAAACAAGTAGTGTTAATGATTTGAAAAAAATATATGATAAATTAAAGCATTTTCTCAATAACTTAATATGTGAATATTTTAGATTATGTTTATATTACATAGTGAAATTAATTTGTAAAGTTATGTCTAACGCGGATAAATGGAATATAAAAAATGGCGGATAAAAAACTGAGAATGGCGCAAAATCTACCAAGCGTATTTTTCTGAAACCTTCACCAATTTAAAGATAATTTAATTATTGATCTTTTAGTATACGCGTTTTATTAAAATAACGTTTGTTTTGTGTATAATAAATTAATAATGCGTCAAATTGGGGACAGTGCTCCTTGCTGGGCGAGTCCTATTACTAGCTGAACGTGCCGTACGTTCAGAAAACGTAAGATTTCAGAAAAATACGCTTAGTAGATTTTGCGCCATTCTCAGTTTTTTATCCGCGTTAGACATAACTTTACAAATTAATTTCCCTATGTAATATAAACATAATCTAAAATATTCACATATAAAGTTATTGAGAAAATGCTTTAATTTATCATATATTTTTTTCAAATCATTAACACTACTTGTTTAGACGCGATCTTTAGTACACAATCATTAAAAGTCGGTTATCGTCCGCGTTGCGTGAGCTCAGTACAGAACACGCAAGCTAACCACTCAAGGTCACTGGCATATATCTGCGTCTTAACGGCACGCTTTGGAATACACAACTAGCTCCATCTTTCTAACTGACTGACTCCTTGACTAATCAAAAGTGCTTGTAGATAATTGGTTTACATACATACATAAATAAACTCACGCCTTCTTTCCATTGGGGTAGGCAGAAACTATTGAACGCCACCTGCTACGCTCCTTACATACTCCTTTTACTTCGTTTACATTCATACGAGTACCATGCACCTGACCTTTCTGAAGAACATCACCAATTAGGTCACTAATGTACTTCTAGCGCGTCACTTACTTCTGCCTTGTTAGTGGCCCTTCATTCATCCTTCACATGCTGGGGGCTCTGTAGAGTGCCGACAGATATTTTCTCTGGTATTCGTGGGAACTAATTGGTTTAATTGAAATAAATGGTTTGGGTTTTTGTTTGGAGTGACTTAAAAATTTAGCGTTTTGGTATTCGGAAAAATACAGCAAGAAATGTATTATTCTGTAGCTTAGCTCCATTAACTCTAAAAAAATATGTAATTACAGGAATATCAGTAACACGTCATACTTACTGGGCTCCACTGCCAACGAAACAGTGACGATAATAGTGGGTAACACTGGCAAAGCGGCGTATTCAGCATGTGTTTGGATACACGTGACTGGAGCGGCTACGTCCCAAGTCTACGGTAAACCCTACAATGGAGGGTACAGGTCCTTTCTACCGAAACCACTGAAGAGGGATACAGAAGTAAATAATTACCATTTTTCTTATAACGTTACGGAACTACGAAAACCTTTTAAGAGGCCGGCGATGGATGCGTAGTTCATACAAACGTAATACCAAAATAATTTGTAAATACATTTTTTTTATTTTTTTCACTCCAACGACTTATTCACTAATACATTTTTGGGGTACTGTAATAATTAAACTTAAAAGAGTGAACTAGTCACTTACAGCAGGCTTAGCACGAGAACCCTCTCTACGCGTTTTGTCGACGGAAGAATAGACAAAAATGACGTTTCAGTGTAGACAACAGAAAGTTTTCTGCTGTCTGTAGCACGGCGATTACAAAACCAAATGTGAAGAGACTTGTCTTCTCTACCCTAGACAACCGTCTACAACGTCGAGCACGGCGTACAATCTTTCTCCGATGTTGACAGCTTGGGATAGAAACCTTTCTTCCGAAATAGTCTACATATAAAATGACCTAGACAACGATTCGTTAGTTGTTTTTTCGTTAATTCGAGTAATTTTAGGCAGTGCTTTTTTACTTTTATCATATATTAAGCTGAAATTAACATGTTGGGTTCAAATTGCGCTTTTTATTTAAGTTTTTTTATAGATAAACTTCAGCGAAGATGGGAAAGAAATACTATAAGAGAGCTTGCTTTGCTTGTTTGGGAGCCTTTGATCTCACGGGAAGTGAGTTCTGTAGAATTATAAAATAAGCAAGGAGATAGTGCAATCAATGTTTATGCGAAGAACTCGGCTAGGACCTGTCGCCCAAAATAAATAATAGATTTTTGGAATTAACAATAAAATAAGAACAACAATATAAGTATCCTACAGTTTTTACACTATGTTGTCCCTTAACTTTGATTTATTAGATTACCTACATTCACAGGGAATATAAAACATCTGATTATGAGCCAAAATCTCCTCATTGAACACTAAATTATTTATTTATGAAGTACTAGTAGTAGCTGCCGCCCGCGGCCTCGCTTGCGTTGCATTAAGGCATCTACATACTGGCGCGACACAAAGGCCCCGCACGTCGCGTGACGAGCGGTGCCTTTGTGTCGCGTCGCGAGTCGCGCTGGTCTGTAGAAGCCTTTACTATGTAGTGATTATTATTTTAATTTACTAAATCTTACACACTCAGTTTTAAATGGAGCATTTACCTACTAATAAATAAAATATCGATAAACAACAATACAATAACAATGTAAGTACCTAGTAAAAACAAGGGCTCCCGCAGACAGGCGCGACGTGATAGCGCGACCCGCCAGTCTGCAGTACCCTTAAAGGAGACTTCTTGCGTGACGTCATCAAAATAGTATAATTATGGCTCTTTATTTAAATAATGCCTGTACATTATATGCAATTACCAATATTATATAGTGACGCCACAAAACTTAGTGGCGCCACAGCCAATGATGTATTACCTATAATACGTCATTGGCTACAGGCATTTAACAATATTTTTAAAAGGGAGATGCGCTAAGGTAGCCCGTGAAATTAAAATTTTATTACCTTTTTTGCAATTTGCAGGTCAGTAACACGTTATAAGTTGATTTAAATATGATTCGCGGCCGTAAAAAATATTGCTTTACAGAAATATAATCATTAGAATCGGCAAAACAACTAACTCTCTTCAAAAAATCCTTAGAATTCAAAAAACGTTCGAAAATTTGAAATTCGCGGGCTACACAGCGCATCCCCCTTGACCATTTGCGTTTTGTAATTGAAGAAATATTCGTTAAAAACACTTTGCTTCATAGATTTGTTTGAGAACGAAACGCAAAAGTACGGTAAAATTGGGTAGTAATACACACCACTAGCGAATACCCCGTTTCTATGGACAAGTCACTGTCTACGAAGAAACCCGAGTCTAGGTGTGTCCTCGTGCTCGCGAAGAAGAGATAACGAGAAGTGTAGACAAGCGATGTCTAGTCTATAGTAGAGTAGAGATCGAAAACGCCATGCTAAGCCTGCAGGTGTGCACAGCACTTACATATTTCAAGTTATATAATATTACAAAGAGTAAATACAGGCTTAAAAGAAAAAAACAAAACTGCATGAAATAAAAAAAATAAAAAATAATAATAAAAGAAATAACTAAATCTATTTTGTTGAGCTATATTCTTAAGGTTCTTTCTTTCTTCTTTCTAACGGTCTTTATTCTACGGAATACGGAATATCTAGGTTCCCAGATATATATTTTGAATGGACACTGATTTAAACAAGAGTTATGAGAAAAATTAGATTTCTATAGAAATTTTAAATTCCTCATTTCTCGTCTTTATTTATTATCATTGTCCTTTCAAAATATATATTTGGGAACATAGATATTCTGTAATTCAATCGAAGTAAATACACACTATCTTAAAAATATGTTTGATTTACAAATTATTTTGGTAATACGTTTGTATGAACCACGCATGTTACGCCGGCCCCTTAAAGCTATGATTTCCTAGATTCCACTTATCATCCACAATTTACCGGCGAATTTTATGACAGTAAGTTGATGTATTTTCATAGAGAGCCCTTTTTGACCCCGTAAAGCAATGATTTATAAGTAAAAAGAAGACAAGTTACCTATGTTAGAGGGTTTGGTTTCTGCACTTAGTCCTTCATGTGAACCATTGTGCGTGGGCCATAGCGGCCGTCAGTTATTCCAACCAGCCAACCTTCCTTCAGAAGCTGATTAAGTCTCCTGGTCTATTTAGGATATCTGTAAAGGACCTGGGTGGCCCGAGGGTTACCTACCCAACATTCGATCTTCAAAAGGCACAATGAAAGAAAGAAAGAAAATACGTTTGTTTGCGGTAAACATGACGCAAAAAAGAACATAAACACAAAAATAAGAATAGAAGAATGACATACTATTAGATGACACGTGGAAGTAGGACGCAATTATCGGGAGCGATAAAGAGACAAAACGATACGTAACTAGGTTAATTAACCAAGATTTGACGCACCACTAGCGGAACTGGTTGTTGCTACCTCTTCTGAAGTAAAACTTCTTTACACACGCTTGACTTGGGGAGTAAGCTGGTGAATGCGTGACGAGAGCGTTACGTAAGCGAGCGAACGGAAATTGAGAGGAAGATATAAGTTAGTAAAGATAGAAAGAGAGAGAGTTACGTTTCGTATGTTACTGTAGGGGCAAGAGAGAGAGGTGCGAGCATACATTTTTTGTCTCTCTTTCTCTCATAGCCAGTAGAGTTTCGTATATCTAAGACACAGTACAGGCCTATTGTTGTAAGTCAGTAAGATGAAAGAAGGGAGAAAGGAGACAAGTGTGATGTAGCGGCATCATAATCGCCACATGCGAACTACGCGTCACACTGACGTCACGCAAAATCCTGTATCGCGCAAGCAGAGTTTACGATCAGCAGATCCCGACAACGCAGGCGAACCAAGGTAACCGACATAGCCCGAAGAATTGCCAAGGGTAAGTGGCAGTGAGCAGGGCACATTGCTCGCAGAACTGATGGCCGATGGGGCCGAAAGGTTCTGGAGTGGCGACCGCGTATCGGAAGACGTAGCGTTGGAAGGCCTCCCACAAGGTCGACCGATGACCTTGTCAAGGCTAAAGGTATCCGCTGGATGCGGGAAGTACAGAACCGGTCGAAGTGGAGGTGCTTGGGGGAGGCCTATGTCCAGCAGTGGACGTCTTTCGGCTGAAATGATGGTGATGATGATGATGAGATCCCTACATCAATCGTCGGGCAGTTGCCCACCAGACACAACACCCGTCTGGTCGGAGGATCCTCCCTTTTCTATAGAGGATGAGTGAACTTTACACCCTGTTCCTCATGCCTCTAAATAAGTATAACTAGTATTACTATTTGTAAGTTTTACTTCAGTCGTGTGGTCTAAAGCACACTCGTTTTTAGGGTTCCGTACCAAAATGGTAAAAAGGAACCCTTATGGTGAGACTAAATCTGTCTGTCTGTCACACCTGGATATCTCAAGAACTACTAATTCTATCGACTTGAAATTTTTAATAGTTTTAGATGACGTTTGCCCAACTATTTTGCGAACAAGAAAGAAATTTAAGCGTCCAGCTGTTGGCTGCAAAATGCATGCACACTATAACACAATGACAGCACAATGACGTGGCGCGAGTGTAAAACGTAGCTGTCACACACAACAGCATATCAAAGTTGGCCTGCTTATTTTACTTCTTTTGCAGCGCGACATTATCTAGAATTCTAGACATATAAATAATCAAAGGCTACAACAACTACTACAACTTCCATGTGACTAAGTCAACATGTCACAAAGTCGTCGATAAACTGCTTATTGTCACATTTTCACGACAGTTGTTGCAAAAAAAACGGGGTGCTAAAGTAACTGCGTGCCATACCTTAGGGGTAGGTTCAGTATCGATAAAGGAAAACAGGGGGAAAAAAAACAAAAAATTTAATTAAACATAAAAATAAGTCTATTCGTACTGTAACGAGCTTAGGACCGTCAAATAAAATAATTTTAATTCTAAACGATTGCTATTTTAAGTTAGTAGGTACTAAATTAGGTGGATCTTGCAATATTTTTTTTGTGTTTTAATTTTTGTTTTTTTTTTCCTGGGTTCCTTTATCGATACTGACCCTACCCTTAAGCTATGGCACGCAGTTACTTTAACTTTAACACCCTGTATACTTACAAAATTGTCAGATTGTCGCCTGTGACCAGCTGTTACCGGTCGGTTTATTTGACAGGGCCCGAGCGGTTGATTGTACCATCACTCGTGGGAACTTTTTCAATATATAAAAGATTTCAAAAATATGTTATTCTTACAGTACTCCATAGACCTCATACTGAAAATGACAGAACCAACGAACGTTGAAGAAAAATTCATCGTCAAAGTGTTTCTGTATGAAACCTGTAACCAAGAAATTATTAACCGTACGAAACTGGAAATATACTATAATTTAACTTCAGAAGGGGTCTTCTATGATGGGTGAGTGATAAAGAAAAGTTTTGTGCCTTAAAAAGCCGTGAAGTTAAATGCCATCTTGACGGTTCAGACAATCGCGTCGATAGTCACGCTGTGACATCAAATAGGGTAGTTTTATTTTTTTTATTTAGATTTATCGAAAAAACTAAAAAATAAAGCCACAGTAAAAAAAAATGTTTTAATATCTCAAATAATAATATCATATGTTTAATTTTATTTATTTATCTGTCACTATTTTACCAATCTATTTTTTTTAAATAATGTATATTTTTTTGTTATTATTCAAATTAATTTAATTCGATTAGTGATTTTTGTTTTTAAATTGCTAGATTTATGCTTTCTTTTTTCATTGTTTTTTTTTTCAATCTAAATATACAGGGTGATTGGAAGATGGGTGCAAAGCTTTAAGGTGAAGATAGTATAGACAATTTAGAACCATTTAAGCCATGGTTGTCTTAGACGAAGTCTTACCAAATTTTTTTAACCAAATTTTTAAGTTTTTTTTCGGAAATCCTCAAAATTTAATGTAAACTGCATAATTATGGCCAAATTGAATGATAAATGAATTAATTTTTTATTTATTTAATTAAAGTAATGTGTAAGCAACCAAGCAAAACATGTTTTAGGCTTCTGTGTCATTAGACATTTTTTTTACAGAAATTTAAAGCTCAGAAAAAATAAAAAAATTGTACAATACGTCTTTTAAACCTTATTTAAAAAAAAAAAACGGAGTGTGCTTTTTTTGTTCAAACCTTTTTGAAGACATGCTTGATAATCGCTCTTTCTTTTGAGGTATCATTTATGCGGATATCTTACAAATTATTGAAATTAGGACCTACAAACCAATTCGAGGGAGAAATTTTAAATTTTAGGCAGTCTAACAAAACAACATTTTTGCTTAAAAGAATACTTTATGTGCTCGAAATGATAACATTGTTCAATTCTAAGAATTTTTGGCACATGCAGGAACCAATTGAGGGGAACCCATTGAGGGGATTCTCTAAACAATGGACACCGAGCGCGGTGCGACGGCATTTCCAGGTAGAACGCCCAATGAATAGCAAAAAGCGATAAGAGTTGGTTTTTACAGCAAAATGGTCTTAGTTACTGAGGCAACAAAGTCGTTTTACCGTGTTCAGTTGTAGCCCTTTGCGTTCCTGCACGTGTTGTTTGCGTTAGTTTTGAACTTTTTTGTTTCACAGTGTCCAGTCGTAGCCTCGCGCTCCTGCACGTGTTGATTTTTGACTTAATTGTGTTGAGTTGACATTTAGTGCGCTCCTACGCCGTTTTTCTTAATTGTTAAGTGACTATGGCTACTTTTTCCAATCAAGAATATGCGGATATCGTATTTATGTACGGTAGAGCAGACGGCAATGGATCTTTGGCGCGACGGATGTATCAAGAGCGCTATCCGAATCGCAGGATACCGAATGTCCGAGTGTTTTACAACACGTTTCGTCGTCTTGCCCAAGATGGGTTTCACCGCGTGGAACCTGGAGTCAACCCGGGCAGACACGAAACTGCCGTCGACGAAGACATTTTAGCAGCATTTCAAGCGGATCCTACTACCAGTACTAGAGCAGTAGCTCGAATTTTAAACATTTCTCAATGGAAGGTGTGGCATACAATGCACCAAAATGATAAGTATCCGTTCCATGGCAGGAGTGTGCAAGGTCTAGTAGAGCAAGATCCTCAAAGAAGAATTCAGTTCTGCCGTTTCCTCCTCAACAGAGACATCGAAGATGCGTGGTTTCTGAAATCAATCTTGTAGACGGATGAAAGTAAATTTTCAAGGGAAGGTATTACAAACTTTCACAACATCCATGAATGGGCTGACGCAGACAACAATCCACATTTTAAGAAGCAGGTGTCATTTCAGATGAAATTCTCTGTAAATGTATGGGCTGGAATAATTGGCAGAACATTGATTGGGCCCCACTTTTTGCCTGATCCATTGAATGGCGAAAATTATTTGCAATTTCTGCAAATTGATTTACCACTGCTGGTAGAGGAATCAGGTGTCCCGATCTTCGAAAGAGACCGAACAGTCATCTTTCAGCAAGACGGCTGTCCAGCGCATTGGACTTTAAATGTAAGGGAACACCTCAACAATTGCTTTCCTGATAGCTGGATCGGCAGGGATGGACCCATCCCTTGGCCCGCTCGCTCCCCAGATCTGACCCCGTTGGACTATTTCGTGTGGGGCCGGGCCAAGGAACTGGTGTATAACAACATAGAAATAAACACTAGAGAAGAATTGATACAAAGAATAAATTCAGCGTTTGAGACAATGAAGCAGGAGATGATGTTGAAAATAACGACTACAGAAGTTAGAAGACGGGGCCGTGCTTGTATTAGGAATCACGGCCATCATTTTGAACATGAAAAATAAATAATTTTAATTCAAATGTTGTTTTAATTAGTCTGCCTAAAATAAAAAATTTCTACCTCAAATTGGTTTGTAGGCCCTAATTTCAATAATTTGTAAGATATCCGCATAAATGATACCTCAAAAGAAAGAGCGATTATCAAGCTTGTCTTCAAAAAGGTTTGAACAAAAAAAGCACCCTCCGTTTTTTTTTTAATAAGGTTTAAAAGACGTATTGTACAAATTTTTTAATTTTTTTCTGAGCTTTAAATGTCTGTAAAAAAAATGTCTAATGACACAGAAGCCTAAAACATGTTTTGCTTGATTGCTTACACATTACTTTAATTAAATAAATAAAAAATGAATTCATTTATCATTTAATTTGGCCATAATTATGCAGTTTACATTAAATTTTGAGAATTTCCGAAAAAAAACTTAAAAATTTGGTAAAAAATATTTGGTAAGACTTCGTCTAAGACAACCATGGCTTAAATGGTTCTAAATTGTCTGTACTATCTTCGCCTTAAAGCTTTGCATCCATCTTCCAATCACCCTGTATAATGCATGTGGCGTTAGCCTGTAAGTAATGTAAGTTGTTGCACTTAAAAATGTATAGTGTGAACTTTTAAATGAAAGGAAAAGTGTAAACAACTGTAGGCTAACCTATTAATAAATAAATAATGCCGAAGTTGTATGCGTTTTAAAGTCTATTGTAGACAGACGCAGCACTGCTGCGATCTGACGTCTCAACACAAAAACGCGATAGTAACTTCGCGCCATTCGTACAATTATCGTTTTGCGTGACAAGGGTAGTAGAATAATTTCAAAAGCGTGTAACTTCTCCATTATTCGGACCACAAATCGTCTTTTTTAGTAACACCTATAAAATAATCATTAATTCATATATATTTTTGATAGCAGTCAAACACCCTTTAATTATTGTCATCGCAATGATATCGGTGTGTAAAGATTGACTCATGGAGTTTCTATTTTGTAGGAGTACCACCGCCGCGAGCTGATACTTGTTAGCTCGAATAACAGTTATTTTTTTCCTATGATAATCAACCATAACCTTAAGCAATTCCAATCTTTGCAGGGACACTCACAAGCTGAACATCACAGACAGACAGATTTTGGAAAATACAACTGTTTATGATCATCACGAATACCAGGTAAGTTTTGAATAATATAATATTGAATTGCCCCTGTTCTTTTTTGAGGTTTCGTACCCAATACGAGTATACAACCTGTTTTTTTTATATCCCATAACTCTCAATTTTTTTCTGTAGGTTAAAATAATACTAAAACTCCTAGAATAGGTGGTCCAAAAATGCATCGTTTCGGAGATATCATCAATCATAATTAAATTAGGTCAAAAATTGTCATCAGTATAACGAATCTTTACTTTTGCGAGGTTGCCAAACTTCGCAGTAGTGTAGTAAAATAAATAGTAAAATAAAATATGTAGGTATGTTGGTATCGGGGCTTCCCGGCGGCAGCTAGTGAAGGGAAAGCTACCTTGTCGACGTTGTCATATTTCACGTAAGGGTGTTTTACATTAATAATCGTGACTTTGCCGAATTATTTTGTATGAAAAATTAAAAAAAAAAATAACGAAGGATTGGAACATAACTCATATGCCAGTTGATTCTTTGATATGGCCTCAATCATACCCTAGAGTTATGGGATATCAAAAAAAACACGTTGTATACCAATGGACCCTTACTAACTAAGCATTCTTTAATTTTTTTTAAATGTGAGTACCATGGAGCCGTTTATTATGTTATGATGTATGTTGACTTAAAAAAGTTTGGCAGTTAAGAGTATGTCTTGCTCACGTAAATGTCTCGCTGATGGTGGCGCGTGTGTTGGATCATTCGGTTCGCTACAAAATGGTTGAGCTGGATGGTGGTGGTCCACGCGTCATATTCGTGAATGGGCGCCGTCAGTTGTGACTGGTCATCTCCTATCTGCCAGGGCTTATTTGTAATCTTTTATTGTTGCCTTTTATATTTTTTTTAAATAATTTATTTGTTTACATTGTTCTCACATATAGAAGCGACAAGAATAATGTACCCAGGATTTTGTAATATCTTGATTTAAAAGAGTGAAACTCCAAAGTTTCTTACCTATTCTTCTCCATAGAAATCTTTGGAATTTGACGACCCCGGTTTGGAATGGGCAAATAGCTTCAGCTTTCTGACTAACTAACCGACTCTTTGACAATTCAAAAGTGCCTGTAATTGGTTTAATTGAAATAAATGCTTTGAGTTTGAGTTTAAGGCTAAGCCATCTGTTTGTCAGTCATAGGGCATCTACAGAGCCGTAATAGCTAACTAGTCAAAATCTACAAAATTCATGTAACAAAAGGAGTGACTCTTAGTTATCATAGCAAATAGTAATAAAAAATAAAACCGGCCAAGTGCGTATCGGACCAAGCACAATGAAGGGTTCCTAAGTTGGGATGAATTTATCCCAAAAACAAACTTAAGATATTAGTTGAAAAAACAGTTTTCCCTTACGTCCATAAACGTCACGGTCAACTTTCCAACTGCAAAATGTAAGTTTAAAATCGAAAAAAGAAATTGTATGTGTAAGAAATACAAATGAACGATTTTAGGATTTTTCTTGCCTAATTTCATGATGCTAGGTCAACGGAAAGTACCCTATAAGTTTTGATTTATTTGCGAGTATAAAATATATTGCATAATTCAATGTATTTTTTTAGGTCCAGTGCACACCACGTGCGTTTTACAAACTTGCTTTGACGGCGTGCTTTTATCCTACAGAAGGTCTACAGGCTGCGTCTGACTCGCGTCTGTATCGCTAGAAACGCGCGTCAACGGCGCGTTTAAAAAACGTGGCGTGCACAGGCCCTTAGATGCTTAATTCTTTTAGAGCTCCAAGGGACCGTCATATTTGATGTTAATTTCAACTTTATATCTCCACGCGTTACTGAGAAAAAGGGTCTTGACAGACTGACAGACAGACAGACGGACTATGAAGTGAGGGTTCGCTCCGTTTTTTCCTTTCTGAAGTACGGAACCCTATAATGGGTCGTCTTTAGTCCCATTAATATTTATTTACTTCCAGTTATATACAATTAATTTACTTTGAGTTTTATCCAGATAAGAAACAACGGCAGCATTACATGGAAGGAGGTGGGATTCACTGTTGAAATGCCAAAGAAACAATACATTAATTCTTTCAACGTAAGTAGTTTTTCTATCCTTTCAATATATTTTCCAACATCGAACCTGAATATATTCAGCTTTCAAAGTTAAAGTAGTTATAGTATGGTAATCGATTATAGTTTGACGGCGCGATACGTTTGGCGCAATGGTTAAGCGACTGACTGCAGCGCTGCGTGTCGCGGGTTCGATTACCGCACGGAACAAATATTTGTATGACCTACAAGTAGATGTTTCGGGTCTGGCTGTTTGTGTATGTGAGTTTAAATGTTTGTAACGCACCCACAATACAGGATAAAATCCTAGTGTGGGGTAACGTTTAAAAAAAAACAAAAAAACTGGCTGTCTGGTTAATAGTAATGTAATTATAATTTAATTGTGTTGAATTTTAATTTAATAATGTAATATAATTTTACAATATTTTTATTTGGATTTCGTTTCATTAGACTATTATTTTACAATATTTGTTTATTTTTTTTTTGATTATTTTAACTTTGGTCACGTCATTTAAATACTTAAGTTTATTCGATTTTATTCCATCTTTAATTTTGTTAGGTACACATATGTGTGAATATTTTATTGTGATTTTGTATGGTTGTATTGCTCTCATGCAACGTGACGTAATGTATTATTTTTATTTTATTTTATAGTCTAATCTTATTTGGTAATTTAATTATGTATCAAATTTTGTTTGCTAATATTTTAATAATTAAAAAAAATATTGAATAGTTGTTCATCTTTTATTAATAATGTTTTGCATGCCATTAAGTGATGTATTTGCACAGTATTGAAGACTCGTGACTACCTACCGTTACTATCGTTGTTTAAGTCGTTGGTGTGCCTTACTCAATAAATACATAAAAATCTGCACCACTAATGCACGTGTTTCTGTGATTTAAACACATATTTTTCTTTCTTTAATTTCTGGTACTTATCTATCTCTTATTTAAAAACATCATAAGAACTCATAGAACGCACATAATAGATTAAAGTTAGCGCCTCTGTTCTTCTAAAGTTAGACGATGATTGCCGCAATTGATACGCAAAACTCAAATGGTAGTGCTGTATTTTAAACGAGTACATAATAATGAGTTTCTATATTTAGATTTCAGCGTCGGATTTTGGAAATTGCGTAGCAAATAACCTAACAAATTCAAGCTACATCATACACTACTGCACTCTGAACTTACTGCCGAATACGACGCAAACTATCATCGGAACTACGGAAATATTTGCAGGCCGGTTGAGTAAGTAAACATTTATACCATCCAATGATATTACATTAAGCAGATAATATTTTGTGAGCGCGCAATCGTGAAGACTCGAAAACGTCCTAATTGGGACGTATTTTACTTGTAGTGAAATTTAAAATGAATGAAAAGTGGGTATGTGTGCTGCCGCTGCTGCGCGGAACACTTTTTTCGGTTGTTTTGTGAGTGTATAACATATCTGTTTAATATAATATCATTGATACCATCATTCATCATTTCAGCCGAAAGACGTCCACTGCTGGACATAGGCCAAGGGGGGGGGGAGGGGTTGCCATAATCGCCACGCTTGGCAGGCGGGTTGGCGATCGCAGTATAGTTTTAAAAATGCATAGAGAACGCTGCTTTCCATTCTCTAGGAAGTCCGTTAATCGCCTTTTACGACGTCCACAGGAAGAAATGGGATGATGCTATTCTTTACGTCCGGTACGACACGGAACTACCATTACGCACCCCCTATTACATGGAACTTAATCATAACTGGCGAAATGAGGATGTAAATATTGCACCTCTTGACACATCTTTTTGAAGCTGATGCAGGATGCAGCATCCTATATTTCGGCATACTTAGTCTCGTCAGATAGTTTTGGTGTTCATTTGATGTCACATATTATTTGTGCTGCCACTTTTATATGCCTTCCACAAACGATCACATAATATACAACATTACTTTTTGTTTATACTAAACCCGAATAGGGGTCACTGTACTCATCATTTTGAACAACTTTTTCTATGGGACCAACCTTGAAACTTTTGGTACGGAACCCTAAAAAATCAGCTGTTCCATACATTTTGACGATTTAATTGAGCACAAATGTAGGGAACAGCTGATTTTTTAGGGTTCCGTACCAAAATGGTAAAAAGAAACCCTAAGGCGATTAACACACGGCACCGCGCACCGCCGCGGTTTCATATGGTGAGAGCACCGCTGGACCGCGCGGTCGGGCGGTGTACGTGTGTTAGGCATCAACGAATTTATTCGAGGCCAGTGCGACATTGAGATCCGCTTCACCGCCTACCGCGGCGGTGCGCGGTGCCGTGTGTTAATCGCCTTATGGTGAGACTAAGTCTGTCTGTCTGTCTGTCTGTCACACCTGGATATCTCAAGAACTACATATGCTATCAACTTGAAATTTAGAATAGTTTTAGATGACGTTTGCCCAGCTATTTTGCAAATAAGAAAGAAATAAAAAAAAATATACCTTTTTCGCAAAAGGGACTGAAAGGGGGGTCTTAAAAATTTGAAGTGGGGCTACTAGGGCATGTGGTGTATCATATGAAAGAACGTTGTTTGCACATGCTCAAACATTTATTTTTTAGGTCGCATAGTTTCCGACTTTTGATCAAAAATGTAAAAAAAATACCGTTCACCCCCCCCTTATTTCCGAGGTTTGTATAGTTAAAAATCTGAAATTATTCTATGTGATAGAAGTGTATGTAAAGATTACAGGAAAAATAAAACTATGTATCTAAATAGCACAGTTTTTCAGAAATCATCAACATCATGTATACGTACAGAACCCTCGGTGCGCGAGTCCGAGCCAGGTTGGTCCCATAGAAAAAAATGTTCAAAATGATGAGTTTAATGAACCCTTTTCCGGTTTAGTATAAACAAAACTAATATTGTATACAGCGTGGCGCTTTGGTGGCGACATTAATTTAACACACGTTTAATATACGGTTTCGCCTTTACATTTTATGAATATATTTTAATTTCATTAAACGTTATTATTTATTGATTTATTTACAATTTTCCAAAATAGCATCTCGGAGCAACTACTTACTAATAACGTGCAAGGAGTAGGCGAATCGAATGAAGGAGAGGGCTTTATTATTTAGTTTCTTTGATTTTTTTAATTTGCAATTTTAATTATTTTATCTTATTATATTTTTTATGTTTACCTACTGGCCACTAGCCCTACCCATGTGTTGAATTAATGTCGCCATTGTGGCGGCACGTTGTTTACCGTTATATTGACGATGAATGGATAATATTAATGGATGAATCATGAAATCAGATATTAATGCCGAGCTGTTCATAGTGTTCTTAGTAACATATTTATGCTCGAGACTGTAGATGGAGTGGCTAGACTGAAAACAGTCGAACCTGCGTTTAGCCATTTGTGGTATTGTACGAGTCTACACATATACGACACAGCCCCTTCAGTAAAATTATAACAAAGAAACAACCGTTGTTCCGCCGTTCTATTATTTCTAATGAGACTGAACATGAGAAAAATAAATTGTATGCGTCAGAATTCCTAATTGTGAAGTTTTTTACAGAAGGCTATACCAATGGGGGAGAACTGAACATAAGTTCTGTGTCAGAATTACTTCTGTCCAAACGAGTGCTGCCGTTATCTGCCATGTGAGTTATTTAAATTATCACTACTTTAAAGCACTTCTCGATTATTTCATTAATGGTAAAAATAGTACAGTTTTCGTATAAAGCCATGTGAGCTTCCTATCTTGGACTATGTAACGGTCTTAAAATTGCAAACCCATATTTTGCAAGCACGATGATTAATGGCCACCTTGCCTCACAATCAATCTATTTACCCACTACACCTGGGAAAGTAGGCCTTTACTACATACTCCATTCTCCATACACCTCTTCCTTTTCCACACACCTCTCTCTTTTCCACACATTTCTGATTTTTACCACACTTATCCATGTTCCACACCCTCTCCCATTTTTAACACACCTCTCTGTTTTCCACACACTTCTCCCTTTTCCACACACCCCTACATTTTCCACACACTTCTGCATTTTCCCCACACGTATCCATTTTTCACACACCTCTCCCATTTTGCACATACCTTTCCCTTATCCACTCACCTCCCCACACTCACTTCTGTTAAGTGCTAGTGCAGGCCAGATCTTTCGATAAATAAATTTAAAAAAAATACGTTTAATTCAGACCTTATTTTGGTCCATATTTTGTTAGTCTTACATTATAACTAAAATATTAATATACAAAGCTCGTTCGGCTATCTTTGCCTGGGTCAGTCGCCCACCGACCCAGAGATCCCTTTAGCCCAGAGCTCATCTGACATGTAGCAGACATAAGATTACTGAATAGTGGAATATATTTTTGTATAATGTGTTTTTATTTTTATTTTTAGATCGTTAACTGAGATAACAATTCAAAAGGAAATCACATTGTCCCGTAATAAACGGCTGATTATTTTGATAGCCATCATAGTCGCGTTAATCATAATGGCTATTTTGACATTTGTTCTTTACAAGGTAAGTTCAAACTATCGTACCTTTTTCTGCGATTCACTTTTCAAAGCAGCATTACTTTGTTCTGATGGGTATAGATACCAATGTA
Source organism: Tiliacea aurago (assembly GCA_948098905.1). Lineage (NCBI taxonomy): Eukaryota > Metazoa > Arthropoda > Insecta > Lepidoptera > Noctuidae > Tiliacea > Tiliacea aurago. The sequence goes on from OX402585.1 coordinate 23,084,643, forward strand.
ATCACAGGCTCATGAGACAGTTCAGCGTTGTCCCTGGATGGTCTAACGCATGGTATTCAACCTTTTTGAAGTCAAGGGCCGAGAATACTTTGATTTTGGTTCGGCGGGCCGCAACTTTGTTTTTTTAAGAAATATAATAGAAATTTACTAAATTTATTCCATTTTAAACTTGATTTCCAAAAATCTTTTCTGACATTTATTTTACATGGATTTAAATTATAATTGAAACCATAATTAAAATATACATGGTAACACTAAAACATATTTTATTTTACGATGCGGACGAATTTTTTTAATGCCCAATGAGCTCTTTCCTTTTTTTTTTTGTTTTACGTTAAACTTGTACATACTATATACATTTTAGTGTTACCATGTATATTTTTATTAAGGTTTCAATTATAATTTAAATCCATGTAAAATAAATGTCAGAAAAGATTTTTGAAAATCAAGTTTGTATGCAAGGGCACAGCTTGTAAATATTATTTTAAACTTATAAGTAGGAACCTAAGTAATTAAAAAACAACAATCATTGCAGTTATTTATTATACAATTTTACTAGGCATACAAGAAAAAACAGGAGTAAAATTCAAACAACAAAATGTTTGACATAAACTCATAAACTCTTAACTACTTAATTTATCAATATCTGCCCCAATAGTGGTTGTTGCAATTCTTAAACTGTTTTCGCGCGTTAGTGTAAGTCATACCTGTCTATTTGGTTTTACTATAAAGACATGAATAATAATAAATTAATTTAATTTTGCCAAGCTATTGCCGGCCCGCCAAGAACCGGGCGGCCCCAGAACCGCGGGTCAAAAACTTTTATATAGTCTTTAAAGGTATGAGGAACAGGGTGTAAAGTTCACTCATCCTCTATAGAAAAGAGAGGAGCCTCCGACCAGACGGGTGTTGTGTCTGGTGGGTGGGCAACTGCCCGACAGTTGATGTCGGGACGTTGTATATATGCTAGTTGCACGGTAAACTCTCCTTGCGCGATGCAGGATTTTGCGTGACGTCAGTGTGGCGCGTTGTTCGCGTGTGGCGATGTTGATGCCGCTACATCACTACCCTTCGGAGACCGGAGGTCGAAAGTGGGCTGAGTCGTGTATCTGGCGATGCTTGCCAGTGCCAGTAGAGGGTTCCATTGAGTCGGAACCGGGTGCCGCGTAGTTCTCGGTGAGTCGGAACTGTCTGCGGTGATTCCCCAGTGAGTCGACATTTGCTCACGCGCCTCTCGGCCGGGTAGTTCGCATGTGGCGATGTTGATGCCGCTACAAGTCTAACCATAGATAAAAGAGTTATATTTCTATGGGTCTAACGCATGTGTGATCCTCTGGTGATATAACATATAATTATACTGGGTGGAGACCCCTTACCATCATTTGGGCTGCAAACTTATTTTCCCCATAATATGTATAAAAAAAAACTGTAAAACAAGCCCATTAAAATTTGACAGCTCGAAGTGTTGCTAGGAATAAAATGTATCAAAGCTTTTCCAATGTAAACATGCCATTTTTTTTTAACTTCTCTATGTTTGACTACTGATGTTTTTACTCGTTTTCCAGTGCGGATTCTTCAGAAGGAAACAAAAGCAACAGCTACTCGTAGTTCAAGAGAGTGTAAGACGAAAGAGTATTGTGAGTATTGACTACGAACTTTATACCAATCTATCATAATTTCAGCCGAAAGACGTCCACTGCTGGACATAGGCCTCCCCCAAGCACCTCCACTTCGACCGGTTCTGTGCTTCCCGCATCCAGCGGATACCTGCAGCCTTCACAAGGTCATCGGTCCACCTTGTGGGAGGCCTTCCGACGCTACGTCTTCCCGTACGCGGTCGCCACTGCTTCTGGAGTAGCGGCCGCGTGTACCGCCTTTCGGCCCCATCGGCCATCAGTTCTGCGAGCAATGTGCCCTGCCCACTGCCACTTAAGCTTGGCAATTCTTCCATACCAATACCAATATACCAATACCAATATACCAATACCAATCTATGTACATCAATAATTCTTCGGAATGCAAAGCACCGGCCTTTTCGAACTCGTTAAAATCGCACTATTTAGCATCTGTGCCACCGCCCGCCGACGAGGAAGGGACCAGCTATCAACGATCTTCTCGCTCAAGTCCCGTATAAGTGAAAGAGATGCATAATATTAAGAAATAGTTGATTGCTGACTGTTCACACCACACCGGCGAGTAGTCGTTTATCACAGCGACAAAAGCTATCAAAGAGAGTACTCGCTGAAAGACTCACGCTTGGTGCATACGCATACCAGCGAGTAATTGAGTTTGAGTTGCTCACCAACTTGTTTTTAGGGTTCCGCGTTGATCACGGAATCCTCATATAGTTTCACCATGTCCGTCTGTCTGTCTGTCCGCAGCTTAGCTCAGAGAATCTTATTACTAGAAAGCTGTAATTTGGGGGGGTATACATTTAATCACGTCGACAGAGTGGTAAAATAAATCTTTTTTTTTAGAAAACCTCCCTTGCACGTAAACAGCGGGCCGAGCACGAGCGTGCCAAGATGTTTGTGACAAGACATGATAAATTATGTCATGTCAATTTGTACTAGCATTTTATGATACAACAGTTTTATCGCTCAAACTGTGATAAAATGTGTGACTCAAGTTATGTCACAGTAGGCCGTGCTCGCCCCGCTGGGGATGACAATTTTTTTCTCGTCTATCCCATGGTGGAGTGGGGTATCGTTGGACAGGCCGTACAAAAATATTGTGGGTCTGTGAAAACATCTTCGTTTTTGTTAGAGTCAAGTGACCCCCCCACCCCTGCCTGCCAAATGGTTGTTTTTGCATATGTGAAAAAAATCTAGTTAAAAGGAAAACTATCACAGATAAGTAGATTTTACAAGTTAACGAGTAATAGTCGACCAACTAACATTTGCAGTTGGATAATTGACCGTGACGTATATCGATTGTGACCCTATGCGAGACAGAGCCCCAGTGCTGGTTTTCAGCGACAGCCGGGGTTGACGTGATGACGTCGACCGGTGCAGCATACAGTGAGATTATAATGAGCGTTTACGACGTACGGCATTTCATACAAACTTTCAAGCCCTTGTTTTTTGAAATGACTGAACCAATTTTAATGAAACTTCATACGCTTAAGCAGGATACAAAGGTCTAAAAAGTTAGTTAGGTAAGGTGCATTTGGTACAAAGGTACATTTTCGAAATGTCTTATTTAAAAACAGATAACTGGAAATCTATGTTTCTATGGAACATTTAAAATCAGTCTAATTTGGCTGTAACACTATTCGAAAATGTTCTTAACTAACTTTTTAGACCTTTGTATCCTGCATAAGCGTATGAAGTTTCATTAAAATCGGTTCAGTCATTTGGAAAAACAAGGGCTTGAAAGTTTGTATGAAATGCCGTACGTCGAAAACGCTCTTTAAGGGAGAACATTTTTTTCAACTACAATGTTAAGTTTACTTTTGGGATAAATTCGTCCCAACTACGAAACCCTTCATTGTTGCGTGGTCCGACACGCACTTGGGCGGTTTTAAGTTGTTAGCTCTATCCTTATGCCTACGGAATAGAAGTCAAAATCGATTGAACGAACTGTAAAAAAGTTTATTTAAATTTCTAATCTTATTTCAAATGGAGTATAGTCATTTTGATAACGGTACAATTTATTAATGAGCGCCATGTTTAATGTTTTTATTTTTATTTACAGAGAAGAAACACTCATGCTTCATCGATGGATGGACCGTCGGAAGGCGTAAGGCCAATTTTCTTAAATCATTAATATTATTTTATAACTGGATCTTACTGTTCCCTAAAATATTGCAAACTACTTTCTATTACACGCTTTATCATTTGAGCCGAAAGACATAAGCGTCATAATATAAAAAACCGGTCAAGAGCGAGTCGGACTCGCGCACCTAGGGTTCCGTACGAATATATGATGTTGATGGGTTCTGAAAAACTGTGCTATTTAGAGACATCGTTTTACTTTTCCTGTAATCTTTACATAAGCTTCTATCATATAGAATAATTTCAGATTTTTATCTCTGCAAACTTTGGAGATAAGGGAGGAGGGGACCGGTATTTCTTTTCACATATTTCATCAAAAGTCGGAAACTATGCTGTCTAAAAAAAATATGTTTAAGAATGTGCAAACAGCGTTATTTCATATGATACCACATGCCCTGGTAGCCCCACTTAAAATTTTTAAGATCTCCTTTTGCAAAAAATATATATTTTTTTAAATTTCTTTCTTGCTTGCAAAATGGTTGGGCAAACGTCATGTAAAACTATTCTAGATTTCAAGTTGATAGCATTAGTAGTTCTTGAGATATCCAGGTGTGACAGACAGACAGACAAACAGACAGACAGACAGACTTAGTCTCACCATAAGGGTTCCGTTTTACCATTTTGGTTCGGAACCCTAAAAACGAGCGTACTTTAGACCACACGGCTGAAGTAAAACAGAAATCACTGATCGCTAGCAAAAGATGTTTTACGTCAAAAAAGCTGCGGTCTTGTGAGTGTATAAACAGCCAGTGTGAATTTAAAAAAAATACCTATTAAGCGGGACGGCCCGCGGCGGTGACGCGTTGTTTTCCATGTTTGAAATTTAAACAACTTCCGTTCGCCTCTATCCGTAACGCGCTCGTCACGCATTCACCAGCTTACTCCCCAAGTCAAGCGTATGTAAAGAAGTTTTACTTCAATAATAATATAAATATGAGCTTAAAAAAGGTGAGGTGCCTGTGTGGTGCCGGACGTAAAGAATAGCACTCCCCTATTTATTCCCGTGGGTGTCGTAAAAGACGACTAAGGGACTTAATAGAGAATGGGCAGCAGCGTTCTCTATGCATTTTAACACCATACTGCGATCGCCAACCCGCCTGCCGAGCGTGGCAATTACGGCACCCCCCCCCCACCCCCTTTGGGGGAGGCCTATGTCCAGCAGTGGATGTCTTTCGGCTGAAATGATGATGATGATGAATATTATAAATATATTATATATGTATTTATATATTTTTGTTTTTATTGGATTTTTACCCGGTTGGCCCCCTTATTACATGGGACTTAAACATAACTGGCGAAATATGGGTGTACAATGTGTACACCTCTGCCTAACCCTTCAGGGAATTACAGGCGTGATGTTATGTTATATATTTTATTTATATAATATAACAATATTTTTAATACTTCAATAGATTAGGGGTAAATAAAAGAAGACTATTTATATACAGGGTCAAATTAAATTAACTAGCGAAACTCCACAGACGTGATGGGTATCGATATATAAACATGATAAAATAATAAAAAAACAACCGCTTGTTGCTTTTTTGTTTTATATTATCGTGTTGAGATATCGAAACCCATCACATCTGTGAAGTTTACACAACAAAATAATATTTTTTTCAAATCTGATATTTAAATTTCTTTTTTGTTTTACCATGTTTAGATATCGATAGCCATCACGTCGGCGGAGGTTCGCTAGCTAATTTGATTTGACCCTGTATATTTTTTTAATGTTATTTCTACTCTACAGAATGATCTGTTAAATGAGGGATTTTCTGATGAATGAGAGTAGGTATTTTATTTTCTAGTTTATTTTAGATTCAAGTTTTCTTCTCAGGGGTAGTCAGATAGGAAATGTTGACTACATCTAGCTTATTTTTTAATTTTTGATAAGACGTGTAAAAGTGATTATGATATCCTATTTACAGAATAAACGATTTCATTTCATTTAATTTCATATCCTAACTAATATTATAAATGCGGAAGTGAGTTTGTTTGTTTGTTACGGTTTTACGTAAAAACGGCTGAACGGATTTGGATAAAATTTGACACATGGGTAGACCATGACGTGAGTTTAGAACATAGAATACTTTTTATCCAGATATTCCCTCGAGATCAACACTTATGCGGGGGAAACCGCGCGGCGCAGAGTAATGTAATAAAATCATAACCCTTTGGACTTTGACGTGGTCGGGTAAAAATAGACTGACTTTGACTTCCTTATCCAATACAGCAGGCTCCGTCAATATGAATCCTCGCATTTTTGCCTATTCTGCCTTATCAAAATCGAAAGCGTAATAATGATCAGCGATTATGTCCCTCTTTTAATCAGCCAGATGAGTAGGTACTAGAATATGACTAGGTAGTAAATTATTTACTAATTAATCTTTAGAAAACCAATAAGTGCCTCTATGGTCTAGTGGTAAGACCACCTGTCTCAGACCCAGAGGTCCCGGGTTCGATTCCCACCGCAGGAAAAAAATTCTGCTCGGTCTGGTTGGTGGTAGGGCTTGTTCTAAGTCCGCCTCGCTAACTACCACCAGCTTATCTAAGTCGGTCTCCATAACAACAATGTTAACAGCATTTGTTGTGTTTCGGCAGTTAAGAGGTAAGATAGCCAGTTCCTTTGGGGGTGAATCTCGCTGCCACCTTCGGCCTTATCATCAGGTGAGATGAAGGCCAAGAGCTTCCCCGTAGAGCATTAAAAAAACTTACAAGCTATTATGGGTACAGTTACGAACACAGATAGTGTAGATAAACGAGCATTTTCGAACGCTTTTAAATTTTGCGTAACTGTAAGATGTTTATGCTCTAATGCGAAAATTTATAACCTTGTTGTGTGAAGTGTTTTCAAAAGATTTTTTCTTGTTTCAGTTGCAAATGGACGTGGACGATGACTGCCCATTCGAGGAGGCTCGGCCAGTGACGACGAAAGACAACGTGGGTTTAGTAGTTGATGACGAATCATAAGACATTGTTTTTGAGAACAATGAACATAGAAAATAGAAAAAAAACCTTTTTTTTAAATAAATAAGTACTTACCAATTAGAATATTTTGATGTGTTCAGTTAATTAATAAAGTAAGTAATAAAATTCAAATTGGCTAGTTTTTTTTGTAACTTTTTTAAGCGTACGTTATGAATTTCTACTTTAACAAGACTGCGTGAAGAGATCATCCAGGTAATATAAAAATGACTTACTTTAAAATCCGATGCGGTCATAGATAATGGATACAGGCAGTGCATTATCGGTCGTTCCTTTGATCTTTGGGAGAGGCCTTTATTTATTCAGTAGTGAAAGTATTTCGACTGACATAATGATGGTGATAATAATCTGATGGAAAGGTTACATTTAAATTACATTTTTCTTGCGTTAAATAATAATTTATTACTGTCATGTCATTAGACCATGAATTAACAGATTCTGAATCATAACTAACCCAATTTAAACTTATTTATTGTAATTTGTTCAGGAGCCTACACTCCTGAACAAATTACAATAAATAAGTTTAATTTTTTTTGTCACTTTTGTTTGGTAACTATCAAATATAAAAATCATACACAGAATTAGGATTGCTTCTTTAAAAGACTTTGTAGTTTTTTATTTTTCACTTTTTAGTGGGTCAGTTTGTAATGTATCTAAGTTACAATAGCCTAATGTCAACTGCTCATCACTTTTTCCAAAATATTGCTTTTCCCGATGCAGGGGCGTTAATTGTTGCGGAGTTCTCCTGGTAAGAACCAGGATAACTGCCACTCACCTTATGCATTGTGACGAGCATAAATTGCTTAGCAACTATATTAAAGTACCTAATCGAATCGCAACCCGTTAAATACTTATTATTAAGTAATTTCGGTGGCCACCTGTGGTCGTCATCAGCAGTTCCACTTCGCCAAATGGTGCTTTCCGAGAGCAAATGCATGATTTACTATAAAAAATACCCAAATTGCTTATAAAATTTGAGGATTTTGACTTGGACAATGAGACCACCTCGAGACCCTTTCTAACAAAAAAAATGTTTTCAAAATTGGTCCACAATTGACGGAAAAATCATTTTTTTTTTTGTAAAAACGTTGAACATGTATAGAAAAAAAACAAACATAAAGACGAACCTATAACCTCCTTTTTGGTAGTTGGTTAAAAATTGACGTCTGCGCCGTGGAGAGGTAAAATCATACAACACATTTTTGTTATATTTTATTTATAACTGTTGTATATTAAGAAATGAATAGTTAATATCGTTATCAAGTCATTTTGTAACACTAGTTCAGAAAATTTTCATTTTTCCTACATGTATCCCAAATTGCGAGCCTCCTTAACAAGCCCGACCATCATTTGGGTGACTTCGTCTCCTTGCTCATAGATCCTGCTGGGAGGCCAGGAGAAGAAGAGTCCTCGAAGCTCATACACGTATACCAGAGGAGTGCCCTGGCTGTGACGCACCCAGTCTATACTGCCTCCTGATGCCTTGTCTGAAAGAAACATATTAATTTATTACTTTTTACAGACACTATCGCTATCTATTATTGTATTTTATTTAGACTAGTTTTGACGTATCGGTGGTAATTTTCTATGGGTTTAATAGATGACACTCACCAGCGTAAGCCAAAAGAGGATATTTAGTCTAAAAACACAAGGAATCATACTAGTCTCCATGCTTCCTCCAAGCAGGTCCAGCCAGACCTGCTTGGAGGCAGCATAATAATACTACTTAGCGGAGTCAGAGGCGGAGGTGCTGAACTTGACCTTCGCGAAAGCGGAGGACTATAAATAAAGAAAAGAAGATAAAGAAAAGAATCGACGTTTTGGTAATCGTTTACAAACTGTAGTTAAACAGTTTTGCGCCTTTGTCACATTCTAGGCGATTTCTCGCATAATCATGCACATCAGCCTATAATGTTCCCACTGCTGGGCACAGGTCTTCTCTCTTCGACAGAGAGTGGGCCGTAATCCACCAAGCAGGCCCAGTGCGGGTTGGTAGATGTCAATGTCTTCGAATTTTTGGTTCTAGGACATGCCAGTTTCCTCACGATGTTTTCCTTCACCGTTTTGGGAGCAGTGGTGACGAAGTTAATTACACAAAGTAAAGCGCCTGCCTGGGTTCGAAGTCATGACCTACATATTCGTAAGTTGGGGACCCCTTTACCACTGGGCCATCACTGCTCTAAACGATTAGGCGATTTTTACAAGTTCATAAATTAAACCAGCTCCACTAAACAGTTGTTCACTTGGAGCTGAACCTGGCGGTGGCGGTGATATGGGAGCAATATCTTGTAACTTCGAGTTATATCCCACACACCTCAGTTGTACCTCATACATCTTCAAATTATAAGCAAAACAGTTATAATGTGCGCGCAAGCAGAAATTTCAATGATATATGCAAGGAATATGATTTTGATCCATTCACAACTAGTGTGAATTCGGCCAGAAGGTGCTGAAGCCTCAAATTTTTCAAGTAACGGTGCGTTTATTATTTGTTTTATTTTTTTTCTTCATAATATTTTCTCTATTATTTAATATAATTGCAAACCAAGTATTATATTATGTATGTGTTCTACTGCTTATTACTTTAATAAAGGCGATGTGTTTTTTTTGTTTTTTTGCTCACACCATAAATTATTATTATAAGTCTATACGTGAGGAATTGTAATTGGCTTTCTAGTGACTAAGGTTTCCTTATTTTTGTCTGTTTTTATTAGCTGTAACTTCTTCATGTTCTAAATAAATAAATATACATTTTTAGTCTCTAAAGCAGAGGTGACAGAGACAAAGTCGACGATGGAGTGAACAGAAGAAGCCTGTTCACTCTAACTTTGAAGAGATTAGGGTTGTATGCGTTCGGAAACACAGACGCAGGTAGAGAGTTCCACTCTTTTGCACTATATCATACATATCACTATATCACACTTATATCATCACCACATTAAAGGTTCTTCGCTTAGTTGGAGCAGGTTTTCTTTAAGAGACCTCGGGTCCAAACTTGCGGGGGCGGATAAGGATATAGGACGTACGTTTTATTGCGGGAGTACCGCATTTGTAGAGGCGGAGGCGGTTGTAACGGTACCTGTTACATTACTTACAACCCTTGTTATAATTTCAGCTGAAAGACGTCCACTGCTGGACATAGGCCTCCCCCAAAGGGAGGGTTCACCATAATCGCCACGCTTGACAGGCGGGTTGGCGATCGTAGTATGGAGTTAAAATGCATAGAGAACGCTGCTGCCTATTCTCTAGTAAGTCCCTTAGTCGCCTTTTACGACACCCACGGGAAGAAATAGGGTGGTGCTATTCTTTACGTCCGGCACCACACGGATCATACCGGCACAACCCTAGTATGTAGGCAGTAAGTATGAATTTGTAAATATATCAAGATATCTTACACAAGATTTCAGCAGCTGTTCCCGGTCCATCGTACTTTGCCTTATTCACTGCATAGCCGTAACGAAGAGACGTCTCACCGATTTTTTTCTGCAAAAAGAAGTAAATAATAATGCTGAAGTTAGTAATGAAAATGAGAAAGTGGTTCTAAAGGCGCTGTCTCACCGGGAGCTTTCGCCTGTAATGTAATAGTTCCAATATATATAAATATAATTAAACAGGGTGTTAAAGTAACTGCGTGCCATAGCTTAGGAGTAGGTTCAGTATCGATAAAGGAACCCTGGACAAAAATTAACAAAAAAAAATTAGTCTCTTCGTACTTTAACGGGCTTAGGGCCGACAAATAAAATAAAGTTAATTCTAAACGATTGCTATTTTGAGTTAGTAGGTAATAAATTAGGTTGACCTTGCAATTTTTTTTTTGTTCTCATTTTTTTTTACCTGGTTTCCTTTAGCTATACTGAACCTACCCTTAAGCTATGGCACGCAGTTACTTTAACATTCTGTATATACTAAACAAGAAACTCTTTTTTCTTGTTTATTGCAAGGAACTGTATTATTTAATGATGATGTTTAAGGAAAGAGGAAGTGCGAATAAAAAAATAAAGTAACGTAAAGGTAATAATTAAAGCTCAAAATTGAAAACTGGGTTGTTACAGTCATTACACGCCGTTGCTCCCGGTGCGTGAGCCCCTTTAAATAAAAATAGGAACTAATTGCCATCGTCGTTAATGACGGCATGAACTGAGGGCCAAGACAAAGTATCATTCTCTTAGCGATGATAGGAAAGTCAAAAATGTATTGAATTGATCTATGGTATAGAAAAACTTATATCAATCCTGTTGAAAGATTTTGTAGAAAAAATAAACGCTTTGAAAGTGATTGCCATTTGTCTAAGCTATGTGTGATCTTCGACATTTAGAAGTCCGTTAATGCTTTAGACTGTTGATGAAATGATTATGACATGTATCGTCCTCGGCCTCTCTCATCCATCTATTACCAGCCTGCCCGTGAAGATCATCATTCCACCTAGCCTGAGGATATACTTAAGCATCCTTCAGTGCATTTGTCAAATCGCGGTCTCTACTCAAGATAACAAAACAGTTCTTAGATATTCTTACCAAATCATCATAATTATCAACATGCTCGCTGGAGTCGGAGTACGGCAGAAGCAATGTCTGCGCTGTAGAATGGTACGAGATATAACCCAACATGTTCTCTAGTCCCGATATGTACTCAGACAGCGTCCTGGTCTCTATCTCTGAGAATGGTTTCGATCCAGCGTATAACTGGTAGTTGCATGGGTTGTTTGATGAACTGTAATCTGGAATATTTAATCACACTAATATTATAAAGGCGAAATGTTGTGAGTGAGTGTGTGTGTTTGTTACTTCTTCACGCTCAAACAGCTGGACCAATTTTGATAAAATTTTGTATAGATGTAGTTGACACCCTGTATTAACATATAGGCTACTTTTTATCCCGATATTCCGACGGGATCGGGACTTATGCGAGTGAAACCGCGGGGCGCAGCTAGTAGAACAATAAAATACAGCCTATTTTTGTTACAATGCAATAATAGGCTGTAGTCTCCAGAGGAGCTCCTGGCTAAATGATAACAGATAACAGCCACACGGGTCAATCTTCAAGGTAAAGCATCACTTGCCGAGTTCAGTCCGTGGATGGGTGACCATACATTACCTGTTTTGTTTTTTTTTTTCATAACATTTTTCTGTCTTTTATTTACTTTTTTTTTCTTTATTAATGTTGTCATTTACTGGGAAAAAATATGAGTTGTTTGTTCTGCCAAAATAAAAGAAGAAGAAAATAGAAATACTTAGATAATAGTAGTTTATGAAACTGTTGCAGAATGAAGGGTATTAATACAGGCGTGTTTTAATAAATATTATTATGTAAAGTCAACGCCATGAGACGAGATAAATTTCATACTTTGGGATTTAAAACTTTAACTGAAATTGCATATGGTTCAGTTTCCATTGCAACTAAAATTATTTTATGACGTTTAGCGATAATTTCTTCATTCATAAATCAACTTAGATATCTTGAGTTTAAAGTTGATAGTTGTATAATTTGCAATTTTATGTATTTATAGCTTCTCATGACGGTTACTTTAGTTATGTGCAGTTTCATACACTACTTTTTCTACTCCCATATATTGAGTTGAGTTGAACCAACTAACTAAATGATCAAAGATAAAAGAGTAAGAAATAGTTTATTGCACCGCACATGCGCTAAAACGGGCGCTGCCACAGAGAAGTAATAATTGTAATCAAAACATTTTTGTAATGCTATACAGGGCGTCCCACGGATATGCCACATGGAGGGAAAGTACCTTGAATATTGTAGATGGAACATTTTACTGAAAGAAGACATGAGTTAAATTTAAAAAACAATTTAAACTGCATTCATAGATATTTAAATAATTACATGGTTGAACCGGAAATCGAACCCGTTACACGAGAAAAATAATCATCCTGTAGTTTTAACATACCGATCGAAAGGCTTCATCATAAGGATTATTTTATGCTCAATAATATAGTGTCACAAATAAAAGAAATACCATGAATTTTAACATTGTTAATACAATTTTTTTTTTTTTACATGTACATATAGTATTATGTTAAGTCTGTTAGCGTTTATCTTATATATTATTATTTTAAGTCGGTTAGTTTTTATATGATGTAAATATTTTATTACTGAGTTATTGAATAAATTAATACAAAATTAATCAAAAGAGTGCCACTTTGTATTCAACAGTCCTGGAGGGACTCATTTTGAGCATTTCATATTTTTTTGGCATATCCGTGGGACGCCCTGTATTATGGCGCCCCCGCATATGCGTCCCAGAAAACAATAAATGATGGAAATTCCTTGGTGATATTAACTTCTTGGATTTGCCCTGTATCGTATTAGTAAAAAAAATATATATTGTTAGAGAAACAGTGTTATAATATTAAGATTATATTTTTAACTTTTGGTATTGTGTTTATAAAATACGTCAATAATGTTCAACTCATCTTTTGTATGTATAATAGGTAAATATATTTTGAAGTTTATAATTAGAATTTTACAATAACAGAGTATATAAAACATTTGACATACTCATCCAGTTATAGTCCCAATTGCGGTTGGGGTCAGCCCCATAACATCCGTTAGCGGAGCGCGATCGGGTTTTCCTCCACATTCGGTCCTGAAATTCATAATAAATAAAAATGTACATATTGTGACATCAGATTGGCATTTTTCTGTTTCCTCATTATTATTTAGATTTATTATTTCTATGTACTAAAAACAATATTCGTTTTCGTTTAATTAAGTCATCATCTGCCCAGCCTTTGCTCAACCATGTTGGGGTCAGCTTCCAGTCTAACCAGATGCAGCTGGATACCAGTATTTAATAATATTTTATAATATTTTGAATCATGGTCATTTTGGTCATGTCAAATTCCCATGTAACACCCACTCTCATGAAGATCGGAGGCGCTACACTCGAAGTTGTGGACGAGTATGTTTATCTAGGACAAACTGTCCAGTTAGGTAGGTCCAACTTCGAGAAAGAGGTCAATCGTCGAATCCGACTCGGCTGGGCAGCGTTCGGGAAGCTTCGCAATATCTTCTCGTCCCACATACCGCAGTGTCTCAAGACGAAAGTCTTTGACCAGTACGTGTTGCCAGTGATGACCTATGACACTGAAACGTGGTCGCTCACAATGGGCCTTATCAGAAGGCTAAAAGTCACCCAAAGGGCAATGGAGAGGGCTATGCTTGGAGTTTCCCTACGTGATCGAATCAGAAATGAAGAGATCCGCAGGAGAACCAAGGTAACCGACATAGCCCGAAGATTACCAAGCTTAAGTGGCAGTGGGCAGGGCACATTGCTCGCAGAACTGATGGCCGATGGGGCCGAAAGGTTCTAGAGTGGCGACCGCGTACCGGAAGACGGAGCGTTGGAAGGCCTCCCACAAGGTGGACAGATGACCTTGTGAAGGCCGCAGGTATCCGCTGGATGCGGGAAGCACAGAACCGGTCGAAGTGGCGGTGCTTGGGGGAGGCCTATGTCCAGCAGTGGACATCTTTCGGCTGAAATGATGATGATGAATATTTTGAATAATATTTTATTAGACCAAGAAGAGTAAACATGTTACACAATTTGTCTTAGATCTTATACTTATGCTTAAGTAAATCAATTACAAATGTGTAAATTATTAGCATCTGCTGCCGAACTAGGTCTAAAGCCTGTGTTTCAGCATGCAGCGCCTCAAGCTCTCGAACTGGGTATGCAAGTATGAGCTTACAAACAAAAGCGAACCGCTTAGATTATTATCGATAGCCTTTTATTTTTGACGAAAATTACGAAATTCCATACAAACTTTCATTCCATAGTTAACCCATTTAGAGGATTAATTTACGAAAATCCTTCCATAGTTTTCACTTTGTTATATAATATTATTATAAAAAAATCTTCTTAAGGGGACGATAACCGACTTTTAATGATTTTATACTGAAGATCACGTCTAAACGAGTAGTGTTAATGATTTTTAAAAAATAGGTATATAATAAATACGAGCGTTTTCTCAATAACTTAATATGTGAATATTTTATATTATGTTTATATTAGATAGTGAAATTAATTCGTAAAATTATGTCAAACGCGGATAAAAAACTGAGAATGGCCCAAAATCTACCAAGCGTATTTTTCTGAAACTTTCACCAATTTAAAGATAATCTAATTATTGATCTTTTAGTATACGCGTTTTATTAAAATACCTTTTGTTTGTGTATAATAAATTAATAATGCGTCAAATTGGGGACAGCGCTCCTTGATGAGCGAGTCCTATTACTGGCTGAACGTACGACGCGTTGCGTGAGCTCAGTACAGAACACGCAAGCTAACCACTCAAGGTCACTGGCATATATCTGCGTGTTAAGTAGAAGATCAGCACATTGCTCGTTTCAGAGGTTATTTACATGTAGTTATGAGTGAATAATGACCAGTTGTTTTAATAATGCACTGTAAATACTGTAATATCATCTAGGTATGCCTTTGTCTAGGCCATTGTTTTACAAATAATACCTAAGGTTTTGTTGCATTTTGCAATGTTTTTTTTCAGCTAGCTTATTATACGACAAAGATATTCTTGGCCACACTTATATGGTAAATTTTATAAGGAAGTCACAGGCATTAATAAAGTTCATGACGGCATAACAAGATATTAATATCCTGGAACAAAAGGGCATGAAAGTTCGATTCATAAAATCGTAACCCATATAAATAGGTCGTATAAAATGCTCTGTAACATAATAACTGACTAACTTTAGTATAACTGTAGTGGTATCCATCAGGATTGACAGTAGGGAAAATATGCCAATCAAACTGGTCCCTCATTGATGCTATTTCTGGGTCACTGCTGGTCAGAAGTTCGTTGATAAAGTAGGTTGTCGTGGCTGGAGTGATCCATTCCCTTGCGTGAATGCCTGTCGAATTAAAAAAAAACGCTGTGTCAGTTTTCGCGCCTTTTGCGTTTATCTGGCAGTGTTCCAAAGGAGGCTGCATAATAAAGCGAATGTCATTATGATAATGCTGACCGATATTACGAAAAGAAGATATATTTGAATTTGGTGTGTTCTTGGTCATCTTTTATGTTTGAAGAGGTTTCATTCATAAAATTATATAGATACCAGATTGCTGGCAGTTGCATAATTGCTTAAATAATATGTTTGATAAAAAGGTGTTGTTTTCTCAAACATGCTTGGAAATTCGAGCATTATTTTGACAAGCTTCTTCAAGATAAATCGAAAATACTGTACAGCAGGCTAATTCACTTAACTAAAGAAGTGCAGTAGCAGTGCAGTTGCAATTAAGTTTCGATCAAAACAACGCATTTCGTATTCTACTATTCTCTACGGCTGTCAGATACTATATATAAAGTCCATTTCACGAAAGAAGTCCCGCGGAAATAAGTGGAACTAATTATTATTATACGCTAAGTTAGCAACATTCCTAAAATAACCCATGCCTGCAGCGCCACGTCTGCGGGACTTCTTTCGTGAAATGGACTTTATTCAGCTGTCACTCAAACTTAAACTTCATTGCACCTGCACTGCAACTTGATCGGCGCGTCATGAAGTTACGTGAATTAGCCCTCTGGACAAATACATGCAAGCAGCCGCCGGCAATGTAAGTATGAAAATCCATATCCGTCGTGTTATTTATAAGGGCCTGTGCACACCACGTTTTTTAAACGCGCCGTTGACGCGCGTTTTACAAACGTGCGTTGACGGCGCGCTTTTAGACTACAGCACAAACGCGCGTCAGGTGTGCGTTTAAAAAACGTGATGTCTGGGGAATGGAACAAGTTTTTAACTTCGACACAAACATGGCAACCAAGGAACTAACTTATCAAAGATTTTAATTAAATTTAGATTTGGCTTGCAAATAGAGCTATTTGAAGTAAAAAAGAAACAAATGAACATATTGGCGCGTGAAAAATGATCGTTGTTCGTCATTGATTCTGAAATTTATAATTAGTTTACTTTGTTTGAATTTCCGTGTATTATTTGAGAATAGTACCTTTACAAGCCTTGGCCGCAACCAGGCATTGATTGACTCACGTATGTTCTATTTCGTCCAACAATGCCCCTTTTGCAGGCTTTGGCAGTAATGTACATTTTTTTCACCAGCTTTTCTCTTTAGCTTTAAGTTACTGTGAAGAGTACATGCTCATTATGACACCATGTTATGGCGCCTGTGACAGCTTACAAATTATAAAAATACAGCATATCCATTAGATAAATTACAATTCCAGCGCGGTAGTTAATTATTTTGCGACCCGTACAACTGTAGAATGGTATCTATTTCCTCACATTTAGCATTCAATATTAACGGCAATTCACAAAACATTCAAAAATCACAAGCCATTAAACAGTGCCGCCATTGTGACTTCAAACCTGCCTAAATCCTTCATTGTTACTTCTTTTACTTACATTCGGAACTTACCCATTAAACGATTTAAAATCTGTATTAAAACTAAACTTTGTAAAAAAGGGTACTATAAGATTTCTGATTATTTAGAGGACAAAAAAGCTTGGGATTGAGCTGCTCGTTCTGCTAGCCTTGTGATAAAACTGTGAGAAAACTTGACATTTTAATTATTATGCATGATTTTATTTACATATTGACATTGCAGAATATTGTATACAATTTTATATGAATGTTTACTTTGAAAAGTATTATATTTACTGCTTTAATTTATTGTGAATGTGAGCACTATGTGGGTCATTTTTTTATATTTTTTTTTTCTTTAAATGTTTTCCTTTCTTTTCTTTTCTCAGTTAAGTTTTAATGATGGTCTGACATTTTGAGCGCTTTATGCGGCCTACCCAAGTGCCCTTTTTTTGTAATGTTCGTCGAGTCGTTGAGCTCCTTATGTTTTGAGTTGAGCTGCACGATTACTGACAAATGCTTACACTGATTGGACAGGTCCGCTCAAATTTGCGTGGTTCTTTCCTCAAAAGACCATTTCAGACACGAATCTACATGGTCCTCACATGATCTGACTAAGATTATGTCTGGACTTTAAAAGAGACTTTGACCCCTGAGTTTGTTTCGCCATTTCTTCTCAGGGGTAGTCAGATAGGAAATGTCGGCTACATCTAGATTTTTTTTTTTTTATGTGACGTGTAAAAGTGATTTTAATATCCTATTTACAGAATAAACGATTTCATTTCATTTCATTTCATTTCTAAGTTTTATTCAGAAATAAAACAGTTAATTCCCCAGGTTCCTAACCCACCCCGACCTAGTTTGGGTACCTACGTCCACCAAATAAGCTGATTGTCAACATAGTCACAGAAAAAATAATTATTATTAATCAGTTTATTTTAGATAAAATTAATCCATACAATTACAAATTATAAAAAATACAGTGAAAACTACATAGAAATAAAATACAGAAAAATAAATTATTACAATTATATTATGGACCTTTAGTGTTAGTAAAATCGTATGCACTATGTTAGTCAATACCCATCACAATTATGCATCCATTTGTTCTGGATAGGGCAATCCGCACGAGATACAACCAACTGCAGGATACTGTTGCTACTGCGCATAATAATGAAGTAATAGTTTTAAGGTCATCTTTGTAATAACCACAGTTTTTTTTTTATTTATTTATTTATTCTTCGGAAAGCTTACAGTCTAATATCAGTTAAGGTAAGTTATGTACAATAGCGCTTACAATTGCTATTTTAAAAGCTTCCATTTAGGATGGGTTTGCTCTTGACCTTAGTCTAGGGCAAAGGTAACAGAGACAAAGTCGACGATGCAGCTTCCTAACTAATATTATAAATGCGAAAGTGAGTTTGTTACACTTTCACGCTCAAACGGCTGAACGCATTTAGATGAAATTTGGAACATGGTAGACCATGACCTGGACTAGAGTATATAGAATAATTTTTATCCCGATATTCCCACAGAATCGAGACTTATGCGGGGGAAACCGCGGGACGCAGCTAGTGAACAAATAAATTAATTCTTATTCATAGACGCTATACTACCTCAAATGGCTTAGCTGATCCTCCGTTATGTCGAAAATACTGCAGCATTAATTTTGAAACAAATATATGGTAAAGTTGAGGATTAATGTTAAAGGGGTCATTGTACTCATAATTTAGAAAAAAAAATTCTATGGGACCAACCTTGAAATCGCAAAAAATAATCAGCTATTCCCTACATTTGTGTTCCCTATGTTTGACGAAAACACGATTCCATAAAATTTTCTCGATAGAAAAAAATTCAAACCGAACAAGAAACCGCTGATAATAAAAAAATACTTAAATTAGATAATGAAACTGTATATTAACTGAACTAACTATAAAATAGGTCTTATATGTTATTTTCTTTTTAATTACCCTTATTTTCACCGTAAAAAGAAATAAACTAAACTATCGGTGCCTTGGAGTCTTCTCTCTGCCGTCCTGTCTCGCTTGCTCGCGTGACCGCCAGCAGTAGTGTGCGAGCGAGATATAAACGTATAAAGATTGGGTATTCTAGCACAGGCATATATTTTACTTATTACTTAAAAGGAGGTCACAAATTTTTGTCTTTTTTGTTTATTGGCAACTCCCAAAGAGATTTAAGATAGATACTTTATAGAGGCTATTAGAAGTAATGTCATAGACAAATTGTGATCCATGTCTCAGCAAAAATAAACCGTGGTTCAGACATCTAGTCGTTTTATCACTACGAGATTTGCAATACCATAATGCACAATTAGGCATTAAACTTCGAAAATAATTTTCGTTTGGTGGACATGAATGCAAATTGCGACATGACATGCAGGCGTTCCACACTAGACTGCACGACTTTTTCCCACTAGGACAAATGACGACGTACGACGACGACGAAGACGTGGTGACGTACTCGTATTACGATTTTGTTCGCTATGATAAAATGATAAATGATTTTTATTTCTGTAATTAGGTTTATACAAACACTTTTACACGTCAATCATATTTTATAAACTAGGTGAGGTTGGCGTTTCCTATCTGACTACTCTGAGAAGAAAGGCCGAAACAAACTCAGAAGTCACAGTCTCTTTTAAAGTCCAGACATAATCTTGTGAAGGCCATGCAGATTGGTGTCTGAAATGGTCTTTTGAGGAAAGAACCACACAGATTGAGTGGACCTGACCAGTCAGTGCACGCATTTGTCAGTAATCGTGCAGCTCTACTCATACTATGTCCCGTCTATTGTTAAGTAAATAATTTATTGTCTTTGGAAACTCCAATACTTACCTGATTCAATGAACATAATTGGTTTCTCCTCATCAGTCGGCGTGTTTATCCGCAACCCTAAGATTTGCCGACCCTCGTAACTTTGCCCACCGACTACGACCTGCGCCCACTCCGAGTGCTGTTTACTCATGTTTTGAAGGTATCCGTAAATCTGAAATTAGACAACATTAAATCACGCTATCTTTTCCCGAAGGCTTAAGCAGAGGTGTAACTATATTAGGGCCCGTTCCCACTTAGACGGACCGTCTGTTTTCTCGGTCCGTCTAAAGAGACGGGTAAGCCAGTGGCAGTACAATTTATATGACAATGTCCACATTTAGACGGATCACACAATGTTCACATTTAGACGGACCACTTAGACGGTCAATTTATGTGGGAACGGGCCCTTACCCACATTTCGCAAGTTATGTTTTAAGCGCTATCCACACATTTCCGGGTACCCGGCCCTGCCGTGTTCTGTCAGGGACGGGGAAAAAATCGGTTACAACTTGTATGAACTTGTTCACATAGCTCCGTGTCAGGCACATCCGGATCTTCTGTGTCCCGGAGCACGCTCGGACGCACAGACGCTCTGACAGTGCTATCCGATTTTTATCTAGAGCTCACATACCCAAATACGTTTTGCCTGCTGATAGTCTTCTTGGTGATCTGCTTCTTCTTCATCTAGCGCTATTGCAATCATTGCTAATCCTTCATTGTTAAATAAGGACATCGTCTTATGTGCGTATGAGCTAAAGAAACAGATTACACTGATTCCGATTTCCCTGATATGTGTGAACATGGGTGACGGATGGCACGTCCCTGACGAGAACACTGAAATGAACAACTCGAAACATGGATAGCCCTGACCCGGAAATGTGTGGATAGTGCTTAAGTCTCATGTAATATAGGGCGGGGGCGAGCCTATTGCCATCAACCGGGCACAAATCCAGACTCCGGGGTGCTACTGAGAAATTCTGCTGATCTGGGAATTAAACCCAAGACCTCAAGCTCAGCAGTAGTGCTTGCAACAACTAGACTAATGCGACAGTCTGAAATTAGATACAATACTAAACTTTTTACTTAGAAGATTTAAAGTGTGTAGATGCTGACTCACCGGTGAGTCGGTGGGGCTTGACGGTTTGGGCAGCCGACTCACCGATGAGCCGGACGGAGTCAATCGGTTAAAGTTTCGACCCCAATGGGTTAGTAGATTCTAGGATAAAAAACCGTGGTTTTAGATGAATGCGGTTTCATCCATCCAGGCCATATTACGCTGGTTTAATAAAGATGATCCACATCACCATTAAAATAAAAATATTACTTAATATTTGAACAGGCTAATTTAGGTCAGTGTATGTCATGTATGTGTCATCTCTAGCCGAACTAGGCAGAGCCTGTATTTCGGCTATCAGCGCCAAACCCCTCGAGTATTACACATATATAATAGCCAATAACATTTGTTTAGTATTTGTATCATCATCATCATTTCAGCCGAAAGACGTCCACTGCTGGACATAGCACCGCCACTTCGATCGGTTATTTGCTTCCAGAATCCAGCGGATTCCTGCGGCCTTCACAAGATCATCGGTTCACCTTTTAGAAGGTTTTCTAACGCTACGTCATCCGGTGCGCGGTCGCCACTCCAGAATATTTCGGCTCCATCGTCCATCTGTTCTGCGAGCTATTTGCCCTGCCCACTGCCACTTAAATTTGGCAATTCTTCGGGCTAACCACTAACTTTGAGTAAGTTAGTGGTTAGCCCGAAGAATTGCCAAATTTCAACTGTCCAATGAAAACAAACAACATCATTTGGTATCTTTACAGTTTTTAAAAGAAAAACATTTCAATAAAACTTACAAAGAGAAAAGAAGTAAAAAAAAAAAATTGTGTACGCTTATATCAAGCACTAGCAAAGCGTTATAAAACAATTAAATTGACTTGTATAGTTGTGATATATGTACCTATGCAGCTTGTCACTTCTTTTATACCCAATGGTTAATTGAAAAAGTGTGCAGTGCTTTGTTTGAATTAATTAAAAGTACACAACCACAAAGCACTCTCTAGAAAGTGTCCGTATGGATTGAGGAGCCATGTCTCATATGAAAACAAACCACCAACTTACGTTCATAAATAACTTTTCAGTGACGTCATTCACTGTATATTGCGGACGTTATGTTGCGGCCGCCGCAGTCTTAGAAAACCCTAGCTTTAGACTAAATCATATAAACTTATAGATTTAAAAAATACACAAGTTACTTGTGGTACTTACATCATCAACATCGTAGTAAGCTGTCCAAGAGAAACCATCATTGTATTGTCTACTATTTTTTTCGTTGCGAATTAATCTTAAAAAAAAAAACATTCGTTATTATTGATTTTAACCACTTCCGAGAGCCTAAAGTGGTGATAATGCTTCGTTTATCATTAAAGTGTATTTTATCACCTTGATGATAATCAATATCATAAATTGTGTCGAAGAGATATGGTATCGAATTATCCAGCCAGAGATTTCTCGGGTTCCGTGGATTGATTGTGACCTCAATAGAAACCCAATTACTCCGGACATATTCCATCAAATAAGTTTTATTACTTAATGACCCACAATAATTAATTACACCCCCCAATTTATTATTAATTGCACAGCTTGTTAGGTAATGATACAGTGTACTTTATATTTATTTGTAACATCTGTTTATGCATGCACCTACAGGTGCAATAAGGTGCATAAGCAAATAAATGATTTGATTTGATTTTTGATTTGATTTGATATGAGGAAGGCTTTGTCCCCAAATTGTGATGACTGTGGTATGGTTGATGATGTTTTTCATATTCTGATGGAGTGTGTCCGGAATGAAAATACTAGAATTAATGTTTTTGGACAATATAAAACGTATGATATTGGCTGTTGTAATGCCATCCTTGCTTTTCAAGTATCCGATAAGGCTAAACAATTGTACAAGTTAGTGATAAGGTAGATAATAATCAACAATTTTGTGTTTTTCTGCACTGGGCGATGTCGTCGCTAAGCTACAAAGCCCTTTAAACAAAATTTAAAAAAAAAATTGTGTGGAAATCGGTTGTCATGGCATGGGCCTTGTGATACTGAGGCACATTCCGTCCCATCTCATGCCCATACTATGACATAAAATATCGTAAGGAAAGATTGAATGTATTAGGGGATGTCTAAGAAACGATGGATGGACTGTTGGCGCAGTTAGTTAAGAGATTGACTGCTGCGCTGCGTGTCGTGGGTTCGATTCTCGCACGGAACAAATATTTGTATGACCTACAAGTAGTTGTTTCGGGTCTGGCTGTTTGTGTATGTGAATTTAAATGTTTGTAAACGCACCCACAATACAGGAGAAATTCCTAGTGTGTGGCAACGTTTTAAAAAAAAGAAATAAAGAAGGAGAAAGAAGGATGATGTGGCTAGAAAGGAAATGACTAGCGAGATGACGATTGATAAGTACAGCTACACCCAAAAGGCCAATGCTCTGCGGATCCAGTATAACAACGCATTTAGAGTGCTGTTGCGTTTGCCTCGGTTCTGTAGCGCATCATCTATGTTCGCTGAGGCACGTACCGACTGCTACAATGCTGTACGGCGTAAGAGAGCGGCCTCGTTGCTAAACAGACTCCGTGGCAACAGCATTGTACGTGCTATAGCCGGGAGACATGACAGCCCGTTGGTGAGGTCACTTGTCACCTGTACACTGTGGTATTAGTTAAGTACTAACATATGTTAAGACTATTGTTACTAACCCAATGGATCTTTTTCATCTAAATTATGAATATATACAGGGGGGATTTTTGAGATGTGGCAGTAAGGGCGTTGAATAAGGTCATTTTTGTCACAGAATTTCAGAAATTACAAGCAAGCAACAAACTATCTGGATTCTGTTTTCAAAGCAAATTAAACTATGACGCGTACCTATTCTTCGAAATTCGAAGTTAATATTTTTTTTCGTTTATTTTCGGCTAGTCTCCATTGTAGCGGTCCATCATAAAAAACTAAGTTGGAGTTTAATTTCCTACGAAATGTATCGGAAAAGTTATTTACGATTTCTGACTTTTCTAGTACTCAAACCTGAGTTGGTCTAATAGAGGTTTTTGATCCTTATAAGGATCGATTGGCACAAAAAAAAGTTTTTGTGAAAACTGCCCATTTTCCTGCTGACTGTAAATTTTTACTAATAATAATAATAATATATTTTTAAATAATAATAATAATATATTTTTTTATATTTATAATTTTTTTTTTTAAGAAATCTTTAAAATATTTAAAAAAGTAATTCATAATTATGTCTTTAAATTAAATAAAGAAATAAGTAATCATTTTATTTCAGAAAATCCATATTTTTTAAATATCATTTAGTTAAATATAAGTTAGTAAACATTAAATTTAATAACTATGATAAAGGTTGAACGAATAGTGGACGAACGGGCAATAAAATTTTCCCGCAATGACATACTGCGGAGAGAGGAGGAGAGGGAGAGTGTTCCAGCTGCCACGGACCCTATATGCACCTCCTATGACCTCTCTTTATGCGGTGGGTATTTTTATGCAAACAAAAAAGGAGATTCACGAAATACAGTTGGTGCGTGAAAATAGTGGATACCCTACTTTACAATCTATTGAGAGACTCGCAGCCAATAATTAATGATTAGTGGCTGCCAGTCTCATAAAGTACATTACTGCAGCGGCCTGCAATAGGGGCATTGATGCACGAACGTGAAATTGAGTCCATCAATGCCTGGCTGGTAAATTCGATACTTCGCGTGTTTAATTTTTCGAAAATAATGACAATATTTCCATGCATGTTTGAGAAAAGTAAATTATTTATAAATTCCAGATTCAATGACGAACATCGATATTTTTTCACGCGCCAATGTGTTCATTTGTTTTTTTTTTTTAAATGAATAGCTTTCTATTTGCAAGTCAGTTCGAAATTTAAATAAAACCTTGGATAAGTTACCTCCTTGGTTGCCATGTTTCGGAGTAAAAGATCGATCACGATAGATAATTATGAGTTTCCTATTTGGCCGCTAAACCACGACGCATGGATTTTCATACTCGTACAAATTTTGGTGGCCACTGCTCGCATGTATTTGGCCAGTACAGCTATTTCGATTTATCTCGAAGAAGGTTGTCAAAATAATGCTCGAATTTCCAAGCATTGTTCGAGAAAATATATTTAGCATCAATAAGATCTGGGTATTATTTGCAGTATTATAGAGAGTAACGTACGACAATTTTGTAGCCACTATCGCTCTTGTCCTGATCCCTTTCTTAAGTGATCTATTGAAATATGTGATTTATAATATAATTTGATATGAAATCAGTAAACCGGATGGCTCACTTGTTGTCAAGTTGTTATACTTATTGTAAATGCATGAAAATATCAGCAATTCATATTCTACTTACTCAGAATAATCCTCGAGGATCACTTTGGTGGTTAGGCCTTCGGTTTTGGCGATATCTTCCACAATTGGCACTAAAGATGGCGCCAGCAGCATATGACATCCTTTTTCTGTGTTCGAGTGATAGGGCAACTCCTAAAACAAAATT
Organism: Tiliacea aurago; assembly: GCA_948098905.1. Lineage (NCBI taxonomy): Eukaryota > Metazoa > Arthropoda > Insecta > Lepidoptera > Noctuidae > Tiliacea > Tiliacea aurago. The sequence goes on from OX402585.1 coordinate 23,110,167, forward strand.
GTATTGAACTAAAGGCTTAGGCCCGCCGTCCACGACGCTACTCTGTGTTACAGCACTAGTATACAATGACGGTCCGTACACGACGATTAGTGGCGTACTCGTAGTATCGATGAACTAGTTAATAACGCGTTACTAAGTCACGTCCGTTACGGAACACCAATGAAATATTCACTAGTACTGTGACATTCTGTCTACAATCATAATCATAATCGTAATCATTTATTTATCAGAATATGGTACACTTTAATTATGGTCTTAAGATTAGTCAATGGTATCATCTCATTCTGCCAAGTGTGGCGTGCAAATATTAGGTTTACACAAATAATGTTTTATTGATTGCATAATTACGAATTAAAATTACAATTGAGGAAAAAGAAAGCGAAAATTAAAATTAAAAGATGTGTGTCAGATAAAATAATTTCAGAAACAAACACAATTTACTACTCATTGGTGATTTAAGTTTGTAACACGTTACCGCCGCGTTGTCGCCTAATATAAGTTATTCAGAGTTCAATACTGAAACGCCCACGTGCTACAAAAAGTCGCTGGCAGTAAACGCGATGCCAAAAAACTCGCTGCTTTTGAGTAGCTTCGTCAACGCTAGGCCTTGAAGATTCCAAGGCCTAGCGTTGACAAAGCTACTCAAAAGCAGCGAGTTTTTGTGATTGTCAATAATTTTAACACTAGCTTTTGTCTGCGACATAATTAACTCCCGTGGCATAAAAAGATATCCTGTCCTAATCCAGGTCATTGTCTACCCATGTGCCAGGATTATACAACACTTGCGGACGGTAAGCAATGGGTAGCTCTCCGTCCGATAAGGACCAGGCCCGGGTCGACGGCGCATTATTTTCCACGCGCGCCTCAAAAAGATGTCAGCACAAACTGACGGGGTCCGTTAGGGCCAATGCCTGCCAGGTTTGCGAGTTTGTCCGAAAGGAATATCGTGGCCCACAGGCACCTGAAGGAACAAGGGTAGGTTTTAGTCAGTAAAAGTCTGACACGCCCTCCCGCTCCGCCCAGACCGGGAGAAGTTATTTCAAAAATCAAAAATCAAATCAAAATATTTTATTTCACATAAACCTATAGGGGTAGTTATGAAACGGCAGTTAATAGACATTTACATAGTTATGCCGTTCGAACTTCCTTGTCTTCAACGTAGTCCTTAATCTTATAATTACCACCAGACCCATAAAAAAAGAATACACAACAATATACTTTGCGTTGATCTTTATTCGTCATCATCATCTGCCTTTTCCTAACAAGTTGGGTTCGGCTTCCAGTCTTACCGGATGCTGGTGATTTTACATGAAACGACTGTCCATCTCACCTATAGCGATAAAGTTATTATGTTAAACAATACCCCTTGTTAAAAATGGTGGATGTCAGACTTTCACGGGTTGATCTTTATGTAGTTGACACAAATTCTTTTTAAAAAACCGGCTAAGTGCGTGTCGGACCACGCACTATGAAGGGTTCCGCAGTTGGGATGTATTTATCCAAACAAACTTAACATTGTAGTGGAAAAACATGATCCCCATACATTCCAACTGAAATGTAAGACTTATTATAGGTTTTTCTGTAATCTATAAGTAAAAAACTATTTTCTGTATTTTTATGAACTTTTAGACTCAGTAGTTTCGGAGATAAGGGGGGGAATGGTCATTTTTGGTCTATTTTCTTAAATAATTTCAAAAGTATGTATTTTTAAATTATTAAAAAAAATATATATAAAATCCTTAAAGCAAGCCCTTTCATTTGATATGTCACACGGTACAGTCAGCAAAACTGTTTTTATTAATTTTCTAATTTACCCCCAAAAGTGACCTCCATATTCAAAATTAATTTATTTACGTAACTCTTCCGTTGCAGAAGTTCATAAGTGTACCAAATTTCAACTTAATCGGTCCAGTAGATTCGGAGCAAATCAGCTATGACAGACGGACAGACAGACAGACAAACACACCAGTGATCCCATAATGGTTCTTTGAGAAATGGGATGGTGCTATTATTTACGTCCACACCAAACGGACAGCTTAAAACATATGGTGCAATAAACTTTTTTGAGCTGTCAAAATGTGAAGCTGAAACTTTTGGTGCATTAAAATAACCTCCATGGGGATACCAACTAAAATGAGGACGTCTGGCACACCCTTGACTGCTATAGATCCATTACCACCTCGGCAAGAGTGGGAGGATGAATATGAGCTGTTATTCTTCACAGTTCGAGCCGATACGAAAGAAAAAGAAGCTACTTAGCAGGTAGAAACTTTATGCAGTTTTTCTAAAACATCCAAACAAGAGTAGAACCTACCTACCTTACTATGGAAAACCTTACTGTGACAGATGGACAAAAAAAATATAAAACCAGCCTAGTGCGAGTCGGACTCGCGCACGAAGGGTTCCGTACCATTATCTATAAAAACGACCAAAAAAACTCACGTCTGTTGTATGGGAGCCCCCCCTTAAATATTTGTTTTATTTTAACTTAATTATTTATGTTTAAAGTAAATATATAACTAAAGATTCTGTGAATATTTCAAGCGTCGCTGCCGTTATCAATTTCAAGTAAAAACGAGCAAAAAAATCATGTTTGTTGTATGGAAGCCCCCTTAAATATTTATTATATTGTTTTTTTTTAGTATTTGTTGTTATAGCGGCAACAGAAATTCATTATCTGTGAAAATTTCAACTGTCTAACTATCACGGTTCATGAGATACAGCCTGGTGCCAGACGGACAGACAGACAAACGGCGGAGCTTTAGTAATAGGGTTCCCGTTTTACCCTTTGGGTACGGAACCCTAAAAAAGGACCCAAAAAAATACTCACATGATTCTGCGTGAGAAAGTCCACCAATTTATCCATTCCTTCTTTACTTCCCTGTATATGATACATTTTATGATTGTTATACAAATTAAAATTATCGTCAATCTCCGTCAAACATGTTTGAAGTAAAGAAAAACTAACAAACAGGTGAAATAATAGCATTTTGCTGGTTTACGTGTTACTAATCGATTGCTGCCCGCACTTAGGGCTTATATTTAAAAGATAACAGCTGTTTACGTATAAATAACATTACTGAAGAGATTCCTAGAGTTGTTTGTTACTGCGATAGCTAGGTGTGCAAACAAAGAAAACTTTATTTCTACTATACAATTACAATATACAATATTAGTTTTAGTATATGTGAAATCCGAAACACGTGTATTTTATGTAAAGAATCTATGTACAACATTTCAAAACTGTATCATGAAAAATCACAAAGTTATAAGGTTGTTATGTTACCGGGTTGTCCGTACAAAAATATGCCAACGGCGCCCCCGCGCCTCCAGGGTCGTCTTGCGCTCATTGATAATAATTTGGTAGTAGGTACCTAACCGTACGGCGCTTGTATTGTAAGTAATTAAATGGTGATAACATTTTCCATCACATTTAAATATTTTTGGGACAAAATATAATATGGTGTAAAAAATATTGAAATCGATTCAGTTCCTTATTCTGAACAAACTATATTCATGTTTGGCATATACTAAAAATAATGTTGTATACCTAATATGAATATTATAGTAGGAATGTGTACAGTAGGTTATTGTGCGCATGTAATATCAGTAATTTGGTACTTCAGTTGGGCTAGGTACCAAGAAAATATTTCACCCCCTGAACTCTTCCTAGATTCTATTATAATTGTTTATGAGGACGAATGCCTAATGTAAATGAATTAATAAAACAGAATGACTATGAAAATGTTTCTTTCCTTTACTTGATGAACCGTTACAAGTTCCAAGTTAACTTGGAACTTGTAACGGTTCATCAAATTGTGGGCCCCACGATGTATGGAATATGGTCGATTTCCTTTTCATTGGTTGGAAAATATGCATTGAATCAAGTCGATTTTATAATTTTGGGCTGTTAATCCTAAATTGTGCCAAGTATCTAATAATAAAGTTAATATGTATGTAAATATAGTATGTTAATATCTATCTAATCAAGTTATGATGTTGTGTTATCTGCAGTCAACCGAGTACTTCTATTTACTGTTAAGTTCTGCAAACTTTGTGTTTTTCTTCAAATCTATTTTTTTTTTTATTAAAAACAAAAACGTTGCTCCACTAGGAATTTCTCCTGTATTGTAAGTATTGTAAATGTTTGTAAACGCACCCACGTTTACAAACATTTAAACTCATATACACAAACAGCCCGACCTGGGACTTGTAGGTCATACAAATATTTTTTCCGTGCGGGAATTGAACCCGAGACACGCAGCGCAGCAGTCAATCGCTTAACCACAGCGCCAAGCGTGCCGCTGCAAATTGGTATTTGGTACCTATGAACTTTCGAATATTTGCTCACTCTACGGAGTTTTTTATCCTTTTCCCTGGTGTAATACTTACCTTTTTTGTCATAGGTGTAGAACCAGTTGAAAAGGGCTGCTTTCGGCCTTTTTTCCGGGTACCGGATCACCTACTGGGAATGCGTGCGCTCGGTTCGTTTTTACTAAACGCATAGAATCTGTATGCTCTCGGTTTGTCACTACCTACCGCACAAAGTCCTTGGAGTCCGTAGAGTCCATCAAGGTGTGCGTCACATATGATCGTGGCGTCACTGTCGTGCAGTTCAGCCGAGGCGCGCCACGTCTTACAAAGTTGCAGTCCGTCAGGATTTCTTTTGGCTCAAACCTTCACTTTTAATTAATGCAGATATTAGTACTTTCGGCGTTAACATTTTATTACTAGTTGATATTTTTTTAACCAGCTCTGTTTTGGTCGGGATAACTTTAGGTTCATCTTTATAAGACAATATTCATTTGACAGGTTACGTAATTTAGAGGTCGCGAACCTAATACCGATTGCAATCGATTCCTTCGTTTCTAGATCTAATGCGTAACTAAGATTAACCATCTGATGTACCTTAAGTTTTCTCATAATCCCTCTTCAATTAGGCTAAATGTCCGCTTCAGTAACTGTTATGATAATTTTACGTCTGCTCCAGAAAAAAACTTAAGTTAAAACATAACCCTCCCTGGGTTATGTTTTTAACTTAAGTTTTTTATATTGTTTTCTCGTTTTTGTTTTTATATGATTAAATTAAAATAAGCACGAGTTAAAGTGGTGAATTGTATTTTTTATTTTGCTACAGTTTATAGAATCTATGCTACTAGGTACGCATAATCCTTGATAAATCAAAGTTGTGTCCCATCTATCATCGTATAATGAAGTCATTGCTTTTATTATCAGAATACCGACAAGTTAATTCATTTATTTCTACCGACAAGTTAATTCATTTATTTCTCTATCTTTATACAATTTTAATACATGAACATTATTTGAATTATTACATTACATCAGACTTAAACTTAACTAGCGAAATTTGAGTGTGCTATAGGTACATACACCTCTGTCCAACCCTTCGAGAAAACAAGGCGTGATGGTATGCTATTTTAATTTGGATTTACTTCCATAAATTTTAGAGACACAGACAGACAGATAAACTACTGCAAAGTTCTATATTCGTTAAGAAACATAGGCACCTCTTCAAATCTAATGTCGAGCTAAATGAAAACTATAACAGACGGAACAAGAATAGATTAATACTACCTCGGGAAAAGCCCATACTCACGATTAGCTAACATAATATATTTAATAAGCTACCGGAAAGTTTAAAATAACAATTTTTTTTCGAAACAGTTAAAATCTCTAGGCTACTCGTACTACCGTTGAGGAATTTAAAACTGACAAATTGTGAATCGATCGACCTTGTAATAATAAGCTTGACGTAAATGTGTGACGTATATGACTAAAATGAATTAACGAATTGTTAGTAATGACTTATTTAAAATAAGATGTAATAAATTATTGGTTAATGTTTATTATAATTAATTAAATTGTTAAGAGTCAATAGTATAAAATTAATAATTTAATTTAATAGTAATTCGATATATTATACAATTTGCAGTGCCCTTACAGGGTGCATGTCATATTACTGTGTCATGAAATTTTAATGCATGCCTACTAACCAGTATTTTACATGTTAGCAAATAAATAAATAATGTCAAACCGATGGTTTATCCAGTTACAGCTAAATTTCTTTACGGTAATTTATCTACTTATCGTATATTGCGTATATAGTAGATATGTTTAGTACCTTCAAATACCGTGTCTAGGCCATGATTGGCTTATTACAGATAATCTCAAGTATGTGTGTCAATTTGTGCGGGTTTCAGAGCAACATTTCATAAATATACATCATAGTTTACTTACATACTTCGCATATCAACGAGTGAAAGCAAATACAGTATGTCAAAGTCAGCAGATGGGTGCGGGCACATCTTGTTTCATTTATGGCCGATTTTTTGAGGTAGGTATTATATGAATTCAGCCTATCGTAGTCCACTGCTGGACATAGGCCTCTCAACACCGCCACAACATCCTGTCCTCTGCCTTCCGCATCCAGTCTGTTCCAGCCACCTTTTAAAGGACGTCGGTCCATCTAGCTTGGGGGTCGCCCCACACTACGCACATACGCAGTCTCCAGTCCAGGAATCTTCTGCTCTAACGGCCATCTCTTCTGCTTTTACGGCACGGTTGGCGCAGTTAGGTAAGCAATTGACTGCTGCGCTGCGTGTCGCGGGTTCGATTCCCGCACGGAACAAATATTTGTATGACCTAAGTATTTGTTCCGGGTCTGGCTGTTTGTGTATGTGAATTTAAATGTTTGTAAACGCACCCACAATACAGGAGAAATTCCTAGTGTGGGCCAACGTTTTTAAAAAAAAAAAAAAGCTCTCCTTCGACAAACATAGCTTGCTCACTGCCACTTCAGCTTGCTTACTCTGCATGCTATGTCAGTAGGTATTCTAGATCAGAGTTTATCAAATCAATAGTGCTAATTTATGGTTAGATTATTTGAAACTATGCACATTATTTCTTAGTGAATACTGAGCTTAAAAAAATGGAAGTAATTAACTGATCTTCTAAAAACTTAATGACCTTTCTTATGAAGTAGGTACATACACTTTTTATTAATACACCTCTAAAAACTTTTTTGCTTTTATTGACGCACACTTTTTTTAAATAAATGTGTCATTTTTTAAGTTACTTGGCTTTTCTCACTGTTGGTATCAGTAACTAAGCTAGGGTACCCCGTTCAAACAAGTTTGGTTAGTCAGGCCTGTGACCGACTGGGCACGCCACAATTGTGGCGATAAGTCCCCTCTTTGAGGAGTGGCTAGAGAGGCGCCACGGCGTCCTCACCTTCCACCTGATGCAGGTCCTCACCGGACACGGTTGTTTCGGGAGGTTCCTGTTCAGGATGAAGCGGGAGGAAACGCCCGGGTGCCACCACTGTGTGGATCACCCGGAGGACATGGTGGAGCATATGGTGGAGGTCTGCCCGGCTTGGGCGGAGCACCACCGTGTCCTCACGGAGGCGATCGGCGGCGGCGATCTCTCGCGCCCGGCCCTGAAGCAGTAATGCTCGCGAAGGAGGAGGCGGAACGCGTGAGGGAGAGGCAAGGTTCGCGCCCTCGCGCCCCTAGTCGCCGCAGGAGACACCCCGGGCGTCGGGAGTCGCAACTCGACTTCCGGCCACCGTAGGCGAAGGCTTGCGGGCGGGAAGCGATGGGTAGCTCGCCGTCCGATAAGGACCAGGCCCGGGTCGACGGCGCGTTGTGTTCCACGCGCGCTTCAAAGAGATTTCAGCACCAACTGACGGGGTCCGTTAGGACCAATGCCTGCCAGGGTTGCGAGTTTGTCCGAAAGGGATATCGTGGCCCTGGCACACAGGCAACGGAAAGAACACGGGTGGGTTTCAGTCAGTAAAAGTCTGACACGCCCTTCCGCTCAGCCCAGAGCGGGAGAAGTTATTTGATAATTTCCCACCCAAAAACAAAAAAAAAAGGCCTGTGACCGACCACGAGCGAGCCGAATTCGTTACAGTAACTAAACTAGGGCACCACGACCCAAATGGTTAGGCTGAGTTAGAACTGTGACTAACCGCGCGCGAGCCGAGCGAACGCCACATCTAAGTTGGCCGCAGTTTCTGGATAAATTTGGTATTTTAAGACCCCAAAATAGGAATTATTAGAGGACTTTTAGGAGGATTATTAGAGGAGATTCATTCATGTCTCCAAACCCAAGTGGGAAGGTTTAATCGAACCTTGTAAAGTGCCCCTACCTCGACGGAACAGCAGCAGGGTGTATATGTGGAGCTGTGTCACAAATTATACTCCTGCTCCTATCCTGCCCTCTGTATCCCAAAACATACGGCCAACCTCTGCGCTGCTACCGATACTGCCGTAGAAGTTGCGAACTTTAGTGCCTGCAACACGAAGAAGAATAAGTACCTAGTCAAAGTATCACTATTCTATAAAATCCAAAACTCGATCCAACTCTTAGTCAAGTGACCGCTTAGGAATCGAAAGCGTAATATTTTTTTCTTGTTCGTTTAAATATTGGCGTGAAATCAGCCTTCGAATTTCAAAGCGATGAAAGAAAAAAGAAAGGAAAATATTTTGTCTGGGACACGCACAAAAAATCATCATCAGCATCATCATTACAACCGAAAGACGTCCACTGCTGGACAAAGGCCTAAAGGAGGGCGGGTGGGAGGGGTGCCATAATCGCCACGCTTTGCAGGCTGGCGGGCGCACAAGAACAGTAAAAAAACCGGTCAAGAGCGAGTCGGGGTTCCATACGTATTATATGATGTTGATGATTTCCGAAAAACTGTGCTATTTAGAGACATCGTTTTATTTTTCCTGTAATCTTTACATATACCTCTATCACATAGAATAATTTCAGATTTTTATCTATGCAAACTTCGGAGATAAGGGGGGGGGGACAGTATTCTTTTTTTTATTTTTCGTCAAAAGTCAGAAACTATGCTGCCAAAAAATAAAGAAAAAAATGTTTGCCTACTCTGGTAGCCCTACTTAAAAAATTTAAGACCCCCTTTCAGTCCCTTTTGCAAAAAAGATATATTTTTTTAATTCCTTTCTTGTATGCAAAATAGTTGGGCAAACGTCGTTTAAAACTTTTCTAAATTTCAAGTTGATAGCATTAGTAGTTCTTGAGATATTCAGGTGTGACAGACAGACAGACAGACAGACAGACTTAGTCTCACCATAAGGGTTTATTTTTACTATTTTGGTTCGGAACTCTAAAAAGGACCATTAAATACACGTAAAATTAGTTTTTTTTTTATATTAGACAAAACAAAAATAAAGGAAAAACTTGTGCGAGACCAAATAGGCTCAGCTAAGCTTACAGAACAATACTTACTACAGTCTCAAAGATAAATTGTATCAAACACTTGATTCAATAATATCAATATAGTATTTTGAAGAGCTGAAACATCACTTGAATTAGATTAAGAACAATGAAAATGAATAATGTTTATTTTCAAATAGTGGCTAAATGATAACAGCCGCAAGGGTCTATTATTGATGGTTAAGGTACTCTTGCCGCGGTCAGTTCATGGATGGGTGACAATCCATTGACAAGCCAATGCCAGAAAAGGCGCCGAATACTCTTTTAAAATGTTTTACTATATTTCGTGTAGATTATCAGTGTGTCATTTACTGACTCCTCAGCTCCTAACGGAGATGTGAAGTTTCTAACTTTCGAAATGTTGCCACTACATAAAGCGTATAAACATTTAAGGAGGATGATATCCTCACAGCATGTATGTCTATTTTTAATATTTCTGTTTAGTTTATTTTACCACTTATTTAAATTATATTATTTTTCTTTATGTATGATGTACCGGCCTATTAATTGTTTGCTGCACCGTACGACGTCATTACGTCAGCGCCGGCTGTCACTGAAAACCAGCGCTGAAGCTCTGTCTTGCATATGGTCGCAGTATAATACTGAACGATAGCCGTTTTTCCGTCATGTTTCCCCCAACCTTTTCTTATTTTTGTGTTTATGTTCTTTTTTGCGTCATGTTTACCGCAAATAAACGTATTTTCTTTCTTTCTTTCTTTCTTTTTCTTTCTTTCACTATCTAGCTTTTAATTGCGTTACAAACTATCAATCACAACTATGAATAATTTTGAAGTATATTGATAATCCATTGCTTCTTACGTTAAAAAAAAATCTGCTCAACAACGTAACTAACGCAATGAATGTTGTTGAACCACCAAATTAAACCCATTGCTACTGATAATGTTATGAAATTATCCAACAGGAAAAATTAAGGATAACTTTAACCAGAATAAAAATGAGCATCTCTTTTGTTATAAAGTTTATTTTCGATATAATAATATGTTACCGGAAATATATGAAACCTAGGAATTGTACACAATTCCTAGGAAATATAATATTAGTTTTAGTATAATGCGAAACCCGAAACAAGTGTCTAGTATTTTTATGTAAAGAATCTATGTACAAAATTTCAAAACTGTATCATGAAAAGTCACAAAGTTACGAGTATAAGGTTGTTATGTTACCGGGTTGTCCGTACAAAAACATGCTAACGGCGCCGCCGGTGGCCCCGCGCCTCCAGGGTCGTCTTGCGCTCATTGATAATAATTTGGCAGTAGGTACCTAACCGTACGGCGATTGTATTGTAAGTAATTAAATGGTGATAACATTTTCCACCACACTTAAATATTTTTGGGACAAAATATAACATGGTGTAAAAGTTATTGAAATCGATTCAGTTCCTTATTCTGAACAAACTATATTTAGGTTTCGCATGTACTAAAAATAGTTTTGTATATTATTATGCAATTCCGAGCCTACTTATAAAATGTGTTATTTCCTGTGAAATATACGTATTTCCTAGGAATTGTATGCAATTCCGAGATAATACTAGGAAATATAAAAACTAATGCTTTCTGTGACTAAAAGAAATAAAACACGTTAGTAAACTGAAATCAGAATTTTTATTAAGGCTCTCGTTGACTTAATCAGCTGTAACAATAACATCGTAAAATATAAAATATTCATTACTAATTAAACTTCAAAAATCAACTATTTATTCCTTTTTAAGGCCCATCTAGCACACGTTAAAATCTACGTTTAATTTAATAAGTAAATACGTATAAAATATTTCATTTGGTAAGTAATCAGTCTGTCATTCAAGTAATTCTGTGATAACACAATATAAGAGTAGAAGACTTGCTATTTTTTAAAACTATAATGTTAAGAAGGCCGCACACATGTGCGGCCTTCTTAACATTATAGTTTTAAAAAATCTAGCCGCATGGCTATATACATACAATTTGACTCTATCATATGACAGCAAAGTAGCTTCTGGCGTCACAGGTCACAGTATCCAGCTGCATGTGAGGCCCACTAATATTTCAGCTGAAGACATTTCCGATTGCTATTTAGGAAATGTATAGATTTCCTAGGAAAAGTGCATAACACAAAATATATCATTGATTTCTTATCTATTTTAGGAATTGTACACATTTCCTAGGAATTGTATACAATGACGGATTATTACACACTTTTCCGTTACCATATATTATAATAATAACAAATATCATTGAGGTAAACTGGTCCTTATAATGTATAGATAACGTCAGGGAAAATGTCTAGAAAATGGCCAGTAGGTACCTATGTTCAAATTAAATGGATTTATTACGTTAATATCAGAACCTTAAATCAATATTAAAAAAATATTTTCAAGTTAGTACAGTCAGAGAAATTAATTGTTAAAGAAGTTGTCAAATAGCCGTGTTATATAGCAATTTCATACAACTGTCAAAGAATGACAGTCGCGATTTGTTTATGTAAACAGTTTCCGTCTTATTACAAAACAAGATTTATATTTTGACGTAGCTTAAACCATAGAGCCAGTTTTTGTAATAAGAACGTAACTGTGATTGAAATACCGTTCTTTATACAAAACTGAAAACTTAGTTCGGTACTAAGTTGTCAGTTTTGTGTTTAGGAACTTTACGATAGTCGGAATAAAGTTCGAAATTCAATAATGGCTCCATGTTTTAATCCTGGGTCTGAAGATAAACCTCGTTTTGTAATAAGGGGGTAAATGTTTGTAATAAATTTGCTTAAAAAATTATTTCCCTGACTTTACCTGAACCTCTATCCAGCAAAAAAAAATCTCCAGATCCAGTAAAAATCTTCTTCCAGTGGTGACGTAGTTAAAAAGTTATTTCATCTGCTGCATCCCATTTGGATATCAATAGCATACCATAATCAGCCTATAATGTCCCAACTGCTGGGACACACCCAACCAAGCACGGGCGCTTCAAGACGTTTGTGACAAGACATGACAAATTATGTCATGTCAATTTGTACTAGCATTTTATGACAGTTTTATCGCTCGAACTGTGATAAAATGTATGACTCAAGTCATGTCAAAGTAGGCCGTGCTCGCCCCGCTGGCCTACTCTCTTCGAGAGGGAGTGTTCTGTTATCCACCACGCGGGCCCAGTGCGGGTTTATAGATGTGTTATGTGTTCGATTTTTTGGTTCTAGGACATGCCGGTTTCCTCACGATGTTTTCATGATGTGATGACATTTACACAAAGTAAAGCGCTTGCCTGGGCTCGAACCTTTGACAACTCGTAAGTCGGAGCCGTTGCCACTGGGTCACCACTGCTCTCTATATAGGGTTATTTTAAAAATGTCAATAACCTCTTAAGGGGTCATTGTACTCATCATTATGAACAACTTTTACTATGGGACCAAACTTGAAATCGCGAAAAAAAAATCAGCTGTTACCTACATTTTAACGAGTTATTCGAACATAAATGTAGGGAACAGCTGGTTTTTTTTTCGCGATTGTATGCGAGTTGCGCAATCGGGGTTAATTACCCCGCTGGTCTCCTTCACACGAAGGCATCATAAGACGGATGTAAGTAGAAACGCTGGGACACGTATTGGTGATGTTCTTTAGAACGGTCAGGTGCGTAGTAGGTACCTACTTGTACGAGTATACAGCGCGCTGTATGACCGTTATGAACGTAGAAACACCATTTATCTATCACATAATTAATTTATCTGTCATTGCAGAGTCATTGTCGGAGTTAAGCCGGAACAAACAGTCAGACATGCAGACAAAAATTGTACTTTTTTTGTTTTGGTAGGTATCGTATATACTTTGACTTTGGTGGAAAAGTAAGTATGAATTGTAGCAAGTAGCATTCTACTGTTACTGCCCACCCCCATAGCCGGATACAGGCGTGAGTCTATGTTTAATATGTCTGCAAGTTAATAACATTTATTTATAGCGCTTTTCCTGTATCACCATTGTTGTATTGTTGGACTCAAACATCTATCCACAGATGACAACAGGATAAATAGTTTATAATATGTATTAAACTTACCTCATTATTTTTAAACCAGGATAATTATTATTTGTAACACAGGAAAAATCATATTTTCGTGATTGAGAGCCATAACTATGTGGACTGGTGTTTGTTAGGAGAGGAATCATGAATTGTAAGTGTTTTATTTTATTGAAAATCCTACTTTTTTTTGTTTGTTTTTTAATTTAAATATATTTTTTATTCTCTCATAAATTATCAAAGCACGGCTCGCGTCATAGTTATTTAATTGCAAACCTAAATATATTATTTTCTGCCTTGATTAGTTCAGCACTTCTGCCTAACCCTTGTATAGCAGGCGTTTCAATATATTATAGAAAGAAAGAAAGAAACGAAGAAAAAAAGAAAAATTGTTTATTGTTTTGTGAATAAATAAATTATGTGTAATTGAACAATTTATCAGTTTAAGTTACACGATATTTTTTTGTCCTTTTACCAATTTCGCTACATAACAGTAGCTATACACTATTTGAAATAAGATTAGAAATTGAAATAAACCTTTTTAGAGTCCGTTCAACCGATTTTAAATTTAAGGGCATTAAAAGCAGAAACGTGGTTACAATACCAACTGTTTATTACAGCTGTCATTGGTCATGCCACCAACGCAATAGAAGTCAAAATCGATTGAACGAACTGTAAAAAAGGTTTATTTAACTTTCTAATCATCTCTGTGATCCTGACTTGTACTAAATCATTTATATTGACGAATTTATAATCTCATTTTATTAAACTTGACATTATGTCATTTTACTGCCTATTTCATATTATTTACTGAATTTAATCTTGACATAGCTTGATTTGATTGAATGTATTAATAATATATATTGAGTCTTTATTATGCATGCCCCAGTTAAGGTAATTAGCATAAGGATCATTTTAAACTCAACCTATGTAACATGTAGGTACAGACGGCTACACATCAAGCTATACATTTCCAGTATAAGCTGATCTCGCATTGTATAGGATTTTCGTACAATGAGAGGTCAGCATAAACTGAACCGTTATAGCTTGATGGGTAGTCATGTGTACGTTTCTGTGCAAATAATGAACTATTCTATTCTATTCTAATCTTATTTCAAATGGGTTAAAGGTGAATGTGGCTGTAGCAAAATGTAATCGATGCTGTGAATATTAATTTCTTGCGAAAATTGTAGTGTAACTTTCACTGAAATAGCCAAAGTCACTTAACTTTAGGGGCCAGTATAACACCGTTGACCTTGAGATTAGCCTTCATTTCTATTAGCAGTCAATTTGTCCTACAATTTTATGATGGGCATCGATATTTAAACATGATTTAGAACAAAAAAGAAATTGATTTGATGAACACTATTGAATCTAACAAATTAGCACTTTAAAGCTTATTATTACGCAAACGGACACCTGTCTCCAAAAACCGGCCAAATGCGAGTCAGAGTCGCGCACGAAGGGTTCCGTACCATTACTTATAAAAACGGCAAAAAATCACGTTTGTTGTATGGGAGCCTACTTAAATATCTATTTTATTAGTCTTTTTTATTATAGCGGCAACAGAAATACATCATCTGTGAAAATTTTAACTGTATAACTATCACGGTTCATGAGATACAGCCTGGTGACAGACGGACAGACAGACAGACAGACGGACGGCCCATAATAACTCGGAAACAAACTACGATTCGGGTATTTCCCGCAAACCGAGAGTAATGTAGGTCGATTGTGTCCTTTCCCCTAATTTATGCGGTCCACGTCGAGGAGCGCGTACATCTTCCTATTTAATACATCAATGCCATGCCCATGCAAATTAAAACTTTCTAGTAGGTACTAAGAGTCTCTGAGCTAAACCGGGGTCAGACAGACAGACGGACATGGCGAAACTAGAAGGCTTCCTTGTTGACTACGGAACCCTAAAACCCTCCTTCTTATCTTATGTCTCACTTCCAGTATCTATGTTCTTCACACGCTAAGAATCTGCGTTCTTCCAACAATCTTCTTCTACTCTGTCCTTCTCATACTTCTGACTTTGTTCATTCTTCCTATCATATTCAGTCCATTCTTCTCTGGAATGCGCTTCCTCTTGATATCAGGACGGCCACTAGTCGGTATGCATTTAAGCGGAAATTGCAGAGTTATTTACAAAACAAATAGCGTAGAGTCATCTCAATTACCTCCTTTCCTTGAATTTGTATGTATTATATTTATATATATAATATAGGGATATGTTATAGTATATATGTACGTATGTATATGTATTATATGTTTATAATCTATTTATGTACTTGAGCACCTATTTTATTAATAGTAATATAAATAGGTTAGAATTTAATATTTTTTAATATTATTATTTTCTCTCCATCAGAGCACCCGCCATCTTATCTCTTCACCACCCTTGGTTGACTGGTAGAGAATGCCTAAGGCATTAAGTCCGCCTTTGTACCTTATTGTGTGCGAGAAGTTTAAATAAATAAATAAATAAATAAATATAAATTAATTATTTTATATATAAAATTTTATATGCATAATGCATATTTAGTAGGTCTGAGAATCGGCTACTATCTATTTTTCATACCCCTAAGTGATAAGGGTGGCTTTCCCATGGGATCGAGACTTACGCGGGTGGAATCGCGGGGTGCAGCTAGTTACTATATATATTTTAGTGTTACCTTGTATATTTTAATTAAGGTTTATAACTGAATAAATTTCAATCAATAAATCTATCAATCTTTTTTAAAAACGTTGCCCCACACTAGGAATTTCTCCTGTATTGTGGGTGCGTTTACAAACATTTAAACTCACATACACAATATATTGTTCACATACAAATATTTGTTCCGTGCGGGAATCGAACCCGCGACACTCAGCGCAGCAGTCAAGCGCTTAACCACTGCGCGGATCGCTGTGTCGATTTAAGGGAACAACAATTATTTCAAATCGTGGAAAACGAAACTGCATGGTTTTACTATAATTATTATTGGCAAAATAATTATTGTGATAATTAAAAGCTGTGATTACTCCAGCAGACTATAATATTGTATTACTTACTATTTGATCCTATTAACATTATAAACGAGAATGATTGTGGGGATGGACGAGGTTTGTTAGAGGTACTCTTTCACGCAAAAATGGCTAAACGTAAAAATTTGGCACACAAGATAGTCTTTTTTTGAATTGCAGTGCAAGCAATAGTTTTGTATAATTTAAAAGCATTTTTTTCCCATTTTTGTAAATGTGAGTACCATGGAGCCGTTTATTATGTTATGATGTATGTTGACTTAAAAAAGTTTGGCAGATATAAGTATTGCATTATATGCTCACTTAAATGTCTCGCTGATGGTGGCGCGTGTGTTAGATCATTCGGTTCCCTACAAAATGGTTGAGCTGGATGGTGCTGATCTACGCGTCATGTTCGTGAACGGGCGCCGTCAGTTGTGACTGGTCATCTCCTATCTGTCAGGGCTTATTTGTAATCTTTTATATTTCGTATTGTTTTTCAATATATAATTTTTTTACTTTGTTCTCACATATAGAAACGACAAGAATAATGTACCCAGGATTATGTAATATCTTGATTTAAAAGAGTGTCCTTGGAGTTTCTTGCCTGTTCTTCTCCATAGAGATCTACGATTTGGAATGGGCAAATAGCTTCCACTTTCTGACTAATTGACCGACTCTTTGACAATTCAAAAGTGCCTGTAATAGGTTTAATTGAAATAAATGCTTTGAGTTCTTATAACCTAAAATACAGGGGGTCTACTCAGAAGCGTTAATCCGAAGTATCGGCCGAATGTTCGGCCGTTTTATAACTTCCATAGTTTCCTTTATTGACTTGGAATCCTTACCCGACTTAAGTGACACAATTATGGGCACTGAGTGTCACCCATGCCAGCTACGCCACTGCAATAGTGCGTAAGCAACGATTAAAAGCTTTCTAATAGCTGAATATTATGTAAATAAACCAGGGACCGTACAACCCCGGTTAAGGGTTAAGCCTTTCGAAAGGGTTAGCTTTATCATGATGTAACCCATTGAATGGGTTTTATAGTAGAAACCCAGTGCAAGGGTTACCTGATAACCCATTGAATGGGTTTTGTACTTGAAACTCAGTGAAAGGGTTACATGATAACCCATTCAATGGGTTCTATACCTACTTGAAACCCAGTGGCATGAAAAAATCATAATATTATGTTATTTCGATATCCGCCTAGCACGCGTAGCATGACCAATTCCATCTCTTCTATTCTACCCAGGGACTATTATGGTTACCATTTTAGAAAAACCCTTATGGTGTGGGTAACTTTGAATGGCTTAAACTAAGCCATTCAAAAGGGTTACCCACACCGTATGGGTTTTTATCGAAAACCGTTTCAATGGGTTACCAAAATTTAATTTAAGCCGTTCATAAGGGTTACCCTCATCGTATGGGCTTTTGTTTAACCGCTTAGAAAAACCCTATCGGCAACCCTTTCAATGGTTAACCTAAATGGTCCCTGAAATAAATACCTACCCAGCTAGCAAAATACCCTTACAAACAAAACTTGTAAGAACTATGGTTTCATACAAGGTTTACAAGTGTTCTGATTAAGCTAGAAACCCTAAATACCCTTACAAACAAAAGCCTGTAAGAGCTATGGTTTCATAAAAGGATTATTTGTGTTCTTATTAAGCCAGAAACTCTAATAGTGCTATTTTATAAGTCTATTTAAGTTTTAAGAGCATTTATATTTGTAACATATCCTTATAGACGTATATAAGAAAACGTTTTATAATATTAATAAGAGCAGTGGCATTAAAAGCGCCTTTTACAAGTTTAATTGTCTTTAATTCTTAAAAACACACTTATAAATACATTTTATAAGTACATTCAATCTTAGAAGTGACTTTACTAAGTATTTTATTAGACTTCTATAAAACTATTATTTTAAAAGTGTGATTTATCTCACCTAAGACATATTAAAAAGTAGTAGCACTATAAAAATCCTACAAGTGTCTTAGACAATTCTCTATTAAGGGTTATTTATTTTCTTTGTTATGTCTGAATCCAGAAATTGTCTCTAGTTTTATGTAAACCTTACCCAAGAGTACTGGACTTTTTTTTATTTTTTTTTCCTTCTGGCTTCGCACGGTTTGTGCATTTAGCCAATGTCAAGTATTAGTTCTTGTATAATATTGATGAAATGAATTATAAATGCATGATGATGATATCCCCGCCCACTCCCCTTGAGTTTCAGTAAAGATGTGGCACTTTACTGAGTCCTCACGCGGACTTCTTGAGAGAACTTGAAGCGAAGTTGCACTGTTTTGTTTCATTTGCCTACACTAGTGCACGTTCACAAACACTTAATGGTTAATAATCCACCATTATTACACATTCATATTCGGCTAAACACAAATTTCGGAAAATTAAACAAACTGCTGAACATGACGCTTCACTTTCCCGCCAAGAAGTCCAGTACTGGACTTATACCCCCTTATTCCAAAACAAGGTTTATCTTCAGACCCAGGTTTAAAACATGAAGCCATTATTGAATTTCGAACTTTATTCCGACTATGGTAAAGTTCCTAAACACAAAATTGACATTTTGGACCGAACTAAGTTTTCAGTTTTGTATAAAGAACGGTATTTCAATCACTGTTACGTTCTTATTACAAAAACTGGCTCCATGGTTTAACCATGTCAAAATATAAATCTTGTTTTGTAATAAGGCGGATATTGTTCTGATAAGGCACTTATGAGTTGTGTTTGGTCGTAATGGCGATATTTTGATATTATTTTACAATTTATTAAAATAATTTATAAATGACACATCTTTAAAAAGGCTCGTGAGAATATTGTTATTCAATCTTCAAATTACTCGAGAAAAACTACTTCGCAACCTAATAATCGCTTATAGTGCGTGACAAATACGTGAGTAAGAAATTAGAAAATATATACGTTTTGTAGGAAAGTGAAATAAAATATTATAAGTAATACTTATTATTTTCGCAATAGTTTCAAAGCACTTCGCAACTTCACGGCGGTTTGTGATTTCACTCTTATTAGGGGATCACAAAGAGGACTACTAGCGATATTACACTTAAAATAGCATTAGTAAGAGGACTTTAAGGTTATTTTCCCTTAAAGCGTGCCACTGTAAGTCACTTGTCAGTTTGTTTGTCATTATAAAACCATCAGCAAGAGTTTTGTTAGTTTGAAAATACACTTCGCGAGACCATCACAAGGCAATTGTGAGGGTGAATATACTTATACTCGTAAAGTGCGCCCAAATCCACACTTATAAGTGTCTATAAGTGTGATATAAGACTGAAAAATATATGGTCTTGGGATATTCGTAAGATTATTTTTTGCTAGCTGGGTACTCATTGAGTCATAAATCTAAATAAGATAAGATAAGATAAGATAACTACTATATGACCTTAGCAATGAGCAAGCACCATCACTCGGAAATGTATCAAATTGATTTATAAACTTTTTTTTTTCTAGTACTACTTTGGGTGAGCCTGGCGGCATGGCCAAGCGCGTTTGCACTGTACTACACAGGAACAAAGGACGTATTTCAACCACCAATAAAACCAAATCACACCGATTCGTACTTCGGATACAGCATCACTTACGATGCAAGTAATAGAAAGTAAGTAGTATTCTTAGGGCAAATTTCACCAACGAAACTGAAGTCGATCAGCACATTTAAGGCAACGATAACCAACTTTTAATAATTTTATACTGAAGCTCAGGTCTACACGAGTAGTGCTAATGATTTGAAAAAAATATATGATTAATAAGAGCATTTTCTCAATAACTTAATATGTGAATATTTTAGATTTTAATTATTATTATTACATAGTGAAATTAATTTGTAAAGATATGTCTACGCGGATAAAAAACTGAGAATGGCGCAAAATCTACCAAGCGTATTTTTCTGAAACCTTCACCAATTTAAAGATAATTTAATTATTGATCTTTTAATATACACGTTTTATTAAAATACCTTTTTTTTGTGTATATTAAATTAATAATGCGTCAAATTGGGGACAGCGCTCCTTGATGGGCAAGTCCTATTACTGGCTGAACGTACGACCCGTTGCGTGAGCTCAATACAGAACACGCAAGCTAACCACTCAAGGTCACTGGCATATAACTGCGTCTTAAATCGAGTTCAACAGCTGTCAGTGTCAATAATCCAAAGACAATAATGACACTGACAGCTAAAAAATGTTTAGTGTATTGAATACGAGGCTTTTAATGTGTATTATATTTATGTTATTTTGTTGTAATGTGCGTTTTGTTTGTGCAGGTAAACCAATTTTCTTTCTTTTCTTTTCTTTTAAACGCGGTTGATCGCGTTCAGTTTCGTTGGTGAATTTCGCACTTAGATAGTTAAGTTTGTGTATATTTGACCTCGTAAATGCTTACCCACCTTAAAGTTGAAGTACAACACATTACACATACAACGCCAAGGTCTATTTGTCTATGTAATAGTAAGATAATCTGCACTCTAATTGCGTAACGCAGTTTCAATCACAATCCGAGAGTTTTTAAGGATATTTCTAATCCATTGCTTCATATCAGGGCTTGAAACCGGTTAATTTTTATTTCTGAAGATACAAATTATTTTTAATACAATTGATATTATCTTCAAAGATTGCATCATCACATTAAGTTCAGCATTGATTTTGTAACAAAATATTAAATAATTAACGAAATATGTTCGAAAACCTTTACTCCATACTCAATATCTTTATTGCTTTACCATAATGTGTACTTAGGTGGTAATTTTTTTTTTTTTTTTTATAATTTTCTTTATACTAACGGATAATGTTACATAGAAAATTAACCGGTTTCAGGGCCCTGCTTCATAGGTTAAATCAACATTTACATTTTAATTTTTTATTCATTCGTTAATTCAACATTTTGCGAATTTAACATTTTGCAAATTCAACATTGTAGTCCAGAAGGTAAACAAGGTTGCCTGGAAGTGATCGCAGAAAGCGATAAGGCCGCCCATTGTATTTTTTGTAGTGTTATAGTAGATTAAACTGCATCGAGCAGAAAGTTACTTCCTGTTGCATCGAGTGTTAACTCTAAAAACTTGAGTGCAATAAGAAGTCACGTCGAGCGAGGTGTGTAATCTGCTTTTCTTTCAACTACTACAACAATAAAAGTTGGTAGGAAGTAAGAAAAATCAGCGTCTAAATAACAAAAATATTACATATGGTGTATCTATTCATATACGAAATCTCTTAAGAGGTCATTGTACTCATCATTATAAACAACTTTTACTATGGGACCAAACCTGAAATCACGAGAAAAAAATCAGCTGTTCCCTACATTTATGTACGCATAACTCGTCAAAATGTAGGGAACAGCTGATTTTTAGGGTTCCGTACCCAAAGGGTAAAACGGGAACGCTATTACTAAGGCTCCACCGTCTGTTTGTCTGTCTGTCTGTCCGTCTGTCTGTCCGTCTGTCACCTGGCTGTATCTCATGAACCGTGATAGCTAGACAGTTGAAATTCATTCACTGATGATGTATTTCTGTTGCCGCTATAACAAAAAGTACTAAAAAATTGAATAAAATAAATATTTAAGGGGGCTCCCATACAACAAACGTGATTTTTTTGCTCGTTTTTGCTCTATATTGATAACGGCAACAGGTAGATACTTGAAATATTCACGGAATATATATTGTAGATATATATTGACTTTAAAAATAGATAATTAAATTAAAATAAAACAAATATTTAAGGGGGGCTCCCATACAACAAACGTATTTTTTTTGCCATTTTTATAGATAATGGTACGGAACCCTTCGTGCGCGAGTGCGACTCGCACTTGGCCGGTTTTTTTTTTTGCGATTTCAACTTTGGGCCCATAGTGAAAGTTGTTCATAATGGTGAGTACAATGACCCCTTAAGAGATTTCGTGTATGAAAAGATACACCTTATACAGGGTGTTTGGTGCATCGTGTGCCAAATTGAAATGGTCGACTGAAGGAGTCATCCGCTAGCCTTTTAGACCCTTTAACACCCCTCATGCTCTGTGGATTTTTTTTTATCGACTTTTTATTGTTTTCCAAAAAAAAGACCCAAATTTTACATTCAAATACAGATTTAAAAAAAAATATAAGGCGTAGACTCTGAATTTTATTGTTATTTCGATGTGTATTGTTTAAGAATACTTTTAAATACAAAATTAGTGATATTAGTCACCTAGTTCTTTTTTAATTCACTCGCAATGGTAAAACTTAAACTAAAGCTGTACATGTTACAGCTGTTTATAAGGCTACAAAAAAAAAATCAAAAGCGACCGGGATCTTCCAACTCCCTCATTAATTCTCCAGTCTATCCTCTTTCTAATGATGTGCCACATGCCATAAAAGTATTTTAACAACTTTGTGAATTCGCTAGAATTGTGAATCGAGTCACCTAAGGCTAATATTCAAAATTATGATTTAAAAAAAAATCTCTTAAATGATACCTGTCAAACCTATAAATCTGCTATCTCATTCTTATGGTTAGGTAAATTCGTGTCTCATATCTGTATCTTTCGTGGGATTTACTTGAAATAAAAAAACAAAATTGCATTTTTAACATTTATTTAATCATTGTTACAAATCTTGCTCAAATTGTTGGCCTCTGTTGTGAATGCAGGCCCGACACCTGTTTCGTATTTCAACAGTTGTTGTACGAAGTCGTATTTCCTCCTTAATAGTATTGAATGCCGCTTCTATGCTTTGGACTAATACCTCCCTAGTTGGAACCTCCGTGGCATATACCAACTCTTTGGCACGTCCCCAGACATAAAAGTCTAACGGAGTTAGATCTGGGGAACGTGGCGGCCATGGAATAGGGCCATCGCGTCCAATCCATGCATTGGGGAACACATTGTCGAGATATTCCCTCACAGTCAATCGCCAATGCGCGGGACAGCCGTCATTTTGAAATACAATGGGCACACGTTCATTAAATACGGGCACATCGGTCACTAATTCGGGCAGGTCATTTTGTAGGAATTTCAGGTAGTCTTCGCCATTGAGATTATCGGGCAGGTAATGCGGTCAAATTACCTGATTCCCAATCACTCCTGCCCAAACGTTTACACTAAACCTTCTTTGAGAAGATTTCTGTCTTTTAACACGTGGTTTTTGCGTTTTCGTTGTCCAGTGGTGCAAATTGTGTAAATTGAGGATCCCATCCTTGGTAAATTTGGATTCATCCGTCCACAGTATTCTTTTTAAAAAATCAGGATCATCCACATCCGTGTGTAAAAGAAACCGACAAAAAGCCACTCGTCTCTCAAAGTCGCCACCCTCAAGACCTGCAACAAACAAAAAACTCTTTTAAATTTCTCTTGGACAATAAGTAATTGCACAAGAAAGGACCCGCTGTTCGTGCTAATAGATTCACTACCTGGAAGTGACGCCATACCATACCCATTACCTGCTAAACAAAGGCAAGGTCAAACAAAGCTTGCACGGGTTTAAAGTTAGTTTAAAATTACGTACCTTGCACCGGAGTGTAGTGGAATGGATGCTTTTTGTTTTGACGAAGTACTTTCCACACTTTCCATATTGAAATATCAAGATGTGATGCCACATTTCTAATGCTTCTTGTAGGGTCTTCCTCAAAAAGTGCCAGTATTCTCTCGTCTACTTCAACATTATGTCGCACAATATGGCCCCTTGGTTCATTAAAAGTAACACTGCCAGTCTCGCGTAGGCGTCGGTATGTGTCTTGGAAGACTCTGCGGCCAGGTAATCGTCTACCAGGAAAGCGTTCCTGGTAAAGTCGTTGCGCTGCACGAGCGACGCCATTAGCGGTTCCGTAAGCCATCATGATGTCCGCATATTCTTCGTTAGAGAATGTCGCCATTGCAATAACAAAAAACTCAAAGTTTAACAATAACAACAAAAATTAAACAAATGTAACAAGAACCAGCAAAACTTAACGATAACAAAGTAATAAAAGAATCGCGGAGTATGGTGAACTAGCACACACGTTAGGTAGCAGAGGCAGTCATGTCTCGACTAAAAAAATGGCGGGTCGGGCGGCGCGATTTGTTCAAACCGATTTAAGGTATGCAAGAAAGAGATAGAAGATAGATTTTACTGTGAAAGAGTGAGAAAACAAATTTTACCTCTTTCTCAAGTAACAGTTCCGCAATAAATATTTTTTCATTAGAATTTGGAATGTAGTTTTATGTGACTTGATTCACAATTCTAGCGAATTCACAAAGTTGTTAAAATACTTTTATGGCATGTGGCACATCATTAGAAAGAGGATAGACTGGAGAATTAATGAGGGAGTTGGAAGATCCCGGTCGCTTTTGGTTTTTTTTTTGTAGCCTTATAAATAGCTGTAACATGTACAGCTTTAATTTAAGTTTTACCTTTGCGAGTGAATTAAAAAAAGAACTAGGTGACTAATATCACTAATTTTGTATGTAAAAGTATTCTTAAACAATACACATCGAAATAAAATTAAAATTCAGAGTCTACGCCTTATATTTTTTTTAAATCTGTATTTGAATGTAAAATTTGGGTCTTTTTTTTGGAAAACAATAAAAAGTCGATAAAAAAAAATCCACAGAGCATGAGGGGTGTTAAGGGGTCTGAAAGGCTAGCGGATGACCCCTTCAGTCGACCATTTTAATTTGGCACACGATGCACCAAACAACCTGTATATTTACAAAAGTAATGGTAATGTTGGGACAATTGTTAAATGTAAGGCTTGCACCGGGTACATGTACATTTGTTTGTTGTTTTTCTTGCACTTGCGGAAATGAAAATATATGTATAATACAATCATTTCTGCACTGTTTTAGCGACGCCGGAATGTTCGGGTTTCAGCAGGCATTTTGAGTTATCAACTACGATATTACTAGTTAGTTGGAAGAAATAAATATTTTTTGTTATGTATTTTCTATAGTAGGTACAATACAGTTTACATAAATAAATAAATTCGGCTGCTCACCATCGTAAATAACGCAATGAATGAGGCTGTACTGTCAAAATGAAAGAAAATGGGATGTATTGTGATTTTATGGGTGGTTCGCAATTACTCCGCTGTTCTATTTATACAGGGACAATTTAAATTAGCTAGCAAATCTCTGCATACGTGATGGGTATCGACACGTAAAAATAAAAATAATATAGGTATACAAAAAATAAAAAGGATTTTTTTTTTTTGGCTGTCATAAATATACATCTGTTACCTGAAGTATGAGCTGAAAACATCTGTTTTCGTTTGTTTTATTGTGTTTAGGTATCGATACCAATCACTTCTGTGAACTTTACATAAAAAACTGATATTTCAAGTGACTACACTAAGTGGAATCGATGTTCCCACAAAAAAATTATCATCAAAAAATTTTGTTTTTTTTTTATCATGTTAAGATAGCGATATCCATCACCTCTGCGGAGTTTTACTAGTTTGTTAGTCTGTTTTAAACTTAGGGGGCGAATTTCACCAATGAAATTGAACGCGATCAGCAATATAAATCGGGTTCAAGAGCTGTCAGTATCAATATTCTACCACAATGAAGTCACTGACAGCTCTCGAACGCGGTTTACATGTGCTGATTGCGTTCAGTTTCATTGGTGA
Source organism: Tiliacea aurago (assembly GCA_948098905.1). Taxonomy (NCBI): domain Eukaryota; kingdom Metazoa; phylum Arthropoda; class Insecta; order Lepidoptera; family Noctuidae; genus Tiliacea; species Tiliacea aurago. The sequence goes on from OX402585.1 coordinate 23,136,047, forward strand.
AACTTACCCTTAGTGAATTTTCAATTTACCGGGAAGTGTTGTCAAAAGTGCTAAAGCAGAAACGAGGTCGACTATACCTATTACTGAAAAGATATAAGATATTCCAGTTGTTTTAAAATACCTATACTGAAGTAGAACATGAAGCGAATGCCATGTTCAATCGTCGGCATTTAAAATATTATAATGATGACGAACGTAACCTATTGTTTACCTATACAATACAATACCTAATAATACTGAATAATTGACAGTTAAACAATTTAAGGAAAATCTATTTCGGTCATTCCAGATTGGTAATAAGTGCACCAAGGATGTCTGACATTGGAGAAGTATATGACTGTAATATCGAAAATCAAGCATGCGCCAAAATTCCAAGGGTTAATATTAGGAGGGACTTGAGCGAAGGTAAGAATTTATTTAAAAAAACAAAGAAGTTTTTTTTTATTTCCACATCGATAAATATACGATATTAGTTTTAGTATATGCAGAACCCAAAACAAGTATCTAGTATTTATATGTAAAGTATCTATGTACAAATTTTCAAAACTATATCATGAAAAATCACAAAGTTATTAGGTTGTTATGTTACCGGGTTGTCCATACAAAAACATGCTAACGGCGCCCCGCGCCTCCAGGGTGGTCTTGCGCTCATTGATAATAATTTAGCAGTAGGTACGTAACCGTACGGCGATTGTATTGTAAGTAATTATATGGTGATAACATTTTCCATCACACTTAAATATTTTTGGGACAAAATATAACATGGTGTAAAAATTATTAAAATCGATTCAAACTATATTCAGGTTTCGCATATACTAAAATAGTACATTTTGATACAAGTGGAGAATGTTTGTTATTGCATTCGAGGCGGAATTAACACCCGAGCCGTAGGCGAGGTTGTTTTTGAGCCGAGAATTGCAATAACAAATGTCCACGTGTATCAAACGATGTTTTTCAATACACTTTTGAAGGAATAAAATAATGAAAAATATTTTTGTCATGAATTATTAGGAAACTATGATTTAATTTTCTTCTTTTTTTCGCGCTTTGCTTTCGCCAGGTTGAAGGAGAAGCAAAGGTATAAAGCCGATAAACAGCCTAATATGAAAAATATAAAATTCAAATGTTTTTGAGTTTATAACACAAATAAATGTTAATATGTTCATAAACGTTTTTTTTAATTGTAATAATCTTGGTATTCTATTTATAAACATTATTTAAATATTCCAAAAATATTAACGACGCGACGTAAAGACGCATCTTTGCCAAGATTTAAAAAAAAAATCACCTCCGAATAGAGAACCGTCCTCTGACGCGAGACGGTGTGAATGTGTGAATAGAGCATAGATGCATTGAACCAATTTAGACTGAGTATAGGTATAAGTTATCTGTGGCAATTTTTATTCCCGCACACGTGTTGGAAAATAAAAAATCGCACGCGTTTGAAATACATTGCATTGTAAACCTAATCGTAGTGCGATATGAAAGTGTATTGAAAATAATGTTGTATACACTCAATAGCCTTATCGCCACTATGTTGGGGTCAGCTTCCAGTCTAGCCGGATGTAGTTGAATACCAGTTTTTACATGAAGCGACTGCCTATCTGACCTCCACAACCCAGTTACTGGGTAACACGATACCCCTTGGTAAGACTGTGTCAGACTCTTGGGCCTCTGACTACAACGATCTACGAAAGACAGCCGGCTTTACGTGCTTTCTGAGGCACGGAGGGGTCTCGATATGAAATGGATGACCACCCATCCACAAACCGACCGTGAAAGCCTTCAATCGACTCGTGCGACTGGTATCATTTAGCCATGACTCATTCTAAAATATGCACACTCACAGTTTTGCATAATAATATGAATATTTCAGAAGGGAAAAAATATACACATGACTTCTGGTTCGGAGCGACCGTCAAGGCCGGGCCAGACTACGTTTTGGTAAGTTTTTTGGTAAGCTAAATATCAAAGAAGAAAAAGAAAGAAAATATTATATGTTAATTTGCGGTAAACATGACGCAAAGAAAGAACATATACACAAAATAGAAGGAGAAATAGGGGGAGAATTTCGTCACATCCACGCAAAACATCGCTCAGCATAATGCTGCGACCAAAACGCCCATCGCTCAGCATAATGCTGCGATCTAAATGCCCATCGCTTAGCATAATGCCGCGATCATAGCGTGTTTGTACACTTCGTTACGACAAGTAAAGCGGGCATCGCTTCGTGAGGTAGGAAATACTGTATCATAAATGTGTAGAGTGTGAAAAATCTATCAGCTGTAGTCCCAGCATGCATGATGCTGAGTGCAAGCCTTCTTGTCACAGTCATGACGTGCAGCTTCCGATTATTTGTTTGTTTGTTATAGTACTTCGATCTGTTTTGTGTAACCTTCGAGTTTATTACATATTATGTTTTCGTACGCACGTTTTTTCTGTGACAAATAAAATTATTTTTCTTTCTTTCTTTACTTATTGTGTTATATTGTAATTTCAGATGTGCGCACCAAGATATACGGAGCATACTATTCGTAAGTCAATCAATGATGGTTAGTTTAAATTTTTATTTTGTAATATCTGTAAAGATGTTAAATGTTGCTCAGGAAGACGCAGAGCTCACTGTGACGGGACTCATCCGGAGAAGTACTTAACTAGCATGCCTGTTTTTGCTTCTTAAAACTTATATTTACTCGCTTGTTCATTTTATTAATCAAAGTGGTCAAAAAATACTTCCTCTCTTCTTAAACATCATCAATAGACAACATTATTTTTAGTATAATTATGCGAAACCTGACTAAAGCTTTTTCAGAATAAGGAACTGAATCAATTTCAATATTTTTTACACCATGTTATATTTTGTCACAAAAATATTTAAGTGTGATGGAAAATGTTATCACCATTTAATTACTTACAATACAATCGCCGTATGGTTAGGTACCTACTGCCAAATTATTATCAATGAGCGCAAGAGGACCCTGGAGGCGCGGGGGCGCCGTTATCATGTTTTTGAAAGGACAACCCGGTAATAGTTATTTATGATATTAGGGCGGTAAGTTGGTCTTGACTATGGTAAGCCACTCATTAGTGGCTTACCATAGTCACGAGTTTGTAAATACCAATTTCCGCGCGTGTGTCATACAACGTTTTTCAACACATTTGCGAGAAAACCATACAATGGGTAATAAAATAAGCCATCAAAACATTTTAAGAGAATGATTGAGTATTTCTTCGAGTCTTCCATGATATAAAAAATATTGTAAATCATTAAATAGCACTCACGATTTTAGCAGCTCATTCAAGATATATCAGGTGCAGTAGATTCCATATTATTATCGGATTCCTCGCTTGAACCCATAATAGTATTTTGTAAATATCAGTCGGAAAGTCGCAACAATCTTTGACATTTCTAATATGAAAATGGCGCAAATTTTCAAATGGCGCCACGTGCATGGTGAAAATTAGTACTACATCTTTCGTCTCATTTTCTCTTTAATAATAAAGTGAGATAAACGTATTGAGCAAAAGCGCTTCCAAGGAGGTTCGATCATTCAGCTTATTTATTCTCGTAATTTAACTCCTTGGTGGAATTCTTATATAATTTTTATGGTAGGTAATTAAAAAAAATCCGTAAAGGATACGCACGGCGCTATACAACGAAAGGGGCGGTAAAACATGTACTTAGGTGAGAGTACCTATTTTACCGCCCGTTCCGTTGTATGGTGCGTAATTTTTAACTTTCGAACAATGTATAAACAGGCTTCGTAAATTAGATTTTTAACAAAATAACAACCTTATAACTTTGTGATTTTCAATGATACAGTTTTGAAATTTAGAACATAGATTCTTTACATAAAAATACAAGACACGTGTTTCGGGCTTCGCATATACTAAAAATAATGTTGTGTATAATTCTTTGCTCTGGTTACATCAATATTATACATATATATATCTTTAAGCGTATGTATTTATTGTACATGTAAATTGTACACCACAGACTACCTGGAGCATTGTCTCTCCTGCTCCCTTTGATATATCCAAAGGTTGTCTTTGAAAGATCCGTTGTATTTTTTTTACATTTTTAACTGTGATTAATGGGGTACATAATAAAAAATACTCTATTCTATTCTGATCAATTTTAACTATCATGAATTACGAATGACTGATGGAATGATAGGTAGACTGTTACAAGAATCTTGTAGCACACGTTGTGAAATGAATTTTAAAAACCTACCAAGTGTGTGTCGTACCACGCACAATGAAGGGTTCCGTAGTGGAGATTTGCCTACGAACAAACTTAACATTGCGGTTGGCAAAAGTGACCCCCATATTCAAAATTCATTTATTTACATTATACGTCCGTGTTTGGGTCACAAAAGTCCATAATTATGTGTACCAAATTTTAACTTAATCGGTCTAGTAGATTCGGACAGACAGACACACGAGTGATCCTATAGGGGTTCCGTTTTTTTCTTTTGAGGCACGGAACCCTAAAAAGCAAGATGGCGTGTTAGTTATGATTTTCGCCACGCGCCGAAATATCCTTGTACAAATAAGTAGATTCAAACACCCAATCATCACTCCTACCGGTAGGTGATCCGTCAATCATGCGTCAATCTATCAAATACCACCGTGACTTGTATACCAAATGCTATCTAATTGGGAATCAAACGAGCTGATATGCGAAGTCTTCCAACTTGAAAATGTATATATTTTATTTCTAAAAATGCGATGTTGATACGTGTGTGTAAAGAACACTACTCTGTTTAATTAATTATATTTCAGATCGCCGTGAAATAAAATAAATTCTCACTCACACCCCATACACGCACCCCCACATACGCACTCTCAGACATACACACACGAAACCCATCACTTACGCTTTCACTACAAATGTTTACTAACAATACTAACACATCACGAAATCATAATATAATAATTATTATTTTTATTTTTATTTCTCAAACTTTTTGTGTTGAGATACAGACTTCATTCATTCTTTCTTTATTCTTATTTTTCTTATATATTTTTTTTTAATGTTCTAACTCCTCGAGGGTGGAGACGGTGACCTGAAACACAGGCCTCTAAAGCCTAGCTTAGGCACCAGTCTCCCACAGTAAATTTAAACCATTTCATGTACCTTGAAGTGTTAATAATGTCTGTATGTTTATTGTGGTGAGAAAAAAAAAACACATTATTGTGATTGCGGCATGTTGCGGCAAAATCATTTTTTTTTTTATTTTTTTTTTTCTTTATTTTACTAAAATAGTTTGTAAGTATTTCGTGATTGAAATACCGTTCTTTATTAACCGGCTCGTCTTTAATACCGGCTCGTACAGACTGGCGCGATAACGCGGCGTGTCGGCCAGCCACGCCCGCGATATCGCGCCAATCTGAACGAGCCTTAACTCATAAAGGCTTCTACAGACCGCGACGCTACACAAAGGCACTGCTCGTCACGCGACACGCGGGGCCTTTGTGTCGTGGGTGGTAGAAGCCTTAACTTATACCTACAATCAATAATCAATATAAATTAGATAGCCTAGTTCGATTAACCGGTTTTTCCTTACAGGTTTCGGCGCATATATAACACAAGGCAGATGTTATAAACACGCGAAAAATACTCTTACCGAATTAAAAATTATAAATGAAATGGAGAGAATCGAGGACTCGCCAACACCGATGGGTAAGTATAGCACTTTCTAAACCCGTTTCCCTAAAACATAAAAGGAAGAAAGAAATTAAATACCTAAACCTAGAAATGGAATTCAAGATAAAAAATGTAAACAAAGAAATTTCATTGTCAAAGTGACAGTTCAGGGGTTGTCAACATTTCCTTAGTAACGCTAAAGCAGCGTGTCAAAATTAAAAATATAAATAAAATAAAAAAATATATTCTTATGAACAAGTTGCTCATGTTTATTTGAAACTAGCTTTCGCCCGCGGCTTCGCCCGCGTGGATGTCGAAAAAAAAGCAGCTTCTCTATCAGCAGCATTCCCCCTAAACATTATACCATATCTTAGTTGGAACCAACGTAAGCGTGGTAAGCAGATAGGAGTGCAGTTTGATTTACAACTTTATATAAAGCATATAAATACAAACTTCGTTTTGTACATACTTGTTCAATATCGTATCCTACGTGTCGTCCTCCATTTCATGTCTAAGTCTATTTGTAAGTAATTTTGTATTGTTTATTTTTTCTACGTTTTTGTTCTTAAATAATAATTGATGTACCAACTTTTGAATTATTCAAGGTACGCAGTAAAATTCTCCCGAAAACTATGTACCCCTTTGAGGGTTAGTTTTAAAAAACGCAAAAGTTATGACAAACTTTGTTATTTAAGTAATGACTGCCTCGTTAGTCTAGTGGTCACAGGCGCGACTGCTGAGAATAAGGTGTGGGTTTGATTCCCAGGTCGGGCAAAGTGGTATTGGATTTTCCATTAGGAATTTATTAGTAGCAGCCCGAAGGCTGCATTTATGCCCGGTTGATGGCAAAAGGCTCGCCCCCTATTACATGGGACTTAAACAAAACTGTCGAAATGTGGGTGTACCAAAGATACACCTCTACGTAACCCTTTGGGGATTGCAGGCTTGATGTTATGTAAATAAGTACTCGGGCCAAATTTCAAGTATATATATCAAAAGAAATAAGATTCTGTTCACACAAACTATATCGCCCCTTTTTACGCATTCAAAGGGGTAAATTGTTGAAACATCGTTTTTGACGTTTCTATTATTGGATTTATAGGTTATTTATACCAATTTTCAAGTTAATCACGCCACACAGTAGAATCCTCCCTTGTAAATTGACTATCTCTTTTCAACCCATTTAAAGGGGCAGATTTAAAAAAAAACGGATAAAAGTTATTCTTTATTTTAAGTTTTCAGTATAAATCCTGAGTTTCAAGTTAATCGGACCGCGCGTTAAAATTATTCCATAAAAGTTTTGATATCCCCCGATCCCCCTTTAGGGGGTCGATAAGGACCAGGCCCGGGTCGACGGCGCGTCGTATTCCACGCGCGCCTCAAAGAGTTGTCAGCACCAACTGACGGGGTCCGATAGGGCCAATGCCTGCCAGGGTTGCGAGTTTGTCCGAAAGGGATATCGTGGCCCTGGCACACAGGCAAATGAAGGAATACGGGTGGGTCTTAGTCAGTAAAAGTCTGACACGCCCTCCCGCTCAGCCCAGAGCGGGAGAAGTTATTTGATAATTTCCCACCCAAAAAAAAAAGGGGGTAGTTTAAAAAAACAAAAAATTACAAACTTTATATTTTACTTAGGTTAGTATTCGTGCCAAGTTTCAGGTTTATTAACTCAAGGAATAAGATTTTTCATACAAACAAAATCCCCCTTTTCACCCCCTTAAAGGTTGAATTTCCAAAAATCCCTTCTTAGCTGATGCCCACGACATAATTTGGGGTTAATCAAGCCACACAGTGGAATCCTCTCTTGTAAAATTGACTACCCCTTTTCAACCTGTTAAGGGTCATTACCGCACGGTCTTCCGTGAGGCGGCGAACCTCCTTGCCGGACTGCCACATCTGGGAGTGGTGCGAAGAGACGAAACGCTGGGTCTAAACTCCGCTGCCTCGAGAAATCACGGCACAGCGGACGAAGCTCCGGCAGGATCTCATGCTGGCATGGAAAGTGCGATTGTAGCAATACAGCGCTGGGCACGCCACAAGCCGACGATAAGTCCCCTCTTTGAGGAGTGGCTAAAGAGGCGCCACGGCGTCCTCACCGGACACGGTTGTTTCGGGAGGTTCCTGTTCAGGATAAAGCGGGAGGAAACGCCCGGGTGTCACCACTGTGTGGATCGCCCGGATGACACGGTGGAGAATACGGTGGAGGTCTGCCCGGCTTGGGCGGAGCACCGCTGTGTCCTCACGGCGGCGGTGATCTCTCGCGTCCGGCCCTGGTTCAGGTTATGGTTCGGAGCGAGAGTGCATGGGAGGCCGTTACCTCCTTCTGTGAAACAGTAATGCTCGCGAAGGAGGAGGCAGAACTCGTGAGGGAGAGGCAAGGTTCGCGCCCTCGCGCCCCTAGTCGCCGCAGGAGACGCCCCGGGCGTCGGGAGTAGCAAGCCGTCTTCCGGCCACCGTAGGCGCGGGCCTGCGTACGGTGAGCGATGGGTAGCTCGCCATCCGATAAGGACCAAGCCCGGTTCGACAGCACGTTGTGTTCCACGCGTGCCTCAAAGAGATGTCAGCACAAACTGACGGGGTCCGTTAGGGCCTGCCAGGGTTGTGATGTTTGTCCGAATTTTGTTTGTTTGTATCATAGCCCTGGCACACAGGCAACGGAAGGAACATGGGTGGGTTTTTGGTCAGTAAAAGTCTGACACGCCTTCCCGCTCCGCCCAGAGCGGGAAAAGTTATTTGATAATTTCCCACGCAAAAAAAGGGGTCAATTTTCGAAAAACTGATAAATTCTTTTATTTATTTTGGTTTACAGTATAAATACTGAGTTTCGAGTTAATCGGACCGCGCGTTAAAATTCTTCCATACAAACTTTGTCATCCGCAAATACCCCAATAAGGAGTAGTTTAAAAAAAAAACAAAAATGTCACACTTTATAATTTACTTAGGTTAGTATTCGTGCCATGTTTCAGGTTTATTAACTCAAGGAAAAAGATTTATCCCTTTCGTTCACCCCTTAAAGGTTGAATTTCGAAAACTCCCTTCTTAGCGGATGCCTATAGTTTCCAACAATAAGCCGAAAGTAAATAATAATAACTTAAAAAGAAATTTCATTAAAAATAAAATTTTATCCCCTTTTTCACCCCTTATGGGTTCAAATTCTAACAACACCGTTGCGTTTAGCTTCCAACCATAAGCCTAGATAATAAATTTAGTGATTTTACTTCGAAAATTAAGGACTTTCCATACACAACATCATCAAACCCCTTTTTAACCCTTCGGGGGTGGAATTATCAAAAACGCTGAGACATGTATCAATTAATTTTCAATCATCAGCCTAAACACAAAATTTGAATATTCTAACTTCAAAACTGACGGACTTTCATATAAACTTCCATCCCCTATTTCACCCTCTTAGGGGTAGAATTTCTGGGCACGCCACAATTGTGGCGATAAGTCCCCTCTTTGAGGAGTGGCTAGAGAGGCGCCACGGCGTCCTCACCTTCCGCCTGACGCAGGTCCTCACCGGACATGGTTGTTTCGGGAGGTTCCTGTTCAGGATAAAGCGGGAGGAAACGCCCGGGTGTCACCACTGTGTGGATCGCCCGGAGGACACGGTGGAGCATACGGTGGAGGTCTACCCGGCTTGGGTGGAGCACCGCCGTGTCCTCACGGAGGCGATCGGCGGCGGCGATCTCTCGCGTCCGGCCCTGGTTCAGGCCATGGTTCGGAGCGAAAGTGCATGGGAGGCCGTCACCTCCTTCTGCGAAGCAGTAATGCTTGCGAAGGAGGAGGCGGAACGCGTGAGGGAGAGGCAAGGTTCGCGCCCTCGCGCCCCTAGTCGCCGCAGGAGACGCCCCGGGCGTCGGGAGTCGCAAGCCGATTTCCGGCCACCGTAGGCGCGGGCTTGCGGACGGTGAGCGATGGGTAGTTCACCGTCCGATAAGGACCAGGCCCGGGTCGACGGCGCGTTGTATTCCACGCGCGCCTCAAAGAGTTGTCAGCAGCAACTGACGGGGTCCGTTAGGGCCAATGCCTGCCAGGGTTGCGAGTTTGTCAGAAAGGGATATCGTGGCCCTGGCACACAGGCAAATGAAGGAATACGGGTGGGTTTTAGTCAGTAAAAGTCTGACACGCCCTCCCGCTCGGCCCAGAGCGGGAGAAGTTATTTGATAATTTCCCACCCAAAAAAAAAAAAAAAAGGGGTAGAATTTCGAAAAACCCTTTCTTAGTGGATACCTACTCTTCACAAAAAACACACCCTCCAAATTTCATGTCTCTAGGACCAGCGGTTTAGGCTGTGCGTTGATATATCAGTCAGTCAGTCAGTCAGGACTTTGAATTTTATATATATAGATTAGGATTTTTTAAATATTATTATTTATTCACTTCGTGATTGACTGTGATGAGCTTGATGAAGAGTCCGAATCAGTTACACAAATTATGAACTGATCCGTCACCCTGTCTATAATGTGATCGAGATCACACATTTTGTCCTCTTGTTTGCTTGTGTTTAACGCAATCACTTCACCGCTGCGACGTCACGTCTTTTAAACCTTCTGCGAAGCTGAGTCGTTTCGCTGGTTGAAAACACTAAATGAAGTCCAAATGTTTAAGACCACTGCCTTATTGCCAGTATCATAAAAATAATTTTCACGATTTTATTTCAAACAGTTATATTTTATTCTTGGATCGTAGTTTACGTCACTTTAAAGTAGAAATCTGTGTGCAATATTATATTTGAACTGTTTAAGATATGCCTACAATTTTAGCAATATGTTATAGTACTTTTCGGGAAACTGCACGATTGAGGTTATTATTTAAAATTGGCAACACCTTTGTTTACTTTTTTTATCTCGAATTCCATTTCTGGGTTTACACCATATTCGAAAAACATCATGTTGGGGTCGGCTTCCAGTCTAACCAGATGCACCAATACTAGTATTTTACATGGGAAGACTGCTTAACTGACCTCCACAACCCAGTTACTGCATAACACGATACCACTTGGTGATACTCAACAGCATGTCGATTCTGTAACCATCTCACCATGAAAACTTAAGTGAAGTGAGCGTGTAGTGAGCTGTCAGTGTCATCCCACCTGATGCTAGGGATGGACCAAGTATTACATTTACAATCATAATCGAGATTTTAATAATACTTGTTATGCTAATTCTGTTGGTCATTTTATATTATTTCAAAGCTAGTATTTAATTGTCTAAACATAGTAATGTTTAAGGACTAGTCTAGGAAAAAAACAAACATGAGTTTCTGACTGAATTTCTGTTTTGCTATGTTATTTAAAAACCTCCTTTTTAGTAATGTTTAGACACTTAAATATTAGCTTTGAAATAATATAAAATTATCAACAGAACTAGTATGAAAACTATTATTAAAATCTCGATTATGATTGCAAATGTAATGCTTGGTCAATCCCTAGCATCAGTGAGAACACACTGACAGCTCACTCCACGCAAGATTTCACGGTGAGATTTTTACAGAATAGCACCGCTGGTCGTCAGACTTTTGGGCTTCTGACTACCCGTACGTAACTACGATGGTCAATGACAACAGTGACCAACGTTCGTGCAAAGATAATACAAAAAAAAACAGCCAAGTGCGCGTCGGACTACGCACAATGAAGGGTTCTGTAGTTGGAATGAATTTAACCCAAGAACAAACTTAACATTGTAGTTGAAAAACATGATCCCCATACATTCCAACTGCAAATATAAGTTTGTACTCACAATATTGAGTGATTTACCATGTTATTTTAAGATCACAGACTTCTTATAGGTTTTCCTGTAATCTATAAGTGAAGAACTATTTTCTGTATTTTTGTCAAAATTTTCGGTTCAGTAGTTTTGGAGATAAGGGGGGGGAATGGTAATTTTTAATCTATTTTCTTAAATAATTTCAAAAGTATCTATTTTAAAATTATAAAATATATATATATAAAATACCTAAAACAAGCCCTTTCATTTGATATGTTACACGGTACAGTCAGCAAAACTTTTTTTTTTAATTTTCTAATTTGCCCCCCCAAAAGTGACCTCCACATTCAAAATTGATTTATTTACGTAACACATCCGTATTTGGGTCACAGAATTTCATATGTGTACCAAATTTCCACTTAATCGATCCAGTAGATTCGGAGCAAATCAGCTGTGACAGACGGACAGACAGACAGACAGACACACGAGTGATCCTATAAGGGTTCCTTTTTTCCTTTTGAGGCACGGAACCCTAAAAAGCAGCCAAGTGCGCACAATGAAGGGTTCTGTAGTTGGGATGAATTTCTTAACATTGTAACATTGTAAAGAACAAACTTAACATTGTAACTGAAAAACATGCTCTCCCATACATTCCAGCAAATGCAAATGTTAGTTTTACATTACTTATTCTGTGGTTTTACGCACGATATTGAGAGATTTACCTTGTTATTTTAAGCCCATAGGGCTTCTTAGATAGGTTTTCCTGTATCCTGTAATTAAAGAGTTATTTTCTGTATTTTTTTTTTCAAAATTTTGGGTACTGTTGTTTCAGAGATATGGGGAGGAATGGGCAATTTTGATATATATTTAAAAAATAACTTTTATATGATTTATTTAAACATTATAAAAAAAATATATAAGACCCTCATTACAAGGCCTTTAATTTTTATACCATACGGTACGGTTCGCATTTGTTTGTATTTGTCCCCGATAAGAGTGTCCATGTTTGGGTCACAGAAATTCATATGCGTACCAAATTTCAACTTAATCGATCCAGCAGATTCGGAGCAAATTGGCTGTGACAGACGGATAGACAAACACACGAGTTCTAGGTATAAGGGTTCCGTTTTTTTCATTCGGGCGTACAGAATCCTAACCAAACACCGAATGCTAAATTATTAAAAAATACTTTTGTCAAAGATGCGCTAAAAGATCCCAGTTCAGCAAAAAATCCCATATGAGGTGTTGCAGATGTAAAATGGTTATATAGTTTTGTAAGTTTTATTAAAAAACTGTGTTGTTGTCTGTTTCGCAGAGGCAACCATGGATTCATTTGGTTGGAGTATTGACGTGGCTAGCGATGATACTATTATAGTTGGCGGCCCCGGCATGTTCCACGGTAAGTATAATGGCTGGGACATAATCATTCTTAAGAAGCGAAAAAACCGCAGTGAGATTTCGCGCATGATTTTTCGCTCACAAATTGCACTTTCTGAACTTGATATTTTGCTATGAAGTGGAATTACCGCGCGGGCCGAATTAGGCCCGGACTCCACCAAAGGGGAAAGGAGAGGAGATGTTTGTAAACGACCAATAAGATATCGTTATTTCGATGCGATGGTACGGTAACGTTATCTTATCGGTATCTTATTGGTCGTTTACAAAACATCTCCTCTCCTCTACGCAGCTGGTTTCGTTCAATGGGATTAAATTCATCTCTGTCCTTAGTATGTTTTATAAATCTCTATAATTAGTATGATTCCTGCTATATCTTTGATGCTGCCGATGTATTGCCTACTTCTTAATCAAATTTGTCTATTCATTCCAAGGTCGAGCGATGACTTATTACCGGCCAGAATTTGTTCCGAAGTTTATCAGGAAGAGTACCCATACTCCTGAATTTAATTTTGGTAAGACTTTATTTTTTTTCTACTATTGCGTTTTCATTGTCAACCTCCGTCGTATTCCGCCATAGCCGTAGTATGTCCCAACTACACACATCAAAAGTGACCAGGGATCAAGATATTGTTTTAAATATATTTTATTACACACACGTCGTATTACATCACGTCGGATGTACCGGCATCAAAATCGCCACATGCGAACAACGCATCACACTAACGTCACGCAAAATCCTGCATCGCGCAAGCAGAGTTTACCGCGCGACTAGCATATATACAACATCCCGACATCAACCGTCGGGCAGTTGCCCACCAGACACAACACCCGTCTGGACGGAGGATCCTCCCTTTTCAATAGAGTATGAGTGAACTTTACACCCTGTTCCTCATGCCTCTAAACACACATAAATAATGTCCCCACTGCTGGGACACAGACTTCCTCTTTCTGTGAGAGGGAGTGGCCCGTAATCCACTACACGGGCCCAGTGCGGGTTGGTGGATGTCACATGTCTTTGAATTTTTAGTTCTAGGACATGCAGGTTTCGTCACGATGTTTTCCTTAACCGTTTCGAGAGCCTCTGTGATGAAATAATTTACACAAAGTAAAGCACCTGTCTGGGTTCGAACCCACGACCGACCACTCTTAAAACGAGGCCGTTACCACTGGGTCACCACTACTCCATATTTCCGCTGTTGCATATTTTATTGCGCTATTTAAATTAAATATAAATGTCAATTTAGATTGATTATTTAAAAAAAAAAATTGTATGTGTATAATATACAGGGTGTTAAAGTTACTGCGTGCCATAGCTTAGGGGTAGGTTCAGTATCGATAAAGGAACCCAGGAAAAAAAAAAAAAAAACAAAAATATAAAAAACAAACAAAAAATATAAAAATAAGTCTCTTCGTACGTTTACGGGCTTAGGACCATCAAATAAAATAATTTTAATACTAAACGATTGCTATTTTAAGTAAGTAGGTACTAAATTAGGTTGATTTTGCAATATTTTTTTTGTGTTTTCATTTTTGTTTTTTTTTATATTTTTCCTGGATTCCTTTATCGATACTGAACCTACCCTTAAGGCGCGGTGTTACCTCAATATTCACAAAACCTGGCTTCTTGGTTAGTCGAGTATGACGTAACGCGATGAAAACATCCGACGCAAAAAATACAGTAGACAGAAAAGGGTTTATAGAAAAATTTTAACCGAATAGAATAGTAAAATATAGTTTGATATTCCCTATAAAAAATTTGAAGTTACTTCACAAAAATAAACTTTGGCGTCGAATATCTCTGTATTTTCAGCGAAAACAACTTTTTTTTTTGTAGTGTTCTAATTACATTAGCTTTGTTTTAAAACTTTAACCGGACAATTATTTAATATAATGTGTATATTCCGAATAATCTAAATAAAACCCGTAAAATAAATGCCCATTCGCAGCTTAGTCACATCGTCAACACAAATGTTTATTCAATTTTCAACCTTATTTGAAGCGGTTGTGTGAGTGCAGTTGCAGCGTTTAAAATCGTAGTCAGTCCGCGCCTTAAGCTATGGCACGCAGTTACTTTAACACCCTGTATAATAAAAAGATAAAAATTAAAGGTTATTATTGCGTAGATTAAAGTATTTATTAGTAGTCTGTCTTTCCGCCGCTAACGCGTCTAGCACAATGGCAGCAATTTGGCATACTCACTATGAGTTCATCCAAATCACGTCCGTTGTATTAGTGGTGAGTCGTTGTCGAATTTTCGACAAACGAAACGCAACTGATATCCTGACGACAAAAACGGTTGCAGAAAACGGCCGTCGTTGGTTTGAAGAGGACGAAACTTATCCAACATGGAATAGAATTGCGTTTTCGTCGAGTGACGAAACGCAAGTTGCAGTTTCTTACAACGGGTTTGACCGATGCGTCGCATCACCAACGACAGCATTGACAACTGGTAATACATTATCGACTGTATGTCATTGCCAAAAAGTTCACTGTTGTGTAAGGACTGTTTTGTAAACGAACGCGGAACGTTAAGGACGACGCCGACGACGTGACGAGTGTGACAGATAGTTGAATCATTGCGTTCTCGATTGTATTTTCTTAGGCGTAAAACCAAAATCGCACCAAGTGATTCGAAGACTGGTTTGTGCAACGAAGACTTTTTGAACCCAGGGCATAATACGGTTGCATCGTCGCAGAATACAAAACGGTCTTCGTAAACGGTTCATCATCGCAACGCCCACCGCTAGTTGTAACAGGCGAAAAAGATTTTCTGGTGTGTGTACGACATCCATATTTGGCAGAGCCCTTCTTTGAAGCTTATCCCATGCGTGCTCAATGGGATTCAAATCTGGCGATTGAGCAGGCCATGGCAGGACGTTGATATTACGTCTCTGGCAGTGTGTGAACATGCATTATCGTGCATAAGCAGAAACGAAGCATCAAATTGAATCCGCAAAGGAATGACAACATCTGATACAATCGTTTGAGCGTAAATCTGTGCATTGACATTGCCTCTGATCCAAATCAGTTCAGTTCTTCCGCACATCCAAATACCCGCCCATATCATGATTGTTTCACCACTGTAAGCATGGACTTCCTGGCATGATTTTAAATGTTCTTGGCGTCCAGGGGTCCTCCAAAACCGTGTACGTCTAGTATCTGGCCTTATACCAAAGCGAGATTCGTTAGAAAAACACACAAAATACCATTCCTTTTAAGGTTCAAAAAATGTTCTCCTATACATCTATAATTATAAAAGGCCGTATTTTTTTATTGCGTTGTCTTAGTAGCTTGATTATTTTGGAGCTCCAAGGGACCGTAGACCTACGTATATGATATTAATTTCAACTTGATACCTCCGGCATTCTTGAGAAAAAGGCCTAGGGTCTTGACAGACAGATAATGAAGTGATCCTATAAGAGTTCCATTTTTCGTTACAGGTACGGAACCCTAGAAATATAAAAATTAAGAAAAAATTTAATCGGTTTCTCTAATTCCGTGATAGTGGTAGTCAACGGTTTGCCAAACGTTCACG
This sequence comes from Tiliacea aurago, assembly GCA_948098905.1. Taxonomy (NCBI): domain Eukaryota; kingdom Metazoa; phylum Arthropoda; class Insecta; order Lepidoptera; family Noctuidae; genus Tiliacea; species Tiliacea aurago. Next base: position 23,152,338 of record OX402585.1, read on the forward strand.
CCAAGTTGTTTTAAGCTGCAAAAATCCATTTAGTAGTTCCTGAGTAAGCAGCTGCAGCTGTGACAAACAGAGGAAGTCGCACCATAAGTGTTTCTTTTTTACCAATTTGATACGGACCCCTGAAACCCTCAATTGTTAATCTCATTCTCGTGTTTAATAATCTCAAAATATTTTTTTTTTTGTGAATCCGTGAAAATGGTTGTCCCCTGACACCGTTCGGAAATAGAACATTATATGAAAATAAAAATGAACTTGAACTTTAAAACCAACGCGCATACTAATAAATCTTGTTAAAATATACAACAGATTTTATTTTCACTGTTATACATATATAACACTGTATTTGCAAAACAAATAAACTACATTTAAAATGAGACCTCCACGAGGGCTCCCGTCATCGCAAATACGACTAGAAAGAGGCCTCCAGGAGGGCTCACCACGAAAAGTTGTATAAGTAAGTCTTATAGATGTCGTTGGAGACGCTATTATATGACGATTATAAAAAAAAATCTAAATAACGCCATGACATTATTATACGACAAAAAAAGGTATATGACTTTCGGGCACATATAATGCACCAGTACATGACGAAGAGTTAAAAAAAATACTGTAAAATAACTTCAATAAGACTCGAGATCATATAAATGTTTGATTATATGACAAAAACGTAGAGTCACGTCTCTTGTACAAGTAGCTACAAATATCCTTAACACCCTTTTAAGACATTATACCTTCAAAGAATTAATTCAGTTTTGTTTTAGTTCATGGTAACTTAAACCGCCTTATTACAAAACAAGATTTATATTTTGACATGGCTTAAACCATGCAGCCAGTTTTTGTAATAAGAACGTAACAGTGATTGAAATACCGTTCGTTATACAAAACTGAAAACTTAGTTCGATACTAAGTTGTCAGTTTTGTGTTTAGGAACTTTACCATAGTCGGAATAAAGTTCGAAATTCAATAATGGCTCCATGTTTTAAGCCGGGGTCTGAAGATAAACCTTGTTTTGTATTATGGGGGAAAATGTTTAATTAAAATTTTATTACAGGCTACGCCGTCGCCTCTGGGGCATTTGTCAAAAAATACTTGTCGTATGCCGTGGGTTCGACGTATGGTTCTGGAGAGGTAAACTTACCGCATGCAATCTTTATTGCTTGGATCTTAATATACATAGAAATGAGATGATTTTTGTTTCTTTTTTTTTTTTTTTGTTTCTTCCCTCATCGTAGGTGCACTTCTACAAGGGTATTGATCACCTACGTAAATTGGACAAGTCACTCGATACTGAAGTTGTAGGTACGATGTTCGGAGCGGTGCTGTGTGCTGCCAGGTTGGTTGGCGATAGGACTGACCTGCTCGTGGGAGCACCTACTTATGGCGAGGGAAATACCTATAATCTGGGTGCTGTTTATGTTTATCTTGCCAAAACGCTTAAAGTAAGTATTAAACTCTGTTAACTTTTATTTAGAAAAGTTATAATAGTTAACAACTTTTATTTATACAGGGTTATTTTTAAAACGTCAATAACCTCTTAAGGGGTCATTGTACTCATCATTATGAACCAGTTTTACTATGGGACCAAACCAGAAATCGCGAAAAAATTCAGCTGTTCCCTACATTTTGACGAATTATTCGAACATAAATGTAGGGAACAACCGGTTTTTTTTAGAGGTTATTGACGTTTTAAAAATAACCCTGTATTTAATTAACACGGTACAATATGAATTAGATTATTTAACATAGTAAACATAACTATACAATTCAGACAATTATGTCATAAATAATTATTCGCTACTTACTAACATGGTCCAGTGGACACCCTCGCGTACTGTTTCTCACAGAACATCCGACATACGCGCTTAATTTTACTCCATTCGTCTGCAAACACATCACATTCAGGGTTGGCCATCAGGATATGCTATCATAGCAGGATATACAGGATGTAAGGGACAGCCCTCCGCAAATTAACAGGGTGCATTCAGCTCCTTATTTTGAATAATATTCCACTAAAAAAATTCTCAGGAAAATTGTAATTTTTTTATCGTAATTTCAGTTACAATTTTTTTATTTCAATGTAAAATTACATTCTCTGTACGCAGTACTCCATTAATGTAAATAACACAGCTAAAATAAATAACGCAGCAATGGATATTGAAATTCTCTAATGAACGACGCCTGAAATCAGCGAGCGCGGTCATCCATCCCGCCGCGGTAAATCAGGTTCATTGGATTCCCATAACTTTCCTGAAATAATTTCATGTACCGTTCATCTTAGTACGTTATACTGAATTCACCCCATCAGTCTGCGGAGGGCTGTCCCTTACACCCTGTATATAGCATCCTTAAGGCGACGATAGCCGACTTTTAATGATTTTATACTGAAGATCGCGTCTAAACGAGTAGTGTTAATGATTTGAAAAAAAAAAAATTAAATTAGAGTATTTTCTCAATAATATAATATGTGAATATCTTAGATTATGTTTATATTAAATAGTGAAATTAATTTGTAAAGTTATGTTTAACGCGGATAAAAAACTGATATGGGAAAGAAAATCCACCGTTACTCTTTTAAAATGTTGTACAATATTCTTTATATGTAAGTACATGAATTATACAATTATATGTGAAAACGATGCACCTAGAATAAAATTACTATACCACAATAGGTAAAAAGAGTTAAGAATGAAGCAATGACAGATAAATTTATTATGTGAAAGATACATGGTGCTCACATATTTACAAATATTGTAAAAAAAATATAAAAAATAATAATATCAGTGTGAGTTAAGGTAATCACAGAATTTAAAATAAATGTCATAAAAATAATAAATTATACAACTAAAATAATAATAATAAATTGGCTAAATAGAAGGCTACGCTTGCCCAGATCGGTCCGTGGATGGGTGACCGTCCGTTACATATCAAGACCCCTCCGTGTCTCGGAAAGCACGTTAAGCCGTTGTTGCCGGTTGTCATTTGTAGATCTTTGATAGTCGTTACCGGTAATCAAAATCCCGAAAGTCTGACAACCAGTCTTAATTATGCCAAGGGTTATCTAAGTACCTAGAACTGCGTTATGGAGCTCAGATCCGCAGTCGCTCCATGTAAAATACTGGTATCCAGTTGTATTCGGTTAGACTGGAAAATCAAAATCAAGTGATTTATTCAAACTAGGCTGAGAATCAGCACTTTTCGAACGCCAAAAATTACATGAGACAGTCCCCCAAAAACGCCCACCCTTTACCACTTCCTATAAATATTGTTTCACGAGGAGATGCATGTTATTTATCATTATTTCTCGTATCTACGCTTTCGTTGTAACGAAATTAATTAAATAAATACTATTATTAAAAAATGTACCATTATGGAATCTAGATTATTTTATTAGTTGATATTTCTTAAGAAATAACAAGTAGATAGCTCATAAAAAAACTGCACTAAAACCAGCTAGCGTGGCGTTTTGGTCGAGGTCGGGCCGTAATGTAAATATCAGCTTTAACACCCTCAAAAATCATGAAAACGACACGCATGACGAAAAATTTGTAAATTACCGTTTCCGCTGTCTTGCATTTACTTTTTGACCTCACTACTTTAGCACCCTCGAAAACTATTAAAACGATACCCATGATGAAAAATAATTTTCACAGCCGCCATCTTGGATATAAAGTTTGACCCCATGACCATTATCAGCGCCCTGAAAAACCATGAAAGCGATACCCATGACGAAAAATTTGCAAATTTTCGGCGGCGCCATCTAGAATTTTGATTTTGACCCCAGTTTTAGTTATCAGCTACCTCAAAAACCATGGAATTGACACCCAAGTCGAAAAAAAACAAAAATTTTAAAAAATTGTTTCTCATCAAAATACAAACTTTAAGATACAATAAATACTCGCACTCCTTATTCTATTATATACGAGTGTGTGTGTGCACACTCGTATGTATGAATTCATTGAACGCCGCGCCGTGTCTGTGAATTCTAAAGTAAGCCAACTAGCGGACAAATTACGAATACAAGTATATTCGTAATTTGTCCGCTAGTTGGCGCTAGTAATGTTTTACGAAGTATTGTAGAGGTGAGGTGCGGCAAAGAGGGAACGAATCGTCAAGGTTATTTGGTCAGGGTACCGCCTTAACTTTCTCTTCATATGACTATTAATAATTTTATTAAATTAACCTGCCTGTTGTTTCTTACAGCAACCGCCTAAGTCTCATAAAAGAATTCTTGGTCAATCATCTGGATCGATGTTTGGTAGTGCAATTGTAAACGTCGGCGACTTAAATGGCGACAATAAGGATGGTAAGACTTTTAATTTAAAAAACTTTTTACAAATAAAAACAGCTTCCAAAAAAACACTACATAGTGAAAAATTGCTTTAATTCGGTGGTCAAATACTAAAATAAAGATCCAAAGACATGGAATTCCGAAATTATATTTATTTTTCAGTTTGTAGTGTTTTTTTTGGAAGTCGGTTGTATTACTATATAACAATATTAATTACAATAAATCAGTGAATTCCTTTATTTATACATGGTTACTTACAGTAGAACAAGGAATCATCAACAGTTTTACTTGTAACCATAACATAAATACGTAATAAATCTAACCTGAACTAAGTGATCTTTTCTCTACGTACTTCAACCTGAACAGTGACCCAAATAATTAGAAGAAAAACAAAAAAAAACTACAAACAAACTGCACAGTTCTACTTTAAATCACGATGGATAAATCTTCATTAGATATTATATCGAGTATAATATCTAATGAAGATTTATCCACGTGTGAGTGCCTTGTAAAGAATACAATTAATGAAAAAAAAATGCCTATGTTTATTATTATGATCAACGCTATAAAAATTAAATTAAAAATTTAAAAAACCCCCAACGCAAAAAATAAAAGCGAACATTTAAAAAGTCAAAAATAATAACTATCCAGGAGCCATCAAATTTGATTGATTAATACCTATATATTATTTTAATAGAAATTGATGGATGGCACGATACGGTTTGCTCATTGAAATGGCGCTATAATATCGCGGCGGGGTGGGTACCGCATAAGTAAGTCAGACCATTCATTTGATTGACTATCTACATATTAATTTACTAGCATTTCCGACCAACTTGCTTCGATACGATCAATTTTTTGTTGCAAATCTAGTTCCATTGGGTGTTAAATTGTTAAGTGAGTTTGCAATCACCGTATTATAGCTATTTAGTTATTGCTCTAAACTTAGCGGTACCCCGCCGCGACATTATAGCGTTATTACAATGAGCAAACCGTATCGTGCCATCCATCAATTTCTATAACTAAAATATATTATTTAAAGGTATTACTCAATCAAATTTGATGGCTCATGGATAGTTATTATTTTTGATTGTTTAAATGTTCGCTTTTCTTTTTTGCGTTGGGTATTTTTATAATTTAAATTTTAACATTTTTATTTTTTGTTACAAAAGAAGTTACGATAAGTACAATTTTTCTCCTAAATAAATCATCTGTAATCTTAGTAGCAATCGTTACTTACCTATCTGACCTGTATTCTGGTGCGCTTTCAGCGAGCTCGAGTACTGTTTGGTAGTCGTAATTCCTGGTTTTTACATACCTACTTTTCGGTCGTAAAACACGTGTTTTGACCAGAACACAAAATTATTGTTTGGCATATATAATCCACTACTACATAGGTCGCTAGCCCGCGTGGAGACGCGTCTTTTGACACCTCCCAACTAAACGAATCCCGTGGAAGCCTATTCGTTACAAACAAAAAATATTTTCTCTTTATAATATTATTATTAGTTAGTGTAGATTAGTGTAGATAATTATGATCTTGAAATGGATTGAAATAAATGATTTGAATTGAATTAAATAATTGCAACAACAGAGTTTTACCTTCATAGCAAATAATTATTTTGTCTATTCGATTCTACAGAAATTGCAATTGGAGCTCCTTTTGAGAATGCTGGCCAAGGCGTTGTCTACATATACAGTGGCGCCGATCTCTTGAGTGACCGAACAGACATAAAATGCCTGCAGAAGATCGTGCCTGAATCGAGTTACAGCGGGTCTTTCGGCATGAGTCTCACACCATTGTTAGATTTTGACGAGAATGGATGCAAAGGTACCCCACATCACCTTATATTTAACTATCTGCCGATCTATTCTGTAACAATCTCACCGTGAACTTTAAGGTGAAGTGAGAGTGGAGTGAACTGTCAGTGTAATCCCACCTGATGCTAGGGATGGGCCAAGGATTACATTTACAATCATAATCGAGATATTAATAATATTGGATTGCGTTTATTTAATCAGTTAACAAAAAAACTAATTCATAACAATGTCAATGCGCATTTTTTGTAGTATCTAGCTTAGACATGTACGTTTTATTTTTTTTATTGTACGTGCGTGACACGCTTGCGCCTGAGAATATTTAAGGACTCATCTAGGAAAAAATAAAAAACCACACATAAAATTGAGTTTTTGACTGAATTTCTGTTTTAATTTTATTTCAGATTTTTTTTGGTGACCTAAATAATAATGTGTAGACACTTAAATAGCGTTGAAATAATATAAAATGATCAATTAGCATAACAATATTATTAAAATCTCGATTATGATTGTAAATGTAATCCTTGGTCAATCCCTTGCATCAGTGGAATGACACTGACAGCTCACTCCACGCAAGAATTCACGGTGTGGTTTTTTACAGAATCGACATGCTGTTGAACATGCTCTTTTAAATTAAATCTATGTTTTACATAGCAGCTACCACAACCGCTGTAGCTACAAGAAAACATTCTTAGGATAAGATCCTTAATTTTTAATATTGGGTAGTAAAATTAGTGTAAAAATTACCACGTCTGTACGAATATGAAGATGCACATGTTATCAAGAACTGTGCGGAAGCCACGCGGTGCCAAAATCACGCGGCATCAACGCGGTTCCATCGTGTCTGACCAAGATTGATTATGTCTGGACTTTAAAAGAGACTGATCCCTGAGTTTGTTTCGCCATTCCTTCTCAGTCAGATAGGAAATGTCGGCTACATCTAGATTATTTTTTTAATTTTATAAATGACGTGATTCTAATATCCTATTTACAGAATAAACGAATACATTTCATTTCATTTCTGCTGACTTTATTCTTTCTTCTATATTGTTTATATAATACATCGCATTTTTGATGTAGAATTAGCAATCGGCTCGCCTTTCAAAGACAGAGTAGTGCTCTTAAGGTGCATGGCAGCAGTAACTGTGACGACATCAGCGACATTCCCCAATTTACAGGTATATAATATTTTAAAAGTCCACATATTCAATCAAAGTAGGTATAACATAAGATTTACCTCTTTCATTAACGTTACTCAGTACTCAAGCATTACTTAAGACTAAATTTAACCAATCCAATGGCTTGAATCTAGTTTTAAGGGGACGATAACTGACTTTTAATGATTTTATACTGAAGGTCACATCTAAACGAGTAGTGTTAATGATTTGAAAAAAATATATGATAAATGAGAGCATTTTCTCAATAACTTAATATGTGAATATTTTAGATTATGTTTATATTACATAGTGGAATTAATTTGTTAAGTTATGTCTAACGCGGATAAAAAACTGAGAACGGCGCAATATCCACCAAGCGTATTTTTCTGAAACCTTCACCAATTTAAAGATAATTTAATTATTGATCTTATAGTATACGCGTTTTATTAAAATACCTTTTGTTTTGTGTATAATAAATTAATAATGCGTCAAATTGGGGACAGCACTCCTTGATGGGCGAGTCCTATTACTGGGTGAACGTACGACGCGTTGCGTTAGCTCAGTACAGAACACGCAAGGTAACCACTCAAGGTCATTGGCATATAAGAAAGAAAGAAAGAAAGAAAGAAAGAAATGATTTATTTGCTGATAATGTAGGTATACATATAAGTTCGAATATTTATTAAGTGTCCCGGTACATTTTACCTTACGGCATGCAAAATATTGGGTTTGAATTAATAATATAGATACAGCTATTACAATTATTATTAGCCATAGCCGAATGGAACAGACTAAAAAAAAAAAAAATGAATTAAATATAAATCTCTCGCAAATTATACAATCAACAATATAAGTCGTAATGTGTAATGTCAAAAGCTTAATGTCAAAATATTACAAAACATTAACAACAATCACAATTATTATTATTTTTATCTGCCTCTTAAGTAATGCTTGAGTACTGAGTAACGCTCTATAAATACGGGCTTAAGACAAACTTACCTCTCAACAACTACAACTTCTTGAAACGAATAAAGATGCAAGCTTGTATAGCTCCTTATATCTCTGTTTGGATAGCTTGAAAGCCAAGTGATCCGACTAACATTTTGGCCGAAATTGAGTTAGGGTGAGAAACTTATCTCAAACCTCAAATGCACACGCATTTGAGGTTTGAGATAAGTTTCTTCTCATAAGAATAGAATAATTAACTTCATCATTCATAATTTCAGCCGAAAGACGTCCACTGCTGGACATAGGCCTCCCCCAAAAAGGGAGGGGATTTGCCATAGTCGCCACGCTTGGCAGGCGGGTTGGCGATCACAGTATGGTTTTAAAAATACATAAAGAACGCTGCTGCCCATTCTCTAGTAAGTCCCTTAGTCGGCATTTACGACACCCACGGGAAGATATGAGATGGTGCTATTCTTTACGTCCGGCGCCAAACGGAACTCCGGCACCAAACGGATTCACTAACATGACTCACAAAATTCACTTACATGAGAATATTAAAACTAAAATATTTTGAATTTTAAGAAACCATTAGGCTAAGCAAAACCAAACAACGTGGCTACGTGGCAATGCCGTCTTTTGGGTACATTACCAGTCGACAGCGATGCGGAGGAATTTTTGACGCCTTATTTTAGTTTTTAGAACCATTATAAAGGCTTGTACAGACTGGTGCGATATCGTGGACGCGACAAAGGTCACGTTGCCTGTCGCACCCGCGATACCGCGCTGGTCTAAAAATGCAAAAAAAAATGCTGAATGTCAAAATGCACATAGCTACCCATTTCTTTCTCTTCCCTACACGGGCCAAGGATTCAAAATAGCAGTGAATGGTTTTTTTTTTATATTAAATTGTTTTTTTCAGGGTCGCACCAGTTCTGGTAAAACAGACTTTGATTTCAATGTTTGTTTAACAGTAAAATTTCCAAGTTTGCCGAAATTTGTCATAGCGCGTAAGTATACGTCATACGATGGACACGATACGACACACACGAACGATACACAGAACGATACGAACGATATACAGGGTTATTTTTAAAACGTCAATAACCTCTTAAGGGGTCATTGTACTTATCATTATGAACAACTTTTACTATGGGACCAAACCTGAAATCGCGAAAAAAAAACCTGCTGTTCCCTACATTTTAACGAATTATTCGAACATAAATGTAGGGAACAACTGGTTTTATTTTTCGCGATTTCAGGTTTGTTCCCATAGTAAAAGTTGTTCATAATGATGAGTACAATGACCCCTTAAGAGGTTATTGACGTTTTAAAAATAACCCTGTATCATATGCACCCATGGATTTAGTATATAAATTTCAGAAGTTTGGCTTTTTAGATCGTAATTTCTGTCACTCGTTCCTGTTTGGCTGTCTCTTTCTAAAACTTTGCTTCCCATAACAACTTCAGGTAGAATGACAGTGGGCACGCCACAATTGTGGCGATAAGTCCCCTCTTTGAGAAGTAGGTAGAGCGTGGGGCGCCACGGCGTCCTCACCAGTCACCTTCCGCCTGACGCAGGTCTTCACCGGACACGGTTGTTTCGGGAGGTTCCTGTTCAGGATAAAGCGGGAGGAAACGCCCGGGTATTACCACTGTATGGATCGCCCGGAGGACACGGTGGAGTTCTGCCTAGCTTGGGCGGAGCATCGCCGTGTCCTCGTGAAGGCGATCGATGGCGGCTATCTCTAGCGTCCGGCCCTGGTTCAGGCCATGGTTTGAAGCCAGAATGTATAGGAAGCCGTCACCTCTTCTGCGAAGCAGTAATGCTCGCAATAGGGGGAGGCGGAACGCGTCTGAGAGAGGCAAAATTCGCGCCCTCACGCCCCTAGTCGCCGCTAGAGACGCCCTGGGCGTCGGGAGTCGCAGGCCGATTCCCGGCCACCGTATGCGTGGGCTTGCAGACGGTGAGCGATGGGTAGCTCGCCATCCGATAAGGACCAGGCTGGGTCAACGGTACATTGTGTTCCACGCGCGCTTCGAAGAGATTTCAGCACGAACTGACGGGGTCCGTTAGGGCCAATGTCTGCCAGGGTTGCGAGTTTGTTTGAAAACTGATATCGTGGCCCTGGCACACAGGCCACTGAAAGAACACGGGTGGGTTGTAGTCATTAAAAGTCAGACACACCCTCCCGCTCCGCCCTGAGCGGAAGAAGTTATCTGATAACTTCCCACCAAAAAAAAAAAGTAGAATGACAGCTCACTTCACCTAAGTGTTCATCGTGAGATTTTAAGAAAAAACCGGCTAAATGCGTGTCGGGCGACGCACAATGAAGGGTTCCGTAATTGGGAATTTCATTGAAATATATGTTTTGTGACATATTAATTATCGTGACCGGAATAGAAACCTATGGAATTTCATAGAAGTATGTTTTTTACATACAAATTGAGATGATTGATACGATTGATTATTAAGTGTTTGAGAGCAAGCAGTTTATTGAACAATTTGAGTGGGAGTGGTCGCATTTGCCAGAGGGTTAGTAGTAGGTAGGGTTACGTACGAGTACCTCAAAAGGAAAAAAAACAGTGCGTGTCGGACCACGCACAACGAAGGATCGTAGTTGGGATGAATTTATCCCAAAAACAAACTTAACATTGTAATTATTGAAAAACATGCTCTCCCATACTTAGGTACATCAATATACGCCACGGTCAATTTTCCAACTGCATTAATGTAAGTTTGTAATCCCAAAAAAATACTGATAAAACTCCAAAATAATGATTTTCGGACTTTTTCCTTTACTTGTGCTGTGAGACCTTGCTTCTCGCCAAATTTCATGATTCTAGGTCAACGGGAAGTACCCTATAGATTTTGATTTATTTGCGAGACACAAAATATGTCGCATAAATAAACCACCGTATTTTTTTATTGCGTTAACTTTGAAGCTTGATTTTAGAGCTCCAAGGAACCGTAGTCTTACGTATTTGATATTAATTTCATTCTGATAACGCGCGAAATAGGTTCTTGACAGACTGACTGACAGACAGACAGACGGACAACGAAGTGATCATATAAGGGTTCCGTTTTTTCCTTTTGAGGTACGGAACCCTAAAAATACCGTTTTCTTAAAATCTCACGATGAAAACTCAGGAGGAGTGAGCTGTCATTTTACCCTGATACTAAAGTAACCGTCATGAGAAGCTATAAATACATAAAATTGCAAATTATACAACTATCAACTTTAAACTCAAGATATCTAAGTTGATTTATGAATGAAGAAATTGTCGCTAAACGTCATAAAATAATTTTAGTTGCAATGGAAACTGAACCATACGCAATTTCAGTTAAAGTTTTAAATCCCAAAGTATGAAATTTATCTCGTCTCATGGCGTTGAATTTAGTTATTTACACTATTGACTTCACTTTACCTTTTCATAGTGAGTTCAACAGAATAGATCGGCTGTTTACACACGGCTACACATCAAGCAATACATTTCCAGTATATGCTGACTTCTCATTGTACGGAAATCTTATACAATGCGAGATCAGCATTGGAAATGTATAGCTTGATGTGTAGCCGTCTGTACCTACTGGTATACAGCGTGGCGCTTTGGTGGCAACATTAATTTAACACACGTCTTATGGTTTCGCCTTTACGTTTTATGAAGATATTTTAATGTAATTTATAAGAAAACTGTAATTTATTATCTGAATTTATAACAATAATTTAATTTAATATCTATTTCATATTTAACTCATTTATTCGGCTACCGCCTTATTACAATACAAGATTTATATTTTGACATGGCTTAAACCATGGAGCCAGTTTTTGTAATAAGAACGTAACAGTGATTGAAATACCGTTCTTTATACAAAACTGAATACTTAGTTCGGTACTTAGATGTCAGTTTTTTGTTTAGAAACTTTACATTAGACGGAATAAAGTTCGAAATTCAATAATGTCTTCATGTTTTAATATAAACCTTGTTTTGTAATACGTGGGTATGGGTTTATGTGTAAAACTTTCCTAAGATAAAAGATTTTATTTTTATATTTTATTTATTTTTAATGTCGCCATTGTGGCGGTACGTTGAAGGCAAGTCCTAAGGAATGTTTTATTTATGTCAGGTATATTAACAACGGTGGAGATGAACCACGAGTACGCCAAGCTGAAGGGCATCAACAAAAATGGCCAAGTTTCATTCATCACTTCACTGGATGCTACAAAATTCGAATACTGCAAAAAAGTTCCCTTTATTTTGCCTTCAGTGAGTACAGTTTTTGCAACAATAAAATAGGGAAAATGCATGAATATTATATTTTCACATTAATAAAGGACAGTAATAGAAACACTGTTAAAAAAATTTATTAAACTCTTGGTGGTTTTACATGGTATTTAATTAGAAACATAAAAATGTATTCTGTTAATAAATTTATTAAAACTTATATAAAAAAAAAAAAAATGTGTGTATAAGATTTATACCAAAAACAGTACAGTTAAAACGTCAGTTATTATCGCGGTCATGATGTGACGTCCCATTTCCCACAATACTGCTGCTGTTAGTTGCTTACATAGCTTTTTTTGCCTCAAATCATACTTAAGTAAGGGCTATTTTTGCTTGAATTAAGCACTAAAACTAATTTAATTTAACTGCTTGAATAGATTCGTATGGCTTTTAACGTCACTTCCAGCATTTTCGAAGACGAAGCGTTTCGAGTTTGCGTTCCATTCCACCAAAAAAACGCAACAATAATACATTGTAAAATAAGAAATGCAGTGGTAAAAAGAAAAAACGAATTACATTTATTTCTTGACACGTATACATTGTTTATTTAAATCATGAAAATGTTTTAAATTACTTGCATATTATTGGAATCTTTCTGGTATAAAATGGGAATTTTGTCAAGATTAAAATAGGTAACGAGGCCAATTTAATAAATACTAATAATATTTTCTTCAAAGGAAGCCGATTACGAGAAGGATTTTATACTCTACAAGATATCTTCGGAGCTGCAAGACGATCCCACGACACTCAAAGATTTTAATAGCTCTCGTGTGATCCTAAGCGACCGCAGTGTCTTGACCATCCAGGGTTCGCTGTGGGCAGCCGAGTGTGCTGGGAACAAGACGTGTGTGCCGAAGTTGAAGTTAACCCCCTATATCAGTATCCAGTAAGTACTATAAACCTTAAAGAATATTCATCGATCGGCTTCCCCCTTTCTCTAGATCGACTTTAGGATCAAATATACAGTATGTAACAAAAACCCTGTTGTTCCTTTTAGGGACGTATAGATTTACCTACAAGCACAATATTGGTTCAATTATAATTTAAAAAAATTAAGTATTGGCTACTCGAGAAGTCAAAATTAAAGTATGAAAGAGGTTAGAACAAATACAAACAACACAAACAAACAACAAACACACACACAAACAAACACAAACAACACAAAACACAAATATTAATAATTAAATATTTATTTTAATTATTTTTGTTGAACAGTTTTTATAAATGACTTGCTTTACTATGTATGTATACCGATTCTTAAAACGTAGGTAGAAAGAACAACAGGGCTTTTGTTACATATTGTATATTTTCGGCACATACAATTATGTATTTTATACATAATTTCAAATTGAAATGAAATGAAATGAAATCGTTTATTCTGTAAATAGGATATTAAAATCACTTTTACACGTCATATAAAAAAAAAAAAATCTAGATGTAGCCGACATTTCCTATCTGACTACCCCTGAGAAGAAATGGCGAAACAAACTCAGGGGTCAAAGTCTCTTTTAAAGTCCAGACATAATCTTGGTCAGATCATGTGAGGACCATGTAGATCCGTGTCTGAAATGGTCTTTTGAGGAAAGAACCACGCAAATTTGAGCGGACCTGAATTCATACATAATTTCATAAATCTTCATCTTCTACACCAAATACTTGGTTAACTCAACAGTTAAACTAAAAGATGAGACTAAAACTATAGACTTATAGGTTATCCAAACGGTACGAATAGTACTGAAACTTACCCACCCGTAAAATGATTAGGATTATACATATTTTGAGAACTTCATCATTTCAGCTGAAAGACGTCCACTGCTGGACATAGGCCTCCCCCAAACGGGTTTGCCATAATCGCCACGCTTGGCAGGCGGGTTGGCGATCGCAGTATGGTGTTAAAATGCATAGAGAACGCTGCTGCCCATTCTCTAGTAAGTCCCATAGTCGCCTTTTACGACACCCACGGCAAGAAATAGGGAGGTGCTATTCTTTACGTCCGGCACCACACAGCGCAATTTTGAGAACTTAGCCAACATTTTATCATTATCGTCCAGAACCACGCCGGTTAGTAGCTAGTGTGGCTCTGAAAGAACGGTTGAATACAATCTTAGGTAATACGGGCTGCTGTCAACACATCGTCAGAGCGCAAAAAGGTTAACATTTCGTTTTCGATGATTGACACCTAGTTATAACCAATTTCGTGATTACAGTTATGATGATGTTAACCCGTACATAATTGGCTCGAGTGAGAAAGAAATTATGAAGATCACTATTGCCAATGACGGGGAGGTGGCGTATGAGCCGTGCGTGCGAGTTCACATCGACGGTGTTTTCGTGCTCAAGCCGGGGGGCTGTGTGTACGAATCTGGGAATGATGGGGACAGACTTAAGTGTGAGCCCCCCAAGGCCCTCCGGAAAAATCAAAATTGGGTACGTTCACTCGCTTCATAATGGCATTATGAATCATCTTCCTTTTTCCAATTGAAATACTATGATCGTAGTTAAACGTGCACTTCCAGGCATTGAGGGTCTGTGAGAAGATATGTATAGGTGTATACAGGATGTTAAAGTAACTGCGGCCATAGCTTAAGGGTAGGTTCAGTATCGATAAAGGAACCCAGGAAAAAAAAAACTATCAAAAAAAAAAAAAACGTAAACAAAAAATTTATAAATAAAAACATAAAAATAAAAAAAATAAGTGTCTTCGCACTTTAACGGGCTTAGGACCATCAAATAAAATAATTTTAATTCTAAACGATTGCTATTTTAAGTTAGTAGGTACTAAATTAGGTTGATCTTGCAATTATTTTTTTTTGAACCAACCCCGGTTCAGTATCGATAAAGGAACGCAGGAAAAAATAATTAACCTACCCCAAACTATGGCACGCAGTTACTTTAACACTTTCGGGGAATCTATGCGTAATGATATAATGTGTAATCTAATGTAATATTTACAGACTACCGGTAAAATTGAACTGGAGATGAAGCATCTTACAAACCTGGACAAGAATATAAGCATCACCATGGATCTATATAATCGCTGTAATGATAAAAAAACAATCACCCAGAACAAGACGATTTCGATTCCATTGAAAGCTGATCCCAAAGGAATTACCGCCAAGGGGTTTGTATTGTTATCATATTATTTTCTTTTTGTTATTATTTTTTTTTTTTTCTTTCATATTATTTCATTTAGTGTGTTTTTTTTTTTCAAAATTTTGCCTGTGTTTGTCAGCTTCATTAAAATGAAAAGAGTATACAGGGTGGAAGGGACATCGACGCGAATCCGTTTACCATGGATTTGGTACATCATTCTTGACCTTTCTGCGTTAAAATTTCTCGTCGGTAATTTAAAAAAAAAACAGCTGTTTCCTACAGAAGTGCAATACCTACTCGGTCAAAATGTATGGAACAGCGATTTTTTTTTTAATAACCGACGAAAAATTTTAGCTGAAGGGGGTCAAGAATGATGTACTGAATCCATGGTAAACGGATTCGCGTTGATGTCCGTTCCACCCTGTATTACTTATTTAAAATAATTTCTTTACTTTTTATTCGTTTGCAGAGAGACTGATATCGGTAGCATTTTTAATATGACGACTGAGGATATACAAAATGGCAAAGAGATAAAACACGTTTACACGGTGAGGAATTTTAAAGTTTTTAAGTAATAATCCGTCTCGGCAGAAATGGGGAGCTATTTGTGCCGAAAAAGATCAGGGTATGGCTCAAAATCCTGATCTAAACCTTCACTTCACTCTTCCGAGGGTTTTTAGTAGAATCGAGGTTCCGATATAGAAGCTGTTACAATCGCCGTTGTGACAGTTGATGGAGGGATACCATTTCTCATTTAAATTACGTTTAAACTTATAACTTGTATATATTTTTGTAATCACCTTTTAAAACCCTTCATTTTGATATCCCACTCAATAGGCTTGAGAGATATTTAAAAATATGAACCACGCAGTTTAATAAAAGTTTATTTTGTTTTATTGCAGATCACAAACAAAGGTCTGACCAACTGGGTAAAGCTTCCAGTTCGTGTAACATTGCAGAAGCAACCGTTCATGAAATATAATAATACTGATTATGGTCCAGTAAGTTCCTACATTATATATTTAAAAAAAACTAATTATGTGTTTTCCTTTTGAGTTACGGGACTCTTCCATGAAATGGCAAGTAACACGGTTCAACCAAATTGGTTCACTTGTATTGAAATTCACTTTAATTAAGGTTTATATGATTTATTTTGTTTCATTTTCATCATCATCAGGCTTGTTCTATCCATTGCTGATTATAGAGCCGTTCCTTTTACACCACACTTGCCTGCGGAGAAATTGCGTAACACACTATCAGTAGCAATTAAGGGTCGGGTAATCGTCTTTGACCTTGGCCATAGAAATGCGCGTCGCACTCGCGTCTTATCATTGACATAGATAGTAAGGACCAGGCTAACCGCGCGACGAAATGGCACCAGAGCGCTGGCCCTAAAATGACAGTTTAGGGCCAATGCGACTCAGTCGAACGCGGCCACAGAACATATATACTCTACGAGAACGCGGCCCACGCGCGGGGGAGTTAATCAGTACAGTTCTGTCATTAGAATGCCTAGTTGCGTAGTAAAAGGCCGCAAATATTATCATACAAAGGTTAAAAAGTAACATGGGATATCATAACATCGATAAGTAACCTTAAATTGCCTTTGTTCCAATACAATTATTCAATAAACACATTTGTAAGTTATAATTTTTACTACCGAAATCTACAATGGCGGCCATGTCACGCGCTGCCGGCAGCGCCCGCGACGTTATCGAAGTAACCTTGTACGGACGTCATTTTTTATTTGTGTTTTATTTAATAATTATTAAATTAATAATAATAATAATTAAATTGTTTTCAAATTCAAATAAAGCTGATCGAGATTATTTGTTTTATTACGTTTTCTGTCAAAGTATGGACGCCTCAGTGGTTAACAAATTTCCGATAAAATGTATAATAACATGTACGCACGTACATGTCGTACATACAAGGTTACGTCGTCGACCTATGCAACGCGGCACTCACGTAGTTCAGATGAGTTGTCACAGATGGCGCTACTTTTTGCTTGTATGAAAAAGGTGTAAGTAAAATGTTCTGATGGGCGTATCCTTCCTTTTGAAATCATTGCGTCGTATATAATTTTTTTGTAACGAAAATATGATTATTTGAAAAAAATCACAGATAGAATTATAGGCAATAAAATAGTATGTTTGTAAAAAAAAAACATGAAAATATCTTCAGTAGTTTCAAAGTAATATCGTTTTTTATGCTTTGAATAGACATTACTGCCTGAATTTATTTCATAAAGTATTTTACTACAATAGTTAAATATTCACATATAGAAGTAATATGTATGCGTTCTAGTTTACCATATATTTTTTGCATAACTTCCTTGCATTGTATGAGCTTTAATAACAGATTTAAAAGTCACTTAAATCATATATCTGCGCCTTAGGAGCGTTTGCACCTTACGGCATTTCATACAAACTTTCAAGCCCTTGTTTTTTCGAAATGACTAAACCGATTTTAATGAAACTTCATACGCATAAGCAGAATGCAAAGGTCTAAAAAGTTAGTAAAGAACATTTTTGAAATGTTTTATTTAAAAACAGATAACTGGAAATCTCTGATTCTATGGAAAATTATAAATCGGTCTAATTTGTTCTTGTTGGTTCTTTACTAACTTTTTAGACCTTTGTATCCCGCGTATGCGTATGAAGTTTCATTAAAATCGGTTAATTCATTTCGAAAAACCAGGGCTTGAAAGTTTGTATGAAATGCTGTAAGGTGTAAACGTGTAAACGCTCTTTTATAGGTTTCATTTTGACAGTTATTTTTTTTTCAGACCAATGTTTTCGAATTTAGGATATATTTATAGCAATAGAATTATTTATTATTTATTTAAACGTCTCGCACACAATAAGGTACAAAGACAAAGTAATAGATTACCTTATACGGGCCTTATCAGAATACCAGCGCAGCGGTATTTATTTTTTAAATATCGCGGCATTATGCTGAGACAGGGACCTTTTTGGCATCGCACAAGTTTTGGTTGTTTTTGTTGTTTAAGTTAGTTTTAAATGCTATATTTATATTTCTTGTGCGTGTCCCGAATTAAATATTTTTCTTTCTTTCTTTCTTTCTTTCTATACTTCAAAATCGTTCAGATTATGATTCATAGTGTTGTTACACAATTAGGGCGCGCGCCGGTCGGTTCGTGTTTCATCACTATCATCCCTGTTTAACCAGCGATATTCTATGTACCGCTCCCATCGTGGCGTTGGTCTGCCAAGACAAGTTCAAAGTCAAAGTCGGTCGGTCGATTAAAAAAAAAAAAAACGTTTGGACGTTTACAAAAACATTTAATTGATTCTAGTCGCCCCTTCCAAAAGGTAGTTTCGTATGAAAAAATGAAATTTCGTGTAAGCTACACTCCATAAAATGATTTACAATATTTTGTATATTTTTTTTTTTTAACGTTGCCCCACACTGGGAGTTTCTCCTGTATTGTGGGTGCGTTTACAAACATTTAAATTCACATACACAAACAGCCAGACCCGGAAAAACTACTTGTAGGTCATACAAATATTTGTTCCGTGCGGGAATCGAACCCGCGACACGCAGCGCAGCAGTCAATCGCTTAACTAACTGCGCCAACCGTGCCGTCAAATAATAATAATTATGTACATTAATTATACAATATTATTTTTAGTATATGCGAAACCCGAAACACGTGTCTAGTATTTTTATGTAAAGAATCTATGTTCAAAATTTTAAATCTGTATCATGAAAAATCACAAAGTTTTATGGTTGTTATGTTACCGGGTTGTCCCTACAAAAACAAATTAACCTCCAGGGTCATCTTGCGCTCATTGATAATAATTTGGCAGTAGGTACCTAACCGTACGGCGATTGTATTGTAATTAAATGGTGATAAGTACAATGTTCCATCACACTAAATATTTTTGGGACAAAATATAACATGATGTAAAACTTATTTAAATCGATTCGGTTGCTTTTTCTGAACAAACTATATTCAGGTTTCGCTTATACTAAAAATAATATTTTTTATGTGAAGAATAAAATTGCTATACCACAATAGGTAAAAAGAGTTAAGAATGAAGCAATTGCAGATAAATTAATTGTGTGATAGATAGATACTTGGTGCTCACATATTGACAAAAATTTTAAACAATATTCGTTATCCTAAGTTGAATTTGATTGCTTTATCCAAATATAACCGTTTATTATTGCCATATCCAACTTTAATATTTCACATTAAGTTTCAGGTATACGTGACGACGAAGTCACCTACTCCCTGCTCATATGAATCACAAGAAACGACGTCAGTGACTTACACTTGTCTGGTAGGAAGTTTGATCTCAAAGAAGGGAACTGCCGAGATCAATATACCAATTTCCATTTTACCCGGATCGCTTGGTAAGAATCACGACAGTAAAATAATTCAAACTTGCGGCTGTTTCCGAATAATCCCTTTTGGAAAAACCCAGTGACTCCAATAGAAATCTCCTAGTAAGCAAGCCGGTTTCTGAAAGTCTGAACAACTTTATGAATGAAATGCACCGACCCCAGCATGTTTGACCAGACTCGATTGATCAAATGAACCCAAAGATTCACACTAGCCCCTGAAGCCTCAAGTTTCATGAGACTACAGAGACCATTGTATATCAGAGAGTAGACCGGGGGGCGCGATAATGGTAGGGAAGACGTGCTCATGGCATATGGAAGGATTGTTAGAGCCGACCGGATATGCATCCTTGAGCAAGCATTGGAATAGTGGAGAAACGGGTGATATTTATTTATCATCTTTTAGTAACTTTGCCACCAGGTTGGCTCCGTTCTGAAAGTCTCAACAACTTTAAATAACAAACTCAGAGCAATAGAAATGAATCGAGTAGTAATCGCACCCTATTACAAGAGACTTAAACATAACTGACGAAATGTCTGGAGATACCTACACCTTTGCCTAACCCTTTGGGGAATACAAGCGCAATGTTATGTGACGAGTGAAATGAATTCAGTGGACCAGATTCACTAAGTGAAATTCTTGTTGCTGTCGATCTTAACATCATACAACAATTTACTTTGTTGTACACTTAATCATAAATTCATGATTATTAATTTAATTTAATGTCAACATTGAATTTACAACTGTAATTTTTATGGTGTACATAATAAAAACTATTTTATTCTATTCTATCATCCCGCTGCTGGAAAAGATTTCTCCCCTTGTGTAAATTGAAAATTAATGAACTTCAATGATTTGATGTAACTGTAAATTGATTTTGCGTACCGTTAAAACGGTGAGACATAAAAATATTATAATGTAAATAATTTAAATTGTAAATTAATGCACTTCGATGATATGATGTAATTGTAAATTGATTTTGCATACCGTTAAAACGATGAGAAATGTAGCACTATGCAATGATACGAACACCTGTGTAAATATTATATTTATTATATTATAATTGTTTCTAGCAAATAAATATTCTATTCTATTCTATTCCAAACTGAATGGTGTTGCGTTAAAGATCAGGCTATATTCTTTATTATTATTCTTTAATCAGATTTTTTTTATATTTCTTTTGCAGAAAGACTTCTCGATAAAGATAAAAACGTGACGATAAAGTCTGCTATTGAACTAGAATTGATTGATGACGAGTACTCTACTCGTCCTAGTTCTATAACTGCAAGGTAAATAAATAATATAAATAATTAACAGGCGGAATGATGTGATAAGGCAACTGTGCGTTTTAAAAGAAGATGTACTGACAAAAATTAAAAAGAGTATGCTTAGATGGTTTGGTCGTTTTGAAAGGATGAATGAACAAAAGGTATGTAGGCAAATGTGAGTGGAAACGCCCTCATCATTTCCGCCGAAAGACGTTCACTGCTGGACATAGGCCTCTGGGTGGAAACGCCCTAAAAGGACATAATAGTGACCTTGTAGATGATGTTCTTCAGAAAGGGTAGGTGTGTAGTACTCGCAACCGGCGTGCGTGTATGACCAGATTTGTGAACGTAAACGAAGCAAAGGGAAAATGTAAGGATCGCAGTAGGTGGCGTTCTGTAGTTACTGCCTACCCCCATGAGAAAAAGGTGTGAGTTTATGTATAATATTTTTTTTTTATATAAATTTTTATTGAAACGAAAAAACTCGGTTTACCGAAACTCAAAAAAAAAAAAAAATGATGAAATGTTTTATTGCCTTAATTAAGGAGTTACATTTTAATTTGAAGCCCTGACTCCTGAGCTAGGTGGAACCTGTGTTACAGGAGTCAGTGTCTTCCCCTGTTTTTGGAACAATAACAATAATATGCAAAAAAAAATTAAATTAAAATTATAAATTTAGGAATTTAGTGCATGCATGCTCTTGAGTAGTTTGTGTGCGCGTGTGTGTGTATTTTTGTTGTGTTTTGTGTGTATGTGTGAGTGTGTGGTATTCTGTTAGGGTGTGTTTGCGTGTGTGTGAGTGATTGTGCTTGGTGGTGATGTATGTATGTAAATTAGCAAAAGGACGAATGCTTTATATCGTCTTTTTAAAATTAGAGTATGTTGTTAGTTCGGCGTCCGGTCTTACCTCAGCGCCGAACTTACCCACCACCAGCGCACTCCAGCGCGCTTACCAGCGCTGGGGCTCTGTCTCGAAAAGGGTCGCTTCATTATGCTGAGCGGTGGCCATTTTGCGTGGATGTGACGCATATTTCCCCCCTACTGGTTCTTTTGTATCTATGTTCTTTCTTTGCGTCATGTTTACCGCAAATAAACGTATTTTCTTTCTTTCTTTTTCTTTTTACCCCAACATACCTTATATTTCGCTAAGTTAGTTAGGTATGTTGTCAATAAAGCAATTTTTTTTTTAGAATTAAGTCAACCATAATGCTACAAGAGGCGCTGCCGGTATCGTTCAAGACTATAATTATAGCAGTAGCTGTCGGCCTCTTAATTGTAATAATCATCGCGTTGGTACTGTATAGGGTAAGTACTATCATTTTAACATTTTTATCTTTTCTCGTATCGGAACGTAGTAAGAACCCTGTTCCTAGTTAGTGACGTGATATGTCTGGTGCATTCTCGGTGGTCAGCTGTACAGCTGAAGAATGCGTCAGACATACCATTTGGGGACGAGAATATGACAATAAATGAAAGCATCAAAGTATTGTCTATCAACATAATATTAAATAAACATATAATAAAACAGTAACGCAAGCGATCGCGAGCGCCACGCAGTATCTCGCGCTTCGGAGACTTACACGCAGAGAGACTCGTGTTTAAGCTCCCAGCGTATTCGCACTGCCACATCTCGATCACTTGAGAATCCTGAAGAACATGCTCTAGCTCGGTCTTTGGAGACAGACGAGCAGCGCGAGCAACGCAACGCACTTGCTCGGCAAAGATATCACGACATGCGTGTTGAGGTATCTGTTCATTCCACGCAAGAACGTGAGCGGATTCAGGAAATTCGAGCAAGTCACTCAGTCGAACAGTGTGTGGCCCAAATTGATCTAGACCGTATGCAATCTTCGCAATTCATCCTCATCTGATACTGACTCTATGGTGTATGATCCTGAAGAGCAACCGTGGTTCAATAAATAAAGAAAGGAGCGCGTTTTCCTATAACCCATTTATTAATTACATCGAACACGGAGACATTGTCACCATGTCCGAGGTGTGTGCACACTGTCACGCGTAAGTGGAAGGGAGAGACCAAGGGAATGTGTTGTGCGTCTGGAAAGGTACGACTAAACTCTATGCAAGAGCTGCCGGAGATCTTACGAGTTCTTTTGAATGGCGAGCATCCCAAGTCCAGCCATTTCTTAAGCAATATTCGAGCCTACAACAGTGCTTTCCAGATGACTTCATTTGGAGCTCATCAAGTCACTGAATCAGGATTCATGCCGACTTTTAAAATTCAGGGGCAAGTCTACCATCGGATAGGTAGACTCCCCCCCCCCCTTGCCCTTGCTTCTCACCGAAATGCCGAAATTTTTGCAAATATATTTCATTGTAGATTTTGCTGAACAGGCTAATGTCCGATGCCGACACATTCCTAATTTAGACTTGAGCCTTATAAGGGGATTACAAAACACTCTGCACAGTGTCAACCCATAAGTTACCGATTTCAAAACCGCTCTGGAATCGGTGCCTGAACACGAGCGCGATAATTTTAAATTCGTTATTAGCGCAGACAAAAGACCAACCGCAGTCCATCCAGGACGATATAACGCACCAACGTCAAACGAGGTAGCCGTCCTCTTGGTTGACATTGTTTTACGCACACGTGATGATCGCGTACAGCGAGACACATCGCGCTTATGATAGCCTACAGTATCCCCTAATGTTTTGTCGCGGAGAGGATGGCTACCACTTTGCCGTATACAATGTAGACCGCAGACAGGTGCCCCAAATTATAACAAAAAGACTTCTATATTTTATGTTCAGAAATTTCACGCGAACGAAGTCGCGGGCAGAAGCTAGTCCAACAATAAAATTAAACGAAAAAACTAACCTACTAAAGCTCAACACAGATGAAACGCGTGCGCGGGTCGGGCGAGCAGCGGTTCGGGAGCGGGAGCCGTGCTCGCGCGTGTTGTAATTTGTTTTGTGAATATTTACAAAAAATTATTATATTTGGTGATGGATCTCAACAAAAAAAAATGTAACGTGTTCGTTAACACACCTGGGCCCCAAATATGCTATTTTTATAAATTCAGTCATTCCAACACGATCCCATTGTCATTTTGCTAAAAGTTCGTAACCTACTAAATTCATAATGGTCGATCATTGGTCGGTCAATATTCTCGTAATAGAATTGTGTTAATATAATGGCATTGTCGTATTGCCATTATTATAAAACCCATTAGCAGAAATGTCATTCATTTGTCATTATGTACGAGATTACCAATAAATGCAATTTCTTTCAATGTAGTGTCAGTGGCCGACCATTGGAAAGTCATAATGACGCCATTATAATAGTAGATTACCAAACTTGTCAAAATCAACAATTATGAAATCAATGAATGAATCATTCTGACACTATTGTAATAGCAGACTTGAGGCCTCCTTGTTTGTACGATCTTAGTGATTAAAGCTGCAAAAATGCTGTTTTTAGTGGAACAATATGGCAGCAGATTGCAAAAGCTTTCCTCCTACGTTTCTAATTCTAACCGACTTCACAATATAAACCGATTTCAACATCAAAATAAAAAAATCTAACAACCCAAATATTAGTTAGTGACGGGCCTACTATGGGTATTGCCAATAAGCCAACTAGCTATAGTAATTAATTGGATACCTATTATATTCTTTCAGATTGGTTTCCTGCAGCGTAAAAGGAAAGAGGAATTACAAAAGTTACAAAAAAGTGTTAAGCGCCAAACTATTGTAAGTTTTCCTAATACATACAAATAGATATCGAATATTCGGATGCATATTTAATTTACCTAAGGTCTGACAGTTGACTTCTATAGAATGTGCTTCGGTACAGGAAAAACCGTTTCCAGGACTGACGAATTATTAAGAACTAATCTTTTGTGCTGTGCAAAACTTTTAAATCTAAAATGAAATATATTTATTTGCCCGCAGGCAAATAAATATATTTCATTTTATATTTAAAAGTTTTGAAGCTATTTTAATAGTAGGTATTTCTTTTGTGTTTTTTTATTTATATATTTGCCACAAAATTGTTGCTTAGTTCTAAATAGATAAGAAATATTTGATAATATGGGAATAAAAAAAATTATACACAATTTTATTAATGAAACCCTGCTATCCCCGGAAAAATATATATTTTATGAAGCAGTTTCCGTAATTGTGTCCTTTGTCGGGAAAAAAACGTCCTTTAGGTAAATGTGCATCCGAATATCCGATCTCTGCTTTAAATAAATGATGGGCAACTGCCTAAAATAAAAACGTATGAGCGAACATAGGCTCTAATTAAAAGATGGAAAGAAGGCCTTAGCTCTGCAGTAGGACACAACAGATTCAAAAAATAGTCATTACATTATTTATATATTTTATATTCTGACATTACCACCAATATGGTTCATTAACTAACCATACGGTTAGTTCAAAAAATAAAGTTTAACATAATGTCAGATTAATAATATTATGTATAATAATATCAATTAATTAATTTGTTCCATACAAATCTTAATGCATGAGCTATTTGCTGTAGCTGTCTTTAAAAAAAAAAATCATAGCTTAAAATTAAATATTTGCACACCATAATAAAAATATGTAATGGTACAATGTAAAGGGGACATTATAGTTTTAGGATCATACATTGTAAAACTATATTATGGCAACTAAATGGATTTGATTTGATTTGATTCCATTTAAAATTTTTCATAAAAAAATAACTTTTTTACAGTCCGTTCAACCGATTTTGACTTCTATTCCGTGGGCATAACGATGGCATTAAAAGAAAACACGTGGGTACAATACTAACTTTTATTATAGCTGCCATTTGTCATGCCACCAACACAATAGAAGTCAAAATCGGTTGAACGGACTGTAAAAAAGTTATTTTTTTATTTCAAATGGAGTATAGATTTCGTGTTAATAATTAACTTTTCTTTGACCAGCTGAGGCGCTCAACGATGCCCTCGCAAGGCCCAGCAGCCGAAGACCGAAGGCAAATTCTGGAAGACATGAAAGAAGAAGACGAAAACGATTACCACAAAGCCTAATAAAAACGTAGACCAAATAAAACTGTAGTGTAATATTTGCAAGGTGTAGATTCGATCAAAATAAAAACAGAATTGACCGTAAAAAAATATTGAATTTATAATATCAGTTATTTTACATTCCATCGCCTTACTCAACTATCTACTTAAGCGTTATGTATTCTAAGTTGATTTTTGAGTGACTAAAAGTTCCTTAAAGTTTGGTTATTGTAGAATTTGAACTTTGTTCTGGATGACATTGAGTTTATTGTTCCAAAACATAATAATTATTTCGGTTTCTAAATTCAAATATAGGCGACGTATGGGTAAAGTTTATTAGTCAAAACATCAGTGACGTCACAATAGGACTTAATGTTCTGTCATGGTCATAACCTAAGGTCAATCCTATTTTTATTTTTTGTGAACTACTTATAAAGATGCATAATATTTTAAGAACGTGAAAACTCTATAGTTTTTGTACTTATTGTTTTTCACGAAAGTAAGTAACAATATTAATACATAGTAAATAATTAATATTATGGAGATTTCACTATCAAGAACTGTTTTAAAATATTAGTTCCTTAGTTTTAAGTTGAATTTTTTTGTTTGTTATTATATTATACAGGGTCAAATTAAATAAGCTAGCGAAACTCCGCAGACGTGATGTGTATTGATGAAACGTGATTTTTTTTTTGTTTCATCAACTGCTGGCATCCACTTGAAATATCAGTATAAAATCAGATTTTTTTGTGCAAACGTCACAGACGTGATGGGTAATACACTAAACACAATCAAATAAACATAAAACAGATTTCCTCAACTCATATTGCCAGTAACAACACAATCAGCGGTCGGTGACCAACAAAAAAAAAAAACAACAAATCTTTTTCATTTTTATATTTTCGTGTTTAGAATACTTTAGATATCGATATCCATCACGTCTGCGGAATTTTGCTAGCAAATTTAGTTTGACCCTGTATAACAGTAAGCCGCACGTCGGTGATAACACGTTTACCTTGAGCTGGCCTAGCGTGGTACGAAGTTTCAATAGAATTATGATGCCAGCCTATACTGATTTCGTTACTACTGACATGCGGCCGACAGTACCTACACTCTTAAGTAGAAAATTCAGGTATGATAATATTGTAATATCCTTGCTTTGCCAAATTCCATTAGATTACATATAATTAAAATTTCTTGTTCACATCAGCCGATAAAAATGTCAACGCGATCGATACAATACAATTAACGGTCTGAGTATGCATTGTCCTACTCACGGGCACAATCCGGCCCGCAAAAGGGTTTTAATTCGGGCCGCCAACGTCATTTTGACATTATAAGATTGTATTGCTCTCAGAAATTATGTTCTGGCGTTCGTGTACGTTTAGAGCTTGTCCAGATGACGCAATTTCCGCGCGAGTCGAGTCGCGCATAGACAATCACGCGATTGTGAGGTACTATAATGGTTCATAACTTCATACATTCCGTCCACATGCAATCGCGCGTTTTGCTACTCTCACGTGAATCGCATGCAAGTCACCGAACTCTCGACTCCTGCGATTGGCGCGCGTTCTACGCACGATTCGAAATACTAGGGACGCCTTTGTTCTATGTTAGAGGATTTGGTTTCCGCGCTTAGTCCTTCTTGTGGACCATTGTGCGTGGGCCAGGGCGGCCATCGTTGGTTATTCCAACCGGGAGACCTATTTAGAATATTGCTAGAGCCAACATGAAGTGTAAAACCTCTTTTTATATTATTCTTCTTTAATTTAAATATTTTACATTTTCTTTTGTTTTTTATCTATAATAACATAATTAATAACGCACAACGTCTTAAGGGGTCATTGTACTCACCATTATGAATAACTTTTACTATCGGACCAAACCCGAAATCGCAAAAAAAAATCAGGTGTTTCCCTTACATTTTTACGAGATAAGCGAACATGAATTTAGGGAACAACAGATATTTTTTTTCGCAATTTCAGGTTTGGTCCCATAGTAAAAGTTGTTTATAATGATGAGCACAATGACCCCTTAAAAGGTTGTGCGTTATTTATGTTACATCTTATGTGATATCTCATGTATGCACAAAAACGAATTAGTTGTTTTATGTATTGTATGCGCGTGACAATAGCGCGCATAAATCGCGTTTATCTGGGCAAGCTCTTAGGACCATTGTGAATTTTAGTTACTAAATACGTTCCACGATTATTTTCACTATGAAAATGCTTTTTTATTATTCTTCCCTACGTGTTTTTGGCTCCTGATGAAAAAAATTGTCCAACCCTGCACTAAGGGACTGTGATTGGTGATTGTAGCTTGTAGTAGGAAAATATTCTGCTCCCCTTCTCGTTTGTTTAATTTATACCCTATTGCTAATCTTAAGGTTGAATTAAAAGTCTTGTATATAATTAAGCAGTAGTTAATTATTAGCCATTTGTTATACACGCACTACTTGTATGTGTGGTGCCGGACATTAAGAATAGCACTACCCTATTTCTACCCGTGGGTGTCGTAAAAGGCGACTAATGGCGATTTTCACCATCGTTTCTTAAATTTAGGGAGGCACCTAAGAAATTTTAAGTGTTAGTTTCGTATTCACCATCACAAAAGGGACACCTATGGTCCTAAGGGGTCCCTTAAAAATAGGGGCCCGATACTTGGCATCTTAGCGCTTTTGCGCTTTTTTTGGTGCTTAGCGAACACTTTATTTGTTGTTGAACGAGAATAGTTGAGATGAAATGGAAGATTTTATTGACAGTTTAGAAGCTATCGAAACTGTGGATTTAGTTACGAATCAAAGTGTATTCAGACGGCCACATATTTATCGCGAAAGACCGGATTTTTCACGAAATATGACAATGAGGAATTCTTCAAAAGATTTAGGTTATCCGAGGTCAGTGTGTTATTTTTGTTAGAAAAAATAGAACACTATTAAGAATACACAGATGACAGATGATTTTTTTAGCTACCTAATATCTACCTACAAAGTATTTACTTGTTTACTTCTATTTGTTTTTCAAATTTTGTGTTTTAAACACAGGTACCTACTTACATAATACACTGGTGATTATTAATATTACGACTCGCAATAACAAATTTTCATGTATTTAATATTTGCAGGAATAAGTCAGTATCTCCGATAGGGGTTGGAGTTAGCCACTGGTGCGAGGACTTAAAAAAAACGATTTTTTTTCTTCAAAATTCTATCAATTTTATTACAGTATCGGGTTAACCTTAACCATAGAAACCATTTAGACTCCAAGACGCATGGCCCTACGACGCACCGTATCTGAGATATGGGCCTTAAATTTTTTATTTTATTTTCTATAAAATGATCTATATTTCCAAAATGGTAGCTCGCATGAAAATCTTTTCTGGTAAAAGATTGTTGCTCTAGTCGAAAACCATAAGATGATGTAAAAAAAAATAGCAAAATCGTACTATTTTACATTAATCTACGTCGGACTCCCTGATTAAAAAAAAACTGCCACTTATGTAAGTGGTCCTTACGTAGGAACCCTTTAATCTGGTGAAAACAAAATTAGGTAAGGGGCTGATTTAAGGAGTCTCTTAGATTAAGAGACCCTTAGTAAGGAGGGGTTTGAGGGAACGATGGTGAAAACGGCCATAAGGGACTTACTAGAGAATGGGCAGCAGCGTTCTCTATGTATTTTAACACCATACTGCGATGGCCAACCCACCCGCCTGCCAAGCGATTATGGCAAACCCCCCTTTGGGGTAGGCCTATGTCCAGCAGTGGACGTCTTTCGGCTGCAATGATGATGATGATAACACACTCACTATAACGTACCTACCACTCGACATGAACGTTATTTACAGCGCAACAAAAAAAAACTTACCTACATACGAAAGGTAGAAATCAAAAGAAATAAATTTTCAAGAATTGTAGTACGGGTGGTCGGGTTTTTAACAGTTTCTATCAAAATCAAAAATATTTTTATTTCACATGGGCACTTATGAAACGTCAGAAGCTAGGTGCATGGTTCCAATTGGTCGTTTCCTATGGAGAAGAGCCGGCAAGAAACTCCACGGTTACTCTTTTAAAAAAAAAAATTGGCTTTTACAACATTTTCAAAGTATGAGAGGACAGCGTGGGCCCGTCAAAAGTACCAGGTACTTAACAAAATAGAAAATGGTCAACAGATCTACAGTATATTAAGCCTACAACGTCCTCACAATAACAAAAAAAACGAAATAAAATGAATGATGATTAACATAATAAAAGTTAGAGCCTTGTTGAAATCAAAAAACATCGATTATGTCAAGGAAGTATGTAAAAAATAAATAACATAAACATCGCAACTTGGGAGCAGTTAATAGACATTTACATATTTTTGCCGTTAATGAGGTACCAGGGAAGCCTTTGTCTAAAACATACATACATAATCAGCCTATAATGTTCCCACTGCTGGGACACAGGCCTCCTCCCTTCGAGAGGGAGTGGGCCGTAATGCACCACGCGGACTTTGTGCGGATTGGTAGATGAATGTCTTTGAATTTTTTGTTCTAGAACATGCCGGTTTCCTCACGATGTTTTCCTTTGCTGTTTTGAGAGATAGCTAAATAATTTACACAAAGTAAAGTGCCTATATAAGGGTGCAAACCCACGGCTTATGAGCAAGTCACCAGATTCTCAACTAACCAGATTCGTAACTCACCAGATTCGCAACTCACCAAATGTACAATGAAACACAAAATCACAAAAAATAACAGAACAGGTACTTTTTTCACAAAAAAAAAACAAATGTAAATCGAAACCAAACCAAAATAATACGGAATTCTTGATGTAGTTTACTTACTAAATTCACACAAAAATACTTTTTGTAAATATTATTCACCATGCATTAAGTATACTAAAAGAAAACTTTAAATGCGCCAAATTCACCTGGTTGCAAAGTTATTAAATTTTTAACATAACTGTCAACATTTTAAGGTATATTTAAAATCTTTTAGAGATAAATATGACAGTTCCATATAACATGATGTGCTGTCGACTGTACATTATAAGCAGAGTTGCGAATCTGGTTAGTTGAGAATCTGGTGACTTGCTCATGAGGGAAACCCACGCCCTACAACTTAAAAGTCACGGCCATTTTTTTTCCATTTTTTATACCAATTTTGCCATTTTTTTTGCCATTTTGCCATTTTCACCATTTCGTTTCTAAAACAATTCACTAAAACTAGCATGCAAAATAATTGATTACATTAATTAAATAAATTAAGCTAATAAAATTAGAACTTATGTCATAGATAATGATAGATAATATTTATTAAGAATAAGAATGCCAAACATGTCATTGTGTCAAATTATTCGGTATAGTAAAAAATCAATGTGATTTTTTAAAGTTTAGGTAGTCATTCACTGAATAGAATGTTTTTTCATAGAAGCCATTCGAATAACGCTGTTTAAAAACGATTGATTGGCAGTTCCCTATATGATTTTGGTCATTTATTTTATATCCTTAACCATTGGAAAGCGACTTCTGTGACATAAGTGGCTTTTCATTGAAAGAATAATCGGATATCTTGTGTTAAACGTAACAGTGTCTCCAAGACGTCGAAATAATTCGGAGTGCATTTTAACAAATTTACAGCATTCGATTATAGTACCTACATACCAGGGACATTTAATATTTTAGAATATGTAAATAAATACCTACCACGAACAGTTAATATTGTTAGGAAAGAATAAAAACCAGCCAAGTGCAAGTCGGACTCGCGCACGAAGGGTTCCGTACCATTATCTATAAAAATGCAAAAAAAAACACGTTTGTTGTATGGGAGCCCCCTTAAATAATTATTTTATTCTGTTTTTTTTTGTATTTGTTGTTATAGCGGCAACAGAAATACATTAAATAATTAAATAAATAATGAAATACAGAAAATTTCAACCGTCTAACTATCACGGTTCACGAGATACAGCCTGGTGACAGACGGATAGACAGATGGACAGCCAGACAGACAGACAGACGGCGCGCGGCGGAGCCTTAGTAATAGGGTTCTCGTTTTACCCTTTGGGTACGGAACCCTAAAAACTACAACCAAGAAATCAGGTCGAGTCAGCTGATGTGTCATATTATTATGTCAAAATCTTTTCGAGCAGAGTGGTTAATGGGCTTAGTCCCATCTCTTCCCCTTCCCATCTCTTCCCCTAGGCGTTTATACCTACAAAACTCCCATCTCTTCCCCCTTACATAAGTCATTAAAAAAAATAGATTCTGTTGTTAAAAGTACAGTCTCATCCATATTTGTTTGAGCTACTTAATTAGAATATTAACTAATTTATATTGACATTGCATAAAGGCTTCTACATACCAGCGCGACTTGTCGCGCGACGCGACACGGCACAAAGGCCCCGCGTGTCGCGGGACGAGCGGTGCCTTTGTGTCGCGTCGCGTCGCGCGACAAGTCGCCCCGGTATGTAGAAGCCTTAACAGTTCACCCTCACAACTATAATATCTAATTGTTATTATTTTTATTCATTTATTCTCTCCAAGTTACATGACTCATATTATACAATTTTCAATACGTTTTAAACACAACAGACAATACATAACATTACAATACAATACAAAACAACCATAACACTATCAACACTTACATTACCGACGACTGTAGGTGACGTGCAAGTCACTGCAGTGTCTCATGTATGGACAGTCGAGCCTGTCCGCTATCATCATCAGCACGTTGTTGGGGCTGCCGCGCACCCCCAACAAAAGATAGAGCGAGACGGTAATAGCAAATATTACCGTTAAACGAAACGTTACGCATAACATATTTATATAGACTCTGTCAAATTGACACCGTTAGACCAAACCTCTGGATTTCCCCCTGATACACTTATCAGAAAGCTATCAACTATTTCGGCTGATGCGTATTCTACAGCTAGAATTCGACTCAGCCTATCGCAGTCCACTGCTGAACATAGGCCTCTCCCAGGCTGCGCCACAACACCCTGTCCTCCGCCTCCCGCATCCAGTCAGTCCCAGCCACCTTCATAAGTTCGTCGGTCCACCTAGCCGACCCACACTACGCAACTAGAATTAAATGAACTGCAATATACGCTTTAAGGCTTTTACAGACCGGCGCGACTCGCGACGCGACACAAAGGCACCGCTCGTCGTGCGACACACGGGGCCTTTGTGTCGCGACGCGAGTCGTGCTGGTCTGTAGAAGCCCTTATTTTAATCCTTATCAGTCTCTATTTATGAACTATTTTTCGCCAAAAAAGAGGGAGTGACTACAAGATAGAAGTGAAAACTTTGAGTTTGTCTGGAGCCGAATAAACGCATTTTAGAAAGAGCTTATAGTGAGCATAAAGAAATTTCCACTTCAAAAATACATAAATATCGGCTATATTTGAATGGTCCGCGCGCCAAAAGCAAAACAAATATGTACGGAAAAGCGAGTTTAAAATTGTGTATAAAAATCTACGAACGCCAACCGTAGTTCAGTTGGTATTCCGTTGTTTGTGAGTGAAATCCGATTTATATAGAAATTGCACCTAGATTTACTTTTATCTTCATTGTCAGGTAGTGTTCTAAATGTTTTGAACCATAAGTAAAAAAATTTAATAATTATAATATATTTGTGACAGGAAATACAAACAGTAAAAAAAGAACATTTCAAACTACGAATTTTTTTTTTTTTTTTTGGGTTTACAAAAAAAAACCTGTGCGAGGCCAAACATGCTCCTAACTCAGCATAATATATATATATATATTTTTTTTTCAGATCAAGATCCATAAGTTGTTAGTAAAGGACTTAACCTAATGTTAGTAAAAACCACAATCTATATACAAAATTGTACGTGTTCTACGTGTGCAGCCGTATCCAGTGAGCCAGCATGGGGCTGGCCCACCTATCACACAATACACTCAGGATGCTGTGGGAGCTAGCACGTATTCTACCGAGAATAGAGGCACACCGTTTTCGTATAATGGCATGAAAACCATCGCCCTGGCCTCGGCAACCATCCCGGAAGCGCTACAAAAGCGTGGTAGACCCAACAGCATCCTGAATTCATTGTTATAATGGACACGCAGCGCGTTGTATGCCCTCAGCGTATACCTGACCCACAGACTGCACTATACTAGACTATACTAACAGTATGCTCTGAAAATGGGGTTATCTTGACTTACGTCGTTTGCGTTTTGCGGTATTTATTTAAAAAATAAATACCGCAGCACTGGTATTCTGATAAGGCCCTATGTCATGCCATGGAAAGACCTACGGACATATATAAATCCCACCAGGGGATAAAAGAAAACCAATAAAATATAATTAAAAATACAAAAATAAATAAAAACCGTATTTTTGTACAATAAATATGACCATCGTTCCAATCCACACGCCCGACGTTCCGCACTATCACTTATCCATGCTTTAGACTATTAAGGCTTCTACATACTGGCGCGACACGCGACGCGACACAAAGGACCTGCGTGTCGCCCGACGAGCGGTGCCTAGTGTCGCGTCGCGAGTCGCGCTGGTCTATAGAAGCCTTTAATATAATAGTAGATGGGGCGCGGATGCAATCGACTGTCAATTTATTTACAAAACTAATATCTATGCAAAATTTGAACAGAATCTATCCAGTAGAATTTGCGTGATGCTGGACCATACATTCAGACAAACAGACAAAAATTCTAAAAACTATTTTTTTGGCATTAGAATTGATCTGAAACCTCGTAGCAATAACTTTTATTCAAAAATATGTACAATTTTGACTTCGCTACAATCAGCACACTAATATTTTATAGGCGAAAGTTTGTGAGTGTGTGTGTTTGTTACTTCTACATGCTCAAACGGCTGGACCAATTTTGATAAAATTTTGTATGGAGGTAGCTGACACCCTGGATTAAAATATAGGCTACTTTTTATCCCGATATTACCTCGGGATCGAGACTTACGTGAGTGAACCCGTGGGGCGCAGCTAGTTTATTTTTTTAAATCTTTATTTATTAATGGAGGTTTGTTCATATTTGAACATGTCACCCCCGTAAGAATAAACATGAAAATATACACATCACAACACTAAAATTAACTACATACAAATCATAGAGTTAACTTAAGGAGATCTATTCTTAATACCTATATGTGTCTAAATGGGTCCAGGGACGGCGGACTTGGGGACGTCCGCCGCCCCCTATCACATTGGACCCGAGGTGGCGGCGCGTAGTGTTCCACGCGCGCCCCTAGCAGACGTCGCGGGGGGGGGGTCAGACACCTCACCCCCCCCCAGACTTGAGGTGGCCCGCAGAGGCGGGCCGGCACTAGCCGGGGATTGCGGAAGGAATAACAGATCCCAAGATCCCCGGTGCAAGTGTGGGAGGGGAACACTGGGGTGGTTTTTAGTCAGTAAGAGTCTGACAGACCCCTCCGCCCGCCCCAGGGCGGAGGACATCCATGAGGATTTTTCACCCCGTGAACAAAAAAAAAAAAAAAAAAAAAAAAGGAGATCTATTCTTAATACCTATATGTGTAAGCCTATATAACAACTTGGCTTCCTCCGAAAGAGGAAAAGACAAAATGCTATTACACCATCCAACATTGAAAGGGAACACTGCTTTTTGAATAACTAAATATCTAAATGCTTCGTTGCGAACACACTCCATCAAGATGTGTTAAACGTCATAAGTGTAGATATTGAAACCGCTGTTCTAGGAAACCGTAGCTTTTGGTATAAATATAACGTCTTTTCTTAGATGGTCAATCCAGCCCGTCCCCAAATTGTTACTAATTTTGTGATCCCCCAACGACGCCCTAAGCCGAGGTCCGTACCCCACAGGGGGTGCCCTTAGTGCGCTGTCGTTTAGTTTTAATATATATAATTTGCGCCCTGGCTGGAGGCTTTAAGATTAAAAACCTTAGGGCAGCCACAGGAATATCCGGTTAAGTAGCAACGACCTCTCTAGGTCTGCTACGAGATGCCATTCATAAAATAAAATAAATTAGATGGTCAAGATAAAATATCCAGCCAAACTTAACAAAAGAGTCCAAACAATAATAAACGGGATAATCGCGCCGGCAGAGGGCGCCACAATAGCCACGACTTTAAGGTCCTTGGTCATGATTGATGGCCCAAGTTGTGGCTACAGTAAGGTGTGTAAGTGGATATTGTATTATCTTCTTGGTGACGCAAGGGATCTGGTAGGCTTCGGGATGCTGTAATCAATGTCGCGTTGTTGGAACGATAGTGTACGCTGGACGGATCAATTGATTACCTGGAAAGAGAATAACGATTTATGCAATATAGACAAGGTCTGTCTAAGATCCGTATTCCATGTGATTGTCTCGAAAATAATTTCGCCTTCTCCGAAAATCGTTCAAAGAAAATTATTATCACAAAAGTCCTCGAGTAATGAATATTTTCAATAACCATTCTTTGAGTGACGTAAAGTATATTTCTGTACTTTCAGTTCTTTAAGTGAATATTTCATGTATTAAGGCTCCCGCAGACAGGCGCGACGTAACGCGACATTGCGACGCGATTCTGGTAGAACAATTTCCATGAAGATTTCTTGATATTCTACTAGAGTCGCGTCGCGCTGTTGCGTCACCCCTGTTTGCCTTGCCAAGAAAATGTTCCTTACTAACTTTTTAGACCTTTTTATCCTGCTTATCCGTATGAAGTTTCATTAAAATCAGTTCAGTCATTTCGAAAAACAAGGGCTTGAAAGTTTTTATGAAATGCCTGCCACCCTCTTAATACTATATTAGTTCACACATAAATGAATACAATGATGGAATGACGGACAATCATACCTGTCGGCTATCACACGCACTCTGTGCAGCAGTGACGCCGCTTTCTATTTTTTTTTTTTTTTTACTTAAGGGATTTGTCGCTTAGCGACCACATCGCCCAGTGCAGAAAAACACATTTTTTTTTTTAATGCCACTAAGTCAGAGGATTATTTTTTATTTTATTTAATCATATTTATTCTTATAATTGGTTGTATATGCATTATATTCTAAGTACTGTTTATTTTATTTTATTTTGTTACCTTATCATGTTCAACTCATTAAACCTGACATGAGTTCTGTACGTATTTTTCGGGTGACCACTGAAAATCAGTGCTGTGCTGTGGGTCCCCCATAGCGTAGCATCATGCTGAGTGCAAGCCTTCTTGTCACAGTCATGACGTGCAGCTGCCGACTATTTTGTGCTCGTGATTATATTGTAGATGTGTTTTGTGTAATGTTTACCTACTCGAGTTTATGTTTTCAAATGCACGTGTTTCTGTGACGAATAAAATTATTTTTCTTTCTTCTTTCTTTCATGTCATTTAGAACCCAGTGACTTCAACTTGAGCGTTAAACTAATAACGAGGCCAACTATACCTACGGGGATTGACATAATCTTATTTTACACAACATTCTTTTAATTAAAGTTATTTTTCTACAAATTTGTCTAATTTCGCCTTTAGGCCGTGTACACATACCTACGTTTCTCTACGGTTTATTCGCCGTGTGTAGGCACGGTCGGTAGTGTTATATCTATTGCAGGCAGGTTGTATGATTCGTCATTATATAAACGGTGCCGTTCGTTTAAAAACGCTCGCAGCTCTGAAATGTGCCGAAGGCAAATTGGCAACTTGTTCAATTGTTCAATTCCGACATTGGTTGTTGGGTGACCATCATAAAACACAGGTTGGACAAATCAGTCTATAGTCCGTTAGTTTATAATATAGAGAACCGTTAGTTTTTAATCCATCGGTATTATTTCGGTTAGATTATATATTTAATTAAACAAAAAATAAATAAAAATATGTCTCTTCGTACTTTAACAGGCTTAGGACGGTCAAATAAAATAATTTTAATTCTAAATGATTGCTATTTTATGTTAATAGGTTCTGAATTAGGTTGATCTAGCAATATATTTTATGTTTTTTTTTTTTTGTTTCCTGAGTTCCTTTATCGATACTGAACCTACCCTTAAGCTATGGCACGCAGTTACTTTAACACCCTGTATATTCTCTGTTTAAACTTCCGGGGAATCTATGCGTAATAAGTGATCTAATGTAATATTCACAGACTACCGGTAAAATTGAACTGGAGATAAACCCTGTATACTGTCGAAAAATTGTGAACTGGGTGAAATGAGTTAGGTTAGAACTGTAACCAACCGCGCGTGAGCCGAGCGAGCGAAGCAAGCGATGCCGCGGCAGCGAGCGGCCGGCGCGCGACGTGCGCTACTTCCAAGTTGCTCGCAGCTAGGCAGGCTATTTAGTATAGCGCAAGGTGCATTAACTTATTCCACCGGCCCCCTTCTATTATCGGACATCTAGACGCACTGCAGGTCCCTTCCATCCCATCCCTTCCTTGTTGCTATTCCACCAATTCCCACTAAGCGTTTCCAAATGACTTTTTTATTGCGCACAGCAAAAGAGTGGAACTCTCTACCTGCGTCTGTGTTTCCGAACGCATACAACACTAATGTCTTCAAAGTTAGAGTAAACAGGCATCTTCTGGGTAAGCTCACTCCATCGTCGATTTTGTCTCTGTCACCTCTGCCCTATACTAAGGTCAAGAGCAAACCCATCCCAAATAAAAAAAATAAATAAAATAATTACGTCGCAAGCAACTAGTTCACAATTCTTCGGTTTCCCATAGATAGATTATAAATTATCGAAAAACCTAAAATTTTCGAAAGTTTATAATCTAATGGAAATAATACCGATAGATTATAAACTAAGTTCATAATTAGACGGTAACATATATATTCCAACGTTAAATATAAAATGTTAGTACCTAACTAACTCATCACCAGCATCATCAGCCTACAGCAGACCACTGCTGGACATAGGCCTCCCCAATTGTACGACATTCAGCTCGATTCTTGGCAACTCTCATCCACCACCACCACCACCTGGCCCGAGGGCGTCCTACCTTACGTTTGCCGATTCGCGGTCTCCACTCAAGAACACGTCTACCCCAACGGTCATCGGTTCTACGGCTAATATGGCCGGCCCATTGTAACTTCAGCATGCTTATTCTGTGAGCTATGTCGACGACCTTGGTTCTCAGAATTCTATCCCTCACTAACTTAAGTGATAATAACTCTTATCAGGCAAGACTAAAATAGTACATTTAAATAAAATGTGGGCCGAGGCGAAGCCGAGACACTCATACGTGAGACCATCAATGCCTAGTTGCGGCCAAGGCTTGTGTAGTGATTTTCTCAAATAATGCGCAAAAATTCAAACTTTACTTAGAATTTGTAGATAATTTATAAATTCCAGATTCAATGACGAACAACGATAATAATTAGTCACGCGCCAATAATTATGTTCATTTGATTCTTTTTTACTTAAAACGGCTCTATTTGCAAGCCAGTTCGAAATTGAAATAAAATCTTTGATAAGCTACCTCCTTGGTTGCCATGAGCCGACGTAAAAAGTTCGTTCCATTTTTAAATTACACGACAGATATGAGTTTTCATAGTAATTTGTTCGGTCGCTAAACACGACAACGACAGTTAAATACCTGACATATATTTTTCATACTAACATTGCCGGCCACCTGCTCGCATGTATTTTACCAGTAGGTACAGCATTATCGATTTATCTCAAAGAAAGTTGTCAAAATAATACTCGAATTTCCAAGCATGATTGAGAAAAAAACTTTTGTACAGCCTACTCAAACCTTTCTTATACCTAGATCTTTTGGAACAATCACGCCAAAAATTGTTGACATTGAAACAGCTTCAATTACAGAAGAACCCATCTGATTCTGATGGCAAGTTATATAATATCTTTGACCCTTCTTTTCCGCAACGTTGGCATTACGGCTCGTAGGTATGATTTTTACTCTGATGTAGCAAAATTGTTGTTATGTTTTTTTTTTTAAGGAATTTGTTTGCTAAAAAGGTTGTTAAGAATGTCAGCTTCCTCAGGTGTTATCTTTTCAGTCAATTCTAGGTACATCATCATGATCATCATTTCAGCCGAAAGACGTCCACTTCTGGACATAGGCCTTCCCCAAAGGGGGGGGGATTGCCATAATCGCCACGCTTGGCAGGCGGATTGGCGATCGCAGTATGGTGTTAAAATATATAGAGAACGCTGCTGCCCATTCTCTAGTCAGTCCCTTAGTCGCCTTTAACGACACCGACGGGAAGAAATAGGGCGGTGCTATTCTTTACGTCCGGCACCACACAGACAAAATTCTAGATATATGTCAGGCAAATATCTCCCATTTTCGACGAGCTCTATTGCATGTTTCACGTTTTAGTTGTGATACCTACCCCTCACAAATTCTAATACCCTTACCTGCTATGTAAATAACAGTGACAAATTGTGGCGATAAGTCCCCTCTTTGAGGAGTGGCTAGAGAAGCGCCTCGGCGTCCTCACCTTCCGCCTGACGCGGGTCCTCACCGGACACGGTTGTTTCGGGAGGTTCCTGTTCAGGATAAAGCGGGAGGAAACGCCTGGGTGTCACCACTATGTGGATCGCCCGGAGGACACGGTGGAGCATACAGTGAAGGTCTGCCCGGCTTGGGTGGAGCACCGCCGTGTCCTCACGGAGGCGATCGGCGGCGGCGATCTCTCGCGTCCGGCCCTGGTTCAGGCCATGGTACGTAGCGAGAGTGCATGGGAGGCCATCACCTCCTTTTGCAAAGCTGTAATGCTCGCAAAGGAGGAGGCGGAACGGGTGAAGGGGAGGTGTGTTTGTTACTTCTGCACGCTCAAATGACTGGATTAATTTTCATAAAATGTTGTATGGAGGTAGCTGACACCCTGGATTACATATAGGCTACTTTTTATCCCGATATTCCCACGGGATCGAGACTTACGCAGGCGAAACCGCGGGGCGCAGCTAGTATATTATAAAGGGGTGTTAGTTAGCTATAGCCTGAAACAGACCTGTCAAGCTACTGTTTTTTTTAAGTCAAAGTCAAATTATTTATTTCAAATAGCCAATAAAAAAAAAAAAATGAAAAAATCAGAAATAAACAGTACCTTTGTACTGAAATTATAATTATATCATATCGCTCTGTATTTTTTTCTGGGTGTACATAAATAATAAAATAAATAAATGGCTTTTTTGAACGTCAAAATTTACAAAGAAAATAGAATTGATTCTAGTCGCCCCTTCCAAAAGGTAGCTTCGTATGGAGAAGAATGGACAAGAAACTCCACCGTTACTCTTTTAACTGTCTTGTAACTCTGTTTCACGACACTAATTTCATAATGTACACCCTGCTTTAGAGAAATACGTTTGAAAAGAGAATTTCTTCGAGAAAAATGGCGACGTTTCCGAACGATTGTTTTGATTAAAAATATGTCAAAATGTCCACTAAACGGTTGGACCACTTAGCTAACAAGAAAAATGTCAAGTGTTCGTCCCTCCGACCTCCTCTTTAGTCCCCTACGTACCTACATACTCAACCTTGCTTTTTGAGAAGTGTTTTAGTATACTCGTAATATTGATAATATAAACTGGAGATGTGTAGTTCCGGACGTAAAGAATAGCACCACCCTATTTCTTCCCGTGGGTGTCGTAAATTTCAAGTAAGGGATTTACTAGAGAATGGGCAGCAGCGTTCTCTATGCATTTTAACACCATACTGCAATCGCCAACCCGCCTACCAAGCGTGATGATTATGGCAAACTCCCCCATTTGGGGGAGGCCAATGTCCAGCAGTGGACGTCTTTCAGCTGAAATTATGATGAAACTAGAGATAGGACTC
The DNA here is from genome assembly GCA_948098905.1 of Tiliacea aurago. Taxonomy (NCBI): domain Eukaryota; kingdom Metazoa; phylum Arthropoda; class Insecta; order Lepidoptera; family Noctuidae; genus Tiliacea; species Tiliacea aurago. The sequence goes on from OX402585.1 coordinate 23,194,280, forward strand.
AATTGATGTAAAAAGGTCCTCAGTCATTTTGTCTGTATGTCTGGCCTTTAGTTCTTGGCCACACTGGCAGCACGGTGCTCAGCGGCGCGGGTGCGGGAATACGCGCGATTGTGCCTGTCCGCAGTCGACCACGTGACAACGCGCACGGTCAGCTCGAACTAGTTTGAGATCCCCGCTCCCGCGTAGGTTGTCGCTTGCCGCCCGCGCACTTCTGCGGCCCCTTGTATGACCGAGCTATGGCGCGAGTTGCGTGCGCACTCCCCGCGCCAAGTAGCCCGCACCGCTACCCGCACCCGCGTGCCCACTATGGACGCTCAAATGAAGTTCTTATGTTTGAGTACGTCGCGCCGCGCCCGCCCTGCGGCCGCGTTTGCAGTCTGGCCTCACACTTACAAACTATTGAGTGAATGAGTCATATTGTACCATAGTAAGTTCATAAAAGAGTTTCGCCAGAAATACGAAACAAATGAGCATTTCTGAAATGTTTTGAACTATAGAAACCACGAGAAAGTAACAAAAACAGAGGTAACGAAATTAAGGTTTGTCATTTAAAAAAAAAAATTAAGACCCAACAGTTGGAACAAGTATTTTACATTATTTTTAGACTATAACATACATATAGCTTCTTATAATGTAATGAAAATAAATGAGTTCGAAATCACTGCGACCACAACGGGCCAAACTATTATCCATACTACGAAAATTTCGGTATTATCAGATTATTATGACATTTTAAAATTAACTCATTAATTTTTACACTATTTTGAAATTTTGTCTGATAATTTAATAACATCGATGTAGTTACGACAATCAAGATATTACTTCTATTATCTCAGTAATAAAATAATCAAAGACAAAAACATGGGACATTGACTTTATGGCTATGGTCAAAAACTTTGAGAGATTCTCAAATATACATTACGTAGATTCTACTGAAATCTTAACACGCTGTACCATTTTGGCTCTAACTTCTCCAGAAAGACTATATTACAAAGCATTTGCCAGGTCACAACCCACTACCCATCAGCCACATAAGAAACGGATCCTTACACATATTTTTCTTACATTTACACTTGATAAAGATAAGTACCAAAAACGCGACCAAGTGCGTGTCGGACCACGCACAATGGAGGGTTCCGTAGTTGGGATGAATTTATCCCAAGAACAATCTTAACATGTAGTTGAAAAACAGGTTCCCTGATCATAGACTTCATCTATGTTTCCCTGTAATAAGTAAAGAACTATATTCCATTTTTTTTTTTAATTTTGGTTTAATTGTTTCGAATATAAGAGGGGGAATGGTCAATTTTCATACACTTTCTTGAATGACTTAATATTATAAAAGAAATATTTGAAATCTTTACAAAATGCCCTTTCATTTGATATATCACACGATACAGATTGCAAAACTTTTTTTTAAATGTTCTAATTTTTCCCCCAAAATAACGTGACGTGTAATGTAAATAAATTAATTTAGAATATTGGGGAAGATTCAAAATTAATTTAATTATATTACACGTCCGTGTTTGGGACAGAAATTTCATAAGTGTACCAAATTTCAACTTAATCGGTCTAGTAGATTGTGATTAGACAGGCAGACACGCGAGTGATCTTATAAGGGTTCCGTTTTTTTCCTTTCGAGGTACGGAACCCTAAAAAGCACTCAGATTATTATCCAAGTGCTTAGTGTTTTTTTTTTCCTTATTTTCATTATTATGAAAACCAACCCCACTTCCCCATACACCTGGGAAATGTAACTCACCCCTAACAACGTGTACCTACATATGTCCTTGCAACAAACACCTGGTGTCGGTAATAAGGCTTTATGTTACGACCAGGAACATTTTTACAATGAACTGGCTTTATGGCAGCCTTGCCAATTTGCTCCATCAAGTTATTGCTATTCTAGTGATGACCACATTACAGAAGTTATGTATAAAGGAATGCAGTGGCTTTAAAAATGATTGGGCTTGACGTGTTTTGAAAGAGACTTTAGAGTAAAGTTGGTGCCGTTGGTGATACAAAAACGAATGGCAAAAAAAGAACTTCTAAATGAAATGAAATGAAATGAAGGCAAGCATTTGTCAGTAATCGTGTACTTCAAATCTCTCATCTCTCATCTTCAAATTTTTACTTAAATCAAACATATTCTTAAGGTAGTGTGTATTTATTTCGATTGGATTACAGAAAATCTATGTTCCTAAATATATATTTTGAAAGGACAATGACATAAAGACGAGATATTAGGAATTTAAAATTTCTAGAGAACACTTATTATTCTCATAACTCTTGTTTACAACAGTGTCCATTCAAAATATATATTTGGGAACCTAGATATTCTATATCGGAATAAAGACACACTACCTTAAGAATATGTTTGATTTACAAATTATGTTGGTATTACATTTGGATGAACTACGCATCCATCGCCGGCCTCTTAAGGAGCTCAACGACTCGACAAACAATAGAAAGGACATTTGGGTAGACCTAATTAATTGCTTGGTAATTTGAATTTTTTTCACGAATTTAAATTGTATTGATTTTTATTATGAATCATCTCATTATAATAAGTAGAACAACATAAAAATCTAAAATTTTCAAATTTATTACTATTTGCATTGATCTAAATAACGATTATATCATATCAAATCAACGCACAATCCAAACTTCTGAGACTAGGGTCGTGAAAATTTTGCACTAAGGTTTTTTTATGATGTAGGTGAGCACTAAGAAGGGGTTTTGTAAATTCGACCTTTAAGGGGGTGAAAACGGGGGACATTGTTGGTATGAAAAAAAATGCTTGAGTTAATAAACTTGAAACTTTGCACGAATACTTATCTAAGCAAAAAAATACAAAGTGTATTACACTTTGTATTTTTTTGTTTTTTATTCTACCCCCTAAGGGGGGATCGGGGGTGACAATGTTTGTATGGAAAATCTTCAGATATATGTAAATCACATTTTGTAAATCTGTTAATAACATTCCCATCAATATGTACGAGTATATAAGCACTAGCATTAGACACTAATACGTATCTATACATAATATATAATAAAATAGTAACGAAGTCAAAACTGTACATTGATTTTTTTTTTAAGTGATTGTTACGAGATAACGGAACGAGTCTGATGCCAAAAATATAGTTTTTAGAATTTTCGTCCGTTTGTCTGTTTGTCTGGATGTATATTTTTGATTGACAGAAAAGCGGCTGCACGGATTTGGATGAGATTTGGCACACATCGTTTATAACCTTTTTTTTTTGGGGTGGGATATTACCAAATAACGTTTCTCGCTCTGAGCCGAGTGGGAGGGCGTGTCAGACTTTTACTGACTAAAACCCACCCGTGTTCCTTCAGATGCCTGTGTGCCAGGGCCACGTTATCCCTTTCAGACAAACTCGCAGCCCTGACAGGCATTGGCCCTATCGGACCCCGTCAGTTGGTGCTGACGTCTCTCGATGACTCTGACTTTCTATGAGGCGCGACACAACGTGCCGTCGACGCGGGCCTGGTCCTTACCGGATGGCGAGCTACCCATCGCTCACCGTCCGCAAGCCCGCGCCTACGGTGGCCGGGAATCAGCCAGCTACTCTCGACGCCCGGGGCGCCTCCAGCAGCGACTAGTGGTGCGAGGGCGCAAACTTTGCGTCTCCTCCACGCGTTCCGCCTCCTCCTTCGCAAGCATTACTGCTTCGTAGGAGGTGACGGCGTCCCATGCACTCTCGCTCCAAACCATGGCCTGACGCGAGAGATCACCGCCGCCGATCGCCTCAATTATAACCTGGATTAACATATAGGGTACTTTAAGCCCGGTTTTCTTGAAATTTTTTCCGACATCCACGCGGGCGAAGCCGCGGGCAAAAGCTAGTATATATAATACGACTATAATTTGGTTGATTTTTATATGCCGACTGGGAACGTCATTCGTTATACGAATACCTCACACTACAAGTACTACAACCCTCGGATAAACACTCTATCTAAGATAAGAACAACGTGCAGAGAAAACACAGACTGGCACAATAGGGTTGTACAATAGCAGAATAGTGCTGTCCTCAATTCCGTGTTTGCACAACAATTGAACTGTAGAATTTCATTACGGGAGCGCACGCGATGTTTGTCGGTCGTACCAGCCCTAGTCTTGGAGCTGAGTGACTTTTGTTTTAGCTTAAAGTGCATCTGTTTGAGTTAGATTTATTCTTAATAAAGAAACAATGTTGTCTCAATAAACGAAAATAAAGTAAGAAAGAAAAAAATTGCTTTATTTGACTAGGACTTAAAAGTAGTCTGAATTTCATTAAGAAAAGGGCTACATACAGTCATGCCTGCTTGGCTTTGTAGAAGCACTGGCGCCTTAAGGGTCGGGTAATCATCGTTGACTTTGGCAAACAAATGCGCGTCGTGCTCACGCCGCGTCGTTCAGTTTCATAGGGAATATATTATACAACATTATTTTTAGTATAAGCGAAACCTGAATATAGTTTGTTCTGAATAAGGAACTGAATCGATTTCCATAATTTTAACACCATGTTATATTTTGTCCCAAAAATATTTAACTGTGATGGAAAATGTTATCACTATTTAATTACTTACAATGCAATCGCCGTACGGTTAGGTACCTACTGCCAAATTATTATCAATGAGCGCAAGTCAATCCTGGAGGCGCGGGGGCACCATTAGCATGTTTTTGTACGGACAACCCTGTAATATAACAACCTTATAACTTTGTGATTTTGCATGATACAGTTTTGAAATTTTGGACATAATTATATTCATTCTACCAGCCGCCGGGTCGCACGCGATCCATTTCTCATTGGGTTGCCGACAGCCGCGAGGCACGTACGTACGCATATATTTACGCGGCGGCGCGCAGTTATAAAGCGAAACTCACTTTACGTTTGTAAGGTAAGTTACATTTTCGTTCGCAGCGTCTAGCGACTTTAAGCAGTAGGTATTGAAAATGTTGTATAGAATGATTTATCTGGTAATCTGTGCTTTTGGCAATAGAATCATTGTTTTCTGTTGTTTATAATTTTAAGGTGTATTTTTTTTGCTGTAATCCCAATAAACGCTTTTTTTTCTTTCATAGATCGCAGACGAAGTCACGGTGAACAACTAGTACTGTTATATATTTTAGTCGGAAAACTAATATCGAGTACTCCGGATATTGAGAACGAATTATTTACTTATTTTATTTACTTTTAGATTTTTACATCGTTATTCAAACAAAATTTTGTTTACTGATTAAATAGGATGCAGTCCGAGCAATTTATTATCAATTCATGAGTCATCATCATTTCAGCCGAAAAACCACTCCTGAGCATAGGCCTCCCCCAAGCACCACCACTTTGACCGGTTCTGTGCTTCCCGCATCCAGCGGATTCCTGCGGCATTCACAAGGTCATCGCTCCACCTTGTGGGGGGCTTCCAACGCTACGACTTCTGGATGCGGTCACCACTCCAGAACCATTCGGAGTACATCTATCTATAAATATAAAAAAAACAATTGCCGTGCGTTATAGTAGTCAAAAAATTATAGGCCCGTTTTGATATTTAACTTGAATACGTCTTAATTACGAATCGAATTACGTCGCGTTTGACCATCGCGACGTAACGCGACGAGTTGTATGGTTACTTCACGAAACATACAACTCGGTACTCGATACTCACGATAAATCGATTCATGTTAAATGTCAAAACGGGTCTATTATTTTTTGACAAGTATACTCCCGCAAAAACTCGAAAATTACTCGAATGTTTTTTTTTGCCTCTGTTGTTTCCAAAAAAAATAGGAAAACCCCAAAGGAAAAGCCCAAAAAAATCAACTACTACAAGTACGAAGTTCACCGGGTCAACTAGTATTAATTACTCGTAATACAAAAATTTGATTGTACGGAATGATCACGTACCTATTTCAAATATAAAATAATAATAATATAATTTAACAAACACATAATTATTAACTGAACTGAATTTTCTTCCTTTCTCTAAATTGGTACCTACATATTCAAATAAGTAGGTAATTTAATCTTGAAAGTTACTGATGAAAACAAAATATTAAAAAAGAACTCGACAATAATTCTTAATTAAGAGTGGCCCCTAAGAATTTCACCAGAACCAATCAATTTAAGCAATCAAGTGATTAAAATTGACAGAAATAATTTCATTAAGCACGTTGTAATTTTCATTAAAAAACTCAAATTATTTTCGTGTCTAAGGACGAAACGGGATCTGTTTCATACTTTATCGACTTTTTTCCCGAATATCGTAGTGCGTAAATGCAGACACATTGACTATCGATATTTTTTTATCGACACTTGCTAGTGGTGAGAAATCTAAGTCCCTTTCCTCTGATTTATGACTTCAGGCAGTGCTAATAACATTTTCTGTGACGAAATCATTTGTAGCAGTCCGAGGTTACTGTCGAAATGTGCTTGGTCAATGGTATTATACGAGTACTCGCACTTGGGACTAAAACAAATATATAAAATCCGATCTTAGATCACAGTATTAGGTCTGAATTATGATAAATGGAAGACCAAATTGCCAGATTTATTGAACTGAGAAACTTAATTCCGACATCTTTTCAAAAACACCAACAGTTACAGCCCTCTAAATGAAATTCAAAATTATACAGGGTGTTAAAATAACTGCGTGCAATAGCTTAGGGGTAGGTTCAGTATCGATAAAGGAACCCACGAAAAAAAAAAACAACTTTTTTTATTAAACAAAAAAAAAGTTTCTTTGTACTTTAACGGCCTTAGGACCGTCAAATAAAATAATTTTAATTCTAAACGATTTTTATTTTAAGTTAGTAGGTACTAAAATAGGTTGATCTTGCAATATTTTTTTTTTCCTTATAGTTCCTTTATCGATGCTGAACCTACCCTTAAGCTATGGCACGCAGTTACTTTAACACCCTGTATTAGCTAGCATGTGTAATGAAATTATGCATGGCTGAGGAATTATGTGAGATAAGGCAACGTGGCGGTTTTAGAAGATATAGTGACAAACATTAAATGTCTCAAAATTTTAAGGACAGTCTCCTAAGACCGATTTTGTGTAGCTACAACGGTTAAGATATCCTTAATTTCCATCTTAAAAATCCACTCTGCATATGCCATAATGATTGACTGCTTAGCCCCATAAAGATATAGCGTGATGATAATCAGTTAAATCTGTAACAATCTGCAATGTTCTAACTGTTTCGCTCGTCTTTTTTCAATTTGCTGTAAACCATAGAGGAATACGAGTACAAACAATGCAATATTGCTCATCCCCCATGGTAAATAGCGTGATAATATATGACCTATCGGTTAACCAGACTTATAGGAAATATATAATGCAAAATTTGAACAGAATGTATCCGAATAGAATTTGCGTGATGCTGGAACATACATTCAGACAAACAGAAAAAAAATCTAAAAACTATACGAGTATTTTCGGCATTAGAACGATCTCAGACCTCAAACCAATTACTTTTTTTCAAAAATATTAAATTTACAATTTTAACTTCGCTTTGATTTTGTTATTAAAGAAAATGTACTTTTTTGTAGTTTGTGACAAAATAGTAGCTTAAAAGTGTTATAAAATGGCTATTTACTAGCTTTTATTTGATACCCCAATTTAATAAAATCGTAAAATATTTTTTTTTATTCTCCCTCTCTTTTTTGATTCGCAAATGCCACAGTACAATTTTATAGCCTATGTCACTTCGGCAATTAAATCGAATCTAAGGATACCTCATATCTTAAAATCCATCAAGCCGTTTAGCCTATAGAGCGTGCCAAAGAAATAGACATACATACATACACTCGAAAAACATAACCCTCCTTTTGAAGCAGTCGGGTAAAAAGAGTATGCTTGGATGGTTTGGCCGTGTTATGAGAATGAATGAACAAGAGGTATTAACTAGGCAAATGTGGGTTGAAACGCTCTAAAACAAGGCACATCTTTTCGTATGCACGTGTTTCTGTGACAAATAAAATAATATTTTTATTTCTTTCTTTTCTTTCATTTTGTTTTGACATCATTACGTTATCTACGTTGTGGAGCAGACAAATTTTTCGAACATATGCAGCAATGGATTAGCAATATCCTTCAAAATCATTTTTTGTGTTTAGGAACTTTACCGTAATCGGAATAAAGTTCGAAATTCAATAATGGCTCCATGTTTTAAACCTGGGTCTAAAGATAAACCTTGTTTTGTAATAAGGGGGATTGGGTACTCCCCGTTGACCTAGAATATTGTTTGGTAAGCAAGTTCTCACAGCATAAGTTAAGGAAATAGTCCGATAATTGTTAATTTGTAGTTATAACAAATAAAAATATAAAAAATGCGATTACAAACTTAAATTTTCAGTTTGAATATTGATTGTATGGGAGAACATGTTTTTCAACTACAATGTTAAGTTTGTTTTTAGTATAAATTCATCCCAACTACAGAACCCTTCATTTTGCGTGGGCCGACACGTACTTGTCCGGTTTTTTTTTGTATATTAGCACCTTATAGCTATTTCCTAAAATTCATGTAATTAGTTATTATTTAATCGTGCTTTTGTGCGCGCCAAATAAACGATTTATCTATCTTATCAATCCATCTATCTAGTATATACTCGTTGTCTTTATAGAAAAAAAAATGCTTTGAATGTCGGAAAATATTGTTTTTAGCTTATGCTAAAATGGTGAAGGAAAACATCGTCAGGAAACCGGCATGTACTTGAACCAAAAATTCAAAACATGACATGTGACATTTACCACCCCGCACTGGGCCCGCGTGGTGTATTACAGCCCACTCCCTCTCACAGAGAGGAGGCCTGTGTCCCAGCAGTGGGAACATTATAGTAGGCTGATTATGCATAAGCTATACTAAAATAAAGGCTCGTAAAGACTGGTGAGCACAATTTCTATGTCACTGCCTGTCGCGCTCACGATATCGCGTGAGTCCGTAAGAGGCTTAAGGTGACGATAACCGACTTTTAATGGTTTTATACTGAAGATCACGTCTAAACGAGTAGTGGTAATGATTTGAAAAAAATATATGTTAAATTAAAGCATTTTCTCAATAACTAAATATGTGAATATTTTAGATTATGTTTATATTACATAGTTAAATTAATTTGTAAAGTGATGTCTAACGCGGATAAAAAACTGAGTATGGCGCAAAATCTACCAAGCGTATTTTTCTGAAACCTTCACCTATTTAACGATAATTTAATTATTGATAATTAGGCATACGCGTTTTATTAAATACCTTTTGTTTTGTGTATAATAAATTAATAATGCCTCAAATTGGGGACAGCGCTCCTTGATGGGCGAGTCCTATTACCGGCCGAACGTACGACGCGTTGCGCGAGCTCAGTACAGAACACGCAAGCTAACCACTCAAGGTCACTGGCATATATCTCCGTCTTAAAGCGTAAACTAAGGTTGGTCGTCATATTACTAATGTAAATAGGATGAAAATATTCAAAACATATTTCCAATTTATTAATAGTTAGTAATAGAGAGCGAGAGAATGGTATTTTAAGTTCTAAATTATGTTCAGTTATATAATAAATAGGTTAATAAAATAAAATTAAGTAATTTTTATTTTAGACATTCCTTATGTTGTTAGTAGATTTTTCTAAAAACACATTATTCCCAAATTATTATTATTATTTATTTAATTCGAGCACAAATGATTCGTATTGTTGTTAGTAACACATATAAAACTATGTTAGTAACATTTCTCATCAAATAAAACAAAACTATAACCAAAATAAAACTAATTCAAGTACCTATATAATATGTCTGTTTCCCGCTGCACCAGACCTGCAGCTGTGCATACGAGTCCAGTGCCTCAGGAACGGGCAATCAGGCTTTAAATGCTGTTGGTGCTCCCCCGAATCCTTCGCATCAGGGATGCTGTTCTTTTCGCATAATAGCTTGAAAGCTATCTGTATCTGCTTTAGCAAACATGCCCGATGGGCTACAGAACCGTGGGAGCCCCAACAGCTATTTTAGTGTTCAAATGCTATTTTAGTGTTTTTAGTACTTAATTTATTACAAAAATGTTTCGAGTACAGCAAAACGTATTAATTAGCAACCTCTCGTGCAAACGTACCTAAATCAGCAAATTAGATAAAATTTAATTAACAGTAACTAGCAGTATACCCATTCACGTAGTACCTACGTGGGTAATGCTAATAGTCTTCGTAAAAGGGCACTAGTATAATAGTCTGTGGTTCAAAGACGCGAGGTACGCCACGATATATTAGGGTAGGGTTTTTGTGCAAAGTAATTAATGGAACCGCTTATTACCTACTGTGATTCCAAAGTACTTTTCAGTGTACTATGTAGAACATTAAGTTCCAACGAATCTGTGTTACACTGATAAGGACTGATTTACATTATCTCCTCTACTTTGGTAATTTACTTGGGGTGACTTCATCGTGTTCGTGAACGCGCGCCGTCAGTTGTGACTGGTCATCTCGTAACTGCCAGGGCTTATTTGTAATCTTTTAATTTGAATTTGTTTTTAATTAGTTATTTATTTTACATTGTTCTCACATATAAAACAACGCAAGACAAGAATAATGTACCCAGGATTTTCTAATATCGTGATTTAAACGGGTGTCCTTGGAGTTTATTGCCTGTTCTTCTCCATAGAGATCTACGTTTTAGAATGGGCAAATAGCTTCAACTTCGACCGTGTTTTTAATTGGTTTAATTGAAATAAATGCTGTGAATTTGAGTTTGAATTTGACTTATGCTTAAAAAGGAAACTTAACTCCTCCCATTTGTGGGTCCTTCACGTAAAGTCACACATCAAGCTACAAGGAACTGTCAAATTTTCTCATTCAATTTTGAACTTAACTAAAACAAACACAACACTAACATTTTAAAGTTTAAAATCATTTGGAGAAATTTTACAATTTGGTATTTATTCTGTGCTGGCAATTATATATAACAGGTTGGCAAATAGGCTGACCTTCTAATTTGATGGAGTTGAACTCCTGTTGATTTCAACATCACACACCCATAATTTACAACATCATATAGTCAAAGTCAAATCATTTATTTCAAGTAGTAAAGACAGGCAACATTGCCAAGTTGAATGGCAATGATTATTCTTTCTCCAAAGAATGAGCCAGCTGTCTGGGGGCCTAAAATGGACGCTTTCGCAGAATCATATTATGATCTGCGTTCAATTCATATCCCGCAATTCATCTGTTTGACAGTTGTGTATGGAGTTTCGTAAAATGGTCCACACATTAAGAATTAATATAGTGAAGTCTAATGTTAAATAGCAGCTGTCAAACAGATGAATTGCGGGCTGTATGAATTGCACGCATGATTCTGCCAAAGCGTCCATTTTAGGCTCCCTGGTCTCACGTAAAGTCGAACATGCGGTGAAAAAACCTTAAAAAACCCGCCAAGTTCATGTCGGATGAGTTAATCTCAAAAAACAAACTTGGCATGGTAGTTGAAAAACATGTTCTCCCATACATCGATATACGTCACGGTCAGTTCTCCAACTGTAAATGTAAGTTGGTCGACTATTATTCGTTCATTTGTAAAGCCTACTTAGCTAGTTTAGATGTATGAGGAACAGGGTGTAAAGTTCACTCATCCTCTATAGAAAAGGAAAGATCCTCCGACCAGACGGGTGTCTGTCTGGTGGGCAACTGCCCGACGGATGATGTCGGGACGTTGTATATATGCTAGTCGCGCGGTAAACTTTGACAACTTTGAAAAATATTTTTTTGTTTGATCATGTTTATATTCGATACCCATCACGTATGCAGAGTTTCTCTAGCTAATTTAATTTGACCCTGTATACTACTGCCATAATTTTTTTCCCATATCCAAAAATAACCCGATTTAGCTGGCAGACTGGGACGCTTGCTCTAACAAAAATTAGCACTTTAAAGCTTAACATTACTCAAACGACTACCGGCTGTCGCCGGCTACTATTGGCTTATTATTAGGTTGACTGGTCGAAAGTGCCTATGGCATTAACCCTTTAACTGGTAGAGGGAATGAGCCTAGATAATGAAATAAAACTTCACTACTTTGAATCATATATTTTTTTTACTTTTTTTAAACATTTTATTTTATTTTTTATTTATTTATTAGATAGAAAAAAACATGATGGCAACATATAAACCACCATCAGTCTAGCCTTACCAATTTATGTATCTGTTTGATGGTAATTTTTGAAGCAAGGCACTGCACACAATGGCACTTGACACCTATCACATTGTATCCTGGATCGTTGATTATTGTGTGCACTACTACACAAGCGACACCTTCTATAGGTGGGTAATTCTACAGGCCAATTAGCTCCAAGCTCAGAAAAACGAATTTCTCGAGGCACTCCAAATAGTTTCTTTTGCCTTGATTCACTTTCTTCCGATTGCACAGACTTACTTTTTTTGGACGCGAACTTTGGCATGGTGGCAAAGGGTCTCTTTCGGAATGTTGCGTTTGCTACTAATTCTCGAGACAATGTCAGCCTAAATTCCTTTTGAGACAATACGGTGTGGTTACGTCTTTTAGAAGCATACAATATATACGCGTTTGTTATAGCAGCATCAATAAGGAAATAGAAGATGCGTTTCCACCACTTCGAGCTTTTTCTTCCGACTGCGTACGGGGTTCTCTTTTGGTCTAACCGGTCCACTCCTCCCATACGCTTTGTGTATTCTGTAATTGTCAGCGGACAGGGGAATGATTTTTTAGATCCATCATTTTGAGTTCTTTCACAAGATGTTTTCTGCTTTGGATGAAATGCAGTGCTCAAAACGCTTACTAATTTGTTATCTTTCCAGATAATAAAGCCAACATTATTTTTTACCCTCCATTTCCATTCTCCTCTTTTCAGCTTTTTTGTTTTTTGGTTTGCATTTTTTACAGCCTTTGCTATCTTTTCATCAATTTCTTTATTACCAGTCGCTTTGGGCTTTTTTACAATTATTGGCATATCTTGGCGGTCATTTCTGACTGTAGCAGTTGCATATATACCATTATTGTATAATGTTTGTAGTAAAGCTGGACTAGAAAAAAAGTTATCAAATGCTATATGACCCATATAGGTGTCATTTATGAGTGACTGGCATAATGTCATGACAACATTACTGCCTAATCCTGTTTCGACGTTTTCGGTCTTTCCAACATACACTTGAAACTGATACAAGTATCCTGTGTGGCTGTCAGCTCTAGCCCAAACCTTGAAGCCCCGTTTTATGGGCTTCATGGGCATGTATTGCTTTAGAGTAGACCGCCCCTTGAACTTTATCATACACTCGTCAATTGACTGAGAATATGTGTTTTTGGCATTTGTCTGACATTTTACGTTGATGTAATCTAGCAGCGGCCTTATTTTATACAGTTTGTCGTAGTTATCATCGTTCCTGTTCGGCATATTGACATTGTCATTGAGATGTAAATATTTCATAAGTTTTTGAAACCGCTTCAATGTCATTGTCTCAGCAATTTCAACAACATGCAGTAATGGATCACTGGACCAATAATCTTCTATACAGGGTAATTTGTGAATGCCCATTTGAATTATCATGCCCAGTAAAGCTTTGATCTCTGTTACTGACGTCTATTCCCAATTTTGGTCATTGCATTGTGATGCATATAGGTTAGGTTGGGTTACAATCATATCGATAGCTTCAGAGTCAAAAAACATTTCAAAAAATTCGAGTGGCCCTAGTCCTATTGGCTACGTTCCGAACTGGTTGTAATTGAATAGAATCAAAAAGAGAAACTACGGGATTCTGTGACCAGGCCACTTTTTTCCATTCGTCTTCATCTGCATCAGATCCGTCTGAGTCCTCAATTTCTGATGGATCAAAATCTTCTTGAAGTTCAAGTTCTATATGTGAAGGACTGTGTCGTGAACTTCTTGGTGGGGGTGGCTGCATAACATTTTCATTTGAGGGCCCTGGTTGAGGTGATGATGTTGGTCGAGGGCTTAGTTCTGGGAAGATCGTAGTGTTGATTGGGTCATAGTTATTTGACGACAACATACCAGATAAATCTTCCACATCGGAATCCTCCGCTTCATCTTCAGATCTCGCTCCATCACTGAAACCAAATAATTCTTCTAACGCACTTTCTACTTCATCAGGTCTCAGATTCACCCCATGACGATCCATATTCCTATAAAATACACAAAAAAAATATAAATATGTAAAACAATAGGTAAGTACTAAACTGGTATTGGCAAACATGTTGCCGTCGTACCCTTACGGTATACAGACAGTGGCATATATATTGCCGACATGATTTTTGAAAATTACGTAAATAATATTTATTGTTTTCCAAAAATATTCAATGATTCGTCAAGAATAATAAACAACTCATAGAATAAATGTAATTACTTACAAAAAGGTACTTCAGATTTCGAGATAAATCGAGATGTAACTGAAAACCACAAAATACGTACTTCGTCACGAAAGTCTTTCTCTGACAAGTGACAGATGTCAGTGAGGTCGCATGTCATATTTTTTATTTATTTAGTGCTTCGTTCTCTGTTGCAAAAGTCAAATAACCACAATCTGTTCGTCTGTAAAGATACCCCACACCATGGGATAGACGAGAAAAAAAAGGGCATCCCCATTTTTTGAGCATTGTCAGTAATATCCAAAATAAACTCAGAAAGTACATAATATGAATTGAAACTGTCACATTAGTACTTGCCTGGATTTGAACCCACAACCATGAGAAGCGAGGCCTTAACTACTGGGCCATCACGACATCTCACAAAGAATAAAAAGCAAGAAAAATCTTCTTTATCAGTACACGGCAATAACCATCGCAGTACCCAATTATTTTCCCGCAAAAGTGCTTTTCATTTTCAAAAAACTATCCCTTTAGTTATCTTTAACGACTGCCACGTGTCACCGATAAAGGAGCGTGTACACGAGTGACTAGTCATCCGGAGTCTGCAAAAAAAATCAAGCTCTAACTAATGTAACCTTTTCACTTCATGCTTCATTCGTCGCATCATTGCTTCTGTCAGATGCTCCTGGACGCTTAAGGGGGATGCGCTCAGGTAACCCACGAAATTCAAATTTTCCAACGTTTTTTGCAATTTTCAGGTCAGTTACAGGTTTTATGTTGATCTAATTATGATTCGCGGCCATAACCAATATGGCTTTACAGAATTATACTCTGTTATATTTTATTTTATTGAAGTTAATAGCTTTTTTTAAATTTAACTTATAGTTTATAAGCAGTTTCTGACCAATATCTTTTTATTAAATGTTAAGTATACCTATATTTGTGCAGTAATCAAAACCTTTCCTAAATACTTTTGTAAATCAATGTTGAATGTATATTATTATGCTGTTGGTATTCTTTAATCATCATACTAATCACACTAATATTATAAAGGCGAAAGTTTGTGAGTGTGTGTGTGTATGTTTGTTACTTCTTCACGCTAAAACGGCTGAACCAATTTTGATAAAATTTTGTATGAAGGTAGCTGACACCCTGGGTTAAGACATAGGCTACTTTTTATCCCGATATTCCCGCGAGATAGAGACTTACGCGGGTGAAACCGTGAGGCGCAGCTAGTAGATAAATAAACC
Source organism: Tiliacea aurago (assembly GCA_948098905.1). Classification (NCBI taxonomy): domain Eukaryota; kingdom Metazoa; phylum Arthropoda; class Insecta; order Lepidoptera; family Noctuidae; genus Tiliacea; species Tiliacea aurago. Next base: position 23,209,867 of record OX402585.1, read on the forward strand.
GTAATGTTATTGTTTTCAAAATCTATGAAACGTCTTGTTTTAAAATGCAAAATGACGACACAAAAGATATGCAAACGTTGTTTTAATAATAAAGTCTAATTTATTTTAGTACGACGCTCAAATTGGTAGGCAAATCTTCAAAATTCAACTCATCTAGCTGAATACAACACCTAATTACTAAAACAACCTTTGTTAAAATCATCGTACAATAACTTAAACTAATCCCCATTTGAGCGGTAACGTACCGCTATCGTCACAACCCAGGAGCTCGCAATTAAAATTCAAACGTCCTTCGGGAACTTCCCGAAGTCTCGTTCGCACGGCACTTTCGCGGTAATAAAATCACGGGCTGTCTACAATGAAACTCTGGTACTTTAAAAAGTAACAAAGTTTAGAGCGCGACACCGGCTGCCAGAAGGACGTGAGATGCAACATAAAACCGTCACGTTTTAAAACCGGAGCGGCCCAGTGGACACGGTTCTTTAAAGAGAATTTTGAACTTTTTGGTCGTAATAAAATCTGACCGCTAATCTCTTTGAGCCGTGATGTGGGGCTACGCGTAGGCGCTACGTGCTTCGTGCTACGAGCTACGAGCTACGTGGGTGCTACGCAGTGGTTTTTGGCCTGACCTCCAGTTAAACGTAGTGTTAATAATTCATGAAATGATATTGTTATACTGTTGGCAGTCTTAGTTTTTATATGAAAAGGATTGGATTGCGAAGCTTATCGTAAAAAAACTGGTCAAGAGCGAGTCGGGCTCGCACACCGTGGGTTTATGATGTTGATGATTTCTGAAAAACTGTGCTATTTAGAGACATCATTTTATTTTTTCTGTAATTTTTACATACACTTCTATCACATAGAATAATTTCAGATTTTTATCGATGCAAACTTCGGAGATAAGGGGGGGGGGAACGGTATATTTTTTTACATTTTTCATCAAAAGTCAGAAACTACGCTGCCTAAAAAAAAATGTATGAGAATTTGCATACAGCGTTCTTTCATATGATACCTCACATGCCCTAGTAGCCCCAATTCAAATTTTTAAGACACCCTTTCAGTCCCTTTTGCAAAAAAGATATATTTTTTTAAATTTCTTTCTTGTTTGCAAAATAGTTGGGAAAATGTCATCTACAACTATTCTAAATTTCAAGTTGATAGCATTAGTAGTTCTTGATATATCCAGGTGTGACAGACAGACAGACTTAGTCTCACCATAAGGGTTCCTTTTTACCATTTTGGTATGGAACCCTAAAAATATCAAGCAATAGTTCTTACACCTAATATTTTGACACTTGGCTGGAAAGGCAAACAGACCTACAAAAACTTAATACTCTCCATTTCCCCACTAAAATACAGACATCATTCTCCTAAACTTTCTTAACAAAAAGTTGATTTTACACACTTAGGCACACCATAAAAAGGACATTTCTAAAACGACACAGTATAATAATTTACGAACAAATGGCGCGAACGGTTGGTCAGCAAGAAACAATTGAAATCTAAAGGGTAGGGTCACACTATCTGTTGACCACGCTTCGCCGGATTCACACGACGGGAAATTAGGGCTCGAACCCATTAACTGGTTGATGATGGAGTTAATGAGACTGTCCATTAAAAGTGGACTGCTTTGAACGTGTGTAGTTTGTTTGTATGGCCGGGTATGGCTTGAATGGATGGTTAAATAATGGTTGGGATTAAGCAATTTTGGTGTATGTATGTAGTGCTTGTGATCAGGCGGTCAGTTCATCTATTATGTGGTTTTTTGGTAAATTAAAGTGAACGTGAACGTTAAGTTCAAATGTAAAGGATTTTTGGGCATGTGCTGGGTATACACGTAAATTAAATAAGCATCAACTGAAAGTTGATTCGCGTTCATGTGGTGCCGGACGTAAAGAATAGCACCTCCCCATTCCTTCCCGTGGGTGTCGTAAAAGGCGACTAAGGGACTAATTACTAGAGAATAGGCAGCAGCATTGAGCATGCGCTGGGTTTATACATGTAAATTAAATAAGCATCAACTGAAAGTTGATTCGCGTTCATGTGGTGCCGGACGTAAAGAATAGCACCTCCTCATTCCTTCCCGTGGGTGTCATAAAAGGTGAGTAAGGGACTTACTAGAGAATGGGCAGCAGCATTCTCTATGCATTTTGGCACCATACTGCGATCGCCAATCTGCCTGCCAAGCGTGGCGATTATGGCAAACCCCCCCTTTGTGGGAGACCTAAATCAAATCAAAATATTTATTTGCGTAAAACATGGTATAAAATGGTGTTAAATACAAATTTATATGGCACAAACATGTTTAGCTAGGATAAAAACATAGCATGAATTTATTTTTTTCTTTTTGAGTATAATAATTTTGTGATGTTATTTTAATAATTATTTGCACACCTTTGCACACCTTGTTAGGTAATGATACAGTGTACTTTATATTTATTTGTAACATCTGTTTATGCATGCACCTGTATTAAGCAAATAAATGATTTGATTTGATTTGATGAAAAATTACAAAGTTAGATGAAAAAGGCATCAACCATCAGCATTTTTAAAACATTAATTTTTTTTATCTAAAAACTCCTATAAACTATAAAAATTACATTCAAGTAACCAATTATAAAACTTAATTTTAAATAATCTTGTATTTAGTGTTTTGAAGAAATATCTTGGTATTTTGTTATAAATGCGCACACACATTGCTAGGCAGTTATTATTGTGCTTAGCTAGTCTAGGTCAATCATTCAACACTAGTTTATGAGGATCTCGTCTGTTCCTAGGATTAACATCATTTGCAGACTTCAATCATTGTTTATTTTTAATTACAAACACACATATTTCGTAAATGTAAAGTGACGGTAACGGTAACAAACCAAGTTTCTTAAATATTCGTTGACATGACTATGTCCAGCAGTGGACGTCTTTCGGCTGAAATGATGATCATTATGATGGACTGAAAGTTACTGAAAATCAATTTAAATTAACATATACTACCTAACATTACATATACTACCTAATATTACATATACTACCTAACATTAGATATACTACAGTAGTACCCAACAGATATGGCTTACCGATGTACCTGCGCAGAAGGTGAATTTTAAAAGTGCGGGAAATGCTATTGACCAATCGGCACGCTCCACGCACCGCGGTTCTTTTTCCTGTACCGCTATTGGTCGGCAGCTGCCACCATGTTAGCGCGCGCCGCGTGGCATGTATGTCAGCCGCCATACTTCTGATCGAGTGCACGCTAACAGCTCCAGTGTATTATGAACCTTATAATAGTGACCTAAGGTTGATTGTAAGTTTTAGCATACTTTCGTTAATCTTCGGGGCCATACTTTCTTTTCTGTGCGAACGAAGATTCACGACGCGCCTTATCAATTGGGTACCACTGTACCTAACACTACATATACTAGCTAACATTACATATACTACCTAACATTACATATACTACCTAACATTACATCATGCATGTACATATTCCCCGAAGGGTAATACTGAGTAGTAAAACTAACTAATAGTTTTGCCACATTTCGTCACTTATGTTTAAGTCCCATCTGTAATAGGGAACGAGCCGCTACTGATTTTAACTTATGAAGTTATTAAAATCTTTAGTTACCAGTTTTTGCCTTTTAGAATATATTATTTTACTACCATAAAATAACATAATAACATTGTACTTACTTTTAATTTCAATCGTACCGTTCCAATACTAAAGAACATTTATTTGTATTCTGTTTTTTGGGAAATAAATCTCTTAAACCATTTATATTATATATATTCTTTTGTTTATTACCATTTTTTTGATGGTTCTTATAATTCTATTTGTTGTGTTTTACTAACATAGGTCTTAAACATTTACTAACATAATTATGGATGTATTTTTATCTGAAATAAACTGATTATATATAATTATTAAATCAAAACAGCTAACATTGTTTATTGTTAATTAAAACGGTAACACCAAATACATTAATTAATATAGAGATTGAAACAGGTATAGTAAAGAAAAATATTTTAAATACTAACATATAATAGAGGACACCCTATCATAGTTTACTAATTCTACTCCATTCATCAGCAAACAGATCATATTCAGGATTGGCATGACAAGAACATGACATTTGAGAGTAAATACTGACTTTGATCTTAATCGGCCTTGTTGTAACCAAATGAAAATCATCACCATCTTTAGCCAGCGAATGGATAATTACATAATGGCTAACCTGTTCGTACCCTACACCTCATTATTATTCTATTCGCCGCCTTTCTCAGATAAACTAAACTCTCTAATAAGGTACAAATCTAATTCCTCGACTGTTTCGATTGTATCGATCCCTTTGATTCATTGCTCGTTGAGGTAGTCAAGTCCGTCGCTTTAACGGTGCCCGAAAAAAAAAACGGACCTCTTCCTGAAACCATTAATCTGATCATACTTTAGGAAAATAAAATTGTGCGAAATGGCTTGTTTGGACACGTTATGTTTTGTATTTTTGTGTGTATATTATTTGATTGAAATCAAATTCTTGCAAAACATTGCTTTGTGTGCATAATATTAGTAAAATTTGAACATTAATTAATTAATAAAAGGTATAATCAAAATTATTGATTTCAGTTTCCGTCTCCAGATCTTTTATTCTCGTTATAATAAGATCTGGAGACGGAAACTGAAATCAATAATTTTGATTATATACCTTTTATTAATGAATTAATGTTCACATTTTACTAAATCAACACTTTGAGATTATTACTAGCTATGACATAATGAATTCTAATTATTTATATATTATTAATCTGACATTATATTACACTTTATCTCTAGAACTGATATAGGTGCATAACTTTGACATCAATTAATTAATTTGTTCCATAAAAATCCTAATGCTCTTATTTGTTATCTTATAAATGTGTCTCTTTTTTTATTTATTTAAAATAATAACATTGTACAGGATAGAATTAAATTATAGTTTTAAGACCTTACATTATAGACCTATTATACAAGGTTATTTTTAAGTCGTCAATAACCTCTTAAGGGGTCATTGTACTCATCATTATGAACAACTTTTACTATGGGACCAAAACTGAAATCGCGAAAAAAAAACCCAGCTGTTCCCTGTAGATTTATGTTCGAATAATTCGTTAAAATGTAGGGAACAGCTGATTTTTTTTTCGCGATTTCAGGTTTGGTCCCATAGCAAAAGTTGTTCATAATGATGAGTAGAATGACCCCTTAAGAGGTTATTGACTTAAAAATAACTCTGTATAAATATTCTTAATCTGACATTATATTAAACTTTATCTCTTGAACTGTATATAACTTTGACATCAATTAATTTATTTGTTCCATAAAAATCCTAATGCTCTTATTTGTTATCTTATAAATGTGTCTCTTTTTTTTAAATTAAAGTAATAACATTGTACAGGATAGAATTAAATGATAGTTTTAAGACATTGTAAACCTACATTCTAGCAAATAAATGGATTTGATTTGAAGTTTTTTATAGCGCGGTTTTAGAACGGTTTTACTCGCGGCTCGTTGGTGCTGATCGACTATCGAGAAAAATAGTTGTGTCTTGATACTGGAAACTACATCATATTGTCTTGTTTGGGGTCTGAGGCTTTGTGTTATTGGTTTAGTGTTGCGAACTGAGTAAAATATAAAACAGCCAGGGGTTCTACTCCGAAACTAAATCGGAAGTATCGGCTGAAAGTTCGGCTGTTGCTTGACTACGGCTAACTATGGCTGACACAGTCAAAGAGATAATCCAAAGTCAAAAATGTGACTTTAAGTCTGGTAAGGATTCAAATCCAAAAAAGAAAACTATGGAAATTATAAAATGGCCGAACATTCGGCCGATACTTCGGTTTAACGCTTCGGAGTAGACCCCAGGCTCGTCGGTTTTATAAACTGCGGTATTGCAGTTTTACACGGGCGAGCTTTACCGACGAGTCATAAAACGGCGGTAAAGCCGCTGTTTTACTCGCCCGTCGATCAGGAACTTAAAAGAACTGAAAAGTGGCTCGGCAATGTTTGTTGCTGGCTGTACCTCGTCGGTAAGGTTGTCACTGCCGATAAATTGTGTAGCAGTTTGGCAGGTGTTATCTTAAACTAAAGCTGTATAATAATGGATTAAATAAATAAAAAATGAAAAAAAACACACAGACTCACACGATATCGCAAGCGTGACAGGCAGCGACGTAGAAATTGTGCTACTAGTGACGCGTCGCGCCCGCGATATCGCTGGTGCGAGCTGTAACAATTTTGTTTTATTTCTAAAATTTCTGTTTAGCTAAATATTAATGTGTAAAAATGGTGGATAATTAACCAATAAGTGTTCGTGAACGTGCATTAGTGTAGGCAAATGAAACAAAACAGTGCAACGCCACTTCAAGTTCTCTCAAGAAGTCCGTGTGAGGTCTTAGTAAAGTGCCACGTCTTTACTGAAACTCAAGGGGAGTGGGCGGGCGGGGATATCATCTATCATGCATTGAATCTATCTCATTTCATCATTATTTAAACAAACTTTTTACTTGTTATCTAATTTTACTTTAAACTAGCTAAATGTGCAAACCGCACGAAGCTATAAAAAAAAAACAATAGATCAGAATATTATGTCGACAGCTTAGCACACGGGGCGTCTGCCCCCCCTTCTGGTTCATAGATCGAGGTAGATATTGTCGAGGAACTTCATATTCCTGATACATAATATCTAGTTTTAACCGACCTCCAAAAAGGAGGTGGTTATATGTTCAGCTGTATGTTTTTTTTTTAATGTATGTTCACCTATTTTTCCGTTAATTGTGGACCGATTCTGAAAATACTTCTCCTTATTTTGAAGGTATCTTATAGGAACCCCGGAAAAATAAAAAATTAATAAATTAAACATATTTCTTTTTTTATTAAACATAAAAAAATAAGTCTCTTCGTACTTTAACGGGCTTAGGACCGTCAAACATAATTTTAATTCTAAACGATTACTATTTTTAACCGACTTCCAAAAAGGAGGAGGTTAGGTATATGTTCGGCTGTATGTTTTTTTTTTGTTCACCGATTTCTCCGTCAATTATGGACCGATTTTAAAAATTCTTTTTTGTTTGAAAGGGTATACTCCCGAGGTGGTCCGATTGCCACCAAGTCAGAATTTGCTGAGAGGATCCCATGGAAATCGAGGAGAATCCTCAAATTTTATAGGCACACCTATAGCAATTTGGGTATTTCTAATAGTAACTCGTCCATTTGCTCTTGGAATGCACCATTTGGTGAAGTGGAACTGATGATGAAGACCACAGATGGCCACCTGAACTACTTATAATAAGAATTTAAGACGGAAATATATGCCAGTGACCGTGAGTATTTAGTTTGTGTGTTCTGTACTGAGCTCACGCAATGCGTCGTACGTTCAGCCAGTAATAGAACTCGCCCATCAAGGAGCACTGTCCCCAATTTGACGCATTATTAATTTATTATACACAAAACAAAAGTTATTTTAATAAAACGCGTGTACTAAAAGATCAATAATTAAATTATCTTTAAATTGGTGAAGGTTTCAGAAAGATACGCTTGGTAGATTTAGCGCCATTCTCAGTTTTTTATCCCGTTAGACATTACTTTACAAACTAATTTCACTATGTAATATAAACATAATCTAAAATATTCACATATTAGATTATTGAGAAAATGCTCTTATTTAACATATATTTTTTTCAAATCATTAACACTATTCGTTTAGACGTGATCTCAAGTATGAAATCGTTAAAAGTCGGTTATCGTTGTCTTAACGGGTTGCGATTTGATTAGCTACTTTAATATGGTTGCCAAGCAATTTATGCTCGTCACAATGCATAATTATGGTGAGTGGCAAAGTGTATTCCTTTTGTTCCCGTTTGCCATATCCCCGTCACGGGGACAGCGGCTCGTGATTAAATTTATTTCCCGTTGTCCTCTTATCGTACGAAGTAAACCTTTTTTAAATCGAAACAGCTAGGTTAGGTTAGGTTAGAACTGTGACCACACAACGCACGAGCCGAGCGAGCGAAGCGAGCGGTGCCGCGACAGTGGCCGGCGAGTGCCAGAAACATATTTTTGAATGTAAAACCAAACCACGGGGACAACGGGAAGTATTCTTAAATATTTAATTGAAGTACCGCTGTCCCCGTAGGACGGGAACACGGCGTACGGGGACAACGGGAATACACACACATCATCATATACCTACATCTTTTGTTGTTATTACATAATTTCCATCATAACACTTTCCTTATTTATTATTGCGCCATCCATGATAATTATGTTATGATTACGTAATTTAACCAAAAGCAACTAAACGTCAAACAAATAGTTTTCTGACAGCTGCACGCACAGATTATACGCCGGTGGCGCGTACGTCGTTACCGACGAAACGAAGTGTTGCCATTGTAAATAATATATATTATAAATTTTATCTAAGTAGTTTGTATTTATTTTGTTTCTTATTTATAATCTCACTGTATGCTGCACCGGTCGACGTCATCACGTCAACACCGGCTGTCGCTGAAAACCAGCGCTGGGGCTCTGTCTCGCATAGGGTCGCAGCATAATGCTGAGCGGTGGCCGTTTTGCGTGGATGTGACGCATATTTTCCCCCTACTTGTTCTTTTTGTATCTATGTTCTTTCTTTGCGTCATGTTTACCGCAAATAAACGTATTTTCTTTCTTTCTTTTCTTTCTTTACACGAGTGGCAATACCTATTTTCCACATATTTCATCATCTGCCCGCCTTTTCCCAACTATGTTGGGGTCAGCTTCCAGTCTGACCGGATGCATGGGAATACCAGTATTTTACATGGAGCGCCTGCCTATCTGACCTCCACAACCCAGTTACTGGGTAACACGATACCTCTTAGTAAGACTGGTTTTCAGAATTTCGGGCTTCTGATAACCCGTAACGACTGCCAAAGATCCACGAATTGACAGCTGGGACCATCGAATTAACGTGCTTTCCGAGGAACGGAGGGGTCTTGGTATGTAAAGATGATCATCTATCGACGGACCAACCGTGGCAAGCGTAGCTTAACTTGATTGATCGTCCCGTGTAGCTGTTAATACTACTTACCTACAAGCCCACCAATCTTCCATATATTTAAGAAAGCAAAATATTTAAGAACTCTAATGACGATACAGAGGGCCTACACAAAGTAAAACTCGATTAGCGATGACGCTAGTAGAAAAGTCACAAAATGTATGGGGTTGACATAAGCTATCGAAATGTCACGTGATCATAGGTCAAGGAAAAGAAATTAGTTAGACAAAGTTATCATCATTCAATTCCATGAAACGAATCGACAGCGTCAAACGATAACTTCCATAGAGATACTTAGCCAAATGGCACTTTTTGACAAGCGTTATCGCTAGTTTTCGATTCGTATGAAGGAATTCGAATCGAAAACTAGCGAGAACGCTTATCAAAAAGTGAAATAACGATAGCGATTGTAGAAATAGAATCGCTTCGAAGCGCATGCCATTTGTACCTTTTCGTATTCGAAACCAAATGCAATTTTTTTTTCTTTGGGTGGGAAATTGTCAAATAACTTCTCCCGCTATGGGCGGAGCGGGAGGGCGTGTCAGACTTTTACTGACTAAAATCCACCCTTGTTCCTTCCGTTGCCTGTGTGCCAGGGCCACGATATTCCTATTCGACAAACTCGCAACCCTGGCAGGAACCAAATGCATGGTTAGGGACTTTAGAGTTGGTTCAAATCAACGTCTATCTTCATATATTTATTAAAAAGTAATTGCAGGGCCAAATGTTCAACAAAAAAAACATAAACAAAATATATTATACTAAATATTTCCTTAATTTCACATACATAAAGTAATTAGATGAAATTCAGAGCTTACTTCGAATAAATCTCCAACCAAATTAATAGCACTGAATGAAATCAGGTTTACTTCAAAATATTCGCCCCCAAATGCGAATTGTTAATTGTATCAATTACAATTTACTAAGGGTCTAATCAATCTAGAAAATTCGCCAGGCCTCTAATACAGGAAGACTTTGAATTCATTGGCATTATTTTAGTCCAAGAATCTAATTGAGGAACAAAATAATAACCAAAAGATTTCTTAAAATGAACAAAAAAGTATCAAATGGTAGTTCCGTGTGGTGCCGGTCGTAAAGAATAGCACCTCCCTATTTCTTCCCGTGGGTGTCGTAAACGGTGACTAAGGGACTTACTTGGGGCAGCAGCGTTTTCTATGCATTTTAACACCATACTGCGATCGCCAACCCACCTGCAAAGCGTGCGATTATGACAACCGCCATCCTTTTGGGGGAGGGCTATGTCCAGCAGTGGACGCCTTTCGGCTGAATGATGATGATGATCAAATGGTGAGTGCCGCATCATCCCCCTCCCCGCACGCACACCATCACCGTCGCATGTATCATTCATTATTTGCGCGGGACGGAGGCAGCGCGGCGGCGCCGGCGGTGGCGGCCACAGAGCATATAACGCGGCGGCGCATTAATTTAAGCGCCATCTTATGTTTTGTATTTTATTTTTAGGGTTCCGTACCAAAATGGTAAAAAGGAACCCTTATGGTGAGACTAAGTCTGTCTGTCTGTCTGTCACACCTGAATATCTGAAGTACTACTTATGCTATCAACTTGAAATTTTTTTTTTTTTTTTTTTTTTTTCCTTCTGGCTTCGCACGGTTTGTGCATTTAGCCAATGTCAAGTTTTAGTTCTTGTTTAAAATATTGATGAAATGAATTATAAATGCATGATGATGATATCCCCGCCCACTCCCCTTGAGTTTCAGTAAAGATGTGGCACTTTACTGAGTCCTCACGCGGACTTCTTGAGAGAACTTGAAGCTAAGTTGCACTGTTATGTTTCATTTGCCTACACTAATGCACGTTCACAAACACTTAATGGTTAATAATCCACCATTATTACACATTAATATTCGGCTAAACACTAATTTTGGAAAATTAAACAAACTGCTGAACATGACGCTTCACTTTCCCGCCAAGAAGTCCAACTCAACTTGAAATTTAGAATAGTTTTAGATGACGTTTAGTTGGGCAAACGTCATCTAAAACTATTCTAAATTAAAAAACTATCCTAAAATGGTAAAAAGGAACCCATATGGTGAGACTAAGTCTGTCTGTCTGTCACGAGGGTATAGTGTTAAAACCCAATAAGTGCCAAAAAAATCAAACATCGTTTATTAGTCCATCCTACTACATATTTGACGCTCTTTCCAGTGGTGTAACCCAATAAGCGGAATTCGCAGTAGAAAGTAAAATACTTGAGGTAAAAAGGGCTTGCATGGAGGCCGAAGTAACCATTGCGCATGTGCTCTCTGAATGCACAGGCGTCACCCAGATATGAACAGAAACCCTCGGGTCACCCAGATCCTTCACAGATATCCTAAGCAGACCAGGAGACCTAATCAGCTTCTGGAGGGAGGTGGGCTGGTTGGAATAATCAACTGACGGCCGCCATGGCCCACGCACAATGGTGCACATGAAGGACTAAGTGCGAAAACCAAACCCTCTAACATAAAACAGCACTTATATTCCAGTCAATTACCGATCAGCCATGCTAAAAACAAAGATCTCATGAATGTGTGCGAAAAACTCATAATACCCGAGGAACTCCATGCGTGGGATATGTGGTATGAAGACATACACCAAACCAACAGTCTTCGAAAGTAATGAATAGTAATTTATCCTGTTTTGTTATTGTTATTCATAGAATAAATAAATTAGTAAAGTACAATAAATGTTCTATTTGTTTTGACTTAAAACCCAATAAGTCGGTACCCTTTGTAACTTATATATTTTTTATGAATAAATGGACCACCCCAGAAACTTAAAAATATATTTTTACACTAATTGAATGTATACACTTTTACCACGAAATAGTATTGGAACGATATTATTTGAATAACTTAGATAATTTTGTCCTTAAAACTTAAATATTGAATATCTCGAATGTAACAATTTCGTACTTATTGGGTTTGAGCACTATACCCTCCTGGGTATCTCAAGAACTACTAATGCTATCAACTTGACATTTAGAATAGTTGTAGATGACGTTTGCCCAACTATTTTGCAAACAAGAAATAAATTTTAAAAATTATATCTTGTTCGCAAAAGGGACTGAAACGGGGTCTTCAAAATTTAAAGTGGGGCTACTAAGGCATGTTATCATATCATATGAAAGAACGCTGTTTGCACATTCTCAAACATTTTTCCTTTTTTTAGGCATCATACTTTCCGAGTTTTGATTAAAAATGTAAAAAAAAAACCGTTCCCTTATCTCCGAAGTTTGCATAGATAAAAATCTGAAATTATTCTATGTAATAGAAGTTTATGTAAAAAACATCGTTTTATTTATCCGGTAATAAATAAAACGATGTCTATAAATAGCACAGTTTTTCAGAAATCATCAACATCATATATACGTACGGAACCCTCGGTGCTCGAGTCCGACTCGCTCTTGACCGGTTTTTTTCTTTATAAGTAGGTATTTGTTATTCTTAGGGTTGTTATTACGATGCTGGAAATAAATGTTTTTTTTTTTAAGCTTTGATTTTCCAACGGAACTATAGTGTAACTTGTATTTAGGGGGGATGCGCCAAGGTAGCCCGCGAAATTATACAACATTAGTTTTTGTTTATACTAAACCTCTTAAGGGGTCATTGGTCCCATAGTAAAAGTTGTTCTTAATGATGAATACAAAGTTGAAATCGCGAAAAAAATATCAGCTGTTCCCTACATTTTGACGAGTACAGCGAACTTAAATGTATGGAACAGCTGATTTTTTTTTCGCGATTTAGTCGTAAAGCCATATTTGTTACGGCCGCGAATCATATTTAGATCAACATATAACTTGTCACTGACCTGCAAATTGCAAAAATGTAAGAAAATTTGAATTTCGCGGGCTATCCTGACGCTTTCACCTTAAATTAAATTGTTTATGTTATGTTCTTGACGAAGTTTAAAACAGTTAACAAGACACACGTACACACACACTAAGGGTGAATTTCACCAATGAAAACTGAACGCGATGAGCACATAAACTACGTTTAAGAGCTGTCAGTGTCATTATTTCCTTTGTAATATTGACACTGACAGCTCTTGAACTCGGTTTAGATGTGCTGATCGCGTTCAGTTTCATTGGTGAAATTGGCACTAAGAGTTCCGAAAATAACAAAAATCATGACAGAAAATCACGAAGCACCACACCCTTAAGAAAACAATCAAAAAGATTTAATTTATCTCTCGTGAAAAAACAACTCCCAAGGCCACATTGCATGTCGATTCTACACACGCGCTGCGACACTTATTTTTGCTTATACTCCGCAGCATCATGCTTAGATACGGGCCTTTTGGCCTCGTACAGGACTTTCTGTTTTTATTTAAATTTTTACTTTGTTTTATTTTTAGTTTTGTTCTCTACGTTTCTATGAGTGTGTTTTATTTTAATTTGTGATCTGTGCGAGTCCTAATAAATGCTTTTTCTTTCTTTCTTTCTTTATTCTATAACCGTTAAGTTTTCACGCTGAGATCAGCGTGAAAACTTATGTGAAGTGAGCGTGGAGTGAACTGTCAGTGTCATCCCACCTGATGAATGAGAAAAATCCGTCAATTTACTGATGCAGATACCGCGAGGCTAGTCTATTTTAGTTACTTTCATAGTATTATGTCATACGGTATTTTACTATGGGGACGGGCTGCAGACATCGAGTCTATTTTTATTCTGCAGAAAAGAGCCATCAGAGCCATATATAATCTCCGCAGGCGCGATTCTCTTAGGGAACTGTTTAAGGATATTAACATCATGACGGTGCCTTGTCAATATATCTATGAAAACATCATGTACGTAAGAAAAAATTTACATATTTTTAGTAAAAGAGGCGAAAGACATAATTATAGTACTAGAAGTAGGGAGTTTCAGACTGGCAAAAGTAGACTCATCATTCATGGGGTACTGTTTAAAATGTTATAATAAAATTCCTCCCCACATACTTCAACTGAATGAGACGAAATTCAAATCTTGTATAAAACGCACACTATGCAAGCAGGCATACTATAAATTGGGGGATTACATCGCTGATAAAAATGCTTGGCTCAATGCTGGTCCAGCTCCACAACCACAACTAATTGATCAACATTTGAAAATACTGTTGGAGCTGCTGAAGATTTCTAAAACTATCGTTGCATTGTATAAATTCAATCTCTTAGTATTATATAATTGCATAGCACAAGTGTGAGCACTATGTAGGTACTTACTATAAAGCTACCATTTACTGAGTACTTCTTTCATTGACTTCAATGTGCCCTGGCGGCTGAGAGTATGTCATGCTCACTGTAATGTCTCGCTGATAGTGCCGGGTGTGTTGGATCATTTAGCTCCCTTCAAAATGGTTGAGTTGAATGGTGCTAATCCATGCGTCATGTTCGAGAACGGGCGCCATCAGTAGGGACTGGTCATCTCTTAGCGGCCTTGGCTTAATTTAATTTAATTTGTGAATTGTTTTTTTTTTATATTTTTGTTACGGACGCTTTTGACGTTTTGCATCGTTCTCACATGTTTAATTTCAACACGAATGATGTAACCAATATTCTGTAACCATATGTTAATTTAAAAGAGTGTCCGTGGAGTTTCTTGCCCATTCTTCTCCATAGGTATCTACTAAGCTTTGAAATGGGCAACTAGCTTCATCTTTATGACTGACCGACCCCTTGACAATTCAAAAGTGCCTGTAATTGGTTTATTTGAAATAAATGCTTTGAGTTTGAGTTTTGAGTTTGATGCTAGGAATGGACCAAGTATTACATTTACAATCACAATCGAGATTTTAATAATATTTTTCATGCTAATTCTGTTGATTATTTTATATTATTTCAAAGCTAGTATTTAAGTGTCTAAAAATAGTAATGTTTATGGCTAGTCCATATCTGTTTTGCAATTTTATTTAAAAACCTCCTAATTAGTAATGTTTTGACACTTAAATACTAGCTTTGAAATAATATAAAATGAACAGCAATTTGCCAAAAAAATATTATTAAAATCTCGATTATGATTGTAAATGCAATGCTTGGTTAATCCCTAGCATCAATGAGATGACGGACAGCTCACTCCAAGCAAGATTTCACAGTGAGATATTTACAGAATAGCTGTCTATAACTTTTCAGCTTTCGGAAACTCAAAATAACGTCCCTTTGAACCCAACAGTACATGTACAATCGCGCAGTAAAGTGCGCAATTTGAGCTCAAAAGCCATGGCACTCATAGCTCTCTATCGGCGTCGAACAGTGGGGGATTTAACGCAATTTACCGGTTTAATCCGGATCACGTACCGCCCGCCGACGACGCATTGTTCACCACTGTACCGAAGAAATGCAGATATTTCACACTAGGTGTGCGATTACGTATTTGGAATACTGTCGCTTTTGTGTACGACTGTACTGTGAGTAATTGAATTTGCTTGTTTTTTTCAGTCTAATTAAATTGGTGACGATAAAATTAAATATGGCGGAGCAGTAATTAAATTTTGTCTTTGTACTTTTTATTTAATATACTTTCCGGAATTAGGGCGGTAATTATTTGTAAAGGAAGGAAACATTTTTACTTTTTACGCACGTATTTTTAATATAGAAAGGTATAATTGGGTTATGTTTTCACTTAATTTACCATTTTAATAATTAGAACGGCAATCAAACATTACCCTTAAAGCTTCTACATTAAAAACTACACTAATAACAAATTAAAATACACTGAAGTACTTACCTACTTTGGGAGAAAACTTTAGAATTACCTACTCGGACTTTTAGAGATTTTTCCAATTTTCCGTTTATGATCGCATTCGTTCTACGTGTATGTCGGCGCATCATCGCCGTCGTTGCCGGAGTCAGACATTGTTTTGCCCCACACAAATACACAGCAATAGCAAATGGCAGTCAAATATTATGACAGTATAAAGAAAATACCTTACTTCAGCTCAGGGTGTTTAATTCACGATCAGTCCAACAAGAATGTACTTCCATTCGTATTACAATAGTTTTTATACACAAAATAACCACCAAAAAGAATTTACATAAATCAAGCGGATGTGTCAAAATAAATCCTTAATACCAACATAGAAACTTAAACCGGAAACGCACAATATTTTAAATAAATCAAAAGGAAGTCTAAAAATAGAAACAATATATAAATTCAACCGGAAACTACAATATTTTGAATTAATCAAAAGGAAGTAACAAAATAGAAACTTTCATAAATACAACCGGAAACCACAATATTTTAAATGAATCAAAAGGAAGTAACAAAATAGAAACTTTCATAAATACAACCGGAAACCACAATATTTTAAATTAATCAAAAGGAAGTAACAAAATAGAAACTTTCATAAATACAACCGGAAACCACAATAGTTTAAATTAATCAAAAGGAAGTTTCAAAATAGAAACTTTTATAAATTCAACCGGGGGTTGTTTTGGTTGGAACCGGTTTCCAACCAAAACAAGCTTAAATTTAAATCTACATAATGGTTTGGCGCCCATATGTACATGTAAATACAGCATGTTCTTGTAATCGTCATGGATTTGTTTATTAAAAAAAAAAACTATCGTGTGGCACCCGAACTTAATTGATACAATCGTCAACACCACAATATCTAATTATGTCGGGAAACATTTACACCGTCGATATAAATACCAAAGATATAAATATGATAGACTGATAAACAGTCAAAGCGGTGAACTCGTCGAAAAAAATTGCGTCCAACTGTTGGCCGCAAACTGCACGCACATTAGAATAACACAATGACAGGACAATGACGTGGCACGCGTGTAAGACGTAGCTGTCACGCACACCAGCTTATCAAAGTAATAAAGTAAAGAGTGAATAAAGTTGGCCGGTTTCTTTTATGTACTTCTTTTGCAGCGCGATACTCTATCTAGTGGAAGAATTATACAAAATATATATTTGGGAACATAGATATTCTGTAATTCAATCGAAATAAATACACCCTACGTTAAGAATATGTTTGATTTACAAATTACTTTTGTATTACGTTTTTATGAACTACGCATGCTACTGCACGTTCGTGGTTTTTTTTTTTTTGAGAATGGCAAATTTTTCTCCAAACGCAATTTTTCTACTTTTTCAAAAATCATCTGTGGGTTGCCACAATTAAAAAGGATAAAATATTTTAAAATAACAAATAATATTAGTTAATTAGTCTATTATAGTATATACCAACACCCAACACCAGTCATATATAATATAAAGATTACAATGAACAAACAACTTCCCAAAGTATTATTCCACCATTTAGCTCTAAATTAAAGAAAAATTATACCGTTTTATCTCTATGGTGTTTAAAAATTAACCCGACAAATTTTAAGAAGTGCTTTAAACCATCGAACTGAATAACTTTTACTATGGAACTAACTTTGAAATCACGAATAAAAATCTGCTGTTCCTTACAGTTTAGTTAGAACAATAGGTATAAAACTTTAGTATGGAACAGCAGATTTTTTACTATTTTAAGTATTTCTGTTTTTTGTTGTTGTGTGAATATTATGTGCCATAACCTGGGTCTAATAAATTTATTTTCTTTATTTATTTATTAAAACTTTTCGCACACAATAAGGCACAAAGGCGGACTTAATGCCTTAGGCATTCTGTACCAGTCAACCAAGCCTGGTAAAGAAATAAGATAGCAGGTGCTCTGATTGAGAGAAAATAATAATATAAAAATATATTAAAATTAATTATAAATAAAATGGGTGCACAAGTACATAAATAGGTTATAAACTTATAATAACTTAACTTAAACATACATATTACTATAATCTCTTTTCTTTCTATGTTTTCACATAAATATGTAGGTTTTATAACAAAAACATCTCTTCATTTTAATCTCCCTTATTCATATTTCATCCTCGACATATACTGCCATTAAATAGTC
Source organism: Tiliacea aurago (assembly GCA_948098905.1). NCBI lineage: Eukaryota > Metazoa > Arthropoda > Insecta > Lepidoptera > Noctuidae > Tiliacea > Tiliacea aurago. Next base: position 23,227,838 of record OX402585.1, read on the forward strand.
ACAAATCCCGAGTCACCAATAAAATAGTTTGAATAACCATAAAGTGCTGTAAGTCAGTTCAAAACACGGCTGTAAAATCAGGCCAAACTCGACTACTTAATATTCAAGCAAAGTCAGATGTTTTTGAAAGTTTTCATAGAAAATAAGTAATGGCCGCAGAAATTAGTTAGCGAACACAGTAAATTAATGTCACAGTAGAAGAACTTCGAGTAATGGCAGTCTAAATCAAATTTCCACGCCAAGCTCCGCCCCATGCTCCCCGCCACTCCGTTATGTACTAAGCGCTAACACATCAGTAATAAAGTTGAATACCACGTGCGCTCTTTGATCGTGTTCGAGCGCGAAACTAAATAGCGTAAGTCTCAATTCTTATTTCGTTTTTAACTAAAGTAATAATTGATCTAGAGAAAAAATATCTGGTGGCTGGATAATAAACTATATTTTCTTGCTGTGAATATTTATTTTAGACATAAAAACCGAACAATCTTGTTTGTTTTTATAATTATCCTTAAAAAAGACGTGATTTCCGAATAAAAAATGTATTTGTAGTCTTTTGTGGAAAAGGCCTATTTACTTCTCCCAACTCTCCCCTCTACCCCTTGTTTTAAAAAATAACCTCACGCTCAAACCAAGCGAAGATAATTCACAAATACACAGGCGTGATGTTATGTCTGCAATGCTACATTTTTTTTTGTGGAAGAGGCCAATTTACTTCTCCGAACTCTCCTCTCTACCGCTAGTTTTAAAAAATAACCTCACGCTCAAACCAAGCGAAGATAATTCACAAATACAGGCTAGTTACGCTTCTGTTCTGCACACTGTACTTTGGCCAACTTACAATCTCTTTGTCGAGTTCCTGCCGCAGGATGTAATCGGTTTAACACTCTTGCCACAAAAAATATAGATAAAGAAGGTCGGCTTCATACATCGAGTTAAGACCCAGATATATGCCAGTGACCTTGAGTGGTTAGCTTGCGTGTTCTGTACTGAGCTCACGCAACGCGTAGTACGTTCAGCCAGTAATAGGACTCGCCCATCAAGGAGCGCTGTCCCCAATTTGACGCATTATTAATTTATTATACACAAAACAAAAGGTACTTTAATAAAACGCGTATACTAAAAGATCAATAGTTAAATTATCTTTAAATTGGTGAAGGTTTCAGAAAAATACGCTTGGTAGATTTTGCGACATTTTCTATTTTTTATCCGCGTTAGACATAACTTTACAAATTAATTTCACTATGTAATATAAACATAATCTAAAATATTCACATATTAAGTTATTGAGAAAATGTTCTAATTTAACATATATTTTTTTCAAATCATTAACACTACTCGTTTAGACGTGATCTTCAGTATAAAATCATTAAAAGTCGGTTATCTTCGCCTTATAATAAAACAAGCGCACGCAGACACGCGTATGGTTTGTTTATTAATTATATCTAAAAAATGTAAACAAATGGATCAGAGAACGTATCTGTGAATGCTAATTTGTCTTGCCGCTTACAAAATGAGTGCTTAGATTTGATATTTGAAGTAAAACTTCTTTAGGCACGCTTGACTTGGGGAGTAAGCTGGTGAATGTATGACAAGAGCGTTACGGAAGTGACGAGAGCGTTGCGGAAGTATAATTAGTATTAATATTTGTAAGTTTTACTTCAGTCGTGTGGTCGCACACTCGTTTTTTTCTATACTTAAACCCGAAATTCTAAGTTTAATGAACCTTAAGGATCTTTTTCATTTGGCAATTAAGGTAAATTTTTATTAAACTCAGTTTACGTCGATGATTTTCAATTACAATTTAATAATTTTATTCAAACCACGACTATTGGCAAAAGTGGTCAGATATAAAGTTGAAAGCTTTTTAATACTTACTGATAAAGGACTTTAAGTACTAATGTAAGTAGTAATGTAAATTCGGGTGGTGCCACGTAAAGAATGGCATCATCCTATTTCTTCCCATGAGTGTCGTAAAAGGCGACTAAGGGATTTACTAGAGAATGGGTAGCAGCGTTCATTATGCACTTTAACACCATACTGCAATCGCCAACCCGCCTGCCAAGCGTGGCGATTATAGCAATCCACTATTGGGCTGGAATGATGATGATGATGATTTACTAATGACTATATTATGTACTAATTCCCTTTAGGGAGTGATTGCGTAGAGAATAAACCTGAACAGGGTTTATTTACACTTTTATAAGATACTTTTGGAACAGACTATTTTTACGGCGATCTCAAACGAATGCCTGTCGCGAGTGCGCTTGCACTCGCTGTACATGAAGCGTGTCTTTTGTGTGCGTGCGTATTCTTTCTTTGTATGAACCCGACCTTCTGTACCTATAATGTGCTTTCACTGCGGACGGTACAAGCAAGCGACAAAACTTTGAGTCATTTGCTTCATTGCAGGCGGAATTTTGCAGATTAAATTAGGTTGTTAGCGTATTTTTGTCTGGGGACGTTGTTGTCTTGACTTTTGACAGGTCACTCTAAAGTTTAGCTTTAGTACTCCTTGGAATGGAAGGTTTTAGGTCTCGTCAATTTTAGGGGCTTATTAAGTCGTCTGTCTTACTAACACTCGTGTTGTCGTGTGCAAACACTGCAAAAACGAGAACTAAGCACGACAAATAAATTATGTAAGTAACATAATTATACAACATGTCCCAGAATTAACGCACAACCTCTTAAGGGGTCATTGTACTCATCATTATGAACAACTTTCACTATGGGACCAAACCTGAAATCGCGAAAATGAATCAGCAGTTCCCTACATTTAATTCTCAATTCTCAATTCTTTATTGCGTACCATAATGTATATAGTTGGTAAGGAAATAATTATTTTAGTCACAATTATGGACCCTGTCGGGCACAGCATAGATCAAGTAGGAGAGATAAGGAAGAACCTTGGGTATTTAATGTGATACATTTTATTATTGGTTATGTAGATATTAAGTTAAACTGTTTTATTAATACAGAATTGAATTTAAGAATTATAATTATTGTTTTATAGATTATATACATTTATTTATTTATTAATATTTTAAAAACCCTTTATTTTTAAATTATTCATTATTTATTTATTATTATTTTTATTTAGTACTTAATTATATTTATTATCCCTAGGGTAAGTTATTTATTGGACACTCCATATTTATTTAAAATTTATTTTTCTTATTATTAGTAGAGAGAGTATTTGTAGTTAGAAGTAATTAGTTATGAAATTACCTATAATTTATCATTTAAATATTCGCATAAACTATAGAATGTCTTTATAAATAAATTGAAGCTTACAAGGAAAAGCTTCAACTTATTTATAAAGATATTATACGTATTTAAATTCTTTATTATTTCGGGTAACTTATTATATTTTTTTATGGACATGACAAAGGTACTATTGGAGTGCATTTTTAGTCGCGATATTGGTAAGTTCAGTCTATTTTTATGTCTCAAAATAATTTTCGTTTGTATGTCCTCTCTTTTTGTAAAGAACTCTGGGTACTTACGCACGAACTTACAAACTTCAAATATATAAAGACAAGGTAGGGATAAAATCTTTAGTTCCTGAAAGTGGGGTTTACAGCTATTAGTGACTTCAATATTTACTAATATTCTAATTAGTTTTTTTTTTAGGGTAAATAGCGTCGGCGCGTCAGTGCTGTTTATGTTAGTTTATGTTCGAATAACCCGTCAAAATGTAGGAAAGAGGTAATATTTTTTTCGCGATTTCAGTTTTGGTCCCATAGTAAAAGTTCTTCACAATGATGAGTACAAAGACCGTGTAAGAGGTTTTGCGTTAATTCTGGGACATGTTGCATAATATTCCGTGTGGTCGTAAAGGATAGCACCATCCTATTTCTTCCCGTGGTGTCGTAAAAGGGATTCACTAGAGAATGGGCAGCAGCGTTCTCTATGCAATTTAACACCATACTGTGATCGCCAACCCGCCTGCCAACCGTGGCGATTATGGCAATCCCCCCCTTTTAGCGGAGGCCTATGTCTGATCTTTGATGTTGTGATCTTTACACAATGCAAATGAGGACTCAGCAAGTAAACACTTTTTAAAACTGAATTAGCTACAAAACAAACCTAGTTAATCGACCAGCTAAGAAAGAAAATTTGCGTTAAGAAATCATCAATAAGAAAGTAACAAGCACGTTTAAGTCCAAAAACGAATGACCTATTTCAAGAAAAACTACACTTATTGTACAATATTTCGCTCGCAATAAATCCGGCAATATATCAACGTATTTAACAAACAATTTATCCAATTTTATAGCGAATAAATTTTTAACGAACAATAATGCAGCTATTTGCTGCAATGTTTTGTCTTGCTAGAGACACTATTCGGGAGCAGCGGACACTGGGTTAAACGCGATTTGACGCGGGCTGTTTTTATCTAGTGTTTTCAATACTTCAACAAAGTTGTTGGAAGTTATACATGGCTATTTGATGTCTCTTCAAACTTCCCCGATTGACTAGTTTATGACCAGAGCTGGATAAAGAGCATGTGCTCTCCTCAAAAAATGTCTACGTTTGAGAATAGTCCAACTTAAGCCTTTTTTTCTTCTCTTAGCTTAGTTTATAAACAAAATCTTTCTTCTACTTGAGTTCATACTACTTAAAGTCAAAGGCAAATTATTTATTTCAAATAGGCACATAATAGGCACTATTGAACGTCAAAATTAAAAAAAAAAAAAAAACATTGGTTCTAGTTGCCCCTTTTAAAGGGTAGGTTCGTATGGAGAAGAATGAGCAAAAAACTCCACCACTTACTTCCAGTATCATTAAATTTGCCACTCCTCTTACTTCCAGTGTTATTAAATTTTCCAAATGAAAAAAAAAAATATAATATCATAATCATCATTTCAGCCGAAAGGCGTCCACCACACATATGCCTCCCCCAAAGGGGGCCATAGTCAGCCACGGTTATCAGGCGGGTTGGCGATCGCAGTATATGAGCAATGCAATATCACATTTACAGCTGCCAAATCGCCTAACTAACCATTCAAAACCAACGCCTAACACAATTTACCGCGGCGCGATTTCCCGCACAGTGTACGTTTTCCCTAAACCGGTATCATTAGCGGTGCCCAGGTTGGAATGCACCTCTCGCCCACCGAGCACTTACTTTGGCCAGTCGCCAAACAACTACGTACTGTCAGTTTTTACTAGTTTATCTCGTTGCGAACTCGCTTTGCACTCTATATTTTCGTTACGATGGAATTGGTACTTATTTGCTTGGAGTTTCTGCTTGTTTCCCTGTTTGCATAAAACTGCAGCTTGTTACAGCATAATCAGCCTATAATGTTAATGTAATGGTAATGTATAATGGGACACAGGCCTCCTCTTTTTCGAGAGGGAGTGGGCAATAATCTACCACGCTCGCCCAGTGCGGGTTGGTAGATGTCACATGTCTTCGAATTTTTGGTTCTAGGACATGCCGGTTTCCTCATAAAACTGCAATGCGATGATATTAAGTCGTACAGTCACGAGCACTAATATACACTTAGCAATATTTAAAAGTGATTTCCTCTAACTATATTGATTGTAATTTTATTTTACTTCGAACATAGTATTTTGGAACCCAAACTATTATGAAATAGATCTTTTCTCAACGTTGCAATCGTTATTCCACGAGAAAATCGGTTATGAGTTTTGCTAAGTGTTTACATATTCGTGCTTATGACTGTACACGGTTAAAAACATGTAGTGAGTGTCTATCTATTTGCACCCAGAATTTACCATTGCCAACGAACAATTACTTCCTAGTCAACACTATTTTCTGACCGAATTCGAACCGGGACCTCGCATTTGGGACATCGTCATCATGCACAGGCTGATTTAAACCACTGCTAAGCATAGGCCTCTCATTTCTTGTGCCAATCCCCACGGTCCTGTGCCAGAGCGGGTAAAACCGTAGAACCTGGATGAGCCCAGGGGGTCTTTTCCAAAGCGATAGTTTTATAACTTCTCCCCTTGAACGTCGATGAACTCATTGAGTGAACGATTTTGAGATATCGTCGATTCCGACACACGTTTCCGATTTCCGCGACCACCTACGACGTAGCTTGACAGCTGTCAACTTTTTGCAAATGGAGGTCGCGGCGGCGGAGGGGCTGGAACGCGATATATAATAAATAAATGAATGGATATATTTTTTTTAGTTTTTTCTCCAAAATAAAAAAGGGGGGGAATAGTCTAGGAACGCTGACTCAATCATATTGTATTCATGTTGTATGTGCAGCGATCGGCGACCGACAGTTCGCCCATAAACACCGCTAGCTATAGACGCGCTAACCATCCATACCTACATTGTATTACGTTTGTGAGTAAAAGAAATATCCAAATTTATCCAACGTTTAATTTTTCTCCGTACTCACACACCTAGAACACTACGTACACGAACACACAAAAATTCCAAAGTTTCCTTTTTTGACTTTGAGTCCTTACCCATTTTTGACTTTGGCTTATCTTTTTAATTATCGTTTTTTTTTCTTTCGCCGTAGTTTGCCATAGTTAGCCGTAGTCCAGAAACAGCCGAACATTCGGCCAATACTTCGGTTTATGTTCGGGGTAGACCCCCTGGTTGTGCCCGCGATGGAACAATTTCGTCCGCCCATCTCGCCGACCGACACAACGCAAGGGCAAGAAGTTGCGACGCCACTAGTCACACGTAACCACAGCTTGCCCACATTATGTCACTGCGATGTGGTGTGGTCGTGGTACGGCGTGTAAACACACAATTTGATAGCGAAATTCATCCACGCAGATTGGTAAACAAAATGGCCACCACCAACTCGAAGCCAACTAAATCCTTTAGTAAGAACCAGAGAGATCACGAATTCTCGCCAGTTAATTGTGGTGGACAAAGTTGGCGAGCCAACATCCAGTGCAGGCTTACTTTCGAACTTGTGACCCGTTTGCCAAGACAACTCGAACATACGACCGAGTATCAAGTAGTAGATATGCTAAAAAGTTTGGCAGATTTGAGGTAGATAACACTGGCAGATTTTGATTTAGGCGATGTTTTGATAGATTCTTGGTAAAATATTTGCCTGGTTTCGAGTTAAGAGTAGACACTTAAGACGCAGGTATATGCCAGTGACCTAGAGTGGTTAGCTTGCGTGTTCTGTTCAGCCAGTAATAGGACTCGCCCATCAAGGAGAGCTGTCCCCAATTTGACGCATTATTAATTTAGACACACACAAATAAAAGGGATTTTAATAAAACGCATATCAAATCATCTTTAAATTGGTGAAGATTTCAAAAAAATACGCTTGGTAGATGTTGCGCCATTCTCAGTTTTTTATTCGCGTTAGACATAACTTTACAAATTAATTTCACTATGTAATATCATCAAACATAATCTAAAATATTCACATATTAAGTTATTGAGAAAATGCTCTAATTTATCATATATTTATTTCAAATGATTAACACTGCTCGTTTAGATGTGATCTTCAGTATAAAATCATTAAAAGTCGGTTATAGTCCCCTTAACTTCCGAATTCACAACAACAATTACTGTTACTTATCATTTTTTATATATCTTTTGGGTTCTCCTCTAAATTAAAAATTCTGCAAATAGATAAAAAGGTGTGCACCCTATGATAATACTAATATTAATCTCGTTAAAAAAAATGGCTTTTTAACATAACTTATGCCATATTTCGCCCGTTATGTTTAAGTCTCATGTAGGTAATAGGGGATCACCCTATGGACATTCACCGGGCACAAATCCAAGCAAACTCAGACCTGCTACTGAGAAATTTCTAAGGTTTGTAAGTTATGACATTTCAAATAATACAGGATACCAATCCAAATAGAAAGTTCGAATCCTCAATAATAACGTAACTTGTAAACTGTAGACCAACTTCACCGTCGCTATTGATAAACGGCAATGTAAAATAACTCCAGCACCAGAGTTAACAACTTTATACACCCTTATGTTAAAGAAGCACAAACTTTAATAAACTAGTTGGTTTACAAATACAACTAGTAACTAGTATCGGATAAAGTTCTAACTGATATTATAAGTTCAAAATAGTTTGTAGTTCAGAGGGACAAAGTAACATTCGATTAGCGATGACGCTAGTAGAAAAGCCAAAAAATGTATGGGGTTGACACAAGCTATCGAAATGTTACGTGATCATAGGTAAATTAATAGAAATTAGCTAGACAATGTTCGCTGAATCGACAACGTCGAACGATAAATTCCTTAGAGATGCGTAGAGATAAAATACAATAACATGGCGCGCCCATCCAAAATTCAAAACGTTTAAAAGTATTTATGACAGTATTTACAAAGCGCCACCAAGACTCACACCACATTGTGTACGTATTGACATCGGCTTTCAAACAAAAATAAATCCAATTATTTATTCGTAAGGATTTGAATACATACCTACATTGAAACAGTAATTAGGAGGGATCTTTAGCCAAGTGGTACTTTTTGACAAGCGTTATCACCTGCCAATCGAACTTCGTTATCGTTGAACTGATAGCGATTGTAGAAATAGAATCACTCCGAAGCGAATGCCATTTGTCAAGGCCCTCTATATTGGCTACTACTCGTAACTACTCATATTCGCAGTATATTCTTTTATTTTTTTTATTGATAAACTCGCTACCATCATTATTATCGTCCTGCCCTCGTTCCATGTAACTTGGAGTCGGCGCAACACGTTTCCTTCTTCCATTCTCCCCTCTCAACCGTCGAGCTATTATCACGACATGCCGCAGCGTATGTAGGTGGTCTACTGTGCTAAAGCCTTTACGGAATCCGGCTTGTTCGGGATGGAAGTCGTCAAACCTGCGCGCGAGACGGTTCGTAATGACTCTTGAAAACAGCTTGTAGACATGGCTTAGAAGTGAGATGCGCCTATAATTCTTAAGGAGGGTATTATCACCCTTCTTAAAGAAAAGGATCACCACACCTCTTTTCCTTGCCTGTAGCGTTTTGCCCTCGAGTATGACGGAATAAAACAGCTTCTGGAGGACCTTTAGAACGGTTTTTCCGCCGGCCTTCAGGAGTTCGGCCGTAATTCCGTCATCACGCGGCGCCTTGTTGTTTTTGAGCTCAGTCAATCTAGCTCTTGGGTGGTTTGCCAAATTCGTACCGGGGTTATTTTCACGAACCCGTCGTTATAATCGTCCACGGAGCTCTCTAGGCAATCGAAACGATTCTGAAGTTCGAGCTGAAAGTTCTCGGGGTTTCGGATTTGGATTGGTGCTGGGCGGAGCGTAGAATTCATCAGTCGAGATTTTTCCAGCTTGATATTTAAGTTCAATGTGCCTCTTACCATGCGGTGATCACTTCCGGTTTTCACCGCGTTGATCACAGAGGCATCATTAAATATTTGCTTCTTCGTCGACATAATGAAGTCAATCTCATTTTTTGTTGCACCATCGGGGCTCTGCCAGGTCCACTTTCTGTGCTCACGTTTTCTGAAGAAAGAGTTCATCATAAAGAGGCCTTCCTACTTCATAAAACTGGCCAGCACGTGTCCAACTCCAAATTGCCCCACTCGCAGCTCATCGTCGTTTCGTTTGCCCAGTTTTGCGTTGAAGTCGCCCATGACAACGGTGAAGTGAGCTTAAGAGCCATATATGGCTCTTGAAATATACTCATACATGGTCTCCACCTGATCGTCGGGGTGTGACAAAGTTGGGTCGTAAACCTGTATGACCTTCAGAGAATATCTTGCGGATATTCTGAGTATAAGGTACGCCACCCTGGTCGACACATTCTCGATCTTCACCACGTTGCTCACAAGGGACTCATGGACGATAAACCCGACACCACCTTGGGACTGCTGGTCGCCCTCCTCCCCCTCTGGTTTTGGGTTGAAAGATTATAATAAAATGTGATTCTGGAAACCTTTTACTGAAATAAATACAGAACACAATAGTAACTTCAACCTGACTAGGATGTGTGTTGAAAAAAAATATAGCATAAGTAATTAACTATGTATAATTAAAGCAAAAGCATCAATCAACCCGGGTGACCCTCCGTCCGACAATAGGCGAATAAACAAGCAATTTACGCCCAAAACCGCACCGTCTTAATCACGGCAAAGGCCGCAATAGCCCATGCAAGGAATTCAATTAGGTGACACGTTGGACCAGGCCGTTAATGGAATCGACCCTTATAACGGCCAGGGCTGCCCGATGTGTGTTTTCAATGCAGAAGGTAATTTTATAGACGGTGGGTTGCATAGACGCTGAAAACATTTATATTTTGCAAGTAAGAGTAGCAAATAAAAAACTTTTGACTTTTCACTTTTTAGTGGGTTAGTTTTTAATTTATCTAAGTTACAATAGCCTAATGTTAACTACTCGTCACCTTTTAAAAATATTGCTTTTCCCGATGCTGGGCAGCATCGAGAAAAGCAATATTTTAAAACTGCCACTCACCATATGCATAGTGATAGGCACATTAACGTACCTAATCGAATCGCAACCCGTTAAATACTTATTATTATATTGCTGTGGTCTCCATCATCAGTACCACTTCACCAAATGGTGCTTTCCGAAAGCAAATGCACGAGTTCCTATAAAAAATATCCAAATCGCTATAGGGTTGCCTATAAAATTTGAGGGTTCCCCTCGATTTCCATGGGATCCCCTCATCAGATTGACTGATTTGGTGGCAATGGGACCACCTCGGAAGTATACCCTTTCCAACAAAAAAAGAATCATCAAAATCGGTTCATAAACGACGAAGTTAGGCGCGAACAAACATAAAAAAAAGCATATATACGGTCGAATTGAGTAACCTCCTTTTTTAGAAGTCGGTTAAAAAGTAAGGCCCGACGCCCATTGACGGTACGGCATTGCAAGGTATTTTTAGGCGACGAATAAAAATATAACTTAATACCAATGATGTATTACCTTTAGATGCGTTACCCGCGCTCAATAATAGCAAAGTAAAAGCAAGGCAATTGCCTGACTTGGAATTTGTTGCGCGCCATCCAGTGACGCGGCTACACGTCACTATTACTCGCAATTCTCAACAACTATTTGTAAAGAAAATGCCTTGCCATGTCTATACACGATATACAAATTACACTACTACTGAGAGGTAAAGAAAAACGTCTCATTTCATGCGTAACTACTAATTGTATTTTTTTATTAATACATAATAAAATGTTTTTTGTTTTGACATTCGTCTGACTGCTGCGACCCACGCGTACGTGCAATGAACATGCAACAGCTAGTGACGTAACTAAATTATGTATGTTCATCTCTTTCTAACAACAGATATCGGTATAGGTCTTTCCTTTTCTTCACGCACTATAAGATTGTATGCAAGTATGTAGTTACATTCATGGCATACGCAATTTTTAAGTGCACTAATGTTCGTGTATGACGCGTCTATTTATAATACGTCATTGCTTAATACTAAGTTAAATAACGTTCGCAAGTACAAAAACAATACCGCGGAATGTTAACATTGAAATTTCAACTTTATTTCCATACATTCAAGCTATATTTCTATTCGTCGCCTAAAAATACATTGCCATGCCGTGCCGCCAATGGGCGCCGGGCCTTAGTCAACACTAGCGTGTATCCGACGATATTTTTTAGTAAAAAGTGGTACTCGTTTGTAATAAATTAAGTTATATTATTTACTAACTGGTACCCGCAGCTTCGCCCGCGTGACGTTGTCTAAATAAAAATAGCCTAAGTTATAACATCAACTATCTGTCAGTGAAAGTCCCGTCAAAATCGGTCTAGCCGTTTCGGAGATTAGCCGTAACAAACAGACAGAAAATTTTTTAATAAATATTTTTTTTGCTTTAATTCCTGAATATACTTTCATATACATTTAGGAAAAAGCTGTTATTTCAAATTACAAACAGACACTTACATTATATTTATTTGTATCGATTTATAGCTGTGCCCGTGACTTCGTTCGCGTGCATGGCGGAAAACAATAATATGTCGCCTAAAGAAGGTGTAGTAGGTACCACTTCTCCATTGAAAGGAAGAATCTTCCGATCTCGCCTGATAGGAAGCGCTACCTTAGGTTCTCTACCACAGCCTTTACGGATGTAGTCACTGTGTCTTCAGGGTTTATAATGTCAATGCGAGGAAGTGTCACTTTGATGTTTGAAAATAATTAATAAAAATCTACGCGCCTAGTTGAGGCTCATTATCTGTGCACCTGCCGTACTCAATAAATCAACTGCCCGTTATCATGGTGAAGAACGATCATGCTTTAAGACGGAGATATAAGCCAGTGACCTTGAGTGGTTAGCTTGCGTGTTCTGTACTGAGCTCACGCAACGCGTCGTACGTTCAGCCAGTAATAGAACTCGCCCATCAAGGAGCGCTGTCCCCAATTTGACGCATTATTAATTTATTATACACAAACCAAAAGGTATTTTAATAAAACGCGTATACTAAAAGATCAATAATTAAATTATCTTTAAATTGGTGAAGGTTTCAGAAAAATACGCTTGGTAGATTTTGCGCCATTCTCAGTTTTTTATCCGCGTTAGACATAACTTTACAAATTAATTTCACTATGTAATATAATTATAATCTAAAATATTCACATATTAAGTTATTGAGAAAATGCTCTAATTTAACATATATTTTTTTCAAATCACTAACACTACTTGTTTAGACGTGATCTTCAGTATAAAATCATTAAAAGTCGGTTATGAGAGAAGTTATGTTATGGTTCGCCTAAGAGCACTGTTGAAAGTTTTCCAAGAAATTAGGCAAAATGACTATAAAATGATTAATATACTATTAGTGTGATTTCTATTGTATTTGTGTATCCTTTGTTGGAGATTCCAAATAAATAAATAAATATCTTAAAAACTTGTTTTAATTAAGAAAATGTTTCTGTGTAAACGATGTTAGAGAGGTTGCTTGCCTCAAGCAACCTCTCCTGCATACAGCAAGTGCCTGTGTGAAAAGCAACCCATTTACTGAGATCCACCTCTAGTTATGGCCGCCATTTTCATTTCTTAATTTTCAGCACCAGCTGAAAGAGATATGAGTGAGACCTTTAAAGAGAAATCCAGAACCAAATACTCCAAGTCCTAGGTCCAGACCCCAGAACTCCAGAAAAGCATCTACGAACCTACTTTATTTTCGACATCTTTATTACAAAAAAAGAAATTTTAGTACAGAAATTTTGACGTTAATACACGAATGAGTCTTACTCTTCTCCGGAAAATCTGAACACCGCGATTTGGAAAATGACGACATTTACTCAATGCCACCTATCGAATACTGTGGTTAACTCGATATCGCTCCACATACAATAAACTGTTTTAAATCAAACTGAAACCCGGTTTGATTTAAGAAAATTGTAATGATTTAAACTAATAATTAATGATCTAACATTGAATCCTCAAAATTATATATAAATTTTTACTAATATTCTATGGGGTAATTTTCCTTAATCTGAGCCTAAAAATTATGATTAATTTCAATAAAATTTGTGACTACAGCAAGAGGTATTTTAGTATAGCCATTCGTAGAGCAACTTATCAATAAATCATCATAATTATCTTAGCGCAGTATGAGTCCAAGTTGATGCAAGTTGCATTCCAAAATATTTCTCTTCTGAGGCAACCCTATACCTCTGAAAATTAATCATGACACAACTTGAAAGGTACAAGCTCGATATTTCAAATAAATCCTACACTAATGATAACATTAGTGTAGGATTTATTTGGAATATCGATAATTGCGTAAGACATTTTTGCTCTACAATTGTTGCTATGTAGAAAATAAATCGTAGCGGTCTGGGCGTGCATAAGAAAGTGACAGAGTCAATTAATTCCACATGCGAAAAAAAAATTTAATATTTTATAAAATATTTTTCTCTATTTTACATAGTTTAAAAAAAAAAAGTTTCGTAGCCTGGATTTGTGCCCGGCTGATGGCAATTACATGGAACCTAAACATACCTCGTGAAATGAGGGTGTACTATACGTTCACCTCTGCCTAACCCTTTGAGGAATAGAGACGTGATGCTATGTCTTGTACTTGTCCACATCATCATCATCATTTCAGCCAAAAGACGTCCAGTGCTGGACATAGGCCTCCCCCAACATTTAGAGGACAGGTTGCCATAATCACCACGCTCGGCATGCGGGTTGGCGATCGCAGTATGTTGTCAAAATGCATAGAGAACGCTGCTGCCCATTCTGTAGTCCTTTAGTCGCCTTTTACGACACACACGGGAAGAAATAGGATGGTGCTATTCTTTACGTCCGGCACCACACGGAACAAACACACAATTACACATAACTTATGTAAATATTTTTTTGTGTATATTTAATTATCTTTTAATAAATGGACAACGCTCCAACACATTGAAAGAAAGAAAGAAAGAAAAGAAAATACGTTTATTTGCGGTAAACATGACGCAAAGAAAGAACATAAATACAAAAAGAACAAGTAGGGGGAAAATATGCGTCACATCCACGCAAAACGGCCACCGCTCAGCATAACGCTGCGACCCTATGCGAGACAGAGCCCCAGTGCTGGTTTTCAGCGACAGCCGGTGTCGACGTGATGACCGGTGCAGCATACAGTGAGATTATAAATAAGAAACAAAATAAATACAAACTACTTAGATAATTTAGTACTACCCTGTGCTTTTAACAAGTGAACCAATCTAGCAGTGACCGCATTTTCTTAGTTATTTAACTTGAAAATGGAGCATTTAAAATGGCCATGTTGTAGGAACACAATGAAATGGCACATTTATTTTAACTTATAAGACTAGTTACCTGGTTAACTAGTTGCAAGGTTTTAATCCATTCTTTAATATTAATAAGTATTGTGTTCTAATGTATGTTGTTAGTATATTTGTGTTCTTGCAACAAATAAACAATAAACTAATATTAATCATACTACTAAAAGGGTTTAACTCGATCTCGATCCCGTAAAAACTTATTGACCGTCTAATGATGGACACTTTTTTTAAATTAATGAGCCCTTAAAAACATTATGTTATGATGGACGCTTTTTTATTATAATTGAGCTTGTTTTTAACTCATGGGTTTTTTTCACAGTTAGTTGCAGTAAATAAGCTAGGGTACCACAACCAAACGGGTTAGGTTAGTATCCTTCCGCGAAACAGTCGTGTTGCAGAAGGAGGCTGCGGAAAGGGAGCGGGAGATCTCGTCCGCTCACCCGGCCCGCAGCAGGCGCGACAGCAGGCAGACAATGCCCTCTTCCAGCCCCCCTAGATCGGTCCAGGGACGGCGGACTTGGGGACGTCTGCCGCCCCCTATCACACTGGACCCGAGGTGGCGACGCGTAGTGTTCCACGCGCGCCCCTTTCATACGTCAGGGTCAAACACCTCTTTCCTCCCCCCCCCAGACTTGAGGTGGCCCGCAGAGGCAGGCTGGCACTAACCGGGGATTGCGGAAGTAATAACAGATCCCAAGATCCCCGGTGCAAGTGTGGGAAGGGAACACTGGGGTGGTTTTTAGTCAGTAAGAGAGTCTGACAGACCCCTCCGCCCGCCCCAGGGCGGAAGACATCCATGAGGATTTTCCAACCCGTGAACAAAAAAAAAAAAAGTTTAGAACTGTGACTAACAATGTCTCGTCGCAGTTAATGGGCTATTTAGTATTTAGGGACCCCAAAATAGAAATTATTTGAAGTTAACAAAAAGAGGCGCCATCATTATATTAGACTGTTCAATAATATTTTTAGGAAAGCAAAATGGGAATGTTTGAGGTTCAATGAAATACATGCCCTACTAAAATAATAGTTTTATCACTTTATGATTATTGTTTAATCGACCAAACCGAACACAATGTTGTGCTAAACACAGAACCGCAAATAAAGCCACAAACAGACTAAAACATAATATCATCAAACAAAACGAATTACCTATCTACTGAATTTTATGCAGCAAATAACGATGTATAGATAAGCTGCTCTAATTTAAGCAGGTGTGTATATAATTATGTAATATAGTATTCCACAGACTATACCTGCAGTATTCATCATTTCAGCTGAAAGACGTCCACTGCTGGACATAGGCATTGACATTTATTTTAATTGACTAATTTGATTATCTATGACGAGTTGATGACATTGTTCTGTAGTACTTACATTTAATTTTATTATTATTTGGATTGTAATTTTTTTTTTTTATAATGTATGAATTTATAATATTATTTGATGTTAATTTAATTACCTATTTATATTTGTACGCTGTTAAGGCAAAACATGACTAATATAATTTTATTGTAACATCTTGCATGCCATGTGTGCGTATACTCATGTTTTGGACAAATAAATGATCTTATCTTATCTTATCTTAGGCCTCCCCCAAAGGGGGTTTGCCATAATCGCCACGCTTGGCAGGCGGGTTGGCAATCGCAGTATGGTGTTAAAATGCATAGAGAACGCTGCTGCCCATTCTCTAGTAATTAGTCCCTTAGTCACCTTTTACGACACCCACGGAAAGAAATGGGTTAGTGCTTTTCTTTACGTCCGGCACCACACGGAACTGCAGATCCTGCGGATACCTGCAGTATTGTCTCGAAATAATAATAATAATATTCCTCTTGGCTTCCACTATCTATAGTTTTAAACAACAACTCTATTCATTGATATCGCTGACAGTAAATGACAAATTACATTTGGGGCCGTAAATTAGACGCATGTCACTTCAGGGCGACAAAGTTTACGTTAATGATCTCCGGGATACGGAACCAGACTGTTTTGTTGTAGTGTTGCTAATACGCGTAATGGTTATTTATGTCACCCTTGAAATGTGTATACTCATCAGCGGGGCGAGCACGGCCTACTGTGACATGACTTGAGTCACACATTTTATCACAGTTTGAGCGATAAAACTGTTTTGTCATGAAATGCTAGTACAAATTGACATGACATAATTTATCATGTCTTGTCACAAACGTCTTGGACAGCCCGTGCGCGGCCCGCAGCAGTATGTTTATTTTAATGGCAAGCATCATTAATTCAAGTCAATGCCCATAAAACGCTATGGTTTCAGATACTGCTATAGAATCGCAGTAATGTCAACTTTTGTGTTCGTTTGTTGGCCAGCAGAACACATCAAGAGCGACCCGTCATGCTTTTCATACAAACGCTCGTATGTGATTATGGCATTGTAACAAATCTTTCTTTGAAATTTATGAACTAACTAGCTGCGCCCCGCGGTTTCACCCGCGTAGCCTTTGTCTTAATCCAGGGTGTCAGCTACCTCACAACATTTTATCAAAATTGGTCCAGCCGTTTGAGCGTGAAGAAAAAACACACACACTCACAAACTTTCGCATTTACTCGTATAATATTAGTGTGATTAGTGTGATAGGTACTATATCTAGGTTTCTATGAAAGCAAAAAATCTAAATTTGTAGAAACAAATTCAGTATAAGCCTGCAAAAATCAGGTTTTTTGCACAAATTTTACCTGAACTTTGGCCGTTTATAATCTATATATATAAAAGAGAAGTCCACTCACTGACCACTCATCACGAAATCTAGGAAACTACTGGGCCGTCAGGTCTAAAATTTGGCACAAGCACTCTCTATGGGGTGCAGGCGCGCACTAAGAAAGGATTTTTATAAATTCGCACCTTAAGCGGTTGAAAAGGGGTGTCAAAGTTTGTATGAAACTCCTATGTTTTTAAAGTTAGAGACATGAATGTTGGCCTGATTGTTCCTTTCGACTTCTAGGTGCTCACTAAGAAAGGATTTTACGAAATTCGGCGCTTAAGGGTGAAAATAAAGGTTTTTAATGTTTGTATGAAAAATGTACCAAATGCAGTTAAGATCCAAATTGAATCTTACGGCAACGAGTTATTGCATACTTTACATTGAAATTAGAACTCGGAGGCCGATGAAGATCTAAATTGAATTTTACGACAACGCGTTAATGCATATTTTACATTGAAATAAGAATTTTTGGAAGTTTTTTGAGGTTTATATTTAGTTTTTTTTCTTGGTGGCCAGTATGTTTCAGTGCAGGCGTGATAACGTTCTAAAGTTTTTATGCCAGTTCTAGGTGGCCAGTATTTTGCAGTATGCAGGCATCTGCTAAAAGATAATGAAATGAGGTTCTAATTGGTATTCAGGTAATTTGAACGTTGCTTTTATAGCATTAAAGTCGAGAATGCCAAGGGGAAAACTTCACAATGTTTAACCTTAATCGCGGCTTGCAAGCCGATCGTATCAAAAAACGAAGTCATGTATCAATCACAGAATACAAACCTAAGCGATACACGTTCAAGCTATAGTTACCGAAATTTCTGTTCTGCGATATTTTGTTATTAATTACTACTAATTTGCTTTGAAATATTTTTCATCGTCGTTGTTTGGTTTTCGTTTTGGTTTGTTTCGCTTCCTAATTTTAAATTGGAGGATAATAATTGTGTTTTTACCAATTTCTATTTCTTTGCGAATTACTTATTGTGTAGGTATTTCACACTGTGGTGTTACTATAATAGTTTTTAGTATTAGTGGTTCTTACTAGAAAAAGTGTCCTTGAATACCTACGTTCGTATTTTAATTTTATTGCTTAGTATCTTTGGTTTAGGCTGGTGTTGTAAGGGTTGGAAAAAGGCGGGAGAACTATTCCCATTTTAAATGGATGTCAGCACCAACTGACGGGGTCCGAAAGGGCCAATGCCTGCCAGGGTTATGAGCCTGTCCGAAAGGGATATCGTGGCCCTGGCACACACAGGCATTTGAAGGAACACGGGTGGGTTTTAGTCAGTAAAAGTCTGACACGCATCAAAATGACCTTCATTGAAATTTCCTGAGAATCAGATTATTTTTACTCCCTGTTGTGCGGCCACAACCGGCCAAAACCAGCAATAAAAATACCATCTTGAAACACCTGGAACTCAAATGGGAATAGTTCTCCCGCTGCCGTGAGTTCACAGGTGGTTCCGTAGGTGCCATTACAAGACATTTTAGCGACGTATTCACGCTTTGAACCATAAACAGCTCCTCCTGACCGATCCTGGGTGAAAGGTTGGATAATTTCCCAGTTTTTAGACACGTGGCGCACAATGCTGTCTCGAAATTGAGAAGACAATGACATGCCCACGTTACTGTTCACCAAATAGGAGAGAGATGAAAATAAGCATGCGCCATCGCCAGGGATATTTACTATTTGGCAAAGAATTTGCATGCCACAATTGTGGCGATAAGTCCCCTCTATGAGGAGTGGCTAGAGAGGCGCCACGGCTTCCTCACCTTCCGCCTGACGCACGTCCTCACCGGACACGGTTATTTCGGGAGGTTCCTATTCAGAATAAAGCAGGAGGAAACGCCCGGGTGTCACCACTGTGTGGATCGCCCGGAGGACACGGTGGAGCATACGGTTGAGGTCTGCCCTGCTTGGGCGGAGCACCGCCATGTCCTCACGGAGGCGATCGGCGGCGGCGATCTCTCGCACCTGGCCCTGGTTCAGGCCATGGTTCGGAGCGAGAGTGCACAGGAGGCCGTCACCTCCTTCTGCAAAGCAGTAATGCATGCGAAGGAGGAGGCGGAACGCGTGAGGGTGAGGCAGGGTTCGCGCCCTCACGCCCTTAGTCACCGAAGGAGACGCCCCGGGCGTCGGGAATCGCAGGCCGATTCCCGGCCACCGTGGGCGCGGGCTTGCGGACGGTGAGCGATGGGTAGCTCGCAGTCCGATAAGGACCAGGCCCGGGTCGACGGCGCGTTGTGTTCCACGCGCGCCTCAAAGAGATGTCAGCATCAATTGACGGGGTCTGAAAGGGCTAATGCCTGCCAGTGATATCGTGGCCCTGGCACACAGGCATTAGAAGGAACACGGGTGGGTTTTAGTCAGTAACAGTCTGACACGCCCTCCCCGCTCCGGCCAGAGCGGGAGAAGTTATTTGATAATTTAGCACCCAAAAAAAAAATGGCAGCGGCAGAACCAACAACCGTCTGCTACGATGTCCTTCACACCGTTCTGGCTTCATTCATTCTTCTTTCTTTGTCGCTCCCTCTGAACATCAGGACGGCACCCAGCCGGTTATCATTTAAAGTGAAGGCACGTGAACATATTCGTCAGAAGTTGGCCGAAACATCAACATCAACGTTGCACCTGCCATGTTTTGTCTCTGCATCACCCTAAGGTTGACTGGTAGAAAATGCCTCAGGCATTAAGTCCGCCTTTGTACAGTGTATTTTTTTACTTGTGCATAAAGTTTTAATAAATAAATAAATAATAAACTATTCTCATTTGAGTTCCAGATGTTTCAGGATGGTATTTTTATTGCTGGTTTTGGAGAAGCACGGCAGGGAGTCAAAATAATCCGATTCTCAGGAAACTTTAATGAAGGTCATTTTGATGTTTTAATTCCGTTGGCTAATTTAAATAATAAAAAAACCGGCCAAGTGCGAGTCGGACTCGCCCACGAAGGGTTCCGTACCATTATCTATAAAAATGGCAAAAAAATCACGTATGTTGTATGGGAGCCCCCCTTAAATATTTGGTTTATTTTAATTTAATTATTTATTTTTAAAGTGAATATACAGGGTGTTTGGTGCATCGTGTGCCAAATTGAAATGGTCGACTGAAGGAGTCATCCGCTAGCCTTTTAGACCCTTTAACACCCCTCATGCTCTGTGGATTTTTTTTTATCGACTTTTTATTGGTTTCCAAAAAAAAGACCCAAATTTTACATTCAAATACAGATTTAAAAAAAAATATAAGGCGTAGACTCTGAATTTTATTTTTATTTCGATGTGTATTGTTTAAGAATACTTTTAAATACAAAATTAGTGATATTAGTCACCTAGTTCTTTTTTAATTCACTCGCAAAGGTAAAACTTAAATTAAAGCTGTACATGTTACAGCTGTTTATAAGGCTACAAAAAAAAATCAAAAGCGACCGGGATCTTCCAACTCCCTCATTAATTCTCCAGTCTATCCTTTTTCTAATGATGTGCCACATGCCATAAAAGTATTTTAACAACTTTGTGAATTCGCTAGAATTGTGAATCGAGTCACCTAAGGCTAATATTCAAAATTATGATTTAAAAAAAAATCTCTTAAATGATACCTGTCAAACCTATAAATCTGCTATCTCATTTTTATGGTTAGGTAAATTCGTGTCTCATATCTGTATCTTTCGTGGGATTTACTTGAAATAAAAAAACAAAATTGCATTTTTAACATTTATTTAATCATTGTTACAAATCTTGCTCAAATTGTTGGCCTCTGTTGCGAATGCAGGCCCGACACCTGTTTCGTATTTCAACAGTTGTTGTACGAAGTCGTATTTCCTCCTTAATAGTATTGAATGCCGCTTCTATGCGTTGGACTAATACCTCCCTAGTTGGAACCTCCGTGGCATATACCAACTCTTTGGCACGTCCCCAGACATAAAAGTCTAACGGAGTTAGATCTGGGGAACGTGGCGGCCATGGAATAGGGCCATCGCGTCCAATCCATGCATTGGGGAACACATTGTCGAGATATTCCCTCACAGTCAATCGCCAATGCGCGGGACAGCCGTCATTTTGAAATACAATGGGCACACGTTCATTAAATACGGGCACATCGGTCACTAATTCGGGCAGGTCATTTTGAAGGAATTCCAGGTAGTCTTCGCCATTGAGATTATCGGGCAGGTAATGCGGTCCGATTACCTGATTCCCAATCACTCCTGCCCAAACGTTTACACTAAACCTTCTTTGAGAAGATTTCTGTCTTTTAACACGTGGGTTTTGCGTTTTCGTTGTCCAGTGGTGCAAATTGTGTAAATTGAGGATCCCATCCTTGGTAAATTTGGATTCATCCGTCCACAGTATTCTTTTTAAAAAATCAGGATCATCCACATCCGTGTGTAAAAGAAACCGACAAAAAGCCACTCGTCTCTCAAAGTCGCCACCCTCAAGACCTGCAACAAACAAAAAACTCATTTAAATTTCTCTTGGGCAATAAGTAATTGCACAAGAAAGGACCCGCTGTTCGTGCTAATAGATTCACTACCTGGAAGTGACGCCATACCATACCCATTACCTGCTAAACAAAGGCAAGGTCAAACAAAGCTTGCACGGGTTTAAAGTTAGTTTAAAATTACGTACCTTGCACCGGAGTGTAGTGGAATGGATGCTTTTTGTTTTGACGAAGTACTTTCCACACTTTCCATATTGAAATATCAAGATGTGATGCCACATTTCTAATGCTTCTTGTAGGGTCTTCCTCAAAAAGTGCCAGTATTCTCTCGTCTACTTCAACATTATGTCGCACAATATGGCCCCTTGGTTCATTAAAAGTAACACTGCCAGTCTCGCGTATGCGTCGGTATGTGTCTTGGAAGACTCTGCGGCCAGGTAATCGTCTACCAGGAAAGCGTTCCTAGTAAAGTCGTTGCGCTGCACGAGCGACGCCATTAGCGGCTCCGTAAGCCATCATGTTGTCCGCATATTCTTCGTTAGAGAATGTCAACATTGCAATAACAAAAAACTCAAAGTTTAACAATAACAACAAAAATTAAACAAATGTAACAAGAACCAGCAAAACTTAACGATAACAAAGTAATAAAAGAATCGCGGAGTATGGTGAACTAGCACACACGTTAGGTAGCAGAGGCAGTCATGTCTCGACTAAAAAAATGGCGGGTCGGGCGGCGCGATTTGTTCAAACCGATTTAAGGTATGCAAGAAAGAGATAGAAGATAGATTTTACTGTGAAAGAGTGAGAAAACAAATTTTACCTCTTTCTCAAGTAACAGTTCCGCAATAAATATTTTTTCATTAGAATTTGGAATGTAGTTTTATGTGACTTGATTCACAATTCTAGCGAATTCACAAAGTTGTTAAAATACTTTTATGGCATGTGGCACATCATTAGAAAGAGGATAGACTGGAGAATTAATGAGGGAGTTGGAAGATCCTGGTCGCTTTTGGTTTTTTTTTTTGTAGCCTTATAAATAGCTGTAACATGTACAGCTTTAATTTAAGTTTTACCTTTGCGAGTGAATTAAAAAAAAAACTAGGTGACTATTATCACTAATTTTGTATTTAAAAGTATTCTTAAACAATACACATCGAAATAAAATTAAAATTCAGAGTCTACGCCTTATTTTTTTTTTTAAATCTGTATTTGAATGTAAAATTTGGGTCTTTTTTTTGGAAAACAATAAAAAGTCGATAAAAAAAATCCACAGAGCATGAGGGGTGTTAAGGGGTCTGAAAGGCTAGCGGATGACCCCTTCAGTCGACCATTTTAATTTGGCACACGATGCACCAAACACCCTGTATAACTTAATATTCTGTGAATATTTCAAGCGTCTACCTGTTGCCGTTATCAATATCTAGCAAAAACGACCAAAAAAATCACGTTTGTTGTATGGGAGCCCCCTTAAATATTTACTTTATTCTGTTTTTTAGTATTAGTTGTAATACCGGCAACAGAAATACATCATCTGTGAATTTCAACTGTCTAACTATCACGGTTCATGAGATACAGCCTGGTGACAGACGGACAAACGGCGGAGCCTTAGTAATAGGGTTCCAGTTTTACCTTTTGGGTACGGAACTCTAAAAATATCTTTTGACCCCTCACGCTGGCAAAATTGAAGAATCACCGACCGTCACCGACTCAGCGGTAAATATGCAGTTGAATTCACAATCCCAGTCCCAATTCACTGCTATTGATTTTGTCGAGAAGTCGCTTGCCTATAGTGAGCAAACGGAATGCGAGTCATTTTTTTTAAGGATTTTGCTAAACCGTTGCTTCATCTACTTATATTAATATTTTATAGTTTGTGAGGCTGTAGGGGTAATCTCTGGATCTACTGAACCGATTTTGAAAAATCTTTTACCCATTGAAAGCCACGTTATTATTTTGTGAGTGTCATAACATAAGGCCATAATTTAATCCGAAAAATGAAAAGACGGTAAAATGTTTACCGCCCAACGAAGTGGGCACGGGTCAGCTAGTGTACTCATAAATTGTAAAAGAAAGAAAATATGTTTTTAAAAACCTTGCACATGTAATGGAAATTCTAAATGACAAACACTTATTTCACAGACTTGTAAGGCTTACTCAAAAAGACGTGTTGCCTTTTTTTTTCTGGGTGGGAAATTATCAAATAACTTCTCCCGCTCTGGGCGGAGCGGGAGGGCGTGTCAGACTTTTACTGACTAAAACCGACCCGTGTTCCTTCATTTGTCTCAAGAACCCCGTCAATTGGTGCTGACATCTCTTTGAGGCGCGCGTGGAACACAACGCGCCGTCGACCCGGGCCTGGTCCTTATCAGACGGCGAGCTATCCATCGCTCACCGTCCGCAAGCCCGTGCCTACGGTGGCCTGAAATCGGCTTGCAACTCCCGACGCCCGGGGCGTCTCCTGCGGCGACTAGGGGCGCGTGGGCGCAAACCATGCCTGTCCCTCACGCGTTCCGCCTCCTCCTTCGCAAGCATTACTGATTCACAGAAGGAGGTGACGGCCTCCCATGCACTCTCGCTCCGAACCATGGCCTGAACCAGGGCCGGACGCGAGAGATCGCCGCCGCCGATCGCCTCCAAGACGTGTTGCCTGGAACAAGTTTTATGAAATTTCCGCACATTATTTTTATTTATTTGTTTTATGTACACACTTAAATACAGACAAGAAAAAAGGAACAGAAAAATACGTAAGAAGGTTTACCATACCTGCGATAGGAAAGTAGACAAAGAGATGTAGACAACGTGTGTAAGAGAAGAAGAAAAAACAAAATACATCAAATAAAAATAAAAAAACTTTTTCGTTGAATGTTATCGCGTTCTCACTTGCTTGTTAGTAGCTGCCACTTGCGCTGGATGAAACAACACGCTTTTCCCCCATGCTCGCGTTGATTAGACGGACTCACAGAACAGAAAAAACAGTATAAATCGCATAGCACTTCATTAGTATCGGTACCGACCTTCCGTCCTCGCCGCCGAGGTACCACGCGAACTTCCCGAGTAAATGGTAATAAAAGTCCTCCCCCCCGTCCCTTGAATGTCGATGCGCCAGCCGCCCGGTTAGAGGCTGAGAGCGCCGTAGCAATAAATATAATATCCCCTGATAATAATCATGATCAAAATGTTGATCCAGCCCGTCCCCAAATTGTTACTAATTTTGTGATCCCCCAACGACGCCCTAAGCCGAGGTCCGTACCCCACAGGGGGTGCCCTTAGTGCGCTGTCGTTTAGTTTTAATATATATAATTTGCGCCCTGGCTGGAGGCTTTAAGATTAAAAACCTTAGGGCAGCCACAGGAATATCCGGTTAAGTAGCAACGACCTCTCTAGGTCTGCTACGAGATGCCATTCATAATAAAAAAAAAAAAAAAAAAATTAGTATCGGTATTAGCGTACCAAAACTCACACATATTATACAGGGTAATTGTATTTGGTAACACTAAGAAAGTAGGAAATATGTCAGTCGTTGCTTATTTGAAAATAAACCACAGTTATATGACGTTGTTATTATCTACTCTTTTTAAGTACTTATAACCTTTTCCGTTTAAAGGGGTGATTGTACATTCGCCACAAAGTAAATTCGTCACATGTTTGTACACTCCATACATTGAAAGTACTTACGTATTCGCCACTTGTATTAAAAATATGTGTAAATTCGTCACAACCACAAGTCTTCATTTTATGTACGTACATCATTTTTGCATAAAATACTGGTTGCAAGCAAACTTATTGTTTTTTAAATAAATAAATAACTTTTATAAGCTATTTAGTGTTTGATTTTTCTGCTGTCTGTGCGGAAATAAACAATTTGACGAATTTACAATAATCAAAATTAGTTTATCGTGACGAATTTACTTCATGAAAATAGAACTGTGGCAAATTTACACATACTTTTTTCCGTGGCGAACTTACTTTGTGGCGAATGTACAATAACCCGTATAGAGCACACACGGAATAGTTTAATGAGCAAGTTCCGCTTCCCGCCGCTAGATGTTACTATAATAAATGTATACAATTTAAAGCTGTATTCCGTTACTAATAAGACTGATATTTCCGTGACGTATCCGCAACGTTCCTGAAAATATTGCTTTTAAAATTTTAATCGATATTTAACAAATTAGGTCTTACCGATAGTATAATATACCACCATTCGATACATTTTGGTTCTGTTATCGTGTTTAGATTCTAAAACAGCACAATATTTTAGTTTTTTTTTTTCAAGTTTTCGTCACTGTGACGGTTGTAACAAGACTGTGATGTGTGCGCGGAGCAGAAATATAATTATGTGGACCCCCACCAAACTCGAGGTATGCAGGCCCCGCCTACTTGTGACTGCTACTTTTTTTTTTCTGTTCCGTGGTTTCGATGGATGTAACAGAATACTAGTTTCATCTTGTCAAAATAGTATGGGTGGCGGCGAAATAACAAGCACATGAATCATTTTAATTTTGGGGTGAGATTGAACGCAAAGAATTGTGTCAAACTTCCCTGAATCTGGAGTATCTAATAGCAGCTACAAAACGCACTAGCTTCAATTTAATTAAGCGAGTCCCCCACCAGTTCTGTCACTTAGATAAATAAAAAGTATCAACCTAAAAGGCAACGATGAAGCTCCGTCATCTTTCCAAACATCCCTCCAGCATATTTACAATACGCAGACTACCGCGGATGACTCTCATTATTTCGGAAATCTAATCTCTTTGCCTCTAATCTGCCTAAGGCGGCCTTTCCATCACCAGAGATGTGCTAAGCTGCTTAAGGTCGATTTCAAAAGTATTTTTTGAGGGATATTTAAACAAATGGATCAGAAAACATAACCGAGGGTGCCAATTTGTGGCGCCACTTACAGATTAAGCACATTAATTAACATTAATATTAAACATTAATATTCGATACTTAAACCCTAAATTCTAATTTGAAATCATTTTAAAAGACTATTTTTGTTCGCTTATTTAGGTTATTTTTTTATTAGGTTTTTTTATCTGGTTTACTAACGTAGTTCTTAAGACGCAGATATATGCCAGTGAACTAGAGTGGTTAGCTTGCGTGTTCTGTACTGAGCTCACGCAACGCGTCGTACATTCAGCCAGTAATAGGACTCGCCCATCAAGGAGCGCTGTCCCCAATTTGACGCATTATTAATTTATTATACACAAACCAAAAGGTATTTTAATAAAACGCGTATACTAAAAGATCAATAATTAAACTATCTTTAAATTGGTGAAGGTTTCAGAAAAATACGCTTGATAGATTTTGCGCCATTCTAAGTTTTTTATCCGCATTAGACATAACTTTACAAATGAATTTCACTATGTAATATAAACATAATCTAAAATATTCACATACTTAGTTATTGAAAAAATGCTCTAATTTAAACATATACTTTTTTCAAATTTAGACGTGATCTTCAGTATAAAATCATTAAAAGTCGGCTATCGTCGCCTTATGTACTTACTAACACAAATAATTATAGGGATGTTCAGTAATAAACGGTCTGAAATAAAGTTATTATATTATATTATAACCTTCATTTTTACCGATAATTTTTCAATTACTATTTAGGAATGTTATTCAAACAATATTTATTGTTGGCAAAAGCGATGAGATATGAATTTGCATCCTTCTAAATACAGATGGACGTGTTACTATTTCCCCTTAGTTTGAGTGATTTGTTGCGTAAAATTTGTACATGAGCTAATTTTGTTTACCTACCCTTTCTTCAGACATTTTTGGAACTCACTATAGCGATTGATGAGTATGATAACCACCAATAGGATCGTTTGATTTGCATAGCTTGACTTAGTTCTGATGTATAAAATTTCAACGACGCGAAGTTTATTCATACACATCTTTATAACTAACAATTCCTTGACCGACCGCCTCTCGACGTTATCTTGGTATAAAGAAAGAAAAAAATTAAGAATAAAGTATATTTGGGCACAGTTCGTGAAACACAAAATACAAACAACAAAAAAACAGTGAAAATAATGTTTTAACAACAATAATGTGTGCGGCTCACGGCTGCGCCAAAAAGGTTCATTTCAGCATTAATGCCAGACAGATGCTGTCTGACGCTGGTTTTCTAATGAACCTTTAGGGACAAGTGACTGAAAGTACAACAGCTTCTACATACTCACTTCAACATACTCGTATATCATTATGTGACAGTACGGCTAAGAGCGGTGACATTTATTTAATGTAATTTGGCTAACCGTCGGTAGCCGTTGCTTACCCATAATATTCCTGGGAAGCACATGATCTAGTGTCACACCATGCGACTTCATTCGTTCGTAGGTGTCACGGCAAACTCTTTTCGAGTCAGTTTTCAATACTCACATACGCAGTACTTATGCACCAAAACAAAACATTCACACCGCCGACAGACGTAGATTGTGCCATACAAGTACCATGATGTTGATATTTAGTGTCACGGCGTGAAAATTAAAAATATATGGAATAATTATGCAGGTAGTACGGCTGTAGACGGTATTATAAATGTATGGGGTTTTGTCGTGTCATAATCATGACATTTGCAAATAGCCAAATGTCCAAGCTTAGCTTCATCGCTTAGCTACCACGCATATCTCTGATGGAAAGACAGCCTAAGGGGGTCGGGTGGTAAGCAAGTTTGCACGATAAGGGGATGCTCCAAAGGCTACTTAAATTGCGATTAACAAATTTCCAGGCGTACCCCTATCTTAGAGGCAGGCATTACCGAACGATTAGTGACAACACTGGCGTCTACGTCATCTGTTTTAAGCGTGAGAACCTGTCGGCTTTGTGTTCAGTGACGTTTTATTCCTTGTCTGTGATCCTTTTAAGGCAGAAATTAAGCAGCTAAATAAAGATATCGATGGCACTTTTCAATTGTATCATTTTAACTCAGAAAGACCTATGCCTCAGAGGCGCTTGCGAGAAAAATATATTGCTGTCTCTTTTTATCCGACGCGTGTATCAACTTGAAGCCAACTCAGTCGTCGGTGTACTCTACTGCGGGACGACTGTTTCTGTGCGGTAAGTATAATACTTTAGTAGTTACGATGAGTTTTGAGATCAGTTTGTGGCGAGCACAAGAATGACGTTTGTCATAAGGCTAACTCTTATGGTGATGATTATTATTTTTAGACTGATGATATTATAATTAACTACATTTTAAAACAAAACCACTGATTTAGATAATAGTTCTGTTTACGGAAATTGTTCCTATAAACAAAAGCTGTGATTCTTGTTAATTTTTTTTGGAGGTCTGCTTATTTAGTTATAAATTACTTATATAAACAAAGTGAACTATAACTGTGTTTTTATTTCGAAGGCTATAGTATAACCTTTCGAACGATGTAGTTACTTAAAATATACCTAACTTTTTATTTGAGATATAGACGCATTTGAAAATCTGGCGCCTCTGAAGCGCTTGGTTATCTTTTACGTCTCTCGCAATATGGTTATCTTTCTAGGGTTAAATTCTGTTTCCCGGGTTCGGAAAAGTTTTATTGAGCTTTCAAAAAGCTAGACAGTTCTTAGCAGCAGCTCTTCTTCTAGTTCCGGTGCATGTCAAAAGGCTCGCGGTCTAAATATACAGGGTGTTAAAGAAATTGCGTGCCACGTCTACGTGATATTGTTACGTTTTAATGTAACATGATTTCTGGACGAAAGCAGTATGCAAGTAAGATGACGCCAAGATCAATAGAATAAGGCAATATTATGAAAAACTATCACGTATTTTTTGTGCCGAAGTAATCAGGAAAATATTCAGGATAGAATATTTTTCCTGAATTCGTGGAATTTTTTCCTCTTTTTCCATTACCAAACACTTTATGGCCGAAAATGAAATATCTCCTTTGACGGTAATAGACTCTTCCTTTCCCTGCGTGTCCAGCCATCTTCAGGCGTGATATTGTGTGTTTTTTATTATTTACCATTATGAGGCCTTCCCGGACCGTTTATTGTCAACGCAAACTTGGTCGAAAAGCTTGTTGTTTCACCCAGCGTTTGCAGCGCAAGTGAGAACTACTAGCAAGCAAGTGCGAACGCGATAACTTTGAACGAAAATTAGTGTGCGGAAATTTCATAAAACTTGTTCCAGGAAATAACGTCTTTTTGAGTAAACCTTACAAGTCAAATAAATGTTTATCATTTATTACATGTGCGAGATTTCTATGAAAATATATGCTTTACTTTTACAATTTATGAGTACAATATGAGCAGCCAAAGTTCAGGTAAAAAATGTGCAAAATGCAGATTTTTGCAGGATTATACTGTGTTTGGGTCTCGATATTTTTATTTTTTGTTCCCAAAGAAACCTAGATATAGTGCACAAGATACGTATTAGTTCAAAATTTTTAAACAAAGATGTGTTACACAACGCCATAATTACGTACGAGCGTTTGTATGAAAAGTATGACGGGTTGGCCGCTCTTAAGTACGACAAATTACAGTTAACAAGTTTTCCCCTTGTTTGTTTGGTTATTAGTAGTATATTCGTGTATTTATGTGTATTTATTTGGTCTTATATTTATGTATAATTAGGTAAATATACTTATTATATTTAAAGTTTAAATTGGTATGTATATCCTTATATTGAAATATGTGTGTTCCTTATTGCACCTACCACTGCTTGTCTCTGCATCACCCAAAGGTTGACTGGTAGAAAATTTAGTCCGCCTCTGTACATTTGTGTGCTTAAATTAAAGTATTAAATAAATAAATGTAATAAATCCGAAAAATTACCAAATCACACACAACCCAAGCTCAGGACGACCAAATACTCCCTAGGTAGGTAAATATCCCGACCAAAATACATCTCACACATCCAAAAGGAAATTCGTTGTCACACATAAAAATGGGTAAAATATCGTAAAGGTCCTGTCATATACAAAACCAGACATCGCAGAATATTGGGCTAAGGGTGCTTCTAGACGAGATGTACGTCGTATATACCATCGTACGCTGGGATAAGTTATGTTCTCGTCTGGACTAGTGCTCGACTAGATGAGTATAATGCTATGTTATATCCTATCTGCTGTTTATAGCTGCTGCTGCTGCTGTTTGTGTGTTTAATTGACAACATTGTCAAACTTTTAACTTTTAAGGTTTTGAATACTAGGCTTTTAGCAATTATTATTTATTATTTTTCTTATTTTTATTTCTGGTTATTCAGTCTTAAAATATGATTGCAATTTGGCTACTTGTATTAGTGTGTTTTTTTTTTTTCGTCAATTTGTTTTTTATAATGTGTGTTTTGTTTGTGCAGAATAAACAATTTTTCTTTCTTTTCTTTTTTTCTTTATAGGGCTATAGTATGGCTATAGTAGTAGTTTATATTTAATATGATTTCCGTGTGGTTTTTTATGATGTTTCCATCGGTCAATATAAAAAAACCGACCAAGTGCGAGTCGGACTCGCGCACGAAGGGTTCCGTACCATTATCTATAAAAAAAGGCAAAAATATCAGCTGTTCCCTAAATTTATGTTCAAATAACTCGTCAAAATGTGGGGAACAGCTGATTTTTCTTTCGCGATTTCAGGTTTGGTCCCATAGTAAAAGTTGTTCATAATTATGAGTACAATGACCCCTTAAGACGCAGATATATGCCAGGGACCTTGAGTGGTTAGCTTGCGAGTTCTGTACTGAGCTAACGTAACGCGTCGTACGTCCAGCCAGTAATAGGACTCGCCCATCAAGGAGCGCTGTCCCCAATTTGACGCATTATTAATTTATTATACACAAAACAAAAGGTATTTTAATAAAACGCGTATACTAAAAGATCAATAATTGAATTATCTTTAAATTGGTGAAGGTTTCAGAAAAATGCGCTTGGTAGTACGTTAAATACGTTAGACATAACTTTACAAGTTAATTTCACTATGTAATACAAACATAATCTAAAATATTCACATATTAAGTTATTGAGAAAATGCTCTAATTTAACATATATTTTTTTCAAATCATTAACACACGTTTAGACGTGATCTTCAGTATAAAATCATTAAAAGTCGGTTATCGTCACCTTAAGAGGTTGTGCGTTAATTCTGGGATATGTTGTATATTAGTTAGGAAGTTAGGATTAGGATGCCATCCGTGAATAACGCACATGATATCTCCTATGTTAATTTCGTGATAACACACGACTCTTCATCCATTACTTTACGAAAAAAGCAAACTGTTTTGAAAACCACACCACCTAAGGAACAAGTACCATTAATACAGTCAAATAGCACAATGTTATCTGATTCCCACATACTTACTGACTGCGAAACATCTGATGAATCATATAGCATAACTCCCAATAAATTATCGAGGAGTGTTGACAGAACTGTAAGTGATTTAATAACTACCTCAGAGATGAAAGAGACAATCGCTCAACTTACACTCAAACTGGAAAGTACGGAGAATGAATTGGAAAATGTATTGCTAGAAAACACCGATTTACATAAACACATTAACAAATTGTCCTCGGAAGTCAACACTTTAAAATCCCTGTGCCAATCTTCTACTATTTTTCAAAATCCAGGGTTAAGTACAAAGAAAAAGAAGCAAGCCCTGTTAAAGCAACTTAACTTGAGTTCTTTACCGTCCTCTCCATCGTCAGCCTCATTGAAAGTGGAGACCAGTGACTACGTAATTCGCCTGGAACAGGAAATACTAATAATTCAAAAGAAATTACAGATTGCAGAACAGGAGATCGCATTACTGACAGAGCGTATTAATTCCTGTGAATCTATGAATCAGCAAAATCGTGAAACTGCGGCACAAGTGAGTAATATTGCTTGCAAAAATGTTGCAGGCGTGAAACTCAAAAATAAGCTTTATATCTTTAGCAGCAATTGCACAAGAGGGACTCTGCCCATAATCGAAGAAGTATTCAGTAATCAGTTTGAATATTGTCATTATTTAGTACCAAATGTTACCGCAACTGATTTCTTAGGAACCGTTCAATACAAATTAAAAGACTTCTCAATCAATGACTACTGCCTGATCTTCATTGGAGAAAAAGATCTGCAAAATGGTGACTATGCAAATATACTTCACAACCTAAACTACTCGCTGAAGAATGTTGAATGTTGTTTGCAGTCAGCAAAAAGAATTGGCAATTTTCACAAAAAGTTTTTTGGTGCCAATAGATCATGTTTCTTTTAAGGATCAAGAAACTATCAAACTAACTGAGTTTTGAATACTTACTAGAAAAGTCAGAAATCACAAAAACCTTTCCCCGTATAATTCGTAGGAAATGAGACTAAGGGCCTGTGCACACCACGTTTTTTAAACGCGCCGTTGACCCGCGTTTTAGAAACGTGCGTCAACGGCGCGCTTTTATCCTACAGCACAGACCGACTCGCGTGCGTATCGCGTCTGTATCGCTACAAACGCGAGTCAACAGCGCATTTAAAAACGTGATGTGCACAAGCCCTAAGATGAGAGAGAAATATACCAGAGTATGACAACAGTCGAATTATTCCATTACTTCACTCGGCTGAATAGGGAACGAATATAGCAGATATTTACAGACTTAACCTTTCAAATGATTATCATCCAGCCTCGAACAAATATTTGTACAACCTACAAGTAGTTGTTCCGGGTATGGCTGTTTGTGTATGTGAGTTTAGATGTTTGTAAACGCACCCACAATACAGGAGAAATTCCTAGTTTGCGGCAACGTTTTAATAAAAAGACAAAGACAAAATCCCTTCGGGGAATACCGGCGTGATGTTATGTTACACATTACTTTTTTATTTTACCCAAAAAGTTGTCAAGTATCATCAACGACTGTCTCTCTGCAAAGAGTCTAAAAGTTGTAAAGTATCATCAACGACTGTCTCTCTTCAAAGAGTCTAAATGTCCCATTTCCAAGTTACCAAAACAGTTTGAACGATATTGTCTCAAAACCCCAAACGCTAGCAATAAATAAACCGCGAAGATAAAATGTCTGCCGTAAAAATACAAACGAAACAGGTTATGTACCAAATTGTAGGGAAACTGGAGAATTAATCTCACTACCTCATCTCCGTTTGTTGACAGCCAGCTTAATCTATTTCTCTGTAGATAATCCGGGTCTTAAATATAATTTTCTAGTGAAAATACCTGAAAGGTCCAATAATAAATATTTTCGTTTTAGTGATACAGAAATTAGAAAACAAAACATTAAGAGAACAGGCAGATCAATGAAAAAGAAAAAAAAAACTTCCCAAAAATCGACCTACAAAGTAAAAACCGGCCAAGTGCGTGTCGGACCACGCACAATTAAGGTTTCCGTAGTTGGGATGAATTTATCCTAAAAACAAACTTAACATTTTTTTTTTTTTTTAATAAAATTCTTTATTGGCATAAAAAATGTGTACAAATAAAGTGAAGCCCTGACTCCCGCGCTAGGTAATTGCATTGTAGTTGAAAAACATGTTCTCCCATACATTCGAACTGCAAATGTAAGTTTGTATGCACAATATTGAGAGATTTACCACGTTAAGACAATAGACCTTTCATGGTCCTGTTTTTAAATCTGGTCAATTTTCTTCTATTTCCTTAAATAATTTGAAACAGTAGTTATTTTAAAATTATAAAAAAATATATCTGAATTCCTTAAAATAAGCCTTTTCAATTGATATGTAATACGCTACAGTTTGCTAAACTTTCTTATTCGGTTTTCTAATTTGCCCCGCAAAAGTGATCCATAACCAAAATTTATTTATTTACGTTACACATCCGTGTTTGGGTCACAGAAGTTAGAAAAAAAATACAGAAATAGTTCTATATTGTAAATAATACAGGAATAATTATAGTATAGAACTATTTTCTGTATTTTTTTCAAAGTATTTTTGAGATATAATGGGACTGGCCAATGTTCATATATTTTCTTAAATAACTGTAAAACGATTTATTTTAATATTAAAAAAAAAAAAATGATTTTCACAACAAGTTCTTTTGTTTGATGTGTCACACAATACAGTTTGCGGCACGGTTGGCAATTAACTGCTGCGCTGCGTGTCGCGGGTTCGATTCCCGCACGGAACAAATATTTGTATGACCTGCAAGTAGTTGTTCCGGGTCTGGCTGTTTGTGTATGTGAGTTTAAATGTTTGTAAACGCACTCACAATACAGGAGTAATTCCTAGTGGGGTAACGTTTAAAAAATAAAATATTTTTTAGTTTTCTAATTTTCTCCCCAAAAGTGTCCTCCATATTAAAAATTAATTTGTTTACGTCACACGTGTTTGTGTCAGAGAAATTCATATGTGAACCACAAAATTCGAAGGTCTTGACTTTGTCTGCAGGGTTATCTAAAGGGACGTGTTATGGTCAATTTTTAACACTACAAGCAGAATATTTGTGACTTTGATGCAAGATGATAGTGGAATATCTAATAAAGTATGCTAAAATTCGTTAAAATCACGGCGTAAAGCGATCGCATTTTAAACTATATAAAATATGTAAAATTCTACCGATCAGTTACAAACATAAGTATCTTTTAGCAGTTAACCGCCATGGTACCCAAGAGCATACGCCTAACTCATAAAATCAACAACCATAATACACGATCTATGGCTGCTGGCAAATTCAATGTACCAGAGTTACTAATTACTATGGTGACAGAACCCCAAAAAAACAAATACCATATTTTATTGAACAGTCTGCCAGCTGACTGGACTGAAATCAACGTCAAATGTCTGAACAAAATAATGTGCCAGTTTTTTTTTTTTTTTTTAACTCTTATTATCAATTGTGTATTCCAGATATCTAGTCTTAACGCAATACCCACTGTTGGACCCTTTTTGCTTAGATGCCCACTTATATTAATTTAAAGTTGTATACCTTCGAATTGGCTACCCTGTATTATTATCCTATTCCAAAATCTAAGTTTTAAAATAATTCTAAATATTACGAATTCTGCCTAACTTTCTTCATATACATCCCAACATTTATTATATCAAAACTCCAAAAAGTAATAAAAACAAATTGACCTCAGAAAA
Source organism: Tiliacea aurago (assembly GCA_948098905.1). Lineage (NCBI taxonomy): Eukaryota > Metazoa > Arthropoda > Insecta > Lepidoptera > Noctuidae > Tiliacea > Tiliacea aurago. The sequence continues at coordinate 23,263,734 of OX402585.1, forward strand.
TCAAAATTATTATTTTTAGTAGCCACAAGTATCTCAGCTGAATTCTAAAATTCTTACTTTGTATAAACATCTTGAATGTAACGTTATCTAGAAACTAGGCCCTAGAGAGAAATTGTAACTCCAGAGTTTAGTTCAAGACTCAAGTCAAATATCTTGACCTTGTAACCTTTTAAGAAAAGTTTTTTCTCTCAATATATACTGAATATCATTTTGAATGTGTTTTTTTGCTCCTTTTACGAAGTGCGACGAAGCTTAGAAAGTGATTATGTCTTCGCTTTAAGGCGACGATAACCGACTTTTAATGATTTTATACTGAAGATCACGTCTAAATGAGTAGTGTTAATGATTTGAAAAATTTATTTATATTTAAATTTGATTATTTTAAATTTGAGCATTTTTTCAATAACTAATCATGTGAATATGTTATATTATGTTTCTATTACCTAGTGAAATTAATTTGTTAAGTTATGTCTAACGCGGATAAAAAACTGAGAATGGCGTCAAATCTCCCACGCGTATTTTTCTTAAACCTTCACCAATTTAAAGATAATTTAATTATTGATATTTTAGTATACGCGTTTTATTAAAATACCTTTTGTTATGTGTATAATAAATTAACAATGCGTCAAATTGGGGACAGCGCTCCTTGATGGGCGAGTCCTATTACTGGCTGAACGTACGACGCGTTGCGTGAGCTCAGTACAGAACACGCAAGCTAACCACTCAAGGTCACTGGCAGAGGAGAAATAACGACCGGTAGAGGAGAAAACTACTCCAGCAAATCACCGCTGGGATGTTTGATGACGCCTACTTATTAAAACCACAGGGTGGGATCTTGCACGCCACAATCGTGGCGATAAGTCCCGTCTTTGAGGAGTGCATAGAGAGGCGCCACGGTGTCCTCACCTTTCGCCTGACGCAGGTCCTCACCGGACATGGTTGTTTCGGGAGGTTCCTGTTCAAGATAAAGCGTGAGGTAACGCCCGGGTGTTACCACTGTGTGGATCGGAGAACACGGTGGACCATACGGTGGAGGTCTGCTCGGCTTGGGCGGAGCACCGCCGTGTCCTCGCGGAGGTGATCGGCGGCAGCGATCTCTCGCGTCTTGCCCTGGTTCAGGCCATGGAATGGAGCGAGAGTGCATGGGAGGCCATCATCTCTTTCTGCGAAGCAGTAATGCTCGCGAAGGAAGAGGCGGAATGGGTGAGGGGCAGGCAAAATTCGCGCCCTCCCCATGCATCTGAAGGAAAACGGGTGGGTTTTAGTCAGTAAAAGTCTGACACGACCTCCCAACTCCGCCCAGAGTGGGAGAAGTTATTTGATAAATACCCACCCAAAAAATAAAACAAAAAAACAGGGTGGCAGTTTTTAAAAGATTTATTTAGAACGAAGGAGGTTAGAGAATCCCCGGTCGAAGACGCCTTCTATGAAACAGCGCGTTGGCACTTCCGGAAGAAAATGGCGTTCCTAACCCGTATCATGTTCACCCATAAATCGGTAATTATCACACCAATTCCCTCAAAAAACCGAATAACAACGAAAACAAAAACATTCAACAAATAAACATCCGTCAGTTAGCACCGCGGACGCATGATTACTTTCTGAAACGGATAGTTTGCGCGCTCCTGACAGATCTGGTCGCGTCCAATCTGACGGCCGGTCGCGCTGGATGAGGGTCGGACACCGGACAGCTGTGTGCGGTGATCCGGACGCTGTTATTGACATCTGTAGTGATGTTTTGTTTGAATATATCCGATAATACGGTTTTTGTGGCGGTCTTGTGTCGGTATTCTGGGAATATACGATTTTTTGTAAGCTCTTGAATGAAGCTTTTAAACTGATACATGTGGTACGGTAGACAACGGTTTGTACTACAAGCTGGTACCATAAGTGGTTGTCGCTACCTATTTTAAAGCAACTGCGTCCGGATATACTGGAAGCTAACCCCAACATACTGTATACAGTTGGTAAAAAGCTAGACTTGTCCGTGTGGTGCCGGAAGTAAAGAATAGCACCATCCTATTTCTTCCCGTGGGTGTCGTAAAATGCGACTAAGGGACTTACTAGAGAATGAAGATTGGAAGACTATTTTTTCATTGTATAAACTCGAATCTCCTTTGTATTATATAATAAAATTGCATATCACAGGTGTGAGTACTATGTACAATAGAGCTACAATTTACCGGGTAATTATGTCTTTCATTGACTTAAATGTGCCCTGGCGGCTGAGAGTATGTCATGCTCACTCAGATGTCTCGCTGATGGTGGCGTGTGTGTTGGATCATTTAGCTCCCTTCAAAATGGTTGAGCTGAATGGTGCTGATCCATGCGTCATGTCCGTGAACGGGCGCTGTCAGTTGGGACTGGTCATCTCTTAGCTGCCACGGCTTATTTTTAATTATTTTAGTTTTGAATTGTTATCTTTTATCACGGACGCTTCTGACGTATTGCATCGTTCTCACATGTTTAACTTCAATGTGAATGATGTAACCAATATTTTGTATCAATATTTTAATTTAAAAGAGTGTCCGTGGAGTTACTTGCCCGTTCTTCTCCATAGGGATCTACTATTTGGAATGGGCAACTAGCTTCATATTTGTAACTGACCGACTTCTTGACAATTCAAAAGTGCCTGTCAATGGTTTAATTGAAATAAATGCTTCGAGTTTGAGTTTGAATGGGCAGCAGCGTTCTCTATACATTTTAACACCATACTGCGATCGCCAACCCGCCTGCCAAGCGTGGTGACTATGGCAAACCCCCCCTTTTGGGGGAGGCCTATGTCCAGCAGTGGACGTCTTTCGACTGAAATGATGAAAAAGCTAGGCAGATTGATACCTATTTTAAATTAGGTCAACAAATCAAATAATTATAAGCGGGAGCAATCAGCTTCGACAATTAAAATTAAAACGTATGAATTAAAAATGCCAAAATCAAAATGAAATTGTAAATGTCCATCTTGCACATTAATCCGACCGATGCGGTAAATTATGCCATTTATCGCAGACCGCAACGCAAAAATATCGTTATGGTGCTGACCGCAACAAACAGTCGCGTTTTCGCCCGAAGTGAAACCATTTGTGTACAGACGCCACACACCAAACTGCCAAATTTCTCCAAATGATTTTAAACCTTAGATTGTTGATGGTCATAATATTTGAGAATTTTATTTTTTATCATCATCATCATCATTTCAGTCGAAAGACGTCCACTGCTGGACATAAGCCTCTCCCAAGACATAAAGAATAGCACCATCCCATTTATTCCCGTGGGTGTCCTAAAAGGCGACTAAGGGACTTACTAGAGAAAGGGCAGCAGCGTTCTCTATACATTTTAACACCATACTGCGATCGCCAACCCGCCTAATAAGCGTGGTGATTATGGCACCTCACCCCCCATTTTGGGGGAGGCCTATGTCCAGCAGTAGCCGTCTTTCGGTTGAAATGATGATGATGTATGTACTGATGACATGATGGGATAAACATGTACTGTGCGAAATAATCTTTGATATAGCCAGCAGCTAGTCGCTTCATCGTCTGTGGTAGGACCGGTGTAAATTTTTGTGTTTTCCATAGTTTTTTAATTTTTCACATCATTCTTTTTTCTTGGCATTTTTCGAAACATTTTCATTAGAGACTTCGCTTTTTCTTTTCTATAATAAATTACTCTAGGTCTTAAGTGTCACAAACTGTTGTAGACTACTCAATCTAGACTTGTCTGGTCTGATGATACGGCTACATTGTCGCGATATGCGACAAGACGTCGAGCGGTGTGCGAAGGAGAGCGCGCGAAGATTAGTTCACGTTATCGCAACAATGTAGACGTAGCAGCAAAAATAAATGTGATCCTGCATGCACACACACACCTAAACTAGCTTGACAATTGTTAATGCTTCTATTAACTCTGAACCGAAGCTTATGTCTATCTTAATGCTTATTCCAGGGTTTAGCAACTAAAACGGCCATATTATACACCTTATCCCCGAGGTCCCTTATCACTGTAATGCTCTTGATAATAAGATTCTGCGGAAGTCAGTGTAATGTAACGATTCTCAGAGCGCTTAATGTGCGTTTTGATAAAAACGGCATTAAAGAGAAATTCAAAATGTTACCTGGAGCGACAGGCGCTTCTGTTAAAATATTATACATACTGCTAAAAAGGATGTCGTGCTAATTATGCTGATATGTTTTTATACATACATACATAAACTCACACCTTCTTCCCACGGGGATAGGCAGAAACTATAGAACGCCACCTGCTACGCTCCTTAGGGCCTGTGTACACCACGTTTATTAAACGCGCCGTTGACGCGCGTTTTAGGAACGTGCGTTGACGGCGCGCTTTTATCCTACAGAAGGTCTACAGGCTGCGTCTGAATCGCGTCCGTATCGCAACAAACGCCCGTCGACGGACGGTGCGTTTAAAAAACGTGGTGTGCGCAGCCCCTTGCATACTCCTTTTGCTTCGCCTACGTTCATACATCTGGTCCTACACGCACGCCGGTTGCGACTACTACGCACCTGACCTTTCTGAAGAACACCACCGATTAGGTCACTATATGTCCTCCTAGGGCGCCCCCTCCCAGCGTTTCTACTCACCTATGTTTTTATACCAGATAACGATAGTCCTCCAGACCGAATTTCGGCCATGGCGACCAATCTCAGCGTAGACCAACCTTCGGCGCGGGAGATATTAAAGTGCACGATGTGTGCGCAGACACAGGTCCCCTCTCTTTTGCGTCCTCTCATAGTCCGATGGGACGGCAATCCAGAGAGATCAGGCGCAGGTCTTAACGTACTTTCCGAGGCATGGGGGTACCAAACCGCCAACTTCCAAACTCCGGGCTGTCACTAAGAAATACCTAATGGCTGCCCCGTTGGTCTCATATTCGCAAGCGTGACTGCTGAGCGTGGGGTCCTGGGTTTGATTCTCGGGTCGGGTAGTGTTAATGGGTTTTATAACAGATATTATGTATGTGAAAGAAGGCAGGTAAGATCATAGTAAAATGACAGTAGGTTACAACTGTTATTGGGTGAGGAATAGGCTTGAGGCCCATCTGATAGTAAATTGTCGCCGCTGCCATTGGAAACCTACTATAGTCGTACCTACCAGGAGCCACGCAGGTTTTTCCATTCCAGTGACTCAGCGGAACTATCTCATGCTTCAAGCTTTTTCTTTGTATCCACCACATTTTGATTATTAATATCTATTATACTTACTTACTTGGTAAATCTAGACTTAGGGTCAGCTTACACCGAGACGTGACGCGACGCGATACGGCGCGCGCGTAGTGATATTAAATATAACATTATTTACTACACATTTTATTGAGATAATTCGAAAATGCCCGCGGTGTCGTGTTTTGCTACGGTGCCCCTTGAGATGCCTCGTGCTGTAGCGCGACGCGACGCCGCACAACGCTGCGGTGCTTCGATAGTAGGCTCGGCGAACAAGAGCGGCGCTGTGCCTGGCGAAGCTACCTGACGCCGCGAGGCGCAGCCTGAAGCCGTCGTGGAGACTTGGGTACAAATGGTAGTCTGTGGGCGAACGCGGCGGGGCGCGAGCTCGCGGCGAACGTTGACACGTTCCGCTGCGCCGGGTGGTGCGTCTCGACACGGTGTCTCATTGCGCAGCGAAGGGTCGCGCTGCCACCGACTTCACGATGCGCTTCGCGACGTCGCGAAACATCTCGCGGCGGCGCGCTTCGCAGTGCGAAACCACTGTATCGTCGTTTCCCCGTGTGTACTGACCCTTATCTTTCTCGTCGTTAAATTTTTGATTCATGCCGCCACCAAAGTTGATAATCACTCCATGATAGAATAGAATAGAATGAGATTTCTCTTTACATGAAGAAATTCTTATACCAAAAAAAACATAATTATGCTTTCCTTAAATTTAAACCATGTGTCCGCCATTACTTTAGGCAAAGTGTGTGAATGAAAGGCCGTAGCCTGCCCTTTGTTCAAATACACAACGTTTGCTAATATCAACACGCTTTTATTCGCAAAAATATTCAATTTTAGCATAAAAGAGGATTCCTCTTATTCAGGGTAAAAAGGAATGAGAAATCCTTGCGGAAGATTTTAAATGTATTGTCTTGGAATACCAATGTATTAAATTTCTTATATTTAGACGAATACGTTATTTGAATGAAGATTTTGAATGGAATTGTGTTCATTGGGTTTTGTTGAGCGTTGTTTTTTAATACCTGTGATTATGAATCTAATGTTATAAAATAATAGATTATGCATCAAGGGAATAAAGCAGTGTCTTATGTTGCGGACGCCGCCGCCGTATGGAATCCTGAGGGTAACGAAGGATTCTATAGTTAACTAAGTACTTGATTTAGGTTAGGTTTGCATGACATGCTATAATTTGACATTTTCAAGTCGGTGGTGTGAAAAGTTATTTTTCAATACACTTCCTCGAAAACTGGTTCATATCACACTTCGATTAGGTTCACAATGCAATGTATTTCACACGCGTGCGATTTTTTATTTCCCAACACGTGTGCGGGAATAAAAATTGCCACAGATAACTTATACCTATACTTAGTCCAAAATAGTTCAATGCCTCTATTCACACCGTCTCGCGCCAGAGACGGTCCTCTCTATTCGGAGGTGATTTTTTTTTTAAATCTCGGCAAAGATGCGTCTTTACGGCGTTAATATTTTTGGAATATTTAATGTTTATAAATAGAATACCATGATTATTACAATAAAAAAAATGTTTATGAACAAATTAACATTTATTTGTGTTCTAAACTCAAAAATATTTGAATTTTCAATTTTTCATATTAGGCTGTTTATCGGCTTTCTACCTTTGCTTCTCCTTCAACCTGGCGAAAGCAAAGCGCGGAAAAAAAGAAAATTGAATCATAGTTTCCTAATAATTCATGACAAAAATATTTTTCGTTATTTTATTTCTTCAAAAGTGTATTGAAAAACGTCGTTTGATACACGTGGACATTTGTTATTGCAGTTCTCGGCTCAAAAACAACCTCGCCTACGGCTCGGGTGATAATTCCGCCTCAAAAGCAATAACAAACATTCTCCACTTGTAACAAAATGTACTATTCTTCCAACTACCTAGTAATATCGTAGTTGTTAACTCAAAATGCCAGCAGAAACCTGAACATTTCTGCGTCGCTAAAACATTGCAGAAATGATTTTATGTATTTTCATTACTGCATCGCTAAATCAGTGCAGTTATGAAAATACATACAATCATTTCTGCACTGTTGTTACTTTTTTAAACTTTTAGATGTCCAAAAGTTTTCATATGTTCCGTATAAAATGTACGCTGACAACCAAAGAGATTTAAAAATAATACTTGCTGGCTGTAAAGAAATAATAATAATTAAAAAGAAAACGAATTGGCATGAACTTTATAATTTTTACAGCTGAACATTACGAAATCATCACAATTAGTAAAAAACCTATTCTTCTAGTGAAAGTGAGTTATCAGAAGCTATAAAAAATGAGGCTCTGCTCATAATTGATAACCTATTACCAGAAAAATGTAGTGCTAGATATTTCAAGGCATAATATGAAAATGTCATGTCTTGGAGAAACGAAAGAAAGGTTAAATCTGTATCCGAGAGTGTGTTTTAGCGTAGTTTAGTGACCTCACGATAACTATGAAGCCATTGTTGTAGTAGTTGAAAGAAAAGCAGATTACCACCTCGCTCGACGTAGCGAGGGCTGTAACAACACGAGTGCAACAAGAAGTCAGTTTCTGCTCGATGCAGCAATCTACTATTTTAGTTTTAATTTAGGTAGTAAACCATTCGGTTGTCATCAATCGATAAATACTTTTACCCGACTGCAAATAAGGGTTATGTTCATATCGCACATTATTATGATTAATAACTGAAAAGTACAAATTTTTAATGCTTGTCATCAATGATATTATATTAAACAGATATGTTATACACTCACAAAACAACCGAAAAAAGTGTCCCGCGCACCAGCGGCAGCACACATACCCACTTTTCATTCATTTTACATTTCACTACAAGTAAAAATGATGGCTTGATAAAAACAACAAGAAAAAAAGAGACAGCTAGTGTTGTCAACTGCGCGTGAATGTAAACAAACATTATTCTGGCCACCAGTCACCCGGCATCAATCAATCAATCAACTCAGCCTGCAGTCCACTGCTGGACATAGGCCTCTCCCAGGCTGCGCCACAACACCCTGTCCTCCGCATTCCGCATCCAGTCTGTCCCAGCCACCTTTTTAAGGTCGTCGTTCCATGTAGCTGGGAATATAATAATAATATCTATATCCCACACCACGCTTGCCGATACGCGGTCTCCACTCCAGGACTCGTCTGCTCCACTGGCCATCGGTCCTTCGACAAACATGGCCAGCCCACTGCCACTTCAGCTTGCTTACTCTGCAGGCTATGTCGGTAACTCATACTAATCACCGGCATCACAGACTAACAAATACGTCCCAATTAGGACGTTTTCGAGTGTTGACGATTGCGCGCTCACCACATATCTGTTTAATATAATATCATTGCTTGTCATCTTAACAAAAGGTTGTAAATTCGGTGATACCTAACCCTACCCTTTTTCTAAATACTAAAAATATTCAATCATAGCTGTATCTATGTAGATATCCAAAGAAACAGAGAGAACATTCATTCATTCATTCATTAACATGTTAGTTAATGGCACAATCACCGCGAAGCGAGCGCTAGGTTATCAAATCAGCGTGGAACACTGCTGAATAATAATTATCGTCGGCATCCTGTTACATTCATTGACATTTAGTAAAATTATTCATAAATGTGCAATGTTATCGTCTCTGTCTAAAGCCACGTTGAGGTTAGTTTTTAGTCCAGGGGCCCAAGTCTGCTATTTTTATAAATTCAGTCACTCCAACACGATCCCATTGTCATGCCATTGTCATTTTGCTAAAAGTTCGTAATCTGCTAAATTCATAATGGTCGATCATTGGTCGGTCAATGTTCTCGTAATAGAATTGTGTTATTATAATGGCATTGTCGTATTGCCATTATTATAAAACCCATTAGTAGAAATGTCTTTCATTTGTCATTATTTGCGAGATTACCAATAAATGCAATTTCTTTCAATGTAGTATCAGTGGCCGACCATTGGAAAGTCATAATGACGCCATTCTATTAGTAGATTATCAAACTTGTCAAAATCAACAATTATGAAATCAATGATCGACCATTTTGATACTGATGTAATAGCAGACTTGAGGCCCAGTCAAAATGGGACTAAATATTTTGAAGACTATAAATGATACGACTGATTTTCAGAATCGTTCTGAAGATTCTGCCTCCACCTATGAAATAACCCATCATCCGTGAATTCTATGCTTGTTTTTATTTTATGGGTTTTAAATGATTAGGACGATCCCAATGTGCAGTCTTTAAACTATTGGACAAAACCTTTTATCAAGCTCATCTGCCTAACTTAAGGGGGATGCGCTAAGGTAGCCCGCGAAATTCAAATTTTCTTACGTTCGTGCAATTTGCAGATCAGTAACAGGTTGTATATTGATCTAAATATGATTCGCGGCCATAACAAATAAGACTTTACCGAATTATAATAATTAGAATCAGCATTACAACTCTCTAACTTAAAATATCCTACTGAATGATTACTATTTTATTATTTATATTTTTTTTTTTTTTTAGAAAAAATCATTCAGTAGAATAGTCGTGTTTCTGTTTTGACATTGCTATTTATCGCTTGGGATCGCTATTTAATAATGAGTGATCTCACCATTCCCACTATGGGTATGGACACTTTTCCACGTGACTAAGTACGGTGAGGGCCAATCTAGTGATTTAAATCTTTGGGCAGCGGGTTGACTTTACGATATCAAAAACGCACTCTAGAAAAACATCAACTTACTTTCATATATAACTTTTCAGTGACGTCATTCACCCGTAAATTTCGGAGACTAGGTACGTGGTGGTCCCCTTCATCTAATACAGCACTTTGGCTCCGCAAAGCCTCAGAGGGGCCTCCGAAAATACTGGTCATAATAAAAAAAAAACTAAATTTGTAAGTACCTACTATATTTTATTTAACTCTGCAAATGTAAATATCAAGTAATATGATTTAATAATCATAATATTACTTGACATTGACATTTGCATATTTTTAATAAAGAATACAGATAAAACCATGTTTGATTATTTTAGGGCTCCGTCAAATATTTCGTTTTCCAAAAGGGTTCCGTCGCCAAAAAAGCTTAAGAACCAGTAATCTAGGGCTCCGTAGCTTATCGCACACATAAATAACGTAATATTGTAATAATAATCATCATTCATCATTTCACCCGAAAGAAGTCCACTGCTGGATACAGGCCTCCCCCAAAGGAGGGGGGGGTTGCCATAACAATAATCATCACCATCATCATTTCAGCCGAAAGACGTCCACTGCTGGACATAGGCCTCCCCTAAAGGCCCCGGGGTTTGCCATAATCGCCACGCTTGTCAGGCGGCTTGGCGATCACAGTATGGTGTTAAAATACGCCCGGCACCACAAGGTAATAAATTAATGATACAAGCCTATTATTATTATCTCACTGCCAAAGAAAGCCCCTTTTTATACAGAGAAGGAATGAAAATTGAGCACCACGCTTGCTCCTGACAGGTTGCTGTTTTCAGACTTATAGAATAGAATAAAATACTCTTTATTATGTACACCATAAAAGTTACAGATATAAATGTTGAAATTTTACATAGGGTGACACAATGGACAATATTACCTAAGGACGCGTCATACACGAACATTAATGCACTCAAAAACAGCGTAAGCCATGAATGTAGCTACATACTTGCGTACAATCATGCAGTGCGCGAATAAAAGGAAAGACCCCCTTCCTATACCGATAACTGTTGTTAGAAAGAGATCAACATACATATTTAGTTACGTCACTAGCTGCTGCATGTTCATTGGCGCGTACGCGTCGGTCGCAGCAGTCAGGAAAAATGGCTGACTGGCTGTACAACTACAAAATAAAACATCGTTTTCTTATAATAAAAAAATACAATAAGTACTTATGCATGAAATGAGACGTTTTTCTGTACTCCCACAGTAGCAGTGTAATATGTACATCGTGTATATACACGGGAAGGCATTTTCTTCACAAATAATTGCTGAGAATTGCGAGTCATTGAGACGTGTAGCCGCGTCACTGGATGGAACGCGACTAATTCCTCTCTGGGCAATTGCCTTGCATTTACTTTGCCATTATTGAGCGCGGGTAACGCATCTAAAGGTTTCAGGTCCAGGTTTCTTCACAATGTTTTTCCTTGACCGGTGACAATAATGTCAGAAATAAACTCAGAAAGTACATATGAATTTAAAAAGTCACATTGGTACTTGCCCGGATATGAAACCACACTACCACGCGCATGAGAAATCAAAATAAAAATATTTTATTTCACATTAACCTACATGAGCACTTATGAAACGTCACAAGCTAGGTGCACGGTCCCAATTATTGGTCGTTTCCTATGGAGAAGAACCGGCAAGAAACTCCACGGTTACTCTTTTAAAAATAATGGGCTTTTACAATGTTTCAAGTTACAGTGTTATTAGGTATGGGAGGACAGTGTAGGCCCGTCAACAAGTACGTCTAAATTTAAAAAGAATCTATATAAAACTAGCTGCGCCCCGCGGTTTCACCCGCGTAAGTATCGATCCCGTGGGAAAGCCACCCTTAACACTTAGGGGTATAAAAAATAGATAGTAGCCGATTCTCAGACCTACTGAATATACATATAAAATTTTCCGTTTCGGAGGAGTATGGTAACTAACATTGTGACACGAGAATTTTATATATAAGATATTACTAAAATAATAAAAATAAAAACCTATTTAAACCAAATAACGAGATTGCCATTACAACTGTAACAAATCTGAATTAATATTCTGTCCACAAGTCACTAACAAATATTTTAAATTAAAATTGTAGGTATTTAATGTCAAATAATGAAGAGACTATGTAAAAAATAAAAAATAAACATCGTAATTTGGGAGCAGTTAATAGACATTTACATAGTTATGCCGTTAATGAGGTACCAGGGAAGCCACATGTGCAGAAGGAATTATTGCCAAACTTCCTTGTCTTCAACGTAGTCCTTAATCTTATAATATGCTTTTTTAATTAGGACACGTTTGATGTGGGTTTTGAATTTTCCATCGCTAAGTTCTGTAACAGACTTTGGCAACTTGTTATAAAAGCGGAGACTGTTAAGAAATGACTTGCTTCTTTTAGTTAATCTAAATTTGGGTACCACAATTTCATGTTACTACGTGTATTTATATTATGGAAATCGCTTCTTATTTTGAAAAGCCCTAAGTTTTTGCGAACAGATAAAATACTTTCTAAGATAATAAAGAGAGGCTGGGCCATCACGACATTTATTTACCTACAACCAATGATATTCTAAGTAATAAGAGATAGATAAGTTACCGTCCTACTTCCACGTGTCATCTAATAGTGTGACATTGTGACATAAAACGCGACTGCAAAAACACATAACTGAGAAGAGAAAAACCAGCATTTATATAATCTATATATAGAAGTTCTATAGATTATCAAATTGCGTCCCGCCCCTGCTTCGCATGATCTTACGACTTGCCAAAACATAATTGAATAATAATGTAAAATTATACGTAAATAAATACCTTCCGGAATAAATTTTCTATTTAATGGTGAAAACAGCACTAAAATCCGTAGCGTAGTTTAGAATAACAACGCGGTCACACAGACACAAACGAAAAGCGACTTTAATTTATAATATATACAAGATATTTTTGGGCATAAGCCATTCTGTAGATATGGTTCGTGCCGAAACGAGATAAAACAAAATTCACAATAAGGCATTAAGGCGCTGACAAGAGGCAAATGATAAAAGTAGGCTTGTCTTAAACAAAAAAATAGCCAAATCTATATAGTTTGTGGCAGCGGATAAAATGTATGTTATTCTTGAACATATTTTTCAGAACTTGGTTGTTACCAAAACACGTTTAGAAAAAAAATCTCGATACAAATTAACGGTAAATTAACCCTATACTTTGAGTTTCAATTGAAAATATCTGTATTAAATATCAACGTACGGTTGGTATTTATTTAATTATTAACAAGAACGTCTTATTTGTATGCAGAACTTGGTTGTTTATTTATTTTCGATTACTCAACTCATTTTTGAGTAAATAAATGCTTCATATTTTGCAATAAATTAAACAAGCGTTGTGTCATAGCGCTTCTCTTTCTTTTGTATACAGTCTGACAGTGACAGCGGTTTACCTGTTGTCAGCGTCTTAATTCTGTTTAACTTTCATCCTGGGACCACTTGAAACTAAGTGCCGACGAAACTTGAATATTTTTGTTACCGTAAAAAATATTGAAAAACTACGAGATGAAAATGTTTAATTAAAAGAAGGAATGATTTAAGAGTCCGTGCTAAGGGGTCACGTTGAGGGCATCTTTCTCATAAGAGAAACTTGACCTTGAGTTATTGGATTTGGTGAAATGAATTATTTGTTTGTTGTTTTGTGGTTCAGTTTGACAGGGATTAGTAGAACTATTTGTAAGAAAAATAAAAACAACATTCAATTAAAAAACCGTAGCTGGTATTTTGTTCGTCATATTTAATCATTTGTGTTCTCATGCAATGAGACGAAATGTATTTTTGCTATATTTTAATAATCTAATCTTATTTGTTCATTTTATTATGTAGTAAATGAATGTTATTGCTAATATTGTAATAATTTAATTATATTTTGCATGTAATATGTGATGGCTCTGTGTGGTGCCGGACGTAAAGAATAGCGACGCCCTACTTCTTCCCGTGGGTGTCGTAAAAGGCGACTAAGAGACTAGAGAATGGGCAGCAGCGTTCTCTATGCATTATAACACCATATGGCGATTATGGCAAACCCCCAAACTGAAGTATTTGACTACATTAAAATTGCTAAAAGTACTAGTTGGTAAACAAGTTAGTGTTTAAACGTTCACTTGCCAAACATTAGGTTTGCGTTACAATTATTTTTGAAGAGATTTTTTGCTAAGTAATAATTTGGCAAATGAAATTATTCGGAAAATTGTTTGGGAAGTGATAATTTGTCAATTTATTTTCGATGAATTAAGGGTAACCCACTTTTTGTCCCAGTATTATGTTCCCGTGAGATATTTTCAATACTCAACGCGGGCGAAGCCGCGGGCGAAGCCGCGGGCAATAGTTAGTTTTACAATAAACGGACTATTTATCGTTAACCCGATATTAGCTAATAATGTCCTATAGTGATAAACGTAATTTCTTTCATATTTTCTTGTAGTTCTATAAACGGCTAATGTAGTCTTTGCGTGTCAATGAAAATGATCTTAACTAACTTTTTAGACCTTTGTATCATGCTTATGCGTTTCATTAAAATCGATTCAGTCATTTCAAAAAACAAGGGCTTGAAAGTTTGTATGAAATGCCGTAAGTCGTAAACGCTCTTAAATAATTTGTGGTAAAATGGACTGTAATACTGTCTGAAATTAAAGAAGTATTATTATTATTATTAAATAATTACTGACTCAATTCATAATTAAATGAAATAGTAAATATAAGCCATCTCAAACACACTGATAATGTTATTGTTTCTCCTTGTGGTCTCACCATTGTGAGCCTGTCCAAGCCCGTGACCACCGTGATACACTATTTCATAATATATTATGAAATAGTTATTTGTGCAACAAGAGAGCAGATGGTTTTTGTTGCGAGTGTTGATTTGAATCCCGAGTAAGCGAAGGATTCTATAATTGAATCACGATCGAGTGATTCTAGGTTAGAATCCTTAGCGCAGCGACGGATGTATAGTCACGAGATGCAAATAACTTTGCTCTCGTGTAACAGTCAGGGACCGTACAACCCCGGTTAAGAGTTAAGCCTTTCGAAGGGGTAACCCATTCAATGGGTTACCTTTATCATGATGTAACCCATTAAATAGGTTTTAAACTAGAAACCCAGTGAAAGGGTTACATGATAACCCATTGAATGGGTTTTATACTTGAAACCCAGTGAAAGGGTTACATGATAACCCATTCAATTGATTCTATACCTACTTGAAACCCAGTGACATGAAAAAATCATAATATTATGTTATTTCGCTATCCGCCCAGCACGAGTACGTGACCAATTCTATCTCTATTCTACCCAGAGCGCATTTTGATTACCATTTATATCATTTTAGAAAAACTCATACGGTGTTGGGTAATTTTGAATGGCTTAAATTAAGCCGTTCAAAAGGGTTACCCACACCGTATGGATTTTTATCGAAAACCCTTTCAAAGGGTAACCAAAACATATTTAAGCCGTTCAAACGGCCCTTATCGTATGGGTTTTTGATTAACTGCTTAGAAAAACCCTATCGAAAACCCTTTCAATGGGTAACCAAAATGGTCCCTGAACAATAAAACTTTTCACCTCAGCAGCGAGAACATATTACCTAAAGGTAAAAATTATAATTGCAAAATAAACTAAAAGTAAAATAAAATATGTACAACCTTAGCAGATGATTTGCAATTTTACGGTTTTATGTGTATCCGACCTTTTTATGGTTGTTTCTTTTTTGGGCTAGGTATGGAATTCGAAAATCGAACTTCGAATCGACTTGTTTCTATCTCTCGCTTTTTTCGTATCGAAGTGAAAGTGACAAAACAAGCAACAACCAGCAGTGTTCTCAGTTTTTTTTTGTTTTGGATTTAAAAGTTACTTTGTCTCACGCTCGCAGCGAAATCAAATTTTGCTCACTGACTTTAAACAGCAAAACCAGCTCTTTTGAGGCCATCATCATTTCAGCCGAAAGACGTCCACTGCTGGACATAGGCCTCCCCCAAAAAGGGTGGAAGGATTGGCCATAATCGCCACGCTTGGCAGACGGGTTGGCGATCGCAGTATGGTGTTATAATGCATAGAGAACGCTGCTGCCCATTCTCTAGTCTCTTAGTCGCCTTTTACGACACCCACGGGAAGAAGTAGGGCGTCGCTATGCTTTACATCCGGCACCAAACGGAAACTTTTTTGAGGTGCTGAGGTGAACTCTTACAGAATGTACCTACCTACACACAATAGTTATTTGAAACAATGTCATCGTACTTGTGGGTTTATCTGAAGAGAAAGACAAACATTAGGTTATGCCATAGAACACAAAACCCGTAGAGAAGCGACTTGTCCTTTCCTTTGTAGGAGCGTGATCTCACATAACTAATGACCAACCTACTCGTACACACGGCTAGACATCAAGCTATACATTTCCAGTTAACGCTGACTTCTCATTGTAAGGAAATCCTATACAATGCGAGATCAGCTTATACTGGAAATGTATAGCTTGATGTGTAGCCGTGTGTACCAGGCCAAAGTAGGGTTGTCAATATTGTGGATGATCAAGTGTCCTTTGCCTTACCTGTGCCGATACAATCCTCACTGCGGACTTCTTGGCGGGAAAGTGAAGCGTCATGTTCAGCAGTTTGTTAAATTTTCCAAAATTTGTTTTTAGCCGAATATTAATGTGTAATAATGGTGGATTATTAACCATTAAGTGTTTGTGAACGTGCATTAGTGTAGGCAAATGAAACAAAACAGTGCAACTTCGCTTCAAGTTCTCTCAAGAAGTCCGCGTGAGGTCTCAGTAAAGTGCTACATCTTTACTGAAACTCAAGGGGATATCATCATCATGCATTGAATATAATTAATTTCATCAATATTAAACAAGTTTTGTAACTAAATAAAGACTTGGCTAATAGGTCCCAGCAACCAGGCCATTAAAATATTATTTAAAAAAAAATCCTCACTGCGTTGAACGTTTCTTATGCCTTCTCATTTAGTGCCGTCCAGACTGATTTTATCTAATCTCATCGGAGACTAGCCTTCGACGCGGGAGATATTATAGGGCACAAGTGTGTGCGCATACACCGGAGCATACACTCTTCCCTCATTGTCATACTCCGACTGGACAGCAATCCGACACGACCGGAGACAGATCAGTCGCACGACAAACACGGGGGTATCACACCGCCAACTTCCAAACACGGGGGTATCACACCGCCAACTTCCAAACTCCGGACTTTAACTACGAAATTCCTAATGAAAAAACCAGCTAAGTGTGTGTGACCACGCACAATGAAGGGTTCCGTAACTGGGAAGAATTTTTCCCAAAAACAAACTTAACATTGTAGTTTAAAAACATGTTCTTCCATACATCGATATGTCACAGTCTATTCTCCAACTGCAAATGTAAGTTGGTCGACTATTACTCGTTAATTTGTAAAGCCTACTTAGTTGGTCACAGCTAAGTAGGCTTTACATAACGAAAATAAAAAACGTTAAATTAAAAGGAAAACTAGGTATCATGTTTTCCTTTTAATTTCGTTATACAACATTATTTTTAGTATACTTATGCGAAACCTGAATAAATTATGTAGTTTGTTCAGAATAAGGAACTGAATCGATTTCAATAATATTTACACCATGTTATATTTTGTCATAATATTTTTGAACGGCCTATCCAACGATATCCTACATAATGGGATAAACCAGAAAAAAATATCATCCCCACTTCACGTGTAAGGGAGGTACCCATTTTTTTTCATGATTTTGTCTTACTACTACTACTAAATAAATAAACATTTAACTATTACTAATAACAAAACCATGGTCAGCAAGACGACCAACGGGGCCGTTAGTGTAGGCATTTAGAATGTTTTCGAAATGAAAGTGTCACTTCTATACCTTCTGTTCTGTGGTAGCACCTAAACAAACACCTTGGTATGAACAAAATGTGTTTGTTCTCAACGACTCTGCATGTATAATTTGTATAAATTATACACCGTGTATGAACGTAAGAAAGGTTAAGTGAGCCTAAAATAATTTTGAATTAGGGAACTAAGCAGGCCTAAAATAATTATAAATAAGGATTACTAGCTTTTGCGAGCCGAGCACGGGGGTGTCAAGAGTTCAAGACGTTTGTGACAAGACATGATAAATTATGTCATGTCAATTTGTATTGTAACATTTTATGACAAAACTGTTTTATCGCTCAAACTGTGATAAAATGTGTGACTCAAGTCATGTCACAGTAGGCCGTGCCCGCTGCCTGCGTGAAATTATCGCCCGCCCGCGCTATGACTTCGTTTTTGTTTAGCGTTCTTTCTGGCGTTTTTTTAGGGTTCCTTCCGTCCAAATGAAAAAAAACGGAACCCTTGGATCACTCGTGTGTCACAGCCAATTTTTTCCGAATCTACTGAACCGATATGTTGAAATTTGGTACACATGAATTTCTGTGACCCCCACACGGATGCGTAAAGTAAATAAATGAATTTTGTATAGGGGGTCACTTTTGGGACACAAATAAGAAAATTATAAAAAAAACGAGCGTGTCTTACAGTAGTCGAAATTCGACACCCTTTACTTACAATATATATAGTAAGTAAGTACTTA
The DNA here is from genome assembly GCA_948098905.1 of Tiliacea aurago. Taxonomy (NCBI): domain Eukaryota; kingdom Metazoa; phylum Arthropoda; class Insecta; order Lepidoptera; family Noctuidae; genus Tiliacea; species Tiliacea aurago. The sequence continues at coordinate 23,282,220 of OX402585.1, forward strand.
CTAATTCGACACCCTTTACTTACAATATATATAGTAAGTAAGTACTTACTAATTACATGCTATTAAAAAGCTTATTCCATGCACAAGCTATGAGACACGTTTTTCACCATAAATGTTAAACAGTGCTTATCAAAGTGTAACCCGGGAAATAAATATCGAAGAAAAATAACTTAATAAGGTTATATACATTTCTAAGTTCAAAGACTGAAGCACGTGCAGTAGTCGTGTACCTTTCCTTGTATTTCCTGAACCTTTGATCTACTAAATTGAAGAAATATTATTTACACTGAAACACATTTCTCTGTACCAATAAAAATGTATTCACTTTGAACATTCATACCGTTCTCAAGTTTTTCTGAAAAACGACATTTATTTATTTATTATTTATTTATTTACACACAATGACATGGAGGATTATGTGTGTAGGTATGTATGTAAACAAGCCCCTGGAAAATACATAGTATCCCTTTCAACACACTTGCTTGTAAAGTGACTCTTATGGCAACACATTTAGGTTCATAATTCAGCCTATTATACATTTGTGTTTTTTACTTCACATTACCACACTAGTGTGTTTTACCTTACATTTTTTTTCAATCTCAAATAATTTTTTTATCTCTAAAAACAATGAATAGTTTTGTTAATAAATAAACTATTTTAGGTTACATTATGATAAATCAATTATCATAATTTCATCAAATTATATATTTGTCACTACAATATATTAACCTTAATTTGCGTATTCAAAACATTAAATATTATTTTAGTGTTTATTATATTTTTATACAGGCTGTTTAGCGGTTTTGCCAGTGCCTTTATTACACCCGCGCGCATCTATAGCACGGCGTGCGGGAAAAACAAAACCATTGCGTCATTTTCCAAGATAATAACAATACAAGTCTGTTTTTTTCCTCGCAAGTGTGTTGAAAAACGTCGTATAAAACGTGTGTGCATTGATAATTACACACTTGTTATTATACTATTGCAACATTAGCTTAGATTTTTGTCAAAAAAAAATGCGTATTCTCTAAACATAACTAGGTAGTCCCTAGAATATTACGTCCATAGTCCTTTAACATAATAGTATCTCATAAGGTCAAGTCTTTAAATAAAACCTAGACTCGATACCCTCTCAAAACCTAAGTCCTCAATATTTTTATAAGAAACCCATCCCTACTTGGTCTTCATTTCATATATCGATGGTCATTCTGTAGTTAAATCACCATTTTACTTAGACCCTCAAAAATCCTCCATTATGATTGAATTATGAGGATTAGAAGGGTCAGTGTAAGCTAGCCGGTATTAGGTGTAGGCTTAACCTAACTTCGGAGAGTCATATGACATAATATCGGGCTCTTTTGTTGGAAAATCGCATCCATTTCTCAAGGGGATGGCCACGCAGGGTTGAATGCAGTGCGCGATTTACGACAACATTTGTTGAGCGATATTATTCTCGTTGTGAAATGGAGATGCTCTTGAGGACAAAATATATGTGAATGTGTGAATGTTATACTTAGTTCTTTTAACCCGACTGCGGTGAAGCCAAAAAAAGAGGGTTATGTGTTTTTACGCGACTGCGGCGAAACCAAAAAAAGAGGTTTATGTGTTTGACCTGTATGTATGTATGTATGTATGTCTGTCCCAATATTCCCTCGTAATTACTAAACGGCTAAACCGATTTTGATGAATGATATGTCGTTAGATTCGTCTTTAGTGCGCGAGTATCACTGGGGTAAAATGATTGAAAATCAAACTGGCGGATTTTTGGCGCCAAAGAGCGAGTTTCTTGATAAAAAATATCTCTAATACTTGTATCTATAAACCTTGTTTCCATTTTTTTTTCAGTTCACTTTTTACGCAGTTGGGTTTTTAGATATATTTTTATTTACTTTTTTAGTATTTGATTTGTGTTTGTACCTACTTATTATTTTATTTATTTATTTTACGTCATATTTCTAAGTCTGAAAGCCACGACCAGAATGAATGCATGGGTAACCAACAAGCAAGGTCGCAACGTACAAACGTAAATGAATTTATAATTAAACCTACATTAATGCGATTAATTAAATGTTACCGAATACAATTTCTTATATTTTCACGAATAAATAATATTACCACTGAAGTAACTTCTTAGAAAACAATATGTAATGTTTTTCTTTACACAATTATAAATCGCTAATGGCTTGCTTCCCATTTCTTCCCGTGGGTGTCGTTAAAGGCGACTAAGGGACTTACTAGAGAATGGGCAGCAGTTCTCTACGCATTTTAACACCATACTGCGATCGCCAACCCGCCTGCCAAGCGTGGCGATTATGTCAAACCCCCCCCCCCTTTTTTTGGGGGGGAAGGCTATGTCCAGCAGTGGACGTCTTTCTGCTGAAATTATGATGATGATGATGATGAATGGCTTGTGGCTACTACGTAATAACAGGCGCACAGGTCGATTGTACGCTTGCCGCGGTTGGTCCATGGATGGGTGACCATCTTGATATACCCACCCCTATGTGCCTTGGTTAAGCACGATAAGCTGTTAGTTGGATATAATCATCCATGGATCTTTAACAGTAGTTACGGGTAGTCCGAAAGTCTGACAACCAGGGCCTCAAGTCTGCTATTACAATAGTGTCAGAATGGTCGATCATTGATTTCATAATTGTTGATTTTGACAAGTTTGGTAATCTACTATTATAATGGCGTCATTATAACTTTCCAATGGTCGGCCACTGACACTACATTGAAAGAAATTGCATTTATTTGTAATCTTGTACATAATGACAAATGAATCACATTTGTACTAATGGGTTTTATAATAAGGGCAATACGACAATGCCATTATAATAACACAATTCTATTACGAGAACATTAACCGACGAATGATCGACCATTATGAATTTAGCAGATTACGAACTTTTAGCAAAATGACAATGGGATCGTGTTGGAATGACTGAATTAATTATTTAATAAATTAAATAAATTAATTTAATAAAAATAGCAGACTTGGGGCCCAGTCTTACCAAATCATGTTACCCAGTCAGTTACTGGGTAACACGATTATACCCTTTGGTAAGACAGGTCAGATAGGCAGTCGCTCCATGTAAAATACTGGAAGCCGACCCCAATATAATTGGGAAAAAACTAGGCAGATAATGATGAAGGTACAGACGGCTACACATCAAGCTATACATTTCCACTATAAGCTGGCCTCTCATTGTATGAAAATCCTATACAATGCGAGATCAGTCTAAACTGGAATTGTTTTGCTTGATGTGTAGCCGTGTGTACAACACATGTATAATGAATAATAATAATAATTGAGTACCTAATTGACGAAATATTTTTATTGTTAAGTCTCGTACAGACTGGTGCGATATCGCAGGTGCGACATCGCGGGTGCGACGACGTGACACTAGTAGCACAATTTCTACGTCGGTGATAAATGACAAATGATTTATTTTCTGTAAGTAGGTTTGTAAAAACACTTTTACACGTCAATCATATTAAAAACTATATGAGGTCGGCATTTCCTATCTCACTACTCTGAGAAAGGGCCGAAACAAACTCAGAGGTTAGTCTCTTTTAAAGTCACACAAATCACATACATAATCTTGGTCAGATCATGTGAAGACCATGTAGATTGGTGCCTGAAATCATCTTTTGATGAAAGAATCACACAGATTGAGGGGACCTGTCCAGTCAGTGTCGCGCCCGCGATATCGCGTGAGTCTGTAAGACCTTTATGACTGAGATATATGCCAGTGACCTTGAGTGGTTAGCTTGCGTGTTCTGTACTGAGCTCACCCAACGCGTCGTACGTTCAGCCAGTAATAGGACTCGCCCATCAAGGAGCGCTGTCCCTAATTTGACGCATTATTAATTTAATATACACAAAACAAAAGGTATGTTAATAAAAAGCCTATACTAAAAGATCAATAATTAAATTGTCTTTAAATTGGTAAAGGTTTAAAAAAAAATCGGTTGGTAGATTTTGCGCCATTCTCAGTTTTTTATCCGCGTTAGACTTTACAAATTAATTTCACTATGTAATATAAACTTAATCTAAAATATTCACATATTAAGATTGAGAAAATGCTCTAATTTAACATATTTTTTTTCAAATCGTTAACACTACTCGTTTAGAGGTGATCTTCAGTATAAAATCATTAAAATTCAGTTATCGTCGCCTTAAAGGCTATTCTGTGTTTTTGATGTACGTACTTTGTAATTTATGGTACAGGCTCATTTGTTTGATTAACCACAAGCAAACAGCCCATGTGTGGTGCCGGACGTAAAGAGTAGCACCATCCCATTTCTTCCCGTGGGTGTCGTAAAAGGCGACTAAGGGACTTACTAGAGAATGGGCAGCAGAAATGAAATGAAATGAAATCGTTTATCCTGTAAATAGGATATTAGAATCACTTTTACACGTCATATAAAAACATAAAAAATCTTGATGTAGCCGACATTTACTATCTGACTACCCCTGAGAAGAAATAGCAAAACAAACTCAAGGGTCAAAGTCTCTTAAAGTCCAGACATAATCTTGGTCATATCATGTGAGGACCATGTAGATCCGTGTCTGAAATGGTATTTTGAGGAAAGAACCACACAAATTTGAGTGGACCTGTCCAATCAGTGCAAGCATTTGTCAGTACTCGTGCAGCTCAACGTTCAACGCTCAACGTTCTCTATGCATTTAAACACCATACTGCGATCGCCAACCCTCCTGCCAAGCGTGTCGATAATGGCAACCCCCCCCCCCTGGCTGAAATGATGAAGCAAAGAGCAGTTCAAAACGGTGAAGGAAAACATGATGAGGACACCGGCATTATCTAGAACCATAAATTAGATGACATGTGACATCTATCAACCCGCACTGGGCCCGCGTGGTGGATTACGGCCCACTCCCTCTAGAAGAAAGGAGGCCTGTGTTTCAGCAGTGGGAACATTATAGGCCGATAATGTAAAGAACAGATGGGAAATCCAACGTACACTCTTCCGAGTCAAGAAAGCTGAGCAATAAGCTTCTGCATGAAGCGGCGCGAGTTCATTTCCGTTTTAATTTAGTTCAAGAAACTGTCTCCAGCAGCGGCGAAGTGTCAATTTTTGTATGAGAGAAGCCGAAGCAAAGCCGATTTTAACTTTCTTATCAGTAAAGTAAAAATTAATTAATTTACTTAAAAGTAAGTCTTTTCTTTGCTGAATTTAACACCATCTATCGTCAAGTAGCAGAACCAAAAAGACGCATCACTACACAGACAAAACTTTCTTGTTTGTTATTTCAATTCAAAGCTAATAAAATAGGCGTTTTTGATGTTTGAATGTTATGGTGAATTAAATACCCCATTTTTCAATAGCGGTATAATCGTTGATGCGAATTTCCGAAGGGAAGCCGGTAGGAATCGTGTTATATGGTGCTTTCGCCACTGGTCTCCGGCCAGGGTGCTACTACTTACATGCAAACGTTAAAAAAATCCTCTTACAAGAATAGGACAAACTTTAATTTTAAAAAATCCAACAAGCAACATTAAGGGAGATGCGCTAAGGTAGCCCGCGATTATTTTTTTCCTTTTTTGCAATTTGAAGGTCAGTAACAGGGGGCCTAAAATGGACGCTTTGGCAGAATCATAATATGATCTGCGTAAAATTCATACATCCCGCAATTCATCTGTTTGACAGCTGCTATTTGACATTAGACTTCAATAAAGCAATTCTTATTTTGTGGACCATTTTACGAAACTCCATACAAAACTGTCAAACAGATGAATTGCAGGATATGAATTTTACGCAGATCATATTATGATTCTGCCAAAACGTCCATTTTAGGCCCCCAGGTTGTATGTTGATCTCTAAATGATTCGCGGACGTAACAAATATGGCTTCATTTCATGAAATAGTCATTCAATAGGATTCTACGAAGAGAGTTAGTTGTATTGCTGATTATAATGATTATAATTCTGTAAAGCCATATTTGTTACGTCCGCAAATCATATTTAGATCAACATGCAACCTGTTACTGACCTGCTAATTGCCAAAAACTTAAGAAAATTTGAATATCGCGGGGTACGTTAGCGCATGCCCCTTAATTTAAAAAAACCAACAAGCAACATTAAACAAAGTAAACAAATTAAAAATGAGCACTAACCGTAACGTTATCAACTGCACAATGTTCAATTTCCGAACTTTGCCGAGTCAACATGAGCGCAAACATGCATTTTACTGAATTAAACGAGTGGCAGAGCAGCATAGCCGGTGCCAATGGGCCATTCACTTCAATGTATTTCGAAGGAGACTTCAAAAACTGTTTTCTTATCTAAATTGAATATTTGTAACACCTGTGCATATTGCCCATTGCTCTGTTTATTCCTGAATGACAACTGCAGCACCTACTATTGTCCTGCCAGGGTTGCGAGTTTGTCCGAAAGGGATATCGTGGCCCTGGCACACAGGCAAATGAAGGAACACGGGTGGGTTTTAGTCAGTAAGAGTCTGACACGCCCTCCCGCTCTGCCCAGAGCGGGAGAAGTTATTTGATAATTTCCCACCCAAAAAAAAAAAAAAAAAAAAAAAAAAAGGCACCTACTATTGTGAAGTAATTTTGTTTGAGAACGGTCGCAATTTTTTTTCATTATATTTCTTTCAAGATACCATAACATCACGCTTGTATTTCTCGAAGAGTAAGGCAGAGGTGCACCTTTAAACAGCGTGGCGCTTTAGTGGCGACATTAATTTAACACACATACAGTTTCGCCTTTACGTTTTATGAACATATTTTAATTTCCTTAAACGATATTATTTATTGACTTATTCTGACCTCCACAACCCAGTTACTGGGTAATACGATACCCCTTGATAAGAGTGGTTGTCAGACTTTCGGGCTTCTGACGACCCGTAACGACTGTCAAAGATCCACGAATTACAGCCGGGACCAGCGGCTTCACGTGCTTTCCGAGGCACGGAGGAGTCTCGGTATGTAAAGATGGTCACCCATCCACGATCCAACCCCGGCAAGCGTTGCTTAACCTGATGGATCGACCCGTACAGTTGTTATGACTTAGCCACGAGCTCCTCCAAACATAGCCCTTACAAAACCAACTTAATAAAACTTTTTCCGTCATAGTACAAAACAAGATTTATATTTTGCCATGGCTTAAACTATAGAGCCAGTTTTTATAATAAGAACGTAACTGTGATTGAAATACCGTACTTTAAGTATACAAAACTGAAAACTTAGTTCGGTACTAAGTTGTCAGTTTTGTGTTAGGAACTTTACCATAGACGGAAAAAAGTTCTAAATTCAATAATGGCTCCATGGTTTAAACCTGGGTTTGAAGATAAACCTTATTTTGTAATAAGACGGATTAAGTTTAATAAAAATCATGAGCGACTTTCTTGCTGAAACACATAGTAATATTGTACCCACTTGTTTAAAAGCTATAGGGGATAATCAAAAGTCTAAATTCTTTTCACGTAGCCATGTGCCGTGTTATCGCCTCCTTTTATGTCTACATGTGATATTGTTACAAAAGATGCCGCCAGCCAATATCAAAGGTTACTGGGTCATACTGACCTTTTTTATGTACAAAATATTTTTTGCTGAATATATTGGAATATTGTGTACATTGGCTGATATTTTTCACATGTTATTATGTTTGCACTTCAAAATATATGAACATTTCAATATATTTTGGAATAAATATTGTATATTAATAAAATTAAAATGCTGTTCGTTGCTAAGCGCATGACTTATGATTGGTTGGACCAATTTGGTAAAATGTTCGTGATAGTCTAAATTAGGTTTATATGGTAAGACAATTGGAAAAATGGTCCGGAAAATATAAAAAATCGTGAAAAACTGAAAGCACTTTTTATATGGGATTTTGGTAAGAAATTTGGTCTGTCGGGTCAGCTAGTGTCTAATCATTCCCTCTTTTATAGAAAATACAAAGTTATTAAATGCAAAAGTTACAGAATATCATAATAATATTCCTTCATCCGTACGGAATAAAATGTATTCCAATCAAACAAAATTATCTGCGTTTCATACTTGATTTATTCCAATTATTACGAGCGACATGCCGATTGATATTTTCCTGGTCATGATTTTACTAAAATACAACATTCGTTTTTAGTTAAAATTAAAAATAATAGTATACTGAATAATATAAATGTACCTACCTACTCAAATTTGATTGACGTGTAAAAGTGTTTGTACAAACCTATATATACTTACAGAAATAAAAATAATGTACCATAACATTGATGTATTAAAACTTAGTAACAGCGCCTGGTCCTATCAAACTGAGTGGTGGCCCGTAGTTGGCACTCAGTCGCGCACGGGATATCGTTGATCAAACAGCTCTATAATTATAGTTTTTTTTGTGATAAATACGCATCAAATGACTTCTTGTGCAGCTAAACAGTGTTTTAATAATACAAGGAAGAAAAATAAAACACACGGGATTACTTTCCACTCATTTATGTACAGCCAAAAATGCTAATTTGTTGAAAGTTTTATTAATATTTAACGTTCGCTTCGCCATGTTTGTGAAAGCGAGATATACACTCACAGGCACAATTAACCGCCCACTTATATCATTCGTCACCCTGTTTGTTTACGTTAGCTGTGGCTTATCAACTGTTTTGTTTTTTGTTAAGTGGGTACTTTAGCAATAAATTAAACACTTATACTCTTATTTCGTTTCCTAAATTTGTGTCACCGAAGGGTTTTTGAAATTTAGTCGTTTTTTGACATTGTTGCAGTTGTGTTACCGTGTTAACATTTCCTGTTCTGTTCTGCCATAGTGTGCGAGTATTGTTTAATTTGAAATTGTAGTGTTTGCTCATTGTTTGTGACTGTAAAAAATGCCACTCGATGCAACTGGTGCAGGTAGGGCAGTGGCTTTAGCTGACGCTGGGTACAGCCAACGTCGCATCGCTCGTACACTCGGTGTACCTCGAACTACGGTACGAGATGCCATCAGACGATTTCGGGAGAGAGGTTTATACACCCGCAGGCCAGGTCAAGGCCGACATCGATGCACTTCAACTCGAGATGACCGCTTCGTCGTCAGCAACGTGTTGAGAAATCGCTTTTCGACCGCTAATGAAGTTCATATGCGTCTTTTTGAGGTGAGAAATGTCAATGTAAGTGAACGTACCATTAGAAGAAGACTGGCAGAAAGAAATCTGGGGGCTTTACGACCAGGTCGCGCCCCACAACTGCTACCACGACACCGTAGAGCTAGACTTTGTTTTGCGCAAGAATATGCTGACTGGACTGTAGAGGAATGGAAGGACGTACTGTTTTCAGATGAGAGCAAAATAGCCTTAAGAGGTCCAGATGGACGACAGCGTGTCTACAGGCGCGTCATAATGAAAGGTTTGCTCCATGCGCTATAACCGAAACAGTGGGTTACCAAGGAGGGTCCATAATGGTTTGGGGAGGTATCTCTTACGGGGCTCTTACTGATCTTGTTTTATTCGATAGAGGCAGTGTGAACGCTCAAAGGTACGTGAAAGAAGTTCTTCAAGACCATATCATACCTCTTCGCATCGTTAATTGGTGGAAACTTCAAAATAATGCATGATAATGCACGTTGCCATACCGCAAGAGTCGTCAGTGAGTACCTTAATGAGGTCAGGATTCAAGTTTTACCATGGCCGGCACGCAGTCTCGATCCTAACCCAATTGAACACATTCGGGACAACCTCAAAAGACGTGTCCGAGCAAGAATACCAGCCCCTACAACCTTAGGAGAGCTCAAAGCGGCTGCGGTAGAGGAGTGGCACAATATCTCCCAATCAGATATCCAAGATATCATGGATGGATTGCCAAACCGGCTCCAAGAATTCATAAGGGCCAGAGGCGGCAACACCCATTATTAATTTTATTTTTTTTTCTTATAATTGAGCCACTATTTATTAAATCAAAACTTTTCAATTTTCATCGAAGATTTTCAGAAAATCGATTTTTGGTAAGCATCCTTTAATAAACGACATTTTTTCCAATACTTTTGTTATTTATTTTTCCATAAAGGTAGTTTTTTACGTACCTTTCATAAAATGTGGTCTAAGTTTGAAAATTTCTGAAAATTTAAGAAAATACGAGGGGGGCGGTTAATTGTGCCTGTGAGTGTATATTACAAACATGCGTGAGAGACACGATACGCACTTAATGCGCGAGTTGCGAGACAGACTTATTGGCGACGAGTACTTTATGTGTATACGACGAGTACAGAAACATTCGGCAGCTAACGCGATTTCGCTCGCATGATAGCGTCGTCTCCTATCTCTGTTCTTGTCTATCGGTAACTGTAGGTTTGCGACTGTGATCACACCGAGTTTTGGTGCATGTAGTCGTGCGCTGAGTCCGCCGCTCCTATTAATATATCAATGTCCGTGTGGTGCCGGACGTAAAGAATAGCACCTCCCCTTTTAACCCTTTTAACACCATACTGCGATCGCCAACCCGCCTGCCAAGCGTGGCGATTATGACAACTCGCCCCCCCTTTGAGGGTGGCCTATGTCCAGCAGTGGACGTCTTTCGGCTGAAATAATAAATCATCATTTATCATAATAAAATCAATTTTTACACAAAATCACTGTTTTATATATTTTGTTGATTTATGTGGTTTTTGTCGGTTCGCGGTGCCTGTTCGCGGGTCCGCCAGTGCGTACCCATACTGTTCGATATGCTCCCATAACCCAGGCCATCAATCTGCTGAACGCCCTGATTGCTCAGGAGCCGGATGTTGACATATTTATGTATAGCAGTAAATCTATGTTAAATTAGAGCATTTTCTCAATAATTTAATATGTGAATATTTTAGATTATGTTTATATTATATAGTGAAATTAACTTGTAAAGTTATTTCTAACGCGGATAAAAAACTGAGAATGGCACAAAATCTACCAAGCGTATTTTTCTGAAACCTTCACCAATTTAAAGATAATTTAATTATTGATCTTTTAATTTACGCGTTTTATTAAAATACCTTTTGTTTTGTGTATAATAAATTAATAATGCGTCAAATTGGTGACAACGCTCTTTGATGGGCGAGTCCTATAACTGGCTGAACGCACGACGCGTTGCGTGAGCTCAGTATATAACACGCAAGCTAACCACTCAAGGTCACTGGCATATATCTGAGTCTTAAGAGGGCCCTTCCCGGTCCTCCTATCGTCAATTCCAGCATGGTCAAAAGCTTGTTGTTTCATCCAGCGCAAGTGAGAACTACTAACAAGCAAGTGAGAACTACTAACAAGCAAGTGAGAACTACTAACAAGCAAGTGAGAACTACTAACAAGCAAGTGAGAACGCGATAACATTGAACGAAAAAAAGTGTGCGGAAATTTCATAAAACTTGTTTCAGGAAATACGTGTTTTTGAGTAAGCCTAACAAGTTAGTGAAATAATTTTTTGTCATTTAGAATTTCCATTACATGTGCGAGGTTTCTATGAAGATGTTTTCTTACTTTAAAAATTTATGGGTACCTACACTATGAACGGCCAAAGTTCAGGCAAATTTTTTGCAAAAAAAATACATTTTTGCAGGCTTATACTGAATTTGTTTCTCCGAATTTTGATTTTTAGCTTTCATAGAAACCTAGATAATTATACTGCACATAATACCTATTAGTTCAAAAATATCAAAGAAAGATGTGTTACAACGCCGTAATCACGTATACGTGAGCGTATGAAAAGTGTGATGGGTTGGCCGCTCTAAAGGGGGATGCGCTAATGTGGCCTGCCAGCCTACTGAAAGATTATTTCAGAAATATTCATTAAGTAGGATTTTTTGAACTTATACCGCCTTATTACAAAACAAGATCTATATTTTGACATGGCCTAAACCATGCAGCCAGTTTTTGTATTAAGAACGTAACAGTGATTGAAATACCGTTCTTACAAAACTGAAAACTTAGTTCGGTACTAAGTTGTCAGTTTTGTGTTTAGGAACTGTACCATAGTCGGAATAAAGTTCTAAATTTAATAATGGCTCCGTATTTTAACCTGGGTCTGAAGATAAATCTTGTTTTGTAATAAGGGGGAGAGAGTTGTAATGCTGATTCTAATGATTATAATTCTGTAAAGCCATATTTGTTATGGCCGCGAATCATATTTAGATCAACATACAACCTGTTACTGACCTGCAAATGGCAAAAAACGTAAGAAAATTTGAATTTCGCGGCTACCTTAGCGCATCTCCCTTTATGAAGAGTGAGCTCACAAATTATTAAGTAGCGTTTCTATGACAATGAAGTCAAGTCACTGCGTCATTGTATGTCAGCGGTGTCAAAACAGAAACACGACTATCTTTTGACGCGTATGGCCATAGACTAATATATGCAGGGTCAAATTAAATATTAGCTAGCGAAACTCCGCGGACGTGATGGCTATCGATATCTAAACATGATAAAACAAAAAAGAAATTAATTTGATGAGTTTTTTTTTTGGGGATCATTTATCGCGTAAGTGAAATATCAGTTAAAAAAATCTATTTTTTTGTGTAAACTTCACAGACGTGATGGGTATAGTTAACTTAACACAATAAAATAAAATAAAAAATAAACAGATTTTCTTAACTCATTCTTCCAGTAACAACACAACCAGGTCGTTGACAAAAAAAAATCACCAAATCTTTTTCATCTTTATTTTTGTGTTTAGATATTAGATATATTTTTTGTGTTCAACGGCACGGTTGGCGCAGTTAGTTAAGCGATTGACTGCTGCGCTGCGTGTCGCGGGTTCGATTCCCGCACGGAACAAATATTTGTATGACCTACAAGTAGTTGTTCCGGGTCTGGCTGTTTGTGTATGTGAATTTAAATGTTTGTAAAAGCACCCACAATACAGGAGAAATCCTAGTGTAAGATATCGATACCCGTCCCGTCTCCACCGACGTCCAAAATGGCCCTGTATATAATGAGGGTAAGCCGAACCTAATTATTAAATTTAAAAAAAGATATATCTTTGGTGCTTAACACAATTTAGTATTTATATTATGGCTGCTAACATAATTTGTGTTTTATGTGACAGACTCTGCAATCCATCAGCATTTCGAGGCTTTACATTTTATTTAGAATTTACTACTAATGGTGAAGCATACGTTGTGTTCAAGCTATGAGGTTTTAAATTGAAAATAAGAGGGATTGTGTATATATTATATTAGGGTATAAGGGACATCGTCGCGTAAACCACGTTATCATGAATTCAGTAATAAAAATAATTGTGATACATGATTCTATAATTTTAGACGCATGAGGAACAGGGCGTAACGTTCACTCATCCTCTATAGAAAAGGGAGCATCCTACGACCAGACGGGTGTTGTGTCTGGTGGGCAACTGCCCGACGGTTAATGTCGGGAGATTGTATAATTATATGCTAGTTGCGCGGTAAACTCTGCTTGCGTGATGCAGGATTTTGCGTGACGTGTAGTTTGCATTTGGTGATGTTGATGCCGCTACATCACTCCCCTCCGGAGACCGGAGCTCGATAGTGGGCTGAGTCATGTATCTTGCGATGTTTGCCAGTGCCAGTAGAGGGTTTCATTGAGTCGAAACCGGGTGCCACATAGTTTTCGGTGAGTCGGAACTGTCTGCGGTGATTCCCCAGTGAGTTGGATGTGGTACAGCACCGGGATGAGGCTGACTGCTGGCGTTGACCAGGACAGGTATCTTTCTGCTTGTCGACCGGTCGAAAGTGCAGTGTGCTGTGCCAAGGTTGCTAATGAGGCTGTGGGTGATGACCAGGAATGCGCATCAGCTGTATGCTGGTCGTCAGGATACTCGTTGAAGCCTTGGATACTGGCTGGCTGTGTGACTCGCCGCTCGAAAGCTTGAGGAAGTGATGATGATGATGACGTCACGCTGAAGTAGTTGCATGAAGGTTGCGCTGACGCGCGTACTCGGGGTCACCAGTTTAGATGTATGAGGAACAGGGTGTAAAGTTCACTCATCCTCCATAGAAAAGGGAGGTTCCTCCGACCAGACGGGTGTTGTGTCTGGTGGGCAACTGCGGGCAGTTGCCCACCAGACACAACACCCGTCGGGACGGTTGATGTCGGGACGTTGTATATAATATATGGTAGCCGCGCGGTAATCTCTGCTTGCGCGATGCAGGATTTTGCGTGACGTCAGTGTGACGCGTAGTTTGCATGTGGCGATGTTGATGCCGCTATATAGTCACCAGAGTTGAAATTTTGTGTCATTCCGACAACCGGTCAGTAGTTTTCTTATTTATTTCAGATATATAGATAATATTAACAGAAAGTCAATGCACGCTAACATAATTATATGGGTGGAGCACCGCCGTGTCCTCACGGAGGCGATCGGCGGCGGCGATCTCTCGCGTTTGGCCCTGGGGGTCTATCCCTTAACTCCGTTAACGAAGCAACGAGCCCGTCCGACAGTAGCCCGATACGTCGCAGTGAACCCTACTCCCTAATGATATCGGATTCTTCAGTTTCCAACGGAATCATAGACAATAGTAGACAATATTCGTGAACGAATGGCGCATGAAGATAGAGTTTCGCTATTTTACCGGTCGATTACCGGTTTACTTATTTTGTGGTTTTCTAGCTTTATATACAAAAATGAATATTATAGTCATTCGAAAATGACCACATTTTTAACAATATACTTTTTATTATGTCTTTAATATAGAATTGAATTATTTTTGCCACTTTTGGCTGGATAGAGGCATTATCCTGTTTATACCTTTGCCATTTTCCTTTTGACAAAAATTTTAAATGAAATGTCAATGTTATTTATTTAATTACCACATTAACCGGGAAGTTTTTGTTAAATTAGATAAAAATAATTTTGTAAAATGGCCCCAACCGCTCCAGCAGCAAACTCACGCGCAAATAGAGGCTCTCCTCAATTTTATGAGTGAGAATGAAGAGTTGTCTCGCAGACTATTGAGGGGTGTCGACGGGAGAATAAGATCGAAACGGCAGTGGAAAACCTGTGCAACGCCCTTAATTCAATGGGAATTTGCACTAAGTCCGTGGAGCAGTGGCAAATGGTGAGTTTAATACATTACTCGCCAATATTAATATGATTTTAAGGTCTTGTCATCAGTAAAGTGCATAGGTACAATGATAATCAGTGGGTAATACTACAAATACTTATCTGTAGGAGGACTTACGAGTATACTGGTTTATATATAGTTTTATAAGCAATTAAAATTAACCAAAAATAACCAAATTATAGGTGTGGGCTGAAAAAGTATTTGGCCCAAAAAGCTGCTGGAGCTGCCAGACGGTCAGCATATGATACAGGTGGAGGCCCATCGGTAGCACCAAGGCTCTCCCAACTGGAATTAATGGATACTTTTAATTATGGGAGAGGGTTTTGGAGAGCCACAAACCGAGACAAGAGTGCCAGCTTTTCCATCAGTAATAGGTAATTATATTTGTATGTTTGGCTCAATGGTAAAAAAACAAAAACAGCAATAATGCATTTATAATAATGTTGCTTATAGTATTTGCCGTGACTTATTTTTATTAAATAAGAATAAATTACAGATACATAATTACATATCTGTTGTAACCGCCAATGATGATATTGTTTTTGTTGTACAGGGTCCACCTGTAAGACAAGAGCCAGCAGCCATCTCACCCATACATCTACCGCTACCCCTGCAAACCCACTCTCCGAGGAGCAACCCTAAATGTCCACAGAGGCACTGGAGCTGGAGTTGCCAATGCAAAATCAGCAAAGTAAGTATTATTGTTTAATAGAAAAGAGATTAAGTAAATGATGTTTCAGAAAATTACCTACTTAAACCAACAAAAATTGTCTCTTTTGTTTATAGCATTAAACCCTCGTTATGCACGTCCACGTGTTCGGCGACACCTCGCTTCTGACGCAGCAAGAAGCCGAATTATTGAGGTGGAAGAACAAAGGCTGCTAATCGAAACCAGAAGAAATGTGGTGCTCGGTAAAATTAAATTTGCCATTGCTATTACCTATGTAACTCGGTACGGGAACACCATGTCATGTCAAGAAATAGTTAAATATCTGGCAATTTAACTATTTCTAGCAACGTGTTCCCGTGGAAGTCATGGGGAGAGGCCTTTGCCCAGCAGTGGGATGATGCAGGCTACATTTATTTCCCGAAGTCCTCATTTCTTTTGTAGCTTGGAGTTTCTGGTAGTCCAACTTGATTTATTGAATTTGTCTGTGTCAGTATTAGAAATTAATATTGCAATAGAAAAGTGAAAGTGTTTTGTAAAAAAATATCTGTTGATTGTATAAAGTTGATTCTTAATTTGAGATTAGTGTCTAGAATAAAAGAAAATCTATGTTATAGATTGTGCATTGTTGATTGTTAATTTTATTCAGATTATTAGGTATTTGAAAGCAAAGTAGACAAATAAGAGAAACTAAGTTCGTAGCAATAACTTTAGACTACATTAGATAAATAAAAGAAAATCTATGTTTTGATTGTGTTATAGATTGTGCATTGTTGATTGTTAATTTTATTCAGATTATAAGGTATTTGAGACTGAAGTACTGTAGGTAAGAGAAACTAAGTTCCTAGCAATAATTTAAGACTATCTACATTAGATAAATAAAAGAAAATCCATTTTGATAATAAAAACAATGCTTTTATTGTGTACATCTTTTTTTATATCACTGTCTTATATCCCCAGTCCCAACACCATGTCCTGTAAGTAAAATAAAAAGTTTATATACCATATTCAGTAATATAAACCTTATGCATTTATTGACATGTTTTATTAGAAAAGTTTTCTTGTGAAACTGCTTGGGTACCTATTTCTTTCCAGCAATTGCAAACGCTTTTCATATTCACTGGGTTTCACCAATGCCACATGCGTGCAGTCAATGCAGCCGACTACGCCTGACAGACCATATTTTTCATAAAATTGTAAACGTACAGCTTAATTACATTTAAAATGATACAATCCCTATGAGTGTATAAACACTTAAAAGCTTAAGTAGGTAGTCATTGTCCAAACGAAATGTTACCGTCTTAAGTATAAAATACTTATCTAGATTTGTTTTAGAAAAATAGTACAAGCTATTAAACTTACTGTCTTTTTTAGGGTTCCGTACCCATAAGGGTAAAACGGGAACCCTATTACTAAGGCTCCGCCATCTGTCTGTCTGTCACTAGGCTGTATCTCATGAAGCGTGATAGCTAGACAGTTGAAATTTTCACAGATGATGTATTTCTGTTGCCGCTTTATCAACAAATACTAAAAAATAGAACAAAATAAATATTTAAGGGGGCTCCCATATAACAAACTTGATTTTTTTGCTCGTTTTTGCTCTATATTGATAACGGCAACAAGTAGACGCTTGAAATATTCACAGATTATGTAGATTATGTATTGACTTTAAAAATAAATAATTAAATTAAAATAAAACAAATATTTAAGGGGGGCTCCCATACAACAAACGTGTTTTTTTTGCCATTTTTATAGATAATGGTACGGAACCCTTCGTGCGCGAGTCCGACTCGCACTTGGCCGGTTTTTTATGGTTTTTTTAGTTTCTACAGAATTTGGCTGAGAAGACCAAATTCTGTAGAAACTTTATTGTCAAATTAAATCAGCTGGCGAAACTCCGTAGACGTGATGGGTATTGATATCTAAACACGACGAAATAAAATAACAAAAGATTTGATAAAAAAAATTGGGGTCATACGTTGACCCCAATTTTTTTTATCAAATCTTTTGCCGCTGTTAGTGTTGTTACTTTAAGTATGTGTGAAAATCTGTTTTCTTTTGTTTCATCACGTTGAGACCCATCACGTCAGTGAAGTACTTATACACAAAAAAAAAACCAAAATTTTCAAGTGACTACACTAACTGTGGTTAAAGACCCCAACAAAAAAAAATTATCAAATTAATTTCGTTTTTGTGTGATCATATTTAGATCAGGGACCACTTTGGTTACCCATTGAAAGGGTTTTCGATAGAGTTTTTCTAAAATGGTCCCTGGGTAGAATAGAGATAGAATTGGTCATTTATTTATTTAGGATCTCCAACAAAGGATACACATATAAAATATAAATCACAATAACAATAAAGGTTCTAGTACGTGTGCTCCTTCAATTACGGGAGACCACAGCATGCACATATAACTAGGTTTATACAGGATGAAAATAAAATATATTAAATTAATAACGAAATTTGAGGAAATAAAATAAAATAAAAATTAACATATCATGATTGAGCATTCATATTATAATATTGTTTGGTATAATAATAATTCTTACACATTTGTTAACTATTGGAAGAAAGAAACGTAATAGTATACTTAGTTATCTTGCAATCGTTAAATTATTTTTGTATTTTGAAATGGGCATAGTCATGCTACGTGTGCTGGGCGGATATCAAAATAACATAATATTATGATTTGTTCATGTTACAGGGTTTCAAGTAGGTATAGAACGCATTGAAATGGGTTATCCGGTAACCCTTTCACTGGGTTTCAAGTATAAAACCCATTAAATGGGTTATCAGGTAACCTTTTCTATCCCATCATGATAAGGGTTACCCCTTCGAAAGGCTTAACCCTTAACCGGGGTTGTACGGTCCCTGGTTTAGATATCAATACCCGTCACGTCGGCGGAGTTTCGCTAGCTAATTTAATTTGACCCTGTATTTCTATAAAATTGAGGGGCTGTTGAGTGCATTTGTGACATCCCGCAGACAGCGTGACACTTTCTGTTGTGCCGTTGGAACATCACTGCTAAGGCCCACTGCACGTTGGTACGAGTAGCTCCTCCGGGTATAAACATTAAGAACAGCGAGGATCTAAAAGTAAACAAAAACAACAGTAAATGGGTGGAATGGATTGGTAATACAGCTCAATAGGTTGCAGAATCTTCAATTCTTGGATCAACACCACTTCGTCGTATGAGTTGAGGCAAAAGCGGTATTATATCCTCACACAAGTCCTCGAATAATTCCCGGGTGAGCCTATAGTTTCCTATTAACTCAGGAATACTCGCCAACTGAATGTTTTGGCATAAATATCGTCGGCGTCGCCTCCGCTCTTCATAAAGAGCTTCTTCAAGCATTAAAAAAGCAGCCATATGTTCAAGTTTTTCATAAACTTGTAACTTTCGTCGACAACACGACAACTATTTTGATGTCGTATCAACTGACATAACGATCCGTCGAAACAAGTGTCAAATTAAACTTTTCGGACGGGCCAAAACACTTAGGGAGTAGGGACAACTGTCAAATCGTGTTGTCATTCATTCTTCGTTCGGGCCCGGAACGAATCATCCGTCCGAGGGCGATAGGGAGTCGGAAACGCCCGTAACGAAGGCCGACACAACGCACTTCGTTCTTAGGGAGTAGACCCCCTGGTTCGGGCCATGGTTCGGGCCAAGGTTCGGAGCGAGAGTGCATGGGAGGCCGTCACCTCCTTCTGCGAAGCAGTAATGCTTGCGAAGGAGGAGGCGGAACGCGTGAGGGAGAGGCAAGGTTCGCGCCCTCGCGCCCCTAGTCGCCGCAGGAGACGCCCTGGGCGTCGGGAGTCGCAAGCCGAGTTCCGACCACCGTAGGCGCGGGCTTGCGGACGATGAGCGATGGGTAGCTCACCGTCGGATAAGGACCAGGCCCGGGTCGACGGCGCGTTGTATTCCACGCGCGCCTGAAAGAGTTGTCAGCAGCAACTGACGGGGTCCGTTAGGGCCAATGCCTGCCAGGGTTGCGAGTTTGACCGAAAGGGATATCGTGGCCCTGGCACACAGGCAAATGAAGGAATACGGGTGGGTTTTAGTCAGTAAAAGTCTGACACGCCCTCCCGCTCCGCCCAGAGTGGGAGAAGTTATTTGATGATTTCCCACCCAAAAAAAAAAAAAAAAAAACGCTAACATATAGATAACTCTTGTAATTCTTTTCAAAAGACACGTCATGTAAGGACGTCGTAGTGGCTGAAAATGCCACATCGATCTGTACAAATACTGCAACGAGACGATGTGAAATTAAATTATTTAAACGAAAACAAACTATTGTTAGCAATCCTTGCTCCGTTCAGAAAAAGAATCAGTTCACTAATTAAGCTTCAGTGCAGCAGCAGAATTGAATCTGTAAAAAATTGAATCTGTCTTAAGAATCTGTCGGCATAAGCTAGTGTTATACTTCATTTAGTTTTTCTCTGTTTTCAGTGCGCGGAGTGTCATTTGTTGCTTCTTCCTGCAGATCCATACTGCTGATGACTGCATAGGTTTTTTAACACACTTTTTTAGGGTTACGTATCTTAAAAGGAAAAAACGGAACCCTTATCCCCCCCGATCACTCGTGTGTCTGTCTGTCCGTCTGTCACAACCGATTTGCTCCGAATCCACTAGACCGATTAAGTTGAAATTTGGTATTACATATTGATTTCTGTGATCCAAACACAAACGTGTAACATAAATAAATGAATTTTTAATTACTTTTGGGGGGAAAATTAGAAAATTGAAAAAGAAGTTTTGCAAACTGTGACATATCAAATGAAAGGGAAAGATAAATATTTTTTTTATAATTTTAAAATAAATACTTCTAAAATCATTTAATAAAATAGATGAAAAATTTACAATTCCTCCATTATCTCTGAAATAATTGAGCGTAAAATTTAGAAAAAAATACAGAAAATAGTTCATTACTTATAGATTACAATAAAACCTATAATAATATATGGTGTTAAAATAAAATGGTAAGTATTTTAATAACTTGTGTACAAACTTACATTTGCAGTTGAAATTACCGTAGAGGATGATAATTATGCCATTTTAGCCACGCTAAAATGACGCACTTTTTGAGTAAGAGTAGTGAAAATATATTTAATAACTGTGAAACTAATTATTTTTAAATTATAAAAAAAAAATGAAAGCCTCGCGTGAGTTCATATTGTGTAATACTGTACTGTGTATGCGTGCGTAAGTTAGTCATTATGTTGGATAATTGTGAGAGATACCATTTCCGAAAAATGGTACTAAAAGTCTCCGAAACTCGTCATTATTTGGAGCACAAAGTAAGTTCTCTTCAAGTCTATTTATCTAATATACCTACTAGACATCTAAAGCGCGTGTGTACATTGTACGCACATCACGTAGGTACCTACTTTCTTTGTGTTTTCGTGACCTTAAACGATTTCCAGTACTTTTGTACTTTGTTCTAAGTTCTTTGGCAAAGAGGCTGTTTATTTTTTTAAAGTGTGTACTTATAAGACTACATCTGAGAACGAAGACAAGTAACTAAGTTACATCCTAATAATTTAAGTAGATTGTTATTTATTAAAGTACAGCTTTATTTTTATGATGTAAAATGTGAAGTTATAAACACTTGTTTGTAGTGTCTGTTTGTGATAAATCTTTTTTTTTATCATGTATGTATTCGTTTATTGTGTAGTATGTTTTTTGAATTAATATTTGCTTGAGCTTATTTATAAATATTGTAAAGAGGTAAATCTATCTGATTGTTTGTAACATGTAATCACTGAAAAAATGCACGGTTCCTGTGGGCGATCACGAGAACGAAACCGCATGTTAAAGCTAGTACCTACGGTTAGTGCTCTGCATTAACTGCCCCCCCTTAAAAAGGCAGAAATGGGGAAGAGGGGTCAGGTTATTCAGAGCACTGACTGTACGCAATCATTTCTAATTGTCGTCTATTTGTGCGCTGAGCTTCAAACGAAATTATTTTTAGTTTTTCCGAACATATTATCATTCGGCAATTAAAAGTTTTCCTTGAGTTAGTAAATAATAATTATCGATATGACGATATATTCGTTCAAATCAAATCAAAATCAAAAATATTTTTATTTCACATAAGCCGACATGGGCACTTATGAAACGTCAGAAGCTAGGTGCACTGTTCCAATTGGTCGTTTCCTATGGAGAAGAGCCGGCAAGAAACTACACGGTTACTCTTTTAAATAAAAATTGGCTTTTACAATGTTTTCAAATTATAGTGTTAATAGGTATGAGAGGACAGCGTAGGCCCGTCAAAAGTACCAGGTACTTAACAAAATAGAAAATGGTCTACAGATCTACAGTCTAATAAGCCTACAACGTCCTCACATTAACAAATAAAAACAATATAAAATATGATTAAAATAATAAAAGTTAGAACCTTGTTGAAATTAAAATTGTGGGTATTGTATGTCAAATAAGAAAAACATTATGTCAGTGAAGTTTGTAAAAAAAAGATAAAATAAAATTTTAAAAAAAACCTAATTTGGGAGCAGTTAATAGACATTTACATAGTTTTGCCGTTAATGAGGTACCAGGAAATGAATGCCAAACTTCCTTGTCTTCAACGTTCAATGAATAGTAGTGATTTAGTTACGGGTATTTCGGCGTAGCGTTGGATGGCCTCTCACAAGGTGGACCGATGACCTTGTGAAGGCCGCAGGAATCCACTGGATACGGGAAGCACAGAACCGGTCGAAGTTGCGGTGCTTGGGGGAGGCCTATGTCCAGCAGTGGACGTCTTTCGGCTGAAATGATGATGATAATTTCAACGTACGACTGGTTTAATTGGATATCATTTCAGACAGAAAGAAATAACACATAAAAATCCATTATTTAATCCAATAAACACAAACACATCTCTTCTCTATAATTCTTAACTAACTAATCAATCAACAACTTGACAAACGAAATCAAAAAAAAAATAATCCTTGGAAAAATAGAGCTTAGTTTCGGCCTCGGCTTAGTCCAATATTCGGCAGTTCCCCAATGCCGGCTGCCGAGGTATTGATCAAACTTATCCGGTGATAATCTTCGGCCCGTCCGAAACTCGACCTTCTATTCTTTCTCTAGGGTTCCGTGGTAATTAATGGGTTTAACTCGCCTAGAATATTTAATTACCAATGTTTTTTTTTGGGACTGTTTCTACTTTTAATTTCGTGTTGTACCTACTGAATTTGGGAGGTGGAAATATACCTCTTTTTTGTTTTGTGTGTGCCTGGAGCATAAACTAGCTTCAAAGAGATTTAAGATAGATACTATAGCTATATAGGCCATCAGAAGTATAAGTGTCATGAAAAAAAATGTAATTCCATGTCTCAGTGACGCCATCTAACGTAATATAGCAGAATTCAATAAAAGCTAAGTTTAACACGTTACACTTTTACGGACGAGGAGTGGCTAGAGAGGAGCCACGGCGTCCTCACCTTCCGCCTGACGCAGGTCCTCACCGGACATGGTTGTTTCGGGAGGTTCCTGTTCAGGATAAAGCGGGAGAAAACGCCCGGGTGTCACCACTGTGTGGATCGCCCGGAGGACACGGTGGAGCATACGGTGGAGGTCTGCCCGGCTTGGGTGGAGCACCGCCGTGTCCTGACGGAGGCGATCGGCGGCGGCGATCTCTCGCGTCCGGCCCTGGTTCGGGCCATGGTTCGGAGCGAGAGTGCATGGGAGGCCGTCACCTCCTTCTGCAAAGCAGTAATGCTTGAAGGAGGAGGCGGAACGCGTGAGGGAGAGGCAAGGTCCGCGCCCTCTCGCCCCTAGTCGCCGCAGGAGACGCCTCGGGCGTCGGGAGTCGCAAGCCGATTTCCGGCCACCGTAGGCGCGGGCTTGCGGACGGTGAGCGATGGGTAGTTCACCATCCGATAAGGACCAGGCCCGGGTCGACGGCGCGTTGTATTCCACGCGCGCCTCAAAGAGTTGTCAGCAGCAACTGACGGGGTCCGTTAGGGCCAATGCCTGCCAGGGTTGCGAGTTTGTCTGAAAGGGATATCGTGGCCCTGGCACACAGGCAAATGAAGGAATACGGGTGGGTTTTAGTCAGTAAAAGTCTGACACGCCCTCCCGCTCCGCCCAAAGCGGGAGATGTTATTTGATAATTTACCAACCAAAAAAAAAAAAAAAGAAGACTTACCGACACCACCCTTTGATTACGAACCGTCAAGTAGTTTGAAACTTCTAAGAAAATTATTTATTATCTAAATTCTGGGTAAACTACAAAATATTTAACGAAAACAAACCGTGGATAAGTCTAGTCGTTTTATCACTACGAGATTTGCAATACCAATTAGGCATATATACTTCGAAAATAAATTTATTTTAGTGGATACGAATGTGATTTGAAATGCAGACGTACCACACTATAAAGAGCGACTTTTGCCCACTAGGACAAATGTATCGTATATTTATCATACAAATATGATTTCATATCTGTCAAATTATATGATCATAGTTAATGATGCTGTTCTTAATTTTTACGTAGTACACATTTGATCATATAAAACGTCATACTTAATCAAGATGGATAACGATTTAGCCATGTTGTCCGTTGCTATGAGTGAAATTTTATTAATTGCATTAAAAAATAAGATAAAAACTATTAGAAATTTGTTAGAAATACTCGTTTTCCTCGTAAAGGTTTATTCATATTTTGGTTGTTTCGATAGTACAGTCGAAATTCATGCATTTTGACCCCATTTTTGAGGTTAGATGGATAAGATCGTATTTGTACGCTTGCTGTCAAATCATTGTCATCATCATCATCATTTCAGCCGAAAGACGTCCACTGTTGGACATAGGCCTCCCCCAAAGGGGGGGTTTGCCATAATCGCCACACTTGGTAGGCGGGTTGGCGATCGTTGGTGTTAAAATGCATAGATAACGCTGCTGCCCATTCTCCCTTAGTCGCCTTTTACGACACCCACGGGAAGAAAGGGGATAGTGCTATTCTTTACGTCCGGCAACACACGACACTGCTGTCAAAAAGAATCCCTTAACTATGATCACAGACAATTTGAATCATATTAATATGTAGATACCGTTCTTCAAAGAATTACTCGTACATCTCTGATCATATTTCTATGATAGTCTAATATGGCTGAGCTAAAGAACACGTAAATATTCTCCTTCAAAACGGCTAACTGATTGTTAGGAGCAGTCGTATTCAGTTACCCACGTCCGCTGAATCGCATAAGTTATTCAGGGCACGAGTGTAACTTGGAGGCACGACTTACGAGGATATCAGGACTTACATACTTTATATTCGTAATTGCTTACAAATTCCCACTTAAGCGAGTGTCTTGGACAAAGTTCTTCAGATAGTAAGAGGGCGAATTATATTTTGTCTATGGAAAACAATCTATCGTCCATTACATGAAAATTGACAGATGTCAGTTTGACACTAAGTATATTGAGTATCGATTCAAGTCATATGTCAAAACGGGCCTATTATTTTTTGACAACTTTAATTCCATTACTCGTTTTTTCGTTGAAGTCTTGTCGTGTGTCGTATCATAATATAAAACATTGTTCTCTGTCACCGTTGGATTGTGTTACCTACTCCAATAATTTAGTTTGAAACTCAACTATACGGAACCCAACCTTTTTCTTTCCCAAAAAATTGGTGAGGCGGGTTTTCTTTCAGTTGCCTCCCTTCGGATGATGGATGGAGGCTTTGTCTTTACAAATTGAGATCTCGTTGAGCCCGGCTTTGCTCACAGAAAACACGTATAAATATCCCTACTTTAGGGAAATACATAATACAGGCGTTTTATTAAAATTATGACTGACGCCCTCTTGGATTACGTGGCAATCTCTATTTGGCTGTGTTAAACGTATTTTATTTACTGAAGCATTTTTCTGTATTGATTTGGAAATATTTACATAGAGTTGCGATTCGTCCACATCTTCATCACCCCAGGGGGCCTAAAATGGACGCTTTAGCAGACTCATAATAAGATAATAGGTATTATGAATCATATTCGTAAAATGGTCACAAAATGACAATTCATAATATTATCTGCGTACAATTAATAACCCAGAATTCATCTGTTTGACAGTTTTGTTTGGAGGTTCGTAAAATGGTCCACAAATTATGAATTGCTATTTAATTTCAAATAGCAGCTGTAAAAAAAACTAGCATCCTATAAGATTCTGCCAAAGCGTCCATTTTAGGCCCCCTGGCCGGAATTACCGACTAAAGTCAAATTATTAATTCACCGGAGTAAGCTGACATGTGCTAACTGTCACTTTGTGTAATAAAATGGTCATATTTATTGTATTCTACACTTTTACAATTATTATTATAGTTACATTTTTTTTATGCATAAATCAATTGATTAAACTAAACGATAACCATTACAATAAATATGATCATTTTATTACACAAAGTGACAGTTAGCACACGTCAGATTACTTCAGTGAGTTAATAATTCGACTTTAGGCGCTTGGTATAAGGTCTATAACAAGAAGGACTCTCTTGGATTATCATCATCTGCCTAGCCCCAACTATGTTGTGGTCGGCTTCCAGTATAACTGGATCCAGCTGAATACCAGTATTTTACATGGAGCGACTGCCTATCTGACCTCCAAAACCCAGTAACTGGGTAATACGATACCACCTGTTGTATAAGTGGTGCCGGACGTAAAGAATAGCACTTCCTATTTCTACCCATGGGTGTCGTAAAAGGCGGCTAAGGGACTTACTAGAGAATGGGCAGCAGCGTTCTCTATGCATTTTAACACCATACTGCGATCGCCAACCCGCCTGCCAAGCGTGGCGATTATGGCAAGACCCTCCCTTTGGGGGAGGCCTATGTCCAGCAGTGGATGTCTTTCAGTTGAAATGATGATGATACCACCAAGACTGGTGGTCAGATTTTCGAGCTTCTGACGACCCGTAACGACTGTCAAAGATCCACGAGTGACAGCTGGGACCAACGGCTTAACTTGCTGAGGCACGGAAGGGCCTGGTATGTAAAGATGGTCACCCATCCACGCACCAACCTCGGCAAGCGTAGCTTAACCTGATAGACCGACCCGTGCTGTTATTACTAAGCCACAAGCCTCTCCTCCTCTAACTAAATGATTTGCGTTTGAGTTTGAATTATAACAAAAATAGGCTGAATTTAAGTTTTGTTACAAAATGTTTTTTTTAAGGTTTAAGTACAATGATGACCTTTAGATGCGTTACCCGCGCTCAATATTGGCAAAGTAAATACCAGGCAGTTGCCTGACATGAAATTAGTCGCGCACCATCCAGTGACGCGCCTACACGTCACAAACACTCGCAATTCTCAACAATTATTTGTGAAGAAAATGCCTTCCCGTGTCTATACACCATGTACATATTACACTGCTACTGTTACATGCATAAGTGCTTATTGTATTTTTTTATTAGAAGAAAACGTTGTTTTGTTTTGTACTTGTACAGCCAGTCAGCCATTTTTCCTGACTGCTGCGACCGACGCGTACGCGCCAATGAACATGCAGCAGCTAGTGACGTAACTAAATATGTATGTTTATCTCTTTCTAACAACAGTTATCGGTATAGGAAGGGTATAGGTCTTTCCTTTTCTTCGCGCACTGCATGATTGTACGCAAGTATGTAGCTACATTCATGGCTTACGCTGTTTTTGAGTGCACTAATGTTTGTGTATGACGCGTCTATTTATAATACGTCATTGGTTTGAGTACTTTGTTTTCTCTCCATACCAGGGAATATGCGTCCAGGTCCGTACCTACTTAGAAGAGACGGTCATGCGTATAAAATCTTTCAACCATTAAATACGAGATTTTGATTTCACTCGGCATAACGGAATAACAGACTATTGTTATTGTTCTACTAACCAAAAAGTTTTTGTTGTTCTGACCTGGCTATAACGAAAATCCTGGACAGAAATAAAATATTTCAAATCAGAATAAAATTCAGCTTCGAAAATCACAAAGACCAATTTCAAAATATGAACGCATCAAAATTTCAACGAAAGCAATAAAAAAATTGGTAAAAAAAATATGAATTCAAAAATGGAACAAAAGTAACATGGCGTTCTTTCTCCCGCCGAGTCGAGTCTTGTTCGTCCACATTTTAAAGTTATTCATATAAGTGCACTCGCCGCACCACATTTGCACAGGATGAAAAGCGTATTATCTTTGCCCGGACTAGAAACATATGTAAGTTATAATGGAGTGACATTTTGGCAAACGACGATGAGATTACTGTTCTATGGCAGTATGTTCTTACATGTTACCGGAAGATTGCAGATAAGTGTCAATTTGCTTTATTTATTAGTAATTTTATGAGCTACTAGCTTTTGCTCATGGCTTCGCCCGTGTGGAGAGGAGAAACGTTACCCATGTTTTAAATCAAGGTTATAAACTATCTGCCAGGGTTACGAGTCTGTCCGAAAGGGATATCGTGGCTCTGGCACACAGGCATTTGAAGGAACACGGTGGGTTTTAGTCAGTAAAAGTCTGACACGCCCCCCCGCTCCGCCCAGAGCGGGAGAAGTTATTTGATAATTTCCCACCCAAAAAAAAAAAAGGTTATAAACTATATGTGTGCCTTTCATCCGAATCTATTTAAAAATGTCAAAAAATAATAACCCGATTGACCATCGCGACGTAACTAGTGAAGCAACCATAAGACTCGGTACTCGATATTCACGATAAATCGATTCAAATTAAATGTCAAAACGGGCCTATTATTTTTTGACATTTTTAAGTATTGAAATAATATCGTGAATTAAATCAAGCCTAGAACTTTTTGTTAGGTTACTTACTACATAACTTTCGCTTTAGCTTCTGCCCGTGACCTCGTCCACGTTAAATTTATTTAATTGTTTTTTTTTATTCTACTAATATTATAAACGCGAAAGTTTGTAAGTATGGATAGATGGATGGATGTTTGTTACTCTTTCACGTAAAAACGGCTGGACCAATTTTGATAAAAATTTGTATGAGGTAGCTGACAACCTGGATTAGCATATAGGCTACTTTTTATCCCTATATTCCCACGGGATCGAGACTTACACGGGTGAAATCGCGGGGCGCAGCTAGTACATAATATAACCTTCTCACAAGTGCAAGCAGCGCATAGTATAAGTACGAACAAACAAACATTGATTTTTATATATTAAGTTAGGATTAGGAGTTAGTGTAGTGTAAAAAGTGTAGTAGAAATAATAGTGACAATGACACACATAATTATATGAACAAAGTATTTTTATTATAATATCAGACTCTAAGAAAGTGGAACGGGAACGACTGTAAAGTGCAATAAACACTATTCTAAGTTGTAAAATAATTATCACATAAAAAATAAGTTAGATTAAAATTGCTTATTAGTCTTAAAGGCTAGATTGTAATTAATTATTAAGAACCTGGTTCTTTTTAATGAAGCACAAAAAAGGATTAGCAGCGTTTCGCATTCCTCTAAAACCTACCTAAGGTTTTAGAGGAATGCGAAACGCTGCTATTTAATTAAAATCATATAAAACGTGTTGTTTTGTAGTTGAACATAGTGCAAAAAAAAAAACATTCTTAATAGTAGTAAAATCAACATGGCCATTTTTGAATCCGCGCCTAAAAATCCGTTTCAAACAACTGTCAGTTTGTATCTGACACCAGATTTTAAAGTCAACACAAGTCCCTTTGTTTTTTCGGCCTAACCATTGTCAAAATACAGATTTACGGCGGTTGGTCATGCGTTTATTTCACAGTTGGTCGTTTTGTATTTTGCACTACATTCGGCTCCAACCTTCTCGGTACGTAAAACTTTTTGATACGTAAAACCTACTTTTTGATACGTAGAATATGTCCGTGACACCCGGCGCGATAAAACCTTTTTTTTCTTCTTTTTTTTTTCCTATGCATCGTTAGGCGAGACATGAAACCGGCAATCGGTTGTTTATATCAGTTTTGCTCGGGAAAATAGTTTCTAGTTGCTACGGAAGCTTTTCAAACTTGCATTTGTATTTTACTCTTTATGAATTTTATATTTATTGTTGGCTGAATAATGGATGAACTACAGAGTTATCATCGATGATTTCTGTATTCTAACTTAATAATAGAAAAGCGAAATTGAGTTTGTTTGTTTTTTGTTTGTTACGCTTTCACGCTAAAAATGGCTGAACGGATTTGAGTGGAATTTGGTACAGGAGTAAGCCATGACATGGATTAGGACATACAATACTTTTTATCCCGATATTCCCACGGGATTGAGACTTAAATCTTCTTCTTGATCTTTTGAATTGAATTGAATTGAATATGCGGGTGAAACCGCGGGGTGCAGCTATAGTTGTAAATAAAATAAAATGAAAAACAACACATAACATCACGCCTGTATTCCCTGTAGGCTTAGGCAGAGGTAAGAATAATTTATTTGTTCAAAAACATAGAGAACATTTTCGAAATGTCTTATTTAAAAACAGATCTGAACTGGAAATCTGTTTCTATGGAAAATATAAAATCGATCCAATTTGGCTGTAACACTATTTTTAGAAAATCTTCTTTACTAACTTTTTAGACCTTTGTATCCTGCTTATACGTATGAAGTTTCATTAAAATCGGTTCAGTCATTTCGAAAAACAAGGGCTTGAAAGTTTGTATGAAATGCTGTAAGGTGTAAACGCTCTTTTAAATATTAAGGTGATACACTATAATTTACACTTTTATTCAATGATGTATTGATTGAACACCTGTGTCCGAAGTAGTTAAAAAATATCTGTATTTCAGACATCAGCGCTCTTCCCCTGTTGTAGGCGACACTAGAAATTAAATTTTGTTTAACCTCTATACATAATTATCTATAACATAGGTGATACCTAAAGTCATTCATCATTTAAGCCGAAAAACGTCCACTGCGGGCTGAGCACGGGCGTGCCACGACGTTTGTGACAAGATATGATAAATTATGTCATGTCAGTTTGTACTAGCATTTTAAGACAAAACGGTTTTATCGCTCAAGTTGTGATAAAATGTGTGACTCAAGTCATGTCACAGTAGGCCGTGCTCGCCCCGCTGCTGGGCATAGAATAGAATGGAATAGAATAGAATACACTTTATTATGTACACCATAAAAGTTACAGATATAAATGTTTAAATTTTACATAGGGTGACACAATCGGCGGTCTTATCGCTAAAAGCGATCTTTTACAGACAACCTTTGGATGGATTAAAGGGAGCAGGCGTGACAATACTGCAGGTAGTCAGTGGTGTACCATTAACATATACAATAAATACACACATACACAAAGCATAGGCCTCCCCAAAAGGGAGGTTTGCCATAATCACCACGCTTGGCAGGCGGGTTCTCCATGTGGTGCCGGACGTAAAGAATAGCACCTCCCTATTTCTTCCCGTGGGAGACGTAAAAGGCGACTAAGGGACTTACAGAATGGGCAACAGCGTTCTCTATGCATTTTAACACCATACCTAAAGTACATCCTCATTAATTCACCAGTTATGTTTTATCATTTCAGCCGAAAGACTTCCACTGCAGAACATAGGCTTCCCCCCAAAAAAATAAATAAAGAGGGGGGTTTACCATAATCGCCACGCTTGGCAAGCGGGTTGGCGATCACAGTATGGTTATAAAAATGCATAGGAACGCTGCTGCCCGTTCTCTAGTAAGTCCCTTAGTCGCCTTTTACGACACCCACGGGAAGAAATGGGATGGTGCTATTCTTTACGTCCGGCATTAAACGGAAGGAGTTATGCCAGTTATGTTTGTGTCCCATGTAATGGGAACAAGAAAGGGTAAAATATTATTCTTCGTATTCCATGCTCACCAGATAAAACACTAGATTATTATGAAAGACAATATTAAATTACCGATCCCTCATAACGGCACGAGCGATACGAGAGTAGCTCATGTCATCCTAATCCTAACTATCCTAACTAATATTATAAATGCGAAAGTAAGTTTGTTTGTTTGTTTGTTACCTTTTCACGTCTAAACTACTGAACCGATCAGCCTGTGCATATACGTTGTCCGGTGCACAGAAACGGACATAGGGTACCTTTCATCCCGAAAAAAAGAACTGATCTCGAGGAAAACAACAATAACGTTCTTATGATAATAGATGACGTCACGTATCTTAAATAACAGTGACAGGAAGTTTTATAGCATCATCAACATACCTACACCAATTGGATTAAATACGTAAATTACCTATTATTGCTAAGCTAACTCAAAACTAGGTACCCAAGCAAGAATAATAAAATTTATATGGGACCGCGCAAGTCGGCACAAGCTTCATCTACCAAATTAAATAATTATAAAAATCGGTTCATAAACAAATAAGTTATACCCGAACATAATTAAGTATTACTTAATATACCTACCTATATAGAGACGAATTGGGAACGTCCTCCTTTTTTTGATGTCGGGTAAAAATCATTTATATCCAGAGTGCATCTCTTGACAATTCCAATAAGCCCAAACACGGCTAGGATCATTGTTTTATTATGGAGTTCCGGTGCCTACCGGCTTCATCCTCAGATCAGTTTGATGGTACCATTTTGATCACAACCATTTATTAAAATTTGCTTCGTCATTGTCGCTTAAAAAAATGAATAGAGATATCTTATCGCCACCCGTGAAATAGGTAAGTACTTATCATTGAGGAATTCCGGTGGCCGTCTGTGGTCTTCTTCATCAGTTCCACTTCACTAAATGATACTTTCTGTATGCAAATGATTGACCGGTTGATGAAAATATAAAAATCGTTATATGTAGTAGGTATGCCTATAATATTTGAGAAGTTCCCTCAGTTCCTCATGGATCCCATCCTTAGAACAGGATTTTGATAAAACTAGGACCAATTTGGAAGTATAATCTATACAAATAAAAAAATAATTTTCCAAATCGGCTTATAAACGACGGAGTACTAAGGTACCTACCTACTACTTATAAACATAAACAAAAATACAACCGACTTGAAAACAATGAAAACCTCCTCCTTTTTGTGAAGTTGGTAAATTATAAAAAATTCGAATTTTGAGTCAAAATCCACGAATAATATAGGTACAGCTAGGCGCAGTAGCGGCTGGCTTGCGGCAGTTTCAAAGGGTATTTTTTTTTACCATGCCGCCAGCCGCAAATACCAAGTCATTGCAATGTAACTCTTATATCATTGCGATAAGGTATAAATTTAGAATGATTGACATTTGCAAGGTCTTTTATAATTTGAAATGGAGAAATTATTATTTTATTAGTTTATTTCGCTTTTTACTAGATAGTTGAGGTTGGTCCGCTGCTGGGTGACCATTTTTGCATACCAAGATCCTTCCGTGCCTCCAAAAGCACGATAAGCTGTCTGTCATTCGTGGATCTTTGACAGCCGTTACGGGTCGTCAGAAGTCCGAAAGTCTGACAACCAGTCTTACCAAAGGGCCAAGGGGTATGGTATTACCCAGTTACTGGGTTGTGGAGGCCAGATAGGCAGTCGCTCCACGTAAAATACTATATCCGGTTACACTAGAAACCGACCCCATCATGGTTAGGAAAAGGATAGGCAGATTGGTTGATTACTTAATTTCGTCAAACATTACCTTATCACAATGAGATAAGAGTCACATTGCAATGACTTGTCTACTATTTTGCTTATAATTTTATTTTACTTTGGAAAAAAACTAAATGTTTTCGACAGGGTTTAGAATGGTTCTAATCACACACTGAAATGTTTAAGTTTAAGTAATTGGTAAAACTGGCTAAAGTCATGATTTATAAACACCCTCCTTTGCGCCACGCAGTCGAGTAAAAAACTCAATAGCCAATGAAACCTATTGGAATCTAATAGAAATTAAAAAAATATTTGAATGAATAAAATATATGTAATATTGAACCTAGCTAGGACCACGGTCAGCAAACACGCACAGACCTCGACCTATTCTGTAAAAATCTCACCACGAAAACTTAGATGAAGTGGACTTGAAGTGAGCTGGCAATAGTGTCAATCCCTAGAATTAGATGGAATGACGACTCGCTTTACAATATCACGGCGACACCATACGAACGAAATGCCATTTTGTATGGCGTATACTCGTAATACTGGGGTGGTTTTTAGTCAGTAAGAGTCTGACAGACCCCTCCACCCACCCCAGGGCGGAGGACATCCATGAGGATTTCCCACCAAAAGGTTGGGTTATGTCGACCGACCGGGAAATCGAACCTAACCTCGCTCAGCAAACACGCACAGACCTGCCTTCGTCCTCTGACGAAGATCGTCTACTACTGAGCTCACCTTTTTTTTTTTTTTTTTTGTATGGCATCTCGTAGCAGACCTAGAGAGGTCGTTGCTACTTAACCGGATATTCCTGTGGCTGCCCTAAGGTTTTTAATCTTAAAGCCTCCAGCCAGGGCGCAAATTATATATATTAAAACTAAACGACAGCGCACTAAGGGCACCCCCTGTGGGGTACGGACCTCGGCTCAGGGCGTCGTTGGGGGATCACAAAATTACTAACAATTTGGGGACGGGCTGGATCAACATTTTGATCATGATTATTATCAGGGGATATTATATTTATTGCTACGGCGCTCTCAGCCTCTAACCGGGCGGCTGGCGCATCGACATTCAAGGGACGGGGGGGAGGACTTTTATTACCATTTACTCGGGAAGTTCGCGTGGTACCTCGGCGGCGAGGACGGAAGGTCGGTTTGTGTATTTTGTGCACTGTACTCGTGGCCCTATTGCTTTCCTGAAGGAGAGTGACGGGGTCATCCGGATCTAAGAGAGTGTGCCTCGGTCGGCGAGTCTGACTAATGGCAGAAGGCCTGTAACTAGCGGCCTGCACAACCAAGGGGTTGCGATGACGTTCCGCGGATTCGAAAAAGCGCTTCATAAACTGTTTGATGGTAGGCATCTTAAGGTCTACGTGAAGTTGTTCGTTCCGAACGAACCAAGGAGCCTTCGTAATTCTACGGAGAAATCGGTTTTGAAGCGTCTGCATCTTATGAATGTGATATGACTTTGCGTGAGCGAAGACTACGCAGGCGTAAGTCATGATCGGTCGAATGCACGCGGTGTAAATACGCAATTTGCACTTAAGGGACAACTTGCTGCGCGGGTTGAGTACGGAGTGTAGTCGGCCCAGAGCAAAACTGGCGCGTGAGCGCACCTGTTTTATGTGCTCGCCGAACGTCATGTGATGGTCTAAGACCACACCGAGATATTTGGCTCGCTTCTCCCAAGGGATAGGCTTGCCGAACATGGTGATCGGTTGGGGCAGGGCGGGTGATCGCCGGGGCCTACAGAATAGGACCCCCTGGCTCTTATCAGGGTTGACTTCAATCCTCCACTTCCTGAACCAGGCCGCGAGTCTGTTGACTTCGGCCTGAAGGATGCGGGCGATATTGTCTTGCCTGAGGCCGGAGTAGTAGATGGCCGTGTCGTCTGCGAACAGAGCTAACTGCGCCTTTCTACATTTGGGGATATCACTAGTGAATATAGTGAATATCAGCAGTGCCAGCACAGCGCCCTGAGGGACGCCTGCGCGGAGCGGATGGGGGGAGGATAGCGCACCCTCGATGCGATAGCGGAAGGTGCGGTCCGACAAAAAGTCTCGTAAGATGAGCACGAGACGATCGGGCACACCGAGTTTGTAGAGCTTATATATTAAGCCGTTGTGCCAGACTTTGTCGAACGCTTTCGCAATGTCGAAGAACACAGCACCCGTCATGAGCCCACGCTGGAAGCCAGCGCTTACATGCTCGACGATACGGTGGACCTGTTGTACGCACGAATGTTGGGATCTGAACCCGAACTGTTCGTTTGGGATGAGGCCCTTCGTCTCGGCATAGTCTCTGAGACGCTTATAAATAAGCCTCTCATAGACTTTGCCGAAGACGTTGAGCAGACTGATGGGTCGGTAACTGGAAGGTTCGGTCTTAGGTTTGCCGGCCTTCGGGATACCGATGACCGTGGCACTTTTCCAAGCTTGAGGAAAAATGTTGTTGCTAAGAGCGCCATTGAAGATGGTGGTCATTAGCATGATCAGGTGAGCGGGGAACAGCTGGAGCACCCTGTTGGTGATTCCGTCTGATCCGGGAGATTTACGGGTTTTCAGACCCTTGATAATGTCGTGCACTTCGTCTGGGGTGACGGGAGCCAGAGGACAATCAGGGTCTTCGACCGGAGGGTGAGCTCACCTCACATTGAAGCGCCTTATATACCCATTTCATGTGTCGCGTAGCGCGACAAGTCCCGTCGCGCGACTAGTAGCGCTACTTGAATAAAGATAATTTATTCCTTTGAGCATGCCGACTAGCCGGCAAAACCAAGTACCTAAGTCGTTGCAATGTAACTCTTATCTCTTTGCAATAAGGTATAAATTAGGATGATTGACATTTGCAAGGTCCTATAAAATTTTAAATGTAGTAATAATTATCTCTCTTGTGTTGCGTCGCGCTAGCCACGCGATATCGCGGCGGCGCCATACAAAATGCATCATTTCGTATGGTGTCGCCGCGATATCGCGTCAGTCTGAAGAGCCTACACAAGACGCATCACGTGACGCGATATATCTGATTCGCGGCGCGACAAGTCGCGCCAGTGTGTAGAAGCCTTTAGTAACAATTTGACTTAAACACTATGTTAGTAAGAACTTAGCATAAATAGAAAATTATAAATTAAAAATGCATTAAGGTCGATTCATTTTGGTTTCGATCGAATATCCTACTAAGAGGTTATTCGATCAAAAGTTCAAAACCCGGACGAACGATTGGAGAATCGAATTTCTCCACAATAACCTGCAAGATGAAAAGCGCTCCCAAGTATAAGTATAAGGGATACAGTAGGACCATGGACATTTTTATAAATTTTTAAATTACGTTATGTTCGGTGTAAGAAAGCATCAAAAGATACCCAAAAGTAAAATTTTATGAAACATCCTTTGCAGAGACAAGGTTTTTACTGATTTATGTAAACAAATTGAAATATTTATTTAAAGCGCTCCCAAGATAAATAATCAAACCTGCTCGGGCCTATTTTTTTTTTAATTTTTAAGCTACGTTTAAAACATAATCACACATCAATACTCGAGTAAAACACTCAATTTAAGAAAAATTGTGATAGCCCTCTTAAGAAGTATTCTCGTAACGTATGTTATACTTACACCCAGTTCCTAGAACCGAGGGTATTTAGTTCAAACAAGGCAAGTTACAGAGTTGCTAATACCCCTAAACTTGACGAGGCAAAACTTCACTTTTGTATATCGAGTAAAATGTTGCATAAAGCCTTCTTGATAACTCCAATGTGCTTAAAATTGAGTTCCGTACAAATTATCTTTTGAAGAAGCTTCAGTTATGTTGAAGGAGTTTGAATTGGGACCGGAAAGGGACTTCATTTGTGAATGTAATTTGATCAGCATGTTCGACGGTTGTTATCATTTTTGGAAAAGAAGTAAGGATTGTACTGTTGGGACTCAGCACATGTGCTAGCACAGTTGTAGCTACTCACTTGGATGAAAAGAGTCACTCACTCTTTTTATTTGGTTTGCTAGCACACACTACAGGGCACAGATTAGCTAAAAAGAACACTTTTGTAACCAATCTCATTTCTCTTTCCCTCATTATCACTCGTGCGAGCTGTGTGACGCGCTTAACCGACTAGTCACCTTGTGTGGCTACTCAACTGAGTATATGTGACGTGTCGCGTTGTCGTCACTACACACCACAGTCGCGACTCAGTGAGAGTGTGTAGTGACGACAACGCGACACGACACAACTCGTGACTCGCGCGGCGAGACATGCGACTCACTGACACACTCACAGCACGTACGTGCTCACAGGCCACCGCAGCCCCGACTCATTCGTAGTAGCAGTGTGCTAGCACACTTTGTAAAAAGAGTGCCTCACACGATCTTCATTTTAAAAGAGTGTGCTACCCATCTCTAAAGGATTGGGTCAGAGTAAGTATTTACGAACGTGTCAGTTAGTTCAAAAACTGGATGCTGTTTCCTCTGTGAGGCAATCAAATTGTAGATAACCTTCAGTTATGGGTATAAAAAATCTCCAGAATCCCCATTTAGAAAGCGAATCTAAGGGGACCCTGCAATAATTCTGGGAAAATGATCTCTCCTTCATATTTGGGTTTATAATATTTTATACAAATTCATACCTTTAATTTACTCATCATCTGCTCAGCCTTTTCCCAACTATGTTCAGGTCAGCTTCCAGTCTAACCGGATGCAACTGAATACCAGTATTTTACATGGAGCGACTGCCTATCTGACCTCCACAACCCAGTAACTGGGTAATACGATACCCCTTGGTAAGACTGGTTGTCAGACTTTCGGGCTCGGCAAAGATCCGCGAATGACAGCCGGGACCAACGGCTTAATGTGCTTCCCGAAGCACGGAGAGGTCTTGCTATGTAAAGATGGTCACCCATCCACGGACCAACCGCGGCAAGCGTAGGTTTACCTGGTCCATCGACCCGTACGGCTGATAATCTTAGCCACAATCTCCTTCATACCTTTAACTTACTATCAAAGTAAAATCCCAAGGAAATAACAGAAGTAATTTTAAATCATAGACTACACAAGCTTTATGAAAATATTATGTAGTAATACAATTTCTACCATTGTATGACAGCTAACACAAGCCAAAACGATGAAAAAACTACGATATCTACATGCCGTTTTCATTAAAACATTCTAGTTAGTCACGTCGGGAAACAGACGCGTAAAAACGTGATAAAATTGAAATACCTACAAGAACACTACAAAATCTTAAAACAAACACGTAAGGAATCTTGAACCTTACAGCTTTACATTAAGAGTTGTGAAATTAATATTTGAGCGAAAATTATAAGTTGGTAAAGTACAAAAGTAAAGCCATCCAAACAGCGACTTCTGCCTTCGACAAGCAGTTTGTATAACAAGTGAAACGTAGATTTACGACGATTCCAACTTTTCTATTAAAAAAACTAATACAAAACAGACGAGATGAAATACGAGAATGTCTTGTGGGTAACGTGGTTAGAAACGTTCACACAAATGTATGTGCCTACAGTTGACATGTACAGACGCCAGCTCAAGCTACTACAATCTGTCAAATTTCTTGAATAGATTTTCGAATTTATACCCACAGGATAAGGTTCAAGGTTGATTGGGAAAATTTGACAGTTTCAGGTAGCGTGACCTGCTGGCGTCTGTACAACATAACATCACGCCTGTAATCCCCCAAGAGTTAGGCAGAGGTATACCTAAGTACACCAACTTTCGCCAGTTATGTTTAAGTGCCATGTAATAGAGTGCGGGCCTATTGCCAAAAATTGGCACAAATCCAGACTCCGGGCTGACACTGAGGAATTCGCGATAGAAAGCCCAATCATATCTTTGCCCGACCTGGGAATTGAACACAAGAACTCATCAGTCAGCTGCATCGCTTGCGACAACCAGAAAAACGAAATAGTCATATTTGACGGCTTAGCAAGTGGCGCCATCTAGTTTTGCTACTAAGTTACTAGGAATCACCAAAGAGGTCGGATAAGAGAGACGGTGTCTGGTGACAGACAATCTAACAGAGCGACGCATCGATGGTTGTGTAGCGACTGTCCTCTGATGAGAGATGATGTCAAGGGAGCCACTGTCATACCACGTCGACGACGAACTGCTATATCCGGCACTATCCTGATATTGAAGCTGGTGAAACTGGTAATGCGATGAGCACTTCTGATAAAGGCTATCCTTCGCCGTTGTATTTACAAAACAATATAGCTCTGTAACGGTCAGCGCAGACAGTAAATGTTTTGGCATGCTAATTGATGCTAAGACAGGCAAGAAACCCCAAGGCAGCTCATTTAAAAAGTTCCTAACACATTACTCTTATGATATTATGACTATGTAGGGCAACATTTAACTTTAAGAAAGGCATTGCACGATCGTGTTATCCAGTTACTGGTTTGTGGAGGTCAGACAGGCAGTCGCCCCGTGTAAAATACTGGTAAAAAAAAAGGTTTTTTTTTTGTATACAACTGCATTCTTTGGTTATACTGGAAGCCGACCCTAATATATAGTTAGAATACGGCTAGGCAGATTGAATGACATTGCACTGTCTGGGCAGATGGTACGCTTATACCAATCTTGTTCAGCTCAACCCTACCTTGGGAGCTCAAGGATATCAATCAAAGAGATTTTACTTTATAGAGAGGCCATCAGAAGTAATGTCATAGAAAAATTGTGATCCCATGTCTCAGTGACGCCATCTAGCGTAATATAGCAGATTCGATAAAAAGCTAAGTTTGACACGTTACACTTTTACCGACACCAACCTATGATTACGGACCGTCAAATAGTTTGAAACATCTAAGAAAATTATATAATTTATCTAAATTCAGGGTAAATTACAAAATATTAAAGAAAATAAGTCGTTGATAAGTCTAGTCATTTTATCACTGCGAGATTTGCAATACCTTACATAATTAGGCATATACTTCGAAAATAATTTTCTTTTGGTGGACACGAATGCGACTATGCGACTTGAGATGCAGGCGTACCACACTAGACTGAGTGACTTTTGCCCACTAGGACTTGGTATCGGATTGTGATTTTGTTCGATATGTCCCGTCTATTGTTAAGTAAATAATTTAATGTCTTTGATATCAATCAATCTCTTCGCCATACAGCGAGCCACTTGCTTTGCCCGTGCACTTCATAGGTATTGATCCACTGAGTCTTGATTGAGTAGGATGGCAGTCATATTTCATTCTGTCCCTTATGGTATACCCTGAGGGGTATACAGTCTCAAACTTCCGTTATGAACCTTCCTGTGTTCGATATTGTTAGTGGATTGACTAAAAGGTTTTTTATCATATCTTTTTTTTTTTCAGTTTCCGAATGTATTATAAATGGAAAGTCGTTTTCCTTTGCGGTAAGTTGATAAAGAGTAGGAACGCTTGTTCCTCTTTATTTAACATTTTAACAACAATAACGACGAAGTCACTGTGTTGTCAAAGCGCGCTGAAGATGCCATTCTGACTAGGTACTTAATAAAATAAAACCAACTGTGATGTTGGTGTGCTACAAATATCTGACTCCATAATAGTAATGCAGATTAATTAGCCGTTGCTTTGCTTAAAACCAGGGGGCCTAAAATGGACGCTTTGGCAGAATCATAATATGATCGGCGTACAATTCATACATCCCGCAATTCACCTGTTTGACAGCTGCTATTTGACATTAGACTTCAATAGAGCAATTCATAATTTGTGGACCATTTTACGAAACTCGATACAAAACTGTCAAACTGATGAATTACGGGTTATGAATTGTACGCAGATCAAATTATGATTCTGCCAAAGCGTCTATTTTAGGCCCCCTGGACTTCGTACACAAACTTATCTACTGTAAAATTTTGAGATTTGATTACTGATTGACTACTGTTTCTAACCGTGTATGCAGTTGGATGTTGAAGTCTGATACCAACTTTTTGTACTTATCATCGCCGGTGTGGACCCGGCCTAACCAGACTTTATAATGTTCCAACATTTCTGTAATAAGAGTAAGACCGCCAATTTGTATTTCATATTCCACAAACTTCTTGAGTTTGTGGAATATAAAACCTAATGGAAAAAGAGCCCATAAGATGGCAGCATTTTTTTTATGTCCTATGATTCTTTCCCCTCCTTTTTTTATATAATTGTACATTATTATCATTTTAAGACTCATTAGCTTTTAAATTATATAAATATTATCTTGGAAATCAAATGTTTGATTTCGAGAACCTAATTAAAAAGCTTTTACTTGGCCAACAATTCAATGTTGATTCGTCCAAGAGTCAACTTACAAACCAAACATGAAATAAAATCAAATATATCTATTCATGAGTTGCTTAATCAAGAGCCTTCTAAGAGGACCTTTGATCAATACCCCATAATTTATGAAGTCCCCGTGCACATTAATTTGGTTCGTACCAAGTTGCCCGGTCCGATAAATGAGACTGAATCAAAATTTCTCTCACGAAACGTTCTGGGCGGAGTTACGACTTCGAACACTTGATTAAGAAGGCTTGTATGCTTTGAGAACTTGAGAAATTGAGATGAAGTTGGGATTAAAAATGTAGCCGTAATTTTAATATTTTTAGCGGTAAAGGATGATAAGTTTAACGTGCGTTAGAATACTTGATACGAGTCAGATTAGCCCTAGATTTAGTACATATTATATTAGGTAAACAGATCATCTTAAACTTATAGCGTGGAAGCATAATAGTCAACAGAACTACGCTGTCACACAACTTATTGTTACTGTTACACAAATTATTTAATGCTATTACCATACCCAAGGGAATAGCTTCTTATGAGGAATCCTCAGAAATTATTGAAGCTCCTTACTACAATTTTGCAAAATATTTGTTTGCTACACTTTTACAGCTGATCTACTTTAATGATTTTGATGTATGTTGGCAGACAGACAGGTTGCTTAACGTCTGCAAAAGGATGAAGATTCACATTAGGAAATAAAAATGTTTACACGCCGACGAAGCCACGAGAACAGCAGAGTATGGCCTTAACTCGGTAAAGTTAATAAAGTAATATAACGCACTTACTAAATCGAATTAGTTGCTTCGCTTCCTAACTCGAAACAAAATTAAAAAGGATAACTTCGCAGAAGTAATTACATTTTTATACTGACTACGTAATACGAAAGACTATAAATCTTAATCTGGTTTAATTAAAGCCCGTTTATTAAAGTTCCGAATATTTTTTTCCGGATGTTCTGTGTTGAAAAAGTTTACAGTGGTTTACACGTGCATCGGTTTGATGAACAGATAACAGACTCATCGTCATTTGCCTAGACTTTTCCCAACTATGTTCAGGTCAGCTTCCAGTCTTACCAGATACAGCTTAATACCAGTATTTTACATGGAGCGACTGCCTATCTTACCTCCATAACCAACAAATGGGTAACACGATACTCCTTGGTAAGACTGGTTGTCAGATTTTTGGCCTTCTGACTGCTCGTAACGACTGCTTTTACATGTAGGGGAGGCAGTGGTTCAAAATGCCGGGGGTAAGTTGTTCTGGCACGAATAATTTCGTTAAGAAGCAGATATATGCCAGTGACCTTGAGTGGTTAGCTTGCGTGTTCTGTACTGAGGTCATGCAACGCGTCGTACGTTCAGCCAGTAATATGACTCGCCCATCAAGGAGCGCTGTCCCCAATTTGACGCATTATTAATTTATTATATACACAAAACAAAAGATATTTTAATAAAACGCGTATACTAAAAGATCAATAATTAAATTACCTTTAAATTGGTGAAGGTTTTAGAAAAATACGCTTGGTAGATTTTGCGCCATTCTCAATTTTTTATCCACGTTAGACATAACTTTACAAATTAATTTCACTATGTAATATAAACATAATCTAAAATATTCACATATTAAGTTATTGAGAAAATGCTCTAATTTAATATATATTTTTTTCAAATCATTAACACTACTCGTTTAGACGTGATATTCAGTATAAAATCATTAAAAGTTGGTTATCGTCGCCTTAAGGAAAGAGGTAACAGTAAATGTGAATTTATGCATCACTGAACGTTGTACGATAGCGCTGCTTTGGCAGCCACCTTAGTGACGCTCGAAAGACATGTTAATTTGGTTTTCGCTTGGACGCACATATTTGTTACGTAAGTTATGTTATCACAATTGCTACCGGAACATTTTACCTCAACGATGGAACAACCAACCCCATGACGGGGTGTTTAAGAATTCAGCCGCTTAAATTAATGTAATGAAACTATTGCCTACTAATTCGAAGGAGTTTCTTGTCCGTTCTTCTCCATATAGGAACCTACTACGCAGTAGAATGGGTAACTAGTTTCATCTTTCTGACTTATCGACCGCTTGACAATTGAAAGGTGGCTGTAATTGGTATAATTGAAATAAATGCTTTGAGTTTAACTAATTTAATTTAAAAAAGCCTTATTACAAAAAAAAACAATTAAAACATCCCATAGTCATTGTTTACTCAGGACATCCACGTCTGTCGAATTCTGTTTACATTACATAATTACTTATTTATTATTGTATCACGGAACATGAGGAAATTAAACTGTAAATCAAAAGGTTCTGTGGGCTGGATTATTCACAGAGTACAATAGGTAATAAACGTAATTATAAAATTATTATCAGCCTAGGAATAAAAGCTCTTTGTAATTAACTTGGACCCTGGTAAAACACTCTTTGTAATAAAAAAAATATTTATTATTTTATACGAATGTACTTAATTTAAAAAAAAAACAAACATAAAGCTGAACATATTTAAAACCTCCTCCTTTTTGGAAGTCGGTTAAAAATAAATAATATCGTCTCGGAGATAAAAGCTTTATAATTATAATAATTAACATGGATAGTCCTGCTTGCACAAAAGGTTTCGTTTACTTATTTATCTGTAACAATTAAAGGTTATTACAGTTCCTACCATCGTGTCTCATTTAAAGCCGGATTCACATTATTGTGGTGTGTCGTGATGCCTACGCAGTGTTAGCCAATCAAAACTCGTTTGTAGTATGACGCACTCCTAAACTTTGTGTTTTAATTGGTCGATCCCGCGTCACGACACAACTCG
Organism: Tiliacea aurago; assembly: GCA_948098905.1. NCBI lineage: Eukaryota > Metazoa > Arthropoda > Insecta > Lepidoptera > Noctuidae > Tiliacea > Tiliacea aurago. Next base: position 23,326,523 of record OX402585.1, read on the forward strand.
ACACAATAATGTCCCGGTCTTTTCAGTAATCCTGGAAGGAATGTGAAACATAAAATTATTGTTATGTTTTGAAATTTTATTTTATTTATTTGGTATAAAAAAAAACAGATAAACATTACAGCATTTACAAAAAGTAGTTTATTACAATCGAAAAAACGTATAACCCACACTATTGTCCACGATGTGACATTGGAGTATGAAAAGGAACGCAAGATAAAAAAAACGTACATATTCAGAAGAAAAACACTATAAACCGACAAATCGAAGGAAGCGGAATGAAGATATAAACGTAAAAAATACAATATATTATGGGTTCTTACAATTAATTAAATAACATGATTAAACTGCAGCATAACAATGAGATAGTTGACAGCCAACGTGAGTACAACTGGCAGCATGGACATCCCAGCAGGAATGTTGGTCGAAAGCTTAATCTCTAGTGGATTCTTCTTCAGCAGACGTATAAAATCCTTTACCAATTTTGCTTCAGCTTCGCTTGAATCTGAGGCAAAATGTCACTGGTTTTTACACGAGTAATTCTGCATTTTAAGAAATATTTAATAGAAATAGTATTACCAATAATCATTGTATTGTAAAGTCGAACCAACACCCTGTGGAACTTCACTCCTTGGTTTTTCGTCATTTGTCCGGCAACCAATGGCATTATCAACACTGCGAAGTAACTAAATAGAACAATTGCAACTCTAGCAGCGTCACGGTTGGACGCCACCTGTAATTAAAAAAATATGACTTACGCTTTCTCCTTCAAATAAACTCTTTCAGCCTTCTACGACTACGTAGGATGTGCAAGGAGAGGTGGGCTACGTTAGCTGCGTGGTTCATATGTTTGGGTCGCAGTGGACGATCCCATCTACATTTTGATACAAAGTGAAGACCGGCTGCCGCCACATAGCGTCCGCAATTTACTGGCAAATAACGTCACTGAAACGTTATTTATAAAAGAAAGTTGGTGTGTTTTCCTAGTGAACGATTTCTGACACCGTTAAGGCAAACAGCCGTCTTCGCGGCCGTTATGTGGCGGCCGCTACTCTTCTAGAATACCACAGTTTTACCCGTGGGCCGCTGTGGAGCGGCGCCTTTATACGTTCTCAAGAACAAACAAATCGTCAAATACATACTTACATTTAAACCATACGCGTAAGATATTTGGTACGCCACCAAAATATACTGTGATATTGACATGATCAGCGAATAGAAATACTGAAATATAAAAATATTAATTTTGGGGTCGGCTTCCAGCTAACCTAACCGGATTCAGCTGAATACCAGTATTTTGCATGGAGCGACTGACTAGCTGACCTCCACAACCCAGTTACTGGATAGGTAATACGATACCCCTTGCTAAAACTGGTTGTCAGACCGTAACGACTGTCAAAGATCCACGAATGAAAGCCGGGACCAACGGCTTCACGTGCTTTCCGAGGCACGGAGGGGTCTGGGTATATAAAAATGTCACCCATCCACGGACCAACCATGGCAAGCGTAGCTAAACCTGATCGATCGATCCGTTTCGCTGTTATTACTCCTCTTACAAATAAAATTAATAAATATTCGATATTCATCAATTCAGCTGAAAGACGTCCACTGCTGGACATAGGCCTCCCCTAAAGGGGGGTTTGCCATAATCGCCCGTCTTGGCAGGCGGGTTGGCGATCGCAGCATAGTGTTAAAATGCATAGAGAACGCTGCTGCCCATTCTCTAGTATGTCCCTCAGTCGCCTCGACACCCACGAGAAGAATTGGGATGGTGCTATTAATTACTTCCGGCACCAAACGGACACTATTCGATATTAGTAATTTACAAATAAAAATACCTGACGTCCATAGCACAGCGTTACTTTTTCACAACAGGTCACTAAATCCCGATACAGTTCAACCCATTCTTGAATTTGCTCCCTTGTGATATCACATTGCTCATCTGGCCTAATACCACGGCTCCCTACCGTCTCCTGAACGGATGATATCAACAAACTCAGGCATTTGGTTAAATTAACAACAATGATAATAACAAGAAACAACATGAGCTGCTGAAATACTCCAGTAATTCTTATAATTCCTTGTGATATCATTATGGGAATTAAACTTAATAACGGATCTGACGGTGAGAATAATATTAAAGTTTCTGTAAATCTGAAGATAGAATACACGAAAGAAAATAAAATATAACAAATTCCGAAGTAGAACATTTTCTTTAGAGAATTAGTTAACTTTGTGTGATCTTTAAAACATTCAGAGACACGAATGATACTTCTCAAATATAATTGGAAGGCGCGGCTGTAATAGATGCCGGTCAAAACTACTGACATAGAGTTAATATACGTTAAAACACCAAAGCTAACAAAAATTAATTTCATTTGATTATAATCATCTCTTCCCAGCACCAAATAAACCTCATATATTACAAGTATAGAGTGCAACATAGTCTGTACGAATATTTGGAGCTTAATAAAATATTTCTTCATCTGCTTCTGGCTGCAATAATTTCTGTATATGCCTAAGAAGTTCTCCATAATCAATAGATTGTCAAGCCACTTTAATGTAGTCATTTCGTTTTTAGTGGTGTGTTTCAGCAAGAACGACAGGTATATGGTTAGTTTAAATAGACTGAAGGAAAACATTTTGTTATTTTAGTTAAATAGTATCTAAGTACTCACTAAATTTATTGACTGTCAATCATTTTTACGATGAAACATATTATTCTTTAAAGTAATATTAGTAATTTCAGTCAAATGTTATTTGTTTAATAATATCGATCTTATCAACACATACAGGAAACAGTTTCCACGTTTGGATGTCTTTATCTGTAACTTTTATCGTTTGTAGGTACTTACTGTCACTATGCAATCAACTAGCTCTTTTCCCATAGTTATAGTCTTGAGTTTTAGTTCAATCAATTTTCAACTATTTCGATAGCATACACTGTTTACTGCTAACTGTAACCGCAAATGTCATCATCGTCATTATCATCTCTACAGATGATGTGACTAGCAAACATTGCAATTGGAGTCATATTTAGAGGCTTGATTATACACAATATGTCCTCGATAAATTTCAACATCAAACGAAGTAATATGAAATATAAAATAAAAAAATAAATAGGAAAATATTAAATATGAAGTATCAAATTAAATAACATGATTAAACTGCAGCATAACAATAATATAATCGATCGTCAACGTAAGTATAACTGGCAGCATATACATCCCAGCAGGAATGTTGGATAATAACTTGATCTTTATTGGATTCTTCTTTACCAGACGTATGAAGTCCTTTATTAATTTTGCTTCAGCTGCACCGGAATCTTAAACCAAATACCTGTGGTTTTACACGACTATCTCATTATGAAGATCATCAATACAATTAATAGTCTTACCTATAATCATTGTATTGTAAAGTCGAACCAACACCCGGTGCAACTTCAATCCTTGTTTAGTCGCCATCTGCCCAGCACTTAATGGCATCATCATCACTACTATGTAACTAAATATGATAATTACAATTCTCGTGCCGTCGTGACTGTCTTTTAACTGCAATTTAAAAAAATGGTACTGCTTAGCTTTATAAGCTATATGAATATAACTTCCTGTATGAATAAAATTAGCAATAATTACATTATTTTGCTTATTATTTTTCAATAGACAGCTGTTGAATAAAAATGATATGTAATTCATATTTTTGACAGACATCCTGGAACATGGCACATCTTTACCGACCGCCGATCCCAAATAAATCGGGGTAAGAATGATGAGAATGATCATCATCTTGGTAGTTTTAGCAAGTTAACTAACTTAACTAAACACTTAACTAAAACTTCGCACGTGTTTATATCTTTGAAAAATGCACTTTGTAATTATTTAATCGCACTTTGCTCGAGAAAAAAAAACAGATAGTCAGAATATAGGACTTACTTTAAAAACGGTTGTGTAAAACATTTGGTATGTCAACAAAATGCACTGTGTTACTGACATGGCTAGTGAAAAGAAATACTGGAACACAAATACATTGTGTTATTCTCACACAAACAAAAAAGGCAGTTCCAAAAAGTCTCTATATGGCACTTATGTTCTTTATAATTAATTTCTACAACGTAGGTACCTGGCGTCCAAAGCAAAGCGACACTTTGTTACAGCTGTTTGCTAGATCCCGATACAGTTCAACCCATCCTTGAATCTGCTCGCTTGTGATATCACATTGCTCATCCGAACTAATATCACAGCTGTTTACTCTCTCATGAACGGCTGATATCAATGAAGTCAAGCATTTAAATAAGTGAACAACTATCATAACAACAACATACAACATTAGGTGCTGAAATACTATAATATATCTTATAACCGTTTGTGATACCAAAATGGGAACCAAAACTTTCGGTTGTGACGGTGAGAATTTTATTATAGCTTGATCTGTTCTGAAGACAGCAAAGGAAAAAAAAAATATGTTGCAAGTTATGCCGATGCAAAATACTTTCTTAAGGGAATTTATTAATTCCTTATTGTCTTTAAACCATTCAGAGGCACGACTAATGCTTCTATAATATGACATGAAGTCGCGGCTGTAACAGATACCAGTCACTACGGATATCACAGAGTTTACACAAGCTAAAGCTCCAAAACTTGCAAAAATGAGTTTATTTTGACTGTAGTCATTTCTTCCTAACAACAAATACAATTCATTTATAACAAGTATAGTATGCAGTGTAGTCTGGACGAATATTTGCAAGATAATAAAATATTTCTTAATCTTCTGCTGACTACAATAATTCCTGTGTATGCCTATTAGATTTTCCATAAAGAGTAAATTGTTCAACCACTTTATTGGAGACATTTGTACTTGTTATGTTAAGTGCCCCGGGAACGACGAAAAAGTGTTTTAAAGCAAACAAAATATAATTTTAGTTCACTTATCCTTTCGTTAACCGCGTACATAAAGCGCTGTCTGTCGTGGAAGATCGGATATCTATATGTTCCGGAAGCTTACTGTAACTTCTTTTGGGCGTTGATGTAAGTTCCGATACGATACGACAGATTAATTAGTAGAAAGTAGTTAATCATTTATAGTACTATAATTATAGTTATTGACTTTGTTGTTACGACATTGTTTACGCATAAGCGATATCGAACGATAGATTTTCGTATTAATAAATAATTAACTACTTTCTACTAATTAATCTTTCGTATCGTATCGGAACGTAGATCAACGCTCCAAAATAAGTTTCAGTAAGCTGCCAGAGCGTATAGTTATTAGTTCAACGGGGTTTCAGACTGGCTTAACTCCATTCCATAGCCATTTACGGGGCACCGGTGTGGGCGCGTTCTTTCAGGCTGTGACCAGCCCGCCGATTGAACGCATCCCAAAGGGTCATGGCCATAAGGCTGGTCCGAGGATACCACATGGTCTCCCGTGAGGCGACGAGCCTCCATGCCGGACTAACGCCATGGGATCTGGAGGCAAAAGTCCTCGCGCACATCTGGGAGTGGCGTGAGGAGGCGAAACGCCAAGGTGAAACTCCGCTGCCGTGAGAAATCACGGCACAGCGGATAGAGCTCAGGCGGGATCTCATGGCGGCATGGAGAGTGCGATTGTCGCAACCCAGCGCTGGGCACGCCACAAAAACATCCATGTCCACACCGGACATGGATGTTTCGGGAGGTTCTTGTTTAGAATAAAGCGGGAGGAAACGCTCGGGTGTCACCACTGTGTGGACCACCCGGAGGACACGGTGGAGGTATGCCCGGCTTGGGCGGAGCACCGCCGTGTCCTCACGGAGGCAAACGGCGGCGGCGATCTCTCGCATCCGGCCCTGGTTAAGGCCATGGTTTAGAGCGAGAGTGCATGGGAGGCCGTCACCTCCTTCTGCGAAGCAGTAATGCTCGCGAAGGAGGAGGCGGAACGCGTGAGGGAGAGGCAAGATAAGATAAGATAATATTTATTTTGTAGAAACATGAGTACATTAAGAAGGTTCGCGCCCTCGTGCCCCTAGTCACCGCAGGAGACGCCCGAGCATCGGGACTCCCAAGCCGATTTCCGGCCACCGTAGACGCGGGCTTGCGGTGGGTGAGCGATGGGTAGCTCGCCGTCCGATAAGGACCAGGCCTGGGTTGACGGCGCGTTGTGTTCCACGCGCGCCTCAAAGATTTGTCAGCACCAACTGACGGGGTCCGTTAGGGCCAATGCCTGCTAGGGTTGCGAGTTTGTCCGAAAGGAATATCGTGGCCCTGGCACACAGGCAACGCAAGGAACACGGGTGGGTTTTAGGCAGTAAAAGTCTGACACGCCCTCCCGCTCCGCCCAGAGCAGGACAAGTTATTTGATAATTTTTAACCCAAAAAAAAGACTGGGTAGATTCATTCTTCATGGGGTACTGTTTTAAATGTTACAATAAAATACCTCCCCACACACTACTATTGAATGAAATGAAATTTAAATCGCACAGTATGCAGTCAAGCTAATTATAAGTTGGGGGATTACATTGCTGACAAAAATGCTTGGCTCAACGCTGGTCCTACTCCACAAGGGTGCATAAACTAATTGATTAGCATTCGAAAATATTGTTAGAGCTACTGAAGATTGTAAAAACTATCTTTGCATTTTATAAATCAATGTCTTAGTATTGTATAATTGCATAGCACAGGTGTGAGCAGTGTGAGCACCAAAACTGCACCAAAGCTACTATTTACTGGGTACGTCTTTCATTGACTTGAATGTGCCCTGGCAGGTTAAGGCGACGATGACCGACTTTTAATGATTTTCTACTGAAGATCACGTCTAAACGAGTAGTGTTAATGATTTGAAAAAAGTATATGTTAAATTAGAGCATTTTCTCAATAATTTAATATGTGAATATTTTCGATTATGTTTATATTACACAGTGAAATTAATTTGTAAAGTTATGTCTAACGCGGATAAAAAACTGAGAATGGCGCAAAGTGTACCAAAGCGTATTTTTCTGAAACCCTCACTTATTTAAAGATAATTTAATTATTGATTTTTTAGTATACGCGTTTTATTGAAATACTTTTTTTTTGTGTATAATAAATTAATAATGCGTCAAATTGGGAACAGCGCTCCTTGATGGGTGAGTTCTGTTACTGGCTGAACGTACGACGCGTTGCATGAGCTCAGTACTGACACGCAAGCTAACCACTCAAAGTCACTGGCATATATCTGAGCCTTAAGGGGGATGCGCTAAGGTAGACCGTGAAATTCAAATGTTCTTACTTTTTTGCACTTTACAGGTCAGTGTCATCTGAGTATGTTGATTAAAATATGATTCGCGGCCGTAACAAATATGATTTTACAGAATTATAATCATTAGAATCAGTAATACAACTCCTTAAGTTAGAATTGGCCTCAAATCTCATGATTTCATGAAATAGTCATTCAATATGATTATGTGAACTTAGAGAGTTGTATTGACGATCTTTATGATTATAATTCTGTAAATAAATATTTGATACGGCCGCGAATCATATATAAATCAACATAAAACGTCTTGCTTACCCGCAAATTGCAAAAAACGTAAGAAAATTTGAAATTTGTGGGCTATCCTGATGTTTCCGCCTTAAATGAATTGAATGAAAAACTTTTCAAAACCTACTGATACTTCATTCGATTTTAACCTCCTGGCAAATCTGTGTGGAGTTTCACCAACCTTAAATACTTGGACGAAAAGCACTGGGCCCTTTGTAATTGAGTTTGTCAAGAACGCCCAGTACCTACCTAATGTAATTGAGTTTGTCAAGAACGCCCAGTACCTACCTAATGTAATTGAGTTTGTCAAGAACGCCCAGTACCTACCTAATGTAATTTTAGTAATGGCTTGTACTTCAAGTGCCTAGTTATTATAATTATGGTTATATTTACAATGTAATCTTAGAGGATTTTAGTTATTTTTATTGCAAAATTTCGTGGTTTCGAAATCATTTAATTGATTTATCGAGCAATATTTACTTGGTTCATAAGCTCGTAAATCTTTTTTAATAACTTTTCATGTTATTTTAAGAGGCGATGGATGCGTAGTTCATACCAACGTAATACCAAAATAATTTGTAAATCAACCATATTCTTAAGGTGTGTCTTTATTCCGATTGTATATCTAGGTTCCCAAATATATATTTTGAATGGACACTGATTTAAACAAGAGTTATGAGAAAACTAAGTTTTCTACAGAAATTTTAAATTCCTCATATCTCGTCTTTATATGATTGTACAATCAAAATATATATTTGGGAACATAGTTATTCTGTAACTCAATCGAAATAAATACACACTACCTTAAGAATATGTTTGATTAACAAATTATTTTGGTATTACGTTTGTAAGAGCTACGCATGCTACGGCCGGCCCCTTAAGACAGCACGGCTGTGGTTGCTACACCATGCTACACCATCCCACGCTCTACGCCATCCGTGCCTACGTGCTTCGAGCTATGGCTAGGAGCCGTAGCAGTAGGTGCTCATACAGTACCTTCTAATAAGGCAACCCTTCAAACAAAACTAATTTACCGTATTTTTACGGTTTCAAATATATAATTATAGGAAAGTTTTATTAGGGTATTATATCCTACATATTGTATTATAATGAAACTTTCCTCCAATTAATTTATTGCTTCATATATTCCTGAGCTAAAATTTACAGAAAATAACATTTCAAATATTAATGCAAAACCTTCTCTGCCCCCAACCAAACTTTATTTGAAACCCTAAAAATTCTCTTTAACATTTTCCACGAGTATTATAAGCATAAATAACTGTTATAAATAAATATCAAGGGCAAAATTCAAGTTCATTGAAGCTTAAAAACATGGCTTTCGTTTCATAGCGCGATTTATTCCAAACTTTTCCTCCTTTTGAGAGAGCCCTTAAAATGTAAAGAACGGGGAAGTAATACAAATTAAAACATTACGGAAGACGACATTGGTGGCAAGTGTTGGTGGCCAATATTGGCGGAATTAGAATGTATTTCCCAGATCACTAAGTAGTTACAACGATTTACATCTTGAATATATAAGTTATTTTGGCGACATCATCATCATCATATCAACCGAAAGACGTCCACTGCTGGACATAGGCCTCCTTCAATGGGGGAGGGCATAATCGCCATATTCGCCACGCTTGGCAGGCGGGTTGGCGATCGCAGTATGGTTTTAAAATGCATAGAGAACGCTGCTGCCCGTTCTCTAATAAGTCCTTTAGTCGACTTTTACGACAACCACGGGAAGAAATAGGATGGTACTATTCGTTACATCCGGCACCACACGAACTAACCAGAACCGCTGCGGCAAAGCTCCTACGAAGCCTGAAGTGAGCCTGCGTGCCGCTAAGCCGAACACACCGGTGTACATCTCCCGCCTGCACTACAGTGTCTACACCACTAAGGCGGAGGACATCGTGGAGTACGTGCGCCAAAAAACGAGCGAAAACTTAAACACTTATACCGTTAAAGTTAAGTAACCAAAGCATCATTTTCATACGAACGAGGTCATTTTGAAACCTCGGCTCTCCGTCAGGTAACGATTCGGATGAAATCTGATTGCAGCTGTCCAGAGCACGGATGGAGAGGTGTAGAGTGCACCTGGTACTTTTGACGGGCCTACGCTGTCCTCCCATACCTAATATTACTGTAATTTGAAAACATTGTAAAAGCCATTTTTTTTCATTATTTAAAAAGAGTAACCGTGGAGTTATTAGTAGGCATGTAGGCACATGGGCACTTATAATGTTTTCAAATTACAGTAATATTAGGTATGAGAGGACAGCGTAAGCCCGTCAAAAGTACTAGGTATTTAACAAAATAGAAAATGGTATACAGGCTTGACAAAAAAAAACCAATATAAAATATGATTCAAATAAATTAATGGCAAATAAGAAAAACATTATGTCAGTGAAGTTTGTAAAAAAAGATAAAATTAAATTTTAAAAAAAACATCGTAATTTGGGAGCAGTTAATAGACATTTACATAGTTTTGCCGTTAATGAGGTACCAGGGAATGGGAAAGGGGAGGTGCCATCATCATTCATCACCACTGCGTCGATACACCTATAGATTTATTAGGTATATAGTTATGGTTACTTATTAACTAATTTACAAAAGCATGAGGAAAATATAAGAGAAGAGAAATGTGTGTGTGTGAGGATAGTGGCGTATATATGTGTCTCAAGTCGCTTAGGATTGGGTGAGAAGCAATTTTTCTGCTTCATCATAAGATTTGATTTTTTTCGTGCAATTTTATATAATAATAATAATCTTTATTGACATAAGTTATGCATACATTTTTGTGAATTCCCTAACTCCTGCGCTAGCATACACTGTATTACAGGAGCTAGTGTCAACCCCTAGTTACATGATACATGTTATTTATGGCAACCAAAGATTACAAGCATATTAAAAGAAACAGAAATAATAAAATTAAAATTAACATGCACTATTTAAAAACGGAAAAAGTAAAGAATACAAATAAAATTGTTTCTATAAATAGATGTGTTGAGTGGGCGGGCAGTATGTGACTAACTTTTCGCGAGGTCGGAAATTATGCCACGGGAACGTACTACCGGGGTAATAAGTCGAATCCGATATCCTAAACCAGGTCATGGTCTACCCATGTGCCAAATTTCATCCTAATCCGTTCAGCCGTTTTAGCGTGAAAGCGTAACAAACTCACTTTATAATAGGTATAAGTTAGGATAGTTAGGAAGCTTCACTCGCTTGGAGATCGGCAATTATACCACGGGATGATAACGACTAGTGACTACCAAGATTATCAAATCTCTCCGGGCAAACATCCAAATCCGTTCAACCGTTACGGCGTGAAAAGATAACAGATAGGCAGAGTTACTATCACATCTATTCTATTCTATAATACATTTATATTAAAGCTGAAGACTTCGTTTTTAGGGTTCCGTAGCCAAATGGCAAAAAACGGAACCCTTATGGATTTGTCATGTCTGTCTGTATGTCTGTCCGTCCGTATGTCAAAGCAACTTTTTTCCGAAACTATAAGAACTATACTGTTGAAACTTGGTAAGTAGATGTCTGTGAACCGCATTAAGATTTTTGGGGGTTCCCCATATTTAGAACTGAAAAAATTTTTTTTTCTTCAAACACATGCGTGTGGGGTATCTATGGATAGGTCTTCAAAAATGATATTGAGGTTTCTAATCTATTTTTTTTCTAAACTGAATAGTTTGCGCGAGAGACACTTCCAAAGTGGTAAAATGTGTGTCGTCCCCCCTGTAACTTCTAAAATAAGAGAATGATAAAACTAAAAAAAAAAATATGATGTACATTACCATGTAAACTTCCACCGAAAATTGGTTTGAACGAGATCTAGTAAGTAGTTTTTGTTTTAATACGAGTACGTCATAAATCGTAAACCGCAATTTACCTTTTTATAGATAATGATACGTGCGCGCCTTCGTGCGCGAGTCCGACTCGCACTTGGCCGGCTTTTTTTTTTTGTTTCAAAGGGAATCTCTGGAACTTCAAGTCGGATTTGAAAAACTATTTTTGGTTTTTACAACACAATTCTTGAGGACGGTTATTTCATTATTTATACAAGGTTGGGAGTAAAAGTCCTGATGCAATACCGCCTGTATTACTTTATGGTACATCTTTGCAGAGAGTCTACAGGTTTAAGTATCTTGGTCATATATTATATTGACTCCCAACCTCAAAGACGATGATGACATTGAACGGGAGCGGAGGACATTGTGGGTTAAAGCGAACATGCTGTTGCAGGTTTGCACGATGCTCACTTACTGTTAAAATCACGCTTTTTCGAGTCTACCGTACTGCTTTTTACACGTGCAGCCTGTGGGCAAACATATACGCAAACATCGCACAGCGCTCTTTGCGTTCAATATAACATGTGCAATGCGTTTAGGATACTGGTGGGGCTGCCCTGTTTGCAGATGCGCATGTAGATTGCGTTTACGCAACAATGCGTAAAAGGTGCGCTTCCCTGGTGCACATAGGTTCTCACCTCTCCCGGGATTCCGGGAGTCTCCTGGCTTTCAGCCACATAGTTCTCAACGGTTGTAAACGGAGTTGGGGGACACATTGAAGAAAACAGTTTCATACGTTTTGTCCATACCTGTATCAAATGCCGCCTGCGAGCGTGTTTTTAGTATATTAGGTATTCGATACATTATACATGGACAAAAGAAAGAAACCGCTTCAATGAAGAACATGTCACAGTAGAAATCGAAACGTTTTTCAATTTTAAAATGGACTGCAGAGTTTTGTTTTAAGTTAGTTCAAAGTTCAAGACTACTTTGAAGTCTGTAGATACATTTAAATGGAAAATATAAGTTCAAAATAAAATAAAGACTAAAAAAATCGCATTTTTTTTTTCTCCCGGATTTAGTTTGAGGTGGCAACCCTAGGTGCACCGGGTGTGGAGTGGCTCCAACAGTGTCTTAAGCATGGTTGCGAGTCGCCTGGACTGTGTATACGTGGATCACTGTTACACCGTCTCTCATGGGATGTCGCAAAGGTGACCAACCATTATTTTTTCTTGTATTGTTTTTCTTGTTTTTGTTTAGTGTCTATGCTTATTAACATAATTGTAAGTTTTACTAGACCAACAAAAGTGGAGATGGACATGCCACGTGCTAAGAGGCATTCAAGAAAAGTGGAGTAAAGTCGTGACAGGATGGTACCCCAGCAGGCTTAGCATGGCGTTTTCGATCTCTACTCTACTGTAGAATAGACATCGCTTGTCTACACTTCTCGTTATCTCTTCTTCGCGAGCACGAGGTCACACCTAGACTCGGGTTTCTTCGTAGACAGTGACTTGTCCATAGCAACGGAGTATTCGCTAGTGGTGTGTAATATACTACCCAATTTTACCGTATATTTGCGTTTCGTTCTCAAACAAATATATGAAGCAAAGTGTTTTTAATTAATGTTTCTTCAATAACAAAACGCAAATGGTCTATTTAAATTATACATTTTGATTTATGGCATACAAGTTAAAGCTACCGATGAGTACCAAGTTTTAAAACTCATTTGTGTTTATTGCGTATAATTTACAACCATTATTTGAATAGTGCCATAACTATACTATTTTGATGGCGTCACGCAAAAACTAGGTAAGTATCCATTAAGGCTACTGCAGACTGGCGGGTCGTGCCGTCGCGTCGCGCCTGTCTACGGGAGCCTTTATGTTTTAACTAGGTACTTACATTGTTATTTATTGTTGTTTATCGATATTTTATGTAAGTAATTATTAGTATAAGCCGCATATAAAGTGAGTGAGTCAGTGAGATAAATGTTCAATGAGAAGATTTTGAATCTTCAGATTTTTATATTCCCTGTATTTAGTAGATCAAAGTTAAGGGACAACATAGTGTAAAATTTTATGTTTTTCTTATTTTATTGTTGATATGTACCAAAAATCTATTATTTACAGAAGTTTTGGGCGACTGGTCCTGGCCGAGTTCCCTATCTTCTTGCTTATTCTATAATTCTACAGGAACTCACTTCCCGGGAGAACAAAGGCTAAACAAGCAATGGAAGCTGTCTTCCAATCTTCGCTGAAGTTTTTTTAAAAACTTAAATCATACCGGTGATTTGAACCCAACAATGTTAAAGCAACAAAGCACCAAATCCTTGTCTAGGTCCTTCTATAAGTAGACTATTTCGGAAGAATGTTATCTATCTCAAACTGTCAAAATCGGAGAAAGATTGTACGTCGTGATCGACGTTGTAGACAGTTGTCTAGGGTAGAGAAGACAAGTCTCTTCACATTTAATTTTGTAATCGCCGTGCTACAGACAAGAGAAAACTTTCTGTTGTCTACACTGAAACGTCATTTTTGTCTATTCTTCCGTCGACAAAACGCGTAGAGAGGGTTCTCGTGCTAAGCCTGCTGAGATGGCAAAAGAAACAGGGGCAGACAATATAAAAGATGGGAAGACGAATTGAAGCTCACAGCTGGTCCAAATTGGAGAAGACTTGCGAGAGACAGGACTCAGTGGAAGTTTTTAGAGGAGGCCTTTGCCAAAAGACACACTGAACTAAGAGACATTCTATATAAACTACTGAAATAGCACAACGCAATGAAGTTCAGAATAAAAAGGGCTTATTATAAGTGTTACTAACAATCTTGTTGTCTTTGTTACTGTAATAAAGAAAAATTCAATTATATTTTATTCTATAAGCTAGGAGCGTGATGTTAACCAGCGAGTGAAACCGCGGGGCACAGCTAGTTTATAATATTAGTATGAATATGGATGTTTGTGTAGGTAATCAATTTGCCACGTGCCCGAAAATAGGGCGGCCCAATAAACGTGACGAGTCGGCCAACACTGGTTTTATGAATTCGATTACATTGGATAACTTAATCCGTGTTCGTAACTAGTGGTTCGTTTCTGATTGCTACAGGTTCTCATGTGGCCACACATGAGAGGATTTTTGAGAGGAGATTGATTGCTAGGTCAAACGTAGTGGAGTTTTTTCGAGAGAAATGTAAGCCGGTTTGATGTCTTTTTAAAAGGTTTGATGTTTCTGTTTGTATTATAAATTATAATAGTTCTTTTACTTTGGAGAATTTAATTGGTATAACAAGAGTATGGATCATATTCTGGACAAATATTTGGAAAGAAAGAAAAATGCGATTATTGGCATTACAGCAAAAAAAAACCATAAAACTATAAAAAACAGAAAACAATTATTATAATGCCAAAAGGGCCTCAGCTCAGCATAATGTCCGATAACAACACAAGGTGTACCACCTGACGCTGATTTTCAGCTGTAACCCACGAGTGCCATACGCTAGAATAATAATCACATAGAGAAGTGTGTGTCCGTTTTTAATTAATTTAGAGAATAAATTAAAGGTGATAATACAAAAAGCTCAAATAAAATAAAATGTTGTGACATACATGTGTGTGTGTTGTGTTGTGATTAATAAAAAACTAAAATAAATACCCAATCGCTGTGTATTAACTACCGTAAAACGGGGTGAATAGACATGCAGGGGTGAATCGAGATGCAACTTTAAAATGGATTTTAACCTTGAAATTATATAGTTTGTTGCCAACGAGGACACTTAATCGTTAATTATAGTACAGGTAACACATTATAGTCCTTTTTGGCAACAAAAGATATTATTTCAACGTTAAAATCCATTTTAAAGTTGCGTCTCTATTCACCCCTGCATCTCTATTCCCCCCGTTTTACCCGGTACATAAAAAAATATAAATAGAAAGTATCATGGGTGTATTTGGAGCTTATTTTATTTTTAGCCTATGTTCTCCCAACAACGAATGTTGGGTGTGGCAAAAGAAGCATGAAAGTAGAATAAATGCTGTGGAAACTAAATTAAATTAAATTAACTGCGTTCCTTGCGAAGCATGTCTGGCGTGACTATGAATGATAGGCTGAAAAATGAGGTGATAAGGCAATGATGTCGTTTAAAAGAAGATGTAGTAACAAACAATTTAAAAAGTATGCTTAGAAGGTTTGGCCATGTTGAGAGGATGAGTGAAAGGCGACTAACAAAAGATATTTATAAAGCAGAAGTGAGTGGAAACGCCCTAGGAGGACATAATTATAGTGACCAAATTGGTGATGTTTTTCAGAAAGGTCAGGTGCGTAGTACTCGCAACCGCGTGCGTGTATGACTAGATGTATGAACCTAGGTGAAGCAAAAGAAGTATGTAAGGCGCTCCTTACATACTTCTTAGCAGGTGGCGTTCTATAGTTTCTGCCTACCCCCATGGGAAGAAGGCGTGAGTTTATGTATGTATGTATGTTGTCCCACCGTAGGGCAACGGCCTCCCTCTCTCCTGTTATGTTTATTAATCTTACATAATATTACGCCTGTATTCCCATATAACACCTCGGTGAGCCTATTGCCACAAATCCAGACTCCGGGCCCATAACACTTGCCCGAACCGGGAATTGAACCCAGAAACTCATGCTTACGAGTAACGCTTCCGCCCACTAGAATTTCGATTCTCTTCCCGTTGGTACTGTGGGTTCGGTTTGTACTTCAATGAATAGTTTTATTTTTCATGTAGAAAGACATTTAAATATTGCAAAAAAAAATCATTACAATCGTTTAGAACAAACGGTTCAAGAGAGGAAGAAAAAAAAACAGAAGAAAAATGATGGCGCGAGAGAGCCGTGACATGCGAACATTCTATTAGTCTGAAGTTGGCGACGCTCCGCGATGATTGGCCGACATGCTTGACTATGACTGGTCGATGTCATTCGCAAACACGCTGTCAGCGGCAACTTCAGGTCGCCATCTTGCCTCTTCATTCCGATAGGTGGCGCAGGCGGTAAAAAAAAACAACCGACTGACAAAAAACTAAAATACAGATCCAAAGACTTAGGATTAGTTATTTTTCACTTTGTAGTGTTTTTTGGAAGTCGGATGTTTTTTTTTTTTTGAAAAAATAAAATTGTTGGTAATGTTGTGTGTCTCGGCGATGGCGATACGGTTATTTAATGCTCGAAAGCAAAACATTTTTTAATTTCAATTCACAAAGAAGTTTTACTGGAGTAATTGGCTGAGTGATTACACGATATTAATCTATATTAATGTCGTGTACACGCATTCGTTTTCATGATCGCTCCGATCAATGCTGCTAAACAATGTCATTTTACTGAAGTTACAAGAACAGTGTTTGTTCCACGATTGCGTTTTTTTTGTATTGATTACTTGTTGTTTCTTACGATTACTTATGTTAGGGCTATTTATAAGTTAAATCAAGGAGCTCAGTCAGATAAGGACAGGGTTAAAAAAAACCTTATCTTGAAGTTATAATACAATAAGTCGTCTGGGTTTTTTTTGTGAATATAATTAATTGGCCTTAATTCGGCACTCAACAATATTATTTTTACTTGGATTAGCTACAAAAATATCTAAGTCTAGGGAACAAACCAGCTATAACAACTTATATAAGAAAACTCTTTAGAAGTACTGGCCGCAAAAATATGTAAATATTGTTTGAACCTGCATTAAATAATAATTGTTCAAAATTTTAAAAAATTATAACCTAAAAAACAAAAGCATTTTGGAATAAGGAGGGAAAACTTCAATTAGTCGCGGCTACGGCATTTTGAAACGTAATAAACTTTAGATATTACTGTCCATAACCGTTTTTTTTTCTTGTTAAATTCATTTTCGCTGGTTTCTTGTAACTTTTGTAACTCTGGAGCGTCAAGACTTCTACAAACCGGCGCGACATGCGACGCGACACAAAGGCCCCGCGTGTCGAGCGACGAGCGGTGCCTTTGTGTCGCGTCGCGAGTCGCGCCGGTTTGTAGAAGCCTTTAGGTATCCTCATTGCTTACGTGTTTGTGTTGGACAAATAAATAGGAGATAATAGAAGATAGGAATACCTTCCTTGTTTTTTTTCCATCAACCACGCCTTCACTGCTATTTTACATTGGTGTAAATTAAGTATATCGGGAGAAGTTTGTTGACCCAGTTACACAGTTTTTGGCTGAGGTAAACGAACTGGTGTTCAGCATAGGTGGAATTACGTCTTACAGTTGGAAAAACAATATCAACTCGACGTTTATTGGTTATTTTGGAAAACACTTCGCAGTCCTTGTAAAGCGCTTCTGTGGGGTATGTGTAGCCTGCAATAAATTTCTTTGAGAACTGCCCTTTGTGCCCTTTCTAATATAAGGAAGTAGGTCTCACATGCTGGCTGGCAGTATGCAAGAAGTGATTGATAGACTATGTCATGTAGACCAACCTGAGACAACAAAAAGAACGAAACATTGTTTATTCTGCACAAACAAGACACATTTAGAGGGATAAGGAACAGGGGTTAAAGTTGACTCATCCTCCATAGAAAAGCGAGGATCCGACAGGTGTTATGTCTGGTGGGTAACTGCCCAACGATTGATGTCGGGCTGTTGTATATATGCTAGTCGCGCGGTAAACTCTGCTTGCGCGATGCAAGATTTTGCATGAAGTCAGTGTGACGCGTAGTTCGCATGTGGCGATGTTGATTCCGCTACATCACTCCTCTCCGGAGACCGGAGGTCGATAGTGGGCTGAGTCATGCATCTTGCGGTACATGCCAGTGCCAGTAGAGGGTCCCATTGAGTGGGAACCGGGTGCCGCATAGTTCTTGGTGAGTCGGAACTGTCTGCGGTGATTCCCCAGTGAGTCGGGGTGGCAATGCATTATGCTCCAGTGAGTCGGATGTGGTACAGCGCCGAGTTGTTCAGTCTATTCAGTCTGTTCAGCATTTGAGTGTTGTGCTATTGAGCTGACAGACTACAAAACTGTTATTCTCTGTGTATATAGAGTACCATTGGCTAGTAATATTAATGTATTCTTTGATAAAATAAACAAGGTTCTAACTTTACTTCATAAACACTATCATAAACATAATATTATTGTAGCTGGAGACTTTAACATTAATATTTTAAATAGGAATAAATTAACAAACGAATTCGAATGTTTACTACTAAATTATAATTTAAAATTACAATTAAAACAACCTACCAGACATGTGAGCAATACGTGTATTGACAATTTTGCCCATAACTTTGGAAATAAATGTAAGTCAGAAGTAATTGACCTAGCACTGTCTGACCACACCGCACAATTGTTAAAATGTCAAGTAAGAAATATATGTATGATTAAGTGCTGGAAAATCAGGCGACGGGATTTTTGTATGGAATATCAGGCAAAATTCAAATACTATTTAGGCCAAATGAAATTTGCAGATATGTACAATACTTGTGATCCAAACATAGCATATAATACTTTCTTTGATACATTTAAGCTACTATATGACCTCTGTTTTCCCTACAAAATTATAACTATACACAACCATAAAAAACTCAAGTGGGTTTCACGGGGTATTAAGACTTGTAGTGCCAGGAAACGTGAACCACTGTGGAAATATAGGAAAACCCCAAGGGTTGATAACAAATCAAAACTAAGGCGATACTCAAAAATACTAAAAAAGATTGTGTCTTTGACCCAACGAGCGCAAAACAATTACAATATTATAAATTCATGTAATAAAGCAAAAGCTGTATGGCAAACTATTAATGCTGCAAAGCAAAACAGGCCATTAGAATCTATCCCATGTATTAAATTGAATAATGGTACCGTGACAGATCCGCGTGACATATCGAATGCATTTAATGATTATTTTGTAGATAAGATAACACCTATTAATACCATGCACAAAGATCAGCATAAGCAATACCTAACATCTAGACTGAACTCAATGTTTATGAAGCCATGTTCACCAGACGATGTAAAGCAAATCATAAGACGTTTGAAAAACACCAATAGTGTAGGTTATGACGGTGTCTGCACTAAAGTCATCAAGCTAGTTACAGAATCTATCTCGCAACCTCTTAGTTACATTCTAAACCTGTCTATTGAAACTGGTGTATACCCTGATAAATTAAAAGTTGCAATTATTAAACCGATACATAAAAAAGAAAGTAAAGAAAACATGAATAATTATAGACCTATTGCTCTCATATCAATCTTCTCAAAATTTTTTGAAAAATATATATAATGAATTTGTAAAATATTTTGAAACCCATAACATTTTAGCTAAAGAACAAAAAGGATTTAGACAGAACAAAAGTATCAATCTGGCTATATATGAATTTCTGGAAATTATAACGTCCAATGTCGACAGGCGAATACCGACCTGTGCCATTTTTATGGATATGACACAGGCTTTTGATTACGTGGACCATGACATCCTATTACATAAGCTTGAGACATATGGCATACGAGGCAACATTTTAAAACTAATGGAATCTTACCTCAAAAATCGCACTCAGTATACACAAATTAGCCGACTTAATATTAGAACTAAAATGGAGGATACATACCTATCAAAGGGACGTAAAATACAATATGGTGTCCCGCAAGGAAGTGTAGTGGGACCGTTACTCTTTACAATATATGTTAATGACCTTCCAAATGCGATTACAAGGCCGATGACACTCTTTGCTGACAACAGCACCGTTGCAATTAAGTGTAACGACAGAACATCCTATGAGCATGACATAAGCAGTACCCTAAATGCAATCATTAAATGGCTAGATATTAATAATCTGAAGGCAAATATAGGAAAAACTAAAATAATCTACTTTAAACAGCGTGTGAATGCAATTATGCCTCAGATTAACTATAAGGGTGAACCTGTATCTGAAGTGCAAACAACAAAATTTCTTGGTCTTACTGTGGATGACAAACTAAAATGGAAACCCCAGATTGAGACACTATGCAAAAGAATTAATAAATCAGTATATGCGCTACATGAATTAAAACAGATTTCAAATATCAATACCTTGTTAACTGCATATCATGGTTTAGTTGCTTCAGTCCTGAGGTATGGTGTAATTTTTTGGGGAAACTCGACTGACATTGACTTAATTTTTAAAGCACAATAGCGGTGCATAAGGGCTATGTTTGGGCTTCAAATAATTAAAACCTGTAAACCGTTTTTCCAGGAGTTCAAAATCTTAACTCTCACAAGCCTATATATTTACGAGGTGTCAATGTTTGTTAAGGTCAATCAAAACTTGTTTACATTGGCCTCAGAAGTCAATAATAGGCCACAACGTGACGCACTTCGCCTCCGTGTGCGTCGAACCTATACTACTTTAATGCACAAAAGTGTGTTTCGCATGGCTACTGAAATTTTCAACAAATTACCTAAACAAATAAGGGCTATGAATACTGTCTTATTTAAGAAACATCTAAAGAGCCTTCTAATTAATAAATGTTACTATAACTTGAATGAGTACCTAAACGATAACTTTTCCAAATTCAAGACCACACAGTGACACAGGGACATCAAGTAATAGAACAACTGTACATGTATCTTTAAATAATTAATCCACTAACGTATTATAATAATTCTAGCATGACATTCAAATAATTTATTTTGCTCTTAATAACTTATTGTTTTATTACTAATTACAAGATTTCTTGAATTTATTGATTGATCTTTTGACCATGTATTTATTTCTTAATTTCACTGTATTAATGACATTTATAATAACTAAATTTGACATGTAAAATATTTTTATCTTTAATGCTAATGTATAACTATTGTATGCCTAATAGGCAGGACATATTGGAACTATTAATATATTGTTAAGACCTGTAACAAACATATGTGCCCACAATAAAGATATTTTGAATTTGAATTTGAATTTGAGGCTGACTGCTGGCGTCGACCAGGAGAGGTATCATGTTCTCTGCTTGTAAACCGGCCGAAAGTGCAGTGAGCTGTGCCAAGGTTGCTGATGAGGCTGTGGGTGATGACCAGGAATGCGCGTCCGCTGCATGCTGGTGGTCAGGTCAGGATACCCGTTGAAGCCGTGGTTGCTGGCTGGCTGTGAGACTCATCGCTCGAAAGCTTGAGGAAGTGATGATGACACACTTTACAAAAATAAAAAATAAAATAAAAATTTGCAAAACACACTAATAAAAGTAGCCAATTACAATCATTATTTAAAAGCAAGCCTTACAGTAGTCGTATAAGATGTGTAACATATGACATCTCACCTTGGTAATAAGTAACTGAGTAGCGACAGAAATTAACCTAAAAATATAAAAAAGCTGAAATATTTATTCGAATATTTTTATCCATTACTAGTAGTCGCCCACTGGTCGAAATTTGAACCCCCCTACTTACAATATATACAATATGTAACAAAAACCCTGTTGTTCCTTCTACCTACGTTTTAAGAATCGGTATACATACGTAATAAAGCAAGTCATTTATAAAAACTGTTCAACAAAAATAATTAAAATAAATATTTAAATATTAATATTTGTAATGTTTAACTGATTTCTAACCTCTTTCATTCTTTGATTTTGACTTCTCGACTAGCCAATACTTAATTTTTTTTAATTATAATACCACCAATGTTTTACTTGTAGGTAAATATATACGTCCCTAAAAGGAACAACAGGGTTTTGTTACATACTGTATAATACTTACTAATTCTATGAGTACACTAATTCCATGTGTTAGAATTTAGTTGAAATGAGATAGGCTTTTGATTTTTGAAGTGTAATCTTTTAGTTATTGTTGTGTGGGTTTGATGACAGTAATTTTTACTTTGGATATGACTGTCATCTTACACCACTAGATGGCGTTTTGTTATGGTAATAGTATCTATTTATCTGGTTAAACATTGATTTTACATTTAAAGATAAGCATTCATTAATTCCTGTATTTTATAACGTTAAAAGTAATATTTCGAATTGTTTTGGTTTGTATTCAAGATGTTGATACTGTTTTACCAAACAAGGTGGCGCGCTACATCAGGTCCCCACTCTTGTTGGTGGCCAGCGTAGTGCGTTGGCTCTTGGGGCAGTCTCACAGACTACAATAGTATATAGGGTAGGCAGTCTGTTACTAACTGTGGTGCAAGCAAGTGATGTAATAAAAGTATTAAATGTAGCCATAAAAGTGAGTTTTATTGGAGCTGAATCAATACATGCTATTATAAAGTACTTACTAATTCCATGCTATTAAAAAGTACTTATTCCATGCTCAAGCTATCGCTTCCTGTTACACACTTTCGTCCCTTTTTACGAAATCACTCCTACAGAAACAGAGAAGCAAAATGCAACACATCAAAAAAAAATGTAAATTAGTTTCCGCGTTCCTGCTACCAAGTTGTCTACCAGTTCTGATATCTGTCTATAAGTACTTTATATTTGTAGTTATTGCCAGAGCAAGACACGCGCACGAGAGAACACTTGAATGCTCTGGGCAGGTATGACCTTTAATAACAAGCAGTATGTTAGGTGGGAATTTTTTGCTTTTATCAAAAGTTACTATTTTAGTTTTTTTTGTATTTAATTTTAAAAGATTTTTTGCGCGGCAATTTATTACCGTGTCTAATGCCACCTGCGCATGTTGTTCATGCCCTGTATAAGAAGTGCTGTATCATCAGCGTAGGTAAACACGGAGCAAGTATTGAGGGCTAGAGATCACAGGTCATTTATGAGATAAGGAAGAGAGTTGGGCCGAGTATACTTCCTTGTGGGACTCCGTAATCAATCCTTTACTTGTAACTCACCTCTTCGCCTATCTTTTCATGTCATGTTGGTATCTGTTTTAGAGATAATTCGTAAAACAATGTGCACGAGTTGTTATTTGTCATACTTTCCAGCTTCTGAACAACAATAGGTGTCTCGGGTCAGGAACGTTTAACAACATTCTAGTACTCGTACTGACCCAAACAGGGTATTATGCAAAATCAAAACTATCAGCAAATAATGGAAACCTATATAAATAAATAATTTTGAAGATTCATAAAGTTATAATTATGTAATTATATAAAGTTAAATTAAATCGCAGGAATCTGCTGGATGCGGGAAGCACAGAACCAGTCGAAGTGGCGGTGCTTGGGGGCCTATGTCCAACTTAACGTCTTACGGCTCAAATGATGATGATGATGATACAGTTAAATTACACTAAATAAAAAAACTACTCCTATAAAACAATAATTCCGCCTTTATACCTTTATGTGCATAAAGTTAAATATAATACAATATACTAGCTTCTGTCCGCAGCTTCGCCCGCGTGGAGGGCGGAAATTATCCCACGGAAACGTACTACCAGGATAAAAAGTATTCTGTTGTAACCTAGATCATGGCCTACCCATATACCAAATTTCATCCAAATCCGTTTAGCCGTTTTACGGTTAAACAGTAACAAACAAACAAACTCACTTTCGCATTTATAATAATATTTATTAAAGTTAGGGATGTCAAATAATGTAAATATACACACTTTAGAACGAGTTTTTAGAATAAAATTCTGCCTTCTAACGGTTATATAACATGGTTAAATTGCAACATAACTATGAGATAATTGACAACCATCGTTAGTATAACAGGTAGCATGTACACCCCAGCAGGAACATTTGACGATAACTTGATCTCTATTGGATTTTTCTTTATCAAACGTATGAAGTCCTTTACCAGTTTCGCTTCAGCTACGACTGAATCTGTAAAAAAACGTCAATGATTTTTACGCAAGGCGTTTTGTCGACAAAATCATTCATATAAATAGGCTTACCAATAATCATTG
Organism: Tiliacea aurago; assembly: GCA_948098905.1. Lineage (NCBI taxonomy): Eukaryota > Metazoa > Arthropoda > Insecta > Lepidoptera > Noctuidae > Tiliacea > Tiliacea aurago. The sequence goes on from OX402585.1 coordinate 23,350,615, forward strand.
TATTGTAAAGTCGAACCAACACCCGGCGGAATTTCACTCCTTGGTTCTTAGCAATTTGACCAGCGACTAATGGCATCATCATCACTGATACGAAACCAATTAGAACAATTAGAACTTTCGTATACTCTTCAGTGTGCCCAATCTGTAATTTACAAAACAATAGCTCAGGTCGGGTCGTCTATCGCTCTATGCAGAATACTGATATTCACCCACATTTGGTTAGACTGGAAGCCGACCCCAACATGGTTGAAAAAGACTAGGCTTATGATGGTGTTACTCAAGATCTTTCCAATAAAATGCTGCAGAATCCTGAACGTTATGTTCTTTAAAATAGAGGTGACGATGCTTTGCTGCAGAATTCTGAATCTCTTTGGTTTGTTTTCTGTTATTTATAGTTTTTAATGTGTATTTTTTGCTGTAATGCCAATAAACGCATTTTTCTTTCTTTTTCTTTCAAACTTGCCGATTTCCAACCACCAGTACAAGCCGGATGAGAATAACAAAATGTATCAGGCCTGAATCACAGAACATAATTTGCCTGAATAAAGACGTAGCCATTTTACTCGTAAAAGTTAGAGAGTTATATGCAGTATATAAGTAGGTACTTACCTTTAAAATATTCTTGTAAAAAATATAGTACAACATCAAAATGTAGTGTAATATCGACAATATTATCGAGAAGAAAAACTGAAACATAAGAATACTATTATTGAATAAATAATGTTATTTATATATGGACCAAATAAGTACATGTTTAATATATCTAGGACCTCAGGGTATAATATTATGTTCTAAATACCTGGCGTCCAAAGCAAAGCATCACTTTGTCACAGCAGTCAGCTAAATCTCGATACCGTTCAATCCAACCTTGAATCTGTTCCCTTGTGATATCACATTGTTCATCCGAACGAATATTACAGCTGGAAATCTTCTTCTGAACGGCTGATATTAACGAAGTCAAGCATTTTAACAAATGAACCACTATCATAACAACAACATACAACATTAGGTGCTGAAATACTATAGTAATTGTTTGTGATACCAAACTTGGAAACAAAATTAACGGACTTAACTGTGAGAACTTTAGAAAAGTGTCTATAGATCTGAAGATAGCAAACGCTATAGAATATAAAATAAAGCCAATGCCGAACCAGTATGTTTTCTTTAGTGAGTTCATAAGTTTCTTATCATCTTTAAAACATTCAGAGACACGACTAATACTACTATAATATGACATGAAGACGCGGCTGTAACAAATACTAGTCATGACGGATGACACAGAGAATAAATAGGCTGATCCTGAAAAAACAGCAAAAAATAAATTGATATGATTGTAATCAACCTCTCCTAACAATAAATAAAATTCATAAATAACGATTATAGTTTGCAACATAGTCTGGACGAATATTAGGAAGATTATACAAAGTTTCTTCGGTTTCTTCTGGCTACAATAATTTCTGTATATTCCAAAAAACATCTCCATTAACAATAAATTGTTGAAAAACTTTACTGGAGACATGTTTGTTTCTAATATTATGTGCCTCGGCGACGACGATATTTTTCTGTCACTTTATATAACTAGTGGATACTTAGCAGTTGCTTAGTAAGTAATCCACTATCAATCATTTTGATAACACGACACTATTAAACATGTTCGTTTAAGACTTTAAGTCTTCGATCAATACCGCTAAGTTACGTCATCATCACTGAAATGTGTTTTGTTCACAAAGCGACGTGTTCTTAATTATGTATGAATTTTAGATATAGGAACGTACATGTACAAATTCTAAAGCCTTACTGCGTCAATATGCGCGTAAACATAAGGCAATGAGGTTTCGTGAGGTAAAACATCTTATTTATTTATTAGAGACAAAAAACAGTTACATGCTAAAAATACAAAGAAATACTTAAACTAAGATTTAACAAACATGTAACCCACACCATTGTCCACGATTTAACTAAAGGTTAAAAGTGCTAAAGAGAAGTGATGAAAAAGAAAAATAAAAATAAATCAATAGTCGCTTCCACAATATTGCTGTGTTACTTAGGTTAGCTTAATTTAACTAAAATACTCGCTAAACAAAATATCCAGAGCTATTTTCTTAAATGATTGCTTAGATAGACAAAATATATCCAGATCAATAAAATCCGTGTTGTAAGCAACATCAGCAGCATCTTGAACAAGTAACAGTGTTTATTTAAGATTCTCGTTCTTTTACTGGGGTGTTGCAATTATTATATAATAATTATTATAACTTGCATTTATTCCGCAAGTATTATTCGGTTTATATATTTTTCTTATCATAAGACAATGTGGATGAGGTGTCATAATTCCCGGCTTCTGAACTGAGCGTAAAGATTGCATAGGGGTTATGTATTGGGTTTAGGAGCTCCCAACAAAATTCTGGTACGGAATCCTGATCGAGCCAAGTGTAAGCTCGAATAGGGTTTTTTTTTCGAAATTATAACTGCCAGTAAACAATGAAAATCTATACCAAGTAATAATTATGAAATTTAATAAATTTAAATAACACAACATTTAATAAAATCCACAATACTATATAAACCACACATAAAATAAATATATCTACACTTGGATGAAATCTACTATGTAACGGTTATATGATATGGTTAAATTGCAACATAACTATGAGATAGTTGACTGCCAACGTAAGTATAACTGGCAGCATGTACATCCCAGCAGGAATGTTGGACAATAACTTGATCTCTATTGGATTCTTCTTTATCAAACGTATGAAGTCCTTTATCAACTTCGCTTCAGCTTCACCTGAATCTATAACAAAAGGTCAATGGTTTTACGCGTGATTTTTGTTCCAAAAATTCATTAATAGAAATAGTCTTACCAATAATCATTATATTGTAAAGTTGAACCAACTCCCGTTGAAACTTCACTCCTTGGTTAGTCGCCATCTGCCCAGCAACTAATGGCATCATCATCACTGATACGTAACCAAATAGAACAATTAGAACTCTCGTATACTCTTCAGTGTTTCCAATCTGTAATTTCCAAAACTGTATATCTTCACGCGACTGACAACGAGATCTGAGCGAGTAACTCTGGTCAGGTCAGTGGTATTCAGCTTCATCCGGCTAGACGTTTTTTTTTTTTTTCAAACAATATGAAGCACAATCATGATGAGATAAGGTATTGTCACCTATTGTAAAGAACATAACCTCTTTAAAATAGGTAACAATGCTTAGCTGCAGATGGATCTCTTTGGTAGCAAACATGACGATTTCCAACCAACAGCATCAGTACAAGCCGGAAGAGAATAACAAAATGTGTCCGGCCTGAATAAAGCCGGAGTCATTTTGCTCGTAAAAGTTATAGAATAATATTATGCAGTATGTATGTAGGACTTACTTTTAAAACATTCTTGTAAAAAATATAGTACAACATCAAAATGTAGTGTAATATCGACAATATTATCGAGAAGAAAAACTGAAACATAAGAATATCATTTTGTAACAAATAATGCAAATATAAGGACTAAATAAGTACATGTTTAACATATCGAGGACCTCAGGGTATAATATTATGCTCTAAATACCTGGCGTCCAAAGCAAAGCATCACTTTTTCAGAGCAGTCAGCTAAATCTCGATACAGTTCAACCCATCCTTGAATCTGTTCTCTTGTGATATCACATTGTTCATCGGAACTAATATCACATTTCCCTAGATTCTCCTGAACGGCTGATATTAACGAAGTCAAGCATTTTAACAAATGAACCACTATCATAACAACAACATACAACATTAGGTGCTGAAACACTATAGTAATTCTTGTAATTGTTTGTGATACCAAAATTGGAACCAAAATTAACGGACTTAACTGTGAGAACTTTAGAAAAGTGTCCACAGATCGGAAGACAGCAAACGCTATAGAATATAAAATAAAGCTAATGCTGACCCAGTATGTTTTCTTTAGAGAGTTTATAAGTTTTTTGTCATCTTTAAAGCGTTCAGAGACACGACTGATACTTCTATAATATGACGTGAAGGCACAGCTGTAACAAATACCAGTCATGACGGACGTCACTGAGGATAAATAAGCTGATGCTGAAAAACCAGCAAAAATTAAATTGATTTGATTGTAATCAACATCTCCTAACAACAAATATAATTCATTAATAACAATGATAGTGTGCAACAACGTCTGGACGAATATTAGAAAGATTATAAAACATTTCTTAGTCTTCTTCTGGCTACAATAATTCCTGTATATTCCGAAAAAGTTCTCCATTAACAATAAATTATTGAAACTCTTTATTGCAGACATTTTTGTTTCTTATGGTTGTATGCCTCGGTGGCGAAGTTATAGTAATACTTTTAATGGATGGAAGCAAACATTTAATTACGTTTAATTTCCTAGCGAGTAGTTTCTTAAGTAAGTAATTATAACCTGACTGTCGTTTTGATGACACTACATTATTAATCACTAGCTGCACCCCGCGGTTTCACCCGCATGACTCTTTATCCGTGTGATGCCGGACGTAAAAAATAGCACGGCCCTATTTCTTCCCGTGGGTGTCGTAAAAGACGACTAAAGGACTTACTAGAGAATGGGCAGCGACGTTCTCTATGCATTTTAACACCTGCGATCGCCAACCCGCCTGCCAAGCGTGGCGATTATGGCAACCCCCCACCCCCCCTTTGGGGGAGGCCTATGTCCAGCAGTGGACGTATTTCGGCTGAAAAGAAGAAGAAGACCCAGGTTATGGTCTACCCATGTGCCAAATTTCATCCAAATCCATTCAGCTGTTTTAGCTTGAAAGCGTAACAAACAAATAAACTAACAAACTTACTTTCACATTTATAATAATAATTAGGAATTTCTGTTTAATTATCTAGTTAGTATTACACAAATTACTTTAAATAGTTGTTTCTGTTTGCTCCTGTTTCAAGTTTCTTAAAATTTTAAACTAAAACTTCTATACGCACTCTTGACTTGGGGAGTAAGCTGGTGAATGCGTGACGAGAGCGTTACGGAACGAGCGAACGGAAGTTGAGAGGGAGATATAAGTTTGTGAAGATAGAAAGAGGGAGAGATACGTTTCGTATATTACTGTAGGGGCAAGAGAGAGAGGTGCGAGCACACATTTTCTTTCTCTCATAGCCAGTTGCGTTTCAAGACACAGTGCAGGTCTATTGTCTGTATCACACTGTATGCCTAAATTATTGACAGATGGCGCAGTGTTACATCCCTATAAGAAATAAGATATATGTGGTTGAAAATGCCAATACCTTTTAGAGGTATGAGGAACAGTGTGTAAAGTTCACTTATCCTCTATAGAAAAGGGAGGATCCTCCGACCAGACGGGTGTTGTGTCTGGTGGGCAACTGCCCGACGGTTGATGTCGTATTTAAGCTAGTCGCATGGTAAACTCTGCTTGCGCGATGCAGGATTTTGCGTGACGTCAGTGTGACGCGTATTTCGTATACAATGTGGCGATGTTGATGCCGCTACATCACTCCTCTCTGGAGATCGGAGGTCGATAGTGGGCTGAGTCGTGTATCTTGCGATGCTTGCCAGTGCCTAAGCCCTTAATCAGGAAACCATTTCACAAATGTGAAATAAAAACTTGTAGCTTGGTAGCCATCTATAAAGTACTTTGTACCTATTCATTGGGCCGTAAAAATACATTTTTTTACAAACAACTGAAGTATCAGCCAGCTACTATTCAATAAATTCTTTCTACTTCCTACGGGTTCTGAGAAAAACGCCAAAAACAGATTCCTGCTTTATATTCCATACATTTATATTATTGTATTTTACATCTGAGATACCTCCACGCAGCTTAGATGCCAATATCGTTTCGCATTACGAGGCTTAAGGCACCTTAAACGATTAATACTGTTTGCGTATGCTTCAGACGGTTCTAATTTACTAGATCGATATTACACGTAGTTGGTTATATGAGAACAACACCTACACGTGTTATACCGCAAGTATTAAAAAGGTATGGTCATATTAAATATGGGTGTGGTACAGGTACCTGCAGACCATCAAACTGACCACCTTTAAAATTTTAAGGTTTTTAATACCATACTCCGAAGCGTTAATCCGAAGTATCGGCCGAATTTTCGGCCGTTTTATAACTTCCATAGTTTCCTTTTTTGACTTTGAATCCTTACCCGACTTAAAGTCACATTTTCGACTCTGGCTTATATCTTTGACTGTCATATTTTTTTTCTTTCGCCACTGTTTGCCATAGTTAGCTGTAGTCAATCAAGCAACGGCCGAACATTGGGCCGAAACCCCAGGCTTTTAGCATTTTTTTTTTCTTTTTAATTCTGAATAATAACTACATCATAGTCTTAAAATATGATAGTACTTTGTATTAGAGTGTGTATTTTGACATATTTTTTTTTTTGTAAAGTGTGTCTTTCTTGTGCAGAATAAACAACTTTTCTTTCTTTTTATTCTTTCTAACTTTCTCCATGGGACCAATATTGTAATGGCGAAAAATATATCAGCTGTCCCATAAAAAACTTCAATAGGTAGAACTATCTTCGTCACTCCGTCGTCACAACTTTAAGGAGTGGTTTAGATCATCGAACTGAATAACTTATACTAAGGGACCTTCTTGTGCAGAATAAACAACTTTTCTTTCTTTTTATTCTTTCTAACTTTCTCCATGGGACCAATATTGTAATGGCGAAAAATATATCAGCTGTCCCATAAAAAACTTCAATAGGTAGAACTTTCTTCGTCACTCCGTCGTCACAACTTTAAGGAGTGGTTTAGATCATCGAACTGAATAACTTATACTAAGGGACCAACATTAAAATCGCAAAAAAAAAACAGCTGTCCCATATGTATAGTTTAGAACAGAAAGTATAAACTTTAGTATAGTCGCCGGCACGAAACTTTAGTATAGTCGCCGGCACGAAACTTTAGTATAGTCGCCGGCACGAAACTTTAGTATAGTCGCCGGCACGAAACTTGGCAAGAATCGTTAAATGTTTTTCTCCTTTCTTTAACTTTCTTCTAAACACAGACGTTTAAAAATAAATTCTGGCAATAACCATAGAATAATGACAAGCAATAAAAGTGATATTTTTTTCATTGCACTAATTGTACACGCGTAATCTTACTCGCACTACGCCAAAACCTTGCCAAGTTACGTGCTACGACTATACGGAACAGCAAATTTTTTTTTGTCATTTCAAATTTGTCCCCATAGTAAAAGTTATTCAGTTCGATTGTCTAAAGCATTCCTTAATGTAAGGTTAATTTTTAAACACCATAATTATAGGGTGTAAGTTGAGCCATATATTCCTATAAGGCTAAACTTACACCCTATAATTATGGTGTACAGTCGCCGTCAAATATATTGTAGCAGACAAGGTGACCAAATACTTCTGAACAATTTAAAATGTCAATAAGTTCCATACACTACAAGTTACCATTAATATCTGAACATTCATTACTTCATTAATATCTGAGCAGATGCCTGTCAATAATTTCTATACACACAACTAACCAAAAATATCTGAACACTTACAACGTCAAGTGTATCTACGCAGACAAACACTGAGCTTACCTAATTCGTTACTGCGTGATATTTTTGTGTAAGTATGTGGTGTTCAAAAAGGGAACACCCTTTTTGAACACCAAATGACTGTTCTGGAGTTTAATTTATTTTTGTCAATTCGATAGTCGTTTTTGGTTCGTACTTTATATCACGCAGTAACGAATTAGGTAAGCTCAGTGTTTGTCTGCGTAGATACACTTGACGTTGTAAGTGTTCAGATATTTTTGGTTAGTTGTGTGTATAGAAATTATTGACAAGCATTTGCTCAGATGTTAATGAAGTAATGAATGTTCAGATATTAATGGTAACTTGTAGTGTATGGAACTTATTGACATTTTACATTGTTCAGAAGTATTTGGTCACCTTGTCTGCTACAATATATCTGACGGCGACTGTACCTTCCTACGTTGTAACAATATTTGTTATGTCGACGGCGCTATGACATGTTTTAATCTATGAAGTTGGACGGTTTTATAGGTTTTTCAAACTGCCTGAGCTAGTGAATATAAGTAAGACTGCTAAGATTCTGAGCACAATTAAAGGAACAAAAAAAAAACATGCGAAGCAGTCTTTGGGGACTGCCGATAGAAGAGATAACAGTATACATATAGCTCATGGAAAGCGTTCGGTGACGATGACGCGAGTTCCATGATTTTTGTTCAGCCAAAAAGTGCTCAACGCGCCCAAAGGTTTTTTTACTTCAACATTGGTGTAAAATATCCTTAATTCGGATGTTAGATAAGGAAATTCTCATTAGTAGCCCGGAATCTTGGCTAGTGCATGGCTTTAATAACAAATACTCGTACCTACTACAGAGGGGCTTGTGGCTAAATAATAACAGCCGCAAGGGTCAGGTTATGCTACGCTTGCCAGGGTTGGTCGGTGGATGGGTGACTATCTTTACATACCGAGACCCCTCCGTGCCTCGGAAATCACGTTAAACCGTTAGTCCCGGTTGTCATTCGTGGATCTTTGACAGTCGTTACGGGTCGTCAGAAGCCGAAAGTCTGACAACCAGTCTTACCGAGGGGTGTCGTATTATCCAGTAACTGCGTTGTGGAGGTCAGATAGGTGTCGCTCCATGTAAAATACTGGTATTCAGCTGCTTCCGTTTAGACTGGAAGCCGACCCCAACAATGTTGGGGTTGTATGACTCCTCATGCCTACTACAACAGCTTATAGAAGTATGAAGAACAGATTGTAAAGATCCTCATTTTTCACAGAAAAGGGGAGATACTCCGACCAGAGACAGACTCCTTATTATTTCGATTTCATTAGTGTTGAAGTGCCAACTCCAAAAGGGTCCCTAAAAATTAAAACAATTGTTTTACATAATAACTGCCAGCAGTATTTCCGCTCTTTTGTCCAATACAAATATTCAAATGATGCTGTAACTACGGGCTGTCAATAGCTCCGTAATGATTTCCAATCAATCCAATAATTAACGACGTATTCACAACATGTCCACAATACATTTGACTAATTAAATAGTTTGCTTTGATTTCGGAATCAAATTACCTTGGCATACAGTAAAGCCTTCGCCACACTAAGGTCATTTCCTCATAGGTCGGTAAGCAGCAGTGCGGTAATATGTTCTGAATACACACGCAACACTTTTCATTAAGTTTTCATATAAATTGTGCTACAGTGTCGCGTCGCGCTGTCGCGTCGAAAATATCGTCACAAACTCAGGATACGTTTACCTTACATCAGAAATACAATTAATAAGCCATTTTTTTTTGTTGGGCGGGAAGTTATCCAATAACTTCCCCCGCACTGGGCGGAGCGGGAGGGCGTGTCAGACTTTTAGTGACTAAAGCCCACCCGTGTTCCCTCAGATGCCTGTGTGCCAGGACCACGATATCCCTTTCGGACAAACTCGCAACCCTGGCAGGCATTGGCCCTATCGGACCCCGTCACTTGGTGCTGACGTCTCTTTGAGGCGCGCGTGGAACACAACGCTCTGTCGACCCGGGCTTGGTCCTAATGGATGGCGAACTACCCATCGCTCACCGTCCGCAAGCCCGCGCCTATGGCGGCCGGGAATCAGCCTGCCACATCCGACGCACGGGGCCTCTCCCACGGCGACTAGGGGCGTGATGGTGCGAATTTTGCCTCCTCCTTCGCGAGCATTACTGCTTCGCAGAAGGAGGTCACGGCCTCCCTCCCATGCACTCTCGCTCCGAACCATGGCCTGAACCAGGGCAGGATGCGAGAGATCGCCGCCGCCGATCACCTCCGTGAGAACACGGTGGTGCTCCGCTCAAGCCAGGCAGACCTCCACCGTGTCCTCCGGGCGATCCACACAGTGGTAACACCAGGGCGTTTCCTCCCGCTTTATCCTGAACAGGAACCTCCCGAAAGAACCGTGTCCGGTGAGGACCTGCGTCAGGCGGAAGGTGAGCACGCCGTGGCGCCTCTCTAGCCACTCCTCAAAGAGGGACCTATCGCCACAATTGTGGCGTGCCCAACAATTAACTGATTCGTTGCGGATGGCACGTCTCCCGTGCCATCATTCTTTTTTGCATGTGGCGTTAGGCACGGGAGCCGTGTCATTCTGAAATCGATGGTAACTCCTTCAAATTAACTTTTAGGGAGATCTACTCGAAACAAAACTATCTTCGTTTTTCACGTAAATTAAGTTCGTATCTTTCGTTTCTGGATATTGTATGTTTTTTTTTTTTAAATAGGGTTACCCCTATTTAAAAAAAAAGCCTACCTTTTTGTAAGTTGGGTTGATATAAAATTTTGAATGGCTAAGTTAATTACTTACTCATGTAGCAAATTACAATTTTTTATAAATATCTAATAACTACTAAATCAAACTTGCCAGTTTTTCATTTGCTTTAAATAGTTGACATTACTAAACTGTGAGCAAAATGAAAACAATATTTTTAGATTTAATTTAATACCTCATAATCACTCAAACTGTTAGAAAATAAAAAATGAGCTGAAAAGGTTTAGCACATCTGTATTAAAAAAGTCATTTACTATCCATTTCCAAAAATACAGTTATTTTGCCACTTGTAATCACTTCACACAACGTTCCTGACCGTCCACGTTAGATTTCGAATATAAACTAAAAATATTCAGGCCTAAAACATTTAAAAAATGGTCAAAATACTGTTTTCTTTTACGCATGGCTGAAAACACGAGAGGCGTGTCATCTATTCGTATGGCGCTTGGCACGGCAGCCGTGTCACGTTATTTTTTTCAGCGCCACAGCTATAAATTTGACAAATTGGACATTGCAACGAATCGGAAAGTTACTTCACATCCTAATCATGATCTTCATCATCTGCCTAGCCTTTCCCAACTATATTGAGATCGGCTTGCAGATTAACTGGATGTAGCTGAATATTATACCAGTATTGACATGGAGCTACTGTCTTTCTAACCCCCACAACCCAATTACTGGGAATCACATCCTTATACATAATATGTGAAATTGATTTTGTTTGTCTATTTGTTCGTCCTACTTTCATCATCATCATTACAGCCGAAAGACGTCCACTGCTGGACATAGGCCTCCCCCAAAGGGAGAGTTTGCCACAATCGCCACACTTAGCAGGCAGGTTGGCGATCGCTGTATGGTGTTAAAACGCATAGAAAACGCTGCTGCCCATTCTCTAGTAAGTGTCCCTTAGTCGCCTTTTACGACACCCACGGGAAGAAATTACGTCCGGCACCACGCAGACAACGCCTACTTTCATGCCTAAGCCGATTCTCATGTTCGAACATGAGAATCGGCTATCGGCGGTCAAAATTCAGTGTTAAAAGTAGTTCTAACACTGAATATTGATTAGTCCTCATTTGTTTCTTCTTGCTCGAATTGTTAAGTACTTATAATAATTATGGTGTTTCTTTTTTAATCAACCGAGGAGATCATAAAGCTTGGGTATCCTACGACAGCGGTGGCTGCCATATTACAGCTGCAGTATATATTTATATATTATAGTACATATGAAACATTATGAAATATATATAAATAAATAGGATTATAGAAAATCAAATAAAAATATGAATACATAAATAATAATGAACATACTTGTAACAATAATCACTAATACTCCTACTACTACTGCTGCTACTTGTATTAGAGTGTGTTTTTTTTTCGACAATTTGTATTTTATTTTTGTAATGTGTGTTTTGTTTGTGCAGAATAAACAATTTTTCTTTCTTTCTTCTTTTCTTCTTTTAATAATAATAATTTCATAATAATTACCTACATTATTCTTATGCAATAGATAAAACAAAAATAACTAATATACTTACTATACCTGTATACACAAACCTAATAATATATATATACACCTACACATAATTATGCACCTAACTAAACACATATTAATAATTTATAATAATAATGAATTGCTTGAATTTTATTGTTACTTAGCCCTCTTTCTCTCTCCCAATGTTTGCTGTGCCCGACAGGGTCCATATTGATCTTTTACTTTTTTATACCATCTATTAATACATATGGAATGCAATAAAGAATTGAGAATTGAGTATCGACCGTCTTGAAATTATGGCAGAGGGATTTGACTTTGCGGTGTCAAAAAACGCGCTCTGAGGGAAACACTCAAACTTACTTGCAAAAATAAGGTTTCAGTGACCTCATTTGACAGTAAATTGTATGGCCGCTATATGTGGCGGCACCACAGTCTTAAGAAACCCTAGGTATAGGGAGAGAAACGAAAGACCGTTCAGCCAAAAATGCCTTTTCGCACAATTTCAATAAAAATACCCTTAAAAAATTCGGCCAAGTGCGTGTCGGACCACGCACAATGCAGGGTTCCGTAGTTACGATGAATCTATCTTAAAAACAAACTTAACATTGTGGTTGAAAAACATGTTCTCCCATACATCGATATACGTCACAGTCAATTCTCCAACTGCAAATATAAGTTTGTAATCGCAAAAAACATTTTTTTTTATGTGATAAAACTACAAGTTTTCAATTTTAGGACTGTTTCCTATATTTGTGCTGTGATACCTTGTTTCTTGCCAAATTTCATGATTCTAGGTCAACGGGATGTACCCTGTAGGTTTTGATTTATTTGCGAGTATCGAAATATTATATGTCGCAATAATGTCGCTTAAATCATCGTATTTTTTTTTTAGAGCTCCAAGGGACCATGGACTTACGTATTTGATATTAATTTTAACTTGATACCTACACGCATTCCAGAGAAAAAGGTCTTGACAGACTGACAGACAGACAGACAGACGGACAACGAAGTGATTCTATAAGGGTTCCGTTTTTTCCTCTTGAGGTACGGAACCCTAAAAAACGATTGTCAATAGATTTCTTTACAAAACCGCTTCATTACTCAATAATTTTCGACATATTCGCCCACTTGCCCCAAGTTAGCGATACAATCAAAGCAAACTAGGTAGAAGTTCAGAAGTGTATTGCGATTTATGAATATTGGGACGACGCGACCGCAACGTACCGCTGTCCATTTTTAGTTTGTCTGGGCAGTCAGCCGCGAAATCAAGGGTTTCATATCCGACACACTACATCTGCAGTTCACGAAACTTATAACCAATCTTACTACAATAAAAATAGAGGCTAAATTTTGATAGAGGAGTAGTAAAATGGGATTGTAAAACGGATTTTTCTTATAAATTATGAGACAAACTAGGGAGAGACTGTAAAATAATGCCACGGGAAAAATCTTTAGTTTATCTTTTGTGGTTGCTTGTCCGGGGGATTTCCTTGACTGATTTTGATATTAAACTCGAGAGGAATACAAAAATGATAGTCTTTAAATAGCTTTCTATGATGTCGATGTTAAAAATGTCCGATAAATCATGGACGGTGAAAATGGTATACGATATTAATTTATTTCTCTAAGTATTATGTTTATTTATTGGAATGAAGTTCCTTATCGCACACACCCACACTTGGCGAATGAGAGCCAGACTGACAAAAGTGTTACATTTTAATCGTCACGACACTTTTTTTTTTCGTTACTTGCTCTCAAACGTTGTTAATTTATTAAATTATGCCTTTCGACTTTTTTTGTAAGGTAAGTACATAACTAATTCACCTATCGAGCACTTTTTACTATATTTATTCCTTTTCGTTTGTAATTTACCTAAATAGTGAAAACATCGAGATCAAACCAAGCATCTCTGATCGCAATTAAGAAAAAGAAACATTTAAAAAAACCGGCCAAATGCGAGTCGGACTCGCGCACGAAGGGTTCCGTACCATTATCTATAAAAACGGCAAAAAATCACTTTTAATAAATGTATTATTTTGTTTTATTTTAATTTAATTATTTATTTTTAAAGTGAATATATACTAAAGATTCTGTGAATATTTCAAGCATCTACTTGTTGCCGTTATCAATATCGAGCAAAAACGAGCAAAAAAATCATGTTTGTTGTACGAAAGCCCCCTAAAATATTTATTTTATTTTGTTTTTTAGTATTTGTTGTTATAGCGGCAACAGAAATACATCATCTGTGAAAATTTCAACTGTCTAACTATCACGGTTCATGAGATACAGCTTGGTGACAGACGGACAGACAGACAAGACAGACAGACAGACGGCGGAGCTTTAGTAATAGGGTTCCCATTTTACCCTTTGGGTACGGAACCCTAAAAAAGAGAAAAATAAAAGACGTTGAAAAAGATACATCTACAGACTTTTTCTAACATTAAAAACTTTCCAACAGCTAACACAACAGCTCACTACATCATGAATCACATAACAACTACAAACAACACCACTTAGCCGTCTCTCCTTACAAAACTAAAAGTACACACAGAGGGCCAGTGGCACCTTGAAATAAAATAAACTACGATCACGTTGATATCTACTTTCATTGGAATGGAACTCTCATGTTTTGGGGGAAGCCGATTTGGAGTATAGAGCTGTATTTTTAGTTCGTAGTGTATAGCATACGGGCAGTGGTGGCCCAGTGGTAAAAACCGCGACTTACGAGTTGTACGCCATAGGTTCAGACAGGCGCTTTACTTTGTGTAAATTATTTCATCACCACAGGGGGCCTACAATGGCCGCTTTGGCAGACCGCAGAATCATAATATGATGTGCTACAATTCATAACCCGCAATTCATCTGTTTGACTTTTTGTATAGAGCTTCGTAAAATGGTCCACAAAATAAGAATTGCTATAGTGAAGTCTAATGTCAAATAGCAGCTGTCAAACAGATGAATTGCGGGATGTACGAATTGTACGCAGATCATAATATGAATCTGCCAAAGCGTCCATTTTAGGCCCCCTGCTCTCAAACGGTGAAGGAAAACATCGTGAAACCGGCCATGTCCTAGAACCAAAAATTCGAAGTCATGTGACGTTTGATTGATTTCGTTTTTGGAAGAACGCCATTCCAACTCATCATTTCAGCCGAAAGACGTCCACTTCTGGACATAGGCCTCCCCCAAAAGGAGGAGGGGGATTGCCATAATCGCCACGCTTGGCAGACGGGTTGGCGATCGCAGAATGGTGTTAAAATGCATAGAGAACGCTGCTGCCCATTCTCTAGTAAATCCATTCCAACTGATCAGTCCAAATGACCGTAAATGTGCTACTTTAAAATACCATTTTTTTTTTTCTGGGTGGAAATTATCAAATAACTTCTCCCGAACTTTTACTGACTAAAGCCCACCCGTGTTGATCAGATGCCTGTGTGCCAGGGCCACGATATCCCTTTCGGACAAACTCGCAACCCTGGTAGGCAACTGACGGGGTCCGTTACAGTTGGTGCTGACATCTCTTTGAGGCGCGCGTGGAACACAACGCGCCGTCGACTCGGGCCTGGTCCTTATCGGACGGTGAGCTACCCTTCGCTCACCGTCCGCAAGCCCGCGCCTACGGTGGCTGGAAATCGGCTTACGACTCCCGACGCCCGCGACACCAGATTATGACTTTTATAGGAACAGATAAATGATGTAAGTTTTTATATCATTTCATTTATTTGTTGGCTGGTCCGTGGATCTTTACATACCGAGACTCCTCCGTGCCTCGGAAAGCACGTTAAGCCGCTAGTCCCGGCTGTCATTCGTGGATCTTTGACAGCCGTTACGGGTCGTCTGAAGCCTGAAAGTTTGACAACCAGTCTTACCAAGGGGTATCGATATTACCCAGTTACTGGGTTGTGGAGGTCAGATAGACAGTCGCTCCATGTAAAATACTGGTATTCAACAGAATCCGGTTAGATATTTAAAATCAAAGCAAAGGCAAAGGCTGGCAGATTGATTTAAATATTTTTAGACAGATTGATTGCGACTTTCCATTTCATTTAATTAATTATTTCCAGACAGACTTAACAGAAATTTGAAATAAAAAAAACCGGTCAAGAGCGAGTCAGACTCGTACACCGAGGGTTCCGTATGTATATACAGGAAAAGTTTTTATCCACTGCGCAAATTTTGACAAGTTAAACTTAAACGAGTTTTATTAAACATATATTTTGATATTTTGATACGTCTTAGTACAAAAAACAAAAAATATCGTTAACGAAAGATGTTTACTTTAAAAGTGGTTGTATGGCGACCCGGCGGCGCGCGGCGAAGCGGAACGCGCGAAAGTACCTACCTATCAGCTGTGCGCTAGCTCGATTCGCCGGCGTAGGTATTTACGTGGGTTACAATGTACTGATCGCTAATTTTATCATTTTATCAAAATAGTTGGGCAAACGTCATCTAAAACTATTCTAAATTTCAAGTTGATAGCAGTAGTAGTTCCTGAGATATCCAGGTGTGACAGACAGACAGACTTAGTCTCACCATAAGCGTTCCTTTTTACCATTTTGGTACGGAAACCTAAAAACGTTTAATTAAAAAGCAAACAGTTCCGCACACCTTCAAAATAAAACTCTCTCAAACTCTCATAAAACCAACAAAACTTATTAAACAAGCCAGCCAAACAGCGTCACCTCTGAAACAAAACAAGCTGTATCACGTAGCCGGTAGCCGGGACAGCTTGCAGCGAAACAGCTCGGAACAGCTCGTTCTCGTTTCAGACATGCTTCGCAACTGACAGAGGCGATGTGCTTCTATTTCGGAATGAGGCTGCGATGTCTTTTATGTTGGACTATTTTAGGAAGGACAAAACTGATATCGTTATTTTTCTTACAGATTATCGTAAACCCTCTGTCTGTCTGTCCATTAGTTTGCTTATACATCATGTATTAGAAAGTTGCGTTCATATTTAGGGATGTGGGGTACAGATCATCAAACTGAACAACTTTGACCATACGGCCAAAATCACAATCGCTAAAAAATTATCAGCTGTCCATTCGTCATGATCGTAGAACAGTAGCGGATTTGAAGAAATACGAAATTAACTTTTTACTATATTTGGATGCTACATCATAAAAAGATTATTACTACATTAATTTATTTATTTATTATAAAACCTTAAATCTATGATTGCGATTATAAAGTGCATCCATATTTTAATATAATAGCAAAAATTGTTTTTCGTACTTTTTGCAAATCCGACATTGTTCTACAATCATGACGCATTGTTCATCATCCCTTTCGGACAAACTCGCAACTGATTCTTTTCCGTCCCTTTTTTATATACTTGTACATATTAAAATTATTTTAAGACCATTAATTTTTAATCCATTAATATGGTCATCTACAATTTTCTTGAAAAAATACATTACAACATGGATAATAGAAAACCAGTAACGGCAATGTATATGGATAAGACCAGGGCATTTGACTGTGTGGACCATAAAGTGTTATTAGATAAGCTGTATAGATATGGCATAAGAGGTAACGTGCTTAATCTCATACAATCCTATTTGGAGGATAGAAAACAAATGACTCAGATTAGTCAGGTGGATATCAAGTCCAAAACTGAAGTAGTTCACTCGCGTAGCTCTAGAGTTCTTTGTCGCGGTGTCCCGCAGGGTTCTGTGGTTGGACCACTGCTGTTCATCTGCTACATTAACGACTTTCCCCAAGTAATCAGCCACCAAATGTAATTATTTGCCGATGACAGCACAGTTGTATATGATACTGGTAACTTTAAACAATTAGAAGATGACATAAACACTAGTCTTGTTACAATTGTTAACTGGCTAAATGACAATAACCTTAAAATTAACCTCACTAAAACTAAAATTATGAGTTTTAAAATTAGACAAAAATTACCATCGCACTTACAAGTAAACTATAAAGGAGACCAAACGTTACAAAATTTCTTGGACTACATATTGATAACGATATGTCATGGAGGACTCAAATCGATAATGTATGTGGGAAGATAAGTAAGTTTTCGTATGCTCTTCACATGTTAGGCAAAATTGCGAATAAGACAGCGCTCCTAACAGCTTATCATGGGTATGTCGCCTCCACTTTGCGATATGACCTTATATTTTGGGGCAATGCTACTAAGGTTGAGGAGGTATTATTAGCACAGAAAAAATGTATTCGAGCTATATGTAAAATAAAACGAACAGACTCATGCAAGCCACATTTCCAAAATTTAAAAATATTGACTGTACCATCACTCTATGTCTATGAAGCCTGTATCTTTGTAAAAAACAATATGTATTTGTATAAATCTGTCGAAAGTCAACGGCGCTCAAACAAGTTGCACCCGCTGCGCACTAAAACCAAATCTTTATACAATAGTGTAATGGCACCAAAATTGTATAATGAATTACCAGATCAAATTGTATCAAGCAACAACTTAAATGAGTTTAAACATAAGCTTTTTAAATTATTGAGTGACAAGGCATACTATTCTGTTAGTGAATATCTTAATGACAAATTAAAATAATATTTATATAATTGTATATCTGTCTGTATAATTAAAATGTTGCTTCCATATGATAATAATATTCTGTATTGACATTTTGTGTTTAATTTTATTGTTGTAGATTATTATTGTAAGTATACCAAATTGTGACTATACTACTTATTTGTTTTTGTACATTTATTATTAATTTTGACTATTAGTTTTGGGCATGAAATTGTGTCAGGTACGAGTAGAATACTTATTTTGACTTTATTTTATTTTACATTTTCATTTTGTTAAAATGTGACATTTGATTACGCAAACAATTTTGTATGCCTTCTGGCGGGACGTAGTATGGATCAAAATTAAATTTTAAACATCTTTATAATTTTTTACCCTATGTTCACAAAATAAATAAATGAATTTGAATTTTTGAATTTAAATTATGTAAATATCAAACTATAAAAATAAAAGTTCCATTTACAATTAGGCTGAGAATCAGCACTATCTGTTTTTGAACGTCAAAAGTTACATAAGACTGTCCCTATGTAATTTTGTAGCCATTTTGTACCATTTCCTACTGCTGTAGCTGGAAAGAAGTAGCGCAACAAACTCCCCAGCAAATCTCTTTGATAATCTTCTAAATCTCGCATGTGCATATTAACGACCTCGTACTTACAGTACATATTTGCTATATATAGCTATATATATAATAATAATATGTTATCATAGTTATAGCTGGCCTCCGTTTGGCGGACGGGTTGATAATCACAGTTTACTGTTATCACTAAGCTTATTATTTTCCGAGTGACTAATAACTTAAAAGTCGACTAAATGTTTGCAACAAATAAAATAACTTGCCAGCGATTAAATATTTTCGCGACTATTATATTATGTAAGGTTCAAAATTAAAGGTGTTATAAAAACTAAAAACTAGCAGCTGCGTTTAGGTAGCAAATAAACTATACCAGTCAAATAAAATATTAGGCGAGGAGCTATAAATAATGACTTGGCGACTAATAATGTTAGTAGGGTGGCAAAGATAATATATTACCAGTCTAGCTAAAGTAGGTTATTATTTTTTTTTTTAATGGTTAGGTTAGGTTAGGTTAAAACTGTGACTTCCTACGCACGAGCCGAGCGAGCGAAGCGAGCGGTGCCGCGGTAGCGGCCGGCGAGTGCCAGAAATGACTAGATTATATAGAAAATCTAAACCTGCCCTAATAATACAATAATAATATATTAATTATGAATGCCCATTTTCTATTTTAGTTTCGCCATTAAGTTTCCGCTTGGATATTAATTCTGTTCCCAAAAGAAAAACTTGATGCTAGTTTAAATTAAAACGGAGCTTATTACTGATATATTAATATGCTACCTATTACTTATTACGATACTCCTTATTAGCTGCCAACCCATTATATATGGTACCCACTCTATTTTTTTTTAAAACCTATATTCATTTTACTTAGTTGCCGCATTAAATACATGCCTTATCACTAAAGGACGCTGCTACTTACTCTGTTGCCATAATCCCTTTTATTAATATAATGTTTTACCCAACATATCACGTAGAAAGGTGACGTCATCATGATTATTTCTATAACCAATTAGGTACCTACTCTATTACCGTTCTGAAAATCGAAAAGTTATGTCTTTGTATTTTCTTTATTCTATGATAAAGAAAATACAAAGACATAACTATATTTCAGATAAGTCTTTATGCTTTAACTCGGTCTTGAGAATGTAGGAAGATAAAATGATGGATTGATATCAGACATCCTAAGTCTACAGCACACAAAAGAAACACTACGTCTCACGCCCCATGCCTACGCTACGGGAGCTATACTCTAGGACAAGCCTGAACTACTTATTACAATGTTTTTTTTTTAGGATTTGTATTGTAATATATGGTTAGCTAGCGACCTAGACAATTTATCATATTATTCTTGCTTGAGCAACCGGCAGCAAGTTCGTCATGCTCCCTTAGATGTCAATGCTTGCGGTAGCGTCGGAGGTTGGGTTGCCTCCTTTTTTCAAATATGGCGAGGGGGGGTGATAGCTGATCTTTGCGTAATGCTCGTGAACGGGTGCTGCTTGTGGTGACTGGTCGTCTTACTGACCATGGTTTTGTTATTGTTATTCATAATTAACTGATTATTTATTTTACTTCGATGGTGCTAGTTTATCATTTGTGACTTCGAGATACAGCTATAGCTTTATGTAAGCGGGCGCAACCCATTTATGTGGAGGCTTTTATTTAGGTACGTTCTGTTTACGTTTTTTTAGTTTTAATTTTTATTTCTGCTTGAGTATAGTTTCCAACATTTTTTTTTTTTGTGTTTTGGTATGGTGGCGTGTGCTAGCAGCTAACATAAGGCAAATAGTTTAATTTAATGTAGGTAATGACTTTTGATTTTGATTTTGAACAAGTTTGCCCCCTTGTCACCAGCCATATTATTGTTGAATATTATTTCTATGGAGGTAGATATATTTCAGTGCAGCCTGAACAGGTTCACATAAGTAGCACTGAAGTGCATTGAATATGTTTCGAGGCCAATTTATTGTTATTTTTGTTAATTAATATAAGCTTGATGTATGTTTTATTGTACCTTTGTAGTAGTAACATCGCATTAGCGCATTCGCTGTTAGTGTGCTATTTACGAATGTTTTAAATAAATAAATAAACAGCATCATTCCGTAGTTGCATCCTACAAGAAAATGTAATATATTTCTGACTTGTCGCTTTCCTAATGAATCACCAATGAAACTAATGACAATAAACCATTGCTTAGCAACATAACGATCGTAATTACAGCCTGAAGTATAGTCATGGGCATAAATGTCTTACACTTACTCGAGATTCAAAAGCGATTTTCTCTTCAAGTATTGATGCTTATATATTTTCATGTTTGAATATGCAAATGCATAAAACGTTATTTTTATACTGTTATTGCATAGTTTGTATTTTTTAATTGATAGTGCTCAGTAGTTAAATGCAGGGCTCGGAAACCGGTTAGTTTTCTATGTAACCTTAACCGTTATTATAAAGGTTTTCGAACATATTTCTTTAATTATTTAATATTTTGTTACAAAATCAACGCTGAACTTAATATGATGAAGCAATCTTTGAAGCTAATATCAATTGTATCAAAAATAATTTGTATCTTCTGAAATAAAAATTAACCGGTTTCAAGCCCTGGTCTGGGCCTGGCCCTGGTTAAATGTATTAGGCGTAAGAAAGTTAACGCATTTATCAACGATACCGGCCAAACTCTGCCTGAAGAGGTTTCTGCAGAAATGGCGCCAAAATTTCAAGTTCTGTCCAGTAACGTCAGTTGAAGTAGAGAGGTAATTTTCAGCCACAAATAAATATTATGTGACGAACGTAACAAACTCTAGAGAATCTAGAAAAATATTTAATTGTAAGTATAATTTTTGAATTGTCAAGGAGTTGGTCATTTTGAAATATGCTAGTTGCCCATTCCAAAGCGTAGTAGGTACATATGGAGAACAACGGGCAAGAAACTCCATCGACACTCTTTTAAATTATAATGTTACAAAAATATTGTTACTTACATCTTTAATGTTGAATTTATAACCAAATGTGAGGATGATGTAATATAAACGCATCCATAGTACAGCAAACAGAACCAAACAATAAAAAAAAAGATATAATTATATATAAGCCGTGGCAGGGCAGCTAAGATATGAGCAGCGCAACGGACAGCGTCCGTTCGCGAACATGACGCATGGATCAGCACCAGTCAACCATTAACCCTATTTTTAGGGTTCCGTACCCAAAGGGCAAAACGGGAACTAGAGTTCACAATAGAGACAATAGATTACTAAGGTCCGCCGTCTGTCTGTCTGTCTGTCCGTCTGTCACCAGGCTGTATCTCATGAACCGTGATAGTTAGACAGTTGAAATTTTCTCACATGATGTATTTCTGTTGCCGTTATAACAACAAATACTAAAAAACAGAATTAAATAAATATTTAAGGGGCCTCCCAAAAATCAAATCAAATCAAAAATATTTTTATTTCACATAAGCCTACATGGGCACTTATGAAACGTCAGAAGCTAGGTGCATGGTTCCAATTGGTCGTTTCCTATGGAGAAGAGCCGGCAAGAAACTCCACGGTCACTCTTTTATAAAAATAAAATTGGCCCATACAACAAACGTTTTCAAATTTTTTTGCTCGTTTTTGCTCTATATTGATAATGGCAACAGACGCTTGAAATATTCACAGAATATTTAGTTGTATATTCACTTTAAATATAAATAATTAAATTAAAATAAAACAAATATTTAAGGGGGGCTCCCATACAAAAAACGTGATCTTTTTGCCATTTTATAGATAATGGTACGGAACCCTTCGTTCGCGAGTCCGACTCGCACTTGGCCAGTTTTTTTTTTATCTGGCAGTCCCTACTACCGATCCTGGTCCTTCTTTCAAGTAGCCACGTAGCATGAGATCGTAATATTTTTTTGCACAAAGATGGGCCGGATTTGATCCCCGAAAAATGCACGGTCCTCGTGGCTTAGACCACTGAAGGAAAACCGCGGGTAAAAGCTTGTTATTAATATATCTCCGCTATTCACACTGACCGTAACATTCAAGTCGAATTATTAATACACTGGAGTAATCTGACATGTACTAGCTGTCACTTTGTATAATAAAATGGTCATATTTATTGTAATGGTGATCGTTTAGCTTAATCGATTTATAAAAGTGTAAAATAAATGAGGAGCTTATGAAGACAACACTGATTTTCAAAATCAATTTACGTCTTAAAGCTGTCAACCGAGGATAGAAGGACATCACGTCGCTTATTGTGCGGCCACTTTTGCTCGAGACAGCAGCGTTCACGGTCATATCACTGCGGTATCGTTATATTGAGCTATTACTTGTTCATACTTTTAAATTATTGTGTTCTGCTATAATCAGGAACCAACCAATGTGTTTGTAAAAAGTTTTGGTCATTAAAATCTATTTTTTTTTAATGTAAAGTTGTGGTATTTGTTATTAGTATAATATTAGTCCCATCTCTTCCCCTTCCCATCTCTTCCCCTAGGCGTTTATTCCTACAAAAAAATCCTTTTCAAGGTATAAACGTAAAGGGGAAGAGATGGGAAGGGGAAAGCCATACAAGTCTAGAAAACAATGTTTATTACACAACAAGTGACAGCTAGCACATGTCAGATTATTTCAGTGAATTAATAATTCGACTTTACAAATAATGTTCAGGTTTAAAACCGTATTTCACGATACGGAATTTCAAGACCGCAAAACCCTTATAAATTCAATCGCTTATTAGCTTCATAATTCGGTTCAAATTAACTCATAAGCTGTACTGACAAGCGACGAGACTGCCAAAGGTTGGCAGTAATTAGATGGTCGATTAATGGCACCACTGACGCCGTTAGAGAGTTCAGTGCCAATACCGGGCTTTTGCTCCAAAGCGCGATGCCAAACTACGGCATAATAGATGGCGGGATTTAGTTTAGATTATGTTGTTCGTTAATGCCGGCGGGTATAATTTCGAGAGGCAAAATGCCCATAGCTGTTGGGTTGAGATGAGAGATGTTCATATTTTTGGTCAATTATATGTCAATTATCTATCTATAATTTACTGAAAAATGCCGTGTGGTGTCGGACATAAAGAATAGCACCATCCTATTTCTTCCCGTCGCGTCGGTTCCGTAAAAGGCGACTAAGGGACTTACTAGAGAATGGGCAGCAGCGTTCTCTATGCATTTTAACACCATAATGCGATCGCCAATCTGCCTGCCAAGCGTGGCGATCACGGCACCCCCCTCCCTCCTTAGGGTAGCCTATGTCCAGCAGTGGACGTCTTTCGGCTGAAAATGAATAATGACTAAAAATTGGGTATAGATAGAATCTTCGGAAGATATAGCTAAGGTTAATTGATGATAACACTAAAGCTGTAGGTATATACTTTGTTTAAAGTTAGGAGCCAAATTACCTTAAGAAAATATTATAGGCGAAGTACGTGTCGGACCACGTACAATGAAGGGTTCCGTAGTTGGGATGAATTTATCCCAAAAACAAACTTAACATTGTATTTGAAAACACATGTTGTCCCATCGATAAACGTTACGGTCAATTCTCTAACTGCAAATGTAAGTTGGTCGGCTATTACTCGTTAACTTGTAAAACCTACTTAGCTGTGATAGCTTTCCTTTTAATTTTATTATACAATACTACTGCTATTATTTTTTTCATATAATATCCTAAAAAATTAGTTATACGGACCCTCAATATTTTGGAACGGCCTATCAAACAATACCCCAAACCATGGGATAGACAAAAAAAAAACATCATCACACTTTAGGTGCACGGAAGACACGCTCTATTTTTTTTTTTCAGCATGTTTTTTCACCACTTTGTCGGCGTGATCATCATCATCATCATTTCAACCGAAAGACGTTCACTGCTGGACATAGGCCTCCCCCAAGCACCGCCACTTCGACCGGTTCTGTGCTTCCCGCATCCAGCGGATACCTGCGACCTTCACAAGGTCCACCTTGTAGGCCTTCCAACGCTACGTCTTCCGGTACGCGGTCGCCACTCCAGAACCTTTCGGCCCCATCGGTCATCAGTTCTGCGAGCAATGTGCCCTGCCCACTGCCATTTAAGCTTGTCAATTCTTCGGGCTATGTCGGTTACCTTGTCGGCGTGATTAATATGTAATAACAGCCTTTATAGCGAACACCAGGTGCCTATTAATTTCTTATGGCGCAATGCGAACTAAAAGTGGAGCGGCCGTCCCAACCAAAGGCAATGCAAGGTGCTAAACCTATCCTCTTTTCAACAAAAAACATTTGGGATAAAAATAGACAAAGAAAACCGACAGAATCCCTCCAAGGCTTAGCGGACTTCACTCCTCTTTCCGGGACCCCAGTTGACGTGAGTATTGTGTTCACACACCCCTCGGGACCCTCCGGGATTCCTCACATTGTTACACATACGAACTTATGGAAATACGAGGGATTTCACTTTTTTTTTGTGTCTATCTGAACAATCGGAGATACTTCGTACATTGTTCGGATGCATTTGGTATACGAAACAAAGAGTCGGGACACAATAGTAAGTGTTTTAGCAAAACTCCATTCTGTGACATTTTCTTTGCCGATTGAAACCTTTTACAATATTTAAGTGTGTTTTGCCTTTAATTTTGTTACTCTCGATTCGTACCACGGGGAATAACTATTCGTATTTGATGTCTCCATTCGTTACTTTATATACTATCTGTATTATTTCCATTCGATTATAAACTGTTCAAAAATTGTGAACTGCAACCAACCATTTACAATTTAACGCATTATTTTCAATAATTTATAATTATACCCATGAGAAACCGACAAATTGTGAACTGGTATCAAACTCGCGACGTAATGCACCTTGCGCTAATACTAATTAGCCTGCCTACCTGCGAGGAACTTTGAAATAGTACCTACTCGCCGGCCGCTACCGAGGGACTGCTCGCTACGCTCGCTCGGCTCGCGCGCGGTTGGTCACAGTTCCAACCAACCGTAACCCATTTCACCCAGTTCACAACTTTTCAACAGTTTATAACAGAAAGAATAATGTGTTTATAATCTTACCAATAGATTATAAACACATGGTACTCACAATTTTACGGTGACAGATTTAAACATAGTTGGCACGAGCGCGGAGGGCTAAATCCAGAGCGGTCCCTTACACTCAAAGTATTTATTTCAATTAAAACATTTGCAGGCACTTTTGAATAGTCCGACTCCTTAGTCGGTCAGTCAGTAAGATGAAGCTAGTTGCCCATTCCAAAGTGGAGTAGGTTCCTTGAGAGAAGAACGGATAAGAAACTCCACGGACACTCTTTTAAATCAAAAATATTGTTACAAACTATTAGTTACATCATCCACGTTGAAATTATACATATAAATCTATCAGAAAGCTTCTTACAAAACCAGTGAATAACAAAACCATTGAACCACTGCAACTAGTAACACACACACACACGCTTATCTCTTAAACAGAAATCTTCGCTAAACCCAATAGATATTACTACGCTCATACAGTTACTGTATAACAAAATTACAGCAACGTACCTAGCAGTCTTACTTCCTATGAGCTACGTATATCGACTTCCTGGCATGCAACCTCTAAGATTCCACAAGCAATGTATCGGAAACAGCAGTTTAATACCAACGAAGCTCGGTTCACTTGGTATGCAAAGCAACAATGTTAATAAGGCGATATGTATGTAGACATGTACGTAAATTACCGTGGTGCATCCGGAAAATTCGGTTTTAATGAAAATCCGGAATGTTTTGAGATATTTTTCACATTGTGGATTTGGTATAAAGCGATTCGTAGAAAACTTGCGTCCAATAATTATACCATGGAAAATGATATTACGAAAAGAATTTAAGAAGAAACTTTAATTTAAATTAGTTAAGCTTGAAATTCTCTTTTTAATCACAATTATTTTTGGAACGAAGCTCCTTAAGGCTACTATAACCGACTTTTAATGATTTTATACTGAAGATCACGTCTAAACTCGTAGTGTAAATGATTTGAAAAAATGTATGTTGAATTAGACCATTTTCTCAATAATTTAATATGTGAATATTTTAGATTATGTTTATATTACATAGTGAAATTAATTTGTAAAGTTATGTCTAACGCGGATAAAAAACTGAGAATGGCGCAAAATCTACCAAGCGTATTTTTTTTAAACCTTCACCAATTTAAAGATAATTTAATTTTTTAAATCTTACTTTTGTGTTTGTCATATTATGTTTAAACTACTTTATAGTTTATCAAAACGCGTATCCTTCCCTAAAAACGTGTGGCGTCCACCACTATGTGGCGTCCACCCGCTATGTGGCGGTCACCACTGTGTGGCGGCCACCTCTATTTGGCGAAAAGAATTTAAGAAGAAACTTTAATTTAAATTAGTTAAGCTTGAAATTCTCTTTTTAATCACAATTATTTTTGGAACGAAGCTCCTTAAGGCAACGATAACCGACTTTTAATGATTTTATACTGAAGATCACGTCTAAACTCGTAGTGTAAATGATTTGAAAAAATGTATGTTGAATTAGAACATTTTCTCAATAATTTAATATTTGAATATTTTAGATTATGTTTATATTACATAGTGAAATTAATTTGTAAAGTTATGTCTAACGCGGATAAAAAACTGAGAATGGCGCAAAATCTACCAAGCGTATTTTTTTGAAACCTTCACCAATTTGAAGATAATTTAATTATTGATCAAACTCAAACTCAAACTCAAAGCATTTATTTCAATTAAACCAATTACAGGCACTTTTGAATTGTCAAAGAGTCGGTCAGTTAGTCAGAAAGTTGAAGCTATTTGCCCATTCCAAAACGTAGATCTCTATGGAGAAGAATAGGCAAGAAACTCCAAGGACACTCTTTTAAACCAGGGTTTTACAAAATCCTGGGTACATTATTCTTGTCGCTTCTATATGTGAGAACAATGTAAAAATATAAATTATTTAAAAAACAATATAAAATATTACAAATAAGCCCTGGCAGATAGGAGAAGACCAGTCACAACTGACGGCGCCCGTTCACGAGCATGACGCGTGGATCAGCACCATCCAGCTCAACCATTTTGTAGCGAACCGAATGATCCAACACACGCGCCACCATCAGCGAGACATTTGAGTGAGCATGACATACTATTAACTGCCAAACTTTTTTAAGTCAACATACATCATAACATAATAAACGGCTCCATGGTACTCACATTTACAAAAATTGAAAAAATGCTTTTAAATTATGCTTGCAATGCATTTCAAAGATAAATAAATTTTCACTAGCAAAAAGATAAACATAATTACCTATTGAAGTATTCAACAACTAAAACTTGATTAAGTACATTTTATATAATAAATATGATTGTAATGTCAGAACATAAAAAAGGGGGGAAGCATCTCTTCCAAATATTATAATTTTAACAAGTGAGCCCAAGTGGTTGTGGAGCAGGACCAGCATTAAGCCAAGCATTTTTATCTACGATAACAACCAACCAACCTATAATATGCTTGTCTACATAGTGTGCGTTTAATGCATGTTTTAAATTTCTTCTCATTTAGTTGAAGAATATCGAGTGGTATTTTATTATAACATTTTACACAATACCCCATAAAAGAAGTGTGTACTTTTGACAATCTGAAACTTGGTTGATCTAATTTGTTCCTATTTCTAGTATTAAAATTATGCCTGTCACTTATCTTACTGAAAAGATGTAGGTTTTTTCTAACATACATAATATTTTCATAAATATATTGGCAAGGTACCGTCATGATGTTAATTTCTTTAAACAGTTCCCTTAGAGAGTCGCGTCTGCGGAGGTTGTAGATGGCTCTGATAGCCCTCTTTTGCAGAACAAAGATAGAAACAATATCTGCAGCCCCTCCCCACAGCAAAATACCGTAAGACATGATGCTATGAAAGTAACTAAAATAGACCAGTCTCGCTGTATCCACGTCTGTTAATTGGCGAATTTTCCAAACAGCGTAGGCGGCTGAACTTAGCCGCCCTGCAAGTGATGTTAAGTGAGGACTCCACTGCAGCTTAGAGTCAAGCGTGATTCCCAGGAAAACAGTTTTTTCGACGAATTCTAGTATCTCTTTGTTCAATACAACGTGACATTCACTACTTCTAACATTCGGTAACGCGAATCTTATGCATTTAGTTTTCTTCTCATTTAATACCAAATTATTTACAGTAAACCAATTATGGACCATAATCATAGCGTTATTTACGTCGTCAAGCTCCTGTGCATGTCTGCTTACTTTAAAAATCAGTGATGTGTCATCAGCAAATAACACCATTTGTGGTCGGTTTTTCAGTAAATCTTTTAGTATAGGTACGCGTTTTATTAAAATACCTTTTTGTTTTATGTTTAACTAGCTTTTGCCCGCGGCTTCACCCGCGTGAATGTCGGAAAAAAAATCACGGGAACGTACTACCGTGATGAAAACCTAGTAGGTACCCTATGTGTTAATCCAGATTATAAACTATATGTGTGCCAAAAATCATCTAAATCCATTCAGTCGTTTTTGCGCCAATCTGAAACATAAAATCCCCTCTAAAATTCTATTTGGCGGCCACCGCTATGCGGTAGCCTCCACTATTTGGTGGCCACCGCTATGTAGCGTCCATCGCTATGTGGTGATCACCACTATGTGCCGGCCACCTCTATTTGGCGGCCACCGCTGTTTGGCGGCCACCCGCTATGTGGCACCCATCGCTATTTGGCAGCCGCCACTATATGGCGCCCACCGCTATTTGGCGGCCGCCACTATGTGGCGCCCACCGCTATTTGGTGGCCACCGCTATGTCACGGCCACCGCTATGTAGCGGCCGCCGCTATGTAACGACCGCCGCTATGTAACGGCCGCCGCTATGTAGCGGCCTCAGCTATTTAGCGGCCACTGCTATGTAGCGGCCGCCGCTATGTAACGGCCACCGCTATGTAGCAGCCGCCGCTATGTAATGGCCACCGCTATGTAACGGCCACCACTATGTCATGGCCACCGTAACGGCCACCACTACGTGGCGGCCACCTCTATGTGGCGGCCACTGCTATGTAGTGGCCACCGTAACGGCCACCACTACGTGGCGGCCACCGCTATGTGGCGGCTACCGCTAAATTGTGGACGCTATGTGGCGGCCACCGCTATGTGGCACCCACCGCTACTTGGCGGCCACCGTCATTTGGCGGCACCACCATTTGGCGGCCACCGCTATGTAGCAGCTACCGCTTTATAGCGGCCACCGCTATGTAGCGGCCACCGCTATGTAACGGCCACCGCTATGTAGCGGCCGCCGCTATGTAACGGCCACCGCTATGTAGCGGCCACCACTATTTAGCGGCCACCGCTATGTAACGGCCACCGCTATGTAACGGCCACCGCTATGTAGCAGCCGCCGCTATGTTACGGCCACCGCTATGTAGCGGCCGCCGCTATGCAACGGCCGCCGCTATGTAACGGCCACCGCTATGTAGCAGCCGCCGCTATGTAACGGCCACCGCTATGTAACGGCCACCACTATGTCACGGCCACCGTAACGGCCACCACTACGTGGCGGCTACCGCTAAATTGTGGACGCTATGTGGCGGCCACCGCTATGTGGCACCCACCGCTATTTGGCGGCCACCGCCATTTGGCGGCCACCACCATTTGGCGGCCACCGCTATGTAGCAGCTACCGGTTTATAGCGGCCACCGCTATGTAGCGGCCACCGCTATGTAACGGCCACCACTATGTAGCGGCCGCCGCTATGTAACGGCCACCGCTATGTAGCGGCCGCTGCTATGCAACGGCCGCCGCTATGTAACGGCCACCGCTATGTAGCGGCTACCACTATTTAGCGGCCACTGCTATTTAGCGGCCACTGCTATGTAGCGGCCGCCGCTATGTAATGGCCACCGCTATGTACCGGCCACCGCTATGTCACGGCCACCGCTATGTCACGGCCACCGCTATGTCACGGCCACCGCTATGTCACGGCCACCGCTATGTAGCGGCCACTGCTATGTGGCGGCCACCACTAAATTGTGGATGCTATGAGGCGGCCACCGCTATTTGGCGGTCTCCGCTGTGTAGCGGCTTCCGCTATTTGGCGGCCACCGCTATGTGGTGGTCACCGCTAAGTAGCGGCCTCCACTATTTGGCGGCCACTGCCATGTGGCTGTCACTGCTATTTAGCGGTCACCTCTATTTGGTGGCCAACGCTATGTGGCAGCCACCCCTATGTGGCGTCCTCCGCTATATTTTAAAGGACACGTCCTTGTGTGGCGGCCACCGCTCTTCGACTTTCGCCGGTAAATTGCAGACGCATGTGGCTGTTGCATGTGGCGGCCACCGCTCTTTGTCATTTGCCGCTAAATTCCTCAATTTAGCGGCAAATTTCGAGTCTTTCCCTAAAACTTAATTACCACCTTTTGCCCCGTAAGGGTTACATTTGAATAAACCCAAAAACATGTAAGGCTTTATATTCTGTATTAGGTATTGTAGGTATGTAAAACACCGAGATTCGAGTTAATCAGACCGCGCGTTAAAATTCTTCCATACAAACTTTGACAGCCCAATATCCCCCTTTAGGGGATAGTTTAAAAAATAAAAAACTTTATCATTTACTTAGGTTAGTATTCGTACCAAGTTTCAGATTTATTAACTCAAGGAATAACATTTTTCACCTTAAAGGTTGCAGGTAACATTCAACCCTTAAAGGTTGAATTTAAAAAAATCCCTTCTTAGCGGATGCCTATAGTTTCCAACCATAAGCCGAAATATTGATGATTTTAACTTAAAAAATAAAGAACTTTATTACAAACAAAATTTCATCCTACGCTTTACCCCTAAGGGCCCATTTCCACATAGACGGACCGTCTGTTTTCTCGGTCTGTCTGAAGAGACGGATATGCCAGTGGCAGTACAATTTATATGACAATTTTCACATTTAGACGCACTGTCTTAGTGAAAAAAAACAAACGGTCCGTCTGGGACCGGGCCTTTGTAGGTTGAAATTCTAACAACATCGTTGCGTTAGTTTCCAACCATAATAGATACAAAATTTTGTGATTTTTACTTCGAAAATTAAGGACTTTCCCTATACATCTTCATACCCCTTTTTAACCTTTCGGGGGTGGAATTAACAAAAACGCTGAGACAGCTGTAAATTAATTTTCAAATCAAATCATTTATTTCAGATAAATATCCAAATGTCAGCCTAAACACAAAATTTCAAGATCCAACCTTCAAAACTGACGGACTTTCATATAAACTTCCATCCCCTATTTGACCCCTTTAGGGGTGGAATTCCCAAAAATCCTTTCTTAGTGCACCCCTAGACCTCATAAGGAACCTGCGTGCCAAATTTGGAATCTCTAGACCCAGCGGTCTGGGCTGTGCGTTGATATGTCAGTCAGTCAGTTTCTTCTTTTATATATTTAGATAAATTAATAATGCGTCAAATTGGGGACAGCGCTCCTTGATGGGCGAGTCCTATGAACGAAGTCGAACGTACGACGCGTTGCGTGAGCTCAGTACAG
This sequence comes from Tiliacea aurago, assembly GCA_948098905.1. NCBI lineage: Eukaryota > Metazoa > Arthropoda > Insecta > Lepidoptera > Noctuidae > Tiliacea > Tiliacea aurago. The sequence goes on from OX402585.1 coordinate 23,383,016, forward strand.
AACACGCAAGGCATATAACTGAGTCTTAACGTGGCTTGAGATTGTAGTCGACTGGTAGAAATCGTCACGTAAGGAAAAGCGTTATGCCCCCTCCATGCTACTTTCTCTCTCTCTCTGTCTCTTTCTATTCTATGCGTGTGTGTGCGTATCGTGTAAGGAACTTTGTCTGAGGAGGGTCCCCCGACCTAGATTATTTTCTATATTTTGAATGTGAGATCGTTATAGGCCTTGTAGACTCAGAGATGTTTTGATTTGTTGGCCATTTCCTATTTTGTTAAGTACCTGATAGTGCTTGACAGGCCTACTATAATATCCCATACCTATTATATTACTTACTAGCTTTCGCCCGCGGCTTCGCCCGCGTGGATGTCGAAAAAAAACAGTTCTCTATCAGCAGCATTCCCCCAAAACATTATACCATATCTTAGTTGGAACCAACAACGTAAGCGTGGTAAGCAGATAGGAGTGCAGTTTGATTTACAACTTTACGGAGGATATAGCATATAAATACCAACTCTGTTTTGTATGTACTTGTTCAATATACCTACGTGTCTTCCTCCATTTCATGTCTAAGTCTATTTGTATGAAACTTTGTTTTGTTTATTTTTTCTACGTTTTTTTTTCTTAAATAATAATTGATGATAATAATAATAATAATAATAATACACCAACTTTTGAGTTATTCAAGGTATGCAGTAAAATTCTCCCGAAAACTATATACCCCTTTTTCCGATTCTCGTAAACTCAATTTTTTTTTTCTGTCAAAAGTATGAGCTCTGAGTTTCGAGTTAATCGGACCGCGCGTTAAGATTCTTAAATACAAACTATAACACTCCCTAAAATCCTTTTGAGGGGTATAGTTTTGAAAAATGCAAAAGTTATGACAAACTTTGTTATTTAAGTAATGACTGCCTCGTTAGTCTAGTGGTCACAGACGCGACTGCTGAGCATGAGGGGTGGGTTTGGTTCCCAAGTTGGGCAAAGTGTTATTGGATTTTCCATTAGGATATTTCTCAGTAGCAGCCCGAACTCTGGAGTTATGCCCGGTTGATGGCAATAGGCTCGCCCTATTACATGGGACTTAAACAAAACTGTCGAAATGTGGGTGACCTAAAGGTACACCTCTACCTAACCCTTTGGGGATTGCAGGCGTGATGCTATGTAAATAAGTACTCGGGCCAAATTTCAAGTTTATATATCAAAACAAATAAGATTCTGTTGATACAAACTATATCGCCCCTTTTTACGCACTCAAAGGTGTAAATTGTTGAAACATCGTTTTTGACGTTTCTATTATTGGATTTATAGGTTATTTATACCAATTTTCAAGTTAATCAAGCCAAGCAGTAAAATCCTCCCTTGTAAATTTACTATCCCTTTTCACCCCATCATTAGGGGCAGATTTTCAAAAAAACCTGACACAAGTTATTCTTTATTTTTTTGTTTTCAGTATAAATCCTGAGTTTCAAGTTAATCGGACCGCGCGTTAAAATTATTCCATAAAAACTTTGATATCCCCCAATCCCCCTTTAGGGGTTAGTTTAAAAAAACAAAAAATTACAAACTTTATATTTTACTTAGGTTAGTATTCGTGCCAAGTTTCAGGTTTATTAACTCAAGGAATAAGATTTTTCATACAAAAAAAATCCCCCTTTTCACCCCCTTAAAGGTTGAATTTCCAAAAACCCCTTCTTAGCTGATGCCCACGTCATAATTTGGGGTTATTCAAGCCACACCCTGCCCCCCACCCCCACAGGTATCCTTAGGGGTCATTACCGCACAGTCTCCCGTGAAGCGGCGAGCTTCCTTGCCGGACTGCCGCCGTGGGATCTGGAGGCAAAAGTTCACACAGTGACGCGAGGAGGCGAAACGTTGGGGTGAATCTCCGCTGCCGCGAGAAATCACGGCACAGTGGACGGAGCTCCGGCCGGATCTCATGGCGGCATGGAGAGTGCGATTGTCGCAACCCAGCGCTGGGCATGCCACAATTGTGACGATAAGTCCCTTCTTTGAGGAGTGGCTAGAGAGGCGCCACGGCGTCCTCACCTTACGCCTGACGCAAGTCCTCACCGGACACGGTTGTTTCGGGAAGTTCCTGTTCAGGATAAAGCAGGAGGAAACGCCCGGGTGTCACCACTGTGTGGAGCATACGGTGGAGGTCTGCCCGGCTTGGGCGGAGCACCGCCGAGTCCTCACGGAGGCTATCGGTGGCGGCGATCTCTCGCGTCCGGCCCTGGTTCAGGCTATGGTTCGGAGCGAGAGCGCATGGGAAGCCGTCACCTCCTTCTGTGAAGCAGCAATGCTCGCGAAGGAGGAGGCGGAACGCGTGAGGGAGAGGCAAGGTTCGCGCCCTCGCTCCCCTAGTCACCGCAGGAGACGCCCCGGGCGTTAGGAGTCGCAAGCCGTCTTCCGGCCACCGTAGGCGCGGGCTTGCGGACGGTGAGTGATGGATAGCTCGCCGTCCGATAAGGACCAGGCCCCGATCCACGGGCGCCACGGCCGGACGGCTTCCACGCGCGCCTCAAAGAGATGTCAGCACCAACTGACGGGGTCCATTAGTACCAATGCCTGCCAGGGTTGCGAGTTTGTCCAAAAGGGATATCGTGGCCCAGGCACACAAGCAACGGACGGCGTGTCAGACTTTTACTGACTAAAACCCACCCGTGTTGGTGGGTTTTAGTCATTAAAAGTCGGACACGCCCTCACGCTCCGCCCAGAGCGGGAGACGTTATTTGATAATTTCCCAATAAAAAAAATAAAAAGTGGTCACCGTTGCATTAGCTTCCAACCATAACCAGATAATATATTTAGTGTTTTTTACTTCGAAAATGACTAATTACTTTGATACACAACTTAATCCCCCTTTTTAACCCTTCGGGGGTAGAATTATCAAAAACGCTGAGACACGTATAAATTAATTTTCAATCGTCAGCCTATACACCAAATTTGAAGATCCTAACTTCAAAACTGACGGACTTTCATATAAATTTCCGTCCCCTATTTCACCCGCTTAGGGGTGGAATTTCGAAAAACCCTTTCTTAGTGGATACCTACTCTTTACAAAGAACACACCCTCCAAATTTCATGACTCTAGGACCAGCGGTTTAGGCTGTGCGTTGATATATCAGTCAGTCAGTCAGTCAGGACTTTGAATTTTATATATACATATTGCAATTTAAAAACATTGTATAAAAACGTTTTTAAAAAGACTAACCGTGGCGTTTCTTGGCGGCTCTACTCCATAGGAAACGACTATTTGGAACCGTGAGCCTAGCTTCTGACGTTTCATAAGTGCCCATGTTATGTTGTGAAATAAAATAATTTGAATTGCCATATTTGTTTCTCTCTAATATTTAAAGGATGGTTCGTCCCCAACTCGTTATCAAACCTAACGCACCAATCATAAGCAATTCAGGAAACCATAAACAAACCAAAAGATATTTTGATTGCGTTCAAAAATAGAACCGTTTCCATCGCAGGGGTGTCACGTTCGTCGTATACATTTTTCTAAAGCGCCGGAACCCGCTGGCGTCCACATGGGCTTGAACGTGATACGACTCCCAAACGTAACATTTGGAGTCTTTTTGTTTTTAAATACATCCCGGTTTTCAATTCGCCATTTTAGGATATTAATTTTCCCTCACGTAGCTTTTCGTAATAGAGTTTTAGTTTTGCTTATAATTGCAGCTCAGCCATTTCTCGAGAATAGAAAATCTTTTATTTGAGCATAATAACGAGATTAACAAGTATAATAACAAGTTACTTGTTTACCCTACTTTCTTATACTAATAATCCTAGACGGAATAAGCTATTTCTCCTGGAAATATGATAACTGTGGTTCCCTTGCGGCAAATTCAACAAAAATGTTATAGCGTAAAAAAACGGGTGCTTATTTTTGCTCACTTCTTAGCTTGATTATGCCATGAACCAATTTTTTTTTATTTCATACGGCATGACCTGTATTTTGGTTGACTTCGAATCTAAAATATTAGTTTCAGTATCCGCGAAACCCGAAACACGTGTCTAGTATTTTTATGTAAAGAATCTTTATACAAAATTTCAAAACTGTATCATGAAAACTCACAAAGTTATAGTTGTTATGTTACCGAGTTGTCTGTACAAAAACATGCTAACGGCGCCCCCGCGCCTCCAGGGCCGTCTGGCGCTCATTGATAATAATTTGGCAGTTGGATCCTAACGGTACAGCGATTGTATTGTAAGAAATTAAATAGTGGTAACATTTTCCATCACACTTAAATATTTTTGGGACAAAATATAACATGGTGTAAAAATAGCAATCAATAACATAAATTGTAAAAAAAAAACAAGTCTCGCAACTCAGTTCTTCTATCGTAAAAAGTTGTGAGATCCTTAGAATACCAATTCGGTTAATTTATTCAGTCCCTACTTTTTTTTTTTTTGGGGTGGGAAATTATCAAATAACTTCTCCCGCTCTGGGTGGAGCAGGAGGGCGTGTCAGACTTTTACTGACTAAAACCCACCCGTATTCCTTCATTTGTCTGTGTGCCAGGGCCACGACATCCCTTTCGGACAAACTCGCAACCATGGCAGGCATTGGCCCTATCGGACCCCGTCAGTTGGTGCTGACATCTCTTTGAGGCGCGCGTGAAAAACCACGCGCCGTCGACCCGGGCCTGGTCCTTATTGGACGGTGAGCTACCCATCGCTCACCGTCCGCAGGCCCGTGCCTACGGTGGCCGGAAATCGGCTTGCGACTCCCGACGCCCGGGGCGTCTCCTGCGGCGACTACGGGCGCGAGGGCGCGAACCTTGCCTCTCCCTCACACGTTCCGTCTCCTCCTTCGCAAGCATTACTGCTTCGCAGAAAGAGGTGACGGCCTCCCATGCACTCTCGCTCCGTACCATGGCCTGACGCGAGAGATCGCCGCCGCCGATCGCCTCCGTGAGGACACGGCGGTGATCTGCCCAAGCTGGGCAGACCTCCACCGTATGCTCCACCGTGTCCTCCTGGCGATCCACACAGTGGTGACACCCGGGCGTTTCCTCCCACTTTATCCTGAACAGAAACCTCCCAAAACAACCGTGTCCGGTGAGGACCTGCGTCAGGCGGAAGGTGAGGACGCCGTGGCGCCTCTCTATCCACTCCTCAAAGAGGGGACTTATCGCCACAATTGTGGCGTGCCCAGCACTGAGTTGCGACAATCGCACTCTCCACGCCGCCATAAGATCCCGCCGGAGCTCTGTCCGCTGTGCCGGGATTTCTCGCGGCAGCGGAGTTTCACCCCGGCGTTTCACCTCCTCGCGCCACTCCCAGACGTGCGGGAGGACTTTTGCCTCCAGATCCCATGGCGGTAGTCCGGCAAGGAGGCTCGCCGCCTCACGGGAGACCGTGCGGTATCCTCGGACCAGCCTGATGGCCATGACCCTTTGGGACGCGTTCAACCGCTGGGCTGGTCGAAGCCTTATAGAACGCACCCACACCGGTGCCCCGTAAAGGGCCATGGACCGCACGACCCCCGCGTAAAGCCTCCGGCAGGAGGCGTTTAGACCCCCTAGATTGGGCAGGAGCCGCTTTAAGGCAGCCCCGGCCCGCTCCAGTCTGGGAGCCAAACGTCGAAAATGCTCCACGAAGTTCCACCAGCTGTCGAGTACGAGTCCCAGGTACTTCATCGTCGACTCGACGCCGATCGGAACCCCTCCTGCCGTTATCTGGGAACCCGACAGTGGCGCGTTCCGAGGACCATAAAAACACATGGCCTCGGACTTGTGCAAGGCCACCTCGAGTCCCAATTGCCGGATCCATTCAGTCCCTACTTAAGGATCTTTCTGTCTTAAGTTATTACGTAATTAGCTAACCTAAGAATATCTTATAGTGACCATATCAATATCAATATTAAAAATCTTTTATGTTTTAAACAAATAGATTGACTTGGCCATCGCATGAAAACACAAGTAATACTTATTATAGTCAATCTATTTATGTAAAACATAAAAGATTTTTAATATTGATATTGATATGGTCACTGTATGATGTTGAGGAGGGAGACCATAACCCTCCTTAAATCTCATCCTGTTGTATAATCATACTTACATTATGTGCAAAAAGTTATGTTTTGTACTCTTTAATCTATTCTTGTCAGCTTAATTTTATATAAATGTGTTGTTCTAATACGGTTCTAATAGAGAAAATTTAAAACTTCTACTATTCTTTTAATAAGATTTTTCTTTCAACACATCCTCATAATACTAGCTACTATTCTTATTCCTTCTCTGTCCATGCTGTAAAATTGTGGAACTCACTTCCGCCTAGCATTCTAGATTTAAAAACTTTTTCTATTCAAATATCGAGTAAAAGAGCTTTACCTTTCCTATTAACTGCGAGTGTTTTTAAACAATATAGAAGCTTTATGTATTTATTTAAGTTTTAACATTTTAGTTTAAGGGGCTGTGCACAAAATAAGCTGATTTTGATCAATTTTGTTCATTGGTTGTGAGAAAGGGAAAAACAATTTAAACAAAATAATTTGTGATTTGCAAAGTCGAGTTCTTGGTTCTGCGTGTGAGGTAAAGGGATTTTCCAAATAAAATAAGTTTTCATGGAAAATCACTAATATTCGCAACAACTTTTCCGAAAAATGACGAGAGACTGACGTTTGATCATCTTTTTAAAAGAAACTACTTTTGATTTTGAACATTAAAAAATATCATCAACATCATTATATGGTCTACTTTCATGTAGGGTACTTTTTTCAACTTTCATACAAAATATAGCAAAAAAATAATGTTGAAAAAGCCTATATTTTTGTAAAAACCCAGTAATGATTTTTTTTCCTATTATTTAACAAACTATATCAAGAAATTTAAAAATCACACACTGGGCTTCAGCTATCCTTGTAATAAAATTAAAGTTTTATTTTATGATTATACAATATCTTCATAAAGTAAATCAACGGCGAAATAAACTATATTTTCGAGTGCGCAAAAGTGATGAAACTATTAACAGGTGCTGAGACTGACACCGTGGGCTTAGCACCACGAAAACTGTACTTTTATAGTTACACAGATTCAATGTTTCAATTATTTGAAGCTTTCTCAAAATTAGATAAGAAATTGACATAAACGGGTTTTTTCGTGCACGGAGCCTTAAGACTTCGCATAATTATTCATAATTTTCCCTTCTTGTTCTCACACACTGTTGTTTACATTTATTTTTCATTTATTTATTTGTTAGAAATACAAAATTTGAAAGATATTTACCGCAGCGCTGGTATTCTGATAGGGCCCGTGATGCCACGGACTTACCTACGGATACATATAAATCCCCCTAGGGTAATAAAAATTTCAGTTTTATTCAAATTGTAACCGTACCATACCCTTTCAGACTCCAACACTTGACTTTATCACTAAAGTCATCGCATTGACACTCAAAAATGTAAACGGCGGTAACCGCTTTGTATCACATGAATCGTCGTATCTACCAACAACAACATAATGCTCAAAAAAACACGTCTAATTCTCTCCAAGTCCCAAATAAATGTATCTACATTATCCAATCACTTAAGCCTTCACACTTTTTGCTCAAATATAACGTTTTAATCAATTACAGAGCTATAAAAAAGTGTCAATTGGGAGCATAAACAGCGTTATATCGCCTCGGCCAGCATCTGGCGTGTGACATATATGGCTAATTCGATCAACCCATTACTACGGACAATTTAAGGTAATAGTAAATTTACTTAAAAATGTATTTCTCTGACTGTACCATTCACTTTAAAGGTCTATGTAGATGGCGGCAACCACTTTTTATCCAAAGATATTTTTTTTCTAAAGATATTATTATGCCTTCGTATCCCAACATATTAATAAAAACCGGACAAGTCGAGTTGATCTCGCATGGTGAGGGTTCCGTATAATGAATATGTTATTTACCATGTTTTTATCCCAAGATAAATTATCCCAAGACAAAACTTAACATGGTAGTTTAAAAATAAATTCTCCCATACATTCCCACTGAAAATGGTAGTATGTACGCACAATATTGAGAGATTTACCATGTTATTTTAACCCCATAGACTTCTGATTTTCTTGTAATCTATAAAAACAACTCAAACTTAACATGGGTAGTTTAAAAATAAATTCTCCCATACATTCCAACTGCAAATGGTAGTATGTACGCACAATATTGAGAGATTTACCTTGTTATTTTAACACCATAGACTTCTGATTTTCCTGTAATCTATAAAAACAACTATTTTCTATATTTTTTTTCCAATTTTTAGGCTCATTAGTTTCGGATATAATGGATATAATCGGAATGGTCATTTGGTCAACTTTCATCTATTTTCTTAAATGACTTTAAAACGATTTATTTTAAAATTATAAAAAAATATATATTTGACACCCACACAGCAATCCCTTTCATTTGATATCTTATGTCACAAATTACTAATTTGTCTCCCAAAAGTAATCTTTATTCCCGCTCATATTCAAAACTAATTTATTTGAGTTACACGTCCGTGTTTGGGTCACAGAAATTCATATGTATACCAAATTTCAACTTAATCGGTCCAGTAAATTCGGAGCAAATCGGCTGTGATAGACGGACATACAAACAGATACACGAGTGATCATAAAAGGATTCCGTTTTTTCCTTCTGAGGTACGAACCCTAAAAAACACGTCTTTTTCTTTCCATGTCCCAAATAAACGTTTCTACGTTATACAATCACTTAAGCTTTCACTCTTTTGCCTCAAATATAACTTTTTAATCAATTGCAGATCTATAAAAGTTGATTGAAGTGTCACAAGGGAGTATACAGCGTTATTTCGTCTCGGCCAGCATCTGGCGTGTGAAATATGGCTCGTTCAATCAACCCATTACTTAGATTGGATCTCGCTCAGAAATCTTGAGGACATAAGTGTCGGGCAAGTTTCTTGACAACCTATCTTGGTATTAGATGAGATACATTGCTTATAAGTTTTTTTTAGTAGGTTTTAAGGCTAAGGTTTTTTTTCGTACGACAAAAATGTATAGCAGCTGAGGTCTGACGTGTTTTGAGGTACGCTCAGAAGGTAAAACGGAACCCATACAGGATCACTTCGTTGTCCGTCTGTCTGTCGGTCTGTATGTCTGTCTGTCTGTCTGTCGGTCTGTCAAGAACCTTTTTCGCAGGAACGCGTGGAGGTATCAAGTTGAAATTAATATCAAATACGTAGGTCTTTGGTCCCTTGAAACTCTAAAAAAATCAAGCTTCCAAGTCAACGCAATAAAAAAATATGGCTATTGATGCGACATATTTTGATACTCGCAAACAAATCAAAACCTATAGGGTACTTCCCGTTGACCTAGAATCATTAAATTTGGTAAGAAGCATGGTCTCACAGCTCACGTAAAGGAAAAAATCCGAAATTCTATAATTTTATCACTTAATATTTTTTTTTTTGCAATTACAAACTTACATTTCTAGTTAGAAAATTGACCGTGGCGTATATCGACCTATGGGAGAAAATGTTTTTCAACTACAATGTTAATTTTGTTTTAGGGATAAATTCATCCCAACTACGGAACCCTTCATTGTGCGTAGTCCGACATGCACTTGGCCGGTTTTTTTTTTCAAACTTTAAACTAGCCTTTCCCGGCCCGGCTTCGCATGGGTAGCGCTAAGTATCTACCCTACCCTACCCTATCTACCTATCCTACCTGCCTACCCTACCTACCTACCTACTTTACCCTACCTACCTAAACTTCCTACCTACCCTACCTACCTACCCTACCTACCCACTCTACCTACCCTAGTTAAAAGTATGAAAAAAAAAAGTATCCTATGTCCGTCTGCTGGTTCTAAGCTACCTTCCCGCCAATTTTCAGCCAAATCGGTCCTGCCGATTGAGTTATAAATGGTGTAACTAACAACTTTCTTATATACATATATATAGATGAATCAGCCTATAATGTTCCCACTGCTGGGCAACAGGCCTCCTCCAGAAGTGTACTGTAATCTGTGACGCGGGCTCAGTGCAGGTCAGTAGATGTCACATGTCTTCGAGTTTCTAGGACATGCCGGTTTCCTCACGATGTTTTCCTTCACCATTTTGAGCTAACTTTGAACTAATTTGGTGGTATGCACTCCAAAAATATCCAATATATCTAATTGATAAAAGACATTACACGCTAAAATACCTGTTCAAAGCAGGGGGCCTAAAATGGACGCTTTGGCAGAATCATAATATGATTTGAGTACAATTCATAACCCACAATTCATCTGTTTGACAGTTTTGTATGGAGTTTCGTAAAATGGTCCACAAATTATGAGTTGCGTTATTGAAATCTAATGTCAAATAGCAGCTGTCAAACAGGTGAATTGCGGGATGTATGAATTGTACGCAGATCATATTACGATGCTGCCAAAGCGTCCATTTTAGGCCCCCTGGACTGTAGGGGACAGTGGGATAAATAACTGAAGATAAACACCGTGGTCGTTGAAAGGCACTTGCCACTTGTATTTCTCAACTTTGGTACACAACAATAACAAAATATAAAATAAAACTTTAACGCCTAACAAAAATAACAGACGCTATGACAACGAACTCGACTTGTAACTCGTAGCTCTTGTATAACGCCTCCTCGATGAAATCTTCGCTCGTTCAATATTGAAGAAAGGAAAGGACTATGAATCGCCCAGGGTCTGCTGTGTCGTAGAGAATAGGATGCTTCGCTGATGTCTTGCTTCGTCGTGTTGAGTCTCGAGTTGTTGTCTGCGCTGCGTGTCAGAATAGATTGCACCGGTCCCGTTTTTATTTTTATATGGACCTATCGCAGATGGCTCCGGAGTGCCTTTTCTGCTTAATCGAGCGTTGGCGGGGCCAGAAGGTCCTCTCGCCGGGTTAGAAAAATAATTTAAGTAACACAGGTAAGGGCGTCCCATAGTGGGACTCGAGCCTCGCTCGGCCCTCTTTTATACCTTCGCGCTTAAGTAATTATTGTATCATATTTTCGGGCCAAAACTGATGAAAAAATGCGGGGGACGCCGCATTTTTTTTTTATACTATTGGCTAATAATTATGCCTTGATTTTGGCCACCAATAGTAGCTATAATTATTCGTAACGGGTTTCTAATTCTCCGTAAAGTATTTACTTCCTATGTACACGTACATAAGCTAATTTACCCAACGTCGGTTTGTTTACTTTTTATTTATTTTATTTTCCTTTATTGGCCAACCAACAATTGTTTACACTGTAAATAGTTAAAGTAATATCTAATATAATCTAAGGTTAGTGTAACAATTTCTTACAGGTTAGCACCGCATGCCCCATAAACATATTAGGTGTGCCACAAGCACTAAACTATGAAACTAATATAATATAATAACTAAAATTAGGAAGTTTAAATAAAAATATAATTACGTGATGGAATATAAAACTAAAATAAACAGCTAAAGTAAAATTCAATTATAACAAAATAAAAAAAAGAGAACAAAATCGAGAAAAAATAAAATTATACATTACTAGTAATTGTTCCATGAAACTTGGCATATGAGTCAAAATGCACGTCAACAAGATCGCTGAAGCCATTTAACAATTTACAAAGACGAGGAACGACAGAGTTTGCACCAAGTATTGTTCTGCGGAGTGGAGGGTATAAAGGAGTAACAGGAGCACGAGGGAGTCTAGCAGGGGCCCGAAACTGAAACTTGGATAGTAAAAGGGGACAATCAATTTTGCATCGGAGGAGCTTATATAGGAATAATGAATCGATGATTATTCTACGTTTCTCCAATGAGACCATCTTAAAATAAGATAGTCGGGCTTCATAAGATCGTATCCTTTTTGCATTTCCGCTGGCATAGACCAGATGCCAGAGGAATCTCTTTTGTATTCGCTCCAGTCGAAGGATGTGCGTGGAGTAATGAGGTCTCCAAATTGTACTGCAGTATTCTAGGATACTACGAACGATACAGTTGTACAACAAGATCTTTGTCCGACTGCGCTTAAAACCAGCAACATTCCTTACAACAAATCCCAGCATTCTAGAAGCCCTTTTGATGACGCCGTCAACATGAGGTACAAACGTCAAGGTGTTGTCAAATACAACTCCTAAGTCCCTTATTTGATTCACCTCTTGGATAAAGTTAGGGCCCACATGATATACACTAGCCGTAAGTTTCTTTTTCCGGGTGTATTTTACGTGGTAGCACTTTTTGACGTTTAAGCTCATTTCATTGTCGTTACACCATTGAACTAAATAGTCTAAGTCCCTCTGAAGCAATGTTTTATCGTTTTCAGATTCAATTATCCTAGAGAATTTAAGGTCGTCTGCATACATAAAACATTCTGAGAATCTTAGGCAGTGCGGGATATCGTTAACGAAAACAATAAACAGAACTGGTCCAACATGTGAACCTTGGGGAACCCCTGATGACGTCCAGTAGGTTCCAGATTGGAAACCATTAACTGCAACAAAGAAGAAACGATTTTCGAGATAAGACTTTAGCCAATTGTAGAGCGTACCGGTGATTCCATACGCAGATAACTTCGACAGAAGTATATGGTGAGGCACGCGGTCAAAAGCTTTGCTTAAGTCGGTGTAAATCACGTCTATCTCCTTGCCACAGTCACATTTTAGTTAGCGATACTCTGCTTAGATTTTCCTTCTGATTATTATGACTAGTGGGATTCTAATTAGATTTAGATTCTAGTGTTTTATGTTAGTTCGCTAAGTTTAGTTAGGTAAATAGGTATAATTATTTTTATGTCCTCGTTGTCCGTAACAAGGACCAAAAGATAATATTTAGGAAAGTATTTACTTATTTATTTTTGGTTACTTATTACTTTTATTTACCTACCTACTGCATTTACCAACACACAATAGAATTATATATTTTTTTTCTAAAAATAACTACAGAAAATTTATATAAAATAAACTTTTTTATTTAATGTAATTTGTTTGACACTTATACAGCATTAATAGAAAAAAATATACGAATGCATAACCTCCTCCTTTTTTTGAAGTCGGTTAATAAATTAACTAATTTCCATTACGTGTCGTATAGTTAGCAAAGGAAAGACACAGAATAACGTAAATCAATTCACTCCAAAGAAATATTTAACTTCCCCACAGTAAAATCACATTGAACGATGAACTATAAAACCAATGCATAGAAAATGTATTGAATAGCAATCTCACTCCTGAAGTTAATGAAAACACGTAGCTCTGTTCTCGTTCCGACTGAAACTAATCATGACGCCGAAATGTCGGGGGAATAGAGAATTAAGCACATTCTTTTAAACGAAATTGCGATGAAACGCTGCTTTGACATACAGGATCTGGTAGGCTGTGAAATGCATGACAGGAAAAATTACAGGAAAAAAAACATTATCTGTTTATGAGCTGCTGAAAGACCACCTCGGACATTCTTTGAAGGATAAAATCAGATATGAAGTCATTCGGAAAAGAACCGGAGTTACCGCCATAGCTTGCAGAGTAAGCAAGCTGATGTGGCTGTGGGCTGGCCATGTTTGTCGAAGGACCGATCGCTGGTGAAGTAAACGAATCCTGGAGTGGAGACCGCGTATCGACTAGCGTAGTGTGGGACGCCAGCTAGATGGACCGACGACCTTAAAAAGGTGGCTGGGACAGGCTGGATGCAGAAGACGGAGGACAGGGTGTTGTGGCGCAGCCTAGGAGAGGTCCAGCAGTGGACTGGAATGGGCTGAGTTGATTGATTACTTGAAAGGTCACCTTAGAGCCTAGAAAAATGGCTATCACTTCCAAAGCTTTTCGAAGTTTTACAACTAGACTTTTAACAGGATTGACATAAGCTTTTCGGTAGCGTATATCAATCCAATACATTTTACATTTTTAGGGTTCCGTAGTCAAAAAGGAACAGTTATAGTTTCGCCATGTTCGTCTGTCTGTCTGCTGATTAGCTCAGAGACTCTTAGTTTGCCCTTAGTACTAGAAAGCTGTAATTTGGCATGGGTATACATATCACGTCGACAAAGTGGTTTTTTTTATTTTTAATTAAGGTACACACGGCTACATAACACATCAAGCTACAAATTCCAGTTTAAGCTGACCTCTCATTGTACGGAAATCCTATACAATGCGAGATCAACCTAAACTGGATATGTATAGCTTGATGTGTAGCCATGTGTACCTCCCTTACACGTAAAGTGAGAATGATATGTTTTTTTACGTCTATCTCATGGTGTCGAGTATCGTTGGATCGGCCGTTAAAAAATATTGCGGTCTGTGAAAACCATTTGTCGATTCAGGGATCCGTTTGCGTAATATTAAGCTTTAAAGTGCTAATTTTTGTTAGAGAGAGGTGTGTGTGTTGGCCAGCGAAATGGTTGTTTTGGGATCATCATTCATCATTCCAGCTGAAAGACGTCCACTGCTGGACATAGGCATCCCCTTAAGGGGGATTTGCCATAATCGCCACGCTTGGCAGGCGGGTTGGCAATCGCAGTATGGTGTTAAAATGCATAGAGAACCCTGCTGCCCATTCTCTAGTAAGTCCATTAGTCGCCTTTTACGACACCCACGGGAAAAATGCGTTGGTGCTATTCTTTACGTCCGGCACCAAACGGACAAATGTTTTTGGATACGGGAAAAAAACTCCGGCAGTAGTATATGTCATTATTTCAGCCGAAGGACGTCCACTGCTGGACATAGGCGTCCCCCAAAGAGGGAGGGTAGTAGTATATAGTAATGAAGTTCGAAGGAAAACTATCACAGCTAAGTAGGCTTTACAAATTAATAGTCGACTAATTTACATTTGCAGTTGGAATGTATGGGAGAACATGTTTTTCAACTAAAATATTAAGTTTGTTCTTGGGATAAATTCATTCCAACTACGGAACCCTTCATTGTGCGTGGTCCGACACGCACTTTGCCGGTTTTATGCTGACATGAATATAACTTTATTTAGGCCCTTCAGGGTGCGATTTTGCGGCGATTTTCTCGGCGATTTTTGCCAGAAAGAAATACATTCACACAAAAATCGCCGAAAAAATCACCCCTTACTTAGACTCTTGACTTTTTCCGTGAGTGTTGTAAAAATGGCAATTAATAATTTTAGTGCCACTTAGCGTGGATATACTTACCTAATATCTGACTTCATCTATTTTTAAAACCAAGACTCTGGAATCAGCAACGTGTAATACAGCATAGCAGTGACACAGTCAAGAACATAGAGGACCGGAGCCAACCTGGTGGCGAAGCTATTAAAAGATCCCATAGATAAATATCACCCGTCTTACCACTATTCCAATGCTTACTCTAGGATGCACAACCGGTAGGCTCTAATAATCCTACCATATCCCAAGGGCACGGCTTCCCTACCATTACCGCGCCCCCCGGTCTACTCTTTAATACACAATGGTCTCTGTAGTCCCATGAAACATGAGGCTTCAGCTACTAGGGTGAATCTTTGGGTTCATTCGAGCAATCGAGTCTGGTTCAACCATGCTGGGGTCGGTGCATTTAATTAATTCATTCATAATGAATTTTCGACATGTAAAAGTGGGTTAATAACCAATTTACACAAATAATTAATAAGTTGCCACTATCATCCACACCTGAATTCAGCTCCAACACAATTCTAAACTCCATTATCACGGCAACACTCAAAGCCACAACACAAAGAGCATTTATAACATGACGATCCCGTGACGTCACAACACAGTAAACTAATCTAATCCCGCGAACATGCAATAATAGGCTTTATGCACGGGCTATATGCACGGCGAATAAGGCTCCACCCATCTGCGCACACACATGAATATTATAATACCAAATATCTTGAACGGCAAACGCCGCAGTAAAGCCCGCTAAGGATCCGCACAGCTATCATCATTATGCTACAAATTGTGCCATCCGTATTAGGCCAGGAGACAGATGTGATTTTGGAGTGAGGAATTGTGGAAGTAAATTTCATGTTACGTCGTAAGCGTATGAAGTGGGTTGATGACACAGAGATGACAATGATCGATTTGTGTGATTTGGCTACTCTTCCTGTCGCTAACCGACGGGACTAGGTAAAGTCCATTTCACGAAAGAAGTCCCGCAGACGTGGCGCTGCAGGCATGGGTTATTTTAGGAATGTTGCTAACTTAGCGTATAATAATAATTAGTTCCACTTATTTCCGCGGGACTTCTTTCGTGAAATGGACTTTATCCAAAGTGTCTGAAGTCGATTTAAACTTAGAATTTCTTTGTTGCTCGTTCTAAAAAGATTTCGGGATAAGTATTTAGCCGCGTCTGACTGTTCCAGGAATTTAAAATAATTTAATTTTTCGGCTACTGTTCCATTCCAAGTTTTAATTGATTAAGATTTTGTTTTTAGAGGATTTTCTACGCCACAGGCATATTGAAGACTCTACGCCTAAGGGCCTGTACACACCACGTTTTTTAAACCCGCCGTTGACGTGCGTTTTAGAAACGTCCGTCGATGGTGCTCTTTTATCCTACAGAATAAACTGACTTGCGTGCGTATCGCTACAAACGCGCGTCGACGGTGCGTTTAAAAAACGTGGTGTGCCCTTAGTTGTCTCAAAAAAAAAAATCTTTATTAAATAAAGATTTTTTTTTTGAGACAACTAAGGGCTCGGCTAAGCTTGCCTCAAACACAACTTTTGAACAAAGCTACGTCAAAGAATTCTGTTTCCTAGAAGAGCGCCGCTACATACCGGCCGCAGTGACAGCCGTCATGAAAATGATGGCCGGGGTTTGGTTTTACAGTGTAAAAAAAACCGGCCAAGTGCGTTTGTTGTATGGGATTCAATATTTGTTTTATTTTATTTTAATTATTTATTTTTAAAGTGAATGTATAACTAAAGATTATGTGAATATTTCAAGCGTCTACCTGCTGCCGTTATCAATATCGAGCAAAAACGAGCAAAAAAATCACGTTTGTTGTATGGAAGCCCCGGTAAATATTTTTTTGTATTTGTTGATATAGCGGCAACAGAAATACATCATCTGTGAAAATTTCAACTGTCTAACTATCACAGTTCATGAGATACAGCCTGGTGACAGACAGACAGACAGACGGCGGAGCCTTAGTACTAGGGTTCCCGTTTTACCCTTTGGGTACGGAACCCTAAAAAACTATCTAGGGAAGCACACCGTTTCATAAATAACGCTTCAGTGACGTCACATAATCAGCCTATAATCCCCACTCCTGGGACACAGCCCTCGTCTCTTCGAGAGGTAGTGGGCTGTAAATCTACCACGCCGGCGCCGGCTCAGTGCAGGTGGTAAATGTATTCAATTTTTTTTTTTTGGTTCTATGACATGCCGGTTTCCGCACGATGTTTCCCTTCACCGTTTTGAGAGCAGTGGTGATAAAATTGTGTGTTTTGACGAAACGGTTGGTGCAGTGGTTAAGCGATTGACTGCTGCGCTGCGTGTCGCGGGTTCATTTCCTGGACGGAACAAATATTTGTATGATCTACAAGTAGTTGTTCCGGGTCTGGCTGTTTGTGTATGTGAGTTTAAATATTTGTAAACGCAACCACAATACAGGAGAAATTCCTAGTGTGGGGCAACGTTTAAAAAAAAAAAAAAAGTGAAGCTCCAGTCTGGGTTTGAACCCTCGACCTGCAACTCGTAAGTTGGGGCCGTTACCACTGGACCACCACTGTTCTATAGTGACATCATACGACGGTAAATTGTGGACGCTATGTGGCGGCCGCCGTAGTCTTAGGAAAATGTAGCTTTCTAACAAAAAAAACCGGCCAAGTGCGTGTCGAACCACGCACAATGAAGGGTTCCGTAGTTAGGATGAATTTATCCTAAAAACAAACTTAACATTGTAGTTAAAAAACATGTTCTCCCATACATCGATATACGTCACAGTCAATTCTCCAACTGCAAATATAAGTTTGTAATCGCAAAAACATTTTTTTTATGTGATATAACTACAAATTTACAATTTTAGGACTTTTTCCTATACTTGTGCTGTAAGACCTTGCTTCTTGCCAAATTTCATGATTCTAGGTCAACGGGAAGTACCCTGTAGGTTTTGATTTGTTTGCGAGTATCGAAATATGTCGCAATAATGTCGCTTAAATCGACGTATTTTTTATTGCGTTGCCTTAGAAACTTGATTTTTTTAGAGCTCCGTTAGAATGGACTTACGTATTTGATATTAATTTCAACTTGATATCTACACGCGTTCCTGAGAAAAAGGGTCTTGACAGACTGACAGACAGACGGACAGCAAAGTGATCCTATAAGGGTTTCGTTTTTTCCTCTTGACGTATGGAACCCTAAAAATGCACGTGCAGCACCGTACACCTGATAGAAGAGAAACTTCTTAAAAAAAATAAGAATAAGAGAGATTTAGTGTGAGAGACAGAGATAGTTATATCTTTCTTCTCTCTCTTGTAAAGAAAATTTCCTCGGAGGAGCTCGTGGCTAAGTAATAACAGTCGCATGGGTCGATCCATCAGGTTAAGCTACACTTGCCGGGGTTGGTCCGTGGATGGGTGACCATCTTTACATAACGAGACTCCTCCGTGCCTCGGAAAGCACGTTAAGCCATTAGTCCTGTCATTCGTGGATCTTTGACAGTCGTTAAGAGTCGTCAGAAGCCCGAAAGTCTGACAACCAGTCTTACCAAGGGGTATCGTATTACTCAGTAACTGGATTGTGGAGGTCAGATATGGAGTCGCTCCATGTAAAATACTGGTATTTAGCTGCGTCCGTCTTGACTGGACGACCCCAACATAGTTGGAAAAAGACTAGTAAGATTGATTGATGTAAAGAAATTTGCCTAAACGTGACACGTCCTTGAAATTTCTCTCTCGATTCTCGTCCAATTATCGAATGCCTATGGCATTAAGTCCGCCTCTGTACATTTCTGTGCTTAAAGTATTAAATAAATAAATCGCCGCCTAAGAAGTTTCAGTTCAAAAAATTTGTCACAACGGTCAAAATAGTAGATTGTTATACAAGGGTCGAAAGGAATCAATTCCTTATCCATAGTCCGAGTAGGAATTGATGACTTTCATCCGTGTTAACACTCTACTTTTCATTTCAAATATTTGGAAAGTAAAAATAGTTTAGAGGTATGAGGAACAGGGTGTAAAGTTCACTCATCCTCTATTGAAAATGGAGGATCCTCCGACCAGACGGGTGTTGTGTCTGGTGGGCAACTGCCCGACGGCTGATGTCCGGACGTTGTATATATGCTAGTTGCGTGGTAAACTCTGCTTGCGCGATGCAGGACTTTGCGTGACGTCAGTGTGACGCGTAGTTCGCATGTGGCGATGTTGATGACGCTACAATAGTTTTTCTATAATATTTTATTTTCTTGTTTACTCGCCACTTCATAAAATCATTGCATGTATTCAAAAGATTTCCTTTAAAATTTCTGGCAAAAATGTTTAATTATTGTATTTACGTCTTTAACCGAACCTGAGGTCAAAATTACAGAATCACTTAAACTCATTTTTATTAATTAATCAAATATTAGTCTATAAAACCGAGATTTTGAATTTCGGTGCGGCTTACTGAGTTAGTATCCCGCCAAATTATATAGTCTATTTTTACACCGCGTCACCGCCGCGGGCCGTTTCGTTTAATAGGTTTTTTTTTAATTCACACTGGTTGTTTATACACTCACAAGACCACAGCATTTATTTTTATTTAAATCGATATTTTTTTTTTAATTTTGTAAAGTATTTCTTAGCCGACTACCTAACCAAATTTAGTTCTGCTTTTTAAATTCATTCCCGCCCTAGAGAGGGAAGCAACTACTATGAGTCTTTCCCGCCCAAGGGTGGGGAGCAGTGTTTTCCACCCGCTACTCGGATAAAAAATACACTACTTTGAAATTGAAGATTGAAATGAGACATGAAAAGTCTATCTCCCAACCTACATTCAGTATGTTATGTCAGACAATGTTTCCTAATACGACACTTACAGTGTTGATAGTACAGCGGTCGTTTTCTTAACTACCGTTCTGCGTTCGTCACGTTATATACCAACATATGTATATATCCTTAATTATATAGTTAAAGTGTCCAAGGACGCCCGAGGGTCCCCGTAAAGTTTAAGAAGTTAGTACAGAAAAGTTCTGATACGTAATTGTGTGTGGTTGGACTACAGTAAGGTTTTTTGTTCGCTAATACTAGAAAATGTTAACAAATGGAAAGTGTTTTGACCCCTGTGACCATTTTGTGTATCATTAAAAAGTTTTTTTTTTTAATAGTTCAAAAATATTGCTTATAGGTACAAACTTTGTGTATATGACGTACTTATGAAGTTAATGACAATGCCAGATCTTGCCCCACTCTTTCATTAATTTACAATAAATGTAAATTTATCAAAATTACCGCATGAAAATATAATCCTTTGTTACTTAACTATTATTCTGATAAACCTGCGGATAAAAAAATTGTGTAAAAAGGAGTTTAAAAACCAAAGTCCTATTTCCTGTTTTTAATCGCGACCATCTGCGTTACTTTGTACGCATATACGTGGAACAAAACGAGATTTTTAATTTAAAATGACATCTATTAATTAAATTACTATGTACGGATTTTAATATGTATTTGGTCTAAATACACCCAGTAATTGAAAATAATGTTTTTTTAATATATATTTATATAATAATTATGAATGATACTGTGTTCTAATCATTCTTTCGCATTTGAGCGTTAGGTGTAACGAAACGCCATTGACGATATCAAAAAGTAATTAGAGATGGGTTGTACACGATATCTGTTATCACTGTTACCGTTACACTAAAATAACAAATCCAAATTACTGTTATGAAATAACAGCCTGTTATTTATGTACGGACGATAAATATGTATTTAAATCTCTATTGAATATCTTCTTTGTTTATTTTTGTTTAAAGTTGACATTATAGAATTACGTTAATTTATAAAAAAAACTTTAAGAACCTTGCTATATTCCTTCATTTGTGAGTGTTTATGGTAAACGGTAACAGTCCGTATGGGAGCTGTTTTAATGACTACGTGCCGTGGTGAAATGATCTATTGTTTAAAATAACATACCTTTGGTAGGAACAACATATATTTGTTATTTTTTAATATCTGTTATTTCTATCTGTTACGATAAATACGCCTCACCCCTAAAAGTAATTCATTTTCATTCGGTCTGTTCTGTTTGAAGACAGTTTGTTTTTGACGCTCCATAATCTCTCCGTGATCATAATACTGTTTTATTTTCACAACAATTTTTGCTTTTATACACGGCCTCGATTTTGCCTACTCGCCGACTTGTGCTACTTGTCTCGTATTCTGATCATTGCTTCCGACTTGGTTAACGATGCTAAGGTGCATAAATTGTCACTTGTGCGTCGACAAGATGCTTAGAGATTTTGTAAACTCATATCGGCACTGCAAACTCTTCTCGCAACATGGAAATCGTTGCAACAGGTATGTAGATACTAGGTTATTTATTGATCGTATTTGACCGTAACGAAAAATCCAAAATAATAATGATTGTACTAACTGCGGTTTTGCTTGGCTTGTAACCTACAAATGCTACAAATTATGAATGAATAGTATACTTAACTAAAAGTATCTTGAATTACTGGTAAGTACCTAAAGGCAAAATAGTCAAGTTTATGTTTTAGGGGTTATGTGTGGAAGGTGTACATAATAATGAACTTGTTTATCTGAACCATAATTATTTTCTTACCTTACAGCTTCTACCAGTAGCCGTAATCTATCAAGAGTGCTTCTTGCGGCTATACCAGCATTGTAGAAATCGAAATGTGAATGCTGAAAGAGATCTAGGTCACACACACGTTTGTATTGGATGTGGACATTCTGTTCATTCATTCTGAAGACCGTGATCCATTAATAACTTATTATAACTGCACTTAACCTAAGCTTAAGGTATCTAACCTAAATGTAATAATTTTTCTTAGATTTAAACAGAAACCGCAAGGTCTAAAGACATTTAAACATATTTTTAGTTATCACTAATAAAGCAGCAATAGACTGCTTCATTCGACATGGTTGTAAACCAACTTTTATTTGATGGGTCAAAGTTCTATAGAGTTGCTGGCATTGTCCTTTGAATTTAAAATGAATATGTTCTTTTGTACTTTTGTCAAGTGAAATTGCCTGTCACCCTATAAAATTTTCTCCGAATATATTTTTGCTACGATCTATTTCTCCCAGTTGTTTCTTTTATCTTACAAAAAAAGTATAAATACATTGAAATTAAATTAAATGATTTTATTTTATTTTTGTAAGTAGGTTTGTACAAACTTCTTTTACACGTCAATCATATTTTAAAAACTATATGAAGTCGGCGTTTCCTATCCGACTACTCTGTGAAGGAAGGCCGAAACAAACTCAGAGGTCAAAGTCTCTTTTAACAGCTTCACTGCCAACTGAAATTTGGTGACGTCATGAGAAAATCCAATGTATTTTTTTTGTAAAATATGCATGAGGGCTACTCCGCATATTAGCGGGGCCGGCACCCCGCACTCCGCTAATTTGCGGAGCTGGCAGCGAAGTTGTTAAGTCTCATGTGAAGACCATGTAGATAGATATCTGAAATGGTCTTTTGAGGAAAAAACCACACAGATTGAGTGAACCTATCCGTAGTCCATAGTAGTAATACATAATGTGTCCATAGTCAGTGCACACATTTGTCAGTAATCGTGCAGCTCAACTCAGAACTTCAGAAACTCAACGATTCGACTAACAACACCAAAGAAAGGACATTTAGATAGGCCGCATAAATTACTCAAACTGTCAGACCAAGATTAAAACTAACAGAGAGAAAAAAAAAAGGTTTAATGACCCACATTGTCTTCACATTCATAATAATTCAAAAAATGTCAATGAGTATATAAAATCCAGAAATAATCTTGGTCATTTTGTAAGACCAACTGTTTTTGTTAACTGGTCTTATTAAAACGACAAAAATACGCTTAAAAATACATATAACAAAGCACTAGTCATTAAGAGAAATTTGAACACTTCCGACATTTTAATTCTCAAAAAAGAAACAAGGAAAAACGTTACTAATTCGCTTGCTTTTCATTATAAGTGTTAACTAAAAGATGGACTAAAACTCGGCACTGGGTTTGTAGATAGCTCTATTTTATGTGAGCGCATAGCATAGAATAATAATAAAATTTAAAAAACAAAATACGCGCAATCGTGACTAGTGATCTGCACATTAATGTTTTAAAGTGTGTTTACACCGTTTCCTTTATCTTGTAGAACATTTATCCAACCAAACAAATGCCAGCCAATTTTCTACTTTATAATAAACTTCTAATTATTTTAGTTTTTAGTATACCTGACCCCGTGACTTATTTAAAAACTATTGCAGCGCGAATACGCGCTGGTTACGTGCATATGTCACTTTTTTTCGGAAAACCGGAAAGCGCCCTCTGTCGGCATGACCACGCGTTTAAGTTCACCAAACAAAAACTGACTTAAGAGTCATTTTACGATCGCGTATTCACGCAACAGTCGCTTTTAAATAGGACGTGGCCTAGACATTTCAACACAATGTAAAAGTGTATAAATCAAATCATAAATAAAATCAAAAATATTTAATTTCACATAAACCTGTATGGGCACTTTTGAAACATCAGAATCTAGGTGCATGGTTCCAATTGGTCGTTTCCTATGGAGAAGAGCCGGCAAGAAACTCCACGGTTACTCTTTTTAAAATAATTGGCTTTTCCAATGTATTCAAATGACAATGTTAATAGGTATGGGAGGACAGTGTAGGCCCACCAACAAGTACCAATACTTAATAAAATAGAAAATGGTCTACAAAGCTACAGTCTATGAAATTGTGATACCCAAATTTAGATTAACTAAAACAAGAAAAGAAAGAAAGAAAGAAAAATATTTTATTTGGGACACGCACAAGAAATAGAAATATAGCATTTAAAACTAACTAACAACAAGCAAGTAATTTCTTATAAACAGTATCCGCTTTTATAACAAGTTGCCAAAGTCGTTTATAGAACTTAGCGATGGAAAGTTCAAAACCCAAATCAAACGCGTCCTTAACAAAAAAGCATATTATAAGATTAAGGACTACGTTGAAGACAAGGAAGTTTGGCATCAATTCCTTCTGTACATATTGCTTCCCTGGTACCTTATTAACGGCATAACTATATGTAAATGTCTATTAACTGCTCCCAAATTAAAATGTTTATTTATATTTTTTTTTATACATACTTCCTTGACATAATATATTTATTATTTGACACTAAATACCTACAATTTTAATTTAAAATATTTATTAGTGACTTTTGTGGACAGGATATTAATTCAGATTTGCTACAGTGGAAATGGCAATCATATCATTTGGTTTAAATAGGTTTTTATTTTTATTAATTTAAAAATATTATGTAAAGATTATTTTTTAATGTTATTACAACTGTAACAAATCTGACTTAATAGCCTATCCAGAAATGAATGAATGAACGTCAACCCACACACCATCCTAAGATTCCGCCATCGTAAACAATACCTTAGAGATCGTCCCGTCATTTAGCTGTACATTTTAATTAAACGCCTGGACGCTGTGCACTGGACAATGGACACTAGAGGGCATCACGAGCGGTCATTACGCATTACATTCTCTTTATTAAACGTCCCCCGTCCGTGCTGCGATCCACCTACATGACTAAAGCTGGAACATACGAGGGGTTATTGCGACGAACTTGTCGGTTTAGAAGAGTCTAACACCGGGTTTATTTGGGCTAGAGTTTTTCATTACAGGGCAAAGATCTAAGCTTTTTTCTTTTTATATGTGCAATTTCTTTGGGTCCTGTCACTAAGATAAGAGTCCAGTTTATCCAGCTATGGCCTTCTATGTGGTTTTCAGTGGCGAAAGCACCATACAACACGATTCCTACCGGCTTCCCTTCGGAGGCTCGCATCAGCAATTCTACTGCTTAGCTGAAAAATGGCACAGTCAATAATGTCGTGGTGTCTAGTATTGCCTAAAAGTATATTTATACTACGGGTATATAATTCACCATAACATTCAAACAACAACCACGCTCATTAATTTAGCTTAGAATTACAAAAAAAATGTTCTAAAATAGCCCGGTGCCAAAACGTCTTATTCAACAACTAAAAATTCATACAATAGCGACCCCATCGTGACGTCACTTTATGTCACGTGGCACTGCTTGATATGAACAAGAGCAAGTACAACGGGTTACTACGATAGAGACAGATGTAGAAAAAATGCGTCAGTGAGAACGAGATGGAGGAATATTGCACATTTTATTTAGTTTAGATTCTATTATTTTCCTATAATAATTTTAGAACCTAATATATTATTTGAGTTTCTTTCTGTAAAACATTGAGTTTTGATTGTGTAGTGATAGTGTATTTTCGATTCTGCTACTTGACGATAGATTAAAAAAAAAAAAATGTTTACTTTATTGATAAGTAAATTAAAAAAGGTTCGGCTTCTCTCTTACACCTCGCCGCTCGTGGTTTTTCTCCACATACTCGTAGCTCATCCAGCATAATATAGTCTTTTCCCAACCATGTTGGGTTCGGCTTCCAGACTAACCGGATACCAGCATTTTACATGAAGCGACTGCCGATCTGACCTCCACAACCCAGTAACTGGGTAATATAGGTCATTTTTTTTTCTTTAAATGTTTTCCTTTCTTTTCTTTTCTCAGTTAAGTTTTAATGATGGTCTGACATTTTGAGCGCTTTATGCGGCCTACCCAAATGTCCTTTTTTTGGTACTGTTCGTCGAGTCTTTGAGCTCCTTAAGTTTTGAGTTGAGCTGCACGATTACTGACAAATGCTTACACTGATTGGACAGGTCCGCTCAAATTTGCGTGGTTCTTTCCTCAAAAGACCATTTCAGACACGGATCTACATGGTCCTCACATGATCTGACCAAGATTATGTCTGGACTTTAAAAGAGACTTTGACCCCTGAGTTTGTTTCGCCATTTCTTCTCAGGGGTAGTCAGATAGGAAATGTCGGCTACATCTAATTATTTTTTTTATATGACGTGTAAAAGTGATTTTAATATCCTATTTACAGAATAAACGATTTCATTTCATACGATACCCCTTGGTAAGACTCTTTGTCAGACTTTCGGGCTTCTGACGACCTGTAACGACAGTCAAAGATCCACGAATGATAGCCGGGATTCCTCCGAAAGTCCTCCGTGGCTCGGAAAGCACGTCTCAGTATGTAAAGATGGTCACCCATCCACGGACCAACACCGACAAGCGTAGCTTAACCTGATTAATCAACCCATGTGATTGTTATTACTGAGCCACGACCACGAGCATAATTAATATGCTCCACCATAATATGAAATGAAAAAAATACTCTATATTAGGTAATGCAACAAGTTAAATGTTAAACAAAATTTAATTTACTCAAACATGCTTGGAAATTCGAGCATTATTTTGACGACAACTGTACTGATCAAATACATGCGAGCAGCCGGCCGGCAATGTTAGTATGAAAATCCATAACTGTCGTGTTTAGGGCCGAATAAATTACTATGAAAACTCATATCTGTCGTGTAATTTAAAAACGGAACGACCTTTTACGTCGACACATGGCAACCAAGGAGGTAGCATAACAAAGATTGTATTTAAATTTCAAACTAGCTTGCAAATAGAGCTGTTTAAAGTAAAAATAAACAAATTAACATATTGGCGCGTG
Source organism: Tiliacea aurago (assembly GCA_948098905.1). NCBI lineage: Eukaryota > Metazoa > Arthropoda > Insecta > Lepidoptera > Noctuidae > Tiliacea > Tiliacea aurago. The sequence goes on from OX402585.1 coordinate 23,409,682, forward strand.
AAAACTTATCGTTTTTCGTCATTGAATCTGGAATTTATAAATAATTTACTTAGTTTGAATTTCCGCGCATTATTTGAGAAAAGCACTATACAAGCCTTGGCGGCAACCAGGCATTGATGGACTTACGTATGAGTGCCTCGGATTCGTCTCGGCCCACATTTTCACGTTCGTCCATCAATGCCCCTTTAGCCACTTCGATGGTTAGCAAATAAACAAACATGGCCGCTAAGTGTCTATATCAAATTACAAGATGGCGTCCGAGTGCCAGCACCCTAATTGCGTAACACAGTTTGAATCGGAATTGGAATTATTTTTAAGTATATTGCGAATCCATTGCTTTTTATGGTAGAAATAGGTGTCTGCTCAACAACGTAAATAACGCAATGAATGTTGTTGAACTGTCAATTTGAAACCGATTCCTACTGATAGTGTGTTACGCAATTAGCTCTCAGGTCAGATAACATAACCAACGTGGGTGGTCCCCAAGCGCCAGATATTTTAAAACTAGGTCCGAAACAGCACTTTACGGCATTTAAAAAAAAAACCCCGTAAACTGACCTATGGGAACTTTGTTCCCAAAAAAATGTGTGGTCATATTTAAGGGAATTGGCACAGACCATCAAGCTGGACACCGCGTGGCATACGCTGGCAGAGTTTGCCGCATGGGAGACGCCACGCCGTGCCCTCATCTCAGGAGTAGGTAATGACCTGTCGCTGCCGGCCGTGGTCGAGTCGATGGTCGACAGCTAGGAGTCTTGGGACGCGGTGGTATCCTTCTGCGAAACAGTCGTGTCGCAGAAAGAGGTTGCAGAAAGGGAGCGGGAGATGTCTTCCGCTCACCCGGCCCGCAGACGCCCTCTTCCGACCCCCCTAAATAGGTCCAGGGACGGCAGACGTGAGGACGTCCGCTGCCCCCTATCATACAGGACCCGAGTGGCAGCGTGTAGTGTTCTACGCGCGCCCCTTTCAGACGTCGTGGGGGGGGTCAAACACCTAACCCCTCCAGACATGAGGTGGCCCGCAGAGGCAGGCCGGCACTAGCCGGGGATTGCGGAAGTCGCACTCCCAGATCCCAAGATCCCCGGTGCAAGTGTGGGAAAGGAACACAGGTGTTTTTAGCCAGCAAGAGTCTGACAGTCCCCTCCGCCCGCCCTAGGGCGGAGGACATCCATGAGGATTTTCCACCCCGTGAACCAAAAAAAAAAGACTATCGAGCTGAACAACTTTCTCTATGGGACCAGCACCGAACTTCAATAGGTACCCGAGTAAGTATTGAAGTTTTTCCATCCAAATGAATGGGACAGCCCATTCCAACGACATACTTCTCCAGACTCCAGATAGATATGCAAATACAACGGATTTTCGCAACAAACAATCGACTTTCCCATCTAAATCACGAACGCGAATGGATTAAAATGTCGGCTTATCGAGAGGGGTGTCGCATCGCACTTTTATATTTATTATATATTTCAGTTGCACAAAACGCCTGGATTTTACAAATAAATGTTATCACGTGGATACGGTTGGCGAGATAAGCGATATTAATATTGCTATAAATTGCCGATAGCTTTGACAGGATTTACTGTACAGTCGACTACAAAGAGTACACTTGAATACATTTGAAAGTTACAAAAATATATATCCTTTGACGATGTTGTCATTGTTTGTTACAAATACTTGTACGAGTAGACATTTCTGAGTTCTGCATTTTCTGAGTATACTCGTACTAAAGAAATATTTCATACAGATTTAGCTATCCACATGATTGTGAAATTATATCTAGTAACAATAGCTGCTCTTATTGTACTTACCTCGAGAGTCATGGCCTACAGGCAATGGATGTGGCTTTCCAACAGTGTGGGTGGTTTCTGATTCCTCCCAGTTTAGGTCCGGTCTGTGTCATGGTTGCGGGAGGAATGGTAGTCCTCAGTTATCTGGGGCGTGTTTGCTGTGTCTTTCTGAAGCTGCATTGTCTAGGTGGGACAATGGGTACTTAGAGGTAATTATGTTTTTATTGAATGTAGGCGCGGCTTTCTGTTTCAATTTGTTTGGTGATGCTGTGCGAATACCTATAATAATACTTACCATTAAGAGCGGGATGCTTCGCATTGTGCCAATGAGCATATTATGTTTGTGTGCAATTTATGTTATTTCATTGCAATGTGCGTTTTGTTTGTGCAGAATAAACAATTTTTCTTTCTTTTCTTTCTAGACATTATATATGACAGATTTATGTTTCAATTAAATATGCCAAATGTATGTATCCAGCAAGAAGTACACTGTAATGTGTACGCTCTGAAACGTTAATTCGTTTCAGAGCGTACACATTACAGCGTCCGTCTTGCTGTCTACGAGTACATCAATTTCGCAAATTGAGTGAACACATAATAATCGTTAATACCATATGTATAATTATTTGTAACGAAGTATGTACACTTCTTTCAATGGGTACATGTATTTGTAACTTTAGGGGGTATACATCCTGCCAGGGTTGCAAGTTTGTCCGAAAGGGATATCGTGGCCCTGGCACACAGGCAACGGTTTTAGTCAGTAAAAGTCTGACCCGCCCTCCCGCTCAGCCCAGAGCGGGAGAATTTATTTGATAATTTCCCGCCCAAAAAAAAAAAAGGGGTATTCATCTCTTTGTAGTCTACTGTACCGCCTTTTGTTTGGTAAACAATAAAATGTTGAATAATTTAAAGTTATGTTATGATTTTGTACTTACTGATTAAATTTTTATGAATGGCCCAATTGACATGTGGTAATCAGTCTTACCAAGGGGTATCATGTTACCCTGTCACTGTGTTGTGGAGGTCAGATGCCACAACACAGTGACAGGGACAGTTGAATACCAGTATTTCACATGGAGCGACTGCCTAGTCGCTCCATGTAAAATACTGGTATTCAACTGCATCCGGTTAGTTGAGCTGATTCCAACATAGTTGGGAATAGGCTAGTCAGAATGGTTTTTTTTTTTTTTGAACAGTTATGATCATGACCTTTAATCTATCAATCAAACAACTCAGCCTATCGCAGTCCACTGCTGCCCATAGGCCTCTCCCAGGCTGCGCCACAACACCCGGTCTTCCGCCTTCCGCATCCAGTTGACCCAGCCATCTTCTTAAGGTCGTCGGTGCATCTAGCTGGGGGGCGTCCCACACTACGCTTGCCGATACGCGGTCTCCACTCCAATACTCAATACTCAATACTTTTATTGCATTCCACATGTAGATTCTTAAGTGGTAAATTTATAATTAGATCATATGGATTGTCGGGCACAGCAAAATAAGTGAGTTAAGAGAGAGGAAGCATTTTAAAGGTACTATTAATTAATAAAAACAAGTAAAATTTTAAGTTATGACTTTATATGTCTATCACTTAGATACTCGTTTATCGAGTAGTAGCTTTTATTTAGCAAAAATACTCTAAGTTTTTTCAAAAATATTTTAATTTTCTCTTCTTTTTTTCTCCAGGACTCGTCTGCTCCATCGGCCATCGGTCCTTCGACAAACATGGCCAGCCCACTGCCATTTCAGTTTGCTTACTCTGCAAGCTATGTTGGTAACTCCGGTTCTTTTCCGGATAATTTCATTCCTGATTTAATCTATACCTTAGAGCATTTAAGGCCCTGCAGTATCGACATAGATAGCGATCGCTTTTACGACCGAATTCGGTCGCAAAGTCCTAATGGGGTCCCTGGACAGTCAAAATAGCTTGATAGGCACGAAAAAATCTTAGGTTAAATGCTCTAAGATAATAATAATTATTATTTATTTATTTATTTTCTCATCACAAATGTTGGTTTGGACAGAAGGTGCTTAATCTAAAAAAAATAGGGTTAACTTTTGTGAGAGACTGGTGCCCGAAAAAGGCATAAAATACCTGAGTTACGGGTCACCAGGCCCCCCAATACTCTAATTTAGATTAATTTACAAAGTAAGTATGTGATGAAGTTAACTTAAATTCTAGGTACAATTAAATATAAAGAAAGAAAAGAAAAATGATCTGACTGGACATACATATTATATGTGATTTAAGTGTGTGTGTGGGGGTGTGTATGTGTGTATGTGTGTGTGTGAGTGAGTGTGTGTGTGTGATAAGATCTATATAGGAAGAAGAAAATCGTAGCGAAGTCAAAATTGTACATTAAATATTTTTGAAAAAAAGTAATTGCGACGGGGTCTAGGATCGATTCTTATGCCGAAATATAGTTTTAAGAATTTTTGTCTGTTTGTCTTAATGTGTTCCAGCATCACACCAATTCTACCAGATAGATTCTGTTCAAATTTTGCATAGATATTCCCTACAAGTCTGATCAATTGGTAGGTTATATATTATCTCGCTATTTGCTGTGGGGGATGAGCAACGTTGCATTATGTTTGTATCCCTCTATGAATGCATGTAACGACAGTAGCGCTTGCGACCACTAGACCAACGAGGCCGTTTTTAGGGTTCCGTACCCAAAGGGTAAAACGGGAACCCTATTACTAAGGCTCCGCCGTCTGTCTGTCTGTCTGTCTGTCCGTCTGTCACCAGGCTGTATCTCATGAACCGTGATAGCTAGACAGTTGAAATTTTCACAGATGATGTATTTCTGTTGCCGCTATAACAACAAATACTAAAAAATGATTATATATATAATATAACAACAAACGTGATTTTTTCACTCGTTTTTGCTCGATATTGATAACGGCAACAGCTAGACGCTTGAAATATTCACAGAATTTTTAGTTATATATATTCACTTTAAAAATAAATAATTAAATTAAAATGAAACATATATTTAAGGGGGGCTCCTACACAACAAACGTGATTTTTTGCCGTTTGTATAGTACGGAACGGTACGGAAACCTTCGTGCGCGAGTCCGACTCGCACTTGGCCGGTTTTTTTATATAAATGTGGCTGTTATTTTGTATATTGTGGTGTGTTACGATTTACACGCGAACGAAGTCGCGGGTAGAAGCTAGTAGAATATAATATGTCCATTTTCTCATCGGGAGTAAACCTTATTTTATACTTAGATTAAGTTTTTAATAGGTATGTTGGACATTTTGAAGACCTGTATGTTTTCCCCAAACGTCTCAGGAATTCAAATATAGACTTTAAGACAATATTAAATTATCCCTCACATGAAACCTTTTTTTAAATTATTACGATGGCAGCATTTAAGTGTGTCATTACTGTATAAATACAGCTTTTACTGAAAGTTTTTTTGCCTTATATATTTTTAAGCAGTAAATAACTATGTCTTTGATCCAACTTTAATAGCTGAGTGTTTTAAATGCAAAGAGTATTTACAAAGACATTTAGTCCTGAAGTTCAAAACTAGTATAGGTATAGTAGACATCGTAAACATTTGCCTTCGTTTACAAACACTCATTAGGGATCTCTTTGCAAACGTAATGAAGTTAGTTTCTTAACGTCCACAAATGCTCCTTCAGCGCTGAATCTGGGGACACAGTAGTGCCCCCGCCAATACGAGCCAAAAACAAAAAGCACTACCTATCTTTTCTCGAAGCGTTTCATCATATTTTCAAACCCTCGCCTGAATAATGCTAGACGTCAAATTCTCAGGATAAAATGTAATTAGCAGACTTATAAAACACGCAAAGTTTCATATGTCTATAGCTTTTATACTTTGGATTTTATATTCAATACGTCGATTTCGGCACTGACTGACTCACTCACTCACACATCAAAACGTCTAGGGCACTTCTCGAAGTCCTAGTAAGCTGAAAATTGGTATGCAGGCTAGGATTTGCACACAAATAACAAAATAATTAAGCAAGTTTCACCCTCCATCATGTCTGTATTTTTACGGAAAATAGATACCTACAAAGAGAAATTAAATCCCACCAAAAACATGTCATGTAATGTAGGTTGCCAAAACTTACAAACCGCTTTCACTGTTAAAAAGTTACCAGATTTAATTTAGAGCCTAGCTCCTCACTCTACAAACCTTACATCTTGGTCAAAATATGGCTTGGCCGTTCCATTGAACTATTGTATGACACAACATTAAAGATCAGTGACTTAATTTCTTACCATAAGCCCGTAGGAGTACCTGCGTGCTCTACATTGGTTCTGTACCCCAAGTGTAAGTTTGCAAGAGAGTAAACGTAACTATTTTGTTTGCGTTAAAATTTGACCGATAGATCATGATGCTAAGGGTGAGAATAAAAATCTTAACGCAAACGCGCTAGTTACGACTTACTGACTTGCAAACTTACACTCGGGGTACAGCCGATCTATTCTGTAAAAATCTCACCGTGAAAAATTAGGTGAAGTGAGCGTGAAGTGAGCTGTCAATAGTGTCAATCCCTAGCGTCTTGTGGAATGTCAGCTCACTTCACCTAACCTTTCACGGTGACATTTTTGCAGAATAGGTAGGCAGATAACTTTTTAACAGTGAAAGCGTTATGTAAGTCTTGGCACACTTTACATGAAGTGTTTTGGTGAGATTATATTGTCGTGTTAACGGTGGGGGACTTACGAGTTGTAGGTCATGGGTTCGAACCCCAGCAAGCGCTTTACTTTGTGTAAATAATTTCATCACCACTGCTCTCAAAACGGTGAAGGAAGATATCGTGAGGAAACCGGTATATCCTAGAACCAGCAATTCGAAGACATGTGACATCTACCAACTCGCACTAGGCCCGTGTGGTAGATTACAGCCCACTCCCTCTCAAAGATTACAGCCCACTCACTCTCGAAAATAAAGAATGAAACCAAATAGATTTATTAAGCACAGACTAAAAGGCACACAATATAATATACAGCAGATAAAAAAAAAAAAAAACAAGTAAAAAGTGTAAAGTGTGATGTAAGAAATTAGCAGGAAAGTGTGCCTCACGGCTGCGCCAAAAAGGCCCAGTTCAGCAAACATGCCAGACAACTCGTGCCTGACGGTGGTTTAAAAGAGGAAGCTGGTGGAAAAGAGGAAGCCTGTGTCCCAGCAGTGGGAACATTATAGGCTAATTATGTAATATTGTCGTAACCTTTCAGTACAACGCGTCTTTTATCAACAAAAACAGAAGAGCTACTAGTAACTGATGTTACGTCGGTTTCTCACACCCGGTGTTCGTTTACAATTACAATAATTTTAATAAATAATTATCATTTATTTATTTTTATTAAGTATGTTATTTCACTCATCTATTTTTATTTTATTTATTTCCGAATTATCTTTCCGTGACATCATAGCGGGCCCTATCAGAATACCAGCGCTGCGACACTTATTTTTAAGTGCCGCAGCATCATGATGAGATACGGGCCTTTTGCCCTCATAAAGGACTTTTTGTTTTTATTAAAAACTTTACTTTGTTTTATTTTTAGATTTGTTCTTTTTGTTTCTATGAGTGTGTTTTATTTTAATTTGTGATCTGTGCGAGTCCCAATAAATGCTTTTTCTTTTCTTTTTTTTGTCATAAAAACGTAACCATTCGTCTAGTTGAACATGAACCCACTCACATACCCTCTCACCCTCCCAACAGTACACACACACACACAGACAAACACAAAACACATCACACCCTCACCCACACCCCTTATGCACCTTGAACTCCGCTACACTTCATACAATTCATACGAGTACAAGTTTAAGATTTTGTTATTATTCTCTTCCAACAAATAGTTTGCCCATAGAACATGAAATGTAACTTTCATTATGCAGTTTATAATAATAATGCTTTTAATGATATTTTTGCCTCTAGGGGGGAGTCCCTAGTGTCCTGAAATACAAGTCACGGCTTAGTTTAGGCACCAGTCTCCCACAAATGAACATTGTCCTACATCATAATATTATTTGTTTTTTTTTTCATTTTTAAGTGTTATTTGTGAGAAAAATAAATATTTCATTAATAAAAACCGACTCCACCGACATGTGAACGTCGAGGCAATTCAGCTGTTAGACAACACAAATATAGTGTGAAGACTAAAACGAACAAAACCATTTGAGTGAGTGTAGTGTAAAAAGTGTAGAAATAATAGTGACAATGACACTATATAACACATGAACAAAGTGTTTTTATTATTATAGTAATATCAGACTCTAAGAAAGTGGAACGGACTTGTGTAAAGTGCAATAAACATTATTCTAGTTTTAAAATAATTATCACATAAAATATTAGGTTAGATTAAAACTGCTTATTAGTCTAAGGCTATATTGTAATTAATTATTAGGAACTTGGTTGTTTTTAATAAAGCGCAAAAAAAAAACGCGAAGTATAGGTAAACACCTGCCTGTGTTCACAAAATTCCTCTTTCCAAGTGAAAAATAAGTCATCCACGGCATTTCTTAGCCAGACAACGATTTAACGCTGACAAAGTACCCTTTTTCCTGCCATAAGGTAAATAAGCCCGTCTTTCACCATTTCAGGGAAAGCATTGAAAAAATTGTTTCATATTTTCAGCGTAGCGTCAATATTTAATTTGACGAAAAGCCACTTTGTATTTATTTATCGTGTGCGTCAGTTAAGAAGAGTATTGTTGTTGGCACAATCAGTATTATCTGAAAAACTGACACGACGAGATGAGCGTCCACTTTGCAGAGAGATTGGCGTACTTTAAACAGTTAAACCACCAGTGCTGTTTGTAGGACACACGCTTGTATTAACTGGTGAACTTGAAACGCAATGGAGCGTGTTCATTGAGAAAGATCAAGAGCGTGAAAATGGCGGTAAAGGGATCGGTTTTGTAAGTCGGTCACGTCTGAACTCATTCAAGCAAATGGAACAAGTCATCGCGTGAACGTATCCTTTTCTTATTCAAAACTTGACACCTACGAATACATTACCTCTTTATCACAAATAGCAGTTGAGTTAGCTACTTTGGGTATTGATAACGTAATGTTTTTGGATCGGGTTATTTGAGCTAATAATGTGTACGTGCGCATTTATAGGTAGGCTAGGTAGTACTTTTTTAGGGTTCCGTAGTCAACAAGGAACCCTTATAGTTTCGCCATGTCCGTCTGTCTGTCTGTCCGTCCGTCCGTCTGTCCCCGGCTTAGCTCAGAGACGCTTAGTACTAGAAAGCTGTAATTTGGCATGGGTATACATATTAATCACGCCGAGAATGTCGTAATATAAAACCATGAAAAATATATTTTTTTAGGGTCCCTAGGGCACGACGTAAAATGGGGATTATATTTTTTTTTCTCGTCTATTCCATGGTATCGTTGGATAGGCCGTTTAAAAATATTGTGGGTCTGTGAAAACCATTTTTCAATTCAGGGATCCGTTGGCGTAATATTAAGCCTTAAAGTGCTCCTTTTTGTTCGAGTCAAGTCCCCCCCCATGCCAGCTAAATGGTTGGTTTTGGATATGTGAAAAAATCATAGCAGTGGTATATATAACGAAATTAAAAGGAAAACTATCACAGCTAAGTAGGCTTTACAAGTTAACGAGTAAAAGTCGACCAACTTAAAATTGCAGTCGGAGAATTGACCGTAACGTATATCGATGTATAGCAGAGCATGTTTTTCAACTACAATGTTAAGTTTGTTTTTGGGATAAATTCATCCCATTTATGGAACCCTTCATTGTGCGTGGTCCGACTCGCACTTGGCCGGTTTTATTTATCTGAACTAGTCTGAAATGTAGGTTACATGTAAAATGGGTATATATGGTTTTATTTTGTCTACTTGTTTCTTTATCGACGCTTTGTGATTGTAAGGTTGAAAAACGTTAACGTTGAGATAAATAAACTGATCAAAGTCAAAGTCAAATTGTTTATTTCAAATAGGCACATAAAAGGCACTTTTTAACGTCAATATTTACAAAAAAATTGAATTGATTCTAGTCGCCCCTTCCAAAAGGTAGTTTCGTATGGAGAAGAATGGGCAAAAAACTCCACCGGACCTACATGATAAGCTCTTTGTCTAGAGAAACATTATAAAAGAGTAAAGAGGGATTTTCTTGCACGTTCTTCTCCATGCTGAACTGCCTTTTGGATGGGGCAACCAGAATTAATTACATTTTCTTGTACATTTTGAGGTTAAAATGTGCCTGTTAAGTGCCTATTTAAAATAAATTATTTGACTTTGAGAAAACTGCGCTAAAAAGAAGTACTTAATAACCCGCTTAATAGCTGCTCAATTACATGAAACTATTTTCACTATTAAGACGCAGATATATGCCAGTGACTTTGAGTGGTTAGCTTGCGTGTTCTGTACTGAGCTCACGCAATGCGTCGTACGTTCAGCCAGTAATAGGACTCACCCATCAAGAAGCGCTGTCCCCAATTTGACGCATTATTAATTTATTATACACAAAACAAAACGTATTTTAATAAAACGCGTAAACTAAAATAATAATTAAATTATCTTTAAATATGTGAAGTTTTCAGAAAAATACGCTTGGTAGATTTTGCGCCATTCTCAGTTTTTTATCCGCGTTAGACATAACTTTACAAATTAATTGTACTATGTAATATAAACAATCTAAAATATTCACATATTAAATTATTGAGAAAATGCTCTCATTTAACATATTTTTTTTTTCAAATCATTTTCACTACTCGTTTAAACGTGATCTTCAATATAAAATCATTAAAAGTCGGTTATCGTCGCCTTAAGTCCAAGGACCTTAGTCCTTCAACTTATCTCCGTTCCAACACGCAATGATAAATAACAAGTAAATAGTTCTCATATTCTCTCAATTACATTTATTAAACAAAATAGCTCTTAATTGTAGTGCTTTTAAAATAAAATTAACATTAACTCAAGTCACTCCCAAATTTAAAAGGGTAGACGATAATTAATATCAATCGAAAGGATTAAAATAAACATGTTTTAAGGGCTTAAAGTAAAGCTCTATAATACCCTTTCCATTATGTATACAAGTTTACATACAATGTTATTAAGTTCGTTTTAAATTGGCGAATAAAGCCCGTTGTACACACAGGGTTTTTTGCCGTGAAGTACTACGGTTGATTCGCCGTGTGTAGGCAAGGTCGTCAATGTTGTATGGATCACTTGTTGACAGATACGGCGGCACTACGGCACGGCGCCGACGCCGTCTGTGTCGTCCGGGGGTTTGCCTGTGTCATATACCTTTTCGTGACTTAGAGGGCTAGGACAAGGAGGGCGATACAAGAAACCAATGTCAATATAAAATAAGGTTGGGAATTCATAGGAAAGGACGTTAAGGAAAGGAAATCTAGTTTATCCACTTTTCTTTTGATTATGAAAGTTAAAAGAAAAGAGAGGAATACAAAAGGGTATTTGACACGTTACGCTTGCGTTTAAGACGGAGATATATGCCAGTGACCTTGAGTAGTTAGCTTGCGTGTTCTGTACTGAGCTCACGCAATGCGTCGTACGTTCAGCCAATAATAGGACTCGCCCATCAAGGACCGCTGTCCCCAATTTGACGCATTATTAATTTATTAAACACAAAAAAAAATATTTCAATAAAACTCGTATACTAAAAAATCAATAATTAAATTATCTTTAAATTGGTGAGGGTTTCAGAAAAATACGCTTTGGTAGATTTTGCGCCATTCTCAGTTTTTTATCCGCGTTAGATATAACTTTACAAATTAATTTCACTGTGTAATATAAACATCAATATTCACACACACACACTCACAATATTCACAAATTATTGAGAAAATGCTCTAATTTAACATATATTTTTTTCAAATCATTAATTAACACTTAACTTTTTGACGTGTAAAAGTGTTTGTACAAACCTACTTACAGAAAATAAATCATTTATCATTTATCACTACTCGTTTAGACGGGATCTTCAGTATAGAATCATTTAAAGTCTAAGAATATATTTAAACAAGCTGACACGATTATTGTACAGTGCAGCTAGCGCGCCGTACCGCAAAAAATCCGTGCCGTGTACAACTGGCCTAATGTGTCTGCGGTTGATGACAGTTACTAATGAGTGCATTTATATCTACGCTCATATAGGTCTGTATAAGTTCCCAAGTATTATAATAACATGGGACAAGGGCGGGAAGATCATAATGATAATTATACTCGTAGGTCTAAATGTGCTACATAGATAATCTCTGTTATTCTGACACTCGAGACATTTTAATCAACTGAAATATTTTTATGTCATAATTTTGGCCGACGGGTGTCGTGTTTCGCGGAAGGCAACATGACACCACGACTCAGCGCAATACGTCGCCGACCCAACGTAGTAACTAGATTTTGTAGTGATGTTTTTATTATGTCATCATCATCATCATTTCAGTCCACTGCTGGACATTGGCCTCCCCCAAAGGGTAGGGGGGGGGTGCCATAATAGCCACGCTTGGCAAGCGGGTTGGCAAAATGCATAGAGAACGCTGCTGCCCATTCTCTAGTCAGTCCCTTAGTGGCCTTTTACGACACCCACGGGAAGAAATAGGATGGTGCTATTCTTTACGTCCGGCACCACACGATATTTTTCAGTCAATTATGGCTATTTGACATTTAATTGACCAAAAATAATATTTTGTGTATTTTGTCTATGGGCCTTAGTTGCCTGAAAATAAAGAAATTATTATTATTAATTTTGATATATTAACACATCTCGGGACCTTGGGGTCCCGGCTCTTTGGAAGGCGTACGAGGGGCCGAAGCCAGGGTGTTTGACGCCCGCCGCGTTCTTTGAAAGGGGCGCGCGTGGAACACTACGCGCCGCCACCTCGGATCCAGTGTGAAAGGGGCGGCAGACTTCCTCGAGTCCGCCGTTCCTGGACCCAACTAGGGGGGCCGGCATTATCTGCCCTCTGCCGACGCCCAGTGCGCCTGCTGCGGGCCGGTTGAGCGGACGAGATCTCCCGCTCCCTTTCCGCAGCCTCCTTCTGCGACACGACTGTGGACACCACATGCAAGTACACCCAAGGACAACCCCCGGTTGGCGTAGGGTTATTGGAGGATATGGTAACAAAGATTTGGATTATTAGTTGGGGTGGCTAAAGTCAACTGGTTATCTAGGACTATGGAAAGACTATGGTCCCTACCTGACCAATGTTTCATATAAAATACGCAGATAAAATGGTAGGGAGTGACTTGCACACTCAATGCCCCCGAAAACGGTCGCTAGCTCATAGTGTCGTGTGACAAGGGGCAACATGTCCGGAGATGCTTATGAGGAGTGGAGAGGTATTCCGTGGCTATCAGGACAATCCCGGAAGTACGGTCAAGATCCCTACCAGAATCTTACTGGAATACTTCCTACCTCCGAGCACGTTTGCTATATTATTATTATGTCGCTGGATCAATCACGACAAAACTTTACCAGAATAAATCACCTCATGTGTTAAAAATAAATTAAAGAATGAAGTAGTAATTGTCTCAAATCGGATCTAGATGTATAATGAATTGTATAGTTTAGATGTTGACTACAAGCATTTTCAACAGAAATGTAATTTTTTCGAGCTGTGTATGTTGTGCCAAATTTGCTGAGTATGGTACCAGCATCTAGAAACTAAATAAATAAAAGGAATCCTAGAACCCTACAAGTAAGTCCTAACATTACGTAAGATACGGAGCGTAATAGTAATGTAAATACTTGTAACATTGGGATAAATAAGCCAAACATACGTAGATACAAGATGGTCGTGTTATTGCTATATTTGCTATCAGCTTTCCGGCTGAATAGCTTTTACACCCTCATCAACTCACTACACTCCTAGAATAAACAATATTGGATATGGAAGATTCAATAATACATACCTGGTCTGCGTATTTCGCACTTTATTTTTTTATTTGCAGTATTTATGTTGTGTGCCTTTTAGTCTGTGCTAAATAAATGTATTTTCTTTCTTTCTTTCTTTAATTAACGAATCGAATATGCAAGGTGAAACAGAAAAAAGCAAAGTGAACTAGACCTCATTACAATACACAAGACTCAATTGTTACTAACGGAATCTTCAAGGTTCAGATTTTTGTAAAACCGATTGCTGGCGGGGTGACGCATGCCGCGTGGCGATCGACCACTATACACTTATACAGTCTATATTATTATGTAGTAGTGTGTAAACGTGTGTATAGTGCGATGTTTCACATCTGCCAGTCGTCCCGTAACGGCTCAATTTTTTTTTGCTCCATCAACTCGTAGCCGGCGTAGTATGTTATGACAACTTTACTCGTAGCTGGCGTAATATGCTATAACAACTTTACTCGTAGCTGGCGTAGTATGCTAAGAAAACTCGTAGCTGCCGTGGTATGCTACGACAACTCGTAGCTGGCGACGTATGCTACGATAACTCGTAGGTGGAATACTAAAAATCTATCCAATTTGATTTGTGGTTAAATCTCGCATTTAAATGGGTCTTCACTACAGATAACGTCCTTTACCTAATTAAATTTTGTGTTTCTATTTTCTAATTCAAATTAGAAAATATAAATGTTTTAAACGTATAAATATAACGCTAACATATCCCTACTGCATCAAGAAAATATAAACCCCATTCCTTATCCAGTCCTTCCACAATCCATCCTTGATACCAATCCCAGTGTGTCATTACTACGTGACCACTTAAACTAGAGCCCTGACAGCTGATCGTTTCACGCTATTTACTCCCATTGACAGCTCACGTCAAACTGGACGTCCCGGTTTACAAGATGGCGTCGTCAGGATTTTATTTGTGACGTAATAACGCTGTGTGACGTATTTGATGATCGCGTTCACGCCTATTATAGCCCTTTGATGGGAGAAGGATATTGCATGTTCGCGATTAGCTAATAGTGCCGATGAGTTGACGATGACGATCGTGTAAGTTCGGGAGTTGTAGTTTTGTTAATTATTATATTGCGGACGGCTGGTGACAGTTTTATTGTTAGGGTTCGTACCAAAATGGTAAAAAGCAACCTTTATGGTGAGACTAAGTCTGTCTGTCTGTCTGTCTGTCACACCTGTATCTCAAGAACTACTAATGCTTTTAACTTGAAATTTAGAATAGTTTTAGATGACGTTTGCCCAACTATTTTGCAAACAAGAAAGAAATTTAAAAAAAAATACCTTTTTTGCAAAAGGGACTGAAAGGTCTTAAAAATTTGAAGTGGGGCTACTAGGGCCCATGGTGGCTATGTGAGGTATATATGAAAGAACGCTGTTTGTACATTCTCGAAAAAAAAAACATGTTTTTTAGGCAGCATAGTTTTTTTTTTAAAAATTAAAAAAAAAATACGGTTCCCCCCCCCCTTATCTCCGAAGTTTGCATAGATAAAAATCTGAAATTATTCTATGTGATAGAAGTTTATGTAAAGATTACAGGAAAAATAAAACGATGTCTCTAAATAGCACAGTTTTTTCAGAAATCATAAACATCATGTGAGAAAGCTTGAAATAATTGAAACATTAAGTCTGTGTTACTATAAAAGTACAGTTTTCGTAGTGATAAACCATTCGTGTCAGTCTCAGCACCTGTTAATAGTTTCATCACTTTTGCGCTCTCGTAAATATAGCTTATTTCACCGTTGAATGACTTAATGAAGATATTGTATAATCATAAAATAAAATTTTGGTTTTATCACACGGATAGCTGAAGCCCAGTGTGTGATTTTTAAATTTCTTGATAAGGTTTGGTATATAGGAAAAAATAATAGGAAAAAAACATTACCGACAGAGTTTTTAAAAAACATATAGGTTATTTCAACATTATTTCTGAGACTATTTGTAACATTTTGATAGTTCTTTTTGCTAGCTTATTGAGTTGAACATGTCTGCTTATATAAAATATTTTTTTAAACTAAATTTATGTTATTATATTGAAGAAAAATGTTCATAAATTCAACACGCTATCGTCAATTTTGTGTGAAGGCAAACGGAAATTATTTTTTACAATATTATGAACCAACATTTTCGTATAAATAATTGCTACTATTTGAGATGAAAGAGCAATCTATTTGTGGCAAATATTAGTTACATTTGGTTTAGTTTAATTTTGCCGCATAATGTACCGAAAAACTGCTATTTTTGTCAAATTTGCGAATGCGTCCATATACAAACTAAATAAACTATAGTGTTGTTTCATTACCAGAGTTTGTATTAAGTTTTCTAGCAATAACATGGACAAGCATTCCGAGTCGCTCGAAAATCGATGTCTAGCATAAATCTAACTTATGAGGTTATTTTGTCTAGTTAGTAGTATAAGAGAAAATACTACGTCGGAACTAGACTAATTTAGAAGTTTCGTCGGTCTTAAAGAGGAAGCAAACATCCGGTGAATAAGAAAAAAATCCTACTACAAATCTTTCAATGTTCGATTGATCAAGGTTCCGGAAACGTGTAAGCCTCTGTATAAATAAGCGGTCTATTTTATATAGAATATAATTATATGACTTCCGGACCACAATGTTGAATTTGCAAAATTTTGAATCCTAAATGTTGAATTTGCAAAATGTTGAATCCCAAAATGTAGACCATATGGGTTAGGTTAGGTTAGAACTGTGACAAAACGCGCGCGAGCCGAGCGAACGCAGCGAGCGGTGCCGCGGTAGCGGCCGGCGAGCACTACATCTAAGTTGGCCGCAGTTACTTGGCTATTTAGTAAGAAATATATTTTTGTACTTTCCAAATTCAACATTTTGGTATTCAACATTTCGCGAATTCAACATTTTGCGAATTCAACATTTTGCAAATTTAACATTGTAGTCCAGAAGGAATTATATGCATATTCTATAAGAAATAAACTTACATAATTAATTCAAGGATCTCAAGCCACACCCGCAAAACCATCTAATAATAGACACTGAATTAAATGACTATGTCAATTTGTATTGCTACGGCGTAGCTGGCGTGATCACGTGAAGGCTACGCCAGCTACGCGTTTGTGCAGCGACACTGCTACGCGTTTCGTATGTAAACTATTGTTCTTGTAAGTTTATAACTCGATTACGTATTGGGCTTGTGTTTGGCTATAATTGTTTGTTATGAACAATAAAGGTACCTTTTATAATACCTTATACTAACAATAAAATAGATTAAAATCATGTTAATTTACCTCATTCTCTTAAGGACAGCAGCACACGTAAGCAGATAAATGTGAATTGATGTATTACAGGAAATAATATTTAAACTTATAATTGTATATAATAATAATTAGACAATAAACATTTAGTCCTATAATTGTATTCATTATTTTTAGTAGGCTACCCGGAACCGAACTAGTTAGATTAGGTTAGGTTAAAACTGTGAGCCCCTCCGCACGAGCCGAGTGAGCTGAGCGAGCGGTGCCGCGGCAGCGGCCGGCGAGTGCCAGAAACGACTAGAATATATAAAAATAAAAACCGTAAGGAGATTGGTTGGTTGAAGGTTTTGATTTGTTCTATTTATGTATTCTATCAGTTATCCATAGTAGGTACAAGGTGGTAGGTTAGTTTAGGAAAAGTACTTATTTATACTGTGGAATCAGTGCCCGAGATATTTCCTTCTATTAATGTGTGTGTGCACCTGTACCTTTGTCGGGTTTTTTGAGAATCTGTCCTTATGAGAATCTGTCCAAACGAGAATCTGTCTAAATGAGAGTAAGCGTATAAATTTTCATATTTAAGATTTGAAATAATTTTCCCTATATATTTAGACATCAAAAACTGTTTGTAAAGTTGTCAACATACGTAGCTCACAGAATAAGCATGATAAAGTGGCAATGTGCGATTACCGAGAGACCGCGAACCGGCAAACGTAAGGTAGGATGCCCTCGGGCTAGGTGAAGCGACGATCTTCGCAGGGTGGCTGGTAGGAGCTGGATAAGAGTTGCCGAGAATCGAGCTGAATGGCGTGTAATTGGAGAGGCCTATGTCCAGCAGTGAACTGCTGTAGGCTGATTTTTCTGAATTTTAATATTTATTTAGGCTCTATTCTTACTAAGCCACAATGCAAGTAAAAAAATCTCACAAGTAATATAGACTACCCAAACAATCTAAACTAACCCAACCCAACATTATTATGTGAAACAATTCCCACAACTTAGTTTACAAGTACGAAAGACGGGGGTCAAACAGGTCCCAAGTTCGTGACCAATGGGCAAACAGGGCGATATCACAGATGGTCTAACTAATAGCGCTGAGTACATTCATTAATCGTGGGACGTCCGATCATTAGTAACTGCCAACGTCGACTGAGAAACATGCGTGGACGCGCGACGGAAACTACCCGCGAATTCGCTTGATTAGTAGATTGGGTATTGGGTTTATGTGAAAGCAATTAAGATATTGTAGGGTAGGTGGAGATGGGTTCACATTATTTACGAGTTCATTTGCCGTGTAACGCGTCAGATAAGCTGCCAACCTATTGTCTATTACATGCCTAAATTGTCTTGGACAAAAAACAAAAGCATTTATTTATATTTTTTTTTATTACTTTTCTTTTAAATGAAAATAAAAACTCTTGCTGCCTTATTACAAAACAAGATTTATATTGTGACAGGGCTTAAACCATGGAGCCAGTTTTTGTAATAAGAACGTAACTATGATTGAAACACCGTTCTTTATACAAACCTGAAAACTTAGTTCGGTACTAAGTTGAAAGTTTTTTGTTTAGGAACTTTACCGTAGTCGGAACAAAGTTTGAAATTCAATAATGGCCCCATGTTTTAAACCTGAGTCTGAAGATAAACCTTGTTTTGTAATAAGGGGGATGAAGTTTCATTTTTAACCGACTTCCAAAAAGGAGGAGGTTATATGTTCGGCTGTGTTTTTCTATAAGTATGTTAATATCAAATCAAAGGAAATCCTCTAATTTTATAGGCACATCTATAGTGACTTGGGTATTTTTTATAATAACTCATGCATTTGCTCTTGGAAAGCACCATTTGGTGAAGTGGAACTGGTGATGAAGACCACAGATGGCCACCGGAACAACATAATAATAAATATTAATACTTAATATGGTTTCTAAGCAATTTATGCTCGTCATAATGCATATGGTTAGTGACAGTTCTCCTGGTTCTTACCAGGAAATGTCCTCAACAATTAACGTCCCAGCGTCGAAAAAACAATATTTTTAAGAGGGGATGAGCAATGGGCATTGGGCTATATTGTAACTTAGATAAATTAAAAACTGTCCCACTAAAAATAAAAAATAAACAACCGACTTTTTTGTAAAAAGTATTTTCAACTATAATATTTAATTACAACAATGACATCGTTTTAACTTTTATCACTACGCAACTACGCATAAATATTATACTCGTACCAACAACATACAACACCAAATTCATATCCAGATCAACAAAAACAGAACATCATTCAATTACATCATTTTTATTGACTTCAAAGCAATTTCATTTGTACCGTTTTAAAACGAAGCTACTTTATTTCAGCAGTTACCTACGGTGCTTCAATTTGACTGCTCGACCAATCAAAGCACTCCACGAACGCGCGATATGAATTTTTCACGGGTCTCTGGTATATTTCGAGAGAGCAATATTTTTATGAGAACACCTGTGTATTACTGACTTGCACGGATCAGTGGCCTGACAATGTGTAACATCAAAATAAAACTCAATTTATGAATTCGTGGCTGTCGAACGACGTCGCCCTTATTTAATTTAATTACCTACTAACGACCCACCCCTGGCTCGCACGGGTGCAATGATAATGATGATGATGTGGCAATATGTTATCATTACATAATACAGTTCCTTGCTCTTGCTTTAATTTACTCTCAATTAATTAACGGACACACACTCTCCTTTATGCTTATTATTCTAGCGTATGGCACTCGTGGGTTGCAGCTGAAAATCAGCGTCAGGTGGTACACCTTGTGTTGTCATCTGACTTTATGCTGAGCTGAGGCCCTTTTGGCATTATAATTAATTGTTTTCTGTGTTATTTATAGTTTTTAAGGTGTATTTTTTTGCTGTAATGCCAATAAACGCATTTTTCTTTCTTTCTTTCTTTCTTTCTTGTTTCATGTTTATTATTGCATATTGTATAGGTATATATTTTATATAGATAAGTGTATGCTTTATTGTATATGTAAGTTGTCAACCAGTGATGACCTATGGCACTGAAACGTGGTCGCTTACAATGGGCCTTATCAGATGGCTAACGGTCAACCAAAGGGCAATGGAGAGGGCTATAATAATAATAATAATAATAAATCCATTTATTCTCAGGTTACCAAGACCCATAGATGAATACCTTAACCTAAGTATACATATTATATTATATTAACAATTGCGTTAGTAAATAAAACTTAAAGCTATGTTAGTATCACTTAGAAACACTACGTCATTGTGCGTTCTGGTGGCACTTGACCGCGAAAGCGGCGGAATACCACATCCTGAGGTCAAAAGCTTTCTTCCATCACCTGAGGCAGGTAGCACGTTGGTATGCGCACCACAAACGCCTTAAAGTTGACGTTGCGATGCGACTCCAGCAGCTGCACTCTCGGCGCGTACTTCAGCCTTTGGCGCACGTACTTCACGATGTCTTCCGCGTCGGTGGTATAGTGGAGACGGGAAATATACACCGGAGTATTCGGCTTCGCAGCACGCAGTTTTTTGTTTGGCTCCGTAGGAGCCTTGCCGCAGCGGTTCTTGGAGTTTCCCTACGTGAACCGACATAGCCCGAAGAATTGCCAAGTTTAAGAACTGATGGCCGATGGGGCCGAAAGGTTCTGGAGTGGCAACTGCGTACTGGAAGACGTAGTGTTGGAAGGCCTACTACAAAGTGGACCGATGACCTTGTGAAGGCCGCAGGTATCCGCTGGATGCGGGAAGCATAGAAACGGTCGCAGTGGCGGTGTTTGGGGGAGACATATGTCCATCAGGGGACTTCTTTCGGCTAAAATTATGATGATGATGATGAAATGGTACACCACTGACTACCTGCAGTATTTTCTCTCCTTCTACCTTTAATCCACCCAAAAGTTGTCTGTAAAAGATCGCTTTTAGCGATAATACCACCCACCCATTGTGTCACCCTACGTAAAATTTCAACATTTATATTTGTAACTTTTATACTATGTAAAAAAAATTGATTTTAGTGCTATTTTATCTAAAGTTGAATAATATTATCCATATAAACCTCAAGACGAAAGTCTTTGACCAGTGATAGCACTCAAACGTGGTCGCTCACAATGATAAATTGAAATTTTGTTTTAAAAGTTCAAAACACTCATAAATTCAAAACACACTAACGGAAGCTTTTTATAAAAAGAATAACTATAAGTTGGGAGTGCTGATTTCTATAGAGGCTATGATGTAAGATGAGGTCAATCGTCGAATCTGACTCGGCGTTTGGGAAGCCATGCAATATCTTCTCATCCCACATACCGCAGTGTCTCAAGACGAAACTCTTTGACCAGTGCGTGTTGCCATTGATGACCTATGGCACTGAAACGTGGTCGCTCACAATGGGCCTTTTTAGAAGGGTAAAAGTCACCCAAAGGGCAATGAAGAGGGCTACGCTTGAAATTTCCCTACGTGATCGAATCAGAAATGAAGAGATTGGCAAACTTAAGTGGCAGTGGGCAGGGCACATTGCTTGCAGAACAGATGGCCTATGGAGCCGAAAGGAAGGAAGGCCTCAGGAAGCGACCTACAAGGTGGACCGATGACCTTGTGAAGGCCGCAGGTAAGCACAGAAACGGTCGAAGTGGCGGTGTTTACGGCTATGTCCAGCAGTGGACGTCTTTCGGCTGAAATAATGATGATGTTGAAACTTTGCGGAATACATGATGATGGAAGCCACATCAAAATCCATCATGAAGTTTTTGAAAACCATTGCTGGTAATTTTATTGTTACTTGAAGTATAAGTTAAGAGATGTTTTTGTCGTTTGATCGTGTTTAGCTAATGATACCCATCACGTCTGTGAAATTTACAAAAAAAAACTGATTTTAGGGTTCCGTACCCAAAGGGTAAAACGGGAACCCTATTACTAAGGCTCCGCCGCCGCCGCCTGTCTGTGTGTCTGTCCGTCAGTCTGTCTGTCTGTCTGTCCGTCTGTCACCAGGCTGTATCTCATGAACCGTGATAGTTAGACAGTTGAAATTTTCACAGATGATGTATTTCTGTTGCCGCTATAACAAAAAATACTAAAAAACAAAATAAAATAAATATTTAAGGGGGCTTCCATACAACAAACGTGATTTTTTTGCTCGTTTTTGCTCTATATTGATAACGGCAACAGGTAGACGTTTGAAATATTCACAGAATCTTTAGTTATATAAATTCTCTTAAAAAATAAATAATTAAATTAAAATAATAGAAATATTTAAGGGGGGCTCGCATACAACAATCGTGGTTTTTTTGAGGTAATGGTACGGAACCCTTCATGCGCGAGTCCGACTCGCACTTGGCCGGTTTTTTTTAAACTGATATTTCAAGTGACTAATCTACTTGCGGTTGATGACTCCAAAAAAAAATCATCAAATTAACTTTTTTTTCATTTTATCATGTTTTGATAAGTAGCTGATTTAATTTGACCCTGTAGATATAGATAGATGTAATGCTATGTAACAAAGTCGGAAACTCCTTGCTAAGAATGTGTTTTAATTGGTTTATGGGCGTTAATATTTGAGGAGTTCTCCTGGTGAGAACCAGGAGAACTGGAAATGATGGTAACTTCACCATATGCATTGTGACTAGCATAAATGGCTTAGCAACCATATTAAAGTGGCTAATCAAATCGCAACAGTGAAATACTTATTATTAAGTAGTTCCGGTGGCCATTTGTAGTCTTCATCATCAGTTCCACTTCACCAAATGGTGATTTTGAAGTGCAAATGCAAGAGTTACTATAAAAATACTGAAATCGATATAGGTGTACTTATAAAATTTGAGGATTGCCCTCGATTTCTCCAGGATCCCATCATCAGATGCTGACGTGATAACAATGGTACCGACTGTACGGTATACCCTTTCAAAAAAAAAAGAATTTTCCAAATCGGACCAGCCGTCTTCGAGTAATCGGGGAACATACATAAAAAAAAACCGGTCAAGAGCGAGTCGGACTCGCACACCGAGGGTTCGTATATATGTATGTACGTATATATGACTTCTGAAAAACTGTGCTATTTAGAGACATCGTTTTATTTTTCCTGTAATCTTTACATAAACTTCTATCACATAGAATAATTTCAGATTTTTATCTATGCAAACTTCGGAGATAAGGGGGGGGGAACGGTATTTTTTTTTACATTTTTCATCAAAAGTCGGAAACTGTGCTGCCTAAAAAAAATTAAAAAATGTTTAAGAATGTGCAAACAGCGCTCTTTCATATGATACCCCACATGCCCTAGTAGCCCCACTTCTTTAAGACCCCCTTTCAGTCCCTTTGGCAAAAAATATTTTTTTTTTATTTCTTTCTAGTTTGCAAAGTAGTTGGGCTAACGTTATCTAAAACTGTTCTAAATTTCAAGTTGATAGCATTAGTAGTTCTCGAGATATTCAGGTATGACAGACAGATAGACAGACAGACTTAGTCTCACCATAAGGGTTCCTTTTTACCATTTTGGTACGGAACCATAAAATAAAAAGGTTCCGACGAATTAAGTATAAATGCCATTATGATTCCAGACAGAAAAAGGGATGGCGCTAGCGGTCATGTATATATCCATCTCTCTCTTGCACTGGAATCATGATGGCATTAAAACGTCATAATACGGCACCTGTTTATTACAGCTGCCATTTGTCATGCCTTCAACGCAATAGAAGTCAAAATCGGTTGGACGGACTGTAAAAAAGGTTTATTTAAATGTCTAATCTTATTTCAAATGGAGTATACATTTATTAGAAAATTCAATTTTCTCCTATCACGAACTTTAACTTTACAATTAAAACACAAACCAAGTCGGACAAACATAGTAAATCTCGTCGATTCCCAATCAGGTTTTAACTTATTCAGCCGGATCAATTGCATCGGAATCGAGTATAAAATTGATTTTCATTGCGTTTTCATTATGTATTCATGCAAGGCACACAATATACCCTGATTGATGTACTCGCGCGGCATTATTACGTATTATGTGAGGATATAATGTGATTTAAATTAGTTTGGTGGAACTTTGTAGTTATGTGTTGAACATCCATTAATCCATCATTCGACTCGGTAAAGTTATGTAAATTTCACTTAGTGGTTTTGCAGGCCGTGTAAGTGGCTTCTATAACGATGTGAAAGGTATACGCAAAATTACCTGCTCGAGTTCACTATAGGTACTTAAATAATATAATGACGCTTTAAAACAGACCCAACTCACAGTTGGATCTCACGCGCGTCGCGTCACGTCTGCACATTAAATTATCAGAATCTATATTTTAAGTTATTACCTTCGAAATACATCGAAGAAAATATACATAACGTACCGAAATTATACGTAATATCCTCATACATATTTACGTAGATTTCTTAACCTTTCCGCTAACGAAGTGTCAACCCCTTTGCCTTCAAAAAGCAAAACGAAATGGTGCAATGCGTCCCGATGCGATTTCGGAATATAACGAGCTATCCTGTTATCAAGCGCGGAGTTTGCTTTAATGGTCTCAAACTCAACTTGTGCCTAATTGAAGAGCGCTTGTTCAACTCAAATAGCAGCAAAATATAAACTAAGCCCAAGCTGGATGGTGGCTATTATGGAGACTGAATTTTTTCAAGATTTTTTTTTCATTTCATCTTGTTTTTAGGGTTCCGTACAAAATGGTAAAAAGGAACCCTTATGGTGAGACTAAGTCTGTCTGTCTGTCACACCTGGATATCTCAAGAACTACTAATGTTATCAACTTGAAATTTAGAATAGTTTTAGATGACGTTTTCCCTACTATTTTGCAAGCAAGAAAGAAATTAAAAAAAAAATTTTTTTTTTGCAAAAGGAACTGAAAGGGGTCTTAAAAATTTTAAGTGGGGCTACTAGGGCATGTGGGGTATCATACGAAAGAACGTTGTTTGCACATTCTCAAACATATTTTTTTTTTAGGCAGCATAGGCTCCGACTTATGATGAAAAATTAAAAAAAAAATACCGTTCCCCCCCCCCTATCTCCGACGTTTGCAGAGATAAAAATCTGAAATTATTATAGATGATAGAAGCCTAAGTAAAGATTACAAGAATTATAAAACGATGTCACTAAATAGCACATTTTTTTAGAAATCATCAACATCATATATTCGTACGGAACCCTCGGTGCGCGAGTCCGACTCGCTCATGACGGGTTTTTTTATTTTCGAGTTCGAGTTTATTATTATAATTTTCTCTCCGGAAATGAATGATAAGGTACCGGGTATTGCCTCGGGAATAAATGGGCTCGCCACCTACGTAACATTGTCATCGGCGAAATTACACGAAGCAATAGGCACTCTGCTATTTTCGTGGATTACTCCAATTAACATAATTTAATCTGAAAACATATTAAATATAGTTTTCACAAAAATAGCTTTGTTTGAAGGTATTGTTAAATTATATACAGCGTGTTACGGAAAGGGTATATCCATACAAACTGGTTGAAGAGTGCATCTGGTTCAGAATCTCTGTAAAAAAATTCATATGTAGTGTGTGTGCATTATTGAAAACTACATAATTATGCCATCAAAGGCTACTGTGTTTTTTTACATAAAATTGATGTTGATAATAATATAATTACAAATCCGGAATCAATGGCGAATCATTTCAATAATTATTTCATTGACAGAGTTGTCCCTATACAAGAGTCGGGAAAAAACGTCTCATCAGGCATTTTGAACAGACAAAAATCAATGTTAATGGCCCCTAGTTTACCGTGTGATATCTTAAACATTATAAAACAACTTAAAAATACAAATAGCGTGGGTTATGACAGCGTCTCTACCAAAATAATTAAAGCTGTCGGTGATATAATATGCAGCCACATAAGTCACATCATAAATTTGTGTATCAGTACGGGTACATTTCCTGATGGTATGAAAACATCAATAGTAAAACCACTATTTAAGAAAGGAAACAGAGACTTAATCGAAAATTATAGACCAATAGCGCTGTTACCAATTATGTCGAAGATTTTTGAAAAATACATTTACAAACAATTATATGCGTATATGGAAAAAATGAATATTCTTTGTAGTGAGCAAAAAGGTTTCAGACAAAATAAGACAATCAACATGGCGGTCTATGATTTTCTACACACTGTAATGTTACGGATGGATAAAAAAACTCCCATTTGCGCTGTTCTGTGCGATATGACACAAGCATTCGACTATGTTGACCACACTATTTTGATTAATAAACTTGACACATATGGAGTTAGAGGCAATGTTCTTAATTTTATTGAATCCTATATGTCCAATAGAAGGCAAATCACAGCAATCTGAAGAATAGATCGTACCAAAAAAGCGACTATTAAAAAAAAAAAAAAAAAAGCGACTATGTATTTGTCTCAAGAACGTATAGTGAAATTTGGTGTACCCCAGGGAAGTGTTGTGGGACCATTATTATTTATTATATATATAAATAAATCTATTGAGCATCCAATGACTCTATGTGCAGATGATAGCACAGTCACAATAGCATGTAAGAACACTGACACCTATAAACTTGACATTAATAATGCTTTGGCTTCTATAATCCATTGGTTGGTCAATAATAATCTTAAAAATAATTTAAATAAAACAAAAATCTTGCACTTAAGTCAATGTAATTTCTTACTGGTAAGTAAGAAATTACATTGACTTAAGCTATAAAGATCACACCGTATGCAGAGTTGATAATGCCAAATTCCTTGGACTAACCATTGATGAAAAACTTGATTGGAAAGAACATATTGAAGGAATTAGTAAGAAAATTAGTAGTTCTTCCTATGCATTGCATAAGCTCGCCCCTACCGTAAATACGGATACTTTGCTTACTGCCTATCATGGACTTGTTGCATCGATACTTAGATATGGCATTATTTTCTGGGGAAACTCTACACTTAAAGAGGTTATATTTAAAATGCAAAAACGATGCATAAGAGCTATGTTTGGTCTTAAAATTATAGACAGTTGCAAACCATATTTTATCAAACATCAGATTCTCTCACTTCCTTCCTTGTATATATTAGAAACTGTATTATTTGTTAAAAAGAATCCCCAACTGTTTCCGAAGTGTTCAGATGGTTCCGAAAGAAGTCAACGTGATAATCGGAGACTTCGTTTACCTAGTGCTAAAACAGCTCTCATGCGTAAGAGTGTATTCTGCATGGCCCCAAAACTACACAACAAAGTACCAAAGGCATACAAAGATTTGGATTTTAATACTTTTAATAAAAACATGAAGAAGTTTTTAATAAATAAATGCTATTATAAAGTTGACGATTATTTAAATGATGTACTTTAGACATTTTTTTTATTATTATTTTTAGATATTAATTTGATGTCGGTAACTTTTATGATTTTTGTACTTTGAATATATTGCTTTTTTATGATTTTTGTACTTTGACTTTATTATTGTTTGTGTACGCCTCTCTAGGCAAAACATGTTGAAACTTTTCTTTTTTTTTGTAATCACTCCAACTGATTGTCAACCTAAACGTGTTTTTGACAAATAAATATATCTTATCTTATCTTATCTTAGCATAAAATTATTAACTCTGTGATATACTTTTTTTGAACATTAACACAAAAAAAACTACCAGATTTAAAGCCCACCACAGACGTAGCTATAATATACATTATATCAAGACATATTACGATATATTTTTCATAATAATCTTCGAGTGACCTCAGACGGAGCTATATATTTCTAGTACGCACCAAAAACTACGCAAAAAAAAAAGCAAAAGCAAAATATATTAATATATATTGTAGCTACGTCTGTGTCGGGCTTCAAGCATTTAAAAATTAGCGACGGGTTCTTTTTTTGGAAATTATCAAATAACTTCTCCCTCTCTGCGCGGAGCGGGAGCGGGCGTGTTAGACTTTTACTGACTAAAACCTACCCGTATTCCTTCAGTTGCCTGTGTGCCAGGGTCATGGTACCCCCTTTCTGACAAACCCGCAACTCTGGCATTAACGACAGGCTTAACTTCTTTTTTTACCTAAATTACAAAAAAAAACAGTCATTCATTGAAACTTTGCAACACCAATCATTCGACCACAGGAAATGTATCACTCACATTCTCGTTAAAACCATCGTTTTAATCTCACATCAAACCACCCAATAATTACCGGAATACCTTTACCGAATTAATCGCGAAAAAGCAATTCTAGATCGACGTTTAATTCGAGCCATTTTCGAGCTTTCGTTCAAAGAATGATTTATTTCTACAATCAATGCGTCAACTCGAATATCATCGGTTTCCGGCGACAGCGAGACAGTGTTTCATGGACGATGCGCCGGGCTGTGACAACCGAAATTTAATTACATTTTTTATATGAGTTCTGTGGTAATTGGATATGATGTAAGAATTGGGAGGATACGCATGGAAACTATGGTTTTTTTTACTCCTCCGCTGTTTTATCTGATTAATTTCGTTGCCGGGTCTATTTATTTGAGGATTACCAACGAGATACATTACAATTATCTTTTACAATAATAAAAACTTGTATAATATACTCAATTACAGGTTAGAGCTTACACATTATCGAGTACACATGCTCTGAATAGACAATTAAATTGGGGTCCGAGGCATTGTGAGTTGAATTAATTCTCCGAGTCCCGTCGAGCTTCTATTACTCGTATCTCGACGTTTTTCTGGTGATCGCCACTGTTGATTCTGGCTTTCACGAGTTGGACAACAGTGAGCTTGCTCCCTGAAAAAACTATGAACGGAATACCTTATGATGTAATATTTATTTATACTTCAAGCTTATCGATACAGTCTTGCGTATGAATCATCAAAAAGACTTTGGCAATCAAGAGTTCATGATATGAAAAATATATATAATAAATATATATATATATAATATATAAATATATATATTATATATGGCTCAAAGAGGTGCTTTTTCGGAAAGCAATCTCCATTTATGCATTTAAATCTTGTCTAAATCTTTACAGAAATTATAGTTGATTAACTTTGCTTAGCTTAAAAAAAAACATTATTGGTATGGCACCTATTATATTTAACAAATTGCCAAATTGTATTAAGGATCAGCCCTTAAAACAATTCAAGAAACTCTTGTCGTCGTTGCTGACAGAGAAATGTTATTACTCTGTTACCGATTTTATAAATGATGAATTGTAATAAGATTGTAATATTTAATTCACCTTATCTCATTTATTATGTAAATAATATTAGACTTAGCTGATCAATGATCTCATTTTGAATATAAGTAGGTACCTAGTTTTTAAATTATCTGTAAGTTAACAAATGTTTGTATGCTAACAGGTAGAATGTACTGGAAATATATCTAAAACTAACACCATTATTGTAATACCTGCATTCTATATACAAATAAAGAAATTATTATTATTATTTGATTCCTATTCAGCTCATTAGGTGAATGAGTGCTCGCAGAACTGACGTCCGATGGGGCTGAAAGGTTCTGGAGTGATGACCGCGTACCGGAAGACAGACTTAGCGCTAGAAGGCCACCCACAAGGTGGACTGATGATCTTGTAAAGACCGCAGGAATCCCTTAGATGCGAGAAGCACGGAACCGGTCGAAGTGGCGATGCTTGAAATACATCCACTCCTGGCCAAATGCCTCCCGCATTTGGCCAGGAGTGGATGTATTTCAGCTGAAATGTGATGATAATGAGTTGAATGATTAAAGATAGTGCAGCTATCAGCTTAACTTCAGCAAAAAGTACCTACATGACAATACTTCGTGGATGGATAGTAAGTCCCTGCTTTTGGTAACTACGGAAGGTAAACAAAGGTAATTAAGTGTCAGTCATTTAGGTTCACTGTACAGGTGGCACTAATTACCAGCAACCTGACCGTGTTGCATTTTAAAACGACGTAGCTTGAAAGGTGACAACTAGATTAAAAGGAATATCAAGTTAGAAGCAAGAGGCCTTTAACGTCAACTATTTACACGTACTAATCTGCCATTCAACAGTAATTTATTTTCTGCAATTCGAAGATTTCTTAAGAGCGTTTACACCTTACAGCATTTCATACGAACTTTCAAGCCCTTGTTTTTCGAAATGACTGAACCGATTTTAATGAAACTTCATACGCATAAGCAAGATACAAAGGTTTAAAAAGTTAGTCATTGTACTCATCTTTTAAAAAAAAAAATTCAATGGGACTAACCTTGAAATCGCGAAAAAAATCAGCTGTTCCATACATCTGTGTTCACTTAAATCGACAAAACGTATGGAACAGCAGATTTTTTCGTGTGGCGTGATTTCAAGGTTGGTCCCATAGAAAAATTTGTTCAGAATGATAAGTATCTACAATAACCCCTTTTCGGGTTTAGGGTAAACAAAAACTAATTTTGTATATCTAGACACATTATTATGTATATCTTTTTTGTAACTTAATAAGTAAATCTAAATGGCATGGCAGTTTAAATAAACGTAAAATAGAGAGGTCCATGCAGACTAAAAATAATTTTGTAAAGTAACATCAAACATTCCATTTCCATAAATAGACATTTTAAATTTTCGCATAATAAACCGAGTACAATATAAAACGATAAAATTTCCGATTAATGCGTCCGGGAGCGATTTATAAATGCGGTATACCGTCGAAATAAATTGTCCGAATATAAAACCAGTGTGGGCCCAAAACATGAAAATATCAGTAGGTATCATAATTAATTTACAACGCTGTTATTTCCGGTTTGGGTGTCTAATGAACAAATTAATTAAGTGCCACTGTTGTTAATAAAATTGTTGTTATGGTCATGGTTTTAAGGTTAAAGGTGCAAATGTGTGTATTCCTGATAAAAAATAACTGAAGTAAAACTTACAAATATTAATACTAATTATGCTTCCGTAACGCTCTCGTCACTTCCGTAACGCCCTCGTCATGAATTGACCAGCTTACTCCCCAAGTCAAGAGTGCCTAAAGAAGTTTTACTTCAATAAATCAATTGATACAATAGTTTGGCAATGCTTGAAATTATCATTCTGATGAAAGTTAACAGCATTCGAACCAATCAGACCATTTCTTCTAAATAACGCAGTCAATGCAAACAGGCAACTTCAAAAAATTGCCATTAGCAGTATTAGAAAAACGTTAAAAAAAACGAATAATAACAAAAGCATTATAACCTGACGTGTGACGTGATTGGTAGCACTGAATTTTGCAATCATGTGATTGGTAGTTCTGTTCTGTCAGTCGCCATTTTGAACTCTAATATTTATTGAAAATATGACTGCGTCAAAATAAAATGAACGCACAGTAATTACTGTTTCTTTTTTATCTTCATTACGCACTGCCGCCATGCCGGTGTCTAATACATGACTAAAGTCATGAAAAATAAAAGTCTTCTAAAAAGTTTTATATTACAAAAGTAAGGCAAAGTTTTTACAGGAGGTTATGTGAATTACTCACAGAGCATGTGTCATGTCTGCGGTTTTAGGTTCACACAAAGGCATAAAAATAGATCCTTTTAGTGAAGTTAACTAGCAACAGAGTACTGTACTCTGAACAACTTCTGTAACTTCTAAGCCTGTATGTTTTTGTGTACTCAGGCTTAAGGCGACGATAACCGACTTTTAATGATTTTATACTGAAGATCACGTCTAAACGAGTAGTGTTAATGATTTGAAAAAAAAAATATGTTAAATTAGAGCAATTTCTCAATAACTTAATAAGTATGTGAATATTTTAGATTATGTCATAATACATAGTAAAATTAATTTGTAAAGTTATGTCTAACGCGGATAAAAAACTGAGAATAGCTCAAAATCTACCAAGGGTATTTTTCTGAAACCTTCACTAATTTAAAGATAATTTAATTATGGATCTTTTAGTATACGCGTTTTATTAAAATACCTATTGTTTTGTGTATAATAAATTAATAATGCGTCAAATTGGGGACTGCGCTCCTTGATGGGGGAGTCCTATTACTAGCTGAACGTACGACGCGTTGCGTGAGATCAGTACAGAACACGAAAGCTAACCACTCAAGGTCACGGGCATATATCTGCGTCTTAACACGAGGTACCGTAGGTAGAGAAGCGTTTTGTTGACGAATGAGTAGACAAAAATGACATTTTCGTGTAGACAGTTGACAGTGTTCTACCGAGAAGGGTAGACAAGTTATTTCTATTCTACAGTAGAGTAGAAATAGAAAGCGTCATGCTAAGCCCGCTGCCGTGTTGTGCCGGACGTAAAGAATAGCACCATCCCATTTCTTCCCGTGGGTGTCGTAAAAGGTGACTAAGGGACTTACTAGAGAATGGGCAGCAGCGTTCTCTATACACACCATACTGCGATCGCCGACCCACCTGCCAAGCGTGGCGATTATGGCAAACCCCCGCTTTGGAGGTGGCCTATGTCCTGCAGTGGAAATCTTTCGGCTGAGATGCGAATGAAAAAAATGAAAAGCCTGCTGTAGGTACACGTAAGAGAGTTTTGTTAAACTTTACCCACACTAGGAATTTCTCCTGTATTGTGGGTGCGTTTACAAACATATAAACTCACATACACAAACAGCCAGACCCGGAACAACTACTTGTAGGTCATACAAATATTTGTTCCGTGCGGGAATCGAACCCGCGACACGCCGTGCAGCAGTCAATCGCTTAACCACTACGCCAACCGTGTCACAATGTATCGTCTTTGCAAATATGAAATCCTGAAAACAAATAAAATTGCAGGTCTAGTCTACACGTCGTAAAATTTATAAAAATGTTGGTCCTTCTAAACATTTTTTTTGTATTATGTAGCAACAACAAACAGCTACAGCTACATTTTGCAATATTGTAAGACATAACGACATAAATAACTTAGTAATAATGTAGGCCACAGCGCTGTTCACAGATTACCATAATTAAATAAAACCTTAAAATCACTAGTTGGTGAACTGTACATGCATGACAGTTACACTAATATTATAAAAAATAAACAACAACAACAACTAGTCCATGAGTTTAAAGCCGGTTGTAGACCAAGAGCTAAGCTAAGTTAGTTTAGCATAGCTCGCCTAGCTGACGTAATTTCTCAAACTGGTGTGCAAACTACAAACTATGAACCCAAATATAAGAAATTACGTCAGCTATGCAAGCTATGCTAAACTAACTTAGCTTAGCTCTTGGTCTGCAACCGGCTTTAGTGTCTCATGCAGATTTTCAATATGTAACTTACGTATTCCGCGTCTAAAACAGAATTCAAAAACCGGCCAAGTGCGAGTCGGACTCGCGCAGGAAGGGTTCCGTACCATTATCTATAAAAAACGGCAAAAAAATCACGTTTGTTGTATGGGAGCCCCCTTAAATATTTGTTTTATTTTAACTAATTATTTATTTGAGTTTGAGTTTGAAAGATTCTGTGAATATTTCAAGCGTCTACCTGTTGCCGTTATCAATATCGAGCAAAAACGAGCAAAAATCACGTTTGTTGTATGGAAGCTCCCTTAAATATTTATTTTATTCTGTTTTTTTGTATTTGTTGTTATAGCGGCAACAGAAATACATCATCTGTGAAAGTTATCACGGTTCATGAGATACAGCCTGGTGACAGACGGACGGACAGACAGACAGACGGCGGAGCCTTAGTAATAGGGTTCCCGTTTTACCCTTTGTGTACGGAACCCTAAAAATGTCAGTATTTATTTGATCAGTAAATGATAACTTACCAACATAAAATAAATAAAATACGTGACGTCATAACTAAATAGTACTATTTTTGTGAGTTCTATTATATTCTGTGAATATTTCAAGCGTCTTCCTGTTGCCGTTATCAATATAGAGCAAAAACGAGCAAAAACAAAATCACGTTTGTTGTATGGGAGCCGCCTTAAATATTTATTTTATTCTGTTTTTTAGTATTTGTTGTTATAGCGGCAACAGAAATACATCATCTGTGAAAATTTCAACTGTCTAACTATCACGGGTCATGAGATACAGCCTGGTGACAGACGGACAGACAGACAGACAAGCAGGCAGACAGACAGACAGACGGCGGAGCCTTAGTAATAGGGTTCCAGTTTTACCCTTTGGTTACGGAACCCTAAAAACGATCCACAATACTCCTAGTCCCTTTAACCATTTGAAGTAATCACAATCGCTTGGCACCGCACCGCACTCGACGTCCGAAATTGGCCGCAAATGGCGAAATAGCACGAAGATTGCACAAATTGGCCTTCATCCAGTGACTTAAAGGAAAACTAATTTACTCCGACCCAGTATGGGATTACAGAATTTTGGTGCAAACATTTATTCGAATGTATCGACGCCAGCAATTTTGCGAGCCACCGCCCGCCAGCAAATTATTTGTGGAGGATTCAACATAACGAGTTTTACGTATTCGTTGAATTATTGCCGGCATTTTTTTGTATGAATTATTGTATTTTTATTTTTAATTGTTTACTGCAAATTATTTTTGTTTACATATTTATATAGATAAGTCTATGCTTTATTTATGAATGTATTTATTGTTTAAGTAAATGGAACACCACAGTTTACCTGCAGTATTGTCTCTTTTTCTACCTTTAATCCATCCAAAGGTGGTGTAAAAGACCGTTTTTAGCCATAAGACCGCCCATTGTGTCACCCTATGTAAATTTCTACATTTATTTAATTTTTATGGTGTACATAATAAAGATTGTTCTATCTATATTAGAGATGGGTGGATAAACCATAAATAGTTTCAATAACTATGTATTAGCGTAGATGGGTGATTCTTCGAGTAAGGCATTCTTTGGTGATTTTCGTGGCAATTTTCAAATTCAATTTTTTTTTTAATTGATATCTGAATCTTAAAATATACGTAAAAGTAATATTTTTTTATAAAAAAGGCACCTCAGAGAGCGACATACTTCCAGAGATAATCGAGGTTAAAATATTGGAAGCCACGCTAATCACAAAACACCACAAAAAAATTAAAATTTTAATTTAACTTTCTCAAATGTAAACTTATTGTTACATAAAGAAGTTATTTTATTATAAGGTAAAAAAAAATGGTGGGTTACTAAGGCAGAAAACGTTTTTTTGTAAAATCAGTCCAACATTATTTATTAAACAATTACAAAAATATAACACAATTTAAACATTAAAAAAAAATAACACTTTCTCTTATTATAATTAGTCATTTGTACAACACTAATTTAAACATTTCAAAAAAATAACTCATTGTCTTATTTGACATTTTATGTTTGATTTAAACGAATTTATATTTAAATAAAGTAATAAACAATATTTTCATTCATAACTAGTACAAAACTCAAAGTTATTTCATTTGCATAGTCAAAAATTGATCTGCGTGGGTCAAAATTACCACGTAAACCACGCAAATCACGACCACGGAAATCAAAATAAATCCTTTATGCTTAAAATATACAAAAACCTTTTAAGCAAATAAACTGTGTTTTGATTATACTCGTAAGTTACGTTACCTTATATTTGTTCGCTACAATATTTTATTAAATAAATAAATTTACAGACACCGGAGATAATTGTACCACGCAAATCAAAGTTTTGAGAAACCAAACCCACGCAACGAAGTTCTTACCATCTATTTTTTGAAAACTCGACGCACCATCACACAAGCACTCTGCCAGGCCATCGGAGCACGGCTAGTTGTAACTTGAATTAGGATGCCGCATCATCGGGCCGCGAATTTAGAGATGTGCTAGTGAAATTATAATAATCCACGCAAATCAGCAATTCCCTCGGGACAGTTACATTTGTTTATTTTTTAGGAAATTTAGTTATTTTAGAACTATGTTCTAATTTTTTCATAGCATTGTAAACTTCTTAGGACTTAGGGGTTTTTTTTTTGGTAAGCATGTAATGTTTAGCTTAAAATATACATATAATTTACTAAGTGACCAGATCGGGGCTTGGGACACTTCACGAAAATCAAAGAATGGGGGTATTTTATTTTTTTATGATATTTAATTATAAAGATAATTGAATAATAATCAGTAACCCAGTTAGAAGAGGAAAAAAAAAATGCCTTGCTGACTTTTCGTTTTCTATTATTTTTAAGTAAAGCCGCTCCAAAAATCTGTCCAAAAGAATGACCCAGATAATACCTTATATTTATGTTATTGAATTCGATAATAAAAAAAAATAAAAAAATGTTTCAGCTGACATATTGAATAGTGTTTGGAGCCTCCTTTTAAGACGCAGATATATGCCAGTGACCTTGAGTGGTTAGCTTGCGTATACTGTACTGAGCTCACGCAACGCGTCGTTCGTTCAGCCAGTAATAGGACTCGCCCATCAAGGAGCGCTGTCCCCAATTTGACGCATTATTAATTTATTAAACACAACACAAAAGGAATTTTAATAAAACGCGTATACTAAAAGATCAATTATAATTTTTTAATATTTTTTTTTATTTTGTTCAAATTCAAAAATAAATACGAGTAGTACATTAAATAAAAACATATCTTAAATGAGCATAGATTTACAAAAATTTTACAAGACATTCTATGTCTGAACTAGATAAATAAATATCTGTATCTCAGACAACAGCGCTCTTCTCTAAAAATATACATATATTAGCTACAAGTTCAAATTTGACTTAATTTTATTATTATACATATTTCATTATTTTAGGAAAGTAAAATGAAGTATGGATATTGGAGTGGAGTGGAGACCTCCTTTTGAGTAGAATGTAGATGAGTGAGTGTGTGTAGGAGGGTGAGTATGTGAAACTTAGTGTGGTACAATTAAGAGGTTTTCAGTTTCGTCATAGGTCAGGTTATGAATGTACTCAAAAACTTTATTCTTACAACTTCTGCTATTTAAGGCAAGTATGTCGACAATTTTATCAATCGTACCATAAAGGTACGGACCCAAGAAGCAGAACTACCGATTGACGAAAGGGTGTTTAAACATGGGTCTGTCGGTACTGGGTATCGGTTTTCGTCGCCTGGATGGTATAACTGGTTTTTCAAAGTTCACTTTCGTATGCTGCGTCAAGACAGTGTGCAGCTTGAACAATTGGCGGACAGACAGGACCTCACAAGCTTGGTACAGCTGATAAGTTGGGAACAAATACGGACGGAAAGTGCTTACTTTGAGAATAACTCTTTGGGCTACTTCAAGTGGCTTCAGTATGGTTTTTGGTGCACCACCCCAGACAGAGATACAATATGACAAAATTGATTGACCAAGAGACAGATATACCTACTTCACTAGTCTGGGAACTGCAACATGCCTCAGATTTTTGAAAACGTAAATAAGTTTTCTTAGTCTAGCAGTAACTAATTCTATATGGGGTTTGAAAGAGAGGTTGTTATCTATTGTTATTCCTAAATATTTTATGAACTTGGTCTTGACCAAAGCTGGGCATTGGCAGATTCCACTGTTGCAGCAGTTGTGTGCAATTAAAGAGAGTGATGTAGGAGGTGAGTTAGAGTTACGCATTGAAAACGTTATGTACTGCGTTTTATCAGCGTTAAGGGTCAGCATGTTACTCCCCAACCAGTGGCACACGATATCAAAACCACGTTGAGCATCCTCATCTCCTCAACCTCACCCTCAGGGCGAAGCTGCGGGCAAAAGCTAGTTATACATAAAACAAAAAGGTATTTTAATAAAACGCGTACCTATACTAAAATATCAATAATTAAATTATCTTTAATTTGGTGAAGGTTTCAGAAAAATACGCTTGGTAGATTTTGCGCCATTCTCAGTTTTTTATCCGCGTTAGACATAACTTTACAAATTAATTTCACTATGTAATATAAACATAATCTAAAATATTCACATATTAAGTTATTGAGAAAATGCTCTAATTTAACATATTTTTTTTTTCAAATCATTAACACTACTCGTTTAGACGTGATCTTCGTACAAAATCATTAAAAGTCGGTTATCGTCCCCTTAAGCAAACAATGCCTGTGTTATTTTTATAACTACCTATGTATTGCGTGAATAACACACCCATGTATTGCGTGAATACACGGTAACGAATTACCGAGTACTAGCGACAACACCCGATTGATGCCCGATACGGTCCGTGGGTAGACGGAGCCGAGTGCTGCCGAAATAATACGAACTGGAACTCAAGGCTTTACTAATTTGTCGCTAGTCCTAAGCCTGGATGAAGTTTGAAGGAAACTTCATTTACCTACTCAAAAATGTAAAAAAAAAAAACATTTTAAATTATTTTTAATACCGACCAAACGTGCAAATCATGAACCCGAGCTCAGTATCACCAATACATAGTTACCTAATAAAATAATAATTATCAAAATAAATTATATAGTTTCAAAACCATTGCAATACCTATCTAAAGCGAACTCTGTACTCGGTATCACCAATACATAGTTATTAAAATATAGTTTCAGAACCAGGTATTGGTGATCTTGCCAGTAAATAGTTTCGATATTACGAATTCGTGTACCGATACCGACCCATGTCTAATCTATATTGTTCCCGAACACAACTTGGCGAGGGTTGCTATTTGAGCTTGGCTTTTCAGTCAGCGTAAATAGTAGGTACAGTCAGCGTAAATAGTAGGTATAATCAGTCAGAACAAGCTAATAGGAAATAATCAGCGGGGAATAAATCTATACAAATAAATAAAATTAAAGCGTTTGTTTGTTATGTCAAAATAACAGCTTTTTTACGAAATGCATATGAAAGTGTATACGGTACTTGAAACAAAAAAAAACTTTTTATTTTTCTTTTGTTTGTCGTCTGTTTGTTCCGGCTAATCTCCGAAACGGCAGGACTGATTTTGACGGATCTTTCACTGGTAGATAGCTGATGCTATAAAGTGCTATTTTATTTTAGAAAAACCGGCCAAGTGTGAGTCGGACTCACACACGAAAGGTTTCGTACCACCGTATAATATTTAGCATAAATCGCCAAAAAAGGCGTTGCTTGTATGGGAACCCGCTTTAATTTTTAACTTTATTTTATTTTTATTATTTGTTGTTATAGCGGCAATTGAAATACACAATCTATGAAAGTTTCATCTATCTACCTATTACGGTGCATGAGGCCCGCTCACAGACAGACGGACGGACGGACGGACAGCCGAGGCTTAGTAATAGGGTTTAGTTTGGCACCCTTGGGGTAAGGAACCCTAAAACGCCACGCTGGTGAAGCCGCTGGCTGAAGCTAGTTGGTAATAAACTCAATCATGCATCATTTATGATTTAAAAAAAAACGAAATAGCTTTTATGATTTCTTTTTATCAAGTTTCGATATTTTTTTCGTTTCTAAAACTGTCTGAGCATCAACCAATTAGGGTTGATGCTCAGACTTGAATTTTTTTTTTTTTAAACGTTGCCCCACACTAGGAATTTCACCTGTATCGTGGGTGCGTTTACAAACATTTAAACTCACATACACAAGCAGCCAGACCCGGAACAACTACTTGTGGGTCATACAAATATTTGTTCCGTGCGGGAATTGAACCCGCGACACGCAGCGCAGCAGTCAATCGCTTAACCACTGCGCCAACCATGCGACTTTAAGGACGCACTGTTGATTTTCATCTCGAACTTGTTTCAAGTACCTACTTCTTGGTAACGTTAAAGCCGTTCAGTAATTACTTAGCAATAGTGCCTAATTTAACTTTATTAAAGACTGAGTAACGCATATTAGAGACGTTGAAGAGAGCTAAGTAAAGTTCGCTCTCTATGTTAATCTGATTATTTGAGTTAAAAGTTTAACAATTACTTTTACAACAATACCTCGACAAATGACTTTGAAAATCAAAATCAAAATCAAAAGTCATTTATTCAAACTAGGCTGAGAATCAGCACTTTTCGAACGTCAAAAATTATATGAGACAGTCCCCCAAAAACGCCCACCCTTCACCACTTCCTAGTGCTTTAGCTGGGAAGAAGAAGTGGCGTAACAAACTCCCCAGCAGCACAGCTGTCTGTTCGCATAAAAAACTTGAAGCTATACAATACAATATAAAATAATTTGCATTACGCAACACAAAACGTTAAATTAAATTATTTGCCTTATGTTAGCTAGCACACACCATTATACAAATATATATATAATAATCGTCGAAAACTATACTCAAGCAGAAATAACGTAAACAAAACGTATCTAAATAAAAGCCTCCAGGCATAATGGGCGTGCCCGCTTAAATAAAGCTACAGCTATAACCCTGTGAACCATGTGGAACCTTACTGCGAAATTTATGGGTACTTCCCGTTGACCTAGAATCATGAAATTTAGCACAAGTACAGGAAAAAGTCCTAAAATTGTAAATTTGTGTGACTGTCTGTCTGTCAAG
The DNA here is from genome assembly GCA_948098905.1 of Tiliacea aurago. Taxonomy (NCBI): domain Eukaryota; kingdom Metazoa; phylum Arthropoda; class Insecta; order Lepidoptera; family Noctuidae; genus Tiliacea; species Tiliacea aurago. The sequence goes on from OX402585.1 coordinate 23,449,866, forward strand.
ACCCCTTTTCTCAGGAACGCGAGTAGGTATCAAGTTTAAATTAATAACAAATACGTAAGTCCATTGTCCCTTGGAGCTCAAAAAAAATCAAGCTTCTTAGTCAACGCAATAAAAAAATACGGTGATTTTAGCGAAATTATTACGATATATTTAGATACTCGCAAATAAATCAAAACCTACAGGGTACTTCCCGTTGACCTAGAATAATGAAATTTTGCAAGAAGCAAGGTCTCACAGCACAAGTATAGGAAAAAGTCCTAAAATTGTAAATTTGTAGTTTTATCACATAAAAAAAATGTTTTTTGCGATTACAAGCTTATATTTGCAGTTGGAGAATTGACTGTGACGTATATCGATGTATGTATTGTTAACCCTTCATTGTGCGTGGTCCGACACGCACTTGGTCGATTTTTTTTTTCAGCTTTCTATTTGCAAGTCAGTTCGAAATTTTAGTAAATCCTGTGATAAGTTACCTCCTCGGTTGGCATGTTTCGGAGTAAAAGATCGTTCCATTTTTAAATTACACGATAGATATGAGTTTATTATGTAATTTATTTGGCCGTTAATCACGACACAATAGATTTTCATACAACTTTTGGTGGCCGCTGCTCATATGTATTTGGCCAGTACAAATTCAAATTCAAAGTTTTTTTTTTGTTTTTTTTTTTTGCAAATGCGATTTATCTCTAAGAAGGCTGTCAAAATAATGCTCGAATTTCCAAGCATGTTTGAGAAAAATACATAGTGTAATAACACTATTGGCTATGACACACTTTAAAATAATGAAATAGCGAACCTAAAAAGTGCGGTGTGCGTCTTAAGCTTGCACCAAATGAGAGTCCAGCTCAGCGTGTGTCAGGCAAATATACCTGACGCTGATATTCTGCTGGATTCCTGCAGTGACATACGGACGCTGAGCAGTACGTCTACCATGAGTTGTATCGAAAAATTACTTGCTAACGTTAAACTCGCTAGCGTATTAACGTGGGTGAAATAGATTTCTACAACGCTTGCACCATGAGTTTTACGGAGTCTAACGCAGGCGATAAGGTAAGCTCGATAGATCGTGTCGTATAGCTAACTTCACTCCTTATGTTTTGTTTCTTTCTTTCTCATTAATATGAAGAGAGAACGGCTCAGGACAGTTAACATTGTTGTGAGTAAGTTGTCGGTTCATGGACTAGGTACCTATGGCATTTAGTAGTTGTTGAATTTTTAATCCTTATAATATTTCATGTCGTCAATTAAATTTGGAATTTTGCTGACGTTGTGTGGTCCGCAACGTTTTTGACTATTAAAATAAGTTTACAAAAATAGAATAAGTAGTGTTTAGAGAAATGAAAATTATTGTTATAGTTCTAATGCCACTCTTTTGTTCACTTCAAGTCCGTAACATTATTCAATAATAAGCACAATTCTTCAAATGCTTCTCTAGAGAGTCTATAAAGCTGGCCACTAACATATTTCATGCTAAATAAGCTCTACCCGCCATTATTTTGACTTGAATAGACTCAAAACGTGTATAATTTGAATGTAAACAAATGTTTCACACCTCAAAATGCTAGTGAGCTACGTAACTACTATCGCAAGCGTCCTTTCCGATAGCGCCTGTCGAATTAGTGACTCATGGTGCCGTTTTGTATGGTAACAGCTGAAAAACGTTAGTGACTATCGAATAGATCACGTTAGGTTTCTTACCTATCAAAATCTATAGTGCTCATGGTACGTATTATAATTCTCTCTGTGACTGCAAGGGGCGCTGTACAATATTTCATACATAGGATTTACGGAGACGCTAGCGAGTTTTGGCTGTGTTAACTCATGGTAGAGGTACAGATGAGATAAATACGTAGTTATTGGGGTTGTGAAAATTGGAATGTGCGGAGTGAAATTATGTAAGTAATACCGGTAATTTTATTTTTTCTATTCACCGCTGCACTGGAGGATATCTTCAAGGTTCTGGACTGGAAAGGGCTAGGCATCAACATCAATGGCGAGTACATCACTTACCTTCGGTTTGCCGACGATATAGTTGTCATGGCTGAGACTATGGAGGACCTCAGTGCAATGCTCGATGACCTCAGTAGAGCTTCCGAAAGAGTGGGTCTGAAAATGAACATGGATAAGACAAAGGTCATGTCAAATGCCCATGTAACACCCACTCTCATGAAGATCGGAGGCGCTACATTCGAAGTTGTGGACGAGTATATTTACCTCGGACAAACTGTCCAGTTAGCTAGGTCCAACTTCGAGAAAGAGGTCAATCGTCGAATCCGACTCGGCTGGGCAGCGTTCGGGAAGCTTCGCAATATCTTCTCGTCCCACATATCGCAGTGTCTCAAGACGAAAGTCTTTGACCAGTGCGTGTTGCCAGTGATGACCTATGGTAGGTAGGGCGGGGCTAGTTGAGCAATTTTTCACTTGATCGGTCATAGCTCCTTAACGATAGGTCGAAATGGCTTGTAATTATACTGATGGGTAAGTAATTTATCCCTTGCCAAAGTGTTTATAGTATTTATTTTCTAACAAATCGCATTTAGGAGCCACGGCCGTTTAAGTGAACAAAGTCAGACATGCTCAACGTACCCCATAGGTGAGGTAAGTTGAGCAAGGGTATGGGGCAAAATGAGCAGTTACAAATTAAAGGCCAACCATGGGTTCAATGTTTACTAGACATGAAATAAAACTTATATTTGACAATAATTTTTTTATTTATATTCTTTCAGTGGCATAACAGTGACTCTTACAAGTAATTTTCAGTTAATATTAAACAAAAAAATAGAATCAACAGAAACTCAACATATAATAAACTTTTGGATTAGACTAAGTCTTTCTACTTAAAATCAGTCTTAAAAATGTATGTAATTATCAATAAAGTTTATATTAATAAAGAAAACAAACTTAGTTACTTACTTACTTAGTTGAGCAACTATTGCTCAACTAACCCCAACAAGAAAATATGAAACAAAAATGAGGTTATGAAAAAACTGTTAGAATTACATCCAAAACCTTTATACATATCGGAAATATACTAAATTTATAGAACTTAAACACTTACTTGATTGAAAACGGATAATATTTGACTCGTACAGAAGAAATATTCCCACTTACCTTTTTTTTACTTTTTGCTAGCAAAATAAACAAAGCTTGCGTGTACTTCACTCGATTGTCAACGCGTCACTGGGCCAGGGGGGGCACACTTAGCACTGTCATCAATTTCCATGGGCGACAGCGACATCTGGAGTTTGGTGGGTTAACAAAACTTGGCAGCCATCTTGTCTTGTTTGTCAAATTGTCAGACAAATGTCATTGTCGCCATTCGGCCATGGTCAGCTCCGGTTTTACCAAGGTTTTACCGGCGTTGATGCGCTTCCCGAGTTAAACTCACTAACTCAGCTATTTCTAATAATTGTTACTTGTTAGTCTTGTTACTGTTATTTGTTTTGTTTTTATTTCATATTATTGTTATCACTTTGTTTTTTGTTGTTTTGTTAATATGAGTGAACTCCGAAGAAGATATTGTATTTTTGGCTGTGATGCTTTAGGTGAGTGTTTATTACCATACCGTACCGTATTTACTAGAAGCAAGAAAACAGTTTTATGTTATTCCATAATTTCATTTTATTTAGTCATACTCTGATATTCATAAATTTCGTTACATTTTCAGTTGCATACGGTGTACCCCTTCACCGGTTTCCAAACCCTGAAAACCGACCTGATTTGTTCGCTGCTTGGATAGCGGCTGTTGGCAGCAAGGTTACAGAAAGGGACCGTACGAAGATATATATACAAGAACAAAAGAATATGTGATCACCATTTTGATCCTACATTCAAGACAACTGGAGGTCATCTTATTTGTTCAGCCATACCATCAGTTAATTTGAATCGTAAGTAGAATTAAATTAGCTCAATATTTGTGAGAAAATAACATTTATAACAATACCAAATTGATTCAGATTATCAATTTTATTGATTTGTTGTACTCGTCAGAGTAACATAAAAGTACTCTGAAAATAAAATTGTGGAATAAACAGGGATTTGGGATCTATTATTTTTGCATTTGAACCAAATCCCTGTAAGACTAGTGAGCTGCTGCTGTACAAGAGATTTGTCAACTTAACCTGTCAGGTGTCATGGCAAAACTTTGATTGCGTTTTTTTTGTTTAATAATAAAAAAGTTAATCTGAAGGTTATTATAATGAATGTAAGGGATCCCTGTTTTGCTCTATTAATACAGAAACCAATTAAATTATTATTTTATTTACTCAATGGTGGGTTTTCATTGGGATCAAAATAAAGGCACTTTTTGTTCCTTTACTTAAATTCTCTAATAAAAAAGAATTAAAAGACTTATTTCTCAAAGTATCAAAGGTACAAAAAGGCAACATAGATATAGTTTTAATATTTATGTTACTGAATTATAAACAACTATTTTACGTAGTAAAAATGGAACATCTTAGTTACTTCACACAGACTGAAGTTGCATCAAAACACAGAAATATCAGAAAAAAAGTAATTCAACTGATTATAATATTGCAATGTTATGTTACAGGTGTTCAGCAAACAATCAGTACTTTTGTGGAGACAGACCATAGCTACTGTCAACCTAGAAGACAATCTGGTCATGGCGGACCTATGATTGATATCACCAACGTGGCTGGGTCATCGGTTCAAACTAAACACCTACCTGGTCCATCCAGATCTGGACCTTCATCCGCTGTTGGTTCTACAGAATTCTCAGGGCCATCTGGATCTACCTGTTTAATGTCAAGTGAAAAGTGCCATGCTCCCATACCATTGACAAAATTTGATGCAGGTACTTTGTTTTTTTTATAATTATTATTATAAATGTGAACTGGTCTGTCTGCTTGTTTGTTATATATTCACATAGCACTACCTAACTGGTTTAATTTATCATTTGCATACATAATTTCTTTTCCAAATGGTGGGATGTTTTAGGCTGTTTATCCATTTAACATGATGTGTGTATTGTTAAGTTTATCCAAACTCAATTAATCTGCCCAGCCTTTTCCGAATTATGTTAGGGTTGACTACCAGTCTAACCATATGCATATATTACATAGAACAACTGCCTATCTGACCTCTGCAATGTTACTGGCTCAACACTATACCCCTTGGGTAAGAGTGGTTGTCAGACTTTTGGGCTTCTGATTATCCATAATAGATGTCAAAAATCTACAAATGATAGCCGAGACAGAAGGCTTAACGTGCTTTCCGAGGCACATAGGGGTCTCGGTATGAAATGGATGGTCACCCATCTACGGACCGACCACGGCAAGCGTAGCTTAACCTTTGATTGATTGACCTGTGCGGCTGTTTCCTAACCACGAGTCCCTCGAGCTCGAGTTTATCTAAACTTTTGGTAGATAAGGATAGTGCAACACTGACCTTGAGGTTTATTATAAGTCTCACATTTTAAATATGTATAATAATAAATATGGTGGTGGGCAGGCAAGAGCAGCAGTGGGAATCTGCACAAGATAGTGAAGTTTGAAAGGCAAAAAGGGAGGCCTTTGCTCAGCACTGGGACATACCATAGGCTACAAAAAACGAACAACTTTTTATTTCCATCCATTATACATAATTCATAGAATTTAGCAAATCTTTAGTCTCTTACGTAAACAATTTTATCTAATATACCTGAACATCCTAAATATGTATGTTTTAAAATTTTAAATTTAATATTTCAGGTAAAACTGTCGAGTTTCTGCAGAAAAAGGCTGAAACGCAGTGTGCTAGAAAAGCAAGAAAAACGCAAAATGAAGTCAGGAGATTGCGCCAAAAACTTAAAACTTTCAAGTTGCGCATTAAACAAATCCAAAAGAATAGTGCGAACAGAGATTTTGAGAAATTAACTCGTAACATGTCCGAGTCGGCTAAATTGTTTACTCGAATGCAATGCATAGAAGGACGGAAGAAAAAGAAGGGGCATAGATTTACCCAGGAAGAAAAGATTTTATCGCTTTCAATTTTTAAGAAAAGTCCTAAAGCCTACAAGTTAATGTGTAAACATTTTACATTACCATCTAAGAAAGTCCTGAAGTCATTGCTTGCTCAAGTAAAATTGACTCCAGGCATAAATTAAATCGTTTTTAAAGAGTTAAAGTCCACAGTGTCGAAAATGTTGCAACAAGATCGTCTGTGTACGTTAGTATTTGATGAAATGTCCATATCTCCCCATATCCATTACAATGTATACACAGACGATCTTGTTGGTTTTGAGAACGATGGGAAATGTAAGATGCCAAATTTTGCCAATCATGTTTTGGTGTTCATGGTCAAAGGGGTGAGGAAAAATTACAAACAACCAGTAGCTTACTACTTTACCCAAACATTAAAGACATCAAAACTTAAAGAAATGTTAGTAGACGTTATAGCCAACGTACAAGCTACTGGTCTAAAGATAATCGCAACTGTATGCGACCAAAGCTCGGCAAATGTAAGCACTATAAATAGCTTAATCTCCGAAGCCAAAACTGCATATTTCCAAGCAGGAAAAGAATGGCGAAAGGACGTAATACGTGTTAACAAATATGATATAATCCCGCTGTTTGATGTTCCCCACTTATTAAAAGGAATTAGAAATAATTTATTAAATAAAGAAATGCATTATATGCACGAAAATGTATTAAAAATAGTAAAGTGGGAATACTTTCAGCGGGTTTTTGAAGCCGACAGGTCGCATGGAGAGTTGCGTATGCTACCCAATTTGACCAATGAACACATAGATCCTGGCAAAATAAAAAAAATGAGGGTGAAAAATGCGGCTCAAGTATTAAGTTATAGTATGGCAGTTGCTACTGATAATGTAATTGCAAGAGGAGATTGTCCCTCAGAATGTCGGGATCTAATACCGTTTATACTGCTAATAGACAAATTGTTTGACACATTTAACGCGTCATCTTTTACGCCGCCAAATGGAAAAATATACAGAGCTGCTGTAAAGCGAGATTCTCTTCATCATATGTTATGGCAAGATGCGTTGATAATGTTAAAAACTGCCAAATTTATGGTGAAAAAAGGTGATGAGAAAATTGAAAAGTTGTTGTTCTAATAAAATTATTTAAAGTTGGGACACCAACTTTAAATAATTTTATTAGAACAATAGAAGGTTTTAAATCGATTTGGCAATTATTATCAAAAAAATATTCCTTTGACGCGATGCTGACACGCAATTTTAACCAAGACCCACTCGAAAATTTCTTTGGATGTGTTCGAAGTTTGGGTGCGCGAAATGTTACACCCAACTGTGTGGGATTTGAGGGAGCATTTAAAACATTATTATTAAATAATTTCAGCACGAATCATTCAGTAGGCTCCAATTGCGAAGAGGATTCTAATGACTGTCTACAATCTCTCTCCTTTTTCCTTAAAAATAAGGAAAAAGGTAATGCTCCCTTGCAATCCCAAAGTATTGTAATTGATCAGCCCCTAAATGTTATGCAAAATACAAGAAATATTTCTGATTCAGGGGCTGATCAAAGAACTTATGTCTGTGGGTGGGCCTTGACGAAGTGTCTACAAAAAGTCGTCAAAGGTTGTAAAGATTGTAAAAGCAAACTACTGGGCAATTCGAACAATGAAATATATACGTGCCAAAGAATATTGCCAAAATAAGAAATGGCTTTGCTATCCCTCCGACTGCCTAGTAGCTTGTTTTCAAGAAATACAAGAAACAACTGTTGCATTTTTGAATAACGATTGCCACGAAAAGAACATCAAAGAAAGAATAAAAAGTTTCATTGAATTATTCACTGATTTTAGTTTTATAGACTGTGAAATACATCATGAAAAAGTAAAACAATGTTTTGTTGACACTTCCATACATATAATTATTTATAGTTGGTGCAGGTCTATAAATAGAATATTAGAAGGAAAAATCACCTACGAAGGTGGAGATGTGACAAAAAACGCAGCTCAGCTGTATTACAACAAATACAAAACGAAAAAATATTAAGTCGTTTGATGTTAATAAAATGACACTAATCTGAACATCTTATGTGTTTTTTTTAATTAGGTGAACCCACCCCCAGCTGACCCTAAACAGACTCGCTCTACAGATTGTCCTAATTTCTCAGTTTCTGGTACTTTTGACTTCGTTCACTATTGAAGACAAAAGTAATTTGTAAATAAGAGAAAAATACTAGGACAACAAGTTGAGTATGATGTCTGTAAATTGAATAAGAATAATAAATCCTCATTTGTATACACCTACCTATAGGTATACATACTTATTAGTATACATACCTATATGTATATTAGAGCCTTAGTTCACCCACCAAACTCAAGGTGGCACCACTTTCCGTACATGCAAATTTTACCACAGAGTTGTTACTCTTTCCGTATATAGTTACTCTACTCTTTGCACTGGGCATCGCGCCATGCATTCCCCTCCCGTCACCGCTTCTTTCCGCAATTTGATGCTTTAGCGTGCGGTGTATAGTTTCTGAGATATTTCTATTGCCCAACTTATCCCTATGCTCAACTAGCCCCGCCCTACCCTACTGAAACGTGGTCGCTCACAATGGGCCTTATCAGAAGGCTAAAAGTCACCCAAAGGGCAATGGAGAGGGCTATGCTGGGAGTTTCCCTACGAGATCGAATCAGAAATGAAGAGATCCGCAGGCGAACCAAGGTAACCGATATAGCCCGAAGAATTGCCAAGCTTAAGTGGCAGTGGGCAGGGCACATTGCTCGCAGAACTGATGGCCGATGGGGCCGAAAGGTTCTGGAGTGGCGACCGTGTACTGGAAGACGTAGCGTTGGAAGGCCTCCTACAAGGTGGACCGATGACCTTGTGAAGGCCGCAGGTATCCGCTGGATGCGGGAAGCACAGAACCGGTCGAAGTGGCGGTGCTTGGGGGACGCCTATGTCCAGCAGTGGACGTCTTTCGGCTGAAATGATGATGATGATGACCCGTAATTTAAGTAAATTATGTACAGTAAATTTTTGCATTTGAAATCGGTTTTGTTCGAATGATTGTGTACAATTGATTACCTACTTGATTATTGAAATAGATAAGTTTTGAGACATCTCATCATAGGTTAAGCCCCACAATCCATCCATAGTTTATTTGGTCTTCCCCTTGCCACTTGTAAGGGAACCAAACACATTCAAATTACTTTTTCAACACATTTGCTCAAAAAATGCATTTACAAAGCCTGTATACATTGTTCGAAAGTTAAAAATTACGCACCATACAACGGAACGGACAGTAAAATAGGTACTCTCAGCTAAGTATATATTTTACCGCCCTCTTCGTTGTATAGCGCCGTGCGTATCCTTTACGGTTTTTTTTTTATTACCATAAAAATTATATAAGAACTCCACCAAGGAGTTTCAAATTACGAGAATAAATAAGGTGAATGATCGAACCTCCTTGGAAGTGCTTTTGCTCAATACGTATCTCACTTTATTATTAAAGAGAAAATGAGACGAAAGATGTAGTTCTAATTTTCATCATGTGCACGTGGCGCCATTTGCAAATTTGCGCCATTTTCTTATTGGAAATGTCAAAGATTGTTTGTTGCGTCTTTCCGACTGATATTTACAAAATAATAACATTTGTTCAAGCGAGGAATCCGATATTAATATGGAATCTACTGCACCTGATATCTTGAATGAGCCGCCAAAATCGTGAGTGCTATTTAATGATTTACAATAATTTTATATGATGGAAGACTCGAAGAAATACTCAATCATTCTCTTAAAAATTTTTGATGGCTCATTTTATTACCTATTGTATTGTTTTCTCGCAAATGTGTTGAAAAACGTTGTATGACACACGCGCGGAAATTGGTATTTACAAACTCGTGACTATGGTAAGCCCTCGACTTCGTCTCGGGCTTATATTCGTCTACTCGTTTGTAAAGACCAACTTACCGGCCTAATATCATAAATAACTATTTCCACGACACGTGTGTTGTTCCACAAATTGTCCTGAAAAACCATAAAATAGGTACTTATTGTAAGTAGGCACAAGTAGGTAGGAATGGCTAAGCATCCAAAACCGGGCCCACTGGACTTTTAATAGGCATTAAAGCCACGATAACAGGAAATGCTCAAGGAGCTTCCTGGAAGACGCCGTAAAGAAAACCAACAGATAACATTTTCCGAACTTGGTAAACTTAAAAACATTAATAAATTTACCCATAGCTTTTAAGTTAACTAAAGATATCGAGTTATCTAAAATAGGTGTTTGAACTATAATTGAGTTTATTTATACCTTTTTCCCGTAGAACAGTGAAAATAAATGAAATTGTTCATTTTGTAATTATAGGATATCGGAATCACTTAATACACGTCATATTTTTTTTAATAAGCGTAAAAAAAAATATGACGTGTGCAATAGAACTCAAAATCGGTTGAACGGACTGTCATAATTTCAGCCGAAAGAGGTCCACTGCTGGCCATAGGCCTCCCCTAAAGAGGGGGGTTTGCCATAATCGCCACGCTTGGCAGGCGGGTTGGCGATCGCAGTATGGTGTTAAAATGCATAGAGAACGCTGCTGCCCATTCTGTAGTAAGTCCCTTAGTCGCCTTTTACGACACCCACGGGAAGAAATGGGATGGTGCTATTATTTACTTCCGGCGCCAAACGGGACCGGACTGTAAAAAAGGTTTATTTAAATTTCTAATCTTATTTCATATGGAGTATAGATGGAGTCGACATCCTATCTGACTACCCCTGAGAAGAAATGGCGAAACAAACTCAGGGGTCAAAGTCTCTTTTAAAGTCCAGACGCCAGAAATAATCTTGGTTAGGTCATGTGAGGACCATGTAGATCCGTGTCCGAAATGGTCTTTTGAGGAAAAAAACCACACAAATTTGAGTAGACCTTTCCAGTCAGTGCAAGCATTTGTCAATAATCGTGTAGCTCAACTCAGGACTTCAGGAGCTCAACGACTTCGTAAAACGGGATGCTGAATTAAAATGAAGGTTTTTGCTACTATAAATTATTTCATCACCACTGCTCTCAAAATGGTGACAGAAAACATCGTGAGAAAATCGGCATGTCCTAGAACCAAAAATTCGAAAACATGTGACATCTACCCGCTGGGCCCGCGTGGTGGATCACAGCCTACTCCCTCTCAAAGAGAGGAGGCCTGTGTCCCAGCAGTATGTTACAAAAACAGGAACAAACACAAATGTGCGCTTTTAAATTATAGGACCACATCATTCACGTATAATCTACCTTTACTCCATTTGAAATAAGATTAGACATTTAAACAAAACTTTTTTACAGTCAGTTCAACGGATTTTGACTTCTATTCCGTAGGATGGCATTAAAGGCAAAAATATGGTTACAATGCTTTAGTTATTATTCTAAGGTTACAATACAAACTGTTTATTACAGCTGTCATTTGTCATGCCGCCAACGCAATAGAAGTCAATATCATATATTAAATTTCTAATCTTATTTCAAATGGGGTTTAAGTAGGTACCAGGTTTTTGTTAGATACTTATCCATTTCGCTTTTGATCGTCCATTGTAACCGACTTTGGGTGCTGACTGATTGTGCTTCAAACGCCGCAAAGACCTTATCTGCACAATACCCCCTATAGGCACAGCCTTTGTAAAAAAGTTTGCCCTCTACCTTGGCCCTTCACTCTACAATAAACTTAACGCAAAAATTGCGATTTACGGATTAACAAACTTTAAATGCAAAAAGACTGTTCGCTCCTTCTTTCTAAACCTAAACTACGACGAAACCGAAGAATTCCTAAAAAAGTGATCACTCAATCACATACATGCATCACACACTACATACATGAACGAAACACTCACCACACTAACAATATACTCACCACACCAACATATCAACATTTATTATTATTTTTATTTACTATTTATAAAGTCTTTTCCAAAATTGCTATTGTTTTAGATTTAAATATTTTTAGTACTTTTTGTTTTTAAGTACCTAACTTAGTTTGCTGTTATGATTATTAGATACATTATAACACGTGCTATCATAAGTCCACCATGTATGAAGGGGATCGAAACTATTTCTCCTAAACACAGGTTATTTTTTAACCTATCTAGGAGACCAGACCCACTAACTAGATTTAAACTTTATGCTTGTGCTATAAATATTACCTTGTCATGTAATCTAGTCCTAGTTGAACAATAAATCTTTATCTTATCTTATCTTACTGCTGTTCCTATGTCCAGCAATGCACTTCAGACTAATATAAAAAAAACTTTTAAGAACCCTGTATGACGCTGACAACAGGTAAACCGCCGTGACTGTCAGACAACTGACACACTGCATACAAAAGAAAGAGAAGCGCGATGACACAACGCTTGTAACTTATTGAAAAATATGAAGCAATTATTTATTTACTCAAGAAATTTGTTGAGTAATCGAAAATAAAAACCAGCCAAGTGCGAGTCGGAGTCGCGCACGAAGAGGTCCGTACCGTTATTTATAATCATTGTTGTATGGGAAACCCTTAAATATTTGTTTTATTTTAATTTAATTATTTATTTTTAAAGTGAATGTACTTAAACAAAAAACACAAAAAAACAGAATAAAATAAATATTTAAGGGAGCTTCCATACAACAAACGTGATTTTTTTAGCTCATTTTTGCTCGTTATTGATAACGGCAACAGGTAGACAAATGAAATATTCACAGAATCTTTAGTTATATATTCACTTTAAAAATAAATAATTATATTAAAATAAAACAAATATTTAAGGGGGATCCCATACAACAAACGTGATTTTTTTGCCGTTTTTATAGATAACGCGAACCCTTCGTGCGCGAGTCCGACTCGCACTTGGCCTGTTTTTTGTTTAAGACAAGCCGACTTTTGTCATTTGCCTCTTGTCAGCGCCTTAATAACGATAAAGTCTTACGTCCCAGATTCATTTTTATAGTGGCCAATAAAATAGCACGAAAAGTTAATTAGGTGAAAAGTTTTAATAAAAGTTTAACGATGTGGCTATCTCGTGTTATGACGTGCCCGATATTACAGAGCTTGTTAAGGGTTGCCGGAAACTTAACGAGTGTTTTTTGAAGCAAACAGTGTTGTTATTTGATATTTTTAAAGTTACTTTCGAGTACCAAGTTATTCCTATTTCTTTCCGTGGGTGTCGTAAAAGGCGACTAAGGGACTTGCTAGAGAATGGGCAGCAGCGTTCTCTATGCATTTGAACACCATACTGCCGACCCGCCCGCCTTTTTTTTTGGTGGGAAGTTATCAAATAACTTCTCCCGCTCTGGGCGGAGCGGGAGGGCGTGTCAGACTTTTACTAACTAAAACCCACCCGTGTTCCTTCATTTGCCTGTGTGCCAGGGGCACGATGTCCCTTTCGGACAAACTCGCAACCCTGGCAGGCGTTGGTCCTAACTAATGGACCCCTAGGCGCGCTGAAAAAACCCGACAACTCATATACAACAACTGACCATGAAACCAGCAAGGTCCTTCTAGAGACTCACTTCCCAGACTGCAAACTCCTGGAAGACATGCCATGGCAACTGATTTTCACAACCAGCAGGCTTAGCATGGCGTTTTCGATCTCTACTCTACTATAGAATAGACATCGCTTGTCTACACTTCTCGTTATCTCTTCTTCGCGAGCACGAGGACACACCTAGACTCGGGTTTCTTCGTAGACAGTGACTTGTCCATAGCAACGGGGTATTCGCTAGTGGTGTGTATTACTACCCAATTTTACCGTACTTTTGCGTTTCGTTCTCAAACAAATCTATGAAGCAAAGTGTTTTTAACGAATATTTCTTCAATTACAAAACGCAAATGGTCAAGGGGGATGCGCTGTGTAGCCCGCGAAATTAAAATTTTCGAACATTCTTTGAATTCTAAGGATTTTTTGAAGAGAGTTAGTTGTTTTGCCGATTCTAATGATTATAATTCTGTAAAGCAATATTTTTTACGGCCGCGAATCATATTTAAATCAACTTATAACGTGTTACTGACCTGCAAATTGCAAAAAACGTAATAAAATTTGAATTTCACGGGCTACCTTAGCGCATCTCCCTTATAAAAATATTGTTAAATGGCTGTAGCCAACGACGTATTATAGGTAATACATCATTAGCTGTGGCGCCACTAAGTTTTGTGGCGTCACTATATAATATTGGTAATTGCATATAATGTACAGGCATTATTTAAATAAAGAGCCATAATTATACTATTTTGATGGCGTCACGCAAGAAGTCTCCTTTAAGGGTACTGCAGACTGGCGGGTCGCGCTATCACGTCGCGCCTGTCTGCGGGAGCCCTTTTTTTTACTAGGTACTTACATTGTTATTGTATTGTTGTTTATCGATATTTTATTTATTAGTAGGTAAATGCTCCATTTAAAACTGAGTGTGTAAGATTTAGTAAATGAAAATAATAATCACTACATAGTAAAGGCTTTTGCAGACCAGCGCGACTCGCGACGCGACACAAAGGCACCGCTCGTCACGCGACGTGCGGGGCCTTTGTGTCGCGCCAGTATGTAGAAGCCTTAATGCAACGCGGGCGAGGCCGCGGGCGGCAGCTAGTACTTCATAAATAAATAATTTAGTGTTCAATGAGGAGATTTTGGCTCATAATCAGATGTTTTATATTCCCTGTGAATTTTTAATATATTCCCTGTGAAAAAAATAATGTTGTTCTTATTTTATTGTTAATTCCAAAAATCTATTATTTATTTTGGGCGACAGGTCCTAGCCGAGTTCTTCGCATAAACATTGATTGCACTATCTCCTTGCAGCAGGCTTAGCACGAGAACCCTCTCTACGCGTTTTGTCAACGGAAGAATAGACAAAAATGACGTTTCAGTGTAGACAACAGAAAGTTTTCTACTGTCTGTAGCACGGCGATTACAAAACCAAATGTGAAGAGACTTGTCTTCTCTACCCTAGACAACTGTCTACAACGTCGAGCACGACGTACAATCTTTCTCCGATGTTGACAGCTTGGGATAGAAACCTTTCTTCCGAAATAGTCTACATATAAAATGACCTAGACAACGATTCGTTAGTTGTTTTTTCGTTAATTCGAGTAATTATAGGCGGTGCTTTTTTACTTTTATCATGTATTAAGCTGAAATTAACATGTTGGGTTCAAATTGCGCTTTTTATTTAAGTTTTTTTATAGAAAAACTTCAGCGAAGATGGGAAAGAAATACTATTAGCGAGCTTGCTTTGCTTGTTTGGGAGCCTTTGATCTCACGGGAAGTGAGTTCTGTAGAATTATAAAATAAGCAAGGAGATAGTGCAATCAATGTTTATGCGAAGAACTCGGCTAGGACCTGTCGCCCAAAATAAATAATAGATTTTTGGAATTAACAATAAAATAAGAACAACATTTTTTTTTTCACAGGGAATATATTAAAAATTCACAGGAATATAAAACATCTGATTATGAGCCAAAATCTCCTCATTGAACACTAAATTATTTATTTATGAAGTACTAGCTGCCGCCCGCGGCCTCGCCCGCGTTGCATTAAGGCTTCTACATACTGGCGCGACACAAAGGCCCCGCACGTCGCGTGACGAGCGGTGCCTTTGTGTCGCGTCGCGAGTCGCGCTGGTCTGTAGAAGCCTTTACTATGTAGTGATTATTATTTTCATTTACTAAATCTTACACACTCAGTTTTAAATGGAGCATTTACCTACTAATAAATAAAATATCGATAAACAACAATACAATAACAATGTTAGTACCTAGTAAAAACAAGGGCTCCCGCAGACAGGCGCGACGTGATAGCGCGACCAGTCTGCAGTACCCTTAAAGGATACTTCTTGCGTGACGCCATCAAAATAGTATAATTATGGCTCTTTATTTAAATAATGCCTGTACATTATATGCAATTACCAATATTATATAGTGACGCCACAAAACTTAGTGGCGCCACAGCTAATGATGTATTACCTATAATACGTCGTTGGCTACAGCCATTTAACAATATTTTTATAAGGGAGATGCGCTAAGGTAGCCCGTGAAATTCAAATTTTATTACGTTTTTTGCAATTTGCAGGTCAGTAACACGTTATAAGTTGATTTAAATATGATTCGCGGCCGTAAAAAATATTGCTTTACAGAATTATAATCATTAGAATCGGCAAAACAACTAACTCTCTTCAAAAAATCCTTAGAATTCAAAGAATGTTCGAAAATTTTAATTTCGCGGGCTACACAGCGCATCCCCCTTGACCATTTGCGTTTTGTAATTGAAGAAATATTCGTTAAAAACACTTTGCTTCATAGATTTGTTTGAGAACGAAACGCAAAAGTACGGTAAAATTGGGTAGTAATACACACCACTAGCGAATACCCCGTTGCTACGGACAAGTCACTGTCTACGAAGAAACCCGAGTCTAGGTGTGTCCTCGTGCTCGCGAAGAAGAGATAACGAGAAGTGTAGACAAGCGATGTCTATTCTATAGTAGAGTAGAGATCGAAAACGCCATGCTAAGCCTGGAACTCACTTCCCGTGAGATCAAAGGCTCCCAAACAAGCAAAGCAAGCTCTCTAATAGTATTTCTTTCCCATCTTCGCTGAAGTTTTTCTAAAAAAAAAGTTAAATAAAAAGCGCAATTTGAACCCAACATGTTAATTTCAGCTTAATATACGATAAAAGTAAAAAAGCACCGCCTAAAATTACTCGAATTAACGAAAAAACAAATAACGAATCGTTGTCTAGGTCATTTTATATGTAGACTATTTCGGAAGAAAGGTTTCTATCCCAAGCTGTCAACATCGGAGAAAGATTGTACGTCGTGCTCGACGTTGTAGACAGTTGTCTAGGGTAGAGAAGACAAGTCTCTTCACATTTGGTTTTGTAATCGCCGTGCTACAGACAGTAGAAAACTTTCTGTTGTCTACACTGAAACGTAATTTTTGTCTATTCTTCCGTCGACAAAACGCGTAGAGAGGGTTCTCGTGCTAAGCCTGCAGTTGTGAAAAAGGATTTTTTATTCTTTCTTAGCAACTAATTGCAATGGAAGAATTTTTTTCCTTTATACGCAACCAGTTGCCAACAAAGAATTTTTCATAAACGCTAGTTTCAATAGAAGATGACAACGTCTTGATACTGTTTCTGGATTGATATGAAATTACAACTGCTCCTCTGCTTCAGATTGTCTATATTTTTAAAATTACGTTTTATCCGATGTCAGCTTCACAGTCAGCGTCATGTTCCTTTGTGATCTTTATAGTCTCATTTCGTGTGTCTAGTGTTAAATTTCCTTTATATCCTTTTTTTCGTATAGCATTTTTAAAACGTGTCTCCCTTACTATATATTTTTTTACGATGATAACGGCGACCTTCACGCAATATTGATAAACCTCTTCTTGTAGTTATAAATTCTATTCTAGAGGAATTTGGATAAATGTTTGAAGTAAACATCGCTTAACAAAATATATGCTCGAATAACGAAATTAATTAATTTAAAAAAACCGGCCAAGTGCGATTCGGACTCGCGCACGTAGGGTTCCGTACCATTATCTATAAAATCGGCAAAAAAACCACGTTTGTTGTATAGGAGTGGGAGCCCCCTTAAATATTTTAATTTAATCATTTATTTTTAAAGTGAATATATAACTAAAGATTCTGTGGATATTTCAAGCGTCTACCTGTTGCCGTTATCAATATCGAGCAAAAACGAGCAAAAAAAATCATTAAATATTTATTTTTTTCTGTTTTTTTGTATTTTTTGTTATAGCGGCAACAGAAATACATCATCTGTGAAAATTTCAACTGTCTAACTATCACGGTTCATAAGATACAGCCTGGTGACAGACGGACAGTCAGACAAACGGTGGAGCCTTAGTAAAGGGTCCCCGTTTTACCCTTTGGGTACGGAACCCTAAAAACACAAAATTTGCTACAACTGACATGTTAGGAAAAATTAATTACAACGTCTTTATTTAAATGACATATAAATTAACTGATCGTGTTCGAAACACAATACTGCGCTCCAAAACAAGAGCGAGCATCCAGCGCGTCAGTCTGGGGACCCGAACCCATCGTACCCATCCCCTTTAATCAACTACGCAGGTGGCTACAGGAGTTCACCCACACACAAGCGGAGAACTGGTGGACCTCGACACCGGGCTGCAGGCAATCCAGGGAAGCCATGCCATCCTTAGATAGCAGGCTAACCAGGCGTTTGCTACGCCTGGACAGGAACGGCCTGCGCTGGTGACGGGGACCATCACGGGACACTGCTCATTAAACAAACACTTCCACACAATAGGCATAACGGACAGCCCTCTGTGCAGGGCCTGCATGGAGGCTGAAGAACCCGAATCAGAACGGAAACCCTCGGGTCACCCAGATCCTTCACAGATGTTCTATGCAGACCGGGAGACCTAATCAGCTTCTGGAGGGAGGTGGGCTGGTTGGAATAAATAACAGGCGGCCGCCATGGCCCACGCACAATGGTCCACATGAAGGACTAAGTGCGGAAACCAAACCCTATAACATAGAACATGGACCCCGTCAATTCGTGCTGACCTCTCTTTGAGGCACGCGTGGAACACAACGCGCCGTCGACCCGGGCCTGTAGGCTTACTCTTGAAATCAATCCCAATCTCGATCGTATTCCAATCCGATTCAGTTTCAATTCCAATCTTCAGAAAATTGGCACTCTTGAACGAAATCGAGATTGAGATTGGAATCGACTGCATGTTCGTCTACACTGATTGACTTGGTGTGGCCATACTAATCAAAACGAAAATTACCAAATTTAAAATATTGAATAACTCGTTAAATCTATAAATAAATTTGTTCTGATATTTATTTTAACATAAATACTCATTAAAGTGTTATTTGCTTGCATTTATATGTATTTTAACATTAAATACTTAGGTCGCAATGGCTCATTGTGTTTGTCATTGCCTGGATTACATTAAAAAAAACTTCCCGCGCATTTGGCATCCACCTAAAAATCATAGGATACGAGTAGGTTCCTTGAATAAAAACTGAATTATTAGAGTTATGATAAACAAAAGTTTCAAAGCGATGTTATCTAAAAGTTTTCAAGTGTTTAGTTGGGAATGTAATAAAGTACGTGTAGGTACCTACGTTACGCACAAGTTCAAGTTAGTTGTACTTTAAGTATGAACTGTGGCAAATGCCCTCAATAATATTGCTGATGCCCTGAGAGAAAATAGGCAGTAAATAATGTTATATTAATTTAAGCTATTGTTACTTTAGGGTTTTAAGTAGGTACTAGTTTTATTTATTGTTTAAACTTTCTAGCCCATACTAATTTTATTAGCTTATAGAATTTACCTATCTATATTAATAATAAATAAGTGTAGTGAATAAAAAAAAAGATTTTTTTACAAAATTAGTATAATTGAATTAGGTTTTTAATTACAATAAAAAATTTGTTCTTTCATAACAAAATAATCTTATTTACTCGGTAATTTTTCGTCAATTCATCGTCAGTCACGGCAAACGCGTTGTCTGCATAACGTGCCTTTCGTCTCAAAAACGGCCTTTGTCTCATAGCTAACTTATGAGTATCGTCCAAAATATCACAAATAAGTTCTAGATGCGCCATTATTCACAATAAAAACTTAACAAATCAGTCACAATAACAAACTCGATCCCGAAAAAGCATACTTTTTGTAATCGTTCAACTTTGATCATAAACACGAATTCAAACTCGATAAGGCAACGTCAAAATCTCGTCAAGAGTACCAAAAAAATGCATCGTTCGAGTAAAGTCGATTTCATTTAGTTCCAAAAAATTCCACCTAATACGATTCCAATCGTGAGCTAGTGTAGCGTTCAAGAGTGCCAAATGACAAGATCTCGATCCCAATTTCCAATTCTGATTGGGATCGAGTGTCGAGAGTAAGCCTACTGGTCCTTATCGGACGGCGAGCTACCCATCGCTCACCGTCCGCAGGCCCGCGCCTACGGTGGCCGGAAATCGCCTTGTGACTCCTGACGCCCGGGACGGCGACTAGGGACGCGAGGGCGCGAAGCCTGCCTCTCCCTCACGCGCTCCGCCTCCTCCTTCGCGAGCATTACTGCTTCGCAGAAGTAGGTGACGGCCTCCTATTAGCGTAGCGATTATGGCAACCCCCCCCCCCCCTCCTTTTGGGGGACGCCTATGTCCAGCAGTGGACGTCATTTGGCTGTAATGATGAATGATGATGAGTAGCAAGAATAGCTTCCTATTCTTTACGACCGGCATCACACGGCCTGCTATACTGCTAGTCAATCTAAACTTTAGATGCAAGCACTGTCGGCAACTGTAGTTCGGTTGAGAATATCATCGATCACATTCATAACTAATTTAAAGCTTCTTCTCTAGTGCAGCAGACACGCCCTACGATTTCTAAGTCAGCAACGATGGTATTACTTATTAGACTAATATCGAGAAGTTGATATTTGATAAAGTGGAAATAATTTTCCACCGAATATCAACTTTATTTGAGTGCATTTTAAATTGAATTCAGAATGACTAGGACTATAGAAAAATCATAAAAGAAAAAACTTTTTACAAAAAAATCCAATCCAAATACAGATCCAAAGACACCGACTTCCGAAATTAAAGTTATTTTTTACTTTGTAGTGTTATGTTTGGTAGTCGGTTATTATTTTTTTGTAAAAAGTTTTTTATTTTTCACTTTTTAGTGGGTCAGTTTTGAATTTACCTAAGTTAAAATAGCCTAATGTTAACTGCTCATCTTTTACAAAATATTGCATTTCCCGATGCTGGGACGTTGATTGTTGAGGAGTTCTCCTGGTAAGAACCAGGAGAACTGCCACTCACCATTATGCATAGTGACGAGCATAAATTGCTTAATCGCAACACGTTAAATAGGTACTCATTATTATTCCGGTGGCCATCTGTGGTCTCCATCATCAGTTCCACTTTACCAAATGGTGCTTTCGGAGAGCAAATGCACGAGTTACTATAAAAAATACCCAAATCGCTATAGGTTTGCATATAAAATTTGAGGGTTTCCCGCGATTTCCATGGGATCCCCTCATCAGATTCTGATTTGGTGGCAATGGGACCACCTCGGGAGTATACCCTTCCAAACAAAAAAATAATTTTCAAAATCGGTTCATAATTGACGGAGTAATCGCGTAACAAACATAAAAAAAAACAAAAAAAACTTACAGCTGGATTGAGAACCTCCTCCTTTTTGGAAGTCGGTTAAAAATAAGTTGCAGTGCTCATTAAACTCTATTTATGGGATTTAAAGTACCTCATTTTTCAAAAAAGCAGGCATTTGTTTAAATGATTGAACATTAAAGCAGACAGGAGCGATGCGAGTCGCGAGATTATTCCTGACTACCAACTACCACTAAAATAATATAACAGTAGATTACTGTAGTACTGTGTGTAGAAGACTCATTAGTCTTCACAGAAATTGTGCTAGCAGTACGACAGACTTCATTTAAAGTGACGCGCTGGCATGGCTGTCGCGCCCACGATATCGCACCAGTCTGCGAGGGGGCCTTAAATCGAGAACAACGGAGAACGGGGCTGACTGTCAATTGTTTCAAATTGGGTACCGGGTTGCTAATTAAGTACCACATTTTCTAACTAATTCTAGGTAGGAATAGGAACTACTTTATGATGCTAACTATGCCGTGTGGTGCCGGACGTAAAGAATAGCACTGTCCTATTTCTTCTCGTAAGTGTCGTAAAAAAGGACTTACTAGAGAATGGGCAGCAGCGTTCTCTATGCATTTTAACACCATACTGCGATCGCCAACCCGCCTGCCAAGCGTGGCGATTATGACAAAACCCTGATGATGATGATGATATACACATACATAGGTACACGAAGGTATTATTATTTTATAACACAATCACTTGAGACCGTAGGTACTTACATACCTACATACATCATTTCAACGGTGGCAACAGCACTGCAATCAATTATTATCTACAACACCTACCCACACATTTGACGTAATATTGATCTGATATAATATGACCACAAGTCCTCAACCGATAGGCTTGTTGATTGTCGAGTGCAATTTGAGATCTATTGATGTGTCCATAAGACTCAAGTTATATACGAGTACAACAAATTTCAAAGCGAGCGCGGCGTGCGCGTAGCGGGCGCGTGTCGTTTGAACGCAGCCTGAGGGCTATACTATTTAAAAAAAAATAGGCCCGTTTTGACATTTAACTTGAATCGCGATGGTCAATCGCAACGTAACTAGTGAAGTAACCATACTACTTGGTACTCGATACTCACGCGATAAATCGATTCAAGTTAAATGTCAAAACGGGCCTATTATTTTTTGACAACTTTAATGGCGTAATACGGCGTGTATTACGCCATTAAAGTTGTCATAATAGTATTTGATAAGTAGGCATCGGTATCAATTTGACAGTTCAACAACATTCATTGTATTATTTACGTTGTTGAGCAGACTTTTTCGAACATTATGAAGCAATGGATTAGCAATATCTTTCAAAATCATTCCGATTGTGATTGAAAGTGTGTTAAGCAAGTACCTATACTCCGTTGGCTTAGGTAGTTAAATAAAGGTAAACAAAAAAAACACGTGACGAGAGAGCTGTCAAGTAACCGACTAAATGTAATACTTGTCACTTCAGTTGTCATGCTACGTCACAGTTTTACTCTTCAATTTAGCAAGGTTACAATATTGGTTGACGTTTAGAGAACCTGTCCTATTGGGCTCTTTACAATAGTTAGATTACAAAATATTATAGTATTTATTATAAATCGAACAAAAAATTGTGCTCAAGCAGTTCTTTACATCTACGAAGAGTAGGTAGTTTAAGAATAAATGATAAATTACCATACATTAATAAACATAGATATGTCGGAGTTGGTTGTCAATTACAATTGTGGGTAATCAACAAAAAGTGTATGTTTTGTTTTTCTTATTGTAATTTAACGTGATTTGAACGTGGTTTTCTCATCATTTACTCAATTTATTGAGTACTCTATAAACGCACTAATTGATTTTGGCAACTTATTTAAATAATTATTACTGTATTATTATTATTATATAAGAGCGTGCATTCGGTGTTCGAGTCAACCCCCCCCCCCCCCGTCCGTTGGCTCCGCCCGCCCGCGCGGAGCAAGTAACTTTAACAAACGTCCATAATAATAATACACAGATACTGCATACCCCCAATGGTTCAGTAGTCAGTAGCGCCCTAAGCCTAGGTTCGAGTCCCACTATGGGACGCTCTTAGCTGTGCTACTTAAAAATATTTTCTAACTCGGCGAGAGGCCCTTCTGGCCCCGCCAAAGATCGGTTACGCAGAAGAGGCTCTCCGGAGCCATCTGCAAAAGGTCCTTACCAAAAAAAAAAAAAAATTTTTCGAGTCAGTCGTTCTTCGGATTCGACTCATTATAGAGCTCCCCCGCTCCTGACAAAACTGTCGGTTTATTATCAAAGTTATATTGGCTTGCAGATAGCGAGTGATATACTTTGTATTTGGGTGGCTTACGCCGCTATACGAACTGTAACCTGAAAGGGTTTGTTCGTCTGACTATACTTGGTATTTGAGTGGCTTAGGTCACTGTACGAACTGTAACCTTAAAGGGTTTGTTCGTCTGACTGCATATTTTTAACTAACTATTTTGTTATTAATTATTATTGTTTATTCTTGTGTTATTTTCAAAGATGTAATTACCTACTGTAATAAAAACCCTTTAATAGTTTATAGTCTTGTTTATCCCTATATAATGGGAACTCCAAATCCTGACGATATACCGCTCGGCACTCCTGATCCTACAGATTTATGAAAGAAGGAGATATGCCCCGATATTTGAAAATGTATCGGAACCCGGTGTCTCCAGTTTGCCCTACCACTCGCCACAACTACACATGCAATTCAGTAAAAGCAATCTATACGAAGTCGCGCACACGCTCGCAAGGAATAAATCAGAACGTACTACACAATCAATTATAAACCTTATTATATCAAACATAGCGTGCATTTAGCATGCACCGTACAACTTACTCACACGAAAACATCAACCGCTATCGTTGTGCTGTGCAAAAGCCATTTATTTTACATACGCTAGTGATTGACTAAATTGGCAAGTTATCGATCCTTCCATATATGTATTAAAAATTTTGTGGGGTCCTAAAAATAAAATAAATATTAAATGTTAAACAGATACTAATTTAATATAAATAAACAATAATGTAGCCATAAAAAAAGATTAAGAATTAAATAAAAAAAAATAAACGATATGAGCCAATCAAAATGAGTAAAAGTAATTATTTCCTCATGGGTCTGCCAATCGGGTTACAAAGGTTGACAAATTGAAGAATAAACTATAATCGCAATATATTCATTAGGCAATCGACATTGTTGTCGATAGCCTACGTTAGTGGATCTGCACAAGGACATCACTAACTCGTCGCAAGATACAGCGCCCGTACTACGCGATGCATCCGCATAAACAAAGTATCGTTTTATGATGTTTACATTGATCGTCTAGTCAGTTAGCGACATAAATTTAGGTAGTGGTTAAGAAGCAATGTATTTCATACGAAGATAGTACAGTCGCTGTGATATATGAAAACAAGAGTGACGTAGTACAAGCAAGGAATACTTTACGATTTGATATTTTTCATGATTTTCAAGACAAATATAGTAAAATACTTTTACATACATATGTTATGTGATTCCATGATTTTTAAAGTATTTAGTTTGCCTTCGGTTATTACAAAAAACCATTGAACAACACGGCATTCGTACATGTTGTCACGACCGCGGTCGAAAGCGCACTAGTTCGTAGATATGACCATTTGCCTAGTACATGAGCGTTGCGATCATGTCGCGCGGACACAGCCACGCCCCCTTGCCACTCTGTTTTTATATTTATATGTTAATAAAAGAGGAAACTATCGTAAAAACCAAAAATTCATTTAATTTAGTTAAGTTACTGTATTTTTAAACCAGAAAGTGTCATCTATAAAAACCCTTTTTACGATTTGTTTACCTTTATTTAATTACCTAAACCAATGCAGTATGTTTTGGAGTAGCTATCCATGTCAGTGGCTTTTGCGGATATTACTTAAATATCTGTTTTTGGGATACCTACCTGTATTACTTACTAAATATACAGCCCAATTCAAACTTTATGACGGCTTGGAACATGAGGCGAGTCGTTGCGCAGCAGAGGGGTGGGGTACTGCGCAGCGAGTAACGCATTTTAGAACCACCATCTTTTAGTGAATTATGAAGGTACATAAAAGTAGGTAGATGATGTGAATATGATAGTGAAATGATACACCTTTTCAGTACCTATGAATATTTCTGTATTTATATTCTTGCACACATGCAAACTTTGTTTATATAAAGCAATATTTAACTAACTATTTAATTAGGTACTCAATATAATATCAGAACAGACTTTAGACTTCTTGAAGACAACCTTTAGGTTCTGAGGCTTGAAGAGAACTGACTTATCAACTACGTGACGCCCCAAATAACATGTTTCTATTCCATTCTGTTAAATAAAACCTGTACTTTTACGGTAACTGTCAAATGAGATAGGTACTTTTAAACTTCATAACTAAAGTTGTCAAAAAATAATAGGCCCGTTTTGACCAGTAGGTAACCATACGATGATACGACTCGGTACTCGATACTCACGATATATCGATTCAAGTCAAATGTCAAAACGGGCCTATTATGTTTTGGCAAGTATACCCTGATACAAAAATTATTTGAGGCAAATCACATAAGTTCGATTTTATATTTAATCTTCAAATAAAATCACTAAAAATCTTATTCATAGTTGGAAATCATAACATTCGGCCATCCGACACTGTGTTGCCTCCTGGCACACACACAACAATTATTAAAGTATACCTTTTTTATTTTTTTATTAATCATGACAATAGATGTAAATTTGTTGTGTAACGGCAGGTAGGTATAACCATATTTATGTACCTAGTGATTATATTTTTTATCAGCGTTATCCGCTTATTGTTTCCAGATAAACATTTATTTACAAAAATCAAACATTCGTCCTTGAAAATATTTAGGAAAAACCTAACTTATTAATAACATCACGCAGGTTTTTCCCGCTGAGTCAGACAGAAATGTACTTACCAACAGTGCCTCTAAACTCGCATTTCGCCAGTTCTTAATAAGGCTTCTACATACTGGCGCGACTTGTCGCGCGAGTCTCGATGCGATACCTGTAGAACAATTTCCTTGAATTTTTCATAGAAATGGTTCTACCGGTGTCGCGTCGTCGCCGCGTCGTCGCGCCAAGTCACGCCAATATGTAGAAGCCTTTAAGTTCCCATATTATAGATATTACCTACCAGCTGACAACTTATTTTTATTAAGTAGGTCATTCTCATTAGTATCTTTTCCACTAAATTATCGTCAAAATACAAATCCACATTCCAATTCAAACAACATCCCACACTTTACACAGAAACACTATTTATTATCTATCTCACTCGGATTCCTTTATCTACTTACCTACGCCATGTTTTTTAATTCGGTTTGTGGTGAATCACCTCACCTCGGCAGTCCTTGACAATGTCGAATGAGTAATTATGACGTCACTTTGAGGATACAGAACGCTGTTTTCGACGTGTAATCTCAAGACTCGTTAGCTCAGTAGGTTAGAGCACCGATATAATCCAAAACTTGACCATCGGAGGGCGGAGGTTCAAATCCTTCACGAGTCAACCTTTTTGTTTTTATTTTTTTCTTTTTTCTGTTTTTTTTCACGTTTATGTACTCTTTGCTGTCTTCTTCATAAAATAATATTATGCATTCAAAACCTACTTATCTCATATAGGTAGGTAGCTATAGCTATAGGTAATTATGAGGTATATTCCGCACACAGGATGTCAGAGATCGACGCGCAGACTGGTACACACGGCTACATATCAAGCTATACAAATCCAGTTTAGGCTGATCTCGCATTGTATAGGATTTCCGTACAAAGAGAGGTCAGCTTATATTGCAATATCAATCAATTATTCTATGTGATAGAAGTTTATGTAAAGATTACAGGAAAAATAAAACGATGGCTCTAAATAGCACAGTTTTTCAGAAATCATCAACATCATATATGTTGACAGTACGACTCGGTCTTACCGGTTTTTTTAAATATAAATATCTGTGGTTATTTAAAAAAAAATCATAATGGGTCATAATGTATGGAACAGTTGATTTTGTTTTCGATGTCCCTGACCGTTGTATTAGGTAGCTTACGCGAGTGTCCGTGACCTTCAAAGCTCGTACAGTCACAGAATAAGTAATAGTACTAACGTAGTACAGTGTAGACTTGAGCGATATCGCGGGCGCGACAGGCAGCGCGACCCTTGTCGAGCCCGCGGTATCGTGCCTGTCTGTATGAGCATTTATTCCTTTTCAGTAATACTTACAATTTAAAAATAAGTAATAATAAACCTATTGTTGGTATAAATATTAGGATTATTTTACATTCATAAATGTAATAGGTAGGTACTTAGTAACTTCAAACCGAAAAATAAGATTTACTTTAAAAGTAAATAGGTACTTACATAAACTATAAAAAGACATCATGGCTGCAAAAGAAGATTACCCACGTATGATGTACGATTACCTATTCATTCCATATTTAAACCACACTGCTAATTCACTAGGCAACAAACCATACATTCTATTGTAAATATTAGAATATCACAAAGGTACTAAGCTCTGGTATTTTGTACCAAAAATAAAGCCTTTAAACAACATTATTTTTAGTATATATATGCGAAACCTGAATATAGTTTGTTCAGAATAAGGAACTGAATCGATTTAAATAATGTTAACACCATGTTATATTTTGTCCTAAAAATATTTAAGTGTGATGGAAAATGTTATCATCATTTAATTACTTACAATAGTTACAATACAATCGCCGTACGGTTAGGTACCTACTGCCAAATTATTATCAATGAGCGCAAGACGACCCTGGAGGCGCGGGGGCGCCGCCGCCGCGCCGCGCCGTTAGCATGTTTTTGAATGGACAACCCGGTAACATAACAACCTTATAACTTTGTGATTTTTCATAATACAGCTTTGAAATTTTGTATATAGATTCTTTACATAAAAATACTAGACACGTGTTTCGGGTTTCGCATATTACTAAAAATATTGTTTATGGTGTTTCAAAATTAACCCGACAAATTTTAAAGACCATCGAACTGAATAACTTGTACTATGGGACCAACTTTGCTATTGCAAAATAAAACAGCTGTTCCATACTAAAGCCCCACCCACCTGCGCGCACATACCTGTTCTAAACTGCAGGCATTACAGCAGGGCTTAAAACCGGTTAATTTTTATTTCCGAATAAACAAAATTATTTTTGATACAATTGATATTTGCTTCAAAGATTGCTTCATCACATTAAGTTCAGCATTGATTTTGTAACAAAATATTAAATAATTAACGAAATATGTTCGAAAACCTTTTTGGAAACGGTTAAGGTTACATAGAAAATTAACCGGTTTTCAAGCCCTGCTAAACTGTATGGGACACCTGTTTTTTTTGCTATTTCAATGTTGGTCCTATCATCATCATCATTTCAGCCGAAAGACTTCTACTGCTGGACATAGTCCTCCCCCAAAAAGGGGTGATTTGCCATAATCGCCACACTTGGCAGAAGGGTTGGCGATCGCAGTACTACTGTCGTAAAAGGCGACTAAGGGACTTACTAGAGAATGGGCAGCGGGAGGAAATGGGATGGTGCTATTCTTTACGTCCGGCACCCAACGGAACGTTGGTCCTATAGTAAAGGTTATTCAGTTCAATGGTTTTATTTTTTATTTATTTATGGTAAGTATATGGGTTTGCTCCTGACCTTAATCTAGGGCTGAGGTGACAGAGACAAGGTCGACGATGGAGTGAGCTTACCCAGAAGATGCCTGTTCACTCTGACTTTGAAGAGATTAGGGTTGTATGCGTTCGGAAACACAGACGCAGGCAGAGAGTTCCACTCTTTTGCTGTGCGCATTTTTACAGTCATTTGGAAACGCTTAGTGCGAATTGGTGGAATACCAACAAGGAAGGGATGGTAACCTGCAGTGCGTCTAGATGTCCGATAATAGAAGGGGGCCGGTGGAATGAGGTCGTGGAGTTCTTGGGCACACTCACCGAAGTACGATCTGTAGAAGACCGACAAGCAGGCAACCTTGCGGTGATGGACCAAGCTGTGAAGATTGGCATCGACCAGTTTTACGTCGTCAATGAGCCTCTTAGCTCTGCGTTCCACCGAGTCAAGCGCGGCAAGTTGGTATTTTTGGTCTAATTTAAAGGTCTGGTTTAATGGTCTAAATAAAACCCCTCTTTAAAGTTGTGTTAATTTTGAAACACCTTATATACTTACTTACAGCCCCGAGCAGCGAACGGGTTGACTCTAATACCCCTTAGAAATATGAATAGGTGTACGAGTAGGTAAAGTAGGAAAACGTTAGGAAGCTTTTCAAGTTAAGTACCTATGTATTTCCAGTTTAGGCTGATCTCGCAATGTATAAGATTTCCGTACAATAAGAGGTCAGCTGATACTGGAATTGTATAGCTTGATGTGTAGCCGTGTGTACTTACACCAATACTTTGCTTGTTGTTTAACTATGTAAGCTCTACTTAGTTGTATTTAAGTATAGGTAAGCAACTCGGCTTGCGGAAGCTATTGTACCTAAGATACTTATCTAAAACAAAAGGGGAATGAGAACACTCTCTGCATAACAAGATTATTACATTTCGCCAGATATTTATGTTAAAATCCTATGTAATAGGGGGCGAGCCTATTGCCATCAACTGGGCATAAATCTAAAGTTTGGGCTGCTGCTGAGAAATAAAATCCTACTTAAAAAATGTTGACTAGAAAGCTTCAAACGAATTTCACCCTTCGTCATTCGTTAAAAATTTAAAATTCATCTCTTAATAGGAACTTAAGTACCCTAACGAATACGGCTAGAAAAGCACTAGTGTCATTAAGTGTAACGACTTGAGAAGGATAATAGCGCACTAATTTATTACTCACTAAGTGAAAAGGTTGAGATTACCCTCTCTAATGAATAAGAAACATCTGGAGCGAAATCTCCGTTATTAATATCCGACAATTGTAATAAATTAATATAAGTAAAGGAATTAGTATTTTCACAGCGCCTGGAAACTACGCCTATCTAGAGGCATTGAAAGATTAATTATACTGGGTCAAATTAACGATATCTAAACCAGGGACCATTTTGGTTACCCATTGAAAGGGTTTTCGATAGGGTTTTTCTAAGCGGTTAAACAAAAACCCATACAATAAGGGTAACCCTTATGAACGGCTTAAATTAAATTTTGGTAACCCATTGAAAGGGTTTGAAGGGTTTTCGATAAAAACCCTTACGATGTGGGTAAACCTTTCGAACGGCTTATTAAGCCATTCAAAATTACCCACACCGTATGGGTTTTTGATTAACTGCTTAGAAAAACCCTATCGAAAACCCTTACCATTGAAAGGGTTTTCGATAGGGTTTTTCTAAAATGATAACCAAAATGGTCCCTGGGTAGAATAGAGATAGAATTGGTCCTGCTACGCGTGCTGGGCGGATATCGAAATAACATAATATTATGATTTTTTCATGTTACTGGGTTTCCAGTAGGTATAGAACCCATTGAAATGGGTTATCAGGTAACCCTTTCACTGGGTTTCAAGTATAAAACCCATTCAATGGGTTATCATGTAACCCTTTCAAAGGGTTTCTAGTATAAAACCCTTTCAATAGGTTACACCATGATAAAGGTAACCCATTGAATGGGTTACCCCTTCGAAAGGCTTAACCCTTAACCGGGGTTGTACGGTCCCTGATCTAAACACAAAAAATAAAAATGAAAAAGATTAGATGATTTTTTTTTTGGTCGACGACCGCTTTTGTTACGAGTATTACTCGTATTTACACTCGAAGTATGAGTTGAGAAAATATTATGTTTTTTTTATTCTATCGTGTTTGGTTATTATCGATACCCCCAACACTTCTGTGAAGTATACACAAAAAAAAAACTGATATTTCAAGTGACTACAACACTACCGGGCGATAAATGACCCAAAAAAAATTCATCAAATTAATTTATTTTTTGTTGACTGATGCATTC
This sequence comes from Tiliacea aurago, assembly GCA_948098905.1. Lineage (NCBI taxonomy): Eukaryota > Metazoa > Arthropoda > Insecta > Lepidoptera > Noctuidae > Tiliacea > Tiliacea aurago. Next base: position 23,480,973 of record OX402585.1, read on the forward strand.
TTACACATTATTCCTGACGAACTGCTATCACTAAAATAACAATCACCTAACATTTATATAGACTGACGTCTAAACTGAAGACTGGTCGAAATTACATTGTTCCCCGCTGTCCCCATTGCTCTGTCCCCATTGATAGCGACAACGGGACTTGAATAAAATAATGAAAACTTGTTCCCGTTGTCCCCCATGCATAGGTGCGGTGGAAATATTTTTTTAGAATAAAATCGTTGTCTCTTTTCATGACAGTATAAATACAACACCATACATTACATTATAGATAAACAGCCGTAAACTTGGCCCTATGGTAATTCGCGAGACGCGGCGCGGAAGTTTTTTTTTTGTTTCAAATTACTAAACTATACTGCTGATCTAACCTATATGTACTACACTGCCTAATAAATATTTCAGTTATGTATAATATGTATGTAATATTTTTTTTATTTTGTTGGTATATTTGTTTGTAACACCTAAGTAGGTACTTTATAATTATCATAAAAATAAATTTATTGCGCTATCAGATTATAGAAAGAAGCAGATAGACCGCGTGGAACACCGAGAGTGCGGCCAACAAAGCAAATACAAATTCAAAAGCGAATACAATCTCGATTCAGTACAGCACGAAGCGTCGCATCGTTAGTACATCACGGGCTCTAACAGATAATTTCAGAATAATGCCGTCTTGTATTTTTAAACATTGTAAAAACTGTTCCCAAAAACAAAATAAATAAGATGGAGTATCTTTCATAGGTAAAATATTGAATTTATTTGGATTTATTTTACGTGTTTATTGTTAGTGACATCTTGAAACACAAAACCTTAACAAAAATCATTCGGTGTTGCTAGTTTATATTGAAACATTTACTTACCCCTTTTTTTTTTTTTTTGGGTGAGAAATTATCAAATAACTTCTCCCGCTCAAGGCGGAGCGGGAGGGCGTGTCAGACTTTTACTGACTAAAACCCACCCGTATTCCTTCATTTGCCTGTGTGCCAGGGCCACGATATCCCTTTCGGACAAACTCGCAACCCTGACAGGCATTGGTCCTATCGGACCCCGTCAGTTGGTGCTGACAACTCTTTGAGGCGCGCGTGGAATACGCCGCGTCGTCGACCCGGGCCTGGTCCTTATCGGATGGTGAGCTACACATCGCTCACCGTCCGCAGGCCCGCGCCTACGGTGGCCGGAAATCGGCTTGCGACTCCCGACGCCCGGGGCGTCTCCTGCGGCGACTAGGGGCGCGAGGGCGCGAACCTTGCCTCTCCCTCACGCGTTCCGCGTCCTCCTTCGCAAGCATTACTGCTTCGCAGAAGGAGATGACGGCCTCCCATGCACTCTCGCTCCGAACCATGGCCTGAACCAGTGTCGGACGCGAGAGATCGTGCGAGCGTTTATTGTTAGTGACATCTTGAAACACAAAACCTTAACAAAAATGAATGATTTTTGTTAAGGTTTTGTGGGTGTGGTTTGTAATGTAATAACATGGTTTGTAATGTAATATGAATAAACACTTCTATTGTTTCATTTTTAGTACCGCGCTATAGTTACCAGTGGTGTAGGTATTAACGAAGGAGTGTTATAGTGTCGCGGAGACGAAATCCGAGAGAACAGTCATTCATCATTTCAGCCAAAAGACGTCCACTGCTGGACAAAGGCGTCCCCCCAATGGGGCATAATCGCCACGCTTGGCAGACGTGTTGGCGATCGCAGTATGGTGTTAAAATGTATAGTGAACGCTGCTGCCCCTTCTCTAGTAAGTCCCTTAGTCGCCTTTTACGACACCCACGGGAAGAAATAGGATTGTTCTATTCTTTACGTCCGGCACTACACGGCCAACAGTACTTAATTATAAGTAATTTGTTGTTTTTTTATTAATTTTGTATGTTACATGTAAACAAGTATTTAAGCAATAAGACCTCATCAAGTGGGGACAATGTCACACAAAGTAAATATTTTTTAATGGACTATAATGTTTTCCCATTGTCCCCACTAGACGTATGGCAGTGGGGACACCGGGAATAAAATTAACGACTTCTCGTTGTCCCCATCAGTGGTGTAGGGTAACGGGGACAACAGGAAAAATAAAAACCTTCGTCTCGTTGTCCCCCATCAATCATCAATGGGGAGACGGCAATGGGGACAGCGAGAATACAACGTGATTTGTGATATTCTGTGAAAAAAATTTATGACCTCAAATAATTTAGAACGTTTAACGTATGGCGGAATGTGTATTTGCACTGAATTTTATATATAACCTACATCTCCATTTTGATTAAATGAGTAAATAATGAGTTCCTCATTACGAAAACCATTAATGACCGGGTACCCAAACAATTTATCTTTGTTATGAAATACAGAATCCAACTTCACGAGGGTCGCCGATGCGAGGGTTTGCGTTTCGCAGAGCTGCGCATCCCCTACCTGCGCATACCTGTTTTGCAAAACAGGTAGTGGCACAGGTGGTGGAATCTTCTCTGAGGCAACATACACATAGCCACACCATTGGGAGTCCTTATCACAGTGTGCCAGGCTGAATGCATGGATATTTATCTTGCCGCTTCAGCCATCATGGCCAGGGAAGTTAAAGGACCACTCAATCCGCATACTCTCAAACAGCATGGCTGTTTTGCAAGCGCTAAACAGTCATACCTACAGTTAACTTTGGGCTAATATAAGAGTGCCATTATTTCGCCTCAACCAGGTGGGTTGCGTCAATAATATAACCATTCAATGGACATAACGGTTCGCTAGGCAACGATGCAGCCGACAAACTCACCAGAAAGGGGTCGAGCATGGCACCCTGAACCCATCGCGCCATCGTATCTTTTACGGTTTTTTTCTTTATTACCATAAAAATTATACAAGAATTCCACCAAGGAATTTCAAAGAGCTGAATGATCGAACCTCCTTGGAAGCGCCTTTGCTCAATACGTTTATGTCAGGACTTCTTGGCGGGAAAGTGAAGCGTCATGTTCAGCAGTTTGTTTAATTTTCCATAATTTGTGTTTATCTGAATATTAATGTGTAATAATAACAAGTTTTGTGACTAAATAAAGACTTGGCTAAAAGGTCCCAGCAACCCGGCCATTAAAATATTATTAAACGAAAACGTTTATGTCACTTTATTATTAACCGGTCAGACCCTACTGGCACCTAAAAGGTGCCGGAAGTAGTTTCACGAAAAAACGCTCGCCCTTAACGGAAAGTGCCGTTGACAGCTGTCAGTTGACGAAACTGACAGTTGTCAGTTGACTTGACGTAATTAAATGCTGTCCACTCGTATCGATAGATGATATCGATGATGTGATTTAAAAATATGAAATAGGTTTTTCAGGTTTGCGAACCTCTCGATCGATGTGTCTTGATTAGTGAAACCCCTCTATGAAGCCCCCAAAAAGTGTTATTTTTGCTCTATCTCGCTTCTTTCACAAGATATAGCGGTTTTTGTGTTTTTTTTGAGGAATCTTGGTACAATTTTTTTATTTTAAAAAATAAATAAAATAAAATAAAATTTATTGTGTCAAATAATTGGTCTTACAAATTGTTGTGTTCGGAATCTTCTTTTAGACAAATAATGTCTGTAGTAGAAGACTCCGCCCCTCCCTATTTTGTATAGCGTGATAATTAACACAATATTTTTAAAATGTAAAAGAATATTAAATCTAGGCTAACCAAAATAAGAAATTAAAAAGAAAAAAAATTAAAGAGTGTACTTAAAGGTTGTGAGTGTGCGTGTATGTGTTGTATGTTTGTGTGTGTGTGTAAGGGTGTGTGTGTGTGTATGAGCGTGTCTGTCAAAGTGGGTGTGTGTGTCTGTGAGTATGTGAATAATTCCGTGTTATCACAATGCTTCTGTGTCTTCATACGTAAGTGGTTTTATCCACTTAATTAGTGTTTCTTTACAGTCATATTTATTTTTCGAGTGTATATTTATCTTTTTATTTATTCTATTATACAATTGAGCTGATCGTTTACGATATTGATTACATGCAAATTTGGTCATTGTTGATGGTATATCTGCTATGCTGAACTTCCTTCTTTTCGGGGTAATACCCACATTAAGGGGCAAAGACTTATGCTTTTTTAATATTGTTTGGACTATGTACAGCTTTCTGACAGAGAGTACATCACCAATTTGATAAAGGTCTACAGTAGGGAATCTAAGTCTTTTAAAATGCATAATCTTTAGGAGTGCGCGTTGTGCTCGTTCTAGTTGTATCAATTTGGTCTTTGCTGTACCTCCCCAAACCGGATTACAGTATCCGAGCACAGATTGTACAAGTGCAAGGTAAACTTGTGTGAGTAAATTTTTAGACGGGCAGTTTTTGTTTGCTTTTACCATTGGCGCAACATGTCTTAGGGTTTTGAACAACCAAATTAACTTTCTAATTCTGGCGGTAACTTGTTCTACATGAGGGTACCAGGATAGCCTATTATCCACTACTACACCCAAATACTTAATTTCGGTAACTTTTCGAATACTTGGGCAGTTACAATTATTGCCGTATTCACCCTTACATGTATGTATAACGATACCAAAATCATCAGTTGGTTCATTACGCTTAGAAATGCTAAAACATATGAAATTAGTTTTGGAGGCATTTAGCGTTAGGAGGTTGAATTTTAGCCAATCAGCGACACGAGAAATACCTGTCTCAGCATGATGCTTGACATCGTGCCAAGAGCTCCCATAGAAGACAACGGCTGTATCATCGGCGTAGGAGAAAACTTTAGCATTGGGTATAATCATACTGCAGAGGTCATTAATGTATATTAAAAAAAGGGTTGGACCCAATACACTCCCCTGAGGGACTCCGTACAATACAGCCGCGTAGCCACTGATGTGCTGGCCAATCTTCACTCTTTGTGTCCTGTTTGAAAGGTAGTCCTTTAAAAGGTCAAGAGCTATTCCCCGAATACCAATCTTTTCCAGTTTGCTTACAAGGATAGTGGTAGAGACGGTTTCAAACGCCTTTTTGAGGTCTAAAAAGACACTGAGGCACTTTTGTCCATTGTCTAGATGTTTGGTTATTAGAGAGGATAGAGCACTAACAGCATCTTCCGTAGACATATTTCTTCTGAAGCCGTATTGCGAGTCGGATAATATATTAAATTTGCTCAAATAATTTAGTAGTCTAGTATTTATTAGTTTTTCAATAATTTTTGATAAAGCAGTTAAGACTGAAATTGGTCTATAATTACTGATATCGTCTCTATCTCCACCCTTGTGCACTGGCGTGATTATAGCTTCTTTTAACGGGGCCGGGAAAATTCCTTTCGAAAAGCACAGATTTGCAAGGTGTGTGATGATGGGGACCACTACTGTTTCGAGTGTCGGGCGCTTAGGTCGGGCGTGAGCACAGACCACAGTCTATTTAGTACATAGTTACGTTTTATATTTAATTAATGCTTTATTTTTATTTATTGTAGGTGTTGTTTTATTTTGTTTTTATTACCCTAGTGGCATTTATGCGTATCCGTAGGTGAGTCCGTGGCATCACAGCGGGCCCTATCAGAATACCAGCGCTGCGGTATTTATTTTTTAAATATCGCGGCATTATGCTGAGATAGGGACCTTTTTGGCATCGCACAAGTTTTGGTTGTTGTTATTGTAAGTTAGTTTTAAGTGCTATATCTGTATTTCTTGTGCGTGTCCCAAATAAAATATTTTCTTCCTTTCTTTCACTACAATGCTGGTGTGTTTTAAAAACTTTGTGGATATGTTATCCCAGCCCGAAGCGCTGTTGGACCTAAGATTCATTAGAGTTCTATGTACCTCATCACAGTCAGTTTCGAGAAGCACAAAAGAATTAGCTTGTGTGAGTGCATCACTGAGTGGAGTAGGGCAATTCGTAGTTTCAGGTTGAATTTGCTGAGCTAGCTTACAGCCTATATTAGCAAAATAATTATTGATGATATTTATAGATTCGGAGGGGGATGGCTTTAAGTTTAGCAATTCTGTATTTTGATTATCTGTTTTATTAGTGTATGTTATAGATTTAATATTTTTCCAGAGTTGTTTTGAATTTTTTATTGAATTTGAAAGAAGCTCTTTCGTATTTTCTTTTTAACCTTTTTAGTAAATTGTTACAATAATTTCTATATCGTGTGTAAGATATTTTTAGTATTACATTATCTGGGTCAAGACGAAGCTTCCTTTGAAGTTTATTACGATTCTGTATGCACCGCAAGATACCTGTAGTGATCCATGGTTTGATAATGCGTTTGCTGCTAGGAATATTGATAGTAGTAGTGTTAGAGTTAATAGTATCGGTAAGAGATTGCAACAAGAGTTTACATAAATAATCTGGATCATTACAAAAGAGCAAATCGCTTATGTTCTTTTCTTGCAAATGTGTTAGAGCCTGTTCATAGTTAAGTAAAGTAGTAGTATTAGGTATAGCCTGCTTATATTTTTGCTTAGACAATACTAGAAGCGTTGTGAAATGATCTGTGATGGTAGAGTGTAGGATAGCAATGGTAGCGGAAAACTTTTTCTTATTTATTTTTAACATAAAGTGATCCAGGCATGTTTTATCTCTAGTCGGTAACAAATGCCCAGGCAGGATACCATGAAGAGATAGCATATTGAGATAGTTTGTTCTATTTCTTTGTTCATGAGACTGCTCGGTCGGCTTCGTTATAATATTGATATTTATGTCACCCGCAATAACAATAATTTTTTGTGACGTTATGGATTCTAGATGTGTACTTAGTGAGTCTATGAAACTGTCAGTATTTGTATTTGATGGAGATCGATAGATACATAGGATAGTGTTAATACGTCCAGCTGTAGGCAAGAGGGAAATTTGGGAATTTTGAAATTGAAACATCGTTTTTATATTGATACATTGTTTTATTGATACGACAGGACAGCATGTATAAATGTCAAAGCAACTGTCAACTGTCACCTGTCAACGGGGAGCACTCTATCAGACTATATCCGGTTTAACAGGCCAGGTTCTGAGAGGTAGAGAAAATGAGACGAAAGATGCAGTAGGTACTAAGAACAAGGAAATGCAGTAGGTACTAATTTTCACCATGTGCACGTGGCGCCATTTTCATAGAAATGTCAAAGATTGTTCCGACTTTCCGACTGATATTTACAAAATAATAATATGAGTTAAAGCGAGGAATCCGTATAATATGGAATCTACTGCACCTGATATCTGGGATGAGCCACCAAAATCGTGAGTGCTATTTAATGATTTACAATAATTTTATAACATGAAAGACTAGAAAGAAATACTTAATCATTCTCTTAAAATATTTTGATGGCTTATTTTATTACCTATTGTACTGTTTTCTCGCAAATGTGTTGAAAAATGTGATCCTATAAAGGCTCGTGCAGACTGGCGCGATATCTCGGGCGCGACAGGCAGCGCTGCACTTTCCATTAAATTTTCATAAAAAAACTGTGCTACTCAAGTGCTACTAGTGTCGCGGCGCGCCTGTTTGCGGGAGCCAGGGAGGGTTCAGTTTTCCACGCGTGGGAAAAGGTTTTTTGCTATTTCTGGCTCTTCTCTTTTATTATTCAAACCTCAGTTGGTCTAAAGAGTTTTTTGATCGTAATTCGAAACAAGATCTATTGGCACCAACATTATCTTTGTAAAAATTGACCATTTTCTTGCAGACTGTAATTTTTTTTTTATTTGATAAGCAGATCAAAATGTCTCAAAAAGTTAAGGACAGTCTCCTAGCTACGATCGATTTCGTGTAGAGCCTACAATGGTTAAGATACCTACTTTACTGCCCCCTCTCAAAAATCCACCCTGAATTATGTCATGATAAAATAAAAGATTGTTTCACAAGGATCTCAAATGACCTATTATAAACGAGGTAGTTTTACTCTCTTCAAAATGGTTGAGCTAAATGGTGCTGATCCATGCGTCATGTTCGTGAACGGGCGCCGTTAGTAGGGACAGGGCATTTCTTATCTGCCACGGCTTATTTTAACTTATTTTGTTTATTTTTTTGTTTTTATCTTTTTATTACGGACGCTTTTAACGTGCACGTCTTTCTAAATATTGTTCTCATATGTATAATTTCAACATGAATGATGTAACCGACGACACGGTTGGCGCAGTGGTTAAGCGATTGACGTTGCGCTGCATGTCGCGGGTTCGATTCCCGCACGGAACAAATATTTGTATGACCTACAAGTAGTTGTTCCGGGTCTGGCTGTTTGTGTGTATGTGAGTTTAAATTGTTGGAAAGGCGGGTACAGTACAAGAGAAATTCCTAGTGGGGCAACGTTTAAAAAAAAAAAACAATTCTTCGTAACAATATTTTAATTTAAAAGAATGTCCGTGGAGTTTCTTGCCCGTTCTTCTCCATAGGAACCTGCTACGCTTTGGAATGCGCAACTAGCTTTATCTCTCTGACTGACTGACCCCTTGAAAATTCAAAAGTGCCTGTAATTGGTTTATTTGAAATAAATGCTTAGAGTTTCCCGAGCTTCAGCGAGGGAGTAAATAGAAACCGAGTTATAATCAGGGACCATTTTGGTTATCCATTGAAAGGGTTTTCGATAGGGTTTTTCTGAAATGATAACCAAAATGGTCCCTGGGTAGAATAGAGATAGAATTGGTCCTGCTACGCGCGCTGGGCGCATATCGACATAACATAATATTATGATTTTTTCATGTTACTGGGTTTCAAGTAGGTATAGAACCCATTGAAATGGGTTATCAGGTAACCCTTTCACTTGGTTTCAAGTATAAAACCCATTCAATGGGTTATCATGTAACCCTTTCAATGGGTTAGACCATGATAAAGGTCGTGTATTCCCGTTGTCCCCGTACGCCGTGTCCCCGTCCTACGGGGACAGCGGTACTTCAATTAAATATTTAAAAATACTTCCCGTTGTCCCCGTGGTTTGGTTTTACATTCAAAAATATGTTTCTGGCGTTGTGTGGTCACAGTTCTAACCTAACAGTTTCGATTTAAAAAAGATTTACTTCGTACGTTAAGGGGACAACGGGAAATAAATTTAATCACGTCCCGCTGTCCCCGTGACGGGGATATGGCAAACGGGGACAACGGGAATACACTATAAAGGTAACTTATTGAATGGGTTACCCCTTCGAAAGGCTTAACCCTTAACCGGGGTTGTACGGTCCCTGGTTATAATGGGTTTTTGCGCCATGTGTTACACTCTACTTTTCACTACGATTGCGAGAAAATAAATAATCCAATACACGTTGACGGCAACAGATTGAAAATTATTTCTTTTCCTTTCTCTTCCGTCTGCAAATTAGGGTCTCCATTCTCACTAGATGCTGACATTTCCACTGTTTACCGGAAGAGATCTCCCGCTCCATTTCCGCCGCGTCCCAGGACTACGGTAATGTCCTGTGTCAACAAGCGATAGCAAATAACTGGAGACTCGAACCAACAGAAAATAATTAAAATAAAACCACAAAAGTATACATGCATGGTGTTTTATTACACTGTACAATAAATATTGGGCTGTATACAAAATATAGAGGAATTCCAAAAGATATTGTCAACACTCTAGCATACGTTAACATGAGTGTAAAACGACTCCTAACATATGTTTTAAAATTCATAAAATACAACTAACTTAGCAACCACTTGCTTAGGGCTCCGTTAACTACCGAAAAATTCCATAGGCCTAACGATGCTATGATTACAACTTACATTCGCGGATATTTCGAGCAATACGATTGGCACCCTTAGCTTACAACTACCCCTGTTGCGTGGAACATGTTGTGTTTGTGTGGTCTCGCATAGGGTCGCAGCATTATGCTGAGCGGTGGCAGTTGTTCTTTGTCATGATTTACCGCAAATAAACATAATATTTTCATTCTTTCTTTAATGATGTTAATAAATAACGGATAATTTGTGACTGAATACAATGAATCGAGAAATACACATATATTTGTGCAAATGAGCGCCGAAATAAAGGTACCTATGGATGTGGCCGCTTGGCTAATTTTTACCGATCATGATTTCGCACCTTTAAATCTTTGGTTCACAAACACAAAGTTCAAATCATTGGATATTATAATAAAAAAAAAGATTAATAAGTTTAAAAAAAGTTCAGACCGTTGCGACAGATTATTGCGAATTATATCAGATCTTAGAATTCTTAACACAAGTCAATTTGATGCAATTAAACGTGCGAAAAACGTCAGGTAACTATTTTAAGCAGCCGTTGCAGTATGAATACTATGTATGGATTTTAAATACTATAAAAAAATTGAGCGTCGGTGATCAATCGGCAAGAATTTGTTACTATTGACTAGTCAAGATAGTCAAAAATTGAGCAGAGGGGTAATTAAGTTTAATTTTGACAGTTGAATAACATTCATCGCGTCATAAACGTTGTTACAACTTATGAAGCAATAGATCAGCCACATACTTCAAAATCATTCACATTGTGATTAATACTAGGTGTGTTATGCAATTAGGGTGCTGATCATTCTAACAAATCTACAATGCCTCGTCCATGATAGCTTGCACTGTGATTAATCAAAATTTTTGTGATACTCAGGTAGACGAACAAGCGCAATGCGACCAAATTTTGTCGTTGCATTATCTCACGCCAAATCGAGATATGAACTTGCACCAAAGATTGAAATCTTTGGCAAATTATTTTACATTTTATTGTATAGATTCAAGTTTTATATGTGAACAGACAACTGTGCTGCTGGGGAGTTTGTTGCGCCACTTCTTCCCAGCTAAAGCACTAGGAAGTGGTGAAGGGTGGGCGCTTTTGGGGGACTGGCTCATGTAATTTTTGACGTTCGAAAAGTGCTGATTCTCAGCCTAGTTTGAAAAAATGACTTTTGATTTTGATTTCAATCGTAGATTCGCCGTGCCGCGCAAATGATGGTCTCATTTCTATTTCCTTTTGACACCTCTGACACACACATTGTCGCAGAACTTGATTGTTATGGATACGCCATTATTACCGTGCGAGCTCACTCTTCCCAGTAGGGACACTTTTGCGCGACTTAGCACGATGAGGGCAAATCTAGCGAATTCAATCTTTGGTTTGCACAATTTCGGTCATTTTTTTTTAACTTAAAAATGAAAATTATCGTCATCTCTGTAATAAATTGCGTACCTACATTTTTACAACCGGTTTCGATATTTCTCTCCTTTTTTGCAACTTTATATAAAACTAACTGCGCCCCGCGGTTTCACCCGCATAAATCTCGATGCCATAGGAATATCGGCATAAAAAGTATCCTTAGTCGTAACACAGTTCATGGTCTACCTATGTGTCAAATTTCATCCATATCCATTCAGCCGTTTTACCGTCAAAAGATTAAAAACGAACAAACTCATTTTCGCATTTATAATATTAGTTAGGATAACAAACAAATGTTCCACGCGACAGTAACTACAACAGCATTGTATAAATCACACCTCGACGTAGTCGCTACCAATTTGAGACCTCTCTAATACATTTGCCGACTTCTTATAAACATCAGTTCATCTTTGTGAATTATTTCAAACATGTAGTCGCGTGCAAAAAGATGTATACACTTTGTGGAATTCAATAATGAAGATATATATGGTTTGAAGATTTAAATTTTTAAACTCTTTTGAATATCGGACACTGTATTGGTCTTTTTGCGCGTGACTGTATAGACGGCTGCATTTATTGTGAACCACACACGGGTGGTAATCAATTAATGCAGCTGTCTGAGCATTAATACAACAGTCAAGGATTGTAGTGTTCCATCTTAAAGGCCTGACTTCTTGCGAGTCAAATATTAAAAATCTATTGCAGATGAACATGGTATTTCCTCCTATACGAGCAAAAATATGCAATCCTATAGTAGATAAAACCTTACAATATTTCGAATAATTGTTGCATTTTAAGGTGACGCAAAATTTGTACTTAAATTGCAGCGTAAAAAGGTTCCAATTGCAATGATTTAAGCGCCAACCTAAAATGTTTAGACAACCTAGAATTTATTGATCCTAATATTTTCTAATTTAAAAAATACAAAAGTAACTTTAATGGACACCGTATAATCTAAATAATTTTATTAATATACATTAATAAAATCAGCATACGCTAAGAATAAACTGAGGCACATAGAATACAGGATGGGAATTATTCACAGATATTTGTTAAGAAGCCAGGCCTTTGAATAGCTTGCTTTATTTCAGATACCAATACTGAGCACCTAACAATTGTATATAAAGATTATCGGTTTATCTCGCGTCAAGATGTTAGTCAACCTTTGGCATCAATAAAAGTTAATTGATATATAGTTAGTCAAACAGTCTCGGCAAAAGCTATGGATTCTAGTAAAATAGCACTGTGTTACATCGAGATTATTACAATATTATTCATAATCATTTCTGAGACGATAATAATTTAATTTATTTAAAAATTTGAACGAATTGAACGCGGCAGTGTTGACATTATATTGTTAGGCATGTTCTTTTTCCAGTGACAACACTGTTTGCACCACACAATGGCACTACTAAATGCAAATTTATCACTGATATTGGAAATATAATCCGTAATTCATTTCTAACCGATCAGACCATTACATTAACCAAAATTATTAAAAACTAAAATACTAAGAAATGATATACAGAAAAAGTTAACAAGTATTTACACATTTAGCCTCAGTAAACCATCCATAAAAATGTACACGTAATAAATAGATAAATTCTATCTAAACTCTCACGTAAATAAACAATAGTTGTAGACGATCTCAAAATAAATATGCTAAAGCTTATGAAACTTAAAACTAAATGAGTATAATTATTATGATCGAAAATTATGCGTTGTACTTAAAATAATAATTAAAATCAGATCATTCCCTCTCGCGTACAAAAGCAAGTGCAGATAAAATTCACATTAAAATTATCAAAAAGGTTTTACACCTTTGTGCGCCGCCTTTAAACATATAATTATGTTGTATATTGTACAAAAAATTATAATTAAAAATACGTGGTACAAGCTATAGTGAGATTACACGTCTTTGCATTAAATTGTGCCAAGGGACGGAATACTCGTAAGATTAGAACACCCCACTCAAAAGATACCAACATCAGCGCAAGAATCAAAAAATTTGAGCGTCATTTGTCAACCGTGTCAAACGTCAAAAAGCATTTAAATTTTGTTGCAAGAGACACTTACATTTCGTTGCTGTTTACAGCCTAATACTTTTTACACTTTTAATCACAGATTATAAACGATTTTACTAACAATGGTTATTTATATACATTTTTATTCCCGGGAGGGATCTATATAAAGTCTTCCCAACGCAAAGGTGTTCCTTTGCTTAGTGGCACCCTATAAGAGCAATCTCATTGTAACTACATCTATATGATAGCAGTTGTCGGCACTAACAATAGCGCTACAACCTTTGATTATATATTTATGTCTAGCTAGAGTGTCGTGCTGAAGAATTAAAACAAACTGGTCAACTTTGATATTGGCTGGTGTGCGTGACAGCTACGTCTTACACTCGCGCCACGTTTCACGCATTTAGCGGCCAACAGTTGGACGCAATTTTTTTCAACGAGTTTACTGCTTTGAACTTCTATCTAGACATATTTATATCTTTGGTTACAACTTAGCACTGCTACCTTGATATACAAGTATTCGCGATATGAACGAGACTGACAACTGTACTGGAGAAAATATTATAGTTAAATACATACCAATTATTCTAATTCATTAATTATACATGTGGCTTCAAGCTTTGATACAACTACACGTGAAATTTTGAGTAAATCGAGTACTTACTAGGACTAACATAAATAAAGGTTACATGGCATTTTTGTTTTAATTTAACTCCAGCAAAATTGTCAATCCCATCACTATAATTTCGCACCTCCGCTCAAATAGGTCGTAAGTCAAAAAAATCAGTCATAATTAAGACACTATCTGAGATCAGATTTTGAAGTTTTCTGAAACGAATGGTACAATATAAGCTTTCCATTTCTTTTTGTTGTGACACTAATTGAGCGGAGGTGCGATATCATCACAAGCGAATTGAAGAGTGTAATCAATGTAAAAGAAACCTACAATCATTGAGAAAACGTTATAGAAAACGGCATAATTTTATAAAATCCCTCTGGCATACCGTACTTCGTCTGATTCCCTACGTTTATATTATTGCGCACTTCTGTGTATGCGTGTTTCGTTACAGCACTACCTACATCATGTTCGGTCCTTTACGGACAAACAGCGCGTGTTAATATCCCAGTGACCATAATAATGTTCATCACGTGCAAAATCTACATTTTTGGTCATAAATATACTGATATACAAATTTTATAATTACAATACGTTAATCTAAGGTACATAGTTTTACCAAATCCCATACATTTGGTAAATAAATACATGTCATATTACATTTACACAAGAGCCACACTCTCGACCGTTAGGCCATCATTAACAAATCACATTCTTTGTCTTTTCAAATGTGCTTTACACTATTATGCTGTTTAATTAGCAAGGTATAGAAAAACACAATAATGGAAAAATCGCGAGGTTGAATCACGAAGTGAGAATATTGCCAGCAGATATCACAATTTAACAATTCCGTAGGTGCAGTTCTGTATGATGTGTCACTGCAGCATGAGCGATTCTAGGTTACGATTGAGGATTGTGTCTTTCACAGAGTTGAAGACTACTTCGATGTTGTGCGTGTCGATAGCAGTCGTAAAGTGATGGTAGAGCGTGGTTTTGGGCTCCCTGCGCACGTTGGCGAACATGTTAAGCAGGAACACTTGCACATCTCTGAGGTTGTGAGGGTCGCCGGCGAACTGCGGGTAGAACCAGCGTATGTCGGTCTCTTTGCTAGCGACCTTCCGTGCCAGCAAGTCGGACTTGTTGAGGAACAAGATGATGGAGATGCCCTTGAAGTTGATGTTGTTCACGATCGTGTCGAAGATATTTAGCGCCTCTTCTAGGCGGTTCGTTTTCCTGGAATCAGAGAAGGAGGAAAATTTGTTATTTCATATTATTCGTCGATTCTTCTGCTTAGAATTATTCGTAATAATAAATTATGGACCAGTTTTTTAATGTGATTTAGCAATTTCCTGGTAATATCATATTATTACTAACGAACACTGATATCCCATCAACAGAGATTTTAATAAAATAACCGTCATACATTCTCAACCCTGATAAAATATTATTGACGCGATCTGATTTTTACAACTTTTAAATTGACATCAGTGACCAGTCCAACACAGCATTTAATAAATATTTAATGGACGTTACGACATAACTAATAATGCACATAATTACATGTCCTCAATGACAATGTAACTGCATAATCGAGACCTTGATCTAGACATGCGGATGTCGTTCACATAACATTACGGAAAATCAATCGGATGATTATCACTCAGCAATTTGTGTTAGCAGTTTTAGGCTAAATAATAACTGCCGCTTAGGTCAATCTTCAGGGTTAAGCAACGCTTGCCGAGGTCGGACCGTGGATGGGTGAACATTCATAACATACCGAGACTCCTCCATGCCTCGGAACGCACGTTAAGCAGTTGGTGCCGGCCGTTATACGTAGATTTCTAACAATCGTTATCGGGTAGTCAGAAGCCCGAAAGTCTGACCACCAGTCTTGCGAAGGGGTATCGTTTTACCCAGTAACTGGGTTTTGGAGGTCAGATAAGCAGTCGCTCCATGTAAAATATTGGTATTCAGCATCATTCGGTTTGACTGGAAGACGACCCCAACAGTTGGGAAAAGGCTAGGCAGGTAAGAATTTGTGGTGTCAGTCGCCATTTTAAACTGGTTTTTCCTACTAATGTTCGTTTTGGATGTGGTCGAAGGCTTAATATATAATTATGTCAGCCGGCCGCATCTGCTATTTTGGTCAGCTGGAATATTTATGTACCTAACCCAAGTTTTCCCTTTGCGGGACTATTTTGGTAAGGTCGGTGCAAAGTCATTACAATGTCAGCTGGACGGCTAAGAGACTTGCATGGAAATATTGTCATTATTTTCAAAAAAAGAACACGCGAAGTATCAAATTTACGGTCAAAGAAAATCAAACCCATTGCAGGAGCGTTTTTTTTTTTAATTTGGAACAATAAAACGCTCCAGCAATGTTGTATGAAACGGCGTGCTGGTGTTATTAAATACTCTTTTCTCAAACATGCTTGGAAATTCGAGAATTATTTTGACAACCTTCTTCGAGATAAATCGAAATTGCTGTACTGGCCAAATACATGCGAGCAGCGGCCACCAAAAGTTGTATGAAAATCTATGTGTCGTGGTTTAGCGGCCAAATAAATTACATAGTAAACTCTTAACTATCGTGTAATTTAATAATGGAACTATATTTTACTCCGAAACATGGCAACCAATAAGGAGGTAACTTATCAAAGGTTTTATTTAAATTTCGAACTGGCTTGCAAATAGAAAGCTATATAAAGAAAAAAAACAAATGAACACATTAGCGCGTGAAAAATTAGCGTTGTTCGTCATTGAATCTGGAATTTATAAATAATTTACTTTCCCTGCATTCTTTTCAGAAAAGCACTATATATGCCTCGGCGGAAATGGCAATTGCCTGTCTCGTATTAGTGAAGTCCTCGCCTACTCGACCTGCAATTGCCTTTTTCACGGCCTTTGCCATAATGTACTATTATCAGTTATCAATAATAAAATGCCTGCAAGTAAACCTACAGTTATCAAAGCAGTGGTGGCCCAGTGATAACGGCCTCGACTTACGAATAGTAGGTCGTGGATGCGAACCCAGAGAGCTTTTACTTTGTGCAAATAATTTCATCAGCACTGCTCTCAAAACGGTGAAGGAAAACATCGTGAGGAAACTGGCATGTCCTAGATAGAACTAAAATTTTGAAGACATGTGACATCCACCAACCCGCACTGGGCCCGCGTGGTGGATTACAGTCCACTCCCTCTCACAGAGAGGAGGCCTGTGTCCCAGCAGTGGGAACATTATAGGCTGATTTTGTAAGTACTTAAACCTGGACCACCTTAGGGGCTTCCACCGAAGCCCCTTCTCAAACAGATAACACCCCTCTTTTTGCGTCGGGGGTTAAAAAGGAACAAGCTTGGATTGCCAGTCAAGCCGGTTGCACATTATTAAATGTAGTTTTTTTTTTCAGTACCTATTTAATCACACTAATATTATAAAGGCGAAAGTTTGTGAGTGTGTTTGTTACTTCTTCACGCTCAAACGGCTGGACCAATTCCGATATTTTTTTATGGAAATAGCTGACACCCTGGTTTTTTTTTGTTTTTTTTTTCTTACATCTACCATTACAAGCTAACCCAATGCGATAAATGCGCTTATCCTAACTTAATTAAGTACCCTAAATACTATTATTCATGTACACACGGCTACACATCAAGCTATACATTTCCAGTGTAAGCTGATCTCGCAAGGTGTAGGATTTCAGTACAATGAGAGGTCAGCGTATACTGGAAATATATAGCTTGACGTGTAGCCGTGTGTACCTAACTATAACAAATTACAAACAACGCATTCCTTGTGAATTCACTCAGAGAACAACAGAATACGTCCATCTCAATCGCTATGAGGTTGAGTTGAGATTAACATACAAGTAGGCTACTTTTTATCCCGATATTCCCTCGGGATCGAACCTTACGCGGGTGAAGCCGTGGGGCGCAGCTAGTAACTCATATATCTCTACGAAAACGGTTACAATGAATTCGATAAGTGTTCCTCCCTAATAAGCGATTATAAATATACCTACTAGCTTCTGCCCGCGACTTCGTCCGCGTGAAGTTTCTTGACATAAATCGGCAATACTGTAGCTTGCGATTAATGAAAGAATTTTCAAAATCGGTTCAGTAGTTCCAGAGATTACCCCCTACAACCTCACAAACTTTACCTCTTTATAATATTAGTATAGACTAGCTGCGCCCCGCGGTTTCACCCGCGTAAGTCTCGATCTCGTGTGAATATCGGGATAAAAAGTAGCCTGTCTTAATCCAGGGTGTCAGCCTTAATGGGGGTACCCCATTGATGTATTAAATAGGAAGCTATGGTACGCGCTCCTCGATGTGGACCGCATAAATTAGGGGAAAGGACACAATCGACCTACATTACTCCCGGTTTGCGGGGATTACCCGATTTGTTTGCGAGTTGTTATGGGTAAGTAACAGTGACAATTATTGCGATCTCGTTCCCGCTATACCCCGCGTAATATGTCTATCTATTTCGGTTGGCGAGCAAATGACGCACGACATCGGGTCCATTTAATATTTACGTGATGTTAGAGAGTGGCCTATCTTCCTATTTAATACATCAATGGGGTACCCATACAAAACTTTATCAAAATTGGTCCAGCCGAAGCGATCGTGAAGAAGTAACAAACATACACACACAAACTCACAAACTTTCGACTTTATAATATTAGTGTGATTACACAGTACATACTTTAGTGGCTAAAACGACCTATTTAATTCCGTACACGCTTCTCAGCCCAAAACACGTTTACAAATTAACGCAAAAAACTGGCAACATCAAAGAAATACATCTGGGCGAACCCGACGAACCAAAGATATGTTAAGCAAATGTTTTAGGGCTGCAATAAAAAGTTTATGAACAAAACTAGCCTTTGGCTGTGGTTTCACTCTTATTAGAAATGTTGAAATTGTGTTTTTGATCCCTCGGATGATCCCTTGATTTCAAAATAGAATTCTTAATTAAACTTTTCGTTAGATTACTTTGTGGCTATGATGTATGAGTTCTGTGAGCGATTTTTTGGTGATGCTCAAGGGAAAACTCTATATGACATCTGTATCATCTGTATGATTTTATCATCTCAGTGAAAACATTATCTTCTGTACAACATGTCCTTACAGTATGCTAGCAAAATGGTTGATGATCCCAGATTGTGGATCCAGTAGAGAAGATTGGTTCCTTAGCTAGCTTAGCTACGATTCCCCTTCTTTCTAAGCAGAGCACTCATTATCCTTGACATGATCAGTCAATACCGGAAATATTGAATAAACAAACATCAATTAATAATATTAAAGAATTTTGTACACGCACGCACGTATGACCGCAAAAGCACGCACATCTTTTAACGCCATACATATTAGTAAAAAATGTATAATTATACATTTTATTAGCATCAAATGTTTTACGATGTGAAAAATAAAATTAATGTATTTTTAGTTTTCGTGTAACATCGGTAATTATATCATCGCTTCATTCTGTATTTTACGAATTAATGTAAGATATTAGTGTGTATCTGAATTCTACATGATGGGAAAGAGTGCAGGCAAGAAAGATGGGACCATGACCTTTATCAACAGGTATACAACATTCGTTTTTGTTTATACTAAACCCGAAAAGGGGTCATTGTACTCATCATTTTGAACAATTTTTTCTATGGGACCAACCTTAAAATCGCGAAAAAAAATCAGCTGTTCCCTACATTTGTGTTCATTTAAATCGACAAAATGTATATTGTGTAATTTGTTTATTGAATTTAATATTAATTAATCTAAACTACTTTACTGAATTTGTAAATACTTAATTTATTCATAAAAAATATTTCTGAATTTAAGTTTTATAATATTATACCAGTAGAGGGAGCAGTGGTGGCCCAGTGGTAACGGCCCCGACTTACGAGTTGTATGTAGGTCGTGGGTTCGAACCCAGACAGGCGCTTTACTTTGTGTAAATAATTTAATCACCACTGCTCTCATAACGGTGAAGGAAAAACATCGTGAGGAAACCGGCATGTCCTAGAACCAAAAATTCGAAGACATGTGACATCTACCAACCCGCACTGGGCCCGCGTGGTAAATTACAGCCCACTCCCTCTCGAAGAGGCCTGTGTCCCAGCAGTGGGAACATTATAGGCTGATTATGATGATGATGATGAATATTATACCTACACGTAAACTGCCGTAGTTCACGTCAAACAGTCAGTTCAGCTCTAGCTCCGCCAAAGTAAATGGCAAATTAAGGAATCACTCACTTGGAACAACATATTCTTCTGTTTCATTTACCAACCAGCATCCACCCAGTTTAGTTGTGGCCGTTGTGGGTCAGCGAAGGGCCACATACTGTATAATATTATAAAACTTAAATTCAGAAATATTTTTTATGAATAAATTAATTATTTGCAACTAAAAAAATTATACGCCGCTGGCAAAACATAGACCGTCTTATTACAAAACAAGATTTATATTTTGACATGGCTTAAACCATGGAACCAGTTTTTGTAATAAGAACGTAACAGTGATTAAATACCGTTCTTTATACAAAACTGAAAACTTAGTTCGGTACTAAGTTGTCAGTTTTGTGTTTAGGAACTTTACCATAGTCGGAATAAAGTTCGGAATTCAATAATGGCTCCATGTTTTAAACCTGGGTCTGAAGATAAACCTTGTTTTGTAATAAGGGGGAGAGAGTCAACTAGATTTTTACTGAAGACCAAAATAATGTATGTACCCACGGCTACACATCAAGCTATATATTTCCAGCATACGTTGACCTCTCATTGTACGGAAATCCTACACAATGCGAGATCAGCTTATACTGAAAATGTATAGCTTGATGTGTAGCCGTGTGTACCTGTGTTTAACAAATAAATATTCATTCTTTAATTCATTCATTCTTGTAAGAAAGCCTCAGAAAGAGTCGATTAATTGGTCCTACCAAAAGTAAGAGATCTCAATCAATAAACGCAAATTATTCCCATGTGCCCTTTTTGATACACCGAAGTAGGTTGTAATAAACACGCAACCCGATCCGGGTCACCAACAAATTTTATATGTCTTGTTTTCGGAGACATGAGGTTAAACACCGTAACTAAGTAACGAACATTTTATATGACTACCGTACGCGACGTTCACCGTCCTAGGCACACTGTATTTGTGATATTTTTAATATAAATACCTACAAGTCATTTTTATAAAAATAATAATCATTTCATTTAAGTATCATTGGCTAATAATAATAATAATTTTTATATGGCATAAAAACTAAATAATCGAAGTAATAATACACACATAGTCACATTAAGACGTTGACGTTTGTTACATCAGTCGTTTCGTTTATATGCGTCATAGAAGTTGCATCTGCCAATATAAAATTACAAAATAAATCAGAACTTACTATTCATGTAATGATAATCTTATAAACTTTCACTTTACAGTATAAAAAAAGCCTGCAGTAATCATAATCACATCAATGCACCAATGCAATGTAAGCCATTTTTATAATAATTATCATTTTTTTAAGTATAATTGTCTCAATAATAATCATTTATATAAGACAAAAAATTTAATAAACGAAATAATAATACACACATAGTCACATTAAGACGCTAGTCGTTTCGTTTATTTATGTCATAGGAAGTTGCATCTGCCAATATAAAATTACAATTGGGCCCTAAATCAGAATAAAAACGTGAGATCTTACTATTCATGTAATGAAAATCCTTTACACTTTCACGTTACATACACGTGAACATAAAAAAGCCTACAGTAATTTTAGTCACAGCTACGTGGCATAACCACGCATGACAGGTCGATTGGTGATCGCTACGCTGAAATTTGTACAAATAAGTATATTATGTACTGCAACTGCCCATTGTATAGCAAGTCGAATGTTTAAAAAAATCATTCATTAATTCAATGATATCATTAAGACACATGGATTTTATAATTTATCATCTATCTTTAACTAAACATATTTCTTCCGGCCCTTTTTCTTTCCCCCATTGCCACAGCGATGTAAAATAATCGCCACAGCATTAATCATGGTATAATGACCTGTCATTGCCTTCCATCTCGATACTTTGAACCGTGCCATAAAAGGCACGTTATATTAACACAAAAGTTAACACTTAATGACATTTAGCTCTTATCTTTTGTGGGAAAATTCGCGAGTAAACATATCTACATACTTATGTAAATGAGATTAAAATATCACTTTGTTCTTGTTAATGTCATCGATGAATAGTATTCATTCATCATCTACGCGACATATCAGCTGTCACCCAGTCAGCATTTACCGTTTTTCAAACGCTAACAGGAAAACTACAAATAAAAACCGGCCAAGTGCGTTTCGGACCACGCACAATGAAGGGTAAGGTAAGGCTAGTTGGGATGAATTTATCCCAAAAACATTGTAGTTGAAAAACATGTTCTCCCATGCATCCATATATGTCACGGTCAATTCTCCAACTGCAAATGTAAGTTGGTCGACTATTACTCGTTAACTTGTAAAGCCTACTTAGCTGTGATAGTTTTCCTTTTAATTTCGTTATAAGTACTACTGCCATAAATTTATTCACATATCCAAAAACAACCATTTAGCTGGCCGGGGCTGACACTTGACTGTAACAAAAATTTGCAAAAAAGCTTAATATTACGCAAACGTACCCCTGAATCGAAAAATAGTCTTTACAGACCCTCAATATTTTTAAACGATATCACACATCATGGGATAGACGAGAAAAAATAACCACCACTGCCACTTTCTCGTCGTGTTTAATATGTATGTATACCCATGCCAATTTACAGCTTTCTAGTACTAAGAGTCTCTGAGCTAAGCCGAGGACAGACAGACAGACGGACATGGCGAAACTATAAGGGTTGTTGACTGGGGAACCCTAAAAAGGCTTTAAAATTTACGAAGCGCTTAATTTTTCTGAACCGATGTGACTCATCGCAGACTCCGGTGTCACAGACAAATAAACGATATTTGTTGCGGTGACTATCAATGTCGTGATGGCACAGTGTCACAAGTCTCATGAAAACTCTGAATAAAATTTGAAATCACGCAGTGAGTAAGCGTGGTGATCGATGGTTTTCCTTTCCTTTTTCTTTTTTTTTTATATGAACCTATCGCAGATGGTTCCGGACACTCCGGAGTGCCTTTTCTGCTTAACCGAACGTTGGCGGAGCCAGAAGGTTAGAAAAATAATTTAAGTAAGACAGATAAGGGCGTCCCATAGTGGGACTCGAACCTAGGCTAAGGGCGTTACTGACTACTGTACAAGAGGGGGCTTGTAGTTTAAATTTTTTCTATGGGACCAACCTTGAAATCGCGATATAAAAATCAGCTGTTCCATACATTTTGTCGATTTAAGTGAACACAAATGTAGGGAACAGCGGATTTATTTTTCGCGGTTTCAAGGTTGGTCCTACAGAAAAAGTTGTTCAAAATGAAGAGTACAATGACGCCTTTTCGGGTTAAGTATAAACAAAAACTAATGTTGTATAAACCTTCCTCTTGAATCACTCTATCTATTAAAAAAAACCGCATCGAAATCCGTTGCGTAGTTTTAAAGATCTGAGCATACATAGGGACAGACAGGAAGCGGGATGCGACTTTGTTTTATACTATGTAGTGACATAACATCACGCCTGTAATCCCTGAAGGGTAGGGAGAGGTGTGCCTATAGTACACCCACATTTCGTAAGTCCCATGTAATTGGGGACGAACCTATTGCCATCAACCGGGCACAAATACATCCTCCGGGCTGCTACTAAGAAATTCCTAATGGAAAATCCCAATAACACTTGGCTCGACCTGGGAATCGAACCCAGGACCTCATGATCAGTAGTAGCGCTTGCAACCACTAGACCAATGAGCCAGTATTATAATTAATCTCATAAAAGCTGAATTAAGAGCGTTTACACCTTACGGCATTTCATACAAACTTTCAAGCCCTTGTTTTTCGAAATGACTGAACCGAATTTAATGAAACTTCATACGCATAAGCAGGATACAAAAGTCTAAAAAGTTAGTTAAGAACATTTTCGAAAAATAGTATTACAGCTAAATTAGACCTATTTGAAATTTTCCATAGAAACAGAGATTTCTAGTTATCTGTTTTTAAATAAGACATTTCGAAAATGGTCTTATCTTACTTTTACTTTAGACCTTTGTATCCTGCTTATGCGTATGAAGTTACATTAAAATCGGTACAGCCAGTTCGAACAACAAGGGCTTGAAAGTTTGAATATAACAAAGATAATTATATTTCAAATAAAAACAATAACAGCGACAATTGACCCAAAAAAAAAATCATCAAATCTTTTTACATTATTTTGTCGTGTTTGAAATGAAATGAAATGAAATCGTTTATTCTGTATGTTGGCGACGACAAGAAGACCGCTTGTAACAAATAAAATGATTAGTTCTATACCTTTAATTATGAGCCATATTGTAAACTGAATAACACGATAATCAATAAAATACACGAAGTCATTACCCTAGAAACATCTCATGGCCAAGTAAGCACACAGACTCAATTATGATCATTCATCCATACACACATAGACAGGAATAGATCAGCCCGGGAGCAGGTTGCAACCTGTCGGGTGCAAGTTCAGACTTGACCAAAGTATCCGAGCGTCACCATTACACCATTGGTCGAAACCTTACAAACATTTTGTAATAACACTAGGACCACTCGCTACTTGCGCTATGGTAATTTACTATATAAGTAGGGCCAAAATGTGGCCAGGACACAGTTCAGTACGCGGCTCAATAAGTAATAGTTATAAGTGACAAGTAATAAATCTACAAGTGTAAATCAACCAGGAGTTTTAATAAAGTCCCCTACAAGAATTGGTCCTACGAACCGAATTGAAGAACCGAAGCCTGAGTCTGAAGATGTGAGTATAAATCATGTTCTACGAAATAATGTGTGTGTACTATGTAATCTGTGTGAAATAGTGAAGATACGTCGTCACGGAAGATTATTCTACGAGCTGCGTACGACTGTCATTCGACCACCAGGCCCTCTGTGGAGGACCTGTTGATGAGCACGCAATCCAGCTGGGTGAGTATAATATCGCTGGGAGGGACGACCACGGACGTGCCGCCCTCTCGAAGCCAAGTATCACTCGAAGCCCTGTGTGCGTTAGTGAAGTTATTACCGCTGGAAATAAGCGGCGAGTGAAAAATCGCTTGTTCCCGAAGCCAGGCCCTCCGCGGAGGACCTGTTGATGAACACGCAATCCAGCTGGGTGAGTATAGATATCGCTGGGAGGGACGACCACGGACGCGCCGCCCTCTCGAAGCCAAGTACCACTCGAAGCCCTGCGTGCGTTAGTGAAGCAACTACAGCTGGAAATAAGCGGCGAGTGAAAGATCGCTTAATCCAGAGTTCAGGCCCTCTGCGGAGGACCTGTCGATGAGCACGCTACCACTTGTGAGTATTAATAAACATTATATTATAGTGAAAATAGACATCGTCTAAAGTGCTAAATAAACATTATATAGTGAAAGTAGATATAGTCTGAAGTACTAATAAACATTATATAGTGAAAATAGACATTGTCTGAAGTGCTAATAAACATTATAATATAGTGAAAAATAGACATTGTCCGAGTTACCAAGTGAAATAGTGTCGTCACTCAGAGCATTGTGAACGTTGTTAGGAACATTATCAACATAAGCTTGCTGAGTGACTGCTACCGGCTACCACTGGTGAGTAATAAGTGCATGTTATATAAGTGAAAATAGACATAGTCTGAAGTGCTAATAAACATTATAATATAGTGAAAAATAGACATTGTCTGAAGTGTTACGCGAACTTTATTTAATAAACACAGACATTATCCAAAGTATTAAGTGAACATTTTATAGTGAAGAGAGACATTGACTCGAAACGGTGAAGCGGTTATTGAAACCAGTGTATCGAAGGGTGTGTACACCACCTGACACACCCTCCGGCGAGTAAAACATTATAAATAAATACTGGCGAGATACCAAACATTGTTGAAAATAAAGTGCTGTAAATAAAAAACTGAACAATGATGACGCGAAGCCGTAAAGGAGATAGCACGTGCTCGACCATGGGAGAAGAGACTGCCACTGAAACCACGGATGCATCAGCTACAACCTCCGAGGAAAACAGCGCACGTACTGACGACAGGACCCTGGTCGAGAACGCCAATGCTACCATAATAGAAAAGAAAACGGCAAAGCCAAGTTCAAACAAAGCAATCAATAAAAGGAAAGAACTAGAAGCCAGATTGGAATTGGAAAAACTGAAATTAGAAGAAATCGAGATGAAAACCAAGATGGCAAATACTAAGTTGGAATTAGCACGCGTCAACGAAAACGATACAGACTTAAGTGAGAATGAAGAGGACGCCGAAACCAAAGCCGCTGCAGAGAAAGCCACTGCAGCTTGGGTGTCCAAGTCAAAGGACGCAGAGCTCTACGAAGTGAAGAAAAGCCACGAAGCTCTGCGCACTACAGAAAAACTGCCACCCACAATGACTCACACCAATCAGCTAGCTGAAGCAATATTAGAAGCAGTCAAGTCCGCCACAGACAGCAAAGCAGCAGCGACCATGCAGCGCGCACCGAAGTATGTCAGCGAGCTACATCAGTTCGATGGCGACGCAAGAGACTGGATGGCCTTTAAAGCAACGTATAAAGATTCACAGGCTCTCTTCAGCGCTATTGAAAACATGGGAAGACTGAGAAGAGCAATCAGAGGAAAGGCCAAGGAAGCAGTGAAATCCCTTCTCTATACACAAGTGGAACCGGAAGTAGTAATATCTGCATTAGAACGTCGATTCGGAAGACCCGCTTACCTGATAAGAAGTGAGATAGAAAATATAGAGAAACTCCCTTCCATGTCTGAAGACGCGCGAGAGCTGGTGCGATACGCTGGAGCTGTGGCTAATACGGTCAGTGTTGTGAAGCAAATAAAGAAACAAAGCTATTTGCACTCGAGTGACATATCGAATCGAATAATTGAAAAGATGTGTATCATAGTGCGATTCAAGTGGTACGAGTACAGAGCATCTAAAGAAGATGATGATGAACCAATCCTCATCAGCCTCATGAACTTCTTTAACCAGATGGTCGATCAGTTCGAGATGCACGAGTTCATGGGGACCAAAGTAAAGAAAGAAGGATTCAGGATGCGACCAATTGGTTCTCGCGGCGTGCACACCACTCAAGTCACACAGCACAGCGAAGAAGATTGCTCAACGAACGAAGAAAGTTCGGATGAAGAGCGACCCGAATCACACACAGCGACAGTTTGTTCATGCAAAGACAACGCGAAGAAACCAGAGAAAATCATATGCCCTGAGTGTGATGGAGAACACACCTTGCCGAAATGCAAGAAGTTCATCGAATCTTCTACAGATGAGAGATGGAATCAAGCGAAGCGAGCTGCAATATGCTTCAAATGTCTACTGGGACGACACAGAGGATTTAATTGTAAAGCAAAGCCGTGTGGAAAGTGCAAAAGAGGTCACCATGTGATGTTACATCCAGAAGAAGGCACCAAGGCAACCACTCCAGAAACCCAGTCTGTAGCATCAGCAGTGAACGCAACGCGTACAATATCAAGAGCCTATCTGAAAATCGTGCCAGTAGAACTATGGGGACCGGACGCTAAAGCCCACGTCTACGCCCTAATGGATGAAGGTTCAACAGTGACTCTTATAGAAGACGACGTAGTGAACATGATCGGAGCCCAAGGCCCAGAAGAAGAATTAAGAATTGAGGGCGTGGGAGGTCATCGAATGGATCAAAGGTCAAGGAAGATCGATATAAAAATCAGAGGGGAGTTCGAGCGGAACCTAGAGAAAATGTCAGGGTACACAGTGAAGAACCTCAATCTGACCCCCCAGGAAGTCAGCGATAAAGACCTGGAGGACTGCCGTCATCTGGACGAGATAGCGGATCGACTGAAATATTGTAATGCTCGTCCCACCGTACTCATAGGACAAGACAATTGGCATCTCATCGTGTCTCAAGAAATAAAAGCGGGCAACCGTAACAAGCCGGTGGCATCCAGAACCCAGTTGGGATGGGTCTTGCACGGGACCAAAACAAGCAACAACGACCCGGTACGAATGGTCAATCACCTGGTAACACAGCCTAAAGGAAAAGACGACTACCTTGAGAAGATGATTAGAGACCACTTCGACATCGAAGCACTGGGGATTGCCGCAAAGAGACCATCTAGTGACATCGACCGAGCTCTCGACGTATTGAACTCAACAACGAAAAGATTGCCTGACGGCAGATTCAGTACGGGTTTGATTTGGAAGACAGACGATGAACGCCTACCTGAAAGTAGAAAAGCTGCAGCGCGACGACTAAAGGGAATGGAGAAGAAGTTCCTGAAAGACAAAGAATTTGAACACAAATACGAACAACAAGTCGAAAACCTAATCAACAGCAAATACGCCGAAGAAGTAACTGACGAATCCGCCTCCTCAAGAACCTGGTACCTACCACACTTCGCCGTCATTCACCCCCAAAAGAAGAAGATGAGATTGGTCTTCGACGCCGCAGCCAAATCAAACGGAAAATCACTGAATGACGCACTGCTAGCCGGACCCGATTTATTGCAATCACTGTTCGGCGTTTTACTCCGCTTCCGTCAAGGAGCGACAGCCGTCGTCGCAGACATAAAGGAAATGTTCCTGAGGATAAAAATCAACGAAGAAGACAGAGACAGCCTCAGATTTCTCTGGAAAAACAAAGAGTATAGAATGACATCGTTAATATTTGGAGCCGCCTGCTCACCATGCACGGCCATATACGTAAAGAATAAAAACGCAGAAGACTTCATCAATCGTTGCCCGGAAGCCGTCGGAGCGATAAACCGAAATCATTACATGGACGACTACATAGCAAGTTTCTCCGACGTAGCAAGAGCTACCAAAGTGTCAAGAGAAGTGGACGAGATCCATAAGAAAGGAGGCTTCGTCTTAAGAGGCTGGGCGAGCAATGACCCTACCACGATCGAAGAGTTCGCTGACACGGAAAATAAGACCGATTCCATTGCGCTAGGAGAACAGAAGAACCAAGTCGAAAAAACCCTGGGACTCAATTGGAACGTCAACGAAGACAGTCTCCATTTTACCCTGAGCCTGCGCAACACTCCTGATGAAGCCAAAGAAGGAAGACGAGCGCCGACAAAGAGAGAAGCAACAAGCGCAGTGATGTCAGTTTTCGACCCTTTAGGTCTGGCGTCACCCATAACCATACAAGGAAAAGCAATGCTTCAGAACTTATGGAGAGCTGGTCTAGAATGGGACGAAAGATTGCCCCCATCACGAGAAGAGGAGTGGAGGAAATGGCTCGAAGATCTGAGAAAGCTAGAGGATCTTCGAATCCCGCGCTGTCTCACATACGACGTGACCGAGGGGGAGCTACACACATTCTGCGACGCAAGCGAGAAGGCGTACGCCTGTGCGGTGTACTGGCGCTCCCAACATCCGGACGACCACGTAGAAGTGAAACTGTTGACAGCAAAGGCTAAGGTGTCGCCTCTCAAACCTACTTCGATACCTCGGCTCGAGCTACAAGCGTGCCTGTTAGGAAGTCGCTTAGCCAATAGTGTGAGCCAAGAGATGGACCTGACTACAACCCGAAGATACTTCTGGACCGATTCCAAAACAGCACTGACATGGATCACTTCAGACCCCAGGAGATTCAAGCCATTTGTCGCACATCGCCTCGCCGAGATCGAAGAACTGACTAAACACAAAGAATGGCGCTGGGTTCCTACAAAACATAATGTAGCCGATGACGCCACCAGAGAAACTCCACCCAACTTCAACATCATGCACCGTTGGTACAAAGGTCCACCCTTTCTGTACGAAGACCCCAGAAACTGGCCTACCGAGGAGAAGAAAGTCTCCACCACCGACACAAGCGAACAAAAACCTAACGCCACCACTCTAAGCGTCAGCAGAGCCATCCCTATCATCATACCTGACCCAACGAGGTTCTCCAGCTGGACACGCCTACTCCATGCGACAGCAAGGTTTCTGCAAGCCATCGACGTTTTCAAACGAAAAGTGAAGAAAAGGGTAAACGCCACAAAACTCATCACAAAAAAATCACAAGACCCAACCTGGAAAAGAACGCAGACACGGAAGACCCAACCACCAGAGAAGAGACTGACTACGATAAAGACAAGCTTCTCACCAAAGCCATTACTCTACGTAGAAAGAGCAGAACAACTATTAATAAAAAGAATGCAAGAAGACAGCTTTTCAAGCGAACTCGTCGCCCTAAGGAAGAAGGAAGACCTCAAACCAACATCTAAGCTCAAGAACTTCACGATTAAATTAGAAGACGGAATGATCAGATTATCCACCCGCATCGGAGCAGCTAAATATTTGCTAGCTTCGTACAAAAACCCAATCTTGTTGGATAAACACCACCAAATAACTCGACTACTAGTAAAGCACATTCATGGAGTCCTCAACCACGGGAACCACAACACGGTGATGAACGAGGTTCGCCAGAAATACTGGATACCATCACTCCGAAACTTGGTAAAGACGATAGCCCGAGAGTGCGGATGGTGTAAAATTCACAAGAAAACACCACAAATCACGCCTCAGGGAGACCTGCCACCCGAGCGTCTGACGAAGACCAGCCCTCCCTTCACCTGCTTAGGAGTAGACTACTTCGGACCCATGCTCGTTACTATTGGGAGGCGCACGGAGAAACGATGGGGAGCACTGTTTACGTGCCTCACCACTAGGGCAATCCATTTAGAGCTGGCTGCATCCCTATCCACTGACTCCATGATTCTTGCACTACGAAGAATGATCGCCAGAAGAGGAACACCGAAGATTATCTTGAGCGACAATGGAACTAACTTCGTTGGTGCCAACAGAGAAATCGCTGAAGCCATTGCGAACCTAGGAGAAGAAATAAACAAAATGGGCATTGTCTGGAAGTTCATTCCACCTGGAGCCCCCCATATGGGCGGAGCTTGGGAAAGAATGGTGCGATCGGTGAAAGTTGCTCTCGCAGCCACGCTACGCGAGCGGCAACCCAGGGAAGAAATCCTCCACACCCTACTTCTGGAGGCCGAGCACATTGTAAACTCAAGACCCCTGTTCTCCGTCAGCACCGATCCAGAAGAAGAAGAAGCATTGACCCCCAATCACTTCCTCATCGGGCGGTCATGTGGAGCCACTCTCTTTGGCTCATTCGACGATACAGAGCTCATAGGTTCGCCTAACTGGAAGACCTCCCAACGCTTGGCCGATCATTTCTGGTCAAGATGGGTGCGAGAGTACCTCCCAACTCTCTCGCCCCGTTATAACCAAGGTCCTCACTACCGAGATCCAACATTAGGCGATATCGTCCTGATCGTGGACCATACTCTACCACGATACTCGTGGCCACGCGGCGAAATAGTCTCGACTCATCCCGGCCCAGATGGAAGAACTAGGATTGTTGACGTGCGGACTGCAGCGGGCGTCCTGCGACGGCCAGCCTCCCGCCTGATTCTGATCGTACCAGCAACGTCGCCCCAACAAGACGGAGCGCAACGCACTGAGGGGGAGACTGTTGGCGACGACAAGAAGACCGCTTGTAACAAATAAAATGATTAGTTCTATACCTTTAATTATGAGCCATATTGTAAACTGAATAACACGATAATCAATAAAATACACGAAGTCATTACCCTAGAAACATCTCATGGCCAAGTAAGCACACAGACTCAATTATGATCATTCATCCATACACACATAGACAGGAATAGATCAGCCCGGGAGCAGGTTGCAACCTGTCGGGTGCAAGTTCAGACTTGACCAAAGTATCCGAGCGTCACCATTACACCATTGGTCGAAACCTTACAAACATTTTGTAATAACACTAGGACCACTCGCTACTTGCGCTATGGTAATTTACTATATAAGTAGGGCCAAAATGTGGCCAGGACACAGTTCAGTACGCGGCTCAATAAGTAATAGTTATAAGTGACAAGTAATAAATCTACAAGTGTAAATCAACCAGGAGTTTTAATAAAGTCCCCTACACTGTAAATAGGATATTTAAATCACTTTTACACGTCATATAAAAAATAAAAAAATCTAGATGTAGCCGACATTTCCTATCTGACTACCCCTGAGAAGAAATGGCGAAACAAACTCAGGGGTCAAAGTCTCTTTTAAAGTCCAGACATAATCTTGGTCAGATCATGTGAGGACCATGTAGATCCGTGTCTGAAATGGTCTTTTGAGGAAAGAACCACGCAAATTTGAGCGGACCTGACCAATCAGTGTAAGCATTTGTCAGTAATCGTGCAGCTCAACTCAAAACTTAAGGAGCTCAACGACTCGACGAACAGTACCAAAAAAAGGACATTTGGGTAGGCCGCATAAAGCGCTCAAAATGTCAGACCATCATTAAAACTTAACTGAGAAAAGAAAGGAAAACATTTAAAGAAAAAAAAAAATGACCCACATAGTGCTCACATTCACAATAAATTAAAGTAGTAAATATAATACTTTTCAAAGTAAACATTCATGTAAAATTGTATACAATATTTAGATATCGATACCCATCACGTCTGCGAAATTTCGCTAGCTAATTAAATTTTTTGACCCTGTATATTTTTTGACCCTGTATATTTTTTGATCCTGTATATTTTTTTTATTTTTTGATCCTGTATATTTTTTTTATTTTTTGCCATATATATTTTGACAGGCAATGGCTTCGAATATACTATATTAAATTTGATATCAAAAAAGTTGGCAACCCTAGTTGGGGTCAAGTTCCAGGTCTTACCAGATGCACTCATTTACCGAGCGTTGTACCTTGCCACAATTTTCCGGGCATAGTACAATTTTCCGTATTGCCTCAGAAACTGTTTATCTGAAAATCAAACTGAGTTCTGTTTAATTTCATTATACAACTGGCCAGTTACCATTATTCATTCATCACATACCTAAACGAAGAATTATTCCGTCAATGACTACATGTCTTAATAATACCTACGTGCCCCATGGGTGCTGTCATAAAATGTGATTTTCTCGTCACATCGAGCACCCGCTGATTCCATCATGACGCCTGAGTCATTAACTCGCAATCCTGACGTAATACTATATTTATTTACTCGTAGATAGACAACGTTTTCCTCTTAAGCAAGAGAATTACGAAACGACGTGTTACGGGTATTAGATCATAGATAAGATTAACACTCCCGTTTAGGTTTTGTTTACCGCCTAACATCCAGGTGTTATGTTATAAGATTTAAGAAGAAATTTTTCGTTTCAGGAAAACTTCATTCTTCAGTCTGCCAGAATGACGTCCGTAACTAATCGGGTTCTTTCGTACGTATAGAAAATAGCTCTCGATTTTTTGTTGTTTGTACACCCCCTCAGTTTTCGTGCATGCTAATATTATTATCGTACATGTGTTTATGTAATTTGATGTATGACTCTTTTATGGTATGGCGACGTGGGCGGGGCTTGAACTGCAATTTGAATATTAAATTCTTTATGACGACACTGCAATAAGTCTAATTACCTTTCGCATTTTATCAGCTGATTACTGAATGCATTTTGGAATATGTAATCGTTAGAGTAGAGTAGATTGAATGTGATAGGCGTGTAACGAAGAGAATTATGTCTGCACTGCAGTACTCACACCCGGGTTAACTGATTACGATCAGTTTTAACAAATAACCAGCACCCCTTCAACAACTGAATGTATTGACCCATTGTGCGCCGCGACGGTTCTAAAAACTTCATACGACGTGCGCCAATCCGTTTTTAAGACGCGCCGCGTTTTTTGCCGCGTCTGAGATCATCGCCGAAATCTCGAAAGATACTTAAGGGATCTGGCTAAATGATGTGTTGTTAGAATCTTTATGAAATAGGCTAATATATTATATATAGATTAGTCCTGTCGTGCCTTGTAAAAAAAAGCAATAAATCGGCAAAAGTCAGCCTAAGCGTTTTTTTGTCTAAAGGTCGTTCTAAAATAATAAATAACCATTATTTCATTATGTTTTGAGTTATTTAACATGCCAATAGCCTACCCTACACATATCATTAAAAAAACACAGCTGCCAGAACATAATTTTTAAGGCCGCTGTGTTTTAAAAAAATGACCCGCAATCCTTAAGTTTGTATTCGATGTAACTGTCCAATGTTACGTTTATTAATTACGGTTTATGTTTAAATACATGCTAACAATAGTAATAAACAAACTTTATCTATAAAGCAACGACAGTTTGTTAGCAATAAAATAGTTATTAGTCATCACGGCAAATTCCGATTTTGCTAGTTCCGAACCTATTTCTGTGCAAACTCCTTCGTAACTACTTATTTTTGGGCTTAAAATCTGTTCATTAAAGTCCATTTCACGAAAGAAGTCCCGCAGACGTGGCTCTGCAGGCATGGGTTATTTTAGGAATATTGCTAACTTAGCGTATAATAATAATTAGTTCCACTTATTTCCGCGGGACTTCTTTCGTGAAATGGACTTTACTTACCCATCTATGATATAAATCCTATTTGCACGCAATTCACTAAAAACAAAGCACTACACAACGAATACCAACTCTTGTCAAACCGAACTGACAATAACTGCCAAACTAACGTCAAAGAGTTCCTAATTTACTTTTTTTATTGCGCTCCAGAAACGTGGTTAGTGGTTCTATAACATCGTTGTCTAATATTCTACCAATTTCATGCTTAAAATCCCAAAATCCCAGACGTCTCTCAATGAGAGACAGTCATGACGTGACGTCTGTCACCATCACACTAAATCAGTCTGATCGGCAAACGTCAAACGAGTTATTTGATAGACTGTTTCAGTTCGACAGGCTCACAATGGGAGGAATAGTTTTCATTAATAAAATCTGGTTGAACCAAACACGTCCTCCAAATGCGAGTCAGTCCAAAAAGCATTCTATCTCGCCCATTATCTTCTATTACAACTTACCTGTCTTCCGACAAGACCTGGTCGAACTCTGAAGAGGACACGAGAAAGAGTATGGACGTGACAGAGTCGAAGCACTGCGTCCATTTTTGCCGCTGCGTCCGCTGCCCTCCCACGTCGACGAATACAAATGGCACATTGTTGATGTTGATGGTGCATTCCGTGATGCCTTTGGTGGCCTTCCGGCAGTGCAGGATATCTTGGTGAGAGGGCACGTAGTCAGGTCTCGCGATGCGTTCGAGCTCGTCGAAGAAATAACTAACTGAATCGCTCTGAAATTGAGAGAAGAATTACGTTAATATCATCACACCACGCCCGTATTTCCCGTATTCCCCACAGGAGTTAGTCAGAGATGCACCTCTTTTTTTTTTTTCGGGGTAAACCTTCAAAAGGCACCTGGACTTTGGGGAAAAAGACCAGGGAGTGTGGGATTCTTACCTCACTAAAACCACCCCGGTGATTACCATCAGCACAATAGTACTCCCACATTTTGCCAGTTAAGTTTTAAGTTCCATGGTATAGGGGGCGAGCCTATTGCGATCAACCGGCACAAATCCAGACTCCGGGCTGCTAATAACGTTAATATGTAGGTAGCTATCCAGTAAACACATAGTCACGATAGTTAGTTAAAGATTCAAGTAATCTTTTCCTCATGACTTGCTTTCTTGGGATATCTTTTTCCTGTTTTTCGAAGAATGTGTATGACGCTCATCATTTTAATTCGTAGATTAATTTTTCTTTTTTACTTCCTTGATTTGTACGTTTTGGGGAGCATGCTCGCTCTTTTTGATACTACAGTACATTATCGTAATAAAACACGGATAATCGAATTTATAACCCAGTAAAACCAGAGAATGACCAGAGTAAAACCTTCTTCAAAACGCAGAGAGCGAAAAGGTGGCCTATTTTTCAGTGGCACATAATATGCTAGTAAACTACCAGCGTCCAGGTGGACAGTGGACATAGCTGCTCATTCATCTGACACAATTTAGTCGCCTCTTACAATATCCACAGCAGAAACAGTGACCTATTTTCGCCCGGCACAGGAAGCCTGGCATGTAACAAAATAAATAAATCTGTTTGCCAATAGCTATATATGTTTAAAATGTAAGCTAAATAAGTACAAATATAATAACGGTATTTTGTTAACAGGTGGGTCATAGTCATAGTGGGTACGTCACGCCAACAATCTGCGTTAAATATAAACGTACACAATGAACCAATGACACGATTATTGTGGAATTTACCAAAACTATTTATTTACAAAGTAGTGAATAGGGGCAGGTCTTGTAACTCACAATACTAGCGACATTCACGACTTTACTCTGAGAATTTTGCTTATACTTTGTTTTAGCGAACACGCGTTTTTTTTTTTATTTAGGATGGGTTTGCTCTTGACCTTAGTATAGGGCAGAGATGACAGAGACAAAGTCGACGATGGAGTGAGCTTACCCAGAAGAAGCCTGTTCACTCTAACTTTGAAGAGATTAGGGTTGTATGCGTTCGGTAACACAGACGCAGGCAGAGTTCCACTCTTTTGCTGTGCGCATTATAAAATACATTTGGAAACGCTTAGTGCGAATTGGTGGAATAGCAACAAGGAAGGGATGGTAACCTGCAGTGCGTCTAGATGTCCGATAATAGAAGGGGGCCGGTGGAATGAGGTCGTGGAGTTCTTGGGCACACTCACCGAAGTACAATCTGTACAAGACCGACAAGCAGGCAACCTTGCGGCGATGGGCCAAGCTGTGAAGATTGGCATCCACCAGTATTACGTCGCCAATGAGCCACGTACGTTGAAACAAATTTGCCTACTTGTTGTTACATTGAGCAGTGGTGGCCCAGTGGTAACGGCCTCGACTTACCGAGTAGGTCGTCGGTTCGAACCCAGACATACGCTTTACTTTGAGTAAATTATTTCATCACCACTGCTCGCAAAACGGTGCAGGAAAACATCGTGAGAAAACCGGCATGTCCTAGAACTAAAAATTCGAAGACATGTGACATTTACCAACCCGCACTGAGCCCGCGTGGTGGATTTTGGCCCACTCCCTCTCACAGAGAGGAGGCTTGTGTCCCAGCAGTGGGCACATTATAGGCTGATTATGTATGTATGTTGTTAAATTACATGTTACACTGCATAAATTAGGACGACATATTAGTGTTACATTTTACGTTTCAACAATATCTACCCGGCATTAGATATTTGCTACCTACATCAACCATGCATTACTTAACATACTCTGCAAATGAACCAGAATTAGAATTCAACTCGTGCTTAAGGCTACCGTGTCTGGCACAACAAATAAATCGTCGCTGCAAATTTAAAATCTTTTTTTTTTTCGATACACTTATGTATAAATATAAAGTAATTTATCGAAAAAAAAAAATCTTCCTAGCACAAAATAGGAGCAAAATGTTGTAGTACTTGACGTTGGGTGATCCTGATCCTGATCACATAATATTTTTTTTACACAAAACTGTAACTAAAAATGGGCACATCACATAGGATATTATTTACAATTCAATGTTGCCTTACAATTGAGATTTTTTTAAATGATACGTGCTTTATCTAAATAATAACATTCACATGTAAGTATTTGCAAATGTATGGAATTTTTAAAATAGCTTTTCAAATATCTCCAAAACTCATTTTCGACAATAATATCACATAGGAGATTTTAAATTTGCAACGAAGAAATGTTGATTACAATCCCTGTGCACTATGATGAACTGATGACAAGTCAATTGCTTATCCAGTTGACGGATCTGCAAGATTTGAAATTACGGCTTTAGGTCTTAATTCTATGACATATAATGACCGTATTGGTGATGACCTTTAGAAAGGTCAGGTGCTTAGTACTCGCAACGTATGAACGTAAACGAAGCAAAGCGAGTATGATAGGATCGTAGCAGGGGTTCTGTAGTTTCTGCCTACCCCCATGGGAATAGGGCGTGAGTTTATGTATTGTCTATGCTATGACATAAACTGTATAACAAGCAAGATACCTGTGCCAATCAAGACATGATTGAATATTTAGGTTTTAATTCTAATCGAAAAAAAAAACTGCTGTATAGACTCAACAGTTTATAGAGTTCAAAAAATACAAAAATAGGTAACGGCTTACTTTTTTTGCAATAACACCAAAAGTAAGGCGTTATTCAGCCAAGTTATCGCCAAAAACTAGATTACCAATAAAAAGTTTAAATTCACGCACGCTACGTTAAAATTGCGATTTTCCACTTTTATTATAATTGTTTTATCCATTATCGATTGAATTCACCTTCACGGTAATAATTACTAGTGAGAGAAAGGAGATCGTACGAGCACCTAGCATTATGCAATATAAATTAAGTTCTATCCAAACTTGGCGTTTCCCGGAACTAAGTATTTACGTCGTACAAAGAATGCAATATGACGTAAGGTGGTTTTTGTAAAAAACTAAGCCTATAATTGCACGGAATTAAGTATTGTATGTCTGTGATTAGGTGGTGTGCTGGGTGGCCGGTCGCAAAAACTATCGAATGATGTTGTTCTCATATTTGTCGTTCAAGTCAAACAGCCGTAGGGGTCGAAACAACAGGTTAAACTACGCTTGCCGCGGTTCGTCCGTGGATGTGTCACCATCTTTACATACCGACTCCTCCGTGCCTCGGAAAGCACGTTAAGCCGTCGGTCCCGGCTGTCATGCATGGATCTTTGGCAGTCGATCGTCGACAAAACAAGGTTTATCTTCAGACCCAGGTTTAAAACATGGTGACATTATTGAATTTCGAACTTTATTCCGACTTTGGTAAAGTTCCTAAACACAAAACTGACAACTTAGTACCGAACTAAGTTTTCAGTTTTGTAAAAAGAACGGTATTTCAATCACTGTTACGTTCTTATTACAAAAACTGGCTCCATGGTTTAAGCCATGTCAAATATAAATCTTGTTTTGTAATAAGGCGGTTTGAGTTTGAGACCAAGGGATATCGTATTAGTCAGTTACTGGGTTGTGGAGGTCAAAAAGGCAGTCACTCCATGTAAGACCCCAACGTAGTTGGGAACAGGCTAGGCAGATAGCTTTTGTACTCATATTTGCATGTCATATGGCCGGATGCATTAATGTCATACGAAACGTAATAATTAAAAGGACGTCAACGACGAACGTATTTAAACGACTTCGTTTTACGTTTAATTTGTGATCTGTGCGAGTCCCAATAAATGTTTTTTCTTTCTTTCTTTCTTTAAATATGTAGGGACCTACTTCAAGCCTCATACTAGTACATTAATAAAATTTCTGTAAAGCTAAGCGCATAGCCATACCGCATCTGGCCGCATTGCGGCGCGGCGCAAGAATGCGTGCCGTACACATCACTTCAATACATTTAATGTGAACGTTCCGCAAAAAATGGTTGCCAGACCAACCGGAAAATCGATGTAAACTCTAAACAACTTGGATCAGCTTACTTGCTACGTAAATAATACGCGTTAGTCTTCAAGAAGCCTCACAAAATGTGGGAAAACCGGATATGGAAGTCGCCCTAGCATTTTAAAGAAAGCTTATATCTGGCTACGCCCAATCGTCTAGAAACTTTAGACGGACAGAAATTTGTAACGGCACACAAGTATTCCAATCAATCTGCCTAGCCTTTTCCCGACTATATTGGGGTCGGCTTCCAGTAGTAATGGCAATTAATGCGATTTCGAATTAATTTCATTAGCGTGTGAACTCTTGAGTGTTAGCGTTAGCGTGTTAATTTACTTTTACTTCACTGCTATGC
Source organism: Tiliacea aurago (assembly GCA_948098905.1). Taxonomy (NCBI): domain Eukaryota; kingdom Metazoa; phylum Arthropoda; class Insecta; order Lepidoptera; family Noctuidae; genus Tiliacea; species Tiliacea aurago. The sequence goes on from OX402585.1 coordinate 23,520,425, forward strand.
TATTTGCTAATGACGATAATTGATAATAATGAAGTATGTCAATTTTGTTATTAAACGAATTAAAAATCGCGTTCGCGTTTAGTTTACTCGCCGATTCGCCGATAATTAAATATCTTTATAGCACACCACGCTACCGCGCTGCACGCGCATGCGCGATTGCGCGACGCTCTATTTAGAAAAGTACATCGCTTCGCATTTCACAGAATTTCGCGACTACATTTAATTTGCTAAATGCTAAATGATCATTCACACGCTAACAATTAATGCGAATGCTAATTAATCCATCACTAGCTTCCAGTCTAACCGGATGCAACTGAATACCAGTATTTTACATGGAGCGACTGCCTATCTGACCTCCACAACCCAGTTACTGGGTAACACGATACCCCTTGGTACAACTGGTTGTCAGACTCTCGGACTTCTGACGACCCGTAACGACTGTCAAAGATCCACGAATGACAGCCGGGACCAACGGATTAACGTGCTTTCCGAGGCACGGCGGAGGCTCGGTATGTAAAGATGGTCACCATCCACGGACCAACGGTAAGCGTAGCTTAAGCTGTAAGATGCACCCACGCAGCTGTTATTACTTTGCCACAAGCTTATCACTCACGGCACCAAGTGTTTATGCGTATGAAATAGTCACGATGAGAAAAAAATATATAGAATTAGGGTTCCGTACCCAAAGGGTAAAACGGGAACCCTATTACTAAGGCTCCACCACCTGTTTTTCCGTCTGTCTGTCACCAGGCTGTATCTCATGAACCGTGCTAGACAGTTGAAATTTTCACAGATGATGTATTTCTGTTGCCGCTGTAACAACAAATACAAAAAAAAACAGAATAAAATAAATATTTAAGGGGGCTTCCATACAACTTTTTGCTTTTTGCTAATTGCTCGTTTCTGCTCGATATTGTTAATTTATTTTTTATTTTTTTGTTAATTTAGTTTAATTTATTTCTATCGAATAAATTAAATTAAAATAAAACAAATATTTAAGGGGGGCTCCCATACAACAAACGTGATTTTTTTGCCGTTTTTATAGATAATGGCTTCGTGCGCGAGTCCTACTTGCACTTGGCCGGTTTTTTTTTCGTAGAGAGATAGATAGAATGTAAAGAAAATGCGTAAAAGCCAAAGCCAATTAGATTTTCTTTGATTTTCCACATTAAATTCGATTCACAATAACAAATCCAATAACACGCTTCACCTTGTTGTTATTTGATTTTGAACTAAAATTACATTTAAGTTTACTATTAACTTAAACAGGCCTTTAAAGAATAATTATGAACTTAAGAGTTATCTACAATGAACTTAAGAATAGAAGTGACCCTCCTCACCCGACTAGTATCAAAAGCATTATTAGTTGGATTAGGGGAAAAAACCAGCCAAGTGCGAGTCGGAGTCGCGCACGAAGGGTTCCGTACCATTATCTATAAAAACGGCAAAAAAAATCATGTCTGTTGTATGGGAGCCCCCTGAAATATTTATTTTATTCTGTTTTTTAGTAAATTTCAACTGTATAACTATCACGGTTCATGAGATACAGCCTAGTGACAGACGGACGGTCTTCGTAATCGAGTCCCGTTTTACCCTTTGGGTATGGAACCCTAAAAAAGTAGGATTGTAGATTAGCTAGTTCCTTGGGCACTGGAAGGTTTATATTGTTTAGTGCTTTGAACATTAATTATTGTAGTCAAGCATGAAACAGCACAGCTAGATGTCTCGACGACCCATACTATGTTAAGTATGTCTGGCGAAGAATGACGACGAGGATCGACCTCAAATGAGACGGGGATAAGGCTAGGCAGAGAGAAAGAGACAGAACTATGAAACCCATAATTATGCAGCGCGAAAAACACTGTGAAACGGGCTGATGCAAGTTATTACATTCAAATACAAAACCGAGTAGGTTATCAACATTTCAGCCGAAAGACGTCCACTGCTGGACATAGGCCCCACCTAAACGGGGGTTTGCCATAATCGCCACGCTTGCGAGGCAGGGCAGGGCAGGCGGGTTGGCGATCGCAGTATGGTGTTAAAAATGCATAGAGAACGCTGCTGCCCATTCTCTAGTAAGTCCCTTAGTCGCCTTTTACGACACCCACGGGAAGAAATAGGGCGGTGCTATTCTTTACGTCCGGCACCACACGGACAGCACCCGAGTAGGTATATCGCACAAAAAGGGAAAACTTTAAATATTAGTACAGTGCACGAAAATTCTACTTGCGGGATTAATAACCTAGGAGTGCAAACTCGATCTAGTTCTAAAACTGTTTAATTTCACCTACGGCGCATACGCAAACTCAATACATCACTCCCGAAACACCACAAATCCGCTGCTACGGTACAAATTTTTAGCAGCTAAATTACTGGAAACTTATTTCACGATAAGCGTATCGGGTCAGTTTGCCATGAATGAAACTGTATGTTTATGGTCAACGACATATAACAAAGACTGTAATATTGTACTACAGATATGAACGGAGGATATAATAAAATAGAATTATACTTTATAATATCTAGCTAAAAAATATGCATGTATTCACTCTCCTTCGCAGAAGTCTTCCGGAGCTGATCTTGTTTATTAAACAAATATCTTGCTCGAGAATTAATGGACTAGAGGAAAATCTTGTGATTATTAAAAGTTAGGTGTAGATGCACGTAATAATAACATTCTAGAACATTTTTTAATCAGACATGAATCAGAGGGCGCGGGCGCCGGCGCTTTGATAGGCCACATGTGACTTTATTTACAAATGACGCGGTTCCATGTTTTTCTGACTCAAATTGTTACACCAAAACAAAGGTCAGAATCTATCAAAAACTGCCCAAAACTGCAGGCTTAGCACAAGAACCGTAGAGAACCGTTTTGTCTACGCAAGAGTAGACAAAAACCGGCCGACGAAGGGTTCTGTACCATTATCTATAAAAATGGCAAAAAAATCACGTTTGTTGTATGGGAGGCCCTCTAAAATATTTGTTTTATTTTAATTTAATTATTTATAACTAAATATTCTGTGAATATTTCAAGCATCTACCTGTTGCCATTATCAATATAGAACAAAAATGAGCAAAAAAAAATCACGTTTGTTGTATGGGAGCCCCTTTAAATATTTATTTTAGTCTGTTTTTTAGTATTTGTTGTTATAGCGGCAATAGAAATACATCATCTGTAAAAATTTCAACTGTCTATCTATCAGGGTTTATGAGATACAGTCTGGTGACAGACGGACAGACAGACGGCGGAGCCTTAGTAATAGGGTTCCCGTTTTACCCTTTGGGTACGGAACCCTAAAAATGACGTTTCCGTGAGGACAGTTGACACTGTGAACGAATGAGACTTATTTTTCCCGATCGTGAACAGTTACTGATCGGGAATATTCGGAAAAATAGAGCGTCATGCTAAGCCTGCTGGGGTCTTTAATCCCCACATTTTTCTAAAAATAATTACTAGCAATCAAGTTACAACTTGACAGATATCTAAAAGTAATATTAAACTGTCAGTTGTGATGGATGTCACTCAATCACATAGTTGTAAAATTGCTGTGAGCGAGTGTAGCTACTTAATGCAAAAGTCACGGGATGTGAGTTTCAAAATCATGATCTTAAGACGCAGATATATGCCAGTGACCTTGAGTGGTTAACTTGCGTGTTCTGTACTGAGGTCACGCAACGCGTCGTACGTTCAGCCAGTAATAGGACTAGCCCACCAAGGAGCGCTGTCCCCAATTTGACGCATAATTAATTTATTAACACAAAACAAAAGGTATTTTAAAAAACTCATATTATACTAAAAGATCAATAATTAAATTATCTTTAAATTGGTGAAGGTTTCAAAAAAAATACGCTTGGTAGATTTTGCGCCATTCTCAGTTTTTTATCCGCGTTAGACATAACTTCACAAATTAATTTCACTATGTAATATAAAAATAATCTAAAAAAAAAAAATATGAGAAAATGCTCTAATTTATCATATATTTTTTTCAAATCATTAACACTACTCGTTTAGACGTGATCTTCAGTATAAAATCATTAAAAGTCGGTTATCGTCCCCTTAATAATTCTCGCCAGGTATTTTAAGACTTATATACAAGTGATATACAAACTAAGCTCTTAAATCATTTGTTAGACACAATGCAAGCAGCAGAAAAGCCAAAAGTATATCATTAAACGAAACGGGAACAGTTTACTTAGTATTTATTAGTCCGAGGCTATTGTGGTGTGAACCAATACCGATAATTAAACCCTTTGTACCTACAAAGGTTTTACTATTTCACACCAAAGATAAAAAAACCGGTCAAGTGCGAGTCGGACTCACACTCGAAGGGTCCGTCCGTATCACCTTACAATATTTAGCAAAAAACGCCGGAAAAAAACACGTTTCTTGTATGGTATTTTTTTTTGTATTATTCGTTGTTATAGCAACAATAGAAATACACAATCTGTGAAAATTTCAACTATCTACATGTTACGGTTCGTGAGATACAGCCCGCTTACAGACAGACGGACAGCGGAGGCTTAGTATAAAGGTTCCGTTTGGCACCCTTCTGCTACGGAACCCTAAAAAGGAAATACACCTGATAACAAGGCACTGTTTGATCAAGATAAAGGCTATCATTTAAATGAAATCAATTTATCGCAACTGATTATGAAAACGGTTCTGTTGTGTTAGCAAATAGTTTTACTACGCCTTGCATACTGATTCATAGCGTGTTGTGAAAAAAGCAACAAATAAAAAAGAATGACGTCTGCGCTATGCTCCGTGTGTCAGAGTCAGCATCAATTGCCTTTTTTACAATCACAGATGTGCTGTGAATCACAATTTAAGGCCCTGTTCAAATTAGCCAGAACAGATAGTTAGTAGTAAGTAGTTTAAGAATGTAATTTTGACCATGAACAAAAACTTTTTGATAACTACTGTCCAACATTCCAACATCGATCGATCGATTAATGGATAACTACAGAAAAGGTCGTTGAAAATAATGAAGCCATACCAACTGGAAGTTCTCGCCAAACGTTCATTGAGGTATTTCAGTCAAAGCGTAGGGCCAGTGGTAACGGCCCCGACTTACGAGTCATAGGTCGTGGGTTCAAACCCAGGCAGGCGCCGGGTCGACGGCGCGTTGTGTTCCACGCGCGCCTCAAAGAGACGTCAGCACCAATTGACGGGGTCCGAAAGGGCCAATGCCTGCCAGGGTTACGAGCCTGTCCGAAAGGGATATCGTGGCTCTGGCACACAGGCATCTGAAGGAACACGGTGGGTTTTAGTCAGTAAAAGTCTGACACTCCCTCTCGCTCCGCCCAGAGCGGGAGAAGTTATTTGATGATTTCCCACCAAAAAAAAAAAAAAAAAAGGCAGGCGCTTTACTTTGTGTAAATAATTTCATCACCACTGCTCTCAAAACGGTGAAGGAAAACATCGTGAGGAAACCGGCATGTCCTAGAACCAAAATTCAAAGACATGTGACATCTACCAACCCGCACTGGGCCCGCGTGGTAGATTACAGCCCAGTCCCTCTCGAAGAGAGGAGGCCTGTGTCCCAGCAGTGGGAACATTATAGGCTGATTATGCTTATGCTAGGGCCTTGGCCTTCAGTACCTAATCGGGTCATAAATACTGAAGATCTGGTAAACCAAAATTGCTGGGTAAAGCCAAGCTAGCAATTGAAGAGGGTCGTTCAAACAGATAACTGACTATATTGTCAGACGTTTCGGCCTAGAAGGAAAGCATGGAACAGGGAATAGATGTTTTAGTACAAAAAAAGGGTGGAGTTTATAGATTATGGTTATCAAACAACACCTCGAAGCTTACTATAATTTAATTTCCCGTGGTGGTCGGACTGGTCGTAGTAAAAAAAAACCCATAAACTATACGTTTATAATATAAATTCTAACGTTCTGAGAAAAAAACGTTATTACATCAGGTGCTTGATTTTTCTCGCAAATTATATGATTCGGTACTAACCGATAAACTTCAATATATGGATTAGAACTACTGAAATCTCTGCTATTTCCTTTGGTCAATTAATCACGACACGAGTATTATACATATGCATGTTTACGTGGTAGACGCCAGTCGAGAGATGATTTAGAAACAGCTGTATGGCCGGCAGTTGCCAAAAGCGGCCATATGCGGTCACTTTAAAATCGCATCGATCACGCAGCTAAATACCCGAGCAGACACATTAACAAGTCAGTTTCAATCATCGTTAAAAGAACGACGAACTGAAACATCGTGTCTTAAGACTAGGAAACTGATGAATGTTCATGGTTTAAAAGCTAAGAAGACAATCTAGAGCCTTGCTGTGTCCCGGAAAAACGTAATCTTGGCAAATAAGCAAGAACGATGAGCGTTCCGGATTTGATAGGACCACCTGACTATCTCGTAGCTATGCCGTAACTCTGTGAGATAATAAGACATTAATTAGCTAAGCGACTTAATGCTTCTAGTCCTGGCCTAATTACTGGAAATGTTAACCTAATCCCTGTAGATTAGCGAGACTGACAGTGAGCGAGTAATTAACCTGAAGAGCTGATTCTAGTACACGTTTGAGAATTCGATATTGATCGTTGCACAATTAAGTACAGATGATCGAAAGCCTCGTAAACAAACTGCATCCTAATTGCGACAGACTATCGATCACAATTTGAATGATTTTGAAGGATATTGCTAATGCATTTTTTTTTTTAACCTTCCCCACACTAGGAATTTCTCCTGTATTGTGGGTGCGTTTACAAACATTTAAACTCACATACACAAACAGCCAGACCCGGAACAACTACTTGTAGGTCATCCAAATATTTGTTCCGTGCGAGAATTGAACCACTTAACCACTTAATCGCTTAACCACTTTTTTTTTTGTTCACGGGGGTGGAAAATCTTCATGAATGTGTCCGCCCTGGGGCGGGCGGAGGGGTCTGTCAGACTCTTACTGACTATAAACCACCCCAGTGTTCCCTTCCCACACTTGCACCGGGGATCTTGTGATCTATTATATTATTACTTCCGCAATCCCCGGCATCGCTTAACCACTGCGCTAACCGTGCCGTCTATATGATTGCTTCATAAGTTCGAAAAATTTGTCTGCTCAACAACAATGAATGTTGTTGAACTATCAAAATGGAACCCATTGCTACTGATTTGTTACGCAGTTACCCCGCTGAACTTGTTTTGCTTGGTTCACTTTGTGAACCAAACTATACCAAATACAACAGGTGCTAAGTAATCTAAGTGTAATCAAGAAAATCTGTGTACATAGTCAAAGTTTTCGCAATATACACGAACAGTTTAAGGTAGGTCTACTGGTATGTAGGTCGACAAGCGATGCGTCGGTTACGCTGTGAATGCGAAAATGACGCCAATGACAGGGAAAGCAAACCAGGATGTAATGGTTGGGATTACTTAATTATTGTTTAACTATTCTTATTTAATTATTTATGGATTCACGCTGGATTTATGAATAAAGAGGCGAGACGAATGAAAGTGGCAATGCTAATAAGTTTAGCTGTAATGTTAAATTTATTGTTTGTTTCTGCCGTTTCAACTAGCACTGTATTTTAGGTGACAAAATGAAGCTATTTCTGATGCGAAACTACCAGCAACAGTATCAAGTGACGTATTGTCATAAGACCGGGACGGTATCGCCACCAGAAGACTTTAGCTACTGAGTTTTGTAATGGAGAGTTGCTATCGTTTGTAAAAAAGGGGAAGAACATACCAGAAAACTTAGTGTAATTAGACTTAGAGTGATAGTTTCATTCAAAATTCCGTTCAAAGTTATAGCAAGCAACAACGTTCGCCGGCACGCACACAAGCAAACATAATGTTGCAAGAAAATTACATTTTCCCGAAAAAGTGGGGAAAATGGAACTGTTCCAACACCTAACTTCATCAAAACAAAACAAAATAAATCAACACATTTTGTTTCATGACACGTGCGTGGGAACCCTAATAATATTTGACAAATCAAAAAAAAAATACTTTTATGTGAATAGGTATTATAGGCAGTACTTACATAATTATAATAACTAAAATGGTGTAAAATATTTTCCTTTGCCTAGCAACATTTTCCATGTAATAATCTGTCAAATTTACCATTTATTAATTTGTTTTGATAAATGTTTTATAAAAAAAATATAAGATGCTAGGCGGCAGTACTTACCCGTGAAATGGAATCTTTAAATTTTTCTCGTGATTATGTGATGAGTTGTGACACCCTTTCACTACACCGAATAAACATATTTGATTTTGATTTGATTTACACAGTACGTCATTTTTTTGTAAAATTTGCGAGCTCTTTACTATAATACTTGGTCTTGATTACTGACGTGCCGAAAGTCCTAGGTAGCTATTAAAGGCTAACTTGAAATGGCTTCACTTTGCATACGAGTACTGCGGTTCTAAGCCTATTACTTCTATGCCAGAAAAGACAACTCTCTGGGAAATAACAATTAAGGACTTAAGGACCTCGTTAGTCACTGTGCCACATTCTTACTTACATTACCAAAGCCCCAAGTGACCGTACAACTGCACTTTGAACACCTCAACAAGGCCACAGACAACACGACTGGCGTGGCTACGTACGGGACAAAAATAACAAACTATAATCGTAAAAAAAATGGTCAAGTGCGTGTCGGACCACGCACCATAAAGGGTTCCGTAGTTGGGATAAATTTATCCCAAAAACCAACTTAACATGTATTTGTAAAACATGTTCTCCCATACATTGATATACGTCACGGTCAATTGTCCAACTGAAAATGTAAGTTGGTCGACTAGTACTCGTTAACTTGTAAAGCCTACTTAACTATGATAGTTTCACTTTTCATTTCGTTATTATATAAACTATTGCCATGATTTTTTTCACATAATAATATCCAAAAACAACCATTTAGCAGGCATGGTGGACACTTGACTAACAAAAAATTGCACTTTACATTGATGTATTAAATAGGAAGATATGGTACGCGCTCCTCGATGTGCACCGCATAAATTAGGGGAAAGAACACAATCGACCTACATTACTCTCGGTTTGCGGGGAATACTCGAATCGTAGTTTGTTTCCGAGTTGATAAGGGTACGTAACAGTGACAATTATTGCTATCTGGCTCCTGCTATAGCCCGCGTAATATAATATGTCTCTCTATTTCGGTTGTCGAGCACATGACGCACGACATCGGGTCCATTTAATATTTACGTGATGTTAGAGAGTGGCCTATCCTTCTATGTAAGGCATCAATGACTTTAAAGCTTAATATTACGCAAACGGGTCCCTGAACATGAATCTAAAAATGGTTTTCACAGACCAGCAATATTTTTGAACGGCCTATCCAACGATACCCCACACTATGGGATAGACGAGAAAAAAATATCATCCTCACTTTACGGGCAAGCGACGTGGCCCAATTTTTGATTTTTATAGTTTTTATTTTACTATCGAAATCTTTATGGGTTCCTTATTGCCTACGGAACCCTAAAAAAGAAGAGAGAATGCGTTTGGAGAAAAGCTGATAGATTCCATTCTAAGGTTAATGTCAAGCAGGTTAAAGAATTTGAATTGAATTGAATTAAAACGTGTAATAAGACTCAATCGGCAAAAATGTAAAGTGTCGTTTATCAACGGTGTGATATGATTTTATGCACGAACAAATCAGCATCCTTTGATATACCCAATTCAGATCCTTAAACAGGTTTTAGAGGTCTTTCCAATGAACTTGGCAGTCCTTCATTTAAATTTATCCTCAATCCAAGTGACCTTGAAGATGCTAAGATATTCATAATATCCGCATTCAAAAAGGGAAAGTTAACCGATAACTGCGTCGATCGATTCCAAGAATTAGCATGATAATGAGCAGTTAGGAATTAGGTCACGCCCCTCGTGAACTAAGGACGAATTCAATTAATATTTTCTATCATATTCAGCATTATCTAGTTCCACAGCGTTAGTTTGAACTTTTTCTAGGGCAACGTAATAGAATGGTATACATTTTTATGTTTGAAAGGAAAATATTCGTGAATACGCTGTTCTCGGACTAGTGACCTGGATTGAGTAGATTTTCTACATTTCATAATGGGATTTCAACTAGAATGAAGACTATTATTTTGTAAATTTAGACGTTCAAAAGTGCCTCATAAGTGCTTTTTTGAAATAAATAATTTGACTTTCGACTTTGGAAACTATGGACTGGAAATAACCGATTCGAAAATGTATTTTTGGGAAATGGAAGCCGATTTTGATCGCGTGTAGGAAAACTAATAAATGTTTAGAATTAATTCCAAGGACCTAGTTGATTGACTGTGGACGATAACTTAGTTCTTGATGACCCTTCAACACCATACTTCATATGAAATAGAAATAGTGACTGATAACTCAACAGACCTAGTGTTATTTGCAATCGATGACAAATATCGCGATACGAGTATAGGTGTTCCTCAAACAAACGAAGTCACAGGGCTTCCTAGTAAAAACAATTTCAATTAATATCATTATAGATTAGTTCGAACGCTTGTGAAGAACACCTAAAGTGTTGCCACAGAAGGCATGACGCAACGCCAGTGTGACTAATCACATAAGATAAGGAATGCAATTATAATAATTGTATTTATGCCCGACCCAAGACTTTAATGGAATAAATTCGTTCTTAAGATGGACAACTAGACTGGAAAGATATATCGAGCAATATTATATTTATGGCCAGGTATTTACTTGTTCGTAGAGTTAATAGTCGTGGTAATACACTATAAAGTATATATAAATAAAAACTCGGGACCTGTCGAGTTGCTTGTGGTTTTTATTGTTTTAAGTTAAGTACCTAAATCTATTGCATAATAATTGTTATAGATTTTTAACAATAGACTCAAATATAGTAGACACAACTCAAGTAGGACGTATGTATCGCCCATAGAGGGTTAAATTACCAATTTAATAACTAAGCGAGTGAGCAAGGCAGGTGCGAAAATGCTGTCTCTGAGGTCAATAACCCGAGAACCAAAGGACATTATGGACTACATTTTATTAGAAGCCTAAATCTAGCTTAAGACTTCGATCGAGAAGCGACGAGTGAAAGTTTCTATTATGGAAGCCGGGTCCAAAAGCGTGCAAATATTGATATCACACCAGTTATTGCTATTTTTATGAAAGGGAATATTTCCTCATAAACCTTTCACCTTTGCGACGGTGACATTATGATGCGAGATAATCTGTTAAAGATTCGTGAAAATGTCTGGCGGCCGGAAGTTCAAGCGAGCGAGCGCGTTCACCGATATTTCATACTTCCGGATAAAGGGTCAGGTACTCAGGTAGGTACTGCTACGGATGTAAGTAATCTTTTATATATTTTTATGAGGTTTTACTCTTTAGTAGACCTGGGGGCCTAAAACGGACGCTTTGGCAGAATCATAACATGATCTGCGTACAATTCATTCATCCCGCAATTCATCTGTTTGACAGCTGCTATTTGACATTAGACTTCATCAAAGCAATTCATAATTTGTGGACCATTTTACGAAACTCCATACAAAACTGTCAAACAGATGAATTGCGGGATAAGAATTGTACGCAGATCATAATTATGATTCTGCCAAAGCGTCCTTTTTAGGCCTCCTGGTACGTTGCGTGGATACTTTATTTGATTGAATGTGGCTATAACAGATTCTGATGAAGTTGATTAAGTACCTATGTTGCTTGGTGGAAATCTACTAGGTATCTATTAGGTACAGGTATGTTGAAGACAAGGAAGTTTGGCATTAATTCCTTCTGTACATGTGGCTTCCCTGGTCCTCATTAACGGCAAAACTATGTAAATGTCTAATAACTGCTACCAAATTACGATGTGTTTTTTTTAAATTTTATGTTATCTTTTTTTACAAACTTCACTGACATAATTTTTTTCTTATTTGACATTATTATACCTACAATTTTAATTTCAACAAGGTTCTATCTTTTATTATTTTAATCATATTTTATATTATTTTTTTTTTAATGTGAGGACGTTGTAGGTTTAAATAGACTGTAGATCGTGGAGTTTCTTGCCGGCTCTTCTCCATATGAAACGACAAATTGGAACCGTGCACCTAGCTTCTGACGTTTCATAAGTGCCCATGTAGGCATATGTAAAATAAAAATATTTTTGATTTGAATTTTTTTGATTTGATTTGAGGTGCTTTTTAAAACTACCATCAGTATGGGCTTATGGGTTGTAGATGAATTTTTTCCAAAATGCTGTACCTACCTACCAGCAATTTAATCCGTTCTTATAAACGTAAAATATTGCCAACAGCGAACTAAACCCTAATTAGTCACAATCTTATTTGACCCTCTAAGCACGCACAACTTTCATGATACCAAGACTAAAACCTGCTTTAAACTTTAAATACACCTAAGGGCATAAATCGATTCCGGAGCGAATGCCGAAAGACAAAAAATGGAACAGCCCAAACTGGTTTCGCAACCAAATTACATTAATTGAGTGACAGGTTCTCTCCATAATTCACGAGAACCGACCCTTGTGAACGGCACGACGATCAAAATACATTTCATTTTTATATGTAATTAGTTACTAATATTTGTAAGATTTCTACTCTCTCATACTCTTTCATACTATTATCTGCGTACAATTCATACATCCCGCAATTCATCTGTTTGACAGCTGCTATTTCTTATTAGACTTCAGTTTAACAATTCATAATTTGTGGACCATTTTACGAAACTCCATAAAAACTGTCTAACAGATGAATTGCGGGATATGAATTGTACGCAGATCATATTATGATTCTGCCAAAGCATCCATTTTAAGCCCCATATTGGTTTATTTCATCATCTGAACTTAGGTATCTCTAGCATCTCGCGCGTAGAAGTTCGAACGTGTGCGCTGCTGCGCTAACACAACGCTATCGTCGCGTCTTCCCGACGTTATTTTTAACCGATTCCAACTTTAACTCTTTTTCACATTGATGTATTTAATACATCAATGCTTTTTCATACCCAATCATGTCCATAACGACGTCAAATTACGCCAGGAGGTCTATTCCCTAAGCACAAAATCCGTTGTTTCGGCCGAGCTAAAAAAAAAAACAAAATAATAAAGATGATTCAGGCGTACATGATATCAAAGGAGGTAACAATAAAAAGCTGTCAAAGTGTTCGCTGGACCAAGAATTTACCTACAGCCACCTAAAGGTGTCAGCAAACCGGTTTTTAATTAATTAAGTGATAAAATTCATTCATTTATCTGTAGTCTAAAACATTGTAAGTGTGGCTAGCACTCTATTCACAAATTATTTTTGGTTTTAATACTTTGTTTTTACATTTTATATTCTGTAAAATTCTTTAAGCTACTTTTAAAAATATATTTTATAAATACTATTATGGATGCCCTTTTACTGGCTGAAAATTCAAGGTACTTGAAAATGTAAATGCAAAGCTATAATTTGGTTACTTTGGCTCAAAAGAGGGTGAAACAGAACAAAATGTGTCTATGATTAGCTTGAAGTCATGCAATTAATATGCAAAGTAAGCAAAACACTTAAATGTAATGTTGCCTGTTGGTGAATCATTGTCAAGATTAATGACTACTTAGTATTGCATCATTGTGGATAAAACAAAGAAACCTCAAATACCAAATGAAGGAAATAAATATATTATTTACATAATTCCTAGGTTTGAAATATTAAGAAATTCTCTTTATTTTGCTACTCACATTACCATGTTATTAATCATGTACCAAATTGAAATGTGACAGTAGTTTGTAGTTGGTCAAGACCAAGAAATACCTGTAAATATTTCAGAGAAACTGGTCTATAATTTAGAAAAGGCCTTTCCATCAGTATTTTTCTTAATAGTAATATTTAATGGGCAGTTAGCACATATAAGGCAGCTGCGTTCATGAATCAATCATTAAATATAGTCTTATCAGATACTACTAACTAGTTATACTTTAATTCACCTAACACATGCTCTTACGAGGTTGTAAGAGCCACCGAGTATCTAATAGCCTTACTTCTAGATAAACTATACCATCCGTGAACCTAGATAAGTTAAACCTTACAAGTACATTAATATTGCTAACTAGAGTTAAAGTAGTTAAGGGCCACAATAAATATACCACTAGGATTTATGGATAAACTTGTCATCACGCCTGTAATCCCCAAAGAATTAAGTAGAGGTGTACTTATAGTACACCCACATTTCGCCATTATGGTTAAGTCCAATGTAATAGCGGGCTAGCCTACACAACCATGCACAAATCCAGACTGGCTGCTACTGAGAAATCCCTGATAGAAAATCCCAATAACACTTGCCCGACCTGGACCAGCGGGTTAATTGCCTAACACACTATCCAATTCCAATTTTAAAGTAATGGCTCCATCGTTTTACCGATGATTCTGCCAATGTCAAGGTTGAAGGAAACAAAGTGTAATACGCAGAAGTTGACCGGTTGTATTGCCTTTAATCTGATCTACTTAATTTTGGATCCGTTTGAGTAGCCTGTAAGGACAACACAAAAAACACACACACACTATCAGTAGGAATCGGTTTCAATTTGACAGTTCAACAACATTCATTGCGTTATTTATGTTGTTGAGCAGACAAACTTTTCGAACATATGAAGCAATGGATTAGCAATAAACTTCAAAATAATTCTGATTCCAATTCAAACTGCGTTACGCAATTAGGGTGCTGGAAATCGAATCCAGGACCGCATGCTTAGCATAGCGCTTGTGACCACTAGACCAACAAGGTCGTTGATTTTCAGATAAATTCCTTACCAATTGCCAATTCAATACTTTAACCTACTTCCCACTAATTAAAATATAAAAAACTCGAATGAAAAAAAACAAGTTCCTGATAAACAGAATGGAAAACTAACATTATGCACTCATGTTAGATATGCAGGTGTAAACAATGAATAAACATGATACAAATTGCAAACATTATGATAGCAAAGTAATTGATATTCCTAATGTGTTACTTGATTGGTGCCAAACTTTACTTATTACTGAAGCAGTGTGTATCATTTCACTTTTATGTGAGGATAGGTTGTATTGTAGGGAACTTTCTTTTGTAATTTGGACAAATCCTTATTATTAAGTGCAGCTACACTTAATAATATTGTAATCTATAAGTGTTTAGTCTTAGTGGTTTACCCTGGGTCTTGTCTGTCAGTCATGATTTAGCATCCCATTTAAATATCAATATCTGTGTTTTTGTCAAACAAAAACATAATTCTTTACTAGCCATATCCTCAATTAAAAGCCCAAGCAAAGAAATCTAAAATCTGTATCAAAATCTAAGAAATCAGACAAGAAATATATTGGCAGCAGCAAACATAAACAATGTTTGCAAGACAAACAGATTTATCACAAAAACAAGGAAAAGACTTAAGAAAATCGAGAGGGAGTACAGTAACAATTTCCTGTAATAAGACCTACTTTAAGAATTGAGTTAAAATAGTACTGGCAATTATATCTCTATGGTTTTCAAAACAACAAAGGCTGAATGATTCAACTCTGACTTTGTATCAAGTCAAATATGGAACAAGCCAAAAAATAATTCCACAATATAAAACAAAACCTACCTTTCTATTATCAGTGTTGATCATATTCCACATCATCATTAAGGAAAAACAATTGACTACCACAAAACAAACAATAACATGTTTGTTTTATCAACTGCAGTCCTAAATGATAATAAAACAATTGCCTATTAATATTTGGTTACCACAAGGTGATTTAACCTACCACATTAATACACAACCTGTGAATTAATCATTAGGGATAAGTAAACATTAAGCTAAAACCACAAGAGAAATCCCCAGTGGACACACAAAGACACCTCTTGTACCATTGTTTACTTGGCAAACATTGAACATTGTAACTTACCAATTGAAATTCTCTCCGCCTGTCATAGGCCCTCTTTATGGCTCTGTCTAACCACAGCGAGTGTATGTGTGGCGCGTAATGCACGAAGAGCCGACTGTCCAGCGATGACATGCTGTTAAAGTGCAGCGCCTGCTGCCCGATGTCCAAATTCCTCGGGTTCTCCCACGGTATGGCGAGCTTATCCCTCGCATCCACCAACACCTGGATCCCCTTCACTATGTTCTGGTATATCACATGCTGGTACTCTCGCACCAGTTCCGGCTCAAACTTCACTTTGTGTATTATTCTCATCTGTTTCAGGAATGTTGACTTTCCGCTTTCACCCGCGCCGAGCAACAATAGTTTTACTTGTCGTCGTAGTGTCTGTTTCTCCTTCTCTAGTATTCTATCTATTTCCTTGCTCCTGTATCGTTGCTCTATTTCCTCCGGCGACAGCTTTAGGCGCAACCAACACGTAAGAGCCTCCGTACAACAGGTACATGACCACAAATCGTTGGCCATTTTGCATGATTATCAACGCCCTTATATTAGAAAGAAACTGAGCAAAGTATAATACACTATAGTTATAAGTTCATTCAACACACATTTTCGCAATAGCACAACGTACACACTATTAAACGACAATACATAATAAATTAAAGCATAAATCCGGAATTCAGAAATACACACGCATTCTACCCCTCCCAAACTCATTGAGAAATGAAAAACCACAGATAGCAAAACAGAAACTGGCTGTCATTAACGCACTCGGTTCCACGAAACATAGATAGTTTTGAATAAGACTTCGACTAAAAATACTAAAAAGTGAGCAAATACCACCACCCGTAGTCCCGTGCCTAGGTTAAGCCCGTACCGTACCCTTAAATGCCAGTTTGAAGCTGAGAAAACCTTTTGTAAACATTAACGTGGCGATAAATGTTACAAAACTACACTCATATTCACATGATCATGATTGTAATTTACTATAGAGTTACAATTTTGTATAAATATTTAACATTGTCTTATAAAAAACCTTGGGATTCTGCATTTAATACATATTCCCTAATATTTTTCCGCTGAGTTCCCTTTTGTAAAGTAAATCGACTAAAAGCTTTGAAAGTTACTAAAGAGGTAAAACCTATAGTAAAAAAAAAGACAAAACATTTTTCTTTCTCTTTCAGGCGACAAATAAAATGTTCAAACGTCAACTTAACATTTCTTCAGCTGTCAAGTTTTGCTTCTGCGTAGTTGTGCACGTGTTTTCTAGCTACTAGCTAATTCTAACCTTTTATTGAAACATTTTGGTTTTAAATAGCACCAGTGAAACTATAGGAATATACAACTTGTACAATAGGCTTCAGTTTACGTCCGTAAAGTATACCCTTTACGATGTAAAATTTACGCAAAGCGATGTCCAAAGACAGCTATAGTCCGGAGAAGAAAGAAGGTGATAACAAAGTGGTTTTGGAGAGATTGCAGAATTATCTGAAAGACAAGAGGACTTCTGAAGCCGCGGATCCGAGTCTTGGGTACAACAAGCCGAGTACCAGCTACGAACAGCCACCACAAAGCTTGCCGACACTTGAAGACAGTAGCAACATATTGCGTGAAGTTTTGAACCACAAAAAGGCCGAACTGCTACGGCAGCCGGAAATAGTAGAATACTTGAAATCAATATCGTCTGATCTCAAGAAATAGAGATGGCATTAACGCCGAAGAGTGTTGCATCGTTGATGCAAAAGACCATTGAGCGGCAGGCGGCGCTGGCGCGGATGAGGCTACGGTTTACGAAGAGCCAAGTAGAGCAAATACTTTTGAATTACATCAGTAATAAAAACACCGGACCATACCATGAGTTGGTGAAAGTTTTGCGAGAGTATCCTCTGAATGAGGATAACTATAGGATAGTGTTTGATGACAGTTTGTCATGCGTTGTTTTGTTAGGGCGGGACATGACTCAGTTTGTGGACGTAGTGTGTAATATTGAGTGGTTAAGCCGGAGTGAGGAGTTGGTGGAGCTCTACCGCAGGTTTGTGCTGGACCTGGTAACAGCGCACACGTACCACTGCCCTCTCGTCATGTTGAGGCTAGTCACACTGTTCAAAGGTGAGCATTCGTATATATTGCACAATGAAAGTCAACTATACTTTGTGAAATATGACAACAGACAGGTGCTTATGTGTACAACATGCATCAGCCATTTAGTAATAAGACTGCAGCAGACTGGTAATTGATGAACCCCAAATTCATAATCTAAAACAAAAATTTAACCTACCCATAACATTTTATCTTGTTGATAAACATTATGCAATGTTGCTGAAACTGAAATTTATAGCCACAACATTATTTCACAATGTTTTACAATGACTTAGTACTTAACTTGACATGAAGGAAATGTTTACTTTTTCAGGTGATGGTGGAAACTGGGAGGATAATCCACCACCAGAGCTTTTGAATAAATGGTCTCACATACATGATATTATAGGACACATAGTAGCCATAATGCCCATGTAAGTATTCAATGTCTTTATTTATTTCACAACAGCCCTTCAATATCAGGATCCTAGCTTACTCAGCAACTGGAAAGCAAATCTAAGTTACATAAATAAACTTTTTTCCTTTACACAGCAGCCCTAAATTACAGGGACCCAGCTTAAACAGCTCATTGAAAGCCAATCTGAGTAAAGAATACTGAAACAAATTAAAATAATGATGTTTATCAACACTGAATATGTAATTTAGGTATCAAATATCTATTTTACATCCTCATAGTGTGTTATAAAACATCATTGAGTGGTCAAACATGTTGCATATCAACAATGTTGTTGATGTGGTTAGACCATGTCCCTGACCTACTTATCATGGTGCCATACTGATATGGTTTGAAGAGTCCACTGATAGCCTTCAGTGGTTTTCAGTGTTATAAATATGGTCTGAGACATTGACAGATATAATGAATAGCAACTAAGTTGAGATATATTCATTTTTATACTGAATTTTGATCATTTTCCGTGACAATGGTTTGATCAAATAAAATTACACAATCAGTAAATTGCACAGAGTTATATGCAGCAAGAATTTAATAAGAAAGCTTTTTACTACAGCACAATAAAATTGTAAAAAATATTGATTACAAGTATATTGCACAGAATGTACTTGTGCAATATGTCAGCTGGTCTACTTTTGTGTGGCTTGAAAGATGTATGTCTTGTGTTAGTCTTCACATTGAAACATACATTTTATAACAGGAAATGGCCACAGACTTTGAATTAACCTTGATTACCTATAGGAGAAATTGTGCAACAATGCCTAATAATGTGAATTCAATTGTTATGGCAGAATGCTTCCTTCCCTCACAGGTCATGCAGGAGGTCATGCGGCTCACCATATTTTTTTTTTGTCCAATGTGAAGGCTTTACACTTATTTTATGTATTGTAATCATGGATTCCGATTTCTTAATAGAAGAAATGGTAATGCACAGTTTACAGGAAAGCTTCTCTGAATTCTAGGGGGTGGGTCGGACAGTTAGATGAAAGCTATCTCAACATGTGAAAATGAGACAACAACAAAACAGTCTGAAGAAAGTCCACCTTGAAACAATGCTGCATTTGACAAAAACCAAATGCATTGGTAAGAAAGCTTTGTACATTTGGAATTTGTACAAGTTTTGGAAAATGTATTTTCCTAAAACTTTTTCAATTTTGAATGCATACCAAGATTGGTCTAAACTAGTTTAAAGTCAACTATCTTCATATTGAGTTCATTGACTTACTAGCACACTTACTGATTATGCACACTTCTGTTTATGAACGTATATGGATCCATAGGAAAACTGGTCAAAAATTAAACTCAAAATTGGAATGGTTTATTTCCAAAGACAAAAGGAATAAACGAAAACAATTACTGTTTCTACCTTTTTTTCTTTGATGTTCATGAAAAGTAAGGGTCGAAATGCTTGGCGGGAAAGTGAAGCGTCATGTTCAGCAGGTTGTTTAATTTTCCAAAATTTGTGTTTAGCCGAATATTAATGTGTAATAATGGTGGATTATTAACCATTAAGTGTTTGTGAACGTGCATTAGTGTAGGCAAATTAAACAAAACAGTGCAACTTCGCTTCAAGTTCTCTCAAGAAGTCCACGTGAGGACTCAGTAAAGTGCCACATCTTTACTGAAACTCAAGGGGAGTGGGCGGGGATATCATCATCATGCATTTATAATTCATTTCATCAATATTATACAAGAACTAAAACTTGACATTGGCTAAATGCACAAACCGTGCAAAGCCAGAAGTAAAAAAAAAAATAAAGTAAGGGCAATAGTTAACTTTTGTACTGTATGTAAGCTTTAATTAACATTTTTCAATAAACATCACTGACCTCTTGGTTGAGTTTGATGAATGATGTTATTTAGACGGTAGACAATATGCATTATTGAAGAATTGGCTCTTGCAAATTCCTCTATTCAAAAGTTTCCTTGAACATGTAAGATACTTTTACAGTTGATGAACTTTCAGACAGAGGGTCCCTGGCACATTGACAGTCTTGTCGCCATTGATCGAGAAAATATAATTGTTATATGCTATGCATGTGATTTTTAGGTGTTAGGCATAGCTGTACCCACTACCCATATATATAATTTTCTTTTGCAAATAAAATGAGTGTTGGATAATGAAATATAAGTCATTAATTATTCTTTTTCGTCATATCGATGGCATGACAGTGAATTTGATTTTGTAGGCCCAAAACCTCGCCACTTCCACGACATTGTTCGTTACCCCATTATTGTCCCGACGTCGCGTGCGCCTTTGGCGTTTTACCCAGATGTGTCGTTCAACAATATGTGTTATTAATTATTAAAAATTCAACAATACGAAAATCGAACAGATGGGTTGCGATGCATGGCAAATTTTGCCGTGTGCCGTGCGTCATCTGAATCATATGGCCGACAGTAGTCGGTCGAAGTTTCGCTCCTCTGGGGCAGATGACACGACAGGAGTGGTCCAAAAATTAAATTAAAAACTCAAACTCAAAACATTTATTTCAAATAAAACAATTAATTACAGGCACTTTTGAATTGTCACTGAGAGAATAATACATAAAAAAATATATTATTATTTATTTATTTATTAATAATTATTATCGTATGCCACAGGCAAGAAACCTGCTTCATTTAAATGTGGTTTTAAGGTAAATCAATACTGTTACAAAATAACCCACAAAGATGAAGAGCACATTATCAAGTTCAAGCTGATAATGGACAATATTATCACTTGTTGTTATGAAATGTGTAATTATTAGGCTTGCAAATTATCTAGCAAAATAAAGATTGTTATTTTGTTGAAGCTGGACATGCACAGAATGCGGATCGGATATAGGAGGACGCGATACTACCCCATAAATCTGCCTTATGACTAGCCTATTGGTCTAGTTTCTCTGATTTTTTGACAGATTTTTTACGGAAAATCTTTCAAAAACTCACAGTGGTAAATTAGTAGACGGGCTGTGGGCCTCTATAAGAGCACACATATCAACTCGGAAAGGGATCGTCACCGTATCGCCTCGCCGTCAAACAGCGTCAACCTAATGTTAGCCCGTAACCAAAGCGGATCAGCAGCTCCGATACGTCGACTCGACTACGGCCAGGCGACGCCGCGCTTACGGCTTGCCGACCACTGGTTGACCTGGCTGGCACTAGATCAGTTTGAATCCGGACGTGAAGTGTAGCGCATGGTTATGTCCCGGTTCAGAATACCTACGCGAGATGGCTATCATAGCCATAGCACTGGACGAAGAGGAAAAATAAAATAGAAATAAACGAAGAAAAATATATTGGGTACACAATATGAATAAAGCAAGGGGAACTGAAGGGGAATTTAAGACTACAGCACGTGTGGCAACAGTAGTGTGCTGCAGGCAGGCCGCGGGAGGAGTGAGAAGGGCAAGGGTGGACGAAGATACGTAAGCTCGGGTACGAAGAGACGTAAGCGCGGAGACGACGATCCGTAAGCGCGGGAACTGCAAGTTAACCACGCACCGCATCGCGGTTCGTGCCCAGCAGTGCTATTCTGTAACCATCTTGCCGTGAAAATTTAAGTGAAGTGAGCATGGAGTGAACTGTCAGTGTCATCCCACCTGATGCTAGGGATGGACCAAAGATTACATTTACAATCATAATCGAGATTTTAATAATATTTTTTATGCTAATTCTGTTGATCATTTTATATTATTTCAAAGCTGGTATTTATGTGTCTAAACATAGTAATGTTTAGGGACTAGTCTAGGAAAAAAATGGAATAAAAACCTAATTAGTAATGTTTAGGGACTTATGAAATGATTGATGACTATAAAATGATCAACAAGATTAACATACAAAAATATTATTAAAATCTTGATCTGATTGTAAATAATAATGCTTGGTCAATCCCTAGCATCAGTGAGATGACACTGACAGCTCACTCCACGCAAGATTTCATGGTGATTTTTTTACAGAATCGACATGCAGCAATGCTATTCTGTAAAAATCTCACCATGAAATCCTAGATGAAGTGAGCTTGGAGTGAGGTGTCAATAGTGTCAATCCCTAACGATCCGTAGCATCAAGTAAAAAAATTCAAACCATATACCCTATGAAATACCGCGATTGTAAAAAGACACTCACTGAATGGTTGAAGAGCAAAAGTTACGAAGAAATCGAGGCTATGCTCCACACAGTCACATAATTCCCAAATACATATCTAATTATAATCTATAGATACAATTGGCCACTGACTAAAACATTAAGTACACAAATCACACCTTCCACACCAACATTCACACTCTTACACTACACACACCGCCACCTCACACATACTCACCCCCACACACACACACATAACACTGTGCGCATTCCTTATTCCTTATTTAATTACTTTTTTTGTTTGTTTTTCTATTATGTATTGTTAAAAACCTTTGGCATGCTTTCAAAATTATCTATTGTTTATTCTCTCATACATGTATAGTCAATGTAAACTGGAAGAGCGGAACCACCTAATACAAGCAAACCTTTGCTTAAAAGGTGACTCCAAACATAACAATGTAATTTACATAATTATGTTGATGAAATAAACATTTTTATTTTTATTTATTTATTTAAGTGCAATGACAGCTCACTTCACCTAAGATTCACGGTGAGATTCTGACAGAATAGACCGGTTGGTCCCGAGGCGTGGCGATTACGTTACGATTTCGATTAGTGTACGGTGACGATCCCTTTCAGAGTTGATATGTGTGCTAACCTACCTGCACCTTTATTGCGTAAAACACTATCGATCACAATCTGTATGATTTGTCTGCTCAACAAAGCAAATAACGCAATGAATGTTGTTAAACTGTCTGAGGCCCGGCGCCCATTGGCGGCATAGCGTGGAAAGGCGACAAATAAAAATATAACTTAAAATTATGGAAATAAAGTTGAAATTTGAATGTTAACGGTACAAAAACAATACCGCGGTATGTTAACATTGAAATTTCAACTTTATTTCCGTATGTATAAGTTATATTTTTATTTGTCGCCTAAAAATACCTTGCCATGCCGTGCCGCCAATGGGCGCTTAATGAAACCCATTGCTACTGATAGTTGTTAACTATCCCGCGGGACTGTGTATACGCAATATTCAGATCTATGACAACAGCTGACTAGATCCAAATCCTATCCTATCCTATACCTACTAAAAGGTGTAGCGGCATCAACATCGCCACATGCGAACGACGCGTTACACTGACGTCAAAATCCTGCATCGCGCAAGCAGAGTTTACCGCGAAACTAGCATATATACAACATCCCGACATCAACCGTCGGACAGTTGCCCACCAGACACAACACCCGTCTGGTCGGAGGATCCTCCCTTTTCTATACAGGATGATTGAACTTTACACCCTGTTCCTCATACATCTAAACTGGTGACCCCGAGTATGAACTTCAGCGCAGCCTTCGTGCAACTACTTGAGCGTGACGTCATCATCATCATCACTTCCTCAAGCTTTCGAGCGGCGAGTCACACAGCCAGCCAGCACCATGGGGCTTCAACGGGAAACTGAAAACTTTCGTCTATGTTATTTTATGGAATGATGATCCTATTTATTTATGTACAGCCAGCACATCAAGTTGTCACCACAAACTATCAAATTCTCTCATTCGATTTTGAACTTAATCTTCAACATTTAAGGTTTAAAATCGTTTGGGAAAAAATTGATAGTTTGGTATATCCTGATGTGCTGGCGACTGTACTAGCTTCTGCCCGCGACTTCGTTCGCGTAGAAGACTCATCATTATGAACAACTTTTACTATGGGACCAA
The DNA here is from genome assembly GCA_948098905.1 of Tiliacea aurago. NCBI lineage: Eukaryota > Metazoa > Arthropoda > Insecta > Lepidoptera > Noctuidae > Tiliacea > Tiliacea aurago. Next base: position 23,544,622 of record OX402585.1, read on the forward strand.
ACCAGAAATCGCGAAAAAAAAATCTGCCGTTCCCTACATTTTGACGAGTTATTCGAACATAAATGCAACAGCTGATTTTTTTTGCGCGATTTCATGTTTGGTCCCATAGTAAAAGTTGTTAATGATGAGTACAATGACCCCTTAAAAGGTTGTGCGTTAATTCTGGGACATGTTGTATATGCAAAATTTTATAACATTTGCGTGATGCTGGATCATACATTCAGAAAAACAGATAAACAGAAAAATATTCTAAAAACTATATTTTCGGCATTAGAATCGTTCCCAGACCTTGTAGCAATGACTTTTTTCAAAAATATTCAACATACAGTTTTAACTTTGCTACGATTTTATTGTATGTATATATTTCTTGTTCACAGGACGAGTGATCTTTTAATGCACATAGTGATAGAACAGTTCCCGTACTACAAAGCAGGATGCTACGTGAACAGGGCATATGTATACAATTTAATATGGATGAGCAAGTACATCCCATCCCTACGAGAACAAATCATGATGGCTGTTATTAATAAGTAAGTGTGAACTAAGTATGAGTTTTCATATCAACCAAACATTTCTTGAAAGCATCAGTTCAAGGGAATATCTTGTGTTGTCAATCTCAACTGATTTATTTAGTTTGTTCACTTCCCCTGTGTTATGTGTTTACAATTTATTGGAAACTTGTTCAATACAATGTGCCAATTGTAAAATGTTCCGTGTGGTGCCGGACTAAAGAATAGCACCATCCTATTTCTTCCCGTGGGTGGCGTAAAATGCGACTACGGAACTTACTAGAGAATGGGCAGCAGCGTTCACTATGCATTTTAACACCATACCCCGATCGCCAACCCGCCTGCCAAGCGTGGCGATTATGGCACCCCCTCCCCCATCCTTTGGGCAGCAGCGGTCGTCTTTCGGCTGAAATTATGACTGTAAATAAATAATTAATTAAATATCATTAGCTGTCAAATATTTCCTGAAAGTTCGGCTATCTTCTTCAAAGTAATTAATTCAATTACTAAAATAATTTCTGATTATTTTTCAGAATGATACTTATGGACGTAAATATAGTAGAAAGTGGAAAGAATAAACCTCAATCGGACACAATGTTCGACATGGAAATGGACGACCGGGACGAAGTGTCCGAGTCCCTGGACTATTGCATGCTGGAAGTGCTGAAGTGGTTGGAGGATGAGAGGGAACCCACTATGAACATACTCTGCAATGTGTTTGATAGAATTATTCTACCTACGTATGGAATTAGGTGAGTGAAATCACTTTTGGTGTTTTATGATATTTTATGTAAAAAGATGTAGATAGGTTACCTCACTGAGGTAGGAATACTATGGAGAGGGCAAATTCTACTATAGGAAGAAATCTATACAAATATCTATCATATCGACACAGTCATGTCAAAAAGCGTTTTGTTTCTTTCTAACTCATCAAGAGCTACTTAAGAAAAAAGAGATATCTAAATGTTTGTCAAGGACTAAATTTGGCAAGAATTTTGTGTGACGTCAAAATCTGTATAGCGTGACCGGTCGCCATGTTTAATGCCAAGTTTTGTGGTACAAAACTCGGCATTGTACTGTCAAACGGTTGCTTGCTTTCTCTCTCGCACTCGCAGTAACAACCCTATACACGGCAGCCATTTTAAGTACTCGATTTTTGTAGGTAGTCACGCTAATTTTGTAGGCATGGCAAGTCCATAGGTCAATGGGTTACCTACTCAACATTCGATCTTCAAAAACGGTTCAATGTCAACCTATTAGATGACACGTGGAAGTAGGACGGCATGTCCTAATTATCGGGAGCGAAAAAGAGACAAGGCAAAGAAAATGTGGCTAATTAGCCAAGTTTTGATGTGCCACTTGCAAAAATTACATAGGATCACGCCTGTGTTCCACGCAGAGTTACGCAAAATTGTACCTATACACCCATATTTCGCCAGTTACGTTTAAGTCCCATGTAATAGTGGGCTAATTAAAAAAAAACGGCCAAGTGCGAGTCGGACTTGCTCTATAAAAAGGTAAATTGCTGTTGATTTATGACGTATTCAAAAAAATTCAAGCCAATTTTCGGTGGAAGTTTCCATGGTAATGTACATCATTTAATTTTTTTAGTTTTATCATTCTCTTATTTTAGAAGTTAAAGGAGGGGGGGGGGAACATTTTACCAGTTTGGAAGTGTCTCGCACAAACTTTTCAGTTTAGAAAAAAAATATATTAGAAACCTCAATATAATTTTTGAAGACCTATCCTTAAAGATACCCCACACATATGGGTTTGATGAAAAAAAAAATTGAGTTTCATTTCGAAGTATGGGGAACCCCCAAAATATATTGTATTTTTTTTTTCAATTTTTGTGTGAAAATCTTAATGCGGTTCACAGAATACATCTCCTTACCAAGTTTCAACAGTATAGTTCTTATAGTTTCGGAAAAAAGTGGCTGTGTCATACGGACGGACAGACAGACAGACATGACGAATCCATAAGGGTTCCGTTTTTTGCCATTTGGCTACGGAACCCTAAAAATCACTGACAGACATATTCTTTTTAACGTTGTTCCATAACGCGGCTTGCGGTAGGGATTGACTGGTAGAAAATTAGAAATCGTCACGTATGGAAAAAGCGTTATGCCCCCTCCATGCGACTTTATCTCTGTCTCTTTCTATTATATACTAGTAAAGCACTTCGATCCTGACGGGGTTTCCCAGTTCAATAACCGATCATAGATAGATCAGATAAAATACCTGGCATGATTATAATGTTAACATTTTAATTCACACATTTCTTTCGGGATAGCCCGATTAGTTACATACTTATTCGGAGCCTATAGCCAGGTCGTAAGAAGGATGTAAGAAACTTGTAATTTAAAAGAGTGTCCATGGAGTTTCTTGCCCATTCTTCTCCATAGGAATCTACTGCGGTTTGGAATAGGCTTCATCTTTTTGACTGACCGACTCCTCTACAATTCAAAAGTGCCTGTGTTTAGTTTAATTGAAATAAATGCGAGTTTGAGACATAGTAAAAAAAACCACGCACAATGAAGGGTTCCGTAGTTAGGATGAATTTATCCCAAAAACAAACTTAATATTGTAGTTGAAAAACATGCTCTCCCATACATCAATATACGTTACGGTCAATTCTTCAACTGCAAAATTTAAGCTGGTCGACTATTACTCGTTAACTTGTAAACCCTGCTTAGCTAAGAAAATTCAAAACATTTTTTAATATAGTTTATTTACATTTAACTAAAGTATGTAGATACCATTTTGTTCGATAACTTTTTGCCATCTTGTAGGTAGGGACATGATCCCATTGCTATAGAAATTTTGGGACTTCTGATCAAAATACCGCGACAAGTGGTTTTGGCAGTCCTTTCGTGATGTTAACCTGACACTGCCTAAAGAATTCTGAAGAGACCGAAAAAGGTGGAAATCTGAAGGTGCAAGTTCAGGACTATATGGTGCTTAGCTGTGATAGTTTTCCTTTTAATTTCGTTATACAGGGTGATTGGAAGATGGGTGCAAAGCTTTAAGGTGAAGATAGTATAGACAATTTAGAACCATTTAAGCCATGGTTGTCTTAGACGAAGTCTTAACCATATTTTTAAGTTTTTTTTTCGGAAATTCTCAAAATTTAATGTAAACTGCATAATTATGGCCAAATTGAATGATAAATGAATTAATTTTTTATTTATTTAATTAAAGTAATGTGTAAGCAACCAAGCAAAACATGTTTTAGGCTTCTGTGTCATTAGACATTTTTTTTACAGATATTTAAAGCTCAGAAAAAATAAAAAATTGTACAATACGTCTTTTAAACCTTATTTAAAAAAAAAACGGAGGGTGCTTTTTTTGTTCAAACCTTTTTGAAGACATGCTTGATAATCGCTCTTTCTTTTGAGGTATCATTTATGCGGATATCTTACAAATTATTGAAATTAGGACCTACAAACCAATTCGAGGGAGAAATTTTAAATTTTAGGCAGTCTAACAAAACACAAAATTTTTGCTTAAAAGAATACTTTATGTGCTCGAAATGATAACATTGTTCAATTCTAAGAATTTTTGGCACATGCAGGAACCAATTGAGGGGAACCCATTGAGGGGATTCTCTAAACAATGGCCACCGAGCGCGGTGCGACGGCATTTCCAGGTAGAACGCCCAATGAATAGCAAAAAGCGATAAGAGTTGGTTTTTACAGCAAAATGGTCTTAGTTACTGAGGCAACACAGTCGTTTTTCTTTAGTCAGGGTCAGTCGGTCTGTGATGAAGCCGTTACATCTTTTACTTATTAGTCAAACTACTGCCCTTGTGAGTGGACGTTGTCGTGTTGATTCACAATTTACCGTGTTCAGTTGTAGCCCTTTGCGTTCCTGCACGTGTTGTTTGCGTTAGTGTTGAACTTTTTTGTTTCACCGTGTCCAGTCGTAGCCTCGCGCTCCTGCACGTGTTGATTTTTGACTTAATTGTGTTGAGTTGACATTTAGTGCGCTCCTACGCCGTTTTTCTTAATTGTTAAGTGACTATGGCTACTTTTTCCAATCAAGAATATGCGGATATCGTATTTATGTACGGTAGAGCAGACGGCAATGGATCTTTGGCGCGACGGATATATCAAGAGCGCTATCCGAATCGCAGGATACCGAATGTCCGAGTGTTTTACAACACGTTTCGTCGTCTTGCCCAAGATGGGTTTCACCGCGTGGAACCTGGAGTCAACCCGGGCAGACACGAAACTGCCGTCGACGAAGACATTTTAGCAGCATTTCAAGCGGATCCTACTACCAGTACTAGAGCAGTAGCTCGAAATTTAAATATTTCTCAATGGAAGGTGTGGCATACAATGCACCAAAATGATAAGTATCCGTTCCATGGCAGGAGTGTGCAAGGTCTAGTAGAGCAAGATCCTCAAAGAAGAATTCAGTTCTGCCGTTTCCTCCTCAACAGAGATATCGAAGATGCTTGGTTTCTGAAATCAATCTTGTGGACGGATGAAAGTAAATTTTCAAGGGAAGGTATTACAAACTTTCACAACATCCATGAATGGGCTGACGCAGACAACAATCCACATTTTAAGAAGCAGGTGTCATTTCAGATGAAATTCTCTGTGAATGTATGGGCTGGAATAATTGGCAGAACATTGATTGGGCCCCACTTTTTGCCTGATCCATTGAATGGCGAAAATTATTTGCAATTTCTGCAAATTGATTTACCACTGCTGGTAGAGGAATCAGGTGTCCCGATCTTCGAAAGAGACCGAACAGTCATCTTTCAGCAAGACGGCTGTCCAGCGCATTGGACTTTAAATGTAAGGGAACACCTCAACAATTGCTTTCCTGATAGCTGGATCGGCAGGGATGGACCCATCCCTTGGCCCGCTCGCTCCCCAGATCTGACCCCGTTGGACTTTTTCGTGTGGGGCCGGGCCAAGGAACTGGTGTATAACAACATAGAAATAAACACTAGAAAAGAATTGATACAAAGAATAAATTCAGCGTTTGAGACAATGAAGCAGGAGATGATGTTGAAAATAACGACTACAGAAGTTAGAAGACGGGGCCGTGCTTGTATTAGGAATCACGGCCGTCATTTTGAACATGAAAAATAAATAATTTTAATTCAAATGTTGTTTTAATTAGTCTGCCTAAAATAAAAAATTTCTACCTCAAATTGGTTTGTAGGCCCTAATTTCAATAATTTGTAAGATATCCGCATAAATGATACCTCAAAAGAAAGAGCGATTATCAAGCTTGTCTTCAAAAAGGTTTGAACAAAAAAAGCACCCTCCGTTTTTTTTTTAAAATAAGGTTTAAAAGACGTATTGTACAAATTTTTTATTTTTTGAGCTTTAAATGTCTGTAAAAATTTTTTCTAATGACACAGAAGCCTAAAACATGTTTTGCTTGATTGCTTACACATTACTTTAATTAAATAAATAAAAAATGAATTCATTTATCATTCAATTTGGCCATAATTATGCAGTTTACATTAAATTTTGAGAATTTCCGAAAAAAAACTTAAAAATTTGGTTAAAAATATTTGGTAAGACTTCGTCTAAGACAACCATGGCTTAAATGGTTCTAAATTGTCTGTACTATCTTCGCCTTAAAGCTTTGCACCCATCTTCCAATCATCCTGTATAATAGGTTGGGGAAAAAGTTTCTTCGCATTTTTTAAGAAAATTCAAAACATTTTTTAATATAGTTTATTTACATTTAACTAAAGTATGTAGGTACCATTTTGTTCGATAACTTTTTGCCATCTTGTAGGTAGGGACATGATCCCATTGCTATAGACATTTTGGGACTTCTGATCAAAATACCGCGGCATGTGGTTTTGGCAGTCCTCTCGTGATGTTAACCTGACACTGCCTAAAGAATTCTGAAGAGACCGAAACAGGTGGAAATCTGAAGGTGTAAGGTCAGGACTATACGGCAGATGCATTAACACCTCCCAGCCAAACTCTCTTAATATTTGCTGAGTGGCTAAAGATGTGTGAGGTCGAGCGTTATCATGATGAAAAACCACACCCCTTCTGTTGATTAATTCCGGCCGCTTTCTCTCAACTTCTTGCTTTAATCTCATCAGTTGTTCGCAGTAGAGTTCAGAATTGATGGTCCTGCCTGGTGGTAACAGCTCATAATGAATAATGCCCTTCCAATCCCACCACACACACAGCATCACCCTGTTGCGAGTTAACCCGGGTTTCGCCACAGTCTGTGAAGCCTGACCGGCCTTTGACCTCGACCTTTTTCGCACGTTCTTGTCGTACGTTATCCACTTTTCATCACCAGTTATCAGCTTCTTCAAAAATGGTTCGGTTTCATTACGTCGTAATAAAGAATCACAAATGAGTACACGGTTCATTAGGTTTCTTTCAGTGAGCTCGTGAGGTACCCAAATATCGAGGTTTTTTGTGTACCCAGTTTTTTTCAAATGTGCCAAAACTGTTTTGTGGTCAATTCCCAGTTCTTCAGCTACGTCGTAACTACTGATATGCCGATCTTGCTCCACTTTTTCAAAAATGGCATCCATTTTATCCGTAATGAGGCGACCAGAGCGACGTGCATCTTTGACATCAAAATTTCCGGATTGAAAACGCTTAAATCAAATTTGTGCTACTCTCACAGACACTGCACTAGGTCGATAAGAATTTTCATCGCAAATTTTTTTCATGGCTTGCGTTGCATTTTTACCTTTTTTGTAGTAAAATTTTAAAATGTATCGAATTTCTTCATTAGATTCACTCATCTTGACAGTACGAAAAACAAATGAAAATCACACATTTTCCTAATTTGAATTTTGAATTATGTTCTTTAAAATTTAAACTTTCAATGATAGCAAAACCAGCCAGATAAAAATAGTATAGCCAAAGAGATTTTATTAAAAGTTCATACATACTATAATGCGAAAAGACTTTTTCCCCAACCTAATATACTACTGCCATGAATTTTTTCACATATTTAAAACCAACCATTTAGCTGGCAGGGGGGCCCCCACTGCCAGCTAAATGGTTGGTTTTACGACAATTAACTCTTAACAAAAAATAGCACTTTAAAGCTTAATATTACGCAAACGGATCTCAGAATTGAAAAATGTCTTTCACAGACCCACAATATTTTAAACTGCCTATCCAACGATACCCCACACCATATATTAGATGAGACAAAAAAATATCACCCCCGTTTTACGTGCAAGGGAGGTCTAAAACAAATGTTTTTCATGGTTTTATTTTACGACTTTCTCGGCGTGATTAATATGTACACCCACGCCAAATTACAGCTTTCTAGGACTAAGCGTCTCCGAGCTAAGCTGGGGACAGACGGACGGACGGACAGACAGACGGACATGGCGAAACTATAAGGGTTCCTTGTTTACTACGGAACTCTAAAAATCAACCTTTACTTTTTATGAGACTCTATATTTATGATTAAACCAATTCTTTCTTGTTACAGGCACGTACAATTCCTTCTCCTATACACAATATCAATAAACCAGCAATGCGCTGATCGTGTCATAGACAGCCTATGGATAGTAGCAGCTGGCTTACAAGGCCTTGGTCCGGGGGCCTTAACCACACGACGAACAGCCGCCAGCCATTTAGCAGGCCTCCTCGCCCGATGCGTTCGAGTACCTAACACAAGGCTGATAAAGTACTTGAAGAACATGGCGGAGTGGTGTCATTCCTATATAACGGCGACGCAAGAGTCAACGACGTCGAGCGATAATCTTAAGGCCCATGGAGCGTTTCATGCGATCTGTCATGCCGTTTTCTACCTTGTTGCTTTTAAACATCATTTGCTGTTTATGAATAAAGAAAGTGAGTATTTTAATTTTGTGTGTAAACTCTATTTTACTATTGCTGACGCTTGATTTAGCATTATTATTATGTTTGCAATAGCAGCTATCGTTATACAAAAATAACACTACAAAATGAAAAATAACTTTAATTTCGGAAGTCGGTGTCTTTGGATCTGTATTTGAGTTTTTTGCCACTGACTTCCGAAATTAAAGTTATTTTTCACCTGGGTGTTATTTTTGGTTTATTCCAAAAATCCCCACCCACAAATCCCCACTGGTGGGGATTGTTACTTTTTTTTCCAAAAATCCCCACTGGTTAAATAAACTCAGCCTAGTGGGGATTTTTGGAAAAATAAGTAACTATCCCCACCAGGTGTTGTTGTTTCTAAATAATTAAAACAAAAAATGCGTTAATCAATACCTACGATAAGTAACTAATTATGTCAATATTATAATAACCAACTTCCATTATAAATTGTTTGCATTGAAACGAAACTCAATTGACTAGATTCAAACAAAAATTATTTAAACATTATAGGATCACGTAAATCGTGGTTGAGAATTTATCTCATTCTTTCTAAAAAAAATGGCACTGTAATGCTGCCACGCATTAACTCTAGTTGAGCATCTAAGATGAACTGGTCTTTTTCTTTGCTTCTTTGTGATCGCGGTTTCCGACGGTGACTTTCGTTAGCACTTCTTTCATAAAACAAAGCGTCTTCATGCAAAAAATGTAGGAGTTTCAGTAAACTTGGTCTTTTTTTCGATATAGCTGCATTACGTTTATTATGCCACCCTTCCAAAATGTTTGTCGTTCTGTGCCTCTCTCCGTAAACACATAATACTTTTATGAAATCTTCTTTTATCCATTGGCTTAACATATACTGGCGAAAACTGTCACTGTTTTGATTGTCTGGGCTTTGGCTGGCAACATAGAACCAGCCTTCAATTCGACAGCATATAATTCGGCAGCAGCATCGTACAATGATTCAGGTTTTCAGTTGAGTGAGTCACAATTTCCTCTTTTTTTGTTTATCCACCGAAATAAAACGGCACCAGTTAAAAAAAAATTAAGTCAGGAACCTCGCAGAAGTTACAGTTCCTCTAAAATTTAAATCATTGCTCATAGCAGATTTTAATGATTATAAAACTCGCATATTATTATTAGCTACCAAAAACGCTCGTAGTCGCATGAAAACGATACACGTTTTTTTTGGAAATAGGACATTCAAAAGGAATTGAATTAAAATCGACATTCAAATCCATTTTATCAACTTTATACAGTACATGGTAATCTCGGTAGCAGTTTACTGAAACTCCTACATTTTTTGCATGAAGACGCTTTGTTTTATGAAAGAAGTGCTAACGAAAGTCACCGTCGGAACCCGCGATCACAAAGAAGCAAAGAAAAAGATCAGTTCATCTTAGATGCTCAACTAGAGTTAATGCGTGGCAGCATTACAGTGCCATTTTTTTTGGAAAGAATGAGATAAATTCTCAACCACGATTTACGTGATCCTATAATGTTTAAATATTTTTTGTTTGAATCTAGTCAATTGAGTTTCGTTTCAATGCAAACAATTTATAATGGAAGTTGGTTATTATAATATTGACATAATTAGTTACTTATCGTAGGTATTGATTAACGCATTTTTTGTTTTAATTATTTACAAACAACAACACCTGGTGGGGATAGTTACTCATTTTTCCAAAAATCCCCACTAGGCTGAGTTTATTTAACCAGTGGGGATTTTTGGAAAAAAAAGTAACAATCCCCACCAGTGGGGATTTGTAGGTGGGGATTTCTGGAATAAATCTTATTTTTGGAAGTACGTTTTTTTTTTTTTTTTTTTCACTTTTTAGTGGGTCAGTTTTGAATTTATCTAAGTTACAATAGCCTAATGTTAACTGCTCATCACCTTTTACAAAATATTGCTTTTCCCGATGCTGGGATGTTGATTGTTGCCACTCAACATAATTATGCATAGTGACGAGCATAAATTGCTTAGCAACCACATTGAAGTAGGTACTGTAACAAGTCTACTGCAACTATTAAAAATAAAAGGGAAAGTAGACTAGTCAACTATATAATTAAGGAGAATTTTAAAAAATACAGAAAAAATAATTTTAAAAAGTTAAGGGAGGTTATAAAAAGATGGTACGAAACGGTGTCCAGGTTCGATACGTCAGGCCTCGTCAGCTCTGAAGCATCCAGATCCGCTTCCAGTTATTTCGGTAGGTTCAACAGGCAGTGTAGAAGTGTGTGTGGTGTGCTTAGAGGCCTGAAGATCCGCTTCCCAGTATCACTGCCAGTCCAGTCCAGGTCTCATAAATAGTGGATGGTCCTCTTGGCAAGTATGTAGTTCCGAGAAGACTGAGTATGTTGCAAGACTTTTGTAGAGATGATTCCTTGAGCGCTACCAGATTAGATCTGCCGGGAATGTGGCAGAAAACCCTTTTATATCCGAAGTCTCGGGTGTTTTTTTTCACATCATCTGTTTTGCTGTTCTTTACAGAATTTAATTTTAAATTCAGTGTTCGAAAAGGCCAGACATATTCGTACCAAAAACCTCTTTGATGAATTCTGATAGTGTTTCAATTATTATTATAAATGTAAGTTATATACGAATATTATACAGTAAACTTATCTATAAAATACATTATTTGAGCTAAACATATTGATAAAAATAATTTAAATTATATAAATCAAAAGTAACCTTCATGGACTAAGCCAGTAAGAAAACTATGAGAGAAAATTAGAAGAAAAAGTAATGACAGCTTGACAGCCTGACGTAAGTGTCATATCATTGAAAAATATGAAAATTAATCGTTCTAGAATGATTCGCAAAATAATAATGCAAAACCAATAAAAGAGTATAATACATAATATTAATGAATGCAAAGTGTAAGTATATGATGTATGATGTAGTGTCTGTAGTATGTAGATACTATAGTACCCAATCGAATCACAACCCGTTAAATAGCAAAGAGAATTAAAATAGTCATTGTTAAATAGGTACTCATTCTTATATTGTTCCGGTGGCCATCTGTGGTCTCCCATCATCAGTTTCACTTCACCAAATGGTGCTTTCCGAGAGCAAATGCACAAAATACCCAAATCGCTATAGGTTTGCCTATAAAATTTTAGAGTTTCCCTCGATTTCCATGGGATCCCCCATCAGATTCTGATTTAGTGGCAATGGGACCACCTCGGGAGTATACCCTTTAAAACAAAAACAAAAAAATTCAAATCAGTCCATCACCAGTCGTTGTCACCTCTTCCTTTTTGGAAGTCTGTTAAAAAATAATACCAATATTTAGTAAATTCATGTCACTCTGAAAGCTGTTCCTTTGCGACAAATTACTATTCAGTGTTTTAGTTGGTTTCTGGATAAACGAAAACCTTGTCTCAAGAATTCATTGCCAATGATTTAAATTTTTACCTAACACACATTTTTTTTATTTTTCAGACGTAAACTTCGTAGAATCACTAAACTTACCTCGACTAGTGACGTGCGCACTAAATCCCCTTCGGACCTGCCCCCCGCAAGTCTCACGAGCATTCTCGTCAATAACTCGTTCGCACCAGGTGGTGTACTGCCAAGGAATCATCGAGAAGAACGCAAGGCATACGCTGCAGGCTGCAGCGGTGCAGCAGTATGATGAATGGTTCCCTTATGACCCTTATAATTTACCTATGTAAGTGATTTTTGAATATTTTGTTTATTTTTAAGGATAAAATGTATTGCCCCTTTGTTTCGTGTCGATTTTTATCGTTGGATGACTTGTTTCTGGCCTTAATCCGGATTTGGAGGATTGTTTTACATTTCATTTATTTTTTAAACTATTTTTTGTCCGCGGCTTCTACCGCATGGATGTCGGACAATTATTCCACAAGAACTTACTGTGTGCCAAATTTCATCCAAATGCATTATGCCGTTTTTGCGCCAATCCGGAACATATATATCCAGACAAACGGACAAAAATTCCTCGTTACTATTTTATTATAATATGTAGATTATACGGCATCTTGCCGTAGTAGGTGAGCAAACAGCTTTATGCGTAGGTTCGATTCCCGCACGGAATAAATGTTTTTTATGGCCTACAGATAGTTATACCGCGTCTATATGCTTGAGATTTGACAGTAAACGCACCTATGACACAAGAAAAATACCTATTAATGCAGTGTCTAAAATTGTATCAGTTCCATTCGATTCGATTCCAGTAGAAATAAGCAAATATTCCCGATCTGTAACACCTTGTCGTAAACACTGTTGACGATCGGGAAAAAAGTCTCAAGGCTCGTACAGACTGGTGCGATATCGCGGGCGCGACGCGCACAATTTCTTTGTCGTGCTTGTCGCGATATCGCGTGAGTCTGCAAATCTTCATTCGTTCAGTGTCGACGAACGGGACTATTTTTCCACTATTCCCGATCTGTAATGTCGTTAACACTAGACAATCGGGGATAAAAAAAGTATCCGTTCGTTCACAGTGCTAACGACCGGAACTTTTTTTTCCCGATAGTACCTACCTAAGCTTAGATCAAGAGTCAAGGTGTAAAAAAGTGGAGTACAATTAAAGATGACACAGATTTTTTAATGCTTTAGTTACCGACTTTCAAAGCAAAAAATTATCGGGAATATTCGGAAATATTCTTATTCCTTTATTTTTGAAAAAATTATCGGGAATATTCGGAAATTTTCTTATTCCTGAGAGCAGTGGTGGCCCAGTGGTAACGGCCCCGACTTACGAGTCATAGGTCGTGGGTTCGAACCCAGGCAGGCGCTTTACTTTGTGTAAATAATTTCATCACCACTGCTCTCAAAACGATGAAGGAAAACATCGTGAGGAAACCGGCATGTCCTAGAACCAACAATTCAAAGACATATGACATCTACCAACCCGCACTGGGCCCGCGTGGTAGATTACAGCCCAGTCCCTCTCGAAGAGAGGAGGCCTGTGTCCCAGCAGTGGGAAAATTATAGGCTGATTATGCTATGCTATGCTTTATTTTTCCTTATTTTCTATTGTTCTATCGTGATAAAACCAGATATCCTAGAACCAAAAATTCGAAGACGTGACATCTACCAACCCGCACTGGGCCCGCGTGGTGGATTACGGCCCGCTCCCTCTCACCGAGAGGAGTCCTGTGTTTCCCAGTAGTGGGAACATTATAGGTTTATGGTATCATTCTTTTCGCAGATCCGGTAAAATAATATGGCCACTATGCATAGACTACAAAGACTGGCAGAAGCAAGGCGAGGACGAAACCCAGTACTCATCAATGAAGAGAAAATTAGAAGAAGACGATGATTATATGGTGATGGCCAGTCCCACGCAACGACTGGCCAGCTCACTATCAAATGGCATCTCCCCCGGCTTTAGAACCAGTGAAAATATATTTATATAGGTAGGTACCTTTGTTAGTATATAGGAAAAATATATTAATCCTCTACCAGTTACTAGTTGTTAGTGACGAATTTCCAATTTTTAAGTTGAACTGTATGTAGTCGATAAAATTGTCACTTACATATTTATATTCTGCCAGTGTTTCAGATATAGTATCACACTTGGTTTTCCGTACAACTTGTGACGGTTTTACTTATTTATGAAACATTCTAAAATGTTGTTTATTTGCTATGTCTAACTAAGACTCAAGTGTGTTAAACTCTCGGGCACAAATCTTCTTAATTATTATTAAAGCAATAAATAAGTGGCGATCATTTCAACATCCCATTGTTAACCAGTTTCTGCCTTAAAAATGTTTTGTTTTAAAAGGAGATTATTATATTTATTGATAACCTCTAGCGGATACAAATAGATTTTATATTTTGGTAATTAGTACAATTTGTCTAATTGTTATATATATTTTTACATAGTTTAAGCGACTGATGTACATTTTTTGCAATGCATTGATAAGCTTACTACATAATAAAAATTATTTATTGAATTTTGTCCACTTTATTTGCTGACATAACGCTTCCACATTAATTTTGGGGGTTTAAGATATTTCAATGTGTTTGAAAGCTAAATTTATTCACAACAACCTGCACACAAACCACATAAGGTAACCGTAAATATTCTGAACTATGAGTATTATTAATAAGTTTGCACACCATCTTGATATTGTGTACTTAAAAGCGATTCGTTGATTACTTTCATACATTTAACAAACACATAGTTGAACACACTGATGGTACAAGGCTTAAAACTATCTGTACTGTAAAACGAGGTGAATATGGATGCAGTGGTGAATCGGAACAAAAGGGATTTTAACATCGAAAACAGGACTCTTAGGCCCGTATTACAGAATGTCACTCAATACTCAAGCATTATTTAAAACTAGTTTCAACCAATCAAATGGCTTGAATCTAGTTTTAAGTAATGCTTGAGTATTGAGTGACATTCTGTAATACAGGCCTCAATGTATAATTGTTTTGTTTTTTTTTGAACAACCAATCAAATGGCTTGTCTAGTTTTAAGTAATGCTTGAGTATTGAGTGACATTCTGTAATACAGGCCTCAATGTATAATTGTTTTGTTTTTTTTTTAAACAACCAATCAAATGGCTTGTCTAGTTTTAAGTAATGCTTGAGTATTGAGTGACATTCTGTAATACAGGCCTTAATGTTAATTGTTTTTTTTTTTTTTTTTAACCTTGTCGCATACTAGGAATTTCTCCTGTATTGTGGGTGCGTTTACATACATTTAAGGTCACGTATACACACATAATTATGTCTTTGTTGGCAACAAAGTATATTATTTCAATGCATCCCTATTCACCCCATTACATGATATACAAGACAACAATGTAAAAGCTAATTTTTAAATCACAAAAATACAATAATTCCTTTCTAATATTAACCTGATTGACAAACTCTCAATAAGTTATCGACATTTCTATCTCTTCGAAACTATCGTGACCACATTTGACTTCGTAACTTAAAAACTAACATCAGATATCGTAATACTTATAAATAAATCACATGTAACGTGTTACCGTTGAAACTAGCATTATTTGAAAAAAAAAAAACACTATAAACTAACATTAATTGACGCTACTGTGATACTCTGCTTTTCTTTGTCAACACAATTTAGCAGAAAGTTAATTGAGGAGCGTCGGAACAAAAACCGATAAATCACATTTTGTAATTTTTTTTTTTTATGATGCCAATTGGTTGTTCTCGTACATATCTTGCTCCATGATCATTGTAACCCGGTCAAAAACTAATAAATCCGCTTTAAATCCGTCCGCGAAATACACAAATCTGAACATAAACCGATAAATCCCTAACATTTTTCATTGATGACTCTTTTTATTCTGTCAAAAATCGATATATCTAATTTCGATTTTCTCATGACAAAACCATAAACAGTCTTAGGATAATATTAGTCTTATTTTTAAATTTGACAGGTGATAGCTTGACAAAAAAACCGATATATCCTACAGTGTTTTATCAAAAACCGATATATCCAGTTGGTTTGTTCAATTACCGATATATCCATTTTTTTTTTTTTTATAACTCAGCAGGTACCACAGTCACGAATGCAGAATTTAGGTTTCCAAACAGTGATGCTAACACCAATAGATTGATAAATTTCGTTTAACTCTAAATTAGAAAACCATAGACTTGGCCATATTTTTACATTTTTCCACAAAAAACATAAATGTGATTTATTGGTTTTTGTTCCGACGCTCCTCAATTATGAACTAGTTACTAGATAATTATTGTACATACATCATGTAAAAGCTAGAATGCAATAGGGTCTAGGGTCATTTTGAATTGATCAACAAAACAGTTAAGTACCTTTTTTAAAAATAATTAATTAGTTAAATAATCGGTAAAAAGACACTGAAGGAGACACAATAGAAGTTTTATTGTTATTACGTCTGGGGGCTTTAGTGTCCCGCATAGTTAATGATTTGATTATTTTATACAATAATAAAGTTAATAAGTAATATCAGAATTGGCTCTGTAAAATGTTATCAATCAAACAGCTTTGCCAATAACAGCCTGGCAAAAGCCCAAATTGTACCACAACACATTAAAATGTAAATCAAACAGTAAAATAATTTTAAAATGAGACCATACAATAAGCAAAAGCTTGAGATTACAGTGACCTTAAATCTAAACTTCACAGTAGCGCCTGTTTGCTCAGTAATAAATAATTAAGGCAATTATTAGACTATCCTAATACCATTCTACCTCTTCTTATGGTATGGATGCCGTCTTCTGAAAGACGCAACAGACTTGTTCTGAGGCTGGTATTGCTTCGTTTGATACTGCGTAATGATTGGAGTCTCATTTGCAGCTAGTTTGTTGATGACAAAGTCATCCCCTGCTTTCATATTCTCCATCATTTTAAGTTTAGCTTCAATGGACTGGATAGCTGTCTTTTTGCTTAACTTCAGTTCTGGTTTTGCACCTGCTAGTACTGCTATGCCTAGCTCTGGTTTGGGTTTCTCTTGTTCATCCTGTAATTAGAAATTCAATATCACTATAATAGCACTGACAAAAGTGGTATTTCAATTTGATTTTAGTCTTGAAAAATGTCGACTTATGAGTCAGTTATTCCCAAGAACTTATACTACTACATACTGTAGCGGCATCAACATCGCCACATACGAACAACGCGTCACACTGACGTCACGCGAATCCTGCATCGCGCAATCAGAGTTTACTACGCAACTAGCATATATACAACGTCCCGACATCAACCGTCGGGCAGTTGCCCACCAGACACGACACCCGTCTGGTCGGAGGATCCTCCCTTTTCTATAGAGGATGAGTGAACTTTACACCCTGTTCCTCATACCACCAAACTGGTGACCCCGAGTATGAACGTCAGCGCAGCCTTCGTGCAACTACTTCAGCGTGACGTCATCATCATCATCATCATCACTTCCTCAAGCTTTCGAGCGGCGAGTCACACAGCCAGCCAGCACCCACGGCTTCAACGGGTATCCTGACCACCAGCATGCAGCGGACGCGCATTCCTGGTCATCACCCACAGCCTCATCAGCAACCTTGGCACAGCACACTGCACTTTCGGCCGGTCCACAGGCAGAGAACATGCCTCTCCTGGTCGACGCCAGCAGCCAGCCACAACCCGGCGCTGTACTACATCCGACGCACTGGAGCATACCGCAGCGCCACCCCGACTCACTGGGGAATCACCGCAGACAGTTCCGACTCACCGAGAACTATGCGGCACCAGCTTCCGACTCACTGGAACCCTCAACTGGCACTGGCAAGTATCGCAAGATACACGACTCAGCCCACTATCGACCTCCGGTCTCCGGAGGGGAGTGATGTAGCGGCATCAACATCGCCACATACGAACAACGCGTCACACTGACGTCACGCGAATCCTGCATCGCGCAATCAGAGTTTACTACGCAACTAGCATATATACAACGTCCCGACATCAACCGTCGGGCAGTTGCCCACCAGACACGACACCCGTCTGGTCGGAGGATCCTCCCTTTTCTATGGTGGATGAGTGAACTTTACGCCCTGTTCCTCATGCCACCAAAATACAGGGTGTCCCGTGGCAGATTTAGGATATAGAATTTAAATAAATACAAAACTAAAAAGGATATACATTTATTTCAATAACTATTAAAAAGAAGAAAAGTGCGGATTTCATTTCTTAAAAATTGTTTCGTCTAAATGTTGTCCGTCACGTCGGACACACTCATTAAATCTGGCCTCAGTATTCCGTGCCACTCGTTGGAGAAGGGAAGTCGGGATGCCATTAACTTCGCGAACGATATTTTCTTTTAGTGCTGAGATGGTCGCGGGATTTGTTTCATAGACTTTGCTTTTGAGGTACCCCCACATAAAAAAGTCCATGGGAGTGAGATCCGGCGACCAGGGTGGCCAGGAGATGTCACCGAAATGACTTATCAGTTTGCTAGGGATGAAATCACGAAGAAGCGCCATCTAGTCTCTAGCAGTGTGTGGCGTGGCGCCATCTTGCTGGAACCATGTGTGTGAACTGAAGGCAGGATGTTCTCTCATTTTTGGCAGAAAATAATCGTTTAGCTTGCGCCGATAAGAAACACCGTCCACAGTAAAGGCTTGACCACAACGATTTTCAACAAAATAGGGTCCGATTAGCCCACTGCTTCACAATGTGCACAAAACCGTTACCTTGGGACTGTGAAGTGGTTGCTGATGTTTTAAACGTGGGTTCTGTCCTTAACGTGACCAATAACGGTAATTCTGCTTATTTACACTTCCATTTAAATGAAAATGGGTTTCATCACTCCAAAAGATAGTGTTTACCATTCGGAATCGCTCTAACATTGTCTCACATATTTTTACGTAAATTTAAGCGCTTGCACAATTTGTATCTTAAAAGGGTGAAATCTAAGATCCTTCTTCAATATTTCATGTACTATATATTTAAAAAAATGCAAAGATTTACTATGTATAATAAAATGATACATTGAGCCTGAAAAGGAAGAACATCGTAAGCAACATAATGTAGGTATTTCACTTTTTCAATAAATAATTAAATAAAATCATGTCCGTGACTACCGCCGCCCCACCAACGCCAATCGCTTCCATATTTGGCAAATAATTAGTGCTCAATTGGTGCTAATTAGTGCTCGAACAACAGAATTGGTGCCTTAGTAGTTTTCGAGATAATCGACTTTGAAGGTGGTCCTGCGGTAGTCACGCTCCCTTCAGCAGGACCACCATGAGCGCAGAAAAAGCGGGCATGCTACAGCTATTCTAAGTATACAAATAATTAGTGCTCTTAAATGTGATTCATTTCGTAACAAAAAAAGAGCTGAAACATTTGTATATACCGAGAAATCAACGATGATAACTTTCGCGCGCTCGTTCAGCAGGACCCCGACTTTGAGTGTTGATTCCAAGTTTCAGGAGCTAGTCGCTTTCCTCAAACCTACATAGAAAATTAGTGCTCGGCGAGATAAAATTGATACCCAAAATTCAAAATTACTACTCCAGTAGTTTACGAGATATACCATACCATTGGTGGGGTGGCGGTAGTCACGGTGTTAAATTTTCATTTGAAGATTTCTCTATTAAAAACTCTGTGATTTCTTCCCAAATTTATACAAAAATTAGTGCTCCTAAAGAAGTTATAGTGACCAAAAATTCAGATTCCCAAGTGTTGTATTTTACGAGAAATTAGCTTTCATTACTTTTCCATACTAAATGTCCGCATATAACCCGACCAAATTAAGTTGTCAATGGTATTGAGCTGTTTATGAGATGTACACTCGTGCACATAAATTGATGGATGTCGGAATAGTAATAACAACAGTTCAATATCTATATTTTTTATACAAACTGTGTACCTTTACTCAAATTGAAATAAGATTAGACATTTAAATAAACATTTTTTACAGTCCGTTCAGCCGATGTTGACTTCTATTGCTTTGGTGGCATGACAACTGGCAGCTGTAATAAACAGTTGGTATTGTAACCACGTTTTTGCTTTTAATGCCATCCTTATGCCTACGGAATAGAAGTCAAAATTGGTTGAACGGACTGTAAATTTTTTTATTTAAATTTCTAATCTTATAACAAATGGAGTAAGGTAAGTACATATTAAGAAAACAAATAACGTGTAATGTGATACGTTAATGACGTGGGTAGGTAGGTACTCCAATAATGATTTTTCTGTATTGTAAGTACCTTACAACAAAACCTTTTGTCAGCGACAGCGATAGGTATTTCTTATTTATCTCTTTCCTACTAATTTACCGTTGCTGCAAGCAGTACCTAAGTATTAAAAACCAAATTTATTGCATTAAAAAAATCTGTAATTTTGATGTAGTTTTAATAATGATTAATTTAATGGTATATAATTTAATAATGATTAATTTAATAGTATATAATTTAATAATGATTAATTTAATGGTATATAATTTAATGGTATATAATTTAATAATAAATAACTTACTTCCAATAGATAATAATTTGATGTAAATGAAATGATGTCTGTTTGTTTTTTGTAGATGTGTTTTGTGTAATGTTTACTTACTCGAGTTTATGTTTTCGTATGCACGTGTTTCTGTGACAAATAAAATTATTTTTCTTTCTTTCTAAATATTTGCATGCCGAATGGCAAAATATGGCTGATCTTTGTACAGTACTAACACCTATTGATGTATCATCTACCCATATTTGCGAAAATAAAGTTATTCTTATTCTTAAAACTAATTTTCATTCTATATATAATTGTTGTAACTATGCATGAATATCCAAGCTTTTTCTATTCTGTTCTATCGAACCTTTTTGTTAGATATATAACATATTTCTACTTTTGTTTATGGTTCTACCTGGTTACCTACTAGTCGGCCTATCTTAATAGTCTAATCGAGTTGATTGATTTGTGTTAATAAATTTAAGTGCAAATTTCATATTGTTGATTTTTAAGTACCTACTTAAAATTCTACTGATTTTACAAACTGTGATCTATAACCAATGAAACTTATTCGATTTATAAATGTATTTTCCGTTAAAAATACACCTACTAATTTATAAATCTTAACCTAGCTTTAATAAATAATAAAGTAGGTATTGAATTGGTAACTAAAAATACACCAAAGGTCCATAGATATGTCAGTGGAAATTTGATAAAATCGACTTCAGGTACTGAAAAATACATAACTATTACTTATGCAATACTTTTATACTAACGTTATTGGCAACATATTATTAATGCAATAAATTAGGTTTTTAATACTTCGGTACCTACTGCTTGCAGCAACGTTAAATTAGTAGGAAATAAATAAATAAGAAATACCTATCGCTCTTATATCCATATAACAACACAAAAGGTAGGTACTTACAATACAGAAAAATAATTATTCGAGTACCTACCTACCCATGTCATTAACAAAGGTATCTCAGGCCATGGGTAACGTGGTTCGGAGCGAGAGTGCATGGGAGGCCGTCACCTCCTTCTGTGAAGCAGTAATGCTTGCGAAGGAGGAGGCGAAACGCGTGAGGGAGAGGCATGGTTCGCACCCTCGCGCCCTTAGTCGCCGCAGGAGATGCCTCGGGTGTCGGGAGTCGCAAGCCGATTTCGGCCACCGTAGGCGCGGGCTTGCGGACGGTGAGCGATGGGTAGCTCACCGTCCGATAAGGACCAGGCCCGGATCGACGGCGCGTTGTATTCCACGCGCGCCTTAAAGAGTTGTCAGCAGCAACTGACGGGGTCCGTTAGGGCCAATGCCTGCGGGTGGGTTTTAGTCAGTAAAAGTCTGACACCCAGAGCGGGAGAAGTTATTTGATAATTTCCCACCCAAAAAAAAAAGGCCATGCATGAGTAACGATAGGTTTTTTTTTTTTATAAATATGTACCCAGGTACACAGTTTGTATAAAAATTATAGATATTGAACTGTTGTTATTACTATTCCGACATCCATCAATTTATGTGCACGAGTGTACATCTCATAAACAGCTCAATACCATTGACAACTTAATTTGGTCGGGTTATATGCGGACATTTAGTATGGAAAAGTCATGAAAGCTAATTTCTCTTAAAATACAACACTTGGGAATCTGAATTTTTGGTCACTATAACTTCTTTAGGAGCACTAATTTTTGTATAAATTTGGGAAGAAATCACAGAGTTTTTAATAGAGAAATCTTCAAATGAAAATTTAACACCGTGACTACCGCCACCCCACCAATGGTATGGTATATCTCGTAAGCTACTTGAGAAGTAATTTTGAATTTTGGGTATAAATTTTATCTCGCCGAGCACTAATTTTCTAAGTAGGTTTGAGAAAGGGGCTAGCTCCTGAAACTTGGAATCAACACTCAAAGTCGGGGTCCTGCTGAACGAGCGCGCGAAAGTTATCATCGTTGATTTCTCGGTATATACAAATGTTTCAGTTCTTTTTTTGTTAAGAAATGAATCACATTTAAGAGCACTAATTAT
Source organism: Tiliacea aurago (assembly GCA_948098905.1). Classification (NCBI taxonomy): domain Eukaryota; kingdom Metazoa; phylum Arthropoda; class Insecta; order Lepidoptera; family Noctuidae; genus Tiliacea; species Tiliacea aurago. The sequence continues at coordinate 23,566,868 of OX402585.1, forward strand.
TTGTATACTTAGAATAGCTGTAGCATGCCCCCTTTTTCTGCGCTCATGGTGGTCCTGCTGAAGAGAGCGTGACTATCGCAGGACCACCTTCAAAGTCGATTATCTCGAAAACTACTAAGGCACCAATTCTGTTGTTCGAGCACTAATTAGCACCAATTGAGCACTAATTATTTACCAAATATGGAAGCGATTGGCGTTGTGGTCCTGCGGTAGTCACGGACATAATAAAATCAATAAAAAACCTCTCCTGTAAATTTTAATTTATGTTGCTTACGATGTTCTTCTTTTCAGGCTCGACATCATCAACTCACAGTGTTCTTAGCAAATTTGACACTCATCCTTTTTGTTCCAAGCATCTGGCCATTCAAAGAAGTCATGGCTTTGATAGCATCCTGCCTCAGCTTGTACGTGACAAAGGCAAAGCCCCGTGGCTGTCCTGCGTTGGGACCACTTCGATGAAACAGCATGTCAAACTTCTCGATGTTTCCATACACACGGACCATTTTCAGTAGTTGATACCGGTAATGAGAAAAGGTAATTTGTTAAAAATAATGTTTTAATAAAGTAATAACAAAAACTCAACTTTCTTGTGCAAGAAGTGATAATATGGTACCTATTTTATACTTAGTATGAAACAGCTTCATTTAGACTTTAGTGTATGATTTTGAAAACCTAAAAGTGGTCAAAAAGAAGCCATTGATACCATTTTATTTAAACTTATTTTAAAGAAATAATAGGTTTACAAGATAAAATAACCATACTCATTAACCCTTGTGTCAAGATTCCCGATCCAGATCCTCTTGTCGGACACTTCTCCGTGCTGAAAAGGCTCCAAGTGTAGAGGCACCTGAAAAAGAGGTCAAGTATTGATCGATCATAACATTAACAACAGAGGTACGACCCTTTGTTATACTGCATACATAGGACAGGTATAAAATGAAAAAAAAGAGAGACATCAACGAGGAATATGCTTAGAATAGATTATTATTACAAACAAATTGTCTACATACCGTAGCGTCCTCCATAGTTATTTTTCTCGAAATCACCAAATACAACTAATATTACATGTACACGAAGTATAGCATAACATCATAAATTAAACATTGTCTACAGCAAAACAGTCGGGGAAAAGTTACTCAGTATTTGTACCAAAATGCGATCATCTCAACCAAATAATTCTGACTCAGTTCTTTTTTTTTGTCGAACTGACAGATGAGCGAACGAATGATATTATCTGTGGTTATTGATTCACTTTCGGTGGGTTCCGAGTTGCGCTGTAATCAATTTGAGCGCGCTTACACCCGTTCCTAATTAGCGTGAGCGCGAAAACGATGTCGCGTGAAACGTCTTAGATGACGATGACGTCATGACATGCGCCATCTTGTGATAACGCCGACCATGCCCTAAATCACTATCACCGTGAGGGCTGTCAAAAATGACAATTGCGTTGTTTTGTTTTGAGTGCATCATAGCTAAATAGCTTGGCATTTTTGAAATTGTGCTTCGTGCCATCTAACCGAAGAAAAAGAAGTGTACAATGTGTGTGTGGTGTGTGTATACACAAAGAAATACTGTAATCCAACCGTGAGCGCTTTCACGAGCGTTCCGAATTGTTGACAGCTGTCATAATCGTGCTACCTAGCTCGGAACGGAAAGTATTGATGTGAGTGATTTAAGGTCTAATTCGGAATGCAGCCTTTGATGCTTTGATTGTTAAACATAGACAACGCCATACACATACACACACAATGAACGAATGAAGAGGGCATTATACAGTACAGCATTTCCTTGAGTTTTACTGTTTAGGGTTCCATAATAAAAAGAAGGAACCCTTATAGTTTTCACCAAGTTCGTCTATCTGTCTATGGTCTAAGTCAAAGACCCTTGTTACTAAAAATATTATATAATAATCTTTTTAAGTCAATAGTTTGTTTCAGAAAAACGTTGTTTTTCATAGTTTTTACGAAAATACTATAAAATACAAATTTATTTTTGCAGTCTATAAAAATAATAATATGTATGCGTAAATATTTAATCCCAAATTCACAACTGCGGAACACCATAAAGAGTGTGATACGACACGCCCCTAGCCGGTATTGCTAAAAAGACGCTGGGTCAAAGCTTTATAGATAAATTGTATTTTAAAAACAAAATTGACGGTCCGCGACTTGTCGAAGTAGGGATGTGACATAATACACTAAAAATCGATTATTAATTAATCGATTGTTTTGCACTAGCAATAAAATCGATTTAAAAATAATCGATTTTTGTAATAAAAATAATCGATTTTGTTAAAATAATCGATTTTTCCCTTATTTTATTAAGATGTTAAATTAAACGCCTGAAATATCTACTATATCACAGTTCAGCTTTATTAATCTAATAATCATTTAATCAAATGTATACAGGGTGGCAGGGACATCAACGCGCCAACTGAAACCATGAATTCAGTACAAGATTCTCAACCATAACCTAATAACCGACGAAAAATTTCAAAGGGAGATGCGCTAAGGTAGCCCGCGAAATTCAAATATTCCAACGTTTTTTGCAACTTTCAGGTCAGTAACAGGTTTTATGTTGATCTAATTATGATTCGCGGCCATAACCAATATGGCTTTACAGAATTATAATCTTTAGAATCGGCGATACAACAAACTCACTTCAAAAAATCCTACTGAATGATTATTTCTGAAATAATTCAGTAGGATTTTTTGAACTTAGGGAGTTGTAATGCTGATTCAAATGATTATAATTGTGGTTATGGCCGCGAATCATAATTAGATCAACATGCAACGTGTTACTGACCTGCGAATTGCAAAAAACGTAATAAAATTTGAATTTCGCGGGCTACCTTAGCGCATCCCCCTTAAATTAAAAGTCTGTTGTGGGGAATGCAGAAATAAAAGATTTGGTAAACGTTTAGACAGTATTCGGCTCCTGGTCTTTGTTAGTATGGCACCAGCTTTCGAAAACAATCTTTCCGTTGGAGCCGAAGAAGCCGGCACCAGAAGGTGCTTACACGCTAATTGAGATAGTCTGGTTGAGGTAGTCAGTTTTCATGTGTCATGTCATAAATTTCATGCCGGTAAAACAGTTCTTCTAGTCGATATTACAGTTCGTTGGTAGTCAGTTTTCATGTGTCATGTCATAAATTTCATGCCGGTAAAACAGTTCTTCTAGTCGGTAATACAGTTCGTTGACGCCATCTATCGTCAGGTTGGATTACTTCAACGTTTAAACGCACAGATGGTGAGATAGCGTTAGTGTCATTCATTGATGAACTTTTATTTTAGCTTAGTTAGTACTGTTACTAGTTAGACTAGTAGTAATTCGCGGTACTTTGTGGCTTCGCCGTAAAAAGCTGGGTGTTGCGACCGTTGCGGGAAAAAATCGGCAGAGAAAAATAAATAGATTATTCAGTAATCGATTATTTTGCAATATGTAAATCGATATAAAAATTCACATCCCTATGTCGAAGCCGTTTGAACTTGTTTGAACTCTTGACAGTAGTTTGCACAGGTAGTTTGCTATCTGTGGTTTGAACTGGATCCTTGATTGACGCAAAACACGCAAAATAATGTCATCAATCAGGAGAATAACAAGACACGATAGACATTAAACGTGCTTATTTCGAGAATAAATACTTAAAAACATAACATACACTCACACTATGACAATCTGTGTACTATTCTTAAACTATGAAGGCAATAAATAAAAGGATTCCAGGCATATTGCCACCCCGACCAAAAAACGAAGTTGATGGGAAGATCACTGATTTGTCATCAAAGAACACTGCAGAACTTTGTGAATTACGAGATAGGCAACTGAAACTCTTGAGTAATAAATCTTTTATAAACAAGTTACCTGATAAGGGTGCGAAGATCCAAGCTTTTCTTGATAAGATCGTGAGTGAACTTAAGGCTAAACAAGATGAGGAACAGGCATGTCGTATGTTGGATAACTTAAAACTTAGTGGTTTAGACAATAAAATTGTGCAGCAAGTAGAATGGGTCGGCAAAATAAAAGGTAAAAATGAATCATATCTTGACTCTGACGATGACAGTGAACCAGAAGATGTATTACATATCCTCAGTCAAACAACAGCTGTGGAGAAACAAGTGAAAGTATTATCCCCTGAAAAGCCACTTATAACCGCTGAAGATTTGTTGAAAATTGGTGAGTTACCCCATGTGAAGTATTTAATAGATAAAACGGAGGTCAAACCTAAGTCCATATCTTCGAGGAACTTCAAACCATATCAAACTACAACATCGAATGCCCATAATCCAGAGAAAGAGATATTGAGGAAAAAGCACAAACATTGGGAGGTGACTGCTGCAACACCTCCCCCAAGTGTCTATGGTGCAGCCAAAGTTTTGTCTATAGAAGAATCTTTGAAACTACAAAAAGAATATAACACCCATTTGAAAGAAGTAGAGGCTCATCATGCAGCTGAAAAGTTACTGGCTCGTGCAGGAATCAAGATGGCTGAAATGCCAGCAGATAGTAGTAATTTTGGAAAATATAGAGAGGGAGATAGTGATGAGTCTGATGTATTAGACCCTGGTAGTGATGACGAGGTACATGATACAGAGCCTGAAAGGGGCGGAGTCTTTATTTCTGTCATAAAAACTGAGTATTGATTCCATTCATGTTTTTTTATAGAATGGCATTCTTGTGAGAATCAAATCAAAGATTGTATCTCTTGACCAATCAAGCCTTGAAGGATTTGAGATACATCTCAAGGCTTTTTGTGTCGAAAATGTTGCATTGAATTTATGTAAATAAGGCTAATTATTTATACTAAGAGAATAAATTATTTTGGTCATAGAACATATTTTTATTTAAATTATACCTTTCTTGTTAGTTTTCAGCAAAACACTTTTTTTTATTTTTGCTCTTGAGTCAATGTTGCCTATTCTGCCAGCGTCACGTTAAGACGGCAGCGCAGAGAGCCGGGCCGTCGACTTTGCCCGATCTACAGATTAGTCGCAGAAAAGATGTCCGTGACTACTGCCGCCCCACCAACGCCAATCGCTTCCATATTTGGCAAATAATTAGTGTTCAATTGGTGCTAATTAGTGCTCGAACAACAGAATTGGTGCCTTAGTAGTTTTCGAGATAATCGACTTTGAAGGTGGTCCTGCGGTAGTCACGCTCCCTTCAGCAGGACCACCATGAGCGCAGAAAAAGGGGGCATGCTACAGCTATTCTAAGTATACAAATAATTAGTGCTCTTGAATGTGATTCATTTCGTAACAAAAAAAGAACTGAAACATTTGTATTTACCGAGAAATCAACGATGATAACTTTCGCGCGCTCGTTCAGCAGGACCACGACTTTGAGTGTTGATTCCAAGTTTCAGGAGCTAGTCGCTTTCCTCAAACCTACAGAGAAAATTAGTGCTCTGCGAGATAAAATTGATACCCAAAATTCAAATTTACTACTTCAGTAGTTTACGAGATATACCATACCATTGGTGGGGTGGCGGTAGTCACGGTGTTAAATTTTCATTTGAAGATTTCCCTATTAAAAACTCTGTGATTTCTTCCCAAATTTATACAAAAATTAGTGCTCCTAAAGAAGTTATAGTGACCAAAAATTCAGATTCCCAAGTGTTGTAGTTTAAGAGAAATTAGCTTTCATGACTTTTCCATACTAAATGTCCGCATATAACCCGACCAAATTAAGTTGTCAATGGTATTGAGCTGTTTATGAGATGTACACTCGTGCACATAAATTGATGGATGTTGGAATAGTAATAACAACAGTTCAATATCTATAATTTTTATACAGACTGGTACACAGTCTGTATAAAAAGTTACTCAAATTGAAATAAGATAAGACATTTAAATAAACATTTTTTACAGTCCGTTCAGCCGATGTTGACTTCTATTGCGTTGGTGGCATGAACACTGGCAGCTGTAATAAACAGTTAGTATTGTAACCACGTTTTTGCTTTTTATGCCATCTTTATGCCTACAGAATAGAAGTCAAAATTGGTTGAACGGACTGTAAAAAGGTTTATTTAAATTTCTAATCTTATATCAAATGGAGTAAGGTACATATTAAGAAAACAAATAACGTGTAATGTGATATCTTTGTTAATGACGTGGGTAGGTAGGTACTCCAATAATTATTTTTCTGTATTGTAAGTACTTACCTTTTGTCAGCGACAGCAATAGGTATTTCTTATTTATTTCTTTCCTACTAATTTATCGTTGCTGCAAGCAGTACCTAAATATTAAAAACCTAATTTATTGCATTAAAAAAATCTGTAATTTTGAAATAGTTTTAATAATGATTAATTTAATGGTATATAATTTAATAATGATTAATTTAATAGTATATCATTTAATAATGATTAATTGAATGGTATATAATTTAATAATAAATAACTTACTAACAATAGATAATAATTTGATGTAAATGAAATGATTATGTTTATTTGTTTTAGATGTGTTTTGTGTAATGTTTAGTTACTCGAGTTTATGTTTTCGTATGCACGTGTTTCTGTGACAAATAAAATTATTTTTCTTTCTTCTTTCTTTCTAAATATTTGTATGCCGAATGGCAAAATATGGCTGATCTTTGTACAGTACTAACACCTATTGATGTATCATCTACCCATATTTGCGAAAATAAAGTTATTCTTATTCTTAAAACTAATTTTCATTCTATCCTTAATTGTTGTAACTTCGAGTATGCATGAATATCCAAGCTTTTTCTATTCTGTTCTATCTAACCTATTTGTTAGATATATAATATATTATTTCTAGTTTTGTTTATGGTTCTACCTAGTTACCTACTAGTCGGCCTATCTTAATAGTCTAATCGAGTTGGTTGATTTGTGTTAATAAATTTAAGTGCACATTTTATATTGTTGATTATTAAGTACCTACTTAAAATTCTACTAATTTACAATTGTTATCGAACTGTGATCTATAATTAATGAAACTTATTCGACTTATAAATGTATTTTCCATTAAAAAAACACCTACTAATTCATAAATTTTAACCTAGCTTTAACAAAGTAGGTATTGAATTGGTAACTAAAAATACACCAAAGGTCCATAGATATGTCAGTGGAAATTTGGTAAAATCGACTTCAGGTACTGAAAAATACATAACTATTACTTATGCAATACTTTTATACTACCGTTATTAGCAACATATTATTCATGCAATAAATTAGGGTTTCAATACTTAGGTACTGCTTGCAGCGTGTGCGTTACCCCAACAAGAAAGTATCTCCTAGAGTTATATGAGTAGAACGTATAGTTGGTGCCTTATCTGCTGTAAATGTGCCCCCACATAAAAAATGTGTGCCCCCTGTCGTTTCGAAAAAAAATCGAAAAAACGATTCTTGCTGGGGTAACGTTTTTCTAGCAGGAAAATTCTAAACGAATGATCGGAGAGAGAAAAACTGTGCATGGCCAGATAGCTTATATGTGTGCCAAAATGTGCCCCCAAAAATAAAATCTGTGCCCCTTCAGATTTTCGAGATATTGCATTTCCTGCTGGAGTAACGTTTTGATGAATAGTATATCTCTAAAACCATTGCATGTGCCCCTGTAGAATAAACATACGCGAGTAGCTCTTAATGTGTGCCCCTTTGTGCCCCAATTAGATTTTAGAAAATATTTATAGTTTTCAAGTTATCGCGGTTTTATGAAAACCCGAAAAAACATCGCAGCGCCTAAATGAGACAAGGCATAACTTCGCTGAAAACTGTATTCGGTCTTTCTTGACGCTAATAATAACCATACAAAGTTTCAAAAATGTTCATGCATGCGTTTTTGAATAATCTTGCTAAATGTAAAAACGATGGTGTCATAACTTTGACGGCAAAATACAAGGAACTGGCACAATCCCAGATGTGTAGGTGTAAACCAAAATCTTGTGCCTTTAGTCAAAAATATATGGTGAAAATATTGAGCTTCAAATGTTACGCATTAAGTAAATATAAACAAAAAACCAAAATATGTAAACAACGGCTGGTTATCCGACCAAATCTGAATGACTACTAAAAAGCGACGGATTCATACTTAACGAGGACCTTCTTTATTGGACGTATTATACCTAAGCTGTTGTCCTTACAGTCGCGTTCAAAAGTTTTGAGGGCTAATTAAAAAATATATTAAATGCACCTTGTGACTATATAAATGAAACAGCTTGTTGATGTGGAAATTATTATTTTTATTCCCTTAATTTTAATTCTTAAAGTAATTATTGCATCAAATCACAGATCAAATTTCCTACCTATAAATATTATAAATTATTTGCACGTTGTGTAGTCATTATTATTTAAATCACAGATCAGTTTTTCATAGCCTAACATAATTATAATTAGTAAACATCACAAAAAATCACAGATCAATATTAAGTATAAGAATAATATTGTGTAAAAAAATATTAAATTTGAAATTACAGATAAATAATATTCTTACGAGTAACTTGCATATACATACAACATTATCACATGACTGTGGAATGACACTTAGATATCTAAAACGCCATCAAATCAAAATTATGTGACAATACATAATCAGCATTAATATAATCGTTGGTTAATAATTATAAATCCCTCATAGGTACGTAATACGACATACAAAATGGAAACACGTTGTTGCATCACAGATCATTGTGCGGTTGACTATAGGTATACACTAAATACAACTCTCAAAACTGTAGGTACCAACATTTATTTGGTTAAGGTGAATGCTCCAACCAACCCGCGTAATTCAAATTTTCTTACGTTTTTTGCAATTTGCACACCAGTGCTATGAGTGCTAGGTTGTATGTTGATTAAAATATTATTAAGAAGTATAATCATCAATATGAACTTGGAGGGTTGCTCCAAGTTCATAAATGTGTAGGAATGACTTTTTCTGTTTTTCTTGGTTCCTACACCTTTATGAACTTTGAAGGTTGTATTGATGATTTTGATGATTATAATTCTGTAACTACATGCGTCTTACAGCCGCGAATAATATTTTAATCATCATACAACCTAGCACTGGCTTGCAAATTGCAAAAAAACGTAAGAGAATTTTATTTCGCGGGCTACCCTGGAGCATTTATCTGACCCTGTACAATTTTGTCTATTCTACTATGTAGACTATTACATGTGGCATAATATTATATTTCCCAGGTCGTTGGATTTTACTATATAAGTCATCATAGCATTCAAATAAATTACTATTTTTTCTGTAGCAGTGAGCCCTGTAATGTCCAACACTTTTGGGTTTCGAAGTGGGTTCATATTCTATTACAGTCAGAATTGTGTACTCCTTATTATTTACTTCAATGTTACGAGGCAGATCATCCAAGTTAGCGCACACGTCATGAAGTTCATAAATGATAATATCTTTAACATTGTATATGAATGATATATTTCCAGCGCAACAAATATGACACTCTGGAGTAAATTCTGTTCTTAAACATGATTCGCAAGCTTCTTGTAGGTGGTTGATACCTTTAGTATTTATTATATCCAAGTTCAACGGCAAATACTTGCAATTGTACAATTTGTTTTCATCTGCATGACTTGTGCACATACTATTAGAGCAAACTCTTTGTCTTATAGCGGAAACGAATAAGCTACTTGTACATATTTCATCTAATATTTTGGTCGTATTACATGAACAGTCAACTACGTATTGGGTTTTTGATTGTTTAAAAAGTTGAAGGAGCAATTTCGCTCTCAGGTCATATAATTTTTTACCACAATTCTTGGCATTCGATAATTCTTTAATTAATGATAAGAAATCATGAAATTCTCCTTTATTAATCTGTGCATCTACAGAGTCTCTAAATTTTTGTCTATCTTTGTAAGCTATCGCAAACGTTTGTGAAACAGAATCGAAAGCACATGTGTTTGTTATTATAGTCCTGTTCTCAGCGGTTTTAGAATTTGCCACGTTGCCGTTTTGTAAAATATAAATTGGTTTGGGTTTTAAACTTCTGGGTGTGGATACGGCTAGCCCTCTCCAATTTTCAATTTTTATCGGGTTATCTTGAAAAACTGACTGTGCCTCAAAATCATTATTTTCGCACTTCAAGAGGTTAGGTTTTGGTCTTTTTGTCCTTTGTGTTCGCACAGTTTGTTGAGCTCGTTTACTTGAATCTATTCTGTGCAAAACGTCACTGGAACTAAGTTTTACAGCTCCATTTATAAAACCATGGTGCTGTACTAAAAACTCGTCTAATCGCACGCGTTGGTTTTTCGTATCAAAGTATATAGTTTTTAAATCTTTGAAATGATTTTCAACATTAGAGCTTGATGCATAGTGTTTGGCATTTTTGAAATGTTTGTTCATAACGCAACCCCACAGTGGAATTTTTTTCAGAAGTCGTTTTAATGTACTGTTCAATTCCGGTAAGAAATATTCATTTTTGTTATCTGATGGTTCAACTAACTGCAGATACAATTTTTCGGTTTGTATTAAGTCATCATAAAAGTTTATTAAAGGTAAAGAAACATCTTTGTCATTTTCGTTGTGAAGTATTTCGATTTTTGGTTGTATGTCATTTTCAGTATGAATATCTTCTAAATTTTCGTGATTCGTGTGATTTATAATTTGGACCTTTAGGTTTTCAAAAGCTTTATTGCATTTGGGCTGCAAATCATTCAAGTCCGTACTCCTGAACTCATGGAGCGATAACGTGATTATGTCTCTTAAAACTGTTTTAAGTTCTTCATAGCACCGGATCTGCTGAATATGTTTCAAGCAGCGAACGTAAAATAACTTAACTTTTTCGGAAGTTTTATCAAAACAGGATTGTTTATAAAGATTTTTAATAAAATGGGATTTATCCATGCGAACATAACAGAGAGGTATTGCTGCGGTATTTCCTTCAAGCACATCAAAACACTGTTTTAAATAATCACTGAATTCAATTTTTAAAAATACTTTAGTAATTGCTCCTAACAGGGCAGAACTGTCGTCACTAATTATTTCATCTGGCAAAACTTTTCCGATTTGCCACGTATTTAACCATGTGGTTATCGTCTCCATTGTATGGGATTCGGAGGCCATGTAGCACATTGGTACACTGGTATCCAGAGTGTAGGCAACCACTGCATATAAAAATAAATGTTTAGGAGTGCGATATTTTAATAAATCATTAGAAGGTGGTGGCTCAATTGGCTGAAATAAGGAGCCAGTAGCATCAATAGAAAGTATTTTCGACCTATTTTTTAAAGTTTCATTGTAATATTGGTTTTGTTCATTCGTCCAAAAATATGTGAAGAAGGGAACAAGACTGATTTTACGGATAAAATTATCGTAAGGAATGCAGTGCGCCATAGCATACAAAGATAGTATTGTATTTTTGTCAAACTGTAGCGCACTTCTGGCTTCATGACGCATTTTTCTTAAATTGGGTAATTTAGGGAAAGTTGTTGGCTTTTTTGGATTATCTATAGTCATTACCTCGTTTGCCATCGTGTGTTGAACTTTTAAAGCTTTTTCGTATATTAACTTTTCTTTGATTCGGTTTACTCTATCAGAAGTAAGTCTGTTTTTAATTAGTGGGTCATGAGGATAATTTTTGTTGTAATTATTTAATTTACAAGTAACCTTTACGTAAGTTTTAGATGGGGGGGAGATATTCAATGACAGTAGCGCGTCACATTGGGTACACCTGCCAGTACATTTGATTTCATTAAAGTTAAGATCAGCAGGTACATAACTATTACTGAAAGCAAATGTACACTCTATATTAGTTCTAAAAAAGATTTGGTCTTGAATTTCGTTAGTCCACTTTTTTGGTAGGAGACGGTAAATTGAATTTTGGGGTACGATGTTCGAATATTCTGCAAGGCTCATTTGAAATGTTATAATGTCGGAGTCAGTATCTTTTTTTTCTTCAAATAGGTTTATACAATCATCGAAATAAAAAAAATATGTTTTATTTCTTCTAATACATATTTGTATGGCTTTAATGGCCATATTGTGGTTAAATTTTTCACGCAATTCCTGCTGTATGCAAATATAAACATTATTGCTTTTAGGAGGAATTGCTGCTTGGAATTTGTCTTTATATTTACTAATCACTCTCTTTAAATATTCTTTAGAAAAATTTCCTTTTCGAGTTGACATTATTGTATAGTAAAATTGTCAAAATTGTACGTATGTGAATGAAAGAACGGGTGTGTTAAAAAAAAAAGAAGAAAATAAAAGTAACTTAAAAATAACTCTTGAGAGACTTGTGAAGCGGCTTACATTTCTCTACCGTATCTTTTTTGGGGCAGACTACCCGCCCGTTGGTGGGACGACATAGTGAAGGAGGGCCTGTATCATATTGGGTGAGGTTGGTGCAGGACCGTAGTATGCTGAGAAGAGGCATATACCATATGAACTTTCTTGAAGGTGGGTATTACACTGAAAAATAATGGAAATATTTCTATTTGACTTTTTTTTCTTCAGACAATTTAATTCGGCAGTATATATTTCTTGAAGGAACCACGAGCAAAAAAATACTCGTACCTACTAAGGGACCAGGACCACGGGCAATAAACGAGAAACTTGATTTATGTAGGTACGTCTCAGGTCTGAGATGTACGTTCAGCCTTCAGCGTTTAAAATGACGACATAGGTTTTGTACTTGGCCCAAACCAAGTATTGTAATTGGCCCAAAACTCCTGAATCTATTTACCCATTTCCTGACTCTACACTATTTTTATAGGTTGTAAGTTTGTGTATATCCAAAGACTAATAAATTCTCTATGTGTATATCCGTGGATATAAGATGTTGTGCTCAATTTTTTCCAGAAGTACTCCAGCAATTAAGTTTATAATACAGTTCTGATAAAATTTAACCCTGAATAACATACATTTAGCCTGATCGGTCCGCCAGAACTTTTTGAAATATATATATTCTATAGATCAACAAAATTATTACTTACATCATCTAGATAAACAATGGGAACCCCTCCCTGCTTGGTTTATATTATTGTTGTTATGGCTGCCATAGAACATTCTGTAAAAATCAAATCAATTATTTAGTTATTTCGGCTAAAAAGATACAGCCCTGTGACTGTGACATGTTGAGTGTTGACGGATTGTGGTCGAGTCTTAGTTTTGGAGACATGAATTCTTGTCATGAATTATTTTTTTACATAGTAACTAGAAGTTATTAAGGGATTATATGTCATCAACCTACCACAAGAAGAGAATTAAATACGTATTATACAAAAAAGTAAACAAATTACTGAATCGCTTTTGACGAAATTTCTATTGGACCAATCGGAAAGTATGTATATCCTTTCAGATGAAAACAAAACAAACATGATTTAGAACATATTAGTTAAAAAATAAATAAATAGGTACAGTAATGAAAAAAAAATCCCAAGTGCTTGATAAGGTACAAGTATTTTTAAATAAGTCAAAACAATGCCATTAAATACTTACCACTGCAGATCGTGCCATAAAATTCACCACCCCTACAACCACATAATTGTTATAAAATGCTTATACGCCACTTTCAACCAACTTAAAAAAACGTAAACAAACAGTATCAGTGCAACTGCATGACTCAACGTAACAGTGTCCTTGGCGTCATAACATAACTGCAACTGTTTACCAATACCAAGTAATAATCCAAACGCACTTCCTAGTCAATAAACACTTTGTATCCATTATTCATAATAGAGCGACGTTACACGTAACTGTCTCTGTCACACTAACACCGTACGCGTACTAGCTGTCTCACTTTCTCTAAGCTACACAAAGCGATTCCTTGCGTGACGACGTCAGCGGACGCCGCGGGGCCAGAGATGTATGTAGCGGTGTGGGGAGGCGAAAAAAGGGAATCTTCTGGTAAATGCTCCAACCAGCCTGCGAAATTCGAATTTTCCTACGTTTTTTTGCAATTTGCAGGCCAGTGCTTGGTTGTATGTTGATTAAAATATTATTCGCGGCTGTAAGACATATGTAGATACAAAATTATAATCATCAATATCATCAATACAATGCTCTAAGTTCATAAAGATGTAGGAATGAGTTTTCCTGTTTTTTCTTTTTTCCTACGCCTTTATTTAGTACGAAAATATTTAGTGTCAGTTTATTTGTTGTCACGAAACGTCGCTGCAATTTGTACAAAAAAAATACGTGTGAATAACAGTGCATTTCCAAATAAAGAAGCGAGTATTATTTTCATAGCATTAGCCTATTAATACAATTCATGTATGTATCGTCTTTATCTGTATATTACAAGTTATTCTGATATTGTGGCTAATTGAGGTTGTTTCTCACGAAAATGCTACACATATGAGTCACATTTCGTCACTCATATGACGTAACTCACATCTACGTGTAAAGTTAAAACATGTTTACACTGCGGCTGAAAATTTTAACAAATTATATGCCGGCGGCGTCCGGTGTTATCTCCATACAAAACGTTTCACTAATAAATAAATCCGACATTTACGGAAAATAGATATAAAAGAGTTTTAGTGTAATTTTTTAAAATAATAATTTGGAGGTTTCGAATAAATGCTAAATTTGATCATTAAACCTGCATTTTAGCTCCCTGCCGGACTCTGCTCAATTTGAGCAGTAGGACATAGTTTTAACTCTGCTTTACAATAAATGTGACTTACATTAGTATAAAAATACAGGTATGTCACAAAACAGTTTGGTCACGATTTTGAGCATGTTAGTCACATGTACATTTTATTTGAAAATGGCTCTTATAAATGTACTTAATCATGTGTAAGGTCATAGAAACAGCTATTAAAATATAATCCAATAACAACTTTATTTTATTAGTTATTACTTTTCTACTTCAGTGTACTCAGGCACAACACGTGTGAACCGGTTAGTGAGTAAAGTAAAGAAGGTCATCGATATGTATGAATCCGTCGCTTTTTAGTAGTCATTCAGATTTGGTCGGATAACCAGCCGTTGTTTACATATTTTGGTTTTTTGTTTATATTTACTTAATGCGTAACATTTGAAGCTCAATATTTTCACCATATATTTTTGACTAAAGGCACAAGATTTTGGTTTACACCTACACATCTGGGATTGTGCCAGTTCCTTGTATTTTGCCGTCAAAGTTATGACACCATCGTTTTTACATTTAGCAAGATTATTCAAAAACGCATGCATGAACATTTTTGAAACTTTGTATGGTTATTATTAGCGTCAAGAAAGACCGAATACAGTTTTCAGCGAAGTTATGCCTTGTCTCATTTAGGCGCTGCGATGTTTTTTCGGGTTTTCATAAAACCGCGATAACTTGAAAACTATAAATATTTTCTAAAATCTAATTGGGGCACAAACACTCAGTTGCAGAAAGCTCACCATTAACACTTCATTACATAAAGCAACATTATCGCTAATGAATTCATTACTTTAATGAAGTTGCACAAACAAATTTTAGATAGCATTAGACATTTTTAATGCCACTTTAGTTAAAGAAGACTTTAAACAATATTGCCAGGAACAAATTACCATATTGAACGAAAAGAGTGAACATTTGCGTTCTGTTATTATCCGTACGTACAAGTACACCACAATTTTAGAATAAAATAAAGTAAATGTAGTTGATTTATGTGTATTCAGTGTACTCTGTGGTTTAATGTAGTTTAAATAATCTGGTTTAAGGGGAATGCGCTAAGGTAGCCCGCGAAATTCAAATTTACCAACGTTTTTTGCAATTTTTATACTTCTGATTCATATTCTAATGATTATAATTCTGTAAAGCCATATTGGTTATGGCCGCGAATCATAATTAGATCAACATACGTGTTACTGACCTGCAAATTGCAAAAAACGTAATAAAATTTGAATTTTGCGGGCTACTTTAGCGCATCCCCCTTAATCTAATAATTTTAACATGTGTGCAGTCTAGAGCTCCGGCCACACGTGGAAATCCATCAATTTCATAAAAACCTTCTGCAACTCTACGTAGTTCCGTCCGGTCTGGCATTTTAATATAGAGGTGGCTTAATTTTGCTAGCTCACGGGATACTTTTTGTATAAACAAACTGACAAACAACCCGACCCAACCTGTTTCCGACAAACTGTTGATTTATTTATGTTTATTAAATCACCCAATACCTACTTGCTGGAAAGATCCAGTGGCGAAAAATCTCAAACATATTAAAAGCTGTGTCAGGCCATTAATGGATTTATTTCTTTGCGTCACTGGTTCTAAATCTTAATCAAATAGGTTACAAATTTGAAGAACTGCCTCCTTGGAAATTCTATACTTTACACGAAACTCTTTTCCATCATGTTATAAAAATGAATTCACTCGGTCTGGGATTCGACGGCGAGGTAAATCTACTAAATAAGAATCAGATAATGACGAAAGACTGGTTAAAGACATCTTTCAATTACAGAAATGCATTCAAGTACCGTAGAAAACACTAATGTTGCTCTTAATGGATGCTTTTCGGCCCATTAAAATTAAAAAATCTGAAATGTCAAACTTAAAGTTCACCACCTGCTAATGGGCGCTAATGAAGTTACGTGCAACGTAAAAGTGTTTAAAATGGCCGGTTTCATTAGGTTTGACATTTCATTAGTTAAATTTAATGGAGCATTAAAATAAAATAAAAAATGGTTTTGTGCAATGATTTAATGCTACATTAGTGTTTAATGTAGTCTTTAAAATTTAAAGATCGTTTCTGCAACTGAGTGAAAGGGGCACACATTAAGAGCTACTCGCGTATGTTTATTCTACAGGGGCACATGCAATGGTTTTAGAGATATACTATTCATCAAAACGTTACTCCAGCAGGAAATGCAATATCTCGAAAATCTGAAGGGGCACAGATTTTATTTTTGGGGGCACATTTTGGCACACATATAAGCTATCTGGCCATGCACAGTTTTTCTCTCTCCGATCATTCGTTTAGAATTTTCCTGCTAGAAAAACGTTACCCCAGCAAGAATCGTTTTTTCGATTTTTTTTCGAAACGACAGGGGGCACACATTTTTTATGTGGGGGCACATTTACAGCAGATAAGGCACCAACTATACGTTCTACTCATATAACTCTAGGAGATACTTTCTTGTTGGGGTAACGCACACGCTTGCAGCAACGTTAAATTAGTAGGAAAGAAATAAATAAGAAATACCTATAACCTATACCTATACCTTATATTCATATAACAACACAAAAGATAGGTATTTACAATACGGAAAAATAATTATTCAAGTACCACCACCTACCACGTCATTAACAAAGGTATCACAGGCCATGGGTAACGATAGGTTTTTTTTTTTTTATAAATATGTACCCAGGTACACAGTTTGTATAAAAATTATAGATATTGAACTGTTGTTATTACTATTCCGACATCCATCAATTTATGTGCACGAGTGTACATCTCATAAACAGCTCAATACCATTGACAACTTAATTTGGTCGGGTTATATGCGGACATTTAGTATGGAAAAGTCATGAAAGCTAATTTCTCTTAAAATACAACACTTGGGAATCTGAATTTTTGGTCACTATAACTTCTTTAGGAGCACTAATTTTTGTATAAAGGGAAGAAATCACAGAGTTTTTAATAGAGAAATCTTCAAATGAAAATTTAACACCGTAACTACCGCCACCCCACCAATGGTATGGTATATCTCGTAAACTACTGAAGTAGTAATTTTGAATTTTGGGTATCAATTTTATCTCGCAGAGCACTAATTTTCTATGTAGGTTTGAGGAAAGCGACTAGCTCCTGAAACTTGGAATCAACACTCAAAGTCGTGGTCCTGCTGAACGAGCGCGCGAAAGTTATCATCGTTGATTTCTTGGTAAATACAAATGTTTCAGTTCTTTTTTTGTTACGAAATGAATCACATTCAAGAGCACTAATTATTTGTATACTTAGAATAGCTGTAGCATGCCCCCTTTTTCTGCGCTCATGGTGGTCCTGCTGAAGGGAGCGTGACTACCGCAGGACCACATTCAAAGTCGATTATCTCGAAAACTGCTAAGGCACCAATTCTGTTGTTCGAGCACTAATTAGCACCAATTGAGCACTAATTATTTGCCAAATATGGAAGCGATTGGCGTTGGTGGGGCGGCGGTAGTCACGGACATCAGAAAAGATGTGGACAACGGTTAGTACACCATAAATAATTATTAAGTTTATATTACAATAAACCACAAAACATTATTCATCAGAGTCAATTTATTCTTCAACTGCAAATGTAAGTTATTCGAGTATACTCGTTAACTTGTAAAGCCTACTTAGCTGTGATAGATTTCCTATTTATTTCGTTATACCTACTACTGCCATGAATTTTTTCACATACTTATTCAAAAACAACCATTTAGCTGGCAGGGGGGGCATCTTCTTAACAATAGCGACCTATTGCCCCCGACTGCATGAGATTGTTTATAGTAATAATTTATATAAATCTTGTTTCCATCTTTTTTTAAGTTCAGTTTTTACGCAGTTGGGTCAAGGACACTCAAGGAGCAAGTGGCGCCTAATTCTTCCCACCCTCTGTAAATTAATATCGATTGATCCAACACCGCCGAACTAGAGCCGGAAGAAGGCACTTTTTCGAATTCGCCTAATTCAACCTTTACTATTTATTACTTATTGTATATAGGTAAAATTAGGTTTGTATGTAGAGTGAAATCTCTGGAACTACTTACTAGTCGAATTTTAAATTCTTTTTGCATTTGATAGCCCAGTTTTTGAGGAAGCTATAGGCTATTCATCACACTACGACCCTTAGAAGCCGAGCAAAAAGAAAATAAGTCATAAAGAACGCTAAGCGCAAAAAGAAGTAGGTAATAAAAGGTGATATCGCTGGCATGCAACGCGACGCAGTGGGTCGGGGGAACACGGAATGGATTTCACGCGGACGTGCGGACGTAATCACGGACAGAAGCTGAAGCTAGTGAATTAAACAAAACTTTCCTCATGAACCACTCCGTCCATTGGCAAAAGAAAACAGTATGAAAATCCGTTCGGTAGTAAGAGTTTATCGCGTTCAGAAGGACAGACAGACGCGGCGGGGGGACTTTGTTTTATAGGTAATATCCATAGATATAAGAAAGAAGTCTGTTTTTAATATTTCTATGGTAATACCAATAATACTAAGTAAGCACCGGGTAAAACGGGGTGAATAGAAATGCAGGGGTGAATCGAGATGCAACTTTAAAATGGATTTTAACGTTGTTAAAATATATTTTGTTACCAAAAAGGACTTTAGTGTGTTACCTGAACTTAACGATTGTGTCCTTGTTGGCAACAAACTATATTATTTCAAGGTTAAAATCCATTTTAAAGTTGGGTCTCGATTCACCCCGTTTTACGGTACGTTATACGATATAAACAAAACAATAATGCAATAACAAACCTCTACTACAAATGTATGCTCAAACGACTCCCTACCACGAAACGACCTTTCGATTTCGATTAGCCCGCGATTCGAAACGCTCCTCGCCTCGCTCACTCAAAGACTTCAATCAAACTTCAAAGTTTCAAAAGAGTATCGCTCGCTCAGTCGTTCGCGCGCGTTCACGAGTGTTGCACGTACGGCCTACCTCTGTAATTTATATCAATCGCGATTAGTCCATCGAAAACTATCGATAGTAAACTCGTATCAGTTTGTTAAAATGGCACCTTCTTCCAATGCTGTTGTTGGAATTGATGATGATCAGCGTTTTGCGTTGATGAAGGTAGGTTATATGAAAAACTACTATGTTGTTTTCATTATCAAAGAATCTGTGATTTTATTTATTTGTTTACGCGATTAATGTTATAGAAATTGCGATAATAAAGTATTATAGTGTTGGTAGGTAACAATCTTGTCTATGTTCTAGTGTTCTAAATTCTTTGTCAGCAACTAGCTCGAATCGTCTACCCAACTAACAAAAACGTCGTATAATTCTAGTCTTATAAGACTTCATGTTATGTAATAGTTATATAGTGGTATGTAGCGAACTATTATGTTATATAGAAGTTTATCTTACAACTGTTCAGTCGCGAGACTGTAATGTCTTATTATATAGTTGATTAAACGTTTTCAAGACTAACTTATACGACGTCGTACAATGGTATCAGTGTATATGTTTAGTAAACGGTTTCAGGACTAACTTATACGACGTTGTACAATGATGTCAGTGCACATGTTGAGTAAGCGTTTTCCATTAAACGTCATGACGTTTAATGGACAATGTATTGGTCATATAAACGTTGCGGTTAAATAAAAGGTTTACATACGACAACCGTCGTCGTGTGCAGAATCTTAACATAACTTTTATACCATTAAAACGCCGCTTTAACATTTGTGCATGACCTTTATATAACAAAGCTATTTTGGTCTATATGGAAAACTAACTAAGACGTGTATGCGACTAAAATGTTAAATTTCAACTATAACACAACTAAAGTAGACTTTTAAATCATTTAAAGGTCAAACCCACACTCTAATTAAACCATTCCCATTTTGTTTTGTAATTAATAAAACCGGTCAAGTGCGAGTCAGACTCGCACACAGAGGATTCCGTACCCTATTAAGATCGAGCAAAAATCGCCGAAAAAAAAACTTTTTCGTATGGTGTCCCCATACGAAGAAGTTATTTTTTCGGCGTTTTTGGTGACCCCCTTTAATTATTACCTTTATTATTTATTTTTTGATAAAGTGGCACTAAAAATACACAATCTGTGAAAATTTCAACTGTCTACATAGTACGGTTTATGAGATACAGGTTGCTGACAGACGGAAGGACAGCGGAGGCTTAGTAATAGGGTTTCGTTTGCCACCGTTCCGCTACAAAATCTTGAAAAGTAAGTTATGTTTAGGGAACCCTAAAGTCGACTTAATATGGCCGGGCGTCATGGTCTCAAGCAAAAGTCTATACGACCTTTTTGTTATATTAGTGTATTATAGAGGTCACCATATAACTTAGACAAGATGGTTGGAGCTTTATTATGAAAACATATTTTTAATAATTAACTATAACTATTGAATTACAAAGAAATAGGGGAGGGCGTTAAAAACTTCCCAACAAGAACACATATATATATTGTCATAAAACTAAAGTTCCCTGAAAGATTAACACAGCTACTACTATATAACACACTAATTTAAATAAATAGGCCCAGAATAGATATTTTGTAATCATGGAAAGTAACTTGATTTACTTTTTTAGTATTGTGCTTGTATGAAAGATTAATCTTTCATACAAGCACAATATTTATCATGAGAATCAAAACGGTTGTCGTTGAGTCGTTTTTTGACACTAGCCCAACGTTTCAGTCGTTTGGCAACTACATTATAACTGCTTTAAGACATAAACGGTCACATAGGGGTCTCATCACAACCAGTATTGGACCGTAAAGTCAGACTTTAACTTTTATTTAACTTGTTTATAACGTTCAGCGGTCATTGGCTGACTTCTACGTAACTGCTAACCGATAGAAGAGTTGTATAATTTGGGCCATTTTCGGGTTTTTTAAATGTTTATATTTACGCGTATACGACCAATCTTAAAAGATTAACTAAAAATGTAAAACGTTAACTTGAATATTATAAAACATTAATTTGTTAGTTGGGTAGTTACCGTATGGCACTATTGTTACGTTACCGCTTTTATTATTACACTTAATTATTGCCCAAAAAAGGAGAAAAACAAGTGTATTTGTTTGTATCAGGGTTGCCAGACGTCCTGATTTTGGCGCGACATCCCGATTATTTGCCCAAAATTAAATGACCCGCGCGGGTCAGGCTCAATTCCGCTTTTCGGGGATATTTTTTTTCTTAGTAATTCGTAAGTAATGTAGGTATTATATCTCTGAAGATTTTCCTGGCTTATCTACTGGGCAAACCAGACAATTATTGTTATTACTACAGTAAAGTAGCGATTTATGAAAATACGTTACTTTACGTTATTTTCTATGGCTACCTAATAACATAATCTAGTAAACTTAATTTGAACGTCAAATAAAAGGATACGTTGTAATAAATAAAATACTAGATAAGTACTGATTATTATTTACGTATTTCATAAGATGGTTTTGAGTTTCGACGAAAGAATGGAAGCTTTTTTACTCAAAACGTTTCAGAATCCCGCTTTGCCCGAAAAAAATCTGGCAACGCTATACGTTTACGTAAGTACCTATGTCCTACTCTTAAGTGAGTTTCTTTAGTCCACCATAACTAAATGCCTGAACTTGGATATATGGTATCATCGTTAGAATCCTTACATCCTTACATATTCCTGAGTGACACTATAAGTTTTTTTTTAAGTGAATACTTCTTTAGGCGCGTTGAGTACTTTTTGGGTGAACAAAAATCATGGAACTCGCGTCATCGTCACCGAAAGCTTTCCATGAGCTATATTTAAACTGTTTTTACTTCTATCGGCAGTCCCCAGACTGCCGTTATTTTAATACAATAAGGCAGCAGAAATTTATTTTTTTACATTTAAAATGGAGCCATACCTCCTGTATGGCTCCATTTTAAAATGTGAAAAAATTAATTTCTTTAATTATTACAACATGAGTATCAAATTGAAGGCCTTGATGAGCACATTATAAAACTATATAATTTATTGTTTATGCAAAACAAACATTAATGTCATCTTTGGCTGCAAACGATTTAATCAGACTAGTAAGAATGCGAATTCTCGTCCTCGTCCATCCCATCGACGCTTCGCCTCGCCGCGCCATGAGAGTTTAAAACCGTCTTTAGTGCTTATTGTGCTTAAGTGCATAAAAATAAAAATGAAAGCCACCTAACATGAATAAAACTTGTCACTAAAAAATAAAAAATAAAACTTGACTGCCCTGCTAAAAACGAACTAAAAAGTACCTACTTACTTACTTATAAAATAAGTTGTACTTATTTAATTTATCTGCATGACCTTGTGTGCGACCTTCACTTTGTATTTAAAACCGAGTAAGGTGTTTTTGACTTTTTAATTATTTTTTAGCAGCACGTAAGAAATGCATGCACAGCACAAAAACAAAAATCTCTAGAAACCTATTAAAGTCATGTCAGTAAAAAAAAACTAGTTTTTAACGTAGGTAATGGTCTATTTGGAATGAAGGGCAAGCGCAGCATCCATCGGTTCATTGATCTCTTGCAATAACGAACGGCCGCAGATAAATACAGCACTTAGGAAAACGCAACGATGCGCAAGCGCAAGTAATAATTATTCTAAACATTAGGTAGTTAGGTAGGTATCTACCTAGATACATTAAGGCTCGTGCAGACTGGCGTGACATCGCGGGCATGACAGGCAGCACGACACTTTCCATGAAGTTTTCATAGAAATCCTGCTACTAGAGTCGCGTCGTCGCGCCTGTTTGCGGGAGTCTTTAATCTAATCCCCACCCCTACCCTTCTAACCTAACCTACTCACCTACGCGTTTACCTGTATACGTCATCTTTTTGTAGGTAAACATGAAAAGGTATAATTTAGTCTTATCATAATTATCATCAATTATAGAGGTATCAAAGGCTACTGAAGTAAACTACAAACTAAGTAGGTACCCAGTTACTTTGTAAAGTTTTATATTATTTTAATTATTATGAATGTGAGGACTATGTGGGCCATTGTTTTTTTTTTCTCAGTTTTATTTATGGTCTGGCAGTTTGAGTACTTTATGCGGTCTACACAAACGACCTTACTTTGGTATAGTTCGTCGAATCGTTGATTGAGCTCCTTAAGACGCAGATATATGCCAGTGACCTTGAGTAGTTAGCTTACGTGTTTTGTACTGAGCTCACGCAACGCGTCGTACGTTCAGCCAGTAATAGGCCTCGCCCCACAAGGAGCGCTGTCCCCAATTTGATGCATTATTAATTTATTATACACAAAAAAAAAGGTCTTTTAATAAAACACGTATAGGTACTAAAAGATCAATAATTAAATTATCTTTAAATTGGTGAAGGTTTCAGAAAAATACGCTTGGTAGATTTTCCGCCATTTTCAGTTTTTATCCGCGTTAGACATAACTTTACAAATTAATTTCACTATGTAATAAAAACATAATCTAAAATATTCACATTAAGTTATTGAGAAAATACTCTAATATAACATATATTTTTTTCAAATCATTAACACTACTCTTCGCGTGATCTTCATTATAAACTCATTAGAAGTCGGTTATCGTCGCCTTAACTAAAGCAAGGCAAAATTGTAGGTATTGAAGCAGCTAGGTACATTTAAATCTCAGAAAATTGTTTTTTTTTACGTGAATATGAATAATGATGACCAGTCAAACGAGTTTTGGGTGTCATTGAAATGATCAAATTAACTGCATAACAATGGTACACAAAAAACAGCTTGCGAGTACCAACTTGAAGATAATGTGCTTAACAACAAAGGCTTTGTTAAATTATGCAAACTTGTCTGTTATTATAATATACACATAGATACACATGCACAGATACAATACATTATCGGCGGCGTAGTTGCGCGTACACTTTACAGTGGCGCTGGCTTACATTCTGACAGTTCAACAACATGAGCCAGACTAGATTTAATTAAAAATGCATACACTTGCATAATGCATGCTGTATGTATATATTAAGACGCTGACAATACCTAAGGCGCGGTCACTGTCAGACTGCATTCAAAAGAAAAAGAAGCGCGATGACACAAAGCTTGTAATTTATTGCAAAATATGAAGGAATTATCTACCTATTTACTCAAATTTTAGTTGAGTAATCTAAAATAAAAAAACAACCATGTTCTGCATTCAAATAATACGTTCTTGTTATTATTAAATACCAACCGTACGTTAATATCGTTAATATTTAATACAGATATTTTGGATTGGAACTCAAAGTAAAAGGTTAGTTTACCGTGATTTTGTATCGAGTTTTTTTTTTTTCTAATCGTGTTTTGGTAACAACCAAGTTCTGAGAAATATGTTCAAAAATAACAGATATTTTTTTCCGTTACCACATAATAAACTTTAAAGATTTGCGGCGTGCACCGCACAAACTTCGGGCATTATTGCGCATGTCAAATGAAAAAATGTCAACGTACACGCGTCCCCTCCTGACGAAGCGGGCAATTTTTTTTTTTTAATGTATGGCATCTCGTAGCAGACCTAGAGAGGCCGTGGCTACTTAACCGGATATTCCTGTGATTGCCTAAAGGCTTTTACATACCGGGGAGACTTGTCGCGCGACGCGACACGACACAAAGGCACCGCTCGTCCCGCGACACGCGGGGCCTTTTTGCCGTGTCGCGTCGCGCGACAAGTCGCGCTGGTATGTAGAAGCCTTTAAGGTTTTTAATCTTAAAGCCTCCAGCCAGGGCGTAAATTATATATTTATTAAAACTAAAACGACAGCGCACTAAGGGCACCCCCTGTGGGGTACGGACCTCGGCTTAGGGCGTCGTTGGGGGAAAAATTAAAAATTACGCACACAATACAATACAATAATACACTTTGATTGAACCCAGGATCTGATATTCAGGACTGCTTGGGACCACTAGATCAACGAGGAACTCGTCCTTCAGTTCCTTGTTAGCATCACCTATCCACTCTGCCTGCCTAACCCATTTATGTATACAGGTTTTATGTTGTATTATGTCACACGTTATAATATTATCTACTTGATATCGGCCACAATAAAGGCTATAAATATTAATTCACATACATTTCCTGCTGTCTAGTCATACATTGTGCAAAGATGCCCCACTTTTTCAAAGACACTTTAAGTTATCCGAGCCAGACTAGTTTTAATTAAAAATGCATACACTTGCATAATGCATTCTATTAATTAATAGAAAGGATTGCATCATAAGCTACTCGGCACTCTTAAATTGCGTAATAACACAATCTCGATCACATCCGAAAATTTTGCATATACTAATAGACAAATTTAGTCCATCATTGCTTTAAGTTTAAATTTAAATTCGTCTGCTCAACATCGTAAATAATGCAATGAACGTGTTCAGCCACGTTTATTGCGTTAGGCTCCCAGCAGACAGGTGCGATGCGGCAGCGCGACGCGACGCAACACTAGTACCAACTTCATAGTAATAAAATTGTTCTACCAGAATCGCACCGCGCCTGTCTGCGAGAGCCTTTATGCGATATGCCAAAATTAAAGAAAATGCGATCAATTGACTGTGTACCTGCGGGATCGCGGCCCTCGGGCACGAACCCCTAATTATAAGTGTGTTACAAAATTACCCCGCGGTGATTACGTAAACATAATCTACTGTGAAACTGTAGGCTAATTGCGTAACGCAGTTTGTTTTGGAAGCAGATTCCAAATTTAAGCAAACTCCAGTCGGAATCGGTTTCCATATTTGGAATTGTGTAACAAATTTTTTTCCAATCCAGTAGAATTTTATAGAGGTGTACAAACTAATCGGCTAGAGTATGTTTTGATTTTACAAAAATGCTGAAACATTATTTCATTATTATTTTGTTTATTTATCCCTTCCCTAATAGTAGGTAATTACTTAAGAAATGCTAAGTTTTCCATACAAACTTTCATCCCCTATATCAAATATTTATTTATTGAATAAAACGTATTTGTAGTACGTACGTACGAGCTTAATAATTAAATAAGCGTAGTAGTAAAACTAACAAATATCTGTAGGGGTGAACTACTGTTCTCCTAGCTAGGTAGCAAAGCAACCTGTGTTATAGAGAGACAGTTTGCCTCCTTCAATAAAAAGCTTAAAAATAATGCTACGTGTTGACTCCTAAATCAAGTCATTAGTTAAATTACATACATTTTTATCAATGTAGTTAACTAGAATAATACTAATAAATTTAATACTGTAATTGGTTACAAATACGGAAAGAAAAAGAAAAAATATATTCTTATAAAAAAAAAATAAGTATAAAATCATAGTAAAAAAAAGAATGTTTTAAGTGAGACGTGATTCAGTATGTTTGAGTGTTTGTTGTTTGTGTACTGCTATATAACCCCCTTCCCCTTCCCTTTAGTAATATTTTTGAGTCAAAAAGTAGCCTATGTCCTTTCACAGGATGCCAACTATCTTCTTGCCAAATTTTATAGAAATCCGTTCAGTGGTTTAGGCGTAACATGCAGACAGACAGACAGAGTTACTTACGAACTTATAATATTAGTATGGATACCTATTTAAAATAAATATATGTATGTATACATATAATTAGGATGTGAATGGTGAGTGACCTCCAACAATAACAATTTACCTACATTTTGTATAAATTATTAAATTTGTAATAACGGTGTTGATGTGACATTGAAAAAAATTCTCGTAAACATAGAAATTGCCAATTCGTTTTTCTTGAATTCAATTTCGAAAGTAAGGTTTTGTAAATAAAAACTATACTGCCTACCTTAATTTCGGTGAGGCTGTAGCCTGTACTATTATACTCCATTTGAAATAAGATTAGAAAGAACAAGGCTCACGGCCCATACAAAATTAACCCACGTCCTACAGCATAGAGAAGTACTTATCTAAAAAAAAATATAAAAATGAGTATAAATAAATAATAAACCGATTTAAAAAAAAAAAAACACTATAACTAAAGTGAAAAATAACCTTAATTTCGGAAGTCGGTGTCTTTGGATCTATTTTAGTGTTTTGCCACCGACTTCCGAAATTAAAGTTAAATTGATTTTTTTTTGGAAATCTTTTCTTTTTTTTTTCACTTTTTATTGGGTCAGTTTGCAATTTACCTAAGTTACAATAGGCTTATGTCAACTGCTCCTCACCTTTTACAAAATATTGCTTTTCCCGATGCAGGGGCGTTAATTGTTGAGGAGTTCTCCTGGTAGGTAAGAACCAGGAGAACTGGAACTGATGGTGACTTCACCATATGCATTGTGATGATCATAAATTGCTTAGCAATAATATTAAAGTGTCTAATCGAATCGCAACAGTGAAATACGTATTATTAAATCGTTCCGGTGGCCATCTCATCTGTGGTCTTCATCAGCAGTTCCACTTCACCAAATGGTGCTTTCATGTTGCAAATGCATGAGTTAATGTATAAAAAATACTGAAATCGATATAGGCGTGCCTATAAAATTTGAGGATTGCTCTCGATTTCCATGGGATCCCCTCATAAGATTCTGACTTGGTGACAATGGGACGTCCTTGGGAGCATACCTATTCAAACAGAAAAATAATTTTCAAAATCGGTTCTACAATTGACGGAGCAATCGATGAACAATGAGAAAAAAAACCTCATCCTTTTTGGAAGTCGGTTTTAAAAGATGGCATACTTCCGATCGCCATATTACAGTCTAACATAACAGTATGTAACAAAAACCCTGTTGTTCCTTTTACGGACGTATACATTTACCTACTCGTATAAGCACAACATTGGTGGAATTATAATTAAAAAAAAATAAGTATTGGCTAGTCGAGAAGTCAAAATCAAAGAATGAAAGAGATTAGAAATCAGTTAAACATTACAAATATTAATAATTAAATATTTATTTTAATTATTTTTGTTGAACAGTTTTTATAAATGACTTGCTTTATTACGTATGTATACCGATTCTTAAAACGTAGGTAGAAGGAACAACAGGGTTTTTGTTACATATTGTATAAAAAAATTGCTAAGAAAGTTTGTTCAAAGGCAACGAATAGGCATATGTACAAGAATAGAAGTAGGTACAATATTGAGAAATATTGGGTGGGCCCACCTATGAAATTGGCGTTTTTTTCTCACAAGTAGAGAACGTCGTCACTTCTATGATTTAAAATATTCATCAATTGCTTGGTATTATATTATATCGAATAATGACCATCATAGACAACTACCAGTAGTAAAAAAACCTTATTACCTGTAGTTTTCTAAACATAAAAAATACCTTAAAAATGTCTCCTCATTTTGTTAGCAGAAATGACCACTATTTAATTTTGTCGTTAGCCAAAATCTAAGTGGCATATCGTTATCTTAGTTTTGAAACATTAGTGCATAAAAGTTTTAAAACATTAGTGTTCGTGGTTGTTATATAAATTAAGAAAATGTTAGTATGAAAAATGCGACTTCTTTAAAATTCTCCATACAAAACGCTGATTTCATAGGTGGGGGACCTATTACCTCTATCTTGAATTGTAATCAAGCTCAACTGACAGTAGAAAGTACTTCTAAGAAGAACCTATTACTTTATGATTATTCTGATAATCTTATAGTAGTAGTAGTACTACTAGTACTAGTACTTAAGGCGACGATAACCGACTTTTAATGACTTTATACTGAAGATCACGTCTAAACGAGTAGAGTTAATGATTTGAAAAAAATATATGTTAAATTAGAGCATTTTCTCAAAAACTTAATATGTGAATATTTTTGATTATATTTATATTACATAGTGAAATTAATTTGTAAAGTTATGTCTAACGCAGATAAAAAACTGAGAATGGCGCAAAATCTACCAAGCGTATTTTTCTGAAACCTTCACCAATTTAAAGATAATTTAATTATTGATCTTTTAGTAACCACGTTTTATTAAAATACCTTTTGGTTTGTGTATAATAAATTAATAATGCGTCAAATTGGGGACAGCGCTCCTTGATGGGCGAGTCCTATTACTGGCTGAACGTACGACGCGTTGCGAGAGCTCAGTACGGAACAAGCAACCTAACCACTCAAGGTCACTGGCATGTATCTCCGTCTTAAGAGCGTTTACGACGTACGACATTTCATACAAACTTTCAAGCCCTTGTTTTTCGAAATGACTGAACCGATTTTAATGCAACTTCATACGTAATAAGCAGGATACAAAGGTCCAAAAACGTTAGCTAAGAACATTTTCACTTTTCTATACAAATAAATAAAATAATTGAAGTGTCTATTTGTGATGTCAAAATAAATGCAAATGAAAGTATATACGGTACTTATTATAACATAAAAAACAATTTTTAAGTTTGTTGTCTGTATGTCTGTTTGTTCCGGCTAATCTCCGAAACGGCTGGACCGATTTCGAGGGTACTTCCACTGGCAGATAGCTGATGTTCTATGGAGTAGGTAACTTAAGCTTGACTAACTTTTATTTTAGGCGCCGCGGGCAGCAGCAAGTCATAAAATTTAAAGTTAAAGGCCAATTAGCATACGTATGCTAACTATCTAAGCTTATAAATAAATTCTTAGAATGGGAAACCGACAATTGAATAACCCAATTGAATAACTTCGCGCCCTTCACTTAAGCAATAGATAGACAATTCAAATAAAAACAAAAATATTTCTAAGTGAATTTAAGTATGAATCTAAGTTCGTTTTCTCAACTTGTTACACGGTTGCGGTCGTTACCGACAGATGACGTGATGCAAGGGACTGCAAGAAACCATTACAAAATGTTTGCATTTCGCACTACTGGCGAGCAGAGGTTGTCAACATCTGCACGCGCGATAACCATAGACATGTCATAAAAATATTAAAGTGAATCCGCAGCTGTATCCCCCGAAATTAAAACTTTTTCTTTCTTTTATTCAATCGAACAAATCTAACTTAGAGAAATGTATTGGGGGTGAATTTGTATGTACTACGAAACGTGACTTTTACTATAAAAAAAATGACCCGTTCGTATATTTATGTATGCATAACTCGTCAAAATGTAGGGAACGGCAGATTTTTTTTTTCGCGATTTCATGTTTGGTCCCATAGTAAAAATTGTTCATAATGATTATTTATTTATTTATTTTCTTCTTACACCAACCATTACAGAGTAACCCAATGCGGTTAGTGGCTTCTACATACTGGCGCGACACGCGACGCGACACAAAGGCCCCGCGTGTCGCGCGACGAGCGGTGCCTTTGTGTCGCGCGACAAATCGCGCCTGTATGTTACAAGCCTTCATGCGCTTATCCTAACTTTTTTTTTTTTTTTTGTGGGAAATTATCAAATAACTTCTCCCGCTCTGGGCGGAGCGGGAGGGCGTGTCAGACTTTTACTGACTAAAACCCACCCGTATTCCTTCATTTGCCTGTGTGCCAGGGCCACGATATCACTTTCGGACAAACTCGCAATACGGAGACCGTGCGGTAACCCCGAACCAACCTGATGGCCATGACCCTTCGGGACGCGTTCAATTGGCGGGCTGGTCGCAGCCTTAAGGAACGCGCCCACACCGGTGCCCCGTAAAGGGCCATGGACCGCACGATCCCCGCGTAGAGCCTCCGGCAGGAGGCGTTTGGACCCCCTAGATTGGGCAGGAGCCGCTTTAAGGCAGCCCCGGCCCGCTCCAGTCTGGGAGCCAAACGTCGAAAATGCTCCACGAAGTTCCAACGGCTGTCGAGGACGAGTCCCAGGTACTTCATCGTCGACTCGACATCGATGTGAACCCCTCCTGCCGTTATCCTAACTTAACTTATTATGAGTATTTACAATCCCCCTTTAAAAGGTTGTGCGTTACACCTCGTATAAGCTCCAGGGTAAAATGTTACCCCGTTAGCCAGTTTGTTGCCATGGTGGGTACCATGGACCGCCATGAGAACGAATGAATCTATACTGGAGGAACTCAGTATCACCAAGCGACTTTCTACAATATGCCAGGAGCGAGCCCACAGCTTTTTCGGACATATTAAAATTATGCGTTCACCTAACCATGGTCAGGAAATGCATATGATACTGGGCCGGGTGGTAGGAAAACGCGCTCAAGGCCAGAGCTCCGGCAAGATGGTCCGACGCGATGAAGAAGGCTGTTGGAGATAGCATTTAACGAGCGATCCACACTGCAGAAGACTGCATAACTTGGAGACGCATCGTATGTAGTCGCGATCCTCAGCATTGAGGGAAAGATGAACGAGAAGGTGGTTGCAGAGATGAAAGTCCAAGTGTCCACGATGAGACAGAGTACCTATACTCCATTTGAAATAAGATTAGAAATTGAAACAAACTTTTTTACAGTCCGTTCAACCGATTTTGACTTCAATTTCGTAGACATAAGGATGGCATTAAAAGCAAAAACATGAATACAATACCAACTGTTTATTACAGGTGCCATTTGTCATGCCACCAACGCAATAGAAGTCAAAATCGGTTGAACGGACTGTATAAAAGGTTTATTTAAATGTCTAATCTTATTTCAAATGGAGTATACATACCTTTAAATAATCGCTCAAAACCTCCATATTTCGCAGTAGTTAGTTATCCAAGCATTACCTCTCTGTAATTTTCGTCTATAAAGAAGTAGGTACAGATTGCACGTCAATTTTCGTATCATGCAGTGATTGAGTCATAATATGCGGGAACGCAAGCGCATTGCGATCGTGTAGCAGTGATCGTTGTGTCAACACTTGACAACTCCCGAACACGGCAACAGACATTAAAGTTCTTTATTTTGCTATTTTTACCTTCACTTTCGTATTGCGGTTAAGAGGGCTATCACAATTTTTCTTGAATTTGCGCGTTTTACTCGAGTTTTGATGTGTGATTATGGTTTAGATATAGCCATAAAATAAAAAATAAAATGTGCCCAAGCAAGTTTAATTATTTATCTTGGGAGCGCTTTAAATAAATATTTCAATTTATTTACATAAATCAGTATAAACCTTGTCTCTGCAAAGGATGTTTCATAAAATTTTACTTTTGGGTATCTTTTGATGCTTTTTTACACCGAAGATAACGTAATTTAAGAAATTATAAAAATGTCCATGGTACTACTGTATTTTATACTTGGGAGCGCTTTAATCAATTTATTATATTTCGTACAGTAATTCACCAAAAATAATTCTGTAAAACAGAGAGTTACTGACCATTTTTCATCCGAAGTTTTATTTTTTATCTACGAATATAAAATCCAAATTCAAACAAATACTATTTAATAACTAAGTTAACTATGTTACCTTGCTCGAAAAAAAATAAAATAGTCTATTTAAAAGTAAAATAACGGCGTAAATTAACGGCGAAATAAGCTATATTTTCGAGAGCGCAAAAGTGATGAAACTATTAACGGGTGCTGAGACTGACACGAATGGTGTATCACTACGAAAACTGTACTTTTATAGTTACACAGACTTATTGTTTCGATTATTTCACGCTTTCACACAATTAGATAAGAAATTGACGAAGAACGTTTTTTTTTTTGTGATAGCACCCTTAAGCTACGCGAACTACACTTCGGTCGCTCTCTGTTGTACAGCGAGAGGTCGAGCGGTGTGCGAGAGGGAGCACGTGAAGTGTTGTTCGCGTTATCGTGACAATGTAGCCGTAGCATTAGAAAATAGAGAGAAGCTTATGTAAAGATTACAGGAAAAATAAAACGATGTCTCTAAATAGCACAGTTTTTCAGAAATCATCAACATCATATATTCGTACGGAACCCTCGGTGCGCGAGTCCGACTCGCTCTTGACCGGTTTTTTATAGATAATGGAGCTATGTAAAACAGCGGATCCGACAATCCATCTGCGACATCTACATTATAACAGTGTTAACCGATCTTTTTTGCTGACCGTCATTGCTCTGTGCTGTTGATTTATTTGTTTATTAAATAATAATATTTAAAGAACAAATGTTAGGTAACTGACAATAAATATGTTTTACAATTAAAATAAAATAAAATGTAAATTAATTGCAACTTTGCAACACATTTGAAACTTAAGCAATTTTAATATGATCGCTCTAGAAGTCTAGAAAGTCAGAGACTGTCTCTATATGTATAGTTAGGTAATGAATTTATTTATAACACAAGTAGGAAGCACTGGTTTCTTCAGTGCACCAACGTCCGTTTGGTGTCACAACAATAAAACGAGAACTGCATGCGTTCTTTTGTGTTTTACACAAGAGTATTTTTATTATTTTGTAATCGATCTGACTGCAGTGCATTCAAAGAAACAAAGAAAGAAAATATTTTATTTGTGACACGCACAGCGGGCCGAGCACGGGCGTGCCAAGACGTTTGTGACAAGACATGATAAATTATGCCATGTTAATTTGTACTAGCATTTTATGACAAAACAGTTTTATCGGTCAAACTGTGATAAAATGTGTGACTCAAGTCATGTCACAGTAGGCCGTGCTCGCCCCGCAGGAAATACAAACTTTGTGTAGACCAGGCATATTATACTCAGTGTGCGCAACCTCTGCGAATATACTGGTCATAATTAAAAATAAATACTAAGGGGTACTATATTTTATTTTACTCTGCAAGCTAAGTAAAATAAAATCTATCTAAATATTCCAACATAAAGTAAAAAATATATTATGTATGGGAAAAGTTTTTTTGCGATTTCTGACTCTTCTAGTACCCAACCCTCAGTTGGTCTCATAGAGATTTTTGATCCTTAGAAGAAACGGGATCGAATGGCATAAAAAAAAGTTTTAATCAAAACTACGCATTTTCTTGCTGAGTGTATTTTTTTTCGATATCCCTGATAGCAGATCAAATGTCTCAAAAAGTTAAGGACAGTCTCCATTTTGTTGTAGCGACAACGGTTAAGGTACTTGGCCTTACTTTCCCATCTCAAAAATCCTTCTGTTTATAACTCGGTTCAGACTGATGTTAGGTTATCTTACTGCATAAAACTTTTTTCGTCATATTATTCTGCATCTAATTAATAATTTATAATTATAGCGAGTCGGACTCGCGCACCGAGGGTTCCGTACGAATATAAATATATGATGGTGATGATTTCTGAAAAACTGTGCTATTTAGAGACATTGTTTTATTTTCACTGTAATCTTTACTTAGGCTTCTATCATATAGAATAATTTCAGATTTTTATCTCTGCAAACTTCGGAGATAAGGGGGGGGGGTGGGAACGGTATTTTTTTTTTTTTTTTTCATCACAAGTCGGAGACTACGCTGCCTAAAAAAAATATGTTTAAGAATGTGCAAACAACGTTCTTTCATATGATACCCCACATGCCCTAGTAGCCCCACTTCAAATTTTTAAGACCCCCTTTCAGTCCCTTTTGCAAAAAAGATATATTTTTTTTAATTTCTTTGTTGATTGCAAAATAGTTTGGGCAAACGTCATCTAAAACTATTCTAAATTTCAAGTTGATAGCATTAGTAGTTCTTGAGATATCCAGGTGTGACAGACAGACAGACAGACTTAGTCTCACCATATGGGTTCCTTTTTACCATTTTGGTACGGAACCCTAAAAACGAGTGTGCTTTAGACCACACTACACGTCTTTCGTAAAACAGAAATCACCGTTCGCTAGCAAAAGAAGTTTTACTTCAAAAAAGCTGCGGTCTTGTGAGTGTATATGTTACCGGCCAAACCCAATTTTCGGATGAACTAGTTTCGCCTAGGCCAAATCAGTTCTCCCTACACGCGATAGGACAAAACAGTAGACAAAATTAGTTGCTTTAAAATTATATCAATCGTTTATTATATTAACTGGTCATTATATCAAATAAAATTATAGATTCAGTTGTTATATCTTGTAAATATTAGAGATTCTGTAATTATATCAAATATTACTTACCCTTTTTTATTTTATTCCTTTATTCAGTTTACTTTGAAAATAAGTTTATAGAAGATACAAACTAAGTGAAATTAATTCAGACTAGGACGTACCTGTTTATCCTAAAGCATGTAAATTCTAACTAGGATAAACCGATTCGACCTAGGCTAAACTGGTTTATCCTATCGGTAACAGGATGAACGAGTTTGGCCTAGGCGATACTAGTGTGTCCTATCGTGTGTATAGAGAACTGGTTTAGCCTAGGCGAAACTAGTTCATTCGAAAATCGGGTTTGACCGGTAACATATACACAGCCAGTGTGAACTAAAAAAAATACCTATAAAGCGGGACGGCCCGCGGCGGTGACGCGGTGTGTTCCAAGTTTAAAATTTAAACAACTTCCGTAGCCTCTTTCCGTAACGCTCTCGTCACGCATTCACCAGCTTACTCCCCAAGTCAAGCATGCGTAAAGAAGTTTTACTTCAATATTAATACTAATAACGCTCTCGTCACGCATTCACCAGGTTACTCCCCAAGTCAAGTGTGCCTAAAGGTTTACTTCAAAAAGATTGCACCATTTTTGATCATTGACTTTTACATGGAATACGAGGTCGAAGGATACGCACTAACCATGGAAGCTTCAGAATAGGTACCAGCGCTGCGACATTTATTTTTAACTGCCGCAGCATTTTGCTGAGATAGGAGCCTTTTGGCCTCGTACAGAGGACTTTTTTGTTTTTTTTTGTGATCTGTGCAAATCCCAATAAATACTTTTTCTTTCTTTATTTCTTTTCAACGTAATTTATAAAGATACGCAATAACTACCTGAGAGTGCACTATCGCCGCCACTTTCATAACTTTCTACTCTGTCGTAACACCATCGTTCGTTTATGGTTTATCTAATGACAACCATTCACAATAAATAGTGGATAGCATGTGCCATGTCATTGAAAATGTTTATTTAACAATACTTTCAAAGAGTTTTTGAGGGCAATGGTGGTTTCTATTAAACCTTTGGCCATACTGCGGTGAATCCCGCTCGGATTATAATGCTACGGCTACATACTCGAAGTATAACGCGTTACGCGAACTACACTTTGCGCGGTCTCTCTCTCTCAACGCCTCGCTGTACAATAGAGAGCGCGCGAAGTGTAGTTCCCGTTATCGCGACAATGTAGCTGTAGCGATCGTTTGAACACCTCCATACTCGTACAAGTTAGTTGACACATTCGGCGCGATCGAATATCGTCCCGCATCCCGCGCGGGATTCACCTTGCTTCTTACCATCCGCTTGAAGCAATCTATGCTTGAATAACAATAAAATAAACGAAGTAACTAAGAGATTAAGTGGTTGGTCTCGCTCGCTAACGGCCGAACCCAATAACTTATTTTCAGTTAAAGACAGATCGCTATTGATGATAGACAGTATAATTATATCTATCCTCGGATGGCATCTCACAATCATCGATAAATGCTATCTATCTAACGAAAACAATAAGTAGGTTTCTCTACTTCGCCCTCCCGTGCGTTCCATTACAACCAACATCACTTTAAAAAACAACATGTGTAATTAAGTTTATATTAAAACTTCTTTGTTTCGTACTTATATATAAGTTACTGGATTAAGATATAATTCTGTAGAGCCATATTTGTTATGGCCGCGAATCAAAATACAACCTGTTACTGACCTGCAAATTGCAAAAAACGTAATAAAATTTGAATTTCGCGGGCTACCTTAGCGCATTAATGTTGTTTTTTTTTTTAACTTAAATTCATGTTGGAATGGTGCACGCACGGGGGGTGTTAGTAAGGGGGGGGTTAAACATCTGTTATTTTTTGCCTAGGGCGCACCGTTTTCGAGATATTTGAATTTAATTTTTTTTTTATTACTTTAAATATAAAAAAAAAAACATCTATGATCATTATTGCAATACTAAAGAGTTCATTTTAGCTTGGCTACTTTACGTTTATCCCTGCAATTCGGGGAATAGCTAAATCTGCCATCTGTAGTACTGTCCTGTCAAACAAATCGTATATTGGGACGCATACTTTGGCATTTTCATACAAATAGATATCTGTTGTAGGCGATACACCCTCCCATCAGTAGATAGCGTGGGCCGGTAGATTAAGAGATTATTGGGACGTTAAAACCATCGATAGATATATTTTTATATCTCCAGTAGGCCGAAACTGGTGATATATAGGTTATTGGGTTCGGCCGTTAGTCGTTAGCCAAAATAATTATAATTTAACCTACATTTTTAGTACGTAGAATTTATGCGTAACATGTCAGGTCTGATCCTGCATGGAGTATTGTAGCCACCTTTGGGATGGCTCAGCAAAATATCAACTTGCCGCACTTGACTCAGTGGAACGCAGAGCTAAGACGCTCATTGGCGACGTAAAACTGGTGGATGCCAAAATTCACAGCTTGGCCCATCGCCGCAAGGTTGCCTGCTTGTCGGTCTTCTACAGATTGTACTTCGGTGAGTGAGCCCAAGAACTCCACGACCTCATTCCACCGGCCCCCTTCTATCATCGGACATCTAGACGCACTGCAGGTGACCATCCCTTCCTTGTTGCTATTCCACCAATTCGCACTAAGCGTTTCCAAATGACTTTTATATTGCGCACAGCAAAAGAGTGGAACTCTCTGCCTGCGTCTGTGTTTCCGAACGCATACAACCTTAATCTCTTCAAAGTTAGAGTGAACAGGCATCTTCTGGGTAAGCTCACTCCATCGTCGACCTTGTCTCTGTCACCTCTGCCCTAGACTAAGGTCAAGAGCAAACCCATCCTATAATAAAAAAAAACATTATCATTGATCTAACTTTCTATCCAAACTCTAAATAATATGCTGTAATCATCAAATTAGAATCAATTGTAAGCAATTACCAGTAGATCAGGAAAACGTAACTAATCCAATGAACAATTTTTCAAAAAAAAAATTGCCAGTGAAGATGAAGTGCCTCCCTTAAATAAATATCACCCGTCTCTCCACTATTCCAATGCTTGCTCAAGGATGCATATCCGGTAGGCTCAAATAATCCTTCCATATCCCAAGAGCACGTCTTCCCTACCATTATCGCGCGCCCCCCGGTCTACTCTCTGATATTCAATGGTCCCTGTAGTCTCATGAAACATGAGGTTTCAGAGGCTACTGTGAATCTTTGGGTTCATTCGAGCAATCGAGTCTCGTACAACCACGCTGGGGTCGGTGCATTTCATTAATTCATTCATGCCAAAATGCATAATGTACCTACCATGAACTGCCTATCATTAGGGCCAGGGCTATTCAATTATTTTTAAGGTGTTTTATGTAAAATATTTTCTAAAACAGCCTTGAACAAATCACGCGAGTTCTACCATTAAATACCTACTTAGCGATGATGAGAACCAATAGTCGATTATTACGTACTTGTCTTACATAAACTGTCCGGTAATTACCTACTGCAACTGCATTGCTTAAACGTACGTATTTACGTAAATCATGTAACGATACCCGATTATCTTTGGATGCATTAAAAAGCGATCTAGGCATAATAGGTATTCGACATTTCGAAAATGGAAGTTTAAAAAAATACGGTGGAACACGACGCAACGGTCATTGGTCACGGCATTTTTGAATTTTCTATAATTTAGAGAGATCATTGACTAAGTGTCCTATTTCTCCTTACTAGTATCCCTACCTCCTATTTCGTCCAGTGGGTGTCGTAAAAGGCCACTAAGGGAATTACTAGAGAATGGGCAGCAGCGTTCTATAAGCATTTTAACACCATACTGCGATCCCCAACCCGGCTGAAATTATGATGATGACTGAGCAAGTAGAGAGAGACACGTTAAAAGTGTTCTAATTCTATTTTTAAACGCTTCAAAAAAATATGAATTAATAAGATTGCATGAGCGTCCAAATTCTCACAATTAAAATTGCAAAGTATGTAAAGTAGTGCTAGCTAATTATTCGGAATGACATCAGCGAATTACAACGATGGTTTTCATTATAGCAATAAATTGTACATTAAAATTAAGTTAGGTACCAACCTCCAAATCAAATTTCCAACCCAAACATGTGACCGAGGTGACCGGCACCATTATGCTGTCAAACCATCACGTGTTTGTTCACACAAAGATGGCAATAAAACAGTTGAACGAATAAAAAAAAGATTAAAATATGTATAATTCTATTAGACTTTGAATTAATAACTAGTTTTTAATTTTTTATGTTATAACATTGGTTCTATTTGTTTTATTTTTCTAATTAATACACCCATCACATTTTTTTTAATACATTCTTAATGTAGATAATTATATGCAGAAAAAAAAATTTTACCAGTGTGCTAATTTTTTTTGGTGGTTTAGTATCAGTAATAGAAGACACTTCAATTATTTGTTGAATACCTTTTTTTTCCGACTTGAAATCCTAATAAAATACCTAAAAACCTACAAATCGCAAATCGAGCGAGCGCGTACCTTCGCACGCTACGCTACACCGCGCACATGCGCCGGCCGGCAAGTCACCATACAACGTTTCAAAGTAAACACCTTTCGTTCTAAGGCATATCAAAATAAAAAATATAATATGTTTAACAAAACTCTGTCAAAATTTGCGCACAGGTTATTTTGTTTTCCTGTATATCTAAGTATTATGAAACTATTGAAGTTACGTTGCAATTTAACTGAGTTATCACAATGAATGATTGACATATATAATCAATATAAGTAACAAGTGTGAGTTGCCTCCTGACCCTCAGTTCATTATATTCTCAGGACAAATCCTATGTTTCTATATGCTTTTTTGCATACCATATATGATCACGAAACTTTAGTCCTGTGGTGAAACGGACACCCAAATCCCTCACTTCAGTGACCCTAGCCACCGATACCCCGTCCACCGTATAACTATGTCTAATGGGCGTAAGTCCCTCACTTCAGTGACCCTAGCCATCGATACCCCGTCCACCGTATAACTATGTCTAATGGGCGTACATACATTCACTTCAGTGACCCTAGCCACCGATACCCCGTCCACCGTATAACTATATCTAATGAGCGTAAGTCTCTCACTTCAGTGACCCTAGCCATCGATACCCCGTCCACCGTATAACTATGTCTAATGGGCGTACATACATACATAAACTCACGCCTTCTTCCCATGGGGGTAGGCAGAAACTATAGTACGCCTGGCACTTAATGACGTAAGTTTATACACTACGCGATCTAAAGAAGGTGTTACTGCATTCAGGTCATTATGTCTAGCCTGAGATTATCTCAATCCCAGTTATATAATTAACTACATTATTTCCGTCGACCACAAACGCAATCTAGGATGCCAATCAGTTCTTCAAAGTAATGACGTGTCAGAATGTGCCTCAAAAGTAATAGGTAACTATAATTTAATTGATGGATGACTGCATGAATTTGCCGTTCACTCACGCTGGCTCTTCCTGTACCTAGCAAAAATATATATAAAAATAAAAAATAAATATAAAATATTATATTTAATTTAATTTCGGAAGTCGGTGGCAAAAAACGAAAATACAGAACCAATGACACCGACTTCCAAAATTAAATTAAATATAATATTAAATGTGGGTGTACTACAGGTACACCTCTGCCCAACCCTTCGGGGAAACAAGGCGTGATGTTATGTTATGTGCTTCCGAAAAATTAAGTTATTTTTCACTTTTTAGTGTTATTTTTTGGAAGTCGGTTGTTTTTTTTTTGTAAAAAGTTTTTTCTAAGAATATTTTATTTTCTTGTTTTCTCGCTACTTTATAAAATCATTGTATGCATGTAAGTACTTATACATTATATCTTATTTTGTAATTTCTGGCTAATGATTTTCGATTACCTACTGTATTTGCCCGAATCAGGGGTCAAGATTTCAGAGTCGCTTGAACTCATTTATATTTATTAATCAATTATTAGTCAGAAGCAGAACAGAGTTAGTATCCCGCTAAATATATGTAATCTTTTTTAAATTTTAAATATGGAACACACCGTGTCAGAACCGCGGGCCGTCCCGCCTAATAGGTATTTTTTTAAATTCACACTGGTTGTTTATACACTCACAAGACCGCAGCATTTTTATTTTATTTTTATCGATATTTTTTTTAAATTAAGTGTGTACAATTGTTCGTATTCGCCTACCTAACCAGACTTAGTTCTATTTTAAAAAATCATTCTCGCCCTAAAGAGGGAAGCAATTACTATGAGTCTTTCCCGCCCATGGGTGGGTAGCAGCGTCCTCCACCCGCTACTCGGATCAAACAAACACTACTTTCTGAGTATGAGAAATGAAAATATATTTTCTGACGCCGAGAAAAGTATTTTTTAATAAATCCATTTGTAAATAACAAAAATAAACAAAAATTGAAAGATTGCGTAAGGCTGATTCAAATACAATAAAGCTGTTTTAGTTCTAATCGAACAGGAAGAGATTCTGTCGGCTGATTACACAATATTAGACAGTAGACTTAATAAGGCTGACACGACTCACACGACAAAGAATACAGACTGAACAAGGTTCACACGACAAAGAAGACAGACAACAAAAGAATAAGACGAAATTAATCCATGTAGAATGAGTATGGAGTATATTAGGATCGTAGCAGTTGGCGTTCTGTAGTTTCTCTGCCCATGGGAAGACGGCGTGAGTTTATGTATCTAACCGATGAAGACAAATAGTGAGTCAGCATATTATAATTCTAACGTTAATCAAGTTGAATACATTAATCGTTTCTGCATCGATGAGCACTTATTCATTTGATAATCAGTCAAATCTGTCATTTGAAATGTTGCACAGTAACTGGTTAAGTAACTTTGGTACGTATTTTTAACCGACTTCCAAAGAGGAGGGTACATGTTCGTCTGCATGATTATTTTATGTATGTTCACCGATTACTCCGTCATTTTTGGACCGATTTTGAAAATTCTTTTTAATTCTAACTATCCGAAAGTTTTACCTGACTTGCCCGCTAGAAGGCTGCTCCTAAATCCCATAGCTGTTCACTCTAATATTCTATGTAAATGTATTCATCAATGAAACTGAACGCGGTAAGCACATCGAACCCATCAGTGCACAGTGCCTTGCCCGTGTCGATAAGGCGTGCTCAATCTT
Organism: Tiliacea aurago; assembly: GCA_948098905.1. Classification (NCBI taxonomy): domain Eukaryota; kingdom Metazoa; phylum Arthropoda; class Insecta; order Lepidoptera; family Noctuidae; genus Tiliacea; species Tiliacea aurago. Next base: position 23,609,313 of record OX402585.1, read on the forward strand.
TGTCTACTTTTAAAATTATAGTATTATTTTTGTTGTTCTTTATTCATTTATTTATTATTATTTAACAGTTTATGTACACACTTATATACAGACAAGAAAAAAAAGAAACAGAAAAAATACGTACAAAGGTGATGCTTATTTCTAAAGAAATCTCTTCCAGCATACCTGCGACAAGGAAAGTAGACGAAGAGATGTAGACAACGTGTGTAAGATTAAAAGAGAAAACATAATACATAAAATCAAAATAAAAAACTTACTAATATTATTACTATACAAATCACTAATTTAAAAATAAACACAATAAGAGAATATACTAACATACATACTTCTAAAATAAATATCACTAAAATATATATAAGTATAAAATAATAAATACATAATAAGCAACTATGACGAAGTGGAAAGATAGTGTTCTTTGACTCTTCTTTTAAAAACTGCAACGGTTTGGCAGTCCCTAATTTCAGGCGGAAGTGAATTCCACAACCGAACCGCGTGCACAGAGAAGGAGTAGGAGTAAAAGTCGGTAGAGTGGGGAGGTGATTTAAGGAGATTTCTAAGATGGGACCTGCAAGGCGCATCAGAAGGACGAGCGTAGGAAAAGCGTTCCCGTAGATAGGATGGCGTTCTAGGGTTGTGAAGGATGTTAAATAGCAAACACAATATCCGAGAGTTCCTGCGAAGTCGAATAGGGAGCCACTTGAGTATCTTGCGGAAGTTAGAAACATGATCATACTTTTACTTTTTCTTTGCACTTGTTTCATGATTATTATTGATTTATTTTAGAGATAAGTTTATTATGTTTGTGTATGTATGTGTGTATACGTTTGTTGCCCGTGGTACTACCGGTATTACTACCAGTCAGTAGTACCACGGGTAAAAAAAATCCCGTAGAACTACCAAGCGATCCACTAGTACCACGGGAAGTTTTTTTTTACCCGTGTTACACTCATAATCGACATTTCATAGTTTGACACCTGTCCCTTTGACACTTCTCACTTTGACTTTTTCTAATTAGAAATTTCCCTACCTTATCATTCATACATGATATCTTTTAAGGGGTCCTTGTACTCATCATTATGAACAGCTTTTACTAAGGGACCAAACCTGAAATCGCGAAAAAAAATCAGCTGTTCCCTACATTTTGACGAGTTATTCGAACATAAATGTGGGGAACAGCTGTTTTTTATCTCCAAACTTATTTACCTCCAAACCTAACATAATACAGAGTACATAATAAAGAGTATTCTATTCTATTCTATTTTAACATTATATAAACTGCTAGCATTAAAAAAATACTTCAAATTTGATCATGAAACTTTGCGTAGAGTCTGAACTAAATATAAAGCAGATACTATGTTTTTTTTTTATAATTTATTATCATTATTTTCGCCGTAAAAAGAAATAAAATATCGGCGCCTTGGAGCCTTCTTCCTTCCGCCCTGTCTCGCTTACTCGTGTGCCCGCGAGCAGTAGCGTGTGAGCGAGATCGAGTGAAGTGGCGCTGAGGTATTATGGTCAGCATACCGATTCTGTAAAATTCTCACCGTGAAAACTTACGTGAAGTGAGCTTGAAGTAAGGTGTCATTCCACCTGTAGTGCTATTCTGTAAAAATCTCACCGTGAAATCTTAGGTGAAGTGGGCTGTCAATAGTGTCAATCCCTCGCGATCCGTAGCATCACTGGTGGAATGACAGCTCACTTAAATCTCGCTTCACCTAACATTTCACGGTGAGATTCTTACAGAATAGACCGGCTGATGCTAGGGAATGACACTACTGACAGCTCACTTCACGTTCACTTCACCTAAGATATCACAGTGAGATTTTTACAGAATAGACCGGCAGGAGTCCATAATCGAGAACGATAGTTGTAATTTCTTCAGCTGTGTATGTAATGCAGGAAGTCTGTTATATTTATATTAGAAGCTACCGAGCAACATTGTAGTATATTGCATGTGCACAATATGTGCAATCTCTGACCTAATTTTTTCTGCCCGGTTCTGTGATACGTAATACTACGCTAAATGGTTACTGACTCATGCAAATACTGTTCAGGAAGACCGCTAGACCGCTTTTAATGATAAAAAAAGTTAGTACCTCGATTAGATTTTTTTTTTAATTTTGAAATTTATTATTTTTAAGACATTTATTTTAAATTCTGTGATTACCTTAACTCACACTGATATTGTTATTTTTTAGGAAACCGTATATTTTTTTAATGGTCGTTGCATGTATCTATCACATAATTAATTTATCTGTCATTGCTTCATTCTTAACTCTTTTTATTACCTATTCGTATTGTGGTATAGTAATTTTATTCTAGGTGCATCGTCTTCACATATAATTATATAATTAATGTACCTATATAACATATTGCATAAGATTTTAAAAGAGTAACGGTGGAGTTTCTTGCCCATTCTTCCCCATACGAAACTACCTTTTGGAAGGGGCGACTAGAATCAATTCTATTTTTTGTAAATATTGACGTTCAAAAGTGCCTTTTAAGGGCCTATTTGAAATAAACAATTTGACTTTTCTTTGACTTTGACTATATATATTTATTGGGTCCATATTGGCTCAACTTAAGTTGTTTACCCGAAATTGTTCTTCCTAACGATTTGTAATCCGAATGATCACTCTTCCTAAAATTTTTCATCCTATGTTTTCATTCATACTATTTGTAGTGCTACCGGCGATGTTCATAACACTCATGTTTCCGAAAATTGTAATTAATAATATCATTAATGTAAATATATTTAAACTCCTACTGTTTTTTATCATAACGCTTTTATCCCTATACTATAACTATAACTATAGATGAGATAATTATGTCTAAAAAACCAACTGTTTAGAATGATTTAAGGTCGTTTCACAGATTTTTGTCTTAAATGAATGAAATTCAGGTCAGAATGTCGTCTTGGGGGCACTATAAAAAAATACTTATAAAAATTTCGCGACCAATTTCGAGGTAGCGCTCGCCGGCCGCTGCCGCGGCACCGCTCGCTTCGCTCGCTCGGCTCGCGCGTAGTTGGTCACAGTTCTAACCTAACCTAACCTATGGATATCTTTGCAGGTACACACCGCTATAAATAAAATTAAAATATGACTTTGAATAATATTGTAAAAGATGGTTATGTTGAGAAAATATAGGAAAACAAATAAAAGTCTATTAGATGTTTATTGCTACTGACATTATGAAGTTAAATGCTTCGGAATTATGAACATTAGAGACAGAGTAGTTAGGAATTGTGATTGTTAGAATAAAAAATGTTAGGAAGAACATTTTCGGATTTCCAATTATCGGAGTTGAAAATTTAGGTGAACTTTGGCGCACCCATATTTATTACCTGCAAGCTTAGCATGGCGTTTACGATCTCTACTCTACTATAGAATAGACATCGCTTGTCTACACTTCCCGTTATCTCTTCTTCGCGAGCACGAGGACACACCTACAGGCTTAGCACGAGAACCCTCTCTACACGTTTTGTCGACGGAAGAATAGACAAAAATGACGTTTCAGTGTAGACAACAGAAAGTTTTCTACTGTCTGTAGCACGGCGATTACAAAACCAAATGTGAAGAGACTTGTCTTCTCTACCCTAGACAACTGTCTACAACGTCGAGCACGGCGTACAATCTTTCTCCGATGTTGACAGCTTGGGATAGAAACCTTTCTTCCGAAATAGTCTACATATAAAATGACCTAGACAACGATTCGGTAGTTGTTTTTTCGTTAATTCGAGTAATTTTAGGCGGTGCTTTTTTACTTTTATCATATATTAAGCTGAAATTAACATGTTGGGTTCAAATTGCGCTTTTTATTTAAGTTTTTTTATAGAAATACTTCAGCAAAGATGGGAAAGTAAGTAAAAAAGCACTGCCTAAAATTACTCGAATTAACGAAAAAACAACTAACGAATCGTTGTCTAGGACATGTTATATGTAGACTATTTCGGAAGAAAGGTTTCTGTCCCAAGCTGTCAACTTCGGAGAAAGATTGTACGTCGTGCTCGACGTTGTAGACAGTTGTCTAGGGTAGAGAAGACAAGTCTCTTCACATTTGGTTTTGTAATCGCCGTGCTACAGACAGTAGAAAACTTTCTGTTATCTACACTGAAACGTCATTTTTGTCTATTCTTCCGTCGACAAAACGCGTAGAGAGGGTTCTCGTGCTAAGCCTGCTGCTGCTGCCCGCGGCTTTGCCCACGTGGCTTTTTCTAAAATAAAATTCTAGGTCTTAGTTACTCCATATAGCATCAGCTATCTGCCAGTGTGGTGTGGTGTCGTAAAAGGCGACTAAGGGTCTTACTAGGGAATGGGCAGCAGCGTTCTCTACGCATTTTAACACCATACTGGGATCACCAACCCACTTGCCAAGCGTGGCGATGATGGGCTGGCAACCTACCCGCTCCTTTTGGGGGAGGCCGATCTCCAGCAGCGGACGTCTTTCAGCTGAAATGATGATGATGATCTGCCAGTGAAAGTCCTGTCAAAATCAATCCAGCCGTTTCGGAGATTAGCCGGAGCAAACAGACAGACAACCATTTTAAAAGTTGTTTTTTTTTGTACCGTATTTACATTCATAAGCATTAAGTGAACAGCTGATATTTTGACATAACAAACAGATGCTTCATTTTTAGTTAAGGCTTCTACAGACTGACAACCATTTTAAAAATTGTTTTTTTTTGTACCGTATTTACATTCATAAGCGTTAAGTGAACAGCTGATATTTTGACATTACAAACAGATGCTTCCGTTTTTAGCTAAGGGTACTACAGACCGGCGCGACATGCGACGCGACACTAAGGACCCGCGTGTCGCGCGACGAGTGGTGCCTTTGTGTCGCGTCGCGAGTCGCGCCGGTCTGTAGAAGCCTTTATTTGTATGTAATAGAAAGTATTTAAGCTTTAAACAATACACGTGGTTAATGTTGTGGTAGAAACCTTTAATATTTCTAGATTTGCTTTTAATAATAAACCTAGATGAATATTTCCGTAACATAATTGCAACGTAGTGTCATTATGTCAACAATGAGTAACTACAGTTGACCCAACGGCTAATTGATGTAGGTTTCTACCCATTAATTATTTGCTGTGACGCACGTCATTCGAGCTTATTGGTCGATTCGCACGAATTTACTCGCCTGAAACGGGCGAATCGACTCCTTTAAATATATTTTTTTCTGTAGGTGATTCGCATGAAGTTAATTTATTAATGGGCGAATCGAGAACTCCAGAAATCGTATTAGACAATTGGCACACAAAATATTTTCTTTTATATTTACTCATAAGCAGTTGCTGAATAAAATATAAACTTGTACAAAAATAATTGGTTCTAGTGTACTTTTTTTACCGACTTCCAAAAAGGAGGAGGTTATTCATAACTATAGTACATAAAATTCAAAATGTGCCAATTGCCTAAAAACTCGTACAGACTGGTGCGATATCGCGGGCGCGACACGACACTAGTAGCACAATTTCTTGGTCGCTGCCTGTCGCGCCCGTGATATCGCGCGAGTCTGTACGAGCCTTACTACGTATTTCTGGAGTTGTCGCCCATTAATAAATTAACTTTGTGCGAATCGCCTACAGAATAAATCATATTATTTAAAAGTGTCGATTCGCCCGTTTCAGGCGAGTATATTCGTGCGAATCCACCAATAAGCCGTCATTCAGTGTGTCAGTGCTAAGCCATTGTCTCAGTGCAGTGTCACCGTTGTTTACAACGGCTCGCATTGTCCCAACGTTGCAAAACCTCATTGGCGAAGGTCAGAAACTGCTACCACACGCTACTTGAATGCAATTTCAATGAGCGCTTGCGCAAGTACGTGTATCTACGTACTTATCAAACTTAACTTCATGCACACTTTTTTAGGGTTCCGTAGTAAACAAGTTTCGCCATGTCTGTCTGTCTGTCTGTCTCTCTGTCCGCGGCTTAGCCGCCAAAGTGGTAAGATAAAATAAAAAATATTCTTGGGTACTTCCCATGCACGTAAAGTGGGTATGATATTTTTTTCTCGTTCATTTCATGGTGTGGGGTATCGTGTTCAAAAATATTGCGGGTCTGTGGAAACCATTTTTAGATTCAGGGCTCCGTTTACGTAATATTAAGCTTTAAAGTGCACATTTTTATCAGAGTTGTCCCCCTTTATTTCTGGGTGGGAAATTATCAAATAACTTCTCCCGCTCTGGGCGGAGCCTGACACCCACCCGTGTTCCTTCATTTGCCTGTGTGCCAGGGCCACGATATCCCTTTCGGGCAAACTCGCAACCCCCTGCCAGCTAAATGTTTGTTTTTGGATAGGTAAAAAAAATCATGGCAGTAGTATAATAACGAAGCGAAGTTACAAAACTAAACAGCTATGTAGGCTTTACGAGTCGAGTAATAGTCGACCAACTTAAATTTGCAGTTGGAGAATTGACCGTGACGTATATCGATGTATGGGAGAACACTTTTTCAACTACAATGTTAAGTTTGTTTTTGGGATAAATTCATCCCAACTACGGAACTCTTCATTGTGTGTGATTCGACACGCACTTGGCCGGTTTTTTTTATTTGTAGAGTTCCTTACGTAAAATACAAAAAAAAAATTATGGCTTTAGTATTTCAAAACCTTATTTTAGTATTTTTTTTCGCTTTATAAGATTTTTATCGTGCCATACCTCGATCAGTCGAAGAGAATGTAATAAAATGCATTAAGGCTCGTACAGACTGGCGCGATATCGCAGGCGCGGCAGACAGCGGGAGGCGCAGCGCGACGACACATTCCGTAAAGTTTTCATAGAAATTGTGGTACCTAGTGTCGATGTCGAGTTGCGCTGTCTCGTTCCGACTGTCTGCGGGAGCCTTTATCGTAGCCGTAATTCCTACTATGGTTAACTAAGGGCATCAAAATTAAAGTTAATTGATGTAAGTATTTGGCTGTCGTTAGTGAATAATTAGGTTCTTACGTAATTAAAATTTGTGGGAAAGCAACAAATATTAAAAGGTTTTAGGCTCAGAAGTCTTACAGACATTGGAAATGGGGAGGTAATGTAGGAGAAGTCCAGGATTTGGCACCAGGCTTTTAGATTTTTTGATAAACAGTGTCATTTTGGCAAAAACTTGACAAAATTCGCAATTGAAGTCACTTCTGTAATTCAGTGCCTATCTTGACAATAATTAAAACATAAACTGGGATACGAAAGTGACTTCGATGATATTAACTTAAGCTAACAAATAAACCAAATTGTTAAAAAAGAAAAAAAAAACATTCTATTGATTGTAATGCTTGTTTTGGTCTTTTCAGTTACCTACCTATGTGTTTTTGCAGACTGGTTTTTATTAATAATTTGCTTGCAGCTTTTTTGTTTTATTAATATAATAGTACATATATTTGGAATCGACTCATTACTAGCTTTTATTTGATACCAATATTGTTGTAATTTATGTAAACAAAACCTTTTTTTGTACCTATTTGCAGATGCAATATATTATACAGCCTATGTCACACCCATAATTAAGACAAATCTAACGACACCTTTTATGTTAAAATTCATCAAGCTGTTTAGGCTACAGAGCGGACCAAAGAGATACACATACATACATACCTACTCTGGAAAAACATTACCCTCCTTCTGGGGCAGTCGGGTAAAAAAGTAGCTGCTGACTACTAAAATAAAAAAATAAAACCCGAGGGTGCGGAACTCAGAAGCCATTTCCAACTCGCGACTTATTCCAAGGCCTATCAGCTAATAGACTTGTCAATATTCCACCGCCAGGTGTAAATCGGTGAAGGTCAATTCTCACGACTTTTACAAGAGTAACGTTTCGTCAAATATTTGTCGTCTGTTTTTTGCTCAAACATTTGTAAATAACGCATGACAAACATTAGTCCAAACGCTCAACAACGGAAGGTATTCCTGCTACTATGAATGTTAATTGGCGCCTACAAACAGTTCCACAGAAGTGTGTCCAAATACGGCTGTAACTGTGTCCTTCTTTTAGAATAGAAATACTTTCTCTGTAATCAATTATGTATCGTGAATGATAAATTGATAAGAGTTGGTATTAGCAATTTGTTGATTACGGTTATCGGGTCAAATTTTGCATAATAATAATCGCAATTGACAAATTGTTTATCTACTTCATTAGCTTATCTTATTTTTTTATTGTCACCTGTAATTTTTACGTACCTAACACAGTTGGAGACATGACTGCATGAGGTCTCAGTCAGCTAAAAACAACAAATAATGTGAGTAAGGATTAAAGGATGTACCTAGTTCAATATATTCTTAGAATCACGAGACCATGAAAAGTAAGCGACAATAGTTGGCCAACTTATTTGATTTTCGAACATGATTCGACGAAGTACAGATGACTAATCTATGCACCTCGTATTAATATTGACGCCTAAAAAGTCTGCGTTAAATCAAGGTCATTTTACATAACAATGCGAATTTAAAACTTAAGGTGCCCCAAATTTGTTCCCCAAGGTCATGATTTCATGAAAAAGTCATTCAATGGAACAAATCTAACTTAGAGAGATGTATTAATAATTCTTATGGTTATAATTTATAAGTCTGTAAATACATACTTATCTGTTATGTGACGAGCATAAATTGCTTAGCAACCATATCGAATCGCAACAACCCGTTTAATGGCTGCAACCAATGACGTATTATACCTAAATACACGCGTCATACACGAACATTAGTGCACTCAAAAACAGCGTAAGCCATGATTGTAGCAACATACTTGCATACAATCATACAGCGCGTGAAGAAAAGGAAAGACCAATACCGATATCTGTTGTTAGAAAAAGATGAACATACATATTTAGTTACGTCACTAGCTGCTGCATGTTCATTGACGCGTACGTAATAATAATAATTATTATTGTAAATGTCAGGCAATTGCCTGGCATTTACTTTGCCATTATTGAGCGCAGGTAACGCATCTAAAGGTGAGCGACACAGTTCTTAAAACTATTGTAGCGCTAGTTTTTGTTTTAATAAAATATTTGTATTTGTATGTGTTTGTACTTAGTTGTATTAATGATTCTAATTCTGTAAATACATACTTATCTGTTATAGTCGCGAATCATATTTTGATTGCAAAAAACGTAAGAGCATTTGAATTTCGCGGGCTGCAGCTGAATATTTACCTTAATTCGATAGATTAGAGTAATCAGATTGATCCACTGTTTTTACATTTATATTTCCACGCGCCTCGACCCTGCTATAATTACATTGTCAAAGTCACAAATGGGATGATTACCTATCTACCTACGTTCCGTACTTCCGTGATATATTTGGTCGCGAGGTGATCATGCGGATGCGGATGGTTTCGAAAGGTCATCGTCGTAAATCGCCCTAGGACCAACTAGGGATATTCTGACGTACATAATAATTAAGAGCGTTTACGACTTACGGCATTTCATACAAACTTTCAAGCCATTGTTTTTCGAAATGACATAACCGATTTGAATGAAACTTCATACTCATAAGCAGGATACAAAGGTATATAAAGTTAGTTAAGAACAATTTCGAAAAATAGTGTTACAGCCAAATTAGACTGATTTTAAATTTTCCATAGACACAGATTTCCAGATAAAATAACACGGTGGGTACTATGTAATTTAACCTAACACGAACTTCATGTTTTTACCGATGCATCTAAAAGAGCATACGGTGCTTGTGTGTATATCCGGCTCGAAGGACCAATTTGTAAAGACCTAACTCGGACTTCACCAACGATCGCTATCGACGACACGCACGCGTTAAAATCTAGTACCTTTCATTCAATATTATAAGTTAGTTTTACAGTCCACTGCTTTTCATTTAAAAGTCCGAGTTAGGTCTTTACAAATTTTATCTGTTTTTAAATAAGACATTTCCGAAAATGTTCTTAACTAACTTTTTAGACCTTTGTATCCTGCTTATGCGTATGAAGTTTCACAAAGTAACACGCCTGTCTGGGTTCGTACCCACGACTTACTAATCGTAAGTCGAGGCCGTTACCACTGGGCCACCACTGCTCACATGGGCATATAAGTACTTGTAATTTAGAAGATGCAAAGTAATTTATTTCCCTTCACTGTTGGTTCTGGGGCGAAAGATGTATGGAAGCAGAACAATCTCCTTTCACAGACTATAAAGTTCCAGCGCAGCGGGGCAATTGTGTAACACACTATCAGTAACAATGGGTTTAATTTCGACAGTTCAACAACATTAATTGCGCTGTGTGGTGCCGGACGTAAAGAATATCACCTCCCTCCCTATTTCTTCCCGTGGGTGTCGGAAAAGGCGACTAAGAATAGAGAATGGGCAGCAGCGTTCTCTATGCATTGTAAAGGCTTCTAAACACAAGCTTCTACACGCAACGCGACACTTAGGCCCCGCGTGTCGCGCGACGAGCGGTGCCTTTGTGTCGCGTCGCGACTCGCGCCGACCTGTAGAAGCCTTTACAATTTACATTATTATAATCTATAGTTTTTTTTTTGTACAAACCAATAACCAGAAATATGGTATTAAGGCTTATCTAATGCTTGTTTTTCTCTTATGTGTTTTTGCAATCGGGTTTTTTTAATAATTTGTTTTATTTCAAGCTTTTTAAAGATAAAGATAAATGTATCTGTTAAGACATGTGTAACATACTACATGAATATGCACTGTATATGTACAGTAGTACCCAATTGATGCGGGAAATGCTATTGACCAATCGGCAGTCGGCACGCTTCACGCACCGTGGTTCTTTTTCCTGTACCGCTATTGGTCGGCAGCTGCCGCCATGTTAGCGCGCGCCGCGTGGCATGTTTGTCAGCCGCCATACTTCTGATCGAGTTCACGCTAGCAGCTCCAGTGTATTATGAACCTTATAATAGTGACCTAAGGTTGATTGTAAGTTTTAAGCATTCTTTCGTTAATCTTCGGGGCCATACTTTCTTTTCTGTGCGAACGAAGATTCACGACGCGCCTTATCAATTGGGTACCACTGTATCTGTATATTCACTGTATATAAATAGTAAACATGATTTTACCGGACCAACATGTTTTGCCTCACTTGGCGTACAAAATGTAGATGAATGATAAAGGTTCGTACAGACTGGTGCAATATCGTGGGCGCGACGACGCGACACTAGTAGCACAACTTCTATGTCGGTGTCTGTCGCGCCCGCGATATCGGGTGAGTCTGTAAGGCCTTAATAATGGTAATGATACCTATGTGATATTGTGTGTATGTTTTAGTTTTATTGAAGAACGAGTTGTTCAGTTAAGTATTGGTAAAATGTTATAATACCTATATAGGTACATATATTTGAAATTGACTCATTACTAGAATTTATTTGATACCAATATTGTTGTAATTTATAAAATTATTTTTTATATATTTTAAATGCCTTCCCTTTGATTTTTTTTGTAATTGCAGATGCAATATACAACATGTCACAGAATTAATGCAAAACCTCTTAAGGGGTTATTGTACTCATCTTTATGAACAACTTTTACTATGGGACGAAACCTGAAATCGCGAAAAAAAATCAACTGACTGATTATGAGTATTTATGAGTTAGTCGAACATAAATGTAGGGAACATCTGATATTTTTTTCGCGATTTCAAGTTTTTGTCCCAAAGTAAAAGTTGTTCATAATGATGAGTACAATGACCCCTTAAGAGGTAGTGCGTTAATTCTGGGACAAGTTGTATGAATATTATAAAACCTATGTAAAAAAAAAATGTTTATTGCATCAACTTAAATAACTTATTCTATATTTATAATGGGGAGAATCCTTTTAAGCTAGTAGTTTGCTTGTGTTAGGATGCTCCGCCCCTCCCCAGGTTATACATATAATTGCTATTAAGTTATTGCGCCTGTCCAAGGTATATAAACTCCACAATTAAGAAGAATTTAACGACATCTCCTATATTAAAATCCATCAAGCCGTTTAGGCTACTGACCGCCAGTGGAATGCTGTCTAACGGAACGTATCAGAAAATTACAGCATTACTTTTAATGGGGAATTAAAGTTAATGAGCCTACGTGCAACTGGCGGAGAGCGTTCCAAAGAAATAGAAATACATAAATACAAAAAAAATCAACCAGTCAATCATCTAGCCTTTTCACTACTATCTTGGGGTCGGGTACTGAACGACCAGCCAGCCTAACCGGATAAACTCAAACTCAACTTCAATTAAACCTATTAAAACAGTACCTATCTCATCATCGGTCCCTAAGTTTTTATTCTCTAAGAGAAAAAATCGAAAAATATATTATTGAGATAGCTTAGGCAGAAAGCAGTAGGAAAACGTTAGTTTAAGTTCATAAAATAGCAAACTAAATTATAAAATTCAATTCTAAAAATAAAAATAGTATTCTAAAGTAGTAGTCGCCATGTTACCTACGAGTATTACGTCATACGGATATGTACTTAGAATAAGCTTTTCCTTATTCTAAGGCTATGTAAACTTAGAAGTGTCAACTGTCAACTATCAGCGTATTACCAAAATATCACTGCTGTTCAGGGCGCTTTTCCTGTCAGTTGATTATCTCCCGAGTGCGGATCCTGTCCGCGTGCTAATAATTTAAAAAAATAATAAGAGGGACGTAACTGTTCTATTACTTCACCAATGTCCTTGCAAGTAAACTTGTGTTCCAAACGATACCGAGGTGCTGGCAGTACAGTCATTGCAACCTTCCTTTCATTTACCTTCCCAGTGGAAACGGAATGAAGTAATAATGTGAAGTGCTACGAATTGAAACTGCTATAAATATCTCTACAGTATGTCTATGAGAATGTTGTCAATTTGTTGAAAGAGTAAATTCTACAACCAAGATAAGACACAGGAGAAGAGTCACTTCTGTTGACTTTAATATTTTCTTTTATTTAAGTATTTATTTATCAGGAACAATTTATATTGTGTTTGATACATTACATACATCGTAACTAATAATATTAATATAAATTCTAAAAGTGAGCATGCAGCAATAATAAAAAATAAAATAAATATTGACTTCTTTGACTTTCCACTGGCTCGTTTCTAGGCTTCAAATATTTAGCTAGATATGGGGAAATTTTAGTACCTACGTGTAACGAGGTAAGCTAATCTTAGTTGCAATACTATGCCAACAATTTTGCAATACCTAGTGTGTTTTTCACTGCCTGTAGAAATAATGTTGCTCCTACTTTGAATCCCAGTTCCCAGATTGATTAAATTGTATCGAATTATATTTCTAATCAAATACCTACTTAAATTACTTTGCTTGTATTTTTTTTCACACCTCATGGCGATACAAAATAAAAGGACATGTCCGTGTCCTGCCACTATCAGTGGCATACAAATCTATCATTATCTATCTTTTTTTAGGGTTCCGTACCTGAAGGGTGCCAAACGGAATCCTATTACTATTTATCTTTCGATCATAAATGCAGTTAATTAACCGGGAAATTGTAAATTAATTTTATGTGTTAGTTATACCTATCTATTTTATTATTGTAACTAATACTGTGTGTATTTCTTAACAGTGGTAGATAATTGTAAACTCATTATAAAACGCAATGGACACAACTTTAACAAAATTAAATATTAACAGTAAGACTGACATAACACATGCATAAATTACACGCTGAAGCAATATTCTCCATGTGCATAATCATCACGAGTGTAAGGATCTCATGAACAAATATTAAATACTTACTTAGCTCAGGCTTAGATAGTTACTTGTAAATTGCATAAGTAGATTACTTAACTTCAATTCAGCAGGGGCCCAAGTCTGCTACTTTTATAAATTCAGTCATTTCAACACGATCCCATTGTCATTTTGCTAAAAGTTCGTAATCTGCTAAATTCATTATGGTCGATCATTGGTCGGTCAATGTTCTCGTAATAGAATTGTGTTACATATAGTGGCATTGTCGTATTGCCATTATTATAAAACCCATTAGTAGAAATGTCATTAATTTGTCATTACTCGTACATAATGACAAATTAATGACATTTCATTACCATGACATTACCAATAAATGCAATTTCTTTCAAAGTAGTGTCAGTGGCTGACCATTGGAAAGTCATAATGACGCCATTATAATAGTAGATTACCAAACTCGTCAAAATCAACAATTATGAAATCAATGATTCTGACACTATTGTAATAGCAGACTTGAGGCCCAGGCTTAGCATGGCGTTTTCTATGTCTATTTTAATGTAGAATAGACATCGCTTGTCTACACATCTCTTCCCGAGCACGAGGTCACACCTAGACTCGGGTTTCTTCGTAGACAGTGACTTGTCCACAGCAACGGGGTATTCGCTAGTGGTGTGTATTACTGCCCAATTTTACCGTATTTTTGCGTTTCGTTCTCAAACAAATATGTGAACCAGTGTTTTTAACGAATCTGTCTTCTATAACCAAACGCAAATGGTCTAATTAAAATTATACATTTTGATTTATGGCTGTGGCGCATTAAGTTTTTTCAGTCAATTTGTATGGCTTTGGGTCAATAAGAAGAAAATTTTAAGTTTGACAGACGGACACGTGACAGCAATAGGGCTCCGTTTGGACCCATAGGGTACGGAACCCTAAAAATATGTATTTTATAAGATTTTGACTACAAGAAGAGAGCTCAGCTTCAGTCTGCTTTCTCATTTCTGAATCAATACATTATGGTAGATAAATCATCTATACTTACTCTTTTTCTTTCTTTTTCTTTTTTTTAAACTTTGCCCCACACTAGGATTTTCTTCTGTATTGTGGGTGCGTTTACAAACATTTAAACTCACGTACACAAACAGCCAGACCCGGAACAACTACTTGTAGGTCATACAAATATTTGTTCCGTGCGGGAATCAAACCCGCGACACGCAACACAGCAGTCAATCGCTTAACCACTGCGCCAACCGTGTCGTCAAGTCGTATTGTCTGAGCTATGTCGAAATTCTCGCAACCATAGTTCTAAGAAAGTTAATATTTCTATGGTCGTAACAATATGACAGAACCTAAAAGTTTAAAGTTCAGCTCAATCATTAAGGTGAAAAGGGCATAATAAATAAAATAATACTTGAGAGAGTGAAGCAACTTCAGTTTCGTTTGTTTACGTATGGCCACATTGTATATATCGTACATAAACATTCTTGAAACAATCATTATGTACAGCCAGCAATTGTAATTTGTACAACTCGAATGTCAAAGATCAAACTTCGTGATCACAATGCGAGGTTTGCTCATCTATTTTCATACAAAGTTACACAGTTTTTTGTGTGAATTTAAAGTATCTCCGTCCGAAGCGAGTTAAGGCTTCTACATACCGGGGCGACTTGTCGCGCGACGCGACGCGACACAAAGGCACCGCTCGTCCCGCAACACGCGGGGCCTTTGTGCCGTGTTGCGTCGCGCGACATGTCGCGCTGGTATGTAGAAGCCTTTAAATATAAAGAATTGAGTAATCTCCAAAAATACTCAAATTATTGAACGTAACGTCTTAATTAAGCATTTGGCATCCCCAATTTTCCACTATAAGGTACTTATTCGATTATTGATTAGTTAAATAATTAATAATTAGTTCTTTTAAAACCGTGATTGACGTGTTTCATGTGTGACGCCTTGAATTATGGATAACGGTTAATAACCAAATCTATGATAAGTTTATGATTATCATGGTTAGTTCGTGAGTTCCGAAATACTTACTTATCATAATCTTGTTAGGAACGGCATCACTTGAACGTCTTTATTTTTATTTACTTACCAAATCCAATGCAAACACTGTTTTATGCATTTTGAAATGCACGAACACAATAATATACAATTCGTAAAACATTGTTATTTTTGTCTGTTGTCTTTTATGGTTATTCTTTTTTTCTTATTCGTTTGTATTTTTTTTTTATTCATTGGTTGTGTAATTCACTTTTCTTCTTTTTTTTTCCTTTGTTTGATTTTCGTGTTATGTATTTTGATTTATTTTAATGTTCTTTTCTTGTCAAACTTAATGTACCTAGATTTTATGTAAATGATGTGGTCTCCTACAATGATGTATAAAACTATAGATACGTTGTCCGCACTCTAAAATGGCAACATGAAATGAAGCCAATTGGCCACATTGCGCTCAGTCACGCACTGACCTGTCGCGCGACGCTATGTTTGTTTTTAATTTATATCGTGTGTGAAAACCTGTGCAAAACATAAAGAAAACATGCCGTCGTGTGATTTCAGAGGATGTACAAATTATACCCCAAAAGTTAAAGACAAAAATGTGTCATTTCACGCGTAAGTTTACAAAACTACATTATTTTATTTTATTTTGTACGACGCTGCGTCTAATGGCGGCCGGCGCATGAAGTTAGTAGTCACGTGACGATATTATCCTGTGACGTAACTGAAGATGTTTATTTATCTCCCTCTAGCAACAGGCATCCCGCCGTACGGTGTCATATTTTCTTTCCCTTTCTTTACGCGTATAAGTAGGTAGTTATCTAGTATTTTCGCCGTTTTTAAGCGCCGAGATGTTGGTTGATAACGTGTCTATATATAATACGTCATTGGTCTCCTATATGGAAGCACACACTTGTATTCGTCCCTGTCTATGTATACTTGCATGTAATTGTGTAGCCTCTGTTGGAGATCCAACAAATAAATAAATAAATAAAATTAATAAACACTTCGTGCATTTCAGAATGCATTTTGTTAAAGAATCGGTTACACTTGAACTTTGTTCATATTTATACCTACTCACCGTAGTAAAATTATTCAAGATTAATTAGTTTTTATTTCGTGCCATTATATTTTTTATGACCATAATGACCTGCTGTTGCGTTTTTATAGTAATAAACAAATACCTACTTGGGTTAGATCATAAACTCGTCATCAACGGGTAATTACTCAAACAAAAATAATGAACATTTAGGTTTATTTAAAAGTTTAGGTTGGTGTGTTTAAGGGGAACGCTACAAAATGGTAGTAAATAGTTAATTGGGGTAGAAAATTAAAGTGTTAAATAAATGATTTTTATTGGGTATTTCATTATGTGCAACTCTACACATCCGAGTAACTATTAACAAAAACGAAGGTACATTACATTATCAACCTATAATGTTCCCACTGCTGGGACACAGGCCTCCTCCCTGTGAGAGGGAGTGGGCCGTAATCCACCACGCGGGCCCAGTGCGGGTTGGTAGATGTCACATGTCTTCAAATTTTTGGTTGTAGGACATGCCGGTTTCCTCACGATGATTTCATTCACCCTTTTTGAGAGCAGTGCTGATGAAATAATTTACACAAAGTAAAGCACCTCACAGGGTTCGAACCTACAACCTACAACTCGTAAGTCGATGTCGTTACAACTAGGCCACCACTGCTCCAACACTACAAAAAAAATACAGTGCGATGATTTTATACATAATTAAAAAAATACTTTTTAGGGTTCCGTACCTCAAAAGGAAAAAAGGAACCCTTATAGGATCACTCGTGTGTCTGTCTGTCGTCTGTCACAGCTGATTTGTTCCGAATCTAATGGACCGATTAAGTGGTACACGTATGAACTTCTGTGACTCAAACACGGACGTGTTACGTAAATAAATTAATTTTGAATATGGAGGTCACTTTTGGGGGCAAATTAGAAAATTAAAAAAAAAAGTTTTGCTGACTGTACCGTGTTACATATCAAATGATAGGGCTTGTTTTAAGGATTTTAAACATATAATATATTTTTTATAATTTTAAATTACAGACTTTTGAAATTATTTAAGAAAATAGATGCAAAATTACCACCCCCCCCCCTCTTATCTCCGAAACTATTGGGCCTAAAATTTTGATAAAAATACAGAATATAGTTCTTTACTTATAGATTACGGGAAAACCTATAAGGAGTCTTTGATCTTATAATAACATGGTAAATCACTCAATATTGTGCGTCCAAACTTACATTTGCAGTTGGAATGTATGGGGATCATGTTTTTCAACTACAATGTTAAGTTTGTTTGGATAAATTCATCCCAAATATGAAACCCTTCATTGTGCGTGGTCCGACACGCACTTGGCAGGTTTTTTCTATTAAACTTGCTTTGTAAACTTCAACTTTGAGTCTAACTTTTTTTTTTTAATTATATTTTAATAACCAGGGGCCCAAGTCTGCTATTTTTATAAATTCAGTCATTCCAACACGATCCCACTGTCATTTTGCTAAAAGTTCGTAATCTGCTAAATTCATAATGGTCGATCATTGGTCGGTCAATGTTCTCGTAATATAATTTTGTTATTATAGTGGCATTGTCGTATTGCAATTATTATAAAACCCATTAGTAGAAATGTCATTAATTTGTCATTATGTACAAGTTTACCAATAAATGCAATTTCTTTCAATGTAGTGTCAGTGGCCGACCATTGGAAAGTCATAATGACGCCATTATAATAGTAGATTACCAAACTTGTCAAAATCAACAATTATGAAATCAATGATTGACCATTCTGACACTATTGTAATAGCAGACTTGAGGCCCTGGTTGCGGGGACCTTTTAGCCAAGTCTTTATTTAGTTACAAAACTTGTTTAAATATTGATGAAATTAATTATGCATGAGAATCTAGAGTCTAGACAAAATAAAAGTGGTTGCTATTTTAATTGTATAATTAATTATGTTTATGACATTTGTTTTACATTCTGTGATTACTCAAACACTGTTTTTTTTTTAGGAAAACGTTTTATTTATTTTTTTATTTTACAATGTTTGTAAATATGTGAGCACCATGTACCTATCACATTATGAATTTATCTGTCATTGCTTCATTATTCATTCCTTTTTCCTATTGTGGTATAGTAGTTTTATTCTTGGTGCATCGTCTTCACTTAAAAGTATTATAATTGATGTATCTATACAAAATATTGTAAAACATTTTAAAAGAGTAACGGTGGAGTTTCTTGCCCATTCTTCTCCATACGAAGCTACCTTTTGGAAGGGGCGATTAGAATCAATTCTATTTTCTTTGTAAATTTTGACGTTCAGAAGTGCCATTTATGTGCCTATTTGAAATAAATAATTTGACTTTGACACGATGATGATATCCCCGCCCGCTCCCCATGAGTTTCAGTAAAGAGGCACTTGACTGAGACCTCACGCAGACTTCTTCAGAGAACATGAAGCGATGTTGCACTGTTTTGTTTCATTTGCCTACACTAATGCACGTTCACAAACACTTAATGGTTAATAATCCACCATTATTACACATTTATATTCGGCTAAACACAAATTTTGGAAAATAAAACCAAACTGCTGAACTTCACTTTCCCGCCAAGAAGTCTGAATCAAACTTTTATATACCTAGCTAGAGGATATTGTTCCTTTTTCCAGACTAAATTTTGAAATTTGAATAAATTTGAACAAAAAAAAACTCTCGACTAGTTTATACCTACTCGTAGTTATCTGTGAAAAATATTTTTGCAGAAAAATTGTATTTTATCAGTACAACAATTACTATTTCTTGCTATTTGCTCATTTTCATGTTAAAAAACGTACTTAATTGGTAATGCATATTTGCAGAAAAGAGTGACAGTGGAGTAGCGGCAGATGCTCATTGCATTTATGCAAGGGCATGACGACCTTGCCAGAGGTCGTGTATCAAGACAGGTAGCAGTCCGCAAAAAAAAAATCTGCTAGACTAACCACGTAAAAATAAAATCACGTAATCCAATACCAAAATAATAAAAATCGAAGTCTAGAACGAAATTTTTGCATATTACACGTTAATGTTACCTATACGTATACGTTTGTGTTCACAACAAGGTCATATTAATACTTACCTACTTAATTCGTTCTAAAAGTTCACTTCGTCGGGTCGGGAACAATTTAGTCAATTATGAATAGTAGCATGATTCAAAATAAATAAAGTAAATAGGAATTAAAATATTGCTATCATTAATAAATGTAATAAAGTTACAATAAATAATATCACATTTAATTATGTGCACTATTATGTGTAATATGTGTGGGTAAACGTTTATAAAACGCGAGTTAGGCCCAAATTACACGACAAAATTATCGTTTAGTAGTTACGTAGAAGTCGGGTAATGACCGCTGAACGTTATATGTATACAAGTTAAATAAAAGTAAAAAGACCGAATCTACGGTCCAATACTGCGGGCTAATTGCGTAGAAATAGAAATATAAATAATATTTATTTGCATAAAACATGGTGTATAAAGTGATTTTAAAAATACATTAAAGAGCATACATGTTTTGCTTATATCATAGCATGCAAAAATTATTGGTTACATTACAAAATGTTTCCCGTCAGTAAATTCTTTCATGCTGTAAAAAATATTGTTGTTTAACCATTTGAGTAATATTTTTTTAAACAATCTAAAATCTAAAGTTTTTAAATCACTTGGAATTTTATTATAAATTCGAACACACATGGCTAAACAGCCTTTATTATATTTAGCCAGTCTTGGTAAGTCATTTAATATAAGCCTGTGAGGATCTCGCCGGTTTCGAGGATTTACATCCTCTGCCTTTTTAAATAAGTCTTTATGCTTCTTAACAAACATGCATACTTCATAAATATATAGAGAGGGTAGCGGTAATAAACCGAGTTCTAAATATTGGTCTGCAAGATTCATCAGGTTGTAGCCCATATATTGCACGAATACACTTTTTTTGTGCAACTAATACTCTATTTTTATCGGTACCATTACCCCAGGTTATGAGCCCATAGCGTATTATTGATTCAACATAAGCATGATATGTAGTGATAGCAGTTTTAATGTTTGTCATATTTTTAACCTTTCTGAGTGCGTATACAAATTTATTTATTCTTTTAGATATATCATCTAATTGTGCTTTCCAATTTATGTCTTGATCTATTATTACTCCAAGAAATTTCGTTTGTGTTAGTTCATTAAGTTTTGGTATGTCAATTTTCAAATTGTATTTATTATTTTTATTAGATTTATTAAAATTTATATATACAGACTTATCTAAATTAATTTGTACATTATTCATGTCAAGCCATTCGATTAATTTGTCAATCGTGTTGTTAATTTCTGTTTCATGGTCGTAAATTGTAACACACTATCAGTAGGAATCGGTTTGATTCGATATGATTAAAAACGATTTGTTATACAGGGTTATTTTTAAAACTCAATAACCTCTTTAGGTGTCATTGTACTCATCATTATGAACAACTTTTACTATGGGACCAAACCTGAAATCGCGAAAAAAAAAACATCTGTTCCCTACATTTATGTTCGGATAATTCGTTAAAATGTAGGGAACAGTTGATTTTTTAGTCATAGTAAAAGTTGTTCATAATGATGAGTACAATGACCCCTTAAGAGGTTATTGACGTTTTTAAAATAATCCTGTATATTGTACTTGTATGAAAGAATAACAGAAAAAAGTAAATCACGTTAATTTCCTGTGCCTAGTTAAATTAGTGAGTATAGTTGTGTTAATCTTTCATGGAGCTTTAGTTTTAAGACAATGTAATATATTCTGTGTTGTTGTAAAATTTCAACACCCTCCCCTACTTCTTTGTAACTCAATGGTTTTAGTTAATTATTAAAAATACGTTTTCATAATAAAGTTCCAACTAGGTATCTTGTCTAAGTTATATGGCGACCTCTATAAGACACTAATAAAACAAAAAGGTCGTATAGACTTTTCTTCGAGACCATGACGACCGGCCATATTAAGTCGACTTTAGGGTTTCCTAAATATTACTTACTATTTAGGGTTTCGTACCCGAAGGGTGCCAAATGGAACCCTATTTTGAAGCCTCCACTGTCCAGCCGTCCGTCTATCCGTCTGTCTGTCAGCAGGCTGTATCTCATGAACCGTAATAGGTAGCCAGTTGAAATGTTCACAGATTGTGTATTTACATTGCCACTTTATCAACCAAATTATAAAAATAAAGCTAATAATTAAAGGGGGTCCCTATTTAAGAAATATGTTTTTTTCAGCGTTTTTTTGCAAGATCTTGATACGGTACGGAACCCTTCGTGTGCGAGTCCAACTCGCACTTGGCCGGTTTTATTAACTAAATCACTTTTCTATGACAAAAAATGGGAATGGTTTAATTAAAGTGTGGGTTTGACCTTTGAATGATTTAAAAGTCTACTTAAAGTTATGTAACCCTTGGAATTCTACATTTTAGTCGCATACACGGCTTGGTTAGTCTTCTATACGATCAAATAGATTTGTTATACATAAAGAGGTCCTGCGCAAAAGTTTAAGCAGCGTCTTAATGATATAAAAGATTTTGCACACAAAAACGGTTATCTTACGAAAACCGACCCATTATACGACGTCAGTTAGTCCTGAAAACATTTACTCAACATAATTATGCACTGACATCATTATAGGACGCCGGTATAAGTTCTCACCTAATATAATAAGACATATTTACAGTCACGCGGCTGAAACATTGTATGATGAACGTCTATATAACGTAATAGTTAGCTAAATACCACTATACAAACGTTACATGAAGTCTTATTATGACTGGAATTATACGACGGTTTTTGCTTGTTAGTATTTTCTGTGGACAAGTGTTTTCTGCGGAAACATAAATCAAAATTTTGTTGAATGTCCACAGGTGCAGTTTTTAATAGGGAACCCAATATTATATTCCATAAAAATAGGTAACCGAATAACTTTAACAAACCTAAATAAATCAAAACCATTTTTAATTCACAATATAAATTATCATTAATAAAAATAAAAAGCACATAAATAAACGTCTACTGTTTTAATTTGACCTTCTCGGTGGCCAGTGCTAGTTTTCTGATGTTGCAGAGACAGCCAGCCGATGCCTCTTGGAGGACCGGGTCCTTGGATCCTATTGTCTCCAGGAGAAATTGGACTACGCCAGCCTGGAAGCAAACATATATATTTTTTTGTAAATATAATAATGAATGATCTGTAGTCAGTTGCTCAGTCAAAGAATATGCAAATGTAACGTAAATTAAAAAAGTTGACTGTCACAAATGAGAGCATTCACAAAGATGTACATTTTGTACAAAGATGCAGTTTTTTTTTTTTAAAGGCATATGGTTATATGAATTATGTGATTTTTAAATCTGTTATTTTGCCTTCTAATGCAAGTAAATTATGCAAAAAACGCATACAAATCAATTCTATATGTGAATATTTATATAAGTAAAATACCGTATGAAATAAATGCATGAAGTCTACCCAAAGCAACATCACGCCTTGTTTTCCCGATGAGTTGAGCAGAGGTGTACCTGTAGTACACCCACATTTTGCCAGTTATATGTAATAAATAGACCGGGCACAAATCCAGACTCCGGGCTGCTACTGAGAAATTCCAGATAGAAAAACCCAATATCACTTTGCCCGACCCGGGAATCGAACCCAGGACCTCAAGCTCAGCAGTAGCGCTTGCGACCACTATACCAACGAGGCGGTCTACTTTCAAACTACTTAAGATTTTTCATGGTTTTTTTGTATGATCAAACTATTTTAATATCTATAACTATATCTGTGATTTTTAGGGTTTCGTACACAAAGGGTAAAACGGGAACTCTATTACTAAGGCTCCGCCGTCTGTCTGTCTGTCCGTCTGTCACCAGGCTGTATCTCATGAACCGTGATAGTTAGACAGTTGAAATTTTCACAGATTATGTATTTCTGTTGCCGCTATAAGAACAAATACTAAAAAATTTAATAAAATAAATATTTAAGGGGACTTCTATACAACAAACGTGATTCTTTGTTCGTTTTTGCTCGATATTGATAACTGCAACAGGTAGACGTTTGAAATATTCACAGAATCTTTAGATATACTTATATTCACTTTAAAAATAAATATTAAAATTAAATTAAAACAAATATTTAAGGGGGGCTCCCATCCAACAAACGTGATTTTTTTTTTGCCGTTTTTATAGATTGGTACGGAACCCTTCGTGCGCGAGTCCGACTCGCATTTGGCCGGTTTTTTTTTTTTAATATTTATATTTTCGTTATTAAACATACGTACGTATTGAAACTGCTACAGTATGGCGGTTAAGCTATAAAACAAGCTACCGGAAAAAATGAGAAAACTAAATGAATTGGAATTCAGTAGAGCCTTATTTAATTGGCTATGCGACAGATGTTTTTATTCAATAGATGTCTTTATGAATTTGAAATACTTTTGACATTGCATGTACTGTATTTGACATAGTGATTATTTAATTTAATATTATTGTTAATTTTAATTTTATTTTTCGTGTTAATAATGTAAGAAGACCAACATTTTATTTAAATTTAATAAGCTTCGACTATTATAACTTAAAATTTGCACGATTAGAAAGTCGAATATAGTGAAACCCTTTATCAATTTTTACCATAAACAATATACCTATATTCTGGCAAATAAAGAATTCATTCAATTCATTCATTCATTCATTCATATCTACCCAAACTTAGCCAGGGCAACTAAGCCTTGTACTTTGGGAGAACGCTGTGTTATGCTGTAGGAAAGGTGACAAAACGGTGTATCATTCTGTAGCAGGTTAATCATGCTAGTGGTTCACGTTTAAAAACGGATATACGCGATAAGCACTATGTGTAGAATTGGAGATTATTCCCAGGTAAGCCTGTCTTGTCCGTGTGTTGTCTATATAGCTTTTAGCGATAAGACTGCCACCGTAAGTGAAATTTCTACATTTATATCTGTAATTTTTATGGCGTACATAATTTATAGTCATAGTATCATGACTTTTATGCGCACAGCAAAAGAGTGGAACTGCCTGCGTCTGTGTTTCCGAACGCATACAAACCTAATCTCTTCAAAGTTAGAGTAAACAGGCATCTTCTGGGTAAGCTCACTCCATCGTCTACTTTGTCTCTGTCACCTCTGCCCTAGACTCAGGTCAAGAGCAAACCCATCTAAATAATAAAAACATAGTACAGACACATCAAGCTACTACAATATGTCAAATTTCTTTAATAGATTTTCAACGTTATCCCTACAGCATAAGGTTCAAGGTTGATTGGGAAAATTTTACAGTTTCGGGTAGCTTGACCTGCTGGCGTCTGTACTATTCTGCTCTACCTGCTCCTCATGATTTGCAATATTTGAATAATGCAGGCTCAGTCCTTCAGAGATAATAATTAAAAAATCCAATTCAAATCAGTTATACCAAAAGTTCATTAGACTTTAAAAGTCAAGTTTAATTGAATTCTCGTGATTCTCAAAACCTTGCTCCTGGCAAAAAAAATGCAATTAACATAACAATTACGTATATTTAAGACGCAGATATATGCCAGTGACCTTGAGTGGTTAGCTTGCGTGTTCTGTACTGAGCTCACGCAACGCGTCGTTCGTTCAGCCAGTAATAGGACTCGCCCATCAGGGAGCGCTGTCCCCAATTTGATGCATTATTAATTTATTAAACACAAAAGAAAAGGTATTTTAATAAAACGCGTATACTAAAAGATTAATAATTAAATTGTCTTTAAATTGGTGCAGGTTTCAGAAAAATACGCTTGGTAGATTTTGCGCCATTCTCAGTTTTTTATCAGCGTTAGACATAACTTTACAAATTAATTTCACTATGTAATATAAACATAATCTAAAATATTCACATATTAAGTTATTGAGAAAATGCTCTAATTTAACATATATTTTTTTTTTTCAAATCATTAACACTACTCGTTTAGACGTAATCTTCAGTATAAAATCATTAAAAGTCGGTTATCGTCGCCTTAACAGAAATATTGTTCAATAAACATTGAACGATATTTTTGCTTCACTGTAGCTAAGGATGTTTACCCAGAGCCTTTACTAACAAAAGATCAAGTTTAAACATTTACTTAAGTACTTGAGTAACTTGCCCTGTAAGAAAAAGTTAACATTTAGTCTTCCCTTTTAGGGTAATGAATAAGGACGTTTTTTAAGCAAATATATGCAAACACGTTGATGACGTTGAGTCCAGTCTTACCAAGAGGTATCGTATTAATTTTGTTATATATGGCATTTAAACAAGTGACATTCAAGTACAGGGGCATTTATTGACATAGGTCAGAGATCAGATTCATTAAACTATGATATTTAATATAAAAGCTTGCTTGATTTATCAAATTATAGACTGATATAGTCCGTGTTTCCCGTTGTCCCCGTACGCCGTGTCCCCGTTCTACGGGGGCAGCGGTACTTCAATTAAATATTTAAAAATACTTCCCGTTGTCCCCGTGGTTTGGTTTTACATTCAAAAAAATGTTTCTGGCAGTCGCCGGCCGCTGCCGCGGCACCGCTCGCTATGCTCGTTCGGCTCGTGCGTTGTGTGGTCAATGTTCTAACCTAATCTAGCTGTTTCGATTTAAAAAAGGTTTACTTCTTACGATAAGGGGACAACGGGAAATAAATTGAATCACGTCCCGCTGTCCCCGTGACGGGGATATGGCAAACAGGGACAACGGGAATACACTATATGGTCATGTTTTTTATTTTTTTCTTAAAATATCAATTATTTTGAATTGAGATTGCTTAGAAAATTTGCATAAGCATAGCATAGCATAATCAGCCTATAATGTTCTCACTGCTGGGACACAGACCTCCTCTCTTCGAGAGGGAGCGGGCCGTAATCCACCACGCGGGTCCAGTGCGGGTTGGTAGATGTCACATGTTTTCGAATGTTTGGTTCTAGGACATGCCGGTTTCCTCACGATGTTTTCCTTCACCGTTATGAGAGCAGTGGTGATTAAATAATTTACACAAAGTAAAGCGCCTGCCTGGGTTCGAACCCACGACCTACAGCTCGTAAGTCGGGGCCGATACCACTGGGCCACCACTGCTCTCAGAAAATTTGAATTGTAATTAATTATGAATTTGAAATGTTTATAAATTGCATGTAGTATTATATAATATTCAAACAGCAAGAAATAAAAGGGTGTTTTTTTTATGGTCATGTTTACAAGTACAGATGCCAGCAGGTCAAGCAACCTAAAACTGTAAAATTTTCCTAATCAACCTTGCACTTTGTACTGTAGGGATACAGTTGAAAATCGATTAAAGAAATTTGACAGATTGTAGTAGCTTGATGTGCTGCCAGTCTGTACATACTTAATTAACATACTTTATACCTATAGGTTATACAGGGTGGTCCAAATAGTGACGTCATACAAAAAAAAATATTCCTCATACATACCAGGGGTATCCGAACATATCCCATGTATGTGCGATTCTTGATAGTTTTCGAGTTATAATTATTTTTTTAAATTTGTTTAAACTAGTATGGAAACCGCATTAAAAAATTATATATATATTTTTATTAAGAAGAGTGCATTCTTACTGGACTGAATTTAGAACAATAACTCTGAAAATACTATAACTACCTAGCTGTACGTTAATTTTTGAGTGCGAGTGGGGCCCTCCAAGTAGCCTGCAGTTATACTTACGGCATGCATGGTGACGCAGTTGAGCGAGTAGAAGGAGAGGTGGTACAGCGCCAGCGCAGTGGCTCGGTGCACGTCGGGGTCCCGTGACGTCAGGTAGTTCACCAGGGGCGTGATGGCGCCGCGCTTGCCGAACTCCTGGCGGTTCTGCGCCCATTCACAGCAGTACGCTATCGCAACACCAAGGTTCGCTCGCAGATGGTCATCTGTCGTGTTCACTGTGACGGAAATTAGGAAGAATTACTTTCAATCAATCTGCCTAGCCTTTTCTTATGTTGGGGTCGGCTTCCAACCTAACAGGATATAGCTAAATACCAGTATTGTAAATGGAGCGACTGCCTATCTGACCTCCACTACCCAGTAACTGGGTAATACGATACCCCTTGGTCAGATTTTCGGACTTCTGACGACCTGTAATGACGGTCAAACATCCACGAATGACAGCCGGGACCAACGGCTTAACGTCCTTACCGAGGCATGGAGGAGTTTCGGAATGTACAGATGGTCCCCCATCCACGGACGCGGCTGTTATTAGGTACTTAGCAAAGAGCTCCTCTCTTCCTCTCCTCCCGAAATCAGGAAGAATTACTTTAAGGTTCCAAAAATACATGAAAACTTCAGAACAAAGTCCATTGAATTAAAAAGACCAAGTACTCACCAAGTTTCGATAGTTTTCCCACAACACCATGATCGGATATAACCGCCAGATTCTCTTGATCTTTTGCGATAGTTGCAATGGCGGCGCAGATGGCAGACAGAACATTATGGTCATCAGAATCCAATAAGTCTACCGTCAATTCCAAAGCGCCTACAAAGGATCTGACCATTTCACCGGAATCGGCTGCGTTCTGCACGCAGGGACTCAGTGCTAGAGCCGCGTTCGTTTGAACCTTCTTAGAGTCGTTCTTCAGCAGAGACCAGATCAGTCTCACGCCGTCCAGCTCGTCGATTTCAAACATGCAGTTTTGTTCCTTAGCGCACTCCATCAGAACTAGTGGAACATTTTCCAGCAGCGGCTTGTGAGTGTTGTTGAGGTGGTGAACTGCAATAGTAACATAAAGTTATAGTCTCAACCTCACGTTGCTGTTATGCTATTAATGAAAATTTCAGGCAACACTTATGTAGTTATCTAAAGATCACCACATTCACCACCATTCTGGTGGGCTTACATATAAATTTCTTCGTTAAAAAAAGGTAACTTACTTAGCATCGGAATTCCACCAGCAACTCTAATTTTATCCCTATTGGGAGGGAACTTGGCGCACTCTGCTAGTGCACCAGCTACATTCGTCAGTACTCCGTCATTCTCATCATCTAGCAATTTGACCAGTATGGGAACGGTCCCGAGGGTGTCTAGTCTATGGACGCTGGCTTCACTAATAGCACATTTCCATATAGCACCAGTTGCAGCGGCCATTAGAGGTTTATTTGGCCTGTTGGTGGGGTCTGATACGGCTTGCACCAACAACTCCAGCCCCCCAGCTTCACGTATCATGTTCCTCGTCGAAGCATCACTGGCGCACTTGTAGATTGCTAAGCTGCAGTACGTCTAAAAATAATGCACGTAATTCAATTTTTATTTTAGGCATGTGTAATGAAATGAAATGAAATCGTTTATTCTGTGAATAGGATATTTGAATCACTTTTACACGTCATATAAATTTAAAAAATAATCTAGATGTAGCCGACATTTCCTATCTGACTACCCCTGAGAAGAAATGGCGAAACAAACTCAGGGGTCAAAGTCCAGACATAATCTTGTTCAGATCATGTGAGGACCATGTAGATCCGTGTCTGAAATGGTCTTTTGAGGAAAGAACCACACAAATTTGAGTGGACCTGTCCAATCAGTGCAAGCATTTGTCAGTAATCAGCTCAACTCAAGACTTAAGGAGCTCAATGACTGTAGAAGTGTAGACTGAGGCGGTCGAGAGTACGAGACGGACTTCTTGCTTTAAGCATTTATTATTAATTAACAAAAATATTGAAAACCCTTGCGAAGAATACTTTGATGGGTTTTAAAATCTAACCTCGATCAATCGTTGCATACCTTCAAATCTTTGTCTTCGTTTGCTAGATGTTTGATCAAGTCATCCACCATCTTCTCAGTTTGAATAGCCAGTTGGAATGATGTTTCGTTTGCGCACATTTGCAATAAACCCGCAGCGGGGATGGCAACATCAAGATGGATAGTTTTCAACGTCCTTGCTATAAGCGGTATCATGCCATACTTTCTCATAGCTTCACGGTTTCTCTGAGAAGCGGACATCGACCAAAGCGCTTTCGCTCCTGCTCTTGCTATGTCCAAAAACTGAAGCTCATTTAGATTTAACTCTTCTCGAGGTGTTTGCAAAGCCCTGAAAATAATAATAGTGTTAAAACATACGAAATATTATAGTAGTAGGTATTTGTTACAGATTATTGTTCAAACTTACTTATCTCTAATATCTAGTAAATCAATTAATTTCGGGATGCCACCAAATTTTCTGCAGAACTTCCTGCTCTTTCGTATTCTCCCCAAATTGGCAATTGTTTCTGCTGCTAAAATTTTGACGTCTCTTGCCGGATCCGATAATAGTCCCACCAATAATGGAATTGCTCCTAAATCCGTTACTTTTTTTCGTATTTCAATATTCGGAGTAATATCTTTAAGGACAGCCAAACCTCCCAAAATACAGCACAAGTCTCTGGTTTCCAGTAAATTGACGAGTAGTTCAAGGCCTCCTATCTCTTGTATCGCTCTTTGATTCACCTCTCTTGTAAGGTCGTGGTCTTTTAGGCAAGACAAAGCTACCATGGTAGCAGTCTGGTTTCCAGCTTTCATGTATTTGACGAGTTTCTGTATGTGCCAATATTCAGGAGGTATCTCTGAAGACTTAATGAGATCTGCCCAGTTGTCTTCTTCCGGAGAAGTAGACGAGGGCGACGAGATGGATGTGTCGGAGCCTTCTGTCACCATCACAATGCGTGGCAGCCCGACGGTGTCCTGTCCGCCATCGGCACTAAACGACGATATATTATCTACTTCTCCCATGACTTGTAATTCAAATTAATTAATACAAAAAAAAATACGTTTGATAGTGTTCACTGGTGTTGACAAGCTCGTGTCTCGTCAATATGGTTGCGTAGCAACGTTGCTTTCTTATTATAGGAACACCCTAGCTCATTGACATATAAACCTATGGACCTGCCATACCTACAAAGTTAGCGTGACTACCTACAAAAATCGAGCACTTAAAATGGCCGCCTATCGTAGGGTTGTTACTGCGGGTGCGAGAGAGAAAGCAAGCAACCTTTTGACAGCACCACGACAGCACGTAGCAGATTTTTGTACCACAAAACTTGGCACTAAACATGGCGACCGGTCACGCATAGACAGATTTTGACGTCACACGGAAGTGTTGCCAAATTTAGTCCTTGACAAAAATATAGATATCTCTTTTTTCATATGTAGCTCTTGATGAGTTAGAAAGAAACAAAACGCTTTTTGACATGATTGTGTCGATATGATAGATATTTGTATAACTATTCTTCATATAGTAGAATATGCCCTCTCCATAGTATTCCTACCTCAATGCCCTAGCTTGGAACAGCCTATTTTTGTGACAATATATGCCAGCCCAGCCAGACCTATAGATAAATAAGGTTTTTTCTGCAGTTTAATTTGTCTTTCATTATTTTAATAATATGTTCATTGTTTCAGTTCCGAAGGAGCGTGAAAGATGTTCTCAAGCCGGAACACAACGACCATTATCTATTGCGATGGCTCAGAGGTATGTGAACTGTAACAATCCTGATATTATGGATTATAGTTATACAAGAGTTATACACTTAGAATAATAACTAAAGCAACAAATAAATAGTAATAATAAGCAACCTACGAAATTTCGAAACTACGTGTCCTTCTCTAACATCATAGCGGCTCCATAAGTCAAAATGAAGCAAATAAGTATATTGAGTTCTGTTGCTATTTTAGCCCTCCTTCTATGCTTCAGTTATTATTCTCAGGTTATACACAAGCATAACCAGCATAACTGATCACTCCATAGAGTATCGCGCGAGGAAACCATTTCTAAACCAAGAGATAAAACCCATTCCATTCCAACCCATTTCCATTGAATGACTTTTTCATGCAATCGTGACATTGGGGAACAAATCTAACTTAGATAAAAGTATTAATGATTCTAATGATTATAATTCTGTAAATACATATCTGATATAGTCGCGAATAATATTTTAAACAAGATACAACCTAACACTGAACTGTAAATAGCAAAAAACTTAAAAAAAAATCAATTGGGTGGGCTGCAGCTGCGGATTCACCCTCTTAAGGGGGCGTACAACGGTCCACTAGCGCCACTCCTTTAAAAAAACATTATCTCATGACTGAGAAGGAATTATGAATAACGGCTAGTAGGGACCCTCAGCAAGTGTGTCTAGAACTTTCTAATACCTTTTATAAAGTTTAATATTGAGACACGAAGCAACAAAAATACGATCTAGAGGAATGTGGCCACTTTTCTTTAGATCGTATTTTGTTGCTTCGTGTCTCAATATTAAACTTCATAAAAGGTATTAGAAAATTCTAGACAAGCTAGTGGACCGTTGTACGCCCTCTTAAAAGGGATGATGATGCGATAATTCACCAATTAAGGATTGTCGGACCTTTCCTTTACTTGTGCTGTGAGACCTTGCTTCTTGCCAAATTTCATGATTCTAGGTCAAACGGAAAGTAGCATAATTATAGGTTTCGATTTATTTGCGAGAAGCAAAATTTGTTGCATTAATGTTCGTATATTTTTATTGCGTTGACTTAGAAGCTTGATTTTTTTAGAGCTCCAAGGGACCGTATTTGATATTAATTTCAACTTGATACCTCCACGCGTCCCTAAGAAAAAGGATCTTGACAGACAGACAGACGAACGAACAAGGAAATGATTTTATAAGGGTTCAGTTTTTTCATTTGATGTACGGAACCCTAAAAAGTAAGTTGTAGTCCCATGTCCCACGAAACGAATAAGATTTTTTTTTTCGATTTCTGACTCTTCTAGTACTCAAACCTCAGTTGGTATAACAGAGTTTTTTGATCCTCATAAGAAACAGTATCTATTGGAATAAAAAAAAAATGGGAATTTTGCCTACTTTCTGGCTGAATTTTTTTTTCGAAATTTTTGTTAGCAGATCAAAATGACTCAAAAAGTTAAGGACAGTCTCCTAAGGCCGATTTCGTGTAGCTACAACAGTGAAGGTACTACCTGCCCTTGCTGACCCATCTCAAAAATCCATCCTGTAGTTATATGTTATGATGGTCGAAATTATTATTATTATTATATTGCCGTGCCCTAGTTTCATGTTGGGACCTACTTATATTGTAACAACTAAATGTACACATGAGTGCAATAAAGAATTTGAATTTGAATAGAATACGTTTAGGTACTATCCGCGTTTGGCGAAAAACGCTTTTGTCTACGGTGCTACGGCGTAGACCGAAATTGCGTAGCGCCCGCACTAAGCCACTACGCACGCGCTACGCAAATTGCGTAGCGTACGCTACGCAGTTTCAGTCCTTTACTTGACCTTGCAGACCTTTGCGAACCATGAATTTTAACTTTCAAATTAAACGATTTTTAACCAGAAATAAACTAACTGACTATTTACCCATTAACCATTTAACAAAACTAATACCTACTTTGGTTTTCGTGCATCCGTTAGATTTGGTTAATCAGCTGTAAAAACATTTTCATAATAAAAAAACACTAAAGTCAACGCCATGAGACGAGATAAATTTCATACTTTGGGATTTAAAACTTTAACTGAAATTGCGTATGGTTCAGTTTCCATTGCAACTAAAATTATTTTATGACGTTTAGCGATAATTTCTTCATTCATAAATCAACTTAGATATCTTGAGTTTAAAGTTGATAGTTGTATAATTTGCAATTTTATGTATTTATAGCTTCTCATGACGGTTACTTTAGGTAGGTATGCATCATGCAGGACCTCAGCAAATTATTATGACTTAGGTAATCAAAATATGGTTAGGTATTTCTTTGACTTCAGATAGGTACAGCCCGATTCAAACTTTATGGCGGCTCGGAGCATGAGGCGACTCGCTGCGAAGTAAAAAAATCACGTGTCAGTGGGGGTGAGGGGACGGTAACCAGTGAACAGCGCACTTCAGAGTCGCCATGAATTTTGAATCGAGCTGTAAAGATACAAATTTGGTAGGTAATTCGCTTCGCAAAATTTAAACAATTTTTTTTTTTTTTTTTAATAAAGAAAATTTTAACTAACAAAATACACTCACAAATCACCTTCAATCAAAAAACTCACCACTACTACACCAGGAATACGGATAGTATAGAACTGCGTTCAGTTAGAACATTGTACGGAAGAAGAACTATTCAGTTTGAGGGAGCGCAGCTTTATAATAATTTTAAAAGAAATAAGAGATTTTCATCAGTGAACATTTTTAAGAATAGGTTAAAGTTGTATTTGTCTAACCAACAATAATAAATCATTACTTTATGTACTTACTCGATAGTTTGAACGACAATTATGTTTATTACTTAAGATATTTTTTGTTTAGTTTCTCATATTTAAGTGAGTTATTTATGTTGAACGTTGATTTTTATATTTTCAGCGAGACAATGGGATCCAGAGGCAGCAGAAAAAATGCTTAGAGATGTAAGTATCTACATTCTTAATTAACAAACTTGCAGAAAATCTTCACGGTTAGCGATATTACCCTATAATATTAAGTAGGTGTATGGCTAGAATAAAACACAAGGTTGCAGAAACCACGCAATTTACGCACGCAAAAAACCGGACAAGTGCGAGTCTGACTCGCGCACCGAGTTTTCCGTACGTATATATGATGTTGAAGATTTTTGCTATTTAGAGACATCGTTTTATTTTTCCTGTAATATTTCATCCTGTTTTCTTTCATTTTTTTCTTCTTTCTTTTCTATCACATAGAATAATTTCTGATTTTTATGTATGCAAACTTCGGAGATAAGGGGAGAGGAAACGGTATTTTTTTTTACATTTTTTATCAAAAGTCGGAAACTATGCTGCCTAAAATAAAAATAAAAAATGTTTGGGAATGTGCAAACAACATTCTTTCATATGATACCCCACATGCCCTAGTAGCCCCACTTCAATTTTTTAAGACCCCCTTTCAGTCCCTTTTGCAAAAAATTTTTTTTTTTCTTTCTTCTTTGCAAAATAGGTGGGCAAACGTCATCTAAAACCATTCTAAATTTCAAGATGATAGCATTAGTAATTCTTGAGATATCGAGGTGTGACAGACAGACAGACAGACTTAGTCTCACCATAAGGGTTCCTTTTTACCATTTTGGTACGGAACCCTAAAAAGGCAAAATGAAAGAAGCGGCTCGAAGACACGAAGGGTTCCGTATCACCGTATAATATTTAACACTACATAATAAATGTTATTAGACGTTTGTTTGTTTTTCCATTATTGACATTATTAAGATCGAGCAAAAAACACGTTTCTTGTATGAGGGGTACCCCCGTTAAATTTTAACTTTATTTTATTTTTTTATAGACAGACAGACAGACATACGCGTAATCTTCAGGATCACGCGTATGTCTGTCTGTCTGTCCGTCTGTCCGCCTGTCACAGCCGATTTGCTTCGAATCTACTGGACAGATTGAGTTGAAATTTGGTACACATTATGAATTTTTGTGACCCAAACACGGACGTGTAAGTTAATGATTTTTTTAATATGGGGGTCATTTTTGGGGGGCACATTAGAAACTTAAAAAAAAAGTTTTATAAACTGTACCGTGTGACATATCACATGAAAGGGTTTGTTGTAAGGATTCCAGATATATATTTTTTATAATTTTATCATAAATACTTTTAAAACTATTGAAGAAAATAGATGAAAATGGAACGTTCAATGTTTTTCAACTACAATGTTAAGTTTGTTCTTGGATAAATTAATCCCCACTACAGAACCTTTACACGCACATGGATGGATTAATTTTTTTGTTTTTAAATAGTGCTTTTTATAGTGATTCCGATATCCTATTTACAGAATAAACAATTTCATTTTCCTAAAAACTGAGAATTGTGTAAAATTAAACCTGCATTCCCCATAATATTTAAAGATCTGCTCAAGATTAATAAACCGTGAGGAAATGGATGTTTACCAACGTACAGTTGCTTGACCCTGAGAACCGCATAACATAACATTATAATAAACACCAAAACACGCTTCATAAATGAACACTTCAAGGCCATGGTTATGTAACGGTTTCCGGTTGTTTGATGGCTGTAATATAAAACTATTAATAGATATAATAGCTGTTACAAAAATTCTTTTTTTATATAGATTTCGGGTCCTGTATGATTGGGGGAAGCGGAGGTCCCCAAGTCCGCCATCCCTGGAACCATTTAGGGGGGCCGGTTGCCGTTGAAGAGGGCGTTGGCAGCCTTCTGCCGACGCCCGGTGCGCCTGCTGCGGGACGGGTGACGGGAGCGGAAGAGATCTCCCGCCCCCTTTCCGCAGCCTCCATATGCGACACGACTGTTTCGCAGAAGGAACTATAAATATCCTAACTTAAGGCGACGATAACCGACTTTTAATGATTTTATACTGAAGATCACGTCTAAACGAATAGTGTTAATGATTATATGTTAAATTAGAGCATTTTCTCAATAACTTAATATGTGCATGTTTCAGATTATGTTTATATTACATAGTGAAATTAATTTGTAAAGTTATGTCTAACGCGGATAAAAAACTGAGAATGGTGCAAAATCTACCAAGCGTATTTTTCTGAAACCATCCCCAATTTAAAGATAATTTAATTATTGATCTTTTAGTATAAGCGTTTTATTAAAATACCTTTTGTTTTGTGTATAATAAATTAATAATGCGTCAAATTGGGGACAGCGCTCCTTGATGGGCGCGTCCTATTACTGGCTGAACGTACGACGCGTTGCGTGTGCTCAGTACAGAACACGCAAGCTAACCACTCAAGGTCACTGGCATATATCTCCGTCTTAAGTACTGTTGTACTTAATATCCGCAGCTGTACTTCGTGAAATACAAGTTTTCTTACGTTTTATGCGAAAGTGAGTTTGTTTATTTGTCTGTTACGGTTTCACGCTAAAACGGCTGAACGGATTTAGATAAAATTTGGCACATGGGTAGACCATGACCTGGGTTAGGACATAAGATACTTTTTATCCCGATATTCTCACGGCATCGAGACTTATGCGGGTGAAACCGCGGGGCGCAATTAGTGTTTTTTAAATGATACTTATTTATTTATGTAAATTGGTCCAAAAAACACTTTTACACGACAAAATTAAATCTAGAAGTTTTGAAACTAGATGAGTTAGGTGTTTCCTAACTGACTGCTGTGAGAAGAAAGGATGAAACAAATTCAGAGGTCCAGTTTCTTTTAAAGGCCAGAAATATATTTTTTATTAGTCAACCATTTATGACTTCGGAACTGTTTCTCCAAAACACAGGTTATTTTGTAACCTGTCTAGGACAGGGGTCGGCAACCTGCGGCTCTTTCGATGTAAAGTTGTGGCTCTCCAATTCTAAACTCAAAAATTAATTTTTATTCAATAACTGTAGTTATATTATTGGGTTAATTATTTTATTATTCTAGCAGCTAGCTAAAATGCTTTAATATGTTTTTTGCTAAAAGGATTTTTTTGTTTTGCTTTTTATATGTATGATATTATTTTGTATTTAAAGTCAAAAATAAATAAGCAAATACTATATAATATTGAAACAAATTTTGTAGTGGCTCTTTATAACTGGGTAATTTTGAAAATTGTAACTTTTGGCTCCTCCGTCTCCAAAGGCTGCCGACCTCTGGTCTAGGAGAACAGTACGGCACCCACTACCTAGATTAAGATACTCTATACGTGTGCTTTTAAATTACCTTGTCATGTAATGAAAGAAAGAAAAAAAAAAAGAAAAATTGTTTATTCTGCACAAACAAAACGCACATTTCAACAAATCTACACAATTAGAATACACACATACAAAGTAGCCAAAACCCTCGTATCCAATACACTCAAATTTTTGACAATCATTTCCATTGGTTGCGATTGGTTGAAGTCAGGGCCAGGGACCAAAGACAATTTACATTGCGTTTACTACGTAATCTAGTCCTAGTTGAATAATACATAATCAGCCTATAATGTTCCCAGCGGACACAAGCCTTCTCTCTTCGAGATCCAGTGAGCTGTAATCCACCACGCGGGCCCAGTGCGGGTTGGTAGATGTCACGTGTCGTCGAATTGTTGGTTCTAGGACATGCCGGTTTCTTCACGATGTTTACCTTCACCGTTTTGAAAGCAGTGGTGATGAAATAATTTACTTATACAAAGTAAAGCGCATGTGTGGGAAGTCCATGTTGGAAACTTTATTTTAATGTTATCATCAATTAGATAGATGCAGGATTGGAATAAATTTCCTTATTATTTTATTCTTAACAAGAAACAAAGCAATGTATAGCAAAACTGAAGTGGGGGCAATGACTTGCCAGTCACCGCCGGTGCGACTGGGACTTTTTATTACCATTTGCCTCCGGTGGCAATCCCCGCGGCGGGGGCGACTGTGAATAATCGGTTCGAACCCACATAAGGTGGGGAAAAACAAATTGTATAATACCTTCCTTGTAAAGTAGGGATAATTTTTTTTTTTCGTTCATCCCATGGTGTGGAGTATCGTTGGATAGGCCGTTCAAAAATATTGCAGTATTGTGACAACCATGTTTCGATTCAGGGATCCGTTTGCGTAATAGTACAAATTTTTGTTAGAGAAGTGTCTGCCAGCTAAATGGTTGTTTTTAGATATGTGAAAAAATAATGGTAGTAGTATATACTTAAAACGAAATTACAAGGAAAACTATCACAGCTAAGTAGGCTTTACAAGTTAACGAGTAATAGTCGACCAACTTACGTTTGATTATTGTTTAAATACAAATCAACAATTTGTAGTTGGAGAATTGACCGCGACGTATATCGATGTATGGAACATGTTTTTCAACTACAATGTTAAGTTTGTTTTTGGGATAAATTCATTCCAACTACGGAATCCTTTGGTGCGACTCGCACATGGCCAGATTTTAATTGTCTTTCTTCTCTTTTCTGACATATCTCGGGACCTTGTGATCCCTGTCGGTTGGAAGGCGTACGAGGGTCCGAAGCCAACTCGCAGATACCTCTTAGACGATTTTAAATGGAATGAGATACCAACCGACGATTATCCCTGTGTATACTATGCAAGTGCACCCAAGGACAACCCCCGGTTGGTGCAGGACTATTGCAGAAGTCCGCAAAAGCAGGCCCGACCAGCCGGGGATCGCGGAAGTCGCACAAGATCCCATGATTCCCGGTGCAAGTGTGGGAAGGGAACACCGGGATGGTTTTTTAGGACCATTGCAGAGCATGGAACCAAAACATAGTGGGTAAATTGGTTTGGGTGGTTATAGAATAGAATAGAATACTCTTTATTATGTACACCATAAAAGTTACAGATAAAAATGTTTAAATATTACATAGGGTGACACAATGGGCGGTCTTATCGCTAAAAGCGATCTTTTACAGACAACCTTTGGATGGATTAAAGGGAGCAGGAGTGACAATACTGCAGGTAGTCAGTGGTGTACCAATTAACATATACAATACATACATACACAAAGCATACACTTATCTAATAAATATATACATATATACAATAATACACATGAAACAAGAGCAGGGAACTGTATGTAATGATGATGTTTAAGGAGAGAGGAAGTGTTTTTTTACCTGAAACTTAAAAGTGGACAAAGATTGAGCACGCCTTACCGACACGGGCAAGGCATTCCATATAGTGGATTGGTTACCTAAAACTATGGCCCCAGCCTGGTCAATGTTATGTAATACACATAAAATGGCAGGGGGTGACTTCATCATCATAAAATGGCAGGGGGTGACTTCATCATCATCATCATTTCCGAAAGGCGTTCAATGCTGGACATAGGCCTCCCCCAAAGGGTTGGCTTATTCGCCACGCTTGGCATGCGGGTTGGCAATCGCAGTATGGTGTTAAAATGCATTGAGAACGCTGCTGCCCATTCTTTACTAAGTCCCTCAGTCGCCTTTTACGACTCCCATGGGAAGAAATAGGATGGTGCTATTCTTTACGTCCGGTACCACACTGAACACGGGGTGACTTCACACTCAATAATGGGCCGTGGAAACTTTCACTAGCACATATTATTATTACTAGCTTCTTAGGAAATGATCCCACAATCTATCCGTATACCTATTATCCAAATCCATTCAGCCGTTAAAGCGTGTAAAGGTACACACAGAGACAGAAACATACGGATAATAAATGCAAATAATCTTCTTTTCTTTAAAATTAAACATGTTTTTATGAATCTAAATTTCTAACTTAAAAATAATAATAATTAATTTTAATATTATGATCATTAATTTGAAATACTCTAGCGCCGCCATTGTACACGTAATTATTAGCTATAACTTTTAATTGTAATCAATTTTAATGTAATAAATACTAAAATAAATATTACTTCAAGATACGGACTCTGACTGTATTTATAATTCCTTAAATCTCTTAAAAAGAGGTAAGTACACAAAAATTTCAATAATCATGTGAATTTTAAAATCATACCCTATTTTACTCCCTTGGGGGATGATTTTACAGAAACGCTGAAACACGACATTTTTATTTCTTACCAAATGCATATTTTTATATCCAAGTAATACAAAGTTTTCCATACAAACTTTCATCCCCTATATATATCACCCCCTTTAAAGATTATTTTTGACACAAAAAGTAGCCTATGTTCTTCACCAGGATGCAATCTATCTCCTTTACCAAATTTTATCGCAATCCGGTAACATACAGACAGACAGATACAGAGTTACTTTCGAATTTATAATTTATTTATTTAAAAACACATAAAACTAAAATCACAGGCTTACCTAATAAAATAGTGTGAACTTATAATAGCTTACAAAGATTTAGACTTACATGAACAACCAAGAGGAATTTTACAAAATGCAGCCCGTGTGAATTCACTCAGAGAGATATTAGTGTGGATTATGGTGTGGATGGATAATAATCTTGGTCAGACTATAGGACCATGCAGTCTTTAGGGTTCCGTAGTCAACAAGGAACCCTTATAGTTTCGCCATGTCCGTCTGTCTGTCTGTCTGTCTGTCCGTCCGTCCGTCTGTCCCCGGCTTAGCTCAGAGACACTTAGTACTAGAAAGCTGTAATTTGACATGGGTATGCATATCAATCATGCCGAAAAAGTCGTCAAATAAAACCATGAAAAATTTTTTTTTATGGTTTTATTTGACTCTTACACGTGAAATGGGGATGGTATTTTTTTTTCTTGTCTGTTCCATGGTGTGGGGTATCGTTGGATAGGCCGTTCAAAAATATTGTGGGTTTGTCATTACCATTTTTCAATTAAGGGATCCGTTTGCGTAATATTAAGCTTTAAAGTGCTATTTTTTGTTAGAGTCAAGTGCCCCCCCCCCCTGCTGCTAAATGGTTGGTTTTGGATACGTGAAAAAATCATGGCAATAGTATATATAACGAAATTAAAAGTAAAAATTATCACAGCTAAGAAGGCTTCACAAATTAACGAGTAATAGTCGACCAACTCAAATGATGACGATGTATGGGAGAGCATGTTTTTCAACTACAATGTTAAGTTTGTTTTTGGGATAAATTCATCCCAACTACGGAACCCTTCATTGTGCGTGGTCCAACATGCACTTGGCCAGTCTTTAACGTCTGAGATGGTCTTTTGGTTATATTAGTTAGACACATTAGGTAAATCCAACCATACTTACCAGTTATGAAATCTAGGACTTTCCTAGGATGCAGAGATCCATGCATGTGGAATTGTAAAGTTTGCAGATGAAGAAAAAACCGGTCAAGAGCGAGTCGGACTCGCGCACCGAGGGTTCCGAACGAATATATGATGTTGATGATTTCTGAAAAACTGTGCTATTTAGAGACATTGTTTTATTTTTCCTGTAATCTTTACATAAGCTTCTATCATATATAGAATAATTTCAGATTTTTATCTCTGCAAACTTCGGAGATAAGGGGGGGGGGGGGGGCGGTATTTTTTTTTACATTTTTCATCAAAAGTCGGAAACTATGCTGCGTAAAAAAAAAAAAAATCTTTTGTGAATGTGCAATCAGCGTTCTTTCATATGATACCCCACATGCCCTAGTAGCCCAACTTTACATTTTTAAAACCTCCTTTCAGTCCCTTTTGCAAAAAATATATATTTTCTTTCTTGCTTGCAAAATAGTTGGGCAAACGTCATCTAAAACTATTCTAAATATCAAGTTGATAGCATTAGTAGTTCTTGAGATATCCAGGTGTGACAGACAGACAGACTTAGTCTCACCATAAGGGTTCCTTTTTACCATTTTGGTACGGAACCCTAAAAAAACAGCACTTCTAAGAAAAAGTGTTGTATGCAGCATACAACACTGCTGTTTTTTTTTCTTCATCTGCAATCTTCGGAATCTTTTTTCTGTACTTAATCTGAGAGTTGAGACCAAAGAAAGGACATTTGGGTAGGCCGCATAAATTACCCAAACTGCTTGACCAAGATTAAAAATAACAGAGAGAAAAATAAAAAACAAGGACCCACATAAAGTTTCACATTCACAATAATTAAAATAG
Source organism: Tiliacea aurago (assembly GCA_948098905.1). Classification (NCBI taxonomy): domain Eukaryota; kingdom Metazoa; phylum Arthropoda; class Insecta; order Lepidoptera; family Noctuidae; genus Tiliacea; species Tiliacea aurago. The sequence continues at coordinate 23,651,407 of OX402585.1, forward strand.
TATTTAATACTTTACAAAGTAAATATACATGTCAGTGTAATAAATAAAAATGAATCAATGTCAATTAGTAAGTATACGCAACACTGTGACATGTTCTTCTACTTAATTTAATTGATGTTTGAATGGCATTGCTGTTAATACATTTTATGTAACTTTAATTTATTGTAATCGTTAACATATTCATTTCAGTTAATTGTATTTTTAGGGTTCCGTACCAAAATGGTAAAAAGAAACCCTTGTGGTGAGACTAAGTCTGTCTGTCTGTCAGTCTGTCACACCTGGATATCTCAAGAACTACTAATGCTATCAACTTGAAATTTAAAATAGTTTTAGATGACGTTTGCCGAACTATTTTTCGAACAAAAACGAAATTTAAAAAAATATACCTTTTTTGCAAAAGGGACTGAAAGGGGGTCTTGAAAATTTGAAGTGGGGCTACTAGGGCATGTCGGGTATCATTGAAAGAGAGCTGTTTGCACATTCTCAAGCATTTTTTTTTATCGCGCTTATCACCGAAGTTTGCATAGATAAAAATCTTAAATTATTCTGTGTGATAGAATTTTATGTAAAGATTACAGGAAAAATAAAACTGTCTCTAAATAGCACAGTTTTTCAGAAATCATCAACATCATATATACGTACGGAACCCTCGATGCGCGAGTCCGACTCGCTCTTGACCGGTTTTTTGTTTATGTAAGTATAATAAATCAATAGTTATAATTAAATACTTAAATAACTGATCAAATTTATTACAATAATACATTTGTACGCCGTTAAGGTAAAACATGACTGTGATCCTTTCTGCAATCTTTGTGTGTGCATACTCACGTTTCGGACAAATAAATTATGTGTATATCTATCTAACACTACGAGTTTGACGCAACATATCACGTGACGCGGTTAGCATGTCGGTGACGTGAACACATAAGTTTTGTCCCAACCGAAAATCGCTCAACGCGGATATGCAGTTTTCACTTAAAAAACAAAATTTGTTTCGTTTTTGTTTTTTCGGCCGAAAATGCAAATCAGGCCGAATTTGAATATACTATAGTGTTATGTAATAAAATGTAGGTAATACCTATGTAATGGCCATTACCTATCCATTTACTCGTTTACGACTACGTTTACGATGTATTTTAATGGTCAACCATAACCTATTTTAATGGCAGGGAACTTAGCTAACACTTAAGCCTAAGGCAAACAATGTTGCTGAGTAGTTTATAACGATGCAACTAAGTTAGAATGTATTTATCGTTATAAGAAAAGGATTGAAGATTGATTGATTGATTGACACTCTTCTACTGCACCTTTTTTTTTTTTGGGTTGTTACTTATCACTCATATAACTTCACCCGCTCTGGGCGGAACATAATAACCAACACTTAATTGTTATGCAAATTGCAAACTTAATACTTGAATCCTTGAGTTCATTAATACGCTTTTATTAGCTTCATAGGTATGTATGCATGTTTAGAGGTATGAGGAACAGGGTGTAAAGTTCACTCATCCTATATAGAAAAGGGAGGATCCTCCGACCAGACGGGTGTTGTGTCTGGTGGCATCTCGCTGCGCAGCAAGGCGTCGTGTTGCCAACGATTTTACTATGCGCCTCGCAACGTTGCGATGCGTCTCACGGACGGCGCAGCGCGAAGTCACTGGCGTCTTCCAGTATCGTCACGTCGCGTCGCGTCGCGTCTTGGTGTGAGCTGACCCTAAACGGTGCGGTGCAGCGGGCGTCCGATTTGCACACCCGCGATAGTATAGTACCTGGCAGATAGTTTTACGAGCCAAGATGCACATTTTACCATCTTGTAGGATACGTCGAGATAGGAATTAGAAAATAAGAAATATAACAGTACATTTAACAGGAATGAATTTACTAGAGATAAAATGTAGAAATGAAACGAGTTCTTGTACACACGGCTACACATCAAGGTATACATTTCCAGTATAAGCTGATCTCGCATTGTATAGGATTTCCGTACAATGAGAGGTCAGCTTATACGGGAAATGTATAGCTTGATGTGTAGCCGTGTGTAACTGTGTACCTGTTTCAGGTGGGTATCTAGTTTAATTTGTGGAATTACCGGAATAATACGTAGGTAGACAAATAAGTATTTCGTAAACAGTCCTATTTACACATGAATGGCTTTATTATTGTTTCCACGGTACGTACACTTATCTAACAGAAGCATAATAGCGCAGCTATTTGGAAAATGTTAAGAAACAAACACAGTTTTTGGTTGTTAGTTCATGAATCATCATAATATCATGTTTTTCATACTTACTCATTAATTACATATTTTCCTCAAAAATGCTTGGATATTCGAGCATTATTTTGACAACCTTCTTCGAGATAAATCGAAGATCCTGTACAGCCCATTGATATACTTATTAAATAGGAAGATAGGCCACTCTCTAACATCACGTAAATATTAAATGGACGCGATGTCGTGCGTCATGTGCTCGACAACCGAAATAAAGAGACATATTACGCGGGCACGAACGAGATAGCAATAATTGTCACTGTTACGTACCCATAGCAACTCGGAAACAAACTACGATTCGGGTATTCCTCGCAAACCGAGAATAATGTAGGTCGATTGTGTTCTTTCCCCTAATTTATGCGGTCCACGTCGAGGAGCGCGCACCATATCTTCCTATTTAATACATCAATGTATACAGCCCGTAATTGTACACAGTTTGACTCGGACTAATTATAATAATAGTTTATTGTCACAAAGAATTATACATTAGTATAAACTGATTAACAAGATGCTAACTACGCTGCAGAAGTCTGTATACAGATATTGTGAGCCCTGCGTCTCAAACTAGGATAACCTGTATCTTAAGAGACAGTGTTCAGCTGTGAGGTTACTTAAAAATAAGGATTATACAACTGCGGACTGTGCCAACCTATTGTTAGTGTTAACAGTTAGATATTTTACTTTTAAACATAAATTATATTCTAAGACAAAGGAAAAAAATAAAAATATAAAATAACAATTATGTATCGGAATGATTTTGAAGTATATTGCTAATTGCTAAGTTAGAATTATTTGTCTGCTCAACAACGTAAATAACGTAATAAAATGTTGTTGAGCTGTCAAATTGAAACCGGTTCCTACTGATAGTGTGTTACGCAATTAGGACGCTGGTCAAATACATGCGAGCAGGCGGCCGGCAATGCTAGTATGAAAATCCATCTGTCGTTTATAGCGGCCGAATAAATTGCTATAAAAACATCTGTCCTGTAATTTAAAAATGGAACGGACTTTGACTTCGAAACATGGCAACCAAGGAGGGAGGAACTTATAAAAGATATTACTTATTTAAATTTCGAACTGGCTTGCGAATAGAGAGAGCTGTGAAAAAAAAGCAAATGAACATCTCAATGCGTGAAAAATTATTGTTGTTCGTCATTGATTCTGGAATTTATAATTAGTTTGAAATTCCGCGCATTATTTGAGAACAGTACATACAAGCCTTGGCCGCAACCAGGCGTAGATGGACGAACGTGAAAATGTGGGGCGAGGCGAAGCCGAAGCACACGTACGTTAGAACTCAAAACTTGGCAGATCGTTGCAGTGTTATAGGTACTATATTATAATCTTGCAGTATATATTATAATCCGATGAAAACGATTATGAATCCATGAAACAAACGACGTTTCAGTGCCTCCTTTGTTTTTCATTAACATAGGAAACGAAAAAGTCGCACAAACTCTAGTCATGCTAAGCGTAAAGAGGAGGATCAAGATCATTTTTAACCGACTTTCAAAAAGGAGAAGTTTATAATATATATGTATGTTCGTCTGTATGTGTATTTTTTTATGTATGTTCACCAATTTATCCGTCAATTTTTGGACCGATTTTGACAATTCTTTTTTTGTTTGAGAGGGTATGGTGTGGAGGTGGTTCCATTGTCACCAAGTCAGAATCTGATGAGGGGATCCCATGGAAATCTCGTAGATAAGATAGAGATAATTTGACACGATACTTAAACGAAACGTTACCACGATACATATGCGTGTTGTGTTACAACGGGGCTGGTACAGCTCGTGCATATTTTGCTCTCAGAAAGCACCATTTCGTGAAGTAGAACTGATGATGAAGACCATAGATGGCACCGGCGGAACTACTTAATAATAAGTAATTCACGGGTTGCGATTGTCTTCCCGTGGGTGTCGTAAAAGGCGACTAAGGGACTTACTAGAGAATGGGCAGCAGCGTTCTCTATGCATTTTAACACCATACTGCGATCGACAACCCGACTGCCAAGCGTGGCGATTATGGCAAACCCCCTCCCCCCCCCCCTTTGTGGGAGGCCTATGTCCAGCAGTGGACGTCTCTCGGCTGAAATGATGATGATGATGAATCACCTCTAAGTTAGATTTGTTCCATTGAATGACTTTTTCATGAAATCATAATACAATTGGGGAACAAATCTAACTTAGAGCTGTATTAATGATTCTAATGATTATAATTCTGTAAATACATATCTGTAATAGTCGCAAATCATATTTTGACCACGATACAACCTGACATTGACCTCCAAATTGCAAAAAACGTCAGAAAAATTGAACAGCTACTGCTACGGACTATAATTATGTTATGTGTCACAAGTTTGCTCTAGAAAATCTATAAAAATATTTAAATGTATTTTTTTTTAAAGTATCGTCTTGTCATTACTAACATTAGTTTCTTATAGGTATTTCTGTGTTACTAACAAGTTTATGGATGTATTATCTAAATCTGATATAAATTAATAATAATAATTGTCTCAAGAATTACAACTGATTTTTAATATAAATATATTATGAAAATAACAGTAAATTCTAATAATGAAAAAAGTATTTTGATTGTGCATATTTTGTACATATTTCGCCCTTTTTTATTTATTTAATTTTCCTTATTTTCGGAAGCTTACAGACTATTAACATTATAATAACATTAATATACAATTATACATAATTATAACTAAGTTACAAGCCCCCACAGATAAATACATAATGATTAGTCCCTCATAGTCTAAGTTACAACATATCTGTATAGCTAACTTAAGGGTGCTATCACAAAAACGTTTTTCGTCAATTTCATATCTAATTGTGAGAAAGATTGAAATAATTGAAACATTAAGTCTGTGTAACTATAAAAGTACAGTTTTCGTGGTGATAAACCATTCGTGTCAGTCTCAGCACCTGTTAATAGGTTTCTTCAACATTATTTTCTGAGACTATTTGTAACATTTTGATAGTTATTTTTGCAATTTTTTTTTGAGCTAAACATGTCTGCGTACATAAAATATTTTTAATAACATAATTTATGTTATTATATTGAAGAAACATGTTCCTAAACTCAACACGATATCGTCAATTTTGAGTGAAGAAGCAACGGAAATATTTTTTTACAATAATAAAGACCAACATTTTCGAATAAAAAATAGCTTATTATTTTCCGAGTGACTAATAACTTAAAAGTCGACTAAATGTTTGCAACAAATAAAATAACTTGCCAGCGATTAAATATTTTCGCGACTATTATATTATGTAAGGTTCAAAATTAAAGGTGTTATAAAAACAAAAACTAGCAGCTGCGTTTAGGTAGCAAATAAACTATACCAGTCAAATAAAATATTAGGCGAGGAGCTATAAATAATGACTTGGCGACTAATAATGTTAGTAGGGTGGCAAAGATAATATATTACCAGTCTAGTTAGAGTAGGTTATTTTTTTTTTTTAATGGTTAGGTTAGGTTAGGTTAAAACTGTGACTTCCTACGCACGAGCCGAGCGAGCGAAGCGAGCGGTGCCGCGGCAGCGGCCGGCGAGTGCCAGAAACGACTAGATTATATAGAAAATCTAAACCTGCCCTAATAATACAATAATAATATATTATTTATGAATGCCCATTTTCTATTTTATTTTCGCCATTAAGTTTCCGCTTAGATATTAATTCTGTTCCCAAAAGAAAAACTTGATGCTAGTTTAAATTAAAACGGAGCTTATTACTGATATATTAATATGCTACCTATTATTACGATACTCCTTATTAGCTGCCTACCCATTATATATGGTACCCACTCTATTTTTTTTTAAAACCTATATTCATTTTACTTAGTTGCCGCATTAAATACATGCCATAAAAAATTACTACTATTGAAGATGAAGAAGTAGTCTATCTGTGGCCATTATTAGTTACATTCGGTTTCGTTTAATTATGCTGGAAAATGTACCGAAAAACTGCTAAGTTTTGTCAAATTTTGTGAATGCGTCCTTAAAAGCAAATAAATGATTTCTATTTTAAGCCAATCCAGACAATAAACGTTTAGTACATACTTGCTTGCATATTTTAGCATTTTATAGTGCTTATAATGCGATGTCTAGTCATTACTAAGTATTTCTGTTAAATTTTCAGTCCCAGACGTGGCGAGAGAAGTGGGCCATCGACACAACTCTTCAGACATGGCAGGCTCCTGAGGTTCTACTGAAACACTTCCCTAGCGGAAGCACCGGCTTCGATAAGGAAGGATCACCAAGTAATTTTTTTTTCCGTTCTTCGATTCGGTCCCTGTGCACTGCCACAGTATAAATATGGACAGTACAGAAACCACGTTCGAATCGGCACACTCACACAGACGCGCTCATTGACGAGACCCCAAACTCCGCAAAGCGGTTGTCGCGAATGTCGCGATGCTGTCAGTCGCGGTTGCCGTGTCGAGAGGAGTGGTCGCCGCGCCTAACGCTCCAAAAATATGGAAACTATCATGTGTAGTACCTAGTTAAGGGTGAGGAATCGAAAAAGCTTACCAGTGGCCTCAAGCTGAGGTCGACTCAGCTACGTGGTCGGTCGTTCTGACTCCTGCTAAAACTTCACCGACTGACGTGTCGTAGGCTGTTTTCGAACCCAGGTTTCAATGGAGCGTACGTAATTACTTCAACAATTAGGCCTAGTTCCCATACTGTCCATAATTATACTGTGGCACTGCAGTGGTGGCCCAGTGGCAACGGCCCCGACTTACGTGTCGTAGGCCGTGGTTTCGAACCCAGGCAGGCACTTTCAATCAATCAAGCCTCAGCCTATAGCAGTCCACTGCTGGACATAGGCCTCTCCCAGGCTGCGCCACAATACCCTGTCCTCCGCCTTCCGCATCCAGTTTGTCCCAGCCACCTTTTTAAGGTCGTCGGTCCATGTAGCTGGGGGGCGTCCCACACCACGCTTGCCGATACGCGGTGTCCACTCCAGGACTCGTCTGCTCCACTGGCCATCGGCCCTTCGACAAACATGGCCAGCCCACTGCCACTTCAGCTTGCTTACTCTGCAGGCTATGTCGGTAACTCCGGTTCTCTTCCGCATAACTTCATTTCTGATCTTATCCTTCAGAGAAACTCCGAGCATACCGCGCTCCATAGCACGCTGAGTGACCTTGAATTTGTGGACCAGCCCAACTGTCAGTATCCACGTTTTGGCACCGTATGTCATAACGGGCAGAACGCACTGGTTGAAGACCTTAGTCTTAAAAAACTGCGGGATTGGCGACGTACTATAATGTCGCGTCGCGCCTGTTTCCGAGAGTCTTAACTCGAGCCGTAGATACCAAAGTTTCCTCTTTCATAAATGATAACTCTTCGTGTTTTAGTTAATTAATAATATCCTTCCGACAGTGTTTGGGGACACGGCGGCCAATCTCAACGGAGATTAGGCAGGTACGCAGGAGATATCATAGTGCACAAGTACAATAGGTAAACACGGGAACACTCTCTGTACCTTTATTGTCGTAGTCCGATGGGACAGCAATCTAACACGACCGGGGACAGATCAGGCCCAGGACCAACTCGGGCAAAGGTATCTACTGTCAAAATTTCTATACGGCTCTCGACTGAGTATACAAAGAAGTCTTATGATGGCATACGTGTTCAGTACAATAACATCTATAGACCCTAATGGGATTGAAGCGCTACTGTAGTGCGTCTGGAATGTCCGTGGAAGCGAGGCTGAACGCATTCAATGCCATTCAGAGAAACAGAATTGCATCATTCATGTTCCGGGTTGGTACGTGTAGAAAAGTACCGTTAAGGACCTATAGCTGATATGGTATATGTTACTCGTATTTGTAAAACTATTCTTCATATAGTAGAATAGGGAATCTCCATAGTTTTCCTACCTCAATAAGTAGGATACATTAATTGGTTCACAGACAAGTATCATTAAGCTAATCTTTTCTATTGTTGAAGAGGTGGTGAATTAGGTGGTTGGAAATAGCCACGTAAATGTTAAGAAAGGCGTAAGTTCATGTTTGTATGAAAAAACAATACAAAAGAAAGAAAAAAAAAAGAAATCAAATCAAAAATATTTTTATTTCACATAAGCCTACATGGGCACTTATGAAACGTCAGAAGCTAGGTGCACGGTTCCAATTGGTCGTTTCCTATGGAGAAGAGCCGGCGAGAAACACACGGTTACACTTTAAAAAAAAAAAATTGGCTTTTACAATATTTTCAAAGTATGAGAGGACAGCGTAGGCCCGTCAAAAGTACCAGGTACTTAACAAAATAGAAAATGGTCTACAGATCTACAGTATATTAAGCCTACGACGTCCTCACATTAACAAAAAAAACTATATAAAATATGATTAACATAATAAAAGTTAGAGCCTTGTTGAAATCAAAAAAAACATCGATTATGTCAAGGAAGTATGTAAAAAATAATAAATAAATAACCTAAACAGCAGCAACTTGGGAGCAGTTAATAGACATTTACATATTTTTGCCGTTAATGAGGTACCAGGGAAGCCACATGTGCAGAAGGAATTAATGCCAAACTTCCTTGTCTTCAACGTAGTCTTTAATCTTATAATATGCTTTTTTGATAAGGACACATTTGATGTGGGTTTTGAATTTTCCATCGCTAAGTTCTGTAACAGACTGGCAACTTGTTATAAAAGCGGATACTGTAAATAAGAAATGACTTGCTTGTTTTAGTTAATCTAAATTTGGGTATCACAATTTCATGTTCACTACGTGTATTTATATTATGGAAATCGCTTCTTATTTTAAAAAGGCCTAAGTTTTTGCGAACATATAAAATACTTTTAAGAAAGAAAATACGTTTATTTGAGGTAAACATGACGCAAAGAAAGAACAAAGATACATAAAGAACAAGTAGGGGGACAATACGCGTCGTAAAAAAATATTGTTACAAAATAAAAATATTTTTGTATTTTGTAACAATATTTTTTTTATTGGTTTTTAAGGACCATGTGGTCTGCAATAAAGTTTTTTTTTTTAAAGCTATATATACATGCTTTCAGAGGAACAGAGGGGGTTTAATTAATTAACGTTTATTCAATTCGAGAGTCTATCTCTTCGAATGTTTGTGTCACATAGACCGGCAGCCTCTCACATGCGCACGCGTCGGTTGCGAAACAATTGGGTCATTGTCACTGTCACTCGCACGCAGTAGAGTTACGTTCCCCTCGATTTCTTCATTATCAGACCTTGGCCCTGACTACTCACTACAATATACTTAAGTGGGTAGGTTAAGAAATAAGATGAACATGCAGAACATGGCGCTAAAATTATACCGAAACGTTAGCTAAGAATAGGATAATCCATGTATTTTCGTGGGATGAAAAGAGACACTCTTGTAGCCCGTAAGTAGGTAAGGTACCTACTGCGGGGCGAGCACGGCCTACTATGACATGACTTGAATCACACATTTTATCACAGTTTGAGCGATAAAACTGTTTTGTCATAAAATGCTAGTACAAAATTGACGACATCATTTATCATGTCTTGTCACAAACGTCTTGGCAAGCCCGTGTTTGGCCCGCTGCATGAAAATTGATACCCGATCGACACGTAGCCGTAGGTTTCGAAAAGATTTGCCTTTTATTTGGTGCAGGGAAGTTGGAAGACGCACCGCGGAGAAGCGGCATCGGTCTTTCACTGTTCTACATTATTTTACCCGTGAAAACCCGTTAGATACCGCTCGTCGGAATCGTATTGTGTAAATTATTGAGATGTATTGCGTGAATACCCAGAACTAAATTCTTTTTGTCCAGTCGCGTCTAGATCTGTAGTTTTTTGATCTTCTAATAGTTGTTGATGTTGGTCGAAGGACCGATGGCCGGTGGAGCAAACGAATCCAGCGGGCTAATTGCGGAACACACTATCGATAGGAATCGGTTTCTGACAGTTCAACAACATTCATTGCGTTATTTACGTTTTTGAGCAGATACATTTTTCTAAGATATGAGGCAATGGATTAGCAATATACCTACTTCAAAATCATTGCGATTCTGATTCAAATGGTGTTACGCAATAAGGGTGCTGAAGAGGCGCCCGCGTATCGGCAAGCGTAGAAATGAAATGTAATTGTGTATTCTGTAAATGGAAATCAGAATCACTTTTACACGTAATATTTAAAAAAAAAAGTAAGGGGAGTCGACATTTCCTAACTGATTTCCCCTGAGAAGAAATGGTGAAACAAACTCAGGAGTCAAGTCTCTTTTAAAGTCCAAACATAGTCTTGGTCAGGCCATATGAAGACCACGTAGATTGGTGTCTGAAATGGAAAAGTACCACACAGATTTGAGTGCTCTTGTCCAGTCAGTGCAAGCATTTGTCAGTAATCGTGGAGCTCAATTCAGAACTTAAGGAGCTCAACCACTCGACATTTGGGTAGGCCGCACAAACTGCTAGACCATCATTAAAACTAACTGAGAAATAAATTAAAAGAATACAAATGATCCTCACACTCACAATAATTAAAGTAATAAAATCCTTTACAAAGTACTCATGACATTTTGTATATAACATTCATCAACGTCAATGTGTTTAAAAAACTGTTATATTACGATGATTTTGCATTATAATTCAAATGTCAAGTTTCATGGTTTTATCACAAGGCTTAGCAGAGCGAGCAGCTTCAGCAGAGTAGTGTGGGACGCCCCGCAGCTAGATGGGCCGACGACCTTAAAAAGGTAGCTGGGACAGACTGGATGCGGAAGGCGAAGGACAGGGTGTTGGGTCGCAGCCTGGGAGAGGCCCATGTCCAGTGGACAGCGATAGGCTGAGTTGAATAAAAATTAAAAAAATTAAAATAATAATCATTTATTTTGGACCAAACTCTTGTACACATTTTATAAACCTGCCAAACTGAATGAACTGAATGATTTGGTTATATCGATATTACTCGTTTTCAGTAATCATCATCCCATTCGTGGGGTTGGACGTATGGGGTCTGCTGCACTCCGTGACCAAGACTGATGTCATCCGCATGATCCTGAGGCATCTGGAGAACTACCTCGCGACCGGCAGGAAGCAGGCGGAGAAGTATGGTCCGGCTGCACTGAAGGTTCGTTATATCATTGTAAAGGCTCTCGCGCATAGATATTTTTTCTCTAGATGTAGATTACTAGATCTAGATTACTTTAGTTATAAACGAAACAAGAATTGAGACTTACGCTATTTAGTTTCGTGCTCGAACACGATCAAAAAGCGCACGCGGTATTAAACTTTATTACTGATGTGTTAGCGTTAAGCACATAACGGAGTGGCGGGGAGCATGGGGGGGAGCTTGCGTGGAAATTTGATTTAGACTGCCTGGTCTTCACAAAAAATCTTACAATGCTACCCAGGAGCCCAGGAGCGACCTCGACCGGCACTTTTCCGATCAGTATTTGGAATATACAGGGTCAAATTAAGTTTGCTAGCGACATTCGGCAGACGTGATAAATATCGATATCTAAATATGCTAAGTATAGAGGTATGAGGAACAGGGTGTAAAATTCACTCAGCCTCCATAGAAAAAGGAGGATTCTCCGACCAGACGGGTGTTGTGCGACGGTACCCAACGATTGGTGTCGGGACGTTGTATATAAACTAGTCTCGCGGTAAACTCTGCTTGCGCGATGCAGTATTTTGCGTGATGTCAGTATGACGCGTAGTACACTTGTGGCGATGTCGATGACGCTAGAATGTAATAACAAAAAGGTAATTAATTTAATGATTTTTTTGTGGGGTCGTCGACCACAGTTATTGTAGATAGGTACTTATAATATCAGTTAAAAAATATGTTACGTTTGTATAACTTCACAGACGTGATTGATAAAAGATTGGTATCGATACACCAACACGATAAAACAAAAGAAAACAGATTTTCTTAACTCCTACTTCAAGTAACAACACTACCAGCTGTCGTTGACTAACGAAAAAAGGACCTTGTCGAAAAAAACATCAAATCTTTTTTATTTTATCGTATTTATACTTCATTTGAAATAGTAATGGGTGTTTTTTTTAGAGGTATAGAACTTTAAGTTGGCAACACTGTTTTAATTGGCGGCTATTTTGTCAGCTGTCAAGTGATTTGTGTATAGTTTGGTTTGGCATTTCAACATGAATAGACTGACGCCTGAACAACGCTTCCAAATTGTGCAAAATGGGCCCAAAACAAGATTGCCGTAGATCCCGATTTTCATAAGAGAATTTTGTTTAGCGATGAAGCTCACTTTTGGATGAATGGCTACGTCAACAAACAAAACTGCCGTATTTGGAGTGAAGATAATCCTCAAGTGTATGTTGAGACACCGTTACATCCAGAAAAACTGACTGTTTGGTGTGCTTTATGGGCTGGTGGAATCATTGGTCCGTACTTCTTTAAAAATGATGCTGGCCAGAACGTAACAGTCAATGGTGACCGCTATAGAGCCCTGATTACTGACTTTTTCGTTCCTCAATTGAACAACCATGATGTGCAGGAGCTGTGGTTTCAACAAGACGGCGCAACATGTCACACAGCTCGGGCACAATTGATTTACTGAAGGAAACGTTTGGTAACCGCATTGTTTCACGTTCCGGACCCGTGAATTGGCCCCCAAGATCGTGCGATTTAACGCCGCTTGACTATTTTCTGTGGGGATATGTGAAGTCGCTAGTCTACGCCGATAAGCCCGAAACGATCGACCACTTGGAGGACAACATTCGCCGCGTTATTGCCGATATACGGCCACGAATGTTGGAAAAAGTGATTGAAAATTGGATCTCCAGATTAGATTACGTCCGATCCAGCCGTGGCGGTCATATACCAGAAATCATATTTAAATTATAATGCCATAAGATTATCTTTTGAATAAAGTAAATTTCATATAAATTTTACAAATTTTTCCTTGTTTTATTCCATTTCAAAGTTCTATACCTCTAAAAAAAACATCCTGTATTAGAAATTTAAATAAATCTTTTTTAAGGTCCGTTCAATCGATTTTGACTTATATTGCGTTGATGACATGACAAGTGGCAGTTGAAATAAACAGTTGGTATTGTAACCACATTTTTGGTTTTAATGCCATCCTTATGCCTACGGAATAGAAGTCAAAATCGGCTGAACGGACTGTAAAACAGTTTATTTAAATGTCTAATCTTATTTCAAATGGAGTATAGATATCGATACATATCACATCTGCAGAGTTGCCCTAGCTTATTAAATTTGACCCTGTAGAAACACTTGAATATACTTCTTACACAACCTTTTATGACTTATCTCCAGGTGACTGTGATCTTCGACCTGGAAGGTTTCAACATAAAGCAGTACGCGTGGAAGCCGGCTGCAGAGATGGTGTTCACACTGCTGCAGCTGTACGAAGCTAACTACCCCGAGATCTTGAAGGTCTGCTACATTATTAATGGTACGTGCACATTTTTGTACAGTTTATACAACATTAGTTTTTGTTTATACTAAACCCGAAAAAACTCAAAAAACTCAAACTCAAAGCATTTATTTCAAATAAACCTATTATAGGCACTTTTGAATTGTCAAGGGGTCAGTCAGTCAGATGAAGCTAGTTGCCCATTCCAAAGCGTAGTAGGTTCCTATGGAGAAGAACGGGCAAGAAACTCCACGGACACTCTTTTAAATAAAAAGGGGTCATTGTACTCATAATTTTGAACAATTTTTTCTATGGTACCAACCTTGAAATCGCGAAATAAAAATCAGCCGTTCCATACATTTTGTCGATTTAAGTGAACACAATTAATGTAGGGAACAGCAGATTTTTTTTTCTTCTCAGTCTATCAGATTTTCCGTATTTACTCTTTGCTCGTTATAACTCCATCTTCTCTCCATTCCAGCGCCAAAGGTTTTCTCCCTAGCGTTCGCAGTGATCAAAAAGTTCATGCACGAGTACACGATCTCCAAGATAAAGATCTACGGCTCCGACGCGAAGAAGTGGCAGGCGCAGTTGCTCAGCATCATCGATAAGGAGCGGCTGCCGCGACACTACGGCGGGACTATGGTCGATGAGAATGGGGATCCGAGATGTGCACTTATTGTAAGTAAACTGGGGTCTACATTTGTGTATCCACGGAATAAAAGCATCGTACTATCTACTTAAGGGTCGGGTAATCGCCGCTGACCTTGGCCATACAAATGCGCGTCGCGCTCACGCCTGGCCGCCGTTCGGTTTCATAGGGATTAGTAAATTTATTTTTAGTAACCAAAATATGAATATTTGAAAAAATCATAGATAGAAAAAGATAGAAAGATAATAAGTAAGTAATAACATAGTCTGTTTATATGAAAATATCTTAAGCAGTTTGAAAGTAATATCGTTTTTTATGCTATGAGTGATGTGATAGCACCCTATTTCTTCCCGTGGGTGTCGTAAAAGGCGACTAAGGGACTTACTAGAGAATGGGCAGCAGCGTTCTCTATATATTTTAACACCATACTGCGATCGCCAACCCACCTGCCAAGCATGGCGATTATGGCAAACCTTTGGGGGAGGCCTATGTCCAGCAGTGGACGTATTTCGGCTGGCATGGTGGAAGCTATGGGCAAGCACTACCTCCTGAATTTGTTTCATAAAGTATTTTACTACAATACTTAAAAATTCACATATAGAATTGTGGTGTATGCGTTCTAGATTAACGTAATTTTTTTGCATAACTTTCTTGCAATACATGAAGGCGTAATAACAGATTTAAAAACTACTAAAATCGTATATCGGCGCCTTAATAAAAATCATACATTCATTCACAAACAACGCACAGTCTGACCCGCTGGCTCTAGAACCATGACATTTCGCGCACGAGTTCCTTTTGTAACGAAGGTGAGCACTATGGGAGGATTTTTAAAAATTCATCCCCTAAAGGGGTTAAACAGGGGGATGACAGTTTGTATGGAATTACGTAGGTAATATCGCACACGGCTTGTAAACATTTATGTCGGATTTATAAACGCAATTTAGGTCAGAGATCCCATTCTGTGAATACAACTTACTGTTTTTGGAGAAGGTCCAAAAACGTTCGTGTTAGTCAGGATCCAGGGGTGAACGGCCTGATTTCCCACGCATTGCCAAAATGACACTAAACGTCTTACAAGGCGTCTGTAGAAACCCTTTCCCCGGCCTGTTCTTAAAGGGCATTATTACTACCCTATTTCATTAATAAGATATCCTTTCGGTATTCTTTTTCGTTGACTAGAAACCTACGTTTAAAACCACAATTGACATTTGGCGCAATTTTTGACTTCTACGGATTACGTATTCGGTTCTCGACACATTCGTTTTTAGGGTTCCGTATCAAAATGGTAAAAAGGAACCCTTATGGTGAGACTAAGTCTGTCTGTCTGTCACACCTGAATATCTCAAGAACTACTAATGCTATCAACTTGAAATTTAGAATAGTTTTAGATGACGTTTGCCAAACTATTTTACAAACTAGAAATAAATTTAAAAAAATATATCTGTTTTGCAAAAGGGACTGAAAGGGGGTCTTAAACATTTGAAGTGGGGCTACTAGGGCATGTGGGTTATCATATAAAAGAGCGCTGTTTGCACATTCACAAACATTTATTTTTATTTCTTTAGGCAACATAGTTTCCGACTTATGATGAAAAATGTAAAAAAATACCGTTCCCCCCCCCTTTATCTCCGAAGTTTGCATAGATAAAAATCTGAAATTATTCTATGTGATAGAAGTTTATGTAAAGATTACAGGAAAAATAAAACGATGTCTCTAAATAGCACAGTTTTTCAGAAATCATCAACATCATATATACGTACGGAACCCTCGGTGCGCGAGTCCGACTCGCTCTTGACCGGTTTTTTTTCTTAGGAATGATGATTATTTTTCTCATTGCAGGTGAAGCCCGGCGGTAAAGTTCCTAAAAGCTATTACTCCAGCAACCAGACCTTCGATTCGGAGAAAGAGTTGAAGCGGGTGACCATCAAGACTGGAGAGAAACACGTCATCGACCTGCTGTGTTCAGACAATGACAGTGTTTTGAAGTGAGTACGACCTTTCTTTTACCTTTGAATGGGCTTGAACAGCCTGATTCAATTCCACATTTTATTATTTATTTAATTATCATATATACAAAGAACACAGGATTACATAATAGATAGCAATCAAAAACCACTAAGGTTTAAACAAAAAAGTGGCTGTACCGTTCATCTGTACCATCTGGAGCTATATAGCAGTAACTAGAGAGTAAGGTACCTATACCTACCTGGGTAGCACGGCGAACGTTCCCGGTCGACCACTTTTCGCCCTTATGCCCATAGTAATAAGGTTGAAAAGTGGTCAACCGGGACCTTTCGCTGTGGTACTTATTAAAAAATCAAAAAAAAAAATGACCGTGCCTTATACGCTTACAGTCATTGAGATAGGAAAACTAATATGTCAATGCTTACAGTAGTCGCGTATGACGTGTGACATCTGACATCTCACCTTGGTAATAAGCAACTGAGCAGCAACAGAAATTAACCTCAAAATTAAAAAAGCTAAATACTAAAAAATGTATTCGAATTTCATTACTAGTAATCGCCCACTGGTCGAACTTAGACCTCCTCTACTTACAATCTATAATAATATAGTTCTTACTAATTCCATGAATACACTAATTCCATTCTATTATAAAGTACTTACTAATTCCATGCTATTAAAAATTACTTAGGTACATATTCCATGCTCAGCAAAAGAAAATGAGAAACACAACACACGTGTATGTGTGGTTGAGAATGGGCAGCAGCGTTCTCTATGCATTTTAACACAATACTGCGATCGCCAACCCGCCTGCCAAGCGTGGCGGAGGCCTTTTGGGGTGGAGGTTTTTTGGGGGAGGCCTATGTCCAGCAGTGGACGTCCGTCTTACGGCTGGAATGATGATGATGATATTCCATGCTCAAGCTGTCACTTCCTGTTACACACTTTCGTCCCTTTTCACGAAATCATCCCACAGAAAACGAGTGGATGATGTTATACAACAAAAACCTAGGGTGTACCAGCATCCATTACAAAAAATACAACCCACTCCAAACTACCCACGATCTTTTCTAACCAACCAACTAATTCTACTTAACGATAACAGATGGGAGTGCGGAGTAGACCACCACGACATAAAGTTCGTAATAAAGCGTCGCGACGAGGAGGGCAACGAGAGCGTCGTACACGGACCCAGGAAAGTCACGGAGGGACCCACCGACGTTGGCGTCATGGCCGTCACTGGACCCGCCACTTGTAAGTTCGAAATTGTCCTTCTGAAAAACACTATATTTGAAATAAGACATTTAAATAAACCTTTTTTACAGCCTGTTCAACCGATTTTGACTTCTATTGCGTTGGTAGCATGAAAAATGGCAGCCGTAATAAACAGTTGGTATTGTAACCACTTTTTTGCTTTTAATGCCATCCTTATGTCTACGGAATAGAAGTCAAATTCGGTTGAACGGACTGTAAAAAACTTTATTTAAGTTTCTAATGTTATTTCAAATGGGGTATAGATAAAAAGAAAAAAAAAAGTGAAAAAGAAAATAAAGATTATTTGTGAATTGAATTAGATCCCACTTCAAACATATACATTTGGCCCGACTAACGGCGATAGTTTTTCCCAGTTTTCACCAACATCATAGGTTCCTTTGAGTTTAGAGATTAGAAAAAATTGCCGAGAAGCGAACTTTCAAATTGAACTGACTTGAAGCGCGGAGAAACAATCATTCAGCTATTGTATTGTTCTAACAGTTGAGTTGCTTCGTTAGTGTCTAACCAAGCTATCAACTTGTAAACAGAAAGTCAGTACCTGCTAGTATATCCTGGCTGAGCTGGGCTGCCCCAGCAATACCTACCAATCTAACAGAATTAGATTCTCATATCAACGCGCGTAGAATATCTCATTTTACTGAGTGCCGTGAATAAGTACCTACCTATACTCCATTTGAAATAAGATTAGAAATTTACTTAAATAAACCTTTTTTACAATCCGTTCAATCGATTTTGACTTCTATTGCGTTGATGGCATGACAAATGGCAGCTGTAATATACAGTTGGTATTGTAACCACGTTTTATTCCTACGGAGTCAAAATCGGTAGAACGGACTGTAAAAAAGGTTTATTTCAATTTATATAATAATCTATTATTTATAATTTAGTTTTTTTTTAATCTTATTTCAAATGGAGTATAGACCTACATATTATTATTACAGTCCCCGGCACGTAAGTTGGCAAGAGTAGTTACATGCGCAGAAGTAATTTTTAGGACTCTTGTGGTCAAGCGGGACGCGGGGAATGAGGGAGCACCGTTCCGAGCACGTGATTGGTGTGTCAGTCGATACTCGACTCCCGCACCTCGACCCGCGTTCCGTTCGCTTCCGATTACACTTGCGTGCACTAAAATTATACCCTTTGTTTTTGTTAAGTTTTTGATACGAATTGTTGTTACTATTTTAAATTAAGTTTATTTTACGAGTGTATTTTTCGGCAGCTACTATCGAAGCTTGTTGACCTTTAGCTCTCGTTAACATTGTGGTTTGAAAGGCCACAATAACTAAAAATATGTTATTATATATTTGATTTATAACACCTAATAAACTTCACGAATTCCTCTCCTTTCTTTAACTTTCTTCTAAACAGATATGTTTAAAATAAATGATGGCAATAACCATAGAGTAATGACAAACAATAAAAGTGAAATTTTTTTGTTGCTTAAATGTACCATACGCGAACTTACCCCCACTACCCCAAAACCTTGCCAAGTTACGTGGCCGGACTGTATATAGATTTGTTTATTTTGCACATTCCAACAGATTCAGTGATATTCGACAACAAGAGCGCGTTCCTGCGCAACAAGAAGGTGTACTACCACGTGCTGATCTCCGTGCCGGCGCGGGACCTCAACATCAGCGACGACCCCGCGGACGACCTGCAGCCTGCGGCCGCCTGCAGCAACACCACGACGTTGTAGCATCAGAAATCAAAATATACAGGGGACTTCTTGGCGGGAAAGTGAAGCGTCATGTTCAGCAGTTTTGTTTTATTTTCCAAAACTTGTGTTTAGCCATTATGTGTTTGTGAACGTGCATTGGTGTAGGCAAATGAAACAAAACAGTGCAACATCGGTTCCAGTTCTCTCAAGAAGTCCGCGTGAGGTCTCAGTAAAGTGCCACATCTTTACTGAAACTCATGGGGACTGCTCCCAATGAGTTTCAGTAAAGATGTGGCACTTTACAATAGGATATCATCATCATGCATTGAATATAATTCATTTCATCAACAAGTTTTGTAACTAAATAAAGACTTGGCTAAAAGGTCCCCGCAACCAGGCCATTAAAATATTATAAAAACTATACAGGTTGTTTGTAAGCTGGGTGCAAAGCCAGAAGGGGTTGATAGTTGGCACCATTTAGAGCATTTTGAGCCATACATATCTTAGACGAAGTACGTTTTTTTACCGTACTACAGTACCCCACTTAGATCTGTAATGTTTTTTTTTTCTTTTTCGTCGTTAATCTTATTTGCCTAATCTAATAAACCCAGGCCAAGTTCAAACAAAACATCTGTGTTACCTATTGAAAAAAAATAGAAGGTTTTAAGTCGTAGAATACTTTTAAAGTTTGAAAAATTAATAGCCTAAATCATTCAAGCTTTTTTAAAAACATCCTCATAATGCTACAAATGGTGTTTACTATCACCCCCATGGCATTGCACCAAGCTTCCAAACATTCAGTGTATGTGTTTTTTCCTCAAGAAATGTGGCTTTTAATTCATTGTGACCTTGTCAGCACAAGGTTCGTATTCGGAGCTATAGAAGTTCGGCAGTTTTCGGCTTAACTTTTCGATTTAAATCCTTGAAAGATAGATAATTAGCTTTTCAGTCAGAAAATAAATAAGACGTGCTTCAATATTTTTGCTTTATACCTCGAGTTATAGGAATTCAGTTACTTACCTAGTTTTGTAAAAATTGGTAGGTATTTAGCCTATTGCTTGATGGAAAATTACGTGTACAGCGTGTTTAGAAATTCAACCCAAGAGTGTAACATTTGCATTTTTAAGAATTTGTATTAATTTCAAGGTTCCAGGTGGACGTCAGTACTAAGTGGGTTGCTTGCTAGTGGTCCTAATTATGTGCATGCTTGTTATATCTTTGTATAATAACTGAGAAGTAGAAATTCACCTGTTGTAAAGAATTATTTCTGTTTCCTGATATAGGTACATAATGTATGAGTATGCTGTGTAATTAAGCACCTGAATTGAATCGAAAAGTTGAGTCAAAAGTATGGAATTCCTGAGTCTTTAGGGGTGGGGGGGGGGGGCATGGCCCCTATGCAGTGGAGGTGGACTGTCGATTTTAATTTCATGTTAGCAGTTTTAATTGGTTGACAGAAGTAGCACCAACCAAAAATGTAAAGTACCTATTAACATCAGAGTAAAGAATTGGGCTCGCAAAAATGGAATGATCCACATTTGTATCAATACAGGAAATCAAGCACTGTTTCCTTCATTAATATTGCGCTGGCGCATATTTTTGCACCACAGGTTTTACCTCGTCGCGAGTATTTTAGTCACACTGGATTTTCCATAAAAATATATACTTAATACTTACATATTTATGTGTGTATGTAAAAATCCATGTAAACGACCATGTATGGTCGTTGGGTCCCGCAGACGGGCGAGTCGCGTCGAGCCTGTTTGCGGGAGCCATATTGTGGAACAACTTTTTTTTTACAAATATTTTATAGTTTTGGTGATTTTTATTTAGTTTGATAAAGAGATACTTAGGTAGGTAGTCAATTAATTATATTAGTAAATGTACTTATAAATGTCCCAATCCAACTTATTTTAAAGAAACTTTGTCTTATGCTTTGATACAGGGGAGTAAGTGGTTTTTAAGATAATACATTAATTATATTTAAATGCGATGCATTTACCTACATACATCTATAAAAACGGAAGCATTTCTGTGATAGTTTCCAATAATATAACAAAACAGCCTTTAATCAAGGTAGGTAACAAATATAGTAGGTAAGTATATGAAATTATATGAGTAAACAAGTCTAGAAACAATCAGGCACAATTATCGCGATAGGCAATGGGAACGCCCCTATAGCGGCAGTTCCGATATTGGGGGCGTCTTCAATGTTCATTAAAATAATGATTTTGTTTGATACATTAGACTTATATATGCATTTATCATAGGAAAATACTAGATACCTACTCTTTTACCCCATTGTTTTTCTTTGTGTTATACCTACTATCTGGGGATTTTCCAACATCATGAATAATACTTAATTATGATTATTACAAATGAAATAGTTGACAAAATAATTAGTTTTGTGGTAATAGAGTACCTACCTACTATTTTTAAATGTTTTGCAACCAATGTACCTATAAAAATTTCAAAGTAAGCTGAATATTCATTTTCAATACCTTTGGCTAAGGATTAATTCTGTATATAATATCAATACAAAATAATGACTGCTCAATTAATATAATAATCTATGATTTAGATATCAGTAGGTGTTGTAAAGTAATAACAATAAACATTGATTACACAAGTTTTTTTTTTACCTGTCTCACTCCTTTATCATTTACTTATGATATTTTATCAAGGATAAGAGGTGACATTGATAATTATATTTTTCTTATGCAAAACCACTCAGACGAGAATTGCAGAAATAAGGTGGTTATACCATTTATTTATAGCCATATTTCATAGTGATAGTACAATACACATTCAATATCCGTTCTGGGTCTGTGTTTGCCTTTTGGCAAAGGAATCCTCCAACCCCTTCCCAATTCTCCCTGTTCCCTGCCTACCTACTCCCTTGTCTCAGGCTTAGCATGGCGTTTTCGATCTCTACTCTACTATAGAATAGACATCGCTTGTCTACACTTCTCGTAATCTCTTCTTCGCGAGCACGAGGACACACCTAGACTCGGGTTTCTTCGTAGACAGTGACTTGTCCATAGCAACGGGGTATTCGCTAGTGGTGTGTTATAATACTATTACTACCCAATTTTACCGTACTTTTGCGTTTCGTTCTCAAACAAATCTATGAAGCAAAGTGTTTTTAACGAATATTTCTTCAATTATAAAACGCAAATGGTCAAGGGGGATGCGCTGTGTAGCCCGCGAAATTCAAATTTTCGAACGTTTTTTGAATTCTAAGGATTTTTTGAAGAGAGTTAGTTTTTTGCCGATTCTAATGATTATAATTCTGTAAAGCAATATTTTTTACGGCCGCGAATCATATTTAAATCAACTTATAACGTGTTACTGACCTGCAAATTGCAAAAAACGTAATACAATTTGAATTTCACGGGCTACCTTAGCGCATCTCCCTTTTAAAAATATTGTTAAATGGCTGTAGCCAATGACGTATTATAGGTAATACATCATTGGCTGTGGCGCCACTAAGTTTTGTGGCGTCACTATATAATATTGGTAATTAATTGCTTATAATGTACAGGCATTATTTAAATAAAGAGCCATAATTATACTATTTTGATGGCGTCACGCAAGAAGTCTCCTTTAAGGGTACTGCAGACTGGCGGGTCGCGCTATCACGTCGCGCCTGTCTACGGGAGCCCTTGTTTTTACTAGGTACTTACATTGTTATTGTGTTGTTGTTTATCGATATTTTATTTATTAGTAGGTAAATGCTCCATTTAAAACTGAGTGTGTAAGATTTAGTAAATGAAAATAATAATCACTACATAGTAAAGGCTTCTACAGACCAGCGCGACTCGCGACGCGACACAAAGGCACCGCTCGTCACGAGACGTGCGGGGCCTTTGTGTCGCGCCAGTATGTAGAAGCCTTAATGCAACGCGGGCGAGGCCGCGGGCGGCAGCTAGTACTTCATAAATAAATAATTTAGTGTTCAATGAGGAGATTTTGGCTCATAATCAGATGTTTTATATTCCCTGTGAATGTAGGTATCTAATAAATCAAAGTTAAGGGACAACATAGTGTAAAAACTGTAGGATACTTATAATGTTGTTCTTATTTTATTGTTAATTCCAAAAATCTATTATTTATTTTGGGCGACAGGTCCTAGCCGAGTTCTTCGCATAAACATTGATTGCACTATCTCCTCGCTTATTTTATAATTCTACAGAACTCACTTCCCGTGAGATTAAAGGCTCCCAAACAAGCAAAGCAAGCTCTCTAAAAGTGTTTCTTTCCCATCTTCGCTGAAGTTTTTCTATAAAAATACTTAAATAAAAAGCGCAATTTGAAACCAACCATGTTAATTTCAGCTTAATATATGATAAAAGTAAAAAAGCACCGCCTAAAATTACTCGAATTAACGAAAAAACAACTAACGAATCGTTGTCTAGGTCATTTTGTATACAGACTATTTCGGAAGAAAGGTTTCTATACCAAGCTGTCAACATCGGAGAAAGATTGTACGTCGTGCTCGACGTTGTAGACAGTTGTCTAGGGTAGAGAAGACAAGTCTCTTCACATTTGATTTTGTAATCGCCGTGCTACAGACAGTAGAAAACTTTCTGTTGTCTACACTGAAACGTCATTTTTGTCTATTCTTCCGTCGACAAAACGCGTAGAGAGGGTTCTCGTGCTAAGCCTGCAGTAATAGCCTTCGCCAACAACGCACCTTATCAGAAATACAAATAAGGAGAAAGCATTTAGAACGGTAAAACTTTTATTAACTAAAATATGTTAAAACAATATTATTTCGTTTCTGTGTCCCAGCAAGTAAAGAGTTGCTGGGTTCATTTGTTGGTACTTCTCTCTGCCTTTCACCTTCTAAATCAGTTGGGGTGAGCTCCATAGGTACCCTGTAAAATATAATAATGAGGTTTCAGATGACATCATTAGCGATAGTACTTACAACTTTTCACACCACTATCTGTAGGACTTACCGGAAATGTTTCATTATGTTATATAATGTGCAACAAACATAAACGATTGCAGATGCCTTCTCAGGTGCATAGTGTAGGCTTCGGTCAATGCCCAAAGCCCTGTATGTGCCTTTTAGGTAGCCATTTGTGCGCTCTATTATATTTCTCGTTTGGCAGTGCCATTTTGTATACCGATCTTCGGGTGTATTCGGTACAGCATCCCTAATAGGGGTCATAAGCCACGGTTCCAAGGCATAACCGGAGTCCCCTGCAATAAGGTACACAGATAATAAACTAATTCTGTTTTATTTTGTTACAGATTGCGTCAATCGAGAAATAAGACAAATACCTTTATGACTTCTAATTCTAAGTAATAAAAAATATTTTTATTTGATGATTGTTTATTATTTTATAACCTAGTAACTACTACCCAGCTCCCTCCTGATTTGGTTTTAATTATTTGAGGCTTACCCAATAAATAATATTCCCCAACTCTTGACTCATGTAGTCTACGGAGTTCTGCTTTAACAGTAGAATTATTAAATACAAATTGGTCATGAACCCGGCCTGGATAGTTTGCATTGACATGTAATATCCTACATTCTGAATCGGCTATCTGCAACAAAATACAGTTATAGTGCTATGTAAAGCAAGTTATTACCATAATAAGACTGATAGTAGTTGGTTCATGACTAAGTTAGGTACTGATTAAATAAGAATAATGTTAGGATTAATAATAATAAGAATGATGATAGGTTACTTAACTCCCAAAATGTATTTAGGGATAACAAATACGAGATTGATAAGAAGAAAAAGAAACCAATGACTACCTATGATAGAACATTTTAATTTCAGTCTTGAGTTCTTACCAGCTGAACATTTATTGATGTCACCCCATGCCTGTTTCTATATTGGGTCTGTTGTGGCTTAGGTGGTGGAAACAGCTGTACATGAGTACAATCTATTGTGCCCAGTATATTTGGGAGCCTATATTTTTGGAGGAATCCAGCTGCCACAGCCTGCCTGCCCACCTCAGTGTTAGGGAATAATATCCACTTTGGTTTCAGTCTGAAATGGTTATTAAAATAATAGAATCTATTGTACTCTATCCACATCTATGTTCAGTAAAATGTAGGTAGGTACCTACTAACCTTCTATTCACAGCAACAATTAATTGTTTGAGAAATTTGCTGACAGTGGTTTGGCCAATGCATATGTTCTGCTCCTGGCCAACTCCCCTCTGATAATGGCCAGAAAGTAAGACTTTCAGTGCACAGAGAACCTGCAATTAGGCATAATCTTGAAATGTATGAGTATATTCAGATCTCCACTGACATAGGTACCTACTGCATAGATTTATTGCAGGTACCAAAGCTATATTTGGGTACCTAAAGAATTATTCAGCTTTTTATAAAATTTAAAGTAGGAATACATAAGTATGAATTCGTGGTTTACTAAGAAAGTTATTAAGTACCTAAGTAGATACATATTATTTTTACTTCGGCAGTTTTTAAGCTACGGTATACTTGCGAAGGTTTGTTGCGACATACAAAATAGAACTTACTTTTACAAGCACTGGTAGACCCTGTGAGGTTTTGGGAGACAGATCTTGGCCGAGTTCCGCGCATAAATATTGCACCATCTCTTTGCTTAGCTTATAGTTCTGTAGGAATTCACTTTCAGGGAGATCAAAGGCTCCCGCGAGCTCTCTAATTATATTTCGTTCCCATCTTCGCTCAAGTTTTTCTATGTAGAAACTTACATAATACCGGCGATTTGAACCCAGCATGTTAAATAAATGTTATAGCAACAAAGCACCGCCTAAAATTACTCGAAAAAATCCTTGTCTAGGTCCTTCTATACGTAGACTACTTCGGAAGAATGTTTTCTATGCCAAACTGTCAAAATCGGAGAAAGATTGTACGCCGTGCTCGACGTTGTAGACAGTTGTCTAGGGTAGAGAAGACAAGTCTCTTCACATTTGATTTTGTAATCGCCGTGCTACAGACAGTAGAAAACTTTCTGTTGTCTACACTGAAACGTCATTTTTGTCTATTCTTCCGTCGACAAAACGCGTAGAGAGGGTTCTCGTGCTAAGCCTGCTGGTCCTGTTATACCAATACCAACTCATTAAAAAATAAGTTGACTTTTCTACTACACTATAAGAATAAGTAAAAATGTTAAAATAAGTTTGTAAAAATATTTAATAGACACCACTTTCCTTAAAAATACATGATATATACAAGGTTACATATGACTTCACCAGATTAATGACCGTAACCGCCTTCAGTCTTCATCTTCAAAGAGCATTTGAAGCAGTTCTCTCTTGTTACATTGGGAACCTTCTAATCTCTGGACGCCCTTCCAACGGATGATTGTGGGGATTACCATGAGCTTCAATCGGGAGTCTGTCCGGAAAGAGCAAGCTTTATCCTTCCACCTGCAAAGTAACATACAATTGAATAATTAATGATTTTCAGATTGCTGATTGAAGACCCGCAATGTCTAATTAAAATAGTTTATATTTTGTCATTTCATTCTGCTTTTTTAGTCACAATTATTTTAAACAGTGTGGCTTTAATGCAGGGGTCTTCAACCTTTCTGAAGTCAAGGGCCGAAAGTACTTTGATTTTAATTTGGTGAAACAGATCATATTATTCCATTTTAAACTTATAAGTAGGTAAAAAAAAAATCACAGATTAAAAAGAGATAAGGTAAGTAATTAAGAAACCACAATCATTGCAGTTATTTATTATACAATTTATAAGGCTAGAAATAAGACTAATACTAATAAAACTCAATCAATAAGATGTTTGAGATCACATGTTAGCATAAGTACCTGTCTATTTGGGTTTCTAGACATAAAATAGTTATAAATAAATTTAATTTTGGCAAGCTATTGCCGGGCCGCCAAGGAAGCCACCGCAGGCTCCAGTCGGCCTGGGGCATATAACAGCACTATCATGGCAATAAGGAATACTCACGTATCCCTGTCACCAACATCAACAAAAGCAAATATGATATCCTTGTTTAGTTCAGTCAGGTATGCCTTCACCACTGGTTCGGCTGTGAACAAAGATTTCTGATATCAGGAAGAATAAAATCTATAATATTGTTGTCCTACTTTTTAATTGAGACGGTGCCTGAGGTAGTTTCCTAATGGGGAGGGGATTTGACGCCCATCATCGGGTTAGTGACGTCTCTAGCGACACGCCGCCAAACCTTTGCCGCACCGCCTAGATACCTCAGGCACCTTCACAGTTAAGCAGTAGGTCTGTACCATCTTACCCAGTTGGCAGTAAATACACCAACTATATATTATCTTTACTTTTACCAGTGAAAAAGAAATAAACTTTAGGCCCTCTGTCTGGTAGCCTATCAATGAACTCAGTAAATTTACCATAACTTGGAAGATTTTCTATTTTTAGGCTCATTATTAGTAAGTGTCAAGAAAATTAATAATAGATAATAAAGTACCGTTTGGCGTAACAAAATAGTTTTCAATTTCATGACCTCTTTCTAAGCAAGACGGTAATAAAATGTGTAGCGTTTTTAACAGTAGTCTGTAGTAGAGGCATTAAACAAGTATATTGTCTCTATCGTAAGCAATAGCAAGACATTTAGATCGCACCCGTTTTCCGGCGGTCTCTAAACCTATGCTCTATCTAATTAATTTGACTAATTTCGTAGGTATGAGCTTGTACGTACCTTCAACACAATCGATACACCAACTGTCTCCGGACGGCAGTTTTTCACCAGTGAAGTACATAAATACTGAAGGACCTTTTGGATCTATAACTTCAGCATATTTGACAAACTCTTCATACCCGTGCAACTCGACCGTAGTCACCATTTTCAATACAAAACACAAAAAAGTTCTTGCCGGCCCTATCAATGAACAATGCACGGAGTTGACGGAGTGTCGGAGTGACCCACGACAAATCATTGACATATGACCCTATATTTTCTAGTTTTCCTATCTCAATGCGACAAATTGATCAAATTGACAGCTCTTGACATTGACTTTGACAATTTAGGCTGCATTCCGAATTAAGACCATAATCGCTGTAATCGATTTTAGCGCGCTAAAGGAACGCGTTTAAGCGGGCTAAAATCGATTACAACGTTTATGGTCTTAATTCGGAATGCAGCCTTTTAACAGCGTGTAAGTCTAAAGGTGGCGTCCCACGGTGCGTGATATTGCGAACGGACGGACGCGGACCAGCCCGCACGGCCCATGACCACGGACAGCCACGCACCACAGACCAAGGCTTTTTCAACGGTGCGTGTCGGTCTGTGTGGGTTTTAAGATTCGAAGCTATTTCATTCCAAAATGCAAAGTGAAACAGAACTCGTAAAAAGATCTCACATCGCACCTTTGAATTTACCGACTCGCCACGTATCGGACGCACCGCAAGGCACGACAGACGTGTCTACTGCGCTACCATGGACAATACTTTTACCTTGGTGCGTCGCGCGTCGGTGCGGGATAGTCTGCGTCCGTCCGCAATATTACGCACAGTGGCAAGCCAACTTAAGAGCCATCTAGTCGCGGGCTCGAACTCACTGGCGGGCGCGGCCAAAAAGCACGCTGTTTCACCTAGCATCGTGTCCGACACAGATAGCACCAGTGATGAGCAGTTAGAAGCTAGTCTACACGCATAACGTCTAGTCGCACGCACACAAACACAGTGCACGACGATTCATACTAAACCGCGCGCGTAAAAATATACGAAAACTCCATTGGAAGGTGGGGTTTTATGAAAAAACTACTGCATAGATCAATTACGAATAAAGTTTATTAAAATCTTCGACAATTGAGCTTTGTCGGAACGAGCTTTGTTTTTGAGATTTTATACTTCTCTTATTACTTATTTACGCCCAAAGTTGCGTTAAAATTAGCAGGAAAAACGAATCTTTGTTGGCTCATAACTTTTTAATGCCTTTGTTTTTTACTATTCTGCTTCTGTACAGACAAAATTAATAATAAGACAAAACGATATCATGTTTTACTTTAGATGTACAATGTGTAACAGTGGAGTAAAACCCCCCCGAAATTTGTATGGAAAAAGTATCGACTAGTTGCGCCTTAAGAACTTTTCTACATTATTATTATTTTTTCCGTCAACAGTTACAACTTATTTGATGAATGTAAATTTAATTCCCCTCCATATCAAACGCATTATTGCCATAACACTATGATAGGCACTAATTCTAATTGCCATAGAGAAAAACCGGACAAGTGCATGTCGGACCACGCACAGTGAGGGTTCCGTAGTTGGGATAAATATTTACGAATGCACAGTTTTGTTCTCCCGATGAGAACAAAACTGTGAGTGTGTGTGTGTTTTGCGGTCGATACCGTAAAAATATTTATGTATTACATAGATTTTTTTTTACGAAAAAACTAGGAAAAACACAGTTATGTCTACGGTTGTAACCAATGATATTATATAAAACATTGCATGAAGTTATTCTCCGTTCCCAAATACCGCTACGTGTACCATCTATTGAGCCCCACAATCGCAGAGCCCGTTTACAATGTGCTCGTGAACACAGAAATTGGGCAAAAGAAGAGTGGCGTTTTGTGTGTTTTTCTGACGAATCTCACTTTGGTATGAAGCCTCATACTAGACGTACACGGTATTGGAGGACCCCTGCCAGGAAGTCCATGCATATAGTGGTAGAATAATGATGATATGGGTTCGGTTGAATAGCCGAACTGATTTGGATCAGGAGGCAATCTCATTGCACAGATTTACGCTGAAACAATTGTATCAAATATTTTCATTCCTTTGCGGACCCAATTTATTTCTTCATTTCTGCTTATACTTACATGATAATTCACGTCCACACACTGCCAGAGTCGTTGCAAACACACTTGCCACAGCTAATATGAACCTCCTACCATGGCCTGCTCAATCGCCAGACTTGAATCCCATTGAGCACGCATGGGATATGCTTCAAAGAAGAGCTATGCCAAATATGTGTGCCGTACACATCATCAGAAAATATTTTTCACCTGTTACAATGGACGTAGAAGGAAATTGCGCAACGGTGATTTGGATGAACTCATATTGAGTATGCTGAATCGGTGCGATTGTGTTATACGCGTTTAACGGCGGCAATACAGACTACTAATTGGTTATTTTACGCACTAAAAACATAAAAAAAAAAAAAAATATGTTTTTGTCATTAGTCAGGATTAACTAAGGTAAAAAAACCAGCACAAGCAAAAATCGTACAGAGAGTACTTCGTCGATATACACATACAAAAACATTTTATTTAATTAATCTAAAAAATACCTCGATCCCTAGACACTTTTGATGTGTGTATTTGCTATTGGAATTTTGCATGTAGATTCTGTCCAACGAAAGCTGTCCACAAAAAAATAGCGGCAATTAAAAAAATCAAGAGCTGTCAACCCTTGCTATACATTCCATAAATATGCAATACTCATGTAAGTATCGCAGAAAGTTTCTTGAATAATATAATAATTATAGTATCAAACTATCAACTCTGTTTAAGACTGACAAGGATAACAGCTCATGATTTTTTTAAATTGCCGCTTTTTTTCGTGGACAGCTTTCGTTGGACAGACTCTATGTTTTTAATTTGTTCATTTAGAGTAGCCTTTTCCAAAGTGGGCAATAACGCCCCCTTGTGGGCGCTGCATGCCTAATAGGGGGTGGTAAGTGACCCAGAAAAAAAAAGGGTGCGTTGTGTAGAGGCTTGGGGGTCGATTTGTAATTTCATCTAGAAGGACTCTGAGGTCCATATTACAGAACGTTTCTCAATACTCAAGCATTACTTAAAACTAGATTCAAGCCATTTGATTGGTTGAAACTAGTTTTAATGCTTGAGTATTGAGTGACGTTCTGTAATACGGGCCTTAGACACTGACTGAGCTCTCGAATCTCCACTACAACTTGCAAACATCAACTAATATTAATTAAGAGATTGACAAAAACCGATCCCGTATTGTACCCAGGATTGTGGTCAATCGTTCAACGATGAAATAAGTATATACATTTTTGACACAGAAACTACATAGTATTGTGGCAGAAGTCAGGAGAACCGAAAAGAACAGTAGTCTGACATTACTTCATGACTTTATAGTAAATCATAATAGCATTCACCTCGTCATAATTGTGTGAACGTGGATTTATTGCTGTGGCAACGCTGCTTACTAAAAAGAGAAATAGTTTGCATGTTACCGAACGAAGCGACTTGCGGCTGTTCTTGAGTAAATTGGAACCTGATATCAACAAACAGCATCAGATTCATCCTTCACATTAGTTTTTATATTAGAATCGATTATGTTTGTTTTATTTTGAATAAAAGATACTCTGTCTGAATACTATAAAGTTGCGATTCAATAATCATTCTCATTGGCAGTTGTAGCCCCTAGAGTTAACTTGAGACCTGAGCATCGTTGTGTACTACCTACTGCGCTCAGGTTTCAAGTTAACTCTTGCGGGTTATAGTAAAAGTCTAGTTTAGAATGAATGTTTAATCTCCGCTAATATAGCTCACAATAATTAATTTAATTTGAAGTTATAGTGGTTTTAAGTAGGTGAAAAAATGGGGGCGCTAAAAAATAATTGATTCTCAAAGTGGGCAGTACCGTAAAATGCTGCAACTTTGCACGGATTTTGACGTTTTTTGTTCGTATATCTGAACCTATTTATTATTATGGCTTTTAATGAGTTTTATACGGAAAACAGACCTTATGCCTTGCCAGATAAAACTCAAATCATTTTACATCATGCTGTTTTTCCGAATTAAAAGCACTCAAAGTCGTGGGCAAAGTTGTGGGTAAGAACGCAACTTTGCCTAGAAAAATATCTAAATAAATAAAATGTTGAACTGACGGAGTAATAATGGAGTTACCATTGAAAAATATAAAAATATGTTGCCCTAATAATGTAAAGTTACTACCAAATAGTAGAAAACCTGAAAAAACTAAGCAAACGCGAAATATCCCGATCGAAACGAAATAGGCAAATTTGGGTTTACTTGGCAAAGTTGCAGCATTTTACGGTAGACAAAATAAGTATGGGAACCCCTGATTTAGAGCCTATTTTAGCTTCGTTATATTCTACTACTATCTTAGGTACTTTTCACATATTATCCAAAAACAACGGTTTAGCTGGTAGGGTGACGGATACTTGACTCTAACCATACCATACCATTTTATATCATAATATTTCGCAAATGGATCCCTGAATCGAATAATAATAATAACAAGCCCCCATTATTTTGAAAGACTTCTTTGTAGGCTTGATTATTAAGTTATGTATTTATACTATGTATAATAATTACTATGCCAAATTATATCTTTTTAGTAGCAAGGGTCTCTGAGTTAAACCGCGGACAGACAGACAGACTGACTTGGCAAAACTTTTACAAAATAAGGTTTATCCTGAAACCCAGGTTTAAACCATGAAGCCATTATTGAATTTCGAACTTTATTCCGTGCATAGTAAAGTTTCTAATACAAAACGTGACAACTTAGTACCGAACCAAGTTTTCAGTTTTGTATAAAGAACGGTATTTCAATCTCAGTTACGTTTTTATTACAAAAACTGGCTCCATGGTTTAGCCATGTCAAAATAAAAATCTTGTTTTGTATTAAAGGTAAGGGTTCCTTGGTTGATACAGAACCCTAATATAAATTATTATTGTCTATGACCAAATGCGAGATTACCACTTGAAAAAAATGCAGCCGTTCTGTTTTACGTAGAATGTTCTATTTTTCCAGAAATACGGCAAATGGTGCCTTGGAACGGACAGATCCAAATAATCTCATATCAGATTCTGCGTACAAGAGAACTCAAAATTCAAGCCAAATCAAAACGGTTTTGAGTTTGACAACGGTTGGCAATAAAATATATTTGAATGTTTTCATGTGTATTTGAATTGTTTTTAAAAATATATTTGGAGCCTGAGTGATATTATCTATCACAATGGATACAAAGCCGAGTTTAAAACCCAAGTCAATAGCTGAATTGCTGCCCGGGCTTAGCGGTAAGTCGAATGTTTGTTTACTCCCCAAAGTGTAGTAAACTTTTCATCAGTTTTCTGCAATGTTAACTAGAAATATCTCTAGGCCTTTGGAAGCTAGTTAAGAAAGCTTGCTTATTATGACAGACACAATGTTTAATGTATTGTTTATTTTATAGGTATCCTGTCCAAAGACAGTATGCAGACTCTGACTGCAAAGAAGCAGCCTCGCCAAACAATTGTACACACTCGCACTGCTGAGAAGATTTTAAGGCCTTTGACTATCGCGGAAATGAGAGCTGACATTATATGTAAGTAAACAAACAATGAAAACAAGGCTGCTAGCTTTACAATAAATGTTTTGTATGGTTCAAGTATAAAACCCATTCAATGGGTTACCTTTATCATGATGTAACCCATTGAAAGAGTATTATACTAGAAACCCATTGAAAGGGTTACATGATAACCCATTGAATGGGTTTTATACTTGAAACACAGTGAAAGGGTTACATTATAACCCATTTCAATGGGTTCTATACCTACTTGAAACCCAGTAACATGAAAAAATCATAATATTATGTTAATTCGATATCCGCCCAGCATGCGTAGCAGGACCAAGGTTTTTCTAAGCAGTTAATCAAAAACCCATACGGTGTGTCCCTGGTATTAATAGGTACCACTTTATTTTTAATTTCTTATATACCGTACCATACTTTTCTATAATTCCATGTCTGTTTCAGCCCTAAGAGTACAGTCTCCCAGGAGACTTGCCCAGGGAGCCACAAGCTCTAAGAAGAAGAATTGGAATTCATCAGTTAAAGTTGACAAAACAGTAAGCCATACAGCCAATGGGAAAATGAAACATAATCCTGTCAGAAAAGTGCTTAATTTTCAACCACCCAAGCCTAAAGTAAGTTCTCATTAATCATGTTGCAAAACAATGTATGTTAATGGGTCTCTGCTCATAGTTTTTGCAGCGCTATTTGGTGGTTTCAAGTAGAGAGAAAACAAACTATTTTCAAAGCATACACCATTATAATATTGTACTCAATTGATTACAGCCTGTATCCTACAACAGACCAACAATGGCTCCTGAATCACCAAAGTTCACAAGGCCAGAATTCAGACCCAAGAAATCTCTATTTTTGCTACAAGGTATTTGAAAGTTTTATATAACTTTTATTACTTTTCTCTATCACAATTGAACGTAGTTATGCAAAATGGATCCAGCCCCAAAAACTTACTTTTGAGAAAATGGGAGTTTTAGTAAAGTTGATAATTATATTAAAATAACAAGACCGTAGTTTGTTTTCAAAATCCTCTTAAATATTGGGTCTTTTTTTATCTACTTCCTGTAGAGTATTGTTTTAATACATTTCATCTGAATGCTTTTTTTCAGTAAAAATCTTTTATTTCTTTTTTACAATATAAAAAATGCATTATGGATCTTTTAGTGTTAATATTTAATAATTCTTACCACAATACTAATTTGCAAACAAAATAGATTCAAATGGCATGGTTCTTGTTTTATATAAAAAAATTGGTTTGACATACAGATCCAAAGTAGTTTGGATCTTTTAAAACCCCAATACCTATGTTGCCATGACACATGGTTTTATTTTAACTCTGCGAAAACGCATAATATTCTGTTGGTATCATTAACGTCTTGTGTTTTATATTACAAAAAAGGAACTTTGTGGCTTGGATATTTTTTGCATGTCTAATTGTTGATGTGTAGATGCCATTTATGATGGTAACTCAAAAAACGGTTTTTGTGGTTTGGATCCATTTTGCATAACTACGTCCAATTATTATAAGTAGTACTAACTCATTTATGTGCCTTTTCTTTCAGCTCAAACCAATGTGAGAATAAGCGGTATAAACAACATAGCTGAAACACCAGTTGTGAATAAGCCCATCAGAAGTCAGATGACAGTAGCAAATAAGGAGAATGTCTCAAATCAGACTGGTATCAAAAAGTTTCCTCTACCAAAGCCCCTGATAAAGAAAAAGTTGATCCCTGTTGTACCTGACACTCCCATGTCCAATGAATCTTGGAAGTCCAGCTGTGATGCTAGCTTCTTACAAAATGAGAAAGAGATTAATGATGCAGAGGAAAAAACTAAAGCCATAGCAGAGGAACCAACACTAGAGAATATAGCTGCAGTCACACCACCGGTGTCCACTCCGTTCAAAGAGTACAGGAATGTGCAAGAATATTTCAACCACTACAGTGATTCGGAAAGTTCTGCCGTCTACCATGATAACACCATCATGAGCTTTGAGAAACCTGCGGACAGTACAGAAAAAACCAAGAGAGAAGAAAGTGTCATAGTATCATTATGTGATCTACTTAACAAAGCATCTGTTGCTAACTCAGGGAAAACAAGCACTGAACATGAAGATTTATTACAGATTGCAAAACAGACTGAACATAACTTGAAGATGATAGACAACAGCATCATTGCATTGAGTAAAATTAAACAGTCACAGTTCACATCTTTGCAATATGTTAGAAAACTCATTAATGATAAGATATCTTGTGAGAGCGGGGACAAAACTTTAACAAATACCATAGAGACTCCCAAAGTTATAAAAACTAAGAAATTCAGTCCAGAACGAAAAGTTGATACAAGTAAGCCATGTTCTGTTATAAAGTCCTGTGCAAAGTCTCCATCTTACAAGATACCAAAAAAGAATTTGTGTTTGAGGAAAAAAGTTTTTTGCAAATCAATGCCAAATGTTTCGAACAAAACAATTACGCCAGTGAAAGCCGATATGGGTAACAAAGCTCTAAGCATGTACATGCAAATGAAGGAACACATGAACTTTCTACGCACACCTGTTGCTAAACGTGAGTTTCATGTGCCAGATACACCAGCAGTAACCTCGCATAATTTACAACAGCAGCTTGATAAACTTTATGATGAAAATTAGAAACTATTCTTTAGGAAATATCAATAATAAATTAATTATAGCTTAAGATTGTAAAGAAAGCAATAATATTGTTATTTTAGATAAAATTGCCTTAATGTAAATTTAGAAAAAATGTCCTACAGGTTGGCTATATTAAGTAATCTTCACACTACAATATTTACGAAACCCGATTTTCTAAACAGTAAATAAAATTCGTGAATGAATATTGTGTTGTGATGTTATCTTATTCTAGGACTTAGTATGATGTAGTAATATATGTATTTAAAAATCTAATGAATTATTATAATTTGCACTATGTAAACATTTTTGTGTACCAATAAATTAAAGAAACGTAATTATATAATATTGTTTGCTTGTTTTTGAAACGTATGTCAATTAAAATATGAATAAACCCTCTGAGGATGAGGAATGAACGCATGAAGACTTCTACAGACCGGCGCGACACAGGCCCCGCGTGTCGCACGACGAGCGGTGCCTTTTAATCGCGCTGCGAGGCGCGCCGGTCTGTAGAACCTCTCCGCGCCGGTCTGTTGCCTTGACGCAAAAATTAACTTGGGACTCATTGATGTATTAAATAGGAAGATATGGTACGCGCTCCTCGACGTGGACCACATAAATTAGGGGAAAGGACACAATCGACCCTCTCGGTACTCTCGGTTTGCGGAGAATACCCGAATCGTAGTTTGTTTCATAGTTGGTAGGGGTAGGTAAAAGTGACAATTATTGCTATCTCGTTCCCGCTATAGCCCGCGTAATATGTCTCTCTATTTCGGTTGTCGAGCACATGACGCACGACATCGGGTCCATTTAATATTTACGTGATGTTAAAGAGTGGCCTATCTTCCTATTTAATACATCAATGCTTGGACTCAATACTTTGAACACAATGCTAAAGATAACCATGTGTACGGTGGAGTAAGTGGCAATGCAATATATCTGAGATCCGAATTATTTTTTGAACTCAGGTAGATTTTAGAAGATGATACCTACTTTCATCCCGTACACTCTGCTGCTGCAGCGCCAGCATACCAAAAGCCTCGCGAGTCCTGCGGACATGTTATCGGCAGGTTAAAAGTGCGTCGGAAGACCCAGGACAGTTGCTGCTATACGGTGGAGGTCTTGGCATGGTTTGGAGCGAAGTGCAGGGGAGGCCGTCACCTCCTGCGAAGCAGTAATGTTTGCGAAGGAGGAGGCGGCATGCGTGAGGGAGAGGCAAGGTTCGCGCCCTCGCGCCCCTAGTCGCCGCAGGATACGCCCAGGGCGTCGCGAGTCGCAAGCCGATTTCCGGCCACCGTAGGCGCGGGCCTGCGGACGGTGAGCGAAGGTTAGCTCACCGTCCGATAAGGACCAGGCCCGAGTCGACGGCGCGTCGTATTCCACGCGCGCCTCAAAGAGTTGTCAGCACCAACTGACGAGGTCCGATAGGGCCAACGCCTGCCAGGGTTGCGAGTTTGTCCGAAAGGGATATCGTGGCCCTGGCACACAGGCAAATGAAGGAATACGGGTGTGTTTTAGTCAGTAAAAGTCTGACACGCCCTCCCGCTCCGCCCAGAGCTGGAGTTATTTGATAATTTCCCAGGCAAAAAAAAAAAAAGGGCTGTTGCTGCCCGTGCAATCAGGATGAGGAAATTAAAAAATCCCGTACTAACGATGACTAGTTGTTTAACTCCGACGGCACGGTTGGCGCAGTGGTTAAGCGATTGTCTGCTGCGCTGCGTGTCGCGGGTTCGATTCCCGCACGGAACAAATATTTGTATGACCTACAAGTAGTTGTTCCGGGTCTGGCTGTTTGTGTATGTGAGTTTAAATGTTTGTAAACGCACCCACGATAGGGGAGTAATTCCTAGTGCGTGGGGCAAGGTTTTAAAAAAAAAAGAAAAGTTGTTTACCGCCTCATTATACTTCGACCAATCAAAAATAATTTCGTTTGTTTGAATAAATTTCTCAGGCTGTTACAATGTTATCTGAGATCTGACCAGGACTTTCTACGGAAAGTGCGGTCGCTTCGGTTGCTTCCTCGATTTGTCTAGGGTAAATCTGGTTTCCTACAATATATTACGGAAGAAACTTGAAGCTATACGCTTGCCTATCGAGGCTATAATTATCTTCAAGCATTGTTATGGAAACCAGGTCAACAAGATTCGGCGGGCAGGTGTGCTGTCGGAGCCATATCAATTGGAGTGTGGAATGAGACAGAGAGGGTTGACCTCCCCTGCCCTCTTCAATTTATTGAATGCCTTGATTGAGGCGCTTAGCGGTCATCATCTCGGTTGTCATATTGACAATGTGTGTGTCCATAATTTAAGTTACGCCGCTAAGCGTGCTGCTAAGCGCGTCAGTCAGCGGTATTAGGTAGGACACTGTTGATCACATGTGAGCGTTATGCAACTGAACATGGGTTATTGTATAATGTTCAGAAAAGTCGTCGACTTTGTCTCTGTCACCTCTGTCCTATACTAAGGTCAAGAGCAAACCCATCCTAAATAAAATAAAATAAAAAAGTCAATAGGGACATTGTTTTTGAGGCGGGGACCAAACACCATCTTGATGTGCCTCCCATACGGCTAAACGGTGTTCCTCTTGAGCGAGTGGAGCAATTTAAATATTTAGGTCACTTGGTCACCATCACACAATGACCTTAGAGACAATGCTGACATTGAAAGGGAACGGAGGGCTCTTTCTGTGCGTGCAAATATGATAGCCCGCAGGTTTGCACGTTGTGCTGCTGACGTAAGGGGACGATACCCGGCTTTCAATGATTTTATACTGAAGATCACGTCTAAACGAGTAGTGTTAATGATTTGAAAAAAATATAATTATGATAAATTAGAGCATTTTCTCAATAACTTATTATGTGAATATTTTAGATTGTTTATATATTACATAAGAGAAATTCATTTGTAAGGTTTTGTCTAACGCGGAAAAAAAACTGAGAATGGCGCAAAATCTACCAAGCATAGTTTTCTGAAACCTTCACCAATTTAAAGATAATTTAATTATTGATCTTTAAGTACACGCGTTTTATTAAAATACCTTTTGTTTTGTGTATAATAAATTAATAATGCGTCAACTTGGTGACAGCGCTCCTTAATGGGCGAGTCCTATTACTGGCTGAACGTACGACGCGTTGCGCGAGCTCAGTACAGAACACGCAAGCTAACCACTCAAGGTCACAGGGCTATTCAGAGCATTCTGTACCACCTTCTACACATGCAGCTTGCGGGATAAGTATTCGCAGGCGTCGTATGAAGCCCTTCGTGTCCAATTTAATAATGCGTTCAGAAAGCTGATAGGGGTTGCAGTGCGTCAGGGATGTTTAGATTGCTTTTACACAATAATGCGCAAGCACGCAGCATCCATGGTGGCTCGAGTCATGGCCAGCCCTAACAGGGTTCGAGGTTCTGAGAATGATTGCTGACAGAGTGTACTGTCCGCCGTCCGGGCTAAGTTATTCGCTGCTGTCAGTTACATGTGCCGTCGTATCGAGTTGTATTGTAGTCTTCGCTCGAAACAAAGATTTTGAATTTACTCATTTTTAATACGGTATTTTTTTTAGGGTTTCGTGCCCAAAGGGTAAAACGGGAACCCTATTACTAAGGCTCCGCCCGCCGTCTGTCTGTATCTCGGTCTGTCAGTCTGTCCGTCTGTCACCAAGCTGTATCTCATGAACCGTGATAGTTAGATAGTTCAAATTTTCACAGATGATGTATTTCTGTTGCCGCTATAACAACAAATACTAAAAAACAGAATAAAATAAATATTTAAGGGGGCACCCATACAACAATCGTGTTTTTGTTTTGCTCGTTTTTGCTCTATATTGATAACAGCAACAGGTAGGCGCTTGAAATATTCACAGAATATTTAGTTAAGTATATAATTCACTTTAAAAATATATATTTAAATTAAAATAAAACAAATATTTAAGGTGGGCTCCCATACAACAAACGATGTGGAAGTGATTTTTTTGCCATTTTTATAGATAATGGTACGCAAGTTTTCCACGAAGGGCGTGGAAAACTTGGCCGGTTTTTTTTTGGATTTACAAAAACAATGCTCAGGAAAAATCCGATGCGGATATGCTATGGTTGAAGAGCGGAGGTAAGCGTTACTTTATCGGCAGAGCGCTGCAAGCAGGAAATAGTCCTTACGGTGCCGCACAATGGTCTGAAAATCAAGGTCCATACTCATAGAAACTTAATGTCAGAAATTAATAATAAAAATATGTTTTGTGTTTAATATACCTCCCTTTGTTTTACTAATATAGTATGAAGGGTATGAGTAGCTCCATCCGTGAGATTTTTTTTTTTTTTGATTTTTCAGAAAATGAAAATAAATAATTGAAACAATTTTGTCTGACTTACCTATGTGTGTTCGTTGAGGAACAAATGGATCTCGTGTTATCGCATGGGACATACATTCATAAAAAAGTATGAGACATGGCTGTAAGAAGACATAAAATAGCCTGAGTTCATAAAGGAAAAGATGACACCTTTTTTAGTGTTAAAAGAGCAGCAACCATGTTCCAGTTCTGACTTCGCTGTAAATGAGGGTAAATCAACATCATGAAACCGGAGACGTGCAGTGTTGGAACATCAACTGTTGTGAGTCCAAGAAAAGTATTCTCTGAGCTAAGCCCGCTACAGAAGAGAAGAAGAGTGGAAGAGCTTCTAACGCATAGCACTGAAAGCCTTTGCTTAAGAAACTGCCACGGTGTAAGTGCAGATAAGAAGAATGGAGCAGTTATAATAAAATTGGTCACAGTGCATCCCGAAGAGGCTACAAAGATAAAGGAATTGTTGAAGTCTAAGAAAGCTATGCCCGTAAATTCCACTGATAAAGCTTTAGGTATTCTGACTTCATTGAAGCTTTCGAAATGGCAGTTTACAATATTAAGAGCTTGTGCAAAAGAAGAAGGAATATCCCTATAACCATAGTATACTGATATCTTATAGGCGAAGAAGGACTGCTACCCACCAAAATACCGTGTATTCCCGTTGTACGCCGTGTCCCCGTTCTACGGGGACAGCGGTACTTCAATTAAATATTTAAAAATACTTCCCGTTGTCCCCGTGGTTTGGTTTTACATTCAAAAATATGTTTCATCGCTCGCTCGACTCGTGCGTTGTGTGGTCACAGTTCTAACGAAACGGTTAGGTTAGCTAACCGTTTCGATTTAAAAAAGGTTTATTTCGTACGATAAGGGGACAACGGGAAATAAATTTAATCACGTCCCGCTGTCCCCGTGACGGGGATAAGGCAAACGGGGACAACGGGAATACACTCAAAAGATAATACCATATAAATCACCGAAAAATATATCCTTATTACGTAGGTATTTATTCCATAATATATGACTATTAATTTACATACTATTTTCATATTCAAAGCGTTATGTAACTTCATAAAATAACATCAGAGATTTGAAAGATCACCTACCTACCGAAAATTCAAAATTTCCAAAGCTCGCTACATGCAAAGCGGCACCGAAAGAGACAAGAATTGTATGTCATCTTGATCGCCGTGTATGGTGGAATAGCTCATGTGAGTACCAGCCCTTCAGTTCTATTCAGTTTAAAATAAACAGATTTTCCCATTAAAAAAAAATGTCACGCATCGAGCTACTCATATACCTTTCATACTATATTATTAAAACAAAGGGAGGTATACTATAGACCAAGGTGGTACGCTATGCACACCCGCGATAGTGGCGATAGTACAGAATGCCGTATTAACTGCATTCAGCAGACATGCAGACCATCTGTAGCGGGTGATTTCATAGATCTGCGGTTGCAAAAATTGTCAGGTAGCAGTGGCAGTAAGTCCTACCATTTTGCTGTGTCTGCCAGGGTCCATAATGATCTCATTCGACCTAAGTACTTACCTCCATAATTATAATAATTTATTAATTTTTAACTTTATTTCAAACATACCTACATCCATAGTTTTTTACAAAGATAGTGTTAGTCTCAGAATAGCGTTGTAACGTTTTGTTAGTAGTACAGACGCCAGCAAATCAAGCTACTACAATCTGCCAGTTTTCTTTAATCGATTTTCAACTTTATCCCTACAGCATAAGGATCATGGTTGATTGGGAAAAATTTACAGGTTCGGGTAGCTTGACTTGCCGGCGTCTGTACCCGGCTTTGCGTCCTACACGCAAAATAAAAAGGTATTAGCATTGATGTACCTATTATAAATTTATAAGCGGTAGATACAGGACTTAACCAAGTGATGTGGTCCTATCAAACTAGGTGATGCCTGTAGTGGCACGAGCGAGATAGATTACAAACATGCGTGAGAGATACGATACGCGCGAGTTGCGAGACAGACTGCGGCTCTCCAAACTCAAATCCGAAGTATCGGCCGAATGTTCGGCCGTTACTTGACGACGGCTAACGATGGCTGAATACGGTGAAAAAAAAAATACAACAGTCAAAGTGATAAGCCAAAGTCAAGTCGGGTCAGGATTCAAAGTCAAAAAATTAAACTATGGAAGTAATAAAACGGCCGAACATTCGGCCGATACGCTTCGTTTACTGATTGCGATGTTAGCGCGTAACGTATCTTCCACCTTTTAATATATCAATGGGTCTGGGTACCTATTAGTAATTTGTTAGTAAACAAAACAAGTTCTACACAATAATTACTAGTCTATTCCCTATTTCGGGTGTAAACTTGCGCAGTGCACAGTAAAAGGACTATCAATTTTGCACACTAACGTTGAGCAGTGTTGGTGCTACCACGGATCCTGCTCATCATCGATGCAGTTCTTTTCCTAATGATGGCATTGAAAGTGATAGGAGGTAGATAGTTGATGGGTGGGTGGAGGGTAGGGGGATGTGAAGAACCTGAAAACCAGACAAACACAAATTCTACAATCTCCGTGTATTGTGGACAGACTCAGACTTAGGCCCGTACACAGAACACATGTCATACTCTGGGCCCGTAATCCCGTACTACAGAACGTTACTCGAAACTCAAGCATAAAGGCTTCTACATACCGGGGCGACTTGTCGCGCGACGCGACGCGACACAAAGGCACCGCTCGTACCGCGACACGCGGGGCCTTTGTGCCGTGTCGCGCTGGTATGTAGAAGCCTTAACATAACACTATAAGGTAATGCTTGAGTATTGAGTATATATAACGTTCTGTAATAAGGGACTAACCGCCAGTTGCTCGAAGTCCATTAAATTTTTAAGCTAAGGTAGCCCGCGTTATTCAAATTTTCTTACATTTTTAGCAATTTGCGGGTCAGTAACAGGTTGTATTGATCTAAATATGATTCGCGGCCATAACAAATATGGCTTTACATAATTATAATCATTAGAATCAGCATTGCAATTCTCTAACTTCAAAAAATCCTACTGAATGATTATTTTAGAAATTATCATTCAGTAGGATTAAACGTAAGAAAAGCGGGCTACCTTAGCGCATCCCCAGTAATGCTGTCATTTTCTGAATACGTTCCGTTAGATACACACAGCAAATGGGGATTAAATTTATGTGGACTTACATGCAACTGGCGGTAAGTCCCGTAACTTCACTCAATTCTCGAGCATTACTAGTTTTAACCAACCAAATGGCTTGAATCTAGTTAGTAATGCTTGAATCTCGCTTGAATAATGAGTGACGTTCTGTAATACGGGCCGTAGTAAAAATGTCTCTTTTATCTGTGCCGGCTGACAGATGTCAAAACAAAAGTCATACGATGGGACTTTGTTTGTAGGAATCGTAAGATTCCTACAAACCAAACAAAGTCTCTTTGGAAGACTGCTACAGTGCTACCCCGTCAGGGTATGCTATACGTACCATAGTTCAGGTGTTTGTACCATGTACCATAATACTTTCAATAAGGTACGCAAACGTACCATAATTTTCACATTTGTCACCAAAAGCAATTTTAGTTGGTAAAAATTTTCCCCTTGTAATGGAGCGAACGTAACGCTTCGTTTCTGCAAAGTACAGACGCCAGCAGGTCAAGCTACCCGAAACTGTCAAATTATCCCAATCAACCTTGAACCTTATGCTGTAGACATTAAGTTGAAAATCTGACAGATTCGGGCGCGCCCGCTAATTCGGGTGAGTGGGTGCGTAAATTCGGGCGCTATGAGTTGGCCTAGAGTTGGCAACACTGCTGCTACGTCAGTTTGTCCATAGATTATACACATAAGTTTGTGTTCTGTGGCTACGTTTGTTGATAAGCGATAACAAAACACTTTCATTATCAGTTTATTCTGTAATTACGTGCGGAATAATCGAATTAGATCTTAGGAGAGGTTACTGTGATACCTCAAAGTAACATTCTTAAACTGAACTTAAGCAAAAATGGCCTTATCAAAACCCATTATGAATATGCTGGCATCGTATTTACAAAACTTATATATACATCCCATTAAAACTAAAGCGATTACAAGGTAAGCTATCTGTATAATTTATGAAATAGAAATCATCAACGTATTACTGTCCAGATTACGTATTCCAAAGTCTAACTTGTTTTGCATTCATTTTTTTTGCTGACCTGTGACCATGAATGTTGCTTAATGTATGAATTATTAATTTCAGCTGCGTGGT
The DNA here is from genome assembly GCA_948098905.1 of Tiliacea aurago. Lineage (NCBI taxonomy): Eukaryota > Metazoa > Arthropoda > Insecta > Lepidoptera > Noctuidae > Tiliacea > Tiliacea aurago. Next base: position 23,696,060 of record OX402585.1, read on the forward strand.
GGGTACAGCTGGCAGCATTGCGTCTCAGTTAGTAGCTGGTGACAGTATCAGGATAGATCCAATCTTAGCCTTTGGCCTATATGGGTAAGTACCTATTCTTTTTAGTTTGCAAGTCAGAAACTTACCTATAAGCTTAGCCATAACAAGATGTAGGTCCTGTAGTATATCAAAAACACTAATATTTCTTTTGGGAGCTCCAACCCAAGCATGCTACCCAAGTGCTACATAACAATTTGTTGTGCGACTTGTGAACTTCTGACAGGAATTTGTTATCATCATATTATTTATTACCCTTTTATATATTTTCAGATTATTGTTTGGGGGCACTATCCCGCATTATTTTTACGAATTCATTGAGAGGTTTTTCTCTGAAGAAGTTGTTGCATTCCCACTGGCCAAGAAACTTTTATTTGAAAGATTAATATTTGCACCTATCATCCAAGCATTTTCGCTGTACACTTTGGCTAGGTTTGAGGGCAAGAACCACAGAGCTGCACTGAAACAGCTTCTAGCTCTGTACTTGCCTATTTTAGAAGCTAACTGGAAATGGCTGACTTTGTTCCAAGTTATCAACCTAGCATTTGTGCCTCCTATGGTAAGTGAAGCTCAACTTCTTTTCTTTTATTTAAAAAAATTTGCAGAAGTATTGATGATGATCCAATGATGTCTATCTCTGGCCTATAATGTATGGCCTTAGCATCCAAAACATAGATTTTAATATTCACTCCTCATCTTGTGTAATTCATATTTATGTTTGGTGATTCTTGTTTATCATTTATAAGAAAATTACTGTTACAGTTACGAGTTCTATTCATGAATCTGGTGGGATTCGGCTGGGCGATGTTCCTAGCAACTAAGAGACGTCAACAGAGCCAGAAAAAGAACTGAAGAAATAAACTAATATTCAACAGAAGGTGGTGGATGTTAATATTATTCTGTGATGGAAGTTGAACATTCTATATTTATAAATCTTTTATTAATATTTACAAGTGTTAGTAGCAGTCGTAAATTTGTGGGATCAAGGGGTCATTTGATGACCTTTCTAGTGATGTCAACATGTCTGTTTAGCTTCTCGTTTTGTTGATACTTGTCTGTGTGTATAGGATAGTGTTAAGTGCCCCTTGCGTCTGCGCCGCGCCGCGTCCGCGTCTCGTCACTTGTACTGATATGCAAACACAACTTTTATATTACGCATTTAATACATTTGCGTTGTTGTTTTCTAAAAAGTCCCTAATTATCACAAAGGAGTGATGTTGAATATACCTATGATAAAATGGTCAATTATTAAGTACATATTATTGAAATTCTTGAATGTGAAGATTGAATTAGCAATTTACAACATCTCTAAATAGATCGCAATTTCTAGATAAGGCCGCCATAGAGGTTCAAGTAATTTGATCAAACAGTTTCACCAAATTGGCATGAATGTCTGTGGCAAAGTTTGATCACATTTAATGAGTAATCAAATGGTAATAAATAGTAATCAAATCATGCCAATTTGATCAAACTGTTTGAACCAGCCCGTCTGTTTAAATTACTTGAATGTCTATGGCGGCCATTAGGTAACCTTGAATATTAGTAAGGTGGGAGGACCAATATCTAATCTAGTAATGATAATTTTTTATTATTTAAAATCAATCTGTGTGAGCTGTTTATATTTTTTCAATAATCGTCAGGTTATGGGATATGGATTGAAGTAACATGTTATGTTAATTAAAAATAATGTTATATTATCAGGGAACTTTATTTGACAACAGTAATCCATCCATTATCTATGTACCAATAGGGTTTTACTTGAATATACATGGTTTTGTGGAATTGCCTAACACTATGTCACTAAGTTCAAATCTGCAAAAATCAATTCTTACGCAGTGCATTTAATTAAGATGAGATTTCTCTACACAAACCAAATATGTATAAGTTCTGTGTAAATTTTGATATTCGTATTAAACTGTTTTTACTGTTTTACACTTGAGTATTATTATTGATTATATCGTCATATTTATTGCTTAGGTTATTTGAAACAAATAGGCAGTTTCAATCGTTTACAATACAGCTTACATGGCTAGAATAATTTAGATATCACCTATTCTATCATAGTATTTCAATAAATATAAAATAATTTATTGTAAAATGACTAGTAAAATTAAATTAATAATAAAATAAGTTAGTGTAAATATCAGATGTCAATAAAATATATTGCACTCTGTTATCATAAAGTAGGTACTCGGTTTTTTGACTAGAGTATTTTCTTACTTACCAAAATAAATTAGAGAATAATTTAAATAAAATTACCAACAATAAAAAAGAAAACAAAATAAATACTTTTACGAGATCAAGTTAATAATAGTTTCCAATAAGGAATTGATAGGTTATGCACATTTGACTAGATAAAATATTGTCTTAATCTATTTTTTGATAAAACATCAATCAAAAAGTCATGTAATTTGGCTTATTAGCTACCTTACACATGCTATTTACAATTTCGACTAAACATTCAAACCTCATAAACTTTGTTTTTGGAGTGTGAATATGGAATGTGAATATTGTAGTAAAAATAAGTGCATAAATAGTCGATGGGCTTGAGTTTTAAGGGTTCCTATGTAGTATATTATAAGCGTGAGTCGTGATGTCGTGAGGTGGTAGTTATTCTCTGTTGTCAGGCCGTGGGGAGCGCGACCAGCTGTGATGCGAGGAGCGGCTGCTGACGGTGGAGGTGGGCGTCGACGGCGTCGGCCTCCGGTACGGGATGGGGCGCTTGCGCGCGCTGTCACGGTTAATGTGTTAGTAGGAGGCATGGGCGTTAGTATAGTTAAAATGAACATGCAAGATTAGAAAGCGTTTAAGAAAAATTTAACTGACATTATTGATTTGATAAAAATATTTAAGTAGTTTAAAAAGTCACTTTGTTATACTTTCTTTTCAACGTTATTGCTCAGAAAACGTAATTAAAACTTCTTTCTACATAAAACTGTCAAATCATGATGATTAGTGATGCAATTTAGAATTAACTTACCTTATAAAAATTCTTAATTAGTAAACAATAAAATAAAAAAGTACATCCATAATTGAAAGCTTCTTCTACAGTTCAAAAGAGTTCAACATTGTGTACAACTTCTAGCTTCTCTACCATGCAGCAATAAAACAATATATAAAAAAAATAAAAAACAAAAATTTCGCAATAAACTTTAATGTGATAAAACAAAATGAATAATCTTGAAACAAAACACACTTGCAGCATGTTCTATAAAAATAGCACACTGTTTACACCTGGCGGGCACCTCTGTAAACTGCCGTTATGTGAATATCTCATTGGCACGTTATCTTCTTCTACACTTGAATTTGTTGGGCGGGTATGTAAGATCTATAATGGGTGCGCTACGGAGAAAAAACAACTATTAATTATGTTTCCGTTCCAGTTGGAGTCTCTCGCTTAGTTTATCACATAGATTTGAGTTTTGTAACAGTCCAATCTAAAAAATATATCAAGTGATTCGTATAAAAGGTAGATTTTGACTTTAAATAAATATTAAACATACTTAAAACTAGTAGCACACCCTGTTAGCATGATCAGTGTTAAAAGAACGCACACATTCAAAGTTGTTATAATAATATGATGCAAAGAGACTGACCAATGAGTGAGTATTCAAATATATTTCACAGCCAATTGGGATATTTCAAATACATGATTTTTAAACCTAGTCAGCCTCTATACAGATACGGACACCCAGATTATAATAAGAACGATAATAAAATGCTTTAGCGATATATTAAGTGAAAGTAGGGCTTAATATTTTTAATACAATACATAATATTACTTAAACTAATTCACACTAGCACAATCACTTCACTACTCGGAGCTACTACTCGTGTCTTCAGATCTCGTGCTATATTTTCGCGACTTTTTTCTATAAAGAAAACAAAAACAAAATAGATAAAAGGAAAAAAATATGAATAAAATGCCATATCATGGTGTTACCAAGTGCTTGGACCCACATACGTGCGTTAGTAGGTATTAACATTCTCCCCAGCAGACGTTTACCAACATTTGTAAACTAACTGTTTTCCAGCTTTAAACAATGTTTTCAAATATTGATAACTGTGCAAAAATGTATTTAAAATGGAATTGACTTGAAGTTGAAATTCAATTCTTAACATCGACCTGGGAGCACCTCTAAACATCAAACATAAAAAATATGGTATTAAAATGAATTATGTAGCTACCATGATATGACACATCAAACGCAAAATAAAATAACAAGCACACCTATAAATCAGGATAAAAAGCGACACACGGAAAAAGTTAAAACACACTATGCAATAAAGGTGACATTCGTTTGACAACCTAACAAAACTGTACAGGAGAAAAAAAAATATTATGCTAATTATTTATCAAGTGGAATGTCATCATTGATTGCACTTAAAAAATCCCTAAACGGCAAGAACACAGTGCTTTTAGCAGACACCATATCTGTACATGTTTTCTGTCTTAGACGGCCACCGCCACAAATTGATGGCAACCCAAATTGTGTCCAACATATCACGATCTTTCCCTTTTACTCATTTATAAATTATATTGCTGGGCACAGCCAGCAACAGGACTCTGGTAGTGCAATACAGTCCAAGACCTTTTCACAGAGAGGAGGCCTGTGTCCCGGCCCAGTAGTGGTAATATGGTGGGCTCAATTTGACTTCATATATATCGCTGCTTTGTATGTATACTGTTGCAAAACGGGTACTTTTTTGAAGCAGAGCTCATTGAAGTTTACTATTATTTCAAACTTTTGACTTAACTTGTGATCAGACTGTTTCACGGAGAAAAAACGTGGTTTCGCTTCAAAAGTCATGTCGCAACTGGTGAAACATCACCGCCAAAAAGAAATGGATGGCGTAGTTTTTTCGTGGCACCAGAGTTACAAAAGTTATAATACCAATATGTCCTTTAGTGAGTAGATAATATGGATTATTCTTCTTGTACTATTTTGCAATAATACATTATTCTTCCAAACCAGCGATATGTATTTGTGACCGTGGGTGTGCATATTGTAGGCCGAATGTGAGCATCGCATGACGCTTTTCAATTTAAAAGCACTGTTCTTGTTAACTGTGATACCTCGTAATTCGTCGCCTATCCAAGAAGCTGGGCGAGCCAGCCCGGCGCGGTATGGAGGGTGAGCGAGAGCGCGTGCGCGCACGCGACTCAGTCGATCTACGGTAATCCGCGTATACGCCGGTCATTGTTCTGATCGATACCAATCGCATGCATTGATTGTATTCCGAGTTCATTTAGCGGAAAGAGAAATTGTATGTTAATATTTTTGGTTATTTTTTTTTTCGAGAAATGAGTCGTTTCGTTTTGTACTTTAATTTGATTTTTTAAATAATGGTTTCTACTTTCTCCAAAATACTTTATTTCAAAGACAACTCATTTCTTGCATTTTGAATAATGATGTAAAAATATAAAACAGGTATGTGCCACAGTAATGTAAACTATAACTAAACAAACATAACCATAGTTATGTCTGTGCAGTTGTTAAATATAATATCAAAAAAATATCATATTCATTTATTTTTTCGTAATTTTGACTCTTCTTCACGAAAAGGCATGCCATGGATTCTAGCTGTCATAAAAAAATCTAGGTTTTCCGAATTCGCAGCACGAAGATCTCTAACCCGAACCCCCGCGAAGTTCATTTCGATGTCATTAGTTTTAAGACTCGTATGACGCAACTATAGACTATTTTATAACGTCTGAACGCGAGTCTTCAATGATGTTTGTTTAGCATCGAACACAGAATCGACTGAAACATTTCGATTATTGCTAGCGTCTGTCTTAAGAGCCACCTAGTCGCGGGCTCGAACACATTGTCGGGCGCGGCCAAAAAGCACGCTGTCTCACCTAGCATCGTGTCCGACAGAGATAGCACCAGTGATGAGCAGTTAGAAGGTAGTCTACACGCATAACGTCTAGTCGCACGCACATTAACACAGTGCACGACGATTCATACTAAACCGCGCGCGTAAAAATATACGAAAACTCCTTTGGAAGGTGGGGTTTTATGAAAAAACTACTGCATAAATCATTTACGAATAAAGTTTATTATAATCTTCGACAATTGAGCTTTGTCGGAACGAGCTTTGTTTTTGAGATTTTATACTTCTTTTATTACTTATTTACGCCCAAAGTTGCGTTAAAATTAGCAGGAAAAACGAATCTTTGTTGGCTCATAACTTTTTAATGCCTTTGTTTTTTACTATTCTGCTTCTGTACAGACAAAATTAATAATAAGACAAAACGATATCATGTTTTACTTTAGATGTAAAATGTGTAACAATGGAGTAAAACCCCCCCGAAATTTGTATGGAATAAGTATCGACTAGTTGCGCCTTAAGGTTTATTTCTGTAACGCTGATAATTCATAACCAACAATAAAGTTTGTAGTTCTAATAAAAAACCTGAATTTTACGTATCCAATAAGGTACTGATTGAACAAGTATTTCACCACTTATAAATAACACAGTATTTAATGTCTTTAAACAAGAAATCAAACGAGGTCACAAATAAAAACCACATCACAGGGTACTGTAGTGATTTCGTTAAGAAACAAAATAAATAAAAACACAGTAAACTTTATAAGTGATGTAAAACATTTTTTTATTATTTTTACAATAAATTTTGAAATGACGAAAGAGTAATATAAGTAATAAATCACACACAACTTTATTGTTGGTGTATGTACTTACGAGTAGTTGTTGCATCTCACGATTGTTAATCATTGCAATTTAAAACTTATGTCAATGGCATAAAAACCACATGTCGCGAACTCGTGATTTGCAACAACGCAAAATAAGGTAGCAATAGCGGTCTATCACGGTATAACCCTTACCCTATATATTTCTACATAGGAATCCGAACAATGTATTGATTATATTCGTGAAAACATTTACCGTCTTATTACAAAACAAATTTTATATTTTGTCTTGGCTTAAACCATCCAGTTTTTGTAATAAGAACGTAATTGTGATTGAAATACAGTTCTTTAAACAAAACTGAAAACTTAGTTCGGTACTAAGTTGTCAGATTTGTATTAGGAACTTTACCATAGACGGAATATAGTTCGACGTTCAATAATGGCTCTATGGTTTAAACCTGGGTCTGAAGATAAACCTTGTTTTGTAATAAGACGGTTAATGTCTATAAATGTACCCACATTTATTTAAAGAACCGTGAGTTGTCTGTCAATTAATTAATGAAGTTAAGATTTTTATTAAGCCGATTCTAGCATTCTTTATTAAAAAAACAGGCTATTAATAGCTTGAATCTTTACCTATTGTTGTCTTCAAGGGGTCAATGACCGCTATTGCCACATTATTTGGCACCAACTATAATAATAGTTCAGTGTAATATATTGGAGAGCTCAAAGGTGATGTTTACCTAGATGAGCGGGTGGAGCGGGAGGAGCTACGAGACGAGCGGGAAGAACTCCGACTGCTGTACGACGACGAGCGACTTGAGCGGGACCGCCTGCAACAAACACCAATGATTTTGTTTAGTAAAGTAATATTTTGAGAAAAATAAGTCGCGGAAGGAATAAAATGAAGCCGTATTCATCATGGTAAACAAAAGTTGCACATTATTGCAGCAAAAAATATTTTTTGTAATTGTGAAAAAGTATAATTATCTTCCGTTGCCTGTGTGCCAGGGCCACGATATCCCTTTCGGACAAACTCGCAACCCTGGCAGACATTGGCCCTAATGGACCCGTCAATTCGTGCTGACATCTCTTTGAGGCGCGCGTGGAACACAACGCGCCGTCGACCCGGGCCTGGTTCTTATCGGACGGCGAGCTACCCATACTAATTCGGATAATGCCGCGATTTTAATACTTTTGGATCAAGAGTTTCATTTCTACACTAAGTACAGTCATCATAATCATTTCAGTCGAAAGACGACCACTGCTAGACATAGGCCTTCCTCAAGCACCACTTCGCCCGGTTCTGTTTTTCCCGCATCCAGCGGATTCCTGCGTCCTTCACAAGGTCATCGGTCCACCCTGTGGGGCCTTCCGGTACGTGGTCGTCACTCCAGAACCGTACAGTAGGTAATTATAATTTATTTTTCTATGACCGGATTTCTATATCAATTATGAAGTGAATTCTGCCCGGGCAGTGTTAGCTCAGCATACCAATACAACACTAGGAATAAAAAGTTTTCTGGAATAACAAATAACATTTTTTTTGCACCTTTTGGCATTGCGCCTTATAAATTTGAAGAAAATTTCTATGAAAAATTAAACAATAATAAAGACAAAACTGTACCTTGACGAAGAATATGAGCGCGACCTGGACCTTGAAGATCGCGAGCGAGAGCGAGACCGCGAGCGGGAACGCGATGACTTGTTGCGCGAGTGCGAGCGAGACGACTTGTTGCGCGACCGCGACCGAGACCGTGTCCGCCGCGACGCAGACCGCGACCGCCGCGACGACGACCGCGACCAGCGACGCCGCGCCGCACCCGACGAGCCTGCCGCACTTCCCTTCTCTTCAACCTTCTTCACTTCTGGCGAAGATTCTATGTTCACCGACGGACTTTTCTCCTTAGGAGTATCTTTAACAGGCTCCGGACTCTTCTTAACTTCTACAGGTGGCGTTGGAGATTTCTCTTTCACTGCTTCTACTATTATAGGACTAACACTTTTCCTTTTGGGGTTTTCGACAACAACTACTTCGGTTTCCTTCGGTTTGGAATTACTCCGCGGGGCCTGCGACGTTGACGTCGACGTCGAGGCAGCGGCCTCTTCCTCGATCCTCCTCCGCTCCATGGATACTTTAGCGAGCTGCGCCAGTCTTTCTTTCAGTCTATTGAGCTCTTTGATATCTAAATCCTCCTGTCGGTCCCTGTCGTCTAGCCTCAGGAACTCTACCTCTGAGTCGTCGTGTTCGCTGGACGAGCTGCGCATGCACACAGCTTTAGGTTTGTAGTTCTCGGCCAAATCTTTACTTTTCTTCTTCTTGGGTTGTAGATCGGATGGCGACTTGATGTATTTGCGTTTGTCTTTTTCTGGTAGTTTTTCTATGATGTCGCGGTACCGCTCGGGACTGCGGCGCGCCGGCGAGTAGCTAAGACTGGAGGTGCTGCGACTCTTGCGCGCCGAGCGCGACCTGGAGCGGTCCCTGTGCGCGTCCTTGCGCTCGTGGTTCGCGTCCTTGCGCTCGTGCAGCCTGTCCTTGTCGGAGCGCTCCCTGTGTTCACCTCTCGCCGGCGACGTGCGACGCTCAGATGACTTTTTGCTCTTCTTAACTGGCGTCACACTCTTCCGCTTCTCCTTTTTTGAGCTTTTCCGTGGAGTTGGAGACTTGGACCGACTGGGCGACACTTTACGTCGTGGTCTTTCTTCTGGTGAAGGAGACTTCCTCCTTGGTTTACTGCTCTCACGTTTGCTTTCTACTGATTTTCGACTTGATTTCAAGTATTTATATGCTTGACTTTTTGGCGGAGGGGATTCTTTCCTCTTGTGTTCGGGAGACGGGCTTCGTTTGCGCTGTTCCCTCTGTGGTGGAGATTCACTTCTCTCCTTGTAGTAGCGAGCCTTATTTTTAGAACTTTTATCAGATTTCTGTTTAGGTGGTGGTTCTGACTCCGATTCGGACGATGAATACTTTCTTTCTGATCGAGAACTTTTATGCGATTTTTCGGTGTCCTTCCGAGATTCTCTATTTTTGTAACTCTTGCCGACAGGTGACCGTTCTTTATATTCTGGAGACGTATCCCTTTTTTCTCTAGAAACACTCCTATCCTTCTTTCTTCGCGGTTTCTCATCATTGGTTTCTCTGTCTTTTCGCTTCGTTGGCGGTTCTTCATAACGATCATGATTATTTCTATTATTCTTTTCATATTTGGCATCTTTATCTTTCCTGGGATGTGACCCCTCACGCCTGCTATGTCTAGAACTTGGAGATTCACTTCTCCTGGGAGCTCTCCGTTCATCTCTATCTTCTCTATGATTTTTACTATTGTCTCTGACTGATTCTTTCCTGTTATAGTATGTGTCTTCCCGCTTCCTGTATTCTGGAGAGGGACTCTTCCGCCGCCTCTTGTCTGGCGGTGGGGAGGAACTGGACTCTCGGGTGTAGTTTTTCTTATTTCTTTTGTCGTGCCTGCTTTTGGGGGCGGGTTCTGATTCTGAGTCAACGGAGGAGCGCTGGCGGTCGCGTTTGGATCGCTTGGGGGCCTTGCGTCGATCGGAGTCCACGGATGGGTCCCGCTTCTTGTTCTCCACCTTGGTGATGTAGGAGCGCTGGCGGAGCTCCGGCGAGCGGTCGCGCTCGGTGCGCGAGGCGCTGCGCTCGCGCCGGCGCTCGTGTCGCGAGTCCCGCACGGGCGTGTCATCTCGCTTGTCGTACGTTTTTTTTCGCTCCTCGCGCTCCCTATCTGCTTTTCTGTATTGGACATCATTGTTTCTCTCTTCGACAGAGCGATCCCGTTGCTTCTCTTTCGTGTATTTCACTGGGGAACTAAAATTCAAGAATTAGTAGTGCGATGCTGTAACTTAAAATAATGAATGATCACGATATTAGGAGTCGTCTCACCTTTCACGGCTCGATGGTTCACTGCTGCCGCGTCGTCGGCTGCTCGACTTTTTCTGTTTAAAAATTCGACAACAAGCGTAAAGATCAGGGTTCCAATAGACGGGCATACAACACCAGTGCCAATACAATAGACTATAGTGGTAATGGCAAATAAACATATTACACTAAAAGTTACTCGAGAAATTCTTCAGGGGCATCAAATGAACCAGATGAAGAATTTCAAAAAAGAAACAATAAAAATATATCACTTGTACACATGCATTCTAATAAGGAATAGTAATAAATAGAGGCATCAAACAAAAGGTAATAGTAGAAAATAAAATTATACTTAAAGCTATTGATGGAAGCAAGTATAAATAAACATGTAATTTGTTCGGAAGTGTATTATTCTGGACGATCTCTTAGAATGTTATATAATAGCGTATCCATAACATTCTCGAAGTGTGAACTCAAAATAAACAGATAGATAGAAGGAAACACAAGAACATATTGATTGGTTGGCACCGGTGCGTTACTCGCTTATTATAATGATGTTAGTAACACATTACGGCTCAACATAATTAATCATAAATACATGTAATACACAAAAATCAAATGTAAATATAACACTTCGGTAACGTACCTTATTTAACAAACGGTGGTGGTATTGTATACCATTTAAACATGTGGAGCATCCTTAATTAGTTTTGGGTAAATGAGAAGAGGGAGAATGTTATGGATTAGTTACATTTTAATAATCAGACAGTCTGGATATTAATAAACTAGTGCGTGGTACGAAAACATGCTCACTGGCTGAATAAATTACTATTTGTTTAGTCGCGTAGTCACTTTGACACAAAGCTATGTGCGAGACAAATAAATAGCAATCGTTTTATTTGTTTTCTGTAACAATGGAATAGCGGTCTTGTTATCGTAGGTGTGTTGTTCACAATCAGAGCACGTTTTTGTAGCACACAAAGTCGCGTAACACGAACAAGTTTAAACCACCATCTGTTAAGTACTACACACCATGCATTAGGTAACTGTGCACACTTGGACCCACGATCGCACATTGATGTAATCTCAAGATCTCTGTGTTAGTCACAAATGCGATAGTTAACAATGCATTACCAAAATTATCACGGAGTACATAATTTTAGTATCACCTAACATAGTGTCTTACTGAGTGTTATTGCTTTGTGATATACTTACAGTATACGTTATTTCTTCAGATAAAGATGGCTATCCTATGAAATGATGCACAGTTAAACAGATAATTTTTACTGGCTATTTCTTGTATTTACAGAAAATAAAATAAAATGAGTTAAGAAGACAATAACATTTAAATAATACGTTTCGTGTGCCCACACGGAACCGCTGGAAGAGCGTTCATATTGTCGCGCGGTACGACCAGCTATGCACATCGGAAGCTCGGAAACTATAAGGTAATGGTAAAACTCTGAGGCTGCTAGTTAGTTCGACAGTCGAACGATGCCAGTAGAGAGATGGAGACAGGGCCGTGTGAGGAAATTATACACAAACCAAAATTCGTGAAGCCAATATTTTATGCAAAGGAGGTGCCGAGAATGTCATATTAATTGTATCAGGCCAATGTGTTTGTTACACATTAACATAAAAGTAAAGAAAGCATTGTGCTACTCGAGCTAATCGGTTGTTGCGAAGTCACAATAACATTATACTAGTTTACTGAAAGATGGAACATTGTCTGAGAGGCAGTGGAGTCGAGAGGCTGGAGGCACGCGGAAGAATCCCGAGTTAATCTGAACGAGGCATCGTGTGGCATTATACTGACTAGTCTGTAGCCCCAAACCCCCACACACGGAGTAGTAACGTTAGATCTCAAGAATCAAAGATTATGTTTTACATATTCCAAGATCAATCTAGTGCTTAGAGCAATCAGTGCTGTTCTTTGCTATACAAAATGTGAAGTCAAATATTTTAATTAGGATGCCATTAAGACAACATCTTAAAGTTTAAAAACAAAAGTAAAATATCCAAGCTAAGAATTTAGTCCAAATGAATCTGTAAACATGTATTTAAGCATAAAGGTTTCTTTTAAAGCGAACCAAACATAATCTTTGAACTGCGGCACTCCTATCTGAATAGCTAGAGTATGGCATCGACATTACAACATGGAGTAGGTAAATATGTTAATTACCTTCTTTTTCTTCTTCTGGCGTTCATCCTCCGAGCTGCCGGTGTCGCTGTCTTGCTGTCCATCGGAGCTGCTGGAACTCTCGGTGTCAGGCGACTTGGAGCGCTTCTTTTTTTTCTTACCGGACTCTTGTCTATGACAAATAAACATACCATAGATACTTCAACATGACATTGCGGTGATACAACCTTCGTATTGAAAACAGCTGTGTAATCAAATAAGTTAATTTAAATAAGGTCGATGGTAATAAGGTAATTATTATAAGGTTGATTATATTTAAATAAGATTACACATGTTTTATAATGTGGAAATCTATGTCCCCTTTACTCAATAGAGGGCATACTCATTATGGGCTGATTAAAACTGTTTGTTAATGAATATTGTAATCATCAAATAATAATTGTATTTTGTCTTAAGATTCACATATTTTTGCATGGCATATTACACGGTAAATGTTTCATGTATTAAAAAAAGTCTCAAAACTATAGCAAAACTTTTTAACGCTGAAATAGAGCAATAAAAAATTCTTTATATCTGGTAGGAATATAAAAAATTCTTTATATCTGGTAGGAATATAAAAAATTATGTTTTTCAAAATAATAATTAAAGTTTATATTTAACCTCATACCATACCTATTCATGAAGTTCCACAACATTTTTCTTTCACTGAAATGATGACCAGACATATTTGATACTTGAATTCATAGCAAAAAAATAAAGGCAAACATTAAAAAGTTTTGATACTTGCCTCGTTGACAACCGAAGCGTCACCTGTCTGGGTTCAAATGTAATCTATGAAATTTACGCCAACATTTACAAAAATTATACAAGAGATAAATAAACAAATATTTTGTATGTAAATTGTAAAAGAAAAAAACTTACTTCTCCTTTTTATTCTTTTTTGACTTCTTCTTCTTTAGCTTCTTAGCTTCTGGTGACGCACTGAAAAGTTAATTTGTTTGAGTGAGCATGGATTTTAGAATATAAATAATCCGATGGCCGTTTTATTTAAAAGTAAAAATAAATAAATAGATCAAGAATGAAGATATACTTCACAGATTTAACAGTTAGACCCAATATAATTTGGTCCATTGATCCTGAGTGATCCAAATGTTCATTTGTTCAGTTATTGCATTGCTTTGAAATCCAGGGTTTGTTCTACAAACCCTGGATTTTTATCTCTGGATTTTTATCCTAGTAGTAAAAGAACCCATGATCTAAATAGACCTAAAATTAAAGAATAGAAATGGTACAGCCATACTCATAACACAGTGAATGAAAGAATTAGTTCTATTTTTGAAATGAGTAAAATCTAAATAGCTCTAGCTTTTTGTCCACGTGGAACTTACAACCTAGACAAAAAAGCATCCTGCGCGTTTTTCCACGTCATAATCTACCTGGGTGCCAGACATCCAAACCCGTTCAGCCGTAAATAATGAAAGAAAGAAAACACACTTTTTTATTCCTTAAAGCGTCATCCAGTAACAAACAGCCAAACAACAACAAAAGAATAATTGGAATAGAAATGTCCATATATCTGCTTTTTACAATGGACGTAAGAGACGAAGAAAAAAGAAGGTACTGCGAGACTCATACCTTCTCTTTTTCGCCCGTTCGGGTGAGTGATTGCCGCGGTCATGGCTCGGCGATCTGGAAGGCGGGTACTGTTGTGCACGCCGGTCGTAGCTCGGCGAAATGCCGAAAGCATCCCGCATACGAGCATTCTTCACCTTCTGCGCATCCGAGAACGCTTGCGTCTCGGGAACGCTGATGAACAGTTTCGGTCCATATAAAGCAGGTGGGATTTTACCAGACCTATAATATCCTAGTTAACCAACTCCGAACCAGCGGGGTGAAGTGCTTATTAAAACCAAAGTGGGCCCAACTGTCTCCCTGAGGCATTCCTCGCTCAATCCTAATACTCACCGTTACCCTCAATTTACAGATTTCCTAGATAGCGAGGGATCGTACTTATATCTACTTCTACACACACGGCACCAGGAATTTGTATCTATTTTATTTAACTCTAGCACCCTCACGAGCCATAAGTTGTATGTGTCACCAAGTCAAATGCCTTTTTACAACCTAACCAAAATACGAGAATAAATACGAGACTTTTCGAATCTGTTGGTTTATGATCATGTTGGTGTCAATGAGGAGCAGCTCCTTAGTACCGCGAGACTTATTCCTATATCCATTGTGAAAGGCAGACAAGTCATTTTTATTAATTAGTCAACATATTTATATTTGTTTGTGTTATGGCTGTACCATTTTCAACACTTTCTTACCTACGTTTTTTTGGACAATTTAGAAGCACGTTTTGTTAAAAAATATAAATATTATGCCAACGGGTATGCTACATAAAAAAGTTATGTGTCCCTACCTTCTCTTTTTCTTCCTCTTGGGTGGGTGTTCGTCGCGCTCATGGCTGGGCGTCCTGACCAGCGGGTAGCGTGCCGCGTGGTCGCGCGCGCGCCTCTCTGGGTCCAAGCTCGAGCCCTCCACGAAGCGCGGCGAGATCCCGAAAGCGTCCCGCAGACGAGCGTTCTTCTCCTGCTGCGCCTCCGCGACCGCGTGCGTCTCGCGAACGCTGACAAGCAACAATACAATATAGCCGACCGCATTCATGAACCAGGTAATATTCCAATACAAAAACAATTACTCTACTGGGTAGGCACTATTTTGTATGTAAGAATCAAATAAAATCCTTCTAACACAACACATATTTACCTGCACAGCACCTAAGTGCGCTAAAAATAGGGAAACAGTATAATTTTAGCATGATATTCTCGAACTAAAACGAATATTTTTATTAAAAATACTTAAATCTTGACATTTGACATTGCATACAATCGATGATCTACGCATAGTATAACTAAAACGTGTGAAATCGTGTATATTTCAATTAATACCTGTTTGTACTGCAAATATGTAACTTTTAATTAAATGTGGAATGGGATGCATATCGTTCGTTAGGTGCTGACCCAAATAAGTACAATGGCCTACAAGGTAATCGATAAGACTTTGTGCACACCTTATGACGGATCGCATGGACTTCCTCTCCTCATCGTTGGAGAGACAGACCTGCAAATTGTCGTTAAAGTTGTTCCGATCTGTCGCGGAACAGTTACAGTGGCAGCAGCACGAGTTGCGCAGGCCTTCGAGGATGGTTCGGAGCGCGGGTTCGAGTGCAAGGGGTGGCGGAGCGCGGGGCGGCGGCGCCATGCTGGCTAGCGCCACGTCCGTGCTGGGCTCCAGCGAGGAGGCCCGGCCGCGGCGCCCGCCCGCCAGCACGGCCTGGAACGTGCCGCGCCACAGCCGTTCGAACACGACTCTATTATTCTGCGTTGCGTCGCGACGCGGAGCCCTGCCCCTTTGCATCTTAATCTACTTACTTAACTAATGGAAGACTTGTTTTCTTAATCCTAATAATATTTTTCTTAGACTAATGCATGGCAGCTGGGCCGCGGAAGACTTGTTTGAGCAGAGGAGCGTAGAGGCTACATTCTGAGCGGCCGGCAGCGGGCCGGCGGCGCTACTGCGGGGCGTCGGGCGCCATAACAGGAAGCACGCCGACGCGCGCAGGCTGCGCAAACATCGGATACGCGCCCTGTCGCGACTACCACACAAAGGGCTCTTCCCCCACACCCTTTTGTGCAACCCTCAAGTCATTTATTCTTATTTGCTAAAATATTTTCAATTCTTCTGCCGTTCTTAAGGAAATTAACTTGGTTATGACTAATCAATTATTTGTTATTTGTACCTGGGCAGTCAGTAAAGTTGTTGTTTACAACGACCATTTAATAGGCATCCCATCCATTATAATATTCTCGTATACATATTGTGTTCCATATAAAAGTCATCTTATTAGTACTAGTGATGTATCAAATCGGATTATCCGCGGTCGCGCCTGTTTACTGACGGCATAAAATATCGCGGCGTCTTTAGTTCTATTCTTGAAGAGTACGCTATTGAATAAACTGAACATCTAAAATAATATTTTTGGACCGATAGTACTATTTTTATTTTACATTGTAAAATTGTTGAAATTCTTTCTCTTCAACGGTTCATTAGAGTAGTTTGCTAGGAGTAATTTATTTGTTGTAACGTGGAGTAATTAGCTGTAATTGATGGGTGTCGTTGTAACAAACACGTCGTCGGCACGCTCATTCAAATCATAATAGTAAATCAATCTTGCTAGTAATCTCAGTGCATTAGATGTGTTTTGATTTCTGCGCATGCATGATACGCATCTAAGAATTGTATTTAATTTGCATACCAGCTAGTACCTCTAATTAGACTTTATTGTTTATGCGTTAATGAATTCAGGCTTTTTGACAATTTCATTAATTTGATATTAAGCTACTTATTATTGTCGTTCATATGGCCAGGCATTTCAGAAAAGGAACAGTCTCTCAATCAAAAAGCCTCAATCCGTCGAGATAGCTATTTTACAACATTATAAATACCTAATGTAATGTATTTGTAACTTTTTAAGATTTTAAAAATAAGTATAAGTCAATACATAGTTTGATAAATATACTTTGCTCTTTTGAAGAGTTAAGTCCAGACTGATTAAAAACGTAGAAAGGTTATACATAGTTAGATAAATATACTTTTCTCTTTTGAAGAGTTGAGTCCAGACTGATTAAAAACGTAGATAGGTTATACATAGTTAGATAAATATACTTTTCTCTTTTGAAGAGTCGAGTCCAGACTGATTAAAAACGTAGATAGGTTATACACAGTTGGATAAATACACTTTTCTCTTTTGAAGAGTTAAGCCCAGACTGATTAAAAACGTAAATTGGTATAATATACCAATTTACGTTTTTAATCAGTCTTTTAATTTTTTTTTAAATTCGTTTTTAATCGAATTAAAAATCAACAGTTATAAAGTATAACACTATATACTTTATAACTGTTGATTTTTAATTCGTAACTTTCGAAGATTTTATTAAAATAATAACTTGATAGGTATACTTTTCTGAAACTTATCTAAAGACTGACGTTTTGTACACAATTTAAAAACGCGCATTTATTAAAAGCTAGTTATGAGATTTTAGATATTTTTAAGGTACAAATTTAAGAAGTGTTGTCTGAAAAAATTTCGATTGCAAAAGTCTTTGTTTGTAATTGAATACATAATTAGCAGGTGCCTGTCAATTCGACCAGTACTTTTTAAGAATTCAAAGATTAGTTTTAAGTTGATTACCTACTTTTTATTATGACTTTTATTAATTTTTATATTTGTTAGATTATTAATTGCTGTTTTAAAACTAAAAAAGACAGATGAATCTTGGTCCTAAATTATAAAATTGCGTAACGTTTATATGACCGATTGTAGATTTAGGACGAGGGGTGCTCTGGTTCTATTTTAAATACATATTCCTTTCTTAAAATGAAGTTTTGATTTATGATTAGTAAGTAGATATAGTACCTTTAGTAGATAGCAGACCAAAATTATTTATTGGTGTATCTATCGACTTATATTTTATTACGTTCCCATCACTATTAACTATGGCGAGCAGTCGAAATTACCCCGCCTAAAAATTTAACGTGTTTTTATTCAAAAATGAGCCTAGCTGCATAAATGACAAGATTCAATTTAGATTACCATCCCTATAAAAAAACTCTGCAACTGACTAACATCAAGTTAAGAGCTCTAGAAGAGAAATTATAATTAATAGTTGAAATTGCCCCACGGAGGGGGAATTACAACTATTTTTGCCTTTTTTAACAAAAACACATTTTTAAGCCTATCTATTGAATATTTTTCAATATGAGTTTGTAAAAATAATACACAGATAATGACTCTGGAGCGTCAATACATTACATTTTTAATAAAACTATATCATCTAATATTTTTATACCTTCAAAGTTGTGGTTTAGGTTTTACCAGTCGAGATTGCCCCGCTGCACCTTATTCGATTTTTAAAACCAAGGAGTTTTCAATTAAAAAGATTTTAATATGACAGGAACAGTGGAAATATTCCATTCCCGATACTTTTACTGCAGCCCTCGTAGTGTCCGACCGAAATACGATTTTCAGCCGAAACCGTAACCGAACCTTCGGCGTCTCTTTTAGTTTCGGCCGAAAACAAACTTATGAATTTAAGAAAAAGTTAGGGGCATCATTTTCTGAGACCCGTCGTTTTTCGTAGATTTGTTACAAATCATTTGATTATGGGCTGTTTTGAAATTATCAGATTTAGAGGACGAGTCGCCAAAACGCGATGCACCGTCCAAGTAATCGCTAAAACGTGTGATTTTGCTATGGTGATCAAACGCAAAGTAGCTAAGTAAGATGCATTTGCTGTTGCCCTTAGAGCTTACATCAATCTTCCAGAAAGCGAATACATCCCTACTTGCCGATACTAAAGTATCATGTCTGCTAAGAACCTAAACGACTTCCATTTATAGGTAAACACAACTTTTTTTTGTGTTTTGTAAAAAAAAGGTGAAAACGGGACCTCATTATCTACACTATCTGTCTATCTGTTTATCATTCGTATTTTACCAAAACCGGCTAGCTATAGTTTTAAATATGAGTATGGACAAGTATGGAAGCCAATTCGTTACATAAAGTTTGTGCTCCAAGCTTGAAGTACCTACGATTTATACATTTACACCTGTCAAGCGATTTGTGAGAAAAACGAGAACCAAATCAACAAGACCTAGTTTATACAATAAAACACATGTTGGAGTTTGCGATAACGAAAATAATAAAAATGTTTTACAATAAACGATGACCCAATTTGTTGTTAACCTTGCTGTAGCCGTGGTTTTTTAGGGTTCCGTACCTCAAAAGGAAAAAAGGAACCCTTATAGGAGCACTCGTGTCTGTCTGTCCGTCTGTCACAGCTGATTTGCTCCAAATCTACTGGATCGATTAAGTTGAAATTTGGTACACATATGAAATTCTGTGACCCAAACACGGACGTGTTACGTAAATAAATTAATTTTGATTAAGGAGGTCACTTTTGGGGGCAAATTCGAAAACTAAAAAAAAAAAGTTTTGATTACTGTACCGTGTGACATCAAATGAAAGGGCTTGTTTTAAGGTTTTTATATATATATATTTTTTATAATTTTAAAATACACACTTTTGAAATTATTTAAGAAAATTGATGAAAAATGACCCCTATCTCCGAAACTACTGAGCCTAAAATTTTGATAAAAATACAGAAAATAGTTCTTTACTTATAGATTACTTAGAAGTCTGTGATCTTAAAATAACATGGTAAATAAATCAATATTATGAGTACAAACTTACATTTGCAGTTGGAATGTATGGGGATCATGTTTATCAACCACAATGTCGATGTGTGTTCTTGGGATAAAATCATCCCAACTACGGAACCCTTCATTGTGCGTGGTCCGACACGCACTTGGCGGGATTTTTTTTTAAGTAAAACTTTACGCACGCGTGAATTGGGGAGTATGCTGGTTAATGCGTGCCGAGAGCGTTACGGAAGTGAGCGAACGGAAGTTGAGAGGGAAATATAAGTTAGTGAAGATAGAAACAGAGAGAGTTACGTTTCGTATATTACTGTATGGGCAAGAGAGAGAGATGCGAGCACACATTTTCGTTCTCTTTCTCATAGCCAGTTGCGTTTCGTATATCTTAGACACAGTGCAGGCCTATTGTTGTAAGTAAGTATAATTAGTATTACTATTTGTAAGATTTACTTCAGTCGTGTGGTCTAAAGCACACTCGTTTTTATCACATTTATGTACTCGTAAATGTTTTCGCAAGCATATCGACTTATCGAGCATCAGCGTTGAGATCACGTAGACTTCACTCTAATGATAGGTCTCGCTAGTGTTGCGGAGACGCGGCGTCAGCGTCAACTTTGCACAGGATCTACGCAGCGTTAGCATAGCGTTTGCAGCATCTACGCGGCGTCAGCCTAGCGTTTCGAGTCTAGGCGGCATCAGCATCACGTTTGTACCGTCTACGCGGCGTTAGCATTGTCTATGCTGCGTACGCTAGACGAAAGAAAATTATAGCTTATTTTTAACCAACTTCCAAAAAGGAGGAGGTTATATTATGTTCGGCTGTATGTTTTTTTTTTATGTTTGTTCACCGATATCTCCGTCAATTATGGACCGATTTTGAAAATTATTTTTTTGTTTGAAAGGGTATGCTTCCAAGGTGGTCCCATTGCCACCAAATCAGAATCTGATGAGGGGATCTCATGGAAATCGAGGGCAACCCTCGAATTTTATAGGCAAACCTATAACGATTTAGGTATTTTTTATAGTAACTCGTGCATTTGCTCCCGAAAATCACCAATTGGTGAAGTGGAACTGATGATGGAGACCACAGATGGCCACCGGAACAACATAATAATAAGTATTTCACGGGTTGCGATTCGATTAGGTACTTTAATGTGGTTGCTCTAATTTATGCTCGTCACAATGCATATGGTGAGTGGCAGTTCTCCTGGTTCTTACCAGGAGAACTCCTCAACAATTAACTTCCCAGCATCGGGAAAAGCAGTATTTTGTAAAAGGTGATGAGCAGTTGACTATAAGCTATTGTAACTTAGATAAATTAACTGACCCACTAAAAAGTGAAAAATTAAAAACTTTTTGTAAAAAAAAATAACTGACTTCCAAAAAAACTTTGTAAAAAAAAATTACCGACTTCCAAAAAAAACACTACAAAGTGAAAAATAACTTTAATTTCGGAAGTCGGTGTCTTTGGTTCTGTATTTTAGTTTTTTGCCACCGACTTCCGAAATTAAAGTTATTTTTCACTTTGTAGTGTTTTTTTTGGAAGTCGGTAATTTTTTTTTACAAAGTTTTTTTTCTATATATCGCTTACATGTATAAAAACCGGCCAAGTGCGAGTCGGACTCGCGTACGACGCGATCTATAAAAACCAGCAAAAAAAAAAATCACGTTTGACAGCAAAAAAAAACAAGTTTGTTATTGTACGGGAGCCCCCTGAAATATTCTTTTTATTCTGTTTTTTAATATGTGTTGTTATAGCGGCAACAGAAAGACATCATCTGTGAAAATTTTAACTGTCTAACTATGACGGTTCATGAGATACAGCCTGGTGACAGACGGACGGACAACGGAGCCTTAGTAATAGGGTTCCTGTTTTACCCTAAAAACGATGGAACCACGGCATTCGGGCAGGGAAACAGAGCATCCTGAGGTCGGTTTAGTGGTCTTTAAGAGGGCTCTGCCGTGAATGGGGGCAAACCATTAACTTTCACACAAATAACTATAATTGGATCATTAGAGAAAAGGTTTGCCTACCAACCAGGTTTATTTTTGCATCGTGTTGTGGTGGCAACTAGAAACATAAAACATTTTAATGAACCAAAGCGTTTTACGCACGCAATCAAGATAGGAAAGTAATGTATTATGTTTTAATTATTTAGTTACGTGCAGTTTTTTTAGGGAAAAATAACCCTCTCGACAAGGTTTTATTTAGTTTCAATTGTCCCAGTGCCTGTAATGAATTCTTGCAAATTAAATTTGACCCACTTCCCGGTTTCCGATTGAGCTAAAATTTTGCATGCATACGTAAATCGGATGACAATGCAATATTATTATGACATGGAGCTGATCTGATGATGGAGCCGGAAAGGGGCCATGGGAACTCTGTAATAAGGCGATTAACACACGGCACCGCGCACCGCCGCGGTTTCATATGGTGAGAGCACCGCTCAACCGCGCGGTCGGGCGGTGTACGTGTGTTAGGCATCAACGGATTTATTAGAGGCCAAAGCGACGTTGAGATCCGCTTCACCGCCTACCGCGGCGGTGCGCGGTGCCGTGTGTTAATCGCCTAAAACGAAGCAATTATCGAGTTTGGGCTCGTTTGATTCGTCTACACAAGGACTCTGGTCCTAGATGATATCCAGGGTCTGGTAATGAAGCCTAAAGGTGGTCACGGGCATTCCACAACTAAACAAGATAGTCCTGTTGTGGTTCGGGCATTTGTATTTATCTTGAAAACTACCTTACAAGTGCAGTTGGCAGAATATAATATTCAAACAAATTCTAATCCTAAAAAGTACAAAATAAAATATAGGTAACTAAAAAGTACTAATTAAAACTTACGTATACAAAAACTTTAAAATTCTTTTAAAAGCTTGAGGCTTTAAGTGTAAGAAACAAGGATGATCACACAGCTTAAAAAAAAATACCTTTTTTTTTAAACGAAAATCACGTTTATTCGGTTATCTTACTTTTTTTGCAACCGTTTTAACTACATCAACTGGCATAGTAAAAGAAAATCTCCGATAATAAAGAAGAGCTTTAATGAAACGCCACAGGCATGGAACAAATGTGTGGTGATATTTTTTTGAGGAAGGCTCTTCTTAAGGAATATAGGCCTATCTCACTTCTGAGCCATGTCTACAAGCTGTTTTCAAGAGTCATTACGAACAATCTCGCGCGCAGGTTTGACGACTTCCAGCCTCCTGAACAAGCTGGATTGCTTAAAGGCTTTAACACCGTAGAACACATACATACGCTGCGACAGGTTATACAGAAGACCGAAGAGTATAACCTGCCTCTCTGCTTACCATTTGTGGACTAAGAGAAAGCCTTCGATTCGATCGAGACATGGGCTGTATTGCAGTCTCTTCAACGGTGCCAAATCGACTATCGGTACATCGAGGTGCTGAAGTGTCTGTATGAAAACTATGTCAGTCCGACTCCAGGACCGGACCTCGAAACCTATCCTTCAGCAGCGAGGTGTGAGGCAGGGAGACGTTATCTCTCCCCGAAACTGTTCACCGCTGCACTGGGGAACTTTTTCAAGGTTCTGGAAAGGGCTAGGCATCAACATCAATGGCGAGTACATCACTCACCATCCATCAGTTTGCCGACGATATAGTTGTCATGGCTGAGACTATGGAAGACCTCAATAGAACTTCTGAAAGAGTGGGTCTTAAAATGAACATAGACAAGACATAGGTCATGTCAAATGCCCATGTAACACTCACTCTCATGAAGATGGCCGACGGAGACGCCACACTTGAAGTTGTGGACGAGTAAACTGTCCAGTTAGGTAGGAATAAGTAGGTAGTAGGTCTGAACAAAGTCTTTAACCAGTGAGTGTGTGAGCCAGTGATGACCTATGGCACTGAAACGTGTTCGCTCACGATGGGCCTTATTAGAAGGCTAAAAGTCACCCAAAGGGCAATGGAGAGGGCTATGCCTGGAATTTCCCTACGTGATCGAATCAGAAATCAAGAAATCCGCAGGAAAACTAAGGTAACCGACATAGCCCGAAATATTGCCAAACTTAAGTGGGCAGGGCACATTGCTCGCAGAACAGATGGCGATGAGGCCGAAAGGTTCTGGAGTGGCGACCGTGTACCGGGAAACGTAAGAAGAAGCGGTGGAAGGCCTTCCACCGCTACAAGGTGGGCCGATGACCTTGCGAAGGCCGCAGGAATCCGCTGGATGCGGGAAGCATAGAACCGGTCGAAGAGGCGGTGCTTGGGGGAGGCCTATGTCCAGCAGTGGACGTCTTTCTGCTGAAATGATGACGGTGACAAATCATAACACAATTTTTTTTGCTTATTTCCAGAACTAAACAGGAGATAAAACGGGCCTATATTTTATTGACAAATAATAATTGTCGCAGTCGAGCAAGCATCCAAAAATGAGAATTATTATCGTTCAGCGTACAATGCGCACCTGCGCCTGATCGCTCAGTGCCAGACTGCCAATCGTAGTGTTGATCCTGGCAGCCGGGTCTCATCTCGTGCCAAATACCCATGTATCACGGGTACGAGTATCTTTAGCTATACATAAGCACGGAGGCGCGGTTTCTGGCACGCACTATGTATGCCTATCCCGCGGCCGTTCCCGTTAATTACGATATACGTCTGTCCGTCTCAACGTTCATTTGTTTCGCTATCGCGTGACTAATAAATAAATGTGTCAAAATTTTGTACTGAGCTCGGATTTTATAGTGGACACGTTATGATTTGTTAGAATTTTGAATGTTTATGAGTGGGCTTTTATGTTCGTTGTATACGCGAGCTTTTTGTTACAGTTTTATGTTTATAATGCGCGATGCATCAAAACATATCACCTACATTCAGTATTTAGGGCAAGCCAAAACGAAAAAAAGTTGTCTATTGGTTTGGTAAGCCCCACCTTCTGAAATCAAGGTTTCCATTACCACTTTTAATTGACTGGAACTATGGTACGATGCTATTCATAAAACTGACTCAATTATATATAGATCTTTTGACACCAACTCAAAACAGATATTTTTAGAAGAGTACGACACTGCTCGTTTTTTTTTATTAGTGCTGTAAACACGCAAGTAAGTGTTGTGGAATATACTAATAACAACTGCCTAGCTAGAGAGAGAATCTCGCTTACCTACCTACCTATAGGTAAACTCGACTACTATAAATGTAAGATGAAAATACCATAAGAAAGCATGAACCAATAGACGTTTTCCAGAGTTCCAGACCAATTTTTTTTTCGAAATGAAAACACAGCTATTCTTAGCTCATAAGTGAGGTCAGGGAAGTTTATTTCGACAAGTTAAGTCAGGCGAGGTAGAAAATTCGATTTCAAGTGCGGTGCCTATCCGTGTCACGAGTACGTTTAAATTGGATTCAAATTGTTTATTTATTTTGAGGGTTTATTTTCTCTCTGTTACACGATTTCAGTGCGATGTTATTGGCATGTTTTACTCCTATTACTGTAATATACAGGTTGACGCTGACTTGGAATTCCTTAGCAATTCAGGTGGTAAAAGTGAAATATCAAGAATATGATATGACCAACTTTTACTTTAGGGCCAACTCGTGAAATAGCAACAAAAAGCAGCTTTTGTTTACACTTTTTCATTAGGTATTGAATGTTTATATGAAACAACACCATCCAGTATTGGTCTCGGAGTAAAAGTTGTTCAAATTCATGAGTACTTTCACCCCTTAGAATATCACCAAATATTTTTTTTTAAGTCAACCTGTAGTTTTGTCCTTAGTTATTACGAGAGTAGCGCACAGCGGGGTGCGACTTCGACATATTAAAAGTCCTGTGACCTGTCTCCCCTTACCGGGGCGTGGAGTGGGTTAGGGGGGCAGACGTCATCCGCGATCGATATGCAAGGACCCTTCAATATCGGTTACGTGAGTAGAGGTTCGCGAGTTTAGATAGGCGTATCATACGACAGGTGCAAAATATTGAAGCTATGATTCTGGGAGTGGCCACTTTTGTTTTCGTCGTTACTGAGAGGATCAGCCGCTCAGCGTATTTTTGTTGGAGGATTAAGTGTAAATTGTATAAAATGTTTACGAAACGTTATATTTTTCTTTTTATCGACCGACAAGTTCAAAGATCCGTAAAAATAAACATATTCAAGCTCATTATCTTGTAAACGATTACAACAGCAGTATAAATCAGTTTGGAACAGGGTTTTCCTCGTAGGATACCTACCTTTTCTGATATGAAATATTCAATCAATAAGCTAACCGATATTGAGCTCATTTTAATTGATTTGGTAATGAAGAAAATGTTATAAAACCTGCCCGTGTTTGACTCTTTCGGGGTACTCTGGAGGGTAAGAGTCTGCTGGACTCTTACCCTCCAGAGAACCCCGAAAGAGTCAAGTAAAGTGCTATTTAAAATAATATCTACATCGAAAACATTTTTAAAACTACTGTAAATGGGCCTTGAGGGACCCATTTTAACTTTCATCGCGAGTTAGAACTAGAATGTAATCTATTTAAAACGTTAGTAATCCATTAACAAATAAACAAGGTGTTGAAAATTAAAATGTAAGGTTTCTTTCAAACCTTTTTCGATAGCAACCGAACACAATTTTCCCAAGAGACTTCTCTATCGACCAAATTTTCCCGAAAGAAAAACATTTTGTCAAAGACATCAAAACCCCATTTTATAGGACAAGTAAGTCCATAATACTCCGATCATAACACGTAACAATGTGACCGATCCATCACTTATATGAGACGGAGGTTTACCTGGCATTTATGAGACAATACGCTACTGGTTAAATTTATGTTAAATTATGTTATCGATGTGGAGCAACTGAAATAGATCGGTGGACTAACGCAAATAGATTGTCTTCGTTTTATGATGTATTGAAGCACAGTTTACCTGAAGTTACAGTGCGAAGATTGAGGAAAATTTACAGAAAAAGCGAATGTAGAGACATGAGGGAAAACACCAAAGATAACATTCGAAGACGTGTGACATCCACCAAACCGCACTGAGCCTACGTGGTGGGTTACGGAAAAATATAGAAGACACGAGTCCCAGCAGTGGGAAAATTATAAGGCAGCTAAACTAGCATTGGACAATGTATGATGGAATTGCTACATCGATCAGGGATGCATAGAGAATATTTGACCTGGTATGAAAGTTAGCAGTTGCGTGATCTTTGCATGTATTTTCTTGTGTGAGCTTGAATGTATTGATCGGCCGCCCATTTCAGGCTAGATAATGTTTTTTCCTATTATGATATTGAAGTTTAATCCTTTTTTTCACCTTAGCCACTTAGGTTCTACCTATTGCACGCCTCACAACGCTTCAGCGTGTGAAAGTGCTCTACTCTCAATATGTCACCTTGGCAAAATTTTATTCAATTATACAGTGTATTCCCGTTGTCCCCATTTGCCATATCCCCGTCACGGGGACAGCGGGACGTGATTAAATTTATTTCCCGTTGTCCCCATATCGTACGAACTAAACCTTTTTAAATCGAAACAGCTAGGTTAGGTTAGAACTGTGACCACACAACGCACGAGCCGAGCGAGCGTAGCGAGCGGTGCCGCGACCGCGGCCGGCGAGTGCCAGAAACATATTTTTGAATGTAAAATCAAACCACGGGGACAACGGGAAGTTTTAGTATTTTTAAATATTTAATTGAAGTACCGCTGTCCGCGTAGGACAGGGACACGGCGTACGGGGACAACGGGAATACACGAATTATACAAGGATATTAGCAGGGAAGTTTTGAAAACTAGAGACTTGACATTATAAGGTTAATATATTTTTAGATAGATATATCTTGAAAATGAAAATTTCTGCACTAACTTTTTAGACCTTTGTATCCTGCTTATGCGTATGAAGTTTCATTAAAATTGGTTCAGTCATTTCGAAAAACAAGGGCTTGAAAGTTTGTATGAAATGCCGTACGTCGTAAATGCTCTTAACAACGCTCCTACTTGATCTTAGCCAAATAAATGTTGGAATTACAAATAGAGGTCAAATAATATGCACCAATGACATTTCACTCATGTATTTTTATATGCGTCAAGTGTTGCAAGAGGCCACGGCTATCTAATTAAACAAGTAATAGCCGGTGAAAATTAATTTAACGGTGGTAAATTGCCAATCAAATTAATTAAAACCGCGGTTATTTCGCCTACATCTAAGCATTGCTGGAGTTTCCCTACGTATTAAAGATGAAATTAAACTGAAATTCGTTAATTTCATGCAACGGATAATGACTAATTGGATTACATCGCAGTGCTGAGCGATTGTAAAAATGTTTCATAAAGCGAATGGCATTATTATCAGATACTTTTAGCTCTGCTAAACAAAAACCTAAAAGGAAGAAAAATACAAACCAAAATCTGTACCTAATAGGTACTCATGGGAACCCATACACTTTATGAAAAAACTGTTTCCCCGGGGGGAACACAAATCCGAAGTATCGGCCGAATTTTCGGCCGTTGCTTGACTACGTCTAACTATGGCTGACTACGGCGAAACTAGGGGGCGACTAGAATCAATTCTATTTTTTTGTAAATATTGACGTTCAAAAGTGCCTTTTATGTGCCTATTTGAAATAAACAATTTGACTTTGACAGAAAAAAAAAAAACGGTCAAGAGCGAGTCGGACTCGCGCACCGAGGGTTCCGTACGTATGCTATTTAGAGACATAGTTTTATTTTTCCTGTAATCTTTACATACACTTTTATCACAGAATAATTTCAGATTTTTAACTATACAAACTTCGGAGATAAGGGGGGGGAACGGTATTTTTTTTTACATTTTTGATCAAAAGTCGGAAACTATGCGACGTAAAAAATAAATGTTTGAGAATGTGCAAACAGCGTTCTTTCATATGATACATGCCCTAGTAGCCCCACTTCAAATTTTTAAGACCCCCTTTCAGTCCCTTTTGCAAAAAAGATATATTTTTCTTTATTTCTTTCTTGTTTGCAAAATAGTTGGGCAAACGTCATCTAAAACTGTTCTAAATTTCAAGTTGATAGCATAAGTAGTTCTTGAGATATCCAGGTGTGACAGACAGACAGACAGACTTAGTCTCACCATAAGGGTTCCTTTTTACCATTTTAGTACGGAACCCTAAAAACGACAGTCAAAGAGATAAACCAAAGTAAAAAATGTGACTTTAGGTCGGGTAAGGATTCAAAGTAACAAAAAGGAAACTATGGAAGTTATAAAACGGCCGAACATTCGGATTCACGCTTCGGAGTAGATCCCCAGTTCTTACGCATACGAGCCGAGAATCTGTTTTATTGACACACCAATTGACAAATTGAATGCGTCGATATTGAAGATCCCCAATTCCCAAGTGATAGCTCCTGCATTAAACTGTAAAAGCATACGTGACCAGTGACATACGTACTAAAATTATAAATGGAACACTAATGTTCGCATTAGTAATATACCTACCTACATTTACATTATTTATTTTCGTCGAGCTTATTAACAGCCCATTTCAACTAGAAAATTAATCACGTTTTTTGCTTAAGACGCAGATTTATGCCAGAGACCTTGAGAGGTTAGCTTGCGTGTACTGTACTGAGCTCACGCAACGCGTCGTACGTTCAGCCAGTAATAGGACTCGTCCATCAAGGAGCGCTGTCCCCAATTTGACGCATTATTAATTTATTATACACAAAACGAAAGGTATTTTAATAAAACGCGTATACTATAAGATCAATTTATTAAATTATCTTTAAATTGGTGAAGGTTTCAGAAAAATACGCTTGTTAGATTTTGCGCCATTCTAAATTTTTTATCCGCGTTAGACATAACTTTACAAATTAATTTCACTATGTAATATAAACATAATCTGAAATATTCGTATATTAAGTTATTGAGAAAATGCTCTAGTTTAACATTTTTTTTTTTAAATCATTAACACTAGACGTGATCTTCAGTATAAAATCGTTAGAAGTCGGTTATCGTTGCCTTAAATAAAAATCGATAAAGGTAAACGTAATGCGTTAAATTGAATGCTCGATAATCGCACATTATGTATTTTTTTCTTGCTAAATTATAATAACTGTAATAAAATACTTGATAATTTCAACACCACAGTATGCGCGTGCGCAAGTGATCTTAATAGTCTGGATGCACGACGGTTCTTGCTCGTCTAGATTTATGATAAGCAGTAAATTATAATGTTAGCGTGATCATTCATACGAATTAATGCAATGAATTACTTCCTACTATAAGTAAATATGATTTACTCTTATAACAAAAAAAAAACCTTTCTTTAAAAATACTCCTTTAGAATTTCCTTGAAGGATTTTCTTTTAGCTTCTAATAAATTTCACTTGGATCAGTCCCAAATCCCAGTTGATAAATAAAAGATGACTCACGCAACTCTCCCAAACTCGTCCTTCGGCACGTCCTTATCTCCAGCGCCGGTGGTGCACAGCTTCGCTCGGAAGGCAGCCACGCGCGCCGCGATCTCCTCCTTCGGCAACCTACGCAACCATACCAGTGACACACTCATTATTCACGAAATAAATATTTACAATAAAAACGAAATAAATAAATAACGCGCGCGCCGCCGAAAGCGCGTGAACGGGTTACTTGCAGCCAATGGATTCACGAATGTCTCACTGAGCGACCGCGTACCGACAAGCGTAGATGAAAATCTTATAATAAAATTTTCAGTGTAATACCTACCAGCGCATGATACGCCGCGGCTATAACGGCGTAGAATTACTTTTCGAAAACAATAAAATCCGATAAGACGTTCTCGTTGCACGACTGTAAGCTGAATGCGGGAGGGTATCAGTTTATTGAATAATATATCACGAAGGGTGGCCCGTGGCCCAGTCTCGCACTGTTGAATTATTGATCTCACTCCGGCGCAGCGGCCATCGCCCCTAAACAAGGGTGAGATCTATCCGTATGGCCTTAGAGGGGATACTTTCTATTGAGCAAAATAAAACAAGGGATTTTATTGAGTAACAAATCGATAAGGCATCCTGACTTAATTGAACATGTGCAAGTGCATGTAAAGCTAATAGAGAACTCGAGTTACAAAACCCGACTTTTACAAAATCCAAATTGTGTTTGGACGTTTGTTTCTTCATCACGGCTGATTGGATGAGATTTTGGTTGGGTGTAGATGATTTATCGTTTCTTTTATTTTTCCTCGGTTTGCAATTACGGTGTCGGGATCGTTTCGAGGCTTTTAATTAAGCTACTCCATAACAGGGCCTTAACGAATGTTGTTGTCATTGATACTTTAGATTAGATGCTAGACCTCCTTATTAAAAAACAAGATTTATATTTTGACATGGCTTAAACCATGCAGCCAGTTTTTGTAATAAGAACGTAACAGTGCTTGAAATACCGTTCTTTATACAAAACTGAATACGTAGTTCGGTACTAAGTTGACAGTTTTGTGTTTAGGAACTTTACCATAGTCGGAATAAAGTTCGAAATTCAATAATGGCTCCATGTTTTAAACCTGGGTCTGGAGATAAACCTTGTTTTGTAATAAGGGGAATAAGTCTATCTATTGGATTTAACGAATTCTGCTTTGACCGGCGAGGCGAAGTGTTTGCGCGCTCTCTTGCGCACACAGCTCGACGTCGAGCTGTAGTTCGCTTTATCGTGACAATGTAACCGTAACACAAATAAAAAGTCCGAGGAATACCCACAAATGAAGACAGTGCCTACTATATAATAAGAACTCATAAGCCCGTTTTCACTAATGCTACGGCTACACTGTCGCGATAACGCGAACTAAACTTCGTGCGTACACTCTGTTATACAGCGAGACGTCGACCGGTGTGCGAGAGAGCGCGCGATGTGGAGTTCGCTTCATCGCGACATGTAGCCGTAGCATAGAACTAAGCGATACCTAAATGAATTGTGAACTGTTGGTTTTTTTCAACGCTTGGCTCTGTGTCGAAGTTTTAAAATACAACGGCACACTTGTTTTGCCTCGCTAACCTTGAAAAAGCAGCATTTGCAGCGCGTTTTTGTCGCGTAATATGCGCTAAGGGCTTCATTCAAAAGTTCTAACTTATACAGTGCCACCCCAAAAAGAAAGAATATTTTTACAAATAAACAAAAGACAAGGTTTCAACAAAGTACAGCCCTGTAGGTACTTTCTTGAAACCTTGTCTTTTATTTATTTGTAAAAATATTTTCTGGCGCCAAGAGTTTGCGTGTACGCTGTTATGTTAATTATTTATTACAGCACAACCAGCACAGGAGCTAGAAATGGAAAACCCGCGCAACAGGGTAAACCCTCTTTGACTTGTACATACGTATTAGAAGGATAGCTTTGCCTCACTGTGTTGAATTATTTATCAACTCTGGCGCAACGCGGCGCGGTTGTTGTAAGGGATGACAGGTTAATCGTTCCTTGTTTAAGACGCTGACAACAGGTAAACCGCTGTCACTGTCAGATTGCATACAAAAGAAAGAGATGCGCGATGACACAACGTATGGCGTAAAAATGCAAATAAAATCGTATAAAATTAGATAATAACTAATTCACAACCATTAATCCATCACCGAATGCAGTTTGGCATTTGCAATTTTATGGTACCTACTTTTAGCTTTTAACGAAGGGACAAACTCTTTTTTTAATAATTAAGAGTTTTCTTTGAAGATTTTTTTTGATGTATTAAATTATGTTTTGAGGTCCATCATCGTATGCACAAAAGACTTGAAAATCATATCATACTGTTTTTGTTTTGGAAAAAATATTTACGGTTTAAGAGATACACTGCTTTAAAAACCACATTTTTGACCATTTTCAAGAAGTCACCGAGTAATATTAAAATGGATCTTCGTGAGATTGTAAGCCTCATCTGATAATTAAAAATCCGGAATCATTAAAAATCCTAGAGCAATTAAATTTCTACACGGGATCCGTTTTCCTATTTTTTATTGGCGTAAGCAATGGCATTATTTATACAACATTAACCGCCTTATTACAAAACAAGATTTATATTTTGACATAGCTTAAACCATGGAGCCAGTTTTTGTAATAAGAACGTAACTGTGATTGAAATAACGTTCTTTATACAAAACTGAAAACTTAGTTCGGTACTAAGTTGTCAGTTTTGTGTTTAGGAACTTTACCGTAGTCGGAATAAAGTTCGAAATTCAATAATGGCTCCATGTTTTAAACCTGGGTCTGAAGATAAACCTTGTTTTGGAATAAGGGGGTATTTGTTTAGCCGATAGTCAAAGATCTCATTCACTTGAGTTTTTAGTTGACTTTAAAATTCTAAGCTAGCACTTCTAAAAATATTGTAGGTATTTCTGATAAGATATTATTTAGATTTTTTCTATTTTCTTTATCTATCTGGAATTTCTCAGTACCAGCCCGGAGTCTGAATTTGTGCACGGTTGATGGAAATAGGCTCGCGCCCACGGACTTAAATATAACTGGCGACATGTGGGTGTAGATAGATAAACCATTTATTCAGTGCACACAAAAGCACAATTAAATGCTAACAAATTACATGAATATATAAAAACAAGGCGCCAATATACAAAAAAAACAAAAACATGCTTAAAGAAATAAAGTGACACTATGACATACTTTAAAAGTGACACTATACAAAGTGTGGTATGTGTGTCCCCCCTACCATGACCCACCCCCCACTGACCTAACCCTTCGGGGAAACGACGTGTGATGTTATGTTTGAATTTTTGAAATCGGATTAGTAGTTCCGAAGATTACCCCCTCCATACAAACTAACTAATTTTACCTATAATAGTATAGAAATTAATGTTAGCCCGGGTCCAGCCGGGGTCCAGTTAGTCCGAAAGGGATATCGTGGCCCCGGCACACAGACAACGGAAGGAACACGGGTGGGTTTTAGTCAGTAAAAGTCTGACACGCCCTCCCGCTCCGCCCAAAGCGGGAGAAGTTATTTGATAATTTCCCACCCCCAAAAAAAAAAAAGCCCTTCATTTCCAAAGCAATAAATTCTTTTTAAGCTAATAGATGCTCCAGTGATCATACGAAAATTGGGTCTAAATGGGGAGCATATTAAGAGAAATGACACTCTGAATTGTGAATTTACTAAAAATAAATCCAGTACTCAGAGGATAGAATCTAAAAATAAAATAATCTGTGAGGAAGATACCCGTATATAATGGATGGTCAGTGAGGGATATTATGTTTATCTGAATATTCCGATTGGAACGGTAACTTGCACATTTATTGTTGACCTGTTAAAAATACCATTGAAAAATTTTCTCCAGTCCATACAGCATTTGTTTTATCATTGACTTAGCTCCAAAAAGCATTAATTTTTAGGGTTCCGTGCCCAAAGGGTAAAACGAGAACCCTATTACTAAGGCTCCGCCGTCTGTGTCTGTCTGTCCATCTGTCACCAGGCTGTATCTCATGAACCGGGATAGTTGAAATTTTCACAGATGATGTATTTCTGTTGCCGCTATAACAACAAATACTAAAAAACAGAATAAAATAAATATTTAAGGGGGTTCCCATACAACAAACGTGACTTTTTTGCTAGCATTTGCTCGATATTGATAACGGCAACAGGTAGACGCTTGAAATATTCACAGAATCTTTAGTTATATATTCAGTTTAAAAATAAATAATTAAATTAAAATAAAACAAGTATTTAAGGGGGGCTCTCATAAAACGTGATTTTGTTGCCGTTTTTATAGATAATGGTACGGAACCCTTCGTGCGCGATTCCGACTCGCACTTGGCCGGATATTTTTCTCAATATTGGCAAAGCATTGAACAGTAGATATAAAGACTGAATGATGGTAATAGTCACATTATGAACATTATGGGCATGGCATTCCATATGCTAATCAATATTGGTATTTAATCTTGATATGTAGGGAATCATCAAAGTTTCCGCACACAGTCACCTCTCTAGTCTCAACTCTGGAATTCAAGCCCCAAGATACAGACTAACTGTGTAGTTTGGAGCTCACGGGCTGATAATATATTATAACCTAGCTGTAGGTAGTATTTTAAGCTAATCATGTCATCTCTATTTGGTGTTAATCTGTGAACCTGCTTACTGTTATACGTCGACTACAAAATATTTATATTTCAAGTCAAGGAAAGTTTACTCGCAAACCTCAATAAAACAAAAAGTATTTATTATTATTGTATGAATGTCATCCTTGTCCCTTGTCAGCAGAATCAGATTATGAGAATTAACTAATTAAAACATTCAATGCACCGTGTGCGTTTTTGTGTTTTTTATTTGTGTGCCTACAACGCACCATATGCGTTTTGTGCATGTTTTACAAAAAGTATAGTTTTTTCATAGTGGGTTTCATTGCCATTTCTTTTTTAATCTTTTTCTGGTGGCTCCTGTCAACAATTTTCTAATTCAAGGTGGCACTGAATGGATTAGGTACTTATATGCACACAAATACACAAATTTTCTCAAATATTTCCTTTTTACCATAAATATTGTTGAGTCAATGTAATTTTTATCAAGTGATGTTGAATGGTTGTTTTTGTTTGCTTTTAATTGATTGACATGAGACGGTTTTATGTCTTTTACTTATTGATTATTGTTTTGTTTAATTTGCTTTTAATTGACTTAATATGGTTTTATAATTTATGTTGGAATGGTATTTTACAATTTTAATAATATTTTCTCATTTAAATTGAGTTGCATGTTGTTGTTTGTTAGAACTTTTATTTTTTTATTTTTTATTTGTACATCTAATACTTATGTTTCATGTTGTATTATATTTGAACGCAATGTGAATTGTTACTGAATAAATTGAATTGAATTGAATGAAGTTAATAAATGTTTTGTGACTTTGATAACAGAAGGCAAGTCAGAAAGTGATAAAGAATTGTTTGTTCACTTCCTTTAATGAATAAATTGAAGCTTCAATGCTTGGTTTCTGAGTTCCAACAGCAATTGATTCAACAGAATGAGTTAACTATGTTTTTATTTTGTTTTGTTTCTGTGTCCAAAATGGTGCAAAAGGGACCCCATTACTAAGTCTGTTTGTCTCAGGGTTGAGCAGAAAGCAAAGTTGGTGACATTCTAGATCACGCATTTCTGAGACTAAAATACTATGTTATGACTTATGTGTAATTAAGCTAAACATGATTACTTCCTTTGTTTTAATCAGAGAACACCATTAATCTGATGCAATATTAAAACCAAGCCAAGCTTGATAGTTCAAAATGATAATAGTTTCAACGTTAGATTATGCTAATTGCATTGAACTCATTTACAGAATTTTGGTGTTGGGTTTAGTTACAAAATGGTTAAAGTAACATTATTCTTGACTCAGAATGACGTGGACGATGAAAGGTGCATGAAAACAGATACTGAACAATAATAACATTTCTGATTACTTCAAAACTCGGAAACTATTACGTCACGTAAAGTTTAAGGTAGGTTCACAAGTAAAAGTTCCATGTGAGTTACTCACCCCTGCTCCTCGAGACTGTCCTCAAGTTCCGCACACTTCACCTCTATCTTCCTCTTCCTCTCATGGTCGAGAATCTCCCGGTTTGGTTGTTTATTTGACGCAGAGTCCAACTTGGCTATTTCTTCTTCGGTGCGATAATTCACGGAGTCTTTGGTCTTGCGCACTCCTGCCCAGTTTCTTTGCACATAGCCATTCGTACCGGAGCCCCGTGGTGTCGTTAGGCCAATACCATTATACATTTTGCCGGTTTATTTACCTAAAAATCATAAATCAATTTTATGGCATGCTGTGCGAATAATGGAATGGCTGCACCGGACAAACACAATGTAGGTGTCAAAAGTAAAATGATTTCACTACGATGTCGTAGACACACTTGCAAAGGTATTTAGGTCAATTACCTACACAAATATCTCACCATTTACAAGCACCTCGCTATTTTAATTTTTATTCGTATGACACACGTCCATCTTGGCTGAATCTGATTTTTTATGGTTGACTTTGTGTCAGAGTTACCATTTCGAGAAAAAGAAGAGTGCATAGATTTTTTAATTTATAACTAATATTTTATCAAAAAAACGACTATGTAGAAAGGCAAGTTATTTGAAAATCATTATGGATTTATTTATAAACGCTGCTAAAGGTAATGATTAGCGACTGTTTAACCCTTGTTTGACCATACATTTTAAATTGTTTCTAAATAAACCCTATTAAACCCCTCTATCATTTTAGAAAAAAGTTGAAACGCATTCAACCAAAATGATTTGGTATCAATGTATGACTTATCTCTGCCATGTAATTAAAAAAAACCATTTGAAGTTTAGTGAGTGGTCAACTAATAATATTCGACTTCTTGGCGGGAAAGTGAAGCGTCATGTTCAGCAGGTTGTTTAATTTTCCAAAATTTGTGTTTAGCCGAATATTAATGTGTAATAATGGTGGATTATTAACCATTAAGTGTTTGTGAACGTGCATTAGTGTAGGCAAATTAAACAAAACAGTGCAACTTCGCTTCAAGTTCTCTCAAGAAGTCCACGTGAGGACTCAGTAAAGTGCCACATCTTTACTGAAACTCAAGGGGAGTGGGCGGGAATATCATCATCATGCATTTATAATTAATTTCATCAATACTATACAAGAACTAAAACGTGACATTGGCTAAATGCACAAACCGTGCGAAGCCAGAAGGAAAAAAAAAAAAAAAAACTAATAATATTATACTAAAGTCCATTTCACGAAAGAAGTCCCGCGGAAATAAGTGGAACTAATTATTATTATACGCTAAGTTAGCAACATTCCTAAAATAACCCATGCCTGCAGCGCCACGTCTGCGGGACTTCTTTCGTGAAATTTATACCATGCCACAGACTAATCTGTGGCATGGTTTATTATACGTATTACTATATTTTGGACTTCTTGGCGGGAAAGTGAAGCGTCATGTTCAGCAGTTTTGTTTTATTTTCTAAAATGTGTGTTTAGCTGAAAATTAATGTGTAATAATGGTGGATTATTAACCATTAAGTTTTTGTGAACGTGCATTAGTGTAGGCAAATGAAACAATACAGTGCAACATTCCTTCAAGTTCACTCAAGAAGTCCGCGTGAGGTCTCAGTAAAGTGCCACATCTTTACTGAAACCGGGGAGCGGGCGGGGGGGATATCATCATCATGCATTGAATATAATTCATTTCATCAATATTTAACCAAGTTTTGTAACTAAATAAAGACTTAGCTAAAAGGTCCCAGAAACCATTAAAATATTATTTAAAAAAAAAACTATATTTATACCATCAATACCATGATATGTGGTACTACTTAGTCTGTCTCACAGAATATAAAGAACATATCGCACCCTTAATAACCTGCCAGGGTTGCGAGTTTGTCCGAAAGGGATATCGTGGCCCTGGCACACAGGCAACGGAAGGAACACGGGTGGGTTTTAGTCAGTAAAAGTCTGACACGCCCTCCCGCTCAGCCCAGAGCGGGAGAAGTTATTTGATAATTTCCCACCCCAAAAAAAAAAAAAAAACAAAACCCTTAATAAAGTAAAGGCATATTTCAAAAATATCAACTTTTGAGAAAACGTGTTTAAAGATTAAGGGAACCCGATGTTTTTGCTTATTACATTATTACTATTCATAATATCATAATTTAAAGTGCTATAGCTCTGTTTTTTTGTACGTAATCTACGTTAAATGTACTATGGTAATAATACCTGAAACATTACAATTTTTTTTATTTAAGTAGTAATATTATTATTTTTTTTAACTCTTCCGAGTTAGGCCTTCTTATCACTATTTTTATTTTTGTTTTTGAAGGCAATATTTGTAATGTGCCTTTATAACACAAAAAATATTCAACATAATAAGGACTATTACAAAATAATGCTTTATCACACAATTTAACCCATCATAAATATATAAAAGTGCCCTAATGGAAAATACGATTAAAATGAAATAAAACAAATTTTATCAAAAATTAAGCTTTAATCTAAAATTAAAACTTACGAAATGGCACTCAATAAATCAGTAGGAACTTTTCATAAATGTTTTACTTAATATTACAAACATAAAAATAAATCCTTTATTATTAATTTGACAACAAAACTTTTCATTACAAACTTCTTAGAACAAAACCTTTCATAATAATTTAACAACAAAACTTATAACTTATGTTATGAGTATCAGTACCTTTGGTAAAATTAACGGCTTTTCAGTCTTTTCTTCATTTCAGTCATAAATATCCTTTATTATATTAATCAACCTTTGGATATAAGATAAATGGTAATTTGATGCTATTTGTTATTTAAATAGCCTACCATTTAAATAAAAAATAGCTTTAAATTACCTCCGATGTACGTATTTCAAATTAAAACAAAATAAAAATTATAACTACTCTAAAGACTTACAATAACATAGGTACTATTAAAATAGGTCGCGTAGTAAGGATCAATTAATTTCTTCGAAACTAATTCCTTGAGATCCTTCTTTTTGTTTGATCTTAATTCAATTGGCGCACTATAGGCTCTCTGCATTGATATTTCTGATAATTCTAACATCTTCCTCTTATTTCGGACGTTGATTTCTTTGAAATCTCAATCCTTATACGACGCTTTAAAATAAAAAGCAAAAGGCTTTTCTTTGGTAAATTTCATCACTTTGCTGAAATGCTTGATGAAATAAACATGCGCTGAAGTTGCAAATTTCCTAACGCCCAGAAAGAATTGAAATGTTCCATCCTTTTGTGGTGTTCAATTTTTTCACAGCATTTAAGCCTACATTTTTGAAAGTATGGTGGTTTCATTTCTCGGGCAGGAACCGGCACCCTAATTGCGTAACACAGTTTGAATCGGAATCGGAATGATTTTGAAGTATATTCATAATCCATTGCTTCTTATGGTAGAAAAAAAATGTCTGCTCAATAACGTAAATAACGCAATGAATGTTGTTGAACTGTCAAATTGAAACCGATTCCTACTGATAGTGTGTTACGCAATTAGCCCTGTTTCTTGGTAGAAGCAGAAATGTATTTTTCGCCTTAATTCCGCTTAGTTTTTGGTTATTTTGCTTCCACTGAGACGGGTCAGCTTTTCTTTTTCTCGTTAGTAGTAGTAGTAGTAGGTAGATAGTTCTGGTTGATGTAACATCAGCATCAGTTGTTTCAGCGGTATTAATAGATGACGTATTCGATAATGTGCTCGAAAAACGCTGTCTAGCTACTGGCTCTCCGTTATAGGTTGGATCATAATCACTAAGCTCAGCATCACTTTCTGCAGAATTAATCGGTGAAATGCGATAATCCACGGTAAAAACTCGCTGTGTTATTATTGGTTCAACATTTTGAATAGTCAGAAACGAGGGCGACGTAGATTGTGGCCGAGACGTTAGTGGATGCTCATCAGAGTGTATAAGATCGTCTTGAGAAATAGGTAGTGTTCGAGTTTCTGGGGGACATTTACGG
Organism: Tiliacea aurago; assembly: GCA_948098905.1. NCBI lineage: Eukaryota > Metazoa > Arthropoda > Insecta > Lepidoptera > Noctuidae > Tiliacea > Tiliacea aurago. The sequence continues at coordinate 23,736,425 of OX402585.1, forward strand.
GACGATGGGCGGCTGCTAGAAGTTGTACTCGTAGAAGTGGAACTACTATCGGAAGTTGAAGATGAGCTGGAACTACTTGACGACGATCTCGATGAACGTTTTGATGGTGTTGCGATAAAACCATTGGTTTCAGTCGAGGACCCGTGCGTAGCGACTGATGGTTGAATATTTTTAGCAATTTCTGGGTATGAAATCATAATATTAGACATAATTTCGTTACCTGTGTAATGTTCACTTATCTTGGGAGTATTATTCTCTTTTTCCGAAATGCCTCTAGTAGATAATATTCTGAAATAAAAATTAAATGATTAGATGCTATATTATGTAAGTACCTAGTAAGGTTTAACCAAGAAAGACAAGTAGCTAAACAAACTTACTTTTTGCTCCTTAGGCAATTCACTTTGCTGTTTATCTGCAGGTGATTCTGAGCGATTGGGTAGGTTCAACATTTTTGCGACCGCGACGTCATGCTTCTGTAAACAAGAGTAATAATAGTACCTATTTTGTTTAATTATGTATTTAAACATACTTAATACCTACTTAACCTATCAATAGAGCACTTACTTATTGTTTGTATTAACTGACCATACTTGAGACTATTGACGCAAGACGCAACTCATAATTTGATTAAATATTTTGCATCATGTAAAGAACTAACCTTAAATGAAAACACAGTTCGTGCATACAGTTTAGTTGTACATGGAATTATTTCGAGATAAACATCGAAAACACATAAATATTTTTGTAAAATAAGGAACTAATTTGATTTAAGATGACATATTTCAGCATATATTTGTGATAAAAGGGCCTAACTCTAAGTCCACAAACCGACCTTCCGTCCTCGCCGCCGAGGTACCACGCGAACTTCCCGAGTAAATGGTAATAAAAGTCCTCCCCCCCGTCCCTTGAATGTCGATGCGCCAGCCGCCCGGTTAGAGGCTGAGAGCGCCGTAGCAATAAATATAATATCCCCTGATAATAATCATGATCAAAATGTTGATCCAGCCCGTCCCCAAATTGTTACTAATTTTGTGATCCCCCAACGACGCCCTGAGCCGAGGTCCGTACCCCACAGGGGGTGCCCTTAGTGCGCTGTCGTTTAGTTTTAATATATATAATTTGCGCCCTGGCTGGAGGCTTTAAGATTAAAAACCTTAGGGCAGCCACAGGAATATCCGGTTAAGTAGCAACGACCTCTCTAGGTCTGCTACGAGATGCCATACATAAAAAAAAAAATAAAAAAAATAACTCTAAGTCGTCTTTTTTACTAAAAAATATTGCAATACTCACCCGATAATTTGTAATAAAAAGGCACAATTCCAATTTGGACAGCGCTGCAGCAGTCCGGCTTCGACAAGTATTGGCACTTTAGTAGTTGGGCCCCTCTAGCGGGAAGACGCGGGCACGGGGCAGGGTGGTGTAAAAGAGACACAATTACAGTATTCGCTCTAATATTGTCTTTTTTCTCTTTCTGTGAAAGCCAAGTGGTAGACCAGTTGATATTGAGCTCATCTAACACAAAAACTCAATATTTCGAGTTGTGCCCTTACATTACTAAGGGTGCGATATATACCCTAGTCCATAGAGGAAAGTAATATATTCTGTCTGTGGTTTAGTGTTTAGGCTAATAGGTTATGTTTTGTTTATACACCAAATTGACCAAACCAGACAAAAATATCGATTATAAATAAATTGTAATTGCATTAGAGTGCAATCACAAACTTTCATTATGCTTGACAAAATTCTGTACAACACTGTTCTCTCGCAAACACTTTCTCCTTGTGGAAAATATTTGGTTGCCGGTAATATTTACAGTCAGATAGCTGTTTTTGAGTGAGTATTTTCTTTATTGTAGTTGTTTAATTATCTACCTATGTATTTTTGTCTAATTATACAGTACATTTGATCTCTTTCTCTTCAGTCTCATCACTCGAACCTCTTAATCTCTTAAATCTTTCTTTTTCAGTCTGGATAGAATCCTTAATCCTGTTGCGGAGCTGCTCACTTCGGATAACAATAAGCCAAAATACACGCATACTCTCGAATCTGGTCGCCAAGTCTGTAGCTTGGTCAGCACAGAAAAGTTTTTAATAGCAGGTACAGTCAATGAAATCTTTGGATGGGATTGGAAGAATGTGGTCAGTTCAAAGCTAAGTAAACCTTCATGGACCATCAGGATACCTTCACAACCATCATCCTTGGAACAGACAGACGTAAACAGTCTATGGTTGTCTGAAGATGAAACAAAACTGTATGCAGGATGTGGTGACAATAATGTTTATGTTTTTAACTTGGAAGACGGCACACTGGTGTCTACTTTGAAGGGACACAAAGACTTCATACACTCTGTTCATGGAAAGTGAGTACATTATTTTATTCATCATATTTTGTTCCTGTTCAGTTAATTAATTAATAGTACTTATTAGATGAGCAGTGGTGGCCTAGTGGTAATGGCCGCTATTTACGAGTTCTAAGTCGTAGGCTCAAACCCAGACAGGTGCTTTACTTTGTGTAAATTGTTTCATCACCCCTGCTCTCTAAACGGTCAAGGAAAACTTTGTGAGGAAACCGGAATGCTCTAGAACCAAAGACATATGACATCTATCAACCCACACTGACCTGGGGTGGTGGATTATGGCCCCACTCTCTTACTAAGAGGAGGCCTGTGTCCCAGCAGTGGGATGGGAACATTGTAGGCTGCTTATGCTAATAACAGATCATAAAATGTTACACGAAATACTACCTACATACACCTTTTGTTCTGATTATTGTTCTTTTTATTTTATTACAGCAACCAGCAACTAATCTCAGCCAGCGAGGATGGCTTCGTAATACTCTGGGACACCCGTACTTGCAAAAGTCACAATAAAGTGGAGCCCCATACCAACAGCAAAGTGAGCCGGCCTGATGTTGGCAAGTGGGTAGGATCCGTTGCTTTAGGGGATGACTGGATTGTGAGTATAACTGTAGTACAGTACAGTCAACAAGTACCTGGTACTTGTTGACAGGGCTTCAGGGTCCTCCAATACATATTAAAAAGAGTAACAGTGGAATTCCTTGCTGGCTCTTCTCCATAGGAAACTGCTAATATTAGTATCATGCACATAACTAATTTTAATTTAATGAAAATTATATTAAGCTCTTTATTGATTGTAAAGCTAAAAATGCTTTGATTGTAAAAGCTGTATAATAGAGAAATTATGACTTAAACACTTTTCTGAATTGGTATATTAAGCATTAAAAGGTTTCAAAGGATGCTTGCTCAAGGATGCATATCCGGTAGGCTCAAATAATCCTTCCATATCCCAAGGGCACGTCTTCCCTACCATTATCGCGCGCCCCCGTTCTACTATTTGATATGCAATGGTCTCTTAAGTCTTTTAAAGGGGGTTTTAAACCCCATCTATAAAGGTTAATCCTTTTTAGGGTTCCATACCTCAAAAGGAAAAAACTGAACCCCTATAGGATTGCTCGTGTGTCTGTCTGTCACAGCCGATTTGCTCCGAATTTACTGGACCTATTAAGTTACATTTTGGTACACATATGAATTTCTGTGACCGAAACATGTAACCCAAATAAATTAATTTCGAATATGAGGGAATAAAGTCTACTTTTGAGAGGCAAATTAGAATTTTTTTGACATAATTATATCAAATTAAAGGGCTTGCTGTGGGGGTGTCCATTCCCCTCTTATCTGCAAAACTACCGAGACTAAAATAAATATACGAGTGTGCTTTAGACCACACGACTGAAGTAACACTTACAAATAGTAATACTAATTATATTTCTGTAACGCTCTCGTCACTTCCGTAACGCTCTCGTCATGCATTCACCAGCTTACTCCCCAAGTCAGGCGTGCCTAACTAAAGAAGTTTTACTTCAAAAATACAAAATTTTGTTCTATACTTATTACAAGCACGGCCTACAACCCCGGTTAAAAGTTAAGCCTTTCGAAGGGGTAACCCATTCAATGGGTTACCTTTATCATGATGTAACCCATTGAATGGGTTTAATACTATAAACCCATTGAATGGGTTTTATACTAGAAACCCAGTGAGAGAGTTACATGATAACACATTGAATGGGTTTTATACTTGAAACCCAGTGACATGAATAAATCATAATATTATGTTATTTCGATATGCGCCCAGTACGCGTAGCATGACCAATTTTATCTCAATTCTACCCAGGGACCATTTTGGTTACCATTTAAGAAAAATAGGCCATGTGCGAGTCGGACTCCTGCACGAAGTGTTCCGTATCTATAACAACGGCAAAAAAAAAATCACGTTTGTTGTATGGGAGCCCCCCTTAAATATTTGTTTTATTTTAATTTAGTTATTTATTTTTAAAGTGAATATATAAACTAAAGATTCTGTGAATATTTCAACCGTCTACCTGTTGCTGTTATCAATATCGAGCAAAAACGAGCATAAAAATCACGTTTGTTGTATGGAAGTCCCGTTAAATATTTATTTTATTCTGTTTTTTAGTATTTATTGTTATAGCAGCAACAGAAATACATCATCTGTGAAAATTTCAACTGTCTAACTATCACGGTTCATGAGATACAGCCTGGTGACAGACGCACAGACAGACAGACAGACGGCGGAGCCTTAGTAATAGGGTTCCCGTTTTACCCTTTGGGTACGGAACCCTAAAAACCCTTTCGAAAACTCTTCCAATGGAAAGGGTTTTCGATAGGGTTTTTCTAAGCAGTTAATCAAATACCCTTATGGTGTAGGTAATTTTGAATGGCTTCAATTAAGCCGTTCAAAAGGGCTACCCACACTGTATGGGTTTTTATCGAAAACCCTTTCAACAAGTAACCAAAATTTAATCTAAGCCATTCAAAAGGTTTACCCATATTGTATGGGTTTTTGATTAACTGCTTAGACAAACCCAAAAGAAAACCCTTTCAATGGGTAACCAAAATGGTCTCTGATATATCTCTGATACTTATCACGAAAAAAATGTCTATACTTATAAGTATAGACATTTTTTTCGTGATAAGTATATCACAAAAAAAAACAAGTAGGAGACGGACACATGGCACTGTAGTTCTATGATAATCAGGGAATAAATAAGCAATGAATACTATATCTTGTGCATTTGTTGTTCCACAATCCAACAATGAGTCTTATCATTGACTACTTAGCACATTGCATTTCTCAGCTGAATATAACACAACGCAAAGAACCAGCTCAATTATTAATCTAGCCTTCTAATAAAGAAAACTGCATTGAAATCGAATCACCCGTTTGGGAGCTAAGATGCCACATGACAGATACACAGAACGACAGAGCGCCAAACTTATACCACCCGTATAAAAAAGTTGTAATTATTTTTCTAATTCTAATGAATGTTATCTGTCAGGTGTGCGGCGGCGGTCCTCGTCTGGCTCTCTGGCACCTTCGCTTCCTGGATGCCGTCACTGTCTTCGATCTCCCTGACCACGGCATCCACGTGTCTTTCTTCCACGATGACTGCGTGTTCGCGGGTGGAGCCGCCAAGCACCTGTACCAACTGAACTACTCCGGAGAAGTGAAGGTAGAACTACCAGTCTCAGCAACCACAGTGTACTCCGCAGTCTTGAGAACAACCCCCAACAAAGTGCTGGCTATTGCCGGGTCTAGCCCAGAAATAGACCTCTGCACCAGCTTCAATTATAGAGATCAGGTCCTACATTTCCGATAGGTAAGTTATAGTTTAGTTTTTTTCTGTTATCAATAAGTGATTTTTATTATCAGACAATAAATGAATGATGTAAAAAAACTTTATTATTTACAATTTTATTGCTAAGTGAAAACTATTAAGCGTAAAAGATAATCAGTTTGAATTACATTTTTATACTGGCAACACATCAAGATAGAGTGAGTATTGCTATAAACAAACACAACTAGGCATGCATTAGCTTCAAAAACTAGTAGTTTGAACTCTATTCACGAACATTTAAAGTTCCATTTCCTTTCATCCAATACATTTAAAAATGTCAACCATAGGAACTACATAGAAGTTTCTTTTGCTATATTATTATATACATATACAACATGTCCTAGAATTAACGCACAACCTCTTAAGTGGTCATTGTACTCATCATTATGAACAACTTTTACTATGGGACCAAACCTGAAATCGCGAAAATAAAATCAGCTGTTCCATATATTTGTGTTCACATAAATCGACAAAATGTATGGAACAGCTGATTTTTTTTCGTGATTTCAAGGTTGGTCCCACAGTAAAAGTTGTTCATAATGATGAGTACAATGAACCCTGAAGAGGTTATGCGTTAATTCTGGGACATGTTGTATAAACTTAAATATATCCATGTCCAGCCACTACAGCCGGGATGAACCCTTGGCTGCCATCCCTCTTCTTAACATAGAACCACTCTGCATCTACGTCAGTTTCCACACCCCCGCCTTGCACTAATACAACCACATCCCCTTTCTGCACTGTCAAAGTTTTATTTAAAACACTCCCTGTATAATCACTGTTCACTACTAACAGAGTCTGTCTCTTCACTTGTTTGTATTCCCTATTCTCTTTTTCGTGTATCTTATCAATATTGGAGCAAACGGATTTGGTCTTTAAGTATAGGGTATCAAAGTCTTTTTCTGCGCACGAGTTCTTGGACTTGCGTCGTGTGGTTTTGGAGGGGTAGCGGCACTCTGAGCGCGTGCGTCCGCGCATTTGTTCCTTCTCGTTGTCCGTGAGGTTCCCGCATGGACGCGGGTAGATGTCCGTGCTGCTCTCCCAACATGGCGTTTTCTTTTGTGATGTTCTGGAAAATTGGGGTAATTGGGGGTTAAGATTGTCGTCGAATAGCTCAATAGTATAAGAATAGCATAATCAACCTATAATGTTCCTATTGGGCTGGGACATAGCCCTCCTCTCTGTGAGAGGGCGCGGGTATTATCGACCACGCGGCCCTAGTGTGCGTTGTCTTCGAATTTTTGGTTCTAGGACATGCCGGTTTCCTCACGATGTTTTCCTTCACGGTTTTGAGAGCAGTCGTGCAATAATCTTGGCATTTTTACGGCACTGGATTAGAATAATATAAAATCAGGATTTAGCTGAACCTTAATAACTAACAGCGAGAATTATACAGTTCGCGTTCGGGGACGTAAAATCGCACGAAAATAAAACTGTTTAAATCTATGTATTCGCTTTCGGAGACTTTCGTCATTCGCTTTAGCGCTTTTCAAGCCACTTTTAGGGTGCCGTACCAAAATGGTAAAAAGGAACCCTTATGGTGAGACTAAGTCTGTCTGTCTGTCACACCTGGATATCTCAAGAACTACTAATGCTATCAACTTGAAATTTAGAATAGTTTTAGATGACGTTTGCCCAACTATTTTGCATGTAAGAAAGAAATAAAAAAAAATATATCTTTTTTGCAAAAGGGACTGAAAGGGAGGGGGTCTTAAAAATTTGAAGTGGGGCTACTAGGGCATGTTGGGTATCAAATGAAAGAATGTTGTTTGCACATTCCCAAACATTTTTTATTTTTATTTTAGGCAGCATAGTTTCCGACTTTTGATGAAAAATTTTAAAAAAATACCGTTCCCCCTTATCTCCGAAGTTAGCAGAGATAAAAATCTGAAATTATTCTATATGATAGAAGCTTATGTAAAGATTACAGGAAAAATAAAACGATGTCTCTAAACAGCACAGTTTTTCAGAAATCATCAACAACATATATTCATACGGAACCCTCGGTGCGCGAGTCCGACTCGCTCTTGACCGTTTTTGTTTTTCTGTCAAATTCAAATTGTTTATTTCAAATAGGCACATATAAGGCACTTTTGAACGTCAATATTTACAAAAAAATAGAATTGATTCTAGTCGCCCCCTAGTTTTGCCGTAGTCAGCCATAGTTAGTTGTAGTCAAGCAACGGCCGAACATTCGGCCGATACTTCGACCGGTTTTTTTTTTCCTTGTGCTTTTACTCCAACTTTTTCAAACTATTCCCTTGTTTTGTTGGAATTGCACTTTCTAATTTATTACTAGTACAGTCACAAACAACACCTCATCATCATCATTTCAGCCGAAAGACGTCCACTGCTGGACATAGGCCTGCCCCAAGCACCGCCCCTTCGACCGATTTTGTGCTTCCCTCATCCAGCGGATTCCTGCAGCCTTCACAAGGCAACGCACTTATTAGGCAGTATTCCCATCGGCAAGCACGCGCTATACCTACCAGCACGTATACCTCGTTGCCGTGGGGCATCTGCGCATACAGCCACTGCTCGTTCTTAAGACTGCGTTAATTACCAAGTACAGACAGTTGCGAGCCCTGCCAGGGTTGCGAGTTTGTCCGAAAGGCATATCGTGGCCCTGGCACACAGGCAAATGAAGGAACACGGGTGGGTTTTAGTAAGTAAAAGTCTGACGCCCCCCCGCAAGTTATTTGATAATTTCCCACCCAGAAAAAATAAAAGACAGTCAGAAACTCACCTATTAGGCAGTATTCCCAGCGGCAAGCACGCGTTATACAGCACGTATCCCTCATCCCCGTGCGGCGTCTGCGCATACAACCACTGTTCGTTCTTAAACACTGCGTTCACGACTGTACCCAGCGGTAATGACAGTTCTTGTTGGATGTCCTTCTGCGTTTGGTATAGAGTACTCGGGTACGCGATGACTACGGGAATGTTGCCGGGACGTTCTATAGAAGCCTGCAAGGAGAAAATGAAGGTTCAACCGAGTTGGAATAATAATATAATTCAATAATTACATATTCAGATTTTATTGAAGGGTCAACAATACCCTTCAATAAAATCTGAGAAAACGACCCTTTCGTCGAAAGCGTAGTAGGTTCCTATGGAGAAGAACGGGCAAGAAACTCCATGGACACTCATTAAATGCGAAATATTGTTTACATCATCCATGTTGATAAAAAAAAAGTAAAATTGTTTCATCATCATAATTGCATCACGGTATATTTTTATGGCATCCCTATTACATGGGACTTGTAAGATAATTGCAGCAGAGTTGATAAAAATCATGATCTTTTTGTTTATTATGGATTTAAAAAAAAAAACAATTCGTTAATGTTTTTATTTACCGTAAATGGGAACATATAGAAAACATTGGGATTCCCCTAAAATGGTCTAACATTGACAACTCTAAGAAAAACTAGTGTATTTCCGAATTGACAATATTGTCATGCGAGAATATTGCGTCGCGATTCACCCGGCGACTCGCGCGTCGTAAAATATTGTGTTATAATTGTGAATTTGTAATTCTCAGTTGCGAGAATGACTAGCCGAAAAAAAATATATATTTGGCAGCATTATACTGAAATACATTGTTTAAATAAAACAGGATCTAGGGCAGTGTGCAATAAATGCCATAAAAAGATACAGGGAATACCGCAGCGATTAAAAGATTATTTTAAATCGCGAAGCACATAAAATTCTAAGTAATCCGTGAACTTTTATGACAAAAAAAAAACAAGTTTGATGATTTTTATAAAAATCACTTGATTTACATCAAATGATTTATCAACCCTGAATTGCAGGCGAAACGTGGGTAGGTTGTACCTGCTACCAATCAATCAACTCAGCCTATCGCAGTCCACTGCTGGACATAGGCCTCTCCCAGGCTGCGCCACAACACCTTTATTGCACCTGTTATGCTTATTGTACCTACCTACGAGTATACAGGGTCAAAATAAATTAGCTAACGAAACTCCGCAGACGTGATGTATCGATCGATATCTAAACATGATCATACAAAAAGGAAATTAATTTGATGAATAACTTTTACTATGAGACCAACTATGAAATCGCGAAAAAAAAACTCTCATACAGTTTAGAACAATTATAGGTATTAAACTTTAATATCGAACAGCAGTTTTTGTTCACGATTCAATGTTGGTCCTCTTAAAGTTTGTTAGGTTAATTTTTAAACACCATACATTATTATATTCTTTTTTTTATATACAGGGTCAAATTAAATTAGCTAGCGAAACTCCGCAGATGTGATGTGATAACTAAACATGATAAAATAAAAAGGAAATTAATTAGATGAGTTTTTTTTGGGGTGATCAACAAGTAGTGATATATCAGTTTCAAAAATCTTTCTTTTTTTTTGTGTAAACTTCACAGACGAGATGGGCATCGAATCGATAACTAAACACGATAAAATAAAAAATAAATAAACTAAACGGAACTCAACTGAGAAAATCTATAAATTTTTTATTTTATTAACAACACTATCAGCGGTCAAATAATCACTAACGAAGTCTTTTTCATTTTAATATTGCCGTGTTAAGATATCGATAAATAAATAATAAAAAAATCGCTACTGATCGGTGGCTGAAAGTAATATAAAATAAAAATAATAAAATCATGCGATCAGAGCCACGGCGCGAGGGGCCGAAACTCCGAAAGATACGTTGACAAAATTGAGAAATTTACCGTCTTATATATCCCTAACTAAAAAATGTGAAATAAAAATAGTAAATATAAATATCAAAAAACCCGACTGGTTCCAAAGTGAAAAACAAGTATTAGTTAATCAGTATAAATGTACAAAGCGAAAGGTTACTCATTTACTCGCTGACTAAACAGATAAATAAAATTGTCATTGCTGTCGGGGGACCGTTCTGAGGAACACTTTTTAGGGTTCCGTAGTAAACAAGGAACCCTTATAGTTTCGCCATGTCCGTCTGTCTGTCTGTCTGTCCGTCCGACCGTCTGTCCCCGGCTTAGCTCAGAGACGCTAAGTCTTAGAAAGCTGTAATTTGGCATGGGTGTACATATTAATCACGCCGAGAAACTCGTAAAATAAAACCATGACAAACATTTTTTTAGGGTACCTCCCTTGCACGTAAAACGGGGATGATATTTTTATTTCTCGTCTAATACATGAAGTGGAAATATCGTTAGATAGGCCGTTCAAAAATATTGTGGGTCTGTGAAAATATTTTTTAATTCTGAGATCCGTTTGCGTAATATTAAGCTATATAGTGCTATTTTTTGTTAGAGTCAAGCCCCTCCCCTCTGCCAGCTAAATGGTTTGTTTTGGATATGTGAAAAAAATCATGGCAGTAGTATATTATAACGAATTGAAAAGGAAAACTATCACAGCTAAGTAGGGTTTACAAGTGAACGAGTAATCGTCGACCAACGCGACGAGACACAGCACAAAAGCCCCGCGTGTCGCGGGACGAGCGGTGCCTTTGTGTCGCGTCGCGTCGCGCGACAAGTCGCCCCGGTATGTAGAAGCCTTGAGTCTCAGCATAAAACACTATATTTCTTCAAATTATTTATTTTGTCAACAAAACGCAAGTGTTCTATAAATAAAAAATATAGGTTTATGTATTTATCTTTCCTTTGCAAGTGTGGTGGAAATCGTTTTTGGATACGCGTGACCATTTAATTTTTTCATTGCACTCGAGGCGAGACTGCAGCCCGAGCCGTAGGCCAGGTCTGAGAGCCGAGAGTGCAATGACAAACTGCACATTTGCATCAAAACGTACTTTTTCAGGGGAAGTCTTAAATACGATATAAATCTAAGAATTACTAATCTATAAATCTAAAAACTACTAGCTGAATTGTATTAATTTCCATAACCATTATCATCTCTTCCTATTGGTATCGAAAGTGAAATTTTATCAAACAAAAAATATTTATGGCAGCAGTTATTTATTAAAATGTTGAATGCTAATACAACTTTTATATACCTATACTAGCTGCGCCCCGCGGTTTCACCCGCGTAAGTCTCGATCCCGTGGGAAAGCCACCCTTAACACTTAGGGGTATAAAAAATAGATAGTAGCCGATTCTCAGACCTACTGAATATACATATAAAATTTCATAAAAATCGGTCAAGGCGTTTCGGCGGAGTATGGTAACTAACATTGTGAAACGAGAATTTTATATATAAGATTAATAATATTTAAATTTTAAACAAAATATTGCTACTGCTCACATAATATTGTTGTTTTTATACAGTTATAATATTATGCTTGTTAATAGCTAAAACGTGACAGCAGAACGCTGGAAGCGTACACCAGCAATTAATTAGATAAAAATGATTTCATCGCACACGCTACAGGTAATAATTTCCCAAAGAGCTTTTAATCTTATGTTCAACACAGGTCAATTACAAAATATTATAGTGACCTCGGGAGTCGATTTTTAAAAGTCTCTCGTGATATATTGTATTGCCGTCCCGTCGAACTGGCGCAATTAACACGGGAACGTTTAACCCCTTCAAAGATATATTGTTGTTTTAAATAAACCACACTGATGAATGGCCTCTCCTCTCGAGATTAACTTGTAACCCCACATTACAACAACCCTAATAAACATTCACTTAAGGCCCATTATACCGAGCACATGCCGCAGAAATAAAATTGCTTCAATAATCTGCCAGTTCAAAACTGTTTGGCCGAATTTATATTAAAAACTTCGGAAAGGATATCGAAATTTTTAAAGACTTGCAATTTATGCATTGTCCAATTTTGCGCCAATTTCGCGGCTTACGTTGTACAATCGGGTTTATGCTCGGAGGTAACGCACAAAAACCGTATGCACATCGGTACGTCATAATAACCCCAAAAAATGAATAATGATTGAGATTTACAGGTGCATTTAAATTCTTTTGTAAAAAAGATCCGCTATTATCGCAAAAACGAATGCCAAAAATGATGAATGACTCTTTACAAATTAAATTGGGTTGCGTGATACGTTTTTTTGTTTAAAAGGGTTCTTATCGTTTGTTCTGAGCTTTAAAGTGATTGGTACGGCTTTAACTGTAAATCAATAATCAAACAATTTCTCACCTCGGTAAGGAAGCTGTCCAAATCTCGGATGTCATATCCGAATTTTCCACTTTGGTTCCTCTTCTTTCTTCTGTGTCGATGCCTGTGTTTCTTCCTCGCGTGCTCCTCTGTACCAACACTAGTGTCTGAGTATGTGTCCTGCACGTTAGCGAATTCTTCACACGCATTCCTAAACCTAAGATTATGGTAATACTCATTACGTCCCACGACCCTATCTTTCACATCTCTAGGCTTGCACTTTCTGTAACGTTCGATTTCATTTGGCTTCTGATTGTGATTCTTATCCGCTTCGCTTTTGATTATAGTATTTTTTATTCTATCTTCAGTTTGAAACTTATCAGCCGTCAGTTTCGCAGTCTCTAAGTTTTCTTTCAACACCCATGTAAGCGATATCTTGGATTTATGACGGCGGGCTAAAGGTGTGGAGTGCCACAGACCCATGTCACTAATTTCGGCGTACTCAACACTGGTATCGGGGTTGTCATCTATTGGAGACGATATCTTGCAGTTCGCTAGCAAGTCTAAAACTTCGCATGCTGGAGGTGCGTTACTCTGGAATTTACAAGTCACTAACTGTAACAGGAATTCACGGTTATTAAAATGTTCATGTTTTGTTTCAAAGAAACATACCGTATTGTTCAATCCTTGATTTTCAATACCATCAAAATCATTCACTCGTTCACTATACGGCGGCGGTAATTCTTTAAACGTAATTTCTGGAAGTTAAATAATAAACGATTAAAAATCACAATCGGCCGTGCTTAATGCCTCACCGGATACTATTAATAACGAGATTTATACCATAGTCAGCTGAGCGGATTATTGGGCATAAATAATCAAGTTGCAGTCATAACAATGAAAGTGGGCGAGTGCGCGAAACAATGCCCTCCCGGGGGGATGCGCGCTCCCGGACTACCCGGCGGCTCCCGTGCGCGGGCGCACCAGCGACTCGCGCTCGTCTCTCGGCATAAATCCCGAAGCGCGCGCCGCCCACCGTCCGCGGCTTCGCGCCCAACACTGGCTCCCCGTGCTGATACACTATCGACATCGCCCTCCTCTAAAAAAATCTCGGCACATTCTCACAGTTCAAAGTGGGCGCACTCATGCGTGCGCAGTGGAAGACGTCGAATTAGCCTCGGGACACGATTTGCAGCCGCCGCAAACATTCGGTCAGAGGTAGAGTCATCCATGAAACATTCATTTTCATAAGTCAATACACTATCTATGCTTAAACCGCAAGTGGTATCTAATGAAATCGGGTGAAATTGTAGAAATGCGGCAGTCACGAGCCACTAATTGTCAGGTGCTAAGAGTCAAACAATAAGTTCTAAAGGCAAGCGTTTTAACACTTCTCACGCTTTTCGAACCGTACAGAATAAACACCTGTGTTTGTGTTTCGTTACCTTGTCTCGTGCTTGATTTGTATTTCTTTTTCTTAATAGACACGAGATTCCTATAAAATTGAGCGTTGTTTAACTTACCGTAACATAAAAATCGTCAAAACTACACATCATAAATTAAAGCTTTACCACGTGCTTTTAGATATTGTTGTTAAAATAAAATACAAACTTATTTGCCTCTATTGTGCTGATGTATACTTGGACTTTGTATACGAAGTTATATATCATCGCGGATTTCTGAGATGAACTATGCACGCAGATATACTTTTCTTCGCCTTAGACGACCGACGGAGATAATTTCCGATTTATTTTCTCCTTTTTTGTTTCGTGGCTGGCTGAATCTGTCATTATCGTATAACACGAAAGTTTCTCTTCAATCCATAAGACTTTAGTCGCTAAAAGTCATCCTTCATGTCCTTCGCCTAGGTTGGAGAGTCAAATAAAGAAGCCTTGGCAGATTACAGTAAAGGTGATAGAAGTGATAATGTATTTAATAATTCGGGTTAATTCGTTCATGCTCAATACATTATTTCAGTCATTCCGATTACCTATCCACCCAAAAAACAAACACCCTTAAAGAGGGTTTACGGAAACGTATGTTCTAGAATCCACTCTATAAGCCAACTCGGATATTGGGAATGATGATATTACCTAATTTAGCTTTCGGTTTCCATCCCTGGGCAATGTCTAATCACTGCTGGACATAGGCCTCTCCCAAGATGCACCCAACACCCATTCAGTCAATTCAGTCTATCCCAGCCGCCTTTTTAAGGTCATCAGTCCATCTAGCTGGAGGGACTCCCACGCTTGATTTGCCGGTACCTACGTGGTCTCCACTCGAGGACTCGTCTGTTCCATCCAACGGATATCGGTCCTTTTACAGACATAACTGGCACACCGCTACTTCCGCTTCCTAACACTGCAGGGTTGTCGGTAATTCCAATTCTCTTCCGAATAATTTCATTTCGGTAACCTTGGCAATGTGCAGTCATGAATGTTGAACTGTATAGATACATAGAGGGTGAAAAACGGAATTACAATCTGAAATTTCCTTTATCTAGCGCAGGTTTTAGGCGAATTCACGGACATAAGTCCCTATCGTTGTTATGGCGTTGATGGTAAAATTCATGTGGATTTTTTGGGGTGGATAAACGGAATATGGATTTATTTTTTCAGATTCGAATTCCGCATTCCTGCATCCGTAGTGATTTAAATTAGATATTTGCTCTGTGACCAGGTTTTGACGAAATTCTTGATCTTCTAGGATAATTTTAGATTCTACATAATATTGCGGGTCATTCACACATCCCTTAAATACTTACAACTTACATCGTTGGCGATTTTTGTTTACCCCAGATGGTGAGAATTATATTACTTTCTTTATTTACGAACACCATAAAATAAATGCGACAGCTATAACATTTACGCGTTTTACATTCCACGAAATTGGAAAGTGAGACAGTTTGTTGAGGCTGTGTCGCGTACGTTACTCCGACGCTAATTTCACGGTTTTATTGCGTCCAGTATTACTTTACCGCTCTCACATAATAATTGTTATTACATACTTGAAATACGCACGTAATTATACAATTCGTTACAAAATATAGCCTCACTGGCCGCACAACAGACGGTATGGTTCAGCGAGAAAACGTATTTATGTCTGCTGTTAAGGTCGTTGAGTAGACAAAATTAATTACTTTCATTAGACGCCTTCGCGGGCCACCCATGTCGGGTATTTTATAAGTAAATAACAAAAGTGTTATGTTAGCTTGTTTTAAAGCTTGTAGAAATATGATTTTTGCACGAAAATTTAATCCGTCTCGTAGAATCTCTCGATGAGTTGAAATTGTGTAGCTCAGGTTCTGCTTCGATCTTGTTCATTCGTGTCATGGCCGGAGTTCAGCAGTTCCTATCTATCATCAAGTTATCTAATTTACAGAAAATCTCTTTTCTTTTAATTTTTATTAATTATATTTAAGTAATCTGACAATATTGTTACTGTATGTTATGAGGAGTTCATTTTTAAAGCTGAGTAAATTCATTCGCATAATTTATAAATGTAAAAAGAGGATTTCTTACACAAATAGTCACTTTACTGTAGTACTTATGTTAATTAAGCAACGACAATTGTAAGGCAATGAAATGCAATCCATTGGCAGGTATTCCAAAAAGATTTCATCGATTTTTTCCGTATTTGTTTCGTGGTTTAAGAAGCGTGAAAACGGAAGACAATGCGTTTAAGCCGAAATCACGAGCATATCGCTATGTGGAGAATGTGTCCCCACAATGAGGAGGAATGCCGCGCAGATCACGACAACTGCCGAAAACGTGCGCACACGCATCCCGCCGGGCATCCCGTCGCGCTGGCAAGCCACGCACCTCATAAAACAAATTATGGATTTTTAAATACTAGTTCATTTTTTATCATTTCTGTTTGATATTTGTTCCCTTATAAACAATGATGAGTATCGTTCACGTTCTAAATAATATTGTATCAAAAGTTATAGGTTTAAGCTTGATATAATGACCGATAAATAATAAATTAAGTACATAACCGTTCCACTTGAGTAAATTAAATGGTTTAGTTCAAGTTGGGCTAGATTCTAGGCGGTCCTGCAATTATCAAGATGATGTACTGCCTTTTAATACTCGCGTTATTATTGAGAAATTACGGGAAATACCGCTTTACACGAAGTAAATGTGTCTTTGACACAAGGAGTGTGTTATTGTTGTTGTATTTGTAATTTGAAGGCTCAAAATGAGCGGTAATGATGTACGTACAATAATGGTGCGTGACGTTTCCGTTATATGGGCATTATTGCGTATTTGTTATATGGACATTTGGGCATTATTGCGCATCCGTTCTATAGTGAGATGTAGGTAAAAATTAGTTTATTTTTTTCATAATCTTCAGGGTAATCTTCAGCGAATTAGTGTTTAAGTATTTTACATTTTTACTGCTCTGCTCAGTCACACTTTTGAGCGCGATTTTATATTTTTGTCATAAACGTCTTTTTTGGATTTCCAATATAAACTAAATCACCTTTAATGTCTTGAACGGCTTTGAATTTATTTTGTACTTATTGACATACGAATTTATTACACAACGTTAAGTAATAAGTATCTGATATTATTTATGTTACTGTGACATTATAGCCTTTTTTGTCGTAATTAAATTACGTCAACATAAATAATTTTAACATTTATGGCTTTTTTAGGGTTCCGTACCCAAAGGGTGCCAACTAAGGCATGCATGCACCCGGGTATACCCGGTTCTTCCGGGGTATCTGCAGAACCGGTTCCGATTAAGTATACCCGGTTCTCCCGGTCCTTTAAAAAAATCTGAAGTTACTTAATTCCGCATTGATAGCATTCAAACTAAAAAATTATACGATACATCAAGATTCAAGACCACGACCACTGCTTTATAACAGTCAAAATAGAAATGACGTTGTTTGAAAATGGTGGAAGTCGTGGTAGCAACCTTTTCCTAGCAAGGAATTTTCTGCCTAAAGCCTGAAGAACCCCCTTTAATAAAAAAAATATATATTTACTATACAAGAAACGTGTTTTTTTTATCGGCATTTTTCGAAATTATTGTAGGGTGGTACGGAGCCCTTCGTGTGCTAATCCGATTTGCATTTGGCCGCTTTACAGGTATCGTCACAGAATAAATAATAGTGTATCGTTCGCTTATTCATTTGAGCTGAGTTACATAGGTACTTATTCCGAAAGAAATTAAGTATAGATGTTCGTTAATAACATTTATAAAATTCACTATAGGTATAAACTACAATATGAACTAGCCATTAGATCAAACGTGTTATTATGTCGATCATTATCGGTAAGTCATTATGTTCGTCCACGATATGTTTTTTAGGAACGCCTACGTTCCTCTTAGATAAAAACTTAATAAAATTAACTTTATCTCGCCAAAATCTACCATAAGTTTATATTAAAAGGTGCCAAATTTTGATAATTTATTCTCTTTTTCGAACGTAAACCGTGCTTGGATGATTCTGTGATGTCTCAGCTAACAAGTTCCGAGGTAATTTGTGACAGTTAATTATAAAGAATTCTAATTGGTCATTTGGATAACTAACTGGTTGACACTTGAGTATAATGGTTTGTCGTTTCGTAGTAAAACTTGAGTTATTGTTGACTTTGTCTGTCATCATAACGATCGAAATCTATAAGAGGCTGTGAATATAATTATTATAACGAAGGGCACAGGGCTCCTCCCTGTAGACATTAAGATGATGTGCTCATAAATAATTGTAATACTTCTATCAGATTCCTGAACACTCAGTCTAACCACGATCTTTGCTACAAAAAAGTAATCCTGTTCATTCAAATCAAACAGGCATTCATCGATTTAAAACTCTATAAAAGTATTTAAGAGCGTTTACGACGTAAATACGGCATTTCATACAACCTTTCAAGCCCTTGTTTTTAGAAATTACTGAACCGATTTTAATAAAACTACATACTCATTCAGGATACAAAGGTCTAAAAAGATAGTTAAGAACATTTTCGAAATTTCTTAAGTATTTAAAACAGATAACTGGAAATCTCTGATTCTATGGAAAATTTAAAATCGGTATAATTTGTCTGTAACACTATTTTTGGAAAATGTTCTTAACTAACTTTTTAGACCTGTGTATCTTGCTTATGCGTATGAAGTTTCATTAAAATAGGTTCAGTCATTTCGAAAAACAAGGGCTTGAAAGTTTGTATGAAATGCCGTACGTCTTAAACGCTCTTAATAAATTTTCTCCTTTAGAATCGCACATCATGATGCGTCCGTGACTCAAATTCGTGAACGCGTTAGTGAAGCATCATTGGTGGAACTGGTAGGAGGGCAGCAGGGAATTAAGGGTAAGTGTAGGCAACCGATAATTGCGGCGTGGGAACGTTCCCCGCCGCGCCGCGCCCGCCGCCTGCGCCGATAGCACAAAAGTATTCCCAATTTAAAATTTAAAAACAAACTCAAACCGTCTTATTACAAAACAAGGTTTATCTTCAGACCCAGGTTTAATAAACCATGGAGCCATTTTTGAATTTCGAACTTTTTTCCGTCTACGGTAAAGTTCCTAACACAAAACTGACAACTTAGTACCGAACTAAGTATTCAGTTTTTTTTATAAAGAACGGTATTTCAATCACTGTTACGTTCTTATTACAAAAACTGGCTCCATGGTTTAAGCCATGTCAAAATATAAATCTTGATAAGTAATAAGGCGGAAAATATTTATTACAAATAAACCATTTACAGGCACTTATGAATTGTCAAGGAGTCGGTCAGTCAGCAAGATGAAGCTATAAGTTGCCTATTCAAACGTATAGTAGGTTCCTATGGAGAAGAACGGGCAAGAAACTCCATCAACAATCTCAATTCTGTGAGCAGTGAAAGTAAAATAATCATCATCATTTCAGCCTAAAGACGTCCACTGCTGGACATAGGCCTCCCCCAAAGGGGTGTTTGCCATAATTGCCACGCTTGGCGCCTCGGGTTGGCGATCGCAGTATGGTGTTAAAATGCATAGAGAACGCTGCTGCCCATTCACTAGTAAATCCCTTAGTCGCCTTTTACGACACCCACGGGAAGAAATAGGGTGGTGCTATTCAAAAGTATAGTAGATTCCTATGGAGAAGAACGGACAAGAAACTCCATCAACAATCTCAATTCTGTTAGCAGTGAAAGTAAAATAATACGATTTTTATTCGTTTTTAGATATCGTTCTGTAATCAAATTTTAATATTTATCTGTTTTGTTAATTGACGCACGAAGACGTAACAGTTTCGCGTCTCGCAATTTGTTAGCACCGATTCGTATTATTTATTAATCGATCCGTGATTTTGCGATTTTATGTAACTGATTGACGATTGTGAGTGTAAAGCTGCTAATTTTAGTTTTCCAGTGATACCTTAAGATACCCATCAAGAGTCATTCATCCATCGCCATAAAGCATTTAAATTTAAATCGCAGTCACTGTTCTGCTGTCCGTTTGGTGCCGGTCGTAAAGAATAGCACCATCCCATTTCTTTCCGTGGGTGTCGTAAAAGGCGACAAAGGGACTTACTAGGGAATGGGCAGCAGCGTTCTCTATGCATTTTAACACCATACTGCGATCGCCAACCCGCCTGCCAAGCGTGGCGATTATGGCAAACGCCCCCCTTTAGGGGAGGCCTATGTCCAGCAGTGGACGTCTTTCGACTGCAATGATGACTGTTCAAAAATCAAAATCAAAAGTCATTTATTCAAACTAGGCTGTGAATCAGCACTTTTCAACGTCAAAAACTACATGAGACAGTCCCCCAAAAACGCCCGGCCTTCACCACTTCTTAGTGCTTTTAGCTGGGAAGAAGAAGTGGCACAACAAACTCCCCAGCAGTACAGTACAGTTCGTCCGAAAGGTCACTTAAAAAAAAAATTGTTATGTTATGGTTATGACATTGACATAGTTCTTATTAATTAGTTATTATTAAAGTAAGCTTAAAATTTACTAAAAATTATAAATTGCATTAAGTAATTAGTGTAAGGTGTCTCTGCGAACTCTACATCCCCTATGCACCTCCTACATCGCATTGCACGCCACAATCGGCGAAAAGGCAAAATTGCAGCGCAGGCGCATTGAGTCCCGAGCGCGCCAACCATGTCACAAGCAACTACAGAAGGTTCTAAACCGAAACATCCTAACTAATATTATAAATGCGAAAGTAGGTTTGTTTGTTACCTTTTCACGCCTAAACCAGTGAACCGATCATCCTGAAATTTTGCATATACGTTGTCAGGTGTACAGAAATGGACATAGGGTACCTTTCATCCCAAAAAAAAAAAAATATTGTGTCCGAGGAAAACAGCAATAACGTTCTTATTATAATAGATGGCGCCACGTGTCTTTTCAATCATGATTGAATAAAAAAATTATTCCGGTAGTTCCCGTGGAATAATTTCCGACGTCCACGCGGGTGAAGCCGCGGGCATTAGCTAGTTGCTTATAAAGCTTACAATAACGTAGAAGTCAAACGTAACCATATCCAGTACTGTGTTCTGTGTGTACTTCAGTTAGTTTTTTTTTTTTTTCGAATTGATCGACATTGATTTAAAAAAAATATATACAACATTAGTTTTTGTTTATACTAAACCTCTTAAGGGGTCATTGTACTGAACAGCTGATATTTTTTTCGCGATTTCAACTTTGGTCCCATAGTAAAAGTTGTTCATAATGATGAATACAATGACCCCTTAAGAGGTTTAGTATGAACAAAAACTAATGTTGTATAAGTATACCTACCTACGTTCTACGTTCCTAACCTTCGCCATTAGCCTAACTTTGTAAGGAATTCGCTTTTTGCATCTCCCTTCAAGGTGGCTCATCGCTGCCCTGCGCTTATGACGCACACCTGCACGAATGCTGTAATGACTGCATGTATTCCTAGATATTCCCTCACATACGCAGATGCAAAAATGTAGATGCGGTCATGTGAATGCTGCGGTACATCGATTCAATTTTAAAAGGCTCCTAAATCCATTTGAACAGGACTTCGATTTTATCCGTTATGCACATACTTAAGTTATCCATAAATTATAACAGCATCACACTCACTTAATCCGGTGGACCTCTTATTTATGTAGTCGCATGCAAACTGGTTTTGCTAAAGAAAGTGGCACTTTTTGTCTGCCAATATTAGGATTCGACGTCCAATCCAAATAATGTTGAATTTACTGACAATCGAAAGCGAAATCCGTAGAGGTAGAGGTTAGTAGAACGCTTTCCTAATGTCACAAAACATAGTATGACTGTAGCGAATAGGTAATCACAAGTACGGGCTACGCGATTCGTCCCGCCCACCCGTCGCGTCGCGACCGCTGACGATGGGTGTTGACATCTTTACAAAATGGTCATGCAATTATGTTTAAATCCTTTATTACGTGCATTACCATCTCAGGCCGTAAGTGCATTACAATTGATGGTGATTTGCGTGTTACGCAAAATGCCGAGGACGATTCAATTTTTATTTTATTTTTCGGTAAGACGTATTTACACTACCCAACACCCCAACATCTTCCACTACTCTACACCTACACAAAATTACAAGCACACACACAGACTCACACATTCATTTTTGTATGGTTTTAGTTTTTTTTTTTTTTTTTTGTGCATTTTTTGCATGTCTTTTGGGATAATATTTATTATTGTCTGTTTTGAGGGGTCTGGCGCTGTATGCCGAGATACAGGACTCGTGCTAGTTCGGCTACAGATGCTCCCATGTTATAAACTCCCTATTACTAGCCTATAAGTTTGTGTAATCCGCTGTCTTATTTTTGGTGAAATAAATTAAATTATTATCTACATCATTGATTTTTATGATGTAAGTCACGATTTCGTACTGTCGTTCTTCCCGTTTCTGAATTAATAATATTCCAAGTTGTTTTAATTTTATTTCCTCTAGTTTGGAGTCTTTGAAGGATATCGCGGCAAGGATTTTAGAAATAGGATTTGGTAATCGAATCGCAACCCGTTAAATATTTATTATTATATTGTTCCGTTGACCATCTGTGGTCTCCATCATCAGTTCCACTTCACCAAATGGTGCTTTCCGAGAGCAAATGCACGAGTTCCTATAAAAAATATCCAAATCGCTATAGGTTTGCCTATAAAATTTGAGGGTTGCCCTCGATTTCCATGGGATCCTCTCATCAGATTCTGATTTTGTGGCAATGGGACCACCTCGGGAGTATACCTAAAAAATAAAAATAATTTTCAAAATCGGTTCAAAATTTTCATAATTGACGGAGAAATCGGGGAACAAAGATAATAAAATAAAAAAAATTAAAACACACATCCGAACATATAACCTCCTCATTTTTGGAAGTCGGTTAAAAATGTATCTGTACCACCACGAAAGTTCCCTGTCGACCACTTTTCAACCTTATTATTATGGGCATAAGGGCGAAAAGTGGTCGACCGGGAACGTTCGCAGTGGTACATCAAAAGTGAGCCAACAAGTAGCTATTGTACAATAGACTCTACCTTTTTGATAAAATACGTCTTGAAGTCTTGATTTAATAACAATACTAGAAATAAAAGTATGCCACAATAGAGAGGATGATTAAGTTAATGAACACTTTTATTATGCAACAGTTTGTGAGGTCATCACAATAGATCTGCACCTGACACAGATCAAGTGAGACTGGAAGCACAAACTGGACTGGACTGGAGCTGTAGGTATAATTAATATTTTAAGATGAGGAAGACGTGTTTTTTGATAACATCCAGGTAGGTAAATATGTAGGAATGAAGAAAACAAACTAACAGAAATTGTCAATGACGACGGTTTCAGGCTCAAGAAAATCTGGAAGAAATTACTCGACTCCTTAAGACCGTTTACACCTTACAGCATTTCATACAAACTTTTAAGCCCTTGTTTTTCGAAATAACTGAACCGATTTTAATGAAACTTCTTACGCATAAGCAGGATACAAAGGTCTAAAACGTTAGCAACGGTCATTTTCGAAAAATAGTGTTACAGTCAAATTACCTAGACTGATTTTAAATTTTCCATAGAAACAGATTTCCAGTTATCTGTTTTTAAATAAGACATTTCGAAAATGTTCTTTACTAACTATTTAGACCTTTGTATCCTGCTTATGCGTAAGAAGTTTCATTCAAATCAGTTCAGTCATTTCGAAAAACAAGGGCTTGAAAGTTTGTATGAAATGCCGTAAGGTGTAAACGCTCTTAATCCTACTGGAGATGAGCACTCGAGCAGCACTAAGAAAAATGTAAGTATTTACTGTACTTAAATTTACAACTCAAGAAAACAAAAACCGTACCGTATCGTATCTACCGTATTTTTAACGAGTAGGTAGATATCACCGTATCATGTATTGAACGGGAAAACCGACCCGACGCAGCTCCGTCACATTATGACGTGCCCAAGGTATACGCACTGACGTGACATGGTCAAGGAAGGGCCTGTCCCTTCCAATTGGATCTAGCTCACTGGCCACATTCCTATTCTTCTCGGATTACAGAATCTCGCATAATTTATCTTAACAGGGAATGCAATTTGTTTAGACTGACGTTAAGTGGACGATGCAGCTCGGACAATGTTCTATGATTCGTTTATGATATCATTTGTTTTACAACGCCTAAACACAGCCTCGTATTTGTCTCAACTTCTCCAAGCTCTATTATATATTGTAGGGAATCGAGACTTCTTAATATTATACTTCACCGTAGATTACACGATGCTTACATCGTAAAACGGTTAATTATTACATCTATGGCCAGTTTCAAACGTATCATTAACAATTCGATGTAGCGATGGTATCATAAAAGCGCGATCATCGTTTGGCTGCTTTTCGGCATCGACATGGAATTCCTGCTACACTGGCATTCGAGAAACCGATTAAAATTCTGAAAAAAGAGCTTTACGTACAATATTTTAAGGTCAAGAAGGAGCGTGATCTCGACGTAGTGGATAAAAATTATTTATTTGCGTGGGGCGCGGCAATTAGGGGGGCGGAGCGCGTCTGCGCGCACGACCTCTCGACCCTCGGCCTGCGCCCGCGCAGCCGCGCCGCCTGTGGACACTCGTCCTGTCACGGTGACGCGGGCGGCCCAGCGAAACAATCTCGAAATTGCATTCGGTCTTCGTTCTGCAGCACGATCTCACCTACTTTCGTGAAATATGTTCAACCTTTTTGTATTTTTCGTGTGCAAGACATTAAAATTACTCGTGCAGTTTAACCGAAAAGGTTTTAACTTTAAAGCATAGCTAGTAATTACACGTTTTCAAAATAATAAGACGTACCATGAACAACAACATTGCCATTAAAATCAATTAGGTAACAAAAAATAACTCATCGTTTCTACAATGTTCATGCTCTAAATATCCATATGCCACGGGTCGCCTGGTCAGTTTTATTATTACATTCTTAAAAGGAGATGCAATTACCGATACAGCGTGTATCGATGGACGCACGCGCACGCATGCTCTCATCGGCAGAGCGCGCCGACGAAATGTAGGCGGTGCGGGTAGAAATTAACCTGACTAGTATCTGATAGCATACCATGTTGCTCTTTAGCTTTGTGGTGCTTTTGTTTCGGCCGATGGGAGCGACGGGAACTAGCCATGAAGACGATTAATTTACGCGCTACATGACGGCCACTCATGTTATATACAACGAGATTAAAATATGCATGTATTCGCGGTATTATGGCAGAATAAAAATGGAATCGGACTTTGATAAGTATACGTTCGTTTATATTGACTGGGGCTAGTGGGGTCTTGAAAGTAAACGGATATTAGGTTCAAATAAGTACCGTGCATAATTACCCATTAATTATTCAGCAACAAATCTCTCAAAATCTGCCTCAGTGATTCACCGGAACAGACAGTCGCTAACCTACTTAACCAGAGCCAATTAGCTCACATGTAACAATTATATCATAATGTTAAATAACTGACATTACGAAAGTAACTGATGAACTTACTCTCTCTAAATTTGTTGAAGATCCTCTTCATGATGAACAGGCAGGCCGGCTCAACCCTTTGCGTTTCTAGCTATGATAGTTCGGCAGGTGTGTTACTGGCGGTAATAGGGGACTCTTTAGCCAGGTGTTCCCGCGCACGCGCCCGCGACACTAATGCTGTCTGCGCCGAGCTGGCCACCGTCACGCTTGGCTGCGCCTGCGCCGCCGGTAGCGTCGCGGGGTGGATAAACTTTACATCTGATTGTAGGGCCTCCTGATACGGTGTGATCGTTTAATTTGCGAATGACTAACCTTTGATTTTGATTCGGTCTTTGTGTCCTTTGTTTTCGGGAGACTCGGAAATATGATTGTCATCGTTATATTTTATAATAGGTACCTACATGTCTGGAATAAGGTTATTGGATGTGCTTCTTGGAGCACGTAAGATTGTAGCAGGGACCTCCTTACTAACTACTTAGCTGCATTATCATCAACCACGCTTATCATAGGTACCTAAGTACCTACAATTGAAAACGTTGGACCTGATTGATGATTGCAGTAGGATAGCGGCCCAGGAAACTATATAAACATACTGTTGTTACATGAAAATAAAATCAATCACTAAGTTATTGTAAAACAAAATCCATGTCTGGAATAAGGTTATTGGATGTGCTTCTTGGAGAACGTCAGATTGTAGCAGGGTACCTCCTTACTAACTACTTAGCTGCATTATCACCAACCACGCTTATCATAGGTACCTAAGTACCTACTATTGAAAACGTTCGACCAATTGATGATTGCAGTATGATAGCAGAGCAGGAAACTATATAAACATACTAGGTACTGTTACATGAAAACAAGATCAATCACTAAGTTATTGTAAAACAAATACAGTTCAAAAAATTTTTTCACAGCTTTCCAATTATCGCTCCAGCCATAATGCCTGCATATAAGTAACAGTTGTTGCAATTAAAGTAATGGCACATAATAACAAAAATGTGACCCAAGGCGAGTGATTAAGACCACAGACAAGTACGGTGGGGTGAGGCCCATAAGCGGAATCACGCTCGGCAAAGCACAACGTGGGTGAACGGCGTGCGATATGCTCTGCGGAACCCATATCTTACACATACGACAATGTATACGGACCTTTACAACACAGCAACAGTATATATTTTTTTTTTTTTAGGGTTCTGTACCTACCTCAAAAGAAACCTTTATAGAATCACTAGCATTTGCTCGCGGCTTCGCTCACGTTAATTTAGAATTAGACAATCATTTCGGGTTGTACTCTGCTTGTCCCATAATAGAATTCAATAATGATTCGAAAGACACGTGGCGCCATCTATTATCATAAGAACGTTATTGTTGTTTTCCTCGGGAACAGTACTGTTTTTCGGGATGAAAGGTACCCTATGTCCGTTTCTGTACACCTGACAACGTATATGCAAAATTTCAGGTTGATCGGTTCAGTGGTTTAGGCGTGAAAAGGTAACAAACAAACTTACTTTCGCATTTATAATATTATTAGTTAGGTACTTAGGATTCGTGTGTCAGTCCGTCTGTCAAAGGCCAATTTGCTACGAATCTACTGGACTACGGAACGGATTAAGTGGAAATTTGGTACACATATGAATTTCTGTGACCCAAAGACGGACGTGTAACGTAAACAAATAAATTTTGAATATGGGGGTCACTTATACGATTTTGGGGGCAAAAGACAATTTAAAAAATGTTTGCAAACTGTACCATGTGACATATCAAATGAAAGGGCTTGTAAGTATTTAATTTTTTTTTAGTATAATTTTAAAATAAACACTTGGAAGTTATTTACGAAAATTGACCATTCGCCCCTTACCTCCGAAACTACTGAGCCTAAAATTTTGAAAATGCTTCTACAGAATATACCTGAAAACTGAGATTACCGGAAAACCTATAAGAAAATACTGGTCTTAAAACAAAAATCTCTCAAAATTGTTCGTACATGGAGGGAACATGTTTATCAACTACAATGTTAAGTTTGTTCTTGGGATAAACATTCATTGTGCGTGGCGCGACACACACTTGGCCGGTTTTTTTTTCTAACATAGAGTTGTCTTTGTACAAGGAGAGCTTTTTAAAGCTACGGTATACTAGAAGTGCGGTGGCCGCCACATAACGCCGCAGTGACGGCCGTCATAAAATGATGGCGCCGGGGTTTGAGTGTTTGATTATAGGGTGAATGACGTTGCTAAATAAAACGTTATCTATGGAAGTCAATTGGTGTGGTTTCCTAGTGTTTTTTGACACCGTAAAATCAAACCATAATTTTTAACATAGCCCTCACTGCATCCGTGTGCTGTGTGTTCTTCCTAAATGTACGAAATAAATATTGTTACGAGCTTGGGGTTCGTGACAATAAAAACTGCCGATTTAATAACTAAACAAATAGACACTTTAATTAAGAACAAACACACTACTACTTTAAACAAAATTAAAAACACAATCACTTAATGTCACTTTCAAATATCGTTCAGTTGTTCTCGCTTGTCTCGTTTTCAGAAGTCAACTAACCCCGTCGCTTTTTTTTTTTTTTATGAATGGCACCTCGTAGCAGACCTAGAGAGGTCGTTGCTACTTAACCGGATATTCCTGTGGCTGCCCTAAGGTTTTTAATCTTAAAGCCTCCAGCCAGGGCGCAAATTATATATATTAAAACTAAACGACAGCGCACTAAGGGCACCCCCTGTGGGGTACGGACCTCGGCTTAGGGAAGGACGGAAGGTCGGTTTGTGTATTTTGTGCACTGTACTCGTGGCCCTATTGCTTTCCTGAAGGAGAGTGACGGGGTCATCCGGATCTAAGAGAGTATGCCTCGGTCGGCGAGTCTGACTAATGGCAGAAGGCCTGTAACTAGCGGCCTGCACAACCAAGGGGTTGCGATGACGTTCCGCGGATTCGAAAAAGCGCTTTGCAAGGCGCTTCATAAACTGTTTGATGGTAGGCATCTTAAGGTCTACGTGAAGTTGTTCGTTCCGAACGAACCAAGGAGCCTTCGTAATTCTACGGAGAAATCGGTTTTGAAGCGTCTGCATCTTATGGATGTGATACGACTTTGCGTGAGCGAAGACTACGCAGGCGTAAGTCATGATCGGTCGAATGCACGCGGTGTAAATACGCAATTTGCACTTAAGGGACAACTTGCTGCGCGGGTTGAGTACGGAGTGTAGTCGGCCGAGAGCAAAACTGGCGCGCGAGCGCACCTGTTTTATGTGCTCGCCGAACGTCATGTGATGGTCTAAGACCACACCGAGATATTTGGCTCGCTTCTCCCAAGGGATAGGCTTGCCGAACATGGTGATCGGTTGGGGGAGGGCGGGTGATCGCCGGGGCCTACAGAATAGGACCCCCTGGCTCTTATCAGGGTTGACTTCGATCCTCCTGAACCAGGCCGCGAGTCTGTTGACTTCGGCCTGAAGGATGCGGGCGATATTGTCTTGCCTGAGGCCGGAGTAGTAGATGGCCGTGTCGTCTGCGAACAGAGCTAACTGCGCCTTTCTACATTTGGGGATATCACTAGTGAATATAGTGAATATCAGCGGTGCCAGCACAGCGCCCTGAGGGACGCCTGCGCGGAGCGGATGGGGGGAGGATAGCGCACCCTCGATGCGATAGCGGAAGGTGCGGTCCGACAAAAAGTCTCGTAAGATGAGCACGAGACGATCGGGCACACCGAGTTTGTAGAGCTTATATATAAGCCGTTGTGCCAGACTTTGTCGAACGCTTTCGCAATGTCTAAGAACACAGCACCCGTCATGAGCCCGCGCTGGAAGCCAGCGCTTATATGCTCGACGATACGGTGGACCTGTTGTACGCACGAATGTTGGGATCTGAACCCGAACTGTTCGTTTGGGATGAGGCCCTTCGTCTCGGCATAGTCTCTGAGACGCTTATAAATAAGCCTCTCATAGACTTTGCCGAAGACGTTGAGCAGACTGATGGGTCGGTAACTGGAAGGTTCGGTCTTAGGTTTGCCGGGCTTCGGGATACCGATGACCGTGGCACTTTGCCAAG
The DNA here is from genome assembly GCA_948098905.1 of Tiliacea aurago. Taxonomy (NCBI): domain Eukaryota; kingdom Metazoa; phylum Arthropoda; class Insecta; order Lepidoptera; family Noctuidae; genus Tiliacea; species Tiliacea aurago. Next base: position 23,766,164 of record OX402585.1, read on the forward strand.
CTTGAGGAAAAATGTTGTTGCTAAGAGCGCCATTGAAGATGGTGGTCATTAGCATGATCAGGTGAGCGGGGAACAGCTGGAGCACCCTGTTGGTGATTCCGTCAGATCCGGGAGATTTACGGGTTTTCAGACCCTTGATAATGTCGTGCACTTCGTCTGGGGGGACGGGAGCCAGAGGACAATCAGGGTCTTCGACCGGAGGGAAACCCCGTCGCGGCCCATACTGGCCTCGGATAGTTCCCGAAACATCTAGAATATTCGAGTACATACCGGCCCCGACTGACCGGGTGTCGATAGTTCTAGAATCGAAGTTTCTCGAAGCATCTTGACTCTATTAGTGTCGCTACTTGATACTAGATGGCGCTAGTACTCGTAGTAGGCTTTTTAGTTGTGCGCGCAACAATATTTAATTATTAATATTTGTAATGTTTAACTGATTTCTAACCTCTTTCATTCTTTTATTTTGACTTCTCGATTAGCCAAACCTTATTTTATTTTAATTATAATTCCACCAATGTTGTGCTTGTAGGTAAATGTATACGTCCCTAAAAGGAACAACAGGGTTTTTGATAGGTGATCTTATGGCGCTTTTCCTGTCCAAAAAAAAAAATTAGTTTGTTAAAAAAGTATTGTTAAAGTATTTTCACCCGCGCGCGAATTTGGTCCGCATCCTACCATTTCATACATATTTTTCCTATCATGCGGGTAGCACGCGCGCGGAACGCGGATTGGTTGCGAGCGCGTGCGCGCTCGTGCCTGCTAACCGGATGCGGGCGGCGTTCTTTTCTTCTGTCTGCCTTCAGTGTTATGTTTACTGTGACGCGGGTCGTACGCATGGAGTACGCATAATTATAATCGCAATTATAATTATTTCAACAAAAATGAAAACTGATACAGAAAGAGTTATTTTTGAAGTGCATTTCGCCCTCTGTTGTGGGACAAGCAGGACGAACTTTACAAAAACCGGGATGCAAGGGCAGCTGCTTGGCTGGAAGTTTGGAAGGAAATAATTCCAAATTACGAAAATTATACTTAGAATGAACAGAAATATACCTATTGGTGAGTTGGTGAGACTCTGAATAGTTTTTATATTTTTTATTCTTGAAAACGTTAAAAGCGATTATTACTTGTTTAACATTCATCTTTGTGCACGAGTTTAGTCACTGGCGACACGCACGACACTGCAGGAACAAACGCAATCTTTGTCCTGCTTGTGGCCAGGAGCACGTAAACACCCGCACGCGGACAGGATCCGCATGCGGGCGATAATACGCATGATAGGTAAAGCGCCCGGAGTTTTTAATATCGTGCGGATTTAATCACGCATGCGGGATCGCCCCGCAAATGTCCTTTTCATACAAGTATTTATTGTAAGGCGCGGAGCAGTTACGCGTGCCCGCATGCGTGATGAAATCCGCATGATATTAAAAACACCCTTATAGGTTGGTGAATAAACTTCGATAGACCGTAATTTGTTCGCAAGCGATTTTATTAAATACCATTATACTCATAACAATGTAACTAGTTAAATTAATTATTTAATTTAAACATAAAGTAAGTAGGTAGTTCGTTTAGTAAACTTGAAACAAAATGTAAGTGGGATTTCTGGGTTTTTGGCTACGGAACCCTAAAAAAGACATCAGTTATTCCTTTACCTTTACTGAGTCTCGCTCTTTAAACCTTAAAAGTTTATCGAGTTGCTTAAGCATGTCCGGTCTAGTGCAAAGAGCTTCTTTTATAGCATCATCTAACATTTTTCTCTGGTCGTACGGAGGTATCGGTGTATCCTCTAAATGGAACGTATGAAGTCTACCTAATGTGTCCCCGACAAAGACGTTTTGTCCCGATTCCTCAAACCTTACATAAGTTAATGTCACATTAGCGGGAAAATTGTATTCTGCACATGGCATGTGAATTTTTCGACGAAGATCCCAAACTGATAGCGAGTTCCCACTCGTGGAAAGTAGAATAGTCGCATTTATTGGACAGAAAGCGATCCCGTTCACTGCACTAGGACAAGTTAATGTCATGATGACGTCGTCCAAGCCCTCTATCCAGAGTCGAACAGCGTGATCAGAGCCGCAAGATGCTAACAAATAGTTCATAAAAGGTGAGATGCAGATGTCCGTGACAGGGCCAGCGTGAGCACGGTATACGTCCATGTGTTGGTTGAGGTAGTGCGTGGAGCACTTGTGTATGCAGCCCTCGTCAGTGCCCACCAAGTAACAGTGGTCAATATTAGGATGCCATAACATGCACAACACAGCTGGGTACCGTGTGATAGGAACGTCCACTTTTAAACACGTTTTGGCTATTTCCAGGCCCTTTAACTTTCCCTCGACAGTAGATACGCGCATCAACGGTGCACTAATAAAGTCGTGCGTCTTGGTACTTTGCAACTTACAGATCCTTCCGTCTTGACAAGTTGCTATTACGTATTCGTCTCTGTCTATAACGCGCCAATTAATTACCCATATTGGCTCGAAGCAAGGATTAGTATCACGTTTGCTTCTAGCTAATGTCTTAATAGTGTACGAAGTGATATCTAATATTATCACATCACCGTTACAAAACCCACATGCCAACCAGTTCGGGTTCTTGGCAGAGAAGCACACAGACGTGACAGAGTCCTCAAAGCGATAAACCCTTTCCGGTTCACGAGGATTTTTGGTACACCAAACACAGATGACACCTGTACAATAATCTGCGTAGCCAAATTTTCCATGAGCTATTGCGCATATATTTGGACATTTTGGATTAAAAGATATACTCGCGATTGGTTTGTTCAGGGACTCTTCACATTCGTAAGTCCACAAAAGCTTTAATGTGTAAATATATTTCAAGTCTAATGCTAGTGGATCCATGGTTATGAGTCCTCGGAACAATTTCTGGGCGGCGTCATATTCTAACGATGCGAGCACACGTTCTGTCAAAAGCACTGCATCTAAATATTGCGGCGTGACCGCTATTTCTTCAAAAGTTTTACCTCGGCGTATTTCTTGAATGTTCTTCTTCTTCTTGCGTAACAAATGGCGTCCTGCAGATTGATACATCACCATTTCGTCTTCCTTCTCCTCGGCCTCCGCTTTGGCCATACGCGAGTAAGTATCGTACATGTCCCACATCGACGCGAATGATATAGCGTTCTTCTTCTGGGGCCTCGTTGCAAGTGTATGTCTCGACTGCTTAATAGTTGCTTTAGTTTGAGTTTCTTGAGTGACCATTTTTCGATTTCTCCCTTTTCCGACGGTGATGTACTCATAGTAAATATTTTCTTCTTCAACTATATTGCCCTCAGCCGATCCTTTTTCGTAAGTTAAACTTGGTAACGAAAATAAACAAATTGTTTCAGTTTCTTTAAGTGTGATGGTTATTTCTGGTGGATAGGATGTAACCGGGTTCATTTTTGGTAAATAGAATGCGGACGGTGCTATGGAGAGAGCGTCGTCGGCAGGCTCGATGCCCTCCCCGGTGTTGAGTGTGTGATCGATTTGTATGTCGTCAAGGTTGATAGTGGTGGCAAAAACCTTCGTGCCGTCCGGGACCAAGCCGCCCGTCTTGGACTTTGATCTCGAAAGTTTAATAGCTGCTTCGCTTCTGGCTCGAAGTTTAGCATCAAAAGCGGCGTGTGGTTGCGTTTGTTCCATAGTTACATACTTTGGATTGTCAATGGGATCCGGAGTGACGTCAACATCGTTGAAGATCACTTGGTACAACACCCGCTTGTCCACCACGGAGGCGAGCTTCACTTCTTTCTTAGCCGGCTGAGTTTCGATGATAGCATAATCTGACGGCCCTATGTTTTCAGAATCATTGCTATCAATATCGACCGTACTTTCGTAATCAACCATTATCTTTTAGTACTACAAAAAGTAATGACAAAAATAATTCTAGTCAATACGTATTACTTAGGTACCGTTATTAATACTTTTTAATTGTTTTAGTCAAATTTATTTGAAATTGACAGAGGAAATTGACGTTTGGTTTGACTAGTTCACAATAAATTCTAATAGCTTTCATGGCGATAGCTCAGAGGTTTAATTTAAAAATGCGCGCCGCCGCGCCGCTCCACTAAATTGTCTATAAAACTAATAGAAATGTGTACGTACACACGGCTACCTACGGCTACACATCAAGCTATATAAATCCAGTTTACGCTGATCTCGCACTGTACGGACTGTGCCGCGGTGTATACAATGCGAGACCAGCTTATACTGGAAATGTATAGCTTGATGTGTAACTGTCTGTACGAAACAAGCAGTGGACGCGAGCGCGCATTAAAAAATAGATTTGTGTATACCATTATAAGTACCACTTTATACTTAGAATTTCACCATATCGCATGCTCTAGCTTCCCTAATGAAGTTCGGAGCCTCGCAGTTAAAGGGGCCTCGCGCGAGGCCCCTAGTCTCCAAGGGCCACGTGTGAGGCCCGACTTAAGTCACTCGGGCCTGGAGTGACTTAAGTCAGAACGCCATGAACTATAAATCTATATATATAAAAGAGAAGTCCACTCACTGACCACTCATCACGAAATCTCGGAAACTACTGGGTCTGGAGGTTTCAAATTTGGCACAAGCACTCTCTATGGGGTGCAGGCGCGCACTAAGAAAGGATTTTTATAAATTCGCACCTTAAGCGGTTGAAAAGGGGTGTCAAAGTTTGTATGAAAGTCCTCTATGTTTTTAAAGTTAGAGACAAGAATGTTGGCCTGATTGTTCCTTTCGACTTCTAGGTGCTCACTAAGAAAGGATTTTACGAAATTCGGCGCTTAAGGGTGAAAATAAGGGTTTTTAATGTTTGCATGAAAAATGTACCAAATCCAGTTAAGATCCAAATTGAATCTTACGGCGACGAGTTATTGCATACTTTACATTGAAATTAGAATTCGGAGGCCGATAAAGATCTAAATTGAATTTTACGACAACGCGTTAATGCATATTTTACATTGAAATAAGAATTTTTGGAAGTTTCTTGAGGTTTATATTTAGTTTTTTTTCTAGGTGGCCAGTATGTTTCAGTGCAGGCGTGATAACGTTCTAAAGTTTTTATGCCAGTTCTAGGTGACCAGTATTTTTCAGTATGCAGGCATCTGCTAAAAGATAATGAAATGAGCTTCTAATTGGTATTCAGGTAATTTGAATGTTGCATTTATAGCATTAAAGTCGAGAATGCCAAGGGGAAAACTTCACAATGTTTAACCTTAATCGCGGCTTGCAAGCCGATCGTATCAAAAAACGAAGTCATGTATCAATCACAGAATACAAACCTAAGCGATACACGTTCAAGCTATAGTTACCGAAATTTCTGTTCTGCGATATTTTGTTATTACTTACTACTAATTTGCTTTGAAATATTTTTCATCGTCGTTGTTTGGTTTTCGTTTTGGTTTGTTTCGCTTCCTAATTTTAAATTGGAGGATAATTGTGTTTTTACCTATTGCCGGGTTGGAATTTTGTTATTTCTATTTCTTTGCGAATTTTTTATTGTGTAGGTATTTCACACTGTGGTATTACTATAATAGTTTTTAGTATTAGTCGTTCTTACTAGAAAAAGTGTCCTTGAATACCTACGTTCGTTTTAATTTTATTGCTTAGTATCTTTGGCTTAGGCTGTTGTTGTAAGGGTTGGAAAAAGGCGGGAGAACTATTACTATTTTAAATGGATGTCAGCACCAACTGACGGGGTCCGAAAGGGCCAATGCCTGCCAGGGTTATGAGCCTGTCCGAAAGGGATATCGTGGCCCTGGCACACACAGGCATTTGAAGGAACACGGGTGGTATTTAGTCAGTAAAAGTCTGACCCGCATCAAAATGACCTTCATTGAAATTTCCTGAGAATCAGATTATTTTTACTCCCTGTTGTGCCACCCCAAAACCAGCAATAAAAATACCATCTTGAAACACCTGGAACTCAAATGGGAATAGTTCTCTCGCTGCCATGAGTTCACAGGTGGTTCCGTAGGTGCCATTACAAGGCATTTCAGCGACGTATTCACGCTTTGAACCATAAACAGCTCCTCCTGACCGATCCTGTGTGAAAGGTTGGAATATTTCCCAGTTTTTAGCCATATGGCGCACAATGCTGTCTCGAATTTGAGAAGACAATGACATGGCCACGTTACTGTTCACCAAATAGGAGAGAGATGAAAATAAGCATGCGCTATCGCCAGGGATATTTACTATTTGGCAAAGAATTTGCATGCCACAATTGTGGCAATAAGTCCCCTCTATGAGGAGTGGCTAGAGAGGCGCCACGGCTTCCTCACTTTCCGCCTGACGCACGTCCTCACCGGACACGGTTGTTTCGGGAGGTTCCTGTTCAGAATAAAGCGGGAGGAAACGCCCGGTTGTCACCACTGTGTGGATCGCCCGGAGGACACGGTGGATCGCCCGGAGGACACGGTGGAGCATACGGTTGAGGTCTGCCCTGCTTGGGCGGAGCACCGCCATTTCCTCACGGAGGCGATCGGCGGCGGCGATCTCTCGCATCTAGCCCTGGTTCAGGCCATGGTTCGGAGCGAGAGTGCATGGGAGGCCGTCACCTCCTTCTGCAAAGCAGTAATGCATGCGAAGGAGGAGGCGGAACGCATGAGGGTGAGGCAGGGTTCGCGCCCTCACGCCCTTAGTCACCGCAGGAGACGCCCCAGGCGTCGGGAATCGCAGGCCGATTCCCGGCCACCGTGGGCGCGGGCTTGCGGACGGTGAGCGATGGGTAGCTCGCCGTCCGATAAGGACCAGGCCCGGGTCGACGGCGCGTTGTGTTCCACGCGCGCCTCAAAGAGATGACGGGGTCCGAAAGGGCTAATGCCTGCCAGGGTTACGAGCCTGTCCGAAAGGGATATCGTGGCCCTGGCACACAGGCATTTGAAGGAACACGGGTGGGTTTTAGTCAGAAAACTATTCTCATTTGAGTTCCAGGTGTTTCAGGATGGTATTTTTATTGCTGGTTTTGGGGAAGCACGGCAGGGAGTCAAAATAATCCGATTATCAGGAAACTTTAATGAAGGTCATTTTGATGTTTTAATTCCGTTGGCTAATTTAAATAATAAAAAAACCGGCCAAGTGCGAGTCGGAGTCGCCCACGAAGGGTTCCGTACCATTATCTATAAAAATGGCAAAAAATCACGTATGTTGTATGGGAGCCCCCCTTAAATATTTGGTTTATTTTAATTTAATTATTTATTTTTAAAGTGAATATATAACTTAATATTCTGTGAATATTTCAAGCGTCTATCTGTTGCCGTTATCAATATCTAGCAAAAACGAGCAAAAAAATCACGTTTGTTGTATGGGAGCCCCCTTAAATATTTACTTTATTCTGTTTTTTAGTATTAGTTGTTATACCGGCAACAGAAATACATCATCTGTGAATTTCAACTGTCTAACTATCACGGTTCATGAGATACAGCCTGGTGACAGACGGACAAACGGCGGAGCCTTAGTAATAGGGTTCCCGTTTTACCCTTTGGGTACAGAACTCTAAAAATATCTTTTGACCCCTCACGCCGGCAAAATTGAAGAATCACCGACCGTCACCGACTCAGCGGTAAATGTGCAGTTGAATTCACAATCCCAGTCCCAATTTCACTGCTATTGATTTTGTCGAGAAGTCGCTTGCCTATAGTGAGCAAACGGAATGCGAGTCATTTTTTTTTAAGGATATTGCTAAACGGATGCTTCATCTACTTATATTAATATTTTATAGTTTGTGAGGTTGTAGGGGTAATCTCTGGATCTACTGAACCGATTTTGAAAAATCTTTTACCCATTGAAAGCCACGTTATTATTTTGTGAGTGTCATAACATAACATAAGGCCATAATTTAATCCGAAAAATGAAAAGACGGTAAAATGTTTACCGCCCAATGAAGTGGGCACGGGTCAGCTAGTAGTACCATATAAGATCCTAGGTAAATCCTACTAAGTATAAACCTTTACCACACATGATTCATTTGATTGAGTTTACATTCAGAACGAAACGTGTATGAGGCCTGTAATTTTTTCAAAAAATTTGTAGGTAGGTAACCATTTTTCGTTCATTCCCCAAGACACCACTGAAAACGACACCACCGGTGGTGTCATGGGGAATGACAGAAATCACTATTCCCCGCGACACCACCGACTGTTAGTGATGTCCAGCTAATTTATATTCATGACATAATTTTTATGATGATTTTACCCGTGTGTGCGGTTCAGGTTATCGTTAGTCGCTCGCTCGCGTGAGTGAGCTGGATAGAATATTCAGAGGCATACGCAATTATACAGGCCTACGCGATACGATGCGGGAAATCCCGCGCGGGATTCGCTTTTGTTTGATTTGACTAAGGCTGACAGAGTCGAAAGAATGAATGAGCGTAAAAAGAAATAGAAACTGTAATTAAATTGAATCTCTCAAATTCACAGCAATTCAATATTTATAAAAATATGTTTTAAGTACAACGGCGACTAGGCGCGTGAGTGCGCGAACCCTGCCTCTCCCTCACGCGTTCCGCCTCCTCCTTCGCGAGCATTACTGCTTCGCAGAATGAGGTGACGGCCTCCCATGCACTCTCGCTCCAAACCATGGCCTGAACCAGGGTGGAATATTACGGCGGACACAGGATCTTTACCGTTAGATAGTTGCATAAAAACTCCGCCAAGCTACTTTTGAAGTGAAAACGTCTTAAGGCGCGTTGAGCGATTTTTGATAAAATCAAAATCAAAAATATTTTTATTTCACTTATGCCTACATGGGCACTTATGAAACGTCAGAAGCTAGGTGCACGGTTCCAATTGGTCGTTACCTATGGAGAAGAACCGGCAAGAAACTCCACTCTTTTAAAAAAAAAAACAGAGACAAATTACAGTGTTAGTATGAGAGGACAGCGTGGGCCCGTCAAAAGTACCAGGTAAATACTTAACAAAATAGAAAACGGTCTACAGTCCATTAAGCCTACAACGTCCTCACATTAACAAAAAACAATACAATATGATTAAAATAATAAAAGTTAGAACCTTGTTGAAATTAAAATTGTAAAAGAAAAAGTCAAGGATGTATGTAAAAAATAAATAACATGAACATCGCAACTTGGGAGCAGTTAATAGACATTTACATATTTTTGTCGTTAATGAGGTACCAGGGAAGCCACATGTGCAGAAGGAATGAATGTCAAACTTCCTTGTCTTCAACGTAGTCTTTAATCTTATAATATGCTTTTTTGATAAGGATAGGGAAAAACTTATAGGTTCGCGTCACCGACATGCTGCAGGAGCAGTAAGTGAAGTTATTTTGTAGACGCGTTGAGCGATACATTTTCACTGTTGGCAGTCCCCATGACTGCCTATTTTTATTTGGCATCTCGTAGGTTGTTTCAGACTATGTCCAATTTGCTGGAGTGTTCCAAATGCCCAAACAATAAAAGCAACATAGTAGATTAGAAGTACCGTTGAATCGAAACGAAAAGAAGACTAGACGACACGCGCCCGCTCCGCGCCCGCCCCGCTCGCTTTGAAATTTGTTGTTTATAATTTGAGTCTTATGACCAGGGACCATTTTGGTTACCCATTGAAAGGGTTTTTCTAAGCGGTTAAACAAAAACCCATACGATATGGGTAACCCATGAACGGCTTAAATTAAATTTTGGTAACCCGTTGAAAGGGTTTTCGATAAAAACCCATACGGTGTGGGTAACCCTTTTTGAACGGTTTAATTTAAGTCATTTAAAATTACCCACACCGTATGGGTTTTTGATTAACTGCTTAGAAAACCCCTATCAAAAACCCTTTCAATGGAAAGGGGTTTTCGATAGGGTTTTTCTAAAATGGTCGCTGGGTAGAATAGAGATAGAATTGGTCACGCTACGCGTGCTGGGCGGATATCGAAATAACATAATATTATGATTTTTTCATGTTACTGGGTTTCAAGTAGTTATAGAACCCATTGAATGGGTTATCATGTAACCCTTTCACTGGGTTTCAAGTATAATATTGTACCTATACAATTTTACATGAATGTTTACTTTGAAAAGTATTATATTTACTGCTTTAATTTATTGTGAATGTGAGCACTATGTGGGTCATTTTTTTTTTCTTTAAATATTTTCCTTTCTTTTTCTTTTCTCAGTTAAGTTTTAATGATGGTCTGACATTTTGAGCGCTTTATGCGGCCTACCCAAATGTCCTTTCTTTGGTATTGTTCGTAGAGTCGTTGAGCTCCTTAAGTTTTGAGTTGAGCTGCACGATTACTGACAAATGCTTACACTGATTGGACAGGTCCGCTCAAATTTGCGTGGTTCTTTCCTCAAAAGACCATTTCAGACACGGATCTACATGGTCCTCACATGATCTGATCAAGATTATGTCTGGACTTTAAAAGAGACTTTGACCCCTGAGTTTGTTTCGCCATTTCTTCTCAGGGGTAGTCAGATAGGAAATGTCGGCTACATCAAGATTATTTTTTTTTAAGACGTGTAAAAGTGATTTTAATATCCTATTTACAGAATAAACGATTTCATTTCATAGCAAAGCAAAGAGCTAAAGGGCATTGTTTTTGTAAAAAATTAGTTAGATCACGCAGGTTAAAAAATATAATAACTTTAAAAAATGTCTCCGCGCACTTATATTTCACTATCATGAATGTGTCCTGAGTTTGGCTTTTGTATTCACAAAAATATGGTAGGGTCTCTGCACTGATCTTGGGAATAGGTGCTTAAAGAAAAGGGCTTCGCTAATGCGACTTCCCCCACGTCTAGATTAATCCATGCTACCCCACTGCCTCATAAGCACCCATTCGAATGCCTTTTATAAATAGCATTCAATAAAAAGCTCTCCAATAAATTATGAACTTTATTCTTATATCATACATAAAGTACAAAATATAACAACAGAGTGTATGTTGACAAGGTAAATAAATTAAATACAAAAAGTGATATACATAGGTACTATACATAAATCTATACATTTGGAATGACTAGGACTTGTTGGAAAGTTTTTGCAGTTGATACTCCCTTTTCAGTTCTTTCAAGTTTTTTTCTAATATAGCAACCTGCAAAATTGATACAAAACATGTATTATTATCTGTTACGTTCAAACATTTAAATCGTTTGATTCGCCCGATCGCGTCAAAAGATGGTCACGTGTCATTGATATTTGAATAGTATTGTCTCGCTCACGCATACTGAAAATCGTATCTGTCGTTACATGCGGAATATGCGAGCTCACTATTCCCAGTATGGGTGCTTTATCGCTCGTTATATGTATCGTGAGGTGAATCAAACGATTTGAATCTTTGGTTATGTTAGCATAAATTATCAGGTAACAGAGTGCAGAGGAGTGATTAGGAAACGAAAATTGCACAACCTTGTTTTACTTTTAGTAACATGGTGAACATAAATTGCTTTGAGCAACATTGTTATGTTGCTTCTGAAGTCTATGGGTGGCAGGAGAGCAGCAGGATATTGGGACATAACAGCTTTGGCTTATGAGCAAGTCACCAGATTCGTATCTCACTAGATTCGCAACTCACCAAATGTACAACGAAACACAAAATCACAAAAAATAACAGAACAGGTACTTTATTCACCAAAAAAAAAAACCAATGTAAATCCAAATCAAACCAAAATAATACGGAATTCTTGATGTAGTTTACTTACTAAATACACACAACAATACTTTTTGTAAATACTAAAAGAAAACTTTATGCGCCAAACTCACCTGGGTGCAAAATTATTACATTTTTAACTTAACTGTCAACATTTCCGTTTGGTGCCGGACGTAAAGAATAGCACCATCCCATTTCTTCCCGAGGTGTCGTAAAAGGCGACTAAGGGACTTACTAGAGAATGGGCAGCAGCGTTCTCTATGCATTTTAACACCATACTGCGATCGCCAACCCGCCTGCCAAGCGTGGCGACTATGGCAAACTCCCCCTTTAGGGGAGGCTTATGTCCAGTCGGCTGAAATGATGATGATGATGATGTCAACATTTTAAGGTTTAATTAAAAACATTTAAAGAAATATGACAGTTCCATATACTTAACATGATGTGCTGTCGACTGTACATTATCTGCAGAGTTGCAAATCTGGTGAGTTGAGAATCTGGTGAGTTGAGAATCTGGTGACTTGCTCATGAGGGACAGTTTTGTCATCTGCGATTCCTCTGGTATTACAGATATCTACGGGCGGAGGTGTCCCAGTGGTAACGGCCCTGACTAACGAGTTGCAAGTCGTGGGTTCGAACCCAGCCTGGCGCTTTACTTTGTGAAAATATTTTCAATACCACTGCTGTCAAAACGGTGAAGGTAAGTGAGGAAACCAGCATGTCCTAGAACCAAAATTCAAAGACATGACACATCTACCACCCCGCACTGGGCCCGCGTGGTGGATGACAGCCCCAGCTCCCTCTCACAGAGAGGAGGCCTGTGTCCCAGGAGTGGGGACGTTATAGGCTGATTATACTACGGGTGGAGGAAGGGTGTCAGATTGTTTTACCATTCAATAACATAAAGACTAACCTCTTCAAACTTGAGTTCCCTCCGCGCCTCCTTAATATACTCCCTGATGATATTCATCTGCTCCAGCAGCGGGTTATCATCATCATCCTGACTGCTCTCGACCCTGGACGCGCTAGGTCCTGCCAGCTCCTCCATTTTCCCTCTCTGTCGCTCCATTCTCTCTCTTTCCATCTGGATCTGTCTTTCTGCTCGCTCATATCGTTGTCTACGTACTTCTTCTATTTGAGCTTCAGTTGGTAATTTCCGTAACGATAGGAGGTCTTCCTGAAATGATGAATGTTGAGAATTAGTTTGACATTCAAAGAAGATGGTTTATGGTAAAAACTTTTTACAAAAAAAAAACAACCAACTTCCAAAATAAATACTACAAAGTGAAAAATAACTTTAATTACGGAAGTCGGTGTCTTTGGATCTGTATTTTAGTTTTTTGCTGAAGACTTCCGAAATTAAAGTTATTTTAGAGACTTTAATGATATCACAGTATCAGTAGTATTATTAAAGTCTCAATTCGGCTTGGCAGCAAGTATGGTGTTGGTAATCAATGCTCATGCCGTGTAGAGGCATTAAGATAAAAAGACTGGTATATTTATAATTTAGAACCCATAATCACATCTGGATTTGTGCCCAGTTGAGGTGGAGTTTCTTGCCCATTCTTCTCTATACGAAGCTACCTTTTGGAAGAGGCGACTAGAATCAATTTTATTTTATTTGTATATTTTTATGTTGAAAAGTGCCATTTATGTGCCTATTTGAAATAAATAATTTGACTTTGACTTTGATGACAATAGGCTCGCCCCTTATTACGAGACTAAACCTTACCAGGAAAATGAGGGTGTTACTACACACGTCTGCCCAACTCTATAAGGAATACAGGCTTAATGAAGGCGGAGGAAACCGTTGCGCATGTGCTCTTTGAATGCACAGGTGTCCCCCAGATCTTTCACAGACATTCTAAGCAGACCAGGAGACGTGATCAACTTCTAGAGGGAGGTGGGCTGGTTCGAATAACCTCCGACGGCCGCCCTACCCCACGCACTATGGACCACCTGAAGGGCTAAGTGCGGAAATCAAACCATCTAACATAAATAAATAATATAAAAAGCCTTTTATTTCCACTTTGCAGAATAACATGAAGAATGTTGTATCTACCTATAAACTAGTTAATAAAGAAATAGAGAAAGTAATATCTATGTAACCTAAATTTTTAATAAAAAAAACATATTTTAAGTAGGTAGGTAGGCACTATTATAATTATTATTTCAATGGAACCCCCCCTAGGGAAAAGCCTCCTCCAAAGCTTTCCATTTCTCTCGGTCTTGGGCTATTTGTTGCCTTTGTGGACCAGCAATTTTTTAAATATCATCTTCCCATCTAGTGAACGGTCTTCCTCTATATCGTTTACCCGATGGGCCTTTCCATAACGTAACTGTTTTTGTCCATCTATGATCTTAAGTCGTGCTATATGACCGGCCCATTCCCACCATCTAACATAGAACAGGCTTAATGTTATGTTACCTTTATATAATGTGCAGCGGCTTGTCTGATAGCAGTCTGTAGTCTAGCCTGCCTCGTGCCAGGGTCGGCAGGGAAGGTCACTATCTGCTTACTCAGCAGGTCAATGCCCTCTGCCAGCTTGCCGATGCGGCCGCGCATCTTGTTCACGTCAGTTAGATTATAGGTTGTCTCACCGTCGAAAAGGCTTTGACACATCTGAGGAAATAATTTTTAATAACTTAGGAGCGTGTACACCTTACAGCATTTCATACAAAGTTTCAAGCCCTTTTTTTTCGAAATGTCTGATCCGATTTTAATGAAACTTCATAAGCATAAGCAGGATACAAAGGTCTAAAAAGATAGTTAAGAACATTTTCGAAAAATAGTGTTACAGACAAATTAGACCGATTTTAATATTTCCAGTTATCTGTTTTTAAATAAGACATTTACCGAAAATGTTCTTTACTAACTTTTTAGACCTAGGTATCCTGCTTATGCGTATGAAGTTTCATTAAAATCGGTTCAGTCATTTCGAATAACAAGGGCTTGAAAGTTTGTATGAAATGCCGTAAGGTGAAACGCTCTTACACAGGGTAAAGATAAAAGATCATTTATTTGTCAAACATGCGTTTACATACAAATCGAGCACAATTGTCCGCGGACAATTTGGAATCGTATAGAAATCCCGGCATTATGTCGTACGTGCGCGTTAATTGCCTTACGATTCCTAATTGTCCGCGGACAAAGGTCCCTCTTCTGCGCAAGCCTAATATAGGTAAAAAGTCCGTACATGTTTTGCCTGACGAGGCGTACAATTTATTGACGGTTTTCTACCGTACAATTTATTGACGGTTTTCTACCGTCAATAAATTGTACGCCTCGTTAGACATATTTAAAAACCGGCCAAGTGCGTGTCGGACCACGCACAATAAAGGGTTCCGTAGTTGGGATGAATTTATCCCAAAACCAAACAAACATACATCGACATACGCCACGGTCAATTTTCCAACTGAAAATGTAAGATTGTAATCGAAAAAAATAAAAATAAAAAAATTATGATAAAACTACAAATTAATAATTTTCGGAGTTTTCGCTTTACTTGTGCTGACCTTGCTTCTTGCCAAATTTCATGATCTAGGTTTTGATTTATATGCGAGTATCAAAATATGTCGCATAAATCGCCGTATTTTTTTATTGCGTTGACTTAGAAGCTTGATTTTTTTAGAACTCCGAGGGACCGTTAACTTACGTATTTAATATTAATTTCAACTTGATACCTCCACGCGTTCCTGAGAAAAAGGGTCTTGACAGACAGACAGACTAGCGATGGGCGTTGAATGAACGGACTAGTTAAATCAACCGTCGACGTGCCGTCGACGCTTCAACGGTTCACCATACTTCGATCGACTAGTTGAATTCGTAGACGGCTAAACAAGAAACGTTCATAGTTCATATCAACGCGCAACGTGTCGACGATTCATAAACATAGTCGTATTATACAAATCTTCGTTCGTTCGTTCATATTTCAAGGTTGTAGGCGACTCGTTGAAGTTGTAATTTGAACTTTAAGTACTATGACAGAGCGTTCATATTTGAATGAGCACGATAACGAGTCACGAGAGATAAAACTTAATAATTTGTTAATAAATCTAGAAGGATGCCAAAAAGAGAATTTATTTATTTTATCCAGCCACTGTCAGCCATTCCTAAGCCTGGAAGGAAAAGTATGAAGGGAAGATTTTAATAGAACCGACAAATACGTAAAAATAAAATAGGATGGCACCAAGCTTAATAATACAATTCGCGAAATTTATATAAAGCAACTATTCGCAAATCGTACCGTCGACGCTTGATTCGACTAGTCAGTTCAATCAACGCTCATCTCTCTAGTCGCGACGAAACGGTCAGTTTAAAAAGTTACACAACGTCCACAGTTACACACGACAACTAGTCGATGAAATCAACTAGTTGATCGACTAGTTGACGAACGACAATGAACGGTCTAGTTTCGTCGACGATAAATACGTCGACGACCCATCTCTAAGACAGACGGACAACGAAGTGATCCTATAAGGATAAGCGTTCCGTATTTTCTTTTTGAGGTACGAAACTGTAAAAATATCAGCAGTTCAATACATTTTCGATCTTGTAGGTATTCCACTTTGTATGGAGAGGGTCTCGTGGGTAATTGATAACTGCCGAACGGGTACATCGAAGGTTAAGCGACGCTTGCCGCGGTCAGTTCATGGATGAGCGATCATCCATTACATATCGAGACCTCTCCGTGCCTTAGAAAGCACGTTAAGCCTTTGTTCCCGGCTGTCAAGCTGCTGTCTTACCAAGGGGTATTAGTGTTGGGTAACTCAGCACATGTGCTAGCACAGTTGTAGCTACTCCCTTGGATCGAAAGAGTCATTCACTCTTTTTATTTTGATGTGCTAGCACACACCACAGGGCACAGATTAGCTAAACAGAACATTTTTGTAACCATTCTCCTTTCTCTTTCCCTCATGGCCTCATCATCACTCGTGCGAGCTGTGTGACGCGCTTAACCGACTAGTCACCGCGTGTGTCTACTCGACTGAGTATGTTTGCCGTGTCGCGTTGTCGTCACTACACACCACACTCGCCACTCGCGCGGCGTCTTTCACGACTCTTTGACACACTCGCACAGTCACGGCACGTGTACGTGCTCACAGGCCACCGCCAGCCTCGCCTCATTCGTGGTAGCACAGTGTGCTAGCACACTTTGTAAAAAGAGTGCCTCGCACGATCCTCATTTTAAAAGAGTGTGCTACCCATCACTAAGGGGTATCATATTGGGTTAGTAACAATAGTCTTAACCTATGTTAGTCCTTAACTAATACCACATTGTACAGGTGACAAGTGACCCCACCAACGGGCTGTCATGTCTCTCGGCTATAACACGTAGAATGCTGTTGGGGCTGCCACGGAGTCTGTTTAGCAACGAGGCCGCTCTCTTGCGCCGTACAGCATTGAAGCAGTCGGTACGTGCCTCAGCGAACATCGATGATGCGCTACAGAACCGAGGCAAACGCAACAGCTCTCTAAATGCGTTGTTATACTGGATCCGCAGAGCATTGTAGGCCTTTTGGGTGTAGCTGAACCACAGGCTCCCCGAGTACAGTGACAAGCAATATATGCTCGTGTATCGTGTTACCCCAGTAACGGGTTGTAGAGGTCAGCAGAGATGGGTCGTCGACGAAACTAGACCGTTCATTGTCGTTCTTCAACTAGTCGATCAACTAGTTGATTACGTCAACTAGTTGACGTGTGTAACTGTGGACGTTGTGTAACTTTTTTAAACTAACCGTTTCGTCGCGAGTAGAGAGATGAGCGTTGATTGAACTGACTAGTCGAATCAAGCGTCGACGGTACGATTTGCGAATAGTTGCTTTATATAAATTTCGCGAATTGTATTATTAAGCTTGGTGCCATTCTATTTATTTTTTATGTATTAGTCGGTTCTATTAAAATCTTCCCTTCATACTTTTCCTTCCAGGCTTAGGACTGGCTGACAGTGGCTGAATAAAATAAATAAATTCTCTTTTCGGCATCCTTCTAGATTTATCAACAAATTATCAAGTTTAATATCTCTTGTGACTCGTTATCGTGCTCATTCAAATATCAACGCTCTGTCATAGTACTTAATGTTCAAATTACAACTTCATCGAGTCGCCTCCAACCTTGAAATATGAACGAATGAACGAAGATTTGTATAATACGACTATGTTTATGAGTCGTCGACACGTTGCGCGTTGATATGACCTATGAACGTTTCTTGTTTAGCCGTCTACGAATTCAACTAGTCGATCGAAGTATGGTGAACCGTTGAAGTCACGTCGTCAGTTGAAGGCACGTCGACCGTTGATTTAACTAGTCCGTTCATTCAACGCCCATCGCTAGAGGTCAGGTAGGCAGTCACTTCATGTAAAATACTGGGATTCAGCAGCATCAGGATTAGAATGGAAGCCGACCCGAACATATTTTAGAAAAGGCTATACTATATTTGAAATAAGATTAGAAATTTAAATAAACGCCATCCTATCTGCGGGAACGCTTTTCCTACGCCCGTCCTTCTGATGCGCCTTGCAGGTCGCATCTTAGAAATCTCCTTAAATCCCCTCCCCACTCTACCGACTTTTACTCCTACTCCTTCTCTCTTCCGCCTGAAATTAGGGACTGCCAAACCGTGAAATCGCGAAAAAAAAATCAGCTGTTCCCTAAATTTAAGTTCGCTGAACTCGTCAAAATGTAGGGAACAGCTGATATTTTTTTCGCGATTTCAACTTTGGTCCCATAGTAAAAGTTGTTCATAATGATGAATACAATGACCCCTTAAGAGGTTAGTATAAACAAAAACTAATGTTGTATGTGTGTACATAAACTGTTAAATAAATAAATAAACCTTTTTTACAGTCCAATCAACCGATTTTGACTTCTATTGCGAGTTGAGATTGGTATTGTAACCAAGTTTTTGCTTTTAATGCCATCCTTATGCATACGGAATAGAAGTCAAAATCGGTTGAACGGTCTGTAAAAAAGTTTATAAATGTCTAATCTTATTTTAAATGGAGGATAGGTAGGTATAGGTAGATTGATTGATTGCACTTTTGTATGAAACAGCTGATTTGTTATAATTTACGCGTAAAATATGTAGAATTATAGAACAACACCTAAATTGGAATCTTCAAAATTTCGGTTAAGCTAGGGTTTCCTAAAACTGCGGTGGCCGGAACATTTCATCCGTAATTTTCCGTCGCATGACGTCACTGAACGTAAGTTGGTGTTTCCCTCGAGAGCATTTTTTAACACAGTAAAATCTAACCCCGGTGCCATAATTTTCATGACGGACGTTATGTGGCGGCCACCGCACTTCTAGGAAACTGTGACTTTACGGTGCGGCCGCTTGTTGGCAACACAAAATTTCGTTTGACTTAATTATGTCATGTAACATTGACAGTAATGCATAAGTCAAACTGAATGTTGTGTTGCCAACATATTGCCGGGGCACCGCATGACATTAATGCATAAGTCAAACTGAATGTTGTGTTGCCAACATATTGCCGGGGCACCACTTTATGACGGCACTGCTGTCTTTGGATACCCAAGAATCAGTGACGATATCTACTTTCCAACTTTGGCTATGTAACTTTAATTGTACCAACTAAATATTTAATTTTACCTTCTCATACATAGCAACATCCGGCCTAGCCTTATCCATCAAGCTCCTCATCTGCTCATAAGCAGTCACCAGCACAGTCTTAGCGTTACGACTCTCTTGCACCTGCTTCCGTAACTCTATGAGATTGTAGCAGTGTTCACATAGACGGAGACCATTCTTCTCCGTTATTTCGTGGTCTGGCTGTCTTGATGTCTGTGGTACTGATGGATCTACTATCGCTCCTGTAACATAAAACATAGCAAATTATCAGCCTATAATGCCCAGTTGAAAGACGAGTCTTTGACCACTGCGTGTTGCCAGTGATGACCTATGGCACTGAAACGTGGTCGCTCATAACGGGCCTTATCAGAAGGCTAAAAGTCACCCAAAGGGCAATGGAGACGGCTATGCTTGGAGTTTCCCTACGTGATCGAATCAGAAATGAAGAGATCCGACGTATCCCGAAGAATTGCCAAGCTTAAGTGGCAGTGGGCAGGGCACATTGCTCGCAGAACTGATGGCCGATGGGGCCGGAAGGTTCTGGAGTGGCGACCGCGTACTGGAAGACGTAGTGTGCGAAGGCCTCCTACAAGGTGGGCCGATGACCTTGTGAAGGCTGCAGGTATCCGCTGGATGCGGGAAGCACAGAACCGGTCGAAATGGCGGTGCATGGGGGAGGCCTATGTCCAGTAGACGTCTTTCGGCTGAAATGATGATGAATGCCCAGTTTGGACTCAAGTTTCCTAGGTGTAGGAACGAGCGAGCCGTAAATCACCACGCGGGACTTTTGAATTTTTGGTTGTTAGAAACCTAGGAATAGCCGGTTTCCTTACTATGTTTTCTTTGACGTATAGAAGAGCAGTGGTGATGAAATAAATTGCACTAAGTAATGTAATGTCTAGGTGCACTATCATAAATCTAATTATTAAATATCAAAATATACAAATTTAATGGTTAAAAGACTTATGACTAACTTATGACTAAAAAAAATATAGTAATAACTAAAATATATATTATAAGGAGTCCCTTTTGGCAAGGTTCCGAAGATACTGGCAGCGTTCCCCCTTTGAATAGCTAGACAAATTCTTTGTCCGAGGTAGCTGCCAGATCTTCGGTCTCCTGTGATGTCGACTAACCTTTTTGTAATTTCCTTAAAAAGCCTTGTAGCGCTAGGACCCCACGGACCAAGGGTCTCGACGCCGAATGGGACAAAATCATATTCGGAGCCTAGACCCCTGTATTTGGATGCTTTAGCTTTTTCAGCCGCTTCACAGGCCGCACCAACTCTGTGTCTGGTTCCATGCAGATGGGAAGGGGCCAGCGTGTCTGAACAGGTTGCATCCCATACCAGCACCCAGCCCATCTTCCATGGAATCAAACTCATACCATCCGGTCTCTTGCCATCGTCTCTTGCAATACCAGTCGGCTCAAGTAGACTTGGCACGTTGACGGTGGCAAGGGACTATATGATATCGTTAAGTGCAGCATGTCTCGAGAAGCAGCCTGCACTTTTTTGGCATGACAGTCCGTGATGTCCTAGCTTGTCGACATCACGGCCACAGGGACATTTATGAGGAGCGCAGACCAGAACCCCAAGCCATAGACAGGTTGCAATTCGGAGCGTTTCAGGCTCAAGAAATGTTCCTGTATTTGACGAAGGGTACGCGAGAAGCCAGTAGCCGGCCTCATGCGCACCCACGGCCAAAAGCCTAGCACGCGCCGAATCTGTACTATAGCTCAAAAGATTTTCGTAAGTCAATTTGCAGTTTATGTCTAGGTTCAAACCCACAGTCTACGTCTCTAAGTCTAGGTTGTTGCCACAGCTGAAATGCCGAATATAGTGAAACCCATAGCTTTATAGAACTTATGTATAACCTATATTCTTGCAAATAAATATCATTCTAGATTAGCTAAAGTCAAATTATAAATTCACAGTAGTAAACTGACTGAGGTGCTAATTGAATAGATTTTTTATTTATTTTGATATTTGATTGTTATTTTTTCTAAATTGTTTTTTTGGTTTTTGTAAAATAAATAATATACAGAGTGTAGCGTAAATAGTGGTCCAATGTTAAGGGGTTGATTGACCGTATATTCAGCTATCAAATTTTGAACCAGTCCATATAAAAAAAACTGATACCTATAGAAAAATGGTTCAAATCGTAGTACGGACTATTATATTGACCCCTTAAGGCGACGATAACCGACTTTTAATGATTTTATACTGAAGATCATGTGAGTAGTGTTAATGATTTGAAAAAATATATGTTAAATTAGAGCATTTTCTCAATAACTTAATATGTGAATATTTTAGATTATGTTTATACTACATAGAGAAATTAATTTGTAAACATATGTCTAACGCGGATAAAAAAAATGAGAATGGCGCAAAATCTACCAAGCGTATTTTTCTGAAACCTTCACCAATTTAAAGATAATTTATTTATTGATCTTTTAGTATACGCGTTTTGTTAAAATACCTTTTGTTTTGTGTATAATAGATTAATAAGTAATGCGTCAAATTGGGGACAGCGCTCTTTGATGGGCGAGTCCTATTACTGGCTGAACGTACGACGCGTAGCGTGAGCTCAGTACAGAACACGCAAGCTAACCACTCAAGGTCACTGGCATATGTCCGAGTCTTAACTTTGGATCCTTAGTTACGCCACATCCTCTATAATAATTATGGTCTTCATTCAGTATATACCACTAGTTGCACACTTGCACGTAAGCCCAATAAATTTAACTCCCGATAAAAAATAATGCTTTCACTTTGTGGCATACGGCATTACTTGTAATCGGGAATTAAATTGAATGGACTTACGTGCAACTATCGGATAAACTATTAAGTGATTAGCAAATACTAACTGGCCACATTAATATCTAGGAACAGTGAGCAGTCATGGCAGAGGATGGAGCCACACAGTCGACAGTGATGCTTTCGCCTCGTTAGGTTGAAGGTCTTGGCGCAGTTGGGACACAGCTTCACTGAAGACCCGTCTAACCAGGGGACTACCTGAAATAAGACAGAGTTACATTACATTTACTTACTATACTTTTTTATTTATTTATCGTCGCACTGGAATGGATCTCCATACAACAATTACACCAGCAGAGCAAAAAAATACCTAAATTGTTAATTAATTTGGTCTTCTGATAAACTCTTATCCCCTTATTACAAACAGTAGAATAGAATATTGTATCCAACGACCTGTCGCTGCCGGCCGTGGTCGAGTCGATGGTCGGCAGCGAGGAGGCTGCGGTAAGAGAGCGGGAGATCTCTTCCGTTCACCCGGCCAGAAGCAGGCGCACTGGGCGGAGAGTAGACAATGCCCTCTTCCTCTTCCCTAAATGGGTCCAGGGACGGCGGACTCCCCGAGTCCGCCGCCTCCTATCATACAAGACCCGAGGTGGCGGCGAGTAGTATTCCACACTCGCCCCTCTCAAACGTAGCGAGGGGTGACAAACACCTCACCCCCCCCAGACCTGAAGTGGCCCACAGAGGCGGGCCGGCACCAGCCGGGGATTGCGTAAGACGCACATGATCCCATGATCCCCGGTGCAAGTGTGGGAAGGGAACACCGGGGTGGTTTTTAGTCAGTAAGTCTAACTAACAGACGCCTCCGGCCGCCCCAGGGCGGAGGACATACATGAGTATTTTCCATCTCGGAAAAATAAAAGGTGGTTAATAATTTACGTGTCAGTGGGGTTGCGGAATGCCATACTGCGCAGCAAGTAGCTCACTTCAAAGCCGCCATAAAGCTTGACGCGTACTATACAAGAAATTTTTGAATATAAGGAAAGAGTAATAGGCACACATTGCTACCTATTACTATCTGTCCTTAAATAATTTGTTACTCAGAGAACACACCATCCACACCACACACCATAGTATAGATTGAGGTGTACCATTGTACAGATAAACTCTGAGGAACTACTAATTATTGGGCAATCATGTCATTGTGTGAAACTGCTATTATAAATCACAGATTTTATTCAGTAAAGCACATTTATCTTTGGGTAATAGAATAAGTAACACAATGGGTGGTCTTATTGCTAAAACCAATCTTTTACAGACAAACCTTTGGATGGATTAAAGGGAGGAGAGACAATACTGCAGGTAGTCAGTGGTGTACAATTTACATTATACAATAAATACATACATACATAAAGCATACATTTATCTATAAAAATATATTATATACAACTAGCTGGGATAAGTAATATTTGATATAATTACAAAATCTCTAATATTTAAAAGATATTACAACAGAATCTATAATTTTATTTGATATAATGATCAGTTAATATAATAAACGTTAATTCGTTTCTGTCACGCCGCTCCCGCAGCACGCTCATTCAAATTAATCGCAATATTATATATTTTAAACGATAGGCCTAATGATTTTCTATTAAATTAACGTTATACTAATTAAGTTTTAAAATAAATAAATGTTATATGTAAAGAAATTATATCAACAGTTGGTATCTCTCACGTTGATTATATCTTATGATCGATAATAAAATGAAATTAGACCAAATGAGTTTATACGTTATGAGACGCACCCAACTAGCTGACCTGGCAAACTTCGTACCGCCTTATACCGACAGCAGCTCCACCTACCGGGTTCAAATGTGTTTTCAAACCATCCAGGAACCCGTTGAAATATAAATACAAAATTTTAACTAAATCGGTCCAGCCGTTTAGGGAGTTAGGTGACAAACATACGTACAGAAGAATTATATATATTAAGATATTATACAAAAAATTATAATTAAAAGTAAATTATATTATTATATTATGCCGCAGCATCGCACATGTGAAGTTCAGAACTTATCCCACAAGAACAATTTGCCGAGATTAAAACTATTGTATCCCAGGTCATGGTCTACCTGTGGGCCAAATTGAATCGAATCTGTTGAGCAGTTGAGACATGAAAGCGTAACAAACAAATAAACTCACTTTTGCATAGTTAGGATTACCTAGGTCATATTCACTGTGAGATAAGTTAACATAACATACAAATTAAATGAATGAAACCAATAAAGCTTCTCTATTATCAAAAATAATTCTGAAACTGTTATCACTAACTCATTAATCCTATTATTTTGATAATTCTGAGATCATTATAGTAATTGGCAAGAAGAATTCTAACCATGTGATTAATTTAATTTGTCACTAAAATGGAAATAAGACAACAGAATGACTGTGTATTTTTATTCGATTTTTTTTTTCCCCCTACCTAAAATGGTAGTAAAGTTATTTACATCTATGAGCACATTTAGTAAGCATGCAAAGCAATTAAATGCTTGACAAAATCCTACCACAACCACATTAAACATTTAAACAAAAGAAAGGATACCAAATGCTCAACTCACTTCCTGTTCATGTAGTTTCCTCTGACTGGGTTCAGTAGGCATGTTACACACAAGCTTATCCAGCCTTATCAGAAGCTTATTGGTCTCGGTGGCATACCTCTCCAGGCGCGCAGTCCGCACTCCCTTCAAATACTCCGTGGAACTACGGGACACACCTAAACCTTGCTCCTCATCCAAGTAACGATGCTCCTGGTAACTAAACTTTAACGCACGATCAAACGTCTCTTTCAAATCAGAATCGTCATTGTTCAATATTATCTTCTTCGCTTTACCAAAGATATCCTTCAAAGATCTTAGGACGTCCTGTTCTTCAGAGTGTAAACTCTCGAAATGGCTCGTCAATTGGGAGGCGGATTTCAAGTCCGCTTTACATATTGGACAGAGAAAACCCTCCAATATCTCCTCGTCGTTAGCCGTAGCCATGGTGAAATAGTTTTACTGATGCACCATTATACATGCACGGTAATTAATTATAATTTCTACAATACGAGAAAGAAAACTGTGACACCCCCTCAACCTTCGCACAAATTATGACAGCGACGTTTAGTTTTCGTGTCTGACTAATTGACTCGAGGTTTCTTTTCAAGATTGATTTGACGTTTATAATAATAGTAGATAATCATGAAAAGTTAGGAAAACATTAAAAGAAAACTGATCAAATGATATGCACGTAAAATTTTTATCGTTGAGGTATCGAACGAAACGTTTTACGTCAATTTTTTTTTTTTTTTAATAATTTTTTATTCATGACCATAGATTCGAGTCTTTCAGTCGTATACATAGATGCGTTTAGCTTAGATGTAGTACAAATACTATGAGACTTTAAAATAATGTTTTTACATCATTATAGTTTTTCATTCATTTTTGTTCATATTATCCACACCCTTTCGGGTTGGGTGAATACATCTCAGTGAATTATCATCGTCTTCATACTAATTTAAATTACAACTAATTAATTTATATACATTATGATTACAAAATAGATTAAATTTTTTCTACGGTATCACAAATATATTTATACAACACATTAAAATATTTCTTATTTTGTAATAGATCCTGAACACTGCGGGGAACACTTTCATTTTGACGTTCACTTTCAATGTCAATAGTAATGTCACTGTCATTTAATGCACTCAATTCACTGGCCAAACGCAAACGTTGAATGTTAAAACTTGAACACTGTAAGATAATATGATCCAAATCAGCATGCTCTGCTCTACAATGATGACATCGGCTATTGTTAATTATGCGAATCCTATTCAGGTGAGCTGGTGTTAAGCAATGTCCCAATCTCATGCGTGTTATAATAGTTATAAATCTTCTTGTGAAGTATTTGAAGTTATTGTACCAAGGTTTAATCGGTAATTCATTTTGTATTCCAGCATACCATCTGCCTTTCGTTTCCAGGGTTATGTCCCAATACTCCTTCCATAGCTGTCTATTAAGTTCTTCAAAAAGGCTGTAGTAATCAGTGAATGGAACCTTGAGCAACTCAGATCGATCCTCGTCATGGTCTGAACGGGCCGCAGCGTCAGCTACTTCGTTTCCACGAATGCCATTATGTGAAGGTACCCATACAAATTCTACTTTAATATACTTATCAAGTAGTTTTTGGATTATAAGTCTAATATCATAAATAATATAATTTAATTTAAAAGAAGTATTTACATTATGTAGAACAGACAAACTACTTCTGGAGTCTGTAACTATCAAAATATTATGTACATTATTTACAAGACTATTTACATGCTGCAGTGCACAATAAATTGCATAGCATTCTGCAGTGAAAATGCTACACACCCTGTTTAATTTCATACATTTAGTGAACTCTAGCTGTGGATCATAGAATGCTGCATTTACATTATGGTGTGTTTTAGATCCATCTGTATAAATAACATAATGTTCTGGTCTATTGTCTTTATACTGTAAAAAATCAAATTGATTGTGCACCGTATCTAAATGGATTGCAAAGCTGTTAATAATACCATTATATGGAATTTTATATACAGGCCAAATATCATTTTTTACAATATCTTGTGAATTATTATTTACATGTACAAATATTGTTGGCATTTCAGGTAGAGTTCCACCAACCAAAGAAGAAGCAGAGATGGCATTGGAAGTAATTGACTGTGAGATTTCAGGATGTATTGTTAGTTTCCTAAGTAAAGGATTATCATTTGATGCAATGACTTTTAATAAAAATCTCTCAGCCAACAACAACCTTCGTAATGTCAAGGGAGGTATACATGTCTCAATTTCTAATGAATTAATAGGTGTGGAGCGCATAGCCCCACAAATAAGTCTTAGTCCCATATTTTGAATTACATCTAATTTTCGTAACAAGGTGCTATTGGCATTCATGTAAGCTAAACTGCTGTAATCAAAATGGCTTCTCACTATACTTTTGTACAGCATACTCATAACTTTGGGGTCAGATCCCCAAAAACTCCCTGCTAAATGTCTCAATAGATTAATACCATTCAGCGCTTTGCTACTTATATGTTTAATATGTTCATCAAACTTTAATTTATCATCAATAATGACGCCTAGGAATTTATGTTGTTTAACAACAGGAATTTCTACATTATTGTATGAAATTTTAACTTTACTTTGAGTATTTACATTTTTACTGATAATTAAAACTGAGCTCTTTTCTGGACTTATTTCTAATTTAAGTTTACTATGATAATAGTTGTATAATTGAGACAAAGCCTTATTGATATTAGCCATTGCTATATCTATGTTTTGATTTATACTGTACAAAAGCAAGTCATCTGCAAATTGCAGGATATTACATCAGGTACATCTACATATTTTAATATTTCAGAAGTATATAAATTATAAAGTAAAGGAGACAGTAGCCCCTTGCATTGTGCCTTTGTTGACAGTCTTAGGTCCATGCAATTTATTATTATATTTAACAAAAACAGTTCTATTGTTTAAAAAAGAATAAAGCCATTTTAGAATATGACCAGGTATACCAATATCGTGAGATACTTGAATGAGTTCTTCTATATTTACATTGTCAAAAGCACCTTTTACATCTAAAAACACGCAGATTGCATTAGAGTGACTTAATTTAACCTGTCTTACATCTGATAATAAAGATACAAGGCTTTCAGAGCAACTTTTACCTTTTCTGAAGCCAAACTGAATAGAAGGAATTAAGCTTTGCGATTCAACAAAATAATCTAATCTTAACTTCAACATATTTTCAAAGAGTTTACCCAAACAAGATGATAAGGAAATAGGTCTATATGAAGAGGCACTATTTACAGGTTTATTAGGTTTTAAAATTGGAATGACACACTGTGTTTTCCAAGACTCAGGTATTACTAGTTCATCCCATAGTTTATTATAAATAGTAAGTAATGTTAGTTGTGCATTTAAATGTAATTTTTTGATTGCCATGTAAGGTATGTCATCCAATCCCGGTGTAGTATCTTTCCTACTCTTTAAACATGTTTTCATCTCTTGTATAGTGAAATTGTTCTTTAAAAATGCATTTATTTCATTTTCTGTAGCATTTTCGAACAAATACTCAAGCCTATTGTCATCTATTTCAGTAGAATCTGATAAGTTATCTAAAATACTTGGAACCCACTCATCATTGATGTTTTTGTTTCGATTTGTGCCAATTTTTTTAAACTTTTTAATGTATCCCCATATCCTAGAAACTGGAGTTAACCTATTGAAGCTACTACATAAATTTTGCCAAGAAGAAGAACTTTCTTCCTTCAGAAGTCTTTTCTTTTTTGCATCTAGTTTTTTATATATTATCCAGTTTTCAATGTTGGGTTGAGAAAAATAATATTTTAATGCATCTTTTGATTTTGCGACAGCATCACTGCATTTTATATTCCACCATGGTACTGGCTTTTTAATAGCTGTGTTTGCAATTAATTTTCGCTTTGGAATTGTTTTATTCCTTAAATCATTTAACTTTTCTATAAAATGGTTATATGTATTGATAGGGGAATCATTTATTGAGTTCAAGTGGGAAAAACAAGTTTCTGATAATCTATAATATTCATCCCAATCTGCCTTACTATAAATATATTTCTTTTGATCTACAGGTGGTGACGTGTCATACATTGATGGTTGAATGTTGATCTCAAGTAAGGTTGGAAGATGATAGCTACCCATGGGATCGTCATGAACATACCAGTTACATAAATGAGCTATTGAAGAGCTAACAAGGGCAAGATCTATCGCTGAAGCTTGTCTATTTGGATAAGGAACAGTTGTTGGTGATCCATCATTCAAAATACATAAGTCAAATTCATCAATTATATTAAATAAACATCTACCTCTATTATTATCACTATGGCATTCAAAGGCTATGTTATGGGCGTTAAAATCACCCATAACTATACAAGGTTTGGGAATGTTATTGATTAAGTCCTTTAACTTTGCTGAGTCAAATCTGATACTTGGAGGGCTGTATACACAAAGTATAGCCATTGCTCCGAATTGTGTTTCTATAGTGATACATAAGTTTTGAATCGATTCTGAGAAGTGTGTATTAATTACTTTATACTTTAAACGATGGTTCACCAAAATGGCTACTCCATTATGAGAATTTATGGAATTTTTGTGTATTAAATTATATGTGGGAAAGTGTGGGATTATAGAATTAGACTTGAACCAAGTTTCATTGAGAAGACAGACATGTATATTTTTTTCAATTAATAAATTTTGTAATAGGCTCTTTTTACTCTGTAAACTCTGTATATTATACTGTAAAATATTTAGATAATTATCCATATTCAAATTAAATTTGATAAAAATATTTCCTTTATTTTCTTATGTGTGAGTGGCCCATCAGAGTCACTCTTGTTTCCTAATGCAACCAACGATTTAACAATTGCGTTAATTATAATGTCATTATTTGCTACTTGTTTAATGTCCAAAATATCATTGACTTTAGCCTTTTCAGTAACCTTGGGTAAAACAGGAAAAGATTTCTCATTAAATGCAGGAGGTGGTTTCACAACAGTGGCATACGATTGCTGCAGAAATTTGGCCTTTTTCTCTTCAATTTTTTGTTTTTTAATGGGACAGTCTCGTGAAATGGCAAGATGATTACCTGCGCAGTTGATGCATGTGATCTCTTCAACATCGCATTCTTTGTAGGAGTGACGACCAGCACAAGAAGAGCAGTGTTGCTCGCCTCTGCAAGTCTTAGCCGAATGATTAAATTTTAGACACTTAAAGCATTGCAATAGTGGAGGAATGTATGTTTTCACCTCGTATCTAAATAGTTTCATATAGGCGTATTGCGGTAAAGATGTTGATGCAAAGGTGACGGCAACTGTATTGAGAGGCACTAATTTCCCCTCTACTTTACGCATAAATCTTCTAATTGAAATCACTTCAGAATCGCACACTATATTTTTATATATTTCCTCATTGGAGAGTTCTTTGGGCACAAACCTCAATACACCAATCCTTTCTGTTAAATACGATGGTATAAAGGCTTTAAATTTATTTTTCCATAGGAAGTCTTCCATCTTCAGAAAATTGTTGGCCGCAGCCGCCTTTCTGAATGTAATTCCTATTTTGTGCGCATTTATTCTATGTACTCCTAAGACTCCTATAACATTGTCCGATATTAGGTTGGTGAGCGTGAGGGTTTTTATTTCCTACCTTCTCCTGCTCTGTTGACTCGACGTATACGACATATTCGGAATTGGTATTTTCTATGAATAGCCTTTTATAATTTTGTTTGGTAAAAACATTATACTTATTAGTTGACTCAGAAGTTCGGCTGTGGTTGTATTTTCTTTTCTTCTTTTCTCCCATCTCTGGCGGCTCCTCGCCGCCACTGGTGACACTCATGGTTGTTCGAGGTCCTACTCGATGTTATTTAAGTGGTATTTCCGTACAATTAAATAATTATTAACTTTTTGCGAAATCAAAATTTACCGCCTCGTTTGACTTCCCGCCAAAAAGTCCGAATCTTACGTCAATTTGATTGAAAAGTGTTGCCGACGTAAAACTAAATTATTTTTGTTAACTGAAATATTGTTAGGTAGGTCACACATTTAATAAAAAATCCGGCCAAGTGCGTGTCGGATTCGCCAGCATTTTCTTTCTGATAAATCATGGGACTTAGCTTATGATGCAACCAAAAAATACATTTTCTTAAAAACCCAAACACAGGGTTGACAGAGGATTGTGCTAGCATGTTTGCACCCACGAGCTTTCGTAAAAACGATGAAAAAAACAATACCATTTACATAGTTGATTTTATATATTCTGTAACATTAGAAAATAACGTTTTTAAATCTTCCAAGCCACTTTTAATATCTGGCCAGGCTTGTTTTTCAGCTGCCCTGATGACCGCCTGACCAGTTAGTCTTGCAGAAGATAGCTGTTGATTAGCTTGAAGTATATCCTTGTCTTCTGATTCTTCCCTAGCTTTTTTACTTAGTTCGAGAAGGGCCTGAGCCATTTCTACCACTTTTTTACACGTGTCTGGACTGCTAGCCCAGTTGCCACTCTGAAAAAATAAAACACATTGAAGTTGTTCAAAATACTCTATTTTATTAAATGCTTACGAGATAATTATTAGACAGTATCGTTACCTGTGTAAAGCCTTTGTATGCCTTTAGTAAGCGTTGCGCTTTTAACAAGTATGTTGGACTTAAATCTGAGTACAACTGCCATATTTTGGGATTATTTTGATGAATCGACGTTATCCTTCCGAACAACTCCAAAACTCTTTTTCGCAATCTAAAATATACACGAATTATTTTAATGAATCCATATAAAAAAAAACCGTCAAGTGCGAGTCGGACTCGCGCACGAAGGGTTCCGTACCATTATCTATAAAAATGGCAAAAAAACCCGTTTGTTGTATGGGAGCCCCCCTTAAATATTTGTTTTATTTTAATTTAATTATTTATTTTTAAAGTGAATAAACTAAATATTCTGTGAATATTTCAAGCGTCTACCTGTTGCCGTTATCAATATAGAGCAAAAAAAGTCACGTTTGTTGTATGGGAGCCCCCTTAAATATTTATTTTATTCTGTTTTTTAGTATTTGTTGTTATAGCAGCAACAGAAATACATCATCTGCGAAAATTTCAACTGTCTAACTATGACGGTTCATGAGATACAGCCTGGTGACAGACGGACAGACAGACAGACAGACGGCGGAGGCTTAGTAATAGGGTTCCTGTTTTACCCTTTGGGTACGGAACCCTACAAACATTTTTACATAAGAGATTTTTAACGATTCATCATTATCATCTGCTCGGCCTTTTCCCAAATAGGTTTGGGTTTTTAACAAATATGATTTAGAACACGAAGAAATCCGTTACAAAAAAAAATCTTACCTAGCAGCACTGTTCCCGTCAGCATCTTTATTGTCCTGAATAACAGCTCGGACCAGAAGTCCTAACACTTCCAAATCTTCAAACTTCTGCTGCAGGTCGAGCATACGATGGCAACCCCGAATCACGTCTTCGAAGTGCCCCGTATCCATACTCACAATTATTACGTTCTCCCAGAGCTGCAAAAGGGTAAAAATTTGAATCCAACTACAGCATAGCTATGCGCCTCAGAGTTGTCAGCACCAACTGACGGGGTCCGTTATGACCAATGCCTGCCAGGGTTGCGAGTTTGTCCGAAAGGGATATCGTGGCCCTGGAACACAGGCAAATGAAGGAATACGGGTGGGTTTTAGTCAGTAAAAGTCTGACACGCCCTCCCGCTCAGCCCAGAGCGGGAGAAGTTATTTGATAATTTCCCACCCATAAAAAAAAGCATAGCTATTCAAAACCATTCGATATGCATCCGTGCCGAATCTGAATGTTATCGAAAGTTTGCTAAACTCTGTCCACAAATCAGACACCCGAATTTTTGTCAGTTTAAACCAAATAGGCGCCCGCTATTCTGCCGACAGCTAGTTGCTGTGGGGGGAAAGGCAAAGCAAGTAATCGAAACATTTTAATTTTCGACATGAAGGCCAGAAAAACAAAAGAAATAAACAGAATTAAAAATAATCAATGCAATTTTGAATATTTGTATGCGTTTTTTTCTGTATCCGGAGTCTGAATTTGCATGTCTGACTACCGGAATAAATGCGTGCCGTAATAATATGATAATCATTTTTAAAGGTAGCCTGGTAATAACTAACCTTCCAGTTGTCATAATTGAACCTGAGTGACTCAATCAAAGCCCTATAAGCTCGATTTTTGTCACCCTGTTTTACGTATACTTTGGCGAGATTGTTCCACGCTTCGAACGTGTTTGGTTGCAGATATGTATAGCGACGATACGCTTTCGCTGATACCTCCCAGTTCTCCATCATAAGGGCTGCGTAACTGAAATAAGATACATAGGTAAGCTAATAATGCCAGTTATCTACTCTAAGATGCCACTGCAAAGCAAAGGCACACACTCTCTCCTTGATTTCCAAAACATGTACAATTTTGTTCCAAAGATGTTCAAAAGAAAAAATATTTTTTATGTTAATTGACAGAGATTTATATTGTCATGGTGTATTTAACTGTAAAAACTCAATTTAAACTGCCTTAAATATTTAAAACTTACCCTAATCTAAGCCAAACTCTCTCCTGTATTGAGTTAATTTCGACTGATTTCTCGAAATGTGGAATGCATTGTTCATATTCTTTGTGGTCAAACAAGAAGTTGCCCCAATGTCTCTGGGCTCTACTGCTCTTGTGGTTTGAAAACTCCCACGCTTTCTCAAAGCATTTGACATCATCTGGAAATGTGTAAGCAATATGACTAAAAAAATAGTAGAATTTATAATCCATGTTGGCAACACTGTTACTACCATTGATACTTTAGGGAAAGGTAAGGGCCTGCCAGGGTTACGAGCCTGTCCGAAAGGGATATCGTGGCCCTGGCACACAGGCATTTGAAGGAACACGGTGGGTCTTAGTCAATAAAAGTCTGACACGGCCCCCGCTCCGCCCAGAGCGGGAGAACGTTATTTGACAATTTCCCACCCAAAAAAAAAAAAAGGGAAAGGTAAGGGCAAAGATTTTTTATGTAAGAAAGGTATTACAACAAAGTTATGCCATCATATTTCAGGAATCGAAAAAAAATACTACGAACCTGTTGCATCACCAAGCAAACAGTATAATTTTACTGTTGGATTTAAATCAATTTGTTCTTGAATCACTTCAGCCGCCTGAAAACAAAAAAAGATAACATATTCAAATCAAAATTAAATCAGATCCATTTATTTGCCAGAATGTAGGTATACAATATATTATTATGATCTTAAAATTACTACACTGGCCCCTTTACATTCTACCGTTACATAGGGTGTGCAAATATTTAATTTAATCCTGCACATTATATTATATTTTTTTTGAGACCAATGTTTTCAATAAATATGAGCTCCATGCATTAGGATTTTTATGGATTTTTTTTTATTCATTCATTCAGTAGTACACACGGCTACACATCAAGCTATCACATCATCATTTCCAGTATAAGCTGATCTTGCATCGTATAGGATTTCCGTACAATGAGAGGTCAGCATAAACTGGAAATGCATAGCTTGATGTGTAGCCGTGTGAACACTTACATTTTTATACATATATAAGTTAGTGCAAACAAACTCGTTAGAGTTTTACAGTGCACCAAAACTGGAGACTACTCAATAAACCATACTGTAAAATACGGTATAACAAGATCAAATAGGCAGCTAGAGCTAAGAAACCCATTTATTTTATTATTTATGCTGTAAAAACCAATACCACCAAAATAACAATAAAATGTTATTGTACCTTATGTCTCAACTGCAGTGTAGTATAACACACAATAACGTCTTCCCACAAATGTAGCTTGAGGTATTCTTCCAGTGCAGCTTTCACAAGTCCCAGGTTGAGGTATAGGTCTGCTAGCTGCTGCCTCCACATCCATGCAGGTTGTAAACCAGTGGCCCATAGGTATGATAATCTAGGAGACAAGAATATTGGTGTCATTGCAAAAATATTTTAAATAAGCCGCATCAATGTGGGATTTTAGGATCGCTCCTAAGTGTGGCCAATCATGTGATCGCTATTAGGATCACATGATTGGCCACACTTTCACAGTCAATGAAGCATACACATAGTTAGAAAGAAAGCAAGAAAATACGTTTGTTTGCGGTGAACATGACGCAAAAAAGAACATAAACACAAAAATAAGAAAAGGTTGGGGGAAACATTCGTCACATCCACGCAAAACGGCTAGACAACGGCAACGGCACGGCAGCGGCTAGTTGACATACTGAGTTGACATACTGAGTTGACATAGTTAAACAATTGCTATGAATGCTTCAACTGTAAACTTGCTATTTTTAACCTCATTGGTAGAAGCTACTAGTACTAGCTCTGGAATCAGGGTTTCACAGTTTTTGTCACCCAGTTTATGCCAATAAAGTTTTTTTTTTTAATAAGAAGATAACACCCTGACCTGTAAATCACACAATAATTACATAAGGGATGTGTTAACGAGTATCGAGTGCTTTTCATTTTGGCGGCAAAAATCCACGAGTCATATTTGATAGGTTTTAATTAAGTAACCACCTTAAAGAAGGCCATAACCTACCCATAGAGAGATAGCAGAATATTAAAGAGAGAGAGGATTTTAAGAAGTTTCATTATTATTATGTTTGGTATAAGACCTACCTAGTGGTAGAACTGGCACCGGTCTTATCATTAACAATAGTCTCGCACTGCAGCATGGCTCGCTCCACAGTTCTCTTATGGTTGGATTCCAGTTTGCACCTGATGAGCAGGGCGGCTACCCTGGTAGGCCACGCGCCTTTCTTCTGTGTTAGGACAGCCTCGATGTAGGGGGCCAGCTCTTCGTTCATCAACTCGTCTTTCGGCTGAGCCTTCATTAGATATTGGCTGTAAAAAATTTAATAGTTATACTCTACACAAAGTAAACACAACAGTTAAACTATCATAATGTTGGTCACTGGACTAGGAATGGGTCAAAAATAATTTGATACAGTTTTAATTAGTGAGCAAAATTATTCATGTATTAAATAGGAAGATATGGTACGCGCTCCTCGATGTGGACCGCATAAATTAGGGGAAAGGACACAATCGACCTACATTACTCCCGGTTTGCGGGGAATACCCGAATCGTAGTTTGTTTGCTAGTTGTTATGGGTACGTAACAGTGACAATTATTGCGATCTCGTTCCCGATATAGCCCGCGTAATATGTCTATCTATTTCGGTTGTCGAGCACATGACGCACGACATCGGGTCCATTTAATATTTACGTGATGTTAGAGAGTGGCCTATCTTCCTATTTAATACAGCAATGAGCAAAATATAAAAGTTCATTCAAATGGATCTGTCTATAGTAATAACATAATTATATGAAATATCAAATAGCAGCCAGAAATCTCCTTGTTTCTTTCTTTGGATCTTAGTTATTTCTTAAAAAGCGTAAAAAATACATGAGTAACAAAAAAACAAATACTCACACAGTCAGCAAGCAAAGAACCTGCTCTAAGCTCGGCAGTTCAGCTTGGCTGATGGTCTCAGTATATGCTATCTTGTTCAACCTAACATCGTCTTGCAGTTCTAGGTCGGGAGGTAACTGAGAACCACCATGACTCTGCTCAGCTGAAGGTCTTTCTATGTTGGAGTCCAGCTCACTAGATAAGGCAAGCTGGGGTATTATTGTTTGTTGAAACTTTGTTCTTTTGCCAAGGATACCTGAAAAATTGCAGAGTGGTGTATACTTATTAATTAATTACCCATTTGTAATAGGCAAAATAAATCCAAGTTTTCTTCAGTTTTCAATGTAAAATAACTTCAACTTAGAATGTCAGTACAAGATTAAAGTTCTATTCTGTCACACTATCTTGTCTACAGAGAAGAAACAGAAAAACAGCAAACAATGATCTAATATCTTGGGTAGAATTCGAAAAACTACATTATTCAGGTGTTGCTGTAGTCAAAAAATCGAAATACTCATTCAAACCTCTAATCCACATCCTATTACATTAGTAAAACTTTTTCTGGTACCTATTAACTCCAGTTTCAGTCCTGCAAGATCCCTGGCCCTCTTCAGATACTCTTCAGTCCTCTGCACCCTGCCATACAAGAGATAGGCCTGCCCTATTTCCATACAAAGCAGGATCTGAAGCCTTGGCTTGTCTTGTATGACATGCAGAAGGTTAGTCAGCTTGGCTATTATGATCTCAAGTTCAGAGTATAAAGTGGCACTGGTATCTTCTAGAGCTCTCTGATGGACCGCTTTGCTTCTCAAGTGCCACCATAAGTGTAGCTGAAAATTAAAGTTGTAAATAGAGGTATTAGATTATCATATTCGATGATTAAGTATTATAAGTTAGACAGGAAGCCGACACAACCATTTTCAGCAAATTAATTCATGAATTGATAGGATATTTATTACCTTCACAGTCAGTAAAATGATTGTACAATTTTACTGGGAACTACCAAATGTTAAGTAATTTTTTCTGATTCAAAATATTGTTAAGTAAATAGACTCACCAAACTTTGATCAGCATTACACAGCACACTGAAAACTTGTGTGGAGAAGTACAACAGTTCTGGATGGAGGATATTTACATAAATTGGCTCCGAGTCTCTTTGGAGCATCACATTGGCATCAACGTCTTTAGGCCATTCTATACCAAAGAATTCTTCTATAGTCAATGATTCTGGATGTGGGTTCCAATTTTGTTCACAAAACGTTAGAAATGAACTCACTGATGCAAAAAGAATGTTTTCCATAACATTGTTATCTTTTTGATACTTTTTTAATATATCCTTCAAAGCATCTGTTTCAAGACCTGTTGCTAATAGTTCTTTACATATCTCCCTGTCTCCGACTGACCATTTATTTGACCATAGTTTTTGAATAGTTTCATTATCTGAAAGTACAGATTATTTAGATGAAAAGGTGAATATACAAGATAAAAAATAAAATTGAACATGGTTATTAGTATAAATAACCTTACCTGTGTTCAGTTGGTCGTCATAGTTGCATAAAAGTAAAATTGATTCCGGTGTCATTGTACTTATTAAATACAAGATTAGTTCTTTACAAAACAGTGTATTATATTATTTTGGAAGTGTTTTTCAACCTTCTTCAGCAATGTTTATCTCGTGTTTTTGACATATTAACCTCAAAATCAAAATGTCAAATTGTTTTTTTTTCTATTAAATGTCAAAATGAATGACATTTTCAAAATTCCAATTGTCTATGATAATCATTGATCCAGTAAAAACTCGCGAGTAGTAAGAGTAACTAATTCCAGCGCTAGAATCAATAACACTGGACCACAGCACTGGACCGATATTTTAACCCAGTCCATCCTTATTCTTTTTTTTTTTTTCCGGGGCGGAAAATCCTCATGGATGTCTTCCACTGGGGCGGGCGGTCTGTCAGACTCTTACTGACTAGAAACCACCCCGGTGTTCACTTCACACACTTGGACCGGGGGTCATGGGATCTTTGGCGACTTCCAAAATCCCCGACTGGTGCCGGCCAACCACTGCGGGCCAACTAGCGCTAGAATCAATAACACTGGACCACAGCACTGGACCGATATTTTAACCCAGTCCATCCTTATTCTTTTTTTTTTGTTCTGGGGCGGAAAATCCTCATGGATGTCTTCCACTGGGGCGGGCGGTCTATCAGACTCTTACTGACTAGAAACCACTCCGGTGTTCACGTCGCATACTTGGACCGGGGGTCATGGGATCTTTGGCGACTTCCAAGATCCCCGATTGGTGCCGGCCAACCACTGCGGGCCAACTCAGTCCCACGGGGGGAGTGAGGTATAAGACTCCCCACGCAACTACGTGCCACCTACTCGGGCCCTGCTAGATGGGGGGCGGTGGACGTCCCCAATAGAGTCCGCCGTCCCTTCGGACCTGTTGACGGGCGCTGGAAGAGAGCGTTGTTCGCCCTCCATTGACGCTTGGTCCACCTGCTGCGGATCGGGAGAGTGGTTTCAGCCCTCTCCCTTTCCACAGCCTCCTTCTGTGAATAACGGCTTCACAGAAGATGATCACCACATCCCACGACTCAGGTCTCCCGACCACCAAAGAGCGACGGCCGCCGAAGGTCGGCTCCGATTTCCGATACGAAGGCACGGCGCGGCGCGGCTCCTCCCACGCGGCATACTCTGCGAGTGTATGCACGTCCAGCCTAGTTTGGTCAGTGGGTCGTCTTAGGGGCGGAGTATCATCAAGTATACAGGGTACGTAAAGCAGGGCACACAAAGAACTTTATTTTGCCGTTCATTTGAAGTTCCTTATTATTATTAATTTACATAATTTTTATTTATTCTTTGAATGCCTATAATATTATTATAACTACTTTAGCTTCTAAATATTTGTATGCCATAAATAAATGGAGGAATGTATCTTTGCCTTTGAGTATAATACTCAAAGATCTTTGCACTGATTTTTTTTATCTTATAGCTAACTCTATGCCTAGCGCTGGCCTTTGGATGAAAAAAAAAACAAAAAATAGTCTGTGGCAAACAAAATGGGTGTACTTTTAGGTTAGGGAATTTATGAATTTTTAGGAAATAAAGCTTGACAACAATGAAATATATTTATAAAATGGAGTCAGTGCTGATAAGTATAGCCGTTGTTTTGTGTACAGTGTTACTCGTGAAATTACTTTATAAACTAAGGTGAGTTGGTGAGGTTATAGATAACGCTTTCCCGCCCGACAGAAACTAAAAAATATGTTTTAATTGCTATTACAGGTCAGCTTTCCCGTGGCGCGTAAACTGTTGGTTCTGTAATAATAATTTTTGGGTAAAATATCCAGATCGCAACAGCTGGACTTGCTCTAAATGTGAGCAGTACAACGGGTTCACTAAGGTAAGGTTATTACTGATTATGATTGTTATTACTATTACAATTGTGTTACAAAATAAACATTATTTAATTAACGCTAAATCTTATTAAAAACTCTTTTAGACCGGATTCGGGAGGATTTTTTTAAAATTTTCTTACCTAATCTTTTTGATAGAAATTGGCAATGTTTCAGGTTTGTAGGTCATTTGAGATGTTATAAAAAAGCTGAAAAACTGGCAGTATATTTGCTTGTTCCCAAATATCCCATAATTAAACTCCATGCGCTTAGTAAACATCTATTGACAAAATTCATGTTTAGTTAATTTCACTTTACTGGATTTGTCATATCCTTGTATGAGAACAACATTATTTATATTAGGATATTGACTTCTTACAAGACAAACACACAAATTACTTGTCTGTACTCATGGTTGTGTATTTTCTTAATTCTAGGATGGTGACTACAATAAACCAATTACAGCATTCAATGACCAGGGTCATCCAACACCTAAGGTATTCAGGAATAGTCCACCCAAGAATGGGCTCTGCAAGATGTGTAATATTAATCAACAGTTGAAAGTGACACAACTAGCCAATTTTGTTCCTATGAATGAGAAAAAGTTTGATGATGAAATAGAATCATACAGGTAACTATATTTTAAACTAATTAGGCACTTTACATTCCTGGTTCAAGGTCAAGATGACTACCAAAACTACCTAATATTAATGTAAAAGGCTGAACACTATGGACTTCACAGAAAGTAAAATTAAAAAAGTTAAAGTTGATTTTCTTTTACTTTTGTAGTTGAGGTTGTAAAACGAGAGGCCACAATATTTAGCACATTTTACTTATCTCAGTCACTGGTAATTGTTTATTTAATGTTATCAGTCACTTTAAGAAGTCATGTTTACTGATCCAGTTTGATATTAATCTTTGATATATCAGTAAATTTGAATACCAGTTATAATCTGAAGTTCTTTGGAACCACTAGGTTTGGGGTTTATTTGTAAAATGTCTAAACTTAATTAAATTACCATCTAATTTGATGTGTTCTGTAGAGGATATAGAGGGGAGGATATAGATTTGAAATGTTTATTTTTATTAAGCTGCCAGTGCCAACTAGCGGTTAGGATGATGGCATTATTGTAGAATCTCTACAGTACCAAATGTTTTATATTAAGGAGACATTATTTTAGTTGTCTTGTGAGTTATTTAATTCTGTATGTAATGTTGCTTATGAAGTATTTCTAATTTTCAGGATGCAGTTAGAGAAAGCATACAAGCTATGCAGCCCTTGCCGAAAAGTTCTCCAAATGAAACTGCACAAAGAGAAAGAAACCCTACTGGGGTCCAAATTATTAGAAACAAGGACATCAGACAAGATAAACCAAAAGCAGTTGAAACAAAACAAACTGCTGAGAAAAGTTATAAACAATACCTCAATGCTTATAGCAGTTATACTTTTTATACTGGTTTCTTTTGAACTTTACACAAACTTAACATTAAGATACAAGAATTTACTTAGTACAATAATTAATATAAAGGATGTAGTACTAGGTCTTCTACAAAGAATATACTCTATCATTGAGATGAAGACAACTATGACATTCCCAGCATTAGAAAATTATTTCTATGACATAAATATTGTGAACATGATGCCAAAAAGTTTTAATTTTAGACAGATACATTTAGACCAATTTAATATGACCACACAGGAAACTTTAGGAAGTTTTGTATGCTATATACAAATAATTGGACTCATCTGGAATGTGAATAGCTTGAAGAATACTATTTTAATTGACTTGCAATGGCTGATATTTGTTATTGCTACAATAGGACATCGCTATGTGGCTGTAGAACCTATTTATTTAAGCTTCATTAAGGTTGGTACCATCAGATTCTTTCAAATGTTGTATTTAAAAATTCTAGGTAATTTCAGAAACAAAATGTATAGTCAGTATTCAAACTAAGTATCATCATAATTGGTGTCTCAATTTAGCAAAGCATTAAAACAATAGCGTTATGCTCATTCATTTTATTCTAAAATGAATATTCTTGCCACAGTCTAAAATCTAGCTAAAATGTATATAAAATAATAATTATAAAATCTTTTGTTGCAGACATTATGTACCTTTATAGTAATATTGGTGTATAAATCAATCAAGACAGAAGCCAGAAGACTAGACATAAGATCCCCAACATCACCAAAACGAATGAAGAACCTGACGAATTCCTCAGCAAGCACGCTTATTGATGAAGACGACGACCCTATGCATTTAGACAGTGATGATGATGTCTCATTGAGTAAATTCGGCTTACATAACTTTTCCGAGTCCTCAAACGAAAATCTCGGCCTTCTAAATGCCAGCATGATGAATGGCAGGACCTTTACACCAAGAGCTGACAGCATGTGGACAAAACCCAAGTTAAATTCAACATTTTGTGTCAATTCTGTTCTATGCAAAAGTCCAAGTTCTGTATCTGACACCATCTTTGTTAAACCTTCCTTCAATAAATATCAGAAACTCATAAAGGATGACTCGGACTCTGAATTAGATGAAAGTATTAGTTCCTTATGTATAAGTAGTCCTACAAAGTCAAAGAAGAAAACTAATTCTATCTTCTCTTTAAGAAAATTTACTGCTACTCCTAGCTTTGTTGCTCCGACGCCTATGGCTCGTTCTAGGCCTCTAATATCGCCGAGCAAGCTGGGTCACAGTACTTCTTGGGTGGCAGGTGGCTACTGGGGCTCGGAAGGCGAGCGTCAGATATTCAATGTAGACGGGAGTCGTTCCTCGAGCCAAAGTTCTGGTTTCGAATCTCAGACGTCTAGCTTGAACCAACGCAACGTGTTCTCGCAGCCTCCATCCCGCGAAGAGTCAGTCTGTGGGGAACCAATGGTGTTAGACCGCTTTCCAACCATGAGTCATCATTTTAATGGTTTTCAATCGCCGCAAAACTTTAGCCGAATAAGCTCGCCAGTATTTCCACAAATGCAGTATAATGGTCATGTCCACATACCTCAGGCTCAATTTGCTCAACAAAACATGATGTCTGCAAACTCGTTTGCTCAACATCAGCATTACGTACAAAGCAGCATGTTCAAGACCCCTGGCGGGTCTGGTCTTATAAAGCTGCCGAAAGTGGATTCCTTCTCCTCTCGCTGACGCTTGACAACTAGTCAATAAGTCAACTGCCTGGACATTTCTAACATGTTTTCTTTAAATTCGTACGTATTTTGTCTTGCTCTTACCTCTTTATTTTATAAATTTTTATTATGAAAGTTCCGTGAACTGCCATTATGTTAAGAAACATTTTGTTAAGTTATATCATGTTAGTTGTAAGCGATTGTTAGTTGTAACGTTTGAGACTAAACTTAGTTTATAAGACGTATTTGCTGATCTCGTGTTGGTGCCAGGTGATGGCGATATGAAAGCATTAAGAATTATTGTATTGTTAACAATTTTATATGGACGTCACTGTCCTATTCTCGAACAAAATGTGATATTGTAAAGACTAAATAATTTTTTGCAAAAAGTGGAAAAAAAAATGATTCTTGATGTTATCATTGTTTTGATTTTGTCATCTTAAAACAGAAACTTTTTGTGAAACTCCTGCAATAAAAAAACGTAAAACTGTATAATATTGTTTGATTCTTACACCACGTAAAAGACAAGGTGATTTTTTGGGCAGACTGAGTAAGGCCCGGTGGCGGCGCCCAGTGGCGGCACAGCATGGCAAGGTATTTTTTAGGCGACGAATAAAAATATAAAGTAATTAAGTTGAAATTCCAATGTTAACGGTCGTAAGTACAAAAACAATACCACGGTATGCTTGACATTGAAATTTCAACTTTATTTCCATACTATTAAGTTATATTTTTTTTTTGTCTTTGTTGTAAATACTTTGCTATGCCGTGCCGCCACTGGGCGCCGGGCCTAACATGCAGCAACACAATTACTCACGAGTTTCGCGCCCTTCTCTCGTTTCGTTGTAGGTACTGGTGAGGCCGATGGGGCACAAACGTGTCTTCATACAGGGTCGATATGTAGTCGGACACATCTGTGCACTTCCACTCGTATTCTAAATGCTTCCTCAAACCCCACTCAGTCACGTTGCCCTAAAAAAAAAAGGAGGGAAGTAAGCAAAAATTTATATTTTGACACCTTGCATGGTGCGAGGCTGGTAGCTGGTATTTTTCGTACTGTTACATCAAAAACTACTTAATAAGTGTAGGTACCAAATTTACCAGTCCAGTAGATTCGGAGCAAATCGGCTGTGTTAGACGGACAGACAGAGAGACACGAGTGATCCTATAAGGGTTTCCGTTTTTTTCTTTTGAGGTACGAACCCAATAAAACCTGCCCGATCTGGGAATCCAGGGAGTCCAGGACAGGGTTGCCAACTTTTTATACAAGAAATAAAAAGTCAAAATGGGAAAATAAAGTTTTAAATAGATACATATATAATTCATTAGTGCTACTGGCGTAACTCATCAATTTAGCAACAATTTTGAAGGCTTCATACGCTTCACCAAATAAACGAGGAGTAATTTTTTTAATAATTGTATTCATCACTGAAAACACTAATTCTGTGAATAATGAGGTGGCAGAACTAACTATAAATACCTACTAGTATCTAAAAGGTATTCTGATAACAATTATCTCAATTACAATTATCTGTTTACTATGTCTCGAAAATTCGATACATCTAGAGTAATTTAATTCTGAAAATAAGGCTAACTGAACCACCACGCCCACTCCACCACAACTACTAGGTACGTAGAAATAAAAAGTTTTATCTACTTACTGATTAAACTTTTTATTTAGGTATAGCTCTGGATATCAGTGAAAAT
Source organism: Tiliacea aurago (assembly GCA_948098905.1). Lineage (NCBI taxonomy): Eukaryota > Metazoa > Arthropoda > Insecta > Lepidoptera > Noctuidae > Tiliacea > Tiliacea aurago. Next base: position 23,810,409 of record OX402585.1, read on the forward strand.
AGTTTATTCAATTATTCATATAACTGAGTACTTTATTTTAGTTGAACAGTAAAGAGTATTTAGGAGTGAAAAATAGTTTATTACCTACTGTTTTTAACAGTATAGTTGGCAACCCTAGTCCAGGACATAGATTATATCCATATCCAGGCCCCGTGCTGTGCTAAGTAGTAGGTACCTTTTGCGACCGGACCACTACTCAGGGGATCTACTCCGAAGCGTTAATCCGAAGTATCGGCCGTTTTATAACTTCCATAGTTTCCTTTTTAACCGACTTCCAAAAAGGAGGAGGTATATGTTCGGCTATGTTTGTTTTTTTTATATTAGTTCGCCGATAAGTCCGTCAATTATGGACCGATACTGTTTTTTTTTTTTGTTTGAAAGTGCTCCGGCAAACTATAGCGATTTGGGTATTTTTTATAGTAACTCGTGCATTTGCTCCCGAAAATCACCATTTGGTGAAGTGGAACTGATGATGGAGACCACAGATGGCCACCGGAACAACATAATAATAAGTAAGTATTTAAAGGGTTGCGATTCAATTAGGTACATACTTTAATATGGTTGCTAAGCAATTTATACTCGTCACAATGCAGGTGAGTGGCAGTTCTCCTGGTTCTTACCAGGAGAACTCCTCAAAAATTAACGTCCCAGCATCGGGAAAAGCAATATTTTGTATAAATGGTGATGAGCAGTTGACTTTAGGATATTGTAACTTAGATAAATTAAAAACTGACCCACTAAAAAGTGAAAAATAAAAAACTTAACGAAACGAAAAAAAAAACGACAGTCAAAGAGATAAGCCAAGGTCAAAAATGTGACTTTAAGTTGGGTAAGGATTCAAAGTCAAAAAAAACTTTAAAAAAAATAACCGACTTCGGTGGCAAAAACTAAAATACAGACCCAAAGACACCGACTTTCGAAATTAATGTTATTTTTCACTTTGTAGTGTTTTTTTGGAAGTCGGTCATTTTTTTTTTTGTTTTTTTACTTCGTATCCTTAGGTACCCGACTTAAAGTCACATTTTTGACCTTGGCTTATCTCTTTGACTGTCGTTTTTTTTTGTCTTTCGCCGTAGTCAGCCATAGTTAGCCGTAGTCAAGCAACAGCCGAACATTCGGCCGATACTTCGGATTTATGTTCGGAGTAGACCTCCCAGTACTACTCACGGTTCCTCACCTGAGTATATGTGTTCTGTACCCCGAGTGTAAGTTTGCAAGTGAGTAAACGTAACTAGCGCGTTTGCGTTAAGATTTTTATTCTCACCCTTATAATCTTAGCATTATGATCTATCGATTAAATTTTAACGCAAACGAAATAGTTACGTTGACTCTCTTGCAAACTTACACTTGGGGTACTGTCCTGTGCTACTCACTCACTAGCTATAAATTACTCTCAAGACCAAAGAGGTAGGTACTCAACTATTGGGAGTTTGGATTTTAGGAACTCTGGAGTAAGGAGTAGGTATCGAACCAACCGTTGGAGGATATGGTTACATTACGTTCAATTCGTAAATAGGAGAGTAGGTACTTACAAAACATTTCATGAGGTCAGGTTGGGGATAGAACTGATGCTGCGCTCTTTTATAATAACGCTGATTGGGACCACACAGAGGCTTCGGCAGATGGTGGTACACCAGGTCGTTTGTTGTCGCATAATTATCACACGAGTCATGGCTATCGTGCCGTATTATTGTCGAGAAATTACTCTGTAAAACGATTCGAATTAAAATTGGGGTCAATCAGCTACTTGTAGGTAGGCAAATAAGAGAGCAACGCGGACGTGACGATGAGGGACGTATTCTCCTGCCCTTATTCTAATTTATTTGGAGTCGGCGCAACATGTCCCCTTCCTCCATGTACTTCTCATTAGTCACTTAAATTCCTTTCTAGCCATATATCATCTTTCACTCATTCCATCCATCGTTTCTTTCTTTGGTCTTTCCCTACTCATGCCATCGACATATACAAAACTTTCCTCACGACATTTTCCTCATTCCTCCGCATCACATGGGCTCATACCATGACAACCGATTTCCGCACAGCTTTTCAGTGACCGGTGCCACTTTCAGACTTCCTCATAAGTACTCATTTCTTATTCTATCCATTCGTGTCACATCACACATTCCTCTTAGAGTCTTAGCTAGCATTCTCATCTCAGCTACATATACCTTTCATTCATCCATTTTGTGGCCCACCCAACATTCTGATCCATCTAAGACAGCAGGTCTAACCTTTGTTTTATATATCTTCCCCTTAAGTTTAAGGGGGAATGCGGGAGTCGCAGATTGTTCCCGTGACCTGCCGCTATTTCATCCATCCAGTGATAATTCTGTGCTTAACCGTCCGATCTACTTCGCCATCACTTTGCACGAGTGAACCGAGGTACCGAAAGTCGGAGCAGACTGGGAGAAACGCGCCATCAAGCTATAAGACTCCAGAACTGGAGACCGCCGAAATCGCAGAACATGTATCACAGAACAATTTATATACTTACTCAAGAGACAATGACTGTATTCAGTTTTGGTTTTGCTGATTTGTAAGTTTAATACTTATACGAGTAATTAAATATTGTAGGTACCTGACCTGTGTATTATTTAATTTATTTTGTCTAAAGTCTGGCTGCCTCGATTCTGGTGTCATTTTTTTATAGTCTATTTCTTCTTTTGGAGGGAAGTATAGGGTTCCATTTTTTTGACATTCTATCCGGTCTTCCACCCAGTTTGCTGAAGGAAGAGATTGATTGTTAAATTAAATGATGTAGGGATGTAGGTATAATTTAAGACAAATAAATCACGCGCCCTATGGATCAGCTGTACCAAACGCGCTTTCAATGCGATGCGCGTCCAATAAAATAACGCCTTCAGGGCGCTGATGCGGCTGCCATGTTACTGCAGTGCGTCAGAGATGTTCGCAAAAGCCCGAGTCGACGCGCAGTTTCTCAGCAGTCGTACGGAAGAAAAGTGCATCTCTGCTCGCCAGATTGCGTGGCAGTTGCAACAGCCTCCTGAAGGTGATAGCTGACAGGCCTGATGAGAGCCCCATGATGGGACATCTCATCAAAACAACACTGTCTGTCGTAGTGTACATACACTTACCTACCTACCTACGTAGGTAGGTACTAACTTATTAGATCTGTTAGATCATTAGCCAAATTGTTACTAAAATCCTAGATTATAAGTATTTTATAGGAAAGATGCTGCCCGCGGCTTCGTCCGCGTGGCTTTTTCTAAACATATAAACCTTCCTCTTGAATGACTCTATCTATTTAAAAAAACCGCAACAAAATCCGTTGCGCAGTTAAGCATACCTACATAGGGACAGACAGGAAGCGGGAAGCGACTTTGTTTTTACCATTGAGATAGGAAAACTAATATTATGTCAATGGTTTTTACTATGTATTGAAGGATTATAGGAATTTAACCTTTCAGACCCTGTGACTATTATACTGTGACTATTATATTATACCTGTGACAATTATATTATAATAGGAATTCAAGATATATTGTTGCTAGCATTTTTTTTATTAATTAGGGATTTGTTTTTGTCAGTGTGGACCTTTTGTCATATAAGTACAGGATGGAAAAGAAAGATGTTCTACATACGGGAAAGTAGATAGGTAGGTACCTATTGATAAGTTAATTTTATGAAAAGGAAACATTCTTACTTACAGAAGTAGGTATTAATGCATTCTTATGATTCGGATTCGCTTTCTTAGGACGGGAACCGAAGGAAACACGACAAAAAAAAATTATTTTTCACCACCTATCAACCCTCCTAAGTTATTTAAGGTAGCTATACTCTCCCTCCAAGAACGTCTTTCTTTTCCTCTCTATAAAGTGCCTATAATGTATTAGGTAGATCAATTATTCGAGAGTTCTAGTTTTTTTTTTTTTTGGGTGGCGCTCTGGGCGGAGCGGGAGAAGTTGTTTGGCGTGTCAGACTTTTACTGACTAAAACCCACCCGTGTTCCTTCCGTTGCCAGGGCCACGATATCCCTTTCGGACAAACTCGCAACCCTGGCAGGCATTGGCCCTATCGGACCCCATCAGTTGGTGCTGACATCTCTTTGAGGCGCGCGTGGAACACAACGAGCCGTCGACCCGGGCCTAGGGGTCTACTCCGAACATAAATATGAAATATCGGCCGAATGTTCTTTCGTTGCTTGACGACCGTCACAACAAGATTCAAAGTCACAAGAATTGAAACTTTCGCAGTTATAAAACGTCCGAACATTCGGCCGATACTTCGGATTAACCGCTTCGGAGTAGACCCCCTGGTCCTTAACGGACGGTGAGCTACCCATCGCTCACCGTCCGCAAGCCCACGCATACGGTGGCCGGAAATCGGCTTGCGACTCCCGACGCCCTGGGCGTCTCCTGCGGCGACTAGGGGTGCGAGGGCGTAAACCTTGCCTCTCTCTCACGCGTTCCGCCTCCTCCTTCGCGAGCATTACTGCTTCACAGAAGGAGGTGACGGTCTGCACTGCACTGCACTCTAGCTCCGAACCATGGCCTGAACCAGGGCCGGACGCGAGAGATCGCCTCTGTGAGGACACGGTGGTGCTCCACCCAAGCCGGGCAGACCTCCACCGTGTCCTCCGGGCGATCCACACAGTGGTGACACCCGGGCGTTTCCTCCCGATTTATCCTAAACAGGAACCTCCCGAAGCCCGAAACATCCGTGTCCGGTGAAGACCTGCGTCAGGCAGAAGGTGAGGACGCCGTGGCGCCTCTCTAGCCACTCCTCAAAGAGGGGACTTATCGCCACAATTGTGGCGTGCCCAGCGCTGGGTTGCGACATTCGCACTCTCCATGCCGCCATGAGATCCCGCCGGAGTTCTATCCGCTGTGTTCCAAAGAGATCTTAAATAAGATGGGTGATAACTGTTTAAGGTGGGCACAGAGAGAATTTTGTGATACTAGCCTATAAGAACACCATTGTCGTATATAGGGCGGTTGACAAGAGCTTTGGTAATGGCCTCCGTGCGACTTGGAGACTTCGCCCTCGTGCTCACCGTGATCTCTTCTGGCATTTTTACTACAGTTCAGCAAAGTTTTACTAATTTAGAAAATTCTCATTGTTTGAGAGGTTTTTCATGAAACTTGATAAATTTTATATTGACAGTTTATTTTTTAAACATGCACAGATTTTGCTGATGTGAAAAGAGATTTTAGGTACTTCCTCCAAAAAGTTTTAATACAAAAAAACTTTATTGCATCACCCTATTTATGTGGAAAGGAAATTACCAAATATTACAATTACAATATTGTACCCAGGTTATGTAGAATTCATCTGCACTGCAAATAGACACAGCTTTCCTTGACAACAAACGAAGCAATGCTGTGGACATTGCAGAACCAATAGGAAGACAATGAAACAAAATGTAATAATAAATGAAATAACCATAATGGTTACAATTTTTTATTTAGGAAATACACAGTAAATAATATTCAAATTTATGTTACATAAATATGCATGCAGATTAAGTTACTTTTCAATTCTCAAGAAGCTTATCCTGGAGCATATGATTTTACAAAAATTCAGTTTCTTTTTAGAACAGATGTTGGTTAGAGAAGTCTTCATACTTATTATTCTGGATAACCCATATTGTATTTTTACTACAACATTGTGATTGGTGTCATTTTCAATCTGTCTCCATGGGAAGGTTAACGCTAGGTTTTGGCAGTGATTGTAACAGCACAGACAGCTGACCCTCCAGGGGACCAGCTACTTGTATCAAGTTTTTAAGATTTTTTTCAACTTGTAATATATCCTGGTTTATTGATTCCATGTTCTGTAAATAAAAAATACTATTACAAAAGATATTCACATAAATCTCAAATAGGCTATCTTCAGGGAATTATTAGATAAATCCAGGATAAACCTAAGGAATTACCTTAGGTTTATCCTGGATTTAGTATCTTACCTCTATCATGGAAGTGTACAAATATTTGACATCTTTATTGCTGTACCGGTAGAAACCGCTCACGTTTGATTCTGAATCCGAAGGAGCATAAGAAGCCATTTAAATTATATTCTAAAATAAACTGAATAAACAACCAGAGCACAGTTTGAACTTTGAAATTCAAAACCACACAACAGCTCAGTAAAATAAACCTGTGAATTTTATCACTGACGTATAACTCGATTCATGTAAGTTATATTAGAACTTTGAGCGTTGTGATAATTTTTTATCTCAGTTTCACATGCAATTTATAATGTAACCGGACGAAAATAACAAAAGCAATGCTAAAAATCATACGTCGCCAGGTCGTATTTACTCATTTACTGTATTTAGAAGCCCTTTCTTTGACAGCCTGTGGTTCGTTTAGTAATTTCTAAGCCTGCAAATGCAACTCGACACTCGATTATCAAAGTAACAAGGTGAAAATCATATTATCTTTTCGGTATCTTATTATGAACGAATGAAAAATGAACTTTATGTCAATGGGTCATAATAAAACTGCATTTATTTGTCGAAAGCCTTGTTTAAAAATAAATTTTTCTTACGAATTTCTAAACAAATCAAATGTCAATGTCATGTCATGTCACCCGCTGCGGAAAGAATCGCCTGCATTGGAGAAAAGCCAATTTTTTTCGAAAATCTCATTGAAAGAATTACCGACCAGTGTATTTTGTGTGAAAAACTCAAAATAATTTTGTAAAAAGTGTATGTAGTGGTGTTTTATAATTTTCCTTCTCATGCGTCTCATAGTATCTGTGTGGCGGATATTGTTTTTATTGCATAGTTATTGATTTAAAGAAAAAAGTAAAAAAATAACGATACATTATAATAACAAAATAATTCACAAATTTTACACAATTAATACATTTAAAAGTGATAAGTTTATCTAAAGATTTCATAACAGCAACTAATATGCTAATGTTATTCCTATTTATTTCGGTTGCATTATTATTATTATTTATTAGCTTTATATCTTGCTTTTCCATAATTTCTTTCAATGCAATACATTGAAAGAAATTTCTTTCAATGTATTGCAGGACGAGACATTATTTGCTTGGCATTTGGACATTGTTTTGCCTTACTAGAAAGTTCTTTCTGCATTTCTCTTGTTACCAACCCGCAACCAACAAATTGCTGATTGTGGTCCTCACTATAGCTGAGTGTTACCCAGTCTATATTGAAATGTGTACAGGATGCAATGTGAGCAAATAGAAAAATGTATTTGCATAAACTTTGGTTATGACTTACTGTAATTTATAACAACAGTAGTTGCTTTTCTGTGATCCAGGATGAAAAATTGCCTATGTCCTTCTCCAGGTCATGGTGTATCCATGTGGCAAATTTCATTCAAATCCATTCAGCCATTTTAGCGTGAAAGTGTTAACAAACAATCAAACTCACTCACATTTTTATTATTAGTTAGTATTTCATAGATTTGTTTTAAAATTATAATGAAGATACACATAAGACCCCTTATGGTTTTAACAATAGAAAACCCCTTTTGTTTATGCACAATCATGTTTTTTAAATCTCAATATTCTCTTACTAATTCTCTGTTCATGATGAGATGTATGTAGTTTAAACTTATTTACCTTGTAATCATATTTTATGTCATCATCATCATCATTTCAGCCGAAATACGTCCACTGCTGGACATAGGCCTCCCCAAGCACCGCCACTTCAACCGGTTCTGTGCTTCCCGCATCCAGTGGATTTGTGTGGCCTTCACAAGGTCATTGGTCCGCCTTGTAGGAGGCCTTCCAACACTACGTCTTCCGGTATGCGGTCGCCACTCCAGAACCTTTCGGCCCCATTGGTCATTCGTTCTACGAGCAATGTGCCCTGCTCTGCTCACTACCACTTAAGTTTGCCAATTCTTCGGCCTATGTCAGTTACCTTGGTTCGCCTGTGGATCTCTTCAGTACTACATTTAGTAAAGCCATAGATGCAAATAGAACATTTCCTGATGCAGCCTCTTATTTAACTTTTTTAAATGTTATTTAGTGGCTACTCACTCCTGGGATATTTCTGTTTTTTTGTACAATTACCAATTCTCATACATTGCTTCCTAAAATACAATAATTGTCTTATTTGCAAATTTGACTCTTGTATGATAACTGATAGGTATAATTGGAAAATCTGTGTGAGAATCCTTATGATAACAGTATCAGTAATCATTACACTTGTAGTGATTTGCTGAGACTTGAATAGGACGCATTAGTGGGCAGTAGGTCGACGGCGGCGGCGGCGCCGGCCGGGCTGGCGTCGCGACGTCGCCGCCCGCCCTGCCCCGCACTCGTCTCGCTATCCCCTCACACCCCCAGCGTGTCAGTCTCAGTGTCCCTTCTCACTAACTACCCTTACATTCTTGCTCCTGCATCTTATAACTTTGTGAAGTTTGTTTGGCCACTCGCGAGTTTTCTTTCCTGTTATGTGGGGTTTATTTTATTGCTTCGTAGTGTAATATGTGAGCTCATTGGATACGAATTGTGGCGTAGTTTCGCACATTCCTTGGTTCTTTTCCGATCCTAACATATTGGAGTCTTTTTTTCACGAATAATAAAACTTTAGTCAAATAAACAAAAACAATGTGTAACTAAATCGTGTGATTGAGGAGTCATGTCTGAGGAACATGACGTGGATTGTCCCATGGATGACGAACAGACTGACGAAAACGACGAAAAAGTGGTTCAAAATGAAAAAGCGGTGGTCGAAAACGGGGAAGCAGTGGTCCAAAACGGCGAAGTAGTGGTTGAGAATGCCGAAGACTGTCCAATGACGGTAGATACCGAAGAACCAAGTGCCAACATATCCAAAGAAGACAGTGCCATAGACAAAGAGACGTTGAGTAGCGAGGTGGACGAGAAGAAGGACTTATACGGTGCCAATGAGAGAGCGTCATTGAGCTGGACGGCGGAAGGGAACCAGTTCATGATAACATGGAGCCTGCCGCAAGAAACTACCACGGCGAACGACTACATCGCATTATGTTGCACAGGTAAGATACTACTAATCTGAGCTACTAATATTCTAAGCTACTTCATAGCAGGTACAAATGGCTAATCAAATTATCTCTTTAATTAATTTTATATTTGAAATCCAGAAATGATTCCATCGAACTTCGGAAGTTCGAAGGAATCATTGTTTCTAAGGGTAAGGGGAAGTTCAACTTCCCCTTACCTTTAGAAACATTGGCACCTTACGCTACGGTAAACTTAGTGCTCGAACTATTCAATGTCAAAAGTATGATCCTAAATTGAAGGGTTATGATGAGCGTTAGACATGCGATTTGAGACGGACGATGTCAAAATCACGTCGGTTATTGACGACTGCGGGCTTCAAAGAACCGACGACGCGACTCGCTCAAATATTCAATAAGAATGCCCGGAGTGTGCAGGATATATTAAAATGCTACGTTCTACTAGGTCTCGAGTTCCGAGTAAACAGGGGCAAGTCCGAGGAAACGTTAATAATATGAATGTAAAATCGAAGGCGTCACGATGGTTATTCAGTGATCGATGTTTCATAGGCAAACGGATCACAAGAAAGATTGTACAGTTCACGTGGGTGTAAGCTGCATTTAATTTCATCTACGAGTAATACATAAAGGTTGTATTGCCTTGTTTTATGCCTTTTTAGGGTTCCGTAGTAAACAAGGAACCCTTATAGTTTCGCCATGTCTGTCTGTCTGTCTGTCTGACCGTCCGTCCGTCCGTCCGTCTGTCCCCGGCTTAGCTCAGAGACGCTAAGTCCTAGAAAGCTGTTATTTGGCATGGGTGTACATATTAATCACGTCGAGAAAGTCGTAAAATAAAACCATGAAAAACATTTTTTGTTAGAGTACCTCCCTTGCACGTAAAGGCTTCTACATACCGGGGCAACTTGTCGCGCGGCGCGACGCGACACAAAGGCACCGCTCGTCCCGCGACACGCGGGGCCTTTGTGCCGTGTCGCGTAAGTCGCGCTGGTATGTAGAAGCCTTAAAACGGGGGTTTTACGTGCAAGGGAGGTACTCTAACAAAAAATGTTTTTCATTGTTTTATTTTACGACTTTCTGATATTTTTTTTTCTCGTCTAATACATGGTGTGGGGTATCGTTGGATAGGCCGTTCAAAAATATTATAGGTCTGTGAAAAACATTTTTCAATTCTGAAATCCGTTTGCGTAATAGTGCTATTTTTTGTTAGAGTCAAGTGTGTCCCCCCCCCCCCCCCCCTCCCAGCTAAATGGTTGGTTTTGGATATGTGAAAAAATTCATGGCAGTAGTATATATATAATGAAATTAAAACGAAAACTATCACAGCTAAGTAGGGTTTACAAGTTAACGAGTAATCGTCGACCAACTTAAATTTGCAGTTGAAGAATTGTCCGTAACGTATATAGATGTATGGGAGAGTATGTTTTTCAACTACAATGTTAAGTTTGTTTTTGGGATGAATTCATCCTAACTACGGAACCCTTCATTGTGCGTGGTCCGACACATGCTTGGCCGGTTTTTTTATGTTTATATAACGCAACCCAGTTATGTTTTTTCTAGGTAGGTAACTACCTAAAGCTAAAAATAGCAACATAAAACAGTCGGCCGTTATTGCAATTTTTAAGCTTTCCTTTTCCACTTAAGAAAATTTGTGTAAAGGAAACCAAACAAAGCGATGGAGTTAAAAGCCTGATACTTCAAATTTTACTTTGAAATGGTATGGAAGTCTACTCAATTAATGTTTAAATTGACTCTCTTGAAGCCTTGATATCATTCCTTCAACCGATGTCATCCAGCGGAACGGTTGTGATTCCCGCTGAGTTCAATGAAGTGAGTCAGTTCCTGTTCATAATTCTCGCTAATTTGAAAGCGATACATTTCGCTAATTGGATGGGTTAGGTAGATCTGTAACATAGGTAGGAACATTATTTGTGTCATATGAAACTACTTAGTAAATTAGTTTTCGCAGCTTTATGTTGTTGGATCTTCTCGGTATTGTACTTTTATGGTAATTATCATCACTTTTGTAACTTTCGACTAAAAGTACTAACTAATGGCGAAAATCCGAAGGCCTTCTTACAGTGCACCTGCATGTAATGTGAAGATTTTTGTTTAGCAGATTATTCACCTATTCTGTAGAATAAATTTTTCCCATCTGTCCCATCTAACGAAATTTTGGTCGATCTTATTTTTCGACGAACGTACTTCGTACTTACTAGTGACAAAACGCGAAGAAACTCAAGTGAGCTAATAGGTAGTCCTTCGATTCTTCTGGTTTCGTCAGTAAATTCTCTACCAGTCATTGAAAGATCTATATTTGGAGAATGATGTTTAATCATCGATGTTTTTCGTAACATAGGGCTTCATAAATTTATGGATTAATTAGAAGCTTTGACTAAAGCCATCTTTGAAGAGATGTGGGGGAAGAGGTGATGTCAGTAGAAGCTAAACTTAGTTTTGCTCGCACGACTACTGTTTGTCTATAAATCTTCTTGTCCAATACTGCGAACCATAAAACTGTGGGTTCTATTAATTTTCAAACCGAAACTGAATGCAATATCTGACTCAAGCTTACTTCTGCCATACTTGCTACCGGCAATCAAGTTAATTCAGCTAGGTTTTGTGCACTTAATACCGATGAATCCACGTACTACGTAATTGATTGTCGTTAGCCAGCATGTAGAGACAGTGTTATATGACTCCCTGCACGGCGAGGATTGGTGTTATAACTGTATACAAGCGCTGCGGTACCGGTCATTGCATTAATTGACAACAGGAAGCGGCGTGAGTAATCGATCTACCCCCCTGTAGATGCTATCACTGGCGAGAAAATGTGAGGCGTACAATTGAGCTGTACAGAAAATTTAGCCGTTGGTGTTTTCTAGAAATGATTATGACGATTCAATAAATGCTGGCAATCGGTTGTAGGTTACTTTGATTTGTTATGTGTACATCTAACCAAGCTAAATGTGATCGGCCTGCGATCAGGTTGAACAAAGTTAAAGGGATATCGATTGACCCTAAGACCTCTTGATTGTCAGCCAACGCTTTTGATCCATTAGGCTATGTTGCTTCCTCAAATTATGCTACAATTTGCTGTAGCTTTTGTCCATGGTCGTATATTTTATACAGAATCAAAAAATTGTTGAATTATTTTTGCTTGGGAGTGGTGCTCTTACTTCTTCTAATGTTTACAGTTTAAAATCGCTTGTTGTCTTTGTTTCAGTTCAGATTTATAAGTAACTCTCGTCATCCATTCATTGATTCTTTGTATATCTGAAATCTCAACATAGTCGGGTTATAATCGGCCAATCACATCCGTGATTGATATTGTGTAAGTACGTGTAAATAATAATAATTAATATTTGAATTATTCGTAACACCCAGTTAGTTTCATAACAATAAAATATTGGACAAAGTCCGTTCTTTTTTGCCTGGTCATAAGAAAACACCCAATTTTATTAAGTAAAATACTTAGAAAGTGACCAAGTTCTTGTGTTAGTTATTGTGTTAATTAAAATTCTGGGGAAATTGTCTTTGCGTTGACAAAATAAATAATACGTATAGATACAGTATCAGAACGTTCCCCGGTGCAATTGTAGGGATGGATGTCTTTTATAGAGGCCTGCCACTTGGAACTATCCTGGGGCCATAGTAATCCTGTCATCCGGATTGATGATCTCACCGCTGCACCGTGGTGATATTAATGTTTTCGCCTTAAGTGTCTTGCCACTTCCCTCTTGCACTATCCACCCGAAGCGGCACTTTTCGTAGCCGAGATAATCAATTCCATGAAGCTTTCATTACTTTTGTATAAACCTCTCTGGCTTTGACGACACACATTCAATCAATCATTGTGGTAGAGTCTTGCATTAGCACTTAAACTGATGTACGTTTGGAATAACTTGTGGTTTTGTTACCAGTTTCTCAGTTCTTGTGAAAACTCTCTCATTCAATAAATTACTATTGTATAGCCAATAAAAAAAAACTGTTTTAGAGGAATTCAATTAAAATAGAGATATCGTTATTAACATAACATACAATACATACCTACATGCTCCACGAAGTAATTATAGAAGTTTAAAATTATAATGATTTCTCAATTTTCTTTACTAATCAGTGTTCTTGCATTTCCAAACAGGTTTTAAATGCAATGTAATTAAAATAATGTGCACTGCAGTGCGGTCTTAGAAACTCTAGACATTCGAATGGCTGCACTGAGTATTAATAAACGAATTTATAAGAGCTTGTGATCAATATATCATTGTGAAGACTTTAGTAGCTACTGATTGTGAAAGCGATAAGATCGTTTAAGGGCGGCCTCCTATGAAAGCTAGACCTATACACCCTATCCCGTTAATTAGGCGACATTAGTACAACCAGTTATTGCCAAGTCCATAAAGTCGCGTTGCAGCCTGATGCCGTTTGCTATTTATTTAAATGTAATTAGCTAAATAGTTAGTTCGGTATGTGTTAGAAGTTTTATGTTTCCACTTTTCAAACTCGATGCTTAGCCTTTTACTGGGAATACCACTTGAGTTGCATGTCAACGCTGTTATTCAAGGTTTGTGATAGTTTTCTCACTAGGCTATCGAATTTGTGCATCTCTAATCCTGTTTCTGTTACCAGTCCACGAAGTTTAGTAGCAGACACACATTGATTATTTAGCAGTCAGTCACACGCCACACAGAGTTTTGCTATTGGCCTTAAGATCTTGGATAAGTTCGTCTTACTCACGAGTTGAGTTCTTGGGGTCTACTCCGAACATAAATCCGAAGTATCGGCCGAATATTCTGCCGAAGCTTGACTACGGCTATCTATGGCTGACTACGGTGAAAGAAAAAAAAACGACAGTCAAAGAGATAAGCCAAAGTGAAAAATGTGACTTTAAGTCGGGTAAGGATTCAAAGTCAAAAAAAGACACTATGGTAGTTATAAAACGGCCGAACATTCGGCCGATACTTTGGATTAACGCTTCGGAGTCGCGTCTCAAAACGTAAATGACGAATCAAATGACGTGTCTCACCTTAGGTCATTCCATAGTTTACGTAGTAATAGTTGCGAGGGCGACGAGCAGTCTCTCGCGTGGTTTAAAAAGCGCTATTTACATTTGTATTAACCGGGAGTAACGAAAAAACAAAAGGTCAAGGATGAAATAAAACGATCACGTATTCATTGGTAGGATGCGATAAAAAACACTATTGCGGTCGTGCAACCAAGACAGCACAACATTATGAGCCTCGAGGAACAAGTAACATTGTTATTTTTGACTAAAGGTCTACGCCGAATATTCTGATATCATCACACGCCGTGCGAATGTTAATGTCGTCTTCAACGGAATAAAAAGCCATAAGCATCGCAATAAAGTGAAGCAACGCAGGGCACGTGCGATGCAGCCAATTTGTTACATAAACCGCTTGTGCCTGTACTTAGAGCCTTTCACCGGCACTGTTGCTTGTAATTTTCTTGCTTGCAAAGCCATTATTGCTGTAAATCCGTCAGTGGCGCAACGGGATCTGATTTCAAGTCACCGTTTTATACGTAGCGGTTTTAATCGTGATACAACGATAAAATTGTCGTCATTTATTATGAAGCGAATACCTGCAATGTCGATCTTTATGGAGTCTATCGCGAGGCATCGGTACATGTCTTTAATTCAGCATTATCTGAATTATGCACAGATGTCCTCCATAATACAAATACGACTCTCGAATTTCTCCTGACTTTCGCCGGTTCTGTAGTAGCATTAATTGTGTCAGGTCGCTGTTGCGATTGCGCACATGTATGACCGGTTGTATTGCCAAAGACTTATTCACAGGACTTATTGTATATTCATTGTTGTGTCATGTGTGCAATAAAATTCTCCAAATTGCTACTTACGTTATGCGGTTCCACAAACCGGTGTTTCGGCAAGAACAGGAAGCTGGCATGGTTGTCTTTGCATGAATTTGTTGAAATGGTTACTCACAAGTTCGGTGTGGTGGATCGGGCGATGCACGTAGCGCTAGGCCGCAGGTCACCACACCGACTTGGTAATCGCATGAATGAGCCTATGGGTCAGGCCCCCGCGCTCCGACCGGTCCCCGCCACTCGAATTGTGAATGAAGCCCCCACCGGCGCGTGCCGCGCTCTCGCCGCTCACGCTCAGTCGCGCCGCGCGCCCTCGATGAACGCGCTAACACGCGAGCGCATGCGAGTGCGAACATTTTGACGTTTTCAATTTCGAATCGTACGTGTTTGTCTGTGTTAAAAAGTTTGATTGACAGTTGACTTTTAAGTGAAAATTGCGTTCCTGCTTGTTTCTGTTGCGACGCAATTTCCGCAGTGAGACTCTGGACGCTATTACCATAAGAAAACCAGCCTTCGGGAAAGCCGCCAACGGTAGACATAGTTTGACATATACGGTGAGTAAGTCGTTAAGAATTTTTCTTTCATTCACTACTAATGCTAGGTTATCGAGCATTAGCAAAGGTGACACGTAGGCTTTACCACTTTAGGCTTATTGAACGAAAAATAAGGTTGTGGGCCGGCTTGTAGGTGGGGTGCCCACGTAGTTTTAATATTTGTAGGTGTACTACGCCATCGTGTCTTCTTGTATCTAGCACAATTAGCTTGAGTAATAACTGTTCTAAATTCAATGTATCAGAAATATATGTCTGAATGAATATTTGTATTTAAATAGTGTTCATTCATATTGCTTATCTATGTGTACCGAATAGAACTCGCCTCTAATAGCTTTCCTGTAATTAAGTACTTACTTATCATGAACATTTAGATACGTCCGGAATAGATACTTCTGTGACTCTAGGGAAATTATAAATGTAGTTTTCAATTTAATTAAAATTTCTAACGTTTTTTGCGAACATAGCCTTAAGTGTTGATGTTGTTTTAGACTTCTGTAAAGCAATCGATCCTAAAATAGTTTGAAGTTAAATATTCAAGGCTAAAGCGAGACAGTCTGAGACAGATGCGTTCCGTTTTTGTTTATAAATCGTCTGCAAAAAAATGGTCAGAGTAGGCGCCGTTGCAACACAATAGACCGTTTAATAAGGCGCTAAGCAAACTCTACCTGGACTTGATTCTTGCCAATTTTTTCTCGCCACTCACGTCGTTTTGAAATTGATGAGCCCCTATTGTTTGCGTTTGATATCGATCGGTTTCGGTATGACACCGTTTTGCGATTTTCCTTCTATACACGCCAATTAAACATTTCGATCGAGGTTGAAGATTTTTTGATCCCATAAATCTCCAATTTGTGTTTCGAAGTGTTAGCTTTCGTATGTATGAAAGCTAGAATACTAGCGGCTTTCTTGATAATATCGATTGATGTATCTTGTAAGTACGTAAACTCTGTCCGGGGGCTAATAAAACAGCCATCCATCATGAGCCCACCAGCGGATATTAAATTGACACGCCTCGCTCGGAACACTCCTTCATTTCATCCCATTACGACGATATTACTACATACGGTTCTAACTGGTCGCTTGTGGAGAACGCTTTTTGTTACGATAAACAGGTGCAAGAAATGTTTATTACGGAAATTACATCTAGTACAAATATGAAGTAAGATAATCTTATTTATATGATGGTGTAGTGAGATCAGCTCCGTAATTAAGTCTCAATTGAACAGGAAGCTAATCGACGGCACCGTCTTATCTTAGAGAATTATCAAGTCTCTTATCTTTGAAGAGAATTTTTATAGAGCATGTTGTCGCATAATTAACTAGTGGTCCTTCTTCTTTTTGTGTCTATCGCTAGCTATGAGCATCTTGCTGGGCTAAGTTGATTTCAATCTTAAAGATACACAGATATACTTTTATCTTCCACACTGTAATATACCTTAGGTTGATACTAATGTTTCCATCATACTTGCTCGACTGACACTGTACATTCATATTATTAAATTATCTCGCTCTGAAAGCTCTGCGTGATCGTCAGCGGAAATTAAATGGACACACCCTCTCTCGCCACTGCAGCGGCATTATCGCATTATCCCATTAAGGCTTCTACATACCAGCGCGACTTGTCGCGCGACGCGACACGGCACAAAGGCCCCGCGTGTCGCGGGACGAGCGGTGCCTTTGTGTCGCGTCGCGTCGCGCGACAAGTCGCCCCGGTATGTAGAAGCCTTTAATGAAGACAATACGCGCTCTGTCAATAAATTGAACATCTTGTTTATTTCTGAATGTTACAAATCCGATTATTGTGCCCGAACCTGTGTTACAACCCCTCAACTTCCGTAATTCATTATACCAATTCCATTAAGCTTACAATTTGTTCCCTTTTCCTTATTACGACATCCAGTTTTATGAATGCCATCTACTCGATTTAAATAATCATTTCCTTCGGTTGGTAATTATCCAGTCATGTCTCATTATACACATCCTACAGGTATATTTCTTACCATTGTATGTGATGGAAATGGAGTCTAATAAAATTTAATTCAGAGCGGAAAGTACGTTAAACTCTTAAGTCTCCGAGATACATTGTCTTGGTAGAAGTAAATCATTTAAAGAACATTCAACTGTACAGCTTCCAGCCAGGTAATAATTTGTTACTTGCAAGTATTAAACTTTATGCTGGCTTCATTATCTGCGGCCGTCAAATGATTCTCACGGAGTTTCGACGTAGACGCTAAATGCCATTAGTCAAGTGGTGTGTTGCGACAAGTGAAAGAAATTGTGAGACAGTTTCTCACGAGGCGAGCTCGCTAAGAAAAGACTCGGGATCCCGCTGTTTCGCTTGACTCTTGCACTTTTAATTCGATTTCTTTTTTGAGCATTATTACCTTGCAATTAAAACCGCGGGGTGCTTTACCACAACTATTGGAGGATGGTACGTTTTTGCGGTTTGCAATTGGAATGATCCTAGGATACCTAGGTATTCTAACACTGCAGTGATAATGTGTAATGCTATCATACTGTATCCACAAACTCGTTAAAGCAAATTACACCTCGACACGTCGTAAAGCCATTAACTTCACACTTGGAGAGGCGAGCATTGTTGCCGAGTGAAAAACACAGAGAGGAAGCGATAAATTATGTTCGAAGTTTATACGATCGGCCGGTAATGGGCTATGAGCTCGCGATCGCAGCGCTCGCGCAGCATCATACGAACCCTCTCAAAGGAATTGTTCAGTATTAATTTTCGACGGTGGCTATTTTGAACAATATTCTGAGACTTCGATTCGTATGAGAATCCCGAATCGAATCGGAATTAGTTCATTTTAAGCATCACAGTCATTCAACTTTTGGCTGGCATCTCGTACTTGTTCTAAATAAACAATATTATTGTATGCCTAACTATTTAAAAAAAAAACCGGAAGTGTACGGATTCAGAACTAAAGTGCGGTTGACTTTTAAGCACTTATTAATATGTGTCCCTTCCGGAACAACCCTAGCTAGGGGTGGTTACCGGTGCACGCCAAAACGGAAGTAACAGACGTCTGCCATACCTTGGCTTTGTAATTGGCGGCACGGGCGTACTTCCGGCTTCTTTCAGGAATAACTAATAATAGAACAAAGTGTTTCCTTTAGTTGTTATTATGATTTCATCTAGCTTTAAACCTATTGAAGCATTCTAAAACCTTTATTTAGGATCCTGGAGTTTTGTGGTCTAAAATAGCCAAATCAATTTCTTAGACGGATCGATCTTGGTTTCTTGTAAATCTGTGTTACTGTAACTGCCTAAGTCTTTCCTGACAATTTTGATTTGTAATTTGATTGGACACATAAAAATGCTTCTTCGGTTCTGATTTCATGGAAAACAGTTCCTGAAACTATTTCGGGGACGACACATTTTTATTAAAAAAATCGTAAACTATTTTTGGAAAGAAAAATAATCCCCCACACAATTTTTGTGAAAAAATTATGTTTGTCATTTCAATTCATTGAGTTCAAGTCCTTGAGCAGAGAGGTATTTACGTTTCTCCAAAATAACTCGGCTCACTCACTTCATTGCATCAATATTTTAGTATTTCTGAATTCCCACAAGTTGACCTATTTTAGGCTCATAACAATGTCAGAAGTCCGACACGTGGATTCACTCCAGCTGTACATAGTTGGACAGATTTGGCGACACTGAAATGCGTTACGTTTCGAAAATAAATGGAGCTCTCATGAAGAAACGTTCCGTCTGAACGTTCCGTGCCCATATGGAACGCGCATTGAATACGATTACTCTCGTGTCCTCCACTTATGGATGTAATTGTATGCTTAGCAAGTTTTATTGTCCTGTAGCATAGGCGGCTCAGGAGTTAAGTAGTCAACCAAGGACGATTGCCTATGGTGTGAAATCCGGTCAATGAAGTCACGTCTCCGCTGTGTATGTGACCATATTATTGACAATAAAATATTATTGACACCTAAGATTTCGCGGTGCTGTATATTTTCTCAAGACGGTTTTAGGTTCTCATAAAAAGATTAGTGAAGGGTGGAGGTGCTAATGCATGTGTATATGCACATCCGGTCCGACGGGGTCCGTTAATTGGTCCGCGTAAAAGGGATATCGTGTAGCGTGCCCCCGCGCCCCTTGCCCCAGCTTCCTGTCTCGCGACATCAGGCGACGACAGCCGAGATCTTGAGTCTGTTACTTTGAAGAAAATCTGCCGTAAAAGGTCGCCTGTCCAATTAAACGTCGGGATATCAGTATCACCCCCTGCCGAGTTTTGTCTTCCTTCGGTCTGCAGTCACGATTCCTTATACGTTGTCTTTTATAATATTATGGTCATGAATTAATGTTCCGCCGTTCAATACCACGGATGTTATTGTTTTTAATATGTTACAATCTAAAACGCTAATGAGTGCGGTCTCCAACATTATCTTGCGACAGTCGTGCTATGGTTTGCATTTACAGCAGCTAACTTGTTCTCCCAATGTTTTTGTGTCGTGTTCGTGAACGTCACTGCTTTTTATCGTTTTTTCTCAGCTAATGAACAGGTCCGCTTCAATTATCTTTGCAATGATTATCTTAGTTTTTGTTCTATTGATGTCTTATAGTGTAGGTGTAAGTTATTAAAGGATTGTTACAAGCTTGTTAATAAGCTCAGTGTTATTAATGATCATCTTGTTTAACAACTGCATTTGAATAGACAAATTGTTATGTATGAACTTGTTGTGAATTCCTTTAAGTTAACTAATATGGAAACTTTTTAGTTTTCCCACGAGGATGTAGCTCCATTCAGTCTGTGGAACGGAACAAGTAGAACTTGATTATAAATCGTATCTTCATTACAGTTTGTAGTCACATCTAGACTCGTTTTCCCATGACGAGCTTCTGGACTGTGACTGACTTCATGCCATCATTTACGTCTGTGCTCATCCTTGCATGTAGCTTATGAGTTGTTGCATGAAATCACAGACATTTGCGTTGCGTTTTCATTATTATTTCCCCTATAATTTTCCTTAATTTTGAAGGCGGTAAATAAAAATCATGGTGTTATTTCGAAGAAACACTTGGATGCAGATATTCCAAGTTGCATTGGCCAAAGGTGCCGTCCTGAGAACTAAACAATCGAAGTAGTTCCTAGAAACAGTCAATGGGCTCGTTAGGTGTAGTGAATGGAAAGAGTACTCATCGACGGAAACAATAGGTGTTAACTTGCACATTTAGTACGCGCGTCTAAAGAGGATGTGAACTGATTATTGACTAGTTCCATGTGAAATTTTTGCCCTATCTCACAAGTTCGATCTGCAAACAATGCTTCTTCTTTCGTGAATTTCACCGTTTACGTCGTCTAAAATAGCCTCTAATTTGAACTCATTTTCTTCTCGGTTGTTTAAGACCCTCGAAAGTAGCTCAAATAGAATTATGGTAAACATCTTAATTAACGTTTTTAATTTAGGTACAGCAATAGTTTGCGATTAATGCGTTTGACGTCTGACGAAGTAGCCTCCTGTGCGCGTGTTTATACGAGTAGTGTGTATGGTATGTAAACATACTGTGTGTATCGGTGGCGATATGTGGCGGTTTGTTTTTGTTAGTAGACTGTATTGTTATCATTCACAGCTCACACGAATAGACAATAACGTCGGACTTGTGAATGGGTGATTGATGGTGTAAGTCCCTCATTGTGCGAGACTAGCTTAGTAATAGGTTTATTGTGTTCGCTCTGGTGTTTATCGGAAATCTCTCAATTAGTGTCCATCCACATATTTGCCGGTGTGGCAGAAAACGAACCATGTTTCTACACATGTCCTGATTTTTTTTAACCATTTATTATGGCGTTGGAAACAGTAGGTACTTTGGGCAGAGATTCGTACTAGATTTACCAGTTGTTTATAAGTTCATGAGCAACGACGTTGGAAACCCGTATGGTTTATTTATTACCAGTGGAGAGTGGGCCGGTTCCGGTCGATGCTTGCGCAGGAAACCCGCAGGATATATCAAAATTAGAATCGCGAGCCGATGAATGGTGGGGCACTTGCGCTATGTCGACCGCACTTCCCATATCCGTTTATCAAAGTCCCTTAAATCGTAAAACGTACACAGATTTCCTGAATTAGCGTTTATGTAGCTTCGTCGGCCAAAATATTAGTTGAATAACGTTGTCTATTAAATAAATACTTGGGGTATTATGTCATACTACAAATTTGAAGGCATCTTTCAATCTGTTTTCACAATCTTTACATTTATAAAGAAATACTTTCGAGGCATCTTTCAATCTGTTTTCACAATCTTTACGTTTATAAAGAAATACTTTCACTGCTTTTGGACAATGTGTTTTTATCGAATCTTTCAATCTTCGCGATTCCAACTCCCTTGATATCGGCGTGTCGTTTTATTTTCGATGTTTCTCGTTGTCCGACGAACGGAAGTCATTATGCGCTTTCCGCTGTTCGTTGTACTGCTGCCCTGTAAAATGTATTCATTAAATCAGCGATCATGGGTTCACTCGTCGGATTTCTTCTCGCAAGTTCATTGTTTGACGTCAATTTCACGTTTATTTCTTTGTGATCGAACTCACGTTGATCATTCGCCGACTTTAAATCGCCTCTTTAGCTGTCGTTTGTTTTTATTTGTTAACGACTGGTCTCGCTTTTTGATCCCCGCGTTTGTTTGTGCACATCAAAAGTTAGAAGGATGAGGTGGGCTGAGGGCGGCCTCTTGCAACATCGCGGGGGCATGCGACAAATATTGACATGACAAATGTTTGTGTAGTAGAAAAAGCACGTACGTCTCTTGTGACTACTATGTTCACCGTAGGTGGTGCGGTGGTGCGCACAGATAATACGGCTGTAAACCGCCGAGATAACACACGGTGTTTGCACAAAACAAATCATGTTTGCTTACTTTATGTCCTGAGGATTGCTGGCACGGATCACTAGCGCTTGGATATTATGCGTCCTCACGTTCTATTTGCATTGGTTTATGGATATGCATTTACTGTCGGCACAGGTTAGGATTTGCCAGAGGCTAACAAATAAACAAACAATACAGGAGAACTTATGTGAATTTGTTTATTGTCAGGTGTATTTGTTGCTTTTAGCTGGTTTTTCATTGAGTTTGCAAGTAGTATTCATCAATTAAAAGTCTTCAGCAAGACATTGGTGTCATCGTTTTACAAAATTAACTTCACATTCGAGTTCATTTGCCAACGCATTTGTATCCGTAAACAAGCGCTAGCCAAGGCCGCGTATGTTTACGAGTCTACTAGCGCTAATAACACGAATACATCGACAGGTTTATATAAAAGGTAATTATTAGCTAGACATCACACATTATTTATTTAGATTTATATGCAGGGTTTTTTACTCACTGTCTCGGACAAAAGAGTCGAATTATTGAAGCCAAGATAGATCTAAGGTGGTCCAGATGAACATAGCGTTAATTATCTCGGAAATTGGATTCTTGATGATGACGGAGACATTTTCGCAAAGCAAACGGTGTTCCGTAATGAGAGTAGAGCGACAAAAAATGGCCTAAAATGAACAGCAATCTCTGTTTTGCTTTTATATACAGAATGAAACGGTACGTACACAACTTATTTATAACGTAATAAGCCTGCTGATATTCCAATAGGCCGCGATTTATTCGCGTGTTGCGAATCGCCAACGGAAACGTATGCCAGTAATGAGCTTCGGATGTCGCTCACCTATTGTGACGAGCTAATAGATATTGACTTCCTCAGTTCAGACCGTGGTGGTAACAACACCGGTCTATAATGAGGTATTGTTCACATCTTATTTTGTTTTCAAGACGCAGATCCGGGCTGCGAACCGATTGCTAAACTGGTCATTTGTGCATTGAATATGAGTGCAGTATCATATGCTGTTAAGCCGTTCACAAATCCAGGTCAACGTTCCTTCACGGATCTGCAACGGCAATTTGAACTGACACCAAATGATAATGGATCTGGCATTTACTCGGCAGTGCAAGCACCGTGAATCAGAATTCGTACTTGGATTAGGAGCTTATTACAAACGTACCGTAGTCAATCATCAATCACGAGTTGACCCTCTGCCTTTACACGCCGTCCAATTTCAATACATTTTTTGTGAATAACACACACAGAAAAGATGAAAGTTTGGGAACGCTGTTCATCAGGGTCGTTTAGAAAGTCAACATAGAGATTATCAAAAGATGTCTTTTAAAAGAAACGTATCGAACGTATTTCAATGAACAATGATTTGAGGGCGTGTCTTTATTGGCAACTCCTATAGGCGTCGCTCCGTTTGTTTACAAATGACGTAAAGGTTGGTAATTATTGGGCCAATAAGAGGCATTGCTCTTCTTGCTTGAGTGTTCATTTGAAGAGACGGTTGGCCAGCTACATGACGGCGTAACGTTGCTTCTTCCGCACGTTCCGCGGCTTGCCTGAGAACCATCAGCACCAGTGGGACGGAACTTATAAATGTTTACCTGACCATTCGTCCACGGCTTCCGAAAGCTTTGGGAGGCTCACAAATACTGCATTTACTTTGTGAACTTCCGTTTTGTTGGTGTTATTTACCTTTAGTGGCATAACGGAAAGGAGAACGTGATATTATATTCGGTGCATTTTGTTTATTCTTTAATATGAGCTACATTGGCATTGATAATGCCCAGCACTTGTAAATAACTATTTGCATAAATCGTAGAAGATTAAGGACATGGCCTTGAATTTTATTTGCAGGCAAAAGTTGTTTGATAAAACTTTCTACAAAAAAAAGCCGGCCAAGTGCGTGTCAGACTACGCACAATTAAGGGTTCCGTAGTTAGGATGAATTAATCCCAAAAACAAACTTAACATTGTAGTTGAAAAACATGTTTTCCCATACATCGATTTACGCCGCGGTCAAATTTCCAACTGCAAATGTAAGTTTGTAATCGCATATTTTATTTATGTGATAATTTGATAAAACCACAAATTAACGACTTTCAGACTTTTTCCCATACTTGTGCTGTAAGACCTTGCTTCTTGCCAAATTTCATGATTTTAGGTCAACGGGAAGTACCCTGTAGGTTTTGATTTATTTGCGAGTATCGAAATATGTCGCAAAAATATCGCATAAAGGCTTCTATAGACCGGCGCGACTCGCGACGTGACACAAAGGCACCGCTCGTCGCGCAATTCGCGGGGCCTTTGTGTCCGTCTGTAGAAACCTTAAATCGCCGTATTTTTTTATTGCGTTTACTTAGAAGGGTGATTTTTTTAGAGCTCAAAGGGACCATAGTCATACGTATTTGATATTAATTTCAACTTGATACCTACACGCGTTCCTGAGAAAAAGGGTCTTGAGTCTTGACAGACTGACAGACAGACGGGCAACGAAGTGATCCTATAAGGATTCCAGTTTTTTTCCTTTTGAGGTACGGAACCCTAAAAACACTACAAAGTAAAATTACTTTAATTTCAGAAGTCGCTGTCTTTGGATCTGTATTTTTGTAATTTATCTAAATTACAGTGGACTAATGTCATCATCATCTCATCATCTATTATTATATATATAATACCATTTTTTTTTTTTTATTAAGTTTTGACTATGTTTACTTAAAAATATGCACGACTAGAAAGTCGAATATAGTGAAACCATATAAAAATTTACCATATACAATGTACCTATATTCTGGCAAATAAAGAATTCATTCATTCATTACAAAATATTGCTTTTCCCGATACAGGGACGTTAATAATTGTGGAGAGGTTCTCCGGGTAGGAACTAGGAGAACTGGAGCTGATGGTGAAGTCACCATCAGCTCCAGCCACTTCACCGTAAATGCATTGTGACGAGCATAAATTGCTTAGCAACAATATTAAAGTTCCTAATCGAATCGCAAACCGTGAAATACTTATTATAAAGTAGTTCCGGTGGCTATCTGTGGTCTTCATTATCAGTTCCACTTCACCAAATGGTGCTTTCCAAGAGCAAATGCACGAGTTACTATAACAAATACCCAAATCGCTGTAGGTGTGCCAATAAAATTTGAGGATTTCCCTCGGTTTTCATGGGATCCCCTCGCCAGATTCTGACTTGGTGACAATGGGATCACCTAGAAGAGAGCCTACCCTTTCAAACAAAAATCGAAAAACAAAAACGGTCAACAATTGGCGGAGAAATGGGTGAACATATAAAAAAAACACAGACTAACATATAACCTTCTCCTATTTGGAAGTCGGTAAAAATTTGAAAACAGTCTTATTCATCAATGCGTTAGTTTTAGTTTCATGTAAAATAGCTGTGAACAAATAAAAGCAAATCACCAGATGTTGTAAATGCTGGCGTCATTAGCTCGAGCCGTAATCCCTTAACGGCACGCGCAGGCACGCAGCCTTAAGTGGGTTAGCATGTCGATCCTGGCATGTTCAAGGTCGCAATCATTTACCTACACAACTATATCATCAATAGACACACTGCTATCTTTGAAGTATAAAACTGGCTCATAGAATATTATAAAATAACGAAAGCCGATGTTACCATACTTCATATGAAAGAAATGAAGTTTGAAATAGTTGCTTTGGTGAATGGAGTAACAAAATCATGTTCCAATATTAGCGTCCTTGATATAGTTGGACTGGTTTCACTTCCTGTTACGAGGCGAATTGTAAACGCTGAGCACGTCACTCATTCAAACTCAATCAAAGGGTTGTGAATGAGATGTTTACCGCGCTCATACACGCGTATGTGTGCAAGACTTGAAGCGTTTCCTGTTGTATAATGTAGTACATCATAGGTATGTATCACCCTATCGAAACAATGATGATTCATTATTAAACAAGCTTTGCGTTTTTCCTGCTTCTTCAAACATTATTTTGGCTTTAATGCAAATCTTTGACAGAAGATTAGGTGCTACTAAATGTGCTAATGCAATAACTCATCATTACAAAAGTATTTATAAAAGCAATTCAGAAGAAAGCAATATATCACGAGGTATTAATGGTTTAATAGTGTTAGATGGTAAGCTTGTGTCCGTAGCTAGCCGCGGCACTGGAGGGCCGCCGCAGGGCCGTCCTGCCAAGGCCAGCGAGTTCGTTAGGGCCATTCATGGATGCCTGCGCGCAACCTCCTCCCCACTCTCCCGCGGCGACAGGATATTCTCCCTCGCCGTGTGCTATGCTGGCCGATTGATCGGTTTATTTTTTTAAATCGAACATGGAGCAAAAAGACACTGCGCGCAATCGTAATTCACCGGATGCACTAACGAGTGTTAAATTTTTTAAACCTCACCGTGTAGCATTAGTTTGTTTTTGTTGAAGGCCGTTTCCGCCATGACTTAATCCATAACTCAACCGGTACATATAGTATGCGATAACCATTAGAGCGTATTGGTTTCTATTATAAGAATCCCTAACAGATTAAACTGTCTCCCCGTCGGACATTCCGTTCACGTAAGGACGCAATAGAATGTATAATACGTTGCTGACTTGCTGTGCGACATCTTCCATGCAGTTTCCTAATAGTTTCATCGTTGAATAGACTTTAATAAACAGGAGATAGGCTTTTGATCTGAATCTGAATATAAATGTGCTGTTTCTAGACACAGGGATACAAAGCAACCTTCGGCAAAGCGTAACTTCATATAATTTCCGAAAAGGTCTAAGGATAACATCTTCATTCATACGAATATGGTCCATCGGTGGGTGGAAGTGGGCCATGAATCACTTTGCTCTGTGTTGTGGATGAACATCGGTGTATTTCGGCTGCGCATTGTAGGCAATTCGTCATGATTTGCGTATGTAAATCAATGGAGTTTGGTTGTGCCGGCGTAACGGTATTTTCGTCGGTCCACAGCAGGAAGGCGGATGCTATAAACACACTTTCAGCGGCGTTACCATAGCGGTGTACATAAAGCTCTTTTGTTTAATAAATTCGTTGATGACATATGGTGTTCGGCTAATCTTCACAAATATCTTGGAAGGTCGTGAGTTCTCCGAGGCACGTGCCCATACACTCGGCAGATGGATTAGCGAGTTCCCTCACACCCTCTTAGTGCTGGACTTAATAGCTGCCAATATCTCATGAAGAATTTTTATGGAAATCGTTTTATGAATATTTGGTCAGTCATATATCATTCTTGACGTTTACTGACGAAGTCGTTTCGTAATCTACTTTTATAATATAATTATTAATTCTATTGACGCTTCTGTTTGATTTATAGTATAGGTGTTGTTTTTTTTAATCCGGTGTAACGTTTTGATTATTAATAGCAACTTGTTACCCTGCTAGCCTTACCACCAAGGGCCTGCCGGCAGAAAACAAGTTCGGCTGAAGTGACTGGCCAGTAATATTTATTTCCTATTTACGAGGCACTGTTTAAAATATAATATCCAGTCAAGTCAGTGTATAGAATGAACGAGTAGGAAAGCTATGAAGTTATTTGGTTTGCGGTTTCTTACCGCGTATAGGAATTTATCAGAGAAATATTTCCCTTAGATTTATTTATCACATTAAAACTTGTAAAATTAGGAGAGTGTCTGAGTCTAAGTGATAGCTAGCTAACTAATTACTATAAGGTAACGTAGCTGTACTGGTGAAGTATGATACATGCGACATGCCGTAACTGACATGGTGTGGTGAAAGTAACAGTTTGTGCTGTTGCCTATAATCTATCCTATGAATTTAAATAACATAGTGTTCTGTGCGGAATATCTATTAGAAATTGTTTTTCTTTCGTTACTGTATAACGTAGGGGCTTGTGGCTAATTAAAAATAGCCGCACGGGTCGATCGATCAGGTTAAGCTACGCTTGCCGCGGTCGATCCGCGGATGGGTAACCATCTTTACATACCATACATTCCTCCGTGCTCCGGAAAGCACGTTAAGCCGTTGGTCCCGGCAGTCATTCGTGGGTCTTTGACAGTCGTTATGGGTTGTTAGAAGCCGGAAAGTCTGACAACCAGTCTTATCAAGGGGTATCGTGGTACCCAGTTACTGGGTTGTAGAGGTCAGGTAGGCAGTCGCTTCAGGTAAAATACTGGTATTCATCATCATCCGGTTAGACTGGAAGCCGACCCCAACACAGTTGGGAAAAGGGTAGGCAGATGATGACTGTATAACGTAACAACTTTTTTGTGAACCATATAATATGTAATCATCAGAATGATAAATCTATATATTAAAATATATATTACCTATTTAATATTTATATAATATTTATTTATTTAATAATATAATTAATCTAGAATTCATTAATTCAGTGACGGACAACGCACAGCCCAACCCGCCTTTTTGACGTTCGAAAAGTGCTGATTCTCAGCCTAATTTGAATAAATGACTTTGGATTTTTTTTTTGCCTGCCAAGCGTGGCGATTATGGCAACCCCCCCCCTTTGGGGGAGGCCCATGTCCAGCAGTGGACGTCTTTCGGCTGAAATGATGATGAAGGGGTTAAATAGGTGATAAAAGTTTGTATGGAAGTTCGTAATTTTTGGCGATGGTATACGTCATTGGGCACATGGCATGTGTTTAAAGAACATTGCAAGTTCAAAAAAAACTTAATTTAATCACAGCACGAAATAAAAGAGTGCTTAGATAATCATCACATCGTCCTGTACTGTCATTGCTTAAAATAATAAATGGTAAAATTGTGTTGTCCATGAGCAAATCTTTACCCTGTCATTTTCAAGGTGTCTTTCAATAATCATTTACTACATAAAAAAGTAGTATGACCATCTGAAATGACCTAACGTATGCAGTGCGTTAGGTTGTGTTTGTAAACAAATATATTTCGAGTGGAGTTCTTAAACACATGGTATGTCAGAGAATTTGTTGTATTTTTGTGGTCGGCAGTCGATCTCGTGTAAATATTGCCAATCATAAGCCTGTCCCCCGCATAGTTTACGTAAAAACAAGTATTATGTGTGGTATTCCGCGTTTGCATAACTTACTCTGTGATTGTTCACTTCCCGTCTGCTATTATTCTAGTTACATTATACTATGCAAGGCTGCGTCACGCGTCACTATCACACATTAATAAGAACCAGCTCATTTGAGCACTAACTAGACTGTCGCTGGAGGGAGAAATGTCGCCGCCCCCGACTTACACCCACGTCCGCCTTCGTATTTCTATATACTTTCCTCCTGCCCACGGATACATAAAGAATCTTTAGAAATACTTATTTACTACTTATACCACGTATTGTCGCCACGAGGGCGTTGCATCAATAATAATAATCTCTTTACAAGCAAAAATCATAAATTCTGTCACATGTTTGGGACGCTGTCACTCCCACATCAAGGTTGATCAATCAAAAAGGATCGGCTGAATGGGATCAATAAGTATGGTGAATGTGGTGGGCGATCGGTCGTCGAACTGCGCGGGCGCAAGCCGGTGGTGCGCTCTAATTCAATTTAACGACAATCCATTGCGCACTAGGCTAACATTCCGCCTCGTTGCCACCCATCCATTAGTTGTATTACTCAACTATCTCTACATGAGTGTTGCCTTGGCCCTGGTGACTGTTCCGCGGATTAAATTACGGACTTTAATTTTAAAATCTCATGTTGAGTCAAATGATTCAGTATTCTATTGACCATCATTATGATTTAACGCTTAATGCTGAATGCTTACCATAATAATGTTGGACATTAAAGCATTCTGTAAGTGGCGTTTAATGTTAAAGGTTTCATATTTCTTAGGATTTATGGACACTACACTATTAACTACAGGCATATATAGGTACTCTAAATGTACTGGTAAGATTATCCGTCTATTGATTTACGATAATGGGAAATAGTTTTCTATGTTTATCTCATGATAATTAAGCTCTAACTATTTTTTCTTTGATAATACTACTTTGGTCGGGACCGGATCTGCAAGGATGGGCCGTGTCACCTTGAATGCCGGATGCCCCGGCGTTCTGTCGGAGGAGCTATCGGCCGTCAATCGTGTGAGCGTCTCGCCATATTATATTATAGTCGTCTGTCTGTTTGTCTGTGCAACTGCGAGAGCTGTTTTTATTTTACGACCATCCACGTCCGCCGAGCGAGTCCTCAGACAAGGTCGACGGTTCTTATAACCAATCAACTGGTGCATTTATAAGAACTGCATATAAGTTAGTTGCAATCAGATGTAGGTGCACAAAAAGCTTCAAAAAGTATCCAATCGTAAGCATACTGTCATGTAGGATCGATAGGATCAAAAAGAATAAAACGTTTGCAAGAATTTCAAGGGAAGAACGTGTCTCGTCTCTAAAGTCTTCAACGGAAATGGATTGGACGTGGGCGACACCTACGGAGTGCGCGAGTGACCACTTTCAACACAAAGTGACAAATTTAATATCGTTATCTATTTCTGTAACTCCTCATCTTAGCTCGTTAACATTTATTTTCTGCTCGTTTGTTCCAGGTAAGTGCTCCGCAATCATCGCCGCGATCCGCTGAAGGTCAAGCTCTCCATCAATCAATTACACTAGATAGTAATGCGTAGATATTAATGGCTAGTATTTTATCCTTATTTACTCGGACCCCTCGTATTTATTACAATGTTAAACACGTGTCAACTGTAATCAATTGAACTCTAATGTGTCAATGTCAGTGAATACAGAGTAGGATATATCTTAATCATACAATAGGATATTGTGACCGCGC
The DNA here is from genome assembly GCA_948098905.1 of Tiliacea aurago. NCBI lineage: Eukaryota > Metazoa > Arthropoda > Insecta > Lepidoptera > Noctuidae > Tiliacea > Tiliacea aurago. The sequence continues at coordinate 23,841,357 of OX402585.1, forward strand.
TCTCTCTGGGCGTGGAGTGCATCACAATTTGTAACACTACGACTTATTTCCGCATCCGCTATTGTAACGTTGTCCACTGCAATTTAATCATCTCTTCGAGTGACAAGATGTATTAGAGCAGTTTCACGGTGGCTGTTATCAAAAGTACTAGAATGCGCTCTTTAACCACAATTTTAAGGTTGAAACTTGTTTGTGTTTAAAATTGAGTGGTTCCCTTTGATGTAGTACGGGAATATCGACAAAGACGGATGTCCGGTGCCGGTCAGGATTTGTTTCACATGAACGTTGCTTCTCTGTGGCTTCGTCAAGATGAAGACGGAGAGCGAACGGTTATTTTTCAATCTTATTTCGGGAAAATATTATTTGTAATGCTAAATAAAGAGGACCTTACATTTCATTTTAAAGCCACTGAGACTGTGACAAAAGAGAAGAGTGCGAAGCTGTTTTTCCTAACGGAAAATCCATCACATAAAACTAAAATAATGTGTTTTCCTTAATAAATACCTCTAAAACTGAATATTTGCCCGGAATATACGCACGAATGGCTTTATCGTTAACATAATATTTTGTTTGCTAAGATTCGGCATCAATTTATTATCGAGCTGTCAAAAAATATCTTTTGAAGTTTTAATCTGATGCTGAAAGGAAAATCATAAAGGTTGTTTGCTTAAAAAATTAACATTAGTTAGCGTTGGAAACGGAGGAAAGAAGCTAAAAATCCTTCCGGTTCTTTTGATATAGCGGATAAGCGGCGTACGTGCATTTCAAAGGGCCAGTGTGTTTGTCCGCCTAGGCTTGGGTAAACATCATTCGTTGAACGGGTGTGTGATTTCAGCCTTTTGTGTTTTTCTGTACATTTGTTGCTGGGTAGCAATTTAATCTCATTATATATGCACATCCGGAAGTTGCCCGCATTGGAATTAAAAAAAAATTGTGTGGACATATTGTATCACAGCGACAGTAGCCGATAAAGTTTATAATTTGTATAATACCCTTTGTCGGGTCGGTGTGTTTTATTCTCTTCGGTATTTTCATTGATTCATCTTTGCACGTGGCAGCATACAATATCACAGACAATTATATACTGTTTTACCGGGAAACCATAAACAGCCAAGTCTAACAATGGGCCGGAAAACGAAAGGGTACACAAGAACGGAACTGAAAGAAAAGTAAAATAAGCTTGCTTTTAATCAGGACTGTCGAATGCGCTCGGAAATCTTGGCAAAATCTCCTATGCCACCAACTTAAAAGCTACACCTTACGGCAATTCATACAAACTTTCAAGCCCTTGTTTTTCGAGATGACTGAACCGATTTTAAAGAAACTTCATACGCATAAGCAGGATACATACAAAGGTTACAAGTAAAGAACATAATCGAAATGTCTTATATAAAAACAGATAACAGGAAATCTCTGGAATCTATGGAAAATTTAAAATCGGTCTAATTTGGCTGTTACACTATTTTTCGAAAATATTCTTTACTAACTTTTTAGACCTTTCAATTTTCCGATACCCTAAATCCCTATTAGTAAATTACCGTTAACATTCGGTATTTGGCGAGTGGTGCGCGGACGTTTTGCATACAATGCCCATGTTGGTGCGCTTGCGCAATGACGCGGTCATCGGGCCGGATGTGACGCTGCGGCCCGTGCCAAATTGTACCTACATTATGTGGACTAGATAGCCTTTCAATGCCCTAGGGTAACCAGCTATGTTAGTACATCTGGCTTTATTATGAAGTATTATGAAGACTCGTGGAGATATGGTATTTCTGTCAAAATTGTGCCTACAACAATAATGTTTTCTATCTTGCATATTTGGAGTAGGTCGCATTTCGTTACCATGTAATTTGGGGACGGTAGTCGAAGGAAAGGAAGTGTCGTCCTTTTTAGCTGTCCCAAATTAGTATAAATACTAAATAATAATAATAATAATAATATATCGATGTTCTGCGTCATGAAGTGACCAATTATGCTTGCTAAGTTCTGATTCCATGTTCAGTAGTAAGCATTTATCGACAATGTTAATAATGATAAAATTATGGATATCTTTTGCATTTCGTGTCATAATTTGATTTTCTTATTGCATAGTGCAATGCCAAGAAGCTCCCACTGCTACTGCTCCTACATTGTAACTATCGGGCGCGGTTTTAGCTTCTGTGTTCCACTCGATTACCGATAAGTTTAATATTTTATTTGTCTTATATTGTGTGACCTTGTGAACCGGATTATATTGTGCTTTTTAATTCCTGAAAACTTCATTCACACTAGCTTTTTTGATGCTGACTGATAATAAATCAAAGAATCCAATTGCGGTCTAGTACAAATATGTTATAATGTTTCATAAAGCGAAATTGAAATATCGAATATCGATGTCTAAACTGATGGTTTGGTGTGACAATTTGCAGTTCAGTTCGTAGCTCTATTCAATATTATCGCTCTGACCTATTAAACTAACCTAAAAATCGCTCAATCATTTGCATCCGCTATTACTTACCGTCAGTTCTGAGTTAGTCAGTTTTTTTTTACAGAACTCTGAAAAACCATAATTAGATACTATTGTTTTCTCTGTGAGAACCAAACACAAAGTTTTTTATGTTAACGTTAAAGAAAAAAATCTCGATTTATTTAAATTTCTGTAACCTCGAAAGGCAGTCGACCAATTTGGATAAAGTTTACCGTTAGCATTGTTTTTTGTTCGGCAAATATATTTCAGCCTGACATTTAATTATTATTTTATACACAATGACAGGAATATTTACTTGTAAAGTATTATATTATTTTAATTATTGTGAATGTGAAGACTATGTGGGTTATTGCTTTTTTTTTCTCAGGTAGTGTTAATCATGGTCTGGCAGTTTGAGTCATATAAGTGGCCTACCCAAATGTCCTTTCTTTGGTATTGATCGTCGCATCGTTGAGCTCCTTAAATTCTGAGTAGAGCTGCACGATTACTGACAAATGCGTGCACTGACTGGTCAGGTCCACTCAACCTGTGTGGTTCTTTCCTCAAAAGACCATTTCAGACACCAATCTACATGGTCTTCACATGATCTGACCAAGATTATGTCTGGACTTTAAAAGAGACTATGACCTCTGAGTTTGTTTCGGCCTTTCTTCTCAGAGTAGTCAGATAGGAAACGCCGACCTCATCTAGTTTTTAAAATATGATTGACGTGTAAAAGTGTTTGTACAAACCTACTTACAGAAATAAAATCATTTATCATTTATCATTTAGCCAAAAGTATTTCAGAATGCATAAAACTGTTAATGAGGACTTTTGCAACACTTGCAACTGAATTTTATAAAGTTAACTATCTGTTGGTGCGCTCGTCATTTATGTTTATCGACATTATGCTCTACTGCACTATTGCATTTGCAATGTACCCTCGAGAAATTCCAAAAACTCGTTTTAAGAAGCTGCCCAATATAATAGAATGTCTAGGATGTGTTGTGAAGATTGAACTTCATTCGGTTGATGTACGGGCCTGTCTGGACACTTGACACTTCCTAATCGTGTGGGTTTGAGATTCTTGAATTTAATAGATTGTTTTCGTTCACGAAAATCCCCTAATCAATTCATCCATTTCTGCCTAGTTTTTGGAAACAGAACTCTTACAAATCTTACTCTAGAAGATTGTATGAATGTTTTGAAGGAATTGAATGAATTCGAATTTGAATGAATGTTATGAATTTATGACCCGTTGTATGCGTGGGTTCCCTCTTCGAGCCGGAAACAAATTAGCTTCACACCGCAAATCAACGCACAGTCTTGCTATTCAAGACAATTAGACGGGGCTAAGAGTACTAATGGAAGAGGTTATTGTGGTCAGGTCCACCCCAACTGTCTGATTTGACTATTCTACAGTATAAACTGAGCTAACCAAAGTATCAGAGGTGTACAAGAGATTTAAGACATAGAGGGACTAGAAGTAATGTCACTTTTTTTTTTTTTTGTTGCAAAGTTATCAAATAACGTCTCTCGCTCTGGGCGGAGCGGGAGGGCGTGTCAGACTTTTACTGACTAAAACCCACCCGTGTTCCTTCCGTTGCCTGTGTGCCAAGGCCACGATATCCCTTTCGGACGAACTCGCAACCCTGGCAGGCATTGACCCTAATGGACCCCGTCAATCCGTGCTGACATCTCTTTGAAGCGCGCGTGGAAGACAACGCGCCGTCGGCCCGGGCCTGGTCCTTATGGGACGGTGAGCTACCCATCGCTCACCGTCCGCAAATAATTGCCATGTTACACTTTACATTATTACTGACACAAACCTTTGACGCATCTAAGAAATTTATTTATTTTATCTAAATGCTACGAAAATAAACCGTAGTTAAGTCCAGTAAATTATGTATTTTATCTAAATGCTACGAAAATAAACCGTAGTTAAGTCCAGTTAAAAGGCCTATGTCCAGCAGTGGACGTCTTTCGGCTGAAATGAAGTCCAGTTAATAATAACAATTAATAATTCCGCTGCACTGGAGGATGTCTTCAAGGTTCTGGACTGGAAAGTCATCAATTTCAATGGCGACTATGGCGAGTACATGACTCAGCTTCGGTTTGCCGGCGATATGGTAGTCATGGTTGAGACTATGGAGGAACTCAGTACAGTGCTCGATGACCTCAGTAGTGCGTGTTGCCAGTGACCTATGGCACTGAAACGTGGGTGTTCACAATGGGCCTTTTTAGAAGGCTAAAAGTTACTCAAAGGGCAATTGAGAGGGCTATGCTTGGAGGTTCCCTACGTGATTGAATCAGTACTGAAGAAATTTGAGAATTGGAATATTGCTCGCAGAACAGATGGACGATGGGACAGAAAGGTTCTGGAGTGGCGGCCGCGTACCGGAAGACGTAGCGTTGAAAGCCTCCCACAAGGTGGACCGATGATCTTGTGAAGACCGCAGGAATCCGCTGGATGCGGGAAGAACAGATCCGGTTGAAGTGGCGGTGCTTGGGGGCAGTGTCGTATTTACCCTTAGGCCAAGAGGGCCATGGTCCGGGGCGGCAGAATGCAAAGGGCGGCGCAACGTGCCCCTTGCAGTGTGCCTCATTTTCTTGATTCAATCAGTTATACTTAACTTATAGCCGCCCTAACTTCTAATCTGTATGAATGGTCAAAAAAAACCTATCTGAGGTATGGTGCAAACATTTTTGAGCTCGCTTCGCTCTCTTTTTGCATCCTGCAATCTCGTTAATTATTCTTAAGCTTTTATGCAATGCATAAGTTGACAAAGTAACTTCAATATAATCTGTATGAATAGTAAAAAAAAATAACCTGCGAGGCGGGGTCCTAAAAATTTCGAGCTCACTTTGCCTGCTCTTGCATTCTCTCAATTTTGATACTTTTATCAATAATTTGACGATGTAACTTCTACGACGAGTCTATCCATGCAATTGCTCATGCCGCATGTGATACAGGTTTATCCTAGTACAGGCATCTAACATTTTATACCTTTGTAATTATAAGATTTGTAACGCCGCCAAAGATGTCGCCACTGTAGTGACAGCCAGCCAGCCAAACCGCCATCGCCGTGACGTCACATCCTACCACAAGGCCTAAGTGGGGGGTGTGACAGTTGCCGCCACGCCAGCCAGCCAGCCAGCCAATATAAAAACTAGTTGCGCCTTCGCATGAGGTTGATTATAATTTGTAAAATCGAGGAAATATAAGTGATTGCATTAAAACCGTTTTGAATTATTTCCACGCCTACCTGAGTGTTATAATTCAGAAGTGTGATCCACGCAAAAAGATGAATCTATTGTGAAGATGAAACTGCCGATTCTGACGATGATGAAATGCCTTCACGCAACGCCGAAAACAACTAATAACTTACAAAAAATGTTTGCCGCCGGGAATATAGATCATAAAGGTTAGCATAACCGGAAACACTGAAGAAAACAACGTGGTGACGCCAGTACGCCACTATGAGCTCCAAGACGTTCCTTACTCGATCCCTGCATCAGTGCTTAGCGGAAGCTCTGGCTACCTGAAGATCATGAACAGTGGAGAAAAGGGTGTTAACTGGAAGGAAGGGACCATTTTGCTGCGTGCTGAAAGCTGCAGGGATGTTCAGGTCAGTGCCACTGCCAGTAATAGCCTATTGCTTGACAAAAAATGCCTTTTATCTGCCAAAAATATATACTGCCAGTATAGCCTCTAGTAATAATCGTGCCATAGGGGGGATAGATGTAGATAAAGTTAACGTAGGGCTCATAGCAACAGTAAGGCACAAATAAAAAAATAGAACTTTTATCACAATTGGGCGACTGTTTCGCAGCTAGCACTCTAAGAGTTAGGATGTACCGATCTTGAAAACCTGCGTATTAAGCTACAACCAATCAGCCTGTATTTCGTCATCCCTATAGACTTTCTCAGGAACAAGAAATTATTAAATCTAAAATTTCTGACTTGCTTAGTTCCGTATATTATTAAAGAATCTCAGTCAAACTACGCGTCCCCAGTAGTGCCAGTTAAAAAAGAAAAATGGATAGAATACGCTCAATGCCATCACGGTTCGCGATAGATATCCGCTGCCTAATATTGACAACCAGGTTTCAAATTTACCGGTATGAATTACTTTACCAGTCTAGATCTAGCCCAAGGTTATCATGAATTATTGATTTTACCGGAAGATACTCATAAGACTGCGTTTGTAATAGTATGACGGTCATTACAAATACAATCGGGTACCGTTTCGCCTCGCGAATGCCCCATCTGTATTTATGCGCCTGATAAATAAAATCATAAACTCTATAAATAACCCTAGTGATATTAAATCATCATCATTAAGTCAACAAAATCCGGAAATAAGTACCTACTAGCTTTCTTAGATGATTTATTATTGCCCTCTATTGAAATACCGACGGGTACTGAATTATTAAAAAAAGGTTCTCGTTAAATTGCGATCCAAAAATTTAAATATGAAAAAAAAATCATTAAAAAAAAATACTATAACTTACCTCGGTCACGAAATATCCCTGGAAAACATTCAACCGGGTGAATTGAAGTTATCGGCTGTTTCACAGTTTCGAAACCGCGTAATGTTCATGAGATTAGACAGTTCATTGCTTTATAGTAGTTACTTTCGTAAATATATAGCTAATTTTGCATTAGTAGTACGCTCACTCACGAAACTGACGAAGAAAAATGGGACTTGGGATGAAACCCAGTCCAAAAGTTTTTGTGATTTAAAGATAAAAACTTTGTAGTAAACCATTATTAGCAATTTACGATCCGAAACTGACTACCGAAATTCACACAGGTACTTGGAAGTTAGGAATTGAGGGTATGTTACTACAAAAACAAACCGATGACAGTTTGCGCCCTGTTATGTATTTTAGCCGCGTCACTAGTCGGGAAGAAAGTGTGTACCGTTATGAACTCGAAACATTGGCTGTAGTAGAATCTTTAGGTAGGTTTCGGGTTTACGTACAGGGTAGACAAGTACAACGGGTAGTAACAGACTGTACCGCCGTTCGCGACACATTAACAAAACACGACCTCATTCCGCGTATTTCTTGGCGGTGGTTACTGATTCAGGAATACGACATATCGATCAATTATAGGCCCAGTGAGCGCATGCAAGATGCATTAAGTAGAAATTCTGTAGGTACAAACGCTTAATGTTGACCGTTTCGATGTAATGGATTGGTTTGCCACCGTGCAAAACGAGGATGAAAAATTATAACGCATCATAGATTTGTTATAAGGTGGTTGTAAGGATTTAGTTATAGGTGTATAGGTATAGTAAATAATTACGCGTGGATTAATGAGAGACTTTAACGTAAAACCCTGAATGGCTACCACGTAGTTGTCCCGGGACTAGCTAGGTGGAAAATATTACAAAAACACCATGACGATATAGGTCATGTAGGTCATAAGCAATGTTCTGAAGCTATCCTAATCCTAACTAATATTATAATGCGAAAATAAGTTGGTTTGTTTGTTTATTACCTTTTCACGCCTAAACCGCTGAACCGATCATCCTGAAATTTTGCATATACGTTGTCGGAGAGACGGACATAGGGTACCTTTCATCCCGAAAAAAAGTACTGTTCTTATGGTAGGTAATAGATGGCGCCACGTGTCTTTCGAATCATTATTGAATTATATTATGGGACAAGCAGAGTACAACCCGAAATGATTGTCAAATTCTAAATTAACGTGAGCGAAGCCGCGAGTAAAAACTAGCAAGAATATTTTCTGGTTTCCAAAACTGTCTGTGCTTCTTGCGCTTCAAAAAAAAGTATGTGCCATCATGTCTGCATTGTGCTTACGGTGAATATGGCAAGAGGGAAGGCAAACTCCACCCCATACCAATACCAAAAAGCCTAATGAGCCGACGCGAATGGTCCACCTAGGACCGTTCACTCGTACTAAAAAGGGGTATCAATACACATGTTCGTGATGACTGACGCCTTCTCTAAATTTGTGGTAGCTGAACCGGCTCGTACTGTTAACTTTGTGGAAACCATTCGACTTTTGAAAAAGATATTTAGTTTATTTGGGTACCCTAAACCAGTAGTTTCTGATCGGAAAGCCTTCACGAGCAGGTATTTTAAAAGATTTGCTACTGGATAACAATTTAGGCATATATTAAACGCTATAGCATGTCCCAGAGCAAACGGTCAGGTCGAACGCACCAACCGTACCATATTGGATGATATATGGACCATTGAACCCAGTGATGCTTCTCACAATTGGGATAACAGCTTACCTGACGTCATTTGGGGTATAAATAATACGGTTAATGCAACTATAGGATATAAGCCGTACGATCTAATGTTTGCTCAAACTGGTAGGCCCGCATGTGATTTTTCCATTCCCAGTCAGGTATCAGAATCTGTTCAGTCTAAGCGTTCTAAAGCTCGTAAACGTATTCAGGTAGCTAGTACAAGAATGAAGCGAAATTACGACAAGAAACGTAAAAATAGCACTATTTATAAAAGAGGTGACTATGTATTATGGCGACAAGCACCAACCAATAGCGTTGGTAAAGTGAACTCTAAGTTAGATGACGTATATTATGGCCCCTATATGTAGTGATTAAAGTTTTAGGCAACGATCGGTATAGGATTAGAAGTATTAAGGGACTCGGAGGGTATAAACAGTTTACCGGTCTAGTATCAGCCGACGCTATTCGCCCATATATGAGTGTAGCACGAGCGGGTATGTCCAATAGTGCAAGTAATACTGACGGGCAGCTAGAAACAGAAGATCTAATAGATCTGCTAGAGAGTTGATTTGTTCCCAGGGGTTCCTTCGTCCCATGCTATGTTGATTGTATGACTAATCATGCTTTGTGTTCCCATTGCGGGAGCAATGCTTACAGGATGGCCGAATGTAACGCCGCCAAAGATGTCGCCACTGTAGTGACAGCCAGCCAGCCAAACCGCCATCGCCGTGACGTCACATCCTACCACAAGGCCTAAGTGGGGGGTGTGACAGTTGCCGCCACGCCAGCCAGCCAGCCAGCCAATATAAAAACTAGTTGCGCCTTCGCATGAGGTTGATTATAATTTGTAAAATCGAGGAAATATAAGTGATTGCATTAAAACCGTTTTGAATTATTTCCACGCCTACCTGAGTGTTATAGATTTTATGTCAAGATTTTACCAATTGTAATACTGAATAAAAATATTATTATTATTATTCCTTTATTTCATTAAATATACATATAAATTATATTTTTAAATATTAGAATATAAACAAAATATAAAAACATTTAAAAATATAAAAAATAGTAGCCCACCGGTATCGGGGAGTAATTCCACTTTGCCCCACCAAGCCCGCCACCCTGGTGTGGCAAAGTGGACTGCCTAAAATTTTGCAGTGGAATATGCCCCACTATTCTGATTTGATGGGGCGGATAACACTAGCATAAACACTTTGTGGATTCTGCCCCACTAGGGTTGGCACCTCAGGATTTGTGTATGAAGGTTAACATGTATTTTTACATTTGTTTGTAAAAAAAATAAATGTATACCTATATCTGTAAGTAAAACGTTATTAGTGCTGGAAGCTTAGATTTAATACGTAGCGAAGTGGTTTAAATAAAAGTAAAAAATAAATAAATAATTTTAATGTACTATTTATTTCTGGAAGGAATCGGTTTATAAATCACAGATTAATTACCTTTTACAAATAAAATTTTACTAACTAAGATAAATCTTGATAATCACAAATTAAACAATGATTTGTTCTTATGATATGTTCTTAAAACGAAACATATTTACTACATAACTATTCAAAATCACAGATTCTTCATCATTTGGTATACCTTTTACAAATAAAATCTTACTAACTAAGATAAATCTTGATAATCACAAATTAAACAATGATTTGTTCTTATGATATGTTCTTAAAACGAAACATATTTACTACATAACTATTCAAAATCACAGATTCGTCATCATTTTGTATGGTTTGTGTAGATATAGGTATTTTCTTACTGATTACGTTATAAATAATAAAAATAAATTTAAACTATATACATACAAACAGCCACTAAATTACTTGTTACAAAAAATAGAATCACAGATTATAGAGTCACAGATTATAGAATCACAGATTGATCGACATGGTATAAAACAGTCTTATGTATTACCTTATGAATAAAAACAATTTATATGCAAAAAAAACAGCCACGAAATTACTTCCGGCTAAAAAACAAAAACTAAAATTATAGAATGATAAAATTTTACATAGCAAAAAGTCTTATTAATACAAATAAGAAACATCCTAACGAAAGTAGGTAAATACTGACTGTTGACAAAATAATTATCATAACAAACAGCCACTATATTAGTTTGAGTACTGACTATTTATAAGAATTAAAATCATCTAAAATCATAGATTTTGTATTTGTTTAGTTCACATTTTTTGGAAAAACTAAAATAGATTTCTTGGAAAAACTATCTTAGTTTTTCCAAAAAATGTCCAACCGTAATGTCGCCGTTTATGAGCTCCATTTGGGCATCTTGTATATTCTGATCGTTTTGTATATATTTATCAAGGCGTAGCTTGGAAGGTTGGTTCTGCATAGATTTAACTATTGAAAGCGTTATGTCTTCGTATAAGACATTAAGAAGTCTTAATAAACTGGGGCTTTTTTTAAGAATTTTTTTGTTAAGTTTATTATGCCAACTTTCGAGGGCATTAGTTGTGCGGTGTTTTGCCCCAAATACGCACCACACTTTTAAAAAGTTATCTTTCAGCCAATTGCGCAGCATATATTTTCTAAATTCATTACTTTTTTCGTCATCTGGGCTTTGTGCGGCTATGTAAAACCAACCTTCAAAAATCTTTTCTTCTGGTAATAAGGGTAAGACTGCGCTAAGCGCTACTTGTTTTCGCAAATATTTAGATTTTGTCAACCCTAACCCTTTCCCCTTTTTCCAAATTGCTTTACAAAAATGAAAAAAGCACCCTTTGATTGATGCTGATTTAAAGACATTTATAAAACCAGTCATAGCCGCTGCCTCAAAATCCGACTGAAAACTATGTGGTTGCCAATCCGGAATCTGTGATTTTATTACAGAAAAGAGAGCGGTGTAAGCTTTGGTTGATTTAGTACTCATAAGAGCATATACTAATGGCACAATATTTGTTGTTTGTTGGGAGCTACCCAAATCAGCATGCAACGAATACAATTGTAGGAACGGTTGTGGGCAACTTTTAAAAGTGCCATCGCCAAAAAAATGTTTGCAGGTTTTCATCAAATTCTTAGCTTGCTCTGAACAAAATAATAAAATAGAAATATCTTCGTCAATATACTTGGCAAGTAAAAAAGAATGAAATTTTTCAGGAACTTCTATTTCTGATAATGTATTGTAATATATTTTTTTTACATTAGCATCTTTGTTTCTGTATTTATACAATGCAGACTTTACTTTACAAAATGGAGGAATTTTACTCACAATATTGCTGTTGCTACTTTCTAAATATAAGGAAGCTACATTTTTGTCGTATGTTGCTGGAATGCTTGGTACGTCTGCTGAAGTGATTTCTCTCTTTATTTTCTGCATTAATTTTGTCACTTTGTTTCGGTCAAAATCAGGTTGACATTGGTGAGGTTTTTCGTTTAAAAGTATATTTCCCTGAAAACAAAAAAATGTAGGTATTAGAAAATATTTATAACATAGCACAACTTCAAGTAATATTATATGTATATGTATTATTATTATTTTAAATTGTATTAGACCCGTATTACTAAAAGTGAGTCAGTAAAAAGAATTACTAATAAGTAGGGACTTACTTTCACTACAATCGACCCATTGCACTTTTGTCTCCTTCTGTTTTTGCATTCCCAAATTTCAGATGCATTTTTGTACTTTCTTTTGAAATAGTATTGATGCCCAGCTCTAATAATACATTTTCCATCATTTATAAATTCAAGGCCAGTTTGCCCACTAGAACTTCCTGCTACAGAGTCTTCTGCCATTTTTGTAAAGCTGAAAAACACAAAAAATATCTTATTAAAAAAAATCTACACAAATCATCAGCATCCATGAAAAATAAATACGAAAATACTTACAATAAACTCAATACCACTCACCACCACTCCACAAATGCAAATGTCCGTCTATTTTGTAAACAAACAGAATGAAACAAAAAATGTCAGACAAGGACAACCGATAAGTCGCGGTGGGCGAGGCAGTGGTGAACCATAACCGGTTTAGTCATTTTTACTCCAACAGCATGTTTTAATCTCAGATTAAATAAAAAAATACTAACAAACAAATGAAGCCATGATGTTTGTACGTAAAGGACCTCAAAATAATAGACCTATTTTGACATTTGTGTTCGCGGCGTAATTAGTGATGTAACCATACGACTCGTAGCTAATTTTATGAGCTTATAATTACAAGTATTTATTTACTTTTTCGAAGCCGGGATAAAATGATATAGATTTTTTTTTAAACTTAAATCCTTCCGATATTTTTATTACTTTCGAATGCATTTCAACGCATTTTTTTATTATTTAATAAGTATTTGATTTATTCAAAGATAAAAAATAATAATATGACAATAATACAAGTACATATCACAAGACTTAATAACTAGACTTAATAAATTAACATAAAACTATAACTCTCATAAAGCGTTTCTGAACGCATTCTTTCACAATCTGTGGTTACGTTACGTTTCGATACTAGTAATATAGTATTTACGATTTCTTTTAATAATTATTATTTAAATTATCCCTTTAGTAATAGTGTTCTCGTACATTATTCTTCGTTTTTTGTTATTTAATAGTTATCAACAGTGATAATGTATCAATTTCTGGGCAAACATCTAAATATATTTTTAAATCATTTAATGTTTGCAACGGATGGATCGGAACGTAAATGGAATACAAATAGCAAATGTCACAGCTATGTCAGACTAAATTGAATAAATACAGCAAAACTATATAATGTATTTATTTAAATCCAGGAAGATCAGTGGTTACATTTATTTTTTTTACAAACAAATGTAAAAATACATGTTAACCTTCATACACAAATCCTGAGGTGCCAACCCTAGTGGGGCAGAATCCACAAAGTGTTTATGCTAGTGTTATCCGCCCCATCAAATCAGAATAGTGGGGCATATTCCACTGCAAAATTTTAGGCAGTCCACTTTGCCACACCAGGGTGGCGGGCTTGGTGGGGCAAAGTGGAATTACTCATCGGGGAGTAATTCCACTTTGCCCCACCAAGCCCGCCACCCTGGTGTGGCAAAGTGGACTGCCTAAAATTTTGCAGTGGAATATGCCCCACTATTCTGATTTGATGGGGCGGATAACACTAGCATAAACACTTTGTGGATTCTGCCCCACTAGGGTTGGCACCTCAGGATTTGTGTATGAAGGTTAACATGTATTTTTACATTTGTTTGTAAAAAAAATAAATGTATACCTATATCTGTAAGTAAAACGTTATTAGTGCTGGAAGCTTAGATTTAATACGTAGCGAAGTGGTTTAAATAAAAGTAAAAAATAAATAAATAATTTTAATGTACTATTTATTTCTGGAAGGAATCGGTTTATAAATCACAGATTAATTACCTTTTACAAATAAAATTTTACTAACTAAGATAAATCTTGATAATCACAAATTAAACAATGATTTGTTCTTATGATATGTTCTTAAAACGAAACATATTTACTACATAACTATTCAAAATCACAGATTCTTCATCATTTGGTATACCTTTTACAAATAAAATCTTACTAACTAAGATAAATCTTGATAATCACAAATTAAACAATGATTTGTTCTTATGATATGTTCTTAAAACGAAACATATTTACTACATAACTATTCAAAATCACAGATTCGTCATCATTTTGTATGGTTTGTGTAGATATAGGTATTTTCTTACTGATTACGTTATAAATAATAAAAATAAATTTAAACTATATACATACAAACAGCCACTAAATTACTTGTTACAAAAAATAGAATCACAGATTATAGAGTCACAGATTATAGAATCACAGATTGATCGACATGGTATAAAACAGTCTTATGTATTACCTTATGAATAAAAACAATTTATATGCAAAAAAAACAGCCACGAAATTACTTCCGGCTAAAAAACAAAAACTAAAATTATAGAATGATAAAATTTTACATAGCAAAAAGTCTTATTAATACAAATAAGAAACATCCTAACGAAAGTAGGTAAATACTGACTGTTGACAAAATAATTATCATAACAAACAGCCACTATATTAGTTTGAGTACTGACTATTTATAAGAATTAAAATCATCTAAAATCATAGATTTTGTATTTGTTTAGTTCACATTTTTTGGAAAAACTAAAATAGATTTCTTGGAAAAACTATCTTAGTTTTTCCAAAAAATGTCCAACCGTAATGTCGCCGTTTATGAGCTCCATTTGGGCATCTTGTATATTCTGATCGTTTTGTATATATTTATCAAGGCGTAGCTTGGAAGGTTGGTTCTGCATAGATTTAACTATTGAAAGCGTTATGTCTTCGTATAAGACATTAAGAAGTCTTAATAAACTGGGGCTTTTTTTAAGAATTTTTTTGTTAAGTTTATTATGCCAACTTTCGAGGGCATTAGTTGTGCGGTGTTTTGCCCCAAATACGCACCACACTTTTAAAAAGTTATCTTTCAGCCAATTGCGCAGCATATATTTTCTAAATTCATTACTTTTTTCGTCATCTGGGCTTTGTGCGGCTATGTAAAACCAACCTTCAAAAATCTTTTCTTCTGGTAATAAGGGTAAGACTGCGCTAAGCGCTACTTGTTTTCGCAAATATTTAGATTTTGTCAACCCTAACCCTTTCCCCTTTTTCCAAATTGCTTTACAAAAATGAAAAAAGCACCCTTTGATTGATGCTGATTTAAAGACATTTATAAAACCAGTCATAGCCGCTGCCTCAAAATCCGACTGAAAACTATGTGGTTGCCAATCCGGAATCTGTGATTTTATTACAGAAAAGAGAGCGGTGTAAGCTTTGGTTGATTTAGTACTCATAAGAGCATATACTAATGGCACAATATTTGTTGTTTGTTGGGAGCTACCCAAATCAGCATGCAACGAATACAATTGTAGGAACGGTTGTGGGCAACTTTTAAAAGTGCCATCGCCAAAAAAATGTTTGCAGGTTTTCATCAAATTCTTAGCTTGCTCTGAACAAAATAATAAAATAGAAATATCTTCGTCAATATACTTGGCAAGTAAAAAAGAATGAAATTTTTCAGGAACTTCTATTTCTGATAATGTATTGTAATATATTTTTTTTACATTAGCATCTTTGTTTCTGTATTTATACAATGCAGACTTTACTTTACAAAATGGAGGAATTTTACTCACAATATTGCTGTTGCTACTTTCTAAATATAAGGAAGCTACATTTTTGTCGTATGTTGCTGGAATGCTTGGTACGTCTGCTGAAGTGATTTCTCTCTTTATTTTCTGCATTAATTTTGTCACTTTGTTTCGGTCAAAATCAGGTTGACATTGGTGAGGTTTTTCGTTTAAAAGTATATTTCCCTGAAAACAAAAAAATGTAGGTATTAGAAAATATTTATAACATAGCACAACTTCAAGTAATATTATATGTATATGTATTATTATTATTTTAAATTGTATTAGACCCGTATTACTAAAAGTGAGTCAGTAAAAAGAATTACTAATAAGTAGGGACTTACTTTCACTACAATCGACCCATTGCACTTTTGTCTCCTTCTGTTTTTGCATTCCCAAATTTCAGATGCATTTTTGTACTTTCTTTTGAAATAGTATTGATGCCCAGCTCTAATAATACATTTTCCATCATTTATAAATTCAAGGCCAGTTTGCCCACTAGAACTTCCTGCTACAGAGTCTTCTGCCATTTTTGTAAAGCTGAAAAACACAAAAAATATCTTATTAAAAAAAATCTACACAAATCATCAGCATCCATGAAAAATAAATACGAAAATACTTACAATAAACTCAATACCACTCACCACCACTCCACAAATGCAAATGTCCGTCTATTTTGTAAACAAACAGAATGAAACAAAAAATGTCAGACAAGGACAACCGATAAGTCGCGGTGGGCGAGGCAGTGGTGAACCATAACCGGTTTAGTCATTTTTACTCCAACAGCATGTTTTAATCTCAGATTAAATAAAAAAATACTAACAAACAAATGAAGCCATGATGTTTGTACGTAAAGGACCTCAAAATAATAGACCTATTTTGACATTTGTGTTCGCGGCGTAATTAGTGATGTAACCATACGACTCGTAGCTAATTTTATGAGCTTATAATTACAAGTATTTATTTACTTTTTCGAAGCCGGGATAAAATGATATAGATTTTTTTTTAAACTTAAATCCTTCCGATATTTTTATTACTTTCGAATGCATTTCAACGCATTTTTTTATTATTTAATAAGTATTTGATTTATTCAAAGATAAAAAATAATAATATGACAATAATACAAGTACATATCACAAGACTTAATAACTAGACTTAATAAATTAACATAAAACTATAACTCTCATAAAGCGTTTCTGAACGCATTCTTTCACAATCTGTGGTTACGTTACGTTTCGATACTAGTAATATAGTATTTACGATTTCTTTTAATAATTATTATTTAAATTATCCCTTTAGTAATAGTGTTCTCGTACATTATTCTTCGTTTTTTGTTATTTAATAGTTATCAACAGTGATAATGTATCAATTTCTGGGCAAACATCTAAATATATTTTTAAATCATTTAATGTTTGCAACGGATGGATCGGAACGTAAATGGAATACAAATAGCAAATGTCACAGCTATGTCAGACTAAATTGAATAAATACAGCAAAACTATATAATGTATTTATTTAAATCCAGGAAGATCAGTGGTTACATTTATTTTTTTTACAAACAAATGTAAAAATACATGTTAACCTTCATACACAAATCCTGAGGTGCCAACCCTAGTGGGGCAGAATCCACAAAGTGTTTATGCTAGTGTTATCCGCCCCATCAAATCAGAATAGTGGGGCATATTCCACTGCAAAATTTTAGGCAGTCCACTTTGCCACACCAGGGTGGCGGGCTTGGTGGGGCAAAGTGGAATTACTCGTATCGGGAACAAGGTCCAAGCTACCGGCGGTCAGGGCTCCAGAGAGAGGAACCTCCTAACAATGCGAGCCGTGTCCAGAAGTACCGCTCTCTGAATCAGGCCCTTAATCCAGCTGCCCAACGAGAGCCTCTTTAGGTGTTGGTCGAGGCTCTTGGCAATTAAGCCATTGGCTGATACAACTATCGGCACAATGATTGCTGAGTCCACATCCCACATGTCGACAACCTCGCGAGCCAAGTCAAGATACTTGATTTCTTTATCTTTCTCGGCTTTCACGAGGTTCCCGTCATGAGGGACCGTGATGTCAATAATCATTGTGCGCCGCTCTATTCGATCCACCACCACTATATCAGGCTTATTGGCAACAATAGTCCTGTCAGTGATGATGGATCGGTCCCAGTACAATGTGATATTTCCACTCTCGAGAACTGGGTCGGGCACATACCTGAAGTACGGCACCTCCGATTCCACAAGGTTGTATTTCAGAGCAAGTTGCTGATGGATAATCCTGGCTACAAGGTTGTGTCTATGCAAGTACTCTTCGTTAGCTAGACGAGAACACCCGGAGATAATGTGTCGGATTGATTCTCCCGGACGGTGGCATGCCCGACACACGTCAACCGTGCCGTCCTTCACAATAAATCTCCGATAATTCTTAGTCATGATAACTTCGTCCATAATTGCACAGACAAAGCCTTCGGTTTCCCCAAAGAGATCACCGAAACGCAGCCAGGCTACGGACGCTAAAAAGTCTACTTCGGGTTCATGTAGGGCCCGGAAAAAGCGTCCGTGAAGCTCCTTACTTTGCCATACCTCCCTGCGATCATTAGTGTCAAGCACTACAGGTTTGCGCCAGTTCTCTGTAGCCAAGGAGAGCGGGGTGAGGCCCTTGTCCACCACGACCACATCTCGATGCATCCCCACGTCGGCTTCTAGGAAATATTCCCTGAGACTGCATATCTCGCGATTGTGGAGTGTCTTAGCGTTTAAAAAGCCACGACCTCCACACTTTCGCGGGATATACAGTCTCATTACCGAGGACCGTGGGTGATGCATTCGATATGCAGTCAGCAGCGTACGAACCCTCCTATCCAGGGCGTCAAGTTCGGTCTGAGTCCATTTGAGTATGCCGAAAGAGTACATCAAAACCGGCATGACCCAACCGTTGAAGGCGCGCACTTTGTTCCCGCCTGATAGAAGACTATTAAATACTTTCTTCAGGCGGGCAAAGAAGCGCTCCTTCAACGATTGCTTCATGTCAGTAACATTGATGCCCAACGCTTCCGACATACCCAAATACTTATAGGTTTCGGATGCGGAGAGGGCTCTAAGGTTTATGGAATCCGAAAGTTGGGTTCCCACGGATTCCACAATCTTCCCTCGCTTTACATGCATGACCGCACATTTGTCCACACCAAATTCCATCCTGATGGCACTACTGAAAGTTTCAGTTACTTTCAGTAGCTCCATCAGATGCAAATTGTTGGGGGCAAAGAGTTTTAGGTCATCCATGTAGAGGAGGTGAGATATAACCTGACCACCTCTCCTCAACCGATAGCCTAGACCTGAATCCTCCAGCAGTGTGCTTAGAGGATTCAAGGCTAAGCAGAACCAAAGCGGACTCAAACTATCGCCCTGAAATATGCCTCGCTCGATCCTTATTGGTTCGCTATTCCTCTGGATATTTCGACATCCTGGATAGCGAAGGACTGTCCTCCATTGCCTCATACATGACATCAGGAAGGTGCGCAGAGTTGGATCTACTTTATACAGCTCCAGCACCCTCATGAGCCATGTATGTGGCACCGAGTCATAGGCCTTCTTATAATCTATCCAACATGTCGACAGATCCTTTCGGGAACGTCGAACCTGTTGGCTAATGGCCATATCAATGAGGAGTAACTCCTTAGTACCGCGAGACCCGTTCCTACATCCATTTTGAGAGGCAGACATGATGGAGTTAGTGTCTATATGTTTGTTAATTTTAGCTCTCAAAATGGATGTAAGAACTTTATAGACCGTCGGTAAACACGTGATCGGTCTATAATTTTTGGGTTCCGCGGTGCTACCTGATTTATGGAGTAGGTGGGTTATTCCTGTCGTTAGGAACTGGGGTAGCGAACCAGACTCCAAAGAAGTCTGGTACTGAGCCGCCAAGCGAGCGTGCGACCCAACAAACCATTTGATCCAGAAGTTGTGCAGTCCGTCCGGTCCTGGAGACTTCCAGTTAGGCAACGGACGGACCGCACGAGCTACATCTTGGGGGCAGATGGTAATAGCCCCCATTTCTGGTATTGGATCGCAGGCTCGCTCAACTTTTCGAGTCCAATCACCTTCAGTGTGACCGACAGGCACCGACCAGATACTGTGCCAGAAAGAAGACATGGCATCATTATCCGGCAGGCGCGTGTCAGTCACACCTTGATTCGGTCGCTCCCAAGCCCTATAAACCCACCTTTCATTGCTCTGGAAGGTGCGATTCTGAGTGTATCGGTCCACACGCCGCTTATACCTACGAATACGGTTTGCCCAAGCATACACTTTCTGCTTCAGGAAGTCTATGCGCTCTGTGACACAAAATAAATAGTCCTCAGGGCTGGTATCAGTCCCTGAGAACGCCCGCCTCACAAAGCGCATAACTCTTGGGCGAGTATTGCCCTCCCTGAAGCAGATTAGTTTACCGATGAGCGCTCTGGCCCCACCAATACGACGCTCAATTCTGCACTGCCAGGCTGGTACGGCTGGTTTCGGTCGTGTAGCTATAAAGTCATTTTGAAATTTTACGTGAGCTACACGACATGCCGCTACAGCCGCGCAGTACAGAATCGAATGAGTATCAGTGAGGTCTTCGCAGTCATCAAAATAGTTTGACAACTGCGAATCCAGAGCTGCCACCAGCGCCCTATTTTTGTTATGCATGGGCAAACGAGGTAAGCGTGGTCTAAGTTCGGGTGACATAAACCGATATTCCCGAATCGCACCCTCCAAAGCACTCCTCAATTTCTCATTGCACTGGGTACTTACGTTTGTAGCCCTGTCATCATTCCCCTCGTCAGCTTGGACTGTGTGGGACTGCGGTGGTACCACAACAGTCTGCGACAGGGGGGCGATGACATGGCTATTCCGCATTTCAGTTCGCAGGCGATCAAGTACAGTGTCATCCAACATATGATTACGTTGGATAACCCGCACCTGATCCGATAGTCGTTGTGCCGAAACGTTGACAGCTGGTTCAAGCACCTGAAAAAGAGAGAGCATTCGAACACGGTACGCGGTCAGATTGTTTCCCCCCTCTGTAGCCCCATAGTATGAGCGCATGACGTTCTCATTGATGGTTCGTGTCCATCTCATGCGCTGCACACTTCCGCCGGGAGCTGGGACCCTATC
Organism: Tiliacea aurago; assembly: GCA_948098905.1. Lineage (NCBI taxonomy): Eukaryota > Metazoa > Arthropoda > Insecta > Lepidoptera > Noctuidae > Tiliacea > Tiliacea aurago. Next base: position 23,862,334 of record OX402585.1, read on the forward strand.
AGAGGCCGGTGGGCCTCGAGGTCCTAAACCATCCGGCGGCCGGCGTCCTCCCCGTCGACGAGCAGGTGGTGGCGTCGTGGGCGGGGAGAAATACTCGTCGCTCGAGCTCGACGCAACTACCGCGGCCGGAGTCGTCACAGTGGGGCTGGGTACCGGCGGCGGCGAGGCGGAGCTGAGCGAAGAGTCCGGAGGTGGTGGGCGTGCACTTCTTACGGCTGATCTCGTCAACATCTCGATAAAATTTTCATTATTATTTTCTGTTTTTCAGTGGCATGGTATGACAGATGTCATCTCTTAATCGGCAGTTTTTTATTCATGTCTTAAATAAAATATGGTGTTTTTTTGGGATAAATTGGTTTCGGACTTCTTTCGGGTTTTTTTTTAAAGCACATATAAACTATAATATTGAGTCGAAAATTATTAAAACTGCTAAAAAATATGAAAATTATAAGATCCAGTTTGGAGACGTTTGTTGACGTTGGTGTTGCCAGCTTATCTATTATTATTATTATTATTATTTATCTGTAGGAATGGTCAAATGAAAACCTAACCTATCCGAGGCGGGGTGGTAATATTTTCTCCCTAGTCTCTTAAGATTTTATGCATAAGTCGGAAAGGTTGCTTCAATATCATCTGTATGAATGGTAAAGCAAAATCTAACCTATCCGAGGTGCAAAAATTTTCGGGTTCACTTCGCTTGTTCTTACATTTATTTGTTTTGTTAAATTACGGGGCGGCAAATCGTATTGTTCCGGGGCGCCAAACTTAAAATACATCATTGCTTGGGGGACGCCTATGTCCAGCAATGCTCGTCTTTCGGATGAAATTAATCATCGTTTCAATATTATGTTAGAAAAAAATATGCCGAATTGTTCATTCATCATCAGATGAATTTCTAAAATAATATTCTTTTAGCATACAGCACGAGATAGAACTAAACTGAGCGAAGTTCGACCAGTAGGTCGTGGTTGTATATTTACATAAATGTCTTTGGTGGCGTATGACCAAAGACCATGTTGTGTCGTAGATACCTTGTAGCCTATTACTTGCGGGTGGTCTTACCAAGGTCAGCCTTGACCGGCTGCATCAGAGCAAGCGCGAACATGCACCGCACGGACAAATGATGCCGGTGCCTGACATCCGGTCACAAGCTATGTAAATTATTGTCACACTTCGACAAATGTACGCACAATTGTCCTTGGTACTGTTTCAATCAGGTTCTTCGTTTTGTTAGCCATTAGCCTCTGCCCGTTCGTCCTCGTGATATTTTTTGTTTTAACATTAAAATATATCATGTGACACTTGGCAAACTGTAGGCTCTCTCCCATTAGTGAATAAATTTTCGGAATCGGATCAGTAGTTTCGAAGATTACCCCCTACCACTGATGTAGTTAATAGGAAGATATGGTACGCGCTCCTCGATGTGGACCGCATAAATTAGGAGAAAGAACACAATCGACCTACATTACTTCCGGTTTGCGGGGATTACCCGAATCGTAGTTTGTTTGCGAGTTGTTATGGGTACGTAACAGTGACAATTATTGCGATCTCGTTCCCGCTATAGCCCGCGTAATATGTGTATCTATTTCGGTTGTCGAGCACATGACGCACGACATCGGGTCCATTTAAGGCGACGATGACCGACTTTTAATGATTTTATACTGGAGATCACGTCTAAACGAGTACTGTTAATGATTTGGAAAAAACATATACACTGGACAGCAAATAAACCGAGCCACCCGCTACCTAGGCACTCTAATTCGATTTTCTCAAAAACTAAAAAACCTACAATTATCAAAGTTGTACCTACAGAAAGTGCGTTTCATGGTGATTAAAATGAAAGGAAACTCATTGGGTTTAATCAATATTTCAGTGTTTATTAAGGATTTTACAAAGAAGAGTCGTTTTCCAGTCGTGACAATCGTTAGTAATGATAAAGTGAAAAAAAAAATTAAAGCCAAAAACAAAGATAAAATCAAAAAAAAGTTTTTGATCAATATTCCGTATTCCCTCCCCTTGCTCGGATAACTGCCAGCATCCTTGTATTCATCGACCTTACGAGCCTGACGATAAAATCTTGAGGAATTGTATTCCACTCCTCTTCAATTGCGATTCGCAGCTCTGGAAGCCTTGTTGGAGCAGGTACCCGGGCTCGAACCCGACGTTTCAGCTCATCCCATAAGTGTTCTATCGGATTCAAGTCCGGGCTTCGAGCTGGCCAGTCCATCGTACGAATGCTGACGTCGCGTAGATACTGGGTCACCACATGAGCAACATGAGGCCGTGCATTATCATGCATCAATTGCATATCCTGTCCGATATATCCTGCGTAAGGTACCACATGGTCTGTGATGGATTTCAGTAATGTAGCGATGAGAAGTCAGTCCACGTGTACGGCCCGTCGGTTCGATGAAAACTAACGCTGCATGTGCTGTTAACGAGATGCCGCCCCAGACCATTACAGATCCTCCTCCATAAGCAACAGTTTCCTCGATGCAACACTGAGAATAACGTTCTCCAGGGCGACGATATACTCTCTGACGTCGATCACTTCCATGTAGACTCACCCTGGTCTCATCAGTGAAGAGTACATTACTCCACTGCTCTAATGTCCAATCCCTATGCTCTCGAGCAAATTCAAGTCGTGCTCGACGGTGTGCTACCGTTAATGCTGGGCCTGTTGCAGCTCTTTTTGGGGTCAGGTTCCGTTCAGCAACTCTCCTTCTGACGGTATCTGAACTTATGACCACTTGGCGTTCGTCACGCAGACTTTGTTGGACTTGAACTGCGTTGAGGTGGCGATTTCGCAGAACAGTAAGGTGGATATAACGATCATCTGCTGCTGATGTAGCCCTAGGTCTGCCCGTACCTGGACGGCGATCGAATGCTCCAGTCTCTAGGTATCGTCTGTAAACTCGTTGCACCGAAGATCTGCTGATTCGAAGCCTTCGAGCGACTTCACGTTGCGCAATGCCTGCTTGAAGTAATGCTACAGCTTGAGCTGCTTCCTGAGGTGTTGTATCCATTATTAATCGAAAAAAGTAGCAAAAACACACGCGTCTGAGCAAACGATGGACAAAAACTAAAGAAATGATAAAAAATATCCGACTACCCTCATTGTAGAGAAAAAGAACGCTAATTTCAAACTCTGGTGAAAACAGAGCAAATCGTTAGCATTGTGTTTGTTGCTTGATTACAATGTGATTTGAGGGTACTTTCGAATTAATTTGTAGTCATTTTAATCACCATGAAACGCACTTTTTGTAGGTATAACTTTGATAGTTGTAAGTTTTATACTTTTTGAGAAAATCGAATCAGAGTTCCTAGGTAGCGGGTGGCTCGGTTTATTTGCTGACCAGTGTATGTTAAATTAGAGCATTTTCTCAACAATTTAACATGTGAATATTTTAGATTATGTTTATATTACATAGTGAAATTAATTTGTAAAGTTATGTCTAACGCGGATAAAAAACTGAGAATGGCGCAAAATCTACCAAGCGTATTTTTCTGAAACCTTCAACAATTTAAAGATAATTTAATTATTGATCTTTTAGTATACGCGTTTTATTAAAATACCTTTTGGTTTGTGTATAATAAACTAATAATGCGTCAAATTGGGGACAGCGCTCCATGATCGGCGAGTCCTATTACTGGCTGAACGTACGACGCGTTACTTGAGCTCAGTACAGAACACGCAAGGTAACTACTCAAGGTCACTGGCTTATAAATATCTCCGTCTTAATATTTACGTGATGTTAGAGAGTGGCCTATCTTCCTATTTAATACATCAATGCCCCCTACATACAAACTTTTACCTCTTTATAATATTAGTCATTCTCCTGCTCTTATCCTAATTTATTTGTGGTCGGCGCAACATGTCCCTTTCTTCCATATTTCTGGGGTTGGGGTAGGCACTCCCTTTCTAGCCATTTCATCTTTCACATATTTCTCTTTATAATATTACTAGCTTTTGCCCCCGGCTTCGCTCGCGTTAGTTTAGAATTTGACAATCATTTCGGGTTGTACTTTGCTTTTTGAAATTTAAAGTGCTATTATTAATTACATCCCATAACATAATTCAATCATGATTCGAAAGACACATGGCGCCATCTATTATCATAAGAACGTTATTATTGTTTTCCTCGGGAACAGTACTTTTTTTCAGGATGAAAGGTACCCTATGTCCATTTCTGTACCTGACCTGACTACGTATTCAGGATTTCAGGATGATTGTTCAGTGGTTTAGGCGTGAAAAGGTAACAAACAAACTTAATTTCGCATTTATAATATTAGATAAGATAGCAATATGGATCAAAAATGTCACTCGCGTTATGGCACGTGATTGAACGCACTAGACAACATTAATCTTAGCAATTAATGGTTATACTGCAAAAGTTTCAGGAATGATTCCGTTCAATGTCTATGTTGTTTAATACTCAGTTTCCTTTTAATAATTTGTTTGAATAAGCCAAAAGGTGAAGAAAAAAATCATAAATTGGTTGCAGTATGCGGATATTATCCAGACGTCTGGTATTTAAACTGGAACCGCAATTTATTTTCTAATAGCGACATTTAACTGGTAATATTACTTTTATATGGAACTGTTGCTAATTGCGAAGTTATTTGTGAAGCATGCTGTCATGTGGGTACACCCCTGACAAGTGAACGTGAATGCACGTTATGCATGAGAGCCACTCACAACAGTGAATAAAAGCTTGTAAGTCCTTGATAACCCCCATGTTAATGGATATGTTATAGAACTTTCCGTAATTGAAATTAATTATTCCATGCAAACTCCCTAAGAGCGCATATTTACGTTAGCACACTATATTTTGCGTTAGTTCCGCTGGATAGCTTTATTTAGCGGAAAGCTCGAAAGCCAGGTAACAAATAAATACAAATAGCACAACGCTACATTCGGTAAAGAACTGCATTTATCTAACTGAGATCGATAGTTCAGTCTCGAATAATGTCTGCCGAGCGTTGTATCTCCGTTCATCGGTACATATTCGTTTGTGCAACAAAGTAACCTAATGTAATTGTGTTATGGTGTAATCGAGGATGCTTTCAATAGCTAATAAAAACCTCGGAATAGTTTGCGGTTATTTTACTTGTTGCCTCTCATTCTTGTCGCTTACGGCCGTCCTCCCCACGGGGCGATGTCTGCGCAGTACTTTACTGATACGCTGTACATGTACATGCGTACTGATAACGACGTCATCGGTCAATAACGCATACGGAGAAAGTGAACTGTGCACTTTCGGTTTCAAAATCATTGAAAATCTGGGCGATTTCAATGATGGATTTGATTCCCGAAATTGATTCCAAAGTTAAGCAGGTGGTGCTAAATGTTTTTAGACTGGAATTTTCAAGCTCGAATTCGTGCATCGAGGTGCTATCAGATCAGTGAATTTTCTAGTGTTTCCCTTTATACCTATTATAGGTGATCCATCGACTAAGCGGTCAAGTTAACGCCTTGCAAATTGGATTTTTGATAAAGCACGTCGGCGATCACGACCGAGTTTAAAGTGTCTGGCTCTTGAGAAGTGAGGGTTTAAGTTTTTGAAGCTGTCTTCTAGATGCTATGAAGGCGACGATAACTGACTTTTAATGATTTTATACGGAAGATCACATCTAAACGAGTAGTGTTAATGATTTGAAAAAAAATATATGTCAAATTCATCGAGATATAAGTACTAACGTACTAGAGAAGCTACGTCAAATAACTGAATTGTCCTATTCTCGTAATTTGAATCTTTAGTTCGCGCAGCGCTAAAATAATAACAATTCGTCTAAACCGTAACTAATTTACCATAGCGCTAGATTTGCTGCGAAAGTGTAATTTTATTCTATATAATTTATTATTGTCGGAAGTACTAGGCGCGAAAGAGCTAGAGAGCGACGGTGTATTCCCGTTCGTCCCACTGACTTCGTCCCCGTAGTGGGACGATCGGGAATTTACAAAAATAATATTAAATTTGTTCCCGATCGTCCCATTCATGATTTTAGGGGGACGAACGGGAATAATTTATTAATTATCTTTTAGGCCTCTTGGTCCCACCAATTAATTTCAGACTGGTTGTTTTCATGGTAAAAAAAAACAAATTTTAAAATAAAAATCAGTCATTTATTAAGGAATAAAAATCACAGTTAATATCACAGAATCAACTTTACGTACCTAGGTATCAAAATACACATACACTGAAACATTAAAACAAAATAAAATTCTCCATAAAACTAAAAAATATGATTAAAAAAACAGTCAGCTTCTTAAATCAGCTTCTTTTTGCAAAAAGAAAACGTCCTAATTATTACAAAGTCACACAGTTTGCTTATGTAGGTATACAGTGGCACATTTTTGCGTTAAACATTATATAAGTGAGCAGGACAGTGAACTCGTTAATTTTACACATAAATAGCGTCAATAAACTATAACAAAATCATAATAAAAATACCCAAAATATCACAAAATCAAGAAGAATATAAAACATCATAAAGAGTAACAATAATAAAAAAATTACATGGATTTAAGAAAGTAGTTGAGACCATAAAATAAAAAATAAGGCGATAATAATTATTGCACACAAAGATTAAATCAACGTACAACCATCGAGCACTTTGCTTATGATTAATATTCACGTAAGTTTTTCTAGAAAATGTCCTATGGTTATTTCTGAATTTAGAAGTTGCATTTGGCAATTCATAACATATTGGTCTGTCAACATTGAATGTAGCTTACGCCGTTTTGGACTTTGTTTTATTTTCACGCTGTATAAGTTGGAGTCTTGATGTAACACCGAAAGCAATTTTAAAATATTTGTTTTTTTTTTGCCTATAGCACTATTTAATTTAAAATGCCACCCTTCGGCAAAGCAATTGGTACGGTGTCGTTTACCAAAACTGCACCACACTTTTACGAAATTTGGTTGAAGCCACTGCGACAGCATGTATTGCCGAAACGGCGTAAGCTACATTCAATGTTGACAGACCAATATGTTATGAATTGCCAAATGCAACTTCTAAATTCAGAAATAACCATAGGGCATTTTCTAGAAAAACTTACGTAAATATTAATCATAAGCAAAGTGCTCGATGGTTGTACGTTGATTTAATCTTTGTGTGCAATAATTATTATCGCCTTATTTTTTATTTTATGGTCTCAACTACTTTCTTAAATCCATGTAATTTTTTTATTATTGTTACTCTTTATGATGTTTTATATTCTTCTTGATTTTGTGATATTTTGGGTATTTTTATTATGATTTTGTTATAGTTTATTGACGCTATTTATGTGTAAAATTAACGAGTTCACTGTCCTGCTCACTTATATAATGTTTAACGCAAAAATGTGCCACTGTATACCTACATAAGCAAACTGTGTGACTTTGTAATAATTAGGACGTTTTTTTTTTTCAAAAAGAAGCTGATTTAAGAAGCTGACTGTTTTTTTAATCATATTTTTTAGTTTTATGGAGAATTTTATTTTGTTTTAATGTTTCAGTGTATGTGTATTTTGATACCTAGGTACGTAAAGTTGATTCTGTGATATTAACTGTGATTTTTATTCCTTAATAAATGACTGATTTTTATTTTAAAATTTGTTTTTTTTTACCATGAAAACAACCAGTCTGAAATTAATTGGTGGGACCAAGAGGCCTAAAAGATAATTAATAAATTATTCCCGTTCGTCCCCCTAAAATCATGAATGGGACGATCGGGAACAAATTTAATATTATTTTTGTAAATTCCCGATCGTCCCACTACGGGGACGAAGTCAGTGGGACGAACGGGAATACACCCGTTATTACTTATATCTCGATGGTCAAATTAGAGCATTTTCTCAATAATTTAATGTGTGAATATTTTAGATTATGTTTAAATTACATAGTGAAATTAATTTGTAAAGTTATGTCTAACGCGGATAAAAAACTGAGAATGGCGCAAAATCTAACAAGCGTATTTTTCTGAAACCTTCACCAATTTAAAGATAATGTAATTATTGATCTTTTAGTATACGCGTTTTATTAAAATACATTTTGTTTTGTGTATAATAAATTAATAATGCGTCAAATTGGGGACAGCGCTCCTTGATGGGCGAGTTCTATTACTGGCTGAACGTACGACGTGTTGCGTGAGCTCAGTACTAGGGCATGTAATATCGGAAGGTTTTCAATTCCGATACTGATTTCCGATATTAGATCTCAATATCGGAATTCCGATATTAATATCGGAATTTCGTTATTTCTTTAGAAATTGCACATTTTATTTATAAATTGCACAATTTCGGTATGAGGTTGGATAGAGTGCAATAAAAAACCTTTATAAATCGTATTCTTTTCGTCTTTTGGTTCAATAATTGGTTGTTTGTTTTTAAGTGTGCCCAGTAGGGTGATGAGCGGGTATGTAAGAACCCATTTTTTTCATGACACTGCACTGGCACGATCGGTCGTGAACTCGTGACTAATCTTTTCTTTCTTTTTTTTTTTTTAAACGATGACCCACACTAGGAATTTCTCCTGTATTGTGGGTGCGTTTACAAACATTTAAATTCACATACACAAACAGCCAGACCCGGAACAACTACTTGTAGGTCATACAAATATTTGTTCCGTGCGGGAATCGAACCCGCGACACGCAGCGCAGCAGGCGATTGCTTAACTAACTGCGCCAACCGTGCCGTTAGTACTAATAATATCTTCCTGAAGTATGATATTGAATTTGGCAAGGTGCTCGCGCATTATTGACAGAGCTGATATAGCTGGCATGGACCCCGTTATTTTGACGAGTCCAAGATTCTTGAATAAAAAAAAAAGAACCTCCAAAAGTTCTGCAATGAAGGTTTATGTTCATATATCTCCTGTTTCGAAGAGAGGTCCACTCGTCAAGAGTACTCGAGAGTCATTGTAATTCTTTCTCCATTTTCCTCCATGTGCGTTATGGTTTTCACTGTTTCAACCATTTTCACAATAGTATTAGGCGTTTTCGGTAAGTCGTATCCACTTTTTTTGAAGAGTTGCCGAAGATCTCTTCAGAAAAGAATCTGAAACTTGCACCATTTAAAGCGGCCATTCGAGAAACAATAGCTTCCATTGATTCTGAAGAACTGAAGTATTTAGTCATTAATTTCCGTTTCTTGAGCTTGGTCATCTGCTCTTGTAATGTTGTTGTTGATGTGCTTGGAGTACTCTCCAAAGAAAGGGGTTCCAACTACAGTGACGTTTGAGTGCACAGTTCGTAAATGTGTGTGCAAGCCTGTAGTAGACCCACCCGTAGTTTTTAGTTTTTTTAAACATATCTGACACTTAGCTGTTTGGCCATCATCCGATCGATGAAAATGATCCCATACATTTGATAAGCGTTTGTTGAGAAATTCCGAGTATGTGTCTTTCTTTTTTGATGAAGCCATCTTTTAAACCGATGTTGCATGTAGCCACATAAAACAGTCTTAACTTACACAGTTCATAAGCGCAACTGATTGACAGGATATTTTGTTCGTTTGTGTGAATAAGTAAGACGTACCGCGCAGGTAAAGAGTGAGCGTGACAGATAACACTATTACCTACTTGTATCGCATGCTTAGCGAGCTGGCAACAGGAATACGGTAGCGCCCGTAGCGCGCTGTCGCGCTCGGCGCTACACAAAGATAGGTTACGGGGGGGGGGGGTTAGGGTAAGATAGGTTAGGGGATAGGTTTAGTTTTAAAACTCAAAATATAGAAAAAATTGTCCGATTTCGATATTGGATCACTCAGTATCGGAATTGTAATATCGGAACTTGTGTTCCGAGATTCCAATATTGCGATATTCCGAGATTCCGAGATTCATGCCCTACTCAGTACAGAACACGCAAGCTAACCACTCAAGGTCACTGGCACATATCTGCGTCTTAATAGTATGGTGCTATGTTTTGATAACATTATGCCCTTTTTATGACGCTTTAAATGCAATAATCAATTTTCAGTGAATAATAGTGATATGTCAGAGACTTTATGAAGGTTTTCTTTCTCGTGGGTGCTGTTTTGAAAGTAAAGTTTATGTTAGTACGTCACTGCTTTCATATTCAATTCAAATAAACAATAAAACACCCATACGTCCACCAACTTTACATAGTCACTAATTATTCTATCATTTACACATACAGTTATGAGGTTTGTCACGACATATTATTTCGTTGTGTCGTGAAAGGCATTCACTGACGTGTGAATGAGTATAATTAAAAGAAAAGGCATAGAAAGTTTGAGAAGATCTCTGACATAATTAGGGTAGTGCACTAAACAGTGACAACGGATGGGTTATCGGATTATGGGCACATTATCTTTGAAAGGGCTCAGAAACGATTATGGTGCTTAGCTGTTAAGTGTATGTCAAACTTTCATATCTTTTAAGGCATGCCACCATGTCATTGATGGTGTTTAAAGGCGCGTTTCCATTATGCAAGTGATTTGCATACTAGTTGCAAGTTGCATGCAAATTGTATAGTGGAAACAACAACTTGCAAACAAGTTGCAACTTGTATGCAATTAGGTTTAAACTTGTACGCACAATAATCAAGTCGGCACATTTGCACGCAAGTTGCAAGCGCTGCGGTCGTGCATAGAGGATTACTTTGTTTATGACTTTATTACTTTGTAAAAATGACTGCTAAATGGGATACGGAGAAAACAATAATGTTTATTGAGGAATATCATAGACATGATTGTCTTTGGGAACCAAAAAACAATCTTTACAAAAAAACTAACTTGTATACCACTAAAATCTTGTATGCAAGCTGCAAGTTGAACAAAATCGTGTTTCCAATTCAAATCACTTGCACACAAGTCTGACGTCATACATGTATGCAAACACTTGCATAATGGAAACGCGCCTTAAGGCTAAGCAGTCTGGTGGAGGGACAAATGTACTCTTCAAGCAACAGTTTTAGCAACTTAGTTTCAAGGTGAATCCGCAACTGTAGACCGCGGAATTCAAGTATTCAAAAAAACGGAAGAAAATTTGAGTTCCGGGGGCTATAGCTGCGGATCCACCATAGTTAAAAAAACTAAATTAAAATCCAATAATAATAATTTCTCCTAATCAAGTATCTTGCTTCTTTTTAATAATTACCAACTTCGTTTAATTTGAGGGTTGGGAACTTGGGACTTGGGAACTTAGGACTTGGGAATGGTTCTTGTGTATTCTTAAATTGCATCTCCTTCATAGCATAGGTTAGCGTATGTTAACAGTAACACTACTTCGGCGTTTTATTTTCTTGTAAACATCTGCCTGGCAATAAAAAGTTATATATTTTTTGTTGTCCCGTTTTAATATTCTACCTGTCTTGTTTATCAGCTTATTTACGAGATTATTTCGCCTCAAATAACTTAATATTATGATGCGTTTGATCTACTTATGGCACATAAGCTCGCCAGATAAGGTGAGATATTGGGTGTTGGATATTCGTAACTCGAGAACGCAACTCGTACGTCGCACGAAGGGCTCCAGTGACACGGCTTGAGCAATGTGTGGATTAATTAATATTAACGACCGCATTACCATAATTATGCCCAAAGCCAGATAAATCGGATTACCAGACTCATAAAAACCTTTACAATAATAAGCGACCCTCTTACAGCTGCACTCACTGCTCCTTTTATATAACATGAACACTTAAAAGCAAATTATTTTTTTTAAATTGGCCGTTATCGCGACGTTTATGAGTGCAAATTATTGCAGTTCTGAATGCGGACACTATGTTTGAAATGCATGTTATTAAATGTGAAGAGGATTTATTGGTTTAGCATGTAAAGGAAACAGGAAGTTTAACTAGAACGTCATCATGTCATCGAAATATAAGCAAGTGTTGGTATGTTAAAAATGGAACTTGAAACTGCTTATGCGCTTCCTTATAGCACCGGAACACAGGCGAATAAACGCGCTAAAACGTTGGGCTTCCCGTCATTTTCTATTTCAACGTACAGGTAATTCGGTTACACTGTATTGGAATAGAATAGCACTTTTGGGATGCCTACGAAGATTTCGCATACATTATTATTTTGGAAGGCACATAACTGCATAATGGCAAGGTTCCGGACGCAGGCCAGCGTGGGAACGGAGCGATGTCCAGAGTAGCCCAGCATCGCTGACAGAACGATACGGACTTCCGCGGCGATCGCGTGGGAACATGCAGGATATCGATCGTATCAGTGCCGAGTGCCAGTACTATTTGCATGTTTACGATTCCTAGGTTATAAACGAAGAAAGTGGTACTGTCTGGTTGTTAATGGTCGTTGTTTTGAAACGACCATTAACAACCAGACAGTACCACTTTAAAAGAGGTTGACGAAGGACGTTGGAACTCATGGGACATCTTCACTTGTGATTACGATTTCGATTTCATATCTATGAAAAGGAAGGCAACGTTTGCATAGTTATGGATGCTCTGGAAATTAAAGCACTACCTGGTATAACTGCTGTTTTTGCGCTAGTTACGAATAAGTCTACTAAGGTTAATGAGTCTTGCAAAGCAAGTCAACGCTTACAACAATCTATGAACTGTTGCATTTTTTGCATCAAACTTGTTGCATAATGGAGATTGCGTTGAAGTAACAATGCGCCTTCTGTTGAAACTAGTGAAGGAAAGAAATCTTATCTTCCAATTAAACATCATTAAAATTGTACGCCATCTTTTGCAAAAATTATAACAATCTAGCTAAGCAAAGCGACAGTCTGCAACCTTTTCTATTTCTGAGGATATATTTATAGCCGCTTATCCATTATGAAGGTCCAGCGACATTTACCTGACCTGTAGGTACAATTATATCGAGCGAAGTGAAAATGGCGAAAACAAACAGGGATCATTCTAAGCAAAGATTTGAGGGTGAAGCAAAAAAACTGAAATTGAAGCTCACTATCTTTGCTGTTATAGGTACCGATGCTAACAGTATCCTGAATCTCCTTTTCTTTTACAGTTTAACAGTAAAGTTAGTTTTGCGAAATTCGCACGGCCCATGCAACAATTGAACGGAAGCGAATCGCAAAGATAAATCAGTTCCCTGCGTAGAGAAGGCACCACAATCGTCAACCAGCGGTACTTATCATGTGGGAATGCAACGCTCTGCTTACGATTGCACTCGTTACACGAGCCTGTGAATGTGACACTAAAATTATCTGTCTGTATACTTACATATTGAATACTGAATATGAATGCGTTTATGGCCCAATAGGTGAACCATCTGCACGGTGACAGATGATGAAATTGCACGCAAACTAGTTTGTGGTACGGAAAAAAGACGAATCGATTATTCATGTTAACTTCAAATCCTGCTGCCTGACAGTATGGTGCTTATTGTTTACTCGGTGAATTTCTGATTTGGTTCATCATTTCAGCCGAAAGACGCCCACTGCTGGACATAGGCCTTCCCCAAAGGGGGAGGTTTGCCATAATCGCCACGCTTGGCAGACAGGTTGGCGATCGCAGTATGGTGTTAAAATGCATAGAGAACGCTGCTGCCCATTCTCTAGTAAGTCCCTTAGTCGCGTTTCACGACACCCACGGGAAGAAATAGGGGAGTGCTATTCTTTACGTCCGGCACCACACAGACAATTGACTGATTTGGTTATAAGTAAGATCAGCACAAAATAACTGCTGTACCTAATACAAGTTCTTCAATTATTAATTATGGGATGTTGAAAAAAGAGTTCCCAAACTTATGCTTAAATTGCGTGGGTTTATTTAAGACAGGACATCGGAGAACGAAGGAATGTTTGGGGTTTCGTCGTCGGCCAAGTTGCCCGATGGCACGGCATCGGTTAGATAAAGATTTATCCAGGAATGTGGACGCGCGGGACGTGGCCGCTCGCTCGTCGCCATTCCACCGTTACCGGCTCATCTGTCTGCCGTCCACTTACCTTTCTTAGAAAAAATAGTACCATCTCTAATGTAACGAACGCTGCGTCTGAATCTGACGCCACACGATTCAGGGAGGCGTGCATGCCTATTAGACAACTCGTCAATTAGTCGGGAATCTACACAATTAACGTTTTGTAAGACTTGTCTCGACTATCGCTGATAGTCGCAATACCTTCATGTTTTCGTGATTCAACTTTTTCTCGCGCGTTAACCCAATCTCCTCTCAAAATATACACAAACATTTCAAAAGCCTTTGTTAATTCAGTTCTCACAATAAATATAATTTAAAAAGCCAGTTAATGAGACTGCACAATCATACGATACCTGTCTGCGAATCATGTTTTTGCACAACCATTGTTTGCAAACATGCAAGAATTAGTTCCCACATTATTTTCAGAAATTGTGAAGATGTAGAGATCGCTTCAAAAGACGTAGGTGCGAACATAGCAGATTATGATAATATGTACTATTGTTACCGAATATATTCGTTAACGTGTGTTTATAAGCGGACATCCTAGTCAACAGCGACCTTTGACATTTGGACGAGGACCACGGTCAATGGCACGGATGCTATCCGAGGCAATTTGATCGAGCACGTATGTTATCATCTTGTTACAAGCCTTCCAAACAGTTATTATTAATGGTCGTTGTTTTTTGCCGATTGAATACCCGTAGTACAGGAAGTGCGTGTAAGTATTTGGCTCGTTGAAAGGCCGCACGACAATACCGGCGCAATTCGGTGAAGGTGCTTCGACGCAAAATTTTTAGTAACTGTTATAACTTTTGTCAGTGGCTGCCACATGAATATGCTAATTAACAGCCTAATTTATAATACCTTTGGGCACAATGATGTCACTGGTATAGATAAAAAAAGATTCCTTCATCGCATTTTATTGATTTAACGATCTTATAAGTATTATTTTGCCGTGGTCGTCGTGTGCACTTTTATTGCAATCTTGCAATGAATGCAAATAAGTTTCTCGTTATTTTCCCATGATTTATTACACTTCTGTGCTGACTGATCACATTAGTCGACTACCCGATTAGGACATTTGTATTCGTTTTGCAGATGTGGAGGTCGTTCGTCCCGGTTCTCGTCTGATGTCGCTTATTCTTTTGCATGCCGCACTCTGAATCCCGATTCCGCTTGCGTATTTGTATTAACACGTTGAAAGCACTACGCCCATTGAATATCTTATTCAATGGAGTTTTAGCTTGGAATTCCCCATCGCACACAACTGGTTCTTTTACCCTATCGGTCTCAACTCAACTGTCACTCTCACGGAAGTTATACGTAGAGTGTACAATCGAAACGTAACCAATTTCGGTATCCTTAAAATGATATAGGTATCGCATTCCGAAATGGGTAGTCGAATTTACGACGACCATTACGTGTCCGGAATCGGAGTAAGCAAGTGGCCAGTCGATAACCGGTCGATGTCGATGGGCGAGGATGTCGCTGGCAACGTTCCCATAAATTCCGCGGAATCGTAGGAGATTTATAATGGCGGTGGCGTAACGGTGGGCGCGTCGCGCATGCCGAGCGCACGCGCCTACGTGACGCGTCACTCCTAGCAGTGGCACCACCACCGCGGCACCGCCACACCGTCATACCGCACTGAGGCACCGCCCCCGCTCACGAACTGTCACACACACACACACACACACACTTGTCACATAGATTAGTATTGTCCCCTATATGGCACGGTGCTAAACCTTCTCTGATTGGGAACAATATGTGATAAAGAGAAGTATTCATATTGAAATCACAATAGGGAAGGAGTTCGTAGGCGATGCTTGTGGATAGATCCTCTGATAGGATGGTGTGATCGAGTTGCTGATAAGTTTTGTTGTTGCATCCATGATGTGCACATTACACAGTGTTGTCATCCTCCTTATGTATGATATTTTATTTATTAACCTGTAACGAAATTGTGCGCATGCTGCATGTTAAGTATGGTTGCATTGCCGTCTTGTTATTTGTTTTCCTACACTTACCTACTGGTTTACCTCGCTAGTCGTATTGGATTTACATATTTATGCCCTTAGTGCTGCTGTAACACTTTACTTCGATAGCAAAGATTCTGCCTCCTCCTACCATCAGATGTAAATGTACATTGCTTCGTTTTCTATGAAGATATTATGCAGATTACCATGACCATTATCATCGAATGTATGACATTCTGAGCGTGCTTTTAATTATATCATTAGCACAAAGGTGGTAAATGTGGCAATTTGTATGAATGAAGCCTGTCAGGCCGTTCAATATTTGCGTTCCATCTGTACCGCGTGAAACCAAATTGATTTCGCCCCCATGCACTTTCTTGTTACTCCATTTCGTTGTGTTAGCTAGTAAAACATAGTGGGAGTTTGTTGACTCGTCGTGCGCGGCACGGCCGCCGCCGGCATGCGGCAGGTTGGCGGATGTAGGTGTCCGCAAATATTAGCACTTGCCTAATTCACCAGGTAAACGCACGTTTACTTTATTACCTAATCGACTAGTTAATTTAATATTTTCGTTGTCACCTACACTTACCTTTAGAATCAACATTCCACGTTACTTAATTGCGGTGTAGGCGTTAGTCATACGACATCCCACTGACAACAAGTCGTTATTATTGAATGGGACGACTGTCAAGAATTAGAGATCGGTCCCGATCGAGGATTAAAGATAACGCGATCTTTCATAACAATGACGTCGTAAGAGTTCATTGGCTCTGTTATGGATTAGTTCGGAATGACAAGGCGTTGGAATAATTTATGATTATGACATTAGTAACGTGAACCATACATTTAGCGGTGAGTGCGAGGTGCGGCCCCCGGTGCGGGCGGCATGCGCCGGCGGCGGCGCGGCGGCGGTCGCGGCGAGGTCGCGATCGATGCGCGTGCGCAATATGAATGAATGAATCCCCCCCACCTCCGCACCATCCTCACGATCAATGGACCGCACGTGGCGATCGATACTGCGCTAATCTAAACTACATTTCTATATGTTATATTTAGAATGTATCTAAATTAGTGGGTCGAGGTGTGCTCGCAGAGAATGTTTATCTCACATTCCGAAGAAGAATGCCGATTCGAAACAATAGTTGAGGAAAACCGGGTTATTATTTATAATTTAATACGCAGAACTGACTAAAATACCATGTTTTCGGTGAAAATATTCAGTGATTCAAAGCAGTCGTTAGTGACTGCAAAGTACCTTCAATTTGGTATACAAGATTTCTAATCTCCCAACGTCTAGGCAGCTCGTTGACAATGGGTATCAATCTGGAACACTTATCTGGCGAGCGAGTCGATCACTTGTAATTGACAGCTAAATGCCCTATTAGACCTGGCCACCATAATTGAGTGGCCGGCGATTGCCATGATACAGTCTGAGTTGCGCCCGCGCGGCCCACGCGCCCTCTATCGCTTCAATTACATCTTTTGGGATCTGAATTTGTTTTCGTAACAGCAATGATAATAAACTAGGCAAATGAATATAAATACACAGTATAAATGTCGATTACTTTCATTCTGCGGTAAATTATTGGCTCGCCGCATCAATATCACCTTAGATGGTGATAACGGGCATCTCCATCTAACACTTGAATCCCTTATTGGGTAACTAGCGCAGCCATTGTGGGAGAGGCATGGCTAACGCATGGGCGCAGTGTTTTCCGGCCATATTCAGTGGCCCTTATGAGGTGACAACCATATCAAATGGTCAGATAATATCACGCCTTATTTGGCACGGGTAAAGTGGCGAGGTAGCACGGTCGGTCACCACAAGGTTGTTTGTACCTAACGTAGATAGTTGAGCTTAGTAATTAACGCTTAAACACTTTAGTTTTCCGAAGCAGGTATTGTATTAATTGTGACGAACCTCTCGAATTTCGATATACGAACTACCTGTCATGACATCACACTATTACGTGAGGACCTCATTCACGTGCTAATGAATATTCTATTATCATGAATCACAATCAGTTCCAATAGTATCGGAGTGTGTTCCAGGGGCCCGGTGCGGCGTACGCGCATTCTATTCTATTGCGATTAGACGGTAATGAGTCACGCCGGATTTACGTAGGGACGGAGAAAAAATTACGAAGGTCAAGCAGCTGAGGTTCCATGAACCGTCATCAATTAAGATAAACATTGTTATTTGTGAATTGTTTTGCAGACTTCAGAGTCGTAATTAGTTTGGTGCTGTTACTTGGTCTTTGTACGCCCTAAACTTGAATCTTTAGGTCCAAAAAGACAGTTCTCTATTTCTAATGCTTTTCGTCCTTCATCGATATTGGGTACATTGACACGTTCGTCATCCTATTGACAGTAGGTAGACTGAAGTCGGTAAATGTCAACGTAACTTATCAGTGTAGGTGCTAATGGACACAGACGAGGCTTTGTCCGCAACATTCAATATCCGAACCGATTTATGCCCACCCTTCGGAATTTTAAGTGGTCTTTACTCGTAAAATTAACCGGTCCTTAATGGACCTTTTGAATGAACGGAAAGGTATTTTAAAATAAGTATTAACGTCGGCCAATTTTATGACGACGAGTAGGTTCTTCACTCATTTATTAAATTCGCTTCGGCTCTGGCTCGATTTTTACGGTTTCAATTTCTTGTAATGAGTTCTTGCAGCAATACTTTCACTTGTTAGCAGTGCGGGAGTGTTGATGCAGTGCTTACGGTACTGTCGGAGTTCTCAATGTCGAGAATAAGACATCAATAGCCAATGGTATGTAATAGTACGAAAATAGGTTTGCATTGAATATCAGTTGTTCATGTTTTCAAATTGAACGTGTCGTTGAAAGGACGTGGGATTACTTAAAAAAATCCCCCAAAACCGCTTAACAGTAAGAATTCTGCCTTTAGTATTTCCAGTAAAAGAAAATTAAAAGCTCATCCTAAGTTATTTCTTGGCAAACCAAGGTAGGTCTATCTCAAGCATAACGACACAAACAATACAAACCCGTTGAATGACGTCCGACCTGCAACTGCAAACATCTTTACAATCCTAAAGGATGTGAAGACAAAAATAAAGCTGATTTAAGATCCTCTCGTCAACAAGTTGTTAATACGCTGAAAGGTATTCGTGTGAAATGGAAACAAAGCTCCGTTCAACTTCCAAGTCACTAAACAGAGTTTAACAGAGTCGTGAAACTGTCAAATCGTCACTTGCCTAATGGGACTCTGTCATCGAGCCGACCCCTTTAAACTGTCGTTTCTTCACTTCGAAATATAATTTCGTTTCTTTTAATTTTTTAGACGGATACGGGTAAGTGTCTGGTCTATTTTTGACTTGGGTAAAAATGCGTGGTGCATTTGTAATTATGGTGATTACTGTTCGTTTTATGTGAAAGATACGTGTTATTTGCAGTACCAATTATATGAGACCTGTTAAGGTGATAATCGTTCTTATCCTTAGGCTATGATTGACCATTTAGTTATATTATAGGTCCTGTCTCTTTAGAAACAATTCAAATTAAAAATAATATACCCAAAGAGTTACTCTATAAGTCATTGAAAATATTATTGTCTCCTTTTTAATTTAGCTTAGTAATAAATCTATTGTTGTCTTCATTTTAAATGTTTGATGTAAATCGATGGCCTGAAACACAGGTTTTTCATAAACCTAGTTCAGGCAGGTCTACATTACAGTTAGAATTAAATGTTTCCCCGATTGTAATTAATCTAATTCATAATTTTACTTTACTTTATACTTGAATATATATATATATATTTTGTATTAATGCAGAAAAACGAAACGTGATATCTTTTACTTCTACGTGAATGTCACACACATGGAATTAAGTGAACATTTGTGCCACTGAATCCTTTCCCTTTGTTCCTCAATAACAAAAAACCCTCAAGTGGCATACATGTAACTGTCATCATCACCGACAGCCGCATTGTTTACGCAATTCGAGGATACGAGGTGTCTGACACACATCGTGTGAAACCGAGGGCACCACTTAAGACATATCATGTCGCCGTGTAAAAAACTCACTTAAACACATCGGGGCGTAGGCGTAAAGTGACAGATGTGTTCAAGGGGTCGTGGAATGACCGGCGTTTAGTTTAACTGCTGGCTTCCGCCAAACGGTGGGTTAAGTGACACATAGTACACATTGATTGCCCTTGCATTTCTTACGGGTCCGATAATCTTCTATGCGTTCCATAAGTGACGTTAATAGTGATTCATGTAATTGCTGCTATGAATTTTAAATTTAATCGCATGGTAATTTTAATCGTTGGTAATTGTAATTGTAATTGTTTTCATGTTTTAATAAATACTTCCTTTGGCTTTTCCCATGGCGGTGCTTAATAGAGAAGCTTGATGCTGCTTGAATTTCTAATGCATAGTTCCCATGAACGCATTGCAATATTGGCTGCGTTCAAGTTTAATTAATTTGATTACGCTTTGGTATGATAAAGCTGCGTACGCAGCGCGTAACATGATGGTCATTTGATTTGATGGTGTAGTTGACAACTTATGAGCGTGTATTAATAGATGTGAAATGGTGCCGGAGGTCCGTTTGGTGCCGGACGTAAAGAATAGCATCATCCCATTTTTTCCCGTGGGTGTCGTAAAAGGCGACTAAGGGACTTACTAGAGAATGGGCAGCAGCGTTATCTATGCATTTTAACACCATACTGCGATTGCCAAGCGTGGTGATTATGCCCCCCCCCCCTTTGGTGGAGGCCTATGTCCAGCAGTAGACGTCTTTCGGCTGCAATGATGATGATGAAAGTTGCACTAGGTATTTTTATCTTCAGCTCGTCAGTGTTAATCGTCGTTTGTTATTCTTGTTTTTAAGTACTTAAATAAAATGGAGACTGGTAAATTTTGATTATGTTCGTGAAAATAATTCGTGTAAGCGGTGTTGTTTTTATTCAAAGTCCAAGTGGATTTCGGTTTATTGCGTTTCAGCTTTTAGATGTTTGAATGTTAAATTGTTTTGTGTATCCGTGAGGTATATCGGATACTGTTTATTGTTTCCTACTCCCGTAATGCACTTAGTTTCAATATCGCAAATATTTATAACTCCGTCATTGCCTGTTCGTTGCAAGAAGCTTGTAAATAACGAGCATATGTATGTTATGTACTACCAAATACAGCACAAGACATTTTTTTCTAAAAGTCGAGGAAGTCTACTGAACAACAGATGTTTCCTTTCCATGTAGATATGTTATTTATACCTTCAGATTTTTATTTATATAATATGATTATGTTTATCTGTTCCCGAAATTGAGCGGAAATAGAACTAATGTGAATTTTTCTCTCCCTCGTCACCCTTCCAGAAAATTGATGAGTGTGTCTATAAATGGGTTTTAAAATAAAAGTTTTGATACTCCAAGAATTTTAATTTTGTCATCCGTTGTGTTTTCTGGAAAAGAAGAAAAAACTAGATACTTAATTTTTAATAAAACAAAATAATGAAGAAAATCAAATTCAGACTATTCGCTGTTTTGAACCTAGCTGCGTAAAACACCGTATAGTTTCATCAATCCAAGATGATTATGAGATCCATCAATAGACTGGAACAGGCTTTCTGTTGGTACCTACTTGTATTTGCTGTACCAACGAATACGGAACAGAAATACCCGCCGTTGATAACGTCGATGCCTGCGTAACCTACATACCTACTATGTCTGGTGTAGTCATCATATCATTATCGCAAATCCCGCGGAAGCACAGCGGTTGATCTCCGCAGCGTCGCGACATTTGGATCTCCTCCGTATCCTGCGGACGGAAGCGTGCGGATGTTGCGTCACCGCCCGGAAATAGACGCCCTCTGTGTCACCGCGCGCGTCATTCTGTCCACGACCACACTACCATGTGAACTCTGACTCGACAACACTCCATCATCACCCCTTAAAACAGATCACTCCAAAGGAAATTGCCGTCACTCAACAAATTTCAACGTATGGAGCTACGTCCTTACCCAAAAAGCTCTAACAAATGAGTTAAAACAAAAAAGTAATGACAGCGATCGATCTTCCGTCTGCCTCTAGAACCCAGTAATTATTTCCAAACGGAAACAGTTTCGAGATAATACTGCGATTTATCCTATCCTACGTGCATCCGCCTGAGTCTTTGCTCCTCGACGCGCCCTTTCCTTTTCGTGCAGATATCGCGATGTTTTCCTGGACAGGACGTTGGCGGGGTTCAAAATAAAGGCAAGTTTTGACGTGGAAGCTAACGTGTGCACTAAGTTTCGATATTTATGACGGCATCGAACACTTAATCAGCGACAGGAAGATGTTAACCGTCCGCTCGTATATTAGCCCAATCAAAATATGGTAATGGCCGGCTGAATCTGGTAAATTTACTTGCGGAATCAATTTGCCCCCGTGAAATTTATGGTCGTGTTTCCCCAATTAACTGGCAATTCGGTGGCTTCGATTATTTCGCATAAAACGTGCGGGCGACTCCCGCATCCGGTGATTACGTCGGGCGCATAATTTGTGATGCGCCTGCGCCGAACTGCGCCCAGCCAGCCTACGCCTGCTTGATTTTTGTTAGATAAAAAAGCGGAGGGTTCTCTGAGCTCTGTAACTGCGTACTTGCCTCATTTGTTGTTTGTTTTTAATGTCGACTCTTTTGCACCTGCGCGTTTTGTATTTCATACTGGTACCCGCCTGCTGCTCCAAATGAGATTTTGCGAGCGAATTTTTGCTTTTGTTTCTCGCTAACGTGAACCTGATGGTTTCCTTTTATTATTTTATGCAAATTAGCTTCATTGAATATGCATCTGATTTAAAAACATTCATATTATAAAGTTTTATGTAGGTACCTACCTAAGATAACATGGTTGAGAAGTGTCTCATATTCATAACTTTAGGTTTTATTTTTTGTGGCTATTGTTTTTATTTGTTCTCATTTAGATCTTTAGGTTGTTCATTGAGTGTTTATGTTTGTTAACTTATTAGATTAATCATTTAGATTGTCTGTTGGTTGCAGAGTCGGCGGGCTCCGTCAGTGTCGTCGGGCGCGTGCCGGCCACCGGATGCGCCAGCGGCGACATAATGTGGCTTCTTGACGAGCCTAATCAACCTTATGAAGGTAATTATTATATTAACTGTTTATTACTCACATACACGCCTGTCATGCTGTACTACGCTACGCCCAACTTAATTATGTATATCCTTCGCGTTTGTCAGTAATAATTAAAACATAACGACTAATCTTTTTTCTGGTTATTCCAGACTGTGAACAACTGCTATGCTTCCGCTACTACAATGGCGAGGGCGAGGAGTGCGCGGCGGAATCGTCAGCGCTCCCCACACGGTTCAAAGTGGACCTCAAGAAGCTGCCCCTTCGGCTCAAAGAGGGAATGTCTCGGAAACGCAGCGGCGACCATGTGTCGCCCTTCTCCTACAACAACGAGAGCTTCGAGATGAACTCGGAGAACCCTCCGCGCATCGAGTTCGTGCCCGGCACCAGTCACGACATCAAACATCTTAGCGAGAACGTCAACAAATGCTCAATTAGTGCTTTAGAAAGTAACGGGAACAATCTCGAACAAACAAAATGTGATCCTAGTAAATCTCTAGTTAGTAATTTAAGCCAAGAATCTCAAAATGTAAATAGTGAATCTCGGAGTGCTACAGAAAGCAGGCCCACGTCGTCGGGCGTGAAGAAGAAGTGTCCGCCGCCCGTGGACATTGGCGGTGGGCAGGCGCTCAACGGCGTCAAGAAGAAATCAATAGCTAACAGCGGTTTTGACTCACCCACTTCTCCAGGCACCGAATACTATAAAATATGGTCACCAAAGAATCCTTGCAAAATAATGAAGTTCGTATACGACGTAGAGAGTGCTAATGTGCCCAGTGAAGCAGAAAAGTCGCCGGTGCCACCCCTGCCGCCCAGACAATCACACAAGCCACTCGAGAGAATGCACGCGTTATCCCCGCCACAGGTACCCAGACATAGAAAGCCAAAAAAATTAACAAAGCCCGAAGACGCGTTCAACTTTGAATTGATAGACACGGATGAACAATTCTTCACTGACAATAACATAACAAACTCAGCTGCTTTACAAGGAGAACTAAATGATTTCAAACCAGGAGAGTTTTATTCTGGCAATCAGATAGCTACGTCGTCAGCGGCAAGTTTTTGGAGAGGTGGTCAAAATGTCGCGCCCTTAGCGACACCTGAAACTGATGGCAGCTTATGTGAATCCACAATTTCTTCGATGAAATTATCTAGGTTAAACGAGGAGAAGAGATCTAAAGATGTACCTGAAGGCGCCCCGAGCGTAAGTAGGAATAAGATACTGTTTATAAAAGATATAGGACCCGATAATTATATTACGACAACATTCGCACGGAAAGAAAAACCCAGTCCTCCCAAAGATGTGGTGGACGGAGTGAACCGAACGCCAAATCATGCCAAGTCTGAAGAGAAAGCTCAACATACGTTTTTAAATGATATTAGTAATCATTCTGAGTTTGAGGATGACAACAGGAATCAGATAGAGGAAAAAGAAATCACAATATTGAAAGGTCACAAACCTCTGACGCGGCAGAACTCTGGTCGGGCAACGCCAACAATGATGACGGCATTCCTAAACTCTACACATGTTGATCCTCCAACAAGAGAGACAGATAACAACAGTTCAAATGGTCAAAGTTCCTGCAACTCCTCACACTCGACGTCACCGGTCGATGATTCAAATAAAATGATGCCAAGTGTGGGAACTATGATTATGAACCGGAAACATTCTTGCGATTCGTCGACGCCTAAGCATTCTAGCTTACCGAGGCATTTGATAAAGAACTTGGGGTGTGAGGGGACTCCGAAACACTCGCCTCATAAGACGAACAACATTGAGAGTCCCGTGCGACCTCACCCCAGGGTGTTGACGAGGGTAGCGGCGTTGGCAGGTGGTGCGGTGCCGCAGTGCCCGCCCACGCCGACGCACCACGCCAGAAGACCGAGGCCGATGCCACCACCGGACCTACATCCTCCTCCGGTCCAAAATGCTGAAGCAAGACTACAAGAAAACTTCGAAATGGTTGAGTTCACGAATGAATTACGAACATCCGAGATTAGGTCGCCAAACATGGAATTTGTGAACAGCAATCACTTCACGATAGTCCACGCGGGGCCTCCTGAAGATGTGGTATTAAGGCGGCCGAGGCCAGTTGAGGATATTGATGACAATGACAACGCGGTGGCGTCACCCACGCCTTTGAGGCACATGGCCGGAATAAGGCTACCTTCAATACCGGAAAGGGCATCAAGGCAGATGGCTTTGACGGGCGATTTTCCTGCTAATATGATTGGAGGGATTATTGAATGCGAAGAACCTTTACCGGCAGGTGGGTAATGTCTAATTTTATTGTCTATTATTATGTTAATTTCGAACAACTAGCCCCATCTAGCGACGCGAACGAAAACTATAATTTCAAATGTCCTTACTGAAAGTCCTATCATAGTCAACTTGTTATTCTGAGAAACGATATCATCGGAGCCTGAGGGTTGATATCTTATTGAAGACATTGGTCTATCAGTCGACCTTTAAAGGCGTTTGACATGACACAGATTTGATGTCTACGGGTGGCAAAGAACCGGCTGTTGTAGTTCAAATTGTAAAATACCAATGTACAGCAGTGAACAGCAATTGATTACGTTAATTGGAATTTTGGTCTGTTGGTCTTTTGTCTCACACTAATGCTATTATCTTCCAGGCTGGGAGGCGCGCATGGACAGTCATGGCCGCGTTTTCTACATCGACCACATCAACAGGACCACCACGTGGCAAAGGCCTGGCCTCAATGGAACCACTCCAAGGTCACCAGCTCCTGAGGTGCAGAGGCGGCAGTTAGATCGGCGGTGAGTTTTATAACCATAAAACTGTGGGATTATCTGTCCACTTTAGTTGCAATATTGATAAAATATAATTGTTCAATCCTGACCCTGCGTCTAAGAAGTGGGGCTTTTCTGCCAGAAAAATAAAATAAAAAATGTGTGTTGGAATAAAGTCGTAAATCAATAAACATCAGCGCTTTTGTGGTCATGCGTACTATGGTTGCGCCACGCTGACTAGGTCTGCGTTGGTCCAGGGGGCCTGCCATTACCCCGTGTTATTTTAATCTTACTTTAGTGTGGGAAAGAGATTGAGCTATACAGGATGTATTTGTAAATAGGGAAAATACCTTACTGTTGACTCCTTCCGCTAGAGGGCACCATTGCACTAGAATTGCGCTTTGGGTCAAAACCTATATTGTGATCCCACTGATATACTGTGATTGTTACCCGTTGTACTTGCCTTGAGAATAAATAAATAATCTAGCTAACAAAAAGGTCATAATAAAATGGTTCGAGAGTAAGATTCTTAATAATTTTAAATTGTAAATAATTTTAATAATAAATGTTTTTGAGACCGTACTATCGCATTAGGTAATGCACCTGTAATGATAGTTATAAGGGGCATAAATAAATAAAGTAAACAGAAAACATGAAGTTTAGGCCGTATCTGTCACATAATATGGTTGGTATGGTATGGTGGTTTGGTTTATGGTAAAAAAATAATATCTATGATTAGGTGACTGGAATCCACGTACATTCAAGTAAATAGCACTAAAAATATTATAGTATTTTTAGTGCTATTTACTTGAATGTAACGTTAAAAGTATATTGTAAAGTAGTTCAATATCACAATAACAAATATGTTTGAAATTCCCTAAATGCGAGTTTTCTAACCTGTTGGTATTATTTTAACTACAATTATAGTAGCAAGGATGAAATAAAGCTAAAATAATATTGAAAAATCGCCGAAAAATGTTGCCGCGCGCCTTTGACAGTTTGTTTACTTCGTGTCAAAGTGGCGCCATCTGTTGTCTTAGCTTTGCGTAATATTCCCTATTGTTCTTCCTATTCTAAAATCAAATTCTAATTGAACTCGTTCCAGCTACCAGTCAATCCGGCGCACGATGACGCGCACACAACTGGCCGAGGAGGACGCGGGCGCGTGCGCGTCGCCCCCGCCGCCGTGCCACTCGCACGCGCACGTGGCGTGCGCCGGCGCCTCCACGTCGCGCGCGCCCGACTCCTCGCACGTCCCGCATCCCGCCGCCTTCTTCCTCGCGCGCCCCGACTTCTACTCTATACTACATATGAACCAGGTATGTGTCCTACCGTTCAATTTAAATCAAGGGATAAGTAGCACTAATGAATTAAAGGGAAGATAAAAGCCTTGTAGTATCTGATGGGCATAGAGGCTGGTCCTTGACATAGGAGACAGAAGACCTTTTAAATAAAATTATTGGTTTTGCACGTCATAGGTATTGTATTTGATGCTGGCTGGCTGGCAAGGTATTTGCCATTTGCTCCAGAGGGCCTAAACAATGTAACATTCGATTAGCGATAACGATAGTAGAAAAGCCACAAAATGTATGGAGTTGACGTATGCTATCGAAATGTCACGTGATCATAGGTCAACGAATAGAAATTAGCTAGACAATTTTATCATCATTTGACTATACGAAACGAATCGACAGCATCGAACGATAACTTCCATAGAGATGCGTAGCCAAGTAGCACTTTGTAACAAGCGTTATCGCTAGTTTCCGATTCGTATGAAGGAATTCGAATCGAAAACTAGCGATAAGGCTTGTCAAAAAGTGAAATAACGATAGCGATTGTAGAAATAGAATCGCTCCGAAGCGAATGCCATTTGTTTAGGCCCTCTGGTAGCAACAGAGTGAAAAACTGAACGTTGTGGGCTCTTTTGTTTTCTACAAAGAGGCACCTTTAGAAAACTCTAGAAAGAAAGGTTGTCACGTTGAAAATATCACAACCCGTTCCTTGATAATAGAGAATATGCATGAGATTCAAATGATCAATTAAAAAAAAAATATTGAGAAGCAACTCCATTGGTCAGAGCGAATGTGACGTAAAAGTCTATGACAACAATAAATGTCAAATGTGTTTTGTAGCAGTGTTTGCGATGTCTTGCTTGTTTGTTGTCATAGACTATGAAATCACACAAGGCGCGCCAAAATGGAGGGCGTTTAAGGTGCCTGTGTCGGTTGGCTAATTTCCACTGTTTTTAAACGTTCAATGGCTTTTTTGGCGTTGAATATTTTAAAAATATTATATGGGGATGTAAACTATCGAATAAAAACATTAAAAAATGCATAAAAAATCCGTTTACGCACTTTCATTCTACGTATTCTTACATCAACTATTATTAAACCATAGTACATCATCTTACAGGAAGCATCCGCCCTCTACAATGGCAACTCCACACTAAAGCACATGATCTCCAAGATCCGAAGAGACACGACCTCCTTCGAACGCTACCAACACAATCGCGACCTGGTGTCGTTAGTCAACATGTTCAGTGAATCTGACCGGGAGCTGCCGTTAGGATGGGATACCAAGCTTGATCGGAATGGGAAGGTAACTAACTTCTTCGACTTTATGGCCCGCTTGATCATAATTTTGTCTCTGTCATCTTCAAATGATTGACAGATACGGAACAATGTTTTAAATTCGTTTAGCGCTAAACGTGTTGAGTGATTTGAGGTGCAAGCTAGTCTTAGTCTATGTAATTCTATGTATCAGTTCCGGAGCTGGTGGATGAGGTGGTGGTTTGAGATGGATAGTATGGAAAGAAAGGAAACTATGACACCGATGGAGAAAAATTAAAGCTATAGGCGTAATGATCTGCCGAGTACCAACACAAAATAGTTATTGAAAATTTTCTACATAGAATCACGGAATTCACGGATCGTAGTGGGAGCGATTTATTCCGTTCTAATACCAACAAGTCAACAACTAATACGACTGGTATTTGTTTCAACTAATATTTATTTATTTTCTATTCCTGACGGATCTCTTTAAACGAATACTAACAACTTGAATTTGGTACAGTCAGCTTAGTCAAACCTAATCAAATTAAATTTGTTTTCTAATATTTTTATATACATATATTTTGATGATTAAACAGATTTTTTTTTTTCATACCTCGTAAGGCCCAAACGATCTAATTTAATGACAAAAATAAGGGGGCAGGGTAGGTTGGGCCTTACGAGGAGGTCTTATGATTACATATAAAGCATTTTTACTGACTGTAAGTACCTTATATCTTGGAACTTCATTTGGTATTAAATTAGTATAAACAATGGTAGTATCCGTTCGCAATAGAAAATAAATATGAGTTGAAACAAATACCAGTGGTTTTAGTTGTTGGTATTAGAACGGAATAAATCGCGGGAGCTCGCACACATTAAAATATTATCATTCAATTATTTTTTATTTTTTTATACTATAATATGCACAAAAAATATTAAATGGATACGTACAAGCACTCTGGCGAATTTGTCGCACTTATCTTTCTTAGTTTTAAGGGGTGAATCGAATCATAAACTGCTAGCCATCAGTTGTTTTTAATCTGTGTTATTATAGAGTAGACAATCATTATTTTTGGGTAGATAGGACAGTTCTTTGGTTATTACCAGTGGCGGATTTACACATTTCCCAAGTATATGCTGTAACATTTCTGCCGCCTTTACCTCTAAAATTGTCAGTTCCTACATTATTTTAATTATATTCAAAATCAAACAATTTGGTTGAATTGTAAAAGAAGTGGTTTTGGGAATATTTCATATACATTAGTTTTTGTTTACACTAAACCCGAAAAGGGGTCATTGTACTCATCATTTTGAATAACTTTTTCTATGGGACCAACCTTGAAATCGCGAAAAAAAAAACAGCTGTTCCATACATTTGTGTTCACTTAAATCGACAAAATGTATGGAACAGCTGATTTTTTTTCGCGGATTTAGTGTAAACAATAACTAATGTTGTATAATTATATTGAATGTACTGTGAATGTACAATGAAAGGGAAGAGGTAAAAGTAATCGGAAAGATGTCTTGTAGACTTCTTACTGAAAGATATCAAAAATCCGTCGCAAAAAAAAACGGCTTCAAATTTGCTGCCTTAGGCTCCAGCCTACTAAGCCTGCTGGTAAATCCGCCACTAGTTATTACTATGTAACAAAGAACCAGCTGCTACATGATACTCTGGTGTGGCAGCGTTTCTTCGTGGACCACGTGATGCGTCGCACCACGTTCATCGACCCGCGCGTGCCGCGCACGGCCGCGGCGGGCCCCTTCAGCCCGCTGCTGCCGCAGAGACGGAGACCCGCCATCGAGCCACCACCGGTGACTTACATGAAACAAGCTTGCTTTTGATCAATTTTGATATTTTTTTGATTCAGTTTGGTACGATATATTTCCTGATCTGCTGGTTAAATGCCATACGTCCAATGATATTATATTAAACAGATATGTTATACACTCACAAAACAACCGAAAAAAGTGTTCCGCGCAGCAGCGGCAGCACATATACCCACTTTTCATTCATTTTACATTTCTCCACAACTAAAATGAAAAGAGATGGCTTGATAAAAACAACAAGAAAAAAAGAGACAGCTAGTGTTGTCAAATGCGCGTGAATGTAAACAAACATTATTGTGGCCACCAATCACCGAATGTTGGATCACAGACTAACAAATTGTGAATGTAATGCATGCGTCCTTGTCGTCCTCACGACAAAAAAATGTATTTCCATTTCTTTCTTTTTCCTAACCTCCAAATATGAGAATATTAGGAAAATAATTGAAATATATTAATAAATCGAAGTATATTGCGTACTTACATGTGGTATGAGATCCCTTGTGTTTTATTAACTTTGGTATCATAATTGCTACACTTTCCAAATACACACGATGGCATTTTAAGATTTTTTTTGCTGCTTCAACTAAGCGTATTACTCGGCGCCATGCGTGTCGCAGTCAATACGTCCCAATTAGGACGTTTTCGAGTCTTCACGATTGCGTGCTCACAACATATCTGTTTAATATAATATAATATCATTGCATACGTCCTTTCATAGCACGTAGGGGTGTAAGCGGTGCTCCACATTTGTTCAGGTCATGTCCCGATGTCCCGATCAAGTGTGAAGCATGCTTAAGCGGTTACTTGCACACTCTCATTCCATTTATTTATTACTCTTTTATTCATACACCCATTGGATAATATGGAGGTGTTACAGTTTCATTTGACAAGATAGCTTTATTCACCAATCATTGTAAAAGTTAAATTTACAGAAGATTGAATTTTTATCGAAGAATTTGTTTTAGTTTATTTTTTTTGTCATCTAGACGTCTTTGGCAAGGCAGCATCTTCCTCATTACTATTTCAGTACCAATTTGCAATTTTTTTGTAATGCTATTGTTTTTCGTACCTAGCATGGTTTGAATGTTCAAAGTTGTGTTGTCTCGTTTCCACGCATGTTATTCGTGTATGTTCATTTTTGTTTGAGTTGGCTTGTTTTGTTATCGTCTAGATTGTTGTCTATGCCTGTTTTGTCTTGTCTTTGGTTATTTTATTTTTGGTTATGTTGTTTTTTGGCTGTTATGATTTACTTGTGGCATATTTCTTTATTTTGAATTAATTAGTTTTTTTGTTTATTTACTTGGTTATGTACCCTGGCGCAGAATTAAAGCAATATTCTAAGCGCAAGTGGGCTTTATTTTTATCAGGTTTTTATTTATGTTTATTTACACTATGAAGTAGTTACTACGTAACAAAGAAGTTAATTCATTTTGTTATGTTCTTAGGCACCAACGCCACCTCCGCGGCCACCGCTGTCAGCTGCGGACGCGCAAGTACAGAATACGCATCAGGAGATACCCGTCGCGTATAACGACAAGGTAAGACATACCAGTCTAAGTAAAGCCTGGGGGTATACTCCGAAGCGTTAATCCGAAGTATCGGCCGAAAGTTCGGCCGTTTTATAACTTCCATAGTTTCCTTTTTTTACTTTGAATGCTTACCGTCGGGTAAGGATTCAAAGTCAATTTTTTTACTTTGGCTTATCTCTTTGACTATCACACAAAGGGTAAAACGGGAACCCTATTACTGAGGCTCCGCCGTCTGTCTGTCCGTCTGTCACCAGGCTGTATCTCATAAACCGTGATAGTTACACAGTTGTAATTTTTACAGATGATATATTTCTGTTACCGCTATAACAACAAATTAATACGGAATAAAATAAATAATTAAGGGGGCTCCCATACAACAAACGTGATTTTTTTTGCCCGTTTTTACTCTATATTGATAACGGCAACAGGTAGACGCTTGAAATATTCACAGAATATTTAGTTATATATTCACTTAAAAAACAAATAATTAAATTAAAATAAAACAAATATTTAAGGGGGGCTCCCATACAACAAACGTGATTTTTTTGGCATTTTTAAAGATAATGGTACGGAACCCTTCGCGCGCGAGTCCGACTCGCACTTGGCCGGTTTTTTTTTTTCGCCGTAGTTAGCCATAGTTAGCCGTAGTCAAGCAACGGCCGAACATTCGGCCGATACTTCGGATTTATGTTCGGAGTAGACCCTTTGACTATATTTATCATTCTTGTTCGGGTTCGAGTCGAGAAAATAGCCTTTTCCCAACAATTTTGGGGTCAGCTTCCAGCCTAACCGGATGCAGCTGAATACCAGTATTTTACATGGAGCGCCTGCCTATCTGACCTCCACAACCCAGTAACTGGGTAACACGATACCTCTTGGTACAGTGGTACCCAATAGATAAGGCGCGTCGTGAATCTTCGTTCGCACAGAAAAGAAAGTATGGCCCCGAATATTAACGAAAGAATGCTTAAAACTTACAATCTACCTTAGGTCACTATTATAAGGTTCATAATACACTGGAGCTGCTAGCGTGCACTCGATCAGAAGTATGGCGGCTGACAAACATGCCACGCGGCGCGCGCTAACATGGCGGCAGCTGCCGACCAATAGCGGTACAGGAAAAAGAACCACGGTGCGTGGAGCGTGCCGATTGGTCGTAGCATTTCCCGCACTTTTAAAATTCACCTTCTGCGCAGGTACATCGGTAAGCCATATCAATTGGGTACTACTGTAAGACTGGTTTTCAGACTTATTACTTTCTCACGACCCCTAACGACTGTTAAAGATCCGCGAATGACAGCCGGGACCCCGGCTTAACGTGCTTTCCGAGGGGGAGGTCTTGGTATGTAAAGATGGTCACCAGCAATGATATTATATTAAACAGTTATGTTATACACTCACAAAACAACCGAAGAAAGTGTTCCGCGTAGCAGCGGCAGCACACATACCCACTTATTATTCATTTAACATTTCACTACAAGTCAAAATGATGGCTTGATAAAAACAACAAGAAAAAAAGAGACAGCTAGTGTTGTCAATTGCGCATGAATGTAAACAAACATTATTCTGGCCACCAATCACCGAATGTTGGCATCACAGACTAACAAATACGTCCCAATTAGGACGTTTTCAAGTCTTCACGATTGCGCTCATAACATATCTATATATTTAATATAATATCATTGGTCACCAGTCTTTGTTCTCCCGCGTCACGCGTTTGTTGAAAAAGCCTGACTAGTGCCTTGGGTTTTATCGATTTTTTTCATTTCTTCATCATCTACATAGCTTATTTCTCGTCATAATCTTGTCTTAACTAGAGACAATGCGTCGAAAAAACTTTTGTTGCGCTGCGCACATTAGCTGTTTATACCACCTTGCTCTGCCTTGCTGATTGATATTCGTTTGTTTTTTGTGACATTAAATAATAAAATGTTTCACTCAAAAAAATTGGTGATTATTCACCAAGGGGATAAAGCAGTGTCTTGAACTGTCTTGTGTCACGGGCGCTATATTGAATTCCGAGGTAAACGAGCGGTTCTAGTCCTCCCGAGCGCAGCGAAGGAGTTAAGACTGAATCCTGAGTGCGAGGGATTCAAGCCCGCCCAAGACGAAGAGAAAACACTACTTTTCCAACTTCTATGAGAAAATAAAAACCATTTCGATTAGAATATTTTTTTTTGTAATAGTTTTCATACGAATTTTTAGTTGAGGTTTCAAATTACGTTATTGCCCAGCAGATTATAATTTTATTCAGTACAATATTATTGCCCAGCTAGACCATCGGGTTAAAACACTACACATTATGAAGCAGGTGGTGTCAAAACATATTTTTGTTGTCTTTTTCAACAATATCTCTTTGTGGCAGGTGGTAGCGTTCCTTCGGCAGCCCAACATAATGTCAATCCTGCGCGAGCGCTGCGGCGGTTGCGGTGGCGCGCTGCGGGAGAAGGTCAACACGGTGCGCGTGGAGGGCGTGCCCGCACTCAACCGGTACCAGAACGACGTGCAGCTTACTTGCTTGCTCAGGTCAGAACACATACTAATATTAAACTCACGACCCAATCCGTCTCATTAGAAAACGAATACTAACTTAACCTCCAAGCTCAAATCTTCAAAGCAGTTTTTGTATTACAAACCTTATTGCGACTGATGTAAAGTTCTTAATACAAAATTGACAATAGTTAGATTCGGGTCAGTTTTTGTATTTAGAACTTTAAAATTGTCGAAACTCAGCTCGAAATTCAAAAAAGGTTCAGTGGTTTTAAAGATAATTCTTTTCTTTTTTTTTTCTCTTTATTTATTAGGGACTTGGAACTTATAACAAGTCATGTCAGCCCCAAGATAATTCTTGTTTTGTAATAAAACCGATAGTCTCTCGTAAGGGTCGGGTAATGGTCGTCGGCCTTGGCCATACAAATGTGCGTCGCGCTCAGGCCGCCGTTCGCTTTCTTAAGGAATATTTATTTTTAATATCGAAAATATGAATATTTGAAAAAATGATAGATAGAATTATAGATAATAAAATAGTCTGTCCGTTTATACTAAAATATACATGAAAATATCTTAAGTAGTTTGAAAGTAATATCGTTTTTAGGGTTCCGTACCCAAAGGGTAAAACGGTAACCCTATTACTAAGGCTCCGCCGTCTGTCTGTCTGTCTGTCCGTCTGTTACCAGGCTGTATCTCATGAACCGTGATAGGTAGACAGTTGAAAAAAAAACAGAATAAAATAAATATTTAAGGCGGGGCTCTCTTACAACAAACGTGATTTTTTTGCCATTTTTATAGATAATGGTACGGAACCCACTTGGCCGGTTTTTTTTATTGTGTTGTTAATGTGAGAACGTTGAATAGAATGTAGATTTGTAGACCATTTTCTATTTTGATAAGTACCTTGTACTTTTGACGAGCCTTTCGACCCTTGATATACAAGGGTCGAAAGGAACCAATTCCTATACGATGTATTTTGGTGACTTCCACCCGTGTTAAACACTCTAGTTTTCATTTCGAATATATACCTACAACATTATTTTTAGTATAGGCGAAACATGAATATAGTTTGTTCAGAATAAAGAACAGAAAGTAAAAAAAAAATAGTTTTTCTAAAATATTTTATTCTCTTGTTTACTCGCCACTTCATAAAATCATTGTATGTATCTAAATATCTTTCCTTTGAAATTTCTGGCAAAAGATTTTCGATTACTGTATTTGCCTCGCTCAGATTATAGAAAAGAAGCAGATAGACCGCGCGGAACAATAAAGTGAGGCCCGTTTGTAGACATGTGTGCGTTACAGCCACGTGACAGCACTATAAGAACAGGTGCCTCTATGTGTGTGTACGGTTGCCAGGAGAATGAAAAAATTAGCCATAATATTTCATTACATGAAGAAAAAAAAGTTTTTTTTTTTTCTTAAATCAGTTATTTTTATTAACAGTATACGTCAAATTAACAATACCCATATAAACGATACATTTGCGATATATTTTTATTTTGAGACACCAACATTTTATTGTTTTTGGTAGCTATATTTACTTTATGGTGACGTCATATAACCCATGATATAGTAAATCGACTGATGTAATAAGTAATATAGAATCCATTAACTAGTTACACTTACGAAGACACATACATACTTATTTATTTATAAACATACTAACCAGAAAAGGCGATAAATAAAACACTATTATCGACATAAATATTTTTATCGACGTAAATCGATACTCCTGTATCCTATACTTATTTCCTAACTTAGGGGTAAATGTTTCAATGTAAACTAGCAACACCGAATGATTTTTGTTAAGGTTTTGTGTTTCAAGATGTCACTAACAATAAACACGTAAAATAAATCCAAAGAGACAAATAATCAATATTTTACTTATGAAAGATACTCCATCTTATTTCTTTTGTTTTTGGGAACAGTTTTTACAATGTTTAAAAATACAAGACGGCATCATTCTGAAATTATCTGTTAGAGCCCGTGACGTACTAACGATGCGACGCTTCGTGCTGTACTGAATCGAGAGTGTATTCGCTTTTGAATTTGTATTTGCTTTGTTGGCCGCACTCTCGGTGTTCCGCGCGGTCTATCTGCTTCTTTTCTATAATCTGAGTTGCCTCGTCTTTAACCGAATCTGGGGTCAACATTTCAGAATCGCTTGAACTCATAGTTAATTAATCAAATATTAGTCTATAAAACCGAGATTTTGAATTTCGGTGCAGCTTACTGAGTAAGTATTTTGCCAAATTATATAGTCTTTTTTAGGGTTCCGTAGTAAACAAGGAACCCTTACCGCCTTATTACAAAACAAGATTTATATTTTGACATGACTTAAACCATGGAGCTAGTTTTTGTAATAAGAACGTAACAGTGATTGAAATACCGTTCTTTATACAAAACTGGAAACTTAGTTCGGTACTAAGTTGTCAGTTTTGTGTTTAGGAACTAATTACCATTGTCGGAATAAAGTTCGAAATTCAATAATGGCTCCATGTTTTAAACCTGGGTCTGAAGATAAACCTTGTTTTGGAATAAGGGGGTTATAGTTTCGCCATGTCCGTCTGTCTGTCTGTCTGTCTGTTTTTTTTTAATTTTAAACATGGAACACACCGCGTCACCGCCGCGGGCCGACCCGCTTAAAAGGATTTTTTTTATAATTCACACTGGCAGTTTAAACATTCACAAGACCGCAGCATTTTTTATTCCAATCGTTTTTTTTTTATTATTTAAAAAAAATCTTATCCGGCTACCTAACCAAAAGTTCTACATTTAAAATTAATTCCCTCCCTAGAGAGGGAAGCAATTACTATGAGTCTTTCCCGCCCAAGGGTGGGGAGCAGCGTCTCCCACCCGTTACTCGGATCAAGCAAACACTACTTTCCGAGTATGAGAAATGAAAAATACCTTTCGCAAACGTCATTAGATGGTTCAGAAAGGTAAGTGGATCGGGAATACCGAGTTGTAGCGTCATCTACAAACCGAATCCGGTTAGACTGTTGGGAGGACCTCATATTATTGTTTCCATGAAGGGAACCATGCCTCTAGTTAGATCCGAGCATGGTCGGAAAGCTTGTCGTTTCACCCAGTGTAAATGAGAACTACTAACAAGCAAGTGAGAACGCGAATTTCATAAAACTTGTTCCAGGAAATACGTGTTTTTGAGTAAGCCTTACAAGTTTGTGAAATAAATGTTTGTCATTTAGAATCTCCATTACATGTGCGAGGTATCTATGAGGATGTTTTCTTTACTTTTTAGAGTTCCGTACCTAAAGGGTAAAACGAGAACCTTATTACTAAGGCTCCGCCGTCTGTCTGTCTGTCTGTCCGTCCGTCTGTCAACAGGCTGTATCTCATGAGCCGTGATAGTTAGACAGTTGA
Source organism: Tiliacea aurago (assembly GCA_948098905.1). Classification (NCBI taxonomy): domain Eukaryota; kingdom Metazoa; phylum Arthropoda; class Insecta; order Lepidoptera; family Noctuidae; genus Tiliacea; species Tiliacea aurago. Next base: position 23,899,816 of record OX402585.1, read on the forward strand.
AATTTTCATAGATGATGTATTTCTGTTGCCGCTATAAGAACAAATACTAATTTACAGAATTAAATAAATATTTAAGGGGGCTTCCATACAAGAAACGTGATTTTTTTGCCGTTTTTATAGATAATGGTACGGAACCCTTCTTGCGCGAGTCCGACTCGCACTTGGCCGGTTTCACAATTTATGAGTACATTCTGAACGCCCAAAGTTCAGGTATTTGTGCAAAATAGCAGATTTTTACAGGCTTATACAGAATTTCTCCAAATTTTTATTCTTTGCTTCCATTGAAACCTAGATATAGTGCACAAGATACCTATTAGTATTAGTTACAAAAATGTCAAAGAAAGATGTGTTACCACGCGATAATCACGTACAAGCGTTTGTATGAAAAGTATGACGGGTTGGCCGCTCTTAAATGCTCCAAATGAGCTGGTTCGTTCGGTTGGCACGGTAACATGGCAATTTCGATTCGACATCTGTATAATTTCGACAAGTTGGCAATCAATTCTAATTATAATTTATGTAATGAATAGAACTATTATCGAGTGAACAGACCGACACTTGATTTATCTTTAGTTTTTGAATTAAGTAACGATCCTAGGTGTCCTTTTTTTTTTTTGTTTGGGAGATTATCAAATAACTTCTCCCGCTCTGGGCGGAGCGGGAGGGCGTGTCAGACTTTTACTGACTAAAACCCACCTGTGTTCCTCCAGTTGCCTGTGTGCCAGGGCCACGATATCCCTTTCGGACAAACTCGCAACCCTGGCAGGAAGGGAGGTACCCTACAATTTTCTTTCCTTTTCTTTCCTAGGTGTCCTAAGTTTTAAACCATTTTTTATTTAGATATTATTAAAACTTGAGACTAGAGATGCCATGCATTCCACTAGATTTTATGACAAGTCTAAGTCTTTTAGGAGTCTTTTAGGCTATGGAATGTCTTGCCCGTGTCGATAAGACGTGCTCTCGTGCATCTTTATCAACTTTTAATATTTTGGTAAAAAACACTTCCTCTCTCGTTCATCATTACATACATAGTTCCTTGCGCTTGTTTCATGTTTATTAATGTACATAATATATTTAAATAGATAAGTATATGCTTTATGTATGTATTTATTGTATATGTAAATGGTACACCACTGACTACCGTATTGTCTCTCCTTCTCCCTTTAATCCATCTAAAGGTTATCTGTAAAAGATCGCTTTTAGCGATAAGACCGCCCATTGTCACCCTATGTAAAGTTTTAACATTTATATCTGTAATTTTTATGCTGTACAAACAAAGAATACAACACAAAACAAAGCGCTTATTATAGAGTATTCTATTCTATTAAAAACTTAATCTTTTCATCCTTATTCGAGAATAAAAGCTAGTGTGCATAGAATGCGGAAGCGTTACCCACGATACAAAAATAGATGTAGGAAAACTTGACGTTTTTGTTTTGCTTATGTAGTTCGTATTTATCTCAATAGATGGCGCTAGCTGTCTCGAATTACCATAAAAACGTCATGTTGTTTTGGTCTTTACCGTAGTTCAAAACACATGTTGGTCTTGGTAATGTTGTTGATAGGTTATTTTTCATTTAACATTACATAATTTGTTTGTATTCACCTCAATAGATGGCACTAGCTGTCTTGAATTACAATAACTTATATTTTGTTTTGGTCAAAACACGTGTTGGTAATGTTGGTATAGGTTATTTTTTATTTAACATTACACAATCACGCCTGTTTTACACAATGGGGTAGGCAGATGTGTGTAGTCAATTACTATTCTAAGTTTTAAAATATAAGTACAGAATGTTTTTAAATAGCATTTCGTACAAAATTCCGCGAAATGGTGTTAATAACACTTTCACACTAATATTATAAAGGCGACAGTTTGTGAGTATGTGTTTGTTACTTCTTCACGCTCAAACGACTGGACCAATTTTGATAAAATTTTGTATGGAGGTACTTAGCTAACACCCTGGATTAACTTATAGGCTACTTTTTATCCCGATATTCCCACGGGATCGAGACTTACGCAAGTGAGACCGCGGGGCGCAGCAAGTTTATAATAAGTCATAGCAATTATACGGTAGCAAAGTGAACTGTAATGATAATGTCAGAAATAAATATCACTTCTGAGGAATTATTAACTAAATATCGGTTAAATAGGTAGTTATTTATATTACTGACATAAAACTTACTTAGCCGACTTATAAAATTAGTGGCAAGGTGCATAATTAGTTAGTATTAAACTCGATAAGGTGGTCTAAGAAGGTCAACCGGACATACATAATATCAGTATCACACCTGGTTTCGCCGAAGGGCTAAACAGAGGTGTACAGGCGGCTACACATCAAGCTATACATTTCCAGTATAAGCTGATCTCGCATTATATAGGATTTCTGTACAATGAGAGGTCAGCGTATACTGGAAATGTATAGCTTGATGTGTAGCCGTGTGTACCTACATTTCGCCGTTTATGGTTAAGTCCTATGTAATACAGGACGAGCCTATTGCCATCAACCGGGCACAATTCCAAACTCCGGGCTGCAACTGAGAAATACAGGTGGAAAATCCCAATAACCCTTTGATCGACCCTGGAATCGAACTCAGGGCGTTATGCTCAGCAATAGCGCTTGCGACCACTAGGTAATGGCAGACTTATAACAACCAACACCGAACACCCTAAAAAATCCCTTATAATAGGGGAGATTGGGGACAAGACTAATTGCTATAGACAAAGCTAAATATCTATTAAAAAAGAAAACATATTGCCTCATACATTCCAACTGCAAATGTAAGTTTGTACGCATAATATTGAGAGATTAACCATGTTATTTTAAGATCATAGACTTCTTATAGGTTTTCCTGTAATCTACAAATAGAGAATTATTTTCTGTTTTTTTTTTTAATTTTAGGCTCAGTAGTTTCGGAGACCCTCCGGTCAATGGGAAATTTTCATCTATTTTCGCTAATCATTTTAAAAGAACTTATTCATTTTAAATTATAAAAAAAAAATCTGATAAGTATCCTTACGGCAAACCCTTTCATATGATATATCATATGAAAGGGTTTGCTGTACACACGGTGTTCACACGGTACAGTTAGCAAAACTTTTATTTTTCAAATTGTGTCCCCTAAAAGTGCCCCCATATTCAAAATTCATATATTTACGTGACACGTCCGTGTTTAGGTCACATAAGTCCATATGTGTACCAAATTTCAACTTAATCGGTCCAGTAGATTCGGAGCAAATCGGCTGTGACAGACGGACAGACAGACAGACACACGAGTGATCCTATAATGGGTTCCGTTTTTTCCTTTTGAGGTACGGAACCCTAAAAACACAATTACACTGCCCAACTTGGGGACCGACACCAAGGTCTCCACGCTTGAGACCATCACACCAAGGAAGCAGTCAGATCAAACGGCGTTCATGAAAATAATGCATGCGATTGACAAATTCCACTCTACGATATTTTTTCTATCTGTGTAACAATGGGTCAATTATTTTCCAGACAGTGCATATATGCGACACGTTCCCACAAAAATTACACTTCCTGCCACAATCACTGTGACACAGTTACCACCAAAACTCAAATCCACTAATATATTTGTAATTCCATATAATTCAGTGGCACAGATCGTTACACTGGGTGCCACTCAGTCTGCCCAGTAATGTGTAGTTTACTATGCTATTTACACTGCGTGGTATAATTAGTCACAGATTGTGAATGTATAACTGTGCTGTATATTTCGTGTCCTGATTCACTGGTTGAAAACTTGTTTGTTTTCTAGAGCGAGGATTGATGATATTTTCTTTATATAGGCTTTTAGGCTAATAGATAATTTCTGAACTTCAGTTTCAAAATCGAATTCCGTTACGATTTAGTTCATCATACTGCCCTTTATTTGGGATCCGTCAATACTTATAAAACTTGGAAAACTGCGTCAAGTCTTCTCGTCGCCTATCCCGCAATGTTTGAAGACTAAGGTCTTTAACCAGTGCGTCCTGCCCGTCATGATATACGGTACCGAAACGTAGACACTGACAGTCGGGCTGGTCCACAAATTCAGGTCGCCCAGCGCTCTATGGAGCGGGCTATGCTTGGAGTCTCTTCGAAGGATAAAATCAGGAATGAAATTATCCGGAAAAGAACCGGAGTTACCGACATAGCTTGCAGAGTAAGCAAACTGAAGTGGCAATGGGCTGGCCATGTTTGTCGAAGGACCGATGGCCAATGGAGCAGACGAGTCCTGGAGTGGAGACCGCGTATCGGCAAGCGTAGTGTGGGATGCCCCCCAGCTAGATGGACCGACGACTTTAAGTAGATGGCTGGGTCAGACTGGATGCGGAAGGCGGAGGACAGGGTGTTGTGGCGCAGCCTGGGAGAGGCCTATGTCCAGCAGTGGACTGCGATAGGCTGAGTTGATTGATTGAATACTTATATTCCTTCCTTATCAGCTCTCAATTCATTTCTATCTACGTTATCTTTGACATAATTCATTCAATATTCTTCTTTTTCTATATAAATAAGTTCTAGATATCTATGTATCTTATCATTAAACGATAAATCATTATCATTTCTGTAAGTATCATTTTACAACTTAATAAATAACAATGTATTTTCCATTCATTCAGTCATTGTAATATGACCCAATGGACCTGTTATTTTTCTATGATAAGTACTAAATTATCATTTTATACAACATTAGTTTTTGCTTACACTAAACCTGAAAAGGGGTCGTTGTACTCATAATTTTGAACATTTTTTTCTATGGGACCAACCTTGAATACGCGAAAAAAAAATCAGCTGTTCCATACATTTGTGTTCACTTAAATCGACAAAATGTATGGAACAGCTGATTTTTTTTTCGTGATTTCAAGGTTGGTCCCATAAAAAAAGTTGATCAAAATGATGAGTAAAACGACCCCTTTTCGGGTTTAGTTACACAAAAACTAATGTTGTATAGCAATAGCAATATTGCAAAGGTAATTATAAAATGAATCATTGTATGGGATGATGTGATCGCGCGACCACCAGCATAAAGAACTGATAATTATATGATTTTATACAATTTATACAGAAAATTGTTGTTTATTTTACATTATTAAGTCATGCTGGCACAAGCCTATCTGTTGTTTATAACAATATGTTGCAGCTAGAATTTTAATTCAGACTTTTATAAAATTATCACTCAGTGGAATTTATTTAAATTCAAGTTGTCACAGGGATTGAAAAACGATAAAACAGTAATTGTCTGATATTTTTAAGGCAACAAAGACTGACAATAAAAATAGAAAAAAAATACGGGATGGCTCACACTTTATAATTTAATAATAATATGGCTACTGCGCAAAACCTGAAGAGTTAAAGTATTTTATAATACGTAGTTCCTATTCCTACATTACACATGCGCGGCTTTGCGGTTGAAAGACATACGTGCGTATTTATAAAAATCGCCTTATAAACAAAACCAACAAGCAAATATAAACCTTATGAAAAACAAATAAGGTCCATTTTAAGTATAAATAGTAAAAGCCTTGTACATGTAATAATTAGGAGTTATTATTGTCAGGACTGTCGAACTAAAATTATACGTTTTCGTTTGACTAGTGAACGGCATATTATTAGATACACTCAATACTGTCAATATTTCAACTATTTTAATGTACCGGACTTCATGACTCACTCACTGCACAAAGAAATTATTCTAAAAAGCTATTGCACTTTAATTGAATTTGTGTATACTGAATGAAGGTTAAATACAATAAAAAACTTTTTACAAAAAAAATAACCGACTCCCAAAAATAACACTACAAAATGAAAAATAACTTTAATTTCGGAATTTGGTGGCAATTAACTAAAATACAGATCCAAAGACACCGACTTCCGAAATTAGAGTCGGTTATTTTTTTTTTTAAGTTTTTTTTTTCTCACTTTTTAGTGGGTCAGTTTTTTATTTATCTAGGTTACAATAGCCTAATGTTAACTACTCATCACCTTTTACAAAATATTGCCTTTCCCGATGCTGGGACGTTGATTGTTGAGGAGTTCTCCTGGTAAGAACCAAGAGAACTGCCACTCACCATATGCATAGTGATATAAATTGCCTAGCAACCACATTAACGTACCTAATCGAATCGCAACCCGTTAAATACTTATTATTATATTGTTCCGGTGGCCATCTGTGGTCTCCATCATCAGTTCCACTTCACCAAATGGTGCTTTCCGAGAGCAAATGCACGAGTTCCTATAAAAAATATCCAAATCGCTATAGGTTTGCCTATAAAATTTGAGGGTTCCCCTCGATTTCCATGGGATCCCCTCATTAGATTCTGAATTGGTGGCAATGGGACCACCTCGGGAGTATACCCTTTCCAACAAAAAAATAATCATCAAAATCGGTTCATTAACGACGAAGTTAGGCGCGAACAAACATAAAAAAAGCATATATACGGTCGAATTGAGTAACCTCCCTTTTTAGAAGTCGTTTAAAAAAGGGGTTACCTATCGAATCATACGAATCAATTTTATTTATTCAAAAGCAATTTTTTTTTTCTAATTTGGTTTGTACAAACACTTTATTTGTCAAGAAATTTTTAAAAACTAGATGAGGTCGGCATTTCCTATCTAACTACTCTGAGAAGAAAGGCCGAAATAAACTCAATGATCATACTGCAGTTGTATAATCCTTATTTTTAATTAACCTCACAGCTGAACACTGTCTCATAAGATACAGGTTATCCTAGTTTAAGAGGCAGGGCTCACAATATCTGTATACAGACTTCTGCACCGTAGTTAGCATCTTGTTAATCAGCGTATACTAATGTATGTTTCTTTGTGACAATAAACTATTATTACTGAGAAAATATAAATATCTATTTAATTGGAAGCACACACTTGTATTCGTCCCTGTCTATGTATACTTGCATATAATTGTGTAGCCTCTGTTGGAGATCCAATAAATAAATAAATAAATAACCCATAATGGTCCCTCTGCTGGGCAAAGGCTTCCCTTTCCCATTTCAACACACGTAAGCAAGTTAAACGCTAATATTTTTTTGTTGCAGGATAGTTTTTTTCCCATAATTATCCAGTATTTTAACTTTGTATAATTAAATACCATAATAAATAATGACGTATAAAAATCAAAACAATTGAAAAATCCTCTTTTTTTTAAAGAAAAAAAAACAAATTAAAAGATAATTAATGCTCAGCTCTCTAATGCCAAAACATTACTCTCTCTGTCAGTTCCAGAAACGCTTCCTGTATTATTTCCTCAGTGGAATATAAATAAATGTTATGGTTAGGTCTATCTTAGTTTTTGCCTCACGTCTGAGACCGCTACCAGTTATTAATGATTGCAAATTAATCCTTACGCCTAACTCTAGGCTACACGTATGGTGCATTATTTTTTACAAAACCTAACATCTATTTTTCACTAACCACACAATTCACAATCCTATTTTCATATGAATAGGGTTTAATTTGCTATGGCAGTAATCCTGACGCCTAACCCTAGGCTACACGTTATTTTTTACAAAACCGAACATCTATTTTCCCACTAACCACTGAAATTACAACTTGTTCTCTTACGAAATAAAGTTGATTTTCCTTTGACAAGTAATGTATTAGAAGCATTTCTTTCATGTTTCCCTGATTATGTGCTGCCGTTAATTACGATGAGTACGAGTACTAAGGTAACTCGCTTGCATGATGTCACATTAGATTTCAACAGGATGTGTCATGCTTCTATATCCCGAGTACTTGTTGTCGTCGTTAAATTGGTACTTTGGGTGTGGTTTATATACACGATACTAATTATACAGCAATCAACTGAATCATACTCATTTTCACTTCAATGCGGAGATGACGTGTGTAATTGGAAGTAGTTACTTTAAGTGCCAAAGCTGTAAAATTGCTGCTGTAACTAAAAACACCACTTTTGCTTATTTTTTTAAATAAATGTTTCCTGTGAAATTCAAATTCAAAAGTTTATTGCTCAACACAGCAGGGACCGAAACCGGTATGATCAATACCGGTATTTTTCGGTAACAACCTTTATTATTTATACCGGTATTTTTAAAGGTTACCTTAATTCTTAGAAATTTAATACAACCGGTATTAATACTGGTAACCGAAATAGAGGTAACATATTTCTTCTTCCTATGGTTGGTTACCCAGATATCGGTAACCTTAATCGTAGAAGTAACCATAATTCTTCAATACCTGTACCGTAATTTATAAAAGTTTTCGGTCCCTGCAATACAGTACATAATCATACATTTCCAGATGTCGAGTAGATGCGAGTCCACTGTGTTGAACCAATTCAGGCATGCAAAATTCATCATTAAAATGATATAATGTCATAAATTACAAAACAATACTATAGTCAACACATAAATAATTTTTAGAATACAATATTTTTTTTAAAATAAAATAAATTCAATTCAAATCTGTCGAATGTTATAAAATTGTCAATAATAAAAACAACCGGAACTCACTTTATTCTCACTAAAATAAATATGAAAGCTGAGTGAGTACAATATACAAATAGTACTCACACACATTTTTCAAACTACCTTAGGATCTAATTATTTGGAAGCGCAACCAGTTCGTGTAACAGGGTAATTTAAATCTATAAAAAAGTTATTGCAGGCTCACTATGATTTGTGGCAATGAGCCTTCTGGTGCTTAGTGCTTAGAACGCGATCTAAGCACAGATAGTCTGGACTATGAATAAAAACAAACGTTAAGTTCTCTAGCAAATGCAGCTTTCAGAATGCACTATGCATTTGACTGTACCGTTATTGTTGCAGGGATGGATAGGGCTGACTCGTGAAGGGATTTTATTTTTTATTATTATGTTTTGTTTTGCGTTTAAAGTTGTTGTCATATTTTGATGTCAGTAGGTACTAGATTTAAAAAAAACTTTTATTTCAGACCCATAGATCCATTTGATTAGTATACACACGACTTAGAAACTAGTGTTAGTACTTAAATCTACCAGAAAAACAACACAAACTATTAATTACTACGCCACAGTGGTATGTAGGCGTATCCAATGTCCCAGTAAAAGTAAAGCAAGTAAGCAACTATTACAGTATACATATATTTCGTAGAAAGACATTTCGTTCTGACCATGTATGGTAATCAATAAATAAGAAAATAAATTAAAACAAAATGACTAAACTACAAATTAAATTCAATTTATTCATTAACAATTTACATCGTGTTTGAAATATAATTCTAGATAATAAAAAATACACGTAACACATTGGTCATTTAAAAATTAATATAATATATACTAGCTTTTCCCGGCCCGGCTACGCACGGGTAGCGCTAAGTATCTACCCTACCTACCCAACCTACCTACCTGCCTACCCTACCTACTTACCTACCCTACCTACCTACCTACCCTACCTACCTACCCTACCTACCTACCCAACCTACCTACCCTACCCACCTAAAAAAAAAGAAAAAAACTTCACATAAACCATCTACTAAATAGTCCAAACAAAGCCTAAACATTTGGTTTGGATAGGTGAGCCCGTTCTTGAGTTATAAAATTACAACGAAAAGTGGCATTGATTTTTATAGATATAGATATCAAAATAATATAAGTTGCAGGTTGGTGTCAGGAAGCTGTGGTGGCCCAATGGTAACGGCCGCGACTTACGAGTTATAGGTCGTAAAACGTTCGAACCCAGACAGGCACTCTTATTTTGTGTAAACTGTTTCATCAGCACTGCTCTCAAAACGGTGAAGGAAAACATCGTGAGGAAACCGGCAACCAAAACTGTCCTAGAACCAAAAATTCGAAGACAAATGACATCTACCAACCCGCACTGGGGCCGCGTGGTTGGCCCACTCTCTCTCACCGAGAGGAGACCTGTGTTACGAGAACTTTTCTTTTTTTTTTTGGGTGGGAAATTATCAAATAACTTCTTCCGCTCTGGGCGGAGCGGGAGAGCGTGTCAGACTTTTACTGACTTAAACCCACCCGGACGTGTTCCTTCCGTTGCCTGTGTGCCAGGACCACGATGAACGTTATACGCTGATTATGCTATGCTACAGTGTGGTAAAATGTAGCTGTGTTATCCTTATGTCTGACAACCCTACGCATATTTCCTTTTGTCTCCGTTAGGTCTACATACCCTTTTATAAACGCAAATACGTAGGTAAAAATCTGGGTCATTTTCCGTAACGGGTAATAGAAACGAGACAGACAATATCTATGTGATTGTAAAATTAATCTATGCACGGATTAGTTTATAATGTTTGAGGGGCTTGTGGCTAATAACCAGTGATCGGAATAGATAGAGCTTATTTACCTAAACTCCCCGAATAATAATAAAATATACAATATTAGTTTTAGTATATGCGAAACCCGAAACACGTGTCTAGTATTTTTATGTAAAGAATCTATGTACAACATTTCAAAACTGTATCATGAAAAATCACAAAGTTATAAGGTCGTTATGTTACCGGGTTGTCCGTACAAAAACACGCTAACGGCGGCGCCCCGCCCCCGCGCATCCAGGGTCGTATTGCTCTCATTGATAATATTTGGCAGTAGGTATACTAACTGTACGGCGATTGTATTGTAAGTAATTAAATGGTGATAACATTTTCCATCACACTTAAATATTTTTGGGACAAAATATAACATGGTGTAAACATTATTTATGGTGAAATCGATTCAGTTCCTTATTCTGAACAAACTATATTCAGGTTTCGCATAGACTAAAAAAAAAAACCGGCAGTTTAACGTCATTATAATTATTCCGGAATTTTAGAGGAGGTATTATCAACTCTATGTTACTTCCTTCCTCGAAATTTAGGTAACTAAGCTCTACCTAGTCCGATCACTGCTAATAACAGTAGCACGGGTCGATCGAAGGTTAAGCTACGCTGGCCGAGGTCGATTCGTGAATGGGTGACCATCCATAACATATCGAGACCCCTCCGTGCCTCGGAAAGCACGTTAAGCGTTGGTCCCGGCTGTCATTCGTGGATCTTTGACAGTCGTTACGGGTAATCAGAAGCCCAAAAATCTGACAACCAGTCTTACCGAGGGATATCGTGTTATCCAGTTACTGGGTTGTGAAGGTCAGATAGGCAGTCGCTCCATGCAAAATGAAGGAAAGGAAGCCGACCCCAAGGTAGTTGGGAAAAGCCTTGGCAGGTGGATTTTTAGGGTTCCGTACCCAAAGGGTAAAACGGGAACCCTATTGCAAAGGCTCCGCCGTCTGTCTGTCTGTCCGTCTGTCACCAGGCTGTATCTCATGAACCGTGATAGTTAGACAGTTGAAATACTAAAAAACAGACTAAAATAAATATTTAAGGGGGCTCCCATACAACCAAACGTGATTTTTTTGCTCCTTTTTGCTCTATATTGATAACGGCAACAGAAGACGCTTGAAATATTCACAGAATATTTAGTTGTATATTCACTTTAAAAATAAATAATTAATTTAAAATAAAACAAATATTTAAGGTGGCCTCCCATACAACAAACGTGATTTTTTTTGTCATTTTTATAGATAATGGTACGGAACCCTTCATGCGCGAGTCCGACTCGCACTTGGCCGGTTTTTTGTTTATAATGTATCTACATTTTTTAGGACTACCGGATCGCTTATACCTAATGTTTTATTAGTTGTATAGTACTTGTTGACGGGCCTCCCGTACCTATTAACACTGGAACTTGTAAACATTGTAAAAGAAAGAAAAATATTTAAAAAAAAAGCACATTCTTTTTAAAAGAGTAACCGTGGATTTTCTTGCCGGCTCTTCTCCATAGGAAACGACCAATTGGAACCGTGCACCTAGCTTCTGACGTTTCATAAGTGCCCATGTAGGCTTATGTGAAATAAAATATATTGATTTTGATTTTTGAGTGTCGATCAGAACAATTTCTCTAGCTTCTGAATGGTGATGTCAATTCCAATAATAATTTTCGATTTCGTTAACCAAATTACAAGAACATTAAGGTAGACAGATTAAACTGAATAAGTACAGTAGTCTTCAGAAATCAGGGGTAACTCCACCATTACCTATTTATTTAATACTTTAAGGGGGATGCGCTAAATAATCATTCAGTAGGATTTTATGAACTTAGAGTGTTGTAACGCTGATTCTAATGATTATAATTCTGTAAAGCCATATTGTTATGGCCGCGATCATATTTAGATCAACACACAACCTGTTACCGACCTGCAAAATGCAAAAATCTTAAGAAAATTTGAATTTCGCGGGCTACCTTAGCGCTAAAGCTTAAGCACACAAAACCACAAAGGCGGACTAATGCCCTAGGTATTTTCTACCAGTCAACCTTTTATGATGCAGAGACAAACTGTGGTAGGTGCAATAACGAGATTTGTATACTTAAGGTGACGATAACCGACTTTTAATGATTTTATACTGAAGATCATGTCTAAACGAGTAGTGTTAATGATTTGAAAATAATATATGTTAATTTAGAGCATTTTCTCAATAATTTAATATGTGAAAATATTAGATTATGTTTACATTACATAGTGAAATTAATTTGTAAAGTTATGTCTAACGCGGATAAAAAACTTAGAATGGCGCAAAATCTACAAAGCGTATTTTTTTGAAACCTTCACCAATTTACAGGTAATTTAATTATTGATATTTTAGTATAGGTACGCGTTTTATTAAAATTGCTTTTGTTTTGTGTATAATAAATTAATAATGCGTCAAATTGGGGACAGCGCTCATTGATGGGCGAGTCCTATTACTGGCTAAACGTACGACGCGTTGCGTGAGCTCAGTACAGAACACGCAAGCTAACCACTCAAGGTCACTGGCATATATCTGAGTCTTAACTGTTATTTAAACCTCCTCCACCATTAACTTTTCAGGAGGAATTCAACTTATGGTAACTAGGTCGAGTTACCGACTGTAGTCGGTGTACTACCAAAACATATTATCGTTTAACCCAAAAACTCGACATCCATTTAAATAGTCAGCATTCTCATCAATCGTAAAATGTCATCCATTTATCGTTTACGGCAAGCGAGGCAACACAAAAACCTAATTGTTTGGAACCAAAAGAAATGCTGATAGGAGACACATTAGTCATTAGTAGAAAAGATAGAAAGGCGACGCGTTAATTAGTATGGTGATACTAAACGAATAGTTTCGCAACTTACCGATAGCTATGTAGTGTTAAAGTAACTGCGTGCCATAGCTTAGGGGTAGGTTCAGTATCGATAAAGGAAGCCAGAAAAAAAAAACGAGTAATTGAATTAAACATAAAAAAGCCCTAAGCCCGTTAAAGTACGAAGACTTACTTCGTACTTTAACGGGCTTAGGACCGTCAAATAAATTAATTTTAATTCTAAACGATTGCTATTTTAAGTTAGTAGGTACTAAATTAGGTTGATATTGCAATTTTTTTTTCTTGGGTTCGTTTATCGATACTGAACCTTTATTTTTTTTTTGTTTTCGGGGGGAAGCCTTCAAAAGGCACCTGGCCTTTGGGGAAAAAGACCAGGGAGTGTGGGATTCTTACCTCACTAAAACCACCCCGGTTATCACCATCAGCACATGAAGGGGATCCCGTTACCTCTTAATAGACCAATCCGGAACCTCCTTAGTGCAACACCTGTTAGGGCACGTCTCTGGGGAGACTATAAAGAGTCTCCCCTGATCCTCGCTATGCACGGCAGCACGTGATCACAGTGCCACCGTATTCCCTAAAAATCGCTCGGTGGGCAATCAGTGTCCCCACTCTGATCGCCCGCGATTCCAAAGTCCCGCCTGTATTAAATGATACAGGTGGGGTTTCGGCGTGTTAGGCGTCGAGGCGGTTGCCTCCTCGACGCCTTCTTCTTCGAGCGGGATCGGCTCTCTCACGATCCCGCTCGGCAGCCTCCTTCAGGACCATCACGGTCTCACAAAAGGAGACACCTTTCTTCCAGTTTTCTGTCTCCGTCAGCATAGCTCTCACTACTGCTGGCAGAGACAGGTCTTGCCCAATCCTGGCGACCAAAACCTGCCGCTCAGAGGCCCACGCAGGGCATCGATACTGAACCTACCCTTAAGCTATGGCACGCAGTTACTTTAACATCCTGTATAGTGCTGAAGGCGTAGTAAGTATATGTATACAGAAGGCTTAGACAAAAATTACGATTCGCTTCGGAGGGATTCTATTTATAGCTATCGCTTCAACGATAACGAAGTTCGATTGGCAGGTGATAATGTTTGTCAAATAGTGCCACTTGGTACGCATCTTTAGGGAAGTTATCGTTCGACGCTGTCGATTTGTTTCATGGAATCGAATGATGATAACATTGTCTAGCTAATTTCTATTCGTTGACCTATGTTCACGTGACATTTCGATAGCTTTTGTCAACCCCATACATTTTTTGGATTTTATACTAGCGTCATCGCTAATCGAATGTTACTTTGTCTATAATAGGCTCTCTGACTTACTAAATAAAAGACGTACGGATGATAGATAAAGAATGTATCGTCACGACTTCATGAGAGATAAGGATTATTATCTATACTGCATGAACTTAAGAACTATGATTTTTTTAATGGATTAAATAAACATGCTGATTTTGAATTTATTGAAAATCACCACAAAGATTGCCAATGAGTTATTCAGAGTCAGCATGTAGGTAGGGTTTTCCAGTAAGTAAGATAATTTTTCGTGCTGATGCCGTGTGGTGCCGGATGTAAAGAATAGCACCATCCTATTCATTCCGTGGGTGTCGTAAAATACCACTAAGGGACTTACTAGAGAATGGGCAACAGCGTTCTTTATGCATTTTAACACCATACTGCGATCGCCAACTCGCCTGCCAAGCGTGGCGATTATGGCAAACCCCCCCCCGTTTTGGCCAAGCCTATCCAGCAGTGGACGTCTTTCGGCTGAAATGATGAATGATGAAGACAATTTTTCATAAAACAGGCGAGTTTAAAGCCAAACAGCTTTTACAAGAAAATTATAACCAAGCAGTTTCGCGTTGCGACAGTGCAATACTTAAACCACGCCATAGTTAAATGCAGCGGTGTCACGGCACTCATATAATTGACAATGTTAATAACATTTTAACAATAAAACCGCTTCGTTTGTAAATCCTTGTGTTAGTTTGCGCAGAACGGAATTATAGAATTGCAGTAACAAGGCCCCTAACAATAGAAGTGAGGTATTTGGGCAGAATAAACAGACAAATGGATGTGTAAGAGCGTGTTTAGATGCTGTTCTAGTTGGTAATATTTACACTTGTAGAGCTCTGGCTACTTTACTTCTAAGTAGTAGTAGAGTAGCCAGAGCTAATAAAAAAAAAATATATGATATGTTTATTTTCCGTAGTAAGTACACAATCACTCTTCATCTTTCTAAGAGGGGTCAGGTAATGCAGAGCAATGACCGTACTACGGAAAATAAACATACGTATCATACTTTTGTGTAAATAGTACAAAAATTGCGTTTATGTTCTTTTTATTAACTTTATGTGTCTTAGCTTTCATTTGACATTGGAACACCATGTTTAGTTAACGTTGGTACCATTTACCTAGTAATTGACCCATTACTTTAAGTTCCAACTCAATCTAAAACTTACAACAGTACACTTAGCTCAGCATATCTGAACATGCCTTTAAGATAACACAGGGTAGTAATATTTGTTTATGCCATTATCACGTCTAAGATCATTTGTTGAGGTATAATGCGTTCGATAGATGAGCTACCGAGTTACCGGAGCATTTCAGGGTTATCTCCTGTCTTTACTATAACAACAGAAATGTATGTGCCGAACTTTGTTCTTGGTTATCGGTGGATTAGAGTTATCTGTGTTTTGGTTTAGTAACTAGGTAGAGGCGACCACGTTATTGACACGTGTCGCGTGATAGAGAGTCATGTGTGGTATTGGGCAAGGTAGACCACCCTGCCCATAGATAGATATAAGAAAATATTTCTATGACCCTGCCTAAAATGATAATAGTAGAGTAGGGGTTGAACTGCGTGTAATTTAAGGGGTTATCTAGTAAGATAGAAATAAATTCATGATATTATGAAGTCAAAGTAAAAATAATATTTTTAAATAGGCATATAAAAGGCACTGTCAAAAGACGAACATGAAGACAGCTGCATTAACAGTTAGCTACTTTATTAACTTCCCTTTAGCGAAATAAAATGCTTAAAAAAGAGGGGGAGATTAAATCAGCTGCCACCAGTACACCATCGATTTAAATCTTTGGCTGCTACCACAAAAGTATCCAACATATTTATTTTTTATTTTTGAACGTCACTGAAACTAGGGACTATGTTTGGTACCTATAACACCAAGATTTAGCCACCGGTGATGTTTTTAGTTTAAAATTTTAGCCTCGCTTATCAAAGGTGACACTTCAATAATTTATAAGATCCACTGGTTTTTGTATTTGATCCTATTGTGTTGATAAGTTTAATATCCTTTAAGCCTTCCAAGAAATATAACTTCTAGGTTCGTGCCTCGTTTATTTATGATGAGGTCCACAGTTCGACGTTTATGGAGCATAAATATTGAAATATAGTGAACAGTCGCGATCAAAAACTATACAAGGTAGGTCGCAAATTGGCAATATTTTTGTAAAGAAGTTCCGTATCGCTCGATAAACTTTGCACACTGAATGAGAGCTAGACCGACAGAAGTGTAACATTTTGTGACACTTGTTTTGTAACAAAAGTGTCATTAAGACGCAGATATATGCCAGTGGCCTTGTGGTTAGCTTGCGTGTTCTGTACTGAGCTCACGCAACGCGTCGTACGTTCAGCCAGTAATAGGGCTCGCCCATCAAGGAGTGCTGTCCCCAATTTGACGCATTATTAATTTATTATACGCAAAACAACAGGTATTTTAATAAAACGCGTATACTAAAAGTTCAATAATTAAATTATCTTTAAATTGGTGAAGGTTTCAGAAAAATACGCTTAGGAGATTTCGCGCCATTCTCAGTTTTTTATCCACGTCAGACATAACTTTACAAATTAATTTCACTATGTAATATAAACATAATCTAAAATATTCACATATTAAGTTATTGAGAAAATGCTCTAATTTATCATATATTTTTTTCAAATCATTAACACTACTCGTTTAGATGTGATCTTCAGTATAAAATCATTAAAAGTCGGTTATCGTCACCTTAAGTGTGCAAGGAAAGGAACTTCGTTCCGGGTGTCCCACGACACCTTTCGACTGTTTTTTTAATGTTTAGCTAATATTAAGATTGCAATGCCAATTCGTAAATAAGAGCACAAAATAAAAGATAGATTTGAGCGATGATCTATACAGTATACATGTAATAAATTAGTAACGAAGAATATTGGTCCGGTTGTCTGGATTTATGTTCCGGATTGGCGCAAAAACGGCTGAACGGATTTGGGTGAAATTTGGCACACGGATAGTTGGACAGTAACCTGGATTTAACACAAAGGAAACTTTTAATCCCGGTAGTTCGTTCCCGTGGGATATTTTCCGACATACACGCGGGCAAAAGCTAGTGGACAATACGGAAAAGCTGATAGTGTAATGCGTACTTTCATGGAAGATAATCTTGTTTTTCTTTGATAAATCCCGAGAATTAGACATAAGAATTAGACCTACTGAAGAACTACATAACAAACAATATACATACACAGACAAACATAAACTCACGCCTTCATCCTAAAGTGGTAGGCAGAAACAACAGAACGCCACCTGCTACGATCGTTATATGCTCCTTCTGGTTCGTTACAAACAAACAATACTGTACAGACGCCAGCACATCAAGCTACTACAATCTGTCAAATTTCTTTAATAGATTTTCAACTTTATCGCTTGAATTTAAGGTTCAAGGTTGATTGGGAAAATTTGACAGTTTCGGGTAGCTTTACCTGCTGGCGTCTGTAGGTATATACAATTTACAAATAAAACAATGTTTGTAAGCGCTGTGTTATTTGTGAGTTATAATAACAACTGTGTCATCGTTGCTCAATGGTAATCAAGAATAGCAATAAGACGGAGGCGTGAAATGAAGTAACATCGTCCAATCTGGTTGCCAAGAAAATAAAAATCACCGTGATTTTTTATTTTAGTCTGATCAAGTTTCCCTTTGATTAGAATATGTTAAATTAACCAATTTAAAGTAAAATAAATTCTTGTAGAGCTAACCGTTTTGAAGTCGACTGTATTTAACTACGAGTAAAGGTGTTCACATTTCAAGGACTCTTGACAAAGGTTTCAAATTCCAAGTAGGATTTTTGGGCTGTTCATTTCAACAATGTTGACAGCTAGAGTTTCTTTGACAGCTTTTAATTAGTCATATTTCTGAGAATTCAAATTAATTCGTAGTTCGCAAATGGTGAAGGTTTATCTTAGATATAACTGAATAAAACAAAGGAAACATCTGAAGGACAACTAAATAATAAAGCAGCATTTTTGTCATAAATCTAAAACAAAAATATACCTAATCTTATTGTACAATCTAACGTTCTATGTTAATTAAAACATTTGTAGTGAATTTACTTTCTTTCAAACTGTCGGTTTTCACCCGGTGCGCCTGCGCATGTTTCCATTTGCATTCAGAGTCTGTCAGACCGTGAACACATTCATCTTTTGAACGTAGGCACATTATACGTTATACTCAGCCAGGGTTGCGAGTTTGTCCGAAAGGGATATCGTGGCCCTGGCACACAGGCAAATGAAGGAATACGGGTGGGTTTTAGTCAGGAAAAGTCTGACACGCCCCCCGCTCCCGGAGAAGTTATTTGATAATTTCCCACCCAAAGGCACATTATACTATAGTATTGGCACGGATTTATGTGATATATCATAAATTCATAACACTGTTCATTATAAATCATAGACCTCTAACATGAAAGCTTTTCGGACTCTGTCCACAATGAGAGTTATTAACCGACTTCCAAAAAGGAGGAGGTTCTCAATTCGGCTGTATTTTTTTTTTTTTTTTGTATGTTTGTTACGCGATTACTCCGTCAATTATGAACCGATTTTGAAAATTCTTTTTTTGTTTGAAAGGGTATACTCCCGAGGTGGTCCCATTGCCACTAAATCAGAATCTGATGAGGGGATCTCATGGAAATCGAGGGAAACCCTCAAATTTTATATGCAACCCTATAGCGATTTGGGTATTTTTTATAGTAACTCGTGCATTTGCTCTCAGAAAGCATCATTTGGTGAAATGGAACTGATGATGGAGACCACAGATGGCCACCGGAACAATATAATAATGAGTACCTATTTAACGGGTTGCGATTAAGCAATTTATGCTCGTCACTATTTATATGGTGAGTGGCAGTTCTCCTGGTTCTTACCAGGAGAACTCCTCAACAATCAACGTCCCGGCATCGGGAAAAGCAATATTTTGTGAAAGGTGATAAGCAGTTAACATTAGGCTATTGTAACTTGGGGCACGCCACATTGTGGCGATAAGTCCCCTCTTTGAGGAGTGGCTAGAGAGGCGCCATGGCGTCCTCACCTTCCGCCTGACACAGGTCCTCACCGGACACGGTTGTTTCGGGAGGTTCCTGTTCAGGATAAAGCGGGAGGACACGCCCGGGTGTCACCACTGTGTGGATCGCCCGGAGGACACGGTGGAGCATACGGTGGAGGTCTGCCCGGCTTGGGCGGAGCACCGCTGTGTCCTCACGGAGGCGATCGGCGGCGGCGATCTCTCGCGTCCGGCCCTGGTTCAGGCCATGGTTCGGAGCGAGAGTGCATGGGAGGCCGTCACCTCCTTCTACGAAACAGTAATGCTCGCAAAGGAGGAGGCGGAACGCGTGAGGGTGAGGCAGGGTTCACGCCCTCACGCCCTTAGCCGCCGCAGGAGACGCCCCGGGCGTCGGGAGTCGCAAGCTGATTTCCGGCCACCGTAGGCGTGGGCCTGCGGACGGTGAGCGATGGGTAGCTCGCTGTCCGATAAGGACCAGGCCCGGGTCGACGCGACGGCGCGTTGTGTTTCACGCGCGCCTCAAAGAGATGTCAGCACCAACTGACGGGGTCCGTTAGGGCCAATGCCTGCCAGGGTTGCGAGTTTGTCCGAAAGGGATATCGTGGCCCCGGCACACAGGCAACGGAAGGAACACGGGTGGGTTTTAGTCAGTAAAAGTCTGACACGCCCTCCCGCTCAGCCCAGAGTGGGAGAAGTTATTTGATAATTTCCCACCCAAAAAAAAAAGAAAAGGCTATTGTAACTTAGATAAATTCAAAACTGACCCACTAAAAAGTGAAAAATAAAAAACTTTTTACAAAAAAATAATAACCGACTACCAAAAATAACACTAAAAAGTGAAAAATAACTTTAATTTCGGAAGTCGGTGGCAAAAAACTTAAATACAGATCCCAAGACACCGAATTCCGAAATTAAAGTTATTTTTCACTTTGTAGTGTTATTTTTGGTAGTCGGTTATTATTTTTTTGTAAAA
The DNA here is from genome assembly GCA_948098905.1 of Tiliacea aurago. NCBI lineage: Eukaryota > Metazoa > Arthropoda > Insecta > Lepidoptera > Noctuidae > Tiliacea > Tiliacea aurago. The sequence goes on from OX402585.1 coordinate 23,920,255, forward strand.
AATTTTTTTTTTCTTGAATTAATATTTAGTTCGAGCTTAAGGTGCAGCGCAGACGACAGACTTTTTGTGCGAAGAAGTGATTAATGAAGGCGAAGAAAATGTAATCACATTGGTGTGTGCCGCACTCCTTCGCAGAAAAAGTCTGTTGTCTGTGCTGCACCTAAGGCGACGATACCCGACTTTTAATGATTTTAATCATCGCCTTATTATGCCTAATTTTAGATCAAAGCCGAAATCTAATAACGTTAGCCATTGAACCGAAAAATGACTACAAGGTATTTAAAAAATTAAAGCAAACTGTTTGTAAGTGCGAAGATGCGTTTAATTGGAATGCTATAATTACATTGTATTCTTGTATTAGTTCCGAAGCTTTAATTGTATTTGGTACCGACTGTTTCGTTTTTAATTTACTATTTATCCAGGATTTCATAAGCTTAAATGACTTTAATAACTCCAGTCTTTCGCATTGGTGTTGTATGATCTCTAGAAATCTTAAAATGCCAATCAGTTTATTCGTTCTTTAACAAAGTGATGTTGATGAATTAGGAATAGGGGCAGATCAGGCTTAACATTTAAACTTCCGGTTGTGGAGTACTCTTCTACTGCTATACAAATTGAATTAATTAAAAATAAATTGATCGAACCTATTGGGAATGTTGTCAAGAGGTGCTCCAAGCAAATTTAAATCAAAAGAAATCGAGTTCTTAAAGTTAAACCCGATTTAAGGCGACGATAACCGACTTTTAATGATTTTATACTGAAGATCACGTCAAAACGAGTAGTGTTACTGATTCGAACAAAATATATGTTAAATTAGAGCATTTTCTCAATAACTTAATATGTGAATATTTTAGATTATGTTTATATTACATAGTGAAATTAATTTGTAAAGTTATGTCTAACGCGGATAAAAAACTGAGAATGGCGCAATATCTACCAAGCGTATTTTTCTGAAACCTTCACTAATTTAAAGATAATTTAATTATTTATCTTTTAGTATACGCGTTTTATTAAAATACCTTTTGTTTTGTTTATAATAAATTAATAATTGGTCCAATTGGCGACAGCACTCCTTGATGGGCGAATCATATTACTGGCTAAACGTACGACGCGTTGCGTGAGCTCAGTACAGAACACGCAAGCTAACCACTCAAGGTCACTGGCATATATCTGCGTCTTAAAATCTCAAAAGTATAGAATCGAATAGATAAATCTCGGATCAGAACAGTGCGACAAACCGGCTATGGGTTTTAATGATAGAACTTATAAAATAAGTATTTGAAGCCATTAGGGGTTTTTCGTAGTTACAGTCAATCCCAAAAAAGATGTTTACACGGACAAGGATCCATTTTATTGTTAACAATACCATCGTTCCAAACATTTTATCCGCCGTTTAAGTGCAAAACATTGTATACAATTATTATTTTAACAAAACAAAGTCAACTTTTTGTCCCAAAACATCTACACACCCTATGACCATGAAGGTGGATACAATTTTATGGAACAATGGTTGTAGACAATAAAATGGTTCCTTGTCCGTGTGTACGTCTTTTTGAGGCTGACTGTACCTACGGCATAACTTGCTATCAAGTACCTATATGATTAGTATTGATTACACACCTAGTATTTATATTTCTGTCACTTCATTGACATTGTCAAGGTTTTCCATACCCCATGTGGCTATGCTGATTTACTTTTGTTCGTCGCCAAGGTGTCCAGATGCAAGGGAAATGTCTCTTCCACACCCATTTCAGAGTGGAAACACTTAATTATAAGTAATAAAATAAATATTTATTAACATATCTCATTAATATTCGCGATCAATTTCCATGGAACCATGTCCTTAGACGGACATAAATGAGCAAATTTTCCAACATGGAAATAATTTAACGCGAACACTCGACGCGTATGGTTAGCAAGTGATTCATTGTGTGATTAAGGCTTTAGGTTAATTATCTTCGTTAGTTTGCGGCGCGAAATATCTTTGAAGCCTTTTAGAGAACGACGGAAAGCTACCGAAGAAACTGGGGAACTTTATGATGTTATAAGTTGCTGAGGCCGCGCTGTGTTTGAATGATGATTGATTTTGATGAGAATCACGATTGTTCCAATGTGGGAGACAGATGCAGCTATACTAAATGGGCCATCTCTTTTTTGCATCTGGACTATGTTGGTATTACCGTAATCAGGAATAAGAGGCCGGCTTATACTGCCGCCGTCCGGCCGGCCGTTTACGTGCGGCCTACTACGGTATGAACTAGTAGCTACTCGTACTTAAAGCTCGATGACCGTTTTCGCCCATGTGCTAAAATAAAAACTCGCGTTACTTAGGATGTCAATGGGCGAAAAAGATCTTGAGCCATGAGAGAGGACAACCTAAGCGGAAACCTACCGAAGGAACTGGGAATTTACGGTTATACAGTATACCCACTACTTGAGTCATTCTCATTTCACAAATGATTAGTTGAATGGCGATTAAATTTGATGATTATGTGGTGGAATTTGAAGGTGGGTCGGAAAGGTACATTTTTTGCGCATCAACGGAAGTGGCCATTCAGAAGACGTTTTTTGCGTACGATTCTCAAATGAATCGGATTCTCCCTTTTCATAGGAATATTTTGAAGCGAGCCACCTATTGGTAACTTTTATGGTAGATGGAACATTTACTTCTTTTTATAGTACCTACACACGGCTACACATCCAGCTATACATTTCCAGTTTAAGCTGATCTCGCATTGTGTAGGATTTCCGTACAATAAAAGGTCAGCTTATACTGGAATGTATAGCTTGATGTGTAGCCGTCTGTACCTAATGTCTGTTTTACAAAATATTGATACACAGTCCCTAGTTTACATACCTACATAAACACGCCTTTTCCCTTGGGGGTAATCATAAACTATAGAACGCCACCTGCTACAAACCTTACATACTTCTTTTGCTTGGTTTACGTTCATAGTAAGTAGTTTATTTGTATTCAAATTAAATACACAACATTACAATCATTAATTAATTCATTACTATTCCTTAGAAACGATGACAATGGAAATAAAAACATATGTTATGGAAGCTTTTCATTACTAACCGTTTCGCGAAAATATTTATTGTTAATTTCCATTTAACGCCTTTAAGGTATTAAAAATGAATCATGCCACTCTTCGTACCTACACATGTGCACCATTGGACGTTTAAATTGGATCTGTTAATTACTTGATCGCTGACTTGTTAATTTCTACATCGTTTGCATTTTTCATTATTCTTGCAAATCATGGCTTGAGAATTTTCCGATGGTTGTTTTTATGCTTAGTGCCAACTTGAAATCTAATATCGCGCTCATCCGCATCCAAGTCAATTGTGAAACCGTTTGTAATTTTTTGGAAGTTAAAACTTTGAAATTGTTTGAATTAGCCTTCATTCAATCAATAAAATAAGATTATTTAACATTCAGTTACGAAAATATAGGTTTTTTTAATACTAATTTGACAGATGCAAATGTCAAACTCCAACTTGAAAAAACAAACAACAATCATTTGAAATGTCAAATTAGTCTATGGGTTTAAAAAAACCAACCAAGTGTCAGTCGGACTCGCGCACGAAGGGTTCCGTACCATTATCTTTAAAAAAGGCAAAAAAAACAGGTTTGTTGTATGGGAGCCCCCTTAAATATTTGTTTTATTTTAATTTAATTATTCATTTTTAAAGTGAATATATAACTTAAGATTCTGTGTATATTTCAAGCGTCTACCTGTTGCCGTTCGTGCGTGAGTCCGACTCGCACTTGGCCGGTTTTTTTTAGTGTTTGTTGCTATAGCGGCAACGGAAATACATCACCTGTGAAAATTTCAACTGTCTAACTATCACGGTTCATGCATACAGCCTGGTGACAGACGGACAGACAGACAGACGGCGCGGCGGCGGAGCCTTAGTTTGGGTATGGAACCCTAAAAACGTACTTTAGCTGTTAGCATCATACGTAGAGTCTACACAACTACCTACGTCGAGTCTACACAACAACCTTCGTCGGTGAAAACCATTTCCCACATTTTGACCGCACATCTTCCGTTCGATTCGACGACCTAGTTGATGTGTGTGATTAAATGGACTCTTCCATTTAATCACACACATCAACTAGGTCGTGCTTACCAACAAATTATCGTATTCTATCCTGTCATTATCCAGAATACTGTGTGGGAAGGTCGGAAGGTCATGGGAATTAAAGCCATGACCCTTAACATTCAATTTTGAAAGAGATCGCTCTGTTTTAGAACTTTATGCTGGCTTTGGAATCGACTTTGACTTTTAGAATTTTTGATGTGTGTTTTTCCTCTACTTTTCTGTGGGCGTTATTTCATTAAAAGGGATGGAAGTAGTTTGTAACAGGAAGTGACAACTTGAGCATGGAATAAGTAAGTACTTTTGAATAGCATGGAATTAGTGTACCTACTCATGGAATTAGTAAGTACTTTATGGAGTGAGATGTCAGATGTTAAATATCATAAGCGACTAGCTGTAAGACTCGCTCGTTTTTTTTTTGTTCTATGGACCACAATGTGCTTTTGTTTAAATAAATTGCATGATTTATGAAAGATCTAAGTGTAAAGCATAACATGTAACATAAATGAGCCATTACGTAGCAAATTATTACAAACGAACAGCACAGCAATACAAACGGTACAGCAGATTGGTGAAACGTAACATGAAATGTAACACACGTTGAAACAAATCCGTCTAGTTGTAGTGTAACATAACATGTTGCATTGTATAAATTAGGACGTTCTAATTTGCAATGCGTTTTCAAAGATCTAAGTGTGAAGCGTACTTCATTCTTATGAAACAAAAGCACATTGTGGTCCACAGACAATATAAATAAATACAAAAATCGGAGTCGATTCCAAACCCAACTTATGGTTCTAAAACAGAGCGAACTAGTTCGAAATTGAATGTGATGTATGAGTCATGGGACTCATGGTATTCATTCCCATGTTCGTTTGTAATCATTTTCTACATAACGGCACTGTTTAGCAAATTATTACAAACCCACAGATAAATATAATACGATAAATTTAATATCATGACCTCCGTAAAATAAATCGAAGTAGTTAAACTCGAAGTGTAATTATTTGAATGTTAAAATAATAAAAATATAAACATGTAAAGTAAATACGATGCAATTTACATCAGTCTAATAAACATGTCGGGTAATGAGGGCGTAACTTAAAGCTAAAGATTTACATATAATTAAAGCTTACACCAAATAATTACGTACTAAATAAGATAGTACAGTCATATTATATGTCCCCATAAAGTTTTACCTTAGGGCTGCCTCCTGACAGTTGACGCTTACTTAATTTACGAATCTGGTCCTGTAAAAAATCCATTACATTATTGTGCCAACAAATGAACAAAATAATTAATTTTACAGAATGACATTTAATCATTAAACCAAAAAATCTCATACGATTTTAAACAAAGACAATTCTTTAAGAATAACCCCGCTAACCAGCTTCAACGAAAAATATCCGTATTTTAGAAGCTCTTTGATAGATGGTCGAAATGTCATTCTGTGTTGTCAGTGTCGAATGATATAAAAACCTGATAAGTGCGAGTTGATCTCACGTGGTGAGGGAGCCGTACAATGAATATCGTCGGCTTATTGCAAGAACTCATTAACTGCAAAAAAACACTAAATACGTTTTTATCCTTATTGGACTCCTTTTGACACATTCTACAAAATGCAAAAACTCACTAATTTCTATCCAGTCAATTTTAGGCGTTACGGCCTTGCCATAAAATCCATAACTGCAACTTTGGAACTCAGGCATTTACAAAGAATCACTAAGCTGCACTAGTTATTTTTATTAAATACATAATTATTTAAAAAACAACAAACATATTATATAGAACTCATTTTCACCATGTAATTAACTTTATCCAAACAAGTGTAGCATAAATAGCTTAGAATTAGGTTCGATAAAGTTCATTATTTGCATTCTCATAATCGATCTATCACCACTATATCAGGCTTATTGGCGATAATAGTCCTGTCAGTGATGATAGACCGATCCCAGTACAACGTGACATGGTCTTTTTCGAGAACTAGGTCGGGCACATACTTGTAATACGGTACCTCAGAATCCACAAGTTTATATTTCAAAGCAAGTTGCTGGTGAATAACCCTGGCTACTTGGTTATGCCTGTGCAAGTACTTCCCGTTAGCCAGACGAGAACAACCAGAGATAATATGTCTGATGGACTCACCCGGACGGTGGCATGCCCGACACACGTCAAACGTCCCATCCTTCATAATATGTCTCCGGTAGTTATTCGTCAAGATAACTTCGTCCATAATTACACAGACAAAACCTTCGGTTTCCCCGAAAAAGTCACCAAAACGTAGCCAGGATACGGACGCTAAAAAACCTACACCTGGCTCATGAAGAGCCCGATAGAAGCGCCCGTGAAGCTCCTTGCCTTGCCATATCTCCTTGCGGTCATCGGTAGTAAGTATTACAGTAGGTTTGCGCCAGTTCTCTTTAGCCATGGAAAGTGGGGTGAGCCCCTTGTCCACTGCGACCACAACACGGTGCATACCCAGTTCGGTTTAAAAAAAATATTCCCTGAGACTGCACAACTCGCGGTTGTGGTGGGTCTTCGCATTTAAAAAGCCTCGATCCCCGCACTTCTGCGGGATGTACAGTCTCATCACCGATGATCGTGGGTGATGGTTTCATCCAGTTTGCGGTCAGCAGTGTACGGACCCCCTTATCCAGGGCGTCCAGTTTGGTCTGAGTCCATTTGAGTATGCCAAAAGAGTATATCAAGACCGGCATGACCCAACCGTTGCAGGCGCGCACTTTGTTTTCGTTCCAAAGAAGGCTAATAAATACCTTTATCAGGCGACCAAAGAAGCGCTGCTTCAGCGATTGCTTCATGTCAGCAACGTTGATCCCTAACGCTTCTTACATACCCAAATACTTATAGCTTTTGGATGAGCAGAGGGATCTAAGGTGTATGGAATCCGAGAGTTGAGTTCCCTCGGATTCCACAATCTCCCCTCGCTTTACATGCATGTTTTAATACTAGCACTGTTTTCATTAGAATACTGGTTATCCCTTTTTTTATAAACGTTTGATTGAGTTTCGTTGTTTTTTTTACAATTAAAGAAATAATTAATTGACATACCGAGCAGACTTAAAGTAGCCAGAAGTCATTAACTTTTATTTTTTGTTAAAAAAAAATACATAACTTTATAGGACTAGCGACTCTCACTTGTTTTTATTAATATACATATTAAGCTAATTGAAAACATTTAATTTTTCACCACCGTAATTATATTTAGGATAATATGGGCAAATCAACATAACCACTAGCTAATTCGAACTAAAATACCGTTTATCTCAGAATAGTGAATATGTCACATAATGACTTCTTGCAATAAGCCGACGATATTATCTACCATGTTGTTTTCTTAAATAACTTGAAACTATTTATTTTAAAATTATAAAAAAATATATATATATATTTGTAGCCCGCACAACAAGACCTTTCATTTGATATGTGACACGGTACATTTTGCCAAACTTTATTTTTTTAATTGTTTTAGTTTACCACCCAAAAGTGATATATAGAGTGGATTTTTCAGATGGGACAGTATGGACAGGTACCTTAATCGTTATCGCTACAAGAAAACGGGCTTAGGACACTGTCCGTAACTTTTTGAGAAATTATGATCTGCGTTTACAGATTTTGAAAAAAAAAAAAATAGTCAGCAAGAAAATGGTCACTTTTCACAAAAACTTTTTTCGATGCCAATCGACCTCGTTTCTTACAAGGATCAAAAAACTCTATTAGACCAACTGAGGTTGAGTACTTGAAAAGTCAGTAATAGTAAAAAACCTTTTCCATACTGGTTCCGTTTTTAGGGTTCCGTACCCAAAGGGTAAAACGGGAACCCTATTACTAAGGCTCCGCCGGCTGTCTGTCTGTCCGTCCGTCTGTCTGTCCGTCTGTCACCAGGCTGTATCTCAGGAACCGTGATAGCTAGACAGTTGAAATTTTCACAGATGATGTGTTTCTGTTGCCGCTATAACAACAAATACAAAAAAAATAGAATATTATAAAATAAATATTTAAGGGGGCTCCCATACAACAAACGTGATTTTTTTTGCTCGTTTTCGCTCTATATTGATAACGGCAAAAGGTAGACGCTTGCAATATTCACAGAATATGAAGATATATATTGACTTTAAAAATAAATAATTAAATTAAAATAAAACAAATATTTAAGGGGGGCTCCCATACAACAAACGTGTTTTTTTGCCATTTTTATAGATAATGGTACGGGCCTCTTCGTGCGCGAGTTCGACTTGCACTTGGCCGGTTTATAATTTTGAGGTACGAAACACTAAAAAAAAAATTTTTTTTGTTTTTCTTAACTACTATTTATTGAGTCGTGCACTAGATCTTAAATCAGAGAAAATTAATTTTCAAGCTTAAAGCGCTATGTGCCATAGATTTTCTATAAGGAAAACCAAACTTTTGCCAACCCTACGTAACCTAACGTTAGTCAAGGTAAAACATAACCGTATCGAGGTGATAATGGGCGCCATTATATAATAAAAATATTGCACCTGAACTAGTAACTACCCGCTAATAACTTAGTGCATCCGTTGTTCGCGTGCCTAGGTTCTACGTATCTGTTCCACTAGGCTTTGTGCCAGACTCAGACGGAACTTGGTTCTGAATACTTCTAAAACTATTTGTTGGACTCTCCCAAAGAAAAGCCCCTTTCTGTCAGCATTCCTTTTTAATAATAAGTTAAAAAACAATATGTTACCTGTTAACGTCAGAGTTCCGTCAATCGGATGCGATCCAGCATCCTAATTGTGTAACTCATCATCATCATTTCAGCATTTTCCCCCAAAGGGGGTTGCCATTATCGCCATATGGTGTTAAAATGCATAGAGAACGCTGCTGCCCATTCTCTAGTAAGTCCCTTAGTCGCCGTTTACGACACCCACGGGAAGAATTAGGATGGCGTAACTCACTTAATCACAATTCGAGGGTTTTGAAGGAAATTCCTAATCTATTACTTCATAAGAACGCAAAGAATGGAGCTAAACTATCAAATTGAAAAGCATTGCGGTCGATTACCAATGTATTAAACGCAATAACAGCAAATATAAGTATAATTAATTTCATTAGAACAAAACGAGTGTACAAAGTTTCAACTTGATAGACTAACTGGAAGTTGTCCAAAATTGGCTTGCAAGAATTCTTCTTACTTAACACAGTAATAAACTTATCTATATTTTGAAAAAGCTCAAGTTTAGATTGTACTCGGAATTGCATAAAGCGTGAAAGGTCGTTTAGCGCTTGTTGAGTTGCGCTTTACAAGATTTGTTTTCTTGTGGAGAGGGTCCTTCAAATTCGCTGCAAATATTCTTAACCTTACTCAGTCATAAATATTGTTGTTACACCTCGGGAACATAACAAAAAAAAATTTTCAAAATCAGTCCACAATTGAAGGAGCAATCGGTGAACAAACAAAAAAAACATACAGCTGAACATAATAACATTAATAACCTCCTCCTTTTTCGAAGTCGGTTAAAAACTACTTCACTTTGTTTACGTTTTCCGTCTAAATTCAGTGTGAGCTAACCAGCACATCTGAAATAATTGGAACAATCATCGTCTTATTATGCCTAATTTTAGATCAAAGCCGAAATCCAATAACGTTAGCCATTGAACCGAAAAATTACTACAAGGTATTTAAAAAATTAAAGCAAACTGTTTCTAAGTGCGAGGATGCGTTTAATTGGAATGCTATAATTACATTGTATTCTTGTATTAGTTCCGAAGCTTTAATTGTTTTTGGTACCGACTGTTTCGTTTTTAATTTACTATTTATCCAGGATTTCATAAGCTTAAATTACTTTAATAACTCCAGTCTTTCGCATCGGTGTTGTATGATCTCTAGAAATCTTAAAATGCCAATCAGTTTATTCGTTCTTTAACAAAGTGATGTTGATGAATTAGGAATAGGGGCAGATCAGGATTAACATTTAAACTTCCGGGTGTAAAGTACTCTTCTACATTTCTATACAAATTGAATTAATTAAAAATAAATTGATCGAACCTATTGGGAATGTTGTCAAGAGATGCTCCAAGCAAATTTAATTTAAATCAAAAGAAATCGAATTCTCAAAGTTAAACCCGATTTAAGACGGAGATATATGCCAGTGACTTTGAGTAGTTAGCTTGCGTGTTCTATACTGAGCTCACGCAACGCGTCGTACGTTCAGCCAGTAATAGGACTCGCCCATCAAAGAGCGCTGTCCCCAATTTGACGCATTATTAATTTATACACAAAACAAAAGGTATTTTAATAAAACGCGTATACTAAAAGATCAATAATTAAATTATCTTTAAATTGGTGAAGGTTTCAGAAAAATACGCTTGGTAGATTTTGCGCCATTCTCAGTTTTTTGTCCGCGTTAGATATAACTTTACAAATTAATTTCACTATGTATTATAAACATAATCTAAAATATTCACATTTTAAATTATTGAAAAAATGCTTTAATTTAACATATATTTTTTTCAAATCATTAACACTACTCGTTTAGACGTGATCTTCAGACGTGATCTTCAGTATAAAATCATTAAAAGTCGGTTATCGTCGCCTTAAGGACCAAAGGATGAAAGGAACAAAGTGGAGAATTAATTATATCAAGCGAGAACTGGAAAACTAAGTTTGTATAATGGCAAATTTTGCTGATAACAAAATACTCTCAAAACCCACAAGAACTCTTGAAACTGTTGCTACTTATTTGTAGTGTACAATAAATTATAATAATGAATTCTAACTGCAAGTCAAGCCTTTGTTTATTTCACACGCTGCTCATTCAAGTCGCTAATTGTGCCTCAATTAGGTCAATAAGTACTATTGTAATGATCATTATGTAATAAGTGGCAGTCGAGCCGCGAAATAATAGTTTTAAGTTGCTTTATGATACCAGCTCGTATGAAAATGATTTGTTTGTGTTTGAAAATGTTCATTATAGGTTTGATAATGGGTGATTTGTGGACTAGTTTTATCACTAGTAACTAGCTAGGTAGTTTACTTCTGCAGCAAACGTTGTGTAGAGAAATGATGATGTAGTAGGAATAGTGCCATCTGACCCATGAAGGGCCTTGAATAGTCCTCACGTTCTTCTTTATGTATTACCTGAAGAAGTTTAAGAATTTGATCTGAATTTTACTGATGAAATAAAATAAGGTAAAAAGCTTCTTGCGTAACAATGGTGAACAAGCATAAGTTTATTTGTGCAAAATTAATTGGCCACTGTCATAGCGTTGTGTTTGGCTTCATTTAAGTTATCTCTTGTACAATGATTGATAAGGCCACAATGATTTTCCAAATTGATGATAATCAGAGACGGTTGGATTTCACTTGAAAGAGAAGTCGTAGATAACTTGTAACTTTTTTAAACTTTTCATACAACTCCAATGGTGTCAACACGCACTTGTTCATCATGACACCATACTTACTCCATAAGATATGCGCGTGCACATACTTTTATTTTTAATTGTCCATTGTTTTAATAATCACTACTGACAATCACACAACTACATTGTCGTTGTGTTTCTGTCATTATTGAGTAATAGACGAGGGCTCCTTCAAATTATAGCGATTGTCGGAATGAGGAACTGGAGTGGATGAAATGGTCTCTTGTAAAGTAAACCAGTTTTGTGTATGGAGTGGTTGTAAGACTTGACGGAAAGAAGTACTTGCACTTATTTATGAATGTAGATCAATAAAACTATGACGTCACTCGTTAGCTTGGCTTGCTTTTAATGGTGAAGAAGCGTGCTTTAAACTTAACGCAGTCATTTGTTTCTCTGCTCATCAGTTGGCTCGTTAATTTCTCATTCATATTTTTTCAATATTATTAGCTTGCATTGTCCCACTGCTGGGCAAAAGCCTCTCTAGTCTCCTTCCACCTCTCTCTGTCCCGATCTGCCAAGGCCTAAACTATTTGTTATAGGAGTCATCCGTTCATCTCCGTCTGGGCCTGCCGCGATGTCGTTTGCCATTAAGCGGGACCCACTGGGTCGTGGTCGTGAGTTTGGCTCATGGATAGTCAATGGGGTACGCACGGCTATATATCTATAATTTCCAGTATTGTACGAAAATCCCTTACAACGCAAGTTCAGCTTATACTGGAAATGTATAGCTTGATATGTAGCCGTGCGTACAGTTACGTTTTATAGTAGTTTAATTTAAGTTATAATTTAATTACTTCTAATCATTGTTCAATTCCATAATATCAAGATGGAGGAGGGTTAGAATATAGACTAGACAGAAACGTGACGCTAAAATGCATCATAACTTAAACTTATTTCTAACTTAGATTCTAGTCTGTTAGTTTGATTTGCGAAGTAATTACCGAGAACAATATTGGAGTACTAAATTGCCCTTTCATAAGCGGTAGGTATTTAATAACAAAGGGTTTCGCAAGACTATAGTAATCAGTTGCTACCAGTACTATGAGGGATCGCCTGCCCTCACTGCGCGAGCGCATGCGATGCGGGTATTTACATACAATCGCTCCCTGAACGAGATTAATTCGAGTAACCCAATTGTGGCGAATGATTAAAACCATTTTAATTGACACTAAATATAAGTGGCTGAATTTCTCGGAATGTTTGAACTTAGTTCTGGGTATTGAATGCGTACTAAACAGTTCAAATCTAGTCGATGCTGAAATCTTCGGTCAATCATCGGGTCTTGTAAAGTCAATAAGATTTTCTAGGAAACTTTAAGATAATTCTGGTTTTATACCACCATTATTTATGACGATGCCAATATTCATTAAGGAAATCATTTCCAAGATAACTATCATCCCAAATAAAGTCGGCACTGAAGATCGTTTGATTCTCCTCAGAAATAACTTTGAAAGCTAATTTGCTACACAAAGCTCATTTGGCCGTCAACAGCACTCGTCCCTCTATATACAACAGTACTTCTAAATGTTTACGACTTCGAGTGTGTTCCACTTTGTGCGGGATTTTATCGAGTTTCTAATACCTATCCGTCACGTCACTTGCTATGTTCGCACGTCAATCGGTGCTGAAAAGTTTATCTTTGATTGACTTTGACTGCATGTTTACAATTGTTAGTTTAGAATTTTCTTTGGAATTTGTTTGTAGGTTGGTAGTTCATTCGGGCTCGTGAACTTTGACCTTTTGGTCTAGTCGTTATTTTAAATATTTAACCTTGGTTAACTACCTCATATTTATTGATTGTGATATTTAAAGAAAAGTTGGTTCTGTTATTGACCATCCATTACTTAACAAACCCCTCCGTGCCTCGGAAAGCACGTTAAGCCGTTGGTCCCGATTGTCATTCGTAGATCTTCGACAATCGTTGCGGGTAGTCAGAAGCCCAATAGTCTGACAGCCGGTCTTGCCAAGGGGTATACCCAGTAACTGGTTTGTGCAGTCGCCACATCTAATTGATTGAGTTAGAGATAAGTCGCCCTATCGTATTCTTAGCTCAAAATCTATTTTCTGTCATTTGTACCTACGCTTGAACTTTACAACATTGAAATACAAAATCAATCGACATGCTCCTATTATTTCGATGTCTATCTCTTTCAAATTATAGGGTAAGTAACATAACAATCAATAAAAGCAATGTATTAAGTATATTGATTGCATGTTTGTGTTATCATATCAATCAATGCGCATTGCAGCTCTGACGTATGGCGTAGCATAACCTTTATTTATGTCATACTGAATATATTAATTTAGGGAAATAAAGTATTCATCCATATACCTATCGCAGGCCTCGTCACTTTAATTTCGGTCACCTACTATGATGTCTGATAGTACATTTTTTGTCTCAGTGCTCATCAAATTTGGGAAGATCTAAAACTGTGACTGCAAACTGTAGTCATGCTCTTTCGAGTGGCTTGCCAGTACGTGTACAGGTACTTAACGAATATTCCTGTCCGAACCCATCTCTCTCGACACGATTTATTTGCGCCGCAATAATTGTTAATAAACAATCGTTTCTTAAATCGATTACTCAGAAGCCCGAGTGCTTCTTAACGGCTTCTGAGACCTTGTAACTTAAATACTCATCTCATCCATTATTTAACATCGATTCTTCTCGTTTTAAATACAATACTTAGGTACTTTAATACCGTTTTTGCCGTTCGCCATATTGTTTATATTTTCAGAGTAGTTAGGTAATCAGTTTCACCCTGGAAAACCGCGCAAATATAGGGTTACACAAAGAAGCGCGTGCGCAGCTCGTCGCGTGTGGGGCGCTATTTTGGCGCGCGCGCATCGCCTGCGTCGACTATTTTCAGTCCGTTCACTGATCCTTCGCAAACTCGCACAAAACAAACAAACAAATCCTTACCATAATAATATTATTTTGATAACGTCGAGGAGGTTTGCGAAATTTTCCCAATCTATATTAAAAACGATGTTGTTGTTTCAGGTAAGGGTCTTCCCGAAATTCAGCTGTAAACAATCGAGTGAGTACGTTGCCGAGAAATTGCTTGGGAAGCGAAAACTAAATGTAGGTACATATTAGGGTTGGTGACGTGGGCGTTCGCGAGAGGCTTCCAGTTCACGTGACACAGTGGTTGTGGTCACGTGACGTAGAAACCCTTCAACCCATCTAGTTAATTATACACAGCCACAGGGCTATGGAAATAACTTTTATCTGAGTCTCTGCACGCGAGCACATGAAACGAAGCGACGATGTTACATGTTATTGCAGTTTAACTGGTTGGGAAATTAATTTGTATCAAAGGCATTGGAAATATCAAATTGAACATAAATAATTTGCTTAAGGGTCGGATAATCGCCGTTGACCTTGTCCATAGAAATGCGCGTCACGCTCACGCCGCCGCGCCACTGTTAAAGTTTCATAGGGAATATTTATTTTTAGTAACGAAAAAAATCACAAATACAATTATAGATTATAAAACAGTCTATTCATTAAAAAAAAAATCATGAAAATACCTTAATTAGTTTGATAGTAACAACGTTTTTTATGCTTTGGATAGACATTACTTCCTCAATTTATTTCATAAAGTATTTTACTACGATACTTAAATATTCACTTATAGAATTGATGTCGTTCTAGTTTAACATACCTTTTTTGCATAACTTACTTGCATTATTTATGAAGGCGTAATAACAAAATTCATCATCATAATTTCAGCCGAAAGACGTCCACTGCTGGACATAGTCCAGCCCCATGGGGGGGAGGGGGGGGGTTGCCATAATCGCCAAGCTTGGCAGGCGGGTTGGCGATCGCAGTATGGTGTTAAAAGCATAGAGAACGTTGCTGCCCATACAAACAACACAACAAAATTAAAAGTATGGAACGTGTGCTCCGTTTTTATTAAGGTCATGTTCGTAATAAAATATTAGGTGGATAAGACAAATAAAAGGCGGTTCAAATAACAAAGAACTGGGTGACATTTTCCAAATGCCAGGGGTTGAGACGCAAATGTTGACTATCAAAGAAACGCTCTTTAAACATATAAGTATATATTGGCGATGAATTTTATATTGTTGCATGACAATATAAGGAGTTTGATGAAAAATAATATTGTAGTCGCATTCTTCAATACATAAAATTTAAATGAACCTAAATACAATGACTAGGCTTCTCAAAAAAAATGTAAAAAAGTAGGCCTTTGTTTTAGTTTAATGAAACAATACATACAAGATTTCATGAAAAGTTGACTTTCATAAGTGTAATCATTTCCTTCTTACATAAAGAGACAAAGGACCAAACAATATATGGGTCACTTAATTATTTATCAAATCCGCGCTGGTGTATAAATGCTTTATTTTCGCGTTTGCCATTTTTAGTAGGAAATACCTACATTTGAATGCCAAAGCTACGGTATCCTAGAAGAGTGGTGGCCGCCATATAACGGCTGCAGTGACGGCCGTAATTAAATGATGGCCCCGAGGTATGACTTTTCGGCATCAAAAAACGCTCTCCAGGAAAACACACCAACTTACTTTCATAATATAACATTTCAGTGACGTCATTCGCCGGTAAATTGCGGACGCTATGTGGTGGCCACCGCAGTCTTAGCGAAGTAAACGTCACGCATACCTAATCTTAGTCCATTATGTGATCCAAAACACAAACGGGGTCTCAAAAACAGCCTTGCCCTAGATACTGACCTGAAATTTTAATCACATGTCAACAGTAACATCGGCATCCACTGGGTAAAGGTATTAGGTATAATTAGTTGCGCAAACAATGGACGCCTGATGGAAGATAACATATGCGATGCATTCGCTGGACAATGTGATATAGATAAGCCCTTCATGTTGGTGAGCTTGACGGTAATTAGGGCTTGGGTTCCTTGCTAGATTCTCAAGGTTTAAAATAAATAAAGTTGTACGAATCTGCGGGCAAGTTTAATTGCTGAGAGCAATTTAATTGGAGCACAAAGCCCTTATTTCTTGCTAGTGTTTTGCCAGCGACTTCGGTTGTGTGGATTTCAGATGACCCATTCGAACATCAATTCTTTAGGGGATTTTCAGGGTTGTAGCTACATCTACCAAATTCCATCAAAATTCAGTGAATTAACCGTGAAAATGTTACAGATGAGCTTTAATAACAACTTTTGTATTTACAATATTAGTATGTGTAGGGGCTACAGGCAGCAATAGTGATAGCGCTGCAAAATGTAATGTGCCCCCCGCGCATATGGTTTAGCGACCAGTCGTTTGCCCCGCGCCGAAACAGTAACTTGTGTAATACCAATGTCCTCAACATTGTGTATGTGGTTGTAGTAAGGAGATTAATTAAAAGGCACAAGTCCGTAAACCCAGTCTATTCGACATTCACACACTAAAGTATCTAGAGAGTATTACACAAGTTACTGTTTCGGCGCGGCGCAAACGACTGGTCGCTAAACCATATGCGCGGGGGGCACATTACATTTTGCAGCGCTATCACTATTGCTGCCTGTAGCCCCTACAGTATGGATTCAAAGTGTAGCCTCTAATTCAACACTGTACATTTAAGCAGTACTGCTAAGAACGTAAAATATTATTTTGTTTTTGCGTCTAGTCTGAAAATAACTTATTTTTGATTTAAAAATAAACTCGAATTGCTATAAAGTTTATTCAGATTAACTTCAAAGGTGGAATAATAACTATAAAAAACCGCCATTCAAAACACTACACAGTTCCCACGACGTAAATAAAAGATTTGCCAAGAATATCTAACCGTAAGATGCGTGCGCGCAGGTGTACACGCGACAATGCGCAGCAATTGTGCAGGAATCTTGTATTGTCGATCCTTTCGGGAATCTGGTAACGGAATGCTGTCAGGATCTGACGGAGGAGGTACAAATTTTTTCGTACTTTGGCCCTTGTGTCGAGTTCCAAATTATAGGTTCGCGAATATGTCAGGTGTTGATGTTGACGAGGATAAATAGTCCGTATCTTGACGGGTTTCTTTAATGAAAAAAAAATCCATCCTGTTATATTTTTTCTTTTTTTGTAATTTTAACGATCTCCTGAAATGTTTGAAATTTTTCAGTTACGAAGGGTAAAAGTTTTCATAAAGGAAGCCAACTTAAAAATTGTTGCTTCAAGGGAAGCCGAAAAAAGTCACGTTGTATAAACCCTTTGCCATTTATAGCTTCTTTTTAACCATTTGTAAGCACATTTTGGTTTTTATTGCCTTTTAAAAGGGGACTGTTTCTATGTCACTATTCCGGCTCTATAGTTAGTTTACTCAAGGATTTTATGACAGACTGTTTCGCTTTTCTTTTAGTGCGTACAGTGCTGTAATCTTCGTCATACAATTAGGTCGCAGTTGCCATACGATTTAGATAATCAACTGTGGTGTTCGACTTTAAATGTTCCCGTTACTTTACAGTTTAGTTTATATCCGTCAAATTATCCGTTTTACATTGTTGTTCTAAAAAAGTTGTAAAGATGCTTTCACATGTCACGAAGGTATCGCGCAGCTGTCGTAGGTAATTTCTTCTTGGGGTTCCTTTGACAGAAAATATATATCCATTTGTGTCCTTGCTATCTCTTTAAATGTAATGAGAAATAAGTTGTATTTTGCCTTGTGACTAAACAAAGGATAATTTGTTGTGTTTGCTGAAAAATGTAACCTTGTTGAAGTTAGATTATTATTTGTTTTTCGGAGCCGTCTGTTAACTTGTCTTGATGAAAATATGTTTGTTAAATTTAATTTGCCGAATTTAAATTAATGAAAGAACCCACTACCTCTACATAAAACTTTCTTAAACATATTATTCCGTAAAAATAATTGCCTTTAAGGTCAGCCCACTAATCGCTGCACCCTTTGCTTCCCTGGCAACAGCCTGGGGCCACAATGGCGTTTTTTTTTCATCTAACGGTACGCAGTAGTACCCTGACGCAGGTAGATGCGCCTGCGCACCCGCCCGTTTCTGGGGATTTAATTCTTTGATTTACCATTTCTTTGAACTTTTCTGAGCTCCGGCTATAATTATCGGCGATATAAGTAGATACTTTGTGCTGCAATGTGTTTTGTTTGATGCATCTGTACGTTTGCTCCTATCGTGATCAATCCAGAATATTTCGTTCAGTTCTTTCAAAATTGGAGATGAGTAAATTATTTCGGCTCCAACATTTGAAGATCGAAATGTTGCAACTGATATGAGTTGGAAGGAAGTAATTTTTGTATAAAAGACAAATAAATTATTTAGTATGCTGTAAAGGCCACAAACAGCTTCTGCTATTTTCCATTTAAAGCAAAATAAACATACTTTAGTTTTCAATATTTGCCATAGCATGACTCGTTTAAACATTTACACAAATTAGTTAGGTATAACAGAATTCAATTGTTATAAGGCCTCGGTTTGCCGTAGGCGGAGCTTTGGAAGGACGCGTGTCACTAACAATAACAAATGTAACAAAAATTCTTTTCTAAGCAACCTAATGGCGTAGTAATTAGATGACAAACAAAGTAACGTTATATTGAGCGTTTGTATAGAGTCCCGCGCCCTTGTCTCTTTGTTACACGGCGGTGAAAGTAAAAGTTATGAACGGCGCCCTTTTTTATGGCACCTCTGAAAACATTGAAAATGCGAGACGATAATAATAAGAAAATAATTTCTAAAAATGTCCTCAATGGTATGGCGTTTTGATTTTAACTGTAGGCTTAAGCAACGATACGACTCTTACGAGTTACGACTTTTTTAACTATTTATTTATTATACAAGTCGGTTTTATGGCTCGCTTACTGCTTCTGGTAAAAGTGAGAAGCGCAATGGAAGAAAAAAATAAGGCGAAAAAATTACGACGGTGTATTTTATAGTGCGGTTTGTCGACGCAAAGCTGGTCTTTCTCGTCTTCTAGCTGGCTAGTATCTTGTTTCCGATAAACACATTCATATCTTAAATAATGATTGGAAGCGATGTAGCTCTCCTCAATATCATGTTACACCACCATAGTGTGACATCGCACGTAGAATGCAGTGCGTTGCGCACGCGCACATGAGCGGTTCGTCTCTCAGGAGTCAGGACCATTTCTTGTGTTCAATTAATAGAGCGCTTTAATATTAGGTTGGAAGTTCGGATGAATCGCGACCAATAACGAAGTTACAAGCTTTCCTTTTGCATCATTCTCCTCTTTATAAAGTAGGAAAGATGAGGCAAGAGCAGAGCAGGATAGCGAATAAACATGGGTCTAGGGTAGGGTAGCGAAGGATTTTGAATGATGAGAAGCATTAAGTGTAACAGAAATAATGTTATCTTTTTTTTTATCGGCTGCATCCTATGATTTCAATACTGAAATAACTGCTACGGCTACTATTAACAGCCTACAAATCGCTGAACATGTAGACTGCACCAGCAACAAAACAGTGAGTGCCGCAAACTGATACTCAATACCATGTCGTTTGATAGCATAGAACATGACAGAGCGTCTGGCACGCGCACGGGAGCAAACCGGCCTGTCAGGCCATTCCTCGTGTGCGATGGTCCATCCACTTCCTCGGGGCGACAGGGATACATGAGATGTAGGAACCCGTATTGTTGATAGAAAAACGAATTGGCTTAGACACCGTACTGACCTTTGGACCTATTTAGTCGCAAACGCAGAGCTGAAAGTTGCAACACTAAGAGGAATTGTTTCAGCCAAAACTGTTCGCTTTTGTAAACTTTTGATTTTATTTTGATTTATAGATTTAATAAGGAGGACTATTCAGAACATTGTACTTGAATTATCTAAATACTGCCTTCCCTGTACCTACAAACAGCATATATTTTCTTCAGTAATAACTACCAACATACAGGATAACATCTGTAAACACGAGGATACATCAAAAACTAGCATGTTCTGCATTACCATGGCAATTAAAGAAAACACAACATATCAGTTACTTCCGGTTGGTTACGTGAATAATTGGAGGGATCATTATAATAATTTTTACACATTATTATGGACACTTATGCAGTAATATATAACTCATTTATTGCTTAGGATTTAGTCATGGCGACGGAACTTTAGATGACAGTACCGTACTAAGATGTTGATGAAATCAACAAAGCAGATTAGGACCAGACAATCAGTCAGATTTTGAGAAACTTGCCAATCCATTGCTTCATATGTTTCAAAAATTTGTTAGTTCACGCCATGAATATTGTCGAATTGTCAAAATGAAAGGCTTCTCATTGTAATTATGTTACTCAATTACCCTGCATGCCGAATAACCGCGTTTAAAACTCTGATCTCCAAAAATATGGTACTGTTCTACAGTTCCATAAAGGATACGATTTTCTCAGAGAGGCAGAGCATAATCCTATAGCAGTGCGATAGAAGTAGTGGTGGCGATGACGCTAAGAGCTATGCAGGGACCTGTCTAGTGGCACAGGATAGAGTTAGGAGGAAAAGATCATGAGATCGTTGTCCTGAAATGAGACCACTTACACTAATAATAGCTAAACACATATTTTCCCTCAGATAGTATTATGTAAAGCGCCATTAATAATTAAAGTTGAATATATGTAAAGGTCCTATCCACATATCATCGGGCCGTGCCCGGGACGTGGATGGACCTTAAAACATTACGAGCTTCTCTTCCCTCATACAAAAGTGCAATAAGTTCTATAGGCTGAGGTTGCAAACATAATTTCGCGAAATGGGGCATTATCTATTCATCCAACACCCATTGCGAGTGCGGTACTCCTGAACAGACTCCATCTACTATAGTGTCCCAAATGTCGGTTCACCTGCACCCTTGACGATCTGAACAACGTCTCTGACGCCGCAATAAACATGACCATCTACTGGGCCCCAACAGTATAAGCAACATAGATATACTGTAACGATGGTACCATCGAAACGAAAAGATGTTAATGAAGAGACTGATTACGAATTTGGGTCGGCTCTGGTTTATTCGCGATTAGTGATTTTGTGACACTCTGTACTAAATAAATACTTCGACTTCGTCATCGTCTCATGTTAATTAGTTGATTATAACGAAGTCAAGGACGAAGCAATTAAATAAATATTAACGAATTTCTCAAATTCGTACGTCATAATTATTGTTCTAAAACTCATGAGTTTTTAGAACAATAATTAATTTAAATATTTGAATGTATGTTTTCCCAGTAATCTCAGGATATAAAACTGTCAGATATCATTTTAGGTATGACGTGATTAAGCAACGTTGAAAATTATTTTTTAAATTTGGTCACCGTTGTACCAAGTTGGTGTAACATATAAATTATATTCATAATCTTAGATCAAAATATAATAATATTAATTTGGTCTCAGCTGAATCACAAATATGGCCTCCCCCGCAGATTGCTATATCGATAGATCCTGGGGGAATCATACCATAATTAGTTGCGAAGGTCACTCAGTGTAAATACGCATGATTGTTGTCCAATAATTTGTCATTTACTTATCCACGGGAAAAGGGAGTGACCCACCCACACGGGAGAAGTGAGTGTAAATCTAATTACAAAGATATATATAATGTGATAATTTATAATTATCCTTGAATATTATGATGAACAGTAAAACTATAACCAAAATTGAGTTGCTCTGAAAAGAGAAACAACATTTAAAGCTATTGTTTCACCAGTTCTTATTAATCAGTATTAATATACTAATTACAATTCTCACTGTTATCCTAACATAACCTCTATACTTTCCACGTTGTATCAGTCATTCAATATGACAGCTCGCTCCATAGAATCAAACAATTTCACAGATAAATTATACATCAAAGTTATTACGCGGCAAATTCAAACTATACAAGCTAAATGAAGTGTCACGCACTTTGTTTACATATATTTAAAATATTACATATCCTAAACACAAGAATTGACGTAGGATAGGAAAAAACGTTAATGATAAATACTGACAAAGAAACGTACTTGCATACAAGCATAAAATAATCAATTATTACACAATTATAAGTAATGGCGATGTGTCAACTTGCCTAGACTGTATGTCTAACTATAACTATTCATCTATAAGGTATAACCCTTCACGTATCTCGATAGAATGACGTACATAATTTGGTGACTAAGTTACGTTTAAATCTCTGCTATACTACTTTTACAACTTGCCCTTCAGTTGCGTTGCATTAGGTATAGGGAAGATCCAATCCAAAGTAGCAGATCGTCATTTGTTTTCCTTTCATGTGGATGTAGTGATGTTCAGGTTTTGACTGGTCAGTTTAAAGAGTCATTGTCATTTCCACTAGGTACTGGGGTCCCAATATTGATACATATATTTTCCTCTTTCATAAAATTGAAATTGTTTTGTAACAAATTCATGTCAAAATGAGATCATATTATATAAAATTCGGGTGGAATTTTTGATTTATTTTCGTTGGATCCCAGTTTTGAATCCCAGTTGTCAGTTTTG
This sequence comes from Tiliacea aurago, assembly GCA_948098905.1. Taxonomy (NCBI): domain Eukaryota; kingdom Metazoa; phylum Arthropoda; class Insecta; order Lepidoptera; family Noctuidae; genus Tiliacea; species Tiliacea aurago. Next base: position 23,943,196 of record OX402585.1, read on the forward strand.
GGCGTTGGATCCCACAAAACATTATGATGTATTTCCTTAATTTCTAATGTTTTGAAATACTCATAAAATAATACATCAAATTAGATTTGTCTAAAAGTTTCAAGACGCAGTAAAATTTTCTAATAACGATGTTACACGTTTATGACGAGCATTACATTGGAGCTACTTTGTCACTTTAAGGCCACACACTAGACTTTAACACAACATTGTATTATGCAAATACTAGTAGGCCATATGAACGCGGACCTCAAAAGGACCACATTTTAAAGTCGCTAATTCGTTTAGACACGCAATTCAATGTTGTATTATTTTGCTAATATTTAATTTGACAAGCATTGAGGAAGATAATTTTGGTTAACACGACAGCTCAGTTCTTTTGTAAATTTTTAAGGCTGCAGCTAATCTAAACTAAATAAAACCTGGGCAAAAATTACTAAACCGATTTAAATTTAACTTGGCAGAGAAGCAGCTTTTACCTGAACGAGGATCGAAATTTTCCCGGCGAGTGGAGCCTCTAACACAGCTAGTTTTGCTTGCATGCACAAACATTCATGTATATAGCAGACTAGACACGCATTAATCAAAAATTTATAATATTTATAGACCACCAAAAAGGGGGCTTTACCAAGCAGTGACTGATTCCGGGCTGAAATGATGATAGTTCATTCATTTGGTTCTGTTTTCAGAAAGTAGGTTATCATCAAAACAACATAATAAGTACAGCTTGAGGGGCGCAACCTGCAATTAGGGGTAATTAATGGTCAACAAGGACGTATTAGCAATATTGATGGAAAATTAACTACATTAATAAACCCTTGTGGGAGCCCTGACGTCATAATACATCGTATGACCCGTCAGGGCTTCGAGGACATATCGGAGGACAAAAGACTAATAATATGTATGTCAAGGAAACTGTTTAGAAAGTTGTTTATTCAGGGAAATGAAGAAGAAATTATATTGTTGTTACGAAATGTTTTAACAAAATGAAAAGTGTGTTTCTGAAGCTGTCGTATACGGTAACAAAAATGGGCAGAAGCCGTGTTACGTCTCTGGTCCTTCCGCCCGCGGAAGTATTTTGGTCCTTTCTTTCACAATTGTGAAAAGATACTCTAAATCTTTGCTGGATTTAATCACATTTTGGAGCAACATTATTTATTCCTAACACTCATGTTTCCAACTCCCCTCCGATAAAAATCTTTATGCAAAATAAGCAGAACAAAGCAGGTCGTGACATACGGGTGCAGACAAAAGAATGGGATGAACATATTGAGCATACATCCGCAGATTTAGGTCAGCGATATGTTACACACGTGTGGTAGTGTGGTTTAAACTTACACGCACTACAATTTGAAGTCGTCACTTACGATTCTAAAGTTCAGGTAGGACAGGAACATTTTGAATTTTACTGTCTCGTCTCTTGCCAACTTAAAGTCAGTTTACAGATTCAAATTTTTCCAGACTGTTTTCTTCTAAATTACAGTCCTTCAGCTTGATATGTTTGAATCTGTAAATAATTTATTACAATGTTTGTAAATTGAAATCCTGACTGAATTCAGCAGCATACGATGTGTAGACAACTAGACACGTCCAAATGATGTAGAAACTAGGAAGTGCCATAAACATCCATCAGATTTTAAAATAGACAAAGTCATGTCGTAGATGGAGCGGTTTTAACATGCCAAGACATTCATTCAAATAGTATGCAGTTCAATAAATTGTCAAAGAATTCCTCCATGTTCGCTCCTTAACATGTCTTAAGCCAGGATTGCGTTTATAAATAGTCTATAAATACTTGTAATAATGTTACCGGTTGAGCATGAGATCGTAAGTGGAGTTGCGTGCTGATGGACACTTGTTTTGCGCACATTCGTTCAGGCCGAGAATGTAAAAGAATGACTTAATGCTAGGGTCTATGCTGTTCTAGTTATACCCAGCTAGAAACGACTAGGTGCAAATTGTAGAAATATATATTATTTTACGTCTAATAATCCATATTTTGCTTTTATCCTTAAATGTTTAAATAGCCTGTTTCCTTTCAAATAGCAAGTGGGTGGTTTTTTAGTACTTATCTGTTTTAAATTACAGCTTTACCGCCTCTTAGTGCTGATATTTTTAATGCAGCCTACTCATGCTTTGAACAAGTCATCCATAAAGTTTAAAGACTTATGCATATTACTTCATCGATGAATAACAATAAAATTTTAAGTAAGTTCTATATGTGGATCATAATATAAGGTCTTATTATGCCTGCACAACAGTGAGTCAGGAGTCTGAGCTCACTCTGACATCAACAAATTGGCAGTGCACGAAAAGATTGCACTCCAACATCCTCGCAGGTTTCAAACATGCGTAGGCGATTACTCTGCAATTTATTGAATAATTACGTCACTTCGCTCTACCCGAGTTCTATCCAGCACTCTGACAGCGTTCTAAGGGCCAGACGTTCACGCAAGAAACACCTTTAGGCGTTCAATGAGTTACATGAAAGCGAGCACCGTTTTTGAATCGTGCGTAATTGTCGCGTGCAAAATCCGACAACGTGCCCGGAGGTGTCTTCCGCATAGAGATTTTCCGTTAAATTGAAACTGCATCAAACGAAATGTTATCCAACCGCCTGGCCAAACATAACGCCGTAAAACAACGCAATTGCAGCGTGAGTCAGGTGAGCTTACGATGTCAAACAACACCCCCGTAGCGGCTGTAGTGCGTCCCCGACAGCCGGCTCTGCGGACTACGATACAATCACAGTATCTTAACGTCAGTCAGTGTAGTCCGCGCCACCACGCCGAGCGCACGCATCGCCCGAATACTCATCACTACGAGTGCTATGTGATTCGAACCTTCCGTGACTGTTCACCGATTTGATATTCAAATTGGACAATCGAAATAAGTCGTCAGGAGTGGATTGTATTGTAATGAGGAGGGCCGTATGACGACAGGCCAGGGTGGGACCCTTCTAAAATTTGGACATCAGTTTCTTTGATGAGTTATGGAGTTTATGCAGTGCGGTACTAAGTTTGATCAGTGAAGTGACTGAACCAGTGATGAGGAATCTGGTTACGGGCTCCAACTCCGAAGGCCGGCAAAATTAATTCTTACACGGAGCTCGGGGCGCGCGCGGTGCAGCCCCGGGGGGCGCGCCGCCGCCAATTCATTAAGGGTTGGAAGAAGACCATGGGGGTTATCTCTAAAACCTTTGGCGTTGTCTTCAGCCTGTAAGTAATTAAAATTTGCATTGAGTTAAGCGATATTAACCTTCCATAATTTAACCAACATTACTGTTTTGAGGAGAAAGTGACATCTGAAAATTCTGGTTATCAAACCAATTATCATAGGACGCAACTAGAGTAGACAAATTGTGGTAATAAAAGCCCCATAACTCGGCAGAAAAGCGGCGAGTCGTCACTCTATGCGCTTGCGCAAGTGTTCCTATTCGCACGTTCGTCGCATCGTAAAGATGCGTGCGCTTTCAGCTGCATGAGTAACAAACCGAACGTTTTTATTAATGTGTTCATTCATCTCAAAACTGTTGTTTTCCGTTGTCTCACGAAGTAGAAACCTCCAATAGGTTATGCAAAAATTACGCCACATATCTGTGCTGCCATCCACTCTCGTGCCATTCATCATTGTTAATTGTAAACGACTATTCTCATAGATTAAAGTCTGGACTTTCCCTTCAAGCTGCTGTTTTAATTAACGTTCCTTACTTAAAGACCTACACGTAAATTATAACATACGTTTGTATCGTTCATACAAATAATTTGCAACTGCGTGCTGTCCAATCAATTTGAATGTAGTACTCTTAGTACATTTTTTATAATCTATAAAAGGTTCCCATTATGTGTCCTTATTAGTCAACAGTTCATGAATTTTCCAACAGTCATTATCATTGTCAATATCGATTCGAGGCATGAAATCGCCCCTTAATGTCCTCTGCAATAGCCTTGGTGAAGGCTGTTTGTAGGATTCAAAAATAGAGTTGATTATAGCAAACTTATTAAGTGTGGATTATATGGCGTTGGAAGCATTACAGTCACGGCATGATGTGAATCTAAGATGACCCTTAAATATAATATGAGCAATTTAGTTGTCATAATTTTTGATGAATGTACAACTTGAACGAGATTAGCACGCATGGTTTTTTTGAAGATTATGTGTTATGTATTCTTTTCTACTTTACGTAATAGTCTTGTTTTTCCAAGTGAAATTGTTCTGAAGCTTATTTAGGTAAAGGTAGTCGAAATGAAACTAGGTGTCAGCTATGAACTACCGATGTCGAGAATGAACTGTGAACCATACGAATCAGTAAGACTAAATATTTATCTGTCAAAAGACAAAACTTCAGTCTTCAAATGAATCCAGCCAGCATCTAATACTATGTCTAAATCGCCAATCGATCAGCTTCAATAGTAACAAAATAATTTGAAATATTTTCTTTCTCAAAAAATTTTATTTCCAGAAGGAGGACCACAATGTAATAAATTAGGAACAAACAATGTAAACTGTATGGAACAAAAAGCTCCTCTCAGCCCCTTGAACCATGCATAATAATACAGAGGTCATTCGCGTTTCCGGACGACCTATTTTGTCGCATAAACTAGGGAGTCCACAAAGCCCGTTTTACAATTTATATCACGGAACAGTGACTGGACACAGACATTGATCATAGTAAGTCGTTACAACTCACGATTCCGATCGCCAAGTTGCGAATAAGTGGTGCACCGTGTAATTTCGCGGGATAGCCAATTATTATGACGTCACAAGACATTGGCCAACACCGGTGCCCGGCTGCAACTATCGGACCCTATCTAAAATTAATAGGGCAAAGTTCCGTAAATGTGGCAACGTCCGCCCGTAATAACATTGATCGACCTTAATATTTAAGATTGATCTATATTAAATTTCTTGCTAATTATTATTAGCTAAATGTACAAAACAACAATGGCCTAGCAGTTGAGGGGAACGAAAAGCTTGACGAAGCTCAAGGAATGGTAATAGTCGTAACAATGCGCATCTAAATGTAAACACGATAGGTTTCGCTTTATTTGGCTCGAGCGGAAATCACCATAACTCGCCTTGTTTCCGGCGCATCAATAATTTAGTAACTTAATGGAGCTTGGTCACTTCAATCTTCAAATTCAATATAATTTATTCGAATGAATCTTCAATTTCCAAAAATCTGTTTCATGCTTGCCTTCAACTAGTTTTAACTTTGATCTTAACTATCACACCGTAATTCCTATGACACACAGCTTCCTTTCTCAACATCTCCAGAAATATATATCCTGTTCTAAACTTAATGGTCGTGAGAATACTTTATTTGGAGTTTTCGTCTATGTCCTTTTTATGACGTCAAATATAAGATAAATAAAAGTGAGTAATGATCATTGATCGTTCTACAGACACTTGAATAGATATAATGAAGTTAATAGCCGGTGTTGAAATTCAACGACAATAGTGGAAGCGAAAATTACCGTAAATTAAATGCATTATTGGATTAATAAATCACTGGTTAACGTCTAAGTAAGGGTATTAAAAGCGAAGGAATGGCTTATGCACAAATGGCTGTGCATAAGCCATTCCTTCGCTTTTAATCAGCTCAATCAGTTATATTATTTGAAATTGCAAGCAAACGATTTATAGTTTACTCTCCGAGGATACAATAAAGCGTTTATCATCAGCTGTTTTATTATCCTCTACTATAAATACTTGTCTCAAACGGAAATATTAAAGCCTTAAGAGCTTCCGAAAACGAATGGTTTAGAGACTTGTCCCACAATCGTAATCTTTATCCCAAACATAGTCAAACGTTCTACGTTTACATCTTCAACCAATGCCGATGCTTTGCAATAAACATCCTCGGTAAACACCACAAAGATGTTTGCAATTTAATCTGGTCCTTTGTCGAGGTGCCCTAGAAATGTGCACAATTGTTTGCTGTTCTTTGTGCTCCCAATATTTCGGGAACAGCGGTAATTGTCAAAGAAACGCTCTTTTAAATGTTCCGTTTTTTTTTAATACAAATCTATTCCAACCTTTTTCGCCGGCTTGAGGGTCTTAAATCTAAATATGTGAAAAGGGATAGGAAGCATCATCTACTTAATTTAGCGCGAGAACGTTCAAGTATTTCGCGCTATCTCTTAAAGATTTTAAAGCTCAATGCGAGAATCAACAATCAACACGTCAAGAAGGGGCAAAATGTCTAAATGCCCTGAAATTGGGACTTCTGCCAAACTCTGCCTAAGACTCGTATTCAGGAAATGCCTTTGTGTGATATTCACGAGTGATAACACTACATATCTAGATCAATTTTACATTGACGTCAGCAGGTATTTCAGTAACCTTTATACTTGGTACTATTTCCATCGTTCTGTTCATTACTTATTCATATTTTCAAGCATTTTCCTTCATTTTCTTTTGTTGCTCCAATTTTTTTATCTGCTATTATTACATTTGATGAATGGGTTCACTTCTATAGAAACGTCATAAATGGTATTTTTTGGGTATATTATCATTCAAGTATTCATTCTTACTCTGAATTAAAATCATCATAAAAGAGACATTGCTATAGATTACATACAATGTGTGTGTGTGTCTCAATGTTTCAGGCATTTTTATTTTTGTCCAAACGTCTTTCAGACGTGGTATTTAATTTTCCTTTATCATCAAACGGAATTATACTAGCAAACACCTTTCATTGTATGAAATCGATAAGAAATATTAAGTATTTAGTAAAACAAACAAATCGTGAAATAATTACCCGTACGCCGTTATCGATGCCTAAAACAAACGTTGTTAATGTGAGTTATCGCCGGTCATCGCTTTTAAATTAACAATAGGACACAAGTTTTACGAGAAGTCGTAAATTGTGAGCTTTTTACGTGTCGGTACTATACTTTATACGGTGTTGGCGTGCTCCTATATCGTTTGTTGCGGGGGTACCAATCAAATCGTCGTAAAGCGTAATGGTTTCGGTCGTAATCCACTCGATATGGGAACTATCATTCTCTTAGATGGACCCGGTGCGATACAGATAAACAAATTCATCCAGGCACATTAGCTACGCGAATTTAGACTTTATTTCTCTCGAAATGGTATTGTTGCTAGGTGCATATATTCTCTTGGCGTCTCTAGAATTTTGGCCGCGTTAGCGTCCGTTCTCGCGTTTGGGCAAACAGCGCGCTTTAGATTATAACGTGTGTGGAGAATCTTCGTTTCTTATGCTCATTGCTTTTTTTTGGTTCATCTTTATGTGTAGTTCAAAAAATTAAATTGTTAATGAGTATACTATTTAAAAAGAGCGTATAAATGGTAAGGATTCTCGAATAGAGCCGAAACCAAGGTTGGTAAAAAAATACTATGTTAGTAATTTAATATCACCCTTTACTTTCAATTCAACGACAAATATTTTCATTGAGTCAATGGCTGTATCGTCTACTATTACCAAGGCGTTGTTTTTTCTGCGCAAGCGCAAAGTGCGTGACAATAGGGTTTAGTTGGACACTAGGAGCAGTCGGCTGGAATTCCATTGTAGGACGAGTCTAACTGGTGTGTCCACTCACATGCCCAAGGACTAGATTGCTGACAGCCTACAATACAACAGACTTGTCATATCAGTTTTTTAACACCTTGGACTTCATTTAAAAAAAAAACTTGTTTGTAAAAAAACACTTTACTGTGTTTTCAAGTAAATATTATGTCACATCGTGAATCATCAAAGCTGACTATCATCACAATTTTCGCAAAGCTATTTGCTTTTCATTTTTCCCTACCACTATCTACTGTCAAAGAACAAATATTTAACAATCCGATTACTACGTTGTGTACTCAGCTTACATTAGAAAAGAAACAAAGGGCAGGCAGCGCTTCAGCCGGTTCGCAGGAGTGTTCCCGACAATCGGTCATTGTCCTTGCGTTTCCTGTCATTAAAACATTACTCATTGCACGAGTTACCCACATTTCGTTTATAGATTGCTCCCTTTTTTGTGTCCACAGTTGTAAACAAAACTTACTGAACTTGTGTAATTGGAAATAGGGCTTTAAAAATTCTTTGACGTCTTACGTCACTGTTCCTAATATTTGTTCTTTCGAGACGAAATTTAGATTTTTTGTAAATTTTACAGTCAGTTCACGTACCGTAAAAACTGTTCTAACTAACATATGCAAAGTGCTCTAGTTTCGCAGTTGTTTTTTCTCATCTTTGTTTCATTTTTTGCGAAAGTCATCTTACTGAAAGTAAAACTGCGAAAGTCATCTTACAGAAAGTAAAACTGCGAAAGTCATCTTACAGAAAGTAAAACTGCGAAAGTGAAACAAAATAGTGTTGTGTTTAAATTAACAGATTAGCAGCTTACATCCATTAAGAGCGATTACACCTTACAGCATTTCATACAAACTTTCAAGCCCTTGTTTTTCGAAATGACTGAACCGATTCTAATGAAACTTCATAAGCATAAGCAGGATACAAAGGTCTAAAAAGTTGTAAAGAACATTTTCGAAACGTACCCCGTTATTACAAAACAAGATTTATATTTGACATGGCTTAAACCATGGAGCCAGTTTTTGTAATTCGTAACAGTGATTGAAATACCGTTCTTTTTACAGAACTGAAAAATTTGTTCGGTACTAAGTTGTCAGTTTTGTGTTTAGGAACTTTACCATAGTCTGAATAAAGTTCGAAATTCAATAATGGCTCCATGTTTTAAACCTGGGTCTGAAGATAAACCTTGTTTTGTAATAAGGGGGTTAGTGTTTACAGCCAAATTAGACCGATTTTAAATTTTCCATGGAAACAGAGATTTCCAGTTATCTGTTTTTAAATAAGAGTTTTCGAAAATGTTCTTGACTAACTTTTTAGACTTTTGTATCCTGTTTATGCGTAGGAAGTTTCATTAAAATCGGTTCAGTTATTTCGAAAAACAAGGGCTTGAAAGTTTGTATGAAATGCCGTAAGGTGTAAACGCTCTTAATTTTACCGTGTGGTGCCGGACGTAAAGAATAGCACCTAGCACCATCCTATTTCTTCCCGTGGGTGTCGTAAAAGACGACTAAGGGACTTACTAGAGAATGGGCAGCAGCGTCCTCTATGAATTATAACACTATACTGCGACCGCCAACCCGCCTGCCAAGCGTGGCGATAATGGCAAACTGTTTTTAAATCGATTTTAGAACATTAACATTTACATAAATGTCAGTATCAACTCTTTGATAATTGAGCGGTGCACATAGCGATTGGGAGGTCAGAGTTAAACAGTCCCGTGTCAGGCATTGTTTCCCCCTACTAACACCACTGTGTCGACTTCCGGCGTGGCTCGTATAAAAACATGAATTAAATACAAATAAAATTAAAGGGTGAACACCTTATCAAGTGGAAATGTTGTATACATTTACATATTAAGTAATTTAAGGTCAATATGTTTCTCTTTCTGGCTTTAATTAAAACGGTATCAGTGTTGAATTAACTATCGCAGCTATTAGTTGCCTTTCCACATAACAGTTCATTGATATTGTTAGTCAATCAAATATTTACATTCAATTATGATATCTACATTTTTTTTATTTATAAATAGGTACGTTTCTATCTTTCCATTTGACATTTATTTTATTTTAACCTCTTGTATCGTCCTGCCGTTTGTGGTAATTTTTATACGTACTAATATGTCAAGTTTCTAGGTAATCTGTGGTAAAGTTTCCAAGCACAAATTCCTAGAACCGACTATGAGTGCAGAAGAAACTGCATTAAAAAAATGTGGTCCCTATGGGCATTATCACTATGTTTGTTTACTATTAGTAGCCTATCGAGTTATAAAGTCCGAGTGCACTTGACTACGATACCAGATTAATCAATTACCGAGTTGGTATCATAAACGCAAATGCTACGATAAGTAAGTACCTTAATCTTAACCACACAAATAAGTACAAAATTAATTGAATTATATTATAATGTAGAATAAATAAACCATTAAGATTTTTCTAAAAACAGTCCTCGTCAAATCCACAAACTGGTTCCACCAACTGATAGTAAAATAAGGATAATAATAATAATATAAGTAAATTAAAAGGGGTGTTTATGTAATCATTGCATAAATCATTTGTTTGTCCGAATGTTGCCATAGCAGCAACCAGTGCCGGAAGTTCTTCGTAATATCCTAATTGGCGTGACGTGACAGTGGCAGCCATACATAGCCATTCAATTTTCAGGATCATGATAATTACACTTCAATGCAATCAATGATGTTTTTCTACTACAGCTTGGTCCAGTTTTGTTATTGTAAAGAAACTGTACTTATATTTATTTATCAACTAGCTGCACCCGCGGTTTGACCCGCGTAAGTCTCGATCCCGTGGGAATATCGGGATAAAAAGTAGACTATATGTTAATCCAGGGTGTCAGATATCTCCATACAAAATTTTATCAAAATCGGTACAGCCGTTTGAGCGTGAAGAAGTAACAAACATCCATCCATCCATACTTACAAACTCGCGTTTATAATATTAGTAGGATTAGGTACCTGGGATTGGAGTACCGAAAATATTGTTTAGAAGATTTATTTGATTTGTTTTGGGATTTCGACAGCTTCGTTATTATAATATGGTAGTTAATTTGTAAACAATTTATATCTTTTTCTAGTTTTTTAAGTTTTAATAAGTAAAGTGTCATAAATAAATGTCGGTTTTGTACCTAATCGGCTATTAGAGGGGTTTTGAAGTCGACTAATCGATTATTCGTGAAGCGGGCACACCTCTTTTCAGAAAAAAAACGAAAACTGGAACATTAATGTATTAATATTCTCCATATAAGACTTAATTTAACGCAAATTATTTTTTTATGCAGCATCCCTATTATCACATAGTGCTTTAATCTCAGACGATTTTTCAATTTATAAAATTTCTTGGAAACTTAATTTGTAGGTGAGACGGGGATCGCTATGATTTATGACTGAAATAAAACATGTTAAGTTACCTACCTGCTTAATATAAGGCGTCAGTTTAAAATGTGCATATTTAGAACAAAAACCTAATTCATAAGCAACAAGAGAATACCTTAATTTGGTCCTTCGGCCGCAGGGACGCTGCACAAGTTTCAACTTTTCAAGTTCATAAATTATTTTGTCATTTGTCTGCACAAATGTATATTGTACTTGTATTAAAGCATGTCATTATCTTTATCACTACGGCAAACCACAGGACCAGCACCATTCTGTTCTCCCTGATCAATTGCATAGGGAAAACATTGGGATTTATGGTAAATGATAGTAAATAAATAGCAAATTAAATGCCTACAAAATGTACCTATTCCATTTAATTAGCGGTTTGTCGCCCGGAATATTAGGTCATCATCATCACGGTTCAATAATAAGATTCATCGTACTCCATGTACTGAGGACAAAAACACTAGTTTGTTTGTAACATAAACAAAGCCCAGCTTTTGTTTCTTGACGCTACACATTCATCATAGGAAGTAATTTAGCAACATTATTAGACACGTATCAGCTTCTAATTCCGCTGAGGTCGCACCAATGTCGACCATTCCACAATTCCGTTTTGCCTTCTAGAAATCATTTGGGACTGAACATTTAAACAAGACGCCTATTGTTACGAAGCAATTCGATTCGGATATACGTGTCAATATTAGATTTTGCTCTCGGAAGTAATTTGATATATTTCGAGTTCCACTCAAATGTCAACAGAACAGAACAGGTTGTACCAAGAATGAAAGCTTTTCAGGTGTTATTTTTTGCATTGCAATGGACATTTAAAGTTGTTAGCGATTACGTAGTTTACCTGCCGCGATTATTATTATGACAATGAATTAAGGCGACGATAACCGACTTTTAATGATTTTATACTGAAGATCACGTCTAAACGAGTAGTATTAATGATTTGAAAAAAATATATGTTAAATTAGAGCATTTTATCAATAACTTAATATGTGAATATTTTAGATTATGTTTATTTTACATAGTGAAATTAATTTGTAAAGTTATGTCTAACGCGGATAAAAAACTGAGAATCGCGAAAAATGTACCCAGCGTGTTTTTCTGAAACCTTCACCAATTTAATGCTAATTGAATTATTGATCTTTTAGTATACGCGTTTTATTAAAATACCTTTTGTTTTGTGTATAATAAATTAATAATGCGTCAAATTGGGGACAGCGCTCCTTGATGGGCGAGTCCTATTACTGGCTGACCGTACGACGCGTTGCGTGAGCTCAGTACAGAGCACGCAAGCTAACCACTCACAGGTACAACAGACAACCGCAGCGTTTGCCTGCAGCAATTACTATTACTCCAGTGCATTCTTCCAATAAGTTTTCTTAACGCTTCAGGTAAATGACATAGAGTATGTACCTAAATGACCAGGGGCCAGTGGGGCCAGCAATCGGCTTTCCTTTCCCTAAGAGAGGCATTATAACGCGTTGCCATCGAGGGCCGGCGGCGAAGAGAGCTCATCATGGGTGATTATCTTTAGGGGACCTTAATTACAAGCTCCGTGCCTAATGTGAAGCTTTATATCATATTTTTGAATCGCCAGCTAGCGTCAAAGAAACTAAAATTGTATTGTTTAAGTAAAACGTAAAGACCTGCATTTCAAGTCTTGAAACTACACGCAGCACGCAGCATATGTCGCGACATATGCTGCGCAAACTTACCGAAGTTTTATTATTGCAGACAACAGTCAATATGTTATTTTAAAACATCAGGACGCAAAGGCATTGTTTCCAAACGACTTGGAAGTGTTCTTAGGAATCATCAATGGCAGCTGTTCGGCGATGAGTTACGACTACGACCGAGGGCAGCGCAGGCGCATGTTGCGGTGAAAGTACGCCTTTACGCTACACACGTGCACGCAGCCCGGCCGTTTACTTCTAAACTATACCATCCAAGTATCATACCATACCGCGTATGAGTTTCTAAGCTGTCCTTCATCATAACTTCAACTTTGACGAGGCTTATCAACCATCGTCTGGACACGGTCACTGTTAATTAAATAACTACTACAGACACGAGATTAGGATCTCGCAGCGTCATCTTCGATTCAGCCCTGACACAGAATGAAGACGTCAAGCACGGGTAGCGTCCGCGTTATCTGCTCAGCTATCACAGTTGTGTGTGTACAATGAGCGGTGGTCGAGACACTCCTCGCGCACCTGTCGGCCGGGACGTGACCGGCGCGCGCGCTGCCCCGGGCGCGTGCGCCGCCCCTCCTCCGGGGCTCCGGGGGAATGCCTCCGATACTCATTAACTTTCGGGGATTGGTGGCATTCGATGATATATGTCGACGATGCCGGATGCTTGTGTAATGACTGCCCCATCGCGCTATCACGAACACACCAAACTCCCCACGAAACTGTTGACTTTTAGAAAACAAAAATGCGATTCTAATTCGCTCTCGCATTGCGTGCCGGAAACTATTTTCTCACCGATCCTATAACAAACCGTACAATCTACACGTACACAAATCTAACACATAATATTATGTGTATCGTTGCGGGTAATTTTAGGTCATTCCCATCAAAACGGGCGTCGCGGTCGGTCGGGAGACGGCCTTGCGTTGCGAGCACGCTGGTGCAACAGACGCTGGTTCATAGTTTCCTCAATTACCTTCACCATTGTCGCGCAACTCGATCCTACAAAATATTGCTGCAGCCGATCAATACAAATTATTAAGCACGTGTCTTACATAAATTGCCTCTCGCACGTCCGCGTTAATAGATCAGCTAAACATTAGCCGAAGGTTCCTCTGTAAAAGGGCTCGATAGGTTCATAAGGCCGACCCGTACGTGATTTTGAACGATCTACGTTTCGGCGAACTCATTGTTTCAACATCGAATTACGTCGAAAATTCTCCAGTTTTGTTTTGTCTAACCATTTTGTTTGGCGTCCGGCCCAACAATAAAAAATATCGATTACGATTCTAAGCACACAGAGCTATCTAATGATCTAGGCAGCGCTGGGAGGTGTGCGTGCGCGCGCGGCGTGTCTTCACGTATAATTCTCCGGGCCCAATGCCCAAATGAAATTATTATACTAATTACCGAATCTCGATCACGAACGGGGGGCGTTGCGGTTCTAAATCTCCCGCTCTCCTAAATCGATTACGGGTATTACGGGCCTAGAGCCCGGTGTTTTGTCTCTGTCTTATGTGGGCCGGCCTTGCTCTCGTCTTTTTGGTCATAATCTATCACGGTTCATTGCTCCGAGTGGCCACTTGGGCAGTTTGGCCGACCAGTGTGAGAGTACGGAGACGGACTTCGAGATGTTCTTTAGATCCTGTTATCTCGTTTGTTTAATGAAGTTTTTAATAATGGCTGGTGTTGTAAATTGTTTTAGAAGACAGTCGTGTCCCAAGCCTCCCACATTAGCGTCAGGTGCTGGCCGGCTGCGTTATGGATGAGTGTCAGTTAGTTTCACACCGCTCGCCTTTATTATTATACTTTTAATAGTCTACGCTCTAGTAAATAACGAAGGAGTCTCACTTTCACATGTTGGGCCTACTTTTAATTGATATTACGAGACTGGGCTGCGTAGACTCGGCGAATATGGGCTTTTTATTATATTTATGTCGTTTACTTTGTATAGAGGGACGCAATTACCTTTGAATTAAGTATAGTGTTTATTGTTTTATCTTTTTGCATGTAACAAGGTTGAAAATGAACTCATCAAATTGTTATGTTTGACCTTAGAAAAGATTTCATGTGCGATAGCTTGGTCGTATGCATTTATCATTACGATGACACATACCGCGCGCTGGTGTGTCTATCTCTATTCGTCTATTGCATTTTTTTTTTCCTGGTGATCTGAAACACAGGCCCTTAAGGCACCAGTTTCCTACAGTAAATTTAAACCATTTCATGTACCTTTAAGTGTAATAATGTCTGAATGTTTATTGTGGTGAGAAATAAAATACATAAACATAAAATTATTTTATTTCTGAACTTCTTTCAGTAATTTTTCAGTTTTCAAATAGCCTCCATAAAAAATCGCTTTATCAATTTAGTATGGATCTATAAACATTGTTATGCCGCTATAATACGTTGCAATTACAGAGCCTTGAACACGACCTACATTGCGTTTTAGAAATACAAGTTTAAATCTACTTAGTATAATTTATTTCCTCATGAGTTAATAAAGGAAATTACTTATTTGAGGTTAATAATACACAGTTTGCAAATAAAACCATTATTTAAATTGATAATTTTTAGGGTTCCGTACCAAAATGGCAAAAAGGAACCCTTATGATGAGACTTTAGTCTGTCTGTCTGTCACACCTGGATATCTCAAGAACTACTAATGCTGTCAGCTTGAAATTTAGAATAGTTTTAGATGACGTTTGCCCAACTATTTTGCAAACAAGAAAGAAATTTAAAAAAATATATCTTATTTGCAAAAGGGACTGAAAGGGGGTCTTAAAATTTTGAAGTGGGGCTACTAGGGCATGTGGGTATCATATGAAAGAACGCTGTTTGCACATTCTCAAACATTTTTTTTTAGCAGTATTGTTTTCGACTTTTTATGAAAATTTAAAAAAAAATACCGGTCTCCGCCCTTATCTCCGAAGTTTGCATAGATAAAAATCTGAAATTATTCTATGTGATAGAAGTTTATGTAAAGATTACAGGAAAATAAAACGATGTCTCTAAATAGCACAGTTATTCAGAAATCATCAAATCAACATCATATATACGTACGGAACCCTCGGCGCGTGAGTTGAGTTTTTTCATTATTTATCACGCTGTTTGATCTAAGCAAACGATAAATTGTTGCTAAAATTGTTTTTGTTGTATGCATTTATGAAGGTTTTACAATTTTACAATTAACAATTTATTTGCATTCAGTTAAGATCAGGGACCGTACAACCCCGGTTAAGAGTTAAGCCTTTCGAAGGGGTAACCCATTCAATGGGTTACCTTTATTATGATGTAACCCATTGAAACGGTTTTATACTAGAAACCCATTGAAAGGGTTACATGATAACCCATTGAATGGGTTTTATACTTGAACCCCAGTAAAAGGGTTACATGATAACCCATTCAATGGGTTCTATACCTTCTTGAAACCCAGTAACATGAAAAAATCATAATATTATGTTATTTCGATATCCACCCAGCACGCGTAGCATGACCAATTCTATCTCTATTCTACCCAGGGACCATTTTGGTTACCATTTTAGAAAAACCCTTTCAACGGAAAGGGTTTTCGATAGGGTAAGCAGTTAATCAAAAACCCATACGGTGTGAGTAACCCTTTTGAACGGCTTAATTTAAGCCATTCAAAATTACCCAGGCTTTTGATTAACTTTGAGGTTTTTATCGATAACCCTTTCAATGGGTTACCAAAATTTAATTTAAGCCGTTCATAAGGGTTACCCATATCGTATGGGTTTTTGTTTAACCGCTTAGAAAAACCCTATCGAAAACCCTTTTAATGGGTAACCAAAATGGTCCCTGGTTAAGATTAGGATTTTGTTCAACGGGACCGAAGTACCTACTTGACCTAAACTGTCCCACTACTGAATAATGTTCCATTATATTGATTTCACATAAAGCTGTAATCTCTGAAGGGTTAGGCAGAGGTGTCCCCATAGTAGGTACACCCACATTTCACCAGTTATGTATAAGTTCCATGTAATAGGGGTCGACCCTATTCCCATAAGCCGGGCACAAATTCAAACTTCGAGCTGCTAATGCGAAATTCCTAATGAAAAAACCGAATAACACTTTGCCCGACCTGGGAATTGACCTTACGCTCAGCAAAATCGTTTCCGACTGCTAGACCAGTAAGGTGCACCACGTCTCTCTCTCTGTTCCCGTTTCCGGCCAGTCAAGTCATTATTTGTATAATGGAATCCAAGCCTCAGCCAGCCCAAAGAAAGCTTTTCTTTAGGTCAGAAAGTTAAAGAGAGGCTCATTTGTTCATAAAGCGTGCATTTTAGAGGTTGTTTAATTTAAAAAAGCTTACATCATTAGATGGTCAGTAATTTTTTAGAGGATAAGTAAATATTTCCCTTTATTTTACACCTTATTCTTACTAGGATGCATATCCGGTACGGCTCTAATAATCCTTCCATATTCCAAGGGCACATCTTCCCTACCACTTCCTGGTCCCCCGGTCTAATCTTTGATATATGGTCTCTCTAGTCCCATGAAACCTGAGGCTCCAGGGGCTAGTGTGAATCTTTGGGTTCATTCGAGCAATCGAGTTTGATAACCACGCTGGGGTCGGTGCAATTCATTCATTCATTGTTTCGCACCTTATTCTTACCAAACGTTTTCCATCTTTCACAGCCTTTTCGAGCAGGAGATCATGAGCTACGTGCCCGCAGGCGGGTGCTCCATAGCGGCGGCGTCGGCGGGCGCATCGCCCTCGCCCGCCGCGTCACCAGCAGCCGCGCGCAGCACCCGGGCTCCCGCGCCGCAACGCCGGGACTTCGAGGCCAAGTTACGAGCCTTCTACAGGAAGCTCGAGAGCAAAGGCTATGGACAAGGACCTGGCAAGTTAAAGTAAGTATTCCATCAGCATTCTCTTCCCTTATACCAATTTGGTGGAGACCGCGACCGCGATGATCTTCGCAGGGTGTCTGGGGGCAGCTGGATGAGAGTTGCCGAGAATCGAGCTGAATGGCGTGCAATTGGAGAGGCCTATGTCCAACAGTCGACTGCTATGGGCTGATGATGATGATGATACCAATTTATTTAGGGTCGGTGCAACATGTATTTTCTCCATATCATCTTTCACACGGCCCATCCATCGATTCTTTGGTCTTCCTCTACTCTTACAGCCATCCATACATTTATACTCATAACTTTCCTCACGATATTTTCCGCATTCCTCCGCATCACATGCCCATATATGACTACCGATTTCCACACAACTTTTCAACTTTTCCAGTCAATGGTGCCACTTTCAGACTTCCTTAAAAAAAAAAAGTACATTGATAAAATGGACGCATGAGTATGGATCAGAGGGCAAAAAGGATGGCATAAAGGAGAAGAGGCCTATCATACCCAACAGTTGAAATAGGCACAGTTTTACAATCGCACTGGATTCGCCAAAGAATATTAATTTGCTTTTAAAGATTTTATTTGATTTTCATGAAAGAGTTACTTGTCTGTCTGTCCATTATTTTTTCACGCCTTAATGGCTGAACAGATTTGGATGAAATTTGGCACACGGCTATATGTGTGGCAAATTTCATCCAAATCTGTCAAAACGTCCTTCGTCCTACGTCCTTTCTCGTCGAGAAAGATACTTATTATCCCGTGGGATAATTTCCGACCTCCACGCGGGCGAAGCCACGTGTAAAAGCTAGTACCTACGTTATATAACACCCAATACAATTCACCCATCCAAAATCAAATCTAATTCCAAACAAACCTCTTTTCAGATTGCACATTCGTCGCGAACATCTTCTGGAAGACGCGTTCAGAAGAATCATGTCATGCGGCAAGAAAGAGCTGCAGAAAGGCAAACTCTGCGTGCTATGGGACGGAGAAGAAGGCTTGGACTATGGCGGGCCCAGTAGAGAGTTCTTCTTCCTCCTATCGAGGGAACTATTCAACCCTTACTACGGACTCTTCGAGTATTCAGCGAATGACACGTATACGGTTCACGTGTCACCCATGTCGGCATTTGTCGATAACCATCATGAATGGTGAGTAGGTTTGTTTATTTCGCTTGTTGAATGGCAGAGCCTAGGCGTTAATTTTATTGTGCATGGGTGCTGCAGCCCAGGACATAGGAACTTAGGCAGCCAGAGGAGTACAATATGGTTTTAGTTGGCAAGAGTCCAACATAACTCCACAATCCTTTTACATATATTATACCTCTCGACAGCAGCAACCAAAAAAAAATGGAATGCAATAAAGAATTGTGAATTGAACCGAACGGCAACCTTATTACAACGACATTAAAGTTCACAGATTTAGACAGTGAAGCAAACTCGAGCTACAATAACTATGAAAGAACTGCACTCTTCGCATCCCCTAGGCGAAAGTTATCGTTGAGAATTCTCGCTCGATAAAAAGTTACGGTTGTTATAATGATACTAAGTTTAGTAGGTGTGAAGTGGTGGTAGTTCTACAGGGTCAAATTAAATTAGCTATTGAAACTCCGCATACGTGATGGGTGTCGATATCTAAACACGACAAAATAGATTCGATGATTTTTTTTTTTGGGTCAACGACCGCTGGTTGTGTTGTTACTTGAAATGTAAGTTGAGAAAATCAGTTTTTCATTTGTTTATCGTTTTTAGATATCGATACCCATCACGTCTGTGAAGATTACAAAAAACATGATTTTTTAACTGATATTTCAAGTGAGTACACTAACTGCGTGCGGTTAAAGACCCAAAAAAAAAAACTCATGAATTAAATTAATTTATTAATTTATCATGTTGAGATATCGATACCCATCACATCTGTGGAGTTTCGCTAGCTAATTTGATTTGACCCTGTATAGAGGTATGAGGAACAGGGTGTAAAGTTCACTCATTCTCCACGAGGTCGAAGGATCCTCCAGAAAAGGGAGGATCCTTCGACCTCGGGTGGGCTACACTGCCGTTAGTGTCGAGTCGCGCGGTAAACTCTGCTTGCGATGCAGGATCTGTGTGACGTCAGGTATTTGATGCGTAGTTGGCATGTGGTGTAGATGCCGCCTCAGTTCTATACTGCAAATATAAGGGGATACAAAGACTATCAGGAAAAAAAAAACAAATAAAATCTTGTAAAATATCCACTATTCAGCAGCTGTGCTGTTGCTGGCCGATAACACAGTCTCATTATAAATTTTAGCTTTGTCCATGAAATGGTTATGCACCTGGAATGACTTTGATCACAGATGTTCTTCGCCAGCGTTGACCACATACAATGGTGTGGACTGACTGTTTCTTTGCCACACATTAACATAAAAATCTCCACATAAAGAACAATATTTTAATTAGCATCATTAATTTGCTTCACACAGATGATCATTATATTTGATAGCTAAAGAAATATCACATGATATGCTTTTGTTTTCCATTTAGGCAGACATTGAATTGCAAATGAGTGTGATAATCTTTTACCACGACCTTAATCTGGGAGTTCAAGTTGGAGTAATAAATGGATAAATATTGTAAAGAGACGGAAAATTAGGTGCCTAAATCTTGTTAAGACATGGAAAATATAAGAAATAATTACTTGGGCGCCGCGCCGCGATTCACTCGTCTGTGGAGATGGCGCCTTAGGAAGATTTTGTTTTCTTGTTAATTAACATTCGTTTTTGTTTATACTAAACCCGAAAAGGGGTCATTGTACTCATCATTTTGATTTTTTTTTTCTATGGGACCAACCTTGAAATCGCGAAATAAGAATCAGCTGTTCCATACATTTTGTCGATTTATACGAATACAAATGTAGGGAACAGCAGATTTTTTTTTTTCGCTATTTCCAGGTTGGTCCCCCTTAGTCGCCCTTTTACGACACCCACGGGATGAAATTGGATGGTGCTATTCTTTACGTCCGGCACCACACGGAACAATAGTAGATGTAGATTTAGTAAACATTAAGCACTCAATTGCACACAATCAATTCAAATTACAATGATTACTTTAAGAAATGCATGCTTCCTGGTGTCAAGCGATAGCTATTATCATCTTATTAAGCCAATCAATATATAACATTATGTATTTGCTATACATCATTAGGATATGCCCGTAATTACCTTTGCATTAAGAGTGACACGTTGTTAGACGTAATAAATACGACTTCAAGAGCGAAGCTGAATGTGGCGGATACAGGGTCAAATATTTTTTTTCTGCCGAAACTCCGCAAACGTTATTGGTATCGGTATCTAAACCAGGGTTGATAAAACCATGTTTTTTTTATTTTATATCATTTATTTTTTTCCCACCGTAAATGGTAGATTTTGATTTTGTTAACTGACCAATTCTCTTAGAAAACACTGGGATGCCCCTAAAATGGTCTACCATTGACAACTCTCTAAGAAAAACTTGTGTATTTCCGAGATTCCCCTAAATTTTCATATCTATCACATAGAATAATTTCAGAATTTTATCTATGCAAACTTCGGAGATAAGGGGGGGGGCGGTATTTTTTTAAATTTTTCATCAAAAGTCGGAAAATACGCTGCCTAAGAAAAAAAATTTGAGAATGTGCAAACAGCGTTATTTCATATGATACCCCCCATGCCACTTCAAATTCTTAAGTCTTTCAGTCCCTTTTGCAAAAAAGATATATCTTTTTAATTTCTTTCTTGTTTGCAAAATAGTTGGGCAAACGTCATCTAAAACTATTCTAAATTTCAAGTTGATAGCATTAGTAGTTCTTGAGATATCCAGGTGTGACAGACAGACATAGTCTCACCATAAGGGTTCCTTTTTACCATTTTGGTACGGAACCCTAAAACTAGTTTGATTTAAATCATGATTTTTATGAAAGAAATCACTTGTTTTAAATCATTGATTTAAATGCAAACATTACCAAAAAAAATTTTTTATCGTGTTTAAATATAGATTCTCATCACGTCTGCAGAGTTTCGCTAGTTATTTTAATTTGATCCTGTATACCTACTGGTAGTTAATAACAGGCTTCAACTGTCCGTTGACGGCCAAGAAACTGCACAACCAACTGTCCTGAAAATAAAACAAAAAAGTCTAATGAAATAAGCAGTACATTTTGTACATACAAGTTATTACTTTTCAGTGTTTTGTGTGTAACTGTGTTAACCTACCTACATCTACTTAAGAGCTTATACTACCTCAAATGGCTTAGCATGATCCTCCGTTAAGTCGAAAACACTGCAGCATTAATTTTGAAATAAAAATATGGTAAAGTTGAGGATTAATGTTAAGTTCGAAAACACGAATCCATAAAATTTTCTCTATAGAAAACAAATCCAAAGTTACCTCCAAACCGAACAATAAACCGCTCGTGTTCAAACAATACTTCAAATTAGATAATGAAACTTTGCATACAACTGTAATAACTATAAAGCAGGTCTTATGCATTTTTTTTTTTTATAATTTCCATTATTTTCACCGTAAAAATTTTAGTTTTGAGTCTTCTCCCTGCCACCCTGTCTCGCTTGCTCGCGTGACCGCCAGCAGTAGGTGCGAGCGAGATAAAGAGTGAGGTGGCGCTGAGGTAGTATAGAATCTTAAAAAAACTTTTTTACAAAAAAAACAACCGACTTTCAACAAAAACACTAAAAAGTGAAAAATAACTTTAATTTCGGAAGCACATAACATCACGCCTTGTTTCCTCGAAGGGTTGAGCAGAGGTGTACCTGTAGTACACCCACATTTAATATTATATTTAATTTAATTTCGGAAGTCAGTGTCTTTGGTTTTGTATTTTCGTTTATGGCCACCGACTTCCGAAATTCGAAAAAAGGGGTCAAAAGATATTTTTAGAGTTCCGTACCCAAAGGGTAAAACGGGAATCCTATTACTAAGGCTCCGCCGTTTGTCCGTCTGTCACCAGGCTGTATCTCATGAACCGTGATAGTTAGATAGTTGAAATTTTCACAGATGATGTATTTCTGTTGCCGGTATAACAACTAATACTAAAAAACAGAATACAGTAAATATTTAAGGGGGCTCCCATACAACAAACGTGATTTTTTTGCTCGTTTTTGCTAGATATTGATAACGGCAACAGGTAAACGCTTGAAATATTCACAGAATATTAAGTTATATATTCACTTTAAAAATAAATAATTAAATTAAAATAAACCAAATATTTAAGGGGGCTCCCATACAACATACGTGATTTTTTTTCCATTTTTATAGATAATGGTACGGAACCCTTCGTGGGCGAGTCCGACTCGCACTTGGCTGGTTTTTTTATTATTTAAATTAGCCAACGGAATTAATACATCAAAATGACCTTCAATAAAGTTTCCTGAGAATCGGATTATTTTGACTCCCTGCCGTGCTTCCCCAAAACCAGCAATAAAAATACCATCCTGAAACACCTGGAACTCAAATGATAATAGTTCTGCCGCTGCCATTTTTTTTTTTGGGTTGTAAATTATCAAATAACTTCTCCCGCTCTGGCCGGAGCGGGGAGGGCGCGTCAGACTGTTACTGACTAAAACCCACCCGTGTTCCTTCAAATGCCTGTGTGCCAGAGCCACGATATCCCTTTCGGACAGGCTCGTAACCCTGGCAGGCATTAGCCCTTTCGGACCCCGTCAATTGGTGCTGACATCTCTTTGAGGCGCGCGTGGAACACAACGCGCCGTCGACCCGGGCCTGGTCCTTATCGGACGGCGAGCTACCCAACTCAGCTCACCGTCCGCAAGCCCGCGCCCACGGTGGCCGGGATTCGGCCTGCGATTCCCGACGCCCGGGACGTCTCCTGCGGTGACTAAGGGCGTGAGGGCGCGAACCCTGCCTCACGCGTTCCGCCTCCTCCTTCGCATGCATTACTGCTTTGCAGAAGGAGGTGACGGCCTTCCGTGCACTCTCGCTCCGGACCATGGCCTGAACCAGGGCCAGATGCGAGAGATCGCCGCCGCCGATCGCCTCCGTGAGGACATGGGGGTGCTCCGCCCAAGCAGGGCAGACCTCAACCGTATGCTCCACCGTGTCCTCCAGGCGATCCACACAGTGGTGACACCCGGGCGTTTCCTCCCGCTTTATTCTGAATAGGAACCTCCCGAAACAACCGTGTCCGGTGAGGACGTGCGTCAGGCGGAAGGTGCGGAAGCCGTGGCGCCTCTCTAGCCACTCCTCATAGAGGGGACTTATCGCCACAATTGTGGCATGCAAATTTTTTGGCAAATAGTAAATATCCCTGGCGATGGCGCATGCTTATTTTCATCTCTCTCCTATTTGGTGAACAGTAACGTGGCCATGTCATTTTCTTCTCAAATTGGAGACAGCATTGTGCGCCACGTGTCTAAAAACTGGGAAATATTCCAACCTTTCATCCAGGATCGGTCAGGAGGAGCTGTTTATGGTTCAAAGCGTGAATACGTCGCTGAAATGTCTTGTAATGGCACCTACGGAACCACCTGTGAACTTATGGCAGCGGGAGAACTATTCCCATTTGAGTTCCAGGTGTTTCAAGATGGTATTTTTATTGCTGGTTTTGGGAACGCACAACAGGGAGTAAAAATAATCTGATTCTCAGGAAATTTCAATGAAGGTCATTTTGATGCGTGTCAGACTTTTACTGACTAAAACCCACCCATGTTCCTTCAAATGCCTGTGTGTGCCAGGGCCACGATATCCCTTTCGGACAGGCTCATAACCCTGGCAGGCATTGGCCCTTTCGGACCCCGTCAGTTGGTGCTGACATCCATTTAAAATGGGAATAGTTCTCCCGCCTTTTTCCAACCCTTACAACACCAGCCTAAACTAAAGATACTAAGCAATAAAATTAAAATACGAACGCAGGTATTCATGGACACTTTTTCTAGTAAGAACGACTAATACTAAAAACTATTATAGTAATACCACAGTGTAAAATACCTACACAATAAGTAATTCGCAAATAAATAGAAATAACAAAATTCCAACCAGGCAATAGGTAAAAACACAATTATTATCCTCCAATTTAAAATTAGGAAGCGAAACAAACCAAAACGAAAACCACCTAGAACTGGCTCAAAACTTTAGAACGTTATCACGCCTGCACTGAAACATACTGGCCACCTAGAAAAAAAACTAAAATATATAAACCTCAAGAAACTTCCAAAAATTCTAATTTCAATGTAAAATATGCATTAACGCGTTGTCGTAAAATTCAATTTAGATCTTTATCGGCCTCCGAATTCTAAATTCAATGTAAAGTACGAAATAACTCGTCGCCGTAAGATTCAATTTGGATCTTAACTGGATTTGGTACATTTTTCATACAAACATTAAAAACCCTTAATTCCACCACAAAAAAACCATTAAAAATCCTTTCTTAGTGAGCACCTAGAAGTCGAAAGGAATAATCGGGCCAACATTCATGTCTCTCTTTCAACTTTAAAAACATAGGACTTTCATACAAACTTTGAGACCCCTTTTCAACCGCTTAAGGTGCGAATTTATAAAAATCCTTTCTTAGTGCGCGCCTGCACCCCATAGAGAGTGCTTGTGCCAAATTTTAGACCTCACGGCCCAGTAGTTTCCGAGATTTCGTGATGAGTGGTCAGTGAGTGGACTTCTCTTTTATATATATAGATAAGACCTCTAGAAGACTCCTCCTTTTTTGTCGGTTAAAAATCATTTATAGCCAGAGTGCATCTCATGACAATTCCAATAAGACCAAATACGGGTAGGATACATTGTTTTATTACGGAGTTCCAGTGCCTACCTTCCGGTTTCATCACCAGATCAGTTTGATGGTACCATTTATATAAATTTGCTTCGCTTAACTATAAAAATCGCTATATGTATGCCTATAATCTTTGAGGAGTTCCCTCAATTACTCATGGATCCCAACATCAAAACTAGATTTTGATAAAAATGGGAACAATCTGAAAGTATATCCTTTCAAATAAAAAAAGAATTTTTCAAATCGGTTCATAAACGACGGAGTTCTGTGGTAACAAACATCATACAGACGACTTGAAAACCTCCTCCTTTTTGTGAAGTCGGTTAATAAAAGTCACATGACAGCGTAAATTGCTGGGTCTAGAGAAGCATGAAATTTTGCACAAGAGTTCCTCATGTAACGAAGGTGAGCACTAAGGGAGGAGTTTTGGAGTTTTGACAATTCATCCCTTAAAGGGGTTCAATAGAGGATGAAAGTTTGTATGGAAATTCGTCATTTTCGGAAATCATATCGGGCCCAAGGCTTGTAAATGAATAAAGCCCAATTTTCACAAAAAAAATACCGCTTGTAAGGGGTTGTCCATTAATCACGTGATGTTTTTTAGCAACTTTTTAACCCCTGGCGATACGTGGCGAGGTTTCAGACTAACCCCGAGCGAAATCGAACTAATAAAGCGGGCGGGCGATGCGATGCTACGCGATGGGTCGGGGGAACAAGAAATTCCACGCGGATGAAGTCACGGGCAGATCTAGTATTAAATATTATCATCCGTAGTAACCTATAATTTTAGATAGTGACACTTTTAATGCATATCTTTTGATTTCATATCTGAAATAAACTACTTTTCAAAGTCAAATTATTTATTTCAAATAGGCACTTTTGAGGCACTTTTGAACGACAAAATTTACAAAAAAATTGAATTGATTTAGTTGCCCCTTCCTAAAGGTAGTTTACAAAAAAATTGAATTGATTCTAGTTGCCCCTTCCTTAAGGTAGTTTCGTATAGAGAAGAATGGGCAAGAAACTCCACCGTTACTCTTTTAAAAATGTTTTACAATATTTTGTTTGAGTACATTACTTATATGATTATATGTGAAGACCATAATAGGTAAAAATAATTAAAAATTAGGCAATAAAAAATAACTTAATTATGAGATAGACATGGTGCTCACATATTTACAAACATTGTAAAAATATATGTTTTCCTAAAATTTTTAAAATAAGTCAGTGTGTGAGTACTTATAGGTAATCACAGAATGTAAAATCAATGTCATAAAAATAACAAATTATACAATTAAAATAGCAACCACTTTGATTTTGTCTACACTCTAGATTTAAGATTGTCCTATGGAACAATCCTTTTGTAGAACATTGTATTGTCTAGTGAGTACACCATTACCATTGTGTGACCACTCAATCAGGTAGTACTACTCCTTTAATATTTTTAATAGAAATACAACCGACTTCCAAAAAAACACTACAAAGTAAAAAATTACTTCGGTGTCTTTGGCACTATTTTGTATTTTCATTTTTTCACTCCACTGACTTCCGAAATTAAAGTTATTTTTCACTTTGTAGTTTTTTTTGTTGTCTTTTTATGTAAGAAAGTTTTTATTTTTCACTTTTTGGTTCATTCATTTCATTTATTCAATAATACAGTTATATTTTAATACATTTATGTTGGCGCAAACATAAACTCATTAAAGTTTTACCGTGCACCAACATCATCGACCACAGTTGCGGTATCTACCCCACACGAATTCGATTACCACTACCTGCTATGTAAATAAAAATTGACAGGAACATCTTCCACATAGACTAAGTGGGAAAAATACGTATTCAGTGGGTCGGTTGGTAATTTATCTAAGATAAATTCAATAGCGTAATGTTAACTGCTCATCACCTGTTACAAAATATTGCTTTTCCTGATGCAGGGACGTTCATTTATTGAGGAGTTCAAAATCAAAATCTAAAATATTTTTATTTCACTTATGCCTACATGGGCACTTATGAAACGTCAGAAGCTAGGTGCACAGTCCCAATTGGTCGTTTTCTATGGAAAAGAGCCGGCAAGAACCTCCACGGTCACTCCTTAAAAAAAATAAAATTGGCTTTTACAATGTTTTCAAATTACAGTGTTAATAGGTATGAGAGGACAGCGTAAAAAAAAAACTGGCCAAGTACGTGTCGGACCACGCACAATGAAGGGTTCCGTAGTTAGGATGAATTCATCCCAAAAACAAACTTAACATTGTAGTCGAAAAACATGCTCTCCCATACATCAATATACGGTACGGTCAATTCTTCAACTGCAAATTTAAGTTGGTCGACGATTACTCGTTATCTTGTAAACCCTACTACTAACGAAATTAAAAAGGAAACTATCACAGCTAGTGATAGTTTCCCTTTTAATTTCGTTTTATATACTACTGCCATGAATTTTTTCACATATCCAAAACCAACCATTTAGCTGGCAGGGGGCAGTGCTATTTTTTGTTAGAGTCAAGTGTCCCCCACACTTGACTCTAACAAAAAATAGCACTTTAAAGCTTAATATTACGCAAACGGATCTCAGAATTGAAAAATGTTTTTCACAGACCCACAATATTTTTGAATGGCCTATCCAACGATACCCCACACTATGTATAAGACGAGAAAAAAACCCTTAAAAAAAATGTTTTTCATGGTTTTATTTTACGACTTTCTCGGCGTGATTATTATGTATACCCATGCCAAATTACAGCTTTCTAGGACTTAGCGTCTCTGAGCTAAGCCGGGGACAGACGGACAGACAGACAGACATATAGACAGACGGACATGGCGAAACTATAAGGGTTCCTTGTTTACTACGGAACCCTAAAAAGGCCCGTCAAAAGTAGGGGTACTTAACAAAATAGAAAATGGTTTACAGATCTACAGTCTATTAAGCCTACAACGTCCTCACATTGACAAAAAAAAACAAAATAAAATATGATTAAAAAGAATAAAAGTTAGAACCTTGTTGAAATTTAAATTGTAGGTATAATAATGTCAAATTTCTGTCAAAAGTTCTCCTGGTACTTCACCATCAGCTTCACTTCACCATATGCATTGTCACGATCATAAATTGCTTAGCAACCATATAAAGTAATCGAATCGCAACCCGTGAAATAGTTATTATTGAGTAGTTCCGGTGGCCATCTGTGGTCTTCATCATCGTTCCACTTCACCAAATAGTGCTTTCCGACAGCAAATGCACGAGTTACTATAAAAAATACCCAAATCACTATACGTGTGCCTATAATATTTGAAGAGTTCCTTCGATTTCTCCAGGATTCCAATATCAGATCCTGACCTGATGACAATAGGGTCATCTGGGAAGTATACCCTTTCAAACAAAAAATCATTATCCAGATCGTACCAGCCGTCGGGAACATACATACAAAAAAAGATTCCGGCGAACTGAGAAACTCCTTTTTTTTAAATCGGTTAAAAATAGATAGACAATAACCTATATTTAACAAGTTAGGTAAACGATAAACATGAATGTTATTTATTTATGTGATAATAACAAGTTATTTTGTATGTGATATCTTTCATCGCCAATGCATTTTGTGATTGGTTAGTAACTTAGGGAAGAGCTGTAATACTAAAAGGGCCATCTTAGGAGATCAGGGACTATTTGTCCTCCTAATGATTGAAGGAAAGACGTTTTAAGTACTTACCTATCTAAGAAAATATAAAACTTAAGGCGACGATAACAGACTTACGGCCGAAACCAATAACCTATATATCACCAGTTTCGGCCTACTGGAGATATAAAAATATATCTATCGATGGTTTTAACGTCCTAATAATCTAGGAATCATACCGGCCTACGCTGTCTACTGATGGGAGGGTGTATCGCCTACAACAGTTATCTCTTTGTATGAAAATGCCAAAGTATGCGTCCCAATACTCCCAATATACGATTTGTTTGCCGGGACAGTACTACAGATGGCAGATTTGGCTATTCCCCGAATTGCAGGGATAAACGTAAAGTAGCCAAGCTAAAATTAACTCTTTAGTACTTGCAATAATGATCATAGATGTTTTTTTTTAGTCGAAGTAGAGAAACCTACTTATTGTTTTCGTTAGATAGATAGCCTTTATCAATGATTGTGAGACGCTATCCGAGCATAGATATAATTATACTGTCTATCATCAATAGCGATCTGTCTTTAACTGAACATAAGTTATTGGGTTCGGCCGTTAATGATTTTATACTGAAGATCACGTCTAAACGAGTAGTGTTAATTATTTGAAAAATATATATGTTAAATAAGAGCATTTACTCAATAATTTAATATGTGAATATTTTAGATTATGTTTATATTACATAGTGAAATTAATTTGTAAAGTTATGTCTAACGCGGATAAAAAACTGAGAATGGCGCAAAATCTACGAATTTTTTCTGAAACCTTCACCAATTTAAAGATAATTGAATTATTGATCTTTTAGTATACCTACGTGTTTTATTAAAATACCTTTTGTTTTGTGTATAATAAATTAATAATGCGTCAAATTTGGGACAGCGCTCTTTGATGGGCGAGTCCTATTGCTAGCTGGGAGCCTAAAATGGACGCTTTGGCAGAATCATGCGTGCAATTTATATACCTCGCAATTCATCTGTTTGACAGCTGCTATTTGACATTAGACTTCCCTATATTAATTCTTAATTTGTGGACCATTTTACGAAACTCCATAAACAACTGTCAAACAGATGAATTGCGGGATATGAATTGTACGCAGATCATATTATGATTCTGCCAAAGCTTCCATTTTAGGCCCCCTGAACGTACGACGCGTTGCG
This sequence comes from Tiliacea aurago, assembly GCA_948098905.1. Taxonomy (NCBI): domain Eukaryota; kingdom Metazoa; phylum Arthropoda; class Insecta; order Lepidoptera; family Noctuidae; genus Tiliacea; species Tiliacea aurago. Next base: position 23,973,304 of record OX402585.1, read on the forward strand.
TGAGCTCAGTACAGAACACGCAAGCTAACCACTCAAGGTCACTGGCATATATCTGAGTCTTAAGATGAGAAGAGCATCCATGAACCTTTTGGAACGGTGTTGAAATACCGTTTTACAATAAAAAAAACGACTTTATGGACAAGCGTCGTTATTTTAAAACAGTTATCAAGGGAGGTGCCCCTAACATTGGACAGTTCATAAATTGTCTTACCAAAAACACCACGCATGGCGGATTCATTGGTGCATCGTATATCATTTGTGATACAATCTGACCCATTTACTCCCCAGTAAAGACAATCTTCCTGCCATAATAATAAACATCGCATCTCTTCCACAAAGCTCAGCAGATATTTCCGTTATTATGATTTATTTTTATACCGCCGCGCGCGCCCTCTGTTTATTTTTACTCAGCGTCGCGGTCGTTCAGCGCAAGCGCACCCGAACTGTTCGCGTCTCGAATTACAACAAACACCATGTATTTGGTTACAAACAAACAGACAGATTTACAAAGTTTTTGTGCACGTTCTAAAGTAACTATTTAATAATATCATGTTTCGATTGAACTGATGTGTAACGGTTTCTACGCACCGCTGCTTGGAGGGCACAGTAATACTGCGTAGTTGGAGACATTTCCAACATATTTCAGACATACCATTATTTAGGTCATGTTTTAATTTTAGGCAGACTGTCGGTCTAATTTGGCTGTAACACAATTTTTCAAAAATGTACTTAACTAACTTTTTAGACCTTTGTATCCTGCTTATGCGTAGGAAGTTTCATTAAAATCAGTTCAGTCATTTCGCAAAACAAGGGCTTGAAAGTTTGTATGAAACTATCCCCCCCACGGCCCCAACTCTGCTAGAAACCGAGTTCCGATTTCAGACTTATACATATTAACTGCTAGCTTCTGCCCGCGACTTCGTTCGCGAGGAAGTCGTATGACACCACTATATACTAAATTAACAGCCACAATTCCTGCCCGCACTATAATTTCGTTTTCGCTTCGACTTATTTTATTTTTGCTTGGCTCCTTAGCTACGACCGCGTGATGTAAAGTAGCCTATCACCTACTTCAAGAATTGGGCTATTAAAACAAAAATTAATTTTTGAAATCCGATTTTTAACATAAGAGATTAGCACGTTCAAACAAACCCTTCATCTTTATTAGATTAGTATAGATAAGTCGGGAGTCGCAGGCCAATTCCCGGCCACCGTAAGCACTGGCTTGTGGACAGTGAGCGATGGGTAGCTCGCCGTCCGATAAGGACCAGGCCCGGGTCGACGGCGCGTTGTGTTCCACGCGCGCCTCAATAAGATGTCAGCACGAACTGACGGGGTCTGTTAGAGCCAATGCCTGCCAGGGTTGAGAGTTTGTCCGAAAGGGATATCGTGGCCTTGGCACACAGGCAACTGAAGGAACACGGGTGGGTTTTAGTCAGTCAAAGTCTGACATGCCTGCCAAGACTTCTCCCGCTCCGCCCAGAGCGGGAGAAGTTATTTGATAATTTCCACACCCAAAAAGAAAAGGTTTCATCACGCGGTTTCTCTTCACCGATATCAGTAATCTTGCAAGATAAACTTAGAATGTAACCACTATACTAATGGCTTATGTTTGTCTGCAGGTTCCGTTTCTCGGGTCGCGTGCTGGGCCTGGCGCTGGTGCACGGCTACCTGCTGGAGGCCTGGTTCACGCGGGCTCTGTACCGCGCCTTGCTGCGCCTGCCGCCCGCGCTTGAAGATGTTGATGCGCTTGACGCGCAGTTTGCCGCGTCGCTACGGTGGCTGCAGGTGAGATAGCTGACAGATAGCCACTGAACATTGAGCCCTAATCTGGTATAGGTACTGACATATACTTATCAATATATTTATATAGATAAGTATAATGTTTCATGTATTTATTTATTTATATAATAATTATGTAAATGGTTGACCACAGAATACCTACAGTATTCTTTTACCACAAGTGACCAGAAAACATTGAACAAATCGAATCAAGTAAACGTTTATTTGCTCGAAATACATTGACCACTGACCTGCAGTGACCCTGACCGCTCACCCACTTAGCCTACATCGGTTTTGATTACCAAAATACGATAAGTAAAAAATGTTGTTCCGTCGTCGAACCAAGGCAGCATAAAATGACAAAAATACATTTGACAAAACGTAATTCAATATTCGCGAACAGCAAGTGGTCCTGGGTTCAGATCTCAAGGTCAGTTCTCAGTAGCAGCACTGAGTCTATATATGTACTGCTAAAAAGCGATTAGGTACATTGGGACTTACAACAAAACTGTCAAAATTAGGGTGTGCTCTACTCTGCCTACCCCTTCGACGAATGTACAATATTAGTTTTAGTATATGCGAAACCCGAAACACGTGTCTAGTATTTTTATGTAAAGAATCTATTTACAACATTTCAAAACTGTATCAAGAAAAATCACAAAGTTATATGGTTGTTATGTTACCGGGTTGTCCGTACAAAAACATGCTAACGGCGCCCCCGCGCCTCCAGGGTCGTCTTGCGCTCATTCATAATAATTTGGCAGTAGAGTACCTAACCGTACGGCGATTGTATTGTAAGTAATTAAATGATGATAACGTTTTCCATCACACTTAAATAATTTTGGGACAAAATATAACATGGTGTAAAAATTATTTATTGTTAAATCGATTTAGTTCCTTATTCTGAACAAACTATATTCAGGTTTCGCATATAATAAAAATAATGTTGTATACAACATTATTTTTTGTTTACATTAAACCCGAAAAAGGGTTATTGTACTCATCATTTTGAAAAAAAAATCTATGGGACCAACCTTGAATTCGCGAAAAATAATCAGCTGTTCCCTTTAGATGCGTTACCTGCGCTCAATAATGGCCAAAATAAATGTCAGGCAATTGCCTGACATTTACAATAATAATTATTATTGTTGCGTACGCGCCAATGAACATGCAGCAGCTAGTGGCGTAACCAAATATGTATGTTCATCTCCTTCTAACAACAGATATCGGTATAAGTCTTTCCTTTTCTTCACGCGCCGTATGATCGTATGCAAGTATGTAGCTACAATCATGGCTTACGCTGTTTTTGAGTGCACTAATGTTCGTGTATGACGCGTCTATTTATAATACGTCATTGGCTGTTCCCTACATTTGTGTTCACTTAAATCGACAAAATGTATGGAACAGCTGATTTTTATTTCGCGATTTCAAGGTTGGTCCCATAAAAAACCATGCGAAGCAGGGGCGGGTTGCTAGTATAGATGAAGTAAACATTAAGCACTCAATTGCATAAAATCAATTCAAATTACAATGATTACTTTATGAAATGCCATGTTTCCTGGTGTCAAGCGATAGACACTGACAACAGGTAAACCGCTGTCACTGTCAGACTGCATACAAAATAACGAGAAGCGCGATGACACAACGCTTGTAATTTATTGCAAAATATGAAGCAATTATTTATTTACTCAAAAATGAGTTCAATAATCGAAAATAAAAAAAATACAATTTCTGCATACAAATAAGACGTTCTTGGTTTAATTAAATACCAACCGTACGTTGATACTGAATACAGATACTTTGAATTGAAACTCAAAAGAAAGGGTTAGTTTACCGTTAATTTGTATCGAGTTTTTTTTTTCTAAACGTGTTTTGGTAACAACCAAGACCTGAGAAATATGTTCAAGAATGACATATATTTTTTCCGCTACCACAAACTAAATAGATTTGGCATTTTGTTGTTTAAGACAAGCCTACTTTTGTGATTTGCCTCTTGTAAGCGCCTTAATTGGTTAATGGGGATGTGAGTATGTATGGAAGTTCGTCATTAATACGCTTTTATTTTTCAGAAACCATATCGGACTCACTACACATAATAATAATAATGGTCTCTCTCCCGATTCCAGTCAGCACGTTCCGTGTCATCCCTGGAGCTAACATTCGCGGTGTCGGAGCGTCTCGCCGACGGGCGCGTGCTCGAGCGGGAGCTGAAGCCGGGCGGGCGCGACGTGCCCGTGACCGAGCGCAACAAGAAGGAGTACCTCGAGCGCGTCGTGCGCTGGCGCGTCGAGCGCGGCGTGGCGGAGCAGACCGAGTGGCTGGTGCGGGGCTTCCATGAGGTGACTGGAATTACTTATTTAAAGAAATAAAGAAAAAGTATTAGGGAAGAATACAAATTAAATAGAATGACAAAAAAAACCGGTCAAGAGCGAGTCGGACTCGCGCACCGAGGGTTCCGTACGTATACAACATTAGTTTTTGTTTATACTAAACCCGAAAAGGGGGTCATTGTACTCATCATTTTGAAATTTTTTTTCTATGGGACCAACCTTGAAATCGCGAAAAAAAAATCAGCTGTTCCCTACATTTGTGTTCACTTAAATCGACAAAATGTATGGAACAGCTGATTTTTATTTACCTGCCTGACCTAGTAATCTAACCCATTGCCAATGGGTTAGATTACTAGGTCAGGCAGTGTTATTGGGTTTTAGTATATGGAATTTCCGAGTAGCTGTGTGGAATCTATGTTTGTCTATATTTGTACTTTTCGGTAAATAACAGCGGCTTACACATCACGGGAGTGACGGAAATGTTTGGTTCGACCCAATCTCATGTAAAGGGCACTATCCTCGTATGATAGTGTTGTCAGATAATTAATATCTTCTCCTTTGCTTGGCTGCAATCAAATCAAAAATCAAAATCGTTTATTTGCATAAATCGACATGTTGAGTCGGTCAACAAATCGCTCACTAGCTGCCCTTACAATACAAATAAAGCAACTTACCGATATAATTGCACCTATCCATGTATGTGTGATGGACGACGCTCTACAAAGCCAAACTTTTTCTAAAAGTCTATGGGAGTATGGAACTTGGAACTAAAATTATCGCAAAATTAATGTGACAAATCGTCAAGCGCGCGCAAGCTATTGTGATTGGTTGAATTATTTATCAACAGCTAATCGCATCAATTGACTTGCATTTGAACGCGTCGATTATTTTCTTTTTAGTTTAAATTTGATTGTCATTTGTTAGCATTGTCTAATTTGGTCGTCCGTGCAGGTGGTGGACCCGCGGCTCGTGGCGGCCTTCGACGCGCGCGAGCTGGAGCTGGTGATCGCGGGCGCGCCCGAGCTGGACGTGGCCGACTGGCGCGCGCACACCGAGTACCGCGGCGGGTACCACGACGCGCACCCCGTCATCCTGTGGTTCTGGCAGGCTATCGACAGGTACACAGCACGTCATCACCGGACGGTGAATCATCAGCATCGCCATTATCCCAATTGATTTGTGGTCGGCGCAATATCTTTTTCATCCATACTTTTTTCTTTCTATACAGGGTTATTTTTAAAACGTCAATAACCTCTTAAGGGGTCATTGTACTCATCATTATGAACAACTTTTACTATGGGATCAAAACTGAAATCGCGGAAAAAACCAGCTGTTCCCTACATTTATGTTCGAATAATTCGTTAAAATGTAGGGAACAGCTGACTTTTATTTCGCGATTTCATGGTTGGTCCCATAGTAAAAGTTGTTCATAATGATAAGTACAATGAGCCTTTAAGAGGTTATTGACGTTTTAAAAATAACCCTGTATATGAGTCGTCATCTCGATAGTCATCCCCCTTTTTTAGTCATATCATCTTTCAACAGTCCATCCATCGTTTATTTGGTCTTCCCTACTTATAAGAGTAGGGAAAACCTTACTATTTCATTCCTCTAAAATCCATCTAAAGGTTGTCTTTAACCGATACAATTGCACATATATGTGTGAGTGATGGACGACGCTCTACAAAGCCATACTTTTTCTAAGTCTATGGGGCAGTTCTGGCCATAACTAGAACCAAAGAGATTTGAGGCGACGATAACCGACTTTTAATGATTTTATACTGACGATCACGTCTAAACGAGTAGTGTTGAATGTTAAATTAGAACATTTTCTCAATAACTTAATATGTGAATATTTTAGATTATGTTTATATTACATAGTGAAACTAATTTGTAAAGTTATGCCTAACGCGGATAAAAACAGAGAATGGCGCAAAATCTACCAAGCGTATTTTTCTCAAACCTTCACCAATTTAAAGATAATTTAATTAATGATCTTTTAGTATACGCGTTTTATTAAAATAACTATTGTTTTGTGTATAATAAATTAATAATGCGTCAAATTGGGGACAGCGCTCCTTGATGGGCGAGTCGTATTACTGGCTGAACGTACGACGCGTTGCGTGAGCTCAGTACAGAACACGCAAGCTAACCACTCAAGGTCACTGGCATATATCTGAGTCTTAAGATAGATACTATAGAGAGACTATCAGAAGTAAATGGTGACGCCATCTATCGTAATATACCAAAATTCAAAAAGCTAAGTTTTACACTGTCTCACTTCTGTATTACGGGCCTAAGTTCGCTTTTATTGATAAGACCGCCCATTGTGTCACCATATAATAATAATATTTTTATTCAGTATTACAATTGTTAAAATATTAACATAAAATCTAATAATTAACAAAGGTATAAAATGTTATATGCCAGTACTAGGAACCTGTATCACAGGCGGCATGAGCTCATACTTTATGGTAGTTGTAGGACGATTCAATTCTTAACAATATTTAACATGACAAGTCTTGAAATAATGACAAAATTAAAGGAATTCAATATTGTATACCTAGTTTACTTAAACCTTAAAGATAAAAATAACAAAAAGTCATATAAACGTAATTGTAGTTCTTATTTAGTTTGCGTAAAATAGTTTCTTGCACTTAATAACCTAGTTAGACACATAATTATGTTATGATTGTGCGTCAGCAGAATCGGTGAGTCTGTTGCACAATCACATTACATTCGAGGCTATGTGTATATTCGCTGCTGCTGCAGGCGACTGATGTGCTTTATGTAAAATTTCTACATTTATATAGTGTACATAAAGAGTATTCTATCTATGTATATTTACTTAGGGTTGCCATAATTTGTTCTGCACTGATACCGGACAAAAAATATCATAAAATAATCAGGTTTAACCAATATTAAATGATAAATGATTTTATTTCTGTAAGTAGGTTTGTACAAACACTTTTACACGTCAATCATATTTTAAAAACTAGATGAGGTCGGCGTTTCCTATCTGACTACTCTGAGAAGAAAGGCCGAAACAAACTCAGATTATTAACTGATACTCCAAACAAGTTAAATACTACACTAATTGAGAAGAATATCCAGAAAGAGGTTCATATTTTTTCGCCCAATCACATTTTGAGGTAGATTTTACTTTCCTAATGATTTATTTTTCTTTTTTGATATAATAATTAAATTGGGCACAAATGTGGATTAGCGTTCAGCAATCACTCAGTGGGCGAACGATGCGACGTGAAGTGACGATGCCGAGTGGCCACACCCCACACCCCCACTCGCACAACGCGCACGCATAATATTTCTTGCGGGACGCGCACCGCTCGGCGCCGAGACTTCACGCGTATTTTAAAGAAAACGGAACAAGTAGCAAAACGGGACATGTCATAAATGTAGGGTGACAGTCCTGTATATATGGGACGTATAGCAACCCTATCTATCTACTACATCAGCTTTAGGAATGCGACCGAAAACGTCGACCTCAAACTTAACCGCAGAACCATCCACACTTCCTTTCATTTTAACAAAATGCGGAAGTGTCTGACTTGAAACGTCGCGGTCAATTCAAACATGATCTATAAGTGAAATTAATACATGTACCTATTTAGCTCTATATTTGTTATTATTTGTATGTATTTTTAGTTGAAACTAATGTCCGACCGAAACCGCAACCGAACCTTCGGCTACTCTTCTAGTTTCGGCCGAAACCGAAACTTATGAAGTTAAGCTAAGACCCGTCATTTTTCATACATTTATTACAAATAATTTGATGAAGATCTGCAATTATCAGACTTTAATCCAAATAAGAAAAAAAAGCGCTAAGCGTGGCGATGGTGGCAAACCCCCCACCAGCAGGGGAGGCTTTTAGGGGAGGCCTATGTCCAGCAGTGGACGTCTTTTGGCTGAAATGATGATGATGAAAAAAAGAAAAAACATTTGTCAGATTATGACTGCCTGTCCACTGAAGCTGAGCGAGGCTGCGGAGCGGAGAAGAGAAATATCAACCAATAGGATTACAAATAGGATTGCAAATCCCTGTGGAGATTGTATGCAATCCTATTGGTTAATATTTCTCCGTTTGTCCGCTCCGCAGCCTCGCTCCACTCTGGTAGACAGGCAGCCTTAGTGTAAAAAACTGTCAAAATTTCAAAATGACGATTGAATTATGAGCCCTAACTTGTTTTTCTGAAGCTCGATATACCTATCTAGCGACAGCGGTTTATCATCTCTCCGTCAAGCAATTCAGCGTCGTTAGAACACGCAATTTTTAAACCGTTCAAACGGAACGAGTCGCCATGCAGCGTCGAAGTAATCGCTTAAGCTTCTGATTTTGCTATTGTGACTAGAGTTGTAAATAAACAGTTTGAAAACCCAAATCCGTGGTTAAAAACGACCACATGGGCCGTACATGGTACGGTGTGGTCTAGATCACTTCGTGTGAAGACTCAGTGCATTATATTTAAAACCATTATTAAACCGCTAAATGTGTGCATAAAATCCGTTTTGCATCTATAATTGTGACCGAACACACAACAGTCGCTAAGATGCATCTGCTGTTGCCCTTGAGTTTGTATCAATCTTCCAGAAACCGAACAAATTCCTACTCGCTGATAGTAAAAGCTGCATGTCTGCTAAGAACCTAAATGACTTACTTGTATTCTTAGGTAAACACTTATTATTTTGTGTTTTATATAGAAAGGGTGAAAACAGGACCCCATTACTAAGTCCCGTATTACAGAAAGTCACTCAATACTCTAGCATTACTTAAAACTAGTTTCAACCAATCGAATGGCTTGAATCTAGTTTTAAGTAATGCTCGAGTATTAAGTAATTACTATTAAAGATTATTAAGTAATAACTTAGGCCCCTGTTAGGGGCCTAAGTCTACGCTGTCTGTCTGTAATCCGGTCGTATTCCTTCAAAACCGATAGATCACGAAAGCCATACGACAGTTTCGGTCGAGCAAAGATTCGGCCACTTTTTGGCCGAAACCAAAATTGCGGCCGAAACTGACCCTTCGGTCGGACACTATTTTAACCTTTATATTATGTATGTTTAGGTTGCTAAGGTCTAATTTAGGTTTTCCTATAAACTGTTTTATACACCGTGTCCACGTCTCTCATCCATCTCTACTAGTGCAAGTCTGCTGGAAGAAATTTAGAATAAGCAGTACCTTTGTGCTCTTGTATCTTCATGTATTTTTCTTTGAGTGTACCTACATAAATAACGTTGTGCTTTTCCGGCAGGTTCACAAACGAGCAGCGCCTGCGCCTGGTGCAGTTCGTGACGGGCACGTCGTCCATCCCGTACGAGGGCTTCGCGGCGCTGCGGGGCTCCACGGGCCCGCGCCGCTTCTGCATCGAGCGCTGGGGCCGCGTGGAGTCGCTGCCGCGCGCGCACACCTGCTTCAACCGCCTGGACCTGCCGCCCTACCCCACGCCGTACCTGCTGTACGAGAAGCTGTTGCTAGCCGTCGAAGAAACCAACACCTTCGGCATCGAATGAACCCATCAGCCCGACTGATGCACTACTTTTATAATGCTTTACGGACGATGCTCTATTTAGCTCGATTTCGCGAAAATGTAGCATTTTGCGAATTACATATCGAGCATTACTTTGAGCAGTCTAGTAGCATATGCTTCGCATAAACCCGGACGATAACAAGATTCGGCCCGATAACGACCTATAGTGGCAATGGCAAATGTTGTTGGCAATTCTTGTTTGTGGTTCCTACAATGTTATCTGGCCCAATACGATACCCATGATTGACCTTCATTTTAAATCGCATTTGTATTTGCTCTATGAGGTAATAAATATAAAGTAAATTATTATACATCATATTATGTGAAACTTAACTGTATACTTGAAATTAACGCACTTAAAACATGATGTAATTAAGTTAATTCGACCCGACCGCCGAGAGTATACTGTATGAAGTATTGAAAATACATTTCCAGCTGTAAATAATTACAAGTATTGTTGTCAATGTATATAATAGTCAATTGATAGTGTAATGGACAAACAAAGATAGGGGTATTTTAGCAGTTTAATAAATAAACATGTGTAGATGTGCCTAGGTATTTATTATTATAATAAGTGGCCACGTATTCTACGAGGTTTGTACTTTATTATCGCTTTTATTATAAGTGAACGTATATTGTGGCTGTGAAATGGGACTCAAGTCCTGTGTTTAGTAATTACGCTTTTACGTCACTAATTTATAATATTATAAATGTAACCTTTATCACTTAAGAACAGATAATTTTAAATTATTGCGAACACTCTGTATGTATGCTGCATACTACAAAATGTACCATTGAAACTAATAATCGCAACTTACCTGCAACAATTTCTTTTTTATCAATTAATTTCTAAATCTCCATTAACAAGCAACACTAGTCAGCTACAATTTTTATTATTATTATCAATAATTTTGTTTGAACTACATCAAACACTTGTATATTACTATGTATTTCTGCTACCCGTGGTCTTAGCTATCCTGTTTGTGAATTTATAGATGTACCATACCATTTTTACTATGAAACTAACATTGAGTCATGAATGTGCAAGTTACATAGAGTTCATTTAACAATTTATTTATGTTCCTTTATTATATTATAAATTAGAACAGTTGTCTAGTTAGTAATCCTGCAGTTCATGACAAACGGGTGTTGCCCGTCTCTACATGCAGTTATAGAACAGTATTGTCTCATAATGTAATGTAAATATATTATTTATTGTGCTTATGAACTCTACACTACTGTGTAATTGATGTTTATTTTTGTAAGTAATAATTCTATTATGTTGAATATTTAACTCAAAATGTGTATTGTTTTATTATCTCTAAATTTTAAGTAAATTGTTTTTGCGTGAAAGTGATAAAATGTGTCAATATACAACATTACATGAAAAATATTGCTTTTATTTGCCCCTTGACTTGCAGTTATGTACATGTGAAGAGATTAACTACAAGATTCATGTTATGCTACTAGAGAGAAGGCTGGGGGAGGAATACAGAAAAATAGGAAAATAATTAAGAAAAATATCACACATACAAAATGTTTATTTTTCTGAAGTTGTGTAACAACAAAAATCAACCTTGTTATTTTTAAGACCTTATCTTTTAACATATATCAACTATTTACAGTTCCCAAAGTCTGCATTTGTCAACACAAACTCATGATAAAAAATGCAACAAGGGTTACTTTGCATGTTCTACTCTAAATTGTGACGGAGTTAATTCATAGCTTGTCACAGTCAGTAAGTTTTAAAATCCTTATTCCATAAAACTCATAGTTAAATCAAGCTGTGATTACAATATGATAAAAGCTACTGTTATTATAGTTCCGTATGCATACTGTAGCTATGTGAATCCAAAATTAAAACTCTTACAAATTATCCTCCCCCTCTACAACATCCTGTGATTCGCGAGCAAGACTAGTCAGCCCCAGATCAATAACTTTCACATAGAACCCGATCAAGTCAATTAGTAAATTGAAAGGTGGTTTCCGAAGAAATCAACTAAATTTTTATGTAATATAATACACGCTTGTGTAAATATTTTGTATATTTACTTCAAAAATAACGGTACATACAATATTTTTAATTTGTAACTCTATCGAAAGGGAGAAGAGCGAAGGCTCACTGTGAGTCTAGCCAAGAGAGGGGAAATCCTTGCTGTCATCAACCTTTGGCGGTGCAGCTGGCGCACGCAATGGCGGGCGCTCCTCCACCACCTCGGGCTCGCGCGGCGGGCCCCGGCCGCGACCGCGCCCGCGCCCACGTCCCCGCGTCCCTCCGCCGCCGCGCCGCGAAGTATCGTTGAACGTGAATTCGATGCCAAGCACGCGCTTCTGGCGCCCCACGCGTTGCGGGTAGTCGGCCATATCGAACTCGTCGTCGCTGTCATCGTCCTCACCTCGTTCGCCTTCCTTTTTCTTCTCGAGCATCACCAGGTTCTTCCACTGGCTCAGGTCCTCGCCCTCGCCGGCCTTTCGCAGGTTGTACTGCGGCTGAGTGCGTTGGGCATTTCGGAGCGCCTTATACTCGTCAAGCGTGAGTTCACGCGGCTCCTCTTCGGTGGGAACGGCAGCGCGCTCTGCCTCGGGCTGCTGTCCATCGCCGGCGCCAGCCGCATCGGGCGCTTTCTCCTCAGCCACCTCACCTTCAGAACCGGTCTTGTTGAGGTCGTCAATGTCATCCTTAATCGTGCCCCAGTTATGAGGACCGGCACCATCACGCTTGTCCACCGGCTTCACACCGGTCTTGTCGGAGCCGGATCTCCTGTCAAACTCGCGCTTGCCTCTATTGTCGAACGGACGCGGCCCGCGCGGTCCGTCGCGACTGTCGCGAGACTCGCGAGGTTCACGCGGAGGTCTCGGCCCACGGCGTTCGGCTCCCTCAGGATTGTCGCTGAAATTGCGTCGTTCAAAATTAGGCCTGCGGTCACCAAACTCACGCCGGGGTGGTCGAGGGGCTCCTTCCTTGTTCTCGACGGCGCCATTCTGCGGCCGATCCTCGCGGCGACGCGGAGGTGGACGTTCAGTGTTGCGGTCGGTAGGCCTGGGCGGGCCTTTAGGCTTCTGTTGTTCACCGCTCTTGTTTTCTTGAGTCTTTACATTTTGGGTTTCCTTGATTCCCTTCCTGATAGCGGGAGCGCCACCTTTAGGTTTGGTCTCAGGTTTGCCCTTGTTCTCCTTTTCGGCTTCTTTGGTCTTCTTTTTGAGCTCCTTCGCTTGCTCTCGCGCTTTTAACGCATCAAGAGGATCGGACTCATCGTCCAAGAAAAGAGCGTATCTGTTAACAACCCCCACACCGTAGGTATTCTCCATTGTGATCCTCTTGATGATTTAATCACACAATAACTGGATGTTGGTGGATTATTTTCACGCACTTTAGTAAGGCGACATTTTGTCTTATTTTATTGATTTCATTTAATATGGCGGACGTAAGCGAACGCACCAATACGCCATATGACGAAAAGGAATAGAGAAAAGAATGAAAATGGCGGCACAGTTTTCTTTTTAAATTATTGTCTTTGGTTTTCTGAGCTCTATTTTTAAAACCAGAGACAACAACAACACTGACATTCTATGTTCCATACAGACGATCGAACTTGATATGCGACGGGCCAGACATTGAACGCAATACGGCAACCAAAATCCAAATCCGCTGATTTGGACAATCGGATCTGCCAGTCACCTTGTGGGCACGGCATTTCAATTCCTGGATTTTTTTAGTGCGCGAAAATTACGATTGCTGTAGCGGTCAAATCAAGGAAGATAGATAAAAATATGTTTTATTGTCCTAAATCATTTAACTTTATGGTACACGTTTAAAAGTAAAAAAATATCTATTAATATTATTAAATTAAAACTAAATACAAATTCAAGGAAAGGACATTGAGATGAATCTATGCTAAATGTTTTGAAAATAACTGCAATTTTTGCTCAAATTTGACAGCTAGCTGTCATTATCTAAACATTTTTTTTTAAACAATTGACTTTTTTTACGCTCAATTATTAGGCCCCGTTCACAGCCCCGTTGCGCTGCTGTTGACTGCAAAAATACGGGGAAACATATATTTGTCAAATATGTTAAAAGAAGGAAATTGTGGGAGAAAGTTTTCCGAAAAAAAAATTGCATCCCGATATTTAGTTGAGACTACGTACGTCCTTTATCTGTAGACTACTTTATTACGGGAGAATTCGTATGTGATGCTCCCAAGTGAGCTAAGTCTGTTTTCATTACCTAAATGCACATGTGGCAAAGGTGTGTGTGTGTGTTTATATTATCTATTATCATATTACATCGATGCTTCTAGCATTTTGTTTCATGATTTTAGCTTAAAACATCTCTGAAGTTTTTCTGTCAGGAAGACAAAGGTGTGTGTGTGTTTATATTATCTATTATAATATTACATCGATGCTTCTAGCATTTTGTTTCATGATTTTAGATTAAAACATCGCTGAAGTTTTTCTGTCAGGAATATCATCCTTGAGTTGTTTTTCAACTCCGATCAGATTCCTGCCGTACGCCTCCAGTCTTCAACAAAAAAATAAACTTAAAATTACCTATAAAATATAAAATGATCAAAGATTTACTTTTCCACTACAGCTGCTTTTTTACCAGTAGCAGAAGTTTTCCTTTTCCGTAGCTGGTCTTTTAATAGTGCTACACTTCAAATCGCATTTCTGTTTTATTTGTGATCGACACAAAAGTAAACATACACAAAACAATGGCGGCTTGTAGACGCCTAGACGGTGAATAGTGCTGCCACCTATGACGAGCTTTCAGTTTATAACCCCATTGATTCTTATCTGTGGATTTTATTTAGTATATATAGATAGATTAATTCATTGTTTGCTACGCAAAACCGATTTCTCCGTAGAATTACGAAAGCTCCTTGGTTCGTTCGGAACGAACAACTTCACGTAGACCTTAAGATGCCTACCATCAAACAGTTTATGAAGCGCCTTGCAAAGCGCTTTTTCGAATCCGCGGAACGTCATCGCAACCCCTTGGTTGTGCAGGCCGCTAGTTACAGGCCTTCTGCCATTAGTCAGACTCGCCGACCGAGGCACACTCTCTTAGATCCGGATGACCCCATCACTAAAGCTATAGGGCCACGAGTACAGTGCACAAAATACACAAACCGACCTTCCGTCCTCGCCGCCGAGGTACCACGCGAACTTCCCGAGTAAATGGTAATAAAAGTCCTCCCCCCCGTCCCTTGAATGTCGATGCGCCAGCCGCCCGGTTAGAGGCTGAGAGCGCCGTAGCAATAAATATATTATCCCCTGATAATAATCATGATCAAAATGTTGATCCAGCCCGTCCCCAAATTGTTAGTAATTTTGTGATCCCCCAACGACGCCCTGAGCCGAGGTCCGTACCCCACAGGGGGTGCCCTTAGTGCGCTGTCGTTTAGTTTTTAATATATATAATTTGCGCCCTGGCTGGAGGCTTTAAGATTAAAAACCTTAGGGCAGCCACAGGAATATCCGGTTAAGTAGCAACGACCACTCTAGGTCTAGGAAAAAAAAAAAAAAATTGTTTGCTACTTATTAGGTCAGGTTCAAGGTTTTAGGTTAATTAGAAAACCAGTGACAAACAAACAGAACTTTTTGGTGCAACCTTAAGGCACACGGTGTACTCAGCTGAAAGAATTTCAACTTTTTTATTTCATGTTTCATGACGTCTTTCGTCATTCTTTATTTATTACGAGCATCGATGTGAGATTGAGATATTCCAAAATATGGGAAGTATTTACACGATGCCAGAACATCGCGTTTTATCATATTTTCTGCCATGGTGCGAAAATGCGTGCACACGTGACCTACCACCACAACGTTTCGATCGTGAGTTCGTGACTGTAGCAGCGTAGTACGGTAGTATATTTCTTGGACTCTCAGATTATAGAAAAGAAGCAGATAGACCGCGCGGAACACCGAGAGTGCGGCCAACAAAGCAAATACAAATTCAAAAGCGAATACACTCTCGATTCAGTACAGCACGAAGCGTCGCAACGTTCGTACGTCACGGGCTCTAACAGATAATTTCAGAATAATGCCGTCTTGTATTTTTAAACATTGTAAAAACTGTTCCCAAAAACAAAATAAATAAGTTGGAGTATCTTTCATAAGTAAAATATTGGTTATTTGGATTTATTTTACGTGTTTATTGTTAGTGACATCTTGAAACACAAAACCTTAACAAAAATCATTCGGTGTTGCTAATTTATATTGAAACATTTACCCCTAAGTTAGGAAATAAGTATAGGATACAGGAGTATCGATTAACAAAAATATTTATGTCGATAATAGTGTTTTATTTATCGCCTTTTCTGGTTATTACGTTGATAAATAAATAAGTATGTATGTGTCTTCGTAAGTGTAACTAGTTAATGAATTTTATAATACTTATTACATCAGTCGATTTGCTATATTATGGGTTATATGACGTCACCATAAAGTAAATATAGCTACCAAAAACTATAAAATGTTGGTGTCTCAAAATAAAAATATATCGCAAATGTATCGTTTATATGGGTATTGTTAATCTGACGTATACTGTTAATAAAAACAACAGATTTAAGAAAAAAACTACTTTTTTTTTTCATGTAATGAAATATTATGGCTAATTTATGCATTCTCCTGGCAACCGTACACACACGTAGAGGCACCTGTTCTTATAGTGCTGTCACGTGGCTGTAACGCACACATGCTGCAAACGGGCCTCACTTTATTGTTCCGCGCGGTCTATCTGCTTCTTTCTATAATCTGAGCTGGGACTGTAGTTAGACCATATTTTAAATGTTCTGCAAAGCGAGTTGTCCCATCCAAGCCTACACATGCACCGATTTGGTACGGAGCGGACCAAGTTCGGCGTGCCAACTATCGGACTGGGCGGACCGTCAATAAGTTTGTGTTTTGAAATTTTACTTTAGTGTAACTGTTTTGTAAAACCGAGCTGGTTTATTATATGAATTCACATGTAGTACACGAACACTAGGAAATAGCCGTGAAGTTGACAACCCCGCGAAATTGTTTTTGTGGGAAATATAGTTTGCCCTTTCTATAGATTTTGCTTACCAACAGCTCGTTTTATTCTTAAATAAATTACCTAATTATTAATCTGTTTATTCTTTATTTTTCCACCTTCTCCTCCGTTTCATGAAATAATATTATCGCCAGACTAATAATACAAATATTAATTGTCGCCAGACTTCTGTTACGAACTGAATTTTATGGTTCCGTACCTCAAAAGAAAAAACGGAACCCATACAGGATCACACGTGTGTCTGTCTGTCTTAATACAGATCCAAAGACACCGACTTCCGAAATTAAAGTTATTTTTTACTTTGTAGTGTTTTTTTGGAAGTCGGTTATTTTTTTTTGTATAAAGTTTTTCATATTCCCTCTTAGAATAATAATGCATTTATGCGTTATTATTCTAAGTATTCCCTATAAGTCTGTTCAGCCGGTTAGCTTTATGTATACTATCACGCTATGGGGGGATGAGCAATATTGCATTATGTATTCCTTTAAAGTTTACAGCAAAATGTAAAAAGACGGGCCAGTGGTTGTGTTAGAACTAGAACATTGCAGATAGATACAGCCGGCTGTCAATCATCGTATCATATACAGAGTGGATTTTTGAGATGGGGCTGTAAACCCTTTGTTTTTTGTTCCCGGGTTGGAAAATTTTCATTAAGGAATATACTACTCTCTAACGAGAGATTTTCATGGATGTCCTCCGCCCTGGGGCGGGCAGAGGGGTCTGTCAGACTCTTATTGACTAAAAACCCCTGTTCCCTTCTCACACCTGCACCGGGGATCATGGCATCATGTGTGACTTCCGGATCCCCGGCTGGTGCCAGCCCGCTTCTGTGGGCCACCTCAGGTCTGGGTCAGTATATCGCGGGTAGAAGCTAGTATCCAATAAAATAAAGCTCAAAATAATAAAAAATGTACTTTTAATTTAAGCATCTAAACTGACAAACTAAAATAAAATCTTTCCATAATCAACATCAAGAGCACTTCTTCTTTCCACCACTACCACTATCGGCAGATTTCCCCAGGCAGGTTTCCATTAACAATCCACAAACGAGGTAAGGGTCACAGTCTCCACCAGGTCTTCGATCCTCCATGAAACCTTTACCCTTCTTTTTAATGTGTCTTTGAAGTCGGATCGATGCCTTCCTGTTAGCGATACCCCATGAGAATACGTCAAATGGTGCGGTTTCAAATTTTCCTGACAATCGCATTCTGTTTCCAGCTTCATCAATACTGTAAAGTTTCATGTGTTTCATGTGGTTTTTCTCCAACCTCTTTATGCACTCTTCTATGAAAGCGTATCCTCCGTCTGAACGCATCCTCTTCGTACTGAAGTTATGATGCATGCCGATTCCTGGATGTAAATGACCGAAAGGCTTAGGATGGTACGTGATGTCTACTCCGTATTCCTCGCCGATACGATTCATGATGTAACGTGATATCCACAAATCATCTGCAGCTTTAATGCCAAGAGTAGTGCCCACTTGCCACTCCCAACAAGCAAACATGACTTCAGCGTTAGTCCCTTCAAAATCACATCCAGAAAATAGACACGCTTTGCAGTGAGCTTCGGTTACCTCCCTTCCTGCTATATATTTTGCTCCTACTCCGCAATATGAGAACTCATATTTGACTGCGGGAAAACCACCTCCTTTAGGCCAACCCAGGCCCCATCCGTCATTGTCCAACATAGTATACTCTTGTTCCAAACCGAACCATGGCTCTTCGGCTTTATGTATTTCACACAAATCATTACAATAGTTTCTGTGATTTGTTGAAGCTGGTTTTCCACCGTCACCTAAATAAACCTCGCATAAAACGAGAACATGAGGATCAGCTCGGAACGGGTCTCTATAGATGGCAGCTGGTTTCAAAGTCGTATCAGAATTATCCGTACTGGCTTGTCCCGTGGAACTGCCATCAAAAGCCCACGCTGGTGCAGCGTCTGGGCTGTATGGAACACAATCCAAGATACGATCTTTGGATCTCATATTAATGCCGGAACCGTCAATCCACACGTATGTAGCCAATATTTTATTACAAGGCAAAGGAAGTCTCAAATAACGATCCATAATTTTTTTGTTAATGATATGATTAATATTATGTGCCAATAAGGTCCTATTAGCTACAACAAGGCATTTTCTAGGCTTACAGATTATCGAAAAACAAGTCCTTAGGATAGTTGCCATTTTTATCACACTTTAACAAATTTTAAGCGAAATATTTTATTATAAAATTAGAATTTTGTAACTCTGTACTTACTGCTTTTCTCAATGAATTTTGAATGATTCCAAAATTAAGTCACCCAATTAGTTTTGAATATTAAAAAGCAATTTGTACCTGCCAGTTACTTCAATAATAATGAGGCAGCATAATAAGTTTGATCACTACATCATTATTATAAAACAAACTCCCCTCGACGCCACCGCGTTTGTCTGTCTGAACCTGAACGCGATAAACGCAATCACGACATTTTCACTAATGGATGGAGTGGTTCAAAGGTTTAAAAGTACCTGTAATTCATTAAAGTTTTACAAATTGGCTGAAATATGACGTTAATATTGTTGGAAGATGTCGGAAAAAATCATGCCATTTGGGAGCTTTACTGGCGAGCGCGTTACGGTAGTACATTTCCGTGGGATAATTACCGACCTCCACGTGGGCCAAGACGTGGGCTAAAGTTAGTCTATTATAAATTAAAGTCGCTGTTCGTGTCTGTCTGTGTGCCCGCGTTGTTCTTTTAAACTACCCAACGGGTTTTGATACGGTTTTCTAAGGGTTTTCACTATCATTTAGAGAATTTACTCCGGAAAATAATATTTAATTTAATATTTAATCTCGATGTTTTGTCAAATCGCAGAATCCCTACGAAGCGGGAGCGGGTCGCTGTAGACCGATAGGCTTACTATATATAATATACTTTACCACTCGATCTATTTAGGTATGCATTTTTCTGCTTGACTAGGTAAAATTTTAAGATTTCGAAAACAACTAAATAATGTTCACCGTTTAATCTCTAATTATAATAGAAATCAAATAACTTTATTTTTTTTCGCTATCCAAGACATGTTTCTGCTATAAGAGCGCAAACCCTATACGGATCACAGTCACCTGCAGGTCTACGGTCTTCTAAAAACCCTTTCTTTTCTACCTTAACACTTCTTTGTAATCTTATAGAAGCACTGCGATCGGCCACTCCCCACTTACATTCTTCAAATGGAGCCGTTTCGAATTTACCAGATAACCTTTTTTGGTTTTCTTGACCGTCTCCAAGTCCATAATTTTTCATAAAATGTTCATGCTTGGCACATAAGTCCTTACATACCCTTTCAATTTCTGTAATTCCTCCTTCATCGCGCATTTTTTTTGTGCTAAAGTTATGGTGGCACCCTATTCCTGGCTGGTTTTTCCCCACGGGTTTTGGGTGATAGCTTATGATAATCCCAAAGTTTTCGGCAATTCTTCCTAGCAAATATCGTCCTACCCATAAGTCGTCTGCAGCTTTAATCCCCATCGTTGTTCCAATTTGATACTCCCAGGATCCTTTCATGACTTCTGCATTAGAACCGCCATAATCCAAACCGGAATAAACGCAAGCTCTGGCATGACATTCAACTAAATCCCTCCCTGCAACATGTTCGCCCATGCCGCAGTATGAGAACTTAGACTTTATTACGGGATATCCACGAACTTTCGGCCATCCCAGTGGCCACAGATCCAAATCAAACATTGTGTATTCTTGTTCTATACCAAACCATGGATCTTGGTCAGATATTTTGCTCAGAACGTTTGCACAATGAGCCCGATAGTTTGAAGGAGTTGGGGTTCCATTGCCATAATACGTTTCGCACAGTACAATAACGTGCGGGCTTTTGCGAATCGGATCTCTATATATGGCGACTGGTAATAATATAGTGTCTGAGTCATCAGTTTTTGCTTGTCCAGTTGAACTTCCGTCAAACGCCCATTTCGGGACCATACTTAAGTTACAAGGCACCTTGTCTAAAATACGATCTTTGCAACGTAAGTTAATACCACTGCCATCGATCCAAACGTAGGTGGCAAAAACCTTATTTTGTGGTAATTTTAAATTAATGAAATGATAAAAGTAGGCATTTAAAGCTGTATCAATCTTTGACAAACCAGATGTAAAGTTTTCTTGACTAAATTTTCGTACTTTAACTCTTGGAATCAATGAAAATACTTTAGTCATTACGCTGCTTGTCACGAAAATGTTTGACGATAATGTTTTGCACAACATTGTTCCCTAAATAATAGTTTATATTTAATTTATAAAACTAATATTTGTTGTAAAAATGATCTCAATATTATAAAATGAAAAGAAAAACTAGAGAGATCTTAGTAGGCCGTGAAATTTTTTAAGTAAAACTAGCTAGCCATGAGAGTGGATAGTGAGGCGATATAAGCGCAATCAGTAAAGTTATATGCTCTGTGCGATCAGTCACCAAAACACACATTTACATTCTCGGATTATGGCTGTTCGCCGAAGTGCAATAATGAGTTGCGGTCGGAAATTACAGGCTTTTCGTTAAAGTTTTCGTTCCTTACTTACCATCTCCACATCCATCTCTAGCTTTGAGTATTTATTTCTAGACCAGAGTATGAGTATGACAGAAGCGAGACTTGGAGAATAGAGTTGGGTACAAACAATGTAATAAATATTCCTCAAGCAGAGAAATAAATGTCTTGATGATGTCTTGATGATGTCTTCTCTAGAATAGATTCTCATAACTCTATTTTGTTTGTGTAGATAACCCACTAAGAATAATCCTTGGAGTCAAGTAAAAATACTCATACCCAATATTCAAATCTCTCTGACACTCTTTGATTTTGAAAATTACATATCTTGAAAACTTGAAAACGTAAATTATCTGTCTACGCTTGAAATTATGTGTTCTGTGCCCACAGTACTACTTACTTAGCGTGTGGTGGGAGTTACTCTTGGCGGGAAAATGAAGCGTCAAGTTCAGCAGTTTTGTTTTATTTTCTAAAATTTGTGTTTAGCCGACCTAATGTGTGATAATGGTGGATTATTAACCACTAAGTGTTTGTGAACGTGCATTAGTGTAGGCAAATGAAACAAAACAGTGCAACATCGCTTCAAGTTCTCTCAAGAAGTCAGCGTGAGGTCTCAGTAAAGTGCCACATCTTTACTGAAACCGGGGAGCGGGCGGGCATAATAATATCATAATCATGCATTGATTAAAATTAATTTGATCATTATTTTAATGTCCGTGACTACCGCCGCCCCACCAACGCCAATCGCTTCCATATTTGGCAAATAATTAGTGCTCAATTGGTGCTAATTAGTGCTCGAACAACAGAATTGGTGCCTTAGTAGTTTTCGAGATAATCGACTTTGAAGGTGGTCCTGCGGTAGTCACGCTCCCTTCAGCAGGACCACCATGAGCGCCGAAAAAGGGGGCATGCTACAGCTATTCTAAGTATACAAATAATTAGTGCTCTTAAATGTGATTCATTTCGTAACGAAAAAAGAACTGAAACATTTGTATTTACCGAGAAATCAACGATGATAACTTTCGCGCGCTCGTTCAGCAGGACCACGACTTTGGAGTGTTGATTCCAAGTTTCAGGAGCTAGTCGCTTTCCTCAAACCTACATAGAAAATTAGTGCTCTGCGAGATAAAATTGATACCCAAAATTAAAAATTACTACTCCAGTAGTTTACGAGATATACCATACCATTGTTGGGGTGGCGGTAATCACGGTGTTAAATTTTCATTTGAAGATATCCCTATTAAAAACTCTGTGATTTCTTCCCAAATTTATACAAAAATTAGTGCTCCTAAAGAAGTTATAGTGACCAAAAATTCAGATTCCTAAGTGTTGTATTTTAAGAGAAATTAGCTTTCATTACTTTTCCATACTAAATGTCCGCATAGAACCCGACCAAATTAAGTTGTCAATGGTATTGAGCTGTTTATGAGATGTACACTCGTGCACATAAATTGATGGATGTCGGAATAGTAATAACAACAGTTCAATATCTATAATTTTTATACAAACTGTGTACCTGGGTACATATTTATAAAAAAAAATAACCTATCGTTACCCATGGCCTGTGATACCTTTGTTAATGACATGGTAGGTAGGTACTCGAATAATTATTTTTCTGTATTGTAAGTACCTACCTGTTGTGTTGTTATATGAACATAAGAGCGATAGTTATTTCTTATTTATTTCTTTCCTACTAGTTTAACGTTGCTGCAATCAGTACATAAGTATTAAAAACCTAATTTATTGCATTAAAAAAATCTGTAATTTTGAAATAGTTTTAATTATGATTAATTTAATGGTATATAATTTAATAATAAATAACTTACTAACAATAGATAATAATTTGATGTAAATGAAATGATGATGTTTGTTTGTTTTTTGTAGATGTGTTTTGTGTAATGTTTACTTACTCGAGTTTATGTTTTCGTATGAACGTGTTTCTGTGACAAATAAGATTATTTTTCTTTCTTCTTTCTTTCTAAATATTTGCATGCCGAATGGCAAAATATGGCTGATCTTTGTACAGTACTAACACCTATTGATGTATCATCTACCCACATTTGCGAAAATAAAGTTATTCTTATTCTTCTTATTCTTAAAACTAATTTTCATTCTATCCTTATTTGTTGTAACTATAAAAAAAAAAAAAAACTATTATTTCAGACCCATAGATCCATTTGGTTAGTATACACAAGACTTAGAAACTAGTGTTAGTACTTAAATCTAATCTATTTCTTATGCAATACTTTTATACTAACGATAATAGCAAAATTTTAGTTTTTAATACTTAGGTACTGATTGCAGCAACGTTAAATTAGTAGGAAAGAAATAAATAAGAAATAACTATCGCTCTTATGTTCATATAACAACACAACAGGTAGGTACTTACAATACAGAAAAATAATTATTCGAGTACCTACCTACCCATGTCATTAACAAAGGTATCACAGGCCATGGGTAACGATAGGTTATTTTTTTAATAAATATGTACCCAGGGACACAGTTTGTATAAAAATTATAGATATTGAACTGTTGTTATTACTATTCCGACATCCATCAATTTATGTGCACGAGTGTACATCTCATAAACAGCTCAATACCATTGACAACTTAATTTGGTCGGGTTCTATGCGGACATTTAGTAAGGAAAAGTAATGAAAGCTAATTTCTCTTAAAATACAACAATTGGGAATCTGAATTTTTGGTCACTATAACTTCTTTAGGAGCACTAATTTTTGTATGAATTTGGGAAGAAATCACAGAGTTTTTAATAGGGAAATCTTCAAATGAAAATTTAACACCGTGACTACCGCCACCCCAACAATGGTATGGTATATCTCGTAAACTATTGGAGTAGTAATTTTGAATTTTGGGTATCAATTTTATCTCGCAGAGCACTAATTTTCTATGTAGGTTTGAGGAAAGCGACTAGCTCCTGAAACTTGGAATCAACACTCAAAGTCGTGGTCCTATTGAACGAGCGCGCGAAAGTTATCATCGTTGATTTCTCGGTAAATACAAATGTTTCAGTTCTTTTTTCGTTACGAAATAAATCACATTTAAGAGCACTAATTATTTGTATACTTAGAATAGCTGTAGCATGCCCCCTTTTTCGGCGCTCATGGTGGTCCTGCTGAAGGGAGCGTGACTGCCGCAGGACCACCTTCAAAGTCGATTATCTCGAAAACTACTAAGGCACCAATTCTGTTGTTCGAGCACTAATTAGCACTTACTACTGCATCAAAGCACGTGTATCAAAGCACTAATTATTTGCCAAATATGAAAGCGATTGGCTTTGTGGTCCGGCGGTAGTCACGGACATTTATTTTAAAAGGTTTGGTAACTAAATAAAGACTTGGCTAAAAAGTTCCAGCAACCAGGCCATTAAAAATATTATTTAAAAAAGAAATAGTCTGTGGTGCCCACCAATGTCCGTGCACTACTCCCCTGTCAAATTGTCAATGTCAAAGTCAGTAAATTTTTGGCATAATTCGTTTACATTTACAACCAGCGCGTGTTTACAACTTTGCTCGAATTTAATGCAGGCCATGATATTATTGATTAGCTAGTACAAGCTATATATCAAGATAAAGAGAGCTAGTAAAATTGTGACGGAATGTCAAACTAGCCCGCTAAAAGCTTTGAGCAGTTCGAAAGGCCCTTCTTGATGGAGACGTATGTATTTATTAGAATCAGATAGACTCAGTAGATAGTTTTTAGCTTTGACAGCCTAAGTAACTCGCTCTAAAGTTCAAATTATATGAATACAATGGTATACAAAAAAGCGTTGGTTAAAATGTTTGATTGCCTCATGCGGCTGTTTTTAATTACTTAGCCACGAATCCCATTTTGTTACTAATTGTTTTAAAACAATTCCAAACTATCAACAATGTTCAGTAACAAATTAAAGTTGGTGCAAGAACTTTTTTGTTTATTCAAGATCCAATTTTAAGTTGTTCCATTTTTTTTAGCACTAAAGTGAATGCAGCTTTCCTTTGTAATTATGAGGTGATGCAGATCTTACAACAGCTTAAAGACAGCACCCAGAAGAAGCACAAACGGGAAGGCTCATTAGCAACCGTCACTTATGAGGTCAGGTACCAACAGTTTCTAGTAATGTATGTGTTAATACAATGATTTACTTTCATGAGTAAATTACAGATAAACTTTTTCATCATTTTATTAAAATTGGAGTGATGTACACACTAAACGCACTGTCACAGTTTTTAAATGCTTTGGAAGCAAAGCAGTGCGTGCTGCTGCCTGTGACCATAAACTTAAAAAAAAAACTAATTTCATTTTGCAACAAAACAGAAGTAAAAGGTTGGAGACTAAACTGTTTAGGACACAATAGCGCACATACAGTATTGCACAATAGCTGAATGGCAGGGATTGCCTTGCTAGTGGCGTGAGGTCTGCTTTAAGCTCCACCATTGTAAATTGAAGTATAAATAATAAAAGTATTAAACACAGGATAGTTAACTATTGCTTGCACAGTTAACTTTTAGCATTATAATGTTAAACCTATTTCAGACAGTCCATTATCTGCAAGATACAGAGTGTAAGAAACAAAATGCACAATCAATACAGAAGTTTCTAGAAGGTATGAAGAAGTTCAAACTGACAAAGACTGAGAAACTAATGATGGTGAACACCCCTCCACGGACGGAGCTAGAGATTCAACTGGTGAGCTATTTATTGTATTTTATCATCATCATCATCTGCAGGACATAGGCCCAAGCATCTTCACAACCTGAGCTTCCTACATCCAGCCAAGATTGCCATGACTGTTTTTGCCTTCATCTTGTAGGGTACTGTCATCAAAAGCCCAAGATAGCCAGGCGGGTTATTACAACTACGGTTTGACTCATCCTAAAAACTAAAGTAGAGACATACAATTACAAAAAGCCTGTTAACTTCTCAACTTTTTGTAGACTGATGAAAATATATTTTAATTTAAACAATGTGGAGATAACAATACGACAATAAATGAAAATGCTGGCAATACTAACGCATAATAGTATTTTGCAACTATCAAATAACTCCTAAAATCAAATCATCTACCTACCTACCCTACCTACCTACCCTACCTACCTACCTACCTACCTACCCTACCTACCTACCTACCTACCTTACCTACCTACCCCACCTACCTAAAAAAAAAAACTTGGTTGTGGTGAGCCCATTCTTGAGTTATAAAATTACAACGAAAAGTGGCATTGATTTTTATAGATATAGATACAATATATCAGAAAAAAATAGTAGTGAAGAGGATTATGGGTTTTGCCAATCTGTGACTAGCTATAATGAATTGAATATATTTGATTGAATTTTTGTATGCAGACTGGGAATGTCATTAGATATACGCAGTTTAATTTATTGTCATCTCCACCTTGTACATAGCATTAATTATGTACAAAATGGCTATTTAACCTTTGACCCTATGACCTTTCCATTTACAGATTGTGCAAGAAAGTGAGGAGCGTTTATCAGAGGATGAGGTCCGTAAAGTTATTGAGCTGGTTAATGAATTTCTGCCACCAAGTGAACCCTCATCATGACACACACACACGGAATCTATTGATAATTTAACTAGTTATTTCGTGAAAATAATTTTAGTGCTTACATAATGTTTTTTTTTACTTGCATTTACGTGACTTGAAACAGTTAAAAAAAAATGACTCCCTATAAACTTTATGTGGTAAGTCGACAGATGTTTAAACCATGTTTGAATTCAATGAAATATTGTACTAACTACGATAGTGTCTAAGTATTATAAACTACTACCCCGTGTAAACTCTGTTTTGTAAAATATCTTGATGTGGCGCATCAGGGTACCTATGTAAATAAATAAAAATATGTAAAGCCTGCTGCTACCGACTTCGATTATTTTATTTATTAGGTGCATGACATAATAGTTCTTTAAAAACAACTTCAGTATTCCAATCCCGACTGAATAATAACTTAAAATAATTAAAATGAAATATTAAAGCCTAAATTGAAGCCTATTTAGGCTTAATATAAAACTCTATGAGCTCATGGAAGTTGCGCGCGAGTGGCCCAATACTGGTGTCCGACCGAAGTTACGGTTTCGGTTTCGGTCGGTTTAGGCCTAAAAATCATGTTTCGGCCAAAAGTTCGGTTTTGGCCAAAACACAGCCGAACCTTGCAACATCGCACTTTCAGGTCAAGTTCGGCTAACGTCGGGTGCGTTCGGCACGGCTGGCAATGTGGCGTCCTCGCCTGACTCCGCCGCGCGCCCGGCCAGCTGAATTACTTTGCTGTGTGAAGTGACGCTTGTGTTTGTTCCCCGAATAATGGTAAGTAATGAAGTATTTTATTTTGTTTTTGTTATAAATTTATAATGTGATAGTGTAATTCTTAACGCTTGTTTTCATAAATTACAAACAGATTGGCGGAAATATTGCTTATTTAGGATACAAGTGCGGAAGTTTACTTATTTAATTAAACGACTTTAGAATTCGTCTAAGTTGCGTGTATATAATAATAACTAATAATGATTGTAGGTACCTACGTAATAAAATGATGGGTAAATGAATAACTTCAAGCATTTATTTGAATATCGACGTGTAACGTAATTTCATTTTATTGTTTTGATCAAATTTTGAAAGTCAAATAAGGTCAATTTGAGTAGGATGGTTTCATGATGAATACGGGAGACACAGGTAGTAGTTGTATAATTGCAATTTTTAAAAGAAGTATAGTCGGCAATAAGCATATTTTTCTCAAGATAGTTTTTCTAGTTAAAGCGATTTGACATATTTTTTTTAATTGATAACTTTAATTGTGTCCGTGGTATTCAATAAAAGGTTCGGTTCCGGTTTCGGTCGAAACGATAATTAAAACCGAACCTTCGGTTTCGGTTTCGGCAAAAAAACATGTTTCGGTCGGTCACTATAAAAAAAGACAGAGCAAAGCAACCAAGACTCCAAATTTTTCATAATTCATCCTATATTAGTCGTCAAATTTGTACGAACGACTTATCGTAAATCAATAAACAAGTTATGAAATTCACCGAAAGTACATCTTTGTTTCCAAAGCTTATTCACCCAAAATCTTCATTTTTGCTGTAAGACTCCAAGTATCTCTTCTTCTTCAGCAAGATCAACAATGAGAACTAAGTCCCAATCCACCATTATAAACAGTAAATACATACCCACAACTGTTTTCACGTATCGTTACGACTGCTCTGCGACGCATCTGCCAGCTGAACTATTCTTAGTTTTGCCGTAGCTACCCGAAACCAGCCTCGGTGTTTGGGTTTCCTTACGACTGCCGAGGCAGCTCTCAGGCGTCCGAAGCCGCCCGAAGCAGCCCTCAGGCGCCCGAAACTGCCGTAAGGAGCCCGAGCAGTACCGAGCCCCACCGATAGTGGGCGCGCCGCGCCTAAATACTTTAATGAATTTTGAATATTAGGGTCACTTTTGGGGGCCAATTTAGTAAATTAAATAAAAAAACTTTTGCAAACTGTACCGTGTG
This sequence comes from Tiliacea aurago, assembly GCA_948098905.1. Taxonomy (NCBI): domain Eukaryota; kingdom Metazoa; phylum Arthropoda; class Insecta; order Lepidoptera; family Noctuidae; genus Tiliacea; species Tiliacea aurago. The sequence continues at coordinate 24,002,036 of OX402585.1, forward strand.
ACATAATTATCAAATGAAAGGGCTTGTTGTGAGGGCTTCAAACATATAATTTTTTATAATTAAAGTTATTTCAGATAATACCTAGATGAAAATTGATCATAGTCCATATCTCCGAAACGAATGAGCTAAAATTTTGAAAAAAATACAAGAAATAGTTTTTTATTCCTATTACATAATAATATAGCAGGAAAACCTCTAAGAAGTCTATGGTCTTAGAATAACATGGTAAATCACTCAATATTGTGCGTTCAAACTTACATTTGCAGTTGGAATGTATGGGGGAACATGTTTTTCAAGTACAATGTTGAGTTTGTTCTTGAGATAAGGTCATCCATATTACGGAACCCTTCATTGTGCGTGGTACGACCCACACTTGGCCGGTTTTGTGAAGAACAAATGAATGCTGTAGGTATGCTTAAAGATACTACAATTTTTTTTAATTACTTAATGTTTTCACCGTTTTATTTTTGTTGTTTGTATTTTGTGTTTCATGAACTGTGTCCAAATAAACTTAATTCTTTCTTTCTAATATTATGTTATGAAAATAGCTACTAATATACTTTTAAGCCACTGGCGTGTAACTTCAGAGAGCTCATAAAGTTTTGCCCGTACTTGTACATAATTAGGAACAATTTTAATATATTTATGACCTGTAAAATGCAGACTTAAGGCTAACTTTAGTCATGTTTACAACACACAAGATCCCGACGAAGCGGCTGAAACCATGGTAAACTCGATTAAAAAAAATATTTCAATTAACTTTAAATCTGTAAAAGTTCCCAGCCGTAAAACAATTGTTAAGCCATGGATAACTCCAGGTCTTCTTCGATGCATTCGATACAGAGATAACGTTCATAATAAAAAATAACCAAATAACACTAAAGATAACTATTCACTAGGTACAGAAACTTCTGTAACAAACTGCTAAGGAAGTTAAAAAGAGAACACTAAAAAAGTGAGCTGACAAAAGCTGGTAATAATCCTAAGCAACTCTGGTCGGCAATAAATACATTAACGAATAGGGCAACTCACAAAGAAACTTCCAAACCTCTACTAAAGTTGTCAAACACTCCAAAGCTCTCGGTTTACAGTGTAAATGACTTCTTTGCAGCTGTTGGTGAACGTCTTGCTGAGAAAATAGTAAGCTATCCTTCAGATTAGTACTCTTACCTACCGACGAGATCGAAGTGGGAAACTTATTGATGAATCTTTGCAGTAACAGCGCAGTGGGGTGGGATAGGATATCCAGTGACCTCCTAAAAAGACATCGGGTCCTGATTACTCCACCACTAACATACATCTGTAACCTTGCACTCTCCACAGTCAAATTCTCGAAAGTTTAAAAAAACATCTATTATCCACCCGATCTTTAAGAATGGGGACAGAAACCGTGTAAATAATTACAGGCCTATAAGGTACTAGAAAGAATAATGAACATAAGACTTGTCAATTACCTGGAAAAGCATAATATTCTTTCCTCATCTCAGTTTGGTTTTCGCACCGGTAAGTCAACCGCGGATGCAGTTCATGAACTGACGAACTATATCGTTACAAACCTAGACAAAGGGCAAAAAGTCCTTGGCATATTATTAGATCTTGCTAAGGCATTCGACACGGTTTCTGTACCTATACTGTCTGAAAAGATGGAGAACTTGGGAATTAGAGGGATTCAACAGTTCAGTCAGTGAGCGTACTCAGTGCGTTATGAACTTATGATAGATGATTTTCTTAGTGATGAAAGGGAAGTCACCTGCTTTGTGCCTCAAGGTAGTGTGCTTGGCCCGACCCTTTTCCTCATCTATAATATAAAGATATAAACGAGCTGGGTATGCTCTCCCTTCCTAAGGGCAGAATTATAAATTTTGCTGATGACACAGCCCTCCTGTTTAGTGCGGATTCCTGGCGCGATGTGTATTCGTTCGCTCAGTCAGGCTTTAATACTGTGACAAAGTGTCTGCGTAGTATTGTAGTAACACTAAATGCGATTATAATCCATTACGTTACCTTTGCACTAAAAAAATCAAATTTACCTACAGTGTCGGACACCATTAAAGTCCACTCGTGCCCAGCACCGCACGAATACGATGCCACCTGTTAATGAATGTATACCAAATTACCAAATGCTATCTAATAAATCCTCACCCACACCCCACATACGCACTCTCAGACATACACACACGAAACCCATCACTTACACTCTCACTACAAATGTTTACCAACAATACTAACACATCACCAAATCATACTATAATTATTTTTCATTTTTTATTTCTCAAACTTTTTGTGTTAAGATACATACTTAATTCAAAATTGTTAAATAACTCTTTTCTTTCTTATTTTTATTTTTCTTATTTTTTTTTAAATGTTCTAACTGCTAGAGGGTGGAGACCTGGTGACCTGAATCACAGGCCCTTAAAGCCTAGCTTATGTACCGGACTCCCACACTATACTATTTCATGTACCTTTAAGTATTAATAATGTCTGTATTTTTATTGTGGAAAGAAAAATATATATACATATATACAAAAACTAGCTGGGCCCCGCGGTTCCGCCCGCGTAAGTCTCTATCCCGTGAGGGGTATAAAAAATAGATAGTAGCCGATTCTCAGACCTACTGAATATGCATATAAAATTTCATCAAAATCGGTCATGCCGTTTCGGAGGAGTATGGTAACTAACATTGTGACACGAGAATTTTATATAAAAGATAAGATGTTTTGACCAAGTAACGCTTCTGATGTAATATGCAATTAATGATGTTAATTTCAGATTACTGGATTGCTTTCTATAAACAAATAAAATAAATTAAATACTAAGTAGGTAAGTACCTACTTATGTTATAAGTATTTTTTAAATTTTATTTGTATTTGTTAATTTATGAAACCAATCCAGAAATCTGAAATTGACATCATTACATGTTACATCGAGCGTTATTGAGTAGCAAATTATAATAATTTACATTGAAACAAATCATCTAAAAGTATTAGGTTTGCTTATACTATGACGTTAAGGACCTACATAATTATTACATAATATATTAAAACGGTACATTGCGTTTTTCCTACATAATGTAGGTTAAATCCATGACGTAACTAATACATCATTGGGTTAAATCTTTGTTTTGTTTTGGTACACTTCTACATGCGTGCGCTCAACCGGTATTTATCATGCTAATATAAAAGATCAAGGCCGCCCGCGCCGCGCGCCGCGCCGGTTGCTAACCTGCCTTTTGAGGTTATAATCAGTACTTATCATGTTTTCTTTCTATAATCTGAGATCATGTTGCTGTTTATCATTTTTATCAAAGTTGAGTTTATTATTGTACAACTGAACGTGAAAGTGAGTTAAGAAAGACGCATTCGTTCCATTGTGTGTACATAGAGAGGTACGTAAGTAATATTTTCTATTACCTACACACGTGCATGTGTTATTTTATGTCACGTTAGGTTAGGATTAGGAATGTTTAATAATAAGGTAGGTAGAGTAGGTTATTTTTAACTTTTGCGCGAGTTGGTAATGTTGCTAGTTTATTTTTTAATCAACATTTTTTTTTTATTTATCGTTGTTTTTATCTTAGTATATAATTTGTACAGTACAAAGTGCATTGCTTAATTAAATACCTACTGATATTTTTTTGTAACAAAGGAAATAAAGAACAAATTTCAGCATTCTAGTGCAGATTTTCGTTGACAGCAAGAAGGGCCTTAGCTTCATCTAATAGTTATTTCGATATTGTTTCTGAGGTATATCTCAAACTTGATAGACAGGGAGAGCGGCCGGAGAAGTGACGTCTAAAGGTAAAATTTAGAAGCCTTTTATTGCGGGGCATCCGAATGACCCCCATGTATGTTCCGCGATTATTAGTAGTTTAGGAGATTTATTTTTTTAATGTCTTTTGTGATAATTTTCACCTGACATTTTATTTTTACCTTTATACATTTAAACATCACTTCTCCGGCCATTCTGTATATATGGATCAGAAGTGTGGAAGACGGCATGGAACACGCCTTCATTGGTAGCCGCTCATGAACACTTTCTGGAATGATAAAGTCTAAACTTTTTGAAATTCTTATTTCGGGATTCATATGCGTAAAATAGCATAGCACTCCAAGATTTTTTCTCCGTGAATAAGTGTTTTATCACGGAGCACAACAATGCTCAAGAGCAATGCAAAAAAATGCAAAAGATATTAATCTTACACTATATTGATAATTTTATTTTATTAAACCAATATTTATAATAATAATTACGAAACAATTTAAGAAGATTATAAGCATTCCAAAAATGTATAATACTTGTTTAATTATATCAAAAACTTTCGAAAAATGTGGCGTTGAATTATAATAATGTACCTACTTATTGGGTCAAAATTAAGTTATTGAACATGAGTTAGCTTTGATGCCTATTTATATACCTTATGTTTAACAAATAAAATAATTAAAGAAGTTTATTTAATAGACTATCACTCAGTTGCAGAAACGATCTTTAAATTTTAAAGACTACATTAAACACTAATGTAGCATTAAATCATTGCACGAAACGATTTTTTATTTTATTTTAATGTTCCATTAAATTTAACTAATGAAATGTCAAACCTAATGAAACCGGCCATTTTAAACACTTTTACGTTGCACGTAACTTCATTAGCGCCCATTAGCAGGTGGTGAACTTTAAGTTTGACATTTCAGTTTTTTTATTTTTAATGGGCCGAAAAGCATCCATTAAAGAGCAACATTAGTGTTTTCTACGGTACTTGAATGCATTTCTGTAATTGAAAGATGTCCTTAACCAGTCTTTCGTCATTATCTGATTCATATTTAGTAGATTTACCTCGCCGTCGAATCGCAGACAGAGTGAATTTATTTTTAAAACATGATGGAGAAGAGTTTCGTGTAAGGTATAGAATTTCCAAGGAGGCAGTTCTTCAAATTTGTAACCTACTTGATTATGATTTAGAACCAGTGACGCAAAGAAATAAATCCATTAATGGCCTGACACAGCTTTTAAAATGTTTGAGATTTTTCGCCACTGGATCTTTCCAGCAAGTATTGGGTGATTTAATAAACATAAATAAATCAACAGTTTGTCGGAAACAGGTTGGGTCGGGTTGTTTGTCAGTTTGTTTATACAAAAAGTATCCCGTGAACTAGCAAAATTAAGCCATCTCTATATTAAAATGCCAGACCGGACGGAACTACGTAGAGTTGCAGAAGGTTTTTATGAAATTGATGGATTTCCACGTGTGGCAGGAGCTCTAGACTGCACACATGTTAAAATTATTAGAATAAGGGGGATGCGCTAAGGTAGCCCACGAAATTTTATTACTTTTTTTTGTAATTTGCAGGTCAGTAACACGTTGTATGTTGATCTAATTATGATTCGCGGCCATATCCAATATGGCTTTACAGAATTATAATCATTAGAATATGAATCAGAAGTATAAAATTTGCAAAACACGTTGGTAAATTTGAATTTCGCGGGCTACCTTAGCGCATCTACCTTAAACCAGATTATTTAAACTAGATTAAACCACAAAGTACACTGAATACACATAAATCAACTACATTTACTTTATTTTATGCTAAAATTGTGGTGTACTTGTACGTACGGATAATAACAGAACGCAAATGTTCACTCTTTTCGTTCAATATGGTAATTTGTTCCTGGCAATATTGTTAAAAGTCTTCTTTAACTAAAGTGGCATTAAAAATGTCTAATGCCATCTAAAATTTGTTTGTGCAACTTCATTAAAGTAATGAATTCATTAGCGATAATGCTGCTTTATGTAATGAAGTGTTAATGGTGAGCTTTCTGCAACTGAGTGTCTTCTATTCATTTATTATATTTATTCCATACTAACGACTTTCGCCTGAAACGGCTTTGTATGGGGCTTAACCCACAACGCGCCGTCCCTAAATAAATTGGGATAAAGGCAATGGGATTATGTATTGTGAAATCATTTCCACGCATCTAATACTGACTTTATATTTTCTATCAGTGTGACCATCTTAAAATTATCGATACTGCCTTAGTTTGGGTTGTAACCTGCGAAATCCTGCCAAGACTCGAGTAAAAAATGCAAAAAAATTGACAAGTTTGTTTAGCGTTGTAATAGTAGTAGTATAAATGCTTATAATAAGTATATAAATGCCTTGGAAATCCACGACGAAAGTAAGGTCACCAAAATAACTTATCGATCGCCGTAAAACAGAACACTTACCGAAAGAAAGAAATAAAGAAATTTTTATTTGCTCGAACATGGTGTATACATGTTCGAGAAAAAAAAAAACATTTTATTAAACCATTTTCTATTTTAATACAGAAATAAAATAATACAGATATGCAAGATCTTACAATAAGAATGGCCCACGACATGAACCCTGAAATCAAAGTACCTACGTCTATGAATTACTGATTGAATGAAATAACATAACAACCATATAATTACGTATAGAGAATACTCGTTTTACGATTATCAACCGCTGAGCTCATGCCCAGCAGTAGCGTTTGCGACAACTCGGGAATCGAACCCAGGACTTCATTTATTGGGTTTTTCAGTAGCCCGGAGTCTGAATTTGTGGCAGGTTGATGGCAATAGGCTCGCTCCCTATTACATGAGAATTAAACGTTACTGGTGAAATGTGGGTGTACTATAGGTACACCTCTGCTTATCCCTTCGGGAAATCAAGCGTGATGTTATGTCAAGTTATAATTGTTGTATTTTTTTTATATAGTGCGTCTTATTTTTTATTTTTTTCAACGTTTAATTTAATTTTATAATTGAATCCTTAATTAAAATATACATGGTAACACTAACATATAGATAGTATGTACAAGTTTAAAATAAAAAAAAATAAGGAGGGGAAGAGCTCATTGGGCATCCAAACATTCTTATTTGTTCAGAATAAACCATTTTTCTTTCTTTCTTTCCGCGCATCTAATACTGGCTTTATTAAGGCGATGATAACCGACTTTTAATGATTTTATACTGAAGATCACGTCTAAACGAGTAGTGTTAATGATTTGAAAAAAATATATGCTCAATTAGAGCATTTTTTCAATAACTTAATATGTGAATATTTTAGATTATGTTTATATTACATAGTGAAATTAATTTGTAAAGTTATGTCTAAAGCTGATAAAAAACTGAGAATGGCGCAAAATCTACCAAGCGTATTTTTCTGAAACCTTCACCAATTTAAAGATAATTTAATTATTGATCTTTTAGTATACGCGTTTTATTAAAATACCTTTTGTTTTGTGTATAATAAATTAATAATTCGTCTAATTGGGGACATTGCGCTCCTTATGGGTGAGTCCTATTACTGGCTGAACGTACGACGCGTTGCGTGAGCTCAGTACAGAACACGCAAGCTAACCACTCAAGGTCACTGGCATATATCTGCGTCTTAATATTTTCCATTTCCCAGTGGTGTCCCAAGCCGCACGTGAGATGTCTCGCCTCATACTACACCGGGTGCAGGGTAGTCCGCCGGCGCGCGCCGTCATGATGCTGAGCGACATGCTGGGTTTGCAGATGCAGTTCAACGATGTGAAGATACTCCAGGGAGAGCACAAAACGCCGGAGTTTAAGAAGGTATGCCAGTATCACAGGTGAATTCATACTTGATATTTTGCCAATGTGAGGAGGACGTTGTAGGCTTAATGACTGTAGATCTGTAGACCATTTTCTATTTTGTTAAGTACCTGGTACTTTTGCGGGCCTACGCTGTCCTCTCATGTAACCTATTAACACTGTAATTTGAAAACATTGTACAAGCCAATTTTATTTTTTTTAAAGAGTGACCGTGGAGTTTCTTGCCGGCCCTTCTCCATAGGAAACGACCAATTGGAACCGTGCACCTAGCTTCTGACGTTTCATAAGTGCCCATGTAGGCATAGTGAAAAAAAAAAAATTATAAATGTGAAAGTTATTAGGTATACCTTGTGTTTCTCTGTTCAAAATCAAAAGTCATGTACCTATTCAAATGAGGCTGAGAATCAGCACTTTATGACAGTTCCCAAAACACCTGCCCTTCATCACTTCCTAGAAGAAGAAGAAGTGGCGCAACGAACTCGTTAATTTAAAAGAACTTTATTTGCTTGATGTTACCTTTTCACGCCTAAACTGATGAACCGATTGTTATGAAATTTTAAGGTAGCTTTGGACCTCAAAAAGGACAAAGTCTACTTTTTATTCTCGATTATTGTACTAAAAAATTATGAAATACTTACAAAATACACGCAGACGAAATTTTGAGCAACCGATAGTTCTAAAATGGGATTCTCAATATTATTAATATAAGGGATCTCGCGCACTACGCAGCCATGATCACGCTGGCCGTGGGCGTGATGGCATCCCTGTTCGCAGAGCCCAGTACCAAGATGCGGCCGTTCATACTAAACTACACAAAGTGTGGCTCCCAGCAGGTCGTTGCGGCCAAGTGCGCGATGCGCGCACACATTCGATTTCTATAGGTTAAACTGCCGTAGATCGGCAGTATATGAATCTGTAAAAATCTCATCGTGAAAACTTAGGTGAAAAGTGCCGTGTATTCCCTTTGTCCCCGTACGCCGTGTCCCCGTCCTACGTGGACCGCGGTACTTCAATTAAATATTTAAAAATACTTCCCGTTGTCCCCATGGTTTGGTTTTATATTTAAAAATATGTTTCTGGCACTCGCCGGCCGCTGGCGCGGCACCGCTCGCTGCGCTCGCTCGGCTCGTGCGTTGTGTAGTCACAGTTCTAACTTAACCTAACCTAGCTGTTTAGATCTAAAAAAGGTTTACTTCGTACGTTATGGGGACAATGGGAAATAAATTTAATCACGTCCCGCTGTCCCCGGGACGGGGATATGGCATACGGGAACAACGGGAATACACTAAAAGTGCAGCCACTGGTCGTGGTCGTGGCCGCATTACTGCACGAGGTTCCTAAGTCCGTATTGTCCTACTGCAATTGAAAGGCTTTCCTACTATACTTCTCTCTATATACAGCTTCCAAGTAATAATCTTTGTTAAAGGAGTCCAGCTCTTCCCAGCATCTTCGTCTCGGCCTGCCGTGATGTCGCATAATATTGTATAGTCGTACTCGTAATTGACAACAATACAAATATACCTTGTCGTTATAAGACGTGCAAAAGACATTCAACATTTAACCTTGGTTCAAAACACCCCCTCAAATGTAAATTGGAAGGGTTTTAAGTCTGAATTGGATGGCCCGTAGTATCGCAAAATAATTAAAAAAAAACAACAAGGTCGACTCTGTGTCTTGTGTGATCTCTGGCAATGTAAGCCCCACCACAGCCAAACATGGCCAGAGCTCAACATCGTCCTAGGTCTGACAACTTTATGATTTTGATGAAGGTCAACAGTTGTTGACATAAGTATTCTAATTTCGTGATAGAACCACTAATCCGCTGTCCTTTTCCTTCTGCAGTTAAACCCCATGGGAACGGTGCCGGTGCTACAAGATGGCGAATTCGTTTTGTCAGAAAGGTAAACTAGCCAATAATCTATCGCAAAAATTACGAACTTCTTTACAAAACTTCATCCTCTATTTAACCTCTAAGGAACGACATAAGGCTTGTCTACCCTTCTAGAAATCTCTTCTTCCCGAGCACGAGGACCTAGACTCGGGTATCTTCGTAGACAGTGACTTGTCCATAGCAACGGGGTATTCGCTAGGTGTGTATTACTATCCAATTTTACCGTATTTTTGCGTTTCGTTCTCAAACAAATATATGAAGCAAAGTGTTTTGAACGAATCTTTCTTCAATAACAAACCGCAAATTTTAATGGTCTATTTGATAACTTAAAATCACCAACTACGTTTTAAAACTCATTTGTGTCTATAGCGTATAAACAGACATTATTTAATAGAGTGCCATAATTATACTATTATGATGGCGTCACGCAAAAAGTAAGTATCTTGTAAGGCTCCTAAACACGCGCGTCGCGCCGTGGCATCGCGCCTGCCTGCGAGAGCCTTTATGTTTTTACTAGGTACTTACATTGTTATTGTTGTAGCCATCTAAGTACGATAATGTCATTTGATTTTAGATATTTTATACAGGGTGTTAAAGAAACTGCGTGCCATAGCTTAGGGGTAGGTTCACTGTCGATAAAAATAAAATAATAAAATTTATTCAAAAATATAAGATACAACGTTTACAGTTTTCCTTAAATCTACGTCAAGTTCACGATGATTTGTGCCTGAACTAGGAAGTCCTGTGTCCAGGCGATTGGAGGTAACTTTAGTTGACATAATAATCACATAGCTTAATAATATATTTGGTAACAAGGTATATAAAAAAATTATAGTATCTTAACCTAGCTAACTAAAATAAAATAAAAATAAAAAATAACAATATGAACAATATTTACTTTAGCACAAGTAATAACTTCTCTGTATCTTCATAGGACGTAGTTTGAAGAGCTTCCATAAGGATTTTCTTGCAGTTACTGTGGTTTAAGGAGTAGATGTTTCCTTTTTCATTTAGCCTGTTTTAGAGTAGCGGTCCGAGGTACATATAAAACTTGGCTGTGAAAGCATGTTTTGTACTTTTTTGAGGGCAAACTATATCTTTCCGTCTTTTTTTAGTAAAATCAGTGCTGTATGGAAGTGCTGCGTGTTGTTTTAGTACAGTGCTCATAATAAATAACTGTCGAACTGTTAGTACTTCACAAGATTTATACAGGAGTTTAGTGGGGAAAAGGAAAGGGCGGCAAGTAGCCACCTTGAGAATAGCTCTTTGAGCTCTTTCAATGGGCAATAACAGACCTTTACTCACCCCACCCCATGAGGTAATACAGTAAGTCAGAATTGACTGACAAAGAGCAAAATATACTTGCCTCAGCATTTTTGGATCTGTAATAAATCGTAACTTTTTGAATACGAATATCAGCTTACGAATTCTATTATTTAGAGCTTCCATATGTGGTTTAAAAGAAAGGGTTTCATCTATTATAATACCTAGGTATTTTATTTTATCAGTCTTTTTAATATTGGGACACTTACACCTGTCATCTGCTGGTTCTGGGCAACAATGAGCATGCAACGCTGTGGGGATATTCGATATATGCTTGCGCATCGAAAACTTAATGTATTTTGTCTTTTCTGCATTTAGAGTTAGTAAGTTATTTTTATGCCATTTATTTACAATATTAAATCCGTGTTGCGCAAGATTGTAGACTTCGTTTTCTGAGTCAGCCGAAAAAAGTAAAGCAGTGTCATCAGCGTAAGCTATGATAGTGCCATGCTCTAGCTTTAGATTGCAAAGGTCATTTATGTAGATCAAAAACCCAGGAAAAAAAATTAAAAATATTGCAAGGTCAACCTAATTTAGTACCTACTAACTTAAAATAGCAATCGTTTAGAATTAAAATTATTTTTCCTAAGCCCGTTAAAGTACGAAGAGAAGTTTTTTTTTTTAATGTTTAATTACATTTTTTGTTTATACATTTGTGTATATGTATTTTTTTCCCCGCGTTTATTGATACTGAACCTGGCCCTAAGCTATGGCACGCAATTACTTTAACACCCTGTATAATAGTATATGTACTATTATATAAAATCTCTATAATCTATAAATATCTGCATTTAAAACATAATGTAGTCAGTGTTCAATGAGAAGATTTTGGCACTTATAAAATTGTTTTATATTCCCTGTGAATGTATATAGTAAGATCATAGTTAAGGGTAACATAGTATAAAAACTGAAGGATCTCTCAGTTTATTGTTATTGCCAAAAATCTATTATTTACAGAACTTTTGGGCGACACGTGTTGGCCGAGTTGCTTGCTTAAATATTGCACCATCTCCTTCATTATTTTATAATTCCGCATTCAATTCTGCGAGCTCTCTAATAGTATTTCTTTCCCATCTTCGCTCAAGTTTTTGTGTAAAACTTAATAATATCGGTGATTAGAACCCAACATGTCATGTTCAAACTATTATATTATAAAAGCTACAAAACACCCCCTAAAATTACTCGCTTTAACGAAAAAACAACTATCAAATCTTTGTCTAGGTTCTTTTTTATGAATACTATTTCGGAAGAAAGTTTTCTATACCAAACGTTAAAATAGGACATAAGTTGTACGTCATGCTTGACGTTGTAGACAATTGTCTAAGTGGAGACACTTCTCTTCACATTTTGTAACCGCCATGCCAATGACAGTAGAAAACTTTCTACTGTCTACACGGAATCGTCGTTTTTGTCTACTCTTCTGTCGACATAACGCTTCTCGTGCTAAGCCTGCAGTTCATGTTGTGCGTTGTGTTTCAATGAAAGAATGAATTTAAGTATTATACCTATTAAGGAGGATGCGCGAAATTCAAATTTTCCAACGTTTTTTGCAATTTTCCAATATGGCTTTACAGAATTATAATCAATAGAATCGGCCAAACAACTAAAAATCCTACTGAATGATTATTTCTGAAATAATCATTCAGTAGGATTTTTTGAACTTAGGGAGTTGTAATGCTGATTCGAATGATTATAATTATGTAAAGCCATATTGGTTATGGCTGCGAATCATAATTAGATCAACATACAACGTGTTACTGACCTGCAAATTACAAAAAACGTAATAAAATTTGAATTTCGCGGGCTACCTTAGCGCATCCCCTTAAGTAGATAATTCACAGCACATCCCTCAAAACTGTATCCTACTACTGGGTTAATGTGTTAAATGTTACAACAAAATACCTTGTGGTATATTGCACTTAAATTAAAGGTAATTTAAAACACATTGAAAGAACTGAAGAGACCGACTGAGAACTGTCTTTGTATAAACAAGCATATTACAAATTAGTGGACAATATCCAAGATAAGAATGCTTGGAAACATGCTGGTCCAGCTCCATAGGACAATCTAGAGTCTAGACAAAATCAAACTGGTTGCAAATATTGTAAAACATTTTAAAAGAGTAACGGTGGAGTTTCTTGCCCATTCTTCTTCATACGAAACTACCTTTTGAAAGGGGCGACTAGAATCAATTTATTTTTTTTGTAAATTTTGACGTTCAAATGTGCCTTTTATGTGCCTATTTGAAATAAATAATTTGACTTTGATCTAAGTGTGTCGTTAATGCCTTAGACCTGTCCTCTCTGAGTAGTCAGATAGCTCATCAAGAAACCCTTATAGTTTCGCCATGTCCGTGCGTCTGTCTGTCTGTCTGTCCCCGGCTCAGCTCAGAGACTCTTAGTACTAGAAAGCTGTACTTTGGCATGGACAATTGGACATACATATTAATCACGCCGACAAAGTGGTAAAATAAAATCTTGAAAAAAAGGGACGATTTTTTTTCTCGTCTAACCCATGGTCTGGGTATCGTTGGATAAGCCGTTCAAAAATATTGCGGGTATGCGAAACCTATTTTTCGATTCAGGGATCCGTTTGCGTAATATTAAGCTTTAAAGTGCTATTTTATATTAGAGTCCCCCCACCCTTTTTTATTTGGTGGGTAATTATAAATAACTTCTCCCGCTCTGGGCGGAGCGGGAGGGCGTTTCAGACTTTTACTGACTAAAACCCACCCGTGTTCCTTCCGTTGCCTGTGTGCCAGGGCCACGATATCCCTTTCGGATAAACTCGCAACCCTGGCAGGCATTGGTTCTAATAACGAACCGTGAAGAGATGTCAGTACCAACTGACGGAGTTGGTACTGACATCTCTTTGAGGCGCGCGTGGAACACAACGCGCCGTCAACCCGGGCCTGGTCCTTATCGGACGGCGAGCTACCCATCGCTCACCGTCCGCAAGCCCGCGCCTAAGGTGGCCGGAAATCGGCTTGCGACTCCGTATATTAGAGTCAAGTGTCCCCCCCCCTGCCAGCTAAATGTTTGTTTTTTTAAAATATATTTGACGTGTAAAAGTGTTAGTACAAACCTATTTACAGAAATAAAATCATCTATCATTTAATATTTTCAGTCACGCTATAATGAAGTACCTGTTGTCGGTGTACGGAGGCGACAAGAGCGAGTCGTTGTACCCGAGCGACGTGCGCACGCGCGCTCTCGCTGACCAGGCCATGTTCTTCAACACTGGCGTGTTCTTCACGGCGCTGAGAAATGTTGGGGTATGTTTGTTTTAAATACATTATTAACTTTTACCCGCAAGTTTTCTACCGCGGTCTATGTCTATTTATCCCACAGAACGGTGCATTAAGGACATGCCAATGTCACTGTCCAGCCTGTAATCTATACAGGGGGGACAAGAAAAGACACTCAAAAGAAAATTTTAGACCTTAAAGTCTTCACGAAACACCCCCATTACCCATTAAGGTTCGGTGGTTTAAATAGTTAAGGAGGTAGACTTTTTGATGGAAATTCTCATCCCACTTCAAATTTCATTATTTTTCTCTGTGTCGTATTTTTTTTAATATTAACAAAAAACTTTTTAAATAATGTTATCTACGATTGATAAAAACACTGTCTGTCTTTTTGGCCACCCTGTATGCAATAAATCAAGTCGATCCTCGATCGATCTTATCAAATTATTTTTCTTTTTTTACCACTTTTGTCGCCATTTGTATCGTATAAATAATAACTTTGTCAGTAAATATTCATAATGCAGACTATGAATATTCGCCGGAATGGCTTCTCCTTTCGTAACTACGTATAGGGAAATAGTTCATGCCGTGCTGGTCGTGTTACCACTAACATGTTGCTAACCAAGAAATGCTTCAGTAATATGTTAAAATGGATTCAAACTCAAACTCAAAGCATTTATTTCAATTAAAACAATTACAGGCACTTTTGAATCGTCAAAGAGTCGGTCAGTTAGTCAGAAAGTTGAAGCTATTTGACCATTCCAAAACGTAGATCAATATGGAGAAGAATAGGCAAGTAACTCCAAGGACACTCTTTTAAATCAAGATATTACAAAATCCTGGGTACATTATTCTTGTCGCTATATTTCTTTTCGCTCTTTTTCTTTTTTTTTTTAAAACGTTGCCCCACACTAGGAATTACTCCTGTATTGTGGGTGCGTTTACAAACATTTAAACTGACATACACAAAGAGCCAGACCTGGAACAATTACTTGCAGGTCATACAAATATTTGTTCCGTACGGGTATTGAACCCGCGACACGCAGCGCAGCAGTCAATCGCTTAACCACTGCGCCAACCGTGCCGTGCTTTAAGTGAGAACAATGTAAAAAAAAATATATTTAAAAACAATTCAAATATAAAATATTACAAATACGCCCTGGCAGATAGGAGATGACCAGTCACAACTGACGGCGCCCGTTCACGAACATGACGCGTGGATCAGCACCATCCAACTCAACCATTTTGTAGGGAACCGAATGATCCAACACACGCGCGGATGTTTCGGATGGACGCATGGCCCATGCCCAGCAGTGGACGACTTTCGGCTAAACGATGATGGTAACATACAATTATTGTTCGGAGATGCGAGTGAAATCGCGGGCAATTATTATCATATATTTGTAGGACCAAGTAGAAAGATATCGTGATCTGTGTAACTAATACTTTTACTTTCCTCGTGAAGGAAACAAAGATACAATTGTACTTATTCAAAGTACCTAGACCTACTAATAAAAAGACATTAAAACAATTTATAAGGGTTTTCATTTTGTAAAACAAAAATCCGCAGTCCGCTAGGACCACGAGACTATCACCAACGAAAAAGTCAGCCTAATTATTGATAATGTAAACAAGAATTCATATTTGTGATTATTAATAAGTGTAACTTTGATTTGCGTATCATTAGCAATTTATTTTTTTCGGTTTTATAATTTCTCGAAATTTCGAGAATTCCCGGAAATTAAATAAGTCGAGAAACTAGAGACCTTAGTAGGACCTACATTATAAATTCAAAAAAATTAATTCATTCCAAGGATCCTTAGTGTTAGTATGAACTTAGCCTATGTTAGTAAACTATAATAGCGTCTAATCTTATTTATATCAACAGAAAGCCACTTTATCAGATGGCTTAACACAGCCGACCAGTCAGCACATTAAGGAGATAGAGTCTTCATTCTCAGTAGTTGACGCGTACGTGCGAGACCGCCCTTACATTGCGACCGATCGACTGACGATCGCCGACTTAGCTGCCGGCTCCACCGCCACTGCGATACAGGTGTTCCATAAATTGGATGCTGATAAGTATGTATTTTTTTTTCTTTGTTCATTATCTAGCTCCAGAAATATCAGAGCAAAACCAAAAGATACACTCCAGTTTGCACTAAGAGCGTTCATCCCGCGCGAGCTGGCAACGTTGCATTTCTAGAAGGGTATACATGATTATTTTATTAAATTTAAATCAAATTACATTTTTTTTTTTCAGCCATGTTCTAGATTATTGGTATTTATAAGTATGTATGCTATTGTGTACCCGCCTGCCAATCGTGGCGATTATGACAAACCCCCCTTTGGGGAGGCCTATGTCCAGCAGTGGACGTCTTTCGGCTGAAATGATGATAATGCTATTCTTTGACAGTTGTTTTGGTATTTACATATAAAAAATTGAGATATTGTCAATTATTTTCTATTTGCAGTACTACGATAATTTTTTTTTATTAAAAGTATAGAAACTATGACTAAATGTTAAAAATAATTATAAAATACAACGATCTAGCTAGTACTTGGCTGAAAAATATTAAATTTGAAAATAATCACGGAAACCCTCTAGAAATGCGACGTTGCCTGCTCGCGCTGGATGAACGTTCTTAAACTTATTGGAATTAAATAAAAGTCAAGTGAACCGTCAATGCACAACTTCGAGTAAAGTTCTCGCCCTCAATACATTATTTTGGTCCCTTATTACTATTTTTAATCTATTTCAGGTTTCCCCGCTGTGCTGATTGGGTGTCTCGTTTGGAAGAGGAGCATGTCTTCAAGACGATCATGACCCCGGGAGTCGCCTACTTCTCTAAAGTTATCAACAAGTTATGGGAGCACAATAAGGCGAAAAATAATAAGAAATAAACTAATATTTATTGTAAATAAGAATGCACTTTAAAAATGTATTTCAATAATCCCTTTTTGTGGAAGAGTTATTAAGTAAGCATTCTTGTTTCTTTTTAAAGTCAAAGTTAAATTATTTATTTCAAATAAGAACATAAAAGGCACTTTTGAACGTCAATATTTACAAAAAGAAATTAAATTGATTCTAGTCGCCATTTCCAAATATGGTAGTTTCTTATGGAGAAGAATGGGCAACAAACTCCACCGTTACTCTTTTAAAATGTTTTACAATATTTTGTACAGGTACATTAATTGTTATACAGGGTGTTCAAAGAAATTGCGTGCCATAGCTTCAGGGTTAGTTCATTATCGATAAAGGAACCCAGGAAAAAAAAAAGTTTGCAAGATCAACTTAATTTAGTACCTACTAACTTAAAATAGCAATCGTTTAGAATTGATTAAAAATTTGCTTATTATAAGTTTTTTTTTTTTTAAATGCTAATTAATAATTTCCTAGAGTTACCTACCTACTATCGAACGTTCTACCTACGCCCGAACGAAGATCTTTTTTTTTAGGTTTTTTATTTTGACGGTCCTAAGCCCGTGAAAGTACGAATGGAAAATTGGAATTGTAATTTACTTACCGTCGTAGCGTTAGGGGTAGCGCGAGAAGTGAAAGACAAAATGACAACGCGTTCGATAGTAGGTAAGTAATTAAAGCATTTAAGCAAATATAATAATTTTAATTCTAAACTATTGCTATTTTAAGTTAGTAGGTACTAAATTAGGTTGATCTTGCAATTTTGTTTTTGTTTTTTTAAATAAAAATAATAAATTATCCAATTCAAACAGCAAACAGTTTGATTTTGTCTAGACTCTAGATTGCCCTATGGAGCTGGACCAGCTTGTTTCCAAGCATTCTTATCTTGAATATAATCCTCTTATTAGTAATATGCCTGTTTACAAAATGTTCTTTTAATATGTGTTTTAAATTTTCTTTCATTTAATTGCAATATATCACAAGGTATTTTGATGTTTAACACAGTAAAAGATTTAAGTACTTTAGATAATCTGAAAAATGCTTAATCTATTTTATCTTTATTTCTAGTATTAAAATTATGTCGAACCACTTATTTTTTTTAAAAGCTGTAGATTTTTCCTTACACAATATTTTAATAAATGAATTGGCAAGGTACCGTCATAATATTATTCTTTTTAAATAGTTCCCTATTAATTATTATTTATATTATTAATCTTTTTACTTTTATAGTATGTTTCTCTCGTATAGGCAGGAATATAGAGTACATAAAAAACTTTTTACAAAAAACAAACAACTGACTTCCAAATAAAAACACTCTTATCAGGAGAACTCCTCAACAATTAACGTCCCAGGAATCGGGAAAAACAATATTTTGTAAAAGGTGATGAACTGTTGACATTAGGCTATTGCAACTTATATAAATTGAAAACTGACCCACTAAAAAGTAAGAAATAAAAAACATTTTACAAAAAAAAAACACTACAAAGTGAAAAATAACTTTAATTTCGGAAGTCGGTGGCAAAAAACTAAAATACAGATTCAGACACCGACTTCCGAAATTAAAGTAATTTTTCACTTTGTAGTGTTTTTTTGAAAGTCTGTTTTTTGCTTTTGTAAAAAGTTTTATCTTTAATACATACTTACATGCTTCATTTGCCACTTTTGTATTTTATCTTTATTATGATATAAAGGTACGGTTTTATTTGATAACATACTCATAATTATTAATGTTGCATAAAGTGATAGCTGAGATAGCAGGGCGGCTATCTAAAGTGATGCAATTTACTCATAGGTAATGTTGGTCCTTGAACTCTCTCAGTATCTAATTATTAAATAATCTATGATATCATTGATATAATATGTCGGTTATCAGTGTTTATGTTATCATTCAGTTTTCATTTTGTATGGATAGAAGACTATTGGTAAGAATATTTACATAATATAATAATCTCAAATCTCATAATTTCTCCTTATCACTATTTGATATGGTCCCTACATTGTTACATTTTATAAAACGCACCGTGTCTTCGTCTGTCCATTATATATATTATATATATATATATATATATTATACCGGCACATAATCCATTACTTATTAACAACGTGCCCTTACAGCAAAAATCTTGTGAAAAATATCTCGGCTTAAGAATGGATAGTTCACTGTCGTGGACTTCACACTTGGATCATATAAAATTAAAGCTTACGTCACTACTTGGATCCCTCCGAAAAATCGTTCGATGTATTCCGCATAGACTGCGTCACACCATCTATAACGCCTTAGTAAAACCACACCTACTATATCTGGTTGAAATTTGGGGCAGTGCGGCCAAGACGAAGTTAGCAAGTCTCCAAGTTGCCCAAAACAAAATAATAAAAATGATTTTTAACTATCCATATTTATCATCAACATGCAAAATTTATGGAGAAACCAAAATAATGAACATTAGACAGTTATATATTTACAATACATGTATTTTCATTCGTAAGGCACTCAACAAAAGTATACAGACTAATTTATCGTTTACTAAAGTAAAACAAGTAACCCAACGTAGCACTCGCCGAGCTAGTTTTCTGATTTTACCGAAGATGAGAACTAAGTTTGGCAAAAAAATGTTAACTTTTGAAGGAGCACAATTATACAACAAAATACCCTCATGTATAAAAAGGTTACGCTCATTCAATGCATTCAAAACTCAGTTATCCGAATATTTAATCACAAATAACACCATTCCTTAATAAAACCTGAATGCATTGGATGGGTGTATCTTATTTGCTACTGTGACGTCTGTGACGAACTTTATATTTATAATTTATGCTAAGCATTGTTCTCATGTAAGTGACTTTCGTATCTTTTTTGAGAATAAATATCTTTAAACCTATTATAACTTATTTTTATTCATAAATAAAATGTTTTTTAACATTAATCGGTGACAATAATATTAAATCAAATTGTAGAAAAATTCCGACACATCTATAATTTATTTACAAAGTCGGTTCATCCGTTCAGGAGCTATGATGCCACAGACAGACACACGGATACACAGATACACACTACAAACTTATAACACCCCTCTTTTACTCGGGGGTAAAAATAACACTGTTCAGAGCGATTTGTTCATCACTATACACGTGCTGCTTGTGGGCTCATTATACGCAAAGATTATTGAGCGCCCTGCGCGTCCAATATTGCCACGCTGGTGCAGTGCGTCGGGCATGTTCGCGGACGCACACGTCGCCGGCTCCCGCGCTGGTGCAGTGCGTCGGGCATGTACGCCGACGCACACGTCGCCGGCTCCCGCGCTGGTGCAGTGCGTCGGGCATGTACGCGGACGCACACGTCGCCGGCTCCCGCGCTGGTGCAGTGCGTCGGGCATGTACGCGGACGCACACGTCGCCGGCTCCCGCGCTGGTGCAGTGCGTCGGGCATGTACGCGGACGCACACGGCGCTGTCACATGTCGTGGGTTATCCACATTAGGAAGGATATAGGATAAGTAATTTATAATGTTCTTTTAACTACTGAAAAACAGCCACTGCGGCTACTAAAACTTATGAAACTAGTGAGTTTCATAAGCTTTATTGTACATGTACTAACATTCTATGGCTTTCAAAGTCTGAAATAAAAAGTTTTTATTTTATTTATTTATATACACACGCCAAATTAGGACTATTCTTAGATAATTAATCTTAACTTTTATTTTACAGTTAAATCCGCTGGGAACTATAGGTACCTACCTGTGTTGGTGGACGACGATTTTGTTCTATCTGATAGGTAAATAATTAAATCTATGCTAATATTCAAATTGATAGATAACCAGGGCTTTGCATTTGGGCCTAGTGAATGGCAATAAGTTCGCCTTCTATTACATAGGGCTTATAAAGTAAACACCTCTAACAACTACTTCAGGAATACAAGCATGTATTAATATATCCAAATTAGTACTAAAACCTTCCATCATAAGATTGTCGCTCCACCAAGCCTGCAAAGATTGTCGCTCCACCAAGCCTGCAAAGATTGTCGCTCCAAGCATGCAGACTGTCGCGCCCAATCAAGCATAAAGTGAGCGTCCTACTTTATGCTTGCTTGAGCTGGGCGGCCATTGTAATAAATAGATATAAATAAATACATTTATATGTTTCTGGTTTCAGCCACGCCATAATGATCTACCTACTATCAAAGTAAGGCGGCAACAAGGGCGAGTCGTTGTACCCGAGCGACGTCCGCACGCGCGGCTATGTCAAATCTTGTTCTTCGATACCGGAATGCTGTTTATCAGGATCAAAGTTGTTTCTGTAAGTATAAAAATACACTACCGTGTACCTAAATCGAGCCACCCTGCATTTTTTTTTAAATAATGGTAGTCGAAAGGAACAAAAAAAGGGGTCTTGAAGCAGTCTCAGTCACTCGTACTCACTGTTTTTGCCGTTTGCCATTGTTCCAAATTAGAAATAGGAATATTTAAAAAAACTGTTTAATTGCAATAAGTCGTCATTTCGCGTTTCTCAGGTACAAAATTAGCGTGGGATTTTTTAACTAAACAATTATTTACATACACAATACGATTATTTAGTAGTAACTTGTGTTACCTCGAATAGCATTTACGACGGCTGTCATGCGGTTTTCATAGAAGGAATTAATGCCAGACATGCTTCCAAGATGGCATTTTCAGCTCCTGCAAAGTTTCTGGAGCTGGTTGGTTAGCTCAAACACACCTCTTCAGCTCAACCCATAAGTGTTCTATTGGATTCATATCCGGTCTTCTTGCTGGCCATTCCATTACGATACTACCATCTTGCAGGTATTGTCGAACAATTCTTGCAGTGTGCGCCCCTGCATTAACATGCATACAAATGAAATCGTAGCCCAAACAATCATATGGCATATGGAATCACATTAGCCTCTAGGCATTGACGAATATATCGTTCGTTAAACATTCTTCCTATATTCGGTAGCCTTTCCTACGTCCATCATTACCATACAGCATAATCTTGGTTTCATCCGTTAAAAGAACTTGGCTTCATTGACTTTGCAAACGCAAATGTTCGCGTGCAAACTGTAGGCGCGCCATTCTGTGAGCTCGTGTCAGTTTGGGACCATTCGCTGGCTTATGAGTTTTCAGGCCACGTTCTTCGAGTATTCTTCTAACGTAATCGCAACGCTCAACGGAACGAAAGTCTCGAAGCTGTTCCTGGGCCTCTACTGAGCTCAGGTGACGATTATGCAGGCTGCTGGTGGAAAGGATAAACCGATCTTGTCCGGTTTCGTGGTTCTCCAAGACGACGCACGAAGCAACCCAGTTGGAGACTTATCAAGGTTTAAGTAGGCAATAGGTCGTTATTGTCATGTTAAGAAGATGCCTCCGACTGCATGAAATTGTTTATAAGTAGCATTAATTTATATAAATCTTGTTTCCATTTTTTTTTAAGTTCACTTTTTACGCAGTCGGGTTTTTGATTTATTGAAATAACTTTTTTTGTTAAATTTGGAACTAAGGTGATACTGAAATGATGGCCAGTATTTCAGCTTCGTAACTGCATAAAAACGTTTTCTCTGACATATCATTATTTCGATGTTTTAGGCCTATACACATGAAAATGCACGGTGTCTCGATTTAGGAGTCCAGGAGTGTATTAATACCAGCTTATTATTGTTAAGTACAAGTAGGTACTCAAGTAACATAAAAATCCCCATTTCAGCTACCGACCATAATGGAGGGTTTATAAGCCCCTTCAGAGAAGCACCTACAAGATCTAGAGGAGGCCTACGGAATGGTAGAGGCGTTCTTGTCTCGTAACAAGTACATCGCGGCTGAACATCTGACGATCGCCGACTTATTCGTCGCGACTACACTTGCGGCCGCTCTTTTTCTTTTTCAGTAAGTACAGTGGTGTAGCTAGCATGGACCGGGTGACACCCGGTGCGCATAATTGTCACCCAAGAATAAAAACCGGCCCAGTGCGTGTGTCGAACCACGCACAATGAAAGGGTCCGTAGTTGGGATCAATTTATCCCAAGAATAAACGTAACATTGTAGTTGAAAAACATGTTCTCCCATACATTCTAACTGCAAATGTAAGTTGGTCGACTACTCGTTTTCCTTTTAACTTCTTTATAACTTAATTTTTAGTGGTTAAATTCCATTAATATTTCTTAAAAACATACACAACTGTCGTGATTTTTTCCTTCTCTTTCTTGCTTAATTTAAATTATTAAGTTTAGATAACTTTGTTAAAATGGCTTCAAGGAAGTGATTTATAGTTGAAAAAGGTGATAGTATTTTTGTTTTTTTTTTTTTGATGGTCGGGGTGTCACGCCCCATGAGGTGGCACCCGGTGCGGACCGCCCCCGACGCCCCCACCCCACTCCCCACTCCCCAGCTATGCCACTGAGTAAGTAGCCCCCCAAGTAAAATAGGTACACAAGTACATAAACAGCTTAGGTTATAAACTTATAAACATAGAACTATAATACACATAGATATACATATTTACTATAAATATAAGTACATAATATTAGATCCTTACTTAAGAAATTGATGTTTTATAGAACTGGCCACTTTGATCTTTTTTTTTTTTTTTTTTCTTCCTTCTGGCTTCGCACGGTTTGTGCATTTAGCCAATGTCAAGTTTTAGTTCTTGTTTAAAATATTGATGAAATGAATTATAAATGCATGATGATGATATCCCCGCCCACTCCCCTTGAGTTTCAGTAAAGATGTGGCACTTTACTGAGTCCTCACGCGGACTTCTTGAGAGAACTTGAAGCGAAGTTGCACTGTTTTGTTTCATTTGCCTACACTAATGCACGTTCACAAACACTTAATGGTTAATAATCCACCATTATTACACATTAATATTCGGCTAAACACTAATTTTGGAAAATTAAACAAACTGCTGAACATGACGCTTCACTTTCCCGCCAAGAAGTGCCCTCCACTTTGATCTTTGATCTTAAAAAGCTGGCGTGTGGTTAAGGATTCGAAATTCAAATTTATTTAAATTTTAAGCTTTTTTATCGGTGTTTCGAATATAATAATTCATTTGTTTTCGCGCCATTTATTTTTGCTTTGACATCGTTCTGTGATTGATTATAGAAAATATAAAATATCGCATTATTTTCGAATAAGAATTCCGTCATGGCACTAACTGCAGAAACAGCTCGAAGGATTAATTATGTGTACGGGGAAGCCACTGTAAAAGAAAACACAGTACGTTTTTGGATCCAACGCTTTCGTTCTAGAAATTTTGACCTGCAGAACAAACTTCGTGGATGGCCGGAGACCCGAGTTGTCAATGAGAAATTGAAAGTGATCGTGGAAGCGGATCCATCTCAAACCACGTCAGAGTTAGCTGCAGGCTTCGGTGTGAGTGATAAAACCATTTTGAATCATTTGAAACAAATTGGAAAACTGAAAAAGTTTGAGAAATGGGTACTTACCGCATGAACTAAGTGAAGCAAACCAACAAACACGCGTCGACTGCTGCGTCACGTTACGCAACCGTCACAATAACGAGGGGATTTTGAATCGTACCCTAAAAAAAATTGTTTTTCATGGTTTGTTTGACGACTTTCCGGCATGATTAATATGTATACCCATGCCAAATTACAGCTTTCTAGTACTAAGTGTCTCTGAGCTAAGCCGGGGACAGACGGACGGACGGACAGACAGACAGACAGATAGATGGACATGGCGAAACTATAAGGGATCCTTGTTGAATACGAAACCCTAAAAAAAGGTACTGGTTAGTGTCTGGTGGACCAGCGTTGGTGTCATCCTCTACAGCTTCCTAAGATCTGGTCAAACGATTACGGCAGATCTGTATTGCCGACAATTGGAAACCATGATGGAAAAGCTAGCCGTTAAACGCCGAGATTGGTCAATCGCTCTAGCCCACTGCTGCTTCAGGACAACGCTTGACTACACACTGCGCGGGCCTGCGGACGGTGAGCGATGGGTAGCTCGCCGTCCGATAAGGACCTGGCCCGGGTCGACGGCGCATTGTGTTTCACGCGCGCCTCAAAGAGATGTCAGCACCAACTGACGGGGTCCGTTAGGGCCTTTGCCTGCCGGGGTTGCGAGTTTGTCCGAAAGGGATATCGTGGCCCCGGCACACAGGCAACGGAAGGAACACGGGTGGGTTTTAGTCAGTAAAAGTCTGACACGCCCTCCCGCTCAGCCCAGAGCGGGAGAAGTTATTTGACAATTTCCAACCGAAAAAAAAAAAAAAAAAGACCACACTGCGCAACAGACTTTGGCGAAACTAGAGGAGCTAGGATTAGAATGTCTCCGTCACCCACCATACTCACCGGATCTTGCTCCAACCGATTACCGAAATACCTTGATTTGAAATACCTTGTTACACCTATAATAAGCATCATACCTACCATGTATATTATCTACACATGATTTTACAAATAAATGAATCTGAATCTGATTACCACTTTTTTCCGAATTTGGATAATTTCTTAATTGGATAAAAAATCAATTCAGATGAGGCAGTCCAAAACAACTTCAAAGATTTTGTTGATTCTCGCTCCCGCAATATTCCAGCAAAGGAATCAATGAACTCCCTATAAAATGGCAAAAGTGCATAGATCACAAAACGGTACCTACTTTGATAGATTAAATAAAAAAATAGTTTTGCTTTTTCCATAAAAAAACATCAATTTCATATGTAAGGCAGCGGCGAGGTGTCAATTTTTGTATGAGAGAAGCCGAAGCGAAGCCGATTTTAACTTACTTTCTAATCAGTAAAATAAAAAAATTCATTAATTTACTGAAAAGTAAGTCTTTCCTTTACTGAATTTACTCTTCATTTTATTCGTGAGTGACGTTCCTGTGCAGGTTCGTACTCATCTGGCCTGTTTTGCCGACGATACAGCATCGTACACAAGCGATGATGACATCGACATTCTCATAGGTAGACTTCAGTTGTCGCTTGAACTACTTCAATCTTATTTCAACAATTGGAAGCTGAAGTTGAACGAATCCAAAACTGAGGCATTACTTTTCACACGTCAACGTACCACCCCAAAAAGAAAATTAAAAATCGCTGGGCAATTGATTCCCTGGGCCACAGAAGTTCGCTATCTTGGCGTTACGTTGGATAAAAAGCTCAATTGGACAAAGCATGTAACTAAATTACGCATTAAAGGAGCT
The DNA here is from genome assembly GCA_948098905.1 of Tiliacea aurago. Classification (NCBI taxonomy): domain Eukaryota; kingdom Metazoa; phylum Arthropoda; class Insecta; order Lepidoptera; family Noctuidae; genus Tiliacea; species Tiliacea aurago. The sequence goes on from OX402585.1 coordinate 24,028,177, forward strand.
CAAGCACTCGGTTCTCTCAGTCCTATACTTAACCGGAAAAGTAAGCTCAGCGCTAATACCAAACTTAGGTTATACTTACACCACTCTAATTAGACCTTGCATCACATATTCGTGTCCGGTATGGAGTAGCACTTGTCAATCCAATTATAACCTGTTACAAATAATTCAAAATAAAGCACTTAAAATTGCCTATAATCCTCCGTTTAAAACTAACCTTAAAGCACTACACACAAATATAAAGTTACCTAGCATTACAAAATTCATCTTAAAACTAACTCGTAAATTTTACAACAAAACTCAATGTCATCAAAATACATTGATTGCGAACATAGGACAAATTAAGTTGAAAGACTTGCGAAATATCGATGGATACGGTACATACAAGCTTCCCCATCACTACGTGTTGTTTGCGCACAATACTGATAACGCGTCATAGCTGGGCCCGTACGATGCGCCTGCGCTTCCCCTCTCTCACATTATAGGTGAGCGCGTGGGAGGCGCGGTAGCTCGTGCGTCGCTGGTGGCCATGCGCGATCACCTGAGCTACCGCTTGCACCGGTCGCACTTACGCTGAGCGCGTATTTAAGTATTTGCTGCTACCCCCTCATTTTTATAAATGAAATTATTACAATAGTTTCATAATGAGAATGTTAAATTAATTAAAAAATGCCTCATGCTGTAATAAGTTTGTAACCATTATTATTTTATACTTATAAATACGTGCTCCTAGCCTGTAAAAGTGTTATTAATATTAGTGAAACTGTAACTTTATATATAAGTACTACAGCTATGTATATTTTATGGTAATAAAGAATTTTTCTAAACTAACTAACTTTACTGAATTTAACACCATGTATCGTCAAGTAGCAGAACCAAAAGAAGCATCACTACACAGACAAAACTTTCTTGTTTGTTATTTCAATTTAAAGCTAAAATAGGCGTTTTTGATGGTTGAATGTTATGGTGAATTGACTGTGCAATTTTTCAATAGCGGTAGAATTGTTGATGCGAACTTCCGAGGGGAAGCCGGTAGGAATCGTGATAGATGGTGCTTTCGCCACTGATGTAAGGACCTAATATATATACTTATAAAAATTCAAGGAAGAGAGGTGTTAAATATGTACCTATACAGGGTTATTGGTAAAACACCAATAACCTCTTAAGGGGTCATTGTACTCATCATTATGAACCACTTTTACTATGCCAAAACTGAAATCACGAAAAAAAAAGTCAGCTGTTCCCTACATTTATGTTTATTTATTTATTCAACATCACATACATTTTTTTTAACAGGTAAGACCCAAACTAACAAAAGTAGTCATAATTTCTTAATGTTCGGTCCCAAATAACGGCTCCGGGCAAAGTTACACAGTCGACAACATACTTTGCCGATAAGTGTATTGTTGGCTTAATTAATCAGAAGGGTCGGGAAATGAAATAGAAGGGCGCTACATCATACTAAGTGTCACCCTCTGGAATTCCGCCAAAGAGCAAGAAAATATGTCCAACCGACGAGAGACACTATTAAGTATTGCATGTTCGCATAATTCGTTAAAATGTAGGGAACTGCTGATTTTTTTCGCGATTTCGTGTTTGCTTCCCTAATAAAAGTTGTTCATAATGATGAGTACAATGACCCCTTAAGAGGTTATTGGTGTTTTACCAATAACCCTGTATATATATGTGTTTTACAAAACTACACTACTATGTATAATTTAGGATATTTATTTATTTATACATATATACTTTATTGTATGTACCTACACAACAATAATACATAACAAAAAATACAATGGGCGGCCTTATCTTGTATTGGCTTGGCTTGGCTTGTATTATCTTGTTTTATAAAGCCAGGGCCTCTTCCTAATTTACATCAAACAATTTGTAGTCCCAATGGGCGCGCATGCGACTATCTGGAGTTCGTATTAGTAGTGTGGCTAAGCCGGACCCGCAGATGTAATTTTCGCTCATCGCTCCTCTCTATTAGCACTCTAGAAGTGACCATACTGGCCTTGAACAACTCGTTATGCCAATAAGACAATGTTCTAAATAAATCAGTGTGTACATTGCGGTCAGTTGTACGTCTTTATCCTCATAGGACAGATCAGTATTATATAGTGTTCTGTGGACAGATCGTAATCGCGTATCATGGGTTTTCCAAGTGAGAATAACTTTGAAAAGTAAGCTATTTTTAACATTTTGTAATTGATCTAACAAAAATCATTCGTTCTTAATCGCTGGTTCGTGATTTCAAGTGGGGCCTTACAAACGGGGAAACTAGAAAAAAATTGAAAATAAGACAAAATAGACGGGTTTATTGGAGCAGTGGCTGTTTCCGAATATTGCAGGTTCGATTCAAGCAGGCAACAAATATTACTTCTGTGACATGACTATGCATATGCAGAGGCTAACCTATACAACGTAGATTTTTGAGACGAGACAGTAAGGCAAGTTCCGGGTAAGTGAGGTAGGGGTAAAGTTTTGTGCGATTTCTGGCTCTTCTAGTACTCTTACCTTAGTTGGTACAGAAGAGTATTTTATATTAACCCTTAAACGAAACAACGACTGGCATCGTTAAAATAAAACATACGAATTTACGTTTTTCCAGTTGACTGTACCATTTTTCCAAGGTTCAGTTGGCAATGACTCAAAAAGTTAAGGAAAGTCTCGTAAGAACGTTTTCCCGTAGCCGTTTATTGCCGAGTCTCAATAATCCCCAGTGTTAATGCCTAACATAACGCAACCAATAAAAGATATCAAAATTAACAACTCACTCTTGATTTTAATAGTATTGAGTAATCATCATTGATGATAAAACTTTTTGCTTTGTCATCGGATGATGTACAAAATACACACCCGTATTTATATACGGGTGTGTATTTTGTACATCATCCGATGGCCTTATGGCCAGCTATATCTTTCTACTTGAGATTATACCTATTTATATATGTTTAGATAATTATATAACCGACTGACTGAGTATAGTAACAGCTAGTGTTTATCATTACTTCGTTGAGAACAGACGGTAAGTTTGTTTTTTGCACGAATTTAAATTAATTGTTATAACGCACCTCCGCTCAAATAGTGTCGTAAGTCAAAAAAATCAGTCGTAAGTATGTCACTATTTGAGATAAGATTTTGAAGTTTTCTGAAACGAATGGAACAATAAAAAAGTTTTAATTTTTTTTGAGTTGTGACACTATTTGAGTGGAGGTGCGATATATTTATGGAGGGAATATTTTGTGTTAAGTCTTGAAGTTTTGTTTTATCTTATAAATTATGTTGTTGTCGTATTTTTATTTATATATTTAAATAAGTTCGGTTTTCCATTTTACTCTTTAGACAACGTACATAAATAAACTGCTTACTTAAGTATATTTTTTTGTTTTTATACAATTTATAAATAAAAGTATCAGATTAAATGAAATCTTTTGCGATTATTAGGTACGTGTAGTCACGTTCATTGATAAGTAATCGTTGCCAATTTTTGCTATTCACGTAAACTTTGATAGGTATCTATGACGAAGTAAATACAGGACAAGTTTATTTGTAGGTACTAAAAAAACAAGTGTTACATAATACGAAATACAAACATCAAGGAACATTGTACATTCGTGTAATCATATGATAATGATGTCACATTTCAGTTTACGTTTTTAACATATTCATGTATTGGGTAATGTGCTAATGTGTTCCGTGTGGTGCCGGACGTAAAGAATAGCACCATCCTATTTCTTCCCATGGGTGTAGTAAAAGGGATATTCCGCTAAGCGTCCCCCCCAATCGCAATAAAGTGGATTCGCAGAAATTTCCCCATGGACAATGTACAGTCATACCGACCAATACTGCAGTTATGTCCGTTTTATTGAATAGGTTGTTATTTTACTTTACTTTATTATTCATTTTACTACTTTATACATAAAATACTAGCACTTCTCTCGTGATTTTAAAGGTGTGTTGTAGGAAATTAATCATATTAATCTATACAACATTATTTTTAGTATTTATGCGAAACCTGAATATAGTTTGTTCAGAATAAGGAACTGAATCGATTTCAATCATTTTTACACCATGTTATATTTTATCCCATAAATATTTATTAAATGTGATGAAACATGTTATCGCCATTTAATTACTTACAGCGTTACTAATAAAAATATTTAAAACACTCGTTTAACAACTGTTTAGTTACACATTGTGTAAGCTATGGGTAAGAGTTACACACTCCCTTTACTACAATACAATCGCCGTACGGTTAGGTACTTACTGCCAAATTATTATCAATGAGCGCAAGACGACCCTGGAGGCGCGGGGGCGCCGTTAGCATGTTTTTGTACGGACACCCTGGTAACATAACAACCATATAACTTTGTGATTTTTCATGATACAGTTTTAATATTTTGTAAGTACATAGATTCTTTTCATAAAAATACTAGAAACGTGTTTCGGGTTTCGCATATATTAAAACTAATATTGTATAATTTATTTAGATAAATAAATATTCGGGTCAGTTTTCAAGTTTATAATAAGTAAAAGGAATAAGATGTTTCATATAAACTGTGTCCTCTCTGTTCACCACGATAGGGCTTGTTTTAAAAAAGAAACCATTATATGATATAAACATTATTTATACCCATTTTCGAGTACATTGAAGTAACCAGTAAAATCTAACCTATAAAACTTTATTACCCCTTTCCATCCCGTTAGGGGCTGATATTTGAAAAACCCTGAAACAGTAAATTTTTTTTTGTTTGTTTTATGTATCACCGAGAACGTTCCCGGTTGACCACTTTTCGCCCTTATGCCCCTAGTAATAAGGTTGAAAAGTGGTCGACTGGGAACTTTCGCGGTGGTACTTATTGGTACCAAGTTTCGAAGTAACCTGCTGAATAGCGTGTCATTGACTTGTCCTAAAAATGTATAAAACTACCTTCTTTGAAGTAATTGCCACGCTCCTTACTTTTTAGGGTTCCGTAGTCAACATGGAACCCTTTTTGTTTCGCCATGTCCGTCTGTCTGTCTGTCAGTCCGTCTGTCCCCGGCTTAGCTCATAGACTATTAGTACTAGAAAGCTGTAATTTGGCATTTTGGCAACTACGGAAGCCTGCATTGTGCGTGGTCCGACACGCACTTGGCCGGTTTTTTATAATTTTGTAGACACTGACAATCTGGAAGGAATTATGTCGGACAAAATGTTTCCCTTCAACTGACCAAAGTTTTTTCCTAAACTATAAATAATCGCTGAATACACATGGGGTACCTATTTCGGAAAGCCCTTGGAGAGAGGCTTCAGTGTTTCCTTGAGGAAAAAATCGTAATTAACCACTGGTAATATGCGACTCGGTAAAGTAAACACCAAAGATAATGTATTAATAGTCGGTATGACTCCAGCGGAGTAATTGCGTAAAGAGCCGCGTTTCCTGCGCTTATTTTTTCGAAACATTACACAAAAAACCTTACACAAAAACATTTGTTTTCATAAACAAGCTGTCTCCTGCGTATTAAAGTATTTTTAGATTAAGGGTTTCATTCTAACAGTTCGATTAACGCAGTCTTTACGTTGTTGAACAGACGAATTTTTCAAACCTATGAAGCAATGGATTAGGAATATCCTTCGAAATGCTCGGATTGTGATTAGACGCAATCATGTTGCAGGGGGGGAACCGGCAGAAATTAAATACCTATCCATATTACTCCCATGCTGTACAGGGTTATTTTTAAAACGTCAATAACCTCTTAAGGGGTCATTGTACTCATCATTTTTTTTTTTTGCGATTTCAGGTTTGGTCCCATAGTGAAAGTGGTTCATAATGATGAGTACAGTGACCCCTTAAGAGGTTATTGACGTTTTAAAAATAACCCTGTATACTCCCTATTACTAGCCTATAAGTTTGTCTAATCCGCTGTATTATTTTTGGTGAAATAAATTAAATTAATTATATTCTCATTGTCCACCACTCTGGCTTAGTCGGGATTCTCGACATGTGTTTTTGGCTTAGTAGTTTCAGAGATAAGGCCAATGACCAATTTTCAATCTATTTTCTTTAATAACTTTAACAATAATTATTTTAAAACTATTAAAAATATATATCTGAAATCCTTGATGTACCATGATACTGTTTGCAAAACTTTAATTTTAATTTTCTAATTTGCCCCCTAAAAGTGATCCCTATGCTTAACATGCATTTATTTACGTTACACGCCCGTGATTTTTTTTATAAGTACCGACCGTATACAGAATGGATTTTTGAGATGGGGCAGTATGGGCAGCTTACCTTAACCGCTGTAGCCACAGAGCATGTAACTTTGTTGTAGCTACAGGAAAACGGACTTAAGAGACTGTCTTTAAGTTTTTGTGAAATTTTGATCGTCATTCACAGATTTTGAAAAAAAAAATACAGTCAGCAGGAAATGCTTATTCCACTATTTCCCCCTGAGAGAATCCCCCTCAGGGGCGAAAACTGGACCCTAATGTAAAAAATATCCAGTAAGTCTCCTTTTAATTTTGAGTTATTCCACTATTCCCCCCTGAGAGAATCCCGATCAGGGGGGAAAACTAAACTCTTATGTAAAAACAATCCAGAAATCCCCTTTTTTTTTGGATTATTCCCCTTTTCCCCCTTATTTTTAGTGTTGATTTCCACGCTCTTAAAGTAAATAAAAATTGTGATTAGATACAATGTAATAAACAAAAAAACGACAATTTAATAATATACGAGATTTTTCATAGAATTATGTTATAATAAAATGTGATGAAGGGTAAAAACAATCACAAACAAATAGCGATGAGGGAAATTGGTTGTTTTTAATAAAAATAATTATTAAAACAGTTTAAACAAGGTATAGTACCTAATCAGAAAAACTAAATTATTCTGCTTATCCTCCCTGAAAGCATAACATCACTTACTTAAATATAAAATAATTATCAAGTTTTTCGACAATTTGCAGAATGTAAAAATTAACAAAGAAAAAATATAAAATAAAACAAACACTTTTAGACTACAACACGGACTAGTAATTAGACAGTTTACGAATACTTAAAAAAAAAAACATTATTATACGTACAACAATTTTAAAAAAACTATGTAATGCTAATAAAAATCAAAAATACTAACAATTCAAAGTAAAAATAAATCTTATGGGTAGGTAATATTAATGCACCGAGAGTAAAAAATCACAAACGTACAACAATAAAAAAAACTATGTAAGTAATACTTTGTGTGCTTTTTTTTAAATTCAAAGTATCTAGAAAATATAAATCACCTAAATCAACGAGGTTTAACATAATAAAATGCAAATTATTCTATCTTTTCTAGGAAATGTCCAATTGTTATGCTAATGAATTCCATTTGTTTATTTCGAAGTTCTCATCATTTAGCCATTGTTGTAACATAAATTGGCGAAATATTTTGTTGTTAGGTGGGCGGATTTTTTTAAAAGTGTACCTTTTTGTTTGACAGAATTAGTCAGTGGAATGTAACGTAAAAATATGTTTGCATTAATATTTCCATGACTTGTAGTTATATCAACGAAATAATGCAACAATTTAAAAAACTAATAACTGACTGTTCGTAAATTAAGAATGAAACATGTAAAAGATCGTTTAATTACCCTAAAAAGTGTGGTTAGTCACTGGTTATTGGATATAAATTGTGCACACGCTGCACGCGTCCTTAATTTAGCGGTTGTGAACGATACTGGTAATTTGTTGTCAAGATGGCGGCAGCCAATCGGACGGCTTTGTAATTTTGCCAACGAAAGAAAATATTTCTGATTTAGAAATATTTTCATAAAACCACTTAAAATCGCGTTACTCCTGGGAAAGTTCCACCCAGTCGAAATCTCAGACTTTGATTTAAAAACTAATTTAAAATATATTTGTTATTAATTTTTGTTTATGTTTTTCATAAATATATTATTAAGGCCGTATAATACTGTTATTACAGCAATCTACATACTGATAACTAAACTCTCAGATTATAGAAAAGAAGCAGATAGACCGCGCGGAACACCGAGAGTGCGGCCAACAAAGCAAATACAAATTCAAAAGCGAATACACTCTCGATTCAGTGCCGCACAAAGCGTCGCATCGTTAGTACGTCACGGGCTCTAACAGATAATTTCAGAATAATGCCGTCTTGTATTTTTAAACATTGTAAAAACTGTTCCCAAAAACAAAAGAAATAAGTTGGAGTATCTTTCATAAGTAAAATATTGGTTATTTGTCTATTTGGATTTATTTTACGTGTTTATTGTTAGTGACATCTTGAAACACAAAACCTTAACAAAAATCATTCGGTGTTGCTAGTTTATATTGAAACATTTACCCTTAAGTTAGGAAATAAGTATAGGATACGGAGTATCGATTTACAAAAATATTTATGTCGATAATAGTGTTTTATTTATCGCCTTTTCTGGTTATTACGTTGATAAATAAATAAGTATGTATGTGTCTTCGTAAGTGTAACTAGTTAATGGATTTTATAATACTTATTACATCAGTCGATTTGCTATATCATGGGTTATATGATGTCACCATAAAGTAAATATAGCTACCAAAAACAATAAAATGTTGGTGTCTCAAAATAAAAATATATCGCAAATGTATCGTTTATATGGGTATTGTTAATCTGACGTATACTGTTAATAAAAACAACAGATATAAGAAAAAAACTACTTTTTTTTTTCATGTAATGAAATATTATGGCTAATTTTTTCATTCTCCTGGCAACCGTACACACACGTAGAGGCACCTGTTCTTATATTGCTGTCACGTGGCTGTAACGCACACATGCTGCAAACGGGCCTCACTTTATTGTTCCGCGCGGTCTATCTGCTTCTTTCTATAATCTGAGACTAAACTGTTATGCAACTTTTTATGTTACTACGAGACGAGGGGACATGGCAAAAACCTGCTGATTAGTAATTTTATTGCACTGAAAAATGATCAATTAACCAAAAAACAAATATTAGTGTTTTGTAATGATTACGTCAAAAAAAAAATCGAAATTTATGGGACATCATGAAAACGGTACAGTTTTAAAAATATCCGCCCAGTATCGTTAATCGTTATCATCGTCTTGGCTCTGGCTGGCTACATAAAACCACCCATTTACATCGAGATATAAGTACTAACGTACTAGAGAAGCTACGTCAAATAACTGAATTGTCCTATTCTTCGTAATTTGAATCTTTAGTTCGCGCAGCGCTAAAATAATAACAATTCGTCTAAACCGTAACTAATTTACCACAGCGCTAGATTTGTTGCGGAAGTGTATTTATTCTATATAATTTATTATTGTCGGAAGTACTAGGCGCGAAAGAGCTAGAGAGCGACTGAGTGAGGTGCGGCGCGATCGCCGCAGTTGAACGAGACAAAGTAGGAATTTACGGTGTCTTCTCTAGTACGTTAGTACTTATATCTCGATGCCCATTTATAATTTGATCTTCTGGTAAGAGAGGTAGAACAACGGATAGTGCCCTTTGTCTTTTCTGGACCTTAGATTTTGTCAAATTTTATACACGCTCTTTCTTCCAAATCGCTCGTAAGTAGTGAAAATAGCACCCTTTTACTGTAACGTTTGGAAATACAGTTCGAATGGTGTTCATTGTCGCGATTTCAAAATCACATTTGTATAATTGTGGTTGCCATTCTGGAATCTGCCATCGAGCAGTAGCAGAGGCACTCCTTAAAATTTAAGGACCTCAGTGGAGATTTCTGGACGTTGGTAATTCCAAATTCCAGTTTTCCCCCCTAAGGGGGATTATCAGGGGGGCCTTCCGGACTTTTTTTTTTAGATTTCACTTTCCCCCTTATGAACCACTTTCAAGGGGGATCTGTGGAATAAGTATTTTTTAGATTCCAGTTTTCCCATCTGAGGGGGATTATCAGGGGGGAATTTCGAGACTTTTTTTATTGAGTCCACTTTTCCCCCTCAGGGGGGGATTTGTGGAATAAGCCAGCAAAAAAATGGGCATTTTTCACAAAAACTTTTTTTTTTGCCAATCGATCCTGTTACATCTATGGATCAAAAACCTCAATTGGACCAAATGAGGTTTGAGTACTAGAAAAGTCATAATCGCAAAAATCGTTTCCCATACATTTCGTAGGAAATGAGACTCGGACTTACATTTTTTACCATTGATAAACTGGCCGCTACAAAATAGACTGATCGAAAAACAAATAAAAACAATAACTTTAGGTATTACCTATTTCATTTACATTTGGACTCACCTAGAAATTTTACTTTTGTGCTCTAAGTTATGAGGTGTTCAAAATGGTACCTAGCGTTTTGACGTAGGCATAGGTTTAAAATATATAAAAAAATAAAAAAATCAAGAGGCGTGAGATCAGAACTGCGAGGTGGTCACGGTAAAGGACCATGTTTGTATCCACTGTTCAAATTAGAACGGGTAGGTACGAGTATGGCGGCTGTTGTGCAGAATTTCAGAAATTACAAGCAAATAAGCAACAAACTATCTTGATTCTGTTTTGAAATTAAATTATGACGCGTATTCGTTCGGAATTTGAAGTTTTTTTTTTTTTTTGTTTATTTCTGGCCAGTCTTCATAGCGGCCCATCTATCCATCACAAAAAACTAAGTTGGAGTCTCATTTCCTACGAAATGTATGGGAAAAGTTTTTTTGCGATTTATGACCTTTCAAGTACTCAACCCTCAGTTGGTCCTGTAGAGGTCCTGTTGATCCTTATAAGAAACAGGATCCATTGGCACAAAAAAAAAAGATTTTGTGAAAATTGCCCATTTTCCTGCTGACAATTTTTTTTGTAAATCTGAATGCAGATCAAAATTTCACAAATAGTTATGGACAGTCTCTTAGGACCGTTTTCCTGTAGCTACAACGGTTAAAGTCCTTACTGCTCCATCTCAAAAATCCACCCTGTTACTGCGGTTGGTGTACCAAGCATTGATGTATTAAATTAAAGATAAGGTACGCGCTCCTCAATGTGGACCGCATAAATTAGGTGAATGAACACAATCGCCCTACATTACTCTCGGTTTGCGGGTAATACCGGAATCGTAGTTTGTTTCCGAGTTGTTATGGGTACGTAACAGTGACAATTATTGCTATCTCGTTCCCGCTATAGCCCGCGTGCGCTATGCTTCGGTTGTCGAACACATGACGCACGACATCGGGTCCATTTGATATTTACGTGATGTCAGAGAGTGGCCTATATTCCTATTTAATACATAAATGGTCTCAAATAAATAAATAAACGTACTTAATTGACTGCACATGTTGTAAATATTAAAATTACTCCTTGCTCCTCTTTCCAGATAACAAAATGGCGCCGATACTGTACAAGATAGACGCCAGTCCGCCAGCGAACGCGGTGAGGATACTCGCTGATATTATCGGGCTGGAACTGGAGCTCAGAGACCGCGATTTTGGCGCTCTGGAACACAAGTCTCCTGAACACGTTAAGGTATGTCAATTAAATAATCATAAGATTTATTCTGAGACTAGACTCCGTGGGTAAAATAAATACAATGAAGTTAGTAACTAATAATTATTAAACAGGCACTATGGTCCACCTGAAGGACTAAGTGCGGAAACCAAACCCTTTAAAATCATCACATCACATCACACTATCACACTAATATTATAAAGGCGAAAGTGTGTGTGTGTGTATGTTTCTTACTTCTTCACGCTCAAACGGCTGTACCAATTTTGATTAAATTTTGAATCAAAACACAGTACAGACATTATTAAAATAATTGGAGTGGACTGGAGCCTAAACTACGGCACCCCTGTATTTCAGGACTCCAGGTCTTCCTCCCGCGGCGAGTAAGTTGGTACAATGTATAACTGAATGACAAATATAGGTGTAAATATATTTATTGCATGTGCTGTGTGAGTGCGTGTGTGTGTTGTGAGTGTGTTTGTGATGAGTGTGTGTACAGTTGCACGCATCTGTGTTTGTATATAGGTATGTATGCGTGGATATTGATGAGTGAGCTTTGACTGCTCTTGATGTAGGAGGAGGTAGCTGACACCCTGGATTAAGACATAGGCTACTTTTTATCCCGAAAAAATGTAGTGTTCCAAGGTGAGCAAGGAATTGTAATACATTTTTGCCCTTTTACGTTTAATCTGGTATTTGGTAGTCTGCTTTTTTGCAATAAACATACATTTTTTTCGTACAGGTTCGTTTCCGTACATCGTTTTTGGTACAGGTTTATGATGTTGTACATAAATTAATGAGATCGGCTACAGTCTAACAACGGTGCGTGGCGTGTAAATCAAAATCAAAATAATAAAATAATAATCTACCTATCTATTTTACTCTACAGCTGAATCCTATGGGCACAGTACCGACGTTGGTGGACGGTGATTTCGTCATCTCAGAAAGGTAAAAAATTCTTGTTTTTTTTTATCTATTATATACCTGACTATTTAAGCACGTTCAATTAGGTACGGAGAAAAAAACCATTTATCTTGTGCTTGTGCACAAAGACATTTTATTAGGGAAGATTGTTCGCGACGAAGCGTTACATATGTAAATTCACATAGAAATAGTTTAGAGAGTTTGGGTTTGCGACGAAACGTCACGTATGTAGTTATATAGATGTATCTAATTTTATACTACCTTAGATTCACTTAGAAATAGTTATATTGTTTGGATATATGTATAGATAAATAGGGAAACTTGAATATTAACTTAAATTCAAATAGAAATAGCCATAGTGTTTGTAAGGAAACCACAGTTTAACGAGTTTAGTTTGTGAAACCGTAAGTACGACCATTTCCACCTCAATTAGGTGGGCTATATAGTTATATGTTATAGTTTTTTTGGTGTATCCAGGTAACCTAGATCAAGACCTAGCCCTGGACCTAACTTTTAGGTATCTAATCAAATAAATAGACCCAGTTAATTGAGCTTGAATGTCGTAAATCGTTATTTTTGTAATGTGTAATTTTTTGAGTTTAGCAGGTGACTTTTCAGGGCGCGTCACGCCCTGAAAAATATACTTGTAACGTTCTGAATATTAGATTGTTGTAGGTCTATATACTGGCTCAGGCCAGTATCTGTAATCAAAATAGAAATCGGTCTAATAGTTTCCGAGAAAAACGATTAGAAAACCAATTTAAATTAATAATACTAATATTTTTCCTTGTTCTCACTGAAAAATTCCTTCAGATATAAGTAGATACAGATACCTCAGGTCATGGGGAATTTTACAGGGATTCTAACCATGTATAACATGCCTTATATATGTGTTGATATCAGGTGATATTATGTAATCATGTAACATGTACATAACGAAAATGTTAATAAATTAACGTTGAATCAGGAAGTAATTAGCGGCCCTCGTTACGGTAAAGTAGGCTCGTGGTTAATCAAACGTAATAAAAATTGAAATTCGTAGTCATCAGCAAGGAATATTTTACATTTTTAAATAACTTCAGTGTGTTCCCGAGAGTCCCTAACTCGCTTCCTGAGGGTGCAACCAAACTATGGTGTTTTAATCAGGTAATATAACCCCCAAGGGTTCCAGGACCCTTCTCCTTTGGCAATGGTACAGTTGAAAACGAAAGCAGGTGTACAGTTAAAAACAGTATCAGGTGTTGAGAAATAAACTCTTGAAGATAGCAGGCTGCTCGAAGATATCTGGAACTATAGGTGCAGGACGTCAGCGCCGTCTGGACTGGGAGGCCTACACACACACCGGGATAACACCCTGGATAGGCACCCTCCCTACACCTACATCGTGTCCGACGATCACGCCCGTCCGGCACAAAGATATTGATAAATTAGTTAAGAGTAAACAATGACAAACCAATGTGTATTTGTAAAATTGTATATTACCTAACTGCAATGACTGCTGTTCTTTTTTTTTTTTTTTTTTTATTTTTGTAGGTAAGCAAAATCAAAGTCCCTTGACTTCAAAAAGGTTGAAGACCCCTGGTTTGAGTCTAAAGATAAACCTTGTTTTATGAGACATTTCATTGTATTTTCCAGTCACGCTACAATGAAGTACCTGTTGTCGGTGTACGGACGCGACAAGAGCGAGTCGTTGTACCCGAGCGACGTGCGCACGCGCGCGCTCGTAGACCAGGCAATGTTCTTCAACGTTGGCGTATTCTTCATCAGGCTCAAAGTTATTGTTGTGAGTATTATGTCATGGAAATGAATTGTTAAGCTAAATTGACACCCCACGTCAACTTGCCGTGTAATAGCCAATAACACGGGAAATTGACGTGGGGTGTCATTTTTATACAACTGTCAAAGAATGACAGTTGTGATTTGAATTCACGGACAATTTGCATTGGTTGTGAATTTGCTTCACATGACACCAACAAAATCACAGTTTTCGTTTTGAATGGGTATGCTCCCGAGGTGGTCCCATCGTCACCAAGTCAGAATCTGATGAGGAGATCTCATGGAAATCGAGGGAAATCCACAAATTTTATAGGCACACCTATAGCGATTCGGGTATTTTTTAAAGTAACTCGTGCATTTGCTCTCAGAAAGCACCATTTGGGGAAGTGGACCTGATGATGAAGATCACAGATGGCCACCGGAACTACTTAATAATAAGTATTTAACGGGTTCCGATTCGATTAGGTACTTTGAAATGGTTGCTAAGCAATTTATGCTCGTCACAATGCATATGGTGAGTGGCAGTTCTACTGGTTCTTACCAGGAGAACTCCTCAATAATGAACGTCCCTGCATCGGGAAAAGCAATATTTTGTAAAAGGTGATTAGCAGTTGACATGAGGCTATTGTAACTTAGATAAATTTAAAACTGACCAACTAAAAACTGAAAAATAAAAAACGTTTGTTACACTGTAGCAGCATCAACATCGCCACATACGGACGACACGTCACACTGACGTCACGCAAAATCCTGCATCGCGCAAGCGGAGTTTACCGCGTTTCCTTCGACGCTCGTGCGGCGCGAGTCAAATGAGCTAATAGTCGGCGTCTGAGTAACTGAGCTATAGAAGAGCTAGTGAGTAACAAAGAGTCCAAACTTCCAAAGAGCTATTGACTATTGAGGGAGCCGAGCCGTCTCCTTCGACGCGCGTGCGGCGTAAGTCGAATGAGCTAATAGTCGGCGTCTGAGTCACTGAGCTATAGAAGAGCTAGTGAGTAACAAAGAGTCCAAACTTCCAAAGAGCTATTGACTATTGAGGGAGCCGAGCCGTCTCCTTCGACGCGCGTGCGGCGTAAGTCGAATGAGCTAATAGTCGGCGTCTGAGTCACTGAGCTATAGAAGAGCTAGTGAGTAACAAAGAGTCCAAACTTCCAAAGAGCTATTGACTATTGAGGGAGCCGAGCCGTCTCCTTCGACGCGCGTGCGGCGTAAGTCGAATGAGCTAATAGTCGGCGTCTCAGTCACTGAGCTATAGAAGAGCTAGTGAGTAGTAATGGCAATTAATGCGATTTCGAATTAATTTCATTAGCGTGTGAACTCTTGAGTCTTGCCGTGTTAATTGCTATGGCTATGCTATTTACTAATGACGATAATTGATAATAATGAAGTATGTCAATTTTGTTAACGAAAGCGCTCTGACTATTTAGAAAAGTACATCGCTTCGCATTTCACAGAATTTCGCGACTACATTTAATTTGCTAAATGCTAAATGATCATTCACACGCTAACAATGAATGCGAATGCTAATTAATCCATCAGCTAGAAGAGTGATATAGCTCTTTAGAGTGAATGAGCTAATCTCTCTTTTTCTTTTCAGTGAGCTATTTCGCCCATGTCTATTGCAGAACACAGAGTACATTGTATAGAGGAGAACTCGGGTGTGCCATACGTTGCGTCTTGCGGAGAGATGTAAAGAACTCGAGTCCTCGAGTCTTTTGAGTCCTAAATTTTAGGCTCAGCTGACAAATTGCACAGCTCGACTCGTTACAACAACACCCCCAGACTAGAACACTTAAGTCTACTTATAGACTCGAGCGCAACATGGCGCTCAGCAGGCTAATTCACGTAACTAAAGAAGTGCGGTAGCAGTGCAGTTGCAATTAAGTTTCGATCAAAACAACGCATTTCGTATTCTACTATTCTCTACGGCTGTCAGATACTATATATATTCAGCTATCACTCAAACTTAAACTTCATTGCACCTGCACTGCAACTTGATCGGCGCGTCATGAAATTACGTGAATTAGCCCCAGGTCTTGATTCGAGCTCGAGTCGTTTCACGCGACGAGTCCCGCTCAAGTTCTTTTCCATTTGGAGTTCCTTTATAAATAAATAGGGAATAAAATATAAGTCGGAATAAAAATAATATAGAAGAGACCACTCGACCGTCTATGCACATACGATGTAAGAAAAAATATTTTACTCATGATGAAACATGATTCTAAACATAAACAAATCACATTATGTACCTAATTACTTAATATACCAATATTTTTTATTATATAAACGTTTAATCAAAAAAGTCTAACCACGATGCTAGACACATTATAGCTTGTATCGTCTTATTACTAAGTCTGTTTCTTTTTTTTGTGATTAAATTACCAGATCTTGAAAATGCCTGTTCGCGCTCAAGACTCGATACACTCGAGCTCTTTTTAAGACTCGAGTTCTTTTTGAGACGTGAGCTTGTTTTTAAGACTCGAGCTCTTTTTGAAATACGAGTTCTATTTTGGCGCTCGAGTTTTCGAGAAAGGTCTGCAGATCGGCTCGCCTCAAGGCTCTGAGTTTTGTTAGTACACCGAGTCTTGTAAAATTGAGCCGAGTCTATCGAATTAAGACTCAAAGACTCGAGTTCTTTACATATCTACTTGCCCCGCACCCAGGCGCGAGGCCGCGTGTTTCTCTGCATGTAGGCGCGTGACCTGCAACACTGCGCGTGAATGCGTTTTCTGTGTGTTGCACTACGCGTGTTTTCAATGCAAAGAGAGATAGTTTCAAGCAACGTAAGAACACGCACTCCCGCGCTACGCTGCGTAATGCGGTGCAGTGTGCGAATCGCCTTCAAAATCAAAATCAAAAATATTGTTATTGCCCTAGGACCTATAGGGCTACCAACAAAAAAACATTTTTGTTATTATGATTATGTGAAAGCCTACATGGGCACTTATGAAACGTCAGAAGCTAGGTGCACGGTTCCAATTGGTAGTTTCCTATGGAGAAGAGCCGGCAAGAAACTCCACGGTCACTCTTTAAAAAAAAATGGCTTTTACAATGTTTTCAAATTACAGTGTTAATAGGTATGAGAGGACAGCGTAGGCCCGTCAAAAGTACCAGGAACTTAACAAAATAGAAAATGGTTTAAAGATCTACAGTCTAATAAGCCTACAACGTCCTCACATTGACAAAAAAAACAATATAAAAAAAGATTAAAATAATAAAAGTTAGAACCTTGTTGAAATTTAAATTGTAGGTAGTTTTACTTACCTTAGTATTACTTACCTGAAAACACTTTCTACAAAAACTTTTTAATTATTATTATGTTAGCCCATGCTGTCCCACTGCTGGGAAAATTCTCGCCCCATTATTTCCTCTTCGCTCCACCTAGCCTGAGGACGTAAGGTAGGACGCCCTCAGGCTAGGTGGAGCGACGATCTTCGCAGGGTGGCTGGTGGCAGCTGGATGAGAGTTGCCGAGAATCAAGCTGAATGGCGTGCAATTGGAGAGGCCTATGTCCAGCAGTGGACTGCTATGGGCTGATGATGATCATGATGATGATGATTATTTCCTCTTCACATTACTTCTGTTTCATCAGATTTTTTAGGACAGACTATAGTAATAAGGGGACGATAACCGACTTTTAATGATTTTATACTGAAGATCACGTGTAAACGAGTAATGTTAATGATTTGAAAAAAATATATGTTAAATTAGAGCATTTTCTCAATAACTTAATATGTGACTATTTTAGATTATGTTTATTACATAGTGAAAGTAATTTGTAAAGTTATGTCTAACGCGGATAAAAAACTGAGAGTGGCGCAAAATCTACCGAGCGTATTTTTCTGAAACCTTCACCAATTTAAAGTTAATTTAATTATTGGTCTTTTATACGCGTTTTATTAAAATACCTTTTGTTTTGTGTATAGTAAATTAATAATGCGTCAAATTGGGGACAGCGCTCCTTGATGGGCGAGTCCTATTACTGGCTGAACGTACGACGCGTTGCGTGAGCTCAGTACAGAACACGCAAGCTAGGCTAGCCAATCAAGATCACTGGCATATATCTGAGTCTTAATGATATATATTATTTAACAGCTACCAGCTTTATTCGGAGAGCTAGATGGCCCCACGGAGCAGCACAAGGCGGACATCGACGAGGCCTACGGCGTGGTGGAGGCGTACCTCGCGAACAACCAGTACATCGTCACTGACCACCTGACCATCGCTGACCTTAGCGTCGGAGCTACCACTGTAGCTTTTCAGTACTTGTATAAATTGGATGCCGCCAAGTTAGTATATATTTACTATAGTTTATGCGAGAAGGTCAAACTTTGTAGTATCTAACATAAACAGTTATTTGGTTTTGTTGGTTTACCATACTCGTATTGCTATCAGCTCTTATTAAGAGCGTTTACACCTTACGGTATTTCATACAAACTTTCAAGCCCTTGTTTTTCGAAATGACTGAACCGATTTTAATGAAACTTCATACGCAAAAGCAGGATTCAAAGGTCTAAAAAGTTACTAAAGAACAATTTCGAAATGTCTTATTTAAAAACAGATAACTGGAAATCTCTGTTACTATGGAAATTTTAAAATCGGTCTAATTTGGCTGAAACACTATTTTTTTTAATGTTCTTTACTAAATTTCTTATCCTGCTTATGCGTATGAAGTTTCATTAAAATCGGTTCAGCCATTTCGAAAAACAAGGGCTTGAAAGTGTATGAAATGCTGTACGCCCTTAACACTTGAAAAAAGCGAAATCAAAGTTGTGTAGTTAGACTTCCACTACGAATATTTGGCCGGATAAGACAATGTACTGGTCAGAACAATTTATTTTGTTTTCAGTTCTTAATATAAGACAAGATATATTTATTTGCTGAAACATTTGTGTACACCTTCACATACAAGAATAAAACTGCGTGCCGGATAACAAAAAAATAAAATAAAGGTTCAGTCATGTTTGCCACATATTAGGCGTGCAAATATTATGATTGGTAATTTATTAGTTTCAATACAATATCATTAATTTAACGTCAATTCGGCAAACAATAATAAATTAGAAATGTCAAAAGCAAAAAAAAAAAATGCATCAAATCTATGTCAACTTAAAAGATTCTGCCAGAAATTCATTAATAGTATAGTACTTAGGAATGCTTTGTTAGTTCGAAATTACTAGTTGTTTTGCGGTTTTACTGTACATTATTAACAACTTCCCTGTCCCCATACAACGCATTTTATGAATACCCCACGCCCACTGTATTTTTCTTCTGATGAATTCGCTTAAGAGCCAAAAATCGCGAAATTTTGTTTTATTTCCTTAAAGGTTAGGGTTTTTGGTATACATCCACGTATCATTAAAGTAATATCACGACACGTTCATGACAAGTAATCTGCCCAATATTGTATAGAAAAATGAGTCACATGTGACTCATGAACTTATCTTAGTACACTCTCGTGAGTCATCGTGAGTCATTAGTGACTCATTGGACAGGGAAGTTGTTAAGCTAGCTAGTTGTTATATATCAGTATCTAGTCTGTCTGTAAATCTGGCTTCTTTTAGGGTCACCGCACACGGGCCACAACCACAAAACGCCGCTACCTGCTACCCTATATTTCCTGTAGTTTTCATATATTTTGTATGTATTCGCCACACCTTCACACATTCTAGCTTCTCGTCGCGGCGTTTGTGGCTGTCGCGTGTGGCCCGTGTGCCGACCCTAAAATGTTCAACTCTAACGTTGTCCGTTTATTTTCAGATTCCCCCGTACTGCTGCGTGGCTGGCTAGATTAGAAGAACACCCTTCATTCAAGAAAATCCTCATTCCCGGTTCCAAAATCCTCGGAGAAATTGTAAACTCGGCCTGGCAGAAAAATAAGAAATAATAAAATTGAATAAACAACGAAAAATTCAACTTTATTTACTTATTTATTTTTCCTAGAGTACAGACGCCAGCACATCAAGCTACTACAATCTGTCAATTTTCTTTAATAGACTTTCAACTTTATCCCTACAGCATAAGGTTCAAGGTTGATTGGGAAAATCTTACAGTTTCGGGTACCTTGACCTGCTGGCGTCTGTACATAACTTTACTGGAATTTTAGATAGCGCCCAAATCAATGATATTATATTAAACAGATATATATATGTTATACACTCACAACACAACCGAAAAAAGTGTTCCGCGCAGCAGCGACAGCACACATACCCACTTTTCATTCATTTACATTTCATTACAAGTAAAAATGATGGCATGATAAAAACAACAACAAAAAAAGAGACAGCTAGTGTTGTCAATTGCGCGTGAATGTAAACAAACATGATTCTGGCCACCAATCACCGAATGTTGGCATCACAGACTAACAAATACGTCCCAATTAGGACGTTTTCGAGTCTTCACGATTGCGCGCTCACAACATACCTATCTGTTTAATATAATATCATTGGCCCAGATGCAATAACACTGAACTTGCCTGGAATTGAACGCGATACTAGGTGCCCTGATTAAAATAGCACAACATACACTTTTTTGTCCTGTGGATCACCACAAAACTATTATGTGACATAACATCACGCTTTGTTTCCCAGAAGGGTTAGGCAGAGGTATAACTATAGGTAGTACACCCACATTTCGCCAGCTATGTTGAAATCCCATGAAAAAGGGGGCGAGCCTATTGCCATGATCAACTGGACACAAATGCCAGACAACAGGCTGCCACTGATAAACTATATTATTCATCAATATTAGGGAAAATTTGGTAAGATTTTTTAATTCATAGAAAATGTCAAATGACCATTGATCTTATAATAAAAGGAGGAAGATATGTTACGCGCTAACATCTTAATCAGCAAAGTTGTGCTCGGCGCACGACTATATGCAAATGCCGTAAGGTGTAAGTTGACGTTGCAGCGCGGCGCCCGCCGCTGCGACTCCAGTAACTTCACCCTCGGCGTGTACCTTGTCTTCTGGCGCGCGTAGATACTCCTCGATGTCCTCCACCTGTGGTGTAGTGCTCGCGGGGGATGTACAGACGGACGTGTTCGGCACACAGGCTCACTTCGGGCCCCGTACGAGCTTTGCCGCAGCAGTTCCTGTTAGTTTGCAATCGGCACAGGATATGAGGTAACAGATGAAAAATTATACATACTTACCTACTTACATAGCCTGTTATAATCATAACCCTCGTTTGGCTTTGCCGTAGACAGGTAAATAGCGCTTGGCACAGCAGTGTTGAACGGCAAACCAAGTTGAACTTTATGCAATAAAGGCGTAAACTTCCGATCTTATGAAAGTCTTCGTTTCAAGTCCCGAGAGGGAATAATAACATAACTACGCCTTTATTGTAGTCTGTTTTAATACAATAGGTAAGTAAAAAGAAAGACTCATGCATACCCTTTGATAACAATCGCGCTCTATATTTATATGTACTCTGAGGCGTACTGTACTGTTGTGATCATCATTGAGGTAGGAATACTAGTCAACAATGGTGATCATCTTCTTTATCTACGGTGATCATAGATTTCAATATAAACTTGTGATAGGTTGTGACTGTTTCAGCGCTATCGTCAGTCATACTTAAAAATTATCTGATTTGAAACCTCGTCAATAGATGCCGCTTGCTATCATAGCTTTAATTATTTCAATTAAATTCTCCAGTAAATAAATTTGTATTTCGTAAAAAACGATTGTTATGTTACCTACCAAGTAAGTTAATTTAAAAAAATATAAAGTTATCATTTTTACTAGTGACATCTGTTATGCATTGATATTTTCAGTTTTATTAAAACTCGAAGAAGCGCCATCTATTAGTTCGAAGAAAAACTTCTAAGTTATTTACGCATTGACCTTGCTTTGCAACTTTCGAACTTAGAACGTTGGAACAACTACATTCGCTGGAATCGGAATTTGAATGGTATGGGCAGGCTCGGCTCGAGTCTCAACGGGCCAACAGAAACGTGTACGGCGAAGTGCGATCGACTCGTCGATGCGCAGCTGTCCCGCCGCTCTTGTCAATTTTAGTTTTTCCGGAACGCGTGTGTAAATAAACAAATTATTACTTTTCATTGTAAAATATTATGAAGTGAAACTTAAGTTTGTTTAATTATCGTGCCGATTCAAAGTGGAGCGTTTTGAATGAATCCGTAACCGCTTCTCGCAATGACAAGGGAGAGCACTCAGTTGCCTTTTGAGAAACCGGAGGCATTAAAATGTTTCATGTGGTCTAATTGATGCCATTTTTTACATAAATAAGTGTATACGTTGATTTTAAGGACTATTGTGGATTGTTTAGTGACGCTTTGAAGTTGTAACCGTCGTTTCGACTCGGTCGGTAGTCGTCTACACGTTTTAAAAATGAGTGTTTTAAGTGGTTTGAGTAAGGCTGACTTCAAAACAGCAAGTGATGGACTGCTGGAACTGCCTGAGGAGCGGCTCCGCAGCCTCATGCGCACGGAGCCCATCACCTCCGTGTACCACGTCGAACAGACACCCTTTGCAAGGTAAACCTATACTTACTTTCAAAAGTTTCAAACTTTTACACTACCTACCTGTCTAGAGTATACAGCGAACAATACGTTTTTTGTATAGGTAAATGTATCTAAGGACAAGCAAAGGAACTACAAGCAAAAAACAAGTTGTATTTTTTGCGTGCCTACTTGGTCTTGATAGATTGGTCCCACATTAGACACGACTCGACCCACACACAGCTGTCAAAGTTGGTAAAACTATTTACAAACTTTTTCTGTTGTTATCTGAACAATTATTAATTCATTCTAGAAAGAATGAGATCAAGGGCATCAATTTTACACTGTCAATGAGTTTTAGATCTCTACAAAGTGTTTAAATTTGCTATAAAAAGAGATATTTCATGGATATTACGATATTACTGATAGCATAAACTGTCGGGCACGCAGTAATCCTTTATTTATCATAACTCCATGTCATAGAGTAATAAAAATAGATGTAACTTGGCAGAATTGAAGATACCTGTGCCTAGTGCAATTTATATTGTTATCAAAATGCTTACAAAATAGCCAAGTTATAGTGTTTATCTTGGTGGTATTCTTGATAAAGATGACTGATGAGTGTGAAGGAGCAAGATAAATGTGATAACAAGTGTTATTTTTGCTGTACAGGAAGACTTGAACAAAAGTTTTAATGCAAATAATTAAATAAGTAGTTGTCACAGTCATGTTGTTAAAAATCTTTTATCTTTCTGTATTTAATACTACTTACATACTTTTATTTCTGTTTTCTAGAAATTTCAGTTGATGCAATAAGAATTGCTTGTTTGAGGACTTTGATAACACAATAAAATATATTCAAGTACCTATTCATCATGACTTTAATAAATTATTAGTAAATACTTAAATAATAACTTGTATATAATTTGTTATCAACACTGCCTTTTGTGATTACAACTTGAAGTGATAGTGAATAAATCATCTCATAATAATTTTGATTTAATAATGAGAATACAGTTTAGTATTATACCTAGCAGGATAAATACATAGTAATTGTTAATAATTATTTCCAATAACCGCTGTTTGTAAATAAATTAAACATTGGAATCAAACATAAAAACAATAATACAACAGCATTTTTTTTTTGGGTGGGAAATTTTCAAATAACTTCTCCCGCTCTGTGCTGAGCCGGAGGGTGTGTCAGGTTTTTACTGACTAAAAACCCACCTGTGTTCCTTCCGTTGCCTGTGTGCCAGGGCCACAATATCCCTTTCGGACAAACTTGCAACCCTGGCAGGATCATACAACAGCTAAGTACCTATAAGGAGTCCCACATAAAAGTAAAAAAATATGTGTTTACCTGGATTTGAAAACCAATAAGTTTAAATTGATTTATTGTATGATTCTTTTTCATTTAAAAACAATAAATAATAAAATAGAAATAGATTAAATAGTTCACGAGGCAGCTGTTCAACCTGCTTTTAACCATTGCTTGTACAATCATGTTTAGTGTATGATTAACTTAATGCGTTTTTCATCTTTTAACTTCCGATAGAAAAAGAGGGGTGTGAGTTATGGGGGTCATGGGGGATGGGGTTTGTATCTGTGTGTCAGTCTGTGGCATCGTAGCTCCCAAACGGCTGAACCGATTTTGTTTTGTTTTTGTTAGTACAAAAATGATTTGAAAAAAAAAAAATTGGTTGGACAAAAATAGGCCATTCATGAATAAAACTCAGTCACTCACTGTCATTAGATCGATATAAGGTTTTTGTTAAAGCATATTCTCCAAATAATCTGAACTGTCTACCTTAACCTTGTTTATCCAGCCTACACATGACATCAGCTCCCCATTAAACCGTAAACAGCCACCCTGTTGCCGAACGTGACATAATTAGCCAATCAAACAGCATCAGTCGTATGCGCGTCGCATTCGCAAGTATTAGCATTGTGGTCAAATGTAGAGGAACGTAAACAATGCTGCATGTCTGACTACTTTTCCTGACGGTATCTGGCGGTTGCCGCCATCTTTCTAAGCGGCCTGCACTGGCGCAGCTTAGCCCTATTCGTCGTACTGTATGAGAAGTCCAAAGAATTATGTAGCTTATCTCAACAGATGCCAAATGCCGAAAAAAAAAACCGACTGTAATTTCTATGCACTCATAATTTTCTTGGTGCATGCTTGCATAGTAGTGTCCCATTTTAGAGGTCGATTCTCTTAGAGAATTGAATTTTGAAACGCGTGTAAAAATCGAGTGTTCACGGTCTTGAATTACAAATTCACCATGGTTCAGGTTGCATGTTCCGAAAATTACATTATTGATTACGTTTTTTGCGCTGAATTACTTACGATGACTTCGTAACACGAATTGTAAAGATTTTATCTAACCCTTCAGGTCTACCAAGAATGTTATACCTACTACGTTTTGCACCTGGTCGTAAATAAAGACCATTAAAATTAAACGAGCTATGGGTAAAGTAAGGTGTTACATTATTATACTCTCACTCAGATTAAGATTACGAAAAAGAACCTGACTATCTTATCTTGGTGTCAGGTAGTTTGAGCTTAGTTACTGGAACAGGGCATTGTAACACAAATTGCATTATTTCCCTAATTAGTACCTACCGACAGTACCGACCTATCACCACTTCGTAAAACTCTGTTTGTTTCCCTCTAATCAGCTAGAAATAAGGTAATAATAATAATTCACGTCATTAGATGTTACTGGTTTTAATCGACTTATTAATAATCGTATTACACAGTATTGTTCGTTAACAAGTTTATTACCCGACCTAGTTTCATGAATTGATTAAATTAGAAGGCAGAATTATGTATTAAAATTGTTAGTTTTGTTATTATATTATTGACAGCCTAATTATTGTGTTACTACAAATCAATCTCTTATGGTATTTTATAGGTGAAGCGAAAACATTGTGTCCCTTTTTACGAAAATTACGCGGATGGAGGCGTAGGTACGAAATTTGATACAGTTAAGTGCACTCCTCCTCCATATAAAGACTCTTACAGACTGGCCGATATATCGCGGGCGCGACAGGTAGCGCGATCTTTGTCGCACCCGCGATATCGCACCAGTCTGTACGAGCCTTTATATGGAGGAGGAGTGCACAAAGGTAATATTTTTATTAAAATATGCATTAGAAATAAATTAAATTAATAAAAAACATTACACACACTACTCGTACCATGCGTTTGTCACACACTCAGTACCAGGGTTTCAAGACTTGAATATAGATAAATGTGACTGAAGTGACAGCTTGAGCATGGAATAACTAAGTACTTTATAATAGCATGGAATTAGTAAGTACTGTATAATAGCATGGATTTAGTAAGTACTATATAGATTGTACGTAGAGGGGGCGAATTTCGACCGTGTGCCACCACGGCGGCCAATATCAGTGGAGACTGGAGACTAGCCATCTACTCGGTTGATATTATATTGCATAAGTGTGTGCGCGGACACAAGTGCACTCACTCTCATAAAAAACTTATAAGTAATACAATAATAATTAAGATTATTTTGATGTAGGTCTGAGAAGTACGTTGTACCGAAGTCGAGTGAAACAAACAGCTGATGGGGTGTTACTCGTATCAGTTAAATTTTATTGATTAATGGCATTCATGTATTTGGTTACTGATTATGCCAATTTAAAAACGTGTGAGTAATTATTCTCAGAACATACAAAATGGCAGTTCTCATATGCGTAGCAAAGGATAATGAGCGTTTTATACTTCAAAGAAAACAACTAGAATGCCGACTGAACATGTTTAAAGAGTGACGTGTCCGTCTTAATTACCCACATAAACATAAAGCTAATTAAACAAAATTACCCATTTCTATTCTTCCTGATCATACTCAGAAACGATACGTACAGTCGACCGCACGTAACTGGGCGCACTTTGACCTTGAGCTGGCCTAGCGCAGTACGAACTTTCAATAGAATACTAGGCCAGCTTAAGCTAGTTCTGTTACCTGTACCTATTCTACGTTAATAAAATTAATGTAAAGTGCGATGATAATTGAAACACACACGGTTGTAATAGTCTGAATATCATTAACAAGGTCCATTGTAACGTCAGCCGTAATAATAGTTATAATTATGAAGTGTTTATGACGTAGAACTCATCATACGGTTGTTTCGAGTCGCATCGGACGTGTCGAGTTACGAATACGATAGTACCTTACAGACCTACGTAAATAATACTACACTATGGATAAGACACGTACAGACAGAAAATAATAATGCTGGGGAGTTTGTTACGCCACTTCTTCCCAGCTAAAGTACTAGGAAGTGGTGTAGGGTGGTTTGGGGGACTGTCATGTATGTAATTTTGACGTACGAAATGTGTAAGTACTTACTTGCGTAATTTGAATAAATTAATTTCGGTTCAGATTTTTGTACTATTAGAATGATAGAATCTATTATTTTTTTGTGTAGCTAAAAATGATAACTGTTTATTTAAATAATCTAGTTTACCACATTTTTTTTTTTTTCTAAAAATAACTGTCTGCCAATACAGTTTACTGGGTGGATACTACAATACGACAGTAAATTAAACTGTGCAATTTATCTAGTAACGTTTCCATAAGTGTGCATACGAAAATTCAATCAAATATAAGTATCCTAAATAAATAGTTTAGTCAAATATATAGGTTATTCATTACAAATCATTATATACAATAGATCTAGTATAGTAACTAACTATTTACACTAGGTACACACGGCTACACATCAAGCTATACATTTCCAGTATACGCTGACCTCTCATTGTACGGATATCTTATACAATGCGAGATCAGCTTTTACTGGAAATGTATATCTTGATGTGTAGCCGTCTGTACTAACGAACGAGATAAACAAAAAAAGGACACTTAAGCGTCGAAGTACTCGTTAGCATCGCAATCATCCGGGAACGTACCCACCCAGAAGACTGACAGCATTGCCACGTTGAATGGCAATGCTAATTCTTTGGCCAAAGAACGAGCCAGCCCTCTGGGCCTCAAGTCTGCTATTACAATAGTGTCAGAATGGTCGATCATTGATTTCATAATTGTTGATTTTGACAAGTTTGGTAATCTACTATTATAATGGCGTCATTATGACTTTCCAATGGTCGGCCACTGACACTAGGTACATTGAAAGAAGTTGCATTTATTGGTAATCTCGTACATAATGACAAATGAATGACATTTCTACTAATGGGTTTTATAATAATGGCAATACGACAATGCCATTATAATAACACAATTCTATTACGAGAACATTGACCGACCAATGATCGACCATTATGAATTTAGCAGATTACGAACTTTTAGCAAAATGACAATGGGATCGTGTTGGAATGACTGAATTTATAAAAATAGCAGATTTGGGGCCCTGTAGGCTAATTGCGTAACACACTATCGGTTTCAATTTGACAGTTTAAGAACATTCATTGCGTTAGTTAAGTTGCTGAGCAGACAAAGTTTTCTAACATATGATGCAATGGATTAGCAATATACTTCAAAATCATTCAGATTCCGATTCAAACTGTGTTACGCAATTAGGGTGCTGGTCACGTGAAGTGTCGATCAGTCGGCGCGAAATTTTCTTAAAAAGGAGACGCGCTCGGGCCTCATGATCATGACCCGTGCTTTTTGACCCCAAACGGCTCAAAACTGTAGTAACCCATAAGATTACAGTATTTGCGCCGCTTGAGGGTCTCCGCAGCCGCAGCAGCGCAGCCAGCACAGCCAGCCGTGCTTGGAATATGAGATGGCGCATGGGTGTCGACACAGGTTGCGTCCCACACCAGAGGCCTACCCACCTTCCAAGGCAATAATGGTTTAGTCACTACATAAAGCTAATCAAAGATTGGCAGAACCCATAGTCAATACCTATTCGATGACTAGATGTTTATAATTTTATTAATGTGATTATTTAGAAATATTATACCTTGCCTCGCCTGAAAGTCCTGAAACAGTATAACCTAGTTTTACGTAGCTTTAAGCAAATTTGTATTTAAAATTTTACCTTTTTACCGGAATAAACTTTGATTTGTTTTACCCAAACTGTCTGTCTTATTAGTTCTTGAACCATAGAATCATTAATATAGTGCGATTCGGGACACCGCAGTCACGAGTAATACCGTTCGCTACTACCGGTCCTACTTAGCTATCGACTACCGACCAGTTAATTGTAGTTTTTGTCAAATGATTGCTATTGTCCCCTCTGCATATACCGGCTCGAAACGAGTTAGTCGGCAAAACGATTACATTTCCCCTTACCATGTGTTGTAACCTACGACAGTTTTTATCTAAGATTTCCGCAGATGTCGATGTGTTTATAACCTCTGGTTGCAGATGTTTGGCCTGGGTACAATAACTTGTTTAAAATAACCTATCTGGGGTAATGGATTGTCGAATGCTGCGAAACTTTGTTGAATAAGACAATGAGCACATTGTCGAAATTATATTTCTATTAAAAACGTGTGCTTGAGTTCATAAGCTTTAGAGTAGACAGCAATCTTGAACAACCTTCATGGTGGTGAGGGCGACAGCCATATATTTTCAAACAATTCTACTCTTAAGTTCACCTGATTTTAAGAGAACTCCACATTCACAAGTCAGTGTGGAAGTTTTCGCTCAATGAACGTTTTCGTTCTTTGATCCTCACATAAATAAATTACAAGGTGTATTTATTCCTAGGAATGCTCCGTCTTTATTAGAACCCATAAGAAATTAGTACGTGGAAGTGACTGAGTGGAATACCTCATTTTAATTACCATTCACAAAGTCATCGTTTAGTATAGTATTGCTCATTATATTCACGTATTTATTAGTTAGTAGGTTTCCGTTGCAAACAGAACGACTACTAAACTACCTTTATAGGAGCGGTCATCATATGAGTCCACAAATGGATATTAGTGGCAACAAACTTGGGCTAGCACACAAACCAGTCCGAGGAAGCCAAGTTACACACCATTCAAGATGATTACGACGAACGCTTTTGACTGCCGATTGCTGTATTATGGAATATTGCTATGAAACTTGAATGACTTAGCGGATTACTCGATTACGGGTCTTGCTTGCCTATCTAGATCACCTCGCATTTCAGCTAAATCACGATCCGTTTTTATTTCTAGGCCTGCCTTTAATTTGGCTTTAAACACTTCACTGATTCCGATATTTTGATTGAGCAGGCATTTAGGTTGCCGTTAATGTCCGAGGATAATCTTCCTCCGTCGTAGTGATCGTACTTAAAGAAGAGGAGTAAAAACCTGTCCCAATTATAAAGCTGGAGTTGACCCAAACTGAAGCAAGTTCTTTCTAATA
Organism: Tiliacea aurago; assembly: GCA_948098905.1. NCBI lineage: Eukaryota > Metazoa > Arthropoda > Insecta > Lepidoptera > Noctuidae > Tiliacea > Tiliacea aurago. The sequence goes on from OX402585.1 coordinate 24,058,098, forward strand.
TTCTCATACGAATGACGATAATTAAAAGTAACGTTAGATAACTTCTTCGATTACACCTAATCTAAGAAATTATCTAACGTTACTTTTTTTTTGCTGAAGTTATTTATTATGTACTACATACAAAAGTCAACTATCGGAAATAGCCCCCGGTCACTCGGTTACGGTTAGTTTAAGTGAAATTTAACATTTCAACAAGCCATGGACGGCTGGCGTTTGAGTAAATGAAAGGAATCGTTTAGCGCCCGCCAGCGGTTATTGGCAATTTCTCCGCGCGACGTCGCCCGGGGCGCCTCGTTTCCCGGGAGCCCGGCGCGACTCGGTGCGATAGCAGTTTTTGCTCGTCCGGCGACGCCGGCGCTGGCGAGATGTAATCGTGGACTTTCTACAGCTGAGCGGTTGGTCGCCAAAGCGGTTTCACTTTCATGCAGCGGCGGAATGCGGCCGGACCTCCGACCCGCGGCCGCCGTGTCACCGCTGCGTAGTCTTCCCCCACACGCGCCCTTACGGCTCGCCGAACAAACGTATGCACATGCACGCCGCCGATCATGCTCAACATGCTTTACATATCAACGACGCCTCCGAGTAAATCGTATTATAATACAGTTGGATTATTGAATAACTTTCATGTGGCGGCTATAACGGTTCTCTCGCATACGATCACCGCCTGCAGGGAACCAGTCCCGATTCCGACATTTGGTATCGCTAGAGCTAACGCATCACTATACTATAGATAGATAGATTATCGGTCGCGGGTTAATTTTTATTCTACAAGCGGCACGAATACCTGAGTTGGATGCCGGCGCCGACTGGCGAACTATCCGTGCTAATATCTTATTCGTGTCATTAGTGCGAAATGCCAGCCGTTTGGCACCCGCGGCGCCGGCCTCAGCGTTCCCTCGCGGCCGATGCACCGCCCTGGGCCGCACCAGCTAAATTCGGGTCCGTTGCATCACGCATCACTTTCGGTTTCGTTTGTCACGCAGCTATTTTAGATCGAGTGTCGATTATTAGAACGCTGTTTTTAGCCATAGCGACCCGTTAGACATTCGGAACGCTCTGGCATCATGACTAACCCGTAAAACGCTCAGGAAGTTAACCTTTCAGGCCCTGATGTCTCTCAAAGAGAGTTAATTATTTTACTATAAGCTTAACCTCGCGTTTCTTATTCAAATAAGACGACGGCAGCTAAAAGAGGATACAATAAGGCTAGAGCTACGTTTCAAAGTCGGCTCCTAGTATGCAGTGAGTCTCGGAGTACTTGCAGTTATCTCGAGTTTGCGGAACGAAACCCGATCCGTATGCAGCGGCACGCGAGCGAGGCCAGCGCGTCCGCCGCACATATACTCGTACCATACCCTATCTACCGTTGGGCCAAACAACTATTTTTCTTCGCCCGCGAACTGATTCGCTGCACCTCCCTTGCGTGTAGGTAGGTAAGTACGAGTATAAGATGTATCCGATCTCGCCGGTTCTTGGGGTATCAAAATACAAGTTGATGGGGAGACGCAGACGGTGGCGGCTCGTTAGTGCTCGCAGTCGTCATGCTCCGCGGACGTCCCGGTTGCTCTGTGGTCGGCGGTCTTGCCCTTCATTCGCAAGGCCGTCGGGCAAATGGTCACCTGCGCCGGGATCGCAGGCGGGCGTGCGTCGACCGCCGGTTGTGCAATCAGCGCGACACCTCGGCGCACGTGGGCGATCGCCTGCAGCTCGAGAACAATCGAGCCTCTCATTCAACAACAAGCCCACTGGAATGCGGGCTTTTGATATCGTTACAAAACCAACAGTAACGGTGGGCCAATGTCAACACGGCTCCTGTATTGACTTTTAGATTGTCTGTATGGTAATGCGATCGCCGCAGCGTGCGGTGTCTGCATCGCGTATTAGCCGCGCATTCGTGTAGGCGACTAGATTTTCCGACACTCGGGTTGGGCCACTTGGCATAATGTGGCCACGCAGCGCCGCTACGTAGCGAAAGTCTGGCCGACCTTCGGCGTCTAGATATGGGCAGTAATATCTACCTCTGATCTCGATATACCTAATTACGAATCGACTAAGAAACTGCTCGGTGACAAGTTGTATGAATTAAATGTTGACTGATTATGATGATACACTGCTCGTTGGTCTTCCTTATCGCGTTAGTTACGCGATCTGTACTCGATGCAATAATTAACAAGGTCTTATTGCTTCATCACGAGAGTCGCTTATTCTGTGCCTATGTTAGAGCTGGCGAGAAGATCCGAGTCTCGAAATAGTTGGAGGGATCGTATGCATAGATAATTCTCGAGATATGATCGGCTCGGCGACGGCGCTGTCCTGTCTATCGTTGACAATATTTTTAGTAATAACAATCTTGGGTATGCACTGTCGAGATGGCATCACTTTATCAGCCGTGTGTCAGTCGCTAATTTTAGAATACGATATAGTGGAATGTTGTGGAGTGCTCTTTGTTGTTATATGTCATTATTCTCTATGTCTAAACTCGACGTTTTTCTTGACCTGTGGTAAGTACACTCAGGTCAAGAAAAACGTCGAGCTAGTCTTGATTTCTCGAAGCTCCGATATTGTGTTTATTGAAACTGGAAAAACTAATAAAGATGGTTTATAGTTCGTATGCGCGTTATGTGTTAGACTAGATAGATGGCCCAGTGAACTCGATTGCATCTCGTCTGAATCAGCCATGTTAGCATGAATCACACAGTTATGAGATTTCGTGATGTAACGTGCGGACTTCCCAGGCCAAGAAATTCGGACACGTCTTCAAATGTCACATTAATAATAAAGCAATTTATAAAAAATAAAACGTTGCTTTATTTATGCGAGTGTTTTATTATCATATCAAGTCACCGTGTAATTATGTTGACATCCATTAGTTCATACAATATCAAATCGCGAACATTCCTGATTCAAAAATCGCTCATTTCTCGTGCGTCATCCAATTCACATCGCTTGTAAGTACGAGTACCCTTATCGTTGTTATCTGCGTTTGCAAATGCAATAAGCTGGTACATAATATATCTGCGCAGAGGTCTGGGACTAATATTGACGTGTCTCGGTTACTCTGTTTGCACGGTTGATGGATGCGGTTCGCCGTTTACACTCCCTTCCATAACCTTGGGCCGAGTTCAGTGACTCGTCCGTCATACGCATCTCGCTTGTCTTTAATTGTACACTTCCGGAGTATTTCCATCCAGTCGGGACCTACGGTATCGGGCGTCACGTTCACGTGCATCCTGCCCAAGAATGTGTTCTATTTATACGACGTGATTTGTGGAGCGCGCCGTGAACTAAACTTCTGTAACTGATGCTGACTGTAATGTTGAAATGTATTACATTTTATGGCTAGTTTACTAATTTCGGGCAAATACTCGCGTCAGCGGTGATGGATCCTACGAGTTCGGCTCGTATTGGCTGTAAACGGCGGTGTTATTCCAACATACCACGGTGAGGATTTATAGCGCGTCGACCGGCGCTGCGTAAATATAATTAGAGAGGCTATTTATCAGCACGGCGGAAGGGCGCTCGCTATCGCCGCCGTAAATCTCCTGCAGCCTCTGACGGCTCAATCCGGCGAAGAAGTGGAATGTCATGCTAATCGCGACGGTGCGGACCGCTCGCGAATTTGTCCTTCGGCCGCACGGAGCTATCCCCCATACGTTACAATCAGCCGGGATTACGAGCTGCTCTCCTTCTTAGACGAATAGACGAGAAGCCAAGCACCACCGCCGCTGCTTGTGCACAGGATTAATTTATGCTTATTTTAACTTAAATCGAGCCGGCCTTCCATTCCGTTCGCATAGCTTGGACTGTAGATATTTTGTTTTGGTTATATCGTGTGTGAAGTAAGCAGCTAGTCCAAGGGCAGCGTCGTCGGCGGCGCGTGCGCAGCGGGGCGGGTAATTGGAGCCGTCGCCGGCCGCGCCGACTCCGCACACATCGCACTAAACGCACACGATAAAATACTGGGACTATAATTGAAAAATAGTATAAACAAACAAGTTTTTTTATATAAATTAACGTGGAATAGATTAATATGTTTAAATGCTCTATGGATATGCGATTCATTCATTTCATAACGTTTGAATAATTATTAGGTAACTTTTTAAGGTCACTCATTAAATTTATGTTTGTTTTTGAATGAAGGATTTATGTTATTATTTTACATAATGTTATAAACAAAATATATATCTGACTTGGATCTACCAGCGAATCAATGCTGTAGCATGGGATCCTAGGTTGAGTAAAATGTGAGTGAGATTTTTACTTATAAGTCCAAATTCCTAAATTTCTAACCCAATGCAGCCGGAACTGCTGTTGATTTAAGTACCTATTCCTCCGAGTAGACATCAGACTCGCCTATTCGATGTATTTTATGTAAGGTAGAAAACAACGCCGTTTGTTACTTTGTTAGGAACGTAGATGTTGGTTGCGAGTGCTTGCGGGGTGGTCATGCCCGGGCCTGCACCAGCGCAGCTGAGCATTAGCATAAACCGTGCTCGTGCACCGCCCCGCGGCACAGCCACGATACATGTGGTGCAAGTCGGGAAATAACCGAGGGGATACTTCAAAATTCCAAGAAAGATGCCGTAATTAAAAAACTAATTCTTTAAATAAAATAATTTCTGAGGGGTGCGAGAAAAAAACAGGGCCACCCCATCGTTTTCCAGAATTGGTTTTGAAACCACCAAAAGAACTTTTCCAGCAGATGCTGATTTAATTAATGCAGCTCTGGAAATCAAAGAAAAGAAGCTTACGTTGATAACGCAAACAGAATTAAAGAAATCAAACAAATCAAGATGTCTTCCTAAATCTTTTCTCAAAACCACCGTAAGATATTGCAAATATTGAACGTACTTAAAATCAGAGTACAAGGAAATGTAAATCCGCAAAGCTAACAGCCTGACAGCCACTGTCCGCTGCCCGCCGGTCAAACCACGTATTCTCAATGTCACCTTGTACCATTTTATGATGCGACTTAACTGGTAAAGCGTTATTGTCCTCTCTTATTGCACCAAGCGCATTCAAAATATTTTCTTTGTCATACAATACGCGAATACACACATGAATATTTAATGGGACACTCGCCGCAGCCCTGACCTTTATTTTGGCCTTTCCCTACGCCCATTGTTCTTGGCTAGCCCTACGCTTTGTTGGACTTATCTAATGTTGCCTTATTTTGTTCAGGTTAGTGAATATTACCATACAACAGTAAGTTTGTTCAGTTTTTTACCACGTCGATATCCTTCAACCATCTTCTTTGTTTAGTTCAAGTCTCGGAACAAAAAATATGTATTTACTACGACGCTGACGTAATCAATGACCGATCTAAACGACTATCCTTCCGACCTCTGGCTGTGACTCATCCGAGTCTGGCACAAACCTGTGGGAGATACGAAATATTCGGTTTTAATTAACCTTTTTCTGATGACTAACAAAACGAAAATTCGTATAAATTTGCATCTCTTCAAGACTGTCGGTCGACTGACGAAACTTCACCCAGCGAAACAATATTTTATTGGAATATAGAAAATGTTCTTGTATAGGATCGAGTTCAATGTTTTAGGAGTGATGAACTGAAAACTGCCTCGTTGAACGTTGTTAACGTGTCTAAAAAGGCCATTAGGAGAAGTGAGGGCCGTCGCCGTCGGCTCCATGTCGTCACTCAATTCTCGGTTTTTTGTCGCCAAAGACGACTTGTTATCTTCTTCCTAGTCGGCCGCTTTGATTAACGATCGTAACCCGATCTAGTGTGTTTTCGGTCTCTCCTACCGAACGGCCCACATGAATAAATTAATTCAAACACTGATACACACCCACGCGTGGGACTAACACGTACGCTTGTAATAATAAGAATTTGATGATGTCGAATAAGTGTAAATCAATTGTGGCATGCCAAAAGTACATCGCTGGAAATAAACCCACTTAAAATAATTACTGTCAATGGAACTCGAAGCGAAAAAGCTATTCAAATGGAATGGACCTCTACTGCTAATATATTTTATTTTATCTGTAACTGTGTCAGCTGATGGAATTGTAATGATTAAATCACCGGAAATTACATTCAATTATGTACTTGCACGGTTCGGTGACCGATTATTATGGTAAACTTAGATGATGACCGCAACGAGATGCCTCGATTACTATCTGCCAGTTGAGAAACCAGCATCGTACGCTTCGATAAATAGGTGTTCAGATGGCGTCCGGATAATGCTGTCGACGCGGAATCCTACCAATGTGCGAGATCAAACAACCCGTGAAACGGAGTGCGCGGATGCCAACACGCCAAATGTGCAACTTCAATGTTCTCACACAATGAACGATCCTCTCGTTTTACCTTGCACTGGACTGCATTTGCTTGTCTCTTTCTATCATCAGTTTGTTCGATTTTGGGCGAGTGTGGACGATGACAAAGCGTCACTTTCTACGGCGCGCACGCGCAAATGAAGTGTGTCGCGTACGCAGACAGCTGCGCGATAGACTCTGCTCTAATGTGCGCCGGAAACCATCAATTTAGATAGTGCGGCGGATTGCCGCCGCGAAGCTTCTGCCGTAGGATGCAACTGTTATACGGAGGAAACTGTGATTTATGACCTTCATTGTTTTGTAACCGAGATCTCTTACTCTGCATCCTCATTTAATTAAACGCTAGCTGGTTATCCACTTAAAAACAAGACGTAATACGCTTTTCCGCCTGTACGTTTCATATTTTGCTGGTAATCTTTATAAAAGATTACCAGCTCGAAATCATTATTAACCTCTTCAAGGTCCCCGTTATATCCAAGAAGGGTAACATCTGCTCTGCTATTCCCCCAGTCTAACGGCACAATACGCATGTCCCTCTGAATAGACAATAATCTGTCTCAATTAGGGTAGCGTGTTGCATCAAAACTGTGACTGCGACTGTGTGCTTCTGTGGTGGCTTTTTATAACGGTTTTGTTTACCACCTAGTGCCAATTTGTTTTGGAACTTGTGTATCGCAATAGTTCACACGGTAAATTAAACTACACTCGCAATTGGATACTGCCTTTCTGTGACCAATTGGGAATTCGGATTCTCATTGCAACATGCATCGGCAGTGTTATTCAACAGGCCCATGTTATGGCTGTTGGTTAAATTGATACAGGCATCGCCTCTTGCATCTTATCGGCTACTTTCTCGCGTCCGAGCGAGCGGCGCGCCGTTGTCGAAGTATTGTTTATGAAAAGCGGGTCAGAAGAAAGCGATAGAGGGGCGAGAGCGGCTGGTCATTCGCTGATATCTCCCGGTGAAGAGGTCACGGCCATTACACGAAAATAAACTGAAGACAGAACTTGACAACAGCGCACAGAACGTTTATTGCCACCGTAAACTGTAACAGCAGCTGATTTTTTTGTACGGATCCGTGAACGGCCGATAATGGAACCGATTTCTCTTTTTGCTCATTTTTCTGTTGCTAATTGGTTCTGTGTTTATTGTGGGGGAATTTTTATTTGCTTCGACAGTACTTTCAGAATGTAATCGTTATCCGTGCAAGCGCTCGTGTAAATATTCATTTGCGCGTGTGTGAATGTGTTTGTACACTTGCACCGTCGCGCGCTGGCGCAGCGTTCTCTGTATCGAATCAGGAATGCGTTCGCACATCATGGCCGGTGTGGCAAGTCGGCTTGTCACATGCACTCGCACAGTAGACAATGGTCTTGTCTGTGATCACTCTTTGTTTAAGTGTTTTCACGTCTCAAGGTCGGCCGGTGCTGCGATCATTACTTTTATCTTTCGACTTCATCCTTACAATTTCCCGGCCTATTCCTCCGCTTTGTTTAAAGGCAGTCGTTCAAGCTTTTATCTGCACAAGTTTTTATTGCGTTCCTGTACTTGACACCCTTATTTTAGTGTTGTATTGTATCCGGGATCCCACCGGTTCTGTACAAACATATCTCTATTGTTAATCTTTATTGTAGACGTTTTGTTTTATGTCTGTATCAGATATTTCTTATTTAGGTATTGAACGGTTTAAATCATGTAATTCAACACCGCGTGGTTTGTTACTCCTAGGGCAAATCTTACCGGTATCTACGGCCGCGCGGCCATATTTCACGCCGGTGCTGGGTCCCCCATAATTGGTATGCGGCATTTTGTCCAGGCTCGCATCGATAAAACATCTTTTCCTCCTCGTATGTAACGTAAGCTTATGGGAGACCAAGATTTAGAGGTTTCTTGAGCTCGTAACTTGTTCAGAATTCAGAAATGTTTTGTGTAACTACTCGTAGTTTAGCTCCTTAAGGCTTCTACATACCAGAGCGACTTGTCGCGCGACGCGACACGGCACAAAGGCCCGACGTGTCGCGGGACGAGCGGTGCCTTTGTGTCGCGTCGCGTCGCGCGACAAGTCGCCCCGGTATGTAGAAGTCTTTATACGAATTTAGTCAATATTCTAAGCAAGCAATATTCTTTAAGTGATCGTTCTTTTGAAAACTAAGTGAAATAGTATTCAGTGACATGGTTAGTAGTTAAAGTATTTATAGTCCCATACACATGTTGCTTTGCTGTGAAGAAACCGCTGCTTATGACATCTATTCTGGTTCCTGTTTTCATTACTAGACAAGTTCTCACATCGAAGGCAAGATTTTACGATTGCAGGGTTTTATTAGAAATAATGTATGTACAACATTATCTGTTATTAATTGCATGTATTCATTCGTTCGCCTGGATGGATGTGATCTTCGCATCGTGATTAATTTGTGTAAACATTCCTGCTAATTGCCCCTATTAGTGTAACGTGTTATTTAATGTTATGGCCCCCAGTGCTTTGATGTCTTGCGTTTTACCTGGATGATTTTAAATTATACTCCCGCTGGTAAGAAAAACATTAATGAAGAATGTTTCAATTGCTTGTTTTCCCGCGCTTCGTGCTTGTTGCTTGAGGGAAATGTTGTAACTACCTTCTACGATGGTGCAGCAAGTTGTAACGACCGAATGTATTAATTTTACCTAGTTTTAACTGACTTTTTATGCATATTGAGAGCATGGGTTATGTTTTGTTTTAGTCCTGTCACTCCGCCTATGTTGAATTCGTTTGTAAGTTTTTATAAATCTTTCAAGTTTTGTGTAGGAGGTACCTAATCTGGACAAATTTTATTCTGATATTTAAGTTCGAATTAGTTGACTCATGCTCTAAATTGTATCAATAGTTTATCACTGAATTTTTTGCTACATGTCAATAAATATGAAATGGTTCACTGCCATATTAATTACGTCTAGATTGGGTATGCGAAAACGAATTAGTTACAGAACGATCGTCCGTCGTTATTTAAGTTAATGGCATGTGGGCTGCGCCCACGCACAAAGAGATCAATAAATTATCGAGACGTGTGGCGTCCACGACCTTTCCGCAATATTCACTTGCTAAATCGTTTAATATATCAAATGTATCGTTGGTCTGGAAAATATCTACATTAGACCAGAATAACCATTGGACATGACATTAATTATAATATCTGTAAAAGGTAGCGAATGATTGGTTGTAATTAAAATAAACAAATAAGAATATCATGAATATTCAACTGACATGAAAAGGCAAAGTAAGGTCATAGTTTTCCAAATACATTTAAAGAAAAAAGGAAGTAATAACAACAGAGTAGAGTATTAAATTACTGGTTGATTTATAGGCTGAATCTTATTAGGTGGTTGGGAACGACGCCAACTTCGATCGCAGGCGCATTCTATGCCGGAGCCGTGTCACTGGACTGTTCTGCATAGAAATGGTGATATGATTCAGTTTGTTCCATTCTCGGACCAGATATACTCACTGAATACATTTTAGAACAAAAGTAACTATTTCATATGACATACAATGTAATCAATGATCTCAATATTTCTGGAGCTGAAGATGCAAGAAAAGATTATTGTTTGTAAGTTAATTTCTGTAAACAAATATAATCAAAGCCGTCTTTTATAACGAAGGATAATGCAATAACAGTACAGCCTATTGATCATAAACTTGGCCATGAATAAATAATCCCTGTACTTAACATAACCAATGTTTGTTGTAAGCTCCTTATGTGAAATCGACATGGCTACCATATTCGTTACAAGGAAAGATTTGCAAGGGATTTGCATAATTCTACATGTGTATCAGTTTGTAAGCCAGCGTCATTGACTATCAGTAATCCATATGTAAGGAGAAAAAAAAACACGATACTCTATGCATAAACACTGCACGTTTTGCGCTGGCGAATAAAAAAGGAAAAGTTCAAATTCAGAACAGCGTTCAACTATGTCAGCTCATGGGAAATTAAGGACAACGAAATTACAAATTTTTACCAAGAAGCTGTTCACTTTTTACAGTTTAAAGCGGCCAGGTTTACGAGTTTCTTATGACCGGTGAGAAAAAAACGCTTCGGGATATGACTCGCTAATCTTAATGACCGTTTGCTACTCAAACTACTTCGACAGTACAAAGTTCCGTATAATTCAGGCACATGTGTTTTAGCACAAAATTGTTTTGGTTAGAACCAATTAGAACGCCATGTGGGTGGTAGAATTAGGTACTGGCACGTACAGGAACGCTTTTTCGTCTTCCAAATATATTCTGATGATTCAGACCTCCTGCGTAGTGAGATATAGTGAGATGAGTTTTAATCGCAATGCGTGACAAATGTGTTTAATGAGAAATGATTAATGCAAAGTACAACTTGTTTTTCTCATTGTGGACTTAAACAGTTGAATGATTTCATTCGAGTTCGCTGAAAGTTCTGGAAAAGTCCGTTTTGTTAAATTAAAACAACGTAGTTCTGATAATTCCATATCAGTTTTATCGGTATGTGGTTTATCGATTTGGTCGAGATAAGCTTAAACCTTATTATCAATTTAGGAACCCATGAGCCAATACGTGTATAGAAATTTTCGATCTTATCGAAACCCAACTTGTTATTGTCTTCGTAAACTGCTGATATAAAATGATCGATTACCTTCCCAGGTATGAGATGGAACAGTTTTTCTCATATTTCAGGGGTTTGAATGACGTACGCAAAATTTTCCGTCGATGACGCAAATATAATTTGTAGGCAAACCGTCAATCGTGTTCGCAGTCCCTAAATCCTGGCTCACATTCATCGATCAATATGTTCTGCGGGCAAAATTCATTGTACGCCTGATCTGTCGTTTGTACATAGATGAGATTTATGATGCTTCAGATTTGACCCGGTCACGAGGTCCATTACATAAGAATGAGCGATTAGTTAACTGTGGTATGTTCAGCGATCCATCTTGTATAAATAAATTCTTACCTGTTGTGAAGGTTACTGATATGATAAGATTTAACATAGACATAGACGCGAGAGGCACCGGTGAGGTTTTGTACTGTAGATAAGGTTATAAAATTTAACAATTTAAAGGAAAATGGGTAGTATCAATTTTAGGAATTGATTTGCATTTGCTACTAAATGCAGGACGGAGATCTCTAACTCCCGATGCGAAAGATGCCTTGGAATGGAACTATAATGTGTAGTAGCAACTTCTAACTAATATCTTCGTACAATATAGCTCTTCCGAGGCAATGACTCGTGTTGCATCTAATGATATTTAATTATTAACGCCTGTGTCAACACATACTTGAACGTTTTCCTTGTACTGTTGACAGCTCAAATTACCGCGTATTGATCAAACTGTTGCTTAGAGATTCTACAGGTCGATAGCGTCAGCGTAACTAATAGGGATTTCAGTAATCTTCCCGGAAGGTTGCTGTACAATGGGACCCAAATGAATTTAGCCGTTATTTCCTTTTCTATTAAAGTTAATATTGAACTGACCGGTCATTTCCGCTATGAAATTGATAAGGCCGTTGAAAGTGATTTAAAAACATTTTATGCAAAATCTGTTCGCAACAGAAATCTTCCATCTGAGTCATCAAACCGAGTCAAAGATGTGATGTAATAAAATGTCAACTGTCTATATTTTGAAAATAAAATTCGTTGATCAGGTTATAACTTCGACAAACACTCCCAACAATTTGTGTAAGTGCATAAAATTATTTCATCATCTGTCCCAAATATGGTATAAAATATTATATGGTCGAGTGCGTGAAATCGTTTTAACCAATAATCATTGTTCATCTTGAAATTAAACTTAACCTCTGCCGGTTTAAATAAATATTTCGATTATTCGCACAGCATCAACTACGGAAGCTCGTATTGTTAATTAATTTCAGTAGATATTCGACTCGTAAAACTGTAAAGTTATAGCCGTTTAACACGGAATTAATGGGGCGACAAGTGTGACCTCCGGTCAGGCTTCTTTGTGACTTAATTTTATCTCAATAGTGCTATTTTGTTTCTGATGGAACGTACGCACTCGGCTAAATCGTTTTTCGCCATTTACGGAATGTTTATTTTAATATTATTTTTCTTCTTCCGCCTGGTTCTTTGTCGAATACTTCAAGTTGATAAGATTATGTCCAATAATACAGATTATGTCTGGGTACGTCCGCCACGGGTGTCATTGCTCGGCGCCATGTTATAGCCTCTTGAACACTATTTATTTGGCATCCCATTTGTTTCTTTAACTTGTTATTTCCATCGTGGTTTTCCACCGGCCTTTGTCAGAGTTCACCGTGAAATTTTTCTTGTCTTAAATTTTTTCTTGTCACTTTAGTGGCAGAGTGGCAATGATGATGTCGGCGGTAGGTCAATGTCACACAATAATTTCATAGTTGAGTTCTTGATAATATTATATTAAAGCTAGGCCCCACTAACGAAGATCAGCTGGGAGGTTAGTTACGTTAACCGACAGCTTAACACGTTCTCGAGGATCGTGTACCAACAACATTTCAATAAATCAACGTTCCTTTCAACACGCACCCGTGGGAAATTTATTGCCAGAAACAATGTTGCGGCAGCTTTGAAACAAATAGGATACGTTGGATACACTCACTGCGTAGTTACTTCATCAGAAACACTTGGAATATACACAGAACCTTCAGCATCCCAGATTCACTTCCGAGCCCAATTTAATACGATTAATCACATATTTTCAATGCTGTTTACGCTAATTCAAAAAGGTTCAATTTAACTTTACGCCATTACGAAAGCTCATTAATAATTGTAATAGAAAACACCATGTTAAGAGGTTAATTGATAATCTAATGGAAGCCCTGTGAAGTGTAAGGAAGCGTTTCTATCGTTGCATATAAGTCATAAATTATAGCGTCCATATCCTACGTGCTATTTATCATAATATTGTCTGGCGGCCGCGTTTTATCTGTACCATGGCAGGGCAGGTGGGTGTCTGCCTATTTCAATATTAATTGATCCTGCTGCGTTGCGGAATTGTTTGGTTTCTTTGTCTCGTCTGTAGATCTGTTTTGCGATCTCTTTGGTATGTTAGTTTGGAATCCGAAGTGGCAGGAGGCTGGGCTGCCACCGAACTTATGATCGTGAGCCTGACAGCTCCTTTGGACGACGTTAGGAAGGTGAATTTTGGAACGCCCATCCGAATTAGATTTATTAATTTTCGCAAAAGCTTTTCGGCTATTTTTTGTGAGGGACGTAAATAGATGATTAATGTCTGCGTCGAATAAGCGTGGAGCATTACTCCAGCTCCTCAATAAATTTTCCATTGTGTTTATGTTAAAGTCAGTTTCAATTCCAGTACCCCCAGTGTAAGTTTGCGAGTGAGTAAACGTAACTAGCGCGTTTGCGTTAAGATTTTTATTCTCACTCTTATACTCTTAGCATTATGAATTTATGATCTATCGGTCAAATTTTAACGCCAACGACATAGTTACGTTTACTCTCTTGCAAACTTACACTTGGGGTACTGAAGCCGAATGTTATCCAAATAGCCTAACGAGATCTTCATTAAACACGTTGCTTAATAATGTTGGATGAAAGTTTCCATATTGTAAAAAGAAACAATGCTTACCGTACGTGTTGCGGAACATAGACAGTTATTTAGTCGTTTGTGGGTAGGTATTCATCGTGAGAAAACTTAGCTTATTATAGTATAAAACGGTATGTTTCTAAACAATGATATTATATTAAACAGATATGTTATACACTCACAAAACAACCGAAAAAAGTATTCCGCGCACCAGCGGCAGCACACATACCCACTTTTCAATCATTTTACATTTCACTACAAGTAAAAATGATGAAAAGAGATGGCTTGATAAAAACAACAAGAAAAAAGAGACAGCTAGTGTTGTCAATTGCGCGTGAATGTAAACAAACATTATTCTGGCCACCAATCACCGAATGTTGGCATCACAGACTAACAAATTGTGAATGGAGTGCATGCGTCCTTGTCGTCCTCACGACAAAAAAATGTATTCCCATTTCTTTCTTTTATCTAACCTCCAAATATGAGAAAATTAGGAAAATAATTGATATATATTAATAAATCGAAGTACATTGCGTACTTACATGTGGTATGAGATCCCTTGTGTTTTATTAACTTTGGTATCATAATTGCTACACTTTCTAAATACACACGATGGCATTTTTTGAATTTTTTAGCTGCTTCAACTAAGCGTATTACTCGTCGCCATGCGTGTCGCAGACTAAAGTCAATACGTCCCAATTAGGACGTTTTCGAGTCTTCACGCTTCTTTCGCGCTTGTTTTATTGTTTCTAACCTAATGAGTAATAGCTAAGCAAGCGAAGATGCAACACTTCGGTAAAGCTAAAGGTATCTGAATCAGTAAAAGGTTGAACTAGCTCAACCGATCGTTTAATGTTACTCTCAGTCCGGATGACAACGCAAGGTTATCGGTGAGATCGCTAAATCATGACTCACGTGTAACTTTAATTTGATGATACTTGCCAATGTTTATTTGTACAGTTATTCGGCACACATAACCCAAGTCTTTTAACGCTGCAAACTAGCCGTTGTAGTGCTCTCGACCTCGCGACCTTTATTCAAAGTGCCGGATGAATTCACCAGTCAATGTAGATCCCTAGGTTGCCTACACCAGGTACAGTATTTCACACGTCTGATAGCTTCCGAGTGGCTGGTCGTCCGGAGGGATGCCCGTTAGACCGGAGGTCATCGGCAGGTGCGGATTTCTTGACGAGCGTGGTTTTCCTATTTTGGTTGTGCATTGTTAAAGAAATGAGCGTGTCTCGTTACGGCTGTGTCTAGGTGTCGGGTTCCCATCGTTAGTTGATGTGTTCAGTATGGCCGCTCTTTTGTATTTGTTTTTTTACGAGCTTCAACTATAGTGTTGACTGTAACAGGATAAATTTATTTCGAGGTGTTTGGTCACGTTTACACCGCAAAACCGACAAACAGGATATCATTGCCCTTATTATTGTTCACCTTGTTTAATTATGTTTTGATTAATGGGATGCATCGAAGTTTATTTTATCACCTATCAACTGGCCTGGCTGGTCTTTGTTATTTAAATAATAAAACAATTTATAAATGTATTCCGTCGATTGTAGTTACAATTTTATCCAAAAGTAACCTACCTCTGTTTTTATTAAACAATGCATTCTCATTGTAATATAAATTGCAAACTTTATGTTGAAGTTAAAACGTTGAAGTGCATGTTTTAAAATATTACCATTTTATGGAATGGAAACAATGTTGTATCATATCGCCGTGAAATTATTCGTGTGTAAAATGAAATTGATCGCGCGTTCCATGACGGAAGGCCGAAGGATAAACTCCGTTGTTCATAAAAAATATTAACATTGTATGAAAAATGAAAATGGAGGATTCGAACTTCAAATTGATTATTAATAACGCATCCATAATAAAATTGCCAAAAGCGCATGTTGGATGAGTGACTACAGTAATTTTCATGAGATTGATGTGGCTGAACAGTCCTCAGATGTCTTTTTGGTCGTGTTACAATATGATATTAACATCTTTACTGTCATTGCTTTATAATCGCAAATTATGGATGAGGCATGCTCCGCAATCAAGCTGACGGAAATGTTAAGAAGTAGGTTTAAATCCCTTGCAATTTGTACGGATTCTTTCAAGTGAAAATTAAATGCGAATAATACGTTCGTCTGCCCCGAAACTTGGAGTTAAAGTCCATTTCACGAAAGAAGTCCCGCAGACGTGGCGCTGCAGGCATGGGTTATTTTAGGAATGTTGCTAACTTAGCGTATAATAATAATTAGTTCCACTTATTTCCGCGGGACTTCTTTCGTGAAATGGACTTTAGGTGAATAGCACTTTGACGGTTTGATCATTATTACATGTATGATAATTATACAACATTTATACTAAACCCAAAAAGGGGTCATTGTACTCATCATTTTGAACAATTTTTTCTATGAGACCAACCTTGAAATCGCGAAATAAAAATCAGCTGTTCTATACATTTTGTCGATTTAAGTGAACACAAATGTAGGTAACAGCTGGTTTTTTTTTTACCCCTTTTCAGGTTTAGTATAAATAAAAACTAATGTTGTATAACTCAATACAAAGCTGCAATACTAATATTGACTATATCGATGATATTCTCGCAGTATCATCATAATATATTTATCATAATGGTCTTTGAGTCTGTGACCACGAATACTTGTCATATTTTCGTAATGTTGTTTCCTGTGGTTTTATGATATTATGAATATTGATGAAATCTTTACTATCACTTAAATAAATTATGTCGTAAAACGATCTTCGGGTGTCTGTGGTTGTCCTCATGTGCGGTGCCATTACAAGATAAATACTGCATTAAAATACCATTTATACTCCATTTTACTATGTAAGTATTTTTTAATAAATATTTTTATGAGCACTTAAAGGCGACGGGTTTTATTTTTAACCGACTTCCAAAAAGGAGGAGGTTCTCAATTCGGCTGTATGTTTTTTTTTTTTTTGTATGTTTGTTACGCGGTTACTCCGTCAGATATGAACTGATATTGAAAATTCTGTTTTTGTTTGAAAGGGTATACTCCCGAGGTGGTCCCATTACCACCAAATCAGAATCTGATGAGGGGATCCCATGGAAATCGAGGGAAACCTTCAAATTTTATATGCAAACCTATAGCGATTTGGGTATTTTTTATAGTAACTCGTGCATTTGCTCTCCGAAAGCACCATTTGGTGAAGTGGAACTGATGATGGAGATCACAGATGGCCACCGGAATAATAATGAGTACCTATTTAACGTGTTGCGATTAAGCAATTTATGCTCGTCACTATGCATAATGGTGAGTGGCAGTTCTCCTGGTTCTTACCAGGAGAACTCCTCAACAATCGACGTCTCACCATCAGGAAATGCAATATTTTGTAAAAGGTGATGAGCAGTTAACATTAGGCTATTGTAACTTAGATAAATTCAAAACTGACCCACTAAAAAGTGAAAAATAAAAAACTTTTTACAAAAAAATAATAACCGACTACCAAACATAACACTACAAAGTGAAAAATAACTTTAATTTCGGAAGTCGGTGGCCAAAAACTCAAATACAGATCCATAGACACCGACTTCCGAAATTAAAGTTATTTTTCACTTTGTAGTGTTATGTTTGGTAGTCGGTTATTATTTTTTTGTAAATAGTTTTTTTTAACGTGTAATGTATTAGACCATAAATACTCAACGTATACGCCAGATGCATGCATGGAAAGTTGTCAAAACTTTAACAGGCCACAGAAATAACATTGTATAGTTTGTTGGATCAAGACTTCAGGCTCGTGCAAACTGGCGCGATATCGAAAGCGTGACAGGCCGTGCGACACTTTCCATTAAGTTTTCATTGAGATTGTGCTACTAGTGTCGCGTCGTGCCTGTCTGCGAGAGCCTTTACCTTGTTATTCATTTCCTTTGCACCTTTTCATTACCGTACCTTTTTGGCCATAACCTGTTTCAGTCCACGTCTCTCTGTCAATATGTTCATTTTAACTATTGTATTCATTAAAATGATGATAATGATTTGAAATAGTTACAAATCATTTGTGATTTTTCGTTTTGAGAAATTATATTAATTTCAAATCAGTTCAATCATTCAGGGCTGAAACCTGTTATTTTTTATTTCCGAAGTTACAAATTATTTTTGATAAAATTGATATTAGCTTCAAAGATCGCTTCATCAATTTAAGTTCTGCATTGGTTTTGTAACAAAATATTAAATAGTTAACGAAATATGTTCGAAAACCTTTATACTAACGGTTAAGGTTACATAGAACATTAACCGGTTTCCGTTCAATCATTACCTTAATTTTTTTTTTCTTCTTTTTAAAAACGTTGCCCCACACTAGGAATTTCTCCTGTATTGTGGGTGCGTTTACAAACATTTATACTCACATACACAAACAGCCAGACCCAGAACAACTACTTGTAGGTCATACCGTTGTACTATTACTTATTCTGAGGTCATACAAATATTTGTTCCGTGCGGGAATCGAACCCGCGACACGCAGCGCAGCAGACAATCGCTTAACCACTGCGCCAACCGTGCCGTCAAATTTTTATCCTGTGCTGGTACCAGGGACCATTTTGGTTACCCATTGAAAGGGTTTTCGATAGGGTTTTTCTAAAATGGTAACCAAAATGGTCCCTGGGTAGAATAGAGATAGAATTGGTCCTGCTACGCGTGCTGGGCGGATATCGAAATAATAAAAAACATATAATATTATGATTTTTTCATGTTACTGGGTTTCAAGTAGGTATAGAACCCATTGAAATGTGTTATCAGGTAACCCTTTCACTGGGTTTCAAGTATAAAACCCTTTCAATGGGTTATCATGTAACCCTTTCAATGAGTTTCTAGTATAAAACCCTTTCAATGGGTTACACCATGATAAAGGTAACCCATTGAATGGGTTACCCCTTCGAAAGGCTTAACCCTTAACTGGGGTTGTACGGTCCCTGACTGGTACACACGGCTACACATCAAGCTATACATTTCCAGTATCAGCTGACCTCTCACTGTACGGAAATCTTATACAATGCGAGATCAGCTTATACTGGAAATGTATAGCGCTTGATGTGTAGCCGTGTGTACAAGAGTCAGGCCATTAAAATTATGGCTTCTAAACCCCCCTGACCCAAGACCCCTGTATTAGACCCCTGTAGACCAATTAATGTAAGTGTGTAGGAAAACATACTCTGCGGGGCGAGCACGGCCTACTGTGAGTCTGTGACATGACTTGAGTCACACATTTTATCACAGTTTGAGCGATAAAACTGTTTTGTCATAAAATGCTTGTACAAATTGACACGACATAGTTTATCATGTCTTGTCACAAACGTCTTGACACGCCCGTGCTCGGCCCGCTGCTACTGTACCGTTTCTCATCTGTGACATAAGGTTATTAGTTGCGGTTCCAATATCTTAATGCTTTAATTACTATTCTCTGTCATAGCAATTAAACGGTTGCTCACATGCAATGTCAGTAAACAATTAAAGATAAATACTGTTATAACCGTGTGGTGCTGGACAAAAAGAATAGCACCTTCCTATTTCTTCCCGTGGGTGTCGTAAAACGCGACTAAGGGACTTACTAGAGAATGGGCAGCAGCGTTCTCTATGTATTTTAACACCATACTGCGATCGCCAACCCGCCTGCCAAGTGTGGCGATTATGGCAACCCCGTCCCATTGGGGGAGGCCTATGTCCCGCAGTGGACGACTTTCGGCTGAAATTATGACTGTTTTTTTTTTTTTTTTTAAATGATGACTGTTATAAACGTCACTAACTGGCTGCAACGGGTTGGGAAACTGCTGGTAAATTGTGGGGGTGAAGAAAGACTTGTGGAGTCTATGGAAATGTACATAGAAATTACAAACTTAATTGTCGCTGGCCTCCAATCCATTTTTATATAGGTACAGCTAGGTACTTATTGGTCTTCTCAGGTCTCCATTGTCTCGATCTTCCGGTCTATGTTTGATTTATGGGTTCTCCAGACACGCAGTTGTGACAATCATTCACATTTTAAAAGAGTAACGGTGGCGTTTCTTGCCCATTCTTCTCCATACGAAACTACCTTTTGGAAGGGTAGACTAGAATATTTATTTTGTTGTTGTAAATATGGACGTTCCTAAGTGGCTATTTGAAATAAATAACTTGACTTTGTCTGTGATTGGTGTATTAATAAAATTCCCTATACCTATTGTTTATCTATTTCTAATTTTATATTTTTCCGCCCATTGTGAACACATACGTCACAGAAAACAGAATAACATTACAGTCCTGTTTCATTATAATTCAAACAATCGCCTTTAAAAATACTGCTTACCTACCAGAAGTTTCTTGGCCGTTTAACAAAGAGGCAAAAAAGGCATAGTCAAATAAACAAACTCCTACGCTTGTGGAGGCACCGAGGCTCACAGTGGCTAAGTTGACGTTTCCCACGAGGCTGTTTGTGCTCATGAAATGTAAAATGTAATGGTGACCCGTTAGTTTGTGGTCGCGTTGGTATACTTACACATGGAAGAAGCGAAGCTAAATCTATACCAAGCTAAAAGAAAGTGCCACAGAAATATTTCTTGCTGGCTTTAGATTTTTATCCCGAATGATTACAGAGTCGAAAATGAAAATGCCAACTGCAGTATCATCCCTCTTTGTCCTTATGTTTTACTCATCTAGACCTTTATTGAATGTTATTTGAATCACTCTTGAGAATTTAGCAATGAGCATTTTTGTAAAGTTTTTTCAATCATCTTTATTCGTTGCTCGTCCTTCAAACCTTCTTCAATTGAAGGCTTCAAAGGCTTGTTTCTTTTTGTTTCAATATAGCATAAACTAGCTTCTTCATAGCACTGCTGTAACTATAGCAAGATCTCGCAGCTTTAATAAAGTTGACATAATATTGTTGTTGGCTCGTAAGTCCCGTGCGTGACCGATTTGTGATGTGTTTCACCGTTACACCGCATGCTAATTGACTTAACTGTTTCTGTCTTAATTTTTATTTTAAATTGCTAGACGTTTCTCACAGACCGCAAAACTTGATAAGCTACATTTGTGGAACTGTTACGATTTGTCAATTTTGTTTCCTTCGTCGGTTCTTTTATACTCCCGATAAATAACGACATCCTCGAACAGGTGACTTTATTTAAGCTTGTTACGAAGTTTAATTAAAATCATTCAGTACATTCCAAATTTACGAGCTGCCGCCGGATCGCCTTTATCAATGCTGAATTTCAGTCACCAATCAAAAGATCGCACGCGACCGAATTCGGCACGTTACCGTTAACGTGTCGTCTGTCCGGTCCGGATTCGATTTATAACCGACGTAATCGGGTCTTACGGTAAACTTGATCTCCTCTTACATATCGCTCTATAAAGCATGGAACACACGCTCAACACGCACGCTGAGTTCAACAGCGACCCTGTTTTGTGACGATATATGACGCCTAGTTTTCAATTAGATTTGTGAGTGGGTCCTAATTGAGAGTCAGTGTGTTATAAAGTTAATTCACAGCAATGAATGAATGAAATGCACCGACCCCAGCATGGTTAAACCAGACTCGATCACTCGAATGAACCCAAGGATTCGCACTAGCCCCTGGAGCCTCATGTTTCATGGGACCATAGAGACCATTGCATATCAAAGAGTAGACCGGGGGACGCGATAATGGTAGGGAAAACGTGCCCTTGGGATATGGGGGTATTATTAGAGCTGTACCGAATATGCATCCTAGAGTAAGCATTGGAATAGTGGAGAGACGGGTTATATTTATCTAGGGCTATCTTCTAATAGCTTCGCCACTAGGTTGGCTCAGGTCCTTTCTGTTCTTGACTGTGTCACTGCTATGCTGTATTACACGTTGCTGATTCCAGAGTCTTTGTCTGAGGTCTCACTATATGTTTCAGATTAATTCACAGCAAGTATATAAAATTGTACTTCAATTAAACGAGTTATTTATACAATCCCATTCAAAGAGTCTAATTCAAAAGCATCTCGCAGAGAAATCACACTACATAGCTTACCTCCACTGCCATAATCACCTCTACAGCAATCTCAGTGTAACGTAAATCCCATGTCAGTGACAGTGATGTCTTCTGGCAGTGAGATGTTCAATTTCCCCGCTCGCTTCCCATCAACCTTTTTGCCGTTTGTACAGACAAAAATGTGCTTAATGTCTCTCGTTAACCTTTTAGTAAGAACAGATGTAACCCTCCGGCGGCGACTCATAATTGCGGAAGTAGACTCTGCCTCCTCTACCTGTTTGTGTACGTTTAAAGTGTTATCTTTGTCATCTGTTTTGCTAAATGGCCCTTTAAGGACTTTTGCTACACTCTTTGTTTCGTTTTCATTGTATGTATCTAGTACCTACGTCCTTCTGGAACGTGTGGTATTTCATATCCGCGTTTTTACCATTTTATTTTCGGTAAAGTATCAGTTTCAGTTCTCTTAACTGCCTGTATGTGAGACAGTCGATTATGTCTGAATTATTTGGCAGCACTTTCCACATTACTTTCTATTTCATTTACAATTAAAACACCTCGTCGCGTTAGGTGTGTGTGCGTCCGCCCACTCATTGCTCGTCAATTAATTAGTCATGCTTTTAACCAGGAGCAAGCAAGGAACGTGAGCATATATCTAAGCTTAGGTAAACAGTGCACGCACGAAGTGCGCGGCGCCGGCGCACGCCAACGACCTAATTCTTTGAGTGGTGGCGCAGGCGTCGCGACGCCGCGGTGCATTTGCTCATTACATATGTTTTAACAATTAACAATACAATCTTGAATGTTTTATGCATCTGTTTGTTAGTTTCCGCGTTGGATGGGGGGAATAAAGGAAACGTTGTGCGATTTGTTTATCTAGCCCGCCACTGCTTGGATCCATTTAGCTTCTATAACTCAACTTTGTCGAGACAAATGGGTTGTTTGTTTTTGTACTCGCTGTTAGAGCTTTACAAATTGCTTAATAACTTCGATTCACTGCGGCTTGAACGTGACTGAAACGAATCATTCTTATTTGTGTTGCTTATATTTTCGTGACAGAAATAGGTAAAACATGATAATTCTTACCATGATAATTAACCAAAATCAGTCTTCCATCTTAATAACACATTTACTTGTTTGGAATCTTATCAATTGCTTAATTGTATCACATAATATACCTACGTAACATTGACACGTTTTCAAAGTAATTATAACGTCAGCAGTGATCGGTTACAAAATAAATAGCCTCTTGATATTTGTCGTTGAATAGTATTAGTTAGCTGGCTACAAGGGCGAGGAGTTCACGTCGACATATGACGCGGCGGTCACGAACACCTATCGACTCCTGCGCACGACTTGTGCACTCAACCCATTGTGCAATTAAAATATAACTAACCGATGAAAGCTCCAAGGTCAACACTAATTTCACGTCAATACAACCTAATTGAAATACTCAAGACCATACAATTAATATGCAATATCATATCTTCGAAGTCTATAATTAAAGTCTAAGTATGTCCCAATTAATTCGATACAAACCTCTCAATGTGACGAAATGTTGCGGTTTCACTTCGCGATAAATAGTATCGATAAGGGACACCGCTCCAGTTATTAGTGTCGATGCTTTTCAGTGTCGTCCTTAACACCGATGTTATTATAATCGATTTCTGAATTCTTGATTGTTTGAGTGATGGGAAAAGATCAACGACAACGCCTCCCAATGAATTAAATTTGAATCGATTCACGCATAAAAGGCTGTTTCGTGTCTTGTCTTATTCATGAGGCTGCACAATGATGAGCGGTTTTAGAGCAAAATGAAGAGTAGATTTGCTGTTTTATTTCGTGCATAGAAATCCTTTTGCGACGATGCAGTGTGTTAATAAAAATAAAGTGCATGTCTACTTTTCTTTGTGATGCTTTGATTGATGTCCAACTGACCTTGCAAATTCTTTGAAAATGTAGTTCTGTTGGCGTGATTTTTAATAAAAACACGACGTAATACACTGTCTGTCTTCTAGTGCGTGTCCGATCAATCATTCGCACTCCATTCTAACGCAACGCCTGTCAACAATCATGATGAATATTCCTACACACGATCCAATTCACTCGCATTAATATCGTTATGAAATCGAGTGTATCGAGCTCTCGATTCAATGCAACCGTGAACTTTAGAGTAGCGAGTTGACAGTGCACAATGAGCGCTATTAAATCATTTGTTATTAATCGAGTACCATGAAAATATAGAATCGAATCGGTTCAATTTTCGATGGAGTCCTTGAACGGTATTAACCTCAATGTTGTGCAATTGCTGGCCGATACAGTGCCGAAACGAATCAGAATCGATTCGGCCCACTTGGCTCCTCCCGTGTCAATCGATATGTCTTATTGAGAAACTACGGAGCCCAAGAGCCCTACGTTGACGATGATGAATGGAAATAAATTATTATTAGTCTATTGTGAGTACTCAAGGATAACATGAATGGTGATGTTTAATTAGCAACACTCGTCAACAATGAAATGAATCGATCGATTTTTAAATCGACAGCATAAATAAAAATATACGACTTCCTATTGATGAATCAATGTTATGGCCTATCATTATTTAATTAAATTTAGTCAGTTTAAGATTATTCTAAAAAAAAAAAACCTTGTCAAACAAGCTAGACACGTTTTGTAGACCGATTAGGAAGAATAACAAACGGAATCTCAGTCTCGAATGGTTGGCCAGTTGGCCTATTTATTCCGTACATGTCAGAAGTAGTTCGTCCGTCCATCTGTTTGATCAGTAGTTAATTTGTGTTTATTAGGCGTGATTGGCTCCCGGGTCAGCCAGTCACGCCAATTGTTAAACTCAACAATCGCTATTGAGCTATTTGCCACGATACTTGATTATTAATTTGTTTTGTGTCTTCAATTACTATAATGACAATTACGGCAACCTAGTACGTTGTTTTCTTGTATTCGTGATTGTTCTGTTTCTTTGTGCCGAGATAATGTCGCTTATTAAAATTGTGATGTGATTATGGTTAAACGTGTGATCACATTTTTCATGAGATTGCTGAATGGCTTTCTGGGTATTAGTCGAATCGATCAAGAATTTTAATGTTTTCGAGAGAAAAGCGGCGGCTTTCTTTAGCATTTCCTATAAAAACTTAATAATAAATAAATAATAAATCATTTATTTTGGACCAAATACTTGTACACATTTTATAAACCTGCCAAACTTGCGTGACAGTTTGTCGGCAGGATTAGCGCTCAAATAAAAAAAAAAAAATGTCAGTTCTTATCTAAAAACCATCCACCAGCACAAGAAACATTCTAAGATTTAGTAATGCAGCACTTTTACAATAATATTCCATTTAGTAAACATCCCGGGTTCATTGGAAACAGCACGATGACGTAGCCCCCAATGATTCGATCCGGCGATTAAATCGATTACAGATGCGCGACACGTCGCGACACACAATCGATTTATCGCATCACTAGCTCCTCAACGCCCATTCGGTATTTTCCTAACAGAATATTTATCGGATAACCGATTGATGAGATTGAATACCAATTTTATTTCGCCTGTTGCGCTAACGCTTTTCAAATGAAGTTTATTTTGCATACCTGTAATAATTTAAGGTGGAGATTTCTGAAAATGGTCAAAAGTGTGTTTTTTTTAAAGCAGTGTATCTCTTAAACCGTAAATATTTTTTACAAAACAAAATGATATTTTCGAGTCTTTTGTGCATACGGTGATGGAACTCAAAATATTTTAATACATCAAAAAATCTTCAAAGTCAACTCTTAATTATTTTTTAAAGCAGTTTATCCCTTCGTTAACAGTTTTAAAAAGTATACCATAAAATTGCAAATGCCAAACTGCATCCGGTGATGGATAAATTTTACTAATTAGTTAATAATATATCTAATTTTATACGATTTTATTTGCATTTTTAAGCCATACGTTGTGTCATCGCGCATCTCTTTCTTTTGTATGCAATCTGACAGTGACAGCGGTTTACCTGTTGTCGGCGGTCTTAAGTAATTCTTATCACCTCACGGAACCATAAAGTACATTATGGTTTCGTGTGATGCCGGACGTAAAGAATAGCACCACCCTATTTCTTCCCGTGGGTGTCGTAAAAGGCGACTAAGGGCCATGGGCAGTAGGGTCTTTATGCATTTTAACACCGTACTGCGATCGCCAACCCGCCTACCAAACGTGGCGATTATGGCAAACCCTCCCCCTTTGGTCCCAGGCCTATATCCAGCAGTGGACGTCTTTCGGCTGAAATGATGATGATTAATGATATATTTTTTTTTATATATATTATGTTATAACCTCTAACGCATTTTCAAACTATATGATTAAATGTTTAATTTGTTTCAGGTAATTATCAAAACTTTTCGGCTCAGATTACTCATATTGATGGGGTTGCTCCTCTGTCTCCAATATTTTTTCTCCGACATTCAATTTAAGGTAGGTAACCTTTCTGGCATTTATATTTTTAATTTTTTCAGTACTTACTATTATAATCCCAAAAGTATCTGATAAAAGGGAAAAGTGTGTAAAAGTGTTACTACTACTAACTAACTATTTACTACTAAACTATTTATGGTTTATGCACACATCTCTAATATCAATATAATACTCTTTATTATAAACACCATAAAAATTACAGATAATTGTAAAATATCTCAATAAAAGTCCAGATTATCTACCCCTTTTTATTAATTTAAATTATTCTCCATCGTATCAACTTTCTAAAAGTAAAAATACCATGTTTATAACTCAATCACAACGTTTCCTATCAACTGTTAAAGAAATACCCTGCACTCGGCTACGTACTTTAGACTGATTTTAAATTTTCCATAGAAACAGAGATTTTCAGTTATCTGTTTTTAAATAAGACATTTCGAACATTTTCTGTACTAACTTTTTAGACCTTTGTATCCTGCTTATGCGTATGAAGTTCCATTAAAATCGGTTCAGTCATTTCGAAAAATAAGGGCTTGAAAGTTTGTATGAAATGCCGTAAGCTGTAAACGATCTTAACTTACTCTTAATTGTTTCACCCTTATTAGTGAGACTCAAACCTAACAAAAGCAATTACTCTCCTCTCCACTAGACACAGTTACGTCAAACGGTGTTCATAATAGAGTTAGGTGGTTGACATGCTGCCTAAATGTCGCAACACCTCCTTAATTACCTATGTCAGTACCTCCTTAATTATCACTTAACACACTTATGCCTATGCTTCATTTATGAATTGGCTTATCGGATTAGAGGGGTAATTAAAGCACTGATAGACTTGGTGATTAAATGGCTCAGGTCGTGAAGGGTTCGGGTATGTTGGCGTAATTAGATTATGTGGTGCTTGTTAATTTCTAGGAGACTTTAATGTTAATTAGGACTAGGCTGAGAAGTATAGGAATCTCGTCAGTGAAGAAAATGGGGTCAATTTGTAGAGTAGATTAGTGATTAAGTCTGAGACACTGATTGTGATTATCCATTTATCACATGTGGACTGCGAATAGCTTTTTATTTCGCTGGCGATTGCACACGTACAATTGGCGTCACGTGATTTGTGGTACCAGTCGACCGGTTCAAAAACGCTATTGGGCAACTGGACCCAGTTTGACAGCGGTCCTGGGTAAGACCGCTGTCAAACTAGGAAATTTGGAAGCCTGAGTACTCCTAGTAGTTCATTTCCCAGACCGGTTCAAAAACGTTATTGGGCAAGTGGACCCAGTTTGACAGCGGTCCTATTAACTACTAGGAGTACTCAGGCTTCCAGAAGCCTGAGTACTCTAGTAGTTCATTTCCCTTACAAACAAGTAACAATCAGTTAAGATATTTTAAAGAATGACGCGGTTATGTCAAGTCAACAGTTTACTGATTAATTTATTAATAGCGAAGATACTCGACCTTGTGCCGACAACCTTCGAAATGTTTTTTAGTCATAACAAATTGCACACGTATTATTGAAGTTATATTACATTATGTCATGAAGTTACCTACCGGAGTGACGTAAGAGTTGTATCGGTTTTGGCGTGAACCAAAAGGTCGAGTATCACCGGATAATTATTTAATGTCGGGTGTCAAATACACTCGGCACATTTGGGAACATGGTGTTTTGAAGTCGATAAAAAGTTTTAAAAGTAGCCTCACTCGTTAAAATGTTTGTAGTTCAGAGAAACAATAATATGAGTAATTTATTTAAATATTCACGTCTATATTGCAATATCAAAACAAATTAGTTGGCCAGGAGAAATCGCCATCGAATACAACGATAAAATATCCTAGTGCATCGCCCAAGGTGCTACATCCATTGCATAAGACCAGCGTTGATCACTGCACTAACAAATTACGATAATATTTTACGATCGTACAATAATCTTATCGTAGCAATTAACTGGTATTACTTCGCATGGTCGTCGTTAATTTATAATCGATGAAGTTATAAAAATATCGATAAATAAATCGATGTTATCTAACGGTGGTTGTAATACATTCTGAACTAGCGATCGGGTTTTTCCGCGATTCTTGAACATATTGAACCGAATTAGGGTTAGAGTAAAAAAACCTTAATCGAAAAGTAGATTTACAGATATTCTTCTTCATAGTAAAAGTACCAATGATAATGCTAGGCTGCCTTAAAAGCCATATTTTATGCCATGGAGCCTTGGTCTTGCTATAGCGGATTATATCTAAAAACAATATAATATTCGACATTTCTTGCTTCTTAGTGCGTAATATAATGTTTTTTTTTCCTTACCTTGTTAGTTCATGCTTAGATAAGACATGTAATCGGTATCTACAGTTCATAAAATTTAATTCCTTATGACGTAGGTAAGTACTATTATCAAAAGGTGACATTTACAGACTATCAAATGTAGGTACATATAAAACCGGTCAAGTGCGAGTCGGACTCTCGCACGAAGGGTTCCGTAAAAAAAAAGTACTTACTAGATCTCGTTCAAACCAATTTTCGGTGGAAATTTACATGGTATAATATACATCATATATTTTTTTAGTTTTATCATTCTTTTATTTTGAAGT
The DNA here is from genome assembly GCA_948098905.1 of Tiliacea aurago. Taxonomy (NCBI): domain Eukaryota; kingdom Metazoa; phylum Arthropoda; class Insecta; order Lepidoptera; family Noctuidae; genus Tiliacea; species Tiliacea aurago. The sequence continues at coordinate 24,086,971 of OX402585.1, forward strand.
TACAGGGGGGGGAGAGGGGACACTTTACCACTTTGGAAGTGTCTCTCGCGCAAACTATGCAGTTTAGCAAAAAAAATGATAATTATTAGAAACCTCAATATCATTTTTGAAGACCTATCCATAGATACACCACACGTATGGGTTAGATAAAAAAAAAATTGAGTTTCAGTTCTAAGTATGGGGAACCCCCAAAATTTAATGTTTTTTTTTTCTATTTTTGTGTAAAAATCTTAATGCGGTTCACAGAATACATCTACTTACCAACTTTCAACAGTATACTTATTATAGTTTCGGAAAAAAGTGGCTGTGACATACGGACGGACAGACAGACAGACATGACGAATGCATAAGGGTTCCGTTTTTTGCCATTTGGCTACGGAACCCTAAAAATGGGTTCCATGGTAGGTATGGATGTTCTGTGTATTTACAGAATGCGTTTGTTTTCTTCTTTATCGTGTCCAGATTAAGGGTGTTAACCTTAGGACGATGTAAACAAGCGAGTTACATAGCGATACTAGTAGATAATCTGGTGGATACTAAACACAATAGAATATTGAATTGTAAGCAGTACTGATATAATAGAATTGGAATGGAGGATATGGCTAGTTTACATCTCAATACATTAATTCAATTCTGACTAACGGAAGTCGGTGGCAAAAAACTAAAATAAAGATTCGAAAACACTGACTTCCGAAATTAAAGTTATTTAGTTGTAAATACAAAATAACTCATTCAATTTTATTTAACTTTCAATAAGTTAATTTTCGTCTATCAGTTTATTTTGCTGATTGACAGAGCATAATTTTGTTTTCCACAACGACGACATATGGCAATGGAGAAAAATATTGCCCATTCCACTTATTGAAGAAAAAAAAAATTAAGGATTTGATATCAGAATTCACTCTGGCACACTGTTTTGATCACATTATTTATAAGTTCCAGTTTTTCAAAGACAGATCAGTATTACATTATTCAGTATAAAAGCAGTCACTCAGTGTTCCGGCGCCATTGTTCCGTGACGTCACCGCATCTAATAAACCTGTTGATCCATTTAACAAATTGCTAGCGCCGCGAATCGCCTGGAATGTCTCTGTTCTAGTTTCCAAACAAACCCAGTTAAACTGGCACTGGCTTCGCGGTTTACATAAATATACAAACCCGCATTTATAATATCTCTGAACAGATGTTTCAGGATTTCTTTATTTATTTGTAAAACGGTCGTTGAACTGGGCTAATCATTATTTTTATTTGGTTTTTTTATCTGTGATAACCTGACCTGAAATTGTGTCTACGACTTTGTCAACAGTCTTGTCCTCCTATTCTCTTACTTCTACACTCGCGAGCAATAAACTGGAATCACTTCATCGTCCGCTGCTCGAAACAAATTTTTACAACTTCTTCGCAATGAACTATGGATTGTGGCATATCATTTGAAAGGCAGTTTTGTTAGCTTTCAACCTCTTTCAATATCATAACTAAAGATTATTCGCCTTATGTCATGGAACGTAAAACAAAAATCATCAATTTTTAAAACAAAACACGAGAATATTGTTTGGTAGTCCTGAAACCCTATAAAAAGGGGGCGTTTATGAATATTGATCATCAGTCCAATATTTCACGTCACTGGGAATACTGAAGCTAAAATAAAATAGAAACCACACCTATAGAAGCCGTTCAAGTCATCATCCTTATCCAGCAAGGATTGTCTCAGCGTACTATCGCTCGTCAGCTTCATTTGAGCCAGTCTTGTGTCTCGAAGGTATACAAGAGGTTCAGGGAGACTGAAAACTTGGTCCGGAGACCAGGGGCCTACTCCGAAGCGTTAATCCGAAGTTCGGCCGAATGTTCGGCCGTTTTATAACTTCCATAGTTTCTTTTTTTGACTTTGAATCCTTACCCTACTTAAGAGTCACATTTTTGACTTTGGCTAATATCTTTGACTGTCCTTTTTCTTTTTTTTTTCGCCGTAGCCAGCCATAGTTAGCCGTCGTCAAGCAACGACCGAACATTCGGCCGATACTTCGAATTTATGTTCGGAGTAGACCCCCAGGATCTGGACGACAGCGATGCACTTCGATGAGAGATGACCGATTTATTGTCACCTCTTCTCTCCGAAATCGACAACTGGCTGGCGTGGACATCCAGCAGCAGCTCAGAGAAGTTCGAGGGAGGGCTGTCAGCGAATGGACAGTGAGGCGAAGACTTAAAAAAGCGAACTTGACCCCGAAAAGGCCAGCCACGGGACCTAAATTGTCTCCAGCCCACCGCCAAGCCAGGCTTCAGTTTGCTCGCAATCACTTAGATTGGGATATCGAGCAATGGAGGCGAGTCCTGTTCTCGGACGAATCCAGGATGTGCCTGCATGGTAGCGACCGTCGACAGAGAGTCCATATGAGACTGGGGGAGCGATACTCACAATGCTGTTTTGCAGAAACAGTGGCATACGGGGGTGGGTCCTGTATGATGTGGGCGGGTTCATTTTTGGTATTCGTACCTGGTGGAGGCGGGGAGGGGGCTAACCGCAGAAAGATACATTAACGACATTCTGCTAGGCGATGTGCCCCCCCGAACGCCGGTTCTGTTTATTAGCGAAGATTTCCTGCTAATGCACGATAATGCCCTGTGCCACACCGCTGCAATGACTAGACAGTATCTTGTAGAATTCGGGATTCACACACCAGACTGGCCAGCCCTCAGCCCTGACTTCAATCCGATTGAACATATATGGGACGAGCTGAAAAGGCGGGTACGAGGAAGATGTCCCGCTCCGGCGTCAAAAGAAGACCTGAAAACTGCTTTAGTCGAAGAGTGGCAGGAAATCCCACAGGATTCCATCAGGAAACTCATTCGGTCAATGAAAAACCGTTGACAGACAGTCATTAGGGCCCGGGGGGGGTAACACAAAATATAAAGGGGTAATTAACATAAATTGTAAATACAAATTTTATCTTTTCATATTACTTCCTATTCATTTAGACGTCCACAACGTCAACAAAGATGTCGACCTATTGCAATAACTCTCTAAATTTAGGTAGACAATTTTAGGTTATATTAAATATTTTTGATATCATTTGAAAGCTAACAAAATTACCTTTCAGGTATACCACAATCCACATCTCATTGCATAGAAATTGTAAAAAATTGTCTTGAGCATCGCGCGATGAAGTGATTCCAGTTTGTTGCTCGCGAGTGTTATCTTCATCTGTATACACTAATAGTTGTTCAATTTCTGATCAGAGCTACCTTAGTTGGATATCAATTCACCTTCAAAGGAGTTTATAGTTATCTAGCAACAAGTGAAGTTGTAGCCAAGTAACATTAGTACTAAAGTGAGGCTGTATTTAGTATCCGAACTCATAACAGATTCAGTCTCGACAAGTGGGTGGCAGCACGGGCACCGGTGCGCCGGCGCCGCTGCACCTGTCTAATTGTGCAAGATTTATGCGATCAGGACTCAATAGACAACTCGAAAGTTGAATCTTTTACACGTGTGTTTACAACCATAAACAAGGTTTTCCCTTTACGATCGCTGGTACTACGAGTATAGTAACGTTTTGATCTTAGAATAGTAACAAAAGCATTATAACCAAATGACATGTTCAATTGTGACATGCCAAAAAAGTAAAACAAAGAGTAAATAATTTATCTCTTTCCCACATCCGTCTTCGTGTCATAAGATAGAACGGGAACAAAGGTAGTTACAGAGTGGTTTTTATAATCATCCTTCTATGCCTTAGTTATTATTCTAAGGTTTTGATCTTAACCATAGACGGGAATGTGTTCACCATAAATATCCCGTGTTGTATTTAATCGCTGTCATAAAGAGGTTTTAATGTGTCAAAAATAAACTTGAATACAGTCGGCAATCGTTATGTGTGATGACTCAGTGGTCTACACATGCAGAAAACTAACACAGGATGTAAAATAAATAGTTCAGTGTTTCAACAGCAGGCATCGATATGTTGAAAGTGGTATTTTCACATCCGATTCGATATTTCGATCCTGTTTTAGACCGATATCATTTATAGAGCCGATGCTTCATCAAATTCATAATTTATGGATTCCACATACTATGTGGAATCTTTATTAAATTAAATAATCTTTCACTCACTGTATTTACATAACATCACGCATGTTTTCCCCACATGTCGCCAGTTATCATCATTTCAGCCGAAAGACGTCCACTGCTGGACAGGCCTCCCCTAAAAAGAGGGGGTATTTGCCATAATTGCCACGCTTGGCAGGCGGGTTGGCGTTCGCACAATGGTTTTAAAAATGCATTGAGCTGCTGCCCATTCTCTAGTAAGTCCCTTAGTCGGCTTTTACGACACCGGGAAGAAATGGGATGGCCAGTTATGCTTAAGTCCAATTTAATAGGGGGCGAGCCTATTGCCATCAACCGGGCACAAATTCAGACTCCGGGCTGCTACTGAGAAATTTCTGATCGAAAAACTCAATAACACTTTGCCCGACCTGGGAATCGAACCCAGGACCTCATGCTCAACAGTAGCGCTTGCGACCACTAGACCAACGACTAACGAGGCAGTATATTTAAAACAATAAAATATTAAAAAGCATCGCTACACTGCGTAGTTTTAAAACTCTATGGAGTTAATATAATCGGTCGTTTGGATTCAACGATTTAGCAAACTTTCGACATGTTTTGGTTACGTTGTTGTTTAATAACGGCTGGGGTCATAAGTCGTCGGTTACGAAACCCCCACTGACGATTTCTTTAACGAAAGTATCGTGATCTTGAACCTGTATTCGGGTGTTTGGGTTCCGATCCGATCTCGAGCGTCGATTCGTCACGACGACAGCTTTCGCGGTGACCAACCGGAAATTCGCCATAAACGATCGCCAATGAAAGGTGAATGTCAAGATTTGTTTACGCTCTAATGGAGTCGCAAATCGATAGATATTGAATTCATTAGTGAAACTCTTTTACGTAAATAAACGTGTTGCTAATGGTTTTTATCTCGCACTTCATAGAAAACCTGTCAGTCAATTAGAAAAATAATAAAAATATTCGTTGACAGCTCAAGTAGCTACGTCGAATCATATTACCCTAATCGGGTTAATAGCACATCTTTACAGCCGTAGCGAAATGTGGGTAATCGAACAAAACCTCAATTCAGGTCAAATTACATTGCGCCGGCGCATGTAGAGCCGTAACACTATAACATTGTAATTTCCCATTGCCCTTACATAACTATTTGCTCACAGGATATTACATTGTTGGTCTACAAACGTGCTTTTAATGTACGCATCGGAAGTGCGGATTAGAAAATTGCAGTTGCACATCGCGTACGGGACCACTTTCTCTGACATTTAAACATTTGCGAGGCTCTTAGTCCTCACAGAGAAATTAACACTCTCTTTTAATTATAATTTTTCGTGTTATCTTGATTGTGCTAAGTGGATTATATCATGCTGCCGTATTAAGCTGCCTAGACTCGGGAAGGGCGAAGGGCAAATTGAAGCTATTTTGCACTTCCTAAAATTGCATTTGTTAGAATATGATGTTTAAAATTTTTGTTAACTCTTATTACTCCTATGCTGTTATCCAGATCTGGGTTTCAATGGCATTCAAAATTGAGATGGTTTCGATGTAAGAAATAATTGTTAAATATATCATCCAAACCTCCAAAAATTCAGGTTTCTTACCAAAAACGCTGATACACCACGCAATTTGCATGTTCAATTCATCATACTTTTGAGAACAATAACCCCTCTGTATATATAGTCAATAGTTAGTGAAATATAGTCCAATATACATAATATAAATATTTCTTTAGTCACACATTGCAATATGTATTCTCCTCTGGGGCATTGTTTCAAGTGACGTGCGTTAACTTACCTGTTGCGACCTGCCTCAGACCATTCGCTTAAATTCGCTCATTCTATGAAACTGAGGTGTCGAAATTCTATTCCTATGAGACTTTTCTTTATCATGCAAGAATATGCATTATTGTTATGAAATTTACTTGGTCCGGCTTACTTAATACCTTATCTATCACGATAGTCCAATATACACTGAGGATTTAGCCCTGCTAACAACCTGCTAACTGGCTAATCTATTCTAGCATAAAATCATCATTGTGCTGCTCACGCCAGCACCATGAGACCTGTAAGCAAAATTATTTTTGTAACCCCCCATTGAAATTAATGCATGTAATGCACCGACCCTAGCGTAGTCGAACCAGACTCGATCACTCGAGATAACCCAAAGATTCACACTAGCCCCTGGAGCCTCATGTTTCATGGGACTACACAGACCATTGCATATCAAAGAGTAGACCGGGCGACGCGATAATGGCAGGGAAGACGTGCCCTTCGGATATGGAAAGATTATTAGAAACTTAACAGATATGCATCCTTGAGCAAGCATTGGAATAGTGCAGAGACGGGTTATGTTTCTCTATGGGTCATATATTAATGACGTCGCCGCCAGGTTGCAATCAGGTCCAGCTTCGCCGAATCTTGAATGGTGAATCTTTTGGCGGGGTTAAACTGCTTTCTCGACGCTTTTTTATGTCACTAAGTCTATTTTATGCTGTGTTACACGTTGATGTTGCCAATGTCTTCATCCGTGGTTAGGTTTTTTATTTGGTGTAGTTGCAGTTAGTAGAATACACTTGTATAAAAACTAAAATTAAACTTCAGTAAGAAAAAAAGTATTGGTCAAAGCATGATCGAATTGCGTGGTGTAAGTGGCGTTGCCATTAAAAATCCGGTCACATTCAGCTACGTAAGTGGAAGAGTACTGCACAAAAAGCAACCAGCTATTCATCGATTTTGATTCAGCATTTGTTTGGACACGATATTAAATAGATTGAGTTAATGCTGGATGGGAATCGGGGATTGAAAGGCAATAAAATCCTGCGGTTTTCATTTCTTTTCTGAATGTTCAAAACTTTTTTTACACTAAGACATATTTATGTAAGTAATTGAATTTAAGTAATATATGAAATAAATTCAATTAAGTACAATAAACATCATCAGACCCAAAAGAAGGGAAAATCCACAGCCTCCGTTAAAAGAATTGGCTGCGTAGGCTGTGATTGAAAGCTCTCAATCATGGACAAAACGAAATCGATTTATTAAAACGCAACCAAAACCTATAATAACGTGCAGCAGCTTATAAAATAAACAGTATTTCATAGAAATACAGTAACACGATAGCAGGCAAAGTCGTTCAGTTAGAATTGCGAACCGGCCGCGATGAGTAAGCACCGATATGGAATAGTTCTAAGGTTCTAACACATGATCTTGTATACGTGAAATTGCCGAGTTTTAGTTATTGCGTAAAGGTAATCGGTGGATCGAGATCCAGTGGAAAGAACCGATTGAAGTGGGCTGTTGTATTGTTCTTGATCTTAAGTACTTGTTTGTATCGAAGATAGTTGTTCTACAGACTAAGATATTCTTCAAATGTAAGTTTTTGTTTCATGGAACTCCAGAATATCCTGCTGAGTCTTTTATCATCTATCTATCAAATTATCTCATAATTTAGCACATCACATCTTAACACATCTGGCTGCAGTCTTTGTACGATCAGAATATAAATGTTACTTCGCCTATTCACGATAACATGCACACGAAACACGTACTCCACTCTTGAATACGAAGTGTCCACTACATTAACACATGCCTCTACACGCTTTATGTACTGAAACCCACTCAAATCTGCTTTGTTTGTTTCATTATAATCGTGTCTATTATAATAACTATTAAAATTATCTTTGGCATTATTGACCGCTTTGTACCAATCGAATTTATACGAGCCATTGCGACTTGACGACATTAAGTGCGCTTGGGCTTAGAGCTATATTGGACCATAACTCAACAATATTTTCAATTTGGTCAGCAACATAAAATTTATTGTCAAATGTCATCACAAGTTTTATCTATAAAGTCGTATCATCCTCTCAAGATGGTCTGGCAAAGATACCGCTCTCGAAGTCTCGAAGTACAATGCCCGATCCTTCGCTTTCCATATACAATTTTGCTTACATAAAAGGTACGTGAGCCCTTCGATCAAAAAAATATTGTGTAACATGGAAAGTGTTTCTACGATCACTATGGTGTTTATCGTTCACACGACGTAATTATTTTCCCTGCTATTTGCTCCATTGCTAGCTGTACTGTGATTAATATTATCCGGTATGTCATACTGAGGAAAATTTCGTTGGGAACTGAAGAGAACAGCGACAAAGGAAGGAAATTGGAATGGCGCAGTTTGAAACTATTGAACCACGAGTAGTTTATGTTCTCATTATTAGTTATGGGTTTTAGGCGAGTTTCTGAACATTGTACTCGCGTCGTTGTTGAAAGGGAAAGCTCCGGTTAAAGCCTTTTGTGTTGCACCAAACGTAACGGGTATTATAACTTATAATTTAAATTGTATTCATTTCCATTCTCACTTTATGATAAAAGGGAGATAATTATCTATGGCTGGAGGTCGAAATAAGTGCTTGCGACAATCGTAAAGCAGCGCGACAGCACTAGAGTCTCCCTGACACGTTTCGCACAGCATTTGCATGGCGCGGGCGCAGCCGCTCACCGCTCTCTATTAATACGTTAGATATGATTATGATAGATCGATTTGCTTAATTGGCGCATGCGCCACTTGCCCACACAATTATAATGCATAAATATTAAGTGCTGGCGACAGTGCCAAAGGACAAGCCAACCATTTAGCGATCATAAATTTTATTCAGTTTTATGAGGTCTTTCACATCATTTTATTGTCCGTATTTTAGACTGAAATATTTACACTATAATTAGTTTTCTGATTCATGAACTTGTTAAGTCGATTAAAGAAGTAAAACATCTTCAAGTTCCATTAGTGGCTTCAATTGAGCAGACATTTATTCACCATTACATGGACGATGTTATTTGCGGTGTTAAATAAAATTATTATTTATTTATTGTAAGTCGACCCACTGAACGTCGACTCAATGTGAAATATGGTATGGCATGTTGATCAATTTATTTGAATCTCAAATTATATCGTTGGCGTAATGTTAACAAATAACAAAGTCTGAGCTCCTATCAATCAAATGGACAAGATCTTAAAATTCAAAAGTAATTTACTGAATTGACAGAATTTTAAATGCTTATTTCAGAAGACTTGAATGTTGTGTAACACAAAATATCATAAGATTTGATAGCTGTTACCTCATCTTGAATGCCTTCCACTTCAACAAACACTTCAAAATAAAACTCTTCAGCGGTTGCTCTTCCTTTCGCTCGTTCACTCTTTCTCTTTTGGCTACTCGTAAGATCAAAATTGTGTGAATCGAAAGCCTAAAACAAAACCAAAAATAATCGACCCGTTCCCAAGTAAGACACCAAAAATATACATGTTAATGCCAACAGTATTGTAAGTACCTTAACAAGACCGTTCGAATTGGCATGTGACCCTAATTACTGCTGCGGTCTAAAAGATAACATTGTCGAGTGGTCCAATCTTATTACATGATTGAGTAGTTAAATAATATATACTCGCAAATCGACAGTAATGTTGCTTTTATTACCGCAAAAAACTCTTAAGTAACACTTAACGGCCGGTTCGGATGGTAACACTGGTAATGTGCACTTTATAGGGTTCCGTACCTCAAAAGGAAAAAACGTAACCCTTATAGGATCACTCGTATGTCTGTTTGTCTGTCTATCCGTCCGTCTGTCACAGCCAATTCTCTCCAAATCGACTGAACCGTTTAATTTGAAATTTGGTACAAATATGAATTTGTGTTGTGACTCATACACGGCAAACACTAGCAAATTAGGAAAAATGGTTTTGCGAACTGTACCGTGTGACATATATCAAATGAAAGGGCCTGTTGTAAGGTTTTCAGATACATATATTTATTATCATTTTAAAATAAATACTTTTAAGATATTATCTTTGCCTTAGACATTTTTATGAACAGATGAACATTGATCATCCTTATCTCCGAAAATACTGAGTCGAAAATTTTGAAAAGAAATACTGAAATGAGCTCTTTACTTGTAGATTATAGGAAAACCTATTAAAAGTATATGGTCTAAAAATAACATGGTAAATCTCTCAATATTGTGCGTACAAACTAACATTTGCAATTGGAACGTACGAGGGAACATGTTTCTCAACTACAGTTATGTTTGTTCTTCGGATAAATTCATCCCAACTACGGAACGCTTAATTGTGCGTGGTCCGCGAACTTGGCCGGTTTTTTAATCATACACTTGAGAGAATATAGTAATTTGCCTTGCCCTTGATAATGGGTAATAGTAGAAGTTTTGGTAACATAGAAAATTGAACCCCAGTCATGCGATATGGACAGTTGATTGGTTCCTATTTGTTTAATATCTCTGATTCTGTGGTCGGTGAAATTGCCAAGTACAGCAGAGAAGGGAATAGGAGCAGATATAAATAATGCATCTCGTGCAAAATTGTGTGGATTAGAAGCGGGCTCATATTTAACACCGTATTTACATACAATCCGATGCCACAAATTGATACCTGGGCGTCTACTCCGAAGATATATCCGAAGTAGTTCGGCCGTTTCCTGACTACGGCGAAAGAAAAAAAAAACATCTGCCAAAGAGGTCGGGTAAGGATTCAAAGTCAAATAAGGAAACTTTGAAAATCAAGAAATGGCCGATCATTCGGCCGATACTTCGGATTATCGCCTCGGAGTATTTCTCAGTTTAATGGCATATAGTAGTACTACTAGCAGCTACTTACCAGTTACCATGAACGCACATAATCCACTTATCATTACTCATTTTCCTTGGTTCTTGACATGAAATAGTGGCAAGTTTTATTGATTCACGATATTGTTCGCGGTTCGGTGACCACTAATTGCTGCGTGTTACAGGGGCACGTTAACGTACTCGTTATGTAACATGTTACACAGCTTAACGTGGTGCCAACACCCGTCCTGTCAACAAATTGTTGTATGAAAATTGCGTGCGTCGGCGGCCTATCTGGACGTCGTCCGACCGCTATTCCTAGGGCTGTCTGAACTGAAGACTGTGAAGTACCAAATTTTATTCTCTGTTTAACTATAGTCGGGTCGTTAGCAGAGTGTTAACGCCCAGTAATTTAAGCAGCGTGAAGTAGGACTGTTTGTACGCGTCCTGTAACAAACCAGTCCTAGCTGGTTGTACAATACCAAGGATGCCAACTACAATGTTATGTTCCAATCTTAAAAGATAAAGTAAAATATTATCTGTAACCGCCAGTCTTTATCTATTAATCTTCCAGTGTAAACACTGCGAGTTATAGACCGCAGTAAGGAAAACGGGTTGCTACGGCTTTCTCTGTTAAGAGAATTCTTCAATCCTTGTGACTTGAGTCTTTTAATTTTACTAACTGCTTCAACGATTTAGGTCGTCACAGTCAGCAGTCTTTGGCATCCCATTGCCATTTATCATCATTGGCAGTTTAAACTTCTCCCAAACTTGGTCCTAGGCCCCAAGAATGTTCTCCAATCCAGCCCTATCCTTGGCAGACATTTCTGTCGTTTCCTACTTGCGTCTGGCGGTAGTCGGGCGACAAATTGCCGACGGACGCCATTTCGGCGACGCACAATTGCCCCTTAACGGCCCGTTCCCCAGATTTATTCGCCTACACGTAAGTTAAGAGCCCTGTTCACAGTACGCATTTCGTTTAAATCACGTCGACACGCTATTCGTAGTTAACACTGGCGCTCGTCAAAATTCCCGTGAGTAATATTCGACCCACGAACGCTTCCGTGTTTTAGTTCACAAGTAAAAACTGCTAGACGAGAATTGGTTGATTGTGATGTATTGGCTGTTTTGGTATCCAATGATTCTCAAGGGTAATTGGATGATGTAACTTGTTCTTTATATTTGCCCGAATTATCATTAATTTAGAACCAGTGAAGTCGAAACTGATACTCTTTGTACGTTTTTATTATCAGTTTCCAAAAGTACTACAATCAGTTCCTTCTAAACTGATATGTTTATAAATTCCAATTACTCCGACACATTCTCCGTACCGTGAATGTTCTTCTTTACCCGTGCTGGTAATGGCGGTGCTAACGGCCAAACACCAGTAACGTGATCCTCGAGGTGTGAACTTACGAGGCGTTCCTGAGAAATTCGCTTATTATTAGTACCTGGAACCGTTTGCCTTTCCTGATCTAGTCGTTTAACACCAGTCGGTCTCTTTCTTCTAGTCGCTACCCGATCGGAATGTGGAAGTTCGTTTCAGGATTAACAGACACCATTAACGTTGAGCTATTAAGTAGAACAATCTTGGCAAAGTTTAGTTGTCTCATTTTAGACATGGTGAGGTCGTTAGCTTAGATATAAATTATTTAAATTTAGCATTTTACTCCTCTGGTATGAGCAAAGAATTCAAGTTGATACTGAATAAAACACAAAGCTCTTTGCTTAGATCTAAAATTAAAACATAATTCGTATTGGCCAATATCAGCTATTTTATTGTTATTGTATCTGAACGCGAGTATCGGACATTAATGCTGGGTGGAACATTAGCATGGTGGGGGCTCAACAATGGCGGAGCGGCGCGCGGCGCCGGCGCAGCGATGCCCACAGCATCCACCGATAACGTGCACTCCTCTAGTCTACGGGATACAGGGTGATTGGTTGGGAATTTCTAAACAATTTGATATGTTCTTGGACGAAATTTGTGTGTGAGGAATTGAAAATGTCAAAATATAATACCTTATAAACTTTTTTTCATTTAACTAAAACTTATTTTCGACTTTTAGAACAAAAGCTTCTTATTGTCTTAAGAAAACTTCTTTGAGTAAATTCCGATGCTGATGCTGATTTTATTAAAACGTCTACTTCTTTTGGTAATGCTCTATGCAGATTATTTTGCATCAAATTGATTTGCTATTAAAATAAAAACTTTAACTTACCTAAATGATATTTTAAAAGATTCTGATCGCGAAAGCTAGATAAAAATGTGTCTCGAGTCAAAAATCTCAAACATTTTAGAATTCAAATTTTTCTCAAACAATTCTAAGAATTCCCATAGCACCCTGTATCATGAGGTCGGTGGCGTGCGCCGGCGCCGACTCCTCTAATAATAGTCGCATTCCATTCCCTCGCCCTGGAAGGGCTCACCTCGCGATGCGCGCGCGCACCTGCCGTACACCACTTTCCTTTTTCATTTGCCAAATGCTTTCGCTACTCCGTGATTCTGAATTAATGTTATTGAAAAATGGCTTACATTATGCTTGTACATTCCTCTGAGCATGAGTAAATTGATCGTGTTTATGACCATTAAAATTACAGTGTTACCGTCAATGGAAGCTATGACGTAAACCGACGGATTGGTACTCCTATAGTCTTGATTATAAGAAGTTTATACAAAACACATGTGCAATGTGTATGTTTAAATTATTTGATAAACAGAGCTTTTGATTTAGAGTCTGATTCAATGAAAACATGTTGTATTTAACAGCGGGAAAAACAAAGTTATGTTATGTATCCAGAAAGGTCCTCAAGAAATTTTGTCAGATGCTTCATTGTATCAACGAAACTCATTCACCGTGAAATGCCAAGGGCAACGTATTCAGAAGTGTAGGGGAGCATCTGGAGTCATTAGGGCGTCCAGGGACCGTGTCGAACTGCTGGCGTGGAACCTCGGCTAAGGGCGTGCGCGTACGCATGCTCGTGAGAATATCGTTACGTTCAATGTTTATGTTTCCATTATCGATATTATCTTTATGTATTTCCTCGCACAAGAAAAAATCTATAGAAATTCTTGAATTATCTGTACAATCTTTTCCGTTTCGTCGCGATTTGGTATTTAATATTTCTGCCATTGTGTGGGATGGGTAGGAAAAATGCCATATTTTCTAATAACTATGATTTATTAATATTGCGTTGTTTTATTATATAAATTAATTGTACATATTGCGTAGTTTTAATTGTTTCCACGAGTGACAATAGATTGCTAATTATATGTATGAATTCATGATGGTTATTTTTCCTTATTCCAGGTAAATCATCAAGCATTACAATAGCAACTTTAATTTCTACAATCTTCTTTATAATCTAAATTGTATACAGTATTATTTTATGCCACTATTCTTTGAACTTTCATTGTACAAGAAGTACACATTGTTGTCAACCACTTCCATCCAACATAAATCCCTTTCTACTCGGTACTAAGTTATTGTGTACGGGCTTAAATCCAGGTCTTATTCTGATGGATTGCCCTCCTTTATGTTCCCATTGTCTTGTTGACGTTCAATCTTGTGGTTTTACTCCACTATTTTAGTGGTTATGGCTATGACCGTCATTGTCAGGATTTATGGTGATAAGAAATGTAGTTTCCTCTGTCTATTCGCGATATTGGTTAGGGGAAGGCAATAATTTGTTGATTCGTTTTGGTTTTCTGGCTTCATTAAGAAGGATTGTCCCCAAATAAGATTAAATATGTATATAGTTGTCGGCTTTTTTTGGCAATATTTTACAGCTCTAGAGTATTTGCCCGTACTTATTCTTTGGCTTAAACACGTAGATACAGAGTAGGTACCTACATGTCCCAAGGGAAATAGGGGGGTTCGCTTACACACTCATGCAAGTAGTCAAAAGACATGTAGAGAGGTATAGGAAATATGGTTTTCTGACATCTCTTTTTAGAAGCGGAAGATAGCCAAAATATTTGCTTAGAAGGTGATAAATACAGATAGTGCTTGTATTTGTTATTCCTCATAAATTACTAAACACTTAAAGGGGTGGTTTTGTCATGACATGTTATCTCAAGTCTCTTATCATAAAACATTTTCAGAGTGTCATTGAATGTCTAAGGTATTTCAATACTCTGCTAATTATTATCTTAAGTACGAGTATTATAATACTTATTTACCCGTCACTCATATCATATAATGTTATCAGTAATTTTATTTTTATAAAGTTATTAGCTGCGCCCCGCGGTTTCAACCGCATAGACCTATGCGGGTGAAAGGTTGATCAAAATATGATTCGCAACTACTTATAATTATGTATTTACCGAATTTCATTAATACATCTCTCTAAGTTGTTCCATTGAATGACTTTCATGAAATCATGACATCGGGGAAAAATCTAACTTAGAGAGATGTATTAAGAGCGTTTACACCTTACGGCATTTCATACTTGACAAACTTTCAAGCCCTTGTTTTTTGAAATGACTGAACCGATTTAATTTTCATACGCATAAGCAGTATACAAAGGTCTAAAAAGTTAGTAAAGAACATAATTCTGTAAATACATATCTGTTACCTAAGTATAGTCGCGAATCATATTTTGATCAAGATACAACCTGACACTGACCTGCAAATTGCAAAAAAACGTAAGAAAATTTGAATTTCACCTTTTAAAATTTCTTCACCTCGATTCACCTTAAATAATCTTAGGTAAGTATTCCATTAATTACAATTACATGTCTTTCAATAGTTCGGAGCGCCATAGTTCGGAGCGAGAGTGCATGGGAGGCCGTCACCTCCTTCTGCGAAGTAGTAATGCTCGCGAAGGACGAGGCGGAACGCGTGAAGAGGCAAGGTTCGCGCCCTCGCGCCCCTATTCGTCGCAGGAGACGCCCCGGGCGTCGGGAGTCGCAAGCCGATTTCCGGCCACCGTAGGCGCGTGCTTGCGGATGGTGAGCGATGGGTAGCTCGCCGTCCGACAAGGACCAGGCCCGCGTCAACGGCGCGTTGTGTTCCACGCGCGCCTCAAAGAGATGTCAGCACCAACTGACGGGGTCCGTTAGGGCCAATGCCTGCCAGGGTTGCGAGTTTGTCCGAAAGGGATATCGTGGCCCTGGCACACAGGCAAATGAAGGAACACGGGTGGGTTTTAGTCAGTAAAAGTCTGATACGCCCTCCCGCTCCGCACAGAGCGGGAGAAGTTATTTGATAATTTCCCACCCAAAAAAAAAAGGAAAAGGTAAGTATTCCATTAATTACAATTACATACATGCCTTTCAATAGTGAAAGTCTCACTAAAATCATCAATCAACCGTTTACCAATAATACAAAATAATAACATTGTTGTCAGTACGTTTCTGTGACCTATAATAACAAAACGTTTCATTAAATATTTTGCAATGCATAGACAACATGACTCTCTGCTATCATAATAATTAGCACATAGAAGTAACTAATTAAGTAGTATGTGTCACGTGTGAACAGATCTTGTAATTAACGTGTTGTTTTCTTTGGGTAGGTCTGGAAACGTTTTAAACACTTTATCAGCTGATAATGTTATCAACAACTTAGCTAAGGTTGAATATACATTGTAACTGAGTCCCTGACTTATGTAATTTAATTTAGAATTCTACAAGGAGTTGGGGGTATTTATGCAAATCATTGTTGTGTCTGCTCATATTTCCAAAGCTTTTCGAAGCTCTGCATTGGTCAAGCCTCTGCATTCCGTAAAATAGATGGTCATGCGCACGAAATTTATTTATTTATTTTATTTTAAGTAAACTTACAGGTAAACAGATACATTGAGTAATACACATACATAAACTCACACCTTCCTATGGGGGTAGGCAGAAACTATAGAACGCCACCTGCTACGCTCCTTACATACTCCTTTTGCTTCGCCTACGTTCATACATCTGGTCATACACACACGCCGGTTGCGAGTACTACGCATCTGACTTAAGAACATCACCAATTTGGTCACTATATGTCCTCCTAGGGCGCGTCCCCATTGAGTAATAGCTTACACAAAAATATGGCCAATTACAAGTTTCCACATGTAGTCTATAATTATATCAACAAAACAGAAAATTGACAAAAAAAACAGCCAAAAAAGTATTTCCGCAATTGAGCTCAGATCCGCCTCAAAATTATTATAAAAAAAATATATTTTAACAAAAATGCTAATTGTTTTCCCATAACCCCAGGGACTATCCGTTAAAGGACAAAAGAGGTAATATTTACTTTCATACCAGCATCGTAGTTAGCAGCAGCATTAATTAGCTGCATTGAATATGCACGGCGGCTTGCCGGGCTCGTGCCGGAAGACCGGCTTCCGTCGCCCCCGGCGCCCTGGGACTTTCCAACGGGATTCGAAGCCGCCAAAGAGTAACCAATGTGTCTTTTATTACGTGCTGGGAGTACCTTGTTGGTTGCTCATTAAATATACCTTATTTTAGACCTATTAGAAGATTTGTAGGTTATTTTTGGTCATTACATGGTTTGTTTGTTCGCCTATAAGCTGTATCATTGTTTAAAAATGCCTTAAAAACCTCGGCCTAAATGATAAAGAGTGTACTCATATGCAATATTATAACTATCGGAAAAACACACAACTCCGTCGACAGCCACCGTTCCCGTCCACAAAAGGCTCAAACAAACAGATAAGCAATAAGGAGCGTACTCGGTACTGCGCATACGCAAATGGCCTACGTCGTTATCTAAACGCGCGGATCGCTTACACACAGTTAGAGGACGCAATTATCACCTACCGTACACCTGTTCCATCTATGCTAATGACCATAATAAATCACTATCGATAGACTAGATATATCCGATTATATCTCGGATGGTCACGCGCACACCATTTTCGGTGCACCGCCTATGTGGGGTCCAATTACTGAGGACCAAACGACACTTTCCATGTCCAGGCGTGCCCTTTTCAAACCTTAGATAGTTTCCGTCTGAACACATCCTGATCGTAACTTCAGATCAGTTGGTTAAGAAAATCTATTCGACAGTATTGAAAGAACGGATTGTAGAGAGTCCTGCACCAAATAAACTTGACTTACCTGATGATAAGGCTTTCAACTAAATTTGGTAATCTGATGTAATGCACACCTATTTACTCATCGTGGATTGCAAAGCGTTTGATTTTTGATCCAAAGCGATCACAAGACGTTTCATTTTAATACGCATTTGCGAATTAATCTTGCCTCTGTCACCATCGAAGGTCGACCGTTTAAGGAGATGGTTAATTAAACCTAGCTCTGTCGACGGCTCGAGAGTCGATTTCCTCGTTAAACGATTTGATTTACGCATCGTGGGCATCCTTGGCCGATGAGGTGTTAAACCGTGACCTTACGCAAAAGGCGTCGCCCGCTGAATCACCAATCATTTTGTTGTTTTGTTTTTATACAATAGATGTGGCCATATGCGGGCGGCTGCGGGCGTAGCTTTGTTTGGGCAATCAGTCAACGACCGGCTTCGCAGTTTCCCGACGCATTCCTTTGGTGCTCGTCACCGGGAAGATTCATGCAAGCGATATGCAAAGCCCGCCATTAGGAGCGCGCCCTCGCGCTGCGCCTCAACCGAATCCGAGCGATTTTTTCGCGATGATAGCGCGCCGACAACCACCTCTAGAAACCGCCTCTTACCGCCAACAAATGTGTTCCCATTTATAAACACGTTCTCGGGAATAGCTGGCTCGAATTATTACGTTTCCGTAAAAATATTGCGCAATTATACATTTCTACGGAAAATTGATAATGTTCTCACGACCGGGCACACGATGCGTTAACGAATTGGTGCGCAATCCGCATTCTAAACAAATTAATATTTGCCCGTGGACTCTCGTTCGCCGCCACCAGTTATTAAATTTTTCGCTCAGTTAACATATGACGAAGCGACGGCCGTTTTTTGTGTTTACAAATTAAGGTAATTACCGTAATACTGTCACAACCTTTTAAGTTCAACGCACGCATTATGGGTCTCGGCGCGGTTTTCTGATTGGAAAGGATTTTGATTCTTATTTCTTGGGGTTTAAGGTGTTAGCTGAAATATTTTGGAATTTCGCGTGAAATATTGTTGTAGTGCGCCCTTGAACGTTCAGTTCCGGGATATATTAATGTCTTTAAATTAAAATATGCAACGCGCTCTGGGCGATATAATTGCGCGCAACGAAGTCGCAAATCACGACGCCGCGCTATGCTTCATCGAAATTTATCGAAACGATCTTGTAAATTTTTCACGGACGTGATAAGATTTTTATTTAATTTTGCACAGATTTATTCGTAGGAAACGTTTTCTGTTAATTATAGTCATGTATCACCCATAATTGGTTACAAAGCGAAGTTCCTGCAGTGATAGAAGCGCGCTATTTTATACGATATTTACAACTTCCTAAACTGAGTACACCAATAAAATTACGGGCATTACTTTGAGTTTATCTGAACGGAAACACGCTTCATATCGGCGCAGGAGACGTATTTATGACTGGTTATTCTAAGGTTGTTTGGAGTTCCCATCGCGGCTCGCAGCGTTCAAACAACGCCGTATGTGATGGTGCGATCGCGTGTAATCTCCCATCTTACGGGCGAGACTATCTCGCCGACGAGACTCTCATATCTGATACAACCACGCTGCCCCTGTACATGGGTAATAATCTTTTATGCGGCGCGATGAAGTTATTTACCTGTCGATTGACCCATCGACATCAGGTATCGGCCGCTTGAGGTTCTCAGTTGCCACTTTGTATGCTCGAAAAACTCCAATTTAGATTTCCATAATGTTGATCGAAGCATTGCTCCCGGGTCACCTAAGAGGCATGACCAAAATAGTAGCAGAAGTTCAGGCTACATGCGTGGATGCGTAAATAACTTGATTTTGAATAACGCGTGGTTACAGGTGAGGGTCACGGCACCCAAGTTCAGATAACAATGTCGTGTTGACGCCTGACCCCGGCTGCGGGCGGCTTCAATTTTGGCGCGTCAGCCGGTCGCGGTCGTGTCGTAATGCGATTACAATGATGCCCGATTCGCAAATTGGCAGTGACCCAGTTCGGGTACCGGTGGGCGGCTCGGAGGTCCACCGGCTCCCGCGCTCGCGCCTTTTCTATACAGAAAGTTCCACACACTTACCAAATAGAACAAATGTTAAGTAATCATGTGACAACTAAACGCTCTCGTTTCGCTCGACGCGATTTAACGGTCCCGTTACATCATTTGCCTCTTGTGATTGAATTTCTTCGTACCGTTTTTCGATTATTTTGTCTCGGTGCGTAATGCCAGGTTGTGCAACCGAATCGGCGTGTAATTGTGGGGGGGTCATTGTTTGTAACGGAACAGCCCGGGTGCAGCGCGCGCGTGGTGTGAGATGAATTCCATTAGTCCGGGTGAGGTGAGCATTGCCGCCGTAGGTCGTTTACACCGGCTAGCAGCGAGCGACGCACCGAACCGATCCATTTTAACTAAACCGCAACCCGTAAAGTCATCCTTCTCCATTGTTAGTAGCCCATCGGGCTCTATTTCAACACTAAACAAAACATGCATTGAACCTTTGAAAGTGTTCGTCTTGGCCCAAAATCCAAATAAGAAGTTCAGATGCTTGTAAAGACACTTGCTCTTTATGCGTCCTTTGAAATATGCACTCATTTAAGGTCTTCCCCTTCACAATAATTAACACTTTGCATCAACCGAATCGTGCACGCAGATGCGCTCGAGACAAATAAAAGCTGAAAAGTGTTGTTCATTTCAACGAGGCGATTATTAATCAGGGATGTAATATGAAATGCTTAATGATTTGTTTGTATTCTGGTCGAGCAGTGTCGTTTGTCATTTCGCCAGGCTTTTCCTAGAAAGCGTAGTGTCCTATTTGGTGCTAGGAACCCTGACCACCGGATACGACGGCCACGTCATACTAACTGTTGATTTTCACTTTTATAATGCAACTCAGCTATGAAATGGAACTTATTGTTTACACGATGCACCGCGCACGATAAGTAGACTCGAGTATAATGCAATATTGTCGCCTGCTCTAATTAAGGTGAGGTGATAGCACAAACAATAAGTTAGGCGTGGGGTACCATAATTATCTTATCAGTGTATAGTTAGACAATGCGCCCGCTGAGATGCGCGAGCGCACGGCGCGTTATCGCGACCACCCGCCGCCACCGGGAACCGACGTCGATACAACATTATTATGGGAACATGAATAGCGAACACCGGCCGATCATACGAGGTGCAACGCCATAGTTCTTAGAACGAGCGGACTCTGCACACCGTGTGATCGAACTAATAAAAATTGCTGGTTGCGGATCGGTTGTACTTACCTTCTTAAGTGAGGGCGGGCTAGCAAGAATCTAGTCTTATCATAACCAGATAGAGAAGCAACCATTGCTAGGTTCCTTCCATAAAGTCGTTAATGATCCCGGCGACACCTCGTCTAATGGCCCGCGTGTGTACTTAGCTATGCAAATCATTGCGCGACTCGGGCGCGCCGCGACCGCTTCTGACCAGACTTGCGCAATTATTCATTATTATTCTCTTTAAAATATTACCCCTTGCGTAATCCAAACTGATAAATGACTGCTATCGATTTATTGTTCGCCGCAGCCTCGGTGGAACTGTGAACCCGCCATTTCGGTATCACATTATTCTTCAGACGTTATTTAGTGCCGCGGCATTACCTCGTCGTGCTGCTCTCCTAATAATGTCTCGTTATGGGAAACTCTCGTTTGTGACCAATAAAATAATTGAATATCTGTGCGTTGATCGGCCCGATAACTAGCTCTTATCTGGAGCGTAATAAATCGTTGCTGCCGATCGCGATCGGAGTGCGGCCAGGCGCCTGATTAATGAGTTAACATTTTTTAATTAACGATCTCGCTACAGCGAGGAATTATTGGTTCGCTGAGGGCATCGCGAGTGTAAGCACGCGCTTCGACAGCGCACATAGCTTTCGCCGGAGCGACGTCCAGCTCTAACTTATAAGCTCCAGCTGAAGAGTTAATTGTGTGTTTCCTATGTTTACCATCGACATTAGCTATTCTCTGTTCGATAATCACTGCGTGGCGGTCGTGTCGTGATCTAAAGTTTTCCCGCGTTATGCAAGCAGCCTGTTGTTGCGTTCGAGTTCGCTTCACATGCCTCGTACACGAAGCTGCACTAGGTACTCACTACGATCTATATCGGTTTTGGATAGTAACGTCTCGACATTGTTATTTTTGTCATAGGTTGCACGAATCGTTTACGATATCCCCGTCACGATTGTTGACGTAATATCAGTTACCACGCTCCGATGTCACATTATGTTTTGTGTGTTTTGCCGTGTTTTCTTGCGGTAGCTTGCTTATAATCTAGTTAGTTACTTTGTGGTTAGTCACTTGGTTTAG
Source organism: Tiliacea aurago (assembly GCA_948098905.1). Lineage (NCBI taxonomy): Eukaryota > Metazoa > Arthropoda > Insecta > Lepidoptera > Noctuidae > Tiliacea > Tiliacea aurago. The sequence goes on from OX402585.1 coordinate 24,109,045, forward strand.
TTAACCTCAGGTTTAACGAGAATTATTAGAATGAAACTTGCATTATGATTTGTGTACGTGACCTCAGTGTCGGGCGTAGTTACCCTCGCCTAATGTCAGCTCGTCAGCGAGCATTCAGTCTCGACATTTCGCAAGTGAAAACTCGAGACGAGAACTGTATGTTCGTTTGACCTGGACCCTCGCGGCTCGGTGTAAACGATGACAGCAAAACACGACCATTGTTAAGTTACGAGCAGAATTCCATACGGCTTTTTGCTCGCCACGCATCAATTTGAAGTCCCCTATTGACGCGGCGACAGGCGAGTGTGAAGTTCGTTAGCGAACCATTGAGTGGACTCGCATAGTCGCATACCAGTGCTATTTCACACGTATTGTTAAAGCGCATGATGAGCGCTAAATTGTCTTTAGAAATGTATTACTTACTTGAACACTATTGCTGAGACGATGCAGACAATGTATTAAAAGTCGCATTCCGCATTCGTACTTAAACGAGTCGTAGCGAGTTTGAAGTGACTAGCAAATAAATGTTGCAACGTTACATGCAAATGCATTATTATAGTTGAACCCTTGCTATTAAAGGAGAAATTGCTTCATTGGGATACAAGTCTATTGCTGTACATAGAATGTGCGAACCAATTTTTTCAATTAGTATCGACATCGTCGTTTATCTAATCACGAAAACGTGATACGGATTTAGAAACAAACTAAAGTGGTTGCGACACGGAATATTACGGATTGATAGAATCAATGTTCGATTAAAAAAGGCCACCTTGAACTGTTTATGCCATTTCGCGTTCGATTGTTGCACAACTCTGCCTTTTTGTTAGTTACGCGCGAGCTACTGATTCGTTTCATACCTAATTCAATTACAGAAACATATGGTAATCTCATAGTATCTAATAAAACTATTGCACGTCTCTACTCTCTGCGTTTGCGCAAACCGTGATCTGTCTCTGCAGAGCAATTGTTGCGTTCACCTCGCAATTATATTGGATTATGGTGTTGTACTAATAAAAACCATGAACAACCACGTTTACAAATATTACAAAGTAATCCATACTTTGTAATTTAGGATTGTATGAAAACATTTATCATGCTGATAGTATCTGATGTTAGGAGGCCACAAATGTGTTGCAATGTTTTTGTTGTTTAATGTGTATTCACTCCGGTGGTTCTGTAACATTGAACTTAATGCGTTAATTTCTTTTTCCAGGTAAGTGTGGTGTCGTGGAAGTGCGAGGCGTGCGTCTACTCGGTATGTAGCAGCCGTTATGAGTGTCAGTAAAACATGGTCGCTCGTTAGGCATGCACGGAGGGCGCGCGGTTCGTGCCCGCATCAATATGCGCCCGCGCACCTCACGGACACGATTTGACGAATGAATCACACCATTTTCTTCGTAGTCAACTTGTTCACGTGACGTCACGATTTCAGTGTCGCACGCGCACCACGAAATTAAATTATAATAATTATACATTTCCGCTTGCATAGCTGTCGTAATCTCGAGGATGGAATCTCCGAGGATAAAGTAGAATGACTTAATGTTTGTATAAGACGAATTGTGGTTATTGTTCCAATTTCTGATAAAGCTAAAAAAAAATGTGATATTCTAATAGGTATATTTTTTTTTTTTTATTGTTTCAACATGTAACAACAGCGTCACGTGTTAGATCATTCGTGATCCGCGGTCGTGAACGATTTAGCATGCATCAATTTATGCCTTCTGCACTTAGATTGATATATATCAATATTTCTCAGATTCCGTCAAACCATTTAATATTTGAGGTCAAGTCGTATTGAGCGCATTGTAATTTGAATTATAGACATACACTGTCTATTCTTAACGTTTATCGCAACATAATAAATAGCGTGCACGGATGATAATAAACTCCAACGTATGGAAACATACATCATGTGGAGCGCATTCAATCGTCGTCAGAACGGGACAAAACTATCGTCGGAGCCGCGAGCTTTATGGCCAATCGGTCAAATGACGACGGGAACCATTTAGTTCCTGCCATCTTTTACGACGAGCGCTCGCCATTGTGTCGCACTCTTGCACAGCCCTCCATTGGCCGCGCACTACACGTACGCAAACAATAGCTGCTCGGAAACCCGCTTACTTTTGTTACAGGAATTGTAAATGTCAAGGTGCGATTACGCTAAAGCCATCTCTGGAATGCAATACTGTCTAGAAAGGTGAGGCATTAAACGCGTGCCTCGAAATGATAGCATCCCCGGCTCCGATGGCATGGTGGATATGCGCCGCACCGGGCTGGCTCCCATTTCCATCATTATGCTTACCACGCCTTTATCTCCCGCGAGCATCGGACATATATCGGTGAAAAACGGCCCGCAAGAGCCGACGCGAAATTGAGATGGCGTAGCGGTCCCACCGCAGGGCAGGCCCGCAAGTGGGTCGCGCGATTACAGCGTTTCCTTAATGTTATTAACCGTCGACGAAGACCGTGGTTTGCGGTGATCGCGCCACCGAGCCCTCCGCTTCACACTTTGTCACGGAGCCCCGAGACAACGGTGTTTTCCAGCAACGTGAATATACGTTACACATCCGCGGTTGTCGTTCACATTTGAAACGGACACTCGTAACTCGATACAGTGTTCCGAGCAACTCTCTCCTTTTACCGCACAGATAGAAATGCAGAGCGGAACGTTTCCTAGTGTGTCCCGGTGAGTCCGCGCCGGAGTTTTGTTTCTATTGTGTTCGGAGGCGCATGTGGTGCGATTCGGTCGCATTGTAGTTCAGAGGGCAATCGCCGTTACGGTAGCAGTTTCTCACAATAGGAGCGAGAGTTGGCTCTCGTAAGTGCAAGTTCCGCAGATCGCTATCGTGCTGGTGGACCTCCGACACTTCCGTACGTAACTTCCGAGGTACGAGGCCTCTCGCTTATAAACACTACTTCAGATATCTACGACTTAGTTATGCCGTAAAAGACATCGCCAAAAAGAAACATCATTTATATTTAACCTCTGAACAAGCATGCTCAACTCCTCACGCGAACACCGCGATATAACGTGTAAATTTGCGGTTTACGCTTGAAGAATGGGCTCGAGCGTTATGGTCTTACCCTAAATTGAATCCAAATTCCTGAACATTACATCATACGGATCATGACGTAACTTCGCAATTTAAGCAAACACATCGAAATGCCCAAAAGTATCCTTTGCAAGAGCATGTCGATCATTTGCCCTCGATTTTCGCCCTGCCAATGCCTGCCATTAAGCTGTTTGTGCGTGGCCCATGCCTCCATGTATGGCTTGATTCGCAATAAAATCGGCTAACGAGACATGTCTTTGTCGTGGGTGACCACCTCGTTGCCAAGTTTTCGTTGGAAAACAACGGATGTCACGTTGAAGGCCGTGATAATGATCTTTGCCATATCCGAGGAGGTCGTTGGAATTTTGCATTTGTTTTTGTTAAAATCATCCTTCTAACTAACATTTCATATCAGTGTAATAGATATAAAAAACAAGCCATTGTTTTCTCAAAGTATCCTCTATCTCAAGATGTTGCGTAGTTTTCCACTATCAAAGGCGTGCTGCCGCCTTTCTTGATAATTCGAATTAATCGTACAAGTAAGCCACCGGCATACTTAACTAGTTCATTGGAAACGTTTCATATCTAGTTTCAATATAGAAATACATATATTCATCTGGGTTACCGCAATATTCCGTGATATTTCAAGTCGGGAGCGCCCCGAGCGAGCTTGCTTTACTTTAGGGCACGTCGACCACCCCGACAGGGATCAACTACTATACTTTGAAAACTGAACGGCCATTTATCGTGTGCTGTTTCTAAAGCATCGTCAATCGCTGTGCGTGACTGACATCTGCCATTTATAAGAAATCAGATGATATACTCGTAAACACCACTCCAACTATATCTTACCAATCAATATTTTTTTCCGACGCAACGTCAGAATGATAGAAAGCTGGTTCATTTTTTAGCCCGCATCCTTTTTCAGTTTGCTAATTTTGATTTTATCATGTATCAATTAATTGATACATAACCTGATCAGATAAGAGATAAATGTTAGAAATAGCAAACTAATATTAAACGGTTGCATAATTGTTGTTTTTCTAGAGCTAGACACTTGAAATCATGTGCGAAGTCCCTGAACCACTTGTGATTGTAACACACATGTGAAACCTAACGAGGCGTAGCTCAACAAGTATTTTCGAGATAAACATAACCACCAAACTGCAAAAATCAAAAGGCGTCAATGAGTTCCGTTGGCCGAGGCTTGCGTCACCAGAATGTTTTCACCGAAAACAATAGTAGCCGCCAACCGGTGATTACTTTAAGTGTCGGATATTTGCATGAGTTTGTCTGTCCGACCCTCTAACCGAGACCATTGTTCACCACCGTTTGAATGGCTGATAATAACTGAGCCTTCAGCTTTCGTAAGTGGAACGGACTTTAGAAACTCGACAAATTATTTAAAGGATTTTGGGTGGTTCCGCGCTACACCGTCACAATGTTTCATGCTTTGGGTCGAATTAACCGAATTTGAAACTTCAAGGCGACTGAGGTTTTGGCGTTCAGTTAGCGGTACCAAATTGGCTGAAGTAAATGTTTCGATAATTGTTTGCGAATTTTGTTTTTAGGAGCGATCAATTACTTCAAGATTAATGGGAATCGGTTTTGCTTTTAAATGAGTACAGATAACAGCACCTAGCAATAGAATAGATATCTTATAGGTCGACGTGAATGGATGAAAAGCGTCCATGGTAGAACGGATGCACGAATTCGGTTAAACGCACACCCTCAATTGCTATGAACTTGCATTCACATTTCGCCCTCAGACTCACACTCGTGCGTCTGTGGAAGGGAGCCTGTCAGTGACCCTCGCGTGGCGCGGTCCGGCGCCCATTAATTATTCTATTACAGCAATGGCACTCGTGATCGGTGCGCGCGCGCTCTCCTTTGATCACGCCATGCGCTTCAATTCACTACATCACTCTTCACACGAACTGCACAAAATCGAAGCGCGTTGTCAGATAACACTTTTATTTTTCATCATTAAGAGTTTTTATCTTGATTGTACAAGAGTTACGAGGCGGCTGATGTATCGCCTGTAATTTTTATGATGGACTTTTAAATTCCTGTAGATAATGTTGGAAAGCCTTAAAGTACGAGAATATTTTGCTACTACATCAGGTATCTTGGAATTCTAGTCTTGTTTTGATCTTTTGTGTAGGTGAGTCTGTTTAATATTCTTCGGTACTTCACCGAGATAGACTGAATGGAATGGGGACAGTAATAAATTGCGCTTGCTTTCATTAACTAATTATGTTTGATACAAACGTGTGGCATACATTTGAATGAAGCGTCAGTAATGATGCGTTTCCATTCGGCTCACACATAATTTACTAGTGTTTAATAAAATAATGCACATGCGCCTGTAATGACACTTGAATGGTCGATACGTGATCCTGCATGATTTGTGGGTGGTCATGAAAAGGCTTAATTTAATTTCAGCACAAAGGAGCTTTCAAAGAAATCAAATTATGAAGCTTGTCAACATAAACCATGAATATTTTGGTCGCCACACCACAGAAAAAACCGGCCAAGTGCGAGTCGGACTCGCGCACGAAGGGTTCCGTACCATTATCCATAAAAAAATCATGTTTGTTGTATGGGAGCCCCCCCTAAATATTTGTTTTATTTTAATTTAATTATTTACTTTTAAAGTGAATATATAATTAAATATTCTGTGAATATTTTGAGCTACCTGTTACTGTTATCAATATAGAGCATAATTGAGCAAAAAAAACACGTTTTTTGTATGGAAGCCCCCTTAAATATTTATTTTATTCTGCTTTTTAGTATTTGTTGTTATAGCGGCAGCAGAAATACATCATCTGTGAAATTTTCAACCGTCTAACTATCACGGTTCATGAGATACAACCTGGTGACAGACGGACAGGCAGACAGACAGACGGTGGAGCCTTAGTAATAGGGTTCCCGTTTTACTCTTTGGGTACGGAACCCTAAAAAGATCGGGCTTCTTGACTAATAGCTTATTTTGTAGTATTACTATACGTGTATTAAGGACAAAAACGCAGACAAACTCGCTTCATCGCTCGCACTGGCAACAGAAACAAGGTGAAAGGCGAGCATCGTGATCTGCGTGTTCCTCCCGCGGTTGCGCACGCGCTCCGTGTCCCAATTCACTAAGTGCCTGCCCCGCTGACGAATGGAGATCAACTGCACTCAGATATAAACTATTTATTGCCCCATTCGCCCCTTAACCAAACCTCCATTTTAAAATCATCAATTTGTTTGTTGATAGTAAAATAGGCCGTTCCGCACTAGTTGTTTTTTTGGCTTAATTGAACAATAAATCACTGCTAATTTATTAGCCGTATAAAATTTCTAGAACTTTCCAACACGCACATAAAGTTAAATAAAATATGAATAACAAAATATTCAGTACAATGGCGGACAAAATATGGCTATGTAAATATATCCTTACTCTTATAAGGCTGTCTATATTGTTATGATAATAGGGACACAAAAGCACTTATTAGTGAATAATTCGAGAAGAATGAACAATCAGTGTGTCCAAGGATTAAGTCTGTACAAAAAGTTCAACAGAAGATTTAAATAACTGTAATGAGAGTGAAAACTTTTGTGTAAATGCAGTATGCAATACCTTTTTTAAGTTGCACATGTGGAGTGTGACCAATTTGCCAAGTCTGGAAGCCTGAATATATTAAACCAGTCTGTAACAATGTGGCTGAGTTAATAAGGCAGACAGTATAATAAGAAGAAATAATTCGCATAATATTTATCACCACTGTATTATTTTAGATTTTTGGAGGTGTCGTGCAATTTTTGGAGGTGTCGTGCAATTTTTGGAGGGGTCGTGCAATTTTTACATACAGCCTGATTTAATTCGATTGAAACCATTTGAAGTAGTTCAACCTACTGAAGGTAATTAAAAGTTATCAAGACTGTTTCTGACTGCCTGAAATTGATCAATAAATTGTACCATAAACAATAGAACTTCTTAATCTATTATATTTAGCAACCCTATTACCCGTTTATCTAAGTGAGCGCTTATTGCAACGCGTCGCGCATGCCCGCTTGTTGCGAGAGATCAGCTTCTAATTGTCTTAATGAGCCGCATCCTCCGGCGCCCGCGCAGCTATGAAACGATCAATGATACTGAAATAAAAAACGTTCGAAGTTTTCTTAATAAAGATAATTAAGACGCAGATATATGCCAGTGACCTTGAGTGAGTGTGCTGAGCTCAGGCAACGCGTCGTACGTTCAGCCAGTAATAGGACTCTGGGAGCGCTGTCCCCAATTTGACGCATTATTAATTTATTATACACAAAACAAAAGGTATTTAGGTATAATAAAACGCGTATAGTAAAAGATCAATACTTAAATTATCTTTGAATTAGTGAAGGTTTCAGAAAAATTCGCTTGGTAGACTGCGCCACAGAACAGATAAAAGAGGTTTTATCTGTTCTGTGGACTGCGCCATTCTCAGTTTTTTATCCGCGTTAAGGCTTCTATATACCGGGGCGACTTGTCGCGCGACGCGACGCGACACAAAGGCACCGCTCGTCTTTGTGCCGTGTCGCGTCGCGCGACAAGTCGGGCTGGTATGTAGAAGCCTTTAAACATAACTTTACAAATTAATTTCACTATGTAATATAAACATAATCTAAAATGTGCACATATTAAGTTGTCGAAAAAATGCTCTAATTTATCATATACTTTTTTCAAATCATTAACACTACTCGTTTAGACGTGATCTTCAGTATAAAATCATTAAAAGTCTGTTATCGTCCCCTTAAATATTAGAAATGGAGAGGCTCAAATTAGGAGCCGAAAAAGATGGTATTGTTGAGACATCGGTAGAATTAAGGTTTTGTTGTTGAGGATATTGCTGACATAAAATGCAAAGATATTATGACGCCATATACACTTAAACCAATATTTTATTTAGGTGCTTGATCCTGTCAAACGAATAAAAGTATTTTGAAAATCAAAACACGCCGCTGACTCATGACCAACGGTCACGGAAGATATCAGCAAAAATCAAATACAACATGTAAAAAACATGTTAAACAGTTCACTAACCCCAAAATGTATAGGGGAGAGGAGTACACCTTTAGAATCTCCAAAGAATCGTTGAGTTTATATTAAGGAGCTGTGCGCGAAACTAATCCTCACAATAAAACCTGATTATTATGCGGACAGCTGCGGAAATGATTATTTCGACTGTTACAATTCAAGGTCTGTGATGGAGGAAAAAAAAAATATAAATAAAATATAACAAAAAGTTGGCCACCGGGCTACAGGGAGACGATATAAAATATTAAAAGTAATAGCAGTTGAAATCTTTTGTAGTAATTTATAGGAATTTTTAGTCCTTTACAAATGTATAACAGAAAAAGATCACTATCGACTATCAAAGAATTCAGAATTAAAAGCCTGAGGTCTTATAGGAGTTTATATGCATGCAAAAATCTAGCCATAATGTCACCACACCTAAGGGTCTGTGCACACCACGTTTATAAACGCGCCGTTGACGCGCGTTTCAGAAACGTGCGTCGACGGCGCGCTTTTATCCTACAGAACGAGACTGACTCACGTGCGAATCGCGTCCGTATCGCTACAAACGCGCGTCAACGGCGCGATTAAAAAACGTGGTGTGCACACTGCACAGGCCCTAAGTGCAGCTGTCCTCAGTAAAGGTGCGCGTGCGCAACCCAACTCAGGCGCACAATAGAATATTTTGCTCGGTATTAGAATACAATAACAAGGTCGCACTACTCCAATTCGTACAGCATGTAACACTGCCAAATAGCATATAGCTTGCCTTCTTCGTATCTCATCGGATCTATGTGCTTTCACAACGTTACCGGGTTATGCACTACAAGTGGGATTGACATCTGAATGAGTGGAGTGCCGGTGACCGATGGCCGATGAATTCGCGGTCGATATGCGCATGTCTTGTAATTAGGCGTGTCAATGTCAATAGATGATTGTGTGGGCATCAATAGGAGGACATACGTCGGTACGGCAATGTCTATCAGCTCTATCTGGTTTTTGCTCGATGCCAGGACATGATTAATATTTAATGAGCCTGGACGCTGGGCTTTGTCTAAAGGACTCTTAAATGACAATTGAAATATATGAGGTTTAAATGACAAAAGTAACTAACTGGTCGAGTGCGGGTGGTCGTCATTTTGAATTCATACTTTATGAAGTGCTGTCCTTGTTGCCTGGATACTTGGCTAAATAATTCTGCAAAAGGATAACGAACTGACTTAATGGTCATAAGAATTCCCGCATTCGATCCTAGAAACAAGATTTTAGATGCTCAAGTATCAAATTCTGATCCACCTCTAATTCAAGTTTGCATCAGAGTTGGCATGGTTGATTCGCACGAATTTACACGCCCGGAACGGGCGAATCGACTCTTTTAAATAATATGATTTTATTCTGTAGGCGACTCGCTCGAAGTTATGAAAAAGTAGGTACACTAGAAACTACATTTAACAATTATTTTTATACAAGTTTATATTTTATTTAGCATATGTTTATGAGTAGTAGTAGTTAAGTAGTAGGATCATTCAAATAAAATGATGAATAGCCGAATATGACCTACATTAGTTTGTGTCAATTTAACAATGAAGAGAAAATATAAAATAGTATATTTTGTGTGCCAATTTATTGCCTAAGCGTATTTCTGGACTTGTCGATTCGTCCACAAATAAATTAACTGCCAGCGATACGCCTACAGAAAAAATCATATTATTTAAAACCGTCGATTCGCCCGTTTCGGGTGAGTAAATTCGTGCGAATCGACCAATAAGCCCTACAAAATTCAAAGGGCTCATTAGGTCCCATAGAGGCGGCTCTATCGCAGCATTTTGATCAAATGTCAAAGAAACCTCATCTTAATCTCCGTGTATCTAGTTGCTGGTACATGAAGCTGCTAGTTTACAGCTAGACATCGCCGTGTTTTTGCACAACGCAGCGTCGTAAAATGTAAATAAGGCTCACGTATCGGTTCGTCCCACTGACATGTATCTATCTATCACCTAGCTAGCCAGTCGGTGTCAAGATCATGCTCTTGCGCACCCAAACATTTTGCAAATGACCCGCATCCAAATGTTGGCAAACTCTGAATAAATCACCTGCGCATTGTAATGTTACTTAACTATTGAGGACAGTTTTAATAGCTTTCTACGATTTGCATCGATACTTAAGTATCGTATATTCGCAACAAATCAATTATTATAACGATACAAATCAGTACAAATTCATCACGAGCTCTAAGCTTACAAACACTAATAAATAACGTTTTATAGTTGTCACAAGCAATAACTAGCTCCATTTCTCAGTTCCTTCCACTGATATAATCGGAGTTCCAATAGTTGAGATAGCTAGCTTCGGGACGGACTCCATTCAATAAGGAAATGCCTTACGCTAGGAGCTATTAGATATTTCTGCCTCACGGATGCTAAAGGACTTGGTATGGATGCCTTGACCTAAATGTTTGATCGTAACTGCGAACTTATGTTTTGAAAGCATTTACGAGAATGGGCTTAGCGAGAACTGGTATGAAGATTGTACATAGTGAGTTATCAGATAATGTCGGGGCTGATCCTTAAACGGACTTGGCAACGGAATTGGAAAAGCTGTTAAACTTTTTCTTTAAAATATAGAAGTTACGTTGAATTTAGTAGAGCTTACGCTGCTATATCTACAACATTATTTTTAGTATACGCGAAACCTGAATATAGTTTGTTCAGAATAAGGAACTGAATCGATTTCAATAATTTTTAAACCATGTTATATTCTGTCCCAAAAATATTTAAGTGTGATGGAAAATGTTATCACCATTTAATTACAATACAATCGCCGTACGGTTAGGTACCTAATGCCAAATTATTATCAATGAGCGCAAGACGACCCTGGAGGCGCGAGGGCGCCGCGCCGTTAGCATGTTTTTGTACGGACAACCCGGTAAATAACAACCTTATAACTTTGTGATTTTTCATGATACAGTTTTGAAATTTTGTACATAGATTTTTCACATAAAAATACTATACACGTGTTTCGGGTTTCGCATATACTAAAACTATTATGTATACTAATAATAAAACAGACAGACACACGAGTGATCCTATATGGGTTCCGTTATTTTACTTTTAAGGTACGGAACCCTAAAAACTGTTTTTTTTTTTTGTTTGAACTTTGAACGCAAGAACTACCAGTCGGATTTGTTTTTATTTTACTTTCATAGCCGATTTCTTGAAGAAGGTATATTACACACGCTATTTAACATAACGCTACGGAGTCGAGCAAATAGATAAAGAGTCAGAAAGAATGCTAAGCGAAAAAGATGTAATAGAGAGGGCGGGCGATGCGTTGCGATGCGATGGGTTTTCCAATGAAGGATGGCCGAGGGAGTTTTATAAAAATGTGGCTGTTATTTTAGTATGTATACAGGGTCAAATAAGCTAGCGAAACTCCGTAGACGTGATGGGTATCGACTGTCAATATCTAAATATTATAAAAAAAAAAATGAACATCATACATGAACAGTCCATAGGTTGTTTAGTGATGGGTTAGTAACAGAAAGTACTTAAAGTCTATATTAGTATTGTTAGTAAGGACACAAACAGCTAAATAGCCTAAGCCCGCCCTCGAGGCTCAGTGATCAAAAAATAAATTAATTTGAGGAGATTTTGTTGAGGTTATTTAGTGATGGGTTAGTAACAGAAAGTACTTATAGTCTATATTAGTACTGTTAGTAAGGACACAAACAGCTAAATAGCGTAAGCCCGCCCTCGAGGCTCAGTGAACAAAAAATAAATTAATTTGAGGAGATTTTGTTGAGGTTATTTAGTGATGGGTTAGTAACAGAAAGTACTTATAGTCTATATTAGTACTGTTAGTAAGGACACAAACAGCTAAATAGCGTAAGCCCGCCCTCGAGGCTCAGTGAACAAAAAAAAAATATATTTGAGGTGATTTTGTTGAGGTTGTTTAGTGATGGGTTAGTAACAGAAAGTACTTATAGTCCATATTAGTATTGTTAGTAAGGACACAAACAGCTAAATAGCCTAAGCCCGGCCTCGATGCTCAGTGAACGAAAAATTAATTAATTTGAGGAGATTTTTTTCAGGTCATCAACCCCCGTGTAAACTTCTGACGTGATCGATATCGATAACTAAACTTGATAAAATAAAACAGATTTTCTCAACTCATACTAATAGGAACAACACTACGTCGTTGACCCCAAAAACAAAAATTATCAAATCTTTTTCATTTTTATTTTATCGTGTTTAGATCGGGGACCATTTTGGTTACCCATTGAAAGGGCTTTCGATAGGGTTTTTCCAAACCCATACGATATGGGTAACCTTTTTGAACGCCTTAAATTAAATTTTGGTTAGGTACCCATTGAAAGGGTATTCGAAAAAACCCATATGGTGTGGGTAACCCTTTTGAACGGCTTAGTTTAAGCCATTCAAAATTACCCACACCGTATGGGTTTTTGATTAACTGCTTAGAAAAACACTATCGAAACACTTTCCATTGAAAGGGTTTTCGATAGGGTTTTTCTAAAAAGGTAATCAAAATGGTCCCTGGGTAGAATAGAGATAGAATTGGTCAAGCTACGAGTGCTGGGCGGATATCGAAATAACATAATATTATGATTTTTTCATGTCACTGGGTTTCAAGTAGGTATAGAACCCATTGAATGGGTTATCATGTAACCCTTTCACTGGGTTTCCAATGGGTTAAATCATGATAAAGGCAACCTATTGAATGGGTTACCCCTTCGAAAGGCTTAACCCTTAACCGGAGTTGTACGGTCCCTGGTTTAGGTATCGATACCAATCACATCTGCGGAGTTTTGCTAGCTTACGACTTCCACGCGAACGAAGTCGCGGGCAGAAGCTGGTAAGCCTAATAATGTAGGGTGTGGGGTTTCTTTAGTAGGGAACCATGAATCAATTTTACGATGTAATCAATATCAGCTATAAATAAAATTGTTACTCAGGTCAAGAACAACAATTTAATTGCGGGTTGTTATTAGTTTTTTATTGCAAATGGAGCCAGCATTAACTGTAGTATTACAGTTAATATGAGTTATTGTATGTGCTCTAATGATTTGAGACTCAGTTGCGATACGCAGCGGGTTGCCTCATGTCCTACATTCGGAATTTGCATGTATATTATTAGACCTTCGTGTAAATGCTCAACGCGAGCCTTGTCGCGCCCGCGATAACGCGCGGGACTGCACAAGTCTTTAAGGCTTCTACAGACCGGCGCGACACGCGACGCGACACAAAGGCCCCGCGTGTCGCGCGACGAGCGGTGCCTTTGTGTCGCGCCGGTCTGTAGAAGCCTTTATCCCCCTTATTACAAATCAAGGTTTATTTTCAGACCCAGGTTTAAAACATGGACCCATTATTGAATTTGAAAATTGATTCCGACTATGGTAAAGTTCCTAAACACAAAACTGACAACTTAGTACCGAACTAAGTTCTCAGTTTTGTATAAAGAACGGTATTTCAATCACTGTTACGTTCTTATTACAAAAACTGGCTCCATGGTTTAAGCCATGTCAAAATATTATCTTGTTTTGTAATAAGGCGGTATGTGTTTAGGCACAGAATAAGTAATAGTACTAACCTAGTTTAGGTTCTACTAAGTAAAGGCTCTTACAGACTCACGCGATATCGCGGGCACGACAGGCCTAGGCAACGACATAGAAATTGTGCTACTAGTGTCGCGTCGCGCCTGCGATGTGCACCAGTCTGTACGAGCCTTTAAACAGTCAATAAGCAGAAATTAATGTATTCTTTGTCAGAGAATTTTAGAATAGAAAAGAATTTATCCCACCAAACTGGCCGACTTGAAGTGGAATACCTCGAATTCTTGATTTGAAAAGTCCATCGTGGATTTTATTTAAATCCTTGTATGTTGCATCGAAACCCGTCTTGTTATTTAAGTATTACAATAACAGAGACTGAAACGTCAAATAAGCTAGCCACAATACAACACGGTTGAGTGCGAATTTTGTAATTTTTCAACGGTTCCTCGTTACAATTCCACGCCGAGGCGGCTCCATGACTCACCGAGGTTACTGCACCTATCAGGCGTGCCTCTTTGACGATCCGATCACATTTTAGCAAACACAAATCCAAAACACGAACGACCGTTGTATTTGACTATACATTACTAAAGAAAACTTGGTTTCGGAGCCAACAATACGAGGAATGCACTCGCCGTTGCTAACTCGGCGTACATGATCCTCCGGCGTGTTTACACAGTTGTACGCGTTTTCATTGTCTCTCCTATCGATAACAAGATTCCTCAGCTAAAAACATACTTAGTTCAAATACACAGGCTGCCCGTTACACATACTCGAGCGTCGGAAGTGTCTGTTATAATTGCTTTCTAAGAATTGTTAATGATAAACACATGCATTAACATGTCCATCCAATCGGCAGATACCGTACGACCTTACAAAAAAGCTGTATCGATACAACAGTTAGCGCTCCGAGGTGATAACTGACCGGTTGCTAACTTTTTCTCTGACTCATTGAGACACACTCATTTGCATACTTTTCTTTAACCAAGCAAGATGTGAGAATTTTTAACATGTCTATGTTAGACACAATGGCGTCGAACTATTTTTATTGCACCTCTTAACGAGGGTCTCGAGTGCAGTCAACTTTTAAATACGAGATATTTTGCAGAAGTGCGAGGCACGCACGTCCCAACAAAAGGCTATTGTCGCATATTTGTCGCCGGCTGTTCCCACACCGGTCAGGTTGCCGATAGAGACTTGATCACACCCGGAGACCATTGTGTTCTACGTACAATATACGATAGCCAAGCCTCGAGTGAAGAGTTTTTTAGATAGCCGCTTAGTTTGATGAGCAGACATTGAAAGGAAGATTTGACATTTTGACTAGCAATCGCCAATCGCCCACTGATTTGCGAAAATACGATAAGAGAAGCAATTTGGTGCGACCCAAATAAGAGCGATATACACGCTGATATGGCTGGCTATTGCGACGTCAGATAAATCTGAGTGCGTTGCCGTAACCGTAATTGTAACACAATATAATATTAATTTGGAGCACGCCAACGCCGTAAGAGCGAGTGGGCGATCCGGGGGGACTTGAGGGCTATTCGGTTCTTTCGACATCTTTGATAGTCCGTCGATACGATCACATGCAAATTACGCACAACATTTTAAGGCGGGCGACTTTCAATCGTGTACCTACTCGAGATTCAATTGGGATCCTGTTCAGCTTGATTTAAGACCAAGCGGTGAAATTATGGTGAACTTAGTGGCTAGAAGCTTTAATCGTGGGCAGCTTTATTGAATACCCTGTTTAAATTACCCCAAAGATTTCTGTGATCCGTAAATCGAGAGATACAAGAGTTTCACGTTGTTTAAGTGCTGTGTGCTTGCGCAAACCGGTGTCGTGCCTGGCGCTGGCGCAACGTATTGTCTCCGCGCATCTAGAGCGACGATTCGCGACACGCTGCTAACGCCTACCGACGGTTACGCAAACTCAAAACATTCGCTGAAAACATATTATAGGCCATCGCGTCCCAATCGATGTCATACGGAGCTCATTACTGGGATCACGTGAGATTGGATTCATGCTGAGAGGTACACTGTGGTAATAATTGGCTGTGTTAGTGTCATGCGCGCGCGCTCTACATTTTCTTGCAGCGGCAGTGTTGCAATATTTGCACGACTCTCACGAGAGACGCCGCTTATCAACTCGCGTCGTGATAACGTACCGATTGTGCAAACGGTTGCGACACCATTCCACGAGAGCTGGAATTAGTTGCGACTAATTGAAACGTCCGCGTCTTCACAGTGGGCGGCGCGGGTCCGACAGCTTAATTACCTCTGTAAACAACTCGTGAATACCTCGCCGCGACGGTTGTGCAACAAGACAGTGACCGCGGGAACCATCGCCCGATGTACTAACGCTAATGTTGCGATACGCACCATCACAGACTCACAGTTGCAACCAGACGCTAAGTTGCATTGTTCCTAAATCGTTACGTTACTCAGATTTCGATTGCAACAAGCCGTTCGGCCTTAAAATACCCAACGTCCATTTGTTTAGTTTCGGAGAAGTGAACTTCGTCGAAGCGGAAAGAAAGGAAGTCGTTGATGCGTTCACTCGTGTTTGTTTACTTTGTGCCCGGTTGTAGCATTGTGCGGCGCCGGAGTGGCGCATGCTTTTAAAACTGATGATGAGGAAAATCGCGGCTCGTCAATTAACGGCTCACCCCAGGGTGCACCTCGTTCGATATTCTTAAATCCACGCGGTAACTCTGCAAGCGTGCTCACGCGCAATTAGTCGCGCTGTGAGTCCGCCCTCCTGTGACCCAACATAATGTCACCGCCAGAGGCCGAGCCAAATGTAAACAAGCTTTGAACAATTCACCTGTCAAACTCAGCTCAGGGTCT
This sequence comes from Tiliacea aurago, assembly GCA_948098905.1. Taxonomy (NCBI): domain Eukaryota; kingdom Metazoa; phylum Arthropoda; class Insecta; order Lepidoptera; family Noctuidae; genus Tiliacea; species Tiliacea aurago. The sequence goes on from OX402585.1 coordinate 24,125,558, forward strand.
CCAGCCACTCAGGTGCCATTTCCGGGAAATAACACCTCAGCATAACATTTTATAACTGTTAATTATTTCAGAGGGCGTCGGGCGTTTCTCGGTGTGACATTTCTTGCTAAATGCGGGTTGCTGGTTGTTTATCACTACATAGAATAGAATAAAATAGAATACTCTTTATTATGTACACCATAAAAGTTACAGATATAAAACAAAGTCGCTTCCCGCTTCCTGTCTGTCCCTATGTATGCTTAGATCTTTAAAACTACGCAACGGATTTCGACGCAGGAGAGTCAGGAAGGCCGAACTGTTAACGACCTCGGCCTTCCGGGCCCAATGACTGTCCCAACCCTATGCGTATCAGGGCGGGCAGCCCTAGCGATCGGCACGAAGCGATCCATAAAAGACACAACATTCGGGAGTGCGCGGAAGAGTAACGTGTTGTTTCTTTAATACAGTATAATTTATTATAAAGTATTCCTAGTTTAATTTCCAGCACCCTAATTGCTTAACACAGTTTGAATCGGAATCGGAATGATGTTGAAGTATATTGCTAATCCATTGCTTCATATGTTAGAAAATTTGTCTGCTCAACAACGTACAAAACGCAATGAATGTTGTTGGAACTGTCAAATGGAAACCGATTACTACTGATAGTGTGTTACGCAATTTGCCCGCAGATCTAACAGAATTCTAGATAGAGTGATTCAAGAGGAAGGTTTATATGTTTAGAAAATGCCACGCGGGCGAAGCCGCGAGCAGCAGCTAGTCTAATAATAGTTTACAGAATGATGTTGAGTTGAGCGGCGATTATCCCTTGTCAGAGCTGCACCTCGCCGTGTAATTAGCACTTCCGACGACGCTGGAATTAATTTATATTAAAATCTATTTATGTGAATTTTGTGCCCACGTAAACGAGAGTACGGCGCTTATTCGAGGTGCGTAGGCGCCGCTTAATAGTTATAATTGCAATCGCTTTACCGACAGGTCAAGGATGTTGGTACACTAAACCGAACTGGCGAACAAAGAAACAATAACATTCAATATTCAAGTAATTATAAATGTCAAAGTCAAGTGCTTACTGCGATATGTCAAAATGAACGTTATATGGGCGGGGGTTAGTTAATGTTGGCAGATTAAGATCGGCGGCAATTAGTTGGACATAATCGTATTACAGCTGACAAAGGTAATAGTAGACCAGCCGGGGGGTATGCTAATAAATGAACTGTCGCGTCGTTCTGTATAGTATCCATGTTGACCTTACGTTCACCGCTTGTGTTCGCTTGTAACTAAATTGCTATTATAGTAGAACACGGTTAAGTACTCTCATTTCAGTTTGTTTAGATTCCAAAGAGTTTAGCATAGAACCTAATTGTAATGTTTATAAAATTATTAGACACTTGGAAATGATTGTTAAGACGCAGATATATGCCAGTGACCTTGAGTGGTTAGCTTGCGTTTTCTGTACTGAGCTCACGCAATGCGTCGTACGTTCAGCCAGTAATAGGACTCGCCCATCAAGGAGCGCTGTCCCCAATTTGACGCATTATTAATTTATTTTACACAAAACTAAAGGTGTTTTAATAAAACGCGTACACTAAAAGATCAATAATTAAATTATCTTTAAATTGGTGAACGTTTCAGAAAAATACGCTTGGTAGATTTTGGTCCTTTCTTCGTTTTTTATCCGCCTTAGACATAACTTTACAAATTAATTTCATTATGTAAAATAAACATAATCTAAAATATTCAGATATAATTATTGAGAAAATGCTCTAATTTATCGTATATTTTTTTCAAATCATTAACACTACTCGTTTAGACGTGATCTTCAGTATAAAATCATTAAAAGTCCGTTATCGTCCCCTTAATGAACGTATCTGTAAATTAAGACATTAAGCAAATACTGTTATTTTTATGCTTTACTAGCTAAGCCCCGCGGTTTCCCATAAGTTTGGATCCCGTGGGAATATCGGGATGAAAAGTCCTAATCCAGGTTATTGTCTGCCCATGTGTCAAATTCCATCCAAATCAGTTCAGCCGTTTTAGGATGAAAGCTTAGCAAACAAACAAATAAACAAACTCACTTTCGCATTTATAATATTAGTTAGGATTTACGTTATTCACAGTGAAACTGCTAATTTCGTCTTTCATTTTGATGACATTAATTCAATTAATTAACGCTTAATGGAATTAAATGAAACGAATCCATTATATTTACAAAATAAACATTTGTAAATGGAATCGTGAACTTTCAAGAACAAAAGAACAAATCATCTCAATATTTTTACTGCGGTTGTAAAATAAACTCAATTACTAAGAACAAGAACGAGCTGCAATTCGAACCAGTTACTTAATAAAAAAAAACTAAGGACTAAATAAAATTAAGGTTATTTAAATAAATACTAGGTAGCGATATAAGGAAATGTCAAAATGGAGGTCGATAAAATTCGTACATATTTTTTATGAATTCGAGACAATGTCGGACGTAGCGCGCCCATGGGTGCGCCTGCGCAGGTAAATAATCGTCTGGTGACATAATTGTTTGAATGCAAAATACTTGTGTTAATATAAAATCTAGACAGTTCAATGTCGTTTTGATTGAAATCTCTAGAGCCAATCCGTTAACTAAAGACAGACAGACAGTCTATCATATAGTTAATAAATAAGATAATCTAAATCTAAAAACCGTCGGAAAATAATAGTGACTGACAAGTAAATCATATTTCCTTATGGCTGCATGTACCAGTACAAAAAATACTGCATTCAAACTTCCAACATTGTTCCGTCTGATGCAAAAAATATATCCTTGTATAAACAAAACGCAATATGTCTATTTTGCACTGCAATAATGCATGTCACTTCCAGTCCCGCTATTGAGTTCCGACCTTCGAAGCTTCAATATACTCAATGGGACCGAATGACGGTCTGAATTCTTTGTTCCCGATGTATTGTGGCGATACTTCGTAGAATAGAACCCAATATTTTGTTTCCTTTCAAGTTCCAGCAAGTGTTAACTTCTTTTCAGGATGTGCATTCTGCAATTCGCTCTCGTTACGACGAAAATTCTTTCAATTGGAGGAATTTTTCGACCGGTTGTGTATAATCTGCATCTGCTTGTTACCATAATTATCTATGAGTAAAGGAGTAATATGCTTCACTCATAGATATCGAGTGCTAATCGTTTTAAGCATTCATCTCGTTTTTCTCTGAGGTAGAAAACGTTTCCAAAAAATTGAATGAATCGATCCACCTTAAGTAACTTATAAAGTGAATTTAATACCAGGATTAACCCCAAAAACCACTTTGAAAAGTGACACTAATTGAAAATCTGTAGGTCGTACATCGAGTCCAGAAAGCGGACACATCGCCTTTAGGTCGTCAAAATCAAAGTGCTGATACATTCCACATGTCTTCAAATTAATTAGAGGATCACACGGCACCTCATAAATATTTAGTCAGGTGTTGTCCCTTATGTAGGAGCACGGGTACGAGAGCCGGCGCGGTTCCGTGCCGTGACCCGGTCACGAGACGAGTCCGACATCCACTTGATGATGGCTTGGGTTCCGTAGATGCAAGGCTATTTTGTTTGTCTTTGAGAGGAGGCAGCTTCAGAATAAGTTGAGCCGTTCAAAGTGGGAATTCGAAAATGTTCTTTCGGTATGCGACACGAAATCATTTAGAAGTGATTGTCCATTGTCATAGTTTTATGGTATTATTTCAGTTAACAGAACAGCTATTGATAAAAAAATATGCCTGCTTTTTTTACAGCAACAAAAAACTACTGTACTTCCGTTAAACCAGAAACGAGTCCATTGTTACGCAAATTTTAAAATAAACCTTTTAAACAATTTAGTTCACAGTATACCTACAAAACCTCTTCTATATTCCATGGTATATCCTAAATCATCTCTACAATCACTTTGCCGATGTGTGTCAATTCTACGGAACCCTTAACGACTACCTTGCACTTGGTCACTTTTTTCCACCGCTTGGCCCCGAGGTAAAGTGTCGGTTGCTCTTAGAACTCGCGCTAATTGTGTGTGGACGCGGCCTTTTTGATGTTTTTGCCTCCTCCGTACAAATGGTGAAAGAATCATAATCTTTGCTACTGATTGTGCTCCTGAGAATCGGTTTTAAGGTAAGAACGGTTTGAGATGACGGCTTTCTTGGGAGATGATGTCGATGTGTTCTTTTTTGCAAATCGTCTTTTCTGAATACTCCATTAGGGCTCGACATTTTTATTTACTTAGGTGTCCTATTTCTTCCCGTGGGTGTCGTAAAAGGCGACTAAGGGACTTACTAGAGAATGGGGCAGCAGCGTTCTCTATGCATTTTAACACCATACTGCGATCGCCAACCCGCCTGCCAAGCTGTGGCGATTATGCCCCCCCCCCTCACATCTTTCGGCTGAAATGATGATGAGGTGTCTTGTAGTCAGACAATTCTGCAATTGCAAATCCAGCAATCCATCCTTACACAGGGCCAATTGCAATTCCGTGCGGTATACGTCATGAAAATATTTTTAGTCTTGTTCACAAAACAATTATAAAGCATTGGTCTTTGACATTGTCGTCACCAAATCGATTATTGAATAAGAACCCTGTAATTTTACACTATTATATCCACCATCATCTATTATGTATTAGGCATACGTCACCAACAAATTAAAGTTCTAACAGGCTATTACTCATCGTCGTATAAACATTAAGTAATATGATGCAATGTCTGAGGAATGTCTTGTTGTTCTTCCGACCATCGGCCTACTGGGGATAATAAATAGGTAGGTCAAGGGATTATAGAGCTGGTTCACACCTCAGGATATTGTGACAACTGGGATTAGACTGGTCTTGGTCTTGGCGCCGTCCGTCGGTTCCGGAAATATTGCGGTTCTGTAGAAAATTAAGTTGATACTTGGTAGATTCTTCTTATTTTAGGTTAAAGCTCCCGTAGACAGGTGCGACGCGATTCTGGTAGAACAATTTCAGTTTAGTGCAGGGTGATTATTTATCACAGCCGATAAATCTGCGACTGATAATGGTCTGTTCCGGGTCACCGTAGTTGCAATGGATTTCAGAACTGCTGATTTCTGGATCAACATTGATAGATTAAAGTGAATTCACTTCTCGTGCTGGTTTTCGTAAGGGTCGGTGAGATAGATGTAGTTTTATCTGCCAACTCTGAAGTCATAGATGAAGAAACTGACCGCGTGTTTGCCAACGATCCCACGACTAGTTGCCTAACCTGAACAATTTTCTGACAGAAAGCCAAGAGGAGCCTATAAAGAGATGCGTGTACATGTCCACCTTCAACATTAAGAAAACTTCTTTGTTGGTTCTACTGTCACCATTCTTAAAACCTTTGTCTAGTTCATCATTTCAGCCGAAAGACGTCCACTGCTGGACATACGCCTCCCCCAAAGGCCACGCCACGCTTGGCAGGGATGGCGATTTGTCTAGTTATTTTACTTAAATTATGCCAACTGTAATGTAGATGCTCTCTGACAACTCACTGATGGTGATATTTTCTTCGCTAATTAGTAATACTTAATTTCTTTTAAAAAAGAACTGAACTCCAATTCACAACGTATGTCTACGCGTAGATTATCTTTGCTACCTAGATGTGATCATTTGATGGATGGTTTAGATAGGCTTGACTGCTCACGAGCCGCCACCACGATTGAGATCTTAATTAAACGTTAATGTTGGGGAATTCTCATAAACAACACCGCAATTAGTTATCTGAAAAATATACGTTTCGTTTCATACTGTTAAGAAAGTAATTAGTGATGGGTTTCTTTTTCAAATGACTGGATCTAACTTGTTTAAAAACCGTCTCTTGGAAAACTCTTGAGTATGAACTTTGCGTTTGCAGACTTTAGTTCAACATTAGTAACGCTAAATTTTGCCCGTGGCATCGTTAACATTTTAATCTCAATAGAGGCAAACATAACCTAAATAAAAATTTATGTCGCACATAAAATTCGAGTTATTATCTCACATACACAATTTCCGTGAATTTCATGTGGAATCTAAATCGCCGTTTTCTAGAATCCTAAAACCGGTAATAATACAATGATATAATCAGTTACATTGAATTAAAATTGCAAGCTAAGATTTTAATCGGATTTATGTATAGTGTATTCTTAGTAAGATTTTGCGATAGTACGGAGCTGAGCTAGATTTTGGTCTGAAATCCATTCATTAGACTAAATTTAAGTTACGTGCACCTGCCTACGCAGGTATTTTTCCTCATGTTTCACTATCGGTGGATCTGCGCGGGCGCAATAACGAGCGGACCCATCGGCCTTGTTCGGTATTATTTGCCACATCTTCTAGGTTAGGTTAGGAGCACGTTTATTGATGAAATCAAAGTTTTTCGGTGAAAGACCTTCAAGTTTAAAACCACACACGTGTCCGATTGTTTATTACTTAAATGCTTAGCTATTTGAAGTTGCTTCTGAACGTTAATCATTCAACTGCTGTCAGTAAATATTAAAACAACAATGCTGACTAAACTTCTGTTAAACAAGTTTTCCAAACACGCCATCAATTTTAATGACTACTAATACTTTCCAACACTGCACAAGACAATTAAGACAACTGGTTCCAGCAGCATTGGAACATGGAAATATACAAAGAAAGTACTTACAATAAAACTGAGATTTACGCTCGGCAGCTATTTCAGATAGGTAATTCATGTGATTCCGTTCGCTCATGTGAAATTGAAAACCACTCGAAAGCCATTGCTTACATGGTTGCTTAACCCATAAACGTTGCTTTCTCAGTTTACTGCAAAAGGCAAAACAAATTAGTGTAGTTCGATTTACTTGCTTCCTAGTTTGCGAGCGATTTCTCCCATAAACCCACCGTGCAGCGGCCATTGTTCGTTTCGAAACGAAAGTAATGCTTATTCCCATTTTTAGTGTTCGGAACCTTTGCTCTTTGGCGCTGGCGTGACATGCGGCCACTTTGTAATGCTTATGCTTTTGACAATAGCGATTCCAAACACAATTGTAGTATAGACTTTATACGACAAAAGTTAAGGCGTAGTTTTCTTTGGTTGATGCATTGATATCGTGTCCCAGTCTTGCGGGCCAGAGGGTAGCCCTTTGAACTGGCCGCAGGCACCAGGGGCGGCTTAGTCAAACCCATAAAATTTGCAATTTAACCGTGCCATAGTGCACGTTTTGTCTCTAAAACACATTTCTGGGAAGGTGTACTTTGTAATAGTTTATTGCTCCGAATCTCTGATGCCGCGATACAAAAACGGGCACAGCTTGTTTATTCGGATCGTAAAATCAGTATGAATGAAAACGTTGAGTGAAATTGAGGATGAATTCATTAAGTGGTGCTTTCAAAGACTTTATTAGAATAGACGTAAAACGGTCAGATGTTAATGAAAATTGAATGCCATTGTGCCAACTGGTAGCCACTAAAGACAAATATCATGGAATAGAAAGAGAAAGATCAGGTTTTCCTGCATCGTTGCCCCCAACAGGACCCCAATCAATAACGGTGCCAGTAATTTGAACAAATTTGAACAAATTTTAAACTTTATAAAAAAAGGAGCTACGTCTGCCAACAAACTGCTGTGCAGTTTGGCAGAAGTAAATAATCTGTATTTGTATTATTAATCTGAATAAACACTTTTTCATTTTTTTTTTTTTTCAAATCATCCCGAAAATATCCTTCCAAGAGGAAAAGTCACTCATGAAGGCCTCTAATTTTAAAGCAACATCATGTCTTTACTCTACAGATTGCATCTAATGATGCCAAAACGCAAATTCAACTACAAAACGTTGCTCATTTATTGTTCCGTGTTGCGCTGGAGATGCGGCAATTTTCAAACACGCTTGTTTGGAAAGTGGCTGCCGGATGTAGAATATTAAGCGCACGACGCAGGCGCATAAATCTTGCATCTTCGAGAAGACGGTGGCGCCCTCTTGTCGCAAGCACTCGATCTGTACCATAATGCGCGTCTGATATCGGTGGGCTTTATGAAGGAAATGACGCAAGTAGTCCTGAAGCACAATGTTGCTGGTCATATTATTTTCGAAATGGGGTTTTAAGTGGACCGGATATTTCATAAGCTTAAAATAGTCCAGCTTGGTTTTAACTTAGGCACATCATTTTGCTGTCCTATTGTAGCCATACCCTTTTGGTTAGATTTCGCGGATGGTCCCTCGATCTTAATGGTAATTCATCATTATTTCAGCGGAAAGACGTTTACTGATGGACATAGGCCTTCAAAGGGGGTGGGTTGCCATAATCGCTACGCTTGACAGGTGGGTTGGCGTTCGCAGTATGGTATTAAAATGCATAGAGAACGCTGCTGCCCATTCTCTAGTAAGTCCCTTAGTCGCCTTTTACGACACCCACGGGAAGAAATAGGCTGGTGCTATTCTTTACGTCCGGCACCACACGGACAATCTGATCTCACGGATCTTACTGGTACCTGTCGATAATCTAATCGCCTGCTTAGCGGGCTGTGCTGCATTATCAGAATCATCTACCATCCTTAGCCAAGAAGTCCATGTTCAGCAGCAGTTGCAATAAGTCACGTTCTAATACCTCAACTCATGAATCAAGCTTGATTGAATGCAAACCAAGAAGGCAAGCGAACAGGATACGGCCAGATTCTTACGATTGCGTTAGGTTACATCATCTGAGGGAGTTCTGTTACGCTTGTGGGACACAACGTCACTGCAATGCATGTTATGTTACACCACAAATCCACAATACAAGTTCTACTTTGTTACATCCCTAGCTATGTTCAAATTGCATCCCTAGCTGTTACGATGTCTTTGTTACGGCTTGAAGCAAAGGAAAAATTGCATGAGCAATGAGTACGGTATCTGATTGTTGCAACTTACTCTGATCTACTCTGAGTGGTTTAATTCAGCATATCTTTGGCATGGATGTCATCATTCTGTTTACCTGCTCTCCAAATTCAGTAGCAAGGTTTTCGTCTCTCCAAATTCATGATCGTGAGAAATTATTCGCATGAACTGATCAAAACCGTTCCACCGAACTGCACTTATCAAAATTTTGTTTCATTGCGGTTAGTGGAAAAGCTCAGGTGCGGTTCGGACAAGCGCTGAGTGGAATACCTCGATCATTTCTCTCAAGGAAATCGGAAGATTCAGAAACTGGAAACAAGCCAGGACACGCGGAAAAATAAAATGAGAATTCTTAGAGACAAAGAGTAATTGAACGTCAAATTGACAAAGAAGAAAATACAAAAACTGGCTCACACAGCAAGCTTGTGTTCAATCGTGGCCAGCCATATGTAACGTTCTCACAAAACTTATAATTATTATGTATAATTAAGTTGTGTGCTGTAATCGTCGACGTAATGTTCGCAACGTTATGCTGCATCGCGTGTGCGCATATTATTAGCGCACGACCTCATTATGCTGAAGGTAGCGATGATTGACAATACTGTTGAAAATTGTGGTGAGTTTGTGGGTGCTGGTTTTTTGGTATTTTGGCTCATGCAAAACCTCAAGGACCAAACAAGCAAGAACTGTCCGAATGAAAGCTTACTCCTTTTTTCGAAGCATGTGCATTGACGCGGAAGCGAACTAGAAGTCCCAAAATAATACTCTACCCCTAAACCTTCGCGGGCGTATGCAGAAATCTCACCAATTTTCATCAAAATCGGTCCAGCCCTTTCGGAGTACATAGAAGACAAACAAACAAAGATTGATTTTTATTTAAGTATATAGATAGATAAATAGATTGCTTTCGCTGGTGTTCAGTGAACCCGAAATGAAAATGCGCGTGAGAAATATTTTTGTGCGTGCAATTGATAGCCGCATATAAGTCAGAAATATGCTTTCGACAATTATTAATCGTTCAGCACAGATGTGGTCGACTGCCCCTGACTCTTAGACTTAACATTAAACAAAACAATAAATCTGCACACTGAATTTATGATCACATTTCATCCCGATGCATTGCAATGAAGATATTTATCACAGGTAACACTTAATACCTCTTTATTAACCTTTTGTGGAGCCCTAAAAAGTCAAGAGCGGTAATCGTTTATGACACCTTAACATTTTGTTAATGTCCGCAATTAAATCAACTTTCTCAAATGTCAATTAATACGCTTGTTGCGGGAAGGGGACGGGCATTTCTCGCAGTGCCGGCAGAGGCACGTAATAGAGCTATTACATAGCCATTAATCACATTGCGTATTACGTGGAATAGGGCTGGTGCCTATTAGGGCTAGCTGTTGAAGTAAAGGGGGTCCTTAGACTCATATCCAAGTGCATTTGAGGGCTTTGAACCAACATTCGAGATTTTTAATGAGGATTTGAGTTGCACATGTTTTTTACGTATGTATGATTCATTTTGTGATCCTGCTGCACATTTAATGAGGTATCCTCATTCTAACTTGCATTATTATAGAGACAAAATGAAACGAGAAAGTGATGAGTGCTTCTTATTATGATGGATGTCCCCTCATTCGAGTGGTAAGTCCTACACAACTTCTGATGTCCCAAATTAATACTACATGGACGATGTTTCTGGGCCGGAAGATATCTAGATATCTTCAGCAGCATCAGCGGAGAAAGCTTTAACATTTACCAAAGCGCAGAAAAAAAGTAATTCATTCTAACCTTTTTTCGACGGCCCTAGTCGAGAGAGTTGGCGTTCCTTACCAGTTGCTGCCGACAAATGCAAATGTGCGGAATGTGGATAACGTGGATTTTTATCAACACTCGTTTGCGCAGCGAAAACAATATTAAATGCGCCAATGTAATTGGCCTCTTCACGATGATGTATATATACCTCACCGAGGGGTGCTGGAGCTCAAATACATCAGATTTATTCATGAAAGCTTCAGGTTTACGAGTTATGTTGCGTAAATAATTTGTCGCTTAAGAGATCAAGGCGTCAAATCATTGTCATTGACAAATCGGAATAATAGTGCGTACTATTGCACATTTTCAGATAACTGCTCTTTCGACGTCACCTTTAGGTGGTGATACTCCGAGCGTTGCGTAAAGCGTACGTACAAATGAAAGAGTACAATATTATCAGAAAGAGCTGCAATATTGTACGGCCATTGTGTTCCACGATAAAGATGGAATAGGAGCGAGCAGCGCGTGCGCAGCGGGCAGTGCGTTTCCGGTATACTTGACCCTATTCGCGGTTATTATATCTGTTTAATACATTATAAAGTAACGAACAATGGTTTTGTAAAATTAATTACTCCTAAAAAAGAAAAACGTAATTTATATTACATCTTTTCTCACGGGAAAGGTAACCGAAGGTCGTATTCTGAAATCTCACTTAAGTACAAACAGTTGCAGTTATTTGCTTGATAAATTGTTGGTTGTCACTTTGTGGCGATTCGACGGTTGCGTTTGCGCAACGCGCGTGCGCAAACAAACGCGGCAGTTGCAACGCTATTCGGAATATGAAATCGCGAAATTTAATCACGTATATATAATTTTGCACGCGATTTATCTCACGTTCCATTTACGAAAATCTCGGAATGGACCCGTTGATGTTGCTAATCTGTAGTGGTTCTCGATTTAAAAGCATTGTCTTGTACCCACATAAATTATTTATATTATTAAGCTGCTTGTCAAAAATTAGGGTCAGTCTTTCTAAATTAACTTCTCATCAGACACGACATGCGTGAAAGCCTAAATTAAGTCTTGAGAAATGATTTATAAACATGGAAATAACATGCTAAGTCAATCCTTCTTGTTATTCTTGGCACTAACTGTAAGTACGCTGTTTGATTTTCACTCAACAGATAAACATAGCTGTCCTTTGTCGTGACTAATTGAAGAACGATTTCAATCTCTCAATAATGCTAACAGCTTTATACAACCATAAAAACCATATATTATGATATGACTAAGATTAGTCGTAGCAACAGACCTCATGAGTCAGCCGAATGAACAAGGCTCGCACGTGTTATCCAAACTTGGCAAAAACCATACTGAATCTGTAGCAGGCAATATTTACATACAAACGCTGGACTATTGCGTTGTCGCGCGACTTATCGCGGTGTCGCGCGACTTATCGCCTCTAAGTATATTGGTTGTTTATCGCGTTTATTGAGCACGCTCGACTTTTACACGGTTTAACTCGATTTGGTGCAAGTGATAGGAGTTTGGGTAGGTTATTGAACTTTGATGTTGTCATAGATACAAATATTGATATGCAAGGCCACGTAACATGCATGACACGTATCGATACAAAAGACAGTCTTCACTCAGCAATGTCCGGAACAACGCTGTCAATGATGATGATAATGATAGAAATACGATCAGTAATAATTAAATAGTGCTGGCACTATTGTTTTTTTACTGATCGTATTTGCGATGGAGGAGCGTAAGATGTGGCATATAAGTAAAGATGCGTTGACAGCAGTATATAAGTTGATAGATGAAGATACTGATTCGGCTTTTCTTATTTGCGGCAAAGAGGTCAGAAAAAACGATTAAAAGCAAACGTCTTACTAACGATTCGACGTTCGTGTATAACTTGGACCACAGGCACCTGACACCCGATGCGTGTAACATTCAGTGCCTCAATGTAGCTATGCACCTATTGACCATAAACAAAATAAATCCACATGTAGGGACGCTGTTACACTAGCCATACACGCCGGCGCTGTTTGCAATAAATCTGCTCTGTGGTCTCTCACTCCGGCCACAATGCATCATTGCACTACCCGTGTGTGGTCGCCATATATGACCGCTGCACCACAAAAAACTCAGCACAATTCATGAATTAATATTTTTCCTAGGCTTTATATGGATTTTTATTACGACTGTAGGTAAAGCCACCGGCGGTTTAATGAACGTATTGTGTCGGTGAATGGATTTATTATATTTACCTATGTGTTGTTGTTCCGTGTGACTTGATTATGATGAGACATCTCGGAATTTTTTCAAAACTTGTACTGTACCCTAAGTTTGCAAGAGAGTAAACGTAACTAGCACGTTTGCGTTAAGATTTTTATTCTCACTCTTATACTCTTAGCATTATGATCTATAGGTCAAATTTTAACGCAAACGAAATAGTTACGTTTACTCTCTTGCAAACTTACACTTGGGGTACTGTTATCCTTTGCGAGTCCCGAGATCTTAAGATGGGCACAATTTATGTGTCGAAAAAGAGAAAATCTTATTGTTTATCAGCTTCACACTTATACATTTATTGTAAAGTAATAAAGATTCTTGAAATTTTATGATAAAATATACTACCTTTATAACCAGGGACCGTATAACCCCGCCTTTCGAAGGGGTAACCCATTTAATGGGTTACCTTTATCATGATGTAACCCATTGAAAGGGTTTTATACTAGAAACCCATTGACAGGGTTACATGATAACCCATTGAATGGGTTTTATACTTGAATCCCAGTGAAAGGGTTACGTGATAACCCATTTCAATGGGTTCTATACCTACTTGAAACCCAGTAACATGAAAAAATCATATTACGTTATTTCGATATCCGCCCAGCACGCGTAGCAGGACCAATTCTATCTCTATTCTACCCAGGGACCATTTTAGAAAAACCCATACGGTGTGAGTAATTTTTAATGGCTTAAATGAAGCCGTTCTAAAGGGTTTTACCCACACCGTATGGGTTTTTTTATCGAAAACCCTTTCTATGGGTTACCAAAATTTCATTTAAGCCGTTCATAAAGGTTACCCATATCGTATGGGTTTTTGTTTAACCGCTTAGAAAAACCCTATCGAAAACCCTTTCAATGGGTAACCAAAATGGTCCCTGGTCGAAAAAGAGAAAAACTTATTGTTTATCAGCTTCACACTTATACCTTTATTACAAAGTAATAAAGATTCTTGAAATGTTATCATAAAATATACTACCTTTATATCACGGCAATAGCATCAAGTTGGGCATATTTTATTAGTAAAATATTCGCATTTCTTATCTGGTTATGCGGAATCGCCCTCATAAACCCTAGCGCAGTTGATATGCGTCAGGGGCGTTATCGTAATCGATATGTGCGCTTGCGCATTGTGGCCGTGTTCCGCTTCAGATCGCGCCGATAGCGTGCGGGTCACTGACGACCTTGTTTTCTTATTAAGAGGCGATGGATGCGTAGTTCATACAAACGTAATACCAAAATAATTTGTAAATCAAACATATTCTTAAGGTAGGTAGTGTGTCTTTATTCCGATTGGAATACAGAATATCTAGTTTAATGGACACTGATTTAAACAAGAGTTATGAGAAAAATAAGTTTTCTATAGAAATTTTAAATTCCTCATATCTCGTCTTTATATCACTGTCCTTTCAAAATATATATTTGGGAACATAGATATTCTGTAATCCAATCGAAATAAATACACACTACCCTAAGAATATGTTTGATAAACAAATTATTTTTTTATTTTTTATTCTTTAATTTTATAAGAGGCTTTTATCCACAGTGGCATGCCAGCCTCGTCATAACTTAAACTATTCTAAATTAAATCTACAAACACAATATAAATTATTAATGTCTAAACAAATCAGTAAGTAGGTTTGCTATCTCGGGTGAGATATTACGTTTGTATGAACTACGCATGCTACGGCCGGGCCCTTAAATATGTTTCGTTTTCAACACAAAGCCATTCAGTTTACGTTGGGCGGGTTTAAAAATAAAATTAACGTATTAGCTGTTCAACAACAAGCAGCTCGACCGGTGTAAATACTAAGAATAAGCCTCCAAGTAATGCCTGTTCGTGTTTTCAGTAATTACTGATAAGAACTAAATGATCTCGCTAAGCTTCTGTATACATTTACTCCACTATCGCAGTTTCTTGTTGACCTCGTTATTATTCAACAGGCTTTTCTCATGTATCTTGATAAAAAGCTTAGATTTTATAAGCAGTTTTCTGATTTACGCAATACTGTGATTTATTACGTCAGTTTTATCATATTTGTGTTACACTTTGCACCTACATCCTAAGACCTTGATTAAAATTGTATCTGTACTAGCTGCGCCCCGCGGTTTCACCCGCGTAAGTCTCGATCCCGTGGGAATATAGGGATAAACAGTAGCCTATATGTTAATCCAGGGTGTCAGCTACCTCGATACAAAGTTTTATCAAAATTGGTTTAGCCGTTTTTACGTGAAAGAGTAACAAACATCCATCCATACTTACAAACTTTCGCGTTTATAATATTAGTAGGATTTTGGTATGTTTACCTACAAAGAGACCTGGGGGTCTGCTCCGAACATAAATCTGAAGTATCGGCCGAATGTTCGGCCGTTGCTTGACTACGGCTATGCCTGACTACGAAGAAAAAAAAAACAAAACTACAGTCAAAGAGAAAACCCAAAGTCAAATATGCGACTTTAATTTGTGTAAGGATTCAAAGTCATAAAAGGAAATTATGGAAGCTATAAAACGACCGAACATTCGGCCGATAGTTGGGATTAACGCTTCGGAGTACACCCCCTGTTCTTTCCATCTTTATTCTACACACACTGCCTTTAGGACCAAACCTGTTCGACAAGACAATACTTATTTATTACTAGCATCGCCCCGCTGTTTCACCCGCATAAGTGGCAATTCCGTGGGAATATTGGGGTAAAAATTTGTTAAACCAGATTATAGACTATATATCTGCGTGTTAAATTTCATTCAAATCTGTTGAGCCCTTTTTACGTGATTGAGTAACAAACATAAAAACTTTCACATTTATAATATTAGTAGGATTTTTGAAAAACAACTCCATTGAAACTCTGATTTGTGAAACCCCCATATAAAAGCCATAAATCTTCACGATACATGATTTCACACAGAAAATTGCATTGGACCCGTAAACAGAGGGCGTTTGCGAAACGGAGTTGATATTTAGAATATAAATGGTGAAGGCTTAGCTAATCCTTTGTTCCTAGCCCGCTTGGATGTGAGGCCAGATTGATTGGGGCCATAAAGTGAGCGGGAGTGGTTGGTATTTACTTGTTAAGACAAATTAAATGTCAACGATACACTGAGAACAGTTTTTGTGTTGAAATCTTGAATGAATTACGAACTAAAAAAGAAGGTTGGTTCTTATTTTAGGCTTTGCTAGATTGTCTTTGTTACTCTTTAATACTTCTTTCTCCATCCGCATATTTTTTGTAAAAAGGGGTACAAAGTTTTTGCTTCACGTATTAATAATGATAATGATCCTATGAATATTCCAAGTACTTATACATATTAAATATGTATGTATACAACATGTCCCAGAATTGACGCACAACCTCTTAAGGGGTCATTGTACTCATCATTATGAACAACTTACTTACTATGGGACAAAACCTGAAATCGCGAAAAAAAATCAGCTGTTCCCTACATTTTATATGTTCTCACACAGAATAAGTTATAGTACTCTCTTCAAAATGTAGGTAACAGGTGATTTTGATAGTAAAAGTTGTTCATAATGATAAGTACAATGACCCCTTAAGAGGTTGTGCGTTAATTCCGGGACATGTTGTATATGTCAAAAACATGGAAAAAAAACCAGACTACCACCGCAGTTTCCATGGCCGCACTTTATAAAGTATACTTGCACTGCTAACCGTATCTGTCTTTGTTCTAGGTAAGCCGTTGTGTCGACACTGACATTTCTACGAACGCTGCTGATCCCCATTGTGAAGCGATTCCGGTGATTGATGGTCGGTGAGTCGTGCTGAGACACCTTTCAAATCCTTTTAGCTGTGTATTTCTTGAGAAGGGTCTCTGGATATTAAAACAAATGATGAGGGGACATTTTTTAGACGTTTTTGCGAAATTCTTTTTAACTGACTACCAAAAAGGAGGAGGTTATATGTTCGGCTGTATATACAACGTGTTTTTTTTGATATCCCATAACTCTAGGGTATGATTGAGGCCATATCAAAGAATCAACTGGCACATGAGTTATGTTCCAATCCTTCGTTATTTTTTTTTTCATTTTTCATACAAAATAATTCGGCAAAGCCACGATTATTAATGTAAAACACCCTTACGTGAAATATGACAACGTCGACAAGGTAGCTTTCCCTTCACTAGCTGCCGCCGGGAAGCCCCGATACCAACATACCTACATATTTTATTTTACTATTTATTTTACTACACTACTGCGAAGTTTGGCAACCTCGCAAAAGTAAAGATTCGTCATACTGGTGACAATTTTTGACCTAATTTAATTATGATTGATGATATCTCCGAAACGATGCATTTTTGGACCATCTATTCTAGGAGTTTTAGTATTATTTTTACCTACAGAATATAACCCTAGAGTTATGGGATATCAAAAAAAACAGGTTGTATATTTTTTTTTTTTAATATTTGTTCACCGATTGCTCCGTCATTTGTGGACCGATTTTGGAAATCGGTGGTCCCATTGTCACCAAGGCACAATCTGATGAGGAAATCTATGGAATCTACCATAGGCTATCTATGGAAATCGAGGGCAACCCTCAAATTTTATAGGCACACCGATATCGATTTCAGTATTTTTTATAGTAACTCATGCATTTGCACTCGGAAAGCACCGTTTGGTGAAGTGGAACTGATGAAGACCACAGATGGCTACCGGAACTACTTAGTAATAAGTATTTCACTGTTGCGATTCGATTAGTCATAACATGGTTGCTAAGCAATTTATGCTCGTCACAATTCATAGGATGAAGTCACCATCAGTTCTCCTGGTTCTTAACAAGAGAATTCCTCAACTATTAACGCCCCTGCATCGGGAAAAGCAATATTTTGTAAAAGGTGATGAGCAGTTGAAATTAGGCTATTGTAACTTAGGTAAATGCAAATTAACCCACAAAAAGTGAAAAATAAAAAAACTTTTTACAAGACGCCGACTTCCGAAATGAAGATAATTTTTCAGTATGTAGTGTTTTTTTTGGAAGTCGTTTTTTTTTGTAATAAGTTTTTGGGTGTTTTTTTTTCTTTTGTATCTGCTTCTTTCTAGTACCAAATAGATGTTTCTAAAGGGTCTATTAGATGTAGAGCTTAATCATCCCAGCCTTTTCCCAATGATATTATGGTCAGCTTCCAGTCTAACCGGATGCAGCTGAATACCAGTATTTCCATGGATCGCCTGCCTATCTGACCTCCACAACCTAGCTATTGGATAACACGATACCCCTTGGTAAGACTGGCTGTCAGACTTTCAGGCTTCTCGACGACCTGTAACAACTGTCAAAAATCTACAAATAACAGCCTGGACTAACGGCTTAACGTGCTTTCCGAGGCACGGAGGGGTCTTAGAATGTAAATATGGTTACCCATCCACGGACCAACCGCGGCAAGCGTCGCTTAACCTGATCGATCGATGCGTGCAGCTGTTATGTTAGCCACAAGCCTCTCCTTAGAGGTAGACCTTAGGGTGCCCGCCCACGAGCGATTATTTCGGCGATTTTTGTCAGAAAGAAATACATTCATCCAAAAATCGCCCAAAAAAATCGCTCGTGGGCGAGCACCCTTATGATAATAAATTGGCAGATTGCGTCCTTCGGCACTGCGCTTGTATTGAGATTGTAAACATTGATAATGTTTGAACATTTAGGTCCTTTAATAGTCAGTTATATCCGCTGCACACTTCAACCTTGCCGATTAAAACCATAATTATTGCTCAAATAATATATGCAAGTAAGTCACCTACTTCAGAGTTCAGACCAGGCTTTAAGAATATTAATCAGTCCACAGTTATACTGTGGCGGCATCAACATCGCCACATGCGAATTACGCGCCACACTGACGTCACGCAAAATCCTGCATCGCGCAAGCAGAGTTTACCGCGCGACTAGCATATATACAACGTCCCGACATCAACCGTCGGGCAGTTGCCCACCAGACCCGACACCCGTCTGGTCGGAGGATCCTCTCTTTTCTATGGAGGATGAGTGAACTTTACACCCTGTTCCTCATACCTCTATAGTACTATAACACCCGTCATAGAACACGTTTTAATTTTTAATGGTGAATAAAACGCAAGATTTACACAACTATAAATCGTTTTTGACATTTATCAATACAACACAATTATTATTAGTTGTCCGTTGCACTGGAGCCTATTATAATTTGTGCCCCCGGCTCCGCACGGCCCTACAGCCAGTTCCTACAATTATAGGCGCACGTCCGAGACTCAATTGGCCCCCTACCATTAGGTTCTATCTACGGAGGCATGTAAATACGCTCTGAATATTAATGAGGTCCTTGGGAATGTAAAATGTTGTACCTAGAAAACCGGGCTAAGAATTTTCCTCACTTGTTATGTATCGAGGAAACTCGAAAGGCCACAAAGTAGTTCTGTCAAGATCACGTTCTTATTAGTACTATTAACACACAATTTCTAATGAACTTATGCTTCCGCAAATGTTGGGATTCGAACGCCTTATGTACCGATGGTGGTATTCAAAATAACATAAAGGCTCCCGCAGACAGGCGCTAGGCGACACTAGTTACACAATTTCTATGAAAACTTCGTGGAAAGTGTCGCGCTGCTTATCGCGCCCGCGATGTCGCGCCAGTCTGCACGAGCGTTAACTCGGCAACGTATTGTGTTATCATAAATTAATCTCAATTAATCAACAAACGCAAGTAACCTTGGTGGAAAGTGAAAATAGTCTAATTACAATGGATTAAGTCAAAATCGCGTAGCCGTCGTGTAAAAACTTCAATAATTGACGTTTATATGAATACCAATAGGACGGTTTTATGCGTACATTCAGCTTTTATTTTCATTCCGGTGCGCTGGCGCAGCCTATACGACGACACCGAGCGCATCTCGGAACGGTATCAACGACTTGCGTGCGAGTGGTTATGCAACACGGCGGGCGACGTCCTTGCGGCGCGCCCGCGGGGCGGGGGGGAAGGCCGCGCGGGGGCGACGACCCGGCTCCGTTCGGTAACCACCCCGCTTTTTATTGCAACCCAACCCAACCCGCCTACGGAACCTGTCCAGACGAGTTATGGCCACCGATAAAATAGACGTACTTACGCCAAGGAATTGCAAATTCTATCGGATATTTTTTAGTCTGTTCAAGGGACGCAGACCAAGAAAAAGAATAACGATTCGATACTTAGGCTGTAACATAATTATATCATTATACCATTTTGGGCTAGACTATGTAGTGTATAGCATGGTTCCACGTGCGTGACTTTTATGTTGGGACTGTTAAGTGCTTAATCTTTTAAGGAAATCACATGATCACCTAAAATGGGCTGGTCAGTGGTCATATTTAATTGCAATAAAACTATATACCATGTTAAACACTGCAACAAATGTAGTTCTTAAGGCGACGATAACCCACTTTTAATGATTTTATACTGAAGATCACGTCTAAACGAGTAGTGTTAATGATTTGAAAAAAATATATGATAAATTAGATCATTTTCTCAATAACTTAATATGTGAATATTTTAGATTATGTTTATATTACATAGTGAAATTAATTTGTAAAGTTATGTAAGAGAGCTCAGTACAGAATACGCAAACTAACCACTCAAGGTGTATGGCATATATCTCCGTCTTAACACAATTACAATATTATGCTTATTTACTATTCAGCTTTGGAATTTTATTTATACAATCCGCATATTGCTTTATGACTTTTATTTCTAGTATTCGTCTAAAGGCTTCTACATAACACCGCGACTTGTCGCGCGACGCGACACGGCACAAAGGCCCCGCGTGTCGCGGGACGAGCGGTGCCTTTGTGTCGCGTCGCGTCGCGCGACAAGTCGCCCCGGTATGTAGAAGTCTTAAGACAAAGATTGAGGTGGGTTTGCGCTGCGCACGCGTCGGTCCCACCGCAACATGGCGCCACAATAAATTACCACCAGATATGAACTGCGAACATACAAACACTCATGTTCACTTGTTTTTTGCTTTGTTTCGCAGGATATTTATTCGCAAGCGTGTAATGTATAGCCATGTGTTGCACAACACACGTCATGGAAAATGTTTTCGTTTTACAAGCCCTGCATAACATGAAATAACATTCCACTTTGGTTGAGAGAAACTGCATTATATATGCTCGGGGATGATGGACTAATTATATTGCTCTGAAAGGACTTCAAGTTTAGTAGTTACTGCAGTACAACTATTTGCTTAACCATAAGGCTGCGTTCAGACGACACGCGCACGCCACGCGCCTTCCCCGCTCGCTTTGAAATTTGTTGTATGTAATTTGAGTCTTATGATGACACATCAATAGATCTCAAATTGCATTTATCGAAGTCGACCCGCACACGCCACGCGCCCGCCTCGCGCCCACCCCGCGCCCGCTCCGCGCTCACCCCGCACACTATCTGCACACGCCTTTGCCCGCGCTTCGGCTAGTGCCGTATTCAGTATTGACTGTGATCAAGGGCGTTTATTGATTAAATAATACATAGTATAAGCGGGTTCGAGGCGGGCTCGTCACGGCGCGTGGCGAACGCGGGTGCAAGGCGGGCCCAATGCGTGTGCGGAGCGTGCGTGTGGTCGGCGCGGGTTATCTGAACACGGCCTTAGGAAATGAATTTACTTAGGTACAGATCGTTCTTTCGTTTGTCTGGTTTAGTTACCCAGTCTGTTGATTTCCGCTCAGTAACATGGGCCATTAGAGTATGCTCCAGTCATTAAGCGGGCTCGTGGCATGCGCGGATTTGGCGCGTGCCGAACACGGGTACAAGGCAAGCCTAGCGCGTGTGCGGAGCGTGCTCGTGGTCGGCGCGGGTTATCTGAACACGGACTTAGGAAATGAATTTACTTAGGTATAGTTCGTTCTTTAGTTTGTCTGGTTTAGTTACCCAGCCTGTTGATTTCCTCTCAATTAATAAAAAAAAAAGAAGTTTATTCAGGTAAAAAGGTAAAATACTAAAAACAAATTTGCTTAAATCTACGTAAAATTCTATTGTGCTATGTGCCTAAACTAGGTTATCCTGTGTTTCAGGCGACGCGACGCAAGGTATAATATTTCTAAATAATCACATTAATTATAAAAATCAAGTCGTTGAATAGGTATTTAAAAAGATGTAAATAGTACAAAAATCCTACTTGCTAAAATACTTAGCTAAACTTAATTAGTAAGCCTAAACAAACATGGGCCATTAGAGTATGCCCCAGTAATATTAAATTCTGCACATTTTTGCCTGTTTAGTCTTCTGTCTCATCATCATCATCATCATCATCATCATCATCTGCCCGCCTTTTCCCAACTATGTTGGGGTCAGCTTCCAGTCTTACGTAAAACTGGTTGTACGACTTTCGGGCTTCTGATTTTTGTTAATGTGAGGACGTTGTAGGCTTAATATACTGTAGATCTGTAGACCATTTTCTATTTTGTTAAGTACCTGGTACTTTTGACGGGCCTACGCTGTCCTCTCATACTTTGAAAATATTGTAAAAGCCATTTTTTTTTTTTTTTAAAGATTAATCGCGGAGTTTCTTGCCGGCTCTTCTCCATAGGAAACGACCAATTGGAACCGTGCACCTAGCTTCTAACGTTTCATAAGTGCCCATGTAGGCTTATGTGAAATAAAAATATTTTTGATTTGATTTGATTTGATCTGACGACCCGTAACATCTGTCAAATATCTGCAAATGACAGCCGGGACCAACGGCTTAACGTGCTTTTCGAGGCACGGAGGAATCTTGGTATGAAAAGATGGTCACCCATCCACGGACCAACCGCGGCGAGCGTAGCTTAACCTGATCGATGGACCCGTGTGGGTTTAGTCTTCTGTCTCGTTTGGAAAAATTCTACCTTTATTCATTTTACCTCATCTCTAACCAGGGACCATTTTGGTTACCCACTGAAAGGGTTTTCGATAGGGTTTTCCTAAGCGGTTAAACAAAAACCTATACGATATGGGTAACCCTTATGAACGGCTTAAATTAAGTTTTGGTAACCCATTGAAAGGGTTTTCGATAAAAACCCTTTCAATTTCCTTTCAAAGTTTTCGATAGGGTTTTTCTAAAATGGTCCCTGGGTAGAATAGAGATAGAATTGGTCATGCTACGCGTGCTGGGCGGATATCGAAATAACATAATATTATGATTTTTTCATGTTACTGGGTTTCAAGTAGGTATAGAACCCATTGAATGGGTTATCATGTAACCCTTTCACTGGGGTTCAAGTATAAAACCCTTTCAATGGGTTATCATGTAACCATTTCAATGGGTTTCTAGTATAAAACCCTTTCAATCGGTTACATTATGATAAAGGTAACCCATTGAATGGGTTACCCCTTCGAAAGGCTTAACTCTTCACCGGGGTTGTACGGTCCCTGTCTCTACAGTTTGGCATTTTTTATTCCCATTCCATAGATGTTCCAGTTATTCACGATACCATCAACAACACGTTCAAAGTGTGCAAGTAAATCACTGTCCAATTCCAATATTTGAGCACTGAATCACGTATGTACATACCGCACACTCCGTGTCATGTTTTGCCAACTCGGCAAACTGGCCAGGAGATTAATTTAACAAGTGTTTAATGTTCCTTAATAGCGAATGAGAGGTAATTGATCAATATTTCGTTGAATAAATAAGTGGTGGTCGATTTCAGGGGAAGTGGGTATATTTTTTGGCAAGGCATTGCTCGAGTAAGCCTTGTGTTAAACAGTACCCTTCTAATGATGAGATCGAAGACACTAAACCAAAACCATAAGATCCGGAATTATGGGAAAAGCCCAAATGCCCAATGGATTGAATTACCATAAAAAACTATTCAGAAAATCAATTTGTGAGTTAGCTCAGAAAGTTTCAGACACAATGCAAATTCCCTTTCAATATACGCCAGCTTACGATACTTCGAATTTATTTATTATACAATAAAAGGTCGCCATCGATATAAATTGAATGCGTCGAAGTGTATCCATATAAATCATACTTTCACCGTGCGAAAGTGATGCAGTGTCCCGTCATTGTGTTACATCAAAGTTATGTAAGGAGCTCGTTCTTCTGCCTTGGGTTTATCCCTTTATTACTAAACTTTAGGGCTGTTATATTATTATTTGCATCGCCATCTTCTTTTCCCTTATTCTTACGCAGCTTTGCTTTAGCTTCTTCATCAATCAATCAATCAACTTAGTCCACTGCTGGACATAGGCCTCTTTCAGGCTGCGCCACAACACCCTGTCCTCCGCCTTCCGCATCCAGTCTGTCCCAGCCACCTTTTTAAGGTCGTCGGTCCATCTAGCTGGGGGGCGTCCCACACTACGCTTGCCAATACGTGGTCTCCACTCCAGGACTCGTCTGCCCCACCGGCCATCGGTCCTTCGACAAACATGGCCAGCCCACTGCCACTTCAGCTTGCTTACTCTGCAGACTATGTCGGTAACTCGGGTTCTCCTCCGGATAACTTCATTTCTGATCTTATCCTTCTGAGTAACTCCGAGCATAGCCCGCTCCATAGCACGCTGAGCGACCTTGAATTTGTGGACAAGCCAGACTATCAGTGTCCACGTCTCGGCACCGTATGTCATAACGGGCGGGACGCACTGGTTGAAGACCTTAGTCTTCAAACACTGCGGGATTGGCGACGAGAAGACTTGACGACATTTTCCAAACGCTGCCCAACCCAACCGGATACTTCTGTCGGCTTCTTTCTCAAAGTTGTGCCTACCAAGCTGGAAAACTTGCCCTAGGTAGAGCTTCTTCATCAGCATATAGCAATCCTCTGCAAGGCCTCTCCAATCGCACGCCATTCATCTGAATTCTCGGCAACTCTCATCCATTGCTTTACTAAGTATACTCGTAGTTCTAAAAAGCTATTTTCAAGTCGTCAAGAAAAAGTTATCAATCCAATCGGTTACAACCATTATTTAAAACTCGTTTCCCTCACTCAACTATATGTTATGTATTATAGTTGTATGCAATTGGTGAGATCATCCAGCTAGACAGATAATTATTGGTCCAAATCTGTTGCTAACGAGCCTCCGGGGCAGGAGTCGTCATCCTTACATAACGCACATTAGGAGAATAAAGAATCGAGGAATTGATGATAAATGTGTAATTTATTCGTACTACCTGGTGTGGCGAAACATTAAATGTGTTATTGGGTAACTCTTAACTCAGTTCTAATCTCCATACAATTTTTAGGGTTCCGTACCTCAAAAGAAAAAAAGGAACCCTTATAGGATCACTCGTGTGTCTGTCTGGCCGTCTGTCACAGATGATTTGCTCCGAATCTACTGGACCGATTAAGTTGAAATTTGGTACAGTTATAAACTTCTGTGACCCAAATACGGACGTGTTATGGAAATAAATTAATTTTGAATATGGAGGTGACTTTTGGGGGGCAAATTAGAAAATTTAAAAAAAAGTTTTGCTGACTGTACTGTGTGACATATCGAATAAAAGGACTTGTTTTAAGGCTTTCACATATATATTTTTTTATAATTTTATAATAAATACTTTTGAAATTATTTAGGAAAATAGATCAAAAATTACCATTCCCCCCTTATCTCCGAAACTACTCAGACTAAAATGTTGAAAAAAAAAAAAACAGAAACTAGTTCTTTACCTATAGATTACAGGAAAACCTTCAAGAAGTCTGTGATCATAACATGGTAAATCACTCAATATTGTGTGTACAAACTTACATTTGCAGTTGGAATGTATGAGGGATCATGTTTTTCAACTACAATGTTAAGTTTGTTCTTGGGATAAATTCATGCCAACTTCGGAACTCTTCATTATTCGTGGTCCGACACGCACTTGGCCGGTTTTTTAGATAATTTTCGCCAAACCTCTGACCTTAGGTTAACGGCCTATTGATTGAAGAGTAGCTAATGTATTTATGGGTTTCGCAATTAACAATGTTACGAAACATTCGATTTTTACGTTTTTGACATTTAACCCTTTCGATTCAAAGTGATATAGCAGCCATTCCCAATAAATCCAAGGACAGCTCACAGCAGTAAACAATCCTGATTGTCCTAAATTTAAAGTTTTTTACGAACCGAATAGAATCGATTGAACCGAGTCGAAAGTTAAAACAACTCGAATTCTTAGGAAGTTGGCAAATGTCGAATAAAAACTTATGGTATAAAACCGGATCTAGAATTAACATTTAGATGATCGACAAGACGCTCAGACGGCGGAACCCGCGAAACATCACTCCGTTGACAGATATTATCTTACAAGCTTAATGGTTCTGTCTCTGTTAATAACCATGTCGAGATTATTTGGAAGCGTTCGTATTAAGTTCCTTCGTGTTCTTATTTTTCGTTCCCATTCTGAAGAGCTAGTCAGATCGGACACGATTATGCAGTCGTAATGCTTTTCGTTGGAACTCCCAAACTGCTTTTCTCATTCATTCCTAATGACCGCAACTGATGCCGCAATCAACGTAGCCACCTACAGGGGTCAAACAATAATAAAAAAAAAACGGCCAAGTGCGGGTCGGACCACGCACAATTATGGCTTCCGTAATTGGCATGAATTTATGTCAAGAACAAACTTAACATTGTAGTTGAAAAACATGATCCCCATACATTCCAACTGCAAATGTAAATTTGTACGCACAATATTGAGTGATTTACCATGTTATTTTAAGACTGTATACTTCTTATAGGTTTTCCTGTAATACGTATAGAAAGAATTGTTCTTCGTATTTTTTCAAAATTCTTGGCTTTGCGGTTTCGGAGACAATGGTCAATTTTCATCTACTTATTTGCTAATAACTTGCAAACTTATTAGCTTAAAATTATAAAAAAAATAAAAATATAATTGAAATTCTCATACCAATTCACTTGATATGTTAAAACTTTTATCTTTTTTTTTCATATTTTTCCCCTCAAAGTGAACCCCATATTCAAAATGAATTTATTTACGTTACACGTTCGTTTTGGCTCACAGAAATTTATATGTGTACCACAACTTAATCGGTCCAGTAGATTCGGAGCTAATCGGCTGTAACAGATGGACAGACAGACACACGAGTGATCCTATAAGGGTTCCGATTTTTCCTTTTGAGGTTCGGAACCCTAAAAAGTACCATCGATACGAAAATAAAAAGAAGAAGATTAATGAGTGACTCACTATTGAATTTAGGATCAGTCTTCCACTCCCATTAGAACAAAAGCCTTTTCCCTCACTGATACATTCGATACTTCATCAATTACAAACAGATTTGCAAATTGGCATTGACCCGCTAAAGCTTCCTCGTCTCTTTGTTTATAACCATCATCGTCTGTTTTCCTTATTGCATCACCGTTGCCATAATATCGGATAATAGACAATAACGCCACGTTATAATAACAATAAATACCCGTTTATTATTCTGTATTAAAATGTAATGGAACTTTCCATCGAGATTTCGTAACATTGCTAACTTTGTCTTAATTGCGTTGAATGGGAGTTGAGATGTAACTCAGACTATGCAGATGTCTTAACTACTAAGCCAAGATTTATTTCTATGGCGTTATAGTGTAGTGTTTCGTAATGAAAATATATTACAGCTATTCAATTACAAATCCTCCCAAGTTTTTTAGTTGCACTGTCTGAGAAGCAGATGT
The DNA here is from genome assembly GCA_948098905.1 of Tiliacea aurago. Taxonomy (NCBI): domain Eukaryota; kingdom Metazoa; phylum Arthropoda; class Insecta; order Lepidoptera; family Noctuidae; genus Tiliacea; species Tiliacea aurago. Next base: position 24,153,034 of record OX402585.1, read on the forward strand.
TTTCTATAGGTTAGTCTCCCACTGTAGTTTGTATTTCCAAAGTCGTATCATTAACTTCGCATTTGATTCCGATTAAGCTTTTAGGATGGGCTGGCCATAAATCCCTTTAATATGAAATTGATTCGTAAATTACATTTCTCAACACATACTATAACGGATTCGTTTCGGCCGCCGTAAGAATACCTGCTTGGGTTGCTACCCCAAAAGGCGGCGCTCTTTGGCGTCGCGATTCGGAGAAAAAAAAAACATTAAAATTCGACCGCCGCGCCGATTCGAACGTTCGCGTTCGTCCGGACGCGGCGTCCTTCGTGCCGGTGCCAGGAACGGCGGCCTTCGCCCGGGACGAGCTAAAAATAGCCGCACGCCCTTGAAGTATACGTCGAACAGGATTTATCGACCGCCAGTCTCGGGCTCCAGACGGCTTTAAATAAAATTTTTGTTCAACTGTCAATTTCGAATCTTATTGTGTTCCTTATTCGAATGCGACTGCTCTCTGACTTATTATTACATTTCACGCGTAAATTATGACAGCTGTCAATATTGCCTATATCACATATCCGTGAATTTTTTTAAATGAATTGCAAGACGATCGGTTTCAAGAGAACTCGATATTTTGATTACAAATCTCCAATAACTAACATCTTTGTCGGCCATTATGTTATGTCCAAGAAATTGTCTACATGCTACATGGTATTAAAGACTCGCGTATCTCCAGATATGTCATATTTATGGCTGCTGTATACAAAAACGCATTAGTGTTACTTACCAATATTACTCTTAAAGGTTATAGTTTTATCATAATAATGGACTTGAATGAAAAGTATTGCCATACGAAACTGTTTCTTAACTCTGTTCCTTTAAAGTTGAAGTTCATGGTGTTGTAAGGTATGTTGATATCCGATATCAGCACACGTGGCCCATTAGTGTACAGAGTCAAGATATAGTCGATGTCGATGCGCATCAATAATGCACAGCGTACGATGCGCCCGCGCACCACATACAAATGAACTACATATTTTTATGTGCCAAATATGGCTTTATAACAACACTAGTAGGCGTTTTATTGCAGCTTTTCGTGGAATTTAAAACAGGAAAATCCCAACTTTAAAAAAAAAATGTAAATAAAGATGTCCCGTCGCGTCGTTAAACTTCCAATCGTAAAATATGTAATAGTTGTATGGTTGTTGTTTTAAACTTGGAACTCTGTCTATGGCTCTATGTTTTATCAGTAAAAATCCTGGTCTTTTCTACTGAGTGCTCCATTGCTATAGTTGTAAGTGTTCCTAGCTAGAATCTCTCAGCATCTCAGTATTTATTGCCGTCTGCCGCTCAAACCTCACTTTTCTTGCCTTGCTTTGTCCGACTTCATAAAGCTGCATTGATGAGGGACTGTCTGTCAATATAAGTAGGTCGGCTCATTATAACGGTCTACGTAGGCGCTACAATGGCACTTGCATTTCCAGATCCGTTCCTGTTTGTCGAAAGATGCTTCGCTGGTTCGCCCGCGCATTGATACCCAAGATTTGGTGCCGATTGTGAAATGGTGTCTACTTTCTTATTTGTACCTTCTCCCTATGCCATGACATTTTGAAGAATTTTAATGAAATTGTGGAACCTTTTTTGTAAGCGTTTTGATTACTTAGAACAATTTATAAACATCAATTAGATTCCCTTGAAATATTTCTTGTGTCTTCATATGTTTGCATGTGATTTATATTAAATTTGACTACAGGTTTTCCTACAGCGTGCATATTTTTATTTTTGTTTAATTTCAATTCTCTGATTTCTAATTAACCAATTGCTTTAGCTCAATCAACCATTGTTATTTGTAGTATACCTACTTACTTGTAGTTGTAACTAACGGCCTATGCAACTGTTTACGTTCTGATTTGCCATTGTTTGGTAAATTTCCATTAGAATTGTCACAATCACACGTCATGTTACCCAATCACAATGATTTATTCGCAATTAGTTTCAATACTGTTAGCTTTCTCACTTGGAAATTATTAATGGCGGTCTGTGGACCCGTGGCTAGCACATTTACAAACGGCATTTCGCATTGTATTCTACTGGGGATTGCAAAAGGGTCTGTCAATGAACAGAGGGAACGATTTTTGTTTATTGAGCTGCGAAATATAAACATAGAAACATAAGTAAGGAAGTATTAAAGCGTAAACAGGAGAGTGCATCACGTGCCGGGTGCATAATCCGCGGCGCCCCAGTGGCGCCCGACGTGGGACCGTGTTTGTTTGAACATTACTTAGCGTTAATGCACGCCCGCGAAATGCCTGCGTGTTTGCCAATCCATACGAAAATATTCTCCCTTGTTTAAACGGTAAACAACTTCATTCCAATAACTGCACCGTTTACTTAGGATACAAATCTTTAAACAGCCCACAATTCAGGGTCAATACTTGTCATTGTTTTCCGAATCGAAGCGAAGTAACGGTTATCTAAATACTTTTGACATTCTATAACACTAATATTATGCGTAACGGTCTTTGTCGTTTTACCATAATGAGCTCGCGGTCGCTGCAAAGTAACCGTATAATGTAGAAAATATCTGATATGTTGTCGATTCAACCCACACGGCACATAAACGACGATTAATCGGTATCATTGTATCAGACACTATCGTTAACATGTACCACGTGCGTTCTCTTTGGTGTTGTGAGCTGGTGACAAGGCGCATAAATCAAATTGCACAATTAACGTGTTGCATATATTTAAAACAGCTGACATACATTTATGGGTTTGTCTTAATTGAATCTCAGTGACAATAGTGTTAATTCTAATGCAAAGTGATCGCCGTTTAATTTGGCGTAGGCGGTTGAATAACTTAGCTTCTGTCGGAAGCGTTCATGAACAATGCCGACCAGTCCGTGTTTAATAAAGCATTTTATTGCAATTCCTGCATCGTGTTTAGCAGAACATCGTTAACTAGATTATAGATTATTACACTTTAATTTCATGCCATTAAGTTGTTTCCTATTTCTTCCCGTGGGTGTCCTAATAGGCGACTAAGGGGCTTACTAGAGAATGGGCAGCAGCGTTCTCTATGCATTTTAACACCATACTGCGATCGCCAATCCGCCTGCCAAGCGTGGTGATTATGGCAACCCCCTCCTTCTGGGGGACCTCTATGTCCAGCAGTGGACGTGAAATGAATGATGAAGTTATTCTCACAACAAAAAACGACGGCGACGTATCATGGGTGCGTAGGCGTACGTTAGAATGCCACATTCACGTATCAGATTCCTAACTGTACCAGCGCACGGTTTACTGCCGCGACATAGATAATCAGCTAAAACGACTATAAAAATTCAATTCACCTATTCAAAAGAGTTTTTTTATGTATTATATTGCGTAAAGCCCTCGTTGACGTTGGCGCCATGCTTTTGAGAGCGTCCGATGCATTCGGAGAGAGATGTTTGTTAGTATACATAATGCAGTAATTCAACATTCTTGACATCGTTTATGTGGTGTGTGGCATTTGGATTAAGTCTAGTGTTACAATGTCAGATGGACCAACTGTTGGGAAATTGAATACCTTTGTTTCATGTGGAATTATCTTACGACTTAAAATAACATTTCCTACAAGACACTTTGGAATTAAATGATTTTACTTTAAAATATTATTGAAAGGATTTTCCTCATTGATAAATTGTTAAAGCTCTGTTGCTCCAAAGACTTGAAACAAAAAATACATCAAGCCTTTTTAGACCAAATAACCGCTATTAAAATTAAGCATGCAAAAAATTCGATTACAATTTTATAATAGCTTATTATAATTTAGTCCACGACGAACTACCCACATGAGCGAATGACGAACTTGTAACGACATTGTCAACAGCTATTGAGGTTTAATCTCAGAGTCACGCCTGTAATATTTCAGTGGTATTATCGTTTATCTAAAGATTTTTTATTCACTCTTTGTTCACGTGTATAGCTGTCTCGTCTGTCGTCGTCTTTGTATTGTACCAATCTGGGTATGAAATCATTAAGTGGATTACTGAGTATTTGATCTATGGCAGTTATTGTAGTTCTGAAGTATTTATGTTTAGTCATTTCTTTATCACTGTCACTAGAATTGTTATGGAGTCCCTTGTCTGAATTAGACGTATGATGAAAGAAGGCGTTATTAACCACGAAGTTTTGAATAAGGTATGAAGGTCTTTGATCTCGGTTATCTGCAGATACCATGTTTAATGGGAACTTGTAATAAACAATTCTTACTTCTCGCAAGTATCGGAACAACGAATTCATGCACTTAATTATTTTCCTGTGTTTACATTGAACACGAATCGACAACGCGCCTTATCATTTTAATTACAATGTTATGCAAATTGTATACCTAGATGATGTTATTCGTGTGTGTAAAATTAAATATTTTTAAACGACTGTTCAGTTCCCACCAAGGAAGACAATTATTAAACGTCGTCACGTGTTTTTGTGATGATTAAAAGCGTTTAATGTGCGAATGAAAAGACAGCCGACGCGTTTTAGTGTCGTTGCGGCGCCTACAACTCGAAATATTGGCTTTTTATACTCGTAAATTAACCAACCTTTGGTTTAAAAGTTACAAATTTTTATTCAGTAAGTACTTAAAAATATTTAATTTAATATTTAGTTGGTGTGACGATGTCAGGATTCCACCGTGTATTGTAGTTTTTTTGGTATCATATTTATGTTTTAGTTGATTGCATTCGGAGTTCTGCAGCAGGATTGTGATGTAACCTGCGTGTATTGGAATGTAAAATTACGTCATATTATTGCAATGCACATCCGGTATAATTTTATATTTAGCTCGATACGATATTCAAACTTTTACAGTTTTTATAATTTTTTTAAACGCTTTCAAAATACTCGAATATCTGTCTGCATTTCCTAGTCACCTTTGATAATTATTCCATATTAAAATCTGTCCCTCAAAGAAGTTTTTTCAAACATATGTAAATAAAGAACTCATCTGTCTAGGGGTTGTAATGACGAGGGTGGAATGCATGTGGTCGGGGGGTAGATTAATGCGAACAGGAGAAACGCATTCAGTTCGCGGAGCTTTAGACGGAAAGCGTCACATTTAGCTAAAAGCTTGTCTTTTAGGAAATGTGACTGTATCCGAATGCGATGCTGATGATGGTACTTTTGTGTACAGAAACAAAGGTATAACAAGAGAATAGTAGAGCTGGCAGGATTTTTAAAGTTGGAAAAGATATGAGGTTTTATATCGCGAACTTGGGATCAATGCTTATTTTGGCTCGTGATTCATGTTATATCATCATCTTCATTCTCCTTACTCCTGTTCTTATCCCAATTTATTTGAGGTCGGCCCAACATAGTTTTTTCCATACTTCTCTAACAATTTTATATGGATGTTTTTATTTTTAGTTGGGAATAGAAGGCTTGTTTTATCCAAGACATGTAAAAGTAAATAAAAATGTCTCGCCAGCAAGACTTGGCAGCCTACCAAGATCTTGTTAACATTTTTACTGTCACCCACTTGTTGAAAGTGTCTCAAGTCTGAAAATGATACCACTCCTTTTATTATTCATTTTACTATCCAACTTTTTACGACTGCCTTATCAAGTTATCATACACCATGTTATCGCTAGAAAGGGAATCATGACGCGACGCGACGTGCCGTATCGGCGCCGATGCAGCTGTACCGGGAATCACTATGTCATATTGAATACAAATGTTTCATAGTCTCCTGTTAAAAGGTGACAGTAGATAAAGGTACTTTCCTGAAGCTGATGGAAGGACTAAGTCTTATCACGACCTATTTTGTAAACCTATTTTGCAGCTTTTAGTCAAAGCTACATCTTCAATAATAAAGTCCTTGACTGATGGACAGGCCTCAACCAAAACCCAAGCTTATTTTAATTTCTGGGTTTTTACTCAAGTACCAATCCGAAAACCAAGTCCACTCAAATCTGTTCATAAATATTTTTCCCCGACATCACAATAAAAACCGCGCCAGAACAACAATAGGCGGCATTAACAGCTAGCTTAATAGGAATTACGGCAGGTTAATGAGCTTTTATTGAATAAAACACAATGACGTCAAATGATGCGCCGGCGCCGCGCGGTGCGGGGGGAGTGCGGGTAGGTGATGCGCGCGCGCAAGGCCGCTGAGTCAGCGACGTCCGCGATGCCTATTGTTTTGCCGTCACCTGACGCCGTGATACATTAGATGTCTTTACCTTGAAATATGTGCTTTCAGACTTTGTAATAAAGGTAGGTAAATAATTGCCATAAATAACCTAATCGCAAAATATTAAAGCGTTTCCTGGAACTTGTGTGCAAACTTTTGTAGTTTTATAAGAAAGAGCGTGATATATTCGAAGTATTCCCGTTTGAGCACCTATGCATTGAGCACCAAAGGTATTCCCATTTGAGAATAGGTGGTCAAACGGGAATACTTATAAATATACCTATAAAACGGCGCAGGACAACCTTTGCCAGAAGTGATCATCGTATTAGTGGTTCAGCAGCTTCAATATCATCAGGATAGTGCCGGAATATAGCAGTTCGACGTGGTACGACAGCGGCTCCCTTCCATATTTATCACATCATCTGTCATCAGAAGACAGCCGCCACACAACCATCGATGCGACGCTCTGCTAGAGTGACTGTCACCAGCCAGTGTCACTCTTATCCGACCTTTTCTGTGATTCCAGGAACTTCATAACAAAAATAGATGGCGCCACTTGCTGCGCCGTCATACATTATAACGCTGCTCTATTTACCTACAATAAGGGATTGAAAAGGTTCCTAAAATCCCGATAAAATACCGGTATTTAGTGGTTCCGTTACTAGAATCTGAACCGGAACAGGAACCTAAATTGGAACCTTTAAGAACCATTATTTTACCGGTTCTTCTTCAAATCGGGTCGGAACGAGTTCATACGATGCAGCTCAACGCAGGATGATAGCTCTGTTGGCAAATTTTTATTTCATTGTCAGTGTTTTTTGGGCATGTCCTACCAAGTTCATAAGGTATTTCTGTAACATTTGATGCTTTTCTTTTAAAAGCTGTTTTCTTTTTGTAAAAGACTTTATTAGCTTTACCACACGATAGCCATAATGTTTCATCTCACTCTCTTTTTATAAAACATTTTAGTGGAGTAGGACATCTCCAAAAGAAGATTTTTTTTATTTTAAAACGATTTTAGTAACACACGATTAACACAACCTAATAACCGGTATATTGGAACCATTATTTGGAACCGGTACTTTGGAACCAGAACCAAAGAACCGTACCAAAAAGAAGAACCTTTTCAAGAACCGGAAACTCGAATTCGTACCGGTTTTCAATCCCTGCCTACAATGTATTATTAAAGAAATAGTACTTTCCATCTATCACCTTTTCTCACAATATGATTTTTCTGATGGTGACCTGAAAATTAAAAAAGAAAAAATATGATGACATTCTAATTAATCTATGATATTTTCATTGGTAGACCATTTGTATGAAATTGCTAAAATTGATTCCAATAGATCAAGACGTGTTTCCACATCATTTGCTGAATTTGGATGTTACAAACAGAACTGAATATTTCAATTTATAATCTAGATTTTTCGAGTATCAAATTGAAATTGTATGCTTCATTGAACTTTGTTTTGGCAACGAACTGTACCTAATAAGACCTCTATTTTTTACGAAATCGAATGAAATTGTTGTAACTGGTGTAGTTAGTTGAATACAAAATACCAGCAACATGTTTTCACTAGCAATAATAATTGGTCAATAATTGGAATTAAGAAAATTATAATTGAATTAAGGTTGATAAATAAATTACCAATACCACTTCGGTGGTCTCTACAAATCGCAGCAAAACGGTTTAATCGTATTCTATAACAGAATCAGACCACTCTAGACAAAAGAGTCTCCCAAGTTGCCTAATACTGTAAAAACAGTATCATTAACAAAGTTACTTGCGGTTCCATCCATCCGCCTTCATGTCCAAATCCCATAATTCGTAAAATTGCCCCAGCTTTCTTAATTCAGATGTCACAATGGCAAACCGCGGTACGCAGCGCTTTTCAAGAAAAAGCAATCTCAATCTCGGTGCACACCGTATCATTATTACCCATATTTATCCACACTTACCCATATTTACCCCGTATTTCATTCAAGTGTGTGACTTTTTGTCGTACGCGTGGGAATGTCTGAATACGTCGTTTATACGCAATTAGTTACTCATTACCGTTTGTTTTGTCCTTTAATAACGAGTATTTTGTACATTTCATACAATTTAGCCATGTTTTATTAGTTTTGAATGGCCCTTTATTACGTCAGGCTTAGGTAAACTATGCCCCACTTACTACTATGTTGGTGACGACTAAATTGCGGACTAAGGCCGTTTGTCCACCGCCACGTCAACGAGAACGGGATGACGGAGCCGAAGTAGCAATACATACCTACATTTATTTATGGCCGCGTGTTCACCGCACTCCACCATCGGGACGTCACGTTCAGTTCCTAATCTCGTTTCTCGTTATCGTCTAGTTGACGGTTGGTGGTGCACAAACAGCGCTACACTGTTTGGCCATAGGAAATGTATCTCGTTGACGTCCCGTTGTTGGTGCCGGACGAGCCGGTGGACAAACGGCCTAAGGGTGAAGTTTCACCGAGATCTATAGTCACTTAAAACATTTACCTACTTAAAATTTTACCGTAGGTAGTTCACTATCATGGGCAGTTTACGTCATTACTCAGTCTCTCATGCACCTGATCTTTGCGGAAGATATAACGTGTGGACAGCTTTTATTGCCGTCAATTATGACTTATCGGGCAATATCCGATTAGTATCTCCCCTCACAGAGGGTTAGCCTGTTGCTAGGGTTAGAATAACATTTTCAATCACATAGCTACGAGCTGACACCGCCTGACTCATGCGAAAGACCCTCACCGCCGCCCCGCCCACCGCCATACACGGACATACATACATCACACACATTTTTATCCCTTTTAAGACACATACGTGGGAATAACTCGACTCAATCGTTCCGTGGCATACTGCCAACCGCTAACCTATTACTAATACCTACTGCATACCACGGTCCACGACCCATTGTTTCTCAACGACAGTGTATCGCTGCTGGGTTGACATTTTACACAGCGGAGCTAATCTGATTTTGCTAACGAATGTATCGTATACAATAACGGTGGATGTCATAATAACCGCTTAGAGGTTTCGATGTACGCAAATGAAGCGGTAAAGCTTGGTGCGCGTGCGCCACTGGGTGCCATGAAGGTTTCAAGTTTAGAAGGTTCACTGCATCCATAATTTCATACATAATATCTGAGAGCATAGTAACAATTACCAACTGCATAGATGCCAATTGAATCAGAAAAACAGTCAAATCTGTGTCTACAGATAATTTGTAGCCTTCCAAGTATCCTGTCAGTCAGGCTTTAAACGCATTAAGCCTTCTGCATCTTAATTCGTGCAGTTCTTAAAGGGCAATAAATCCGGCGCACGCGCTGGCTTCGTCGGCGCCACGGTATTGTTGTTATTGCATTGTGCAACCAGAACAGACTTACTGTACCTTTGTTGTGTCTCCGACATGGAATTACACATATACCCTCGTGGAACACCAGTTAGCTATTGGACACATGAGCATATAGAGTCTAGACACCATCGCGGTGGTTAATATATTGGATAGAATCGGTATACGACCCTCCATAAACGAAGACATTAAAGTATACATCCTATCTAACATTCTACAAACATCCGTCTTGATATACAGCCCTCCATCGAAGCCTCCATAAAGCACAATAATTAATGATCAATAGACGTCTTTCAGCATCGTTACTCTCAAACATAATTACAAACGGCTTCCAACCTCGCAGATATTTCATAATGGCGCCATCGAGCGCATTTAACAAATAATTAGCGGTGTTTAAGTGCGTATGTCGCTTCCCTTAACCGTTTCTCCGGAACTATAAAATTACGGCAGAGGCATGTTGGCCGACTCTGTGCAAAAACGTCGGACGATAGCGGACGGCCGAGCTAAAAATAAGCCGTGGCCGATGTTAATGAAGAACAACCGGATTGCTGCTGACAGGGACTGACGGACCAGGGTAAGGTCCAACCACTCGGTGACCGTTGCTAGCTTGACTCCCGATATGAGAATCGTTCGTATTCCTTTACGGCGACATTGTTTTCTGTAGATTTCTGACGAAAGCATAGGCTTTGCTAGTCAGGCCTTCTTGTTATCAGTTGTCAGGTGATTATAAAGTAACTTTTGGCATAGATTGTGTACCATAATCCTAATTGGTTTTATTGGAAGTTCTGTTCTATGTTCTATTCAATGCAAAGCGTGAGCGATATTCACGTGCAATATTCTTGTTATTGTTGTCTATACGACCTTTCGAACAGTAAATCCCTTTTGCTCGCGTTGCGCAAGCGTGCCGTGCGCCTGCACAGAACGTATGAACGACCTATTTCGATTAGATCGCCCGCCTGGAACTACGATTGTTACCGATCCGATCACGACTCCTTTCGCAAAGGTGAAAAATACTTGAGAATGCCACGACTTGTCATTTTGCAGTCACGATCCGCGCCAGCCAAATGTCATCTAAATGTGTGGAGATATTTTGTGTTTAATGAAGCCAGTTGCAACATATGAAGTATCGAGGTCTCTCGAAAGTAAATAGCTAACTAACTGCAGTTTATATTAGATATATATATAATGGCAATAAAATTAAAGAATGTTGCTCCATGACATGTCATTAATATGTAGTCTAATCTGTTTAGCTATTTACCGCCTGTAAAGCTTCTCTAGCTTTTATTAGTAGTAAGAAGTACCAACCAGTTTTATGTCTTCTTATCCGCCGTGCGAGTGTTTCCCTCTCAGCTTAGTAGTGCAAGTGGGGAAGGCGGTAAGTATGCGAGGTCGTCGCTGGCGCCGTGGGACACAGCTGGTATTCAGCTCGCGGCCTACCATCACTTAGCGTCCATTATTCCAATTCTTACAGTCATATGGATGTCTTCAAAAGCTAACAAGCTTAAGACATTCTCAAGGAAGCCCTAATGCCCTGCATTCCTCTTCCGCTGTCGCGCATTCCTCAAATATTGAAGGTTTTTCTCATAATTCGCGATAGACACGAGTCGTTGACTGGCTTGTGTCCAACCCGTTCCCAAAGGTCGGATTTATCTGCCGCATTGATATGTATTGAAGCGTTTAATTATATAAAGATTATTTTTTCGCGGCGTGTGCGCAGCGCGCTGCTCGGTTCGTGGCCCTTCGGTGGTATTTTGTGGCATTTAAAGTTAAACTCGTGTTACTTGTAATGGAGATTATTTACGTGCATTTTTTCTCGGTCAGGATGTATTGAGCGTTCACCACGATGATTGATAGTCAATATAGTAGCTTTTCTCTTAAAAGCACCCGCAGACAGGCGCAACCCGACGCACGGTGTGAAGCGATTCTAGTAGACAATTTCCATAAAGTGTTCATAGAAATTGTTCTACTAGAGTCGCGTCGCGCCTGTCTGCGGGAGCCGTAAAGGAGGCAAAGGCGATTATCTTTCCTCATTATTACCTGTTCTTAAACACCTGGTATAGCAGTTTATTAAGTTATGTACCACCAGGTCCACTTAAAAAAAAAAAGACCTTATCTAAAACACATTAATAATGTAATCTTTCGTGTTTGTGTTTTTTTTTTTCTTTGCGTTATGTTTACCGCAAATAAACGTATTTTCTTTCTTTCTTGCTTGCTTTTCTTTCAATAATTAAGCATGCTAATTTTAGCGAATATTGTTTTTGAAACTTAAAAATCCCGACCATAATAAAAGTAAATGTACTTTTAAAAAATTACTTACAAATAAATTTAATTTAATAAAAAATTTCATTTCAAGTCTCCTTTAAGTCCAAAATCCTGTACTACACAACGTGAATATTCAAACCAGCTGACCTCAAATAGCTACACACTCCTTACATACCTCAAGCATGTAGGAGGAGCAGATTCTCCAATTAGCCCATGGAAGTGACCGCGATAATTCGCCATGTCGCTTCCTGTTTCGCTAATGACTATGGACATTATCTACGGGAACGTCCATGTCCACGTGAACAACGTTTATACTATTCATGGTCTTTGTTATTATAAGTCCATTAATGCTCCGAGGGCGTGTAGGCTTTTGTTTTGCTTCTTCGGTGGACATAAGTGGACATGTTTGTGGAGTGGAACGTTCGGGGTTAGGAGCGAAAAGTAATGATATTATAAAAGATTTAAAGCTTGGGTTCCCTAAGAAAGGTGTGCCGTCATTGAACGCCCGCAATATCACGGCCGACAGAAACTTTTGTGCATTTTTAGGGTTCCGTGCCCAAAGGGTAAAACGGGAACCCTATTACTAAGGCTCCGCCGTCTGTCTGTCTGTCTGTCTGTCTGTCCGTCTGTTACCAGGCTGTATCTCATGAACCGTGATAATTAGACAGTTTAAATTTTCACAGATGATGTATTTCTGTTGCCGCTATAACAACAAATACTAAAAAACAGAATAAAATAAATATTTTTCCCATACAAAAAACGTGATTTTTTTTTTTTGCTCGTTTTTGCTCTACGTATATATTGGTAATGGCAACAGGTAGACGCTTGAAATATTCACAGAATATTTAGTTATATATTCACTTTATAAATAAATAATTAATTAAAATAAAACAAATATTTAAGGGGGGCTCCCATACAACAAAAGTGTTTTTTTTTTTTTGCCATTTTTATACATAATGGTACGGAACCCTTCGTTCGCGAGTCCGACTCGCACTTGGCCGGTTTTTTGGATTTTCTTTTTCTTAAAGTATGAATCTGTAATCCATATATACCTATATTTTATAATTAACCTACCCTATGTGGTCGTAACCATTACTTTAAGGGTTCTATAATTAATGCGCTCTATAACTATGGCTGTCTCGTTTTAATTAGTACAAAATGACAATGACAGGTGGATTTATGGATCGTTTATAGGTGTGAAGTTTTTATGAACACTTGTAAGGCGTTATTTATGAGATCCTTACATCCGTAATGATGCTTTTGCGATGCTTTATTACAGTGCAACCAGGGGCCCAAGTCTGCTATTTTTATAAATACAGTCATTCCAACATTGTCATTTTGCTAAAAGTTCGTAATCTGCTAAATTCATAATGGTCGATCATTGGTCAGTCAATGTTCTCGTAATAGAATTGTGTTATTATAATGGCATTGTCGTATTGCCATTATTGTAAAACCCATTAGTATAAATGCCATTCATTTGTCATTATGTACGAGATTACCAATAAATGCAATTTCTTTCAATGTAGTGTCAGTGGCCGTCCATTGAAAAGTCATAACGACGCCATTATAATAGTAGATTACCAAACTTGTCAAAATCAACAATTATGAAATCTATGATCCACCATTCTGACACTATTGTAATAGCAGACTTGAGGCCCAGGTTTCATGTAGATGGTAGGTAAATGGTTTAGTATTCGCACATATATTCCTTCTTTTTCCAGTCAAGCCCGGCCGGCACCGATATGGTGCCGAAAACAATCGATTAATTAGCAAAAGGTATTTGAGGTATTTAAGCAATAGTTTCCTTTCAATAATCCATGTCACTAGTTTCTCTACTTTAGACGCAGATATATGCCAGTTACCTTGAGTGGTTAGCTTGCGTGTTCTGTACTGAGCTCACGCAACCCGTCGTACGTTCAGCCAGTAATAGGACTCGCCCATCAAGGAGCGCTGTCCCCAATTTGACGCATTATAAATTTATTATACACAAAACAAAAGGTATTTTAATAAAACGCGTATACTAAAATATCAATAATTAAATTATCTTTAAATTGGTGAAGGTTTCAGAAAAATACGCTTGGTTGATTTTGCGCCATTCTCAGTTTTTTATCCGCGTTAGACATAACTTTACAAATTAATTTCACTATGTAATATAAAAATAATCTAAAATATTCACATATTAAGTTATTGAGAAAATGCTCTAATTTAACACATATTTTTTTCAAATCATTAACACTACTCGTTTAGACGTGATCTTCAGTATAATAAAATCATTAAAAGTCGGTTATCGTCCCCTGCCTCTGAAAGATATAATTCCAAAAACGTCTATCAAGGATATTTGGGTTCTGCTTATGTCTTACCTTCTATTCGCACCATTTTCACCTCGAAATACACATTTCTATGACATTTCTGTCTACCCCATAACAACCATACATACTTTTTTTTTTTTTTTTCCTTCTGGCTTCGCACGGTTTTTGCATTTAGCCAATGTCATGTTTTAGTTCTTGTATAGTATTGATGAAATGAATTATAAATGCATGATGATGATATCCCCGCCCACTCCCCTTGAGTTTCAGTAAAGATGTGGCACTTTACTGAGACCTCACGCGGACTTCTTGAGAGAACTTGAAGCGAAGTTGCACTGTTTTGTTTCATTTGCCTACACTAATGCACGTTCACAAACACTTAATGGTTAATAATCCACCATTATTACACATTAATATTCGGCTAAACACAAATTTTGGAAAATTAAACAAGCTGCTGAACATGACGCTTCACTTTCCCGCCAAGAAGTGACCATACATACTTACATACAAGCAATGCAAATAACAAGTGAGCAGCATGCCAGGTCAGTGGTACACCGAGCCGGATTGTGGAGGAACGCGACACAAACAATACGTACTATGTTCTCACTTCATATTCCTCCTAGGAATGCCATAATGGATGCTGCGGGTATGCCGCGTTAGAGATGATACTAGGGCTCGTTATATACCGTATTTAATGGTATTTGAAATGTCAAAATTATGTCGATGAGGTCTTCGGAAGTTGAGGATGAAGTAAGGGTGAGGTATTTATGTTATACATGACTAGTTCATGTAAAAATCAAGCTAAATGAAAGTATAACAACAGCGGCCACAATTTTCAGTGAAGCTTTTTGTTGGTCTCGGTTCCAAGACTGCGACACAATTAATTTTTCGCGTCGTTTGTCAAATTCACCATTATTATCTATTGCTTTAATAGCGCCATTTTCAAGCATAAAATTAATTGCAAGAATTTATCTTCTTCGAACATTATAACAATGCCCATAGTTCGTTACACTCTCAAAATCAATTTCATGTAGATAATTATTTTATCGCCATCCAATTTAGTTGAGCAAAATATAGCAAAATGGGGTGATGGGATGTTTTCAATTACTTTTTGAACACAAAAAGTAGATGCACAAAAACAGTTTGATATTTATGTGGTAAGATTGAAAATTTATTTCTGCTACCCGGAATGCGTATACCTACTCATGATTAGGAAAAAACTAGTACCTAATACCGACTAAACAATTAGTTGAAACAGAGGGCTAATGGCGTAACACACTATCAGTAGGAATCGGTTTACTCGTGATTAGAAAAAAAATTGTACCTAATACCGACTAAACAATTAGTTGAAACAGAGGGCTAATTGCGTAACACACTATCAGTAGGAATCGGTTTCAATTTGAAGTTCAACAACATTCATTGCGTTATTTACGTTGTTGAGAAGACATTTTTTTCGAACATATGAAGCAATGAATTAGCAATATACTTCAAAATCATTCCGATTCGTTGCGCGTTTGAATCACAATCGGAATCATTTTGAAGTATAGTAGTAGGCCTCCCTAAAGGGGGGGGTGGTCCATAATCGCCACGCTTAGGCAGGCGGGTATGCCACGCAGTACGTTGTTAAAATGCATAGAGAGCGCTGCTGCCCATTTTCTAGTAAGTCCCTTAGTCGCCTTTTACGACACCCACGGGAAGAAATAGGATGGTGCTATTCTTTACGTCCGGGCTCCACACGGTACGGTGTTAATGTTAAGTGATGGGTATCGAATATCGATATATAAACATGATGAAACAAAATATAAATTTATTTGATGATTTTTTGTGGGGTCATCGACCGCAGTTAGTATAATCACCAGAGTTGAATTATCAGTTTTTTTTTTGTGTAAACTTCACAGTCGTGATTGGTATCGATACCTAATCACAATAAAACAGATTTTCTCAACTGATACTTCAAGTACCAACACTACCAGCTGTCGTTTACCTCCAAAAAAAACTTCAAATCTTTTATTTTTTATTTTATCGTGTTTAGATCAGGGACCATTTTGGTTACCCATTGAAAGGGTTTTCGATAGAGTTTTTCTAAGCGGTTGAACAAAAACCCATACAGTATGAGTAACCCTTATGAACAGCTTAAATTAAATTTTGGTAACCCATTGAAAGGGTTTTCGATAAAAACCCATACGGTGTGGTTAACCCTTTTGAACGGCTTACTTTAAGCCATTCAAAATTACCCCACACCGTATGGGTTTTTGATTAACTGCTTAGAAAAACCCAGTTTTTATAAAATGGTAACCAAAATGGTCCCTGGGTAGAAAAGAGATGGAATTGGTCATGCTACGCGTGCTGGGCGGATATCGAAATAACATAATATTATGTTTTTTTTCATGTTACTGGGTTTCAAGTAGGTATAGAACCCATTGAATGGGTTATCATGTAACCCTTTCACTGGTTTTCAAGTATAAAACCCATTCAATGGGTTATCATGTAACCCTTTCAATGGGTTTCTAGTATAAAACCCTTTCAATGGGTTATCATGTAACCGTTTCAATGGGTTTCTAGTATAAAACCCTTTCAATGGGTTACATCATGATAAAGGTGTAACCCATTGAATGGGTTACTCCTTCGAAAGGCTTAAACTCCGGTCCCTGGTTTAGACATCCATACCCATAACGTTTTAATATGATCCTGTATAGTTAGAACTATGTTCAAATACTTGGCTGAAAAAGAGCTATTCTAGATATACACCTCAAATAATTACAACAGTTACTAGCCAGACATTAAAATTAATGAATGGTTTTATTTACAGCAGTCTAATAATAGAAAAAGAAATGATAAGTATGGCGACCGACCTTGTCGCGGCATAGCAAGCAATTACATGAGGCTTCTTAATAGTCCCTAATGACATGAGCTTCCTCCACACTAAACGTGACCAGCCCATTCAGGTTTCATTCCAATTGTTTTAATGAACGGAGAACGAATGAACGTCGAGACGAATCGCGAACAAAAACCGCGGAGCCGGGACAAATCTGATGAATCCATCTGCATTATATATGAGGTAGTTTCTTTGTTTTTATTAATGATAGCAAAGAGCTTGGGGCAGGTTGTTGACGCTAGTTTTATTTTATTAAATAAATATAGTATGGTTGTGGATTATTCCAAAATGAATTAATATGTATTGGACGTGGCTTTAGACAAACTAACTATGCAACAATAGGTTGGTATACTCGTAATGCATCGTTTTGTTCAACCCAAACGGACCATTAATGAACAGCAGAAGCAGTGCAAACGACATCTTTTTTTAAATCGATGAAACTGAATTAGATGTCAATATAACTGGAAGTAAGTTCATGTTAAAAAATTACGTCAATTATTATTTACTAGAACACAAAACTACCAACTCGTATTTTAAACAGCAATTTTCACCAATCGATGTTATTAATAATTGAGAGCTGTATTATTATGTACCGATAACTCAGTATAGTTTAACTTACAACAGCATAAAGTCTAATAAGCGCGTTGAAATGTTCCAAGAGTTGTCATTAGTAAGGGCTTGATGTAACATCTAAAAAACCCCACTGGGCCCGCCTAACAGAGTTAAATTTAGTTTAACTTTTATTTATAAGCTCTATCTGACTTAGTTATAAGAAAATTAAACACATTCAAGCAAAAAGTTATATATTTTTTTAAATAAAAAAAAAAATTACTTCAATATTTATGTGAATCTTGGTGAAAAGTGAAAGAATATAATACATCCTCAGGAAACCGGCATGTCCAAGAACCAAAAATACGAAGACATGTGCCACCCCCCACTGGTCCTGCGAGGTGGATTACGGCCCACTCGGTCTCACCGAGAGGAGGCCTGTGTCCCAGCAGTGGGAGCGTTATAGGCAGATTATACATGTATAAGGGTTTTGATGTATATATAAAAGGAGGCGCGTTCACTGGGCTTGTCCTGCGATGTAAGAAATTATATTGCACCCTGCGGGCCGAGCACGGGCTGCCCAAGACGTTTGTGACAAGACATGATAAATTATGTCATGTCAATTTGTACTAGCATTTTATGACAAAACAGTTTTATCGCTCCAACTGTGATAAAATGTGTGACTCAAGTCATTTCACAGTAGGCCGTGCTCGCCCCGCTGATCAAGCTATAGTTGTAAAATTGTGGAAACATGATGCAATTTTTGGTGAAGGTGTTTTAATCACAGAATACTAGTTTGTGTCTTTTGGTTAACCATTATTCAATTACTTTCAACGTCATCCCATGCCATTCTCCAGTCCCACAAAGCTTGCATAATGTGACTGTTTGGACAGGCAAAGACTTTAGTTTATTGCACAACACGCCTTGTATTTTCTCTCATTGTGGACTGCACGCAGCTGCACGCTAGCCCTAAGGCATGGTAATTAGCGATGGGCCACGAACACGTTGCTCATCAGCGTTTACCATAAGCGGCCGACGGTGGCGTTCACACGCTCCAGTTTGCGAAGCGCCCGTGCGCGCGTTTGTCCGCGTTCGAAATACAAAAGCGTCGAATCCGCTTGCGGTAATTAGAAACGATGCGTACGCGCGTGAGAGATGTGCGTGAATGGCGAGGTGTGTGTGCCAGAGAATCTCAGGAATTTAGGTGCCATGATTTGTTTTTATGATTAGAGCTAATGAAAATTTTTATGAGTCAAAGAAACCGTCGAAGCGGCTGCTTGACTCTTGAAAAAGACTAACTAGCGCTAAGCTGGGGTAAGGCCAACTAAGTAATAAATGTTGGTATTTTAATCAATGCTCGACCTTAACCAATCTAAAATCCAATCGCATTAATTACAGCCATTGATACCGCATTGATACCGTCGGCACATAATTTAAACATTGTATGGTCATCTATTCCAAAACATTGTAAGCTTCACGGTCCCGTTTTATAATGTACAATAGTGCGTGCAACAGTATTATCGGGTGTACCTACCGCAGTATAAGCTGGCGCATTGTTTTGCTCCCATTTCCCGCGATCGCCGATAACATCGGCCGATCGGCACGGGCCGAGCGATAAATTTAATTAAACCACCTGTCGCACGCTACCGCCAGATTATGTTATCTACCGCGAAATACGCACACAGCTTGAGAGAAAAAATAATGACCAGAATGCATAGATAAAGTAGGATTAACGCAACATTGTGGTCATAGTTTCTTGTTTGTTTACATGTTGGAGATATTAAAAATATTATACGTAGGAGCTTCTTTATTGGGGGTTGTCCTCAATAAACATGTTGAGTAACCAGTTTTACTTGGATATTTTTAATCTTCGAAGAGAGCTGGTATTTATTAAAAAATAAAGAGTGTTTCTGAGATAATATACCGCTATATCAGCCTTAAAAAGGTAAATTTATAGCCAGCTTTAACTTAAACCGTTGCACATATGTATAGTTAACATTAAAAGACAGGATGCTGTCAATTCTACATGAAAATGCCTTTCTGTTAACTATTCACAGAGAAACAAGGCTGGAAATTAACGGTCAAAATTGAACAATGCGAGATCGTTAAGCATTCATTACGCGCCCGCGCATGTTTGCTCAAATTTATTTTCGCTCGCGACATCCCCTCGCCCCGTTTCCGGCTCGTTAATGAGCCTCGCTCGGTAACAAGGTTTGTTACTTACACGTTACACCTAATTGATAGGCGTTGTCAACTTATGTTCTACAGTCCTACTCCCTTGAACGCGAATAAATGCTCTCAATTTCTCACAAATTTTAACTTATTCTTTAAATTCATTTTCCATTCCTTTGTCGTCTTCCGATTTTGCATTACAGTACGCAAATTATTCTAAACCATAACAGGTTCGTGCTCTGTACAATATCAATTTCCATAGTTACGGTCTATTACTTTGACAATTCTAATTATTGTAAAACATGGTGCCCGGATTGAACAACTCTATTGAGTTATGACGCACGCCATTGTAATAAAGCGAGGTACTCTGATTAAATGTACTAGAGAGAAAATGGCAACTAAACAAAATGCTCCTTATGAATAAAAAGATCATTGTTTTACATTGGAATCGATGATCGATGTTGCGCAATCGATAAATGGAAACAAAGCCGATGGTTGGAACGTCTAGAGCGGTCATAATCGATTAGATTCACAGCAGTCTTGGTGCTTTTTGTCAGTTTGCCATCGAGATGCTTGACCGAACATCTGAAGAGTTCATTTACGTTACGATAATGGTAACAAAAAACATCATAGCAGAGGAAATATTGCGAGCTGTGATGAATGACCTCTGGTTTAGATAAAACATTTCAAGGTCTGGGATGATTCAGAGAATGATGAGAAGAATTTAACAAAAGAAAATATTTGTAATATTTTGCGTGACTGTCTTTGATTAGTAACGGACTGATGAATAGATAGAAGGCGACTTTAAAACTGCTGGCACTCTTCATGGTTTAAATGTAACCAAAAATCTGAGATCATTCGCAAATAACAAAATCGTATCGTATCAATAAAACATTTCGAAATTCGGTTGCACGATAGTTTCATTTATCAACCTTTGTCTACGACATACGTCAAGCTGTCAGAACGCGTTCGGTTTTCGCTGTAACCTTTGACCTTTGGCGCAAGTCACGACCAACCTTGGGTGCTGGGTATTGGACCAGAGACCAGTGGGATATCTGTGAGTCTTTCTAAACGTGACTAGAACGCGGCCTTCGTCCGCCGCCGCTCCCTTTTAGATTTGCGATATAGATCTGCCGGTCTTATTTAAGCTCAGCTTTCAGCTATTTGTGTGTTGTGGGAATTGTCGTAAAGCGTATTGTCAATTCGCTTTACGTGTTGAGCAGATCTTAAGCTATAGTTCATTCAGATAACAGACATTCATTCAGTTGTTCTAGACAACAAAAATCACTTTTGGTCATCACTCAGTACTCACACACAATCACGATGGCTACTTTATTTATTTATTGAACCATATAAGTAACAAATTTTAATTGTATAATTATATAATTAATGTACTTACTTACTGATATCGCGGCAGTCTGTACGAGCGTTAACGGTGGAGTTTGTTGCCAATTCTTCTCCATACGAAACTACCTTTTGGAAGGGGCGACTAAAATCAATTCTATTTTTTTATAAATTTTGACGTTCAAAAGTGCCGTGCCTGTTTTAAATAAATAATTTGAGTTGACTTTGAAGTTGGTTAATATCAAAGAGAATTAAACGAATATAGTCATTGGTTAATAGCTTTTAGATAGCTTCTTCTCCATCATCTATGTGTTTCTCTGGCTGTATGCTGGCTCTACCTTCTTCTAAATCAACAGGTTCTTTTTCATTAAGTATTACGTTATTACCAACAACAACATTTACTTCATCCACTTCGCCCTAATCTTGTTGATCGGATGATTGGCCTTACCGTAAATCGGCATTAAATATAGCATTAGAGAATTACTGACATTTGGATCCTATGATTACAAATACATAAATGTTGCAATCATACTTAAATCTATTCCATTCCAACTAATGTTACATCGAATAAATAATCTAATTGAATTTCATAATGGCACTAGTGTCTTCATCATCTAATTCGCATGCGGAATTTCTTAAACCTAGTCCTATATCAATAAAAATATGAATACCAAGAAACATGTTACGAGGACTTAAACTATTATAACATAAACTCACGTTAGCCATTATTATATACAAACCACGTGAAATATAAAGGAGAATCATTACAAGGACAATAAATGCATATCCGTGATGATATTGTACTGTTATCTGCTTCTCTGTGACAATTATTGCTAATACCAGCTACGTTACGATTATGATAATCTGTATAATTATGTCCTTAGTAATAAAAGGTTATGACTTTTTATAACGCAATGCAATTATGTTTTTTATTTAAGAGCTCCACTCTGTACAGTATCACTTTCAACCTGTATATCAGCCATTATAGCTTGAGCTGTTGGGATCTCGCTGAATTATTAATTATAATGTATGTTATTTATCTAGCCCTCTTCAATACTTAGTAATTTTATAACGTTGTTATTGTGTATTGCGTTAAACATGCACATTAGGAGGTAATTAAAAATAAATTTTCGGATTCATTCTCTTAATGTATTCTATGACCTCCGTCTAGGTTGTAACTTGCATTAATTCTATGTACACGTGAACATATATTATGCGCATAAGTTAATACCATATTATATTAAAGCTTGTTAGAAAATACAATATGCGGGATTTTCCCACACGCGATCGTTCACAAACAATTAAAATGATTCGTGTTACAAGTATGTCATTATGTTAATGATTGTCCGGGAACCGTTGTCTTTTGGAGTTTATCTTCGTAAACTTTAGCAAATATTGCTGTTGACAAATTTAGGATCTCAAAGTTCGAAGATGCAATTGTTCCAAAGCTATAATTACTAATGCTACAATCCCAAATGCTAATGGTAGGTCTCCGAAAACCATTTAAATGAACGAAGTCAATCAACGTCAATTCATCAGGTAGTAAAACTCCCTTATCGTACAACAATTTGCATGAAACGATCCCATCGTTTTGGTGTGCGAGCCAAGTTAACCGCCTGTCGTAAATTCTTCCACCGAGGCATAAAAGACGACAGCAAAAACTTTGACCTTGCTATCTGACGTAACCGAGCGATCCCTTTGCGAATAACATTAGTAACGCTCCAAGGGACCACAAACAAAAAACGGTCTAAGTTTGGCCCGTTGACTTCACCAGTTTTACTTGAATTTGAATACAATCCTTAGAAATGTAGGTGTTGTTACTCCTTCCTTCATTAAAAGCCTTCGCTGGATCACCACAATTGGTAGGACAATCCTACATTTAGGCGTACCGTGTAATCTTTAGCGTCGTATTCTGAAGGCCTTCCGCGTCTTTAGCGCCGTGTAATTATTCCCATTGTGTGTCGTATCTAATTTCAGCATGGGCGTTTAATGGATCGCTGATTACTGCCTCCATGTCTACCGTACGATTCGTTGCGGTCTCAGAACGCGGAAAGAGCAATAAATTGCTGCAAATCCATTTTGACAATGCGCTGAGAGTAAAAAACCTTAAAATTTAGTTTCGCTCAGCCGTTGTGAGTTTGACATAGCAACAAATTGTGAAGGACAAAATAGACTGTTAGTTTTGCCTAATCATATTATAACCTATTGCGCGAATAGAAACTGCTTGAAAAACCAATTCAATGTTAGGCTTTTCAGTTCAAATTTTCACGGCGGTTACACTAATTAGTGTCGCCCATTTTTAAATTGGTATATGTAGTACTAACAACGTTCGTTAAGAATGCAAACCACTTCCGCCATATGGCCAGCGGCGGCGGCAGCGGCGTCCGCTTTACGATGCATGCGTGCTGCGTCGCGGTTACACTTTGTTGGTTTTTATCTAAACACACCACTGTAACCAGAACCCTTTTTAACTGGACCACACGTAGTGTTCCCTGGAAGTTCATTGCGTCCTGCTCCAGATCACCTGTTTACATACATCCCATCGACGTCTTCCCTTGTGTGGTCTATACTTCGAAGGCGTAAACTCAACCGTTTTGACGCGCCCTTCCTCGTGTTTGTACACTGAATTATTCTTAAAACTTGTTTGTTGAACCCCATACGTTAACGGACACTATAAATAAACGTGAAACTCTGAACGTAACCGGTCCAAGTTTCTGAACATCTAGTACGACAATTTGTCCTTGAGTAATTGGTCGTAAAACATTTTTTCTTTTTTTTACAGGTAAGGAACTTTATTGAGCCACACACGGCACCTGTCGAACGAGCCCTGGCCGGAGGTATGGGCCCTGGTGTCAATAAATTAACTATATAACACAGGTTTGATGTTTAGAAAGGCCCCCGTCGCTTTAAATGCTCTTTTTATACAGATGTTCATTGCATTGACATAATAATACTACATGAATAAACTCATAAGATCCATTGCTCCATTTCTAAGAAAAATCTGAATTGAATGGACTGGATGGTTTGATATCTTCCAACAATATACGATTATAAATTATATCATGCTTTTGATGTTTCCGATATATATTTTTCTAAGAAAAAGAGCGTGTGTCGTTAATTCGTAATATTGATCTTTATCAGATTTGATTTAGGAAGTATGTTTTGTTTTTATTCGTCAATGTCGGCCTTCTTTTCGATGTTTCTTATTTTTGGCTTCTGATCATTCACATCCAATCATTAGTCAATCTTGTCAGCAACCAGCCATTTTATAATAGCATTACGTCTAACGCTTTTTTTATTGCTTACCTTTTGACTTGTGTTACTATTCGGCGTACTAACGATATTTATATTTGAGTTATCAGTTGGATCTATGATACCTGTAACAATGGCATTGGAATCATCCTTGACCCGATCTCCTAACACCTGTCTCGCATCCTTCCTAGTCGGACGTGCGCTTACACATGAAACAATGGGCCCTAATGCCGGTGCCGCCCGAACAATAGCTTCTAATTCGGCCCAACACCATACAGCCCATCTGATACACCCATTCTATAAACTTTAAGATTTGGTATAATTGTTCACTTTTCGAAAGGCGACCTCGTCTCGAAACTTTTCAATAATTAGGTTCATTGAAATTGGTCCTCAGGATCTAAAAGTCGTCAAGGTTTTGTTAATCGGTGTTCAAAAAAATTTTGTCTTTTAATGTGGCCATCTCTATAAAAATATTTATATAAGTGTAACGCGGTTGCAGCGAAATGATTATGCAAACATTCGGCGTTAAAAGATGGCCCATATATTCTCGGAATAAAATTTAAATTTAAAATTCCGTGAGGTCACGACTAATTACAGCGTCTTCCGAATTTCCTGATCGTACCATAATATATCCAGCGGACTGTCAGATCTGAACGGGTAATTAGTAACCAATCATGGTGAAAGCCAGCGACGGGCAGTCTGCCGCTCCTCAATCATTCCACTTCATATTCTGTCCCCATTCACGGCTCTGCCCCACTTTGGGAAACCATTGTCCAAAAGGAAAGGCATCCAGTTTACATCTTCTGCAGTTCGCGCTGCCAGTTAATTAATGGTTATTAATCATAGTCACGACCAGGCAGTTTCTAAAAAACAAGACTTTTTTGTCATCTTTTAGTATATGTGTTTTTGTTTTGGACTTTGTTTACAGCGTCTTCAATTCTTCACGGAAACTTTTGTTCTCTTCCGTGATTCACTTTTTTGCTGTATCTGGCAATATATTGATACTGCACTTAATTATCTTCTCCAAATTCCACTGACCTATAAACCACCACAATGCTTCTACATTTCGCAAACTTAAGCTTATGATTTCTCTGCAACTGTCAAGCATGTGTGGTCTCTCACACATTTTTCCAACAATTACGTTGAAAATTAATGGGTGTCATAACACAGCCTCAAACTTCGACTATATTTTATCATTTCCATCAAGAATACCGTTATTTTTTTCACATTGTCCCCGTAAATAAATCCGGTTGTATATGTTATTATCGGTTGGTCCGGTAACACCGTAATTTGGCCATAAGTCAACTGTTAATATGATGCAAATTGCATCTTGTATCACGAAGTTTCGTTGACCGATATCGGGCAAAATGGATGAGGTAACATTTGCGTGCAATAAAGACATGCAACGGAGATAAAGGTAATGAACAATACTCTATTCGAATTACCTTATGTTTAATGTCAGTCTAGCTCTAAGTAGTATTTAAGATGTTATGAGAGCTGCCAGGTTGAAGCTAATACGTTGTTGAGACATCATTGTATCCTCTTTGATGTTGTATAACCGGTATGTTTTTCAGAAATGATTTTTAAAACGTGGCCATTATTCCTAATAGGCATGATGTAAGTGGATGGGTCTTCATCTCTGTTGAGCCGTGTTCGTGCGTTCAGTGAGTTTTTATCTGCCATGTGTTATGTTTTGTTACATAAATCCAAAATACATTTATATTTATTGTAATGTTCTTCAATATTTTTGGAGAAATCTATCAATATGCTTTACTTGATTGTGTTTGATTATGAATTCTGTCGTTCAAATTCCATTTTCAATTACTGATAAAAAATGCGTGTCATTTAACTTGTTTATCAATAAAGTAAATTAGTTTCGGATCCATTATAATTAATTTGAATTGATTCAAAAGAGTCTTAAAGTGAGATTAATTCAACCGTTTTTATATGCAGATTGTAACTTGATCTTTGCAAAAATGAGCGGCGTTCGTCGACTTTTAATCGGTTTCTCTTACAAAAATTGTTTTGTAATCATCCAAGTGTAAATGCGTTGGGCGCCTCTGAACGGTCGCGACAATTGCTAAAATTGCCAGAACCCGCGAAAGGTGTTGCATAATGCCGAACTCTTTAGCGTTTTCATGCTTTCTAATTAATTGCATAATTTACACCGCCTGTTCTAATTGGCGCAGCACTGTACTTCAGTCAGGTGCTACAATAACATTCGCAGTAATAACCAATGATACCTTTAGATGCGGTACCCCCGCTCAATATTGGTAAAGTAAATACCAGGCAGTTGCCTGACATGAAATTAGTCGCGCACCATCCAGTGACGCGCCTACACGTCACAATCACTCGCAATTCTCAGCAATTATTTGTGAAGAAAATGCCTTCCCGTGTCTATACACGATGTAAAAATTACACTACTACTGTGGGAGTAGGGAAAAACTTCTCATATCATGCATAAGTACTTATTGTATTTTTTTATTTTAAGAATACTTTGTTTTGTTTTGTACTATTTTCCATTGCCCTTTTTTCAAGCCATTTTTCCTGACTGTTGCGACCGACGCGTACGTGCCAATGAACATGTTCATTGGCACGTACGCGTCGGTCGCAACACAACACCAGCTAGTGACGTAACTAAATATGTATGTTCATCTCTTTCTAACAACAGTTATTGGTATAGGTCTTTCCTTTTCTTCGCACACTGTATGATTGTACGCAAGTATGTAGCTACATTCATCATGGCTTACGCTATTTTTGAGTGCACTAATGTTCGTGTATGACACGTCTATTTATAATACGTCATTGGTAATAACACAGTAGTCTATCCTCAGGTTATTTTTTGTAAAGTTCATCGTGAGAAACAGACGGACACATCACTTTGACATTGCATAAGTCAAACGTCAAGACATAACTATCAACCTACTTGCAACATCCTGATGCCAACAATCTGGTATTATGTCGGCGAAATGTTAATTTAGCTCTCAAAGAGGTCCATAGTGCTTGAGGCCGCCTATTGGTACTTAAAGTTAGTACAGAATTTACAACCGCGTGAATTCCCATCTGTGTCGAGCAAATATTTTTATTCGTCTGCAAACTAGTTACATTCAATCCACTAACCTCGTTATAAGAACGGGTCGGGTTCTTTCATTACCTCTCGATTAAAATCGACTAACCATTACACAAAATCGATTCGAGTATCGTTATGTGTGTTTACTCTTCGTATTTTTTCCTAACAAATGATATCGATTAATTTGTCGGCGGACCATTCATGGGTAATTGAAAAGTTTTGTTGTTTGTATTGGGCAAATACCTCGTTAAGTCGATGATGTTACATTTTAAAAGAGTATGAATTATTTGATTAGTGATTGTTGGGAGAATTAATTAGTGTACGATTCATCATAATATAAAAGTTACTGTGGCATTTTAATTGGAACATATTTACCTACGCATTGAAAACATTAAATACATGATGTCCATTCGTTTGTTTCTCCACATTCCACAAAAGTACGTTTCGGACATAAAAGTTAGCGAAGCAATAAACGCGATAAAATTCCGCGACTAATGGCCGCTCTCGGGCAGAGACAATAACAAGGAGTGCAGTATTATTCTCTCAGCTTATCCCTCATGTCGTGAGTGCAGATTGCAATTTTCCATCTGTCACCGTTTTATTTGTGCGTCAGTTTTGATAGCTCGTTGCGTTGAGCAAACGTCATGCGCGGTGAAGCCGCGCGTCCAATTGATGGCGCCCACGCATCGCGCCGCACGCGCATGCCAATTATTTTGTTTGTAATTATAGCTTTATTATTGCAAACCATGAAATACAAGCGCTTTACTCCAAGTTTAGAATTCCTCAATTTAAAAAATATTCAAATTGCAAATAATATTTATATCATTAATATTATATATATTTTTTTAAATTAAGTCGTGACATTGCATATCAGTGACAAACTGCATGTCAATAACAAATTGCTTCAAACTTTCATGGTCATTATAAATTGTATTTCTAAAACTAACCTGAAACTAATTCTCTTTAACCTTTACTCTCATTAAGTTTAAATTAATAGCTCTATTCATTTTAAAGGTTAAGTACTAAATAGCATGAAAAGTATTGTTTGAAGGCACGCACACCGGCAACCAATAAAGAATTAAGATTTATTATACCAATTTAATTAATTGTTGTACGTGATAATTATGAAGCCCAACACCTAAGGTCTTAACTTATTAGAGATAGACATTTTCCCCAAAGAAGAATAACTAAACGTCCAAGTTGACAGCCCCTTTTTTCTTCATAAAAACTACCAGAAGTAAGGCAGGATTGCACCTGGAAAATGTTTGCCATAATAGACACTAAGAAACAACTCACCCATTTCCGAACAAGAAACAGCCACAGAAAGCAATAACATCAATCAACGGACAAAAATGATACAAGTCATTACACCAGGTACAGTCAATGTATACTCCTCATTAAGGTCAGAGGCAGTCAGGGCATGGATAAACAAAGTTCGTTTAAATAAGAGTGTTACCGTCCAAGTTCCAACAGCGCTTACTTCGCAGCATGGAGATTTCCAAGCCTTCATTTGACAGTGTGAAAAAATAATACATTTCTGGATACGGAAAACATTAACATGACTCAAATGACAAAAATAATAAAGTCATTACACCAGGTACAGTCAATGTATACTCCTCATTAAGGTCAGAGGCCGTCAGGGCATGGATAAACAAAGTTTGTTTAAATAAGGGTGTTACCGTCCAAGTTCCAACAGCGCTTACTTCGCAGCATAGAGATTTCCAAGCCTTCATTTGACAGTGTGAAAAAATAATACATTTCTGTACACGAAAAAGCCACAGAAAACATTAACATGACACAAATGACAAAAATAATAAAGTCATTACACACTGTACTACTACTATTACAGTAAGTACAGTTATGTATATTCCTCATCAGAGTCAGGGGCATTCAGGGCATGGATAAGCGTGTTACCGTAATGTCTAAGTAAAAACTGTCAGAATGAAGGCAGAATTTTAGTCCTGGAGATTTCCTTGCCCTAATAATTAATTAATTACCTATCTATATACAGGATGTTAAAGTAACTGCGTGCCATAGCTTAGGGGTAGGTTCAGTATCGACAAAGGAACCCAGGAAAAATAAAGTTAAAATTCAAAAAAAAAACAAACAAAATTTTTAATTAAACAAAAATAAATAAAAATAAGACTCTTTGTACTTTAACGGGCGTAGGACCGTCAAATAAAATAATTTTAATTCTAAACGATTGCTATTTTAAGTTAATACGTACTAAATTAGGTTTATCTTGCAATATTTTTTTGTGTTTTCATTTTTGTTTTTTTTTTTTGTTTCTTTTTTCCTGGGTTCTTTTATCGATACTGAAGCTACCCCTAAGCTATGGCACCAGTTACTTTAACAGCCTGTATACACTGTAAGAATCGATTCACACATTAAACTTCCGAACAAGAAAAGCACTCCACTGACAAAAATAATAAAGTCATGCACTCCTCATTAGGGTCAGGGAATGGATAAACAAAGTTCGTCGCATGATCGATAGGCTGCATAACGGGCCGCGTCCGGTGTCACTAGCAACGATGCGTGTGCGCATTGTATTGTATGTGCCGGAGTGACGGCTCAATGGTGTATGCTGTTGTGTGTAAAATGCTGTCATTATGTTTGAAATTAGGTTCCGGGAGGATTAGGAGTAGTGATTTATAGTAGTAATTTAAACAATATTGTATTTTGAAACTTTTTTTCCTGCGACTGCACGATTTAGATACATAATTTTAAATTAAAGTCACTATTCGCGTTTGTCTGTGTGACCGCGTTGTTCTTCTGAAATACGCGGATATAAATAACGGATTTTGATGGAGTATTCACGATAATTTAGAAAATGAATTCAAGTTTTTTTTTTTTTATAAAAAAACTTGGCTGCAAAGCTTTTAGGGGTTGATAGTTGGCACACTTTAGAGCATTTTCAGCCATACATGATAGCGCTGGCAAATAAAAACAGTACCACAGACAAAAACAAACGTCATTGCGGCTGATGACGTCACGGAAACACGAATCAGTGCAATAAATAAATAAGTTATTTTGCATTACATTATAAAATCGTATCAAATTAATTAATTAAGGTTTTTTTATTTAAGTATTAATTTAAAACTCTAGAAAGGAAATTGAATCACTGTTACTGTTAGTTCATTTCAAATAAAATTAATGTTACCTAACTAAATTTACAATTTACAGTATTTAAAAAGTGTTATTAATTACAAATCAAATATTGTGCGCAATAACATTCTTTTTATAAAATTAATCTAAATTGAATTGTAAAAACAAATGTCACCGGAAGTCGTTACTCTATGACGTTGATAGTTGTTTAAACTTATAAATAGGCTTGCTCTAGTCGCCGCAGAGCGCGAAGTATTGAATTGTATTTTGAACTGTGTGCATCTTGTTATAAAAATTAAGTTGTGTGAATCATTGTTGGTTGTGGAAATGATAAAAAATGTTTACAAGATGTCTGATCGTTGTCATTTGAGATCCCTTAGCTCTCCCGCTCTTACATACATGTCTTAGGGCCGATTTTTCAATCCTCAGATAAACAGACAGATAGGGTTTATTCGATAGATAGCAAAAAAATCAGTTGTTCAATCGTCAAATAGGCTTTATTCGTCGAATAATTCACCTATCTGAGGAATAAAACTATCTGGCTCTTTGACGGCCAGATAACCGCTTATTCCATTGATAAACGACGTCGACGTAACTTAAGTTTAAGGTTAGTTTTCGTGTACTGGATATTTTCGATAGTATTGAGGACAAGGCAATTGAGGAGTAAGCCATAATTGTATCACTATCATGACGTGCTTCGAGCCCTTTTATGTCCGAACAAATACTTATAGCCTTTTCTCCTGTCTTTGGAAAGAGGATTTCTTTTTCTTGCCTTTTTTATTCCCTCATATTTTAACTTTAAGGTATTACAAGAGCGATCAATTGTTGAGATTCCACACGAGTTGAAAGAACTTTCAATTTTCTTCCATGCAGATTTTTTATATTTGTTTTTAACAGAGTCAATCTTTTTATTTTCTATTATTTGCTTGTAGGTCTCGACAAAACTCACAAATAATTGAACCTCAGCATTATTATTGTTCACTGAACGCTCCCTTTTTTTGGTTAACTAAAAATCTATCAAAACTAAAAATCACAAATAAAAACACCACGAGCCAAACATAGAACCTCCTAACGGACGTACCGTAATAAAAGTGACCAGACCAAAGAGTAGAGTAACTATATACGGAAAGAGTAACAACTCTGTGGTAAAATTTGCATGTACGGAAAGTGGTGCCACCTTGAGTTTGGTGGGTGAACTAAGGCTCTAATATACATATAGGTATGTATACTAATAAGTATGTATACCTATAGGTAGGTGTATACAAATGAGGATTTATTATTCTTATTCAATTTACAGACATCTTACTCAACTTGTTGTCCTAGTATTTTTCTCTTATTTACAAATTACTTTTGTCTTCAATAGTGAACGAAGTCAAAAGTACCAGAAACTGAGAAATTAGGACAATCTGTAGAGCGAGTCTGTTTAGGGTCAGCTGGGGGTGGGTTCACCTAATTAAAAAAAACACATAAGATGTTCAGATTAGTGTCATTTTATTAACATCAAACGACTTAATATTTTTTCGTTTTGTATTTGTTGTAATACAACTGAGCTGCGTTTTTTGTCACATCTCCACCTTCGTAGGTGATTTTTCCTTCTAATATTCTATTTATAGACCTGCACCAACTATAAATAATTATATGTATGGAAGTGTCAACAAAACATTGTTTTACTTTTTCATGATGTATTTCACAGTCTATAAAACTAAAATCGGTGAATAATTCAATGAAACTTTTTATTATTTCTTTGATGTTCTTTTCGTGGCAATCGTTATTCAAAAATGCAACAGTTGTTTCTTGTATTTCTTGAAAACAAGCTACTAGGCAGTCGGAGGGATAGCAAAGCCATTTCTTATTTTGGCAATATTCTTTGGCACGTATATATTTGTACATTTCATTGTTCGAATTGCCCAGTAGTTTGCTTTTACAATCTTTACAACCTTTGAAGACTTTTTGTAGACACTTCGTCAAGGCCCACCCACAGACATAAGTTCTTTGATCAGCCCCTGAATCAGAAATATTTCTTGTATTTAGCATAACATTTAGGGGCTGATCAATTACAATACTTTGGGATTGCAAGGGAGCATTACCTTTTTCCTTATTTTTAAGGAAAAAGGAGAGAGATTGTAGACAGTCATTAGAATCCTCTTCGCAATTGGAGCCTACTGAATGATTCGTGCTGAAATTATTTAATAATAATGTTTTAAATGCTCCCTCAAATCCCACACAGTTGGGTGTAACATTTCGCGCACCCAAACTTCGAACACATCCAAAGAAATTTTCGAGTGGGTCTTGGTTAAAATTGCGTGTCAGCATCTCGTCAAAGGAATATTTTTTTGATAATAATTGCCAAATCGATTTAAAACCTTCTATTGTTCTAATAAAATTATTTAAAGTTGGGACAGACTTTTCAATTTTCTCATCACCTTTTTTCACCATAAATTTGGCAGTTTTTAACATTATCAACGCATCTTGCCATAACATATGATGAGGAGAATCTCGCTTTACAGCAGCTCTGTATATTTTTCCATTTGGCGGCGTAAAAGATGACGCGTTAAATGTGTCAAACAATTTGTCTATTAGCAGTATAAACGGTATTAGATCGGAACGGATTAGACAATCTCCTCTTGCAATTACATTATCAGTAGCAACTGCCATACTATAACTTAATACTTGAGCCGCATTTTTCACCCTCATTTTTTTTATTTTGCCAGGATCTATGTGTTCATTGGTCAAATTGGGTAGCATACGCAACTCTCCATGCGACCTGTCGGCTTCAAAAACCCGCTGACGGTATTCCCACTTTACTATTTTTAATACATTTTCGTGCATATAATGCATTTCTTTATTTAATAAATTATTTCTAATTCCTTTTAATAAGTGGGGAACATCAAACAGCGGGATTATATCATATTTGTTAACACGTATTACGTCCTTTCGCCATTCTTTTCCTGCTTGGAAATATGCAGTTTTGGCTTCGGAGATTAAGCTATTTATAGTGCTTACATTTGCCGAGCTTTGGTCGCATACAGTTGCGATTATCTTTAGACCAGTAGCTTGTACGTTGGCTATAACGTCTACTAACATTTCTTTAAGTTTTGATGTCTTTAATGTTTGGGTAAAGTAGTAAGCTACTGGTTGTTTGTAATTTTTCCTCACCCCTTTGACCATGAACACCAAAACATGATTGGCAAAATTTGGCATCTTACATTTCCCATCGTTCTCAAAACCAACAAGATCGTCTGTGTATACATTGTAATGGATATGGGGAGATATGGACATTTCATCAAATACTAACGTACACAGACGATCTTGTTGCAACATTTTCGACACTGTGGACTTTCTCTTTAAAAACGATTTCATTTATGCCTGGAGTCAATTTTACTTGAGCAAGCAATGACTTCAGGACTTTCTTAGATGGTAATGTAAAATGTTTACACATTAACTTGTAGGCTTTAGGACTTTTCTTAAAAATTGAAAGCGATAAAATCTTTTCTTCCTGGGTAAATCTATGCCCCTTCTTTTTCTTCCGTCCTTCTATGCA
This sequence comes from Tiliacea aurago, assembly GCA_948098905.1. Lineage (NCBI taxonomy): Eukaryota > Metazoa > Arthropoda > Insecta > Lepidoptera > Noctuidae > Tiliacea > Tiliacea aurago. The sequence continues at coordinate 24,187,026 of OX402585.1, forward strand.
TTGCATTCGAGTAAACAATTTAGCCGACTCGGACATGTTACGAGTTAATTTCTCAAAATCTCTGTTCGAACTATTCTTTTGGATTTGTTTAATGCGCAACTTGAAAGTTTTAAGTTTTTGGCGCAATCTCCTGACTTCATTTTGCGTTTGTCTTGCTTTTCTAGCACACTGCGTTTCAGCCTTTTTCTGCAGAAACTCGACAGTTTTACCTGAAAGATTAAATTTAAAATTTTAAAACATACATATTTAAGATGTTCAGGTATATTAGATAAAATTGTTTACATAAGAGACTAAAGATTTGCTAAATTCTATGAATTATGTATAATGGATGGAAATAAAAAGTTGTTAGTTTTTTGTAGCCTATGGTATGTCCCAGTGCTGAGCAAAGGCCTCCCTTTTTGCCTTTCAAACTTCACTATCTTGTGCAGTTTCCCACTGCTGCTCTTGCCTGCCCACCACCATATTTATTATTATACATATTTAAAATGTGAGACTTATAATAAACTTCAAGGTCAGTGTTGCACTATCCTTATCTACCAAAAGTTTAGATAAACTCGAGCTTGAGGGACTCGTGGTCAGGAAACAGCCGCACAGGTCAATCAATCAAAGGTTAAGCTACGCTTGCCGTGGTCGGTCCGTAGATGGGTGACCATCCATTTCATACCGAGACCCCTCTGTGCCTCGGAAAGCACGTTAAGCCTTCTGTCTCGGCTATCATTTGTAGATTTTTGACATCTATTATGGATAATCAGAAGCCCAAAAGTCTGACAACCACTCTTACCCAAGGGGTATAGTGTTGAGCCAGTAACATTGCAGAGGTCAGATAAGCAGTTGTTCTATGTAATATATGCATATGGTTAGACTGGTAGTCAACCCTAACATAATTCGGAAAAGGCTGGGCAGATTAATTGAGTTTGGATAAACTTAACAATACACACATCATGTTAAATGGATAAACAGCCTAAAACATCCCACCGTTTGGAAAAGAAATTATGTATGCAAATGATAAATTAAGCCAGTTAGGTAGTGCTATGTGAATATATAACAAACAAGCAGACAGACCAGTTCACATTTATAATAATAATTAAAAAAAAAAACAAAGTACCTGCATCAAATTTTGTCAATGGTATGGGAGCATGGCACTTTTCACTTGACATTAAACAGGTAGATCCAGATGGCCCTGAGAATTCTGTAGAACCAACAGCGGATGAAGGTCCAGATCTGGATGGACCAGGTAGGTGTTTAGTTTGAACCGATGACCCAGCCACGTTGGTGATATCAATCATAGGTCCGCCATGACCAGATTGTCTTCTAGGTTGACAGTAGCTATGGTCTGTCTCCACAAAAGTACTGATTGTTTGCTGAACACCTGTAACATAACATTGCAATATTATAATCAGTTGAATTACTTTTTTTCTGATATTTCTGTGTTTTGATGCAACTTCAGTCTGTGTGAAGTAACTAAGATGTTCCATTTTTACTACGTAAAATAGTTGTTTATAATTTAGTAACATAAATATTAAAACTATATCTATGTTGCCTTTTTGTACCTTTGATACTTTGAGAAATAAGTCTTTTAATTCTTTTTTATTAGAGAATTTAAGTAAAGGAACAAAAAGTGCCTTTATTTTGATCCCAATGAAAACCCACCATTGAGTAAATAAAATAATAATTTAATTGGTTTCTGTATTAATAGAGCAAAACAGGGATCCCTTACATTCATTATAATAACCTTCAGATTAACTTTTTTATTATTAAACAAAAAAAACACAATCAAAGTTTTGCCATGACACCTGACAGGTTAAGTTGACAAATCTCTTGTACAGCAGCAGCTCACTAGTCTTACAGGGATTTGGTTCAAATGCAAAAATAATAGATCCCAAATCCCTGTTTATTCCACAATTTTATTTTCAGAGTACTTTTATGTTACTCTGACGAGTACAACAAATCAATAAAATTGATAATCTGAATCAATTTGGTATTGTTATAAATGTTATTTTCTCACAAATATTGAGCTAATTTAATTCTACTTACGATTCAAATTAACTGATGGTATGGCTGAACAAATAAGATGACCTCCAGTTGTCTTGAATGTAGGATCAAAATGGTGATCACATATTCTTTTGTTCTTGTATATCTTCGTACGGTCCCTTTCTGTAACCTTGCTGCCAACAGCCGCTATCCAAGCAGCGAACAAATCAGGTCGGTTTTCAGGGTTTGGAAACCGGTGAAGGGGTACACCGTATGCAACTGAAAATGGAACGAAATTTATGAATATCAGAGTATGACTAAATAAAATGAAATTATGGAATAACATAAAACTGTTTTCTTGCTTCTAGTAAATACGGTACGGTATGGTAATAAACACTCACCTAAAGCATCACAGCCAAAAATACAATATCTTCTTCGGAGTTCACTCATATTAACAAAACAACAAAAATGACCAACAAAAAACAAAGTGATAACAATAATATGAAATAAAAACAAAACAAATAACAGTAACAAGACTAACAAGTAACAATTATTAGAAATAGCTGAGTTAGTGAGTTTAACTCGGGAAGCGCATCAACGCCGGTAAAACCTTGGTAAAACCGGAGCTGACAATGGCCGAATGGCGACAATGACATTTGTCTGACAATTTGACAAACAAGACAAGATGGCTGCCAAGTTTTGTTAACCCACCAAACTCCAGATGTCGCTGTCGCCCATGGAAATTGATGACAGTGCTAAGTGTGCCCCCCCTGGACCAGACGCTGTCGTTTGCTTGTTCAAAGAAATAGTCCATCCCGCTCTAACATTCAGTCATTCAGTTATTCTGTATATTTGTTTCACCTCCCTGAAGTTAGCGCTTTAACCAGATGAGATGATCGGTCAGATAGTTTTTCTTGGGTTAAATAGTTATTGAAAAATTGACAACCACTTATCAGCCGAATAAAGAGTCTAATAACTTTATTCTTTAGGATTGAAAAATCGGCCCTTAGACGAATTACGTTTTTTTTATCAGCAATTTTTTCGTCGTTAATCTGATTTGCATCTAATCGAATAAACCAAGTTCCAAGCCAAATGTGTTATTAAACAAAAAATACTAGACACTTTTGAAGTCCAAGAATAATTTTAAAATTTGAAAAATAAAATGGCTTCAATCATGCAAACCTTTTTTAAAAAATGCTCAAAATGCTCCAATTGGCGTCAACTATCATCCCCTTAAGGCTTTGCACCTAGCTTCCAAACATCCTGTGTTACAAAAATCTCATTTGTATAATATCCTCTCTTTCAAGTCTATATGTCCAGTACTCGTAAATATGGTGTCGATGCCAATCTAAATTGAGTTGGCTCCGAATCCGACTACGAATTTCACGCCTTTAGTATCGTCCATCAGGTCCTGTAACGTAAGGACACTTAGGCCATCATATTAAGTGTCCCATTGTTTGTGGAACAGTACCATATTTACACTCCAGGGCGGAATCATCTTTGAATCTCCACTTGAATATGTTTTCCTAGCTTCGTCCAACCTGCGTCTGGAGTCTGTGTATGTCTAGTGTAGATGGCATCGTCTGATTCGGTTAATTAATGAAATACTCTTTAAATCAGACGGTAAATACACAATTTCTTTATATCAGTACGAGTTAATGAGGAGATTTCGACTTCTGTGCAGTTGTTCTGTCCGGAGATGTTGTTGCACCGTTAAAGGTTGCGCCCGCGCCGACCTCGCTTGTTTAATTAAGTTTTATTAACACAACAACATAACTCTGGCTTGTAGATACTCGGCTTGTTTACCAATTTTCTCTTTTGTATACGAAGATAAGAGTTGGTTTTATAAGGCCTAGTTGAGACAATATAAAATATCAAGCCATTTCTTTAAATTAAGGAAAGATTTTGTTTCAACTTTCCGCCTGCCTAATTATCTAAAGAATGATAATTTGCGACTATAAATTGGTAGAATCGTTACGAGATTTTGACGCGGTTTTACCACTATTTGATGGTTTTTGTCTCCTGGACCATAATGACAATTATTTACAGTAAATAAAACAATAGCTACTATTCTCTTTATCATTAATCCCGCAGTACAAATAACTTCAATCCGATAGAAACTATTGAGATAATAAGAGTTCAGTGACTCCGCTCTACTTCGTTGAAACATAGCCAGCAATAAGTCACTACAGACAAGCATTTATTGTATTGTATTCCTTCCCTTTTGAGTCTGATGATTAATAGCACCGCTGAGAATAAATTAGAACAAGTCCGACTGCGAACTAACGACTACTGTCTCGTTTCCGACATTACTAATTACTGAGCCATCAGTGCTTTTAATTATTGCTTTTTATTTCAAATCTGTTTTAATGGGAGATGATTCTTAATTAATTTAATGATATTAAACCTGTCACCGGCCAGAGGGTATTATGATCGAAAGTTTGTCACATTGTCACAGACTAGGAAAGGATGTATAGAGGGACGAGAAACAGGGTGTAGAGTTCACTCATCAGAGAGGATCCTCCGACCAGACGGATGTTGTGTCTGGTGAGCAACTGCCCGACGATTGATGTCGGAACGTTGTATAATTACGCTAGTCGCGCGGAAAACTCCTCTTGCGCGATTCAGGATTTTGCGTGACGTCAGTGTGACGCGTAATTCGCATGTGGCGATGTTGATGCCGCCACAGATGTCATTGAAGAAGTAACTACCCTTTGGTAAATAAAAGTGAAGATAAGCTTCTTCATTGTACCCTCAATGCTGAGGATCGCGATCACTTACGACGCGTCTCCAAGTTATGCGGTCGTCTGCCGTGTGGACCGCTGGGTACATGCTGCCTCTAACAGCCTTCTTGATAGCATCTGACCATCTTGCCGATACTCTGCCTTGAGCAGCAATCCTAACTTTAAACATGTTGTTCTGCTACTGTTACTAAGCTACTTCGGTTTTTGACGTATAATTACCTAAGCTGGATTATTAGGCCTATATTTAGTTTTAGGTAATGGTATTCGTCCATTATCACTGTCAGTATCCGGCGTTAGAATTGTTTAATATACAGGGGCAAATTTTATTAGCTAGCGAAACTCCGCGGGCGTGATGGGTATCGTTATCTAAATACGATAAAACGAAAAAAAATAAAGATTTGATGTTTTTTTTTTGCTGGTGTCAATGACCACTGGTAGTGAAGTTGCTTGAAGTAGTTAAGTTTTTGTTTTATCGTGTTAAGTTATCGATACCCATCACATCTGTGAAGAATACAGAGAAAAAAAACTGATTTTAAAACTCATATTTAAAGTAACTAGTCGTTGACCCCAAAAAAAATATGTACATTATTTTTTATTTTTTTCGTTTAATCGTATTTAGATATCGATACCCTACACGTCTGCGGAGTTTCGCTAGCTAATTTAATTTGACCCTATGTATAAAACAACTTGGTGTAGCCCACCTAACTGTGAAATATGCAGCAAAATTGAAGACTGTAACATTTGATGATGGAGTGTGTTAATTTAAATTGATAATTTTGTACGTTGGGCTAACCGCTAAATCATAACATTTTAGCAAACCCTAGATCGGCGATTGCAAAGAGGTTGTGGCTTTGTGAAGATACCAGTCAGTGATTCAATTTCAATTACAGTATATATCGTTATAGATATAAAAATATTAAACTATTAACTAGTTTAATATTTTTAATAAAAGTTAAAAAGGTACGATGGGGTTGGCATATTCGTATGGATTAAAACCCCCCTTTAATTAATAATAATAAAAAAAACTGTGGCCATTATAATTTATTACAACTGGCAAGGGAAAGAATAACTGTTGTAACTGGTATTCATTAACCCTAAATTATTATTTATTGATTCTTGCGTGAAGAGATGCTTTCCTCATCTAACATAACCAAACCTACAACCCCGTATAACCAATCTATCTATTTAGCCCGTTATGTCCCTCTGCTGGGTAAAAGTCTTTCCACACCACGTTCAAGTCTTTCCAGTCCAGGCCAGTCCTTTCGATAAGAGTCAAGATCGTCCCTGTCTTTGTCTGCCGTGATGTCGTTCGTCTAGCTAGCGTTTTATGGGACCCAATTAGTGGTTCTTTTAGCTCATCTGACATGCGACAGACATGTCCGGCCCAATCCCACATAGGATTGGCAGCTTTCCGGGTAACATCCGTGATTGGTTCTTTGGTTTTCGCTGACAAGAGGCAAATGATAAAAGTAGGCTTGTCTTAAAAAAAATTGCCAAATATATATAGTTTGTGGTAGCAGACAATTTACTTATGTTATTCTTTGTTAACTTGGTTGTTACCAAAACACATTTAGACAAAAAATCTCGATACAAATAAACGGTAAACTAACCCTTTACTTTGAGTTTCAATCCAAAATATCTGTATTAAATATCAACGTACGGTTGGTATTAAATTAATAACAAGAACGTCTTATTTGTTGTTGTACTCAACTCGTTTTTGAGTAAATAAATAATTGCTTCATATTTTGGAATAAATTACAAGCGTTGTGTCATCGCCCTTCTCTTTCTTTTGTATGCAATCTGACAGTGACAGCGGTTTACCTGTTGTCAGCGTCTTAAAAAGAACTCCTAGTTAACTACCACGAAGTGTAAAGATCGACGGCTCACCTTGCGTTGCCGGTCACCACATGACGCTGGCAGAATAGTCGACATCAGCTCAATTGCCAAACGAGAAAAACTAAAAAAAAGAACTCGTTTGAGTCAGTCAACAGTTTCAACAAGTGATCAAACTATTTAAAATGAAATGAGAAATGTATTAAGTAAGTACTTATTGCCTTTAAAATTACATTTTTCCCTTCAGATTAAAACTCAGTTACTTATATCCATTACCTTCAGCTCGGACATTTTACCAAAGGTTGACGTAAACGTTCTTAATAAAAAATTAAGTATAAGTAATAATTTCATGAATTCCCACATGACAGACATTATCGTTCACCGAAATGAGACAGTCATCTCACAATTATTGTGGTCATTAAATATGGTAGCATGAAGTTATAAATTACTTTGAATTTGTTTAATGTTTTTAATTATATAGGTTTTCGTGCGAAATGTATGTGCAATTGGAATTACGTTAAGGTTTATCTACTGGTACAAAAGTATACTGTGGCAGGGCGAGTTTATTTGAAGTATACGACCGAAGTCTATTTGCCTGTCAACGATCGTGAGATGAAGATACATTTTTTTTTTTTTTTTTTCCTTCTGGCTTCGCACGGTTTGTGCATTTAGCCAATGTCAAGTTAGTTCTTGTTTAATATTGATGAAATGAATTATAAATGCATGATGATGATATCCCCGCCTACTCCCCTTGAGTTTCAGTAAAGATGTGGAACTTTACTGAGTCCTCACGCGGACTTCTTGAGAGAACTTGAAGCGAAGTTGCACTGTTTTGTTTCATTTGCCTACACTAATGCACGTTCACAAACACTTAATGGTTAATAATCCACCATTATTACACATTAATATTCGGCTAAACACCAATTGCTGAACATGACGCTTCACTTTCCCGCCAAGAAGTCCATGAAGATACATGCAAACGATGTTTTAGAGGACCGTAACTTAAGGGGACGATAATTTTATACTGAAGATCACGTCTAAACGAGTAGTGTTAATGATTTGAAAAAAATATTTGATAAATTAGAGCATTTTCTCAACAACTTAATATGTGAATTTATTAGATTATGTTATTAATTTGTAAATTTATGTCTAACGCGGATAAAAAACTGAGAATGGCGCATAATCTACCAAGCGTATTTTTCTGAAACCTACACCAATTTAAAGATAATTTAATTATTGATCTTTTAGTATACGCGTTTTATTAAAATACCTTTTGTTTTGTGTATAAAAAATTAATAATGCGTCAAATTGGGGACAGCGCTCCTTGATGGGCGAGTCCTATTACTGGCTGAACGTACTTACGACGCGTTGCGTGAGCTCAGTACAGAACATGCAAGCTTACCACTCAAGGTCACTCGCATGTATATGCGAGTACCTCGAGTGACCAGTGATAGAATGATGAGTTAAGACGCAGATATCTGCATCTTAAGGCGCAACTAGTCGATACTTTTTCCATACAAATTTCGGGGGGGTTTTACTCCACTGTTACACATTGTACATCTAAAGTAAAACATGATATCGTTTTGTCTTATTATTAATTTTGTCTGTACAGAAGCAGAATAGTAAAAAACAAAGGCATTCAAAAGTTATGAGCCAACAAAGATTCGTTTTTCCAGCTAATTTTAACGCAACTTTGGGCGTAAATAAGTAATAAAAGAAGTATAAAATCTCAAAAACAAAGCTTGTTGCGACAAAGCTCAATTGTCGAAAATTATAATAAACTTTATTCGTAATTGATTTATGCAGTAGTTTTTTCATAAAACCCCACCTTCCAAAGGAGTTTTCGTATATTTTTACGCGCGCGGTTTAGTATGAATCGTCGTGCACTGTGTTTGTGTGCGTGCGACTAGACGTTATGCGTGTAGACTAGCTTCTAGCTGCTCATCACTGATGCTATCTCTGTCGGACACGATGCTAGGTGAGACAGCGTGCTTTTTAACCGCGCCCGCCAGTGAGTTCGAGCCCGCGACTAGTTGGCTCTTAACTCATCATTCTAACGCAACATGTGTATTTCTTCCATCACCATCAACATTTCAGCCGAAAGACGTCCACTGCTGGACATAGGCCTCTCCTAAAGGGTTTGCTATAATTGCCACGCTTGGTAGGCGGATTAGCGATTGCAGTATGGTGTTAAAATGCATAGAGAACTCTGCTGCCCATTCTCTAGTAAGTCCCTTAGTCGCCTTTTACGACACCCACGGGAAGAAATAGCTATTATTTACGTCCAGCACCACATGGTACCGGTAATTCTTCCATACTTCACTTTTATTCGTAATGTCGGTAGTCACCCCCTCCCCCCCCCCTTTCTAGCTATATCAACTTTTACACAGTCCATCCATCGTTTCATAGGTTAACGTATACTCCATTTGAAATAAGATTAGACATTTAAATAAACTTTTTTACAGTCCGTTCAACCGTTTTTGACTTCTATTCCTTAGGATGGCATTAAAACAAAAACCAGCCAAGTGCGAGTCGGACTCGCGCACGAACGGTTCCGTACCATTATCTATAAAAATGGCAAAAAAATCACGTTTGTTGTATGGGAGCCCCCCTTAAATATTTGTTTTATTTTAATTTAATTATTTCTTTTTAAATTGAATATTGTATAACTAAATATTTGTGAATATTTCAAGCGTCTACCTGTTGCCGTTATCAATATAGAGCAAAAACGAGCAATAAAATCACGTTTTTTGTATGGGAGACCCCTTAAATATTTATTTTATTCTGTTTTTTAGTATTTGTTGTTATAGCGGCAACAGAAATACATCATCTGTAAAAATTTCAACTGTCGAACTATCACGGTTCATGAGATACAGCCTGGTAACGGACGGACAGACAGACAGACCGACAGACGGCAGAGCCCCCGTTTTACCATTTGGGTACGAAACGTGGTTACAATACCAACTGTTTATTACAGCTACCCTTTGTCATGCCACCAACTCAATAGAAGTCAAAATCGATTGAACGGACTGTATTTTTTTTAAATTTAAATGTCTTATCGTATTTCAAATGGAGTTAACAAAAACTTTGTTACTTAGTTAGTTAGTCCTTGTAGTGTTTATCGTTATTATTTTGCAGTAATTTGAACTGAAGTTAATGGCGACCGCAAAAAAATTAAATTATATAAACTTATTTTCAATTATTTCAAGTTTAACCACTTGTATTAATAATATTAATATCAAAGCATGAAAATTGAACTTCAATAAACTTGAAAACGGCTCATTTTGCAGGCATTCAAAACATTAGGTTGTATGATATCATTGTTATGTAACCTTTAACACACACAGGTGGTTGCTATTTATTAATTGTGATTAATGTGCTTATACATTGGTTGGAAATAACGTGCGATATTAAGTGACACATACAACGCATTTCGAAATAGACTGCGCTATTTAATATTTCAAACGTATCTATCTATCTATATTTGCAATTCAGGATAATAAATAACATACCTAAATATACAACATTATTTTTAGTATGCGAAACCTGATATAGTTTGTTCAGAATATGGAACTGAATCAATTTCACTTTTTTTACACCATGTTATATTTTGTCCCAAAAATATTTAGTGTGATGGAAAACGTTATCACCATTTAATTACTTACAATACAATCGTCGTCCGCTTAGGTACCTACTGCCAAATTATTATCAATGAGCGCAAGACGACCCTGGAGGCGCGGGGATGCCGTTAGCATGTTTTTGTACGGACAACCCGGTAACATAACAACCTTATAACTTTGTGATTTTTCATGATACAGTTTTGAAATTTTGTACATAGTTTCCCACCAGACAACACCCGTCTGGTCGGAGAATCCTCCCTTTTTTATAGAGAGTAGGTGAACTTTGCACCCTGTTCCTCATGCCTCTAAACTATAAAGGCGCGACTTGTCGCGCGACGCGACACGGCACAAAGGCCCCGCGTGTCGCGGAACGAGCGGTGCCTTTGTGTCGCGTCGCGTCGCGCGACAAGTCGCCCCGGTATGTAGAAGCCTTAATACTTTATATTGTTCGCCTCTGCAAAAAAAGTTACTAACAGGTCATTCCCCCTATAGTCAGGTCACAACTCAAACAAAATTAAATTCATTCCATTCCTGTCGCCTCATTTTCCAACAGCTTCATCAAAATTCCGACGCTATTCTGTCGCTAACACTTCAGACTGGCCGCGTATAGCATTAGCAGGCTCACTCAAGTGCCGACCCCCTTTTGTTCAAGGCGCGAATAAGTGCGGAATCTGCGTGCAAAAGCTTTTATCCGTGCTGTTGTGTAAAGGTAGGCTAGAGCTGAAGATCGTTAGGTGATGGGTCGTGTTGACACAGCCGGAGACTGTTGTAATTTTATGAGGTCCTGGTCCTTCGTTTTGAAGAGATGATTTTCTTTGAGTGAAACATGTTTTATTTTAAATATATTTATTTTATTATTCGTTCAACGGCAGGGTTCCTTTATGCCTACGGAATCCTAAAAAGATAAATATTTATTAACAAGCATTAATTATATTTTGTTGAAAGAATATTTATACTGCGTTCGCGATTTAGTTTCCAGACATGAAAACAAATATGTGGTTTTGGAAAACAACTTTAATACACGCTACAACTTCAAAAAAAAAATGACTTCTTCAATAGTATTAAGTACTTTCTAAAATCAACTTAATTTACACTCGTATAAAGTTGATGCTCATTTAAGCGGGTATACCATACATTGGAAACAAGGATTTCAGTGGGCTTATAATTTCGGAACATGTAAATCCCCAAAGGAGTTTTTCTACACAGTAACAAGTTTATTTATTTATTTATTAGGGACAAAAAACAGTTACATGCTAAAAATACAAAAAAAATACTTAAACTAAGATTTAACAAAAATGTAACCCACACCATTGTCCACGATTTAACTAAAGGTTAAAAGTGCTAAAGAGAAGTCTTGTGATAAAAAAGACAAATAAAACAATAGTCGCTTCCACAATATTGCTGTGTTACTTAGGTTAGCTTAATTTAACTAAGATACAAAATATCCAGAGCCTTTTTTAGGGTTCCGTAGTAAACAAGGAACCCTTATAGTTTCGCCATGTCCGTCTGTCTGTCTGTCTGTCTGTCTGTCTGTCCGTCCGTCCGTCCGTCTGTCCCCAGCTTGGCTCAGAGACGCTTAGCCCTAGAAAGCTGTAATTTGGCATGGGTATACATATTAATCATGCCGAAAAAATGGAAAATAAAATTATGAAAAACATTATTTTTTAGGGTACCTCCCTTACACGTGAAATTGGGATGATATTTTTTTTTCTCGTCTATTCCATGGTGTGGGGTATCGTTGGATAGGCCGTTCAAAAATATTTTGGTTTTGGCAAAACCATTGTTCAATTAAGGGATCCGTTTGCGTAATATTAAGCTTTAAAGTGCAATTTTTTGTTAGAGTCAAGTGTCCCCCCCCCTGCCAGCTAAATGGTTGGTTTTGGATATGTAAAAAAATTCATGGCAATAGTATATAACGAAATTAAAAGGAAAACTATCACAGCTAAGTAGGCTTCACAAGTTAACGAGTAATAGTCGACCAACTTAAATTTGCAGTTGGAGAATTGACCGTAACGTATATCGATGTATAGCATGTTTTTCAACTACAATGTTAAGTTTGTTTTTGGGATAAATTCAACCCAACTACGGAACCCTTCATTGTGCGTGGTCCTACATGCACTTGGCCGGTTTTTTTAAATGATTGCATAAATAAAAAAAAATTATACAGATCAATAAAATGCGTGTTGATCAACAAGGCGTCGAAGAGGTGCACGTTCCCCAGCGTAGTAACAAGTTATACTTGACTAATTTGTATAAACCTGCAACCTGTACTGTGGAGTCTAAACGACTAACGAATGTTAATATTATTATGTAAGGCATTGTTCATAAAACAAAGAGAACTGCATATACCCTTCATTAATGATATTATGAGTACAATAATGACATAAATTATTAAACAAAATATTTACTTAAACACTGCAGCAGTTATTAATTTACTCAAGTACTCTGAAATCAACAAAATTATACAGAACACAGCTTAAACAAATACTAGGTTTATTGCAAAGACATTCTCAATAACTACACAGTAGTTAAACGTTATTTATTTTACGTAGACACAGAATCATATTTTTCTTAACATATTTCTTCATGGGAAAGAGTCGTAATAACTCAAGTCCCGTTGTTCCGAACGATTTCGGAAAACGATGAATCGTGCGTTTACTTCGGTAAACTTCGGCTAAATTGATCATTGTCATAGTGCGGTGTGTTGATTGATTTTCGCAGACGCGATGTTAAATCACGGAACGGTCGGCGCTAAAGTCCTGTTATGCAAGAATACCGTGGGAAGAGCCCCGGGCAACGAAGGTTACGAGAATCGTAATCGCTGTTTAAAAATCCTTTTTTTGTTGAGAATGATCCTCACGCCATTAAAGTTTGACATGCTTTAGGGTGCTCACCCACGAGGTGTTTTTGTGTGAATGTATATCTTTACAATTATACCCTTAAACTGGACTTTCAACGTCCAAAACTGCACACGAAGCTTATGAACATATTAATATTTTGAAGACACGTTTAAAATAATCAACCTGTATATTGACACTTGTCAAATTGATATTAAAATTTTAGACAGACTATAGTAACCATAAAGCAATACATAAGTGAGTATATATTGCAAATGAATGAGACATTGGTAACTTATAGTTCTCATCGTAAATCACATGTTCGCGGAACCGATTACAGACAGTAGCCGGTTGTACAAAGGAGTTATGTTTGTTGTCATAGAAGTGGGCACACAATGGCACGTGGTCCGTGTCCCAAGAATGCGGAAGTGACATGACAACTGAAAACATTGTGTCTAAGTTTGTATGGTTTTGTCAACAGTTCAAGACAGACGTCGATTTGCAACGTTCAACTGTAGTTCAGTCTTTAAATTGAGCCTGTGCGTCGTAAATGGACAAGAATGTTCGCTTATTGCTTTTTCATTCCGGTTTTCCTATTTATTTTGTGTTTTATAATTATAAGGCAAGGACTTTTCATTTCTTCCGTGCTTCCGTGTTCGTTATTTTGGGAGAAAAACAAAATGTCTTTTTATAAATAAAATATTAAATATAGTTCGATTTTTAAATAGTATGAAGGTACTTGTCTTATTTGGGTTCTATTCATAGGGTTGTCGCTATGCCGTTCGCATTCACATACTCAAACCCAATTATATTACAACTTGACTTTTTATAACAATGACTCAATTAACTTACAGCATACAAATAAAAGAGAACTTCCTTTTATAAATATTATAGCAGCGTACAATACAGATAGATGTCTTAATTAAGACCTCATTTGCAGTATTCCCATACGAGTGCATTTACTTGGACGACATTCCTGTCAAGTCAGACTTAATCGGCGAATGTTCAAGACTTGCTGTTGGAGAGATAGTCCACTTAATAATATTATTTTTCTCTTAATAATGATAATGAATGCTTGCTTGAATGATGCCTCATAAAATTGGTAAACTATGCTGGTGGTAAAGTTGGTAAAAGTAGGTACTTACGTTCTAAAATAAATATTGTAATTAATACGTGTACTTACTTGGGCAAAGTTACGAATAGTTATAATGTGGGTGCTACATGTTATAAATCACATTTTTAATGAAAAATATTCTTAAGCTTTTGCGAAACCTCGCAGCGATTTTTTTGTTTCTGGTTTAATTAACCAAAGAGTTAACTACCGCTGTATCTTTGTAAAATATTATCTCCGGTTGAGATTTAGTGCCAGAAATCACGCTAGCCTCAAATTTACGAATTTCTCTCACCAATTACAGCCTCACGAGATGTTCTTTGAAGACATACTGACTACCTACTCTACGACATTGTTTGTGGTGTCATTTTGTTATTGCCTTATTTTTAGCATGACCATAAAACTCTGTCTTGTGAAACTGCTTGATGAGTTCAAGATTTTCTTAAATGTCATCTTGGTTTATTTGTATTTTAATAATTAAACGTTTCACATAATTTTGTTTGTTAGTTTATAAACCTTCGACGGTAAAATGAGTAAAATCACAAATGTATAGAAAAAAAAACGAGCGAGCCTTACATGATGATGTGTAACATCTGACATCTCACCTTGGTATTTAACAATAAGCAACTAAGCAGCGACAGAAATTAACCTCAAAATTAAAAAAAATACGAAATATTGTAATATTTATTAATTACTAGTCGTCGCCCACTGGTCGAAATTCGACCCCCTCTACTTACAATCTATAAAGTACTTACTAATTCCATGCTATTAAAAAGTACTTACTTATTCCATGCACCTTTTCACGAAGTCACTCCCACAAAAAGCAGAAGACGTTACAAATAAAAAACTTTAACACCTTATTGTTAAAAGGTACTAAGTTTATTTCGCAGCGTAACCTGAACATGTTTGCATTTCGTCGTACAGCCTGCGAACACTTGACAGATTAATATCCTTGGCTATAAAAATCACAGCTATTATCAATCAATCAGTGTTGGATATATTCAAATTTAATAAAAATAATCAACTGCCGTTTTACTTCGCCTACAGATGCTAAATTGCAAGGTAACTTGTCAGTAGCTGTAATATTATAATTTTAAATAATCAAATATCTTTGTATATTAATAAAACAACGGTGAAGAGTTTGTTTGTTTGAACGCGCTAATCTGTGGAAATATCAGTCGGATTTGAAAAAAAATTTTTGTATTTGATACCCTAATTGTCGAGGATATAGGGGGTTAAAGGATATTGGGCATCACGCTACGACCCTTAGAGCCGAATATTTTTTTTTTTACATTTCTTGATGAAAAAGCCAAGAGAGCGGCGGTGATGCTAGGCTAAAGGGGCATATAGGCTATTTAACATCACACTACCTTTAGGAGCCGAACAAAAAAAATGCGTTTAATACCCTAATTCTTGAGGATAATTATTATAGGCTAGGCTATAGGGGGATATAGGCTATTAATTAGCATCACACTACGATCCTTAGAAACCCAACAAAAATAAAATGGCATTTGATACCCTAATTCTTGAGGATATAGGCTAGGCTATAGGGGGTTATAGGCTATTTAGCATCACAATCCTTAGAAGCCGAACAAAAAAAAATGCATTTGTTACCTTAATTCTTGAAGATATAGGCTATTTAGCATGACACTACGACTCTTAGGAGCCGAACAAAACAACGATTAGCGAAATTTAAGTAATAGCTCGGGCGGGCAATGCGATGCGATGCGACGAAGTGAGGGGCAACAAGAAATTACACGTGAACGAAGTCGCGCGCAGAAGCTAGTGTTTTTATAAATTGTAAACTATGAATTCGTTTTTGACAACCCTGAACACTTAACGAGTGGCATTCGATTTTGGGTAACCGTCAGTTTAATTATTGTTTTAATTGGAATCGAGAATTACGTAAAGGTATGTTTTTAATACTTTAAAGGTAAATCCAATAACTATTTGTATTCGAGTCGCCGTGTAACAGGATTATGTAAGAAAATTCTCTTTGTCTCTCAACACGACGAACGTCCTTGTGCACCCGCGGCGTGAGACGCTAGTGAGTAACTCACGAGAGAACCACGGACAGTGTTGCCTGAAATGCATTGGAATTTGAACTTGTCTACCAACAATTATGTTTTTAAATACTCTGAAGATGTTTGGTTCCTATAGTGCATTTTTATTTTAGTTTAAATTACGTACATACGCGAAGATAGTACATAAAAACATTAACTTTTCAAGAACAGGCAAGACACAAGACAATGTGCTCAGACTTAAAATATGATATACGGGGTCAAATAAAAATGGCTAGCGAAACTCTGGAGACGTCATGGGTATCGATATCTAAACACAATAAAATCAAAACAAAAAGATTTGATGTTTTTTTTTTGGGAGTAACGACCACTTGTAGTGTTGTTACTTGAAGTATGAGTTGAGTTTTTTTTTGTTTTATCGTGTTTATTTATCGATACTACTGATCACGTCTGTGAAGTTTACACAAAAGAAAACGTAAAATATTTTTTGTTTTAATTTTAAGTTTTTTATGGGTCGACGACCCCACAGAAAACATTAAATTTATATATTATTTGTTTTAGTATATTTTGATATCGATACCCATCACGTCTGCGGAGTTTCGTTAGCGAATTTAATTTGACCCTGTATATTATAGTCACATTATATTATGGTCACATTATACATCATCATCATTCTCCTGCCCTTTTTTTTTGATTAATAGTAATAATTAAATAACTGATCAAATGTTATTGTAAAACTTATTTGTACGCCGTTAAGGTAAAACATGACTGTGATCCTTTCTGCAATGTACCTACTTAACATCTTGCATGCTTTGTGTGTGCATACCATGTTTCAGACAAATAAATGATCTATCTATCTTATCCCAATTTATTCGCGGGCGCGACAGGCAGCGATAAAGAAATTGTGCTGCAAGTGTCGCGTCGCGCCCACGATATCGCACCAGTCTGTACGAGCCTTTAGACGTCGTCTCGGTAGTCACTCCCTTTCTAGCCATATCATCTTTCACACAGTCCATTTATTATACATGGTGTTCAAAATAACTGTGGTGTACACAAGTAGCTTAAACGTCAAACTGACAGTTTACTTACAAATAAACGTCAAACGTAACATTTTAGTGAATGATCTACATTATTATTTATTAAAAAGCTTATACTTAAAGATTATACTTAAGACGGAGATATATGCCAGTGACCTTGAGCGATTAGCTTGCGTGTTTTGTACTGAGCTCACGCAACGCGTCGTACGTTCAGCCAGCAATAGGACTCGCCCATCAAGGAGCGCTGTCCCCAATTTGACGCCTTATTAATTTATTATACACAAACCAAAAGGTATTTTAATAAAACGCGTATACTAAAAGATCAATAATTAAATTATCTTTAAATTGGTGAAGGTTTCAGAAAAATACGCTTGGTAGATTTTGCGCCATTCTCAGTTTTTTATCCGCGTTAGACATAACTTTACAAATTAATTTCACTATGTAATATAAACATAATCTAAAATATTCACATATTATGTTATTGAAAAAATGCTCTAATTTAACATATATTTTTTCAAATCATTAACACTACTCGTTTAGACGTGATGTTCAGTATAAAATCATTAAAAGTCGGTTATCGTCGCCTTAAGAACTTTTCCCCGCAAAACCATTTTCACGGGCTATTTAACGAATTTAAAAATACGTTTACACGCGCGACATATACATATTACCAACAGAACTGTTGGTACAACAATGTGAACTCAATCCCGCTGCGCCGGCGCATGTTTAATTGCTTGTATGTCACTTTAATGCCGGTTTTAAGTCGTAATGTTTGCGCTGAAACGCGTAAGAATGTCGCACGACTTTTTCCTTTTCGTACAAGACTGAGGGCCGGCCTATGTACAGTCAGCCTCAAAAAGCTGAATATATATCAACAAGAATTAATTTCACTGTATAAAATCTTTGTGCCATAATATTTTATTCATGTGTAGTCACAAAAAATATTACACATTGGGTAGGTATTTAATTGTAGCTACAAATTGATACGGTATTATGGAACACAAAGATTGTAGAAAATTAAATGAATTCTTGTCGATGTATATCATATGCATATGCATCTTTTTGAGGTTGACTGTACCAAGTTTATGTCACTATTCCCATTATTAAGTCGCTCTGGAGAAAAATACTACGTTGTCTGCAGTTCTAATAGGTGTGAATGCGCTGGAGTTGTGTTTGCGACGATTTTAACGACTGTGCATTGGGGGACGTGTTTATGGTCTGTTATGAGTGTTTTATGTGAAGTTGGTCAAACAAGTACAGTCCTTTTACATCCCACAATAAGCGCCATAGAACTCTAAAACATACATAGCTTTATTAGAACGTCAATATTCATGCTTAAATAAATCAACAATGTAAAAAAAAAACTTCCTATACCTCAATTTGTACCTCCACTAAAAGATTTTTACCCTCCGATCCAAAGATAACCCAACACAAGGGTACAGCGGTATCCATCATGTAGATAAGCGGCTGCTTTGTTCCGCCGTCTCCTAAAACGTGGAGGCGAAATATTATCATAAGTAGGACTGCAGGACTTGCTGCTTGACTAATTTCGTCACACATGCTGCGTCAGCGCAGCTCAGCGGATTGAGGGGATCTAAGTTAAAGAAGGTAGCGGACGACGAAGGGTTATAAATATAAAGAAATATGTATGTGAAAGCATAAAAACTGAAAGACTTAAATAAAACAATCACACACACAAATACCTAGTAACAAAAGGTTACAATCCATCTTGAAATATGCGCGTGCGCGCCCAACCAACCCCCCTTTTTTTGTGTGCACCACGTAGGTGGGAACCTTTTTATTATGTTACCATTGGTAATAGTCCTTCGCTCGAGATACAGGGGCCCGAGGGTCCCATTGTCTTATTTGCTTTATTTATTGTTTTCCGTTGCTTGTAATTTAAAAGTCGAGTGGGTTTTTTGTACGTCTGTCTGTAGTAATTAACACAATGGTAGGGGACGAAAGTGGAGGGTTTTTTGTTCTCTGTGTTACAGATTTCTTTTTCCATTTTTGATTGCATCTGTTTCGTGTGGAAGTTGAAGGATTTTACTTGATTGCACGTTCCGTCTCCCTATTTCTTTATCCTCAAAAGGTTTCGTAATTTAATCTAACGTTACCATAACCTTAGGTTTACTACTCGATTTTACAATCGATATAAACGAACACTTTATCGATACTTAATTTATAGCATCATTCAATAACAGTCAGTACCTTATTATTTATTATTCACTTGTAAATCGATTTCCAATGTCTAAACTTTCTCTTGGTTCGCGCCTTGAACAGTATTTATATGAGCATTACCTCTCCCGTGGCCTGCTGTATTTCGACCACGTGTCTTTGAATAAATTAGGTGGGTGAACGGTAGAGGAAGTCCCACTTCCTCTAACACCAAATCGGTCCCACTAGGATTGATTTGGTTTAGTATTTATTTTTATCAAGCAACTTGTGTTGCAATCTCTGTGGTTACCCCATCATCATCGTTTTGTCCATGTTACTTGGGGTCAGTGCAACATGTTTTTCTTTGCCATTCTCCGTTGTCAACCGGCCACGCTATCATTCAGTGTCACTCGTTCCTATCATTTCTCACATTATTTATGTGAGAAATGATATATGTTATAATCCATTTTTTCTCTAGCCTTCCTCTCCCTGTCCATCCATCAACATTTATATTCATTACTGTGCTTACCTACATATTGTGTTAATAATGTTATGTTTTATTGTTACAGGTAAATATCCATTCCATGCCACAACAGCAGATAATTCAAAATATTTCAGTAAGTTCGGAATCACAACACGTATGACCCGTCTTTTCAAAATTGCATTGTTTTCCCACTCAAAAACACAGTTACTCAAAAATGGAAGAGAACTTGAATCTCATCTATCACACAATTCCATCTAAAGTTTGATATAGGGAATTACTACTTCATTGGTGCCACAGCAGGAGGTGAAACTATACCCATATATCCTTAAAATTGATTATTGGTAATTAACAAGTCAGCTATAATTTACGTTTGTTTCACCTTTGAAACAACCTAACCGAAACGGTGTTCGGTATTGGCTTTCAATATCATATGCATTTCCCTGTCATATATTTCCACTATTTCATTATATCCAATATTGTTCTTCCGTTTGGAAAAGGCTTGAATGCGTGACGTTATTTATGTTACCTTAGCAAAATCCCTACTACAGCTATTAACTGGCCACATCCTGTAACAATTACAGGAAATTAAAACAGTTATTTTATTCAGAACTTTGCTGTTCCCGTTTTCCTATTAAACGATCCTCATACTTGCACTGCCGTCATCTTTGACATTGTTACCCACATTTATAAGTAGTTTTGTAATATATGACATTGTGGGAGGATTATGGGCATTCTGTCTGTTCATTTTTAGGGCGACATTTAAATTTATTACGTGTTATTAACGGGTCCCATTCTGGTTTTCGGCGAGATACCGTGGTCCCGTTTGTGGATTTTTTAGTTTGATCGTAAATATGATTTATGTTACATTTATCATAATTTCATAAATTAGAAGAGCAGGGTTTATTTTTATTTAACAACTAGCTGACCCGTGCCCACTCCGTTGGGCGGTAAAAATTTTTACTCTATGACACTCACAAATAACGTGGCTTTCTATGGGTAAAAGAACAAACGTACATTTTGATAGAACATGACAGCCGGAAACGTCAATTTTCTACTAAGAGAGGGTCCGCCATAAATAGTCAAGGACGAGTAGACGTGCTTTTATTTTAAGCTGTGTCACATAACACCATGTAACTGTCTTAACTTTTACCCATAAACTAATTAAATACGGGTTTAGATCAGGGACCATTTTGGTTACCCATTGAAAGGGTTTTCGATAGGATTTTTCTAAAATGGTAACCAAAATGGTCCCTGGGTAGAATAGAGATAGAATTGGTCCTGCTACGCGTGCTGGGCGGATATCGAAATAACATAATATTACGAGTATGAATTTTTCATGTTACTGGGTTTCAAGTAGGTATAGAACCCATTGAAATGGGTTTTATACATGAAACCCAGTGAAAGGGGTAACCCTTTCACTGGGTTTCATGTATAAAACCCATTTCAATGGGTTATCATGTAACCCTTTCAATGGGTTTCTAGTATAAAACCTTTTCAATGGGTTACACCATGATAAAGGTAACCCATTGAATGGGTTACCCCTTCGAAAGGCTTAACCCTTAACCGGGGTTGTACGGTGATACGGTCTCTGGTTTATATAGCTGTAGAGTTTCTGTGTGGAAATTTCTAAAACATGTACCATAGCAGTCTAAACAATACAAGCAAATACATACCGACTCCTTAAATCCGTTGGCGCGGCTATAAAGTCTATAAAACCGTTTATAGCCTGCAATGTTGTCCATCAGGCAAACGCTACTAAGATTGGATTAAGATTCAAAGTGCCAGTAACCAGAATTTAATATAGATGCGATTCGACTGATAGAAAAAGCTACAGCTTTAACGCCCATTACAACTTTTAAGATAGCCTGGCGATTTTATGGTGTAATTAAGGTTTATTTCAAGAGTTTGTGTGTTAAGATTCTATTAAGATGCGTACCTTAGTAATGAGTTTATTACTTAATTATTCTTCTGACTAGTGTAGGGTTAATTAGTCTCTAAATCTTCTGTCTTATTCAGGGTTACTGCGTCTTTTTAATTTAGGAAATGTTATCAAATCCAATTAAAGGCGCAGATAGGCACGACGCCACATTAATAGAACAATTTCCATGAAAACTTCATGGAGATTGTTCTAACAGAATCGCGTCGCACCGTCGAGTCGCGCCTGCTTGCCATATGCATAAAGGCTCCCCTTTATGCATTGGTCAAACTTTCTCAATTGTGAGTTTTTGGCAGATTATCATACAATATCAGTTCTGTCAGAAACTCATAATGGCGAGACCATTGCAACGATTGTAAACTAGTAGACCATCACTCGGATGGGATTTTTTCTACTAGTGTTATCCTGATGTTCGTTCAAGGTTTCTTCTTAATCATACCGAGTATCTGTTAGTTAATTTAATTGAATTTCATGTTTTCAAATCTCATGTCAACCTATGGTTAGTTGCTACTAGGGTTGCCAACTTTTTGTACAAGAAATAAAGTAATTGTGGTCAAAGTGGAAAATAAACAGTATCTCGGAAAAACTAACAGTATTTTATGTATTTTTAAATAGTACTTTTTTAATAAGTATGTAATTCATTAGTGCAGTAGCGCAATTCATCAATTGAGCACAAATTTTGAAGGCGTAAGCCTCATCAAATAAACGAAGAGCAATTTATTAAATTAAATGTATTGAACCTCTATTTCTGTCGTCCTTAGCATTCATCACTGAAAGCACTCATTCTGTGAGTACTGAGGTGGCAGAACTAACCATAATACTAGTATGAAAGGTTATCTATTTACTATGATGTCCCAAAACTTCGAGACATTACCAGTCAGCTAGCCCATGCCCAATGCATGCACAATGTTCTAAGAAGAAGATGATTTTTTAAATTTAGATATAGCTCTAGACATCAGTGAAAACAGTTTAATTATTCATATACTTTATTTTTGTTGAACAGTAAACATTATTTTTGAGTGAAAAATATACTGTTTTTAACAGACCAGTAGATACTTTGAACAAGTATCTACTGTTGCAAGTTGCAACTAGGGTTGCCTAGGCTTTCAGTAACCGGGGTTACGTCTGCTCAATTTCCTTAGTTTGTTTCCTAGTTCGAGTCTGCAGCCACAATTTGCGCAGTTGACAAATGACTTACGTAAATTCCATCCAGAGCGACTCTGGTATGTAAAATTGCATTTTGATTGCTATGTTGCGTGACTCACCTTATTGTTTTCCATTGAAAACAAAGTGAAATATTTCAGTCTATACGTGTACTACCTGTGCAAATATTTACCTGTTAGTACTTAGTACCTAGATATCAAACAATGTTAGGAATTCTTCCACCAGTATCGGATTTCCCTGTACCTACACTATATATAGCGGTTTTCCTGTTGTTTATTAAATGACAGGTCATTTTAATTAAGTGCTCGTCGGATCTTAATTAGAATTAATACAAATAGAGATTTGTTTAATTGGCGGGCCGGTGTCACGTTTTTCGTATCGCTGTACATGAGGCAGGAAAGAATTACAAAGGGAGTTCTATTTAAAGTCGTTTTAAGGCTCTTGCAGACTGGCGCGATATCGCGGGAGCGACACTTTCCATAGAAATTGTATTACCAGTGTCGCGTCGCGCCTGTGTGCGGAAGCCTTGATAATAAGATAGAATTAATAGTAAACAAGAAAATAGCAAAGCAGTTCAGTCGGTTATTAGTTAACAATAGTCCAACACATCGTTATGCAGTCTGCGCTCAGTTTTTCGTCACAACTGACAAAACATTAGTAAGCAAGACGCAAAGAACTTTTTCAAAAATTGTTATGTACAAGCACGTACTACGATTTTCGTCACAGTGCATCCAAATTAGGCTTATCACACATCGCATGCGCAACTCGCGGCAATGAACTTGCTCGCTGCGCCCGCGCAAGCCTTTGTTTGTGCTACGAAGAGCGAGCCGCTGTGCGCATACCCTTTTCATGTGTACACCGCTATTTATTTATGTAATGTTAATTAACTGATAAGGTGATGCTTTTTCTTATTTATTATATTGTTGATTTATTTCCTCTTTGACTTAAGCCGGTGGAATAAAGCATGATGCATACCGTTTATAAGAAAAACAACGATTTTTTTAATGCAATAAATAACAAGGAAGTGTTTTTGTGCCATTATTATATTGCCATTGTTGTGTTTTAGACACATATGAATATAAAAGGTCAAAAGTATAATTAACGTCTAATAAGTCAAATCCCAGTCATTGTACTTCCTGATTGTCCGCTGATTGATTTATGTTCTAATACTGAATTATTTCATACATCCAATCTATTCAGGGATTCCTATCATAATTTTACTAACCACCTATTTTACAGGCTTCTAAAAATAATTTTTGTTTTCTATTGCTACCTTTCCTTAAGTTTGTATCAATTCCAAGACTTTACAGCAAGTCTAGTTATCAAAAATACAGACTGTATACATGTTTAAATGTTTATCATCGATGCGCTTGCGACGATCTGTGACATTGAGGACTATTTTTAATCTATAACCACGGGACGTCGATCAATCAGCAAAAGGATTACGCAACTTCGTTTATAAAGCCATTGAAACTATTCCTGTGCCTTCAACCAAACCCCCCCTTTGGGGGAGGCCTATTTCCAGCAGTGGACGTCTTTCGGCTGAAATGATGAATGACGACTCTTCAAGTAGAGCAAGTTTTTTAGGGTTCCGTAGTAAACAAGGAACCCTTATAGTTTCGCCATGTCCGTCTGTCTGTCTGTCTGTCTGTCTGTCTGTCTGTCTGTCTGTCCGTCCGTCCGTCTGTCGCCAGCTTAGCTCAGAGACGCTTAGTCCTAGAAAGCTGTAATTTGGCATGGGTATACATATTAATCATGCCAAAAAAATGGTAAAATAAAAACATGAAAAACATTTTTTTTTAGGGTACCTCCCTTACACGTGAAATGGAGATGATATTTTTTTTTCTCGTCTGTTCCATGGTGTGGGGTATCGTTGGATAGGCCGTTCAAAAATATTGTGGGTTTGGCAAAACCATTTTTCAATTAAGGGATCCGTTTGCGTAATATTAAGCTTTACAGTGCTAGTTTTTGTTAGAGTCAAGTGTCCCCCCCCCTGCCCTGCCAGCTAAATAGTTGGTTTTGGATATGTGAAAAAATTCATAGCAATAGTATATATAACGAAATTAAAAGGAAAACTATCACAGCTAAGTAGGCTTCACAAGTTAACGAGTAATAGTCGACCAACTTAAATTTGCAGTTGGAGAATTGACCGTAACGTATATCGATATATGGGAGAGCATGTTTTTCAACTACAATGTTAAGTTTGTTTTTGGGATAAATTCATCCCAACTACGGAACCCTTCATTGTGCGTGGTCCGACATGCACTTGGCCGGTTTTTAAATTATATCTCACTTGTTTCTGGTCTTATGAAATGCTGTGTGTCTAGGTGCTTGTGCTAGCTGTGTAATTACTTATATGCTGGATAATATACTGGTTTTAAACTATAGCTGCCTTATTACAAAACAAGGTTTATATTTTGACATGGTGTAAACCATGGAGCCAGTTTTTGTAATAAGAACGTAACAGTGATTGAAATACCGTTCTTTATACAAAACTGAAAACTTAGTTCGGTACTAAGTTGTCAGTTTTGTGTTTAGGAACTTTACCATAGTCGGAATAAAGTTCGAAATTCAATAATGGCTCCATGTTTTAAACCTGGGTCTGAAGATAAACCTTGTTTTGTAATAAGGGGGTTTGTGTTTGCAAGCTCGAAATTCATGAAATTTGTTGAACTTAAATATCTTCGATCTTGACTCTAAATTAATTTGAGTTACCATCAAAATTCATTAGAGCACGTAATCTCTAATTTGATGCCTATGTCATGCCTTATTTAAAAACAAAACTCCATTCAAAGCCCACACACACGGATCCAACTTCAAAAAGCAACAAAAAAGTATGTAAAAAAAAAAGTTAGTAACCGTGTATTCGCACAATCGCAGCGGTAAAACGTTAGTCAACAACTCCACATGTGCGTTTAAAAGTTCCGTTTACTCTTTGCCGAGTTACACGCTCAATAGACATCAGAATCGCTGTTGGTATGAAATTTCATCGCAACACGGTTTTTAGGGTTCCGTACCCAAAGGGTAAAACGGGAACCCTATTACTAAGGCTCCGCCGTCTGTCTGTCCGTCTGTCACCAGGCTGTATCTCATGAACCGTGATAGTTAGACAGTTGAAATTTTCACAGATGATATATTTCTGTTGCCGCTATAACAATTACTAAAAAATAGAATAAAATAAATATTTAAGGGGGCTTCCATACAACAAACGTGATTTTTTTGCTCGATATTGATAACGGCAACAGGTAGACGCTTGAAATATTCAGAGAATATTTAGTAATATATTCACTTTAAAAATTAATAATTCAATTAAAATAAAACAAATATTTAAGGGGGGCTCCCATACAACAATCGTGATATTTTTGCCGTTTTTTTATAGATAATGGTACGGAACCCTTCGTGCGCGAGTCCGACTCGCACTTGGCCGGTTTTTTTCTCTCGCTCTGAAATCGTTTCCGTACCGGAGTGCGTTGACCGGCCCGTTGAACCCTCGCGGGTTCACGACCGTACCGATATTTGGACGCGAAAAAATCAAGCTCGTTTGATGAAAATTTGAAGGGGAGTCTGCTCGAAATTAAGTTTTGAAGGGGAGATCGCGGTGCGATGAGGAAGCGAGCAATAAGTGGAGTGATCCAATTAGACGGTCAGTTGACCTAAATTCCCTGTAGTTTGTAAGGAAGTTGGTTTTATTCAGTAAATGAGTGTTTTCAGGCCCGTTTGCAAGTAAACTTTTAAGGGCGAATTTCACCAATGAAGCTGATCGCGATCAACACTAGACCGCGTTCAAGAGCTGTCAATGTCATCATTGTTGTGGAATATTGACAGCTCTTGGACGCTTGAGCACACTTAGGGGGCGCTTTTTAGTGCATAAGACCTGGGCCTCAAGTCTGCTATTACAATAGTGTCAAAATGGTCGATCATTGATTTCATAATTGTTGATTTTGACAAGTTTGGTAATCTACTATTATAATGGCGTCATTATGACTTTCCAATGGTCGGCCATCGACACTACATTGAAAGAAATGCATTTATTAGTAATCTCGTACATAATGACAAATGAATGACATTTCTACTAATGGGTTTAATAATAATGGCAATACGACAATGCCATTATAATAACACAATTCTATTACGAGAACATTGACCGACCGATGATCGCCCATTATGAATTTAGCAGATTACGAACTTTTAGCAAAATGACAATGGCATGACAATGGGGTCGTGTTGGAATGCAGAATAAAAATAGCAGACTTGGGCCCCTGGGCCTCAAGTCTGCTATTACAATAGTGTCAGAATGGTCGATCATTGATTTCATAATTGACAGACTTGGGCCCCAGGTTGCGATCAAGAGCTGTCAATGTCATCATTGTTGTGGAATATTGACAGCTCTTGCACGCTTTAGCACACTTAGGGGGCGCATTTTAGTGTTACCTTTATGGGTCGGTCATAAAATATTTAAAAATAAACTGTTGATTGTTTAGCTTTAATTAGACCTATGAATGAATGCTCTCTATGTTTTGCCAGCGGTGTACAATTTTTGAAGAAAAACTTGTTTAGGCACGCAGGAGTAAGCCGGTGAATGCATGACGACAGCGTTACGGAAGTATAATTAGTATTAATATTTGTAAGTTTTACTTCAGTCGTATGGTCTAAAGCACACTCGTTTTTTTTATAGTTACAGTAGGTATAGTATTATTATCAATTCTAGCTCATCAAAATGCAAACTGAATTATCAAATCAGTCAATCGGTACACATTGTTCAATTTCGTTACTATTTTATCGACCGAATACCGAGAATTAGTGTACCAGCACATAAATAAAAACCTCCACTACGTACAACTATAGTATCGACTCGATTGGTTTCATACCACATTCCACTGCGTTTTCTATCAGCTATTCTTATTGCCAACACTTCAGAAAAAGAGCTATCAGGTCTTGGAACTCCACATTAGCAGTATACAGTAATGGTATGATTGTTTGACGTTTAAACAGTTACTGATTAATTTACGTTTTGTTTCAACGCTATGTGATTGAAATATACATTGTGCGTGTGTTCCAGTATAAAACAAAAGGCAATATCCGTTAAGTTGACGCGTGAATTGGGTTCCGTACAAATTTATTACTTTACGATCGGATTCCTGTTGAAACCATTGATGTAATAAATAAGAAGATATGGTACGCGCTCCTCGATGTGGACCGCATAAATTAGGGCAAAGGACACAATGACCTACATTACTCTCGGTTTGCGGGGAATACCCGAATCGTAGTTTGTTTCCGAGTTGTTATGGGTACGTAACAGTGACAATTATTGCTATCTCGTTCCCGCTATAGCCCGCGTAATATGTCTCTCTATTTCGGTTGTCGAGCACATGACGCACGACATCGGGTCCATTTACTATTTACGTGATGTTAGAGAGAGGCCTATCTTCCTATTTAATTCATCAATCGGTTTTAGGCCGCCCGCCATACTAACAATTAAGTAAGATGCCTCGAATAACTGTTACGACTAATAATAACTGACGAGCAGAGTAACAAAATGATTAGAAAATTCCAGATTTTATGGCCGTTCTTGGAGTCTTCGAGAGACCGTTAATAATAATGAAGTCCACCTTCCGCATTCAACACCGCTAATTTCGAGCAATTTTCCGTTTTACACCAACAATTGGGCACCAAAACGGTGAAACGTAAATTTCGGTCTGTCGGATAAGTAAACGTTTAATGACACATGCGGAGTGATGGAGGTACACGTGCGCGCACGCCGATGAACGATTTCTATGAAATAAGCCATCAGTTGATCGCGAATTGATAATATAGGCTTTATCGTAAGTTAATGACTGGTACACGTGTACAGATATGGGGTTTTGATAGGATTATTGAATCTAATACAGCAAAGTTATCAGTATACAGTAAGCTTATCTGTCACACACAAGACAAATAATACAATTTTGTGTTTTGGATACAAGGGGATGAAGGCATTAGGGTATGGGAAATAGGAAGGATTACTTGGTTTTAAATTGCGAAAGAATTAATATTGTCACCACACCACAAGGAATCCCATTTCTTCCCGTGGGTGTCGTAAAAGGCGACTAAGGGACTTACAAGAGATTGGGCAGCAGCGTTCTCTATGCATTTTAACACCATACTGCGATCGCCAACCCGCCTGCCAAGCGTGGCGATTATGGCAACCCCCCCTCCTAAATGGGGCGGCCTATGTCCAGCAGTGGACGTCTTTCGGCTGTAATGATGACCACAAGGAAAAATAAATCCATGGCTTTTACCAGCATTACCTACCTAAGTTTTGTTTTTAATGGGATTTTGCTGGGATATCGTAGCAATTACTCACCTTTAGGAAATTGCGCACCCACCAGATGATAAGCTAATCAATAACATAGCAAAATCTATCGCTGTTTCACATCTATTCGTCATCCGCACAATCTTATCGTTCGCGCCACGCGTTCGGGCGTCGTCGGACGAAGTCGTCGCGCCGCGCGCCGGCGCCTGCGCAACTCATGCAATATTTATGCCTTACCAACCATCGCTTATTACTTACCGATCGACTAATTAAAAACCTATTGCTCTGAGGAAAAAATATTATCTAGACGACCGTAGAAACTGATACGGACGTGTTGTGCTTCTAAGAGATTGTTTTTGTTCTGATGAAAGATATTACGGATACTCTTGAGTCGAATAGAAATTGTTCAGAGATAGACGTGTTTCGTTGAAGCAAGAAGTAATGGCATGATACGATTCTTGTGTTGTCAATTTGTCATTTTATTTAAATTAATCGGTTGACGGACACTGAACGAGACACAATTTTATTGTTATTACGCCCATATAAAGAAAGAAAAAGTATTTATTGCGACTCGCACAGGAGATCACAAATTAAACTAAAACACACTCATAAGTGCGAGTCGGACTGGCGCACAAAGGGTTCCGTACCTATATTCTAATATTAATATTATCTATAAAAACGGCAAAAAAATCACGTTTATTGTATGGAAGCCCCGCTTAAATTATTACTTTATCCTGTTTTTTAGTATTTCTTGTTATAGCGGCAACATAAATACATCATCTGTAAAAATTTCAACTGTCTGACTATCACGGTTCATGAGATACAGCCTGGTGACAGACGGACAGCGGAGTCTTAGAAATATAGGGTTCCCGTTTTACCCTTTGGGTACGAAACTTTGGGTAAAAACAAAGTAAAATGAAAATAAAAACCGAAAGTCCTGTACGAGGCCAAAATGCTAGGACTCAGCATGATTCTGCGACATTTAAAAATGAGTGTCATACTCGTAAGTGCCCATATGAATGTCCTCAAAGCATTAAAAACATCTCCGCTCGAAGATCAATTATAGCATCAAAGAGGGTCCAGATATACTAAAGTTTATTACAAAAACAAGCAATCTTTTAGGCTGATATTAAAATTGCTTTATTCTTATCTGGTAAAGCAATAAAACTTACTATATTAAAATAATAGCTCAAGGGAGAGACCCTTTCTCCGATATCTCCCCTCATCTTGTGCAACCATTATGAAAGTAACAAGTGGTTGTAGGGGAAATAAAATATTGCCTCTGGGATCATGAATGTGGTTTCACAGCATCAAAACTAATCAAGATGTGATCACTCTAAGATAAAAGGAAAGTGCATTTAATGTATTATGTATTTCGGGGACTCTACTAGACTGACTAAGGGCCGTATTACAGAAACTCACTTAAAACTCACTAGTTTCAGCCAATCAAATGGCTCTTAAGACACTGACAATAGGTAAACTACTGTCACTGTCAGACTGCATACAAAAGGAAAGAGAAGCGCGATGACACAACGCTTGTAATTTATTGCAAAATACGATGCAATTATATATTTACTCAAAAATGAATTGAGTAATCGAAAATAAAAAACAACGAACTTCTGCATACAAATAAGACGTTCTTGTTATTAATTTAATACCAACCTTACGTTGATATTTAATACAGATATTTTGGATTGAAACTCAAATTAAAGGGTTAGTTTACCGTTTATTTGTATCGAGATGTTTTGTCTAAACGTGTTTTGGTAACAACCAAGTTCTGAGAAATATGTAAATGAATTAATTAATGAATTCAAGAATAACATAAGTAAATTTTGGTCTGCTACCACAAACTATATAGATTTGGCAATATTTTTGTTTAAGACAAGCCTATCTTTATCATTTGCCTCTTGTCAGCGCCTTAACGAGTTTTGAGTGAGGTTCTGTGATACGGGCCTTAATTTACTTGAAGAACAATTTTTCCCGTCGATTTTGGGTTGCGGAACAAAGCAACCGGCGGAATACCAAGGTGTTACAACTCGATGAATGAAGGCTCTGAATGTACTGCCTGGTAAATATCCCAAGAAGATACAATATTTATATAGAAACAGATTTAATATCAGATAACTGAAATGAGTCACCACAAAATGCCATACTACCGAATTACGCACAACTTACTCCTGTCGACGCAAATAACACATTCGCACATGACATAGCAACAATGAGATAATGAGTTATTGTGATTTGTGCAAACAAATAGACAATAATTCCCCGCGTATCGATGTAATTACTGCTCGCTATTGTGAGCCGTCGCCTCTTCAGGGCTGACAATACGCACTTGAGCCAAGTGGTCTTCAAAAAGAATGTGGCTCTAGATAGGATTGTTAGTTTGTGTTCTGGGGCCGGCGTAGCATGCGTAGTTCATACAAACGTAATACCAAAATAATTTGTAAATCAAACATATTCTGAAGGTAGTGTGTATTTATTTCGATTGGATTACAGAATATCTATGTTCCCAAATATATATGTTGAAAGGACAATGACATAAAGACGAGATAATTATGAGGAATTTAAAATGTCTATAGAAAACTTATTTTTCTCATAACTCTTGTTTAAATCAGTGTTCATTCAAAATATATATTTGGGAACCTAGATATTCTGTATTCGAATCGGAATAAAGACACACTACCTTAAGAATATGTTTGATTTACAAATTATTTTGGTATTACGTTTGTATGAACTACGCATCCATCGCCGGTTTCTTAAGGATGGTAATTGAGCGAGTAGATTGTGTATAACATTGTTCATTAATATTGCCAGTATATTATGAAGATGCAAGACAGATTTGACCAAGGAAATCCATTGTCAGGTCGCATTATAGTTTCCGTTGTAGCTGAATCTAAAATGACAACTAATTATTTTGATTATGGTGCTCCTTCCCTGTTTCCAACGCAGGAAACAATTTAGAATACCGTCAATGTGTCATCTTACCTCAACTGAGCGACATGTCACATAAAATATTAGGGTATCTGACACCCCTAATGTCTCACCACGTCGCCGCTTGTCACACTGTCAACGTTGACATAAATACATATGTCACCGCTGATCATTATCTTCATTACGATGCTATGTGTACTCAGCAATTGATTATCTGTGCCGCCAACCGCGCGATGTACGCGGATAAAAATGTTGCCTTCTGATATTTTATGGTATATTTATGCTATACTATCGCGTGTTACTAACCACTTAGCATATTTATTTAATAAAGAAAAGTTATGTTGTTTCTTTGTTGAAGATTGACACAAGAGGTTATCAGTTGTGATTCAATCGGATAATCTGCTGTACCTTTATTACTTGAATATCTTCCGTCAGTTACTATCTTCACAGGCATAAAATAAATATATAATAACAAATCCTTTCTTGAATTAGCTACGTTTTGTGGCTTTAACTATAAGAAAGAGATACTAGAGACTGTTAGTTATGAAGATATCACTGAGAAAACCAATTTGTTTAACACATCTAAACAAAAGGTTTTAACAGAGACCGTAGAGCTCCACAATCCAACGCTCAATGTATTTGTTCAGTCATTGTCTATGGGCGTGAGAAGCGGGCTGTTAACGGACCCCGCAGACACGGCAAATTGACCGTAGACCGGTTACCGACCCGACAAACTGCCACCTCTGGCTATTTAGTCATTTAGTCATAGATTCTGGTGTGAGACTAGACTAGTCGGTACTCTCAAGCTTTGCGTGTTTTCGGGGAAAAAGTCTTCGACGTCTTTATGTGTAAACGAGGTAGAAGAACATGTATACTTTGGATTGTGGTGATTTAAAGAAAAGACAGCTGCTACACGAGTCCTCTAAAAACCTCCAAATAAAGTGGAGATAAAATGAATAAGAAAGACGTTACTGGACGATTTCTTCACTTTATATTTACTTAGCAATTTAAGCTATAATTTAGCGAATAGGCTAGACTTTAATGTCAATATAGTGTCACCAAAAAAAAAAAATACTTTCTAGAATTCGCTCAACTGTATCCATCATTATCAACTTTCGTGCAATGCGCCTGTTGGAATTCTGCTGCGCTTTTGGAATTAGGATGTTCGCATTAGGTAATGTCAGTGCATTAAAATCGATTAAGTATGGTGCTGAGCTCTTTCTCCAACTTAGAGTGCAGCCAATTTAACACATAGCAATAACCACCGCAGCCTAATTGTCTTTTACAGTTTATGTTAAAGTTTGGTCATACCATGCTTACCCACGTCAAGTCACATCGTATGATGCGGTGACGTTGCACTTGCGTCGTACGGGGTCTTGTGGTTTTCCGATGAAATTGCAGTAATAATATTTATTATAGTCACATGAAGTATTTTGTATGTTCATGTTATTTGGATTACTTAGTCAATTTAAAATTTGAAATCAGCATCGCTGTGGAAGACACGGAAAACAACCAACTGCTGTATCTTTGTTGTCAATACTGAGGTTGTCATTTATTCGTTATTAAGCAAAGAAGCAAAATATTTCAATTTCCTATGGTTGCTTTGGCGTTATGTACTAACAAATATTTAGGTACTAGCTGCGCCCCGCGGTTTCACCCGCGTAAGTCTCGATCCCGTGGGAATATAGGGATAAAAAGTAGCCTATATGTTAATCCAGGGTGTCAGCTACCTCGATTCAAAATTTTATCAACATTGATCCAGCCGATTTTACGTGAAAGAGTAACAAACATCCATACTAGGATATTAGTAGGATTTATTTTCACACCAGCATGTCATGTATGCTTACATTCATGCGTCCATAAACATCGAATTCTGACCATGACGCTCCTTCACCGCCACAATGATTTGGAAGAATAGCAATGCTATCAGTGAATCTTGTACTTGAATCAAAGTTTAATCAAAACAATTTATTTAAATAAAATTCTTTTGTTGTTGTAGCGGTTTTCGACAGTCCAATTACAACACTTCCTATTATGCTCGATGTTAATGATTAATATCAATCAGTGAGCGACCCTGGTGATTGGTTGCAAGGCTGTCTCGGAGACGATGATGCAGCTCATTCTGGTGTAAGTAAACAACGCTTGACACTGGCTGACATGCTCTGCAGTGTGTAGTGTTCCTGGAACGAGGTTCAATAGAGGTCAGGTCGTTCTTGGAACATGTTATGTGATTTTGTTTGCTCAGAACTCGTATTTGAGTTTCTCACTCAAATCGACTGAATCTTCAAGATTTTGTTTTTAATAATGGTTTCTGACAAAGAAAAGTGTTCATAATTATATTTATCTTAATTTTTCGTTTCATAACCTTGTGGAGCGCTTGCAATACTACTATATGTATGACATTCTAAAGAGAGATCGCTTCAAATTATTCTGAATTCGTGTCTTTATGTTGCTCATTAAGAAGCTTGTTATTGGAATTGCTCATTGATTGTGGTCGCTTCTCTATCAAAAACGTTCAATTGAATTGAAATAATCCATAATCGATTCCTTTATACAAACACTTAAACATAAGTACTGTAATCATTTTCTTGTGGTATGCAATTTCCGAAATCCCATTATGATAGAGCAGTCCCCTTGACCCAATCAATTTCACGGCTGTAAGTAGTAATCGTTCAAAATCGCATATAATAACGATTGTAATAGAAATTACAGTGTAATTGTATTGGGTTCCCGCGATTCGTGAACAACTATCATTGTTCGTCGATTTCCGCGTTTGGCTTTCCCATGACCCGTTGTTCTAGTTTAGTGGAAATTGTTCAAAGGTGTTGTATTGGTAGTTTCCTCCATTTTTTCTTTGAGTCATGGTGTGGTTTGCGTGCCAAGGGTTTTGTTAGTTCCGGGTGTATGGCTGTATGTATCGTGTTGTTGTTTTTAAGCTTGTGAGATTTAAATTTTTAGTCTATCTTTCTTGTTTGGTAGTTGCTTGCTTTATTTTTTTGTGAATTTATGCCATGTGTTATACTAAGTTTTGAAGAACCGGTTACTTTCTAGGGGCTTACTATGAGACGAATTGCACTTAAATAATTGGGTTCTCATCATCCTTATTCGGTCTACTCTTTGATATGCAATGGTCTCTGTTGTCCCATGAAACATGAGGCTCCAGGGGCTAGTGTGAATCTTTGCGTTCATTCGAGCAATCGAGTCTGGTCAAACCACGCTGGGGTCGGTACATTTCATTCGTTCATTCATTCATTCACTATAGTTTCATATATTCCACCAAATGATGCTATCGCTCATTCAAGTCTATTCAAAGTGATAGTTTTACCAATGAACCTATGTCCATTGGCAAAGCTTACCATTATATCTTATAAACTTATCTAAATGTAGATGCAACACGTCCACTGGTATTTTTAGCCGGTACTATGGCCAGGTCACCGGAGTCACACACGGCATGCGTGGGTCTACCTTCACTATAGTTTCATATATTCCACCAAATGATGCTATCGCTCATTCAAGTCTATTCAAAGTGATAGTTTTACCAATGAACCTATGTCCATTGGCAAAGCTTACCATTATATCTTATAAACTTATCTAAATGTAGATGCAACACGTCCACTGGTATTTTTAGCCGGTACTATGGCCAGGTCACCGGAGTCACACACGGCATGCGTGGGTCTACCTTCACTATAGTTTCATATATTCCACCAAATGATGATATCGCTCATTCAAGTCTATTCGAAAGTGATAGTTTTATCAATTAACCTATTCTCTATTGGCAAAGCTTACCATTCTATCATGTAAACTTATCTAAATGGAGACCCAACACGTCCACTGGTATTTTTAGCCGGTACTATAGCCAGGTCACTGGAGTCACACACGGCATGCGTGGGTCGGTTGAATGGGCGTCTTTAACAGTCGCTCGATGAATGGCCAGCCCATTCACGGCGGCGCGGCGGCGGACAGAGGGACGTTATTTGTGATCGCCCCAGGTCAAATAGACCAGCTTACGATTAAGTGTACATATGGAATTTGTTTTAAGGCGACGATAACTGACTTTTAATGATTTTATACTGAAGATCACGTTTAAACGAGTAGAGTTAATGATTTAAAAAAAATATATGTTAAATTAGAGCATTTCCTCAATAATTTAATATGTGACTATTTTAGATTATGTTTATATTACATAGTGAAATTAATTTGTTAAGTTATGTCTAACGTGGATAAAAAACTGAGAATGGCGCAAAATCTACCAAGCCTATTTTTCTGAAACCTTCACCAATTTAAAGATATTTTAATTATTGATCTTTTAGTATACGCGTTTTATTAAAATACCTTTTGTTTTGTGTATAATAAATTAATAATGCGTCAAATTGGGGACGGCGCTCCTTGATGGGCGAGTCCTATTACTGGCTGAACGTACGACGCGTTGCGTGAGCTCAGTACAGAACACGCAAGCCAACGACTCAAGGTCACTGGCATATATCTACGTCTTAAGTGGTAAAACGGTGGTGCATTGTCGTATGTGTCTTTTAAAATGGAATAATATAGCGGTCGACAGGAAACGATAAATTAGGTTAAAGTTTAGGAATCATATAATTTTGCATGATCGTAAAATAAATTAGCAATTTTAAACGATAATTTGTATTTATTTTGACCGCCATTTATCTGTTCTTAAATGTCTTATCTATATAAGAAAATGCTCTATCGCCATCAACCGCCTACACTCAGAATGAAATTGACCGATTTTTTTGTTTACGATTTAAGATGTAATCATCTTGGGTTGCGCCCGTTTGGCAACGCAACATATACTTACCTATAGCGGTGTAACGCGTGCACCAGGTACAGTCAATACAATACGTCAATTTTTAAGGAATGTAAATATTTGTTATGAAATACAATATTTTTTTGTAGTGTATTTTTCTATGTAGGTAATACTACTAGTAATTATTTAAACTAAGCGAAGCGAAATCAACAACATACGTTACCTACTACAATATACAATAGAACATTTTTGTTTATTAATTACAAATGTGTCTATCTAATTGTGACTATAAAAAAACAAACAATAAGTAAATCAAATATAAAGTTGAAAATATAATATTAGAACTGAACATAGCAAAATCAAGAAATGCAATACAATAATTTGGTACACTAAATATTAGTTCTAAACGTGGGATTTTTTGTGTTGTGCAGTTGAATTATATACACAAAAAAACAACAGAGTAATAGGTAAATAAAGTAGAAATTATTTCAACTAAACATAGCAAAATCAACAAATTTGGTACACTTAATATAACAATCACTAACGATGCCCTTCTCTGAACCTTTCCGTACCTACTCTTCTTTCGTTAGAAATGTTTACCTATGATTCTTAAAAATATTGTCATTTAGATAGGTTACTTGTATTCTATGCCATAAATTCGGCACACTAGAACTTTTTTACTCTGATTGTACTTCAACGTGTGCTCAGGTACCATCGCGGACACTGCCGCCTGACCACTTTTCAACCTTATTACTAGGAGCATAAGGTTGAAAAGTGGTCAGGCGGCAGTGTCCGCGATAGTACCTACGTAATATCTACAAACATAACCAATGTATATGTAGCATTGCCAAACGGGCGCGACCCATCAGCTTGACTAATCGCAAGTTTGTCGCCAAGTTTAATTACGTATACGGTGAATAAATCTCTGCATAGTTTGACAGTAAGTACCGTGTCACAATCACTAGCATTCACACCATAATAGGTGTCACGTGTTGTGATGGTTCATGACAGCTTACCATATAAGGTGTTATTGCTATCAATACATTTAATTGGTCGGCTGGCGTCGGGACGCCGCGCGGGCGCACCGCAATTAAATTTCCATATCTGTTCAGAAATATGCATACCGAATATAGAAAAGCTTAGTGCGACGGAATAACAATGACAGTTTATGGGATTATAATGTAAAAATAGCGGACGTAAATTCTTTATACTCGTAATAAAATTATTTTTGCATATTACGCCTAAACTTTAAAAGTCTCGGAAGCAAAAGAATATTGATACAGGCATTGATGTATTAAATAGGAAGATATGGTACGCGCTCCTCGATGTGGACCGCGTAAATTAGGGGAAAGAACACAATCGACTACATTACTCTCGGTTTGCGGGAATACGCGAATCGTAGTTTGTTTCCGAGTTGTTATGGGTACGTAACAGTGACAATTATTGCTATCTCGTTCCCGCTATAGCCCGCGTAATATGTCTCTCTATTTCGGTTGTCCAGCACAATTGACGCACGACATCGGGGCCATTTAATATTTACGTGATGTTAGAGAGTGGCCTATCTTATATATATATATAATATACAGGCTATGGTTTTTACGAAACAATGTAATAACATAATCTATGATGATGAAGAACTACATAGGCCTTACGGGCGTTGCCTGGTGCACCATTTTAATCTGAAACTCATAACAGCTGCCCTAGAAACCGTTACTTTATTTCCTGCTTACACGATAAGCTCTCACCTCGTTCAAGAGCTTATATTTATGAAAATTAATCAGAATGAAGAGATTACATAGGCATAGCTCGCAATAATTAATAACTACAACAAAACTGTGATCAAAGGGTCCAGATTCGCGCGCGCGCGATATCACGGGCGCGACAGGGGTCGTGCCCGCGATATCGCTGGAGTCTGCGCGAGCCTTAAACATGCTTATTTTTAAAACGTCAAAAACCTCTTAAGGGGTCATTGTACTGGCGTACATTGTAAATGGCGAAAAAAAAATAGCTGTTCCCTACATTTCGAACATAAATGTAGGGAACAGCTGGTTTTTTTCGCGATTTCAGTTTTGGTCCCATAGTAAAAGTTGTTCATAATGATGAGTACAATGACCCCTTAAGCGGTTATTGACGTTTTAAAAATAACCCTGTATATGTGAAGCCCACCTATGCGATAGCACTGTAATTGTGAGGAGAAAACATTAATAAAGCTAACTTGGACTCAATCAGTGCGCAATGGTGGCTAATTGAGAAGATGTGCGCTCGCACAAGCCGTACGAATCAGTTATGATAAATGATTTATTTCTCTAAGTAGGTTTGTACAAACACTTTTACACGTCAATCACATTGAAAAAACTAGATGAGGTCGGCGTTTCGTATCTGACTACTCTGAGAAGAAACGCCGAAACAAACTCAGAGGTTACAGTCTCTTTCAAAGTCCAGACATAATCTTGGTCAGATCATGTGAAGACCATGTAGATGATCTTTTGTTGAAAGAATCACACAGATTGAGGGGACTTGTCCAATCAGAGGACGCATTTGTCAAAGTCGTGCAGCTCAACTCAGAACTTAAGGAGCTCAACGATTCAACGAACAATAC
Source organism: Tiliacea aurago (assembly GCA_948098905.1). Classification (NCBI taxonomy): domain Eukaryota; kingdom Metazoa; phylum Arthropoda; class Insecta; order Lepidoptera; family Noctuidae; genus Tiliacea; species Tiliacea aurago. Next base: position 24,226,528 of record OX402585.1, read on the forward strand.
CAAAGAAAGGACATTTGGGTAGGCCGCATAAATTACTCAAACCATGCCAGACCATGATGAAAACTGAGTAAAAAGTAAAAATAAAAAACTAAAATAAACAATAACCCACATAGTCTTCACATTTACAATACTTAATTAAAACAATATAATACTTAACAAAGTTAATATTCATGTCATTGTATAAATAAAATTCATCAATGTCGATGGGTATAAAAAATACGGATATAATCTTGGTCCGATCGTTTGAGGACCATGTAGATTGGTGTCTGAAATGCTCTTTTGACTACTGTACTTCTTGCCATATGCTCTTGACGGGGAGACCTCAATCGTTCATGTGGGGTGCCCTAGAGGCGAATCAATGTTACAGACGACCAATCAACTACGACCTGTATCTTTTATTAATTCAGCAATCTTCCAAGCTGGCGATAATTTCCAATAAGTAGCTGCTCATCAAAAGCAGTAGACCACCCACTAGACTATTTCTTGCGATAAAAATTTAGCAACTTTGCTTTTTCTATGGCATTTGCAGCTTACTCGTATCACGTATGTTGTAATTGTAAAGAACACGCATTCAACACGCATCGCTAAACTCATGGACAAGAAAGATAAGAAGAAAGGGTTATTAAATCATTTCTGGTTATGACCGAAGCGTGTAAATTCTGTTTATTGCTAAATCTTTTTGCTGATTCAATTTGTGTTTCCAAGATTCTCGTGGACGCTAAATCTTTGAAGTTTGCGGTTGCTTGCGGAAGCCTGAAATACTTAATTGTTGCTTTGAGGATACTGACTCAGACAAGCTATTTTCCTTTAGTCGCATTATTTGTCCCTACACACACCTTTTCCCAGACAATAAAAACTTGTCAATCAATTCAGCTTAAAGCAGTCCACTGCTGGACATAGACCTCTCCTAGGCTGCGCCACAACACCCTCTCCTCCGCCTTCCGCATCCAGTCTGTCCCAGCCACCTTTTTAAGGTCGTCGGTTCATCTAGCTGGGGGGCGTCGCACATACGGCTGGCTCGGCAGCGATACGCGGACAAAAACTTGTAAATGATGAAAAAATGTGTTTGGACGTATATTCAAAGTTCTTCGACCGCCCAATACAGGAATTATAGTTTCTATAGAACCAAAAGGCCTCAATCTTCATTCACACGACCAAGTAGTAAATAATACGATTATGATAGTGCGTGAATCGGTTCAACAGGGAGTCAACGAGATCAATATGAACGTACGCAGTCGCGACGCTGTGGGGTCGTAGTCGCGAATAAATTGCTGCCAGTCTGCAGGGTTTGTCTAGACCGACGCCCGTGTGGTCTTAGGACACAGACACACTAGGTTTTAGATATTTTTTTGCGAGAATAGGAAATAATGGTTCAGTTTTGTTCCCCTCAGCTAGCTGAGGGGAACAATTACTGTCTTGTGCCCAACAAAAGGATTATTTCCCAAGTTTTAATGCAACGCCGTCTACAACAGCACTCTAAAAAGTTTTATAGGCCATTTTAATGTAATTGAGGGTGCAGTTTTCGACGAGGATTCCATTGCTAAGCTCCTTAACATGTTTCGGTCACAGATATAGAATCTGCGCCAGACGTCTTTATTGCTCAAAGTTTGGCACAACACTGTACTTAATATTTTGCTCTTTTAAGGATTTTGCTGGACAGCTTCCAAGATTTTGCATTCATACGCGAGTAAAACCAGTTATTGTGGGAGTTGGAATATATAACAAAAATGTTAAGTAAATTGTTGAATCTGGTATAACTTTGTCAGTAACAAGCAGGGACCATTTTGGTTACCCATTGAAAGGATTTTCGATAGGGTTTTTCTAAGCGGTTAAACAAAAACCCATACGATAAGGGTAACCCTTATGAACGGCTTAAATTAAATTTTGGTAACCCATTGAAAGGGTTTTCGATAAAAACCCATACGGTGTGGGTAACCCTTTTGAACGGCTTAATTTAAGCCATTCAAAAGTTTTTGATTAACTGCATAGAAAAACACTATCGAAAACCCTTTCCATTAAAAGGATTTCCATAGGGTTTTTCTAAAATGGTAACCAAAATGGTCCCTGGGTAGAATAGAGATAGAATTGGTCATGCTACGCGTGCTGGGCGGATATCGAAATAACATAATATTATGATTTTTTCATGTTACTGGGTTTCAAGTAGGTATAGGATCCATTGAATGGGTTATCATGTAACCCTTTCACTGGGATTCAACTATAAAACCCATTCAAGGTAACCCATTGAATGGGTTACCTTGAATGGGTTTCCCCACCCATTGAATGGGTTACCCCTTAGAAAGGCTTAACCCTTAACCGGGGTTGTACAATCCCTGGTAAAAAGAGCCCACAAAAACCCATTTGCATTGGTTAACCTGAAAACCTGACTGAACAAGCCATCTGTGATATCAACGAAAACATCTTAACGGTCAAAAAGGGAAAATACGAGGCAGACTTGATTGTGCCCACTTCCTTAGATAACAGGCACAAGGATCGCTTACTACTACTGTAAATGAAGTGGACATTTATGTAAATGAAGCAGCGACTATCAATGGGACCGCGTTTAAAAATGTGCTTGTACTATTTGTAGATACTCAAACTCAAACTCAAAGCATTTATTTCAAATAAACCAATTACAGGCACTTTTGAATTGTCAAGGGGGTCGGTCAGTCATCAAAATGAAGCTAGTTGCCCATTCCAAAGCTTAGTAGGTACCTATGGAGAAGAACGGGCAAGAAACTCCACGGACACTCTTTTAAATTAACATATGGTTACAAAATATTGGTTACATCATTCGTGTTGAAATTAAACATGTGAGAACGATGCAAAACGTCAAAGGCGTCCGTAACAAAAATATTAAAAAAAAAACAATTCAAAACTTAAATTAAAATAAGCCAAGGCCGCTAAGAGATGACCAGTCCCTACTGATGGCGCCCGTTCACGAACATGACAACGTACATACATAACACAACATACATAACAACGACCACATTATGTGGTAGGAAATGTTATTTCATTTAAATATGAATAGGCTTAAACGACCCTCCTTAGGTAGATAACCTTCATAAATTATGTCGAAATTGTATTACAGGAAAAATATATTAAGTTTTTACTTTTGGGAGTTCCATTTCTTCCAGTGTATTTTTGGTTGAATCTGGGTTAGCTATAATAGCTATTAAGTCATCGTCCCTTCAAGGTTAATCCATATAAAGGCATGGCTCGTTGAATAAAATAGATAATATCTGATTAAAGCCTTCAACTCATTAACGTACGATTCGAAAAATGTTTAACAATTACGATAAATTCAATACAATCTTACATCAAGAATTTCCTATTGAACGAATTCAATGAGCGACCTTTGGAACAGCGTCGGCGTTTATTTGAATTTCAACGTTCAATGGACACCTCATTTATGTAAATATCATAATTTCTTGGTTAAATTATTTATTAAATGACTATCTGTCGTACATGGCTGACCTTTTTCGTTTACAGCCAAATTCAATTATAGAGCCGTCATTACATCTTGTTAAATTCAATTTAATGTAAACACCGTTTTCATCATCCAGTCAGATGATGAAATGTGACCCCTACTACCGTGTTTAAGTAATTACTTACAATGTAAACTCCGTCCAAAAATATACTCCTCCGTTTATGTAAATCTTCACGTGACAACCTTTATGTGTCTGTCATCTATAAACCTACAGCTGGTAATTTATTTCACCCCTACTAATGCTCTCAAATAATTAATTGTTATCTGAATATTTGCTTTGCAGTCGTGACCATGTTTTCTATTGAATTATCAACTTTCCATCATTATATTTTCTACTCAAGACTTTTATTTTTCTAGCCTAGCTCTCAATTTTCTGATCAATTGACTCTAACTTCAACTTCTCAGTTTCCAATTCAACATTCACTTTCCTTCAATTATCATCCGTTACAATGACCTCATCATCTTCAAAATCTACATTTCGCAAGTTTTCAAATAGTGTGGAAGTTAGCGCGTTACCTATGTCTTCTGAGCTGCGTGGGCGCAGAGTAGTGGCCGTTGCACCGGCCCACGCGCCGTATGTTGCGACATGTCTGCACTGACCACTACTGCGATCGTTTTTATTAACACATCAACGTTGTTTGCGCTCGCTGGTCCATCATGAATTCATGATGATGTGTAAACTTGATTTCTCTATTTTGTGGAAGAGATTGAATCTTATTTCAATAATGAAGTTTCTTCACATCGTCTTGATAGCTTAGTTATACATTTGCTCTTCTTTGTGTACTAAGTTGAGCAATACGAATTTTGTGCTTTTTATTATCCTTGGGTATTCATATTTCTACTTAGTTACAGGGTTTCAAAGCTACAAAGTATTTATATGTCATTTGTGTTATATGTAGACCATCTCCTCAAAAAATATCATGTCCTTATAATTGTCATTGCCAAACAATGTGTCACAAAGTTCCAGTAGCTCTTTATTTAGGTACTTACCAATAAATTTTAAATATAGGTTACAACAATGATTACTTTAGCAACGGGTGATCTCTTCCCACGGCCGTTTTGATTTACACACTCTCTTTTTGTGTGTCGTATCTCGTATAACAGATCCAATTTCGCGACTCCAGAGAGTCATGGAGATTTTTTAATGCTTTTAACTAATTCTCTTTTTTTTCTTGTTGCAGGTCAGTCACAGACAGACGAAGTTTTATTATTGACGATTTTGGTCCCGAAAGTCAACATAAAGGTTTGTATAAATAGTGAGAGTTGATGGCATCCATAGTTATCGGAGATATGGCGCTCAAATCGCAAAGGAACGATAACAAGTATTAATAAGCAACACAATATTGACTACTTTCAGTTCCGGGTACGAAGGTGTGAATTCAATTTTAAGTAAACGACCAAAACAGCCCCTTTTAAACTGGTCTCCAATACAAAATGCCCACAAAACCACACAGACCAGACCCCGACAGACACACGAGAACCCATACATTATTGAAATGACCAACGTGGTGAACAAAGAAGTAGATGCACAACACGTGCTCAATTGAGCGCCACTGAGAATTAATTGATGGAGCAATGCAAACTGCGGTGTTAATTAATATTGTAAACAGTTCGCAACGGAAATGCCATTGTCTGACATGTTTTAATTTTCGTATTTACGATAGGTACGTGCGCTGAGTGCGGTTTGTTTGGGTTGCAATTGCTCTTATTTGAGAAATGGCGGGTTATTTGTTTAGCTGTTTTGTTTTTCCATTGCTGCTCTTTCTTTCATCATCATAAACGTCTTCCTCTCCTTGCCCCATGTTACTTGGGGTCGGCGCAACACGTTTTATTCTTCCATTCTCCTCTGTTAACCCCCCTCCCCCTCACATTGCTTCCCTTTTCTTTCATAATTATCATTCCTCACGCAATCCAATCGCAATCTTTTCTTTCGTTTTTCTATTTTGCTCTTCCTCTACCATCATTGATTACTTCAATATGTTTGAATTTATTATAGGCTAAAATATTTGTGTCTTGTCCTTTTATTGTCACATTTATTTTGAAAATTGCTTTAGCATCTTCTTTATTTGACTACCTCAATAATTCTGTGGGTGGAGGCTCTTCACATTTTAGTTCTCCGAAATTATTTTCCCAAAATATTGTCTGCCCGGAGCTTTTAAGCTCAGCTAATATAATTTAACGATCAACTCCTCTTACCACCTGTCAATTATCTCGACCCACTCCTTAAACTTTATTATTTACACTAAACATTAAAATGTCAGTATTTGGAGCACGCTATAATTTAGTCTAAATACCCACTGGCGATTCTTCGTTGATCTAGAAATAATCTGAACTGGGCTAGTCATCATATAGGCTATATAAAACTGAACCAGTTTTCCCACAATGTATGTAGTTACGTACTTACTTACATATGTCAGTCTGTATGTGTCAATGGACCTGTGTATGTATGAGTTGCGTGTTTACTTTTTTACCTAAACAGCGCTGGCTTCTCGGTTGAATGAGTCAGCTTGAATGTCACGCACTACTAGGGCTTAAAGTGACACCTGCCTTGATTTTTATTTTTGTTCGGCTATTTTTGTACATTCTATAAAGTTATCATTATTAAGTAAAACTTATAAACTTGAAAGTTTAAATGTTTTTATTATGTATAGTTCCCAAAACATCATTTCACGTTCCCATGAATATACATTTCAATAAACGTCAAAAAAAAATGAGAGCTTATCATAAATCATATTTTTCAGTGGATTACCCTAAAATATTAGAGGCGCGTGGACTGAAATCCCAATGTAAATATTGCCAAATATTATCGTTGTGCAAACACAAACACCCCCACGTTTTTAGGTAAAGCTATCAAACGTGTTTGGTATTCACAAATATTTGGGGCCCGTCGCTGCCCAAATTCATTTTTCAGGGGAAATTTATAACGCGTAAGAAATTAGGATTTGTTGTGGCTTAATGTGGCGCTATTTTGGTTGAGAATTTTGTGGTTTGACCCGTAGATCCCAGAAACTTAACTAACTGTAGTCTATTACCCATGTGACAACCACTTATATTTCCAGTCATAAATCAAGCACAACCATTTAAATCCTTCTATTCCTAGAAAGTACTAAACCTGACTGCAGCAAGATTTGCATGCGACTAACAAAATTATCGCCAGAGCTTTCTTAAAACATTTTTAACACGCAAAACGCATTTATATGAATACATTTCCAAGACGTCGCACATAAAACCGTGCATCCTGACGTTAGTAAAGTGCGTTTCCGAGTTTTCAAACGTAAAAGTTAACGTTTAACCAGTCACACAAAGTAATGACTCCTCGGATAAAATCTCAACAACGGCTCACTACGGCATTAGAATAAAATCAAATACTTAATGAGCCCCATTCTAGCTAACTTCTTAATGTGCCAACTGTACAATAAATACATTATTTTAATGCTCCGCCACGAGTGCTTGCCGCAAATAATCCTTGCGCGGTACTATCACTGAAAATATTAATGGTTCTTTGTCTCGTGCTCTATACGGAACACTTCATTTTGTAGAGAAATTGCTTGATTTTGAGATATAGCCCTTATACATTACTGGTACGGTCTGCAAGAAATTGTAAAGAAACAGATTTCAAAGTATTATTTGAATCGATTGTTGGAACCTCGTGATGTTAACACGAATAGTTTGAAGGGCTTCCAATCCTGTGGGGCGCATTCCTTCCGCTCATGTTACCGCGGGTGCAACACGTGCCACGTGCCGAGGAATTTGTCACTTCACTACCCGCCGCCGCGCCACTTTCACTCTCCATATTAGAACCGAGCACGCATTGGTGATTATTCTGGCGCAGTTCGACGAACCGAAATTATGTTTATTTAACAAATCGCGAGCCGTCAGCGCCGCAGCCAGGAATGCACCGCCACCGAACACGGCTTAATGAACCATAAATCCATTCGATATTATTGAGTGTCCGCGCCTGAAATGAAAGCGGCCCGCGGCTGAACGTTGACCGCAGCCCGACGCGCGGCATCCCATTCATGCGAAGGCCGAAGGGAAAATAAAGGAGAAAACGCGACTCCGCCTCGACGAACGCCGCGCCGCGGTTTCCGTTATTCTAAAATTAAAATCACACACAGCGTCCAGACGCACCGGATTCATCGCGCATGGAACCGAAAATGAACTCTCGGCTGGAGGAATTAAGAATGAAATCGCATCCACTAAAAAGAAAAAAAGCATCTCAGCGGGAGTCGTCATCACAATGGACGCGACTCCATTTCGCGGCGTACTATGTGGCGATGATGATTCACTGTATTCGCGCAGATTCTGCCACGATCCCGTCAGACTTACTACAGACGCCACTACAGCATCTTGAAATTTTGCCAATGGTAGTTTCGCAAGCGATTATCGTAAAATTCAACAGCGCTCTGGCAGTGACCCATATTGAGGTAGGTCACGGTTAGGGTTAGACTGCTAATAGACGGTTGCTGAGCACACCATTGAACAGCATGTGCCGACATATCCACCGCTACTCTGTGTTGAGATAAGCATGTAATTTACTGCGCCTTTGATGTGATGCGGCTCGCCGTGCCCGGAATATTGAGTGTCGCGCTCTTAGCCATTGTGCGCGTGCAGTTACCGTGGCCGCACTGCCGCCGTGGACAAAGCTCTGCTAATGCAGGTTTCTTGTCTAGCAGCGCACCACAATGCGGAAATAAAGGTTCACCGTTGCGCCGCTGATAATACCCCCGCTTCAGTCATACATTATCATTCGATGCAGCTATCGCGCACTCCTCCCAAAGATGGACTCAAGTTGGCAGCCGATACCGACTACGAAATGCATTCGATCCAGTTAGCCTGCAGCTGTAATAGGCTGGCTATCAATAAAATTTCAATATTTATGAAACCACATGCTAAGACATTCGTTGTCGTTCAACTGCGCCGGATAAATGGAATGAATTGAACTATACATTACAGTAACAAAGACAGAAATATGATTTCAGCGTGTAAGAGCTTTTATGCTTGAGGAAATACAGAATTGTTCAACTATGCCTTTGTTTATACAAGCGTCAATGAATTTAAAATGTACGACTCAATCGAGTCTCCTTAGCATACATTACGTCCCTCGCATTATTGCAAATGGCACGCTAACCCCACAGCGCGCACGGCGAGCTGCGCGGGCGCATCGTTATCATAATATCCATTTCCGCCGATATCGTTCGCCCTCCATCCCGGTGCGTCAACCTCGGAGATGATTTATTACATCTCATTAGCAGTCGCCATTAGATATTATGCACCTAATCGAGATCTCGATGTTTGTGTCGATATAGCAATTAGCTCGGCGCGTAAGATACGAATCGCAGTCACCAATTAAATGCTACGACATCAATCACCGCCTGTCTTAAGTGAAATAACAAACTCTTTGGACAAATGAGCATAATATTATTTGTAATTTTTCATAACGGCTGTAAGTTGCACAGTAACTGAGTAGGAAATTGGTTAGGCCAGGCGACCGCTCAAGGCGTAATTACTTGTTGACAAAACATTAATTGCTGGTGATCGTCTATCGGTCGGCGACAATCTCGAACACAGAAGGCAAGGTACGGTAATAGGTGAAATATTGATTCGTCCTCCGAAATTTCTATCGACAGGGCTTCAGATATCGCGTGAAAGGTCCTTAACTACTGTTATTATGTGGTAGGGAAAGTGGTGCTGTTCCACGAAGGTAGGCAGGCATCAGACGTCTAGACGAGGGTGTGGCGATGTGTGTTCGCACACTAATTGCTCCTGTAGGCAACATTTCAAACGCAAGCGCCCAACCCATGCTGTCAAGAAAAGCGTTTCCCTTATTCGCTTGGAGAAAAATGTACAAATCTTTGGCTAAGTGCTTCTGACAAGCTGTAGAGTGCCTGCGTTCGTGAATAATTATACTTTAGACGGAGATATATGCGACCTTGAGTGGTTAGCTTGCGTGTTCTGTACTGAGCTCACGCAACGCGTCGTACGTTCAGCCAGTAATAGGACTCGCCCATCAAGGAGCGCTGTCCCCAATTTGACGCATTATTAATTTAGTATACACAAACAAAAACGAATTTTAATAAAATGCGTATACTAAAAGATCTATAATTAAATTATCTTTAAATTGGTGAAGGTTTCAGAAAAATACGCTTTGTAGATTTTGCGCCATTCTCAGTTTTTTATCCGCGTTATCCTATTTTTTACAAATCATTAACACTACTCGTTTAGACGTGATCTTCAGTATAAAATCATTAAAAGTCGGTTATCGTCGCCTTAATTGCCCACACTGATTCAAGTTATGAAATGTACTGGCTATACATAAATCAATGTTACAAAAATGATTGAATCAACATTTGTAACAAAGCCATCTTCGATGTAACATGTGACTGACAAATTGACAATGACCCACATGAGAGCTCTAAATATAATTCTAAATAATATCTAATTAAATATCAATACCGTGCAAAAAACAATAACAGCCAACTGTGTTGATACAACAATGGTTGCGCACGCGCACATTACGCGACCTTGCGCTCTTTTCAATCGTATGGTATCGATCGATAAGTTGGTACTCGGTAGATGGTATCGATGCATCGGTCTCGTGTTTATGTCGTGTCTGTGCGGAACTGTGCTACTTGTTAGGTTAAATCGGGTTCAGCTTAGATTTCTCATAGGTTGTTCCTTGTAGGGGTGGCTAACTTTCTTAATGATAATGTTAAATGGCTCCTGAATACAAGAGATTTGTTGGCAGTATATCTTCCCATGTGCTGTAATACGTTCCTTAAGAGGATGCGTAGTTCATACAAACGTAATACCAAAATAATTTGTAAATCAAACATATTCTTAAGGTAAGCGTGTCTTTATTTATATTTTGTTATGAGAAAAATAAGAATTCTATAGAAATTTTAAATTCCTCATATATATTTGGGAACATAGATATTCTGTAATCCAATCGAAATAAATACACCTACTACCTTAAGAATATGTTTGATTTACAAATTATTTTGGTATTACGTTTGTATAAACTACGCATGCTACGCCGGCCCCTTAAGCTCTTTAAATAAATATTAGGGATTCTTCAATACATAGATAGATATCAGACATTTTAAAGAGCAATCCAAACTGCGCTCCCATTTTAGAACGCAAGCTATTGCAATTTCTAAAGACTCAATTTAATCTAATATCAAACTTCTAATTAAGGTCACAAAACATAAATTATTAACTTTCATTTTCAAGTCCAAATCCTACCAGCCCTAGACCCAATGCGACAAAGAAACCTCCCAGGTATCAGATCGCAACACATTTGGAGTAGAATAGAATAGAAAACGAGCAGCCACGTACGGACTGCAAAGAACTCGTCGTGAGGTCAACCGATACAAGATCAGTACAAGTAACCGAAAGGTTATCGGGAGAAAGTTTAGTACGAGGAGCAACAGCGCATCTCTTTGTATAGACTGCAGAGGTAACTCGTCAGACGGGATTGACGAGTTATTGGTTATTAGTGCATTGATGTGCAATGGAATTAGTATGAATGATTTTATTAATAGGCTACTAAATTGTAGTTAGTAAGAGTCTTATGTCCGACTCGTCACTGTTCCAATTGTCCATCAAAATTTTACTCCATCCAGACGTCTCGACTCGTCATCATTAAAAAGGAATTCGTTTTTATTTAATATTGATATTCCCGATTCGTCATCATTATAAATTTAGCCCGTTTTTATTTGTCTGTTTATGGTCTCTTCCCAATCTAAAATATGAAATAGCGTGGCTACTTGGCTTGTCTTAGCTATATTAGGTTACTTCAGCTTCTACCATTATCAATATCGATCGGTCAGTCATAAGTAATTCAGCATGAATAAATGATGATAAACTGCTAGTGACGTCGACTTTTCATTCATCAATCCCATTTATTTGAATTTGCTATATTGATCGACATGTGGTTTGACATGCTTGGTCTTCAATTTGTTTAATTATGAAGAAAATTCCAATAACTTTTCTATAGATATTTCCTAGGATGTAGTGACTCTATTGCCTTCAACTATCTTTATTCTTCAATGTCATTTATTTGGGATACTCTGGGATTTCTTCTCCTTTTTCTAAATCATTTATCTTTTTCAACTCAAAAGCTGCAATGGCTCTTTCTTCAAAAGGCCCTTCCAGATGTTATGGCCCTGCATTATTTGACTCACTCATCTTATTTATTAAGGTGCTATTTCGAAAACCCTGGCATGATATGGTCTTCAAAAAAATCATACAAATTTGTAGCTCTTTCACCTTTCCTATCGATATTTCCTGTCATTCTACCTGCTAAATTGCTATATTTTATCACTACAGACAGTAAAACATTGTCACTAGCACATACCATTGTTAGCACGCAGTCGGCAACTCGTCACAATGTGCTAAACTGGGCGATCTATATGTGGGCCCGGCCTTGAGACTTGGCGCTTTCTTTCTGCGCAGGCGGCGGCACCAGTTCTAAGTAAAGCAGTATCTTGCTCGAAGTATTGTCGGACTAGTTTTTGAAGTGTCTTGTTGGATGTAGAGCGATAGATATTGTGTGGCTAAGTGTTTTAACTGAAATTGTGATTGTAGACTTCACTTTGTTTTTCCTTGAGAAGAGTTAACAACTCTTTTATAATGCTTAACCTATATATAGCACTATACAAAATGGATTGGTAATCTATCTACATAGGCGTCAATTTCTTCCGTATCTTATTTCAGTGGTTTTTTAACTACCTCTCATCATCATTTCAGCCAAAAGACGTCCACTGCTGGACATAGGCCTCCCCCAAAGGGGGTTGCCATAAACGCCACGCTTGGCAGGCGGGTTGGCAATCGCAGTATGGTGTTTAAATGCATAGAGAACGCTGCTGCCCATTCTCTAGTAATTAGTCCCTTAGTCGCCTTTTACGACACCCACGGGAAGAAATGGGTTAGTGCTATTCTTTACGTCCGGCACCACACGGACACCACCTCTACAACTGTTTAATCTTGGAAATCATTCTTTACAACCAACCTTACAAAATTGAGCCTGCTACAAAATCGTAGATTCTTAGAGGATATAGTAGATATATACCAAAACAATCCGTGATCGCATAACTGCATTTGCAAAGACATTGTGCAACCAGGAAGAACCTGCAACCATAACTTAATTAGCAGCGGCTTTGTCTAGATAATTACAAACATCTTTCCACGTTTCCGCTTTACTTTCTAGAGATCCTGACTATAGGATGCTTGAATAATCGACTAATCATTCGGATACAAAAGCATCGGATGTTTCATAATCGAATCATTTAATGACAAGTTAAATGAAGCATTAATTAATCAAGGTAACGATTATTGATATGTGTGGCGCATAATGGACTTATCAAATCAATTTAGTTACCGAATGAATTTCATAATCGATTGGACTAATGATAAATAGTATAGTAATTGAGTAGATGATTTAACTTCCAATTAATGTTGGGCCGTTTTATGAAATATCCTGTATGGTGCAATATTTAATCATATTTATTAAGTTAGTCAAGGGCGAAAATCTTTTTCATGTAACAAAATAAAATTTCCATTAGGTATCGTATGTAGTTTTTAGTTATAATTGAAATGGACAACAATATTTAATTATTAGATCGTAATCGAAGCGGATTGGCTACAAACAAGCAGTGACAATACACCGACAATTAGAACCAGAACCGGTTTCCTAGACTATAGGTAATTGAATTACATGGCACGTACATAGAGCCGCAATATGTATAACGTTTATATGTTTTAATATTCATATACATGTTTATGTAACTAAGAACAGTGATACTGCCATCTCAAGCCAGTTCACCATCTAGGATAGTTCAATATACCTTGCAGGATGCGAAACCCTAATATCAGAAATGGCAGAGACAGTAATCCAAATAAGCAAAAATTTATAGCAAATTGACCATTACAATTACTATTAAAATAACATAGCTTTAAATACAGTCATGTACTCGTATTGTGTAGCATTTTGAAACTCCAATCTTCAAAAGCTTTTACCAATCCGAAATCTCGGAGTTCAAAAATGATTATCTATTTTCAAAACGAATAAGATTCACTTAGCAATACAATTGCAGTAAGGAACATATTCCCATCATTGCGCACAAAATCATCTTTCCCCACACACATTACTGCACTTACAAGTACTCCAGCGCAGAAGCAATCTATCACAGCTCACCGATACTCAGCTGCCATCTTATCGGAACAAAGTGATCTTAATAGTGAGCGACAATGTACCGGTCAATTAGACCGGCGACCGGTTCGTATCGATGCAAATACAATGATACACTCGTGCGCAGGGTTACCATCGGTCCAATTTTGTCCTTCATTTATCCGAACTCTTCGACATAAGGGTACGTTTTTAAAAAATAAATGCAAGCCAAGGAGTCTTTTTCCAGGCGAGGCCGGACAAAGAAATCACAAGACGAACGGAAAACGCCTGGAAGAGCTATTGGTCCATGAAGGAACTACTCAAGGGAAAGTTGCCTATGGCACTCATACGCAAGCTCATGGACATGTGTATTCTTTCGGTCTTAACCTATGGTGCACACAGACTTGGTCTCTGACTAACATCCAAAAGTCTAAACTCGGGTTTGGCAACAAACAACGGAGCATTGCGCTCCGTACTGTACTAGGTGTTAAAAAGGCTACCCAACTTTAATGGTACTGGGCAGGATGCTTCTGCTGCATGCCGGACAAACTATGGGCCCAGATAGCACAGAACTGGTGCCCTGAGACAGTGAGGCGGGGTAGAATGCGCGGGCTCGCGAACGATGTAAGGAGTGTTAACATTCTTTAATTGCTGACAATTTTCATTTTATTACAATAACTGCGGACATGTTTCATATTTTATTTTTTTCCATTATGTACACATAATTTATCTGATTGACATTACATTTTTTTTTTTTTTTTTTTAAACGTTTCCCTACACTAGGAATTACTCCTGTATCGTGGGTGCGTTTCAGACATTTAAACTCACATACACAAACAGCCAGACCCGGAACAACTACTTGCAGGTCATACAAATATTTGTTCCGTGCGGGAATCGAACCCGCGACACGCAGCGCAGCAGTCAATCGCTTAACCATTGCGCCAACCGTGCCGTCACATTGTTCTGTGTGATTTAATTATATTTGCATGTAATGCTATTTTTGTACGCCCTAGAGGCAAAACATAGCGCCCTCAATAGATTACCATATAACAACTTATAATTGTACCTATGTTTTACAATAAATAAATGAATTTGAATTTGAGTGGAGGGAAGCCTTTGTCCAAGAGTGACACAGCGCAGCCTAAAAAATTTATTTATTGTCAGGACTTTTCAAATTTACAAATGGTAGCCTATGGCAACCCTACGCGTGCAAAACTATCTACACGAGGAAGCTTAAGATTTTAGTCCAGCATTGGACTGAATCGCGTGTTTAAAGACTGTTTGGGTACTTTTGCACCTTGCGGGATATGAGACTTGAAATTAAATGATTTGTACTAAGGAAAATATTAAATCAAAATGTATGAGGATGATCGGGTATCCTGGGTTGGATGTCGTCAATCAATTCTGAATCGAGATGGGCTTATTTTGGATGCATCTGAACTTTTGAGCGAAAACATTTTTTCATGTCATAATTTCACATTTAAGGTGAGGTACTTGAGAGGTAGAGGATGAGGTAAAATTATTTCATTGTAAAACACGATGGTTACACCATTAGCCAAAAAATGTCTACAACGTTTATTCCCAATTGATACTTGCATCTATCAAATTCGACACAACGATTGGGCGACTGGTTAGAGAATCATTTGAACAAGCATCCATAAAAATGCATTTGCACGCTGACAATAAAAATATCTGTTCCCACAATTATAACACCTCATAAAAAGCAATGGTGAAAGAAGCAGACGGTTTTTATTTATTAATCGCACTTGACATCAATAAGAACCTGTTTGGTGTTTAATCTTTTTAGTCTTGAACTTCAAAACCATACAATTATTTGCTCGTAAAACGTCAGATGACGGTGTATCAAAGGTGATGGGCGGTATTGTGTGGGCGCACCTATAAATAATTGTTTGTAAGACCCAACGCTTCCGCGGCGCCCGCGCTTATGAGACCGTTTTAGCACTGATAATGACTTATTGAGGAGACTTGGTTGATGCTAATGACTATATTAGTCGCGGATCACTAGTCTGTGTCATAAAGCGACGTTTGATTGCACTTAGTCGCCTTGGAGCTCTGATCTGGTGACAAGGACATCCCCGACTGTTGCTATGCCTTCATATAGAACAAGCCTCAGAACGTTATTTTAAATCGAAACATAGGTAATCATTTACCTATGTGTATATTTCAATGTCATGCAATAGAAAAGTAAATATTATTCATATTTTACGTAGACTTTAAATGACGAATTTTGTAGACATTGTAAATTGCGCATTGTTTGAGGAAAATACACAAGACTTACGTTTGTCTATATTAGTTGGTCAGGTGCCAATGTCTCACGATTTTTCCTTTTATAATTCCTTTAAAACTAATTAGGTCAAAACCATATAACCGCAACAGTTTCGCTATTAATTATTGCAGAAATATTTTAAGAGGCAACTCCACGAACTCGATATTTAAATTAGTAAAGCATCTGGCACGTAGGTTCGTTATCTGTCAACCTTGATTAATTAAACCATCATTTTAATTATTTTAACGATCGAAATTCCTATAATCAATTAAAAAGTCGCCTTCATCCGATGTTGTCGTTACTAAGAGCCATCGTAGCCCATTTTTTTTTTTGGGTGGTTAATTATCAAATAGCTTCTCCCGCTCTGGGCGGAGCGAGAGGGCGTGTCGGACTTTTACTGACTAAAACCCACCCGTGTGCCTTCCGTTGCCTGTGTGCCAGGGCCACGATAACCCTTTCGGACAAACTCGCAACCCTGGCAGAGCCATCGTAGGCCATGAAAATCATTTTTTCTTACGTTTTTTGCAATTTGCAGGTCAGTCTCAGGTTGTATGTTGATCAAATATGATTCGCGACAGTAACACATGTGTATTTAAAATTTAATCACTGTCTAAGTGCACATTACCCTATTGAATGACTATTTCTCGAAATCATGACATTTGACGTTAAACTTGACGTCTAACTCAGACCGCCTTATTACAAAACAAGATTTATATTTTGACATGGCTTAAACCATGGAGCCAGTTTTTGTAATAAGAACGTAACAGTGATTGAAATACCGTTCTTTATACAAAACTGAAAACTTAGTTCGGTACTAAGTTGTCAGTTTTGTGTTTAGGAACTTTACCATAGTCGATATAAAGTTCGAAATTCAATAAAGGCTCCATGTTTTAAGCCTGGGTCTGAAGATAAACCTTGTTTTGTAATAAGGGGGAGAGAGTTCCATTGCTGGTTCTAATAATTATAATTGTGTAACCACATATTTTTTACGGTCACAAATTATACAACATAATTTTTAGTATATGCGAAACCTGAATATAGTTTGTTCAGAATAAGGAACTGATTTCAATAATTTTTACACCATGTTATATTTTTCCCAAAAATATTTAAGTGTGATGGAAAATGTTATCACCATTTAATTACAATACAATCGCCGTACGATTAGGTACCTACTGACAAATTATTATCAATGAGCGCAAGGCGACCCAGGAGGCGCGGGGGCGCCGTTAGCATGTTTTTGTACGGACAACCCGGTAGCATAACAACCTTATAACTTTGTGATTTTTCATGATACAGTTTTGAAATTTTGTACATAGATGCTTTAAATAAAAATACTAGACACGTGTTTCGGGTTTCGCATATACTAAAACTAATATTGTATGTTGATCAGCATTAAACTTGACACTGATCTCCAAATTAC
The DNA here is from genome assembly GCA_948098905.1 of Tiliacea aurago. Classification (NCBI taxonomy): domain Eukaryota; kingdom Metazoa; phylum Arthropoda; class Insecta; order Lepidoptera; family Noctuidae; genus Tiliacea; species Tiliacea aurago. The sequence continues at coordinate 24,243,893 of OX402585.1, forward strand.
AATATGTAAATATGAAAATTTGAATTTCGCGGGCTACCTTAGCGCATCCCCCGTATGTAGATTTATAGGAAATAGTATATATTTTTTACAAATTTTGTAAATATGTGAGCACAATGTTCTATCACATAATTAATTTATCTGTCATTGCTTCATTCTTAACTCTATTGTGGTATAGTAATTTTATTCTAGGTGCATCGTCTTCACATATAATTATATAATTAATGTACCTATAAAAATATTGTACAAGATTTTAAAAGAGTACCGGTGGAGTTTCTTGCCCATTCTTATCCATACAAAACTACAATTTGGAAGGGGCGACTAGAATCAATTCTATTTTTTTGTAAATATTGACGTTCAAAAGTGCCTTTTATGTGCCTATTTGAAATAAACAATTTGACTTTGACTTTGACTTTGTAGCTAGACGCTTCACCGCGCTTCGTCACTCACTTCTTCTAATTAGCTGTTACGCTAATACGCCATTGTTTGCGATATTGATGTGTCTAGGTAGCTATCGGTATCTCAGAAGCACATTTCCGTGATTGTTTCTGATCATACAATGTGCTCGTGGGCGAAATGATTGCTAGGCGGCAGCTCTATACTTGTGTAGAAAAATTTAATTGCTTTATGAATCATTTAACAGTTGTCTTATGGAAAACTACCTTTTATCAGCGATGCGGCGTGATTTCTTAAATCCATAACATGGTTCGTGATGATGATGGTGCATAGAGAATCTAGAAAATAGTTTTTTTTATAAGTTATAAGAAATTGAATTTAGTGAATGCAAATCGGCAATCACTCGTCCCATCAACAATATTAACTCTTAGACGTGCCTTTTATTATGCTAATTCATTATAAAAAACCGGCCAAGTGCGAGTCGGACTCGCGCACGAAGGGTTCCGTACCATTATCTATAAAAATAGCAAAAAAACACGTTTGTTGTACGCGAGTCCCCCTTAAATATTTTTTTTATTTTAATTGAATTATTTATTTTTAAAGTCAATATATATCTACATATTCTCTGAATATTTCAAGCGTCTACATGTTGCCGTTATCAATAAAGAGCAAAAACGAGCAAAAAAATCGCGTTTGTTGTACCCTTAAATATTTATCTTATTCTGTTTTTTAGTATTTGTTGTTATAGCGGCAACAAAAATACATCATCTGTGAAAATTTCAACTGTCTAGCTATCACGGTTCATGAGATACAGCCTGGTGACCGACGGACAAACGGACAGACAGACAGACAGACTGACGGCGGAGCCTTAGTAATAGGGTTCCCGTTTTACCCTTTGGGTACGGAACCGAGCAGATAAAGTAACAAGGCACTCTAATCAAAACTCCTCTGTACACTGGTTCACTGAATCCATAATCCGATTGCACCTGGTTTACAAAACTGACGCCACAATCAAAATTTCATAAGGTGCCCTTGCTATATATTCCCAATTTCCATATTTCAAGCGTCAGCTGCGCACGCGCTGGCTCGGCAGGTGACCGCGCACCGATTGCCCCGCCCTCTCCGCATTCCCCTCGCTTGTTTCATGTTAGGGCTAGTACGCAATTGGCATTTTACTGTCACAACGTTTGGACCCATAGTCGAGATTGATAAGATAAAATCACATTCTCTGAATTTTCTATAAGTCTTAAGTTGTTTGCGAGTGTGCCCATGGCGTAGTCTTGGTTCTGTATGTACGAAGTACGATTAATAGGACCAAAATGTGTGATCAATTTTGGAATCAGAAAATTAAATTCATGGCAATCAATTAAAACTATCTGTCTATCCATATTTAAGCTGTGCGGACTGCATTGTTACATATTTGGCACCACCATCCCACAACAATATGACCGAACTGGCGCCAGTACCAGGAAATTCGATAACAGCAATAAATTGTTGCTGTCTTCAATGTTTTATAACCTCCGATACGAAACGTTTAATTTGTCACATATTTGGAACTATGATGAATATTCAATCGCTTTTAGGTATACGGGAAACCCATCAGTATTTATTTGGGAGAAGGTTCCATCAATTGTATTGATCGCAGTCCATTGCTCACCAAAGTATTTACCAAAAGGGATGAAAGGGCTAGGACAGTAATCTTTAAAGTGGAACTGGGTCCCTGTCCCACCCTAGGAATGGGTGTCCAAAGAGCCAATACCTCCGCAGTGGTGATTTATGAACTTGAAGCTCATTTCCTGCCTCAATAATAAGACGTAGATGATGAAAGTACTTGCAGCCACCTTTGTGGTCAAACGGCCAACCCTGGCGCTTATACAGGGAATTTTAATTAATCTAATTTGCATGTTTGGCTGCGACACGCCCGGCGCGCAATAAAATTTACATTTTGTTTCTAACACAGCGTGCGCTGCGGCGGCGCCGGCGCAGGTCTGCAGTTTTAGGACAAAGAAACTGAGAACTGAGAGTTGCTAACCAGGGCAAGACCAGGAACAAAAGAAATATCAGTAGAATCTAATAGCCACACGATTGACGACACAGACTTTGTTTGAACGCCAATGCTTGACGCAAAGCCTTCACAATCTTGAAAACTTGATAATCTAGAATGGAAATCAAAGAAATCAGCCAACTATGAGTTGATAATATTAAGCACTTGAATGGCTTTCAATGCTAAGCTTTTTGGAGCGGATCCTGCTTGCCTTAATAGGCCGATTAGGGCCATGTAAGTTACGCAATTCCTATTCTATACGATTGACATTACAGTCATCGCAAACCTCGCTCCGGTGACGCTGCTAGCAATTTTAAAATAAACTAGAGGTAGAGATAACCATTTCTTTGATATAAAATTCGCCCATAAACAAAATAACTTTATTCAGCAAGCAATAAATAACAATTAATAATGTATTAGTGATAACAATTATATTTTATAGCGCAGCGTGTAAGCCCGTGTCTCTATTTGCGCGGCACACCCCCGCAATTCGCAGATCGGCGCGGGCGCACGACGCACAATTCACATAAAAAACCGGACAAAATTATTTTATATTTTATTTTACTATTTTATGAAATAAAAGTCAATAAATCATCATAATTAGGCATTTATTTAAAAAGAAAACAATTAAAAAAAAATTAGAAATATAAGAGAGTATTTACTCTTAAAACAGGATTGGTTTTCAAGAGGATAATCATGAGGAGACCGAATCAATCAGAATCACTGTCTCCGAGTTCACATGTGATTTGGTCCTCAACATCTTCGTCGTCGGAACTGTCACAATTCAGTGTTTTCGTGAGCAGCATACTAATAGCTTCCTGGGAAAAAGACTTGCTTTTCTTCTTCCGTTTTATTCGGTTGCAGCTGATGAAGGGATCAGATGTCAGCAACAGCCTATTTAAAATATCTCTATTGCAGTCCACTCTTGAAAATTTTCTTGCAAAGTCTACGCGATATTTACGGAAATGTTTGTTCCGGGCTTCAGCAGCTTCCTCTGATAGCTGTCCGATAGGTACAATGTGACTTGATATTACTTGAGCGCCATGCATCAGAATCTTGTGAACTGTAGGTGACATAGGATGCCAACCATACAATTCCACGTACAGTTTGGCAGTTGTGTGAGCAAAGTCATCGAATTTCGCCGGATCAATATCATATCCGCTTGATATCACTTCAAGAATGATTTGGAACCTTTTTATCAAATCTATATTTATTCCAGTAATCCGAGATGAGCATTCAGGATTGTCAAAAAATCTTCTCGACGTATTTCCGTCGTTACTATTGCCGTAACCGACTTTGGGTATGTCAACAAGAAGGCCCATCTCTTCTTTGAAGCTTTTTTGTATTTTCTGTTTTGTTTCTTTCAAAACATTTTTGTCTTCTGCCGTTCGGGCTTGCCACTTCTGTAAGGGCGCTTTGTACGCCAGGTGCAACAATAGTTCGAAGAAACGAATTCTCGCGTGCAGAATGGAGAGTCCGAATTTCAGAGACTCTTCACAAACATTACTTCTTTCAAGTTTGTTGAAGTCCTTAGATGTCTGTCCACATATGTAGCATCTCATTGTTGAAGCCGTATCAGTCGCGGCATTGCACACCTTTCCATCGACCATTGTGAGCAAAATGGTGTGATTTATTTTAACGGAATCTTCCATACCAGTTGTTTCTTTGAGATTCCTTGCTTGTTCTTCAATATAGGTGATTTCTTCCTTTGTGATATCCTTTGTTTCGTGAATGAACCGAGCCCGGATAGGACGACAGAATCTCGCTGAAGAAGGCACTGGATTTTGCCATACAAGTTTTCTTGTCTCTCCACTAATAGAAACAACCATTCTCACAGGTACAAGAGAACTTAAAAATATGTTGGCATCATCGTCGCCAGTGTTGGCAAATGTCTGCTTAAACTGTGTCTGACTAGATCCATCACAGCCCCATTTTGATATTAAGGTAAGATGTTGTTTCTCAAACTCTGATAATGTTTCAATCACTTCTTTTAAATACTGAAGTAGTCGCAAAGCTGTATGGTCCAGCAAAGCTTGAAGTTCCACTTCAAAGCTAGTTTCAGTAACTTTTATGCTATCTTCGGCGGGATAACAGTCCTTTTTCGCTTTTTGTAAAAGCGAATAGCAAGGATAAATTTCTTTTCGGCCACCTTGTATTAATTCCCACTGCCCTCTTGTAAAATTACCTTCTACAAATAACGCTAATGCTTCTTGTGGTGTGTATTTTCTCGCGATTGGTACTTTTTTAGCTGACCGTATTGCTTTTCGGAACTTTTTAGCTCTGGTAGGCGTTGACGTTATTTCTTTCATAATCTTAGACGCATCAACATTTCCCGAAGTACCTTGACTCACGCTTGCAGCGTACGTCAATTCCTCAACAGGTACCCGGTCCCGTAAATCTTTTGTTCTTCGACGCTTGCTTCGAGCACACAATTCTCCGAATTCTTTTGTTCGTCGGCCTGCTTTGTGGGTCCAAGAAGGTAGTTCCAGTGATACATTAAGCCATTCCATATTGTTTTCTACGAATCTCTTATCAGTATTACGGGCTGCTGACCATCTTTCTTTGAAACTGGTCTTGAAATATTTCAAAGAACGGGTAAGAACACTTGTTTCTTCGGGTGGACATGAAGTTAGTTGCGCAAGTCTTTCTTCCAACAACGAAAATTTTTCTTCAATCTTCTTTCCTTTGAACTCTTTGATAATAGTATAGAGCTCCATTCTGGTGATTTTTTTGACTCTTTCCGAAGGATCTATGACAAAAGAAAACAAAAAAATAAGCTTTGTCAGTATAATTATAATCTTCCCCATATTGTTTGAACCACTATAAAAAATTATGGGGTACGTTGGGGGATCATTTTATTCATGTTTCTACTTCCTTAGAGTCTACATTTTATGCCCACATAAAAATTTCGAGGCGACAAGGCGCGACACATAAACAAAAACACTAATATATTTCAAATTTCTTTAAAAAAAAGTCAAAAAAGTGCCGCTGTTTATTGATGGCTATACAAGTAATAAATTTGGAAGAAACGTAGTAAAATAAACTTCAATCTATAGTACTAACCTTCTATATCCATGTCCGAATAGTTCGTCTCCTGTCGTTTGCTACACGAAGCCATTTTAGCACAGAAAACTGATAAACACAAACGAGAGCGCCGAGAACAAAGACACGCGTACAGTGCGATGACTGGGTTCCGACTGACGTTGTGTGGCACTTGCGCGGGAGTTGAGGGTTGGGGGTCTGCCTTTTGATCAACCGGTTATCGTAGGTAAAGAAACATGTATTTTGGGTGCGGTTGGATTAACATCACTATTTTCAATTTTGTCCGGTTTTTTATGTGTAATACGTGTGTGTGCGACGCTCCAATAACATTAATAACCGACTAGATGTTATCCCACTTAGGATGTGGCTAGGAAATCAGCGACTACCTGGATATTTCAATGCGGAATTTTCGCGCTGAAGTTATAGGCTTAAATAAAATTTTCTTTTGGGAGATACGGCCATGGATTGGGTGGAATTACAGCGGGTGAACACATGCTTCTACTTACTAAATCTTCACGATATTCCCTTTGATGGAGATCCTGGTTTAGCAAAATGCTATGTAAAAATACGAAACTTAATAATAACCGGCTAGAAATCATATCAAACGATCCCAAAATCTCAAGATAAAAGAGAAGGTTGCAAGTGTAAACGCGAATTTTATTTTGAGGACTTAGAACGAAGGATCCTGACGATAGCTACCTCGACGAACAATAGAACTGTTCGTTTATTAAATGATACAAGGGACACAAGAAAAGGAATGGGCGTCCTCTCCAGCTGATTTCCTAGCCACGACCAAATTATACAGGGTGTTTGTTGCATCGTGTGCCAAATTAAAATGGTCGACTGAAGGGGTAGCTAGCCTTTCAGACCCCTTAACACCCCTCATGCTCTGTGGATTTTTTTTTATCGACTTTTTATTGTTTTCTAAAAAAAAGACCCAAATTTTACATTCAAATACAGATTTTAAAAAAAAATAAGGCGTAGACTCTGTCTTTTATTTTTATTTCGATGTGTATTGTTTAAGAATACTTTTAAATACAAAATTAGTGATATTAGTCACCTAGTTTTTTTTTTAATTCACTCGCAAAGGTAAAACTTAAATTAAAGCTGTACATGTTACAGCTATTTATAAGGCTACAAAAAAAAAAAACCAAAAGCGACCGGGATCTTCCAACTCCCTCATTAATTCTCCAGTCTATCCTCTTTCTAATGATGTGCCACATGCCATAAAAGTATTTTAACAACTTTGTGAATTCGCTAGAATTGTGAATCAAGTCACATAAAACTACATTCCAAATTCTAATGAAAAAATATTTATTGCGGAACTGTTACTTGAGAAAGAGGTAAAATTTGTTTTCTCACTCTTTCACAGTAAAATCTATCTTCTATCTCTTTCTTGCATACCTTAAATCGGTTTGAACAAATCGCGCCGCCCGACCCGCCATTTTTTTAGTCGAGACATGACTGCCTCTGCTACCTAACGTGTGTGCTAGTTCACCATACTCCGCGATTCTTTTATTACTTTGTTATCGTTAAGTTTTGCTGGTTCTTGTTACATTTGTTTAATTTTTGTTGTTATTGTTAAACTTTGAGTTTTTTGTTATTGCAATGGCGACATTCTCTAACGAAGAATATGCGGACATCATGATGGCTTACGGAGCCGCTAATGGCGTCGCTCGTGCAGCGCAACGACTTTACCAGGAACGCTTTCCTGGTAGACGATTACCTGGCCGCAGAGTCTTCCAAGACACATACCGACGCATACGCGAGACTGGCAGTGTTACTTTTAATGAACCAAGGGGCCATATTGTGCGACATAATGTTGAAGTAGACGAGAGAATACTGGCACTTTTTGAGGAAGACCCTACAAGAAGCATTAGAAATGTGGCATCACATCTTGATATTTCAATATGGAAAGTGTGGAAAGTACTTCGTCAAAACAAAAAGCATCCATTCCACTACACTCCGGTGCAAGGTACGTAATTTTAAACTAACTTTAAACCCGTGCAAGCTTTGTTTGACCTTGCCTTTGTTTAGCAGGTAATGGGTATGGTATGGCGTCACTTCCAGGTAGTGAATCTATTAGCACGAACAGCGGGTCCTTTCTTGTGCAATTACTTATTGCCCAAGAGAAATTTAAAAGAGTTTTTTGTTTGTTGCAGGTCTTGAGGGTGGCGACTTTGAGAGACGAGTGGCTTTTTGTCGGTTTCTTTTACACACGGATGTGGATGATCCTGATTTTTTAAAAAGAATACTGTGGACGGATGAATCCAAATTTATCAAGGATGGGATCCTCAATTTACACAATTTGCACCACTGGACAACGAAAACGCAAAACCCACGTGTTAAAAGACAGAAATCTTCTCAAAGAAGGTTTAGTGTAAACATTTGGGCAGGAGTGATTGGGAATCAGGTAATTGGACCGCATTACCTGCCCGATAATCTCAATGGCGAAGACTACCTGAAATTCCTACAAAATTACCTGCCCGAATTAGTGACCGATGTGCCCGTATATAATGAACGTGTGCCCATTGTATTTCAAAATGATGGCTGTCCCGCGCATTGGCGATTGACTGTGAGGGAATATCTCGACAATGTGTTCCCCAATGCATGGATTGGACGCGATGGCCCTATTCCATGGCCGCCACGTTCCCCAGATCTAACTCCGTTAGACTTTTATGTCTGGGGACGTGCCAAAGAGTTGGTATATGCCACGGAGGTTCCAACTAGGGAGGTATTAGTCCAACGCATAGAAGCGGCATTCAATACTATTAAGGAGGAAATACGACTTCGTACAACAACTGTTGAAATACGAAACAGGTGTCGGGCCTGCATTCGCAACAGAGGCCAACAATTTGAGCAAGATTTGTAACAATGATTAAATAAATGTTAAAAATGCAATTTTGTTTTTTTATTTCAAGTAAATCCCACGAAAGATACAGATATGAGACACGAATTTACCTAACCATAAGAATGAGATAGCAGATTTATAGGTTTGACAGGTATTATTTAAGAGATTTTTTTTAAAATCATAATTTTGAATATTAGCCTTAGGTGACTCGATTCACAATTCTAGCGAATTCACAAAGTTGTTAAAATACTTTTATGGCATGTGGCACATCATTAGAAAGAGGATAGACTGGAGAATTAATGAGGGAGTTGGAAGATCCCGGTCACTTTTGATTTTTTTTTTGTAGCCTTATAAACAGCTGTAACATGTACAGCTTTAATTTAAGTTTTACCTTTGCGAGTGAATTAAAAAAGAACTAGGTGACTAATATCACTAATTTTGTATTTAAAAGTATTCTTAAACAATACACATCGAAATAAAAATAAAATTCAGAGTCTACGCCTTATATTTTTTTTTTAATCTGTATTTGAATGTAAAATTTGGGTCTTTTTTTTGGAAAACAATAAAAAGTCGATAAAAAAAAATCCACAGAGCATGAGGGGTGTTAAAGGGTCTAAAAGGCTAGCGGATGACTCCTTCAGTCGACCATTTCAATTTGGCACACGATGCACCAAACACCCTGTATAATAGTCTGCAAGCATCAACCCCTCTTATATTCTCACTAACTGTTTATTAATACTTTTCGCAATACTAAAAGCCCACTAAGAATATTTTATTATTCATTCAATTCGATTTTAACGATCGCCCATTCACATAAGTATGTTATTCTTTGCACAATATGTAACTTTTGTCTTATATGGACGTGGTTAGGACATCGTCTCCATAAGATATTCATAGATATGGACATTAAACAGCTTTGGTTCTGGACACAAAACCCCTTATTACAAAACAAGGTTTATCTTCAGACCCAGGTTTAAAACATGGAGCCATTATCGAATTTCGAACTTTATTCCGACTATGGTAAAGTTCCTAAACACAAAACTGACAACTTAGTACCAAACTAAGTTTTCAGTTTTGTATAAAGAACGGTATTTCAATCACTGTTACGTTCATATTACAAAAACTAGCTCCATGGTTTAAGAAATGTCAAAATATAAATCTTGTTTTGTAATAAGGCGGAAAATGTTTATTGTTTATTTATGTTATAATTTTTTTGTTTTATTTGTTAATTTGCTTTTGCAAAAGCTTTTAACTATATATTATAATTATAATATCATATTCATCATATTTATTGTTATTATTCTTTATTATTAAGGTTCCGTACCTTAAGAGGAAAAAACGCAACCCATATAGGATCACTTCGTTGTCCGTCTGTATGTAAAGCCCCTTTTTCTCAGGAACGCGTGGAGGTATCAAGTTGAAATTAATATAAAATTTAAATACGCAGGTCTACGGTCCCTTGGTGAATATAAAAATTACCAATAAAAAAAATACGGCGATTTAAGGCTTCTACAGACCAGCGCGACACAAAGCCCCGCGTGTCGCGCACGAGCTGTGCCTTTGTGTCGCGTCGCGAGTCGCGCTGGTCTGTAGAAGTCTTAATGCGATATATTTTGACACTTGCAAATAAATCAAAACCTATAGGGTACCTACTTCCCGTTGACCTAGAATCATGAAATTTGGCAAGGTCTAAAGGCTTCTACAGACCGGCGAGTCTCGCGACGTGACACAAAGGCACCGCTCGTTGCGCGACACGCGAGACGTATGCAGAAGCCTTAAAGGAAAAAGTCCGAAAATTGATAATTTGTAGTTTTATTACATAAAAAAATTCTTTTATGCGATTACAAACTTAAATTTGTAGTTGGCAATTTGACCATGTTGTATATCTAAGTATGGGAGAACATGTTTTTCAACAGTGTTAAGTTTGTTTTTCGTATAAAACTTATCCCAACTACCACAACAACCCTTCATTTTGCGTGGTCCGACACGTACATGCCCGATTTTTTTAAAATGATTATATATTTTTTTTTTTGCTGCCTCGTTGACATGTATTGTTGGACCAACATTTGCAAGCATTCGCAAAATCGAAATTTAGACTGCTGCTGCTTTTGCAGGTTTACTGTTGTGATCCGCCTCGGTGACATGAACATACCGTTCTATGCGACAAAGACCACAAAGTTTCAAATCAGAAGTCTATTTAGTAAATAGACTTCTGATTTGAAACTTTGTGGCGAAGGGTGATTTTATGAGAGAGTTAAGCCTGAGCAAAAAAAATCTTTTCTATAAAAAAAAAACTAGCCACGACGTCGATTTCGAATAGAAATTGAACTCACTGGGTTATTTTAGAGCAAAATGTTTTGTTGTTGGGATATAAAGGCAAAAAATGAAATGTAGGGGCTTTGTAATGTTTTAATTGTATGGTGTATTAAATACCTACAATGTGATTATTATATTATTTGGCATTATTATGCACTACTGACTGTGTGCCATTTTTAAATAACGATAGAGTGGTTATGTTCCGAATGTCCGAAGGGAAGCCGGTAGGAATCGTGTTATACGGTACTTTCGCCACTGCTATTTACCTATGAGGCAGCCATTACAATTTCAATCTTTCAAAATCCAAAATAAAGCATTGTGATAATTTTCGTATAGACTGATTTATTGTTTCATTATTATAAAGTGCTATGATGAATCTTAAATCCTTAAGCAATACTGCCATCAACCACACCCTAAAAATAACAATGAAATTACACATATTAAACTCCTCGCGATCCAACTCACCGCTATCAGCATTGCGAGAGCGATGTCGTGGTGCCCTGATAAGAACTAGGTACTCAACTCATTGTTACTGAGCCCCATCAATCTAACGTTGCGCAAACTACAGTAGATGGTATCGGCGTGAGGCAACCGTTGCTCCCAAACTGTCCGTAATACCCGTCCCCGCCCAGATAAAACCTCATCACTTAGCAAAAAGATAATAACTGCAATCCACTTTATTATACTTCTGATTGGGGCTATTTCTTAAGTGTTCCGACATCATTGCAGCCTTCGTAGAAAGGTTGATTAAAAATTTAGCCGTCTGGAATTTCATCATCTCAAGTTAGTTTTGAGCAGATATTAATTTGAGCTTACTTTATTTTGTAGCCAGAATAATGAAGAGGAAATTGTGTTTTACTTCATATTCAGCCCCATAAAAAAATACCCCATTACTGCAAAAAATCCTTGTTACAGTTAACAATGGAAAATTCGATCTCTAAACTAATTAACTCCCCAACTAGGGGTGTAATTCATTTCGATTGACGCACAATACTATTGTACACATTTCTAATTTAAAATTTGATTGCATCTCGTCGGAGCACCCCTTGCGTTCACATTGTCGCTCGTGTGCGAGTCACGCTGACTCGTGTGTTGACCCCAGCTACTGCTGCCCATTTGCCTGTACCAGCACAAGGGAGCAGTAAAGCTTTCTATAAATCTAATCGAGGACCGGCGACAACAGCTGTAAAATTTTACGACTTCCGTCGATCGCGGGCTGCTGCGGCCGTTTGCTCGCCAGTCCACATGCGAGCGTCCGAGATACAAATCCCAATGTCACATGCATAATCGTCCCACTGATGCTGTCTGTGCATCTCGCGCTCCTTATAGTGATTAATTAGTCGCAAGGTCGTCGCGTTTTGTCTTTCTCCATATTTATACGACAGCAAGCAATCCTCCTTGGGACACAGACGTCTGCAGCCACTAATCACAACCAAATCGGGCTCGCGACCGTCCACTCCGCCGTCGCGCCGTTTCGTCCATCCACGTTTGACCGTAACCGTTTCTAGATCGAACCTTTTTAGTACAGCAGCTAGACGCCGGCGCTGCGAGGGCACCTGTCCACCGAGCCTTATTTATATAAGCATATACATACCAGCGCGCGAATCTACAACTTTATGACATTCAGGGCAGCTGAGTCATGATTCAATCGGCTCGTGAGTCGCGCTCCGATGTACGATTTAACGCATTATCTATAAGATACGATTAAGAAATACGACCGAGATGATGGATGGTGCTGGAGGCGTCCTGTTACGCTGAGCGCGATCGATGGAGCGTGTCGATAGCCATCGGCGCGGAGGTATCGGACGCGCATCGATCGTCGGCGCGGGCGTCGTTGTGCAACGCTTATGAATAATTACCGGCCGGTGAGGCGGCGGACGCTCGATTCACTGCCAAGGACGCCTTTTCGCTTTTAGTCGGTCATCGATCGCAGCGCGTTGCGCAACGCGACGGGGGTTTCGCTGTCGGGCCCGTCGCGCCCGTTGCGCCACGCACCGTGAGAAGTGCACGCGACTAATGACGCGTTGCTCAAGCGGCGCAACCCGCCCACAAATCGCTATATTATGCAGAAAGTGAGTCGGAACAAATGGACGCGCTGCGCTGCACCCGGCCCGCATGTATTGCGGGACCCCGGCGGAAAGTGAACGCAGAGCATGATGAACGGATTCATATTAACCTGATTGTGATTTATAACGTCGCAGCAGGGTTGGATTTAGGTAGGTTGAAAAAGATAGTACAAAAAAATGAAAAGGATAGTATTTATAAAAAAAATATAGTACACTTTCATTATTTTTAATTTAACATATAATAGTCAAAATCAACACCCGTTAAGGCAAAATTTACTCCTCTTCTAAGTTTATCAGTTCTTGAATTACTATTAGTCACTAAAATGGCGTCTATGGATTGTGTTGCCAGTTTGTTTCGTATCTTCACACAAAAATTCGCAAGCGGTTGTTAAAGCATTAAGCAAACTTTGATTGAATTTCGAATGGAATGGAAGGAACGAGATTAGTGGAAAGAGAGAAGTGTACTGCGAACGATAATCGGGGAATCAACACAGAAAACATCTCAAGATCAGAATTCGGTCGGATACACGCACGGTCGAAATATTCATAATATGATGTAAAACTAAGAATTCGGGAGCAAACTTTAAATTATAGTATTTTAGCGTACTAGGTATCCTTAGATGTGGATAGTATATAGTACAAAGGGCGAAATTATAGTATAAATACTATAATTATAGTACAAAATCCAACCCTGCGTCGCACCACCGCTCTCAGCGACGTTTTATATGAAAAAATTAACGTTTTATCGGTGCACTACCCGCGGCTCGCATATTCATAAAGCTGACGGGCCCTCATAAATATTTGTTGCAGACCAGCTTTATCAATGTGATAGGGAACGATAAACAACTAAATTACAAAGATCCGATGCACGGATTGCGTTGTAACTGATTATGACATTTTTAATAAGACGTTGTACGATCCATAAAACGCGAGATGTTGCATCAAACTCATAATCTTGTGATCTAAAATGTTATCGCTCTCAATCTTAGTTCGATTCATCGTACCTATCTTATAGGAGGAGCAGTAAATGCTAGTGGCAATGCATTTTGATTACGCTATCATCGATCTTCCAATGGACTCCCATTTTACTTTATTATTTGATGATGATATAGAATTTCCAAGGGGAACTTTGTTTCGTAATTCGTAATCTTTAGAAAAACTTGTTCAAATCAGGGACCGTACAACCCCGGTTAAGAGTTAAGCCTTTCGAAGGGGTAACCCATTCAATGGGTTACCTTTATCATGATGTAACCCATTGAAAAGGTTTTATACTAGAAACCCATTGAAAGGTTTACATGATAACCCATTCAATGGGTTCTATACCTACTTGAAACCCAAACATGAAAAAATATTAATATTATGTTATTTCGATTTCCGCCCAGCACGCGTAGCATGACCAATTCTATCTCTATTCTACCCAGGGACCATTTTGGTTAACCTTTTAGAAAAACCCTATCGAAAACCCTTTCGTTTCGTTTTCGTTTTTAAATAAAACGACACTAGGAATTTCTCCTGTATTGTAGGTGCGTTTACAAACATTTAAACTCACATACACAAACAGCCAGACCCGGAACAACTACTTGTAGGTCATACAAATATTTGTTCCGTGTGGGAATCGAACCCGCGACACACAGCGCAGCAGTCAATCGCTTAACCACTGCGCCAACCGTGTCGTGTCTCAATGAGTTACCAAAATTTAATTTAAAAGCTATTCATAAGGGTTACCCATATCGTATGGGTTTTGTTTACCCGCTTAGAAAAACCCTATCGAAAACCCTTTCAACGGGTAACCAAAATTGTCCCTGGTTCAAACTGAGACCAAAATCGAACAGTATAGCTAAAATTTGAAAGATTTTTTCATGTTTTTTGGAAAAACTGAACACGATCAAATTTTTTAATTACACCAACGTTTTAATGGAGTTACAACGGCGCCGCAGGCATGCAGCATGGCAACCAGCTTTTGAGTGTGTATTTCCTTTCACACTATTATCGTGTCTCAAATTAAAGTTTCCTACATAAACAAAATCAGCGTCCGTTCGGTACGGGATGCGTTTTTGCCACTCCTGCGCAGCTGTCGTTGTCGTCGGGCAGGTGCGTTCGTTTTCGCCGAATTTCGTCGTCGTCCGTTGCGGCTGCACAGACTTCTTGCTCGGCTGACGTAATCATTGAAATAAATGCCGACTTTAAATGGGCAAAAAGAATTGATGCTATTTCGGGCATCCTGTGAGTAAGTGCAGCGGAATGATTCATAAGTCTGTTGGGAATTTACCAGTGATGTCAAATGGTTAAGTATATTTGTAATACTATGGAATATCATTTTTAATAAACGAATTTATTGGAATACGTACTGGTCCTTTTATATTTTGGTGACAGTTTATGGAGACTCCAACAAAGTCCAAGTACATTATGAAACACTCGCGGTGTACGCAATTGCTAGCGAAAAAATTGCGCAATTTTATCTTTCTTTCTCTAAACAAAACATGGATTCGGGTATAGGTACTTACTTGCTACCTAGCAAGTATAAGTATCAACGTAAGTACACCCACTTGTCGATAAAATAATCAAATTATAAGTTAGCTTTCTATGTATAATTTCTCAGTAGATCTGCCTACGTAGACGGTTGCACTGCGCAACAGTTGTGTGGAATGCGCACGCGCATCTCAGGTCAACGCGCGACTTGACACAGTGACACGGTGTCAACAGTGTTTCATACATTTTACACGATAGATAAACTTCTTAGTATTTGCGTAGGCATCATGCGCCTATTTCTTTTTAGGGTTCCGTACGTATCTCAAAAGGAAAAAAACGTAACTCTTATAGGATCATTCGTGTGTCTGTCTGTCTGTCCGTCTGTCACAAACGATTCGCTACGAATCTACTGGACCGATTAAGTTGAAATTTGGTACACACATGAGCTTCTGTGATCCAAATCCAAACACGGACGTGTAACGTAATAGATGAATTTTGAATATGGGGGTCACTTTTGGGGGCAACTTAGAAAATTAAAAAAACAACGCAGGGTAACGCATCAATTTAGTATATGTAGGCAATAGGTGTTATATCAGCTTTTCCTTCTACTATTGGTGATTATAAGACTAAAAATCACCAAAAGTTAAATATAACTAGAGGCTTAAAAAATCACATCAAACCAGTGTGCTACAGCATTTTGTGACCACCCTATCTTCGGGTGAACAGCCCTAAACGTAAACAAACCATCCCCATCCACAATATTATGATTTCCATCCTAAATCAGGATAAGTGTCATTGAATTAATGTCAATTTTACACGCGATAAGCGCTGTACAAAGATGAGCGTCATCCCCTTTCACGGCCTATTTATTTTATTTGGGTTACGGAGGCGGGGTCCATCGATCCGTGCCGTCACGCCCTTAGCTAGCCAAGTATAGCATGTTTACTGGATAGTGTAACGTAGATAGCAGAAGTAGCGTTTAGGGATGTAGTATTAGTTTATTTTACATTCTGTGATTACTTACCTTAAACTCACACACTGTTTTTTTTTTTTTTTTAAGAAAACGTTTTATTTTTTTTTATTTTACAATGTTTGTAAATATGTGAGCACCATGTATCTATCACATAATTAATTTATCTGTCATTGCTTCATTATTAATTCTTTTTACCTATTCTGGTAAGTATAGTAATTTTATTCTAGGTGCCATCGTCTTCACATATAATTCTATAATTGATACCTATACTAAATATTGTAAGACATTTTAAAAGAGTAACGGTGGAGTTTCTTGCCCGTTCTTCTCCATACGAAGCTACCTTTTGGAAGGGGCGACTAGAATCAATTCTATTTTATTTGTAAATTTTGACGTTCAAAAGTGCCATTGATGTGCCTATTTGAAATAAATAATTTGCCTTTGACTTTTTAGGTACTTAGGTAAAATAATTAATTGTGGGCGTCCAAGCAAAAAGGGACAAGTAGTGGGGTAGTGGGGTATTGAGTTAGGACTAGATTCGGATCTTGAATAGTCAATTGATAATAAGGATTAAAAATATTTAAACGCTCATTTTTTTTATCAGACATTTAAGTTGAAATTCTGGAACAGCTTGATTTGAGAAAAAGCATTTTCGACCTGGTATTTTTTTACTGGAGAGGGCTATGCTTGGAGTTTCCCTACGTGATCGAATCAGAAATGAAGAGATCCGCAGGCGAACCAAGGTAACCGACATAGCCCGAAGAATTGACAAGCTTAAGTGGCAGTGGGCAGGGCACATTGCTCGCAGAACTGATGGCCGATGGGGCCGAAAGGTTCTGGAGTGGCGACCGCGTACCGGAAGACGTAGTGTTGGAAGGCCTCCTACAAGGTGGACCGATGACCTTGTGAAGGCCGCAGGTATCCGCTGGATGCGGGAAGCACAGAACCGGTCGAAGTGGTGGTGCTTGGGGGAGGCCTATGTCCAGCAGTGGACGTCTTTCGACTGAAATGATGATGATGATGATTTTTTTACTAAAATTTTATCTTTAAATTTCTGGTACTTAGAAACATCATATAAAGTCATTTACTATACGAACTTGTAGATAATTGAGCATTAATTAATAATCAATTAAAGTCGTGAAATGTAATTTTCTCCCCTACTTTACAAAACTGCCTATATCTCGAATGCAGAGAACTGGACCCTTTTTGAAACAATTTCGGTATTATATTCGAAAAAATACTAGTAGTTTTAGTTTTTTTTAGTATATAAAAATATATACTTAGTATTGGAAAACAAAATAGGAACCGTGCATAGTATGAGGGTTAATTTATATTTCTTGAAACTAAATACATTATTACTGTTCCCACATTAATATTAAACATCCACCGTCTATAAATAACTAATCGTAACTTAATTACAACACAAAAACAACCCCTATTAATTTACAAACTTAATTACACAACTCAATCAAACCAAAACGAGAATCCCAATCGACCTTCCCATTTTCCATGTTAGAATAAGACCTAAAAATTGTCGGTCGCTAGCCACCCCAGCCGTGACCCGGGCGAGGTCACTCGGCCACGGGGTGGCGATATGCCCTCTAGCCGCCCCCGATTGCCCTCCGTTGCCCTCTGTTGCCCTCACTACGTCCTCCACGTGCCGACATTGGCCTCAATACCCAATTGTTTTACGTGTACGTTACGGTACGGTTTGCGTAACCCGCTCAGGTTTTGCGTACGCTACGATATTAATTTATGTTACAATGAGTCGCTAGTAATGTTTTTGTTAATTAATAGAATACAGTCATGTACCCATGCAACGACATTGAACTAGATACGTGGGAAATTCACTTTACTTAGATTTTCTGTTTTATTGTTTAATATTCATTATGGGTTTCCCTTTTTCGGTGCCTGTTATAACATTGAGAAACACTTTGATGTTCAATCAAGCAGAAATCATCTCATGAGTCAGATTACGCAGAATTTTAACGAGCTTTTGATTCACCAGTGCATGTTCATTCAATAAGGCCCATCTCAGATGCTTATGTTTCTACATTAAATATTCATAATTATTTACATTAGAATAAACAGCAATTAAGCAGCTTAGTCGCGCTATCTACAGTTTGTAGCACCATAATGAAGAAGCTTAATTCGAGTTCATATATCTGTCTTGAATATACATAGGTAATATCAGTCTCAGTTGAAATCCATTTACAACACGGGTTAGAGAATTGCCTTGCTTCTCATTGGCTGAGGAATACCTTTATTTATTCTGTAACTAGCTTCTGCCCGCAACTACGTCTGCGTAGACTTCAGAATTGGGTCCAGAGAGAAATGAAAAATTTAATTTACCAGGATAAAAGGGTCCTTGTTAATCCAGGTTATAAACTATCTGTGTACTAAATGTCATCCGAATTCAGTTTCATTCACGTTCAGCCGTTTTTGCGTGATGGAGTAACAAACATACAAACTTTCCCATTACTTGTACTAGTACTTACTTAGCTTATAAGCAGTCAATGATCAATTCCTAGATATCGTATCTCAACTTTGATACAGGATCGTAACAGGATCTGCGTATTCCATGCAGATTTTAACCAAGATATTAGTGACAAATTTGCGCTCATACTTAGTAACCAGTAACCACATCCCACTTAAATGGAATACCGCGAAATATTTCACACAGTCGATCTCTCGTTTGGCCAGCAGTAAATCTTGAATCATACACACATACATTCCGAGGAACGGTGTTGGTAATGGCAACAAAGTGCAGAAGTGCAGAAAATGTAGTCAAACCAGTACGTACCAGTTGCGCATTTTGGGCACTCACATGCCTACTGAAAATGAAGGCAAAGATAATATAGATTTGCTCCTGCAATCCTTTTCCAATTTCTCTACATCATGTTTCACTCTATCAACAAGATGTAGTTCTGCAACAACCAATGCAGCCTGCCAATGCAGTTTGTTACACACTGCACTGCTGGCCACGTGATGGCACTAAAATTATGATATCGACTGTTGCATAGAGTGATCCTTCTGATCCCATCTCGTGGCGTGGCCGGCGCCGGCGCCCGCGCCACGCAGCTAATTGCGAACTGCGCGCGCGCAATCAAACCACAGATTTATGCGATGCTTAGAATTAGCCGCAAACCTAAACACCTCGCTTTCCCACTCATTGTTGGTATAACTATATTACATAATATGCGATAATGTAGATAATCCTTTGTTCCGCAGCATAACAGCATCGTTTACGGTCCTAATGAGCCCTATTCTAGGAAATTTAGTGCTTGCTCCAGCAACTAGTTTTGGGAAATGGGTTCGTTATGCGCGAAAGAGAAAGTCTAAATAACGACCTATGCTAATTATGCTATGCTAATGTAGATAGGTACACAATATTCTGGGTTCCTGATTCCAATCAGGAACCTATCATGTTATATTTATGTTTCGATACCCTTCCTGAAACATTATCTACAATTTTCGTTTCTCTGCCGTTCCAATACATTTGAGCTGTCTCATAAAAATAGTTCGGAACCAATTCCCATAAATCCTTGATGTACGGCGTCTCCATATATCACCTGTAAGGATCCCCTCACGACCTGTGCGTCTGTGCGCGTGCGCCGCTCTTCTCGGCTGGTAATTATTCCGACTTATGCCGCCTAATGGCCGCCCCTGATGTGTTTACGAGCAACACTTCGTCTCAAACGGCGACAGTCTAATGAAATCAACCGCTTACAATGACGGTAGTATCACATTTGCCTTCAAACCTGATATAAGGGGTTTCAGTCAATTTCATAGGCTGTAAGACTTTCTATTGCGATAGCTTTCGCGCTGGCACTTGATTTTATGTCCTCCGTTTTGCTATCGCACTAGGAACTCATTTTAGATTTGAACATAACATAAATTTGTTTAAGCCCTTCCTACTGGCCTAAATGTTGGGAATATATTGGACCGCAGTAATTGTAGCCATAATCTTATTTATCACCGTGAGAATTATACACACCGTTTTGCATTTGTTGAAGTTTTACTTACCTGGATCTGTTGATTCTATCACATAGTTTTCCATCCTGCCGACGCCGGCAGCACCCCCTCTCATCTCCAAACACACACTAACACTCAAAACGTTTTCACATATTTATTTATTTATTTAAACTTCTCGTACACAATAAGGTACAAAGGCGGACTTAATGCCTTAGGCATTCTCTACCAGTCAACCAAGGGTGGTGAAGAGATAAGATGGCGGGTGCTCTGATGGAGAGAAAATAATAATATTAAAAAATATTAAATTCTAACCTATTTATATTACTATAAATAAAATAGGTGCTCAAGTACATAAATAGATTATAAACTTATAATACATATACATACGTACATATATACTATAACATATCCCTATATTATATATATATATATAAATATAATACATACAAATTCAAGGAAAGGAGGTAATTGAGATGACTCTACGCTATTTGTTTTGTAAATAACTCTGCAATTTCCGCTTAAATGCATACCGACTGGTGGCCGTCCTGATATCAAGAGGAAGCGCATTCCAGAGAAGAATGGACTGAATATGATAGGAAGAATGAACAAAGTCAGAAGTATGAGAAGGACAGAGTAGAAGAAGATTGTTGGAAGAACGCAGGTTCTTAGCGTGTGAAGAACATAGATACTGGAAGTGAGACATAAGATAAGAAGGAGGGCTGGGAGAGTTGAGAAGGGAGAAAAGTGAGGTCAACATATGCACGTAACACTCACACGCCACGACACCCTTCACACATACACAACATACATAAATACATACATCACCAACCACCAAATACACACTACATACACATAATGTACGTACATAAGGTTTTTTTTTTTTTTCTTTTCTTCTCACTATTATACAAACCTTATCTTTGACAATTCTTTAATTCTAAATTTACTTGTATACTCCCGAAAATCGCTCGACTTAATGTAATGAGACACTGCCTCCCAAGATACATTAGTTTGGGAGACAGGGTTTCTATTGTTACTGGACTTTCGACTTCATTGCAGTCACTAACCACCTTTTGTATCCATTAATTGTGTAATGTTACTCAAGTCTGTTTACCATTCTGTGTTATTGCAAAGTTTATGTTTTTTGTGAATAAAAATGTATTATTATTATTATACATTTAAGCTTTTAGATTGTGCAACTTTGTAGTGTCTCATCAAAAACGCCTGTCAATCAACATTAATATTAAATTCTTTCTTTTCCATTATTCCAGGGGAAAGTTCGCATCAGTCCGCAAGATTCGCCACCTAGTTTCCGGAGAAGAGTACGCGGCAAAGATAATACGCAAGAGGAGACGCGCGGCTGACACGACGCGCGAGATCCTGCATGAAGTGGCCGTGCTCGACCTGTGCGCAGAGTGCACGCGCGTCGTCAGGTTACACGAGGTAAGATGGGATAACATATTAACTACGTAAAAATAATAAGTTGTATTATTTTTCTGGTGATTTTGAGCATCGGAAAAAATGTGGGGGCATTTTGTCGAGAGTAGAACGTGTCTGTCGAAAAAAAAACTAACAAAAACAACAACAAAAACAAATAACTTTTCCCGCTACGATATTTCCTTTTCGGACAAACTCGCAACTCTGGCAGGATATAAAGAGATGCTATAGTCAATTTTTAATTTAACTAGAGTTAATATTAGAATGTGTGTTTGGGAATAATAAAAGACTGGATAGTGCAGCAGTCTTTTTTTTATTGTTAAAAACTTTACTCCAAACGTTTTGGTAGAACGTACCTTCTCCGTTAAAGAATTATGGGCTATGAGAACTTGATCTAATAATAACATTGTTAGCAATCATCTAACCACCCAACTCAACTTTCCAGGTATACGAAACCCGTTCAGAAGTGGCGATTGTCCTAGAATTATGCGCTGGCGGGGAACTGCAGCGTCTCCTTGACGAAGAAGACCGCCTTTCAGAGGGCGCAGCCCGAAGAGCCCTACGCCACGTGCTCGAAGGCCTGGCGCACCTGCACGCACGGAGGGTAGCGCACCTTGACCTCAAGCCTCAGAACCTGCTCCTCACAGCTGGTGGAGAAGAGCTGCTTATATGTGACTTCGGTATAAGTCGCGCTATACAACCCGGAGCACACGTCCGGGAGATATTAGGCACACGGGACTATGTTGGTGAGTGTTTTTTTGAAGTTATTTTTGGGTTTTTGTCACGATTAAGTAACCTGCTAATGGTTTTATTGTGGCATAATTATGGGGACAAACCTTATACCTATCAACTAAGAAGTAGAGTGCGAAAATCAGATGATTGTCTCTCAATGTAAGATACTGACTGATATACTCATATCAGTCAGTATCTTACATGCTTCTGGAACCCCTTCTGGAACCCCTTAGTAACCAACCCCATCTTGTACCGAAACCGACTTGACGTAGCAAATGTCTAGGCATTAATGAATTCTAACACAATGCCTAAGTGAAAGTTCCAGGGCTTAAATTAGAAATCACATAACGTCGACATTTAAAGAGCTGCCATCGAAATTTAATGAGTAGGGAGCGACTTGTTCCATAAATTGGGGAAAGTAATCGGCGCACCTTTAGAAATCCCTCGTGATCGAAAAGCTGTAAGTTAAAGTTGACTCGTCCAATGGGAGTTAAACGAAATTGGTTCGTCAATACGATAAGAAAGTCCCATAAAAATCAACTTTTATACCTCGTCATATAGGAGTCGTGAAAATACGTGTTTTTTGCCAAGTGTTGTAAAAGTCACTTAGCCATGAGTTCTTCGTAAATTTTTATGCGTGGAACATCCAAAAACAATCTTTTGTCTTTTTTTTAGAAGCACCTTAAATAGATTTTTGATGTGAAACATCTATAGGCGCACGTAAAACCGTTTACTGGCGGGGCGACGCATGCCGCGTGGCGATCGGCCACTATACAGTCTCTATGTAGTAGTGTGTAATTATGTGTGTGTAGTGCCATGTTTCACATCTGCCAGTCGTCCCGTGACGGCTTTTATTATTAGTTCTTGAAACAACAACAATTGATTACCACAACTCACCATTTTGGCATGTGTCTGAACTTTAGTTTTCCTGTTTTTGGTCAGCCAGGATTTGTATCTTCTTTATTCATCACTCATATATACCAGATATCTCGTAACATAAAAAAATAAAATAAAAATATGTTTATTGAAACAAAATACCTTTTGTATACAATTCAATACATTTCACAATAGGTAGGAACATTTGATTTAGGGAAAAGGTTTGAAAAAAAAAAAACATGATTACAATTTTTCCTAAAACGTAACCATTTTCTTCCACAGCCCCAGAAATCCTATCCTACGAGCCCCTATCACTCGCAGCCGACATCTGGTCGATTGGCGTGCTAGCCTACGTCCTCCTCAGCGGCTACTCACCGTTCGCGGGCGAGACCAAACAGGAGACGTACCTCAACATCGCGCAGTGCCACCTCAGCTTCCCCAAGGACCTGTTCCGAGGAGTCTCGCAGAGGGCCATACAGTTTATCAAGGAGACGCTTGTTGTAGATCCTAAGTAAGTATTGTTAGAGCTATTTGTGAACGATGTTATAACTGTGCTTCTCTGAGAGCCCTGTAAGAGCCAGAAGGCGCGGTAGGCCACGTAGATAAAAACTGGCTAGCTAGTCCCACTAGTCAAAATTAATAAAGAAAGCAAAAAAATGTGATAAGCCCGTATACGTACGTACGTATACCTATTATAAATAGACGCGTCATACACGAACATTAGTGCACTCAAAAACAGCGTAAGCCATGATTGTAGCTACGTACTTGCATACAACCATACAGCGCGTGAAGAAAGGGAAAGACATATACCGATATTTGTTGTTAGAAAGAGATGAATTTGATTGAATTTAGTTATGGCTGCTGCATGTTCATTGGCGCGTGCGTAATAATAATTATTATTATTGTAAATGTCAGGCAATTGCCTTGCATTTACTTTATTGAGCGCAGGTAACGCATCTAAAGGTTGGAAAAGCCAGCAATTTTTCAATTTCCAGCTATTTCAGTCCAGAGCCAGTGTGGACCATGTGGACCATTGTCCACACTAGCTGTGAACCGAAATTGCTGGAAGTTATGGGGGCCTTTGTCCAGCTGTGGGATATTGCAGGCTGACATTAACCACCGATAACTTTTTGAAATTGACAATTCTGGGTGCACTATGCAGATAACACTAATATCTAAAGCTAGATGGCTCTCATTTTTTTGAATAGCCTAATCTGAATTTAATCAAAATTCAGACTTCAATGTTTGTAAGTAAGATCAATACTTGTTTGAGATTTTAGTGGTTTTGGAGAATTTGCAATTTTAATATGTATATTTATTCAGTTCTTGTGTATTTTCAGGGGTCGTCTTACAGTGGAAGAGTGCCTGGAGCACCCCTGGTTGAAAGACGAGGCGGACTTGCCGCGCGCAATCGTAGGCGTCGGCTTTGACGCCACTGAGCTTGCTAGCGACGCCGATGACGATGCCGCTGACGACAGCGTCAACGGCGTCAACGGAACTAACGGAGTTAACGGGGTTAATGGAGTTAATGGCGTTAACGGAGTTAATGGATGTAACGGAGTTAATGGAGTTAACGGTCACAATGGCGTCAACGGATGCAATGGGACCAATGGGTCACATGATGATGAAAAAGGTGAGTTAATGTACGTTATCATCATCATCATATCATTCTATCACTTATTGACTTTTTTTTAACTAACTTAAACTTACTAATTGGTTGTGGAAAATATAACCTTGGAACCTTAATAAGCTTGGGAAATTATCGAACACTAAGGCCCGTATTAATAAACGTTCCCCAATGACGTACTCAAGTGAGTATTTATTTGATACGCCATTATTACGATATCAGCATGCTAACTTTAATGGACAAGAGTGTATACTTAGTCAAGAATCACGTGATTTTTGTTTTTTTTTGCATTCATTATTTTAAAGCAGTGGTATTTGAGGCATTCAGTCAAACTACATGAAGACATATTATTATTTTTTTGATAAAATCGACACAAATCAATTCCAAACAATCCACATTTAAACAATCTATTTCAAAGCTTGATCTTATCTTGAGTAAAATCAGCAAAAACTAATCATCAATAATTTTTCCAGAATCATCAGAGTCCCGTCCATCATCACCGCTGGGTCACGAGTGCGAGGAGCGCGACAAGCCGCTGAAGCATGCGCACGCGCGCGACGTGTCTCCCCCCTTCCCCGACGCACCCTCCACGCCTAAGGTGAGACGCGGCCACGCGCCAGTGTGAGCCCGCCCTAAGGACACGTCACGACACACACAGCCCATTCACTGGCGGTCAGGTTAGAAGTAATATGTACATGTGTGGATGTAGATGTGCTTCTCGAAGGTCCGGGGGGCTGCGCGCGAGTTCGTCTCGGCTGAAACTATTTTGTAAATGCTAGAAGAGAATACCGTGTCGTGTTATGTGACCTGCAGCAAACGCTTGCATGTGAGTGACGCTTCGGGGACCGCTAGTCGTAGTCGTGAGATGTAGTTAGGTTGGAAAATACACGAAAATTGTATTAATATATTTTATGCAACAGGTGTCCCGCAAATCCCACCCGCATGCGCCATCCGTGCTGGCGCTGTGCAAGAAGTTCCAGCCGGACTACGAGAAGCCGGCCAAGCTGCTCCACAGCGTGGGTCACGTGGGCCACAGCGAGTGCAGCTCGCTGGAGTGCACGCGCCGCGCGCTGCGGCCGCCCGAGCGCGCCGTGCTGTGCTAGCGCTGCGTGCCACGCCCTGTACATATAGACTTAAGTGTCGCCAGACAGTTGTATATTTCCTTAGCGAAGCCCCGATCGCGCGGACTGCTCGTTCGCCGACGATCGCGGCGCTCCCCCGACGGTACAAAATGCATAATGATGCGCCCGCGCACAGCTAGCGCTTGTAAATGTGTAAGAGGACGCGTTGTACATAATGCTGAGTTTGCACTGCCGACATGTACGTGAGAAATATTAAGTTCATACTATTGTAGTATTGGTTTGCGTTCGCGCTGCAGAAGACACGTTATAACCTATCAAGTGTAGAGAGACATTTCATCTGAAGTATCAGAGACTGCTGCTACCTAGGAAGTTGTGTATTCTCAGTGCTAACGTAATGTCGACGAAATGTTTTGAGGCATGTTCCGACGCTTGTGTTTTGAGCGTCGCAACATGCGCATGCGGCGCGTGCAAGCTGCTAGAGAGTGCTGTACATAAGGTCGCGTCGCGTCGCCGTTATATTTATTAGGACGCCGGCGCCGCGCCGCTATTACTTAGATAATTAAATTGTTGATGTGTCGATCACATTTTATATTCTAGTATCTAAGTGTTCAAATGGTTTAACAGATGATGTACGTTGTATGTTAGCCGAGCGGTATGGATATATTACCGATATGTTCGAGTGTTGGGACCAAAATTTCGTAAAGTAGGAGAAACGATTCCATATCGGTGCAGTTGTTGTCTTGTACGATATTAAAATTTTATCACCGTGTGTGACCGTTTACGGGATGTTGTTTAGGTAGGTAAATTGTTTATGATTGTCATGAGCTCAAATCTTGCGACTTAATTTTCTTTGTAAATGTGCTTAGATGAAACTTCATCGAGTGTTTTGTTAATTCATCCCCCATACTGAAAATGTTTCATAATATTTTTGTTATAACATAACTTTTGTTTTCGTCCATTTTGAATGCATTTTAACAATTTTGTTCAACTAAACTCGAAGATCCATTACCTTTGAAAGCTGTTGTGATCAATAACTCATTTGTAAAAAATAAATTATTGTGATATAAAATACTTGTTGTTTTAATTTACATGAACCCAAATTACACTTAACTGAAGTCA
Source organism: Tiliacea aurago (assembly GCA_948098905.1). Lineage (NCBI taxonomy): Eukaryota > Metazoa > Arthropoda > Insecta > Lepidoptera > Noctuidae > Tiliacea > Tiliacea aurago. Next base: position 24,270,889 of record OX402585.1, read on the forward strand.
AAGTATGTAAAAACACCGACAAAGTAGGTAATCGGAAATTAACATGATAACAATAAAGGCACTATTCCACTGCTGCGTGGGTTATGCACGTTAGCTGCGCGGGTTCTTTTGTTTACCAGCCAGGCAGTTGTACGTAGCGTGGTGGCCGTGAGTCAAGTTGAATGATTCCATCTACATACAAAACAAAGCTAAAAACGCGTGCATAGCATGCCCATAGGCAGCAATGGAATTGCGGCATGATTCGCGTACACACTAGCGAGCTCGTTGTAACCGAGCACGTTAAGCCGGGTCTGCTGCGCCCAAAGTTGCGTGTTTCAAACAGTTACAAACATGTTTCAAACACGATTTGGATGATCATGATTTAGGCCACGCCCCGAAATCGTGTTTGTAACTGTTTGAAACACAAAACTATGGGCACAGCAGACCCGGCTTTACTGTAGTCAAAACTATGTGGACTATTAGCCTGTGATACCACCAGTCCACACACTATCAACTACAGTCACAGCTACAAGTGCTAGTGACTACCTGGCTTTATTCTCTGCGTGGCCTCTAAGGCTGCCGGTGCCCATTGGCGGAACAGCATGACAAGGTATTTTTAGGCGACGAATAAAAATATACCTTAATAGAATAGGAATTAAGTTGAAATGTCAATGTCAAGCATACCGCGGTATTGTTTTTGTACATTTACGTTAACATTGAAATTTCAACTTTATTTTTAAGTTATATTTTTATTCTTCGCCCAAAAATACCTTGCCATGCCGTGCTGCCCATGGGCGCAGCCTACCTCTGCCTAAAATGATCCCACTGCCGGGACTCAGACCGGCTTCCTGTATCGGGAGGAGTTGCGTCTTGGGACCGCGGCCTCTGCCTACACCAAATGCGAATAAATATACGTAAATGTTTACCTGAAGTCACTGCTGATCTTCGTGACCCTACTGGTTATCATAATCGAACTAATAAATTATTTTTATTTCACCTACTTGCTGATCATCCTCTATATTGTTTATTTGTTTATGTTTATTTTTTTTTAAAACGTTGCCCCACACTAGGAATTTCTCCTGTATTGTGGGAGCGTTTACAAACATTTAAATTCACATACACAAACAGCCAGACCTGAAACAACTACTTGTAGGTCATACAAATATTTGTTCCGTGCGGGAATCGAACCCGCGACACGCAGCGCAGTAGATAGTCAATCGCTTAACTAACTGCGCCAACCGTGCCGTCGCCTATAAGCGACAGTCTCTAAGCTCTTAAACCTTTCTCATCCAGGTTCAACCCTGTCATAGCAATAATGCAATGGAATGCAGATCTACGCGAGACACAATGTCTTTTTAATTGCTTCTGTAATTAAACATTATTTTTAGTACCTATATGCGAAACCTGAATACAGTTTGTTCAGATTATGGAACTGTATCAATTTCAAGAATTTTTACACCATGCTTTTTTTTTCAAAAATAGTTAAGTGAGATAGAAAATATTATCACCATTTAATTACTTACAATACAATCGCCGTACGATTAGGTACCTACTGCCAAATTATTATCATTGAGTACGAGACGACCCTGCAGGCGCGGGGGCGCCGTTAGCATGTTTTTGTACGGACAACCCGTTAACATAACGACCTTCTCTTCATCTTTGTGATTGATTATTCATGATACAGTTTTGAAATTTTGCACATAGATTCTTTACATAAAAATACTAGACACGTGTTTCGGGTTTCGCCTATACTAAAAATAATGTTGTTTATACGAAAGGTTGAAGTTACGTGGAATGGTACAGTCAGCCTCAAAAAAAAAAAAATAGGTACATCGATAAGAAATAAGAATTAATTTATTTGTCTACAAATGTAAAGCCACAAAACTTAAAACACATTGCGAACTTAATTGGTAGCTTTAGAAACCTTTTACGTTGCTGTAATCGATCTATCATCAGTAATAAACTAAGTTTGTATACTGGCGACACTTTTTGATGACTGCAAAGGAGAATATGAACTGCTGACTGCAGAATTATTGGGTATTGGGGGATAATTATTGCAAGGCGATTGTCCAGGTGACAATAACACCTATTTCATTTTATAGGTATAGCAATATTCGCAATGCCTGTATTCGCAGAGGCAAAGGTGCATAGCATAACTACATTTCAAAAATTGTTTCAAGCTCCATGTTAGGTTGGCCATGCATTGATGAAAAGTTAAAACGAAATTTCAATATTCGGCATGCCTAAGCATGTATTGTTTTTGTACACACGGCTACAGATCAAGCTATACATTTCCAGTATAAGCTGATCTCGCATTGTATAGGATTTCCTTACAATGAGAAGTCAGCGTAAACTGGAAATGTATAGCTTGATGTGTTCTTACGACCGTTAACATTGAAATTTTAACTTTATTTCCATATTATTAAGTTATATTTTTATTCGTCGCCTAAAAATACTTTGCCATGCCGGGATGGGCGCCGAGGCCTTCGGCCGCATGAGTCTGAAAAATACGTTCGGGGGCGAGTTTATTGCCACTAACCGAGCACAGATTCGCAGGCTCGCCGCCTATTCATGGGACTCAGGGGAAATGTGGGTGGTAGTATTGACTTCTGACCAACCCTTTGGGAATGCAGGCGTGATGATAATAATTTGTTATATCCAGAGTCCGGGCTGCGACTGAGAGATTCTTGATGGAAAAATCCAATTTACACTGTCTGAGCTGGGGTCCGCTGGGGATCGAACCCAACTTGCACACACGAGGACCCACTTCAGCACGCAGGGACCTTTGCCCACTTAAGTTTGAAGTGATTCAGTTATGGTGAAGTCCAAGTAATATTTTTTTTCAGAGGACAGCAAATAGATGGTGACTTGGTGCACGTTAATCGGCCTATTTTTTTAAATAAAATATGGGCTACGGTTGGAGCGACGTTATGATCAATTCTGAACCAGAAAGAAAATAAAAGTCAAAACTATTGGAAATACATTTTTATTTCTAAAACTACAAAACAGTCTTGCTGTGTATGTTGGATCATTAATTCATTACACAACTACACATTATACAAGCTTAGTTACTCCTTAAGCTCTTTGTACACACGTTTTTCTTACTGTGAAAAACTACGGTTTCGGTACGGATCACTATGGAAGCTGGTTGAAAGACGTTTTTTCAACGGCGCGGTTTATACGCCGTACCATAAAGAAACCGTGCCGTGTACAAAAGGCCTTAAGGGCTCATTGTATTCATCACTATGAACCACTTTTACTAGAGCAAACCTGGAAACGCGAAAAATATCAACTGTTCAGTTATCATTTTTCTAACGTCTTTCGTTCATTTGTATGAACACATAGGCCATCGCCAGTTAGGACATAGGATACTTTTTATCCCGATATCCCCACGGGATCGAGACTTGTGCGGATGAAACCGCGGGGCGCAGCTAGTGTTCACATAGAGCGACAAAATGTTAAGGACTGCTGACTCTTTTTTGCGAGGTCAGGGTTGGTCCTATAGTAAAAGTTCAACATAATGATGATAACAATGACCACTTAACGGGGATGCGATATGGTAGCCCGCGAAATTGAAATTTTCTTACGGTTTTTTATTCAATTTGAAGGTAAGATGAATTTCGCGGGCTACCCGAGCGTTTCACCTAAACCAAAACTAAGATTGTACAGATAATTGGCACTATTTTAATTTAAGACTTTTATACAACATGTCCCAGGATTAACGCACAACCTCTTAAGGGGTCATTGTACTCATCATCAAAATGTAGGGAACAGTTGAGTTTTTTTTCTCGATTTCAGGTTTGGTTCCATAATAAAAGTTGTTCATATTGATGAGTGCGATGACCCCTTAAGAGGTTGTGCGTTAATTCTGGGACATGTTGTATATACAAGTAATAGGTACTTATATCTATTCTGATGTCTTCATTTACAAAACTACCGTTTGCAAAATCATTCATTATAAAACTGAATTATTTCATTGTATATTGGCAGTTTTAAACCTTATTTACAATAATTATTAACGGTATGAACATTATCGTACATGTACAAAATACTTTTAAAAAAACGATTTCTTTCAATTTTAACATAAATAATACATAATATAATCAGCCTATCACGTTCCCACAGTTGGGACACAGGCCTCCTCTCTGTGAGAGGGAGTGGGTTGTAATCCACCACGCGGGCCCAGTGCGGGTTGGTCGATGTCACATGTCTTCGAAATTTTGGTTCTAGGACATGCCGGTTTCCTCATGATGTTTTCCTTCACCGTTTTTTAGAGCAGTGGTAATGAAGTATTTAAACTATGTATATTCGAACACTTATTGGTTGTTAAAAGTGATCACATTTAAATATTTTTTCAACACACTTGCTTGTAAAGTAACTCTTATGCCAAGGCATTTAGGTTCATAATTCAGCTTATTATACACTCGTGTTTTTTGTACTTTACATATTTTTTTTTTTCAATGTCCACAAAGAGTTTTTATGTCTAAAAACAATGAATATTTTTCATTCAGCCGAAAGACGTCCACTGCTGGACATAGGCCTCCCCCAAAAGCGGGGGGTTGCCATAATCGCCACGCTTGGCAGGCGGGTTGGCGATCGCAGTATGGTGTTAAAATGCATAGAGAACGCTGCTGCCCATTCTCTAGTAAATCCGTTAGTCGCCTTTTACGACATCCAGGGGAAGAAATGGGACGGAGCTATTCTTTACGTCCGGCACGACACGGAACTAATCTATTATATAAGTTACTTACACTCAGTTGCAGAAAGCTCACCATTAACACTTCATTACATAAAGCAACATTATCGCTAATGAATTCATTACTTTAATGAAGTTGCACAAACAAATTTTAGATAGCATTAGACATTTTTAATGCCACTTTAGTTAAAGAAGACTTTAAACAATATTGCCAGGAACAAATTACCATATTGAACGAAAAGAGTGAACATTTGCGTTCTGTTATTATCCGTACGTACAAGTACACCACAATTTTAGAATAAAATAAAGTAAATGTAGTTGATTTATGTGTATTCAGTGTACTCTGTGGTTTAATGTAGTTTAAATAATCTGGTTTAAGGGGGATGCGCTAAGGTAGCCCGCGAAATTCAAATTTACCAACGTTTTTTGCAATTTTTATACTTCTGATTCATATTCTAATGATTATAATTCTGTAAAGCCATATTGGTTATGGCCGCGAATCATAATTAGATCAACATACGTGTTACTGACCTGCAAATTGCAAAAAACGTAATAAAATTTGAATTTTGCGGGCTACTTTAGCGCATCCCCCTTAATCTAATAATTTTAACATGTGTGCAGTCTAGAGCTCCGGCCACACGTGGAAATCCACCAATTTCATAAAAACCTTCTGCAACTCTACGTAGTTCCGTCCGGTCTGGCATTTTAATATAGAGGTGGCTTAATTTTGCTAGCTCACGGGATACTTTTTGTATTAACAAACTGACAAACAACCCGACCCAACCTGTTTCCGACAAACTGTTGATTTATTTATGTTTATTAAATCACCCAATACCTACTTGCTGGAAAGATCCAGTGGCGAAAAATCTCAAACATATTAAAAGCTGTGTCAGGCCATTAATGGATTTATTTCTTTGCGTCACTGGTTCTAAATCTTAATCAAATAGGTTACAAATTTGAAGAACTGCCTCCTTGGAAATTCTATACTTTACACGAAACTCTTTTCCATCATGTTTTAAAAATGAATTCACTCGGTCTGGGATTCGACGGCGAGGTAAATCTACTAAATAAGAATCAGTTAATGACGAAAGACTGGTTAAAGACATCTTTCAATTACAGAAATGCATTCAAGTACCGTAGAAAACACTAATGTTGCTCTTAATGGATGCTTTTCGGCCCATTAAAATTAAAAAATCTGAAATGTCAAACTTAAAGTTCACCACCTGCTAATGGGCGCTAATGAAGTTACGTGCAACGTAAAAGTGTTTAAAATGGCCGGTTTCATTAGGTTTGACATTTCATTAGTTAAATTTAATGGAGCATTAAAATAAAATAAAAAATGGTTTTGTGCAATGATTTAATGCTACATTAGTGTTTAATGTAGTCTTTAAAATTTAAAGATCGTTTCTGCAACTGAGTGTTAGTATGACAAATCAATCATCAACATTATCTTTATAAATTTCTACATACACAGTTACCTTAATTTGCATAATCAAAAATTATTTTGTGTTCATTATATTTTTTATATAGGCTGTTTAGCGGTTTTGCCAGTGCCTTTATTTACAAATGCGCGCGTATCATTGGCGCGGCGCGTGGAAATAACAAAAACAGCGCCCCATTTTCTATAAATATTTGTTAATGTTTTTGTTTTGTGGTTAATTATTATCAAAAATTTCAACTAACAAGTCTGTTTTTTTTTCCTCACAAGTGTGTTGAAAAACGTCTTATGAAACGTGTGTGCATTGATCATTACACACTCGGCTCGCGCGAATAATACCGCCTCGAGTGTGATGACCAACATAGCATACTTTGTATCATAATGGACTATTATTTAATACATTACATACAAGGATATGGCAATATAATAATTACAATAATTGAAACGAATTATTAGGTACAATAATAATATTACAGCTGGACAAGTCACAATTGACATTTTTTATTTTCTAAATAGGTATTTATTATTAAAGAAGTACCGTTTATTAACTGTCAATCAATCAACTCCGCTTATCGCAGTTCACTGCTGGACATAGGCCTCTCCCAGGCTGCACCACAAAACCCTGTCCTCCGTCTTCCGCATCCAGTTGACCTCGTAATTTCGTTACCCTCTTTGGCAACAATTCCCACCAAATTAAAACTTCCGTTTTTTTTTTTTTTATACAGTTGTATATGCCAGTCCCATCGGAACTTATAATGTAAAACGTAACAACACAAACTTAATAAGACTATAAGCAACTTCGGAGTTAACTGACGACAAAATATGATGGGACATGCAAACATCGTACATATTTATCTCAAACTCTCTAAGTAGATCTTCTCTTGCAGACTGAAATCTGACACACTCCGTTAATAAATGGATAACATCCTCCAGTGTGCTACATACCTCACAATTAGGTAAATCAAATTTTTTCATTAAACATCCAAAATTATTGAGCGGCATGTGTAGTAGACCAATTCTCGTAATTTAAAACGTTCAAAATCTAGTCGCAATCTCATCTTGGCGACAAACAAACGTCAAAAAATTGTCAAAATGTAGGGAAATAAGAGGTATTTTTGACAGATTGAGACAGATCAGACTGTGAACGTTCTTAAAATTAGTAGAATTGCCCCTCAGATCTGTCTGTGAGCTGTAACTATAATTTTTCTGCTAAGCCTAGTATTAAAAAAACCACGGTACACGAGGAGGCTCCGAAACTATAGACCTATACCATATTCCCTTTTCTCTCAAACTTTAGTTGTTTGAAAACATTTATACTCCATTTGAAATAAGATTAGAAATTTAAATAAACCATTTTTACAGTCCGTTTAACCAATTTTGACTTCTATTGCGTTGATGACATGACAAATGGCAGCTATAATAAACAGTTGGAATTGTAACCACGTTTTTGCTTTTAATGCCATCGTTATGCATACGGAATAGAAGTCGAAATCAGTTGAACGGACTGTAAAAACGGTTTAATTTCTAATCTTATTTCAAATGGAGTATAATTGTCACGTAGAAAATAGATCTTGTCGTTTTATGACGTGCAACTGACGTTCAACCCTAACATAAGGTCGCCTATTTCACAGAGCGTACATTTTTGAGTCGGGGTAGTGAAGACAGCTTCCTAAACAGGTACTCCTTTAATAATTAAAACGTAATACTTTCGTTATCCCAACCAATTTGACTAGATCGAAGAAATTATATTCCGAAATATCAATATAATATCTTGATTTTCTCGAGTATATTTTATTTCATAGTTACACACACTGAACCCAGGCCGCCTTATTACAAAACAAGGTTTATATTTTGACATGGCTTAAACCATTGAGCCAGTTTTTGTAATAAGAACGTAACAGTGATTGAAACACCGTTCTTTATACAAAACTGAAAACTTAGTTCGGTACTAAGTTGTCAGTTTTGTGTTTAGGAACTTTACCATAGTTGGAATAAAGTTCGAAATTCAATAATGGCTCCATGTTTTAAACCTGGGTCTGAGGATAAACCTTGTTTTGTAATAAGGGGGAGGGGGTCTACTCCGAAGCTTTAATCCAAAGTATCGGCCGAATGTTCGGCCGTTTTATAACTTCCATAGTTTCCTTTTTGGACTTTGAATCCTTACCCGACTTAATTAAAGTCACATTCTTGACTTTGGCTTATCCCTTTGACTGTCGTTTTTTTTTTCTTTTGCCGTAGTTAGCCGTAGTGAAGCAACGGCCGAACATTCGGCCTATACTTCGGATTTATGTTCGGATTAGACCCCCTGATTCGGAAAGCGACACAGTTTACAATTTGTAACTCGCTACCTAAAAAAAAACCTGTAAAACTGCATTAATTTAAAATAACGATATGAAATAATTAATAGAAACAAACTATCTTACCGTAATTGAAATATTTTAATATCGAGAGGATGAGGAAGGCCAAAGAAAAGATGAATGGTTTGTTTAAGCCTCGATGACACTGGGCTAGTTTACAAGCTACAGGCCACCGAGTTCGCGAGCAGCTTGTAAACTCGCTCCGTGTCATTGAGCTTTTTTTACAATCTGCTTTTGAGTATCCAATTGTAAAAAAAGCTGCTTGAAAAATAGAAAGCCGGGCTAATTTACGCGCCATTCGCTGGCGTGGCCTGTAAGCTAGTTAACTATACTCCATTTGAAATAAGATTAGACTTTGAAATAAACGTTTACAGTCCGTTCAACCGATTTTGACTTCTATTCCGTAGACATAAGGATGGCATTAAAAGCAAAAACGTAGTTACAATACCAACTGTTTATTACAGCTGCCATTTGTCATGCCACCAACGCAATAGAACTCAAAATCGGTTGAGCGGACTGTAAAAGAGATTTATTTAAATGTCTAATCTTATTTCAAATGGAGTATAGCTGTGTTTCATCATCCCTGTTAGTTGAACTAGTTAGACGGAGTAGTAGCCACGCAAAACAACCCGTGGTTCCAACTCGCTAGCTAGTTGGGTTGGCTACTGAGCGAGTGGAAAGTTTTTTTTTGTCATCGACACTTACTTACTCGCTAGCTTTTAAACTCACCGACTAGCAGGTCGTAAACTAGCCCAGTGTCATCGAGCCTTACAAGGAATGATTTGAGAGAAAGGAGTCAATGATAGCGTAAAGTAGACAATGTCTTGCACCGACCCCAAGTAACACTTGGCAAGGTCAGTAAGAATAAGATCCAAACATAATATCACGCCTCTCTACCCCAAAAGGGTAGTCAGAGATGTATAGTACAACAATACACCCACAATTTTGGACGCATTTTTCTTCGAAGAGTTCACACTTTTGACTGTCTTTCTAGACATATTTATATCTTTGATCTAAGTATCGTTATAAATATATTTATTTTCATGCACACTAGACTATGTGCGATCGATTAATGATTACATAATTGGTGTTTTAATTATTAATATTATGGTGGCTTGGAGAGTGACGAAGGCACATAGATTTTTTTTAATTTTTTGGTAAGGTTTAATTTATACTCGCATTAGAGAAGCAAGGTCTGTTTCATTGTACGAATAAGCACTGCGTACCTAAATCAAGGACCGTACAACCCCGGTTAAGAGTTAAGCCTTTCGAAGGGGTAACCCATTCAACGGGTTACCTTTATCATGATGTAACCCATTCAATGGGTTTTATACCTACTTGAAACCCAGTAACATGAAAAAATCATAATATTATGTTATTTCGATATCCGCCCAGTATCGTAGCATGACCAATTCTATCTCTATTCTACCCAGGGACCATTTTGGTTACCATTTTAGAAAAACCCTATCGAAACCCCTTTCAATGGGTAACCAAAATGGTCCCTGACCTAAATATACAGAAATCAATTCATAAAAATTGTCTCCCAAGATGAGGAAAACGAATAAACAAACGGAATAAACGATTTTTCATTCTTATCTTTATTTTTTTTACATTTTTTTTTATATTAACTCCAGTTTGTTATTGTGTACAATGAGCATGCCATCACCCTCCAAAACACATTTAGTGAACACGTTATACGACGTACTTATAACTACTCTATCTACTTCATAAGATGATATGAACACAATTATACTTGCGCGTTGTATATCGTACATTGGCAGTACTTTGCATTACTATCCGTTACATCGTATTTTACCTTACTTGTCTTATTTGATAACAAAAACTGTTCAATAATTGTGATTATAAGATTATTTGTTTTTTTTTAGAAATGCATACGGAATGATAACTTAATAACCCTTCCTTGGCAGTCGGGTAAAAAAGGGGCGCTTGTTCATAAAATTTCCATACCGGGGGAGCCTTATATGAAATGACATGATTTTCTTGCAATCGAAATCCAGTAAACATAGGTATGTAAGTATTTGTTTACGAAATAAGACAAGTTCAGAAAAAAACACTTTACTTACGCATACATTAATTGGGTAGCCATCACGCGTACAATTACTTTAGAAAAGGGGGGGGGGGGGGGGCAACCAATTAATGCTAGCGTAAGTATAATAAGGTCATACATTTTGTTTTTAGGCTGGTTTTAAATAGCCTCCAGGGGGGGGGGGGGGGGTATACCTCAGGCGAACCAGTTGCAGTTCACAATTATTCGACAGTTTATAATCTAACGTAAGTTCATAATCATAGGGTGACATAATGTGTCGGCATGAATTACACGAGACAAGAACAGGGTTAGACGTTAACTAAATCCACGACGAAAGATACTTTTTACATTAGTAAAAAAATATACCGTCTTGGTGTTGTTCCACATCCAGAGCCGTAACTTTCGCTTCAGGCGACGATAACCGACAGTTAATGATTTTATACTGCAGATCACGTCTAAACGGGCAGTGTTAATGATTTGAAAAAAATATATGTTAAATTAGAGCATTTCCTCAATAATTTAATATGTGACTATTTTAGATTATGTTTATATTACATAGTGAAATTAATTTGTTAAGTTATGTCTAACGTGGATAAAAAACTGAGAATGGCGCAAAATCTACCAAGCCTATTTTTCTGAAACCTTCACCAATTTAAAGATATTTTAATTATTGATCTTTTAGTATACGCGTTTTATTAAAATACCTTTTGTTTTGTGTATAATAAATTAATAATGCGTCAAATTGGGGACAGCGCTCCTTGATGGGCGAATCCTATTACTGGCTGAACGTACGACGCGTTGCGTGAGCTCAGTACAGAACACGCAAGCTAACCACTCAAAGTCACTGGCATATATCTGCGTCTTGAGTGGGCCCGGGGCAGGACAAAAAATGAGGCTTCGTTCATCAATAATTTACAATGCTTGAAAAAAAAAAAACTTTTTAATTATTTAAGATATTTATTATAATTTTCGCCACGTAAACAAAGCGAATCTGAGACAAAGCTCAAAACTGTGACACTGTCACAGTGACAAGTCGTCTATCTCAGTGGAGACTGCTAGATAGCTCATTGACTTATAAACCTATGGACTTGCCATACCTGCACAATTAGCGTGACTACCTACAAAAATCGAGCACTTAAAATGGCCGCCTATCGTAGGGTTGTTACTGCGAGTGCGAGAGAGAAAGCAAGCAACCGTTTGACAGCACATTGCAGATTTTTGTACCACAAAACTTGGCAATAAACATGGCGACCGGTCACGCATAGACATGATTTTGACGTCACAAACATTGTTGCCAAATTAAGTCCTTGACAAACATTTAGACGTCTCTCTTTTCCTATGCAGTTCGTGACTAGTTAAAAAGAAAAAAAAAACGCTTTATGACATGTGTGTGTCGATATGATAGATATTTGTATAACTAGTCTTCATATAGTAGAATAGGGCACCTCTATAGTTTTCCTACCTCAATGAGAAAGCTTAAAGGCAGAGCTGCACAGCTAATATGCGCGAAATACAAATGGATGAGCGCCAAATTAAAAAAGATCAAATTATTGTAAAAAAGGTCTTGCTTTTTTTTATGGTGCTTTCTCGTAAACCAGTGTCAATTTTTGTCCTTGCCAGGGCCCCGGTTGCCCCATAGTAGTTCCGTTCTTGTCCTTATCAGCATCATAACTTGCTAAAGTCCAAGGGTTGGGCTGGATGAGTTAGATAATGAGTGAGGCAAGATTTTTATTTTGAAGTATTGATGGATGCCCATCTATTGTAATTGTGACTAAATTGATACAAACAAAATGCAATGACCCATTCAATATAGGAACTTATGCACTTGGCGACATACATAATTTAGTACAATGGTATTACTTATAAGGCGGATTTCTCTCCAAAATTTTAATTTAAGACTAAACGAACTTATCTGTAAGTGAAGTTCGATTATTATAATACGAAGTGCTTCGTCTGGAGCGATTAGAAGATATTCAACTTGTAGTAACGCGTACGTGTTGCCATAATCACACTAATTTGAGGGTTAACCTAGAAAATTATAAAAAAAAACATTACCCTTCTTTTGGGCTTCGCCGTAGTCGGGTAAACATATCAATAATACGGCAGCTGCACTTAACTTAACCGTCCGTTATAGGGTCCGTAAGATACACGATTTGGTCACAGGAAAACATAAAAAGCGCGAACAAATATGACGTATACCTGAATCGCTTTAGCGTAGCAATAGCGGTAATTTGCCTTTCCCTAATATCTCTCAGTATGAGGAACCCAAATAATAAACTGTGACTGGTTTTTCGTTATTGGAACATGTTGAAGATCATGATAGATATTGATTCAGGCCGTTAACGGACTTTATTTCAGTTTTTGAAATAAAGAATGCTACAAAATGTAGGTGGAGTCAATGACCGCTATTGCCACGCTAAAGCGATTCGGATATAGCTAACTCACTTTGCCTCACCTTGAGTTGCCGAGTTGAGCTACACGATTACTAAATACTGACACATGCGTGCAGTACTGGACAGGTTCCCTCAAATCTGTGTCATCCTTCACAAGATCTGACCTTTCTAGACTTTTAAAAGAGACTGTTGGCGGATAGGAAATACCGACCTCATCTAGTTTTAAAATATTATTTGATGTGTTAAAGTGTTTAATAATATTTTTTTTGTTACATGAAATACATTACCGTCTTAATGTTTAAAAATTTAACTTTCTCTGGAGTTTATATTAGGATTTATTTTAATACTTTCGTTTGATTACTTCTCTTCTTCCAATTTCTCCGAACGAAGGACGGATACCTATAATACAAGATAACGCCCCTAGTTATTGCTTCGATACGTTCACAAATCAACTAATTAAAAGAATACATTTATAAACAAACTGCCCAACTATACATTACAATCTTTAATTTCTAACATCATTCACATAAGCAAGTAAGCTTGCCATCGAACTATCAACCTTAAGCGTTGAACATAAGGCATATTTTATAAATACATTCAGAACATACATTTTCTTTACTTCATCAGTGACCAAAGATTCAAATCGTTAGATTCTCCCGAACTCGTCCAAAGATCACGTTTTTGTTTCGTTGTCTCGCTTGCTCATACCGAAAATCATATGTTCGTTGCGGGCGCTAATGAGCAGTTTACCAGATTCTCAATTAAACTGTTTCTAACGTTTTATTTTTTTAGTTGGATCCTAGTGGTATTCTATGCGATGTGTTTAATGTTGTTTTGAGAAATACTCGTAACTGAGAAGTGAGATTTGAAAGTCGGTGCCTTTGGTTTTGTATTTTTGTTTTCTGCCACCGAATTCCAAAATTAAAGTAACAATTTTCACTTTATAGTGTTTATTTTTTGAAGTCGGTTGTATCTTTTATTTTGTAAAATGTTTTGTATTTTTCTTTCTGCCACCGACTTCCAAAATTAAAGTAAAAATTTTGGACTAGTTAGTTAACCAATCCACGATAATCGGCAGGTATAAAGAGAATGCCGTTGTGCAGTACCAACTTACGGGGAAGTACAAATTGCGGAAATCCATGTAAAAAAACAGTTAACAATATAGGCAGAACATTGAATTCTCCTCCAAATACACTGGGTTTGGTTGTGACAGCGGACTTTTCGTTTGGTACAGGACGCCCTATATTTTTCGGCATTCTCCTTTGGACCCTTGTCAGTCAAAATAGGACAGTTTAAAAATAGTTCTTTTTTGTTGGTGGTGGTGTCTGATTGGTTTTTGGGTGACGGCTCTGAGTGTGGAAATTATGACTACATTGTTGCATTGGGTATGTGTAAAAACAAATGTAAGTGGTAATGCCATTATAAATAAATAAATACACAAAAAAAAAAAAAACGTTAAAAACAGGTGAATTGAGAATCTGGAAAACTGCTCATGAGAGGCTGCGGGATGTGTCAGCTCTGTCTTCTCAGCATGGACACCGTTTTGCGCGATCTTAGTACAGTTAGTACAAATATAACGATTAAAATCTTTGTTTTGTGACTATTTAACATTTCTTATGCCTGATCTCTGAGGTCCTCGTATAAACTAAAATTCAACAAAGTTACTATTCAAGAGTTCTATCTAAATTGAGTGCCATTCAGAATCGCAATGATATTTGGAACCAATATAACTCGAATCCAAAAAATGAGAGACCAGAAACCGGGTCTTGAATGATTTTGTTTCGACCCGATACAAATACTTAAGCGAGGTTGCATTATTATAACAGTTGTGGAAGTCTTATACAATTATTATTGAATATCAATTTAAGAAATACATACAGAAATAAATATGGATATATCATACAAATCTCAAATCGAATGAAGAAATATAATACACTCACAGAGTGTTTCAAAATAATATAAAAAGAGAGATACCGATATTTCTCGATGCACGACATCATAAAATAATTCATTTAATTTTATTTTTAAACGAGCCCAGGAATACCGCAAATCTAGGAACCGTATTTTGACATTTCCATACGAAATTATTGCGTGACAACCAAAAAACACCTCATCTGCACATTCGAGATCTTCTTTCTCGCTCTCATAATACCTAGTCTATCGCCATCTTCTTCGCACTTGGTGTCAGTGACCGTTGACCACGGTTCCTTGTGTCTTCATATCTGTTAGTTGGTCGTTGTATTCTGCGTACATTCTCTGCCAGCGAAGCTGACGAATCAGGAGAGATAGCATCTCTTCTAGGAGATCGTGTTTCTTAATACCCTGAAAAAAAATTTGAATCAATAAAGATAAGATAATTTATTTGCTTAAAACATGGTATACATAGGTGTTATTAAAGGAAATGAGATCGTACATGTTTTGCTTAAAATTAAAGCATGCAAACTTAGATGATTATACAAAATTGAATACAACATGGCTCTTAATCATCATAATTTCAGCCGAAAGACGTCCACTGCTGGACATAGGCCGCCCCCAAAAGGGGGGTTTTGCCATAATCGCCACGCTTGGCAGGCGGGTTGGCAATCGCAGTATGGTTTTAAAAATGCATAGAGAACGCTGCTGCCCATTCTCTAGTCCCTTAGTCGCCTTTTACGACACCCACGGGAAGAAATGGGATGGAGCTATTCTTTACGTCCGGCACGACACGGAACATGGCTCTTAATGAACGTAGCTAAATAGAAAACTAACACAATTACTGATTTTGACAAGTTTTTGATATCTTCCTCCTTTGTTTATTTGGAGGCACGTCTGATACGTGCGGATACGACAGAAGAACAGAGTCGTGATGACCCGTTAGTGGATCCGCTTCTCGATCTCACGAGGATCCGTTTTCAATTCCTGGCACGTGCATGAAAATGTGACTTTGTATTTACTTTAGAAGTTTATGTTGGACGCCACAGACTCAGGTAAAACCAGGAAACTCAGGAAATCATAGTGAGGATTCCTGGACTTATTAAAAATAAAGTTTAAAACCGCACGCATTGAGCAAGTATCGTGTTCGGGGTTGGAGTGAGTTTAAGATAAACTAAGGTTAAAGCTTATAAAGTTAGCTATATTTCAGTAATATGGGATAACGATTAAAACTAATGAGGTTAATGAGATGAAGATGAGTCGCACCCGATATGCTATCCGAAAACGTACTGACTGTATTACTTGGTAATACATAAAATATTCAATGCATAGAGAGCGGTGTCGCAATTACGCTGACATGTTTATTATTGTTTGGTGATTGACCTGAACATGCTCCCGAGGGAGAAAAAGATGAGGTTAGTAAGTGGGTATAGTTAGACCCACTCACTTACCTCATCTTTATCATTCACGGGTTCATTTTTTTCATGGGTAACGTAATTAATATTAACAAGGCGAAAACAATGTTCAAATAATACTAAAAGATGAGATAAAAGTAACATTACAAATTAAACAGAATCGCTACTGAAAACAAGCGAAAGATCGGTGAAGAACCTCATCTTCCTTTTTATGTAAGCACTCACTAGATAGAGCTAGTCGCTTAGGATCACTTTTCACTGATTTACTACTAGAGCGATTCTGTTTAATTTGTAATGGTACTTTGATCTGTGTGTTTTTGTTTCTTTTTGATTAATGCTTGTTTCTTCACAAACTCACCAGTATCGTGGCCTGCCATTTCTTGGGCGTGGAGATGCAGTGACTCGGTCCCAGCATGTCATCTAATATTGACCGCAACTGATCTTCTGTGCCTGAAGAGGAAATATTTAAAGCCGAAAATAAATAAAAAAGTTGAATATCTTATGAAAAAAAAAAAACATTATGGGGTCGTCGTATTCCTCTGAATACAGCACTTATAAAATAATTATTTAGATTTATTTTCTGCATATACGAAATCTTTACAAATAAGTCTGTTTAATCGTTTGATTTTCAAAACGGTGAAGGAAAACATCGTGAGGAAACCGGCATGTCCTAGAACCAAACATTACGAAGACATGTGACATCCACCAACCCGCACTGGGCCCGCGTGGTGGATTACAGCCCACTCCCTCTCACAGAGAGGAGGCCTGTGTCCCAGCAGTTGGACCGTTATAGGCTGATTATGTAATCGTTTGACTCTGCCATCATATATTGCGCCTACTGTAACGTTACGGTTGGCCAGTGGGCCAGCCGTAGGTCACAAGTTAATTAATAAAAAAAGGTATAAAAGTAATTCGGTCTTCGGAAGCTTAGAGTCAGGATAGCAGGTAGGGGTACAGGATCTTCAGCCGGCTTCAGGACAAGAACGGGAGGAACCACAGCGTCAATGTCCCCCAGTTGGATAGGCAGGAGGAGGCAGATCGCTGCAGGAGAGTGGAGGGGAACCCAGGCCTCCCTACGAGTGAGGGAGTGGTCAGCAGCCGGTATAGTTCAGCTGCCGCGGGAACCTCACACGGCTAGCCTGCCGCTGGTATCAGAGGGACATTGACGTTGTGGTTCCTTCCGTTCCTGTCCTGAAGCCGGCTGAAGATCCTGTACCCGTACCTGCTATCCTGACTCTAAGCCTCCGAAGACCGAATTACTTTTATACCTTTTTTAAATTTTATATTAATTAACTTATGACCTACGGCTGACCCTCCGACCAACCGTAACGTTACACTACGCAAGAGAGGAAAAGTCCATATTAGAACCATATTGAGATCCATACTGTTCTAAATAATCTATGGTTTTCAAGTTATACATTATCTATGATGTCGTACTAGTTTTAGCTATGTCATGGACCTTTAATAAATATGTTTCTAAATCTTATTTCAAGTGTTTAATTAATTAACATAAAACAAATACCATGGTTGACGAGATGTGTGAACAGCGCTGTGATCCAGTGTCGGTAGTCTTTCGCGAGTCGCAGGTGCAGGCACGACGCGACCTGCGCCTCCAGCCAGCTGCGGGCCGCTCCCGCGCTGTAGCTACTGGCAAATGCAAAATATTATTTGTTAAACTACCCAAAGCCTTTTATAATTGTCGAAAACCACCACCATACTCCATACATTTACAATAATATTGTGCGACATTACAATGGTTTTGTATCTACAATAGTAGAATTGTAGAAATACAACATTATTTTAAGTATATGCGAAACCTGAATATAGTTTGTTCAGAATAAGGAACTGAATCGATTTCAATAATTTTTACACCATGTTATATTTTGTCTCAAAAATATTTGAGAAGTGTGATGGATAATGTTATCACCATTTAATTACTTACAGTACAATCGCCATACGGTTAGGTACCTACTGCCAAATTATGATAAATGAGCGCAAGACGACCCTGGAGGCGCGAGGGTGCCGTTAGCATGTTTTTGTACGGACAACCCGGTAACATAACCTTATAACTTTGTGATTTTTCATGATACAGTTTTGAAATGTTGTAAATAGATTCTTTACATAAAAATACTGGACACGTGTTTCGGGTTTTGCATATACTAAAACTAATATTGTATAGTATTAGTACACTAGGCTATGTATAAAAAACGCTTTTATCATAATATTAGATTTAGTTCAGAAGACTGATGAGCTAAGTTTTTCAAAGCTTCCTCTCTTCTACTATTTTGCTGTGCCCGACGGTCCATTATGATCATATAATTATAATTTTAAGGCGTAACGTTCTATAGTTTCCGCCTACTTCCATGGGAAGAAGGCGTGAGTATATGTGATGTGTGTATAATTTTAAGCTACCACCTAAGTATTCATTGTGGAATACAAATCTAGTATATTCGATTATTACTATAAAAACAATCACCGAGCAACACAATAAATTTAGCAGTCCTAGCGACTTACTAAAGTGTACAACCACGCCACAAGATTGTTGAAGAGTTTACTACAGCAACGAATATTTCTCCTCTGTTAACACACATTTGGCAAGCCAAATTCTAACTGACATACATGAAAGTCAGGAGTCGAATAGAAACAACATGAAATTTTAACACAGACCCCGGAATACTCGCAACTTCTCAAACATCACGACTGCCATCGACTTTTTAAATGTGCTTCAAATAAGGACGCGTACAATCTTCGCACAACACATTTAGAATTCATGTTCAGTCACAGTATGCAATAAAGTGGTAAAATTAGCTGCTAGTCCAATCCTACGGTGAATCCGAATCTGTCTTAAGGCGACGGTAACCGACTTTTAATGATTTTATACCGAAGATCACGTCTAAACGAGTAGTGATAATGATTTGCAAAAATATATGTTAAATTAGAGCATTTTCTCAATAACTTAAGAGGCCGACTACCATCGCCCGCAACTGCAAGTCACGAATTCGTTCGGAATATTGCTATCTCTGTTTGACTCTCTGAGTATGTGAGCGGCGGACGCGGTGCGGTGTGCAGTCTTGTGAGTGTGTGTATGAGTGGATAGATAGCTATTATTAGCTGTAGGTACTTATCGTTCATTCATAACGACTCGGAGGCATTTATATTTACTTATTAGTAATTAGGTATGTTCATTATTTGCTTTATTTTTGTTGACTACTTCGGGGAATCGTTAGTAAATGTACAGACTAATAATGCGTTTTTTGGAAATTTCTTTAGAATGCCGATATCTCAACATATTAGGATATCTAGGCCTTGTAGTGAAAATCTAGTAGATACGTCACACATAAGGTAAGGTACCTATACCTATATTATATCGTCCAAGGGATCACACATCACACGTACGTCGCGTAAATATAAATTATTGGGATATTTATTTTAAACCTGCTTATGTTATTTCAATTTATTTCCTATAAGAAGGTCACAAATTTAAAAAACCAGCCAAGTGCGAGTCGGACTCGTGCACGAAGGGTTCCGTACCATTATCTATAAAAACGGCAAAAGAATCACGTTTGTTGTGTGGGAGCCCACTTAAATATTTATTTTATTAATTTTTTTTGTATTATTGTTATTATAGCGGCAACAGAAATACATCATCTGTGAAGAACCAGCTTAGCGAAGAACGTCGCCAAGCTTAGCGAACAATTTCGGCAAGCTTAGCGAACAACGTCGCCAAGCTTAGCGAACAATTTGGCGACGTTCTTCGCTAAGCTTGCCGCCGACGTTCTTAGCTAATTTTGCCGAAATTGTATTATTGTTATTATAGCGGCAACAAAAATACATCATCTGTGAAGAACCAGCTTAGCGAAGAACGTCGCCAAGCTTAGCGAACAATTTCGGCAAGCTTAGCGAACAACGTCGCCAAGCTTAGCGAACAATTTGGCGACGTTCTTCGCTAAGCTTGCCGCCGACGTTCTTAGCTAATTTTGCCGAAATTGTATTATTGTTATTATAGCGGCAACAAAAATACATCATCTGTGAAGAAAAGCTTAGCGAAGAACGTCGCCAAGCTTAGCGAACAATTTCGGCAAGCTTAGCGAACAATTTTGGCAAGCTTAGCGAACAATTTCGGCAAGTTTAGCGAAGAACGTCGGCAAGCTTAGCGAACAACGTCGACAAGCTTAACGAAGAACGTCGTCAGGCTTAGCAAACAATACGCCAAGCTTAGCGAACAATTTCGGCAAGCTTAGCGAACAACGTCGGCAAGCTTAACAAAGTTCGTCGGCAAGCTTAGCGAAGAACGTCGTCAAGCTTAGCGAACAATTTCGCCAAGCTTAGCGAACAATTTCGCCAAGCTTAGCGAACAATTTCGGCAAGATTAACGAAGTTCGTCGGCAAGCTTAGCGATCAATTTCGCCAAGCTTAGCGAACAACGTCGTCAAGCTTAGCGAACAATTTCGCCAAGCTAAGCGAACAATTTCGGCAAGCTTAACGAAGAACGTCGTCAGGCTTAGCGAACAATACGCCAAGCTTAGCGAACAATTTCGGCAAGCTTAGCGAACAACGTCGGCAAGCTTAACGAAGTTCGTCGGCAAGCTTAGCGAAGAACCTACCTACAATTTCGCAAACAAATACGTACGCACGTACGTATTTGTTTGCGAAATTGTAGGTATTGTAATAATTTTCTAACACTATTGACCTATGCTATGAACTTGGATTTTGATTTGCCTTGTGATTTGGTATCGAGCATAAGTACCTAAATTCTTACGAACTTTGTTTTGTTTACGGACTTGGAATATTATTTACGATCTTGCTTGGGATGTACCTCACAGTAAGTATTACCCAGTGATATATTATTATAATTTAGGTACCTATCTGCCTTCATAGCTACTAATTGTTTTGATACTTTTAAACTCGGCCCAAGAACATAAAGATATTTTTTTCTTGGGCTGCTTTGTACACACGGCTACACATCAAGCTATACGTTTCCAGTTTACGCTGACTTCTCATTGTAAGGAAATCCTATACAATGCGAGACGACTTGCCGAAATTGTTCGCTAAGCTTGGCGAAATTGTTCGCTAAGCTTGGCGAAATTGATCGCTAAGCTTGCCGACGAACTTCGTTAAGCTTGCCGAAATTGTTCGCTAAACTAGCCGAAATTGTTCGCTAACCTTGGCGAAATTGTTCGCTGGCTTGCCGACGAACTTCGTTAAGCTTGCCGAAATTGTTCGCTAAGCTTGGCGAAATTGATCGCGAAGCTTGACGACGTTGTTTGCTAAGCTTGGCGAAATTGTTCGCTAAGCTTGGCGAAATTGTTCGCTAAGCTTGACGACGTTGTTCGATAAGCATGCCGACGAACTTTGCGAACAATTTCGGCAAGCTTAACGAACAATTTCGCCAAGCTTAGCGAACAATTTCGCCAAGCTTAGCGAACAATTTCGGCAAGCATAACGAAAAACGTCGTCAAACTTAGCGAAAAATACGCTAAGCTTAGCGAACAATACGCCGAACAATTTCGGCAAGTAAGCTTGCCGAAATTGCAAGAAAATTGCGAAATTGAAAAGAACGTTCAAGATTAGCGAACAATACGCCAAGCTTAGCGAACAATTTCGGCAAGCTTAACGAAGTTCGTCGGCAAGCTTAGCGAACAATTTCGCCAAGCTTAGCGAACAATTTCGGCAAGCTTAGCGAACAATTTCGCCAAGCTTAGATAACAATTTCGGCAAGCTTAACGAACAATTTCGGCAAGCTTAACGAAGTTCGTCGGCAAGCTTAGCGAACAATTTCGCCAAGCTTAGCGAACAACGTCGGCAAGCTTATGGACAAGTTTCCATAACTTGTCCATAAGCTTGCCGACGTTGTTCGCCAAGCTTAGCAAACAACGTCGTCAAGCTTAGCGAACAATTTCGCCAAGCTTAGCGAACAATTTCGGCAAGCTTAACGAAGTTTGTCGGCATGCTTAGCGAACAACTTCGGCAAAATTAGCTAAGAACGTCGGCGGCAAGCTTAGCGAAGAACGTCGGCAAGCTTAGCGAAGAACGTCGTCAAGCTTAGCGAACAATACGCCAAGCTTAGCGAATAATTTCGGCAAGCTTAGGGGACAACGTCGGCAAGCTTAACGAAGTTCGTCGGCAAGCTTAGCGAACAATTTCGCCAAGCTTAGCGAACAACGTCGGCAAGCTTATGGACAAGTTATGGACGCCACACGTTTTTAGGGAAGGATTTTACTGCGTGTTTTGATAAACTATAATAGTAGATTATTAACCAAGGGGATCCGGGTTCGGTGTCTTCTGTCGCGGATGACGATTTAAATCGCGAGCGTAACGAAGGACTCGAGGTTTACTCCCGAGCGTAGCGAGGGTGTTAAAAACTTAAATCACGAGAGAAGCAAGGGATTTAAGACGAGTCCTGAGTGTAGCGAGGGATTTAAGTTCACCCAAGACTAAGACAGCTTTATCACCGAGGAAAATACTCTACTTTTCGTACCATTTGCGAAAAAATTAACACAATAATAATATGAGATAAGCATTTTAGAACATTAACTTATTTATAAAAATAAATTAAAATAAACTTAACGTTTATGTATTTGAAGAAAACAAAAACGCGGCAAATTCCTAGACTAATATTTTTTTGTCGGAAAAGCAAAGGCATCAAGCTCGTATGGCCTCGTCGGTTTTCGTAATTTTATTTAATAATCATAACTGCATAATAAATGCGTATTCCTTTTTCAAAAAGATGTATAATGCTTTATATACAAACTCAATGGTGTAAACACAGATGTAGTTCAATATAAATTTCGGTAAGTATTCCTAATTTAAATCACATTCTCCCCCTAGAGGATGAATGAAATTCAGTAAAATTTTCTTTCCCTGTTTTTAACAGATTAAAAATGACTATTGTTATGTTCGCTTTTTGTGGCATAGAATGTCACTTTTTTGAGCAACTGGTATGAAAAGTAATTTAAACGTAATAGGCCCCTTTCAGGGTGAAATACAGTTTATAACAAAGTTATGTTTACTTTGATCAATAAACTTGATAATTTACCCGGATATTAAGTTAGGTCTAATGTTATCTAAAGATAGGTAGGTAAATCCTAATTTATACAAAATATAACTAGGTACTACTAGTACGCACGGCTACAGATCAAGCTATACATTTCCAGTATAAGCTGATCTCGCATTGTATAGGATTTCCTTACAATGAGAAGTCAGCGTAAACTGGAAACGTATAGCTTGATGTGTAGCCGTGTGTACAAAACAGCCCAAGAAAAAAATATCTTTATGTTCTTGGGCCGAGTTTAAAAGTATCAAAACAATTAGTAGCTATGAAGGCAGATAGGTACCTAACTTATAATAATATATCACTGGGTAATACTTACTGTGAGGTACATCCCAAGCAAGATCGTAAATAATATTCCAAGTTCGTAAACAAAACAAAGCTCGTAAGAATTTAGGTACTTATGCTCGATACCAAATCACAAGGCAAATCAAAATCCAAGTTCATAGCATAGGTCAATAGTGTTAGAAAATTATTACAATACCTACAATTTCGCAAACAAATACGTACGCACGTGCACTTTACTGTACGTAAAATAATCATAAAACACAGAATTTCACTGAAAGCCGTAGTAGATAGATGATGACAACAAACAATCCGAGTCGTTGCGCTTGTGTGAGTGCCTGTCGGAGCGATTCACATTCACACAGCTACCGTGCGCAGTACGACCACGACATTGACATTTGCTTGACGCGATGGCACTACTAGCTATTGAAAATTTATGATAAATTTGGATGTGTTCCGTAATACCAAAAATGATGAAACTTAATGTTTTTCGGATATTTAATCGCTAATTTGTAACTTGATAATATAAGCTATGTTCCTGCATAAAGCATATTTCAAATATTGTTGATTATAATACAGAAAAAAAATACATGAAAACATGTCATTTACGCTGTAAAAATGTGTGAAATTCAATTCGCTAAAACTTCACACTAGGTAAGTATTTTCGAAAAAAAAAAGATGTAAGAACCTAGATAAATACTGTCTAAATCCGAATATTAGCATAATATGGTGGAAATATGCTCAAATTTCAAATGATTTTGGTATTACGTTTGTATAGTTCATGCGTCGCCCCGCTCTTAATATGTGAATATTTTAGTTTTTGTTTATATTACATAGTGAAATTAATTTGTAAAGTTATGTCTAACGCGGATAAGAAACTGAGAATGGCGCAACATCAACAAAGCGTACTTTTCTGAACCTTCACCAATTTAAAGATAATTTTATTATTGATCTTTCAGTATACGCGTTTTATTAAAATACCTTTTGTTTTGTGTATAATAAATTAATAAGGCGTCAAATTGGGGACACCGCTCCTTGATGGGCGAGTCCTATTACTGGCTGAACGTACGACGCGTTGCGTGAGCTCAGTACAGAACACGCAAGCTAACTACTCAAGGTCACTGGCATATATCTCCGTTTTAATAGTTTTTGTTCCGCCCCCACCCAGCAAGAGCCAGGCGGCGGCGTAGTGTTCTTGAGTTAGTTACCTGTTGGCAAATGAGTTGGGTCTGTTCCTGTTCATCCTGGCGAGCGGCGGGTACAGCGGCGCCTTGGGCACGCGCGGGTGCGCGGCCGCGCCGCTGCAGCGCCACACCGGGTCGCACGCGTCGGCCCACACCACCCTGGGAGGGGGGAAACAACGATTATTGTCTATTTAGTATTCTTTACCTGGAAACACAGGGCAAGTGTGCGCGTGAAAACGGTTTGTGCACACTCATGCTCTCACTTCACACACATTTTCAACGCATGAATTTAACGATGTGTGTGTGTTTTTTTTAATAGCTTGATATTTTTATGACGTTTTTACAATTTGACTTTTACTTTGACATTTTATTTTTTGTTGATTCTGACATTTTATATTTTATTTTGGCAATTGTTCATTAGGTAATTAATTATATTTTTTAAATGTTTAAAGTTAAGTGGGTCACAATTTTATGTTAATGGTGGGTATACTGTTGTTTGTGATTTGGGTGTGTGAGTGGTTTGTTTCTGTAAGTTTATGTTTGGCAATGGGTGTTATTTACCTGAAATAAATGAATTTATTATTATTTTTACTGTGGCGGCATCTGCAATGCCACATGCGAACTACTTATCAAAGACCAGGGTCTACTCCGAACCGATAATCCGATGTATAACTTCCAAAGTTTCCTTTTTTGACTTTAGAGTCCTTACATGACTTCAAGTCACATTTTTGACTTTGGCTTATCTCTTTGACTATCGTTTTTTAGGGTTCCGTATCCAACGGGTAAAACGGGAACGCTATTACTAAGGCTCCGCCATTTGTCTGTCTGTCTGTCACCAGGCTGAATCTCATGAACCGTGATAGTTAGACAGTTGAAATTTTCACAGATGATGTATTTCTGTTACCTCTTTATCAACAAATACTAAAAAACAGAATAAAATAAATATTTAAGGGGGCTCCCATACAACTAACGTGATTTTTTTGCTCGTTTTTGCTCTATATTGATAACGGCAACAGTTAAGACGCTTGAAATATTCACAGAATATTTAGTTATATTATATATTCACTTTAAAAATAAATAATTAAATTAAAATAAAACAAATATTTAAGGGGGGCTCATATACAACAAACGTGATTTTTTTTGCCATTTTTATAGGTAATGGTACAGAACCCTTCGTGAGCGAGTCCGACTCGCACTTGGCCAGTTTTTTTTTCTTGCGCCGTAATCAGTCATAGTTAGCCGTAGTCAAGTAATGGCCGAACATTCCGCCGATACTTCAGATTTGTGTTCGGAGTGACGTCACACAAATCCTGCATCGCGCAAGCAGAGTTTACCGCGCGACTGATATTTATACAAAACTCCGTTCAAGTGCAAGATAATTTATGTCCACGTTCGTGCGCTTACGGCAAATAGAGAAGAAATAACAAACCACGAGCACAATCCTTTACTGTAGATGTAACTCTTTCCGTTGCTCAGCGAGATCATAGGGTTGCCGTCGTCCAGCAGAGAGCAGTTTGTTACCGTCACTGTAAAAAATATCAATATTGAAAATTATCAATTAGTAATCAGATTCTGTACTGACAACAAAATGTACCTACCTATTTCGATTTTTATTGTGCGTCTATGAAGGCGCAACCAGACTGCGCTCCATCGATATCGACTGTTCTCATTCGATGTAAATCATTTCACTAGTGTGATTGTGGAATCAAAACTGAATATATTAGGTGCGGCTAAGACTAAATTCATAGACCTTGAGCGAGGACAACGGGCTCTAATAAAACTAATTTATTTTAAAAACCTTAGATATCCTACAGTCTTTATCAAATAAGCGGTTTACTCTCTGTGCGAAAACTATACATAATTAGAACGGCTCTAAAGAAACACAAAACTCTGCCTTATGACCCCAGCTTAACCATGAAAAGAAGAAAATATTTAATAGCGGAAGTTCCTCAAACTAAAACTAAGCTCGCCCGTATACAATACAAAAAACGCTCGGCTCAGTTATACAATAGACTTAACAAGGAGATTTACTTGTATAATGTGAAACAAAGTGAATTTAAACAGAAATTAACTAATTAGATAAAACCACTTACCTATGAAGATACGGAGGCGCTGCTGGAATAAGATATAACACTACACCTAATCAATGCCAGTCTCTCTGCCTTCTTAACCTCACGCATACACTCTGATTCATTCGTGTTGACATTCACACATCATCCCATTCACACACCCTCCCACTCACTCACACACTCGCCTGCGTGCGTGCTGCATGTTTAGCTTTAATACTCTTTATTTTATTTTTTTAATTTAATATTGTTTGCATAAAACAAGTAAATGATACTTATTTAAGTTATGGAAGAGCGGAGTCTCCTAACACAGACATATCTGCTTAAAAGGAGGCTTCAATCACTAGTTGGTAAAAAAAAACTTAATATTATAAAGAGAAAAGAATTGATTTTTGTATGTTTGTTTGTTAAGCTTTCACGCTAAAACGGCTAGACGGATTTGGATGAATATTGGCCCATGAGTAGACCATGACTTGGGTAAGTATATAAGATACTATTTATCCCGATATTCCCAAGGGATCGAAATTTATGCGGGTGAAACGGGGGGGCGCAGCCAGTACCGAATATGTTTTGAGACGATGCTGTGACGGGTTGACATCGATCTATCGCAGTCTGATTGCAACTGTCAATGGGTTCAAAACCGTCCAGCTTCCTTAGACATTATTAAACCCATTCATAATGTTGATGAAAATGGCGTTAATCGAGAATGATTTTATTGAACATGTTAATTCTATCAGAATACCAGCGTTGTGGTATTTATTTTTTGAATACCGCTTTTTTTGAATGCTGAAATAGGGAGCTTTTTAGCATCGCACAACTCTTGATTGTTTTTGTTGTATAATGTTAGTTTTAAATGCTATTTCTGTATTTCTTGTACGTGTCCCAAATAAAATGTTTCTTTCATTCTTACCGCCGTGCGACAGTAGCGCTCTGAAGGAGAGGGGCCGTATCACACAAGTGGCCGTGCTTAGCTCCCACATGGCCAGCTCAGCTGATGTGCTCACTACTGCTAGAGTATCGCCGGATAATGTCATCTTGGCTGCTTGAGACATTAGGGCTGTGGAAAAGAATTAAAAATAAATTAGCACAAAATACCCTACAAATATAAATCGCGATTTGCCCACATCGTACTTAGTCCGGAAAACAGTGTCCATACTGAGATTGAGCTCATACAATAATAATCGCGTTTTCATGACAAACATTATATAATTGCATGGCACATGTGTGAGTACTATGTTTTACTGGGTACGTCTTTCATTGTCTTTAATGTGCCCTGGCGGCTGAGAGTATGTCATGCTCACTGTAACGTCTCGCTGATGGTGCGCGTGTGTTGGATCATTTAGCTCCCTTCAAAATGGTTGAGCTGAATGGTGTCATGGCTTATTTTAATTGATGAATTGATTTTATTTTATCTTTTTTTACGGACTTTTTTGACATTTTGCATCGTTTTCACATGTATACTTTCAACATGAATGATGTAACCAATATTTTGTAACCATATGTTAATTTAAAAGCTTAGACAAAGAAATTTATAACGGCAAGTAGCTCCATGTCATCCTCACAAGAAAGGGATATAGTATTAAGATTTTATATGTAAAGGAAAAGGACAAAGCTATACTATTTCCATCTCTCAGTGTGTTTCAGTTTTTTTATGGTCAGCGACATATGTAGCTGTACTTTCATGGCGTTTTTGTGAAATTGTGAAGTTTATATTGGCACTTTTCTACATCATAATATAATCATCAATTTGCTGATTTGTTTTTGTTTTAAAACCCAGGGTAAAGGGTTAGGTTTATGGTATCATTGGGTCCTATATACATTTATGGATATGTATATAATATGCTGTCTCATCTGGCCACGCTACCCGAACCTCTACTAAGTTTAAAAGAGTGTCCGTGGAGTATCTTGCCCGTTCTGCTCCATAGGTACCTACTAAACTTTGGAATGGGCAACTAGCTTCAGCTTTATGACTGACCGACCCCTTGACAATTTAAGAATGCCTGTAATTGGTTTATTTGAAATAAATGCATTAAGTATGAGTTTTTTTTTTTGAGATCTATATCAAGTTACTGCGTCATTGTGTGTGTCAGAGGTGACGAAACACAAACGCTACCATCTTTTGATGTGAGACTCTCACGATTTAAATCTTTAAAATAGCCCATGTTACAAGATCATTAGCACGTTCATAGATAGAAGTTTAGAATGTGGTTTCAGTCGGTAAAAATCTGAAGAAACTACATCTTTTCCAAGTGAGTTTCTTAGTGGTAAAGGGGCAGGGAGGGGGGGGGAAGAAGGTTTTTGGTATTTTGTAAGTAAATAACATTCATGCCCGCGGAAAAACAACAATAATTAGAGGAGTAACGTGTGTAATGCATTTTATTATGTGCGTACTCATCGCGTTCTTGCGCTATATTTTACACAATCGCAGCAAACTTAAGACGCAGATATATGCCAGTGACCTTGAGTGGTTAGCTTGCGTCTTCTGTACTGAGCTCACGCAACGCGTCGTACGTTCAGCCAGTAATAGGACTCGCCCATCAAGGAGCGCTGTCCCCAATTTGACGAATTATTAATTTATTATACACAAAACAAAAGGTATTTCAATAAAACGCGAATACTAAAAGATCAATAATTAAATTATCTTTAAATTGGTGAAGGTTTCAGAAAAATACGCTTAGTAGTTTTTGCGCCATTCTCAGTATTTTATCCACGTTAGACATAACTTTACAAATTAATTTCACAATGTAATATAAACATAATCTAAAATAGAGAAAATGCTCTAATTTAACATATATTTTTTTCAAATCATTAACACTACTCGTTTAGACGTGATCTTCAGTACAAAATCATTAAAAGTCGGTTATCGTCGCCTTAAAGCGCTTTTTTCTCAGATTTTCTAAGGTTTTTAACTGTAATGTATCCGTCTTATTACAAAACAAGATTTATATTTTGACATGGCTCAAACCATGGAGCCAGTTTTTGTAATAAGAACGTAACAGTGATTGAAATACAGTTCTTTATACAAAACTGAAAACTTAGTTTGGTACTAAGTTGTCAGTTTTGTGTTTAGGAACTTTACCATAGTCAGAATAAAGTTCAAAATTCAATAATGGCTCCATGTTTTAAACCTGGTTCTGAAGACAAACCTTGTTTTGGAATAAGGGGTTATGAGTTTGGTTCTGTTACAAAGTTGCTCTATGTTAAATATCGTAGTAAGAGTAGTCCTTACCGATAGGTGGAAGCGCTCTTTGGGCAGTATGTCTCGCGAGCTGCCACACGTGCAGCGTGCCATCTGCGCACGACACGCACGCCCAGCGCACGTCGCACGCGATGCACGTCACTGCTGACCCTGTAACACACAACAAAATAATATAAGTACTTGATACATACATAACGCAACTATTGTCTTTGGCCTCCCTTGACAAGCCCTGACACTGACATCAATCAATTGACAACATTGTCAAACTTTTAACTTTTAAGGTTTTGAATACTAGGCTTTTAGCAATTATTATTTTTTTCTTATTTTTATTTCTGGTTATTATATAAACATCATGGTCTTAAAATATGATTGCAATTTGGCTACTTTGTATTAGAGTGTGTATTATTTCAATTTTTATTTTATTTTTGTAAAGTGTGTCTTCTTTGTGCAGAATAAACAATTTTTCTTTCTTTCGTTCATACAAAAAAATAATAGGCGAATGCCTTAGCTCAGGAATGGGACTGAAGAGGACGGATAAAACAAATACATCATAATTATTTTAAAGACTAGTGAGTCAATCAATCTGCCTACCCTTTTCCCAACTTTGTTGTAGTCAGCTTCCAGTCTTACCGGACGCAGCTGGATACCAGTATTATACATGGAGGAACTGCCCATCTGACCTCCACAACCCAGTAACTGGGTAATACGATAGCCCTTGTAAGACTGGTTGTTAGACTTTCCGGCTTCTGACGACCCATAATGACTGTCAAAGATACATGAATGACAGCCGGGACCAACGGCTTAACGTGCTTTACGAGGCATGGAGGTGTCTCTATATTTAATGGATGCTCACCCATCCACGAACCCACCGCAGCACGCGCCGCTTAACCTTCGATTGCTTTCATGCGGCTGTTATTTGAAAAAGGCTATTGCATGAGGTGCTCAGATATTAAACTGGAAGGGAGCGGAAATTGCCGTCATTCACTTGTGTTTGCTCGCGGCTTAAGGCGCTGACAAGACGCAATTGATAAAAGTAGGCTTGTCTTAAACAACAAAATTGCCAAAACTATATCATTTGTGGTAGCGGAAAAAAGTATATGTTATTCTTGAACATATTTCTCAGAACTTGGTTGTTACCAAAACACGTTTAGAAAAAAAAACTCGATACAAATTAACGGTAAACTAACCCTAAAGACTTTGAGTTTCAATCCAAAATATATGTATTAAATGACAACGTACGGTTGGTATTTAATTAATAACAAGCACGTCTTATTTGTATGCAGAATTTGGTTGTTTTTTATTTTCGATTACTCAACTCATTTTTGAGTAAATAAATAATTGCTTCTTAAGTTGCAATAAATTACAAGTTTTGTGTCATCGCGCTTCTCTTTCTTTTGTATGCAGTCTGACAGTGACAGCGGTTTACCTGTTGTCAGCGTCTTAACGTGTTTTTCGAGGCACGGAGGAGTCTCGGCAGTGGCGTAGCTAGCATGGGTGACACCCGGTGCGCGTACGTTTTGGTCCAGTAGATGGCCACGTTTGGTCCAGTAGATGGCCACGTTGGGTCCAGTCGATGGCCACGTTTTGGTCCAGTAGATGGCCACGTTTGGTCCAGTAGATGGCCACGTTGGGTCCAGTCGATGGCCACGTTTTGGTCCAGTAGATGGCCACGTTTGGGTCCAGTAGATGGCCACGTTTATTGCGGCGTTAGAGGGGTTATTCAGATCGTCAAGGGTGCAGGTGAACGGACATTTGGGACACTCCAGCAGATGGGGCATAGTCTGTTCAAGATTCACCCCACTCGCAATGGGTGTTGGATGAATCGATAATGCCCCACTTCGCCAGGTTATGTAAAATATTATTTTTCTCAAACATGCTTTTTTTTTTTTTTTTGGGTGGGAAATTATCAAATAACTTCTCCCGCTCTGGGCGGAGCGGGAGGGCGTGTCAGACTTTTACTGACTAAAACCCACCCGTATTCCTTCATTTGCCTGTGTGCCAAGGCCACGATATCCCTTTCGGACAAACTCGCAACCCTGGCAGGCATTGGCCCTAGCGGACCCCGTCAGTTGGTGCTGACAACTCTTTGAGGCGCGCGTGGAATACGACGCGCCGTCGACCCGGGCCTGGTCGTTATCGTATGGTGAGCTACCCATCGCTCACCGTCCGCAGGCCCACGCCTACGGTGGCCGGAAATCGGCTTGCGACTCCCGACGCCCGGGGCGTCTCCTGCGGCGACTAGGGGCGCGAGGGCGCGAACCTTGCCTCTCCCTCACGCGTTCCGCCTCCTCCTTCGCAAGCATTACTAATTCGCAGAAGGAGGTGACGGCCTCCCATGCACTCTCGCTCCGAACTATGGCCTGAACAAGGGCCGGACGCGAGAGATCGCCGCCGCCGATCGCCTCCGTGAGGACACGGCGGTGCTCCACCCAAGCTGGGCAGACCTCCACCGTATGCTCCACCGTGTCCTCCGGGCGATCCACACAGTAGTGACACCCGGGCGTTTCCTCCCGCTTTATCCTGAACAGGAACCTCCCAAAACAACCATGTCCGGTGAGGACGCCCTGGCGCCTCTCTAGCCACTCCTCAAAGAGGGGACTTATCGCCACAATTGTGGCGTGCCCATCTCAAACATGCTTGGAAATTCGAGCATTATTTTGACAACCTTCTTCGAGATAAATCGAAATTGCTGTACTAGCCAAATACATGCGAGCAGCGGCCACCAAAAGTTGTATGAAAATCCATGTGTCCTGGTTTAAATATCGTGTGAGAAATTCATAACTATCGTACAATTTGAAAATGGAACAATCTTTTACTCCGAAACATGGAGGAGGTAACTTATCAAAGATCGACTTAATAAAATCTTATAAATTTCGAACTGGCTTGCAAATAGAAAGATGTTTATTAAAAAAAAAACAAATTAACACATTGGCGCGTGAATAATCGTTGTTCGTCATTGAATCTGGAAGTTATAAATAATTTACTTTGTTTGAATTTTCGCGCATTGTTTGAGAAAAGCACTGCACAAGCCAGGAAGGGATTGTGACACAAACTGGTAAGAATTTATGTCACGATGTCCCTACCACCTGACCTTTCCGTTGTTCTTCTAATAATAATTTGTTTTTGATATTTACCTAAATAAGTCTCCCACACAGGATCACAGGAGGCGGAGTTATTGGGTAGCAACTGCAGACGGGACAACGTGCCGTACTGTGTGTTGCACGCTTTATTCACTACCTGAAAGTAATACGGATATAATAATAAATGAAATGACTAACTATACAAATAAATAAAAAAACCTGTTCGGGCAAGGTACATTTAAATGATAAACTGATTTGAGTTCAACTTGTGTATTGATAGTTAATGATAATGAATATAATGATCGACCCGCGGCGAATGAGTCTTTTGCTGTTACCTAAAACAGTTGATTTTAGAGAAATTGATACAATTAATATATACGGGTTTGCTCGTACAAAACCAAAGGACATTTAGGCGTCAAAGTACTCCTTAACACCGCAGTTATCCGGAAACGTGTCCAGAAGACTAGCAGTATTAAATAGGTGGCGATATAAAAAAAAATGTGAACCGTCACGGGATGCCTGACAGATGTGAAACATCATAATCAAACAAACAAACATCGAAAAAAAAGCTCAGGGTCGCGTAGCGGGGGGACCGCGCGAGCGGAGTGAGCGGTAAGGGTTGGACCTCATCTGGCAGCACGGAATCGCATTTGTTCCGCCTGTGCTACCACGTGCTGCAGTATACTGCCGCATGCGAATGCGCGCTGTCATATTCCGCAGACAAAAAAGGCCGCGTGCGCCATTGTACGATAGAGTGAGACAGCATGCGATAGCAAGTGATCGGCGGTGAAAGGAAGCGTTAGCATGCTATCGCGCGCTTCAGCGTTCCGGAGTCTCCCTGCCGACCATTGCATTTTGTCCGTGATGCCGATGCCTCGAGGATTCCGCCGCGTGCTATCGCATTATGCTTTCCGTCTCGATCTAGCAAATGGCAGTTCTAAGCGACAGAAAGAGAAAGGGCGACGGAAAAAGGCGATTCCGTGCTGCCAGATGAGGTCCAACCCTAAATCGCCACGCGGCATGCGTTGCCCCGCCAGCAATCGGTTTTATGTGCGGCTATAGATGTTTCACTTCAAAATAATAAAACGATTTAGATTTGTCCCTTCCGTCAAGTAGTTGGTTATTTTCTAATTCAAATATTAAAAAGCTATATACACACACACACACACACACAGGCCGCTGCACGTCGCCAGTCTGGCACAACACGTCACATTAGCATGTTGATGATACGAACACATAAATTTTGCGTATCAAAAATCGCTCAACGCGGCTAAAGAAGTTTTAATAAAAAAAAACTTTTCATACATTTATCGAAATAGTCTATCTGCTGTTGTATAGGAATTTGTTTTTTAGGGTTCCGTAGTCAATAAAGGGTTTCCTCCTTATAGATTCGCCATGTCCGTTTGTCTGTCTGCAGCATAGCTCCGAGACTCTTAGGCCCGTATTTATAGAGCGTTGCTCAGTACTCAAGCATTACTTAAGACTTACTAGATTCAAGCCATTAGATTGGTGGAAACTAGTCTTAAGTAATGCTTGAGTAGCGAGTAACGCTCTATAATACGGGGCTTAGTACTAGAAAGCTGTATTTTGGTATAGGTATCAGTACAAATTATTAATCACACTGACAAAGTGACAAAATAAAATTTTGTATTTTTTAGGGTAGCCCTTGCATGTAAAGTGGAGATGATATTTTTTTTTCTCTTCTATCCATGGTGTGGGGTACCGTTGGATATGCCGTTCAAAAATCATGTGGGTTTGTGAAAACCTTTTCGATTCAGGGATTCGTTTGCGCAATATTAAGTTTTAAAGTGTGTTTGAGGCAACATGTATTTTTACGAAAAACGACAACATCTTTGAATATTTCTTTACTTTCCATTCTTTACATAAGGGATGCACAGACTTATTGAGACCATGGGCCACTTGGGCAAATGATGAACTGATGGCGGGCCACCAGCACAAATTAAAAACATAAAAATAGCCAAGTTTAATTTAAAAAATAATATACTAGTTTGAAGCGTGGTACTGCATTGTGCTTACAATATTTTTAACATTTGGCTCGAATTTACTTGTAGCTACACGTAAAATTGCTTTCAAACTTTCATTTGGTTTCGATTTTTTGTTTTGTTATTATTCAATACCGAAAAAGTTTCCAAGTACGCATCATGCACCGCACAGCGAGCGCACTTAATAACGCGCGCGATTCAAATTTATATTATTTGTAAACCTCAGCAATATTTTTCCTTCAAATGTACGAGGGAATATTTTTGCTGGCGGGCCACTGGCATATTGCCGGCGGGCCGCATGGGACCCGCGGACCGCAGTCTGTGCATCCCTGCTTTAGATCTTGCAAAACCAAAGTAAAACAGCGGATCACTGGGTAACGACGCAGCTGACGAACTTGCAAGGAGAGCATCCAGCGCGTCAGTCTGTGGACCCGAACCTATCGTACCCATCCCCTTTAACCAACTACGCAGGTGGCTACAGGAGTTCACCCACACACAAGCGGAGAACTGGTGGACCTCGACACCGGGCTGCAGGCAATCCAGGGAAGCCATGCCATCTTTAGACGGCAGGCTAACCAGACGTTTGCTACGCCTGGATAGGAACGGCCTGCGCCTGGTGACGGGGACCATCATGGGACACTGTTCATTAAACAAACACTTCCACACAATAGGCATAACGGACAGCCCTCTGTGCAGGGCTTGCATGGAGGCTGAAGAAACCGTTGCGCATGTGCTCTTTGACTGCACAGGGGTCACCTTGATCAGAACAGAAACCTTCGGGTCACCCAGATCCTTCACAGATATTCTAAGCAGACCAGGAGACCTAATCAGTTTCTGGAGAGAGGTGGGCTGGTTGGAATAAACAAACGACGGCCGCCATGGCCCACGCACAATGGTCCACATGAAGGACTAAGTGCGGAAACCAAACACAGACCCCCTTATTACAAAACAAGGTTTATCTTCAGACCCAGGTTTAAACATGGAGCCATTATTGAATTTCGAACTTTATTCCGACTATGGTAAAGTTCCTAAACACAAAACGGAGATTTTAGTACCGAACTAAGTTTTCAGTTTTGTATAAAGAACGGTATTTCAATCACTGTTACGTTCTTATTACAAAAACCGGCTGCATGGTTTAAGCCATGTCAAAATATAAATCTTGTTTTGTAATAAGGCGGTATAACATAGAACACAGAACCAAAGTAAAAAAGAGTCACCTGTAGTCGGAGCTGTCCGGCGGCCCTAACGACCGGTCCCGCGGTGCCGAGCGCGGGCGCGGGCAGTGCGGCCGCGTGCGGCGCGGGCGCGGCCGCGAGCGACGCGGGCGCGGCCGCGGCCCCGCACGCGCGCTTGGCCGCCAGCTCGTCGGCGCGGGGACCCGGCAAAGAGGCCGCGCCACGCTTTCGAAGGCGTTGGTCAAGACCGCTGTGGAAATAACATTTATTAAACAATGGTTTTTGAAGTAAAACTTCTTTACGCACGCTTGACTAGTAAGCTGGTGAATGCGTGACGAGAGCGTTACGGAAGCGAACGAACGGAAGTTGAGAGGGAGATATAAGTTAGTGAAGATAGAAAGAGAGAGAGTTACGTTTCGTATATTACTGTAGGGGCAAGAGAGAGAGGTGCGAGCACACATTTTCTTTCTCTCTTTCTCTCATAGCCAGTTGCGTTTCGTATATCTAAGACACAGTGCAGGCCTATTGTTGTAAGTAAGTATAATTAGTATTACTACGAGTATTTGTAAGTTTTACTTCAGTCGTATGGTCTAAAGCACACTCGTTTTTTAATTCAAATATTTAATCAACTGAAATGTCGTGATGCGTCAGTGGTTCCCGGGCTTCGCTTCTCATACACGAAGTTGTGGGTTCAAACCCGGGCAATTACCAACGTGACTTTTTCAATTCATACATACTTACTGAGTTTATCTTGGAAATTATTGTAGCAGGTGACGTTCTATAGTTTCCGCCTACCCCAATGAGAAGAAGGTAAGAGTTGATGTATGTATGAGTATATTAATGACATTTATGAAAGAAGAAGATCGTAAGGAAACCATGACTCATAGTCAATATAAATCTGAAATACCAACCGGTCTTGAGCAAGCATGGTAATTAATGCTCGTGCCTTCTCTCTACGAGAGAAGGCACGAGCCTTTGCCCTGCAGAAGGACAATAACAAGCCAGTTTTATATAATTATATATTGAAGAGGATTACTTTTTTCAAGAAAAATGAGAACTTATTTTGAAAGTATATAACATGAAATTTTTATAATTTTTGTTTTTATTTTTAATTATTGATATAATGTACAATACTGCCAAAATAAA
Source organism: Tiliacea aurago (assembly GCA_948098905.1). Taxonomy (NCBI): domain Eukaryota; kingdom Metazoa; phylum Arthropoda; class Insecta; order Lepidoptera; family Noctuidae; genus Tiliacea; species Tiliacea aurago. Next base: position 24,308,311 of record OX402585.1, read on the forward strand.
GAAAAAAAACTACAGCTCAAAAGTTATATCTTATTAAAATAAAAAATTACGTTATCACTCACACAACTGCTATTTTTATCACTATCTAATTCTAACTCTAACAAATTATCACCTTTTTTTAATGATTTTTTATCATTATTTTTATTTTTTTTGTATTTTCAACTGGTACCTCGTCCATTATAATGGTGTAGTTATACACGCAAGTAGCAAAAATAGACAATTTTACTAACCAAAATGCGAAAGAAGTCAACCGCCAACAAATAAATCCACTTAACACTTCAACAATGACATAAATCTGTCATATTACTTTTAAAAAAAGAGCAAAAAGCATAGCATGAAAAAGCTAGTATGAACTAGCTTTTTTGGCTCCATCATTCGAAAACAGAATAAAATGATAAAAAAAAGACTACACATGCACTGCTGAAACACATTCAACGCATGGGAGAACTCACAAAATGCTATTGGAGTTTTCCGTGATCTCTTCAAAGCCTTTGATTGCGTGCACCATGACACGCTATTGCGTAAACTACGTCATTACGGCGTCCAAAACGAAGCTCCCAAAGTAATAAATTCTTATTTACATAATAGGTTCCAATGTGTAGATGTTAATGGTGTGAAATCTTCTGGGCTACCAGTTCAGATAGGTGTACCTCAAGGATCAATACTGGGTTTATTCTTATTCGTAGTGTATATCAATGACTTACCATTCTATATAAAGGGTATTTGTGTCATTGTACTGTTTGCAGATGATATCTCTTATTTTTAAAGTAGACAGGAATAGACAAGATATTGAAAACGTAAACAGTGCACTCTCAATGGTTACGGATTGGTTTACGACAAATAACTTAGTTCTCAATGCCAAGAGAACGAAATGTATAAAGTTCGCCTTACCGAATGTAAGAAATCTAAGTCCCAAAATCGCTTTAGATAAAGAGGTGCTTGAAACTGTAGACTTGGCCGTTTTTCTGGGTATAACAGTAGATGCCAAACTTCAGTTGGGACCTCAGATATCATTCCTAGGTTAGGAACAAAAAGTGATAAAATCCTCATATATTATTATTTATATATACATACTTATCACTGGTCCTGGAGTTATTCTGCTGCGTAGATGTCGCATGGTTGCTGACGTTAGGATGTATGACGATGTCGTCGCGTACTTCCACTTTGATCCGAGATTTGCTCTGTGAAGAGGTGCTGAAACAGTTTTCAGTGCCGCCGGGTTGTGAGCCAAGAGATTCACTGGAAAATAAATGAATGACGTTTAATTATGGCTATTAATCTTTTTTCTTTTCTTAAACGGTAATAATATTCCTTGTATTTCTTTCTTATTGAAAGAAAACAAAAATTTTATTGACATAAACGACATAGACACCATCATAATCAGCCTATAGCAGTCTACTGCTGGACATAGGCCTTTGCAAGCCATTACCACAAATATATAATTAAATAAATAAAATCAATTTATTCACACACACAAGTTAGGAAACATTTGTAAGCAGGAACAATGTTAATTGAAGGAGTTCTTAAGTAGAAATAGCCGTGGGCCCCAAACTAGGCACAGCCTGTATCTTGGTGGCCCAATATAAATAGAAAAGGCAGATTGATTCAATGACTATTCAGCGTGACACAACACAGCAAGACACAAGTAATAATTAATTATGAAAATATTAATTAAAATCATTCAAAAATAAAATAATAGTAACAATCAATAAAATAAAAATATATATTATATAAAAAAAAAACAAAATAAAATCAAAGAAGTTATTATCAACATCCGTAATTAGAGACTTAAGTAAGACACGTAAGTAAACATGTTGGCATTATTCATTGGAAGGGTGGAAGAGTACACAAGAAGGCACAAGATATCAAAATAATAAATAAATATTTTTTTTTTTTTTTTCCTTCTGGCTTCGCACGGTTTGTGCATTTAGCCAATGTCAAGTTTTAGTTCTTGTGTGTGTTCTTGTGTATTGATGAAATTAATTATAAATGCATGATGATGATATCCCCGCCCACTCCCCTTGAGTTTCAGTAAAGATGTGGCACTTTACTGAGTCCTCACGCGGACTTCTTGGGAGAACTTGAAGCGAAGTTGCACTGTTTTGTTTCATTTGCCTACACTAATGCACGTTCACAAACACTTAATGGTTAATAATCCACCATTATTACACATTAATATTCGGCTAAACACTAATTTTGGAAAATTAAACAAACTGCTGAACATGACGCTTCACTTTCCCGCCATTGCCCGCCAAGAAGTCCCCAATAAATATAATGATGATGATATAATTCAATTTAAATCTAAAAACCGGCTAAAGCGTGTCGGATTACGCACAATGAAGGGTACCGTAGTGGGATTAAATTATCCTAAGAACAAACTTAACATTATAGTTGAAAAACATGTTCCCTCATACATTCCAACTGGCTACGTAAGTGTACGCACAATATTGAGAGCTTTACCATGTTATTTTAAGATCATAGCCTTCATAAAGCTTTAGAACTATCTTCTGTATTTTTTTCAAAATTTTAGGTTTATTAGTTTCGGAGATAATGGTCAAATTTCATCTATTTTTAACCGACTTCTCTTAAATTATTTTTATAGTATTTATTTAAAAGTTATTTAAAATAAAATATCTGCAACCCTTACAATAAGCTCTTTCATTTGATAGGTCACACGGTACAGGTATGTAGCAAAACTTTTTTTTAAATTTGCTTGTTTGCTCCCCGAAAGTGACCCTTATATTAAAAATTAATTTATTTACGTTACGCGTTCGTGTATGGGTCACAGAAGTTCATATGTGTACCAAATTTCAACTTAATCGGTCCAGTACATTCGGAGCGAATCGGCTGTGACAGACGGACAGACAGACAGATACAGGAGTGATCCTATAAGGTATCCGTTTTTTCCTTTTGAGGTACGGAACCCTAAAAATGAATATAATAATATAATTGTTGTGTGCCCAACGGTTGTGCCAAATATGATTCTGCATAAATTACGCTCTAGAAAAATATTAAAGCTCGTGCTCACCTCATCTTTTTTATGAAGTCAGTAAAAAATGGAATGCGTTGTTACTACAAATATTTGCAGATAAAACTGACACCAGAGCTGAGAGTAATGTCAATCAAATCAAGCGCATTTTGAACGTCAAGAATAGTAAAAAAATCGTCATTTGGCGGTTTTTAGGGTTCCGTACCAAAATGGTAAAAAGGAACCCTTATGGTGAGACTAAGTCTGTCTGTCACACCTGGATATCTCAAGAACTACTAATGCTATCAACTTGAAATTTAGAATAGTTTTAGATGACGTTAGCCCAACTATTTGGCCAACAAAAAAGAAATAAAAAAAAAAAACAAAATTTAAAAAGGGACTGAAAGGGTTTAAAAATTTTAAGTGGATCTACTAGTGCATGTGGGGTATCATATGAAAGAGCGCTGTTTGCACATTCTCAATTTTTTTTTTTATTTTTTTAGGCAGCTCAGTTTCCGACTTTTGATAAAAAATGTAAAAAAAAATACATCCCACATACATACACTTCCTTATATCCGAAGTTTGCATAGATAAAAATCAATCATGCAAAGAAATTATTCTATGTGATAGAAGTTTATGTAAAGATTACAGGAAAAATAAAACGATGTCTCTAAATAGCACAGTTTTTCAGAAATCATCAACATCATATATACGTACGGAACCGTCGCGCGTCGGTGCGCGAGTCCGACTCGCTCTTGACCGGTTTTTTGTTTGAAGGCTTTCCGGAATACCGTGATCAAAGTTAGAACTTACTTGGCATCAGCGTGTGTGAGAGGTATAAACACGGGCGTAATGCGTCGCTTGCCATCCGACGTGCGAGTTTCAATCTGTCTGTCCATTGGACGTAATGGAGTTGATGAGGTGCCGCTTGAACCCGCTGACGGACTTAAAAGGCTCTTGGGCTGTGAAAGTAGCACAAATTATAAAGGGTTGCAATGCCAATAACGTAGGCAGAGGTGTTATAAGTTTCATGTAGACCAGTTAATGGCAATAGGTGTATTGCAATTAACCAGTCGCAAATACTTCCTGCTTCTGGGAAATTCGTCATTCATTCATTCACATTTCATTTGTTTACGTTATTTCTGCTTGGTTATAGTTTTCGACGATTATTATATTTATATGTCGCATGAAATACAGTGTTGCCGACTGATATACTCTATGCAGTCGGTGCGCTATGACGGAGTCTACGGACCGGAGGACGAGGGCGCGGGAAATAACAGGAGCGCCAGTCATCCTTCAGCCCTAGAAACTGTCACACGTTCATGAGACGCGTGCGCACAGTGATTCATCTAGTTTTATTATTTTATTGCAATAGTTATTAATAATGGACAACATTAATTAGGACAATAGTTGTTAATCGTGATTTGTGTAACTATAATTATAAACTAAGTGTAAGATCATCTTTTAATTGCCCAAGATCCACAAACAGCCCACAACAATGTCAGAGTATGGAAGCATGACCCCTCCTCGATGGTCCGTGCCGACATATATAATATACATATATTTTTTTGTATAGTGGTGTGTGCTAGCTAACATAAGGCAAATAATTTAATTTAATGTTTTGTGTTGCATTTTACATTTTCTTGTATAGATTCAAGTTTTGTAAATGAACAGACAGCTGTACTGCTGGGGAGTTTGTTGCGCCACTTCTTCTTCCCAGCTAAAGCACTAGAAAGTGGTGACGGGTGGGTTTTTGGGGGACTGTCTCATGTAACTTTTGACGTTCAAAAAGTGCTGATTCACAGCCTAGTTTGAATAAATGACTTTCTTGTCATTCTGTCATTCGTCGTTATCATTTTTCGATCGACCCAAGATCGAACCCACGATCTAAATCAACGAGGTAGACAATACTTTACTATTTTGGTATAAGATTTAAATAGATGTTATCCATACTCAAAAACATGTATGGTATTAATTTATACGGTACCTGTGACTTATCACTCTTGGGCGTGGTCTCTTCTTTGGCAGCTTCTTTCTTAGCCTCTTGTTTCTCTCTAGCCAGCAAGATCTCGGGGCACTCGACCAACAAGTTGGCCGACAAGTCGCCGCCCGACTCGTTGGCCAAACATTTGCCGTAGATCTTTTCGTAGAAAGCGTTCTGGAAACGAAGAAATATTTTTGAGAGTGACTCATTATTTAAATTAAAATTAAAGTAGTGTTGATTTTTAGAACTCGACTTGATATTTAACTAATATTATTAATTGCATTTTATATACAATAGATTAAGTAAGTTTAGTACATACGTTTTATCACTAAAAATCACTATATTATTATGCATTTAGCACTAAACGAATTTAGTATTTAGTGATTTGTGGTGCCAGCTTAACAGATTCAGAATTCGGACCAGTGACCCCCTCTGTCGTCAATATTTTTTTTTAAATATACCGTATGCTAAACTCTAAAACTTCATATTCCAATACGCGGGGCTGTCAGAAAAAAGTCCAATGACTTTTATAGATATGACGCATAGACAATACGTACCTTTTCATCAAAAGTAAGCGGTGTTCCGATCTCTTTGTTAGTGAATTGTATGCAAGCGACAGTACCGTCTGAACTGCACGCCAGTAGGTTTAGACCTGAACAAATTATAAATAAATAAAAGTCTAGAAGTTAATGTTTTTTGGAGGATGATCAACTAAGTTCACTTGTTTATGGGAAACAAAAGTTGCGCAAACGTTGCCAGCAATCCGTCCTGATTTGTCCGGACATATCCGGCTTTTTGAACCCAGTCTCTGCCCGGCTTTGTCAGTGGTCCGGACTTTTAGACTTAAGGGGATTTTTCGTAAGTGAACACTGAAAGAAGAAAGATTAAAACGTCGAACGTCCGGATTTTTTTTTTCAATTTTTTTAAAGTCTTGACAAAAAGTTGGATAGACTTTTTGTCAAGACTTTTTAAATATTAAAATGGTAACCCTACCAGCAACCCAAAATTATGTTACTGTATTCTGTAACAATTTTGTGCAATCATGATAACAATATTTTTACGAGAATAAACACTTGCTTTATAATCTGCACAGAATAATTATAATTTAATTTTTACATATTCTCTTGTATTATCTATCTCTTACACTATTTTTAGAATATTTTTTAAAAACACAATGACGTTTTTGCTGTTGAAAAGAAATTACATGCATAAGATTATAAATTAGATTAACGTTATCTGCGTCAAAAAGCAAGATAAAATGCAAAGATATAAATATATCTAGACAGACAGGCAAAACTTTGAACTCGGCGAAAAATTGCGTCCAGCTGTTGGCCGCAAAATGCACGCACACTAGAATACCACAATGACGTGGTGCAAGTGTAAGACGTAGCTGTCACGCACACCAGCATAACAAAGTTGGTCTGTTTGTTTTAGTTCTTTTGCAGTGTGACACTCTATCTAGACATATAAATAATCAAAGATAAAATGTAATTTGAGATTATTTGATGCCGTATCTTGTAGTCGAGGTGCATTGAACTTGTCAATGTTAGTCGGCGCGGAAGTATATCTTGAGTTCTACATGGATATTTTAGCGCTTCAATGACATTGACTGGGGGCGATGCTAGTAAACATTTTTGTGATATTGCCAATACAATCTCACAAAAATGTTGTTAAAAATGTTTGTATTAAGTTGTTTTTTGTTTATTCAATAATAGATAGATAGATAAAACATTTATTCAGTGCACACAAAAGACAGCACAACACACAATAGCACAAATAAATAATAGATAACTAAAACAAGAATAAACAAGAAAAAACCGGCCAATTGCGAGTCGGACTCCCGCACGAAGGGTTCCGTACCATTATCTATAAAAATGGCAAAAAAAAAACACGTTTGTTGTATGGGAGCCCCCCTTAAATATTTGTTTTATTTTAATTTAATTATTTATTTTTAAAGTGAACATATATCTACATATTCTGTGAATATTTCAAGCGTCTACCTGTTGCCGTTATCAATATAGAGCAAAAAAATCACGTTTGTTGTATGGGAGCCCCCTTAAATATTTATTTTATTCTATTTTTTGGTATTTGTTGTTATAGCGGCAACAGAAATACATCATCTGTGAAAATTTCTAGCTGTCACGGTTCATGAGATACAGCCTGGTGACAGACGGACAGATAGACAGACGGTGGAGCCTTAGTAATAGGATTCCCGTTTTACCCTTTGGGTATGGAACCCTAAAAAATTACAAACAACATGGCGGCACTAGTTCCGAATTTGGCCACGCGTCAAAAGATGTTTGTACAGCTGCTATACGCTCTTACCATCCGAGCTCCAGGACAGATCCAGCACGCTGTCACTGAACAAGTCGTGCACGACCACGAGCGGCCGCTTGAGTGACGTCAGCCAGATGCTGAGCGCGCGGTCGCGCGACCCCACCGCCGCGCAGCAACACTTCTTGCCTTCCTTCACGAATATGTTGTTGTTGAAGCGCTGCGGACAGAAATATTGCCAGATAATATGAAAGAAATAAATTTAGTTTATATGACACAGTTTTTACAATAATATTACACAAACTATTTAAGTAAGGCGCGCAACATGTACTACTTGACCATCTGTAGCTTAACCCTTGGTATAGGAATGTGGATCGACGCGAGACACAATGGCTTTTTAATTGTTTCTGTAATTACGGCATTCAACCGGTTACAGAGTTAAACATTACGAAGACTCAAAACAGCAAGAAACTATTATTTCTTGTCGCTCTGGAAAAAAACTTCATTGTGTGCCCCACGGCTGTAATAAAGAAACATAGAAATGTTAAAGAAATGTCTTAAAAACGTTGAAAAAAAAAATGGCAAATTAGAATCAAAAAGTTTTTAACTGACCCAGTAAAAAGAAAAAATATAAAAGCTTTACAAAAAAAAAAAAAACTGGCTTCCATAAAAACACTACAAAGTGTAAAATAACTTTTTGAGGGCTGGCTCGTTCTTCGGCCAAAGAATTAGCATTGCCATTCAACGTGGCAATGCTGCCAGTCTTCTGGGCACGTTTCCGGATGACAGCGATGCGGACGAGTACTTCGACGCTTAAGTGTCTTTTTTACTTTTTATATTTTTCACGTTGTAATTTTTTTTCGTATTTAAAAATAAATAACTTTTTATAATAAAAAATAAATTTCGGAAGTCGGTGTCTTTTGATCTGTATTTTAGTTTTTTGCCACCGACTTCCACCACCCCGTCTTCCACTTCTACACCAATGTGTGCCTAAAAAACTTTTCTGAACCTTCACCAATTTAAAGATAATTTAATTATTGATCTTTTAATATACGCGTTTTATTAAAATACCTTTTGTTTTGTGTACAATAAATTAATAATGCGTCAATTTGGGGACACAGCTCCTTGATGGGCGAGTCCTATTAATGGCTGAACGTACGACGCGTTGCGTGAGCTCAGTACAGAACACGCAAGCTAACCACTCAAGGTCACTGGCATATATCTGCGTCTTAATAGCTACGTAAAACACTGATTATAGTCGATCGAGTCTTTGTCGCCCTACTATCTATCTGGCTTTGAGAACTGACTGAGCACACTAACACAGTAACTTACAGCGCAAGTGACAGCCTTCCTATGTCCCACGAAGTCCTTGTCGCACCTCCATCCGTCTCTTTCTACCACTTGCGCAGTAGGACCGCCTCCATTCATCGCGTGCGCAGATAACACGTACTGCCCGTCAGGAGACCAGGACAGACGTAAGACATGAGTTGTACCTGTGAGAAAAGTTATTTGTAATTATATTAGATTGTTTCACCGAGCGCTAAGTGAGTTATTAATGCACGAGCGTTATGTTGGTGCCCGAGCGCAGGCGTGGGCACTAAATTAGCACGAGTGCATTAATTACTCACTTTATCAAGGTGCGTAATCTACTTTTCTTTCAACTACCAATCTACCTACCGTGATAAAATATACCTACTCAAAATAAAAACTCAAGTTAATGAAAACAAAGTTTTTCACCAAGTCGGTTTTATTCAGCCGATTTTTATTTTCAGCAAATATCTATTTGATCGAATGCATACATTTTATATTAAACTTAATGGAAGACATGAAACCTCTGTGGTAAATTTATATCTAAATAAAAATAAAAACAGTGCAGAAATGTTGTATGAAATGTGTTTTTCAGTGCAACAATGAGATTTCATACATTTCTGCACTGTTTTGGTTCTAAGTAAAAAATACATGATCTGTGATCGGTTTTGTAGTGATTAATGATAACATTACTAGGTAGTTGAAACAAAAAATAATTTGTTATTATTATAATTGCCTCTATGGAACAGTTTTATAGACCAACTAGCTGCTGCCCGCGGCTTACCCCGCGTGGCTTTTTCTAAAATAAAAGTAGCCTTAGTTATTCCTTATAACATCAGCTATCTGTCAGTGAAAGTCCAGTCAAAATCGGTCCAGCCGTTTCGGATATTATCCGGAACAAACAGACAGATAGACTGACGAAAATCTTATAAAGGTTTTTTTTTGTTGTAAGCACCATATAATAATTTCATAATTATGCATTTATACTATAACCATTAGTGCTGTGCACTCCCTGAGGTATGCGCGCGGCGAGACGGGGGGGAGAATCGGCTGCTGCGCTCTGTCAGTGCGCCGTCAACGCTCGTGGCGGCAGGTAGTGTTATCTGTATCGGACTGTCTATGTCAGACGCACATGGGATAAATATTCAAAGATGGGTCGTGCGTTATCTCGTGATATGAAGACTGTCATTTTCATGAAGTTGAAACAGAATCTATGTCAGAATAACTTTCGTTAGAATATATATTTGTTTGTAAATATAAAAAATGTTCAATAAAACAAGTCCTGCTTTGAATTATAAGTTTAGTTCTTATTTATCACCTGCATATTTTTAATAAAATATGAGTATATTTGGGTTACATTTTAATCAACTAAGTAAGTATAATATATTACAGATAGATAGCCTCCGACCATCGTCCCGCCACAAGTCTTGCCTTAGAAATGCAAACTGATATCGTAAGGTCTGTCCGACATGTATCGATCTCATGTGAACTCATGCACTTTTTTCTTCGCCTCCCACCTCGCCGCGCATACCTCAGGGAGTGCACAGCACTAATGGCCACACTACAGTAAAAGCTATTATTTTGACATTACAAGACACTTCAATTTTATTTATTTGAATAGATTATTATATCAAGAAAGCGTTTTATAGTATTAGAGCTCTTTATGGAAGTACTAAGATTATACCTATTTCTACTGCTAATGGACTATAGACATAAGGCCAGTTTGCGAGTCAGTTCAGTCACTGCCCTTTCACCGGACTCATGTATGAATACATTTGAAGAGAGTTCAGTAAGTCAGTGAGAAGTCTTCGCGACTTATTGAACTGACACGCGAATATGGGCCTTGTGTCCAGAGCCTTATTTTTATTAAATGTTGTCTCTTATTGAAAACAGTGCTGTGACACAGTGGACATGTTTCAGATTCATTTATTTGCAAAAACATGTGTAGATAATACATGGAATGAAGCTTATTATAGGTGTAACAAGGTATTTTTTGTCTCAACATGTTTGACCATGACTGGTGTACAAATTAAGTCGAAAGACAATAGTATTTCAAAATAAAGATACAAAGAATATTATTATAAATAAATCAACAATTAACATTAATATTTAATTTAAAAAATAAGTCATGATATTAAAAAAAAAATGAATAGATTCAGTCAGTATCTTCAAAGCGATTTATCATTTAAAAAATCATTAACATTATAATAGGCTTTTTCCGTCAGTATTTTTTTAATGGGATCTTAAAACAACTTTACCCTGAGTGTAAGTTTGTAAGTGAGTAAACGTAACTAGCGCGTTTGCGTTAAGTTTTTTATTTACACTCCTATACTCTTAGCATTATGATCTATCGGTCAAATTTTAACGCAAACGAAATAGTTACGTTTACTCTCTTGCAAACTTACACTTGGGGTACTGATCCCGGCGATTACGTATTATTATTTATTTTATTTTAGCATAAGATAGTGTTACCTCCACACTCCTCAAATGGTTCCGTGATAACAATTTCCGGTGCCCAATCAGCTGTCTTCCAAACTCTCAGTGATTTATCATCAGATTGTGAAGCTAGATATTTGCCCACCTGGAATTAGTTATTACAAAATTATCAATACTTATCTATTGTAATTGTATAAAGAGAGGCGGATGAAACTGAACTGGCGAAATGTGGATGTACTATAGGTGCACCTCTGCCTAGCCCTTCGGGGAGCAGGCGTGATGTTGTGTTATGAGACGAATCGTAGCCGGTGCATAAGCATAATCAGCCTTTAAGCTCAACACACACAGGCAGCGGGTGCGGGTTGGGCGCGGGCCAGGACGGCAGTACGGCGGTATTCGGCGGAAAATAAAAATCAGCTGTTCCCTACATTTATGTTCGAATAACTCGTCAAAATGTATGGACCAGCTGATTTTTTTTCGCGATTGCTGGTTTGGTCCCATAGTAAAAGTTGTTCAGAATTTTTGGGTGGGAAATTATCAAATAACTCCTCCCGCTCTGGGCGGAGCGGGAGCCCGTGTCAGACTTTAACTGACTAAAACCCACACGTATTCCTTCATTTGCCTGTGTGCCAGGGCCACGATATCATATACACGATAATGATGAGTACAAGCGTTTGTGCGTTAATTCTGGGAAACGGGTTTTTTATTTTTTTTTATTTATGTTGGGTTTGCTCTTGACCTTAGTCTAGGGCAGAGGTGACAGAGATAAAGTCGACGATGGAGTGAGCTTACCCAGAAGAAGCCTGTTCACTCTAACTTTGAAGAGATTAGGGTTGTATGCGTTCGGAAACACAGACGCAGGGGGGGGGGTATATAAATCAGCCTATAACCTTCCCACTGCTGGGACACAGGCTTCCTCTCTGTGAGAGGGAATGGGCCGTTATCCACCACGCGGGCCCAGTGCGGGTTGGTAGATGTCACATGTCTTTGAATTTTTGGTTCTAGGAAATGCCGGTTTCCTCACGATGTTTGTCCTCCACCGTGAGAGCAGTGGTGATGAAAATATTTACACAAAGTAAAGCACCTGCATGGGTTCGAACTTACGAACTACAAGTAGGGGCCGTTACCACTGGGTCAGCACTGCTCTTAGCAACTGCTGTAGGTGGCGTTTAATAATTACTGTATAAGCCCATGGGAAAAAGGCGTGTATTTATGTATGTATGCATAAAGAAGTCCTGACTGACTCAACAGTCATCATATTATCAGTCTTCGGTTTGGTAATCCAAACCAAAGCCTCTAAATGTTGTTACTAAACTACTTTATTCAAAAGGCCAATAAATATTGCTACATTTATCACTTTATGTGGGCCCACATATTTGTTGTTGGCAATCTTGATGTCAACTAGTCTTTTGAATATTGCAGGACATAAAAACAAAAGTCATGTCTCTTGTTTTAATTTTTTTTTCCTTTAGCCGAAAGTTCTTAAACGCGCGGCCCGCAGTGGCTTCCTTAGCAGCCCGGCAACAGCTTGGCAAAATTAAATGTATTAATCTCAAACATGCATGGAAATATTGTCATTATTTTCGAAAGAAGAACACGCGAAGTATCGAATTTACGGTCAAAGAAAATCAAAACCATTGCAGGAGCGTGTTTTGAATTTGGAACATTACAACGCTCCAGCAATGTTGTATGAAACAGCATGCTGGGGTTATTAAATACTCTTTTCTCAAACATGCTTGGAAATTCGAGCATTATTTTGACAACCATCTTCGAGATAAATCGAAATTGCTGTACTGGCCAAATACATGCGAGCAGCGGCCACCAAAAGTTGTATTAAAATGCATAATGTGTCGTGGTTTAGCGGCCAAATAAATTACATAGTAAACTCTTAACTATCGTGTAATTTAAAAATGGAACGATCTTTTACTCCAAAACATGGCAACCAAGAAGGTAACTTATTAAAGGTTTTATTTAAATTTCGAACTGGCTTGCAAATAGAAAGCTAGTGAAAAAAAAACAAATGAACACATTGGCGCGTGAAAAATTATCGTTGTTCGTCATTGAATCTGGAATTTATAAATAATTTACTTTTCCTGCATTCTTTTGAGAAAAGCACTGTATACGCCTCGGCGGAAATGGCAATTGCCTGTCTCGTATTAGTGAAGTCCTCGCCTGCATTTGCCTATTTCATGGCCTTTGCAATAATGTACTTTATAGTCATGTCTAGAAATTAAAACAAAATAGACAGGTACTTCAACGCGCGAAAACAGTTTGAGAATTGCATCAACCCATAACGGGGCAGATGTTGATAAATTAGTTAAGGCGCAACTAGTCGATACTTTTTCCATACAAATTTCGGGGGGGTTTTACTCCACTGTTACACATTGTACATCTAAAGTAAAACATGATATCGTTTTGTCTTATTATTAATTTTGTCTGTACAGAAGCAGAATAGTAAAAAACAAAGGCATTAAAAAGTTATGAGCCAACAAAGATTCGTTTTTCCTGCTAATTTTAACGCAACTTTGGGCGTAAATAAGTAATAAAAGAAGTATAAAATCTCAAAAACAAAGCTCGTTCCGACAAAGCTCAATTGTCGAAGATTATAATAAACTTTATTCGTAATTGATTTATGCAGTAGTTTTTTCATAAAACCCCACCTTCCGTATATTTTTACGTGCGTGGTTTAGTATGAATCGTCGTGCACTGTGTTTGTGTGCATGCGACTAGATGTTATGCGTGTAGACTAGCTTCTAACTGCTCATCACTGGTACTATCTCTGTCGGACACGATGCTAGGTGAGACAGCGTGCTTTTTGGCCGCGCCCGCCAGTGAGTTCGAGCCCGCGACTAGTTGGCTCTTAAGAGCAAACAATGTCAAACATCTCATTGATTGAAGTTGCATTATTAGTATCATTTCCTGTTTCTACCCTTGTAAAATTGTGTAATAAAACAATCTGCAATGATTTTTGTTTTTTTAATTACTTACCTACTTATAAGTTTAAAATGGAATATAATCAGTTTCCCTTGTGTTGCAGCCTGCTGAACCAAAATCAAAGTATTCTCGGCCCGTGACTTCAAAAAGGTTGAAGACTATGCTTTTTCATTTATATTCAGAAAAAAAATTTTGGCCTTGAAACTACAATATTTACTTACTGGATCCCAAGCCACACCCTTCACAAGTCCGCTGTGGCCGTTCAATACGCACACCATTTCTGGAAACTTCTCTGCATTCCAGATAATGATGGAGTTGTCCACGCTACAGCTGGCCAGCCACTTGTCTAGCGGTGACCAGGCTAGGTCTAACACATCACCTGTAACATGAGACAATGTAAATTCATTTCAAAATCCTTATTGTTACAAATGTAACCTCATTTGGATTTCTAAAGTATTTCTTCCATAAAAAAATATTTATTTATTTTATTATGTCACTTTTACTGCTAAGTACATAGCATGCATACTAATTAGCATGTCATTTAATGTGTTATGTAAATCTATAACAACAAGTCAGTACAGTACAACACAGAAGTCATCTATAGCTTTGTATAGCGATGACTCGTAGCGCGGGTTGTGGGCACACGAACGAATTATCTTGCGACCTATATGCTGGGTGCTTGGCATTAAAAGTGTCATACAACAATTGTTTACACTAGATACAGACACATAAAATATTCTTAAACGTAAAATTACAGTGCGACAATTACTTACAGGTAAACACCACATGCTTAATATACAATAATATAATTAAAATTGATAAAATTGGTAATATTAAAAAATTGGTAACATTGGTAAGTACATTTAAAGGAAATTAAAATAAATTAATTTATAACATTGATATAAGTTGCCTTCATAAGCCTAGTGCAAGACTAAAGGTAGGCAGAAGTAAGCTTCTTCCATTTGATTCATAATAGATTCAGGCAAATATTACATACTGAGCTAAGCTATGGCTTTAAGAAAACTTCAATATGACCTTATAATAGCCACACAAACCTGCATGTCCTCTCAATGTAGCCAAACACCGCCAAGTCTCAGCCTTGTGCTTGCCAGGAGTGCCCATAGCAGCCACACTGAGCCCCCACACCATTACCAGTCTGTCATCACCACCCGATGCTAGGTATTTACCACCGTTGCTCCAACGCACGCAGTTTACACAAGCTGGAAATTGATTAAATTATTATAATTAGGAAAAATTGGGTATATTTGTTTTATGAAAACTCATCACCATTATTTAGATCTGGGTAGGGGGGCAATGGAGCAGGCCTTTGTTTCAAAGGGACTGATTGTGATTGAATAATAATAAATTATATCTTTGAAAAAATTTCATGTAAGTAGGTACACGGTTTCAGTAAGAAAAGGCTTGAAATGGAATAGCCATTAAGGGACGTTTATAGGTTTATTAGATTAAAAAGTAATTTTTAGAGAGATAATCTGCATAAAAATTGATTTTGCTATCTAATAATTTAAGTACCTACTGTGACTGAAAATGCAACACTGTAAGGATTATAGAAACTCTATCTCTCCACACATAATTGTACTGATATGAAAACTCTTTCATACTTAAGTCTGGCCATTTTATTCCATATATTATTCTGTTTTATTGCTTTGGTAGTCCTCTAGTTTGGACCAATAAATTCCAAATAAATATAGTAACAGAAAAGAATATGGAGAAGGTTCAGATATTGTAGTACATAGATACAGAGCTACTAACCTAAGTGATTGTCCATTTGACAAAGCATCTTGGGAACATTGGGGTCCACTTCAACTGCTTCAAACAAAACAGGGTTCAGGTTCCAAACCACAACTCGTCCGGAGTCCCCGCCCTGACCGCCGGTCGCAAACCGCTTCCCCGTCGGATGTATATCAACGGAAAATATCGGTTTATCTGAAAAAATGCCACTTTTCAACTGCAAATCCTCCCTCCAACTTACGTTACTTTTCAGCGACAAATTCAAGAATATTTACCATCATGATTGACCCAACTGGGTTTTAGCAGCTTCATTTATGATGTATTGATTAAATTTAACTGAAAATAACAGCTTTATTGGAAATAAATAAAGATTTTCCCACTTTATTTATTTTATTGTAAAATGACACTGGCAGCAACAACACCGCCCGCCGCCCGGCAATTTGAGGCATGCGTTCCGTTCGTAAGAAAAATGCTAAAAGAAAAACCTCAAACCTGTTGATGGTTTTTTATAATCTGATAAAATAATAGGTTTTCAGAACAGAAATTATTTTGCTGAATTTATGAACACTGGAACATTTTTTTAGTCATTTAAGAGGTTTTTAAAACGATTTCTTTTCCGTTTCTTTCATAAAATAGCAGCGCTGTGCGCTGCCATGAAGTACAAATCTGCACTTGGCTAGTTGGCTTTTGGCTTTGGCACCATTAGATAGGAATGTCAA
The DNA here is from genome assembly GCA_948098905.1 of Tiliacea aurago. Taxonomy (NCBI): domain Eukaryota; kingdom Metazoa; phylum Arthropoda; class Insecta; order Lepidoptera; family Noctuidae; genus Tiliacea; species Tiliacea aurago. Next base: position 24,324,686 of record OX402585.1, read on the forward strand.
TGTTTGGCACCCTAGACGCGTTCCAGTTTTATTTTTATCTCGCTAATTCTATTAGAAAGAGTAAACTGCAATTTGCTGCGATGTCAACCAAATGCGGCATTTACAGTTTATATTACTGGATTTAAACTGGAACGCAATTCGTTTGCGTGTTTTGAAGTCTAAGCCCCGTTTTTTTCTTGTTAAATTGGAAAAACTATTTATAAAAAAGCGGTATGAGAGGAGCAGACACTCTGATACCGGCTAGGTTTTTAACTTTAACTAGTCATTTATCAGCGGTAATAACTTTACTATGGGAGAGCCAGGAGAGCACTCGACACTGTTTGCCGAGCCACTTTCACGACGATCATTTCCAATTATATCACAACCGGTAAGCTCTCTTTACATAGATTTATAGGGTACAGTTGTCAGAATAACAGTAAAAGTTATTGCTAATAGAGACTACGAGATATATGTTACTTTTTTGTCATAACTGCATTTTAATTACCTATCGCACACACGCACGCAAGGCAGGCAGATAGCGGAACATTAATGTACATAACGGAAACAAAAGGTTAGTTGATACGGGCTTGTGTAGGGCATTCAGCCAAAATTTAAATTGGGACAGTGAGAAAGTCTCATGCAGGTAAAACTGCGGCATTTTATTGGAGTAGGTAATTTTTTGAAGCACTGTTGTTTGCGCTCATATTATTAGTTTCAATTGCTTGAAGAAGTTGTTATAGCAAGTTTAACACCACTATATTGTTAATTTGTTAGGTATAGTTTTATGGCTTATTTTATTTCTTAGTCATTAATTAACTATACATAATTACTATAGTAAAATTCTAAACAAAATATATTTAGGTGTAATTAATTATTTTATTTTGATTTAAATACCAGTACTCAGAAAGACAAGACTAGCAATACTCGGACTAAAAAAGTTTTTACGTAACTTAAGTTAAAATTTCTTAACTATCTATCTATCTAAACTAAATCATCACTCACAGACGTACTTATAGCTCCATCTAATCAATAGGTCTGTACCTCTATCTACGCAAGTACCTATATTTGATTGGCATAATAACATCTAAGCAATATGTTTAGGAAACAATTAGTTAATGGTCTGTCTCAAGTTATTGCAGCAATAACATTAGTAGGAAGCTTTGCTCTACCAAAGTAAACATCTTGTAAGTATATATTTGATTGGCATAACAACACCTTACCAATATGTTTAGGAAACAATTAGTTAATGGTCTGTCTCAAGTTATAGCACCAAAAACTTTAGAAGGAGGCTTGGCTCTACCGAAGTAAATATCTTGTAAGTTTATTGTTTTCCTGATACCAGCTGAGGCAAACAGAGAAACACTATTAAATACAATGTATGGTCTCTGAGGCCATGTAGCTGTTGTAAACACAATGGTGGTGTTGAGTAACTCATTAGTTTCTAGTCTTATTTACTATGGAAGACTCATGTCTACCTAAGCTGGATTTATTTCCATTAAAAAATAATTTTGCAAATCCGTCTATTTATGATGGAGCTAAGCCCGAAAATAACAAAAAACATGAAACAATGTAAACATCTGAATTGATAACCTCCTTCTTTTGGAAGTTGGCTAAAAAAAGGACCTCTTAGGTAAACAACATCTCTAATTTAAAAAAGATGATTTTAACTAAGATTTAATAAACCATGTTCTTCAATTAAAAGTTCAAAATTTAACAACCTATGTTCTTAAATTAATATAAATTTTTTTTTTTGGAATTCAATCACTTATAAAAATATTTACTTATAATTATAAAAAAAGCTCCCATCTAATTTGGGAAAACATTCTATTTTAATATAACATAATATTTTCATATTTTGTGGAATACGAAAATATTATGTTTAATAAAAATACTTTGGAGAACTAAGTCATAAATTCATAATGCTCTCAGAAATTAAAAACAGTAAAGTATTGGATGTAATTCAGCACCAGATGGGAAACACTTCACTGTGAGAAGTTAAACCAACTTGAACTGGTATAATGGGGTTTGTGTGTTTACACTACTTCTGCGCTTGGGATTAGTGAGCCATTGTAGAACACCTATGTGTGTGCTGAGCTCGATTGTCGTTGTGGCGACGTAGGGCTGATGGCGGTTTCTTTTACCTACACAGCCTAAACTATCCCATTGCTGGGCGAGTCTCCCTATGCTTGACTCGTCTCCCTGTGTTTGGCGAGTCTCCCTTTGCTTGGTGAGTCTCCCTATGCTTGGCGAGTCTCCCTATGCTTGGCGAGTCTCCCTATGCTTAGCGAGTCTCTCTATGCTTGGCGAATCTCCCTATGCTTGGCGAGTCTCTCTATGCTTTTCCATTCATGTTTGACTGTTGCCTTTTCCGGCCAACCAGTCAATCAGTCGCGCAAGCGTTTTTAAGCATCGCGTACCTCTGCCTCTGTTTCAACCTATGTGTCTGTCTGGTTTACAACCTACGTGTCATCACACGATTTAACCACTAGCAAACAATATTGCCAGAATCTTCCTTTTGTCCTTCAATCAATATACGTAATAGTATAACGTCAATTTGCATTAAACAAGCTGTAAACTGCACACTTAGTCACTAGAAGCTACATTAAAAGCAAATATTTAAGCAGTTAAGTCAAGTCATAAATCCAATTTAGCCCGCATTGTTTCCTATTTAAATAACTAATGCATTGTTGCTTTTCTGTAATCCTATTCAGTTTTATCAGTGTTTGTACTAGCTACTTGCTCAGTCTAGTACTTACTGAAGTAGGTACAATTTGTAGTCATACAATTCATCATTTTATTACACAAAGATAAATAAATATACCATGACATGATGTGAAAGAGATTTCTTAACTAGCGCCAAAGCAAACAGAATGGCGGCAATTTCCGCGCCCTTCCAGTTCAATATCTGAGGATCTCATGCGATAGCCTTTTTCAAATAACAGCTGCACGAAGGCGATCGAAGGTTAAGCTGCCCGTGCTGCGGTGGGTTCTTGGATGGGTGAGCCATTAAATATAGAGACGCCTACATGCCTCGTAAAGCACGTTAAGCCGTTGGTCCCGGCTGTCATTCGTAGATCTTTCACAGTCGTTACGGGAAGTTATATTATCAACTTTGGCGTAAACCCGGAATGTCCCGGATGTTACGCCAAAAACAAACATCCTAAATTCTGATCACATCTGCAGTACCTAGGACTGCAGATATGATCAGAATTTAGGATGTTACGGCACCGGCTCCCGAACGATGTTGCCCGGGCGTAGCAACCGCCTGGTTAGCCTGCATCTAAAGATGGCATAGCTTCCATGGATTGCCTGCAGCCTGGTGTCAAGGTCCACCAGTTCTCCGCTTGTGTGTGGGTGGACTCCTGTTATAGATCGATCCACTCATCTTCTCTTAAGTCCACCGAGCTTTTTCAATGAAAAGGGCGTGAACATTTGGTTCTACTTAGCACTTCGTGCCATCCCTGAATGCCTTGCCCTGTCTCAATATCCGATTATAACCGGTTAAAATAGCCACCGGCTATCCAAAGTTTACAAACACGAGATGTAATGTCGGTTCTCCGGACACTACGGCTGTAGTGCGCCGGCGCAGCTCCGCAGCGGTCAGGCGACCAATAGCGTACACGTGACTAGTGTCAGTGTGAAAGTTCGATTTTTAAATCAATTTGGCTGTATCGAGCTGTTTTATGCCTTCTGGTGTTATTATCAGCCAGATTTCAGTTTTTAAGTGTCCCCCAGTTAAATTTATGGGGTCAACGGCCTCTAGCGAAGTAAGTCTCATTTTTTTTTCTATTGTTGTTATTTCGTTTTATTTCCTTGGTTAAGTCCAAGATCGTTATGCTTAAGATTCGACGTCGGCGAGTAGGTATTTTCCAATAATTTAAAAGTGCACTCTAGTGGAATATTTGAGTTTATACTCGTATGGCAGAAATATCTAGCGGCTGGAATGCTAATGAATCTCATTTTTCCCGACTCACTGAAACGCATAATGGGGCGCAAAATTTTCAGTCTCGATAGCCTGTAATGAATGAGCCACCGATCACAAAAGGTACCTTAATCCTATAGAAATCACCGTTTGGTGAAGTGGAACTGATGATGGAGACCACAGATGGCCACCGGAACAACATAATATTAAGTATTTAACGGGTTGCGATTCGATTAGGTACTTTAATATGGTTGCTAAGCAATTTATGCTCGTCACAACTCACAATGCTGATGAGTGACAGTTCTCCTGGTTCTTACAAGGAGAACTCCCAACAATTAACGTCCCAACGTCGGGAAAACCAATATTTTGTGTGCCTATAGTCTTTTTTTTTTTTTTTTGTTCACGGGGTGGAAAATCCTCATGGATGTCCTCCGCCCTGGGGCGGGCGGAGGGGTCTGTCAGACTTTTACTGACTAAAAACCACCCCAGTGTTCCCCTCCCACACTTGCACCGGGGATCTTGGGATCTGTTATTCCTTCCGCAATCCCCGGCTAGTGCCGGCCCGCCTCTGCGGGCCACCTCAAGTCTGGGGGGGCGGGGGTCTCTGAAAAAAAATAACCGACTTCCAAAATAAACACTACAAAGTGAAAAATAACTTTAATTTCGGAAGTAGATAGCATAAAACTAAAATACAGATCCAAAGACAGCGACTTCCGAAATTAGTTATTTTTCACTTTGTAGTGTTTTTTTTGGAAGACTGTTAGTTTTAAAGTTATTTTTTTTTATAAAAAGTTTTTTTAGAAAATTGAAATTTAAGTATCTTCATAAAAAGAAAACGCGAAACGGTATAGGTGTCTTCAAGCGTGCCGCTTTAAAAAGGGTTTTTGAATTTTTGAATATTCACCCCCAAAAGAAACTAGTATCAAACAAACTTTCATCCCCTATTTATCCCAAATAGGGGATGAAAGTTTGTATGGAAGTTTTGTCATTTTTGTCAATGAACAATCCCACCGAGCACACAGCTTGTATCTACTAGAAAGCTTAGTCCGACACCCGAGGAAAAGAATGAACAAGGGACTATATCAGGAGACGAGAGGTTGAGTAGAAACAAAGGAACTAGGCCAGTCTTCGATGACTCACTCCGACTCGAGGTTTCAGGGGTATCTGTCTACTCGCTATCCACCAATGTGAAGAGAACTGGGCCTCAAGTCTGCTATTACAATAGTGTCAGAATGGTCGATCATTGATTTCATTATTGTTGATTTTGACAAGTTTGGTAATGGCGTCATTATGACTTTCCAATGGTCGGCCACTGACACTACATTGAAAGAAATTGCATTTATTGGTAATATCGTACATAATGACAAATTAATGACATTTCTACTAATGGGTTTTATAATAATGGCAATACGACAATGCCATTATAATAACACAATTCTATTACGAGAACATTGACCGACCAATGATCGACAATTATGAATTTAGCAGATTACGAACTTTTAGCAAAATGACAATGGCATGACAATGGGATTGTGTTGGAATGACTGAATTTATAAAAATAGCAGACTTGGGCCCCAGATCAATAGACGTCCGAAAACATCAGTTAAACTCATAAGTTTTCTTGTTTTTCCAAGCCCGAGAAATAATGAAATCGTTTTGATACTTCTATCTCCGCTTTGGTGTATCAAGTGACTAGGGTTACTAGCAGACCAATAGGAAAGTAGGAAGGGGCATTTGAATTCGGCATCATTGACATCCTCTCCCGTATACCAATTTATTTTGGAGTCGCCGCAGTACCTACGTCCCTATCATCCATGCATCTCTATCAGTTCTTATCTCAAGAAGATTCGCATCCGCCTTATGTATAAATTTTCCCCAAACGCCTCGTGCAAGCTGTTTCGTAACTTGTTTGCAAGTTATTTGTTGAGGTGCTACCCGCCTCCGAACAGTTAGGAGAGTTCAAGGTTGGTTCCTCCGTTCGTACGCGGCATCCGACTATTTACCTCATTCACGATTTGTCTCGCATAAACTTCGGTGCGGTGGTGTTTATGTAACACATATCATTTTAATCATGGTTCGGGAACACGCGGAGAAAAAGGTTGGCAACTATAAAGATTTATTTATTTTCGATATGTGTGATCAGTTCTTTTTTAAATTTTGTGTCGTCGTTTTTTTTTGTTTTAATTACTTCGGTGTTTATTATGGACGGTTTTTTTCGTATCGTGTGTTGAAATGTGTTGTGCTGTTTTTGGAAAATAAAGTGGATTACTTAATATATGATTTTCTGGGTAAAATAATGTAATTTTACTTTTTTGCAACGATGACAGCAACATATTGCTTTTAAATTTGTTAAAGTTTTAATAAATTTAACCAATTGAATTCCTCAATTCTCGTTATTGCACCTACCACTGTTTGTCTCTGCATCAACCAAAGGTTCAAAAAACAAACTGCATATGGCATTAAGTCTGCCTCTATAAATGTGTGCATATTATTAAATAAATAAATTAATTTTGGCGGTCATTGCCCGACTGCGATGAAGGGATAGCAACTGGGTCGCAGCTGTAAATTGAAATACTTACGTAGTACTAGATAAATAATAGTCGTTTGTGATTTCCTCGTACTAAATCACAGTACTGGGGAAAATTCTATGATTTTGTGGTTATACGGACCATTTAGAAACTATTTTATTTAATGCTACAGTAAATATCGTAGACTAGATTATTAAAACAAGTTTCGTGCGGCTACGGCTTACTGATCATCCCTTTTATCGACGACCTGCAAACTATGATTATTTTAGATATACAGGATCAAATTTAATTAGCGTTTATTAGAGTATCGATATCTAAACACGATAAATATAATATAAAAATAAAAAAATGGATTATTTTTGGGGGGTCAACGACCGCTGGTGTTGTGTTACTTGAAGTATGAGTTGAGAAAATCTGTTTTCTTTTCTTTTTTTTTCTTTTGTTCTTTTTTCTTTTGCCGAATGGTGAAATATGGCTGACGTTCAATGTATCTTGTCACCTATTATGTATTACCCATATTTGCAAAATAAATGTCTATTCTTTTCTATTCTATCGTGTTTAGATATTGATACCCATCACATCTGAAAAGATAACACAAAAAACAAATGCGGTCCAAGACTCCAGAAAAAAAAAATCGTTTTTTTGTTTTATTATGTTATGTCGATACCCATGACGTCTGTGGAGTTTTGCTAGCTTATTTAAGTTGACCCTGTATTATACTATAACTTTGGACAAAACGTGACGAATGTATTCACATAACATAATCAACCTATAGTGTTCCCACTGCTGGGACACAGGCCTCCTCTCTGTGAGAGGGAGTGGGTTTTAATCCACCACGCGGCCCCAGTGCGGGTTGGTAGATGTCACATGTCTTCGTTCTAGGACAAGCCAGTTTCCTCACGATGTTTTCCTTCACCGTTTTGAGAGCAGTGGTGATCGAGTAATTTACCCAAAGTAAAGCGCTTTTCTGGGATCGAACCTACAACTCGTAAGTCGCAGCCGTTACCACTGGGCCGCCACTTCTCCTACGCAATGCTTGAATGCATATTATTTAGTTTCAATTATAAAATGAACGCAAGAAATTGTTCGTCATTCAGGGGGAGATTTTGGGACGTGACTTGAAGGTGAAATCTAAAATTACCAGAATTAAGAGGAGTCATGGCATGCACTCTTTTCTATTTCCCAATTTCTCTGTAAATTGCCATTCCAAAAAAAAACGTCCCATCTTTCAATAAGTCCAAAAGCTTGAGTGAGAGCTATTAAAGATTTGCTACCGAGCCAATCGTGACTTCATAAAAAAGTGCGAGTTGAACTTGCGTGGTGAGGGTTCCGTACCATGTTTTTTTATCCCAAGATAATTTATTCCAAACACAAACTTAACATTATAGTTGAAAAACATGTTCTCTTATACAAGTTTTTACGCACAATAATGAGAGATTTACCATGTTATTTTAACACCATAGACTTTTTAAAGGTTTTCCTGTAATCTATGAGTAAAGAAATATTTTCTGTACTTATTAATTATAAAGATTTTAATTTAGAAATTAATATAAATGGTAAGTTGAGGATTAATGTTTGACGAAAACAAAATTCCATAAAATTTTCTCGACAGAAATAAATTACAAAGTTACCTCCAAACCGAGCAATAAACAGCTACTTAGTATTTCAGTACATTGTATTATTCGCAGATGATACCACTGTTTTACAGAAGCTACTATCGATCAGGCGATAAACGTCACCAATTAATCTCTTAAAGGGTATAATGACTGGTTAATTACCGATAAAACTAAGAGAAATATATTCAAATTAGATCATGAAACTTTGCATATTAACTGAACTAAATATAAAGCAGACAGTATGTTTTTAATTTTGTTTTTAAAGTTCCATCATTTTCACCGTAAAAATAAATTACCTAAACTATCGGCGCCTTGGATCCTTCTCCCTGCCGCCCTGTCTCGCTTGTAGTCATTACTAAAGGGCGAGTGAGCTAAAGAGTAAGGTGGTGTTAAGGTTTATGGACTCTTAAGTTCCACAAAACTCAATGTAGGTAGTAGGTAGAGATTTTTACGACCTATTTACGTAATTAAGTTCCATAAAAGTAAATTTAGTACTTGGATATTTACTAAAGCTCTCAGGAATGTGCCTTAACTATTATATAAACTAATTATTATAATAATTATAAACTATTATATATAAAGCTCTCAGGAATGTGCCATTAGATAAACTATAACCGGCATATTACTCAATAGTTACTACGTAATGTATTCGTAACCGGCCCACCTGAGCTTGTGTTAAATAACTCATTATTATGGAAAGGAAACTGGTGTGATTGTGATTATCAATATTATGATTGTGTACCAAGTCATTGTCTACGAGACAGGCACTCTCACGACTCTTGAGCTCTACTAGCGACCCGCCCCTGCGCTTTCCACGGTTTTTACGACTTGATAAAACTAATTTCTGTATTATTGCTAAGTTATTTGTATTAATGTTTTATACACACAATCCTTCCGGATTAAATAATCTCAATTATGGTGAAAAGCGCATTAAAATCCGTTGAGGAGTTTCATAGATACTGTTTTTTAACATAATAGGCGTAACGGACAGCCCTTTGTGCAGTGCTTGCATGGAGGCTGAAGAAAACGTTGCGCATGTGCTCTTTGAATGCACAGGCGTCACCCAGATCAGAACAGAAACCCTCAGGTCACCCAGATCCTTCACAGATATCCTTAGCGGACCAGGAGACCTAATCAGTTTCTGGAGGGAGGTCCGCTGGTTGGAATATAACCAACTGACGATGACGGCCGCCATGGCCCCAAGCACAATTTTCCACATGAAGGACTATGTGCGGAAATCAAACTCTCTAACATAGAACATACTGTTTTTTATATTTCTATGCGTAGTTTAGAAGAACGACGTAGTCAAAGCGTCTTTAATTTTTGTATAGAATTAGATTCCCAAAGACGAAAGCTCAAAAGTACACTATCCCGAATAACTTCAGCCTTAAATAACTCCATCTTGAATCACTATCTCTCTCTCTCTATGCTACCCCACCGGCTCCACGATCAGATCACTCGAGTTGCTACCATCCACCCAGCGAAGATCGGTGCTCCTTCTAGTCTACTTCATCATCAGCCCATTGCAGTCCACTGCTGGACATAGGCCTCTCCAATTGCACGCCATTCAGCTCGATTCTCGGCAACTCTCATCCAGCTGCCACCAACCACCCTGCGAAGATCGTCGCTCTACCTAGCCTGAGGGTGTCCTACCTTACGTTTGCCGATTCGCAGTCTACACTTAAGAACACGTCTACCCCAACGGTCATCGGTTCTACGGCTAATATGGCCGGCCCATTGCCACTTCAGCTTGCTTATTCTGTGGGCTACGTCGACAATTTTGGTTCTCTGCCGGATCTTCGGACGAGCTATGCTTGGAGTCTCTCAGAGGGATCGAATCGGGAACGAGGTGATCCGGCAGAGAACCAAAATTGTAGCCTACTTAATAATCTATATATACAGGGTTACTGGTAATTCGACGTATATCCGTCAGGGGCTGATAAGGGGGCCAAAATGCAACAAATTGAACCCCCCATATGTATGGCCGAAATACAATAGTTTTCGAGATATTAGAATTTTAAGGGTTTTTCGATATTTACTCAAAATTTGACATTTCATTCCAAATAAAAAGAAACCTACATATTTGAATGGGTACCATTAAAAATTATGTTGTAGCTGGCACTTCAATTAAGCTATGGACATAATTAAAACTACTTAATTTAACAAAATAATGAGCGATATAAGAATAATATCTTACCAATATTTTCATTTTACGCTTCAAAAATGTTGTCTCGTCACAAAAATTTCTATGACATTAATCGTACAAATAACTAAAACAACTTGCTTATTCTGTAAGCTTTCCAGAAAGCTATAAAAGTCAATTTTAAAATACATAATTCGTGCCAAGGCATGTGTTTGAATCGGCGCGGGGAGAGAAAGGGTCATTTGTATTTGTATGAAATAAAATGCATAAAAAAATGTACATCAAATTTTATTACAAATTTTACACATCTTGTTCAAAATGAGCCCCTCGATTACGAATGCAGGTTCGAATTCTCTTCCTAACTTCGGTTTTCGTCACTCTTGATGTGAACGTTGTTCTCATCTGTTGCGCCGCGTTTATTATTCGCTGTCGAAGTTCTTCGACTGAATTTATTGGGGTCACATAAACTAATGCCTTCATATGACCCCAAACGTAAAAATCAAGTGGTGTGATATCAGGGCTTCGTGCTGGCCACGGAATTGGCCCTCCCCTCCCAATCCATCGGTTTGGATATCTCTCGTCTAGACACTGTCGGACAGTAATCCGGTAATGTGCTGGGCAACCATCATGTGGAAACATGAGGTTGTTTTTTATTTCTTCGGGAACATCCGCCAACAAATCGTCTAGGTTGTTTCTCAAAAACTCCTCGTAATTTTCGCCGTTCAAATTTTGGGGCAAGAAATGAGGGCCCACCAAATAATTATCAACGACACCCATCCATACGTTCAGGGAAAATCTCATTTGCGACGCAGTTTCTTTTAGTTTTTTTGGATTCCTAACTGCTTTAGGTGCCCAAAAATGTAAGTTATGGTAATTCGTTATTCCATCCCGGTCAAACTTTGACTCGTCAGTCCACAAAATATTTCTTAGGAAATGTTCCTGGTCAGCGTCAGCGTTTAACATAAACCGAGAAAATTCGAGTCGCCTGGCAGGATCTCCCTCGTGCAATGTTTGAACAGGTTGATAATGGTACGGGTGTCTACCTGATAGATGTACTACCGACCACACTTTCCACTGGGACATACCGAGCTGTCTTGCACCAATGTTCGTTGAGATGTTTGGGTCATCAATAAAACACTGAAGAATGGTGTCCTCTTCGTCAGCCGTGTACCGTCGAGGTCTGCCAGCGTTGAATTGTGCTCTTTGAACACTGCCAGTTTCAGACAATCGTCGATAGGTGCTCCCGAAAACAGTAACGTGGGGAAGTCGACGATCGGGAAAGCGGCGTTGGTATTGTCGCCGAGCCGCAGCCGCGTTTCCATCGGCAAAACCATAACAAAACATTATGTCTGCGTATTCGTTATTAGGATACGAAGCCATGTTATCCGAAATAACAATGATAACAAAAAGAATAACAAGAGAAACAAGAATTAACAATAATGATCGATAACAAATTAACGGGATGAGAGATTGGTAGCAAGATAACAACACACGTGCTTGCGCGGCGGAGAGTCAAAACTTACTAAGGAAGGCGACGCGAGCGCAGCAGACGCCGTGTACTCCCCCGCCCGCACACCCCGCCCTCACACCCCGCCCCATCGCGAAGAATTTCGCCAGGAAAATCGGTTGTTTTAGCGAGGATCATAAACTAAAAACACAGATAATTTCTCTCCCCGCGCCGGTTCAAACACATGCCATGCCACGAATTATGTATTTTAAAATTGACTTTTATACCTTTCTGGAAAGCTTACAGGATAAGCAAGTTGTTTTAGTTATTTGTACGATTAATGTCATATAAATGTTTGTGACGAGACAACATTTTTGAAGCGTAAAATGAAAATATTGGTAAGATATTATTCTTATATCGCTCATTATTTTCATTATTTTGTTAAATTAAGTAGTTTTAATTATGTCCATAGCTTAATTGAAGTGCCAGCTACAACATCATTTTTAATGGTACCCATTCAAATATGTAGTTTTTTTTTAATTTGGAATGAAATGTCAAATTTTGGGTAAATATCGAAAAACCCTTAAAATTCTAATATCTCGAAAACTATTGAATTTCGGCCATACATATGGGGGGTTCAATTTGTTGCATTTTGGCCCCCTTATCAGCCCCTGCCGGATATACGTCGAATTACCAGTAACCCTGTATAAAAGAAAGTTGTTAGTTACACCATTTATAACTCAAGAACGGCAGTACCGATTTGGTTGAAAATTAGCTTAGAACCAGCAGACGGACATAGGATACTTTTTTTTTTCATACTTTTTACTAGAGTAGGGTAGGTAGTAGGTAGGTAGGTAGGGTTGGTAGGTAGGGTAGGTAGGTAGGGTTGGTAGGTAGGTTGGGTAGGGTGGATACTTAGCGCTACCCGTGCGAAGCCAGGCCGGGAAAAGCTAGTAATATATTAAAAAAGGTTTACTTTTCGTAACGACCGCATTACCATATCGTGTTATCAAGTGCACGTAACCTTTGTTCAGGTGATATAAACACGTTCGTTTGATCGCACGTGTAACGTCCGCATTAATTCCTTTGTTTTCGGTCACGCGAGTAAATGCGGTTGTGACCGTACTCCATTATTAATTAAGTAGACTTGTTTTTTAATTTGTTGTTGAACTGTCTACATTGGTTGTTAGTCTAGAGTTCTAGACTCTGGGTTTCTGAAAGTATGGTCACGTTACACACGGTACACGTTATCGTTGGTGCTTTTGGTGTTTTTTGGAAAAAGGGCCAAATACCAAAGTAACATCAACCAAGTTGACATCAGATTGATCATCATCATTTCAGCCGAAGACGTCCGCTGCTAGACATAGGCCTCCCCCAACAAGGCAGGTGGGGGGTTGCAATAATCGCCACGCTTGGCAGGCGGGTTGGTGATCGCAGTATGGTGTTAAAACATCTCCTCTTCTCTCCGCTTTGGTGGAAACCGGGCCTTAGTCGCCTTTTACGACACCCACGAGAAAAATTTAGATGGCACCATCCTATTTTTTACGTCCGGCACCACACGGAACAAATCGTGTATCAGACTATACAGTACATATAAATTGAATAGGTTTTATAAACTGGGGGCGACCCCATGCAGTTTCCGCTGTAAAATACGATCTGGATTTATATGCAGCCAATCTCATTGTATGCAGCAGTATCCTCTTTTGCCAGATAACGACCACCAATCCGTTTAGAAAAATCGACTACTGCCATCTTTCCTAAACAACAATATCAATCTGCCTAGCCTTAAAGTAAACTAAGTAAACATTTATTTGCTTTGATTATAGGTACAGTAAATAAGATGTTAAAATATGGGTGATCCTTGTACAATCTACCTTATAGTAGGCATGCAACATTATTGTAAATTATGTGAATGCTCTACGTTTGGTGCCGGACGTTAAGAATAGCACCATCCCATTTCTTCCCGTGGGTGTCGTAAAAGGCGACTAAGGGACTTACTAGAGAAGGGGCAGCAGCGTTCTCTATGCATTTTAACACCATACTGCGATCGCCAACCCGCCTGCCAAGCGTGGCGATTATGGCAAACCACCCCCCTCTGGGAGAGGCCTATGTCCAGCAGTGGACGTCTTACGGCTTAGGTGGTAGTCAAACAAAGGTTTCGCGTCGCTTGTCCAGTAGTGCTATTCTGTTTAAATCTCACCGTGAAAACTGAGGTGAAGTAAGCGTGAAGTGAGCTGACGCTAGGGATTAATACTTTAGAGGCATGAGGAACAGGGTGTAAAGTTCAATCATCCTCCATAGAAAAGAGGGGATCCTCCGACAAGACGGGTGTTGTGTTTGGTGGGCAACTGGCCCCTTAAGAAGTTGTGCGTTAATTGTATATGCTATAGTTGCGCGGTAAACTCTGCTTGCGCGATGCCGGATTTTGTGTGACGTCAGTGTGACGCGTAGTTCGCATGTGGCGATGAAGATGCCGCAACACTATTGACAGCTCGCATCAAACTAAGTTCCCTTCACTGAAGCCGTGGTGGCTAGTGGCTAGTGGTGGTTTCCATCCCATCGTCCACCTTTAAATTTTCAACAAGAGCATTATTAAGAATATTGCAAAAGTCATCATCAAACAATGCTCAACTTACTTTGTTTGTAATATACCTGTCTTGTAAATACGTACCTACCTATTCATTCATTATTGAGTTAGACACTCATACGATTGTATTCCTTGTCTTTCTGTTGTCCTAGTATAGTTAGGTATAAACTTATACCGCCTTATTACAAAACAAGATTTATATTTTGACATAGCTTAAACCATGGAGCCAGTTTTTGTAATAAGAACGTAACAGTGATTGAAATACTGTTCTTTATACAAAACTGAAAACTTAGTTTGGTACTAACTTGTCAGTTTTGTGTTTAGGAACTTTACCATAGTCGGAATAAAGTTCGAAATTTAATAATGGCTCCATGTTTTAAACCTGGGTCTGAAGATAAACCTTGTTTTGTAATAAGGGGATAGTATTTGTAATGCGGGAGATAATAATTATTGAAATATAGTCCATGTACAGTCACGAGCATAAATTACCTTACACTTGCGCACGATTCAATAGCAATTTTGTCCTAAATTATTTATAGAAATGTTATGGTGAACGAAGTTAGTATTTACTAAACCGCCTTTGGCAAGACCAACAAAAAATGCAAAAAAAATTAAGTATTCCTGTTTGAGCACCTATTTTTTGAGCACCACAGGTATTCTCAAATGTAAAATACGATCTGGATTTATATGCAGCCAATCTCATTGTATGCAGCAGTATCCTCTTTTGCCAGATCACAGATTGAATAACTCAACCTTTGGTGCTCAATGCATAGGTACTCAAACGGGAATACTTCCAATAAATATCTCAAAAATGCAATTTTTTAAATAACCCAGACTGATTAACGAAACTGTTATTGTTAAGTTATTGTTTTTGAGCTTTAGAAATATTAAATATTTTATGTTTTATTTCTTCTGTGTACTGCGTTGCTAGTTGGTGCCTTTTATGTTCAGTATTTCAGTAGTGACTTATACCCTTGTGTTCAGTATTAAGGCATGCGCGTGATTGCAGGTTGGTAGCTGGCTTCGGGTCATCGCTAGCCCTTATCCTGCTAGAGTACTTCACCTTCCTGTCCGGACTAACTATGTTCTCCCCTGCAGCCTGTCTTACATGTATCCTTTAATGTTTCGCTTTTAAACAGTAGGCCGCACGATAGTCGCAATAAAACCAGCCGATCAGAGGGCCTAGACAAAGGACCATTCCATTAGCGATGCCGCTAGTAGAAAAGCCACAAAATGTATAGGGTTGACATAAGCCATCGAAATGTCACGTGATTATAGGTCATCGAATAGAAATTACATACACAATGTTAACATCATTCGATTCCATGAAACGAATCGACAGCGTCAAACGATAGCTTCCATGGAGATGCGTAGCCAAGTGGCACTTTTTGACAAGCGTTATCGCTAGTTTTCGATTCGTATGAAGGAATTAGAATAACGAAAAAAAGTGAAATAACGATAGCAATTGTAGAAATAGAATCGCTCCGAAGCGAATGCCATTTGTTTAGGTCTTCTGTTCCGTAAAATCTCATTCCGTGAAAACTTAATTAGGTGAAGTCAGCTGTCAACAGTGTCCATCTCTAGCATCCATTGACATATAAACCTATGGATTTGCCATACCTACAAAATTAGCGTGACTACCTACAAAAATCGAGCACTTAAAATGGCCGCCTTTCGTAGGGTTGTTACTGCGAGTGCGAGAGAGAAAGCAAGCAACCGTTTGACATTAAACATGGTGAACAGTCACGCATAGACAGATTTTGACGTCACAAAAGTCTTGCCAAATTTAGTCCTTGACAAACATTTAGATATTTTAGATGTCTCTTTTTAGGGTTCCGTACCAAAATGGTAAAAAAGAACCCTTATGGTGAGACTAAGTCTGTCTGTCTGTCTTACCTGGATATCTCAAGAACTACTAATGCTATCAACTTTAAATTTAGAATAGTTTTAGATGACGTTTGCCCAACTATTTTGCAAACAAGAAAGAAATTAAAGAGCGCTGTTTACACATTCTCAAACATTTTTTTTTAGGCCGCACTGTTTCCGACTTGATGAAAAATGTAAAAAAAATACCGTTCTCCCCCTTATCTCAGAAGTTTGCATAGATAAAAATCTGAAATTATTCTATGTGATAGAAGTTTATGTAAAAATTACAGGAAAAATAAAACGATGTCTCTAAATAGCACAGTTTTACAGAAATCATCAACATCATATTATACGTACGGAACCCTCGGTGCGCGAGTCCGACTCACTCTTGACCGGTTTTTTTCATATGGTAGCTCTTGATTAGTTAGAAAGAAACGCTTTACGACATGACTGCGTCGATATGATAGATATTTGTATAAATATTCTTCATATTATAGAATATGCCATCTCCATAGTATTCCTACCTCAGTGCTAGCATCAGCATCAGTGGCATGACTGATCACTTCACATAAATTTTCACGGTGAGATTTTACAGAATGGACCGGCTTTTATTCTACGCTAGGCCAGCTCAAGGTCAAAGTGTGTGGTCGACTGTACTTGTTCGCTTTCCTGTATTGTGTAGAATGATTTATGTAGGTATTGCTTGGTGGTTTTATTGTATTTTTTTTTTGTAACTAAATATATACACGGTTATTTTTAAAACGTCAATAACCTCTTAAGGGGTCATTGTACTCGATCATTATGAACAACTTTTACTATGGGACCAAAACTGATATCGCCAAAAAAAAACCAGCTGTTCCCTACATTTATGTTCGAATATATCGTTAAAATGTAGGGAACAGCTGATATTTTTTTCGCGATTTCAGGTTTGGTCCCATAGTAAAAGTTGTTCATAATGATGAGTACAATGACCCCTTAAGAGGTTATTGACGTTTTAAAAATAACCGTGTATGTTTTGTTTTTATTGTGTTTTTTTATGGACCATATGGTCTTCAATAAAGTCTTTTATTTATTGGATATAGGACCAGAAACTCCGTTTTTTTGGTCCTCTGGCATTCCATGTAGTTAGTAGCACTATTTATTATTGGATGGTTAATGGATATCAAATGTTTTTTTGTGTAATTTGCTGATTATAATAATAATGACCATATCAACTCTGTCATTTAGGGGTTTATTTATAAACGCTGTTTAAAGTTAAGTAATGATTAGCGACTGTTTAACCATACATTTGTGTAGTTTAAATATCTCTTAACTTTAATCATCGTTTATAAATAAACACTTTTAGCTTTACGAATTAATTAGTTATCCTCTAGTGTTACTTAACTCTGGATTAGTTTCTTAGTTTTGTTTTTTTGTTTCGGTGTTTGGATTATTGTTTTGGCGGAAAAAAATAATGGTATCATCCCTAAGGGCCTTTTTAACAAAGGTACTATCTACCTATGTGTCGTGTGGTGCCGGACGTATAGAATAGCACCATCCTATTTCTTCCCGTGGGTGTCGTAAAAGGCGACTAAGGGACTTACTAGAGAATGGGCACCAGCGTTCTCTATGCATTTTAACACCATAGTGCGATCGCCAACCAGCCTGCCAAGCGTGGCGATTATTGCAAACCCCCCCTTTGGTGCAGGCTTATGTCGTCGATGTGTACGTCTTTCGGCTGAAAGGATGACTATCTACCAGTCGGGTAATAAAAATAGCACATAATGAACAGAAACTCAAACTTAAACTCTAACCCCCTTATTACAAAACAAGGTTTATCTTCAGACCCAGGTTTAAAACATGGAGCCATTATTGAATTTCGAACTTTATTCCGACTATGGTAAAGTTTCTAAACACAAAACTGACAACTTAGTACCGAACTAAGTTTTTAGTTTTGTATATAGAAAGGTATTTCAATCACTGTTACGTTCTTATTACAAAAACGGGCTCCATGGTTTAAGCCATGTCAAAATATAAATCTCGTTTTGTAATAAGGCGGAAAGCATTTATTTCAATTAAGTAAACCATTTACAGGCACTTTTGAAGTTAAGCCACAGTTAAGACTCGTGCAGACTGGCGCGATATCGCGGGCGCGACAGGCAGCGCAACACTTTCCATGAAGTTTTAATAGAAATTGTGTAACTAATGTCGCATCTTCATGTCGCTGCGCGCCTGTCTGCGGGAGCCTTTATCAGGACCTGGCGAAACCGACAATATCCTTGCAAGGATTTAAAAGTCAAGCGTAGTCCTGCCAGGGTTACGAGTCTGTCCGAAAGGGATATCGTGGCTCAGGCACACAGGCATTTGAAGGAACACGGTGGGTTTTAGTCAGTAAAAGTCTGACACTCCCTCTCGCTCCGCCCAGAGCGGGAGAAGTTATTTGATGATTTCCCACCCAAAAAAAAAAAAGCGTAGTTAATATTCGCTTGTACACACGGCTACACATCAAGCTATTGATTTCCAGTATAAGCTGACCTCTTATTGTACGGAAATCCTATGCAATGCGAGATCAGCCTAAACTGGAAATGTATAGCTTGATATGTAGGCGTGTTTACATACTAGTATATTGGCCAAAATATGACTCATGCATGAGATGTCTAGAACACACATCATAATAGGTTTTTAAAACTAATGTTATTCGTAGATCTTCGAAGGTCAATATTGTTATTAAATTACGTTATAGAGTCATAAATAAGAACGTGTTTGTTCGTACTAAAATGGTAGTAAATTCACATTGTTGTCTCGTCTAGCATGTTTACTTAAATTTTGTATGATTTTACGAGTTAATAATATCTACAAAAGCTATGACAGCAAGCTTATGTAAATCCCAGATGTAGAATAGGAAACCATACAGTCTAAAAACTGTAGCTTGCAATCTGATTCAAACTAAAAACATGAAAAATAAGTCTAAAATTGGTACATTCTTAGGGCGATAAGTTTGTTGCATGTTTTAATAATTTTATTTGTATTGTATTTGTAACTTTGTTCATTGTGGAACCTGCTTTATGTATTCATGTAGAACGCTGGTAACCGACGCCGATTACCAGCGTAATACATGAATACATTGCAGGTCAAACTACCCGAAACTGGCAAATTTTCCAATCAACCTTCAAGGTTGATTGGAAAATTTGTCAGTTTCGGGGTTCCCAATCAACCTTGACCTTATGTTTTAACGATAAAGTTGAAAATCTTTTAAAGAAATTTGACAGATTGTAGTAGCTTGATGTGATGGCGTCTGAACATCTACTCGGGCCACCTTTGTGTTCGGAATGTTCACATACACACGCACATACTTAGTTTATTTTTACTTTAGCATTGTTTATCTAACATTAACAAAGCTTCTGTCCCTACTACGCTTCATTAAGGCGACGATAACCGACTTTTAGTTATTTTATACTGAAAATCACGTCTAAACGAGTAGTGTTAATGATTTGAAAAAAATATATGTTAAATTAGAGCATTTTCTCAATAACTTAATATGTGAATATTTTAGATTATGTTTATTTTACATAGTGAAATTAATTTGTAAAGTTATGTCTAACGCGGATAAAATCTGAGAATGGCGCAAAATCTACCAAGCGTATTTTTCTGAAACCTTCACCAATTTAAAGATAATTTAATTATTGATCTTTCAGTATGCGCGTTTTATTAAAATATCTTTTGTTTTTTCTAGGTATAATAAATTAATAATGCGTCAATTTGGGGACAGCGCTTCTTGATGGGCGAGTCCTATTACTGGCTGAACGTACGACGCGTTGCGTGAGCTCAGTACAGAACACGCAAGCTAACCACTCAAGGTCACTGGCATATATCTGCGTCTTAACGTTTTAGCTAGAGAATGAATGAAGTCATTTAATTCAATAATTAAGACTACTCGTTGTATAAAAGTGGGCTATAAGGTTATCGGTATAAGATAACTTATGCCTTTAATTGACCTTACTTTACCCATGGCTGAACAGTGACAAGAGGCCCTTTTATTTCACAGAAACCTTGTTTTTAAATTCAGTACAAATGTAGACTTAGGCTTCTCCCAACTATATTGGGGTCGGCTTCCATCAGTCAAACTCAAACCATTTATTTCAATTAAACCTATTACAGGCACTTCTGAATTGTCAAAGAGTCGGTCAGTTAGTCAGAAAGTTGAAGCTATTTGCCCATTCCAAAACGTAGATCTCTATGGAGAAGAATAGGCAAGAAAGTCAAGGACACTCTTTTAAATCAAGATATTACAAAATCCTGGGTACATTATTCTTGTCGCTTCTATATGTGAGAACAATGTAAAAAAATTAATTATTTAAAAACAATACAAAATATAAAAGATTACAAATAAGCCCTGGCAGATAGGAGATGACTAGTCACAACTGACGACGCCCGTTCACGAACATGACGCAAGTCTAACTGGATGCTGTTGAATACCAGTATTTTACATATAGCCACTGCCTATCTGACCTCCACAATCCAGTAACTGGGTAATACGACACCCTTTGCTAAGACTGGTAGTCAGACTCTCGAGCTTCTGACGACCCCAAACCAATCACTAATGTGCATTTAACGTTAACGTATTTCAAACATCTTTGTGTCTCTGTCATATTCAAACGATTACCAGAAATAGAACGATGTTTTTTGGGTTCTGTTTTTAGGCGTCCGGCCCTGGTTCAGGCCATGGTTCGGAGCAAGAGTGCATGGGAGGCCGTCACCTCCTTCTGCGAAGCAGTAATGCTTGCGAAGGAGGAGGCGGAACGCGTGATGGAGAGGGCGCAAGGTTCGCGCTTTCGCGCCCTCGCGCCCCTTGTCGCCGCAGGAGAAGCCCCGGGCGTCGGGAATCGCAAGCCGATTTCCGGCCACCGTAGGCGCGGGCCTGCGGACGGTGAGTGATGGGTAGCTCACCGTCCGATATGGACCAGGCCCGGTTCGACGGCGCGTTGTATTCCACGCACGCCTCAAAGAATTGTCATCAGCAACTGACGGGGTCCGTTAGGGCCAATGCCTGCCAGGGTTGCGAGTTTGTCCGAAAGGGATATCGTGGCCCTGGCACACAGGCAAATGAAGGAATACGGGTGGATTTTAGTCAGTAAAAGTCCCGCTCCGCCCAGAGCGGGAGAAGTTATTTGATAATTTCCCACCCAAAAAAAAAGGGTTCCGTATGTCCGAAGGAAAAAACGGAACCCTTATAAGATCACTCGTGTGTCTGTCTGTCTGTTACAGCCAATTTGCTCCGAATCTAATGGACCGATTTAAGTCGTGTTTGGGTGTTAGAAATTGATATGTGTACCTTACACAAACACGGACTTGTTACGTAAATAAATTAATTTTGAATATGGGGGTCACTTTTGGGAGATAATGAGAAAATTAAATAAAAAAAATTGCACACTGTACCGTGTGATATATCAAATCAAAGCGATTACTGTGAGGGTCTCAATCTCAAGTCTTATTGTTTTAATAATTTAAAAATAGTTTTAAAGTTAATAGTTATTTAAGAAAATAGATTAAAATTGACCATTCACTCGCAAACTAATGAGCCTAAAATTATGAAAAAAATACAGAAAGTAGTTCTATAATCATAGATTACAGGAAAACCTATAAGAAGTGTATGATCTTAAAATAACATGGTAAATCTCCCAATATTGTGTGTACAAACTTACATCTGCAGTTGGAATAGAACGTTAGAGAACATGTTTTTCAACTACAATGTTAAGTTTGTTCTTGGAACCCTTCATTGTGCGTGGTCCCGTCCGACACGCACTTGGCCGGTTTTTTTCTCTATGGGATTTTTGTATGACCTCAAGATCACAAACAAATTCGTAGAAAATAGGTAGGGTCAGCTAGTAATTAATCAATATTGTAAAAGACACACAGACATTTTAAAAGACTAACTCTAGGGTCCTACTGTGAAGCGATAATCCGAAGTATCGGCTGTTTCTTGACTTCCAAAGTTTCCTTATTTGACATTGAATCCTTACCCAACTTCAAGTCACGTTTTTGACTTTGACTTATAACTTAGACCGTCGTTTTTTTTTTCTTTCTCCTTGGTCAGCCATAGTCACCCGTAGTCAGGAAACGGCCGAACATTCGGCCGATACATTGAACTACTATCTTCGTAGTAGATCTTTCTTGATCTTCTCTTTTCTTCGGAATCAATTCTATTTTCTTGTAAATCTTAACTTTCATAGTGCCTTCTATGCGCCTATTTGAAATAAATGATTCGACTGACTAGAATTAAGGACGATAATTCAATCAACATCATACTGCACCAGCTTCTTCAACACATCCTGTCAACTCAAACGGAATCCCGAGACTCCAAAAATAACACGACTTAAGACACTGACAACAGGTAAACCGTTGTCACTGTCAGACTGCATACAAAAGATAGAGAAGTGCGATGGATGACACAATGCTTGTAATGTATTGCAAAATATAAAGCAATTATTTATATACTTACTATTACTTACTCAAAAATGAGTTGAGTAATCAAAAATAAAAAACAACCAAGTTCTACATACAAATAAGACGTTCTTGTTATGAATTAAATACCAACCGTACGTTGATATTTAATACAGATATTTTGGATTGAAACTTGAAGTAAAGGGTTAGTTTACCGTTAATTTGTATTGAGATTTTTTTTCTAAATGTGTTTTGGTAACAACATGAGAAATATGTTCAAGAATAAAATATATTTTTTCCGCTACCGCAAACAGGGTGTAATTAAATTAGCTAGCGAAACTCCACAGACGTGATGTGTATTTGGCAATTTTTTTGTTTAAGATTAGAACCCTATACTTTTATCATTCGCCTCTTGTCAGCGCCTTAACAACAAATTGCTCCGTTTACAATAATAACTCCTTGACGATGTATACCAGCGATTGCCGGCCACGGAGCAGCGTCAATAGCTCTCGCATACTTCGTGATAGAAGGTTGGCTCTGTGACTGGTACTGGCCAATATTCGTCCTGTGTAGCGTGGTCCCGTCACTCGTGGATGTGGTCGCAGCCTTACTATGTGTTCTGTGAAATGGTGAAAGTGAATGTTTTTTAGACTGTATTTAGAATAGTGTTTTAGTATAGTTTTTTTGTGCTTGCAATATGAAGATGAAGGATTTTGTCAATTTCTTTGTAAGTTGGTTTCTTGGATATCCAATTTTTTCTTTATTGTAAACTGCGACGATATATTATCTAATTCGGAAAAAAATTCGTGCACAATATCTCATTGTCATTACGCAGTTCAAATCATTGCATTATTTCACCTTGAATTTATAATGATTTCTTAAGATGCAATGGCAACATTTTTTTTATATTCTTTTTTTTAACTATTATGTACAGCTGTTGTCGAAACATCATCCCTTTTACCTGGAGAAAACTTTACGGACAACCTACGTCCCAAAAGAAAGATGAAGAATATTCCTCTTCCATAAATGGAAGATATCCCTTGCGCGCGCGCAGTCATCCGCGTTTCGAACCTGACCTTATGTATATTCACTTATGATCTATTATCCCTTTTTAATGAAGACTTGGTGACCTTAACCAATAACCTTAACATGGTGGTGTCCCCAGATAACCAACGAGCATCAACACTTGACCACATCGCACGACTACAAGGGGGGATGGTCCTTCTACTTAGTTCTAGCCGGGATAGTCACCACACTGGGCTCTTCGCTTCCTGTCGGCTACAATATAGGAGTTGTTAATACGCCTGCTGAGGTAAGTGCATATTTGAAGTCATTAGATAGAGCAGTATGCTGCTCGATTAGTTTCCGAACATAAGACGTACGCACACATGCATACGTATTATGTTCGGAGATAAGAATATGCGATTTACAAAAAATCTATTGATATGACAAAAAAATTAAAACAGTAATAAATTAGTATTTTACTTGTAGAATAATCTGACAAAAAATCAAAATGATTGCATGTATATTAATATGGTTTTTAAGAGTTAAAAGAAATTTTTAGAGGTATCTTCGTGATTTTTTTGTATCGTATCAAATTAGTTATATTATTTTTGCAATACAAAATCGAAATAGCTTAGATCCTGAAGAATATCATATAATTTTCTGATTTTGTTTACTGCAGTGGATCATAAACTTTTAGGCATTATACAACTTGCGTTTAGCTCCTGTATGCCCCTTACATAGAGTTCAAAATAGCGTGCCATAGAGGATTCCCTGTGTGCTCAAGAATTTTGTTGCTCTGTTAGCGCTGACCGTTACGCAGTTGGGTGTGACCCTTCTCTCCCTTTGTAACTTTTAAAGTTTAAAATATGACTTTCCAATGAGCACCATGGTCAGTTGCAGTAACCATGTTATCATAAACATCAGCTTTGTTGCCAAGTGCGAGTCTGACTCGCGCACGAAGGGTTCCGTACCATTATCTATAAAAAGGTAAATTGCGGTTTACGATTTATGACGTATTAAAAAAAAACTACTTACTTAGATCTCGTTCAAACCAATTTTCGGTGGAAGTTTACATGGTAATGTAAGTACATCATATATTTTTTTTAGTTTTATCATTCTCTTATTTTAGAAGTTACAGGGGGGGGGGGACGACACGTTTTACCACTTTGGAAGTGTCTCTCGCGCAAACTATTCAGTTTAGAAAAAAAATATATTAGAAATCTTAATATCATTTGTGAAGACCTATCATAGATACCCCACACGTATGGGTTTGATGAAAAAAAAATTGAGTTTCAGTTCTAAGTTTTTCGCGCATGTTCAGGGTGTTTAACCGCTCAAAATGTCACAAAGCAGGGCAAAGCATCTTCTCTTTAAAGGATGGAACGAGCATTGATTATTGATCACTACGCTAGCTGATAAGTTCAGTATCAACAAGTCGTAAAGATTTTAGAGCGATAATAGAAGTAGAAAACAATATACTTGCCGTCTCAATATTTATGGTTTCTCAAACACGTGTAGTCGTGTATGCATGAAGAAAGCAATCAACTAGTCTTCATCTAGTGGATTCATTGATTGCTTTACACTCTTTTTATTGTCCATGCTTTATTGGAAAAAATTTACTTTTCTTTCAACTACGTAATATGCTATCATTAATAGCAAAACCGATCACAAAGCACGTATTTTTTGCTTAGAACCAAAACAGTGCAGAAATTAATGTTGTATGAAATCTCATTGTTGCCATTTCTTTCAGTGCAAGAACGAGATTTCATACAACATTTGTGCACTGTTTTTATTTTGTATTTAGATAAAAAAATTACCACAGAGCTTTAATGTCTCCCATTAACTTTATTATAAAATGTATGCATTATGCAGCAAGCGTTATGGGCACCTTTGCTCCGGGAACAGTTAGGGGCGGATTATTTGGTTAAGTTTTAGTTTGACGTGTTGTGAGTTTGTGACTTATATATGTGAATATTTTAGATTATGTTTATATTACATAGTGAAATTAATTTGTAAAATAAATACCTTTTTCATTGCATTAGATCAAAAAGATACTGGCTGAAAATAAAAATCGGCTGAATAAAACCAACTTGGTGAAAAACGTTGTTTTCATTAACTTGTTTAATTTCACTAAGTTGTAGTAGCTTCAATTAAGTAAAATTAAAAAACTCAAAAGGACATTTTTGTATGTGTGACTGCATAAATTACTAACTCATAAAATATCGATGATTTCTTTTAATATGTTGACATAAAGTGTGTTATGTACGGGAAGAAAATTTTTGGTAAATTTTGTGTTAACTACCACGAAAAATTGAATAAGCTGCTTGCAAACAACAACAAAATATTTCATTCGATTTAAATCAGTTCAGTTAATTTTCCATGCTCTATTTGTTTTTGTTTATACCCACGATGGTCACGCTCAAGCCGCAAGAAGTAATTAAATGTTGCAAGGTTGAACTTTACTTTTATAATAATATGTAGGTACTTATAAACATAAACTCACGCCTTCTTCCCATGGGGGTAGGCAGAAACTTTAGAACGCCACCTGCTACATTGTATAATATCATGGCTTTAAAAACCAGGTAATATTTAATAAATCGGCGAAACTTCACATAAGTGATGGATTGATAGATATCAACATAATTATTTAAATTAATGATGATTGTATCCTTATACCTTTGTATCCCACGTATGCGTATGAAGTTTCATTAAAATCTGTTCAGTCATTTCGGAAAACAAGGGCTTGAAAGTTTGTATGAAATGCCGTACGTCGTAAACGCTCAGAAGACGGTCAAGTTTATTGAGATTTGCATTCAGGTCATAGTAAAATACATCACAATAGTCAATTATGGGAAAGATTAGGGACTGTACAAGCATTGCCTTTATGTGTGAAGGGAGAGGTTTTTCAATGGATAGAGTTACCGCAACGTACCGGTGACTTTAGACAAGATTCATAGAGCGTACAGTAGTACCCAATTGATATGGCTTACCGATGTACCTGCGCAGAAGGTGAATTTTAAAAGTGCGAGAAATGCTATTGACCAATTGGCACGCTCCACGCACCGCGTTTCTTTTTCCTGTACCGCTATTGGTCGGCAGCTGCCGCCATGTTAGCGCGCGCCGCGTGGCATGTTTGTCAGCCGCCATACTTCTGATCGAGTGCACGCTAGCAGCTCCAGTGTATTATGAACCTTATAATAGTGACCTAAGGTTGATTGTAAGTTTTAAGCATTCTTTCGTTAATCTTCGGGGCCATACTTTCTTTTCTGTGCGAACGAAGATTCACGACGCGCCTTATCAATTGGGTACCACTGTACTTTGATTTTTAACACGCTTTTATTAGGTCTACCTGAATGTAACTATGTAATGGAATCTAAGGTAACTAATTTAACCATCTTCCAAGGGCCGTAGCGTAATGAAAATTGGCAGCTGTATGTAGTTCTGATGACAATACAATAATATGGTACTGTCGAACTGATCTGATGATGGAGCCGGAAGATATGAACTGGAACTTCATGATGAAACATCGTATCATAGCTGTTTTGGATTTCTTAGAAAAGTCTTTTAATGAACTTTGACCACAATTAGGTTTCAAGGTCTGATGATGAAGCCGGAAGATAGGCTCTGGCATTCCATGATGGAATATCGTATCATAGTCGTGTTTGTACTTGTTAGAAAGGCCAAGTAATGGACTTTGAACACGATCAGGTTTCAAGTTTTTTGTTTTTACGTGCATTTATAAAACCGTAGTGTTTTTTAAACTATTAATTTATTTAAGGTAAAATTTTCATACAAATATGAACATTATTAATTATCTATTAATGTTCTTATTCGAATGAAATGCTTAGTCATGTTTGCTTTTACGAATATAAACATTACACATTACGTTTACATGTCAAAGTGCAATCTGTAAAGCCCTTAAGTCACATTGATTGGACATATAAACCTAATATAATGTTTTTTTAAAACATTTCCAGGTAGTAAAAAGCTTCTGCAATGAGAGTTTTATAACCCGATACGACGTGGTCCTCAACGAAAAATGGCTGAACGTGTTGTGGTCTTCCATCGTGTCCATATTCATAGTAGGCGGATGCACCGGCTCCATACTCAGTGCTGTGCTCGCCAACAGTTTGGGAAGGTAAGAAGAACATCGTGAATCCTTGATAGAACATAATAGGTATGTGGGCGTCCACTTTTCCAATCTTTTTTCTCGTCTATCCCATGGTGTAGGTATCGTTGGATAGGCCGTTCAAAAATATTGCGGGTCTACCAAAACCGATTCAGGGATCCGTTTGCGTAATAGCAAAGCTCTTGTTTTGTTAGAGTCAAGTGCCAGCTAAATGGTTGTTTTTGGATATGTGAAAAAAATTATGGCAGTCGTCGAGATGTAAGTACTAACGTACTAGAGAAGCTACGTCAAATAACTGAATTGTCCTATTCTTCGTAATTTGAATCTTTAGTTCGCGCAGCGCTAAAATAATAACAATTCGTCTAAACCGTAACTAATTTACCACAGCGCTAGATTTGCTGCGAAAGTGTATTTATTCTATATAATTTATTATTGTCGGAAGTACTAGGCGCGAAAGAGCTAGAGAGCGACTGAGTGAGGTGCGGCGCGATCGCCGCAGTTGAACGAGACAAAGTAGGAATTTACAGTGTCTTCTCTAGTACGTTAGTACTTATATCTCGATGATGGCAGTAGTTTAAAGGGTGTTAAAGTAACTGTGTGCCATAGTTTTAGGGTCGTAGGGTCAGTATCGATAAAGAAACACACAAAAAAAAGAAGAAAACAAAAAAAAAATGCAAGGTCAACCTAATTTAGTACCTACTAACTTAAAATACCAATCGTTTAGAATTAAAATTATTTTATTTGACGGTCCTAAGCCCGTTAAAGTACGAAAAGACTTATATATTTTTTTAATGTTTAATAAAACGTTTTGTTTGTTTTTTTTTTTTCTGGGTTCCTTTATTGATACTGAACCTACATCTAAGCTGCACGCAGTTAATCCTGTATATAACACAATTAAAAGGAAAACTATTACAGCTAAGTAGGCTTTACAAGTTAACGAGTAATTGTCGACCAACTTACATTTTCAGTTAGAGAAGTGACAGTGAAATATATCGATTTATGGGAGAACATGTTTTTCAACTAAAATGTTAAGTTTGTTTTTGGGATAAATCCATGCCCCTTCATAGTGCGTGGTCCGACACGCACTTGGCCGCTTTTTATATTCATCGTAATTTAGTTATTTATCGGTCCCTCATTATTATACGTATGAATGATCTTTAATTAACTTGACCTAAAAAAAAACGAGTAGCTACGTTTCTTTTATCTCTATTCACCAACCTACTAGTTGACGCAGTCTATCGACAAAGCCCTAGCCGGTTACCGTAACGATAACGGCCCAGTACAACAGACAGGGCTGTTATCATTTCAACCAAAAACAATCCATTGCGATACTTATCTCTCCCGAAGCAAAGCCAATTAGTCAAGTATTTAAACATTGGAATACACATTATTATGAAGACATTAAATATAAATCCAGCGGGGCGAGCACGGCCTACTGTGACATGACTTGAGTCACACATTTTATCAC
This sequence comes from Tiliacea aurago, assembly GCA_948098905.1. Taxonomy (NCBI): domain Eukaryota; kingdom Metazoa; phylum Arthropoda; class Insecta; order Lepidoptera; family Noctuidae; genus Tiliacea; species Tiliacea aurago. The sequence continues at coordinate 24,353,796 of OX402585.1, forward strand.
AGTTTGAACGATAAAACTGTTTTGTCATAAAATGCTAGTACAAATTGACATGACATAATTGATCATGTCTTGTCACAAAACGTCTTGACACGCCCGCTACAAATAAAAAAAAAACCCTTTAAAAAGACCAAATAAACATATACCACACGGAACAAAACGTGTATGTCTACTAACACTAATTTTTAAGATCATTGTTGCTAACACTATGGGCGTTTTCGTATTCAGGTTTAAAACATGGAACCATTATTGAATTTAGAACTCTATTCCGACTGAGGTAAAGTTCCTAAACACAAAACTGACAACTTAGTACCGAACTAAGTTTTCAGTTTTGTATAAAGAACAGTATTTCAATCACTGTTACGTTCTTATTACAAAAACTGGCTCCATGGTTTAAGCCATGTCAAAATATAAATATTGTTTTGTAATAAGGCGGATTTAGTCTTCGATTGCTCAGTATGTGAACCATACAGCAATGGTTCAGGTACTGAAAATCGAACCTCTGCGCGAATGCCCTCAGGATGCCGCTTGCCGAACCCAGCGCACCAGGGACGTGCACCGCTTTCGTATAGTAGAATAGAAATAGTCTGTGAATATCATATGAATAATATTATGTACTTTATTTGTTTCAGAAAAATGGCTACAGTTCTAACGAACGTGCTGTCCATCGCCGGAGGACTATTGTTTTTCTTCTGCCAACAAGCTAACTCAGTTGAAATGCTTATTTTAGGAAGATTACTAGTCGGTTTGTCTGGAGGTAAGTACTTACATACAATTTGGAGCCCTTTTTATTTTTGATTCTGCAATTATTTAAATAGGTATCAGTCACTTTGGTGAAATTATATATTAAGACGCTGACAACAGTTAAACCGCTGTCACTGTCAGACTGCATACAAAAGAAAGAGAAGCGCAATGACACAACGCTTGTAATTTATTGCAAAATATGAAGTAATTAATTATTTACTCAAAAATGAGTTGAGTACTTAATCGAAAATAAAAAACAACCAAGTTCTGCATAAAAATAAGACGTTCTTGTTATTAATTAAATACCAATTGTCCGTTGATATTTAATAAGTACAGATATTTTGGATTGAAACTCAAAGTAAGTTAGTTTACCGTTGTATCGAGATTTTTTTTCTAAACGTGTCTTGGTAACAACCAAGTTCTGAGAAATATGTTCAAGAATAACAATATATTTTTTCCGCTACCACAAACTATATAGATTTGGCATTTTTTTTGGTTCCGCTACCACAAACTATATAGATTTGGCATTTTTTTTGGTTAAGGCAAGCCTACTTTTATCATTTGCCTCATGTCAGCGCCTTAAACTAGTAGCAATTTAACTCTGAATTCTTCTAAATCTTTTAACTTTTTAAGTATTTATGTACACAGTCAAATACAAAACACAAACGACATACAGCTTTTGAGTACAAAAATATCTAACAAATTTAAATTCTGCTGCTTTCTCCAATCCCGATACAAGGATTTTAAGGCTTGCGAAAATACTTGTTTCCTCATTTTAGTACCTTCAAAAACTGCTTCCCTTCTGTTATACTGTGTTGTAGATAAAAATATTGATACATTTGGTTGCCCCCAGGTCTAACCACCAGCATAGTGCCCATGTACCTGACGGAGCTGGCGCCGGCGCGGCTCACGGGGGCTATGGGGGTGGCGTGTCCTATGGGCGTCAACGTGGGCGTGCTCGTGGGACAGGTCATGGGCTTAGATTTTATATTGGGTGAGCAGGAAACTAAGATTGTGGATTAAAAAAATACAAATGTGTACCGAATGGGTCTGCCTCGCGCTGGGTAGTTTAGACATTTTGGAACTATAAAGTACCCATTACGAGCCCAGGGGTTGAAAGTGGACGTAATGAATAGAAAAGTATTAAAAAAATAAAATCGGGTGTTCGTCTGTCCGTATCTGAGAAGCAATTCTGGTATTTTTAAGAATAAATTAAATAAAAACAATAAATTTACCTACATTTTTGGAAAGTTTTTATTTTAGATTATTGCTTAAAAAATGGTGCAATCAATCATCGAATTTGAACGTTTTTTCAAGAACGAGAATTGATATTTTGCGACCTACCCAAATAAGCTTCTTAAACTCTTTGAGTTGAGCTGTACGATTACTGACAAATGCGTGCACTGACTGGAGAAGTCCCCTCAATCTGTGTGGGTCTTTCCTGAAAAGACCATTTCAGGCACCAATCTACATGGCCTTCACATGATCTGACCAAGATTATGTCTGGACTTTAAAAGAGACTTTGACCTCTGAGTTTGTTTCGGCCTTTTTCTCAGAGTAGTCAGATAGGAAACGCAGACCTCATTTACTTTTTTAAATACGATTGACGTGTAAATGTGTCTGTATAACCTACTTATAGATATAAAATCATTTATCACTTGCTCTTCTGTATTATAACTAGAGATCGGATATTCGGATGCATATTCACCTAAAGTTTGAGAGTTGACTAGTATGGAGTGCGCTTCGGTACGGGAAAAAGAATCGGTATCCAGGACTGACGAATTTTATAAGAACTACTCTTTTGTACTGTGTATCCCCGAATAAATATATTTCATTTTAGAATAAAAGGTTTTGAAGAAATATTAATAGTGTTTTTTAAACGTGTTATATTTTCCACAAAATTATTGCGTAGTTCTAAATAGATAAGAAATATTTGTTATACTTAGGAATACAAAATTGTTTACCTACACACTGTTTGTCTACACATTAATGAAACCCCGCGATCCTGGAATAAAGATATATATTTAGAAGCCGTTTCCATACTTTGTATCCTTTGCCGGGATAAAAGCGTGCTATAAGTAAATATGCATCCGAATATCCGATCTTTAATTATAACAAGCTGGAGTTCAGGCTCGGACTTTATGAGGCGGAGAGGAAGACGTTTGAAGGCAAATTATTATCAAATTATCTTATTATATTTTCAAAATTAACAAACAAAAAAAAATGATTCTAGTCGCCCCTTCCAAAATGTAGTTTCGTATGGAGAAAAATCGGCAAGAAACTCCACCGTTACTCTTTTAAAATGTTTTGGCTGTATGTGTATGAGTTTAAAAGTTTGTAAACGCACCCACAATACAGGAGAAATTCCTAGTGTGGGGGCCACGTTTAAAAAGAAAATATATGTGAGGAAAATTGTATCGTAATTTAATTACACAATATTTAAAAAAGAATTAAAAATGAAGAATGACATATAAATATTGGGCTGGGTAATGATAAATGAGCTACTACCCATTTGATCCAGAGATGATACTGTATTTATTCATATACATTTATCCACCTTCTAAAACGGGGTAGGATCTCAACTCGCCCCGTAAGCCTTTTTAGTGCAATAAAAAAATCTGTTGCATTGTTTCAGGTCGTGATGTTGACTGGCCCTACCTTTTGTCCGTCTACGTGCTGCTAGTCATTATTTGTTTACCGTTGTTATGTTTACTGCCAGAGAGCCCAAAGTACTTATTTGTAGTTAAGAAAAATGAGGAGAGAGGTTTAAAAGGTAAATATAACATCGAACATTCTTCGTTTAAAAACTTACTGAGTTAACTGGAAGTTGCGATGTTTAAGAGCGTTATCATACTAGCGGTTTGGAAGCGGCTGCGGGGCGGAGCGGACGCGCAGCGCATGCGTCGCGAACACGCCGCGGCTGCGCAGCGAGGACGTCGCGGATGTGAGGAAGAAGAAAGTGAGGCGGGGCGGCCGGGCTGGCGTTTGTACGAGACAGTATTCACGGCGATCTTGTTGCGCGTCCGCAACGAATTCGCTGCGCAGCCGCGGCGTGTTCGTTGCGCGCCCGCTCCGCTTTGAGGACGCACGCAATTCGCTAGTATGATAAGGCCCTTAAATAATTTTGAATCTAGTCTTGGAATATGCTTGAAAATCAAAATATAAAATCAAATGTTCATATCTCACGAATTTTAACACTGTTGTGTTTCCTGTTGCAAAATTCGCCCCGTACAAAAGGTGTCATTGAAATAACTCAAAAACTACTATTGTAAATACTCCTCATTATAGTCAACTTTTATTATGGAACCAACCCTTATTTTTTTTTTTTTTTACTGACTAAAACCTACCCGTGTTCCTTTGCCTGGGTGCCAGGGCCACGATATCCCTTTCGGAAAAACTGGCAACCCTGGCAGGATGGAACCAACCCTGAAATTACGATTGCAAAATCAGTTGATCCTTCACATTTCTGTTCTAGTGTTTTTATCTCATGAGGTGTCAGTTTTTCCGATACATTGTTTAATACTTATAATGTAAAATATTTACCAATATTTATTTTTATATTTTTCTGATAAAGGTCAGGACTTTGCCTATCACCCGTTTCAGGCTTGACGTTTATTTCTGGGACACCCTGTATATAAAACGTTTATTTCGAACAACAAAGGATCATAGGCACACAAATTACAAAAATAAAAAAATTAAGACCTGCGAGATGTCTTATGAAATCTGGTATTTTTTTCCAGAACTGAGTCGCCTCCGCGGCCGTTCCCCAAGCCTGTTGACTGATGACGTGGAACTCCTTCGCGAAGAAGTTCGCTGCGGGGAATCAGACACAAACAACGGCGATACCTGGTCTATGGTCCGGGTGTTGCAGGACAAGAGGCTGCGACTGCCACTGCTGCTCACCTGCTCCATGCAAGCAGGCCAGCAGACCAGCGGGATCAATGCTGTGAGTTCTTTATTTATTTATTTATAAAGGTTTACCAACAGCTTTTGTAGATAACATATCTCACTAGACTTCAAAAAAAGAGGAGGTTCTCAACTCTTCTATACGATATATATTATGTTCTGGCATAACTTGTTAATGAACCGATTTTTTAAAATCTTTCATTTGGTAGAGGAAGCTTGCGCGTTGGTCCCATTGAAATTTTATTAACTTTACTTGGGAAGTTTTTGAGTTAGCTTCAATAATACGTATTTTAAGAGCGATTACGACGTACGGAATATCATAATAACTTTCAAAACCTTGTTTTTCGAAATGACTGAACCGGAACAACCTAGGAGTAAAATTCGTAAATTATCTGTGTAAATTAAATTATATTTGTAAAATGTCAATTGTATTACTTAAATAAGTTGAATTTTTTGAAACTAGGTTTTTTTTTCTTAAAAAACTAGGCTTTTGCTCAGTGCAAAATTTTGCGAAAGCGTTCTACATGAATACAATTATACGCTAAACAAAATTGAAGCTTCACAAGCGCGGATGTTAAAGTACAGTGGAGCCAATATCTGTTCTCAAGAAGACAGCAATACAAGTAGCCGCCTAAATATGTGATATTGAACAAATACCCAAACTATCTGAAGAGACAAACGACACCAAAATATAGGATACCGCATTGGCTTCAACAAAATGTGTAAGTTACTTGCGTTATAAATATTTGCCTACTCAGTTCAGATCAGAAGAGTGTGATACCTCGTTGTGATCAAAAATATCTGACATCAAAGTGATGTAGCATAAAAATCTGACCGTAAAATGTTTCGAGCCGTTTTTAGGGTTCCGTACCCAAAGGGTAAAACGGGAACCCTATTATTAGTAACGCTCCGCCGTCTGTCACCAAGCTGTATCTCATGAAACGTGATAGTTTGACAATTGAAATTTTCACAGATGATGTATTTCTGTTGCCGCTATAACAACAAATACAAAAAAAACAGACTAAAATAAATATTTAAGGGGGCTTCTATACAACAAACGCGATTTTTTTGTTAGTTTTTGCTCGATTTTGATAACGGCAACAGGACACTTGAAATATTCACAGAATCTTTAGTTATATATTCACTTTCAAAATAAATAATTAAATTAAAATAAAAACAAATATTTAGGGGGGGCTGCCATACAACAAACGTGATTTTATTGCCGTTTTTATAGATAATGGTACGGAACCCTTCGTGCGCGAGTCCGACTCGCACATAGCCCGTTTTTTTTTCTTGTATATTGCAATCAGTGCCGCTCATATTGCAAACAAAATTACATCCCACTGCTATTTATGCCCGTGACTGTACTTTTTTAACAAAGCTTTTAATTTTGCGTAATTGTATTTATGCCTTTTATTGTACACCTGTTTCTCCCGTGATTCCCCGCGGTAGCCCGCGCGGTTGTCCTGTTATGAACTTCGGATGAATAGTTTTTGAGTTAGTTTCCGAAATTCCAAAATAAGTATTTAATCCATCCCACTGTTTTTTTTTTTCTTTTAAAAGGTTTCATCAATTTCTACACCTTTCGATACTTTTCGCCAACTTCATCTGTGTCAACCTGTATTGTCATTGTAAATTTCTTATGAAACGTTTAATTTGTAAGATTTTTTATATATTTTTTGTGTATCCTATTGATTTTACTTGACCTTAATCAATCGAGTCTAACAAAAATGGAAGAATCAGACGATAGTAACACTGAAACAATGCCGCTCGAAGTAGTCTTTGCACTTCATTCTGTGGTGAGTTCCGAGGAGCCGCCGATGAAAGACTGGTCTTCATTAGAAATGATATTGGCTGAAGAAAACAAGAAGAAAATTTTATATAAAGACGGGTTGTATGATCCTGGTAGCGGAGAAATATGCGGAAAAAATATTACCATGTCAGCCAGTTCTGGGATCAGTCACCCTTACTACAATTACCCGGCGATCATAGATCCGGGCATAGAAGAAGCATTGTTTGGATCTGTAGATGCAATCAAATACCCGACCGATGGGCAAGCCTTGTACCTAGCTATCTGCAAGGAGATGAATCAGTGCCCAGTCAGAAGTTTCTATAGAGGGCTCCTTGAAAGCCGAATAGATCTACGGTATTACTGCATCAATCCGAATGGATTCCGGGCAATGGCCATAGCTTTGCAACACAATACGACGGTCCAAGGATTAAATCTAACTGATAACTTTTTGAACGATGATGCTTGCTATCATATGGGAGAACTGCTTTTGAAGAACACCTCAATTACTGAAATTAATTTGCGTGGTTGCAGAATTGGCCCTCAAGGTGCCAGACGATTGTTAAGTAGCTTGCACCGTAACAGAACACTCAAGGTTCTTGATTTGAGTTATAACAAGTTGTGCGATGAAGCGATGGAGCATTTAGCAGACGCTATACTTTTCGGGCTTACTGTGAAAAATCTTAATTTAAGCTACAACAACATAAGCGGGAAAGGTATCGCGTTACTAGCAGAACCATTCGAAACCCATAACAATTTGACTCACTTAGATCTTTCGTGGAACAAAATATTTACTCCAGGAGGTTACGCGTTTCTCATAAAATTATCTGAAAGTACTTGTCTTGAAGTATTGAATTTGTCATGGAACTCTTTGGCGGGCGCTCGGATTGGCCTGGCCGTTAGTCACATTTTATTGTGTCCGCTACTGAAAGAGCTGAATCTTAGCAATAACCTGCTAGAAGGAGAAGCTATAACGACTATCATAGAAAATTTAAGGAAAGCTAAAAAATTGAATACGTTGAATTTGTCTTTCAATCCTATTTCCCCTAGTGACGCCTTAAGCGTTATGAACCAAGTAGCGATGAATGCTTCGAAAGTGAAAAATGTAGTAATGGAGAACGTGTTCGTTAATAAACAATTTTTATCTTTGCTCGAACGTACAAATAAAAGGAAATCAAAGAAAAACTTAGTTGTAACATACGGGGGCGTTGTAGGTAATTTTAAAGCTAAAGGGCCAGACCCCAGGGAATTAGTTCTTAACAGAATTGAATATGTTACAAAATCTAGAAGGAACAAGTCTGATATTGCATTGATTGCGCTCCAACTCCAAAAAGATAATCATATAGTCATGAATATTAAAGATTTTACTACCGCTCTAGAGGCGGGTGGAGCGTATCTAGATGAAGATCTTATAAATGAATTGTGCAACATTTTTCCAGCGGCAACGAAGAATGCAAAACTGAAAAATATAAATATAAACTTATTGGTGGAATATATCAAACGAAAATGGCCGAACAGGAAGTTACCTCCCACTCCTCCTCCTGAACCTGAACCGGAACCGCAACTTGAACCTGAACCTGAACCATCGAAAAAGAAAGGAAAAGGGAAAGGAAATAAGTAAATAATCAGATCTGCTTCAGTGTTTTTAAAATTTTCACATTTGATAAATATATTTTTTGGGAGTATTTATTTTTTAAGACGTTATTGTATTTGACGCTAGTTTTGTTTAGATTTATTTTTGAAGCTCATATTCAGCTCAGTTTCTCATGTGCTCAATTTTGTTAAATAAAGTTATTTTTGTTACTCTTTATATTTTTATTATGAAAGCTTTCATGTAAAACACATACAGACATTAAAAGCGTTTACGACGTACGGTATTTCATACAAACTTTCAAGCCCTTGATTTCCGAAATGACTGAACCGATTTTAAAATGAAACTTCATACGCATAAGCAGGATACAAAGGTCTAAAAAGTAAGTTAAGAACATTTTTAGAAAAACGAGTATCCTGTATGGATAAAGAATAAAACTGAATGATGTGCCGATTCGTCGGGTTCATCAGTTTAAATACTTGGGTCATTTCATTGCTGACGATCTTAAAGATGATGCTGATGTTGAACGGGAATGCAGGGCAGTGGCGGTACGGGCGAACATGTTGGCCCGTAGGTTCGCTCGATGTACAGAAGCGGTCAAACACACGATTTTTAAAGCATACAGTACATCTCTGTACTCGAGCGCCCTATGGATGAGCTGTACCAAACGTGCCGTCAATGCGCTGCGCGTCCAATATAATAACGCCTTCAGGGCGCTGATGCGGCTGCCTAGTTACTGCAGTACGTCAGAGATGTTCGCAAAAGCGTTGTAGTTTCAAGTAGTTTCTCAGCTGTCGTACGGAAGAAAAGTGCATCTCTGCTCGCCAGATTGCGTGGCAGTGGCAACAGCTTCCTGAGGGTGATAGCTGACAGGCCTGATGAGAGCCTCATAATGGGACATCTCATCAAAACAACACTGTCTGTTGTAGTATATAAGTACTAACATAGATCGTAAGCCAAATTATTACTAAAATCCTAGATTATAAGTACTAACATAGGTTAAAAGATATATTGTTGCTAACATTTTTGATTAGGTATTTGTTTTTGTCAGTATGGACCTTGGTTGTCTGTTAAATAAAATAAATGTAAATAAATAAGGATACTCGTTTTTCTTTTCATCTTGTTTCCATCTTTACAGTTTGTTTTTGCAGTCGAGTTTTTTGTTTTATTTTTTTAAATATAATCTCTAAACATTATCTCTATATTATCTAATCTCTGTCTCTACATTCTCTAATCTCTATCTCTAAATATTATAAAACTAAGTCGCTTTTTGAGTGGCCGCCCTGTTCTTCTAAAATACGCAACGGATTTTGATGCGGTTTTCACCATCCTATCCTAATATAATATTATAAATGCGAAAGTAAGTTTGTTTGTTACCTTTTCACGTCTAAACCACTGAAACGATCATCCTGAAATTTTGCATATACGTTGTCAGGTGTACAGAAACGGACATACCCACCTTTAATCCCGAAAAAAAGTACTGTTCCTGAGGAAAACAACAATAACGTTCTTGTGATAATAGATGGCGCCACGTGTCTTTAGAATCATGATTGAATTATATTACTTTTATTCCGGTAGCTCCCGTGGAATTATTTCCGACCTCCACGCGAGCGAAGCCACGGGTAAAAGCTAGTCATCTATAGAATTTGTTCCGAAAGATTTTTATATAAGTAATCTAAAACCACAATTACATAATTAATACAATATTATACTTTACAAAGTAAATATTCATGTCGTTGTATTGTTTTCTTTCCAGGTATTCTACTACTCGCAGACGATCTTCAAGCAAGCTGGTCTAACGCAGAAGAGCTCGCAGTACGCCACGATCGGCTGCGGCTTCATCAACGTGTGCACGGCGGTGCTGATGCTGAAGCTGCTGCCGCGCTTCGGGCGCCGGCCCCTGCTGCTCGCTTCCTTATTCAGCGCGGCGCTTATACTAGCGCTGCTGGCCGCTTGCTTGCGGTTTATGGTTAGAAACTGTTTTATTGATTCATATCGTTTTGAATAAGTGGGATAATAACCGACTTTTAATGATTTTATACTGAAGATCACCTTTAAACGAGTAGTGTTAATGATTTGAAAAAAATATATGATAAATTAGAGCATTTTCTTAATAATTTAATATGTGAATATTTTAGATTATGTGTATATTACATAGTGAAATTAATTTGTAAAGTTATGTCTAACGCGGATAAAAAACGGAGAATGGCGCAAAATCTACCAAGCGTATTTTTCTGAAACCTTCACTAATTTAAAAATAATTTAATTATTGATCTTTTAGTATACGCGTTTTATTAAAATACCTTTTGTTTTGTGTATAATAAATTAATAATGCGTCAAATTGGGGACAGCGCTCTTTGTTGGGCGAGTCCTATTACTGGCTCAACGTACGACGCGTTGTGTGAGCTCAATACAGAACACGCAAGCTAACCACTCAATGTCACTGGAATATATCTGCGTCTTAAGTCACAAAAGGAAATCCAGCTTCGTTTGGAAGCGAAACTCGCGTTCAGAATGCGTTCTTAATGGCGCTGGTAGCCGAAAGCAACTGCGGGTATACGCCCAGTTTGCCTTTGAGAAAATGTTATCACCATGTAATTACTTACAATACAGTCGCCGTACGGTTAGGTACTTACTGCCAAAATTATTATTAATGAGCGCAAGACGACCCCAGAGGCGCGGGGCCGCCGTTAGCATGTTTCTGTACGGACAACCCCCGGTAACATAACTTTTTGATTTTTCATGATACAGTTTTGAAATTTTGTGCAGACGCCAGCACATCAAGCTACTACAATCCGTCAAATTTCTTTAATAGATTTTCAACTTGAATTGGTGAAATGGAACTGATGAAGAAGGCCACACATGGCCACCGGAACTTCTCAATGATAAGTATTTCACGGGTGGCGGAAAAAATACAGACGACTTGAGAACCTCCTCCTTTTTGTGAAGTCGGTTAAAAATACTAGACACGTGTTTCGGATGTCGCATATACGTTAAGTTTTCACTTATGCTGGCAGTCCTATTTTTCTGCCTATGACTGCCTATATTTTTTTTGTTTTTTAAAATGTTTTCTTTCATTCCAGGACGTGGTGTCATGGATGCCTAACGTGTGCATGATAGCGGTGATGTCGTATGTTTTAGTCTTCGGGTTCGGACTAGGACCGATACCGTACTTTATTGCCTCGGGTGAGTTATCTTTTACTAATTATAAATATATAACATCACGCCTGTACTCCCCGAAGAGTTAGGCAGCTGTGCATTTGATAATTACCTTTAGAGGTATGAGGAACAGGGTGTAAAGTTCACTCATCCTCTATAGAAAAGGGAGGATCCTCCGACCAGACGGGTGTTGTGTCTGGTGGGCAACTGCCCGACGGTTGATGTCGGGATGTTGCATATATGCTAGTCGCGCGGTAAACTCTGCTTGCGCGATGCAGGATTTTGCGTGACGTCAGTGTGACGCGCAGTTCGCATGTGGCGATGTTGATGCCGCCACAACCCACCAAAAAAAAAAACAAAAAGCAATGCGATGCGACGGGTTGGGTCGAGGGTACAACAAATATCAGGCGGACTAAGTCGCGGGCAGACACACAAACACACAACAATAACAACAAACTACAATAACACGTCATGACATCATCAACATGTCATGTGTCTGTGTCATGTATAAAACCCGTTTAATTTCCCACTGATCACCATGCTTGCTTATTTTGTGCTACATTTTAAGTCTTGGGTTCCTCACAATGTGGAAACAAACTGCATCACCTTCAAAATCTAAAATCAAAATCAAAAGTCATTTATTTAAACTAGGCTGAGAATCAGCACTTTTCGAACGTCAAAATTACATGAGACAGTCCCCCAAAAACGCCCACCCTTCACCACTTCCCAGTACTTTAGCTGGGAAGAAGAAGTGACGCAACAAACTCCCCAGCAGCACAGCTGTCTGTTCTTGACTTGAATCTATACAATAAAATGTAAAATGCAACACAAAACATTAAATTAAATTATTTGCCTTATGTTAGCTAGCACACACCACTATACAAAAAAATATAATTTATATAATAATCGTCTAAAATTATACTCAAGCACAAATAACGTAAACAAAACGTATCTAAATAAAATCCTCCAGGCATAATGGGCGTGCCCGCTTAAATAAAGCTATATTTGTAACTCGAAGTCACAAATGATAAACTAGCACCATGGAAATAAAATAAAAAAACAGTTAATTATTAATAACAATAATAACCTTAAAAGACATCATCATATACCTGCCTCTTCCCAAATATGTTCAGGTCAGCTTCCAGTCTAACCGGAAGCAGCTGAATACCAGTATTTTACATGGAGCGACTCCCTATCTGATCTCCACAACCCAGTAACTAGGTAAGACTGGTTGTCAGACTTTCGGGCTTCTCACGACCCGTAACGACTGTCAATGATCCACGAATGACAGCCAGGACCAACGGCTTACCGTGCTTTCCGAGGCACAGAGGGTTCTTGGTATGTAAAGATGGTCACGTTCTAGGCGGGAAAGTGAAGCGTCATGTTCAGCAGTTTGTTTAATTTTCCAAAATTTGTGTTTATCCGAATATTAATGTGTAATAATGGTGGATTATTAACCATTAAGTGTTTGTGAACGTGCATTAGTGTAGGCAAATTAAACAAAACAGTGCAACTTCGCTTCAAGTTCTCTCAAGTCAAGAAGTCCGCGTGAGGTCTTAGTAAAGTGCCACATCTTTACTGAAACTCAAGGGGAGCGGGCGGGGATATCATCATCATGCATTCATTTAATCAATAATAACAAGTTTTATAACTAAATAAAGATTTGCCAAACGGTCCCAGCAACCAGGCCATTAAAAAAAAAAAGAAAAACAGATGGTCACCCATCCACGGACCAACCGCGGCAAGAGTAGCTTAACCCTTGCGGCTGTTATTACTTGGCTACAAGCAAAGTACAAATCATTTAAAAAAAAGATACACTTGTCTTTGTCAAGTTAAAAAAACCCGCATCCTCGTGCTTGAAAAGCTCTCTGTTAACACTTTATTAACTCGAGCGAGAAAGAGGTTTGGACTTCATTCTGTCTGCCCTCCAGGTTTTAAACCCTTCACCAACATTCTTAGGGTCCGTTCACACCGAGACATGACGCAACGCGATGCTGCGCGCACTTTCTAAGTTGCCAAGAAAGAAACTTACAGTTTCAGGGCGAGCGTGAACGCGTGTTGAATTAGGCTGAGATGTGCCGTGCTGCGCAGTCCGTAGACCTTATTGTGTAGTAAATAATATCGATTTTGTATTGCGATATTAAAATGTGTGCGAATTGACTCTTAATAGAAACGCAAAAACCATATTGAAATCAGGGACCATTTTGGTTACCCATTGAAAGGGTTTTCGATAGGGTTTTTCTAAGCGGTTAAACAAAAACTCATACGATATGGGTAACCCTTATGAACGGCTTAAATTAAATTTTGGTAACCCATTGAAAGGGTTTTCGTTAAAAACCCCTTTTGGGGTGGGTAACCCTTTTGAACGGCTTAATTTAAGCCATTCAAAATTACCCACACCGTATGGTTTTTTGATTATCTGCTTAGAAAAACCCTATCGAAAACCCTTTCCATTGAAAAGGTTTTCGATAGGGTTTTTCTAAAATGGTAACCAAAATGGTCCCTGGGTAGAATAGAGATAGAATTGGTCATGCTACGCGTGCTGGGCGGATATCGAAATAACATAATGTTATGATTTTTTCATGTTACTGGGTTTCAGGTAGGTATAGAACCCATTGAATGGGTTATCATGTAACCCTTTCACTGGGTTTCAAGAACCCTTTCACTGGGTTTCAAGTATAAAACCCGTTCAATGGGTTATCATGTAACCATTTCAATGGGTTTCTAGTATAAAACCCTTTCAATGGGTTACATCACGATAAAGGTAACCCATTGAATGGGTTACCCCTTCGAAAGACTTAACTCTTAACCGGGGTTGTACGGTCCCTGATTGAAATATTGTTTAAAAGACAAATAACCAAACTGTTTCTTTCTCCCTCCTACAGAGATATTCGAAGTTGGTCCCCGACCTGCAGGCATGGCGTGGGGTTCCCTCGCCAACTGGGGCGGCAACTTCCTCGTTGGGATGTCCTTCCCCAGCATGCGGGGAGCCATCGGACCCTACTCCTTCTTGGTCTTCTCTGCTGTCACTGCGTCGCTGTTTGTGTTTCAAAAGTAAGTTGTTATGGAAGGTTTTTGATGTATCTTTCCTTTGGCTTTCTGTGAAGGAAGTGACAGCTTGAGTATGGAATAAGTAAGTGCCTTTTAATAGCATGGAATTAGTTAGTACTTTATAATGCTATATTGTTGCGACAACGCGAACTCCACATCGCGCGCTCTCTCTCGCACACCAGTCGACGTCTCGCTGTACAACAGAGAGCGCGCGAAGTTTTGTTCGCGTTATCGTATAGTATGAAATTGTACTCATTGAATTAGAAAGTACTATACAACATTCGTTTTTGTTTATACTAAACCCGAAAAGGTGTCATTGTACTCATCATTTTGAAAAAAAAATTCTATGGGACCAACCTTGAAATCGCGAAATAAAAATCAGCAATTCCATACATTTTGTCGATTTAAGTGAACACAAATGTAGGGAACAGCTGATTTATTTTTCGTGATTTCAAGGTTGGTCCCATAGAAAAATTTTTTCAAAATGATGAGTACAATGACCCTTATTCAGGTTTAGTATAAAAAAAAAACTCGTTTAATTCAGGTATTAAACCCATGGTAAAATTACAAAAATAATACAAAATTACAATCCATTATAAATTTAAATTAAATTACATGCATCAAAATTAAATTAAATTACAATAGAAATTAAATGAATTACATTAAATTAAAATACAGCGTCTTAGCATGTACACACAGCGAAGTGTTACAGACACTATTTGATTCGTACATGCACATAGTCGAGTCAGAAAGGATGCCTTGAGTTTCCTCAAGAGCCCGTAAAAGTCGGTAACTCGGTTCTCAACGAACATGCCAGTCGCACTACACCCAGGCAGCTTTAATATAGCTCTAAAGGCGTTATTATATTGTACACGAAGAGTGTTATAAGCACTCTTCGTGTACGTGTACCAGAGCTGACTGGTGTAGAACGACTGACAGTAAGCCTTGAACAGAGTTATTTTAGCTTGGTTGGAGCAGTGAGAAAAGCGTCTAGCTAACATGTTGCTTCGACATGCGATATTACGCCTCTGTCGTTCCAGATCAGCATCATCTGCTAAATCATCCCTAATTATGTGTCCAAGATATTTAAACTTACTAACAATGTTTAGGGCAGTTCCACACAACTTGATCCGTAAAATATGATCAGGACCTTTACCGTATTTAAATATCATAACCTCCGATTTCTTAACATTATAGGTGAGATAGTCGTAGTCGAAGTCTCCTTAGACCGTTGGCTAAGGGACTGAGCAGCACCGTGTCATCCGCATAGCTAAGATTGTTCAAACTTACATCACCAATACGACAACCGGCTCGGGTACTGCTCAGTTCCTCAATCAACTCGTTAGTCTATATGTTAAATAAAATCGGGGAAGTGAGTCCACCCTGCCTCACGCCTCACTTCAACTTATATGTTTCCGACAGGGCATTATTCCATCTCACTTGATCATCAAAAACGAATGTTGTATATTATATGTAGATTGTAAGTAGAGGGGGAATTTCTGTCGCTACTCAGTTACTTATTACCAAGGTGAGATGTCAGATGTTCACATCGTAGGCGGCTACAGTAAAGGCTCGCTCGTTTTTTCAATATACGCCTCTAGTTGAAGGCACTAGTCATTGCTATTTCTAGAATGGTAAGACGAAAATAATCTCATATACAACATTATTTTTAGTCTATGCGAAACCTGAAGATAGTTTGTTCAGAATAAGGAACTGAATCGATTTCAATAAATTTTACACCATGTTTTGTTTTTCCCAAAAATATTTAAGTCTAATGGAAAATGTTATCACCATTTAATTACTTACAGTACAATCGCCGTACGGTTAGGTACTTACTGCCAATTTATTATCAATGAGCACAAGACGACCCTGGAGGCGCGGGGGCGCCGTTAGCATGTTTTTGTACGGACAACCCGGTAACATAACGACCTTATAACTTTGTGATTTTTCATGATACAGTTTTGAAATTTTGTACATAGATTCTTTACATAAAAATACTAGACACGTGTTTCGGGTTTCGCATATACTAAAAATAATGTTGTATACAACATGTCCCAAAATTAACGCACAACCTCTTAAGGGGTCATTGTACTCATCACTATGAACAACTTTTACTATGTTACCAAACTTGAAATCGCAAAAAAAAGTCAGCTGTGTCCTACATTTTTTATGTAGGGAACAGCTGATAGTTGCAAGACGCCGTAAGACGACAGAACGAAACCAGACGGCACAGAGCTTTGTAACTTTATTTCTGTATGACGTGGCCTAAGGTTTGAAGCGGTTAAAAAAGCCAGGGGGTCTACTCCGAACATAAATCCGAAGTATCGGCCGAATGTTCGGCCGTTGCTTGACGACGGCTAATTATGGCCGACTACGGAGAAAAAAAAATAACAGTACGCCAAAGTCAAAAATGTAACTTTCAGTCGGGTAAGGATTCAAAATCAAAAAAGGAAACTATGGAAGTTAAAATACTGCCGAACATTCGGCCGATACTTCGGATAACGCTTCGGAGTAGACCCCCTGAACCAACATCAACGGGAACACCTGTCAGTTGCATCAGCGTCATTGTATTGTAATAACCGACCACTAACTATTGTAATAAATAATACTTTTGACCTGAAACCTGTTTGAACTGTCTTACACACTAATGCGAAATAAAAATCGGCGATTTTTGTCAGAAAGAAATACATTCAAACAAAAATTGCCGAAAAAATCGCTCGTGGGCGGCACCCTTAAAGGAAAAAAAAAACGACTCCACTAGGTAAATTAAACTTTGAAAAGTTTTTTGGAGATTCACATAATTATTACAGACCATGAGATAAATCTCGCCCTCTTCCCCGCCTTTCTTGATTGTTAGTCCTACATTATACACATACACAAACTCACGCCTTCTTCCTATGGGGTTAGGCAGAAACTATAGAACGCCACCTGCTACGCTCCTAACATACTCCTTTTGCTTCGCCTAGGTTCATACATCTGGTCATACACGCACGACGCCGGTTGCGAGTACTACGCACCTGACCTTTCTGAAGAACATCACCAATTTGGTCACTAGATGTCCTAGGGCGTTCCCAACCGGCGATTCCACTCACACCTACCTTGTAAATACCTGTATTGTATTCCTACATTTTTCTTCTCCAGGATTTACTTCCCAGAAACCCGAGGTAAGACGCCTACCCAGGTGACCCAGTTATGCAGTCGTGGTCTCAAGTCGAAACCTCTCTCCACGGCCGACTTATCCAGCGTATGACGGCTGACAACGTTATCTTTAGTATGTAAGTGGACTACGATGTAATTGTAATCAGTTTGGAAGTGAGAATTTGAAAGTTACTAGTTGAAAAAAAAAAAATTTGTTTTTTTTTTACTTTAACAAGACAGTACAGGAAAATAGTATTCTGTCAAAGATTAATTGATTCAGTCACAGAGCACGGAGACTTCTCAGCGGCTGCTGTTGGAGACTGCAATGTCAACACATTTCACACAAACCATGTTTGTCAGTTGAACGTCACCGTTTACTCACAATTCACCAGTGGCGAAGGGTGATTTTATAAGAGAGTTAAGCCGGAGCAAAAAAAATCTTTTCTACACAAAATAAACTCCTCATGACGTCGATTTTGTATAGAAATAGAACTGAGTTATTTTAGAGCAAAATGTTTTGTTGTTGGGTTATAAAGACAAAAAATGTAATGTAGGTGTTTTGTAATGTTTTAATTTTATGGTGTATTAAATACCTACAATGTGATTATTATATTATTTGGCATTATTAAACACTAACTGACTGTGTGCCATTTTTAAATAACGATAGAGTGGTTGCGTTCTGAATTTCCGAAGGGAAGCCGGTAGGAATCGTGTTATACGGTGGTTTCGCCACTGCAATTCACAATTCTTTATTGCATTCCATAATGTTAGTAAAACAGGTGGTAGGCTTAAAATTAAAGACACAATTATGTCGGGCACAGCATAGTAGGAGTAAGGAGGAAGAGCGCTTATTTGTGTTTATGTACTTATTCAAGTAATTGTATTTTTATTTAATGACCACTTTTTTCTACTTCTAATATTGAATTTAGTAATGCACCTGTTTAGTAAATATTTTGGTTTAAGTTGTAAGTAGTACCCGCTAGTACTAGTAGACTCATAGAAGCTGACAGCTAGCTTGCGCTCAGTTACACCAAATTTGACGGCACGGTTGGCGCAGTTAGTTAAGCGATTGACTGCTGCGCTGCGTGTCGCGGGTTCGATTCCCGCACGGAACAAATATTTGTATGACCTGCAAGAAGTTGTTTCGGGACTGGCTGTTTGTGTATGTGAATTTAAATGTTTGTAAACGCACCCTCGATACAAGAGAAATTCCTAGTGTGGGGCAACGACTAAAAAAAAAAAAATCGGTCACGAAAAATTCGTGACCAAATTTGGTGCAACTGAGCGTTGAGAGTCGGTAAAGGCGTTTATAATCGCTGCCGGCGCGGTGTTTTCGTGCTCTGTGGATTAAGCGTTCTCACTTCTACTGCTGACCAAGTCGACAGATGAGATCAAATTAATAATACGAGTAGACAATGACTATCGAAGAATGACAGTACTTTGCAGACGTGTACTGCTAGATACAGCCCGATTCAAACTTTATGGCGGCTTGGAACATGAGGCGAGTCGCTGCGCTGTAACGAATTCATGTGTCAGTGGGAGTATAAAGTCAGCGCCATAAAGTCTGACGCGTACAATATACATCAGTAAATGTTATTGACAGATATGGCTCCTAAGGACAAAACGCCAAGTGCAGCTTATTAGAATAAAGTATAAAATGACGATTGGTTTTCAAAGATTATGAAGACTTTGATGCATCACAAAAAGTTATAACACATCACAGATTATGATGATAAAACATGCAGTTTCATTTAAAATTATTCTACTGACATTGATATTGGATATGGATAGTAAATGGATCAGTTTAGTATAATATATATTAATTTGTAAATCAATTAAAAAATCGCTAGAATCTCTTCCAAATTATAATGAATTGTTATTTGAGTAAGGTAGCTTAGCGATCTCCAATCTGCTTTAAACTTTCGATATTTAGCCAAATATCCAATTATATTTTTATACAAGTCGGCAAGGAGAATTGAATGTCATGTTTTGGTGGAATCTCTAGAATCCAAATTGATGATATTAATTTTTGTTAGTTAAATTTTTGTTTTAAGGATATTTAATGACTTCGGAATACGCCCGTTTTTGTACTATTATGAAATAGTTTTTTCGTAAAGCTCAATACACAAGGTATAATAAATCGTAGCGATTTATCTGAACAAAACATAGAAGCTAGTTTTAATTTTTTTATAACCGTACCTATTTTGTAGCTACTCTTCTAGGCTCGCCCCCTGCATGGGACTTAATCAAAACTGGCGAAATGTGGCTGTAAGTACACCTCTGCCTAACCCTTCGGGGAGCAGGCGTGATGTTGTGTTATATGTGTATCTTCTATCACTTATACCCCATTTGAAATAAGATTAGAAATTTAAATTAAAAAAAATTACAGTCCGTTCAAACGATTTTGACTTCTATTCCGTGGGCATGAGGATGCCATTAAAAGAAAAACCGGCCAAGTGCGAGTCGGACTCGCGGACGACGGGTTCTGTACCATTATCTATAAAAATGGCAAAAAAACACGTTTGTTGTATGGGAGCCCCCCTTAAATATTTGTTTTATTTTAATTTAATTATTTATTTTTAAAGTCAATATATATCTACATATTCTGTGAATATTTCAAGCGTCTACCTGTTGCCGTTATCGATATAGGGCAAAAACGAGTAAAAAATTTTTTGTCGTTGTTGCTGTTGAATCATTTGTCGTATGGGAGCTACAGAAATACATCATCTGTGAAAATTTCGACTGCCTAGCTGTCACGGTTCATGAGATACAGCCTGGTGACAGACGGACAGACAGACAGACGGCGGAGCCTTAGTAATAGGGTTCCCGTTTTACCCTTTGGGTACGGAACCCTAAAAAACGTGGTTACAATACCAACTGTTTATTACAGCTGCCATTTGTCATGCCACCAACGCAATAGAAGTCAAAATCGGTTGAACGGACTGATAAAAGTTTTATTTAAATTTCTAATCTTATTTCAAAATCTTAAATAAAAAAATTTTGCTAACCAGTAACTATGCCCTAGTTACTGGTTAGCTAAATTTTTTTATGATATAATTCTTGCTGACCCGGCGAACTTCGTAACACCTTATACCGACAGCAGCGCCACCTACCGGGTCCAACAGTGTTTTCAGACCATCCAGGAACTCATTGAAATATAAATACAATATTTCAACCAAATCGGTCCAACCGTTTAGGAGTTAGGTGACAAACACACATACAGAAGAATTATATACAACATTAGTTTTTGTTTATACTAAACCCGAAAAGGGGTCATTTTACTCATCATTTTGAACAATTTTTTCTATGGGACAAGCCTTGCATCGCGAAAAGAAAATCAAAATGTATGGAACAGCTGATTTTTATTTCGCTATTTCAGGGTTGTCCCATAGAAAAAATTGTTCAAAATGATGAGTACAATGACCCCTTTTCGGGTTTAGTATAAACAAAAGCTAATGTTGTATTTTAAGATTTAGATTAGGTTCTATTAATTAAACACAATTACAACATATCAATCAGGTAAACGCTACGATTTATGAAAAAGTCTTCGGCTAGTTTGGTAGCAGATATAGGGTTATTTAAACTAAATTAAAGCCCGATTTCTGAAAGGCTACTCAGGTAAGGTAACTGAATACCATGTTCCAGCTGTTGTGATTGGCTGTTGGAAATAACAACTACAATCAATTATAACTAAGTAAAGCTGTACAACATGAATGATATAACCAATATTTTTTAACAATAAAAAAAGTGTCCGTGGAGTTTCATGCCCATTCTTCTGCATAGGAACCTACTACGCTTTGGAATGGGCAACTAGCTTCATCTCTCTGACTGACCAACCCATTGTCAATTCAAAAGTGCCTGTAATTAAATTTATTTGAAATGAATGCTTTGAGTTGAGTTGAAAAGGATATTTTGGCGAGTGACCAAAATCTGAAGTAACGCAGCCATCTTGTTTTTTCCATGTAATATAACAAGATGGCGGCGATACATCTGATTTTGGCGCCAAAAATCCTTATAAGTCGCCAGCACATCAAGTTAACATCACAAACTGTCAAATTTTGTCATTCCATTTTGAACTTAACCTTCAATATTTTAAAGTTTAAAATGATTTGTAGGAGTATGAGAGTTTGATGTGCTGGCGACTGTACAACTGCCAGCCAATTACCACAGCTGAATTGGGAATCAGAAATAACCCCCAGAGGTGAACATGCTATTGAATAGTGTGCTCGGTGCATTAATATTTTATAAATCATTAATATTATAGTGTAAGTGCACTTTTTAACAATTTCGATATTATGCCAAGAGTCTAAGACTTTTAGATAACTTCCAGCATTTTTGTATTTTGGTTAATAATGTTGCATTTACATTCGTTTTAGAGGTATGAGGAACGGGGTGACAAGTTCCTCATCCTTCATAGAAAAGGGAGAATACTCTGACCAGACGGGTGTTGGGTCTGGTCGGGTACCACCGCGAGTGTTGTCGGGTTTCTGTAAATATGATAATCGCGCGAATAACTCGGATATCGCGATGTAGTTCTTTACTAACTTTTTAGACCTTTGTATCTTGCTTATCCGTATGAAGTTTCATTAAAATCGGTTCAGTCATTTCGAAAAAGAAGGGGTTGAAAGTTTGTATAAAATGTCGTAAGGTGTAAACGCTCTTAAGTATGTACATCACAATGTTTTGGTTTGACATTGGCCGTTGACCCCACACCAAGCCGGGCGTGTATCTTGGAGATCGGAGTGCGATTGAGCAGAAAGAAATATGTCGGTTTACAAGGCTAGTTTAGTTAAGTGTTTTATGTTGTATTTGTATGTGAAAGTGTTGTTTGCTGGCACTTTGGCTTGTCGACAAACGTTAGAGGAATCATCCTGTAAATGCAACATTATCAATCAACGGGTGCCCAATTCGGTTGTTTACAACTTTTTTGTAGCCCCCATTCTGATTTAACGTCAAAATTTTCAGTTGTTTGATGTCTATTATTTAGTTGGAATGCGGCAAATTCGTTATGCACCACCGATAAGACCATGACCACCGCAGTACTTTCAGTAATTTTATCCTGAAGTACTAAGTACTTAAACGAATTTAAAAATGACACAATTTTTCTAACAATTAGAGATTGTTAGAAAAATTGTGTCATTTTTAAATACGTTTTCGTTTTCGTATTCATTAAAAGTAACGAATGCCATTTTGGTCATTGAGGATTTCACACGTCCTGAATTTTTTTCTGTGTGTTATCTAAAGGGACCTGTCGTGGTCAATCTTGAATACGAAAAGCAGAATATTTGTGACCTTGTGCGAAAAATTAATGAAAAACACATTGAAAATTGATCGCAAATTTAAGAACAAAAATCGCAAATTTAAGAACAAAAAAGGAGGAGATTAGACAGATCATAATACCGTATAAAATTGCCAAGCCTGAATAACATAATTATAGAACAACATCCGGTAATTCTCGTTTGTAATAAAAATTATCTTTAATTAAAGTTGTATAAGGTCTACCGAGGCAAGTGTGACATAAATGCATTAGTACAAAAGTTTGTATATCAATATTTCTATGCCGTGATAGGTTAACATAAATTATTTACTTTTAATACGTTGATTATTGATTTATTTTATGTTTCATAAAATATTTTAGTATTTAATACTAGTTTTTCGTGACTTTCATTAAGAAAAACGTTTCAATGTTAATAACTGACACACTTTCCCCACCAATGGGGCAAGTGTAACAATAAGCATTTTCGTTGTTGTATTCTTTATATTGCCTGTGGTATCTGATAAATCTTATGAGATGTTACTAATTTTAACACATTATATGATCTATTTCAATAATTATATGATAACTTTTCGCGTAGCAATAGATTTATGACGTCATGGGGCAAGTGTAACAGATTTTTTGATGAATAGTGATGTGAACTATGTTAAAATCTTGTCACACTTACCTCAGGTACTTTTTTGCATAATAAAACACAATTAAATTAGCTAAAATAGAATTTTATTTGAAAAACCATAAAGTTTAATAAAATAAAACGGTAACACTTTACCACTAAGTTTACTTAAAGTATACATCATCTAGGTCGTTGGAAAGAACAAAAACATTTGAATTTTGTTTAACTTCCAAAAGCTCAATTTTTTTTACAATTTCTGATATAGGGACTACATCAACGTCTAATTTCTTTGGAACCGAAAATGTTAGGAACGTATTTTCGTCTACAGAATGCTTATAATATAAAACTTTGTACCGATCATTTTTTTCAATTGTCTGTATAGTACCAACATAGAACTTCCATTTCTTTTTCTCGAAATACCGAACCAGAACAGTGTCATTTACTTCCAAAATCAAATTACTGGTATTTTCTTCCGTATCAGTTTGAATAGCATTCATTATTTCTTCTTTGGTCAAGTTTCTCTGTTTTTCTTTGTAAACTTGTGTTTTGTTTACATCTTTCGCATCAACAGTTTTTTTTACTATCGCATGCGCTTTTGTTTTTGGTTCATAATTAATATCAGCTTGTACCGTAAGTATACTCGCATGTGTCGATTTTTTTCGTAATGGTTGGTCTTGAGCATTCTCAGAATCACTGTCACTACAAGCATCCATTAAATCAGAATCGGAGTGCGTACTCATAATGTCAGATTCGCTAGTAGTGAGTGATATTTTTCTTTGTATTTTTTTAGGTTGCGTCTTCTTTGGCTTCTTTTTAATAACTTTTCTTGCTCTTTTGTTCAAGTTTTCTTTTTCTTCACTTTCCTTTTTTTTTCTTTCAATGTAATCATTTGTTGTGATTACTTCAGCGCCTATTCCTAAGCGTTTTCTTTTTTGCTTCGTTTCTTCTTTTCCTCTTGATATGGATTCAAGTAATAAGCTCCCAAAAGTTACATTGATATTATTATTCTTTTCCTCTGACTGTTCCATGATAACTTTATTTTGGCTTATGATTGTTAAAGCGTTAGAATTGCTTTGTTTCCTAGGGATAAGTTTAAATTTGCCAACATTTTTAGCTGGACCTCTATGTACACAGCCGAACATTTTGCGTGTTTCGGTGGTTTCATCATATTGTTGTTGTTCCTTCTGAGCTTCCTGTACAGTTTCTCCTTCAAATTCTTGTTCAAGTTGATGAATTATTTGTGTTGTTTCATCCGTTTCAATATTCTGTTTTTGAATATGTTGAGTTTCCGTGATTATTTCTTCTTCTTCTGTAGTTTTATTTGCTAAATGATTTTTCCAACGCTGTAGTGATGCAGGATCAAATTTGTCTTCTCCGATTTGGTTCCTATCCAAAGGATATATACCGGTTTTTCGGAATCCGTTCATCAATATCAATGGTTCCAGGTCATTCCAAGTTTCTACCAATATTTGGGTAAATTCTTTTTTTGGTAACTTTTTACCGATATTAAGCCGTTGCCATTTAATTAACTTTTGATCCCATCGATCCTTCATCGCTTTCATAGTGCTCACATCTAACGGCTGTAAAATGTGAGAAGAATGAGGCGGCAATTTTAGAATGGTGATCTTGTTCTCTTTTGCCTTTAAAATAACATTCAAGTCCAGATGCGTTGAATGGCCGTCGTATATCACAAGCTGTGGTTTACCTGTTTTGCATATTTCAGGTATTAATACGTTAGAAAAAAAGCTTTCGAAGACGGAAGCCTCCATCCAACCTTTCGAGGTCGATGCAAATGCTGAATCAATCGAATCATCGTCAGGTAGCCATGAGTTCCAAAGATATGTTCCTTTGAAAATGATTAAAGGAATAATTTTTTGACCCCAACTGTTGCATGCGAATAACACTGTTGTGTTATCGCGACCAGGTGAACTGGTAGTTCTTGTGGCTTGGAAGCCTTTTAATCCAATAATTTTCGACTTGCCTGGATCTTGGCAAAAACTTGTTTCATCAAGATTCCAAATCTGATCACCTTCTAATTTTTGCTCCTGCACAATTTCTTCTAGTAGATCATAAAATTCGTTTACAAGAAAAGGATCGGCTGCCTTCTTTCTCGCTATTTCTACGGATTGTGGTTTTTTTAAACTTAATTTATTTCTCTTTTTGAAGCCTCGTATCCATTCTTCCCCTGGAATTCCGTCTTTAAAGGGAGTGTCAATGTTATTTCTACGAACGTATTGTCCAACAAGAGCTCTGACTTCTCGCTGAGTTAAACCAAAACCGTGCCGTTCCATACTGTGTAACATTGACGCCATATCTTTCTCACATTCAGTCGTAAATACTGTCGGTCTCCCATGAGTTTTCGATTTCATACCCCGATCACCATTTAAGTATGAGATTATTGTTGGTCTAGGTACACCATAAACTGTAGATGCCTTCAAAGCCGTCATCTGTCCCTCCCTTACTGCATTAACAGCTGCCAGCAGAGTTTCTCGAGAGTATTTATCAGTAGTTTTTCTTTTATAATTTCGTACCATCTAAAATATAAAAAAAAATCTTTATTAGGTATGACAAAAGGCATCGTAGTAATATGTTTACTCTGAGATCATACTTCCTCATAATAATTTGATCGATGAAATAAAAAAAAAATACGTTGTCCCATCACTAGTAATGATATTCTCATACAACGCCACTGGGGTAAGCGTGACACTGTCACACTTATACATGTTGGGTATTATTCGGGGTAAATGTAACAGGTCTCGTATTTGAACAGATAATGGATTTTAAGTCACATAAATATATCACACTTACTTATCTACATTATTTTTTGCCACTTACCTTGAATTTTGTTGAAATAACTTGAAAATATTCACAAAAACACTTCAAACATCACCTCTCGAATTGCCTAACGCTTGTCACCAGTCGTTTAGTTATCCAAAATGGCGGGTGTCGATAAAGCAGTACAAGTTAGACCATTTATCGTTGTTACTGTCAATTCAGTAAAAGTTCCTCCGTTGTTCAATAGATGGCACTTAAACGAAAAACGTGTTTAAGGCGCGTAATTTAAAAATGTTACACTAGCCCCACTGTCACACTTGCCTCGGTAGACCTTACTTCCGAATTGGCCACCCTGTTTTTATACCACTAGGAAAAAAAAATAGCTAAGTAAGTTTGTAGAAAATAGTTGTAATAGTTTAATATAATAATATATAATATTTAATACTTTTTTCTACTTTGCCTCATCTCCAAGTATCTCAGAGATGCATATACTGTTTGGTGCTTGCATGTTTTATGCCGACCGATAAGTGAGAGTACCGAAATATGAAGTCTACCTCAACTCTACTTGTGCTAACAAATGATACTGCTGATGGTCCTGGGTGCATCTGCGGGTCGGGAAAGGTGTTATTGGATTTTACCATTAGGAAATTCTCAGTAGCAGCCAGGAACCAGGATTGGATTCATGCCCAAATAAGGGGTTATTTACCCAATCAAGGAATAAGGGCGATAGACTTATGTAATTTCATATATTCGGTACTAAACTTTGGAACGGTGTCCGTCTTCAAGGCGTTTTAAAGTACAAAATATGTAGTAACAATTATGGTTCCGTACCAACTTTGTAAGATTAGAAATTAAAACAGATCTTCCATCCATATTATTTCAAATTGTAATTTACTTTGGCGTTTAGTATCTATGATAGATAATTATCTACCGTAAGAAAAGCAAACTTTCGTGGGAGGCGGTCATAACAATGGGAGCGAGATGAAATGACACTCAGTAGGTTTAAAGAAATCCTGTCCTGCTCGCTCTATTTATGACCGCGAGTCTTGGCACGTAGTCTATAGGGTACTATTGTGATAAATTCAAGCTTCGTTAAACTTAGTCTAAGATAAGAACCTAACCTACAGTTTGGTAGTTAAGAAATTATTACTGCAGTTTTTTATTCAAACATTTTTATAAGGTATTAACGTGCCTTCAATATCGCACAAAGGTTTTTGTTAAGCTGCGTCCTATGTAAAAGCGATGGTCCCTTTATGTCACTGTTTATTCGGTGAACCTGAACGCGTGGTCGCGCCCACAGAGGCCGTTATCCGGTTATCAGAACAAAAAGTGACATATGACACGTACAAAACAGCCTACTCATGTGCTTCCTGTATTTCTCAATGGAATAGCTCTAAAGCAGGTTCAAGCTTTTAAGTATCTGGGTCACATTGTGACAAGTGACCTTAGGGACGATGAGGATATTGAGCGGGAGCGCAGGGCTCTGGCTGTGAGAGCTAATATGCTCACACGCAGGTTCACACGATGCTCGAGAGAAGTGAAGATTACGCTATTCAAAGCTTACTGCCAGTCCTAGTCAAGCGGCCTGTGGGTGAGATATACGCAGCGAGCCTACAGAGCCCTGCGCACTCAGTACAATAATGCGTTCGATGTTGTTGGTTGTGCCGTGGCGGTGCAGCGCGTCTGGGATGTATGCTGAAGCGCGCACTGATGGTTGCTAGGCCAACATGCAAAAGCAGCTTCCCTGCTGGTCCGTATACGGGGTAGCAATTACGGCATTCTGAATGCAATAGCTGTACGGTTTGACTGTCCCTTTCAGAAGCAGTGGGTCATGTCTTGTGTAGGTGTGCCGAGTCATGGCAAATAAAAATGAAAATAAATATGTAATAGGTTAAGGTTTCTATCTCAATCAACTCAGCCTATAGCAGGCCACTGCTGGACATAGGCCTCTCCCAGGCTGCGCCACAACACCCTGTCCTCCGCCTTCCGCATCCAGTCTGTCCCAGCCACCTTTTTAAGGTCGTCGGTCCATCTAGCTGGGGGGCGTCCCACACTACGCTTGCCGATACGTGGTCTCCACTCCAGGACTCGTCTGCTCCACCGGCCATCGGTCCTTCGACAAACATGGCCAGCCCACTGCCACTTCAGCTTGCTTACTCTGCAGGCTATGTCGGTAACTCCGGTTCTCCTCCGGATAACTTCATTTCTGATCTTATCCTTCAGAGAAACTCCGAGCATAGCCCGCTCTATAGCACGCTGAGCGACCTTGAATTTGTGGACCAGCCCGACTGTCAGCGTCCACGTCTCGGCACCATACGTCATAAGGTTATGTGTCATAGGTTTCTATCTATGCCACCCAAAATAAAGCTTTTATTTATTTATGCACGCGTCGATCGCGTATTCGCGCGGCGATCGCTTTTAAATAGGACCCCCGGGTAGGCACTGAATACTTCCTACTGTAACGTCCATCAATTCGTGCCTTCGAACATATTTTATTTTTTTACTAAACCATCACTTTTAGCGCATAATTATTTATAACTAAGTAGAGGGATACGAATTATTTTGTTTTACAATTAATTTGTTTTAAATATAAGTTTGAATGTAAGCTCCAATTGTATGAGTAGAGCATATTTTATCGTGCATTTTTACAATAAACATGGAAGTACCATTTAGTTGTGGATTTTATTTTGTGTAACATATCAGCATACTCTTATAATCTATGCCTTTTAATATAAAGAGGTACAATTTGTAAGTTTGTATGTAGGGGGGTAATCTCCGGAACTAGGAACTACTAATGATCCAATTAAAAAATATTTCACTACTAGAAATCTACATTTTTCTTAGAAGAGTGCTTAAAAAAATAAAAATCATTTGTTTCAGACATAAAAGTCTAGCAATGCAAGGTTGTTAGTAACAAGAATTTTGCTTATAACTAGTGTTAGTAACTTAAAAAAAGTAAAAAGAAGTACCCCTACTCAGTAGGCTCATCGGTCTCGCAACACATGGAGTTCAGTGAACCTACTGAGCAGAACAGTATAGGTTCTCTCGCCAATCATCCTTAGGACGATATACACCAGCGACGCCACTTTCTTACGCATATTAGCGTAGAAGTCATCTACGCTGGCGTAGGATATAAATTATATTTATACCATGCATATTTAGTCGAGCTATCATAATTTTTGTCTAGCAAATCGGAAATTCTGACCAGGGGGCCTAAAATGGAAGCTTTGGCAGAATCATATTACGATCTGCGTACAATTCATACATCCCGCATTTCATCTGACAACTGTCTTGACAGCTGCTATTTGACATTAGACTTCATTAAAGCAATTCATAATTTGTGGACCATTTTACGAAACTCCATACAAAACTGTCAAACAGATGAATTGCCGGATATCCTCTCTTGTGTCGGCCTGTTTTGGCGCGAAAGTGCGCTCTCGCCAACGGTATTTGAGCTGTTAAGGCGCGATATCGGCCGCGTCTGACTTGAGCGACG
The DNA here is from genome assembly GCA_948098905.1 of Tiliacea aurago. Classification (NCBI taxonomy): domain Eukaryota; kingdom Metazoa; phylum Arthropoda; class Insecta; order Lepidoptera; family Noctuidae; genus Tiliacea; species Tiliacea aurago. Next base: position 24,383,330 of record OX402585.1, read on the forward strand.
GTAGCTCGAAAGATACTCAAGCGAGCTGGCTAAAATATGTGTTGTTAGAATCTTTATGAAATAGGCTAATAATATGAATTGTACGCAGATCATAATAAGATTCTGCCAAAGCGTCCATTTTAGGCCCCCAGTAACCTAACGATAAAGTCTAGTACTTTTTGTTAGGTAGTATGCTTAGAAGTTCTTTGCTTGCATGAATTCACGATAGTATTTCAATAATTACTATTATGCTTGGTGTGGCGGAAGATATATAGGATTCAATTAATTAGTTAATCCGGCGGGCTGGCAATAAATGCTTTAAATAAGAATTTAAATGGGGAAACGGGAATGACCATCAATGGTTTATTTAAATAAATTATATACACTGGAAAGGAGGAGCGATAATTCACCACCAATTCACTCATCAGACGATTAGAAAGAAGCTGGCCTTACCTTATAAAGATGACTGCTTGACCTGGACGTGCTGGTTTTCTCTGGAGGCTGCAACCTTTCTTTGCGCGACGAATGTTATGATTTAAATTAATTAATTAAATGTTTTTCACGACTCGCTAGCGAGGTAAACTTTTGGCTACTTTATCCCCGGGGAGCAATCTTGAAAGCTCATCGAGTTCATAGGCGCAGCGCTGACGAGGTCCTCATGCGGCCAACAAATTAGAGGAACTGGCTGTGACACGGTCACTGACCCGGTCTTTATATTAGCTCGGGGAATGAGTACATCTCCCTGGGCAGGCCAAACTTAGTTCATTCGTAAGAATGAATGGTTCGGCGCAAACAAGGCTACTAATAGGATTTTGATGAAATTTGGCACGCAGATAGTTCACAAAATCATAACACATAGGATATTTATTACCTCCACGCGGGTGAAGCCGCGAACAAAAGCTAGTCGTAAATAATGGGCATAAAAAAATTGTTGAGGATCTTTGAAACTGGCCGTTGTAAAAAAAAATCCTTAAATACAAATAATTTTATTGAAAAATCATGATCAAGCAATATTTATACTTACAGGTTTTTAACAAAAAAAATCGGGAAAAAATTTATAAATATAACTTTTGTAAATAAAACAATGTAAATAAGTATATAAAATGGTAATTATTCCTAGAGGTTTATTGTTAAGTTTCACTTTTTATTGAGATTGCTAGCAACCGCAATAAATCAAAACGAAATATTCTAAATTTCAAACCAACATTTTTTCTAATTGTTTTCTGTTATTTATAGTTTTATGGTGTATTTTTTGCTGTAATGCCAATAAACGCATTTTTCTTTCTTTCTTTCAAACTGAACTTCAAATTCTGACTAGGTTTTTATCGTATGATCTTAATACTATAATGGCCCTTTTGCATTGTACCATTACGTAAGGCGCGCACAATGTTATTATTTCAATTAAATTTAAAAAAAACAGCAACAACAAACAAGAGCTCATGCATTAGGATTTTTAGGGAACAATTTAATTAATTGAATATAAACTTCAGCCACCTAAATCGAGCCACCCTGCATATTTTTGTTTAAAGGTCTATATAAAAAATAAATAAATGTGGTTTTAAAGTCACTCACTCACTATCATTTCCGTTTGCCATTAGTCCAAATTTGAAATCGGATCATAAAAAAAATTGTTCAATTGCGTCTTTTCGAATTTTTCAGGGGCATAATTAGAGTGGAATTTTTGAAGAAAACTGATTGACATAGAGACAACTTGTACTTAGTAACTTATGTTACCTCCTCAGCATTTACGACGGCCGTCATGCGGTTCGGTATGTAATTAATTAATGCCACTATGACGTGCTGTTTTCAACTCCTGCAAAGTTTCTGGGGCTGTTTGGTTAGCTCGAACAACAAAATAACGTTATCAAATAAAAATACGCATATACCTAAAAAAAACTACGTTAAAAATATTACAACCGATAACAAATTCTAAAGCAATTTAAACCTTGACATGATTTAAGGGGGTCAACTGCGAAAGTATACATCAATGTCTTTTAGCTTGTCCCAACAAACAAGCAGCAACACCGTATGGGGGCCAAGTCTTAAGTAGTTGGCCCCTACGCCTTTGTACAAGGACATTGGTCCTTCGAGCCGGATCATCTTTAAACCGCAGTCTATCATGCCATTGTAGAGTTTCCCTTTGTTTTGAGCGTCGACAGCTGAAATAAAATGTATTTGATTAGTCGCCCACACAGTTAAATTCAATTAGGTAAAATCTAGCTGCAGAATGTCTGAATTTGTGTCGCTACGGAACTCAACTTAGGACCAGTTGAAATCGTGATGTAAAGAAGGTGGTTATAGACTTTATTGCGTCATATCGTATCATGATTTTCTTAACCTGTACTGACCCTCTGCTGGGCAAAGATCGCCCCCATAGCCTTCTGAACTTCTCTGTGATGCATTGTCTCGCCAATTAGAAACTATGTCTCGCAAGACATCATAACTTCACAAGTTTCTTGCGCCAACCAACACATGAGGTTTTATAAAAGCATTCGTTTTTAAGTTATATATATGGCATCTATCATAACCGGTACTACAGATAGAAAAAGATGTTAGAAATCAATCGACTGGTTTTCAAGCGATTTAAAAAATATTAAAAAAAAAAAAAACCGTCGTGCGTGTCGGACCACGCACAATGAAGTGTTACGTAGTTGGGATATCCCAAAAACAAACTTAACATTGAATAATTTTTATTTAATATACGCCACGGCCAATTTTCCAACAGCAAATGCAGAATTATAATCGCACAAAAAATGTTATAAAACTACAAATTAACGATTTTCGGACTTTTTCCTTTACTTGTGATACCTACACACATTCCTCAGAAAGTCTTGACAGATACACTGACGGACAATGAAGTGATCCTGTATGGGTTCCGTTTTATTCCTTTTGAGGTACGGACCCCTAAAAAAATAATTACTTAACCTTACTTGAAAAAAAATAGCGATAAGAATTTTAACTTACGTTGATTACACAGTCTGGTAGCGATAACATCGAAGGGGTTTAAACACAGCGTCATCACGATTCCTCCAAGGTTGGCGCCGAAGAACGAAAGCATCAGTGGCTGTTCAGTGAACCAGTTATTTGCACGCAGCCAGTCTTTAGCGTATGTGAAGCTTAGGATCTGTGAGGCGCTGCCCGCCATGCCGCGAGGGATTTGAGGACCAACGCCACGGAACAGACCTGAAATGGTGGTTAACAAAGTGATCAGGATTTTCTTTTGACCTAGCAACAACTTGGCAATCAAATTATATGCGGTTTAACCTTTTCACCGCCACGGACTTCAATAGAAGTTCCAGATTTTCGTGCCACCAGCGCCACGACTTCATTAGAAACTCTTAATTTTAGCTATGTTGTAAAAATAAATTTACTATATTTAACAGGTTTTTTTCATTTTATTATTTAATATAGCAGTCTAATAACCTGTTTTTTTTTTATTTTTCCACACAAAAGATGCCGTTATTTGTCTTAAAATTGGCAAAAACAAAAACTTCAAGCATTTTTAATTGAGTTATGTATTTTACTTACGTTTTTTTTGACTAGGGTTACTGTGACATAAAACAAATATTGAAATATTTAATCAGTTTTTATTTGTATCCATAAAATTATGATTAAAACTTAGCTTCACGCGTATAAATCTCATTCATCGATACGACGATACCCTCATCACTACTGTTTACTATATATTTCGTTATACGTTTATAGCTTGGCGCCTGGCGAGGCATCGCGTTCTGTGTCCGTGGGAGGTGAAAAGGTTAATTCTAGTGGATCTGTGATCGTCAAAATTTCAGCCGAAAGACGTCCACTGCTGGACATAGGCGAAGGGGGGGAGAGTTTGCCATAATCGCCACGCTTGGCAGGCGGGTTGGCGAACGCAGTATGGTTTTAAAATTCATAGAGAACGCTGCTGCCCATTCTCTGTCCGGCACCACTGTGATATCAGATATCAGAAGCCAAATGGAGTTTTGATACAAATAATGCGATGATATCTTGTTTATACAACGGGTGGGCAAATTCACTACCTCTCACCCATCAGTGTGGTGCCTACTCTATTGCGAACCGATTTTTATTTATATATTCATTTTACCCCACTCCTGGCCAAGATTCCTCCATTTCCTGACGAGTTCATGCTACTCCTTTCCAGTTTGTAATGACTGGCTGAATAAAAATAAAATCAACATCGTACCTTTAACACCTTCTTTTTTCAATATATCAGCGAGTGTGCTCATGGTGCCGCTGCATTCATGCTGGTGTCCCACAGCTATAGCCCTGGCCGCCTGGGACTGCAGCCTGACCTTCACCAGGTAGAACGGAGTGCCGGCTATGGAGCCCAGGGCTCCGCCGACACCCGCGACGCCTGCGCCCCTTAGCAACGATGTGGTGCCCATCGAGTCTTGCAGAATGCCCCGTCTTTCAGCTATTCGGAAGGAGCCTAATCTGGAAATTGATGAGTTGATTCCGTACAGTCTCTGACTGAAATATGTTTATTTAGTTATGATAGCTTTGTTTACTAATCCGGCTTGAAGGTCTAAGAAAATTATTGAGGAGTCCGGTTTAAAAATACTTTTATCCAATGAGAAATTAGAATATTGTTATTACTTCAAGCATTTCAGAAATTGCATTAGCCACAACAAAGATATTTAAAATATTTGAAACCTTACCTAAAAATGTTCAAAAAGAACTGAAATCCAAGCATAGCCGTCAGTCCACTCTGTAGCGCAACTAATCCTTCATTCCTCCCCACAACATAAAGGCCGTGGGGGACGTTCTTATAGAATATAGCATGTGTCCCGCTGGCCTTCAGTTCCCCTTGTAGTTGTAGCCTGACCTTCACGACTTCTATGGGGTTTGTGAAGAAGGATGCAATCATGGCCGACACACCCCCCATTAGCATGTCATTTATGTCACGACCAAATTCGTTTTTTATTTTCGGCTCTTTTGTTTTCGTCATCTTGTCTTATATTCTGTGGAAAATTAGATATTTTTGTTGGTAGGTCTAAACACTATACAGGGTCAGATTAAATTAGTTAAAGAAAGTCCGCAGACATGATGGGTATCGTTATACCTAAACACAATAAAATAGAGTATGATTTGATCTTTTTAGGGTTCCGTACCTCAAAAGGAAAAAACGGAACCCTTATAAGATCACTTCGTTGTCCGTCTGTCAGTCTGTCAAGACCCTTTTTCTCAGGAACGCGTGGAGGTATCAAGTTGAAATGAATATGAAATAGAATAGAATTGTCTTTAATCAAGTAACTTAGACTCAAAAATTACACTTCACAAAAACAAACAAATGGAAGTGGATCACCGTTGTGGCAACCCATGTGAGATGGCACAACAGCGACCCACGAAAACACAGTCTAGACGACTTGAAATCATGCTTAGGATACTGTTGGAGCTGCCCCACACCCTGCGCACCATGGAAGCGCACCTTTTGCGCATGGTTGTGTAGAAACAATCTACATGCGCATCCGCGAACATCCCCGATGCACTACAGAAGCGGGGCAGCCCCACCAGTATCCTAAACGCGTTATTATACTGAACGCGGAGAGCATTGTACGATCTTTGCGTATACCTAGCCCACAGGTTACTCGTGTAAAAAGACGTACAATAGGCTCGAAAGAGCGTTATCTTAACGGGAAGTGAGCATCGTGCAACCTGCGAGCCAGCATGTTCGCTCTAACCGACAACGCTCTCCGCTCCCGTTCAATGTCAAATATGTACGTGAAATATGTACGTAGATCTATGGTCCATTGAGGCTCTAGAAAAATCAAGCTAATCAACGCATTATAAATATACGATTTATGCGACATATTTTGATACTCGCAAATAAATCAAATAGGGTACTTCTCGTTGACCTAGAATCATGAAATTTTGTAAGAAGCAAAGTCTCACAGCACAAGTAAAGGAAAAAATCTAATCACTTATTTTTTGGTTTTATAAACTTATATTTACAGTTGGAAAATTGACCGTGGCGTAGATCGATGTATGGGAGTTATGTTTGTTTTTGGGATAAATTCATCCCAACTACGGAACCCTTCATTGTGTGTGGTCCGACACACACTTGGCCTGTTTTTTTTTATTGGGTCAACGACCGCTGGTAGTGTAGTTATAGTAGGTAGGTACGCGTCAAACTTAAAGTATGCATAAAGACAAAAAAAAGTATACATCCAAGACATAAAGGTGGACTTCCAAAATGGACGAAGTATCTACGCTAGACCCATATACGTGTGCGACTGATGCGTGCGTAGATTTGTAATGTGACCACAATTTTCTCCCACAATCAGTATCAGATAAAAATTCAGTGTATAAATTATGAATACAACATAATACTCTAATTGGGGAGTGTGGTGACGTGCGTTAATTCCGGGACATGATGTATAGATACTCATCAAGTCTGGAGTTTTTAACAAAAAGATCGAGTCTTTTACGTAATGCACAATTTTGTCTAAAAATAATAAGCACATACAGTAAAACTACTCATACAAGTCCATTTGCGTAGCAAGTTAAGGCCCGTTTGGACAGCAAATCACTAAGTACGTTTAGCGCTAAACTGATTTAAAATTAAGTTGTAGGTATACTTTTTATTTTTCATCTTTTTTTTTTACTTTTTATTTGTTACTTATTACTTTTACTTTTTACATTTTTAACCGACTTCCAAAAAGGAGGAGGTTCTCAATTCGTCTGTTACGTTTCGTTTTTATTTTTTTGTATGTTTGTTTTGTCTCTCACCCCTCTGGCGATTATTGTTTGTTTTTATATTATTATGATAACCCGTGGACAGTGTTGTGGGTTACATTATTAGCAAAATACGAATATTGTTGTACTAGTTATTAGTTTTCATAATGTAACTGTTTGCTGTCCCTCTTAATAAAAATAAAATAAAAACTTTGTTGTGGTTTTCAAACGTTTGAAGATTACAGTGACAGAATTATGTTTTAAATATGGTTAGCGCTAACCGTATTTGTGATTGTGGGAGCGGTCTACCAAAGTGTCATTTTAGTACAGGAATACTCCATTTGAAATAAGATTAGAAATTTAAATAAATCTTTTTTACAGTAGGTATACGTACAACCGATTTCGACTTCTATTGCGTTGGTGACATGACAAATGGCTGCTGTAATAACCTCCATTTGATATAAAATCCATTTGTAATAACTAGTTTGTATTGTATAACCACGTTTTTGCTTTTAATGCCATCCTTATACCTATGGAATAGAAGTCAAAATCGGTGGAACGGACTGTAAAAAACGTTTATTTAATTTTATAATCTTATTTCAAATGGAGTACTTATACATAATAATTACCGTTTCAGCAACAAAAACTATGAAAACGACATAGGTCATCACGTTTGTGTTATGTAAATCGAAAATATCAAAAAAGAATACTCAAGAAAAATTAACTAAGCATACTTTTGTGGACAAACTTGAATATTTTGCCACGATAAACAAGTTGAGTTCTTTGTTTTCTGAGGGACGTAAACTCCATACTTTGATGTTATTACTGAAACATTTTTCTTTTCTTCTCTAATTATGTCTGCAATAAAGTAATATATAATATAAGTATATAGGCTGACTTTCTAGGAATTAAAATTAAGATTTATTAATGTATTACGTGAACTGCCTCTCCAAAAGGCCATCACTATGGGAAAATATATATTTAACATAAAAGTGCAAACATGTAGAACAGGCAGAAAATTAAACGCCGTAATCAATTTAAAACTTTATTGCTACTCACATAAAGCTCAACTTTCAATAGCACTACTCTATAAACACGATTGTAAATTTTTCTACATTCATTTATTTAGGGCTAACAATACAAAATTTGTTTAAAAAGGCACTGAGATTTGTTTAACATAGGAGATTCAACATTGTACAGGACGTAGCAACAGAAAATTTTTCTAAGATAAAAACGTATGATCTATACTTTTTATCCAATTTGGGCATTAAGGCGCTGACAAGAGGCAAATGATAAAAGTAGCTTGTCTTAAACAAAAAAAAAACGCGGAATATATATAGTTTGTGGTAGCGGAAAAAGTATATGTTATCCTTGAACCATATTTCTCAGAACTTGGTTGTTACCAAAAGACGTTTAGATAAAAAATGTCGATACAAATTAACGGTAAACTAACCCTTTACTTTGAGTTTCTATCCAAAATATCTGTACTAAATATCAACGTATGTTTGGTATTTAATTCATAACAAGAACGTCTTATTTGTATGCAGAACTTGGTTGTTTTTTTATTTTCTATTACTCAACTCATTTTTGAGTAAATAAATAATTGCTTCATATTTTGCAATAAATTACAAGCGTTGTGTCATCGCGCTTCTCTTTCTTTTGTATGCAGTCTGACAGTGACAGCGGTTTACCGGTTGTCAGCGTCTTAACGGGTTTTAGTGCCGCAGAAGTATAGTCAAGCTCGTAATTTGACAACAATTTGACCCATAATGAGCCTATAATGTTCCCACTGCTGGGACACAGGCCTCCTCTTTTTCGAGAGGGAGTGGGCAGTAATCTACCTCGCTCGCCCAGTGCGGGTTGGTAGATGTCACATGACTTCGAATTTTTGGTTCTAGGACATGCCGGTTTCCTCACGATGTTTACCTTCACCGTTTTGAGAGCAGTGGTGATGAAATTATTCACACAAAGTAAAGCGTCTGGCTGGGTTCGAACTTACGACCATCAACTCGTAAGCCGGGGCCGTTACCACTGGGCCACCACTGCTCTCACAATTTGACCCGTTTGACAATTCCCAGTCAATTGAAACTTCGCTAAGGTTGAAAATATCTAAAAGGCACGTAGACAAATAGACCTTGTCGTTTTATGACGTGCAAGTGATAACCTTAGGATATTTTTTTTTTTACTAATGTTTTAATGGCCTGGTTGCTGGGACCAAAATGAATCAAATCAAAAATATTTTTATTTCACATAAGCCTACATGGCCAAGTCCGACCTTATGGCCAAGTCTATATTTAGTTACAAAACTTGTTATTATTGATGAAATGAATGCATGATGATGATATCCCCGCCCGCTCCCCTTGAGTTTCAGTAAAGATGTGGCACTTTACTGAGACCTCACGCGGCCTTCTTGACTTGAGAGAACTTGAAGCGAAGTTGCACTGTTTTGTTTCATTTGCCTACACTAATGCACGTTCACAAACACTTACCCCCTTATTACAAAACAAGGTTTATCTTCAGACCCAGGTTTAAAACATGGAGCCATTATTGAATTTCGAACTCTATTCTGACTATGGTAAAGTTCCTAAACACAAAACTGACAACTTAGTAATGAACTAAGTTTTGTATAAAGAACGGTATTTCAATCACTGTTACGTTCTTATTACAAAAACTAGCTCCATGGTTTAAGCCATGTCAAAATATAAATCTTGTTTTGTAATAAGACGGTTAATGGTTAATAATCCACCATTATTACACATTAATATTCGGATAAACACAAATTTTGGAAAATTAAACATACTGCTGAACATGACGCTTCACTTTCCCGCCAAGAAGTCCCAACCTTAGGATAGTAAAGGAATTACAAGCTCAACTACACTATTTTTCTCTAGAGCAATCAAGCGATTCAGTGGCAAATCAATCTGCCTATCCTTTTCCCAACTATGTTGTCCAACCGGATCCAGCTGAATACCAGTATTTTACATGGAGCGACTGCCTATCTGACCTCCAAAACCCAGTTACTGGGTAACACGATACCCCTTGGTAAGACTGGTTGTCAGACTTTTGGGCTTCTGACTGTAACAACTGTCAAATATATCTACAAATGACAGCCGGGACCAACGGCTTAACGTGCTTTCCGAGGCACGGAGGGGTCTTTGATATGTAATGAATGGTCACCCATCCACGAACTAGCCGCGGCAAGCGTAGCTTAACTTTCGAATTGACCCGTGCGGCTGTCAAGGGATCCAGTGTATTTTAAGAAATAACAACAATGTCGAAAACAATAATATAACTATTAAACTATACAAATATGGTTTGGCTATGCATATAACATGGTAACAAATTTATTAGTCACATTACTTTGGCTTTAATTTCAATTCTTAGAAGGATACCCATATAAAATACTATTAACTATTTTATTTGAGGACAATACAATTTGTATTTTAATTCAATAAAGGCGAAAGCGTCAGGGTAGCCCGCAAAATTCAAATTTTCTTAAGTTTTTTTGTAATTTGCAGGTCAGTAACCGGTTGTATGTTGATCTAAATATGATTCGCGGCCATGACAAATATCAGCAATATACAAGTCTCTCCGTCTTATTACAAAACAAGATTTATATTATGACATGGCTTAAACCACGGAGCTAGTTTTTGTAATGAGAACGTAACTGTGATTGGGTACTCCATGGTTTAAACTTGGGTCTGAAGATGATAAACCTTGTTTTGTAATAAGGCGGTCTAAGTTCATAGAATCTACGAAGAGGATTAGTTGTATTGCTGATTGTAATCATTATAATTCTGTAAAGCCATATTTGTTACGGCTGCGAATCATATTTTAATCAACATACAACCTGTTACTGACCTGCAAATTGCAAAAAACTTAATAAAATTTGAATTTCGCGGGCTACCTTAGCGCACCCCCCTTAAAATAATATTTTTACTTCATTTCTACTTCAGTTAAATGCTATTATTTTTAAGAAACACTAAGGTTCACTTGCACCACAAATTACTTTTAAAATAATTGATTAAAACATCATTCGTCTCTGTCATCTTCAAACAATTGAAAGAAACAGGCGATGTTTTAAATTCGTTTAGTGTTGAAACGTATTTAGTTATTTGTGGTGCTAGTGGGCCTAAGTAAATTAAAATGCTTAGAATAAGGTATGCGTTTGCAATAATACTGAGATACACACGGTTCGGGGTTATTAATAATGATCAGGTACTACAATATACGTAAAAACTAATGTGTACAACAATAGCACTTTCAGCTTAAAATTAAAAACATTTTTTGTCAATGCAGTAAAATAGTTTTTACTAAAATTACATTTTAGTAAAAACTTTTTTTATTTATGATAAAACAAAAGACTATCTCGACATACAACTTGTCTGATATACCTTCACTGATTACAAGCGGAAGTAAAAATATAAGTACATACCTATTTTCCACTTAGATAAAGTCACAAATACGTATGATGTAAACTAAGTCAAAACTAACATCAAATACATTCCCCACTCGAGGTCGTGACGCAAAGTTATGTAAAATACGCTCACAGACGACATTTTCGAATACAATATCAATATTTATCAAACATGTTTCTCGCGTTATCATTTGATTTATAACATTCGCGAAAACATTAAAGTTATATCATATATTTAACATTTTATCACTAAAACGATAACACCAAAAAATGGGATAAAAATTCGATTCTAAATAAATTAACTACTTAAAAAAAAAACAAGAGTAAAAAGTCGGTAACATTGTAAGACAATTTTAAATCCATCAGAATAAATATAATCTCACTTTTCTATTCCACGCCTCGAATCGAGGCATACGCCTTTCCGCGAGGCATACACAATTTCACCTACAAAATTGAATAATAATAAAAACTACGTGTGAAATTCAATACTTTTTTGCAGATCTTTAAGCATATCCCAGAAAACTAATAGCAGAACAGTGTGGGGTGCTTGCCGTAAGTAGGAAGGTCCCATGCCTTTACAAAAGGCTAAAAGACCTTCTGCCTTGACGATCTTTCTCGCACAGTCGGCGATGCCCGCGTACATAATGCCTTTACCGTTTGCGTCAACAGCTGAAACAAATATTTTGATTAAATCTTTAAAAGTTATGATAACCTTTATTTTTTTGCCAAGCAATATACCTACCAATTAGAAAGGCATTCAGGTCCCTTTTTAATGGGTACAATAGAGCCGATAATGCTACGAATCATGGCCGGTCTGAACATAGGCTCTCCAAAATTTTGCGTTTGTTCTCTCACTCACCTCATGTTACCATTTGGTTGGAACTGTCGATGAATCATGGCCTGATTTCGGACGGGCCATGATTCATCGACCGTCTTGTATATTGCTTGGCAAAAATTGTAGAAGCTTTTAGAAAAACCGGCCAAATGCGTGTCGGACCACGCACAATGAATGGTTCCGTAGTTGGGATGAATTTATCCCGAAAAAAAAACTGGTTGAAAAACATGTTCTCCCATACAACGATATACGTCACGGTCCAACTGCAAATGTAAGTTGGTCGACTATTACACGTTAACTTGTAAAGCCTACTTAGCTGTAATAGTTTTCTTTTTAATTTCGTTATATACAATATAAGTTTTAGTAAGCGATATACTACTGCCATGAATTTTTTCACATTTCCAAAAACAACCATGTCAAAGTCAAAGTCAAATTGTTTATTTCAAATAGGCACATAAAAGGCACTTTTGAACGTCAATATTTACAAAAAATTTGAATTGATTCAAGTCGCCCCTTCCAAAAGGTAGTTTCGTATGGAGAAGAATGGGCAAGAAACTCCACCGGTACTCTTTTAAAATCTAGTACAATATTTTTATAGGTACATTAATTATATAAATTATATGTAAAGACGATGCACCTAGAATAAAATTACTATACCACAATAGGTAATAAAAAGAGTTAATAATGAAGCAATGACAGATAAATTAATTATGTGATAGATACATGGTGCTGACATATTTACAAAAATTTTAAAAAATATATAGGTGGCATGTAGCTGGCACTTGACTCTAACAAAAATTTGCTAACGAAAAATGGTTTTCACAAACTCGTATTAATTTTGAACGGCCTATCCAAAGTTCCCCCCCCCCCCCCCCACCATGGGATAGACGAGAAAATAAAATATCACCCACATTTTACTACCATTGCATATAAGCAACAAGAATAATGTACTCAGGATTTTGTAATATCTTGATTTACAAGTGTCCTTGGAGTGTCTTGCCTGTTCTTCTCCATAGAGATCTACGTTTTGGAATGGGCAAATAGCTTCAACTTTCTGACTAACTGACCGACTCTTTGACAATTCAAAAGTGCCTGTAATAGGTTTAATTGAAATAAATGTTTTGAGTTTGAGTTTGCATATTGCCATTTACCGTAATGAGTCTCTGAGCTAAGCCGGGTAGCGACAGACAGACATGGCAAAACTATAAGTGTTCTTTGTTGACTACAGAACCCTAAAAAGGATGCATTATTACCTTGGTTATAAAGCCGCGTCATGATGACATCCATAGGGTTCAGGAATACGGTCTTCACCAGCGCTCCGATGTTACTCGCTATGAACGCCGATAAATACTTGGATTGTTGAAAAACGTCGTTGTTGTCCATCCATTCTTTACATCTGAAGAGACAAGAGAATACAAATTAATAATTATCATCTGCCTAGCGAGCCTATTCCCTACATGTTGGGGTCGGCTTTTAGTCTAACCGAATGTAACTGAGCTCGGAGCGCCTTCCTATCTGACTTCCAGTTACTGGGTAACACGATAACCGTTGGTGAGACTGGTTGTCAGACTTTCGGGTATCTGAGTACCCAAGAAATTTCTCCAGTTTTTGTAGCCACTGTAAACGTAGTTTTATTAACCGAATTCCAAAAAGAAGGAGGTTCTCAATTGGGCGGTGTTTTTTTTTTTTGTAGCTTTGTTACGCGATTACTCCGTCAATTATGGACCGATTTTGATTTTTCTTTTTGTTTGAAAGGGTATACCACCTCTAGAGGTGGGATCAAACGAACTCAGTAGGTACCTATCTCTTCGGGAAGTCTGTGCGCCTGGTACACGCATGCCGCAGTTCTGACCGCTTTTTGTGTAGGTATGAAACATAAATTAAATTTTGTCGTGGTAGGTACAGTAACGTAGACGATTTTCTTAAATTAAATTACACATAAATCACCATCATACAATCACTGAAGAAAATAATACGTTTTTCGTAAAAACGGCGGCTTTCCCTTGGTCTGCGAGTCGTAAGAAGGGGACGCGCCCGTCGATGCGCCCCGCATGTGGCGCGGCCACCTACAATTTTAAGGAAAACGTAATAATTACGTAAAAATTAAGAAGAATAAGTTTGATAAACAAGGTTCACAGCGCCGAGCACTAATCTAGCTCGCCTTGTGCTAGTGCGTGGAGTACGTTCAAAATATTCTAGCACAGCGTTTTCAAATCCCTCCTGCTTGTCCGACCTTCCGATGCAGGCTCATGGAATGAACCCCAGGATTAAGTACAGACGTACCATCCGGCTGAAACATGCCCTCGGCAACGGCCGCCCAGCAACTGTTCTTCCGTCGATGAATCGCTGACGATACAGCTCTCGGGCAGCTCGCAGATTACCATCCGATCCTCCAACACACATGACACAACATCACCTCATAGTATTCGCTATTACGGCGCGTGACGACATTTTCACGACAATTCCACAACGATCACTGAAATATCTGATACACAACTTCGCACCGATACGGACAGAGAGCGACTAAAAAAGTAAAAACACACGCAAAAAGTCTGTTATCCTAGCCTACTGTCCTAGTACTAGGGTAACTGTCCTAATTATTGGTTTCGTAATTTTATTCTTTAAAATTAAGTAAATTTACCGACTTTACGACGCCAAACACGTCATATGGAGCATCTTTCATGCATTACACGAAATTGATAAATCCATTTGAAAATTAATTAGTTTATTTTGAGATGAATATGTTAAGTCTTAGTTGCTAAAATTTGCTTAGGTACTTGGACATTGGGGATAATCAGGAAATAAACAAAAAATTTGAGCATAAAACATAAGCACTTTGTTTAGGCCGGATATCAAAACGAAAAAATAATTTAATAAAAATCAGAAAAATAAGCGAAGTGCCGAGAATTGCCTCATTAACCCTAAACATCAATGTGTGGGTAACCTTTGTTGTCCTACATGATTGTAAAAGTACAGAAATTAGGGTTGCGTATTATTAATGTGCAATAATTTCCGTTACTCATGAAGTCCTAGTACTTTAAATAACTTCTTTTGCATATTTGAGACATTCGCTGATTACGGAAAATTTTATCATCGACGAACGGACATCGGGACAGCTGTAAACAAACTAAACAAAGTGACGTGTTTGGATTCATTTCTTTTTTATGTTATTTTATTTACACCGCTAGTAAATTTTCATTGAATAAGTAGGTAATCAATGAACATTACTAAAACAAAATTAAGTACTGAACCCTCTGGCATTATTTGTACCAGGACAAACATAAGTTACGTAAGAAAGTTTTCTAGGGTTCATTTTCAAATAAATGAAACCTTTTTATTTGTATTGAGTACTTTTGTAGTTTCCTATTATTGCAATTCGCAGTTTTGTCAGCCATTTAGTTACAGTGTCAAAAACACAAAAACTGAACTTGGATAACTGTTGATTTAATACATAGAAAATTTGGGCTATAGCGTTTTAGTAGTAGTGCCTATTATCTGATATTTAAAGTATGATTTGATGATACTCCTACTGTACTATTAGTTACATACTCGGCGGTACGTTTTTTTACTAAAAAACAAAAACTATTTCCTAAGTAACAATAAGGTTTTTGTAGTACTTAACCCATTTGTGTTCAAGTGTTTGATATTTTGTGGAATAAAACTAACATGCGGAACCCATTTTGCAAATAGTACCAGGAGACACAAATCTTTTACAGACTTGTATCTTTGTGTGTAGTTTATTGACACCGATCAGCTGTCTTGGTCTAGTGATGTGTAGAATTCAGTTGGAAACATTTGATTTAAATTAGTTAAATGTTTCTAACTTTATAATTATGTAGGTGTAGGTATACAAAAAATGTTGCCATGTAGTTTGTTATCACCAAAAGAATCCGTGCCTTTGATATGTATAGGGTTTTCCGTAACACGCTGTAGACTGTACCTATAGTGGCGAGGCGCCGCCACCCGGCATGCGTCGCCCCGCCCGCAATCGGTTTTACGTAAACAAAAATTCTACTTACACAGCAAAAGAAGCTATTTGCGACGCAGACCCAATGGAGTTCCTCATCATCATTCCATGGGCACCTCTCCACAATCCCAATAGACCGTTCTTGTTGTAAATCTTCTTCATTGCGTCCATCATGCCTGGATGAGCGTGCTGGGTCCCCACAGCTATCTTTTGTGAGGAGTAGGACATGAGCTGGGTCTTTACCAGTTGTAGGGGGCTCCCGCAAAGTCCCCCACTCATTCCTGATATGCAGCCAAAGAAGAGACTGTTTAAGAATTTTGTTTTGTTGTCCTTGTCTCTCAAGAGGCCATAGTCATCTGCATGCTGGTAGATGCCTAACCTACAATGGAATAATTATCAGTGAAAGATTTAGATTTTTTTTAATATAATATATATTGTTGTGACTTTCGCAGAGGTATTTTTTTATGATGGACTATCAAATTTTTTTTTTTGAAAAAAACCAAATTCTTGGTTTTCCCATCTTTTAATAGGTAGGATCGATATTTTACTACTACAATACGTACGTACCTAAATGTCAATGCAAAAAAAAATGTATAAAATAAATATTAATAAAAACAGAAACCATACAATTAATATCACAACATAGGACATGCTTTTTGAGACTCAATTGGAAATAAGTAACTGACAAATCAAATTCAATCAAAAAAATTACCATAAACAAACAAAAAAACACATTAACTAAACAAAACCATAAACAGCTTACCTTACCCCGTTTACAACAAGTTGGAACCACAAAGCAGGTGCAAGTCCTTTCTGCAATGCAGCAAACCCATCATGTTTCACAATGTTGAACATCGCATGGGGCACATTTTTATAGTGGACAGCGTGCTTTCCCCGGGCTCTTAGCTCCCCTTGCAACTGCATGCGAGTCTTCACAACGTCGAATGGGTTGCTGAAGAACCCAGCACCCACACCCGCCAAACCACCCACCACGAAGTCCATTGTACTATGGAAGGTACGTTATTTCAGCGCACAATTTTTGTTGAAACTACCATAAGACAATAGTACTAGTATTTATTCTTGCTAGTACTTATTCGATGTCCAGACAGTTATAGGATTTTGAGGCAGGCTTTTTGATATTGCTTTGGATATAAACAATTATAATACACATACATAAACTCACGCCTTCTTCCCATGGGGGTAGGTAGAAACTATAGAACGCCACCTGCTACTCTCCTTACATACTCCTTTTGCTTCGCCTACATGCATACCTCTGGTCATACACGCACGCCGGTTGCGAGTACTACACACCTGACCTTTTTGAAGAACATCACCAATTAGTCCCCGTTTTCTTTACCATTTGTTAGTCGCCTTTCACTCATCCTCTCAACATGACCAAACCATCTGAGCATACTCTTTTAAATTTTTGCCACTACATCTTTTAAACTGCACCATTGCCTTATCACCAAATTTTTCAGCTTATCATTAATTATAGTCACACCACACATGCTTCACAAGGAACGCATTTCCACAGCATTTATTCTACTTTCATGCTTCTTTTGCCACACTCAAGTACCCAACATTCACTTCCATACATAAGCGAAATAATACAATATTAATATTTTTAAAGATAACCACCATGCAATCTTTATTTTCACAAGTATTAGAATTCAAGTCAATCTCAAACAATACACAATTAAATAAGTAGAAATGCTAATTACATGTTCTGTAGGTTATCTAATAAAGACACATCTGAAAGGTTGCTATTTGGCATTGGCTCCATTTCTATTGCTTGGTTATTTTCCTTTAACATAGATATCTCATTCATCATTATTATTATTAACACATTGATTTAAAGAGTGTCTAGCTACTTGATGAATCAATCAGATGTTTTGTTTATTAATGTTCACACTTTAGTTTAGCATAGACTGTTTTGCAAAATAATTGCTAAATGACATATAGCAGTAAAATTACAGTTCTTACTGTGATTTCGCTAAAAATGTTATTAATAAAGTTGTTAATGATAGGAAGTGTCATTTTACTACAGCTAATTAAAAGTGCTGGTGTAGTTTTTCTGATAAGAATAGGGCAAATAAGTATTTTCTGTCTAAATATAGGTTTAAATATGTAAGGCAATTACATAGTCAAGAGAAGCCATGTAATGGAAAGAATGATAAAAGAACTAATTTTAATTAAATGTAGACATATAATTCAGTTTGGGCATGCAGAGTGAGAGTTACTTTAATTTCAGTTTCAGTTTCGGACACGAAATACATTTTAATATGATTACTTACTGTTTTTTGTTAGTATTTACAAAATTGTTCATATTCATATTCCTATATTTATTTGGTGTAAAAAAAATAATGGTGTGTAATGGTGTTAAAATGGCTTAAACTACACATTTTATATTTTTACACTTAAGTGCAGTTCTTGTACTTACATTATATTGTTAACAGAGTATCTGATCAGGGTTCTCTGGCTTTTAAGGGTTTATTATAATAAATACTGATGAATATTTAAAAGAAGTCATATTCATATCAAACACACCTTGAACAGCCAAATGTTAAAATTACATCGCACAACCACACTCTAACATTTTCAGAATTATTAGATCTCGATTTTGTATCCCATCTGAGATTATTTTATTTTTCAAAATAATCAATGGAGTATTGTTATACAATCTTTTAGTCGCAGGATATTTTAAACGAAGTTTAAACTATATTTAATATGAGTAACGAGTACTTTTAATTCATAGAAGAGAAAGATTCCGATTTTCACACGGTACCTTGTTGTGGTGGTAGTCACGTGTGAATTGAATCGCAAACATTATCGAACTGTGATGTAATAATAGTTAATGTACTCTGTATTATCGCACATGCGTCACAAAAAACAATATGAGCTTTAAAACAATATTTTATTTACAGAAAAAATATGTGCATTTGTAACATCACTTACCTAAATATTCAGTGTCGGTGAAAATATGTTGCAGTCATCTATTGTATTCTATTAATGATATATGGGTCACCATCATGGGCCTCTGTAAAGTCGATTACGCCACGGAAAAGATAAAGGGAAATGTTATAATTAAATTTCCACTAAGATTTCGTAACACAGGGATTTTTCGTAAGTCAAACAAACATGTGTCAAATTTGAAATTGACAGCAAGCAATCAGCTGATAAAAAATGCGTTCAGTCATCTGTATTATGAACAGCCTCAAACTAGCGCTCTAAAAAGATCATTGCAAATATATTGAAATATCTAAAATACCTATCTATAAACACCGTTTTTCGAGTAGAATAGTGTCGAAAGTATTTCACAGAAATTCAGACTCCGGCTAGTGGCCGGAGTTTGAGCAATTCCTGATGGAATTAAAGACCCAAGCCTAGAAATCAAACCCGGGCTTCATGTTCTGTTTTGGATGTGCGGCAGCTGGCAAGCCGGGCGATCACTGGGCTGGGAGCGAAGCCTGCGCTCCAACCGCAAAACCCAGGCGCAGAGGCAAGCCCTCCGCCACTGCTACCACCACTGCCGCCTCCACAGTCGTAGTCACCGCCGGCCGCTAACACCGCGGCAAGGCCATCCTAGGAGGAGGCTGGGAGGAGTGCCAATAATGGCCACATTACGCCTCCTCCAGGTGAACATCAACCACTGCGCCTCCGCTCAGGATCTGTTGCTCCAGAGCATGGCGCAGTGGTCGATTAATATCACCGTGGTCACTGAACCGTACTTTGTTCCGCCCAGGGATGACTGGCTAGAGGACCTGAGCGGCTCAGTGACCCTTATTTCGTTGGCCGCCGCCGGTACCCCGTCCCTCGAGGCCGTCAAGAGGGGATGGGGTTGCGTGGCATCACGGTTCGGGCAGATTGTCGTGGTGGGAGTATACTTCTCCCCGAACCAAACTCTCGCCAAGTTCCACAACTCCCTTGCGGAATTGAACGTCGTCATCGTCGTTGGGTTCCATCCCCTCCCCGTGTTCGTCCTCGGGGACTTCAATGACATTCCGTTCGCCAGCCCCACTCTGTCGCCATGTGTCATCGACTAGGCTGGCACGTCATAGCAGTCACGGCAGACCGCCTTGTCAGGCGGCTAGTGCGGGTGGGGACGGATTTGGCGAAGAGCCAGTTTGGTTTCCGCATGAGGCGCTCTACGGTGAATGCCATCATGCGCGTTCGAGCCCTCACGACGGGGGATGCTGTGGCCCGGGGTGGCGTCGTCTTGGCGGTGTCTCTTGATATCGCCAATGCCTTTAATAGCCTGCCCTGGAGTTGCATCAGGGAGGCACTCCGGTATCACCGAATGGTGACCTATCTCTGTCGCGTGGTAGAGGCCTATCTGATGGACAGGGCCGTCTTGTACCCCGTTCACCAAGGAGAGTGGAACCGGCGAGAGATGTCAATATGTGGTGTCCCACAAGGATCGGTTCTGGGGCAGCATCTGTGGAACATCACGTACGACTGGGTGCTGCGCGCCACGACCTCCCTAGCGGCGTGGTGGCGTCAGCGTTGTTTGCTAGGCTGACTACACACTGGTCCTGGCACAGGGGAGGTCGTATCAGGCGGCGGCCGAACTGGCGACACGTGAGGTTGCGACACCGACTGATCCAGCAATAGGGACTCGAGGTGGCATTGCACAAGTCCGAGGCCATGTGTTTTTATGGTCCTCGGAACGCGCCACTATCGGGTTCCCAGATAATGACAGGAGGGGTTCACATTGGCGTCCAGCCGACGATGAGACTCGTCCTCGACAGCCGGTGGAACTTCGTGGAACATTTTCGACGTTCGGCTCCCAGACTGGAGCGGGCCGGGGCTGCCTGGAAACGGCTCCTGTCCAATCTAGCTCCTCCAAACTAGCGGCTCCTGTCCAAACGCCTCCTGCCGGATGCTCTACGCGGGGTCGTGCCGTCCATGGCCCGTTACGGGGCACCGGTGTGGGCGCGTTATTAAGGCTCCGACCAGCCCGCCGATTGAACGTGTCCCAAAGGGTCATGGCCATCAGGCTGGTCCGAGGATACAACACGGTCTCCGATGAGGCAACGGGCCTCCTTGTTGGACTGCCGCCATGGGATCTGGAGGCAAAAGTCCTCGCGCACATACGGCAGTGGCGCGAGGAGACGAAACGCCGGGCCGTAACTCCACTGTCACTAGAAATCACGGTACAGCGGACAGAACTCCGACGGGATCCCATGGCGTCATGGAGAGTGCGATTGTCGCAACCCAGCGCTGGGCACGCCACAATTGTGGCCATAAGTCCTCCCTTTGAGGAGTGGCTAGAGAGGCACCACAGCGTCCTCACCTTCCGCCTGACGCAGGGCCTCGCCGGACATGGTTGTTTCGGAAGGTTCCTGTTCAGAATAAGGCGGGAGGAAACGCCCGGGTGTTACAATTGTGTGGATCGCCCGGAGGACATGGTTGAGCATACGGTGGAGGTCTGCCCGACTTGGGCGGCTTCCTCGCGGCGGCGATCTCCCGCGTCCGGCTCTGGTTCAGGCCATGGTTCGGAGCGAGAGTGCATGGAAGGCCGTCACACCTTTCTGCGAAGCAGTAATGCTCGCAAAGGAGGAGGCAAAATCCGCACCCTCACGCCCCTAGTCGCCGCAGGAGTCGCCCTCGGCGTCGAGAGTCACAGGCCGATTCCTGGCCACCGTAGGCGCGGGCTTGCGGACGGTAAGCGATGGGGAGCTCGCCGTCGGATAACCAGGCCCTGGTCGACAGCGCGTTGTGTTCCACGCGCGCCTCAAAGAAATGTCAGCACCAACTGACGGGGTCCGGTAGGACCAATGCCTGCCAGGGTTGCGAGTTTGTACGAAAGAGATATCGTGGCCCTGGCACTCAGGCAACTGAAGGAACATGGGTGAGTTTTAGTCAGTAAAAGTCTGACCCGCTCCGCCCAGAGCGGGAGAAGTTATTTGATAATTTCCCACCCAAAAAAAAAGGGCTTCATGTTCAGCTGTGCTTGTGCGTGAAGTAGTGCTTGTGACCACAACAACGAGTGAGACCCATAACGACGAAAAATCTTTAACATAGTACAACACCCGTATGTTTGAATGGAGGTCAGTGTAGCACGATGAAAAAATCCTGCGTGGAGGTCGTAATCGTGAATTTACCTGGCTGAAAATTAATATTAACAAAGAGAAAAAATTTTAACACAGTAAACAAATAATATCGTTTGACGATTTATATATTTAAAATTCTAAGAGGTTTTGGACTAAAAAAATAATATATTTACGCTATAATGTAATTTACGAGTACATTACACATATACAAACCATTTAATATAGAACAAAAACATGGATGTTAGGACTGCAATGTTCCTATTCGAAGTGGTGGTGGAAAACATCCAGAGTGTGAGTGTGATAGAGAATCTAGGCTTGGTTATAAAAAGTGATTTTGCAAACATATTTTCTTTGGAACTTAAAGATCCGAAACAAATGCATATAGTTATGCCAGAACCGCTCCCTCTACCACCTGCACCACCGGGAAAGAAAGGCAAAAAAAAGAAGAAGAAACCAAAGCCAAAACCCAAGAAGGGCAAAAAAGGTAAAAAGGGTAAAAAAGGTAAAGTGGTGGAACCACTACCGGAACCAATTATACAATCCGGCCAGTCTGTGTTATTCGCAAGTAGCGCAGAGGTATTAATACAAAATATGATGAAATCCCCTCTCGAACTGTCCTTATGGAGCAAGGAAGAAAATTTAGTCTTTATCGGCACAACTACCATACCTTGGGACCCGATATTTATAACTTATTTAACACAGATAGCTAATTGTGTGGTACCTCCTCCCGTGACCTTAAAAGACGAGTACAATATATTTGAAGAAGGAAAAGGGAAACTTTTAGCGAAAATATCAATTCAAGTAAAACTGTCATTCTTGAACGATAAGCTTACAACAGCATTTCGTACACTTTCAGAGGATCCTTCCATCAGAAAATTTCTTTACACTGGAATTAATTCAAAAACGACGTCTTACATGTGTACTTTGAAATCGACGGATGAAGCTTTTGAGGATAATTGTAAAAAGATAGAAAATCAATTTATTGTAGACAAGCCAAAGCCTACTAAAATTGCTTATGCCGATTATAAAAATGCTCCTGGGGCTAATCTTGCGTTCTTTAATGAAAACGATTATTGTTGTATGGGTCATGCAGATAAACCTCCCGAATCGATTTACAAATCGCCTGAAACTTGTCCAGACATCGATTTTATTATTGACTACGTTAGGAAGATCATTGTGTCCTGTAACGATAATTTGAGAATGTTAACACCTCGGCCAACAATAAGTCCGAGAGTGAGAGCTACCGATATTGACAGACTTTGTTACTGTCGGGAGACAGCATGGCCCAAGGGCAAATTCGCTGAACGATTTAAGAACGAAGCACAAACTGGTCCGTGCCCACTTTGTATCGATTCTGACAAAATACCCAAGGGATCTAGGGCTGCAACTTTCGACATTGCTAATATCCGAGGTCCATGCGGTAAACCAGAATGTAAAATTGCGAGAGATATAAGGGCTTACATTGAAAACCTCGTAGATGAGGATGATGAAGAATTTAAAATCGATGATCTTATAGGGCCGTGTGGAAGCAAAGATTGTACATTAGCTGCAACAATTCAAGACTTTCTGCGGCATGAAGGCGTGTTTACACACGGAGCAACACATGGCGGCACGTCTACTCAATGCGCTTGCATAGAAAAGATGAAAGATTCACTGACCAAGAGAGAGTCATGCGAATCTGTCTGTAGTAAAGATTGCGAGGATGCGTCGAGCGAAGCGAGTGTCTGTGAAGGGAAAGGATGCCCTTTTAAAAGACAGAAAGTGTATGATGTGTTTTATTTCACAGTGCAATATGATTTCGAAAATAAACCTGATGCCAGTCCAG
The DNA here is from genome assembly GCA_948098905.1 of Tiliacea aurago. NCBI lineage: Eukaryota > Metazoa > Arthropoda > Insecta > Lepidoptera > Noctuidae > Tiliacea > Tiliacea aurago. The sequence goes on from OX402585.1 coordinate 24,407,084, forward strand.
TGCCATCAGGCAATGAATCCGGTGTTAAAACTCCTGAAGACAAAGCATCCGGTTTAAAAACTCCTGAAAGCAAAGGATCCGGTTCAAAAACTTCTGAAAGTAAAGCATCCGGTTTAAAAACTCCCGAAAGTAAAGCATCCGGTTCAAAAACTCCCGAAAGTAAAGGATCAGGTTCAAAAACTCCCGAAAGTAAAGGATCAGGTTCAAAAACATCTGAAGGCAAACATAAAATTAAAATTTGTCATCCCGAATGCCCTTCTGGTAAACCGCCCGAAACGGTGCCATGCTCTAAACCCGTGTGTAATATCGATATTGATGAAGAAGATGACCTGTCTCTGAAGTGTATTGCACCAGTATGTCCAATATTCAGACCCGATTACCCTCCTAGTCCTGCGGACAGTAATATAGAATTACGACTCGACGAAATTCACAACCTGTGTTGCGCAAAGTCGTGTGACACAGCCGAAAAAGTTAAAGATTTTATCGCTGAAGAGGTGATAAAGAAAAAAATATGCCAAGATGAAGAAAAAGATGACCCTTGCTTCTGTGACTGCGTATGCACATTTAAATTTTCTAATAAAACTACATACTGTGCAGTTTGCGGAGGCTACGAGTGTCTGGGAGACGACATGAGATACCAGCCAGAGCATATTAAGCCTCATCCATGTCCGGTGTACCACAAAATGTACGATAGAAGCTGCATAAAAGTTAAAAGTCCATGGCCAGAAGACAATCAAACGAAGGGAACTGGAAGTACAAAGAGTTCAAGGGCTGGTTCAAAACCTGGGGATAAGAATAGAGCTGCAAAAGGAGTTGTTGATAAAAAGGGTGTTCCTGAAAAGAAAGTGCCCGAAGAGAAAAGACGAAAAAGTATAGAGAAGAAGGAAGGAGAGAAGCCGGCTCAAGAAGGTGCTGAAGAAGAAAAAGTTAAGAAGAAGCAGAAAGTTAACAAGGGACAAGGCGATGGGAACAAAAAAAAGAAATCTAAAATAGAGAAAGCTGGTAAGTCTCCTGCCGCAAAGAACCCTGAATTGCCGCGTTGGGTCGTAATTAACTACTTGGTTAGGTACCTACGAAACTTATTTTCATGTTACCTTTCAGTTGTTAACCAAGTTGTGCAAAAAGCGCCTATCAAAAAGGAAGATTTGAAATATAAATATCATTATCCTCCCGTTCCCGGTAATATGGGTTGGAATTGGGTAGCGGAAGACATACCGGGAATGAAAGTAAGACACTTACCTACTCGTAATTTACTTTTATACGCTACAGTCAACTACAAGATAAAAGGTAACAACAAGTAGACATTGACAGCCTAAAAAAAACGCGCTTTAGTATTACCATCACCGTTGTGTGCACCATGTTTTCTACCTCATAATTTCAGCCGAAAGACATCCACTGCTGGACACAGGCCTCCCCAAAAGAAGGGTTTGCCATAATCGCCACGCTTGGCAGGCGGGTTGGCGATCGCAGTATGGTGTTGAAATGCGTAGAGAACGCTGCTGCCCATTCTCTAGTAAGTCCCTTAGTCGCTTTTTACGACACCCACGAGAAGAAATAGGGTGATGTTATTCTTCACGTCCGGCACGACACGGACAACCTGTTTTCTACCGAAAAATGGAGAAATGTTACAACAACGCATTCATTTTCGGAAGTTTCTATGTACTTATTCAAAAAGTCAAGCTGATTTTTATTCCGCGATTTCAAGGTTGGTCCCATAGAAAACAATGTTCAAAATGATGAGTAGGTACAATGACCCCTTTTCGGGGTTAGTATAAAAAACTGGCCAAGTGCATGTCGGACCACGCACAATGAAGGGTTCCGTAGTTGGGATGAATTTATCTCAAAAACAAACTTAACATTGTAGTTGAAAAACATGCTCTCCCATACATCGATATACGTTACGGTCAATTCTCCAACTGCAAATTTAAGTTGGTCGACTATTACTCGTTAACTTGTGAAGCCTACTTAGCTGTGATAGTTTTCTTTTCTTTTTTTTTTTTTTGTGTATGGCATCTCGTAGCAGACCTGGAGAGGTCGTTGCTACTTAACCGGATATTCCTGTGGCTGCCCTAAGGTTTTTAATCTTAAAGCCTCCAGCCAGGGCGCAAATTATATATATTAAAAACTAAACGACAGCGCACTAAGGGCACCCCCTGTGGGGTACGGACCTCGGCTCAGGGCGTCGTTGGGGGATCACAAAATTACTAACAATTTGGGGACGGGCTGGATCAACATTTTGATCATGATTATTATCAGGGGATATTATATTTATTGCTACGGCGCTCTCAGCCTCTAACCGGGCGGCTGGCGCATCGACATTCAAGGGACGGGGGGGAGGACTTTTATTACCATTTACTCGGGAAGTTCGCGTGGTACCTCGGCGGCGAGGACGGAAGGTCGGTTTGTGTATTTTGTGCACTGTACTCGTGGCCCTATTGCTTTCCTGAAGGAGAGTGATGGGGTCATCCGGATCTAAGAGAGTGTGCCTCGGTCGGCGAGTCTGACTAATGGCAGAAGGCCTGTAACTAGCGGCCTGCACAACCAAGGGGTTGCGATGACGTTCCGCGGATTCGAAAAAGCGCTTTGCAAGGCGCTTCATAAACTGTTTGATGGTAGGCATCTTAAGGTCTACGTGAAGTTGTTCGTTCCGAACGAACCAAGGAGCTTTCGTAATTCTACGGAGAAATCGGTTTTGAAGCGTCTGCATCTTATGAATGTGATATGACTTTGCGTGAGCGAAGACTACGCAGGCGTAAGTCATGATCGGTCGAAGTGATAGTTTTCCTTTTAATTTCGTTATATATACTATTGCCATGAATTTTTTCACATATCCAAAACCAACCATTTAGCTGGCAGGGGGGGGGGGACACTTGACTCTAACAAAAAGTAGCACTTTAAAGCTTAATATTACGCAAACGGATCCCTTAATTGAAAAATGGTTTTGCCAAACCCACAATATTTTTGAACGGTCTATCCAACGATACCCCACACTATGGAATAGACGAGAAAAAAAAATATCATCCCCATTTCACGTGTAAGGGAGGTACCCTAAAAAAAAAAAAAAAAAATGTTTTTCATAATTTTATTTTACCATTTTTTTGGCATGATTAATATGTATACCCATGCCAAATTACAGCTTTCTAGGACTAAGCGTCTCTGAGCTAAGCTGGCGACAGACGGACGGACGGACAGACAGACAGACAGACGGACATGGCGAAACTATAAGGGTTCCTTGTTTACTACGGAACCCTAACAAAAACTAATGTTGTTTATGTAAAAATAAAAAGCATAGTTAATAGGTATTAGAAAAACAACTTCAAGGTACAAATACGTGATTTGTGGTACGCGGCGGGTACATGCCACGATTTTGGTACCGGTACCGAAATGGCAAGAAGCGCTTTGGTACGCACGGCTACAGATCAAGCTATACATTTCCAGTATAAGCTGATCTCGCATTATATAGGATTTCCTTACAATGAGAAGTCAGCGTAAACTGGAAACGTATAGCTTGATGTGTAGCCGTGTGTACCGGTTCAAGGCCCTTAACTTACTTAATCAGCCCATAATGTTCCACTGCTGGGACACAGGCCTCCTCTCGGTAAGGAGGGAGTGGGCTGTAATCCACCGCGCGGGCCCAGTGCGGGTTGGTAGATGTCACATGTCGTCGAATGTTTGATTCTAGGACAGGCCGGTTTCCTCACGATGTTTTCCTTCACCGTTTTGAGAACAGTGGTGATGAAATTATTTACACAAAGTACAGCGCCTGCCTGGGTTCGAACCCACGACCTACAACTCGTAAGTCGGGGCCGTTACCCCTGGGCCACCACTGTCCCAGGCCCTGCGTAGTAGTAATGGCGATTCTCCATCTCGAAGTGACGACACTGACGTGCGGTGGCCCCTAACTAGATGTCTTCGAGATTTTTGTTCCGTTTACTTCTATGTTTTTTCAAAAAGTACATAAGTAAGGCCATGTGTGCCATCGGCCCTTAGTTAGATCTACGTAATGCGTAGATTTCGGTTTAGTATTGGTTTATTTTATTTTTTCCCGGTATTTAATACTAAGTACTTAAAATTGTCAATATTTCTTCTCAGAGTACTCGGATAGGAAACGCCGTCATCTAGTTTTTAAAATATGATTGACGTTTCTATGTTTGTACAAACGTAGGTTTGTACAGAAATTTTCCTATAGAAAAAAACACTTTCATATTTTCTCGTTTTTCCTATTTTCCGGGCAACGTTTAAATTTTTTCTTTTTCTAAAAACCTTATTCAGACAATAAAAAATATTTAAAAAATTTAATTTACCAAATTGGTCCAGCCGTTCTCAAGTGATGGACTTACCAACAAACGGCTTTACATTTTTATTATTACCCGACTGCGGCGAAGCAAAAAAAGAGGGTTATGTGTTTGACCTGTATGTATGTACGTATGTATACAGTATGTATGTCCGTCCCTATGTTCCCTCGTAACTAATAACGGCTGAACCGATTTTGATGAATGATAAGTCGTTAAATTTGTCTTTATTGCGCGAGTGTCTTTGTTTTTTTTTTTTTTTTTCCTTCTGGCTTCGCACGGTTTGTGCATTTAGCCAATGTCAAGTTTTAGTTCTTGTTTAAAATATTGATGAAATGAATTATAAATGCATGATGATGATATCCCCGCCCACTCCCCTTGAGTTTCAGTAAAGATGTGGCACTTTACTGAGTCCTCACGCGGACTTCTTGAGAGAACTTGAAGCGAAGTTGCACTGTTTTGTTTCATTTGCCTACACTAATGCACGTTCACAAACACTTAATGGTTAATAATCCACCATTATTACACATTAATATTCGGCTAAACACTAATTTTGGAAAATTAAACAAACTGCTGAACATGACGCTTCACTTTTCCGCCAAGAAGTCGTCACTGGGTATATTATAATGATTAAAAATCAAAATGGCGGTTTTTGGCGCCAAAAGGTGTTTTCAAAAAAAAAATCTCCCTTGCCTAATTGAGTGGGGTATCAAAATGAAGGGTTCTAAAAGGTGATTACAAAAATATATACAAATTATAATGTTTTAAACTTTTAATGTAATTTAAATGAGAAATCATAAAAAACTATCCCAAACTTTTCGAAAAGTGTAAAATAAAAAAAGTTAATAAAAAAAAACAAATACCCGTCTGCGTAAAAAGCGAACAACCTCATGCAGTCGGAGGCAATAGATCGTTATTGATAGGAAGATGCCTCCTTCGATTGCATGAGATTTTTTATAGTATTAATTTTAATAATCTTTTTTCCATCTTTTTTAAGTTCACTTTTGTGGTTTTTGATTTTTTGTAAATGTCTCGCCTTGTCATGATGGATGTAGGTAAGAGCCAGGGTGCATTAAATGCTTCCACAAGTGGCGATCCTCTACTTATCTACTTACCTCTAATTGAACGTCTGGTGCACCAAGCACTTCGCCTCGCTACCTTGCTGACTATGAATAATAATAAGCTATAATAATTATGATATTCGTGCCGAAATGCAAGAAGAAGAGGGCCATCTGAGCGAAGAAAATTACGTGCCCGTTTTGTGGCGAGAATTGAGAGTGTGAACCGAGAAGGGCATTTTGTTATAACTAATAATTAGAGATCGGTTATTCGGATGCATATTTACCTAAAGTACGTTTTTTTTCCGGCAAAGGATACGAAGTATGGAAATGTCCGTGACTACGGCCGCCCCGCCAACGCCAATCGCTTCCATATTTGGCAAATAATTAGTGCTCAATTGGTGCTAATTAGTGCTCGAACAACAGAATTGGTGCCTTAGTAGTTTTCGAGATAATCGACTTTGAAGGTGGTCCTGCGGTAGTCACGCTCCCTTCAGCAGGACCACCATGAGCGCCGAAAAAGGGGGCATGCTACAGCTATTCTGAGTATACAAATAATTAGTGCCCTTAAATGTGATTCATTTCGTAACAAAAAAGAACTGAAACATTTGTATTTACCGAGACATCAACGATGATAACTTTCGCGCGCTCGTTCAGCAGGACCACGACTTTGAATGTTGATTCCAAGTTTCAGGAGCTAGTCGCTTTCCTCAAACCTACATAGAAAATTAGTGCTCTGCGAGATAAAATTGATACCCAAAATTCAAAATTACAACTCCAGTAGTTCACGAGATATAGCATACCATTGATTGGTGGGGTGGCGGTAGTCACGGTATTAAATTTTCATTTATAGATTTCCCTATTAAAAACTCTGTGATTTCTTCCCAAATTTATACAAAAATTAGTGCTCCTAAAGAAGTTATAGTGACCAAAAATTCAGATTCCCAAGTGTTGTATTTTAAGAGAAATTAGCTTTCATTACTTTTCCATACTAAATCTCCGCGTATAACCCGACCAAATTAAGTTGTCAATGGTATTGAGCTGTTTATGAGATGTACACTCGTGCACAAAAAAATATGGATGTCGGAATAGTAACCACAGTTCAATATCTATAATTTTTATACAAACTGTGTAGGTACTCAATTTGAAATAAGATTAGGCATATAAATAAACCTTTTTTACAGTCTGTTCAGCCGATTTTGACTTCTTTGCGTTGGTGACAAATGGCAGCTGTAATATACAGTTGGTATTGTAACCACGTTTTCGCTTTTAATGCCATCCTTATGCCTACGGAATAGAAGTCAAAATCGGTTGAACGGACTGTAAAAAAATGTATTTAAATTTCTAATCTTATTTCAAATGGAGTAAGGTACCTTAATCCATTTGAAATAAGATTAGAAATTTTAAAGAAATTAGAAATTACATATTAAGAAAACAAATAACGTGTAATGTATAAACCTCGTGGGTAGGTTAACCTCGGGGGTACTCCAATAATATTTTTTCTGTATTGTAAGTACCTACCTTTTGTGTTATTATATGAATATCATTAAACAGCGATAGGTATTTCTTATTTATTTCTTTCCTACTAATTTACCGTTACTGCAAGCAGTACCTAAGTATTAAAACCCTAATTGATTGCATTCAAATAATCTCTAATTTCCTTTCGAAGAGGTAACCCATTCAATGAGTTACCTTTATCATGATGTAACCCATTGAAAGGGTTTTATACTAGAAACCCATTGAAAGGGTTAAATGATAACCCATTGAATGGGTTTTATACTTGAAACCCGGTAAAAGGGTTACATGATAACCCGTTCAATGGGTTCTATACCTACTTGAAACTCAGTAACATGAAAAAAATCATAATATTATGTTATTTAGAAATCCGCCCAGCACGCGTAGCATGACCAATTATATATCTATTCTACCCAGGGAACATTTTGGTTACCATTTTAGAAAAACCCATACAGTGTGGGTAATTTTGAATGGGTTAAATTAAGCCGTTCAAAAGGGTTACCCATACCGTATTGGTTTTTATCGAAAACCCTTTCAATGGGTTAGCAAAATTTAATTTAAGCCGTTCATAAGGGTTACCTATATCGAATGGGTTTTTGTTTAACCGCTTAGAAAAACCCTATCGAAAACCCTTTCAATGGGTAACCAAAGTGGTCCCTAATTCCGACATCCATCAAATTTATGTGCACATTTACATTTTCAATTTATGTGTACATCTCCTAAACAACTCAATACTATTGACAACTTAATTTGGTCGAGTTATACGCGGAGATTTAGTATGGAAAAGTAATGAAAGCTAATTTCTCTAAAAATACAACACTTGGGAATCTGAATTTTTGGTAACTATAACTTCTTTAGGAGCACAAATTTTTGTATAAATTTGGGAAGAAATCACAGAGTTTTTAATAGGGAAATCTTCAAATGAAAATTTAACACCGTGATTACCGCCACCCCACCAATGGTATGCTATATCTCGTGAACTACTGGAGTTGTAATTTTGAATTTTGGGTATCAATTTTATCTCGCAGAGCACTAATTTTCTATGTAGGTTTGGGGAAAGTGACTAGCTCCTGAAACTTGGAATCAACATTCAAAGTTGTGCTCCTGCAAAACGAGCGCGCGAAAGTTATCATCGTTGATTTCTCGGTAAATACAAATGTTTCAGTTCTTTTTTTGTTACGAAATGAATCACATTTAAGGGCACTAATTATTTGTATACTTAGAATAGCTGTAGCATGCCCCCTTTTTCGGCGCTCATGGTGGTCCTGCTGAAGGGAGCGTGACTACCGCAGGACCACCTTTAAAGTCGATTATCTCGAAAACTACTAAGGCACCAATTCTGTTGTTCGAACACTAATTAGCACCAATTGAGCACTAATTATTTGCCAAATATGGCAAAAAATATGGAAGCGATTGGCGTTGTGGTCCGGCGGTAGTCACGGATATAGTATAGAAACGGCTTCTTAAAATATGTCTTTACTAGCTGTACCCGCGCGGTTTCACTCGCATGTTTCATACGTTGGTGTTTATGAGATTTATAATGTTCCAAGCGAACAGACCAATAGTGCACTTCGGAACTTGCGCATTTAGGGTTCCGTACCAAATGTAGAAGTTATAAATTGTATAAGCTTAGTTAATCCATACGCAAAATTAAGTTTGTTGTACTTAATAGTAAAATGAGGAAATTTTTAAAATAAGTAAAGAATGATAAGTCAAAGTCAAAGTCAAAGTCAAATTGTTTATTTCAAATAGGCACATAAAAGGCACTTTTGAACGTCAATATTTACAAAAAAAAATAGAATTGATTCTAGTCGCCCCTTCCAAAATGTAGTTTCGTATGGAGAAGAATGGGCAAGAAACTCCACCGGTACTCTTTTAAAATCTTGTACAATATTTTTATATGTAATTATATAATTATACCTATAATTAGATCTAATTGAATATTAGAAATAATTGAATTAAATCTAAAATTCAGATCTAAGTTCAACCACCTTATCCTTGGAATAATCAATTTCAGCCTCATATTTAAAACCAAATAAATGCTTATTTGTCCAAGGCAATAATTTATTTGCGTAATATTTTGCTGCTGCTGTCTGGTTAATCTGAGGATTATTAGATGCATAATGCCTCACAGCTTCACGATTTACTTCAGGATAACTTTGTGAGTACTTACTTACAGCCTCACGGTGAGCTTCGATGTGAGCATCTGCATATATTTTTACAGCTGATTTATTAACGTCGGGTTTATTTTTTGCATACTTTGAAGCAGATTTTCTTAATTGATTTTTCCTAATCCCATCTGTGAATCTTTTCCTGCTAAACGCAGGAACTTCCCTATTTTTTTCTTTACTTACAATAACCGATTCGTGTGGATGTTAGTTCAGGAGTATGTTCGGTTGGCGACTCTAGCCAAATCAGGGTCATAATTCTCTGGCTCAGAAAAGTTGCCGATTGTTCGGAACCAAAAGAAAGAATTTGGTTAAGGAACACGTTAGAAAATGGTGCACACTGTGTGTAAGTCGGTGATTCGTCAACGAAGACACTAATTTCGTGCTGGGGTTGTATGCCAGAAAAAAATTACTCGCATTCCGTTTGCTCACTATAGGCAAGCGACTTCTCGACAAAATCAATAGCAGTGAATTGGGACTGGGACTGTGACTTCAACTGCACATTTACCGCTGAGTCGGGGACGGTCTGTGATTCTTCAATTTTGACTTTCCCAAAACCAGCAATAAAAATACCATCTTGAAACACCTGGAACTCAGATAGGAATAGTTCTCCCGCTACCATGAGTTCAAAGGTGGTTCCGTAGGTGCCATTACAAGACATTTCAGTGACGTATTCAGGCTTTGAACCATAAACAGCTCCTGACCGATAATGGGTGAAAGGTTGGAATCTTTCCCAGTTGTTAGACACGTGGCGCACAATGCTGTCTCGAATTTGAGAAGCCATGGCCACGTTACTGTTCACCAAATAGGATAGAGATAAAATAAGCATGCGCCATCGCCAGGGATATTTACTATTTGGCATTGAATTTGCACTCCATTAGAAGTGATAATAATTTGACTATCCATTTTAAATAAACAATGCTCACGACTCCTCTTTTTAAAACGACAACAACACCAGCCTAAACCAAAGATACTGAACAATAAAATTAAAATACGAACGTAGGTATTCAAGGACACTTTTTCTAGTAAGAACGACTAATTCCATAAACTATTATAAGTTCTAGTAATACCACAGTGTGAAATACCTACACAATAAGCACTTAATTCGCAAAGAAATAGAAATATCAAAATTCCATCCAGGCAATAGGTAAGAACACAATTATTATCCTCCAATTTAAAATTAGGAAGCGAAACAAACCAATACGAAGACTTCAACCAAACAACGACGATGAAAAATATTTCAAAGCAAATTAGTAGTAAGTAATAACAAAATACCGCAGAACAGAAATTTCGGTAAAAATAGCTTGAACGTGTATCGCTTAGGTAATCTCGGGTTTTACAGTATTCTGTATTCTGTGTTGATACATGAGTTCGTTTTATGAAACGATCGGCTTGCAAGCCGCGACATGTTTTTAAACATTGTGAAGTTTTCCCCTTGGCATTCTCGACTTTATTGCTATAACTGCAACGTTCAAATTACCTGAATACCAATTAGAACCTCATTTCATTATCTTTTAGCAGACGCCTGCATACTGAAAAATACTGGCCACCTAGAAATTGGCATTTGGCAAAAACTAAAGATAAATAAACCTCAAGGAACTTCCAAATTCTTATTTCAATGTAAAATATGCAATAACGCGTTGTCGTAAAATTCAATTTTGATCTTTATCGGCTTCCGAATTCTAATTTCAATGTAAAGTATGCAATAACGCGTTGCCGTAAGATTCAATTTGGATCTTAACTGGATTTGGTACTTTTTTCATACAAACATTAAGCACCCTTATTTACACCCTTAACGGTTAAATTTCGTAAAACCCTTTCTTAGTGAGTACCTAGAAGCCAAAAGGAACAATCAGGCCAACATTCATGTCTCTAACTTTAAAAACCTAGGACTTTCATACAAACTTTGACACCCGTTTTCAACCCCTTGGGGTGCGAATTTAAGAAAATCCTTTCTTAGTGCGCGCCTGCACCCCATAGAGAGTGCTTGTGTCAAATTTTCCGAGATTTCGTGATGAGTGGTCAGTGAGCTGACTTCTCTTTTATATATATAGATTCCGGGATCGCGGGGTTTCATTAATAACAGTGTGTAGGTATACAATTTTGTATTCCGAAGTATAACAAATATTTCTTATCTATTTAGAACTAGGCAAGAATTTTGTGGAAAATATAAAACGATTAAAAAACACTATTAATATTTCTTCAAAATCTTTTTCGGGGATAGGTACACAGTAGGTACAAAAGAGTATTTCTTAAAAAAAAATCAGTCCTGGAAACCGACTCTTTTTCCCGTACCGAAGCGCACTCCATATTAGTTAACTCTCAAACTTTAGGTGAATATGCATCTGAATATCCGATCTCTAGTTATAATACCTACACCTCTGCCCAAACTGCCCCAAACCTTCGGGGAATACCTACAGGTGTGTGTTATTTACTTAATTTTAAACCTAATCAAAAACTTGAAGTTGGACCGTCGGTGATAGGATCCGAAACGGAAATAAAGGAAGAACCTCACTGTAGCAGCTATACAGGGTAAACTTATAGTTAGCGAAACTCTGCAGACTTGATACCTAAATATGACAAAACAACAAAAAAAAAACTGGCCAAGTGCGAGTCGGACTCGCGCACGAAGGGGACACGCGTACCAGTATCTATAAAAATGGCAAAAAAAATGGGAATTAAATAAAACAAATATTTAAGCTCGCTTAAATATTTGTTTGATTTTAATTTAATTATTTATTTTTAAAGTGAATATACAACTAAATTTTACTTCTGTGAATATTTCAAGCGTCTACCTGTTGCCATTACCAATATAGAGCAAAAATATCACGTTTGTTGTATGGGAGCCCCCTTAAATATTTATTTTATTCTGTTTTTTTTGTATTTGTTGTTATAGCGGCAACAGAAATACATCATCTGTGAAAATTTCAACTGCCTAGCTATCACGGTTCATGAGATACAGCCTGGTGACAGACGGACAGACGGAGGAGCCTTAGTAATAGGGTTCCCGTTTTACCCTTTGGGTACGGAACCCTAAAAACGACTTTCTCATCTCATACTTCTCTCTTTCTCCTTTTCCCTTTATCATCTCATACTTTCAAGTACTTACTTAAATACTTACCTACACTACGTTGACCCCAGCAAAAATAAACCCCAAATCTTTTTTATTTGTTTTATCGTGTTTAGATATCGAGCGAGCGAGGGAGCGTAGGGCATTGGCGGTCCGAGGAAATATGTTGGCACGTAGATTCTCCCGCTGTACCGACCAAGTTAAGATAACGCTTTTCAAGGCTTATTGTCAGGGTCTGTACACGGGAGGTCTATGTGTCAACTACACCAAAAGGTCGCTAGATGTCTTGCGCGTCCAATATAATAATATTTTCAGAATGCTCTTGAGACTGCCCCGTTTCTGTAGTGCATCGGAAATGTTTCCACAATATCGAACCGATGGCTTTCATGCGATCTTTCGAAAAAATATCGCATCGTTAGTTACTAGAACACGGGCCAGTAGCAACAGCATTCTGAAAACAGTGTCAGAGTGTTTCTATTCTCCCATTTTGAGGCATTTTGTGGAGAGAATGGCCAGGTGAGAAACTTGTACCCTGCTTGGTCATCTTCTGTGCAAAGTGATTCAAACTCTAATAATAATAATATAACTTTGCTTACTAACACTAGCTATAAGGTATACTAACAATACGGATCTCAGTTGTCTTTATGAATAAATTTTGATTTGATATTGATTTTTGATACCCATTACGGAGTTTCGCTAGCTTATTCAATTTTACCTTTTATAGTGCGGAGTTTCGGACCAAGGATATAGGCGGGGTCAGCGGGCCGAGCATGGGCGTGCCAAGACGTTTGTGACAACACATGATAAATTATGTCATGTAAATTTGTACTAGCATTTTGTGACAAAACAGTTTTATCGCTCAAACTGTGATAAAATGTGTGACTCAAGTCATGTCACAGTAGGCCGTGCTCGCCCCGCAGTTGCAACTGCTGCAAGCTCTAACACCCACAGGATACGTGTATTAGTTTCTTGATTATGTCTATACTCCATTTGAAATAAGATCCATGGGTCATGTTCGTGAACGGGCGCTGTCAGTTGGGACTGGTCTCTTAGCTGCCACGGCTTATTTTTAATTATTTTAGTTTTGAATTGTTATCTTTTTATCACGGACGCTCTGACGTATTGCATCGTTCTCACATGTTTAACTTCAATAAGAATGATGTAACCAATATTTTGTATCAATATTTTAATTTAAAAGAGTGTCTGTGGAGTTTCTTGCCCGTTCTTCTCCATAGGAACCTACTATTTGGAACGGGCAACTAGCTTCTTATTTGAAACTGACCGACTTCTTAACAATAAATTCAAAAGTGCCTGTCAATGGTTTAATTGAAATAAATGCTTTGAGTTTGAGTTTGATTAGAAATTTAAATAAACTTTTTTGCAGTCCGTCCAACCCATTTTGATTTCAATTCCGTTGGCATAAGTATGGCATTAAAAGCAAAAACGTGGTTACAAAACCAACTGTTTTTTACAACTGCCATTTGTCATGCCACCAACGCAATAGAAGTCAAAATCGGTTGCACGGACTGTAAAAAAGTTTATAATGTCTAATCTTATTTCAAATGGAGTTTATAGGGCTTATACACTCGAGACCATTTTATACAAAGACTGTTACCTACCTGTTTGTTTTTAAGGGCTCAGTAGGAGTGTCTAACGTTAGATCAAAACCTTATATTGTAGTTTTTTTTTTAATTAAACTTTATTTATTACTAATTTTGTTTTTATCATACAAGTTAAATTTTACATTTCGTTTAAGTTTAAAAGATAATGCTGTAAGCTGTAATTGTGTGAAAGGTACGCTTATGAATCAAATAAATAATCAATACCTACTTAAATGTTTTTTTTTTTACTTGTAATTAGCATTAATAACAATGGGTGAAAGAGGATTTAATTGTATGCCATTAGGACTTATGTAATAAGTACTTTTTATGTAAGTTTAGCTTTATAGCTATTTATATTTTTTAGGTCCGGCCAAATTGGAAACCCGGCGCTGCAAACGCAATCTTGGTAAGAAGGTACAGGGCGCATAGAGAGGGCGGGGACAGCTTGAACAAGAAGAAGCGAGCTCTGATGCAGCGCAAGAAGAAAATCGAAATGAAGCCCACGTTGGTCGTTACAAAGCGTGACGGAGAGTTCACCGTCCAAATGGAAGTGTTCAAGAAATTCTCTAAAGAACGACTCCTATTTCAGTATCCATACGATGAAAAGCCGCCTCTTATATACACAATAGGAAAGACTGCTGAAGAGAAACGCAAAATTCAGAGGCAACGCGATAGAAGAGAACGCAGAGAGACTAGAAGAAAGAGTAGACTATTGCAGTCCACGTTCAGAGACAGGTGCCAAGAGATTTGTTTAAAAGCGTACAATCAAGCGATGGGGGTACTTCCTTTACCAAATACTAACTCACCGGACTGCCCTTGCTCAGGTAAACCTTTACATGTCTCTCCACCTATTGTAGATTCCTGTTCGTGCTCTGATATCGCTAGTACAATTTCGACTAGCGATACTGATAATGATGAGTGGGTCATAGAATTCACACCACCTGCAGCAAGATGGGATGCCAAAGCCAAACATCCACCCGTACTTGTTGACAGTGAAAGTCAGTACAGTTATTTAGATTATAAAGTGAAAGTACTTGATAAGACTGGCAACCAAGTACGGAGGTATTTCAAGGGTCCTGATGGTAAACAGGAATGCAGCGATTTAGGCGGATTCTGGGCTAAAGTTGACAATGTGAAGACTTGGTTGGAGATAAACAAAGATGGTTATATAGGGCCAGATGAACGGTGGGTGCCAATGAACTTTATAGGACCTGATGGAATGTTATATTCATCAGAAGAAGGTGTTTTCACAGACACCCAGATGCGGGTATTGAAAATAGGTGTAGACGGATATATAGACAAGGATGGTAAGTGGGTATTCTATTATAAGAAAAAAGGACCAAGTCCACCAAAGTCTACCCCCACGGCGTCAACAGTCGATCCGAAGAAAGGGGTAAAAATTTCTCCGAATGCATCAACGAAGCCTGGTGATAGCAAAAACAACAAAAAAGAAGTTACATCTACAAAAACCAAACCATTGAATGATAAGAACAAAACAATAGTAACTACTGCAACACCATCCCAAGTCCCGAAACTCACTAAAAACACTGAAAAAGTAAAGAATTCGCATAATCCTATTAAAACTAAAAGCCCTGTAGTCATGAGCATTTCCACGAACTTTGACAGGAAGCAACTACCACGTATCTCACGGGTGGACCGTAAGCCATATATGGATCAGAAAGCACTGGCAAAGTATCGTGAAATAATAGAAGAACTAAGAGCATACGACGACATAGGAGAACTAAAGCCCCCTCGAAAGGCCAATAGAGCTTTGAATACCCCCCTATCTCAGCTATCCTTCACAATGCAGCCCCTATGCCCCGTTTATACCTGCGATAAGGGGCGGCCAACTTTTACAGCAGATAGGTGTTTAGATTTCGGGACATCAACCACTTTGTCACACGTTGATTTAGATTAATAATAGAGAATATCGGACAAAAATAATATTTTTTGGAATATTTTGCCTTTTGTAAATCCAAAGAAAAGACTATGAAATAATACCTACTAAAAATATTGTTTAGCTTTAATCTTTATAATTTTTAATGTTTTTTATCTAAAGGAAAGTTAATAAATGCTTGTTTGCCGTTATGGTATTTGATGTGTGTGATAACAGAACGTTTTAGTTGAAGGTTTATTGAACGATTAGAGTAGGTATTTGGCGTTGTGTACAGAGGTTGAGATTTAGAGGACATAATAGTAGATTTTTATACAAAGGGCTAAAATGACCCATTATATGAAACCGAGTTATAATGGTATTAAAGTATTTAGAGAAAAATTCTAAAGATTTCGCGTCAATGTAGCCACAACGCTATGCACACATAATCAGTGTATTCCCGTTGTCCCCGTTTGCGATATCCCCGTCACGGGGACAGCGGGACGTGATTAAATTTATTTCCCGTTGTCCCCTTATCGTACGAAGTAAACCTTTTTTAAATCGAAACAGTTAGGTTAGAACTGTGACCACACAACGCTCGTGCGTTGTGTGGTCACAGTTCTAACCTAACTGTAACGAGCGAGCGAAGCGAGCGGTGCCGCGCCGGTGGCGAGTGCCAGAAACATATTTTTGAATGTAAAACCAAACCACGGGGACAACTGGAAGTATTATTAAGTACCGCTGTCCCCGTAGGACGGCCACACGGCGTACGGGGACAACGGGAATACACGACATAACCACACATTCTACCGAAAATATCGCCGCTTTTAGTTCCATTTTCAAAAATAAAATGTTTTTCTTTTTTTATGAACCAGTAATAAGTCGAGTCTTTATTCTGCGGTTAGCCCCCCTCCCCGACCTCCACCAGGTACGAATATCAACTCCGTGTATGTATTCGTGCTTAAACCAATATAAACCGTTTAACCGAGTCCGTGCGTAGTTCACTCTTACATGCTCCGGGAAAATCCCTTACATATGTAAGTAATTCGACATGGTATTCGTCGTTTACACCAATTAATCGAGTACTCGATTCACAATTTTTTATATTCGTGGCGAGTAAGTTTGTCTATTAGTTTCCCACCATATAAATCTACTATTAGTTTGTTAGCAGCAAGGAAATCAGGGCAGCCCCTATAATTGAACGTTATTGAACATCGGTTAACTGTATGGAACTTCCATTGGAATGGGCGAAGTAAACCTAAGTTAACCGTAATGGTTTTTTCTCACAATGAATCTCGCAATGAATATTGTTGAACTGTCAAATTGAAACCGATAGTGTGTTACAGTCTTTAGTCTGAGTTTCACTGTGCCCGTCATGTTTTTACTTTGAGTATTTATACTCACTCAAGTGTTTTTATGAGCTACTGATACAGAACTGTACACACAGTCATCTAGTTAGCAAAACCCAAAACCTAACAAAGCTTATCGAGGTAAGGTTGAATTGGGTTGAAACTCTTTGTATTATAAAAAAAATGCATAATGTCAAAACAATAAGGCTGTCTCGATTGATGCCTTCAAAAATAGAAAATGAATTTCAAAATTCATGACAAAATGTTGTTGGCAAACTGTTAAATTGAAAACGTTCTGAAAGCTAAATTATAGAGTTCTTCGATTAATTCTGGAAGTTCAAGGTTTGGAAACATGCATTTAAATTAAATACTAGTAAAGTCAACTTATGTGTAAATAATTAAAAATGGCTCTCGCGGATTCAATTTTCTTGTTCGAGATAATAGTTGAAGAATTAACAAGCTTTGTCAATTGCAGCGACTTTTGCATCAGAGGTCAATTTGCAGATGTATTTAATGTTCATCTTAAAGATCCCAATGAACTAGAATGGTTTTTGCCAAAGCGGCCTGGGAAACTGAAGAGTAAGCGGAAATTAATAAAAACTAAGAACGGCAAGGGCCCTGACAGGTCGTCAACGGCAGCTACAGTGCAGACGGGGCAAACCATCTTATTTGCGATTAATGTAGACATCCTGATTTCAAACATGAAACAGTACCCATTGGAGTTGTCGCTGTGGAGTAAGGCTGTACCTGACTACAAAATTGGATCGACTCACATTCCGTGGAGTGCACCGTATTACGAATATTTGAATAAGCTCCACAGGAGGCCAGGACAGCAACCGATCTGTGTTAGAGGCGATTACAATGTATTTGACGAGGTTACTTCGAAACGTATAGCCGTCATTAAACTGAACGTAAAATTAAGGCACTTTAAAGAAAATATTACTACTCAATTTAGGTCTATTTCTCAGGAAACCCAACAAACTGTTACGAACACTGGCTTAAATTCTAAGCCCGTTAGCGTGTTATCTGAAGAAACTGGTACTATAAAAACGATTTATAGTGATGACAAACGTAGACCTATTCGCACCAAAAAGAGGAACATTAAAACAAAAGAAACTAAGAGTATTGTCGAACTTAGCAGTAAGGAACGCGTCACTGAAGTCGAAAGTGCTGAAGCGGATAGTAAAATCAATAATAGAAGATTAAATAGTAGCATTATCCCTTTAGTGAGAAGTGATAGAAACTTAGATAAAAATCCAACTTTAGCTGTTATAAAATCCAAATCCTGTTCATCAATTGATCAAAGAAATACTAACATATTAACTAACTACATTTTCGAGGGCACGCCTGCAGGGCCATTTGGTAACCAGGTCTATTGTGTTCGTTATTTTACAGTAGAAAATGACTTTGTTGACTCTCCATCTGCAAAGACTGTATCTCCAAAGTCTGCAACTCAAAGCACTCCTACTTCAAACTCTCCAAAGTCTGCAAAATCTGTGATAGTTTCCTCAGAAAATTTGAAATCCGAAAAATCTGACGAATTGCAAGAGAAAGAAAGATACAAAATTAGAATATGCAAGAGTGAATGTGATAATATTAAAAAATCTGCTGGCTTACCTGGCACGCAAAGTACTTGTTCTTTGGATTTACCACAAAAAGCATCACATTTCATCACAGTGAAAAAATGTGATGATGTCAAATGCGGGTTTGAAAAAATGAGGGAAGTTCCTTCGCCACCAGATGATAGCATTTTGTTAGACCTGAGTACTCGGCGAGAAGACTGCTGCAATCTCTCCGAGAAAGTGGAGCAAGTGGTAGCGGGATTAAAAGCGAAGATGAAATTTGGTAGCGAACCTTGTTATTGTGAATGCGAATGTAAATTTGGCTTCATGAAGAAAACAAGATATTGTGAAATATGCGGCGGCTTTGAAACCTTCGGTGAAGACTATGGAAGAAAACCTGGATACGAATTGCCTTTTCCCTGTCCGATCTTCCACAAATTAGGTGAAAAAAACAAGATGAAGCTAACTGCGTCTGTTAGCGACACTAAGAATAAGAAAGAGAAAGAAGTAACGAAAGAAGTAACAAAAAAGGGAAAAAAGAAAAAAACTGACAGCAGATTTAAGTTTAACTACGGCTATACAGGTATACGTACGTATTTTTTTAGTTCATGATAATTGTTACTGAATTTTTATTGATTATTATCGATGTAATTTCCTTCATATTATAGCGCCTCATATTGGACACAGCCGCTGCGCATTGCCTTGTGTTGGCACTTTGAATGCGGTACCCAAGCGCATGGGCTGGCTCTGGTCTTGTGAAAACGTACCTGGGATGAAGGTACGTACTGATGACTATAGCTTTATACCTATTGGAAGAAGTGAAGATTTTTATTTATTTTTTTGTTTATAGTACCGGCCCTTGTGGAAGCCTGGTGCGGCGAATAAGCACGTAGTGAGATTACTTAAAATGGCCAAGAATCCTGGCGAATTCTTGGCTAAAAAGAGAAAGAAAGTTTTAGGAAAGCCAAAGAGACCACTAAAGCGGCCGTTACTAACTGTGCAGAAGAAAGATGGTGAATACACTGTGACCATGGAAACCATGAGAACTTTCTTAAAACCGAGGACTTTTAATCAATACCCGTATGAAGACAAGCCTTTGGTGACTTACACAATCGGGAGGACTTCAGAAGAAAACCTACAAAGAAAGATAAAGAAAGAACGTGCACAAAGACGGCTGGAGAGACTTCAACGCGACCTCGTTCAAAGCGCATTTAGAGATATGTGTCAGGAGATTTGTATAAAGACATACCAACAAGCGCTTGGTATGCTGCCTGATGCCGAAAAACCCGACTGTACCTGTTACCCAGCACAGCCTGGTCCTGATGACGTAGACCTGGATCACTCCTGCTCTTGTTCCGAAGACAAGGACTTGTCTGAGTCTGACACTGACTCTGATGAATGGATTGTTGAATTTACTCCCCCTACTGCTACATTCGATCCAACGTTCAAAACCAAAAAAGTACTAACTGCAGATAATACAACTCAATATGCGTTCACAGACTACAAAATAAAACTATTAGATAGGTTAGGAAATCCAGTGCCAAGGTTCTTTAAAGGTCCTGATGGTAAACAGCAATGCAGCGATTTAGGTGGATTTTGGGACCCAAATCATAAATGGCTAGAGATTAACGTGGACGGTTTTATAGGACCTGATGAGAAATGGGCTCCGCATATCTTCTTAGGACCTAATGGAGAGGCAGTCGATGGTGAAACTGGAAAATTCCAAGCCCCGGATGGTAAGTGGTTGGTTATAGGAGTTGATGGATATGTTGATCAAGGCAAATGGAAGTTCTACCCTAGGTCAAGAAGTCCAGTGCCAAAAAAGCATAAGTCCTGGAAAAAAACCGCCGGTGACACAAAGGAAGACAAGCGATCCGTGGCCACTTGGAGTTGCTTCGGCAGTGTATCTCCGAAACATTTATCCAAAATGGGGATTGTCGGTCATGGACACGATAAGAAGGTATTATATTCAAAATTACAAGACATGTTGGCGCAAGGGGAAGATGTAAACATTCCACAGCTTGCAACAGTACCGCGGTCAAATAAGTCTAGAGGAAAACATGACACTGCTCGAACACGCACTTTTATTGAGAGAACACAATGTAAACATTCCACTCCTTCAGATAAAGGAATAGTGGCTGTGGATGGCCACGGGAATAGGACATATTTTAGATTGAAAGATTATGATAATACAAGGCCCAAAGATAGGATGACCTCGCTTACAAATAAGGGTATTAGTGTAAGCTCATTCCATTTGCCGTGTTTCCATTCGTTCATTAGTAGTGAAATTATGAAAAAGCAGCAGTATGACCGCCTAGTGGCGCTCGCTGAACGTCGGGCAGCGGGTGCCGGCCAGAGCCCGGCAAGTAGAGGGGGGCGAAGCCCTGGCACATCCACACAAGCCGACTATACCGGTGTCTACGTAATATAATTAGTTCTGGGTTCATAATATATGAAACGATGTGGTGTAGGAATTTTAAGTAGAATTTATTTGGTATACGTCCTAAGTCAAATTTTGTAACGTTATGGTAACTGTAAGAAAAATAAATTATTTATTTGTATTGGCATTTCATATTTTTACGATTTTACATCTTTATAATTATTATGACAGGGTTCTGCCATTGATAAAGTGATTTTTTTAACACGCTTTTGCCGGCTTTGTAGATTACTCTACATTAAAATAATACCATTTAAACACCACACAAACACAATATAATCAAACTAAAATCTTTCTCATGCTTATGACTCGGGCTGGCTCCCTCTATGAGTGGGATACACAATTACAAACATAATATGTAACTTTATTCAACATCTATACACATCGTAAGACCTATTTAAACTACCAGTACCAAACAACCTACCCCGTTGTTTGAATCAAGTAAGCTATTTTATTTTATTGTTTTTTTCATTTGGCGAAATGTGTATGCACAATGTGTTTCGAATACTGCACCCACAGAGGTGTACCTCTGCCTAGCCCTTTTTGGAATACAGGCTTGAAATTGTTTAGTATTTTTTTTTGTTTTCATTAACGCCATTTAAAACTTTGATCGTAGAGAATTCATTATCATTTTCTCTAATTTCAGGTGGCTCCGGGTTGGAAACCTGGTGCGATATCCAATCGTCTTCTTAAGAAATTAAACAACGCAAAACGGCAAACGCAACCAGAGCAAAGAGTGAAACCGACAAAGAAGACTAATAAAAAGAGGGTCGAGGATAAACCAACCCTCATCATTGGTAAGAGGAACGGGGAGTACCGCGTCGAGATGCAGGTATCTCCCGGGGACAGTGATGTCAATGTAGACCAGCAGCAATGCAGTCCACTGGTATACAGAATCAGCAGAGAAGACAATGAGGAGAGGATTCAAAAACGGTTGAGGAAACGGCGGCGTATTGTCAAAGAGGCGGTCGAGAAAATTTGGGTGGATCCTTATCATCCCGAGGTTTGCGAGAAGACCTGTCTTAGAGCCTACAAAGAGGCCATAGGACTGTCCAACCCTAACAATCCCGAGTGCACATGCAGCGAAGAAGAAGATGAATGTAGTTGTTGTAATGGCGAAGAGGATGACGTTAACAGCTCTGATGGTAGCTCCTTAGATCTCGAATGGGAGATACACTTTTCGCCACCAATCGCGGCCCAAAGTTGATTTTTTTTTGCAGTTCTATATCCCTTGTTTTTGATGTATTTTGAGGTGAAATAAAACAAGAGTTTATACGACGACTTTACTATCTACTTTACTGTTCGCCAGGAGGTTGTTCAGCATGTCCCATATGACGAGTGAGAGGGTAGTGTGAGGTGCTGTCCTTAAGTACAATGGTCCTAATCCTTTGTAGAGGCCGTGGATGCCTTCGGTTCTGTATATTTTGGACAGGCAGTCGAGTAGTCCAGTGTAAAGGATGGCACCGGTTGCTGCAGACCCTGGAAATTGAGTTGGACTTCAAATAAACAGTAATATTATGTTATTGTAAAGATGACCGTAAAAGCTTTAGAGAAAGTCATAGGAATGTAGTTACATAAGATTTTCAATGCATACACTCAAGTCGGTACGGTAATAATAACTTAAGGAGCGGATGGATGCGTAGTTCATACAAACGTAATACCAAAATAATTTGTAAATCAAACATATTCTTAAAGTAGTGTGTCTTTATTCCGATTGGAATACAAAATATATAGGTTCCTAAATATATATTTTGAATGGACGCTGATTTAAACAAGAGCTATGAAAAGTTTTCTATAGAAATTTTCAATTCCTCATATTTCGTCTTTATAAAATATATATTTGGGAACATAGATATTCTGTAATCCAATCGAAATAAATACACACTACCTTACGAATATGTTTGATTTACAAATTATTTTGGTATTACGTTTGTATGAACTACGCATGCTACGCCGGCCCTTTAAGTAAGATCTTCTATTATGCCTTGAAATGAAAGAGGTAACTAAAACTGAAGTAGAATAACCTACTAGAAAGATAGATCGTCTATTTACACTTTAGGTCTAAAACTCAAGTCCTCGTACACTCATGGGTGTGGCGCGAGGAGACGAAATGCCGGGGCGTAACTCCTCTGCCGCCAGAAATCACGACACAGCGGACAGAAGTCGGGTGGGATCTCATGGCGACATGGAGAGTACGATTGTCACGCCCAGCGCTGGGCACGCCACCATTGTGGCGATAAGTCCCCTCTTTGAGGAGTGGCTAGAGGCGCCACGGTGTCCTTACCTTCCGCCTGACGCAGGTCCTCACCGGACACGGTAGTTTCGGGAGGTTCCTGTTCAGGATAAGGCGGGAGGAAACGCCCGGGTGTTACCATTGTGTGTATCGCCCGGAGGACCCAGTGGAGCATACGGTGGAGGCCCTGGTTCAAGCCATGGTTCGGAGCGAGAGTGCATGGGTGGCCGTCACCTCTTTCTGCGAAGCGCTCGCGAAGGAGGTGGCGGAACACGTGAAGGAGAGGCAGAATTCGCGCTCTTTTGCCCCTAGTCGCCGCCCTGCGCGTCATTTGTAGGCCAATTCCCGGCCAGCGTAGGCGCGGGCGCGGGAGCGGACGGTGAGTGATGGGTAGGTCGTCGTCCGATAAGGACCAGGCCCGGGTCGAAGGCGCATCGTGTTCCACGCGCACCTCAATGAGATGTCAGCACAACTTGACGGGGTCCGTTATGGCCAAGGCCTGCCGCCAGAGTTGCGAGTTTGTCTGAAAGGGATATCCTGGCCCTGGCACACAGGCAACTGAAGGAACACGGGTGGGTTTTAGTCTGACACGCCCTCCCGCTTCGTCCAGAGCGGGAGAAGTTATTTGATAATTACCTACACAAAAAAAAAAATGGCTAGAAATCAAAAACATTTATCTACTTATAGGTAAAATTGAGAGCAAGTATTTTACTTGACGAAAGATTCTCCATAGTTATGCACCAGAGAGCTCCCCGATCACCAATAAGCAGCGACAACGTTACCCTGATTATAAAGCCGCGTGTTCACAACATCCATCGGCGTTTCGACACAGGCAACGATCACACCGCATACTATGCTCGCCCCGAAAGACACAAGTCAGTGGCGACTCCCTCGAGCAAGCAGACTTTCCTTGAATCTGAAAATAAACTTGAGAATGTAGTGTACGAACCCTGATTGTATAAACGGACGGTGATGACGTCGAAGGGGCAAATTATGAGGGATACTACCGCCCCGCTTACAGCGCTGGCGCCGAAGGCGAGTCCAAGCGGAGAGTTTGTGAAATAGCCGTGTGACAGCAACTCTTCTTTGGCTCTGAAGTGGAAAATATTAGTTGAGTGTTTGGTTCTAATATTTTCCCGGACTGTTATTTTTTATCAGTTTTCTTTTTTTACGTACTGCGGCTGTGGATTAGGTGACATGTTACTTGGTTCAATATCTATCGACTGGGTGACCAAGATTTAACCAGAACACAATACACGTAATACATTTTTAGGGTTCCGTACCTCAAAAGGAAAAAAGGAACCCTTATAAGATCACTCGTGTGTCTGTCTGTCACAGCTGATCTGCTCCAAATCTACTGGACCGATTAAGTTGGAATTTGGTACATATATGAACTTATGTGACCCAAACACGGAGGTGTTACGTAAATAAATTAATTTTGAATATTGAGGACAATTTTGGGGGGCAAATAAGAAAATTAAAAAAGTTTTGCTGACTGTGCC
Source organism: Tiliacea aurago (assembly GCA_948098905.1). NCBI lineage: Eukaryota > Metazoa > Arthropoda > Insecta > Lepidoptera > Noctuidae > Tiliacea > Tiliacea aurago. The sequence goes on from OX402585.1 coordinate 24,431,744, forward strand.
GAGTGACATATCAAATGAAAGGGCTTGTTTTAAGGATTTCATATATATTTTTATTATAATTTTAAAAGAAATACTTTAGAAATTATTTAAGAAAATAGATGAAAATTACCATTCCCCCCCTTAACTCCCGAAACTACTCAGACTAAAATGTTAAAAAAAAAACAGAAAATAGTTCTTTACTTATAGATTACAGGAAAACCTATAAGTCTGTGATCTTAAAATAACATGGTAAAACACTCAATATTGTGCGTACAAACTTACATTTGCAGTTAGAATGTATGGGGGATCATGTTTTGCAACTACAATGTTAAGTTTGTAGTTGGGATAAATTCATTCCAACTACGGAACCCTTCATTGTGCGTGGTCCGACACGCACTTGGCCGGTTTTTTAAGTTCAATTTTTACGCAGTCGGGTTTTTTTTTTATTTTTTACACTTTTTAGTCAGGAAGACGGTAAATTTGGTTTTTTACTCACTTATAATCGGGTGATAACGACCTCTTACTCACTTACACCAAAAGTTCGGGATAGTTTTTTATCATTTCTCATTTAATTACATTTTAACTTATAATATTATGTATATTTTTGTAATCACCTTTTTAAACCCTTTATTTTGATACCCCACTCGATAGGTTAGGAGATATCTTTTTTTCGAAAACACCTTTTGTCCGGTTTATGGTTCATATTTTTACTGTACCATGCCAGTCTATTGTTGAGCCTGCCATAATGACTATCTATTTAACAATTTTTTATTTTTATTTAAAGAAATTACAATACAGAGGGGTTACCTTAATAATTCTAAACTCGCCAAACTTTTACGTTTGATGGCGAGAGGCGCTCTTTTACACAACAATGAACCCTTACCACTACTTAAATATTATAGGTATTTAGTTCTGTTTGCTAAACTGCAAAAAGTTTTTTAATTTAAAGAGATCCTTTACACATAAAAATAATAAATTAGTGTTGGTTCTCAAATCACGTGAAGCCGTCCTCGCCAATAATCTGTATTGGCGAGGACGGCTTCACGTGATTTGAGAACCAAGACTATTTTTTATTTATTTTTTACATGCAAATTTCGTCATGTTCATATAACTAGAAGTTGGTGAAAGATTAGGACATTTTCAAACTGGCAGTTCGTTATCTAGTTATATTGTCGCATTCAGGAAGTTGAGTTGAATTCTAGCTACGTGCGACATGGGCCTGTTTATCCTTAATCATCAACACCATTGGCAGCAATGTTCTACCCACTGCTGAGTAAAGGCCTTCATAAGCGTTACATAGTTGCAAATACGTAGTAACTTGGTTCTCTCCTAACGTTATACCAATATTTCCTTTCTCCACGACCTGTTAACATTTACCAGGAGGGCAGCCTATAAGCCGTAAAGCTTTCTTACTTGGAAAATATGGTGAGTTGAGCAGCGCTGCCAATGGCCAGCCTCGTGCAGGTCGCGGAGACTCCCGCGAAGAAACCCCTCATACCTTCAGTCTTGTAGATCGTGACGACTCCGTCACACATTCCTGTAACGATAAGAATGGACTGTTGGCAACATTTTTTTGTCCGTGACTATTGGGACCGATGTATAGCAATAATTCCAACCAGCCTATTCGTTGCAATTTCTTGTACTTCTGCATCTTTGTTTCGTTGATGAAATATTTTATAATATTTCGCGACCTCTCGTTTTAGCAACTTAAGACCATTTTGGTTACCCATTGAAAGGGTTTTCGATAGGGTTATTCTAAGCGGTTAAACAAAAACGGGGTTTCTGATAGGGTTTTTCTAAAATGGTAACCAAAATGGTCCCTGAGTCTACCCAGGGACCATTTTGGTTACTATAGAATTGGTACTATAGAGATAGAATTGGTCATGCTACGCGTGCTGGGCGGATATAGAAATAACATAATATGATTTTTTCATGTTACTGGGTTTCAAATAGGTATAGAACCCATTGAATGGGTTATCGTGTAAGCCTTTCAATGGGTTTCTAGTATAAAACCCTTTCAATGGGTTACATCATGATAAAGGTAACCCATTGAATGGGTTACCCCTTCGAAAGGCTTAACTCTTAACCGGGGTTGTACGGTCCCTGCTTAAGACTCAGATATATGCCAGTGACCTTGAGTGGTTAGCTTGCGTGTTCTGTACTGAGCTCACGCAACGCGTCGTACGTTCAGCCAGTAATAGGACTCGTCCATCAAGGAGCGCCGTCCCCAATTTTGCGCATTATTAATTTGTTATACACAAAACAAAAGGTATTTTAATGAAACGCGTATACTAAAAGATCTATAATTTAATTATCTTTAAATTGGTGAAGGTTTCAGAAAAATACGCTTGGTAGATTTTGCGCCATTCTCGGTTTTTTATCCGCGTTATATATAACTTTACAAATTAATTTCACTATGTAATATAAACATAATCTAAAATAATCACATATTAAGTTATTGAAAAATGCTATAATTTAACATATTTTTTTTTTCAAATCATTCACACTACTCGTTTAGACGTGACCTTCAGTATAAAATCATTAAAATTCGGTTATTCGGACCACATCTTATAAATTATTTTCTTAGATTCTGCCACAACCAATCCACTTCAAGTAGTCATCGTTCAGCCGAGATCAAACCCTGGTATTCGCTTGTCGCTCTAAAGAGATCCCTAAAATAGGACTGCTATTACCTTTATACTTATGCTGCCTTCCAACAGCTATGCTAGGGTGTGCGCCTGACTGTATCCTGGTCTTCACCACCGAGGCAGGGTTGCAAGTAACACCGCCCATGATACCACTCACACCTGACCAGAAGATGGCCTTTTCTATGCTTATTTCACCATCTTTGTTTTTAGTCCAGCCGTTGACCTCTGCGACGTGGTACATGCCTAACCTGAAATGATATTTAAGATGATAATTATGAAATTGAAGGCAGTTTACGAGAAAAAGGTTCAAAAGTTATTTAGACTGTGATTTTTTCGTCACATTGTATCTTTATTGCTAAACAGCGGGGTAAACACACTACCAGTAGCATTTTGATAGTTCAAAAACATTCATACCCAATGCATGTTCCATCAAAATCAGCTGTTCCCTACATTTTGACGAGTTATTCGAACGTAAATGTAGGGAACAGCTGATATTTTTTCGCGATTTCAGGTTTGGTCCCTTAGTAAAAGTCGTTCATAATGATGAGTACAATGACCCCTTAAGAGGTTGTGCGTTAATTCTGGGACATGTAGGTTAGGTAGTAAATTATCATTACCTGACAGAATTCATAGTGAACCCCAGCACCATAGCTGGTGCTAGCCCCTTCTGTAATGCCATCGCGCCATCAGCCCGCGCGATCACATACACCGCGTGAAAGATCCCCCGATACCGCGTTTTGACCTCGGTGCGCGCGCGCAGCTCTCCTTGGAGCTGCAGCCGAGTCTTCACGACGTCCATCGGGTTTGTGAAGATCGTTGCGCCGGAGCCCGCTAGGCCGCCAATAATGAAGTCCATTTTTAAGTTACTATAATTTTAAGGGCAGAAAAATGGGTGTTTTTAGTAAATCTTAGAAAAGTTGAGGCAGGTAGAGCGTAAGTGTGCAGTTTGCAGTACAAGGAAGGTTCAAAATTGAATGTAATAAGTACCTAATTAGTTAAAGTGATTATTTCAGAAAATTACAGTAATTGTACTAACAGTCTACCGTCTACTGATACTGATTTTAACTACCCTACGAGTATTATGTTTAATCAAATGACATTTGACTGTCAACTATGTAGCGACACTTGGATAGTCGAGTATGATGTAACGCAATGAAAATATCCGGCGCAAAAAATACAGTGGACAGGAAAAGGTTTATAGAAAAATTTTAATCGAATAGAATAGTAAAATATAGTTTGATATTCCCAATAAAAAAAATTGAAGTTACTTCACAAAAAATAAACTTTGGCGTCGAATATCAGTAAATATTTAAGTCAATATTTTCAGCGAAAACAAACTTTTTTTTTTAGTATTCTATTTGCATTAGCTTTGTTTTAAAACTTTAACTGGACAATTATTTAATATAATGTGTATATTCCGAATAATCTAAATAAAACCCGTAAAATAAATGCCCATTCGCAGTTTAGTCACATCGTCAACACAAATGTTTATTCAATTTTCAACCTTATTTGACGCGGCCGCTGGCTGAACGCTGGCCCTCAAAATACAGGTCAAATAAATGTTTTTATTATTATTAGTCTGAATTTGGAAAAGCTCCGCGGCTTCTTTTACACAAAGATGTTGGGTGGTGGTCTTCTAAAGTACCTACCCCTCTGTCTTGTAACTACTCCTTTAGGAACAAAAAAAAAAGAAGTGTATTTCGGGTGGCATAGACCCATAAAAACTTTAACCTGGTACCTACATATTTCTTAACATTTTTTTTTTGCCATGACCCACTGATTCTGAAAGGGACAGTCAAACCGTACAGCTATTGCGTTCAGAATGCCGTAATTGCTACCCCATATACGGACCAGCAGGGATGCTGCTTTTGCATGTTGGCCTAGCAACCATCAGTGCGCGCTTCAGCATACATCCCAGACGCGCTGCACCGCCACGGCACAACCAACAACATCCTGAACGCATTATTGTACTGAGTGCGCAGGGCTCTGTAGGCTCGCTGCGTATATCTCACCCACAGGCCGCTTGACTAGGACTGGCAATAAGCTTTGAATAGCGCAATCTTCACTTCTCTCGTGCTTCGTGCGAACAAAATCAAGCGAGACTTGTTTTGGAAAGAAACTATTTAGCTATCAATGAGGTCAATATGAAGAAACTGCCGTACGTTTAAAGTCTGGCACATCGCCATCTGATCTCATCACCAGTGATAGATAGATGCCTACTTCATGCTACTAATGAATTACTCACAAATATAAACAGCACGTTTAATAGTTTCACGTGGTGTTTTGGAGTTTTTACACTTATGGCGTGATTTATGGACTAGGTACTTATTAATTTATAGTTTAGGTACTTATTAATTTTTTCAACGTAATATTTGTTAGGTACTATAACACCGTTTTTTGGTTTTGCTGTTCGTGTTCCGGCACCATTTCTTGCCATATCAGCCTTGTCTAGGTAGGGCTGCTCCATCGTTGAAGCCGTTTACAAGCGTTTAAATATTTCCTTATTTTTTCTTCTTCGGCGGTCGTAGTAGGTACAGAGGCGACAGGGCGTAAAATATAAGAAAGAGCGTCAGTTTTTACGACACGGATATAAATAATAATTAATAAATCTTTATGACGACATGTTAATATACCACAATTTTTACAACTTATTAAATCATGATCAACGTTGAAATCATCGCTGCCACAGCCATCACTTGATTTTGGCATAGACTGGTAATCTGTGGTAACATAATATAACTTGTGCGTCTCTGAACTCGAATGGAGATAGATCGAAATGTTCTTTTTCGGTATGATAGACAACCAGTTGGAGGACTTTGTTTGATTTTTTTCGAAATTGATCGTTCAATCGCTCTTCTTTTGATAGAGGACAATTTGAACAAGATGTATCTAAGAGTTCGTCATCGAGAGTGTCTTTCTCTTTATTTATTTTTGTCGAAATTCATTTTGTTCAATAGTTCTTCTTTTGATAGAGAAATGTTTGAACAAGACGGTATCCAAGAGTTTGTCATCGAGAGTGTCTTTCTCTTTGAGGCTTTCATTTTTGATAGAGCGGAGAATGCTAGACCATCTTCGTGAACGGGTAGAGAGAATAAATCAGTTTCCAAGGGTGGAGATATCGCCTCCTAGTACAAAATTGGTACGCAGTGTGTTTGTTAGCGGTTCGAAGAATTGGTTTACGTTATCTAAGACTCTTAATAGGAATTGAGCTGCTTTAGTAAGGGCAGTGTAGGCAGCTTGGGGCGAGTCTTTAGTGATAAGTGAACGTTTTTCTGTTGTAGATTGCCAATTGTTAATTTTCTTGTTTACCAAGTTTTCTTTTCCTTCGCCAATATAACTACCAAGGAAGCGTGATCCGGTTGTGATGGTTATGTTAACCTTTCTAATTTACGCGATCGAATTCGGTCGCAAAGTCCTAATGGAGTCTCTAGACGGTCAAAATTGCTTGACAAGATTGTGATTTTTCCGTGCTTGTCAAGCAATTTTGACTGTCTAGGGAACCCATTAGGACTTTGCGACCGAATTATGTTGTAAAGAGATCGCTATCTATGTCGAGACTGCAGGCCCTGGGTATTTGGCCTAGGCATATCTGGGCACTTGGCACGCCACAATTGTGGCGATAAGTCCCCTATTTGAGGAGTGGCCTGACGCAGGTCGTCACCGGACACGGTTGTTTCGGGAGGTTCCTATTCAGAATAAAGCGGGAGGAAACGCCCGGGTGTCACCACTGTGTGGATCGCCCGGAGGACACAGTGGAGCATACGGTGGAGGTCTGCCCTGCTTGGGCGGAGCACCGCCGTGTCCTCACGGAGGCGATCGGCGGCGGCGATCTCTCGCGTCCGGCTCTGGTTCGGAACGAGAGTGCATGGCAGGCCGTCACCTCCTTCTGTGAAACAGTAATGCTCGCGAAGGAGGAGGCGGCACGCGTGAGGGAAAGGCAAAATCCACGCCCTCGCACCCCTAGTCGCCGCAGGAGATGCCTCGAGCGTCGGGAATCAAAGGCCGATTCCCGGCCACCGTAGGTGCGGGTTTGCGGACGGTAAGCGATGGGTAGCTCACCGTCCGATAAGGACCAGGCCCGGGTCGACGGCGCGTTGTGTTCTACGCGCGCCTCAAAGAGATGTCAGCACCAAACGGGGTCTGAAAGGGCCAATGCCTGCCAGGGTTACGAGTCTGCCCGAAAGGGATATTGTGGCCCTGGCACACAGGCATTTGAAGGAACACGGGTGGGTTTTAGTCAGTAAAAGTCTGACATACCCTCCTGCTCCGCCCAGAGCGGGAGAAGTTATTTGATAATTCCCCACCCAAAAAAAAAAGGCCCTGGGCATTTTTCTTGGGATCCCATTAGGACTTTGCGACCGAATTCGGTCGTAAAGCGATTGCTATCTATGTCGAGACTGCAGGCCCTGGGCATTTGTCTAGGTCGACTTAACGTAAGGGCTTGTTTTCAGCTCCATGGTACAAAATTGTTATTTAAATGCATTATTAATTGTGCTACTGCAATACTCAAATGCAGACTTGTTTCTCTAAATCGTAGCAAGCAATCTTTCCAATTTTCTGATGCGGTCCTTGTTTGTCCACCACCGTTGTGTAATTTTGTCGCAACTAATTCCACATGTTCACTAGCATTTTTCTGTTTGTATTTGATTATTACGTCACCTTCCAGCCAACCACTGCAATAGCATTGAGCGCTACTGCATTGCGGATATTAGCACTGGTCTTAGTTAAATGTCAAAATAATTGTTTTACATATTCCTACTCACATTATTTTTTCCTATTATGAACTTGAATACAGATATGAAAAAATGTCGCGTTTTATTTTTTAGATTTTGTCTCTTACAATAAGCAATAAATAGTAGCCAGCGAAATCATTAAGCCCCCACTAGTTACACATTTATTATAATTAATAAATATTCGAACGCAATTAATTAACACAAAAAAAAAAAAACATTTGAACTCACCTTCTACTATAAACGCGTTATTTTATATCTTAGTAAATAAATTAAAACAAGAATCGCACGGATATTTCATCGTATAAATAGATTGAATTTATTATTACAATACTAATTACAGTGAAATAAGACATAAAATGTCAAAGGCGCGTAGCATTGAAAAATACAGGCATAACAAACTCGCGAGTTTTACAATCAAGCGATTATGACTATTATTTTGACGATTATAGAGTTAAAAACCGAACTACATTCATTTGACAGTTGAAGTACCACGTGTTTTGATAAGTAGTTTATAGTGACGTTTAACTGACGTAATAAATAATTTTGGCGCGTGAATGCGGAAGAGCGACGGTGTTACATAACTCAGTCGGCCGACGGACGGCCCGACGGTTGAGCAAATACTGGTGATGGTGAGATGAGATTTCACGGCCACACAAACGCGGTTGAATGAACCATTTTGTTTTCAGAAATAGCATGGCTTTTAGCATTGGAGAGTTGGATGGGGCAATTCCCTTGTGCTATTGATTATAACTGTAATGATCCAAACTTTGCAAGGCAGAATGAGGCTTAGCCTTAGTTACGGCCTGTAAACGTTACTAGGCAATTAAAAAATGTACTTATTACTCTCTAGTCTGCACAAAAAAAAAAATTAAATGACTAGGTATACAACATTAGATTTTGTTTACACTAAACCCGAAAAGGGGTCATTGTACTCATCATTTTGATTTTTTTTTATACCTTGCAACCTTGAAATCGCGAAAAAAAAATCTGCTGTTCCATACATTTGTGTTCACTTAAATCGACAAAATATATGGAATAGCTGATTTTTTTTTTTCGTGATTTCAAGGTTGGTCCAGGTGATAGACCAGGTACTTACATTGTTGTTACACAAGAGCATACTCTGCATAGCTCCAAAAGTCTTTAATAAGCTACCAAATGACTTAAAAGATTTAAACTTGACACAATTTAAACGTAAACTAAATATTTTTTATTAGACAAATGCAACAACAACACCATTGACGAATTCCTAGTTGACATGTGACTGACCATTCTATGTATTTTTCTTTTAATGTAAGATTCGTATTATTTACATTATGTTTATTTATATATTGCAATAGGTATATTTTTTCTGTATTTTAATTTATATACTTAGATATTACATAGGTACTATACTTTATGCTAAATACTTCTTAATGTTTAATTTCTGATATTGTAATTTAACAATCCATACCTGATAGGGTAGATTTTTGAGGTTCTATAAAATATTTTGTAAGACCCTGTTATATTACCAAAAATAGCATTAATAAAAACTTTGACTTTATTTATTGTTGTCGATATTTTATATATTAATATAAGCTTCATGTAAAGCTGAATGTAGTCGGTGTTGAATGAGAAGATTTTGGCTCTTATTAAGATGTTTTATATTCCCGGTGAATGTATTTAACAGATCAAAGTTGCAAAGGGACAACATAGTGTAAACACTGTAGGATCTTTTGTTGTTCTCTGTTTATTGTTAATACCAAAAATCTATTATTTACAGAAGTTTTGGGCGACAGGTCTTGGCCGAGTTCCTCGCATAAACAACGCACCATCTCCTTGCTTATTTTATAATTCTACAGGAACTCGCGAGCTCTTTAATAGTATTTCTTCCCCATCTTCACTGTTTTTCTTTAAAAAACCTAAATAATTTCGGCGATTTGAACCCAACATTTTAATTTCAGCCTATTTTAATATGATAACAAAGCACCCTATTATAATATGATAACAAAGCACCGCCTAAAACGCCAACCCGACATACTTTTCATACTTGAAACGCTCGTTCGTGATTATGGCGTTGCAACACAACTTTCTTTGAAAATTTTGAACCAGTAGGTATCTTGTGCACTATATCTAGGTATATAAAGCAAGCAAGCAAAAATAAAAAAATTGGAGAAACAAATTCTGTATATAATATAAGCCTGTAAAAAAACTGCTTTTTTGCACAAATACCTAAACTTTGGCCGTTCATAATGTACGCATAAATTATAAATATCAAAAAAACATTACGATGGAAACCTTGCAAATGTTATGGAGATTCTAAATTACCAACATCTATTTCGCAAACTTAAAACACGTATTTCCTGGAAGTTTTATGAAATTCCCGCACACTATTTTTCGTTCAATGTTATCGTGTTCTCACTCGCTTATTAGTAGTTCTCACTTGCGCTGGATGAAACAACAAGCTTTTCGACCATGCTCGCGTTGACGATAGACGGACCGGGAAGGGCGAAAAAACAACTAACGAATCTTTATCTAGGTTCTTTTTTATGTAGACTATTTCCGTAGAAAGGTTTCTATCCGAAACTGTCAACATCAGAGAAAAATAGTAAGTCATGCTTGACGCGGTTGTAGACCATACATGTATATACACTTTGTAGACAGTTGTCTAGGGTAGAGAAGACGTGTCTCTTCACATTTGATTTTGTATTCGCCGTGCAAAGACAGTAGTAAACTTTCTACTACTTATTTAAATTTAAATTTAATTGCAATTATTTATTTCAATTGTATTTTCATTTTAATTTGTTTTCGATTATTTATTTGGATTTTATGATATTAGCGCATTAATTGAACGTGTCATGACTAATATAGTTTTAATATATTATTGTAATACTAACAATATATGGACCAAATTTAGGTCTGAATTAAATGTTTTTTTTTCAGTTTTTACAGGAGAGTGTATTGGCAGTTTAGAGCCATACACTATATCAAATCACATTAAACAACAAAAGCAGTAGGTACTTTTTTCAGATTCCCGTAGTAGTACCTACCTATTCAGGCCTTAGAACAAAATCAACTTCATAGTAAAATTCACAGTAAAATCGTTGTAGAAGTTAAGAGCTTGTTATTTGACTGTTCCCAAAACGGCTTGGACGTCGAAATAGCCTGGATCCCTGATCACTCGGGTATTGTGGGCAATAAGTACGCTGACTTGTTAGCAAAGTATGCCACATTCAATCCGGCTGATCGAAACCACTACGTTGCTCATAGCTACGATGCGAAATGGTGCCAGACCCAAGTTATTATATAGTACGTCTCGTAGTCGTGAACAAAAACATGGAGGAACACCTCAAAAACCAAGGGCGCCTACTACGCAGCTACACAGCCCAACATCCAACAGAAATCATGGTTTGTCAAATGCCCAAAAGAACTGTTTCGTAACTTTGTAAACTAAGACTCGGCCATTGTTGTAGCCCAGTGTTCCTGAGCAAGATCCATGTTCGGGGCAATTCCCTATGTGAATGCGGTCTTGCAATACATAGGTATGATCCAAAGTACCATCCGTCAATCAATGAATCAACTCAGCCTATCGCTAAGTACCATCCGTACTTTGGATCATATATTTTTCTCCTGGTCCTTGAACATCAAATACTTTGACCTCTATCGAAAAATATCCAAATGTAACATTCCTCTCCTAACTAACTTCGATTCCTTTTTATCCCACTTCTCCCCCAAAATCCAAATTTAAGCCACATTTTTAAATTAAAATAAATAATAATTTTAACTGGTGCGTAAAATAACTAGTTATGTATTTTAGTGTAGTTTTTGTGTTCACCATATTTTATACATAATATAAGTTTGTAAATTAGAATACCACTTGTTTTTACTCACCCTTGTTTCCCTCCGTGCAGTTACTAACATTTAGCTAGGTACCACAAAGTACAAAGTTCGATGGCCCGCGACTCTGCGATGCCGACTCCACGTGACGCTGGCAGAATAGTCGACACCGGCTAAATTGGCAAGAAAAACAAATGATAAACAACCTTTTAGAACTGAAAGCGCACTCTGTTATGCTACTTCAAATATGCAGCCTGCCCGTCATGACATACGGTGCCGAAACGTGGACACTGACAGTCGGGCTGGTCGACTAATTCAAGGTCGCCCAGCGCGCTATGGAGCGGGCTATGCTTGGAGTCTGTTTGAAGGATAAAATCAGTAATGAAATTATCCGGAAAAGAACTGGAGTTATCGACATAGCTTGCAGAGTAAGCAAACTGAAGTGGCAGTGGGCTGGCCATGATTGTCGAAGGACCGATGCCAGATGGAGCAGACGAGTCCTGGCAAGCGTAGTGTGGGTGGGACGCCCCCCAGCTAGATGGACCGACGACCTTAAGAAGATGGCTGGGTCAGACTGAATGCGGAAGGCGGAGGACAGGGTGTTGTGGCACAGCCTGGGAGAGGCCTATGTCCAGCAGTGGACTGCGATAGGCTGAGTTGATTGACATGTTTCAACATAGTCCACATTCTAATATAATTTACTTCTGCTAAGTAACCCCTTTACTTAGCAGAAGTAAATTATATTAGAACTTTTATTAATTACAAAGAATTCCTTTAAGTTTTATGATTTGAAATCAAGATCGGAAGTGGATAAACAGTCTTTCGACAATATACTATTTAAAAGCTGAATTACTAAGCTACAATTGGATGCAAGTGTTAAATAAAAAAAAAACAAAAAAAATGAGCACAGCTTCCAACAGTCCTTTTCCCAATTATGCAACTGCAATAATAATCAGAGCTTTGCCAACTAGTATCTGTCAATTTCAAGAAAATATAATTATGTGTAATACAATCTATTAATATAGTGGGGAGGGTGACTGTCTCTTATGATGACGAAATGCCTGGAATATTTATTATTTAATCTTTACTTCCTTCTATAGTAACAGTTGGCTGAATATATTACCCCTATTAAGAGAGAGCCTGTTTACTTTGTTATATTCCTAAATAAAACTAAATCTGGCATATCCATGGTGGGGAATGTATTCAGCTGTGGTATTTGAGCATTTATCTGGATAAAACTGGCTCGGCATCAATTGGCCGTTGATTTATAAAGTCTTAATAATCTACTGCTGTTTGAATTATTTTCCAGAATATTGGTATTAAAATCACCACAAATAATTTCAGCTTTGTTAATGGATGCAAGTTTTGCTAGTAAGTACATCTTTCATTATTGACTCAAATAAAGAAAAGTTCTGCTTATTAGGGGGTCTGTACAACACATCATGCTTATCTAGCTAAACATGGGACAGTTTGATGCAATGTTCAACTTATAAACCAACTATATCATTATGTTGCTTAGATTTAAATGGCTTATTCCGTTTATCCACCCTAAAACAGCCACCCTAGGGTGGACTCGGAAACGCGAGTTCATGTATCCACCCCAGACAGGGTGCATAATAGGAATTCATATATTATGTTTCTTCCGATTTTCCCCCTCGGCTGTGTACAGTCATTTAGAGAAACATGATAGAAACTGGCCAAAGATACTTAGTGAACATTAGAAGTATGTATTTCTAAGCTGAAAATAGATTTGTTTACTTACTTTGGTGTACTCTTTTTTATTTATTTTTAGTTACGTAATGATTTTTTTTGTTTAATGAAAATGTGATTTGTAGAAATACAGGATGCAAGTTTTTATTATAATAGATAAGTTTATTTCACTGTCGACTGTACTTGGGGTAAAAAGTCGGAAGAACAATCAGAATTCCGATTATCCACCCTGTTCAGGGTGGAGATGGACACGCGTCTCCGAGTATCCACCTTAGGGTGGTTGTTTTAGGGTGCAAAATGGAATAAGCCATTTAATTTTTTTTTTATCAAGATGAGAGAACCTCCACCCAGCATAGATTTACAGTTAAAACAACTGCACATAATTTATCTTATTTAATTAGCATTTGGTTATCCTTTAACAATGTTCAGTAAAACAAACTATGTCAAAGTTTGTTTTTTCCAAAAACATTTCAATACTCTAATAATTTGGAAGAAATACCTTGAGTATTTTGATGTAACAATGACAAGCCTCGATGGAAGACAGCGTCCATGGGTGAGCTTGAAACTTTAAACGGGGGCTCCGGCCAGTGCTGCCGCACCCAATGATCCCGTGCCTGCTTCTATCCTGCCAGCAGTGGCATAACGACTGTAAATGCAAACCCCAAAAGAAAGGTCGTGAGAAATGCTCGTCGCTGACTTTACTGATTTATGTGACCCCTTGCATGTTTACATTGACCATTTTTAATACATTCGTTTAATGTCGGATATATTAGTCTATGAATGTCGGTACACTTTAAAATTTGAGTTTCCTTTTCTTTTAATCTACCCATAGCATTTAGGCATTTAGTTAATTTTTTCTCACTACATTTAGCTTGCCGGTAGATGTTTTTTTCTGTAGTGACGTGACGTCTGTCGGTCTGTCAGACTGTCAGTGTCATTTTTGGTTTTCTAATGACGTTACGTTTCGTTACAATCGTTACTTGCACTACTGTGAATAGCTATGCAGTTAGTTATTGCGAGTTGTCGCGGTCCTTTGGACTGCAAAGCAGCCCTAGGAAATCCCAGGCCATGATTATCGGCGGCATGATATGCGTAACGGGCTCAATGTTGCGTCGCTGTCTCCACTCTGTTTGAATGGAGTTCAGATTGAATACCCAAATACCTATGGTTAAAAACCTGGGGATGACCACTGATTCTTACTTATTGTGGACTGCGCTCATGTTGCTCAAGTCAGTCGCAAAGTGCACTACACGTTCCATTCGTTGAAATGTCTTCCCTTGAACACTAAAATCTCCCTTGCTCAAATTTTCATTCTGCCCATTATATATTAGGTACACCAATGCATGTTATTTGGATGCCATCGAGGAGCTTGTAAATAAACTTAAGCGTTTGAAAAATATCTGTATTCGTTTTGTTTTTAACTACCAATCTCAGACTGTACTTCTTGAGATAGATCTTGTACTATATCAGATATATCTTGTTTGAGGATAGAGTCTTGAGACAAACTCTCAGTCCGGGACGGGTCCTCCGTTATCTACTTGGTCATTATCATCATTGGCAGCCTTGTCCCACCCATTGTCAGCAGTGCCTTTACTCAGGTAAAGGCCTCCTCCCTTTTGTGTCATGCCTCCCTGGTTTATGTGAGTGGTCTTACCAGCGATCTTTTGAATTTCATCCACCCATTTGGCTACTACCCTCTAATTGGTACCCAGGAAGGAACATTTGCTAAATCTGTGGAAATTTCCTTACTAATCATGACCACGATTAAAGCTGACAATATTTTAAGACTTAAAATTTTTATGAATTAAAATTAAGTAAGTTATTATGAAAAAAAGATAACGGTCAGGACTTCAGAAGGTATATTTACTCCTCAACATCTCTGCAGACAAAACTAAACATACTCCACAGACGGTTTGTTAAACGAGGACTCTGCTGCCCTATCCCCTTTTGCCACAATCAGTCATACCTACAACATGCATAAGGGTCACAGATTTCCAGATTACGCCAAAAAGGTCTTACGCAACAATTTGATTGTATTTCTGTGAAAATTCTTAGTTGGTCTGAGACCGGTAAACGTGAAGGAATTACTCAGGCTCGTCTCCGGTCTAATACGAAGGTTAGAAGGTCACTCACTACATTTCATTAAAAAAAAATTGAGAAAACGGTGACGTATTGTCAAAGAGGCCATCGACAAAGTTTGGGTGGGCCCCTATCATCCTGAGGTTTGCGAGAAGACCAGTCTTAGAGCCTACAAGGAGTCCATAGGACTGTCCAACCCTAACAATCCCGAGTGCACATGCATTGAAGAAGAAGATGAATGTAGTTGTTGTAATGGCGAAGAGGATGACAATACATGCTCATGCCAATGCATACAATGCTCTGATGGTAGCTCCTTAGATCTCGAATGGGAAATACACTTTTCGCCACCAATCGCGGCTCAAGCTTGATTGTTTTATGCAGTCTATATTCCTTATAGTTTTTGAAGTATTTTGAGGTGAAATAAAACAAGAGTTTAAGCGACGGCTTTACTATTAATTTTACTGTTTGCCAGGAGGTTGTTCAGCACGTCCCATATGACGAGTGAGAGGGTAGTGTGAGGTGCTATTCTCAAGTACAGTGGTCCTAATCCTTTGTAGAGGCCGTGGATGCCTTCGGTTCTGTATATTTTGGACAGGCAGTCGAGTACTCCAGTGTAAAGGACGGCACCGGTTGCTGCAGACCCTGGAAATTGAGTTGGACTTTAAATTAGCAGTAATATTATGTTATTGTAAAGATGACAGTAAAAGCTTTAGAGAAAGTCATAGGAAAGTAGTTACCTAAGTTTTTCAATACATACATTCAAGTGGGTACAGTAATAATAACTTAAGTAAGATCGAGAACAGAGTATTTGTAGTTTTCCAGCTCTACTCGTATTAAATTAAGTATATAAATATACTTAGATCTTCTTCTACTTTGCCTTTACTAAGAGAATAATGTAGAAATTAAAGAGTAACTAAAACTGAAGTTTAGTAACCAAATAGACAGACAAGACTCAGATATATGCCAGTGACCTTGAGTGGTTAGCTTGCGTGTTCTGTACTGAGCTCACGCAACGCGTCGTACGTTTAGCCAGTAATAGGACTCGCCCATCAAGGAGCGCTGTCCCCAATTTGTCGCATTATTAATTTATTATACACAAAACAAAAGATATTTTAATAAAACGCGTATACTAAAATATCAATAGTTAAATTATCTTTAAATTGGTGAAGGTTTCAGAAAAATACGCTTGGTAGATTTTGCGCCATTCTCAGTTTTGTATCCGCGTTAAACATAACTTTACAAATTAATTTCACTATTTATTATAAACATAACCTAAAATATTCACATATTAAATTATTGAGAAAATGCTATCTATAATTTAACATATATTTTTTTCAAATCATTGTCACTACTCGTTTAGACGTGATCTTCAGTATAAAATCATTAAAAGTCGGTTATCGTCGCCTTAAGCATAAGACAGACTAAAGTATAACCAGAAGAGCCTGCACCTTAGGCCTTAAATTAAAAAACATCTGCATACAAGAAACATTGAAAGCAAGTATAATATTTCACTTGACGAAAGCTTCCCCATAGTCATGCACCAGAGTCAACCTGACTACCAATAAGCAGCGACAACGTTACCCTGATTATAAAGCCGCGTATTCACAACATCCATCGGCGTTTCAACACAGACAACGATCACACCGCAAACGATGCTCGCCACGAAAGACAATGTGAGTGGCGACTCTTCAAAATACCCTCGAGCAAGCAGAATTTCCTTGAATCTGAAAATAAACTTGAGAATGTAGTGTACGAACCCTGATTGTATAAACGGACGGTGGTGACGTCGAAGGGGCAAATTGTGAGGGCTACTACTACCCCGCTTACAGCGCTGGCGCCGAAGGCGAGTCCAAGCGGAGAGTTTGTGAAATAGCCGTGTGACAGCAACTCTTCTTTGGCTCTGAAGTGGAAAATATTAGTTGAGTGTGTGGTTCTAATATTTTCCCGGACTGTCCTTTTTTTGCAGTCATTTGTTTACACACTACGACTGTGTTCAGGCGTCATGGCACTTGTGTCAAATATTTAAAGGCAGGCTATGTGACCAAGATTTAACTAGATTTTGAGTTCTTACTTACACAATATGTTTGGTTCATGTTTTTACTGTACCACGTCAGTCTTATTGTTTACCCTGCCATAACGACTATCCATTTAACAATAAATTAAGTAGTATTGTTTCTCAAATCACGTGAGCTGTCCTCGACAATACAGACATGCAAATATCGTCTTGTTCAGATAACTAGAAGTAGTTATCGGAACAAGATAACTAATGTTAGTTATTTCTAGTTATCTACGTCGTCATGGCGCTTCCTGATCTAGTCCTTTTGTCGCATTCAGTTAGTTCACATGAATGATTCTAGTTTCGTGGGAATTGTGCCTGTTTATCCTTACTTAGTTGCAAATACGTAATTAGTTCTCTCCTGTTGGTTTGCCAATTATTCCCTTTCTGCAAGTCGACTGTTGGTATTTTCATCAGTGGAGACAGACCAAAAATGTTCTTTTTTAAGCATTCTTACTTAGAAAATGTGGTGAGTTGAGCAGCGCTGCCTAAAGCCAGCCTCGTGCAGGTCGCGGAGACTCCCGCGAAGAAACCCCTCATACCTTCAGTCTTGTAGATCGTGACGACTCCGTCGCACATGCCTGTAACGATAGGAAACAGGTGAAATGGCCTGTATAGTATATTGTTATACAAGGGTCGAAAGGGATCAATTGGTGACTTTCACCCGTGTTACACAATCTACTTTTCATTACATTCGTAATGAAAAGTAGTGTTTAAAAAGGAAAGTAAAAAAAAATTGTTTCGTATATTTTATTATCTTTTTTGCTCGCCATTTCAAAAAAATATCCATAAAAAAAGAAATGCTGCGGTCTTGTGAGTGTATATACATCCAGTGCGAATTAAAAAAAATACCTACGGCCCGCGGCGGTGACGCGGTGTGTTCCATGATTAAAATTTAAAAAATACTACATTAATTCGGTATGTAAAGTAAAAATTTACATATGCCGATTCCAAAACCATTTCAAGATTTTAAGCTTCCAAGACTTTTTAGAGATTTTAAGCTCTTAAAATTATAAGATCGTATTTATTTTCACAAAAATACTTAAAATCACTTGACTTTTATTTGACCTCTAATTGACGTCACAAAGCAGCCTGAATTGGAAATTTCAGTGCCTCTTGTAATTAAATATTGTTCTATATGTGTCAAGTGTCATGCCAACGTCAAATTTACATGAAGCACTTATTATTATTCTATTCAGATAGGTAAATATGTAAATAGTGTAGTTTTTCACCAGCGGCGGACAGTACAAGTCAAATCACATCGATGTATCGCCTCAGGAAAACTTAACTTACGTTAAAATGATCTTCACAATAAAACAGTCGCCGCCCAGACTTGTGTTAAACATTTACTTCCTCGCACCATTTCCTTTTTAAGGTTTCTTTTACTAACAATCAATTTGTATCGGCTATTTGTTGTGGTGTTTATACTTGACAGTATGAAGAACTTAGCAGGAGTAGTCTTTGAATCCATTCATTTTAATATGCCATAACTTTAAACTAAAGTACAGAAATCGCTAAAGTATGAAATGTAAACAAATTAATTGTCAAATTTGACAGTTTGACTTTACTGAATTTTGGTTTTAAATAAGTGTTAAACGTGGCAAAGATCCTAAGCTATTCAGCTACTAGTGACGTCAGTACGAACAATACTATAAAAAAATATATATAAATAACTACAGCTTGTAAAAACAAAAAGATGAAATTATGTGTTTCAAATACTCTTTTTATCATTAAAATAAAAATATAAAAAACATACCTGAAAAAGACTTTACATACCTAATTTGGCGGGATACTAACTCTGTAAGCTGCACCGAAATTCATAATCTCGGTTTTATAGACTAATAACTAATATTTGATTAATTAATAAAAATTAGTTCAAGCAATTGACCCCAGATTCGGTTAAAGACGAGGCAAATACAGTAATCGAAAATCTTTTTCCAAAAAATTCAAAGGAAAGATATTTAAATACATACTAAGTACTTAAACAATGATTTTATGAAGTAGCGAGCAAACAATAAAATAAAATATTTTTTTACTTTCCTTTTATTCGAAATGAAAAGTAGAGTGTTTTAACACGGGTGAAAGTCACCAATTCCTACTCGGACTATAGCCGCTCTCGCTACGCTCGGTAGTGCGTCTAAATACCAAGACTTTATGGGAATTGATTCCTTTCGACCCTTGTATAACAATTTAAGTACTATTTTGTTGTTTTTTTTATATTCAAGGTAAGAGACCTGGCGTTACCTTTATACTTATGCTGCCTTCCAACAGCTATGCTGGGGTGCGCGCCTGCCTGTATCCTGGTCTTCACCACCGAGGCAGGGTTGCCAGTAACACCGCTCATGATACCACTCACACCTGACCAGAATATGGCCTTTTCTATGCTTATTACGCCATCTTTGTTTTTAGTCCAGCCGTTGACCTCTGCGACGTGGTACATGCCTAACCTGAAAGGTTTATTTTTTGTAATTTTAGGATGGTAATGTAATGTTTATAAAATGCCAATCATTTTATAAAATCAAAAGTCACATAGTCAACATAAATTGAAAATCAGCACTTTTCGAACGTCAAAATTACGTACGGAGGTACGGACCCCCCCCCCCCCCCCCAACGCCGCCCTTCACCACTTCCTAGTGCTTTAGCTGGGGAGAAGAAGTGGCGCAACAAACTCCCGAGCAGCACAGCTGTCTGGTCAGTTAGAAAAACTTGATTCTATACATTAGTATGCAAAATAATTTACAATAAGTAAACATGGTTGAAATTAGGTTAATTTTTAACATCTCTAGGTAGGTACTTAGGTACCTATCACTAAACAGTTCTAGCGATGTGTCATCATCACTGGAGGATGATGATCACAATGTATCCCTAATTCCAATTTTGGGGTCGGCTCAGCATGTCAGTTTTTCTATACATTCTATTTCACCCCATAACTCAGTATAACATATTTCATCCATCCAACGTTTCCTTGCTCGTCCCCTTAGTCATCCCATACTAGGGAAAAGGTACTTGCTACTTATTCTAGAAGCTATATTGAAATATTGCAGGTAAGTAAATGTACTTACCTGCAATATTTCAATATAGTCTTTCGATCTACAAGACTGAAGGTATGAGGGGTTTCTTCGCGGGAGTCTCAGCGACCTGCACGAGGCTGGCTTTAGGCAGCGCTGCTCAACTCACCACTTATATTGAAATATAATTCATATTTAGATTTGAATTCCAAGACGCATTTTCGTGACCAATGGGTCAAGAAAATGCGTCTTGAAATTCACACTATTTTCCTGAAGAAATTAACATGGGCAAGCCTGCGAGTAATAATTTCAAGATAGGTATAAACATGTCCCAGAATAAACGCACAACCTCTTAAGGGGTCATTGTACTCATCATTATGAACAACTTTTACTATGGGAATAAACCTAAAATCGCGAAAAAAATCAGCTGTTCCTTACATTTATGTTCAACTCGTCAAAATGATTTTTTTCTGAGATTTCTGATTTGATCAAATAGTAAAAGTTGTTCATAATGATGTTTACAATGACTCCTTAAGAGGTTGTGCGTTAATTCTGGGACATGTTGTATATGCACTAAATTATTATTACCTGACAGAATTCATGGTGAACCCCAGAACCATGGCCGGTGCTAGCCCCTTCTGCAACGCCATCGCGCCATCGGCTCTCGCGATCACATACAACGCGTGAAAGATCCCCCGATACCGCGTATTAGCTTCGGTGCGCGCGCGCAGCTCTCCCTGCAGCTGCAGCCGAGTCTTCACGACGTCCATCGGGTTTGTGAAGATCGTTGCGCCAGCGCCGGCGAGGCCGCCAATTATAAAGTCCATTTCTGAGTTACTGTAATTTTAAGGCCAGAAAATTGGGTTATTTCTTCAATCAATCTTACCGGGTAGAATCAATGTTGTATCAAGAGATGAGAATTGCAATTGCAGTAAATAAATGAAAGATTAATTGGTGTCAGACTTAAGTTTTGGCGCGATATTCTCCAAGCAGCTGCAAAATAATGGATCACCCTTATTACATAAACGTGTAATGCTATGTGATTTACATTTTCTTATTGGTTACTCAGCGCCCCGTGGTTTCACCAGCAGAAGTCTCAATCCCGTAGGAATATAGAAATAAAAAGTATGCTATGTATGTTTGTTACTCAATCACGCAAAAACAGCTGAATGGATTAGGATAAAATTTGGCACACAGATAGTTTATTACCTTATACACAGATAGTTTATTACCGTTTATTATACTAGCTGCGCCCCGCGGTTTCACCTGCGTATGTCTCGATCCCGTGGGAATATCGGGATAAAAAGCCCCTGTTAATCCAGGGTGTCAGCTACCTCCATACAAAATTTTATCAAAGTTGGTCCAGCCGTTTGAGCGTGAAGAAGTAACAAACACACTCACAAACTTTCGCCTTCATAATATTAGTGTGATAAAAAAAAACAGAATGATTGCATATATATTTAATATGGTTTTTATTCGTTAGAAATTTTTAGAGGTTTCTTCGTGATTTTTTTCTATCGTAATTATCAAATTAGTTATTGATATATTATTTTTGCAACACAGTATCAAAATAGCATAAATCCTGAAGAATGTCATATATTTTTCTGATTTTGTTTACTGCAGTGGATCATAAACTTTTAGGCATTATAAAGCTCCAGTAAGGATTAGTTAGGATAAAAGATCATCCAAATAAAATAACGATTAGGTAGGTAGTTACCTACATGAGTTTGTGTCACACACATGTATGTCACAACATTTTATTTTATTTTGTTCGAGCTTTTTTTTTTATATTATCACCTTTAATTTACTCTCAATTAATTAACGGACACACACTTCCCTATTCTAGCGTATGGCACTCGTGGGTTGCTGCTGAAAATCAGCGTCAGGTGGTACACCTTGTGTTGTCATCTGACATTATGCTGAGCTGAGGCCCTTTTGGCATTATAATTAATTGTTTTCTGTGTTATTTATAGTTTTTAAGGTGTATTTTTTTGCTGTAATGCCAATACACGCATTTTTCTTTCTTTCTTGCTTTCAACATAATAATGAAGAGGAAATAAAGTTACAGCTTTATGATTATTCTGCTTGATTACAATATCTCCATTGATTAACCGTCCTCTGACGTATTCTATTATCATATCGTGTCAATATGACGCTGTTCATTATCATTACATCTCGTCAAGAGTCATCTATTTAATATCTCGTGCGGCCAGTGATTAGGCTGGCATGCAATCAAATTGATTGTGCACTTTCTGACGCACGTGTTAAAGGTACTTAGCTCGAAGTGAACAAAAGTTGGCGAAAATCTTCGTGTAAATGGTCCTTTAGACAAGGTGGAGGTGACACAATAATTATTATTGACTTCTGTATACTAATGATGTTCTCATTATGCACGTACAAAATCAACCAAACATATCTAGTTTAGTAACTATAATA
This sequence comes from Tiliacea aurago, assembly GCA_948098905.1. Lineage (NCBI taxonomy): Eukaryota > Metazoa > Arthropoda > Insecta > Lepidoptera > Noctuidae > Tiliacea > Tiliacea aurago. The sequence continues at coordinate 24,454,206 of OX402585.1, forward strand.
GGCGGGGCTTGTGGTTAAAGGCTTCTACAAACCGGAGCGACACGCGACGCGATTCAAAGGCCCCCGCGTGTCGCGCGACGAGCGGTGCCTTTGTGTCGCGTCGCGAGTCGCGCTGGTCTGTAGAAGCCTTAACGGTGCCGCCCGCCCACGAGCGATTTTTTCAGCTTTTTTTCTCGGTGACTTTTGTCGGAAAGAAGAACATTCACACAAAAATTGCCGAGAAAATCGCCGAAAAAATCTCTCGTGGGTGAGCACCCTAAGTAACAACGTCTGCACGAGTCGATCGGTCTGGTTAACCTACGCTTGCCGCGGTTGTTCCGTGGATGGGTGTCCATCTTTACATACCAAGACCCCTCCGTGCCTCGGAAAGCACGTTAAACCGTCGCGCGTCAGTCCTGGTTGTCATTTGTGGATCTTTGACAATCGTCAGGAGCCCGAAAGTCTGACAACCTGTCTTACCAAGGGGTATCGTGTTACCCAGTAACTGGGTTATGGAGGTCAGATAGGCAGTCGCTTCTTTGGGAAAAGGCTAGGCAGCTGATGATAAAATAATAATAATAAATAAATAATATAGCAATAATAATTATTCAAAGAAAGACAATTTAGTTAGTTATATGATTAAACAGATTTATAATACATAAGTATAGGTACTTATATAACGCAGGAGACGCCCCGGGCGTCGGGAGTCGTAAGCCGATTTCCGGCCACCGTAGGCGCGGGCCTGCGGACGGTGAGCGATGGGTAGCTCACCATCCGATAAGGACCAGGCCCGGGTCGACGGCGCGTCGTATTCCACGCGCGCCTCAAAGAGTTGTCAGCACCAACTGACGGGGTCCAATAGGGCCAATGCCTGCCAGGGTTGCGAGTTTGTCCGAAAGGGATATCGTGGCCCCGGCACACAGGCAAATGAAGGAACACGGGTGGGTTTTAGTCAGTAAAAGTCTGACACGACCTCCCGCTCCGCCCAGAGCGGGAGAAGTTATTTGATAAATTTCCACCCAAAAAAAAAAAGGTACATTATATAAAAATAATCAAAAATTAAAGCACTTTTGCAGATAAAATAATACATAAATAAAAGTGTGAAATGTTAGTTAGTATCTATTTCGCGAGCGTTCCGTTTGGTGCCAGACGTAAAGAATAGCACCATCCGATTTCTTCCCGTGGGTGTCGTAAAAGGCGACTACGGACTAAGGGACTTACTAGAGAATGGGCAGCAGCGTTCTCTATGCATTTTTAAAACCATACTGCAATCGCCAACCCGCCTGCCAAGCGTGGCGATGTCCAGCAGTGGTCGTCTTTCGGCTGAAATGATTTCGCGATCTCCTGACTATGACTATATTATGTAAATTAAAACTTGTTTCCCAACAATAACAACTTAGTGATCTCCTAAAACATTCCTCTCTCGTACCCTTTTGCTGTGCCCTACAGGGTCCATAATGATCTAAATTATATAGTTACCACCTAAGTACACATTACGGTAAAGCATTAAAGATATTGAGTATTGATGAGTTTAGTCGCTATAGCTATAGTAACTATTATCTTATCTGTGTTGTAGCTCACTATACTATTTACTTTGTTTGTATGAAAAAATCACTTTTTAGGGTTCCGTACCTCAAGAGGAAAAAACGGAATCCTTACAGGATCACTCGTGTGTCTGTCTGTCTAGCTGTCTGTCTGACCATCTGTCACAGCCGATTTGCTCCGAATCTACTGGACCGATTATGGTAAAATTTGGCACACATTGCATGTGAACTTCTGAGACCGAAGCAAATGAATATATGAATTTGAATTATGGGAGTCACTTTTGGGGGCCAAATTAGGAAATTTAAAAAAAAAACGTTTTGCATACTGTACCGTGTGACATATCAAATGAAAGGGCTTGTTGTAACGATTTCAAATATAATTTTTTTATCATTTTTAATTAAATACTTCTAAAAATATTTAAGAAAATAGATGAAAATTGACCAACCCCTCCCCCGCCCTTATCTCCGAAACACTGAGCCTACAATTTTGAAAAAAAAACTGAAAATAGGTCTCAGTTTCACTTTCTTCTCAGTTCTCAATCTTTTGATGAGAATGTGTGTGTTTGTGGAAGATGGATTTTATGGGAGATGATATTTAATGCAAAAAGATTCGTGAATAACGGCCTGGCTGGGGAAAATTTGTACATTAATTCGTCAATTATTAAACATTAATGCGGAAATCAGTCCTTCATGTTCAAATTCTAGCTAATTTGTGTAAATCAAATTGTTTATTTCATGTGCATCAGTCATACATAAAATACAATAAACATCCAATTTACGGCTTCAACATAATTAATTTACTCCCATAAACAACAAAAAAAAAATAGGTATATATAGGTCAGCTTCCAGACAACCACAACCACAATGCTACTGCATTGCTGATGTATATTAGCAATGGTCATAAATAAACGACATAATATTAGTTCCACAGATGAAATCGAATACAGGAAGGGAAGAAATATTTAAATATTAGAGAAAGAAATATTTCTATGATTGGTTCTGTGTCTATTCACATTTTGTCCTGTTTTTAGGGTTCCGTAGTCATCAAGGAACCCTTATAGTTTCGCCATGTCCGTCTAGCTGTCTGTCGGTACCCGGCTTAGCTCAGAGACTCTTAGTACTAGAAAGCTGTAATTTGACATGGGTATGCATTTTAATCACGCCGACAAAGTGGTAAAATATAATAATGAAACAAAATTTTTTGGGGTACCTCCCTTACATGTAAAGTGGGGATGATATTTTTTTTCTCGTCTATCCCATGATGCGGTATCGTTGGATAGGTCGTTCAAAAATATTGAGGGCCTGTGCAGACCATTTTTCGATTCAGGGAGGCGTTTGCGTAATATTAAGCTTTAAAGTGCAAATTTTTGTAAGAGTAAAGTGTCCCTTTGCCGCCCCCCCCAAGTTTATGGCAGTAGTACATAACAGCTAAGTAGGCTTTACAAGTTAACGAGAAATAGTTGACTAACTTACATTTGCAGTTAGAGAAGTGACCGTGACGTACCTATATCGATTTATGGAAGAACATGTTTTTCAACTACAATGTAGGTTAAGTTTGTTTTTGAGATAAATTTATCCCAACTACGGAACCCTTCATTGTGCGTGGTCCGACACGCACTTGGCTAGTTTTTAAACTTTAATTAGACATGTGAAAAAATGTCACGTAATTAGATTTTATCACATACCTACCATAATATGCAAGAAATAATAGCCAACGGAATCATTAATAAGCGTGGGGGCTTATTAATGCTTACTTAACATTTAAGATAATTAATTAATTCATATACATACGCAATTCATGAATACAAAATAAATACATTTTAACTCACCTTCTAATATAGTAGGTAATAAGCGTTATTTTATATCACAATCAATAAATTAATTACTAAATAAATTAAAACAAGACCCGCATGGATGTTACATCGTCCAAAGACATTGAATTTATTATCACAATACAAACTATAGTGAATTATGACACAAAATGTTATCAATCGCGCGTGACATTGAAAAATACAGGTGTATACGTAACAGACACGCGAGGTTTCCAATCAAACGATTATAACTATTATTTTTATGACAACAGAGTTAAAAATCGAACTAAAATCATTTGACAGTTGAAGTACCACGTGTCTTGCTATGTACTTGTAGATAATGACGTATAGCTGACGTAAGAAATAATTTTGGCGCGCGAATGCGGAAGAGCGACAGTGTTACCTACCTCAGTCGATGGTTGAGCGAATACTGGCGAGTTTGCAACTTTGCACGGGTTATCGGGTTATCACGGCCACTCACACGGTTGAATGAACGATTTTGTTCCCAGAAATGGCATGGCTTTTGGCATTGGGGAGTTCCTGCATAATTATGGAATTTTCCTTCTGTTAGACCGTACAGTGTAAATGATTCTGCCGGACTCGAAGGAACAAAAACTTTGCAAGACACAATGAAGGCTTAGCCTTAGAACCTTTACGGCCTCTAAGTATCGTTTAATCGGCCTTTAACGTTAGATTCAATATACATTATATTAAGAAATTGGCGTTCACCTCGTCACTTCTATGATTTAAAATATTCATCAATTGCTTGGTGTTTTAATGAATAATTACCATAATAGATAACTACTTACCAGTAGGTAGTAAAAATATCTATTACTTGTAGTTTTCTAAACATAAAAGATACCTTAAAAATTACTCCTCATTTTGTTAGCAGAGATTACCACTATTTGTTTTAACTTAGCCAAAAGTGCTTACGCTAGCGCTTAATCTAAGTGGCATATCGTTATCTTAGTTTTGAATTATTAGTGCATAAAAGTATTAAAACATTAGTGTACATACAAAAAAAAATAAAAAACAATATAGTTTATTGTCACAATTAGCATAATACATTTAAACGTGTTGGGAGCCTTCTTTTAAGCAAAAAAGTGCCTGTATTAGAAGACTCCGCGCTTCCATAACATTGCCGTATTACTTTAACTATGAGTTACAAAAAAGAAAAAAAGGGGTACTTTGACATTAGGGGTACACTTAGTATTAATAAAAGATGTGGGTATAAATGTTGTGGTGTGTGTGTGTGATATATGTTTAAATTAAGAAAATGTTAGTATGAAAAAAGCAACTTCTTTAAAATTCTCCATACAAAACGCTGATTTCATAAGTGACCTATTATAATTGAATGACTACATTGTTATCAAGTTTTTCATCCCGTCCTTCGTCTATTTGAGGAAAGCACCTCTGGGTCACTAGATTCGTGATAAATAGGTTAGTAGGTCACAGTAGTCGTTTAAGGTCGCTGCGTTGGCAAGAAAAGGAAAATATTTAATTTTCCTTATTCTTTATGTATTGAATTGTTTTTAAGGCTATTATGACATTTAATTTTTGCAACAGAGCACGTTTTTCGTGCAGGATATAGAAGCATTAGTTAGCGAGCAATTGAGTGTCTACTCTTTTTAGGGTTCCATACGTCCGAATGAAAAAACGGAACCTCACTCGTGTCTCAGAAACTCTTAATTGGCTGTGATAGACGGACAGATATTGTCCGTCTATCACAGCCAATTAAGAGTTTCTGAGACCCAAACACGGGTGTGTAACGTAAATAAATTAATTTTTAACTTTACTAGTTTTCTTACTTGCCTCCGAAAACTGCATGATACTCTTATGGTGTCAGTTTTCACAGGCAAGTAAGAAAAATAAACCGGCCAAGTGCGTGTCGGACCACGCACAATGAAGGGTTCCGTAGTTAGGATGAATTTATCCTAAAAACAAACTTAACATTGTAGTTAAAAAATATGTTCCCCATACATTCCAACTGCAAATGTAAGATCACATATTTCTTATAGGTTTTCCTGTAATCTTTATGTAAAGAACTATTTTCTGTATTTTTATCAAAATTTTAGGCTCAGTACTTTGGGAGATAAGAGGGGGGGGAATGGTCATTTTCGTCTACTTTCCTTCATAATTTAAAAAGTGTGTATTTTAAAATTATAAAAAAGTATATATAAAACCCTTAAGACAAGCCCTTTTATTTGATATATTGCCCCCCAAACGTGACCTCCTTAACCCATAGAGTGTTAGTAGGAATAGTTATAAGCTATGTTAAGTTTGTTCTTAGGATAAAATCAACCAAACTACGGAACGCTTCATTTTGCGTGGTCCGACACGCACTTGGCTGAATTAAAAAAAATATCTTGCTTATCAGGGATAAAAACCAATATCGTTGATATTACTCTAACCGACCGCTAAACTTCGTAGTATGCCAGTAGTTCACAACAGCTGTATGATTATTGATAACAATTATCGCTCCTGCTGACTAATACTTTGTTAACAAAGAGTGATAATATTGTGTAATGTTCCAGATTTATCTCATCATAATCAGCCACTACTGGGAAACAGGCCTCCTCTCTGTGAGAGGGAGTGGGCCGTAATCCACCACGCGGGCCCAGTGCGGGTTGGTAGATGACACATATCTTCGAATGTTTGGTTCTAGGACATGCCGGTTTTCTCACGATGTTTTCCTTCACCGTTTTGAGAGCAGTGGTGATGAAAATATTTACTCGAAAGTTAAGCGCCTGCCTGGGTTCGAACCTCGTAGGTCGCGATCGTTACCACTGGGCCACCACTGCTCTCCAGTTCCTGATTGGCTATAATCAAGACTCAGATATATGCCAGTGACCTTGAGTGGTTAGCTTGCGTGTTCTGTACTGAGCTCACGCAACGCGTCGTACGTTCAGCCAGTAATAGGACTCGCCCATCAAGGAGCGCTGTCCCCAATTTGACGCATTATTAATTTATTATACACAAAACAAAAGGTATTTTAATAAAACGCGTACATACTAAACGATCAATAGTTAAATTATCTTTAAATTGGTGAAGGTTTCAGAAAAATACGTTTGGTAGATTTTGCGCCATTCTCAGTTTTTTATCCGCGTTAGACATAACTTTACAAATTAATTTCACTATGTAATATAAACATAATCTAAAATATTCACATATTATGTGATTGAGACCGCCCATTGTGTCACCAGTGACCTTGAGTGGTTAGCTTGCGTGTTCTGTACTGAGCTCACGCAACGCGTCGTACGTTCAGCCAGTAATAGGACTCGCCCATCAAGGAGCGCTGTCCCCAATTTGACGCATTATTAATTTATTATACACAAAACAAAAGGTATTTTAATAAAACGCGTACATACTAAACGATCAATAGTTAAATTATCTTTAAATTGGTGAAGGTTTCAGAAAAATACGTTTGGTAGATTTTGCGCCATTCTCAGTTTTTTATCCGCGTTAGACATAACTTTACAAATTAATTTCACTATGTAATATAAACATAATCTAAAATATTCACATATTATGTGATTGAGACCGCCCATTGTGTCACCCTATGTAAAATTTAAACATTTATTTCTGTAACTTTTATGGTGTACATAATAAAGAGTATTCTATTCTATTCTAATTTAACATATTTTTTTTTGGTTTATCATTAACAGTACTCGTTTAGACGTGATCTTCAGTATAAAATCATTAAAAGTCGGTTATCGTCACCTGCCTAGTTCTAAAGATAATAGTCATAAGTATTTTTCTTCTTATAAGTAGTGTTTTTACTTACACTGTAAATTCTTAATTAGAATTATAATCTAAAGTACAAATAATATTAAGCAATAATTATTATTTGTACTATTTTGTACATGTACATTTTTTTATATTATTTATTATTATTTTTGTTTTATTATTTTGTATGTAGGCTGTTATCATTTAGCCACGAGGACCAACCCAACTGTTCCACATTTACTTACTCAGTCATTTAAATCATGAGTTAGGTAGCTGTCACAGTTACTGATAAAATTAATTGTATAAAAAATACGCTTATTTGCACTAATTGAACTGAAAAGTAATTAGTATCAATGTGTTATCAGAATACAATTTGTAATGGTGATAGTAAGTTTCGTTCATTTGTCGTATCGACCTCGACCAACAACTCGACAGCATTGCGATATTTACTGAGCTGAATGCAATTTTAATTAATGTTTATTATGTGTATTTTAATTGTTTGTTGTATCACATATTCTCACTCATTTACTCAGTCGTAATCAGTAAAAAATACTCCATACTAATAACTGTTTCCGCTCTGTAAAATCGGAAAATGGTACACACGGCTACACATCAAGCTATACATTTCCAGTATAAGCTGATCTCGCATTGTGTAGGATTTCCCTACAATGAGAGCTCCGCTTATACTGGAAATGTATAGCTTGATGTGTAGCCATGTGTACCTGATTAAATTAATTTGGCTTTCGAAACTTTTCTTTCATTTTCCGACAGTTATTGTAAAACACCTAAAATAGGGAAGTTACCTAAACATTAAAAACAAAATCAATATCTATCGCACTAATATGATAATGTCATGTCCTTGAACTTAGGAAGGTCATACAGCCCTAGGATATTGAACTTTTGAAGGGGAGGATAATGTCAACAAAAACCACGTTTCTCATTATGTACCTGTCTCTTTTGTTTTACATTTACCTACCATTTGTAATAACACTCAGATTCTTAGGGAGATAATCGTACGCATACGAGTATAGCACAGTACGTTGAATTGATGAATGAAGTGTAGACGCCACGTACCGCGTCGTAGCCGAGTCGAAGCCGCACGTATAGGCGTAACGAAGACCCATCGTCGTCGTATCGTAGGCATACCGTAGACCTAGTGTAGCACATCGTAGGCGCTTCGTAGACCCAGCGTAGCACATCGTAGGCGCTTCGTAGACCCAGCTTAGCACATCGTAGGCGCTTCGTAGGCACACGTAAGCGCAACTTGGTGTGGCGTGTATGTGTCGCGGCGTATACGAGTTACCCTTGTTGCGTGTCCACATTCACGGCTCATTAAAATACAGTCATCTGTGAAGGGCACACAACGTAGAACAAGATACGCATCCTACTCGGTCGTAATAAATAGGTAGGGTCACCCTTAAACCAGACAGGTGACTACCTATTAAAATACAAATTGAATTTAAAAAAAAAACTTAAAATCTTACCGCTAAAAGTGTTCACCGTACACAAACAATAGATTTACAACTGACTAGAGAACAAAACATATCAGGTTGAAGTCTTAATTAAAATCACAAAGCTATCAATATCATGAATGTTATAAACACCATTGTTTCCATGTGCATTGATAACAGGTACTTTACAGAATATCAGGTGACTTGAAAGATGTTGTGGTCCTGACGTCAGTAACCGCTCCTTCACGTCAATCACGCTATTGTGTCCATTAGAGCATTAGCTCGGCGACGTCGTGGCGCCAGATAGAGTACCATTTTCTTTTTGTGTTTCATGAATAGTCTTAGAGAAAGAACTGGAAATGTTACGTCATCCCAACTGTTTGCGGCACGATGGACCAGACAAATTCCTCGCGAGGCGGATGCAGCACACAAGAAAAGACGAGAATTTATCCTATCTGGGAGGAGGTACCTATTTGCTCGACTTCATCATTGGTAGATAGATTGTTCCACCCACTGCTGAGATAGGCCTCCTCCCGTTTGTGTCATACCTCTCTGGTCTGTGCGAAATGTTTGGAATCATTATTTATTTATTTACTATAAACAAGATAGCATATTTGCCAGAACAAATTCATTTAATTTATATCGACAATGTGACATGTACAGAATAATCACCGGTCTTTGTTACATCATACATGCTTTGTTTGATTTTACTTCTTCACTTTTTTAAACCAAATAATAATTTTAGTTGATGGTAATAAGCAATTTGTTAGCATTATATAATTCTTAAACTGACCAACATTTGAGTTAAATTAAATAACTACCCGTAATTAAACTAATTAATTACTTAGTAGACGTAACTATGATAATTTAACAAAGTTCTCCTAGCTTCAGAAGTCAAGATCTTGTTAGGCTCGTATGGAGTCAAGATGCGTGATCAGTGTTTTTGTTAAAGCAAACACTTTTTTTTTCTGTGCAACAACATTCATTGCGTTACGTTTATGAGCAGTGGTGGCCCAGTGGTATCGAAAGCGACTTACGAGTTGTACGTTCGAACCCGTAGGCGCTTTACTTTGTGTAAATTATTTCATCACCACTGCTGTCAAAACGGTGAAGGAAAACATCGGGAGGAAACCGGCATGTCCTAGAACCAAAAATTCAAAGACTGTAGATGTCACATATACCAACCCGCACTGGGCCCGCGTGGTGGATTACGGCTCACTCCCTCTCTCAATGTCAGAGAGGAGGCCTGTGTCCCAGCACTGGGAACGTTATTGGCTACAACATGATTATTCATAAGGTTATTTACGTTGTTGAGCAGACAATTTTTTTTAACATATTCAATGAAACAACGGATTAGCTCTTAGATTTTACAAGGGATTAGCTATATACTTCAAAATCATTCAGTTTTTGATTGATACTGTATTACACAATTTTAGGGTGCATGTCTTACCCGCGATCTTCTGAATCGTCATCCACCCATCTGACTACTACGAGTACCTAATTGGCCCTGCTTGGTACACTGGAAAAAAAAATGCTAAATTCGTAGAAACATAGGTACATTTTCGTGCTCTTTTAATCATGGCCCCGATATAAAGCCGACAATATTTTAAGACTTAAAGTTTTTATGAATTAAAATGACGTTTTTTTTAAAGAAAGATAATGGTCAGGGGGCCTAAAATGCACGCTTTGGCAGAATCATTATATGATCTGCGTACAATTCATATCCAGCAATTCATCTGTTTGACAGTTTTGTATGGAGTTTCGTAAAATGGTCCACAAATTATGAATTGCTATAGTGAAGTCAAATGTCAAATAGCAGCTGTCAAACAGATGATTGCGGGATGTATTACATGAATTGTACGCAGATCATAATATGATTCAGCCAAAGCGTCCATTTTAGGCCCAGGACTTCAGAAGGAATATTTATTACTCATCATCTCTGGAGACGAAACTAAACCTAATCCACAGACGGTATGCTAAACGAGGATAATAAAGACAATTATTAAGATCATTTGAATTTAATTGAATTGACGACTCTGCTGCCCCATCACCTTTTGCCGCAATCAGTCACACCTACAACAAAATATTTATAGGTAACAGATTTCCAGATTACGCCAAAAAGGTCTTACGCATCAATTAGATTGTATTTCTATGCAAATTCTCAGATATCTTGGTCTGAGATCGCTAAACGCGAAGGAATTACTCAGACTCGTCTCCGGTCTACACGCGAAGGTTAGAAGGTCAGTCATTCATGATGAAGTCAAGGTCAATGTCATACTTAAGCGTTTCAAAGTCAAGTGCTGTTGACTAATACATTTCCTTAGATAGGTACTTGAGTATGGTCTTGTAGTCACGGACATGTTTAAAACTAAATCAACTAAGTGGTGTCGACAAAAATATTTGTTTTATTCATTTGTATTAGAGATAGGTACCTAATATCATTGTCATCAGCAGTTCACAGCTGTACTATATATAATTATAGTACTAGAAGTAGGGATTTATTAGCTCAACCAGGTTTCAGACTGGCAAAAGTAGACTCATCTTTCTTCTGTTTAAAATGTTATAATAAAATTCCTTCAACTGAGACGAAATTCAAATCTTGTATAAAACGCACACTATGCAAGCAGGCATACTATAATTTGGGGGACTACATCGCTGATAAAAATGCTTGGCTCAATACTGGTCCAGCTCCACAACCACAACTAATTGATTAACATTTGAAAATACTGTTGGAGCTGCTGAAGATTTCAAAAACTATCTTTGCATTGTATAAATTCAATCTCTTATAATTGCATAGCACATGTGTGAGCACTATGCATTTACTATAAAGCTACAATTTACTGAGTACTTCTTTCATGCTCACTGTAATGTCTCGCTGATGGTGGCGGGTGTGTTGGATCATTTAGCTCCCTTCAAAATGGTTGAGTTGAATGGTGCTAATCCATGCGTCATGTTCGTGAACGGGCGCCATCAGTAGGGACTGGTCATCTCTTAGCGGCCTTGGCTTATTTTAATTTAATTTTTTAATTGTTTTTTTTTATCTTTTTGTTACGGACGCTTTTGACGTTTTGCTTCGTTCTCACATGTTAAATTTCAATACGAATGATGTAACCAATATTTTGTAACCATATGTTAATTTAAAAGAGTGTCCGTGGAGTTTCTTGCCCGTTCTTCTCCATAGGTACCTACTAAGCTTTGGAATGGGCAACTAGCTTCATCTTTATGACTGACCGACCCCTTGACAATTCAAAAGTGCCTGTAATTGGTTTATTTGAAATAAATGCTTTGAGTTTTTTTTTAGTTTTGACTCAAGCCTCTCGAATCACTAGTTATTTAACACGATTCGTTTAGGTGCTCTAATGTATCATAATATTTTTATGCCCTAATCTATGTAGTCACGAGCAGTGCTTGGAAACCGTTTAATTTTCTATATAACCTTAACCGTTATTATAAAGGTTTTCAAACATAATTCGTTAATTATATTTTATTTTGTAACTTAATGTGATGTAGCAATCTTTGAAGCTAATATCAATAGTATCAAGCCCTGGGGGTCTAAAATGGACGCTTTGGCAGAATCCTATTATGTCCTGCGTACAATTCGTATCCCGCAATTCATTCGTTTGACAGTTTTGTATGGAGTTTCGTAAAATGGTCCACAAAATATGAATTGCTCTACTGAAGTCTAATGTCAAATAGCAGCTGTCAAACAGATGAATTGCCGATGTATGAATTGTACGCTGATCATCATAATATGATTCTGCCAAAGCGTCCATTTTAGGCCCCTTGGTCACGAGCACTAATAACGTACTTATACGATAACGATATCCATCACGTCTGCTGAGTTTCGCTAGCTTATTAAACTTGACCCTGTATGTAGATAATTATGTATAGACAACTATAGGTCATTGTAAAACCACGTGTAAAGTATCCGATACATTTTTGATGGGAACGTAGAACACGTCCTCGACATGTTACCCGAACTTGACCCAAATAACGTATCTACACCTTCTACTATCTATTGTCGATTTTATTGAGCTTTCTAATAACTATCATAGCAGTGAGGTTAAAACGAGTTTGTCCCTGTGACTGTGAATAAATAATTATGGAATTGCCCTGTGTGATCGAATAAAAAAGATTTGTAGAAGAATAGTACCTACCGACATGGTTGGAAGACTACAATAGGTACCTACTACACTGAAGTGACAGTGAGCACATTATTTGTTTATTTCCTTATTTGCCTCCCGAAAGTATTCCTCATATTCAAAATTCATTTATTACACGTCCGTGTATGGGCCACAGAAATTCAGTGTACCAACAACTTAATAGGTCCCTTAGATTCGGAGCAAAATGGCTGTGACATACCAGACACGAGTGATCCTATAAGCCTATAAGGGTTCTGTTTTTAATTCCGTTGTACGGAAACCTAAATTTCTACCTTTTGTAATCTTTTAATCTTATATTTTGAATTGTTTTTAAATATATGTCGAAGTTGAGACAGGGCAGTTATTTTTAAAAATACGCAGAACCGCTGACCTTATTCAGGCCTTCGGTTCTGCTATAACTACAGTGGATTTTCACAATTGATTCTATCAGGAAAACTTATGGATTTCAGTAAAATAAAAACAAGTAAACTACTCAATGCAATATTTTTTTAATCAAACAGACATAGATTTTACTCACAATGTTTCTTCTTCAAAATCGGCAGCAAAAGTGAGCTCCGCACTGTAGTCGCGCCTTTTATTAACTCGTTTGCCCCACCAGAGGCAAATGTCAATCACAAAGTATTTTACCGCCAAAAAAACAGGTGAGGTTTAAACGTTACACTTTAAAAAGTAAATAAGTTTTAGGTATTACTATTAACAAAACAATGTTCCAAAATTACAAGCTATTTAAAAATAATCAGAATTCAATTTTAGTAGCATTACTAGGTTTAATTAGTCATGATCTGGACATTATCTTAAATGTCAAAATCATTACCAACCAAATCCGAGGAAAGATATTAACAAACATAAAACTTCTCTTAATATTGGTAGGTACTGTACTAACACACATACAACACGAAATCAACTTAATTAATTAACGGCCGAATAATCTCCGCGGCGACACGGCCATACTGATGCGCGATGCGTGCTCTGCATCGCTCTTGGTCTTTCCTGTAATAGAAAAATAAATATTGTGAGGCCAGGCACTTCCACAGTACACATAAGCCTATTTGTAAAGGTTACAGCGGAAATGTATTTCGGTACTGTTCACTCCACGTGACTACAGATCAAGTTATTATTTTTGTTAAGATGATACGTAATAGATACCTAGGTATCTACTGCTCATTTCACATGAAAATAGTAAACTTAGCTATCTATAGTTATCATTAGCATTATTGGTCAGTTTGCATGATAACAGTAGATTTCTTACAATGTTTCTGCTCATTCCACATGACAACAGTAACAGAATTCCATTTATTTGTAAAAGGTAAGGATAGGTGGGTGAAAGATCGATGCTGTATAGAACAGAGGCTCTAAGGATGATGGGATAGGTCGATGCTGTGCTCTGGGCGGTCTCGTACGCCGTGGTACACAGGGGACTTAATTCTTTTAGGAATGGCTTATTAGTGGCTTATTGGACGGCTCCACACGCCAATAGCATTTTTTTGTTTTCGTTAAAATACATGAGTTGGCTTATTGGACGGCTCCACATGCCAATAGCATCTTTTAGTTATTTGTGGTAAACACAACAATCAGAGTAGTTATTAGGAATAATATGGAAGACTCTCACCGTTGTTATTTTTCATCGTTGTTCGTCTGCGGGCGGCAACGCATCTGACGTGGTTGGCGGTTGCAAGGCTGCCCCGATGCTGGAAGGCCCGGCTTGCTGATCATCTGTAGGCGACACGGCCACCTGGGTGGGCCCTCCAGGCAGTGGGGCGCGCCGCAGTTGATCGTGTGCGACCTTGCGAGGTCGCCCATGGTGTCCCACTACCTTCTTTACAAGGTAGCGGTCGTTTTCTAGAACCCTGTGAACTTCGTAAGGAGCGCTAAACTTAAGGTCAACAGAAGTCTGGTTTCTGGGGTTATTTTTTATCAGAACAAAATCGCCTCTTTGAAACCGGTGAATTTTAGCACGGCCTTTATCAAACCTTGCCTTATCTTTATTAGCTACCTGCGTCATTTTTTGTTGCACATGGCGTTCAAGGGCTTCAATATTGATTGATGCATTGTCCAGGTTAACTAAGTTTAGTAACTCTGGTGGGACACAGTTTTGACGTCGAGTCAGTAGTGCGAGTGGAGCTATGCCTGTGGTTCTATGGACAGTGCAGTTGAGGGCAAGCTGAAAACTTTCCAGCGCTGTATGCCAGTCCGGAGTCTCATAGTTTTTTATCATTATGAGACCATTCTTCAGTGTTGCCATCACCCGCTCTACTTGTCCGTTGGCTCTGCTAACGCCTGGTGCTATGCAGTGTATTTTTATATGAAACATATCACAGTAGTTTTTATATTCTCCTAGAAACTCGCGACCGCCGTCAACGATTATTTGCTTTGGAGCTCCGAAAAGGTGGATGACCTGTTTCAGAGCTGCCAAAGTGCTGTATTGGCTTTTGTCATTAGTGTAGCGCAGTAACACATATTTAGTGTAAGCGTCTACCGTAACCACGACATACTCTTGCTCATTAGGGGTTCCCAATTTACCCGTGATGTCCATGTGTATTACTTCAAATGGAACTAATGGCTTGGCAATTGGATGCAATTGTACCTGGGTAGCTCCAGACGTTTGCTTTGAAGTTCTGCACACAATACAGTTATCGACAAAGTCTCGGACGGTGGTGCTCATTTTATCAAAATTATAAGTTTCCCTTATTTTGTGAAGGGTCTTCTCCCACCCTGGGTGTTTCAGAGCACTATGGAATGTATTAATTAGGCTCCACTGGAAAGACTTTGGTACCACAATAAGTTTTTGTAACCCTAAGATAGCATCTAGCCTCTCAAATTTAAGGACATTGTCTTCGAGGAGGTACCCGGGGACATCTTCACCATTATGCAGAGCATCTATGATGGACCGCAAGTGGCTATCACGTCTTTGTTCAATATTTACCCAATCCAGATTATTGGTCAAGACATTGACAGTTAAAGGATCCGGATTTCTACTTAGGTAATCTGCATGCTGCATCCGCTCGCCCTTCCTGTATTCTATCTCAAACTCGAAATTTTGGAGATAGGCCCACCATCTATGAATGCGGGGTAGTAAGTCCTTTTTGTGCTTTGAAGCTTTGAGTGCATTGCAGTCGGTGATTACCTTAAACTGGCGTCCATAAAGAAAATGCCGGAAATGCTTGATTGCTCGGACTACGGCCAGTGTCTCAAGCTCGTAGGAGTGGTACCTACTTTCTATGTTCGTCGTACGCATACTGAAGTATGCTACCACGTGCTGCCGACCGTTAATAATCTGAACGAGTATCGCTCCAAAACCAAGGCTACTAGCGTCGGTAAATAGTTCAATAGGTTCCCCTTCTTGAAATATTGTTAGGACCGGTGTAGAAGTTAGGTGATGAATTATCTTTTGACGTGCCTCTTCATGAAAATGAGTCCATTGCCACCTAGCGCCCTGTTTTGTTAATTCGTAAAGGGGAGCCATAGTTCGAGCGAAATCGGGTATAAAGCGACGGAAATAACCCGCAAGACCGTTAAACTGACGAACTTGTTTAACATTAGTCGGTACTGGGGCCTTCAGTAAAGCTTCGACCTTTTTAGGACTGGGACGAACCTGACCGTTTTCTATCACGTTACCTAGGTATTCTATTGACTGTTTAAAGAACAGACATTTATCAATGTTAATCGAAAATCCTGATTCGCGTAATGCTATAAATACTTTTTCTAAGTATCTGAGACCGGATGAAAAATTACGGCATTTACAGATGACATCATCTATATAAACCTGAGCTACGCTATCATTATGGGCTTCGTCTGCACTACCTGGACTCAAAAGAGGACCTAAGGCACGGTTAATGCATCTCTGATACACTGAAGGTGCGTTACACAACCCAAATGGCATGGTTTTGTACTCGAATAGACCATCAGGGGTTACAAAGGCTGTTTTCTCTATAGAATCAGTAGCCACAGGAATTTGATGAAACCCAGATGCCATATCTGGTTGTGTAATACTGACCACCGGCCAACTGATCAATTTGGTCTGCGATTAAAGGGAGGGGGTAATGATCACGGACAGTGTTTGAGTTTAACTCTCTGTAGTCTACGCACATGCGGTCGTCACCGTTTTTCTTTTTAACTAGAATAATTGGGCTCGAATATGGGGACTTGCTCTCTTGCACAATGTTATTATCTATTAACTCTCTAACAATTTCTTTCACCTTTTCACGCTCGACCGGGCTTAACCTATAAGGCCTTCGTTCCACAAACTTATTTGGATTTTTTAAACGAATCTCTAAT
Organism: Tiliacea aurago; assembly: GCA_948098905.1. Classification (NCBI taxonomy): domain Eukaryota; kingdom Metazoa; phylum Arthropoda; class Insecta; order Lepidoptera; family Noctuidae; genus Tiliacea; species Tiliacea aurago. The sequence goes on from OX402585.1 coordinate 24,471,155, forward strand.
TGACCTGTATTTACACGAGTTTGTGAAAAACCCCGAGTGAAAATAGAAGAATATTTATTGAGAAGGGTTAGTAGTTGGTCAACCTCAGATGTATTGCTCAAATCATGATTAATATCATCAAATAAACCGGCTGTCGATCGCATGTGTAAGACGCGAGGCGGGGAGCACAATGTCGCGGTATTTTGGGTTACGATTACTGTTAATCCAGTTTCGCTTAAAAGATTTGCACCTATCAACACGTCTGACGTCATTTCGTAATCGGGCAGAGTATGAAATTCGATTTCTACGTTTATATTGTCAATAACACACACCGTCGTTAATATACTCGAGGAAACCACAGGAAACGGGCCTATTCCTCGTAAATAATTAACTACTTGTCGTCGTTTCCCGGGCAATTTTTTTGCAATAGATTCGCGCATCACAGAGCACTCCGCACCACTATCGAATACCGTATCAATAATGATATCACCTACTTGCATACGCATAGTATTTAAACTCTGTTTATTCTTTATAAATGAATTCACATTAGAGGTTATCTGTTTCTCCCGACGGTAACACTTATCAAATGTATGACCAGATTTTGAGCAAAATGAACAAAGCCTATTGTCACTCTGTTTATAGGTAACGATGTCACTGAGGAATTAGGAGTCTTCTCAGTTATTTGTTTCTCTACAGCTACTAGCGTATTTTTAAAACGACAATCACGAGAAGCATGCCCCGACTTCTTACAAAAACTACAATAAGGGGCGTTCCGATTATCAACAGCGTATTTAAAACGTTTGGATAGTGGTTGGTTGGTATTTTCACGATTGGGACGCTTAGTACGAATAGAGGAGGCAACGGAAATTAATTCTGGCACTGAGGTAGCTCTGGCATTCATGAGTTCAATCCGAAGGCGTTCGTCACTAATTGTTCCTATCACCGCTTCCACCGCATCATTATCGTCAAGTTTATCTTTAGTAACCCGTCTCCACAAAATCCACGATCGGGTAGGTTCGTGGGGTGGTAGGATCGTAATTGTGTTCCCTAAACCTTAGCACGTCCCTTGAATAGCGATTTTCGGGTTCAAAGGTAGTGATAATACTTTGACGCAGTTCATCCCACGTGGACGTTGTGACGAGCCAGTTATCAGCCCACATCTTAGCCCGACCTTTTAGTAAGCTAGTAACTTTCATACGGATATCATAATCACTGAGCTCATAATTAGTCTTAGCCGAAGAAATATGATTACACCACTCGCGGACCCCGACGTTGCCATCCGGGTCATATGAAGGCAAAAATACATCAGTAATTTTAACTTTATCGCGTTGGTTTGACAACCTTTCACTCATATTTCGCATCATAGTTATCATATGTAAGTAAAAATCAGGAGGTACATTACTGCCCTGTTGTTGTAGCGGCGCCACGTTGGCAGATGTAGTTGATCCATCATGGCCAGCTTCTGGTCCGGACACGGTGCACGCTGGTACGCTCGGTACCGTTAATCCGTCCAGGTCTGGTGTATCCATCGTGTCATGCAGGATAACTTGTTCAATGTAGGTAGACACAATCTGAAAAATAAAATAAAACGAAACAGAAAGAGTAGGTAAGTATCCCACTTCTGATGTCGAAGTTGAGACAGGGCAGTTATTTTTAAAAATACGCAGAACCGCTGACCTTATTCCGGCCTTCGGTTCTGCTATAACTACAGTGTATTTTCACAATTGATTCTATCAGGAAAACTTATGGATTTCAGTAAAATAAAAACAAGTAAACTACTCAATGCAATATTTTTTTAATCAAACAGACATAGATTTTACTCACAATGTTTCTTCTTCAAAATCGGCAGCAAAAGTGAGCTCCGCACTGTAGTCGCGCCTTTTATTAACTCGTTTGCCCCACCAGAGGCAAACGTTAATCACAAAGTATTTTACCGCCAAAAAAACAGGTGAGGTTTAAACGTTACACTTTAAAAAGTAAATAAGTTTTAGGTATTACTATTAACAAAACAATGTTCCAAAATTACAAGCTATTTAAAAATAATCAGAATTCAATTTTAGTAGCATTACTAGATTTAATTAGTCATGATCTGGACATTATCTTAAATGTCAAAATCATTACCAACCAAATCCGAGGAAAGATATTAACAAAAATAAAACTTCTCTTAATATTGGTAGGTACTGTACTAACACACATACTTAACACGAAATCAACTTAATTAATTAACGGCCGAATAATCTCCGCGGCGACATATACATTTTTTTTACATTGTTCTCATAGTTCAGAAGCGACAAGAATAATGTACCCAGGATTTTGTAATATCTTGATTTACAAGAGTGTCCTTGGAGTTTCTTGCCTGTTCTTCTCCATAGAGATGTACGTTTTTGAATGGTCAAATAGCTTCAACTTTCTGACTAACTGACCGACTCTTTGACAATTCAAAAGTGCCTGTAATTGGTTTAATTGAAATATATGCTTTGAGTTTAAGTTTAAAAATGAGCATTTGCCCGATTGAACCATTCTCTCTAGTGACGCGTAGGTACTTATTTTACAGAGGGCCTACTGACCCCTGATTTATGTAGTTTGGGAAAGGCATTCCTATTTAAACATGTCTAGTACCTACAGTTTGCAATAATTCCCACTTGAAAATTGCAGTTAATAATGCTTCCATCACGTCCATCAATATAATGTTTCGTCCTTGGCATTGACTATTCACTCATTAATAATTCAGTGTCATTTTTATCGAAGAAACCGCTCATTCGCTGCAAGTTGCGACCAATCATCCACTTCAAGTACTTACATAGAAGCAGTATGGCATTTTCCCACAGTCTGTTTGTCACATAAATTTCAACCTGAATTTAAAAATTATGCCTATCACTTATCTTACTGAAAAGATGTAGGTTTTTTCTAACATACATAATATTTTCATAAATATATTGGCAAGGTACCGTCATGATGTAATTTTTTTTAAAGAGTTCCCTTAGAGAGTCGCGTTTGCGGAGGTTGTAGATGGCTCTGATAGCCCTCTTTTGCAGAACAAAGATAGAATGCAATCTGCAGCCCGTCTCCACAGCAAAATACCGTAAGACATGATGCTATGAAAGTAACTAAAATCGACCAGTCTCGCTGTATCCACGTCTGTTAATTGGCGGATTTCCCAAACAGCGTAGGTGGCTGAACTTAGCCGCCCTGCAAGTGATGTTAAGTGAGGACTCCACTGAAGCTTAGAGTCAAGCGTGATTCCCAGGACGGACAGAACAGTTTTGTCGACGAATTCTAGTATCTCTTTGTTCAATACAACGTGACATTCACTACTTCTAACATTCGGCAAGGCGAATCTTATGCATTTAGTTTTCTTCTCATTTAATACCAAATTATTTACAGTAAACCAATTATGGACCATAAGCATAGCGTTATTTACGTCGTCAAGCTCCTGTGCATGTCTGCTTACTTTAAAAATTAATGATGTGTCATCAGCAAATAACACCATTTGAGGTCGGTTTTTCAGTAAATGAGGTAACTTATTTATATAAACTAAAAAGAGGAACGGACCCAATATTGAGCCCTGCGGTACGCCCATTTTGATTATTAAATCCAATGAATTCACACCGTTTATTTGAACTTGCTGCAGTCTATCATTCAAATATGATTTTACTAAGTTAAGCGCAAGTTTACCCAGTCCGTAATTCTCAAGTTTCAAGAGCAGTGTTTCGTGATTCACGCAATCAAATGCCTTGGATAGGTCACAAAAGATGCCTATTGCGTCTTGTGCTTCTTCCCATGCGTTAAAAATGTGTTTCAATAATGTGACCCCGGCGTCAGTTGTACAACGTCCTTTGGTGAAACCATATTGTTGATCGTGTAAGATGTCATTACGATTGAAGTGATTGAGCATTTCATTTAACATTACTTTTTCAAACACCTTGCTGAAAACCGGCAACATCCTAAAATCCCAATTATCTACTTAATGTCATGTTTATTTCATTTTGGTACTCAACAATGTCGTCATTTTCGTGTATAATACTGAGGGTCGTATCTTCAGCGTATAGTATGCAATAGTGGGAATTTACACTAGTAGGCAATTCATTAACATATAGCAAGAATAAAGGCGGCCCTAGTATGGTCCCTTGGGGAACACCACAGTTATTTTCACTATACGGAGACCTATATACGAGCTTTTGATTTCCTGTTTGTCCCGAAATCTCAACACATTACTGTCGATTATAAGGTAGCTTTCGAGACATTTCAACGCGTTTCCCCATATGCCATATCGGTCTAATTTATTTATAAAGTAACTGTATCACGAAGTCAAAATAATATATTTATGTAATAATGTATGTCTGCAATATCACACCCTGCCATACAAATAGCTACGTACCTACTACTTCCAAGATTAATTTGGATAAACGACTTCGATAAAAATTATAGTCAACAGGAAATGTCGTCGATATATTGTGGTGACCATAAAAATCGACGACATTTCAAGGGCAACATTTACGTTCCAGACATTGACCTTAGTTCAATGATCCTTAGTTACATCAAACTATGGCATTGTTTTAATGCCCATGTAACACCTACTTCATGAAGATCGGATACACTACACTCGAAGTTGTGGACGAATATGTTTACCTCGGACAAACTGTACAGTTAGGTAGGTCCAACTTCGAGAAAGAGGTCAATCGTCGAATCCAACTCGGTTGGGCAGCGTTCGGAGAAGCTACGCAATATCTTCTCGTCCGACATAGCGCAGTGTCTCAAGATGAAAGTCTTTGACCAGTGCGTGTTGCAAGTGATGAGCTATGGCACTGAAACGTGATCAGACGGCTAAAAGTCACCCAAAGGGTAATGGAGAGGGCTATGCTTGGAGTTTCCCTACGTGATCGAATCAGACATGAAGAGATCCGCAGGCGAACCAAGTAACCGACATAGCCCGAAGAATTGCCAAGCTTGAGTGGCAGTGGGCAGGGCACATTGCTCGCAGAACTGATGGCCGATGGGGCCGAAAGGTTCTGGAGTGGCGACCGCGTACCGGAAGACGTAGCGTTGGAAGGCCTCCTAAAAGGTGGACCGATGATCTTGTGAAGGCCGCAGGTATCCGCTGGATGCGAGAAGCACAGAACCGGTCGAAGTGGCGGTGCTTGGGGGTGGCCTATGTCCAGCAGTGGATTTTCTTAAATCACTTTAAAAGTATTTTTCAAATCAAACCAAATATCTTTATTATTTTAAAATAATAAAAAAACCTGTCGGAAATCTAAGGATTTCAGTTATGTAAGTTATTTTATTATTGTAAGCAATAATTGCCCTTTCATTTGATAATTTGTTACGTCACTACGGTACAGTTAACAAAACTTTTTTTTAAATTTTCTATTTTCCCCCCAAAAGTGACATTCAAAATTAATAAAAAAAGGGTTAATTGCATCCAGGATTCAGCCCTTTCCAGGATCGTATGGTACTATCGAGTACCGCTACATAGTACCTCTTCTAGCGTTTTTGCAACGCATTCATTCTGCGTGCTGCTAAAGACTGGAACTCTTTGCTGTGTTTATGGACATTATAGTATATCATCTGGGAGTCTTCATGTCTCGACTGATTACGTAACTTCCGGGAAGGCATGCATCGTCGTCGGCCGCATCATCCTCATCATTAGATGAGAAAGTGTTGAACGCGAGCTTACCGGGTGTCAGTGCAGCGTGCTTATTGCTCCAACCGGCTGTCGGATTGTTAACAATCCCCCAATCCGAGTGTTGAGTTATTCTAAACGAGCAATGTTACCGGCCAGTCGGCTACGTAACAAGTTCGTCGCCACTTTTAAAAGAATCACATATTTGATTTTGGAGTTAAAAAAAAAACGAGATATAAGTTCTTCTGGCACTCTCGTCATCCACCATAGACACTATGATGGATTACTCATCGTGTCGGCTCGCTACTTGTCTATGCTTAGGCGCAACTTGTATTGATCCGCATCGGTGTACCTGTCGACAGCCTCGGGCACAATGGCCTGTCCTTGCTGCAGGAGAGCAGGTCGCATAGCACCGCACGGCAGGATTAACGATATTATTCGTTGAACCCTGGCCACCGACGGTGTAGGTTACACCGGTATTAGAACCTAACTGTTTGCTACATGACGATTGTGTGCCTTTGCGCCATGTCAAGTTTCAAGCACGCTGGAACAAGCTTTGTTGCGACCTCAAGTGGCAAATACTGGAACCTTATTGGCATTTACAGTTTTTAGCTGTTTAGGGTAGAAACACGTTACTCGGAATTTTGTCTACGTCTCTCATCTCACTCTCCTGTCGAAATTCTGCTGGAACTTGGAAGTTTCTAATGAAATAAGCACTAGGTACCTTTGTGCTCTTCTGTCTTTATGTATTTTTATTTAACCAGCTGCGCCTGCGGTTTCACTAACATAAGTTTCGATTCCGTTTGAATATCGGGATAAAAAGTATCTTATGTCCTACTCCTAACCCAGGTTATCCCAGCCACCCATGGCACCCATGTGCCAAATTTCAATCCGTTCTGCCGTTTAGCGTGAACGCGTAACCAAAAAATAAACAAACAAACTTTGCAAATTAGGATAAGCGTTTTTTGTGTACCTACCTAAATAAATAAAATAAATTAAGAAGCCATCAGTTTCCCACTGCTGGGATTCTTCTACGGGAGGGAGAGTGAGCTGTAATCCTGCACTCGGGCAGTACGGGTTGAATAGCACACGTCCTTTCGACAAGTGATTACACCAACATATACACTTAACACACACACACATATTATGTTTTCTGTGACAAATAAAATTATTTTTCTTTCTTTCATATAATATATGCTGTTTAAAGCTCTATGCAGTGAGCGATGTTCACGGTTTGAAAGGTGAAATTGTAAACATAAAAAGATACCAACTTTGTTACTATGGCGGGCGATACAGCTGCAGACTTTTGCAGTCTGATTACGCAACTTTAGTCTAATCCCAAACCTTCGAGCCAGTTATTGTATTTTTACCTTTATTTAGAGAACGGTAAAGTTCTTAATACAAAATTGACAACTTAGACAAGGGTTTGATATGAGTAATTCAGAAATGGCTGGATGGTCCGTGTCAATTTTTTTTTTATTTGCTAAAGAATATTCATTTTTAGGTGTTCATAACCGGTGGTTACTTTTGTTTACATTCTTTTAAGTAGGTAAGTACACCTAATTCTTCCACAACAAATATTTTCAACCCTCAGAATAGGTACTTACATATGTATTAGTTACCACCTTTAATATTTTTTATACGATTTGTCCCTATCATTTAAAATTAATTAAACTGAAAGCTGTTTGTCCGACGCGTGTGTCACCTGACAAACAATATTTTTCCGACTCCGCCTGAAGGTCATTGCAGTCGATCGATGGTGGTAATAATGGTCATTACTCCTCGTCCCGCAGTCCCGCCGTCCCGCCCAGCGTGACGATGTTAAAGCGTGACAGGTGGTAAGTACGCCTTACAGTAATCCTTTCTTTTTGTCACGTTATTAAGGGTGCGATAACCGACTTTTAATGATTTTATACTGAAGATCACGTAACGAGTAGTGATAATGATTTGAAAAAAAAAAGAAGATAAATTAGAGCATTTTCTCAATAACTTATTATGTGAATATTTTAGATTATGTTTATATTACATAGTGAAATTAATTTGTAAAGTTATGTCTAACGCGAATAACAAACTGAGCATGGCGCAAAATCTGCCAAGCGTATTTTTCTGAAAAAGGTTTCAGAAAAAAAACGCGCGCGCGGTAAATTATCTTTAAATTGGTGAAGGCACCCATTTAAAGATAATTTATTTATTGATATTTTAGTATACTTACGCGTTTTATTAAAATTCCATTTATTCTAAGTATAATAAATTAATAATGCGTCAGTTTTGTGTATGATAAATTAATAATGCGCTCCTTGATGGGCGAGTCCTATTACTGGCTGAACGTACGACGCGTTGCGTGAGCTCAGTACAGAACACGCAAGCTAACCAATCAAGGTCACTGGCATATATCTGCGTCTTATGAAGCGGTTGATTTAGTACCGTCACGGATTTTTGGCTGATGTTATTTATGGATAGTGTGCCTGAACTTTTAAAGAGTTTTGATAATATGATATTATTGTGCCATTATTTGTCAGTCTCGGTGGTCTAGTAATACAAGGGCAATTGCTAAATTGAGGAGTCTTAGGTTCAATCCAAGGCAAAGTGTGATTCAGTTATTCCATCATGAAATTCTCATTTTTAGTAAATTTTGGAAATGTTTTCGATTAATGACAATAAACTAGCCCATAATTATAAATGGGACTACTTATTATATCTAACATAATTTTCGGGTTCCGTAGTAAACAAGGAACCCTTATAGTTTCGCCATGTCTGTCTGTCTGTCTGTCTGTCTGTCTGTCTGTCCGTCCGTCCGTCCGTCCGTCTCTCCCCGGCTTAACTCAGAGACGCTAAATCCTAGAAAGCTGTACTTTGGTATGGGTGTACACTGTACATATTAATCACGCCGAGAAAGTCGTAAAATAAAACCATGAATAACATTTTTTGTTAGGGTACCTCCCTTGCACGTAAAACGGAGATGATTTTTTTTTCTCGTCTAATACATGGTGTGGGGTATCGTTGGATAGGCCGTTCAAAAATATTGTGGGTCTGTGAAAAACATTTTCCAATTCTGAGAGCGTAATATTAAGCTTTAAAGTGCTATTTTTTGTTAGAGTCAAGTGTCTCCCCCCCCTGCCAGCTAAATAGTTGGTTTTAGAAATTGTGAAAAAATTCATGGCAGTAGTATATATAACGAAATTAAAAGGAAAACTATCACAGCTAAGTACGGTTTACAAGTTAACGAGTAATCGTCGATCAACTTAAATTGGCAGTTGAAGAATTGACCGTAACGTATATAGATGTATGGGAGAGCATGTTTTTCAACTACAATGTTAAGTTTGTTTTTGGGATGAATTCATCCTAACTACGGAACCCTTCATTGTGCGTGGTCCGACACGTACTTGGCCGGTTTTTTATTTGTATAACTGTAGTGAATACAGTTTTTTAATTAAAGTTATGGTCGCTATGTTATGCCCAGAGGCGTACAAATATGGTTGATCATGCGAGAGGTACCCGAGGTACCTAAACATAAATTATTTGGTAGGTAGTAGGTAAGATATAAAAATTAATAGAAGATAAGTAAATAAAAACAAAAAATATAAATGTCACAATTCCACAGTCAATGCATAAATAAATAATCATAGTATTTAGACTAAAGACAAAAAACTTAAAACACGAAGGGTAGACAAGGTATATTTTGCGTAGCTAAGGGTGATTATACGGAACTAAATATTATTTCCTCATTTTGATATACTAAACTGTCTAGCTAAGAATTGGTAGAAAAGTAGAAACTTTTGTGAGGGTAACAAAAGCTGACACTTTTGTTGAGCCTGAATATTGAGGAACTGAAATTGCGAATTATTACATATATTCAGTAAGTAATAATATTTAAACGTAGTGCGGACAACCTAGTTTTATTAATTGTATTAGTTTGTAAAATACATAATTATGTAATTAATTTGGATATTTAATTTAGTAAGAGAGTTCAACAAAAATAAATTGTACGCAACGAAACCACACTGGCTACTTGTAAGACTGCGTGACAGTTGCTTTGACAATTAATTTAGGAAAAAACTATGAATTCGTCCAAATAACCGAAATGCCAATAAATTAAAATTCTTCGAGAATTTTGGGTAACTGCAACCGTCACGGACCGTTGAGGGATACGGTTACATGGTGCGTTGTTCGTTCAGACGCCGTGCGTAGTTGCAGCGGTGGGCTTGTGTGCGCACGTGGTCAAGCGAGGGGCGGCGCGCGTGAGCGACACACGGTGGGGCGACGTCACCCAAGGTTGGACGCGGCTGTCGGCGGGCAGGCTCGCGCGCCTCCGCACGTCCCATGCTGCCCGGGCCACTTGCGCCGCTCGACCCGCACAAAACGCGCGCGCTCACCACAATATACGCGCCGCGGAAGCTCAACACGCGGAAGAACAAAACGGCACAACTGAGAATGCTCGACAACGACATTCAAATCAAAACGTCCCTATCTCCCTTCCATCCTCTCCCGGCCATCGGACAGAAGCTGGAGAGGTCCAACACAAAAGTGATCGTGTTTGACCTCAACAAGAACGAATCAGGCACGTTGGACCGCTCCGTCAAAATTCGCGATGTGCTCAAGCCTCTGACTCCATTGCGGATACATGGGTTCATGAGGAAGAGTTCCCTGGACCAGCTGGACGTGAAAAAGCCACAACAGTTACTCAGAGAGAACACTTACGATGTTATAAAACCAATATTCGTGACTGCAGAAAATGTTAAAGTGAGTAAGGATGACATGTCCATTACAAAGAAGACGCAAATGACACAGCCGCCGCCAAATTCAGAGAATACTATAAAGAAGATAGAACAGCCAAAAGTTTCACCGAAGACGAGGTTTAAGAAAGCAGCTCTGCAAGTAGCGAAGATGTCGACGATGCCGGAGACAGGGAAGCTGCTGTGTTTGAGAGAAAGACAGACGTTCAGAATCAATAGAGTAGACGAGGACAAGAGTATATGCAAATTGCAGGAGTTGTCGCAGAGTCCCGCGCAGAATCTAGACAAGCTATCCGAGATATTTCAGAGCCTAGAAATGAAAGGTCACCATAGAGACAAAATGAAAAAGGAGAACAGTTGGTTCTAACATTAACTTAGTTTAAGAGAGTGCAATCATTTACTTGAATATGTGAATATCCGTTGACAAACGGTTCGTTAAGTTACCATGTTAAAGTAAAAGTTTATTTTTGTTAACGTTGAATGTATACGAAGATATTGATATTGCTCAAAGTGTAGTGTTGTGTCCTGTTGTGTCCGTCTTGATATTTGATTAAAGTGTGTCGAACTTTCTAATGGAGGCTCTTATTTAAATCCTTGGAAGACTAATTGTTCTAATCTTTCCGTCATCGATAATAATGGATGTGTGGGAAAGGTCATGTGTACAGAGCAGATTCAATGTCGTGACCTTCAATGAGTTTGTCAACAAGTGGCGGCTTGAGGCTTGCGTGATTTTCCACCAATTCTTAATGACCCTTTTACACAATCGCCAATGTTGGTCACATTCTACATCCATTGAGGAATTATTAACAGGTTTGATTAAGTTTTTGTAAACAAACACCGCGATGGATATCGAATTGACAAACAGCGTGGGTGTACGATAGCACAAAAAGCGCGATGTTATCGGTAGTTTAGGTGCTGATTCATTTTTCCATTAAATGATTCATTCCTGTGGTTATTTGTCGAATAGGAATGATTGATGTGAAAACGGAATAGAACTTTTCGTACTTAAGCACATTCGTTCTAACCTATATACAAATGTACTCTGTGGTTCTAACTACAAAAGACTTAAACACTGGAACACTACATGCTGGCGTAACCGATGTAACCATGCAAAGTGAAATCCTTTGAACGAGGCACATAAAAAGGCACACAATAGGCAGTTTTGAATGTCAAGCATTAGAACAATTTAGAATTCCAAAAGTAGTTTCGAATGGAAAAGAGAAGAGGAATGGGTAAGAAACCCATAATTATTCTTATAAATGCATTATGGTATCCCAGAAACGAAATAGAATCAAAGAAAGTTCCAATCCCTCGTAGCAAGTTTCGTAGCGTAAGTCTCATTGCGTAGCGGCTCGCGTAGCCCGTAGCGCATCTTGTCGCGAAGTAGCATTTATGTATCATTCGTAGACGCTCCCGTTTCGTAGCGAAGTAGCATTTATGTATCATTCGTAGACGCTCCCGTTTCGTAGCGAAGTAGCATTTATCTCATTCGTAGCGTATCATTCGTAGACGCTCCCGTTTCGCGTTCGTTTTACTTCTGTGTTCTTGATTCATTTTTAAGGTTCAAAAAGAAAAATTGAACCTTTATAAAAACACTTCGTTGTCCGTCTGTGTCTGTCTGTCAGTCTGTCAAGACTTTCTCAGGAACGCGTCCTGTAAGAAGTTGAAATTACTTTCAAATACTTAGGTTCACAAGTTTCGGTACTGGAGCTCTAATAAATCAAGCTTCTAAGTCAACTTAATAACAAATACGGCGTATAATATGCGATATATTTTGATACTCGCAAATGAATCAAAATCTATAGGATACTTCCCGAAATTTCGCAAGATGTAAGGTCTCACAGCACAAAGCACTACAGCACAAGTAGAGGAAAAAGTCAAAGAATCGTTAATGTGTAGTTTTATCACATAAAAAATAATTTTTCGCAATTACAAACTTACATTAATTTGTAGTTGAAGAATTGACCGTGACGTATATCGATATAATTATATACATTTTTACAACTACAAAGTCAAGTTCGTTGTTGGGATAGATTCATCCCACCTACGGAACCCTTCATTGTGCGTGGTCCGACACGCACTAGGCCGGTTTTTAGGGTTCCGTAACCAAATGGTAAAAAGGAACCCTTATGGTGAGACTGTCTGTCTATCTGTCACACCTGGATATCTCAAGAACTACTAATGCTATCAACTTGAAATTTATAATAGTTTTAGATGGCGTTTGTCCAACTATTTTTCAAACAAGAAAGAAATGAAAAAATATATGTCTTTTTTGCAAAAGGGACTTAAAAATTTGAAGTGGGGCTACTAGGGCATGTGGGGTATCATATGAAAGAGCGTTGTTTGCACATTCTAAAACATTTATTTTTTATTAAAAAATAAAAAATAAATGTTGAGCCTATTTCCGACTATTGATGAAAAATGTAAAAAAAAATACCGTTCTCCCCCCTTATCTTCGAAGTTTGCATAGATAAAAATCTGAAATTATTCTATGTGATAGAAGTTTATGTAAAGATTACAGGAAAAATAAAACGATGTTTCTGAATGGCACGGTTTTTCAGAAATCATCAACATCATAATTATATACGTACGGAGCCCTTGGTGCGTGAGTCCGACACGCACTAGGCCGGTTTTTTTTTATCAAATCACCAAATTTAACGTTTAAAAATAAAAGTATGTTGTCTAATACAGAAAAGTATAAACGAGTGCCCTTGCTTGATAGCCTTGAATGCTATCCTTACATAACTTTGGTGTAAATTGGCCACATTAACATCGAGGCATGTGGGTGATAGGTAAGTTAAGTTACAACATTTCACCTTGTTACACTTGCTTGGCTGTAGATAAACAAATTTTCTTGGGTAACGGAGATAAACATTTCACATAATAATATTGCGTTCATCGCTGCGGTGATAAATGAAAGACTGTAGGTAATTATGGATACCTAATAACCAGACGCCAATATTATTATGATGCATTTAACGCAGCCATCTGGGGGCCTAAAATGGACGCTTTGGCAGAATCATAATATGATCTGCGTACAATTCATATCCCGCAATTCATCTGTTCATGGAGTTTCGTAAAATGATCCACAAATAATGAATAAATCATAATTTGTGGACCATTTGTTTAAAGCTCCCAAATTTACAATAAAATAAATAAGAACCTATCAATTTATAAATTTACCCTCCATAACGTCAAGCAGAGTAAGACTCTGCTTGACGTTATGCCATAAGCCATGGCTACTGTCCCTAAATTACGACGAAATAGAGAAAATACTTATAAATCTTTCGTAACTACAATTCTACCGTATGAGAGGCACTAAACTTCACAACTTCACCACTTATTCGCGATCCCAATCATCCATTCCTGAACACTCAATTCAATTTACACACACACATACACACACAAACTCACCCCACACACAAACACATACACACACAGGCACACACACTACACACACAATCACCATTACAGGCTTTTTCTAACCATGTTTATTTTTTTTATTTGTATTACTTGTAGTCTTTTTAGGGTTCCGTAGTAAACAAGGAATCCTTATAGTTTCGCCATGTCCGTCTGTCTGTCTGTCTGTCTGTCCGACCGTCCGTCTGTCTCCGGCTTAGCTCAGAGACGCTTAGTCCTAGAAAGCTGTAATTTGGCATGGGTATACATATTAATCACGCCAAGAAATTTGTAAAATAAAACCATGAAAAGTTTTTTTTAGGGTACCTCCCTTGCACGTAAAACGGGGATGATATTTTTTTTTCTCGTCCAATACATGGTGTTGGGTATCGTTGGATAGGCCGTTTAAAAATGTTGTGGGTCTGTGAAAGCCATTTTTCAATTCTGTGATCCGTTTGCGTAATATTAAGCTTTAAAGTGCTATTATTTGTTAGAGTCAAGTGTCCCCCCCCTGCCAGCGAAATGGTTGGTTTTGGATATGTGAAAAAAATCATGGCAGTAGTATATATAACGAAATTAAAAGGAAAACTATCACAGCTAAGTAGGGTTTACAAGTTAACGAGTAATAGTCGACCAACTTAAATTTACAGTTGAAGAATTGACCGTAACGTATATCGATGTATGGGAGAGCATGTTTTTCAGCTACAATGTTAAGTTTGTTTTTGGGATAAATTCATCCTAACTACGGAACCCTTCATTGTGCGTGGTCCGACACGCATTTGGCCGGTTTTTTATTTCTCATTTGTTAATCATAAGATAAGATAATTTATTTGCTAAAAACATGGTAAGTATACATAGGTGTTATTAAAGGAAATGAGATCGTACATGTTTTGCTTAAAATTAAAGCATGCAAACTTAGAAGATTAAATACAAATTTGAATTTAAAAACATTATAATTTATGTTCAAAAAAATCCTTAATATTATAAAAAATATTTTCATTCAACCATTCATATAATTTAATTTTGAATAACCTACAATTTAATATTTTTAATACATTAGGCTTATTGCTGTATTTAATAGTATTTCCTCCGGGAGAGGGCACTGGCTCTTGTAACACAGGTTAACCGCCTAGCACAAGTGTCAGGGACTTCACAAAATTTGTAACCACTTTCCTATGTAATAAAGAAGATTATTAATTATAGATTTTACGAAACTCCGTGTCACACCACACATTCCTCTTAGCATTCTCATCTCAGCTACATGCAATTGCCTTTCATTCATCCCTTTTGTGGCCGAACATTCTGATCCATGCACAACTGCAGACAGCAGGGGCCCAAGTCTGCTATTTTTATAAATTCAGTCATTCCAACACGATCCCATTGACATTTTGCTAAAAGTTCGTATAATCTGCTAAATTTATAATGGTTGATCATTGGTCGGTCAATGTTCTCGTAATAGAATTGTGTTATTATAATGGCATTGTCGTATTGCCATTATTATAAAACCCATTAGTAGAAATGTCATTCATTCATACCAATAAATGCAATTTCTTTCAATGTAGGGTCAGTGGTCGACCATTGGAAAGTCATAATGACGCCAATATAATAGTAGATTACCAAACTTGTCAAAATCAACAATTAGGAAATCAATGATCGACCATTCTGACACTATTGTAATAGCAGACTTGAGGCCCTGGTGGGATGACAGTGACACTGACAGTTCACTCCATGCTCACTTCATCTAAGTTTTCACGGTGAGATGGTTACAGAATAGCACTGCTGGGTAGGACATAGGCTACTTTTCGTCCAGGATTGCAGACGAAGACGCGGGCAACAGCTAGTTTAAATATATATCCATACCATTTAATTCTCTTCTAACTAGCCCTCATTATTGCTGCAGTTAACACCATATCGATAGAATTTCGTCGACACAGCTAATAGCTAGCGTGATACTGCACAACAGATAGTGCACGCTTCATGTCAGCATGTTCACGCGATGTGTCGAACGACGCTTTTTGGTACCCACATAAACTAGATATAGCGTTTGTTGACCAAATTAAACGTTTTAAAGTCTCCATTGTTCGGAAAGCTTAGCACTTTTTATTACAAAAAAACTTTTTGTAAAAAAAAATAACCGACTTCCAATATTGCTTTTCCCGATGCTGGGACGTTAATTGTTGAGGAGTTCTCCTAGTAAGAATCAGGAGAACTGCCACTCACCATATGCATTGTGACGAGCATAAATTGCTTAGAAACCATATTAAAGTAGGTACCTAATCGAATCGCAACCTGTTAAATACTTATTATTATGTTGTTCCGGTGGCCATCTGTGGTCTCCATCATCAGTTTCACTTCACCAAATGGTGATTTAGGTGAGCAAATGCACGAGTTACTATAAAAACTACCCTAATCGCCTAGTCTCATGGAAATCGAGGGAAACCCTCGAATTTTATAAGCAAACCTATAGCGATTTGGGTATTTTTTATAGTAACTCGTGCATTTGCTCCCGAAAATCACCATTTGGTAAAGTGGAACTTATGATGGAGTCCACAAATGGCCACCGGAACAACATAATAATAAGTATTTAACGGGTTGCGATTCGATTAGGTACTTTAATATGGTTGCTAAGCAATTTATGCTCGTCACAATGCATATGGTAAGTGACAGTTCTCCTGGTTCTTACCAGAAAAACTCTTCAACAATTAACGTCCCAGCATCGGGAAAAGCATTTTTTTGTAAAAGCTGATGAGCAGTTGACTTAAGGCTATTAAAAACTGACCCTCTAAAAAGTGAAAAATAAAAAACTTTTTGTAAAAAAAATAACCACCAACTTCCAAAAAAACACTACAAAGTGAATAATAACTTTAATTTCGGAAGTCGGTGGCAAAAAACTAAAATACAGATCCAAAAACACCGACTGCCGTAATTAAAGTTATTTTTCACTTTGTAGTGTTTTTTTGGAAGTCGGTTTTTTTTTTCGACTAGCCAATACTTATTTTTTTTTAATTATAATTCCATCAATGTTGTTCTTGTAGGTTAATGTATATGTCCTTAAAAGGAACAACAGGGTTTTTGTTACATGATACTGTATAAAGGCTACTACATACCGGGGCGACTTGTCGCGCGACGCGACGCGACACAAAGGCACCGCTCGTCCCGAAACACGCGGGGCCTTTGTGCCGTGTCGCGCTGGTATGTAGAAGCCTTTAACAATTGCGTTAGTAAATGAAACTTAAAGCTATGCACACCTAGCCGCCTGCTGCCTGTGTTATGTGCACCTATCACCAAATACCCATACAATGCTATTTCAGTTTTGTTGGCAAACTGACGGAAAACTCCATTAATGTAATAACTCTTTTGTATTAGGCAACGATGAATGTTTTCATCAATGTGGGTCAATCAGGTACCTTAGGTACCTGTATGCCAATTCTATTGAATTAGGTAGTTCAATGTCCCGAAGTTTCAAATCAATACATACATACATAAACTCACGCCTTCTTCCCATGGGGGTAAGCAGAAACTATAGAACGCCACCGGCCGCTCGTTACATACTCCTTTCTGCTGTCCTGCTTCGCCTACGTTCATACATGTGGTCACGCACGCCGGTTGCGAGTACTACGCACCTGACCTTTCTGAAGAAAATCACCAATTAGGTCACTATATGTCCTCCTATGGCGTCCCAATAGGTCAAATCAATAGGTTTACAAAATTTGTTAGATTTTAACGTTTAGCGAGCGCGTTTAAAGAGCGCGTTTAGCTAATTTTATTGAATTTATTTATTTAAGAATATAATAAATGTGACATAACTACATATTAAGTAGTTAGTAGGTAATTTCAACATATAAATCTGTAATTTTTATGTTGTACTTATTAAAGAGTATTCTATTCAAAGTTCAATTGTATTTTGTATCCAACCTGGTAAAATACAATTAAAAAAATATATTTAAGTAAAAACGAGAAAAAAAAAAACAAACAACACTTGTAAAAATAAACAAAATGCAATCAAGTGAAAACAAAATAAAAACATTATTTATTTTATCTAATTTATATTTCCTCCCCCATAGCCTGAGGGCGTTCTTACGTTTGCTGATTCGCGGTCTCCACTCAAGAACACGTCTACCCCAACGGTTATCGTTTCTGCGACTAAGGCCGGCCCATTGCCACTTTGCTTATTCTGTGAGATATGTCGACAACTTTGGTTGTCTGCCGGATCACCTGGTTCCACATTCGATCCCTCAGAGAGGCTCCAAGCATAGCCCGTTCCACAGCTCACGACCTTGAATTTGTAGACCGGCCTGAAACTGGGGCCGTGGTTGAATTTGGCTTGCCATTTGCCCATAATCGCCATGTTAAGCATGCGGGTTGGCGATCACAGATCGCTTCTCGATAATGACGCTGTAGCCACTAGTCTGCACCATTGTTTTAGCTGTAAAGTTTTTATTTAGAATGGTTATACCGCCTTTGTCGGTTGTCAGAGCTTCGTTTGTTATTCCGCAGGGTGCACCACGAGCAAGTGAGGTTGATTTGGGGCACTGAGGTGGTAAGTGTGCCCCCTTAAACCCCTGTGCCCTATTACACCCCTCGTTCATCCATCTGTTCACAAAACTTAATGCATTTCTGTGGCAATTAGGTGATGGGGAGCTGACTAACGAAGCTAGCTACAACTTTAGATATCATATAGGTACGCCCTACAGTTAGGAAGGTTAGACAAAATAGCAACGATATTGTTGGAAAGTTCAATAACGTAAGCATTAGGTGTTTTATTAGAGGTAGAGCTAATTAATAGTGTGCCCTTTTGACCGCACAACCAATAGCCATCCGTCCTACCTACATAATATTAATTTATAACCTCTAGAGACCAATTTCTCCATTTTCCTTTAAACTTTATAGTCATTTTAAATAATAGTCGTGATTTAAGTCTGACCGAAGTCCTTAATAGATTGACATTAAAGCTCGTGCGGCCACAGTCAAAGGCCACGCGTGGGAGAAGGTGCCTGCAATACGAGTACAAGGTGTTTGAATGTGAAGGCCCCGGAATAACAGAGTGCATGGTTCATGAAAGGTTCTGAAAGTAATGACTGGGTTTCATGCTGGATATCGATCGCATAATGTAGAGGTATAGAACCGTACTTACTGCATAGGAAGCGAGATGACTTCTTGAGAAATTATAGTGCGTAGTCTAAGTACCTACTCGCAACCGGCGTGCGTGTATACCAGCACCCTAATTGCGCAACACGGTTTAAATCGGAATCGTATGAGTTTTGAAGTATATTGCTAATTCATTGCTTCATATGTTAGAAAATTTTCTCTGCTCAACAACGTAAATAACGCATTGAATGTTGTTGAACTGTCAAATTGAAACCGATTCCTACTGATAGTGTGTTACGCAATTTGCCCTCTGGGCCTCAAGTCTGCTATTACAATAGTGTCAGAATGGTCGATATTTGATTTCATAATTGTTGATTTTGACATGTTTGGTAATCTACTAATAAAATGGCGTCATTATGATTTTCCAATGGTCGGCCACTGACACTACATTGAAAGAAACTGCATTTATTGGTAATCTCGTACATAATGACAAATGAATGACATTTCTACTAATGGGTTTTATAATACTCGTAATGGCAATACGGCAATGCCATTATAAGTAACACAATTCTATTACGAGAACATTGACCGACCAATGATCGATCATTATGAATTTAGCAGATTACGAACTTTTAGCAAAATGACAATGGGATCGTGTTGGAATGACTGAATTTATAAAAATAGCAGACTTGGGCCCCAGGTGTTTCATACACCTGGGGCCCAAGTCTGCTATTTTTACGTAAACCGAGCAAAATAACATGTATGTAAAGATCGTAGTAGGTGGCGTAGTTTCTTCCTACCCCCATGGGAAGAAGGCGTGAGTTTATAAGGTGAGTTTATACCTACCTATGTGTGGAAAATTCTTTAAATCAATTTCTGTGACGTTGAACCTCAGCTAAACATCGATCGATATGAATATCAAGAGTGGCAGCCAAACCGCTTAAGTGTAAAGAAAAAATTGTCGTTAAATATTGTGAAAATGTCTCGTCTATTATATAATATTCAAAACCTACCTATAATAACAAAGAACTGTGGACTCTGGACCTTGAACCAAAGGACTCTGGCGTTGGTTTTTCTAAATATTTGTTCTTATAAAAACATCACGGCCTTTCTTCCGAAGGGGTTGGCAAAAATGTACTAACTGACTGATAACACTGACTTATTGTTTTGATATAGATTCGTTTTGTTCTATGTTTGTCCCATGTTATAGTTTGTTATGTTGTTGTTGTTACCATAATGTTAAGTTCGCGAGCACATTCGTAAGAAGCTGGCAGTATCATCACAACGGTAAAGTTTTCCCATTGTTTGTTTGGTTAATAGTATATTCGTGTATTTATTTGGTCTTATATTTATATATAATTAGGTATATATATTATATTTAAAGTTTAAATAGATATATGTATGTATATCCTTATATTGAAATAAATATTGATTTCGCAATTTTCCTTATTGCACCTGCCACTGCTTGTCTCTGCATCACTCAAAGTTTGACTGGTAGAAAATGCCTATGGCATTATGTCCGCCTTTGTACATTTGTGTGCTTAAAGTATTAAATAAATAAATATAGGAGCGACTCTATGACCATTTCTTAGGCAATGGTAGGTATACAATATCCTAACTCCGGGTTACTAGCTGCCCGACCTGCATAGCAATTCACAACCATTCAACAAGCTAGATATCATATCGAAAATGCCACATTTTCAATAACTGATTTTTTTTGCCCCCGACAGCTAATAAGTAGAGCCTGTCGGAAGTATGGTGGTTGTCTATTTGATTTAAACCGAAAAAACTTAAGTGTTTTGGATTTGTGAACAGCCTTTAGAGGACTCCTTTGATAACATTCATTGATGCTCGATTCGGGACGCAAGCGTGCTGGGAATCAAACCCAAAACCTCACGATCACGGCAGCCGAGGTAGCGATTACTAGACCAACAGGCAGTTTTATATTATGAAACAAATAATAATTAACATTCATATCGTGCTTGACGTATTACTTACATTATTTGATACCTATCTCCATTTGATAAGTTACCTACCATTGCGAGTGAGCATGGATCGATAGTAAACAACTAATATTGTATTGTACCTAAAAATAGGACTTAATGATGGCGAGGGGTAAGGTTATAAGTGGATAAGGACAATATGTACCTAACTGTTGAAAACCCGGACATTGTTTATATAACTGCACTTTTAGGTTTATGTACAGACGCCAGCAGGTCAAACTACCCTAAACTGTCAAATTTTCCCAATTAACCTTGAACCTTATGCTGTAGTGATAAAGTTGAAAATCTATTAAAGAAATTTGACAGATTATAGTAGCTTGATGTGCTGGCGTCTGTACAGTCAGCTTCAAACATATGAAGGTATATACTAAGGGATGGGCCGAAATTCGGTTCACATTCGTTTCAACCGAATTTCGGCAGCTTGAACCGAACTTCGGCATTCGGCCGAAATTCGATTCAGATGCCGAACATTCGGCACAAGAAAAATAATAAGTAGGTACCTACTTGCACTATTTTGACTGAAATTTAATAGAATTAGAATAGCATTACTGTAAAATAAAATTATGTCTTTTACTCACTCATGCTCATTTATTTTAGTTACGAACAATGTAAATGTTATGTACATTTAACCTTAAATTAAATCAGTTCTTCTTATTAGTCTTGAAAATCTCTGCCTAATTAATTGGACATACTAATACAAAAATGAAATAAGCTTAGTATTCTTCTAACACACATCTGGATTCATCATCATCATCATCATTTCAACCGAAAGACGTCCACTGCTGGACATAGGCCTCCCCCAAAAAGGGGGAGATTTGCCATAATCATCTCAGAGCATGGCTTATTGAAAATTGTTTTTACCATTGATATACCATTAAGGAATTTATGGATTCTAGGACAAATGGGAAAGTTGCATGACATTAAATTTGTCATTTTTTATTTTATTTTAATATTCTTTAGGGCTATTGACTTGTAATTTTAATTTCCTTGGTTGTCATTTGAAAGTTGATAATAGACAATTTGTAATTTAATTATTTTTCTTTGACATTTGTAATTTGATAAGTAGACAATTCTTGATTTAGTACTTTTTTTTTGACATTGAAATTTAATTATTTTGTTTATGTATTAGAATCATTATAACTGTCACAAAATTTGCATGCCGAATGTAGTAGGCGGAATATGAAGAACTATTGTGGACTATGTGTTATAAAATCTGTAAAATACCATATTTCACGCAAATAAATGTATCTATCAATCATCGAGCACGATTAGTACCTACCTACTTTTATTTAAATACCTATCTACTAATTCCAAAGTTACTAATAGCCCTAGTAAAATTTTACTTATACTTTTCTTTGTTTTCGGGGCAGATTCCACTGCAAAATTTTAGGCATTCCACTTTGCCCCACCAGTGGGACGGCTTGGTGGGGCAAAGTGGAATAATTCGAATATACGATTTACGTACTAAAATTTACCGTTTCTTGCTTTTTTATCCTTGTTTCATGGACCGTTATTATACAAGAACCGCTGCGAACTTATCAATAAACTACTAAAGCACGATGACCAACAGTGTAGTGTTTCCCGAAATTTTCAGGAATCGAACCTAGAACGGCAAACCAGAATACTTACAACTTTTTGTAGGGTAGTGAGGAATGTTAATAAAATGACAGATTCCACATCTTAGTTTATTATTTTTATTAAAATTATCACCTATAAGAATACAATTTTCAATACCTAATAATATTTTTTCTTAGACCTAGTATAAACTTACAAAAACCTCACGTTGCTACACTCCTTTTTAGGGTTCCGTAGCCAAATAGCAAAAACGGAACCCTTCTTTTTTTTCAGGTTCTAAACTTATATTTCCATCAAATATCGGATGTTTACACTATCAGTCTTTTTCCCAGTCAATAACAACATTTCGACGTAGGTATTCAAGTACTTATCAAAATTCGTTTACACATAAATTATGCACTTATAATTATTATTAGGCACTCTCCCATCGCCGGCGATCAACGACAAGCGAGTAGAGCTAGCAACTAAAAACGAGTTGGCGAGCAACGAGCAGCGAGTGCGTGACGATTACTCGTTGGTATGTACAAAGCTGATATGCTAAGTCTTTTCCCGCCAAGCGAGTACTATCTTTGATAGTTCTTGCAGCTGCGACAAACGAGTATTCGCCGGAGGTGTGAACGGTCCGCGATTAACTTATTAATTTATGTTTCTCTTTTAGGTACTTACATGGGACCTACAATCTTCTGTACGTTGAGCGAGAACATCGTCGATAGCTAGTCATTTTCTCGTCGCCAGTGGGACAGATGCCTTAAGTAGATTTTATTTAAGCCCTTAAGGGGGATGCGCTAAGATAGCCCGCGAAATTCATAAGCTTTTTTGCAATTTGCAGTAGGCCTAAAATGGACGCTTTGGCAGAATCATAATATGATCTGCGTACAATTCATATCCCGCAATTCATCTGTTTGACAGTTTAGTATGGAGTTTCGTAAAATGGTCCACAAATTATGAATTGCTATAACGAAGTCTAATGTCAAATAGCAGCTGTCAAACAGGTGAATTGCGGGATGTATGAATTCATACATCCCGCAATTCACCCCGCACCCCGACCGTACGCAGGTCATAATATGATTCTGCCAAAGCGTTCATTTTAGGCCCCCTGACACTGACCAGGGAATGTCAAAAAAGTAAGAAAATTTGAATTTAGCGGGCTACCTTAGCGCATCCCCCATATGTAGAATACACTTTACCTCTAAAATCTACGTACCGACATATTAATATTTAAATGAGCATAAAAGTGATTCAAATTTAAAATAGGCCTATTTACTACAATTTTTACTACAGATACTATTAAAAAATATGCTTGTATTGATGATTATGTTAAAGGAGAATTAAGATTTACATCAAATACAAGGTCAAATTAAATATAAGGTAGCGAAACTCCGCAGTCGTGATGGGAATCGTTAACTAAACATGAAATAAAAAATAAGTAAATTTTTAAAATTCAAAAATCCACCTGCTTAAAAAGTGACCTTAAAAAGATGGAAACAAGATGACCTTTATCTATAAAACCGTCCAAGTGCGAGTTGGACTCGCGCACGAAGGGTTCCGTACCATTATCAATAAAAATGGCAAAAAAATCACGTTTGTTGTATGGGAGCTCCCTTAAATATTTGTTTTATTTTAATTTAATTATTTATTTTTAAAGTGAATATATATCTAAATATTCTGTGAATATTTAAAGCGTCTACCTGTTGCCGTTATCAATATAGAGCAAAAAAGAGCAAAAAAAAACACGTTTGTTGTATGGGAGCTCCCTTAAATATTTGTTTTATTTTAATTTAATTATTTATTTTTAAAGTGAATATATATCTAAATATTCTGTGAATATTTAAAGCGTCTACCTGTTGCCGTTATCAATATAGAGCAAAAAAGAGCAAAAAAAATCACGTTTGTTGTATGGGAGCTCCCTTAAATATTTGTTTTATTTTAATTTAATTATTTATTTTTAAAGTGAATATATATCTAAATATTCTGTGAATATTTAAAGCGTCTACCTGTTGCCGTTATCAATATAGAGCAAAAAAGAGCAAAAAAAATCACGTTTGTTGTATGGGAGCCCCCTTAAATATTTATTTTATACTGTTTTTATTATTTGTTGTTATAGCGGCAACAGATATACATCATCTGTGAAAATTTCAACTATCTAACTATCATGTATATCTGTTCATTAGATACAGCCTGGTGACAGACGGACGGACAGACAGACGGCGGAGCCTTAGTACTAGGGTTCCCGTTTTACCCTTTGGGTACGGAACCCTAACAAAAAATCTCATGCACTGGAGGCATCTTCTTAAATTTAACTATATATTCCTGTTGCTTCAAGTAGTCACTGGACCCAGAAGAAAAACATCAATTTATTTTATTGTGTTTAGATATCGATACACGTTTGCAGAGTTTCGCTAGCTAATTTATTTGGACCCTGTTTAAGGAAAACAACCCAAAAAAAAACTAAGGCTTATACACCAGGACACCTTGGTGGGGCAACCCTGGTCGCGCTGTTTATACACCAGGACACCATGGTGGGGCAACCCTGGTCGCGCTGTTTATACACCAGGACACCATGGTGGGGCAACCCTGGTCGCGCTGCTTATACACCAGGACACCATGGTGGGGCAACCCTGGTCGCGCTGCTTATACACCAGGACACCATGGTGGGGCAACCCTGGTCGCGCTGCTTATACACCAGGACACCATGGTGGTGCAACCCTGGTCGCGCTGCTTATACACCAGGACACCATGGTGGGGCAACCCTGGTCGCGCTGCTTATACACCAGGACATCATGGTGGCGCAACCCTGGTCGCGCTGCTTATTCACCAGGACAACATGGTGGGGCAGCCCTGGTCGCGCTGCCAGCAAAAATATACAAAGCTGTGGTGGGTATCTCACCAGGCGTCCAATCAGTTGCGCGACCAACCATACATTTTTTGGCCGTGGCAACCAGTGGCTACGCCGCGACAGGGACAGGGTTAAGAACACAGTAGACTAAATATTTAGTAGGTGTTTGGATGATTAGGAGACGAAGTCTAAGATACACAATACATAAAATGCACTATTGTTGAGTCTAGTCATCTATTAAAATTCACAATTATTAAAACATAAAATAGGGTGCATATATAAAGAAGCAGAGGGTCCGAAGCGTTAATCCGAAGTATCGGCCGAATGTTCGGCCGTTTTAGAACTTCCTTAGTTTCCTTTTTTGACTTTGAATCCTTTCCCGACTTAAAGTCACATTTTTGACTTTGGCTTATCACTTTGACCGTCGTTTTTTTTTTCTTTCGCTGCAGTTTTTTTTTAATATTTTAATGGCCTGGTTGCGGGGACCTTTTAGCCAAGTCTTTATTTAGTTACAAAACATGTTTAAATATTGATGATATGAATTATAATATCCCCGCCCGCTCCCCATGAGTTTCAGTAAAGATGTGGCACTATACTGAGACCTCACGCGGACTTCTTGAGAGAACTGGAAGCGATGTTGCACTGTTTTGTTTCATTTGCCTACACTTATGCACTTTCACAAACACTTATTGGTTAATAATCCACCATTATTACACATTAAAATTCAGCTTAACACAAATATTGGAAAATATAACAAAACTGCTGAACATGACGCTTCACTTCACTTTCCCGCCAACCCCTTCGCTGTAGTCAGCTATAGTTAGCCGTATTCAAGCAACGGCCGATCATTCGGCCGATACTTGGGATTAACGGTCCAGAGTAGACCCCCTGTAAAGCTCAGAACCGATCGGTGCAGGTATAATATTCGCATGTTATCTTATGCGCTCAGTTATAAAGAAACAGGTCTAAACGTGTCGGTACCGACTGCCCGTACCGATCCATACGGCTATATGGTGGTTTGACCGGTACCTGTCAGTACCGACCCGTACAGGCTCGCCTGCACCGGTATCCTTTATATTTGTACCCTTACACTCTAATACAGTTTTACTTTTATATTATTCTTTGTTATCAAAACAACTTATATCCCAGTCAACATACTACCGCTCCCACTGTTCTGTAGCTTTGCTATTTCATCCTTAAACTTAGATATGGTTTCTTTAGCCAGATGTAGCTTGTCCTTAAGGTCTGAGATCTCTGTGCGGACCTTTGTTTGAGCTGCTACGATCTTTTGTAGGGTTTTGTCTTTCTTGTCTTCAACTGTAATAAATATGAAAAGTTCCAAATAGTTAAGACAAATACTGACAGCAACAGGAATACCTAACTATAACTTTAAAGGTATAACATAAAAAATACCTACATACCAAAGCGGGTACTACTTACAACTTAACCAAAATAATTATTTACTAAATTTATAGGTGCATGAACAAATTCAATATTAGAAGAAAAAAATGGTCATAAAATATAAATACAATTACTTGAATGTGTACCTTAATAATATAAACACAAATAAGCGCTCTTCCTCCTCTCTCCTACTATGCTGTGCCCGACAGGGTCCATAATTGTGTCTTTAATTTTAAGCCTACCACCAGTTTTACTAACATTATGGAATGCAATAAAGAATTGAGAATTGAGAATTGAAGGGTAAGGCAGGGTACCTATAGCACAATCTACATTTCGCCAGTTATTTTTAAGTCCCATGTTAGGGCCTGTGCACACCACGTTTTTTGAACGCGCCGTTGATGCGCGTTTTAGAAACGTGCGTTGACGGCGCTCTTTTATCCTACAGAATAGACTGACTCGCGTGCGTATCACGTCTGTATCGCTACGAACGAGCGTCAACGGCGCGTTTTAAAAACGTGGTGTGCACAGGCACTAATAGGTTAGAGATTAACTACGATAATATGGCACGCCCCTCCACAATTCAAAACGTTTGAAAGTATTTACAAAACGCCACCAAGACACACAACGCATGTGTGCGTAATGAGACGGCCGTCAAACAAACACAAATCACGGATTTGTTGCTCGACTAGTGGCGTCATTAATCGCTCATTATTATTAGTATGGCGCTGCACTGACGTACTCTATGAAAACGAGACGTCCGCTGTCTTGCGCGATCGGCTAGTTTTTTTTTATTTAGGATGGGTTTGCTCTTGACCTTAGTCTAGGGCAGAGAGGACAGAGACAAAGTCGACGATGGAGTGAGCTTACCCAGAAGATGCCTGTTCACTCTAACTTTGAAGAGATTAGGGTTGTATGCGTTCGGAAACACAGACGCAGGCAGAGAGTTCAACTCTTTTGCTGTGCGCATTATAAAAGACATTTGGAAACGCTTAGAGCGAATTGGTGGAATAGCAACAAGGAAGGGATGGTAACCTGCAGTGCGGCTAGATGTCCGATAATAGAAGGGAGCCGGTGGAATGAGGTCGTGGAGTTCTTGGGCACACTCACCGAAGTACAATCTATAGAAGACCGACAAGCAGGCAACCTTGCGGCGATGGGCCAAGCTGTGAAGATTGGCATCCACCAGTTTTACGTCGCCAATAAGCCTCTTAGCTCTGCGTTCCACCGAGTCAAGCGCGGCAAGTTGGTATTTTGCTGAGCCATAGTTATGATTAGTTGACCAAGAAATCTGGTAATAAGTGAGATATTAAAACTAAAACCAAATTTCTATACAATAGTGTATATGCAATGGCACCAAAATTGTATAATGAATTACCAGATCAAATTGTATCAAGCAACAACTTAAATGAGTTTAAACATAAGCTTTTTAAATTATTGAGTGACAAGGCATACTATTCTGTTAGTGAATATCTTAATGACAAATTAAAATAATATTTATATAATTGTATATCTGTCTGTATAATTAATATGTTGCTGCCATAAGATAATAATATTCTGTATTGACATTTTTTGTTTAATTTTATTGTTGTAGATTATTATTGTAAGTATACCAAATTGTGACTATACTACTTATTTGTTTTTTTACATTTATTATTAATTTTGACTATTAGTGTTGGGCATGAAATTGTGACAGGTAGAATATTTATTTTGACTTTATTTTATTTTACATTTTCATTTTGTTAAAATGTGACATTTGATTACGCAAATAATTTTGTATGCCTTCTGGCGGGACGTAGTATGGATCAAAATTTAATTTTAAACATCTATATAATTTTATACCCTATGTTCACAAAATGAATAAATGAATTTGAATTTGAATTAAGAGTACTGATTGCACAAAAACTATGAATAAATTCGACGAAAATACTTACAACTACATACAAACTCTTTCGTAAGCATGTGACTACACACATTGAAACAATAATTAGGGGAGGTGTGCCATGTTATCGTAGTTTATCTCTACTACTGAAAAATTCCAGTTGGAAAAACCCAATAACACTGCAGACCCGGGAATCGAACCCAGGATCTCGTGCTCAGCAGTTGCGGTTGCGACCACTAAACCTACGAGGAATTTATGAAGTAATGTGATTTCTTTGAACCAGAAACATGGTACTATCAGATAAATTCGACTCTTGTCAAAAACATAATAATTTTTTTTTTTGTCCGGGATTCGATTCATTCTTTTGCCATAGCATACCATCTGTCCTTCGTGTGTCTTATGTCAAACTTACAATCAGTATCATGATTCCAAGGTCCATTGGTGATGGGCTTCACGCTGTTGACCAGATGCTGCATCAGCTGGGTCGGCTCTTGGAAGACAATCTCCTCATAGGACTCGCTGACGAGGTTCCGGCCCACGGTGGGCTGAGCACTGGCACCCTCTGTTGCTGGTGATTGGAACAACTTCAGAATGTGGTATAAGGTTACCTGTAATATATTGTTTTGTTAGTTTCGATTACAAATGTTTAGTGTTATGCTAGCACTCCACTTTGCGTATTTGCGCAAATATTCTCTTATTTTGTTAATAGAAACTGTACTTTATTTCAATACAAATAGGATATATTTTGTAATATGCATGTAACGCGAATATTTTGAGAAATACGCAAAGTGAAGTGCCAGTATTGAGCATTAGCTTGACCAATGTTAGGTAAATAATTTAGGTTAAATATGTCTAATATTAATGTAAGTTATGGTACAGAATATAATCATCATGGAAAGAATTAAGGAAAGAAATTTAAAAGGCCTGCTACAAAAATAAAGCTTTTCAACACTTTAGTCCGTCCAGTCCTAGAATATAGTTCCGTGGTATGGAAACCGCATTACACTGTTTACTCCAAGCGATTAGTGTCCCCAGTGAAAACCAGTTCATTTACCATCTCTGCTACGGAGATCACTTGGCTAAACAACTCACTAGCTACACTGACAGTTTGAAACACTACCACATGGATACACTAACCAGTCGTAGGAAGAAACTGGACTGTGTCATCCTTCACAAAATATTGAGTGGAACAATAGATTGCCACTGTACCAAGACTTTGTAGGCAATATAACATGTTAGCTAAAACTACGTATTTAGATAAGTATCTGCGAGTCTCTGTCTAAATATATGAAATGTTTAGTAGATTTAATTTAATTTAAATATCTCTAAATGTTTTATGTTATTCTTTTTTGTTAGCTTAGTTGTTAACTTTATTGTGCATGCTATGATCTGCTATAATTATGTGATAGTGTATACATACATAATTATATTTATGTGTCATGTCTTGTGTATATCTTTTGTTCGACATCCTAAATCAATGAATAAATAAATAAAGAAGATTTACATAATTGTATGGAAATGCTAGTTCTTAGTTGTAAGTGTACTTAATCAAAAAGGATGGTTTGAGGGTAAATGGAGTTAGCTAGAATGCAAGTTTTTTTTTTAATGAATAATAATATAGTTGAGTAAAGCAGAACCTGCCAAGCAAAGGATTCAGTTTTAGCTAGATGACAAAAAGCTCTTTTTGTTTACAAATAAAATGGTTTCGATATCCGAGGGGCTAACCTAATTATTAAAACTTTGCTAAAACTTTAAAATATATAAATTTTTCTTAAAAAGGTACTCACAGGCCTCTCATTAGGATCATGGAAGTATATTTTGATGACAATCTCAAACTCTCCCCAGCCAGTCTCCGTTAACTCATACGGAGGCTTTGTTATTATCCTGTTGGGGTTTGTGTAACTCTCGTGCAGTTTGAAGTGAATCTTCTTGATGTACGCGGACATGTCCTCGTTGTCATAAGGCTTAACATACACTGTCCATTGATGAGTGTGGCCATCCTCTTCACGTTTTTTACCAAAGTATCGTGCTATATTCCCGTATATTACAGCTTTTACTATTACTAGCCCCTGCAATTGTTAAGAGTATGTTTGTAAGATGCAATAGTCTATACTATTCTTTTCAACACTCTTCTTGGACTATCCAGGAAGCCCGCCCGAGTTTACCCTATTAAGGACACCCTTTTTCTTGGCCTTTTATGGATTCTACTCCAAACACAGAACTGCCAAACCATTGAGTTGACGTAGTATTTAAAGCCTGTACTTACTAATTGTGGCGATGTACTGGATATGTATGTTCAGTGAATATACCGGCTATTTATTTTCAAGATTTAGCTATGTATATTTTTACTATTGTGAATTTCAACAAGGATTCTTTATAAAAACCATAATAGGCAACATATTTAAGGTAACATACCTTGACTCTTCCCCCTGAGTCGGGTCCGAAGTCTGTTTGCAAGCTCATATCCAAATCTTTTTTGGCCGACAGCTTGGAAACTGTAGTTTTAGCTTTTTTGTATGCAAATAAAATGATAACCTCACTTTTGTGAGAAATCCGTACAACAATCACTTTGACACAACGTTTTTTTTTACAAGTGCTTGGGTTCTTGTATTTTAATATAAAATATAATTTACGACTGTATAGACTGGGTTGTTACTTTACAACAGGAGTTAAGGCTTCTACATACCAGCGCGGCTTGTCGCGCGACGCGACACGGAACAAAGGCCCCGCGTGTTGCGGGACGAGCGGTGCCTTTGTGTCGCGTCGCGTCGCGCGACAAGTCGCCCCGGTATGTAGAAGCCTTTACCCAAACGCATAATAAGTTAAAGCACGACTGACAGTACGCTCTAATCACAATCAAGACAGGCCGAATCGAAAATGACATATTCTCAGCTTCGATCAATAGCACATTCTCGTAATATCTACTTATTTTGCCTAGTCTGTATCTGGAAATAGCTGTCGGAAGAAAAGCGGTCGACTATTTGATTTAAAATGTAAATAATTTCGGATTTCGGATTTGTGAACAGCGTTTAGAGAACGCTACCTAACATCGTTTGATGTTCGATTTGGCCAAAGGATTTGGCACGTAGGCGTTTAGAATGTTTGTGAATAGATAAACATGCATTACAACTCTCTAACTTCAAAAAATCCTACTGAATGATTATTTCAGAAAAAAACATTCTTATGGAAGCATCCCCCCTAAGGAAGTATGGCAAGGCAAAGAGCTTCACAGATGCTTTTTCCGGGCCCTCCATGGGCCTGATCTAGACTTTTTGGCGTATGTATCCTGGCTGCGTTTTAGCAACGTTCGAGGAAACCGAAAGTTTTGTCTGCGCAACTATGGATGAAATTATCATGACGAAGTTATCGGAAATACATCGTCAAGGACGGTACGGTTGACATCTGTCGGGCGTGCCACCGTCCCGGTGTATTAGTCCGACTGTGCCCGACCCAGTTCTCAAGAATGGTCACGCCATATTGTACTGCGATCGATCTGTCATCACTGACAGGACTATTGCAGCCAATACGCGTGACAATTGGGGTGATAGATCAACGAGACTGCCGTGCAATGATTATTGATATCGCTGTCCCTCATGACCAGAATCTGGTGAAAGTTAATGGGCTAATAACGGAGAGCCTCAACCAACGCCCGAGGAGGCTTTCAATGCACGGCTAGGTCAAGGGCTTTATTCAGAAAACCTCCTGGACACTACACGCATAGTGAGGAGGTTCCTCTCTTTAGAGCCCTGACCACCGGCAGCTTGGACCCTTGTCCTGATGCCGAAAGGCCACATTTTTTTTATATAAAATATTTTAAATGTAATTAATAAGTATGTAAATCTAATACATATTACATATTGAGAATAATGACAGTCTCGTTGGGACTAGTCGTCGCTAGTGCTACTGCTGAGCATGAGGTCCTGGGTTCGATTCCCAGGTCGGGCAAAGTGCAGCAGCCCGGAGTCTGGATTAGTGCCCGGTTGATGGCAATAGGCTCGCCCCTATTACATGGTACATAACTGGTGAAATGAGGGTGTACTATAGATATACCTCTGCGCACACCACACTACTCCATATTATTCGCATTACATTACACGTTATTGCACATTACACATGTCTGGTGGATCTGGCTTTTACTAATAAAACTTGTTACGGTAAATCTGCAGCTGTAGCCCGCGAAATTCAAAATTTCGTACGTGTTTTGTTATAAATAGGTCAATATCAGGTTATATATTGATCAAAATGATTCGCGACTATATCAGATATGTATTTACAGAATTAGAATCAAATCATTATTACATCTCTCTAAATTAGATTTGTTCCCCAATGATTTCATGAAAAAGTCATTCAATGGTTAGATATTGATAGTACATCTAATGTCTGTGTGGTGGAATAGCACTACACCATTTCTTTTCGTGGGTGTCGTAATAGGCGACTAAGGGACTTACTTGAGAATGGGCAGCAGCGTTCTCTATGCATTTTAACACCATACTACGATCGCCAACCCGCCTGCCAAGCGTGGCGATTATGGCAAAGCCCCACTTTGGAGGGGGGGGCTATGTCCAGCAGTGGACGTCTTTCGGCTGAAATGATCACAGATTATACACATAAATAATGATGATGAGTAAGTACACATGGCTACACATCACTGACTTCTCATTGTAAGGGAATCCTATACAATGCGAGATTAGCTTATACTGGAAATGTATAGCTTGATCTGTAGCCGTGCGTACATCTAAATCTGTAACCAAATAATTTGTGTTGCCTGCCATTTTTTTTTACCTTATTTTTCGTTGTGTTAATTGGTGCAGTAACAACTAGAAAAGCTTGGGACCGAATCGATCTAATTGCTCTATTGAAATACCAATTCCTCCTCCTTGGAATGTTTCAAGGCACTTACCTAAAATTATAATTGAGCTTATCCACAGTTTGTGGGTGTCACTACTTACAAATCCGTACTGGCTATACTAAGGGATAATGTAGTTGGTATGGCCGAGTGGAGTACACTTTTTCTACAGAAGAAGCTTTCAAATGAAACATGCGATTTATTTTATATTTATTATTACATCTTATTAGAAGGCAAGTGAACAATGGTCCAACAAGCTCTTTTCTTAAATAATCGCGATATTATATTTGAATAATTAACATTAAACTAACTACATAATTGCATAGGCTCTAACATATAATGAGCACAGTAAACAATCACAACATTAAGAATTGAATGCGTTGTCGTCACACGACGGCTACTGTTACTGGGTTCACTGTTTAGGCCGTTTAGGAAAAAATACACCAATATTAAAATCTTACACTATTCCATGCATCTATTAACATCGACGGGGATTTTGACATAATCAAGGGTCTGATTAGAGCACATTTATAAAAAGTAGGTATACAAGCAATCATTAGACTCGTGTGACATTTAAAATTTGTGGTCCGTGCATGTATTTTCTAAATCTGCTAGTAGTGGATCGCTCTCCTCCTTGAACTTTGACGAGCGTGAGCCATGTCGCGACGCTGATACTCTCTGCGAGAACGTGAGCAGGGTAGGCACAAGAGAACTGCATGGTGTGGCTGGTGCAGAGCGCGATGAAGTCCGAGTTCCGGGTGAGATTCGTGAAGTTCTAACGGGGTATGCGACCGATAATGGCATGTATAAGCTCGTTTTTCTTTGCCTTGGCGTTTTTTTTACGCTTTCAAGTCGTCTATGACGACGTTCGTCACTCGTCCTCCTCAAAGTAGAATCCCTGGAGGTCTGTGTGGGGCTGGTAGGCTGCGGGGGTGACTCAGGTGGATCAGGTTTACCGGTGTAGTACTGTCGCAAGCTGCCGTATGCCTCATGCATGTACATATTGTTGTCATCGTCTTCATCGAGGTTTTGTGGAATTGGTGGGGATGAACCGAGCCTTGGTTTGCACCCACCATCGCAGTACATCTCGCAATCAATAAGCTCCAATTCAAGGTCAAAGTTAGAGTCCTGAAAAAGTAAAAAATGTGAATTGATAATGTGACAGTTTGGTTATGATTTCTATTGTTAACATCAGTCGTGCTCGTAACCTAAAATGTGTAGGTCTGGAGTGTAATGTTTAGGGGCGGGACAAACAGAAAATACGTAAGACGAGGACGCGTCACAGACGCGGCGGCCCTTCAATAAATTTTCATACAAAATGTATAGAAGGGTCGCGACACAAAATAAACAGAAAAGACAGGGCGCGGGCGAGATGCGATCACGGGCACACACGTCTGCGACGCGACCTCGTCTTACGTCTTTTCTGTGTGTCCCATTGCACCCCTTAGAGTCTGACCAACGAAAGCTGTCCAAGAAAAAAAAGCGTCAATTTAAACAAAAAACCATGTGCTTCACCCTTGCTATACAACTTTCAACAGAGTTGATACTATTTATTACAAAAAATATTCTGCATTATTTACATGAGTATTTCATATTTATGGAATGTATAGCAAGCGTTGATAGTTCTTGATTTTTTTTAAATTGCGGCGTTTTTTCTTGGACAGCTTTCGTTGGTCAGACTATCTCTACATTTTTCTTTGTAACAACATAAAAGTCCAGCCGTAGACTAAACCCACTAACCAAGGGTTGGACTGGCGAAGTAATAAGATTGTCCCGGAAAGCGGCGGGTGGTTCACGGGGCCTGGTGGGCGTGGGTTCGGTACGGGAGCGCTGGGGGGCGGGGGCAGCGGTGGTGCGCTGCTCAGTCAGCGAGGACAGGGATCGTAGCAGCGGTCCGCACCCCACGCCGCACTCTTCGTAGTTGCTCGCGCACGAGTACGGTGGTGGAATGATTGAATTTGCCTGAGGACACAATGGTATTCCATAATTTTCCCTAAAGCCACCAAAGCTCAGAGTTCCTAAAACAGCGGCAGAGACGGCCATCTCTATAAAAAGCGTTTTTTATGACATCGTGAAGTCAAACTGCCGATGCCGGTTCCACTCGTTTCATGACGGCCTTCACTGCAGCCGGTAAGTGGCGGCTACCGGTAGGTATATTAGTAAACCCCAGCCATAGCATACACAGAGTCTAAATAGTTCATAATTATGATATTTATGGTAATCATCAGACACCACGCTCAGCAATTAATATCGCCACTGCATTAGGTATGGTAAGTTTTCCAACTCGAGATTGAACATGTCATAGTATTTAGATAGGTAGATGAAGACTGAAGCCCCACTTATGACAACAAAAGGTATGCAACAACTATTACCTGTTTTTTCTAGTTATTGTGACATATTTAAACTAATGAGTTTTATTAGCGCACCCTTTCATATTAGAAATTGATGGATGAATATGCAATTAGTTTAGCTGGCTTGTTCATTGATGCCATGTTATCACATTTCCGAAGATGGAAATTGTATTTTATTATTTAAATGTCGACGTAGAATGTCGTGCTGCAAAATAATTAAAACAAACAGGCCAACTTTGCTGGAGGCCTAAAATGAACGCTTTGGGCAGAATCATATACTACGATCTGCGTACAATTCATACATCCCGCAATTCATCTGTTTGACAGCTGCTATTTGACATTAGACTTTGTGGACCATTTTACGAAACTCCGTCTGGAACTGACAAACAGATGAATTGCGGGATATGAATTTTACGTATGATTCTGCCAAAGCGTCCATTTTAGGCCCTCTCCATACTATTGTAGTCTGTGGGCCCTCTGGTGTTTACACTTAAAGTCCATTTCACGAAAGAAGTCCCGCGGAAATAAGTGGAACTAATTATTATTATACGCTAAGTTAACAACATTCCTAAAATAACCCATGCCTGCAGCGCCACGTCTGCGGGACTTCTTTTGTGAAATGGACTTTACACCACGTCTTTGTGCTATCATTGTGTTATTCTAGTGTGCGTGCATTTTGCGGCCAATCTTTTTCGACGAGTTCACAGTTTTGACTATCTTTCTAGACATATTCACACCAGGATCATGCATTGCATAGCGACCCTGACGCATATCGGGCTAATCCATCGGTCAATGCAGTTGAAATGTTAGAATCAATATTTACCTCATTTGCCGCGTTGCATATGAAACTGGAGTTGAGAGATTCTGCAGTACTCGTCGCTGATAGAGAGCCTGAAATTACGAAGAACTTTTTACAAACTGTACCTTTTAACCTCAGTTATTGAACAAATTCTGCATACTGACAGTAGTAACGTTAAGTTTGGCAAGTCTCAACACTCCTTCACGTTTTTTAAAAGCTTTTTTGACCGGGTCCAACATTTTTGAACATCGCAACCGTTTGAACTGATACACGTATTTACAACGACTGTTAACGCTGAGAGTTTAGTTACATTATTACTGCTAAGTAATTCAATTAGGTTGAAAACTGCGCGCTCTCTGTCTCGTCGATATAAGCCCTCAAGCCGATTAGATGCATATCACAATTGGGTGTATGAAAAATAAGTATAACTGTAGAATAGTCTGGCTGAATAAAATTTTTCATTACATTAGGAATACCTACTGAATTTTTTCATGAGTGCCTTCTGTAATTATTTAGCTACTAAGAATTGTTGTTTTACAGTAAACACAGTGTGATAACATCACTTTGATATTCAATTATTATAAATCAGTAACTATGTATTATCTTAATTTATGTAATTAACCTAAAGGCAACGTACCTACCTACATAAATGGAGTTTACTCCATTAATAAATTCATGTATGTACGATTTCATTCATGAATAATACATAAATCATAAATAAAAATAATAAGTACCTACATAAATCATTATTCATGAAATATATCGCGAAAATATAAGTACCTGGTGCCCGAATTACGTAGTTTCTGAAGTAATGAACCATGAGATAGTTTCCGGCTTTACCATCTCCTTCTCCGCAAGTGATGACAAGTGGATAAAGATCAGGCTTAGATGCAACCTGTGACAATAAAAGAAAATGTTAAAGAATACAGAACCTCCTTTTTGTAGTCGGTAAAAAAAGATAAATAAAGAAACTTTTATTAAATAATGATTGAAAATACACTACTATAAAAAGCAATCTAACCACTTATCATTCTCATTTTTAAAGAATTTAAAACCTCTAAGCAGTCAGCTGAGAAACATGCAAACATCGAAAACAACAAACAGCCCAAATACTTTTCCCAAAAATGATAAGTAAGTATCGATAAAAATAAAACTGGCGAAAACAAATAAACCTCCAACTGTAGTAGTTTCACAATAAATCACTTCAGAATAGGGCGGTGGTGCCTGATGGAAGGATCCGCAGCGACTGTAGCGAGGCGGAGGGTACACCGAGCCGGCGGAGTCGTGCTCAGAGGTCGGCCGACGCACGCAGCATGCCATCGAACACATGTACACTCCGTGAGTGGAAGACCTCTTGAAGAATAGGCACCAGATGCAGCAAATCAAAATACCGCCGAGAGTTCCAAGAAGAAAAAGCACGGGCCTGTGAAATAACAAACAATAAGAATTTTATTTTAAGAAACTATACAAATGCAGGTAAATATCATGGAGTAGATCTGTGCCACAGTAATGCAGTTGACTTTAGTCTGCTAAAACTGCGGGCGGCCGGGGGGCTCATTCTCAGGACTGATCATAGTGATCATTGAGTGGTCGCACATTTGCTAGTACATATTATTTACATACGTACACCGTGCGATCAGCAAATTATTTAATATTTTTTTTGATCTAAAGGTACTTAAGCAAGTCAGCAACAGCAACCAGTAAAATTCTAGGTAACTAAATAATTTTGCGTAATTGTCATCATGTAGCTACCATGATTATTCCGTGTTAAGTTTATCAACTGACTTCCAAAAAGGAGGAGGTTCTCATTTCGGCTGTTTTTTTTGTATGTTTGTTACGCGATTACTCCGTCAATTATGAACCGATTTTGTTTTTTTTTTTTTGTTTGAAAGGATATACTCCCGAGGTGGTCCCATTGCCACCAAATCAGAATCTCATGGAAATCGAGGGAAACCCTAAAATTTTATATGCAAACCTACAGCGATTTGGGTATTTTTTATAGTAACTCGTGCATTTGCTCTCGGAAAGCACCATTTGGTGAAGTGGAACTGATGATGGAGACCACAGATGGCTACCGGAACAATATAATAATGAGTACCTATTTAACGGGTTGCGATTAAGCAATTTATGCTCGTCACTATGCATATGGGTAGTGACAGTTCTCCTGGTTCTTACCAGGAGAACTCCTCAACAATCAACATCCCAGCATCGGGGAAAGCAATCATTTTGTAAAAGGTGATGAGCAGTTAACATTAGGCTATTGTAACTTAGATAAATTCAAAACTGAACCACTTAAAAGTGAAAAATAAAAACTTTTTACAAAAAAATTATAACCGACTACTTACCAAAAATAACACTACAAAGTGAAAAATAACTTTAATTTCGGAAGTCGGTGGCAAAAAACTCAAATACAGATCCAAAGACACCGACTTCCGAAATTAAAGTTATTTTTCACTTTGTAGTGTTATTTTTGGTAGTCGGTTATTATTTTTTTGTAAAGTTTTTTGTTGTTATCAGTTAATACATTATCTGTCTCTGTCAGCTTTCAAACACGAATACCTACCTCGAGTGCCTCATTTTTTACAACGTACGGCATTTCATACAAATTTTCAAGTCCTTGTTTTTCAAAATGACTGAAACGATTAATGAAACTTCATACGCATAAGCAGGATACAAAGGTCTAAAAAGTTAGTTAAGAAATATAGTGTTACAGTCAAATTAGACCGATTTTAAATTTTCCATTGAAACAGAGATTTCCAGTTATCTGTTTTTAAATAAGACATTTCGAAAACGTTCAACTTTTTAGACCTTTGTATTTTGCACGCGTATGGTTTCATTAATTAAAATCGGTTCATTCAGCCATTTCGAAAAACAAGGGCTTGAATGTTTGTATGAAATACCGGACGTCGTAAACGCTCTTAATGTACAGACGCCAGCAGGTCAAGCTACCCGAAATTGTCAAATTTTCCCAATCAATCTTGAACCTTAAGCTGTAGCAATAAAGTTGAAAATCTATTAAAGAAATTTGACAGATTGTAGTAGCTTGATGTGCTGGCGTCTGTACCTATCGTAGGTTATGTGCTTCATTGTTCCGTTGATAAATAAAGATATTTGAAAATGAGTCTGCTAAAACTTAGGTCCAAATACAAACAGCCAACATAACTTTCATACATAGAATAATTTCATAATTATCAACTCATCAATCAATCTGCCCGCCTTTTCCCAACTACTTTGGGGTCAGCTTCCAGTCTAACTAGATGCAGGTGAATACCATTATTTTACATGGAGTGACTGCATAGCTGACCTCCACAACCCAGTTACTGGGTAACATGATACCCCTTGGTAAGACTGGTTAACTCGTAAAAAGGGTAATTCTTTAAATGTGGTAACACCAAGCATGATTTTACTTTATAACAAAACACTAGACAAAAGTTTATTCTGCCAAAAGCATGGAATTAATAATTACTATCGTACAACGCCAAACAATATTTTTCAGCAAAAAAGGCTTTACTACTTTTTCCTTAAATATTTGAAACCCTCACCACTGCGCATACCAAGCATAAGTGTATGGTAAACTATGCTCCTTGAGTGGTGTATCGTCAGCATCTCGCGGAAGTGGCGCTGGCGGAGTGTTGTTGAGGTGCATCTGTGTCATGTTGACGCGCCGCGGCTTTGCCATACCGGTTCCGATCTCGCAGCAACCGAGGTCGCAGCACACCCAGTGTTGTGGACATAGATGCCCTTCCCTGCATTCTGCTTCAGACACGCACTAGAAAAAAATTGGACTTGTTAGACCTTTACTACTCGAACGAATAGCTTGAAAATATTTTTACCAGAACCAAATTTTGTTTCTGGCAAATGGGTAGATAATAAATGTTCGCCATTTTAGGTACATGGAAGAATAAAAGACGATCTCGCACAACCAAGGAACATAATATACTCACTTACGGGGACGCACAACTGAATACCTAGTAAATCCAATATCATAGCAGAATCCTTCCTTCATGAAATAATGTATACAGCAGCAATGTATGCCCCAAAGCAGGCATAAGTAGACCCATAAGACCAGTGACGTACCTACCTATGCTGTGATGGTACGGTCAATTTATAGATAAAAACCCTCAGACGATCCATTTTGGTTTTTTGCTAGAAAATCAAAGTAAATACGTCCCTAATCTCAGTGTCATGTCAGTAAACGGACTTTGCTAAAACTGTTTTGCCGCCTCATTTTAATTTCAATTCGATGTCGATATTTTAACGTAAATGAGTTGGAAATCGCGGCCACGAATGCTCGTTGATTGATATGAAACTTTTAGCTCTCTGAAAAGCGCATGAAGAAGGCTCTTACATCAGTGAATGTGACCTATAAATACGACAGAATGCAGACTGGCTATTCGTATTGAAAGCTATGCATTTTCTAAAAGATGCATAAGAGGTTGACTTCTTTCTGAGTGGCAGTCTTCGTGTGAGCCAAAAGATGTGGTCGTTTTCTCATCTGTGACTTGTTGACTTTTCTTGGTTCTTTCAGTATTTCTTTTTGCGAAGACTTAGCTTTTATAGGTACACACAGTACTATTGTACTTTTACATCAATTTGACCTCTGATTTTGCTTCACTTAAAAATAAGATTTTACATGTCGAAATGTACAAGCTCGTAATGTGGGCCATACGCTGTGCTAATGATGAATCTACCTTAAGGTGTCCACTCTTTCACACAATTAGTAATTATTTAAAAAAAGAATAACACATTGACAGCACGGTTGGCGTAGTTAGTTAAGAGATTGACTGCTGCGCTGCGTGTCGCGGGTTCGATTCCCACACGGAACAAATATTTGTATGACCTACAAGTAGTTGTTCCGGGTCTGGCTGTTTGTGTATGTGAATTTAAATGTTTGTAAACGCACCCACAATACAGTAGAAATTCCTAGTGTAGGGCAACGTTTAAAAAAAAAAAAAAACATCATATTCAAATAAAATAATTATGTACAACAACGAAACACAACATAACTTATGACAGAAAAAAACAAGCAAAACATTAACAATTGAGTATACATTTATATAATTAATAGAATTATGATGATAATACATTGTCAAAATTAAATAAATTTCAATGTCAAATAGCTTACAATTTATTTATTTAATATTGAATTCGTCAATAGTATAATAACATTTTTGCAATAGTAGATGTTTTAATTTCTTTTTAAATTGAATAATATTGAAATCCTTATTCCATTTGGTAATTTATTAAATATTTTTGGGGCCATGCAAAGTATCCTTTTGTACGATACGATATCGGTGCCGGATCGGGCCGATACTTACGATATCGGGGGAAGTAAAATGAAGGACCGGCTTTCAGATTTCAGAGATACCGATATTTTGGCGGCACCATCGGTTGCCCATGGGCTATCGGACGATAATGTTTATATGTGTAATATACGTGTTCCACGGCTCTTTGTGCATGACTGAGCCGGCAGCGGCGCGGCGCGCGGCGGCGGCAGCGGTGTGGCTCGGCAACCCATTTTATGCACGTTTTCAAGTTTGTTTGTTTTCACCTCACAACCTCGGAAAGATTCTGTTTATCATTAGAAATCTGAGTGCAAAAGTGCATTGTATCCGCTAGCGTAGAAATATTTTTTTTAAATTCGATCCTTTCTATGCAATCATAGAAAATTATTTCATAGAAAGGTTTCTAGTTTTAAAAAATACCGCCAGTCCATTAAAAATGCATTAGTTAGTGCGCCAACCTCATTTTTAGAATAATCGCACGGGCCAGCACGACGACTGAAGGAAAAAACAAAAAATGGAATTTTTATTCTCTATAATCAATCCACTTTCCATCATTTTGGTTTGTTTTTTGATACAATCGTAAGAAATTATAACGAGCCCAACAGCGACGAAGATATAAATTTAACATCTGCAGAGTTAGTGCAAGTGGTAGGTACATTATTGCCGAATTGAATTTTCTTCCGGAAAAACGCGTTAAAAGTAGGTACCTACCTCATGCTACCTACCTACATAATAATGCATGGAGACATTCTAAAGGCGCGAAAACGATTTCGGAGACTATCACTATCATACTTCATTGAACTATCTAAAACAAGGATATCAAGCACACTTTAATATACTTATTACTCAAGCTGTTTTTCTTGCACCTAGAATTTCCCTCGCTGTAGTGAGGTGAAAAGTTGTGTTTCGCTCGGCAGCAAAGTTATTGTACGTCTCGTGCCTTTAAAACCCTAGCAACACTCAGGGGGCCTAAAATGGACGCTTTGGCAGAATCATAATATGATCTGCGTATAATTCATATCCCGCAATTCATCTGTTTGACAGTTATACACGGAGTTTCGTAAAATGGTCCACAAATTATGAATTAAGTACTATATTGAAGTCTAATGTCAAATAGCAGCTGTCAAACAGATGAATTGCGGGATGTATGAATTGTACGCCGATCATATTATGATTCTGCCAAAGCGTCCATTTTAGGCCCCCTGGATTCAATACAAGTAGGTACTCGCGCCAAAAAACAACCGCAACCTTGCATATCAAACAACCATTAGATAAAATATTGATGGAACAGCAGTGCTATTCTGTAAAAAATCTCACCGTGAGAACTTAGGTGAAGTCAGCTGTGATTGAAATAATTGACAGCTCACTTCATTTAATTTCGGCAGGAATATATTGACAGTTCACTTCACCTAAGTTCTCACGGTGAGATTTTTTACAGAATTGCACTGCTGGTGACATTTTGACCATCATTTCTTCAGGGCTATTTCTTTAGCCATTCCAAAATGTGTACCGTGTGATGGACCTAACTTGTTTTTTGTTACTGTTGGTTAGGTGAATTAGCAAATAAGTAACCAAATGTAGGTATGTATAATGTGTATTATGTAATTACAGTCATACGAAAGTAAGTATAAAACTTCCGAGGTTCATTCTAGCTTGCTGAAAAGAAGTAGGTATAAAATGGCCCCTCTGTATATCTGATCTAGCTTGCACAATGGTTTGCGTCTCAAATAATTATAATAGATACCTACTTACAGTAAATAAAGTTTTTTATACCTAGTCTGCCCTAAGTACCATCTGGGGGCCTAAAATAGACGCTTTGGCAGAATCATAATATGATCTGCGTACAATTCATACCCCGCAATTCATCTGTTTGACAGTTTTTTATGGAGTTTCGAAAAAGGTCCACAAATTATGAAATAATCTATAGTGAAGTCTAATGTCTTATAGCAGCTGTCAAACAGATAAATTGCGGGATGTATAGATAATTGTACGCAGATCATAGCGCAAGCGTCATTATAGGCCTCCAGCCCGCAGTAAGCTATTGAGTAAATGGTCTCATCAGACTGATATCATCGGGAATTGGTGAAGTAATCACATGGTATCGGATTTCAGCTACCACCGACACCAATATCGTATCGGACAATCTGAATACACTCTTAGGGCCTGTGCACACCAAGGTTTTTAAACGCGCCATCGACACGCGTTTTAGGAACGTGCGTGGACGCTAGCGTATCGTGTTTGTATCGCTATAAACGCGCGTGGCGTCGGCGTGTTTAAAAAACGTGGTGTGAATGGGCCCTTAGGGGGCATTATTAGCAAGGAGCGACTGGTTGCCATGGCAACATACGTTGTTTGTAGTTACGATAGCCATTGTTTTGTTTAAACATAATTCTATTTCTAAAAATACTTAACTAAAGAGGACTTATAAAATCGCCTCCTAAAATGCTGTGCATCGTAATAAGGGTCAATGCTTCAATTGAAAAGATACAGTCACGTTTTCATATAGTTTTAATCCGTCCAGGTTCAAATCCCGGGGACACGGAACACAGCAAAGGGCATAGTTCAAACAGCCATAAATCAATACTCCGTTGCATCCTTGTTAATAATACAGGTGACCAATGATAAAAATAGATTGTATGTAGGGTAGTTTTAGCGG
Source organism: Tiliacea aurago (assembly GCA_948098905.1). NCBI lineage: Eukaryota > Metazoa > Arthropoda > Insecta > Lepidoptera > Noctuidae > Tiliacea > Tiliacea aurago. The sequence goes on from OX402585.1 coordinate 24,515,605, forward strand.
GAAAACCGGGCGGTCTGCAACGCGCATGATTTCCATCGATCGACCGCGCCGTCAAACCGGGTAGGTACAGACAAAGCTACAAGTGCTTATACTCTGCCTTGTTACCTAGATCTGAGCTAAAATTAGCTTTACATTTATTATGTATTTCGAGGAGATTAATTGTTGGTTTAGAAACTGTCTATATTATGAGGAAATGGTTTGATTTGATGCTGTAAATATGTGTTTCACGGTATTTTGTTAAATGTTGAAAGAACGTGTGAAATTTCAACTATAGGGGTTCTGCGATAAAAACATTGTATTTGCTAGTTATGTAGTTATATTCTTAATGATTATTAGAGAACCACACCAACGAAAAGACACGAAAATCGAAAATGTAAAAAAAACAAAATACTTACAGGAGCAGGTTTTGTCATTAAAATCCCGATCATAGAAAAAGCATATAAGACGAAAATCATTGTGGATGTAATGAGTAGCAATTTCTGGCACGACATGGAGTAATTAATCACATCATTAATTATAATGAACGAAAGTGCAGTGTGCACTAACACCTTCGTCACGGGGCGGCTGTAAAGGCTATGTTTTGGCCGCCATATTAACATCTGTCCTCACCGCGGGCGCGCGTGCCACTGGCTGGCTCTCTGCCGCTATGCCGGACGCTAGTACTGTGTCAAATGCAGAGCCAAAGAAGGCCAAGTCCAACCAATATTACACTGCTACAACTGCTACAAGGATCCTTTGGCGCTTGCATGCATGACGTTGACAGAAGGGCGCGGTAGGTAAGCATTTTATTTTGTGGATTTTTTTGGGAAATTATATGAAAAACCAAGATGGCGGCGTTTGTTCCGAATTTAGCCACGCGCCAAAATAACCTTGTAGCGCTAATATCTCACTGTTTTGTTTCCAGACCCATCCATATCATCAATTATACTACAGACTGCAGTTAGTTTAGTTTAGAAAAAATCTTTGTTCACATTTAAATATATTTTTTGTCATTCACTTCTATTTTTTTTACTTTCTAAAGGGCCCCAAATTATTGTGTGCCCCAGGCCCCGCCTGCGCTATGACGGTGCGGCCTTGGCCGCACCACAACTCTTATTCATATAAAAAAGTTCGGGCGGCACATCTGTAGCACAGAACACTTTAAATACTCAGGTCTGTAGGTCCATAGAAAATATTGGTACCTACGAGTGTGATGATTTGATGAAGCAGGATTTTTGTAATGCGTTCCGTTGCGGCGCAGCACGCTTCTATCTGCCTTGGTTGCCCTTCTGTGTCCATTTAATAGTGGTTCGAATCATCCCCTCCCACCCCCGTTGTAAATATAGATGCTGCCGCGGACAAGCGTGGGTCTGTAACTCTGTAGAGGGTCTGTAGCACCGGACACGTGGTTTCTTTCCACCAACATAACATCTGCGGCTGAGAAAGAGAAAACTTTCCTCTAAGTGGTTGTTTGTTGCGGGAACATTGTTCGAAACATGTTGAATGTAAAAACGAGTTTGTGTTTCTTCGTGTCTGTTTGTTGTGTAGGTACCAGGAGTACAGGAATGGTAGGCAATACATTTTTGTATTCAGTACTGATACGGACTACGGTAAGGAAGGTCGAAATTGACGCATTACAAAAGACGTAAAGGATGGACTTACGTACAAATTACAATGTACGTATTGTAGTCTCTGGTTTTAATCGTATCTATGGAAACAAGTTATTATTATTACCTTACTTTATGGTTCGTTTGCAGTGCCGCATGCCGTGCCGGACGTAAAGAATATCACTATCCTATATTCCCGTGGGTGTCGTAAAAGGCGACTAAGGGATCTACCAGAGAAAGGGCAGCAGCGGTCTCTATGCATTTTAACATCATACTGCGATCGCCAACCCGCTTGCCAAGCATGGCGATTATGGCAAATCTCCCCCCAAAATGACAAAAACTAAAAAAACCGGGCAAGTGCGACTCGGACTCGCGCACGAAGGGTTCAATACTATCTATAAAAATGGCAAAAAAACACGTTTGTTGTATGGGAGCCCCCCTTAAACATTTGATTTATTTTAATTTAATTATTTATTTTTAAAGTGAATTTATAACTAAATATTCTGTGAATATTTCGAGCGTCTACCTGTTGCTGTTATCAATATAGAGCAAAAACGAGCAAAAATATCACGTTTGTTTTATGGGAGCCCCCTTAAATATTTATTTTATTCTGGTTTTTAGTATTTTTTGTCATAGCGGCAACAGAAATACATCATCTGTGAACATTTCAATTGTCTAACTATCACGGTTCATGAGATACAGCCTGGTGACAGACAGACGGCGGAGCCTTAGTAATAGGGTTCCCGTTTTACCCTAAAAATTATAGACGGTTGAAATAGTGGTGCTTGGGGGAGGCCTATGTCCAGCATTGGATGACATTCGGTTGAAATGATGATGGTTCGTTTGGCATGTGATGAGGAGAGCGGAAACGCAAGTGACTAAAACAGTGATGAATATAAATATGTCGGATCGTCAGGATTTACTCAGTTAGATTCGGACATCGTAAGGGCAGAAGTTGGGTTTCGTGCAATCAAAACACCAGCGGCGAGGTGTAAACTTTTGTATGAGGGAAGCCAAAGCGAAGCCGATTTTAACTTACTTTCATGTATATAGTAAAAAATAATTAATTTACTTAAAAGTAAGTCTTTCCTTTACTGAATTTAACACCATCTATCGTCAAGCAGCAGAACCAAAGAGACCAAAGAGGCTACACAGACAAAACACGGCACGGCTGGCGCAGTGGTTAAGAGATTGACTGCTGCGCTGCGTGTCACGGGTTCGATTCCCGCACGGAACAAATATTTGTATGACCTACAAGTAGTTGTTCCGGGTCTGGCTGTTTGTGTATGTGAGGTTAAATGTTTGTAAACGCACCCACGATACAGGAGAAATTCCTAGTGTGGGGCAACGTTTTTTAATAAATTAATGAATGAATGAATGAAAACTTTCGTGTTCGTTATTTCAATTCAAAGCTAATAAAATAGGCATGTTTTGCTGTTTGAATGTTATTTTGAATTAAATACCCGTAGTGTAACTATATTTTTTGGCAATAGTAGACACTATCGACTGTGTCATTTTTCAATAGCGGTAGAATTGTTGATGCGAACTTCCGAAGGGAAACCGGTAGGAATCGTGTTATATTGGTGCTTTCGCCACTGTAAAACACACTGTTCAATACCATATTAATCAATACACAGCAGCGGCGAGGTGTCAATTTTTGTATGAGAGAAGCCGAAGCGAAGCCGATTTTAACTTACTTTCTTATCAGTAAAGTAAAAATTAATTAATTCACTTAAAAATAAGTCTTTGCTTTACTGAATTTAACACCATCTATCGTCAAGTAGCAGAACCAAAAAGACGCTTCACTACACAGACAAAATAAACTTTCGTAGTGTAACTATATTTTTTGGCAATAGGTGACACTATTGACTGTGCCATTTTTCAATAGCGGTAGAATTGTTGATGTGAACTTCCGAAGGGAAGCCGGTAGGAATCATGTTATATGGTGCTTTCGCCACTGATACACAGCGTTTATTGAAATTACAAATTGACACAATCCAAAAGTACCAAGTATTTTGTTAAGTACCTGGTACTTTTGACGGGCCTACGCTGTCCTCTCATAATATATATAACACTGTAATATGAAAACATTGTAAAAGCCAGTTTTTTTTTTAAAAGAGTATCCGTGGAGTTTCTTGCCGGCTCTTCTCCATAGGAAACGACCAATTGGAACCGTGCACCTAGCTTCTGACGTTTCATAAGTGCCCATGTAGGCTTATGTGAAATAAAAAATATTTTTGATTTTGAATCACTACAATTTATAATCACCACCTTGCACACGCACACGAATCTAGTACAGTTCCGCGACGTCTTAACTCCGATGCGATCAGACCAGACCCTGAATCTTGAATGTCCTCCTCGCCATCGGCTCAAAACATCACGACTCTGTAGAAGCGCGCTAGAGGTGTGGGTAGATCACGCGATGTCGCCAGTAGTAGCGAGCTGCGATTCGTTTCTTGTCCGTACAGTGGTACCCAATTGATAAGGCGCGTCGTGAATCTTCGTTCGCACAGAAAAGAAAGTATGGCTCCGAAGATTAACGAAAGAATGCTTAAAACTTACAATCAACCATAGGTCACTATTATAAGGTTCATAATACACTGGAGCTGTTAGCGTGCACTCGCTCAGAAGTCTGGTGGCTGACAAACATGCCACGCGGCGCGCGCTAACATGGCGGCAGCTGCCGACCAATAGCGGTACAGGAAAAAGAACCGCGGTGTGTGGAGCGTGCCGATTGGTCAATAGCATTTCCCGCACTTTTAAAATTCACCTTCTGCGCAGGTACATCGGTAAGCCATATCAGTTGGGTAATGACTGGATCTGACAAATATATAAATTTTGCAGAATGGAGAGGGAGAGGAAGGCCAAAGAAAAGATGGATGGATTATGTGAGGAATGATAAGATAGAGAAGAGAGTGATTGATAGCGTGACGGTTGACAGGGCCCCAAGTAACATGGGACAAGGGCAAGAAAATTATTTTGGGCTAAAAAAATAGGCTCCAAGTATTGAACCACTTTTTTTTTTTTTTGGGTGGGAAATTATCAAATAACTTCTCCCGCTCTGGGCTGAGCGGGAGGGCGTGTCAGACTTTTACTGGCTAAAACCCACCCGTATTCCTTCATTTGCCTGTGTGCCAGGGCCACGATATCCCTTTCGGACAAACTCGCAACCCTGGCAGGCATTGGCCCTAGCGGACCCCGTCAGTTGCTGCTGACAACTCTTTGAGGCGCGCGTGGAATACGACGCGCCGTCGACCCGGGCCTGGTCCTTATCGGACGGTGAGCTACCCATCGCTCACCGTCCGCAGGCCCGCGCCTACGGTGGCCAGAAATCGGCTTGCGACTCCCGACGCCCGGGGCGTCTCTTGCGAAGTATTGAACCCCTTGACAATTCAAAAGTGCCTGTTATTAGTTTTTTTTTTTAATAAATGGTTTGAGTTTTGAGTTGGCGTTTTCAAATCAAATCAAATCAAATCATTTATTTGCATAACACAGGTTCAGAGGATGTTACAAAAGGTTCTTATGGTACTCCGTATTATAACCATGCGAGGTGTGCACATTTAATATATAGGAACATTATGACATAATTATTCTTCTATTATTTATTTTTGAGTTTGTGTTTTGAGTTTGAGTTCTAATATGCATTCTGAAATATAGGTAGGCTTATTAGATTTTTATTGGTACAATAATAAAAACTGTTAGAAATAATGACGACAGAAAAACTGCTACGAGATTTCGTAGCCAGGGTCTACGACACGCGTAGGCAGTAATTCTAGCAACTCAGCTAATTAAATTTGTATTCAGTCAACAAACAAGATAATGATTTAACTAAGTAAAATAACACCACAACACGTCTTAGAATTTTCTGTAAACAAGTTTAATAATAAGATTTCGTTGTTTACACAACCTCTTGAATTTTCTGTTTTATTTTTCATTTTCCAAATAATATCTTAACTATATACCTTCATTTCGTAGGTAGAAAAATTAAACAGAAAAACACCACGTGGCTTAGTAAACAATTAATTATCTTATATTTTTTTACGAATCCTTTTATTTTATACCTACAATAAATGTATTTATTTACCCTAAACCTAACTAAATCTAGTCAGTATATTTTCATGTAAGCGGAATATATTCTTATTATTAGTTTACTTACAAAATACCACACAAAAACATAAATAGTACACAGTGGGACTACGAATAGATTAACTCCTTCAAAGTATATTACATAAAACTACATGCATTTCCTCGTACATTTACGTACTATCCCAGTTGTCTGTAAACTTAACCTTGACCTCTGCCAGACCTTGATTAATTTGACGCAATGAAAATCGTATAAAATACATAAAGTAATTTATTCACCGCCGCGCTGGCCACGGCCTAGCGATGTCGTAACACCGTAGCATCGTAGTAAACTTACTGAATTACTTATTCAATACGTAGTTTGTAGGAAAAAAATATATCCATAAGAGGCAATTCCCTTGGGATGTAAGGTTTGGATGTTAGATGAGATTGGGGTTTTCTATGTAGGTAGTTTTGTTCTTAATAAAAAAAGTTAAATAAATAATATTTATTTCTTAGAATATCTAAAAACTAGCCGTGGCTTCGCGATGTAGATCTTTCTGAAGGAATGGTACCATAATGCCCTTTTCTGTACCCCTGACTGAATTTCATGCTGATCGGTTGAGCAGTTAAGAAGTGAAAGAGACGTGTTAGTGTGTCTGAATTTTTAGTCGAAAAACTTGTCTGACATTAATTTTATTAATATATATTAAAGTTTTAAGTTTGACATAGCAGTTTGGTTAATTTCTTATTAAAATTAATGTGACTAAAATATCTGTACGCCAATATATTATAAGGCTAAACATGATTGGACTTTATTGTAATTTATTATCATCTTGCATGCTGTTGTATGTATATACCATGTTTATACAAATAAATGAATCTTATCTTATCTTAAAGCATAACAAACAAATAAGCAAACAAACCCTTTCGCATCCTCTCCTATCCTAACTAATCATCATCATCATCATTTCAGACTATTGACGTCCACTGCTGGACATAGGCCTCCCCCAAGCACCGCCCCTTCAACCGGTTCTCTGCTTCCCGCATCCAGCGGATACCTGCGGCCTTCACAAGGTCATCGGTCCACCTTGTAGGTGGCCTTCCAACGCCGCTTCTAATACGCGGTCGTCACTCCAGAATCTTTTGGCCCCATCGGCCATCAGTTCTGCGAGCAATGTGCCCTGCCCACTGCCACTTAAGCTTGGCAATTCTTCGGGCTATGTCGGTTACCTTGGTTCGCCTGCGGATCTCTTAATTTCTGATTCGATCACGTAGGGAAACTCCAAGCATAGCCCTCTCCATTGCCCTTTGGGTGACTTTTAGCCTTCTGATTGTGCCATCCTATTGGCACCCAGCTTTTTCCAACCGGTTTCTGAGGTTTTTGCACATCCAAAAACCAGATGTTTCTTGCAACTGCTACACTGGACGCCATAGATGTTTGATATATTATATCGTAGTTAAATGGAAAAGGATTTATTTTAGAGGGGGCGTGTTGGAGTACAGCAAAAACTAATCCACTTCAACACTATCCGAGCCCGCTCACCATTTGACCTAAATCCTTACTGTTCCTTTAGCCTTGCTTGGGACCACACGTCTCACGTAATATTAGTTAATCACACCTTCCATTATCTAAGGAAAAGGATAATAAACACATTATTGAAATCCTTTGAACTACACGTTACAAACTGCGCACGATTTCCTTTTCAAAATCCTATCATCTGTAATGAACTAAAAACGTAAAAAGGTTGGCGATCTATTTCTTTAGAGTGGCGCGTACTGTGCGTATATGTGTCCACACATGAGTCAACTTTGCCACAACGCACGGTGGGCTGAAAATCGGCTTTCATAGACAGATCGAGATCGGATTTCAATTTGCAAGTGCTGGATTTTTTGCCGGATATCGCTTCTATTAGTTATTACTATATTCAAAAATGACACCCGAGTTAATTCTGCACAAAAACGAAGGAATTATAATTTTTTTACGAAATATTTGTATGAAGCTAGTATGAAAAAGTTAATTATCTCGTAAATAGCAAGGAAAGCCGTAATATCCTTACAGGTAGTTATAGTATTAAATATTTATGATTTTTTGACATATGTTATATAACGGTTATCACTGCTAATTTTTTTTTTAAATCGTCAAAATATTTTTATTTATTTTTACATATGAAACGGTTCCTTTTGGTGACTAAATTAAGAACATTGTTAATTATGAAGAATTTTATAGACCCTAATATTAAGAATATATAAAACAAGAAAAATATTTAAAAAAATAGCCAAATAAAAAAAAAAACAAATATTATTAATTTTCCTTATCTCTGTCGTTGTCGGACTCCAATTATGAGTCAGAATCCAGATTGGATATATCTAAAAACTCGAACTCACTTTCCTGAAACTGAATTAAGTCGAGAGAATCAGCAAAAAAGCGCTGCTTTCTCTTGGCATCTAACTTAGGCCTTTGTGCACTCAGTAAAGGATCCGAGAAACACAAAAGTAAACTGAACTGGACGACAATACAAAGTTGAGCATGGTTTTGGGTTCGTCCATACAGTATTATCTCCATCTGTCAGTTTTAGTGCCACCAAGGAGGTGATAAAACAAGGCTCGGGAACTACCAATGACGGGAATACCGCAAGAAAGTTTTTCGAGTTTCCCGATAAAACTGCAACTATAACTCGGGTGTCACTATTGAATATAGTAATAACTAATAGAAGCGATATCCGGCAAAAAATCCGGCATTTGCTAAATGAAATTCCTAAGTCTATGAAAGCCGATTTTCAGCCCACCGTGCAACGCCACAAATCCCTTATGCGGGTGATGTCGCGTGGCGTAGCTAGGTTATAATAATTAGTTAGGAGGTGTAAGATAAAAATAGAAATGCCATCCCACTGTAGGGTAAAAAGCCCCCACCATTGCTCAATCAAGTTTCTCCGACTTAGTACTCTCTTCTAATAAAAAATACTTAGTAACTAGAGAAACGGATGTTACTCTCAAAGTGCAAAAAAATCAGTGGTAATAACTACCTACCTGAGGAACAAACACTGACGTAACAAAAATAATAACGTACGTATAAAACAGGATAAGAGGTTCCCGGTTAAGGCGACGATAACCGGGAAAAATTGGAGTTGGAGGAGTGAGGGTAGGGAGGAAGCTAACAAACAGCTCCGTACAAATAATTCTTAAAAATAGAATAAGTGATTATTTATTGACGAAATAGTGTTTAAAATATAGCATTAGTGACATTTTAAAGTGAATGATATTTAATTGCGTGCAAAATATTCAATTAATCTAACTAATAACAACAAAAAGTGTTAGAAGAATAACTACTTTAAAATTCAAAAGTGATAATGATAAAAGTGATTAATACTCTTCAAAAAACGGATCTATACTCGACGACCTCGGAAAATATATGAAAGAAATGCTACGAAAAGGTACATAATCTAAATATTAAAAAGCAATAACATCCAATTATCCTTACTTTACTTACTGTGTATAAGCGCCATCTATCCACCCTATAAGAAACTGAAGCAAAAAAAAAACAAAGCTACGGAGAGACTAACGCCATTTATTGTCAGACGGCATAACCAGAGACCCAAAAGTCGATTCTTGCTGTAGTACTTTCACAACTCTGTAGGTGTCGCAACCAGTAGCTTTTTTCAAACGAACAAAAAAAAAAAAAAAAAACAAGAGATGGCGCCAGTTTTCATATGTGCAGGATGCCGACAAAAGTTGCCAATAAGGGAAACTCTTATTTGTTCGCTCTGCAAGTGTAGATACGATCTGGAGTGTGCTGGTGTAACAAAAGAGTATTATATAAAAACGATGACATTGGAACTTAGAAACTCTTGGAAGTGCCAGACATGCGTATGTAAAATACCAAAGACAGGAAACACTGACACCCCCATACGATCCCAAAAAAGCCCTGAACACAACAACTTAACCACATCAATAGCGAGCAACAACGTTACTATGAGAAAGAAAATTTTAAATTCCAATAATGACACAACTAGCTCTGAAGACCTGAGTTTGTTAGGAGATACTCTACAGGCAGAGGATATTGTCAATACTGAAATACACAATTCAAGTTTTACATATGAAAATATAAATTTATTAAACGACACACAGGGTCAATTAAACATGCAAAATTTGAGCAAATTAATTATACTACGCTTGAAAGAAAACAATAAATCTATCATTGAAGAACTACAAAACACAATACAAACCGAGATTAAAAGAGCCATTACGGAATTGAAACTAGATTTTGACTTCAAAATTAACTCCTTAACTACACAGAATGAACAAAGTAAGCAAGAAATAGAAAATATTAACACTAAAATAGTAACACTACAATTAGAAAACGAAAATTTAAAAAAAGAAGTAAGAGATCTATCAACTCGGACATTCCAAGCGCCAAGCATACCTGAAAACCACCACCACAAACTAGTACTTTATGGCCTCACAGAGTACTATCAAGAACCTGAATGTGAACTATATAATACACTGGTAGACCTATTCCGCGATATAGTCAACGTAGACTTATCAGGCTTCATAGAAGACATGTATCGAGTAGGAAGAAAAGGCACAAAGAATAGACCGCTTGTAATAGAATTGCTCAGTAAAAGAATGACCAGGCATATCGTCAGTGGCAGACAGTGCTTTCAGGGAACTGGACTGGGTGTTTCAGAGTTTTTAGACGCGAAATCACGAAAAGAAAGGGGTCTAATGAGAGAAGAACTATTTAAGGCTAGACAAAACGGACACCACGCAATAATAAGAAACAATCAATTATACATAGATGGAAAATCTGTTAACAACAAATATCACAATATCAAACCACAATATGTAGATACAACTTACCAGGAAAACGATATGAGAAAGATAAGCATCACTAACCAATCTCATCATGGATATGCCGAATGAATTTGTAAACCATACATTTCGCAAACAAAGACCTACCATTTAAAATATTATTCCAGAATTTCCAAAGTCTTAACAACAAACAACACTTACTTGAAGCTTTCATTACCCAAAATTCTAGATACAAAGCAATATGTATCTCGGAAACCTGGCTCTCAAAAGAAAAACTAGAACTAATTAAGATTAGCGGCTACAAATTTGCATCATCGTATTGTCGCAGTACCCGAACAGGCGGCGGTGTCTGGATTCTAGAAGTGATATAACAGAAAAATCTATAGAATATGTATTAGAATTATGTGCTATTGAATTGCCTAAAGAAAACTTATTAATTATAACTGGAATATAAATTATTATTGGAATAGAAGAGAAGAAGAAGTATTTTACCAGCAACTAAAATTAATTCTAAAATATATAAATAATAAATATTCTAAACTAGGCGACTTCAACATTAACATACTATTAGATAACCCTAAATCAAACCAATTCATAAATTTAATGCAGGAATATAAATTTACCCAATACATAAAATGCCCGACACGTGTAACGCCAAACACAACCACATGCTTAGATTTATTATTTACAAATTTTAAATTCAAAGATATGTACACAACTGTAGAAGAGCTAGGTTTTTCAGACCACAATAGTACCATTCTACTTTTAAACTTGCCTACACAAACAAAAAGAATCGCCTGGTACGTGAAGAAAAGATTTTACAATCACACAAATATATTAAAATTTAAGTCTAAATTACAAGCAATAAATTGGAATGATATCATAACAATTGATAAAGATATGAACAGTAATTATGAAGCTTTTAATGACACACTCGTCAACATATTAAATCTGTGTATGCCATTAAAAAAATTAAAGTTAAAACCAAAATATAAAAAATACTGGCTTACCATAGGCATAAAAAACTCTTGCACAGATAAAAGATTATTAAAAATACTAACAACTAAAACAAATAATCCGATATTAACTCAATATTACAAAAAGTATGAAAAAATTCTAAAGAAGACAGTAACGACAGCAAAAAAGTTACACTACAAAAATAAAATGACTAAATCTAATAATAAAGTTAAGACAATGTGGAGCATAGTAAATGAACGTACAAACAAAAAAATTGCAAGTGAGAAGTGTTACATAACCCTACAAATGAATAATAGCGTAACTTCAGAACCCAAAGAGGTTGCAAACTTATTTAATGATTTTTTTGCTTCTATCGGGAAGGCTACGAACAACTTAACCGGCAAACCGAAAGGATCTCCAGTTGTATGTCCTACAGAGAATACAATCTTCCTCAGTCCAATTGACCATTACGAGGTGAACACATTATTAAAAAATTTGAAAAATAAAAAAGTCACGGCGTTGACGAACTTCCACCTGCATTATTAAGACAATGTGCAGATGAACTAACCTTACCATTTTATAAATTATTAAACCAATCTTTTGATGAAGGAGTTTTTCCCAATCTCTTAAAAAAAGCTCTTATAAAACCTATTCACAAAAAGAATTATAAAACTGATCCGAATAATTACCGCCCTATTGCCCTCTTACCGACAGCTTCCAAAATATTCGAAAAAGCCATGTGTAATCGAGTATATGCGTTTTGTGAAAAATATCATATATTTAATGACTGCCAAAACGGTTTCCGAAAAAACCGTTCCACCACCTTGGCCGTTTATAAATATATTCAGAAAGCCCTTGATATCATTAATGATAAAAAATATGCGATAGGACTCCTTCTTGATATGACTAAAGCATATGATAAAGTACAATATGACATTTTATTAAATAAACTATATAGTATAGGACTCCGCGGCAAATGCCATGACTGGTTTGTATCGTATTTGAAACATAGGGAACAAATAGTGGAAATAGAACATTACAACTACAGCAAAAACGAAATAGAATTAATCAGATCCGACAGTAAACAAATCACCGCCTCAATCCCACAAGGAACCGTGATAGGGTGTTTCTTATTTCTCGTTTACGTAAACGACCTTCCTAATGGAATTAATGAGCCATGTGTCCTGTTTGCGGATGACATATCCATACTGACCTCATGCGAAAATAACACCAATTTAAATGATAAATTAAATTCCATACTTGATTCTATAATAAATTGGATGATTGAACACAACCTAGAAATAAACTTCAATAAAACTAAAATCATTTCATTCCACCCCCGCCAAAAAATACCAATAAATATAAACTTTAGCTTTAAAAATAATAAATTAGAAGTACTTGATAAATTCACACTACTAGGCCTAAACATTGATACACATATTAATTGGAAGTCACACATTCAGAAAGTAAGAGCAAAAATATCCAAATTCTCATACGCACTCCGCGAGATTAAAAAAACTACAGACATTAAAACTGCATTAGTAACGTACTACGCGTATGGCTACGCATGGCTCAAATACGGTGTAATCTTATGGGGCAACAGCACTGACGCGCCGACGCTATTTACCCTACAAAAAAAACTAATTAGAATATTAGTAAATATTGAAGTCACTGATAGCTGTAAACCCCACTTTCAGGAACTAAAGATTTTATCCCTACCTTGTCTTTATATATTTGAAGTTTGTAAGTTCGTGCGTAAGTACCCAGAGTTCTTTACAAAAAGAGAGGACATACAAACGAAAATTATTTTGAGACATAAAAATAGACTGAACTTACCAATATCGCGACTAAAAATGCACTCCAATAGTACCTTTGTCTTGTCCATAAAAATTTATAATAAGTTACCCGAAATAATAAAGAATTTAAATACGTATAATATCTTTATAAATAAATTGAAGCTTTTCCTTGTAAGCAAATGCTACTATAGTTTATGCGAATATTTAAATGATAAATTATAGGTAATTTCATAACTATTTACTTCTAACTACAAATACTCTCTCTACTAATAATAAGAAATATCAATTTTAAATAAATATGGAGTGTCCAATAAATAACTTACCCTAGGGATAATACATATAATTAAATACTAAATAAAAATAATAATAAATTAATAATGAATAATTTAAAAATAAAGGGTTTTTAAAATATTAATAAATAAATAAATGTATATAATCTATAAAACAATAATTATAATTCTTAAATTCAATTCTGTATTAATAAAACAGTTTAACTTAATATCTACATTATCTACATAACCAATAATAAAATGTATCACATTAAATACCCAAGGTTCTTCCTCCTCTCTCCTACTTGATCTATGCTGTGCCCGACAGGGTCCATAATTGTGACTAAAATAATTATTTCCTTACCAACTATATACATTATGGTACGCAATAAAGAATTGAGAATTGAATTGAGAACCGACTTTTAATGATTTTATACTGAAGATCACGACTAAACGAGTAGTGTTAATGATTTGAAAAAAAAATGATAAATTAGAGCATTTTCTCAATATCTTGATATGTGAATATTTTAGATTATGTTTATATTACATATTGAAATTAATTTGTAAAGTTATGTCTAACGCGGATAAAAAACTGAGAATGGCGCAAAATCTACCAAGCGTATTTTTCTGAAACCTTCACCAATTTAAAGATAATTTAACTATTGATCTTTTAGTATACGCGTTTTATTAAAATACCTTTTGTTTTGTGTATAATAAATTAATAATGCGTCAAATTGGGGACAGCGCTCCTTGATGGGCGAGTCCTATTACTGGCTGAACGTACGACGCGTTGCGTGAGCTCAGTACAGAACACGCAAGCTAACCACTCAAGGTCACTGGCATATATCTGCGTCTTAAGAAACATCTCATTCTGACCATTGATTTTGACCATTTATTTATTCCAAAAGGATGAGTTATCTTCGTCTTCTAGTGCATTACCTTTTACGGTGCAAGTAGCTATCGACATGTACAGCACCGCCGCCGCCGCTTTAATCGGGAAGATATTTATAATCTCCCAGTTTGGTATTTTTTCAAATGAATTTTAAATATTACTAGCTGCGCCCCGCGGTTTCACCCGCGTAAGTCTCGATACCGTGGGAAAGCCACCCTTAACACTTAGGGGTATAAAAATTAGTTATAAATCTATCCTCATAACTACTGAATATTCATATAGTTTCATCAAAATCGGTCAAGCCGTTTCGGAGGAGAAACTGTGATACAAGAATTTTATATATTAGATAAATCATACCAATTCTGCATATCCATAAAAATATCTTGTTCGGCCAGGGAAGCAAGCAACCATAGCCAAAATACCAGAAAGATTATTATAAAAAGTCCTGGATTCTTCTCACTTGTTTGCTACGAATAGGCGTAGCACCTGTGCTACGGCGTAGCAAGCACAAAAACGGGATATTATTCAATTCACCATGATTTTTATTTTCATTTTCATGATTTTTATTTATTATTGGAAATTCGATGCGTACGTTAATTGATCAGTCAAAAAGAATTTGATAGATGTTTTATGACATTCTTCCAGATTCGAGCTATTATCTACTTTTGTTGCAAATTAATAAATTTCTTCGACTTCTGCATTAGAAGTGACCTTATTACCTTGGATACTTACCTTAGATTTTGTTAGATTACAGAGTTGATTTCTAGGCTAGATTTACAAGAAATGATTGATAACTACTTCTTTAGCAAATGTAATTTCTAACTGTAGATACGAATAGCTTGATCAGCTATAATGATATTTAATTCTAGGTTTTATTCGGGCGAGAAAGAAATTGAAAGCATCTTGTTCGAACACATCATAATGACCAAGCAATAGCAGTTTTGAGGAGGCCCATTTAATTATTTAAAGTTAGCAATAAATTTGGGTTAACGCGATGAAAAGGAAGAAAAGTATTAACAGGAAGTTCTCTGATAACTTCAGGGCCAATGTTAAGCTGTTCTGGAAACAACTGTAAGATTGGCTCGCGGAGTGATATAACATCGCGTATGTATATTATAAGAGCAGAAGTTGGATGTTAAGTGAAGAATGTAAGGTCTTGGAACGCTAGAAGAGATACTTTGAAAGTTTATTTAGTTGTCAGGACTCAGGATAGTGTGCAAGGAGTGGGTTACTGAGCAGAAGCCAGTTTTGAAGACCCAAGCTCAGATGCAAATGAAGGGAATGAAATAGAAATAGAGGAGATTGTAAGAGCGAAATTGAGCGCGAGTGAAATTGGGAAAGCTGCAGGGTATGACACTGTCTTCTGAAATGCTGAAGGGCGGTGACGGTATGGTAGCAAGCCTGTTGTGCCGGACCTTTAATATGTGTTGGAAATATGGCTGAGTGGGGGAAGGAGGGGGGCAGGGGGGGAGGGTGGCAGGGGGGGTATAAAAACTACCGCGGCATTAATCATTTGAGTGTTGTCGGTAAACTGTATGCAAAGGTTTTAATAAATAGAGTGATATGGGTGACAGACAGTACCGTCTTTACCATAAGGGCACACGGGGCCCGTGCCCAGGGCCCCCGACCTCACGGGGGCCCCGGAAGGCTGATTCAACGATTGCACTCAATAGCGCATTTTTTTTTTTAGTTCATTCAGGTTAATTCAGTGCTGCAGCATTTTATTTAATAACGTACCTACCTACCTAAGTTCTATTTCTTAAAACAGTTAATACCATGTATTTAGTTAGTCATAGTACTCGTAGTAGTTAGTTGGTGACAAAAAAGTGAATATCATAACAGAAAATTTTTGCATTCACTTTTTTTTTTACTATCCAAAGGGGCCCCAAATTCTTGTATGCCCAAGGGCCCTGGCCTGCACTAGGACGGCCTTGGTGACAGATGAGGAAATATGGGATGGTCAGGCAGGATTTATAGAGGGGATAGGCTGTATGAATCAGATCTTCTCCTTAAGGTGCATAGCTGAAAAACATCTGGCAAAGCACATAAAGTGTACTGTGCTTTTGTTTACTTACGAGAAGGCCTGACAGGTTGTGGAGGGAAGAACTGTGGTCGACACTATCCGTGTACGGTGTGCAATGGTGCTTGGTACGGGCACTAAAATATTTATACAAGGATTCCAGTGCTTATGTTAGGATAAATGGGACATACACACATACTGATTCTGAATATCAAGGGGTGTTAGACTGTGGGTTATAGCGGCACTGTGGCTGTCCAACTTGTACATGGATAGTTGTCTGATAGATTTAAAAGGGGTTAAAAGGGGTGAGTGCAGATTGAGAATGAATGAGTTGCCTGTCAAATGCCTTCTCTACGCAGATGTTGCATCGTCAGCAGAACAGTTGCAAGACATGGTGACTGTAACGGATGAAGCATTATGTTAGGATAAATGGGACATACACACATACTGATTCTGAATATCAAGGGGTGTTAGACTGTGGGTTATAGCGTCACTGTGGCTGTCCAACTTGTACATGGATAGTTGTCTGATAGATTTAAAAGGGGTTAAAAGGGGTGAGTGCAGATTGAGAATGAATGAGTTGCCTGTCAAATGCCTTCTCTACGCAGATGTTGCATCGTCAGCAGAGCAGTTGCAAGACATGGTGACTGTAACGGATGAAGCATATAAGAGGAAAGGGATTTGGTAATATAAATGTGAACAAGACGAAGGTCATGGTGTTTGAAAGAGAAAAGGATGTATCGGTGTGTAATGTGAAAATAAATGATAAGAGTGTGGAGCAAGTAAGTGAGTTTGTATAGTTGGGGAGCCAGTTTACAAGGGATGGAAGGATTGAGAAGATGTGGAAAGGAGAGTAAACGCGGGAAATAAACTGAATGGTGCTATACGTGTGATTGTAACCAACCTGTGGATGCCGAAAAGGCTTGACTGGTTGTTCACAATGGTGTGCTGGTGCCTACGCTAATGTATGAAAATGTATGTTGGGTATGGCAAAAGAAGCATGAAAGTAGAATAAATGCTGTGAAAATGCGTTCCTTGCGAAGCATGTGTGGCGTGACTTTGAATGATTGGCTGAAAAATGATGTGATTTAAAGAAAACGGTGCGGTTTAAAAGAACATGTAGTGACAGAAATTGAAAATAGTACCTATGCTTAAAGATGGTTTGGTTGTGTGACGTCATTTACCACAAAACTGCTTTATTTACATCTGTTTTTTAGCCCCAAATCATACTATACATTAAATTATTGTTTATTCTTTATACAAGCAGTATTCAAACTTACTTATTTACCTTAGTGAGATTTTAAGCACCTAAGTGCTTGCTAACAAAGAATAATTTAATTCATCACATATAGTATTTTTCGTCATTTCCGGCATTTTAGAAGAGGACGCGTTTTGAGTTTGCGTTCCGTTCCACCAATAAAAACGCAACTTACAATAATTAATTATGAAATAAGTAATGCATAAAAAAATGTAAAAAGAATTTGTTTCTTGACTCCTACACAATGTATATTAAAATAATGGACAAGTTTTGAATTACGTGCATATTCCCGATTGGTGATGTTCTTCAGAAAAGCCAGGTGCGTAGTAACCGCAATCGGAGTGCGTGTATGACCAGATGTATGAACGTAAACGAAGCAAAAGGAATATGTAAGGAATGTAGCTGTGTAGCAGGTGGCGTTCTATAGTTTCTGCCTTCCGCCATGGGAAGAAGGCGTGAGTTTATGTATGTATATAAATAAAACAACTTTTTTTTTGTTTGCCTTTATTGAGATCGTCAAAGTTCTACAATACTGATTAGTTATAAATTATGAGTATTTCACTTAATTATTATTGTTGTTTGACACATTTTCTTGATGTTAATTGCTTGTTTGACAACGAGATTGGTAGTTCGGTAATTACGGGGTAGGTACATCGATAATAATTAATTAAGTATAGGTATCTAAACATTCATACTTTCAAAATTGCCGGTCGGCTTTCCTGTTATACCATATATAATGTGTTAATATTTAAGTTTAACTTACTACTTAATTATTAATTAATGATTTAAATTATACGCAAACACATATAGTATATATAAAAAAATAATCACTAGTTTTGTATAGAGCTGACCCGAAAATACATTAAGAGATTAATTAAATAAATTATTAAGATGAAACACACTAATTAATTATGATTTCCTTATCCACTGTGGTCATTGATAATGAATTGATGATTAAGCCCTAACACTGACAATAATAATAATAAGACAAATATGCGGGTAAATATATTTGGCTTTCGCCCCTGTATAACCAACATCATTCGACATTCTTCCTCATTAATTCCGAAATATTAACACACATTCAATGTGATTCATTCTGCAATGTAAATAATTTCTATATCAAACAAACTCTGCCCTTATCATCCACCCTGATCAGTCCGAAACATTCCCCTCATCCTCCTCCATCCACCCACATCCTCATCCATCCACCATTAGTTGTCGCCGCAGCGGTGCTTCCACAAATCCTTAATCATATGGATGCGGCTCTGGATGGTAGCAATGTGCTCCTCGAGCTCGCGGGACACTATCTGGAGACGGTCCAGTTGGTTCTCCAGGATTTGCTTCTGAGGCTCGCCATCATCTGTAGATAAAAATAGAATAGAATACTCTTTATTATGTACACCATAAAAGTTACAGATACAAATGTTTAAATTTCACATAGGGTGACACAATGGGCGGTCTTATCGCTAAAAGCGATCTTTTACAGACAACCTTTGGATGGATTAAAGGGAGCAGGAGAGACAATACTGCAAACACAAAAACAACAATGCTGCTGTAAAAACAATGACACATAATGTTCCGTGTGGTGCCGGACGTAAAGAATAGCACCATCCCATTTCTTCCCGTGGGTGTCGTAAAAGGCGACTAAGGGACTTACTAGAGAATGGGCAGCAGCGTTCTCTATGCATTTTAACACCATACAGCGATCGCCAACCCACCTGCCAAACGTGGCGATTATGGCAACAACCCTCCCTCCCCCCCCTCCTTTTGGGGGAGGCCTATGTCCAGCAGTGGACGTCTCTCGGCTGAAATGATGATGTTGATTTATCGTATGTCGTGCAAAGCGAGGATAAAGAGAAGGAGGGAGAGGTAATGCATTATGATTGAGTTCCGTGCAGGAATCTCATCACTTAAAAGTCTCACAAAAAAAAAAACAAGGAAAATCAAAATCAAAAGTTGCTTAATCAACTAGCCTGAAAATCAGCACTTTTTGAACGTCAAAATTACATGAGACAGTCCCTCAAAACGCCCACCCTTCACCACTTCCTAGTGCTAGCTGGGAAGAAGAAGTGGCGCAACAAACTCCCGAGCAGCACAGCTGTCTGTTCAGTTAGAATTAGAAAAACTTGATTCTGGTATTTAGTTGTGTGTAAAAAACCGGCCAAGTGCGTGTCGGACAACGCACAATGAAGGGTTCCGTAGTTGGGATGAATTTATCCCAGACACACAGAAGAATTCTAAACATGTCGGGCGGTCATGGAAAATTTCCGGTCCCGGTTACAGGAATGTAAAAATAAACAAGGTTCACACTTGGATAATGTTATATTCAAAAAACTGGCCAAGTGCATGTCGGACCACGCACAATGAAGGGTTCCGTAGTTGGGATGAATTTATCCCAAAAACAAACTTAACATTGTAGTTGAAAAACATGCTCTCCCATACATCGATATACGTTACGGTCAATTCTCCAACTGCAAATTTAAGTTGGTCGACTATTACTCGTTAACTTGTGAAGCCTACTTAGCTCTGATAGTTTTCCTTTTAATTTCGTTATATATAGTATTGCCATGAATTTTTTCACATATCCAAAACCAACCATTTAGCTGGCAGGGGGGGGGACACTTGACTCTAACAAAAACTAGCACTTTAAAGCTTAATATTACGCAAACGGATCCCTTAATTGAAAAATGGTTTTGCCGAACCCACAATATTTTTGAACGGCCTATCGAACGATACCCCACACCATGGAATAGACGAGAAAAAAAAATATCATCCCCATTTCACGTGTAAGGGAGGTACCCTAAAAAAAAATGTTTTTCATAATTTTATTTTACCATTTTTTTGGCAAGATAAATATGTATACCCATGCCAAATTACAGCTTTCTAGGACTAAGCGTCTCTGAGCTAAGCTGGCGACAGACGGACGGACGGACAGAAAGACAGACAGACAGACAGACAGACAGACAGACGGACATGGCGAAACTATAAGGGTTCCTTGTTTACTACGGAACCCTAAAAATTAAACCCTAATTTGTATACGTTAAAACACAATAAACAATTCTTGATTAATACAACGTGTTTATTTTTTTATAGCCAATTCAAAAGTTAAGAGATTATTGGTCCACCCTATATTAAGATGAAATAGTTCTTTTCTCAAAGTTGCAATCGTTGAATTTTGCGTCGGTGTAAGGTAGTTTTAGGGTTCCGTACCTCAAAAGGAAAAACGGAGCCCTTATAGGATCCCTTCGTTGTCCGTCTGTCTGTCTGTCTATCCATCTGTCAATACCCTTTTTCCCAGGAACTCGTGGAGCTATCAAGACAACGCAATAAAAAAATACTGCTATTTATGCTACATATTTTGATAGTCGTAAATAAATCAAAACCTATAGGGTACTTCGCATTGACCTAGAATCTTGAAATTTGGCAAGAAGCAAGGTCTCACAGCACAAGTAAAGGATAAAGTCCGTTAATCGTTAATTTGTAGTTATACCAGATAAAAATATGTTTTTGCTATTACAAACTTATTTAAATAGGCATTTGCAGCTGCAGTTGGAAAATGGACCGTGGCGTTTGTCGATGCATGGGAGAACATGTTTTTCAACTACAATGTTAAGTTTGTTTTTGGGATAAATTCATCCCAAGTACGGAACTCTTCATTGTACGTGATCCGACACGCACTTGGCCGGTTTTTTCTCGACTGACTGACTGATTGACTGTACCCAAGTAGTTTGGACTCACCAATATTTTCATCAAAGATGATCTTGAGTTTCTTTGTCACATCAGCTGGGTCTGAAACCAAATTATTTTTATTGAGTTAGTTTGATGAATGTTAATGTTTAATTTAACTTTTATTCATTAAACGATAGATTATACAACTAATTATTTACACTAAGTAAATGTTAACTACAAAAAAAAAGAAAACATAAAAAAAAGACACTTAAGCGTCGAAGTACTCGTCCGCATCGCTGTCATCCGGAAACGTGCCCAGAAGACTGACAGCATTGCCACGTTGAATGGCAATGTTAATTTTTTTACCAAAGAACGAGCCAGCCCTCTAGTCACGTGAAGTGTCGATCAGTCGGCGAGAAATTTCCTTAAAAAGGAGACGCGCACTCGGGCCCCATGATCCGACCGTTTCGACCCCAAACAGCTCAAAACTGTAGTACAGTATTTGCGCCGCATGAGGGTCTCAGCAGCCGCAGCAACGGAGCCATCACAGTCAGCCGTGCTTGGAATATGAGATGGCGCAAGGGTGTCGACAAAGGTTGCGTCTCACACCAGAGGCCTAACCCACCTTCCAAGGCAATAACGTCATGCCGTCTGGTCTCTTCCCATCGTCACGTACCAATCCGTTTGGTTCTAATACCGCTGGTACGGTACAAGGGCTCGATGAATAATATCGTTGATGCTGGCGTGCCGAGCTATGCGACCTGCACTCTTGCAGCAGGACAGGCCATGGTGTCCGAGACTGTCGACGGCTTCACCGCAATGACACCGATGCGGAGCAACACAAGGTGCGCCCAAGCGGAGACACGTAGCGAGCCGAAACTGAGTTAGTATTCAATTCCCAACTTGACTAAAAGAAAAGACTTGAGTTTTAAATGTTTCGAAGGAATCAATCTCTCACCAATAGGATCATCTTCCTTGACGTGAATGGTTCTCTTCTTAGGTCCATCCGGGCAGGAATTCTCATCATTCGTAGCCTGGGATACATTCATCAGCTGTACCTTCACCTTAATACAATTATCTGAAGCGCCAGAGATGTCATGTTTGGGCTGCTCGGCGCCGAAATTGCCGGTGTAGGTCACATCCTGGGAAAAACAATGCTGGCTGGCTTACAAAGTTCAAATTAGATGAATGGGGTTGCAGAATTGTGCTTGTGGATTTACCACACCTTGTTACCTAGATGTGTTACTAAGGTCCTGCAGTTTGTAGGACCGATAACTAATTGGCCTCCCTAGTAAAAAAATACATGGCTAACTTTAAGATTGCTGTTTCAGCAGCTCTAAAATTTCTGTGTGGGTATTAAAATATTTTAGACTGTGACAAATAATAGAACCTTTTTTTTTTTTTTGGTTCGGATATTATCAAATAACTTCTCCCACTCTGGGCTGAGCGGGAGGGCGTGTCAGACTTTTACTGACTAAAACCCACCCGTGTTCCTTCCGTTGCCTGTGTGCCAGGGCCACGATATCCCTTTCGGACAAACTCGCAACCCTGGCAGGCATTGGCCCTAACGGACCCCGTCAGTTGGTGCTGACATCTCTTTGAGGCGCGCGTGAACACAATGCGCCGTCGACCTGGGCCTGATCCTTATCGGACGGCGAGCTACCCATCGCTCACCGTCTGCAGGCCCGCGCCTACGGTGGCCGGAAATCAGCTTGCGACTCCCGACGCCCGGGGCGTCCCCTGCGGCGGCTAAGGGCGTGAGAGCGCGAACCCTGCCTCACCCTCACGCGTTCCGCCTCCTCCTTCGCGAGCATTACTGCTTCGCAGAAGGAGGTGAAAATAACAGAACCTAAGGTAACAATAAAACTTCACTGATAAATCCACATGAATTCAAACAACAAACAGTGATGATACACATTTATAAACATCAACATATAAAGAAGAGCACCATCCTATTTCTTCTCGTGGTGTCGTAAAAAGCGACTAAGGGACTAGACAATGGGCGGCAGCGTTCTCTATGCATTTTAACACCATACTGCGATCGTCAACTCGCCTGCTAAGCGTGGCGATTATGGCAACCCCCCCCCCCCCCCCGCCCCTTTTGGGCGAGGCCTATGTCCAGCAGTGTACGCCTTTCGGCTGAAATGATGAACATCTGTTCTCTCGCTTCCTGTGGTAGTAATTTCGTGAAAAGGGACGGAATTGTGTAACAGGAAGTGAGCAGCTTGAGCATGGAATAAGTAAGTACTTTTTAATAGCATGGAATTTGTAAGTATCTACTTTAGGTATAGATTGTAAGTAGAGGGGCTCGAATTCCGACCAGTAGGCGACCACTAAGTAGTAATAATGATTCGAATAAATATAGGGGTAGGGGGGGGGGGGGGGCTGTTTAGGGTTCCATACCAAAATGGTAAAAAGGAACCCTTATGGTGAGACTAAGTCTGTCTGTCTGTCACACCTGAATATCTCAAGAACTAGATACTAATGCTATCAACTTGAAATTTAGAATAGTTTTAGATGACGTTTGCCCAACGTTTGCAAACAAGAAAGAAATTTAAAAAAATATACCTTTTTTGCAAAAGGGACTGAAAGGGGGTCTTAAAAATTTGAAGTGAGGGTACTAGGGCATGTGGGGTATCATATGAAAGAACGCTGTTTGCACATTCTCAAACATTTTTTTCTTTTTTTTTGGTAGCATAGTTCCCGACTTTTGACAAAAATGTAAAAAAAAATACCGTTCCCCCCCCCCCCCCCTTATCATCGAAGTTTGCATACATAAAAATCTGAAATTATTCTATGTAATAGAAGTGTATGTAAAGATTACAGGAAAATCAAAACGATGTCTCCAAATAGCAGTTTTTCGGAAATCATCAACATCATATATACGTACAGAACCCTCGGTGTGCGAGTCCGACTCGCTCTTGACCGGTTTTTTTAAATTTTGATGTTAATTTCTGTCGCTGCTCGGTTTATTACCAAGGTGAGATGTCAAATGTTACACGTCATACTACTGTAAGGCTCGCTCGTTTTTTATACTAAGGTAAACTTACGACAATCTCCTTGGCATCTTCCCTCTTCATGAAATTGTAGAACCGCCTCTCCAAGCGAGTCAGTTCCTTCGCCTCTTTAAGAGTTATGGCCGGATTCGACTTGTTGAATGTAAGCCGTTCTCTGGACATTACGTTCACCCCTTTCTTTACATTTTCGGCCCAGTAACGCAACACCTGTTGTAGAATATTTACGATTTTAGGCTGATTTAAGTTGATCCAGTATTTCAATCCAGCGTTTGAATCCAATAGCACTGGATCAGCTATCGGCTATTAAAATCCAGCGCTAGATACTGCTGGATTGAATTCTTAAGTGTTTGTACATTGGTCCAATATCAATCTAGCGTCTCTGGGGTCTCTGGTTTGAAATTTTGGATCAACGTCAATCAGCCATTTACGGAGGGGCTCGTCGAATCGACATGTGGTAATTAACAAGGATACAAGGAGCATCAGTGAAAGTAAAATCTAACATTTTATTAACTAGTTCCTGAGGCAATTGTAAAATAATATATAAATATATTATTAATATTCTAGTGATTTTATTTTATTTTAGAAGTAAGTATCTATGTATTTATTTATTTAAGTAAGTATGTATATTTGTAAATACTTTTATTATTTGTTGTATTTTAATTAGTGTATTGTTTTTGATTTTATTTATTCTATTTTCTCTTCTAGGTACTCTTAGGTACACACGTTGTCTACAACTCTTTATCGACTTTCCTATAGCAGGTATGCTGGAAGAGATTTCTTTAGAAATAAGCATCACCTTTGTACGGATTTTTCTGTTCCTTTCTTCTTGTATGTTTATATATGTGTGTGTACATAAACGGTTAAATAAATAAATAATAGGCTTAATCGGCAAATATTTTCGCAACTAAAAATGAGTTTTGGATTTGGGTGTGTGTGCACGTCTGCATGCGCAATAAGCATCTCTTCGACAAATTAGGCAGCAAAACTCATGTTTCACCAGAAAGACTTACATATTTCCAGCTCTGAGTGTTAAGTAGTGCGCCGTCGAAACATTCGTTCAATGTATCAGAAAGATTCAACCATTTCTGGATGTTCAGGAATGTAATCATGTCGGACTCTGAGGCGTTATACATTGACGGGTCGCTCTCGACAGCCGCTAACAGTATGCGTAGCTGAGATACCGACACTTTCGGCTTGGGCCTGGGTCGGAGTCCTGCTTTAGTGGTCATCTAGAGGTAAAGCAATTGCAATTGTACTATTTAGTACATTTTGATACAAGTGGAGAATGTTTGTTATTGCATTCGAGGCGGAATTAACACCCGAGCCGTAGGCGAGGTTGTTTTTGAGCCGAGAACTGCAATAACAAATGTCCACGTGTCTCAAACGACGTTTATCAATACTTATAAAGCGTCAGGTGAAAAGAGCAAAGAACATTAAGGCGACGATAGCCGACTTTTAATGATTTTATACTGAAGATCACGTATAGACGAGTAGTGATAATGATTTGAAAAAAATATATGTTAAATTAGAACATTTTCTCAATAACTTAATATGTGAATATTTTAGATTATGTTTATATAAAATAGTGAAATTAATTTGTAAAATTATGTCTAACGCGGATAAAAAACTGAGAATAGCGCAAAATCTACCAAGCGTATTTTTCTAAAACCTTCACCAATTTAAAGATAATTTAATTATTGATATTTTAGTATACGCGTTTTATTAAAATACCTTTTGTTTTGTGTATAAATAAATTAATAATGCGTCAAATTGGGGACAGCGCTCCTTGATGGGCAAGTCCTATTACTGGCTAAACGTACGACGCGTTGCGTGAGCTCAGTACAGAACACGCAAGCTAACTCAAGGTCACTGGCATATCTGCGTCTTAAACGATAACCTCGGTGCAGCATTTAAAAAATATAAACCACCTCATTGCCGTAGGTAAGCAGTAGGCCTATCAAAACATTCACACTAGGTATCACATTATATTTAAAGACACAATATAATTTAAAGACACAATATATGCAAAAAGTATCGCTATTTCCAAAAAATATTATAGCTCTCAGATTATAGAAGATATAGCTATAATCTACCCTAGCAAATGGCCGCCCGCCGTAGGTAGGTACTAATAGTACCGAGGAGGCGAGGACGGGGGTGGGCGGCTAAATAATTGTATCCTATCTAAGAGATGTCGAAGTCTGACGTAGTTCCAGTATCTAGTTTCTAATTAATAAAAAGCGCTGAGCACGCACATATTACATACAAATCATAGAGCACGCACATAATAAATACAAATCATAAAAATGAGTAACCCCAAAGCAATAAAGATGGAAACAAACAAAAACAATATCTACATCATTTTATGAAATTATAAATTAAATATTGAAAGTAATTAACGTATTACCTTTATTATTTTGTGAGGTGCTGTGCGATGCAAAGAGCAGCATCAGCAGCAAAAAGGAAAACAGTATCAGAGATTTATTGATCCAAAAGTGAAGGGACAATGCATACAATTCTTGCCCATGTTTGGATAACAAAATATTGGCACAGCCTGTTTCTCTGATTACCACAAAGTGGATGATACTACTATGAGGATGATACTGAACTATGGCATGGCATTGTCATTTGTGACATGCAAGCAAGAAAAGTACTGTGGAAAAGTAGGGAAAAGTAGAAAAGATGACATGCAAATGAAAATGTGAAACTGTAAAAATACTTTTGTTCTTAGACTTTTGTTATTTAATATTTTAATCCTAAGATAGGCAAAATTACCCTTTAATTTGAGCTATAATTTTACACTACGGTCTACGCTTTTGGATTATAAATTATTATTCTAATAATGTTTTAATCATTTATTATTCGGCGTAAACCGTATTAGTCGATTAATCACATTGAAAACATAATACTACTATTGTTCGATATCAGTACAACACTATGGTCCACCCAGCTGGTGAGTTGTCATTGTCAAATTCATGTGTAGTGTAGAGAGTGTAGAGATCTGTCAAAAAAAGGAAAACCACGGTTGGCCGCAGTTTTGTCCCACTAATGCACATAAGTAACATGATTTTTTAATTAAAAATAGATTGAGCTAGGCTTTATATCATGCGGTGGTGTTTATTGGTAGTGTGTACGCTCATTTTGGGTGCGAAGGCGTGGGATGACGGTGACTTGGAAGTGTTCGACGTGGTCGAAGAAGTTAACCAGAACTTTTACGAGTTAATAGGTGTTGCACAGGTAAGCGCTAAGTTCAGCTTTACAGAGTAACGACAAATCCTCATTTTACATAGGATGTTACATCGAATATAGCTAGTTTCAGCCGTTGGAGTTACTAACTAGACTGGTACTTAGCAAGTTACGTCTTCCTTCGGGAAATTTAGTTCTTATCGTTAAATACAGATAATATTCTTGTTAAGATAATTTAAATCTTAATCCAAGTGTTAATTAAAAGAGTTTAGTAATTTTTAAATACTTAATCACAATGGTGTTTATGATTCATACCTAACATTGTTCAGCTAGCTGCTACGCTTATTAGGCCATTGTTTCCCAATATAACTCACGATAGTCAACTTTAAGTTACTGCAAGCCAAATAGACAGTATAGTCCTCACATATAACACCCCTTGCTTCTGGAAGCCTGAGCAAGTTCCAGACCAATATATTGGTTGTCAAATCTTATGGTAGAAAAAAAAAACTAATTGACATATTGTACAATATTATTATTTTAATTAACATTTGCAGGATGCATCACCGTCAGAAATTAAGTCTGCATTCAAGAAGCTCACATTAAAACTCCATCCAGATAAGAATGACTCTCCTGATGCAGATGTTCAATTCAGGAACCTGGTGTCCGTGCACAACATTCTCAAGGACCCGGGGAAAAGAGAAAAGTATGTAGTTTCAAGTTGTTTTTTAATGTATATAAAAATAATTTTTCTACATAAATAAATCAATGTTTTAAAAAGTTACTTAGTAGCTAAAAATTACTAGATTGTAATCTGAATAAAGTATCTTTAGGTTTTAATAATGCCCTACATTATGAAACACAAACTAATGATACTTCGGTAAAAATATAATAATGGTTAAATAACAAAAAAAAATTTGTTCGGCGACAATGATATTGTTTGTCATTGTTTCTTGTCCATGACTTCATGAATATGATCATCAATCTCTCATAAATACATAACACAATTCTTTTTTGTGTATATTTTTCATCATAATGAATGGTCTCTAAAACACCACAGTCAGTTCATCTTAGTTCATGAAAAACCGTGCCATACCGTAAAAAAAAATAAAGTAGGTGACTGTCAACCCCTAGCATCAGGGTAAAGTTTTCACAGTGAGATTATTACATAATCGCACGGCCGGTTAACTTTATCCAAAATCAACCTTAACTCTTCAGGTATAATGAGGTGCTCAAGAATGGTCTTCCAAACTGGCGCTCCGCCATATACTACTACCGCCACGTGAGGAAGATGGGCTTGGCTGAAGGCTCCATTATCCTGTTCATCATCATCACATTCAGCCAGTATGCTGTTGGCTGGGCTGCTTACGCTGAGAAACGGTTTACTGCGGTATAGCTTCATAGTTTATGTTATGTTTGGAATCTCATAGTCGTCTTATGAATCTGTTTATTATGTGGAACAAGGATTTCCTAATACACTACGTCTATTTATTAACATAACATCACACCTGTGATCCCCGAAGGGTTCGGTAGAGGTGTCCCTATAGTACATCCAGACATAATGAACGCCGGGTGAAAAAAGCATTTATGCTTGTGTTGAACCTGGGGGCCTAAAATGGACGCTTTTGCAGAATCATATTATGATCTGCGTCCAATTCATAACCCGCAATTCATCTGTTTGACAGTTGTGTATGGAGTTTCGTAAAATGGTCCACAAATTAAGAATTAATATAGTGAAGTCTAATGTTTAATAGCAGCTGTCAAACAGATGAATGGCGGGCTGTATGAATTGCACGCATGATTCTGCCAAAGCGTCCATTTCAGGCGCTCAGTATTTACTCTTTGCCAAATCCACAGAAAGGCAGTGGACACTAATTTATTGGGTGATGTGACAGACAATCTTACAAGTCATTTTATCATGGTGTTGACTACTTATTTACTATTTTAAATCATGATCCAATTTCTATTAATTAAACTAATAAAATTTTCCAGGAGCAAATACTAAACAGTAGAGGCAAGAAACACTCCAAAAAGTCGGGATTCGACCAGGGCTTGTCAGAAATCTTGGACCAGCTCCCCAAACCCAGTGTTAAAGACACATTGCCGTTCCAAATACCGAGATGTGCATGGTGGATGGTGACAGCCATACCTTATGGAATCATAGAGCTTAGGAAAAGGTTGAAAGAGCAAGAGGAAGAAGCTAAAAGGCAGAAAAAGAGGTATGTTCAATTTTTAATACAAGTTGGTGTACGAAGTTAACCTAATCTTTATTCAAAGTGATGTATTATCTTTATTCATAGCATATCCAAATAAACAAATATTAACTTTATCAAAATGACTATTAAGTACTATAGAAATAGTCATTCAAACAAATTATGTTTGACTGATCATATGTGTGGGGATCAAAGTTATGTTACAAAAACACATCTTTGTTTACATCATTATTTGGAAAACAAATCCTGTGTATGCAAGGAGGATATTTATTTTGGTCATAGTCATAATTTAGATCTATTAACCAAATACCCAATAAAACATATAATTTAAATAAGTTAACTCTTAAAATATGTTGCACAAAATCATTTAAAATGGGTCGAAGTTGTTCAATACTTGCGGCACTGCAATAGTTTCCATTGTAATGCATGAATGACTTTCGCAAAAGTGTTGTAGACAGTTGAATCAATATTATGTACCAAAAGCCATGCAATAGTTGTATTTAAATAATAAACACAGCAGCTAACGATTGCCAATTTGATGATTAGTCAAGGGTATAATGCAGTAAATTGCGTTGCTACGGTGCCGATGTGTAACGGATCGTATCGCGACGGATTTACTCAAGTTTTGCCGCCACTAAAGCGACTAAGTATAGGAATGTTTGTTTTTGGCGCTTATCTTATATAATTTTATTTGATAAAAGCGTAGTTGCTGTGTTTTGTTACACAAGTACGTAACAAGTTATTAATGTAAATTATTGTTTTATTAAATATTAATTAAACATTGTGTGCCACTGTTGGGCAAAGGCCTTTTTCCTTTCAAACCGATCTTTTTTGTGTGTTCTCTGGCCTTGTCGGCTCCGCAAACATTATCATTATCATTTATCTTAAAAATCGCGAGCAAAAGTTGCAGAACAAACCAAAAGAAAAAATTGTTTTCTCGAAATTATCACTACAATACAGAAACGGGGACGTGGGACTACACAAAAAGCAAAAGACCGTAAAGTGCGTGTCAGACCACACAACCGTAGGTGGGATGAATTTATCCCAAGAACAAACTTAAAATTGTAGTTGAAAAACATGATCCCCAATACATTCCAACTGCAAATGTAAGTTTGTACGCACAATTGATTGATTTACCATGTTATTGGTTTTCCGTATAGAACAATAAGAAAGATTGAAGTCGATAAGAAAATTGTTCTATATAAAAGTATAGAACAATTTTCTGTATTTGTTTCAAAATTTTAGTCTCAGTAGTTTCGGAGATAACGATTGACGATGATAACGGGAATGGTACAGACAGACAGACACACGAGTGATCCTATAAGGGCCCGTTCCCACTTAGACGGACCGTCTGTTTTCTCGGTCCGTCTAAAGAGACGGATATGCCAGTGGCAGTACAATTTTTATGACAATGTTCACATTTAGACGGATCACTCAATGTTCACATTTAGACGGATCACTCAATGTTCACATTTAGACGGATCACTCAATGTTCACATTTAGACGGACCACTTAGATGGTCCGTCTAAGTGGGAACGGGCTCTTAGGGTTCCGTTTTTTCCTTTTGAGGCACGGAACCCTAAAAATGTCTTAAAACAAAAGTTTACCCAGTTTTATTTAATAAAATAAATCCCTAATAACCTCAGGGAAGAAGACGAAAGAGCCCGTGCTGACCGCGAGGCGGCCGCAGCGGCTGAAGCTAAAGCAGCGGGCGGCGGCATGCGCAAGCGACGCGGTTTCGTGCCGCCGGCGCGGGATGCGGACTGTTTGCTGGATCCGGCCGATGAGCCTGAAGGGGGACCTGTCGTTGTGGCTGTTAAACAGGTAACTTTTAAATTACATAGCCACTGATAGAAGCCCCGCGCGCGCGCGTCCCCCGTTATTGATCATGAACTATTTTTTATCGCTTTTTTATGGCTCGCCGGCCGGCGACCCACTTATAAACTAATCGTAAACAAAAAAATTCTATGAAGCGTTGTAAGGTGACTATTGTTACGTTGAGTGCATAAGGCTATACAATTCAAGTTGTTTAGTAACTTAAAAGACTGAAGTGTTTTTTTTATTTTTGTTTAATGGGAACTACAGATCCCAGCAGCATTTTACTTGTAGCTTCTATTGTACATCTCGGAATTCCATGTATTATACATCAATCGAAAGGGCGTAAAAATCTTCAACAAAATGGTATAAAATCTTCACCAGTATTAATTGTCACAAAACACTTGCACGGAAATGTTAGTTCAACAAGCTTACAATGTCATTTTCAACCACAGATTTCATATTTCCACATATTTTTTCATAATAGCTTGATACAAGGGCTTTTTGCCACCATTTGCCGGACACACGCACCTGCGTTAAAAAAAATCAAATAAATCAAAAAAGAGAACGCTGTTTTCAAGTCCCAATTTTGGCAATGTTCAAACAAGCGTTTTCGTTCCGGTCCCAATTTCGGCATTGTTCACGGGAGTGGTTATATACATACTTAAACTCACGCCTTCTTCCCATGGGGGTAGGCAGAAACTATAGAACGCCACTTGCTACGCTCCTTACATACTCCTTTTTTTTCGCCTACGTTCATACATTTAGTCATACACGCACGCCGGTTGCGAGGTACTACGCACCTGACTTTTAAATTATATTTCTTAAAAAAACCAAATCTAAGTTTATTTATTGAAATTCGGCTGAGACTCAGCACTTTTTAAAAGTCAATGTTTCATAAGACAGTCCCCCAAAATGCCCGCCCTTCACCACTTCCTAGTGCTCTAGCTGGGAAGAAGAAGTGGCTTTAATATTATAATACTTATGGCGACCGCAAGCGACGTGGGTTTGTACCACCGGCGAGAGCTTCGGATTGTTTGCAAAATGACGCTGAGGGGTCCCTCAGCGTCATTTTAAGAGGCCGGCGATGCATGCGTAGTTGGCTTGCTTGAACTTGATGGCTGTTAAAAACGTCATTTTAAGTTATAAACTCTTCAATATAATACTCACAGCGTGCGCAACCGCAAGAAACTTCTAACCTCACTATCCTTAAATCACAGACTGCCAGAGGATACTTTCTTAGGTTTTTCTCAGAATTAATGCTTGTTTTATTTACTACTAGTTTGGTGGTATGAGGAACAGGGTGTAAAGTTCACTCATCCACCATATAAAAGGGAGGATCCTCCGACCAGACGGGTGTTGTGTCTGGTGGGCAACTGCCCGACGGTTAATGTCGGGACGTTGTATATATGCTAGTCGCGTGGTAAACTCTAATTGCGCGATGCAGGATTTTGCGTGACGTCATTGTGACGCGTAGTTCGTATGTGGCGATGTTGATGCCGCTACACTAGCGACCCGCCCCGGCTTCGCACGGGTGCAATGCTGATACTAAATATACTACAGAATGTCTTAATGGTTATTGTGGGTTATCTTTAAGAGATAGACATATACCGTCGCGGACTTTTTTGTAGACCTTTTAAAGGCCACAGCTACACGTCAAGCTATACATATCCAGTATACTATAGGATTTCCGTACAATGAGAGGTCAGTCTCATTGTACGGAAATCCTATACACTACGAGATCAGCTTATACTGGAAATGTATAGCTTGACGTGTAGCCGTGTGTACAATACTGTAGTATTCCGCCAGCGTTTGCAATGTAAGCGCAAAAAAATGTGTTTATTTATGACATCACATTAGAAACCTGTAAAATTATCAGTGTTCCTCTACTATATTATGCATGTGTAAACCTTCCTCTTGAATCACACTATCTATTAAAAAACCGCATCATAATCCGTTGCGCAGTTTTAAAGATCTAAGCATACATAAGGACAGTCAGACGGGAAGTGACTTTGTTTTAATGTAAATTGTCTTTGGTCCCTGGCCCTGACTTCAACCAATCGCAACCAATGGAAATGATTGTCAAAAATTTTTAGTGTATTGGATACGAGGGTTTTGGCTACTTTGTATGTGTGTATTATAATTGTGTCGATTTGTTGAAATGTGCGTTTTGTTTGTGCAGGATAAACAATTTTTCTTTATTTTCTTTCTTTTTCTTTCTTTATACTAGTGATATGCCACAGAAAATATCCTTCCTAAATAAGTTTAAATTGGCTAGAAACTATTTCATCATCTAGTGGTGGTTACAGAATTCAGGCCTCATATTCATTGTCGTAACTACTTACCTGCAAATATTACCCTGAGGTAACGATTTTTTTTTTCTGTCTTGTTGTAGTGGATAGCATAATTTCTACCGCAGCATAATCTCTCTCGAAGTCAGTCAGCCACTTGCACAGTATCAAACATACCAATTTACATAAATTAATGTTATTTATCATTACTGGCATTTATTGTGGTTAGTACAGTTCTGCACAGAATGTTGACTTAAAGATTTGTAGCGGCATCAACATTGCCACTTGCGAACTACGCGTCACACGTCAGTGTGTGCTTGCGCGAGTAGCATATATACAACATCCCGACATCAACCGTCGGGCAGTTGCCCACCAGACACGACACCCGTCTGGTCGGAGGATCCTCCCTTTTCTATAGAGGATGAGAGAACTTTACACCCTGTTCCTCGTACCTCTAAAGATTGATTGAGATATATCGCTTTTTTATCTTATTTTCCAGCCCTCCGCCCCATTAGTAACCGGGGGGCTCTGGACAGACGACGACTTAGCAGAGTTAGTGCGCCTCGTGAAGAAGTACCCGGGCGGCTCCGCAGAACGCTGGGAACGCATAGCAGAAGCCATGTGCCGTAGTGTGCCGGAAGTGACGCATATGGCCGCCAAAATGAAGGTAATCAAATTAACGAATGGTCCAATATATAGTGGGGACTAGATTCGGTATCTAGAATAGTCAATTGAAAGATAAGGATTAAAAAAATATAAAAAACTGGCACATCTTTTTTATCAGACATTTGAAGTTGAACCTCTGAAAAAGCTTGATTTGAGAAAAAGCATTTTCAAATTTGTCATAACACTGGTACCTTTTTACTAAACTTTTCTCTTAAAATGTCTGGTACTTAGTAACATTATTTATAGTCATTTACTATATGAAGTTATAGACAATTGAGCATTAATTAATAATAATCAATTAAAATCGCAGAATGCAATGTTTTCACCCAACTTTACAAAACTGCGTGTACCTCGGAAACTAAATGCCGAGAACTGGAACCTTTTTGCTTTGACGCCCACAATTAATTACTTAAAATAATACACATTACAACGCAACATCACGCCGTTTTCCCCGGAGAGTTAGCCAGATGTGTACTTATAGTACAACCACAATTCGCCAGTTATGCTTAAGTCTCATGTAATACGGGGTGAGCCTATTGTCATCAACACAGCAGAAGACCAGACTCCGTGCTGCTACTGAGAGAAAAAAAAACATGTAATTATGTCAAATTTGCACGCCGATAGTAAAGAATAGGAAATCTATCTAATTATTATTTGAATACACCGGTTCTCGTCCGATCGCCGAAGTTAAGCAACATCGGGCGTGGTCAGTACTTGGATGGGTGACCGCCTGGGAACACCACGTGACGTTGGCTTTTTGTATTTTGTAATGATTTATCTTTAAGAACTTTTTGTACCTTATTTACACAAATAAATAATTTTGATTTCTGATTTTTGCAGGAAAACTGCTATAAGATCCCAGGACAGGAACCTGAAGTTCCGGTGGTGGTGGAGGCGCCTAAGAAGGTTAGTTTGAATATTGTGTGTAACTTCATCGATGAAGTAATATGCTGCTAGAGCAGTGGTTCCCAAAGTTGACTGGCAAGCGACTCCTAACAAAAAGTTCCAAATTCGGGACTCACCTCTTGGTTTTCATGAAGGAAAAAGGGGCATAACTATAATATGAATAGAGAACTGTTCAAACGAGAAAAAAAACCCATTCAGTTCCGATCCAGTTAATATTTAAATACAAGGAGTGCAATTTTTTCAATGAGAAGGATGCATTTTCTTATTTTTTGTCATTATAGCCATCAGCTTCAGTTTTAATTACTTTTAAACGCAATCCGTCTTATTACAAAACACGATTTATATTTTGACATGGATTAAACCATGGAGCTAGTTTTTGTAATAAGAACGTAACAGTGATTGAAATACCGTTCTTTATACAAAACTGAAAACTTAGTTCGGTACTAAGTTGTGAGTTTTGTGTTTAGGAACTTTATCATAGTCGGAATAAAGTTCGAAATTCAATAATAAAAAATAAAAAAAATGTTTTATACCTGGGTCTGAAGATAAACCTTGTTTTGTTATATGGGGAGAGAGTTTCATACGTCCAATTTATTTCGGTGCGTTCCGTCGTCCCCCTCCACCCGCATACGATGGAAATCACAGCCGCTCCCCCCGCGCCGCAACTGTCAGCCGACAGCGTCATTTTGTTGTCCTATTTTTCAGAGCCCACCCAATATTCCCTCATACTTTGGGAACTACTGTGCTAGAGAATTCCAGCTTAAAGTAGCAACATTGCGTTGAATGACGACTTCCTATCCGGTCGTTGCCATTCCAAAACCGCCAAAAGCAGACATAGACTATTATTTTCAGGGCACACTTCTGTCTGCTGCTTTAAAAATTGCACATTGCCGTGCTCTAGTGTTTTTAATGTTTAAAGTTTCCATATACCCTAATGTATGAAGCATACATCGAATGAAGAGGTGGGTTCTGATTTGCCTAAAATTACCTAAATTATTACTCAAATAACTCGAATTATCGCAATCATTATTTATTTTGGTTTACATTTTTTTTTTTGACAGTAAAAGAACCCATCGTGGGTTCTTTTACTGTCAAAAAAAAAAAAGGAGAAATTCCTAGTGTGGGGCAAAAAAAAAAAAAAATAATAAGGCCCATTGTGCACATACGTTTTAGTGAAAAAATGCGGTTTATTCGCCGTGTCACGGTCGTCAAGTGTTGTATGAATCACTATGGAAGCTTGTTGACCGACACGTTTTTACTACGGCGCGCTTTATACGCCGTAAAGAAACCGTGCCATGTATACCACCGCGAACGCTCCCGGTCGACCACTTTTCGCCCTTATGCCCATAGTAATAAGGTTGAAAATTGGTCGACTGGGAATTTTCGCAGTGGTACAAAGGTCCTAAGGGTTTTTAACTAGACCAATCTGAACTATTTCAGGATGACAGTAATGCTAAATCGTTCGTCATATTTGCAGGTAAAAACGCGCAAGGCAGAGGAGACGAGTAGCGGCAACTGGTCGCAGACGCAACAGAAGGCGCTAGAGAACGCGCTCGCCAAGCATCCCAAGGGCGGCGTCGGCGACCGCTGGCAGAAGATAGCCAGCACTGTGCCCGGGAAGACCAAAGTACGGAGCGTTTTTTACAAATAGAAGTAGCAACAATGAATAAGATACGATAAGATATTTATTTGTCAAAAACACGTGTAGGTTTACAATCAGTTGAAGTGATTACAAAAAAAAAAGAAAAGTTTCAACATGTTTTGCCTAGAAAGGCGTACAAATACAATAATAATCAAAGTACAAAAATCATAACGTCAAATTAATATCTAAAAATAATAATTAAAAAAAATGTCTAAAGTACATCATTTAAATAATCGTCAACATTATAGTAGCATTTATTTCATCATCATCATCATTTCGGCCGAAAGACGTCCACTGCCTCCCCCAAAAGAGGGAGGGGGGGCGGTGCCATAATCGCCACGCATTTATTTATTAAAAAAAAATATATATAGATACGAAACCAGCCAGCTAAGTAAACAGTTTTTTAAGCCATCTTCTGCGCGTTTTATGTAGTCAAATCTCCGATATTGTTCGTCTGAATTTGTTTTATAATCAAAAAGTTTTTATACATACATACTTAAACTCACGCCTTCTTCCCATGGGCGTAGGCAGAAACTATAGAACGCCACCTGCTACGCTCCTTACATACTCCTTTTGCTTCGCCTACGTTCATACATCTGGTCATACACGCACGCCGGTTGCCAGTACTACTCACCTGACCTTTCTGAAGAACATCACCAATTTGGTCACTAGATGTCCTTCTAGGGCGTACTCCCGGCGTTTCCATTCACATCTGCCTTGCAAATAGCTTTTGCTAGTCGCCTTTTATATGCAGTTATTATTATACACGCATAATTAATGTATTTTGATAGCTACTTTCTATCTCTCTCTTCTGTTGGCTGTTATTAAAATGAGCTTCACGCTACATAAGTACGCCCGGCTCACTCCAGGTAATCCTTCTAGCATTCTTGCTGACCGTGTTAAGACCGACATGACACGAGAAAAGAAGATGTATAAAAATCTAAAAATAACCATTTAGAAAAGAAGAAGTACTTACTTATAAAAATCTAAAAATAACCATTTAGAAAAGAAGAAGTACTTACTTATAAAAATCTAAAAATAACCATTTCGCCAGTTTCAGTTTGTGGTTGACATTATATTTCTTCTAAAATTAAAGCAGTTCCTACTTTGGTCTCACGAACTGGGCATATTATTGTTATTAGTACAACAAAATCTATATACATAAATAAAATTTAAGTGTGTGTGTTTGTATAAATATGAAAGTATATCGGTACATACAATTTTTTTTTTTTAATTGTCCGTCTGTTTGTTCCGGCTAATCTTCGAAACAGCTGGACCGATTTTGACGGGACTTTTACTGGCAGATAGCTAATTTTATATTATATATATATTATAAAATTAGATAGCTAATTTTATTTTATAAGGTAATAAACGCGGCCGAAGCCGCGGTCAGCAGCTAGTGAGATATAACGTTTCATATAAGATTATTCTAATTACAGGAGGAATGCATGCAAAGGTGTAAATATCTATCAGACATGGTCAGAAAGCAGAAGCAGAAGGAAGAAGAAGAAGCTCAGCAGAACGCAGAAGGTGACATCTTAACAGAAGATCAACAAGACGAAGAGTGATATAGGAATAGGCACTAATCGAAACTTGAAACACGATTCACAACTTTATGATGTAAAGCATAAGGTTCAATATACATTTTATGAAATTGAGTCAGTTTGATTTGTTATTTCATGGTATCCGGTTTTTGTTTTGGTACCGCTGAATAAACTATTGAAATTGAAATGAAGAATGTTTTTTTTATCGTATTATCTGTCATAATCTGATTAAGATTTGTCTTATCACTGTCACTGACTGTGGGGCTGTCACTGTCAGACTGCATACAAAAGAAACGATGACACAACGCTTGTAACTTATTGAAAAATATGAAGCAATTATTTATTTACAATTTTAAATACCAACCGCACGTTTATATTTAATACAGATATTTTGGATTGAAACTCAAAGTAAAGGGTTAGTTTACCGTTAATTTGTATCGAGATTTTTTTTTCTAAACATGTTTTGGTAACAACTAAGTTCTGAGAAATATGTTCAAGAATAACATATGTCTTTTTCGCTACCGCAAACTATATAGATTTGGCAATTTTTTTGTTTAAGACAAGCCTACTTTTATCATTTGCCTCTTATCAGCGCCTTAACCAGGGTAGAATGGCAGATATTACGTATGGAATTAGCGTCTGCACATTGTCTTCTAGAGGTTTGCACTCAAATTTCGTGGACGCTCAAACACGCCGCACGAACTAATATTCATACAAAAACTTCAAGATTGCAGCTAGTGCGTAACCCTTTAAACCCTGTTAGTTTATTTATCAATACTTTAGTTTACAAATTGCCTCCCTTTGTCGTAGTGCTGTGTACGTACGAATTGCTATCAGTGCGCACGCACACTACGATGAATAAATCAGCTCGGATCAAATTCCTCACACCCCGAGGCCCACTCGAAAAAAAAATTGTGGTGCGCTTCTTCGTGGATGGCACTATCTGTACACCCACTTATAACCTGTTCATCTACATAACTTCCACATGTGAAACACGAGTAGCAAAATGTGACGTCACACAGGTACAGTGAGCTTCAAACTTTATGGCGGTTCTGAAGTGGGCTACTAGCTGCGCGGGGTACTGCGTCCCGTCAACGGCGTTGTCACATGAATTTATGACTGCAGCTACTTGCCTCATGTTCAGAGCTGCCATAAAGTTTGCATCGGGCTGCATCCATTATCCATTCCACACTCTCGTAGAAATTCGCAACATTTTGCCGAACATACCTGTTTACGACGCACTTTGCAACTTTGTTGCAAAAGGAGGTCGACAAAAGCCTGTAGGCTTCGGCCTTTGCTCTAGCAGAGCCCTGGGAGTCTACTCCGTTTTAGTTTATTTTGGTATATATGTATCTATGTATTTGTATTTATTTATGCTTGTATTTTATAGTTATTTCCGAGCTATCTATCCCGTATGTTGCACCTGCCTTGTTTTGTGTCTGCATCATCCTAAGGTTGACTGGTAGAAAATGCCTCAGGCATTAAGTCCGCCTTTGTACAGTGTATTTTATTACTTGTGCTTAAAGTTTTAATAAATAAATAAATGCCAAGTATCGGCCGAATGTTTGGCCGTTGCTTGACTACTGCTAACTATGGCTGACTACGGCGAAAGAAACAAAAAACCGACAGTCAAAGAGATATGCCAAAGTAAAAAATGTGACTTTATGTCGGGTAAGGATTCAAAGTCAAAAAAGGAAACTATGGAAGTTATAAAACGACAGTCAACGAGATAAAACAAAGTCACAAATGTGACTTTAAGTCGGGTAAGGATTCAAAGTCAAACAAGGAAACTATGCAAGTTATAAAACGACAGTCAACGAGATAAGCCACAGTCAAAAATGT
This sequence comes from Tiliacea aurago, assembly GCA_948098905.1. Taxonomy (NCBI): domain Eukaryota; kingdom Metazoa; phylum Arthropoda; class Insecta; order Lepidoptera; family Noctuidae; genus Tiliacea; species Tiliacea aurago. Next base: position 24,556,042 of record OX402585.1, read on the forward strand.
GACTAAGTCGGGTAAGGATTCAAAGGCAAAAAAGGAAACTATGGAAGTTATAAAACGACCGAACATTCGGCCGATACTTCGGATTAACGCTTCGGAGTCTACCCACAGAGTACATTGTTAAGTTGACCCCTGGGTCTCTTGCAACTTGGATCGGCGCTCGCTCTGTCATCATAATCTCCAAACTGTCACGATGTTTACCGAAGAGCGCGGATCGCGCTCTAAAGATGTTTCCCTCGGTCGCGCTCTAGAGATGAGCCCCCTCGGTCGCGCTCTAGAGATGAGCCCCCTCGGTCGCGCTCTAGAGATGAGCCCCTCGGTCGCGCTCTAGAGATGAGCCCCTCGGTCGCGCTCTAGAGATGCGCCCCTCGTTCGCCCTCTGTAGTCCGCGCAGTATAAAGTACTCTGGTCCGCACCGAACAACGAATCGAGCATGTACTATTGGCTCGCGCCGCGCATTGCTATTGTATCAGTGTTCAACTTGTAATTAGTATTTGTGTTCATAAACTTGGTTAATTGTTAGAGCTGTGTTTATTTGAAGAGTTCCAGAAACCGATAGAAAGAAAGATACACGATATACTCTACCAGCCCATACAAGTTTGCCCAAACATACCTTGAGGTATACTTGCATTGCACCTAATTTTAGAGGAAAAATTGAGGAATTTGGATCAAATCACCGAATTCTTCTATGGATTTTTGTGAACTCCGTGTATGTCGTGTGAGTTTGTACGTTGAGAACATTCGCTAGAGTCTAAACAAATGTGCTTTCCGAGGCACGAAGGTAATGGATTAATTAAACAAACTTTATTTTCAATAATTGCTGTATTTCTTATTTACAAAAATATATTACTGATTAGAATACATAGATCACAGAGTAGTCATAAACCATTTGAGCAAAGTATTTGTGATTACATAATTCATTTGTGCTTTATAGCGTCGTGTTAAGGAGTATTATCGCTTATCGTATCGGGCGAGGGGACGATCCAAATCGTTGGTATATCTCAGGTATTGTGTCTTCTTCGTAACTTTGTGGTCTTGGAGGGGATTTGACGCCAGCGTAACCTGTAATTAAAATTATAGTATTTTGTTAAAATTAAAACAGACGAAAAAATTATTAGTTGATGATCAAAAGTAACGGAGTGGCTTCTACAGAAGGACTATCCTTTTACAGAGTCCTTACTCTCTTTCATCGCCTAATTTTCATTTATACTTTACACGCAATACGCTCACACTAACATAACAAAAATACATTCAATCAACAAACATAACCCTCACAACACATTCATATATTCATAAACACTTACACACATACAACACACTCACGCAGATACAACCTACACTTCCCTAATATATAACAACTGCGCATCGCTCATCAACTTTATCATTTTCTCACTATTATTAATTAAGCTAGTTTATTTTTTATTTTTATAAATTTTTTATTATTAGTTTTTATTCGTTTTGTTTTTCTGTTTCCATGAAATACTAAGATTTAATTCTAAGGGATGAATCGACACATCTATTTTTGTCATTTACTATGTTTAAGACCCTCGTGGCTGATCACTGTCTCTTAAGATACAGGTTTACCTAGTTTAAGAGGCAGGGAGGCATACTTGAGTACAGATTTTAATGTACAAGCAGATGTATACAATGTACACCTTCCCATCTGTATTTTTATGGAAAATAAATTTATCATTTATCAAATTGTGAATTAATAATATAATTTTTGTATAATCTGTAATTAGTCTTGTAAGGGCAGAACAAGTTGTATAAATGTGGCTTGGCTCAGTTTTCATTCCAACAAAACATATGTTTCTTCGGAGGGGAGAGAGACTCGCTTGCACAACACTAGCTCAAATGTTTCTTTAAATCATAACTCCATTCTAGCCAATAATTTGAAGTTGGCTCATGCAACAGCCGCACTGGTCGGTAAGCTACGCTTGCCGCGGTCGGCTCGTGGATGGGTGATCATTCATTCGATATCGAGACCCCTCCGTGCTTTGGAAAGCACCTTAAGCAGTTGTTTCCGGCTGTCGTTCGTAGATCTTTGACAGTCGTAACGGGTCGTCAGAAGCCCGAAAGTCTGACAATCAGTCTTGCCAAGGGGTATTGTGTTATCTAGTAACTGGTCAGATAGGCAGTCGTTCCATTCAAAATGCAGTGCAGTGGGACAATACCAATAACAGGCTGGTATAATAATATGGTACCTGGTTTAGTTTTGGCGGGCCACAGCGACTGCCCGGGCGCCCCGCACGCGGCGCAGGCGCAGCGCAGCGGCGTGGCCACGCGGTGCGCGCGCGCCGCGCCGTCCTGGCAGCTCAGCGTCACGTCTAGCGGCCCGAACTGAGTCGCCTGGCAACACTCGCATTTGGAGTCGTGGACACCGGTTTCTGGAAGAAAATAAATACATTTTGAAACTGGCTGATAGAAAATTTGAATCGTCAAGTTAACAACATCGATTGTTTTTAATAATGAGTACTAAAGTTAATGAAAGATTTTATTAAAACTTTGGAATGAAAGGAGAGACAGTACAAGTACCTTGTACTGAGGATTAAATCGCTAAAAAGTTCACTCAATAATAATAAAAATTCAGGGGGCCTAAAATGGACGCTTTGGCAGAATCACAATATGATCTGCGTACAATTCATACATCTCGCAATAACTCATCTGTTTGACAGCTGCTATTTGACATTAGACTTTATTAAAGCAATTCATAATTTGTGGACCATTTTACCAAACTGTCAAACAGATGAATTGCGAGTTATGAATTGTACGCAAATCATATTGTTCTGCCGAAGCGTCCATTCTAGGCCCCCTGTCATTTTACGTGAACTTATTGAGCGATGGTTCTACAAACCTTTGGATTTTGTGATTTATACAACATAGTACCTAGGTGTTATACCTGCTTTGTTGTATAAGTCTCTCTCCTTTTTTTGAAGTCGGTAATATAACCAAAGTAGCTTTTCGTATTTGTCGATGTGACCGCTGAGATTTTAAATACACATATACAATGTGAAACAAAAACCCTGTTGTTCCTTCTACCTACGTTTTAAGAATCGGTATACATACGTAATAAAGCAAGTCATTTATAAAATTGTTCAACAAAAATAATTAAAATAAATATTTCATTATTAATATTTGTAATGTTTAACTAATTTCTCACATTTTTCATTCTTTGATTTTGACTTCTCGACTAGCCAATGCTTATTTTTTTTAAATTATAATTCCACCAATGTTGTGCTTGTCGGTAAATGTATATGTCCCTAAAAGGAACAACAGGGTTTTTGTTACATACTGTATATAAATACACAATCGATTTTGATACGGTGTTCACCATTATTTAGAGCATTTATTCCAGAAGGTAATGTGTATATTATTACTACTAGCTGCGCCCCGCGGTTTCACCCGCATAAGTCTCGATCGATTGGCACACGTAAGGTAGGACGCCCTCAGGCTAGGTGGAGCGACGATCTTCGCAGGGTGGCTGGTGGCAGCTGGATGAGAGTTGCCGAGAATCGAGCTGAATGGCGTGCAATTGGAGAGGCCTATGTCCAGCAGTGGACTGCTATGGGCTGATGATGAAGTCTCGATCCCTTGCACTTCCCCAAGTGTATGAAAAATAGATAGTAGCCGATTCTCAGACCTACTGAATATGCATATAAAATTTCATTAAAATCGGTCAAGCCGTTTCGGAGGAGTATGGTAACTAACATTGTGTCACGATAATTTTAAATATAAGAAGATTTAACTAAAATTTAGCACAGAAATCTTGATGTTTTGACATGTCGTCATTGCACGCGTAGAAGGGACGGGTCGAGGGCTTACTATAGTCACGACTATGTAGGAAACACCAATTTCTGCACGTGTGTCATACAACGTTTTTCAATACATTCGCGAGAAACCGATCAAAACATTTTCAGAGAATCATTCAACATTTTCAGAAACACCTTGGTAGAACTCATATATTTTTTTTTTGGAGATTTTTTAAACATTTTTTTGGTAAAATATGTACTTAGATGAGAGTACCTATTTTACCGCACGTTTCGTTGTATGGTGCGTAATTTTTAATGAAAATAATATTACTTACGGTTATTATACAGAGTTCCGGAGTCACAGGTACCGCGACACTCCTTGAACCCTTTGAGCGGCTGCTTGTTGACGCACAGCCCGTGCGCGCCCACGTGCACGCGCACCGCGCCCACTGTGGCCGCGGGGGCGACGCTTGTGGGTACGCATTTACCTGGAAAGGGGGGGGGGGGGTTTATTAGTTTCCTATGAAATAGATGTTTTAATATTCTTGACATCTGTTGATATGGTATTTTGCAATGTATGTGCGATTAAAATATTTATTTATTATACTAAGTATAGCCTCATGGGAAATTCATAAGTAGATATCGAAAACGTATTCGTGAACTTCTCACGCCATGATTTGAAGTTACGATAACCTAGGGTTACAAAGGGCTCATTCCGAATTGCGCTGTAATAGATTTGAGCGTGCTTACACCCGTTCCGAATTAGTGTGATCGCGATATCGACGTCCCGTGAATCGTCATAGATCGTCATGACATATGCGCCATCTTGAGATAACGCCGACCATGCCATAAATTAATATCACCGTGAGCGCTGTCAAAAATGACAATTTTGCTGTTTTGTTTTGAGTCGCATCATACCTAATTAGCGTGGAATTTTCGAAATTGTGTTTTTGGCTACAGTCGCCACCTAACCAAAAAAGAAGAAGTGGTGTATACACAAATAAATATTGTAATCAAACCATGAGCGCGTTCACGAGCGTTCCGAATTGTTGACAGCAGCTCTCAGATGTCATAATCACGATTGCTGTAAGCGATTATGTTATAACTCGGAATGTGCCCAAAATAATGTTTGTTATCTATCAGTTTGTTAGTAAAGAAAGGTTGACAAAAACCTTCAAAATATAGCTACGTAAATTCTGTACAAGGAGGACATCATCTATTTACATTTGGTATTACTTACTTAATTAAAAGTAAAACTGTTATCTTCCAGATAAAAAACTTAACAAAATTGTAATTTGATTTAAATAACGTAATGAATTTAATTACTCTGTGGTTGTAAAATATATAAAGCTACTTTATTTTCTTACTTTAATTTTCCAAACACCATATTTTTCTATATCAATCAAATACTATCCCAACAGCAGTAAAATATTGCTCCAGGCGAGGCTCGAACTCGCAACCCCGGCATCGCTCACGAACACTGTCTTATAAGTACCGTGCGCTAACCAATTGCGCCACTGGAGCTATGGTATCCTTGTCTATAATAGCTGTGCCTTCGAAACTATTGTTAGATTTTGAACTATTTCTTTGTTAGATAGTGTATTGATGAAATATATGTGGGGTGGAATGCTTAAGGCAAAACTTATCATAATTTTTGTTTTGCTGTTGACATTCTGTACAAATTAACGTAAAGAAAACAATTTTTTTTTTAACACTTTTTTACACAAAGTATGATTTAATAGTGGTATGGGACCTAGTCTAATAAGTTTGTTTTGTACGAACGACTGGTTTCGTCTGTTGCCGCCTGGGCGACGACTTTGAAAAGACTCTTTTTATATTTTTATATATTTCCATACTTTTTATTTATTTATTTAACAGTTTATGTACAGGTACACACATAAACAGCCAAAAAAAACCAGCAAACTTACTTCCCTGTGTTATCGTGATGCCATGACGAGGACGTGGACGTCCACAAAAATTTGCTTCCCTGTGTTATCGTGATGCCATGACGAGGACGTGGACGTCCACAAAAATTTGCTTCCCTGTGTTATCGTGATTCTATGACAAGGACGTGGACGTCCACAAAAATTTACTTCCGTGTTATCGTGATATCATGACGAGGACGTGGACGTCCACAAAAATTTACTTCCCTGTGTTATCGTGATGCCATGACGAGGACGTGGACGTCCACTAAAATATTGTCACGTTACAAAACATAAAAGCGAACATTGCCGCAACATATTAAAACTACTGTATTAATTCTACTCAGAAAACGCGACAGACTCCTAAAATCTAGCATGGTTTTTGAGAATTTACAAAAATGCATGAAACTACGATACTCTTTGGTATATTAAAATCCATGCGATTTTCAGTTTTAAGTTCCACTTACTCAAAGCCTCAGGATGCTCCTCGCACACTTGGCAGCAGGTGTCGTTGACGAGGTTCTCGGGCGCGCACGATGACACGTCGGGGCAGAACTGTCGCGATGACGTCACGAACACTTCGTCGCCGGCTTTGTCGCAGGAGTAGGTGGTGCAGTTGTCCTCGGAATGCCATGTTGTGCCTGGAGATGGTGAAATTGAGGTATTTAGAGTGAATAATGGTGGTGAAACAAGATCAGGGGGCTCTACTCCGAGGATAAATCCGAAGTATCGGCCGAATGACTATGGCTGACTACGGCGAAAGCAAAAAAACCGGCCAAGTGCGAGTCAGACTCGCGCACGAAGGGTTCCATACAATTATCTATAAAAACAGCAAAAAAAAAAAAACGTTTGTTGTATGGGAGCCGCCTTAAATATTTGTTTTATTTTAATTTAATTATTTATTTTTAAAGTAAATATATAACTAAAGATTCTGTGAATATTTCAAGCGTCTACCTGTTGCCGCAGAAATACATCATCTGTGAAAATTTCAACTGTAACTATCACGGTTCATGAGATACAGCCTGGTGACAGACGGACAGACAGACAGAGCGCGGAGCCTTAGTAATAGGGTTCCCGTTTTACCCTTTGGGTACGGAACCGTAAAAAACGCCGGTCAAAGAGATAAGTCAAAAACGTGACTTGAAGTCTGGTAAGGAGTCAAAGTCAAATAAGGAAACTTTGGAAGTCAAGAAACGTCGAAACATTCGGCCGATACTTCGGAGTAGGCAGTCAGATTTTGATTCTGATTTTGTCAAATCTCGTGTTGCAATACTTGGTCAATCATTGACAAGAGTTTATTTGACATTTTACAGCAGAAATTTGATTAGAGACGTGATTAGGCTTCCCGAACCCGGTTATCGGATAATGGGTATCATTGCTGCAATACACACAACGGAAAAGCAGGTAATTTTCTGTCCATCCACATCACCTTAGATGATTAGCTGGCTGAAATTCCTTCGCTAACTTTAGTGAATATAGGTCTAAGCTATGCTAGCGAAGGAATTTAACACTTGATTACACAAATAGTCATATAAAAGCAAAGGCAGCAACATCCCACTTTTTCATTTTGGCAACTTTTAATGCAGTATGGTAGTATTCCGTCAACTTTACTTGACCGAATATTATAATCGTTTCAAAACCATCATCATCCTATACAAAATAGAGGTTCTAAATTGAGATTAGTAGCAAACCAGCAACATACCCACGTAGTTGTGGCATAGACAGCAACATCCTTTTTTGACCAATCAGGTGTCACTATTCGAACCAACGGTGCAACGGTGGTTGTGTGTATTTTGCTCTCGTAAATCAGTGAAATTAAAGCGTAAATAGTGTTATTATTGACAAAAACGTTATAAAACTTGAAAATGGAATGTTTTCCTAGACCCTGTGATAATAAAAACAGTCGAAAGAGAAAGGCAGAACCCGAAAAATGGAAGAGATACCAGGCGAAGCTAAAGCGGTAAGTTGTAGTACAGTTAGATAATCTTGATCATTTCAATTATTTTTTTTAGCTAAATAATCTCGTTTCGTTAATTTTATCTAAATAATACTGTTAATTTACTAAATCGATGGTTGGAGTTACAGTACGTTCAGACAATTTTGATCATTTAGGTTTTTTATAAATTCGGTCATGGTCGTGTTCACTATCGTGTTTTCGTTGCCACCACACCACACCATAGACAAGTTTATAGGTATGTTTTTTTGTGATATTTAAACAGTTACTTACTTTATGTTTGTTTTAGGTATTCTGCTGTAACTCTCCCAAAGAGATTGCTGTGTCGTCACAAAAAGACGTTTAATTGCATGTCTATAGCAATGACCGACGTTAAGCAATTTTTTGACAATTTTTATTCAGAACCCAATAAATTGAAGCAGGATGCTTTTATATTAAAGCATTGCCAACCAAAAAAAGTAACGTAAAGTAACCTAAACTTATATAAGAATAATATTAATAATTGATGATTAGAACAATAAAGTGTACGATAAAAAAGTTTAAATTTATTTATTACCATAATATAAAAATAAAACCTAAGTATTAAAATTCATAATCATAGCATTCCACCTTTCTATTTCTAATAAATTCGCTTAATAATATTTCCTAGTAAAAAGGAATATCTGTAGATTTTTGAAAAAAATAAGTAAGTATCAAGATTATTACAGTAAAACATCAACAAAAACAGTCATTACAAATGCAGCAATATCCATGATTGACTGGTGCAAAACCAGCAACATCCAATTAAGAATGGCGCAAAAGCAGCATTATCCACACATTGGATGCAAAAACAGCAACATTCTAAATGTATTACTTTATTTTGGTAAATGTAGTGTTTCTTAGAGAATTCTGTTTTACAATATCTGATTCTATCATCATTGGTTATCTATTCTTGGACATAATGTAACTAAAAATTGGTACATGCAACGTAAAGAAAAAAAAACGTCTACTGCCTTTTCAGTAAAATTGAATGTTGCTGCTTTTGCTTCTATATGATATTCTGCAAAGTGTATTTAATAATTCACAAAAGAATATTTATTTATTTTATTGGTTCAACAGTAATTGTTTACACAGGTGCAGGTTATCTTAAAGGTAACGTGCGAAAATGTGTATGCAACAGTGCAACAATCACTTACAGGCAAACTCCGCACACCAAGAATATGTACAAAAAATAATTATAAGTCTAATTTTGAATTACTTATCTAAAATTGTAGATAATGTATATAGCGATATAATGACATGCAACGATATAAAGTAATGATATTATGATGTGAAAACACATCTATACAACATTATTTTTAGTTTATGCGAAACCTGAATATAGTTTGTTCAGAATAAGGAACTGAATCGATTTCAAAAATTTTTACTCCTTGTTTTTTTTTCTCAAAAATTTAAGTGTGATGGAAAATGTTATCACCATTTAATTACTTACAATACCATCTCCGTACGGTTAGGTACCTACTGCCAAATTATTATGAATGAGCGCAAGACGACCCTGGAGGCGCGGGGGCGCCGTTAGCTTGTTTTTGTACGGACAACCCGGTAACTTAACGACCTTATAACTTTGTGATCTTTCATGATTCAGTTTTTATATTTTGTACATAGATTCTTTACATAAAAATACTAGACACGTGTTTCGGGTTTCGCATATACTAAAAAATAATGTTGTATATGAAGGTATTTAAGAAATTCGGCTCCCAAGTTGCTCAAACTTTCAAAGTACACATCGATTTGACCGCTGCGGCTATGTTTACGACCTTGCATAACCTTGCATACGGGGAATTGGCGTCTAGAATCGTTCTTCTCTACGGTGAGCAGAGTGGTGTTATGGGACTGCGAGGAATTCTAGCACGGAAATGAAGGGTGTGCAATATTTGTGGGCAGACAATTTTATGATTACTTCATTTATGTAATTTTACTTTGCACACAAACATTGCGTCATTAATGCGTTGGCGATTGTCTAGTGAAACCATTTTAAACTGCTTCACACTCAGTTGCAGAAACGATCTTTAAATTTTAAAGACTACGTTAAACACTAATGTAGCATTAAATCATTGCACGAAACCATTTTTTATTTTTTTTTAATGCTCCATTAAATTTAACTAATGAAATGTCAAACCTAATGAAACAGGCCATTTAAACACATTTACGTTGCACGTAACTTCATTAGCGCCCATTAGCAGGTGGTGAACTTTAAGTTTGACATTTCAGATTTTTTAATTTTAATGGGCCGAAAAGCACCCATTAAGAGCAACATTAGTGTTTTCTACGGTACTTGAATGCATTTCTGTAATTGAAAGATGTCTTTAACCAGTCTTTCGTCATTATCTGATTCTTATTTAGTAGATTTACCTCGCCGTCGAATCCCAGACCGAGTGAATTTATTTTTAAAACATGATGGAGAAGAGTTTTGTGTAAGGTATAGAATTTCCAAGGAGGCAGTTCTTCAAATTTGTAACCTACTTGATTAAGATTCAGAACCAGTGACGCAAAGAAATAAATCCATTAATGGCCTGACACAGCTTTTAATAAGTTTGAGATTTTTCGCCACTGGATCTTTCTAGCAAGAATTGGAAATCAACAGTTTGTCGGAAACAGGTTGGGTCGGGTTGTTTGTCAGTTTGTTTATACAAAAAGTATCCCGTGAACTAGCAAAATTAAGCCACCTCTATATTAAAATGCCAGACCGGACGGAACTACGTAGAGTTGCAGAAGGTTTTTTATGAAATTGATGGATTTCCACGTGTGGCAGGAGCTCTAGACTGCACACATGTTAAAATTATTAGAAATTCAAACTTTATTATGTTTAGTAATGAATTCATTAGCGATAATGCTGCTTTATGTAATGAAGTGTTAATGGTGAGCTTTCTGCAACTGAGTGTCAGTCTGTTACTGTACGAACGTACTTTTTTAGTTATTCCGCTAGAAAACGCCAGGTGCCATAGAAAACGCATTTGAACGCGTTATAGACGCAACGAGTGTATGGCATAGTGTGGACGCCAAATCACGCTACAATATGCTTCGAATTATACAATTATAATTTTACAAACTAAAATTATAATTAGATAATGCTTTCGCGTGTATTTAACATGGTAACATTTGCTTGAATTTAAATGCATCTTGTTGGTTGACACCATTGCATGAGCCTTTCTAGATCGATTTGTAGGTCAGAGGAATCATCTTTAGATTTAACTGTTCTGACTAATTTTCGGTCGTCATACATAAAGATAATAAAAAACCGAAAACAATTGGGAATATCATTAATAAAGAAATTAAACAAAACTGGCCCCAAATGAGATCCCAGTGGCACACCAGGCAAGATATATCGTAGGGCTGATCGAAAACCGTCGATGACCACATAAAAGATCTATCCACAAGATACGAACTCAACCACGAAAGTAACGATCCGGTAATACCATGTGCACGTAATTTACTAATCAATATTCCATGTGCCACCTTATCGAAAGCTTTACTAAAATCTGTTTATATGACATTAGCTTGGTAACCTGAGTGTATTGTCCTCGTTAATAACTCAATGAACAGTATCTGGTTAGTATTTGTGGATCTAGATTCCACGAAGCAATGCTGCTCTTCCCATAAGTATAGCTTTAAGTGTCTGAATATGGTCTTCCCGAGGTCTTACCAGGTTCAATCGTCTTCTCATCGAGCACACAAGCAGTCTGCTGGCAGTGGCCGCAGCAGGCCCCGGGCGGCGGCAGCAGGTAGGTCCAGCCCCGCTTGCAGTCGCGGCTGCAGGAGGCCACTCGCTCCGTGTGCGCCAGGCGCCCGCTGTAGTCGCGGCCGCACGTTATGTTCTTGCACGGGTCGTCGGGGGAGGGCCAGGTTTGTCCTTCCTGAGAAGTAGGATAAGATTTTTCGGGGTTAAAAGTGAGACCCATCACCATTCAAGTCGACTTTTTTGTTGGTCTATGAATAAACCACAGTAACGCACGTAAAAAAATCATGCTAACGTGTGCATACAGAGGGGCGTGGATTCTTTACAGCTTAAGACTGAATAAGAACAATATTTAAAATTATTTTCTTAAAAAATTGACCTTCAATATCTCCATAACCAGTCGGTATCCAGATACGGAAAAGGACAAAAAAAAATATTGCAAACAATTGCAATGATGTAATAAAGAATATGTGGTTTGGTGACATTAATTCGTTATTTAGTCAAAGGACCGCTTGTAGCGACTTTCGGGGACCCTATGCCCGCCCAACAGTGGACGTATTTTGGCATATGTTATGATGATTCAATTTATCTAACTCTATAGACAGCTGTGATGCTGGGGAGTTTGCTGCGCCAGTTCTCCCCAGCTAAAGCACTAGGAAGTGGTGAAGGGCAGGCGTTTTGGGGGACAGTCGTATGTAATTTTAACGTTCGAAAAGTGCTGATTCTAATTACCTACATTTAGAAAATTCTTAGTTTTAATTAATTACTTTTGATTTTGATTGACCTTCAATATCTCCATAACCAGTCGGTATCCAGATACGGAAAAGGACAAAAAAAAAATATTGCAAACAATTGCAATGATGTAATAAAGAATATGTGGTTTGGTGACATTAATTCGTTATTTAGTCAAAGGACCGCTTGTAGCGACTTTCGGGGACCCTATGCCCAACAGTGGACGTATTTTGGCATATGTTATGATGATTCAATTTATCTAACTCTATAGACAGCTGTGCTGCTGGGGAGTTTGCTGTGCCAGTTCTCCCCAGCTAAAGCACTAGGAAGTGGTGAAGGGCAGGCGTTTTGGGGGACAGTCGTATGTAATTTTAACGTTCGAAAAGTGCTGATTCTAATTACCTACATTTAGAAAATTCTTAGTTTTAATTAATTACTTTTGATTTTGATTGTTATTACCTGGTAGATCTTGTTGCCAACCCTGCAGGCGACGGGCTCATCGTTAGGACAGCACTGGCCCGGCAGCTTCTCTTGGTTCAGCACGAACTGTTTCTTAGTGGCGTCCGACACTTCTGTGCACGTCTCGTTTGAGCATTGTACTTGTAACTAGAAAGTTAATAGAAGAATAATGGTAAGATGTTTTATAATAAACTTTCTTTATTCATGAATATGAGACAACCATACAGAGTAACTTTAATAACACAAGATGGCCAAAAATCGTATAATGTTATTTTGACAATACAACAGGGAAAATGTGAAATGGTGGGTTGTAATAATGGCATGGTTGCCTTTGGACTGGATCGCCCTATCCCCTCGTACTAGTATAAAACTGTATCACTAGCGATGGGTTTATGGTGAGATATTAAATTGTTAGATTTGATGGTTATATTTTTTGCTTTTGAATGCATACATTTGATATCGAGGCTGATTGAAGTCACATTAAAATTTGTCTAGTAGAAGTTACTACATTTCGACACAATAAAAAAATTGTTAGTGGAATAATAGTACATTATTGCAAAGGCCGTGAAATAGGCAACTGCACTAATACGAGACAGTCAATTGCCATTTCCGCCGAGGCATATATAGTACTTTTCTCAAAAGAATGCAGGGAAAGTAAATTATTTATAAATTCCAGATTCAATGACGAAAACCGATAATTTTTCACGCGCCATGCAATGTGTGCTTTTTTTTTTTCAATATACAGCTTTCTATTTGCAAGCCAAACCTTTTGTAAGTTACCTCCTTGGTCGCCATGTTTCCATTTATAAATTACACAATTACACAGCAATTTCGATTTATATCGAAGAAGGTTGTCAAAATAATGCTCGAATTTCCAAGCATGTTTGAGAAAAGAGTAATTAATAACCCCAACATGCCGTTTCATACAACATTGCTGGAGCGTTGTAATGTTCCAAATTCAAAAAACGCTCAACGCACAATTCACGCTCACGCGCAATTTGATTTTCTTTGACCGTAAATTCGATACTTCGCGTGTTCTTTTTTCGAAAATAATGACAATATTTCCATGCATGTTTGAGAAAATTAAATTAAATGATTTATTATAATAGCAGACAACTCACCGTCCCGTTCAAGTTGACACAAGTGTAGTTAGCACAGAAATCTGAAGAAGTCCATTTCTCTCCGATGGCTCGCTCCTTGCCGTCCACGACGCACGCGACTGGTTTGCAGTTTCCGCAGCATTCCTTACTCTCAGGAGTTGCTGGGAAGTACTTCGAACCCTGGGAAGGTGGAAGACGTTGGTAAGTGGAAATTTGGGTGATCTATATACCTACAGACCGCAGTAACCGAAAGGACGGGTGTTCGCTCCTGCTTATTTTGTTTGGGCAAATCAGCACCCGCGTGTTTTACTTCCACATACAATTTTTTTTTCCTGTTGTGTCGGTAGGCGTGGAAGAGAAAAATACTTTGTACTCATTATTTCGGCTCCGCTAACGGAGGTTATCAAAATTACTTAAATTATACTAGTTTCAATTTCTTCATGAGTTTTTTTAAAGAATTCTTATCTTGTGTATAAACAACTGGCAATAATAAAAAGCATTTGAGTTTTTAGATCTTGATAATATTATAAAGAGGTAAAATGTGTTTGTTAGTTTGTATGTAGGGGGTAATCTCTGGAACTACCAGTCGGATTTGAAAAAATATTTTTGTATTTGATAGCCCAGTGCACGAGGAACGATATAGGCTATTTAAAAACACGATACCACCCTTAGGAGCCGAGCAAAAAGAATACAAAGTCAGAAAGAAAGCTTAGCAAAAATGAAGTAATAGCGCGGGCGGGCGGCGCAGTGGGTCGGGTCAAACAAAAAAATTCACGCGGGCGAAGTCGCGTGCAGAAGCTAGTATCTGATCATTTAAGTGGAAGGGAGAAATTGGGACTTATAGTTACCTAAGTTTTTTTTATTGAAGTTTAATCATTTTGAATACTAACGATATGATGAATAACAAGTAAAAATATTTTTAATGGTATTTATCGATTGTTACACTTATGCAAGTCCTAGAGGTAACCGTCATAATTATAACCGTGCGAATAGTTAACCCACCAGCTGGCATTCAGAGTGGCATTGTTGAACAGTGGTGATCTTCTCAAGCTTGTCACCCGTGTCCGTCTGTTCACATTTGTAGCTCTCACACGGGTTCGTTGGAGATGTCCAGTTTTCGCCGACCTATACAGATTAAATGATAATTTAATTTTGTAGAAAATGAAATTAAATGATAAATGATATACTTAATTACTTCTGTATGTAGGTTTATACAAACACATGTCGTTTCTTGCACGTCAATAATTGTTTATCACACCTTTTAAAAAAGAGCTAATTTATTCTTCGTAAACAGGTACTAAAATAAGTCTTAATCTCTGGTCTTTTTAATCCCTAGGGACTAAAAGTAATTTGAATTTGGAATGTGGATATTGTTAGTAAAAGTTCCAATTACCAAAGATATCAATCACGTATGAGCAAGTAACAGGCTGTATGATAAAGCCAACAGCGTGCGCGAGCCATATTAAACAAAAAACATTTGAGAAAAATTAAAAACCTAAACGTAAGTACTATTCTTTTTCAAAAGTCGCACTTACTTTTTTCTCATAGAGGGCGATAAAAAGTAGAGTGTCCACCTCGGGAGCAACACTATTTTAAGCTCGAGTGACGTACTTTGAATCCCTCACTGCGCTCAGGATTCTACTATAGAATCCTTCGCTCCGCTCTGGATTCAAAGAAACACTCGCTTTTAAAATAGTTGTTTGCTCCCAGGGCAAACAATCTACCTACTATTAAAACTAGACGAGGTCGGAGTTTCCTATTCAACTGCTCTTAGAAGAAACACGAAATAAACTCACGCCGTCTTCCCATGGGGGTAGACAGAGACTTTAGAATGCCACCTGCTACGCTTTACCTCTCGCTCTCACCTACGATGGTGTTCTCACCTTGTATATATTATCAACATCTCTACACGCGACATGCTGTGGCTGCGGGCAGCACTGGAAGGGCACGGGGCGCGGCTCCAGCACGAACTGCTCCGTGCTCACGACGCCGGGGCACTCCGTCAGCGTGCAGCGGGCGGCTGCTCCCACGGATGTTGACTCACAGCGGCACGTGCGACACGGACCGTCGAGCCAGACGGCGTCGATCTGGTTGGACAAATTTGAGGTTAAGTTTCAAAGGTTTTATATTAATTACACTTCAAATTATAAAATTAAAATGTTTATTTCAATAACTTACAATTTGTTACATTAAAACTTTTAAGAATGTCCTTTTAAGCGAAATATATGCTTGTGTTAGGACATTCCACCCTTCCAATGGTTACAGTTTCATTGTATTTAGGTTACTGAGTAATAGAACTTAATGAAACTTAATTAAAAAAGGAAAAAAAATCCTCAATTTCAAAGAAGGAGTCTAAGTTAAACAAACAAAAGCAAAATTAAAAGAGGGTAAATTAAGTGAGCGCGCGCACTCGTGTGTGTGTGTGTGTGTGTGTGTGCGCGTTGCGTGTGTATGTTCGTGCGTGTGTGCGCGTGTGAGTGAGTGTAGGAGTGATTATTATTTTCAGTGTCGATCCTATGAAAAAGGGTTATGAAACTCGAAACTCAGGAGCTTGTTAATGCCATTTTGGAGTTATTGGTAAATTAAAAAGATGCAATATCATTCATACCTTACCTCTTCCACAAAGAAAAATTTGAAAAACATCAGGAATCTAATCTGAAACGGTGATAAGAATACGAAAAATAAATGTGGTTTTAAACTTACGTCTTTCAAGATGGTTTGTGGGGTAGTTCGCGACTTCTCCCCACCTTTAGATGCAGCTTCCCATTCCAATGTTACCACACATTTGTCCTTAGGCAGTTCTGAAACAAATCCACTATATTAATGTAGATCTCGATTTTTTAAGGTCTAACAACGTTTCTATTTTAATAACCAGCATAGCAAATCACAAACATTTGACAAGTTGTCGTATCGAAAATGACACATTTTCAATAACTGATTTACCTTACCCCCGACAACAAATAGCTGTCGGAAGAATGGCGGTCGTCTATTTGATTTAAACTGACAAAACTTAAGTGTTTTGGATTTGTGAACAGCCTTCAGAGGACTCCTTTGCTAACATTGATTTATGCTCGATTCGGTACGGAACCGTATCGAACGCTTGTGAATAGCTATGCAGGTCTCTGTTCTAGTCATGCCAGTAAGTTAACATGAGATTAATAGAGTTGCTGTTTCTTTCAAGATAAAACAAATCTACCAGACGCTTACACTATCTTTCATATTGTAAAAGTGCGGAAAAAAATATAAGACAATTAAAAAAAACCTACTATCTTAATGTTTTAGACATAAACTCGCCTCTAAGACGAATTCCTAGCTGTTATCACTCACCGCATTTATGCTCCGCGCAGCACTTCCCAGTTAGATTATTGGTCTTCAAGTCCTGGAACTTGGGACACTCAGGAGGTCTAGGGCACGTCTCAACACGGCACAGGTACTGCACACGAGGGCAGCATCCACTGTTGTCTACTACCCGCTCCATGCCTGGTTCAAAGACTTCTACGTCTTTGTCGTTGAGGGAGGCACATTGGTCGGTTGGCATACATTCTGGGAAGATAGGAAAGTTTTTTTTATATTTTATTATATTCTTTATTTCGGATTACACATACATGTGCACACAATTCATCAACAATTAATCAATAGTAGGAGTACAATAGTAGGATAGTGGGAGTTCAATTCATATAGTATTAGTAACAATGACTTAAAAACTATGTTAGTAAATATTTGCAAACTAAAACGACTAATAGCGACGTGGCCCAACACGCGTTGGCACGTGCCCCCATGCCCAGTGCCTTACGAAGGTACTGTTGATTTTGTCTAATGTTTTTAGGATGTTGTTGGAGCTTCCGCGCAACCTACCCATTATTGACGCTGTTCTTTTTCTCCATACACCATTAGCTTATGCCCGCGGCTTCACCCGCGTGGATTTCGGAAATTATCCCGTGATAGCAACAAATTATCGGGATAAAAAGGTCATGGCCTAGCGGTGTGTCAAATTTCATCGAAATCTGTTCAACCGTTAAGAGGTGATAGAGTAATAAAGAAATCACTTTCGCATTTATAATATTACCAGCTGCGCCCCGCAGTTTCAACCGCGTTGGTCTCGATCCCGTGGGAATATCAGGATAAAGGTAGCCTATATGTTAATCCAGGGTGTCAGCAACCTCCATACAAAATTTTATCAAAATTGGTCGAGCCGTTTGAGCGTGAAGAAGTAACAAACACACACACAAACTTTCGCCTTTATAATATTAGTGTGATTAGTTAGGATTACAAGTTGTGGGTGAAGGAACACGGGTGGGTTTAAGTCAGTAAAAGTTTGACACGCCCTCCGCTCCGCCCAGAGCGGGAGAAGTTATTAGATAATTTCCCACGTGTGTTTGTTTAAATAATATTTGGACATACTGATCCGATCATAGAATGTTTGTCACTGATGGAAAGCTACACTATTCCCGAGTGATATAAGATACATTTTGCCAGAAAAATGTACAGTTCCTGAGCGAATCTCCATGAGAGTGAAACCGCGGGGCACAATAACTGCCGTTTTTAGCATGGCATTATTTTTCTCAAAATGTATTTAAATTATGTTTCCAATGATAAGTTGGTTATTTTTGCGGCTTTAGACATACTTGTATGAAATGCTTACCGCAAGCGAATTCGGTGCATCCGTCAGGCGTGGTCTTCTGCTTCAAAACCTGTCCGAAACCGCAGTCCATCTTCTTAGCTTCAGTGCAGTTTTTCTTTGGTTTTAGTACTAGAAGAGAAAAATATTAGTTCGATTATTTTTGGCAGGTTTAGAAAAGTTCTTGTTAAACGGGCTGATCACCAGATATTTGAGTTTATTATTATTTTATTAAACAGATGTATGTACGTAACGAATAGCACCATCCCATTTCTTTCCGTGGGTGTCGTAAAAGGCGACTAAGGGACTTACTAGAGAACGGGCAGCAGCGTTCTCTATGTATTTTAACACCACACTGCGATCACCAACCCGCCTGCCAAGCGTGGCGATTATGGACGAATAGCACCATCCCATTTCTTCCCGTGGGTGTCGTAAAAGGCGACTAAGGGACTTACTAGAGAACGGGCAGCAGCGTTCTCTATGTATTTTAACACCACACTGCGATCACCAACCCGCCTGCCTAGCGTGGCGATTATGGACGAATAGCACCATCCCATTTCTTCCCGTGGGTGTCGTAAAAGGCGACTAAGGGACTTACTAGAGAACGGGTAGCAGCGTTCTCTATGCATTTTTAAACCATACTGCGATCACCAACCCGCCTGCCAAGCGTGGCAATTATGGCAAATCCCCCCTCTTTGGGGGAGGCCTATGTCCAGCAGTGGACATCTTTCGGCTGAAATTATGATCCTGATGATGTACGTAAACGAAGCAAAAGGAGTATGTAATATAAGGAGCGTAGCAGGTGGCGTTCTATAGTTTCTGCCTACCCCCGTAGGAAGTAGGCGTGGGTGTATGTATGTATTATTAATAAGTTTGCATGTGAACACAATTTACACCTGATGGTAAGGTTCGCAACTATTTTCACGTCGTTCCCCTCCTGATAAGCGTTGCTAGAATCTTCTATATTTTTGTCAAACATGGTTATAAGTGTAAAATTCTTGAGCTCACGGGCGAATTGGCAAACATACCGTGTGACACTTCCCACATAAGTAGATGGAACCACTGGAAAAAATTGGATTCGGAAGGCAGAAAACCAGGTGTTGTGGGGGGGGGGGGGGTTGCCATAATCGCCACGCTTGGCAGGCGGGTTGGCGATCTCAGTATGGTGTTAAAATGCATAGAGAACGCTGCTGCACATTCTCTAGTAAGTCCCTTAGTCGCTTTTTAGACACCCACGGGGAGAAATAGGGGAGTGCTATTCTTTACGTTCGGCACCACACAGACCAGACATGTCCCGGAATTAACACAGAACCTCTTAAGGGGTCATTGTACACATTATGAACAACTTTTAATAAGAGACCAAACCTGAAATTGCCAAAAAAAATATCAACTGTTCCCTACATTTTGACGAGTTATTCGAACATAAACGTTGTTCATAATGATGAGTACAATGACCCCTTAAGAGGTTGTGCGTTAATTCCGGGACATGTATAGATTGTAAGTCTAATCTCGACCAGTGGGGGACCAGTAGTAATGAATAATTATTAAAGAAAGAAAAGAAAGAAAAATTGTTTATAAACAAGTAGTAGTAGTAGTGTAGTTTGTTTTTTTTTGTTTGATCGTAAATATTCCAGTATTTTACTTTTTTAAATTCTGAGTTTAATTTCTGACGCTGCTCAGTTGCTTATTACCAAGGTCAGATGTCAGAAGTTACTCATCATATGCAACTACTGTTTGGTTCGCTGGTTTTTTAAACGGCTTTTCAGATATCTAGAGGTTAATTTCCATCAGCAGATCACGTTTCATCTTCACTTCTGCTTCCAAGAAGACGTTGTACTTACCGCACAAGTAGTCAGAACAGCAGTCTCCAGGCTTGGCAGGCTTGGTGATCAGGTCTTCGAGCTGTGAGCACACGGGCGCCACACACGTTTGTTTAGTGCACGACACGTGTGCTGTGTTTTCTCCTGATAGTTTGCTGCACGTGCATTTTGTGCAGGCGTCCTCCTGTTAATGGAAATGGTGTTTAAACGTCAGGTTATTCTTTAAAAAACATGTGCAAAAAACGCCGGAAGAACACGTTTCTTGTTGGGGACCCCCATTCATTATTAACTTTGTTTAATTTTTATTATTTTTTGTTATAGAAATCAGGGACCATTTTGGTTACCCACTGAAAGGGTTTTCGATAAAAACCTATACGATGTGGGTAACCCTTATGAACGGCTTAATTCAAGCCATCCAAAATCACCCACACCATATGGGTTTTTGATTAACTGCTTAGAAAAACCCTATCTAAAACCCTTTCCATTGAAAAGGTTTTCGATAGGGTTTTTCTAAAATGGTAACTAAAATGGTCCCTGGGTAGAATAGAGAATGAAGTGAGAATTGGTCATGCTACGCGTGCTGGGCGGATATCGAAATAACATAATATTATGATTTTTTCATGTTACTGGGTTTCAAGTAGGTATAGAACCCATTGAATGGGTATCATGTAACCCTTTCACTGGGTTTCAAGTATAAAACCCATTCAATGGTTTATAATGTAACCATTTCAATGGGTTTCTAGTATAAAACCCTTTCAATGGGTTACATCATGATAAAGGTAACCCATTGAATGGGTTACCCCTTCGAAAGGTTTAACTCTTAACCGGGGTTATACGGTCCCTGAAAAAAAACACAATCAGTGAAAATTTCAACTGTCTAACTATTCCGGTTCAGATTCTTTAGATCTTGATCACGGACAGGAGAGGAAGAGGGGATAAGCAGGTCACTAACTGTACTAAGCAATGATATTATATTAAACAGATATGTTATACACTCACAAAACAACCGAAAAAAGTGTTCCGCGCAGCAGCGGCAGCACACATACCCACTTTTCATTCATTTTACATTTCACTACAAGTAAAAATGATGGCTTGATAAAAACAAGAAAAAAAGAGACAGCTAGTGTTGTCAATTGCGCGTGAATGTAAACAAACATTATTCTGGCCACCAATCACCGAATGTTGGCATCACAGACTAACAAATACGTCCCAATTAGGACGTTTTCGAGTCTTCACGATTGCGCGCTCACAACATAATTTATCTAATAGATATTATATGTTTAATATAATATCATTGGTACTAAGGCTG
This sequence comes from Tiliacea aurago, assembly GCA_948098905.1. Lineage (NCBI taxonomy): Eukaryota > Metazoa > Arthropoda > Insecta > Lepidoptera > Noctuidae > Tiliacea > Tiliacea aurago. The sequence goes on from OX402585.1 coordinate 24,577,417, forward strand.
ATATTTAAACTTCGTAAAGTTTTTATTTTCCACGATAATATTTCATCATGGGATCTCTGAGTTCCAACTCTTGATCCTTATGCCGAGCAGTACCTATGCCTAAGCCTAAACCGCGAGGAATGAGAATCTGTCGATTTTGAGTTGATATTTTAGTGTAGGTAATAGTTTATTTTTTATTAGCTTTTTTAGTCATAAGGTTCAATTTGTTTTTGTTGTGTAACATCTTTATCTCTCTCTTTCCATGGCAGTCATTTCAGGCTTAGATTGGCATTTTAGACTGTAGATCATTTTCTATTTTGTTAAGTACCTGGTACTTTTGACACACTGTAATTTGAAAACATTGTTAGAGACAATTTTTTTTTAAAGAGTAACCGCGGAGTTTCTTGCCGGCTCTTCTCCATAGGAAACGACCAATTGGAACCGTGCACCTAGCTTCTGACGTTTCATAAGTGCCCATTTAAGCTTATGTGAAATAAAAATATTTTTGATTTGATTTGATTGCTTGGTGACAGCTTGAGCATGGAATAAGTAAGTACTTTTTAATAGCATGGAATTAGTAAGTACTATATAGATTGTAAGTAGATGGGGTCATTTCTGTTGTTGCTCAGTTGCTTATTACCAAGGTCAGATGTCAGATGTTACACATCATATGCGACTACTGTAAGGCTCGCTCGTTTTTTAGGGTTCCGTACCTCAAAATAGAAAAAAACGGAATCCTTATAGGATCACTCGTGTGTCTGTATGTCTGTCTGTCCATCTGTCACAGCCAATTTGCTCCAAATCTTCTGGACCGATTAAGTTAACAAAAAGATTTAAAGTTAACAAAAGTTATACAGAAATGATTGAGAAAATGCTCTAATTTAACTTCTTTTTTTTTCAAATCATTAACACTACTCGTTTAGACGTGATCTTCAGTATAAAATCATTAAAAGTCGGTTATCGTCGCCTTAAGAAGTCTGTGGTCTTAAAATAACATGGTAGATCACTCAATATGTTTTTTTATATAAATGGAAACTTAAAATTGGCTTTCTTCTACATAGTACTTCTGACTACTCGAATGTGTTAGCTGTAAGTTTTGAAATTAATAAAATAAATATTGTGCGTACAAACTTACATTTGCAGTCGGAATGTATGAGGGAACATGTCTTAAGATAAGATAATATTTATTTTGTAAAACATGAGTACAGTATGAAGGTCTTATAATTAATATGAGGTGGCTCTGGCTACATGTTTTGCCATTTCTGGCATACAAAACACTAGACAAACAATACAAAAAAAATACAATGTCAAAACTTAAATCAAATTGAAATTAAAATGTCAAAATTTAGATTTCATTCAAAATTACAATGTCAAAATTTAAATTAAAATCAAAATAACAGTCAACCCCAATGTCCAATGTCTTTCAACTACAATGTTAAGTTTGTTCTTGGGATAAATTCATCCCAACTACGGAACCCTTTATTGTCCGTGGTCGAAACGCGCTTGGCGGGTTTTTTTTTGTGGTGGCCATATAGAGTAGTTATTTATGTTATCTCATCTTACCTGCCATTCGTCGCCAGCGTAGTGTTCCTTGTTAGCGTCACACGGGAAGCATTTCATTGGTTCAATACATGTGTTGTTCACTCGCACCTAGAAATAAACCAAAGTATTAAACTCCAACCGTCTAATTACAAAACAAGGTTTGTCTTCAGACCCAAGTTTAAACCATGGAGCCATTATTGAATTTTGAACTTTATTCCGTCTTAGATAAAGTTCCTAATACAAAATTGAGAAGTTAGTACCGAACTAATTTTTCAGTTTTGTATAAAGAACGGTATTTCAATCAGAGTTACGTTCTTATTACAAAACCTGGCTCCATGGTTTTAGCCATGTCAAAATATAAATCTTGTTTTGTAATAAGATGGCAATAGGTTTTATATGCAAGTTAATAAGACAAAAACGTATTGGCAGCGAGCGAAAAGTCGCAGAAAATTTTAGAAATTTGATAATTTATTATCTTATGAGGTATAATATTGGTTTTAAATATATATATCATAATTCTCGTTTTCAAAGTATTCTCTGCTCTCGATTAATTAAAAAAAACGAGTAAATTAAGCAATTTTTTTTGTAACTTAAAATAATGTTTTCTTGCTGGCTGTACCTAGTACACAGGGCTACACATCAAGCTATACATTTCAAGTATAAGCTGATCTCGCATTGTATAGGATTCCGTACAGTGCGAGATCAGCGTAAACTGGAAATGTATAGCTTGATGTGTAGCCGTGTGTACTAGTCTAAATAGTATAAAAAAATATTTTAATTACTTTTCCTTCAGGACAGAAGCATCCTTCAACCGCCGGTTTGTCACACTTTTCAGGGTTCTTGGTCAGCTCGTCACTGTTTTCACACGTCATCTCGCACTTCACACACGCACGGTATACTAGAGGCTCCTCGCTAGGAAACAAAGAGTTATCAATACCACACAGGGGCCATTCAAGTATTACGTAAACACACAGTTTTTTTACACTTTTTGAAGTAAAACTTCTTTGCGCAAGCTTGACTTGGGGAGTAAGCTAGTAAATGCGTTACGAAAAGTGTGATCGGGCGAGGCGAACGGAAATTATAACAAAATACATATTTACATTCTGAGCACTAAGGAACTTCCAGTATTTAATAATAAATTACGAAACTTTTTAATTGTTAAAGCATACTACACAATCCGAGATTTCTTGAACTATTGATTGATTTGTTGACCATGTATTAATTTCACTGTTTTTTGATATTTTGACATTTATAATAACTAAATTTGACATGTAAAATAATTTTAATGCCAATACATAATTATTGTATGCCTATTAGGCAGGACATATTGGAACTTTAATTTATTGTTAAGACCTTGTAACAAACATATGCCCGCCCACAATAAAGATATTTTGAATTTTGAAAAAAAAAGTTGTGAGGGAGATTCTCAGTAAAACTTCTTTTGCTAGCGTTACGCGAACGGTGATTTCTGTTTTACTTCGGCCGTGTGGTCTAAAGCACACTCGTTTTTTTTATTTATTTTACCACACGAGTTCAATAACATATTTGAGTGTGAGTTGATCATATAAATTTTTGTACTATATAGAATTAACATTATTAAAACACTCACCAAGGGAACGGACAGAGGTCAGTCCTCCAGTCTTGCAGACAAACTCCTTGCCTCCTGCACTCTGCTACGTAACGTTCCGCCGCGACGCAGAAGTTCGTTGCGTTTGCGCACAGATCCGCCTCACAAGCTTCCACGAATGACTGCGGCTCTACTAACGCGTGGCACTAAACATACGAGAAATTTATTATAACGCTTAGTATTATTAGAAAACTTAACTACATTACAATAATTGATAAAATCATCATTTTATTTAGTTGCATAAGTTTCATAGGTGCAGAGGTGAGTGGAAACGCTGGGGCGGATGCCCTAGGAGGACATATAGTAACCTAATTGATGATGTTCTTCAGAAAGGTCAGGTACGTAGTACTCGCAACCGGCGTGCGTGTATGACCAGATGTATGAACGTAGGCGAAGCAAAAGGAGTATGTAAGGAGCGTAGCAGGTGGCATTCTATAGTTTCTTTCTACCTCCGTGGGAAGAAGGCGTGAGTTTATCTATGTATGAATTTTCATGTATTTCCATACACCACTCAGAAATAACATTGAAACAAGTTCAAGCGGTGCAGGACTCTCAGTCCTTATTTATTTTGATACACATCCCAACACTTACCGACTCTCCTCACTGCCAACTTGTAACTCGGTAAGTTGTACAAATATGGTATAATAACATGGCACCAAGGGTATAATAAATAAATTCATTTATTGCAGGTAAATAACACCCATTGCTAAACATAAACATAAAGAAACAAACCACCCACAAACCCAAATCACAAAGTATACCCATCCATTAACATAAAATTGTGACCTACTTAACTTTAAACATTTAAAAAAAATATAATTAATTACTTATTGAACAAATGCCAAAATAAAATATCAAATGTTAGAATCAACAAAAATTAAAATGTCAAAATATAAAAAAGTCAAAATGTAAAAACGTCATAAAAATATAAAGCTATTAAAAATTAAAATTAAATATATATATAAAAAATAAAAATTATAAAAAAAAAACTATTGCAATTTTTTAAATCCTACCTGCCAATAACATGCACCGATGCTGTCTTACAGTTTGAAGGGATTGGGTGCCGATTTAATAAATAAAAGGTAGATTTACATAACTACTTTGTCTCTAGGCGGGCAAAGAACCTGACGGTGGTGCTAACCACACTATCAAAATCAGATAGTGTGGTCAGCATGGTGAAAAAAAAAAAGGGGCCATCAGGGGCAGAGGTGTACCTGTAGTACCCCCACATTTCGCCAGTTATGTTTAAGTCCAATGTACTATAGGGCAAGCCTATTGCCATCAACCGGGCACAAATCCAGACTCCGGGTCGCTACTGAGAAATTCTAGATAGGAAAACCCAATATCACTTTGCTCGACCCGGGAATCGATCCCAAACTTCATGCTCAGCAGAAAAAAAAAAGCTTACAAATTGAAACATACTTACAGCTCCAAACCTATCTGCATTATAGAGGTTGTAGCAAGGGTTAGACTCGGGCGGCGGTAGCACACACTCTGGTATGAGAGGCTGGTCACACTGCGCTTGTTCTGATATGTCCAGGGTTTTCAGAGTGGTTGGTGAAGCTTGCCAAGACTTGCCGTACTGGTAGGGAAAATAAGAGTAACAGTGTCATCTTTAATTGAACTCCACTATTTTATACCTTGTCTCTTGAACTATAAGCATAATATGTACGATCAGAAAAAAAAAGTTCCGTTCGTTCACAGTATTAACGAACGGAACTCTTTGTCCCGATTGTCAAACGTGTAAGGGCCTGTACACACCACGTTTTTTAAACGCGCCGTTGACGCGCGTTTTTGAAACGTGCGTCGACGGCGCGCTTTTATCCTACAGAAGGTCTACAGGCTGCGTCTGACTCGCGTGCGTATCGCGTCGGTATCGCTACAAACGCGCGTCAACGGCGTGTTTAAAAAACGTGGTGTGCACAGGCCCTTGACGACAGTATTAGCGATTGGGAATAATCGAAAAACAGTCCCGTTCGTCAACACTGGGAACGAATGAAATTTTTTTGTCCCGATCGTCAACAGTGTAGACGACAAGGTGTTACTGATCGGGAATATTCGGCCGTCTGCACAAGATGTCTGCTCAAGGTCAAATATCACAATGGTCCCTCACATGTCCCATGATTCAGGAAAGTATTTTCGCATAAAATATTTTGTTCGATTCCTTGGTTCAAGTAGCAAGTAAGCTCATTCAAAAACTAAAAAATGCAGTGTTAGACTCCCCAAAATTGAGCACATAGTTCATTAGACTCGACATTGCTCTATTTATCATAGTTCAAGTTTTCTCCATTTAGTATATATAGACTGCACGGTTAGCGCAGTGGTTAAGCCATTGACTGCTGCGCTGCCTGTCGCGGGTTCGATCTTACCTCTTCAAATTCCTCAGTTTCCGTGCCATTGCTAGTCACTAACACTTCTTGGTAGCCGGCGCACACACCGCACAGACCCTCTGTCTTGTTGGCGTACATGTAGGAAGGCACGCGGACTCTAAACTCCATCTTAGATTGGAGTACTGTTAGCTGTTGGATAGGGTTAAAAAGATTGTGGTATAATTACATTTTCATTATTATTTGAATTGAAAAAGATTAAGGTAAACTCAAAACTCAAACTCAAAGCATTTATTTCAAATAAACCAATTACAGGCACTTTTGAATTGTCAAGGGGTCGGTCAGTCAGAGAGATGAAGCTAGTTGCCCATTCCAAAGCGTAGTAGGTTCCTATGGAGAAGAACGGGCAAGAAACTCCACGGGCACTCTTTTAAATCAAAATATTGTTATAAAGTATTGGTAAAAAAACGTTTTGGCGCAACAAAACTGACAAGCCTTTTCTTGGACTGAGACAATCCAAGGAAAACGGTAAAGTAGACGGAAGAACTAAAGACAATAACACAGTTTTGTCTACCCATTCATGAGAGTACTAAACAGGGTTGGTGGGGAGAACTCTAAAAGGAACGCCAGAAGTGAAGTCACGTGACTTGGTACCATCCGAAAATAAACGAGGGATTACCATAAATCATTTTCAAGTTAGCAATAATATCAAGTCTTAGCAATAAATTCAAGAGTAAGTCTTATTACTAAATAAATCTTACCTCAACATGTATATCCGGAAGCAGTATGGTTACATCTTGTCCGTTGTCCTGGCTGATGGTGACCCAATCCTTCTTCACCGGGTACTTAAACTGAGCCTCGTCGTCGATTGTTGTTAGCAGCTGTTGAAGGAATCATGTTTTAGTTTTGATAGTGAATGTAGCTAGTTATTAGAGATGAGAGGACCTGTTGCTAACTTGGTTGAAAAATCTGCTAACCTAAAAACCGACGATACAGTGTCGTTGTCAAACCTCTTATAATGAATAATGATGCTAAGCGTCAGACTGCCAGGGTTGCGGGTTTTTCTGAAAGGGATATCGTGGCCCTGGCAAACAGGCAACTGAAGGAGCACGGGTGGGTTTTAGCCAGTAAAAGTCTGACACGCCCTCCGCTCCGCCCAGAGCGGGAGAAGTTATTTGATATATACCAAACAAAAAAAAAAGCGTCAGGCTTTGGGAAGTCGAAATACCTAATAAATTAAACATAATTTTAAAACACTCAATTGAAACGGAATCTTTGATAATTATCTATTCCTCATAAAATTATATCTAGTTAATTTCATTGCGGGTTCAGAGATAGTTGAGTTTGAGTTGCATTGTCGCAGCATTTAATTTGCTTGTTCTCCAATTTGAGGATAGTGTACCATGCAAACAGTTAGCTTATTCGGACTCCCTGCTATATTAGGAATTAATTTCAACGGAATACATAATGATAAAAATAAAACTATAAACCCACCTTCTTAGTCTCAGCATTCTTGCTAACATGTATAACCTTCTTCTCATAGAGCAGATGCACGACTTTCGTACAGACAACGTCGCCGTTATCTTCACAGGGTCCATTCGTTGAGTACACTTCGTACTTATGCTGACCAGTCTCGTTCCTGTCTCTTGATGCTAAGTAGGTGCAGTTCCCGAGGAACGGAAGGTAGTCACCTTCGAAGGTCACGTACTTGGCTGGGGTGCCTACACCGTTACAGGCGCCTAGGAAGAAAGTGGCGGTTTTAGTTTTTAAGCGAATAGTTAGGTCGGACTGCCTCGTTGGTTTAGCCGTCGGAAGTGCTACTGCAGAGCATGTGGTGGTTCAAAGTCAAAGTAAAATTATTTATTTCAAATAGGCACATAAAAGGCACTTTTGAACGTCAAGAATAACAAAAAACAATAGAATTGATTCTAGTTGCCCCTTCCAAAAGGTAGTTTCGTATGGAGAAGAATGGGCAAGAAACTCCATCGTTACTCTTTTAAAAATGTTTCACAATATTTTGTTTAAGTACATTAATTATACAACGTGGAGACGACAATATGACAATAAATTCAATTGCGTATAACTAATGACGTTCGCAGTCTTCACACGAAAATTCAATCAAATATATCCAATAGTTTATTGGCTATAGCTACTTAAAGATTGGCAAAACCCATAGTCGGCACCCCACTGCTATTTAGTTTGTTAGAAAAAATCACTTTTTTAATTTCGATGCTAGAATTTATTTGATCGTTTCAAAATGCTCTTATGCATTAGTATTGCCAGTGTTTTCATTTATTGTCGTATTATTGTCTCCACATTGCATGTGAAGACGACGCACCTTGAATAAAATGACTATACCACAATAGGTAAAAACAATTAAAAATTAAGCAATGTGTGTTCGATGTGGTGGGTTCGATTCCCGAGTCGGGCAGTGTTATTGTTCGGTATTTCCATCTGGAATTTGTCAGTAGCAGCCCGGAGTCTGGGGGTCTACTCCGAACATAAATCCGAAGTATCGGCCGAATGTTCGGCCGTTGCTTGACTACGGCTAACTATGGCTGACAACGGCGAAAGAAAAAAAAAACGGCAGTCAAAGAGATAAGCCAAAGTCAAAAATGTGACTAAGTCGGGTAAGGATTCAAAGTCAAAAAAGGAAACTATGGAAGTTATAAAAAGGCCGAACATTCGGCCGATACCTCGGATTAACGGTTCAAAATAGACCCCCTGGATTGGTGCCCAATTCATGGCATTAGGCTCACCCTGTATTAAATGGGTCTTAAACATAGTTGGCGAAATGAGGGTGTACTATTGGCACACCTCTACCAACCCTTTGGGGAATACAGGCGTAATGTGTGAGGAGTTTTTTGAGTCACATTTTCCAAGATTACTTTAGCCTACGGCTCATTTGCACCACGGGTCATTAATATACAGGGTTATTTTTAAAACGTCAATAACCTCTTAAGGGGTCATTGTACTCATCATTATGAACAACTTTTACTATGGTACCAAAACTGAAATCGCGAAAAAAAAACCAGTTGTTCCCTACATTCGAATAATTCGTTAAATGTAGGGAACAGCTGATTTTTTTTTTGCGTTTTCAGGTTTGGTACCATAGTAAAAGTTGTTCATAATGATGAGTACAATGACTCCTTAAGAGGTTATTGACGTTTTAAAAATAACCCTGTATTCATATTTATCTATGTTTAGCGTTAAATGCATTTAGTGATTTGTAGTGCAAGTGGGCCTAAGAAGTCATCACTTCTTACGCCCACTTACACTACAAATAAGACAGCCCCGGGGCTGTGTTATGTCTATGTTAACTGTGAGTGTTATATTTTAATTTCGATAATTGAACTGTTGTTGTATTATTTAAATAATTTTCTTAGCTTGTGTACTTAATTTCAATAAGTTAAAAATGTTTGCTTAGACCTACCTACTTATCTATTTAAATATTTGTATGCCATTGTATAAGGCAAGCATGACGACCTGTATAAAATACTTTTAACAACTTGCATGCTACTTATTTTTTTTTCTCGAGTGTATACTCATGTTTGAACAAATACAAATTATCTTATCTTATGCACCATTTTACCTGCTGATTCTTAGCCTGTTCATGTTATTTCCTCAATACTCACAATCTAGACATTCAGTAGGCGGTATACACTGGTCCTGCCTCCTCAGCTTGCCCTCGGGACAGTAGCAGCCTGGGAAGCACTGGCCGTCTTCAGTGGGACAGGAGTGGGTGACTGCGCCGAACTGTGAACATGTCGGCTCGCACTGTTTCCGGTAGCAGTCGTAGTGGACTAGGGGAGCTGGGCAGTCGGCAGCTGTGGGGAGCAAAAGTTGATTATTGGACACCAAATTAAGGAAAAAAAACCGGCCAAATGCGTGTCGGACTATGCACAATTGAAGGGTTCCACAATGGGGATTAATTTATCCTAAGAACCAACTTAACATTGTAGTTGATAATGTTCCCCCATACATTCCAACTGAAAAAGTAAATGATAAATGATTTATTTTCTGTAAGTAGGGTTGTACAAACACTTTTGCACGTCAATCATATTAAAAAAAACTAGATGAGGTGGGCGTTTCGTATCTGACTACTCTGAGAAGAAAGGCCGAAACAAACTCAGAGGTCACAGTCTCTTTTAAAGTCTAGACATAATCTTGGTCAGATCATGTGAAGACCATGTAGATTGGTGCCTGAAATGATCTATTGATGAAAGAACCACACAGATTGAGGGGACCCGTCCAGTCAGTGCACGCATTTGTCAGTAGTCATGCAGCTCAACTCAGAACTTAAGGAGCTCAACGATTCAACGAACAATACCAAAGAAAGGACATTGTGATATGTAAGTTTGTACGCAGAATATTGAGAGATTCACCATGCTATTTTAAGATCATAGACTTCTTATAGGTTTTTCTGTAATCTATGTTTAGGTAATGAAGTATTTTCTGTATTTTTTTTTTAATTTTAGGCTAAGTAGTTTCGGAGTTAAGAGGGAATGGTCAATGTTCATCTATTTTCTTAAATAAGTTTAAAAGTATTTATTTTAAAATTAATATCTGAAATCCTGAAAATTATTTTGATAAGTTAATCTTACAACCGGTGCAAGTTACCTAGGCACCTGCCGCTGTGACGTCACTCGTTCGTACGGTAACAAAGATGTTATCGCTACTGAACGCACTCGACGAACACGAATGCACTCTGTGGGCCGCTTTCCCGCACGCCACCCCGGAGCAGATTCCAGCGAGCTACATATATACTCCATTTGAAATAAGATTAGACATATAAATAAACCTTTTTTACGGTCCGTTTACCCAATTTTGACTTCTATTGCGTTGGCGGCACGACAAATGACAGCTGTAATAAACAGTTGGTATTGTAAACACTTTTTTGCTTTTAATGCCATCCTTATGCCTACGGAATAGAAGTCAAAATCGATTGAACAGACTGTAAAAAAGTGTATTTAAATGTCTAATCTTATTTCAAATGCAGTATAGTTAATTCGGAGGAGCTCGTGGCTAAGTAAAAACAGTCACACGGGTCGATCCATCAGGTTAAGCTACGCTTGCCGGGGTTGGTCCGTGGATGGGTGACCATCTTTACATACCGAGACTCCACCGTGCCTCGGAAAGCATGTTAAACCGTTGGTCCCGGCTGTCATTCGTGGATCGCGAACCCGAAAGTCAAGTCTGTCAAAGTCAGTCTTACCAAGGGGTTGTGGAGGCAGTCACTCCATGTCAAATACTGGTATTCAGCTGGATCCAGACTAGACTGGACGCTGACCACAACCAACATAGTTGGGAAAAGGCGGGCAGATTGTTTTTTTTTGTACTACGTAACCAAGTGAGTAAAATGTTGCTTCGTTAGAACCAACATGTTACTCTCCACAATGATGCATTGCTTTATGTCTTTCAGTTTTTATTCAGTACCGGACCATAGGTTTTTTTTTTTATTCTTTAATTTTATAAGAGGCTTTTATCCACAGTGGCATGCCAGCCTCATCATAACTTAAACTATTCTAAAAATACAATAATAATAACAAAATCTACAAATACAATATAAATTATTAATGCCTAAACAAATTAGTAAATAGGTTTGCTATCTCGGGTGAAGGCTGCGCCAAAACTTTAACATATCTACCAATATTATATTTATTACCTTTTGCCGCACTCAACAATGTTTCTCTTTCCTTCTTAGTCTTAGGCCCGTATTAATAGAGTGTTACTCAGTACTCAAGCATTACTTAAGACTAGAGTCAAGCCATTGGATTGGTTGAAAGTAAATCAAATAACCAAACTTGTGGGATGGGTAGTGACCAGAGCGTAATCTATGAAACATACCATAGAAGGTTGAGTTGAGTAAATACTAGTAATGCCAATTAATGCGATTTTGAATTAATTTCATTAGCGTGTGAACTCTTGAGTCTTAGCGTGTTAATTACTATTGCTATGCTATTTGCTAATGACGATAATTAATAATAATGAAGTATGTCAATTTTGTTATAAAACGAATTAAAAATCGCGTTCGCGTTTAGTTTACTCGCCGACTCGCCGATAATTAATAGTTATTTATGATATTAGGGCGGTAAGTTGGTCTTTACAAACGAGTAGACGAATGTAAGGGCTTACCATAGTCACGAGTTTGTAAAGACCAATTTCCGCGCGTGTGTCATACAACGTTTTTCAACACATTTGCGAGAAAACAATACAATAGGTAATAAAATAAGCCATCAAAACATTTTAAGAGAATGATTGAGTATGTCTTCGAGTCTTCCTTTATTGTACTTAAATCACACGACTTTGGCGGCTCATTTAAGATATCAGGTGCAGTAGATTCCATATTAATATCGGATTCCTCGCTTGAACAAATATTATTATTTTGTAAATATCAGTCGGAAAGTCGCAACAATCTTGGACATTTCTAATAAGAAAATGGCGCGAATTTGCCAATGGCGCCACGTGCACATGATGAAAATTAGTACTACATCTTTGGTCTCATTTTCTCTTTAATAATAAAGTGAGATATAAACGTATTGAGCAAAAGCGCTTCCAAGAAGGTTCGATCATTCAGCTTATTTATTCTCGTAATTTGAAACTCCGTGGTGGAATTCTTATATAATTTTTATGGTAATTAAAAAAAAAACCGTAAAGGATACGCACGGCGCTATACAACGAAGAGGGCGGTAAAATATGTACTTAGGTGAGAGAACCTATTTTACCGCCCGTTCCGTTGTAGGTGCGTAATTTTTAACTTTCGAACAATGTATACAGGCTTCGTAAATGCATTTTTTGAGCAAATGTGTGAAAAATATATTTATAGCACACCACGCTACCGCGCTGCACGCGCATGCGCGATTCCGCGACGCTCTGACTATTCAGAAAAGTATTCGCTTCGCATTTCACAGATTTTCGCGACTACATTTAATTTGGTAAATGCTAAATGATCATACACACGCTAACAATGAATGCGAATGCTCATTAATCCATCACTACTAAATACTCACGGCAGTCCATCATCATCCTCCAATTGGACAGGTCTACATTCTTGTCGGCGGCGAGACATTCAGCCACCAGCTGTTCCACTAGCAGACAGCGACACTCCTCCTCGGTGCGATGGGTTCCGTTCACGATCAGTTGTGAACACTCGCAGATCTTCTCTAAGCAAATGTTGCGCCATTTGTGCAGGTTGAGGACGTTGCCGCATTGGGAGAGGGGTTCTTTCCTAGAGGGCAATAGAAAATATAAGTATTTCGAAAAGAAAAAAATAATTTCGTTTTGCTAAAGATGTAAGAACTGGCGGAAAAATATATGAGAGTGTAAGATACGTCGTTTTTTTTTCCCCATGAACGTAAGTCATCATTCGGTTTTTTCGGTTTTTCTTACTAAATCGCCCTCCATTTGGACACTAAAATTGAATCGAACTTTGACCTAAGACCTGTTTGTTATACAGTTCATAATTCCCTTGGTATTTTAATAATGATATGATTGCTAAAACCGATACTCAGATTCAATTTATTTACTAAGCATCATATTAATTTTAGTTATTTTTTTTATATGCACGAATTTCTGTAACAATAATTTTTTTTTATTTCTTTCTTTTAGGCTAGACCAAGAAATCTTTAAAATATAGGCATATATAATTTAAAAGAAGATGCAGTGACAAAGATTGAAAATAGTATGCTCAGATGGTTTGGTCATGTGAAGAGGATGAGTGAAAGGCGACTAACAAAAGGTATTTATAAAGCAGAGGTGAGTGGAAACGCCGGGAGGGGACGCCCTAGAAGGACATATAGTGACCAAATTGGTGATATTCTTCAGAAAGGTCAGGTGCGTAGTACTCGCAACCGGCGTGCGTGTATGACCAGATGTATGAACGTAGGCGAAGCAAAAGGAGTATGTAAGGAGCGTAGCAGGTGGCATTCTATAGTTTCTGCCTACCCCCATGGGAAGAAAGCGTGAGTTTATGTATGTATGTATATAATTTATTTTTATTTTGAATGACTATGCTTACGTTATAACTTCACACAGCTCCCAAGCCTTCTTCTGCTTCTGATCCGAGATGATCTTGGTCTGGCACGCATTAGCGGGCAGGCCAGGCTTGGCCCACGCTCGGCCAAACTCGTCGATGCTGGTCGCCAGTCTTCCATCAGGAAGGCGCCTGTCGTTGTTAGGTTCGCCGTCGAAAGCACCGCATAGACCATCTACAGCTCCCATGTAGCTTTTGAAGACCTGGTAAGGGGAGCGTTTTAAAGTTATTTTCACGACAATCTGATTTTATATAAGTAAGTAGCCCAGTCGTATAGTCAGCCCCAAAATGATGTATACAGGGCAAGGAACCATTTCATTGTTAACAACCTTTGTTCCTTACCAATGTATCCACCCCATCATCATTTCAGCCGAAAGACGTCCACTGCTGGACATAGGCCTCCCCTAAAGGGGGGGTTTGCCATAATCGCCACGCTTGGTAGGCGGGTTGGCGATCGCAGTATGGTTATAAAAATGCATAGAGAACGCTGCTGCCCATTCTCTAGTAAGTCCCTTAGTCGCCTTTTACGACACCCACGGGAAGAAATGGGATGGTGCTATTCTTTACGTCCGGCACCACACGGAACCCATTAAAAGATACAATTATACAAATAAGTACATGAAGTATTTCAATTTTTTGTGGTGATCATAACAAGGTGCAAGAGTACCCTAACCCCTGAACTAGGCGGGAACCCGTATCTCAGGGGATACCCTATTTATTTATAAAAATTTAAAACTCACCCCAATCTTAATATCTCCTTCTGAACTATACAGCACGGTAAAGTTGTACTTTCTAGACTTGATAGCTATGCCATTTCCCAGCCGGCCCACATTGAAGCTGTTCTTCTGGAAACAGATCTTACTGGTCTGTTCCACCGTATACTCGTAGTTGTCGTACTCTATCATCATGTTCGGTTTGACCAGGATCAGCTGGTCATCTTGCAGGATTAGGAGCTCGTTCTGGCAGCCGTCTAAGCGGCATTTCTTGCGGACTGAGGGGAAAAGTATGTTTTAGTTTTTGAAGAATAGTTGTGTATCAACCCGTTCATCCAAATTAGTGTCTCCTTTCATTGTGGTAGAGGTTTTAGAGTGTGTCTCATGTTCAGGCTTTATAAAGTCTTCAAGCGTCTGAGTAAATCTGCGTATTTGTTATTTCAGTTATCCAAGAAAGTCAATAGTGAAACTTTATTAACAGCTTACCATGGATTGGTCGCATCTATTCTGAGATATGGTATTGTTTTTTGGGGACGGATAGTTGCGTTCCTTACTTTAAAAAATATAAAATACTAACGTTGCCATCTTTGTACATATTGGAAACTGCAATATTTGTAACAGTCAATCAACATTTATTTGGAAAATTTTCATCAGTTAAGAGAACACCAATCCGTGCCCAATATGAAAACTTATTATGTCAGTATAAATGCATAACTGCATTATTGAAAAAGAGTTTCTTCGGTAATGCTCCAAATATTTATAATAAAATACCTGACATTATTAAATCTATGCCTATAAATAAATTTAAAAACTCCCTTCAGGGGTTATTAATTGACAAATGCTATTACAGCGTGGATGAATTTTTGAATGACATTGTTATTTAGAAGTCTGATTGTGCGTTTTTATTTTTGTGTGTCTCCTATTGGTGTAATGTAACTGAATCTTTGGCATTATGATGTAATTTGATTTCTGGTCTTGTTTCGATTTTGACATGATTTAATTTTATTTTTGGAATTCTTTGAATTTTTATGACATTGTGATTTTAATTTATTTCTGGTATTTGTTTGGACTATGACATTATTATTTAATTATGTTTCTAGTATTGTTTGGATATTGACATTGTTTTTTTTTTCTTTTTGTGTTGCTTTAATTTTTTTTTTGTATTATTTGAATTTTGCCATTTTAATTTAAATTCAATTTTATTGTATTGTCTGCTTAGTGCGACTAATTTTGTACGCCATACATGGCAAAACATGTAGCTACCTAACTTACATATAAGACCTAATTATTGTACTCATGTTTTACAAAATAAATATATCTTAATCTTTATCTTCAACAGTGGCAACATTTTATAAGTTTTTTTCATTTTATTATTTTGGCAACATTGTATTCAGTGTCAATGTCATAGTGCCGGTATGACTTTTTTCTATTGAATCTGTGTACTCTTTACCGCCAATACCTGAGGCGGAAACATGTTATATCTTTGGGGATATATTAGTGCAAAAAAAGGTATCAAATTATTTTTCAGTCAAAAAATTAAAAATGTTTCGCCGAATTTATTCTGCTCATCAGGACATGACCTCATTCATCGTTAATTTTACTAGTTTTAAAGTCTTTTTACACTTCTTATTACTGATTTTTTCAAAGAAAATTATCTGCATTTTAAATCGAATGCAGCAGATTTTCAACGATTCCAATGAACCTGATCAAAAATGGTGACTAGCTCATACCGTAGTTTTATTTTCAGTCAGAACTTACCTAATATAGTC
This sequence comes from Tiliacea aurago, assembly GCA_948098905.1. Lineage (NCBI taxonomy): Eukaryota > Metazoa > Arthropoda > Insecta > Lepidoptera > Noctuidae > Tiliacea > Tiliacea aurago. Next base: position 24,593,406 of record OX402585.1, read on the forward strand.
CATGCGTCGAATCTGTTCTCTCTGGCGAGGATGTGGAAGCAGGCGTCATATTTGTACTCGGTGCCGTCAAACGTGTTGAATGTGCGGCCTGTCACGTTGCAGAACACGGGACGTTCGGCTGGTGGCACGCACTCGTATCTAGTGGTGGAATGAAAATGTAAGGTAGCATTCTTGTTGTTTTTAGAGACTATGTGATCGCCATGATGGAACGATGAGTTAGCCATTTTGCAACAAGATGGCATTTAGGAAGTATTTACTCAACAGGAGATGTGATAGGCAAACGGTTTTCACAACCAAGGTTGACTATAAATTATATCGAATGGTCTTCATTAGCTAAGTTAAAAAAACACGAGGTCAAGCCTTTGCCCAGAAGTTTATTGTCACAGTAAGTGCCTACCAGAAGCACTGATAACATTAAGTCAAGTATATTATCAGAAGAACCGTTCTAGTAGAGAGACCTCACACTGATTTAGTACTTCTTAAAATTTTATGAAAATCCTCTACTCTTACAATGTTTGTAAAAATGTGAGCACCATGCATCTACCACTTAATTAATTTATCTATATTTGCTTCATTTTTAATTGTGTTTACCTATTGTGACGTAGTAATTTTATTGTAGGTGGATCGTCTAACACGTTCGCGTGAGCAACCTCATCTCTGAATGCTTGTACTGAGGCGCAACTCTTTCTCCTACAAAGTTATGGCTGGACGCGGCAACGTGCAGCCTAACTGCCGGTGGGGATAATGGTACAAGGGAGGACGTCATAAGACGTTGCGCATGTGTGCGCGCAACTTTTACATGTGTACGTACAAAACTACAAAAATATTTTTTTTATGTCACGCGGCGGTATAGCATATGAAAATCGAATGAGTTGCGGCGCAAAATAGATGCGCCATAGGAATTTGACCGTAAAACAGACGTCCAAAGACGTTCCGTCGAAATAAATATGACAATCTAGAGGCCGTCATATAACGTTGCGCCATTTCATAATTATACCAACACGACGTCGGAAGACGTTGCTCACGCGAACGTGTTAACATATAAATAATTAATGTATACAAAATATTGTAAAACATTTTAGAGTAGTAACGGTGAGTTTCTTGCCCATTCTTCTCCATACGACACTACCTTTTAGAAGGGGCAACTAGAATCACTTTTAAAATTGCCTTTTACGTGCCTATTCGAAATTAATTATCTGACTTTGAGATGACAACAGTTCATGGGGTGGTGTAATGTGTGGTAGGGTGGCCTGGCCTACTTACTGGGGACACTTATTGTATCCTTTAGCAGCAGTATCCAACTTCAGTGAGTAGCCAGGTGGGCAGGTGACCACAGAACAGATGGACGTAGTAGGCACAACTCCAGGTTTGTAGGGAGGAAGCTTCGGGATGCACTTGAACTGCTGGCATTCCTTTTTAGGAGTCTGTGGGGCTGTGTTCACGTCAGGTTTGTCGAGGGAGAAGGCCTGGTTTGGACGAGATGGTGGTGGTAGACCTGCAGAAATGATGTTAGAAAACTGTTTAAAAAGCTGGTAGAAAACGCGGTAGATAAGGTTAATCATTCGAATTGTGTTCACAACCGCGAATTTTTATATGTTGGGAGTTGCCTGCTCTTCCATAGCTACCTATAGAAGAGCCAAGTTTCCTGCTCTTCTATAGCTACCTATAAAAGAGCCAAAACTCGGTACGATAATGCGGTTGTCAAGATGGTGTGTCTTCCATAAAAAAAAGTGGGCTGACCCATTTTAATCTTAAAGAAGCCTTAAAAAGAAGGCGATTTGAAAAAACAATTAAGGCTTCTTTATTAACTGTTGCCTGCGGTTTCAATCTCATTCTGGACTATATTTCGTGTACCCAAATAAAAATAATACATTATTATAAATTACTTTTTTTATTGGTTTTGATACCACTGAATTATAATAAAATTTACTTAATTGGAAAAAGCATCCCATAAATGTATACAGGGTGTTAAAGTAACTGCGTGCCATAGCTTAGGGGTAGGTTCAGTATCGATAAAGGAACACAGAAAAAAAAAAACAAAAAAATTCATTAAACATTAAAAATAAATAAAAATAATTCTCTTCGTACTTTAACGGGCTTAGGACCATCAAATAAAATTATTTTAATTATAAACGATTGCTATTTTAAGTTAGTAGGTACTAAATCAGGTTGATCTTGCAATATCTTTTTTTTTTTTTTTTTCTGGGTTCCTTTATCGATACTGAACCTACGCTTAAGCTATGGCACGCAGTTACTTTAACACCCTGTATTTGTACGCCAAATGGCAAAACATAGAGAACCTGTAATATAACAATTGTAACATCTTGCACACTGTTGTAACCTAAACCCCCTTATTTTTCACGTACAATGGTCCACATGAAGGACTAAGTGCGGAAACCAAACCCTATAACATAGAACATAGAACCCCCTTATTACAAAACGAGGTTTATCTTCAGACCCAGGTTTAAAATATGGAGCCATTATTGAATTTCAAACTTTATTCAGTCTAAGATAAAGTCCCAAATACAAAACTGACAACTTAGTACCGAACCAAGTTTTCAGTTTTTTTATAAAGAAAGGTATTTCAATCACAGTTACGTTCTTATTACAAAAACTAGCTCCATGGTTTAAGCCATGTCAAAATATAATAAATCTTGTTTTGTAATAAGGCCGATAATGTTTATAAATAAAGACTATTGATTGATTGAAAAATCGTAATCTTATGTCGTATTATTTGAGTCGTGTTAAGCTCTCTGTCATGATATAAGCAGAAAAGAACGTCAAGAAATAACAAACAACGTGTCTTTTAAATGCGAATATAATATTAAAAAATCGCTTACCATAACCTCCTTTAGAGTATCCTCCCTTAGAGTAACCACCCTTCGAGAATCCAGTCTTGGCATATCCTCCCTTAGAATAACCTCCTTTAGAGTACCCTCCTCTCTGGTACCTCTGGTAGGAGTACCTAGGTCTTGGCGGTGGTAGTTCATTAGCAGAACCGTATGAAGGTCGAGAGGAACTGGGTTCAGTGGTGGTGTAGTGGATGCTGTAGCCAGGAGGACATTCCACCTTTGGACATACTGGAGCTGAAAGAAGTAGTGTTCGTTATGATTTTAGTGGATTGTTTAGTTTTGGTTAATTTTGAGTGTTAAATTGTTATGTTGAGTTAAGTCATAGATTTGGAGTCAAATTGCCAATAAGAAGTCGTTTGGTGTTAGTCATCGTTAGCCAAGTTTGGTGTTAGCCAAGTCATGGCGTATGGTTTTAATTAAGTACATGTTTTCTATGCAAAACTGTCGTCATCAACATCATCATCATTTCAGCCGAATGACGTCCACTGCTGGACATAGGCCTCCCACCAAGCACCGCCACTTCGACCGGTTCTGTGCGGGGGGGGTGCCATAATCGCCACGCTTGGCAGGCCGGTTGGCGATCGCAGTATGGTGTTAAAATGCATAGAGTACGCTGCTGCTCGTTCTCTAGTAAGTCCCTTAGTCGCTTTTTACGAAGAGCCGAATTTTGTTAAGTACCTGGTACTTTTGACGGGCCTACACTGTCTTCTCATACCTATTAACGCTGTGGTTTAAAAACATTGTAAAAGCCAATTATTAATAGCCAAATATAACCGTGGAGTTTCTTGCCGGCTCTTCTCCATAGGAAACGAACAATTGGAACCGTGCACCTAGCTTCTGACGTTTCATAAGTGCCCATGTAGGCTTATGTGAAATAAAATATTTTGATTTTGATTGAATGTTCGGCCGTTTCCTGACTACGGCAGACTACAACAAAACAAAAAAATCGACTGTCAAAGAGATAAATCAAAGTCAAACACGTGACTTGAAGTCGGGTAAGGATTCAAAGTCAAATAAGGAAACTTTGGAAGTCAAGAAACAGCCGAACGTTCGGCCGATACTTCGGATTATCGCTTCGGAATACTCGTTAGCAAAAAGCAAATGGACGAAGCTCTTTTGTTTAGAAATTGTTACTAGGATTAAACTGCCATCAACAAGGTTTGCTTGGCGACTTGGTGCCAAATTAATGACGCCAATTTAATAATTGCAAAGGGCTCAAACTCAGTTCATGGAAATAATCAGTCCTTACCACGTGGTTTAGTATTTATTTTGTGGTACTTTAATTTAGTGTGCCCATTAGTTTTGATGAGGCGACGTTGGTAAGCTCCTCTTCTTGAGGATAACATTCTTGAATTGGACCGATACTGGCCAGCAAAATGGTGCCCTAAAACCATATACACATCATTGTTTTTCGTCCAGTTCAATGCCAATTCAATAAGTCAAAATTTGGAATTTTGCTTTCATATCACAGTCCTGTCAATTTGTTAGATGGATATGTAACGTATATACATATAGATTCATTGTTAAAAGCTTATCTTACACCTGTTCACCATTTCTGGATTTATAAAGAGTCTTTAGTAAACGGAGTGATTTTTGTGTTCTTGTCTGCAATAATAAAAATATAATGTTTTACAGTCATACTTCATGTTTTGTTTTTATAATAGTAATAGCTGCGCCCCGCGGTTTCACCCGCGTAGGTCTCGATCCCATGGGAATATAGGGATAAAAAGTAGCCTATATGTTAATCCAGGGTGTCAGTTACCTCGATACATAATTTTATCAAAATTGGCCCAGCCGTTTTTACGTGAAAGATAACAAACATCCATCCATACTTACAAACTTTCGCGTTTATAATATAATATATTAATATAATATTATTATATTATATTATATATTAATATAAGTAGGAAGTAGGATAACTGTCATGCATGAACAATTTACCTCATTAATCAAATAAAACTTTAAAGCCACTAGGGCTTTAAAGTTTTATTTATGAATGGTAATCTGTGAACAGCACTGTGGTCTACATTATTACTTTTATGTTTTTCTGTTTGTAACATAATATCACGCCTTGTTTCCCCGAAGGGTTAGGCAGATCCATAGTAGGTACCCACATTTCACCAGTTATATTTAAGTCCCATATGCAATAGGGCGACCCTATTGCCATCAACCGGGCACAAATCTGACGCCAAAGACTACGGGCTGCTACTGAGAAATTCCAAATGAAAAAACCCAATAACGCTTTGCCCGACCTGAGAATCGAACCCAGGACGGCATATTATGTTCAACAGTAGCGCTTGCAACCACCAGACCAACTAAGCAGTCAAAATACTGGTAAAACAGGTCACACTGACAGTTAAACTCACTCTATCATCACATACACACACTCATCAGACATTCAGACATTTTAGAATGCACCCGTATATCGGGCTTGGGGCAGGTAGAAATTTGAAGTGATTGCTTACACTTGCTTGCATAGACTTTTATAAATATTTTAATTTTTAATGGCGTGATTGTTTTATAACATTTTTATAACATTTTTTACAGTTTACTTTTACTTTTTATATTTGACATTTAAATTTTTGTAGATTCAGACATATTTTATTGTGGTATTTTTTTAATGATTGATTATTTTTATTTAATTTTATTTAATGAGTTGTTTAATGTTTAAATTTATTTGGTTGTTAATGTATGGTCTATTTCTATTAATTTTTGTTTGGCAATGGGTGTAATTTACCTGAAATACATGAATTTATTATTATTATTTATTATTTATATCTGTAATTTTTATCGTGTACATAATAAAGAGTATTCTATTATTTTCTATTGAATTCTGTCCTTCGCTACTCACGTTTAGCCGTAGTAACAGCACCAGCAACCGTCGCGGGTGTTTGAGTCACTACCACCGGCTCAGTGACCGTGGTCCGCGGCGTGCTCACCGTGCTGGTGGTACAGTCCTTCTCATCGTCAGGGCAGTCCTGCAGCCCGTCGCACCACTTCTCTAGAGGTACGCAGATCTTGCTTGTGGGACAGATCTTGGTGCCAGCTGGACAAGGCTCGCAGATGCATTCACAGGTTGATTGGGCGAGTTTTGGTACTAGGTCCTAGAGAGAATAGTGTGGATTTTATAGTTTGCTGTTTTCCGTGTTTTCGCTCGTATCCTAGAAGAACTTAAGAACTAGAAGAACTGCATATAGCAGGTTACGATAAAAGTACCCTACGTCTTTTTCTGGGTCATGTTTGAGTTCAGCATCTAATTTCGTTAAAATCTGTTCAGTAGTTGAGACATCAAGAAGCAAGAAACAAAAGAACGAAGTCATGTGTGTCGTCGAACCTGTACTTCTCCTTACAGACATGAGGATGAGAGACCAAGCAGAGGGAACATTATAGGCAGATTATAATTATGTTTTAATTCAAAAGCATTGACTGCTGACTATTTAATAACACGCGGGGATTTGCCTTGTGTTAACCAACATTTAAATCAACTGTTTCAGTTCTTTATTTAAAATTTCGCTAGAAAATTTTACATAAACCAACTGTTTAAATATGGCTTGCTGCGGTCTATCTGACCACACACCGACCGCGACTGACGACGTGTATCCGTCCGTCACCGACGACGGCCGAATGCTATGTTCGTAAACACACGGGCGCGGTCTCGCTCGCACGCCTGTGCCACCCGCGACGGTAAACAGCGACGGCAACAACGAACGTTTTGGCAACCGGCGACGTTTCAGTCGTCCGTTGTGACATCACCACACGCTGTCAGTTACGTCTGACATTTTATGAGACCCTAGCTTAAGCGGTGGTTTGAATGTTGGTAAGACAGGCCTTAGAACATTTAATAGAACATTTTTTTTTTTACACGGTTTAAAATAAAAACAATTACATAAATCAAAGTCTATACAAACATAACACATACACTAATTAACACCAATTAAATACTATTGTTTTCACAAAAAATTTGGAACATAACCATTAAATTGGAAAATTTACTGGCGAACAGATCGCAGTCCGGGTTGGCTTCCACGAGCTTATTTAGTGCGGTCAACACGCGCGGTACGAGATACGCAACACGGGCTGCTGTCCGACACGAAGGCACGCCTAGCAGTCGATGTTTTCTGCCACGGAGATAATTATTCGGTGTATAGAGTCGAATCAGCTCATTATCTTCCACACTTTGAGCATAACGCCTACCTGGCCACATCTGGTCTCCAGCATATGATATCCCAGACATCCTAAGAGGAACTTGGTAGGATAGAGGTAGGGATAGTACCCGAGAGTTCTTCTGTAAAGAAAACGCAGGAATGCTTTTTGCACTTTTTCTAGAAGAAGCCTTAACCATCTCTACCTGAGTTTACGCAAACAAACTAGAATGACTGCAGTAGGACAATACAGCAGTTTGGAAATAAAAAACCTATGTAAGAAAATCAAAAAATTGTAATTATGTGTTGTTTTAATTATGAATTATTATTTTATTAATTATTGCTATTTAAATTATAATTGTGTCGAAATTGTCTGTATTTTACTGTTTGTACACATGGCTACACATCAAGCTATACATTGGAAATAAGCTGATCTCGCATTGTATAGGACTTCTGTACAATGAGAGGTCAGCGTATACTGGAAATGTATAGCTTGATGCCGTGTGTACATAAATAATAAAATAAATAAAATCTGAGTAATTACTTTCTTCTATCACTTACCGGTGCACATTTGCATTGTTTAACGGGTTCGCAAGCGGTGATACCGCCGAGTTTACACACACATTCGTCGCAGTTTGCACCACGGAAACTTGATCCTACTGGGTACCTGTTGAATTTAACATGTCATATTTTATAATCTGCACCCTAATTGCGAAGCACACTCACAAACACAATCGCTTTAATTTTGACAATTCATAAATATTAACTGTCAAATTTCTCCAAATAATTTTAAACCTTAAAATGCTATGGGAAATTCAAAATTGAATGAGAAAATTTTACAGTTTATCGTAAGTTGACGTGATGGCGACTGTACGTTGTCGTGCGACGATTTTTTTCAAACATGTAGTAATAGTTATTTTTTTTTTTTTTAATTACTGTGATCATGACTGTGAGGGAGTTACCTACACAATTACGGGACTAGTAAAATTATTTCCGTAAGTAAGAGAAGTCTAGTTACTAAATTCGAAATGAAAATGAAATGAAATTTATTTGCAAGAGTTGTAGTACAGACGCCAGCACATCAAGCTACTACAATCTGTCAAATTTCTTTAACAGATTTTCAACTTTATCCCTACAGTATAAGGTTCAAGGTTGATTGGGAAAATTTTACAGTTTGTTTTGGGAAGCAGGACCTGCTGGCGTCTGTACATTACAGATCACTCGACTCAAACAACGACGACGACGACGACTTCGACTTCAGTTCAATCGGGTTTCAGTTCTGACCTTTTTTTAGATAACTTAGAAAACGGCTAGGCAGAACAGTATGCGTTGAATTAAGGTCTTTACTATAGTGATCTTCTGTAAACAACCAATCTGCCTGCAGCCTCTTCCTAACTATGGTGGGGTCGGCTACCAAACTAACTGGTTGCAGCTCAATACCAGTATTTTACATGAAGCGACTGCCTATCTGACCTCCACGACCCAGTTACTGGGTAATGCGATAACCCTTGGTATCGCCGCCGGCACGTAACTTGGCAAGGTTTTGGGGTAGTGGGGTTATGTTCGCGCATAGTACACTCATGCAACAAAAAAAAAATCACTTTTATTGTTTGTGATTATTCTATGGTTATTGGCATCATTTATTTTAAACATGTCCGTTTAGAAAAAGTTATAGGAAGGGGAGGAATTCGTGAAGTTTATTAGGTGTTCTAAATAAAATAGATACTAAAATATTTTTAGTTATTGTGGCCTTTCAAAAAATAATGTTAACGAGAACTAAATGTCAATAAACTTCATTAGTAGCTGCCGCAAAAATACACTCGTAAAATAAACTTAATTTTAATAATAAATAAACTTAATTCGTAAACAAAAATTCAACAAAAACAAAGGGTATCATTTTAGTGCACGTAAGTGTAATCGGGAGCGAACGGAACGCGGGTCGAGGTGCGGGAGGCGAGTGTCGACTGACGCACCAATCGCGTGCTCGGAACGGTGCTCCCTCATTCCCCGCGTCCCGCTTGACCACCATTTAGACCTACGAAATGACTTCTGCGCATCTAACTACTCTTGCCAACTTACGTGCCGGGGACTGTAAGACTGGTTGCCAGACTTTTGGGCTTCTGACAACCCCTCACGACTGTCAAAGATCCACGTATGACAACCGGGACCAACGGCATAACGTGCTCTCCGAGGCACTGAGGAGTCTCTGTAGGTAAAGATGGTCACCCAAGGACGGACCAACTATTAAAAAAAAACGTCTTATGACTACGAAGTTCTCTGCAAGAGCTGCAAAAAAGCGATTTGCAGGGAGCATATTGTTTCTATGTGCAATATTTGTTCAATGTAGGTTATTTCTATCATCATCATCATCATAATAATTTCAGCCGAAAGACGTCCACTGCTGGACATAGGCCTACTCCAATGTTACAATGTTAAAATGCATAGAGAACGCTGCTGCCCATTCTCTTGTAAAGTCCCTTAGTCGCCTTTTACGACACCCACGGGAAGAAATGGGATGGTGCTATTCTTTACGTTCGGCACCAAACGGAACTTAATAAGGAAGGTTATTTCTATAACATATGATATTGGATAAAGATAAAACTAAAACTGCTAATTAAGGTTTTGTGTCATAAATGAAGTTGATTATATAAACATATTGGTGATTACGTTACTCGAAGTTAAGGTTAGTGAGCTAGGTTAAATTAATAATGTTTTTCTTATTTGACATTAGTATACCGGCAATTTTAATTTCAACAAGGTTTTAACTTTTATTATTTTAATCATATTTTATAATGTTTTTTTGTTAATGTGAGGACGTTGTAGACTTAACAGACTGTAGATCTGTAGACCATTTTCTATTTTGTTAAGTACCTGGTACTTTTGACGGGCCTACGCTGTCCTCTTACCTATTAACACTGTAATTTGAAAACATTGTGAAAGCCAATTATTTTTAAAAGAGTAACCGTAGAGTTTCTTGCCGGCTCTTCTCCATAGGAAACTACCAATTGGAACCGTGCACCTAACTTCTGAAGTTTCATAAGTACCCATGTAGGCTTATGTGAAATAAAATTACTTTTGATTTTTGAATGAATTAGCTGCAACTGTTTGCACTGTACTCACGACATAAACGACTTGATACAGGGACACTGGTCCCTAGTGACGCAGTTCTCTCCGTCATAGTATTTCGCTGGTGCCTTGCAGTTGCAAAGGTCTTCATCGCTCTTCTGTACTCCAGGACATATCTCACAGGTTGTACGCTCCGTAACTATTGGCTCTCGGTAGCGGGATGTTGTTACTTCTGGAAGTTTCTGGGTTATGGCTAAAATAAAATAATAGTAAAATTAATAATATAATAATAATAAATAATATTTTATTGACATAAAAGTATGTTACATTTCTATGGAAGCCCTGACTCCTGCGCTAGGTTGTAACCTGTGTTACAGGAATCAGTGTCTTCTCCCAGTAGTTTTACACAGGTAATGCAATAAAATTTAAACAATATTAATTTTTAAAAAAATATACAGAACAATCTGCTCATAAGCAAGTTTAATATATGAAACAGATTCCAATATGTACAATCAGGGAATGAAAAGGTGAAGCGCTCTGCTCATTTTTTTCTGCCATCAGACTTATTTTTCTTCCGAATATTGCTAATATTATTAATGAAAATTACAATTCGAAAAGGTTACATGCACCCAGTTATAGGAGAGAGGAATGTATTTGAATATTGATCAACATTTTCGTTCCACCAGTGAACAATTTGCATTCAGTGACCAGAATATGCCAGTTTCATAGTTTTGTTTTTTTAAAAACGTTGCCCCACACTGGGAATTTCTCCTGTATTGTGGGTGCGTTTACAAACATTTAAATTCACATACACAAACAGCCAGACCCGGAACAACTACTTGTAGGTCATAGAAAAATTTGTTCCGTGCGGGAATCGAACCCGCAACACGCAGCGCAGCAGTCAATTACTTAACCACTGCGCCAACCGTGTCGTCATTCTAAATAATATTAAACTAAAAAGCATAGCCAAATACTAAAAAAAAAAAACTCACGATAAGGCTCAAAGCACCCAATAGGCTCAATCCTCATTTCAATATTATCCTTCCACGTAATAGGCAACACCTTCAAATACTGCGCATTTATCGGAGGGTAAAACTCAGTAAATTCTGTAGTATCCCTGTCGAAGTTCCCTGGGAACACCTGGTCTGCTCCCGCCCTGTCCACTAAAGGGTTGAAGGTGGACAGGTCTGAGGTGTACATTATCTTGAAGGTGGACACCCAGCCGTAGGGACCGCCTTTAGTTTTGATGCCTGTTATTTTGCGCGGTGAAGTAAAGTTGAACTGCGAAAGGAAATAATTCGTAAACACCTGGCTGGGGGAGATATAATTGTATACAACATGTCCCAAAATTAACGCACCACCTCTTAAGGGGTCGTTGTACTCATCATTATCAACAACTTTACTATTCGACCAAAGCTGAAATCGCGAAAAGAAATCAGCTTTCCATACATTTATGTTCGAACAATTAGGTATGTAAAGTATTTTCCAGGTATGTTTTTTATATTTTTATTATAATGATAAGAGTATTTGAAACACATAATTTCATCTTTTTGTTTTTACAAGCTGTAGTTATTTTTATTTATTTTTTTAAAGTATTGTTCCTACTGACGTCTCTAGTAGCTGAATAGCTTAGGATCTTTGCCACGTTTAACACTTATTTAAAACCTAAGTTTAAAACCAAAATTCAGTAAAATCAAACTGTCAAATTTGACAATTAATTTGTTTACATTTCATACTTTAGCGATTTCCGTACTTTAGTTTAAAGATATGGCATATTAATAAAATGAATGGATTCAAAGACTACTTCTGCTAAGTTCTTCATACCGTCAAGTATAAACACCACAACAAATAGCCGACACAAATTGATTGTGAGTAAAAGAAACCTTAAAAAGGAAATGGTGCGAGGAAGTAAATGTTTAGTACAAGTCTGGGCGGAGACGGTTTTATTGTGAAGATCATTTTAACGTAAGTTAAGTTTTCCTGATACATCGATGTGATTCGACTTGTACTGTCCGCCACTGAAAAACTACACTATTTACTTAGCTGAATAGAATAATAATAAAGTGCTTCATGTAAATTTGACGCTGACATGACACTTGACACATAAAGAACAACTTAATTACAAGAGGCACTGAAAGTTTCCAATTCAGGCTGCTTTGTGACGTCATTTAGAGGTCAAATAAAAGTCAAGTGATTTTAAGTATTTTTGTGAAAATAAGAACGATCTTATAATTTTAAGACCTATTAATAGAAAAATAAGTCTTAGAAGCTTAAAATCTCGAAATGGTTTTGGAATCGGCATAGGTTAATTTTTACTTTACATATCCAATTCGTCAAAATATAAGCAACAGCTGATTTTTATTCGCTATTTCAGGTTTGGTCCCATAGTAAAAGTTGTTCATAATGATGAGTACAATGACCCTCTAAGAGGTTGTGCATTAATTATGGGACATGTCGTATAGATCAAAAAAAATATCTACGTTATTCTGGGGAGTAATCCCCGCTGCCAACATCGCATAAAAATTATTACAAATACGGAACACTTTCGTATTCAACTCCAAAGAACTTCCTGTTCTTCTCATGTATGGAGAAGAACAGGAATTATGGTTTGTGCGAATAAAACAATTACGCCATTCGGAAGAGTTAATTGGGAAATGCTGTTGTGACTATGACAACGATGGCGCGTTGTCACTTCTTTCTACCTACTATGAAACTGTAGTACCGGGCTATAAAAAAATTACAAATCGAATCTTAGACAAAACAAACGTGTTCGGCCAATTGAGCACGCATTGGATATGCTCCAAAGAAGAACCCTGCCGAGTATGGATGCCGTGGATACCCCACAACAACTTTTTGACTTGGACAGGATCTGTTAGATCACAATATAAAAATCTAATGTACACAGGTAGGCACAAAACAGCTTTATTGAGAAAAAGTATTTTGTCAATGGGGCCCGTCATATATAATAAAATTCCCCATACTATTAAAGATCAGTCATTAAGTATATTTAAGAAGAGGCTAACATCATTATTAATTAATAAATGCTATTATTCAGTACATGATTTTTTGACTGATAAGAGTTTATAATGTTATATTAGGTAATCTATTAATTTTAGTGCAAATGTAATAATTTTTTTTTTGTTTATTACTATTTTTAGAATTAGATTATTGTTTTATATTTTAATGTATTCATGCATGAATGATATTTGTTCCATCCATCCACTGTACTTTGTTTATATACTTTTGTTTTTTGTTCAACTGAGTGGATCTAGAAACTTATATACCTACTTATTACCTTTGCATGCCGTAAGGTAGAATGTGGAAGAGCTATTTGTTAAAATGTGAACACCTTATTTTGTACCCACAGTCTTTGCAAAATAAATGATTTCTGATTTCTGATTAGAAAGAACGTGGAACCATTCCTCAAAGTGATTTTGATGAACTGATTTTCAGCATGCCAAATCGCTGTGATTGTGTGATTCGAGTCAATGGTGGAAACACAGATTATTTATTTTTATTTTCACAACAACATTTTTGTCGTCAATTAAATGGCCAAAAAGAGGTTTTTGCCATTTAATTGACGACATTAACTTAGGTTTATAGCCCACAATTTGCAAAAATAGCAATGGATCTAAATTTTTACCAAATAAGCAATAAGTTGTTTACTTAAACATAGGAATTAAAGTAAGAAGCCAGTCTGGAAGACTGCCAAATCCCTGTGATTGTGTGATTCGTGTCAATGGTGAAAACACAGATTATTATTTCTTTTATTTTCACAACAAATATTTAAAAAATTCTCATTTTTGCCATTTAATTGACGACATTGACTTAGTTTAATAGCCCACAATTTGCAAAAATAGCAACGGATCAAGTTTTTTTACAAAATATAGGGATAAGTTGTTAACTTACATAGGAATTAAAGTAAGAAGCCAGTCTGGAACACTAGATTTGGTAAATATTAATTGGATATTTTTTTATAGTTAAACATATAATTGATCCCTAGACACTTTTGATGAGTGTATATACAATGTCCGCCTTATTACAAAACAAGATTTATATTTGACATGGCTTAAACCATGGAGCCAGTTTTTGTAATAAGAACGTAACAGTGATTGAAATACCGTTCTTTTTACAAAACTGAAAACTTAGTTCGGTACTAAGTTGTCAGTTTTGTGTTTAGGAACTTTACCATAGTTGGAATAGAGTTTGAAATTCAATAATGGCTCCATGTTTTAAACCTGGGTCTGAAGATAAACCTTGTTTTGTAATAAGGGGGTTTGAGTTTTCATAATGTGCACATATAGAAATGAGGGAAACTAAACTCGGAATTTTAATTCGATTCCAGATTTGACAATTTCAGTGTTGCAACGTTATGACAAGTACTAAATAGTGACGTTGCGAAATTATTCGATATGGAAATGGAATATTTCCAGATCGATTCTTCTCGTTTATAATTTTACTCTCGTAAACTAAGTATATCAGGAAATTAAATATTTCTGAACCGATAATTTAGTTTTGACGATTAATTAACGATCTGAGACTTTTCTTTTATAATTGTGTGTGAAATAAATAAAAAAATGTGATCATGAAGGAACATGACAAATAAAACAGATAGATGTATTATGGTAATAATTTATTTTATAAATTGTCGCCGTCATCGCTATCGCTATCGCTGTCACTTTCTGTAACATTTATTATAAATGTGTCTGTGATATTGTCAATTAACATATCTAGCCTACTCATTTTTTGCTCTTCTTTGACAACATGGGATACGCATTTAGACCATTCGGTAGCCGTAATTTTTTTAATGCCTTCCTGAAATAAATTTCTCACGTCTGTCAATTTGAAGGTTTTATTATTTTGAGCTACATGCCCCTTTACCTGCGCCCATATCAATTCGATAGGGTTTAGCTCGCAATGGTAAGGGGGCAGTCTTAAAACTGTGATCCCATGTTGTGCTGCCTCACTCAAAGTTCACAAAAAACTATAAACGTAACAACAAACACAACGTAACAACACTTTAACAAAAACCCAACAAAATAACAAAATATCGATTCGCAATGAAATAAGTGCAGTCAGACTGGGAGAATGAAGCCGAATGACACGATAAACAAAATGGCGATAGCTGCACCAGCGCGCACGGGTTGCCAATACTGAAAACTATCTAGGCTCTTTTATTATAAGTTTTGTTTATAATATAAAAACAAAAATATTAACTTTTTATAAAATACAGCAGCGATTACTAATTAATAAATAATTATTATGAATAATTATGTATTTATTTAAATAAAAATCAATAGTTTAGTCTTTAATTGGCACACTGATGGCACACACACTGATTGTTTATCGATTTTTGTGTTCATCACTACACTATTATATGTGGTATCATTATTTCACAAAATGACAGTAGCTAATGTCAAATCTGGAATCGAATTAAAATTCCTAGTATAAGCTTAATTATATCGACGAAAAAAAAAATGATATGTTTTCTTAGATTTATTTTTAATATTTTTTCCGTCGTTAATGGTTCTCTATTGTGTTCCCTAACTTTTTTATCCATAATCTAAAGTGCCATAATTTTTTTTCTCCTAATCATCATTTGTCCGAATAATAACTTGCCCGAACTTAATGTCACATAATACCACATGCCATAAAATTGAAATAAGTACCTAAATACAATATGCCCTAAATTTGTTTATCATAAATATTACAATCTACAAAAGACATAAAACCGTTTTCAATAAAAGTTAAAGTTCTAAATTCAAATTATTTAATGTTTATTCATCCAAATAATATTTTTGAACATGGGTTTTTTATTTCCCTGTAAGCATGCAAACAAGCATACACCATGCATGCAGCATGTAATGAGCAAGCAAGCAAGCATGCAGCATGCAAGCGAACATGCAACATGCAGCAGGCATGGTTTCTGTCACGGCTCCGGCGCTGCAGGGCTCCGGCGGTCTCACGCGAGCTTATCGTCGCAGATGGTTTAACGCTCACCACCGCAGCTTCGTCTTGATGGCCGGCCGGCCTCAGCCACGGCGGCAAGCGTTACAACCACCTGCTCCTCAACTCGCGGGCCACCTCGCGCCTCCGCGCCTACGCGATTCTAAATTACACCCTAGGGGTAGGGCATACAAGACTACGTGGAGTCTGATTTACAGCGATTCGTTTCTGTTACTAAAACCTAATTTTTAGCAAATGCAGCAAACAATTTTAATATAAATGGACCTTCGGAATAATACACATTATATAACACAATACTTAGGACATATTATTATGACTTTATTTCATGCAAAATTAGGAGATTAAATTATTATACTACTCGATATTATGGCAGAATAGTTTTAGAAGTAAAGATAATTATGTAAAACAAAATTTCGAATTTTTGAACATTACGGTTACTGAAAGTTTATAGCAAACGTGTTATGGATATGATTTTCGGACAAAAAATTTTAGGAGAAAAAAGGGAGTACCGTCGTTAATATTAAGCGTATTTTCCTCATTTCGATATGTGCACATTATTGAAGACTCACACTGTATAAATACTATCTGAGCCCACCGACTTGAGTGAAGTCCTTATTTCCTCATAGTGACTGTACTACTCGTATTATTCAGTTACACATTGTATAAAGAAAAGGATAATATTAAAACGTATTATTGAATTACTTAGAACGGCGTATCCTTTGGTGTCCCCTTTAACCCTAAGCTCTAGATAAATAGCGCTATCTTCAAAGGGCAATCATATTGGGCGAGAACTATTGCTGTAATGTCTAGAAACGTTCACATAAGCTGGCTTTAAAGCTTTATTTAATATAACATAACATCAAGTCTGTTTTTCCCAAGGGGTTAGGCAGAGGCGTACCTATAGTGCACCAACAATATCCACTTATCATAGCAACCGGGCACAAATACAGACTCTTAGAAACTCTTGATGGAAAACCGCAATAACACTTAGCTCGACCTGGGAATCGAACCCAGGATGCTCAGCGGTAACGCTTGCGACTACTAAACCAACGAGGCAGTTAAGTTGCAGCTCTAAATTGAGCAATCGTCATTTATATATTTGGTTTTTACAAATTCTCACCATGATCCATTCCCCAGGAGTACTGTAGAGCGGCCTCCACCCTCTGTCTCCGTCCAGAGTGAAGTACTGCCGCGCGTCGTTGTTGGAGCTCACTTCTATCATCTCCACTGGCAGGTCAGCGCCTAAGCCGAGAGGTTCCATGCAGATTTCGGGCGGAGGCTAGGGAAAAATTGTAATAAAAACAATAACTTAATAAAAAATAAGGAAAATTATTTATTCCAGCACAAAATCAAAGTATAATCGACCGCGAAATTGTATTACCACCCTCAATTGAATTTCACTTGCACGTCATAAAAATACCTGTGTGGTCGGGGGACCCCCGTCAGGAACGAAGTTCCTTCTCACGTATGATTTAAAACAAAAAAAAAAACTATTGACACTTGACACTAGACTTTTTTTTCGAAGTTTCTTTTAGCTCGCATAATAATAATTATACTGGTTTGCCCACTCACAGAAAATAAGGAAAATTATTTATTCCAGCACAAAATCAAAGTATAATCGACCGCGAAATTGTATTACCACCCTCAATTGAATTTCACTTGCACGTCATAAAAATACCTGTGTGGTCGGGGGACCCCCGTCAGGAACGAAGTTCCTTCTCACGTATGATTTAAAACAAAAAAAAAACTATTGACACTTGAAACTAGACTTTTTTTTCGAAGTTTCTTTTAGCTCGCATAATAATAATTATACTGGTTTGCCCACTCACAGACGTTTTTAATACAGAGCCATCTAGTAAACTAGTTTTTAGAAGCTCTCATAATCAATAAAATTATTAAAATCACTCTTTCTGTCTGTTTCTAAGTCTCATAGCGTTTTTTCCTTACGTGACGATTTCTACCAGCCAACCTATCGCAAGCCGCGCTATGGACCTTCGTTCCAGAAAATCAACGACTATTATTGCCGTATAACGAAAGTGACAGTTAGATAAATTCAACCTTAGGCAAGTTTTGATGTACTGGGAGTTATTGTCAAAAGTGATAAAGCAAATACGAGGTCGACTATACAAAAATAAAAGTTATTATTTGAAACTTGGACAAAAAGTCTAAATTAAAACTTCCTGATGGGGTAAGCAGAGGTGTCTTATAGTACACATTTCCCCGTCTCTGTTATAGGGAGTGAGCCTATTTCTAACTCGGCAAAGATCTCTAACACTTTTTCCGCCCTGGAAATCAAATCCAGAACCTCGAACTAATCTGTTGCTCTCGAACCAGACCTACACGGCATTCAATTAAAAGGGCTTTCAGAAACCCCTGTTCCTTTCGTCAGCTGTGTTTAAGTCCCGTATAATGGGACGAGTCTATTGCCATCAATAAAACAATAATAATTATGGACAAATCAATTAGTCTAAATTTAATTAATTTAATATAACCAAAAGTTACCTTAACAGTAGTGATAGTAGTGTCCATATCGGAAGGTTTCCTGCATCCAATCAGCTCGAACCTGACGGCGATCTCTTCATGCCACGTCAGAGGCTGCACGCGGTACACCTTGGCTTCTATTGGAGGCTCTATCATCTGCTTTGATGGAGTCTTGTGGTCTACTGGGCCGCGGAATACCTGAGAGAGGGACGTAGAAAAGAAAGATAAAAAAATATTTATAAGTCGGATCCGGTCATTAGTACGGACAAGAAACGGATCGCAAGCGCGCCACTACTGGCGACATCACGTGGTCTACCCACACCTCAGGCGCGCTTCCACAGAGTCGTGATGTTTTGAGCCGATGGTGAGGAGGACATTCAAGATTCAGGGTCTGATCGCATCGGTGTTAACACGTCGCGGAACTGTACTCGATTCGTTGTGCTCAGTTATTGTGGTAATTGTAATTTGTAGTGATTGTGTCAATTTGTGATTTTAATAAACGCTGTGTATCGCACCCAGTGTGTTTTCATTGCACGAAACTGCACGAAACCCACCTTCTGCCCATGATGACCGAATCTAACGGAGTAAATCCTGACGATCCGACATATATTTGCACAAAAGGAGCACACGAATAACATTAGCTATAAATGAAATTTACAAATACAGGCAGCCCACAATATAGAGGTTTAGAGGCATGGGGTACAGGGTGTAAAGTTCACTCATACTCTATAGAAAAGGGAGGATCCTCCGACCCGACGGGTGTTGTGTCTGGTGGGCAACTGCCCGACGGTTGATGTTGGGATGTTGTATATATGCTAGTTGTGCGGTAAACTCTGCTTGCGCTATGTAGGATTTTTGCGTGACGTCAGTGTGACGCGTAGTTCGCATGTAGCGATGTTGATGCCGCTACAGACGAAACCTTTCATAGGTGGTGACGATTTTTCTTAATAAAAGTTTTTGCATACGTAACATTACTTGTTTAAACATGAATAATAAAGTTCCCACTGTTGGAACACAGGCCTCCTCTCTGTGAAAGGGAGTGGGCCGTAATCCACCACGCGGGCCCAGTGCGGGTTGGTAGGTGTCACATGTCTTCGAATTTCTGGTTCCAGGACATGCCGGTTTCCTCACGATGTTTTTCTTCACAGTTTTGAGAGCAGTGGTGATTAAATAATTTACTTACAAAGTAAAACGCCTGTCTTGGTTTTTTTTTTATTTGGGATGGGTTTGCTCTTGACCTAAGTCTAGGTCAGAGGTGACAGAGACAAAGTCAACGATGGAGTGAGCTTACCCAGAAGAAGCCTGTGCACTCTCACTTTTGAAGAGATTAGGGTTGTATGCGTTCGGAAACACAGACGCAGGTAGAGAGTTCCACTCTTTTGCTGTGCGCATTAAAAACGACATTTGGAAACGATTAGTGCGAATTCGTGGAATAGCAACCAGAAAGGGATGGTAACCTGCAGTGCGTCTAGATGACCGATAATAGAAGGGGGCCGGTGGAATGAGGTCGTGGAGCTCTTGGGCACACTCACCGAAGTACAATCTGTAGAACCTATAAACATGACATAACCGCAAATGATGCGCGGCGGAGGCTGGGGGTAGAGGTAGGTAAAGAGGATTATAGCCTTTTTTTCTGTAATGAAATCCTTGTATATGCTAGGAATCCATTGCATTTTACTTTACTATCTTATAAAAAATATCATAGCTTCTTATTCTTCAGAAATAATCATTCATCATTCCAGCCAAAAGGCGTCCACTGCTGGACATAGGCCTCCCCCAAAAAGGGGGGGGGGGGGCATAATAGCCACTCTTAGCAGGCGGGTTGGCGATCGTAGTATGGTGTTAAAATGCATAGAGAACGCTGCTGCCCATTCTCTAGTAAGTCCCTTAGTCGCCTTTTACGACACCCACGGGAAGAAATGGGATGGTGCTATTCTTTACGTCCGGCACAGCACGGAGCGAAATAATCATTAGGGAAATGGAATACTTACTTTCTAACAGAAGACTATTACAAAATATGACTAAAAGCGATCAAAGTTTTTTACGATATCTTCATGTCTCTTTCTTACCCTCGGCTTCCCATCTGGTCCGTTAACGGTGGAGAAGGTGTTGCCATCGTCTCCGTACAACACCTGGTAGCTAGTGACGTACTGGTCAAAGAGCGGGCTGCCCTGCATCACCACGCCATATACCGGTTCCCGACGAGGGAACTGAACTTGGATGTACTGGTTCGTGTCTTGGGTTGCTGGGTGCCAGCTGCCGCCTGGATAAAGTAAACATGTCGGACAAACTTCAGTTTTCAAAATATTGTTTCTGAAGGGTAGAATATTTCACAAAACTGTTTCAAGCAAAAAATTGCTATTTTGGTTTGCAACTATGATGGAAACTTTATAAATGCCTGATCAAGCATCTGTTTAAGAATTCAGCAGGTAATTCCTACGTTTCCAAAAGTAACCGCGGAAAAAGTGTCGTCTAAGGGACTAACCCTTATTCAGCACGATTTTGTATGGAGATGCGTACGCATCCGTTCGACGCGGAAAGCTGAACGGATGCGTACGCATCTCCATACAAAATCGTTGTTTTCTATGGACAAAAGCTGAACAGAGCTGAATAAGTGTGGTTAGTCGCTTAAGGGGACGATAACAGACTTTTAATGATTTTATACTGAAGATCACGTCTAAACGAGTAGTACTAATGATTTAAAAAAAATATATGATAAATTAGAGCATTTTCTCAATAACTTATTATGTGAATATTTTAGATTATTTTATATTACATAGTGAATTTAATTTGTAAATTTATGTCTAACGCGAATAAAAAACTGAGAATGGCGCAAAATCTACCAAGCGTATTTTTATGAATCCTTCACCAATTTAAAGATAATTTAATTATTGATCTTTTAGTATACGCGATTTATTAAAATACCATTTGTTTTGTGTATAATAAATTAACAATGCGTCAAATTGGGGACAACGCTCCTTGCGCCCATCAAGGAGCGTTGTCCCCAATTTGACGCATTGCTATCCTATTACTGGCTGAACGGACGACGCGTTGCGTGAGCTCAGTACAGAACACGCAAGCTAACCATTCAAGGTCACTGGCATATATCTGCGTCTTAATCCGATCTCAACGAGGCCCCAAAAAGCAGAGTATAAATATTACAATATACAAATGTTTTTTATTGGTTTGTCTTATTTTTAGCGTACTCAAAATTAAGACAGTTTTCAAATAGAAGCATTTTGAATACGGGTCTGGACAATTTTAGTTACTTTTAACTCTTACCTGTGACATCTATGGGGTGACCGTTGAGCTTGGCGTACTGCGGCTCAAACAGTCCGCTGGCGGCGGAACTGGCGGAGAACGAGGAGTCGGGGAGGGGCTGGTCTCCCCACATAAGGTCCATGTAGCTGTTATGTAAAGAGAAATTCAGGTTTATGTTATTGAAAAAATAAAATTGTAATGTGGCTTGCATATTGTTTTTGTTAAGGAGCTGACAATAAGCAAATTATCTATTTAGATCATTTGCCTCTTGTCAGCTCTTGTCAGCTCCTTGCATGGCTTGTCTTAAAAAATTATGCCAAAACTAAATAGTTTGTGGTAGCGGAAAAAATAAATGTTATTCTTGAACATATTTCTCAGAACTCGGTTGTTACCAAAACACGTTTAGAAAAAAAAAACTCGATATAAATTAATGGTAAACTAACCCTTTACTTTAAGTTTCAATCCAAAATATCTGTATTAAATATCAACTTACGGGTGGTATTTAATTAATAAAAAGAACGTCTTATTTGTATGCAGAACTAGGTTGGTTTTTTATTTTCGATTACTCAACTTATTTTTGAGTAAATAGATAATTGCTTCATAATTTGCAATAAATTACAAGCGTTGTTACACCACGCTTCTCTTTCTTTTGAATGTAGTCTGACTGTGACAGCGGTTTACCTGTTGTCACCGTCTTAAAGGGTCAGATATGATCAACAACATACTAAGTAAATCTTTATTCGTGGGTCCCGTCCCCATCATGGCTGCGGAGTTTAAGGCGTGTTGGAGTATAGCAAAAACTAATCCACTTCAACACTATCCGAGCCCGCTCACCATTTGACCTAAATCCTTACTGTTCCTTTAGCCTTGCTTGGGACCACACGTCTCACGTAATATTAGTTAATCACACCTTCCATTATCTAAGTAAAAGGATAATAAACACATTATTGAAATCCTTAAGAACGGCCTTTCTTTTAAATGCCCCAATAACCCTAACAGGTTATTTAATTTGATCCTGTATAGCACAGAGGTCTCAATGTGTTGATCTGTCACAGCGGTACCGCTCGTGCGAAGCAGGGGCGGGGCGCTTGTTCAAGCTAAAGTCGTCAATCCCCTTTAGAAAGTATGCAAAACCTCAAATATGATTTCTCACTTGGTTGTGGAGGTCAGATAAGCAGTCGCTCCATGTAAAGTACCTACTGGAATTCAGCTGCAACTGGTTAGGTTGGAAACCGACCCCAACATAGTTGAAAGAAAAGAAAGAAAAATTGTTTATTCTGCACAAACAAAACGCACATTTCAACAAATATAAACATAGTTAAAATACACACATACAAAGTAGCCAAAACCCTCGTATCCAATAAAAAAAAAAAAAAGTCGTTAGGAAAATGCTAGGCAGATGCCTCATCCATGGTTTACTCATTCAATTTTTTTGCATGAATTCATAAACTGGGAATCGCGAATCATTTGCATAGAATGGATAATGAAATTGTGACCTCAACAACTCAATAACATTTTGAAATAAAACCATTTTAGCACCAAACGTGTCACCAATAGAGTTGCATTTAATTTGGCAGTGTCGGGAAGATGTGCTGGGAAATGGGTGGCACAAGGCATGAGAATTAGCGGAGAAACATCTGGCTTTGCTTCTATGCTGTTGCTGCATTATTGTCCTATGTCCACTGCTGGACATAGGCCTCCCCCATAAGGGTGGGGGTTGCTATAATTGCAGTATGGTGTTAAAATGCATAGAGAACGCTGCTGCCCATTCTCTAGTAACTCCCTTAGTCGCCTTTTACGACACCCACGGGAAGAAATAGGGTGGTGAGTCGCCTTTTACGACACCCACGGGAAGAAATAGGGTGGTGATATTCTTTACGTCCGGCACCACACGGAGTAATAATACCTAAACGAAACATTTTTTTAAGATTATTTACTAAATGTCTCACCTGTCGGGATTACACTTAGGCGGTGGAGACACAGTACTCGTTATAATCAGTGGAGCAGCAATCGTAGTCTTAGGCGTAGGCGTACTTGGCGTAGTCGGCGTCGTAGGCGTAGTTGGTGTAGTCGGCGTCGTAGGCGTAGTCGGCGTAGTCACCGTTATAGACTCCGTAGCTGGAGGTGGAGTTGTAGATGCTGAAGTCTCTTCAACCTCAGTGGTTGACGCTAGTTAGATGGATAAAATACTGTAGTATCGCATCAAATTTATCAGAATCATCAGAGTTTATTTCGGTATTTCTTCCTTTTTTTCCGTTATTTTTTATAGGAATTACCGAACTCATCTAGTTTGAAAACATCATTTATTTTTTACTTTTGTTTGTATAAACCTTCTTACAGAAATACAATTTTATTTAAATAATAAAGAAAAATAAAAAGAAAAAAGTAAACAATGGATGCTTGACAATAAAAACCATATTAATATTCAACGTCTTTTTAAATTAGTTTGCGAAATTTCACTGTTTAAGAAGTTGTGATTTTATCAAATCATTTTATTTTTGTTTTATTGCTATTAGGGTGAATTTCACCAATGAAACTGAACGCGATCAGCACAATCTAAACCGCGTTCAAGAGCTGGCAGTGTCATCATTGTTTTCCATTTTGACACTGACAGTTCTTGAACGCGGTTTAGATTTGCTGATTAAGAGGTATATTTGAAAAAAGTTTTTACAAAAAAAATAACCAACTTCCAAAAAAAACACTACAAAGTGAAAAATAACTTTAATTTCGGAAGTCGGTGTCTTTGGATCTGTATTTTAGTTTTATGCCACCGACTTCCAAAATTAAAGTTATTTTTCACTTTGTAGTGTTTTTTTGGAAGTCGGTTATTTTTTTTTGTAAAAAGTTTTTTATTTTTCACTTTTTAGTGCCGAAAAAGAATTTTCCAAATCGGTTCTTAAATGACGGGTGTTATGCGCGAACAAAAAACGCAAAGCAGAGTAAACGAAAAGATAGTTAATGTAGACAATGTAGATACATTTTTAGATTTTTGTTGATTTTTCAAAAACCGCTTGTCCGACTTCGATAAAATTTTCATGGGACCATTTGGGAAGTATACCCTTTCCAACAAAAAAATATTTTTTGAAAACAAAAAAATAACAAACATCCGAATTGAGAACCTCCTCCTTTTGTAGAAGTCGGTTAAAAATACCCTCGTATACTTCAATAAACACACACACTTACTTGTTTTCTTGCATCCAATGAGCTCGAACCTGACGGCGATCTCGTCATGCCACGTCAGAGGACGGATGCGCAGGACCTTGGCTTCTATTGGAGGCTCTATCATCTGCTTCTTTGGACTGTTGTTGTTTGAAGGGCCTTCGAATACCTGAGATTGGAATACTTAGTGTAAACATTTTTTTCTTTCGTAGTTTTGTTATCAGGTGTATTAACTATGCATTCTTAGAACAGGCCAATATTTGCCAAAAAGTGTTGAACACAGTAAGGTTTAGGCACAGCGAATTTCATACGGAACCAAAGGCAATATTTACCTATGTAAGCGTTTTATAATTAAAGGCAAACTCACACATGGCAGAGCGTAATATTAACAGCCAAACCAATAGCAGTTATGCGTACGTTGAAATAAAGTCTTAAATAAATAAACTTGAAGCTCTTGGGGATTCGTCATTTTTTTTTTTTAAACTTGCTCTAACGGTAGGTTTGTTGCAATTTTTTTGGCAGTGAAAATCTAACAGCGCTGCGCCGTATTTCCTATGTCTCAGAAAAACGATTTATGAATAAATTGTTTTTCTGAGACATAGCAAATAGTCCATAAACCATCAGTTCATACCTTGGGTTTCCCATCAGATCCTTTCACGATATTTAAGTTATCAGGACTATCTCCATACAAGACTTCGTAGCTGGTGACGTACTGGTCGAAGAGCGGGCTGCCCTGCATCACCACGCCGAAGATAGGCTCCGGGTACGGCAGGTCCACCTGGATGTACTGGTTTGTGTCTTGAGTTGCTGGGTTCCAACTGCCAGCTGGTGGGGAATGGAGAATTTTGTGATATAATATGACTTTTTGAGCTTTTCACCCTAAAGAACCAGTCGAAGATAGAAAAAAAGGTAAAAATTGAGCCGTCACGTGACGACTGGCAGATGTGAAACATCGCACTACACTACTACATCAAACTCATCAAACATCACACCACCACTCATCTAACTCAGGCAACATGTACTCGGCTCACTATATTTTTTATTACAACTTTATTCTACAGACGCCAGCAGGTCAAGAGGTGAGAGCTGTGGTGGCCCAGTGGTAACGGCCCCGACTTACGAGTTGTAGGTCGTGGGTTCAAACCCAGGCAGGCGCTTTACTTTTTGTAAATTATTTGATCATCACTGCTCTCATAACGGTGAAGGAAAACATCGTGTAGGAACCGGCATGTCCTAGAACCAAAAATTCTAAGACATGTGACATCGACAAACCCGCACTGGGCCCGCGTGGTGGATTACGGCCCACTCCCTCTCACAGAGGCCTGTGTTTCAGCAGCGATTTTAATTAATCATAGTAATAATTCAATAATAGTTGATAACTATCGGGCAGACCGCAATGAATGCGAGAGTGTCGTTGTAACATTTATTGTACTAAAGTTTAGCTGAAGTGGCAGTGGGCTGGCCATGTTTGTCGAAGGACCGATGGCCGGTGGAGCAGACGACTCCTGGAGTGGAGACCGCGTATCGGCAAGCGTAGTGTGGGACGCCCCCCAGCTAGATGGACCGACGACCTTAAAAAGGTGGCTGGGACAGACTGGATGCGGAAGGCGGAGGACAGGGTGTTGTGGCGCAGCCTGGGAGAGGCCTATGTCCAGCAGTGGACTGCGATAGGCTGAGTTGATTGATAGATTTAAAGTTATAACAAAAGTACTTAATATTTTACAAAAGTGTTCGTAAATAATGTAACTTTTTTTAAATTACCTGTTACATCTATGGGGTGACCGTTGAGCTTGGCGTACTGCGGCTCAAACAGTCCGCTGGCGACGGAACTGGCAGAGAACGAGGAGTCGGGGAGGGGCTGGTCTCCCCACATAAGGTCTATGTAGCTGTAAAGAAATGAGACATTGAAGTTGCTTTTAGGGTACCTACAATATCTTTTAGGGTTCCTACAATATCTTTTAGGGTCCCTACAAAATCTTTTAAACATCAGCGGCAGCTTGACAATAGTTTTAATTCAATGAAAATTAAAGCAAGTCTATCCACATTGACTTCACCAATAAAAAGCCACAATACTTCCCGGTGTTCATGAATAATCAACCAATACCATATGCGAATACTGATAAATATCGCGGTATATATACCATGGAAGCAAAACAAAAAAAAAAAGAGCCGAACTAGTTATTGGATACAAAAAAATGTATTAGCTACTTGGTAGACAGTAGCCATTGTCAATATCTAACAAATTATTGTTTTACAAACAAGTTTTAAAGCCTGTGGTATTCAGCTTTGGGGGCTGCACCAGCCAAAGCAATCGTCAAATTATACAACGATTCCAAAACGAAGTACTCAGGGATATAGTCAACGCGCCCTGGTACATTAGAAACAGCGACCTCCACCGGGACCTCAAGATGGATGTCGTAAACATAGTAATAAAAAAATATGCAGAGTCAGGAACACAGACTTCATCATCATGTGAATGTCGAGGCGATCCAACTCCTTGACATCACTGAATTAGTGCAAAGACTAAAAAGGGCAAAACCTTTACCACCTTATTTTACAAAACAAGATTTATATTTTGACATGGCTTAAACCATGGAGCCAGTTTTTGTAATAAGAACGTAACTGTGATTGAAATACCGTTCTTTATACAAAACTGAAAACTTAGTTCGGTACTAAGTTGTCAGTTTTATGTTTAGGAACTTTACCATAGTCGGAATAAAGTTCGAAATTCAATAATGGCTCCATGTTTTAAACCTGGGTCTGAAGATAAACCTTGTTTTGTAATAAGGGGGTTTGAGTTAGTTTAGTGCAGTGTGAGTGAACTTAAACTGCAGTGCAAGTGCTGACTAAAGAACACGTGAATTAAGTCTTCCCCTGAATATTTATAGCGAATAAGAAATACGTTATTGGACGATTTCTTCATTTTATACTTACTTAGCAGTTTAAATTATATTTAAATTACTTATTAGCGAATAGGCTAGAGAGTAAAATAATGTTGCTGGTTTTTAAAGTCGATTCGATGCCTTCGATTTCAGTATCTTTTAATTCATTACAATATGCATAGCACGGATTTAAAAAACAGTTCAATAAAAAGCATAATAATATGTTACGTTACTGTTTATTTGTTTTTTTTTCTGTCTTACTAAAGCTGAATTTGAATTTTGACATTGATATTTAAAATTGAATTTAAATTTTGACATTGTAATTTTGAATGAAATTTAAATTTTGACCTTGTAATTTCAATTTAATTTTAATTTTGACATTGTATTTTTTTTGTATTGTTTGCATCTAATTTTCTACGCCATAAATGGCAAAACATGTAGCCACCTCATATTAATTATAAGACCTTCATACTGTACACTGTGCACTGTGTGTGTGTGTTTTACAAAATAAATATTAGCTTATCTTAAAAATAAATAAAAGTCCCTTACTCATCCGGTTTACATTCAGGCGGCGCCACCACCGTCGTCGGCTTCTCCGTAGTAGTAGTGCGTGTACGGGGCGCCCTCGTGCTGGGTGTGGGCAGGATGTGAGGCTCGATGATGGGCTGGTGGGTGGAGCCTTCTAGCTGAGTACTGATGACCACGCACTCGCTGGAGTCGCAGTGGAAGTCGTTGTTGAGGCACTGGCATTTGATGCAGCCGTCTACTACAACGCCGCCTGGCTGTTGGGAGAGATGGACATTGTTAAGTGTTGGCGAATAGACCAATGGTTTATCCAATGGAAAGTGGTTACTGGTGCCGTCTTAGACACAAAACTTAGTAATGAAAATTGAGGCAGAAATAGGTATGGTCTTAATAAATAATACTTATAACTGCTCCCTTACAGGGTCAAGTACTATTAAGTTTTAGCTATATCATAGCCTGTAACTGTGTGTACCTACATTTTGCAAATAAATCAATAAAAGTATGAAATTCTCAAACGAACTCTTTATCAGGCAGAATATTTTGGAATAATTCTTGTGCTAGACTCTTACCGCCTTATTACAAAACAAGATGTATATTTTGACATGGCTTAAACCATGGACACAGTTTTTGTAATAAGAACGTAACTGTGATTGAAATACCGTTCTTTATACAAAACTGTAAACTTAGTTCGGTACTAAGTTGTCAGTTTTATGTTTAGGAACTTTACCGTAGTCGGAATAAAGTTCGAAATTCAATAATGGCTCCATGTTTTAAACCTGGGTCTGAAGATAAACCTTGTTTTGTAATAAGGGGGTTAGGGCCTTATCACACTGGCGATTTGCGAGCGTGTTTCCAGCGAGGCA
The DNA here is from genome assembly GCA_948098905.1 of Tiliacea aurago. Classification (NCBI taxonomy): domain Eukaryota; kingdom Metazoa; phylum Arthropoda; class Insecta; order Lepidoptera; family Noctuidae; genus Tiliacea; species Tiliacea aurago. The sequence goes on from OX402585.1 coordinate 24,622,604, forward strand.
AGTGCGCAACGAGCTCGCCGTGTTTTCACAATATTTTACAATTATAAAAATTGTCTCGCTTTCTTGTACACTCACGTCAACCGCTCTCGTTCCGCAAACGCGGCGTAATTTGTGGTTTTTTGGTGGTATTTGTTTGTATACGTTAATTCCAGGACATGTTGTAGTGATTTGACAGCGGATTTACTGCTCAGAGTTTCGCCAAGCTGTACGATATCGATAGTTTCTACGTTATATCATACCTTAACGATCTTTTCGTCAGCAAAGCAGGTGCAGTCTTTCTTGGGCACGCAGGTCTTCTCGTCACGCCAGTATGAGTTGGCATCGCATGGCTTCCCTGTGCAGCCTTCCACGCACATCTGAAAAAGGAAGAACATTTAGCAGGCGTCTTGTGTTTTAGAAGAATGTTATGGAATTTGGTCATAGTTCACTTGGGGAGATTTGCGTGGTTTTTCTCGATGCAAACTGTAGGTAGGAATTTCGATATTTTCTTATTACATCAGGGACCAAGACTAAAGTCTTTGACCAGTGCGTGTTGCCAGTGATGACCTATGACACTGAAACGTCGTCGCTCACAATGTGCCTTATCAGAAGGCTAAAAGTCACCCAAAGGGCAATGGATAGGGCTATGCTTGGAGTTTCCCTACGTGATCTAATCAGAAATGAAGAGATCCGCAGGCGAACCAAGGTAACCGATACAGCCCGAAGAATTGTTAAGCTTAAGTGGCAGTGGGCAGGGCACATTGTTCGCAGAACTGATGGCCGATGGGGCCGAAAGGTGCTGGAGTGTCGACCGCGTACTGGAAGACGTAGTGTTGGAAGGCCTCCTACAAGGTGGACTGATGACCTTGTGAAGGCTGCAGGTATCCGCCAGCGGATACCTGCAGCCTTCACAAGGTCAGATGCGGAGATCCAGATGCGGGAAGCACAGAACCGGTCGAAGTGGCGGTGCTTGGGGAAGGCCTATGTCCAGCAGTGGACGTCTTTCGGCTGAAATGAATGATTATGACATCAGGGAACTTGGTGCCTTGAAAATACTATTATCCTATGTTGGTACCTAAAAATATGATCCGAAGAGACTTTTACACATTCGTTTCAAGGTGGATGAGCAGCTGCAGCCCGCAACATTCAAATTTTCTTACGTTTTTTTGCAATTTGCAGGTCAGTATCAGGTTATATCTTGATCAAAATATGATTCGCGACTATAACAGATTTGTATTTACAGAATTTTAGAATCATTAATACATATCTCTGTTCCGTTTGGAACCGGACGTAAAGAATAGCACCATCCCATTTCTTCCCGTGGCTGTCGTCAAAGGCGACTAAGGGACTTACTAGAGAATGGGCAGCTGCGTTCTCTATGCATTTTTTTTAAACCATACTGCGATCGCCAACCCGCCTGCGAGGCGTGGCGATTATGGCAAATCCCCCCCTTTTTTGGGGGAGGCCTATGTCCAGCATTGGACGTCTTTCGGTTGAAATGATGATGATGATGAATACATATATCTAAGTTAGATTTGTTCCATTGAATGACTTTTTCATGAAATCATGACATTGGGGAACAAATCTTCTACTACTACTACTGTACATGATGTTCTTCTTGTTATTACCTCTCCGATGCAGCGTCCTTTAGCCACGAGCGACCTTCGGAAGTAGTCGCACAGTCTGTCACACCGGTACGCGCATGCGCTGTACTCTTCTCCGGGAGGACAACGTGACGTGGTTGCCGTAGGAGTGCTGTACTCCGGTGATGATCCTGGAGAGAAATAGATACAACGTCAATTTTTTGTGGTATGAAATAACATAGCGGGCAGGGAAACTAGCAGTGGGATAAAATTGATGATCCGGAAGGATTCTATTGTAGTCTGTTTGAGAAGGTTGGACGGAAGGAAACTTTATGATGAACGCATATTGGAGACAACTTTGCAAAGCATTAAACCTATTTTTTTCCATAAATTATTATTATAAAATGAAAATATTTTTTTTGACTAAGATGAACTTTAGTGTATTTAATTTTAATCTTTATAATGTTATTGTAAAATTGTAATTTATATTGTTTTTATTGATGACTTTTTATGTAAGTACTTTTTTTTTCTCTCTCAGATATTTAATGGCATTTGTATGTATTTTAAATTTGATTTGAATGATAAGTGTATGTATTTAAATTTTATTTGATTTGATTTTAATGTTTTAGTATAATATTATTGTGTATGTGTGATTTTTATATCAATTTTGTGATTTAATTTAATGTAATGGACTTTTTCTGAAAAATAAATGAATAAATTAATAATAAGTCTATACGTGAGGTGAGGATTTGTAATTGGCTTTCTGGTGACTATGGTTTCTTTTTTTTTTGTCTGTTTTTATTAGCTGTAAGTCCTCCAAGTACTAAAATAAATAAATAGTAAAAAAAACGGAACTACAGTGTGACTGAGTTTTTATCAGAGAAACTTTTTTGCTGAACTGCTCTGAATTTTAATTAAACAATATAAATGTTTGTGAATACAAAAAAAAATAAGTTTAATTGGCCAAAAAAGGAAAAGGTGGTAACAGACAGTGATCTTACATAAATACAAATAAGTTTATACATCACAGTATTTTGGTATGATCTTTGACCACCAAACTAAGCGGGGCTTGTATCTTGGGGGTCGGAGTGCGATTGAGCAGGAAGAAATATAGAATCATAATATAAATCACATCACATTCACACTCATCACATACACACATATATTTGGTCACCTTTAAGTCCTAAGTTTCATTAATTATACTGAAACCGGAGCATTTGTTAACCTATCTTTTGTAATTCATGTAATCTGTCGAAAGAGACTGGATCCTGCGACACAGGGTATCCTAGTGCGCGATCCAGTGTCAAACCTAAATATTGTAACACTTGTTTATGAATATGCCTATACAACTTTTTATTATTATTATTATTTTATTATTAAATGTTTGCATGCCGAATGGTGAAATATGGCTGAGCTCTAATGTATCATACCTATTATGCATTACCCATATTTGCAAAATAAATGTCTATTCTATTCTATGACATATTGATTGTGGTTGGTTGATACGTACCTGGCGCAACTGTTGAGGGTGTTGTGGAGGCGGTCGTCTTTACAGCACCTACAAATTAAAGATTAGAAAATTTATAGAAATTAGCCAACATTTAACAAGTCCTAAAAGAGCGTTTTTTTTTTTCTTCAGAAAAATGCGTTCAGAATGGCTCTATCTCACGTATCTCACGTAGACGTCAGACGAAATCCAGAGCAAGTTACGGAGGAGACCTTTTCTAATAACTTTTTAGCCATGCCATTTTTTGTCTGGCCCAGCAGCTCCCAAACGAGACATGTATTTCTGAATAAATTGCATTTTGACCTTTCTGCCTTCTTAACTATGCACGTGCAGAAAACATTTCTCAGATATCTTTTTAAAAGAACCTATAATTTCTACCCTTACATGTACCCCACCAACTATATCCTAGGGACTTTGGGTTTCAACTCGTTGGAGGTAAGAAGAGGCCTTGACCAGCTCACGGTAGCCTGTAAGACCCTTAACGGTCGTATCGACTGCCCTGAGCTCCATGACCTTTTCTGTCGACTATTAGTGCCCGACAAATACATCGGTCACCGCCAAAGTCGCCGACACAATCTGTTCACGCTACTGCCTTGCAGAACGGGCGCCAGAGCTGAATCACCTATGTGTCGTACTTTAAGGATGCTCAATGCCCTCCTGATGGCCAACCCTGAATGTGATGTTTGCAGACGAATGGAGTAAAATTAAGCGCGTATGTCTGATGTTCTGTGAGAAACAGTATGCGAGGGTGTCCACTGTTCCATGTTAGTAAGTAGCAAAGTTTTCTATGTTAATTACTGTAATTGGCAGTATACCGTGTTATTTAACGATAAATAAATAAACTAAGACCGTCAAAAAAACTTTTAAGCTGAGATAGAGTTAAAATGGCTAGTCTATGTAAGAAATAGAAACAAATTCCACAAACCAGCAGTAGTCGCCCCACACTCGGGCCTGATCACGACCACATTGTAAGGCCAGTCGCACACCATGCTAACATTGTTGTACATAGTGCCGGGTCCACACGACTTCAGTACGGGGCCGCTCGGGGCGCATTCGTAAAACTTCGTGCAGTCCGTCGGGTGAGGCTCGTTCGGACGGACTGAGTTCTCGCAGAGAGATGGTTCTGCATAAAAGGCATGTCAGATTTGAATATGTTATAGTGGAACCAAAATACAAGAAGAAATCTCTTACCATGCAACTATACAACATTATTTTTAGTATATGCGAAACCTGAATATAGTTTGTGCAGAATATAAGGAACTGAATCGATTTCAATAATTTTTACACCATGTTTTTTGTCCTAAAAATATTGAAGTGTGATGGAAAATGTTATCACCATTTAATTACTTACAGTACAATCGCCGTACGGTTAGGTACCTACTGCCAAATTATTATAAATGAGCGCAAGACGACCCTGGAGGCACGGGGGCGACGTTAGCATGTTTTTGTACGGACAACCCGGTAACATAACAACCTTATAACTTTGTGATTTTTCATGATACAGTTTTGAAATTTTGTACATAGATTCTTTAAATAAAAATACTAGACACGTGTTTCGGGTTTCGCATATACTAAAAATAATATTGTATTATCCCTTAGTTTCAAAACTTTTTTTCTTAATAATCAAACTTTTTTTGTTTATTATTTTAAAATTAACTACATATACGTAACATACTTAAAGCTATGTAGATAGAAGATAGATAGATAGAGTACCTACTCTTTATTATGTAACCATACAAAATACAAATAATATAAATGTAGAAATTTTACATAAGATGACACAATGGGCAGTCTTATCGCTGAAAGCGATCTTTTACAGACAACCTTTGGATGGATTAAAGGGAGAAGGAGAGACAATACTGCAGGTAGTCAGGGGTGTACCATTTAGATATATACAATAAATACATATATAAACCATATTTAGTTTATCTATTAAAAAAAAGTTCTTTATTATCTTCAATTGTACGAAAACATTTAACTAAACACTATGCACCGTAACAACTAAGGAAAAGAGTGTTTTCGATGAACTCTGGCAACCAGAGTAAGATTTAACTTGTGTTTAGGGTGCCAGCGTCCTCGCCTATAATTTGAACATAAATAGCAGTAGTTGTAGGACGAGCACAGTATATTATTATTAAGATAACTACTTACTAGAAAATGTTATTGTGTGTCTATACAATATTAGTTTTAGTATATGCGAAACCCGAAAAACGTGTCTAGTATTTTTATGTAAAGAATCTATGTACAACATTTCAAAACAGTATCATGAAAAATCACAAAGTTATAAGGTTGTTATGTTACCGGGTTGTCCGTACAAAAACGTGGTAACGACGCCCCCGCGCCTCCAGGGTCGTCTTGCGTTCATTGATAATAATTTGGCAGTAGGTACCTAACCGTACGGCGATTGTATTGTAAGTAATTAAATGGTGATAACATTTTCCATAACACTTAAATATTTTTAGACAAAATATAACATGGTGTAAAAATTATTGAAATCGATTCAGTTCCTTATTCTGAACAAACTATATTCATGTTTCGCATAATATATACTAAAAATAATGTTGTATAAAATATATTCAATAATAATCATAAAACAAATGCAAAGAACAACAAAACATATGTTTAAGGAGAGAGATAGTTTGTTTTAATCATAATTTTTACCTATAAAATTACCAATAATAAAATATATATTTTGATATTCAGAGTCAAAGCTTTCCTTGTCAAAAACCTTTAGCAAAACCCTAGATGTAACTTTTCTACAGTAATTATTATTAGATACTCACCCTCACACTCGCAGTACACTCTAATCTCGAAGTCTAAACACTTCTGCCCGACCTCCTTGCAGTACAGCCCTCGTTGTAAGCTGCATTCCGCGTCGAGTCCCGTTTCTTTGGGAGACTTGTGGTCGCCCACTGTGCGGCATTCTATCTTCTTCATCACGCTTTCTTTACACATAGGTGTACCGATAGTCTGTATACGAGAAAAAATATGTAGTATATTATTTATCGCTATTATAGCAAGCTCTTTATTCTAAAGCACATTTACACGAGTAGATTTTCTCCCTCCTCATGAGTAGAGATCGGATATTCGGATGCATATTCACCTAAAGTTTGAGAGTTGACTAGTATGGAATGCGCTTCGGTACGGCAAAGTGTCGGTTTCCAGGACTGACAAGTTTTTAAGAACTACTCTTTTGTACTGTGTATCCCCGAATAAATATATTTTATTTTAGAATAAAAGGTTTTGAAGAAATATTAAACTTAGTGTTTTTTAAACGTGTTATATTTTTCACAAAATTCTTGCCTAGTTCTAAATAGATAAGAAATATTTGCTATACTTAGGAATACAAAATTGTTTACCTACACACTGTTATTAATGAAACCCCGCGATCCCGGAATAAAAATATATTTTAAGAAGCCGTTTCCATACTTTGTATCCTTTGCCGGAAAAAAAACGTACTTTAGGTAAATATGCATTCGAAAATCCGATCTCTACTCATGCATGAGGCAAGAATATCCATACAAGTTTATGTTATGACCATCACCTTCATCATTACGGCTCATTTACACGAGGAGAGTTTTTCGCGATTTTCAAAGGGAGATAGAACTTGACTCGTGTAAACGGTAAGTACGATATTCACATTTCAAAAGGCGAGTAACTCGCCCGTCATAATTTATATCTTAAATAAAAGCCTAGCCCGTCAAAATTGATAACCAAAATAAAATCGAGCTTTCAAGTCAAAGCACAGTTGGAGAAAATTGCCTGAGGAACTATTATATGCCTATTTTTAAAATAGTTTTTCTTTCCACTACGTAGTAATGTTATCATTAATCACTACAAAACCAATCACAAAGCACGTATTTTTAGCTTTGAACCAAAACAGTGCAGAAATGTTGTATGAAATCTCATTGTTGCACTGAAAAACAGTGCAACAATGAGATTTTACTGTTTTTATTTTTATTTCGATATAAATTTACCACAGAGGTTTAATGTATCCCATTAAGTTTAATATAAAATGTATGCATTAGATCAAAACGATGTTTTCCTTCACCGTTTTGAGAGCAGTGGTGATGAAATTATTACCCACGACCTCGTTACCACTGGCCACTGGGCCACCACTGCTCTTGTGTACCAAAATAATATAGTTATGTATTTTTTTTTTTACATTTGCATACACATCAATTACATTTTTAAATATTTTTATAAGTTTATATTTAATAGTCTTAAGAAAATTTTGTAAGTTACTTGCTTAAGGAAATGATGGGGCTGACATGACTTGTTATAGGTTCCAAGACCCTAATAAATAAAGAGATTTTTTTTTTTTTTAAATCTATTAAAAAAGAAGTAGTAGTAGTCTTTTTTATTTATTTTTTAATGTTGTAATTTTTTTTCGTAGTTAGTATCTTCTTAGTGTAAATAATTTTATTACCTGTGTATTTGTAATTAGTAAATGTACGAGTATATATATTAATATTCTTTTTACATCCTTTAAAAAATAAATTTTAAAAGAAGTTTCTTACCAATTCATTAGGTCGTGGTAATGGCTCGTTGTCAATAGATTCTCCGTTGGGTCCTGTCTCGGGCGCTCCTCTATTGATCCAAGAGGTCCAGCCGGTCACGCACTTCAGTGGCTCGTCGTGAGGTTTCGGAGATGTTACTTCTTTCGGCTGAGAAGAAATTTCAAGTTAGTTTTCATCATCATTTCAGCCGAAAGCCATCCACTGCTGGACATAGGCCTCCCCTAAAGGGATTTGCCATAATCGCCACGCTTGGCAGGCGGGTTGGCGACCGCAGTATGGTGTTAAAATGCATAGAGAACGCTGCTGCCCATTCTCCAGTAAGTCCCTTAGTCGCCTTTTACGACACCCACAGGAAGAAATGGGATGGTGCTATTCTTTACGTCCGGCACCAAACGGAATAATTAATTAGTTAATTTTAACATTACATATCGATGGAATTTTACAAAGAGTAGGCAGATATTCTCCAAAGGGGAGTAAACTATACCTATATTTTTGCCAGTAATATTTGCGTCCGATGTAAAACCCCACTACATCGGACGTAAACATAATCGGCGAAATGTTTCATTTGTCAAACTTATTGAAATAGAGGTGAGGTACTTCAAGAGCAGGAAGGTCATTATATATATGGTGTAGACAACCCCTAAGAAACGATTTTGCAAAAATCCACCACTAAAGCTGCCTGTCCACCGGCGCGGAGCGAGGCTGCGAAGCGGAGAAACGGAGAAATATTAACCAATAGGATTGCAAGTGGCCTATTGGTTAATATTTGGTGTTTTAGTGGTCTCAGTTTCTCCGCTCCGCAGCCTCACTCCGCTCCAGTGGACAGGCAGCCTAAGGAGGAGAAACAGGGATGGAAATGTTGTATGCAATCGAAGTCCCCAGACCCAGGAATCTTATCTAACTTGTATAGTCCTACTGCAGGACAAAGGCGTTGTGTGCAGAACTGGCCAGTAGCCATTAATGAAATCTCCAATGTTATTGTCACAGATCCTCTCGCTTTATATGGGAGTGATTTCGTGAAAAGGGACGGAAGGTGTAACAGGAAGTGACAGTTTGAGCATGGAATAAGTAAGTACTTTTTAATAGCATGGAATTAGTAAGTACTTTACAATAGTATGGAATTAGTAAGTACTTTACAATAGTATGGAATTAGTGTACTCGTGGAATTAGTAAGTACTACATGGATTGTAAATAGAGGGGGTCATTTCTGTCACTGCTCAGTTGCTTATTACCAAGGTGAGATGTCAGATGCACACATCATATTCGACTACTGTAAGGCTCGCTCGTTTTTAGGGTTTCGTACCCAAAGGGTAAAACGGGAACCCTATTACTAAGGCTCCGCTGTCCGTCTGTCAGTCCGTCTGTCACCAGGCTATATCTCCTGAACCGTGATAGTTAGACAGTTGGAAGTTTCACAGATGATGTATTTCTGTTGCCGCTATAACAACAAATACAAAAAAACAGAATAAAATAAATATTTAAGGGGCCATACAACAAACGTGATTTTTTTGCCGTTTTTATAGATAATGGTACGGAACCCTTCGTGCGCGAGTCCAACTCGCTCTTGCCCGGTTTTTTTAATTAAACTTTCACTTTGTCTTTCAAATCCCCTACTCTTAAAAATATCAATAACTCACCGCCTCAATAGTAGTACAAGGCTGGCCGGTACAAATCTTCTGCTTCTTTGAACACCGGCAGGTGTGGCACTCGTCTTCCTCCACGACCTCTCCCTCGGCCACCTCCCGTCCATCGTCTAGAGTCATGCACACTGGCTTGCACTTGGCGCGGGGCACGCAATCCTTGTGAGTACTGTTCTTGTAGACTTGGCCTTCGGGGCAGAATTTTTTGGGTCTGCAACCTGTTGATGTTGATAGAGTGTTTTTATAAATGTAAATAGGTTTTAGGAACATAAGGACAAGTATTATTAATATATTCGGAAAAGTATTGCACCGTGTGACTGTACGTAGAAGTGAATAAAAGTGAATTTAGACAGTACGTAAAGATGTAATCATTTCAGCCGAATGACGTCCACTGCTGGGCATAGGCCTCCCCCAAAGGGTTTGCTTTAATCGCCACGCTTGGCAAGCGGGTTGGCGATCGCAGTTTGGTGTTAAAGTGCATAGAGAACGCTGCTGCCCATTCTCTAGTAAGTCCCTTAGTCGCTTTTTACGACACCCACGGGAAGAAATGGGATGGTGCTAGCGTCCGGCACCACACAGACAAGGACATAATATGGACAAGCATCATTAATATATTCGCCATTCGGAAAAGTATTGTACCATGTGATTATTCTATAAAGCACGTAAAGATGTAATCGTGAATAGAAAATGATTTGATGAAAGACTTAACAGCCTATTTGGGCACGGGTGCTCTTTTTAACGCGGCGTTTCTTGCCGCGCACTGGATTTTGGCGCTGAACGCTCGGCTCAGCGGCGTGAGTTGAAAATGCAACTGTGCACTTTTAATGCGCTAGTGATGTTCTCTGTTGGATACTCAACGCTCGGTTTGACGCAGAGTTGAAAATCCAGAGCACGGTCAAAAACTCCGCGTTATAAAAGCGCCCGTGCGAACGTGGGTTTATGCATATGCTACTCACACCGCTGCGCATGCCCATGTGTTAGTACGATTTAGGTAGTAATTTTTTTATATGAATGTACCACCGCGAAAGTTCCCGGTCGATCACTTTTCAACTTTATTACTATGGGCATAAGGGCGAAAAGTGGACGACCGGGAACGTTCGCGGTGGTACACTAAACTGCCACCTCATATCGCGATGATCCAAAGTAAAGGCGTTCATTTAAATTGTATTTCATGAAAGGCAGATCTATATAATAACAATTAATGGCTAAATGTGTTAAGCGCAAAACTCGCGAACGGGTGTACGAATTCGGCAAATTTTCCAAGAGTCTACAAGAGTCCGAGGAAGGTTCTAATGAAAAATTGGAAAATTCGGGAAAACTGAAAGTGCATTTTCTACGGGAATTTTGTATGAATTTAATAATAATAATTTTAATCAAGACAACGTCTGTGGGGATAGCTAGTTTTTTTTTAATCTTTTAGACCTTACTAAGTATAAGATAGTAAGATATTTAAAAACATACCTTCTACACAAGTGTCCTGTTCACAGTTGGTCTTCATTTCAGGGTAGTACAGTGTGTTGTCACACGTCTCCACAGGACACGCGGGTAGACAAGCGTCATAGTTGGAGCATTCTTCGTCACATTGCATGGCTGGTGGACAAAAAGATATTGACGTTTTAGTTTTAGGATAACTGTCATATTGTACAAATAAAAACATAAAAAATATATACTTATATAAAAATCAAAAACATACCACCAATAGGAACAAAAAATTAAATTAGGTTGTAAAATAAAATGTAAATAAAAAAACGAGATTTCGCAGCCGCCATCTTGGATTTACGTTTTGACCTCACTATCAGCTTTAGCACCTTCGAAAACTATAAAAACGACACCCATACGAGTTTGTTTTTAAATTTACGCAGCCGCCATCTTTGACTTTCATTTTGACTTCACTATCGGCTTTAGCACCCTCGAAAACCATGAAAACTATACCGATAATAAAAAATAAAAAATCACAGCCGCGATCTTGGATTTACATGATCTAACTATCGGCTTTAGCACCCTCAAAAACTATGAAAACGACACCCTGACGAAAATTTTAAATTTTTCGCAACAGCCATCTTGGATTTTCATTTTGACCAAATTCACATTTTCTACTCAATCAATCAACTCAGCCTATAGCAGTCCACTGCTGGACATAGGCCTCTCCCAGGCTGCGCCACAACACCCTGTCCTCCGCCTTCCGCTTTTCTACTGTCTTTTTCTAATTCACATTTTCGACTATCTTCATCTAATTAAAACTTTTTCATTCTGGAGAGAGAGTGTGTATTAGAAGAAGACAGTCGCAAGTGTGAACGCACTTTCACGTGAGTATTCTGCCAGTTTACTCTAACCGCAAACCGCGTTAAAAGAACTTCGTTCCAGAAATTAAAAAGTTAAATATATCAATACTGTGTCTGTTAAAAACTCGGAAATACTATAATAGCTTTTTAAAGTAGATAGTTCCGTGCTGTTCCTCACTTCCGCGCAATATTTTATGCCCCACGAGGCTCTAATGATCGACAGAATCAGTAGGTACTTACAATCATCCATGTTGCACATTTTAAAATAAGGACTGTTGGCAAGAAGAAGCATTACTAATATAATTTTACTAACTGTAATTATTCCTTGTAAATAATATCATTACCTACTGTCTGCGGTCATCATTCTGGTGGCTCAGAGTCAGCATCAGTTCAGAAATGTATACTCACGACAAGTGGCCTGCGTCCTCCACTTAAACGTGACGCCTCTAGCGGCGCAGGCGTGCGCGTACGCCGCCAGCGCCGTGCACGCACACTCGCAGTCTCCGCCCGCGTCGCACGCGCACGCGTCGCGCGTGCAGCGCGCGATGTACGGCGACGGCGACACCTCGGCGTGGCACAGCGTGAAGGGGTACTGCTTCATTGTGCTGCAGATTGAAGACGCCCATTCTTTGCGTTCAGGGCGTTGTTTGCAGTGGTCCTGTGCGGAGAGATGAAGTTGAATGGCATAAAATGTTTCGTTTTGCTAATGCTTTTTGCGATTTACGGAGCTAAACGAAGACGTAATTGTGCTGGTATAGGTACTAATATTGAATATCAGACTTCGTCGTTAAGATGTCTTGACATGACTTTTTAGAGGTATGAGGAACAGGGTGTAAAGTTCACTCATCCTATATAGAAAAGGGAGGATCCTCCGACCACACGGGTGTCGTGTCTGGTGGGCAACTGCCCGACGGTTGATGTCGGGAAATTGTATATGCTAGTCACGCGGTAAACTCTGCTTGCGCGATGCAGGATTTTGCGTGCCGTCAGTGTGGCGCGTAGTTCGCATGTGGCGATGTTGATGCCACTACAACTTCAAACTTTACTAATGGATTGATTAGTAGGTATTAAAAATTTGATACACGCTGAATTTATGAAATTTCTGCCTATTTATCAAATGTTTTCTTGATCAATATGAATGGATGAAACTTAAACCAAAAATTCAAAATACTAAGGCCGGGTTATGACCTTATGTAACTAGGCAACATTCGATAGAAAAAACACCTAACTCTATCAAAGCTTACCAAAAGCTGCTGCGGTTTAGGACACGTCGCCTTAAGTTTCCAGGAGTCAGCGAAGATGAGTGCTGAAGACTCAGCCATACCACCTCCTGAGGGCGTCTGAAAGTCGTCCCTTCTGTCGCTGTTATAATTACCGCAGAGACCTTTCACCTAAAAGGATAATCTTATTTTAGATGAATAATCAACAGAGCCGGATAAAGCTTATATCTTTCACATGGTAAAGAAAAAGCTTTATCCATAGAGACTTCTTGATCTTATTTATAAAATTTGAATCGCTAGCAGATTTTACTGGTCTATACAACATTATTTTTAGTATATGCGAAACCCGAAACACGTGGCTAGTATTTTTCTGTAAAGAATCTGTTTCAAAATTTCAAAACTGTATCATGAAAAATCACAAAGTTATAAGGTTGTTATGTTACCGGGTTGTCCGTACAAAAACATGCTAACGGCGCCCCCGTGCCTCCGTCTTGCGCTCATTGACAATAATTTGGCAGTAGGTACCTAACCGTACGGCGAAGTAATTAAATTAAATGGTGATAACATTTTCCATCACACTTAAATATTTTTAGGAAAAATATAACATGGTGTAAAAATGATTGAAATCGATTCAGTTCCTTATTCTGAACACACTATATTCAGGTTTCGCATATACTAAAAATAATGTTTTATAAAGCACCATGAATGCACACATTCATTTCAATTTGACCACATTCTAATAAAAGCGTAAAAAGATGAACAGAAAGAAGTGCATGAAAATTATATCGGACAGCTGCGACGACCAAATCGAAATGATAATGCTCTGAGATCAATACTCACTCTTCCTTGCCAGATGGAGTCAACTTTGACGTACACTCTCATGCCGCGGTCCCACTGCAGGCTCATGCCGAGTGATGGGACGTCCAAGAACACGTAAGCACCAGCCATACGCATCTTGATCCTAAACAAAATAGCACAGGTTAAACTTGGTATTTGAATTTTTACAAGGGCTGACTGCAGCTGTTTTTTAATTCATCTTCATCATTTCAGCCGAAAGGCGTCCACTGCTGGAAATAGGCCTCCCCTAAAGGGGAGTTTGCCATAATCGCACGCTTGGCAGGCGGGTTGGAGATCGCAGTATGATGTTAAAATGCATAGAGAACGCTGCTGCCCATTCTCTAGTAAGTAGTATCCCTTAGTCGCATTTTACGACACCCACGGGAAGAAATAGGGTGGTGCTATAATTTACGTCCGGCACCACATAGACACCAGGTTTTTTAATGAATACTAAGTATTAACTTCGATAACTCTTTTCTCTTCTATTTCGAATGCTGTTTTTGAAGTGAAAACATATTTAGGCTCGTTGGGCACTTTTGGGATGGGGAAATAGCACTGAACTCGCGTGACCGTCACACTCAGAGATACATATACAGGGTCAAATGAAATAAGCTAGGAAAACTCCGCGGACGTGATGGCGATATCAAAACGTGAAAAACTAAAAATAAACAATATCTGATGTTTTTTTGGGGGTCAACGACCGCTTGTATGTTATTACTGGAAATATGAGTTGAGAAAATCTGTTTATTTTTATTTTATACTGTTTATTAATTGATACCTAGCACGTCTGTGAAGTTTACACAAAAAAACTGATCTTTTAAACTGATATTTCAAGTGACTAAGTACAAAACCGACGGTTAATACCCAAAAAAAAACTCATCAAATGAATTTCTTTTTTGTTTTATCATGTTTAGATATTAGTAGTAGTTTCGCTAGCTCATTTAATTTGACCCTGTATACAAATACACCGGAATTAACGCACAACCTCTTAAGGGGTCATTGTACTCATCATTATGAAGAACTTTTACTGTTGTAACCGACATTTTGCATACAGATGTTTATAAGTTTATGAAGCTAAGAAGTTTTCACTTCAGATGTGCAGTCCTACGACTAACAGTTTTTTTTTATGTTAACAGAAACACATCAGAAAATCCGGCTATGTCAGTACAGGGCTTGCAGTCTCGACATAAATAGCGATCGCTTTACGACCGAATTCTGTCGCAAAGTCCTAATGACCCCCCCTAGATTGTCAAAATTGCTTCATAAGCACGAAAAAGTCACAATCTTGTCAAGCAATTTTGACCGTCTAGAGATGACCCCATTAGGACTTTGCGACCGAATTCGGTCGTAAAGCAATCGCTATCAATGTCGAGACTGCAGGCAAAAACCACGTTATCGTTATCGCTGCAAAAGAATAGAAAATCACGGTCTTCAATCATGCTGATGCATTAAGGTTTAAAAAAAAACATAAAATACACAACGTTATTATGTAATGAGTTACTTACCTCTTTAGCTTGCTTATGTCGGGTATAGGGGAATCCTTAGTGAGTGAGACGATCTCTTCATTACCACCGCCGCCAACCTTCAGAGTCACTGATTTAGAGCAGGTGGCGCCTGTTGTGCCGCATGGTACATTCTATGGAAAACGAAATTATTTTACTACCGAAAAATGTAGGTTATCTTGAAAAACCGGCCAAGTGCGTGTCGGACCACGGACCACAATGAAGGGTTCCGTAGTTGGGATGAATTTATCCCAAGAACAAACTTAACATTGTAGTTGGAAAACATGATCCCCATACATTCCAACTGCAAATATAAGTTTGCACGCACAATATTGAGTGATTTATCATGTTATTTTAAGATCACAGACTTCTTATAGGTTTTCCTGTAATCTATACAGGGTTACTGGTAATTCGACGTATATCCGTCAGGGGCTGATAAGGGGGCCAAAATGCAAACAAAATGCAAATGTATGGCCGAAATTCAATAGTTTTCGAGATATTAGAATTTTAAGGGTTTTTCGATATTTACTCAAAATTTGACATTTCATTCCAAATAAAAAAAACTACATATTTGAATGGGTACCATTAAAAATGATGTTGTAGCTGGGACTTCAATTAAGCTATGGACATAATTAAAAGTACTTAATTTAACAAAATAATGAAAATAATGAGCGATATAAGAATAATATCTTACCAATATTTTCATTTTACGCTTCAAAAATGTTGTCTCGTCACAAAAATTTCTATGACATTAATCGTACAAATAACTAAAACAACTTGCTTATTCTATAAGCTTTCCAGAAAGCTAGAAAAGTCAATTTTAAAATACATAATTCGTGCCAAGGCATGTGTTTGAATCGGCGCGGGGAGAGAAAGGGTCATTTGTATTTGTATGAAATAAAATGCATAAAAAAATGTACATCAAATTTTATTACAAATTTTACACATCTTGTTCAAAATGAGCCCCTCGATTACGAATGCAGGTTCGAATTCTCTTCCTAACTTCGGTTTTCGTCACTCTTGATGTGAACATTGTTCTCATCTGTTGCGCCGCGTTTATTATTCGCTGTCGAAGTTCTTCGACTGAATTTATTGGGGTCACATAAACTAATGCCTTCATATGACCCCAAACGTAAAAATCAAGTGGTGTGATATCAGGGCTTCGTGCTGGCCACGGAATTGGCCCTCCCCTCCCAATCCATCGGTTTGGATATCTCTCGTCTAGCCACTGTCGGACAGTAATCCGGTAATGTGCTGGGCAACCATCATGTTGAAACATGAGGTTGTTTTTTATTTCTTCGGGAACATCCGCCAACAAATCGTCTAGGTTGTTTCTCAAAAACTCCTCGTAATTTTCGCCGTTCAAATTTTGGGGCAAGAAATGAGGGCCCACCAAATAATTATCAACGACACCCATCCATACGTTCAGGGAAAATCTCATTTGCGACGCAGTTTCTTTTAGTTTTTTTGGATTCCTGCCTGCTTTAGGTGCCCAAAAATGTAAGTTATGGTAATTCGTTATTCCATCCCGGTCAAACTTTGACTCGTCAGTCCACAAAATATTTCTTAGGAAATGTTTCTGGTCAGCGTCAGCGTTTAACATAAACCGAGAAAATTCGAGTCGCCTGGCAGGATCTCCCTCGTGCAATGTTTGAACAGGTTGATAATGGTACGGGTGTCTACCTGATAGATGTACTACCGACCACACTTTCCACTGGGACGTACCGAGCTGTCTTGCAACAATGTTCGTTGAGATGTTTGGGTCATCAATAAAACACTGAAGAATGGTGTCCTCTTCGTCAGCCGTGTACCGTCGAGGTCTGCCAGCGTTGAATTGTGCTCTTTGAACACTGCCAGTTTCAGACAATCGTCGATAGGTGCTCCCGAAAACAGTAACGTGGGGAAGTCGACGATCGGGAAAGCGGCGTTGGTATTCTCGCCGAGCCGCAGCCGCGTTTCCATCGGCAAAACCATAACAAAACATTATGTCTGCGTATTCGTTATTAGGATACGAAGCCTGTTATCCGAAATAACAATGATAACAAAAAGAATAACAAGAGAAACAAGAATTAACAATAATGATCGATAACAAATTAACGGGATGAGAGATTGGTAGCAAGATAACAACACACGTGCTTGCGCGGCGGAGAGTCAAAACTTACTAAGGAAGGCGACGCGAGCGCAGCAGACGCCGTGTACTCCCCCGCCCGCACACCCCGCCCTCACACCCCGCCCCATCGCGAAGAATTTCGCCAGGAAAATCGGTTGTTTTAGCGAGGATCATAAACTAAAAACACAGATAATTTCTCTCCCCGCGCCGGTTCAAACACATGCCATGCCACGAATTATGTATTTTAAAATTGACTTTTATACCTTTCTGGAAAGCTTACAGGATAAGCAAGTTGTTTTAGTTATTTGTACGATTAATGTCATATAAATGTTTGTGACGAGACAACATTTTTGAAGCGTAAAATTAAAATATTGGTAAGATATTATTCTTATATCGCTCATTATTTTCATTATTTTGTTAAATTAAGTAGTTTTAATTATGTCCATAGCTTAATTGAAGTGCCAGCTACAACATCATTTTTAATGGTACCCATTCAAATATGTAGTTTTTTTTAAATTTGGAATGAAATGTCAAATTTTGGGTAAATATCGAAAAACCCTTAAAATTCTAATATCTCGAAAACTATTGAATTTCGGCCATACATATGGGGGGTTCAATTTGTTGCATTTTGGCCCCCTTATCAGCCCCTGCCGGATATACGTCGAATTACCAGTAACCCTGTATAAAGAACTACTTTCTTTATTTTCATCATCATTTTAGGCTCAGTAGTTTCGGAGTTAAGGGGGAGGGGGATGGTAATTTTTCATCTATTTTCTTAAATAATTTCAAAAGTAAGTACCTATGTATTTTAAAATTATATAAAAAATCCTTAAAACAAGCCCTTTCATTTGATACGTCACACGGTACAGCCAGCAAAACTTTTTTTTTAATTTTCCATCTAATTCTCCATATTCAAAAATTATTTATGTACGTAACACGTCCGTGTTTGGGTCACATAAGTTCATATGTGTACGGAACCCTATTTTAGGGTTCCGTACCTCAAAAGGACAAAAGAAACCCTTATAGGATAATTCGTGTGTCTATCTGTCCGTCTGTCGCAGCTGATTTGCTACGAATCTACTGGACCGATCAAGTTGAAATTTGAAAAGAGTTGACGGAACTAACGTATTAGTTCCGTCAGTTTTACATTTGATGCAGGACGTTTATCTTCTCATTCACAAAGTACGTTTACCCCATTCGATATTACATGATGGCTGTTTGGGCAAAACATATCTTCAGGACACCTCCTTTATCGCTACGATGAACAGTGGTGTTCAACATTATAGTCTGTCCTCAAGTGCTAGTCACCGCCTGAGGTATGTGAGCGGTTAGACGGGGGAGGGCGCGATTGACAAGATTGGCAGACTGCGATAGCTTGGCCTTTGTCTACCTCCCCCGTCTCACCGCTATCATACCTCCGGCGTTGACTAGCAATTGCGCACGGAGTATGCAAATATTTTTGTAGACTTATTGACATCTTCTTAATGGTGCTTTTAAACTGGTTTGGAGAGAAAAGCATAGAGGAAACGTCTCGCTTCCGCTAAATCTGATTGGTCTTTTCCTACCTCGGCTTCTCTTTACCTCAGTGCAAACGCTGCCTTAGCCGGCCAGAATCTACAGCTCTCACCTGAATCTCCACATCGAATCCGTCCTTGCTGTCCATGACGCCCTTAGCCAGCAGATAAGTGCAAACCCCTTCAAAGTCGTAGTCTGTCCCGTCGAAGGTGACCACGTGTGAGTCTCCCCACGCGGAACACACGCCGGCGCATTTACGTTGACTGCACGACCAGTTACCGCTCTTGCATTCGCTGAGTGGAAATTTAAGGAAATATATAGGTACATTTTTTTGGTTTTCGAGTTTGATGTTTGTTTTAGAGGGATGAGGAACAGGGTGTAAAGTTCACTCAGCCTCTATAGAGAAGGGAGGATCCTGCGACCAGTCGGGTGTTGTGTCTGGTGGGCAACTGCCCGACGCTTGATGTCGGGATGTGGTATATATTGTATATATGCTAGTTGCACGGTAAACTCTGCTTGCGCGATGCAGGATTTTGCGTGACGTCAGATTGACGCGTAGTTCGCATGTGGCGATGTAGATGCCGCCACAAGCTGTTACCAAATAAATGTTACTTATTATTTCTTTATTTTTCTTACATCTCCTCTTATTATTTCTAGTGGTCGCATGTGCTACTGTTGATCATGAGGTCCTGGGTTCAATTCCCGGGTGGGACAAAGTGGTATTGGGTTCTTTTATCTGGAATTTTTCAGTAGCAGCCCGGAGTATGGATTTGTGACCGGTTGATGGCAATAGGCTCGCCCTCTATTACATGGGAATGACCCTCTATTACATAGCTGGCGAACGGTAGGTGTACTACAGGTACAACGTATGTAAAATATACAGGGTTAAACTAAATTAGCTAGCGAAACTCCGCAGACTTGATGGGTATCGATATCTAAACATGATATAAAAAAAAAAAATAAAGAGTTTTTTTTTTGGGTCGACTACTACTGTAGTCACACTAAATATCAGTAAAAATAACACTTTTTTTGTGAATACTTCACAAAAGTGTTGGGTATCAATAACTTAACACGATAAAATAAAAATAAACAGATTTTCTCAACGTACTTCCAGTAACAACACTAACAGGAGTCGTTGACCCAAAAAAATAATCATTAAAACTTTAATTTTATTTTTCTCTTAGATATCGATACCCATCACGCCTGCGGAGTTTCGCTAGCTAGTTTAATTTGACCCTGTATAGTTTAGGAGTTTAACTTCTTTAAAAAACTAATGCCAACCATATGAAGTAGCATACATTTTAAACCAATATATCGAGATACTTGCCCAATGCATTAATAGCTTAGTACCTTATCAAATCATAAATTAAATCAAGATAATCAATGTTTATTTATTGTGAACTACAATAAATAAACATTGATTATCTTGATTTAATTATATACTATCTTCGGTTATAAATATACACTCCAAATCTTGGTTCATTCATTAAGCATAGTTCTGTTACCCCATTTGATAAGACTACTTTTATAATGGATCGATTAAATGACGGGTAAATGAGTTGTCGGTAAAAATACATAGAGGTAACCTAAATTGGCGTCATGCCAGGAATATATTGTAGATATTTTATTCTCTAAGCGTTTACTTCCGAATATCGGAGTGACTGTGTAATTTCTGAGTAGTAAATTAAATATAATATCTTCGTTTCGTCCTTTAAAGAGGACAGAAAAATAAAAAATAAATATTTTTTTTTTTATAAATATTTTGTTTATATACTGCAAACCAGTTTTCCGATACAATAGTGTGTCAATGCTGACCAAGCAGTATCGATAACGCCTTGGCTCATGTTCTACAATGTAAGTGAAAGGCACGTACGTATTAAACATACAAATATACGCAATGTGCACTAAGTCTTGTTTTATTTGATACTAAGAAACAACGGGGGCGTAGCTCAGATGGTAGAGCGCTCGCTTAGCATGCGAGAGGTACCGGGATCGATACCCGGCGCCTCCAAACAGATTTTAAATTTTTAGATTTCTGCCTAAAAATAAGAAACATGTTTTTCTCAAGTAAGAATTATGGCCGTTTGGGACACATTTAGGCTGCGCTAATATTAAATTCATCATGTTGGTATAGAGAAAAGAGGACCCGCTGAAAATCAGTAGGGCTGTCGAGCCGACTTTCTAATGGGTGATTACTCGGAACCCCAAACATGGACTTTCTCATGGCAAAGTCAGGGCATCAAGCCCCTTCGCACTTCTTGAGACACTTGGAGGAGAGTCGGAGAAGCTGCACCTTTGCTTGCTTTATTGCTACATAGTGACATTAATACATTTTATTTATGACATGAATAATTTACTTGTAAAGTATTATACTTATTATTTTAATTATTGTGACTGTGAAGACTATTTTTTTTTCTTTTACTCTCAATTAGTTTAATCATGGTCACAATGAGTAATTTATACGGCCTACCCAAATGTCCTTTATTTTTGTTTACCTACTTAAGTTCTGAGTAGAGCTTCACTATTACTGACAAATGCGTGCAGTGACTGGACAGGTCTGGAGTTTGAAAGAGACTGTAACCTCTGAGTTTGTTTCGGCCTTTCTTTTCAGAGTAGTCAGATAGGAAACGCCGACCTCAACTAGTTTTTAAATTACGGTTGACGTGTAAAAGTGTTTGTACAAACCTACTTACAGAAATTAAATTAATTTATCATTTATATAGTAAGATCTGAAGGAAACTGCAGTTAGCTAGGGAAACCTTGTATTGCACTAACCATTTGTTACACTCCTCCTGCATGACATGTCCGTCAGGGTAGCTCCTGCCTCCGTGGTGGCAGGGGCACTGAGCTGGTGACAAGCACTTCTTGGACATGGTATCTAGGACGAAGCCTTTCTTGCACTGGCAGCCTGGGCGGCATTCTGCGGTTGTTGATGTTGGCGGGAGATGCATGTTCTGTATTAGGAATAAAATTAATTAAAAAATGAGAGAAAAAGGGTTTAGAAAAAGGGCCTTTCTGTTTCCTCCTTTTACATGAGACGGCACGTCGGACTATCAACCTATGTTACACTGAAAAACATTCTGTATAGTCATAAATATTTAATAGCGTAAGTGGTGAGTATTTAATGATCGTTCCTTGTCGTAAACAATAGTAGATTGCATCGAGCGCAAAGTGAGTAATTAATGCACGATTGTTAAGTGGTTATTAACACGAGTGCATTAATTACTCACTTTAGCAAGGTGCGTAATATACTTTTCTTTCAACTACCTATCTACTTACCTCAAGTTAAGAAAATAAAGTTTAATTCATCTTCTCTTCAAACTTAAAATTATTAAACGTGCAGTAATTATTAAAAGTGAAATTCGCACTTTTACTTGGAACATAAAAAAATAAAAAACAGTGCATTCATTAAAAACTGTGCAGGCATGAGATTTCATTGAACTTTTACTTGGAACATTTAAAAAATAAAAAACAGTGTATTCATGAAAAACTGTGCAGGCATGAGATTTCATAATAAAACATTACTGCACTGTTTTGGTTCTAAGCAAAAAATACGTCCTTTATGATCGGTTTTGTAGTTATTAATGATAACATTACTACGTACTTGAAAGAAAAATCCTTTACCCTATAGTGGGTAAGTTATTAACCCGTAACTATGGCTGTTATGGGTTAATAACTTACCCTCCATGGTTTATTATTAAATGCGCTATGGACAACATAGAGATTTGTGTCATACGTTATATGCCATATGAAACGTTCCAAAACACTTTTTTGTGTTCAAGTCACAATTATTCAGTGTTAGAAGACGGTCGTAAGAAGTGAAGTCTCCATCAAATAAATGTGTTTACGCCCAAATAACTGTCAATGTATGTACCATAGCGAAAGTTCCCGGTCGACCACTTTTCAACCTTATTACTATGGGCATATGCTAGTGCTCTGCGTGTCCAAAACAACAACGTCTTCAGGATGCTGATGCGGCTGCCTCGCTATTGTAGTGCGTCAGGGATGTTTGCGGAGGCGCGAACGGACGGCTTTCATGCGGTTATACGGAAGAAAGTGGCCTCCCTGTTGCAGCGCGTGCGAGGCAGTAGCAACAGTATCCTGCAGATGGTTGTATCTCGTGCGGATTGCCCTATCCAGAACAAATGGATGCATATTGTGATGGGTATTGACTAACATAGTGCATAATATTTTACTAACACTAGGTCCATTATAATTGTAGTACCTAATTTATTTTTCTGTATTTTATTTCTTTGTATTTTGTTTTATAATTTGTAATTGTATAGATTAATTTTATTTTATCTGAAATAAACTGATTAATAATAATAATAAGGGCGAAAATTGGTCGACCGGGAACGTTCGCGGTGGTACTTTTCTACCTTACACCTCAAGAGTTAAAACCTTGATGAATGGACATACCTTGCAAGTAAGCGGCTCAGCAATCTCACATGTAGTAAACTCCATGTTGTTTGACGCGCTGCAGTTACTGCGCAAATCTTCAGCCGGCGGGTAGTTCTGTATCTCCATAGGAGTGGCTGGCTTGCAGTCCCAGAGAGCACCAACGCATGTGCTAGATAAGAATAAGAATAATAATAATGTATTTGTTCAAAAACGTACAGATATTTAAATATTAAAGTGATAGACTTTATTACACTTTTATTCAACGATGTGATATTGAACATCTTTGCCTGAACTAAATATAAAATATCTGTATTTCAGACATCAGGGAGCCTAAAATGGACGCTTTGGCAGAATCATGCGTGCAATTCATACAGCCCGCAATTCATTTGATTGACAGCTGCTATTTTTTTTTTTTTTTTTTTTTCCTTCTGGCTTCGCACGGTTTGTGCATTTAGCCAATGTCAAGTTTTAGTTCTTGTATAATATTGATGAAATGAATTATAAATGCATGATGATGATATCCCCGCCCACTCCCCTTGAGTTTCAGTAAAGATGTGGCACTTTACTGAGTCCTCACGTGGACTTCTTGAGAGAACTTGAAGCGAAGTTGCACTGTTTTGTTTCATTTACCTACACTAGTGCACGTTCACAAACACTTAATGGTTAATAATCCACCATTATTACACATTAATATTCGGCTAAACACAAATTTTGAAAAATTAAACAAACTGCTGAACATGACGCTTCACTTTCCCGCCAAGAAGTCCAGCTGCTATTTAACATTAGACTTCACTATATTAATTCTTAATTTGTGGACCATTTTACGAAACTCCATACACAACTGTCAAACAGATGAATTGCGGGATATGAATTGATTGTAGTTTAGCTTGCGAATGTAGTCTACTACCATAAATTTACACTTGTTCCTATTTAAGGGATGTATGATGAATATAGGGCAATTGTTAAGAGGGTGTCCCGTGTAATTTTTGGGACTTAAAACTAAGCTTAAAAGCAGTCGAGATTGTTGCAGATGTATTTTATTTTATTAGGGATAACTAACTTAATTTAGGTTAAGCTCTAAAATATGTGTGTGAAAAATGTATAGGTATAAGAAATACTTTATACACCCGAATCGCTTTAGCGTGGTAATAACGGTCATTGACTCACCTACATTTTTTAACATTATTTATTTCAATAAAAGAGATATTAGGGAAAGGGCAATAACCGCTATTGCCACGCTAACTATTGGAGAATACCTATTGACTTTAAAAAATCCACTACAAAGTGAAAAATAACTCTTCGAAAGTTAGAGTTATTTTTCACGTCGTGTACGTACGCGTGTGTATATTATATATATGTTACCGGCCAAACCCGATTTCAGGACAAACTAGTTTAGCCTAGGCTAAACTAGTTCTTCCTATACGCGATAGGATTAACTAGTATAGCCTAGGCTAAACTAGTTTGTCCTAAGCCCGATAGGATAAACCAGTTTAGCCTAGGTCGAATCGGTTTATCCTAGTTAGAATTTACATGCTTTAGGATAAACTGGTACGTTCTAATCTGAAATCTGATTAAGCGTGCTGCGGGAGCGGCGTGACCGAAACGAATCGCAGCAAAACCGACTCCACGTAGTCTTGTCTGCCCTACCCCTAGAGTGTTATTTAAAAACGCGTAGGCGCGTAGGGGCGAGGCGGCCCGCGAGCTGAGGAGCAGGTGGTTTCAATGCTTCAGCCGGCCAGCAAGCCGAAGCCTCGGTGGTGAGCGTGAAACACATCTGTGACGATAAGCTCGCATGGGACCGCTGGAGCCCTGCAGCGCCGGAGCCGTGACAGAAAATATGCCTGCTGCATGCTTGCTTGCACGTTTATCATATTAGACTAAACAGGTTTTATGTCTTTTGAGTGGTATATCTTTAACTAGTATTGCCTAGGCTAAACTAGTTTGTCCTACAATCATCTTCAATTCTAGGTCCATTCTTGTTTCTAATTTATATAAATGACTTACCTTTTCACATAAGGGATAATCACAAGATTGTATTATTCGCAGATGACACTTCACTCATTTTTAAAATCAAACGTCAGCTAGTCAATTTTGAACATGTTAACGATGCACTCTCTAAAGTTGTCCATTGGTTTAATGTAAATAATCTTCTCCTGAACGAGAAAAAGACTAAACTCATAAAATTTTCAATGCCAAATGTCAGGCAGCTAACTACTAATGTTCAACTTAATGGAATAGAGTTGGACCCTGTTGAGTCGACAGTTTTTCTTGGAATAACTATTGACGGTAAATTACAATGGGGCCCACACGTAGAAAAATTGTCAGGAAGGCTTAGTTCGGCCGCCTATGCTGTTAAAAAAATTAGACAGATTACTGATGTAGATACTGCCAGAATTGTTTATTTTAGTTATTTTCATAGTCTTATGTCGTATGGGATCCTTCTCTGGGGAACATGTGCGGACATTAATAATATCTTTATTTTACAGAAAAGGGCTGTTCGAGCCATTTACAATCTAGGTCCAAGAGATTCACTTCGTGAAATATTCAAAGAAATAGATATTCTGACTGTAGCCTCTCAATATATACTTGAAAATCTATTATATGTCATTATATCTATTACACAAAAATAAATCAAATTTTAAGAAAATGTCCGATATTCATAGTTTAAATACCAGGAATAAACACAATCTTGCTGTACATCGCACTCACCTCCACAGAGTAGGCAACTCTTTCATGGGTCAATGTATACGCTTTTACAACCAACTTCCTACTGACATTCGGAACTTACCCATTAAATGATTTAAAATCTGTATTAAAACTAAACTTTGTAAAAAAGGGTACTATAAGATTTCTGATTATTTAGAGGACAAAAAAGCTTGGGATTGAGCTGCTCGCTCTGCTAGCCTTGTGATAAAACTTGACATTTTAATTATTATGCATGATTTTGTATACATATTGACATTGCAGAATATTGTATACAATTTTACATGAATGTTTACTTTGAAAAGTATTATATTTACTACTTTAATTTATTGTGAATGTGAGCACTATGTGGGTAATTTTTTTTTTTCTTTAAATGTTTTCCTTTCTTTTCTCAGTTAAGTTTTAATGATGGTCTGACATTTTGAGCGCTTTATGCGGCCTACCCAAATGTCCTTTTTTTGGTACTGTTCGTCGAGTCGTTGAGCTCCTTAAGTTTTGAGTTGAGCTGCACGATTACTGACAAATGCTTACACTGATTGGTCAGGTCCGCTCAAATTTGCGTGGTTCTTTCCTCAAAAGACCATTTCAGACACGGATCTACATGGTCCTCACATGATCTGACCAAGATTATGTCTGGACTTTAAAAGAGACTTTGACCCCTGAGTTTGTTTCGCCATTTCTTCTCAGGGGTAGTCAGATAGGAAATGTCGGCTACATCTAGATTTTTTTTTTATTTTTTATATGACGTGTAAAAGTGATTTTAATATCCTATTTACAGAATAAACGATTTCATTTCATTTCATTTATCGCGTATAGGAAGAACTAGTTTAGCCTAGGCTAAACTAGTTTGTCCTGAAATCGGGTTTGGCCGGTAACATATATATATAGTTATGGTATAGTATAAGTATATTTTACATTTTAGTTTAAGACTCCGCATATTCATATTTTCTCTTTTTGTTTTCACACACTATTGTCTACATTTATTTTTCATTTCTCCTTTCGCTGGTCTGCTGGAAGAAATTTCTTAAGAAATAAGCTGTACCTTTGTACTTAAATTTTAATTATGTCATATCGCTTTGTATTTTACCGTGTGTACATAAATAATAAAATAAATAAATAAAAAATAAAGTTCGTGAGTTCTATGTTTCGGTTGTTTTCTTTTAACCGTTTTTAGGGTTCCGTAGTAAACAAGGAACCCTTATAGTTTCGCCATGTCCGTCCGTCCGTCTGTCGCCAGCTTAGCTCAGAGACGCTTAGTCCTAGAAAGCTGTAATTTGGCATGGGTATACATATTAATCATGCCAAAAAAATGGTAAAATAAAATTATGAAAAACATTTTTTTTTAGGGTACTTCCCGTACACGTGAAATGGGGATGATATTTTTTTTTCTCGTCTATTCCATGGTGTGGGGTATCGTTGGATAGGCCGTTCAAAAATATTGTGGGTTTGGCAATACCATTTTTCAATTAAGGGATCCGTTTGCGTAATATTAAGCTTTAAAGTGCTAGTTTTTGTTAGAGTCAATTGTCCCCCCCCCCTGCCAGCTAAATGGTTGGTTTTGAATATGTGAAAAAATTCATGGCAATAGTATATATAACGAAATTAAAAGGAAAACTATCACAGCTAAGTAGGCTTCACAAGTTAACGAGTAATAGTCGACCAACTTAAATTTGCAGTTGGAGAATTGACCGTAACGTATATCAATGTATGGGAGAGCATGTTTTTCAACTACAATATTAAGTTTGTTTTTGGGATAAATTCATCCCAACTACGGAACCCTTCATTGTGCGTGGTCCGACATGCACTTGGCCGGTTTTTTGTTTATGGAATAACTTAGAAGTCAAACTATAACACACCGTCTGTGAAAGCAAGTTTAATTTTACAAGATGAATGATGGGGCAAGGCTAAGTCATTCGAGAAATATTCTCATATGAACTTTCGGTAATTTCTTATTGCACGTGATTTAATTTTATTAATACCTACTATAGTACAGTCAGCGACTGAAGTAGGTTAACACTATCCAAAGTTCCAGAAGATAGATAAATGATAAACTTGTATTTTTTTAAATTAAAATATGTAAGAAGAGAATATAAACCATAGAAGACGATTTAAAACAGTAATTCAATTCCAAGAAAATTATGAAATAATCTGAATTGCAAAATGGTCACCGATTTTTGTAGCTGTCTGTCTGTACTATTAACATTCAAACACGTTTCGCGGATTGCGGGCATGAATGAAGTTATGCAATTCCGCACTACTACGCAAAGTGAAAGGTAAGCAAGTTTTACGCACTTGAATATTTTGCGTAAGTCATGTCCACCATATTGGACTTTAATTTAGATGTGCTTCACATCGGGGGCGTAGCTCAGATGGTAGAGCGCTCGCTTAGCATGCGAGAGGTACCGGGATCGATACCCGGCGCCTCCAAAGTTATCTTTTTAATTACATACAGTATTTTTTTTCGGTGTTAATTTAGATTAAGGACCTGCCTTCTAGTGTTCGGATACGGTATATATTTATTTATTTATTAAAACTTTAGGCACAAGTAAAACAACCTTGTACAAAGGCGGACTTCGGCGGACAGTCAACCTTAGGGTGATGCAGAGACAAAACATGGTAGGTGCAACGTAAGGGATAGATAGCTCGAAAATAACTATAAATTACAAGCATAAATACTAATACATACTCGTATAGATAGATAAATCACAACGCACTAATATTATAAAGGCGAAAGTTTGTGAGTGTGTGTTTGTTACTTCTTCACGCTCAAATGGCTGGACCAATTTTGATAAAATTTTGTATGGAGGTAGCTGACACCCTGGATTGACATAATATAGGCTACTTTTTATCCCGATACTAAACCCCCACTCCCGATAACCGAGGCCCGACTGGCTGTGTTCACAATGGTGTGCTGGTGCCTACGCTTATGTATGGAAGTGAATGTTGGGTGTGGCAAACGAAGCATGAAAGCAGAATAAATGCTGTGGAAATGCGTTCCTTGCGAAACATGTCTGGCGTGACTATGAATGATAGGCTGAAAAATTAGGTGATAAGGTAACGGTGCAGTTTAAAAGAAGATGTAGTGACAAAGATTGAAAAGAGTATACTTAGATGGTTTGGTCATGTGGAGAGGATGAGTGAAAGGCGACTAACAAAAGGTATTTTTAAAGCAGAGGTGAGTGGAAACGCCGGGAGGGGACGCCCTATAAGGACATATAGTGACCAAATTGGTGATGTTCTTCAGAAAGGCCAGGTGCGTGTACTCGCAACCGGCGTACGTGTATCAATCAAAATCAAAAGTCATTTATTCAAACTAGGCTTAGAATCAGCACTTTTCGAACGTCTAAAATTACATGAGACAGTCTCCCAAAAACGCCCACCCTTCACTACTTTCTAGTGCTTTAGCTGGGAAGAAGAAGTGGCGCAACAAACTCCCGAGCAGCACAGCTGTCTGTTCATAAAACTTGAATCTATGTATGACCAGATGTATGAACGTAGGCGAAGCAAAAGGAGTATGTAATGGGCGTAGCAGGTGGCGTTCTATAGTTTCTGCCTACCCCCATGGGAAGAAGGCGTGAGTTTATGTATGTTTTATCCCGATAGTCCCACGGGATCGAGACTTATGCGGGTGAAATAGCGGGGCGCAGCTAGATACATACATAATTCTCTTTGGTATGCTATCCGGCACTGGTTTATATTTGTCAAATAACTTACCGGGCGTGTTATGGTGACTTATCGGGAGGAATACATAAAAAAAAATTTTGTGGCGATTTTGTTACACCTGTTAAATTAGGTCGTATCGGAAGCAGACGGGTGTATAATATGTTTGCCATTATATTAGTTGTGAAAATCGTTTTTCATATCATCATTTCAGCCGGAAGACGTCCACTGCTGGACATAGGCCTCCCCCAAAGGGGGGGAGGGGGTGTTGCCATAATCGCCACGCTTGGCAGGCGGGTTGGCGATCGCAGTATGGTGTTAAAATGTATTGAGAATGCTGCCGCCCATTCTCTAGTAAGTCCCTTGGTCGCCTTTTACGACACCTACGGGAAGAAATGGGATGGTGCTATTCTTTACGTCCGGCACCAAACGGATTTTCATATTATCTTGATTTTGATTTTATTAGGTACTTACCATAGTTCCCTCTCCCGTCTGCCGGCTCTCACTTCTTTGTATCCAGCATTGAACTGCAGTCCTTTGTGGTAGCACGGACACAGTCCGGTCGGCACACAAACGTTGTTGTCATCTAACAGCTGAGAACAAGCAATACAAATCAGTACGTTTGAGGAAAACTTTCTTGGAATATAAAATAGAAGTGCAAAATCTGCAACAGGTCTTGTTTTCAAATATCAATATTCCTCAGTGTTGGGATAAAGAAATTAGAGAGCTGTTGCTCCGAGTAAAATATTGACTTCAACTTTGTAGGAGGTCGATCTTAATATATTGAGAAAACTGGGCAATTAAGGCGCTAACAAGAGGCAATTAATGATCGAAGTAGGCTTGTCTTAAACAAAAAAATAGCCAAATCTATATAGTTTGTGGTAGCGGAAAAAATATATGTTTTTCTTGAACATTTTTCACAGAACTTGGTTATTAACAAAACACATTTAGAAAAAAACGGTAAACTAATCCTTTCCTTTGAGTTTCAATCCAAAATATCTGTATTAGATAACAACGTACGGTTGGCATTTAATTAATAACAAGAACGTCTTATTTGTATGCAGAACTTGGTTGTTTTTTATTTTCGATTACTCAACTCATTTTTGAGTAAATAAATAATTGCTTCATATTTTGCAATAAATTACAATCGTTCTGTCATCGCGTTTCTCTTTCTTTTGTATGCATTCTGACAGTGACAGCGGTTTACCTGTTGTCAGCGTCTTAAACAAGTCCAGACCTTTTTAATTACATTATTTGGGGCAACCGTACTTTCCTATCACCAATTTTACAAAAAATGGGGCAATGTGTAACTGAATTGATGCACATTATAAAAGTAGTTTGTTCAGAATCGATTACTGAATCGAATTCTGTCATTTTTAATATACGTATTTTGTTATCCCAAATATAATAAAAACTTATGTAACTGTCACACTTCCACTGTACAGTCAAAACAAACCAAAATGTACGAAGTACCACCGCGAACGTTCCCGGTAGACCACTTTTCGCCCTTATGCCCATAGTAATAAGGTTGAAAAGTGGTCGACCGGGAACATTCGCGATGGTACCTACAACGTTAGACCTTTATATGGGTGTGACTGTGTGCGTGCGTACATTTGTAATGTGACCACAATTTTCTCCTACAATAAATTTTTTATACATAATAATATTATAAAAAAAACAGTTTATGAATTATGATAATGACATAATTTTCTAATTATTGGTATTTGGTGGTGTGTGTTAAATTCCGGGAAATATTGTAGAGCACTCCCATGCAGTAACGTCTGTATTCGGATTATTCGGCTTAGGACAGATTCTGGTTTGGGCAGATTCTTGTTACGGCAGATTCTTTTTTTGGGAGATTCGTTTTACGGTAGAAGTAACATGACCAATATAAACCATACATTTTATGTAATGGTATATTTAAAGTCAATTTCAAACTAAAAACCTCAGGCATCAGATCAGAGGGGCAATTCCCTTATTTTTAACAACGTTCGCGATCTCATCTCAGTCTCAAAAAATGTATTTTGAAGTTTGATTGTTGCTGGCATAAGATTGCGACTTGAATTTTAATGTTTTTAGGTACGAGAATTGGCCTTCAGGTCGTGTTTAGGACCTTCTAATCGCAACAAATAGTTTTCCAATTAATGCAAACTTCTGAATATAATCATTACATAATACTTCTGTAGATGACTGTAAAATATCTGTCTTATCAAGAAACTGCCTAAAAAAGAATCTGCCGTAACAATAATCTGCCGGATCCAGAATCTGTCCTAAACCGAATAATCCCTGTATTCTGTAGCACTGACCTGTCCCTGCGGACACGCGCAGCCCTCAACGCAGCAGGGCCGGCACGTGCCGCCTGCAGCCAGCACCATGTCGGCACACTTGCGCAGGCAGCTGTCAGCACACACTGTGTACTCTTGTCCTCCCGTGCATTGCAGTTCTGGAGAAAATATACTTGCTTAGACCTGAACAGCTTTACATAGAAAAGTATCCAATTCGGGAATCATCTCTATTTCGTACGAACGCGCGATGGTAAGACCTAATATAGAGCTGTTACAACCATCGAAGTACTTGCCTATTTTGTACTATCGTGTCTACAAAATTATAGATTAACTGCTCTATGCAATTCTAAAATTCTTTGCATAACTTTTGAGTGCTAAAAAGTACGACCTGAAACTGGATTAGGCAGAGAAAACGTGAGAAAGAAGTTAGAATTTGCCCTAAATATCATGATTTCAGAAATTGACATTACATATGGTAATTTGGTCTTAGAGAGTTGTATTGATAATTTTAATAATTATAATTCTGTAAATTCATAGTTGTCACGATCGCGAATCATATTTTGATATAACCTAATGAACTTAGCCTTAAGGCGCTGACAAGAGGCAAATTATGTAAGTACGCTAAACTTCAAAAAAAAATTTGACTAATCTATATACTTTGTGGTAGCGGAAAAAATATATGTTATTCTAGAACATATTTCCCAGAACTTGGTGGTTACCAAATCACGTTTAAAAAAATCTCGATACAAATTAACGGTAAACTAACCCTTTACTTTGAGTTTCAATCCAAAATATCTGTATTAGATATCAACGTACGGTCGGTATTTAATTAATAACAAGAACGTCTTATTTGTATGCAGAACTTAGTTGTATTTTATTTTCGATTACTCAACTCATTATTGAGTAAATAGATAATTGCTTCATATTTTGCAATAAATTACAAGCGTTGAGTCATCACGCTTCTCTTTCTTTTGTATGCAGTCTGATAGTGACGGCGGTTTAGCTGTTGTCAGCGTCTTAACGATAAAGGATGTTCATTTTTAATGCCCTGTGGTCACAAAACACATAAGTATCAAACTTCTCTGTACACATACCACACTCGTCCACATTGTACCGCCACTGTATGACGACGCCTGCCTTAGCGCAGGTCATGGCGTAGTCGCCCAGTATGGGACACAGGCAGCGCGTGACGTCAGAGCCGCACGCGCACATATCGTATACGCACGCCTCGTAGTATGGTTCTACGTCCACGTACCAGTGGCAAGCTGTGGGAGAAAGGTTTGGTTAATATTTGATTTAAAACTACTGTTAATTAATGTTATTTTTTTGTTTGTTGAAAATTATTACATTAATACGTGAAGCGAAAACGTTGTACCCCTTTTTTACGAAAATTACGCGGACGTATAAACCCCCTATAAACTTTAATTGTGCCAAATTTTATACTCCTCGTATAAAATTTGCCACAGTTTAAGTTTATATGGGAGTGCAGAAAGCATATTATTAAATAATAGGCATTAGCATAATCAGCCTATAATGTTCCCACTGCTGGGACACAGGCCTCCTCTTTTTCGAGAGGGAGTGGGCAATAATATACCACGCTCACCCAGTGCGGGTTGGTGGATGTCACATGTCTTCGAATTTTTGGTTCCAGGACATGCCGGTTTCCTCACGATGTTTTCCTTCACCGTTTTGAGAGCAGTGGTGATGAAATTATTTACACAAAGTAAAGCTAGGCTGGGTTCGAACTCCACCATTGCTCTCGCCTATTATTTAATATTTTTAAATAATAGGCATTAGAAATAAATTAAATTAATAAAAAAACATTACACTCGCTACCATGCATTTGACACACACACATATCGTACCAAGACCTCATGACTTGAAGATAGATAGGTGACGGAAGTGACAGCTTGAACATGTAATTAGTAAGTACTTTATCATAGCATGGAATTAGTAAGTACTATATAGATCGAATTTCGACTAGTGGGCGACCACTAGTAGAAATAATTATATAATTTCTTTTGGAACGGTTCAAAATACCATTAATCTGGCCATCCACCCAGGGTATACGGTTAATGTTATTTCGACGATATTATTTATCAAAATCAAATAATAGTCCGTCTCTGTACGATTGTGTGTTTAGGAAATAAAAGAAACAAAGAAAATAAATTTATTTGTCCCTGGTTAAGGCACACAATATAGACACAAAAAACAGAAAAAATGCTTAAAATAGTATTGAGTGCCTCACGGCTGCGCCAAACAGGCCCAGTTCAGCATTAATGCCAAACAACTAGTGCCTGACGCTGGTTTTCAACTGGAACTTACAAACTTAACACTTAAGTGTTAAGTTTGTAAGTTACTTGCATACAAAATCAAGCTTCCGCTTTCACATTCAATACATGAGGTTGCAACCCATCCAAACCGAAGGTTTTGATCATATCATCCCATCAGTAATGTGTTACGATTGATTAATAATTATTATCGATAATAAAGTCGGTTAAAAAGGGATATGAAATGTAGTAATTTCACAATGGTCAAGCTGACGAGGCAGTTCATACAAAATTGTATCAAGAGAAAGGTGTACGTGACATTCGAAGGTTATTTTAACATGTGTTGAATGTAGCGTTTAATTTTATCTAGAGTAACAACGGGGGCGTAGCTCAGATGGTAGAGCGCTCGCTTAGCATGCGAGAGGTACCGGGATCGATACCCGGCGCCTCCAAACTACCCTTTTATTTTTCTTTTTTTAACGAATATTTTGAAAATCTTAAAGTTATGAAACACAGCTAGCATTCGAAAGGCTAAAAATTAATTATGACCGGACCAGGAAACTAATGCATTCCTAGTCAAGTTTTACCCCCTTCCGGGAAAGACAGCGGATAAAATTATATAAGTAATTAAGATCGTATCGATAAAATATTTATAATCGACATGATCTTCGTCTAAAATTGTCTTTGAAAATTTATTTTAATACGCATTAACTTTGCTTTGACTGTGCCAAAGATTACTGATGCCCATTTTCACTATCACTAGGCGACAGCTAAATAAATGCCTAAGTAAAAGCGCGCTGTTTGATTTTCAACGCTCGGTTCAGCGCTGAAAGTTGAAAATTCAACAGCGGCATGAGGCTGGTATTATGACAGATGAATAATAACCCATTACTTGCTTAAAAGACTTACCTTCAAACACCTTACTCTTCAGTTTACTACAGTACTTCTCAGCGGCCTCCTTATTCTCAATATTGGCCTTACAAGGGTGCTCGG
Source organism: Tiliacea aurago (assembly GCA_948098905.1). Taxonomy (NCBI): domain Eukaryota; kingdom Metazoa; phylum Arthropoda; class Insecta; order Lepidoptera; family Noctuidae; genus Tiliacea; species Tiliacea aurago. The sequence goes on from OX402585.1 coordinate 24,657,611, forward strand.
GCTCTTTCGTGTCTATGTCCGAACAGAACTCCCTGGTCTTCCACTTGTTGGCGAACGCTAGAGCTGATTGCTCTATGTCGTTCTCAGGGGTTAGGAAGTCGTCTTTTTGGTTCAAGTTGAAGGTGCCGCAGAGACCCTGAAGAAAAAATGTTAATGACGCAAATTGCGTAACAAAATAAGTTTCTTTGTTGTGTTGTGACTTTGAATTTACTATTATTCTTCCAGGGAGTGGAAGTACCTACTCATAAATATGGACAACATTTTTACTACTGAACCCCCTTTTTTTTCTTCTTTTTTTTGGGTGGGAAATTATCAAATGCGGAGCAGGGGGGCGTGTCAGACTTTTACTGACCAAAACCCACCCATGTTCCTTCAGTTGCCTATGTGCCAGAGCCACGATGTCCCTTTCGGACAAACTCGCAACCCTGGCAGGCATTGGCCCTAACGGATCCCGTCAGTTGGTGCTGATATCTCTTTGAGACGCGCGTGGAACACAACGCGCCGTCGACCTATTCCTTATCGGACGGCGAGCTACCCATCGCTCACCGTCCGCAAGGCCGCGCCTGCGGTGGTCGGGAATAGGCCTGCGACTCCCAACGCCCGGACTATTGAACCCCCTGGAAGTATGGTAATGTATAAATTCAAAGTCAGTCAGTCGGCATACCGTATATGACCCTAAAACAATACAAGCCAAACCAAACACCACCCTAATTTCCGTAACACAGTTTGAAACACAATCTAAATGATTTTGAAGTAAGTATATTCCTAATCTAGTAGGGCAGTGGTGGCCCAGTGGTAACAGCCGTGACTTACGAGTTGTAGGGTGCCTTTCCTTCACCGTTTTGAGAGTATTGGCTCTCAAAAGTGAAGGAAAACATCGTGAGGAAACCGGCATCTCCTAGAACCAAAAATTCGAAAACATGTGACATCTACCAACCCGCTCTGGGCCCGCGTGGTGGATTACGCCCCAATCCTCACAGAGAGGAGGCCTGTGTCCCAGCAGTGGGAACATTAGGCTGATTATGTTATATTGCTAATCTATTGCTTAATATGTTCGAAAAATTTGTCTGTTCAACAACGTAAATAAAAGTAAAGTGAAGGCATGGGAATATATTCGTAAGAAGTTGGCAGAATCATCCCAGCGTTGATTAGTTTTCTCCTCCACCAAACGTTATTTCTCCTGACAGTTTTTATTTTGTTTATAAGTATAATGTATGTATCTATTATATTGGTATATATTTTTGATTTTCGAGTTATCTATCTCCCATGTTGCACCTACCATGTTTTATCTCTGCATCACCCTAAGGTTGACTGGTAGAAAATGCGTCAGGCATTAAGTCCGCCTTTGTACAGATTTTTTTTTACTTGTGCATAAAGTTTTAATAAATAAATAAAGCAATGAATGTTGTTGAATTGTCAAAATTTAACCCATTGCTACTGATAGTGTGTTACGCAATTAGACCGCTGGGCTGCGCGACCATGGTGAATGAATTACGGTCCATTCTCTCTCAAAAGGAGGATATATGCAAGTCCTGCATATGCAGTGGGCATATAACAAGCTGAATAGCCTTTAGAAATTAGGATATAGCAGCCTGTTGTCAGTCTTACCTTCGTCTGTCCTTGGAACTCAGCTGGCACGTCAATGAAGACACGAGTGTTGCCATCCCACCACAGGTCCACTTTGTTGGGTAGTTGCACTAATAACAAAGAAAAACTCATCAAGGTGACTGACAATCGCTATTTGTTCAACGAAAAATTTCGTCATTAATGTTTATTTTTGAAGTAAGACTTTTTTAGGCACGCTTGACTTGGGGAGTAAGCTGGTGAATGCAGACAAGAGCGTTACGGAAGTGAGCTAGCGGAAGTTGAGAGGGTGATATAAGTTAGTGAAGATAGAGAGAAAGTTACGTTTCGTATATTACTGTAGGGGCAAGAGAGAGAGGTGCGAGCAGACATTTTCTTTCTCTTTTTCTCTCATAGCCAGTTGCGTTTCGTATATCTAAGACACAGTGCAGGCCTATTGTTGTAAGTATAATTAGTATTACTATTTGTAAGTTTTACTTCAGTCGTGTGGTCTAAAGCACACTCGTTTTTTTTCTTAACGAAACATTTTAGGAGTTAAAAAGAGTATGCTACAGTTTTTTCTTTCTCCCTTTTTAATCTTGGACCCTTGGTCACCAGGGAGTCAAGAAAGTTTAAGACGGTATCATTAGAATGAGCTGTTGACCAACTTATCTACGAGTAACATAATCGTAGACGGTCCTATGTTTTTTTTTTTTTTTTCCTTTTGGCTTCGCACGGTTTGCGCATTTAGCCAATGTCACGTTTTAGTTCCTGTATAGTATTGATGAAATGAATTATAAATGCATGATGATGATATCCCCGCCCACTCCCCTTGAGTTTCAGTAAAGATGTGGCACTTTAATGAGACCTCACGCGGACTTCTTGAGAGAACTTGAAGCGAAGTTGCACTGTTTTGTTTCATTTGCCTACACTAATGCACGTTCACAAACACTTAATGGTTAATAATCCCCCATTATTACACATTAATATTCGGCTAATTGATAAGGCGCGTCGTGAATCTTCGTTCGCACAGAAAAGAAAGTATGGCCCCGAAGATTAACGAAAGAATGCTTAAAACTTACAATCAACCTTAGGTCACTATTATAAGGTTCATAATACACTGGAGCTGCTAGCGTGCACTCGATCAGAAGTATGGCGGCTGACAAACATGCCACGCGGCGCGCGCTAACATGGCGGCAGCTGCCGACCAATAGCGGTACAGGAAAAAGAACCGCGGTGCGTGGAGCGTGCCGATTGGTCAATAGCATTTCCCGCACTTTTAAAATTCACCTTCTTCGCAGGTACATCGGTAAGCCATATCAATTGGGTACTACTGTACTGATTATTATTATTACTATTCTAAGATTTTAACTTACCAATAATAAACATAGAGGAAGCTGCTCTAATCCTAACATCGCCCACCATGACAGGTAGCGTAGACACCTCTTTCCCGTTCACCAGTATGAAACCTCCTTGTTTCATGTGCACGTTAGCGCCGTCGTAGTTCAAGTTGACTGCTTTAGTGCAGGACGGCTTGCCCTCGCCTTTGTAGGGGCTTAGATTCATTGCCTAGAAAATAGAAGGAGTTTTAATATTTTACTGACTTGATAACTTAAAATAATATTGTTTCATGAGAGAAAGGATATTGTTAATCTGCATTGAGCTAGGGGTTGGAAAGTCCGCCTGACCGCAGCAGTATAAAAGTTTTACTTTTGTCTTTCAAAGTTTCAATATACCCAAATTAGCTAGCCTTAATTGTATGAGAGCATAATTATATATTAATATTCATGGTCTTCACATGATCTGACCAAGATTATGTCTGGACTTTAAAAGAGACTGTGACCTCTGAGTTTGTTTCGGCCTTTCTTCTCGGAGTAGTCAGCTATGAAACGCCGACCTCATCTAGTTTCTTTTTTTTTTTATATGATTGACGTGTAAAAGTGTTTGTACAAACCTATTTACTTACAGAAAATAAATCATTTATCATGCATGGCTGGAATCTGACTAGAGGAGACTAGACGATTGGCCATCGAAATTTTGACGTGTTCAACAACGAGGTTTGAAATGGTGATGTATTGAACTTTTTTTAGGTACTTTTGCGTATGACCAAAATAAGTTTATGTTACAATCCAATACGGACTCAATACATCAATCAATTATGTCAAATAAAATGTAAAACCGCACTAATGCAAGTTTTTTTGGTATTGCCCCAGTCATATATAATAGAGTAAGTACATAATATTCATAAGGTTATCTACGGAGTTCCACAAGGAAGTATACTAGGACCACCGCTTTTTACGCTTTACATTAATGACTTTCCAATGGCAATCAAACATCCGATGACACTATTCGCAGATGACAGCACAATAACGATACCTTGCAATCAAAGAGATTTTTATAAACAGGACATATATAACACATTAAAAGAAACTATAGATTGGTTAGACAATAATAATTTAAAAATTAATTTAAAGAAGACTGTAATTATGCATTTTAGCCAACGCGTATTGACTCTTTCCAATCTTGACATAACATACAATGACATTACAATTGACACGGTTAATACAACTAAGTTTCTAGGACTTACAATAGATCGTAATTTAAATTGGAAGGCGCATATAGAGGCCCTGACTAAAAGGATAAGCAGTAGTGCATACGCCTTGTATATACTGTCACGCACTGTTAACATAGATGCGTTACTAACTGCTTATTACGGGCTAACGGAATCTGTTCTCAGATACGGTGTTATCTTTTGGGGTAACTCAACTAATAAAGAAGTAGCATTTAAAGCGCAAAAGAGATGCCTCAGAGCCATGTTTAAGTTGAAATCCACCGATAGTTGTAAGCCCTTTTTCATACGGTATAAAATATTGACATTGGCATCCCTTTATATTCTGGAAACCGTTATGTTTGTTAGAAATAATAATAACTTGTTTTCGCGAATGGCAAATAAATTTCCCAGAAACAGGCGTGATCAAAGTCAGCTCTGTCTGCATAGGAGTAGGACTGCACTTATGCGCAAAAGTGTTTTCTGCATGGCTCCCACTATATAATAAATTACCCAAAAGTTGGAGGGAGCTTAATAATGCACAGTTGAAAAAACAGCTTAAGACATTTCTAACTAACAAAGCATACTATACTATTAATGAATTTCTGGCAGAATCGTTTATTTTGTCGTAGATTAAATGCATTATTGTTTAAGCATTATTATTAATATATTTTTAGTTTTTGACATTTTAATAATTCATTATTGTTTGACGTTAAATTATTGTACCTATTGAAATTAATTATTACCAATCATAATATTTGCACGCCATAGTACGTGGCAAACATGTCTGAACCTTTATCATAATTATTGTTATCCTACATGCATTTTTATTCTTGTATGTGTACACATGTTTAAGCAAATAAACACATCTTTATCTTTATCTCTAAAAAATATGACTACATTAAAATTTAAATGGGAGCTAAAAGAAATTTTAACTAAGAAAACTTATTACACGGTTGACGATTTTCTTTTAATGATGATCCACTATTTCTCTGACTGACATATTATTGTGATCCTGGTTTCATTTACTTTGTATTTCTGTTTGACATTACATAGTCTTATTTTATCTAAGTTGACCATGCTGACATTTTTGATATATATGTTTAATTTTTTCTTTTTTAATTTTGATTTTGTTATTAGGAATTGTAAACATTTGCATGCCCATGTGTCGGTAAAATATGGAGAACTTTTTTTTTTTATAAAACACCTATGTACTTTACCCATGTTTGCAAAGAAATATAAATGATTTGATTTGAAAAATGTGTGATAATATTATTTTCGTTATTATACCTCGGTAATAGCTCCAGAACAAGCCACATTCTCGACCTCGATGGTAAGGTTGTTGGCCTGCAGCATGGTGTAGGTGCAGTGGCCCATGAAGTCGTACCGCAAGCCGTCGAACGTGGAGTAGTGCGGGTCACCCACCGCCCCGCATCGGGCACCGCATGCTACTTTGGTGCATGTCCATTCGCCTGATTGGCAAGTGCTGGTAGGAGAAAAATTTGTAGTAAAAATGTTAAAATTTCGCTTGTGAACTCTAATTGAAGTTAAAATGGATAAGTACTTAAAATTTTGCTAGGTGTAAAAAAAAGTGTTTATTCAGATTAATTTAATGACATCATATTTACTTCTGCCAAACTGCACAACAGTTTGTTGGCAGACGTAGGTCCTTTTTTATTGTAAGTAAAGTATATAATTTGGTTTTTTTAATGACACTTGTTCAATAAGTATAGGTTAAAACTATCTTGCATTATAATTTGTAAACATACAAACAATTGGTTTTTATTCTTTTAAGTATCCTCTGCAGCGAGGCTTTCACAAAACATTATGAAAGAGGTACTTCTGTTTTTTATTTTTAAAGGAGGTTTTTGTGATACAGCTGTTTATATCCACTGGAAGGTTATTCAAAATAGTTGGAACTAAAAAAATTCTACACCGTCGACCATAATAATTATTACAAGTGGGCGTTATAAATCTTTTCATGTTGTTGGTATGTTGAATGAATAAGTATTTTTGGCTTTGGTGGACAAGATATTATTAGACCTACAATGTCAAATGAATTGTAGTAAATTTTTAGACAGATCTAAGTTACAGATTTATTGTTCGTGATATATGTTTTAGTCTCAAAAATATGTTTTACTTTCTTTCTTTTTTGTTCTAATTTATTATAAAATATACAAAACCTGTTTATGTTTCAATGGGCTTAAAATAAATTCTAAAAACTCGTTCGTTGTAACGACATTTTATGACAGATTTCATTATTCATCATTTCGGCCGAAAGACGTCCAGTGCTGGACATAAGCCTACCCCAAAAAAGAGGGGGATTTGACATAAGCGCCACGCTAGGCCACGCTAGGCGCACTTGTTCCCAAAAACAACAATAATTTACAGTCATGCATTGTATGTATGTAAAGCCTTGCTATCTATCATCCAGGGTATAAAAATTGTATAAACTAGAATCACACCATGCAAACACTCACCAAGTGTTACAATCCTTCCGTATCGTTGCACCTGGTTTAAAGTTCTTATTCCTCAACCTACAAGGGCACTCGGTCTTGGGCACACACTTGCCGCCCTCTAGAAGTAACCCTTCGGGACAGAAGCACCCTTCTACGCAGGAACTGTTGCCAGTCTTAGCTGGCACCAAGGGAAAGGCACAGCTGGGTTGAGCGTCGGGCCCGCAAGACTTGTAGATTTTGCCTTCAGGACACTTCATTGCTGTTCGGAAGGTGAATGGAAATGAGAAGGGGTTACTGTATCATTGGTTTTAATACCTGGAAAATGCATTGAACATAATATATTAAGGGGGGGTTCCGTACGTATAGATGATGTTGATGATTTTTGAAAAACTGTGCTATTTAGAGACATCATTTTATTTTTTCTGTAATCTTTACATAAACTTCTATCACACAGAATAATTTCAGATTTTTATCTATGCAAACTTCGGAGATAAGGGGGGAACGGTATTTTTTTTACATTTTTCATGAAAAGTCTGACACTATGCTGCCTAAAAAAAAAAAGTTTGTGAATGTGCAAACAGCGTTCTTTCATATGATACCCGACAAGCCCTAGTAGCCCCACTTAAATAAAATTAAGACCCCCTTTCAGTCCCTTTTGCAAAAAAAAAAAAATTAAATTTTCTTTGTTGTTTGCAAAATAGTTGGGTAAATGTCATCTAACACTATTCTAAATTTCAAGTTGATAGCATTAGTAGTTCTTGAGATATCCAGGTATGACAGACAGACAGACTTAGTCTCACCATAATGGTTCCTTTTTACCATTTTGGTACGGAACCCTAAAAATGCAAGACATGCTATGATAAAGCCGTTGCTTTAACTAAAGCAACGGCTTTATCATAGCAAACCCATGAAAGTGTGGTTGTGCCAGCCAACATGAAAATCAACGAAGATCAATTTTTGTGTCACATCGTGATGTTCCATTAGCTTTAGAAGGTAATAGAACTACTTACGACAGGTTTCTGCGTCGCGCCAGTCCTTCATCTCCCCAACTCCATGTCTCAAACATTCCTTAGCGTACACTGACACTGTACTGCAAGCACATTCCTCAGGACCTGTACAACGTACAACAGATTAGTTCAGAATTACCCCTTTTCCTAGACTTATGAAATAAATATTTTAGGGGTAGATACTCACTCAAACTGGTGGTGCAGGCGCAGAAGTCCCATTGACAAGCATCGAGCAAAAGCGACACGTCCATAGCCTATAAAATAGAAAATTGTGGATCAAAAATACAAAACAATTACGACATTATAGGACAGATTTACCTAATAATAGATATTAAGAAGCCGGCGATGGATGCGTTCATACAAACGTAATACCAAAATAATTTTTAAATCAGACATATTCTGAAGCTAGTGTGTATTTATTTCGATTGGAATACAGAATATCTAGGTTCCCAAATATATATTTTGAATGGACACTGAGATGAACAAGAGTTATGAGAAAAATAAGTTTTCTACAGAAATTTTAAATTCCTCATATCTCGTCTTTATACGAGTATCATTGTCCTTTCAAGATATATATTTGGGAACATAGATATTCTGTAATCCAATCGAAATAAATACACACTACTATATGAATATGTTTGATTAACAAATTATTTTGGTATTACGTTTGTATGAACTACGCAAGCTACGCCGGCCGCTAAATATATTATATTAACGATTGCAAGATAACTAATTAGTATACTATTACGTTTCTTTCTTCCAATAGTTAACAAATGTGTAAGAATTATTATTATACCAAACAATATTGTAATATGAATGCTCAATCATGATATGTTAATTTTAATTTTATTTTATTTCTTCTAATTTCGTCATTAATTTAATCTATTTTATTTTTATCCTGTATAAACCTAGTTATATGTGCAGGCTGTGGTCTCCTGTAATTGAAGGAGCACACGTACTAGAACCTTTATTGTTATTGTGATTTATAATTTATATGTGTATCTTTTGTTGGAGATCCTAAATAAATAAATATATTCAACTATTCCACCAATTCGCACTAAGCGTTTCCAAATGTCCTTTATAATGCGCACAGGAAAGGAGTGGAACTCTCTGCCTGCGTCTGTGTTTCCAAACGCATACAACCCTAATCTCTTCAAAGTGAGAGTGCACAGGCTTCTTCTGGGTAAGCTCACTCCATCGTCGACTTTGTCTCTGTCACCTCTGCCCTAGACTAAGGTCAAGAGCAAACCCATCCCAAATAAAAAATTAAAAAAAACAATTACAAATGCAAATTCTGAATAATGAAAAAGAACACTATCAATCTGCCCAGCCTTATCCCAAATATGGTGAGGTCAGCTTCCAGTCTATCCAGATGCAGCTCAATACCAGTATTTTACATGGAGCGACTGCCTATCTGACCTCCATCATCATCATCATCATCAGCCCATAGCAGTTCAGTGCTGGACATAGGCCTCTCCAATTACACGCCATTCAGCTCGATTCTCGGCAACTCTCATTCAGCTGCCACCAGCCACCCTGCGAAGATCGTCGCTCCACCTAGCCCGAGGGCGTCCTACCTTACGTTTGCCGATTCACGGTCTCCACTCACGAACACGTCTACCCCAACGGTCATCAGCTCTACGGCTAATATGGCGCCCATTGTCACTTCAGCTTCCTTATTCTGTGGGCTATGTCGATAACTTTGGTTATCTGCCGGATCACCTCGTTCCGGATTCGATCCCTCAGAGAGACTCCAAGCATAGCCCGTTCCATAGCTCGCTGAGCGACCTTGAATTTATGGACCAGCCGTACCGTGAGTGTCCACGTTTCGGCTCCGTAAGTCATAACAGGTAGGACGCACTGATTGAAGACCCTCGTCTTTAGGCTCTGTGGAATACGCGACGAGAAGACTCGACGAAGCTTCCCAAATCTGACCTCCACAACCCAGTAACTGGGTAATACGATAGCCCTTAGTCAGACTTTCGGGCTTCTGACAACCCCTAACAACTGTCAAAGATTCACGAATGACAGCCGGGACCTAGAGCTTAACGTGCTTTCCGAGGCACGGAGGAGTCTCGGTACGTAAAGATGGTCACCCATCCACGGACCAACCCCGACAAGCGTAGCTTAACTTGATGGATCGACCCGTGTGGCTGTTATTACGATTATTTATATGCGATTGTTTATATGTTCTATCGTGTTATTTAGGAGTTAGCGTTATTTAAATAACACGATAGAACCATTGACGTATTATAAATAGACGCGTCATACACGAACATTAGTGCACTCAAAAACAGCGTAAGCCATGATTGTAGCTACATACTTGCATACGATCATACGGCGCGTGAAGAAAAGGAAAGACCTATACCGATATCTGTTGTTAGAAAGAGATGAACATACATATTTAGTTACGTCACTAGCTCCTGCATGTTCATTGGCACGTTCGTAATAATAATAATTATTATTGTAAATGTCAGGCAATTGCCTGGCATTTACTTTGCCATTATTGAGCGCAGGTAACGCATCTAAAGGTAATAAATACATCATTAGATAGAATATAGAAATATCGACATCGACATTTTCAATACTAGTGTTGCTCAATTGAAGAGAATCTTATGTAATCGCTTCTTCGAGCGTAAATAGTAAATTTTCTGTATTGTGTTTTACACAGGGTGTAAAAAGACACATCACAAAGCCGTCAACTACGCATACTGTACATCTAACTAAGTAGCTTTGCGCAAAAACTATTGCTGGGAACCGATTTTTATTTTTAGGGATTAATAAATTGCAAATTTTATTTCGCGCAAAGTAACGCAAACCCAGGCAAACAGACTCAGTGCTGTTGTGTGAGTTAAGCCCCGCCCCTTCGTTCCAAGCGGTACGCGTAGGTTCTTGTCAAATACTTGCGGCTATGAACGAAATTAATTTAAGAAAACACATGGAATTCGAGTTTGGCCTTCAATACCTCCAGAACAAGTGGATTCCCAGGTATGGTCTAGTGAAAAAAAAACGATCCAAATAATGGGTAGAATATGTAGCTTTCGGCTTCGGAAAGGGTCTTTTTACACCCGATACAGTCTACTATCAATTTTCTGTTCATATAGTTATAGACTAGATGTGGAAACTTGTAATTGGCCATATTTTTATGTAAGCTATTACGCAATGTATCTGTTTAGCTGTAAGTTATCTTAAAAAAAAAAAAATCGCAGTTATCAAGGTTATACTGAAACTTCAAAAATTGGAGTACGTAACTAAAGTTTGCGTGACAGATATCTATGATATGCAAAATCGTTGACTACATATTTTTGCATGGAACTCACCTTAGAGCATTTCCTGAATTTTTCTTTAGCAAAGATCGTGGTGCAGAACTGTTGAGCTTTCTTCATATCATCGTCAGATTTGGAAGCACAGGCGCTAGTCTCCGTGGGCTTACTGTCGCATACATCTGCAGAAAAAAACTCGAGTTAAGAGTGTTTACGACGTACGGCATTTCATACAAACTTTCAAGCCCTTGTTTTTTCGAAATGACTGAACCGATTTTAATGATACTTCATACGCATAAGCAGGATACAAAGGTCTAAAAAGTTAGTTAAGAACAAAATGCACATACCTCCGATCTTATTAACCTGCCACGAAGACGCGAGTACCGACTTGGTCTTCGCAATAGTTCTGTCTCTGGTCATGAAGTCATTCTCCGGGTTTCCATCTAATGTCCCACAAAGACCTTCAGTGTTGTTCCACAGCAGGACTGAACCTTCCACCAGGATTATGTTCTGAAATAATATTTTGATATTACAAAGGGAGTTTAGTCTTGTAAAGTTGTTGTTATAAGGTTCAAATCGCAATGATTGACGCAGTCTCTGACTCGATGTTATATTTAAGCCCGGGTATTGTTCTTATTTTTACTTAATTATTTATTTATTTGCTAACATGTAAAAAACTGGTTAGTAGGCATGCATTAAAATTTCATGACACGGACAATATTAAGACATGCACCCTGTAAGGTCATTGCAAATTTTATCTATCAAATTATTCAATTAATTTTTTTCAAAGAGTTATTATTAAATTAAATAAAGTTATTAAATTACATAACATTGATTCTAATTAGGTACTGCAATTTATTAAATTATGATAAACATTAATCAATAATTTATTACATTTTATTTAAAAATAAATCATCATCTTCAAGATGACCATTCTTAAAGATGACGTGGGAATTAAAGTCATCTATAATAGTCATCAAATGTAGTCAAATATGGATACCAGTAAGCCACTAGGTTAACAAAAGCTTGCTTTTTTGCTAGCATGGATGCTAAATCTACTCTTTTTTTTAACGAGATTTTTCATGTTTTCTTGGTCTTCTAGAAGTAATGGTTCAAGTTTTCATGTATATTGTAAATTTTATGTTTAGTTTGAAAGTGTTTGTCCTAGTGTGCATGAAGCAGTTTATACAGGCTGGATTTTTGAGATGGGGCAGTAAGGGCCTTTAACGTTAGCCTAACCTAACGTTGGCCTAACCTGAACCATTGTAGCTACGGAAAACGGTCTTAAGAGACTGTCGTTATCTTTTAGAGAAATGTTGATCTGCATTCACATATTTAGAAAAATATTTACAGTCAGCGGGAAAATGGGCAATATTCACAAAAACTTTGTTTTATGCCAATCGATCCTCTTTCTTGTAAGGATCAAAAACCTCTATTGGACCACTTGAGGTTTGAGTACTAGAAAAGTCATAAACCGCAAAAAACTTTTCCCATACATTTCGTACTAGTGTTGCTCAATTGAAGAGAATCTTATGTAATCGCTTCTTCGAGCGTAAATAGTAAATTTTCTGTATTGTGTTTTACACAGGGTGTAAAAAGACACATCACAAAGCCGTCAACTACGCATACTGTACATCTAACTAAGTAGCTTTGCGCAAAAACTATTGCTGGGAACCGATTTTTATTTTTAGGGATTAATAAATTGCAAATTTTATTTCGCGCAAAGTAACGCAAACCCAGGCAAACAGACTCAGTGCTGTTGTGTGAGTTAAGCCCCGCCCCTTCGTTCTAAGCGGTACGCGTAGGTTCTTGTCAAATACTTGCGGCTATGAACGAAATTAATTTAAGAAAAATCGAAAATTCAGTCAGCGGGAAAATGGGCAATATTCACAAAAACTTTGTTTTATGCCAATCGATCCTCTTTCTTGTAAGGATCAAAAACCTCTATTGGACCACTTGAGGTTTGAGTACTAGAAAAGTCATAAACCGCAAAAAACTTTTCCCATACATTTCGTAGGAAATGAGACCGAAACGGTTAGGGTAGCTGCCCTTACAGCCCCATCTCAAAAATCCACCCTGTATATCATACATAATACAATCGTACGTATAATTTTTTGATGTGTAACATCTTTCTTCTCGCTTGCTGTGGGAGTGATTTCGTAAAAAGGGACGGAAGTGTGTAACAGGAAGTGACAGCTTGAGCATGGAATAAGTAAATACATTTTAATAGCATGGAATTAGTAAGTACTTTATAATAGCATGGAATTAGTGTACTCATGGAATTAGTAAGTACTATATAGATTGTATTGTGTGTGTTCCGTTTGGTGCCGGACGTAAAGAATAGCACCATCCCATTTCTTCCCGTGGGTCTCGTAAAAGACGACTAAAGGAGAGAATGGGCAGCAGCGTTCTCTATTCATTTTTAAAATCATACTGCGATTGCCAACCCGCCTGCCAAGCATGGCGATTATGGCAAATCCCCCCCCCCCTTTTTTCGTGAGGCCTATGTCCAGCAGTGGACGTCTTTCGGCTGAAATGATAATGATGATGATTATAGATTGTAAGTAGGGGTCAAATTTCGACCATGGGCGACCACTAGTACTGAATAATTATTCGCATAAATATTTCAGTATTTAGCTTTGTTAAATTTTGAGGTTAATTGCTGTCGCTGTTCAGTTGCCTATTACCAAGGTGAGATTTCAGATGTTACACATCATATGCAACTACTGGTAAAGCTCGTTCCCTTTTTTACTAAGTAATGGTCAAGTTGTATCCTTTATAAACAGTTGAAATGACCAACTTTAATATTAATGACTTAATTCTAGTTTAGTTATACATATATTTATTTACATTACAATATAAGTACAAAATTATCATAAAAAGGATGCAGACAGACCGGATGTAGATTATCCAGGATCATAACAATATTAACGGATGTTCGATAAGACAAATGTACCGAAAATTTACTAGATTAATGGCATTGACTTTTGAGTAAAGTTGAATAAAAAACGTCACAGAAAACTATTTCTCTAGGTTTCTCAATGCATCTTAAAAAAGACAGTACAAATGACATGTTACATAAATACCTAAACTACTTTAGATATAATTATAAACCTATAATAACCAGATCTTATTTGACTCGAAGATTTTTTTTTGTTAAATCTCTTGTTAGACCACTTTCCTAACTACTTATACATTCTGTTCAACTTATGTAAAAAGATTTATATGTGGCGGCATCTATAATGCCACATGCGAACTACGCAAAGACATGACTCCACGCAAATCCTGCATCGCGCAAGCAGAGTTTACCGCGCGACTGGCATATATACATCATCCCGACATCAACCGACGGGCAGTTGCCCACCAGACACAACACCCGTCTGGTCGGAGGATCCTCCCTTTTCTATAGAGGATGAGTGAACTTTATACCCTGTTCCTCATACCTCTATATATCTAATAATATACATACGTACATAACATAGGGCACTATTCTTTAAGTTAATAATAATAATAATCGTTTATTTATAAAAGGGTCACATGTACAATAAATACCTTAACAATTAAAATAGAGCACAGTTGCTTATTTGCCTGAACTAGGTTGAACCTGTGCTTCAGGCTAGAAAGTGCATAAATACAAAATGTAATAAATTAACAATGACTATAAAGTAAGAACTAAATTAAAACATACGTAAACAAAAGTAAATAATAAAAATAGCATGTTAGCAGTTCTACTTGCAGACAATAAGTAGATCTTCGGAGTTTGCATAATTTAAAGTTAGTAAATGTTTGAGTACAATTTTTTTACAGCTAAAGTAATTTAGTTTATAGATACTAAGTTTTCTATTGAATCTATTGTACAGAAATGGGCCTAAGAATGTAAAAAATCTTTCTACAAAGACATGTTTTGAGGTTGCATTAGATATGCATACTATATCATTCCGTCTCTTGTTAGTATTGTCAGCATTGTAGGTAAGCATGGTGTGCTGTTTTAATACTAAGTGCATAATGAAAAGCTGGCGAACCGTTAATACGTTGCAGGATTTATATAGTAGATCAGTGGGAAAGAAGAAGGGATGGAAGTTTGCTACCTTTAAAATTGCTCGCTGAGCTCTTTCAAGAGGAAGTAAATTAGTTTTTGGTGCGCCACCCCAAGAAGTGATACAGTATTGAATTATAGACTGACATAGGGCCAAATAAACTTGTGTGATTAATTTTGAACCTGCAAATGAGCGTAATTTTTTAAAAACATATATTAGTTTGCGCACTCTTTTAACTAGACTTTCAATATGATTTCTGAAAGAGAGTGTGTCGTCTATTATTACCCCCAGGTATTTTAAGTTCCTCGTTTTGAGGATAAAAGGACAATTACACAAGTTGACTGTACGGTTTCCACATTGATGGGCATATAGATGAGGGTTAGTAATGTTAAGTTGAGGCTTGCGCATGGAGAATTGAATATATTTTGTTTTGTCAGCATTTAATGTTAGTAGATTGCTTTGAAGCCAATTAGTCACAGTATTAAAGCCTAGTTGAGCGATTTCGAACAGTTCGCTACTGGTTTTAGCGGTAAATATTAACGCCGTGTCGTCGGCATAAGATATAATTTTGCCGTCTGGAATATTAAGACTACACAAGTCGTTAATATAAATCAGGAATAGCGTGGGACCCAGAATACTCCCCTGAGGAACACCAAAACCAGTATTTTTCTGCTCATCGCTCGTAATATTATCTACTCTAACACATTGGTTAATTGTTAGAATAGATAATAAAATTAACAGTTAATTGTATTATAGGGTAATTTTTGTACTGATAGGTTATTATCAGTGCTCGGAAAAGGTGAGCTAAAATGCCTAGTTTGAAAAAGAATAGAGACAAAGTGGAGACTTCCTTACGACAATTTTTTTTTCCGAATATTTATTATTTATTTATTAATGCCTTTTTTTTTTACTTATATTCATATTGGCATGGTGCTTGCACGGTAGTGACACAGGAAGGGTTAAATTTCTGTAATTTTTTGCCTAGGACGCACCGTTTTTTCGTAAGGAAGTCAACTGACCACTTTTTTTGACTTTGTTCTTAGAACTTTAGGTATATTAGCTCTATTATTCCGATCACTGATAATTATACATTTTTTAAAGGCTTCTACATAGTGGCGCGACACGCAATGCGACACAAAGGCCCCGCGGGTCGCGCGACAAGCGGTGCCTTTGTGTCGCGTCACGAGTCGCGCTAGTCTGTAGAAGCCTTAACACGCGCATAGTCACTAATTAAACGTAAATACTTTGAATATAACAAAATAACAATAAATAACATGCAAATAACAATAATTACGGGAGTAACCCAGTGCTCCAAGCTAAACCATGAATAATATGATGCTAATTAAAGCTTATATAAGTAGTGTACCAAAGTAAACAATAAGATAATAAGGAATAGGACAAAAATAGCAGATGTAAAGAGAAGAATAAGGACGTTAAAATGGAGTTGGGCTGGACACATTTGCAGACTGGAAAGTGTTAGGTGGGCAAAAAGGGTTACAGAATGGATACCACTTGAATGTAAGAGGAAGAAAGGGAGACCCAGAATGAGATGGAGAGACATTTTCACCCAGCAATGCGGACCAGACTGGATGAGGAAGGCGCGTGAGAGGGACAAGTGGAAAGATTTAGCGGAGGCCTACGCCACAGAGGCGACAACTACTTACATAAATATAGTTTTGTAAATATATGTAAATAAGTGTGTAATAGGTTTATAAAGTGATAGTGTCATAAGAAAGGGATCTAAACTACTTATGTGTTAG
Source organism: Tiliacea aurago (assembly GCA_948098905.1). Lineage (NCBI taxonomy): Eukaryota > Metazoa > Arthropoda > Insecta > Lepidoptera > Noctuidae > Tiliacea > Tiliacea aurago. Next base: position 24,674,248 of record OX402585.1, read on the forward strand.
GGTAGCTGAAAATAAAGGCTTTTTTATTTGATTTTTATTCTATTTCTGTGGAGTTCCTACGTCCCACAAGTTGGGTAATGAAAATATTAAAGCTGATGGTAAAACTGCAGTGAATTGCTTCACTCTGAAGAAACACAGGTAACCACACTCTGATGGTGACAGTTTGACTTTTACTAACTTTTTTTAGGGTTCCGTAGTCTATTAAGGAACCCTTACCTATAGTTTCGCCATGTCTGTCTGTGTGTCTGTTCCCGACTTAGCTCAGAGATTCTTAGTACTAGAAAGCTGTAATTTGACATGCGTACACATACACTTTAATTACGCAGACAAAGTGCTTAAATAAAATCTTGATTTTTTTTTATCCTCCCTTACGCGTAGTGGGGATGATATTTTTTTTCTCGTCTGTCCCATGATGTGGGCGATCGTTGGATAGGCCGTTCAAAAATATTGAGGGTCTGTTAAGACCATGTTTCGATTCAGGGATCCGTTTGCGTAATATTAAGTGCAAATTTTTGTTAGAGTGAAGTGTCACCCCTGCCAGATAAATGGTTGTGTTTGGATATGTGAAACAAATCATGGCAGTAGTGTATATAACGAAATTAAAAAGAAAACTGACACAGCTAAGTAGACTTTACAAGTTAACGAGTAATAGTCGACCAACTTTGCAGTTGGAGAATTGACCGTGACGTATATCAATCCATGGGAGAACATGTTTTTCAACAACAAAGTTAAGTTTGTATTTGGGATAAGTTCATCCCAACTACGGAACCGTTCATTGTGCGTGGTCCGACACGCACTTGGCCGTTTTATTTTTAATATTATTGATAGGTTCGCGTTTGACCACCATCCTACTTCCTCCAAGTATCGTTTTTTTTCATTTATTTCACGTGCAAACTTCACAAATCAAGACCAACCTAAGCAGAACAAGTAAAGTAAAGTAAATCCTTACATTGGTATCCCATTTGATGGTGACCCCTACAGCGTCCAGGTTGATGAGCACGAAGTCGCTGGGCATGGCCACGCGGATGCCGGGGAGGGAGGCCGGTATTGGGATCAGGCGCTTGGTGTTACGGAAGAGTACGGAGCCGTCCTCTGTTGAAGACACAAGTAAAAATAAAATAAATTCAGAATAACAATCAAGGCAGAAACTGATCCAAAAGATTAATTTCTAAATGCTAATCTACAAGAGTAATATTTATGAGTGCTGATCAGTAGGAACAATTTTGTAAATGCCAATCGAAGGAACTTATCGCTAGATCGGTCTATTATAATAATGAAATCAAACAATCCATTCACGAATGAACACCTTATATCACTTTCCCCAATGCTTATTTTCCAATAATTTAAACACAAGACAATTTCCTCACCTCCTACAGCTAGAACGTAGAACTTCTCGTCAAGGTAGACCGTCAGCTCGCTGGGACAATGCGCCGTGTTCTTGCACTCGCCGTGTTTGACCTCTACTGAGTATGAGTGTTCCTTTGCATCGCGGACCAAGATGTGTTGGCAAGGGGATTGAAAGCTGTGGAGAATGCATGGAAGAATGGAAGGAAGAGTGATCTATTAATGGATTCGTTTTTATAAATTTTAAGGTACGAAACTCGAATGATGTTCAAATGTTCGTACTGTTAAAACTTTGACTCGACATTAAGTTCGGCCAGATAAACAAAAAATCTTTAGAAATATGGTGGTATTAAGAATTTTTAAGTTTAAAGCAAACTATTATGTCAGAAATATCATTTCAGAATCAATTGAATATAAACATTGATGTAAAATAGGAAGATAGGCCACTCTCTAACTTCACGTAAATATTAAATGGACCCGATGTCGTGCGCATGTGCTCGACATCCGAAATAGAGAGACATATTGCGCGGGCTATAGCGGGAACGAGATAGCAATAATTGTCACTGTTACGTACCCATAACAACTCGGAAACAAACTACGATTCGGGTATTCCCCGCAAACCGAGAGTAATGTAGGTTAATTGTGTCCTTTCCCCTAATTTATGCGGTCGACGTCGAGGAGCGCGTACCATATCTTCCTCTTGAATTCATCAATGAATAGAAAGAACAAATTCGTATGAGCCTTTTGACCCTCAAGGATCAAAGATCTAAACTACTGGCCAAAAGATTTATTTTATTTTAAAAACTTAGTATGCATGTGTAAATCTGAACACGTCGATATAAAATATCAATATCCTTCATAGATAACATACCTGTAAATCTTCCCATCAAAAGTCTTGTAATGCACACCAGCCCAGCTAAGACAGGTTCCTCCCTTAGGCGTCAGATCCTGCACAACAATAATAGGGCGGCCCGTGCCGTAGGTGGTGAGCGAGCCGTGCATGCCGTGCGAGTCGCGCGCGTCGTTCGTGTCCGTGCCGTGCGAGCCGTGCGTGCTGCCCGTCATGGTGTGGTGCGTGTGGCCCTCGCTGACTAGTTGTTGGTGCCCGTGGGATTCGCTTGTCGTTTCAGAGTAGTATTTGTAGGTCTGTAGGGCGAGGTTGTGGTTTTAAATTAATTTGGTAGTAATCAAGCAGGCCGTTCACTTGATGGTAAGTTACCGCTACCTATGAACATCTGTAATTTTTTATTTTTTGTTGGGAAATTATCAAATAACTTCTCCCATTCTGGGCGGAGACTTTTACTGACTAAAACCCACCCGTGTTCCTTCAGCTGCCTGTGTGCCAGGCCACGGTATCCATTTCGGACTCACCAGCAGCCCTGGCAGGAACGTCTGTAATACCAGACGTATCGCTGATGCGTGGCCATCATAGCGACACAGTTAAAATGTTTCATGTAATTATATCGGCACCCATACCCATTTGTATTGTACTAAAAGTGCCTCAAGCGTTTATATTCTCAAGTAGCTGCCGCCCGCGGCTTCACCCGTGTGGCTTTTGTGTAAAAGTGGCCTAAGTTACTTCTTATAACATCAGCTATCTGCCAAAGAAAGTCCCGTAAAATCGTTCCAGCCGTTTCGGAGATTAGCCGGAACAAGCAGACAAACAGACAGACAGACAAAAATATGAAAATTTGTTTTTTTGTTATAAGTTCCGTTTACGCTTTCTTATGCATGTAGTAAAAAGCTGTTATTTTGACATTACAAACACACATTTCAAATTTATTTATTTGTATAGATTAAAATGAAAAGGACTTTTAAGTTCTAGTTGAGATAATGTAAACTTACACTGTTGTATCTGTGGCTGCCTGGTGTTATAACGACGACTTCGGCTGTAATAAAGAAATAGTTATTTTAATTACTTTTATTGAAATGAAATGAAAATTTTATTGAATTTTATTAATTGACTTTTTTTTTGTATTATTCAGATTTGTATGTAATTTGGATAATTATTGTAATGATTTAAATATAGATTGCATGCATGATGTTCCTTATATGTTTAGTTATAGAAATTCAGACACGATGTAAAAATTGTTATTGTATAAATTAATTTAATTTAATTTAATCAATAAAAACGATCAGTGCTGGTTACTTAAAGTTATAAATCTCAGCTAAGAGACCCCCCCACATCAATTTAACTTTAGCATTAATATTACCACATACATTTTCGAACATTAAACTTCCCTATAGACCAGTCGCTATGTAATATTTAAACTCACGGTAAACGCAGTGGGGTATCGGCTGCGGCTCAAACACTCCCGTAGCGTATTTGCATGTGTACAACTCGGCGGCCGGAGAGCTGTAAGTACTGCCAGATGGACACGTCAGCATGCAGCTGGATGACTCACTGTCACCGAAGCAGTCGTAGGCACCATTGAATGCTAGCTTTCGGACGTCGCATTCACTTACGGCTAGAAGAAATAGGTGGTTCCGTGAAAGGTGAAAAGAGATGGATAGTGAGATAAAGTTATATAAACCAGCAGAATTTGACTCGTCAAAAGCTGTCACTGCTTTCGCCATTGAAATAGTTGGATTTTTTTAAATTACTTTTTCTTGCCAAAGGAAGCAAAGCCGGTGTCGACTATTCTGCCAATGTCTAAAGTGAGTTGAGAAAGCAAGTGTGCATGAAAAGAAAAAAAAAGAAGAAAAACCAATTAAATGAACTAATAAAACCCTTCGATTGATATAGTTGAACACAATGTAGATCTTGTTGGATTAGTTTTTATGAGTTCCGCTGCAATGTGACGTTATTAGATACTATTATTTTAACCAGTTTCTGGAAGCACAAATATTTTCTCGTAAATCTTGAAAAGGTTTCTTGAGAGCCAAAAATCTTCTCAGATATTCCCAAAACGTATTAAAAATCCAATCAATACTCACAATACTGGCACTGAGCCCCCCTAAACTCAGCCGGACACTCGCACATGTTGACTGCTAGACAAACCCCTCCGTTCGTACAAGGAGGGCTGCACTCTGGCGTACAGTCTGGTATGGTCGAGAAGTCAGCTCGGGTTGGCTGCCATTGGCCGTCAGTACAACGCATGTTGGCGACGTTGGATCCGTCCATGAATTTGTGGCCTTCTATGCAGGTGATTGTGCAGGTTCTGTAAGGGAAAACATTGTTTTAGTAGGTTTCAAAAGTAGTTTTGGCGTATTGCAATTCAAAATCCTAAAAGTTCGTCTTAGGTGAGATTTACATGACGCTTCTGTTAAGGCGACAATAACCGACTTTTAATGATTTTATACTGAAGATCACGTCTAAACGAGTAGTGTTAATGATTTGAAAAAAAAATATATGTTAAATAAGAGCATTTTCTCAATAATTTAATATGTGAATATTTTAGATTATATTTATATTACATGGTGAAATTAATTTGTAAAGTTATGTCTAACGCGGATAAAAAACTGAGAATGGCGCAAAATCTACCAAGCGTATTTTTGTGAAACCTTCACCTATTTAAAGATAATTTAATTATTGATCTTTTAGTATACGCGGTTTATTATAATACTTTTTGTTTTGTGTATAATAAATTAATAATGCGTCAAATTAGGACAGCGCTCTTCGATGGGCGAGTCCTATTACTGGCTGAACGTACGATGCGTTGCGTGTGCTCAGTACAGAACACCAAGCTAACCACTCAAGGTCACTGGCATATATCTGCGTCCAAGACCAAAAAGGGTTATGGAATGCTCAAAATATTGGTACAGGGTGGATTCTTGAAATGGGGCAGTCAGGGCAGACACCGGAACCGTTGTAGCTACAGGAAAACGGTCTTAGGAGACTGACCTTATTTTTTTGAGAAATTTGAATCCACATTCACAGATTTTGAAAAAAATTTACAGTCAGCATGAAAATTGGTAATTTTCATAAAAACTTTTTTTGACGCCAATCGATCCTGTTGCTTATAAGGATTAAGAAACTATTGGACCAACTGAGGTTTGAGTACTAGAAAAGTCAGAAATCGCAAAAAAAAAATCCTATGCCTAAAAAAATAAGGTACCTTAACCGTTGTAGTTATAGAAAAACCGGCTTAGGCGACTGTCCTAAGCCGGTTTTTTTTTTTGTATCTACAACGGTTAAGGTACCTACCATTGCTGCCCCGTCTCGAAAATCCACCCTGATACGGATTTTAGACCCAGGTACCGCTAGAATTCTTCATTTGAGTAGATAGTGGCACAGATTGTCCACCATTATCATTATCCACCTTTCGTCGTAGTATATACTAACTCCATTTGAAATAAGATTAGAAATTTAAATTAAACTTTACAATCCGTTCAACCGATTTTGACTTCTATTCCGTAGGCATAAGGATGGCATTAAAAGCAAAAACGTGGTTACAATACCAGCTGTTTATTACAGCTGCGATTTTGTCATGCCACCAACGCAATAGAAGTCAAAATCGGTTGCAGAACGGACTGTAAAAGTTTTATTTAAATGTCGAATCTTATTTCAAATGGAGTAGATATAGGTGAAATGTGATTTGGCCGGAGATTTTTACTCCTAGATAGTTTGTATAGATAGATATCAGACTTTTACCTAATAAATCAACAAACAGGGAGTCTGTTAAAAACCGGCTAACTGCTTTCATGTTCATTGCCATTGTGACACATTCACAATGGCAATGAACATGAAAGCATATTGACAGTTAAACAAGATTCATTGCGTTATTTACGTTGTTGAGCAAAGGAATTTTTGAAACCTATAAAGATCAAAATCCTTCGGTTCGCGAAGGACGCAATTGGGGTGCTGGTCGGACACACTGGAACTCTCCTTCGAAAACCTACATAGGAAGGAGCCTCGTATTGAACTTTAAGACCAGCCAGTCTAAATCAAATTTCCACGCAAGCTCCGCCCCATGCTCCCCACCACTCCGTTATGTGCTAAACGCTATCATATCAGTAATAAAGTAGAATATCGCGTGCGCTCTTTTATCGTGTTCGAGCACGAAACTAAATAGCGTAAGTCTCAATTCTTATTTCGTTTATAATTAAAGAAATAATTGATCTAGAGAAAAAATATCTGGTGGCTGGATAATAAACTATAATTTTCTTGCTGTGAATATTTATTTTAGACATAAAAGCCGAACAATCTTGTTTGTTTTTATAATTATCCTTAAAAAAGACATGATTTTCGAATAAAAAATGTATCGAGCGAAAATATTACAATTACGTAACTGTCTTCAACATGGATAGAAAATGATCCAATAAATCATATACTACAGTTGCATTTTGATAGTATGTGTGACTGTTTCAGAATATTCATGCAAATAAACATAAAAATAGAGCAGTCCTCTTAACAATAAATCAAAACAGCTTACTCAGGCGAGCATTTCCTCTCGGAGTTCATAGGCAGAGGAGGGTAGGACAGACACGGCTTCTTCTCGAACTCGCAGTACTTTCCGTGGAAGTTGGCAGGGCAATCGCAAGTGTTCGTGTCGATGCAGATGCCTGAGTTCTTGCAGCCGGGCTCGCATTTTGCTGTTAGAGATAAAAGATAATTTTTTAAGTGCACTTTTTTTATAAGAAAATAATTCAGCGAAGATCTAAGTTGTCTTCTGCCTTTCTTTCTTCAGTAGGTATAGAATATAGATAAACCCAAAAGTGTCTAAAACTTTTCCAGGAGGTACCTAAATAAATTAGATTAAATACGTAAAATCTCTAAATCATCTAATTCAAAATGAGAGCTTGCTAATATGAGTTTTTTAGAATAGATGCCTCCTGAATAATACAATGAAAAATGGGGAAAATCCTTTTCCTAAAAATATCATAGTCAAAAGACGAACAGTCTTAATACAAAACAAGATCTATATTTTGACATGGCTTAAACCATGGGCTAGTTTTTGTACTAACTATCAAAGGTAACTAACTGTGATTGAAAATGGTTCTTTATACAAAACTGAAAACTTAGTTCGGTACTAAGTTGCCAGTTTGTTTATGGGACTTTACCATATTTTATTTTATTAAAATACCTTTTGTTTTGTGTATAATAAATTAATAATGCGTCAAATTGGGGACAGCGTTCCTTGATGGGTGAGTCCTATTACTGGCTTAACGTACGACGCGTTGCGTGTGCTCAGTACAGAACAAGCAAACTAACTACTCAAGATTCAGATTCAGATTCAGATGATTTATTTGTAAACATAGGTTACACAGATGTGTGAGATGTTAAATTTTCGTAAGTTCTCTATGCTTTGCCATTAGGCGTACAAATATTAGCATGAGTTTAATTACTTATTTAAAAATATCAAATAAAAATTATAGAAACAGCTAGAGAGGATAAATCAACATAATATTCCCCTGTCAATTAATTAAATTCCAAATAAAAACTATAATGTCAAAACAAGTACCAAATTAATAAAAATATTTCAAAAAAGTCAACAATAAAAATGATAAAACAGAAATGTCAAAAAATAAAATAAAAATAGGATAACTGTCAAATTAATACAAGAGTGTCAATAAAAGTATAAATTAATTAATTATAGGTCACTGAAGGAGGGATTATAGAACTGTCATCCAAATAGTCCTTTAATGAGTAATAACATTTATCGATTAAAACTTACATAAAATCATTAAATCTGGACAAATTCAAAAGTGTACTACTTTTGGATTTGTCCAGATTTAATGATTTTAATGTCTCAGGCAGCTTGTTAAATATTTTTGTGGTCATACAGAAAGTACTTTTATTCATTAGGGCTGTTCTGCCATGTGTTATTTCGAGCTCTAACTTATTTTTGTCGCGTAACTTTCTATAGTAGCTTTTGGAAGCTATTTTGTATTGCGCGATGTGTGTTTTGACAAATATATTAGTTTCGTAGATGTACAATGATGGTAGGGTAAGAATGTTTAGGCTTTTAAAGAACGGCTGACAACTGTCGGTGCTATTTAAGCCACACATAGATCTGATACATTTTTTTTGAGCTCTAAATACTACGTTACCCCAATACATTATGCCATACCTAAGTGTGGATGCAACATAACCGTGATATGCCGTTAGTACCGATTCTAGGCTGACAGTTTTTGACAGTTTGTAAAGAACATATGCAAATTTACAATTTTTTTTACAAATTTCGTTTGTTTGGGATTTCTAGGTCGAATTTTTATCTATTATGATACCAAGGAATTTGGTGACAGTAGTTGACTCTATTTGAGTCCCTAAATAATTAATGTCAGGGATCTTACTTGGAACTCTCTGGTAAAAATGCATAATCTTAGTCTTTTCTAAATTTATAATAAGATTATTTTTGTCAAACCATGATATAATTGTATTATTAATGTCATATTTATTTCATTTTCATAAGTCATAGGATCGTCGCATTTAACTACTACTGTGCTGTCGTCAGCAAATAGTACCATAGGATGGTTTATGTGTCCGGGAAGGTCATTAATGTACAGCAAGAAGAGGGGAAGCCCTAGCACGCTGCCTTGAGGTGCGCCATATTTTACTGTCCTACATTTGGATCAATATTTCTTCTCGTAACCATCATTTGTACAAATTTGTGTAATTTCTACATATTGTTTTCTATTTGCCAAATAGGATTGTAACAGTTTAAGTATATTTCCCCTGATACCATAGTTTTCAATAAAATTGCGTAATCTACATAGTCGAAAGCCTTGGTTAGATCCATATAGATAGCACAAACAGGATTTCTTTTGTCCACATTTGATGGTCCGCAAGGTCACTGGCATATATCTCCGTCTTAACAGGTGCTGAGACCGACACGAATGGTTTAGTACCACGGAAACTGTACTTTTATAGTTACATAATTTTAAGCTTTCTCACAATTAGATAAGAAATTGACGAAAAACTTTTTTTTGTGCACGCAGCCTCAAAATCCTTGAGCTATCAAGGAACCGTCTGAATCAAGGAACAGACTCCTGTAACCAACAGTCAGACTACCCTGAAACCATAAACAAGTCTAGGACACAACCCTGACCCGAAAACTGCATCAGCTCCATGCATTATCACTGACATTGGTAACAATTAGGTCGCAATTTATTATTTGTAAATCGGACGGACAGCAACGCCGGGCGCCGGCTTAGATTTGAGCAGCTTCCGTCAGGACAGATAGCGTGCCCACGCGCTGTTATAATCGCTTATACCTACTCTGGTAGGTATTGCGTCTATTTTGATCTTATCACGACTGTTATTAAGGTAAATCCGCAGCTGTAGCCCGCGAAATTCAAATTTTCATACTCAATCAATCAACTCAGCCTATAGCTCAGTCCACTGCTCCCTGTCCTCCACCTTCCGCATCCAGTCTGTCCCAGTCACCTTTTTAAGGTGGTCGGTCCATCTAGCTGGGGGGCGTCCCACACTACGCTTGCCGATACGCGGTCTCCACTCCAGGAGTCGTCTGCTCCACCGGCCATCGGTCCTTCGACAAACATGGCCAGCACACTGCCACTTCAGCTTGCTTACTCTGCAAGCTATGTCGGTAACTCCGGTTCTCTTCCAGATAACTTCATTTCTGATCTTATCCTTCAGAGAAACTCCGAGCATAGCCCGCTCCATAGCACGCTGAGTAACCTTGAATTTGTCAGTGTCCAGTTTTCATACGTTTTTTTGCAATTTGCAGGTCAGTGTCAGGTTGTATCTTGATCAAAGTATGATTCGGGACTATACCAGATATGTATTTACAGAATTAGATTCATTAATACATCTCTCTAAGTTAGATTTGTTACCCAATGTCATGAAAAAGGAATTCAATGCACCCAACCCGTACTGGGCCCACGTGGTGGATTACGGCCCACTCCCTCTCACACAGAGGAGGCCTGTGTCCCAACAGTGGGAACATAATAGGTTGATTATGTTATGTTGTATATCTAAAGTCCTAAACCTTCAACTCTCAGATTTCAGTCAGAGGTGAATTGTGACCGTTCCAAATTCAGCGCTCTGTAAGCGATTGATAACGTTACAAACTAACTCAGCAGTGACTTAACAGCTTATTTACCTGTTAACGCGTAACTACGGATACAATTTCGAGGGAATTCGAGTCACGTACAGCGGGCCGAGCACGGGCTGCCCAAGACGTTTGTCATGTCAATTTGTACTAGCATTTTATGACAAAACAGTTTTATTGCTCAAACTGTGATAAAATGTGTGACTCAAGACATGTCACAGTAGGCCGTGCTCGCCCCGCTGGGCTGGGACATCGATGACTTGACATTGACACAGATTTACTCATGCCCGTTTCTTTTCTTTTTTTTTTTTTTATGGGTGGGAAATTATCAAATAACTTCTCCCGCTCTGGGCGGAGCGGGAGGGCGTGTCAGACTTTTACTGACTAAAACCCACCCGTATTCCTTCATTTGCCTGAGTGCCAGGGCCACGATATCCCTTTCGGACAAACTCGCAACCCTGGCAGGCATTGGCCCTAACGGACCCCGTCAGTTGGTGCTGACAACTCTTTGAGGCGCGCGTGTAATACGACGCGCCGTCGACCCGGGCCTGGTCGTTATCGGATGGTGAGCTACCCATCGCTCACCGTCCGCAGGCCCACGCCTACGGTGGCCGGAAATCGGCTTGCGACTCCCGACGCCCGGGGCGTCTCCTGCGGCGGCTAAGGGCGTGAGGGCGCGAACCCTGCCTTACCCTCACGCGTTCCGCCTCCTCCTTCGCAAGCATTACTAATTCGTAGAAGGAGGTGACGGCCTCCCATGCTCTCTCGCTACGAACCATGGCCTGCACCAGGGCCTGACGCGAGAGATCGCCGCCGCCGATCGCCTCCGTGAGGACACGGCGGTGCTCCGCCCAAGCTGGGCAGACCTCCACCGTATGCTCCACCGTGTCCTCCGGGCGATCCACACAGTGGTGACACCCGGGCGTTTCCTCCCGCTTTATCCTGAACAGGAACCTCCCGAAACAACCATGTCCGGTGAGGACCTGCGTCAGGCGGAAGGTGAGGACGCCGTGGCGCCTCTCTAGCCACTCCTCAAAGAGGGGACTTATCGCCACAATTGTGGCGTGCCCAGCTCATGCCCGTTTCTGAAAATATATTAAATTTCAACAGTACCATGTCTGTGTCTGTGGTCAAGTCTCACGTCACCTTTGGGTTTTGACTGGTTGGTTTTCAGAAACGGTGATGTTTTTCTAAATTAATCATTATTAAGGATTTAGGGAGGAAAATATTTTACTTACGCGTGAATGGCTGGTTAGCGTTGTTGTGGAATTCGTAATAGTTGGGCCTGAAACATAGAATGGTGGTTGTGGTTATTATAAAAAAAAATATGGGTTTAGATCATAAATAAGGCCTTTTTTTCGCAACATCTCCATGTATTTAAAATAGCTTCTTATGCTAAAATTAAGTAGTTGAGAGATATTTGCCATGAGGCCGACAGAGACCATAATCAAATTAGTTAAAGTAGTAACTTGATTATGGCCTCGATCGGCCACCAAATGATAAAATAATAACAGAAGTACCAAAGTAGACAAAAAAAAATTATAAGTGCCAAAAGTAATAAGAGAAGAAACTTACGCGGCTCCATTGTTAGAAAACCAAGTTTTGCTCTCAGAATATTTAGACTTGGTCCCAGAATAACCACTCTTTGTGCCCGAATATCCGGTCTTAGTCCCACTATAACCGGTTTTCGTCCCACCGTAGCCAGTTTTAGTCCCACTATAACCAGTTTTTGTCCCACTATAACCAGTTTTTGTTCCTCCGTAACCGGTTTTGGTTCCACCGTAACCAGTTTTGGTCCCACTGTAACCTGTTTTGGTTCCGTACCCATACCGTTGGTTCTTTAAATACGGCGGTACGTATTCCGGGGCTTGCACGTCCGATTGTCTGTAAATTTAAATTATGTATACCTACATCATTATAATAAAATAGTAAAGAAGAATTTTTATCCGCTTGTCTGTTTGTCTGGATGTATGTTCCAGATTCATTCAAATAGGCTGCTTTTTAATCCCGCTAGTACGTTCCCGTACGATATTTTCCGACACACACGCGGGCGAAGCCGCGAAAAAGCGAGTTTGTAATACAGTCTGTAATTTTAAGCTGGAGTTTCTTGAATTTCATAAATAATTTAACGTTAATATTTATAAATGAATGAATAAGGTAAGATATATTTCTATTATAGTAGATAGTTGCACACCTATTTAGGTGGGATATGGTTTAAATAAGCTTTTTGTATGTATCTCTTCAAAGTTAGAGTAAACAGGCATCTTCTGGGTAAGCTCACTCCATCGTCGACTTTGTCTCTGTCACCTCTGCCCTAGACTAAGGTCAAGAGCAAACCCATACTAAATAAAAAAATCACCTCATGTACCCATATTCAAGGAAATAAATGATTTGATTTGATTTGCTTATCCATGTCAGAACATATGATGAGCATGTGATAAGCTCTGCATGCAAGTTATAGGTACCTAAATATCTATGACGATAAAACTTTTGTAGACAAATTTATGCGGGATTTTTATTATGAAACTAGTGTAACACAATAGCTCGACTGTTGTTTCGAGCTACATAGAGAGCTAACTAAACGTCCAGTTTTTGAAAAGCTGATAAATTCAACTAACGCGCTGTCATATCTCATGTTATCTGTTCAAATTAGTTGGCAGAAATAATTGTTGAACACTATTTATCTTTAAGACAGCGTGTTAGTTGAATTTATCAGCTTTCAGCAACAATAGTTTCGTAATGTAAACCCGCTTTAAATTACATAAGCGTAACTAGCTTACCTACTAAATACCTATGAGATGCTTGCTTTCTATCCGACAGCGTTACGGAAAGCCTATTGAGCAGTCTAGTAAATAGTTTCTGTTTAGCCTGCAAGACAACCCACTGATCCGGTACCCTAAACCTGCTGTATTTATTGAGAAAGGCAGACATGGTATAGTCACGGCCATTTACCTACCTCCCTAATTGATTTTATCTGCTGTGGTAGCATCTAGGGATACGGGCCCCGACTCATGGTAGTAGCAGGAAAAGTGGGGTTTTAATGGGTAGGTGTCCAACATAACCCTCCGTTCTTCCCAGACGGAGGGTGTCCATAAGGCCCGTTTCCCCGCAAAAAAAAGGGATAGTCACAAAAATGGCGAAAGTACAATCCAATCTACCAAATACCTACGCATCAGGTACGCACACGTTACAAAAACAACGGAAATACATAATTATGTAAATTCTGCCATAGATGGATGTAAGTTATTCCTCCAACTTCGTATTATCATTTTTTTAGGGTTCCGTACCCAAAGGGTAAAACGGGAACCCTATTACTATGGTTCCGCCGTCTGTCTGTCTGTCTGTCTGTCTGTCCGTCTGTCCGTCTGTCACCAGGCTGTATCTCATGAACCGTGATAGCTAGACAGTTGAAATTTTCACAGATGATGTATTTCTGTTGCCGCTATAACAACAAATACTAAAAAAAAAAAATATTTAAGGGGGCTCCCATACAACAAACGTGATTTTTTTGCTCGTTTTTGCTTTATATTGATAACGGCAACAGGTGGACGCTTGAAATATTCACAGACTATGTAGATATATTTTGCCTTTAAAAATAAATAATGAAATTAAAATAAAACAAATATTTAAGGGAGCCCCCCTTAAATATTTGTTTTATTTTAATTTACAATTTACCCATACAACAAACGTGTTTTTTTGCCATTTTTATAGATAATGGTACGGAACCCTTCGTGCGCGAGTCCGACTCGCACTTGGCCGGTTTTTGTTATTAGAAGAGAAGAAGAACGAATATACTTAAAAAAAGAAAAATAAAGTGTGATAAATGTTACTGAGACCGAGGTACCAACCACGAACCATTATTCCTAAATAAATAGTTTTTAAATAATGCAGTCAAAACTCAAAGGTGTTAAAATATTTTTTTTTTTTATTACCCGGTGGGCTAACACAAAATGGCGCGAAAATAAATTTCAGGCTACAATGGTATTGTTACATACAGCCACAAGATAAAAATAAGAAAGAAAATTACCCATATTGATCGCCAGATGATGCCGTTATCCCATAACCAGCATTGCTGAGATATGTTGCTAGTAATAATATAATTGCTTGAGTTACCAAATACATTTTTATTGTACTGTATTATCCATGAATTAGAGTTTTAATAAACCCCAGTTGTCACGTCGGATGACACGAGCAAACTGACTCCCGAATGCTTTTGCGGTATATTATCTTCAGTTTATATAACACAGGATACTCAGAAATCATCCTCCTGATAACTGAAAAGTTATCAACAAATGCAGGATTTAGAAGTAAAATGCGAATAATTTCAGGCCACAGGAAACTGAGTGTCATGCTGAAAGAATATGCATCACAGATCTCTTAAACAAAAGACAACAAAAAAGAAAGTAATAACCAAAGAAAAGCGTTTAAAAAAAAAAATCTTTCTTTTTTTAAAAAAAAGGCGCCGAACTAATTTCGTGGCCTCTCCAGTTTTATTGCGAATAAATAAATAAAATGCCGAAAAAAATAAATACCTCTTGGTCCCGAAATAAGAAAGAGGTAAGAACAAATAAGTACATAATTGTTTTACAATTTGTACATGCTTAAAGACCTTACCTAAGTTTGAGCGACGACGTGTGTTTCTTACTTAGCCCTGTCTTGCAAGTTCCTAGCTAAGCTTTTCGCGGTAAAGCTAACAAGGGAAAGTCCCGGAGGTATCTACTGATTCGTTCGGGACTTTTCCTCGCTTTATGTAGGTATAGCGTTTAGTATTTTTTACTTAAATTGATGTTTTTTCCATGTCCGGAACTCTGATGGTGCTGGGCTGGGCACAACACTGCGTAGCTTTTTTTTAAACACATTCCTAAACAAGCAAATTTAGGTACCTACATAATTACCTAATAACCGTTGATATCATGTTTTTTCTGCCCATCGTTGTGGACATCCGCTTGTAGACTTACAAAAACCACGTTACCTAATACTTGCGAGCTCTGCCACCATAAACCTATCTAAAGACATGACATTAGCAAGTATGGGTTAATTCCGCTTAATATATTCTTCTTCCCTCAGTAGGCAAGGAAGAAGCATAACCTTAAGGTTGAATATCAAATGTAAGTACGTCATAAAACGCCAAGATCAGTGTGACAGTGAATGTTTCCAACTTTAGAGTAGGTAGTATCAATTTACTCGATTACCGTCGAGTTTCTTGACCAGTTGGAACTAGGAAACGGCTGTCTTCTGATGTTTCATAAGTGCCCGTAGGCTTATGTGAAATAAAATATTATGAATTTGAATTTGAGGGGGAATTGTTGTCAAAGTGGAAAACGAATTACGAGGTTGTCTATACCTACCTAGTAGGTATGTACTCTTCTACATTACATTACGTAACATCACGCCTGTTCCCCGAAGAGTTAGGCAGAGGTGTAGATACCTACATATAGTAAGCCCACATTTCGCCATGTAATAGAAATACTCCTGAAATACATAATTTAGTCTAAACTTGTTCCAGAAACAAATCTTAACTGCAAGGCTCATGCAAATAAGCCTCAAAGTAGACGACTACATTTATAAACATAAGCTTATCTCAATATGTGACGCAGAACAATACCTGAGGGAGGTGTGCTCATACAAAGTGCAGTGTAGTGAAGACGAGCGTTCCTTGCAGGTAGGAGTTAGTTACATTTTTCATAGGTAACATTGACGCGTTAATGTAGTGCGGTGCGGGTGTGGTTTTTTTTTTTTGGGTGGGAAATCATCAAATAACTTCTCCCGCTCTGGGCGGAGCGAGAGGGAGTGTCAGACTTTTACTGACTAAAACCCACCGTGTTCCTTCAAATGCCTGTGTGCCAGAGCCACGATATCCCTTTCGGACAGGCTCGTAACCCTGGCAGGGTGCGGGTGTGGTGCGGTGGTCATTTTGCGTGCATGTGACGCATATTTACCCCCTACTTACTTGTTCTTTTTGTGCATATGTTCTTTTTTTGCGTCATGTTTACCGCAAATAAACGTATTTTCTTTCTTTCTTCTTCTTCTAGTGTAGGGCTAATCTATGTTTCTTAAATATAACCCAGGGGACAAACTTACGCTTTTTTTTACATACTTCCCGCTCCGTTTACACGCACGCCAGTTGCGAGTACACACAGCTACACATCAAGCTATACATTCCCAGTTTACGCTGATCTCGCACTGTACGGAAATCCTATACAATGCGAGATCAGCTTATAGTGGAAATGTATAGCTTGATGTGTAGCCGTCTGTACCTACTACGCTCCCAACCTTTCTGAAGAACATCACCAATGTCACTTTAGGGCCGTAATACATACGGTGGAGGTCTGCCCAGCTTGTTTCCTCACGG
The DNA here is from genome assembly GCA_948098905.1 of Tiliacea aurago. Classification (NCBI taxonomy): domain Eukaryota; kingdom Metazoa; phylum Arthropoda; class Insecta; order Lepidoptera; family Noctuidae; genus Tiliacea; species Tiliacea aurago. Next base: position 24,690,901 of record OX402585.1, read on the forward strand.
AGGCGATCGGCGGCGGCGATCTCTCGCGTCCGGCCCTGGTTCAGGCCATGGTTCGGAGCGAGAGTGCATGGGAGGCCGTCACCTCCTTCTGCGAATTAGTGATGCTTGCGAAGGAGGAGGCGGAACGCGTGAGGGAGAGGCAAGGTTCGCGCCCTCGCGCCCCTAGTCACCGCAGGAGACGCCCCGGGCGTCGGGAGTCGCAAGCCGATTTCCGGCCACCGTAGGCGCGGGCCTGCGGACGGTGAGCGATGGGTAGCTCACGATCCGATAACGACCAGGCCCGGGTCGACGGCGCGTCGTATTCCACGCGCGCCTCAAAGAGTTGTCAGCACCAACTGACGGGGTCCGCTAGGGCCAATGCCTGCCAGGGTTGCGAGTTTGTCCGAAAGGGATATCGTGGCCCTGGCACACAGGCAAATGAAGGAATACGGGTGGGTTTTAGTCAGTAAAAGTCTGACACGCCCTCCCGCTCCGCCCAGAGCGGGAGAAGTTATTTGATAATTTCCCACCCAAAAAAAAAAAAAAAAGGGCCGTAATACAGAACGTCACTCAGACCCGTATTAATAGAGCGCTACTCAGTACTCAAGCATTACTTAAGACTAGATTCAAGCCATTTGATTGGTTGAAACTAGTCCTAAGTAGTGCTTGAGTACTGAGTAACGCTCTATTAATACGGGCCTCAATACTCAAGTATTACTTAAAACTAGATTCAAGCCATTTGATGGGTTGAAACTAGTTTTAAGTAATGCTTGAGTGTTAGACATGTGTAGCTAAGAAGAAAAGAAAAGAAAGAAAGAAAATACGTTTATTTGCGGTAAACATGACGCAAAGAAAGAAAATAGATACAAAAAGAACAAGTAGGGGGAAAATATTCGTCACATCCACGCAAAACGGCCCGCTCATCATAATGCTACGACCCCATTCGAGACAGAGTCCCAGCGCTGGTTTTCAGCGATAGCGTAGTGTGAGCGAGTGATAAAAGCTCTTTTCAATTGAAGTCGCTCTCGCTCACTCACTTGCTCGGTATACCTATAGCTCACTAACTCAGTTAGCTCACTCAGAATTTGACACTGATTATATTGAGCTAGCCGAGCCGTTTCTTCGACGCGCGTGCGGCGTGAGTCAAATAAGCTAACAGTCGGCATCTGAGTCACTGAGCTATAGAAGAGCTAGTGAGTAATAAAGATTCCAGACTTCTAAAGAGCTATTGACTATTGAGCGAGCCGAGCCGTCTCCTTCGACGAGCGTGCGGTGTGAGTCAAATGAGCTAACAGTCGGCGTCTTCCTCTCCATCGTCCAGCGACCGTTGACGACACATCTGTCAAGCGACCTGATTCAGGTCGATTTTTGTTGCGTAACGTTTCGCGCCAAAAATGGCTGAACAATGGGGCGGGAGTCACTGAGCTATAGAAGAGCTAGTGAGTTATAAGAGTGATTAACTCTTTAGAGTGAAAGAGCTAATCACTCTTATTCTTTTCAGTGTGCTATTTCGCTCATGTCTATGTGAGTAGAGTGACGTTCTTTAATACGGGCATATAAGTCCTAGAACGTGGGGACCTGGCGTTTCAAGTAGTTGTAGCAAAGCTTTTAATGAAGGAGGTAGTCTAGGAAATTTTTACTACCTTCATTATCTGCCTAGAGTTTTGCCAACTATGCTGGGGTGAGGGGTCGGCTTCCAGTTTAACTGCAGTTGAATATTTTACTACCAAGAAGCTCGTGGCTAATAACAGTCGCGCAGATCCATCAGGTTAAGCTATTCTTCGTGGATGGGTGACCATCTTGACATTGGGTGACCATCTTGACATACCGAGACTCCCCCGTGCCTCGAAAAGCTCGCTAAGCCGTTGGTCCCGGCTATCATTCGTGGATCTTTGACAGTCGTTACGGGCCGTCAGAAGCCCGAAAGTCTGACAACCAGTCCTACCAATAGGTATGGTATTACCCAGTTACTGGGTTGTGGACGTCAGATAGGCAGTCGCTCCAAGTAAAATACTGGTGTATTGTGGCGTCCGGTTAGACTGGAAGCCGACCGCAACATGTTGGGAAAAGGCAGGCAGATTGATTGACATACTTATTTCTGCGTGCTTTGTTTCGGTTTGAAGGTACGTGTAACAGCGGCGAGGTGTCAATTTTTGTATGAGAGAAGCCGAAGCGAAACCGATTTTAACTTACTTTCTTATCAGTAAAGTAAACATTAATTAATTTACTTAAAAGTAAGTCATTCATTTACTGAATTTAACACCATCTATCGTCAAGTAGCAGAACCAAAAAGACGCATCACTCATAGACAATACTTTCTTGTTTGTTATTTCAATTCAAAGCTAATAAAATTGGCGTTTTTGATGTTTGAATGTTATGGTGAATTAAATACCCGTAGTGTAACTATATTTTTTGGCAATAGTAGACACTATTGACTGTGTCCTTTTTCAATAGCGGTACAATTGTTGATGCGAACTTCCGAAGGCAAGCCGGTAGGAATCGTGTTATATGGTGCTTTCGCCACTGACGTGTAATTACCAGAGACCGTACAACCCCGGTTAAGAGTTACGCCTTTCAAAGGGGTAAGCCGTTTATGCGGTTACCTTTATCATGATAGAATAGAATAGAATATATTTATTGTAAAACATATATGTAAGTAACTCCTTGAATAGGTTCTACGCTTGAAACCCAGTAAAGGGGTTACCCTTTCAATATGAATAACCCATTGAATGGGTTCTATACTTACTTGAAACCCAGTGACATGAAACAATCATAATATTATGTCATTTCGATATTCGCCCAGAAAAGCTAAAATGAACACTATATTACAAATGATCATAAGTAGATGCCTGTTTACAAGCTGCTCGGTAAGTAGCCACGAAGGCGCTGCCGCGGCCGCTTAACGCGTGCTATTCCCATGAACGAGAGATCATGTTACATTGCTCAGAGTCGGAATGTTACGCTGTTATCGTTTTTAGAGTTGAAAGTGTAACCCTTTTGAATGGCTACAATTAATCCGTTCAAAAGGGTTCGAAAAACCTTTCAACGGGTAACAAACATTTTAATGGCTTATAATTTAAGCCGTTCAAAATGGTTACCGACATCGTATGGATTTTTGATAAACTGCTTAGCAAACCGTATCGAAAGCCCTTTCAATGGGTAACCAAAATGGTCCCTGGTAATTACAGGCATAAGAAATTTTAACTTTGTCTCTGGGGTGACAACGCACTTGCTATGTCTCTAGCATTGTAGATTAACATAGGAGGGGGACCACCTAGGCACTTACCACCACATGGGAGCCTTGTTTACCAACTAAAAATAAGTATAACATAAAATAAAATCATTAGTCGGTATATATCACACTAGCTGCGCCCCGCGGTTTCACCCGCGTAAGTCTCGATCCCGCGGGAATATCGGGATAAAAAGTAGCCTATATGTTAATCCAGGGTGTCAGCTACCTCGATACTAAATTTTGTCAAAATTGGTCCAGCCGTTTTTACGTGAAAGAGTAACAAACATCCATCCATCCATCCATACTTACAAACTTTCGCGTTTATAATAATAGTAGGATTGTTTTGCGTGACCTCATACAGCTTGGTTTTAAAGCTTATCAACGTAAGCCATGTTCAACTTTATCCGTTAAAAGTACTAAAAATAAATCACAATTTGAGCTTAGTAACAGTGCCATGAAATATTAAGATAAACAGCGGACACAGTCCGGCTGACAGTCAGTAACGATACCGGTACTGTCCCTGAATAAACCAAACGAAAACCACTTTATTAACACGACCTCCTCTTACTTACGTAGTTAATTAACAAAGTGATACATTTGATAAAATACCTACTTAGTCTTTTTACCTGACTGCAAAGAAGGGTAAAGTTTTCTTTTAGTATCATGTCGATGGCGCGCATATTAAGTTTTAACAGCCGATGTATGTCTCCACACGGTCACCATTTTTGCCAGCCTTGATCTTATTCAGTTCAACATTTACATTTATTAAATGTTGTAATTTTTCATAGGGTGACACAATGGGCGTTAATAGGTTGTGGTTCTTGGGGTGGCATTAATTTGTTCTTAAGATTTTTAGGATATGGGAGGAACTGAACAAGATCAAGGCTGGCAAAAATGGTGACCGTGTGGAGACATACATCGGCTGTTAAAACTTAATATGCGCGCAACTTTGATGGTGTACATAATAAAGAGTATTCTATTCTAATGGAGTAAGAATGAAATACATTCCTTTTTGACTTCAGAATTACCCTTTTGACATAGGACATGGGATGTGATACCCACTAGCGCCGGCGCTGCTTCCGAACGGAAACTCAGGGGCGTAGTTAACTAGATCTTCTTGGAATTATGCATATTAATATAAATTTTCCTTGTTAATTTACAGCTAAATGCAATAGTTAAATGATAATGATAAATTATTTTATTTCTGTAAGTAGGTTTGTACAAACACTTTTACACGTCAAACATATTATTTTTTATACTTTTTGCAACAAAAAAAACCGACTTCCAAAACAACCACTAAGATAGGGTAAAAAATAACTTTATTTTGGTATTTTTATTTTATTTACTTATCACTTTTTAGTGGGTCAGTTCGTAATTTATCTAAGTTACAATAGCCTAATATCAACTGCTCATCACTTTTTACAAAATATTGCTTTTCCCGATGCAGGGGCGTTATTTGTTAAGGATCTTTCCTAGTAAGAACCAGGATAACTGGAACTGATAGTGACTTCACCATATGCATTGTGACAAGCATAAATTTATAAGCAACCATATTAAAGTGCCTAATTAAATCGCAACCGTGTAATACTTATTATTAAGTAGTTCCGGTGGCCATCTGTGGTCTTCATCATCTATACCACTTCACCAAATGGTGCTTTCCGAGTGCAAATGCATGAATTACTTACTATAATAAACCCATATAGCTACAGGTGTGCCTATAAATTTCATGGGATCCCGTCATCAGATTCTGACTTGGTGACAATGGGACCACCTCGAGAGCAAGAAGTTTCAAACAAAAAAGTATTTTCTAAATCGGCCCACAACTCACGGAGATATCGGTGAACATACACAAAAAAAAAATACATACAGACGAACATTATAACCTCCTCCTTTTTGGAAGTCGGTTAAAAACTAGGTGAGGTCGGCGTTTCCTATCTGACTATTCTGAGAAGAAACGCCGAAACAAGCTCAGAGGCCACAGTCTCTTTTAAAGTCCAGGCATAATCTTGGTCAGATTATGTGAAGACCATGTAGATTGGTGTCTGAAATGGTATTTTGATGAAAGAACCACACACATTGAGGGGACCTGTACCATCAGTGCACGCATTTGTCAGTAGTCGTGCAGTTCAACTCAGAACTTAAGTTACTTACTTACTTTAATGATCGTACAGTTTTTCTACGTATTTCATGACGCTTTGTTTACCCATACGACTGATAAGGCTACTGATTGCAAAATCTGTTGAAAAAAATACAGTATCCAACTGTTGTACTCCCACATTTTTTTTTAAGATAATAAAATCCTGCTAACCAATTTTTTTATATAAATTTATCAACTTTAAAAATAAAATTAGATTTAACCGCCTTATCTTATGCATCTCCGTTCTTTCAGGTTATTGAAAAACTAACTTGCTGTATGAGAGCAATAATTTTAGATAATCAAGAACTAAGGCCTAACATTCATAGCCCAAACAATGGCAGTTCTATCGCAGACGGTGGGGATCATGCAGGCTCCATATCACCAGTATACTCTATACCTGATGAAGACAGGGCTCAACTCACTCAAATAGCTGAAGAAAGAGCTATAAACGCCACGGTAGCAAATACAGATATAGAAATAATAGACCTCTCCAACATTGACGATAATAATGATTTAATTCATAATGAAACTAGTACCGCAACAGCAGATTATGCAGGTTCTAGAATAACTGTTAAAGTTGACATACATAGAGATATGTCTAGTCTTTCTCTGAGAGATGTAGAATTTCCATTTAATATATCATCTTCTGATCAAAATTGTTCCCAAAGTATACTCAATAACTTTGAAGGCGTAAATCAAATGCAGAAGAATGAAATTAATAATGTTTCTCAGAGAGCAGTTGCTAGTGGATTAATGGGCAATGTTGCTGACAAAAGAAAAACTAGAAACGTAATGCAGGTTTGTGGCAACACTACACTTGGTAATATACCGAATAATAATAAGACTACTTTTACTATTGAGCCTAATAAAACCTTGAAAACTAGTATTGCCCAAAAAAAAGCAATGATTCGTAATACTGAAAGTAACTTAATTTACAAATATGTACAAAATAAAGAGCGCACAAGTGTGATCAATACTGCTAATTACAGTCTAACAATGACTTCTAATCACAAGGATAATATCTCATCCGAAGTACCATTTTATTCCGCTACCAATAATATTGCTGAAAGTCAAAGACAGACTTGGTATGATTCAAACAGAACATGCACAATGAATGATTCCAGCCATACACTCAAAGATACTATTTACTCAACACAGTCTGCACAGATTTTTAAAGCCGTAAACCCAATCATAGTTCAAAATGCAACGAATGTTGCCGTTAATACTCCAACAAATACTTTTAACGCAGCTGAGAAAGAAAACCAACCAATCCTAGCTGCTGAAAATTCAAGAGCACTTAATAATAATACAGCTATCGTACAAGATGATTCTACAACGATTAAAAAGAAAAGAGGTCCTCGCAAGAAGAAAACTTTAGATGAAAAGGGAATGAAACATAATAAAAGAGTATATAAACCTCCCAAATGTAATAAAGATATTATTTTAACTAATTCAACGAAAAACAAAAGAATACCGATTTACAATGAAAATGTTATAAACGATCTATCTTGGATAGAAAATATAAGATACGTCAGGGAAATAAAAGTTGATGAGAATGATCCTAAAATTAATTTAGAAGAATCTTTTTGGGATAATTATTATTTACCTGCCAACTGGAGTGAGAATGAGTTTATGTAATGTTTTGATTTGAATTATATTAAAATTATTTTTATGAAAGTATGTACTTCCTGTTTTCAATTTTTATTCTCATCCTGTATGGTCCATCGTCCAAGAAGAGGTTTCGTTGTGTTTCTATTTACCCGTATAAGGGCTGAACTCTAGATGGCTTTATCCAAGGCCAACTTTGTTTATTTTTCGGTTTTTTCATACAAAGACTGTATACAGGGTGTTTGGCAGAACGTTGAACATACGAAAATGGTGGGTAGGTGGGGTCATCTGCTACTTACTCAGCCCTAATTTATTTGGCCCTGGCTGACTGGGTATTTAAAAAAAAAAAAAAAAGTTTTTTTCTTGTTTCACCACTTTCCTAACTTTAAAGTGTATTTTTTTTATTAAAAATGGGCAATAAAACAGGCAATTTTTTTTTTTTTAATCTTTGATGTTGGCAGATTCTTATAAAATTATTGCTTTGTTCAGATGTTAGCTAGAAAAAAAGTTATGAGTCCTCAAACTTACAGAAAGATGTAAAAAATACTTGAATGTTAATTTCAACTTGCATTTAAAAAAAAACAAAAAATGATTGAGGAGTTCCAATTCTAGCAAAACATCCCTAGTGTGTGAGCTTTCTAATGGTATGTAATTTGCTTTTATAAAAAAAAAACTTTAAGAGTTATTTCATAATTTTATCAAGCAGGAAATTTTTGACGAAACTCTACCTTTACGGAAAGTTAAATGTTTTGCGAAATTTAATACTGCAAAGTTGGTAAAAATTATGGATCGACGGCTTGCCAGTAGCAGTGGTGCAAATTGACATTCACTATTCCCTTGAGATGGTTACACAAAGCAGGTAGAAATTTTGTTTCACTCTTGCGCAGTCATAGCGTATTTTTGCTCTCTTTCGCTCTCGTGGCACCGTGACGCCTGAGAATGAATTCTTTTCTTTTATTCAGTCGAGACTTAACTGCCTCTGCGATCTCACGTGCCCGTTACGTTTACGTTTGTTTTTGTTCACTTCGTTTTCTTTTATTGTTATCACTAGTTAAGTTTAAGTTTAAGTTTGTTAAGTTTTTTGTTATTACTGTTACCTGTTGTTATTGGTAAAGAAATGGCTGCTTTTACCATTGAGGAATACGCGGACATGTTGTTAGCGTATGGAAGCGCTAATACAAATTCGCGTGAAGCACGAAGAATTTATCAAGAGCGTTATCCCAACCGCCGAGTACCCAGTCATCAGACGTTTGCGAGTACTTACCGACGTTTACGACAAACCGGTAACCTGAACTTACAAGAACCACGAGTGAACGCAGCACGACCCGATGCTACCATTGACGAACAAGTTCTTGCCGAGTTTGACGCGGATCCTACCAAAAGCATTAGACAGATAGCTTCAATACTTGGCTTAAGCATATGGAAAGTGTGGTCTGTTCTCCGGCAAGATGGTAGACATGCTTTTCACTACACTCCAGTGCAAGGTAAGATTAAGCCGTTTATGCACTGCATCTGATACGATTTTGTGGAATGTAGTAAATTATGAGACAGTTCAATTGATCGTTCCATTTAACCTTGATTTCGTCACTTTCTTTATTAGTTGTTTTGCCTCATGTTGTTTTTAGCGCATTCAATTCTAATTTCAAATTAAATTCAATAAACTATTCCAATTCGGCCGCATTCACGTAACAATCAGGCGGCCAGCGCTTACAGGATTCGGATTTCGGATTCGGTTTGCGCAGGTGGTCAGCGTAGGTAAACTTGCCAGCACTTATGGGTCCTTTTTAGAACAAAATTGGAAAGTCGCACGCCCTTTTGTGAATTTGGTCTTACGTCTTTATGGCTAAGCCATAAAGCCAATTAGTGTACTTAAAAATTGAAGATTAAAAATTTGGATAATTGTAGAGTTTGAACTCGGAGGAAGAAAAGATTCAGTATTGAAATCAATTCTTAGACATGTTTTGTTTGTTCTAGGTCTCGATGACAGTGATTTTGGGAGACGTGTGCAATTTTGTCGCCATTTGCTGCATACCGATGTGGACGACGTTAACTTTTTAAAAAGTATTTTGTGGACAGACGAGTCCAAATTTGACAAAGAAGGGATTGTCAATTATCACAATCTTCACCATTGGGCACTTAAAAATCAAAACCCACACGGGAAGAGACAAAGAGGCTTCCAGAGGAGATTCAATGTGAATGTCTGGGCAGGAGTGATTGGCGATAAGCTAATAGGGCCTCATTATTTGCCCGACAACATCAACGCGAACAACTACTTGGATTTTTTGATAAATGATTTACCACCATTAGTGGAAGAAGTGTTCCAAGTAGACATAAACAGGCCTATTGTCTTTCAACACGATGGTTGCCCAGCTCACTTTAGTCTAGTTGTACGTGAGCATTTGGATAATTGTTTCCCAAATTCGTGGATTGGCAGGGGAGGACCAATTCCCTGGCCTCCGCGATCGCCCGACCTCACTCCGCTCGATTTTCACGTGTGGGGAAGGGCAAAGGAACTAGTTTACACTACAGAAGTAGAAAGTCGGGAAGATTTGATAAATCGAATTAATGCTGCTTTCGAAGTTATGCGACAGGAGATGCTGCTGCGCACAACAACTGTATAAATCAGACGTAGATGCCGCACCTGTATTGCGAATGAAGGGCGTCAATTTGAACATCTAATATGATTTATTATTTAAATAAATTATTTAAAATTATTTAATTGTTTCATTAACGCACCTAACTGGTACAGCATAATTTCAATCGATCATTTAATTTTTACCAACTTTGCAGTATTAAATTTCGCAAAACATTTAACTTTCCGTAAAGGTAGAGTTTCGTCAAGAATTCATTCTGACGCGTCACGGTGCCACGAGAGCGAAAGAGAGCAAAAATACGCTATGACTGCGCAAGAGTGAAACAAAATTTCTACCTGCTTTGTGTAACCATCTCAAGGGAATAGTGAATGTCAATTTGCACCACTGCTACTGGCAAGCCGTCGATCCATAATTTTTACCAACTTTGCAGTATTAAATTTCGCAAAACATTTAACTTTCCGTAAAGGTAGAGTTTAGTCAAAAATTTCCTACTTGATAAAATTATGAAATAACTCTTAAAGTTTTTTTTTTATAAAAGCAAATTACATACCATTAGAAAGCTCACACACTAGGGATGTTTTGCTAGAATTGGAACTCCTCAATCATTTTTTGTTTTTTTTTAAATGCAAGTTGAAATTAACATTCAAGTATTTTTTACATCTTTCTGTAAGTTTGAGGACTCATAACTTTTTTTCTAGCTAACATCTGAACAAAGCAATAATTTTATAAGAATCTGCCAACATCAAAGATTAAAAAAAAAAAATTGCCTGTTTTATTGCCCATTTTTAATAAAAAAAATACACTTTAAAGTTAGGAAAGTGGTGAAACAAGAAAAAAACTTTTTTTTTTTTTTTTAAATACCCAGTCGGCCAGGGCCAAATAAATTAGGGCTGAGTAAGTAGCAGATGACCCCACCTACCCACCATTTTCGTATGTTCAACGTTCTGCCAAACACCCTGTATATACATCAATTTTATTCCTCGATTAAAAGATATCTGCCGGTGGGAGTAAGGGGTTTAGCTATAAACGTCGCTTAAAGTTAAGTAATGATAATTAACGTGTGCTTGACCACACATTTTTTGAAGTAACTTTTTTAACTTTATACAACGTTTCTAAATACTCCCCTAAGTAAGTATACTGCTACTACTGTGATTTCGGAATTTAGTTACCCATACTTTCCAAACTACTTCTATTCCTTTGGTAATGTAGGTGTGTGTGTGTTGTCAATAAAACTACATATAATTATGATTCAAATATTTAATAGTTAAAGATAATAAGACATACTTCAATGACACGATGATCAAAACTATACGAGTACACAAACAGCAACAAAATATAATTTGTATATTATTCTATTATTGTATGTAAATGTGTAAATATAATGTTTTCTGTTCAATAATATTTGCCTAGTGTTAATTGATGTGATAGCTTATCTGTTACTCTATGCTTATTGTTACGGTGACACTTTATTTGGCATATTTGCAAATAATCACGTCATTACGCTCTATAAAATAGACTTTATCTGAATAATTGTAAAGTATATTTTGTATTGGCTAATTGACGCAAATATTAAGACAAACATGCCGTGGAGTTCCAGCATTAGAACCATTATTTTAGTGTAGGCCTGCAAAACATAAACGCACTTAAAATTATTGTGTTTGATGTTATTATTACTACTAATTCAATTATTTATAATTATCGCTGACCTAACTCGACCACATTGGCCAATGTTGAATGCTAACTGTTTTTCAATGTAAATAATTATGACCCGGTGTAATGAATCAACCAATGACAGACAAGTACTCATAACACAGAACTTTTGTTGAAAAAGGAAAATGTTTTAAAAGTGCTCGTTTGATTCTGTTACCTTCTGAGGGTCTCCGTAAGGTTAGAATATATTCAGCGGAATAGTGAATTCTGCAAAATTACTATTCATATGTATTTTTAGTAGAAATGATTATTATTATCACTAGCACACAATTTATGAAACCACGTGAAGCACACTCATCAATAACATTGTTAGACACCGTAAAAACGTGATTTTGTGACATCGAACTGCAAAAACATTTCACTAGGTAGTAAGTACATTTTATAAACATTTAATTTATTAGTTATTACATTAAACCAGATATGTAAGAGTATTTTTCAATATACTGTAATATTTTATTTCACCTTCTACCATAACTTCAATATAATACTTGAATTCACCGACCAAGCCGTGTTTAAGTTATACCTAAATGTCACTGTATCGATACAAAAAATAGAAAAGCATCGCTAACTCATACAATATAACCCCGGCTCCACACGTTTGCTCCCGACGCCGGTATCAACGATATTTCTAGAGCCATACGTTGGACGAGCGGGCATTGCAGCCAACGTGTGGAGCCAGCCTAACAGGTGTAAAAATACCATGAACGAAGCCGAGAGTCAATTGTTCTTCCCATTATTATGATCATGTTTTTATACTGGACCATACCTGGGAACCTTCTGAGTACGGAGATATTGAAGGTCATAGTTCAACCTTTTTTTGACTTTTTTTTTTTTGCGAAAACAAGTTTTAAATGTTCTAATTTAACTTTAAATACTCCTACGATCCATGTTCTGTTGCATGGACCCATACGCACAATGTTCTCGGTGAGTTGCATTGGACACTACCGTAAACAGCGAATATTTACACCAAAAATTAAAGTAATTTCCCAGAAATTATTTTTGCACGGTTACTTGGTTCTCAATGTGCTTCGTAATAGGTATTTTTACACCCTGTATATTACTCATATTATAAAATAACTAATAATAATCTCTGAAAGCCCAATTAATTAACATCTAATTACATTTAATTTCCTCTATGCAATGTTTTTAATCTTCGAGCCCATTTATATTTGACGTTGCTGAACTATCTCTTATTGTTATTTCAACAGAATCAGGGTAGAAATTACATTATTGTTATCAGCACACCGCGATCTAATACTAGTAATAATTAGTAACTGTACTAACGAATTCCAAAAATATGTATACAACGTGTTTTTTTTATATCCCATAACTCTAGGGTATGATTGAGGCCATATCAAAGAATCAACTGGCATATGAGTTATGTTCCAATCATTCGTTATTTTTTTTTTTTAATTTTTCATACTAAATAATTCGGCAAAGTCACGATTATTAATGTAAAACACCCTTACGTGAAATATGACAACGTCGCATTTTCTTTCGTCCCTTCACTAGCTGCCGCCGGGAAGCCCCGATACCAACATACCTACATATTTTATTTTACTATTTATTTTACTACACTACTGCGAAGTTTAGCAACCTCGCAAAAGTAAAGATTCGTCATACTGGTGACAATTTTTGACCTAATTTAATTATGATTGATGATATCTCCGAAACGATGCATTTTTGGACCACCTATTCTAGGAGTTTTAGTATTATTTTTACCTACAGAATATAACCCTAGAGTTATGGGATATCAAAAAAACAGGTTGTATATCAACTTAAGTACCTAATTTATTACCTTCAGGCCTTCAACAGCCATTATTACAAATTATATTTATATACACAGCACATAATTAAGTATAACATCAACTAAATTATATTCTACATAAATTATATTTACATAAACTTTAAGCACATAACCTAATGGTAAATATGGAAGCAGGTACATTACATCAAACTATGTATAACTAACAAATGTAATATTTAAACTAAGAATATAGAAATATAAATATTATAAAAATCCATCCAGTCGTTGGGATACTTCGAGGGTATAAGAATAGCACATACCCAGATACGCGTGTAAAACATAGCCCTGTCTTTCCTGTTACGCAGTCGGGTAAAAAGATTTTTTATAAATCACTAAATTGCAAACATCGTAAGTATTTTTGAAGAACCTAAATGACGAGCCGTAGATATGCTCTCAGCATTATATATTTTATTTTAAAATAATTTTAGATAGTCATACATAATAATCACATTATTTCTGAGCAAAACTTACACTAAGTACAGCAGATACTAAATTAAAAAACATAATATCTAATTGTGATGATGATGAAATTGTTATTAGATGTAGTACAATAATGAGGAATTAAATAAATGCAATTAAGTCTGTAATTTTATATAAATAATACAGTAAGTACAGTAGTTTCATAATAAATATAAAATAGGTACACAAATTATTATTATTATTTTTAGTTATAACAAATATCATTTATTAACAGTGCTATAATTTATCGACTTACGAACAGCACTAGCTCAATTCCTTCAGTCGGTTAGAACAACTATTTGATTAACTAGCTACACTTAGAAATTTCCTTATAAACTCCAGATTATTTCATCGTCTCCTCGATTGATACTGTATCTTTGACAGACTTCTATGGTAGGATATCTTATGTACTTTTTATAAATACATAGCATATTATGGTGTATCGTAAATTTGTAATATTAACCCCCTGGATGACGTGTGTATGTGGATTGTAACAAATATGTTTATAAAAACAGAAAAAGTGAAGAATAAAGTGTGTATATTATTTGATAGATGCAAAAGCTACGATACGCTATTCAATATTCTCTTTCTAATGTCAATCATTTTGTTATTATATTTTGAGACTAAATTCTTATCACTTACTCATATACCACATTGTATATCTCCTTTACGAATATTTTATAATAACCATGAACAAGCTTAGCGCTCTAACTCTAGCATTCTCATTTAATTTAAAATAAATTACATACTTGAAGGACAATTTAGTAATAGGAAATGTATTTTTTTATTATATGATTAATATTATTATATTTTAGTGTTTAATATTATTTAAAAAAAAACATTTCATTCGAAAACACTGTTCTGGGGCACAGTGGTCTAGAATGAGATGTATGTAGTTAAAAACTAAACACACAGTGTAATACAACTTAATAAAATTAAAATTATAATGTGGCTAAAATATTTAAAATTATCACAAGCAAGTAGGTAATGCCCTTAGACCAAGATTCACGACGCGTTTTTTCCCGCTGTGGTTCCGATTAGTCTATTATGTGGCCGTGTGGCCCTTGGGCGCTTAGACTTCATTGCACCTGATGGCTGATTGTAAGCAATGATGCCATCGACGATGGCGCATGTTTTAAACTCGAGATTTTGAATATCCCAGGTTATAGCTATCGGAATACAGCTCAATTCGACTAGTAGCAACGTCCAACCACAGTTGCTGCTACTGAAAATCCTATTTTGAATGTACATTCAATATTTAACTTATAACCGCGATGTGGCACCCAAAATATGGTTTACACGGGGTGCGAATTCGCAACTCCTTAGGCGCGCACGGACATCGCGCATTGATCTCCTAGTCCTCCTACCACCGGCGATGAACGAGAAGCGAGTAGAGCTAGCAACTAAAAACGAGTTGGCGAGCAATGAGCAGCGAGTGCGCGACGACGACGAGCAATAACTCGCTGGTATGCGTACGTAGCAAGCGACAGTCTGTCAGCGTGTTTTGCCCGCCAAGCGTGCGTCGCTGAGCGACTAGGTACTCTCTGATTAAGCGCCTTGCTCAAAATGTTTAATTATTATGTATTATTTAAGCATGTATTAACTATTTGGTTTTAAGATTACGAAATAATTGTATTGTTTAGTTTAAAAGTTATATCGATTTGTTTACACAGGGGTCAAAGCAGCGAACAAGAATTTAGGAAATGCTATATTATATATTTTTTCCGTCGATAAAATTAAGCTTACTTTCCCCCATTTCGATATGTGCATAATAATTATGAAGACTCACACTGTATATTGATTTTATTTAATTTTACCAAAACTGTATTTTTTTTTAAGCTAGTAACATGTGGAAACGTAGTGGGTTGTACATTTACAAATAGCCAATGATATTATATTAAACAGATATGATAAAGACTCACAAAACAACAGAAAAAAGTGTGCCGCGCAGCAGCGGCAGCACACATCCCCACTTTTCATTAATTTCACATAAAAATGATGGCTTGATAAAAACAACTAGAAAAAAAGAGACAGCTAGTGTTGTCAATTGCGCGTGAATGTAAACAAACATTATTCTCCCACAATCACCGAATGTTGGCATCACAGACTAACAAATACGTCCCAATTTGGACGTTTTCGAGTCTTCACGATTGCGCGCTCACAACATATCTACGGCCGGGGGGACAGGTGCCTAAAACCATTTTCTATCTCTTTTTAATCCTACCCCATTTTTTCTAACATGAGCTTCTAACAAGCCCTTTGGCAACGCTTATCCTATTAATGCGCATTAAACCAGTCACAAGCTGCTTCGCTTCCAGTAATTTATTATTTTATTATTATAAGGCTTAGAACATACGAATAATTATGTAATTTAACAATATTATTATTATTGATTAAGTACTCGTAAACTGGAACCTTGCTATTTTCACTTTTTTTTATTAATTTGTAGTTATATATATTAAAATCAACTTTATTTCCTCTTTCGAGTTGATGGCAAAAGTAAAAATATTTTATAATGTTAAATGAGCTGGGCTGGGATGGCCTGGGTGGCGTATCAATAAATGCTAATTGCATGAAATTATAGAACATTAAGTGTCAATTTCACAATGAAACTGAAAGCGATCAGCACATAAACCACTTATAAGAGCTGTCACTGTCATTCTTTTCTTTGGAATATTGACACTTGACAGCTCTAGAACTGGGTTTAGATGTGCTGATCGCGTTCAGTTTCATTGGTGAAATTCGCCCTAAAAAGTATAGCCCCCACATAAAACACTGCTGACGACCAGTTTTTTTTTTGTAACATATTTTTTTTAATCACACATCGTTTTAAAGTATCGACCTTTTTTATGTATGACTTTTTCTATTCCACATTTAATAACATCTCAAAGCGTTTCAGAAAACCGAAGTCCTAACAATCAAAATCCCACACCATGTATTCATAATAACAATATTGAGGCCGATATGTTACGCGTTATTTATAAATAACTCTAGCTTACAAACATAACAAAGTCCCAGCCTTCATTATCTAACTACCGCCACTTTAATAACATTGCCATTAAGACGCTGACAACAGCTAAAGCGCGGTCACTCGCAGACCGCACACAAAAGAAAGAGATGACACAACGCTTGTAGTTTATTGCAAAATATGAAGCAATTATCTATTTAATCAAAAATGAGTTGAGTAATAAAAAATAAAAAAGAACCAAGTTCTGCATTCAAATGAGACGTTCTTTTTATTAATTAAATATCAACCGTACGTTGATATTTAATACAGATATTTTGCATTGGAACTAAAAGGTTAGTTTACCATTCATTTGTATCGAGATATTTTTTTCTAGACGTGTTTTAATAACAACCAGGTACTGAGAAATATGTTCAAGAATAACATATATTTTTCCGCTACCACAAACTATATAGATTTGGTTTAAGACAAGCCTACTTAGATCATTTGCCTCTTGTCAGCGCCTTAACATCTGCTATCTTTACGTCCACTCAACATAATGATATACCTTAACAAAGGGTTGTACCTTCAAAAGAGCCTTCTTAGAAGCTGAACTTCCCTCTGACCTTGAAAAATCCCATGCCAGTCTTGTTGTGGAGTAGTGACGTCACTCCTACGTAGCTCTGGATGACTATGGGGGAGTGGTGTATACAGCACGCTGATGAAGTCATGTGTTCTATTGCTCTTTGTATCTTTAGGGCGAATGTTTCCATGTCGTAGGTTGACTTCTCTTCTGCTGTTCCCTCTAGAAATTAATCACGGTAGAGGTGAATATGTGTGTAACATGGTATTGGGGCGGTAAAGTGACACATTTTATTTTAGTAAGAGACTGTCACATACAAGTATTTTTTCTTTCAACTACGTAGTAATGTTATCATTAATCACTACGAAACCGATCACAAAGCACGTATTTTTTGCTTAGAACCAAAACAGTGCAGACATGTTGTATAAAATCTCATTGTTGCACTGTTTTTCTATGCAACAATGAGATTTCATACATTTCTGCACTGTTTTTATTTTTTATTTAGATATAAATTTGAAAAAAAAACTCGACGTGCTTTATTAAGACGAAAACGCTAAGGTAAGTCACGAAATCAAGTTTTGTACGTTTTTTGCAATTTGCAAGTCAGTATCAGGTTGTATGGTAATAAAAAGGTTATTCGCGGGCTACCTCAGCGTATCTACTTAACGGCCGAGAACTGATTATGTTATTTGAGCTCGTACAGGTGTGATGTTATCACCAAAAAGGGCTAAAACCCTGGCTCCGAGCAGCTAAGTACCAAGAATCATCTAAAAGAATAACCAAAAATTGGGGATTAAGGTCCCGTTCTCGGCCTCAAGCGATGTGACTTGGGACGCAGCTTGCGTCAAGAGACGCGCGCGCATCACCTCTTACCGTCCGATGTTCTTTTTACAATTGTTTTCTCCGCGGTGGCTGTCGCAAGACGCGTGTAGCTTGTGGACACGGGGTAACAGGTCGAAGTCACGAATGCTGATCCTATCCTAGGTTAAACACACACAAACACATATATAACAAAAAAGTTGTCTGTACATATCACCTTCACCTTTATGCCAGAAGATGGGATGCGAGGCGTAAGTCAGAAAGGGCACGTCTTGACTGAAAGGGTTCCACACGGTCTTCAGGGGAACTGGCTCGCCTTTGTTCCACATCAGTCGCACGCCGCGGAGGTGGCGCTCTCTGTAGTCAATATTTATGTAATTAGCAATCATTTCTTTAATGGGAACCTCGGTTGAGTTTGTGCATTGGGTCTGTTAGAGTAAAAGGATTGCCGGTCGCTAAGCGAAAACTTTTTCCTTGTCAGAAGCTGTCATTCCGCAAAATGATTTACTTTTAAATTCCGTTAACCAGAGGACGGCCGTCCGAAAATAGGAGATTTTCACATCATAATGCTCCTGAGGACAGCCGGCCGTCCCATATTCTCGCATCATAGAGCATAAAAGCGATGTTGTTGTCTTTTTTACTAGCTTATTAAAAAGAAATGAAATTTGTATGGCTCCTGTAATCTTTAATAAAATACCTGCCCAAATTAAAAACTTACCGTTGCTAAAATTTAAAAAACGTTTCACAGAATTATTTGTAGATAAATGTTATTATTCTGTGCAGGACTTCTTAAATGATATTTTTTTGTAATATCTTTAGTATCCTCTACTTTGTATTTAATTTGCATGCTATATTACGGCAGAATGTACATGGATCCTATTATATATTTTAATAACTTATTTTTATTTACCTACATGCTAAGCAAATAAAGACCTATTCTATTCTATTCTTTCTTCACGACAACTCGCCTTGGGAAATACTTGCAAAGCCGAACAATAAGTACTAAAAATATGTTTGTCGATAAGAAGCATATCTAATACAACTAGATAGGTACATGCATGTTTTACAACGTATTATGAAGTGTGAATAATATTAGTAAAGTGATTCAGATGTAAGTAATAATCTTATTGCTGTTTAGTGTTCTGATTACCATTCTGAAAATGATACATGCTTTACATAGCACACACAAGATTCCATTGGCTAGATTTTAGTAGATAAAAAGATACAAGCGAAAAACTACGTTTCTTGGCAGTTGGGTAAAAATAAATACAAATTCAGACAATGAATGAAGATATGTATTCGATACATAGTTGCGCATCTTTAAACGACGATCATAGGATCATAGATCAAGGAGGATGCCCCCTTATTTATAAACGTTGTTTAAAGTTAAGTATAGATAATGATCAGCATCTACTTAACCATACATTTTTTAACGTTTAACTTTATGCAACTTTACAGCAAAGATACACTTTTGTGAGTGCAACTTCAAAGCGCAGGTCATGTTGCGCACCACCTGGCAACATATAGTATACCCACATTTCGCCAGTTAATAGGAGACGAGCGATTCGCGATGTAGTCCATGTTATGTATTAACACAGAACCTGTAGTGTCAGTTTGACGATAAATTTATTGCAAAAATTCTGTTTTAAGTGGAAAAAACTTACACTAGTTAGGCAATACATTCTCTACATCAAAACAAGCAAATATATTACATCAAAATACGAAATTAACCCAAAATAAGCTAGCAACGTTTAGTGTATCCTACAGCAACTGAAAGGTACCTAGGTTCAAAATACTTGTGATCGAACAGTTTACTGTTCTGGTGGTCCAAGTCTTCGTGCGAGGGTCGGCGGCACAGCCGGTCTATGACGCAGTCTTTCACGACCGTCGTGACGCCGGAAGCGATGCCGTTCAGGCGACTGTGTACCATCACATGGGTTACGAACTTCATAGGACCTATGCATACCTACCTGAATTATTATTGGTAGGTACTGCATTTCTGGGTCCGCCATTGGATCGCTTATCATTAAAAGTATTAGATACTTTTAAAGATAACTGATTGCATTGGATGTCATATTTATTTAAATTATGTTGAATCGTTACTCATTTATTATTAAAACAATCATTCGCTTTTGTATTTTACCACAGGACTAAAGAAATCCTTAGGCGTTCAACACACTTGTTCGGGTCGGTACATTCGGTTCGGCAATATTTGTTGAACAATGAAGCCAACCCGAAGCAATTACTACGTATATTCGGCACGTGCCGATCGGCAATCAGCGTTCGGCAACCACCTTTGCTGAATTGGCACGTTGCAGACTTGCAGTTGATTTTTTACCTCCAGACTCGGCTTAGTCCCACGTTGCGTACGAGTGGCTAACTGCTAGTTGCACGTCAGTCCATTAAATTTAATTACCGATTAAAAGTAATGCTGTCACTTTCTGATACGTTCCGTTAGAGAGAGACAGCATTACTTTGATTCGGGAATTAAATTTAATGGACTTACGTGCAACTAGCGGTAAATCGAGCGGCCTTATTCCCGAACATACTAAATTATATTCGATTTTACCGCCCGGCTTCCGATTAGTCCCAACCCGAACAAGTGTGCAGCACGCCTTACCAACTTCTTACTTAAAATAAAGTTCATGAACAAAGATTATTATTACGTTATAAATCTATTGTATAATATAATAAGTAGGTCTGTGACAGATATCAATGGAATAATC
Organism: Tiliacea aurago; assembly: GCA_948098905.1. Classification (NCBI taxonomy): domain Eukaryota; kingdom Metazoa; phylum Arthropoda; class Insecta; order Lepidoptera; family Noctuidae; genus Tiliacea; species Tiliacea aurago. The sequence continues at coordinate 24,711,499 of OX402585.1, forward strand.
ATGTGTAATAGGTTGTCATGTCTGTATAATATAAAGTTACCTACGGAGATTAGATATAGATATCAAGATAAGTCAGCTGCAATATTATAATTATTCATGTTTTCGTAAAGACAATGGGGTTACCGAGTCTCTAGCTTAGTCATTTTCATTAGGTTAACGTACGCAGCCACTTTGAGTACATAAAGTGCTGTCTGCCGCGGAATATGGTACGCGCACGAGTGCGATAATAACGCGTAGAAATAAACTACGATAACATGGCGCGCCCCTCCTAATTACTGTTTCAATGTATATTATGTAGTCAAATCCTTAGGAATATTTTTTTTTTTATGGCTGTCTCAGTTTCCACACAATGCGTTATGAGTCTTTTTAGCGCTTTGTAAATACTGTCACAAATACTTTCAAACGTTTTTAATTTTGGAGGGGCGGGCCATGTTATCGTGGTTTATCTTTTAGATATTATTATACGCTCCGGCAGCCTACTGTATTTTGAAACGTTGATCTACTTACGTAAAATAGTAATTCACACAAGCAAACATGAGATACCAGCTTGAATTAATCAATTATTTGTATATAAGGTTGTGGCCAATACCAAATACAAAAACCACAAGAAAAACCAGTTGTTGCCTAACAATAAAACAATTCTTAGGCAAGAGGTAACAAGTATATTTTTCCCCTTATTTTGTTTGAGTACTTATTCAAAACAAGTTTTCTTGTAAGTATGTAATATTTTCCTGTTGCTTCTTGTGCCTGTCTGTTTCAAGTATTTGGTTTTTCTCCTTCAGCATTTAGAATATTTTATGTTTAATGTTTTAGACAACAAAATGCTAAAGTACAAGAATTTTCTTCCTGAATACCGCGTATTTTCTAATTTCCTGAATTGTATTACATTTTCTTGTGTGCAATAAAGTATGTACAGTCACGAGCACCAATATGTATACACTCATCAACTTTCAAACGTGATTTCCTCCAACTATATTAATTAAAAAAAGTATTTTGGAACCCAAACTATTATGAAATAGATCTTTTCTCAAAGTTGCAATCGTTATTCCACGAGAAAATCGGTTTTAAATTCTGCTAAGCGTTTACATATTAGTGCACGTCTGTATAAGTTCAGACGGCAAGTCTGTATATGTTAATTAATAAATAGGACTTCTTTGTCTTTTGTACCATTGTCTTTAGTTATTTTATTTTCAAGCATAAGTTCCATACTTACGGTACTAAAGATGAGGGTGGGTAGACCAGCTCTCCAATAACGATAGTGTCCAAGTCATCCAAATACGTCTTCTTGAATTCTAACTGCTTCATGGCAATGAAATCATACTTAATTGTCATCACCAGTCTTGAAGTGAGAAGCACAATCCTCTCCTTCTCATTATCCCATAGAGTTATCCTGGAAAGTTGTGATATTATAATTTTGTATGAGAGACAGAAATTTAAGTTCTGGTCAAACCAAAGCAAATCCCGCGTGGGATTATCAGCGCAAAAATCAGGTATTGAGATCTCATGCTTGTATTTCTTTTTCTAGTACTTATATTTCTAGTATTTTATAATATATATCTTTGCTACATATTTATATAGTATATATATTTAGAGACGCAATAAATATTTATTAAATCTAACAAATATGGCTAATCCTAGTATAGAGACTTAAAAGTTTATGAGAATTAAAAACAGGGATGCAACTATCTGTTACTTTTAAACCAAAGATGGCTCTAAGGCAACGTTTTTGAGCTTTAAAAATGCTTTCCCTTTCACTACAATTGCCCCAAAATATGCCAAATCTCAAAACTACACACACTACTACAACCAGGCCATGGTATGTAAAGTATTGTTTGATGATTAACTTTTTTAAGAAGTTGTGTCTATACATAAGCAGACGTGCTTATTTTTTGCAGATATCCTCTGCTTGTGCCTTGCAATTTAGTTGGTTGACTATTGTAATTCCCAAAAATTTGGTAACATTCGCTCTGTCCACAATTTTACCGTTGTAATTTATATTCATGTTTTCAGCATAACAAATATTCGTTGCTAGAAGTGCATGGGAGGCCGTCACCTCCTTCTGCGAAAAAGTAATGATCGCGGAGGAGGAGGCGGAACGCGTGAGGGAGAGGCAAGGTTCGCGCCGTCGCGCCCCTAGTCACCGCAGGAGACGCCCCGGGCGTCGGGAGTCGCACGCCGATTTCCGGCCACCATAGGCGCTGGCTGCGGACGGTGAGTTATGGGTAGCTCGCCGTCCGATAAGGACCACGCCCGGATCGACGGCGAATGGTAGAAGTGCATTATTTTAGTTTTTTGTATATAATTAAATTAATATTTTTTAGCCAATTTATTACTGTGTTAAGCGTATTTTTGATGTCACTTTCATGATTGTTTTGTTGAGACATTCTATTATTAATATGCTGTCGTCGGCAAATAGTCCTGATGACGGGATGGAGAGTTTGCAGTGGAAAGTCATTGATATACAATAAGAATAGTAATGACCCAATAACGGTACCCTGCGGGACGCCAAATTTAGTTTCTCTATTAGATGATACGTATTTTAATTCTTTTTTAGTTTTTTGTTAAACTTTAGAAATCTCTGGATATTGTTTTTTTTTTAGTTGCCCCACACTAGGAATTTCTCCTGTATTGTGCGTGCGTTTACAAACATTTAAACTCACATACACAATCAGTCAGAGCCGGAACAACTACTTGTAGGTCAAACAAATATTTGTTCCGTGCGGGAATCGAACCCGCGACACGCAGCGCAGCAGTCAATCGCTTAACCACTACGCCAACCATGTCGTCTTCGTCTGTCGTTTTACGACCATTAAGATAGGATTTTAATAGATTGAGGGCATTTCCTCGAATGCCGTATGCTTGGTGTTTATACATATAAGAGGGTCTCATGATTTACATATTTTACATGATCAAAGGCTTTCAACATATCTGTGAGAATTGCACGTACCTGTATTTTGGCGTCTACATATATTTGGCATTATCTTATTTAAAAAGTCGAATATTGCCATATTTATATTTTTTATTTTTCTAAAGCCCTTTTGTTAATTACATAAGTTTGACAAAAATGCATAAATGAGTTTATAAATGATTGTTTCTATTATTTTAGAGAAAACGGGGATAAATGCGATGGTAATATCTCCAGCCTTATTCAATCTTATTTAAGCAACAGAAGACAATTTACAGAAATTGCGACGGTAAATAAAAGCAATAAACAAGGAGTAATTCATAAGTCAAAAGAGCGTGTTGTTAAATTTGGCGCACCGCAAGGCACAGTCGTAGGTCCATTATTTTTTATACTTTATATTAATGACCTACCCAAAAGTATCGACCACCCAATGACACTTTTTGCCGATGATAGTACCATTACAATCGCTTGTAAAAATAGAAACACATACGAAGCTGACATTAACAATTCTATAGAAAAAATGATAAAATGGTTGGAAAACAACAATCTTAAGATAAATCTTGGAAAAACGAATATTATGCATTTTTCCCAAAGATCAACCATTCCAATAATGTTAATATACACTATTGTGATAATAACATAGACAAAGTTGACACGACCAAATTTCTTGAAGTAACTATAGACAGTAAATTAAATTGGAAAGCACATACTGAAGTCCTAGGCAAAAAAAATTGTAATTCCACATATGCTCTATATAATTGTTGATGCGCTGCTAACTGCTTATCATATAGGAGTAATTTTTTGGGGTAATTCAATAAATAAGCATGTCATTTTTAAAACCCAAAAGAGGTGCCTCAGAACTATGTTTGGACTTCAGGTAACTGAGAGCTGCAAACCATTTTTCAAAAAATAAAAAAAATTTAGCCTTCAAAAAATGTACATTTTAGAGACGATTATGTTTGTCAAATCGAACCCACACTTATTCCCCCTATTGTCAGATAAAGTAATTCGAAATAGACGTGACAATAGTAAACTTTGCATTCCTAGATCCAGGACAGCTCTACTGCGTAAAAGTATATTCTGTATGGCACCAATTCTTTATAATTCGTTGCCAAAATATTGGAAAGAATATACTGCGGAAAAATTAAGAAGTAGGTTAAAAAGCCTTCTATTAGAGAAAGCCTACTACAGCATTGACGAATTTCTTAATGATAAAATAATCTAATTTGTGTATTCCTAATTTATTTTGACATTTAATTTAATTGACTAATTTGACTTTATAAGACGAGTTGATGACACTGTTCTGTAGTACATTTAATTTTTTTAATTTTATTATTATTTGTATTGTATTTTTTGTTTTTTTTTAATAATGGATGAATTTATAATATTATTTGATGTTAATTTAATAACCTATGTATATTTGTACGCCATTAAGGCAAAACATGACTGTAATATAATTTTATTGTAACATCTTGCATGCCATGTGTGTGTATATTCATGTTTTGGACAAATAAATGATCTTATCTTATCTATAGTTCGCCATGTCTTCTTTACGGTTCTTCTTAAAAACTGGTTTTACTATAGCAGTTTTAAGACTTTCGGGAAATATTCCGGTGAAAAGGCTGACGTTAATAATATAGCTTAAAGGGTCAGCTATACAAGTAGAAACAAATTTAATAACTTTTGTTGAAATGCTTGGTAGTCAAAGCTTTTATTGTTTTTTAAGAACTTAATTATGCGCTAATTATCTTCTGGAATAGGGACATAAATATTGGGTTATGTTTTACATGTACAATATCTGCTGACTTATGTTTTGGTACATCTGAGATCTGATCAATAAAATAATTGTTGAATGATTCTGCTATTTCAGTAGGATTAGTTATTATTGTACCATATTTTTTTTATTTAGAAATGGGTTCACTGATAGTTTTAGTATTAATTATAATTTGCCAAGATGTTCTTGATTTATTATTTGAGTTATTGATTAGATAAAATTAATAAATATTTGCTGTAGTCAGATAAGATAACAAAATTGTCCATACAACAGTAATAACAAATTTTTGATAAGGTAAAGTTGAAAGTGTCATCTTGCAAACATTACCAAAAAATGTAAATGTTTGAATTAATGAAATTGTAATGGTCCTTTAGTTTAGTAAAGTCCACCTTATGTAAATTCAGGGAAAATAATTGTTAAGAAAATTGATACCCTACGTAATTTTCCCGTGTCATATACATTTCAAAAAACTGCCAAATCACGGAAAACTTAAGTTGATAGTCAACTTGCTAAACAATAGATTTCTCTGACTTCACCATGATACACCATAAACATAAAATTACAAATTAAGTATGTTGATAATTTGCTTACTCTGTCAACAGCCAGGATCCTAAGTACTCTCCATCTTCAGGGAACAACAGTCCGGTAATACATTCCTGTATAGCAGTGTCCACAACTCCCTTGCGGAATGTGAAAAAGTCTTTTATGTTCTCCTTGTCGAACGGCACATCATAACGAGGGAATACTGCCTGTATGCTTGTCGGTGTAGCTGCTGCTGCTGCTGCTGGAGGGTTTGTTTGATCCTCGGGTGCTCTGGCATCTGTAGCATGAGTTGACATATTGTAGACTATGTCTATAGTGAGGAAAGTTATTTGATGATAGTATGAAAATGGATAAATTCTAATCACAGTAGGTAAGCTATTTTATATTAAAGTAAGTAGGTACCTGCTCTATGTTTAAAGGTAATGGATTAGTTCTATTCCATATCGGGAATTTAATAGTTACACCAATTATAATGTTCACCTTCGCGCCATATATGTAGCAACGTTAAATATATATTTTTTTAAGTACAGACTATTCTTGAATAAGTTTATTTTTACCTCTCTCTGAGCCACAGAAAAAAACATCCGACATGGAATGTGCTATGGCATATTATTTTCAAAACATACCGGCAAAGGAAGATGTGGAAGAGGACAAGGAATTTTCACCAGACAACACCGAGGGATTAACACTAGTCGGGGGCTTCCTTCTCGCCGTATTATCCGTAGTATTATTGCGATTACTTTCTGAGTTCTCCGCCACGGTGGTATCCGTCGACAGCTGCAGGGTACCGCCGCGGAACTCCAAGTCTTCATCTTGCAAGTCACTCATTCTGTATTTATGTAGTTTTCTTTATTCTAAACACTGTTTTCTTTAATAATAATTGCTCTGCGTAAATAAAATAATCGACCGACGTTCTGATAGGCTACGTCAATGTCAAATGCGTTTCGTTTCAACGCTATGATTAGGTATGTTTTGTTTTGAATGTCAAATTTTCTTGAGTCGAATAAACAAAATAGTTTTATATAAATCTATTAAAAATCATTTTTTATCAAGGTAATCTAGCTAAAGCTATCATTTTTTATTATTTTATTGTTCAAACAACAACAAAAAACAAACAGTAGAACTAAACGGAAAATAATGCCCGGCGGGAATATATAAGTTTTCCAATCTATGAAAAAGTTTGGGCAGACATTAAGTCGGACTTAGAGCGACAGGCTATTCCTGTCCTCGAAGTCCACAGGATGCACCGCTCTAGAGGCGGTGCACCATACGACATGATTCTTGTCGTATGCTCTCAGGTTGACGGGCATCACCCTATTTTCAAGATCGCTTCGATCTGTAGCCTTAAAGGCTTTGATATTCAGAAACCGCACAAGTCCAGCATTATCGGACAGTGCCACCCTTGTCAACTCTACGGTCACGCGCAGAAGAACTGCTTCGCTAAACCCAGGTGCGTCAAGTGCCTGGGTGAGCATGGCACTTCTGAATGCTCGCGACCGAAAGACCGTGCCCTCTGCACCGAACCTCCCAGTTGCGTTCTTTGCGGCCAACAAGGCCACCCAGCCAATTACCGTGGCTGTCCTAAGGCACCAAAATCGTCTTCCTCGAAGTTGACCAAGCGTTACGACGCGAGGCAACAGAGAGACAACCAGGGGGGATTCTCCTCCTCTCTGACCCAACCTCCGCAACGACTGAGCCCTCAAAGGTCCAGTCCGTGGAATTATTTCAACCACCAGCAGGCCTTCCCTGCCTTCGGCCAATACATGGCTCCTCCCCCCCCTCAACCTCAACCCATCCCACGGTTGATGGACCCTCGCCTTCGCGCTCATAGCGCTCAGCATCACCAACAATCTACCACCGCCGGTAGAAGCGCGCCTCTCGCGCCCCCAGTGGCCCGCGTGCCAGAGCCTGCTTCCAAAGCCGCTCCCCCTCTCAACACTCGCGCGCCTCCTCAACCCGCGGCCACTCCAGTGGTCGCATCACCTAACACCTTCGATGCGTTTAATGTGATCTCGAGCACATTTAACATCTTTCTTTCGCCCCGCGCCAAGAAAATGGCCAGCGAAATAATTGTAGCCCGTAACTCCTGCGATCTATCGGAGATCCAGCGAATTTATCACGCGTATCCCGAGATCACGCAAGCCCTAGAGTCCATCGCGTATAGGAAACCATAATGTATAATACGGCCCCCGCGAGAACTAAACTCAGATCACTAAAGTTAGGCTTTTTCAATGCCAACGGCATTAGAGAACAACGCGACGAAATCGCTGTGTTCCTCCGCGACCATCGGTTAGATATTCTCCTAGTACAGGAAACTTTCCTCAAGCCTTGTCATCGAGACCCGTCAATTGCAATCCCCGGACATATTGGACATAGCGCTCCTAAAGAATATCAACCTACGGTTGGATTCGATAGAGGCGATGGACGAACTGACTTCTGACCACCGGCCGGTCGTCTTGGCCCCTCACGACGGACTCCTTGACCCTGACCAACCCCCCCTCACGAAAGTAGTCACGGACTGGCGGAAAGTAAGCGACCGACTGAAATCCACCACATCCCCGATACTGGATTCTATCCCCGATCAGTTTGACTCGATCGCCGACACGACGGCCGCGATCGACTCACTCACGAAACACGTACAATCAGTCCTGAGCGATTGTCCCTTAAGTGCAAATTGCGTATTTACACCGCGTGCATTCGACCGATCATGACTTACGCCTGCGGAGCGAAGACTCGTATCACATTCATAAGATGCAGACGCTTCAAAACCGATTTCTCCGTATAATTACGAAGGCTCCTTGGTTCGTTCGGAACCCCTTGGTTGTGCAGGCCGCTAGTTACAGGCCTTCTGCCATTAGTCAGACTCGCCGACCGAGGCATACTCTCTTAGATCCGGATGACCCCGTCACTCTCCTTCAGGAAAGCAATAGGGCCACGAGTACAGTGCACAAAATACACAAACCGACCTTCCGTCCTCGCCGCCGAGGTACCACGCGAACTTCCCGAGTAAATGGTAATAAAAGTCCTCCCCCCCGTCCCTTGAATGTCGATGCGCCAGCCGCCCGGTTAGAGGCTGAGAGCGCCGTAGCAATAAATATAATATCCCCTGATAATAATCATGATCAAAATGTTGATCCAGCCCGTCCCCAAATTGTTACTAATTTTGTGATCCCCCAACGACGCCCTAAGCCGAGGTCCGTACCCCACAGGGTGTGCCCTTAGTGCGCTGTCGTTTAGTTTTAATATATATAATTTGCGCCCTGGCTGGAGGCTTTAAGATTAAAAACCTTAGGGCAGCCACAGGAATATCCGGTTAAGTAGCAACGACCTCTCTAGGTCAGCTACGAGATGCCAAAAAAAAAAAAAAAGATGGAACTTCACTCCTTGGTTTCGCACCAATTGTCCAGCAACTACTGGCCATTACCAAACGAACAATGGCTACAATGCGCGGCTGCGTGGCTACGTGTTGTGTGTAACTACTGCCATGATTCAGAATTTAAAAAAAAATTAGAAAACTGACCATTACAGAAAGTTAATGCAAATAATTATTCCAGTGAAACTGATTATCTATGTAATTAAATAGATTGATAATGTGTCGGAGATGATTTTACCAGGGGATATCTAATTGTACCACGGGGACAATCGCTCTAAGTGCTTTGCCATACAATACCCATGGTAATTTGTAATTTTCTTTAATGTTGACTAAATTATAAGTATCATGGCTACAAATTATGTAACTTACGAGACATATGAACCATGGTTTGTAGTGTTTAAAATTGTATTGTCTATAACTAGGAAAAATGTGTTTCATGTTTTTCTATTTTTAAGCAATTTTTTTTTTTTTTTTTTGGTCTGGATAATATTTACATCATAATCTTTAATTGGCTACTTTGTATTAGAGTGTCTATTTTGTCAATTTAAATTTATTTTTTGTAAAGTGTGTCTCGTTTGTGCAGAATAAACAATTTTTCTTTCTTTTATTTCTATGTTTATTAAACTTAAGGAAGTTTACCTTGTTTTGATTGTAGTTACATTAAAAGAGGTTCTGCTGAGATTATACCATTATAAATTGTATATTTTTCTAATTAAAACACTGTTTTTCATTTCATCACATGACTGGTACAACTAAACCTAAGGTCGGAGAAATTTGTACCAATTCTACAGATCCACTTTATGCAAAATATTTGTTTTTATATTTTCTACGCATCTAAAGGTAATGCTAACTTATAGCCAAGTAAACTAAGTATCAATGAATATTCGCACTATTGCCACAATATTAGCAGTGGGTAAACTCAGAATTTAACATTTACCCTAAAATGCTACAATTTTCCCCGGTCTACTCTACCTATGTTTTCTGTTGGGACTAAATCAATTCTAAAGCTTGTACTTAAATTAAGTTTCGTGCCCATTCTTCTCCATACGAAACTACCTTTTAGAATCAATCAATTCTATTATCTTTTGACGTTCAACCTATTTAATGACGTAGGTAGGTATACTTGAAAAAATGACTTGTGATACTTCATTATGCCGTCACGTAACTTGGCAAGAATCGTTAGATGTTTTTCTCCTTTCTTTAACTTTCTTCTAAACACAGACGTTTAAAAATAAATTCCATACCATAGAATAATGACAAGCAATAAAAGTGATAATTTTTTCGTTGCACTAGTTGTACACGCGTAATCTTACTCGCACTACGCCAAAACCTTGCCAAGTTACGTGCCGTGCGGCGACTATACCTATCAAAGATTCAAAACTCAAATAGGTACAGAAAATATCGTAAGTACCTAGGTACAATCTTACGTTTGTAGGAGGCACATGTATAGGTAATTAAATTACAACAACAGTTACACAATAATTATTTATTTTACAAAAATAATTGGAACTAAATAAAAATAACTAAATTCTTACTTTCTACTTTCTGGCACAAGTTATCAAGTAATATGGCAAAAAATTTTTAGACCGGTAAATATTCGATAGCTAGCTAGTACATTCACTATTTTTGCTTAGACATACAATAAGTACTTAGTATTGACAAAAATGCACTTAAATAATATCCTAAAACTGTACAGTGTATTTCATTTACAAATACAATTACATGCATTTACGTAATTACTTAAGTATTGCAAGTTCAAATTGCACAACAAAATTGATGCAATAAACAACAGAACCCCAAATGGCGTAAATCTTTCTATCAAAATTCATTGCTTTATTGTTCTTCTGCTCGACAATGTAAATAACGTAATAAATGTCGTTTAAACTTCAAAAAAAAATTGCAATTGTACTTGTAGGTTACCTACGCAATTAACCGCAGGTTTGTTTGAAAAGCATAAATACAATTATATATTATCTTCAAAATCCCTGCATTTTCCAAATCGACTTTAAAAACCAATAAACCCTTGAATGCGACGTGGAGGATTTCAATTCTAAGTACATAATTAGACCACATTTTAAATAGTCAATCACTCAGCTGTCAAATTCTTTCTGACAAGTGAGGGATTAAACTTTTGAAATATTACATTAACATTATAGCTAAGCACTTATTTTTATTATAATATACAAATGTATACAAAATTTGAGCTACTTCGACAAAATAAAGGAACTGTGTCGTTGTTCTAATTAAAATAATTTATTTATTCTTTCTTATTATACATGATACCTACTAAAGATACCTACTAGAAAAGAGATTTACATGTCAAGTGTACACACGGCTTTAACAAGCTATACAAATCCAGTTTAGGCTGATCTCGCATTGTATAGGATTTCCGTACAATGAGAGGTCAGCTTATACTGGAAAATTATAGCTTGATGTGGAGCCGTATGTACCTATTATTATTTTTTTTATTCAATTTAGTTCCCCACTTCCATGTATTCGAAAGTAGCTCAATATACAGTTCTTTCACAGTTATTTTACCTCTGATAATGCATCACTGTCAAAATTACAGTGATCTTTATTGTCGTTACAATAAAGCTGCTGTTGGGTTGCAGCCATTGACAAGTCTATCTAGTGAAAATCACAGTGATCTTTATTCTTGTTACGTTATGGTTGCTATTGGGTTGCTGCTGTCAGAGGTCAAATAACGAAAAGACTGTAGGCGTCCTAATAACAGCTACACCGGTTGGCGGGGCAATGTGGCGGGTACACGATGCACTGGTCCATGCAGTACACATCAGCCCCCGTGCGACCTTCCAGCTCGCCCACAGCATCGCATACTTGCCTGGAAATAATCACAGAAAAATATTACAATGTGGGTAGTTAGATATTGAGATACAAACCAACAAAGATTCTTGCCACAGATGGCGCTGCTTGTTTGTTCCGTGGTCATCGTGAATTTTTGATCTATTCCAAATTCAAATCCTTAATGTTTCCAATATTAATTTATGTTATTTCCACTTAAACAAATATCAACTATAAACAAGTGTAAATTAGGTTAATTTCAGAATGACTGGTACTTTCGAAAATTGTTTGAAGTTACTTGTTACTTTTCCAAAAACACAATACTTACTTTTTTGGTAACGATTTGCAAACTCAAGACTTACTCTATTCTAACTTTTATTTTAATGATAACGAAACACCGATGATACTCACGGGCAAGTACACAAGTCTTCAGGACAGTTGGGTGGGTACCGCAGACAGTTGGTCTGACACCAGCTCAGCATACCCGGAAGTCTTCGGAAAGTTTTAGTCGGCACACAAACTTGATCCCTGGAAAGTTAATGCAATCTATTAAAGTTAGCCTAACATTGGCACATTTGGCATTTTTATGTACACAGCCAAAATTTGAATACCTATAGCCCGGGCTGGGCGGTTGTAAACCAGTTCGGTTGGTGACAATAAACTAGAAACTAATCAAAACGAGTTTCATCTTACATTATTACGGTACACATAAGCGAGAATACCTAAACGATAAAAACTTTGATGTAAGAATTAAAGTAAATAATAGATTATAGGTAAGTAGTCTGAGCAAATAAAGAAGCTTGGGTATTAACACGCATTTACATTGTAGCATAGTTTACTGCATCTACTTACAATCAGGGGAAATAAAGGCGCGTAAGATCGGTTTGGTGTTAGATAAATACATACAAGATAATTTTTAGTCAACCGTTCCTGAAAACTTAAAATTTATCACAGAATATTAATTTCTATCACAAAGCCTTGATGCGTCTACTCTAAACTGGTGAAATACAAAGGTTTTATGTACATTCTTGCAACACACGATCATGTTAGTCACAACTAAGGCTATATACAACTGTACATTTCTTATTATACGAAGAAAAAAGATTTTGGGTTTGACAGCTTGTTAGTTACGTGATATTTTTTACACAAACATGAACTAAACTACGACACATAACATCCAAGAGAGGTGGAAAATTTATTCACATAGTCACCACCACTTCCTCAGCCAAAACCTTTAAATCATTCCAAGGACATGACAGTATACCTAATGATCGGTGGAACAAAGTCCTCCACAGAATCAGTATCAATATCGTTGCTGAAAGAAAACGATCAATATTATAGTGCACGTTATTGACAGTAAACATATAATTTTATATATTACACATACATAATGATGTTTTACCTAATAACGTATGATTCCTTACGGATATCCTTCAGTTTTTTTCTGAAATAATTAAGCCACAAGATACATATAGTATTATAGATGGTACTTACATAAATAATGAGATACGTACAAAGTACAAACATATAACAGATAATAATAATGTGACAAAAGATACAAATATAAACAAAATGATACATGGGATGAGCAAAATTGTAAATAGTGTTATCAAACCTGACGACAAGAGGGTAGACATTTCTGGGCATGTTAAGGTCCCTGTAGTATAGGAGGAAGGGATAGTCCCTCCTGAGGTCTCCGGCGAAGGCAGGTGGTAGACCGCCGGTGCTGGTGATCACGCTGACGTCAGCGCAGTTCCTGAAGGTCTCCGAGCGACCACACCCGACGGCCTCTGTGCCGTTAGCACATACTCCCCACATATTTCCTGGAAAAATTTAAGGATAAAATAAAAGTACATTTATGGAAAAACTTTTACACGTCAATAATATTTAAAAAACCAGATGAGGTCTGTGTTTGCCATCCGACCACTCTGAGAAGAAATACCGAAGATCATGCGAGGACCATGTTGATTAGTATATGACCGGAATGATCTTTTGAGGAAATATCCACACAGATTTGAGTGGATCTGTCCAGTCAGCGCACGCATTTGTCAGGGATAATGAAATGAAACGAAATCGTTTATTATAAACTCCCCTCTCTACTCTCCTCTTGATAGGTTATCAGAATCACGTTTACACGTGATATTAAAAATAAAAATAAGCTAGATGTCGTCGACATTTCCTATCTGACTACCCCTGAGAAGAAATGGCGAAACAAACTCAGGGGTCAAAGGATCTTTAGTCCAGACATAATCTTGGTCAGATCATGTGAGTACCATGTAGATCCGTGTCTGAAATGGTCTTTTGAGGAAAGAACCACACAAAATTGAGTGGACCTGTCCAATCAATGCAAGCATTTGTCAGTAATCGTGCAGCTCAACTCAAGACTTAAGGAGCTCAACGACTCGACGAACAATACCAAAGAAAGGACATTTGGGTACTGGATACTTTACTTGCTGCCCTATTAATTTAATACTCAAGAAGTGCCTCTGGGATTATTTATTCTCGTCATCACATCTTTAATAGTCAGTTCATCTCACCGGTATAATAAGTCCATTGCAACACACACTGCGTGCATGTGATGTAGGGAGGCAGCCGCACCCTGTACCTGAATATCTCCTTCTTAGCAGTGTCCAGTGGAATCAGGAACCTGTCTTCTCTCGTCTCGGATATGTACAATGGGAACCTGGAAATTATTTAATGAAATCTTTTAAGGAAGTCTCTTCTAGAGGCTATACTACCTATATTCTGTCCGACAGTGTATAAGCTTTTAAGACTTCAGGTGCTTCCAGATTTTCCAACTATGGAAATAAATAGTCACCTTGAAATTGGATGATGATTTGGAACTGATGATAAAAATAGTAGGTAAGCTCTTAATTCTACTTAACCGACTTTTAATGATTTATACTGAAGATTACGTCTAAACGAAAAGTGTTAATGATTTGAAAAAAAAATATGATAAATTAGAGCATTTTCTCAATAACTGAAAATGTGAATATTTTAGATTATGTTTATATTACATAGTGAAATTAATTTGTAAAAAACATGAGAATGGCGCAAAATCTACCAAGCGTATATTTCTGAAACCTTCACCAATTTAAAGATAATTTAATTATTGATCTTTTAGTATACGCGTTTTATTAAAATACCTTTTTTTTTGTGCATAATAAATTAATAATGCGTCAAATTGGGGATAGAAAGAAAGAAAGAAAGAAAAAACATTTATTGGGACTCGCACAGATCACAAATGAAATAAAACACACTCATAGAAACAAAAAAAAAGAACAAAACCAAAAATAAAACAAAGTAAACAAAAAGAAAATAAAAACAAAGTCCTGTACGAGGCCAAAAGGCCCGTATCTTAGCATGATGCCGCGGCACTTAAAAATAAATGTCGCAGCGCTGGTATTATGGATAGCGCTCCTTGATGAGCGAGTCCTGTTACTGGCTGAACGTACGACGCGTTGCGTGAGCTCAGTACAGAACACGCAAGCTAACCACTCAAGTTTACTGTTCGTCTTAAGCATGGTTTATATAGGGCGATTTATGGGGTCAAATCAGATATTTATTACCAACCTGTCAAAGCATTCCTGTGTGGCTTCTTGCCTCGGATTATTGTTTGGACATAGCTTCATTACGAACGTTCCGAGATGGTTGGCTGTCAACTCCACTTCCACTTCGATTTCCTGTTGAATTGGATTAGTGTCCTACTTAACTACGCTGTACTAAAGTTACTATATATAATGTGAGTATTATTTGTTAATTTAGCTACACATTGATGGTGCACTTTTTGAGATTGCTGAAAATCATGAACGTTGACTCCTGATTCCATGCTTTGGGAATTTAGGATGAAGGCTTCAATTGCTGGCAGCACTATCAGTATAGAATGTTAGCTAAGCAACCAGTGATAAGTCTACCCCAGTACTCAAACTATTTAACGTTATGCTGACGAGAACGTCATTAACTCTTTCTCGTTACTTAGTTCCCAACAAAACATCGATATTTGTTAACACTGACCTGTCCAACGCTGTAATGTCTGGTGACGATACCTTTGCCGTACATACCACCAGCTTCATGAGGCCGTGGTTCAGGTACGTGGTGCGCGTCTCCGCAAACACCACATTTACCTTCGTTCTGCTCCCATTGGACTGAAATATTTTAAGAAATTTGTAAAATCCAAAAGTGAACGAGATATGTGGAACCCTACTACAATTAGCTTTGTCAGCAGTGCAGCTTCTTCCAAATCTAGTGAGTAAGAAAAAATGTAGGACATTGTCGTCCTGCAACAATATTGTCATCTTAGCATAACTTAGATATAAGAACCTTGTATCTTTAAAATAGGATTAAGACATTATTATCTTCACTGTCCAATTGTGGTTTACTTAATTAACGCCTCACAGACAGTAACATGTTGACGATTTTTTGGAAAAAAATCTTAGAAAATTCATCGATTTTTGTTAATATCTTTTGAACGGTTTAACGAAAATCAATAGGGCTCATCTGAATTAAATAAACCTATGGAAGAAGATTTAGATAATCCATTGTGTGTGACGACGTGAATTGTGACGAAAAACACACTTCCCAATACACGATATTTTTGTTATTATTTTTTTTGTGATATAGATCAAGGTTTTTCTATCTAAAAATAATAATTGCAATACAAAATATTTAAGCGAATAATTAAATAAGCAATAATAACAAAATCTAATACGAAAATAAATAAATAGGTTGACCGACACATATTATATTCAGAGAATAAATAAATGAGTGATAAATATTATTTTTTATTGTTTTTTATTTGATTGATTATTTTATTTTATTTTATTTATTTGGTTGTTAATGTTATTTTGGGGTTTTGTCTGTTTGGATAGTTTGTATGGTCTATATTTATTATTTTTGGTTTGGCAATGGGTGTAATTTACCTGAAATAAATGAATTTATTATTTATTTTATTATTATTATATATTAATTAATACTGCTGCAAAAACAGATATTTATTTATTTAATAAAAGGTAGCTTCACAGCTGACAGTAAATATAACATTTAGATTGTTCAAACATTACGCCAATTACGAAGTACACAAAAAAATAAGAAATACAAAGAGTGGTGACATAGGTAATTATTAATATTTAAACTGTGTGTGCGTGTAACTGTGTGGTGTAGGTGCTGTAAATGTGTGTATGTCTGTATAAGTCTAACTAAAACTGGCACTGCTAAGTTAGCTGAGTTTCCGGGGTTTGACGAAGGGTTGGGAGATAGATAGAAAATCATTTAAACATTTAGTAATAACGACAATCACTAAAGCTCTTTCTCTCTCCTACTTATTTAAAATGTTGCTTTGCCCGACAGGGTCCACAGATGGCCACCGGAACAACATAATAATAAGTATTTAACGGGTTGCGATTCGATTAGGTACTTTAATATGGTAGTTGCTAAGCAATTTATGGTCGTCACAATGGTGACTGGCAGTTCTCCTGGTGTTTACTAGGAGAACTCCTCAACATTTAACGTCCCAGCATCGGCAAAAGCAATATTTTGTAAAAGGTGATGAGCAGTTGACGTATAGGCCATTGTAACTTAGAAAAATTAAAAACTGACCCACTAAAAAGTGAAACATAAAACACTTTTATAAAAAAAATAAACGACTTCCAAAAAATACTACAAAGTGAAAAATAACTTTGACTTTGTAGTGTTTTTTGGAAGTCGGTTATTTTTTTTTTAATAAAAAGATTTTTGTATTATTTACTTTGATTGCAATAAATATTATTTGAATTGAATTGAATTAATCATTTAAAGTGTCTAGTTTCTAAAACTTCCCTGCTAATATAAATTCCATGTAAATAATTGAGAGTATACAGGGTTCTTTTTAAAACGTCAATAACCTCTTAAGGGGTCATTGTACTCATCATTATGAACATCTTTTACTATGGCACCAAACCTGAAATTGCGAAAAAAAAATCAGCTGTTCTTATATTTTAACGAATTATTCGAACATAAATGTAGGGAACAGCTGATTTTTTTTTCGCAATTTCAGGTTTGGTCCCTTAATAAAAGCAGTTCATAATGATGAGTACAATGACCCCTTAAGAGGTTATTTACGTTTTAAAAATAACCTTGTAGAAACGGCGACAAATCGAGAGTAGAGCACTCTCACACGCTAAAGCGTTGTGAGGCGTGCAATTTATTATGTGAAGATGAAACCTCCCGAAAACCAGACGTAAATATGGTCACCCATCCACAGACCAACCCCGAAAAGCGTAGCTTAACCTGATGGATCCACCCGTGCTTATGATCCATATAATCGATACCTACTCTGCTTAAAAAACAAACAAAAAAATAAACCAGAGGGATTTTGACCATTCACAATGGTCAGATTCTTTAGATATGAGTACAATCCGATTTACACGAACGTGACTCGCATTCGCTATTTAGTAAATTAACAAATTAAATAAACTGCAACCTTGGAGGCTTTTATTGGTAGGTCGTTGAACTTAACTTTCCGTAAGAGGTACATTGGCCTCTCGCATCATTAGTGGAATCAATAGACTAAGATTTCAAAAAAAAGTGCGGTAATGTTCAAGCGAATGCTAGGATAATGCCCTGGGGGCCTAAAATGGACTCTTTGGCAGAATCATAATATGATCTGCGTACAATTCATACATCCCGCAATTCATCTGTTTGACAGCTGCTATTTGACATTAGACTTCAATAAAGCAATTCTTATTTTGTGGACCATTTTACGGAACTCCATGCAAAACTGTCAGAAAGATGAATTGCGGGTTAGGAATTGTACGCAGATCATATTATGATTCTGCCAAAGCGTCCATTTTAGGCCCCCTGTTTATAGATTCAATGCGGATGTGATTAAATTATAATTATTCAATCTGCCTAGCGTTTTCCCAACTATTTTGGGACAGCTTTCAGTCTAACCCGATAGAGCTGAATACCAGCGAGGTAATTACGTAACACACCTAAAATGATAAATAATTGATCACATTTTCTTTTATTTTCATTGCGTTATTTACGAAGCAATGGATTAGAAAGATCCCTCAAAACTCTCGGATTATGATTGAAACTGTACCTACGCAATTAGGGTGCAGTATTTTACACTTTACATTTTTTACATTTT
Organism: Tiliacea aurago; assembly: GCA_948098905.1. Taxonomy (NCBI): domain Eukaryota; kingdom Metazoa; phylum Arthropoda; class Insecta; order Lepidoptera; family Noctuidae; genus Tiliacea; species Tiliacea aurago. The sequence continues at coordinate 24,730,022 of OX402585.1, forward strand.
ACAGACATTTACATATTGTTCCCGTTAATGAGGTACCAGGAAAGCCACATGTGCAGAAGGAGTTAATGCCAAACTTCCTTGTCTTCAACGTAGTATTTAATCTTATAATATGCTTTTTTGATAAGGACACGTTTGATGTGGGTTTTGAATTTTCCTGCACTAAGTTCTGTAACAGACTTTGGCAACTTGTTGCCAAATGGCCTCGATTAAGTCACCCAAAGGGCAATGGAGAGGGCTATGCTTGGAGTTTCCCTCCGTGATCGAATCAGAAATGAAGAGATCCGCAGGCGAACCAAGGTAACCGACATAGCCCTAAGTATTGTCAAGCTTAAGTGGCAGTGGGCAGGGCACGTTGCTCGCAGAACTGATGGCCGATGGGGCCGAAAGGTTCTGGAGTGGCGACCGCGTACCGGAAGACGTAGCGTTGGAAGGCCTCCTACAAGGTGGACCGATGACCTTGTGAAGGCCGCAGGTATCCGCTGGATGCGGAAAGCACAAAACCGGTTGAAGTGGTGGTGCTTGGGGGAGGCCTATGTCCAGCAGTGGACGTCTTTCGGCTGAAATGATGATGATGAATAATAAAAAAAAAAAAAAATAAATACCCACTGACTGGGTAACAAGATACCCCTTGGTAAGACTATGGTTGACCGACTTTTAGGCTTCTGACCATCCGTAATGACTGTTAAAGATCTACGAATAAGAGCCGGGACCAACGGCTTAATGTGCTTTCCGAGGGACGGAGGGGTCTCGATGTTTAATGGATGGTCACCTATCCACGAACCGACCACGGCAAGTGTAGCTTAACCTCCAATCGACCCGTTCGTTATTATTTGGCAACGAGCTCCTCTTCCTCTATGTGATTAAATTCATCATCATCTTTTCAGCCGAAAGACGTCCACTGCTGGACATAGGCCTCTCCCAAAGGGGGGGGTTTGCCACAATCGCCACGCTTGGCAGGCGGTTGGCGATCGCAGTATGGTGTCAAAATGCATTGAGAACGCTGCTGCCCATTCTCTTGTAAGTCCCTTAGTCGCCTTTTACGACACCCACGGGAAGAAATAGGGTGGTGCGATTCTTTACGTCCGGCTTCACACAGACAATGTGGTTAAATTTATATTTACGAGTTTACGACTAAAAAATATTAAATAATTTGTAAATTGACAGCTTATGTCACTCTGATTTTGGCGCGTGTTCGTCATACTTATTGATTTAATCCATTATGTAATTAGGTATGTAAAGAATTTTTCAGGTATGTTTTTTATATTTTTATTTTATTGATAAGAGTATTTGAAACACATAATTTCATCTTTTTGTTTTTACAAGCTGTAGTTATTTTTATATATTTTTTTAAGTATTGTTCGTACTGACGTCACTAGTAGAACTGAATAGCTTAGGATCTTTGCCACGTTTAACACTTATTTAACCAAAATTCAGTAAAGTCAAACTGTCAAATTTGACAATTAATTTGTTTACATTTCATACTTTAGCGATTTCCGTACTTAAGTTTAAAGATATGGCTTAATAAAATGAATGGATTCAAAGACTACTTCTGCTAAGTGCTCCATACCGTCAAGTATAAGAAACACCACAACAAATAGCCGACACAAATTGATTGTTAGTAAAAGAAACCTTAAAAAGGATATGGTGCGAGGAAGTAAATGTTGAGTACAAGTCTGGGCGGCGTCTGTTTTATTGAGAAGATCATTTGAACGTAAGTTAAGTTTTCCTGAGTCGATACATCGATGTGATTCGACTTGTACTGTCCGCCACTGCTGAAAAACTACACTATTTACGTATATATTTATCTGAATAGAATAGTATTAAGTGCTTTATGTAAATTTGACGTTGACATGACACTTGACACATAAAGAACAACTTAATTACAAGAGGCACTGAAAGTTTCCAATTCAGGCTGCTTTGTGACGGCATTTAGAGGTCAAATAAAAGTCAAGTGATTTTAAGTATTTTTGTGAAAATAAATATGATCTTATAATTTTAAGACCTATTAATAGAAAAATAAGTCTTAAAAGCTTAAAATCTCGAAATGGTTTTGGAATCGGCATAGGTTAATTTTTACTTCACATACCCAATTCCATACATTACACGATAATTGGTACATACATTGATCCTTTAAGACTATAATACATGCTTAGAACCTGTTTGATATTTGGTTTATGTTTTTTTTTACCTAGTTAATTATCTTTTTATATATTTCTGACATAACGTTGGCATTTACGGGCTAAGGTGGGTCCAGCTATAATTATTATTTTTGGTAGGTACATAATTACACAACATTCTTTATACTTTAACTTAAATATTTGATAACCTACATGGACAAAAAGGTACGGAAGTATCTTGATAAGTATTATTTTGCATATAGATTGACAATAATCGACATCTAACAAAAAAGTGGATAAGTACGTAAGTAATAATATCTGAGGCAATAAAATACAGAGGTCACTTCAAAGAGGCACATTCCTTGCTCGCATTTTTTCCATATGGCTACACATCAATCAGTTTGGGTAGGTCTGGAAGTTTGTATCACACCACTACTCCTCTAAATGCTTTGGGAACTGCAACTAAACCATTCTTCGTGAAGACCGAACCTATGGGCCCATTCTCACGATGCAAGTTTCTTGTCTGTGGCATACAATAAAATCGAAGCAACAAATGACTTGCATCCTATAAACACTGCAAGACTGCAACTAATCATATTTAATATTGTTTTTTTTTGTTAATGTGAGGACGTTGTAGGCTTAATAGACTATAGATCTGTAGACCATTTTCTATTTTGTTAAGTACCTGGTACTTTGACGGACCTACGCTGTCCTCGCATACCTATTAACACTGTAATTTGAAAACATTGTAAAAGCCATTTTTTTTTTTAAGAGTAACCGTGGAGTTTCTTGCCGGCTCTTCTCCATAGCAAACGACCAATTGGAACCGTGCACCTAGTTTCTGACGTTTCATAAGTGCCCATGTAGGCATAAGTGAAATAAAAATATTTTTGATTTAGATTTTTTTGATGTTGACTGCTTAGACGATGCAATTGTTTTGTTGGCAGCAACAAAAACTATGTACCTACTTATTGTATTTGTATGCCACGGGCAATAAATCGCTCCGTGTAAATCAGGCTTAACACTGACAGAAGGTAGTTTAATTACCTGCATACCCTCCACAGAACAGCTCGTTATCATTGTAGTTGACAGGGTTGGGGAAGCCGAACCGCCACATGGAGTTGCGCGCTGGTGGGTCCATCAACCTGCCGTGACCCTCGGCCCCACGGCGCGCGCTGCCTAACATCTGTAACACAGAAGCACAGTAGACATAACCTATACACTTTTATCATACAGTACAGGGTACATAATTCAACTAGGAACCAAGAATGCAAAAAGCTTATGTAAGTACACACCAAGAATGCAAAAAGCTTATGTAAGTACTTTTAGTAAGTGGGGATGAGATCTAAATTATCTGAGATTACGATATACTACTTGTTTATTTTTTTAGGGTTCCGTAGCAAAATGGTAAAAATCGCTGTCTGTCTGTCTGTCTGTCACACCTGGATATCTCAAGAACTACTAATGCTATCAACTTGAAATTTAGAATAGTTTTAGATGACGTTTGCCCAACTATTTTGTAAACAAGAAAGAAATTAAAAAATATTATATACCTATATCTTTTTGCAAGAGGGTCTGAGGACTTCTTGGCGGGAAAGTAAAGCGTCATGTTCAGCAGTTTGTTTAATTTTCCAAAATTTGTGTTTAGCCGAATATTAATGTGTAATAATGGTGGATTATTTATTAACCATTAAGTGTTTGTGAACGTGCATTAGTGTTGGCAAATAAAACAAAACAGTGCAACTTCGCTTCAAGTTCTCTCAAGAAGTCCGCGTGAGGTCTCAGTAAAGTGCCACATCTTTACTGAAACTCAAGGGGAGTGGGCGGGGATATCATCATCATGCATTTATAATTAATTTCATCAATACTATACAAGAACTAAAACGTGACATTGGCTAAATGCACAAACCGTGCGAAGCCAGAAGGAAAAAAAAAAAAAAAAAAGAGGGACTGAAAGGGGGTCTTAAAAATTTGAAGTGGGGCTACTAGGGCATGTGGGGTATCATATGAAAGAGCACTGTTTGCACATTCTCAAACTTTTTATTTTTTAGGCAGCATCTCTCACAAAACGATGTCTCTAAATAGCACAGTTTTTCATAAATCATCAACATCATATATAATGTACGGAAACCTCGGTGCGCGAGTCCGACTCGCTCTTAACCGGTTTTTTCCTCTGTTTCTTGATTAATTATCCCTACTTAGATGAAAAATGGTCAAAAACTGTCCAGTCATACGCGGACTCACACCCGCGTCCGCGTATCACTTGTCACTGGTCAGTTATAATTTTATTTGCTATAACAAGATAGTTTGTTAGTCTTAGATCTTGTTCATAAAGCAAATAAAAACACGCGTATTCGTTCGAGGTTTAAATTTTTTGTTTGCTTTCGGCTAGTCTGTCCATCATAAAAAGTAAGTTGGGATTTCTTTACTACCAAAAGTAGGTATAGATTTTTTTTTTTCGATTTCTGACTTTTCTAGTAGGTACTCAAACCTCAGTTGGTCCATTAGAGTTTTTTGATCCTCAAAAGAAACAGGATCGATTGGCATTAAAAGCAATTTTTGTGAAGTCTGCCCATTTTCTTGCTGGCTACGAGTATACCTAAGTATTTTTTTTTCAAAATCCGTAAATACAGATCAAAATTTCTCAAAAAGTTACGGACAGTCTCCTAAGACCGTTTTCTTGTAGCGATAATGATTAAGGTACCTGTCGTTACCGCCCATCTCAAAAATCCACCCTGTATAGTATTTTATAATAATGTGAATTTCCCAAAAATTATGAAAAAAGCCGTCTGCCTCCTAAACTATAAATAATCGCTGAACATACATGGAGGTGTTTCGGGAAGTCCTTAAATAGAGGCTTCTAAAATTTAGCGAGTTACCTTAGCGCACCCCCATAAATAAATTGTATACGGATTTTATAACGAACCTGTAGCAAGAATATCCAGAATGTGAGGAAAGAGGTTCCACCCGATCTAGAGCTGTGCCTCCTCAGTTCCATCTGAAAAAGAAACAGACCTTTTATTAATTGTCATTGTAATTTATCGCCGCTTTTAGTCCCACTTTCAAAAATAAAATGTTCTTCTTAAATTAAAAACCAAAATCACTTTTTCCCCTAGAGGAAAATAATGCTGTTTTTTCCCCGCTCCTGCGCTACAATTACGGACTTTTTTGCAAGAGGAGTGGAAAAGTTGTTTAAAATGATGAGTACAATGACCAATTCTCAAGTTTTCAGTTATTTCAATTACACTTTGTTTAAGTAATACCTACATATTATGACAAAACATTTGGGGTATGTTTGTGTCTGATGCTCGAGTCGAGAATCAGGTTTTTTCAGTATTGAAATAGTTTTTTTTATTGTCATTTAAGATAATTGAAAATTCCACAGGAAGTCACATGCTGGTAGACAGTTACACCTGCAGATTCTGTCTTATTTTTATTATGAAATAACCGTTATTTTGGAGCTGTGCAGGAATGCGACCATCTTGGTCACATCGTAAAAATAAAACAAAAAGTGACAACGGTATCGACCTACACGAAGAAATTTGATAGTGTCCTGAATGGTCCTGGTGTTTTGTATATAAAGTGTCATTTTATCGCTTTTCGCCAACGTTAGTGTCGGCTAAACGAGGTTTCAAGATAAACGGTAATTTATTTTTTAGCTACACAACTGCACAAATCGTGAATTAATTATCGTGAGATGTTAATAAAAGATTTGAAAATATAAAATCAATTTTATCTTATATTTGTATAACTGCATTGTACACTATGTCATTTCGTTAGGATATTGAAATGAAAAATTTAATGTAGCGGGCAGATAAAGGACGAAACGTTTCCATTAATAAATTGTTGATTAAATAATGTCTTATTTCCTAATATAGTAGATTGTTATACAAGGGGCTAAAAGCTCGGCAGTAAAACTAACTCGTATATAATGAAAAATAGAATGAATACAAATAAATTCCCATTATATACGAGGTAGTTTTACTGCCGAGCTTTAGCGAGGGAGTAAACAGAAACCGAGATGGGTATTTAGCGCCGTGTGTTACACTTACTCGTACTTTTTAATACAAATCAAATCAAATCAAATCATTTATTTTTGCAAACATGGGTAATTCGTACATAGTTGTTTTCTTAAAAAGTAGTCCTCCATATTCTACCGTCTCATGGGCATGCAAATAATATTCAATTCCAAAAAAATCGATTGATACCGAATAAATATAAATGTCAAATCATTAAAATTACAAAAAAACAGACTAATTCAGTAGAAACATTTTCACATTAATGTCACAAAAATATAATAAAGTATGTCAAAGTATCAATCAGAATAAAAAGTGTCAGAATAGGAACATGTATGTCAATCATAATAATAGTTTATCAATCAGTGCAGGGATTTATCATTAAGGAAGTCGTCATTTGTGTAATAGCTTTTCTCAATTAATATTTTGTTTAGTGCCCTTTTAAATTTTATTACAGTCATATTTTTTATTACATCAGGTACTTTATTATAAATATGTGGGGCAATACCAAAAAAACTTTTCTTCATAAGTGCGGTTTTACATTTCACTTGGCATAGTTTGTTTACATATTGAGTCCGTATCGGATTTTTTTGAACTGCTGACAGTTTTTCAAATAATTGTGGATTGTTTTTTACAAATAGAGCTGTTTCCAAAATGTACAAAGAAGGAAAAGTTAAAATTTTTAGAGACTGAAAATAGGACAGACAGCTATCTGTTGTTTTAAGACCGCACATTGACCTTATACATCGCTTTTGCATTCTAAATACCAGTTCCTTATCGGTAGACTGCCCCCAGAAAATAATGCCATACCGCAAAACTGAGGCCACCAGTCCATGGTACGCTGATAAAAGAGCCTGACGGTTGACTTTTTTAGAAAGTTGATGGAGAGCATACGCGGATTTGCTAAGTTTTTTGCACACAACTTCAGCCTGAGGTTTCCAAGTGAGTTTGCTGTCAATCACTATACCTAAAAACTTCGCCTGACTCTCTTCATCAATATTACAGCCTTGGTAAGCAATACTAAGTTTTGGGTTTTCGGTGCGTTGATGAAATTGCATTATTTTCGTCTTACTTAGGTTTATTACTAAATTATTTTTGCTTAACCAGTTAACTATGTCATGCAGACAAGTATTTATGTCGTACGTAACGTAATTATTATGATTTGTACACTTGATTACAGCTGTACTGTCATCCGCAAAGAGAACCATTTTGTTCGATGTTACTGTCGGGAGATCGTTAATATATATTAGAAAAAGTGGTGGCCCCAGTACGCTACCCTGTGGAACACCATATTTTACATGCCTTGGTTTAGATTTATATATGGTTTCAATTTTACTTTTCGGACAAATTCTAGAAATTTTTGTGTATTGCAGTCTATTACTTAAGTACGATTCTAATAACTGAAGGATGTTCCTTCTTATACCGTAACTATGTAGCTTGTGTAGCAGAATTTTATGGTCCACATAGTCAAAGGCCTTGCTCATGTCAGTATAAATAGCACAGACTGGATTTCTCCTATCTACAGATGACATGATGTTTGTTAATAGGTCGAAGAGTGCAATATTAGCGGTAGTATTCTTACGGAATCCCTTTTGTTCGTGACAAAATAATTGAAATTTTTCAAAAACTGTAAAGAGAGTTGTAAATAACTTTCTCAAAAATTTTGGAAAAAATGGGAATTTTCGCTATAGGTCTATAGCTTTTTAACTCTGTTTTGTCATCTTTTTTGAGTAAGGGTTTTATTATAACTATTTTGAGCCCGTTTGGGAATATGCCATTAGCAATACACAAGTTATATGCGCCAATGGAGGAGCTATCATTTCTTTAGTGAATTGTATGACTTTTGTAGAAACACCATCATATCCAACAGTGTTAGTGTTTTTTAGGCTAGAAATTATTTTTATAATGTCATCAGTTGTAACAGGTTGCATGAACAGGGAATTTAATGTCTGATTGTTTAAATTAATATTATTTACCGTAATGTCAGTTTTAGAATTATTTTCAATTTCGTCAATAAAATAATTGTTAAATTCATTTGCAATGTCTGTGGGGTGCGTAAATGACAGATTGCCTCTATTTATGCACATAACTGCCTCCTGTGGCAAACACAGTTTGGTTTTATTTATTATTTGCCAGGTAGCCTTGGATTTGTTTTCAGCGGTGTTTATAAAATGATTATTTTGCGCTCTTTGGGTTAGCTTGATAATTTTTCTATAAAGTTTTGTATAGTTTCTAAGAACTTTTTTAATCAGTGAGTCCGAATTTAACCTATATGCCCAAAGCAACTGCCTTTGCTTTTTGCTACATGTTTTTATTCCTCGAGATATCCATTTCGTTTCTTTATTAGTTTTGATCGTTATCATCTTTTGCGGAAAACATAATCTATAAAAAAGAGAAAAATCATCCATGAAATTATCAAAAGCTATTTGCGTCTTGTGCATCAAAGACTTGAACAAAAGAGAAACAGCTAAGGTGTGTTTTGAAAGTTATTAAATTATTCATGCTAATGTCCTGTTTTTTAGTTTTCCAATGCTGTAGTTTACAAGGTGTATTGGATTATTTTATTTTCTCGCAATCGACGACAACAGATTGAAAATTATTTATTTTCCTTTCTCTTCCATCTGCAAATTAGGGTCTCTATTCTCACTAGAAGATGACATTTTTACTGTTGTAAAATAAATTACGGTCACCAATGTAAGCCGTAGGTCACAAGTCAAATAATATAAAATATAAAAAAAGGTATAAAAGGAATTCGGTCTTCGGAGGCTTAAAGTCAGGATAGCAAGTACGGGTACCGGATCTTCAGCCGGCTTCAGGACAGGAACGGAAGGGGCTACAGCGTCAGCGTCCCTCAGTTGGATGGAAAAGCAGGTACGGGAACAGCATTCTCAGCCGACGCCAGGACAGGAACAGGACGGGACCACAGCGTCAATGTCCCCCAGTTAGATAGGCAGGAGGAGGCAGATCGCTGCAGGAGACTGAGGAGCCTGCTATCCTGACTCTAAGCCTCCGAAGACCGAATTCCTTTCATACCTTTTTTTAATTAGAGAAAAGTTCTAAAGATTTTCAGCTTATCCACGGTTTATCAGCAACTTGGTTGTGGAGGTCAGATAGGCAGTCGCTCCATGTAAAATACTGGTATACAGCTGCATCCGGGTAGACTAGTAGCTGACCCCAACATAGTTAGACTGGTAGCTGACCCCAACATAGTTAGACTGGTAGCTGACCCCAACATAATTAGACTGGTAGCTGACCCCAACATAGTTAGACTGGTAGCTGACCCCAACATAGTTAGACTGGTAGCTGACCCCAACATGCTAGACAGATGCTAGAAAATGCTAGGCAGGTGATGCCTCATCCATGGTTTACTCATTCAATTTTTTTGCATGAATTCATAAACAGGGTATCGCGAATCATTTGCATAGAATGGATAATGAAATTGTGACCTCAACGACTCAATAACATTTTGAAATAAAACCATTCTAGCACCAAACGTGTTACCAATAGAGTTGGATTTCATTTGGCAGTGTCGGGAAGATGTGCTGGGAAATGGGTGGCACAAGGCATGAGAGTCAGCGGGGAAATATTATCTAGCTTTGCTTCTATGCTGTTTTTCGATTAGATTTCAGCCGAAAGACGTCCACTGCTGGACATAGGCCTCCCCCAAAAGGGGGGGGGGGTACCATAATCACCACGCTTGGCAGGTGGGTTGCTGATCGCAGTATGGTGTTAAAATGCATAGAAAACGCTGCTGCCCATTCTCTAGTAACGCCCTTAGTCGCCTTTTACGACACCCACGGGAGAAATAGGATGGTGCTATTCTTTACGTCCGGCACCACACGGAACGAGTTACAATGGATGTTGTGGAACTCCTTTATTCCCCGTAGTTCCACATGGAACTACTGCGACTCACTAGTTCCGTGTATGGAACTAGTGGGAGTTATTAACAAACTTTAGGCCTTTATTCCCCATAGTTCCATGTAGCTAATTCCACATGGAACTACTGCAACTCACTGTAGTTCCATATAGGTATGGAACTAGTGGGAGTATTACAAACTTTTTGAGTTGTAAACCGCTACCACTGACGGGGTCCGCTAGGGCCAATGCCTGCCAGGGTTGCGAGTTTGTCCGAAAGGGATATCGTGGCCCTGGCACACAGGCAAATGAAGGAATACGGGTGGGTTTTTAGACCGCTGGGTCAAGCACTCTAAATAAGTTCTTGATTAACTCTAAATAACCTTCGACTGTCGCGCGAATACGCAATAAACGCGAACATTTACCAGAAAAACGATGTACACTCACACGCGACTTGATTGATCGCGCGAGTATGTCATATTCATGACATCATCTATCTAACCTTTTCCTAACTACATATTATGTTGGGAGTCTGCTTCCAGTCTAAGGATGTAGCTGAATACTAGTAATTTATATGGAGCGACTGCATAGCTGACCTCCACAACCCAGTTACTGGGTAACACGATACCTTACGATTTCAGTTTTGGTCCCACAGTATAAGTTGTTCATAATGATGAGTACAATGATCCTTTAAGAGGTTATTGACGTTTTAAAAATAACCCTGTATTAATTGAAATCAACACATAAACTTGTCAAAAATTGACGTAACTAGTGAAGTAACCATACTACTCGTTACTCGATACTCACAATAAATCTAATCAAGTTAAATGTCGGACTTCTTGGCGGGAAAGTGAAGCGTCATGTTCAGCAGTTTGTTTAATTTTCCAAAATTTGTGTTTAGCCGAATATTAATGTGTAATAATGGTGGATTATTAACCATTAAGTGTTTGTGAACGTGCATTAGTGTTGGCAAATAAAACAAAACAGTGCAACTTCGCTTCAAGTTCTCTCAAGAAGTCCGCGTGAGGTCTCAGTAAAGTGCCACATCTTTACTGAAACTCAAGGGGAGTGGGCGGGGATATCATCATCATGCATTTATAATTAATTTCATCAATACTATACAAGAACTAAAACGTGACATTGGCTAAATGCACAAACCGTGCGAAGCCAGAAGGAAAAAAAAAAAGAAAGTTAAATGTCAAAACTGGCCTATTATTTTTTGACAGCTTTAAGACTGGTTGCCAGTCTTTATGTCATATTCATAAAATATTATAAAAGAGCGCTGCAATCGCATACTCGCGGTACGGTCGCTTTTTGGTTAGGACGCGGCCTTAGGCATCTTATTTTCTAGTCGATGAAAGTACCTACTTGTATTATATGAGTTGAGCTCAGTTGCTTTTCGATAAGGGCACAATTTCCTTTTAAAGGTAAATGGAAATGTTGCCCTACAACTTTAAGCTGCCGGCAGTTTAAGGCTTTATCTGCTAAAGTGTATAACTGACACCATGCCCTAAACTTAGGGCGTTGACAGGCCAGCATTGTTTGTAGGCGTGTAGGTCAAGATCCTCGCGGCCTTGACAGCCGGCTTAGATGCGTGTGCGCATTTTTTGGCGATTTGCTCATTATGTCAGCGGGGTATCCATTATTATACATCTACACATATTTCAATGAATAGTGATTTAATTAATTTATGTAGATTACGATTTAAATACTTAGGTTACTCTGCAAATTGTAACGGTACCTAACTGCCTACTATAAAATTATATTTTACCTTTTAAGGAGACGATAACAGACTTTTAATGATTTTATACTGAAGATCACGTCTAAACGAGTAGTGTTTAAAACTAAAATTAGAGCATTTTTTCAATAATTTAATATGTGAATATTTTAGATTATGTTTATTTATAGTGAAATTAATTTGGTGAGTTATGTCTAAAGCGGATAAAAAACTGAGAATGGCGCAAAATCTACCAAGCGTATTTTTCTGAAACCTTCACCAATTTAAAGATCATTTAATTATTGATCTTTTAGTATACGCGTTTTATTAAAATACCTTTTGTTTTGTGTATAATAAATTAATAATGCGTCAAATTGGGGACAGCGCTCGTTGATAGGCGAGTCCTATTACTGGCTGAACGTACGACGCGTTGCGTGAGCTCAGTACAGAACACGCAAGCTAACTACTCAAGGTCACTGGCATATATCTGCGTCTTAATTAATTGTGAAATGTGGGTGTACACGCGGCTACACATTAAGCTACACATTTCCAGTATACGCTGACCTATCATTGTACGGAAATCCTATACAATGCGAGATCAGCTTATACTGGAAATGTATAGCTTGATGTGTAGCCGCGTGTAACATGCTAAGGTACACCTCTGCCTAAACCTTCAAAGAATTACGTTATGTGAATTACGTGGTGTTATGTTAATTAATTTAATTTACGATAAGTGTAAGGACTTAGGATACTATTTATACTATTTATGTATTCAACACTATATCATTCATTCACCGAACAGCACCTAAGGTGTTCCACTAACTGCACTCAAACAAAAGTGAAAAACAAAAAAACTTTTTACAAAAAAAACGACTTCCAAAAGAAATCACTACAAAGTGAAAAATAACCTTCATTTCGGAAGTCGGTGTCTTTGGATCTATTTTATTTTTTTGCCACCGACTTCCGAAATGAAGGTTATTTTTCACTTTGAAGTGTTTTTTTTGGAAGTCGGTTGTATTTTTTGTATAAAGTTTTATATTTTTCACTTTTAGTAGGTCAGTTTGCAATTTATCTAAGTTGCTATAGCCTAATGTCAACTGCTCATAACCTTTTACAAATTTTTGGAAGTCGGTTGTATTTTTTGTATAAAGTTTTTTATTTTTCACTCTTTAGTGGGTCAGTTTGTAATTTATCTAAGTTACAATAGTAGAATGTCAACTGCTCATCACCTTTTACAAAATATTGCTTTTTGACTATAGTAACTATAATTTTGGGCAAATTATATATTTTCAACAATTTTGTAGAAGTGAACGTTCCGAGGTAAGGTCCGGACCCGGAACAAGATATAATCCAAAAACCTCATACCTAGAAAAAACATAGAGGGAAGCTGGTTTTCGAAACCATCGATTTTCTGCTATAAAAATAATTACCCTTATTTCAAGATACTTAAAATAAATTTTTAATATTAAGTAAGCCATTCAAAAATATCTTCAAAATTAATTCAACAATGTTCATAACTTTTTCTCATTATCCTTTCACAATGTAATTGAAGGTTCATCCGTTGAGAAATTAACATAATGACGGGTTATTGAGTATGTCACATTGATAATAATATACGAGAAGGCAAAATTACACATCATATTTTATGTAAGTACCTACTGCCAATAAATTTTGGGTAATTGTTCGTGATACCGAACAGTTGGTGTGTAATTTTGTCATGAGTACCTACCACTGCTACCGTCGTCGGGTATATTGAACTAAAAACGAAAATAGTATTTGTTTTTGGTGATTGTATTTACTATTTCAAGTGAAAAGTAATTTTGTAATTTATTTAGACATAACTTACAACTGTCAGCTCTTTCAGTCAACTGACAAGGGCGGATACAGAAATTATTTCTGAGACGGCCACATGAGCCAGATGGGTAAGAATGCCCCCATAATATTGCACTATGCTTAGTAATGCTACGGATTAATGATTTTTTAATGACAGTGGTCGTTACACTCACCTTCTTTCTGTCAATGATATTATAGTGAAAATATAATTATATAATATATATATTATTAGAGTAAATATAATTATCTAAATAATGTACTTACGTATAAAAAATATTGTACAAGATTTTAAAAGAGTAACGGTGGAGTTTCTTGCCCATTCTTCTCCATACGAAACTACCTTTTGGAAAGGGCGACTAGAATCAATTCTATTTTTTGTAAATATTGACGTTCAAAAGTGCCATAGATGTGCCTATTTGAAATAAACAATTTGACTTTGACTTTGGCAACTGGGACCATCGGATTACGGTTGATAAAGCCGATAGTCGTTATAACGAAAATCTATGCTAAGTAAAAAGAAATGCTGGGGAGATCTAAAAATGTTGTCGTAATAACCGGTACGTCGTTTTAAGTGATGCCGTTATAAACGGTTTTGACTGTATTGTGTTCGTTTAGAATTGCAACTTGCGGTACTCAATATGCCCCTACTTATTTTTAAATCGACCCGTATAGTCCTACTGAAAAGAAACGAATGTTAATAAAGTACGACTCAGTTATGTGCTTTATTTGTATATTTTTAGCGTATAATTTTAACGAAAAATGTTTGGACGGATATCCTCCTTAAGGGTGCTCGCCCACGAGCGATTTTTTTCAGAAAGAATACATTATGAAAATATACAAATCGCTTGTGGGCGAGCACCCTTATCGTTTGGGGAGAGGGGACGTATATTTGTGCCCCCTTGATCCGACGTTGGTTAGGGACACAGGACTTGATATTCAACCCCTAAGGGGTCTATTACTCGTTAACTTGTATAGCATAAATAGCCCTGTGATGTTTTCCTTTTAACGGTTATATACAACATGTCCCAAAATGAACGCACAACATCTTAAGGGGTCATTGTACTCATCATTATGATCAACTTTTACTATGGAACCAAACTTGAAATCACGAAAAAGAAAGCAGCTGTTCCCTACATTTATGTTCTCATCGTCAAAATGTAGGGAAAAGCTGTTTTATAAATCATAAGGAATAACATTTCAAAAAAAAAACCTTTTTTTTTATGAATGATTAGTAGTCATTGGATACATGAAGTGGTTCAATTCCCGCACGGAACAAATATTTGTATGACCTACAAGTAGTTGTTCCGGGTCTGGCTGTTTGTATATGTGAGTTTTAAATGTTTGCAAACGCACCCACATTAAAGGAGAAATTCCTAGTGTGGGGCAACGTATTTTAAAAAAGAAAAAAAAAATGCAATTATTATCGTGTTATTCAATAACTTTGTAACACCGTTTTGTGACCATAATCATCATTATAATGCTTCAGGACAAACTATTCGGTAATTATATTGTCATTATTATTGATGTGTCAATTAAAACATGCTTTCGACATTATTCGGTGCCTTTAAGTTCTTTGAATTGGTTTTTAAGAAACGCAATAACAATTGTCGTTATTACCACCTGTAACTTTACGATAAGGAGGCGGGACCGATGGTGTTTTGACGTTTGTTATGTCACAGGGCTTTACAGGTAATAAAAATATCTGAATTATGCACTTAAGACGCTGACAACAGCAAAAGCGCGGTCACTGTCAGACTGCATACAAAAAGAAAGAGAAGCGCGATCACACAACGCTTGTAATTTTTTGCAAAATATTTAGGAATTATCTACTTACTCAAAAATGAGTTGAGTAATCGAAAATAAAACACTATCAACTTCTGCATTCAAATAAGACGTTCTTGTTATTAATTAAATACCATCCGTACGTTAATATTTAATACAGATATTTTGGATTGGAACTCAAAGTAAAAGGTTAGTTTACCGTTCATTTGTACCGAGTTTTTTCTGCCTTTATTCCCAGTGTAGCTAGTTCCACATGGAACTATTGCAACCTAAAAAACTAATATTTTGTACCATTACTTTCATGTAATTTTAAACTAGTTTTACAGCCGACATTTCTTTCATATGGAACTGCTGCAACTATATAGTTCCATGTGATTATAGTTTAGTTCTATATTGTACTATTGCAACCTGGTAGCTACTATGAGTTTTACTCAATCAACTTCATTTAGTTTCACAATGACGATTTACACGGAACTACTGGGAATAAAAGTTTTTTTTTTCTAAACGTGTTTTGGTAAGAACCAAGTTCTGAAAAATATGTTCAAGAATAACATATATTTTTTCCGCTATCCTCTATAGATTTGGCATTTTTTTTTTGTTTAAGACAAGCCTACTTAGATCATTTGCCTCTTATCAGCGCCTTAACTACTTGGACAGTCGTCGATTACAAACAATGGATCTTCCCGATGTAGCTGTGGTCAAAGTGACGCTGTATAAAGCACATCACTCGGGAAGCCCGTGGTTCAACGGCTCTGCGGCTCCAGTATAACAATGCATTTAGAGCGCTGTTGCGGCTGCCTCAGTTCTGCAGCGCGAGTCATGACATGGATGGTCGCTGAGGCACATACCGCCAGTTTCAACGCTGTGTGGCGAATGAAAGCGGCTTCACTGCTAAACAGACTTCGTCGTAGCTGCAACAGCATTGGACGTGCTCCACCGAGAGATTTAAAATCCTATTTATAGAGGCGGTCGACAATTAATCATTATCATCATTTCAGCCGAAAGACGACCACTGCTGGCCATAGCCCTCCCGCAAAGGGAGGGGTTTGTCATAATCGCCACGCTTGGCAGGCGGGTTGGCGATCGCAGTATGGTGTTAAATTGCATAGAGAACGCTGCTGCCCATTCTCTAGTACCTAAGTCCCTTAGTCGCCTTTTACGACACCCAAGGGAAGAAAAAGGATGGTGCTATTTGTTAAATCCTGCACCACACAGCCAATAGACGCACATAGAGAGAAACTATATTTGATAGAAAATTATTGTGGTCTTTAAATAGGAACATAACAATGTCGTGTTTTAGTTTTATGAAAAATAAGTTTGACGGCTCACATTGCTGCGTTGCCGTCACCACATGACACTGGCAGAATAATCGACTCAGTTGAATAGACGGCTCAGAAGAATACTTAGTACATTTTGATACAAGTGGAGAATGTTTATTGCATTCGAGGCGGAATTAACACCCGAGCCGTAGCGTAGGCGAGGTTGTTTTTGAGCCGAGAACTGCAATAACAAGTGTCCACGTGTATCAAACGACGTTTTTCAATACACTTTAAAAAAATAACGAAAAATATTTTTGTCATGATTTATTAGGAAATTATGATTTAATTTTCTTTTTTTCCGCGCTTTGCTTTCGCCAGGTTGAAGGAGAAGCAAAGGTATAAAGCCGATAAACGGCCTAATATGAATAGAAAAATCAAATATTTTTGAGTTTAGAACACTTAATAATGTTAATTTGTTCATAAACGTTTTTTTTATTGCAATAATTATGGTATTCTATTTAAAAACATTATTTAAATATTCAAAAAATATTAACGTTGTAAAGACGCATTTTTGCCGAGATTTAAAAAAGAAAATCACCTCCGAATAGAGAGGACAGTCTTTGGCGGGAGACGGTGTGAGTAGAGGCATTGAACCAATTTGGACTAAGTCAATGAAATATTATATTAAACAGATATGCTGTGAGCGCGCAATTGTGAAGACTCGAAAACATCCTAATTGGGACGTATTTTACTTGTAGTGAAATGTAAAATGAATGAAAAGTGGGGGTGTGCTGCCGCTGCTGCGCGGCACACTTTTTTCGGTTGTTTTGTGAGTGTGTAACATATCTTGGACTAAGTATAGGTATAAGTTATCTGTGGCAATTTTTATTCCTGCACACGTGTAGGAAAATAAAAAATCGCACGCGGGTGAAATACATTGCATTGTGAACCTAATAACCACTGAAAATCAGCGCTGTGTTGTGGGTCCCCCATAGCACAGCATCATGCTGAGTGCAAGCCTTTTTGTCACAGTCATGACGTGCAGTTGCCGACTATTTGTTATTTTTGTGCTCGTGATTATAATGTAGATAGGTTTTTTTTTTTAATGTTTACTTGCTCGAGTTTGTGTTTTCCTAGGCACGTGTTTCTGTGACGAATACAATTATTTTTCTTTCTTTCTCTCTTTCTATATGAACCAGTTTTCGACGAAGTGTATTGAAAAAAAATAAAAATAAAAAATATGAAGGTCATTGGTATCATTTAGGTAAACAAACGTTGTTTCCTATTATCAACAATGCATAAAATAACTTCCGCATTTTAAGGAAAAACATATGTTCCATTAAATTAATTTTTACCTCTCAATAATTCCACGTAACAACGCTTGATCTTTTCTATATAGGTATTTGAGCAATTTTACCTTATTTACAAGGTGAGGCTCGCGCCAAGTTAATGAAGATCACGATTCGACCATCCATTCTGTTAAATTATCGGTTACAGACCGAAAGTAATTGTAATCCATTTATATTGACGTAGGTTTTGTAACCAGTTAACCACAGAAGTAAGGTTCATTACTTACTAAGTAAAGCGCCCCGCGGTTTCACCCCCTTGAATCTCGATCCCGTGAGAATATCGGGATAAAAAGTATCCAATGTCCTTCTCCAGCTCATGGTCTATCCATGTGCCAAATTTCATCCAAATCCCTTCAGCCATTTTAGCGTCAAAGCGTAACAAACAAACAAACTCACTTTCGCATTTATAGATAAAGTTATGATGATATTATTTAATAACTGTTAAAATATAGCGTGCGTGTTAGCCGGCTGAACACCCAGTACTCAAGACATGAAAAATTAAGGCATGTCTTACAATTTGTCTAAATGCACAGGTCAACCATGTGACATAATCTATAGGCGCGACATGCCTTTCTTGTTTGCTGGTAACTTCATAGTGTGACATAATAATGTAGTAAATAAAAAAAAAAATGTCTATGACCATCTGAATATGCGACCAAATAACATAATACGTATAAAACAGTGCAGTTCATACAGCTAATCAACTTTTGAATTTTGTTGGGAACTCATTAATTTTTGACAGTATACTACTTAGTCTGTGTTTTTGACTCACGGACGATTTTCAATTTTTGTTTGCTTGGTTTGTTGATTTTATTAAAATGTTGTATATTGTATTATTATTTCTTGTCTTATAGCAAGAAATTATCTCACGCCGACGTGCTAGCATTTAAGACAAAACGGTTGTATCGCCCAAACTGTGATAAAATGTGTGGATCAAGCCATGTCACCGTAGGCCGTGCTCGCCCCACAGCCGTTATCAGGTTTTTCCATCAGGAATTTCTTATTCCGACCGATTTCTCATTTCAACAGCCCGCAGTCCGGATTTGTGCCCGATTGATGGCAATAGGCTCGCCCCCTATTACATGGGACTTAAACATAACTATACTCCATTTGAAATAAGATTAGACATTTAAATAAACTTGTTTACAGTCCGTTCAACCGATTTTGACTTCTATTCCGTACGCATAAGGATGGCATTGAAAGCAAAAACGTGGTTACAATACCAACTATTTATTACAGCTGTCATTGGTCATGCCACCAATGCAATAGAAGTCAAAATCGATAGAACGAACTGTAAAAAAGATTTATTTGAATGTCTAATCTTATTTCAAACGGAGTATAGCGAAATGTGGGTGTACTACAGGTAGGTACACCTGTGCCTAACCTTTTGGGGAATTCAGGCGTGATGTTATGTTATGTCTACTAATTAAAAATAAAACCTTGCAAAGTAAACCCAATAAAAACGGCTGTCTGATTAAACAGCTTCTTAATAAGCCGAAGGCACGCTTTAAAAGACGCCCATCACATGCTTACGAGACAATAACAATATATCCATGGCAACAAACAATTGACAGTCGACGATAAAGTCATCAAGTTAATTGTTGATTTTAATTACAACATTAACAACTAGTGAGCAGAAATGGTGTAATTGCGTATAAATGACGAAGAATTCCCTTAAAAATTCACATTGACCCACATTCGGGGAAACGCGAAGTATTTCAGAGGAATTTACTTGAGTCGTTGAGTTTTATGATGAATATTATGTTGTTAACACATTAATTGTTATTAGTCTGTCTGTATTTAGTGTTAAATTCTTAATGGTTTTTTTTTTTTGGAAATTAAGGTGTTGAGTCATCAAAGCTACAGACAAATTAAATAGTAACAGCTAACTAATCAAATGACTTAAATATTATTAAGTATTTTATTTTTTAAATATAAGCTACCCCTCTAAGTTTCAACTTTCAACCATCAATAGTAGATTGTTATACAAGGGGCTAAAATGGTCCATTATATACGAGGTAGTTTTACTCCCGAGCTTTAGCGAGGGAGTAAATAGAAACAGAGTTATAATGGGTTTTTAGCGCCGTGTGTAACACTATACTTTTCACTACGATTAAAATTGTGACAAAATAAAATAATCTGTAATTAATTATTTTAACTACCTTTTTAGACCTTTGTATCCTGCTTATGCGTATGAAGTTTCATTAAAATCGGTTCAGTCATTTCGAAAAACAAGGGCTTGTTGAATGTTTGTATGAAATGACGTACGTCGTAAACGCTCTTAATCCATATTTATAAATATGTATCAGGTAGAACTAAAAAACAAATTACTTAAATCACCCTCAATTCTTGTGCGCGTTGATGTCTTTTGTTGCGGGATTTGATTCGGGGATGGCGTCAGACACAAAACAAAAAATTGATAATCCTGAAGATCCTGGTAAGGATAATGGGACAAACTTATTAAATTATTGTATTGTCATCGGTCCTTGATAAGTGTGCAAAATTTTAAATCATACAGACGTTTCGTAGTGGTCGGAAATCAAGTTCAAAGTTTCCGTTACATACATACTAAAACACGTATGAAGCTAATAATAAAAAAAACCATGTTTCAAACAACCAAGTTCTGCAAAAAAATAAGACGTTCTTGTTATTAATTAAATACCAACCGTACGTTGATATTTAATACAGATATTTTGGATTGAAACTCAAAGTAAAGGGTTAGTTTACCGTTCATTTGTATCGAGATTTTTTTTCTAAACATGTTTTGGTAACAGCCAAGCCCAAGAATAACATATATTTTTTCCGCTACCACAAACTATATAAATTTCTTTTTTTTTTTGTTTAAGACAAGCCTACTCTTGTCAGTGCTTTAATAACGGGCTCGTACAAAGTAGCGAACAATTTGATTGATACCTACATAACTCAGTTAAAGCAATAATCCGTGTTCTGCGTTTTTTATGATCTCAGAAACATTAATTTGCGACTGCAAAAAGAGTGCTGTATCAACATTTTGACAGCATTATTTAGTATTGACTACCGAAGCCAATTCGCGTAAGTCATTACCAGTCAGAGTGAGTTTTGTGAGGGTAATTCACTTTATAGGGTTCCGTAGCCAAATGGCAAAAAACGGAACCTCTTATAGATTCGTCATGTCTGTCTGTCTGTCCGTTCGTATGTTACAGCAACTTTTTTCCGAAACTATTAGAACTATATTGTTGAAACTTGGTAAGTAGATGTATTCTGTGAACCGCATAAGATTTTCACACAAAAATAGAAATAAAAACAATAAATTTTGGGGGTTATACTTAGAATACCCATACTTAGAACTGAAACTCAACATTTTTTTTTTCATCAAACCCATACGCATGGGGTATTTATGGATAGGTCTTCAAAAATGATATTGAGGTTTCTAATATATTTTTTTTCTAAACTGAATAGTTTGCGCGAGAGACACACTTCCAAAGTGGTAAAATGTGTCCCTCCCCCTGTAACTTTTAAAATAAGAGAATGATATAACTAAAAAAAATATATGATATACATTATACCATGTAAACTTCCACCGAAAATTGGTTTGAACGAGATCTAGTAAGTAGTTTCTTTTTAATACGTCATAAATCGTAAACCGCAATTTACCTTAGATAATAATTGTACGGAACCCTTCGTACGCGAGTACGACTCGCACTTGGCCGGTTTTTTATTAGTAGCAAGTTATTTTTAGAATGATACAATGTTATCACTTATCATACACTAGTGTATTCTAAGTAAACATTCAATATACCATGAAGCAAGTTTAAAGACCATAAAATTGTAAAAATATAAAGGAATTCCTTTATATTTTGTAAAATTAATTTGTTGTTCCCAAAATTTTGGGAACAACAAATTACTTTTCAATTAGGTCTGCTTTCCTTCCACGTAAAAAGGTGCCTCTTTTTCTAAACTCTTCTTTTAACTTACATACATGTTCTAAATCGGAAAATTGTCAAGAAATCAACGCAAATAAGAAATCCGAAGTGTGTAAATGTTTATTACATTGAATTACAAGAGCTTGTACTGTAGTGGCGCCATCTTTTTTTTGTTTTGGGTGGGAAATTATCAAATAACTTCTCCCGCTCTGGGCTAAGCAGGAGGGCGTGTCAGACTTTTACTGACTAAAACCCACCCATGTTCCTTCCGTTGCCTGTGTGCCAGGGCCACGATATCCCTTTCGGACAAACTCGCAACCCTGGCAGGCATTGGCCCTATCGGACGTCAGTTGGTGCTGACATCTCTTTGAGGCGCGCGTGAAACACAACGCGTTGTCGACCCGGGCCTGTCGGACGGCGAGCTACCCATCGCTCACCGTCCGCAGGCCCGCGCCTACGATGGCCGGAAATCAGCTTGCGACTCCCGACGCCCGGGGCGTCTCCTGCGGCGGCTAAGGGCGTGAGGGCGCGAACCCTGCCTCACCCTCACGCGTTCTGCCTCCTCCTTCGCGAGCATTACTGCTTCGCAGAAGGAGGTGACGGCCTCCCATGCACTCTCGCTCCGAACCATGACCTGAACCAGGGCCGGACGCGAGAGATCGCTGCCGCCGATCGCATCCGTGAGGACACGGCGGTGCTCCTCCCAAGCCGGGCATACCTCCACCGTATGCTCCACCGTGTCCTCCGGGTGATCCACACAGTGGTGACACCCAGGCGTTTCCTCCCGCTTTATCCTGAACAGGAACCTCCCGAAACAACCGTGTCCGGTGAGGACGCCGTGGCGCCTCTTTCTCCTCTTCCACGTAAAGAGGTGCCTCTTTTTCTTAACTCTTGTTTTAACTTACATATTTTCCAAGTGGAATACATGTTCTAAATCGGAAAATTGTCAAGAAATTAACGCAAATGAGAAATCTGAAGCGTCTAAGTTTATCACATTGAATTACAAGGGTTCGTACAGTAGTGGCGCCATCTGAGATCAGCTTTCACTTGCCGGTCCCATTGGTTTACTTTACCTATTTGAAATAAATGGTTTGAGTTTCAACATAAAACACCCTTTTAAAAAGTATTTCATAAAACGTAACAATACTTTACAACTATGCAAACAAATTAATGAAATAACGACATTTACGGTTTAACAAGTGGTTGAGCATTTAAATTATACAAATTAGTCCTACGAACGATGCCCTCGAGCTGGTCGTAAGATGATATGGGAGTCTGGGAGGTAATGCGATAAATATAACGGAGGACGGAGGTCCCATCGAGCAGGAGGGCCCATCGTAAACTATACGTGTGTCGATACCACGATCTTGTTTCAATACCAAAAAATATAAAGAATCTTTTTTTATGCGTTGTTGTTGCATTAAGGTGAATCCACAGCTTTAGCCCGCCAAATTCAAATGTTCTTTCGTTTTTTTGCAATTTGCAGGTCAGAGGTTTTATCTGGATCAAAATATGATTCGGGACTATAACAGATATGTATTTAGAGGTATGAGGAACAGGGTGTAAAGTTCACTCATCCTCCATAGAAAAGGGAGGATCCTCCGACCAGACAGATGTTGTGTCTGGTCGGCAACTGCCCAACGATTGATGTCGGGACGTTGTATGCAACATTATTTTTAATATATGCGAAACCCGAAACATGTGTCTAGTATTTTTATGTAAAGAATTTATGTACAAAACTGTATCATGAAAAATTACTAAGTTATAAAGTTGTTATGTTACCGGGTTGTCCGTACAAAAACATGCTAACAGCGCCCCCGCGCCTCCAGGGTCGTCTTGCGCTCATTGATTATAATTTGGCAGTAGGTACTATCGCGGACACTGCCGTCTTACCACTTTTCAACCTTATTACTAGGAGCATAAGGTTGAAAAGTTGTCAGGCGGCAGTGTCCGCGATGGTACCTAACCGTACGACGATTGCATTGTAAGTAATTAAATGGTTATAGCATTTTCCACCACACTTAAATATTTTTGGGACAAAATATAACATGGTGTAAAAATTACTGAAATCGATTCAGTTACTAAAAAATAATGTTGTACATGCTAGTTGCGCGGTAAACTCTGCATGCGCGATGCAGGATTTTGCGTGACGTCAGTGTGACGCGTAGTTCGCATGTGGCGATGTTGATGCCGCTACATCTATTTACAGAATTATTATCATTAGAATCATTAATACATCTCTCTAAGTTAGATTTGTTCCAAAAATGTCATGATTTCATGAAAAAGCCATTCAGTGGAACAAATGGGTTCTAACTTAGACAGATGTATTTAAGATTCTGATGATAATAATTCCGTAAATACATATTTTTTATGGTCGCAAATCATATTTTGATCAAGATACAACTGACACTGACCTGCAAATTGCAATTGCAAAAAACTTAAGAAAATATGAATTTCGCGGGCTAAAGCTGTGGATTCACCTTAAGGCGATGATAACCGACTTTTAATGATTTTATACTGAAGATCACGTCTAAACGAGTAGTGTTAATGATTTGTAAAAAATATATGATAAATAAGAGCATTATCTCAATAATTTAATATGTGAATATTTTAGATTATGTTTATATTACATATTGAAATTAATTTGTAAAGTTATGTCTAACGCGGATAAAAAACTGAGAATGGCGCAAAATCTACAAAGCATATTTTTCTGAAACCTTCACCAATTTAAAGATAATTTAATTATTGATATTTTAGTATACGAGTTTTATTAAAATACCTTTTGTTTTGTGTATAATAAATTAATAATGCGTAAAATTGGGGACAGCACTCCTTGATGGGCGAGTCTTATTACTGGCTGAACGTACGACGCATTGCGTGAGCTCAGTACAGAACACGCAAGCTAACCACTCAAGGTCACTGGCATATATCTGCGTCTTAAGAGCCAGCGCACACTGCACAATGAGCGACTAATCGCATTCAAATGTCAAGGACGTTCATACAACAAACACGACTAGTTGGATTGGAACTGAAATCAACTATTTTTTTTTGCCCCAGAGCCAAACTACCTCCAACAATATAATAAAGCTTGAAGACTTTGTTTGTTTGCTGCACGCGTAGCATGGCCACCGTAGACGCGGCGGGTTTTGTCGACGGAAGAATCGACAAAATGAGAGATTATAGAAAGATTTCTACCGTCCTAAGCATGGCGATTAAAACAGATGAGAAGAAATGTTTCTATTCTTCTGTCGACAAAAGTCTTCATTGTCGAGCATGACGACCAATTTTTCTCTACTTTTGACACTTGGGCTAGAAACATTTTTTCTCGATAAGTGTTAAATAGTCTACATCCCATTTGATTTAGACAAGAATTGATTTTGAACACTCAATTCAATATTTTGACCGTCCAAATTTCTTCTCACTGAACAATCTGGTCTTAGGGGCGGAGGAACTACCGCTAAGGTTTGAAAAAATATTTTTGGATTTGATAGCACATTTCTTGAGAAAGATATAGGCTATTTTTTGGAGAAGGTTTCAGAGTATGGGAAGAATATTTAACATCACGGTACGACCCTTAGGGGCCGAGCAAAAAGATAAAGTCAGAAAAACACTAAACGAAAACGAAGTAATAGGCGGGCGGGCAATGCGATGCGACGCGGTGTTTTGGGGCCGAGGGCGGCCGTGAATATTAAAGGGCATAATTTCCGAAAATTACCTTTTAAAGGGGTCGAGTTTATTAGGGGAAAATAAGAAATCCACGCGGACAGTTCGCAGGCAAAAACTAGTCGTATAATATAATGCGAAGTAACAATCAAGCTTAATAAATGAGCGATAACAACGATGCGGGCAGTGGAACGAAGTCGTTATCAGTTAAATTAATATATAATGCTGCGAGAAGTGGCAGGTGACTTGAAAAAGAGGCTTAGATAAGCGCAGCAAAGTTTCTTGCCTACGTTGGGTTCCAATAAAGTTCCAGATAAAGTATTGCGAAAAAGGAACGTGCGATAAAAATTTAATGGCAACATCAAAAAAACCCGACTGCAACTTACGAGTTTAAAAACAAGATCACTTTTAAAAGCAGTCTGATGCAGTTTGTGGCAGTTATTTTAGTTCTATCTCAGATTTGATGACAACATAAGTACCTATATTAATAATTTAAGGGGGACTAACCACACTTATTCAGCTTTTGTCCATACAAAATCGTTGTTTTCTATGGACAAAAGCTGAACAGAGCTGAATAAAAGTGGTTAGTCCCTTAATCATCCAAATATAATATACTTAGGTACCAACACGTCTGTCAATTGAATAAAACGCCCGGGCCCGCTGACATTTACATCAACTAGTTAGTGGATGGACCAGTGCCAATTAATAGAAAATGCTTGGCACTTGACGTATTCAGGTAATGAGGTAAACAAAAGCAAACAGTATCAAGTTGCATCGCTAAATTCCATAGGTACATTTCCGACATATTTTGTAAACTATAGGTAGTTACAACGGTTCAAGGATATTTTGGCGCGTGGCGTAAATCGGTACTACCGCCGCCATTTTGTTTTTTGAATACATTTCAAGTGACATTTCACAAATCAATGGGGTTAAAAACTGAAAGCTCGTCATAGGTGGCAGCACAGTTTTTGTCTACAAACCGCCATTGTTTTGCTTATGTTTACTTTGGTGTCGATCACAAATTAAACGAAAACTAGATAAATATGCATGCGACAAATTAATCGGTCCAGTAGATTCGGTGTAAATCAGCTGTGATAGATGGACAGACAGACAGCCAGACAGACAGACAAGCAGACACACGAGTGATCCCGATAAGGGTTCCGATTTTTCCTTTTGAGGTAAGGAACCCTAAAAAATATGGATAGTGACAACTGTCACTATCCATATTTTTTAGTGTCCTGTGTTTTGAACTACTGACAACTAGCTAGTTTTCAAATTCTTAGACGTTGGATAGTAGCGACATCTGAAGTGAGCAAGTACCAGTTTTTATCCCCATAGCACAAATGTTTAAACCTGTAGGATCCTTAAGCAGTGTTGGTACTTTGTTCACACGTGTTACTAACGTCAGCAGCTATACTGACTTACTGACACTAGATACTGTTTGTAAAACAATTTCTTATTTAGTTATCAACTTACCACCTACTTAATAATTAGGAAAACCAACAATTTCGCGGCACAAGTCAATGCAGTGTTTGTTCAGTTACTTCGAATTTCCTACTAAGAAAAAAAACCGGTCAAGAGCGAGTCGGACTCGTGGACCGAGATACATATATATGATGTTGATGATTTCTGAAAGACTGTGCTATTTAGAGACATATTTTTATTTTTCCTGTAATTTTTACATAAACTTCTATCACATAGAATAATTTCAGATTTTTATCTACGCAAACTTCGGAGATAAGGGGGGGGACGGTATTTTTTTTTTATTTTTCATCAAAAGTCTGAAACTATGATGCCTAAAAAAACAAAAATGTTTGAGAATGTGCAAACAGCGTTCTTTGATATGATAGTAGCCCCACTTCAAATTTTTAAGATATATTTTTTAAAATTTCTTTCTTGTTTGCAAAATAATTGGGAAAACGTCATCAAAAACTATTTAAATTTCAAGTTGATAGCATTAGTAGTTCTTGAGATATCCAGGTGTGACAGACAGACAGACTTAGTCTCACCATAAGGGTTCCTTTTTACCATTTTGGTACGGAATCCTAAAAATAGGCAGTCGTGGGGACTGCCGACAGAATTGAAAACTTAAAACTTTGGAATAACATATAAAATATATATATGTCGCCAGTCTGGCGCAACACGTCACGTTAGCATGCCGGTTTCCAGTATAAGCTGATATTGCATTGTGTAGGATTTCTGTACAATGAGAGGTCAGCGTATACTGGAAATGTATAGGTTCATGTGTAGCCGTGTGTACCTCATATTGGGATAAGTCACTCCAACAGCATTTGCAGCCGTCCTTGAAATATTTACCTCAACAAAATACTCCACCGTTTCTCAGTAAAACTTAACTTAATGTTCCAGGAGGAGGCATTGTTGTCAATATTAACAACACTTCTTAGAATCAAGCCAAGACACCTATAAATCTTATTTTCCTCCTTCATGATTGGGCGAACGACAGTTTGGAGACAGTAAAAAAACCTATCAGAAAAAAATACTGTTTTACAGTTAAGAGGGCGTACAACGGTCCACTAGCGCCACTCCTTTAAAAAAATTATACCTGAGAAGGAATTATGAATAACGGCTCGTAAGGACCCTCGGCAAGTGTGTCTAGAATTGTCTAATACCTTTTATAAGGTTTCATAATGAGACACGAAGCAACAAAATACGATCTAAAGAAAAGCGGCCACTTTCCTCTAGATCGTATTTTGTTGCTTCGCGCTAGTGGACCGTTGTACGCGTACTTTGTAAACAATGGCCTGAGTAAACATCAAGTTGTCGTCAACCCAGGCAAACATCAGGAATTTGTCAGTGTCAACAGTGGTCCGTCTATAATTTGACAGTTCAAAGAACGCGCGGAATGTGCGCACTGTCAATAATTAGCAGTGGTTATGCCTCTCGTCGTGGGGAGTCGTCGCAGCCGCCCTTGGCATTCACTGTGCGACATTGCTCGGGGGCTTGTCTGTCGCGCGTTTATATCGATGGCCTACAGACTCACTAAGAGTATAGATGAGGGACAGTACCCAAACAATCACAATCATCATCCAAATTAACTTATATACAAAAATAAATCGGTGAAAATACATTAAAAGGTGTCCGTAAAATTTTTTTCGTGTTTGAATAAGTTTTCAAATAAAAACATTCTGACGTTGTAGGACCAACAAAATCACAAGAGTGTGCTAAATAAAGTACAAATAGAGTGGCTGCTAACACTACAATACTTGTATTTTGATAGATAGGTACCGGAAATTGCGGAAAGGCGTGTAGGTAGGTATACAAAGTCAATTCAATTTTAAACTTCTGAAGACCAGTCTGAATTATAGGGTAGCGGCCAGTCAGCGGGCGTTCGCACGGCGAAGGCGCTGTCCTGTGCGATCTTGATCAAACGTCAACATCCAACTGGCTGTTCCTACCTATTACGGTTAAAAACAAATACAGTATTTAGAAACTGCCATGACATCCCAAAATTATTCAGTAAATATCGTACTGGGGGCCTAAAATGGACGCTTTGGCAGAATCATAATAATTATAATCTGCGTACAATTCATACCCCGCAATTCATCTGCTTGACAGTTTTGTATGGAGTTTCGTAAAATGCTCCACAAATTATTAATTGCTATAGTGAAGTCTAATGTCAAATAGCAGCTGTCAAACAGATGAATTGTGGGATGTATGAATTGTACGTAATAATTATTATGATTAAAAGCGTCCGTTTTAGGCCCCCTGATCACCGCCTGAACAATCTCAACTGTGGCGAGCTCTCAAAAATCGTCCGTTCACGTTCATTCAAGTTTTAATAAAATGTCAATCAAAGTAAGACAATGCGTTAATTAACATGCGTGGTTGCAGTCGCTCTACAACTGTTACCAAAGGCACTGTACCGTTATCACGATGAAACCGTTACTTTTAATGAGCCCATTGTTGTGTAGGCGACATTTTACGATTACCATGTTTCAATGCAGACGCAAATTATAATTTAATCAAATTCTTCATTCAAAAGAACTGTTGTTTTCCCGCGGATGTTATTAAATGATAAACGATGATTATACCTATTTAGTTCTGTACAGTGGTCCAAAAAACACTTTTACACGTCAAACTTAATACTCGTATAAGTTTTAAAACTAGATAAGTTCAGTGTTTCCCAACTGACTACTCTCTTATAAAGTCCAGACACAATCTGGTCATATGAGGACCATATAGTCCGAGATGGTCTTTTGCGGAAAGAACCACACAGATTTGAGTGGCCCTGTCCGGTCAGTACACGCATTTGTTATTCATCGCGTAGCTCAACTCAGACCTTCCTTAATTAAACTTAACTCAATTAAATCATCTAGACTGAATTATGGAGCAACAATTGTTTTTGGATTTTTCAATGATGCCCTCAAGTTTATCACTTTTCTATTTTGGTCTAAAATGAACACAAAGAGAAAATGTACCTACCTATAAATATTACTGACCTCATATTAGAAAATCAGGTTTCTTGAATATAATTTCTTATGTTAATGTCACTCATTATACCTACTTATTTTATTTATTTTAAGCTAATTTACATTATACCTAACGTACGTACCTAACATACGTACTTTTTCCACGAACAAAAATTACAGGTTCGTATGTAATTTTAACTAGGTACTCAATTTGGATTGGATCATTTAGCTCCCTTCAAAATGGTTGAGTTGAATGGTGCTAATCCATGCGTCATGTTCGTGAACGGGCGCCATCAGTAGGGACTGGTCATCTCTTAGCGGCCTTGGCTTATTTTAATTTAAGTTTTGAATTGTTTTTTTTTAAATCTTTTTGTTACGGACGCCTTTGATGTTTTGCATCGTTCTCACATGTTTAATTTCAACACGAATGATGTTACCAATATTTTGTAACCATATGTTAATTTAAAAGAGTGTCCGTGGAGTTTCTTGCCCGTTCTTCTCCATAGGTACCTACTAAGCTTTGGAATGGGCAACTAGCTTCATCTTTATGACTGACCAAACCCCTTGACAATTCAAAAGTGCCTGTAATTGGTTTATTTGAAATAAATGCTTTGAGTTTGAGTTTGAATTGAATTTCAAGGTTAATTTAGATGGTAATTTTTCACTGCCAATGATGTGTGATGACCTGTGCTCAATAATGGCAAATTAAATGCCAGGCAATTGCCTGACATTCACAATAATAATAACTATTATTACGTACGCGCCAATGAACATGCAGCAGCTAGTGACGTAACTAAATATATTATGTATGTACAACAGATATCGGTATAGGTATTTCCTTTTCTTCACGCGTCGTATGATCGTATGCAAGTATGTAGCTACAATCATGGCTTACGCTGTTTTTGAGTGCACTAATGTTCGTGTATGACGCGTCTATTTAAAATACGTCATTGGCTTGTACATCCGAACCTGCATAGATACAACCGATGAACGCATGATTTACTAAACCCACAAGTCAAAATTATACCTACCACGACTCACGACATCTATGGTCGGTTCAAAAAGTATCTGCCAAAACTGTAAACAAACCCAGCACCCCAATTGCGTAACACACTATCTATCAACCACAAAAATCTGAATGATTTTGAAGTATATTGCTAATCTATTGCTTCGAAAATTTGTCTGCTCAACAACTTAATTAACGCAATTAATGTTGTTGAACTGTCAAAATTATACCCGTTAGTGGGTTACACAATTACCCCGCATGTTAAATTCTTACGCAAATAACTCATTAAAGGACACAACACACACAGAACACATTCATCTGTATTGAGCAGATTTCAAATAAATCTCACCAATTTTCCAACCATATCTAAAATAATTTTTTGAATAACATTATAAATTGTAATTGAACAATAATACAAGGAAAACATCTGTACGATGATTTAGAGTTTTTTATTTTATTTAAGTAAGTGGCACTCATAGGCCTCCCCCAAAGGGGGGGTTTACCACACTTGGCAGGCGGGTTGACGATGGCAGTATGGTGTTAAAATGCATAGAGAACGCTGCTGCCCATTCTCTAGTAAGTCCCTAGTAGTCGCCTTTTACTACACCCACGAGAAGAAATAGGGGAGTGCTATTCTTTACGTCCAGCACCACACAGACACACCCTTTGAGGGAGGCCTATGTCCAGCAGTGGACGTCTTTCGGCTGAAATGATGAAGTGGCACTCGAAGTTGGCACCTACAGGCACGTTTTCAGATCCATTTGTTTACATTTTTTTATTTTGGAACTGTCCATATTTCCGGCCATCAAAATTTTCACGCAGTGTACTTGTCGCAAGATTCCTAGGTCTACTGATCAAAAACTGGAGCAGAATACCGGCACTGAAGTAAAATAATCCAAACTGGTTCACTTTATTTACGTACGTACGTAGTTATAATAGGTATAAATATATACATAATTGGTTAATCTTATATTCACAGATTCCGATCACCGCGCCTCCAAAACACGTATTTCTTCCTTGTATGGAAGTTCCAAGTTTTTCTTGCAATTAAAGTATCGCTTGAGGGGCTCGTGGCTCGTGGCTAAATAATAACAGACACACGGGTCGAACAAAGGTTAAGCTACGCTTGCCTCGATTGGTCCGTGGATGGGTGACCATTTTTACATACCAAGACCCCTCCGTGCCTCGGAAAGAAGAAAGAACGATAGTGCGGTACCTCGGAAAGAAGATAGTTGGGAAAAGACTAGGTAGATTTAAAGTATCGCTTGATAAAAGACACGCCAACTTATTAAATATTAGCTCGAAGTTTTTAATTCGGACGCAGATATATGCCAGTAACCTTGAGTGGTTAGCTTGCGTGTTCTGTACTGAGCTCACGCAACGCGTCGTGCGTTCAGCCAGTAATAGGACTCGTCCATCAAGAAGCGCTGTCCCCAATTTGATGCATTATTAATTTATTATACACAAAACAAAAAGTATTTTAATAAAACGCGTATACTAAAAGATCAATAATTAAATTATCTTTAAATTGGTGAAGGTTTCAGAAAAATACGGTTGGTAGATTTTGCGCCATTCTCAGTTTTTTATCCGCGTTAGACATAACTTTAAAAATTAATTTCACTATGTAATATAAACATAATCTAAAATATTCACATATTAAGTTATTGAGAAAATGCTCTAATTTAACATATATTTTTTTCAAATCAATAACACTACTCGTTTAGTCGTGATCTACAGTATAAAATCATTAAAAGTCGGTTATCGTCCCCTTAATATAATAAAATTATGTTTCATTAATGTGTATCAGATTTAGTAAATGAGAAATTAATGTAAATAGATTATTTGCTGGATAGGACCAGTTTTTTATGCCTTTGAAGAACCCAAAATTATAACTTGATTTATTAGGATAGGTACCTATTCTTATAGGTCACAAAATAATTTAGTAATGTATTCAATTTAAGTCTGATTTACACGATGCAGTTTAATTGCTGTTGCATGCCATAAATGTTGAAGCAACAATAAAAGTTGCATCGACTGAACACTTCAATTTTATTACATACAAGGCAAAAAACATGCATTATGTAAATGGGGCGTTAGTTTCCATTGTTAGATGAATATTCCAAATAATGCATCAACATTCACAAATAAACTAATTCAAAAAGACTCCTAACATTAAAGTTGACAGATTAATAAGTTCCTAAAATATAAAATAAAGATGATTTCGAAATGTCAACGGCTTTTTAAAATATTTTATTACTCTGCTTTATTTTTATTAGAAAACAAAGGATGATTCAGAAACTGTTTTGTATGATTAAATTAATTTATCCGTATTTTAAATGACCGCGAAGACATTGATCCCATCGGAATGATTACATAAATATTAATGACAGTAATGTTTGATTATAATCTCGGGCTTCCCACGCGACTGTATTATAGGTACAGTCAGCCTCAAAAAGTTGTATACATCGACAAGGATAGGTACCTACATTTCATTGTCTACAATTTATGTTCCATAATACTGTATCAATCTGTTTTGTGGCTACATATAGATACAATTTCATGGAACAAAGACTGTAGGTAGACGAACTTTTGTCTATGTGTGTACAACTTTTTGAGGCCGACTGTACCCTACCTACCTAAACGTGGCCCTGGCACACAGGCAACGGAAGGAACACGGGTGGGTTTTAGTCAGTAAAAGTCTGACACGCCTTCCCGCTCCGACCAGAGCGGGACAAGTTATTTGATAATTTCCTAACCAAAAAAAAAAGGGCTTCCCATGCGACTGTGTTCCTATTAAAGGTACAGTCAGCCTCAAAAAGTTTTATACATCGACAAGGATAGTATAGATATTTGATTGTCTACAATTTGTGTTCCATAAACGGTATCAATCTGTTTTGTGGCTACATATTGATACAATTTCATGGATAGACTGTAAGTAGACGAACTCTTGTCGATTTATACAACTTTTTGAGGTTGACTCGGCTGAAATGATGATGATAATGGATTTACAACGTTAACTGACTACAAATGTCATGTTTTCGTCTCCGATGTTTAATCGTCGTTTATATTTAACGAATTTTAAAGTGGGCATGTAATTAAATAACGATTGACCTGCTGACGTAGGGTGCACGTGGACCACAGAAGACTTACAAATAAAGAACCATCTTTGCACCAAATTATTAACAATTATTATAGTTAATTAACAGTTATTTTAAAGTTCTACAAACTTAGGCCGACATTTCAAAACATCACTTAAAATAGCATGTGCTTTGGCTAGAACATGTTCCCGTCTGTCTTAGTGACCTATCGCTGCCGGCCGTGGTCGAGTCGATGGTCGGCAGCGAGGAGTCCTGGGACGCGGTGGTATCCTTCTGCGAAACAGTCGTGTCGCAGAAGGAGGCTGCGGAAAGGGAGCGGGAGATCTCGTCCGCTCACCCGGCCGGCAGCAGGCGCACCGGGCGTCGGCGGAGGGCAGACAATGCCCTCTTCCAGCCCCCCTAAATGGTTCCAGGGACGGCGGACTTGGGGACGTCCGCCGCCCCCTATCACACTGGACCCGAGGTGGCAGTGCGTAGTGTTCCACGCGCGCCCCTTTTAGACGTCGCGGGGGGGGGGTCAAACCCCTCACCCCCCTCCCCCCTAGACTTGAGATGGCACTAGCCGGGGATTGCGGAAGTAATAACAGATCCGAAGATCCCCGGTGAAAATGTGGGAAGGGAACACTGGGGTGGTTTTTAGTCAGTAAGAGTCTGACAGACCCCTCCGCCCGCCCCAGGGCGGAGGACATCCATGAGGATTTTCCAACCCGTGAACAAAAAAAAAAATGTTCCCGTCTGTCTTGCACATGTAGTTTGACAGGTTTGTGACAGTGACTGGTATAACGCCATTCAAAGTAGAAACGAGCTAAGTAAAAACGTTTTTCGTTAATTCAGCAGTCCTTAAATTCCAAGACGAAAACAAAACCACTGGACAGCACAAAAACAAACAAAATTAAATCTTTGTTTTTTTTTAATTTGAGAGCGAGCCAACTTTAAATAAACTGTCACACGGGCTGCTAAACGAAGTCAGGTATTATTTCTCGAAAATACAAAAAAAAATAGACAGTTATCGAACCGATGGTTTGCATCCGAAACACTTACCGCCTTATTACAAAACAAGATTTATATTTTGACATGGGTTAAACCATGGAGCCCGCTTTTGTAATAAGAACGTAACAGTGATTGAAATACCGTTCTATATACAAAACTTAAAACTTAGTTCGGTACTAAGTTGTCAGTTTTGTGTTTACAGTTGTACCATAGTCGGAATAAAGTTCGAAATTCAATAATGGCTCCATGTTTTAAACCTGGGTCTGAAGATAAACCTTGTTTTGTAATAAGGGGGTTACAGTTTACTTACTTACTTACAGGGCTACCTTTTGGCGCTTCAATGGCATGGGGAGGGGTGCGTTGTTAGTAAACATCAGTGCTAAACCTTTATGAAATTGTATTCAAACAGTAAGATGGCGGCGTTAGTACCGATTTTAACCATGCGCCAAAAGATCCGAATACACTTATAAATGATAATAATGCAAATTCAAGGTTAACAAAAAAGTAATAATTATGAAATCTTAACTTTAGAATAAAGAGGTAAAATTGTACGTTTTTTTTGTAAGAAATATCTTGAAGTACTGATACAATAAAAAAAAATCCCTCAGGTAGAATACCCATTTCTCCAATGTGGACGAAGTCGCGGGTAGAAGCTAAGTATAGTAGTAAGTAAGCTAAGTAAGTAGTTAAAAAAATCCGCTTTTTTTTTCATAGCAGGCTTTTTCCTCATTGGCAAAGTGTAAAGCTTCGTGACTGGACTAGTGATGACCGATATATCGACAAAAAAATTATCTTAATACTGAAATATTTATTCGAATAATTATTTATTACCAGTGATCGCCCACTGGTCGAAATTCGACCCCCTCTACTTACAATTTATATAGTACTTACTAATTCCATGCTATTATAAAGTACTTACTAATTACCTGCTATTAAAAAGTACTTCCTTATTCCATGCTCAAGCTGTCACTTCCAGTTGCACACTTCCGACTCTTTTCACGCAATCACTCCCACAGAAGCTAGAGGAAATTATGTTATTCATCAAAAACCCTAATAATATAATATTTTATGTCTATTCTCCTAATATTTAGCTGTGGCCGACAGGGACCATAATGATCACATGTAATTTTAAATTACCACCCAAGTACACAATTGTGGAATGCATATAAAGTATTGAGTAAAGATACTAGTATGAAAACTCTATCCGCTTTTATTACAAAACAAGATTTATATTTTGACATGGCTTAAACCATGGAGCCAGTTTTTGTAATAAGAACGTAACAGTGATTGAAATACGGTTCTATAAACAAAACTTAGTTCGGTACTAAGTTGTCAGTAATGTGTTTAGGAACTTTACCATAGTCGGAATAAAGTTCGAAATTCAATAATGGCTCCATGTTTTAAACCTGGGTCTGAAGATAAACCTTGTTTTGTAATAAGGGGGCATGTGTTCTAACCTAGAATCGCGTCACATTGTCGCATCGTGCATGTCTGCCGGAGCTTAGCTGGAAAGAATAAGTGGCGCAACAAACTCCCCAGCAGCACAACATGATCTTGATTATACACGATAGTAGTATATGTCTACCACCTACAGACATTGTAATTTACACATTTAATCATGTAGCTTATTGTACATTCGCCACAAAGTATATAAGTTCGCCACGGAAAAAAGTATATGTAAATTTGCCACAGTTCTGTTTTCATGAAATAAATTCGTCACAGTAAGTATATTAATTTAGATTATTGTAAATTCGTCAAATTGTTTATTTCCGCACAGACAGCAGAAAAATCAAACAGTAAGTAGAATAAAAACGTTATTTATTTCTTTAAAAACCAATAACTTTGCTTGCTACCAGTATTTTATGCAAAAATGATGTACTCCTACCTAAAATGAAGACTTGTGGTTGTGACGAATTTACACATATTTTTAAAGCAAGTGGTGAATACACTTTCATTGTATGGAGTGTACAAAAATGTGACGAATTTACTTTGTGGCGAATGTACAACAACCAACAACCCAGTCATGTCATTGCATAATTTCGATATACCGTATCTATCAATTCATAATCTTAATTAAATTTTATTTGTATTATTTATTTGCCGCAAACAATCTCAGTTAACGTTTTATGTTTTCAAATCTATCATTCCTGTATTTATTTAGGAGTAGTAAAATTTCGCTCAGAACAGTTGATTGCCAAGCAGAATTTACATAATTTATCCGCTTACGTACATAATGCGTGACAAATGGTCTATAAAATACATAGAAAAGGAAAAATACCTGCCGGGGTCGTTAACCTAACTGTGGACTTTTAAAACTTTTAAATATTTGGATTTACTGTGTGTTTTTCACTAAAATGCATTTATTTTATTGACTTTTAAATACTTAAATATTTAAATTCTTGAGTGCCAAAAACACAAGTGCACAAAACTTGTGTTTTAAAAACATTGTATTTAGTTAACAAAAATTAGCAGTCCATTGTTTGTTTTATACGAGTTAAGAATTCATAAAAGTTTGCTCCAAACCGTGTCTTATCTTGGGTGATTTTATGTTAAATAAGTCACATTCTAAGCGATTCAAACTATATTGACTTAGGAGCTATGCCGCTTCAATGCAGTTCCTAATATTGTTCTCCAAAGTCGAGCTCATGCTTTCTTTTACCAATTTTTTTTTCTACATATGACCGGCCATGCTTTCAGCCCGATCTCCTTTAATAATTCAACCTGTAGTTTTCAATTTTGCGTGAGGGGGATGTAATGGAACAAAAATCCTGAGGCCTTCTTTAATAAAAACCATTTAAACCGCACATGTCGTGAAAATGTGTTATTTTTGTTTTTTTTTAACAAAATTATGTCGCATCGTCAGTATTAATAGGGCCCTCCATATCGCATAGAAAACATCGAGCATCTACCACCTCTAGAGGCCCAGGGCGCCTAAAATGGTCGCTTTGGCAGAATCATAATTATGATCTGCGTACAATTATTCATATCCCGCAATTCATCTCGGAAGCGGCAAGCCGAAGCCTCGGTGGTGAGCGTGAAACACATCTGTGACGATAAGCTCGTGGGACCGCTAGAGCCCTGCAGCGCCGGAGCCGTGACAGAAAACATGCCTGCTGCATGTTGCATGCTTGCTGCATGCTTGCTTGCTGCATGCTTGCTTACATGCTGCATGCTTGCTTGCGAGCCCTGCAGCGCCAGAGCCGTTACAGAAATCAAGCCTGCTGCAGCATGCAAGCCATGCATGTTTTTTACTAGGCGTTTTATCATATTACACTAAATCCCCCTTATTACAAAACAAGGTTTATCTTCAGACCCAGGTTTAAAACATGGAGCCATTATTGAATTTCGAACTTTATTCCGACTATGGTAAAGTTCCTAAACACAAAACTGACAACTTAGTACCGAACTAAGTTTTAAATTTTGTATAAAGAACGGTATTTCAATCACTGTTACGTTCTTATACAAAAACTGGCTCCATGGTTTAAGCCATGTCAAAATATAAATCTTGTTTTGTAATAAGGCGGAATAGGTTTTATATCTTTTGAGTGGTATATCAAACGGTTTTATATTCAATGTATTATATGTTATGCTTATAAAAAATAGTTGCTTTAAAATTATAACAATCGTTTATTATACTAACTGATCATTATATCAAATAAAATTATAGATTCAGTTGTTAGAGTTTCGTAAAATGGTCCACAAATTATTAATTACTATAGTGAAGTCAAATAGCAGCTGTCAAACAGATGAATTGCGGGATGTATGAATTGTAAGCAGATCATAATAAGATTCTGCCAAAGCGTCCATTTTAGGCCCCCTGGACACACTTTCAAGTGAATCATCTGACAAATCACAAAATGACAAGTGGACAAGTCACGACTCCCGCGTCACCTTGCAGTGAAGGTGTTTGATTTACATGCGCGTACGCAGACGGGTAGTTTGTCAATTGTTTGAAGACACGAGGCTCTCGTTGAAAGGACAATCCGTTTTCGTTTGGTCTTTTGTGGCGCAAGGACGTCTGGTTTTTTGGTGTTCGTATTCTAAAGTTGTTTTATAGAATGTGCTTTTGGTGATTGATGCATGGTTATGGTTAGGAGAGCAGTGCTGGCGCAGTGGTAACCTTGACTTACGGGTGGTTGTAAGTCGTAGGTTCGGACCCTTTTTTTTTGGGTGGGAAATTATCAAATTACTTTTTCCGCTCTGGGCGGAGCGGGGGGGCGTGTGAGACTTTTACTAACTAAAGCCCACCTGTGTTCCTTCATTTGCCTGTGTGCCAGGGCCACGATATCAGGTTCGAAACCTGAGACGCGCTTTACTTTATGTAAATTATTTCATCAACACTGCTCTCAAAACGGTGAAGATAGGAGGATACCGGCATGTCCTAGAACCATTAATTTGAAGACATATGACATCTACCAACCCATCTACCACTGGGCCTGCGTGGCGGATTACGGCCCACTCTCTCTCACAGAGAGGAGGCCTGTGTCCCAGCAGTGGGAACATTATAAGCTGATTATACTACTCGTATGGTCAAAATCAAAGAATTAATGGGTTACTTCGTCAGGCATTCACAGATTAAATAGGGGTAGTTGAGACAACGGGTCACTCTAGTTACCTGCTCTACAAACTCTGCCAGAGGGCCTACACAAAGTGGCATGCTGTCAGAAATAATGATGATGGAAATGTCAAAAATGTAAGGGACTGACATAAGCTACCGCAAAGCTTCAATCTTGTTGCTTTGTCAATCTTTTTGAAAGTCGTTGTAGAATACGAAACGCTTTTAAAGCGATTCCCACTTGTCCAAACCCTCTGATTTCTCAGTCATGAAGACAGCTGCAGGGCTAAAATGACACACGGGACTATTTACCCCACAGACTTATTACTTGTTAAAATTTTATAAATCGTCTACTTTTACAATGTTTGTAAATGTAGACGAGAGCACCATGTATCTTCACATAGTAATTCATTTATCTGTCATTGCTTATTTTTTAATTCTTTTTACATACTGTGATGTAGTAACTTTATTGTTGGCGCATCGTCTTCACATAATTATAGTTATATAATTAATGTATACAAAAAAATATAAAACATTTTAAAGGAGCGCCGGTGGAGTTTCTTGCCCATTCTTCTCCATTCGAAACTACCTTAAGGAAGGGGCGGGCGACTAGAATCACTTCTTTTTTAACCGACTTCCTATAAGGTTATATTTGTTTGTCTGTATGTTTTTAATGTAAACACATTTATCACCGATTCCTGCGTCAATTGTTTTTGTTGATTTAAAAGTTATTATTTTTTTTATTTCTCATTGATCGGGTATGCTCTCGAGGTGGTCCCATTGTTACTAAGTCAAAATCTGATGAGAGGATCCCATGGAAATCGAGGCAAATTCTCAAATTTTATACACCGATTGCAACTCGTGCATTTGATCTCGGAAAGCACCATTTGGTGAAGTGGAACTGATGATGAAGACCACAGATGGCCACCGGAACTACTTGATAATAAGTATTTCTCGGGTTGGAATTCGATTAGGCACTTTGATAAGGTTGCTAAGCAATTTATGCTCTTCACAATGCATTGTGAAGAGCATATTATGGTGAATTCACCACCAACTCCAGTTCTCCTGGTTCTTACAAGGAGAACTCCTCAACAATTAACGTCCCTGCATCGGGAAAAGCAATATTTTGTAAAAGGTGATGAGCAGTTCCGTTTGGTGCCGGACGTAAAGAATAGCACCATCCCATTTCTTCACATGGGTGTCGTAAAAGGCGACTAAGGGACTTACTAGAGAATGGGCAGCAGCGTTCTCTATGCATTTTTAAAACCATACTACGATCGCCAACCCGCGTGGCAATTATGGCAAATCCCCCCCCTTTTTGGCAAGTCCAGTCTTTCGGCTGAAATGATCATGATGAATGATGATGAGCAGTTGACATGAGGCTAATGTAACTTACAGTCACGAGCACCAATATGTATACACTCAGTAACTTTTAAAAGTGATTTCCTCCAACTATATTGATTGAAATTTTATTTTACTACGAACATCGTATTTTGGGACCCAAACCATTATAAAATAGATCTTTTCACAAAGTTGCAATCGTTATTCCACGAGAAAATCGGTTTTGAATTCAGCTAAGCGTTTACATATTAGTGCTCATGACTGTACATAAATTACAAACTGACCCACTAAAAAGTGAAAAATAAAACAGTTTACAAAAAAAACAACTGACTTCCAAAAATAACACTACAAAGTTAAAAATATCTTTAATTTCGGTAAAATAACTTTAAAGTCGGTGGCAAAACATTAAAATTCAGATCCAAAGACATCGATTGCAGGGCAAAAGCCTATTCTCACACAGAGATGACACGAGCATTGAGCACCACGCTCAAGACGATGAAGGTTTAATAAGTTTTAAATACTTAAACCCGTATAAAAATAATGCCGCATGTAAATAGCCTCCGATATAATTATTAGTAGTTACATTAACAATATAATAACATCCTGTATCATGAGCACACTTTTTTGTTGGTTTTTGCTTCAAGGAATGTGAAAGGGACTTTAGCGATCATAAAAAAGATACAAATTAGTTTGAATACATTACCTACACTGTTATTTATTAATAGAGTGATAAAATTCTGATTTATATTATAGTCTGACTTATAAAAATATTAATATGTTGCACTTGTTTGACATTAAAAATATTTTAAAATTGCATTCGGACGTTTCGTGATCTGTCCATATCAAATTCATGTTATGAATCTGCTATATTTGGTCACTAATTTGATTTATGTTTGTGCTTACCGACCTCATCTAGTTTTAAAATATCATTATTTATTTTAAGGTGTCAAAGTGTTTTTTTTACATTCAACCAATTTAAAGGAATACAATATTATGTATCATTTGGCCGCAACATCATCCTTGTCTAAAGTCAGTCAAAGTCAAAATCATTCTTCCCCTACTTCCTGGATTCAATTTGTAGTGGATTTTTTTATTTACTATTCAAGAATGAAAGTGCCTATAACTAAATCATGAATTTAAAAGCTTATTAATCCTGCTATTCAGTTAATTGCACATCAACGAAACATTTGATGAGCACTGTGCACAGACAATTCCACTAAAATACCACAGACAACCCCTTTTCCGTTCTGCCCTGTTACCGCTTTCTTACTTGAAAGAGAACCTATACTAAAAAAAAAACTTTTTGCAAAAAAAATAACCGACTTCCTAAAAAAAATACTACAAAGTGAAAAATAACCTTAATTTCGGAAGTGAGCGCCTTTGGTGCTATTTTTGTTTTTTGCCACCAACTTTCGAAATTACGGTTTTATTTTTCACATTGAAGTGTATTTTTTTTAAGGTAAATTTTTATATTTTTTTTAAAGTTTCTTTATTTTTCACTTTTTTGTGGGTCAGTTTGCAATTTATATAAGTTACAATAGCCTATAAATGCCAACTGCTCATCACCTTTTACAAAATATTGCTTTTCCCGATGCAGGGGCATTAATAGTTGAGGAGCTCTCCTGTTAAGAACCAGGAGAACTGGAACTGATGGTGACTTCACCATGTGCGTTGTGACGAGCATGAATTGCTAAGCAAGCTTATAAAGTGTCTAATCGAATCGCAACAGTGAAATACTTTTTATGAAGTAGTTCTGGTGGCCATCTGTGGTCTTCATAATCAGTTTCACTTCACCAAATGGTGCTTTCCGAGATCAAATGCACGAGTTGCAATCGGTGTATAAAATTTGAGAATTTGCCTCAGAGTGCAAACGCATGAGTTACTATAAAAAATACTGAAATCGATATAGGTGTGCCTATAAAATTTGAGGATTGCCCTCGATTTCCATGGAATTCCCTCATCAGATTCTAACTTGGTGACAATGGAACCACCTCGGGAGCATACCCTTTCAAACAAAAATATTTTTTTTTTAATCGGTCCCCAATTGGCGGAGCAATACATATAAACCTCCTCCTTTTTGAAAGTAGTCTAAAGTCAGGACACTATCACTCACTCGACCCGTAAGTAAATTACGATGTTTCCTTCCAATATAAATAAAGTTTAATTCCTTACAAATTGATTTAAACACATTAACCTTATCAAAAGCCTACATAAAGCTCCGTGCTCGTCACAACTCAGCGTCCAACCATAACGGCTTACATTAAGAACCATAAAGGTTAATCTTTCGGTAGCCGGTGAAATATTGGACAGAAACCTTTCACGGTGTCCGGTAATAGTATATGTAAGTACTTAAGTAGATCAGAATATTAACGCAGTTGTTATATTTTAGGTACTACTGACGTAAAACTTACCGACCGGTCGTCGATTAGCCACGCAGCCACTTCACATTTTTTTTTTGGCTGATTACCGGGTAAAACGGGGTGATCAGAGATGCA
This sequence comes from Tiliacea aurago, assembly GCA_948098905.1. Lineage (NCBI taxonomy): Eukaryota > Metazoa > Arthropoda > Insecta > Lepidoptera > Noctuidae > Tiliacea > Tiliacea aurago. The sequence continues at coordinate 24,773,430 of OX402585.1, forward strand.
GGGGTGAATAGAGACGCAACTTTAAAATGGATTTTAACGTTGAAATAATATATTTTGTTGCCAAAAAGTACTATTATTTGTTACCTGTACTATAATTAACGATTAAGTGTCCTTGTTGGCAACAAACTATATTATTTCAAGGATAAAATCCATTTTAAAATTGCGTCTCTATTCACCCGTGCACGTCTATTCACCTTGTTTTACGGTAATTATCAAATAACTTCTCCCGCTCTGGGCGGAGCGGGAGGGCTCACGTGGGGGGGCCCTTCCCGGTCCGTCTATCGTCAACGCGAGCTTGGTCGAAAAGCTTGTTATTTCATCCAGCGCAAGTGAGAACTATACTCCATTTGAAATAAGATTAGATATTTAAATAAACTTGTTTACAGTCCGTTGCTGTCAAAACGGTGAAGGAAAAGATCGTGAGGAAACCGGCATGTCCTTGAACCAACAATTTGAAGACATATGACATCTACCAACCCACACTGGGCCCGCGTGGTGGGTTACGGCCCACTCGCTCTCACAGAGAGGAGGCCTGTGTCCCAGCAGTGGGAACATTATAGGCTGATTATATGCTTATACTAACTTTCTTTCTTGTGACATAACTTGGGAGAGGCCTTTGTCCAGCAGTTTCATAGGTTGAGTTGATTGATAGCCTTTTTTGCCATTACTGAACCATTTACCATAATACCGTTTTATCTCCTAGTAACCTTAATACTATAGAGGCATGAGGAACAGGGTGTAAAGTTCACTCATCCTATATAGAGAAGGGAGGATCTTCCGACCAGACGGGTGTTGTGTCTGGTGGGCAACTGCCCGACGGTTATGTCGGGACGTTGTATATAATATATACAACGTCCCGACATCAACCGTCGCATACTGGCATATTATGCCAGTCGCGCGGTAAATTTTGCTTGCGCGATGCAGGATTTGTGTAACGTCAGGTCTTTGATGCGTAGTTTACATTGTAGCGTTTTAGATGCCGCCACAAAACCATCAGGACTTATTCTAGCGTCAAAAATAAATACTGGACCAGTCTTTATCTTGATAATCTCAAGGCTGTGAAAGATATATTTGGTTATAAACTTGTTTGATGATTTCAAAAGGTGCTGGTTCGAATACCTATCCGAATCCATTGACTCCCTTTCCATTCATGCCAATAAACTGTCTTCCCTGTTTATTTATTAAATAACCATGAATTTTATACGCATTCCGCCTTTTAAACATGAACGTGTAGCTTGTAAGGAAGATTTTCATTATGATGTCAATGAATATGATTTAAATTCGCTCATATTTAATATCGAACATGGACTGGCACTCGACCAGGTAGCGACTATAAAATTATTGTAGGTACGTAGTATGCATAATGCCTTAAAATAGATCGATCTTTAAGGAAAGAATGCAGTACAGCCTACGCAGTTAGCAAAACGATTCAATAAGATGTGTATACAATAAACGTCAGAACGTAGGAAATCTGGATCATTAAGATTTTTTTTTGCAACCAGATCGATGCATAGCCTATAATGGTTTCCGCACCCTAGAACCTGTATTGTCCCACGGCTGGGCATGTCTCCCCTTTTCCCTGTGTGTTGCCAATTTAATCCAAACTTCCTAACTAATATTATAAATGCGAGAGTGTGTTTGTTTGTTTGTTACGCCTGTCACGCTGAAACAGCTGAACAAATTTGGCAAATGTGTAGACCATGACATGCCATGGGTTAGGACAAAAATACTTTTATCCCCGTAGTACGTTCCCGTAGAATAATTTCCAACCTTCGCCTGGGTGGAGCTGCGGGCAAGAGCTCGTAAATTATAAACGCTTCTATCTAAGTCATCAAAGTCATCATGCAGAACATTAAAAATCAAAATCCTTTTATTCAAAAAAGTGCTGATGATTTCTTCCTACAGTGTTTTAGCTGCTGGGAAGAAGGACTGGCGCGACAAACTTCCCAGCAACACATCAGTCTGTTAAGTTAGAAGAAATTGCTTCATGAATAATGAAAACAATAACCTTAAATTAACCACACAATCGTGATTTACTGATTCCAGTTAGAAGATATAATACTGCTCAAGTAGCTCATGAAGCTATTATTGGTCCAGCCGCCTTTGTATCTACATAATTAGTACGCGGAACCGATGTTACTCGGAATATAATATAATGTCAGGGTTTTGTATACAGATCGACAGATACACAGCCTAATGATAATAGAGCTCCAAATAGCATTTGACATTTTCCACCCTCAAGAACATTACTTCTTATCAATAAAGAGAATATAGTGATGGTGATTCTTAGATCTTGGAAACAGTAACCTTCAATCAGCCACATAATCGTGACTTACCGATTCCGATTAGAAGAATACCGCTCAAAATAGACCATCAATCCCCAAGAGGCATTGGTCCAGCGCCCAGCGGTCCAAATAGAACTCTTTGTATTAGCTCGCGGAACCGATGCTGCTCCGAATAGTGATGGTAATGTCAGGGTCGCCAGCTAACAGGTCCCGCTTGACATTCTACCAGCCGATTCGTAGGTGTCACTCATATTCATTATATAAATCAATTCAGGAATGCTGTTATGATTAGAGGATCTGATACAACTAGTGTTTGGCACCCAATTGTTTAGTGAATTTACATCATTTTTGTTTGTAAGTAACTTTTCTTGTTGAGTTTTTTCGTTTCTGAAATATGTCAATGTATAAAGGGTTATATTTTATTCATTGGCTGCAGTGAAGTAGGTACAATACTGAGAATTTATTTTCTCGCATACAACGGAATAATCATTTACTTTAACATCGACCAATTCGAAGAAGACTGGTTTTTTCATGAATTATGTTCAGAGTCCATACAATATGTCCCAGATCAAGTCGAAAGAATAAAAAATGGTTTCATTTTCGTCATATCCTAAGTTCAGGGGAGGGTAAGTGGTAAGGCCGCTCTTAAATTAAGCCACCGTAGCCCGCTTATAATACAGTAGCCCAGTATCAGTCAGGACAAGAACCTTTAGGATTAAAAAAACATAATGTTTGCCCTTATGCACACGTTTATAGGCTTCTACATACTGGGGCGACTTGTCGCGCGACGCGACGCGACACAAAGGCACCACACTCGTCCCGCGACACGCGGGGCCTTTGTGCCGTGTCGCGTCGCGCGACAAGTCGCGCTGGTATGTAGAAGCCTTCACACGTGTTACGTACATAACACTATCACCAATAACGAAGATCGATAACATTACATAAGCATTGCTTAACCCTCATTGTTAAACAGAGAATGATGACGGCGGCGGGCGGTGTGCGCGTGAGTACTGCCAATTACCGACACCAATACACGCTGTCGAATTGTAAGTTACGAGTATACGCGTTTGGGGGAGATGATGCAGTGGGAATTTTGTAAATGGACCAAAAAAAAATGATTATCACACTGACATCAAGCAATGGACAACATTGTCAAACTTTTAAGGTTTTGAATACTAGGCTTTTAGCATTTTTTATTTCATTTTTTTATTTCTGGTTATTATATACATCATAGTCTTAAAATATGATTGTAATTGGCTACTGTGTTTTAGAGTGTGTATTTTGTCATTTTTTATTTCATTTTTGTAAAGTGTATCTTGTTTGTGCAGAATAAACAATTTTTCTTTCTTTTTTCTTTTCTTTCTCACTATCACACTAATATTATAAAGGCTAAAGTTTGTGAGTGTGTGTGTGTGATTGTTACTTCTTCACGCTCAAACGGCTGGACCAATTTTGATACAATTTTGTATGGTGGTAGCTGACAGCCTGGATTAACATATAGGCTACTTTTTATCCCGATATTCTCACGGGATCGAGACTTACGCGGGTAAAACCGCAGGGCGCAGATAGTCTTAATATATCTCCTTCTGTCTAGCCTTTTAATATGTTGGGGTCGGATTCCAGCCTACCCAGATGCAGCTAATGCCAGGATATTTTACATGGAGCGACTGCCCATCTGACCTCCACAACCCAGTAAATGGATAATACGATACCCCTTGGTAAGACTGGTTGGTGAGTAACATGGTTGGGAGAAGGCTAGGTAGATTGTTGTTGGATAAATCATTATAATCATCATCATCATCATTTCACCCGAAAGACGTCCACTGCTGGACATAGAGGTCTCCCCCAAGCACCGCCACTTCGATCGGTTTTGTGCTTCCCGCATCCAGCCGATTCCTGCGGCCTTCACCAGGTCATCTGTCCACCTTGTGGGAAGCCTTCCAACGCTACAATTTGAAAAATAGTACTAAATTTGGTTAGGTAGTCGGCCAACATTTTTTTTTACATATTGTAATCGATTAAAAATAAAAATCTGCGCTCTTGTGAGTGTATAAACAGCCAGTGTGAATTTAAAAATACCTATTAAGCGAGACGGCCCGCGGCGATGAAGCGGTGTTCCATATTTAAATTTAAAAAAAAAACTATTTTAATTTGACGGAATACTAACTCTGTAGCTGTACCGAAATCCAAAATCTGGGTTTTATAAAGACTAATATTTGATTAAAAATGAGTTCAAGCGATTCGGAAATGTTGACCCCAGATTCGGTTAAAGACGTGGCAAATACCAGTATACGAAAATCTTTTGCCAGAAATTTCAATAAAAAAAGGTGTTTAAATAAATACAATGATTTTATAAAGTGGCGAGCAAACAAGAAAATAAAATATTTTAGAAAACTTTTTTACTTTCCGTATATTCGAAATGAAAGTAGAGTGTGAAAGACACCAATTCCTTTCGACGGGTGAAAGACACCAATTCCTTTCGACCCTTCTATAACAACCTACTATTAATTATATCATCCAACAGCTGACATAGTTCACTAAGATCACAAAATGGGACCCACATTGATCATTATGATACGGCCAGACTTCGATTAAAGAAATTAAGACTTAGAAAGCTAACACTATGCATATAGAATTTGTTCCTATTGTGATGTTTACAGACTCACAATGGATACAACTGCTCACATATACTTAGGCCATTCAAATATTGGCTCAAAATGGCTTCGTGCATGAATGGAATTCGCGATGCGTTGCGCAGAACCCAACCACTTACTGTAGGTAAGTACCTACTTACAAGAGCCAAGCTGAAATACTTAAACGAAAGTTCGATCCTTTAAAAAGTCTAAGATCATATTATGTCATGAAGGAAAAATGCCCTGATACGCCCTACGTTGAAGACAATGAAGTTTGGCATTAATTCCTTCTGCACATGTGGCTTCCCTGGTACCTCATTAACGGCAAAAATATGTAAATGTCTAATAACTGCTCCCAAGTTGCAATGTTATTTTTTTTATACATACTTCCTTAACATATTTTTTTTCTGTGACATGTACCTACAATTTGAATTTAAACAAGGTTCTAAATTTTATTATTTTAATAATATTTTATATCGTTTTTTTTTGTAATGTTTCGTTAATGTGAGAACGTTAGCTTTGTAAACCATTTTCTATTTTGTTAAGTACTTGGTACTTGTTGACGGGCCTACACTGTCCTCCCATACCTATTAACACTGTAAAGGTATGTAGAAGCCTTTACTTGAAAACATTGTAAAAGCCCATTATTTTTAAAAGAGTAACCGTGGAGTTTCTTGCCGGCTCTTCTCAATAGGAAACAACCAATTGGAACCGTGCACCTAGCTTCTGACATTTCAAAAGGGCCCATGTAGGTTTATGTGAAATAAAATATTTTGATTTTGATAAATTTTTATGATTTTGATGTAATCCTTTCCTGTAAACATAGCCGTAAGTTGAAAGCTTGTTTGAACCAAAATATTGTAAGTGCATTTCGAGGTAAACAAGTCAATAAAAAACCTGACAATTCTTTCATTATTTTAGTCGTTTCTAGACTTCCGTACCTCAAAAGGAAAAAAACGGAACCCATAGAGGATCACTTGTCTGTCTGTTCGTCTGCCACAGCCGATTTGCTCTCGAATCTACTACACTGATTAAATTTAAATTTGGTACACATATGAACTTCAGTGACCCAAACACGAACGTTTAAGTTGTGTAACGTAAATATATGAATTTTGAATATATAATAAATAAAATATTAAAGTTAAGTAAAATAAAAAAAAATAAAAATTTAAAAAATATTTTTTGCAAACTGTAACGTGAGATATATCAAATGAAGGGCTAAGGATTTCAGGAAAACCTATAAGATGTCTGATCTTAAAATAACATGGTAAATCCCTCAACACAAACAACATTGCGTACAAACTTACATTTGCAGGTGGAATGTATGAGAAAAAATGTTTTTCAACTACAATGCTAAGTTTGTTCTTAGGATAAATTAATCCCCAGGAACAATTCATTGTGCGTGTTCCGACACGCACTTTGCCGGTTTTTTTTTAATGACAAAATAACGGATTTACGTCAATATGTCTATAAAAATAATACCTACTTGATCAAAGCCATCTAAAACAGCTCGCCACTACTGTTTGCTCAAACTAATCATAATCAATCGAAACTATTAATTATTTTAAACGGGGCTAACTACCATCCTGATTCCATTTGATATGATTAATTAATTGGTTGAATATTAATTACGTCTACCGATCACACACGTGTCAAATGCCAAGGATTTTGTAACAAGAAGAAAGAATCGATGTTCTTAGCCCGCTAAGTTTCTTTTACCGATAAAGAAAGATAATTTGCTCAAACATCTGTACTTAAACAAGAATAAAAATGCATGCAGGATAACATAAAAAAATGAGAAATAAGAAAATGAATGAAGAATGAGAAAAAGAAAATGAGAATAATAAGAATGAAAAGAAGAATTAAAAGAATGTAGAAGAAGAAGGAGAATTAATTAATGATGATGTAGGAGAATGTATATTGTGCAAGTCCCCATGAGTATTCATGAGCAATCGATGTGAAAAGATTAACTATAAATGTAGCGACTGTTTATAACTCTTTGGGCACTAATAGCCGGTTTTCGAGTTGAGAGCTTGTGAAACTGTACTCTAGCATTACTTAAAGTGAAGGCCCACGAAACTTATTGCAAAAACTGTAAGAAATGAATTTCGTGGGCCACATGGAAAGAATCATCTTAAGACGCAGATATATGCCAGTGACCTTGAGTGTTGTGTTGAGCCAGTAATAGGACCCGCCCATCAAGGAGCGCTGTCCCCAATTTGACGCATTATTAATTTATTATACACAAAACAAAAGGTATTTTAATAAAACGCGTTTACTAAAAGATCAATAATTAAATTATCTTTAAATTGGTGAAGGTTTCAGACAAATACGCATGGTAGATTTTGCGCCATTCTCAGTTTTTTATCCGTATTAGACATAACTTTACAAATTAATTACACGATGTAATATAAACATAATCTAAAATATTCACATATTAAGTTATTGAGAAAATGCTCAAATTTATCATATTTTTTTTTCGAATCATTAAAACTACTCGTTGAGACGCGATCTTCAGTATAAAATCATTAAAAGTCGGTTATCGTCGCCTTAAGTAATAATAACGTAGAATTAAGCAAGTTCTCAACTTCAAATTCTTAATTCAGAAACCGGGTACTTATGTATAATTTTAGTCCCTATCTGAGTAAAAACATTCTTCAAGCTGCAACCAAACACAATCTTCTTCCTCCATTGTACTTAAAATTACATTCCTGACTCCAAAATTAGCCATGGTTAAATATTTATATGCTACCGTAACAAAAACGTGTCGAAAACAATGGGCGCTTTAACACTTCGCAAAACAATCCCTTTTGAAATAAGCCCATCATAACTTGAGATACGGCAAAAAATGGAACTAATGTTTACACTGCCTCGTTGGCTACTGGTTGCAAGCGCTACTCTGAGCATGTGGTCTTGGGTTAAATTCCCAGATCGGGCCAAGTTTAATTGTATTTTTATATTAGGAATTTCTCCGTAGCAGTCCGGAGTCTCGGTTCGAGCCCGACTGATGGCAATAACCTCGCCCTCTATTACAAGGGAATTAATATAGCTGGCAAAATGTAGGTACTATAGATACACCTGCCTACCTCTTCGGGAAAACAGGTGTAATTTTATGTTATATTACTTACTAGCTTCTGAGAAAACTCTTAAAGGGTCATTGTACTCATCATTATGAACAACTTTTACTATGGGACCAAACCTGAAATCGCGAAAAAAAAAATCAGCTGTTCCCTACATTTTGATGAGTTATGAGAGCATAAATGTAGGGAACAGCTGATTTTTTTTCGCGATTTCAGTTTTGTTCCCATAGTAAAAGTTGTTCATAATGATGAGTACAATGACCCCTTATGAGATTTCGTGTATGAATAGATACACCTTATATTTATAAACCTTCCTCTTGAACCACCCTATCTATTTATTCAGAAAAACCGCATCAAAATCCGTTGCGTAGTTTTAAAGATCTAAGCATACATAGGGATAGACAGGAAGCGGGAAGCGACTTTGTTTTATACTACATATGTAGTGATAATAGTTATTTTTGACAAATACCTGTAATTTTCCTTGGCAAGCAGCGCAACCGTGAACCATTGACTTATAAACCTATGGACTTGCCATACTCGTACCTACAAAATTAGCGTGACTACCTACAAAAATCGAGCACTTAAAATGGCCGCCGATCGTAGGGTTGTTACTGTAAGTGCGAGAGAGAAAGCAAGCAACCGTTTGACAGCACATTCCAGATTTTTGTACCACAAAACTTGGCAATAACCATGGCGACAGGTCACGCATAGACATGATTTTGACGTCACAAACATTGTTGCCAAATTAAGTCCTTGACAAACATTTAGACGTCTCTCTTTTCCTATGCAGTTCTTGACTAGTTAAAAAGAAACAAAACGCTTTAAGACATGTGTGTGTCGATATGATAGATATTTGTAAAACTATTCTTCATAAAGTAGAATAGGGCATTTCCATAGTTTTCCTACCTCAATGCCGTGAACGGTCAACATTAATTGGTCGCCTTACACCCGTCACACTTGTTATATTAAATTAAAAGTAATAAAAGCGGTAAACTTAACCTGGCCAGTTTTATTTATTACCTTCGATTCGGTTCATGTTAAGATATCACAATAATTGGACTTCTGTTTCTTTGATTAATTATGCAGGAACACGAAAATATAGAGTTCATTGATCTCATTGTTTTACATTTTGTTTAAACCTGTTATAATGAATATTTATATAATTATATACGACTCTGTGGTTTCGATATAAATTCTTAGTTGGGAAGATAAACATTTAGTTAATTTATGCATGCAAATACGCTAAATATTTGTAAGATAATTAAAACGCAGCACATTTCTTCTTACTTTAAAATTATCGCTATGCAAATCTCCCAAGTCAAGCTTTGTGGTATTTGCATAAAAGCTTTTGTTCAACTGGCAGAATGTTTTACAAAAAACATAAGCACTTAAAACTTGTGGTTATTTTTCATTCTAGTGGTTCCTCTACCGTAGAACTGCAAAAAATACTTATTTTTCAATAAAAGGTAACCTCACATACCTATTTAGCATAAGCATAGCATAATCAGCTTATAATGTTCCCACTGCTGGGACACAGGCCTCCTCTCTTCGAGAGGGAGTGGGCTGTAATCTACCACGCGGGCCCAGTGCAGGTTGGCAGATGTCACATATCTTTGAATTGTTGGTTCTAGGACATGCCGGTTTCCTCACGATGTTTTTCTTCACCGTTTTGAGAGCAGTGGTGATGAAATTATTTACACAAAGTAAAGCGCTTGCCTGGGTTTGAACTCACGACCTCGTAAGTCGGGGCCGTTACTACTGGGCCACCACTGCTCTCCATACCTATTTATTTCAGGTAAAAGGTACCACCCCTATTTTATTTTTCCGGAAAATTTTGGGTTATACTCAGCCATTGCCGGGTATGTGTGGTGCCGGATGTAATGAGGTCTGTGTGGAGCCAGACGTAAAGAATAGCAATCCCCTATTTCATCCCGTGGGTGTCGTAAAAGGCGACGTAGGGACTTACTAGAGAATGGGCAGCAGCGTTCTCTATGCATTTTAACACCATACTGCGATCGCCAACCCGCCTGCCAAGCGAGGCGATTATGGCAAACCCCCCGTTTGGGGAGGCCTATGTCCAGCAGTGGACGTCTTTCGGCTGAAATGATGAAATTATTGCTGGGTATAACCCTACATTTTCCGGAAAAAAAAGAAGATCCCTCCTTCTGAGCCTTACCAACCACAGACGGAGATATTCTGACACCTATCGATAAAATTCATATATACAATATGTAACAAAAACCCTGTGGTTCCTTCTACCTACGTTTTAAGAATCGGTATACATACGTAGTAAAGTCATATAAAAAACTATTCAACAAAAATAATTCAAATAAATATTTAATTATTAATATTTGTAATGTTTAACTGATTTCTAACCTCTTTCATTCTTTGATTTTGACTTCTCAACTAGCCAATACTTAATTTGTTTAAATTATAAACCCACCAATTTTTTTTTTTTTTTTTAAAAACGTTGGCCCACACTAGGAATTTCTCCTGTATTGTGGGTGCGTTTACAAACATTTAAATTCACATACACAAACAGCCAGACCCGGAACAACTAATTGTAGGTCATACAAATATTTGTTCCGTGCGGGAATCGAACCCGCGACACGCAGCGCAGCAGCCAATCGCTTAACTAACTGCGCCAACCGTGCCGTCATTTTGTTTGTTGTGCTTGTGTGTGTATACGTCCCTTAAAGGAACAACAGGGTTTTTGTTACATACTGTATAATCGAGTCGAATCCTGCGCTACGGAAATACCAAAAAGATCCATGACTCAAATAAAAAAAAACAACTACAACAGACCGCTATTAAGGCTCGTACAGATAGGTGCGATATCGCGGGCGCGACATGCACTAACAAAGAAATTGTGCTACTAATGTCGTGTCGCGTCCGCGATATCGCCCCAGTCTGTACGAGACTTTACAAGCCTTCCCCAAGTAGGTTAATATAAAAAAACCGTAATAAATAAATAATTAAAAAAAAAATATATCCATACAAAGTGACGACTTGATACGTTGAAAGACGACGATCCATCAACTTTTATAGGCCCCAAGATTGTTTTCTTGCCAATTATTACACGGCAAAGTTAAATGGCGGTGTTATGATTAATGGCGTATTGTAATTTCACCCTATTATCTTGCAAGAAGTGTAAAGTGAGCCTGTAAACCAATCAATATAGTATACAAGTTGTCTCTGTCGGGTTATACCTTGTTGTTAATTAATTGGAAGAGATGAGAGAAAAGACCTACGATTTTATCTTGAATTTATTTAAGGATAAAGTAATTTGTATTGTTCTACACCTCGTTACAACTACACTGTAGGTTACTTGGTATGGAATATACTTATCATCTTACGCAGCACATTTCTTCTTACTTTAAAATTATCGCTATGCAAATCTCCCAAGTCAAGCTTTGTGGTAAGCAACTTCCTACCAATATTATAAACGCGAAAGTTTGGAAGTACGGATGTTTGTTACTTCTTCACGCTCAAACGGCTTGACCGATTTTGATAAAATTTTGTATGGAGGTATCTGACACCCTGGATTAATATATAGGCTACTTTTTATCCCGATATTCCTACGGAATCAAGATTTACGCGGGTGAAACCGCGGGGCGCAACATCATAACATCGCGCCTGTAAACCCCGAATGGTCCGGCAGAGGTGTAACTATAGGTACACCCACATTTCGCCAGTTATGTGTCCATGGAACTTAAACATAACTGGCGAGCCTATATTACCATCAACCGGATGGAAAAACCCAATAACACTTTACCCGACACGGGAATCGAACCCAAGCAATGCTCAACCGTAGCGCTTGCGACCACTAGATCAACAGGCAGTCCAGAGTGTGCGTTACGATTGCTCCGCCAAGTTACCCAAACAAAAAAAAACTTAGCCAAAAAAATTGTCGAAATTTGTCAAAATCGAAGGGAACAAACCAACAATTTGTCAAAGTAAAAATAAAAAAGTTATAAGGGTTTTAAGTTGGCCGCGCGAACGTAACGTGGAGGATTGCGCGGCCATGGAGATCTCAGCAACTACTTGGGTTAGAGATCTAATTCTTTTTGTCAATTGAAGACTGAATTTGTAAAAAATTGTCGAAAAAACAATTATAAGCTCTAGATCAATATTTTACGAAATATTCACCTTGGAAGTTATGGCCGCGCAATCGTGCACTTGTCATTTCGTTAATAAAAAAGAAAGAAAAGAAAGAAAAATTGTTTATTCTGCACAAACAAAACACACATTACAAAAATAAAATACAAATTGACGAAAAAAAAAAAAAACACACTAATACAAGTAGCCAAAACTTAAGACTTATACAGTGAAACTGTTACCAGAACAGTTTTCAACGCGTGTAATCTCAAAAATGATGTTATCTCATACAATGTTCGAGCACGGTAACCATAATTTCGATTTGATTCGGAAATACCTCTAACTGGAGACTAGCAATTATATTGGACAACAAATAGCTCAACCTGTAATTTTTCTTATTAATATTAAATAAAAACCTATAATTTAACAGTTGCGTCATGCTTAACTGTGGTACGAAGTTCAGTTTAAAATATAAATCGGAATACAACATTGTAGGTGCGCTAAAGGCTGTACCATAATTATAATATAAATATAAACCAGAAATAGTATTAGAAAGTCAGGACCAGAAAATTTACTGGGATCGAACAATAATAAGCAGATAAAACTATTCATTACAATAGATCTGACATTACCGTTCACGACAAAACCAATAAAACAGTTTATCTGATAGATATAGCAATACCTAACCCACACAATATTCAAAACACAATATCCGAAAAACTCAGTAAGTATAATCTCAGTATATATCTTGCCATAGAAATTAAAACTCAATGGAAAGCACAAACCGTGCACATTGTCCCCATTTTTCTTTCATCTACTGGTGTAATACCAAAATCTCTCCCACAAAGCCTTAACACCTTACAGATGCCTACTCACACACTTTACATGCTCCAAAAAGCCACTATCCTTAACACTTGTCGCATCACCCGAAAGTTCCTGACTTCTTCAACACTGTCATCCACCTTCTCTATCTAAAGTTTACCTTACATACTTGGTCCCAGCCCGTGTGTAAGGTTTCTTACCTCTATTAAACGAGAAGAAACATAAAGAACCAATAAAAATAATAATAATACCATTTATTTCAGGCGACACAGGCCCATTGAAAATACCTTAACCTAAACATACATATTGTATAAACAAAAACTTGTGTTAATAAAAAGGTTAAGACTATGTTATTACCACTGCACTTTGCACTAGATTATGCAGTCCTGTAGAATTTGTCCGCGGAAGCGACGGTACACCACGTCCTGCGGCCAAAAGTCTTCTTCCATGACGAGAGGCAGATAACAGTTCGGAACACGCACGACGAACGCTCTGAAGTTGACGTTCCGGCGCGATACATACGGAGAGGTGCACATTCATTGTGCAGACGGACTATACTACCCAGCGCCCGCGCAACTAAACTGTAATTTTATCATTATTTTTTTTTCTTTTTTTTTAATATTACTCCACTGCCCTTTTCATTAAATATATAGCTAGTGAATTGAAATTCTATAGCTTACGAAAACTTAAAACTAATATTCACTATCATTCGGCCGGTTTTCCACTGTTTGATGGTTTGTAAGAAACAAGAAAGAAACACCGATGCGGCACGAGCTTCATCACAATGCCGCACACACATGGTTCGCTTTGAAAGAAGCGGTTTTGTAAGCGTAAGCAGAAGCACCAGCACACTCCGTATCTTCACTGCACGCTCCGGAACCACACAGATGGACACGAGGATACACGACGCTGACGACACACGCGTCCCGCGGATCGGCAGGCAGTCTTCAGATTCTTCGATGTTCACTTGACGACGGCGCCCGGCAGAAAGGATCTGTGCTGGTGCTTCTGCTTGGGCTTACAAAACTGCTTCTTTCGAAGCGAACCATGTTTATGCGGCATTGTGACGATGCTCGTGCCACATCGGTGTTTCTTTCTTGTTTCTTACAAACCGTCTTTTTCAAGACGATTGCTTCAATGTTTCTTTACGGAATGTTAAAACTTGATAAGGTAACAGGTTCAGTGGTATGTGGTAAGTAGCTGTCACTACAAGTTATTCCCGACTCAAATCGAAATTATGGTTACCGTGCTCGAACATTGTATGAGATAACATAATTTTTGAGATTACAGGCGTTGAAAACTGTTCTGAGGGTAAAACGATATGTAATTCTAATGAGGTAAATATGTCGAAAAATTGGATATTCACACCGAAATCCTAGCAATTATAGATAACGATATCAGCGTACAAAGTAACGTTTCGACCGCGCGGCCACGTGCTTTTCGTTTTGTACTGATTACGTCTGTTGAACTACACTTTTGTAGTATTTATTGCTTTCGTTAGTTTTGACAAATTAAGACCATTATTATTGTAACAGTTTTACTGTATAAGTCTTAAGTTTTAAGGAAATAATCAACATTAAAGAAATGACAAGTGCACGATTGCGCGGCCATAACTTCCAAGGTGAATATTTCGTAAAATATTGATCTAGAGCTTATAATTGTTTTTTCGACAATTTTTGACAAATTCAGTCTTCAATTGACAAAAAGAATTAGATCTCTAACCCAAGTAGTTGCTGAGATCTCCATGGCCGCGCAATCCTCCACGTTACGTTCGCGCGGCCAACTTAAAACCCTTATAACTTTTTTATTTTTACTTTGACAAATTTTTGGTTTGTTCCCTTCGATTTTGACAAATTTCGACAATTTTTTTGGCGAAGTTTTTTTCTGTTTGGGTAACTTGGCGGAGCAATCGTAACGCACACAGTCCAGATACTCACATTAGTGGCATGTTTTTTTTTTTTTAATATAAATTCGGTCTCTAAACAACTTTGGTTATGAACTAAGTACCTAAATCATCATTTCAGCCGAAAGACGTCCACTGGACATAGGCCTCCCCCTAGCACCGCCACTTCGACCGGTTCCGTGTTTCTCGAATCCAGCGGATACCTGCGTCCTTCACAAGGTCATCGGTCCACCTTGTAGGAGGCCTTCCAACGCTACGTCTTCCGGTACGCGGTCGCAGCTCCAGAACCTTTCGGCCCCATCGGCCATCAGTTCTGCGAGCAATGTGCCCTGCCCACTGCCACTTAAGCTTGGCAATTCTTCGGGCTATGTCGGTTACTTGGTTCGCCTGCGGATCTCTTAATTTCTGATTCGATCACGTAGGGAAACTCCAAGCATAGCCCTCTCCATTACCACTAAGTACATACTTACTCTCAAACAAGTAGATATAGTATTGACTTTTGCCCTTAACCTCGAAAGGAAGAATAAGATCTCAAAACTGTATTTAAATATCAACCAATTAAATCAATTATAGTCTTTTATAGTCATTGTCACGCATTGGTTTTTTTTTTTTTTAGATTAAGCACCTTCTGTCCAAACCAACATTTGTGATGAGAAAATAAATAAATACATTATTATTATTATTGGTCACAATACTGGATACACTTGTAATCAATATGAGGCAATTTGTTTGCTGATCGGTTGCAATGCAGGAAAAGTATCGAAAGAATCGGTATCGAGATATTTTCATTCAGTGATATTACCTTTCGCAAATAAATGAACTTAATTATCATGTCAAAACATGTGATTAATTTGAACAGCATCTACTTGGGTATGGAGATAATTAAGTCATGAAAGCTTTTCGATAAATCATCCAGTTTCTGGAAATATGGTATCTGAATGTGTAAAAAAAAAATGTATCTGTTGGCTGCTGGTTTAACCCTTTTCCAAAAAGGATTTGACAAGGCTTTCAGATTCGGCTCTAATAATCCTTCCATTTCCCAAGGGCACGTCTTCCCCGCCATTATGGCGCCCCCCGGTCTACTCTTTGATATGCAATGGTCTCTGTAGTCCCATGCAACGTGAGGCTCCAGGGGCTAGTGTGAATCTTTAGGTTCATTCGAGTAATCGAGTCTGGTTTAACCATGCTGGGGTATTTTATGCTTCAGTAGAGATTATATTGAATAGTGTTTGGGCCTCCTTTTAATCAAACAATGCCTGTGTTAGGAGATAAATTAAATTCAAGAAGGTATGTAAGTGAGGGTATGATTCTAGTGTGAATAACTAAGCGTAGTGTGTCTGTACGTGAGAGTGTAAGTTAGTGTGTGTGTGAGTGAGTGAGTGTGTTTGTGAGTCAGAGTGTAAGTGAGTGTGTGAGTGTGTATCTGCTACTTTATGTGCTCCAAAAGTGCCTCAATATGTAAGTGTCTTAATCCAATTGGTTATAATTTTTTTACATTCATAAGTTTTTTTTGTGTAGTTGTAAATTGTTTTTGTTTATTTTGTTGTATAGTTGAGCAGACCGTTTATTAAATTGCCTACAAGCAAACAAGGTTTTAGTGCGTGGACTTTGTGCTACAATGTCAGTCCTCCTTTTCCGTAGTAAGCCTGGATCATATGGCAGAGTTTTATGCTTTTTTAAGACTGATTGAATAACGTACATTTTTCTTACAGAAAGTAAATCACTAAATTTATATAAGGTCTCAGTAGGATATCTCTTATTTTTAAAGTACATTATCTTTATGAGAGCCCGTTGGTCTCACTCCACTTCTATAAAATTAGTTTTCAGTGATTCATTCAGAAATAGTATTCAATTAGTTAACAAAAATAATCTATATAATAATTAACCTCATTAAAATAAGTCTAAAGTAAACGTTTCCGAATAAAATAGTAGACACAGATTACGGAATGGTAATGGCGTACTCGTAGGCCGTAGCGGTCGAAGCTCGTACCACTAGTTTTATGACTAGGTACTGTTTAGAAAGTACATCCCTTGTAGCGCTACGAGTGCTACGAGTCTACGACCCCTATCATTGTCTTTGATTCCAAGGTTATTTATGCGCGTCTGCGCATATTTTTGTTTTGGATATAATAAGCAAATTAAATATTATAATTTTTGAATACCTAATATTTCTTAGAATTTTTTCTGTAGTTGAATGTTATTGCGGAGTAATGCCCTAGATAAATAATACACGAGGCTAATTTTTCAAAGCTAGGATAGCAAGCTTGCTGTCCATAGAGGACAACCAAAAAAGCATTGGTTTCTAGGGTTCCGTACCAAAATGGTAAAAAGGAACCCTTATGGTGAGACTAAGTCTGTCTGTCTGTCACACCTGGATATCTCAAGAACTACTAATGCTATTAACTTGAAATTTAGAATAGTTTTAGATGACGTTTGCCCAACTATTTTGTAAACAAGAAAGAAATTAAAAAATATATATCTTTTATGCAACAGGGACTGAAAGGGGGTTTTAAAAATTTTAAGTGGGGCTACTAGGGCATGTGGGGTATCATATGAAAGAGCACTGTTTGCACATTCTCAAACATTTTTGTTTTTTAGGCAGCATAGTTTCCGACTTTTCATGAAAAATGTAAAAAAAAATACATAGATAAAAATCTGAAATTATTCTATGTGATAGAAGTGTATGTAAAGATTACAGGAAAAATAAAACGATATCTCTAAATAGCACAGTTTTTCAGAAATCATCAACATCATATATACGTACGGGACCCTCGGTGCGCGAGTCCAACTCGCTCTTGACCGGTTTTTTATTTGTATAGATAGAAATATGCATACCATCATTAAATGGCGGTATGTGTCTTTGCGCTGAACTTTTATACGTCACATCTCTTGTATGTAGTACAGACGGCTACACATCAAGCTATACATTTCCAGTATAAGCTGATCTCGCATTGTGTAGGATTTCCGTACAATGAGAGGTCCGCGTACACTGGATACCACATTTCATGCAAATAAATGATTCTACCTTGATTTGATTTGAATCATTTGATTCGTAGCAGTATTGCTGCTACCCACAGTTTTTTGAATTTGTGAATGTGAGATTATTGTAGGCTTAATAAACTGTAGCTTTGTAAACCATTTTCCATTTTTGTTAAGTACTTGTTGACGGGCCTGTTACGTACCCTGCCTACACCAAATTATTTGAATAGCGACATGATAAACTAATTACGTCAATCGAATGATTCCACATAAAATCGCAATACACCATTCTGCTGAATCAACGAATTGACGCCTCGTGTCGCCGGTCGCCGAACGCTCACCTACTTCCAAATCAGCTGATGCCGCATCATCGTCTAGCAATCATCATAATTGTAATGTTAGAGATAACTAATTTTAAGCACTTCGGTACTAGCATCGTCCGAATCTAGACTTAGGGATTAGCTTAAGTTTATAATGTAGTTTTTACATAATTAAAACCTTTATTTAAATGACTTCGGTTTTCTTTAAAGTCCTCCTGCTGCCACCTTCGTAATTGGCCTACACTGTCCTCCCATACCTATTAACACTGTAACTTGAAAACATTGTAAAAGCCCATTATTTTCAAAAGAGTATCCGTGGAGTTTCTTGCCGGCTCTTCTCCATAGGAAACGACCAATTGGAACCGCACACCTAGCTTCTGACGTTTCATAAGTGCCCATGTAGACTTCTGTGAAATAAAATATTTTGATTTTGAGTACCCACCATAAATATACAGAATATAACATCACGCCTGAAATCCCCGAGGGGTTGGGCAGAGGTGCACGTATAGTAACATCTAGGTTCCACCAGTTATTTTAGGTACCATGCAAAGGAGACGAGCCTATTGCTATTAACCGGGCTTAATCCACACTTCGGGCTGCTACTGAGAAAAACTCAATAACACTATGCCCGACCTTTTTTTTTGGGTAGGAAATTATCAAATAACTTCTCCCGCTCTGGGCGGAGCGGGAGGGCGTGTCAGACTTTTACTGACTAAAATCCATCCGTGTTCCTTCCGTTGCCTGTGTGCCAGGACCACGACATCCCTCGATAACCCCCCGGATAAACTCGCCACCCTGGCAGGCATGGGCCCTAACGGACCCCGTCAGTTGGTACTGACATCACTTTGAGGCGCGCGTGGAACACAACGCGCCGTCGACCCGGGCCTGGTCCTTATCGGACGGCGAGCTACCCATCACTCACCATCCGCAAGCCCGCGCCTACGGTGGCTGACCTGTGAATCAAACCTCACGCTCAGCGGTCGCAACCATAAACCACTATAAATATAATTTAAAATAAATGCTGTTTTACCAAATAACCGTCACTTTCAACCAGTATTCGCGATCGGATTACGCGATAGTAATGATACATGTGTTAACAGCACCCATCATTTAGTTACAGCGTCCCATTTCGGAGTGGAAGCCATTTATTATTTCGGTTGTATAATTTATCTCTACCTACGGTTTCATATAAAAAATGGTTTCGTATGCTTTCTATAACAACTATACTTGAGGTCCACGATTTTCAAGTTTTTGAAGAGAAAACTTATACAACATGTCCCAGAATTAACGCACAACCTCTTAAGGGGTCATTGTACTCATCATTGTGAACAACTTTTACTATGGGACTAAACCTGAAATCGCGAAAAAGAAATCAGCTGTTCCCTACATTTTGACGAGTTATTTGAAAGGAACAGCTGATTTTAATTATTACGTTATAATTTTAATTTTGATTAAATAATTTAATTATACGTTTTTTTTTAAAGGTGCTGAAATTCAAAAGGCATTCGGTACTGCAATTTAGTAGTTTTTGCATTTACTTAATTATCAATTATTTCAAAAACCAAGATGAAGTTAATTTTAAAGTAACTCACTAGGTATTAACCGGTTTTGTTAAACCGATCGCGGAATCTCCACTTGATCCCAAGGACTATTCAATTATGATCTTTTATAATTGGAACCCTTTTTGGATGAGTAAATTGTTTTGTAAGACAAGCATCATTGAACTTAAAAATATGTAATTTTACCTTTCACTCATTATAGGTTTTGTAAATGTAAAATGAAGAAAGAAATGACTATATATAGTTTCATCATCATTTCAGCCAAATGACGTCCACTGCTGGACATAGGCGTCCCCCAAGCACCGCCACATCGACCGGTTCTGTGCTTCCCGCATCCAGCGGATACCTGCGGCCTTCACAAGGTCGTCGGTCCACCTTGTAGGAGGCCTTCCAATGCTACGTCTTTGGGTTCGCGGTCGCCACTCCAGAACCTTTCGGCCCCATCGGCCATCAGTTCTGCGAGCAATGTCTGTCCACTGACACTTCAGTTTGGCAATTCTTCGGACTATGTCGGTTATACCTTGGTCCGCCTGCGGATCTCTTCATTTCTGATCCGATCACGTAGGGAAACGGTGAGCGACCACGTTTCAGTGCCATAGGTCATCACTGGCAACACGCACTGGTCAAAGAGTATCGTCTTTATTCGAGACACTGCGGTATGTGCTATAATATCGTTTACATACCCACTGATCTTGATAAAACATAACTGTTTTCCGCGAAGGGCAAGGCAGAGGTGACCTTATAATAGGCACACCTAAATTTCGCCAGATATTAAATTATTTACTTAACAATAGACATAACGAACAAAATCGTAATCCGATACATTTGTCGTTTTCGTTTGTCGTTTTGTCGTTTGTTGTTTTTTGTTTTTGTTTTTTGTTTGTTTTGTTTGTTTGTTTTTTTATTTGTTTGTTTTTTTGTTGTGTGGGCAAAAGTCGTATGATACGCCTGCATGTCAAGTCGCATTCGTGTCCACAAAAGGAAAATATTTTCTAAGAAAATATTTTGAGTTGCGCATTACGATATTGGAAATCTCGTTAAGGTAAAACGACTGGACCTAACTTCGGTTTATTTAGATGGAGTCACTGAGAAATGACATCACAGTTTTTCTATGACATTTCTTCGTATAGTAAATGGTCCCCTATAAAGTAAGTATCTTAAAAAATCTCTTTCCTCCTTAAATTTACAAAACAAGATTTATATTTTGACATGGCCAGATGGAGCCAGTTTTTGTAATAAGAACGTAACTGTGATTGAAATACTGTTCTTTATACAAAACTGAAAACTTAGTTCGGTACTAAGTTGACAGTTTTGTGTTTAGGAACTTTACCATACTCGGAATAAAGTTCGAAATTCAATAATGGCTCCATGTTTTAAACCTGGGTCTGAAGACAAACCTTGTTACGTAATAAGGGGGTATGTGTTTAAAGTTTCATCAACCCATGTAGGTAATAGGAGAGGTGAGGGAGCGAGCCTTTTCCCATAATACAAAATCAAAAAAAAAAATTGACGTAAAAGCAGTAGGGCAGCGCTTTGACGAACGGGGCATTTATCTTAAACCCACTTATCTTGAATCTTTTACATAAGATAAACATAATAGTGACAATAAATTCTCATTTATGTTTTACATACCCCATCATATTTGTATCACTCATCAAACTGACACTTCTTGAAATATAATGGCCGAAAATTGTTCCATTTATGAAGGCGCAAAGGTTGTGAATATGAATAAAACATGAGGAGTATCCTTCAACCATAATTCATAACAGCCAGGCTATATATCTAGAAGGGAACAAAACTGATCGTTATATCTCAAAACATCGAATCATTGCCGTAATTTTGTATTTACTCGTCGAACTGAGCAATTATTTAAGGTTCCGTAGCTACAAAGTGCCAACGGGACTGATGAAGATGAGGATGGCTTGGTACTTATTAGAAGGAAACACAATCACTTTTTTTACATGTATATTCTTTGACTTTTAGACCATGACAGCAAGAAAACAAAAGCAAAAAATATAAAAAGAAATATAAGATGAGTATAAAAATATAAAAGGAGGTTGGTTACTGGTCGTCAACAGGGACCCTCTCACTAAGGCTCCGCTGTCTGTCCGTCAGTCACACGGCTGTATCTTTTGAATCGTAAATAGGTAGATACTTGCAAATCACAGTGTCTATTATGGCCGTTCTGACAACAAATAATAAAGATTAAATAAGTTAAAAATAAAAGGGGGCCCCCACATAAAAGAAACGCGTTTCAATAAACATGTAGTGTTAAATATTGTACGGTGGTACAGAACGGAACCCTTTTTAGGGTTCCGTACCAAAATGGTAAAAAGGAACCCTTATGGTGAGACTAAGTCTGTCTGTCTGTCTCTCTGTCACACCTGGATATCTCAAATGCTATCAACTTGAAATTAAGAATAGTTTTAGATGACGTTTGGCCAACTATTTTTCAAACAAGAACGAAATTTAAAAAAATATATATTTTTTGCAAAAGGGACTGAAAGCGAGTCTTAAAAAATTTAAGTGGGGCTACAAGGGCACGTGGGGTATCATATGAAAGAACGCTGTTTGCACATTCTCAAACATTTTTTTAGGCAGCATAGTATCCCTATTTTGATGAAAAATTTAAAAAAAAATACCGTTCCCCCCGTTTATCTCCGAAGCTTGCATAGATCAAAATTTGAAATTATTCTATGTGATAGAAGTTCATATAAAGAATACAGAAAAAATAAAATGATGTCTCTAAATAGTAGTCTTTCAGAAATCATCAACATCATATATACCCTCGGTGCGCGAGTCAGACTCGCTCTTGACCGGTTTTTTTATTTTATATTGTCTTAAAAATGTGGTAATATTTCATATGGATCGTCC
Source organism: Tiliacea aurago (assembly GCA_948098905.1). Taxonomy (NCBI): domain Eukaryota; kingdom Metazoa; phylum Arthropoda; class Insecta; order Lepidoptera; family Noctuidae; genus Tiliacea; species Tiliacea aurago. Next base: position 24,795,983 of record OX402585.1, read on the forward strand.
ATTATTTAGTTCAGCGAGTGACCATAATCAATGGAGGAAGCCATTACAGAGAATATATTGGGGCTGGAATGCATCGGAGCCGCCGCGCAGCGCATCAATATTGTTAAGAGTTGAGTGCGAGCAAATATGTATTTATTTATCGAATATTTATATGATTTGTTTCAAGCAGGTACCTATAGCTTATAGGTAGGTAATTAATTATCCCTAAAATAAAGTTAAATGGGATGGTGAATAATTGGTATAGTCCCATCTCTTCCCCTTCCCATCTCTTATAGTTATAACAGAACATCACGCCTTGTTTCCCCGAAGGGTTGGGCAGAGGTGTACCTGTAGTACACCCACATTTCGCCAGTTATGTTTAAGTCCCATATAATAGGGGGCGAGCCTATTGCCATTAACCGGGCACAAATCAACTGAGAAATCCCAGATAGAATAACCCAATATCACTTTGCTCGACCCGGGAATCGAACCCATGCAGGCCCTCATCCTCACCCAGTCAGTCAAAATACAAATTATAAAAATATAACTTATCAATTCCTACTTATGAGAAGAATCATCCACAATACAAAATGGGAAACAATTTAAAAGGACAACTTATGAAAAATAAAATAAAACGCCGCTCCCAAACAAAAATAAACCACTGCGGCTGCTCTATCTTAAATTACCCGAGATGCAACATAATCTTTTTGAAACAAACCAGACACAAAAAAGCGAGCAATCTTCCAAGTTTCAACAAATTGTAATCGAACGTTAATTTGTCAATAAAATCGCCTTTTAGCACTGTGAAGCCATAAATATACGTACAAAAGAAAAGGGATCTGATATCCGATTGTTTCTCCTTACTAAAGGCATGGCGAACCACTAACATTCATATGCCGAAGCCTTCCGTGGCATACCGCAGCTTCCCGTGGTATGCTCAACTCCACTTTATACGATTTCACCGAAATGCGAGTGCTAAGATTATGAAAATAATGTCCAAAACCGCTTACGAAAATCCTTTGCCATGCCATGCCGCGCCGCAGTGCAGCCTGGGCTTTATATCTACTTATCTCGTTGCATTAACTCGGGGGCAGTAATTTAATCCAAGCTAGGAATCGAAGCTTGTTCTGTTCACCTCACACGTCGATAAAATCCGCTATAATATACCATGGCGGATTTTATGAGGTGACGAGTAATTTTGTTCAAAATACTTTTGACCGATTAAAGAGTAAAGGAGGACGTTTCTGCGAAGTAATTCATTATATTATTGGTAGTACCTCACAAACAAGTTGTGCGGATTCTTTTGAAGAATTTTGGCGTCAACCACTTGGCAAATCCTTGACAAAACAAAACAATATGCTTTGCACCTACGCTAATTAGCTCTAATAAGAAAAAAAACCGGCCAAGTGCGAGTCGGACTCGCTCACGAAGGGTTCCGATCTATAAAAATGGCAAAAAATCTCTTTTGTTGTATGGGAGCCCCCCCCCCCCCTTTATATTTGTTTCATGTTAATTTAATTATTTATTTTTAAAGTGAATATATAACTAAATATTCTGTGAATATTTCAAGTGTCTACCTGTTGCCGTTAACAGTAAAGAGCAAAAACGAGCAAAAAACCACGTTTGTTGTATGGGAGCCCCCTTAAATATTTATTTGATTCTGTTTTTTTAGTATTTGTTGTTATAGCGGCAACAGAAATACATCATCTGTGAAAATTTCAACTGTCTAACTCAGACAGACAGACAGACGGCGGAGCCTTAGTAATAGGGTTCCCGTTTTAACCTTCGAGTACGGAACCCTAAAAACAGCTCATCGACCTTTGTTACAAAGATGGACAGGTGTCGGAATAACAAGCAATATGTAATAGATTAGGTACTAACTTATACGGTAACCATTGGTCCCGCAAATGATAGCCTTTTGCAGATCTTTGACAGTCAGAAGCCCGAAAGTCCAGTATTAGGTACTTAGGGATATCGCATTACCCAGTAACTGGGTTGTGGAGGTCAGATAGGCAGTCGCTAAGACACGAATAGACTGACCGAGCCAAAAATGCTGAAGTTTCTTTACCTATCAGCAAGAAAACTATCAATGGAAACCAACTTTCACAAAGTAAAAAGCGTGTCGACTTTAAACCCACGCAAGATTAAACGGCGCTTAATTCGTAACAAAACAATTATTTCCTTTAATTAATACGGCGAGACACAACACAAACGAATTGTGTTTTTCGTGTCGAATACAAAAAATAACATTGAACTTGAGATGTTGAAAGACTGGATTCAATTCCACACATTTTTTTGTAAGCGCACGACACAAACTTGCTCCATATTCACTCCAACTCTAGCTTGACCTTTTCCAATAATGACAACGGAGAAAAAACTGGAACCTACTATGTATTTCTGCTCTGCGATGAATGGTAATACATGATAAATGTTTTATAATTAAAATATAATATATATAATCATATAAGAACTCTGAATTCGGAGAGCAATCATTTCCAACAACATCGCATGGCAATTTAAACTATAATAACTTTCGAAAATGTCAAAAAAATCTATAATATTTATTTATTTATTATAATATAACCCAGTGCCAAAAATATTTGGGACCGTTGAAATAAATAAAAAAACAAGAACAACTTTGGAGATCGCTCTGGGACTGCCAAATGCGATTTAAAAAAAAACCAAACAGGCCGAATTAAATAATGACTTCATTCCTACGTCGGAAAAAAGTATTGGTCTTGAGTCGGAAATAATATGGTTATTGAAAAATTCAACCACTTTAATTAAGAGCAGAAAATTCATTAAAGTGTTTTTCAATGGCTCTTCAATGTACCAGCTTCGTTGTACCAATAAAGGCTTTACGTACAATTTTTAAACTATTATTTAAGTAGACATTCCACATTTTGCAAAAATCTTAACGACTTACCATTAAAAAAAAAAATTTGTTTATTCAGATTATTAATTTATAGACATAATAATTTACTTCTGCCAAACTGCTCAGCAGTTTGTTGGCAGACATAGGTCCTTTTTTTATGAAACAGCTAAAACGAAAAATATAAAAAATTCAACATTGTAGGTAAACCATAAACGGAATTCATTAAAAATAGGTAATAAATTTCATCAAACCAGTGAGTAATTCTTAATATTTATCGTTAGTCGTTAAAACGGGATGTTTGGCTATTAACAGGTAGAAACCGTTTTCTCCTTTTATTATGCCGAGATGTTAATTTATGCATACATTTATTTAGTATTTTTAATATTTAAAAGTGTGTCATGTGTTAATGGGCTTAAAATTAAAATATAAATCTTTATTTATAAATAAAGTCAGCTTTTGTTAGAAGGATTTTTGTAAAAGCTCTGAATGTGATGTGACAAATGATGGAGTAAAACTAAATGCCTAATTACTAACTAATTACATCATCTCAATGATATTATATTAAACAGATACGTTATACACTCACAAAACAACCGAAAAAAGTGTTCCGCGCAGCAGCGGCAGCACACCTATCCACTTTTCATTAATTTTACATTTCACCACAAGTAAAAATGATGGCTTGATAAAAACAACGAGAAAAAAAGAGACAGCTAGTGTTGTCACTTGCGCGTGAATGTAAACAAACATTATTCTGGCCACCAATCACCGAATGTTGGCATCACAGACTAACAAATACGTCCCAATTAGGACTTTTTCGTGTCTTCACGATTGCGCGCTCACAACATATCTGTTTAATATAATATCATTGAATCATCTTATCATCTCCCTAACCTTTCCTTTTCACAAACTATATTGGGGTCGGCTTCCAGTGAAACCGGATGTTACTTCATAGTCATTAGTAAATATTTCTTTTGCAGTTCATGAGTCATGCTCATGAGACATCTTACCTTTTCATCTACTTAGTACGTATTGACACGGGGTCATTAAATGAAAGGCGTATCTACCTATTTGGTATTAATCTCGTAATTATTTCAATCTTTAACATTATACATCATGACGCACTCTGATGGCTCCCCATGCTGACCCTCAAAAATTGTCTATCTTCTAAATATGAAATAGTAGATTATTAACCAAGGGGATAAAGCAATGTCTTCTGTCGCGGATGACGATTTAAATCGCGAGCGTAACGAAGGACTCGAGTTTTACTCCCGAGCGTAGCGAGAGTATTAAAAACTTAAATCACGATCAAAGCGAGAGATTTAAGACGAGTCCTGAGTTTAGCGAGGGATTTAAGTTCACCCAAGACTAAGACTAAGATTTGCGAAAAAATTTACACAATAATAATATGAGATAAGCATTTTAGAACATCAACTTATTTATAAAAATAAATTAAAATAAACTTAACGTTTATGTATTTGAAGAAAACAAAAACGCGGCAAATTCCTAGACCTTTTTTTTTTGTCGGAAAAGCAACGGCATCAAGCTCATACGGCCTCGTCGGTTTTCGTAATTTTATTTAATAATCATAACTGCATAATAAATGCGTATTCCTTTTTCAAAAAATGTATAATGCTTTATATACAAACTCAATGGTGTTAACACAGATGTAGTTCAATATAAATTTCGGTAAATATTCCAAATTTAAATCACATTCTCCCCCTAGAGGATGAATGAAATTCAGTACAATTTTCTTTCCATGTTTTTAACAGATTAAAAATGACTATTGTTATGTTCGCTTTTTGTGGCATAGAATGTCACTTTTTTGAGCAAGTGGTACGAAAATAGTGTTTATTTGACCTTTAGAAATATTAGACTGTAAGCTTTCTGAAGAATAAATTAATAAATAATATTATGCTATCATCTTACAAAATACTCGCGGAGCTTGGCACGGAAACATCATAAAGGCCCTACAGTACCTATTACCTTAAAAAAAAAACTTCAATGAGAACCGATCATTAGTTCACAAATTAACAGACTCATCATAGCTCGCGTGTAGAGTTCAATGATCAGTCACCATAACATTAAAACCGTTTACCCAAAGACAAGATCCGCTGATCTATAGAGCAAATATCTCAATAAAATCGATTAATAAACCGATCCATCACAATTTATTACAAAAGAAAACATTAAATCCTAGCTATATTTATTTCAAACACTAATAATAATCCGGACTGAGTATAACTTATCGATTTTCGAGAAAAGGTCAACAGCCATAAAATTAAAGTCCTCGAGATTTAGAGAATAGAAAATTAAATTGGTAAAATAAGATGACAAAAAGTAAGACACTAATGTATTGAAAATATCGCGGGCACTTCGCGGCTGCCAAACATGGCGAACGAAATTTACATTACAAAGCGTAAAATTACCATCTGCCGTTCTTTCTCGTTGTTAGGGCTGACAGTTTCAGAGTCCCTGAACAAAGAATTGATTTTGGTTTACTATGCAGCTGGCTTGATAAATATGCACAAGAAAACGTTTTTACAGAACTTACAGCTGCAATACTAGCATATTATTGTCGCGTTATTATTGGCTGTGTGGTGCCGGACGTAAAGCACCACCCTATTTCTTCCCATGGGTGTCAAAAAGGCGACTAAGGGACTTACTAGAGAATGGGCAGCAAGGTTCTCTATGCATTTTAACACCATATTGCGATCTCCAAACCGTCTGCCACGATTACGTCACCCCCCCCCTCCTTTTGGGGTAGGTCTATGTCCAGCAGTGGACGTCTTTCAAGGAAGGTATGAGCATTCATCACCACGCTTGCTATGATCGGCTGGCAATTAAAGACTTATATTAACTAAAAGTCCAAGTTTTCCTCCACCGACGCGACGCTTCAACGTCAGTAATGAAAGCTAGATTATTTTATTAAGGTTAATGAACCATGAACACTGTCTCCGAAACTAGAAAAAATACATAAAATTCTAAATAACTTCGTTTCGGAAGAAGATCTTTCTGTGATCTACAAACATCTAAGTTATTCGAGAAGGCGACTTTTTGTGTTTCAACAGGGCCTCGAAAGTGAGGTGCTACGCTGTTCGCCATTACAATGAGTGACATAAGTTCCAATGATACAAGCATAATAACTAGATGTGTGGGTGCAATATGTACTGACATGTGGGCTTAACAACCAGTGCTACACGGAACTAGAAGCAGTTTGGAGCCAACGAATTCCTAAACTATGGCCCTGGATCTATTTTGCACCAGCCTAGGTACAACTCTAGTTAGTTTGCCTAGAATGCAAAATATATTTTTGGCCAAAAAATCAACATTTCCATACAACGTGGCAATGCTGCCAGCCTTTTTAACAATTATCCTATTGACAGCGATGCGGACGATTTTTTTGATGCCCTATGATTCTTTTCCCTCCCTTTTTTATAAACATGTACATATTATTATTATTTTCCTTTATTTCATTATGTACAATTGTACATACACATCATATTTTTAAATATTAGTAGGTATGTTAAAAAAATAAATAAAAAAATAGTAGGTACCTAGTCCACCGGTATCAGGAACTGGGTCCAAGCTACCTGCGGTCAGGGCTCCAGAGAGAGGAACCTCCTTACAATGCGAGCCGTGTCCAGAAGTACCGCGTCAATCAAGTCCTTAATCCAGCTGCCCAACGAGAGCCTCCTTAGATGTTGGTCGAGGCTCTTGGCAATTTGTTTACGTTTAAAAGAAAAGAAAAAAAAAATAAGCTACTGGCTGATACGACTATCGGCACCGGCACAGTGATCACCGAGTCTTTATTATTATTATTGGTAATCTATTAACTATATGTAAATATTATGTATTGATAAAATATTTATTTATAATATTTTATCTGTTTTGGTCGCGTGTGTAAGCGTCCCATTCACTCTGACAGTAATACATTCACTTTGACAGTAATACCAGAGTCGATAAACTTGAAAATGTTTCTGACACGTTTTTTGTTTCATGAGAACTTTGGCCTATATGCATAACAGGCAGTCATGCATACTCAGCCTATGTTCCCACTGCTGGGACACAGGCCTCCTCTATTCGAAAGCTAGTGGGCTGTAGGTAATCCACCACGCGGGCCCGGTGCGTTTTGGTAGATGTCACATGCATGTTTTCGAATGTTTGGTTCTAGGACACCATGTTTTCCTTCACCGTTTTGAGAGCAGTGGTGATGAAATTATTTACACAAAGTAAAGCACCTCTCTGGGTTCGAACCCACGACCTACAACTCCTAAATCGGCGCTGTTACCACTGGGCCACACTGCATGTTAAAAACTGTCAGTTTTTTTTTTATTATTTATTAATTCATTTATTCAGTAATACAGTTACATTTTTATACATATAAGTTGGCGCAAACATAAACTCATTAGAGTTTTACCGTGCACCAAAATCAAAATCCAATAATAATAATAATAAATTAAAAAATATATATTTTAATATATTTAAATTACTACAACTTTACTTACTACCAACTACACACTAACTACTAACTTTACTTTACTTTTACTGTTTTTTTTTTATAGACATATATATTTTATTTCGTTTTAATTCATCCTAGCTTGAAATGTTCAAATTATTGGTAGGTTACCTACTAGTAGGTACTTCAGTAGATACGATATTTTGAGTGTTCACATTTTTTGTAGGCACTTTTTACAGCGCTTGATTCTACGATTCTTGGTATATATTTCTAAATGACAATTACCTATTCCGCCATCGTACGAATGAGATGACAAAACCAATGGGCACGTGGAACAAGGTCCTAGCGCCATTACGTGCCAGCCCTACCTGATAGGTATCACATCACATGAAACGGACGGCATATCATCTTTTTTTTAAATTAAAATGTCAGCCACTTTAAGTTGTTTTAATATTATTACCAGTCCCCGTTTGTTTGTCAATTCAGTTGTGTTCTCTTTTGTTTATTAGCTGTTAACACACCCGGTTCCCGGTACTTAATCGGCTCTTGACTTTTTTTATGAACGGTAAACTTTAAATATTCATATTAAAGACTTATAACTCAAGACACAAATGGTTGGACTCGAATAAAAATAGACGTCGCGAAATTTTTTATGGATCAATAAAATTTTAGAGTCGGTGTCGATATAGTGCTGTCGCATTTCCACGTTGAAAATAAGTATTAATCAGATAGACAGCTCTTATTCAATGACTGAATCTCAGTTTAGTATCCTTATTTTCAGTTTATTAAAATTGTACAACATAAAATAATCAAGTGACAAGATAATAGTCGACGTGCCTTTTTAATGCCCGGAGTTCATCGCTCACCGCGGTTCATTTAAATTAATTTTAAAACACTTAAATAAGTAGCTGCCTATACTTGAGAATGCATATATAAACTTTATTGTCTTGGCAAACTCGATAAATTCGTTATTTCTAAACTCACCTTGTTAGAAAACTCCAAGGAAAAAAATCACACAGCCTTGTATTCACTATAATCCCGATGGTGTTGCACGTGGTACTGGCACAAGTATTGTCAAAAACACCGAATTGAAAAAAAAAACAAATGAAAAACTATTCTAAATTCAAACGGCGCGCGTAACCACAGAAATGTGTCAGTGGCGCGTCGCGGCGGACGGCCTAGGCACTAAGCGTGTATAGAATATTAATGGGGGACCAAAATCGAATTTATCGAAATTTTGAGAACGGTAGTGCCGCATCGGTGGCGAGATTTTGAATGGCGCGGCGGGCCGCTGTACATCCGAGACTGGCTAACAAAGCGGCATGCGGCAGGACATCGACTTTATAAATTGATTTTGTCCAACACGACGTAACTGTACCCTCGCTGTAGATTCGGCTAAATAGATGTCTCTTGGATGCCCTTAATAGTTTCTAACTATTCGAATAAGTACTATCGCTAATTAATGGTTTACAAACTCGTCTATCTAGAGATTCCTCTTGCACCTATTTTTAAAAGGTAATTATCACTTTGGTATTATTTTCATTGGTAAGTAAACCTAATGTTTAAAATTCTTTTATTGTTTTAGAATACGTTTTTTAATTTGACATTTGAAATCTTTAATGTTTGTTTTTTGAGTTTGACATTTGCACCTGTCAAATAACTATCTGGGATTCAAAAGATTCAAAAACGAACTTTGGTTGGCTTTAAGTAACACCTAACTCAATGTAAATATTAGGAAAAAGCCGGCCTTCACAAATAAATACATTGATGTGGCCTGTACAAACTACGGATGTGTGCGAACTGCGAATATAAAAGGCTTACAGAGACTATCGATCGTACTTACATCATTCGATTGAATCCCCATACTCCCCATGCACTGACGTCATCTATTCATTTCATAAATGCTATGCGATTTAATTCTGAAACACCTTTACAAGTCAAAAACAAATTATGTTTTATAAAACCGGCCAAGTGCGAGTCGGACTCGCGCACGAAAGGTTCCGTACCATTATGTATAAAAATGGCAAAAAAATCACTTTTGTATGGGAGCCCCCCTTAAATATTTGTTTTACATCACAGATCTGTGAAAATTTCAACTGTCTAACTATCACGGTTCATGAGATACAGCCTGGTGACAGACGGACAGACAGACAGATGGCGGAGCCTTAGTAATAGGGTTCCCGTTTTACCCTTTGGGTACGGAACCCTAAAAACTACATGAGGTCGGTGTTTCCTATCCGACTAAGTACTCTGAGACCAGAACAAACACACACTTCACAGAGTATTTTAGAGTCCAGACATAATCTTGGTCAGCGGTCTTAAGAGGACCATGCAGATTAGCGTCTTTTGAGGAAATAAATGTGAGTGGACCTGTCCAGCCAGTGCACGCATTTATCAGAGATAATAATAGAGAAGCATATCACTTGTCTGCGGTCTGGAAGTCTTCGTTCTTGGTGCGGAGCATGTGCCAGCATACCCCGTAGTCTCGAGTCTCATGCATGCAGCAGGAGGAATCATTATCATCATCCACAGCCCGACTTCACCCAGTGCTAGGTATAGGCCATGCAGGGGGAATTGTGAAGTTTGAATCGTTAGGAATCCGATAAAACCTCCGTACTACTTCTGGACAGGAACGGCCTGCACCTGGTGACGGGGACCATCACGGGACACTGCTCACTAAAACAACCACTTTCACACAATAGGCATAACGGAGAGTCCTCTGTGCACGGCATGCATGAAGGCTGAAGAAACCATTGCGCATGTGCTGTTTGAATGCACAGGCGTCATACCAATCAGAACAGAAACCCTCGGGTCATCCAGATCCTTCACAGACATAATATACAGACCAGGAGACCAAATCAGCTTCTAGAGGGAGGTGGGCTGGTTGGAATAACCAACGACGGCCGCCATGGGCCACGCGCAATGGTCCACATGAAGGACTAAGTGTGAAAACCAAACCCTCAAACATAGAACATAGATCCCTCCGTTCACTCCAGGCGGAAACCAAAAATCTTCGATCTTCCTAAACCCGGAAATGGCAGTTGAAGGAAGGTCTCATTAATTCGATTAAAGCAAATCATGTAGGTACGTATCTACCTGTCTATCAATCACGTCGTAAAATTAATCCATAATGACTTAATGAGTTTGAACTCGTAGACTCAATAATGTCTCACTTAAACGGTAGGTACCCAACAAATTCCTACCTACAACATCTTAATTTGAAAGCACCACTAATCTGCTGGACAAATATTTGTACCTACTCCACTAACAAAGAACACACGTGCTTTACATAAACCACTTTATCTAATTACATACCAAACTACCGCACTTCAATGGTCAATGACGGGAGTTGGTAAACAGCGGTCAAGAGCTGACTGAAGTGGTGTGAGTCATGCTGATGCGTGACCACAGAAATACTTAGGAAAATATCTTTAGTAGGTACAGACATGCAAACTGTCTGTCCAGTACTAATGTAAGAACTAAGAAACCAACCATTGAAACTGTATTACTGACTGACGCAAATAACTAAAGCATGTCACAGCCGCTACATCAGCTTTGAGTGTGCCCAAGAACTCCACGACCTCATTCCACCGGCCCCCTTCTATTATCGGACATCCAGACGCACTGCAGGTTACCATCCCTTCCTTGTTGCTATTCCACCAATTCGCACTAAGCGTTTCCAAATGCCTTTTATAATGCGCACAGCAAAGGAGTGGAACTCTCTGCCTACGTCTGTTTCCGAACGCATACAACCCTAACCTCTTCAAAGTTAGAGTGAACAGGCTTCTTCTGGGTAAGCTCACTCCATCGTCGACTTTGTCTCTGTCATCTCTGCCCTAGACTAAGGTCAAGAGCAAATCCATCCTAAAGAAAAAAAAAAAAAAAGCTGAAATGTAAAATCGGCAAATCTACCTACTCTCGTTTTGTGAATTAGAAGTCAGAACAGAAGAACAAAATTCAATGCAAATAGATACATAAATTAAAGATTATTTATTAGTTTTGTGAGGTAGGTACTAAACGCAGAGATACCCCGCGTCCTAATCAAAATGATAGTTCGCGCCTCAGATTATACTATTCTATAATCTGAGGTTCGCGCAAACCGATCTCGATCGACCATCGCGTTCATGTCACTCATTTGTTCGGGAAACCTGAAGGCGCTAGCGCACGATCACGCTTTCGTGTTTGCTGAACAAAATAAACGCATCTATCGCATACTCGCGCGATGATCACGTTGATTAGGACGCGGCCTTAGCATATTCCGATAACCAGCGTCAGTTACTGGTCATTTGGAATTTTTGCTGAACTGGGCCTATTTGGCGCAGCCGTGAAGCACACTTTCCTGATAATGTCTTACATCGCATTTACACTTTGTATTTTTTTTTAAGGGATTAGGCGACTGATTTTTGTTAAATCTCAGCCTACTAGCAACCATCATAAAATCACACGCTTTACGATTATGATGATGTGTTCTGTCCAAGAAAAAAGGACATCCAATCGCAAACAATTGACCCTGTTGTCAAAGATATTCTCTGAATGAAAGGCAAGCATGCAGCTGAGATGAGAATGCTAAGAAGATTTTCGTTGTGGTGTTACGCAAATGGATAGAATCAAATCAAATCGTTTATTTTTTGCCAACATGGGTAGGAGTACACTTATTGCCCCTAAAATGGACGCTTTGGCAGAATCGTAATAAGATCTGCGTACAATTCATAACCCGCAATTCATTTGTTTGACAGTTTTTTAAAGAGTTTCGTAAAATGGTCCACTAATTAAGAATTGCTAACAAAGTCTAATGTCAAATAGCAGCTGTCAAACAGATGAATTGCGGGATGTAAGAATTGTACCTACGCGGATCATATCTGCCAAAGCGTCCATTTTAGGCCCCCTGTTGTACAAGTTTTGATAGTGTTCTCCATGCTCTTCCGTCACTTGAGCATGCAAAATTTACACATAAATCTACTATACTAATCTACTATCAAAATACAAAATTATTAAATTGGAAAATCATTTATCTTTCAAGGTCAAGAAGTATCTAAAAGTCAATAATTAAATAAAAGTGATAAGTCCTAGATAAATAATTGTCAGTTACACAATGTCATTTCTACTATTGAATAACTGATCAATATTATTGGCCAAAAGGATTCCCTTTTAGATACTCCTTCACACTGTAAATACTGTAATAGCTACTCGTACCTACATTTTATCAGTTAGAAATTCCTTTAGCTTTAGAATAAGAAATGAGTCCAATGAGAGTGAGTGAAGTCTAAAAGTGACACCGATGACTGGACGGTTGTCATGGTATTGTGATGCGGAGGAATGAGGGAAATGTCGCCAGGAAAGTTTTGAGTATAAATGTGGTAGCTATACGAGTAGGGGATGACCTAAGAAACGTTGGATAGACTGTGCGGAAGATAATGTGGCCAAAGATGGACATGTTGCACCAACCCCGAGTAAATTGGAATAAGGGTAGGAGAATGATGATTTTTTTTTAGGGTTCCCCACCAAAATGGTAAAAAGGAACCTTTATGGTGAGACTAAGTCTGTCTGTCTGTCACACCTGGATATCTTAAGAACTACTAATGCTATCAACTTGAAATTTAGAATGGTTTTAGATGGCGTTTGCCCAACTATTTTGCAAACAAGAAAGAAATTAAAAAATATATATCTTATTTGCAAAAGGGACTGAAACCAAAAAAATTAAGTGGGGCTACTAGGGCATGTGGGGTATCATATGAAAGAACGCGATTTTTTTTTAGGCAGCATAGTTTCCGACTTTTGACGAAAAATTTAAAAAAAATACCGTTCCCCCCTTATCTCCGAAGTTTGCATAGATAAAAATCTACAATTCTAATGTGATAGAAGTTTATGTAAAGATTACAGGAAAAATAAAACTCTCTCTAAATAGCACAGATTTTCAGAAATCATCAACATCATAATTATATACGTACGGAACCCTCGGTGTGCGAGTCCGACTCGCTCTTGACCGGTTTTTTTTAAGTAAAACTTATTTTCGCACGCTTGACTTGGGGAGTAAGCTGGTGAATGCGTGACGAGAGCATTACGGCAAGAGGCTACGGAAGTTGTTTAAATAAACATGGAACACACCGCGTCACCACCGCGGGCCGTCCCGCTTTTAATAGGTATTTTTTTTTAATTCACTCTGGCTGATTATACACTCACAAGACCGCAGCTTTTTTTAAGTAATACTTCTTGTGCTAGCGCACGGCGATTTCTGTTTTACTTCAGACGTGTGGCCTTAGCACAATCGTTTTTTTTTTTAATCTGCTGTAGGTACATGATATTTTGTGCCTTTAAATCTGTCCTAAATAAATGTATTGTTAGAAGAATAAAGAAGTTGGAAGGAACGAGAGGCGTGGCCACCCCAGCTGCGTTAAGAGTGGGGATAGTTCGCGGCAACTGCAGACCGCGAAGAGCACACGCTCTCTTTTGAATCGACAGCCGATGGCGACGGACGTCTCTCCACCTCAGTATCGTATTTTCTCAGTGCCAAGTGAAAAGCTAATTGCTCGTTAATTCTATTAGTTTGCTAGGTTTTTCTCTATTAAGTTTTGTTTGTTACAAATAATAAATACAGTTGATTGGTTGTGCGTATATTTTTTAATAAACCTGCTTCTGATAGATAATATCAGAAGTGGGATACGCCACGAATCGCCTGTACTGCTTGTAGCTGTTCTGACTATCGCTTTTTATAATAATTTGTTAAGATTTTGTGATAACTGTTTTTTATAAATACCGCCACATAGATTCATAAAGTAACGGTTACTTTTTTTCTATATTGGAAGATAGAAAATCTAGTACTAGACAAAGGAGGTCATGTGTAACGACACGTGATGCTTTAGAATCTATCCTTGGCCGATTAAATGCGATTGAGAGTGGAATGAGTTCCTCGTCAGCGGCGGTGGCGACTCCTGCGCCATTGAACCCCGCCTTTATTAACCTCTTTTACTTTGGAAGTGCAGATTCATGATGTGGAAGGTGCCGGTAGCGTTGTGGGTACCTACTGCGACGTCGCCGGATCACCCACAAGCGTCGGTGACACATAGGGACACTACCGTGTATGATGTAGCGAACAGGATCGCGGGAGCATTGTCGTCTTTAGTTCAAGTAAGATCCAACCAATATTACGTTTTGATATTTTGATCCGTCTGTGCATGATTTTGACGTTTGGTGTACGGAAGTTGATCGGGCTCGAGTAACAAATAACTGGTGATAATGAGTGTATTTCTCGAGTCGGAGCTTGTTTAAAGGGTGACGCTAAATAATGGCTCAATGTGTGGTTCTGCAACGAACAAACTTGGGAGTCATTTTAAATCCGAATTTAGAGCAATTTGTCCACGATGCGTGGAAATCGCTGGCATGGCACAAGATTTTAAAAGAGTTACGGTTGAGTTTCTTGCCCATTCTTCTCCATACGAAACTACCTTTCGGAAGGGGCGACTAGCATCAATTCTATTTTTTTGTAAATATTGACGTACAAAAGTGCCTTATATGGGTCTATTTGAAATACAATTTGACTTTGACTTTGCATACTATTTGATGTTATTCGATAAAATATGCAACTTACGCGGAATATGCACGTCACTGAGGGTAATAAGAGGTCTACGTACATATTAGTTAAGACTGCTAATTTAAAATGTTTGCAGTAAATTAGGTCATAAGCGTATTGATTTCCGAAAAACCCTTAAACTGATTCGAATCGATTACTTTTTATAGAGCCTAGTATACTCGCAGTAGTGAAGGACAAAGATTGCTTGTTTGCACATTTTGTAAAAAGACTGGGCAGTCCATAGATTTGTGATTCGCTAAACAACGTTCAGAAACGAACAAATAAATAAACAAACGTCAACTTTTGTCGCAACGTAAAATTGCATAGTAGCAATGATATTATTTCAGCTGATACTTTTTGATCAATAGTGTAATTAATTTCTCAATCTACCTTCAAATATTTTATTGTTAAAAAGATAATTATCTGCGTCGCAATCTATTCTTGGATTGGGTATCCAAATAGTAGAATCGGCTTTTTGTGTAACCTAAATTGTCAAATTTAGTGAAATATCATTGGAAGTAGATATGTTTTTGTTATTCCTGCCTAACGGTAGTATTAGCACTTTGTTTGGTCAGTGGGTCGTCTTAGGAGAACGGACGTATTACATCATGAAGAAGTTACTTATGAACTAAAAAAAAAAAAAAATGAGCGAGTGTTGAGAAAATTAATTAAAGTAACAAACCTCTCTCATATTTATAATATTTGTCCTTTCAATTTTAATGCCTTGAATACTTTGATTGATGTTTCAGTGAAGGTCAGGTACGGCCGAGTCAGAAAAAGTAGGTGCATTCATCCCGATATTTGTTATCCGTAATGAGGAGCTCGTGGCTAAGTAATAACAGCCGCACGGGTCGATCCAGCAGGTTAAGCTACGCCTGCCTGGGTTGGTCCGTAGATGGGTGACCATCTTTACACACCGAGACTTTTCCGTGTCTCGGAAAGCACGTTAAGCTGTTGGTCCCGGATGTCATTCGTGGATCTTTGAGTCGTTACGGGTCGTCCGAAAGTCTGACAACCGGTCTTACCAAAGGGTATGGTATTACCCAGTTACTGGGTGGTGGAGGTCGGGTGGGCCATTGCTTCATGTGAAGTACTGGTGTTTGGCTGCATCTGGTTGGACTGGAAGCCGACCCCGGGAGGAGGCTAGGCAGATAGGCAGGCAGATTGATGTGTTATCCGTATAATGATCTCGAGTATTATAAATGTGCTCCTAGGGCTAGGCCTGAAATCACGTCTATTATTATATCCCGAAGGTTCCAGTGTCTTTCTTTCATAATGAGCACGATCACGTTTGAATCGATAAAACATAATTTTAGACATAATTTTGTGTAATTTATGGTTTCCTGGCTTACGGTCGTTTGAAAAGAGCCTTCGAGCTCGCCTCACCAATCAACCTTGGTCAAACCACAGTCAGTTATCCATCGTCCACATGAACGTGTTAGGTCCATTACCTAAGGTTTCTAAAGGATTCAAGTTCATTCTAATAATGTTTGACGCATTTTCGAAATTTTCGTTACCATTACGTAACAAAGCGGAACGTTACTGTCGCAGAGTTCTGCGTGAGGAAATAAATAACAAACAACCTCGTACTATAAAGTAGCAGATTTTGTCTTTGCTATTAAGAGTTCACAGAGCTCGGGAAAATTGGTCTGGTATGCGTGGGCCATACAAAATAGTCACAGAGTTTGCCATACCATAGATATGATACATACGAAATGAAGTTGTTGTTCGGATCCTTTGGCAAGCGCACCCAAGCAGCAATAAAGATTCAAGTTTTATGTGACAGCTGTGCTGCTGGGGAGTTTGTTGCGCCACTTCTTCTTCCCAGCTAAAGCACTAGGAAGTGGTGAAGGGTGGGCGTTTTTGGGGGACTGTCTCAAGTAATTTTTGACGTTCGTAAAGTGCTGATTCTCAGCCGAGTTTGAATAAATGATATTTGATTTTGATTTTTTAAGCATCCGAATACAGATAGTGGCATTTTGAATTGAGGCCGGACACCTGTGATGCTTTCTTTGATAGTAAGTAGGTATGTGTATTTGTGACGTTTTTCCATTGGGGGCACTCGTCATGGCAGACCCTTATGCTTGAAAATGTACGGGTATTCGCTTTTTCAAGCATAAGGGTCATAAGTTTACTGTTATAAAGGCAGTTCTTGTGGCAGATGTGATTTTGTCACATTCAGGTGCTCGCCGAGCCCTAGCAGACGTCTTATGACGTGGTGGTATTCATTTACCTTCAGGATCTTGGTGAGCCCTGGCAGACGTCTTATGACGTGGTGGTATTAATTTACCTTCGGGTGCTCGCTTAACCCTTGCAGATGTCTTATGACGTAGTCGTATTCATTTACCTTCAGGAGCTCGTTGAGCCCTGGCAGACGTCTTATGACGTGGTGGTATTAATTTACCTTCGGGTGCTCGCTTAACCCTTGCAGACGTCTTATGACGTGGTGGTATTAATTTACCTTCAGGAGCTCGTTGAGCCCTGGCAGACGTCTTATGACGTGGTGGTATTCATTTGCCTTCAGGTGCTCGTTGAGCCCTGGCAGACGTCTTATGACGTGGTGGTATTAATTTACCTTCAGGAGCTCGTTGAGCCCTGGCAGACGTCTTATGACGTGGTGGTATTAATTTACCTTCGGGTGCTCGCTTAACCCTTGCAGACGTCTTATGACGTGGTGGTATTAATTTACCTTCAGGAGCTCGTTGAGCCCTGGCAGACGTCTTATGACGTGGTGGTATTCATTTGCCTTCAGGTGCTCGTTGAGCCCTGGCAGACGTCTTATGACGTGATGGTATTCATTTACCTTCAGGTGCTTTTTGAGCCCTGGCTGACGTTGTGTGACGTGAGATTAATTTACCTTCAGGCTTTGTTAACAGATATTGACTGAGATAGAGATATTGATGATCCCTGACTGATATTGTCTGACTTGCATGATGGCAGAGGCCCGGAACTCTTGTCATTTGAATTGTGAATGAATGTCAGATAAATTTAATAGCATGAGTATGTATGACTGATTGATCTATTTCCCCCCTTGTGTTATTTTGATAGTTCATATTTATGCCAGAGATGTATAATATATATTATATATATTAATATGATATATATCAATATAATATGGTGTATAATGACCATAGCATGGTTATGGAGCGCTCACATAGCTATGTTATGGGAATGAAAGCTGAATGATTGGTTTCATTGCAGTTATTAGAACATAATACTTACGAGGCTTAATGAGATGTTTTTAACATGCTTCAGGTGACCAAGAAGCGGACGAGGACGTCTCGCAATCAGGAACGGCCGTGTTAGAAGAATAAAGAAGTTGGAAGGAACGAGAGGCGTGGCCACCCCAGCTGCGTCAAGAGTGGGGATAGTTCGCGGCAACTGCAGACCGCGAGGAGCACACGCTCTCTTTTGAATCGACAGCCGATGGCGACGGACGTCTCTCCACTTCAGTATCGTATTTTCTCAGTGCCAAGTGAAAAGCTAATTGCTCGTTAATTCTATTAGTTTGCTAGGTTTTTCTCTATTAAGTTTTGTTTGTTACAAATAATAATTACAGTTGATTGGTTGTGCGTATATTTTTTAATAAACCTGCTTCTGATAGATAATAGTATTTTATTTTCTTTATCATTTGGTGAAATCGCAAAGCCCTTGCTTTATCCTTGGATCAGCGGGCCTCGAACGGCCCAATTAAATCGGACGGATATTAAAAATTTTAATCAGTTTGAATACTTACAAAGCTCAATAAATTCCTCTCTAAGTGAAGCTATGATTTTGAAATTTCTTTATTTTTAACATAAAAAATGATAAATGACATTCAGATCCTAAAGCTCAAAATCTAAAAGCATTAAACATTATTATTGGGTGTTTTGTGCAGACTATGACGCCTGTATAAAACCTTTAGGTACGTATACATAAATGATGTAAGTGAAGCTAGGAAAAACTGTTCGCACCTACCGGATTGGAAGCTGCAAAAAATGCCGCATCTATTTTAAACATCAACACAAAAGTTCTCAGATCATCCATCGTCTCTTGAATTTTTTTTATCAAGGAATGAACTTTAAAACACTTTGAACACCTGATTGGAGAACTTGAATGAAAAGAATCGGTAAATAAGAGAAAGGACATAATAAAAAAACCGGTCAAGAGCGAGTCGGACTCGCGAACCGAGGGTTCCGTACGTATATATGATGTTGATGATTTCTGAAAAACTGTGCTATTTAGAGACATCGTTTTATTTTTCCTGTAATCTTTACATGAACTTCTATCACATAGAATAATTTCAGATTTTTATCTATGCAAACTTCGGAGATAAGGGGGTGGAACGGTATTTTTTTTTACATTTTTCATCAGATTTTTTAATTTTTTTCGGAAACTACCTATGCTGCCTAAAAAATAAATGTTTGAGAATGTGCAAACAGCGCTCTTTCATATGATACCCCACATGCCTTAATAGCCCCACTTATTTTTTTTAAGACCAACTCCGTCTTAACAATTTTAAGTGTCTGTTGTTTAAGTTAGTAAGTTAAAATGTTAAGTGTGTTTCAGTCCCTTTTGCAAAAAAGACATATTTTTTTAAATTTCTTTCTTGTTTGCAAAATAGTTGGGCAAACATCATCTAAAACTATTCTAAATTTCAAGTTGATAGCATTACTATTTTCATATCCAGGTGTGACAGACAGACAGACTTAGTCTCACCATAAGGGTTCCTTTTACCATTTTGGTACGAAACCCTAAAAATAAAAAAATCCATTGAGAATAATCTACTGGTAGGTACTTAATTCTTGATGTGTTTGGATCAAATTTTTAATAATTAAGCGGTCATTCGCTCGTATTAAAGAACGCTGAACTACTACTAACAACAAATTCGAACCATACCGACATTACAATATTGAAGATAACATAGGCACATTTTATGAATCTCTTCAGTTTACGCTGCGCACGCCGATAGAGCTCCCAGTCGGCATGATTTTTCCGACATCTTCCACAATAATAGTCATATTTCAGCCAATTTACACAAAACCTTAAGGCTCGTACAGACTAGTGCGAAATCGCGGGCGCAATCCTCGTGAATCACGCCGTCTATTGTTGAAATCCGTTCGATAGTTTTTGAGTCTACCTATAGCATACAGACAGACGCGGTTTTTGGGTGGGAAATCATCAAATAACTTCTTCCGCTCTGGGCGGAGCGGGAGGGAGTGTCAGACTTTTACTGACTAAAACCCACCGTGTTCCTTCAAATGCCTGTGTGCCAGGGCCACGATATCCCTTTCGGACAGACTCGTAACCCTGTTTAATGTTACTACTTGCTGCACCCTAACAGGGACATGTACCTCATAAGTTAAGCCTATAGTCATAGCCAGTAACTGTGTGCATTGTGCAATATATAAATAAATAACCATAATTTTCAAGATCCCCGAATACTTACCTACACAGATTATGGACCTTTCTTAAAGACATCCCATGCTGAATTTGAATGACTATGGTGGATTTTCTAAATTTTTTCTCAGAAGACATGAAAATATGTATACAAGATAATCGGCCCTAATCAATAATTATGTATTGAGATCAAGTATATAACGATCCAGTAACCTAATATGCTGAGGATTGTTGGCACGAGTGCACACACTCCGCCATTGCGCAATTGTTACTTAATTTGATAAACAATGGCAGTCCAGGTAGGTAGTACTATACGTAGCTATGCCTCGTTCGGAAAATCTGCTGGCTAGGTTTCCAAGGTACCTACACTTTGGCAGGACATATGGGCAATTGGGCATGGCCCAGAAGAGCGGTAACGAACGTAGTTTCTACCTAAGGGGTTCACATAATTAATTAATTAACAGAGAGAAGAGTAGGAACTTCGTTGGTCCAGCAAGATGGCACCGGAACCGAAGACATTATAATCAGGGACCGTACAGGCGGAGACTGGCAGAGACCGTCCCCGGTTAAGAGTTAAGCCTTTCGAAGGGGAACCCATTCATTGGGTTACCTTTATCATGATGTAACTCATTGAAAGGGTTTTATACCTACTTGAAACCCAGTAACATGAAAAAATCATAATATTATGTTATTTTGATATCCGCCCAGGGCGCGTAGCATTATATGACCAATTCTATCTCTATTCTACCCAGGGACCATAATGGTTACCATTTTAGAAAACCCCTATCGAAAACCCTTTCCATTGAAAGGGTTACCGATAGTGTTTTTCTAAGCAGTTAATCAAAAACCCATACGGTGTGGGTAATTTTGAATGGCTTAAATTAAGCCGTTCAAAAGGGTTACCCACACCGTATCGGTTTTTATCGAAAAGCCTTTCAATGAGTTAACAAAATTTAATTTAAGCCGTTCATAAGGGTTACCCATACCTTATGGGTTTTTCTAAGCGGCTAACCTAATACCTATATTATAATCAGGGACCATTTTGGTTACCCAACCAAAATGGTCCCTGATTATAATAGGTTGAAACCTGGATGGGATAGCCACAAGATCAAGGCGAATAACATAATCCTTACAAGAGAGATCTCTCTACACCAAAAGCATCTCAACATCCAATTTTTTTTTTATAGTGACCAATTCAAACACCAAAATTGAGAAACCTCAGTGAAATTGACCAAACAAACAAAACCGTTACCAGAATTACCGAACACTTTAGAAAGGTATAAAGAATGCAACCGTGAACTTGCGTCACTTGCATCGGAATACCTGCGCATGAGCATCTGCAAATGAATGCTATAAATCAGCCCCTACCTTGTACACACGGCTACACACCAAGCTATACATTTCCAGTATAAGCTGATCTCGCATTGTGTAGAATTTCCGTACAATGAGAGATCAGCGTTAACTGGAAATGTATAGCTTGATGTGTAGCCTTGTGTACCACAGCCGAAATATATGCAAATTAGCCAGATTATCTTGATCAGAGAGCAAATAATGTTTAAAACGAATGAAGTGTCTAATCTTAACGCTTCTAGATGGATTCATAATTGTAGTAACACTGTAATCTGACAGTTCCATAAAGTTACGAAGTTAGTTCATAAAGGTGTTTTTCATGAAGTTATCTCTTCATTTTAGGGTTCCGTAGGTACCCGTAGGGACCCTATATCTTTTAAACCGTAATAGGTAGACACTTGAAATGTTCACAGAGTGTAATATTAATGGTTGATTAACAACAAATAATAAAAATAATACCTACTACACTACAAATATTTATTACAAAGTTGGAAATTAAAGGGGTCCGCCATACAAGATTGCAATAAGTGGTTAGCTAGCGACCTCGACAATTGATCATTTTATTAACAGACTTCTAAAAGGAGGAGGTTATCAATTCGGATGTTTATATATTTTTTTTTATTTTCGGGCATAACTCCTTCTTTTATAGACGAATTATTTTTTATTCGAAAGTGTATGCTCTCGAGGTGGTCCCATTGTTGTCACCAAGTCCAATTCTGATGAGGGTGGATGATCCCATGGAAATCAAGGGAATTCCTCGAATTTTTTTGATTTCGATTTGGGTATTTTTTATAGTAACTCATGCATTTGCACTCGGAAAGCACCATTTGGTGAAGTGGAACTGATGATGAAGACCAAAGATGGCCACCGGAACTACTTAATAATAAGTATTTCAGGGTTGCGATTCGATTAGGCACTTTAATATGGTTACTAAGCAATGTATGCTCGTCACAATGCATATGGTGAAGTCACCACCAGTTCCAGTTATCCTGGTTCTTACCAGGAGAACTCCTCAACAATTAACGCCCCTGCATCGGGAAAAGCAATATTTTCTAAAAGGTGATAAGCATTTGTCATTAGGCTATTGTAACTTGGATAAATTACACACTGACCCACTAAAAAGTGAAGAACAAAAAACTTTTTACAAAAAAAAACAACCAGCTTCCAAAAAAAAACACTACAAAGTGAAAAATAACTTTAATTTCGAATGTCAATGGCATTAAACTAAAATACAGATCTAAAGACACCGACTTTCAAAATTAAAGTTATTATTCACTTGGCATTGTCATCTTAATACGGTACGGAACCCTTCGTGTGCGAGTCCGACTCCCACTTGGCCGCTTTTTTGGATAACGGGAAGTGAATATGGGATAACTGGTTTCGTTCAACAAGGCTTGGTTCCATTTGTATGATAATGATGATGCTAAGCAGCGAGAGAATTCTCAATTTGCGGGACAGTTGGCTGTTTATATCCTTTTAGTATATACGGACATTCTTTTACTGAATCTCAAAATGATCATGGTGGTTGGTGGTGGTGGTGGTGGTGGTGGGTGGTAATGGTTTTGATCGTCATCATAAGAAGCAAAAAAAAAATGTATAGCATAATCGCGCTACATTACTCAAAATTGTTGAATGTTTCGATTGTATGATACGGTATTTGATTGCTATCGAAAATGTATATGAATTAATGCTTATTTTTATAGATGTTACTAAAAAAAATTTACCCGTCACGGGACGCCTGGCAGATGTGAAACATCGAAATTATTTACACACTACTACATACTGTATAGTAGCGACACGTCGCCACGCGGCATGCGTCGCCCCGCCTTTTTTAAAAGCGATTTGTGAAAAAATAAATAAAAGCGGTGGAAAAATGGAGAATTACACGCTTTGAACTTATTCTACTATCCTTGTCTCGCAAAACGATCATTGTACTGAATGGCGCGAAGTTATAGCGTTCCTGTGTTGTGACGTCAGATCGCAGCAGTGGTGTCTGTTTACAATAGACATTATTTTAGAAATTGATTATTGTCATTATAACTCTCAACGTGGGACAGACGAGAAAAAAATTATCATCACCACTTTACGTAAGGGAGGTATTAAAACGCATACAACTTCGGCATTTTTTGAGATAATAAAAAAAAAAAAAATTACTGTGGCTTAATTTTTTTTTTCGAAAAATATAATTTAAAAAAACCGGCCAAGTGCATGTCGCACCACGCACAATGAAGGGTTCCGTAGTTGGGATGAATTTATCCCAAAAACAAACTTAACATTGTAGTTGAAAAACATGCTGTCCCATACATCGATATACCTTACGGTCAATTCTCCAACTGCAAATTTAAGTTGGTCGACTATTACTCGTTAACTTGTGAAGCCTACTTAGCTGTGATAGTTTTCCTTTTAATTTCGTTATATATACTATTGCCATGAATTTTTTCACATATCCAAAACCAACCATTTAGCCGGCAGGGGGGGGGACACTTGACTCTAACAAAAAATAGCACTTTAAAGCTTAATATTACGCAAACTGATCCCTTAATTGAAAAATAGTTTTGTCAAACCCTCAATATTTTTGAACGGCCTATCCAACGATACCCCACACCATGGAATAGACGAGAAAAAAATATCATCCCCATTTCACGTGTAAGGGTACCTCCCTTACACGTGAAATGGGGATATTTTTTCCCTAAAAAAAAATGTTTTTCATAATTTTATTTTACCATTTTTTCGGCATGATTAATATGTATACCCATGCCAAATTACAGCTTTCTAGGACTAAGCGTCTCTGAGCTAAGCTGGGGACAGACGGACGGACGGACAGACAGACAGACAGACAGACAGATAGACAGACAGACAGACAGACGGACATGGCGAAACTATAAGGGTTCCTTGTTTACTACGGAACCCTAAAAAAACAGTCAAATACCCTATTATTGGCGTTATACATGTAAGTATTAAAATATTCTCCCTTTTCAATGGCAAGAGACTACTATTTTCTAAAATAACTGAATAAGAAAGCTTTGTTAATAGCTTTTATTATTATTATAATGAAGCTAAAAAACACGAACAGCGTTGGCTATGATGGCATTGCAACAAAAATATTGAAAGCAGTTGCATCTATAATATCTACTCACTTATGTTTCATTATTAATATTTGTATAAGTGCAGGTATATATCCTGAGGCATTAAAAAATCGGTAGTAAAACCGCTATAAAAGAAAGAGAATCACGAATTGATGGCAAACTACAGACCGATCGCGCTTATACCAGTCGTAACTAAGGTGTTTGAAAAATATATTTAGGGTGAAATGAATACCTATTTAGAAAAATATCATATATTAGCTGATGAACAAAAGGGATTTCGGAAACACAAGAGTATAAATTTGGCTATTTATGAGTTTTTACATAATGTCATCTTAAATGTAGATAATTATGAGGACACCCGTTTGTGCCATTTTCTGCGATATGACACAGGCCTTTGACTGCGTCCATTATAATTCTCTAGTAGAGAAACTTGAAGCTTATGATGTTAGGGGTAACGTCTTAGAACTCATTAAATCATATCTTCATAACCGTAAACAAGTTACCGAAATCAGTGGAATTAACGGTACACGTGAGGTAATTTCAAGATCCGAGGAACGAGAAGTCATATACGGAGTACCTCAAGGCAGTGTGCTGGGGCCTCCGTTGTTCACTTTATATATTAATGACTTGCCTAAAGCAACTGAACAACCGATGACACTTTTTGCTGACGATTGCACTGTGACAATAGCTTGTAATAACAATGACACATATGAACATGACATTAATAATTCGCATAAATCTATCATAAACTGGTTAAATAATAATAATTTAATAATTAATTGAAAAAAGACTAATGTAATGCATTTTAGACAACGTACACGTACAGTTAAAAATCCTAATGTTCAACTTAATATTAATATTAATGAAACTGACACAACAAAATTTCTGGGACTGATTATAGATGATAAGTTGAATTGGAAACCTCAAATAGAAGCACTTAGCAAAAAATTAAGTAGTGCAGCCTATGCTTTAAAACAACTCGCAGCGGTTCTCAACAAAGATGCACTGATTACTGCTTGCTATGGATTAGCTGAATCAATTATTAGGTACAGAGTTATTTTCTGGGGGAATAGCACAGACAATGATATAGCGTTTAGGGCTCAGAAAAGATGCCTTAGATCAATGTTTAGACTGCAAACAACAGATAGCTGTAAATCTTATTTTAAAGAGCATAACGTACTGACATTACCCTCATTATACATTTTGGAAACAATAATGTTCATTAAAACTCATCCTAATTTATTTCAGCGTTTGTCTGATGTTGTTCCAAGGAATAGACGTGATAATTCCAAACTTTGTGTTCACGGCGCTAAAACAACTCTTGTGCGCAAGAGCATCTTTTACATGGCTCCAACCATATTTAATAAGTTGCCCAAATCATGGAGAACTTTGAGTTTATCTACTCTTAAATGCTAATTAAGGACATTATTGATTGAAAGGACATGTTATAGTATTTCGGAATTTATGAAAGAGGACAATTTTCTTAGTTTTTTGAAATGATGATGTTGTTTTATTTAATGTTGTTTTGTCCACAGTGATATAGATTACTCCATATTATTTATTGTTGATGAAATTAAAATTTGCAATGACTTAATTAATAATATGTATGGACATTGAATTGTATAATAAATTAAGAACGTATAAGTAATTATGATTTAATAAGTAATTTTATAATGTGATTTTGATAAATACAGTCGCGGTTTGTGCGCCATCTCTTCTTACCAATTTGTACGCCAAGATACGCGGCTGAACATGATCGAACATTTCTTTCAGTATTTAATATCTTGCATGCAATGTATGTACACCATGTTTACACAAATAAATAAACTTACTTTGCCCAACCTTAATTAAATGTTATTAAGATATATTTGCACACCTTAAGTAATGGTAGAATGTAATTGGGCCACGATATTCTTAAGTTCTTGATTTGTACCTATATTCTTTGTTTGTTTGTTTGTTTTTATTCTAGCAAATAAATTAATTTGAATTTGAACCTATGATAAGTTAGCTTGAGTATTCGTTTCGCTACAAGAGCGGCTTCAGACACTGCGACAGTGAGACGACACGACGACCCTGGGATCCCACTTCAACGCTTCGTAAGAAACACTTGCCAATAAAACAAAAGAATACTTATAATACATAATATAATTAAAAGATCTTGTCTCAATATCATTTACATACGTAAAAACTGCTCATACTATTTACATCTCAATTCACAACTCATTTACAATAGTAATAAATCACAAAAATATAAAAAAAAACAATCTGAAATAAAGGGGACAGTACAAAATCTCCTCATTTACAAAGAACCTCATTTGATCATATACTACATACAATGTACATTATTTACAATCAATACTGCATTTTTGAGTCGTAGACGTAGTCAATGGATTCCTTCACTGTGCAGGGATTTTTGGAGACACATTGGGCCTAAAACTACAAACATATTATGTGTTTCTAAATTATGTACATCTATAATACATTGACAAATTAAATCATTAACATATCAGCCATTGGAGGTCCAAGATGTATATAATGGACTTCGTATTTGCCTTACGTAAGTGCTTAAAGTTGAATGTCACGTGCACGTCGCAAAATGACAAGGGGGTCAAGCGATAATCCGAAGTATCGGCCGAATGTTCAGCCTTCCTCGACTTCCAGTTTCCTTATTTGCCAGACGTTTTTCTTTCGCCGTAGTCAGCCATAGTCAGCAAACGTCCGGCCATTCGTCCGATACTTCGGATTTAATCTCGGAGTTGACCCAAGGTCTATAGCGGTACAAGGATCATTTGGCGCGTGGGCAAAATGGAAACTATAGTTGTCACAAAATAATAGGCCCGTTTTGACGTTTAACTTGAATCGATTTATCGTGAGTATCGAGTACCGAGTCGTGTGGTTACTTCACTAGTTACGTCGCGATTGACCATCGCGACGTAACTAGTCTATACTCGATAAGACTCGGTACTCGATACTCACGATTCTATTCTGGTTTCCTCTGTGGCAATGGTGCCGATGTCGACAATTCTGCCAATGTCAGATGTGTTGAGAGAAAACGTGTGGAAAAAAGAAAAAAAAAAGAAACTATAAAACTAAATCCAATTGATAGGTAGTTGATTACTAATTTAGTAGTTATTTGAATTTACGATAAATCGATTCAAGTTAAACGTCAAAACGGGCCTATTATTTTGTGACAACTATAACACTTGTTTTTCAATACATTTCACAAAACAATAAAATTGCACCAATTTTTACCAACAGCACCCCTCAGTCAACGTTTCATTCGAGCGACAAAAGATCCAGCTACTGTGCATTCATAAGAACTTGACGCGTGACGCGATTGATAGCACTGAATTTTGCAGTCATGTGATTGATAGTTTAGTCATCTCCCTAAATTAAAGATCCCTGTCCCAACTAACTTTCTATCCCTACTAACATATTCTTCCCCAAAGCTCTTTGAGGCTTTGATGTTTTTTATCCGCGTTAATGATATTAAATTATGATGATTCTTGTGTGGTTTGTGATCATTTATGTACATATTTATTAAATTTCAATATGAGGACGCTGTAGGCTTAATAGACTGAAGATCTGTAGACCATTTTCTATTTTGTTAAGTACCTGGTACTTTTGATGGGCCTACCCTGTCCTCTCACACCTATTAACACTGTAATTTGAAAACATTGTAAAAGCCATTTTTTTTTTTTTAAAGTGTTCGTGGAGTTTCTTGCCGGCTCTTCTCCATAAGAAACGACCAATTGGAACCGTGCACCTAGCTTCTGACGTTTCATAAGTGCCCATGTAGGCTTATGTGAAATAAAAATATTTTTGATTTTGATTTTGAAATAACAATATTTTGTGTCTGTTTGTTTCAGTGTAGTAATAGTCGTCAACAAGTTTCACATTAAATCAATTATAAATGTAATGAACTTATTACTCAACTTAGTATTTTAGTATTTTTTCTTCCTCCTCACGTTTTCTCTCAGCATATCTGACATTGGCAGAATTGTCGACATCGGCACCATTGCCATAAAGAAAAATAGAATAGAAGAGATAGTTCTGTTCTGTCAGTCGCCATATTGAAATGTATTAATATTGAAAATAAGACTGCAAATTCAGTGCTGCCAACCGCGACACGCGTTAAGTTATAGTGAAGGCACTGATAATTTCACCTTGAGTGAAGTTTTAATTTACTGAAAATTGTTTTCATAAAGCAATTACGAGTACGGCCAGTCAACCACACGTCCATGTTAACAACAGTTTGACTTTCACAACACCTTTATTTCGTAGCAGTAAGACCAGTTTTCGCAATATAAGTGTTACAACTGACGTGCATTTGACTTTAAACCAGCTTAATATACTTTATCATAGACCTCCGCCAAATCTATCAGCGAACTACCTCCATATAAATTATATACAAACAATAATTCGTACCATACATTGTGCTTAAGTTTTGAGATCATAGTCAATCTTAGACCCAGTAGTGTCATTCCACAAATTCGAAATACGAATGAGATCTATGGAGTCATGCGCGAAAGACAGGTATTTAGGTTGCCGACAAAAACAGGCGCCGAAAAGATAATTTTCTGGTGAAATTGAATAATAGACTTTATAACCAGTGTTAAGAGTGCAAAGTTGTAATAGACATCGATAACGACTTCAAACGTTGTTTATGGCGTCCTTGAGCGCGGTCGTTTGCACTTTCAGCCACTCATTATAAGGTTTATTATCCAATGTCATAAAACATCTCTGCTCTGCACTCATCTAGTCTTCACAATATAGCTTGCTTTGCTATAGCGTAGCATAGGATACACATTAACTGGCAACCCTAATAATTGAGTGGATCAAGGCAGAGTTTTTAAACTAACCAAAAAGGCAAACGCGCCAGGGAAGCCCTTCTTACATTTTGCCTAATTTGCAGGTCAGTATTGGTTATTATGTTGATCAAAATATGATTCGCGACCGCAAAAAATATGTATTTACAGAATTATTATCATTAAACTCATCAATATACAACTCTCTCATATTTCAATCATAATTATTTTGATCAACTTAAAACCTTACACTAACCTACATATTACAAAATAAAAAAAATCGACAAAATGTATGGAACAGCTGATTTTTATTTCGCGATTTCAAGGTTGGTCCCATAGAAAAAAATGTTCAAAATGATGAGTACAATGACCCCTTTTCGGGTTTAGTATAAACAAAAACTAATGTTGTATAACTGAAGATTCTGTGAATATTTCAAGCGTCTACCTGTTGCCGTTATCAATATCGAGCAAAAACGAGCAAAAATATCACGTTTGTTGTATGGAAGCCCCCTTAAATATTTATTTAATTTAGTTTTTTAGTATTTGTTGTTATAGCGGCAACAGAAATACATCATCTGTGATAATTTTAACTGTCTAACTATCACTGTTCATGAGATACAGCCTGGTGACAGACGGACAGACAGACGGCGAAGCCGTAGTAATAGGGTTCCCGTTTTACCCTTTGGGTACGGAACACTAAAAACTAAGAAAAAATTAATTTCGCGGGCTATCATAGTGCATCCCGTATGCTACGCAACAGCTTAGCTCAACTAATCCACAAATATATCGCTTTTTTGGAGTGTATTAAACAAAACAATTCACAATTATACAATTACACGTGATCAACAGTCAACCAATAGGAAAATTGATTTAAAATCACAGTTGTATGTGCTTGGAATAAATAAACAAAATAAACTGCAGATTATTATAGACATTATAAATACATAGTCTAATCATTTTTTTGGGTGTATACAACAAAATAAATCTTAGACAATCATGTCAATTGTTTTCTGTGGAAATTCTGTACAGTTTTGAGTGGTTCACAAGTAATTTAAATTCAATGTTTGAGAAAATTTCATTGGATAATTAAAGAGAACTTTCGACGCCAAGTGCGATGAATCTTAAGTTTCACCTGGCGAGTTTAGCCTACGAAATTGACATGGTCATCCTCATTTAAACAAAAACTTGTTTCATTAAATGTAAGTTAATTATCAAAAAATACCCCAATTGGATATTTACGAGCTTTTATGGCATTACCATCGTCATTGGCATCGAAAGCTCAATTCTATATTATACTTAGTACACACCGCACCAACGATCGTAGTTCACTAACGTTTGCTCGCCCAATGTGGACGTTTTAGCAAACTGTCGTATGGGGAAAACGTAAATTGGCAAACGCAAAAATATTGTTCATTGGCTCGGTCTGTACTCAGCATTGCTTTTTAATAATTCTGTTTTCATTGTGAACTAAACTAAACTTAAATTATTGCTATCTTTCGCCTGCAGATAATTAAAAAGAGATGGATCTGTTACATTAGAGGTTGACCTAAAATGCCATACAAGAATAACACCTCTAAATATGCCGTTTACAACCACTGTATTTCAATCTCAACCTGCGAGAAAAAGATAGCAATACTTTCCAATTCATTCCGCACACAACTCTCACATTGACACGACATGTACCGTCGTCCCACTCCAACCAACTGCACCTCCGTTTCCGGTCACGTTTGAGCACACCACACTCTAGCGTTTGCACTAGTAACACGAACACTTTTGTCTTGTCTATGCGTTTGTGTAGTCTATGACGCCCGCCGTTTTAACGTTATCTTGCCGCGGGCTAACTGTGATATGTATATCCGTACCCGCTCTAGGTTTGTTTTCTTTACCCATATCTGGAACAAAGAAATAGCTTTATTTATTTTTGTGCATTTACAAAAATGCGCATATTAAAGTTATTGAGGGTTTTCTGAAATGACGTTCACTAGGTGGTAGCATTAGGACGTCAGATCCGGGCACCTGTCAAAAGTGTCAAAGCGCCTTTATAGAACGAATGAACTGAATGAAAAACGAATAAATGAAACGAAGGATGAACGTCATTATATATAATACTAGCTGCGCCCCGCGGTTTCACCCGCGTAAGTCTCAATCCCGTGGGAAAGCCACCCTTAACACTTAGGGGTATAAAAAATAGATAGTAGCCGATTCTCAGACCTACTGAATATGCATATAAAATTTCATAAAAATCTGTCAAGCCGTTTCGGAGGAGTATGGTGACTAACATTGTGACACGAGAATTTTATATATAAGATTTTACATTAACTGTCAAAATGGAAGACCTCTAGTCAATGTGACGCCAAATGGTTGCGTCAATTTTCATGAAAACTCTCACTGAAACGTTTTTTAGTAATAAATATGAAATGAATTTGTACAAGAACCATTTAAAAGTCAATGTTTTATAAAAAAATAGCAGTTGCTCGAAATTATATGAATAATATACATTATGTAATAAATTGTGCACAAATAATAAGAAATAAATAAATAAAAATTGGTTTTTCACAAATCGCACACAATATATTGTTCATCTCCTATAGTCGTTGATCCATTTAAATGCGGTTCGCCTTCACACTCCTTAATAGAACAGATATTTATCGTTTGGTACACAATTCATAGGTACTTATTCCTCATCATTAATTCCCAATGGAAACTATCCAAACTAATATTATAAATGCGAAAATGAGTTTGTTTGTTACGCTTTCACGGTAAAACGTCTAAACGGAATTGGATGAAATTTGGCACATGAGTAGACCATGACCTGGAGAAGGACATAGCCTACTTTTTATCCTGGATCGCACAGGAAGTCGCGGCCAACAGCTAAAGTCCGGTCGGGAAGCAGAAATAGTTTTGTACAATGATCCCTCCATCCATGACCTTAAAATACGCGAGCGCGACGGCAATACAATTGTGCGCGAACAATAGAGACAAGTAATGAGGGCGAGGGGTCATTGTACGAAATTCTATCTGTTTCGCGACCGGACTTTAGTAATATTATAAAGAGGTGAAATTGTTTGTGGATTAGAAGTACTGATAAAATTACAAAAAAATCACATCACTTATAAAAAGCTACACTATTGTTAAGTGCCATAGGATATGTTTCTTCCACGTTGACGATTTCACGGGCAGAAGGTAAGAAGCTAGTTTTTTCGATTTTCCTACAAGCCATGTGCCTGGTGAGATTTCGAATCTGCAAAAATTACGAAATTTCATACAAACCTTCGTCCTGTATTTAATTCGTTTAGTTAAAAGGTGTATTTTGAAAAATCCTTCCTTAGTACCCACTTTTGAAGTAGTGCAAAAAAGTAGTAGTGTAAAATTTGGGTTAAACGTAGGTTTGCCAACCATACTGTTAAAACAGTATTATTCTGATTATCACTCTAATAAAATAATGCTGACTGTTCAACAAAAATAAAGTTTATATGAATACACTGTTTTCACTGATAACCAGAGGTACATAAATAAAACGTTTATTCTAATACGTAGAACATAATGCTTGCACCTGGGCATGGGCGCGGTGATTCAGCTAGCCTTAATTTCAAAATGAAACTGTAGTGTTATTCTGTAAAAATATCACTGTGAAAACATAGGTAAGTTATCACGGTGAGAGTTGCAGAATAGACCGGCTGTCAATGTCTCGAATTTTCGGGACATAGACAAGGTCTTTAAAAACTTACACATTTTAAAGATAAAATACTTACTTAATTATTTTTCTACTTAAAATCTACTTTCAATAAATTAAGATATACAATACGTATTTCATTTAATGAGTTTTTAAATACACAAAGTAGGTAAGTATTATTAATGAATATATTAAAAATATGTAAAATGTTATAATTAAACAAAACAAACAATAAATATATGTATGTGAATGTGTGTATTGTATGTGTTAATACAATGTACTGTAATGTGTGTAATACTGATAAATAAATAATACAAATTGTTCAAAGTTCAAGGTAGTTTTCACAGATATTCACGGTTGTCCTTGCATTCCAGTACGTATGGCTGGCCTCTATCGCAAAAACGGTAGAGCGCATGAAAATTTGTTTCAAATAAAAATTGTCGCAAATTTTATGCACTACAAATTTTAGGGTTCCGTAGTAAACAAGGAACCCTTATGGTTTCGCCATGTACGTCTGTCTGTCTGTCTGTCTGTCTGTCCGTCCGTCCGTCTGTCCCCAGCTTAGCTCAGAGACGCTTAGTCCTAGAAAGCTGTAATTTGGCATGGGTATACATATTAATCATGCCGAAAAAATGGTAAAATAAAATTATGAACAACATTTTTTTTTGGGTACGTCCCTTACACGTGAAATGGGGATGATATTTTTTTTTTCTTGTCTATTCCATGGTGTGGGGTATCGTTGGATAGGCCGTTCAAAAATATTGTGGGTTTGGCTAAACCATTTTTCAATTAAGGGATCCGTTTGCGTAATATTAAGCTTTAAAGTGCTATTTTTTGTTAGAGTCGAGTGTCCCCCCCCCTGCCAGCTAAATGGTTGGTTTTGGATGTGAAAAAATTTATGGCAATAGTATATAAAACGAAATTAAAAGGAAAACTATCACAGCTAAGTAGGCTTCACAAGTTAACGAGTAATAGTCGACCAACTTAAATTTGCAGTTGGAGAATTGACCGTAACGTATATCGATGTATGGGAGAGCATGTTTTTCAACTACAATGTTAAATTTGTTTTTGGGATAAATTCATCCCAACTACGGAACCCTTCATTATGCGTGGTCCGACATGCACTTGGCCGGTTTTTATAATTTAAGTTATAAAAACCGTCATTGGAACAATAGAAACCGAGATAATCGCGAAAAACTGTTTCTTTACCTTTGACCTTGAATAACTTACGACGCATACACGAGATTTTATGAGAATTTTGAGACAACTTTTAGAACGCCAAAATGAAGGTATATACGAAAATTCAGCTTATTATCTCTCATTCTGAGGTTGATCGCTACCTTGACTGGACTATAGTATTATTAGTCTAAGAAGTATGAGCAGTGTACCCCCTGTTTGTATAAATAATGCTCCGCTTGAGAAAGTGGAACAGTTTAAATACTTGGGTCACATTGTTACAGCTAAAAGACGATGCGGACATTGAGCGGGAGCGGAGGACGTTGTCAGTCAGGGGTAATATGATAGCGCGTAGGTTTGCGCGTTGTTCGAGGGAGGTAAAAATAACGCTCTTTAGAGCTTATTGTACATCCCTCTACACGTGCAGCCTGTGGGCAAAGTATTCTCGTGCGGCATACAGCGCCCTCCGCGTCCAGTTCAATAACGCGTTCAGGGCGGTGTCGGGGCTGCCGCGCCCCGCAGCGCGCCGGGCACGGGCGCGAGGCGCGGCTCTGGTGCGCACAGTGCGGGGCGGCGACAATACGTCCTGGTGATGATCGCCAACAGACCGGATTGCCTTTATATCCGGCAATGCTGTAGCAGACATATTGTTACCTTGTGAGCGTTTTTGTCTGTGCTTGTTATCTTGTCTGTGCTTGTTATCCTGTCTGTATCCTTTTTATGTATTTCATTGTATATGAGTCTTGTTACTTGAAATAAACTAATTTTATTTATTTATTTTATTATATTATAGTTAGTTCTGCCACCTCAGTATGAGTGTTTTCAGTGATCAATGCTAAGTGGTGGGAAGACAGAAATAGAGCTTCAATACATTTAATTAAAAATGCTCCTCGTCTATTTGGTGAGGCTTACGAAGAATTATGTATCTATTTAAAACATAAAAAAAAATTTAAATAACTGTTTATTTTTCCGAAATACTCTATTTTTTCCCACTTTGACCATAATATACTTTATTTATTGTACAAAAAGTTGGCAACCCTTGGTGTGTGTTGTAATTCAGTGAATGAAGTTAAGTAGATTAAATTAGAACTAACCGCCTCGTCGGTGATGGCGTGTATGTGTCCGGGGAACTTGGGCATGTCCCGTCCCTCCACGGACACGCTCTGGCCCCGGTGGTACCAGCGACGCTCGTACAGTAGCTTGCCGTCTTCTACGCGAGTTTCTGTCGTCTCGCCGCTATCCCGGACTGGAGACTCGCCTGGGGAGGAAACTTTTGATTGTGAATAATCGATGATGAAATCCAGAGGTCCTAGGGGTCCTTCCATCTCCATAGGTACAGAGTAAATATAATATGATAGATAGAATACTCTTCATTATATGGTGTACGAAATTGTAAATTGTAGATTACAAAGGGTGACACAATAGCAGATCTTATCGCTAAAATCGAGCTTTTAGAGTCCATAATACCTCAGCTCACCGTTGCAATAAACAATGCACAATACACACAATTTAAACGTTTCACGTGGTCAATTTAACATCACTTACTCCTACTACAGCATGTCGGCACGGGCATGTCAGTGACGCGAACCCATAAGCTTTCAAAAATAATTTATTCCAAAATACTCACAACTACTAGAATTCAAATGCTTCCTGGGCTGCGTGGAGTTATGCGCGGGCGCATGGTGCGAGCGGGGGGGCGGGCTGTGCCGCGAGATGGCGCGCAGGTCGGCCTCGATGTCCCGCTCGTCCAGTTGGAACGTAAGTGTGGTTGCTAGGGGCTTCCGCCGCTTTTCTGGCGCAGGCGCGGGCTCGTTCGCGCGCCGCCGGAGGATTCGCTTCATTACTGGTTTTACCTGAGGATTGAGTGGATGGTTTTATTATAAAATTACTAGCTGACCCGTGCCCACTACGTTGGGCGGTAAACATTTTTACTCTATGACACTCACAAATAACGTGGCTTACTATGGGTAAAAGAATACCTACCCTACCTGCCTACCCTACCATACCTACCTACCTACCTACCCTACTTACCTACCTACCTACCCTACCTACCTACCTAACCTACATACCTACCCTACCTACCTACCAAAAAAAAAAAACTTCACATAAACCATCTACTAAATAGTCCGAACAAAGCCTAAACATTTGGTTTGGATAGGTGAGCCCGTTCTTGAGTTATAAAATTACAACGAAAAGTGGCATTGATTTTTATAGATATAGATTCAAGAAGTAGTCAAGAATTCTAGATCACCACTTAATCTTTGAACGAGTTCGCTTTTCTTATGGTCTGACGAGCGATATCATACATACATACATAAAGTCACGCCTTCTTCCCATGGGGGTAGGCAGAAACTATAGAACGCCACTTGCTACGCCCCTTACATACTCCTTTTGCTTCGCCTACGTTCATACATCTAGTCATACACGCACGCCGGTTGCGAGTACTACGCACCTGACCTTTCTGAAGAACATCACCAATTTGGTCACTATATGTCCTTCTAGGGCGTCCCCTCCCGGCGTTTCCACTCACCTCTGCTATATAAATACCTTTTGTTAGTCGCCTTTCACTCATCCTCTCCACATGACCAAACCATCTAAGCATACTCTTTTCAATCTTTGTCACTACATCTTCTTTTACGAAATAATTTCTAAATTCTTAATTGAAAAATTAAAACTAGCCCAAGTCAGACAAAAATAATTATTTAATATACAACGACATATATTTTTAAGAGATTAACAAACCATGGAAACGGATCAAGAAATATTTGCACACAAACATTGCAGTATACCTAACATAGGCTATTTAATATCAGCGGATTTACTATGAAATAAGTTTTTTTCAGATTATTATTGCCAGACAAAAGCCTGTTCTAGGTTCGGCCACAACATTGTAGTATGGTTGTTTGTATTGCCAATAGAGTTTCATAATAATAAATATTATGTGGGCGTCGAAGCAAAAAGGGTCCAGTAGTGGGGTACTGAGTTAAGACTAGATTCAGTATCTATACTCCTTTGGTTTAGGTAGTTAAATAAAGGGAAACAAATCGTAAAAAGGGTTTTTTATAGATGACACTTTCTTGTTAAAGACACGTTGTAACTTATAACCAAATTAAACGGATTTTTGATTTTTTCGATAGTTTCCTCTTTTATTAATGAACTTATGTTAAACTTTATCCATTATTCTTTATCTACTCTTCGTTGATGTAACTGCTTGAGCACAATTTTTTAATTCATTAATAATAATACTCTAATATTTTGTAATCTATTGAAAGAGCCCAAAAATACAGGTTCTCAAAATATCGACGAATTATAACGTTGCTAAATTGAAGAGCATAACTGTGAAGTAGCATGACAACTGAAGTGACAGGTTTAGTTGGTTACTTCACAGCTGTCTCGTTACGTGGTTTTTTTGTTTACCTTTATTTAACTACCCAAAACAACAGAATATAGAATTGATCATAAGGATTAAGGAAATATTCAAAAACTGGCACATTATTTTTATTAGACATTTGAAGTTGAAGAAACCCTGAAAAAGCTTGATTTGAGAAAAAGGATTTGTAATTTGACATGCCGCCGTCCACCGGTACCTTTTTACTAAACTTTTCTCTTAAAATTTCTGGTGCTTAGAAACATCATACAAAATTATTTACTGTAAGTAAACGTTTACTAAAAAAGTTTACTATAAGTTTGATTAACTATACTGAAACCGGTGCATTTGTTAACCTTTCTTTTATAATTCATATAATCTGTCGAAAGAGACTGGATCCTGCGACACAGGGTATCCTAGTGTGGGGTCCAGTGTCATACCTAAATATTGTAACACTTGTTTATGAATCAATAAAACTTTTTTTTATCAACTTGTAGATAATTGAGCATTAATTAGTAATTAATTAAAATCGCGAAATGAAATTTTGTCACCCAACTTTACAAAACTGCGGGAAACTAAATGCCGAGAACGGGACCGTTTTTGCTTGGAAGCCACCATAATATGCTTTACAGAATGAGATAAACTTTAGGTAGAGCGTCCTGTCTGTCTGACTGTACTTACTAAATAATTTTCCATATATGAGGATTCCATATAAGAGGCTTAAAAGACAAACCCCACAAGACCTGATACTATGACAACTGCCACAACATAAAACGGATTGATGTGGATGCACCACTG
This sequence comes from Tiliacea aurago, assembly GCA_948098905.1. Lineage (NCBI taxonomy): Eukaryota > Metazoa > Arthropoda > Insecta > Lepidoptera > Noctuidae > Tiliacea > Tiliacea aurago. The sequence continues at coordinate 24,834,497 of OX402585.1, forward strand.
GGCGCATACCAAGCATGACTAACAAAAGCATATCACAAACGATGCTGAATGTCAGTAATGGACAGATTGCATCATAAAAAAAAAAAAAAAAAAAAACATGAGGATTTTCTTACCTCCATAGAATCTCCATTGAGCTCCATGCTGTGCCTCTCGCTCTCGATCATCTTCCTCTTGTCCTCGAAGTCACTGAGTAGGTTTTCCCTCAACTCTATTTTCTTTTCTTCAAACTCTTTTGCCGCTGCTTTCTTCTCTGCTATGTACTCTCTTTCTACCACGTCGTACATGTGTTCCCTGTGATTTTAGACGGATTCGATAAGTGCTAAAATTTGGCAAAAAATGCTGAAAGCAACAATGCAGGCAGAATAGAATACTCTTTATTATGTACACCATAAAAGTTACAGATATAAATGTTTAAATTTTACATAGGGTGACACAATGGGCGGTCTTATCGCTAAAAGCGATCTTTTACAGACAACCTTTGGATGGATTAAAGGGAGCAGGAGTGACAATACTGCAGGTAGTCAGTGGTGTACCATTAACATATACAATAAATACACACATACACAAAGCATACACTTATCTAATAAATATATACATATATACAATTAGAGAGGCTAACAAGTGTTATTCAAAAGTTTATATACGGGGTGTTAAAGAAACTGCGTACCATAGATTAGGGGTAGGTTCAGTATCGACAAAGAAACCCAAGAAAAAAAAAAATATATATAAACCAAAAATTTAACTAAACATAAAAAAAAAGTCTCTTCGTACTTTAACGGGCTTAGGACCGTCAAATAAAATAATTTTAATTCTAAACGATTGATATTTTAAGTTAGTAGGTACTAAATTAGGTTGACCTTGCAATTTTTTTTTTTGTTTGTTTTATTTTTATTTTTCCTGGGTTCCTTTATCGATACTGAACCTACCCCTAAGCTATGATGGCACGCAGTCGCTTTAACACCCCGTATAGTGTTACCATAGTTTAAGCTGCAACTACTATAGAATTTGTTAATAAGAACATTTTTGGGTGAAAACAGTTTGAGTAAGCTTATTGATATTTAGCAAAACAAAATACTCAACACTGACTTCATTAAAAAAAGCAGGTCTGGAAAATTTTGCTTTGTTGAATGAAAACAATTAAGTTTTTTGTCCTAACAGTAAATCCTGTAAATGGAACATAGCAACTTCTAGAAAGAGTAGTTTTATTGAATCTTACCTATATATTTTATTTATCCTGAGCCTCTCATGCAGTTGGTGCTCTAGCCTCTTGACCCTCCTCAGAAACTCTGGGTGAATGCCATCTTCTAGCTGCTGCAATTGTTTCTTTAGGTTTGCCAATTTGTCTTGGTACAATCTGAAATTATTACACCTCAGTGTTAAAAGTAGTTCAAAACATTAATTTGCTAAATTGTATGCATATCCTTGAATTTCGAAGAATTTTTATTTTAAGGGTTTGTTCTTCATTTTTAGAGAAGAAATGTTTGTTTGATTTATCACATGACAAAAAGTTATCCAAATCCATCATCCTGCTTTTATTGACATATTTTATATTTATTTTTTACATAGAGCTTTTTATTCTGAGAAATAATACTACAATCAATTCAATACATTTTTGAGTTGTGTTATATTTAGTACTTAACTATTAAATATTTATAAGAATAATTTAAACATACTGTTCCTTAACTTCAAGTGGCTCGTCATTGTTGGGTATGTCCGTCTCACTGGCTTCTTCTGTATCTGTAATAAATATGAATTCTTTTATTATTATTATTAATTTAAACACAACACACACAAAAAGAAACTAGCAATAGACAGAGTTGTAGTGTGATAAGGGAGAGGGAGGCCAAAGAAAGGACTCCACCCTCTCCCTTTTAATATTATATAGTATAGCACGCGTCAAACGAAGTGAGTTACTCGCTGCGCACTACACCGGTGGGTGTAGTGCGCACTGTGCGCAGCGACTCGCCTCATGTTCCGAGCCGCCGTATAGTATAAATCAGGCTGTACTTTTCAACTCGCATTATGGAATATTGCATTGTATTTGGGTATTGCACAGCAAATTCATGGCACAAAATACTGTTTTCAATAGTTTGTAAATTAAGTCAAGTTACTAGTTGCTATACTACTTGCAATTACTGTTGAATTTTTTTTTAAAAGGTTTTAAGCTTAAATCAGGTAATTTATAAACTTATTCTGGAATATGCTGCCATTACAAAATTAAATGAAAACACAAGTCATCTCATAAAATTATAGGGAACACTAAAGCAATATGTACTACGCTGACTATACTAAGTATATAATATTATAAAGAGAGAGCGAATTTCGTGAGTCTCTGAAACCACGGTGATGAAAAATAGCAAATATGAGCTCAATTTGAACAAATTTATCACTGTTTGAAAGGTACATTATTCCGGATGGACATAATGCTATACATTATGTAAATATAATACAAAAAGTTAAAGTTATGATGATATTCATCAACTTAATCAAATGCAAAAAAATATGTATAACATACAAAATTGTTGTTTGTGTTCTTCCAAATAATATTTTTTAGAAATTATTCTCAGATTTCCTCAAAATTTAGGTTCAGTAAAGTAATGCCAAGACAATATTCAGTTAATTTTTATATGATTTGGTTTTTAAAACTATCAGTGGTGTTTTTATTGGATTGTTATTTTTCAATGTCAGCAATTCTTTAAATCTTTAATTTTCTATATCTATACTAATATTATAAAGAGGTAAAGTTTGTGAGGTTGTAGGTGTAGGGGGTAATCTTCAAAACTGCTGATCCGATTTTGAAAATTCTTTCACTAATGGGAAGCTACAGTATTGCTGCGTGTCATAGGATATATTTTATGGTAAATTTAACGCGAACAAAGTCGCGGGCAGAAGCTAATAGTTTATATTAATGGTAAAGAGCACCAAAAGTACAGTGTCTATTTTTAGCTGTTAATCTGTGTTATGCAAATAAAATTCTAACATACATATTCTAACACAAAATTCTGTAACAATATTTTCCCATATAACTATTATATAATATATATATTATATTATATGATATAATATATATATTTTAACTTAGTACTACTAGTACCAAGTTAAAATATAATATTTATTGTGTTTGTGTCCAGTAGCTTTATTGTATTATAATGTCAAGTCACTTTACAAGAAAATAAGACATGTTTACAAAACAAATTATAGTAAGTAAGTAAATAAATAATAATAAATAATTTTGTTATTGATTTAAAATTACCACAACTGTTTGAGAATTGAATTTAAATGTATTGTGGAATTAGTCATTTTTGTTGATGTGAAGACAAAAAACATGTCCTTGACATGATAATTATTTATTTAGCAACAGCTTGTTTACAATGCAAAACATAATGATGGTTTATGATGTTTGCATGATATTGTGGTATGAGAGGGTTATAATTTCATTCAACATGTTATTCCTGGGTGGATACTAGGTACAATATTGGATAATTAAGATAGAAGGTCAGAAGCCATAGCAAGGGTTTTAATTTAGCCAATTTGATGGCCATGTTTCCGGATATGATAAGATCATGGATATAGCAGTATTGAACTCTAAGGGCCATATTACAGAATCCTCAAAATTATTCAAGCATAACTTGAAACTAGTGTCAACCAATCAAATGGCTTTAAACAAGTCTTAAGTAATGCTTGGGTTTTGAGTGAGGTTCTGTAATACAGGCCCTAAAGACCAAATATCCTAGCTAGGTACTTTGTAAAAGTTGATAATTATGTTTAATGATAATAATAAGGAATGATAACATGACTCTAAAGTCACATGTGACCAAATCTTTGACAAAGAAAGTTAGCCTCTTGCTACTGTTTAAACAAATGAGATTTTTTATGGAGAAAGTGACATCAAAAAGAACCAATTACGTCACCAAACAGGTTGGTAAGAAATAGGCGGGAATGCAACGGGATGGTCAACATTGTGTATAAATAACCTTGTTGTAATTACATAACCAATGTTTACATGTCATCTACAACTCTATAAGGAAACATATACTAACTTATATCAAAGATATGTGAAATAAGATACCAAAACAGGGTTAGACAAAGATCGTAAACAAAACATACCTTCATCACTGTCCTCGACTGGCGGCACTGGTGGTAACGTGTCGTCTCTGTCCCTGTATTCGTCCAGGTCGTCGTACCCATCGTCCTCGAAGTCATACTCGTCCCCGGGGCCCGAATAGGATCCTTGGCAAGACATAGTAGAGGCGACGCGTAATAGTTGCATACAGATTGGGTGCGATCACCGTCTCAGAAACAAACTCTGACGAGTAACACCGATAGTGACACGCGCAACAAATGGCAATTACCAGTTATGTCACTCATATAAAGAATTTAACTTAAAATCCACTTTGATGAAAAAATGAAATTGGAACAAGAGCAAATTGAAGCTGTTTTACGTCAAACTGGACAAAAAGCATCATGCAAACCTTTCAAAACCTAAAGATCAACAAGATAACCGTGATGTGGCGCTAGTGAAGCTGACAAAAACCTATGAGTAAAAGAGAGACCCGATTGTTTCGTGATTTTCAGGTTATTACTAACATGACTGCATAGGAACCATAAACAATATAGGTAATTTGTGAATAATCGACTATAAAACATTCATAATCGAGTTAACACTTTTTACCACGATACTGTCCTCATTTCGTTTCAATTATTGGGACCTTTCACTTTACTTTATTTTTATTATTTTTAGTTATAGCGGCGATAGTAGGTTGTACACAATCTGTGAAAATTTTAACTGTCTACCTATTACGGTTCATGAGGTACAGCCCGCTGACAGACAGCCGGTTGGACAGACGGACGGACAGTGGAGGTTTAGTAATAAGGTCGAATTATTAATTCACTGGATTAATCTGACCTGTGCTAGCTGCCCCTTTGTATATTAAAATAAAATTGACATATTTATTGTATACAGTCGCCAGCACATCAAGCTACCACTAACTGTCAAATTTTCTCATTCGATTTTGAACTTAACCATAAACATTCTATGGTTTAAAAATCATTTGGAAAAATTTTAAAGTTTTGTATAACTTGATGTGCTGGCGACTTTGAGTATTTATACTACTCAAAGGCTGGCGGCTCTACTTAATGGTAACCATTGAATCGACTTGTATACGTGTAAAATAAATGTATATTTAAAGTTTAGAATACAATGGATATGACCATTTTATAGTAAATCGACTTTAAGGTTCCGTTTGGCATCCTTCGGGTACGAAACCCTAAAAAAGCAACTGAAAAGTGAAAAAAAATATAGTTTGGTTTGTACGTATGTTGACTTGTTCCATAGAAAAAATATTCACGAAAAACGGGCCAGTAATTAACCTCCTCCTTTTTTTAAGCTTTATACAGTTTTGTTTAGGTAGCCCCTATAGATTTCTAAAGCCCTAAAGCCTATTAGCCTATGCCATGCTGCCACTGCTTTGAAAAAACTCAACACACTTACTGGAAAATACGTATTATGACGATTGATTGTAAAGTTGGTTTACCTCTAGTCAGAAATAAAACATCGCCTAATAAAGCTTACTAAAGAGATGAATTATATTCTATTTTAGTGAACGTTGCATTGCGATTGCGAGGCGAGGAGGACGGCAAAAAAAGTGAATTTGTCTATTGTTATGATTTGACGTCACGAAGGTGGACGTCATCTTGAATGAAAAATTCTTATTTTATTATTTATTTTGCTAAATTAAACACGTAACGCGGAGCTATATTCAGTGTTAAACGTTTGAATTAAACAACGTTGCCTGTGATGTGTTCAATCGATATCAGTTCTGTGTGTTTGTAGGGAGTGAAGGTGACGCTATACGCTATTGTGTCGGTGATGTAATTTAGGTGATTGGGTGGCTTCCTAGTCCTAAGTACTAACTACAATGGAAGAGTCCTCATTCACGATCCCGGCCGACGACAATGGTGATACTGAGCTCGACCCTAGAATACAGGTCAGTGAGTGAAAAATAATGTACTGAGTAACTGTTAAGGTAGGCCCTTGTAACTGCAAAGATGAGTGTCAACTTTGTAGATTATTTCGCCAACGAGCACAATGGATACGATATTTTATATCAAAACATGAAATACGGACTCATAGCCAGCAAAGAGCTCTCAGAGTACCTTAGGGAAAGATCGAATATAGAAGAGACTAATTCGAAATCGTTAGCTAAATTAGCAAAACAGGCGAATAGTAACTGCGCGCAGGGCACGTTCGCACCCTTTTGGGGCGTATTGAAATGTTCCGCCGAGAAACTGTCGAATTTACATCAACACATGTTCCAGAAGCTAAGTGAACTGGTTAAAGATGTTGCTAGGTATGCAGAAGAGCTTCATAAGAAGCATAAGGCTGTCAAAGACTCTGAGTCTAACACTTTAGAAGTAGTGTTGTTGATACAGAACACTAAGCAGGCCTTACAGAAGGCTAAAGATGTGTACACAAGTAAGTCAGCTGAGCTAGAGAAGCTGAGGAAAGATAATGCATCTGCTAAGGATATTGAGAAGGCCGAGGTTAAGATTAAAAAGCTCCATGAAGACTATAAACAGTTAGCTGAGAAGTACAACCTGGTGAAACAAGACTTTGAAAAGAAAATGACCCAAACATGCAAACACTTCCAAGATGTAGAGGAAGCACATCTCAAACAAATGAAACAGTTTGTTAATTCATATGCTGATATCATTCAAAACAATCATGACCTCATGGGGCAAGTGCATAGAGATTTCAAACATCAATGCCTGGAGTTAACTGCTGAAAAACTCCTGGAACAGTTCCTCATAGAGAAATATAACGCTATAGAGAAGGCAGTTTTAGTTGAACTACCTCTTTCATTACCTAAGCCCGGGTCGGCTAACAACTCCATATCAGAAGCTGATCAGATATCAACTGTCTCAAATGGGTCACACAAACCAGCACAACCAGCTAAGGCACCAAAGAAGGAGCCATCTTTTGCAACTAAGACTTCAAGGAGAACTACCTCACTTTTGAATTTGTTTACACCAAATTTCCAAAGCAAGGAGGAGCCTAGTGGAAGCATCGAGGGTGCGGCGCCGTGTTCCGCGCCATCTAGCCCAAGTGGAACACCAGCCACCCCAGTGGCACCTGACAAAGATGCTGACATGGGCCGCACTACACTCAGAGAATCCAAGTGGTTCTTACGTAGCAGGAGAACTAAGCCCAAGCTGAAAAAAGCCAAAAAGAAGAAAGATGAGATTTCAGAAAACTCGAACCCTGGCGAAAAGTCTGATTTAGAGGAGAAGGAGGAGGAAGTACCAACAAAAGATGATTTTATGAATTCCCCAGAAATTGATGAGGAAGGTTACTGCATTAGACCCAAAGATGAGAAAGGAAGTGTGTATTCCTCTACAGATTCAGATTCTGAGGAGGAGAGGGAACAGAAGATCCATGTGGAGATCAAACCCATAAGCAATGGTGTTAATCCCATATCAGCTAGTGTGGATGAGCTTAGAGCTACAGTTGAGAACATCTCCCTGTACAAAATCGGCACGGCCAGGCGCGGCTCGAACGCCAACACCAGCAAAGCCAGCAGTGACTTATTAGACTTGAACTTCTTCCAAAGTCCCACAGTCAGCAACCCCGCGTCGCCTCACGGCAATGTCTCCAATCCATATGCTCCTTTGCAGGGAAATCAGTCTCATTTACTAGAAAGCCCTACTCCTGTTTCTAATACCGATGTAGGCGATCTATTTTCTGAAGTGGGTGAGATGGGCCAGTCGACCATCCGAACTTCCACGCCTACGATGTCATCTATCTCGCTCCCTCGGCCGCCGTCGAGGCGATCTGAAGGAGACTTCCGCACTGCCGGCTCCTCGGGGTCGCGCGGTCCTTCGCCTCTCACAATAGGCATGGCGGATACGATACCGTTAGCTGTCGCGTTCCACGAGATTATTCATTCCTATTTCCGTGGTACGGAAGAGTCGAAGTGCCAAGTTAAAATGTCAGGAGATATGATGCTCTCCTTTCCCACCGGTATCGTTGGCGTATTGGCCAACAATCCGAACCCAGCTAAATTATGTTTCAAACTGAAAAACATACATAGATTGGATAATGTGCTACCAAATAAACAATTGATAAGTATCAACACGATGATGTCGACGCGGGATAACACGGTAGTCGAGTTTAACATGCCTGCTTTAACATCACTCTTGAAACGGCAGTCGGAAAAGAACCCGACAGCGCAGTACTTCAACGTGGATATACTTAAATACCAAGTACGACCTAAGACCGGCGCTGCGTCATGTCCTCTCCAAATGGTATCTTATTGGAAGTGTGAGCAGGACCACACTGACTTGAAGGTGGATTATAAATATAACCTGCATGCGATGAGCCCGCCGTCTCCGTTACTGAACGTGTCGGTATGCGTGCCCATGAATGGGGCGGTGACGAATGTCATCGCGATGCCGAAGACCGCGTGGACCGGCGAGAGCGAGCAGGCGATGTGGCGCTTCACGGAGCTGTCGCAGCACTCGGAGGACCGCGGCGTGGGCTCGCTGAAGGCGCGCTTCGAGCTCGGTAAAGGTCCGTCTGACAAAGCGACCATCTCGGCGCAATTCAACTGCGAGGGCGCGACCCTCTCCGGCATTGAGTTCGAACTTATAGGCAGCGGGTACCGCCTGTCCCTCGTTAAGCGGCGGTTCGTCTCCGGCAAATACATTTGTGATAGTGATTTGAACTGATTGGTCCAAAACACTTATGAATACACATGTTTGTGTATAGATCTTGTTGTCGTATATTCAGTGTGTACCTATGGGATGCGTAGGTTCTATACTACATGTATCTTCTGTGTATATTATGTTTTGGTACCTTATAGGACTGTTTCCTGTCCACAAAAAAAATAATTTACAATAATGTATCACAACATTGTTTGTCAATTTTCGAGTTAAATTGTTAGTTGTTAATTTTTGAATTGTATTACTTATTGATTAGGGATATGTTTCACATCTGCTAACTTATTTTTCAGAATAGTTAATGTGCCATTTTATACTGTATTTTGTAAATTTACACGCGAGTACTGACTGTTGCACTAGTACACTCATATTAATAGACACAATCTTTTTGTTCACATTACTATTAAGTGGGTACTCAGCCTATTTTTTTAATAAAAGATGCATCACATTTTATATTGATTGGAAATACGATCTTTTCTCATCAATCTACTTAAATGTCTTTTTTGTCAAGAATAGCGATATTTTCAATGTTGTTTTGTTTATTACTGCTGAGCAGATTATAAGTAATTCAATCCTATGACTTTTTTTTTAGTTTTATAACCCCAGGGAAAAGCCTTAAAGCCGATAAAAGCTTTATAGCAATAATATATCACATATAAATTGGATGTGTTGTATGAAATTATTATCACGTAAAATAATGTTTTTAATAATTCTGAGGTCAATAAATTATAACATAATTTCTTTTAGAGTAAAAAAGCAATTGTGTATATTTTTTAAAGTATAAAACAAACTTTATTTGTACAATTGTGTTTTTAGATATTGTCTGTTATGTTATATAAAGGCCTAAATAATGCAACAATTGAGAACTATAAGGCCACAAATGACTACTATAAATAATTATATTTAATTTTTTCATTTTTTATGTGAGGTTTGACTCTAATAGTGGCATAAATCATGCTATATATATATTTTTTTTTATTTCTTAAATACATTGCAGTTTCATTCACTTTCAAAATATATTTTTTTGCATGTTGTCTCAAACAGGCCATTGGGTTAATATCCTAAAACCTGTTTAATTTTTATAAAAAAATAAAACGTAAAATAAATCTTGTAGCAAGGCAATTTAACTTAAGGTTCAGGCCACACTATTTACCAACAGCAGGTGTCAGATGCTTACATTGATTTGTCCATAAATGGGCCAGTAATGTGTACTTTTTAGTGTTGCCCAGTCTTGAGCAATAATCTGAATAATACCGACTGCTGTTTGCCAAATCAGAACCGCGCTTTTGCAGGTACACACGGCTACACATCAATCTTATACATTACTAGTTTAAGCTGATCTCGCATTGTATAAGATTTCCGTACAATAAGAGGTCAGCTCATACTGGAAATGTATAGCTTGATGTGTAGCCGTGTTTACCACCAAAATTAAAGACCAATGGGATAACTGAAAATTAATATTTTTAAAGGTTCAAAGGTGAAAGCAAAATTATTTCAGTTTTAAACAACTTTGGGTCAAATATCACATAAATGGAACATATTTTCATTGATAATGTAATTTTTAAATAATTATGCATATTTACATTATTGTTGCAAGTAAGATTCATTGAATCTCGAAGTAGCATATTTTATTGTTTTCTTTATTATCATAATTTTCAACATAGAATTATTAAACCTTTATGTTGATGTTGTATTTTTGTAGTCAGCATTTAGATAACGAACACAGGAGATGTTTAAAAAAAAATTGAATTACATGTTTATTTTTTTATGTTTGCAATACTTACTATAATGAGAAGTAAAAACATATATAATTTTAACTCATTAACATATAATATATGTAATCTCATATTGTAATTTTATATAAAAATCCTTTAAATATCCCAACGGCCTAATATGAGTTACGAAAATAGCTAAGTGACTAACTTTATCAAAAGTTTAGTGTTCATAAAAATACGATTTATTATAAATAAAGGTCAAACCATAATACAATAGTACCTACAACTGAACCATTCCATTAATATATTATGTCTCATAATTAAGTATTATTTTTTATTATTATGTATCACAAATTATTATTTTTACACATAAAGGTGCGTAGCTATTCGGCTGAGTTAATTTAAAAACGTATTAAAAATCTCTTTTCATTTATAAAAAATAGATTAAATATTTGCTAAATGCGTAATAAAATATTTTTGTAACGTAAAATTTATGGCATGTATGATTCTAATATTATAATGTAAAATTATGTTAATTTTGAATAAAATGTAATTTAGCATTTATGTAGTTATTTTATTAGTGTAAAAAACCAAGCCGTTGTTAAATAAAATGGGCGTAAAATAAGTAAGTAATACTTTTAGTTCGCTTTTGTCGTAGGGACAGGAAACGTTCGTCGTATAAGGTACAGTAAGGCCCTTTGTACGCGGCACGGTTTTTTTACGGTACGGCGCGCTAATCGCTCCGTAAAATAATCGTGTGAGCTCGTATACGCGCATACGGCGACGGCGCCGTGCCGTAGTGCCACCGTATCGTCAACAGCTTCCATTGTGATCCATACAACACTGACAGCCGTGCCTACTCACGGCGAATCAACCGTAGTTTTTCACGGCAAATCCGTAGATTTTCACAATAAGAAAAACGTGTGTGTACAAAGGGCCTAACAGTTAGATAAAGTGCGGTAATGCGTCGTTTATCTAGACTAGCGATAAATATTAGTTTAGTGATAAAAGCTGATGAATCTATAGTAATGTCTCGGATGTTTCCCGTCTCTACATGTTGCTTGCTGTTGCCTTTCGTTTGGGAGTACCATGTGCGAGTGCCGTGCGATTGTCTCAAGTTCTTCAAACATTTTCAGGTGGAGTTGGAGAAGCTGAACGCTGCCACTGATGAGATCAATAAGCTGGAATTAGAGCTAGATGTAAGTACAATAAAATGTTTGTTTTCATTTCAGTGTAGATATAAGACGTTTGCTGAAGGAGGTGTCAGTCGTGGTTCCCTGTAGATAGATAGGTCGAATATGCCTTATTTTACGGCACGGCTGGCGCAGTGGTTAAGCGATTGACTGCTGCGCTGCGTGTCGCGGCCGCGGGTTCAATTCCCGCACGGAACAAATATTTGTATGACCTACAAGTAGTTGTTCCGGGTCTGGCTATTTGTGTATGTGAGTTTAAATGTTTGTAAACGCACCCACAATGCAGGAGAAATTCCTAGTGTGGGGAACGTTTTATAAAAAAAAAAATAGTAGTAGGGATAGTATCTTTATTTAAGCTCATAGGTATTTTAACAACATACCTAATTGTAGTTTATTTCTCGTTCGTAATACTTACATAATATTTAAAAATAAATAAATAGGTAACGTACTCATTATAATAAATAAAAAAATGCGTAAATCCATTTATTTTAATTTAACAGGTTTAAATAGTTTTAGCAGTGATTATGTGACGCACCGAACCTACGTTTAAAAAAATATAAAGTTGCGCCAAATAATAACTAGTTACTTAAACATTAAAAAAAACCGGCCAAGTGCGAGGCGTACTCGCGCACGAAGGGTTCCGTACCATTATCTATAAAAATGCCAAAAAAATCATGTTTGTTGTATGGGAGCCCTCCTTAAATATTTGTTTTGTTTTAATTTAATTATTGATTTTGAAGTGAATACATAATTAAATATTCTGTGAATATTTCAAGGGTCTACCTATTACCGTTATCAATATAGAGCAAAATTGTGCAAAAAAATCACGTTTGTTGTATGAGAGCCCCTTTAAATATTTATTTTATTCTGCTTTTTAGTATTTGTTGTTATAGCGGCAACAGAAATACATCATCTGTGAAAATTTCAACCGTCTAACTATCACGGTTCATGAGATACAGCCTGGTGACAGACGGACAGACAGACTGACAGACGGCGCGGCGGCGGAGCCTTAGTAATAGGGTACCCGTTTTACCCTTTAGGTACGGAACCCTAAAAATAGTCAACGAATTTAAAAAGCTCGTGACAATACTTTTTCGTCGCTTATTTACTTAGTAGAAACGTTTACTAACTAGTAACTAGGCTAATTAAGTACTAGGAAATATAATTGACCCACTTTCAAAATTTTATATTCAATTGTCACGACTCACGAATAAGCATGTACAGATGTACTGGGTAATGGCAGATGTTAAGAGCGTTTACGACGTACGGCATTTCATACAAACTTTCAAGCTCTTGTTTTTAGAAATTACTGAACCGATTTTAATGAAACTTCACACGCATAAGCACGATTCAAAGGTCTAACAACATTTTCGCTTCTTTTGGCCTCTTCAGCCGCAGTTAATACGTTATCTGGACAGCTTCTTAGTAATTTGTTGTGTTGAGCTTTTCAGAAACCCGGTGTAACTGTAATAATACAGAAAAATATCATGCAATAGCTCAGAATGTTCATTGAGTCATCTTAAGCAAAGCATTTTTTTTTTTTTGGTTGGGAAATTATCAAATAACTTCTCCCGCTCTGGGCGGAGCGGGGAGGCGTGTCAGACTTTTACTGACTAAAACCCACCCGTATTCCTTCATTTGCCTGTGTGAATATAAGAAGCATGAATATTGAATTATCACTTTGTGTAATGACTTTAGAGAATTCCGCATCTTTATTTAAAAACGTATGAGGAAATGTACGTTCGGAAAGCATTCTTAAAATAGCATTTTATTTTAGGTGAATCCGCAGCTGCAGCCCGCGAAATTCAAATTTTCTTACGTTTTTTTAGGGTTCCGTAGTCAACAAGAAACCCTTAGGGCGAATTTCACCAATGAAACTGAACGCGATCAGCACATCTAAACAGAGTTCAAGAGCTGTCAGTGTCAATATTCCAAAGAAAATAATGTCACTGACAGCTCTTAAACGTAGTTTACGTGCTGATCGCGTTTAGTTTCATTGGTGAAATTGGCCCTTATAGTTTCGCCATGTCCGTCTGTCTGTCTGTCCGTCCGTCCGTCCGTCTGTCCCCGGCTTAGCTCAGAGACGCTTAGTACTACAAAGCTGTAATTTGGCATGGGTATACATATTAATCACGCCGAAAAAGTCGTAAAGTAAAACCTTGAAAAACATTTTTTTTTACTGTAGTTACCTCCTTTGCACGTAAAATGGGGATGATATTTTTTTTTGTCGTTTATACCATAGTGTGGAGTATCGTTGGATAGGCCGTTTAAAAATATTGTGGGTCTGTCTAAAACTCTAAACCATTTTTCAATTCAGGGATTCGTTTGCGTAAACACGTATGTACCCTATAACGTCACCATCGCCCCAGAGGCAAATATTGTATTATGAAGATACTTTGTATCTCATTATAAGTGAACTGTTTGTTATTCATAAGTTCTTATGAGAAATAAATATCTTTAAACTTTATCTTTATCTTTTTTATCTTTAATAGCTTTAAAGTGCCATTTTTTGTGTCAAGTGTCCCCCCCCCCTCTGCCAGCTAGATGGTTGGTTTCGGATATCTGAAAAAAATCATGGCAGTAGTATATATGTATAACGAAATTAAAAGGAAAACTATCACAGCTAAGTAGGCTTTACAAGTCTACGAGTAATAGCCGACCTACTTAAATTTGCAGTTGGAGAATTGACCGTAACGTATATCGGTGTATCCCATACACCGATATACGTTACGGTCAATTCTTGCATGATTTTTCAACTACAATGTTAAGTTTGTTTTTGGTATAAATTCGTCCCAACTACGGAACCCTTCATTGTGTGTGGTCCGACACGCACTTGGCCGGTTTTTTATATATTTGCAGGTAAGTGTCAGGTTGTATCTTGATCAAAATATAATTAATCGCGACTTTAGCAGATAAGTATTTATATAATTATAATCTTTAGAATCAATAATACATCTCTCTAAGTTAGATTTGTTCCACTGAATGACGTTTTCATGAAATCATGACATTGGGAAACAAATATAACTTAGGGAGATGTATTAATGATAATTCTGTAAATACATTTGTCAGATAAAGTCGTGAATCATTTTTGATCGAGATACAACCTGAACCTGCAAATTGCAAAAAACGTAAGAACATTTTAATTTCACGGGCTACAGCTGCCTGCCCTTCACCACTGCCTAGTGCTTTGATATCTAAGTCATCTGCATGCTTGCTAGTCAAATACAGTCAAAGTCAAATAATGTATTTCAAATAGGCACATATGAGGCACTTTGGAATTTTGGATACGTCAACATTTACAAAAAAAAAATAGAGTTGATTCTAGTTGCCCCTTCCAAAAGGTAGTTTCGTAAGGAGAAGAATGGGCAAGAAACTACACCGTTACTCTTTTAAAAATGTTTTACAATATTTTGTTTAAGTACGTTAATTATATAAGATTATATGTGAAGACGATGCACCTAGAATAAAATAAAAGTACTATAAGTACCACAGGTAAAAATAATTAAAAAACAATGAAAAATAATTTAATGATGAGATAGATACATGGTGCTCACATATTTACAAACATCGTAAAAGTATTGCTTTCTTAAAAATTTTAAAACAGAACAACTACAAAATTTAAAAATAGCCTGTCTGTCCGAGTCCGAGCTTATTAGCAAGTTTAGCACCGTAATTAGCAACTGCACTTTCTTTTTCTTTCCCACACTAAAAAAAACTACGAAATTGACCCAAAACCGGATATTTTTAGACCTATTTCCACCATTTCCTGATTCGAAACCGATAAATCACTTAAGATGTTAAAAAAGATAATAAATACCTAATAGAAAAGTCGTGTGATCGATAAAACAATTTATGTCCAAGTAAATTTGGCCTAAATATAAAATACAATCAGCAAAACTCGCGGTTGACCATTTTCCACCTTATTTCTATGGGCAAGATGCACAGATCGCACTTTAGCTAAGTAAATTTAGCGCTTTATACGAATATGAACTTTATTCCCCACCATGTTCATATTCATAAAAGCGACTGAGAGCAAGCGTTTCATACGAATTTCAACCTTATATGAGCTAGAAAATAAGATTCATACTCGAATGAAACGCTAACCTAGAAAAGTTTAGTGCGATCTGTGTGTTACGGTCAAAAGTGGTCAACCGCCAACTCGGTCAAGTGTACCTATTAATGATTTATGACCAAAACAAGGTCTCTTCGAAGCATTTTCACGCTGTCATGGTGTTTAGTGGAAGATATTTCCATGGACTATTGTATTTCTGAATTCAGGCTGCGTCAAATGATTGATTGTATTTTGTAGAATTTGCTGTTTATTCTGGGTGTTGGGAGTCGCTGATATGGCAAAAGCATTGTCATTTTTAGGGTTCCGTACCAAAATGGTAAAAAGGAACCCTTATGGTGAGACTAAGTCTGTCTGTCTGTCACACCTGGATATCTCAAGAACTATTAATGCTATCAATTTGAAATTTAGAATAGTTTTAGATGACGTTTGCCCAACTATTTTGCAAACAAAAAGGAAATTAAAAAAATATATCTTTTTTTGCAAAAGGGACTGAAAGGGATTCTTAAAAATTGTGGGGGTCCTAGGGCATGTGGGGTATCATATGAAAGAACGCTGTTTGCACATTCTCAAACATTATTTTTTAGGCAGCATGTTATCCGACTTTTGATGAAAAATGTCCAAAAAAATACCGTGCCCCCCCCCCACCTTATCTCCGAATTTTGCATAGATAAAAATCTGAAATTATTATATGTGATAGAAGGGTATGTAAAGATTACAGGAAAAATAAAACGATTTCTCTAAATAGCACAGTTTTTCAAAAATCATCAAGAAAAAAAAATCATCACGAAGACTATAACTATGAGAAACCGATATAAGTGGTCAAAGGGCCTCAATTTCGCATAAATACTGAACTTAATTTTTTTTTCCAAAACAGTTAAAAACATACCGACGCACCGTGGATCAAAATCGGCTGTAGAAGACATAGGATCTCGATTTCTTAAATGTTATTTTTTTGGAAATGACTTCTGCTGATCATTACTGTTCTATAAAATGTCATATGAAGTAATTGTGTGCACAAATGGAAGAGTTATAATTTTTATAAGAAAAAAATGTATGGAGCTGACATGAAAAATGAGGATATCTCTGGAATCGCAAGGTTGGCCGTTATATCCTTGCACACTGTTATAGTACTATTTATTTGTGAATTTTTGACATACTTAATATCGCGGCATCACTTGCGATTTTTTTTTTTTAAATCTTCAAAATAAAAAAAAATAAAAAAAGTATATGATACATTTTAATGCTTAAATATGGCTATACCAAGTGTAACTTACAATATTTTTTATGCTTAGACCAAAACATTCTAAGAAATCACAAAGTCGTATTACCTACTTATATTTGAAATGACATGGTAATTATGAATTACATAATATGTAATCTTGTATAATGCCTCAAGTCCACATTAGCTAATGATTAATAAAACTTAATACCTATATACCTGTTAAAAGGATACGTACCATAATGAGGGTAATTAGATAAACGTGATCATTAGTCAATAACAATAAATGGTAAACTATTATATAATAGTTTACCATTTATAATCATGCTTTTTAATCATATGATTAAAAATAAAAGCAAATTATTAAAAAAAAATATTAACTTAACCTAACCTAACATAAACAATAAAAGTTAACTTATTTTATACTTCGTCACCATCAGAATCCACTTCAGAATCAGGCTCTACAATAGATATAACTTCTAAGAACTCTGTCGGAGCTTCCTGATCCTGAAGTTTCAGTAGTTTTACTGTTTCCTTAAAGTATGTCTGCCTCTTGTGGGCATTTAATTTTGGTCTTGTGGAAGAAATTAGAGGATCAGAAGAGACGATAAGCATATTGAGGATATCCTCGTTTGATGCTTGTCTACTCTTTTTCCTCGAATGGTGTTCTCTGAACCTCCTAAAGTCTTTGTTTCGGGCCTCTGAAGCTTCTTCCGAAAGACTTCCAATTGGTACAATAGCATTTTCTGCAATTATGTCCCCTCCGTGAATCAACAATTTGTGGACGGTTGATGACATGTAGTACCAATCGTACAGTTCCACGTATTTTTCAGCGGTTGTTCTAGCGTATTCTTTAAATTTCGGCACGTCTACAATCTCTCCAGATGTGATAGCTTGCAGAATCACAGCAAATCTGCGTATTAGGTCTTCATCTAATCCAGTGATCGCTGCAGTTTTATCAGGAAATTAAAAAAACCGCCTTGCTGTGTTCGCGTCGTTAGTTGTGCCTGATCCTTGCTTAACGATGTCAATCAAAAGGTTGAGATCATCTTTGAATCGATCTTAAATGAGTTTTTTTCGTGAATGCAATAACTCTTGATGACCTTCTCCTCTTGCAGACCACTTTTTGAAGTCGAGACGATACGCTATGTGTAGAAGACATTCCATCACATTAATGCGGGCATGAAGTGATGATAATCCGAACTCATACACACCAGAAGAAATGGTTTTTGACGCAATGACATCTAATTTATTCATTTCTGTAGGCCTAGCCAAACACAGGTAGCAGGCCGCATTTGACTTAGCTTCAGACAGATATGTACAAATTTTGCCGTCAATCATCGTCATCATTAATTTGTGACTAATTTCATGTCCTTGACATTTTGAGGGAACGAGAGCTTCAATTTCGTTATCCATTGCAGTTTTTTCATTTATGACGAACGTCTTTGGTTTCTTTCACAAAACTAAACTGGACTGGACGGCAATACCTAGGTGAGCAGGGTTTTGGATTCACCCACACGGTATCACCGTCAGCTGTCAACTTTAATGGAACCAAAGAGGTCATAAATATGCTGGAATCATCTTGACCACTCTCTATGTTTTGCTTATATCTACTTTGGTTAGATACCCCGTCAAATCCCTATCCCTATCGCATCAGGACTACGACTAGTTTCAAAAATTCTGTTCACTGTTAAATCTAGTAACGCTTGTACGTAGTGCAATCTTAGCAGATCAATCCGTTACAGTCACAAATGTCTTCGGAGGGTAGCACTGTAGCTTAGCTTTTTGCACTTTATAGTAAGACGGATATATCTCCTTTGAACCTTCTCGAATAGTCGTTTCCCTTAATGTGATATATTGCCATTTCGATAGTTTTAATGAAAGTAGCAAACCCAGTGCTTTTTCTGGTGAAAATATTGTTGAAGGAGCTGGTTTGTTCAACATTTCCTTGATTTTTGCTGCTGCTTCTGGATTTTGGAGCATATGTTCAATAACAGATGCAATATCCTCACGACCATCTCCTTTCAAAAGTGCTGCAACTGAATAAGCTACTTCATTAGGGTCATCGCCTATATGTTCATCAGATCGTCTCTTCTTCTGCTTGTTACTTAGATCTTCAAACGGCTTTCGAGATCTTTTTGTCATCGTTGAAGTTGATTTCATTGTTGAAGTTGATGGTACAGGTTCAGGTACAGGTTCAGTAGAAATATTTTTACTTGTTGATTCTTGAATGAGCAAATTGGTTTGCACGCAGTTTGGCCAGTCAATATTTGCCTCAAGCCAATTACTGTAATCACGTCTAAAAACTTCACTTTTCCTATGGGATCGTAACCATCTCTTTTGAACTGCCCGTGTAAATCTTCGACAAAATTCTTTCACGGTAACACTGTTTTCATCTGAAAGGCTAGAGCCCAGTCGAATAACAAGTGTGTTGAACAATATTTCATGATCGAAAGACGAAGCATCCTGATTGCTCAGAATAACAAACAAATCCAAATTTGTAATAATGCTTTCCATTATTCACGATCACTGAGTAAAAAGACACGGTAGGATAGATGTTAGTATTAGAAATGTTCTAAATGAACTGAAGTTGTGAATCCAATGTTTGACTATTTATTGTTATTGACTAATGATGGTATCACATTTATCTAATTACTTTCATTAAGTTAATCCTGCACTAATTGCTAAATTAGCGAGTACCCCAAATTATTTTGGTACGTATCCTTTTAACTAGGTATATAGATATTAAGTTTTATTAATCATTAGCTAATGTGGACTTGAGACATTAGACAAGATTACGTATTACATAATTCATAATTACCATGTCATTTCAAATGAAAATCACAAAGTAGGTAATACGACTTTGTGATTTCTTAGAATGTTTTGGTCTAAGCATAAAAAATATTGTAAATTACACTTGGTATAGCCATATTTAAGCATTAAAATGTATCATATACTTTTTTATTTATTTTTTTATTTTGAAGATTTAAAAAAAAAACATCGCAAGTGATGCCGCGATATTAAGTATGTCAAAAATTCACAAATAAATAGTACTATAACAGTGTGCAAGGATATAACGGCCAACCTTGCGATTCCAGAGATATCCTCATTTATCATGTCAGCTCCATACATTTTTTTCTTATAAAAATTATAACTCTTCCATTTGTGCACACAATTACTTCATATGACATTTTATAGAACAGTAATGATCAGCAGAAGTCATTTCCAGCAAAAAAAAATAACTTTTAAGAAATCGAGATCCTATGTCTTCTACAGCCGATTTTCGATCCACTGTGCGACGGGACGATTGGAATGATTTAATTAGTTATGATGCTGCTTTAAGACAGCCTTTAGCATAAATATGTTGGTTACTTTTTTATAGGCCTTTAATTAGGTTTAATTTAATAAGCACACCTTCAAAGGTCACGTAAAAGAAATAAAAAAAAAACATTTTTAAAGCCATCTCATGAAAAAACATGACTTTTCCACTCGAATGGGCACCGGTCTTCGTCCACCCACAAGTAATTGACTACAATCGATCGTAACATAGAAGTACAACTACCGAGTCACTCCACAGAATTTTCACGGGCAAACTGCAGAAGCCGTATGCTGCCTCCAGAGAGGCCCTTTTATATATCCAATTTTAGATTGGCCTTGCGACGAATGTAGAATGCCGACGGTAACTTAATTTACTCTTCATATCTTGGCTAAATTGAATTCCAAATTTTTTTTGGCTGTCGCAGAACGTAATATGAAATACCTTCAAGCATTTTTCTTTTTCTAACATTGTTATTTAAGACGCAGATATATGCCAGTGACCTTGAGTGGTAAGCTTGCTTGTTCTGTACTGAGCTCACGCAACGCGTCGTACGTTCAGCCAGTAATATGACTCGCCCATCAAGGAGCGCTGTCCACAATTTGACGCATTATTAATTTATTATACAAAAAAGAAAAGTTGTTTTAATAAAACGTGTATACTAAAAGATCAATAATTAAATTATCGTTAAATTGGTGAAGGTTTCAAAAAAATACACTTTAAAAAAAAACAAGTAGATTTTGCGCCATTCTCAGTTTTTTATCCGCGTTAGACATAACTTTACAAATTAATTTCATTATGTAATATAAACAAAATCTAAAATATTCACATATTAAATTATTGAAAAAATGCTCTAATTTAACATATTTTTTTTTCAAATCATTAACACTACTTGTTTAGACGTGATCTTCAGTATAAAATCATTAAAACTCGGTTATCGTCGCCTTAACTTACATCTTTCCCATCTATGTTGGGTCCGGCTTCCCGTCGGATGCAACTGAATTATTTTACATGGAGCGACTGCCTATCTGACCTCCACAAAACAGTTACTGGATACCCTTACCCTTTGACTAGACTGGTTGTCAGTATGGAGCCATATTTGCCCCATAAGGAAATTAAAAACAGATTTGGCAGCAATATCGTTCCGCTCGATAATTTTGCTATACAGCACTCGGAAACATGAGCATTAAAATTCATAAACCAACTTCCGAAACTCGGAATAATCGATTGTAACGACTTCCTACAATATCTCTAATGTCCCCGTTAATAATAATAAGCCCTTTTTATTCTGAACTTCTTTCCGTTGTGCTATTTCAGTAGTTTATAGAATGTCTCTTAGTTCAGTGTGCCTTTTGGCAAAGGCCTCCTCTAACAACTTTTCTCCAATTTGGACCCGCTGTGAGCTTCAATTCGTCTTCCCATCTTTTATATTGTCTTCCCCTGTTCCTTTTGCCATCTCTGGGGTACCATTCTGTCACGACGTTAGTCCACTTTTCTTGAATGCCTCTTAAGATGTGGCCTGCCCATCTCCACTTTTGTTGGTCTATTTTGGTAAGAACATCAATAACTTTTGTCTTTTCTCTAATCAGAGTATTTCGTATCCTGTCTTGTTTTTTAATTCCAGTCATACTCCTTTCCATTGATCTTTGGCAATGTGCCCGTTCCGTTTAACCAAATGAAACGGAACCCTGAGGTACTCTTTGGTAATTTACTCGGTGTAAATCGATTTTCTGCAGAGCATTCGTGGCCCAGGGTAACGGTTCGAACCAAGACAATCACTTTAATTTGTGTTAATTATATCGTCACCACTGCTCTCAAAACGGTGAAGGAAAATATCGTGAGGAAACTGGCATGTCCTAGAACCAAAAATTCCAAGACATGTGACATTACCAACCCGCACTGGGCCCGTGTCCCAGCAGTGAGAACGTTATAGGCAGATTATGCATGAATGGTTATATAAAAGTTTAATTGAAATAAATGCTTTGCCTTTGAAAAGTCTTTTCAGACCCTCAGATTAAACTAGGTATAACATAATTGTCAACTAACATGTAGCTCGTACTCGATTTTCTGAAGACAATTTATTTCGAGGTAGATGTTCTATTGTAGTCTCTTTCAAATGTTGGAAGCGACATGTAATCTGCTTAAGGTTCTGTTTGATGTTTTCTGAGTTGCTAGTATTATTAAAATAACATGATTTTTTAAACCTAAATTTATAATTTATTGTACATGAGACTGTTTTTGACCTTTATCTCGCAAAATACGTACCGATGGACGAGTTCTAAGATCGAACGAGAGTACTCAAATGAATGTAATTCACAGGATAAAAAAAACAATAAATAATTTGATTTGGACAATTAATACATGAGAGAAGTTTTTAAGAAATCAACATGGAACTTGGGTAAATAACCCAAGTTCCATGTTGATTTTATTCAGATTCACGTCGAAAGGTTATAATAAATTGGTCCAATGCTTGGAATTCTCAGTTCAAATACATTTTGAGAGCAGTTTTTAAGATTTTTTTACACGGATTTTAGTTCTAGAAATGCCCTCTTTGGCCATGTTGACCACAATCAAAGCAAGAGTGAACAGGGATCTTCTGGGCAGGCTCGCTTCTTCATATACCTCGTCCATCGCTTTCCACCAGGCGAGATCAAAGACAAGAGCCCATTACGCAATGAAAAAAATAACACTGTCGCACAAATTCTCCAGGCCAAAGCAGGAGTATCGTGTAACAAACAAGATGAAAGAAATCCTGTTATATGCGTTCCACTTCGTAGTTTAGCGCGACGGGCCCGTTAACTAGGCCTTGTTTTTACAAGGTTTTCGTGCTGCTTTAGTAAACTTTAGTTTATTTTAAACCGAGATTTGTTTGAAGCTACAAATAAAAACTATGGCCAAGATTGTAAACACCTGTAGTATGTTATTTTATGATAATGCAATTTTTATCTGTATTGCCTATCTTTAGTAAGCGATTAGAATTTAAAGTCCTCTCTTCAATCTTAATGAAACTGCATCCACTAATAATAGTGGCACAATGAGTAGGTACTTCGTAAATAATAATTAAATCAGCATTGGATTGTCGTTACGCATCGTTCTCCAATTGAATTACCCTTTAGATTAAGTAACAAAGTTTAATTACCTCAAACAATAAGGTCGTCCGTCCACTGCTACGTAGAATGTGCACGGAGACTAGGGGGTAAGCTTGCCACGTTAGCTGCGGTTCATTAATCGTTTGCGAGCTGCAGTCGTGCTTAGTGACCGCGGGTCGCAGTTACGGTTTGCAACCCTACTATACAAGCTGGATTTTTGAGATAGGGCAGTAAGGGCAGCTGCCTTAACCGTTGTAGCTACAGGACAACGGTTTTAAGAGACTGTCCTTAACTTTTTGAGAATTTTTGATCTACATTCACAGATTATGAAACAAAATTACAGTCGGCAGGAAAACGGGCAATATTCACAAAACTTTTTTTTTATGTCAATCGATCCTGTTTCTTATAAAAATCAAAAACCTCTATTGGACCAATTGCTGCCTTTACTGCCCCATCTCAAATATTCACCCTGTGTAATATAGTATCCTGCTATATTAGCGGCCTAAAAAGGGACTATATTTCTAAAGAAAAAATATAGTAGCCGAAAATACTATACTTAATTGTGTATTTTTATTTAAATACAAAAAGACGTGATGATCGCAATAGGGCCAGTTAAAATCTCATAAAAGCTGAATCAATGGTATTTTGTAACCGTCGTTTATAAAAAAAAAAAAAAAGTACCTATTGTAAAAATAGTTGAGACATTTAAAACAACCTATTAATAAAGGTTCATAGTAGCAAAAAATATGCATAGTACCTATAGGACAAAAATGTATTTGAAACCCATTATATTTTTTCGCCATAATACTACATTTTACAGGTAATAGCTTCGAAAATACTATATTTGATTAAAAAAAAATAAGGTGGCAATCCTCGTCGCAGTGGACGATCCCGCCTAAATTTTTATAAAAAGCGAAGCTAAGACTTAAATACACGTGCGTAGCTTAGCCGTGGACTGCTGTGCAACGAACGGCGCCTTAAATGAGGACTATAAATAGTAGTTGCAGAAACACAATTAACAAACAAAGCTATATAACAATAACAAAGTAGCTTATTGCCGCTTCAGTTTACTCAGAGCACGACAGATTTGTTCCAGTTGCTCATTCTTACGTCAGATACAGTATTTCATATTATAAGTCACGTACAGACCATATTGGCTAGCCCTCGTTTCCAATATGGCTAGCTAAGAAAAATGTTGCAATATCACAAATGCCAACCAATTGACATTATAAAAAATAACTTCAAGGCAATAGGAAACTGCAGGTCGCTATGCAATTTAGTTTTTGGTTGATTTACTACATTGTTTGTAGAGTTTTCTGTCATTCAACGAATGGAGTTCCTACTAAAAGTAGGAACTCCATTCGTTTCATTTTTTCATTTAATTTTTTACGATCGTTTCCGCCCCTTTTTATATTAGGACATTTAAACGCTCTACTGGCTAGGAGCGAGTCGAAATATGGGCACAGGTGGCGACAGATGTCAATGACCGAGTGTTACTCCATTCTTCTTGACCCTGATGCAATAGCGTTTGTTTTACATTCATGAGTTTTGGATGTCACACCATTTTGTAAAGTAGTTGTCATCTTTTGTGACAAATGAAGGCTGATATTTAAATACGTTGTCCTTTCCCCCCACGCCAAATACCATCAGTGATATTCTCGCCCTTATAAATCCGTAGAAGACCAGATAGAATTTTCTCTAAACCAGTATTATTAGAGTCATCTATATATTTGTTTAATCCCTTTCTACGTTTGCTAAAAAAAAATAACAATCGCAATTCAACAGCGCCGTATATCAAATAGGTACACAAGGTGCGTCAACCAGCGATACGGTGGAGGTCGGCGCGGGCGCAACTAGCGTAGATTAGGTCAATTACAGCGGCCCCGACGTATGACACCACCTCATGTTTCTGGTGTGATGTAACGCGCAATACTTGTAGCATTTTACGTTTATTATGTTGTGTGTAATAGAGGAAATTATAGCGCGAATCTTAAAAGGCAAGACCACTTTGAGTCAGTGGGTCGTCTTAGGGGCGGAGTTGATGTGTAGCCGTGTGTACTACCATTTTAGGAATTTCCCTGATCTAGAAAGGGCTCATAAGCTGGTACAGTCAAAGAATAAATATAACCACCAAGCACCTTAAGGTTCATTTTCACACCTTATTAATTTTCCGACCACCCACGGTATTGCCAACATTTTGGATGAAAATGATAGTTTGAAAAGGTGACATGTGCCCAATATCGTGTATTCCCGTTGTCCCCGTACGCCGTGTCCCCGTCCTACGGGGACAGCGGTACTTCAATTAAATATTTAAAAATACTTCCCGTTGTCCCCGTGGTTTGGTTTTACAATCAAAAATTGTTTCTGGCACTCGCCGGCCGCTGCCGCGGCACCGCTCGCTGCGCTCGCTCGGCTCGAGCGTTGTGTGGTCACAGTTCTAACCTAACCTAGCTGTTTCGATTAAAAAAAAAAGGTTTACTTTGTACGATAAGGGGACAACGGGAAATAAATTTAATCACGTCCCGTTGTCCCCGTGACGGGGATATGGCAAACGGGGACAACGGGAATACACTCCCAATATCTGGGAATAAATCTGTTGAAAATTGCTTAACAATATGGCTCCTTGACCGTACCTGTTTAATACTGCGACTGCGAGCTATTTTGTCGTAAGAGCCATGGCTTTAACAACCTTTTAGATGAACTAAAGAGCTGCCACCCGTTATGCACCATTCCTGAATGCCTGTAACATCATCATTTATAATCCACTCTCAATCTCCAGGAGTCTATGAAAACATTCCACCTGCTGCTGAACGAGACTTCGCGTCGGCTGCAGGCGTGGACCAAGCGACTGGGGACCTGTGTGGACAAATCCAGGCCATACTATGATGCTGTGGGGATCGCCACTACTGCCAGGCAGGAATGCCAGAAGGCTGCTGTGCAGTTCCAGAGGGCTAGTGGTAAGTAATTTAAATGTTTACTAAGTTTGATGGTGGATTCTAGGTATAATAGCTTAGAATCCACCATTCCACGGATACTAGCGGACGTGTGGTCGTGGGTTCGGCCGCACCCACGACTTGGCCACCACCAAGTGCGGCCCGTTAGGCATGGCGGGCTAATACCAGTCTCCCGGGCCCCCGATTCATGGTAGTGGAAGGAACCGTGGGGTTTTAGTCGGTGGGAGTCCGACCTAACCCTCCGTTCTCCCCAGAAGAAGGGTAGCTATCCTTTACAATTTCCCCACAGGAAACAAAAAGGTGTACTAGCTTCGTAAGGCAAGAAGGGGGCTACGAAATATTTTCTAGGAAGATAAGTTTACCTGCATGAGCAGGAGATGGATTGGTAACTTATGATGACTGCCCAGGGTACGATAGAATACTTGTAGTATTATTGTCTTGTATGATGTTTAACGCATCCATTCGCATGTAGTTAGGACTGGGGTCAATGGTCATCTGTGATATGTATGTTGTCTGAGGTCTTGTTTATAATATTTACATGCAAATCATTTTATCGATTATTATGTACGGTATTACGTTGGATAAAATGTTTATCTGTCAGATAAACGAGATTTTCACGAAGTCCAATATCTAGAAGTTAATTTACCAATCACATTAAAGGAACTACCATTCTTGAAATATGTCTTTTGAAAACCCATCTTGTCTTGTCTGGAACTTGATAAGAAATTATATCTTACATAGGTCGTTGAACAAATCTTCAATTTGGCAATGACATAACATGAACCGATATAAAAGTAACATGGCGACTAGATTCTTTTATCGAGTAACTTCCTGTCGGAACAATACGACAAACATCAACGATTTGGCAACACTGCCAACCTCTAAGCAGACATACCAAATCCGATGGGAGTGCACCAAATATGGCCACGTTTTTCTTTTATCATTTATAAGGGTGTATGTTGATTGCTCTAATTAAATTGATAATTTTACATGTACATATAAACTCACGCCTTCTTCCCATGGGGTTAGACAGAAACTATAGAACCTGCGTCAACCAATAATCGTGTTGTCAAACAATAATAAGCCCGTTTTGACATTTAACTCGCGATGGTTAATCGCGACGTAACTAGTGAAGTAACCATACTACTCGGTACTCACGATAAATCGATTCAAGTTAAAGTATACGATCTTACATCATCTTCGATCAATAATAGTACTATTGATCGAAGTACCTAATTGTTGTTTTAATTTAATATTTTTTTACAATACACACGTGATTTCTCAACCCACTTTAGACATTGGCAGAATAGTCGACACCGGCTTTGCTTGCCATTCAACAAAAATAGAATAGAATAGAAGTACATCATACTCCTATTGTTTTTGTGTGTTATTGATTATGTTTAATCAATTCAAATTATTTTGTTGTTACAACTCCCAAACGTTACTCTTGAGCTTGGGGTCCTGGGTGTTATCCCCAGGCGGGAAGTGTGTTAATCGCAGTAGGCTCGTCTTCTAGCACAGGCCGAAATTAATCTAAACACCTCTGCCTGCCCCTTCGTGAAATACAGACGTGATGCTGCAGCTGTTATGTCTGACCTTTTCATTTTTAACCTGATCTATATTATTTCTCATTTATCTTTCCCAATTTTTCAATTTTCGTCGGGTCCGCTTGATACTGCGCAATTTCCGATAGCCATGTTTTGGTCAGAGCTTAGTTTTATGCAACATTTTCTTAATAAAGTATATGTATACTTGATATATAGCCATATACAGCGTGGCGCTTTAGTGGCGACATTAATTTAATACATCTACACGGTTTCGCTTTTTTTTTTTTTATGAAGATACAGGGTGTAAGGGACAGCCCTCCGCAGACTGATGGGGTGAATTCAGTATATCGTACTAAGATGACCGGTACATGACATTATTTCAGGAACGTTATGGGAATCCAATGAACGTGATTTGTCGCGGCAGGGTGGATGGCCGCGCTCGCTGATTTCTGGCGTCGTTTGTTGGAGAATTTCAAAATCAATTGCTGTTTTTTTTTTTTCATTTTAGGTGTGTTATTTACATTAATGGAGTACTGCGTACAGAGAATGTAATTTACATTGAAATAAAGGAATAGTAACTGAAATTACGATAAAAAAAATACAATTTTCCTGAGAACATTTTCCGTGGAATATGATTCAAAATAAGGAGCTGAATGCACACTGTTAATTGGCTGTCCCTTACACCCTGTATTATAATTTTATTAAACATATACAATTTTCTAAAATAGCATTTTGTAGCAACCTATGCTTAAGGCGACGATAACCGACTTTTAATGATTTTATACTGAAGATCACGTCTAAACGAGTAGTGTTAATGATTTGATAAAAGTATATGATAAATTAGAATATTTTTATGTTTATATTACATAGTGAAATTAATTTGTAAAGTTATGTCTAACGCGGATAAAAAACTGAGAATGGCGCAAAATCTACCAAGCGTATTTTTCTGAAACCTTCACCAATTTAAATACACACACACAATACACACCACGAAACCATAGCAGCAAAACCGCAGTAGTTCAACTCAACTGGCTCGCGTCATGTTCCGCTACTCGCATTCGATTCGAGTAGCGGAACATGACGAAAGCCAGTTGAATTGAACTATCTGCGGTTTTGCTGCTATGGTTTCGTGGTGTGCTACCAGCGTGAAACTTAATCTAAAATTATTTTAGTAAAATGGGTGAATTTTTGCTTGCACGGAGCGACTTTACTCCAGACTTCAGGCAGATAGATATTTCTCATTAATAATAATTACTTACTTTGTTATTTTTGTTCATAGTTGTTTATTACTTAATAAACATTGTTTATTACTTAATAAACATTGTTTATTACTTAATAAACATTGTTTATTACTTAATAAACAATGTTTATTTTCGTTTTATCTCTTAATTGATATGTTTAATCTTGGTTACTACTTGCTAGAATTCTACCAAACGGACCGGAACAATAGTCATATTATTTTTGAAAACGGATTCCCAATAAAACTAATTGGTGATCCCTGTTCTAGTTAAAATTAATTAAAATATTACGTCGGTTTAATAAAATAAACATGTTTAATTATGCGAAACTAAGTGTGAATGAAAATTTGTGTTGTAAACGAGTAGTGTTAATGATTTGATAAAAGTATATGATGAATTAGAATATTTTTATGTTTATATTACATAGTGAAATTTATTTGTAAAGTTATCTCTATTGCGGATAAAGAAACTGAGAATGGCGCAAAATCTACAAAGCGTATTTTTCTGAAACCTTCACCAAGTTAAAGATAATTTAATTATCAATCTTTTAGTATACGCGTTTTATTAAAATACCTAATAAATTAATAATGCGTCAAATTGGGGACAGCGTTCCTTGATGGGCGAGTCCTATTATTGGCTGAACGTACGACGCGTTGCGTGATCTCAGTACAGAACACGCAAGCTAACTACTCAAGGTCACTGGCATATATCTCCGTCTTAATTAAATAGACGAGCGTGGCCTTTCTGGCTAGAAATAGAAAATCAATCAAAGAGTACACAAGTCTTTACTTTGCTCAGCACATACTTATGGATTTTTTCGGTAACAAAATTTTCTGTCAAAACATTCTTGTAACATCGTTTTTACAAATACAAATTCGTTAATTGATTTGCCCATAACATGCAATGATAAAGTTCACTGACACTAAATTAAAGAGAAAGTAGCAGCAAATGTGAACTAAGCTGAATGTACCAAGGCTATTGATAACATTCGGTTAGTTAATTACGTTTCACTTTGTTAATTAATACTATGTCATTTACTCGTGCGTTCACCTTAATTCACGCAAAAAATGGCACTTACATTAACTGGTGTTGTAGGAAGTATAAATACTGCATGAAGTGTTTAATGTCGGTCATTTCATGTAGTAGAATCCCCCTGGTCCATTTGTATGGGGTTAATGGATATTTACGTAGATAAATATATCTAGATAGCCAACTAGGCCAACTAGGGGTCAAAAAAAGGAAATGGTTTCCGAGTTACGGAGGTTTATAGAATTTTCAGACTGGTCACCAAAAACAAATAATTTAAAAATAACTAGGTACTTCTCTCTCGACATTTATTCGATATTTTTCTGAATTATGAAATGATGATAAACGTGTGCTCATTTATAAAAAAATACATGCCCTAAATCCTTATAATTTTTAGAAATAAAGGGTCTTGACTTTGAGTGTAAAGGAAACTTTCTTTTCATAATTTTTGAAATTTAGACGTGTTTAGCCTCGTTTAGACTGGTGCGATATCGCGGGCTCGACCCGACACTAGTAGCACAATCTCTATGTCGCTGCCTGTCGCGCCCGCGATATCGCGTCAGTCTGTAAAAGCCTTTTTACTTGAAAAAAATGTGTGCGTTGGCGGGGCTTAATTTGTTGGAACTGACCCCTTATATACCCCCCTAGGTATAACCCCTTTCAAGGAATAGGTCGAATTACCGAGCACTCTGTATAAGAAACTATAAGAAGTCTTTAAAATAACATGGTAAATCACTCAATATTGTGAGTACAAACTTACATTTGCAGTTGGAATGTATGAGGGTACATGTCTTTCAACTACAAAGTTAAGGTTTTTCTTGGGATAAATTCATCCCAACACGGAATCCTTCATTGTGCGTGGTGCGACTGGCACTTGGTCGGTTTTGAAACTAAAGGCGCTCCCTCACCGGAACATTCGCCTGTAATGTAACAATCCAAGATTCCACTGTAACGACTAAGGCTTTGCAAGTAGAATGCGCAGGCCGTTAACTGCTGATAATTAAAACCAGTAGAATAGGTTAATACATAATTTTAATTAAACAGGTAGAAGAAATAGCAAGGCTAGAAGTTACATTACAGACGAACGCTCACGGAGGGAGCGCCTACAGGTCACAATACTTACACAAAGCCTAAGTCATGGACGTGTCTCTAATAATGTTACATTTTAAGGTAACAAACGTGTCATTCTTTGGTAAAATATCAACCAATCTCATTGATGTATTAAATAGGAAGATAGGCCACTTTCTAACGTCACGTAAATATTAAATGGACCCGATGTCGTGCGTCATGTGCTCGACAACCGAAATAGAGAGATATAGGTATTACGCGGGCTATAGCGGGAACGAGATAGCAATAATTGTCACTGTTACGTACCCATAACAACTCGCAAACAAGCTACGATTCGGGTACTACCCGCAAATCGTGAGTAATGTAGGTCGATTGTGTTCTTTCACCTAATTTATGCGGTCCACATAGAGGAGCGCGTACCTTATCTTCCTATTTAATACATCCATGACCAATCTCATTACTTTTATATCTTTCTCATGTTATATGTATAACAGTATTTCTTTGACTCAATTATCATCGTGTACATTTTCCTCTCGGAATGAATACATTATTATTACTTTTATTATAATTAGGTACCTTGTTTTTCTTTGATGCTATATGAAAACCATAATAATAATTCGTGTTCATTGTCAGCGAAATTGCTAGGAATTCTCTTAAGAGAAACAACATTCATTCGTTATTATTGGCATTATCATTAGCCTATGCCCCACGGCTAAAACCACGTGAAAACTTTAAAATTTTCAAGTATGAAAAGCCTTACAATTTATTCTTCCTCCTTTTTCAGACATTTCTATTAAGTTACCTCTCTGCCAAATATAATGAAAATCAGTACTTAGTTGGCTTGAAAACGTTTCAAACAGGTAACTTATTATTAAAAATAACAACATCAGTATTATATTAAGAGGCTGGATGTGTAGTTCATACAAACGTAATACCAAAATAATTTGTAAATCAAATATATTCTTAAGGTAGTGTGTCTTTATTCCGATTGGAATACAGAATATCTAGGTTCCCAAATATATATTTTGAATGGACACTGATTTAAACAAGAGTTATGAGAAAAATAAGTTTTCTATAGAAATTTTAAATTCCTCATATCTCGTCTTTATATCATTGTCCTTTCAAAATATATATTTGGGAACATAGATATTCTGTAATTCAATCGAAATAAATACACACTACCTTAAGAATATGTTTGATTTAAGTACAAATTATATTGGTATTACGTTTGTATGAACTACGCATGCTACGCCGGCCCCTTAACATCCGTTTTAGCGTAAAGATGATTATTACCCTAAAACCTTGTAATACCCTTATTTTAAGCAAAGACGGTGACAAAGGATACCATGTATTTTCCTCAATGTGATACAAAAATATCCCCATACCATTGATTCAGAAATTGGCCGTGAGTTTCCTCCAGTACCACTATTAAGTAAGTAAATCCATAACTGGCAGCATGCCAGAAAAACTTGGATGGAGATGAGATTGTAACATAACATCCACTAACAAAGTAAGTAAATGGATTTCTATATTCTACGAAACGTAGAAATTCGGTCTAATTTTGTTACTAGCTGTTGTCCGCGGTGTCGCTCGCATTCTGTAGAAACTCCTTCCTGTACTCGGGTAAGAATTGTGCTAGATTGTAATCGAAATCAGAGCTTGAAACCGATTAGTTTTTATTTCCGATGATACAAATTATTTTTGATACAATTGATATTAGCTTCAAAGATTGCTTCATCACATTAAGTTCAGCATTGATTTTGTAACAAAATATTAAATAATTAACGAAACATGTTCGAAAACCTTTATAATAACGGTTAAGGTTACATAGAAAATCAACCGGTTTCCGAGCCCTGATCGAAAACATGGTCTATTTATGAGCCGAATTTCACCCAAATTCCGCTCACGGGAGAGTACAGTCGGTGACCAGCATTACCTGACCCCTCTTCCGTTATTCTTCTTTGCAGGGCAATGGCTTTCATTTTGACAGTTAAACAACATTCATTCGTTATTTATGTTGTTGAACACACAATATTTTCGAACATATGAAGCAATGGATTAGCAATATACTTCAAAATCATTCAGATTGTACTGAACTGTAAATAAACGTTTGCCCCCTTATTACAAAACAAGGTTTATCTTCAGACCCAGGTTTAAAACATCGAGCCATTATTAAATTTCGAACTTTATTCCGACTATGGTAAAGTTCCTAAACCCAAAACTAACGACTTAGTACCGAACTAAGTTTTAAGTTTTGTATAAATAACGGTATTTCAATCACTGTTACGTTCTTATTACAAAAACTGGCTCCATGGTTTAAGTCATGTCAAAATATAAATCTTGTTTTGTAATAAGGCGGTTTTAGTTTAAACAATAACGATTTATTAATTATGCAAAACAAATATACCTACTTTAATACCGATATATTCATATTTTTACAAATGAATACCTAAACCGTATGTATAAAGTTAGTACAACCACTAGCGCCATCTGTCGCTTGTGGGAAAAAGTAATAATTAATAAGTAAATAAAATTATTCTTTTACAAAATCATTACACTACTAAGGATTTTTATCAGGGATGGGCCGAAATTCGGTTCACATTCGGTGCAACCGAATTTCGGCAGCTTGAACCGAACTTCGGCATTCGGCCGAAATTCGGTTCAGATGCCGAACATTCGGCACAAGAAAAATAATACCTAATTTCAGTATTTTGACTGTTTAATAGAATTAGAATGGCATTTCTGTAAGATAATTTATTTTCTTTAGGAACATTGTAAAAGTAAACCTTAAATTAAATCAGTTCTTCTTATTAGTCTTGAAATGTCTGCCTAATTAATTAGATAATTATAAAAATTAGACATACTATTACAAAAATTAAATAAGTATAGTATTCTTCTAACAAACATCTGCATTACAATTAGTAATTAAATAAAAAAAACAACAAAGACTGCCTTATCTGGCAGAAGTTGGTTACGTTTTTTTTCGTATACGTTTCCTGCCTACGAAATAAGTCGCTCAGAATATACAGAGCTTCAGACGATAAATATATTCGAGCCAAATAACTCATGTTAGGGAACTTGTCTTTATTCTTAGCCCACTAGCCATATGGACATAAGTCTTTGAGTAGCAGAACTTGATTGAGATATCTGTCTAGCTCTGACGCAATCGGACTTTTGGTTTCTTCTACATCTAGTGGTAACTTTGCTACTGCTAGTTGCTCGTAGCAGCTCCGAAACTGAACCGAATGGTGCTGGATGGTGCTGATCCCCGCGTCATGCTCGTGAACGGGCGCCGTCAGTTGTGACTGGTCTTCTCCTATCTGCCAGGGCTTATTTGTAATATTTTATTTTGTTTTTTAATTAATTTATATTTTTACATTGTTCTCACATATAGAAGCGACAAGAATAATGTACCCAGGATTTTGTAATATCTTGATTTAAAAGAGTGCCCTTGGAGTTTCTTGCATAATCTTCTCCATAGAGATCTACGTTTTGGAATGGGCAAATAGCTTCAACTTTCTGACTAACTGACCGACTCTTTGACAATTCAAAAGAGCCTGTAATTGGTTTAATTGAAATAAATGCTTTGAGTTTTTTTTTTTGAGTTTTGAATGTTCGGCCGCAGTTCGGATTCGGTTCAAACCACATTCGGCCCATCACTATATTTTATACTGAATAGACTTGAGTATAAGATCACTATCTCCCTGAATTAAAACGAAAATTCGACCGCCTCAATGCAACTTGCATAACAATAACCTTTTCCCTCACACCAATTGGCATGCCAAACATTTTGATCGGTGCACCAATAGATAAATTGGCACAAATCGCCGTGCTCTTATCAGGCCGACATCCGGCCATCGAGCGGGCCCGAGGCCGAGTCCGGCAGTTCAAGGCTCTTGAATATTTGATCATATTTGAAGGTCCTACGTGCTAATTGCCTTGCGCCCTAAGCGAAGGTCACCTAAGTAATTTGGATTAATGTGATAGTTTGTATTAGTGGGGTAATTGGAATTTTATCTATCTGTAGTTTATTAATATCTAGTGCTGATGGCTTAGATAGGGCTCTTTATTCATGTATGTGAATGTACTTTACTCCATTATATTCTATTCATCAGTGGCGAAAGCACCATATAACACGATTCCTACCGGCTTCCCTTCGGAGGTTCGCAACTCTACCGCGATTGAAAAATGGCACAGTCAATAGTGTCAGCGTCAGAAAAAATGCGTCAGCGATAGTGAGATGGAGGATATTGCACATTTTATTTAGTTTTCACCAGTTCAAGTGTATTGTATTCGATTCTTTACATTCCTATATTAATTTTAGTATGATAGTAGATGCCTAATAATAGTTTATTTCTGTAAAACATTGGCCGCCTTATTACAAAACAAGATTTATATTTTGACATGGCTTAAACCATGGAGCCAGTTTTTGTAATAAGAACGTAACAGTTATTGAAATACCGTTCTTTATACAAAACTGAAAACTTAGTTCAGTAATAAGTTGTCAGTTTTGTGTTTAGGAACTTTACCATAGTCGGAATAAAGTTCGAAATTCAATAATGGCTCCATGTTTTAAACCTGGGTCTGAAGATAAACCTTGTTTTGTAATAAGGGGGTAAAAGTTTTGTTTGTGTAGTGATAGCGCCTTTTTGGTTCTGCTACTTGACGATAGATGGTGTTAAATTTAGTAAATGTTTACTTTATTGTTAAGTAAGTAAGTCAATTAAAGCCGGTTTCACTTCGGCTTCTCTCTTACACAAATTGACACCTCGCCGCTGCTATTCATACACTAGTGTTGTTATGATCCACTTTCCGATGCCAGTATGTCTAGGTGCGTCATAAAAAATAAGTGACCTTCCTTGAATATTTCTGATAGACCACACAATTCTGACAATGGATTGACACTGTTATCAAAGTAACTGCTGACTATAGAGGGTTATTAGCCCACAAATAAATCCTCCTTCTTCTTTTAGCGTGTCGATGGAAATCGAACCCAGAATTCGGCAACGAAAATGTTCAATTTAACTTAAGGTGAAACCGCAGCTCTAGGCCGCGAAATTCAAAGTTAGATTCACAATTCTTTATTGCATTCCATTATGGAATGCAATAAAGAATTAGTTATTTTATTAGTTAGTAAAACAGGTGGTAGGCTTAAAATTAAAGACACAATTATGGACCCTGTCGGGCACAGCATAGTAGGAGTGAGGAGGAAGAGCGCTTATTTGAGTTTATGTACTTATTTAAGTAATTGTTTTTATATTTTATGACCATTTTTTTCTTCTAATATTGAATTTGTTCATGCACCTATTTAGTAAATATTTTGGTTAAGTTGTAAGTAGTACCCGCTTGAGTAAGTAGGTATTTTTTATGTTATACCTTTAAAGTTATAGTTAGTTATTCCTGTTGCTGTCAGTATTTGTCTCTAAACTATGGTATTTGGATATTAAACCTAAATTATTGCACGATTATTTATTAATTAATGACTAGAATTAATTATTGATTAAAAATAAGTTATTGCATTGTTTATTTATTAAATAATTGCAATCTGGTTATTGAAGTATTTATATTAATTTAATTATTTATTTAAATATGTATTTAAGGTGTAGTTTTAAGTGTAAATGTTTTATTATATGTCTTTATTGTAAATTATAATTTATCGTCTAAATATTCTTTAATACTATAATAGGATTATCCCAATAAAAAGAGTTTTAATTTATTAATAAAACTGTTATATTTTTTTTTTTTTTTATGGTTTCTGGTAACTTGTTGTATATTTTTATTGACATGAGATTTGTTCCCCAATGTCATGCTTTCATGAAAAAGTCATTCAATAGAACAAATCTAACTCAGAGAGATGTATTAATGATTCTAATGATTATAATTATGTAAATACAAATCTGTTATAGTCGCGAATCATATTTTTATCAAGATACAAGCTGACACTGACCTGAATTGCAAAAAACGTAAGAAAATATGAATTTCGCGGGTTACAGCTGCAAATTCACCTTAAGACGCAGATATATGCCAGTGACCTTGAGTGGTTAGCTTGCGTGTTCTGTACTGACATCACGCAACGCGTCGTACGTTCAGCCAGTACCAGGACTCGCCCATCAAGGAGCGCTGTCCCCAATTTGAAGCATTATTATTTTATTAAACACAAAACAAAAAGTATTATAATAAAACGCGTATACTAAAAGATCAATAATTAAATTATCTTTAAATTGGTGAAGGTTTCAGCAAAATACGCTTGGTAGATTTTGCGCCATTCTCAGTTTTTTATCCGCGTTAGACATAACTTTACAAATTAATTTCACTATGTAATATAAATATAATCTAAAATATTCACATATTAAGTTATTGAGAAAATGTTCTAATTTATCATATATTTTTTTCAAATCATTAACACTACTCGTTCAGACGTGATCTTCAGTATAAAATCATTAAAATTCGGTTATCGTCCCCTTAAAGACCCCGAGACCTCAAATGGCTTAGCATGATACTCCGTTATGTCAAAAATACTGCAGCATTAATTTTGAAATAAAGTTACATATAAAAAACGTTACGTCACGTACGTTAACGTAACGTTATATGGTAAAGTTGAGGATTAATTTTAAGTACTATGTTTGACGAAAACACGTTTCCATAAAATTTTCATCATAGAAAAAAAACTTCAAAGTTACCTCCAAACCGAACAATAAACCGCTGGTATTCAAAAAATACTTCAAATTAGATAATGAAACTTTGCATATTAACTGAACTAACTATAAAGCAGGTCTTATGTTATTTTTATTTTTAATTACCATTATTTTCACCGTAAAAAGAAATAAACTAAAATATCGGTGCCTTGGAGTCATCTCCCTGCCACCCTGTCTCGCTTGCTCGCGTGACCGCCAGCTACTTGTGCGAGCGAGATAAAGAGTGAGGTGGCGCTGAGGTAGTATATACCCTTAATGGCCAGTCCCCCACCCCTCATCCCCGCTGACACATGAATTCGTTACCGCTCAGCGACTCGCCTCATGCTCCGATCGGCCATAAAGTTTGAATCGGACTGTATTCGTATTTGTATATTGTCAGTAGCTATTGCAAAACGAGTTGAATTTAATTGAAAGGTGTGTGGTGGGCGCGCATTGTTGCAAGCCTCATTGCGAACGTAATTAGGTAAAATGGCAAAGGTCATAGTGGTATGTGAAAGGTTATTTTGCACATCTTTTGCTAGCATGTGAATGTTATGTCATAATTTTCATTTATTTAGTTTCTTATGTATGGGTTACTATTCAAGCAAAATAGAGTTAACATTTTTTAATGTGGGTGAAATTAAAAGTATTAGCCACAAATATACACTGAATATAAATGGCTCTGTAAATGTTATTTTTTTAAAAATTTGGTAAGTTATGATAAGATAATCATTTATTTGCTTACCAGCGTGATTGTCAGCATGCGAGACAAGAGGCAAATGATAAAAGTAGGCTTGTATTAAACAAAAAAAAAACCAAATCTATATAGTTTGTGGTAGGGGAAAAATATATGTTATTCTTGAACATATTTCTTTTCTCAGAACTTGGTTGTTACCAAAATACGTTTAAAAAAATCTCGATACAAATTAACGGTAAACTAACCCTTTACTTTGAGTTTCAATCCAAAATATCTTTATTAAATGACAACGCACGGTTGGTATTTAATTAATAACAAGAACGTCTTATTTGTATGCAGAACTAGGTTGTTTTTAGGGTTCCGTACCCAAAGGGTAAAACGGGAACCCTATTACTAAGGCTCCGCCGTCTGTCTTGTCTGTCTGTCCGTCTGTCACCAGGCTGTATCTCATGAATCGTGATAGCTAGACAGTTGAAATTTTCACAGATGATGTATTTCTGTTGCCGCTATAACAACAAATACTAAAAAATAGAATAACATAAATGTTTAAGGGGGCTCCCATACAACAAACGTGATCTTTTTGCTCGTTTTTGCTCTATATTGATAACGGCAACAGGTAGACGCTTGAAATATTCACAGAATATGTAGTTATAATTATATTGACTTTAAAAATAAATAATTAAATTAAAATAAAACAAATATTTAAGGGGGCTCCCATACAACAAACGTGTTTTTTTGCCATTTTTATAGATAATGGTACAGAACCCTTCGTGCGCGAGTCCGACTCGCACTTGGCCGGTTTTATTTATTTTCGATTACTCAACTCATTTTTGGGTAAATAAATAATTGCTTAATTTGCAATAAATTACAAGCGTTGTGTCATCGCGCTTCTTTTTCTTTTGTATGCAGTCTGATAGTGACAGCGGTTTACCTGTTGTCAGCGTCTTAAAAGTAAAGATGAAATCAGATTTAATAAAAAAAATACGTGAACAAATCACAAAAAACAACACAATACAGGGTGTTAAAGTAACTGCGTGTCATAGCTTAGGGGTAGGTTCAGTATCGATAAAGGAACCCAGGAAAAAAAAAATTAACTTAACATAAAAATTAAGACCGTCAAATCAAATAATTTTAATTCTAAACGATTGCTATTTTAATTTAGTAGGTACTAAATTAGGTTGATCTAGCAATGTTTTTTTTTTTCTGCGTTCCTTTATCGATACTGAATCTACCCTTAAGCTATGGCACGCAGTTACTTTAACACCTAGTATAATATAATATGATGTACAATAAATCATATTATTGTTTATATCTATAGTATTGATACAGGGTCAAATTTAATTAGTTAGCCAAACTCCGCAGGCGTAGTTATCGGTATCGATATCTAAACACGATAAAACAAAAGAAACAAAAAAAGATTTGTTGTTTTTGTTCTGTGGTCAGTGACCACTGGCAGTAAAGTTACTTGAAGTAGTTGAGAAAAAATGTTTTTTTTTTGTTTAATCGTATTAAAGTTTACACAGAAACAAAAACTGATTTTGAAACTTATATTTCAATCAACTACAGTCGATCACCCCCCTCGTATTTAGCTATCGATACTCATCTATCACGTCTGCGGAGTTTTGCTAGTTAATTTAAATTGACCTTGTAGACTACTGCACTGGCTACCCGTACTTGATATAAGAGGAGTTGTGGATGTTGACAAATATGAATAGATATCAAGAGCTTTACTCTTGATATAATCCCCTATCTATTCATATTTGTGAGGAGACATATTTTTGAGGAGCTCGTGGCTAATTAATACCAGCCGCACGGGTCGATCCATCAGGTTAAGCCACGCTTGTCAGGGGTGGTCCGTGGATGGGTGACCGAGACTCCTCCATGCCTCGGAAAGCACGTTAAACCGTTGGTCCCGCCTGTCATTCGTGGATCTTTTACAGACGTTAGAAGCCCGAAAGTCTGACAGCCAGTCTTACCAAGGGGTATCGTATTACCCAGTTACTGGGTTGTGGAGGTCAGATAGACAGTCGCTCCATCTAAGGTATTCAGCTGTATCCAGTTAGACTGGAAGCCGACCCCACCATAGTTGGGAAAAGTCTAGGCAGATTGATCAAGGAGTAAAGGCAGCAGTTTCATTCTGGCATGGCATAGATTACAAAATGTGACCTATTAAGTAAAGGCAGCAGTTTCTTTCTGGCCTGGCATAGATTACAAAATGTGACCTATTAAGTAAAGGCAGCAGTTTCTTTCTGGCATGGCATAGATTACAAAATGTGACCTATTAAGTAAAGGCAGCAGTTTATTTCTGGCATGGCATAGATTACAAAATGTGACCTATTAAGCAAGCGTGGTGATAATACCCATATTTTTTCATCATAACCGACATTAAAAGTAATGTAATTTATGAAAAGCACGTTCCTCATTGGGTGGACTTTAATAGGCCGATAAGTACTAAAATGTGTCATTACAAATGGAAAATAAAGGTCGTAATAAAAGGTTTACCAAAATAAATCTCCCTTACCTGGAATAAATTGTCATTAGGGGAGGAAAAGGGATGAACAGGTATACCGGGCTACACGTAAAACGGGAACCGGAAATCCGACCACGGCTCTTTCTATATACGCGTAGCGGCATTTTTATAAAACAATTTTTTTTTACCTATAAACGTTTAAAACGAATTGATATTTAAATAAAAAACTATTCTTGGCGTTCAAGGCCGTTTACTACGATGACGGAATATTTCTATACTAATTGGAATTTGTAAGTCAAATAAAACGTTTTATGTGGCCCCAGTTCAAAGAAACCGTGACGTATTCGTACTTAAATAAAAAAAAAATATGGGAATTTGGAATTCACTTATGGTTTCATGGTTGGTTCAAGTATGTAATCGACTAGGTGGTTAAATTGGGATAAAAAGTCAAGAATAAAATGAATGAAGATGCAATTGAAAATTATAATAATTGCGAAGCTGTACGAATAGGCCAGGAAATGTATGAAATTAAGTCCGCCTGTGTAACTACAATATTTTCATCATAAAGGCATACACATTATATGCAGGGTGGCAGGGACCGTGACACTGTTACCATGGATTTAGCATGATTCTGAAACTCTATTACTAAGCCTCCGCTGTCCGTCCATCCGTCTGGCTGTCAGCGGGCTGTATCTCATGAACCGTAATAGGTAGAAAGTTGAAATTTTC
Source organism: Tiliacea aurago (assembly GCA_948098905.1). Taxonomy (NCBI): domain Eukaryota; kingdom Metazoa; phylum Arthropoda; class Insecta; order Lepidoptera; family Noctuidae; genus Tiliacea; species Tiliacea aurago. The sequence continues at coordinate 24,876,222 of OX402585.1, forward strand.
ACAAATTGTGTATTTCTATTACCGCTATAACAACAAATAATAAAATATATGGTTAGTTATATAGATATATGGTTGAAAACCGACGATACATTTCCACGACGTCACTTGTATACCTGAGTTAACACCATCTGTTCGCTTATTTACCATTGCTTTAATTAAAATAACCCTTCCTTGGCAGTCGGGTAATAATAAGTCTACATAAAAACCGGTCATAACAGCTGTTCAAGGCGCAGTACAGATTGCAATGACATAATTATCGGAAATGGTAGATAAACGCTGATTCATAGCACATAATAGCTGTAAGTGAATGGAATAACTCGCATAACTGCAGGGCTTCTTTTTTTTTTGGGTTGGAAATTTTCAGATAATTTCTCCCGCACTGGGCGGAGCGGGAGGGCATGTCAGACTTTTACTGAACCCACCCGTGTTCCATCCGTTGCCTGTGTGCCAGCCTGCCAGGGCCACGATATCCCCTTTCGGACAAACTCGCAATCCTGCCAGGCATTGGTTCTAACCACAGAATATACTCAATACTATATATTTTTATGATCTGTGGTTCTAAACTTCTAACGGACTGCGTCAGTTGCATTCTCGCACAGGGAGTGTTCGTTATTTCTCGGATGTAAAGTTTTGTTTTTTATACTTCCTCATACTTAATTATCTGAACAACACTGTTTTTTTTATAGGGTGTTTGGTACAGAATGGATTAATGCAATGACATTAAAACTTGTTAAACATAAACCGCCTTATTACAAAACAATATCTATATTTTGACATGGCTTAAACCATGGGGCCAGTTTCTGTAATAAGAACGTAACAGTGATTGAAATACCGTTCTTTATACAAAACTGAAAACTTAGTTCGGTACTAAGTTGTCAGTTTTGTGTTTAGGAACTTTACCATAGCCGGAATAAAGTTCGAAATTCAATAATGGCTCCATGTTTTAAACCTGGGTCTGAAGATAAACCTTGTTTTGTAATAAGGGGGTATTTATTTAATTAGACATATTATATTGGTCCACTGGTTAGTACAAAGAACTTATCAACTAAGGTATTTATATAATAATGTGCGACGGCTGCAATAATTAGTTACTAATCTTTTCTGATGGCAATAGGCATTTCTTTGGTTAAGGGGGTATTCAGATAATTGAAGTAGAATTATTTTATTTTTTTTAAAGATTTCTTGTACTGATATTTCAAGTGACCAAATTAGCTGCGGTTGATGACCACAAAAAAACTCACCAATTTTTTTTTTTAAATTTAATTATCGAAACCTATCACGTCTGCGGAGTTTACCTAGCTTATTTAATTCGACTCTGTATAGTAGTGTTGGAACCCTACCTACAGATATGCACGAATTCAGTGGTCGAGGAAAACGAAAAATGAAAGCATAGATCAGACTATACTCAGTTGGTTTAGGTAAACAAAAAAAACCACGTGACGAGAGAGCTGTCAAGTAACCGACTAAACGTAATACCTGTCACTTCAGTTGTCATGCTACGTCACAGTTGTACTCTTCAATTTGGTAACATTTTATTTCGTTGACGTTTAGAGAACCTGTCTTTTTGGGCTCTTTACAAATAGACAGATTACAACATATTATATTACCTATTGTTAGAAATCTAATAAAAAAAATGGTGCTCAAGCAGTTAGTTACATCTACGAAGATTAGTTTAATAATACAGGGTGATTGGAAGATGGGTGCAAAGCTTTAAGGTGAAGATAGTATAGACAATTTAGAACCATTTAAGCCATGGTTGTCTTAGACGAAGTCTTACCAAATTTTTTTAACCAAATTTTTAAGTTTTTTTTCGGAATTTCTCAAAATTTAATGTAAACTGCATAATTATGGCCAAATTGAATGATAAATGAATGCATTTTTTATTTATTTAATTAAAGTAATGTGTAAGCAACCAAGCAAAACATGTTTTAGGCTTCTGTGTCATTAGACATTTTTTTTACAGATATTTAAAGCTCAGAAAAATAAAAAAATTGTACAATACGTCTTTTAAACCTTATTTAAAAAAAAAACGGAGGGTGCTTTTTTTGTTCAAACCTTTTTGAAGACATGCTTGATAATCGCTCTTTCATTTGAGGTATCATTTATGCGGATATCTTACAAATTATTGAAATTAGGACCTACAAACCAATTCGAGGGAGAAATTTTAAATTTTAGGCAGTCTAACAAAACACAAAATTTTTGCTTAAAAGAATACTTTATGTGCTCGAAATGATAACATTGTTCAATTCTAAGAATTTTTGGCACATGCAGGAATCAATTGAGGAGAACCCATTGAGGGGATTCTCTAAACAATGGCCAGCAGGTCTAAGCGCGGTGCGACGGCATTTCCAGGTAGAACGCCCAATGAATAGCAAAAAGCGATAAGAGTTGGTTTTTACAGCATGGTCTTAGTTACTGAGGCAACAAAGTCGTTTTTCTTTAGTCAGGGTCAGTCGGTCTGTGATGAAGCCGTTACATCTTTTACTTATTAGTCAAACTACTGCCGTGTTGATTCACAATTTACCGTGTTCAGTTGTAGCCCTTTTGCGTTCCTGCACGTGTTGTTTGCGTTAGTTTTGAACTTTTTTGTTTCACCGTGTCCAGTCGTAGTCTCGCGCTCATGCACGTGTTGATTTTTGACTTAATTGTGTTAAGTTGACATTTAGTGCGCTCCTACGCTGTTTTTCTTAATTGTTAAGTGACTATGGCTACTTTTTCCAATCAAGAATATGCGGATATCGTATTTATGTACGGTAGAGCAGACGGCAATGGATCTTTGGCGCGACGGATGTATCAAGAGCGCTATCCGAATCGCAGGATACCGAATGTCCGAGTGTTTTACAAGTCGTCTTGCCCAAGATGGGTTTCACCGCGTGGAACCTGGAGTCAACCCGGGCAGACACGAAACTGCCGTCGACGAAGACATTTTAGCAGCATTTCAAGCGGATCCTACTACCAGTACTAGAACCGTAGCTCGAAATTTAAACATTTCTCAATGGAAGGTGTGGCATACAATGCACAAAAATGATAAGTATCCGTTCCATGGCAGGAGTGTGCAAGGTCTAGTAGAGCAAGATCCTCAAAGAAGAATTCAGTTCTGCCGTTTCCTCCTTTAACTTTTAACTTTTAAGGTTTTGAATACTAGGCTTTTAGCAATTATTATTTATTATTTTTCTTATTTTTATTTCTGGTTATTCATAGTCTTAAATATGATTGCAATTTGGCTACTTGTATTAGAGTGTGTTTTTCTTTTTCGTCAATTTGTATTTTATTTTTGTAATGTGTGTTTTGTTTGTGCAGAATAAACAATTTTTCTTTCTTTCTTTCTTCTTTCTTTCTTGGTTTCTGAAATCAATCTTGTGGACGGATGAAAGTAAATTTTCAAGGGAAGGTATTACAAACTTTCACAACATCCATGAATGGGCCGACGCAGACAACAATCCACATTTTAAGAAGCAGGTGTCATTTCAGATGAAATTCTCTGTGAATGTATGGGCTGGAATAATTGGCAGAACATTGATTGGGCCCCACTTTTTGCCTGATCCATTGAATGGCGAAAATTATTTGCAATTTCTGCAAATTGATTTACCACTGCTGGTAGAGGAATCAGGTGTCCCGATCTTCGAAAGAGACCGAACAGTCATCTTTCAGCAAGACGGCTGTCCAGCGCATTGGACTTTAAATGTAAGGGAACACCTCAATTGCTTTCCTGAAGCTGGATCGGCAGGGATGGACCCATCCCGCTCGCTCCCCAGATCTGACCCCGTTGGACTTTTTCGTGTGGGGCCGGGCCAAGGAACTGGTGTATAACAACATAGAAATAAACACTAGAGAAGAATTGATACAAAGAATAAATTCAGCGTTTGAGACAATGAAGCAGGAGATGATGTTGAAAATAACGACTACAGAAGTTAGAAGACGGGGCCGTGCTTGTATTAGGAATCACGGCCGTCATTTTGAACATGAAAAATAAATAATTTCAATTCAAATGTTGTTTTAATTAGTCTGCCTAAAATAAAAAAATTCTCCCTCAAATTGGTTTGTAGGCCCTAATTTCAATAATTTGTAAGATATCCGCATAAATGATACCTCAAAAGAAAGAGCGATTATCAAGCTTGTCTTCAAAAAGGTTTGAACAAAAAAAGCACCCTCCGTTTTTTTTTTTAATAAGGTTTAAAAGACGTATTGTACAAATTTTTTATTTTTTCTGAGCTTTAAATGTCTGTAAAAAAAATGTCTAATGACACAGAAGCCTAAAACATGTTTTGCTTGATTGCTTACACATTACTTTAATTAAATAAATAAAAAATGAATTCATTTATCATTCAATTTGGCCATAATTATGCAGTTTACATTAAATTTTGAGAATTTCCGAAAAAAAACTTAAAAATTTGGTTAAAAATATTTGGTAAGACTTCGTCTAAGACAACCATGGCTTAAATGGTTCTAAATTGTCTGTACTATCTTCGCCTTAAAGCTTTGCACCCATCTTCCAATCACCCAATTATGATAAAGTGTAACATACCTACAGTAATAAAAATTAAACGATCTTTAAAAAAAATAAAATCACAAAGTAAGTTGGTTATAAGTTACAACGTATGACAGATGACACTTTCTTGATTTATGAATCAAGAAAGTGTCATCATCATCTATAAAAACCCTTTTTAGGGTTCCGTACCCAAAGGGTAAAACGGGAACCCTATTACTAAGGCTCCGCCGTCTGTCTGTCTGTCTGTCCGTCTGTCACCAGGCTGTATCTCATGAACTAGTTAGACAGTTGAAATTTTCACAGATGATGTATTTCTGTTGCCGCTATAACAACAAATACTAAAAAACAGAATAAACAAATCATACAACAAACGTTTTTTTTTTTTTGCTCGTTTTTGCTCTATATTTATAACGGCAACAGGTAGACGCTTAAAATATACACAGAATATTTAGTTATATATTTACTTTAAAAATAAATAATTTAATTAAAATAAAACAGATATTTAAGGGGGTCTCCCATACAACAAACTTGATTTTTTTGACATTTTTATAGATAATGGTACGGAACCCTTCGCGCGCGAGTCCGACTCGCACTTGGCCGGTTTTTATGATTTGTTTACCTTTATTTAACTACCTACACAAATGGAGTATAGCAACCTGGAACACAATAAAATGAGCCTAAGTTGATATGAAAATGACCCACCACCTAAACTCGATGATAATCATATTCCTAGGTATAACAGACAAACAGTTCAGTAACGTGATCCTACAATTCGATATAACGAACGCTCGCATGGCACGGCTGCTGATTACCATACAAGTGTGCACACCATTATCTGATAAATGCTTTTCATTTTACACGCAAAGATAAATTAAAATAATGGGTTATTGTACATTCGCCACAAAGTAAATTCGTCACATTTTTGTACACTCCATACATTGAAAGTGTATTCGCCACTTGCATTAAAAATATGTGTAAATTCGTCACAACCACAAGTCTTCATTTTAGGTACGTACATAATTTTTCCATAATATACTGGGAGCAAGCAAAGTTATTGATTTATCTGCTAATTGATTTTTTGGGTAAATTATCAAATAACTTCTCCCGCTCTATGCGGAGGGGCGTGTCAGACTTTTACTGACTTAAACCCACCCGTCTTCCTTTCGTTGCCTGTGTGCCAGGGCCACGATATCCTTTTCGGACAAACTCCCAACCTGCCTGGGTTCGAATACCCACGACCTATAACGACACGTAAGCCGGGGCCGTCACCTCGGGGCCATCTCTGCTCTAAACTCATAATTTCAAGTAACCAGAGCTGGTTACGGACGTTACGGTCAATTGCCGTTGGTAGTATTAAAGTTAACTTTTTTTTGTCCTCATTTGATGTCGATCATGCCTGTGAAGTTTCGCTAGCTTTTAATCTGGCCTTGTTTAATGCAAACAGCATTTAAGCACGACTGAAAATGGAGCTATGTTGCGAATGTGTTACTTAAATATTTTTTTAATTATGTTATCTAGGCATTGCGGTTTTCTGCTTCCGCTTAAAAAAACTTATTATTTTACTTGATAATCCGGTTCCTTACCTACTAAATATCTGTAGGCAAAACGTCTGTAGGTAACAGATATTTTTTATCATATCATATCATATTGATTGTAGGAAAAAAATTTAAAACACCCCAGATTCATTAAAAACAAATTAATAAAAAAAAAAAAATATATTATTCGCAAGATGTAACATAAATAATGCACAACCTCTTAAGGGCTCATTGTAGGTACTCGTCATTTCGAACAACTTTACTATGGGAAAAAATCTGAAACCGCGAAAAAAAAACTGCTGTTTCATACATTTTTGTTCTCATAACTCGTCAAAATTTAAGGAACAGCAGATTTTTAAGAGGTTGTGCGTTATTTATGTTACACCTTGAATAACTATCTATATCCCTATTTCTTCCCGTGGGTGTCGTAAAAGGCGACTAAGGGACTTACTAGAGAATGGGTAGCAGCGTCCTCTACCTATGCAATATAACACCATACTGCGATCGCCAAACCGCCTGCTTAGCGTGGCGATTATGGCAACCCACCCCCCAAATATTGGGGGAGGCCTAAGTACCACCGCAAACGTTCCCTGTCGACCACTTTTCGCCCTTATGCCCATAGTAATAAGGTTGAAAAGTGGTCGCCCGGGAACTTTCACGATGGTACATATAGGTACAGCAGTCAAAATCAATATCAAAAGTCATTTATTCAAACTAGGCCACTTTTCGAACGCCAAAAATTACATGAGACAGTCTCCCAAAAACGCCCACCCTTCACCACTTCCTAGTGCTTTAGCTGGGAAGAAGAAGTGGCGCAACAAACTCGAAGAAGTGGACGTATTTCGGCTGAAATGATGAAGATGATAATAAATTAACAAAACTCTAACGACAAACAAATAATAGGGCTCATAATTATAACGTGTATGTCTAAAACTCAGAACAACAAAGCATAATTAGCTGTGTCGCACGAGTGGCTCAGTGACCCATTTTGCTCTGTCGCTAACAATCTGACATCTTGTGCAGACAAGCGGTTTTCTTTTGAAGATCTGACTTACAACATCTATTGGCCAAAAGTTTTATTAAATAATATTCACAATAAATTTGCTGATTACAGATTACTGATCTGCTGGATGATCGTCATCTGTCTTGCATTAATTAAGCATTTATTTCTTTCATTAGGATTTTCTAGACTCAGACCAAATAAAAAACCAAAACATAGCGCTGCGAACAATACACTGAAGCCATTCCAAAACTACTCCCTCTGTGCATACACGCTCATACGCACACATTAACAACTCATTTCAACCAAACTACACCTCACCACAGACTACAACAAAGGTAAGGTACACCTCACTATGTGCACACATGCTTACGAAGCCAGCCTCACGTAGGTTTACCATATGTAAATAGAGGGATGCCTGTCTATAGTACCTAAAATGCCTGAATTTTCAGAAAAATGCCTGTTTAAAGCAAAACGCTGTAGGTAATAAGTAAAAGCCAACAGATAATAATGAAGAGGGATATTTATTACTAATATTTGTCAGAGGACATTATTTTTTTTAATAGTTCTTTCTTTTCTAAAACATACACGTAAAAATCTTCACAAGATACAGTTTTGTAATTTTCCTGAGTAATCAATATTGATTTTACTGATTCAATTGTCAGCCGATTTCTTTCTTTACTCCACTGGGCGTTGACGAGAGAAAACGTACGTTCTACGTTCGCATTGTGTGCCAAAATAGAGAACACAAACTGGCAGGTCATTCAAATTTCGCGCGCATCGCGCTTGCATTTATGCAACCGCGATGCGCGCGCGGGCCCGAAATTTAAAAATGCCTGTCTCAGACCAATGCCGGCCGCACGCCTGTCTAAACCTTAAAATGCCTGTCAAATGGTAACCCTAGCCTCACGTCACTGTTGACAGCGCTAAGTCTTGGTTTTTTATTTGGTCTGAGTTGCCAGGTAGTTCCTAAATAAACAGTGCGACAGTGACGTTACTTCAAACTGTCGGTCGCACGTCAGTGGCAACATTTTGACGTTGAGGTGGCCTAGCGACTACCGTAATGCAAAGTTTCAATAGAGGACATCTGATACTGGTTTTGTTACCAGTGACGTGCAGCCTACCTAGCGTTGCCAACCCTACTATTAATATAGTACCCTGCTATATTATAGGCCTAAATACTATATTTCTAAAGAAAAAATATAGTAGGCGAAACTACAATATTTTTATTTTATTACAAAATATCGAGATGATTGCAATAGGGCCAGCGGGCTAATTGCGTACCACACTATCAGTAGGAATCGGTTTCAAATTGACAGTTCAACAACTTTCGTTGCGTTAATTACGTTGTTGAGCAGACAATTTTTTCTAACTTATGAAGCAATGGTTATACTTATACTTCAAAATCATCCCGATTCGGATTCAAACTGTGTAAAAGCTTCTACAGACCGGCGCGACTCGCGACGCGACACAAAGGAACCGCTCGTCGCGCGACACGCGGGGCCTTTGTGTCGCGTTGGTCTGTAGAAGCCTTTACGCAATTAGGGTGCTGTATTAAATTAATCTCTGAATTAATGATGTTTTGTAACCTTAATTTAGAGTGTACAAATAGTTATGAGATATTAAAATAAAAACCTATTAGCAAAAAATATGCATTTAAAGAATATAAATGTTTTTGAAACATTTACTATATTTTCTTCTTTTCTTTTCGCTGTCTACGAGTACAATACTTTTACAGGAAGTGGCTTCGAAAATACTATATTTTATATTTAAAAAGTTGGCAACCCTAGCCATACCGTACCTATTTAGGTTATTTTCAAACAGCTGAAGCTTTACAAGGTTGAAGTAAAATCTGTAAGCAACCAACAAGATACTTGTAAACGTATGTTTGTATGCAAATAACGGTGTAGTGACATAATTTATGTTGACAGGAAATCGCTTATCAGCGCGTTTATCAGCTAATACAATTGTGTTCAATTTTAACACTCGTTGCGGCCAGTTATGTATGGCAAGATTCAACACTACAGCTGCGTGTGTCCTATGCGTAGTTAGGTTTTTAGGGTTCCATAGTCAAGAAGTAACTCTTTATTAGTTTCGCCATGTCTGTATGTCTGTCCCCGGCTTAGCGCAGACTCTTAGTACTAGAAAGCTGTAATTTGGCATGGGTATACATATTAATCACGCCGACCAAAAGGTAAATAAAATATTTTCACGGTTGGCGCAGTGGTTAAGCGATTGACTGCGTGTCGCGGGTTCGATTTCCGCACGGAACAAATATTTGTATGACCTGCAAGTAGGTGTTCCGGGTCTGGCTGTTTGTGTATGTGAGTTAAAATGTTTGTAAACGCACCCACAATACAGGAGTAATACCTAGTGTGGGACAACGAAAAACAAAAATTGAATTGAAATAAAAATATTTTTGGTTCCTCCCTTCGTGTAAAGTGAGGATGATATTTTTTTTTCTTGTTATCGCATGATTTGGGGTATCGTTGGATAGGCCGATATATTCAAAATATTAAGGGTTTGTGAAGACCGTTTTTTGATTCAGGGATCCGTTTGCGAAGTATTAAGTCTTAATGTGCTAATTTTTATTAGAGTCAAGTGTGTGTGTGTCCCTGCCAGCTAAGTTAGCAGCTGTGTTTTTCGTATTTAAATATTTTATAGCAAGGCATGTTGTCGATAACAACGCATAGCAATTAACGCTACGCTAGAATAGATTGACATTGATCCGTAATTAACGAGCTAGTTGGCGAGCCATGTCGATACAATATTTACTAAGAGTCATAAAATATGCATGAGTTTATATTACGGAGACCTGGCAATATTAAACAGAATTAATTAAACATTAAATAGCTAAAGTCTTTGTTCAAAATATGCGTAGAGTGGAGAGTTATCAATTATTTATTTATACAAACGTACTTCATCTAAGATTCAGCTTTTGAGCTTACTGGCTTACTTTGTGATTAGTACGAGTAAGAAAACCTTTCCTTTTGATATTACAATAAGCGTGGCATTTTGATCCTTATCAACAGCAGCAGTAGGTAGTCTCTTAAATTAAAGATAAAACTTTGCTTATACAATTATACATACTTTAAGGGTGCTACACACTACACACCATGTTCGGGTCGGCATGATTTGGCAAACCCGGGCGGCAAAATCGAATATAAAGGGTTATTTTAAATTGGCTAGTTAAACTCCGCAGACGCGATGGGTATCGATATCTAAACATAATAAAAAAAAAATATTTGTTGTTTTTTTTTTTCTTATGTTTTATCGTGTTTAGAAGTCGATACCCATCACGTCTGTAAAAGTGTGTTTACACCATTCTTCACCATGTATTAAAAGCGTAGATACGGGACTTAGTAACAGCGCCGTGTCCTATCAAACTAGGTGATGGCCCGTTGTTGGCATTCAGTCGCGAACGGGATATCGTTGATCAAACAGCTCCATAATTACAGTTTTTTTTTGTGATAAATACGCATCAAAATGACTTCTTGTGCAGCTAAACAGTGTTTTAATAATACTAGAAAAATAAGATACACGGGATTACTTACCACTCGTAAGTACAGCTAAAAATGCTAATTTGTTGAAAGTTATAATAATATTTAATGTTTGCTTCGCCATGTTTGTGAGAGCGAGATAGATATTACATACTTTCGGCCAACATTCGGCAGCTAACGCGATTTCGCTCGCACGACAGCGCCGTCTCCTATCTCTGTTCTTGTCTATCGGTAACTGTAGGTTTGCGACTGTGATCACACTGATGACAGATGTGTGAGTTTTGGTGTAGTCGTGCGCCGAGCCCAGGTTTACTGATTGCGATGTTAGCGCGTAACATATTTTCCTCCTTATCAATGGTTTACACAAAAAATAACATATTTTTTTTACTGATATTTCAAGTTGACTACATAACTGCGGTCAACAACCCCACAAAAAAAAACTAAATTAATTAATTTTTAGAGTTCCGTACCCAAAGGGTAAAACGGGAACCCTATTACTAAGGCTCCGCCGTCTGTCTGTCTGTCCGTCTGTCACCAGGCTGTATCTCATGAATCGTGATAGTTAGGCAGTTGAAATTTTCACAGATGATATATTTCTGTTGCCACTATAACAACAATAACAAAAAAACAGAATCAAATAAATATTTAAGGGGGCTCCCATACAACAAACGTGTTTTTTTTATGCTCGTTTTTGCTCTATATCGATAACGGCAACAGGAAGACGCTTGAAATATTCACAAAATATTTAGTTATATATTCACTTTAAAAATAAATTAAAATAAAACAAATATTTAAGGGGGCTCCCATACAACAAACGTGATTTTTTTGCCATTTTTATAGATAATGGTACGGAACCCTTCGTGCGCGAGTCCGACTCGCACTTGGCCGGTTCTTTTGTTTTATCATGTTTAGATATCGATCGTCGCGTCTGCGAAGTTTAGCTAACCAATTTATTATTTATTTATTTATTAAAATCTCCCTTACGACTATCATTACCAAAATCAATCGATCATCATTGGTCATTCGATTTTATTATCGTTATTCATTATTTAAAATAACCTTGTATGTGTAGATAAATCTGATCGGGAAAAAGTCTCTCGGTTTAGCTCGAATTGTGCCGAGCCTACCCGAACATGATTCAGCGAGGGTAGTTGCTAAACGGAGTTGTCGATTAGCACGAGCTGAATGAAAGCCGATTATGAGTACATACTTAAACCTTATACCTAATAGTAGGGTCGTCTTTGTTATTCAACGAATATTGCTGAATCGAATGTGCCGACCGGAACAAGTACCTATGTAGGACGGCTTAGGCTCAGCGCAGACAGAACTGAGTGGAGAAGATTTTATTAACGCACTTGAAAATAAACTTTAAAATTATTACAATAAAGTGCATAAATGCCTGAACCTGACAAAAAATGCTCGCGCGTCCTCAAAGATACGCGGGAATCATACGCGATCCGTAAAGAAAATGCCCGAGACCGCGCGGGGATTACTCCTCTCTGTCTGCGCTGAGCCTTACACTAGCTTTATTTGGGTTTCTTATCTTTTTTTTTCACTACGCTATTGTATCTATTTTTAAATATTTACTTTAACTACGGAATAACCCGTGATGACAAAATGAGTTCTATGCCAACACGTGTGATTAGATAATGTATCTGCGATGTTATGCGACATGTAACACCCGTTCTATCTGCGACCTTGTTTGAATAATACAATTCTGAATAGTGCATAACATTATACGGTTGTTTTTTTTATTTTTTTTGTTAGATCGTTTAACGAGATTTCTTCTTGAAAAGATAATACTTTTTTATATATATATATATATAATCTATTTCAGGATTAGAAAGAAATTAACTGCTTTGATAAAACAAATTTCATCAAAACATCTTCTATTCCCGTTCAAATCTCTTACGGCCTTAGTACAAAACAAGATTTATCTTAAAAATCATCTAATCATTTTTGGATTTTGAACTTTATTACGACTATGCTAACGTACCTATCAGTTACAAAAACTGACGATAAAACCGAGTCTAAGTTGTCAATTTTGTATCGTTGTGTATTTTGTATGTACCTTTACGCTGCTTAGAATAAAGTTCAAAATAAACTGGCTCGATGGTTTAAGCTTGGACTAAAGTTAGAACTCATTCTAATAGCAATGAGTTACGTTGTTTTACTAGCTTTTGCCCGCGGCTTCACCCGCATGGAAGTCGGAAATTATCCAACGGAAATGAAGGTACTACCGGGATAAATTTATCCTATGTTAACACATAGGTTAAATTCAGGTTATTACTTATCTGTGTGCCAAATTTCACCCAAATCCGTCCAGCCGTTTTTCGGTCGTAGTAGTAGCAGAGGAAAAGGTCATTGACTGCGCGCCCCCGACAACTATCATTATTTTATTACGCATAATTTTGGATCTGTGGTATCTTTTATAGTATTCATTTCATTAAATGATATGATGTAAAGGCATATTTTAATCTAAATGAAATGCCCAATTTAAATAACATATTTTATTTGATATGGATTAATAATATACCGGTTAAAATTAAAATAGCTTCGGAAATAACAATGAATTTTATTTCAAATTCCGACAAATAAAAACAGTTACCTACTGTGGGACATCCTTAGAAGATAGAAATATGTTGTCACGGATTTGTTTGTTAAACTTTTTAAGATGTACAATCTTGTAGAACATCAATTTTTATGTATCTCGTACGGTTTACGCATCTCACGCCAGTAGAGCTCCCAGTCGGCATGATATTTTCCGACATCTTCAAAAAAAAATTCATATATTCAGCCAATGTACACAAAACCGTAATGAATCACACTTAAACCTTTCTCATGAATCACTCCCATTGGCGAAAACCGTTCGAAAATCCGTTCCGTAGTTTTTGAGTTTATCGCTTTCAGACAGACAGACGCGGCGAGGGACTTTGTCTTATAGATTATTTGTATAGATTTAGATAGATAGATTTGTCAGTAGAAATGCAGCTTCTTGTTGAATATTGTCTAACTAATAATGTTCCCGTTCTTTTCAGAGCTACATGCAGCCGCCAAAGAGACGGTCACACTTGCAGAGCAGCGGTTCGTGAGCAAGCAGGACGAGTGGCAGTTCGACAGCAACTGGCAGGAAGTGCTCAATCATGCTATCATTAAGGTACTTAAACTTTTGTTTTCTATAGAGACAGATGAATAAAAATGATTGGTGAATGAATGATGATGTTCACTTGAAAAGCGCAGTGGAGAAGAATATGACGTTAGAATAAGTATACTCCAGATTTAGTTCATGGGAGGATGATCTGCCAAAAGGTTAGCGAAGAACAGCTCAGACTCAGACGACACGGTTGGCTCAGTGGTTAAGCGATTGACTGCTGAGCTGCGTGTCGCGGTTTCGACTCCCGCACGGCACAAATATTAGTATGACCTACAAGTAGTTGTTCCGGGTCGGCCTGTTTGTGTATGTGAGTTTAAAATATGTTTGTTAACGCACCCACAATACAGGAGAAATTCCTAGTGTGGGGCAAAGTTAAAAAAAAAAGCTCTGGACAGGAATAAGTGGAAGGAGTTAGACGAGGCCTATGTCGCAAGACAGCCTGACCTGATAGCTGATTAGTTTATAAGAACTTGTTTATGTACAAAGGGTGACAGGAAATAAAGGCTATTTTTATTTTATTTAACTAAGGTTCATTTATTAGATGGCAGACAGAAAACCCATTATCATGATCAAATGTTGGCGAGATTTTTCCGAGTCTTGGAAGTTGTTGTGTTAAGTGTTTGTTTGAATAAATTTTTCAGGTTATGGATGCTGAGAAACGGAAGGCGGAGAGTGGACGAGAGCATCAGAAGAGAGCGGCCGCGTACATCGCAGCTGAGAAAAAGGTAAATTCTGTCGATATTCTTAATGTTGTTAATAAATAATACAAAAAAAACTTAGTTCACGCACGTGAGTTAGATCAGTAAAAGACGTTCTGTTATCCATTAAAATACCAAAGTAAATACCTCATACCATGACGCATTTAAAGATATGCGCATCGCATGCTAATGAGCAGCAGAGATATGTTAAACGAAAACACATAATGGAATAGTTAATAATAGAAATCTATTATCTCCAGGTGACACAACTAGAAGACAATCTTAAACGTAATATCATCAAATCAAGAGTTTACTTCGAAGAGAAAAAACTATGCGACGAACAGTTACAGACCCAAAATCTGAAAATTGAGAAGCTACAACGCCTCATCGCTGACGCTAAGTTTCGATACTCCAAATCCCTTAAAGCTCTTGAAAAGATATCTGAAGAAATTCATAGAATGAGAGGCGAGTATCCACCAGACAAGGACACCATCCCTGTAGGTCCCAGAGAACCAGGAGTTGGAGCAGAAAGAGACGCCATACATGACGAAGACACAGCAAAAGCAGAACATGAGAAAGACGAAGAGTCCAGTCTTCAAGAACTAAGAATGCGAGTTAGAGAACTGGCTTCTAAACCTATTGAGAAAGACATAGAAACTGATGAAGCGTGGGCTTTAGAGCTGAACGAGACTATTAACAAACTAGACCAGTTACTAATGATGAAGGAAAATAATCAACAGAAAAGATCAAAATTCACCGCAAGTTCTCCTAGGAACTCCAGCGCGCCATCTACAAGTACCAACTCAGGGAAATACACCCATCCACCGAGCGATACCTGGAAAACTGAGACGAATCTGACAAGAACGAAATCTATAAGCAAGGATGTTGTCTATGAACATACTAACCCACCGATTAGTAAGACAGAGAAATCTAAAAGCATGATGTCTTTAGATGTTCTCGCTCTAGCAAGAGACACCAATATGATGGACAGGGAATCGTACCTGAAAGCGGTGATCGAAGACAAGTCCCCAACAGGGACCTATACAGAAAGTAATTCAGACAGGAATGATACTCCCGACGAAATATTGATGGTGGAATGTGACTCCAGCGATTCTAACCAGAATCCAGTTATCAGGATGACCAGTTCCACTGTCTCTGATAGTGACAACAGCTAAATATGACGAGACAAACACACGATCTTTGGAAAAGTATAGATTTCTTCAATTGGTTGTGGAAATTTTAATTATTTAAAAAAAAATTATGAGTTGTGCCGTTATTTGTGAGAAAAATGCGGTTTAATTTTGTTTGTGAAAAATGCTTTAATTTGGTTTTCGATCGTGTTTAGTTTATTTAATTATGACTAAAATGCAATCTTTCCAATATTGAACGTCAATTTCTAAATGTTAGATGTTTTTCTAGTAAATATGAAAAGTTAATAAAAATTGGTAAAATGATTTTCGTATTGATGTTTAGCTTAGTTTTGACGGCAGTGCTGGTATTTTTATCAATGAAAAGATACTGATCTTAAAATACTCAATTAGTCTTGATAATTTATATATTATAATTATGTATAATCATCAGTCAACAGGTTGCATATAGCCATTACTTACACTGGATATTCATAATTAAAGTGTATTGTATAAAAAAAAAAACATAATTACTTGCAAAGTTATAATGCATGTAGTTTGAATGTCATTAAGATAACCAACATCGCACAAGCCGTTGATTGCAAAAAATCATAATTATTATTATCATAAATATATGATAATAATAATTATGATTTTTTGCAATCAACGGCTTGTGACTGCGGCTTGTGGCTTGTGTGTGTCTTAAGACCAATAGGTCTTAAGAATGTTTGCGAAATAGTACATTGTAAGCGCTTTGATATAAACACTAGTACTGTTGAGACACGTTCTTAGATTATAATGTCATATGAGTGTTAGTTAGGTCGGTCGGTTTCGTAAAAGAATTTGTTAAAGTGGAGGATGTCAGTTTGTGACATTACACTTATAAATCCTTCATAGATGCCATTCTCTTGATGGTACTACAATAAGAAGCTGTATTAGTAATATCAAATAACAGTTTTTCAGTTTCCAACAGTATTATAATTTTACCAATTTTTTTTTATAACATTTTATTTTAACAGAATATTTACGAGACCGGCTGCTTTATTTATAGTTATTACACTTTTAGACCCGTGTTCTCTAGCGCGATACTCTAAGGATCTATATTTTAAACTATTGGTAAGAGGGTGAAATCCCACATATAGCATTTTTCTGTATCTCTACCTCTTTCTGTCACTTATTAGAGCGTTATTCGTTCGAGCGAGAAGTCCGATCGTAACCATCCGCACTCATTTACCGCGTTTACGCGCGGGCTAAAGAATAAAAATTGTCAGTTTTTAATTGAGATGTAGTTTCTGTTTATACTAAACCCGAAAAAGGGTCATTGTACTCATCATTTGAACAATTTTTTCTATGGGACCAATCTTGAAATCGCGAAAAAAATATCAGCTGTTCCCTTTCATTTCATCATTTTTTCAAAATGATGAGTACAATGACCCCTTTTCGGGTTTAGTATAAACAGAACTAATGTTGTATATGCTTGGGCATACGGGTCTTAGTTATAAATGTTAGATATGTCATGTGACACTAGTTCACTTATGAGCCATACCAGTCCACCGACTATAGCTCACAAAATAACTTATTTTAACTCCTATATTATAAAACATTTTTTTATTTCTATGTCCTATTACCTTGTGGGAGATTTAACTATCTGTTATGGAAGCATAGTGAACGAATAATATAAAAACCTTCACCCCGTGTCCTAAACAAATCGATCGGTCGCGTTCACTCATTTGTTCGGAAAACCGGAAGGCCGCGTCGTGTTTGTATAGACGGCTACACATCAAGCTATACATTTACAGTATAAGCTGATCTCGCATTGTGTAGGAATTCCGCACAATGAGAGGTCAGCGTATACTGGTAATGTATAGCTTGATGTGTATCCGTGTGTACATCATAATTCATACAAACAATCTCGTACTCGGGCGACGTTCGCGTTTGGTTAGGACGCAGAGGAAGGCTGACGGCACGGCGACGCGTTCAGGTTCGCGGAACAAAATGGATGCGACGGTTGTGTTCCTCAGAGTTCCATCATTGACAATCTTTTGTCTACACACATTTGAAGGTTCTAATCGCAATTCACGAATGGCACAGATTCGTGAATTGAAATGGCTCTCGTCTATTTTGTATTCAAAATTTTATAAACAATTTTATATCGAAGGACTTGAAGCTAGATTGAATGATAAGCTCTTGAGTGGTTGTTTGAATAAATAGAAAACTTGTTATAGGCTAACATGTTTACGCCTAGTCATATCTCGTTGCGGCGCAAGAAAAAGTGGCGACAATATTTTTTCGTCGCATGTTAGCCTGGAATCAAGATATAGGTTCTACAATGTGATTGACAGTCCTTTAAAGTTTACTCAATGTCTGATTTGGATATTAGTCTGACATGTCGCTTAACAGTAATAAATATACTATGAATGGAGCTTTATATGATGCATAACATTTTCTAACACTATTTATTATTTCTAACATCTTACGCTTAATTGAAATAGCACCAAATTATCAAACACTTTTAATGCCAAGCACCCAGCATATAGGTCGATAGATAATTAGTTCGTGTGCCCACAATCCGCGCCACGAGTCATCGCTATACAAAGCTATAGTAGTATACGTTCTATGTACTTAGCACCGAACGTGTTTATCATTACTCCAATGAATTTTAGTCTTTACAGTGCCTTCATTTCTCATTAACATATTCATTAAAATAAAATAACTTAGCCCAAACAGAAGACTGGATCAGGTTGGTACTTAAGAAGGATATAGAGCTAAAACTAATCATATTTGTATGATTTTTTATTAAAATTATATAAAAATAACAAGATGAGGGTTCGCTAACATACTCATAAGTTTAAGAATAATAAAAATATGTGTTGAAAATCTGCATATTATTTTAAAGTGATGCATTTACGAAAATCGAGTGAGTTTGTGGCAATGAGTTTTTACTAAAGCAAGTTTTTATTTTATTGGTTCAATACTTGCAAAGTTGGATTGTACCAATATTGCTTTAAAATAAAACTAACCTGTACTTATACCGCCTTATTACAAAACAAGATTTATATTTTGACATGGCTTAAACCATCGAGCCAGTTTTTGTAATAAGAACGTAACAGTGATTGAAATACCGTTCTTTATACAAAACTGAAAACTTAGTTCGGTACTAAGTTGTCAGTTTTGTGTTTAGGAACTTTACCAAAGTCGGAATAAAGTTCGAAATTCAATAATGGCTCGATGTTTTAAACCTGGGTCTGAATATAAACCTTGTTTTGTAATAAGGGGGATACAGTTTTACTTAATTTCTTATCATTTACGAACCGGAGTTGTGATGTATGACTCATTGTCACTGAACGTGTTAAAACGATTTACATTTTAAGATGACATTAGGTTACTTATTTAATAATATTGATAGCACGGCAGCGTATAAAATGTGTATCCCAGAAACTATAATAATATGTATATAACGTGTTTAAAAATGAACTTGATAAACTTTAAGGAGTGCTTTTAGACTAATAAAGTTATTCAGTTTGATACTGAATAACTTACTATGGGAACCACAACTTTGAAATCGCGGTTAAAAAACTGCTGTTACATACAATTTAGAACAGTAGGTATAGTATGGAACAGTTGATTTTTTTTCGCGATTTCAAAGGTCCCATAGTAAAAGTTATTAATTTCGATGGTTTATAGCACTCCTTAAAGTTTGTAAGGTAAATTTTTAAACACCTTATTTATGCAGGCATAATTTAGCCTATTGAAAAAAAGAGTCAAACATTTTCACACTAAATGTGTGTTATTGGCCACAAAAGTTGATACTAATCCCTACTACCTTCTGAATGACAGACATTTTTTGATGACCGGCAGTTTTTTAAGACGGAATGTGTGGAATAGTAGTTTTTCATTCAACAATATTTTTGACTACATCTTTTACCCCAGTTTGTGGTTTTAAATTATTGCAGTTTGAAAAAATATATGAAATATACAGGGTTATTTTTAAACCTTCAATAACCTCTTAACCTCAAAAATCAGCTGTTCCCTACAGTTTAACGAATTTTCGAACATAAATAAAGTAGGGAACAGCTGGTTTTTTTTTTCGCGATTTCAGTTTTGGTCCCACAGTATAAGTTGTTCATAATGATGAGTACAATGACCCCTTAAGAGGTTATTGACGTTTTAAAAATAACCCTGTATTAATTGAAATTACCAACATCATAAATTTGTCAAAAATTGACGTAACTAGTGAAGTCACCATACAACTCGGTACTCGATACTCACGATAAATCGATTCAAGAAATGTCAAAAGGGGCCTATTATTTTTTGACTTCTTTAAAGCAATTTTAGGATGTATCGTTTGTCTGTTCAGTGTTCACAAAAAGCACCTTTGGTAATATTGTGTCGCACTTTCAGAGTTCTCACATAAATGTTGTACACATAGTTATCAAATCTGCATGTTCGTAATCAAAAAAAAAAAAAAAAATCAATAAAAAATTGTTCTAAATTTTTGGTGTTTTATTTATTTGCCTTTCTAGGGCGGTCGATATTATTGTCCGGTAAACATCTTCGTTAATGTTACGGCGGAGCTGCTTGTAACGCAGGGGTCCTAGAGCGAACTTAGCCATTACTCAAGGGACAAATACAGTAGCGTTTTATAGTAAAATTAACCTTATTCGTTTACTATTAACGTTCATATTTTCATGAACGCGTATTGTATTTAGCTTGAGTAAAGTCAACGTACGCTATAGTCGAAACTTACGCTTAAATCTGTCCAAATAACGCCAAAATGTACTGATTTTCGTCTCTGTATTTTACGGCGTTTGTGCAACACTCGTCACCGAGATGGCGCTGAAGTAGCGAACCATACATTTACTATGGCTGCGTGTCCACCCCACGTCCGTCACCCGAGCAACGTCATTCCGGTCGCCGAAGTTTGGAGTAGTTCGGCGCGACCGCTTGTACTCTGCCAGATTCTGTGACGGGCCGATACGCCGGCAATACAAAACACTTAAGGGCCTGTGCACACCACGTTTTTTAAACGCGCCGTTGACGCGCGTTTTAGAAACGCGTCGACGGCGCGCTTTTATCCTACAGAACAGACTGACCCGCGTGCGTATCGCGTCTATAACGCTACAAACATTTAAAAAACGTGGTGTGCACAGGCCCTTAGATCTTGTCCACATACTGCCGTCGCATGGCGCCGTTCGCCCAGTTGACAAACTCCCTTAGGGCTTTCGATCAAAGATTTACAGTTGTCTTCAGATATCTTCTTCCTGGGGCACTTGAGAAAATAATAGGAGATAAAGGACGGTCTATAAAATAAAGAACAAGTTATTCTTCACTCCACATATATTTGACATCTGATATTATCAACGGTCCCGTAATTATAAACAATAGCTTACATGATTACATAACATCACGAGGGTTACAGAGAGGAAGGCACTTCTACAAGGTAATACACATTAAACACGTCTGGAATTTGTTAAAATGACTACAGAGCTAGCTGGCCGATTGGAATTTATCTACAGATAGGAATTTAAAATACTTTTTGCGACATTAATGCCCCGTTTTTGATAAGAAAAATCAAGTGTCTGAGAGCAAGGATCCAGTTACCAAATAGTCAACTTTGCGAAGTCTAGCATCCAAATATCGCCAAACGCTTGCTTAGTCAAAAACTTGAAAATATTATAGAATTTGATGTAACCTTACAAACATGGATAAACTACTATATTTTATTTACATAAATAAGATGTTTATATGATGAATATGAGGTATATAAATGGAAGTTAGTCTAGACCTTGGCTAAAACTACATTATAATAATATTTGACTCTATTATTAAAACTCCCAAGATTGTAACAATCGTTGTGGCAGTTAAATACTGCAAATACTACGTCTACTTTCATTAAGAATTACAAAATACAATAAATAACAGACACTGCGCAAGCGCATCCAAGTCTCCATGTTAATAGACATCCTTTTCTGCAGTCGGGTTAAAACTGGCCATTCTTTCCTAAAGCACCCCCACCCTGTTTATTTTATTGAAATTCTATGAATGACAGGAAAATTGTTGATTTAATTAAAATTACATTAAATTAACGCCCAAAAAAATATATAATAAAACATAATTTGTACTGTAAACACAAAGAGCGAGATATGACACTACACTCTAAATAATTTGGAATTAAAGAAACTCTCTTCAATGACATATTATTGAGGTCTTCGTTAGCTTAGTGTCACAAATAATTTAATTAAAAAAATACACTTATCAAAACTAAGTTTAATATTCATACGGCATGGAAAATATCGAAATAAATAAGTTAATATAAATTTGTTAAAATGATCATAAGTTTACTTACTAAAATAAAGTGGAATCTCAAGTGAAGGTAATAAAAATTTCAAAAATATCTATTTAATCTCAATAAAGATAGTTTTTACTTAAAAAAACAAGGTTTTACCAAGCCGTATAAACTTTATATACCACAAAAATAATAATAAAAATATATGATCATGAACATTAGCCTTAAAAATAATAAAAACAACATTCAACTATCAAAAACCATTATTATCATAAAATAAGTTGTATTATCCATTCAGAAGACATTGAAAGAATAACTGTGATTTCATTTAATATGATAATGTACTAAAAATGTGCTTAGATTTATAATCACCTAATGTATCGATAACGGTTGAGAAATGCCCTAAATATAGAAGCATTGGGCAGTGCTAAAATATTATTAATATAATACTATAACAAGGTAACGTTACTTGAAATATACAGGGTCAAACTAAATTCGCTAGCAAAACTCCGCAGACGTGATGACGGGTATCGATATCACGAAAAACGAAAGTATTGATGATTTTTTTTTGGCCAACGACCGGTGTTAGTTTTGTTATTAGAATCATGACTTGAGTAAATCAGTTTTATTTTATTATCGTGTTTAGTTATCGATAGCCATCCCGTCTCTGAATATTACACAAAAAAAAACAGATTTTTTAAACTGATAATTTACGTAAGTTCTACACTACTGGCGGTTGATGACCCCAAAAAACTCATCAAGTAATTGTGTTAAATGTTTAGATATCGATATTCCCATCACGTCTGTGGAGTTTCGCTAGTTAATTTAACATTACTCTGTATATCATTTTCTATGATAAAACTTCGCTTATGCAGTGCACGATTTAAAATAATACAGTATTATACAATAGGTTCTAATTTTCGTGTCGTACACTGTAAAACCGATTTATAACTTTTAAGCAATTCTATGAGCACCCACAGTGCTTTAACACTAAACATACACTCCCGGACTCTCAAATCGAGCAACCCTGCTTTTTATAATAAGTTCTATGACTTTTCATATGGTTGCGAATTCAAATTTGGAATAATGATGACACCGAAATAAGGGCCAGTATGAATATGGCTTCAAAACTGCATCAAAACTTTTTCTTTGATTTAACAATATTTTGATGTTGTAGGCATTTATACCTAACATGGAAATGCATGAAGGCTCGATTTATTAGCCCGACAGTGTAATATTAAAAAAAATATCTATTATGACCTCTATTACTGCCATATTAGCCGATTAGTAACTATCCGAACATATTTGTACGATAAACGCAAACTAAATGCATCGTTATGAGGCGCCTCACTGACAAGATTATCCTTTACAACACAGTAACAACCCGATTAAAAACCGCATTATCTCAATATTAGAACTTAGGCGAATCCAGTAAAGAAATATGAAGAGTATAAATGGGAAGATATGATTAGAAAAAAGGAAAATATAGGTATTTCTGTTTGTGTATTTGAAGTTTTTAATTTTCACGAAGTTTGAAATAAAAGAGATCAACGGAATTGTATACGATTTTGTCGGTATACGTCGTATTTACGTATTGTAATTCAGAACTGTACTCAGTTGGTTTAGGTAGTTACATAAAGGTAAACAAAAAAAACCACGTGACGAGAGAGCTGTCAAGTAAGCGACTAAACGTAATACCTGTCACTTCAGTTGTCATGCTACGTCACAGTTGCACTCTTTAATTTACCAACGTTTTATTTCATAGACGTTTAGAGGACCTGTCTTTTTGGGCTCTTTACAATAGACAGATTACAAAATATTATAATAAATCTAAAAAAAAAATTGTGTTCATGCAGTTACATCTACGAAGAATAGTTTAAGAATATATGATACAAGTTTAACATAGAGTAATAAATGAGGAAGCTATCGTACAAATCAGAAATAAATTTAATTTGGACTTATAGGTTACAACGTATTTTTAAACAAGTAAGTGTCATCTATAATAACCCTTTATAGGATTTGTTTACCTTTATTTAACTACCTAAACCGATGGAATATAGTTACATATTGATTAAAAAACTATCAAAAAAATAGTTAAAAGTGTCGCATAATTCTACATGACAGCCCAATGAAATAAAATCATACGACAATCTCCTGGAAATAACGACTGAAAATGCTTTACAACCTGGATTCGCCACGACAAAACTCGACAACTAACCTACGATCATTTGGTCATAAGCTACATTGAACTATTATATCTTAGACTTCGGTATAGTGACCACCTCGCGCCACCAAGGTGCGCGCTCGAACGCTCCGGGGTGACTGAAGAACGCTTTCTGTATGTTTTGGTAAAGCTGCAAAAGAAAATGTCACTTATTAGCAATGATATTAATATTGAACAGATATGTTATACACGCACAAAACAACGAAAAAAGTGTCCCGCGCAGCAGCGGCAGTACTTTTCATTCATTTTACATTTCACTACAAGTAAAAATGATGGCTTGATAAAAACAACAAGAAAAAAGAGACAGCTAGTGTTGTCAATTGCGCGTGAATGTAAACAAACATTATTCTGGCCACCAATCACCGAATATTGGCATCACAGACTAAAAAATATGTCCCAATTAGGACGTTTTCGAGTCACGATTGCGCGCTCACAACATATCTGTTTAATATAATATCATTGCTTATTATTAGTATATTTGTATAGTCTTATTCTTCTTCTGTCGTATCGACACGAAATATATGGGAATAGTCCAGGCTGTGGTAAAAATATTCCAATCCAGTCAGGACTATGCTACCGGGGCTAGTTAGCCCCAGTTGTCCAGGTAGCCCCAGGCTTATATTTAATCACCACTTTTGCACGCTATAAGGCGATCCACTAACTTACGTTGGATAAAAAGATCAAGGTGAAACATTTTTTTAACTTTGTTAAACTTATACATAATGGACCTTTTTTACAAAACAAGGTTTTTCAAATTTCGAACTTTATCCCGTCTACGATAAAGTTCCTAATACAAAACTGACAACTTAGTACCGAACTAAGTATTCAGTTTTGTATAAAGAACGGTATTTCACAGAGTTACGTTCTTATTACAAAAACTAGCTCCATGGTTTAAGCCATGTCAAAATATAAATCTTGTTTTGTAATAAGAAGGAATGAGACCAACAATACAAAGAAGAAAAATGGTCAAAAGTCACTAACGTTTTTACTTGCACTAGGCCGATTACAGCACGATAAAAAAACAAATAGTTTTAACACTTTTAATGCCAAGCACCCAGCATATAGGTCGAAAGATAATTCGTTCGTGTGCCCACAACCCGCGCCACGAGTCATCGCTATACAAAGCTATAGATGACTTCTGTGTTAACTGTACTGACTTGTTGTTATAGATTTACATAACAGATTAAATGACATGCTAATTAGTATGCATTCTATGTACTTAGCAGTACAAGTGAATAAACTATTGTATACACTCACATTGCCATCACTCTTGCCGAGCACGGAGTTGAGCACGAAGTCTGTGGGCGCGAGCGCGTCCACTACGCTCACTACTTCTCCCTTCAGTTCGTTGCATAGCTCTAACACTGCCTCCCGCAGTAATCGTGCTAGTGATTCACCCTGAGAAATTTAAAGAATAAAATATTATTAACAAACAACGTTTTTAGTTTTGTTTAACAGCTCAACTATTATTATGATAATCATGCTCTTGAATTTATAATTTAAATGTCTATCCGAGGTCGTCAAGAAATAACATGATATGGTAAACTAAGAACAACAGATAAAAAAGCCTTAGCGGGTAACACTGTACTATCACTGCCTCTTTATTATTAAGTTTATGTAGAATTATTGAAACAAACAATTTAAGAGTCTCTTGAAGATCACAATCATAATGATGAAGAATGATGAATTAAGTTTACATAAACATTCATAAAACTTAATCACATACCTGTGCATACCCTCCTTGATACAACTCGACCAGATGCTGATCAAGCGACCATAACCCATACAGACAGAACAGCTTCGTCAGTACCGGCTGCAGGCTCTGCTCCTTCTTATCCAAAGACTCCAGGAAGAATATAATCGCCAAGTATTCCGCATACGTCTTTGTAAGGTCCTTCCATTTGTATACTTGTGACTTCGCACGTGCTTCGAATTTTGACAAACCTTTGGCGATCTCTGATTCGTATTTCTCGTGCGTTTGTTTTAGGAGATAGCATATTAACCATCTGTATGTTGTTGTTATGACTGTGAAAGAGAAAATGATAGGTTTAGATGTCGAATGTAGTTACGGTGTAAGACATGGCGAATTCAGAAAATGTAATTTCTTATCATTTATAGTATAGTAAGTATTGGCAAAAAGATTACGGTCGTGAGTGACTCGTCTGAACTTTATCAAAGTAAATTGGCAATAAGAATGGGCTAAGTTTGAACCTTGGAGTACTCCCAACTACACATTTACTCCAAAACATGTTGCGCCGTCAATTTTAATATATTATACTTTTACAATCTTGCCGTAAATAATAACGAAAGAACTATTTTCAAAACTCCATAAAGACCAAGTTTCCAAGTCAACCCATCATGATGACCACAATCAAACGCTTCACCAAGATCATTCTTCACCAAAACCATTTACTAAACTATAAAAATCAGATCCAACTCACACTCTCTAGTTTTCAGTTCATCAGTCCTGCTACACCGGAACCTCACAGCGATCCACCTTTCCCAATCCTTCAAGAAAGTCACGGTATTAAGGGGCGAGTCCACAGTCCCTCCGGAGCGGGCTGATTGGAACTGTCTGAGCAACCAGTTGCCGGTCTGTTGGGAGAGGACGTTGTTGTCGCCTTCGTACGTGACGGTTGCTTCGTGGTTGCTGCGGATGTCGCCTAGGTTTGCGCACTGGGGAAAAAAGGGGTGGAATTTACATTTTTTTAAATTTGATTTGGTTTTCCGAAATACAAGAATGTATGCTGGGTTTCTACAGTAGATACATGAGTCTAACAGACCTGTATTCAGAAAAATGACTCTCTGTTATTGAACGCAGGTCTTTCTAATAGGTAGCCATTATACATGGTCTTCATCTCGCATAACAATGAGGTTATACGTTACTGAACGTTAATTGACATTTTAGACAGAATGCTAGTCGATAGCACACACTAGCGGCGTTTTATAGAGACATATCCACACGCAAAACAAGTCCAGCTCATGTACCCATATTCAAGCAAATAAATGATTTGATTCTACTCTTTAAAATCCGTTATGAACGAATTAGCTACGAAGAGGTTTGGGTCGCTTTTTTCTAACTTCACATGCGATTATGGAAACGCTTCTTTCATCCTTTCCTTTACTCACTTTTAAGTACCCATGTCCACCACACGCCTCGCGGCACTGCTGGGCGGCTGACAGCACGGTCCACGTTAGTAGTGGCTTACTGCACGACACCATCGCGTGGATCTCTGATACTGCCTCGCTCTGTCAGACAACATTATTATTGTGGTGATATAGTTTTATATTGAACTAGCTTTTGACCGCGACGTCGCCCGCGTGGCTGTCGGAAAATATCCCACGGGAACTTACTACCGGAATTAAAAGTAAGTGTTGGAAATTATTAAATTTAAATTATATATATTTTTATCCAGGTTATAAACTATCTGTGTGCCCATTTCGTTTTCTTTTTTAAATTCTAAATCTATATTTTCGACATCAGACTCGTTCTCACAACTCGTAGCATTTTTTTTTTTACAAAAATAATCAATGTACAGTTTTGACTTCGTTAATATTTTATTAATATGTATAGATAGATGTATGCATTTATATATACGTTTCAACTCAAGAATAAATGTCGCGGGTAGACTTTGAGCTATAGTAACGTAAAAACATTGCATTCAAATAAATAATAGTTCACGTAGAAGCGAGCCTGGGCGCGTTATTCGCCACTAAACAATAGGATAATGTTGCGTTCGGGCAGGAGTTTAAAACTTCAATACTGAAATAATACACGATTGACGCAGTGGTTAAGCGATTGACTGCTACGCTGCGTGTCGCGGGTTCGATCCCCGCACGGAAAAAATATTTGTATGACCTACAAGTAGTTGTTCCGGGTCCGGCTGTTTGTGTATGTGAGTTTTAAATGTTTGTAAACGCACCCACAATACAGGAGAAATTCCTAGTATGGGCAACGTTTTAAACAAAAGAAAAAAAAAGAAAAGAAAAAAGAATAATATGTGAGAAATAAAGTTTCTCTGAAAGATGTTACAATATTACTTTTACAAAAAAGTAGTATTATACATATATTACTATTATTATAAAATACTTTTACATACCAAATTATCTACATTCATTCCTGCGTTGGATTTCTCGACGATACTTAAATATACTTTGCTAAAGTTTTCTATGTACATCCTGAAGACTACTGCGGCTGCTACATAGCCGAATAAGCGCCATTGCTGTGGGGAAGAAATAACAATACTAAATTAATTATTGAACAAATTAGCTTTGCTTGATTCTCCAGCGTAGGTAACTGTGATAGGATAATCACTAAGTTCCTAAAGCTTATTCAATTGAAACCTACGTCCACTCTGGTTGCTTATGTGGTTTTGGTTATTCAACCAATAGCACTAATAGCAACAATATCCTAGATAGACTATCAGATTTACTCTAATATACCCCGCGTCCTACCCAAAATCGATCGTCGCGTTAAGGTAAGCGTCCACAGGCCCCGCATCGCACGTATCGGACGCATCGCATCAAACGGATTAATTAGACTGCGTCCACTGTATCGGCAGCGATCAGCAGGCTAATTCACGTAACTAAAGAAGTGCGGTAGCAGTGCAGTTGCAATTAAGTTTCGATCAAAACAACGCATTTCGTATTCTACTATTCTCTACGGCCGTCAGATACTATATATATTCAGCTATCACTCAAACTTAAACTTCATTGCACCTGCACTGCAACTTGATCGGCGCGTCATGAAATTACGTGAATTAGCCCTCTGATTGCCAACGCGAGTATCAGCAATCGGATTGCCGATGCCACCTTCATTCGGATTTTTTTAGTGATCGTACGTGCGGAAAGTGTTTGTGAGAATGGATAGCGCGCGGGGCGCGTCCACTGATCGGCATTCCGTATGACGTCATCGGTACGCATCGCATGTAGGCATTGACGATGAGCGGTCCGTACGGTGCGGATCAGTGGACGCTGTTGTATGAGTTTTTACACAAGGCAAACTAAAATCCGTTACGTGGGATGCGTCCGATACGTGCGATGCGGGCCTGTGGACGCTTACCTTTAAGAGGAGGCTCCCTATTTTAATGCTAATTTGCATTAATATTCTGAAACAGTCACACATACAATCAAAATTAAACTTTAGTATATGATATATTAGATCCTTTTTTTCATGTACAAGACAGTTATGTTATTGCAATATTTTCGCTCGATACATTTTTTATTCGAAAATCATGTCTTTTTTAAAGATAATAAAAAAAAAACGGGTCAAGAGCGAGTCGGAGTCGCGCATCGAGGGTTCCGTACGTATTATGGTGTTGATGATTTTTGAAAAACTGTGCTATTTAGATACATCGTTTTATTTTTCTTGTAATCTTTACGTAAACTTCTATCACATAGAATAATTTCAGATTTTTATCTATGCAAACTTCGAATCATAAGGGGGGGAACGGTATTTTTTTTTACATTTTTCAAAAGTCGGAAACAATGATGCCTAAAAATAACAAAAAAAAATGTTTGAGAATGTGCAAACATGCCCTAGTAGCCCCACTTAACATTTTTAAGACCCCCTCTCAGCCCCTTTTGCAATTTTTTTTTTAATTTTTTTTATTTCTTTCTTGTTTGCAAAATAGTTGGGCAAACGTCATCTAAAACTAGTTGATAGCATTAGTAGTTCTTAAGGTATTCAGGTGTGACAGACAGACAGACTTAGTCTCACCATAAGGGTTCCTTTTTACCATTTTGGTACGGAACCCTAAAAACGAGTTGGTGCGGCTTTTATGTCTAAAATAAATATACACAGCAAGAAAATATTGTCTATTATCCAGCCACAAGATATTTTTTCTCTAGATCAATTTTCACTTTAGTTATAAACCAAATAAGAATTGACACGCTATTCGAACACGATCAAAGCGTACGCGATATTCAACTTTATTACTGATGCGTTAGCATTTAGCACATTACAGTGGCGGGGAGCATGGGGCGGAGCTTGCGTGGAAATTTGTTTTAGAGTGCCTGGTTTTAATTTTGATCGACGAATCGGAAAGCGTGGTCGCGCTGTCTGGGCGCCTTCTGGTTTTCCGAACAAAAAGTGACATATGAACGCTACGATCGCTTATGGTGGACGCGGGGTTACACTCTCATTTACTGGTGTGTGGAGCAGTGGTGGCCCAGTGGTAACTGCCGCGACTTACGAGTTGTACGTCGTAGATTCAAACCCAGACAGGCGCTTACATACATACATAAACTCACGCCTTCTTCCCATGGGGGTAGACAGAAACTATAGAACGCTACTTGCTACGCTCCTTACATACTCCTTTTGCTTCGCCTACGTTCATACATCTGGTCATACACGCACGCCGGTTGCGAGTACTACGCACCTGACCATTCTGAAGAACATCACCAATTTGGTCACTGTCCGTCTTATTACAAAACAAGATTTATATTTTGACATGGCTTAAACCATGGAGCCAGTTTTTGTAATATGAACGTAGCTGTGATTGAAATACCGTTCTTTATATCAAACTGAAAACTTAGTTCGGTACTAAGATGTCAGTTTTGTATTAGCAACTTTACCATAGACGGAATAAAGTTCGAAATTAAATAATGGCTCCATGGTTTTGACCTGTGTCTGAAGATAAACCTTGTTTTGTAATAAGACGGTATATGTCCTTCTAGGGCGTCGCCTCCCGGCGTTGCCACTCATCTCCGCTTTATAAATACCTTTTGTTAGTCGCCTATCACTCATCCTCTCCACATGACCAAACCATCTAAGCATACTCTTTTCAATCTTTGTCACTACATCTTCTTTTAAACTGCACCGTTGCCTTATCACCTTATTTTTCAGCCTATCATTCATAGTCTCGCCAGACATGCTTCGCAGGGAACGCATTTCCACAGCATTTATTCTACTTTCATGCTTCTTTTGCCACACCCAACATTCACTTCCATACATGAGCGTAGGCACCAGCACACCATTGTGAACAGCCAGTCGAGCCTTTTTGGGCATCGACTGATTGGTCACAATCGCATGTATAGCATTCACTTTTATTTCCCGCATGTACTCTGCGCTTTACTTTGTGTAAATTATTTCATCACCACTGCTCTCAAATCGGTGAAGGAAAAAATCGCGAGGAAACCGGCATGTCCTAGAACTAAATTCGAAGTCATGTGACATCTACCAACCCGCACTGGGCCGGCGTGGTGGATTATGGCCCACTACCTCTCACAGAGGCCTGTGTCCCAGCAGTGGGAACTTTATATGCTAATTATACATGCATGAATGGTCTTTTCAGACCCTCAGATTAATCTATAACATAATTGTCAACTAACATGTAGCTCGTACTCGATGAGCGAGATCTCGTTGTCTCTCTCTCCGAACTGAGCACGCGTGGCCGCGTACCGGATCGCGATGGTGACCGCGCTCGCTATCGAGTGGCAGCTCTCTTGCATTATGCCGATGCGACCTGCAAAGATTAACACGTGTGTTAGGAAAAAATGTGTGGTTTTTATGAATCAAGAGTAGTTCTTCCAAGATGTCTAACGATCTGATGAACGGAGCAGATCGGAAGCGGAAGGTCTATTTACAGCAATGGATATCTACAACTGAAAGTGGGTCTCGGCTTTGTGACAGCTGATAGCATTTGATTACTTGCTGTCACGATGCATCAGTTATTCAGATATATTTTTTAAGAAAGTCGTGAATGCTTGTAGTTGAAGAAACAGCACATCTAAATGAAATCTTCCCTGAAGTGTTCAGACCACACACAGATCCTATGAAGTTATCGTTTGATAATATTGTCATACATCTACAACGCACCTGCTGAAAGGTTCTCGAGCGCCGCCCCCAATATCTTGGAAGGATCTGAGAACGAGGACTCGTAGATACCCTCCTCTGTGACGTCAGCGGTGCGGTTGAGTAGGTTCTCGCGCGGTATCCGGTACTGGTTGAACATAATAAACCTGAAACAATCAGGAAAGTAATTGGAGTTTATTCAATCAATCAATTATAAAGTAAAAATCAAGAACTCCACGACCTCATTCCACCGGCCCCCTTCTATTATCGGACATCTAGACGCACTGCAGGTTACCATCCCTTCCTTGTTGCTATTCCACCAATTCGCACTAAGCGTTTCCAAATGTCTTTTATAATTCGCACAGCAAAAGAGTGGAACTCGCTGCCTGCGTCTGTGTTTCCGAACGGATACAACCCTAATCTTTTCAAAGTTAGTGTGAACAGGCTTCTTCTGGGTAAGCTCACTCCATCGTCGACTTTGTCTCTGTCACCTCTGCCCTAGACTAAGGTCAAGAACAAACCCATCCTAAATAATAATAAAAAAAATATTAAAAATTATTAAGCATCCCGTATATCAGATTATCAGGATGCTTTTATGTAAATTTTAAAATCTTTGGTCTCTAAACTCTAAAATCGACGACATGGTTTCTTAAAACCTTGAATAATTTCATATTCGTCCATACCGACCTATTTCAACGGATCTCTACGTCTAAAAATTAACTTTATTTATGTATCTATATGGGACTGTGTAATTGCGCTATCTAACAAAAAACAGCAAGCCTAACTAAAATCTCTAAATTTCATTTTTCATTTTCATCAAATTGCTATTGTGTGGTACAGAATAATATTTTTTCAACTAAAACCAACCATGATATTATATTAAACAAATTCCCCCTTATTACAAAACAAGGTTTATCTTCAGACCCAGGTTTAACACATGGAGCCATTTTTGAATTTCGAACTTTATTCCGACTATGGTAAAGTTCCTAAACACAAAACTGACAACTTAGTACCGAAATAAGTTTTCAGTTTTGTATAAAGAACGGTATTTCAATCACTGTTACGTTCTTATTACAAAAACTGGCTCCATGGTTTATGGATTTATATTTTGACATGGCTTACCATGTCAAAATATAAATCTTGTTTTGTAATAAGGCGGATTATGTTTTGAGCGCGCAATCGTGAAGACTCGTCTTGATTGGGACGTATTGACTTTAGTCAGCGACACGCATGGCGCATAAGCTTAGTTGAAGCAGCTAAAAAACTTAAAAAATGCCATCGTGTGTATTTCGAAAGTGTACCAATTATGATACCAAAGTTAATAAAGCACAACGGATCTCATACCACATGTAAGTACGCAATATAAGTATATTGCGTACTTACATGTGGTATGAGATCCGAAAATAATTGAAATATATTAATAAATCGAAGTCGATTTATTAATATATTTCAATTATTTTCCTAATGTTCTCATATGGAGGTTAGAAAAAAGAAAGAATTTGGATTTTTTTTTGTCGTGAGGACAAGGACGCATGCACTTCATTCACAATTTGTTAGTCTGTGATGCCAAGATTCGGTGATTGGTGGCCAGAATAATGTTTATTTACATTCACGCGCAGTTGACAACACTAGCTGTCTCTTTTTGTCTTGTTGTTTTTATCAAGCCATCTCTTTTCTATACTTTTTACTTGTAATGAAATGTAAAATTAATGAAAAGTGGGTATGTGTGCTGCCGCTGCTGCGTGGAACACTTTTTAACATATCTGTTTAATATAATATCATTGACTAAAACATTCCATCATCCCTTGCCTGATGATTTCTCGTATGAATTTAAACTAAGCCTACGTTTGTACACGCGACAATATAACACAATCGCATGATTTCCCTCATATCTCACTGCTAATAGCGTATTATTATTAATTCCAATCGAGTCTATGAAAAATCCTCTTATCAACAAGTGACGAGAGTCATTATCATTATTGATATCTTATAAATCATACGATTGATTGTTTTAAGCGTCTACGTGTGAATTAGTGTGTAATTTTCCCTCTGCAGGGCAAAACCATTTACTCATACAAAAAATGAATCACCACTCTTAT
This sequence comes from Tiliacea aurago, assembly GCA_948098905.1. Classification (NCBI taxonomy): domain Eukaryota; kingdom Metazoa; phylum Arthropoda; class Insecta; order Lepidoptera; family Noctuidae; genus Tiliacea; species Tiliacea aurago. Next base: position 24,910,129 of record OX402585.1, read on the forward strand.
TTTCCGTGTTGGTCATTTCAGATCGTTAAAGGTCCAGATTTCCTTACAATTTTCCACTCAGTATAAGTTAGTAAACGAAGCAAAACGAGTATGTAAGGATCGCAGCAGATGGCGTTCTGTACACCAAGTGTAAGTTGGCAAGAGAGTAAACGTAACTATTTCGTTTGCGTTAAAATTTTACCGATAGATCATAATGCTAAGAGTATAAGAGTGAGAATAAAAATTTTAACGCAAACGCGCTAGTTACCTTTACTCACTTGCAAACTTACACTCGGGGTACAGTAGTTTCTGCCTACCAGTGGCGAAGGGTGATTTTATGAGAAGGTAAGCTGGAGCAAAAGCAAATCCTGTTTATACATAATAAACTCGTCATGACGTCGAAGAAATTGAACTCACGGCAAGCCGGACACGCGTACGAGTTAAGGCTTCTACATACCGGCCCGACAAGTCGCGCGACGCGACGCGGCACAAAGGCCCCGCGCCGCGGGACGAGCGGTGTCTTTGTGTCGCGTCGCGCCGGTATGAAGAAGCCTTTATTTTAGAGCAAAATGTTTTGTTGTTGGGATATAAAGACAAAAATGTAATGTATTCGTTTTGTAATAATTTAATTTTATAGTGTATTAAATACCTACAGTGTGATTATATTATTTGGCATTATTAAACCATCGACATTTTGACTATGCCATTTTTCAATGACGATAGAGTGGTTGTGTTCCGAATTTCCGAAGGGAAGCCGGTAGGAATCGTGTTATACGGTGCTTTCGCCCCTGCTGCCTATCTATGGGTAGCATGCGTGAGTTATGTAGTGTCAGTGGTGCCCAAGATTCAATCAATCTGCCCAGTCTTTTTCCAACTATGTCGGGGTCAGCTTGCAGTCTCACCGGATCCAGCTGAATACCAGTATTTTACATGGAGCGACTGCCTATCTGACCTCCACAACCCAGTAACTGGGATATAAGATACCCCTTGGTAAGACTGGTGGCCAGACTTTCGAGCTTCTGACGACCCGTAACGACTGTCAAAGATCCACGAAAGACAGCTGGGACCAACCAACGCCTTGACGTGCTTTCGGAGGCACCAAAGATTAATTTATTTCATTTTGGAACCTTGATGAAAAACTTGATTATTAAAAAGGGGGTTTTTATTACCTTCACGCGACAGACGAGTAATCATAACAATTTAGGGATCGATTAAATACATGGCTAAATCAATCAAAGGTCCGTTGCGACCAGACCTAAAACGAAGTGATCCTTTATGAGTTCCGTTTTTTCCTTTTGAGGTACGGAACCCTCAAAACAAGATGGCGGCGTTAGTTCCGATTTTGGTCACGCGCCAAAAGAATCTTGTAGGCTTTATATGATGATGCATACCTCGTCAGATACATGTTCGGTTCAATCAACCTGTAATTGTTCTGTATCGGTCAATGACAAATGACCCCATCCAAAATTGTATTCTATTAATTTAAGCACTAAAAGTGACGGCCTTCATGTCTTATGTCAAAGATACAACGGATACGTCAGACCAATAGACGGGTCATACACGAACATTAGTGCACTCAAAAACAGCGTAAGCCATGATTGTAGCTACATACTTGCATACGATCATACAGCGCGTGAAGAAAAGGAAAGACCTATACCGATATCTGTTGTTAGAAAGAGATGTTAACATACATATTATATTTAGTTACGTCACTAGCTACTGCATGTTCATTGGCGCGTACGTAATAATTATTATTATTATTGTAAATGTCAGGCAATTGCCTGGCATTTACTTAGCCATTATTAAGCGCAGACTGATTAGTTATGATCGCACCTATATTCATAGATAGGATTATACTTTTATTACGTATTTTTGGTGAGTCAGAAGTGCTAATATTGAATGAGTATTACGTGCAATAAATCAGGCATTTTACACCTTATAAAAGGCTAGCGCACACCTGGCAAAATAAAGCCATTTTTTACCCGACTACGGCGAAGCAAAAAGGAGGGTTATGATTTTGACCGGTATGTATGTATGTTCATCTGTTCCCTCATTACTTCTAAAGTACGTTTAAATATAAAGTCGAAAAAATAACCACTAGTCTGTCCGAAAAGCGGACCGAAGTATTAAGGCTCGTAAAGACAGGCGCGACGCGACACTAGTAGCACATTTTCTCTTAAAAGTTCATGGAAAGTGTCGCGCTGCCTTTCGCACCGGCGATATCGCGCCAGTCTGCACTAGCCTTAAGTTTGGTGTGAGGTGTAGCCAATCTTAAGTCTATTAACTTTATAGAGAGCCTCTATTGGAATTTAGGTCAGCCGTCTGACCTAGATACTCTGGAAATGCGATGCTTTTGGTATCTGAATAATGTTATTTTCAGAAGCCTGAATATTTGACTTATTGGAATACTAGGTTTTGCCCGCGGCTACGCCCGCGTGGAGGTCGGAAATTATCCCATGGAAACGTACTACCGTAACGCGCATGTCAGTAAAGCTCCCAGTTGGCATGATTTAGTTATCTTCAACTTCGTGAACGGGCGCCGACAGTTGGGACTGGTCATCTCTTAGCTGCCACGGCTTATTTATAATTATTTTGGTTTTGTTTTTTTTTTTGCTATTTGCTGTTTTCACGTTTTTTTTTGTTATATCGTCCTCATATTCATCATCACCATTTCAGACGAAAGACGTCCACTGCCGGACATAAGCCTCCCCCAAGCACCGCCACTTCGACCGGTTCTGTGCTTCCCGCATCCAGCGGATACCTGCAGCCTTCACAAGGTCATCGGTCCACCTTGTAGGAGGCCTTCAAACACTACGTCCTCACATTTATTTATAAATTTAACACTAAAGATGTAACAATATACTGGTAACATTATAATTTAAAAGTGTCGATGGAGTTTCTTGCCCGTTCTTCTCCATGCTGTACCTACTACAAGAATGGGCAACTACCTTCTTATTTCTAACTGACCGAATTCATGACAATTAAAAAAAAAATATATTCAAAAGTGGCTGTTATTGGTTTAATTGAAATAAATGCATTTGATTTAAGTTTGAGTCAACAATAATCGTCATATTTCAGTCAATTTACACAAAACCTTAATGAATTATACACCTAAATCTTCCTCATGAATCCCCTCATCCTATCCCATTGGTGAAAACCATATGAAAATCCGTTCAGGAGTGTATAGGCTCCCGCGAAGTTGATCCAATTTCCATGAAGTTTTCATAGAAATTCTACTAGAGTCGCGTCGTACCTGTCTGCGGGAACCTTATCGCGTTCAGTCAGGCAGACGCGGCGCGCGACTTAGTTTTATAATTATTATTATGTAGTGACAAGTTTAACGTGAATTCCCGACATTTCTGATTTAAAATTCTATCCAAGGTTTTAATAGACCAGGAAAAGTTGCCCCCAGTCGTCGCGTCGGGTTAGAACAATTTACTACATATAATATTGATTAGTTCTTTACATATGGATTACAGGAAAACCTATAAGAAGTCTGTGATCTTAAAATAACGTGGTAAATCACTCAATCCCATTCATCTTAGTTAGATGGGTGAGGTTTGATTTAGTTAAAATAAAAAACAATTTTCCGGACTTATTCTTGCCAATATAATAATCATCATAATGATGTAAAGAATAGCACCATCCTATTTCTTACCGTGCAGGGTGTCGTAAAAGGCGACTATGGAACTTACTAGAGAATGGGCAGCAGCGTTCTCTATGCATTTTAACACCATACTGCTATCGCCAAACCGTCTGCCAAGCGTTGCGATAGTGGCAACCCCTCCTCCTTTTGGGGGAGGCCTATGTCCAGCAGTGGACGTCTTTCGGCTGAAATTATAATGATAATGATAATAATCATCATACGATTCCCACTGACTCATAATATACGACCCTGTAACATATCGCGACGACGTTTACAACTTTACATAAGGTATCATTACAGATAAGTGATATAACAACGATTGTTAAATACGTAGAAACCGATGAAAAATGAACGAGTGTAATTTTAGAAGATACTGGCAGCCTTGGTCATGGTAACCTATCAAGAATTTACGACTAAAGGCTTGAACAGACTCGCGCGAGCCTTAAGACTGTGCGCACACTAGAGACAAAACCGTTTGCAAGGTTCCGTGCCCCAAAGTGTTTCACGGAACCCTATTACAAAGTCTACGCCTTGCCGTCTGTCAATTGACTCTGTATGCCACATCTTAACCGTAAGTAGCCAGTTGAAATTTTCACAGAATACGTTGTACTGCGGTCTCATTACAAATTTGAAATACCAGGTTTAATGTAACTAATAATATTAACTATGTAATATGTGTGAATCATCTAATGATATTTTTGTATCTTAGGATTTTGGACTTAGAACCTGAACTGGCGTTTATGTGTGACTGGGTAATCTGGATATCACGTAACTCGTACTATTACTGATTACTAAGTGATAACCTAACTCAGTTACTTTTCCTATTCTAGACGTAGGTACATTCATGCCGGTTGTACATCCTGATAAGGCGTTATACGTACATGTGTACGGAATGTACTGATTCAAAGTACGCGCGAAAAACGTCTAGTGCAACCAATGGGATTCGAAGTTTGTACTCTCGAGTTCTCGCTGGCTTGAGATCTAATAAATTGGGCTATTGCCGTGTCCCGACAGTGAAGGCTCGTGCAGACTGGCGCGAAATCGCGGGTGCGACGCGACACTAGTAGTAGCACAATTTTTATGTCGCTGCCTGTCGCGCCCGCGATACCGCGCGAGTCTGAGTTTTTTTCTGGCAAATAATTAATCATTTGTAAAGAGCAATTTACTTAAATTGCATTTGCTAGAAAAGTATTTAAATATCTAAGGTACCTACATCTTAGATACTTAAATACTTTTCTAGCAAATGTTAAAATTGTCTTAAGGCTTCTACATACTGGCGCGACTTGTCGTGCGACGCGACATCGGTAGAACGTTTTTCATAGAAATTGTTCTACCGGTGCCGCGTCGCGCGACAAGACGTCGCGCCAGTATGTAGAAGCCCTTACGACGTTTTCCTCAAGCTTAAGTCGTCACGAGGCACTTATACCTAGTTATAAAAAACCGGCCAGGTGCGTGTCGGACCACGCATAATGAAGGGTTTCGTAGTGGGGATGAATTTATCCCAAGAACAAACTTAACATTGTAGTTCGGGGAATGGTAAATTTTCATCTATTATCTTTAATAACTTTACTTACTTTTAATTTTTTCCCACAAATGAACCCCATATTCAAAATTGTATTAATTATAGTTGGTGCAACGCATTTTCTTAGAATTTGATAAGAATTGTCTTTAATGTAGATATGATAAAATTCCTGAAAATGTCTGAAGACCTCTTTGATCTTTTTATCAAACAACATTGTGGGAAGTACAGCGGTCCTTATCAAAGTAAACAACGAACGTGTGCTATAAATAAGCCTAATATTGATTTTAAATATACCATACATAAGTGTTTTAACCAATTTACAAAATAAGCGAGGTTCACATTTTTTTTATTTTGTTTAAGTAATATAGTATAGTTATACAACATGTCCCAGAATTAAAGCACAACCTCTTAAGGGGTTATTGTACTCATTATTATTAACAACTTTTACTATGGGACCAAACCTGAAATCGGGGAAAAATATCAGCTCATCCCTATAGTAATAGTAATTTTTATTTCATAAAAAGAGGTACAGTCTGTTACAAAGTAGGATGACAACTTAGGCATAGCTTACATCTGAGATGAGTAGGTAAAAATACAAACAACTAACTACTACACTACACACCACACCACATACACCACCACACCACTACACCACCACACCACTACACTACTATATACTCGAATAACTAATGTAGGGAGCAGCTGATTTTTTTTTCGCGATTTCAGGTTATGTCTGTTACTAGGTACTTACTACGATTATCTGATATTTCAATTAATTTTCCGGATTAAGGGACGGTGCAAAAAATTCCCACATCACAAAGTAAGCTTTTTCAAAGTTTATTTATTCTGTAATATAACTCTCAATTGCCCATAGATTACACAATCATACGCCGCGGGGTTAACGCCTCAGATTGGTGACAGGATGCGCGCACGCATAGGGGCCGCGTTGCACCGACAAGTGTCTTCAGTGGGAGACACCCATTATTGAGAGAGTCAGAAGATAAACAGGCGTGGTAAAGTAATGAGTAATACGAAAAATATTAAGAAATATTTAGGAACTAGCTTTAGCTCGTGGCTTCGCCCACGTGTGTGGAAAATATCCTACGGGAACGTACTACCGGGATTTAAAAGTAGTAAATCACAAACATAGGACTTTTTTGTTGGTAATGATGAGTACTATAAATATTTAGTAAGTACACTATTTTATGTATCATCAATAGTTTTCTCAGTGAACGCCATTTATAAAAGAAAAGACTTTTATAGGCAAATTTTTGATACCTTGGGTAAATGATATTATATTAAACAGATATGAGCGCGCAATCGTGAAAACTCGAAAAACGTCCTAATTGGGACGTATTTTACTTGTAGTGAAATGTAAAATGAATGAAAAGTGGGGGTGTGTTGCCGCTGCTGCGCGGCACACTTTTTTCGGTTGTTTTGTGAGTGTTTATCATATCTGTTTAATATAATATCATTGCCTTGGGTTATATTATTGCAATTTTCGTAAGGATCTCTAATTTCATGGAAACATGTTATTCTCATCGCTCGTATCAGTGCTCCATACCATAATTGTGAAGTGAAGAGTCCTGTCGTTTAAAACTGAGTGGTACTTTGCATTATCAATATCATTTAAAGTGTTTATATTATTATTTCGAAATTGGAACGGACTTGTGTAAAGTACATTCAGCACTATTCTAAGTTTTAAAATAATTATCACATTAAAAATTAAGTTGGATTAAAATGACTTATTGTTATTAGTTTTTTAGGTCAGATTATAAACTTTATAGTAGATAGGATATACTAGTAAGAGCTTTAAATATCAATCGGGTCTCCCCACACATACCAGCTCCTTCCCTGTAACCCACCAGGAACTATTTTAAATATCAATCGGGTCTCCCCACACATACCAGTTCCTTCCCTGTAACCCACCAGGAACTATTTTAATAGGATAACGCCACAATCAAAATGCTATTATTAAAACAGAATGTTGTAGCTTATTAAAGTTAATTTAATTTGTAGGTTGGTATTTACGTGTTTTCCGTTTATTGAGCCTCGCAGTATGTTTGTATTATGTCATGTATTATTTATTTATTTTATTATTTATGTACACACAGAAAAGAGAAAAGGTACTGCTTATGTATGTACTGTTTCCTCGTGTGTCATTGTTACACGCATGAAAAAACATGATGGGATTTTGTTTTGTCATAATTGTACGTGAGCTGTGCAAGGAAAGAGTGATTAACTAATGGTGAGGTGATTTGACCTACTTGCGGTAATCCTTTACAAAAGTATAGGTAAGACATGACAAAAAACCCACTTTACTTTTTCCTTCATAGAAAAACATAATAGGAAATAATACTTTATTCATAAATACAGAGATCTCTGTCTTCGTTTTATTAAGGACATTTAAGATCTGACAAGGTATACCTTCGAATATCATTAGAAAGAAGTGGTTTTATGAATAAGAGAGTCAAACCCCCTTATTCCAAAACAAGGTTTATCTTCAGACACAGGTTCAAAACATGGAGCCATTATTGAATTTCGAACTTTACTCCGACTATGGTAAAGTTCCTAAACACAAAACTGTCAACTTAGTACTGAACTAAGTTTTCAGTTTTGTATAAAGAACGGTATTTCAATCACTGTTACGTTCTTATTACAAAAACTGGCTCCATGGTTTAAGCATGTCAAAATATAAATCTTGTTTTGTAATAAGACGGAAAGGGTTTATTTCAAATAGGCACATATAAGGCACTTTTGAACGTCAATATTTACAAAAAAAATTAATTGAATCTAGTTGCTTCCAAAAGGTAGTTTCGTATGGAGAAGAATGGGGAAGAAACTCCACTCTTTTAAAATCTTGTACAATATTTTTTATAGGTACATTAATTATATGTGAAGACGATGCATCTAGAATAAAATTACTATACCACAATAGGTAATTAAAAGAGTTAAAAATGAAGCAATGACAGATAATTAATTATGTGATAGATACATGGTGCTCACATATTTACAAACAATATGAAAAATATATATATATACGTTTTCCTAAAAAATAACAAAATCAGTGTGAGTTAAGGTAATCACAGAATTTAAAATAAATGTCATAAAAATAATAAATTATACCTACGATAAAAATAGCAAACAGTTTGATTTTGTCTAGACTCTAGATTTTTCTATGGAGCTGGACCAGCAGAGTTTCCCTTTTACGACATATAAACGTCAAAAAAGTATGGTTAAACAAACAGGCGCTAAGCAAAAACAAATAATGGGGAAGATATAAACGTATTTCCGAATAATATAATTCCAGAAAGTTCATTTGTCGATACCAATGCCTCAAACTGAACACGCACCGGGAACCTTATTACAATTTGATGCAGAGATTGTGCTGCAATCTGCATCCGAAATCAATAGACCCCAAAAACGTCATAACTATTAAAATCATCACTTACCCATTATCAATACCATTGACTCCGATCTTCTCCCCCATATCACCCACGATCAGTCCAGGGTATGTCTCCAGGGTCTCAGGGTTGCGGATGGGAACCAGGAACCCGTGTAGACCATGGTTGGTGCCATCCGGTGTGATCAGCTGAGCAAACAGCAGGGTGTGGGTGCATGTTCTGCCTAGGAAAAAAAAATTGATTTTAGTATTTATTTACATATTTAAACTAACGTCTATGGGGGAAATAGGGGGGGCGTGACCGGTAACTAAAACTACAGAACGTTCTAAGGACACACATAAAAAATGTTTTTAACAAAAAAAAGTCGAGGTGATCTTTACGGTATGTCTACGCTTTATCTCTTCTTAGTGTTTAATTGTTAAAAAGAACCTCGATACTCCCTTCCTATTGTTTTAACTATGGAGAAAAAGGAGTGTTAGAAACTGCGGCGCGTTGTTCCACGCGCGCCTCAAAGAGATTTCAGCACGAACTGACGGGGTCGGTTAGGGCCAATGCCTGCCAGAGTTGTGAGTTTGTCCGAAAGGGATATCGTGGCCCTGGTAAACAGGCAACTGAAGGAACACGGGTGGGTTTTAGTCAGTAAAAGTTTGACACACCCTCCCGCTCCGCCCAGAGCGGGAGAAATTATTTGATAATTTCCCACCCAAAAAAAAATCCAAATCCGTTCAGACATTTTAAGACTCTAGGCTCGCTAAAGGCTCGTATCGACTCAAGGCTTCTACATACCGGGGCGACTTGTCACGCGACGCGACGCGACACAAAGGCACCGCTCGTCTCGCGACGCGCGGTGCCTTTGTGTCGCGTCGCGTCGTGTGTCGTGTCACTTGTCGCGCTGGTATGTAGAAGCCTTCATGCGATATCGCGGGCGCGACAGGCACCGACAAAAAATTGTGCTACTAGTGTCGCGTCACACCCGCGATATCGCACCAGTCTTCGTCGCACGAGCCTTTAGCGTGAATGCGTAACAAGCAAATAAACAAACAAACTCACTTTCGCATTTATAATATTAGTAAGGATAATGATTTGTTATCGATACACTCGAAAATGACTAAACAATGAATCAGACATTTTTATCTTTACATAACGTCATAACGTCACGCCTTGTTTCCGCGAAGGGATCGACACATAGGAAACTTCCAAAGTACAGAAATTTATACGGCAAGAGATCTATTGTGTTCCCTAACTTTTATCCATAATCTCAAGTGCCATAATTTTTGTTCTCCTAATCATCATTTGTCCGAATGATAGCTTGCCCGAACTTAATGTCACATAATATCACATGACATAAAATTGAAATCCCTAAATACAATATGCCCTAAATTTGTTTGTCATAAATATTACAATCAATAATACACAAAAGACATAAAACCGTTTTCAATAAAAGTTATAAGTTCTAAATTCAAATTATTTAATCTTTATCCTAATATTATTTTTGAACATTTGACAAGCATGCAAATAAGCATACACCATGCAGCAAGCAAGCAGCATGCAATGAGCAAGCAAGCATGCAGCATGCAAGCGAGTATGCAACATGCAGCAGGCATGGTTTCTGTCACGGCTCCGGCACTGCGGGGCTCCGGCGGTCCCACGCGAGCTTATCGTCGCAGATGGTTTAAACCCGCGAGTTGAAAACCACCTGCTCCTCAACTCGCAGGCCACCTCGACCCTCCGCGCCTACGCGATTCTAAATTACACTCTAGGGGTAGGGCATACAAGACTACGTGGAGGCGGATTTACAGCGATTCGTTTCCGTTACTAAAACCTAAAACAAATTTTTAGCAAATGCAGCAAACAATTTTTTTATAAATGCACATTCGGAATAATACACAAAATTAGGAGATTCAATTATTATAAGTAATCGATATTATGACAGAATAGTTTTAGAAGTAAAGACAATTATGTAAAACAAAATTTCGAATTTTTTAACATTATGGTTACTGAAGTTTATAGCAAACGTGTTATGGATAATAATTTTCGGACAAACAATTTTAGGAGAAGAAAGGGAGTACCCGTTAAAGTATATAATACGTTACCTTATTAATCAGTTCCCTATATCATTAAGGGACAAAATAACTCATAAAAACATAAAGTACAAATTAAAGCAACATTTCTAACAAAATATAAATATCTAATTCTACTTTTATGGTGTACATAATAAAGAGTATTCTATTCTATTCTAATTGTGTAATAATATCGAATGAAAATAAATGTTACAATTGAACGTTATTAAATAATAATACCGTTTAAATAATGTTCCGTTTGGTTCCGGACGTAAAGAATAGCACCTTCCTATTTCTTCCCGTGGGTGTCGTAAAAGGCGACTAAGGGAGTTACTAGAGAATGGGCAGCAGCGTTCTCTATGCATTTTAACACCATACTGCGATCGCACAACCCGCCTGTCAAGCGTGGCGATTATGGCAAATCACCCACCCCTTTTTAGGGGAGGCCTATGTCCAGCAGTGGACGTCTTTCGGCTGAAATGATGAATGATAATGATGAAATAATAATACTACCTATCCTCGCTGTTATTTTTGTTGTTGTTTAATTTTAATTAAGAACTTAAGCTTGGTTTAATTCTCTAAATTATGTGGTCGATGATTTTGATAACTTATATGTATACAAATGAATAAATACTACTGAATAAATGAATAAATGAAAAAAAAACACAATACATTTTGCACGACCTAGGAATCGAACCCAGGACTTTATGCTCAGCTGTAGCGGTTGCTGTCACTAGACCAACGAGGCATTCATTTTTATCTTTACTAGGTACTTATTAAGTAATCTGAACTCCAATGCCAGTTCGAGGGAATTCATGCGTTTTTTATCATGTTGTGTTATTGTTATTTTAGATATTTTTATTATTATTTATTACGAGTACATGTGTCAAGTATGGTACTCGATAGTCTACACGAGGCAAAATGTTTGGCAATGAATCCTTTAGTACAATGTTTTCTAAAGAAAACCCATAAATAATACAAATTTTACGACTTTATATTTTTATGCATGCTTCTATATATTTTTTTATTGTTAAAATCTACGTAAATCCTGAGTTGCATAATATTTCGAAATTTCTCCATTATTACATTTTTTAACTATCGCGATAACTTCACTAACTACTTACAGAATAAACAACTAGTTAATTGAATAAGTCGTTAAAAACTTCTTTTTTTATTATTATTTTTACGTAACTACGGCGAAGCTAAAAGGATGTTTATGATTTTGACCTATATGTATGTTCATCTGTTCCCTCATAACTTGTAAACTACTTATCATAATTTGACAAATGAGGTATCGTTGAGAGCGTCTTGAACTCTTGATCGTCCGCCGGTTATAGCCCGTGGTCTTATTCACTTTGCCCTAAAGCTTATTATCGTAAGAATGTATTGTTGAATAGAATTCAAAATGTGCCAATTATACGTATTTCTGGAGTTGTCGATTCGAACACAAATAAATTAAATTCAGGCGTATAGCCTACAGAAAAAAATAATATTATTTAAGTGTCGATTCGCCCGATCAGGGCGAGTAAATTCGTGCAAATCGACCAATAAGCTGCTACGCCATTTGGGTAGTGAAGAACATAAGGGTACTTGAGTATGTGGGTCATCAATCAGTTAAAGAGTAAACATGAACCGTCTTATTACAAAACAAGATTTATATTTTGACATGGCTTAAACCATAGAGCCAGTTTTTGGAATAAGAACGTAACAGTGATTGAAATACCGTTCTTTATACAAAACTGAAAACTTAATTCGGTACTAAGTTGTCAGTTTTGTGTTTAGGAACTTTACCATAGTCGGAATAAAGTTCAAAATTCAATAATGGCTCCATGTTTGAAACCTGGGTCTGAAGATAAACCTCGTTTTGTAATAAGGGGAGAAGAGTATCAGTCGTAAGTACTGATATAGAGATATAGGTACCTAAAACTCTATTTATAACCTAAATATCACGCCTGCAATCCCCGAAGGGTAAGCCAATAGTTCAGTTCACCCATATTTCGCCAGTTATGTTTAAATCCCATGTAACAGGGGGCGATCCTATTGCCATCAAGATATTGTTCTCTTTATCTCCATACAAAAAGCCATCGTGTAAATTGGCACCTGGCGGTTGTTTTACTATTTACAATAATGATTTTCCTTTTGCTAGTAAAATTTTATATCTATAGCTTTGTATAATTTAGAAGCATTTTATTAGCTGTAATAAGGTTCGATGGGACTGCCATGTATTTTATATCAAATTCCCCAAATTAAATAAAGAGAAGGAAAAAAAGAAGCATTTTTTTCAATCTTGTAAATATGATTACCATGGAGCCGTTTTTTATCTATGTTGACTTATGAAAGCTTGGCAGTTGAGAGTATGTCATGCTCACTTAAATGTCTCGCTGATGGTGGCGCGTGTGTTGGATCATTCGGTTCCCTACAAAATGGTTGAGTTGGATGGTGCTGATCCACGCGTCATGTTCGTGAACGGGCGCCGTCAGTTGAGACTGGTCATCTCTTAACTGCCCAGGGCTTATTTGTAATATTATAATCATATAATTTGAATTGTTTTTTTTTTTTATATATTTCTCACATAAAGAAGCGACAAGAATAATGTACCCAGGATTTTGTAATATCTTGATTTAAAAGAGTGTCCTTGGAGTTTCTTACCTGTTCTTCCCCATAGAGATGTACGTTTTGGAATGGGCAAATAGCTTCAACTTTCTGACTAACTGACCGACTCTTTGACTATTCAAAAGAGCAGCTGTAATTCGTTTAATTGAAATAAATGCTTTGAGTTTGATTTCCTTTGAAATGACGATTGATGAGATATGTGGCAAAATCTTAAAGCATTAAGAAAGGATTTTACATTTTTGTAATTTTTGCCAATGGGTGATCGCTTCGGGCACACGGCTTGTGCCATATAAATGTATTTGGGGAGTGGGGTAATGATTAAGGAACATTTTGTTTCGTTTAATCATGTTGGTTTCAACTTTGTAGCCTTTGAACAACTGACTCACGTACTTATATTCTGGTAATAGTGTATCACCGCGAGCAAGATGTGCGCAAGAGTCCATTGAGGCATTATGTGGGAGGGTATCAACTTAGCAAGTGTAGTAGCAACCTCTACCTAATTAGTCGTAATTGTCATAATTGGACGCACAACGTCTGTTTGAAATGGTGTTGAAACACTGACTGATATTATGTTAATTTAGGCAGTGCTGTTCATCTTCGAAGGATTTGATTAAATATGTCGTAGTACAAAATATCATAAAAATGTTTTAGTTGCAAGTTTTAACGCCCATCCGTAAAAAAAAAGCTACAATAAATTTATAGCGGCAGACATAAATGAAAAAAAAACGGATTTTCAAAAAAACTGAAGTCATGTTTAAGCGTCATCGTGCTTGTTACTATTTATGTCAGTTGGGTCTCAAATTGGGAGCCAAGCGGGCCATAGTCAAAGCCAAATCCAGGCAACCTCGAGCACATACAAAGTTGTTATTATAAGTTTTAAAAATAGCTACGAATCAGTTAAATTTCGATGGCTAGCGTAACAAAAAATGCAATTCAACACCCACAGAAAAGTTAAAACAAATAAGCAGTGAATGACGCAGATGGTATGATACACTGGCATTAATGCATATTTCTCTGAATTTTGATGAGGCAGGCGAAGTCTAGACTAAACTGATGTAGGTATTAGTTAGTTCGACATAAACAAAAGAAGTTAGCTTTGTGGATTTTTAGACTTATTTATTTTTGGTCTAACGTTCCATAATAAACTCAAACTCAAAGCATTTATTTCAATTAAACCATTGACAGGCACTTTTGAATTGTCAAGAAGTCGGTCAGTTACAAATATGAAGCTAGTTGCCCATTCCAAATAGTAGGTTCCTATGGAGAAGAACGGGCATGAAACTCCACGGACACTCTTTTAAATTAAAATATTGGTTACATCATTCAAATTGAAGTTAAACATGTGAGAACGATGCAATACGTCAAAAGCGTCCGTGATAAAAAGATAACAATTCAAAACTAAAATAATTAAAAATAAGCCGTGGCAGCTAAGAGATGACCAGTCCCAACTGACAGCGCCCGTTCACGAACATGACGCATGGATCAGCACCATTCAGCTCAACCATTTTGAAGGGAGCTAAATGATCCAACACACACGCCACCATCAGCGAGACATCTGAGTGAGCATGACATACTCTCAGCCGCCAGGGCACATTTAAGTCAATGAAAGACATAATTACCCGGTAAATGGTAGCTCTATTGTACATAGTACTCACACCTGTGATATGCAATTATATAATACAAAGGATATTCGAGTTTATACAATGAAAAGATAGTCTTCCAATCTTCATCAGCTCCAACAGCATTTTCAAATGTTAATAAATTAGTTGTGGTTGTGGAGCTGGACCAGCATTGAGCCAAGCATTTCTATCAGCGATGTAATCCCCCAACCTATAATATGCCTGCTTGCATAGTGTGCGTTTTATACAAGATTTGAATTTCGTCTCATTCAGTTGAAGTATGACGGGAGGGATTTTATTATAACATTTTAAACAGTACCCCATGAAAGATGAGTCTACTTTTGCCAGTCTGAAACCTGGTTGAGCTAATAGATCCCTACTTCTAGTACTATAATTATGTCTTTCGCCTCTTTTACTAAAAAGATGTAATTTTTTTCTTACGTACATGATGTTTTCATAGATATATTGACAAGGCACCGTCATGATGTTAATATCCTTAAACAGTTCCCTAAGAGAATCGCGCCTGCGGAGATTATATATGGATCTGATGGCTCTTTTCTGCAGAATAAAAATAGACTCGATGTCTGCAGCCCGTCCCCAAAGTAAAATACCGTAAGACATGATACTATGAAAGTAACTAAAATAGACTAGCCTCGCGGTATCTACATCAGTAAATTGACGGATTTTTCTGACAGCATATGCTGCTGAACTTAGCCGTCCTGCAAGAGATGTTAAATGAGGACCCCATTGAAGCCTAGAGTCGAGCGTGATCCCCAGGAAAACAGTTTTATCGACGAATTCTAGTTTCTCTTGATTCAATACTATCTCATAATCACTACTTTTTACATTTGGTAAAGAAAATCGTATGCACTTCGTTTTTTTCCATTTAATACTAAATTATTGGCAGTGAACCAATTTTGGACCTGCAGTAAGGCGTTATTTACGTCTTCAAAATTTGTAGCACGTCTATCTACCTTAAAAATCAAGGAAGTATCGTCAGCAAATAACACCATTTGTGGTTGATTATTTAATAAATGGAGTAGATCATTAATATACACTAAAAAGAGGAAAGGACCCAATATCGAGCCTTGAGGAACACCCATTTTTACTTTTAAACCGAGTGAATTGATACCATTTATTTGAACTAGCTGTTGTCTATCGTTTAAATAAGATTTTACTAAACTAAGCGCAAGTTTTCCAAGTCCGTAATGCTCAAGTTTCAATAGCAAGGTTTCGTGATCGACGCAATCAAATGCCTTGGAAAGGTCACAAAAGATTCCTATGGCATCTTGGGCTTCTTCCCACGCGTTAAAAATGTGTCTTAATAAGGTTACACCGGCGTCGGTCGTACAACGTCCTTTGGTGAAACCATACTGTAGATCGTGAAGGATTTTATTCGAGTTGAAATGATTGAGCATTTGATTAAGCATTACCTTTTCAAACACCTTGCTGAAAACCGGCAACACGGATACGGGTCTATAATTATTTGTGTCTTTACTGTCCCCGGATTTGAAAAGTGGTATTACTTTACTGTATTTCATTAAATCCGGGAAGGCTCCTTGATCCACACACAAGTTAAATATTAAGGCTAAGTAAGGCGCAATAGTCTCAATTATGGACGTACAGACTTTAATGGATATTCCCCAAAGATCTTCGGACAATTTGATCTTGATTTGCTTAAAAGCTTTTAATACTATTATTGGGTTAATATGCTTAAAGTTAAATTCAATAGAGCAGGCTGAAACGTTCGCCCTTACAGAGTCAAAAGCGAGCGAGGGCGAGGAATTTAAAGTTTCTGTAGTTTTCAGTGGGATACTGGTAAAGAAATTTACAAATTCTTGAGCAACTTCTTTGCTATCGCAAATGAGACCACATGACGTCTCCAGTGCGTAATCAGAATCATGCTTTTTGTTCCTATTCGTTTCATTATTGATAATTTTCCAAACCGTTTTAATTTTATTGTCTGCTGACTTAACCTTGTTGCTAATGTATAAGGCTTTAGCTGCCTTGCAAGTGTTTTTAAAAGTTCTGGAGTAAGTAGCAACATATTTATTAAAAGTTTCCGTGTTTATATAAGGCTTATGGCCATACAGCTCGAAAAGTCTTTCCCTACTTTTCCTGAGTGCTTTAGTTGCCCAGTCACTAAATAAAAACCTAGGGCTGATAGTTTTAGTGTTCTTTTTAAAATAATTATTGAACTCAGTTTGGACTACCGAAAAGAATTCTTTATACAAAATGTCAACACTGTTCATTGAAAGGTCCATAACACCTAACTTACAAATTAAAGTGCTATTAAATTTATTTAAATTAACAGATGTTATTGGTCTGAATTGTATCTGCACTTTTTGTATTGGTATGTTGGACTCAAAAGTTACGGTTTGACCACTGTGATCAGAAGGGAGATAATTAATAATAGCTTTATCTGAATAGTCGCAGCAACAAAAAACATTATCAATACATGTAGCAGTAGTCGTAGTTATTCGAGTTGGTTCTACAAACACATTTGACAAATTAAATGATTTAAACAGATTTAACAATCTACTGGTATTTGAATTATTTTCTAAAATATTAATGTTAAAGTCACCACAGATAATTACTGATTTATTCCCAGTTACAAGTTTTGCCAAAACATCTTCCATAACAGATTCAAATAGAGAGTAGTTTTGATAGTTTGGGGGTCTGTAAACGCACACTATAACATGCTTATCTAGCTCAACACAAGACAGTTCAATGCTATGTTCAACCGACAGTTCAACTATGTCTTTACGAGTTTTTGATTTAATACAACTTCTAATTAAGATTAGTGAACCACCACGCAGCATTGATTTCCGGTTAAAACAACTGGCCACACTATAATTCTCATAATTAATTAACATTTCATAATCTTTTAGCCAATGCTCAGTTAAACAAATAATGTCAAACATTGTTTTTTCTAAAAACAATTCGATTTCCAATTGTTTGGAAGAAAAACCTTGAATATTTTGATGAAATAACTTCAAGGATTTCTGCTTAGCTCCCTTTCTACTGTTAACTATGTTAGTGCTAGAAAATACCTTTTTGTTATTAAGTGTAACTATACTGTTAGTGGTACCTTCTGTTGTCTTACAAACTAGTTTAAATTATTAGAACTAACCACCTTAACATTAGTACTATTACTAAATGTGGTGCTAATTATAGACTTCGACATACTAGTTATGTCTGGGTTAATATTAAAAGCTAATTGCCTAGCTATTTGACGTCTAAAACGAATGGGCAGATACACAGTATCCCTAGTCGACCTTAGCTTATCAACAAAAATGTTGGTGTCAAAAAATATAAACTTGTCACTATGGTGACTAACTAAGAAATGCATGTAATGGTTTAACATGTGAATGTAGTTGTTTTGCCTGTTTGACAAGTGCTCAAAGTACGGAAAAGCACACAAAATTATTTTCTTACAGTTTACCTTCAAAAGTTTGGACACACTGTCAGTGATATCATCTTTTTTAACATTAAAACTATTACCTATTAGTACAGTAATAATGGTGTTAGGGTCATATTCATTCCTAGTTATTGAATACATTATTTTATTGTAGGAAGTCTGAGGCATGCAATAGTTTAGAGAAGAATGACTCAGGTTGTTGCTAAGTAATTTACCTAACCCTTTTCCAAAACTATCATAAAACATAATGGAGTAGTAACAAACTTTACTACTACAAGGGAGAGAACTAGCCTAGAGAACTAGAAATACCAAGGGCAGATTAAAAAAAACAATGAAATCACAAAAAAAATATTGCAAGATCAACCTAATTTAGTACCTACTAAATCAAAATAACAATCGTTTAGAATTAAAATTATTTTATTTGACCTAAGCCCGTTAAAATAGACTAGGAGAGACTTATTTATTATGTTTATTAAAAGTTTTTTTTTTCCTAGTTTTCTTTATCGATACTGAACCTACCCCTAAGCTATGACACGCAGTTACTTTAACACCCTGTATATTAAATACTTTAAACAAAAATATACTAAACATACAGAGACGGACTTAATTCCATAGACATTTTCTACCAGTCAACCTTTGAGAGTGATGCAGAGACAAACGTAGGTACAATTAGGAAAAACAGATTTACCTTCAACAAGCATACATTTTGACTAACTGACTCTTTCACAGAAATACATTAAAGTTAATGGGCCATTAACTAACGAATACTATTGATGACCGGTATTTTGTCAAGTGACAGTAAATATCTAGTACCTATATTCACCTGTCACCCTTAGTTAGTTAATGGTTCTTTAAGTTTGAAACCAATGCCATAAAATTTTAGTAGAAATCCAATTACAAAGACTTACCAGTCTCAGAAACATTGGTATCACAGGCTATTTATCAAGAAAAAACTTCATAAACTAAATTATCGTAAGGATCAGCATAGCGATTGACAACGATTTGACTAGTTGTCGAATCGAAAATTACACATTTTCAATAACTGATTTACCTTGCCCCCGACAGCAAATAGCTGTCGGAAGAATGGCGGTCATCTATTTAATTTAAACTGACAATACTTAAGTGTTTTGGATTTGTCAACAGCCTTTAGAGGGACTCCTTTGATAACATTGATTAATGCCCGATTCGGCATGGAAGCGTATCGAACGATTGTGAATAGCTATGCAGGTCCCTTATTTCCTGAGACACTAGCACGAAATTGCACCAAATTAGTATCAACCATAGATATGATTTAAGTTTTTTTTATTATTATTAGCCGTTATTGTCCCCCTGCTGGGCAAAGGCCTTCCTACTCTGTTTCCATCTCTATCTGTCCTGAGCTGCTAAGGACCAATCTTTATTAAAGGAGTCCAGCTCATCCCGTCTTATCCGTCTGGGCCTGCCGCGATGTCGTTTGCCATTAAGCGCGACCTACTGGGTAGCAAGTTTGACCCACTGATCGCCAGACATGTGGCAGAGTTGTCCAGGCCAATTCTATTTAAGCGTGGCAGCTTTTTTTTTTCAATTAAGTTTATAAGTTTCATCATCATCATTTCAACCGAAACACGTCCACTGCTGGACATAGGCCTCCCCCAAAAGGAGGAGAGAGTTGCCATAATCGCAACGCTTGGCAGGCGGGTTGGCGATCGCAGTATGGTGTTAAAATGCATAGAGAACGCTGCTGCCCATTCTCTAGTAAGTCCCTTAGTCGCCTTTTACGACACCCACGGGAAGAAATAAGATGGTGCTATTCTTTACGTCCGGCACCACACGGAACCTTATAAGTTTATGACTAAGTAAATATTATGTGCGAAACAAGTATTTTCAATAATAAAATCGTTCGAATTTACGTTGATTATTACTCCGCTTGTTCTTGCTAGACCCACTGTACCTGTATAAAACGTCAAAATGACAAAGCATTGATGTATTAAATAGAAAGATAGGCCACTCTCTAACATCACGTAAATATTAAATGGACCCGATGTCGTGCGTCATGTGCTCGACAACCGAAATAGATAGACATATTCGAAATAATGAAACGAGATCGCAATAATTGTCACTGTTACGTATTCGTAACAACTCGCAAACAAACAACGATTCGGGTATTTCCCGCAAACCGGGAGTAATGTAGGTCGATTGTGTCCTTTCCCATAATTTATGCGGTCCACATCGAGGAACGCGTACAATATCTTCCTATTTGATACATCAATGTGACAAAGTAAAAAGTCACACAAAGTTTTACCTAGATTACCAACCCAGCATTTAGCCGCCTCGAAGTCTGGCGTGTGAATGACGAACTGCTTGTTTTGTGGGTCGTACGTCGCCGTCGTGCGCATGAGTCGCGCGTCTGAACCGTGCGCGATCTCTGTGAGTGCGAAGCTTGCCAGCGTCTGTTGAAAAGAGTGGTGTGTCAGTTTATGGGAGATTAACATGGTTAGTTTGAGGGTCCGGCGGTAAGAAATTTGTTGCGGTGAAACTACACAATACAATTGATAGCTCTTTGATAAGGCTCTCTTTTTTAAGTGTCGTTTAAGGTCGACTGGTAATTCTAAGAGCATGTCGGTGGTTCCCACAATGAGGTCTTTATAATATTTAAAATTAATTAATACATTAATTTTCAATAATACAACTGTATATATTTTATTATATTTATACAAGACATGTAGCGCCGACCCCAAATAAATTAGGATAAGTTATACACGGATAGAAATTATTATAACAATATACATACCAGAAGGTATGGTAAATATCATTCTAGTTTAAAGAAACAGTACCCAGAATTTAAGTTTTCAAGTGAGTCAACGTAACTAGCGCGTTTGCGTTAAGATTTTTATTCTCACTCTTATACTCTTAGCTTATGATCTATCGGTCAAATTTTAACGCAAACGAAATAGTTACGTTTACTCTCTTGCAAACTTACACTTGGGGTACTGAATTAAGTTTTTACCGGATTGACTTGTTCAAGATTGTTATTTCGTTAAGATTGTACTTGAAAGCTAACTGCAAATGTAATCGCATTTTTTTTTAATATGATAAAACTACAAATGAACGTCGGACTTTTTCCTTTACTTGTGCTGTGAGACCTTGTTTCTTGCCAAGTTTCAAGATTCTAGGTCCACAGGAAGTACCCTATAGGTTTTGATTTACTTGCAAGTATCAAAATATATCGCATAAATCACCGTATTTTTTTATTACGTTGACTTAGAAGTTTGATTTTTTAAGAGCTCCAAGGGACCGTTGACCTACGTATTTGATATCAACGTCAACTTGATACCTCCACGCATTCCTGGGAAAAAGGGTCTTGACAGACAGACGGACAACGAAGTGATCCTATAAGGGTTCCGTTTTTAGGGTTCCGTTTTTACCAAAATGGTAAAAAGTTAGGATTCCTTTTTATGGTGAGACTAAGTCTGTCTGTCTGTCACACCTGGATATCTCAAGAACTACTAATGCCCAACTATTTTGCAAACAAGAAAGAAATTAATAAAAATATATCTTTTTTGCAAAAGGGACTGAAAGGGAGTCTTAAAAATTTGATGTGGGGCTACTAGGGCATGTGGGGTATCATATGAAAGAGCGTATATACGTATCTAATTTATCGTATATGTCTATCTAATTATGTACGCCATAAATGGCAAAACATGTAGCCACCTCATATAATTATAAGACCTTCATACTGTACTCATGTTTTACAAAATAAATATTATCTTATCTTACGTACGGAACCCTCGGTGCGCGAGTTCGACTCGCTCTTGACCGGTTTTTTCCTTTAGAGGTACGGAACCCTAAAAAGTATGTATTGAATACAAATAGGTTTTTGTGCACTTTACACAAAATTTTATTATTAATTAAAATCATTTATTTCAGGCAAGTTTTTTACACATGCACCCATAGTATCCGAAAATAAAATAAATTAAATATGAAATAGATATTAAATTATTATTACATTCAAATAGATTATAGTTTTCTTATAAATGTCTGCAGGTAGCTTTAATATAGGTGTAGTATAATAATTATGTGTAAGTACCAGCATTATGTTTAACTGTGCTAGATATTCTTCCAGGGTTACGAGTCTGTCCGAAAGGTATATCGTGGCCCTGGCACACAGGCATTTGAAGGAACACGGGTGGGTTTTAGTCAGTAAAAGTCTGACACGCCCTCCCGCTCCGCCCAGAGCGGGAGAAGTTATTTGATAATTTCCCACCTAAAAAAAAAGAAGCTATTACGAGATTTTTCCCTATGTAAAATTTCAACATTTATATCTGTAACTTTTATGGTGTCCGTAATAAAGAGTATTCTATTCTATTCTACGAGATTTTTCTATTAAACTCGACAATCTATGGTTAACTATATTCTGGTTACCTAAACTAGAATTTTCTCTGCGTGTAAAGGCAGGAGAATGATGACAGCAACAATAATGTTTTTTCGGGGTTGTCCTTACAAACTTTCGAACATTGACCGTGGTCTCGTTATTTATTTGAAACCACGGCCAGGGTCAGGGTCTGAGTGTGCGTTGCTATAGTTTCAGTATTATACTAAAGCACGAACCTTGGATTGTTCAAGAATTATGATTTACGTAGGAAGGCAACGAACGATGCCCCCACTCTTTTTCAAATTGAAAAATTACCTTTTTTTTTTGTTTGGGCATTTATCAAATAACTTCTCCCGCTCTGGGCGGAGCGGGAGGGCGTGTCAGACTTTTACTGACTAAAACCCACCGTGTCCCTCCCCTCCCGTTGCCTGTGTGCCAGGGCCACGATATCCCTTTCGGACAAAGTCAGGCATTGGTCCTAACGGACCCCGTTAGTTGGTGCTGACATCTCGTTGAGGCGCGCGTGAAACACAACGTGCTGTCGACCCGGGCCTGGCCCTTATCGGACGGCGAGCTACGCATCGCTCACCGTCCGCAAGCCCGCGCCTACGGTGGCCGGAAATCGGCTTGCTACTCCCGACGCCCGGGGCGTCTCCTGCGGCGACTAGGGGCGCGAGGGCACGAACCTTGCCTCTCCCTTACGCGTTCCGCCTCCTTCTTCGCGAGTATTACTGCTTCACAGAAGGAGGTGACGGCCTCCCATGCACTCTCGCTTCGAACCATGGCCTGAACCAGGGCCGGATGCGAGGGATCGCCGCCGCCGATCGCCTCCGTGAGGACACAGCGGAAATTGACAAATTACCTAAAAACTGTGTTCAATGATCCAATCAATTTGTTCTTAGTGTTTCCCACAGCACAGGTTAATATTGAGAAGCTTGCAAAATTGTCCATTAGAAAAGTTACTTACTGGCTTTACTTTTGAAAGGATAATATTTTTGTGTTCACCAAAAATCTTAAGGTACATCTATGTATGCATTTCTAAAATATTGATCTTAAACCCGTTTAATTTTACTATAATTAAACTACTCGGCCAACAAAATATGTTACATCAAACAAATTCCAAATTAACACCAAGATATAACACTTTTTTATTGTAGTGCGCTGCAAATATTCTATTGTAACAATAACTATTTTATTCTTCCCCGAAAAATACTGATCGTGCACCAAATATTCCTGAATGTTACACAAAATTTTGGGTTGTTACCGGCCAAACCCGATTTCAGGACAAACTAGTTTAGCCTAGGCTAAACTAGTTCTTCCTATACGCGATAGGATTAACTAGTATAGCCTAGGCTAAACTAGTTTGTCCTAAGCCCGATAGGATAAACCAGTTTAGCCTAGGTCGAATCGGTTTATCCTAGTTAGAATTTACATGCTTTAGGATAAAATGGTACGTCCTAATCTGAAATCTGATTGAGCGTGCTGCGGGAGCGGCGTGACAGAAACGAATCGCAGCAAAACCGACTCCACGTAGTCTTGTCTGCCCTACCCCTAGAGTGTTATTTAAATTCGCGTAGGCGCGTAGGGGCGAGGCGGCCCGCGAGCTGAGGAGCAGGTGGTTTCAACGCTAGCCGCCGCGGCTGAGGCTGGCCGGCCGAGCCGGCCAGCAAGCCGAAGCCTCGGTGGTGAGCGTGAAACACATCTGTGACGATAAGCTCGCATGGGACCGCTGGAGCCCTGCAGCACCGGAGTCGTGACAGAAAACATGCCTGCTGCATGCTTGCTTCACGTTTATCATATTAGACTAGATAGGCTAAACTGGTTTATCCTATCGGGCTTAGGACAAACTAGTTTAGCCTAGGCTATACTAGTTAATCCTAAGCCCGATAGGAAGAACTAGTTTAGCCTAGGCTAAACTAGTTTGTCCTGAAATCGGGTTTGGCCGGTAACATTGGACATTAATTGGTGTTTGATTCAAATACATTTTGCAGTGCATTATCTGAAGTAAAACTAAAAAAATAAATGCTTGTTTTTAAAATTAGGTGTATTACTATTTTTACAAATTTGCAACAGTTGTTAAATAGATGCTCGTTATGACATATTTTATTTTTTTAAAAGACAAAAGTGTTGCGTAAGATCTATGTTTAATCTAAAAACTACCGATAGCTGTAAAAAATATTTAATTAAATATCATATATTAACATTACCTTCACTTTATATATTAGAAATAGTAATGTTCGTAAAAACAAATCCACATTTGTTTTCACGTATGGCAGACAAATTTCCACGAAATAGACGTGATGATAGCAAACTATGTGTCCATACATCAAAAACTGCACTTATGCGCAAAAGTGTTTTTTGCATGGCATCAATTATCTACAACAAATTGCCCAAAAGTTGGAAAGAGCAAACTATAACTAAATTTAAACATACAATGAAATTGCTTTTGGCACAAAAAGCCTATTATAGTATTATAGAATTTTTAAACGACTCCTGGTGATTATTATAATAAATAAATTTAAGCAACTTACATTGTAGTAATTATGGTCATGTAGTAGTAGATAAATATGCCTACATCATAAATAATTGAATGCCTAATACTCGTAGAAGAGATGTCAATCGTCAATGTGATAAAATATGTAATCTGTAAGAATGAACAAAGAAAATAAATAATAAATAATTGGTTAATGTGAATTGAATTGAATGTATTGAATTTAATAATTGGGTTTAACTGTGATTGATAGTGAATGTATAATTGTAAAAATAAAAATATTTGTTTCAGTAATAATAATTGTACCCAAAATATTTGCACGCCATGAGAAATGGCAGACATGTAGTGAGCCACTTATATTTAAGATCTTGCATGCATTAAATTCTGTATGTATACACCATGTTTGAGCAAATAAAATTTCTTTCTTTCTTTCTTTCTTTAATTAACATATTTTGGTGCACATTCAGTATATTTGGTGGAACACAGGCAAAATTAGGTAAATGAAATGGGAATAAACTGAAGTACTTTTAATACCATCCCTTTTGAAACCTATGAATTGTCCGTCATTAAGGGGACGATAACCAACTTTTAATGATTTTATACTGATGATCACGTCTAAACGAGTAGTGTTAATGATTTGAAAAAAATATACGATAAATTAGAGCATTTTCTCAATAACTTAATATGTGAATATTTTAGATTATATTTATATTACATAGTGAAATTGATTTGTAAAGTTATGTCTAACGCGGATCAAAAACTGAGAATGACGCAAAATCTCGTACCAAGCGTATTTTTCTGAAACCGATCAATAATTAAATTATCTTTAAATTGGTGAAAATTTAAAGATAATTTAATTATTGATCTTTAGTATATGCGTTTTATTAAAATACCTTTTGTTTTGTGTATAATAAATTAATAATGCGTCAAATTGGGGACAGCGCTCCTTGATGGGCGAGTCCTATTACTGGCTGAACAAACGACGCGTTGCGTGAGCTCAGTACAGAACACGCCACCTAACCACTCAAGGTCACTGGCATGCATCTGCGTCTTAAGGTCCAACTGAATTAGGGCCCACTCCTTTTCACAGAGAGGCCTGCGTCCCAGCAGTGGGAAAGTCATATTATCGGCTGATTATGCCTATGGCCGGGAGTAGTGGTGGCCCAGTGGTAACGGCCGGACTTATGAGTTGTAGGTCGTACGTTCGAACTCTGACAGGTGTAAACCATCATCATCATCATTGCAGGCGGAAGACGTACACTGCTGGACAGTGGGGGGGGGTGCCATAATCACCACCCTTGGTAGGCGGCTTCACAGTATGATGTTAAAATGCATAGAGAACGGTGCTGCCCATTCTCTAATAAGTCCCTTAGTCGCCTTTTACGACACCCACGCGAAGAAATAGGGAAGTGCTATTCTTAACGTCCGGCACCACACAAACAAGACGTTGTATAAAATACTTCATCACCACTGCTCTCAAAACGGTGAAGCAAAACATCGTGAGGAAACCGGCATGTCGTAGAACCAAAAATTTGAAGACATGTGACATCTACGAACCCGCACTGGGCCCGCGTGGTGGATTACAGCCCACTCCCTCTCACAGAGAGGAGGCCTGTGGACATTATAGGCTGATTATGCTATGCCTGTGAGTTCCAACCCACTGTAGGTACCACCGCGAACGTTCCCGGTCGACCACTTTTCGCCCTTATGCCCATAGTAATAAGGTTGAAAAGTGGTGGAGCATACCTACTGTCACCATGGCCGCTAACGTTATCTGGCCTTTTTGTTCTACAAACATTGACCTCGAAACAGCGGAACTGACATAACATTGAGATAAGCACAACAGACTATTATTAGCTCTATGCTGTAATAAGTAGGCGGTTACTGTTACCGAAGTTTTTTTTTCCTGTCATTTTTCTGTGTCCATTTACATTTCACCAACATTGATGAATGCGCAAATAAAAATACACGATTTTCTACGCTCGGCTCAGCGCCGAAAGGGGAAAAACCAAAAGCCCGCTTTTATTTAGTTTTAATAAAATGGGTATTAGTTTTCGTTTCGACCCCCGGGGGTCTTGAGGTTCGAGAAAATTCAAAATAATTTTTATTTTATTAACAAGGGGCCTGTGAAGATTATATCTGGAGGCCTAAAATGGACGCTTTGGCAGACTCATAATATGATCTGCGTACAATTCATATCCCGCAATTCATCTGTTTGACAGCTGCTATTTGACATTAGACTTCACTATATGGACCATTTTACGAAACTCCATACAAAACTGTCAAACAGATGAATTGCGGGATATGAATTGTACTTATGAATCTGCCAAAGCGTCCATTTTAGGCCCTCTGATCTCTCAATGATTCATCACTAACGGCTTTAAGATAAGATAAGATATTTATTTTTATATAAAATAGAATTGCATGGTGTTAAAATAATATTTGTGAGCAGGATCTACATGTTTTGCCATTTATGGCGTAGGTACAAATTTTTTATTTTTGTTGAATTTTGTACATAACAAAATAAACAACATAATTTAACCTACTGTTACCCAGTACGGTTAAAATCATAATCTATAAAAAAGTTTAAAACTAAAAAGTGTTTTGAGATCGAAAAAATTTCATAATGGTAGGAACTAAGTACAATCATTCAAAAATTCTGTTAGGCTATAATAACATTTGGCTATCAGGTATTTTTTTAGATGTGGTTTAAATAGCGTTGCTTTAAAAATAAATAAATGGTATGATGACTCTTACCTCTCTTTCCACAAAAGTAGCTTCATAGAACTTATGGTGCCTCTCAGTGCCGAGCGAGAGTAAGGCATTTGAAAACAAATATATGCCGATCGCCATCTTCACTGACACGCTGGGGTTCAAAGACTGTACAGCCTCGTTTATCGTCATTATCGTGCGTGTCTGTGGAAAAACAAAATTAATTTTAACTTTATCTCGAATGAATCTAGTCTCAATATTCGACCAAGTGTCACACGAGGAATAACACGCCTTCACTTTTTGACCTTTTATGTCGTGATAAACTGGTCAATCAAGCAAATAAGGGTCAATCGTCTATTGCTCCGATGGTGGACTAAGTCTCTTCAGAGATTCCAGGACTTCCAGTAGAAGCTATTAAAAATAAGATAAAGGTCTTTTCTACTGTGTTAATCAATAAATGGAGTGCTATCAGGTAAAAACAGAAGTTTGTTTTAGAATTCAACGACTTCCTGCAAGAAGAGCTTTAGTCAGGAGAACAAAATCAAGATGCCGGACGAACTGTACCACTTGGACAACCTGAATGTACTTGTGTAGTTCGAAGGAATGATTTTGTGGAGCTAAGTGCATCAGCAAAGAAAAAGCGGACGAAGATGTTGGTGGCGCCCATTCTCCGGAAGAGCTTGCCATTGCCACTGCAAGCAATTTTCACAAAGACTGGTAAGCGCAATTTAGCCACTGTTATAAAGGCAGTAACTGTGTCGTCACTTAAATCACTTCGGATGATTTAAAGAAGGAAAATAACATCGAGACCTATACGTTCATATACTCCCGATGAAGTATTAGCCCTGATGATAAATTTCAAACTGATCGTGGACCAGTATAAACAGATTCGCAGAGGAGCTAAGGAGAGAGGGTGTGATATCTACCCATCATATGAAATACATCAAAAAAGAAATACCCTAATAAAAAGAATACATGAAATACCCGAAGGACATAATAATAACTGAGACGAAAGCAGAAGTTAAGCTACAAAGTTTGCTTGATCATACAGTACAAAGACTAGTTAAAGTTCAGCTAGATGTAATAGCGATGGTGTAGTGATCTAAGATGGAATCAACAAACTCTACCTTAAATCAAAATGGGGATTTGACGGAAGCCGCAGTAATTCAGAATATAAGCAACGGTTTACAGAAGATGCGCCGCGTCAGATGCAGATCTTACTCACATCGCTGGTTCCACTACAGCTAGTGATGAAAAGAGAGGAAAGTAAGACTATTATTTTGCAAAACCCGAGATCTTCCTCCGCTCGCTTCTGCCGCCCGATAAGTTACCAGATGTTGAAGGAAAGTCACACGGTTCCATAAGATGAAGACGACAACATCAACAGACAATGCTAGATGGAAAAGCCGCCAATGCACTCTCTGACAGTAAATCTTCCCAGATTTGCAAAATTTATATGCAAGGCAACACCTAATGATATGAATGATATTGATGCGGTCATTCAGAGGCCAGGCAACAAAGATTTGTATGCACATGGGTTGTCAATATTGCACGCCCATATTCGGCTGTTTGAGTGCGTGCGTGGGGCGCGTGACTAAGAATATCAAAGAATTTGTGGATGAAAAAAAGCGCGCCATTATAGAAAAATATCGTCGTCGAACTGGGCTCCTCGTCGATACAGTAAAGCATGGTAGCCACTCGACCAATGATGTGAATACTGCGCGAACGTTCTTTGAAGACCCTGCTCTCGCAGCTGAGATCACTGGGGTTGACAAAGATCTCATTACAAGATTCTCTGTTATACTCAAAGCTCTTTCGTGCTCGTACGATGTAAGCCAAGGGCGTACAAGGAGTATACACTTGACGCGGCTGGATTCTTCGTCACCAAGTACCAATGGTACAAAACGCCTTCTAGTGTACATAAAATATTGATTCACGGAGCTAACATCATCGAATCCCTTGTGCTTCCTATAGGTCAACTTAGCGAAGAAGATCTAGACACAAAGACTCCCGAAAAATTGAAAATTAGGAAGCAGACAATTGAAGACCTGCTACATGCTCTGCTCATCTCCTCCGAACCATTCATATCCAGCATCAGACCATTACCTAAGCGAAAATAGGGTATTCTGGCACCCGAAGTACTAAAGTTACTGAAAGTTCCTGAAGTGCCTGAACGGACGCACTCATCGGATGAAGAGGCACACAGCGAGTAGACATCGGATCACCGTCAATCTCGACGTTAAAAGGCGGCCCTGGACACGGCCGCCTTTTAACAATTTCCTAAAGTAAACACTACAAAAATACCTTTTTTTTATTTAAAGACTATGTATATGTACGCGTCCGTGTGGTGCCGGACGTAAAGAATAGCACTAACCCATTTCTTCCCGTGGGTGTCATAAAAGGCGACTAAAGGACTAATTACTAGAGAATGGGCAGCAGCGTTCTCTATGTATTTTAACACCATACTGCGATCGCCAACCCGCCTGCCAAGCGGGAGATTATGGCAAGGCCCCATTTTGGAGGAGGCCTATGTCCAGCAGTGGACGGCTTTCGGCTGAAATGATGACGATGATGATATGTACACAGTATATGTTATACTTAGTTATATGACAGGTGTTTTTTCTCGTATATGTCCACAAACATGTACCTGACTACATTAAAATATAAAAAAAACAATATAAAAACCAAATTAGCTCGTAATATAATAATTGCGAACATTGTGCGCCGGTGACGCGGCTCTAGTAGAACATTTTTTATGAAAACCTCGTGAAGTTGTTATACTAGAATCGCGTCGCACTGTCACGTCACGCCTGTCTCCGGGAGCCTTTATGTATGTTTTGGCTGTAGACTACTTTAGAGTCGATGATACACACAATGTTCTTACCCTTCGACTATAACTAGAGTTGACCATTTCTTTAGTGTGGAATTTGTACTCGTTTATTTTCTTCAGTTGTAGCTGTGTGATGCGTTTTTGTTCCTCTACAGTAGGCGCGACGGAGTTGTGTGCGAAGAGCGGGTCCTTCTCCAGGGTATGCCATATTTTGTACTGGAACAATGGAAAAGAGTTTGTTAGAAAGAGAAGAACGGCAGGAAGTGCTGGATCGAAGAAAAGAAATCTGAGCCCAGTCCCCAGCGAGGTGTATACAAATATAAGAGGCAATTTTTTTTTTAAATCTTGGCCCCACACTGGGAATTTCTCCTGTATTGTAGGTGCGTTTACAAACATTTAAACTCACATACACAAACAGCCAGACCCGGAACAACTACTTGTAGGTCATACAAATATTTATTCCGTGCGGGAATCGAACCCGCGACACGCAGCGCAGCAGTCAATCACTTAACCACTACGCTAACCGTGTCGTCAGTTGTGAGTTTGTATGTAGGTGATAATCTTCGCAACTAAAGATCCGATTCTGAAAATTCTATCACTAATGGGAAGCTACAGTATTGCCGAATGTCAAAAGAAATTAAATTATGTTAATGTAATTTTCCCGGGCGATGATAATAGGCTCGCCCTATATTACATGGGTGGGACTAAAACATAACTGGTACAATGTACGTGTACAATAGGTACACCTCTGCCTGACCCTTCGGGGATTACAAGCGTGATGTTATGTTATGTACTTATGTAATTTCGGGACAGAAAATAGAAAATCGTAGTTCAAACCAAACCATAACATTGAATGCCGTTACTTACTTACTGCCATGATAGTAAAATCAATACAGTTGCATGCAGTATCGATATGATCGGACGTTATCGAAAAAAAAAATTGCGCTTATACTGGCCCTGAAGTAGTTCTGCCCTACTTGATATCTTTTATTTATTTATTTTTTTCAACTACGTAGTAATGTTGTCATTAATCACTAAAAAACCGATCACAAAGGACGTATTTTTTGCTTAGAACCAAAACAGTGCAGAAATGTTTTATAAAATCTCATTCATGGTTGCACAGTTTTTCATTTAATGCACTGTTTTTTATTTTTTATTTAGATATAAATTTACCACAGAGATTTAATGTCTCCCATTAAGTTTAATATAAAATGTATGCATTATATCAAAAATATCCTGGCTGAAAATAAAAATCGACTAAACAAAACCGACTTGGTAAATAAAACTTTATTTTCATTAACTTGAGTTTTTATTTTGAGTAAAAAACGTAGAAAAGTTGATTACGCACCTTGCTAAAGTGAGTAATTATTGCACTCGTGTTAATTTAGTCAACATAACACTCGTGCATTAATAACTCACTTTGCTCTCGATGCAACAATCTACTATTTCATTGTTTTCTTGGCACTGGTTTCCTACTAACTTAAGACTTTGGGCACGGTTGGGGGATAGTTGTTGATATTACTCATTAATGATGTAATATATACAACATTAGTTTTTGTTTATACTAATATCAGCTGTAATAAAAATCAGCTGTTCCATACATTTTTTTGATTTAAGTGAACACAAATGTAGGGAACAGATGATTTTTTTTCGCGATTTCAAGGTTGGTCCCATAGAAACAATTGTTCAAAATGATGAGTACAATGACCCCTTTTCGGGTTTAGTAGAAACAAAAACGAATGGTGTATATATATATTCATTTATTATAATTATGTATATACCTTAGCAGTCCGTAACGAGTGGGTGATTATTTTTAAATAAGCATTGAATCCTCAAATTACTGTGTTTAGATAAAACACGCTACGTCTAGACACCGTGCCTGCTTTTTAACCGACTTTATAAAAGGAATAGGTTTATAATACGTTCGTCTGTGTTTTTTTTTTAAGTGAAAACTTCTTTAGCCGCGTTGAGCGATTCAAAACTTATGGGTTCACGTCACCGACATGCTAACCACGTGACGTGTTGCGACACGCAGCGGCATGTGTATATGTATACGCATAAATATATTACGTTATTCCAAAGTTTTAAGTTTTCACTTCTATCGGCATTCGGCAGTCCCCATGACCGCCTCGGGAGCATACCCTTTCAAACAAAAAAGAATTTTCAAAATCGGTCCACAATTGACGGAGAAATCGGTAAACATACATAAAAAAAAAACAAACAAACATACAGACGAACATATAACCTCCTCCTGTTTGGAAGTCGGTTAAAAAGAGCTATGGAGTATCCGTTCCACTTGCGATTTAGATATTTAGATGACTGTCATTGCTCCTATATTTTGAAATCGCTATTAATTGATTTTATTCGATGAGGAAATAGATGATATCGATTATTTATAAACAGACGAACTCCTAATACTTCTAAAACTACACCTAAAACTTGATAGTTTTATCCTGATGCTAAAATGGCGCCCACGGGTCACGTTCCTACATAGTGCTAACGAATAATCCAAAAAAATAAATCAAATAGCATTAAAGGCCGTTGTCTGTTTCGAAAACAACCAATATAACTTCCATACGTTTCAGGACAGAGGACGTTTTTTTTTTTTGGTATAATATTTAATCTGCAATCGGCTTATAAAGCCATAATCAGATGTGATTTTCTTAGTATTTTATTTAACAATGTGGCTGGCTCCATTGAGCCGACATCAACACAAAGCATGATAAGAACTAGATGTTCTCAGTCTCTCTGATCTAGGTCCAGTATATGCCATCTTTTTAGGCGTGTTGTGGTTTGGTTGTATAGGAGATTCTTAGCCAATTCATTGGTATATCCAAGTAGGGTCTTATATCTCGTACAGTTTTTGTTCACTTCTTCCTTTACCGTGGGCATGGTAAAATAAATAATAAATTGATCGCATATGAAAAGAAACACCTTTTCATTACGAACATTTCTGTATATAACCTCTTGAACACATACAAACTTAAACTATTTAATTTAGACATCTTGAAGATAACCTTTAGGTTCTGAGCTCCATCAGAATTAACCTAGCAACCACGCGAGACTCCAAACTCATGTTTTCATTCCGTTCCATTATAAAAACCTGTACTTTTTAAAATAACTGTCAAATGAGATACTTTTAAACTTCATGACTACACTGATACTAAAATCATTTGAGGCAAATCACATACTTTCACACATTCAATATTTAGTTCTTTTAAAATCCACTACAGAATCTTATTAATATTTGAAAATCATGACACATAGTAGTAAAATTGGGGCTTGTGGCTAAATAATGGCAGCAGCTACGCTTGCCAAGGTCGGTCCGTGGATGGTGACCATCCATGTATATCGAGAGCCCTCCGTGTCTCGGAAAGCACGTTAAGTCGTTAGTCCAGGCTACCATTCATAGATTTTAGACAGTCGTTACGGGTAGTTAGACTAGTCAGAAGCACGAAAGTGTGACAACCAGTCTTACCAAGGGGTATCGTTTTACCCAGTAAATGGGTTGTGGAGGTCAGACAGGCAGTCGCTCCATGTAAAATGCTGGTATTCAACTGCATCTAGTTAGACTGGAAGCCGACCGCAACATGTTGGGAAAAGACTAGGTAGATCATGCGTAGTAGGTCTCAGAAGCACGAAAGTGTGACAACCAGTCTTGCGTGCCAAACTGTATCGAAAGCCTTTTCGATGTCTAACAGCACCATACCTGTGGATTTGTTGTGGTTGAGGTTATCAACAATATGCTCAGTAACTCTAGCTAGCTGTTGGACTGTGGAGTGGGATTTGCGGAATCCGAATTGTTCTGGGATAAGGAGATGCTCAGAAAGTTTGGACAGGCGGCTCGAAATCAGGGACTCGAAAAGTTTAGCCGAGCTTGGGAGGAGGCTTATAGGCCGATAGCTAGAAGGAATGGTTTCATTTTTGCCAGGTTTCTTTATAGCAATAACTTTAGCTAGTTTCCAAGAGGAAGGAAACCAGTCTTACCAAGGGATATCGTTTTACCCAGTAACTGGATTGTGGAGGTCAGATAGGCAGTCGCTCCATGTAAGATACTGATAAAATAACTGCATCTGGTTAGACTTGAAGCCGACCGTAACATGTTGGGGAAAGGGTAGCCAGATCATGCATAGTAGCAAAATTGCGCTAACATATTGGGATTTTTTGCGTGGCAATTTCTGTTTTTCAAGTAAATGAAGTAATAGTTCTCTTTCAATGCCATTAAACAATGCAAGCTATAAACACACACATAACTAGTATTTGATTAATTTTAATGCGACAGAGCAATCAACAATAAAGTACTGAAGGCTAGTATGAATAACTGACCAATAAATGACGGTTTCACGATTTCAGGGTCGTGGCGGATCACGTGTTGTGAAGTCATGCAAGATTAGACATATTTCCATTAGTGCGCTGATAAAACAAACTAACGGTGCACTGTGTAGGTAGTGTATTTTATGGTGATTTTGAATTAAAACAGGAATTGGGTCATCAGCAAACATGGTTCAATGTCGGGATTGCGGTGTCAGTGATCTCTACACACTTATATATACATAATTTAATTTAAAGATGATGTTATTAATAATAATGGGAAACATTTAACTGATCTTATTCGATCTTCTAAAGATGAAATCTTTTTAACCGAATAAACCTCAAAAAACTACTTCGCTATTTAGTATTTTTAGGATCCAAAAACAGAAAGTATTAGAGGTTCACAAAAAAAAAAGTAATTAAAAAAACAAAAAACCCGACTGCAAAAACAAGAACTGAAAAGATGGAAACAAGATGAAAAGAAAACGAGTATCCTTTAAATACCAAAAATAAATAAATGCAGTCGGAGGCATCAAAGATGTTACGAACGCCTTAAAATTTGCCTCCGACTGCATTTATTTATTTTTGTTACTTAAAGAAAACGAGTAGTCGTAACGTGTAGTCATAGGATACATGAAGTGGGCTGCCGTTGTAAGACGACTAAAATGCCGCGGTGTATATATTTATTTATATACAGGGTCAAAATAAATTAGCCAGCGAAACTCCGCAGACGTGATGGGTATCGATACAAAACATGATAAAGCAAAAAGCAATTAATTTGATGATTTGTTAGTGAAACACTTGAAATAACCGTTTAAAAAATCAGTTTTTTTGTGTAAACTTCACAGACGTGATTGGTGTCGATACCTAAATACGATAAAACAAAAGAAAACAGATTTTCTCATCGCAACTCATACTTCAAGTAACAACACTACCAGCTGTCTTATAAAAAAACGTAAGTAAAACTTCATATCTTTTATTTTATCGTGTTCAGATATCGATAACCATAACGTCTGTCGAGTTTCGCTAGTTAATTTAAATTGACCCCATATACGGTACTACATAATATTTTTTCTAGAGGCAGTGGGCCACTTTCCTCTGGATTTCGAACCAGTGGCACTGAAACGTTTGAATTTGACAACAAAAGATGTGTTTCCACAGGAAATAATACCGAGGACAGCTAATATCAATAATCTCTTTATCACATCTAACTTAAATGCGTAATTCGATTATGCGCAGTGTTATCTCAATTAAAACAATATAATTTTCGCTATATCTTACTTGATTTACATTGAATCGATATTAAGATATCGCGTCTGGAATGGGTCAGATTACTTTCGCAATCAAGTTATCCTCGAATAAAACACAGGTGCACTAATTAAAATATTATATATAGCAACGTAGCTCTATCTGTCTGTAGGTATTATTTTCTATTCAGTGCTTTTAAGACGCAGATATATGCCAGTGACCTTGAGTGGTTAGCTTGCGTGTTCTGTACTGAGCTCACGCAACGCGTCGTACGTTCAGCGAGTAATAGGACTCGCCCATCAAGGAGCGCTGTCCCCAATTTGACGCATTTTTAGGGTTCCGTAGTAACCAAGGAACCCTTATAGTTTCGCCATGTCCGTCTGTCTGTCTGTCTGTCTGTCTGTCCGTCCGTCCGTCTGTCCCCAGCTTAGCTCAGAGACGCTTGGTCCTAGAAAGCTGTAATTTGGCATGGGTATACATATTAATCATGCCAAAAAAATGGTAAAATAAAATTATGAAAAACATTTTTTTTTAGGGTATCTCTCCCTTACACGTCAAATGGGGATGATATTTTTTTTTCTCCTCTATTCCATAGTGTGGGGTATCGTTGGATACGCCGTTCAAAAATATTAAGGGTTTGTTAAAACCATTTTTCAATTAAGGGATCTGTTTGCGTAATATTAAGCTTTAAAGTGCTATTTTTTGTTAGAGTCAAGTGTCCCCCCCCCCTGCCAGCTAAATGGTTGGTTTTGGATATGTGAAAAAATTCATGGCAATAGTATATATAACGAAATTAAAAGGAAAACTATCACAGCTAAGTAGGCTTCACAAGTTAACGAGTAATAGTCGACCAACTTAAATTTGCAGTTGGAGAATTGACCGTAACGTATATCGATGTATGGGAGAGCATGTTTTTCAACTACAATGTTAAGTTGGTTTTTGGGATAAATTCATCCCAACTACGGAACCCTTCATTGTGCGTGGTCCGACATGCACTTGGCCGGTTTTTAATTTATTATACACAAAACAAAAGGTATTTTCATAAAACGCGTGTACTAAAAGATCAATAATTAAATTATCTTTAAATTGGTGAAGGTTTCAGAAAACCACGCTTTGTAGATTTTGCGCCATTCTTAGTTTTTTATCCGCGTTAGACATAACTTTACAAATTAATTTCACTGTGTAATATAAATATAATCTAAAATATTCACATAATAAGTTATTGAGAAAATGTTCTAATTTAACATATATTTTTTTCAAATTATTAACACTACTCGTTTAGACGTGATCTTCAGTATAAAATCATTAAAAGTCAGTTATCGTCGCCTTAATGATGGTTTGTGTCGTGTGCAACCGGATGTAAAGAATAGCACCATCCTATATCTTCCCGCGATTGTCGTAAAAGGCGACTAAGGGACTTACTAGAGAATGGGCAGCAGCATTCTCTATGCATTTTAACACCATACTGCGATCGCCAACCCGCCTGCCAAGCGTGGCGATTATGGCAAACATACATGGACATTGGGGGTGGCCAATGTCCAGCACTGGACGGACGTCTTTCGGCTGAAATGAATGATGGTTTGACAGTTTGAGCACTTTGTATTTGTTGGTCGTCGAGTCGTTGAGCTACACGATTAATGACAAATGCTTGCACTGACTGGACAGGTCCACCCAAATCTGTGTGGCTCTTTCCTCAAAAGATCATTTCACACATTAATCTACAATGTAGATTCTACATGGTCCTCCCATGATCTGACCAAGATTATGTCTGGCTGGACTTTAAAAGAGAATGTGACCTTTAACTTTGCTTCGGTCTTTCTTCTCAGAGTAGTCAGATAGGAAACACGCAACTCATCTAGTTTCAAAACATAATATTATATTAATTTATTTTTAACGTGTAAAACTGTTTTTCAAACCGATTTACACAAATAAAATAATTTACAATTTATCATTGTATGTAACCTTTTCATACCTAAACCACTCAACTGATCGTTATGGAATTGACATATAAGTATAGCCTGGGATCTGCAGGACGTAGGCTATTTTTCGTCCGGAGTCTGAATTTGTGACCATGTAATAGGGAGCGAGCTT
Organism: Tiliacea aurago; assembly: GCA_948098905.1. NCBI lineage: Eukaryota > Metazoa > Arthropoda > Insecta > Lepidoptera > Noctuidae > Tiliacea > Tiliacea aurago. The sequence goes on from OX402585.1 coordinate 24,948,427, forward strand.
ATTGCCACATCGACCGATGTGGCAATAAGCTCGCCCCCTATTATATGGTACTTAAACATAGCTGGCAAAATGTGGGTGTACTATAAATACACATTTGCCTAACCCTTCGGGGATCAGGCGTGATATTATGAAATACAAAATGCAGACGAAATTGCGGGAAACAATTAGTCTCTCATGAAGAGATCCATTTTTTTTTTGGGTGGGAAATTATCAAATAACTTCACCCGCTCTCGGCGCGGAGGAAGAGGGAGTGTCAGACTTTTACTGACTAAACCCCACCCGTGTTCCTTCAGATGCCTGTGTGCCAGGGCCACGATATCCCTTTCGGACAAACTTGCAACCCTGGCAGGCATTGGCCCTAACCAGACCCCATGTTTCTATAATAAATATAAAGATGAATCCCCAGTCTCTATAAATAACGCAATATGTAAAGCATACCAGTATTACCAGTTACCACATGATCACAAGTGGCTTCATGAACAATTGAATAGTTTCCTTGAGTGACTGTTGTTGAGCCAGTAATTTAATGCAAAACTATGAATCAGAGGCAGAATTAGAATTGCAGACGTGACATAATTCAGTTCCTGTTATAACACTTATAACATAACGTCACGCTTGTACTCCCCGAAGGGTTAGGCAGACGTGTACCTATAGTACACCCACATTTCACCAGTTATGTTTAAGTATCATGTAATAGGGGGCGACCCTATTGCCATCAACCATTGACGTTCAAAACTGTCTTATAAGTATGTGCCTATTTGAAATAACCAATTTGACTTTGACTTTGAACCGGGCTTAAATCCAGATTCCGGGCTGCTAGTTACTGAGAAACTCCAGATGGAAAAACCCAATACCATTTTGCCCGACCTGGGAATCGAACCCAGAACTTTACACAACAGCATTTTACCGGGTAATATGTCTTTCATTGACTTGAATGTGCCCTGGCGGCTGAGAGTATGTCATGCTCACTCAGATGTCTCGCTGATGGTGGCGTGTGTGTTGGATCATTTAGCTCCCTTCAAAATGGTTGAGCTGAATGGTGCTGATCCATGCGTCATGTTCGTGAACGGGCGCTGTCAGTTGGGACTGGTCATCTCTTAGCTGCCACGGCTTATTTTTAATCATTTAAGTTTTGAATAGTTTTTTTTTGTTTTTAATCTTTTTATCATGGACGCTTCTGACATTTTGCATCGTTCTCACATGTATAATTTCGGTATCAATGATGTAACCAATACTTTGTACCAATATTTTAATGTAAAAGAATGTCCGTGGAGTTTCTTGCCCGTTCTTCTCCATAGGAACCTACTATTTGGAATGGGCAACTAGCTTCATATTTGTAACTGACCGACTTCTTGACAATTCAAAAGTGCCTGTAAATGGTTTAATTGAAATAAATGCTATGAGTTTGAGTTGAGTTTGAACCTCATGCTGTAGCGCTTGCGACCACTAGACTACCGAGGCAGTCACTGTTAGTCGAGAGTTACTATTAAGTCAGCCCTTAAATGTGTAAGTACATGGGTGTTCCAATTACCGGTCATTGAAGGAACTGCTATAATAACCACGTTTAGTACATACACGAATTAGTGATCGCAGTTTGATGTTATTAGTAGATAAGTGTCCATGGACTTTCTTGCCCTTTTTTCCCATAGGTACTCCTACTCCACTTTTTTATTGTGCAATATTTGCGCGATATGGGCAATAATTGGCTTCATATTTCTGACTGACCGACTCCTTGACAATTCAAAAGTGCCTGAAATAAATGTTTTGAGTTTGACAAATGCATGATGAATGATGATACTGAAATGTACGTCTAGCGCGCCTTAAGCGGTCACGTTTGTGGCAGCTGATGGAGAGAAGCAGACAAGATGACGCCGCGCAGTCTCTTCACGTAATCTTTAGATGCCTTTTATGATAAGCGCGTAGGTAGTGACTAGATTATTCCGTAACGAACACTACACATAATACATTATAATGATAATGAAGCTCCTTTATTCCAGTTTTTTTAAAAGTTTATAAAGCAAATGTAGTCAATTAGGTATGTAAATAATTTTTCATGTATGTTTTTTACATTTTTATTTTAATGATAAGAGTATTTGAAACACATAATTTCATCTTTTTGTTTTTACAAGCTGTAGTTATTTTTATATTGTTTTTTAAAGTATTGTTCGTACTGACGTCACTAGTAGCTGAATAGCTTAGGATATTTGCCACGTTTAACACTTATTTAAAACCAAAATTCAGTAAAGTCAAACTGTCAAATTTGACAATTAATTTGTTTACATTTCATACTTTAGCGATTTCCGTACTTTAGTTTATAGTTATGGCATATTAATAAAATGAATGGATTCAAAGACTACTTCTGCTAAGTTCTTCATACCGTCAAGTATAAACACCAACAAATTGATCGTTAGTAAAAGAAACCTTAAAAAGGAAATGGTGCGAGGAAGTAAATGTTTAGTACAAGTCTGGGCGGCGACTGTTTTATTGTGAAGATCATTTTACCGTAAGTTAAGTTTTCCTGAGGCGATACATCGATGTGATTTGACTTGTACTGTCCGCCGCTGGTGAAAAACTACACTATTTACATATTTACCTATCTGAATAGAATAATAATAAGTGCTTCATGTAAATTTGACGTTGGCATGACACTTGACACATAAAGAACAATTTAATTACAAGAGGCACTGAAATTTCCAATTCAGGCTGCTTTGTGACGTCAATTAGAGGTCAACTAAAAGTCACGTGATTTTAAGTATTTTTGTGAAAATAAATACGATCTTATAATTTTAAGACCTATTAATAGAAAAATAAGTCTTAGAAGCTTAAAATCTCGAAATGGTTTTGGAATCGGCATAGGTAAATTTTTACTTTACATACCGAATTGTTAGTTAGTAATATTTTTAACCGACTTCAAAAAGGAGGAGGTTCTCAATTCAGCAGTATGTTTTTTTTTTTGTATGTTTGTTACGTGATTTCTCCGTCAATTATGGACCGATTTAAAAAAAACTTTTTTTTTTAAATGGTAGACTCCCGAGGTGGTTCCATTACCACCAAATCAGAATCTGATGAGTTTATCCCATGAAAATCGAGGGTAAACCCTCAAATTGTATAACCAAACCAAACCTATAGAGATTTGGGTATTTTTTATAGTAACTAAAGTAACCGTCATGAGAAGCTATAAATACATAAAATTGCAAATTATACAACTATCAACTTTAAACTCAAGATATCTAAGTTGATTTATGAATAAAGAAATTATCGCTAAACGTCATAAAATAATTTTAGTTGCAATGGAAACTGAACCATACGCAATTTCAGTTAAAGTTTTAAATCCCAAAGTATGAAATTTATCTCGTCTCATGGCGTTGACTTTAGTGCATTTGCTCTCGGAAAGCACCATTTGGTGAAGAGGAACTGATGATGGAGACCACAGATGGCCATCGGAAAAATATTATTTTCGTGAACTGAATACACAAGTAGGAGTACCCCCTTCTATTAGTTGTTTCTTGAATCCCTACGCTAGGTAGATATTAAACCTTCTTTCCGACAAAGCTTTGTGTTATCGTTACGATATCCTTTAGCATAATCGGCCTAATATGTTCCCATGTACTGCATGCAGTTCCGTTTGGTGCCGGACGGTTCCGTTTGGTGCCGGACGGTTCCGTTTGGTCCCGGACGTAAAGAATAGCACCATTCCATTTCTTCCCGTGGTGGGTGTCGTAAAAGACGACTAAGGGACTTACTAGAGAATGGGCAGCAGCGTTCTCTATGCATTTTTAAAACCATACTGCGATCGCCAACCCGCATGCCAAGCGTGGCGATTATGGCAAATCCCCCACTCCTTTTTAGGGGTGGCCTATGTCCAGCAGTGGACGTCTTTCGGCTGAAATTATGAATGATGTCCTGCTGGGATACAGGCTCCTCTCTATGAGAAGAAGTGGGCCGCAATCCACCACGCGGGCCCAGTACGGGTTGGGGGATGTCCCATGTCTTCGAATTTTCGGCTCTAGGACATGCCCGTTTCCTCCACATGTTTTCGTCACCGTTTTGAAAGCAGTGGTTATGAAATGAATTACACAAAGTAAAGCGCCGCCTTTTGAATTCATCACAGTTCGGTATTTTTGTAGGATTTACTGCTGTATTTTATTTTATTTCTATCAACATTATTATTTGATTCAAAACAAAATTACGATCTCGAGCCAGCTGAATGTGGAAGACATACCATCAATTTTGGTAAATGATAATGACTGTCCTCCCGAGGATACAGACTCGGAAGAGGAAGATTGTGTGCATCACGTTGAATTCACAAACCAGCCAGCTAGCCAGGAGATTCTTCAAGCTATATAGCCCATCGAATGAATTGGACAATATCGACGAAAGAGTAATTTGTGGTAAACGTACTATTTACTGTTTTATAATTGCTAACAGTTTATTAATTTATCGTAAAAATTAAAATTATATTTTTTTTTTATAATTATGTAAGATTTCTAAAAAAAAATTAACGTATCATTCGAGTTAAAAACTTCAAAACGAGTTTATATTGACATACTTTACACAATACCGAAAATAGAATCATATTAAAACACTTCTTTCTTCTCTAACAAAATAATTTTATAAAACAATTTTTTTACCAATACGACACAGAGCAAATCCAAAATGAGAGGCGTCATATTTATAACATTACAAAAAAATGTTCATTCCAATTTTTATTTGTCTGTGACAGCGCCCACTCTAGCGCATGCGCTGTGCAATAAACTATTTCAACTCTTTTAACTTTGATCTAATAATTAGTAGGTTCAATCCCAATGTATGAGAGTAGAGAGTAGATAAAGTAGTGCATGAAACTGCACACCCGGGGGGGGTGTGCAGTTTCATGCACTACTTTATCTACTCTCTACTCTCATACATTGGGATTGCAAATCCAGCAAATCCAGACAGTAAGTATTTAGGTAAAAACAATGGTAAAAAGCATTTTACTGAACTGCACTTTTGTCTGTGACAAGTGCAATCATGGACGTATATTTTTTATACGTCCATAAGTGCAATTCATTATTTTTATTTTCTCTTGTTACAGCTGTTTTCTTCTATTATTCGATTTTAACTAAGTAAAGGAGGTTGTACTTTAGAGGCTTAGTTGTAGTAAAGAGTATTTATTGCAATAATTTCATAAAAGCTGGGTCATGAACTCATGATGTAGAAATAAACACCTTTTATGTGCAAACGAATCAGGGTATGCTGGTAAAATAAAAATGCAGAAGTTGTAACTTGGAATATTATGTCCTGGTTATGAGAACAGATATTTATCATATTTGTCATACCATCAAAGTATGATATGATAATTTCACGATATGTTGCCAAATAAATGTTATTCTTTCTTCTAATCATCGGAAAGCATATTTTCTTTCATAATTCAAAGAAAATTACTTTTAAATGTAGCTAAGCATTTACGTATTTTTATATCCTATGTCCTACAAAAGGCAACGCAAGGTAGAATCAGTGTTTTTAATGATTACCAAGGATAATACTTCCAACAGTAGCGGTTAATATTCTAAGGGAATGTTTGACCATGTAACTTATGTGAGACACGTTCCAAATATCTTGCTTGGCCTTGATAGATGTGATAAAACTTTGTATTTGCATAACATCATTTATCTATTTAAAGCATTTTATAGTGAACATTTGAATACAATTAAACCAAAATATATTTTTATCTGTGACTTAAATTAATGGCAAAGAATAGTTATATTGTTAAAAAAAAACATTATAAAAAGCACCTGCGTATTTGTGAATTTAATTTAATGATTTTATTGTGGTCATGTGACATTCTGTTGTCCAAATTGAAATTTCGAAATTCAGCCTGCGTAGGTGCGCTCATAATTCTCCTGATACTTCTTTTAAATCTAGAAAATTATTGGCGCGAGTTTGATAAAACATGTTGTTTAGAAATTCATTAAAATAAGTATCACATTCCTGTTACTAACCTTAAGTTTCAGGAGCTCTATATCACCTTCCAAAGCCAATTTGAGGCGTTTCCAGTCGAAGGATGCGGTTTTTCTGAACTTATCCAGTGGCCCGCTCGGGAGATCGGGAACGAAACTCAAGTCCTCCATACTAAAACACAATATGACGTTATAATTCAGCCTTCTTACACTAATATTGGTTATAAGCGCGCACCAATTTTATTACACCGGATGACTAAACTTACAGGGACATTTCAAATTCCCTCGCAGACACAAATTCAAGGTCTACAGCGATCCGTAAAGTATGAACTAGTCTAGTCGGGCGTGCTGTTTCTGTACAACTCTCACCTTGACTATGAATGGGAGGATGAAAGAAACTGTTAAAAAACGTTAAGGCGTCCGTTGCCTAGGTGTTACGAACGAAACTGATAATTTTTGAGGAGGTTTTAAAGAGGGAAAGCGTATGATAACGTGAATGCGGCGGGCGCACGCTGTTTTTACTGGTCGCACCGCTCGCACACACACACGTCAGATGTCGTACATCGGATGTTATAAATGTCACAAGTGTCACAGTCATCTGTCACTGGAACGTCTGGCCATGTCACTGTCAAAATGACAAATAGTCTATTCTGTATTTTTTTACCTAAAATAATAACTAAAACTAGAACGCAAGTAGATAATCAAATAGGCTAACAGTTTTATAAAAAAACATATATGTAATTACGTATTTATTAGGTCGTAAAATGCACCTATTCTATAATTATCGACTGTTGATTTCTATACAATGATGGATATACGAAACATATTTTTAAAGGTATAGTTAAAAATAACGTTTCACACAAATTATCTCAGTTTTGATGGTGGTTACTCTCCACTTACCTATAACAAATTAATAAACATTTAATAACTGTGATTAGTGCCACCTACCGTAATTTATAAGAACTATATAACTCCTAGAGCACTGTGTGCTCATGAGTTGCTGACATGGTGTGAATTATGGCTTATATTTAAAAAGTTAAGCAATAGATGGCAGCACTAAGAACAAGTATAATTAATGAAAAGTGTAACAGAGACAGAAAGATTCAAACCTTTTCTTGTAGACAGGGACGGACATAGTCACTCACACAAACAAAAATAGTCACTACATAGATATTTTAAGTTACGGACGCATAAACAAGAAAAGAGAAGTTGTAAAACAACAAACTGTGTTCGCTGCTTTTCTATCAGATGTAAAATGGACGGGCGGTCGTGTCGTTGCGCGCTCGCGAACTCCGCGTGTTCCTTGTGAAATCGATGTTTATTGTTTTATATTTTGACGTGAATACGAATATTGTTTACGATTGTACGACTACTTCGGTGTTCGGTTGCCGAAGGAGATTGTGTTTAGTGCATGTGTTTTTGTATGACGTTAGCGCTCACTTCACTTGCAGTGATTTCGCTGATAGCTCACTCACCGGTGGGTGCGCGCGTGATAAACTACGTGTTCGGTACGAAAAAGGCGATTAATCGTCTAGTGTGGGTGTTTTACAGTAGCATCATGCTGTGTACGGTGACATAGTGAACGTTGAATAGACCCTGACCTCTGGCAATCATGTCTGGGCGATCGGATTGCAGGAAATTTGCACCAAACATCTTCAATAAGAGCAAATGCACTAATTGCTTCCGTCAGAAGGAGGAGCATAGTGCTGAGGCTTTGGAATCTAATCGGGTGAGTATCATTACAAACCTTTTAAATTCAAGTTTTGAACGTCGTTTATTTCTAATCAACAAGATGAAATATTCGCGTGTAGGTGTGTTCGTTGAATAACGTAACGTGTACAGTGCATGTCCGTGTGTGCGTAGGCCGACCACTCTTCAGGTGTTGATCTAACGGATTTCATCGAGTTATTAAAATGGTATTGAGTACCTATGTACATCTTATGAACACGCAAATAACGTTTGATGGGTATTTTTTTTCTTGAGGTGGGTAGTTTGTTAAAAATGTAGTGTTGAAAGAGTTCTTTTAGGAATAATTCTAACACTTATTTGATGGTTGTAAAAAGCCGATTCATCTATATAGTAGGGTAGGTACTCATAATTACCTAAATACAATAAACATGAATGTTAGTAGGTAGGTAGTATGAACCAAACGCCACTTTCCATTATCCAAAAACAACAAAAAGCGGTAGATTCGATATAACCGACTGATAAACTATAGGTAGGTACTGTTATTTTTATGAGAAACTAGTCACACCTTCAATTTGAATGTCACAAAAAATTACAGAATTGACCACTAAATTAGCGGGAAACAACGGGAAAATATCATTCCGATTTCCAAAATCTGTAACATTAATTTGTTTACCTCTCGCATGATCAATATTTTATTTCGCATGCAACCATATTTGTACGCCTCTAGGCATAACATAGCGACCTAAGAACTTTAATTTAAGAACTGTTTTCACTACCTATGTTAAACAAATGATTATGATTGAAAGTCGTAATTTAAATGACGAATCACTTTATTCTGTAGGGCAACTAGCTTCAGCAGCTGAACCATTCCTTGAAAATTTTATTCAGAAGTTTGATTCACACCTGAATGGTGTAACCTAACTTCTACGCCATCAGTAAATATAATCAACACAACCGTTATGGCTCGTACAGACTGGTGCGATATCGCGGGCGCGACGCGATACTAGTAGCAAAATTTCTTTCTCGGTGCCTGTCGCGCCTGCTAAATCGCACCAGTCTTTACGAGCCTTTAAGGCGTCTACATACCGGGGCGACTTGTCGCGCGACGCGACGCGACACAAAGGCACCGGTCGTCCCGCGACACGCGGGGCCTTTGTGCCGTGTCGCGCTGGTATGTAGAAGCCTTTATACCGTCATTCTTCCACTGCGACTTGCCAAAAGTATGATGAGACAAATTATTATTATTTCTCTAGGTAATCTAATCTAAACGTATGACATCAATTTAGTAGGTAAGTACCTGCATTCTTGCATAAATGTAAAAAAAAGCCACGATAGTGTCTCGTCTCGTATCGTCCTGGTACCGTTGCGTGTTATGTAGGTACGCCGCGAACAGGATGCACGACATGTTCAGCATAAAATCTCTGGTTGTTTGGGAAATTGTATCTAAACTTTGAACATTCCTCTAGCTAGGAGGATACACGTGAATAAACTATGTAGGTACCTAATTAATTAGTGGAGTTTGACAACTTTCTCATAAATCCGGTATTTTCTGATAATTAACATTAGTTATCAGATTTTTCCCATAAATCCGCAGTTTCCTGAAAATCATCTTCTGGGCAGATAAATGTTAGGTACCTACCTACTCTCCTAATATCTACCGCTGCTGCATTCTAAATTATTAAACATGGCACACGGCTAAATGTTGTCAACATCACATTGAGCAACATTTAAAAAAAAGTTACCTAAAGTCCATTTCACGAAAGAAGTCCCGCAGACGTGGCGCTGCAGGCATGGGTTATTTTAGGAATGTTGCTAACTTAGCGTATAATAATAATTAGTTCCACTCATTTCCGCGGGACTTCTTTCGTGAAATGGACTTTACCGCCTCACGGAATACAATCCCTAACTTTTTGATGTCAAATTTTTTTTTTTGCTATTCTCTTTGTATCAAACCAGTGCTAACCACGTGCGTTCTCATATTAGGTAATTAATTTTCACAAATCTCGTCCGTTAACATAAACTCTGAATCCTTTAACTTGAATTAAGTTCCTATTTCAATTCTCCAGAAAAAAAAGATGAATATAACACCGAAGGCTTCTACATACCGGGGCGACTTGTCGCGCGACGCGACGTGACACAAAGGCACCGCTCGTCCCGCGACGCGCGGGGCCTTTGTGCCGTGTCGCGTCGCGCGACAAGTCGCGCTGGTATGTAGAAGCCTTGACAGTTAGTTAAGTGATGTCAGGTTATTGAACTGCAATTGTATTACAAAATAAAAAATCTATCCAAATATCGATGGCTTTATTTAAAGGCTTCTACAGACCGGTGCGAATCGCGACACGACACAAAGGCACCACTCGCCGCGCGACACGCGGGGCCTTTGTGTCGCGTCGCAAGTCGCGCCGGTCTGTAGAAGCCTTTACGCCATAGTTACGTAAGTACCTACCTGTATATCTAAGTTTTATCTTATACAAGACTTTCCGTGGGAGAATGATAAGAACGAGTAATCTAAACAGATTTTAATCTCCAGTATCAAACGGACATTAAGTGCTCAAATAAAGTGATGTCATTAGACCTTCATCATCATTATTTTAATTCCAATAATTTACTTTAGAGACTATTGTTTCCCTTCGCTGCAAGTTGAAGATAATTGGTAATGATGATGGCAAAGATATAAATGTCTAGATAGACAGACAAAGCTGTGAACTCTTCGAAATAAATTGCGTCCAACTGTTGGCCGCAAAATGCACGCACACTAGAATAACACAATGACAGCATAACAAAATTGGCTTGTTTGTAAGAAGTAAATAGTAAGAACTAAGTCTTTTGCAGCGCGACACTCTATCTGAGATATATAAATAATTTATAATCAAGGGATAATGGTACAATCAGCATTTAGTTATAAAAAGCGACCAACATGGAGATTTTTGTGCATAGACCTGGTAGTAGGTCCCTTCCGAAACAAACACTTTTTCTTTTTTTCAAATTGTATTTTCCCCGTGCTGGGCAAAGGTCTCCCCTACAGCTTTACACTCTGCCTTGTATGTTGCCGTCTCTGGCCAATCTCCCATTCACGCCAGTATTTCCTAGGATCCCTCGGCGACCACTACGTGACGACTTTGGCCCATCATCAAACACAGATTAAAATATTTATAGGTAGGAGTTCTGAAAACCGTACCCTAAAAATACTAGACTTAAAATTAGTCCGTCCAAACGCGAACGTTTCAATAGAAATCCGTGATCGAGTTTCGCCAAAACCTTTCGAAGTTAGTTTTATTTCGCAGTTTCTGAAGTCTTATTATATTCTCGGCACAGCCACTTTCGATTTGAGACGTTTTTCTTACAAAAACTATCTTCTTATTTCTTACAATAACTCAATCAATTTCAATTGTAATTTCGCCTCTATAGCAATTTTTGACAGGAACGTGGATAACTTTCACAATATTTCAGTGTGTTAACAATAATAAGATTGTAAGTACTATCGAGGTCAGTTTTACGCCTGCATGAGCATGATTCATTTCAATAACTATTCTAGTTGTAACATTACGAGTAGGAGCTAGACAATAGTGTTAATATATTTACACGTAGCTAAGTAGGTAACGAGGTAAGTACCAAACTAATAAGCTGAAAGCAGACAGTATTTTTTTTTGCTAAATTGACAGCTAGATTACAGAAGACGACGGCAATGTGTCAAGTTCATTTCAAAGTTACCAAAAAGTGAAATAAGATTTGAAATACTTAATTGAATTCTTACCAAAGGTATATTAAATGAGTTAACAAAATATTGTGTAAAAATCAAATCGTTAGATAATTAACGCCACTGAATTTAAAGAAACGATGACGCATAGATTGACATCTGAAACCTTCACCTTTTTTTATCCGTCACCAATCAATGTTTGCTATTCATATTTTTTTTAGTTATTACCTTTTTTGTTAGACAAGTCTTATTAAGTGTTCCATTACTGTTATCAAATGAAGTTATCTGCTCAACTACCAATGCCATTATCGGAGTTAGCCATTCACAAAATGCTTAGAATGTCGTTATTCATAGCCGAAGGAGCAAGATAAACATACTATTTACTTAACGAGAAAGTGAGATAGGATATCACCTGTCAAACTGAGCCAGGTTTTTACTCAGATAATAAGTCCATCGTAGACATTGCTGATAATTTCGGTTAAAACAAATACTTTGTGCGTTACGTCGTAGAAGCAGCTGTGACAACACTATGACGAAAAGTTACCTCGTTGAGGCCCGTACTTATGGTGTTTTTATCATATATCGCTATCTCAGAATATAGAAAGAATATCGCTATAAACAAAGTATAAGGCCTGTCAAGTCTCTACGTAAGTTATTATAAGGAAAAGTAATATTGGAAATTAAAGACGAATAGACTTAATTCCTAAAGCCACGATTAATTTAGGTCACATATTGAGCGTAACTTCATTTTGCATGAAATAACCAGTTTTAATGAGAACGAAACGTAATATTAATAAAAAAAATATTTTGTATACATGTTACATGTTTGAATTGTCCAATACATTTGTACCATATTGTAAAATTCACCTTGAAGGTTCAAGTTTTCTTAAGATCATTGAAATCAGCTGCAGACAAAACATCTTGAACGTGACTGTGACATCTTATATTCGCACTGGCCAATCCGCGCTTGTCAACGTAATTGAGCACAGAACGACCGAATTTGGTCGAACACGACACAATGTCAAAGCCAAGGCTGAATCATACAATGGCCCACCTAATAATGCGGTTCAGAAACTCATTTCCATCGCAATGTGCCTCTTATATCCGGGCAATAAGGGTAAACACTAGTTTCAATAGGAAAATTACAAAAGGTAAACTATTCATAATAATCAGGAAATGTCAAAGCCTCAAATGGCGGTGTTCGGACAATTATCTTGACAAATGCTCCACTAACGAAGCGCACTGACGCGCGCCATGTTGGATGCGCGTGCGCAAGGTGACGCGAAGCGAATAGGAAGTTAACGATCGATACAATGAACGCTGACTTTACACGGTTTGCTAAATAGATGCTAATTATTTTCTATATTTATGCTTGTGTAACGAATGTCGGAGAAAGTTCTGCTTATTTAGCAAAAATGTCTTCCTCGTATTGATTGGCTGGCGCTTGTACTGAAACACGTCACGCTAGGATGATGTTTATCTTTTTAATCATTGTTATAAGCTTGGAAAGTTATCATTTATTGCTTTTCTTACAAGTATATTTTATAGTCGTTATAATGGTTTATAGCTTCATAGTTAATTTTCCGGTCTCGTGCCGAAGCTTTCCATCCACCTTAATAAGTTAGTTGGAGGTCGTTTATCGTTCTTCATTCTTACCGCAGTTTTTCTACAGTTCCACTACGTAGACAGTTGAAACCGCAGCCGGATACCTTAAGGTACATTCTGGTGGTTAGGGCTCTTAAGTATTTTTTGGTTTGGTAGAAAATATAATTTACATACCGTGCCGACACGTATCTATGGTAAATACATAGGTTTACCCGGTTATGCCAACCATAAAGGAGTTCTACATTTAGTCTTTATGATCTCTCTTTACGACCTCTTTTGCTTACAATGTGCGTGCCCTTGTCATTATTGTCTGAGATATTCAACATTTTAACAGAACACCACCAAAATAATTGCCATCTTTAATTTAGTCTACCACCATTATACATGCACCTCGACTTTGACGGCTTCTAATCACAAAACCAACACTGACATAATGTTTAGTCTATGATAACCTTATCTGTCATTAATAAAATCGTTTGTAACAGCGTGAGTGGAAACTCAAGGCATACTAACTTTCCGGTTTACCGTTATAGAGTTTGTTAGCGTCCAAAGAATGTACATACGAGTATGTAGGCCTTGTAGGAACGTCGCTTTTCTTGCTTACATGCCTGAAGTATGTAATATGTGAAGTAGGAAGTTTCGAAGAAAAACATTAGTATGAGTACTGGTTACTTAATTATTACTGAGGTATGGACATGTCGTTAAGCGTCTTGTAAGAGATATTTCCTAGCCCTAGCGAGATTACCTCAGTCCTATTCTGGATAATGTCGTTCCTAAAAAAGGCAGTGGTTTTAGTATTCAGGCTAATAAAGCAAGTTTGTGCTAAGTGTTCTCTCTATTGTAGGGGGGCTCCTATAGGTTTTGGACTTAGTTCAGGATTCGATTTTCTCACTCAACCAATGACAGCGTCTAAGTACTTGGCTGCGGACACGATTTGGTGGTCCTTCGGTTGAGGATCATCACGTTGGTCAGAAACAACTTTTGTTTGCATTTAGAAGTGTTGAATTTATCCTGATTTATTATAATATCTTGATGGTTGGTTGCGGACACGTTTTGGTCGTCCTTCGGTTGAGGATCATCACGTTGGTATAAGTCAACTTTTGTTTGTATTTAGAAGTGTTGAATTTATCCTGATTGATTATATCTTGACGGACGTTAAGAAAATACTTGCAGAGTTGCACACTCAGCAAATATCAGGCCACGAGTAACGGAACTCTTTTTGCTGAAGAGCTGTTTTGCGGATGCAGACTTAGCAATTATGTTGATAGACCATGAAGTCCTAAAGACATATGGCTAATTAGTCTAAACTTAAATTACATTCAAAGATAGTAAGCTCTCTAGGCGCCATGTCGAACAAAGTAATGAGCATAATCTGAAAGATAGCATTAATGCATTAGCACTGACATGTAACGACCTACAGAACTAAAACTATAATAAACTGCATTTCTCAATGGAGTAGGTTAATAAGCAGCTGACACTATGTTTATATTGTCTGATATAAATACGGAAGTAACAGAGATAACACTTGGTATCTTGTGTTTATTTAGCATTCATTCAGGCTGTGCAGTCATTAAGAAAACAAGAGTATGGTCCTAGAATTGATGACCGTCAACATATTTATGAGAGTACTGAATTTTATCGTGGATCATGACTATTCATGAACTGTAGCCATTGATGTATTAAATAGGAAGATAGGCCACTCTCTAACATCACGTAAATATTAAATGGACCCGATGTCGTGTGTCATGTGCTCGACAACCGAAATAGAGAGACATATTACGCGGGCTATAGCGGGAACGAGATAGCAATAATTGTCACTGTTACGTACCCATAACAACTCGGAAACAAACTTCGATTCGGGTATTCCCCCCAAACCGAGACTAATGTAGGTCGATTATGTTCTTTCCCCTAATTTATGCGGTCCACGTCGAGGAACGCGTACCATATCTTCCTATTTAATACATCAATGCCCGTAGCCCATTTCTTCCGATCTGGAAATCCCTCATAAAGATCTGGGAGTCCTGAAGAAGTTGAGAAATTCGATACCTAGTTTGTGAAAAGGCCAATTATTTAGCAGTTTTGGCCTTGAAATGCTTATTACATTTAACACTTGATATCTTAGAATAAAACTTATGAACTAGGCACTTGTGTATAGCAATTTTTATTCTACTCGACCCAATGCTGATTCTTAGGCCCGTATTTATAGAACTTTACTCAGTACTCAAGCATTACTTAACTACTAAATTCAACCAATCCAATGGCTTGAATCTAGTCTTAAGTAATGCTTGAGTACTGAGTAACGTTCTATAAATACGGGCCATAAAGTTACTTACAATTCTTTATGCGCTCATTTTATGGAAAATGTCATTATCTATCTATATATATAAAATTCAAAGTCCTGACTGACTGACTGATATATCAACGCACAGCCTAAACCGCTGGTCCTAGAGACATGAAATTTGGAGGGTGTATTCTTTGTAAAGAGTAGGTATCCACTAAGAAAGAGTTTTTCGAAATTCCACCCCTAAGAGGGTGAAATAGGGGATGGAAGTTTATATGAAAGTCTGTCAGTTTTGAAGTTAGGATCTTCAAATTTGGTGTATAGGCTGACAATTAAAAATTAATTTATACGTTTGTCAGCGTTTTTGATAATTCTACCCCAAAAGGGTTAAAAAGGGGGATGAAGTTGTGTATCAAAGTCCTTAATTTTCACAGTAAAAATCACTAATTTTATTATCTAGGCTTATGGTTGGAAGCTAATGCAACGGTGTTCATAGAATTTCAACCCTTAAGGGGTAAAAACGGAATAAAATGTTATTTTTAATGAAAGTTCTTTTTAAGTTAAAATCACTAATATTTCGGCTTATGGTTGGAAACTATAGCATCCGCTAAGAAGGGATTTTTCGAAATTCGACCTTTAAGGGGTGAAAAAGGGGGATAAATCTTATTCCTTGAGTTATCAAACCTGAAACTGGGCACGAATACTAACCTAAGTAAATTATAAAGTGTGACATTTTTTTTTAACTAAAGGGGGATTTGCGGATGTCAGTTTGTATGGAAGAATTTTAACGCGCGGTCCGATTAACTCGAAACTCAGTATTTATACTGTAAACCAAATATAAAGAATAAAATTGATCAGAGTTTTTAGAAAATTTATCCCTAACGGGGTGAAAAGGGGTAGTCAATTCTACAAGGGAGGATTCTACTGTGTGGCTTGATTAACTTCAAATTATGACGTAGGCATTAGCTAAGAAGGGGTTTTTGGAAATTCGACCTTCAAGGGGGTGAAAAGGGGTGATTTTGTTTGTATGAAAAATCTTATTCCTTGAGTTAATAAACCTAAAACTTGGCACAAATACTAACCTAAGTAAATTATAAAGTTTGACATTTTTTTGTTTTTTTAAACTGCCCCCTAAAGGGGGATTGGGGGATATCAAAGTTTGTATGGAAGATTTTTTACGCATGGTCCGATTAACTTGAAACTCAGTATCTATACTGAAAACAAAAAAATAAAGAATAAATTGTATCAGGTTTTTTGAAAATCTGCCCCTAATGGGGTGAAAAGGGATAGTCAATTTACAAGGAAGGATTTTACTGCTTGGCTAGATTCACTTGAAAATTGGTATAAAATAACCTAACCTAAGTCCAATAATAGAAACGTCAAAAAAGATGTTTCAACAATTTACGTCTTTGAGTGCGTAAAAAGAGGCGATATAGTTTGTATGAACAGAATCTTATTGCTTTTGATATATAAACTTGAAATTTGGCCCGAGTACTTATTTACATAAAATCACGCCTGCAATCCCCAAAGGGATAGGTAGAGGTGTACCTTTAGTACACCCACTTTCGCTAGTTCTGTTTAAGTCCCATGTAATACAGGGCGAGCCTATTGCCATCAACCGGGCATAAATCCAGCCTCCGGGCTGCTACTGAGAAATTCGTAATGGAAAATCCAATAACACTTTGCCCGACCTGGGAATCAAACCCACCCCTCATGCTCAGCAGTCGTGCTTGTGACCATTAGACTAACGAGGCAGTCGTTACTTGATAGAAATAGAGAATACTATTTAATAATAAAGATCGTAATAATGAATACTACACCATTTAAAGGAGGTGGAGGTGTTGCTGAAATAATTTTAAGGGGAAAGTACGAAATCCAAGCGAACGAAGCCGTGGGCGAAGTCCTGACTGACTGACATCAGACATCTTTAATTATTATAATAATAATTTTATTTGAGAATATAATAGGTTGGGAAAAAAGTCTCTTCGCATTTTTTTAGAAAATTCAAAACATTTTTTAATATAGTTTATTTACATTTAACTAAAGTATGTAGGTACCATTTTATTCGATAACTTTTTGCCATCTTGTAGGTAGGGACATGATCCCATTGCTATAGTAATTTTGGCACTTCTGATCAAAATACCGCGACAAGTGGTTTTGGCAGTCCTCTCGTGATGTTAACTTGACACTGCCTAAAGAATTCTGAAGAGACCGAAACAGGTGGAAATCTGAAGGTGCAAGGTCAGGACTATACGGCGGACGCATGAACAACTCCCAGCCAAACTCTTAATTTTTGCTGAGTGGCTAAAGATGTGTGAGGTCTAGCGTTATAATGATGAAAAACCACACCCCTTCTGTTGATTAATTCCCGCTTTCTCTCAACTTCTTGCTTTAATCTCATCAGTTGTTCGCAGTAGAGTTCAGAATCGATGGTCCTGCCTGGTGGTAACAGCTCATAATGAATAATACCCTTCCAATCCCACCACACACACAGCATCACCTTGTTGCGAGTTAACCCGGGTTTCGCCACAGTCTGTGAAGCCTGACCGGCCTTTGACCACGACCTTTTTCGCACGTTCTTGTCGTACGTGATCCACTTTTCATCACCAGTTATCAGCTTCTTCAAAAATGGTTCGGTTTCATTACGTCATAATAAAGAATCACAAATGAGTACACGGTTCATTAGGTTTCTTTCAGTGAGCTCGTGAGGTACCCAAATATCGAGCTTTTTTGTGTACCCAGTTTTTTCAAATGTGCTAAAACTGTTTTGTGGTCAATTCCCAGTTCTTCAGCTAAGTCGTAACTACTGATATGCCGATCTTGCTCCACTTTTTCAAAAATGGCATCCATTTTATCCGTAATAGGGCGACCAGAGCGACGTGCATCTTTGACATCAAAATTTCCGGATTGAAAACGCTTAAACCAAATTTGTGCTACTCTCACAGACACGTGCACTAGGTCCATAAACATCGCAAATTTTTTTCGCGGCTTGCGTTGCATTTTTACCTTTTTTGTAGTAAAATTTTAAAATGTTTCGAATTTCTTCATTAGATTCACTCATCTTGACAGTACGAAAAACAAATGAAAATCACACATTTTCCTAATTTGAATTTGGTATTATGTTCTTTAAAATTTAAACTTTCAACGATACCAAAACCAGCCAGATACAAATAGTATAGCCAAAGAGATTTTATTACAAGTTCATACATACTATAATGTGAAAAGACTTTTTCCCCAACCTAAATTTACATTCCATACATTGTAGGCGAACTCTAAGATTCGGTTTTCGAAAATTGGATCAATATTATCAGGGTGAAAAGGGATTTAGATTGTATGAACAATCATATTTTTTGAGTTAATAAACGTGAATCATAGCAAGAATACGTTCAATAATAACAAAGTTTGTCATGACGGTTGCGTTTTTCAAAACTACCCTTCAAAAGGATTTTAGGGAGTGTTACAGTTTGTTTTTAAGAATCTTTACGCGAGGTCCGATTAACTCGAAACTCAATGCTCATACTTTAGACAAAAAAAAAAAAATATGGAGTTTACGAGAATCGGAAAAAGGGGTAATTAGGTTTTCGGGGCAATTTTACTGAGTACCTTGAATAATTCAAAAGTTGGTAAGTATATAAACATTATTATTTAAGAACAAAAACGTAGACAAAATAAACAATACAAAATTTCTTACAAATAGACTTAGACATGAAATGGAGGACACGTATATTGAACAAGTATGTACAAAACGAAGTTGATATTTATATGCTATCTATATCCTCCGTAAAGTTGTAAATCAAACTGCACTCCTATCTGCTTACCACGCTTACGTTGGTTCCAATTCCAACTAAGATATGGTATAATGTTTTGGGGGAATGCTGCTGATAGAGAAGCTGTTTTTTTTTCGACATCCACGCGGGCGAAGCCGCGGGCGAAAGCTAGTTTGATATAAACCTTCTTTTTCGGTATTCTTTTTCGTGACTTTAATGCCTAATGACGCGAATTTCTGAAAAACTCGTGTTTTACTGTCATTATTGCCTTTGTTAGAATTTAGGTTACAATACTTTGTACCTGTTCTATCACTACGAAGCTCTTTGGGTCATAAACAAGTAGTATATTACCTTCTCAACCTGTGTTTTTATGATCTGTGTTCTCAACCAATATAGCCGCAAACTTATAGCATTGAGCCATTAAGTAAATCCGGAGGTTAACTTAACTCTAAGTAACTTAACGCCGTGAGCTGTCGAAACCTTTGAGTTGTGTCGTAAATATCATACTTAATATACAAGTTAAAGTGAAAATAATTTAGCTTTTCCCGCTTTCACGTAACGCCAGTTAAGTCAGGTTTGTAGGTCGCACACATGTGTGTTTGTTTTACAAAATTAACGTTTTGCTCGAACAGGTTTGAAATGTTTTCGTTGGCCTGTGGCGCCGGCGCAGCGCACTTTTGCGGTTAATGCGTAAGCGCAGGCCGCAAACGCGTTTAGTACTTTGACACACTTATTTGTCACACAAAAAACATATTTTTCAACTGGTTATACAACGTGCCTGTGTCCTTAATGTTTTGCAATTAGAATAGCTAAACTAGTACCACATATTATGTGTCGCTGCTGTATCCGGGCGTTTCTTTAACTCGCTTTATGAACCGTTACGTTTTCGCTGAGATGAATAAATTCTGTTTACGAGGTACTTTCAATACAGCTTTAAATCTCACCTTTATAAGGTATATATATCCTTAAAATTAAATGTTTTATGTCCCAATTTACGGCTTTTGATCTCCAAAACAAACAATCTTGCTCTCACAAACTACTCGGGCCAGTTTATAACGTATGCTCCAATTAAATGTTCAACCAATTCGTGTGTGCCCGCTAACTCTTTCTGTCAAAACTCAAGTGTTCTCTTCAAGCGGTCATAAATCCATACAGCAAACACATCACACTGTTAATATTTGTTCTCGTGTTTGTAGAGGCTGTATAACCCGGGGTCGTCTCCAAAAAACTTTTGATCCGAACTGCCGAGCAACAAAGACGTGGAGATGGAATAGTTAAATAAAAAAAAAAGAAAATAGGAGATGTTGCGTTCCGTTCCTACTACGGTGTCCACTGTAAAGAGAGCCGCGCACGAGAGGCACTGCGACCCTTTCTAGCCTGTTAATCTTCAGCAGAGAGGGGAAAAGCAATCCAGATTAGAATGGTTGGGCTAAACTTGTAGTGTAGCATAAAAAGGAGTGCGTGAGGAATGCGCCGGCGCGATCGCCAGGTGCAACGGCCGCGCGCCCCGCCCCCGGCTGGCATTTTTGTGTACGCGCACGCCTAATGTGTGAGACTCAAATGATTTGGAAATCGAACCTGGCGCCAATTAACTCTGAATTAGAACTAGAAAATCTTATCAAACCTTTTAAGACAGTCACGATTACTTCCATAAAAGATTGACCCACTCATTTTTATTCCATTAATATTTAATTCCATCGATCGGTCGGAAAATATCACACTCCCGCCGCCAATTTGAATTCGGAATGCTATCTACGAACCGTTAACAATACAATGAGTTGCCAGTGCTAAATAACAATAATATGTGGGTCGCGTCGCGAACTCGACGCCGGATAAGGCGAACAATTAAAGTCAACATTAACACCTATTTGACAAAGAGAAATGAGCTCGCGTCCGTAACTCGATAGTGTATCATATTTACGTCTTCATTGTTAACCGTCTAATTAAAAATTCACGCGTAAAGTCCACCGGTGGGAGCGGACCGGTACTTCGTAATTTGATAGCGTTGGAATGTGTTGCCAGTCTCCAATGAGGTTTTATCTATGTAGGTTGCAAACGAAAACGTGTTATTCAACAGTTGTTTGGGTGTATTCATATTTTTGCGACGTTTTGTTTTGCCTTGTTGAGTATGCAAATATTTTTAGAATAAATGTAACTTAGGCGTAAACTGTGGGCAGCAAATCAGACTAAACATTATTTATGTCACATCGATCAGATTAATGACTTCAAATCAAAAGTCCTTAGTTATCTGACTAGTTTTAGTTCTAAACTAATTATGCGTTGACCTTCGATATCCTTTAGATAAGCCAATAGGACACGCTTTTGGCTGACGTCATTGGTTACTTTAAATATCACAATTGTCTACGTTGGATTTAATCCACTGTTTATTTGAACCAAACACAAGATAGTTAAAGGTAATAAGCAAATATTAGTTTCGTTAATCTGTTTGATAAGCGTGACGATAAAAAACTTTTCTGATAACGTTTCTGAATTGGATGATATTCCACTTATTATTTTTATGATACCATATTATAAAAGCAAGGTTTATAAGTACAGGTAGATGATTTAAATCCTCAGACGCATACATTAGTTGAAACAGAAAAAGGTGCTATAAAGAACAACGTCGAATGAAATGCGTTCCATTTCATTGTCCGGATCTCGCATCAAACACATCTACAGAATCATACCCACTAATGACTGCCCTTTATTCAGCCTCTCTACGTATTCTTTGAAGCTCGTATTGCGTTACACCGTGGTAAATCTCTACAAAGGTAATTTATGCTTCAAATTAAACTTTACGAGCCACTCTGTCTACGATCGGAGAGATGTCACATATCAAATTCATAGAGAAACTTGTTCTCACGAGTGCACCCGTCTGATTAATTCTGGTTACGCGTTTGTGGCGGGCAACGTAAACATTTTTATGGATCGAATATAATACTGGACACATTTTTAGAGTCTTTTACACGTCGTTAGTCAGGTGCAGTAAATCGATAACGTTAGTTAGTCGAGCGCTAATTTAATTTAGTCGAGTGCAGGCGGCGCGGCGGCGGCGACTCTATTCAGTGCTAATGTCGCTCCAGACGCGCAATAGTACACCACTCATTAACAACTTTTTATTTAAAATAGATACTTACCGTAGTTAGGCTATCACAGTAATGTTTCAAGAGTCACGATGCGTTTTCACATTTACATATTCACAATCTAGACGAGAGATAGCGGCTCCGAGCTAAAGCGAATCTCTAATTAAAACATTAAAAACACAATTTGTTTCATTTTCCGTACGCAACCGTAAAAAGTCAATATGGCGGCATTTGCATACACAAATGAGTGCATCGCGCGGCGTGCGTGCTTTTAATTGCTAACTATTTTCTCAGAGTTTCTGTGCCGATGCTTTGGACCGCTTGGCTTCGTCCAGCAGCCCACACTAAATGGACCCATATTCTAGATAGTGTTGTTTGAATGTTTATCGGTCGTGTTCCCATCTGAAAACACATTCCGGTTTGATGCGACGCGGTACCAAACCAAAAGCGTACCGTTAAGTACGCGTCCAATATAATACTAGCCGGCCGCTTATGGTAATTTCGTAATTGCGTGTTTATCCGTGACCACGGCTATATTTAACCGCGAAATGTTCACCTGCAAAGCGGAATCGCTTAACCAAATAATTAATATCGATTACACACTAGAGTTTTATAGAAGAAATGAGCAGGTAGCTGGTAGATGCCCGATACGACATAAAATTGCACCCACACCGCATTGTAATATGTTGATTAATGCAATTAGTAGTTATAATGAAACGTTCAGTTGGATCAATTAGAGGGATCCGGATAAATGAAGATACAAGTGTAACTCGATAAGTCAATGCCGTAAAAGGTCTGCGATTACGAGTTAAGCAACGGCTATGATGCAAACGGTACGCAACATTGTAATCGATAAACGAAGTCGTGGAATCGAGTCCGGAGAAAGGTTACGTGTTTATGATTATCAAAATCGAGACCAGATTTTTCGTGCCGGAGAATTCGGTCGTTTCTGAGCGTACGTATGCGAAAATACTGTACTGACTAGGATTTTGAAACCACTGCTTCATTTGGTGAATGTCCTGAGATATTCACGGGTCCGTTCCATGTTTAGTCATTATTTCAGCCGAAAGACGTCCACTGCTGGACATAGGCCTCCCCAGAGGGGAGGGGATTTGCCATAATCGCCACGCTTGGCAGGTGGGTTGGCGATCGTAGTATGGTTTTAAAAATGCATAGAGAACGCTGCTGCCCATTCTCTAGTAAATCCCTTAGTCGACACCCACGGGAAGAAATGGGATGGTGCTATTCTTTACATCCGGCATTAAACCGAACCATGTTTAGTAATCGTTTGAAAAATCATCCTAATAAGAGGAAATGCGGGCGGAGAGACTTTTACGAGTAAAAAGTCATAAATCGAGGTTCGGCTCTCGCCTATTTCCTACTCCAATATTGGACCAATTTAAAAGATATTTCTTATACTGAATAAGAAGGATATATACTGTGTCCCTATGTTTTTCTTTTTTTATGAATAGTTGGCAAATTTGTACAATAGCCCTCTGTTGTCAGCGGTCTAAACAGGCAATTTTGAGCATTTTCAGAGGGTTCCAGCTCTTATAAAGATAATGTATCATCAAAAAGGAAAACAGGGACATACAAGTAGTCGATATTTATTTTACTGTAAAATATCATTGCTTTAAGGTCATTAACCAGAAAGAAAAGAGGCGAGAACGTTTCTATGGAGAAAAGACCGCCCGCATTTCCTCTTAAGTAATGGAATTCATTTACATCTTTCATTAATAAATTCATGTCCTAATCCTATGCTCAGTAAAAAGGCTTTTACTAAATCCGCCATTCATCAGTCATTGCCACACCAGACCTTAAGACCTCAATAATGAATACGGTAAACCCTGAAAATTTAATCACCCAGTAGACATAAAGATTATACCCAATTAATGGGAAGCTAGTTGGAAGGGGGTCGAGGCGCCGAGAACCTAGACTTAGTACTTGTTTAATATGGGAATGTTTAATTAAGTAAGTAGTAATATTTACTGCTAAATGGAATATTCAATGGAGTTAAGCCTACTCTCCACGGAGGCGTAGCTTCATTGCCGCGTATTCGTCATTATACGCTTGGTGTACGCCTGCTTGCTGCTACTATATCGTAAGATAATAACCTATCCTACGACATTATTTATCTAATCTTTACGAAAATCCTAGGATTTTAGCAAAATACCAGTTTGTCTAAGGTTAATCGCGAACAACGACGATGTACGAGTAGAAAACCTACGCTAGCAACGCTTCGTGGACAAAGTTTAGTACGCCAGGCTGCACAAGCTGGCGTATTCTGAAGTGTCTATGAAGCTACGCCACCGTGGATAGTAGGCCTTAGTTTGCTTTATTCCCGTTGTACCCCGGGGCGGCGTAACTACTCACCCACTTAATGTGTTAGCTTTGAAATGATTGATGTTGATCTACAACACTGTAAGTACAGTCGAACAAGCTATTTTTAAATAGGCAAAAGTCTTAATTTTTCCTATTCGCTGCCAATGTTTTAATAACAAAATTAAATCATTCCATGTCAGGAAACTCACAGGCTAAGCTAGGTCTAAAAGCATCAAATTTTACACAAGAGTACCACGTATACAAGGTGAAGGCGAAAAAAAAAATCAGCTGTTCCCTTCATCTTTGTTCCTGTAGCGGCAGCAACATCGCCACATGCGAACTAAGCGTCACACTGACGTCACGCAAAAATCCTGCATTGCGCAAGCAGAGTTTACCGCGCAACTAGCATTTATACAACATCCCGACATCAACCGTCGGGCAGTTGCCCACCAGACACGACACCCGTCTGGTCGGTGGATCCTCCCCTTTCTATAGAGGATGAACTTTACACCCTGTTCCTCATGCCTCTAAACTCGCATAACTTGTCAAAATGTAGGGAACAGCAGATTTTTTTTTCGTGATTTAAGGTTCGGTCCCATAGTAAAAGTTGTTCATAATGATGAGTACAAGGACCCCTTAAGAAGTTTCCAGGTTTTGCATTTACATCTTGTTTATAGCAAAAGTGAGCACTAAGGAAGAATATTTGAAAATTCACCCTCCAGGGGTTAAATATTTTAAAAATTCAAGTTTGCGTTAAAGTTCGTAATTATAGCCGGTGGAGAAACCCTGTCGGACACGGCTTGTATAGTAATATTTTATTAATTTAACATAAGGCTTACTGTGAAAGATATGTCTACCTACTAAGCATCTCACAACGTATGTGGTTGCAAGTAGGTACCACCAGCACCCGTCTACCAAATAGTTTGTTCGACTGTACTTATTTACCTACTTCTGCTTATTGTTGCTGTCAAGTGAATTCGTTAGCACACTAATGGACGTTAATTAATATTGAATAGACTGTTCTTAGAGCAGTGTTGGCCTAGTGGAAACGGCCCCGACTGTGTAAATAATTTCATCACAACTGCTCTCAAAACGGCGAATGAAAACATCATGAGGAAACCGGCATATCCTAGAACCAAAAATTTGAAGACATGTGACATCTACCGACGCGCACTGGGCCCGCGTTGTAGATTACAGCCAGGGTTGCCATCTTTTTTTATATCAAATATAGTATTTTCCAAGCCATTGCCTGAAAAATATAGTACCTACTTAGAATGAAATATTTAAACCAATAATCAAACTAAAAAAATTTTTTTTTTTTTTATTATTTTATTAATTATTATACAATTTGGTGTGTTACAAACAAATTTAATTTTTTAAATACTTATTTTTTACTACTTTGAGCCTTTATTAAGGGTTACTTATTTTTTTAATAAATGTCTCATATTAAAGGCTCGTACAGACTGGTGCGATATCGCGGACGCGACGCGGCACTATTAGCACAATTTCTTTGTCGCTGCCTGTCGCGCCCGCGATATTGCGTGAGTCTGTAAGAGCCTTAACTAATAATTATTTATTGTTACAAAATACCATTTAGCTTTTATGAGATTATTAATACTCGACTGGCCCTATTGCGTTTATTTATAATATTTGTAGATACTTATAGAAATACCTATAGTATTTTCGCCTACTATTTATTTATTTTAACTTTAATTAACACGGCTAAACCAATTACATTAATTAAAGGCAGAGAGAGACACACACATAGAAAAGAAAATACAAAATTTAAAAATTCTGGTAAAAACATAAATAATAAAATAAAAAAAGAAGAAAATAAAAAAAAATTACAATACTTTCATGAATCCCTCTCACAGTAGGTAGTAAGTTACTATAGTTTGCAGTACTATATATATTTTTTTTTATATATAGTATTTAGGCCTCTAATATAGCAGGATACTACATTATAGTACGGTTGGCAACCCTAATTACAGCCCAGTCCCTCTCGAAGAGAGGAGGCCTGTGTCCGAGTAGTGGGAATAATTATTGGCTGATTAAGAGATTGGTCTTAGTAGACCATTGAAATTACCGTTTTTTGATTGGCAAAAGCAAATGACTGCTTGCGAACCCGAACAGTCAAAATAAGCTTGATTTACCTGCGATAAATTAAACTAAGTTTAAACTTAGACACCAACTTAATATACGCAAGGCTGTATTCATAATATGCTCAGCTAAATTTACAAGCTATTAGCAATTTAAATACAAAATGATCTAACATTACCAGCTGACAATGTTATATGGCTAGTGCCGTACCGCATCAATTCTCATTCCCTTGTGCTTTGCATCGACCACGTTGGAACCTCTAAAATGTCGCATACTTTTAAATTGTACTTTTAGACTAAAGCAGGGTCAGATAGGCAGTCGCTCTTTGCAAAATACTGGTGTTCAGCTCCATATGGTAAGACTGGAAGCCGACCTGAACATAGTTGGGAAGAGACAAATGACACCAAAGCAGTTAGTTCAAGAGTATCTCTATTGTCTCTGGTTTTATATTTGTAAATATTAATAACAAATTTACTAACTATTCCTGATTACAACATCTTAGCAGTCTTGGAAATTAATAAGTATCTAGTTTCAATATTCAATTAAATATCCTCACATTCATGCCTTGTAATTTCTAAACTAGCTGCTCTCCGAAACTAATTTCTTGTAAGAGCTAAGTAAACTCATTGCTACGAATTGAATTTAAATGTGTGAAAATGATATTGAATTTATATTAATATTAGTCTAATCTCTAAATGAAATAACAGTAAGTAATACAGAAGTGGCACGGATTACTAAAGTCGCCCGTCTGTTTCGAACTGTAGAACTGGGTGCGACTATAAAAATTACATTTTATGCGAGAATATACGTATTATAAATACCAATAGCAATATCTTATAAACTTATTAACTAAGAAATTGCCTAGTTGGATTGTAAACCAATATTTCCGATGGATTAAAATCATTTCTATAATGTTAACACTTTCACTGCTGAGGTAACGGGTCGGACCGGAGTCGGATTTATTTGTGTGTTGACATAAGACTGAATATTTTGAGTTCATCGGCTTAAAATGTCATAATAAATATTACTTCATAAATGTAATAATATGCATTTTTTAAACGTAAAATATACATCATTTGCGTTGATATGAAGTAAATCTATGCTAAAGGTTACGTACGTCTCGATATTTTAGAGATTGGTAATTCGTTTGGGAACCTCTAGCCAATGCATCGTAGGATAGATGTATTTGGAATTAGGAATGCGTGATTTCAAAATCGAGCCTTTCAATAGATTAACTTGGGAACGAAATTACTTTGACATACCAAACCGAATATTTAAGTATAGGTTCTTAGAATAAATATTGTTGTTATTCGATATTGAAGAAACCTCATCCATCAAAAACTCGAAAGAAAAAAAAGAGATCTCTCACGTAACGTTGCATTTCGGACTCGGTGTTACAAAACACGACAGTTATTTCGTCGATTGTTCGCGCGCTGTCAATTTCGCACGGGAACCCGAATCCGCCATTGTTTAAAACGTTCGGATGCACCGGGATCGAATTTCGTCACATTGGCCGTCAAGCATTGTTCAAGTCTTGCATATTTCCAGACGCGAATGTTGTGTCAACACGTTTGTTTTCATTGTTTCTCATTGTTTTGGCATGCTTTGTTTGTTGTTTGGAAGATGATCAGGTATTGTTGAATTCTTGATAGACGGTGGATGCCTCGGTGTAAACACGGGCGATCATGATGAGCTCATGTTTCCTTTCAACGTACACACCGTTCATTAGCTTGGCATGGTTTTCGCGATGATAACAATCAACATGCAAATTTTGCATTGCGTAATTGTCCTTCAAATATTTTACGTGTTTTATTCATTCATTAAAATTTACTGGCATTTGAATACGTTGTAAGTACTTACAACGTTGTATTTTTTTTTACATGGTACTACGTGCCCGAAAGAAGAGATCTTTCATTTCGATTTTAGTGGATGGAATTTCCAAACTATTTTTTTTTTTTTAAAACGTTGCCCCACACTAGGAATTTCTCCTGTATTGTGGGTGCGTTTACAAACATTTAAATTCACATACACAAACAGCCAGACCCGAAACAACTACTTGTAGGTCATACAAATATTTGTTCCGTGCGAGAATCGAACCCGCGACACGCAGCGCAGCAGTCAATAGCTTAACTAACTGCGCCAACCGTGCCGTATTGTGGTTTTGTTTGGCTAATTAAAACTTTTAATTCACTGTTAAGTGTTAATCTTTAAAGAGGTGAAAGTACTCATGATTATGAGCATCTTTAACTATAAAACCAACTCTGAAAATTGAAAAAAATATCTGCTTTTTCATACAAAAATGAAATATTTACCCGATCAAAATGTATGAAACAGCAGATAATATTTTGCTATTTTGTAGTTGGGCCCATAGTGCAAGTTGCTCCTATTCATGAATACTTTCACCTCCTGAAAGATTAACAGTGAATTAAAAATCACAGTGTATTTCAAGCAGATCTGTCACTACGTCCCTTTAAGTACCTATCAATAACATTTTGGTTATATCTTCATCAGTTTCAATTTCTTTTTAAGACTTGTTTCAAAAAGGCTTGGAACAGTCCCCACAAAACTCCACATTAGCCAGCGGTAGTACCAGCATGTCGCAACCGCGACTACGCAAGTACGCATGTCCCACGACGAACAATCGAACACTCTAACCATGTACCAACGTAACCTCAGTCGTGTACCATGCAAAGAATTAGCATACTCGCAGAACACCATGCCCACGCGCAGCACTGCCAATCCATCATATTTGCTGCTGTGTGCGTGCACGGAGCCATTTTAGTTCTTACCAATATAAATTTGCGGGGTTTGAAACGGGTCTCGCGCGATTTTCGACTTTTCTTTGTTGGATTTAGAAGTTTCGGGTCTCTTTCGCTGGCTGGCTGGTTCGAGGGTTGCAATAGGAAAGCTAATGGCGCGCGTGTATCTACACAGTCATCGTGGTTGAGCTGGAACGATTTTGCCTTGTTGGACGTCAAAACTGAATTAGCCTGCTTGGTTTTAGTATTTGGGGCATGCGATGGGTCTCAAATCCAGTCTTTTGAGCTGAGTAACTGGCATCCAAGGACAGTTTTACCTACTTTTATTATTATAACCCTTTTAGTCGGACAAACATAAAGTGTAGTTAGTCTCGTATTTAGCGAATGTTCATGTCTTGCATGTCCGTTTGCCAGTCGGCAAAGGCCTCCTCAACCTTCTCCATTCCAGCCCCATGTTGTTCCAGCGACCTGTCTGTTGTCATAATACCTAGTATTACTACTTCGGTACTTAATTAATTAACGTATTATTAGCATTCGAATTTATAGGAGTATCAAATACTAATGCACTGCCTCCGTTG
The DNA here is from genome assembly GCA_948098905.1 of Tiliacea aurago. Lineage (NCBI taxonomy): Eukaryota > Metazoa > Arthropoda > Insecta > Lepidoptera > Noctuidae > Tiliacea > Tiliacea aurago. The sequence goes on from OX402585.1 coordinate 24,978,247, forward strand.
TCTATTACAGGATAGAAGATACCAAGATTCAATGACATTTTGTAAACCTCATTGAGTTACCGTTGAATGAAAATGTTTGATATATAATCTTATGTTGACTATTTCCAGATTTTGTAACTAGCTATTTCTTGAATCCATAATTGTATGTAATGAATAATTATGTATGTAAATATTGTATGTGACGGCACGGTTGGCGCAGTGGTTAAGCGATTGACTGCTGCGCTGCGTGTCGCGGTTTCGATTCCCGCACGGAACAAATTAACAACAACTACTTGTATGACCTACAAGTAGTTGTTCCGGGTCTGGCTGTTTGTGTATGTGAGTTTAAATGTTTGTAAACGCACCCACGATACAGGAGAAATTTCTAGTGTGGGGCAAAGTTTAAAAACAAAAAAATATACAATATTATTCAGCTATTAATAAGAATGTAATTATTAGCATATCCGCGAATCAATGTGATTAAATAATGATTATGTTGACACCTTCCATATTTGGTCTAAACTGTCTTTGCCCATTGTCATTGTATAAATTATTATTAAAATATACTGTTATCATTACTTTGGTCAACGCACTAAGAGTCGTTTTAGTTATGCCAAGTTTCTGATCATTCTTCATTTTGGTTCTTCTCTTAAACGCAACTAACGCGCGGATCAAAGGAATAGCAAACATTCTTGAAGAAAAAAGAAACGCTAAATAACGTAAACCCTTCACGCGTTTTTTCTAGACTATCTCAGTTATTTCCAATCAGCTGCAAGTGGAATTCCTAGGCACAGGTGTTCCATACCTGGTAGGTATCACGGAAAACATACCAGGTATAGAGTTAACGACTTCCGGATGGCATATTAATTAATTGCTTTCCTGATACATAATTATTGTGGCTGGGCTTGCTGCCTTGTTTCCTAAGAACCTTTATTACTAAATGGTGGCTTTAATGACTTATTTGACTTGATTGAGGACGGATTAAATTCACACATTTTGTATGCATAAGTGAGCTTCTCTATGATTTGTATGGTACCGTAAAACTGGGTGAATTGAAATGCAGGGGTGAATCGAGACGCAACTTTAAAATGGATTTTAACGTTGAAATATAATAATTTCTTTTTTAATTTCTTTATTTCTAAAAGCCAAATACAATTCGTCTATCTCAATCGAACATAATAAAAACAGCTAGATACAAAAACGCCATTAAATAAAGTACAACGCTATGCAGTTTTGAGACAGAGAGCACGTCTGTGTCTGTGCTAGTATAAACTGTGTTACAGACACAGGCGCCTTCCTCTACAGTTCGTTGACAATATGCTGCACTTTGTAGCAGTTTTGGTAAACATAAAACTTTGTTTAACTATTACGTACTTAACACTTATTAAAATTTATGTAAACAAGGAATGGGTGTGTGTGGTGTGGGTGTATGAGTGGGTATGTGTTGGGGGGGATGTGTGTAGTGTAGGTGTGTGTGTGTGTGTTTCGTATTATAAGTCAGTATAAAATATAGGGAGCAATTTAAATCTGTTTTTAGATGCGTTATCAATATTTTTTTGCAAATAGTTGTTCAGTCTCATCGTACGTTAGCTTTTGGAGAAAACTACTACCTACAGTTTTACATTTAATTTTAAGTAAAGGATATACGTTGCAGGTTTCGTGTATAATGTTATAAAGGTGGCTGCTAAGACACTAATAAGTTTACCTTATGATGAAAAAAACTAACTCGCCTAATTGTGAGGAGTGTGGAGTTGTGGAAGACTTACATCACTTATTAATGGACTGTATTAGTTATGGGTCTGATAGAAATGAAGTGTTTCGGGTGTTGAGGTTGAATCGACTTGATTTAGGCACATTCCATAAAGTTTTGTCTCAACCAAATGGTGATGATGCGAAGGGTCTGTTCAAGTTCATGGCCCGAATTTAATCCATAACAGTGCGTATTTTTTATTATAAAATCAGGGTACGATGGGACTGTCATACGCATTGCGATTATAAAAGTCCCTAAATAAATAAGAATAAAAAAATAAAATAAATAACCTTGAAATAATCTAGACTGTTGCCAATAAGGACACTTATTCGTTAGTTATAGCACAGGTAACACATTGTAGTCCTTTTTGGCAACAAAAGATATTATTTCAACGTTAAAATCCATTTTAAAGTTGCGTCTCGATTCACCCCTGCATTTCTATTCTCCCCGTTTTACCCGGTATGTTTTCTCTTCTAAAATAAGGAACTGATTTCTATGTAGTGCAGCAGAAAGGTAGCGCAGCAAAACTTCATGATTAAGGGACCACAGGGTTATGTCCAATTAATTTTTATGTGCGCCGCGAAGGACCAAATAAATTTTTAACGTTTGCTTCTCGGAGAGACACATAAAGAAAGAGAAGTCGGAAAAGTAAAATGGTATATCTCTGGAATCTACGGAGAAAAGGCTTTTTAACATGGAAAATTAAACACTGCACGCGGGCGGTGTCTTGAACATGAATTCATGATCACAGAGCAGCTGCTGCTCTGAAATAAATAAGATGCACTTTACGGTGCAACAAATAATTACGCCTATTAAACGGTTGTCGTATAAGTCTTGATTGTAAACGAATTAATTTAACATATAAAACACTTTTTATTAGCATTAACTGGATCACATAATATATTAGAATAAGACCAGTCTTAACTAGAGCTGTATCAATTTGGCTTTATTGAGGCAGCCTTTACAAATGTCTGTATCGACAATAGAAGACCAAAAACCTAACCTGAGGGCTTGGACAAAGTACCATTCTAGCAGCTCTATCTATGATAGAAAAGTCAAAAATATACGGGACTGACATGTATGACATAATGTCAATCCCGTTGAAAAGTGCTTTAGAAATGTGAAACGCTTTGAAAGCAAATCCACTTGCCGAAATACGACGACAGATAAAATATCACAACATGGCGCCAGGGTTAGTCCTATTTCGGAGCGAGAGTGTATTCCCGAGGTCGTCACCTCCTTCTGCAAAGGAGGAGGCGGAACGCGTGAGGGAGAGGCAAGGTTCGCGCCCTCGCGCCTCTAGTCGCCGCAGGAGACGCCCCGGGCGTCGGGAGTCGCGAGCCGATTTCCGGCCACTATAGTTTTCTTACTCTAAGAGTCTAAGGTATTCCTAGACAGCGTTTTTTGACACCGTATTGTCAAACCCAGGATGCCATAAATTTCATGACGGTCGTCACTGCGGCGTTATGTGGCGCTCACCGTGGAAACCGCGGCTTTACTGACCAGCCAAATTATTTGTAATTCTTGTATACAAAAGCTAATTGTCAGTTCATACTGTCATGGTTTATTAATAATGATAATTTGTCATTCATTGATTGTTTGCTTGGAGGCGCGTGTGTCGGCCTCGACGCCCACCCGTCATCTAATGCTAACTCAGCTATGTCCACAGATATTTGTCTTATGTGTTTAGTGGGTAGGTGACAAATGCTAATATACCGGTACTGTGGAACATAATTTCGATTATTGTAGGTCGAACAAGGTCTCAATTTTAACATAACTGACTGAGGATCCGGAGCTGATTTCGTGAACTAATAGTAATCGAATTATTGGAATAGTCTTGATAAATTTACATCCAAAAATTCTTTGAAGCATGTAATGCTTTTTAATTCCTAAACTAGACCAATTTGTAGCATTCAAGATTTTTATTCAAAGAAAATAATTTGAAGTACTCCAGCACGGTGGCTGCTTTTACAACATTCGTTTCTGTTGACCCTAAACCCGAAAAGAGGTCATTGTACTCATCATTTTGATATTTTTTTTCTATGGGACCAACTTTGAAATCGCGGAAAAAAAATCAGGTGTTTCCATACATTTGTGTTCACTTATATCGACAAAATGTATGGAACAGCTGATTTTTTTTTCGTGATTTCGAGGTTGGTACCATAGAAAAAGTTGTTCAAAATGATGAGTACAATGACCCCTTTTCGGGTTTAGGGTAAACAAATACTAATGTTGTAGATGCGTAAGCATGTACTTACACGGTAATAACAAGTCGGAAACTGGAAAAAAACTGATTAAAAACTTAAAAAAAATAAAAATGACATACATAGATAAACTCACGCCTTGTTCCCATGGGGTAGGCAGAAACTATAGAACGCCACCTGCTACGCTCGTACATCTGGTCATACACCCAAGCCGGTTGCTAGTACTACGCACTTGACCTTACCGAAGAACATCACCAATTCTGCTTTGTAAAATAAAAATAACCAACATACATGCCTCTCTAATACGTCGTGTAAGAGGAACTTATGAAAGTGTTCATGACTTCGAATTTACTCAGAAGATAGTTTTACATTTCGTTTTATGGCAGTCTTAAGGCTGTTGTACATGTTTAATAATGAAACAGGCGAGAGTGCGCATAAATTTAGCGTAAATTTCCTTTTAACGTCTTTATTTACGATAGGTACGTAATTTCATTTCGATTCGGTAGTTGCTCATTTTGGCGGGAGATTCCGCGTTTATTTTTTTTCTAAAAAATTTACAAAGAAGTCGAGGTTCTAGTGAATCTAGTGCTTATAAAGTTTTCTGAATTGTGAAACCTATTGTCACAATTCAGAAAGTGTATCTATTGGTTTTATTCATGAATTAAATATGCGAGTGTCAAGGGAAAGCACGCAATAACTTCTCTGAAAAATTGATTACCAAATTTTTTTTTTCTTTTTTAAACGGTTGGACACTAGCGACAGTCTTCCACTTGAAAAAAAAAAAAACTATTTTGTTGGCGTAGTGTATAATACCATATCCTTTTAAATAAATAACATTCCTTGTACAAAATAACTTCCCCTGCATATTAAAACCATTTTTCGTTTAATTATCACCATTTTCAACGCAACTTTATGTACGCGGAATAAACTTTTTAAAACATTATGCTCTTCACTGCGTACATTAAGACTTAAGACGTTTTTATTCGTACATTTATATCGTTTCAACAATTTAATTAATGATATTCTCTCTTTGCAGGTAAGTTATGCCGTTTTGGAACTCAACAAAGTCATTATGAGGTTCAGATTAAGTTTTTGCTCTCATTATGTATGGTAAGCAAGTGTTGATTACTATTTTAATGAGCATGTTAAAGTATGTTTAATGAAGTGTACTTTTTACCACTAATTTCAGAAAGTTTGTCTGTCTGTATGCCTACACAGACAGACAAACGTTCTGACAATGTTATGTCAACAGCTTATAGAAATTAATTACTTTTTCATGAAATCTTGACATTGGGGAACAAATCTAACTTAGAGAGATGTATTAATGATTGTAATGATTATAATTTTTTTAATTTATATCTGTTATAGTCGTGAATCATATTATTTTGATCAAAATACAACCTGAAGGCTTCTACAGACCGGCGCGACTCGCGACGCGACACAAAGGCACCGCTCGTCGTGCGAAACGCGGGGCCTTTGTGTCGCGCCGGTCCTGACCGGACCTGCAAATTGCAAAAAATCGTAAGAAAATTTGTATTTCGCGGCGTACAGCTGCCGATTCACCTTAATGAACTAATAAGCAGTTTTAAAAGTTACTCAATGACGATAGCCTATTATAATTATGACGTTCATAACGAAGGTTATTTAACAATAACGCGATACAGAAAATATTGTGAATGAGCTGTTTGTCCTTACACGATACCCCTCGGTAAGACTGGTTGTCACACTTTTGGGCTTCTTCTACCCATACCTACCCGTAACGACTGTCAAAATTCTACAAATGACAGCCGGGACCAACGGCTTAACGGGATGCGCTAACGTAGCCCGCGAAATTCAAATTTACTTAAGATATATCCTGATACAAGTCTGTATCAGGGCCTCAAGTCTGCTGTTACAATAGTGTCAGAATGGCCGATCATTGATTTCATAATTGTTGATTTTGACAAGTTTGGTAATCTACTATTATAATGGCGTCATTATGATTTTCCAATGGTCGGCCACTGACAGTACATTGAAAGAAATTGCATTTATTGGTAATCTCGTACATAATGACAAATGAATTACATTTCTACTAATGGGTTTATAATAATGGCAATACGACAATGCCATTATAATAACACAATTCTATTACGAGATCATTGACCGACCAATGATTGACCATTATGAATTTAGCAGATTACGAACTTTTAGCAAAATGACAATGGGATCGTGTTGGACTGACTGAATTTATAAAAATAGCAGACTTGGGCCCTTGGTTGTATGCCTTGTATGTTGATTAAAATATGATTCGCGGACGTAACAAATATGGCTTTACAGAATTATAATCATTAGCAACCTGTTACTGACCTGAAAATTGCAAAAAAAAAAGAAGAAAATTTTAAGTTCGCGACTGACGCTTGCGCCTTGACGTGCTTTCCCAGACACGGACGAGTCTCGAGTCTCGATATGTAACATAATGGATGGGCACCCATCCACGAACCTACCGCGGCAAGCGTAGCCTAACCTTCCATTCGCCCTTGCGGCTATTATCATTTAACCACGAGCCCCTGTCGAGTAGCTGTTTGTCCATAATAAGTAAATATTTCGCTCAATTTCGGTTCTAACATTATTTTATATCTGCTAATCGAAACTAAACAGTAAATAAATCTAGCGTCAAATTTAGCATACGTAACGGATTCCATATTGTCCGATACCGAAACCGGTTGCATATTTTCGCAACCTGTATCCATTTTATTAAGCAGCTTCTGTCACTCTCATTAATAAAATGGACGAAATTGGCTCTTTTACATGGTTGAACTTTAATTAATCAGTATAAATTACTGTATGGAAACAACATGACACATGTTATGTTGTAATGTGTTTTCGTAACAAATGCAAGGCCCAGATAGAACTGTTTAATTATAATTAGTGTTCTGTGACCATGGCTGCGCAATTGCGCATGCGCAGCGTCGGCGTTTAATCTGTAAAGGCGTTCTTATGTCACCACCGACTAGCAAATATATAACGGCTTACGGATTCGGTTAAGCCATAACTGTTATATTTTATTTGGACTCAAATAAGAACAAAATATCAATAAATAATACGGTTGAAAGTCAGACCATCTGTGTGGCATTCATTTGACAGTTATAAATACGCATGGAGATTGATTATTTTTTTGCTATGTTCCGTTTTTTTTTGCTTCTTGTTACGGAGGCAGAGATTTGACAAATAACAACGATGGGTTTTTTAAGGCAGTAAAATATCTTACTCTTAAAAAACCCGATCAAAAATTATTATCCTGCTTGTTTTAATATTAGTCAATGCAATGGTTAAAGACACTGTGACAAATTGAATTCTGACTATAGCTATAGTAAAACTTAAGCTTTCATGAGTTATTAGTAGTTAGTACTTTCATCTAACATTGTATCCATAAGCATTAGGGCCTAAATTATTCACGCATTTCGTCATACTCCCTTATCTCAACATAATTCCTTAACTGCTCGAGTTAAATCACCGTCGTCGGTTACAAATTCAGCGACATACCTACTTAACTGTAAACTAATTTAAATTGAATGTAATCATTATTCATTGAAAATTGCATAAACTTTACAGACAAGTTGAAACGGCCATGTCGTGTCCAATAAAAATTAAACGTGACAATTTCCACAGTGTAGCACGCTTGTTTATTGAAAAACGTGTTTACAGTGAGCATTTCAAAATTGTTGCTACCCTTTTATAGAAATAGTCGACAATCTTAGAACTTGAGGTGTTGATGGGATCTGTAAATATTTAACACCTACTTTTAAGGTGCTGGCCGAAAACAAATAAAGTAAAAAAAAGTTATTTGTCAAGTTACGCGCGCTGTCAACGTGACGTTTGATTTCCCACCAACGCGTTGCGTCTCGCCCACGGTATCTGATGCTTCTACTTTCGGATCCAACGGGACGGCTCCTTGTCAAATGCATCAGGTATTTTAGCGTATTATGATGTAAAATGTCGTGACACCGATAAAAATGTGACATAAAGAGTGTATTTTATCTGATTGTGGACGTACGAATATAAGTTGCATTTGTTAATTCCTCTAGTCCATAAAACATGGAGCGTAGATTGTATCTGGACATAAGTTTTCGGTGTAACAAGTTTGTATGTTTTAAGTCGGTACGCGTTTTGCTTTTCTGTACTTAAATTCTTTTTTAAAAGTATCGCAGGTGTCTTTTGCTACATGTACAAGTTGTTTTTTTTTTATTCAATAAATCAAGACGGCTTAGGTCATTACGTCTCCTTGGCGCAAAAAGAACGCATCTGTAGGTAGCATGTGGCCAAGTATAGATGATCATTACAAGTATAACCAGTACTGGGTCATTTGCTAATCTCTCCATGTACGTACCATTTGGTCGAGGTTAACTAAGAGGCTTTATTTAAAATTGAAATGAACACAAATAAAGTAAAAGATGCTTAGAAATAAACTCGTATTAAAAATCCTAATAGATTTCGGAACCAAAGTACCAAAAAGTATTGTGCTGACGCTGACCATTGAATGTTTTACTCCTGTCGTTAAGCTCTATCAAGCACAAGACAAACATTATATTCTGCCATAAATCTTACGTGTATGACCGGAGAACATAAAACACGCCTTCAAAGTAACTCTCGTATGAGTTAAGAGTAAGACAACCCAACTCGCTGCGAATTACCTAAAAAGGCTGGCCAGGAAATTACCACATCGTAAATAATTCATGCATTTATTACTCAATCATGTCTGTGCAACGGTGAACGTTTCAGTGGGGCGTTATTTTTTGTGCGTGTCCCGTTTGTGTCGGGCCGTTTTTCTCTAGACATTGTCCTGTCCGTTCCGTCGGAACCGATGTGCAGCAGAATGAGATGAGTCATGCTCCCCGGACCACTGCGTTGACAGATTCAGTTTAGTTCAGAAACTCCCGGCCCCGCACATAACTTTAAAGGCATAAATATTTCGTAAGTTCCATGTTTAAAATCTGTAACGGTTCTCCAAATCGTCACAGTGACCTGACGAAAAAGAGCAGAACCGACCGGTCACGGTTAACTGTCGTCACAGGTGCGCCAACGTTCACTTTCAATCAAGATGCTACGATTTATTTTATAGTTTTAAACTACTTTGGGGCCGTGAAACGGTCGATACAGGGCCGGATTTAGAGGTGTGGAGGCCCTAGGGCAACTAAGAAGTGGAGGCCCTGGGGCAACTAAGAAGTGTAGGCCTATAAAAAATAATGAGAACAGAGAACAAAAAAACAACTTCTTGTGAATGTGAACATTTTTTTCTTTGATACACAATCAATCTGCCCGCCTTTTCCCAACTATGTTGGGATCGGCTTCCAGTATAACCAGCTGAATACCAGTATTTACATGGAACGACCGCCTATCTGACACCCACAATACGATACCCCTTGGTAAGACTAGACTGTTGTGAAAGTTCTTTGATCCACAAAGGATATATTAAAAATAATCAAATTGTGGAGGCCCCTTCTTTGTGGAGGCCCAGGGCTAAAGCCCCTGTTGCCCTACCCTAAATGCGGCCCTGGGTTGATACCCATGCTACTTAACTGATCATTCGATTTATAATTTGTGCGTATAGTCGAGTAGGCAGCAAGGTAACATAGAATTTTTAACTCGTAAGTCTAAAATTTGTAAGTCCTTAGCATTTTGTTATTTCGACCCGCTATAGTACCTGTTTTTTAATTAAGAAAGAGTAGTCTGCCATAGTTCGTGAGATGATACCGCGTAGAATAGCGGTCACGGCCTCGGCGGAAAAGTAAAAAATAAACGTTGCTTTTAAACCATCATTCGTAGTCTTCATGATTAAATAATTTACAACCATGACAAAGTAACCAAACGAGAAATATTAAATATGAAATGTTTTATTATTTTAATCAAAACATCTTTGTAACACGATTATGTTAGTCGAGTTGTGTGACTTGCATTCGTCCTAGTTTTTTTTTTCTGCGAAATGTTCGTGACATTAACATAATATTCCACCTCGATTTACATATTTATATCAAGGGTAGCTAACAGTAAAGTCTTGTTTTTAAGAACTTCAACATACCGGTTTAAACAAAAAAAAAATATAGGGTGGTCCGTTTGTATGTAAATTCGAGTGATATTTAAATATCTAAAGTGACAAACATAATAAATTAGGATGTATAATGTCGCCGTCGTAATTTCAAGTTTTTAGGTGGCATACCGGTGCAATGTCAGAGGATCTTTATTGTTTTTTAATGTATATTCATCTACTTACATTAACAAATTGAGTTATCAATTCGGTTTTGAAGTATTTATTGACATAAGAAGACATTTAATTGCGTCGAACTGGTCTACGGTCGTATTATGGCATGGGAATCGGAATTACGGGGTTCATTTACTTTATTTATGAGTCAACGGATTTATGGGCTTTTAAGTTTTGGGCAATAATATTGAAATTCAGCTATTATCGTTGATTTTGATTTATCATTGCTGTCTATTGAAGTTACCTTAATAATTCCTGACTTACTAACTAACTTGCTATAGTTATGTTCTGTAAGATTTGGTTCAAATACAATATATCGAATGGATCTAAATTAGCGGCATTTCCTTAATGAATAAAGCAACCATCAATATTGTTCAAAGCCGCGTAAATCAACGATAAATTAAATAACAGAGGATGTCATTACCCGATACCCGATGACGAAGCCTCCTAATGAAAAACTTCCAAAGTACTCGTATCCTTCATAAAGCTGAATGAAGAAGTGAATTTATGTCGTCAAACGAGTTTCCTTGGGGTTACTGATCCTAGGATCCCTTACAGGACTAGCTCCCATGTGGTTTATTGCTTTCACAGACATCTGTCCTACGTTTTGTTATTGTGTAACTAAATCTATTAATCCCTAAAAGGTGCGCGCAGACCGCCCGAGCAAAACAAGTCATAAAACACCTTATTAGGGAGCCAGGTCTTAGACACTCGACTAACATGTGCCCAATAGTCAGGCCACTCACTAATCGACTAATTAACTCAATGTTTTAATATAACCGCGTTTAGAAAGTTGTTCCGTGTGGGCGAATGTTTAACATATATGTATGAAACTTGAAATTTAACGATGTAATAACATGAAGTGCTAGACAAGCTATTCTAAGTAAAACCGAAATTTGTGATAACTTAATTTGAATAATAATACCACTAAAAAGAAAGCCAGTGCTGTTTATTGCCGCAATTGATGAAGCCTATATTAGCATTAATTAGTCGATTATTAGCGACTAGCTGCATCTGGTTAGACTGGAAGCTGACCCGGGTCAACATGGTTGGGTAAAGGATAGGCAGATGATAAGTTGATTTTTAGCGATTTATTAATCGATTATGAACGTCTTAATTATTTTATTACACTGATTATACCTAAAATATGGCAAAATATGTAAATAGATGACGAAACCGATTAAATTTTTTCGATGAAGAAAACAAGAATACAGGGAATATTTCCACTTATTAACGCACATAAATACGACTTTATTTTGCGTATGTAAGTTGTAAAAACGAACTTGTTTGTAACTACACAATTAGTGCGAGTACATAAAAACTAATTGACTTAATTAAGATAGCTCGGTACCGATATTACAAGTTACTCCATTAGTAAGATGTCGCATCACTACTGAACTTGTTAGTCGATTCTCGCCTAACACTCGACAGTAATCGTAACAGCGGCCATCGATAGTGGTAATCGCTACACGTAATATGTAAGCTACTACTGCCGGTTTGCCCGTTTATTTACAGCGCAAGTACATACCGAAGTAGATACGTACGTTTTTTTCTTTATTTCTTTTTTTCAAGCACTTTAATAAAATAAACAGCAATATATTCCGACCATTTTTTTAGTAAGTATTTACTACAAATACAAAAAAAAAACTTTTTATATAAATTACTTTTTTTTATTATAAATGCGACTTTTCGTATGAGACTGCGGTCCCCAATGTAGCGGCATCAACATCGCCACATGCGAACTACGCGTCACACTGACGTCACGCAAATCCTGCATCGCGCAAGCAAAGTTTACCACGCAACTAGCATATTATTATATACAACGTCCCGACATCAAACGTCGGGCAGTTGCCCACCAGACACGACACCCGTCTGGTCGGAGGATCCTCCCTTTTCTATGGTGGATGAGTGAACTTTACACCCTGTTCCTCATGCCACCAAACCCAATACATATACTCGCGGACCCCCAAGTTAAGAAACACTGCTTTACAACATCAGCCTTCTTGGGTTTATGGTTAAACATCTGTTCAAAGATAAATCCATGGAATGTTTCTTCTTAATCAGTCTAAAAATGTAATGTTTTCCTATTCTATTAAGACCCTCTTGCGTCACAAATCACTAATCACATTTAACGCTAAACGAATTGAGAACATCGTTCTGTTTCTGTCAATTCTTTGAAGATAATAGAGGAGTGATGTTTTAAATACGGTTTAGCGCTAAATAAACGTGTTTAGTAATTTTTTTGTGTATAGTGGTCCTAAGTTAACTCAGTAATCAGTATTACACTATTCTACAGCTCAAAAAAATAAATTAAAAATTCAGCAATGTCTTGGCGATTTAAACTACCAGATTAATTGATTAAATTCAATGCATTAAAAACATCTCTACAATTCATACGGCTTCTGCACATCCTTATCTTCACAAAACGCTTATAAACCGACTCCATTAAAAGTGCAGCCACCGGTTAACTGCGCGTACGCATCAATACTTTGTTTTAATTGTCCGATTTATATCTGTAACTTGTGCTTATGATACGAGAAATTAGCACCATATCCTACGGGTAAGCGGTTTGTCGCTTGTGTCGCTTTCGAAGATGAGCTGACGATATTTCTGAAGCAGAATTATTTTTAGTGTGCTTTTATTCGGAACTTCTTTGATATTCGTTCCAGCTTTAGTTTTAGCTAAAAATATTATATCAATTTAATAAATAGTGCCTCTACGATTAATAGGTAAGCAGTCAACTTAACTGACTAGCAATCTTTTATTCACCATAGCACGAGTTATTGAAAAATCTTCCTGTCTCAGAAGAATTGCCGCTTGAAAGTTACACTGAAAATCTACATATCTACTGAGAATTTACCACTATCTATATCCTACCTATATCCACTGCGCTAAACTTCGATCAACTTAGATTTCCGATGATCAAAAACGGCCGGAAAAATAAGACCACAAATAATGTGGTCTTATTTTGCAACATAGTTTTTTCAACCTTATTATTGCCAGGAAATTATGTATTTTTTTCCATAAATATTTTTGTTCTTTATTTAAAAATACGTTTACTTTTCAATCGAAGTAGGTTGTAAACATATTACAAACGATAATAATTTTTATGTTTTGAATGTTAAGGTTTATAATCAAGTTATATGCAATCGCGGCCACTTGAGCGATGTGTTTTTATTCCTAATCCCTAATCTAGTGCTATGTTGATTATTGTTAAATTAAACCTAACTTAAGAGTTAGGTTACGTTAGCTACCGAGTAATGTTACGTATCTCTGTCGCCTCGCTTCAAAACTGCGGGCACGACCTTAAATGGAAATGAACCAGGAATATTTATGAAAACACTGACGTTCTATTTGTATCGCAACAATTTACCTGTATTTATATACAATACAGAAACCTATTTTAGCTCTAAATGGTACATTTGAAAGTACATTTTGATATCAGAGTTTGCAATCAACTCGGCAATTCGGATGTTAATTTTAACGAATATTATTGACTTTATTTTGAACTTAAATTGATACTTAATTATATTCTATTTAAATAACATAACAACATCATGACTGTTCCCCCCTAAGGGTTAGGCAGAGGTGTACCTATATTAACACTCATATATCGCCAGTTATATTTAAGTCCCATGTAATAGGGGGCGAGCCTATTGCCTTCAACCGGGCACAAATCCAGACTACGGGCTGAAAAAGCCCACTTTGTCCGACCTAGAAATTGAACCAAGGACCTCATGCTCAGCAGGAGCGTTTGCGTCCAACAACGCAACTAAAGCAAATCGTATTAGTTAAGAGGCCGGCCGATGGATGCGTAGTTCATACAAACGTAATACCAAAATAATTTGTAAATCAAACATATTCTTAAGGTAGTGTGTCTTTATTCCGATTGGAATACAGAATATCTAGGTTCCCAAATATATATTTTGAATGGACACTGATTTAAACAAGAGTTGTGCAAAAAAAAAAGTTTTCTATAGAAATTTTAAATTCCTCATAATTATTTCGTACCTATATCGTTGTCCTTTCAAGATATATATTTGGGAACATAGATATTCTGTAATCCAATCGAAATAAATACACACTACCTTAAGAATATGTTTAATTTACAAATTATTTTGGTATTACTTTTATGTGAACTACGTATGCTAGGCGCCCCTTAGCTTTTTTTATGTCAAATTCTTTTGTCACTAAACCGTTGCCGTCTCTCTTGAGGAAACTTCCTTATTTCTCGCGATAAATAGTAACTAACTGTCTTTCTTTAATTACCAAGTTTCTGCTATACCCAGAATACCAAACAACCAGGAAGATTTATTTTCGCAATTTCAGCATGTTAGTAGAGTTCCTAGAAAATTCGCTGAAACCTAACCTATTTTAATTGTGCTAGACTTAATGCTAGCCAGATGTTGCGACTGTTTTCTCAGAAACCAAGTTCCGCATAGACATGTGCAGGGCATATTTTAGGTCTGATGGAGGACCAAAGGAATACTTACTAGATTATAAAATAAATTATACATAACTAACGAAGGTTGGTCTTAATCATTATCGTAAAAAAATATTACAAATTTACTTCCAAAAAAAGAAAATGACAACATCCTTTATTCCAAATTCAAAACAGCTTTTTAATTTCTTCTGTCAATGTCATACAGTCAATAAAACAACACACATGTGACGTGACTTTTAACATCAAAGCTCATACCTTAACTTAGATTTTTTGAGCCGTCTATTTTCATCTGAGCCATCAATCTTTGTTCCTCCCCCCTCCCTCCCTCGCTGCACCTGCGCTGCGCTTGCGCATCTTTATTATTAGACGTCGCGACGCGCCGGTCGTTGACCCCGGCGACCTGCTTACCGAAATAAATCGTGCACACGTGCCAGTCAAGCTTTTGTCAAGCTTGCAGAATTCTAGGGTTGGTTAAATAGTAGCTAATTTAGTGTGACTTACTGCTAATTTCTAGGCTTTTTATTTGCTTGGCGGTTGAATGATTCTCTCATTCGTCATTCAGTCTCATTGTCAAAGACATCGCGGATTTTTGAGATTATTTTTGTAAAATTCAGAACCGGAAGATCACAAATTTAATCAATTTATTATTATCAAAATTAAAACACTATGCTGTCACGTATAATATATGTAATTTTAAGCTTCAGCGATTTGTAAAAAACCTTATTTATCAGAATTTAAATCGATATGATCTTGGAATTTATTTAGGATTGACAGCGTATCGATTACTGAAATAATTTCTACAGACAAGGTAAATTTCCCACTTACCCATTTTGTTAACGAAGTACCTAAAGTAGGTAATTTAGGTACTTCGTTAACGAAATGGGTAAGTACTTACATGTATGGAACAGCAATTTCTTTAACACATAGCAATCTTGGCAAAGTTTAGACTTTAGATGCTGTCCGTCTTTATGTATTTCCTCATTACCGTTCGTTTCTATACCGAAGTGCCGGAGCTTGGGTTCGACTGTTTATCGACTGCAGATTGTGTGATGTGAACGTCGCTTTGGAAAATTTAGTATGGAAGTATTACCTACAGCGTGTGAGGTGAAGAGCCAGTCGAAACGCGCAAGAAGGATATTATTGAAGCTCCCTTTTAATCGCTTTCAGTGGTCATCATAATCGGGCCTGAAAAGGAAGAACATCGTAAGCGACATAAATTAAAATTTACAGGAGAGGTTTTTTATTGATTACTTTATTGATTTTATTTAATTATTTATTGTAAAAGTGAAATACCTACATTATGTCGCTTACGATGTTCTTCCTTTTCAGGCTCGAATTATAATCATAATAATCAGCCTCTAAAGTTTCCATTAAATACCTACTGGGACACAGGCCTCCTCTCGGTGAGCGGAAGTGGGCCGTATCCACCATGCGGCCCCAGTGCGGGTTGGTATATGTCACATGTCTTCGAATTATGTTCTTAGCTAACTTTCAAGACCTTGTATCCTGCTTATGCGTATGAAGTTTCATTAAAATCGGTTTAGTGATTTCGAAAACAAGGGCTTGAAAGTTTGTATGAAATGCCGTACGTCGTAAACGTTCTTAAGCAACTCTGTAATATTAAAATTGATCTAACAGCAACACTAAATATCACCAGGATGTACGGCTGATTACACAAAAAAAAAACTAAACTGCAGTTCTATTCCAGTTGACTAATCCCAACTCCGGACACAAATAAACTCATTGCTTGCAATTCAGAACATAGTCCAGACGGAGAAATAAAACAAAACCGACGGAGCACGTCTGCTACCCGTATTGATCTGTCTGCTAAACTTAGGTTAACATAGTGCACCCAGACAGTGGTATAGCTACTTGTGTAATATGGCTTCGGCTGAGCGCGAATCGGATCGATACAGAATGCAGAAATTCAAATTGAGAATGTGAGTTTGTTTTTCTGGCGATTTGAAAATGGAAGGAGGAAGCTATTTTAGTATGGCCAGAATAAAAAATATGACAGGGTATTGAACCATAGACTGGATTAGTGGATATTACCTAATACAAAGTGCTCATCTAGAGAAATATTTTATTTTATTCGTGTGAGATTATCTCCAACATAAATCTTAAATTACAATGACCGAACGTTGTGAAAACGTCACATCATTCGCGAATTACACAGTTAGATGCAGTTGCTAGACTCAGAAATCTAAATAGATTATAATCAATTGTCAAAATTTAGTCTGCCAGTAATCAAATGCCTGGACTAGACTGGTAATAAATCAGTGCGGTCAAACAGTAGCCAAATTAGTTGTGGAACTACTGTTACTTTAATGCACCATAAATTGAATATGGACGAAACAATAAATTATTATGATGAATGCAACGTCAGGGTTGCCAACAATAGCAGGAGTTATTTTCTAATTTTCCCTATTTTATAATAAACACTAACAGTTTTATAAAGATAACAATACTAACAATAAAATGTTCCATTTTCAAATAATGCAATCTGACACTACTTAAAAATAGAACTGGCTACATCACTAAAAAAAGCGCTGATATTTTTAAAATAGAAATGAAAAAAAAAAATGGAATGCTAACGCAATGCTAAACTGTGGGTTCACAATACGATGTGCAGAAGACAATACGACGATAAATGAAAGGATTGAGTATTTTGAAACTATCAAATAAATCCTAAAATCGAATATAATTGTGAATGTTTAAACAAACTGGATGGGTAGACTATGGGTTTTGCCAATCTGTGACTAGCTATAATGACATAACTATTGGATATATTTAGTTGATTTTTAGGGTTCCGTACCAAAATGGTAAAAAGGAACCCTTAAGGTGAGTCTGTCATGTCTGTGGATATCTCAAGAACTACTAATGCTATCAACTTGAAATTTAGAATAGTTTTAGATTTGCCCAACTATTTTGCAAGGAAGAAAAAAATATATCTTTTTTGCAAAAGGGACCGAAAGTCTTAAAAAATTAAAGTGGGGTTACTAGGGCATATGGGGTATCGTATGAAAGAACGCTGTTTGCACATTCTTAGGCATTTATTTTTTATTTTTTAGGCAGCATAGTTTCCGACTTTTGATGAAAAATGAAAAAAAAAATACCGTTCCCACCCCCTTTCTCCGAAGTTTGCAGAGATAAAAACCTGAAATTATTTTATATGATAGAAGTTTATACAAAGATTACAGGAAAAATAAAACGATGTCTCTAAATAGCACAGTTTTTCAGAAATCATCAACATAATATATTCGTACGGACCCTCGGTGGGCGAGTCCGACTCGCTCTTGACCGTTTTTTTTTTATACAGACTGGTAACGGTAACGTCATTAGTTATACGAAGTTTATTTTTTTTGTCGTATTGTCTCAACCTTGTATAATGTTGACTACAAAACAATATTTTATGTGCACTTACAACAACTTATTCGCTACATATCCTTCTTACACACGTTTTCAAGTAAAATAGCTAGGCACACGGAGTTGGCAGTTAAACGAGAAATACTCAGAACCGTTTTACAATAAAGGTATAAAATGACGTGACGATATAAAATAAAGGGTCAACTTAGTGACCGCAGTTTTATTAGTAGGAACGTTCGCTGTATAACTGCAAGATCGATTTCTTATTGTTTGAAAACTTATACAGGACTTGCAGAGGTGGAGGGGTTAAAATTACACTGTTTGTATGGTTAACAATTCAAAGATAGTGTCATGTTTTTTTTTTTTAATCCGCTGTATAATTTTAGTATTAAACGCTAATTAGTAGGTAGATTAGGTAAATATAGGATTTGGTAGATTGGGTCAAAGTATTTTGAAGTTTTTCACACATTGAATATTATTATTATTGAATATATCTTTGTCCTTTATACATAGTAAAATTTTGTAAATATTTAAAATCACAACTTTGTTTAAAAAATATAATTTGTGACAAAAACCAGCATCTAAAATTCTAAACATTTCCACTCTCATGCTGCGCCCGCGCCGCGCACCGCCGGTGTACACACACACGAACACATCACTATCTTTAACGAGTCCAATCATGAAATAGCCCGTTTTTTACACTTCCCGGTACTCCATGTAAAACGGTTTCCTAGAATAACCGTATTGCAAATGCAGCCATATGGCCTAAAGATAAGGTGCGCTCGAACCTGCGCGAGAGTGGCTGTCAACATGTTAGTAAAATAAATAAAGTTGTCGATTTGTGAACTGTTTTGTTTACGAAACTGTGGACTGCGCTGTGTATGTAAACATGTGTTGTGCAACGCTACATGTTTTCTACGGGCCACAGACTAAAATAAAGTTGATTGTTAAAATCTATTTCAAACTGGTCAATAATATACGAGCGGATACGTTATCGATACTATTGTTATTATTTATCACTACTGGTGAAATGACTCGTGCACACACACTCATAAACCTACCAAACAGCCGGTCTGTTCTGCTAACATCTCACCGTGAAAACATTTCATTCCACCTGATGCCTAGGGGATTACCACATTACCACGTATTCTGTGAAAATCTCACCATTGATAGTTGACACCATTGACAGTTGTCATTGTCAATGGTGTCAACTGTCAATGGTGAGATTTTTCCAGAATAAGTCGGCTGCTACACATGCAAGTACGTTAGTACGTGCAACAGAAACTTGATCAAAACACATACACACGTTCGAAAACATAAACAATTTTCCTAAAATAGTCCGTTTACAAAGTTTCCCAACGCTGCATTGCATCGTGGATAATCTGATCTGTTTATATTAACCCAAAAACAATGAAGTAGGTCGAATTTTATGATGTGATGTTGTTATAGCTGTAATGGCTATACTGTTACATTTTTGATGCACTGATTTTGATTTAGGTCATTCTTCATTCTTCAAATGTGTTTTTCTTGGCACATTATTTTGATTGGAACTTTTAATGTCTTTTGCTAAAATAATAGACAGTTAATTTACAAATCATGTTTTTTTTTCCAAAAATAATTTTCTAATGAATGACTAAATCTTGTTTTTCTAATGTACCCACGTTCGACGCCCCTACAGGCGCCACAGTCTACATGTCAAAATTCACACCTGCGCCACAGATTAAATAAGTTACCTGTTCGATGACAGGTTGCTTGCTGAGAAGGGTAGCCCTACAATAAGGTAGGGTGGAGTCGCCCTTATCCGTTTACTAATAGCAAAAAAAACATACACAAAACGTTTACGGCCAGACCCTTCAAGCTCCCGAAACTGGATACATTTATTCCTCCTTTCAGCTGTCAAATCTTATTTTAGCTACCAACGTGATTGGATATCTGAATGAACAAAAGCAAATCTCTTGACATTTATATGACAACAGTTTATATTTAGAAACCCATGGCATAGACAATCCCGGAACATCACATTTCAAATCAAGAACTCAATTTTTTCATCATCTAATGCCAGTACAAAACGGCATCGACTCAATAACAGGCACGCTGTACCCACTAACCATGGAGAATGATACCATTCCATTGATTAATCTATAATCGAGTGTATGCTAATTGAACTAATTATTTACAGTGCAAGCTAACGGTGTAGCTCACGGACGTACATTGTGATCAGTTGGACCGGAACATAACCGCGGTAAACTAATTGGCGAGCATTGTTCCATGGTATATGGACGGCAAAATAGGGTTGGGTGCAAGAGTTTAAATTTTAAATAGAGGGTTAGGGTCTAATTGTCCTTTAAATATTGTGGTGATAAAGTGGATGATCTAGGTGGAATATTGGGGTTTCAAACAGAGAAGCGTAGCCTTCTTCTGTTAGACTGATGATATGATGAGGGTTATGGGTTGTCAACGGTTACTGACCATTACTGTTTAATTTGGAGCACTACAGGGAAATACTCTGTGTTCGCCAGGGGACGGTGGAAAGCTGATACGAACTGGAGGAACAATGTTATTAATAAAAAATTAAGAATATTTTTTTTAAATAAAATACTTGTTTTTTCTTTTCGATGCCTTTTCATGCAAAAACAAAAGTCATTTAATCAAACTAGGTTTTTCAATCAGCACTTTTTGAACGCCAAAATTAAATGAGACAGTCCCCCACACGCCCGCCCTTCACCACTTCCAAATGCTTTAGCTGGGATGAAGAACTATGCTTATTTATTTCTTAGACATTATTTACAACTAATAATCATAGTAGGTGTGGGTGCATAATCAACTCTGTATTACTGCACGTTTTTACGTGCTACATACAGCACGACGTGGTTACAAGATCACGTAAAAGTGCGACGTAGATTATGTTGATTACATAGTGCAGATGTAGTAAGTATAGTTATTTAGTTAAAACTCATTTCATTAGTCTTTTAGTAGCGTGCAAGGTTGCTATTGGCGAGGTCATGGTTGTGGTTTTCGTTTTACTTTAAAGGGTGACTAAGTGGAATCTTCCAGTACCGTTTCCGCTACAAAATCCTCCTTGATATAATTTTACGATACCTACGCACGACTCTGTCCTTTCTCTATACATTTTTAGATCAATTAGGTTAATGAGGAACCTCGAGAAGGATTAACGGCCGGGGTATACTCGTATAAAATCGTTGCCGAGACAGGGGTAGAAGAAGCTTTGGCAGACCAAATAGCCAGGTGGACGACCTACAGATGATCGCGGAGAAGTTCTGAATGAGACTTGCACGGACCAGGGTCCACTGTCTAAATCCGTCAACGAAGATACGGGCCCGTCCGAAATTAATGATCCATCAAAAAAGTGCCCATTTTGTTTTTTGGGTGGGCAAAAACCATTGGGAGTAGGGACAACTGTGGTGTATTCAATCTTAGGTAGGAGTCCGAACTATTCATATGTACGTAAGTAAGGGAGTAGAAAACGCTTGTAACTACGGCCGAAACTACGGACATCGTGCTTAGGGAGTATGACCCCAGGGAAGCATGGTACAAAACGGAGGAGGCCTATATTCAGCTGTGGGTGGAACGAGGCTGCCAATGATGATGATGAAGATGATCCAAAGTCGTTGACTCAACTCCTGTCAACGAGATTCAGAGAGTTAAACATGATGGAGTTGATGATATTTTCAGTTTTCATAATCATTTGTCTGTTCTTTGAATTTATTGGACTGGTGTCTAAGAATTTTTCAAGGCAAATATTTACAATATGGGGATATAATAGGTCTCCATTCAAATTATAATAATTTTACACGCTGTTATAGCTAGTAGATACCTCTATTAGTAATCTGTGTTTCTATTCTATGCATATTAATTATAATGTTCCGTGATAACGGAAGATTGTTGCGTGCGGCTCCAAGCTCCATTTGTCGGTCGGCACTGTGTTCCTGTCCACTAGCTTTGTTGGTCGATGTGTCTTAATATGTACAATGTACGTGTATGTACTATATCTTACTATGTATGTATGTAATGTAATGGATTTAGTAGGTACTGCTATAGTTTGACCAGGACCGCTGTACCGCGTAGACTGCGAGGCGAGGCGGGGGGCGCGTTGACGAATGAGCGTTCTGCACTGCCCCCCCGTCTCGCCGCGCATACCTAAGGCGCGGTACAGATAAACTACGATAACATGGCGCGCCCCTCCAAATTACTGTTTCAATGTGTGTTAGTCACATCTTTACGAATAAAAATAAATCCTTAGATTTATTTATGTTTGCAGGCCGTCTTAGTACGCACACATGCGTTGTGAGTCTTAGTGGTGCTTTTTAAAAACTTTCACAAATACTTTTAAATGTTTTGAATTTTGGAGGGGCGCGCCATGTTATCGTAGTTTATCTCTATAGCGGTGTCGGTCAAACTATAATACGGAATAAGTGCTGGTTCCGTTTGAAGAAAAGTTTCGTAAACAAAAAGGTTTAAAATATTGTAAAGAAGTATTTGTGAGTTTGTATGTAAGGGATAATCTTCGGAACTTCTAATCCGATTCCGAAAATTATTTCACTATTGCAGAGTGTCAAAGGTTATATTCTATGTTCAAACAAGAAATTCCACTCGAACGAAGTCACAGGCTGAAGTTAGTGTTACTTGAATAACAGTGTAATTACAGGGCCTACCATTCAGACTATAAAAATTAACGATACTCAATAATGCAGAAGTGATAAAATAATATTTAATAAGCCTGAGAAAGTTTCATTACAATTTTATTATACCCTCTTATAAGTCCCATCCCAGTTTATAAAACAATTACCCCCTTATTACAAAACAAGGTTTATCTTCAGACCCAGGTTTAAAACATGGAGCCATAATTGAATTTCGAACTTTATTCCGAATATGGTAAAGCTCCTAAACACAAAACTGTCAACTTAGTACCGAACTAAGTTTTCAGTTTTGTTTATTGGAACGGTATTTCAATCACTGTTACGTTCTTATTACAAAAACTGGCTCCATGGTTTAAGCTATGTCAAAATATAAATCTTGTTTTGTAATAAGGCGGATTATGTTTAATTTACAGTTCATAGGAACTCGCTTCCAACTCATCATATTATTAAATTACAATTACTGAACGAAGTCATTTTATAGTTACTATAGATTTATAGTAACTTATCACTAAAACCCGATTTTATAGATAAATAAATCCGTACATTGCAATCATGAACCCTGTTTAGTATAATCATTACCCGTGCATTCTCTGCATAATCAACGCATTAGTATTCAGCCAGGATCCTCTGATTCCTGTTCCCACAATAATTACCCTGTAATTTTTAACTGATGAGCAAGTTGACTTTCCAGGGGACTGACACGTCGCAAAACGATCACCTAACGGGTTCCGAAGGTGGCTGGTGGTCCAGGGAAATGAGGGTGACTCCGAGAATCTTGGCAGTTTGGACATGATTTTATGAGCGTTCTCATGATTGGACATTTTAATGGTACTTTATTCGAATGGATTAGCCATAAAATTGGAGTTGATGTTTGTCCCTTAAACGCATCGACAAGAGCCCTTATCGCATACTACAGACAGTTTATTGTGAGAATAATCGCCTTTTAAAAACATGAATAAAATGTCCGCCCAGCACCCTAATTGCGTAACACAGCTTGAATCGGAATCGGAATGATTTTGAAGTATATTGCTAATCCATTGCTTCATATGTTACGAAAAAATTCTGCTCAACAACGTAAATAACGCAATGAATGTTGTTGAACTGTCAAATTGAAACCGATTCCTACTGATAGTGTGTTACGCAATTAGCCCGCAGCACCTTGATGTAGGAAGAAACGCGAAGTCCCGATACAGGAGCGAACGGTAATTAATAGAAGGTCACGTTGCGCCGTTAGATGCGCCGGCGCATCTCGACATATATAGCAAGCGGTCGGCGTCCGGCCTCGCTGTATATAGACGACGACCCTTTTTAGCCGCGTGCGCAAGTACTTGTGCAATAAATCGATCTTTATTGGATTAGTTTTTGCTGGTTAAGTACCGAAATTGATGGGGTTACTGGTGGGGCGATGGAGAAGGATGTTAGAGTACTGTTTGATGGTTTAGAAATGTTATAGACGTTGCTTTACATTTCAGAATAGGCAAAACAGTTGTAATCTTGATTTTAATCATCAGCAGCCAGATTAGATGCGGAAGGCGAAAACGACAAGCAAAAATTCTGTAATATGGCCTCCGACAGGTAGTGTTGATTAATCCACATCCACTGCAGTTTTCTGCGTATCAATAGACCGAGAATTATAAAATGTCATCACAGCATGCAGGTCCAGGACCAGGCCCGAGTCGACGGCGCGTTGTGTTCCACGCGCGCCTCAAAGAGATCTCAGCACCACCTGACGGGGTCCGGTAGGGCCAATGCCAGCCAGGGTTGCGAGTTTGTCCGAAAGGGATATCGTGGCCCTGGCACACAGGCAAATGAAGGAACACGGGTGGGTTTTAGTCAGTAAAAGTCTGACACGCCCTCCCGCTCCGCGCAGAGCGGGAGAAGTTATTTGATAATTTCCCACCCAAAAAAAAAGTGTGCAGGTAACGTTTGAGATGGCCCGCAGAGGCGGCACCAGCCGGGGATCGCGGAAGTCACACTAGATCCCAAGATCCCCCGTGCAAGTGTGGGAAGGGAGCACTGGGGTGGTTTTTAGTCAGTAAGAGTCTGACAGACCCTTCGCCCGCCCCAGGGCGGAAGACATCCATGAGGATTTTACACCCCGGAATCAAAAAAAGCATGCAGGTACCGTTGATCAAATAGGCTGTTAAACTTATAACTCCTCAGTAAACTTACGGTTGCAAAGCAAAGGGCCTAGCTACACATAACGGAGTCATGTGCAATTACAAATTGGTCACATCTTGGACACATTATAATTAAGTTGCAGACGCTAATTACCGTCGCGGTATGCATGGCACGAACTGAAAGTTATTACTGTGACGTATATTAACACAGATCCTATTTATAAAGGTGACAATGTTTACTGCAGTTCCTGGGATAACTGGAAAGTCTGGAGATCCTGGATTTGATTTCATCTAGAAACTAATAAACTGAAGAGTTCGTTTGTTTGAACGCGCTAAGCTCTGGAACTCACGGTAGGGTTTGTAATAGCCCAATTCTTGACGAAGGTTTATAGGCTATTTAACATAAAGCTACGACCCTTGGAGCCGAGCGAGCAGGGTAAAACCGCAGGGCACAGCTAGTTAATAGTAATTTCTCATTAGCCTTGTGACAGGAAAATGATAATGAGCTGGTCAGAAAAATTAGTTACAGGTGAAAACCGTTACTGGCGAAACGTGGAAACTGTGAGACATCTCTGGCTGCCCTTTAAGGGAATAAAGGTGCAATAATATAAGAACGTATCTCTTGAATACTTTAAGAGCTTGTCTTTTAATGTGTAGGTAGTTTATCGAGGTCGATACTTAGGGTTAAGATGGGCGCGTCGATATATTATCAAAGACATGCCAAGTGTCGATAGTCCCCGATAGACACCGTTACCTCACTAATTAGAGGTATTACGTGTATCGATTCCATCGATAGAAATTACTTTCGAGTTACGGATTGTTGGTGATTGCTTTATTAGTCTTTGATAGCATGTAGGTGTAATTGTGAGGTCTGGCGTCGTTGTGTGAGGTGTTTAGTTTTGCAGTTCCCTTTGGCGGAGGTGTTTTAAGTATGTGTTAACTGTTGAATAGGTGTTCGTTAATAGCGATGGCTACTTAGTATTTCCTGATTCACTCGAAAGACGGTAGCGTATTCGAGCGCAGACACATTTTGGGTGCCTTAGGGGCTTAGACCTCCTTCATCCATACTCTGGAGAGGCTTCGAAATGACCTCGTTTGTATGAAATATTGCTCTGGGTACTTAGTTGTGACGGTAAGAGTATTTTTTATTGAATCCTTGGTTAGACTAAATGTTGTGTTATCGTGTAGTAATATAATCCTCTTGCTATTTTCACAATTTATTTGGGGTAGACGTGTCTTTACCCATCGGTCGACGTCATCACGTCAACGTCGCTGAAAACCAGCGCTGGGGCTCTGTCTCGAATAGCGTCGAAGCATTATGCTGAGCGGTGGCCGTTTTGCGAGGATGTGACGCATATTTTCCCCCTACTTGTTCTTTTTGTATCTATGTTCTTTCTTTGCGTCATGTTTACAGCAAATAAACGTATTTTATTTATTTCTTTCTTCTTTCTTTATACGTCTCTGTCAGCTGTCAACCATATTTATTAGCATTCCACATGAAGCGGCACAGCGCAGCAAGTTGACTTCTTCTTCCACATCTCTATCAGCCCTCATATCCTTAAACTATCAGCCTATAATGTTTCCACTGCTGGGACACAGGCCTCTTCTTTCTGTGAGAGGGAGTGGGCCGTAATCCACCACGCGGGCCCAGTGCGGGTTGGTGGATGGCGGCATGTCTTCGAATTTTTAGTTCTAGGACATGCCGGTTTCCTCACGATGTTTGCTTCACCGTTTTGAGAGCAGTGGTGATGAAATAATTTACACAAAGTAAAGCGCCTGTCTGGGTTTGAAACCTACGACCTCGACTCGTTCTAAGTTCTATGTTAGAGGGTTTGGTTTCCGCACTTAGTCCTTCATGTGGACCATTGTGCGTGGGCCATGGCAGACGTCAGTTGATTATTCCTACTACTCGTAAGTCGATTAGTCGAGGCCTTACCACTGGCCCATGAATCAACTCAGCCTTTCGCAGTCCACTGCTGGACATAGGCCTCTCCCAGGCTGCGCCACAACACCCTGTCCTCCGCCTTCCGCATCCAGTCAGACCCAGCCATCTTCTTAAGGTCATCGGTCCATCTAGCTGGGGGGCGTCCCACACTACGCTTGCCGATACGCGGTCTCCACTCCAGGACTCGTCTGCTCCATCGGCCATCGGTCCTTCGACAAACATGGCCAGCACACTGCCACTTCAGTTTGCTTACTCTGCAAGCTATGTCGGTAACTCCGGTTCTTTTCCGGATAATTTCATTCCTGATTTTATCCTTCAAAGAGACTCCAAGCATAACCATCACTGGCCCATCACTGCTCTCATATCTTTATTTACATGTAAAAGTTATCAATCATTAATCTGCAATAGAAATCAAATACTTTCTATCAACAGACACAGTGGCTATCCCGTTCCGTAATACCACCATGTCCAGTTTGCGACAGGCGACACCTTGCTCGCAGGTAGCGGTAAGTAGTTATTTGCGGAATTTTAACAGATATCAGAGTGCGTGACCCAAGCGGTAAATATTTATACCTTTATACCGCGGTTTTTACCTAAAGGAGTGAGGAATATTAATGGTAGCGGTAAATTATATTTAGATGTAAAGATATTAGGTAACCTGTCGCCTGGAGATGGTCAGATAGCTACTGTACCATCTGAAATAACAGTTTAAGTGCTAAGCAGTATAGTTATCGAAGTGGGAAGGCTGGCTTTAAGCCGTAAATAGTGGCTTTAAAAGCCGTCATTGGACTACGCTTGTGGTATTTTTTTAAATGGCAAAAAGTTATGAAAAGGTTTTTTAAGCATGTACTTTCGATATAGCAAAGATGATTTTTGAGTCTTTCGTTTTAGAAGTAACCACGATTGAGCTGACCTTAAATGTATAAAAGCCTATAATATAGGCTGATTAGCTTTATGCTTCTGTCCCAGCACTAGGAACGTTATAGGCCCTATAACGTTCCCACTGCTGGGACACAGGCCTCCTCTCTGTGAGAGAGGAGGCCGTGTGTAATCGTGCTGTAATCCACCACGCGGGCCCAGTGCGGGTTGCTAGATGTCACATGTCTTCGAATTTTTAGTTCTAGGACATGCCGGTTTCACGATGTTTTCCTTCACCGTTTTGGGAACAGATTGAAATACTAACTAATATTATCAATGCGAAAGTGATTTTTGTTTGTTACGCTTTCACGCTAAAACGGCCGAACGGATTTAGATGAAATTTGGCACATGGGTAGGCCATACTTTCGATACTTTTTATCCCGGTAGGACGTTCCCGTGGGATAATTTCCTCCAAGCAGGCGAAACCACGGCGCAGTTAGTTAAGCGATTGACTGCTGCGCTGCGTGTCGCGGGTTCGATTCCCGCACGGAAAAAATATTTGTATGACCTACAAGTAGTTGTTCCGAGTCTGGCTGTTTGTGTATGTGAATTTAAATGTTTGTAAACGCCCACAATACAGGAGAAATTCCTAGTGTGGGGCAACATTTTTAAAGAATATGCAGGCCACACAATTATTCGAGCCTTCGCAAAAATTCCATAGGTAGGTAAAACATGCAATTCATAAAACAAACAACTAGGTTAAACGCTTAATTAACCGCAGAAACAATGATTTTCCTTATTATTATAAATATTAGTTTAATAACTATAAGTATAAATAATTAGTTAAAGCTAACCTTGCTCCGAGTTCCGGACCCGGACGCCGGACGAGCGGTAGTAACACAATAACCTTATTCGCGGGTAGCTCTTGAATATTCATGTTTTATTAAACTTCTTTATTAGTTATTAACCTAGTTTTCAATGTTAATTAACCTCTAAATGTTTAAGTGTTAGTTGAGGCTGAGGAGTTTAAATTTTTATTAGACATGTATCTTACTTGGAAATTCTGTTATTATAGACGGTTCCGGTTTCAAAATCTTGGTGACAGACTGACAAAAAGAAAAAATCTCGAGTGATCCTTTATGGGATTTGTTTTCTAATTCAGACGTAAAAAAACAGAAAAAAAAAAACATTGGATAAAGGTATTTTAAATGCCGACTGCAACTAAAAAGTTCGAAACAAGCTCACTTTGAAAGAAAGAAAGAAAGAAAAATAATTTTATTCGTCACAGAAACACGTGCCTAGGAAAACACAAACTCGAGCAAGTATTAAATTTTTTTTTTTTTAATTTAAATTAAAAAAAAACCTATCTACATTATAATCAAGAGCACAAAAATAACAAATAGTCGGCAACTGCACGTCATGACTGTGACAAAAAGGCTTGCACTCAGCATGATGCTGTGCTATGGGGGACCCATAACACAGCGCTGATTTTCAGTGGTTACCCGAAAAAATACGTACGGAACTCAAGTCAGGTTTAATGAGTTGAACAACAAAATAAAATAAAATAAACAGTATTCGTAATATAATGCCTATACAACCAATTATAAGAATAAATATGATTAAATTACATAAAAAAAATATCCGCATGCATAAATAAAGTAGGTATCTATCTAAAACATTTTTATTACACGGGAATATCAAGTGTTTTGTCCCGCTTTGCAGTTGCAGTTATTTTGGTTCAATCTTAGATTCATGCCACCACCAAGTCCTCTTGAAAATAATAACTCTGTCTTTGCTGCCGCGCAGTCGGGTTATAAGAAAGGTTGCAAGAAAGATTCTATCGATATTTAAAAAAATATTGATTTCAATATATAAAATAACAAAAAATCGATGTATTCGTGAAATTTTCTGAAAAATATTTATACTTTATGGAATTCTGTTGTGTTTGGTTTTTTATTCATATAAAAACCAAACTAGGAACATAATTTCTGATGTAAAATCTCAAATTAATAAAACATTGATAAATTAAGTCTACTTTTTTACGGCTCTGAATTCTAGCGGTTAAATCAGTGATAACAACGGTGCTGCTATTGGAAATATATCATAATTTGATACATTTTCGATACTTGATATTTTGTATCGATACGTCGAAATAAGAGATATCGCTAAAAAATATCGATACATCTATATTTTTTCTGCAAGCCTAGTAGGTTACCCAGTATAGTGGTTGTTATTGCCAACCACTTAATTGCTTACAAATCATTTGCAAAAAAAAAACATTAATAATAGTTAATTTTAAACGACAGGTGTAGACTATTTATCACGAGTATTTATTCCAAACCGATCATAATACTTAACCAGAATGTAATCATTTATTTAATTAAAAACAAATAATAAAGAAAGTGCGCCAGAGTTTAAATAAAACTTCAACAAGTTTTGGCGGACCTTGAAATAAAAATACGATAACAGCAAGACCAGTTTTATTTTTACTACCTGGGCCTAGAATTTTAATTCTGGTAATACTACATTTTGAATCACTACGAGTACCATACACACTTAAAGGCTTCTACATACCAGCGCGACTTGTCGCGCGACGCGACACGGCACAAAGGCCCCGCGTGTCGCGGGACGAGCGGTGCCTTTGTGTCGCGTCTCGTCGTGCGACAAGTCGCCCCGGTATGTAGAAGCCTTAACACCGTTACAACACGCAGATAAAGTATTTTTTTATGACTTTTTCATCTGAGCTGCGCTGGACTCCCATTTGGTGCAATCTTGAGACGCACACCGCACCTAATAATATTGATTAATGTCAAAGTGTCACTATTTCAAATATAGAGATACAGACGTGATACGCACGCGAGTCAGTCTATTCTGTAGGGTAAAAAAAGCGCCGTCGACGCACGTTTCTAAAACGCGCGTCAACGGCGTGTTTAAAAAACGTGGTGTGTACAGGCCCTAAGTTGTTATCTATTATTTTTTTGTGCTATTGTGTGTTGTCCTGTCTTTTGTGTGCAATGAATAAAAGTTATATCTATCTATCTGATAGGATTGCGATTGTCCGCCTGCAGGCTTAGACAGAAGCGTTTCGTCGACAGAAGAGTAGACAAAACTGACGTTTCCGTGTGACAGTTGACAGTTTTTACAGAGAAGGGTAGACAAGCGATTTCTATTCTACAGTAAAGTAGAAATCGAAAGCCTCATGCTAAGTCCAGCAGGCTTATGGTAAACGATGATGTG
Source organism: Tiliacea aurago (assembly GCA_948098905.1). NCBI lineage: Eukaryota > Metazoa > Arthropoda > Insecta > Lepidoptera > Noctuidae > Tiliacea > Tiliacea aurago. The sequence goes on from OX402585.1 coordinate 25,009,043, forward strand.
CTCGACGATCCATTGAATGACTTTTTCATGAAATCATGACATTGGAGAACAAATCTAACTCGGAGAGATGTACCTATTAATGATTCTAATGATTATAATTCTGTAAATACATATCTGTTATAGTCGCGAATCATATTTTGATCAAGATACAACCTGACACTGACCTGCAAATTGCAAAAAACGTAAGAAAATGTGAATTTCACGGGATTCAGCTTAAGGCGACGATAACCGACTTTTAATGATTTTATACTGAAGATCACGTCTAAACAAGTAGTAATAATGATTTGAAAAAAATATATGTTAAATTAGAGCATTTTCTCAATAATTTAATATGTGAATATTTTAGATTATGTTTTTAGTACATAGTGAAATTAATTTGTAAAGTTATGTCTAACGCGGATAAAAAACTGAGAATGGCGCAAAATCTACCAAGCGTATTTTTCTGAAGCCTTCACAAATTTAAAGATAGTTTAATTATTGATCTTTAGGTATACGCGTTTTATTAAAATGCCTTTTGGTTTGTGTATAATAAATTAATAATGCGTCAAATTGGGGACAGCGCTCTTTGATGGACGAGTCCTATTAGTGGCTGAACGTACGACGCGTTGCGTGAGCTCAGTACAGAACACGCAAGCTAACCACTCAAGGTCACCGGCATATATCTCCGTCTTAACAGTAAGTTATACCAACATAATTTTTAATTGGTGTTTAAGATTGTCCATAAAACCTCGATCTCTTACAACCGGTAAACACGGCACAGATTAATTCTCACAAACTCCGCAAATCAATAATTCTAAACAAGCGAATATTTCTCGAAACCAGTCGGTTGAGGTCGCATGAGTTTCCCCCGTGTCAAAGTGCAGGTGCGAGTGGAAAGCGCATTTCGCTTGCGCCTGCGCACCGCAAGGTTGAACGATGCCTTTTTTGAATGATTTAATGTTGTTTTTAGGGTTACGTACCAAAATGGTAAAAGAGGAACCCTTATGGTGAGAATAAGTCTGTCTGTCTGTCACACCTGGATATCTCAAGAACTACTAATGCTATCAACTTGAAATTTAGAATAGTTTTAGATGACGTTTGGCCAACTATTTTGCAAACAAGAAAGAAATTAAAAATATAATTATGTCTTTTTTGCAAAAAGGACTGAAAGGGGGTCTTAAAATTTTGAAGTGGGGCTACTAGGGCATGAGGGTTTCATATGAAAGAACGCTGTTTGCACATTCTTAAACTTTTTTTTTTAATCTGCATAGTTTTCGACTTTTGATGAAAAATGTAAAAAAAAATACCTTCTACATCCGAAGTTTGCATAGATAAAAATCTGAAATTATTCTATGTGATAGAGGTGTATGTAAAGATTACAGGAAAAATAAAACGATGTCTCTAAATAGCACAGTTTTTCAGAAATCATCAACATCATATATACGTACAACTAAAACGAACAAAACCATTTGAGTTAGTGTAGTGTGTAGAAATAATAGTGACAATGACACTCATATAACACATGAACAAAGTGTTTTTAATATAATATCAGACTCTAAGAAAGTGGAACGGACTTGTGTAAAGTGCAATAAACACTATTCTAAGTTTTAAAATAATTATCACTTATAAAATTAGGTTAGATTAAAATTGCTTATTAGTCTTAATGGCTAGATTGTAATTAATTATTAAGAACTTGGTTCTTTTTAATAAAGCACAAAAAAAATATATATATACGTACGGAACACACGGCGCGCGAGTCCGACTCGCTCTTGACCGTTTTTTTATTTTATTTATTTATGCATGGAATCTGTTCCGGTTTAATTAAGTTCTTTTATAGTATCGGAAGTACTTGTAAGTACTTAAGTGTGTATGCGCCTTGATTGTTAAAGGTTAAGAATATACGTAGATCCTTCCAGGTGTTAAATTCTTTAACAATAGACCATAGCGCCGTAAAATAAATAGAATACCGTGCCATCAGTTTATTTTCAAATACCATTCCACCGGCATTGAAAAACCAATTTGTTCAAAGAAATATGACAGCCATTCATTACTACAGACGAGACCATATATCGTGGCAAACTGTACAAAAAAAACACAGAAAAAGCAAAAGATAAGCACAGAATAAAGCACGCATTCAGATAATTGTGTGCTCACTCACCTTAACCGCACGCGTGATGTTTACGAAACCCTCTAGGTCTTACGATAACATTGTCAGGACGTGCTAAATGTATCCCCCCCGTGTAAACACTAACTCGTTATGATGCATCATGCGTGTTTGCGCTGCGCTCGCGCATCGTGACGTGTTTCCGATATTTGAATATGTGGGAACCGAGGAAAAATTGCGAAGGGTATTTTAATCGATGATTTTGTTGGTGTAGGACTGTAGGTACCTAATTTAAATTTGTAGGTCTAACTTGAATAAGAAGACTTTAAAAGAAGTGCTTTGTTGAACCAAGAAACAATGTAAAATCAACTTGAACGTACATTTTCTCTGTAAATACATCTAACAAACGCCGACACCTAGCCCACTCACAGAAGCTTACGAACAAACCAACAGTTTTGACTAAAAATCCTCTCTGAACAGTCTGAACAAAGCCACATAAAACCAAAGCAAACAACTTTTACCTGCAAAGCCAATATTCAGCACAAACTGATAGATTTCAAAACGCAGCACCTCAATGTCGGAACACAGGATTCACAAGTGCAAACGATCTGAGAAACAGACAAATGTTTGCCACAAGTAAGTCGTGCTAGCGTGGATGATAATGATGCTGTTGATGCCTGGTAATTGTCAGAAGTTCCATTTGATATGGGAATATATTGACTAACTAACTATTGGTCGATTCAATAGTCGACCAATTAGAGCGAAAGTGAACCAATTAAGTTTGGACTTAAGACTTAACGTGGAGTATAAAACAGTGGAGTATAAGAATCATTTGTATTTCAAGTTACATGGATGATTTTATGATGAAACAATATCTATAAGAGGAAAGGCTGAAGACGATGAGTCAACAGTTCCATAAACGCTTTCAACTCAAGCTTTGCACACAACAAACATCAACAAACAAACATACACGCACGTAAACAGTCAGGAGTGTGAATGCGAAAGTAAATCGTGGTACAAAACTCAAAGTTTGCCCAGTGCACGCATACGCAATTCTCCTAGCAGTCATGTTTGACCAGCAAAATAAATTGCCGGACGCTGCCGAACGATTCTTTCAACAAACCTTTTACCCCTTCCAAATTAGGGAGGCCTTATGGAGTTCCAAGTAATGTAATTAGTCAGAGAGTCTTTCAGGCCGTTAAAAGCCTAACAATTTTAAGTGTCTAGAGTTTAGAAGAACTGCTAATGGTATTGGAGCTGATGCCTTTTAAAGAAATGCGTTAACAGCTTAGACTCTTAGAGGATGGAAGAAATTATGGAAAAGAAAATGGGAAGGACAAAGTTGCAGTGTATTTGCGGGATTGGTGTCTCTTTAAGGCCCGTTCAAACACAAAATGACTATCCATTGTGCTAAGCTTACAACTTCCATAACCGATAAAACAAGTCTAATATCTACCCAGAAAATCTGCTACTTTTCAAATGGTTACTATCAAGACCACCTCTCAAGTCTTGAGATTTTTTATCTTCTAAATGGACGGACCTACAAATAAGCTCAAGTAATTATGTACATAAAGGGATACAATAGGTAATGTCGTTGCCTATAAATGGCGAATAACATTTATCGAGCGATTGATGGTAACATTTGCTGTTGACGGCCCACGACCACATCGGGGCATCAGGATGCCTTTAAAGGCAGATACGGTGTTTGTGCCAGTTTTCTATTACTGCCCTATATTCTGATTTGGAAAGTTTTATAGTGAGATAGGTCGAGAAAAGGAAAAGTGGATTTAAAATAACTGTCTTTATGGAGGTCCATGTTTATTAGATTTGATTTCTTCGGCTTGGCATAAAGGGCGGTAGCCCCATTCTTATTTTATTACTTTTGGTTTCTTTTCTAAACATCGCTCTCAATGAAGAGACGAGCTTCAATTAAAGTCACAAGCATAACACGCCTCAAACAGACAAATCTAATAAGAATTTACAACGTATTATAAGAGAAACTTGTGTAAATCTTATATCCATGCCTCCAGGCTAGCAGTGAACTTCCCAACTCTTCAAGATTGTCACAATTACTCCGATCGGACTTAATAAAGTCAATGAGAGAAATTTTTGCTATATTGTATCGCCTCTGGCTAAATCGATAAACGTAAAAGTCGTTCACGCTTTCATTCCTTAAGTGGGAGGAGTAGTGGACGGGAAAAATATGACGTCACAACTCTTTTTAGGAATGCGGGAAAAATTACAGCTGGTTTGGTAGTTTTTTTTTCTGCTTATGGTAGGTTTAAATTAAAATTAAGTAGAGATTATTTCATTAGTAGGTATTTATTATCAAAGCTGAAGAGTTTGTTTGTTTTTTGTTTGTTTAAACGCGATCATTTCTGGAACCATCAGTCGGATTGGAAAAAAGATTTTTGCCCAATTCTTAAAGAATGAGCCCATGAGTGTTTTATCATCTTTGAATAACGAAGGACGTTGACGAGGAGACGTTGGAAAGCCCACAACTCCACACGCCAATAGACCCAAAGCATTTCTGACAATGTTTAGCTTTTTATAAACAAGTTTAATATGGCGGTCGTAGTACGCGGCAAAATAAACAGCTGATTTATTTTTGTACATCAACAATTTTATTTATAGTTCTACTATTGTAAACAGACAGCAGAATAGTTATACAACCTGATTTGCATCTAGGACCTTGAATATACAGTCAAATAGATCCGAAACCAGAACGACGACATTACGCTCTATTGCGAAACAATTGATACTTGCGGAATCAACATCACATTGCAAGTTTATAACTCTTATAGGCATGTATATAAGGTTGAATGTTGAGTGGTTTTTTGTCAAAGTAATGGTGACAGAATTACAGTTTTATCGATTTACAAAATATTTTATTGGAAGACTACTCGTTTTGACGTAACCGTTTAAAAGTTTCATCGGTTTTTTTATTATGATTAAGTTAAGAATTATGCTAACGACTCTGATTTGTTTCTGCCGCATTGTTGTAATGTCATTATAAATGTATTTGTGAATTTGTAAATAAATGTTGAATATGCTGACCTTAACGGGGATAGGTTGCGCTTGCGCAGGTTAGGTTGAGAATGGCAAGGAGGATTCATGGACTATCTCTCTCGATCTTTGAGATACTTTGGATTCTACACATTTAATAACTTCTTTTATTAACTATATGAGGGAAATGTATTGAAATGCTTTATTTTATAAATGTCTTCCTAAAACGATTAGCCTTATTATGAATGCGTCATAAATATAAAACAGCATACTTCAGTCTTATCAAATTGTATATTCTAGGAATTACTAAATTAAATAGCAAGAAAAAATGCTGAATTCAAATCATACATTGACATCAAGTTCCGCATTCATTAAACGAAAGTAGAAATTCCGATGACATTCAGTTTAATAGAACCAGTGATAGATAGCTAAAATAAAAATTTACTGAGTAACTAACAAATTTACAAATTAATAATCTACTACCTGACGTTTATATTAATCTCTTTATAAACGACATTTTAAATAATAAACATGTAGAATAATAAAGAAAACGTAGCAATATTTTATTTTATTTTAGATCGTTATCGATATGTCGAAATATTTGTAAACGATATCGGTATTACCGATAGAAGCAGTCACTAGTCACGATATCGACTGTCCCGGGCTCAATAAGAAAGGCGCACTATTGTCATAAAGTGGGACACGATGAGCACTTAGTATCAGATAAAGCGACCGATCAATTCGACTAATTGCCTATCGAAGTATCGACCACTGACGACAGTCATCGACATTCATTGATACACCTCTACAATTATCGAACCCGATTTTTAATAGTTATAATTAATATTCATTCGATTTTTAAAACACAACGGAATCGACTATTAGTTTAAATGGCTTCCCGATTTAAAATCGGAACATTGACAGACGAGGTCGCTTTTCGAACTGCACAAAAAGGAATCCTTTTTTAAAAACCGCGTTTTATGGAGGAACATTATCCGTGATATCAGAATCGAGGTGATGAATAAAAAAATCGACCGTATAATCGAAGGGCATTACAGTACATGACCTGTCAACGAGACGCGACATACGTGACTAGTGTGGCGAAAACATATCGATATTCATTCGACGCTGTGCGCAATATGGAATTTCTTCGAATTTATGAGTAGCGGTATTACAGGTGGTTTTTATAGCTTAAAATAAACCTGTATTTTTTTAAACGGTGATAAAAACAAGACAAACACACAATCTATACTTACAAATAAATAAAATTGAAGTGTCTGTTTGTAATGTCAAAATAACACATTTTTACTAAATGCATAATTATGAAAATTAAAATTTTACGGCTAATCTCCGAAACGGCTGGACTGATTTTGACGGGATTTTCACTGGCAAATAACTGGTGTTATAAGGGGTAACTTAGGCTACTTTTATTTTAGAAATAGCCACGCGGGCGAAGCCGCGTGCAGTAGCTAGTACATAATATACGAAATAACCTATGATGTAAAAATTATAAGTTCTGTATTATTTCTATAAATGATATACTTACAGTAACAGTTCATTCTTGTCTAAGTATTCCTTACTGCATCGGGTCGCGACCTCTGTAAGTATTAAAACCTTATCTTTAGTGATGGGAAGCCATCTTTTCCTGATCAAAACCCACGAGAGGTGTAGATTACTGCTATTCAAAAGAGCTAGGTGTGATTTTAACTTATCATTTATCATCACTGTAAATATTATTATTTTTTAACTTCACAATCGTGGCTTGGAATATTTATATAGTTGTATACATAATCTGGCGTTGATTTGATGTTTATTATAAAATATACTCTTACGTTTTGATGTTTTACACAATGAATACAGAAAGGTGAATAATCAACATACTTAGCATACTAATTGTCATAGTTTAATTATGTACGACTTATTAGCATAATCTAGCAATTAACTCAGAGATATCTTATAAAAACTTGTCATAGATAACGTCGATAAAAACTCGTAAACAGTGCTAAATTTGACAGCTCGATGTTCCCGTGCACAATAGAATTTAACGGTTTTTACCAGTTCTAGCCATGTCGGACTGTGTAAATTCCTCTTATTTGTGTCCGCAGTATGTAGGCCAATTTGTTACTTTTTTCCACAGCGACAGGTTTTGAAATGTATTTGTATAAAAAGAGCTGGCGCCGACACCGTTGTGTTAATCTGTGATACGTTATTTGTGATTTTTATCGATGTTTCGTTTGATGAGTTACGGCTCTATTTCTTTTTGTATATATGGCGTGAGGTTGAAATATTGCGTACGTTAATTTGATGTTTATTACAATTAAATTACAATATGAATCAATTCAGGCGCCATTAGTATCTTCATGGGGGTCTTAATTGATTGAAACAGTTAACATTGATGTTGAAATCTAGACTTTTATGGGTTTTAGGCAAGTAGCTTGGGGGCACTATTTATTTAACTATAAAGATTTAGATATTAATCTGAATCTTCACTATTGATCCGAATCGAATGCTGTTTTCCTTGTTTATAGCTTAGTTTATAACTTTAAGGTACAGTTAGGCTAGATTGATGGCATCATTCTGATTATTCTTCAGATAAACTGTAAATTAATCGGATCTTTGATCAATCTTACTAAAATTAGTTTTGGCAGATACGCTGCTATTGGCCAAACTATAACCGTAATTTACATTTTGATATTTAATTGAGAACGGCAATTATTCGAATGCTGTGTCCATGCTATAGCTTGATGTTATATGTCAACTTGATCAAAAGCTGCCCTAATTGGCCGCATCGGAAAATTTAACCCGTAAAAGGACATATCACTACCGACATCCATGACCTACACCTTTGTCACGACCAGCGACCGAAACTGACATACGACAGAAAATTAAATACTCTCCAATAATTTATGATATCGCCGATCGACCTCACCGGTTTTCATAATGGATTGTATCTCAACAACCAAGTGACTCTTACGGTAATTAAACAATGAGTCATGACATGATATCCTCGTTTAAAAAAAAAATCATTTCCGCAGAGTATCGAGTGCCATATTGAGATCGGGTTACCTTGCGCATGCACATATTGATACTTGTAGAGACAAGCTGGCCTCATGTTGTGGTAAAGACGAAATATGATAAGTGGGTCTTTGAGACAAAGGTCGGGATTTTAATATGTTGAGCCTTTGATGGAGTATCGTTAATCAAGTCAAACTCTGATTGGCACTTGGATCAATTTTCAATTTTGTCCGGTTATTCGTTAATGCAGAAAGGTATTGCGTTTTAAAGATGGTCATCATTTAGTGGGTAAGTGTCATGGCGACTAACGAAAGCATAAGACATAAATACATTAATCACATTAATTCCTCACCTCATAGATAATTAGATACAGTAGAACTTCCGAGAGCTATTAACATTGATGTGTCAGCTGATGTTGCCACAAGCAAGATTCTCCCCGATATAGAGGAAAAGTGACACAATATACTGTCGGATATTACAGAAGCATCGCTTGAAAATAGAACCAGAATTCTAAAACTGTCATTCGCGATAAGAAACATAAAATAAAAGAAACATCTTTAACGTTTATCATAATTCCAATCTAAATACCACTTCCTCACAACCTGTTATCACCAGCCAAGCAAAGAGAAATGCATACGATTTTATCTTCTTTTCAAGTTTCCTCAAATCAAGGCTATATTTACTACTAAGATGGTCAATAAGTTGTTCATAAACGGACATGATTCGCATTCGAAGTAAGTAAGGAACTTGAAGATAAAATTTAAATATTTATTCCTTCAACCAGTTCATATCGTAAAGCGGAAACAGGGTTTTATCAATGTTTTCTAATCGTTTATTAACTTAGCGTTTGGAGCAGGGTTGAGAACTATGTAGATATTTTTCCGAAACTACGCGTATGATGTCTCACGCCGTAGAGACTGTTCGCGAAAGACGATATTCACGAAGACTTATAGTATGAGTGATACTGTCAAAAGCTTTGCATAAAACCAAAATGGAAGTAAACCGACAGAAAGAACCAAAAATAAAAACTCCTGCGAATAAAGCCAGGGGGAAGATTTTGAAGGGATTGCTATACCTACTGATCGTCATTAGATTAAAAATGTGATCTGTTAATTTGGTCCTAGGACAGTTCCTTGTAGCACCCCAACCACAACGGATTTTTATTTATTTATTTAGGTTAGCCAACAATTGTTTACACAATACATTAACAATATTTTACATAATAGATATGACTTACATATTATAGGAAAATCCTTAACTTGATAAAATATTATTTAAAGATTATATAGTTGATTTAATTTTCCTTCCTGGCAGCCCTTGCTTATTAACATGGAAATAACTTCTTCTGCTTAGAGATTAGATAGATCTTAGCTGATACATGAATTAACATATAAGTAAACAATTAACACTCAGTTGCAGAAACGATCTTTAAATTTTAAAGACTACATTAAACACTAATGTAGCATTAAATCATTGCACAAAACCATTTTTTATTTTATTTTAATGCTCCATTAAATTTAACTAATGAAATGTCAAACCTAATGAAACCGGCCATTTTAAACACTTTTACGTTGCACGTAACTTCATTAGCGCCCATTAGCAGGTGGTGAACTTTAAGTATGACATTTCAGATTTTTTAATTTTAATGGGCCGAAAAGCATCCATTAAAGAGCAACATTAGTGTTTTCTACGGTACTTGAATGCATTTCTGTAATTGAAAGATGTCTTTAACCAGTCTTTCGTCATTATCTGATTCTTATTTAGTAGATTTACCTCGCCGTCGAATCCCAGACCGAGTGAATTTATTTTTAAAACATGATGGAGAAGAGTTTCGTGTAAGGTATAGAATTTCCAAGGAGGCAGTTCTTCAAATTTGTAACCTACTTGATTAAGATTTTGAACCAGTGACGCAAAGAAATAAATCCATTAATGACCTGACACAGCTTTAATATGTTTGAGATTTTTCGCCACTGGATATTTCCAGCAAGTATTGGGTGATTTATTAAACATAAATAAATCAACAGTTTGTCGGAAACAGGTTGGGTCGGGTTGTTTGTCAGTTTGTTTATACAAAAAGTATCCCGTGAACTAGTAAAATTAAGCCACCTCTATATTAAAATGCCAGACCGGACGGAACTACGTAGAGTTGCAGAAGGTTTTTATGAAATTGATGTATTTCCACGTATGGCAGGAGCTCTAGACTGCACACATGTTAAAATTATTAGAATAAGGGGGATGCGCTACGGTAGCCCACGAAATTCAAACTTTATTACGTTTTTTGTAATTTGCAGGTCAGTAAAGGCTTCTACATACCAGCGCGACTTGTCGCGCGACGCGACACGGCACAAAGGCCCCGCGTGTCGCGGGACGAGCGGTGCCTTTGTGTCGCGTCGCGTCGCGCGACTAGTCGCCCCGGTATGTAGAAACCTTAACACGTTGTATGTTGATCTAATTATGATTCGCGGCCATAACCAATATGGCTTTACAGAATTATAATCATTAGAATATGAATCAGAAGTATAAAATTTGCAAAAAACGTTGGTAATTTTGAATTTCGCGGGCTACCTTAGCGCATCCACCTTAAACCAGATTATTTAAACTAGATTAAACCACAGAGTACACTGAATACACATAAATCAACTACATTTACTTTATTTTATGCTAAAATTGTGGTGTACTTGTACGTACGGATAATAACAGAACGCAAATGTTCACTCTTTTCGTTCAATATGGTAATTTGTTCCTGGCAATATTGTTTAAAGTCTTCTTTAACTAAAGTGGCATTAAAAATGTCTAATGCCATCTAAAATTTGTTTGTGCAACTTCATTAAAGTAATGAATTTATTAGCGATAATGCTGCTTTATGTAATGAAGTGTTAATGGTGAGCTTTCTGCAACTGAGTGTTAGTGTCCTCATTTATAAATAGCCCTTTAATTAATATATTTTATTAGGTTGCGTTGGCATGAAGGCGGCATGCGTTTGCGCAGGGTCTTGTAATAAGATGGAGTAAGACTGACTAGGTATATTATTGATTCTAGTCATGCACATGTTGCTAGATGGATAGATATTTATTGAACACCTCCTATATAGCAGAACACGTAGTTGAGATTTATTTGTTACATAAAGATATTTATGTAATGAGTTGAGCTACTTAAGGGGACGATAACCGACTTTTAATGATTTTATACTGAAGATCACGTCTAAACGAGTAAGTAGTGTTAATGATTTGAAAAAAAATATGTTAAATTAAAGCATTTTCTCAATAACTTAATATGTGAATATTTTAGATTATGTTTATATTACATAGTGAAATTAATTTACAAATTTATGTCTAACGCGAATATAAAAAAAACCGGCCAAGTGCGAGTCGGACTCGCGCACGAAGGGTTCCGTACCATTATCTATAAAAATGGCAAAAAAACACGTTTGTTGTATGGGCGCCCCCCTTAAATATTTGTTTTATTTTAATTTAATTATTTATTTTTAAAGTCAAGATATATCGACATATTCTGTGAATATTTCAAGCGTCTACCTGTTACCGTTATCAATATAGAGCAAAATTGAGCAAAAAAAACACGTTTGTTGTATGGGAGCCCCCTTCAATATTTATTTTATTCTGCTTTTTTGTATTTGTTGTTATAGCGGCAACAGAAATACATTATCTGTGAAAATTTCAACTGTCTAGCTATCACGGTTCATGAGATACATCCTGGTGACAGACGGACAGACAGACAGACGGCGGAGCCTTAGTAATAGGGTTTCCGTTTTACCCTTTGGGTACGGAACTCTAAAAACGAGCAAAAAAATCACGTTTGTTGAATAGTTTAGATGATGTTTATATTACATAGTGAAATTAATTTGTAAAGTTATGTCTAACGCGGATAAAAAACTGAGAATGGCGCAAAATCTACCAAGCGTATTTTTCTGAAACCTTCACCAATTTAAAGATAATTTAATCATTGATCTTTTAGTATACGCGTTTTATTAAAATACCTTTTGTTTTGTGTATAATAAATTAATAATTCGTCAAATTGGGGACAGCGCTCCTTGATGGGAGAGTCCTGACTGGCTGAACGTACGACGCGTTGTGTGAGCTCACTACAGAACACGCAAGCTAACAACTCAAGGTCACTGGTATATATCTGCGTCTTAAGGAGGATGTTTTAAGGAAGCCCGCCACCTTCTCTTACGTTTTTGCAATTTGCAGCTCATTTTCCAGCTGTATGGTGGTAATACCTGATACTGATCGGCGATTTGCCGTAGCGTGTTCGCTCGAAAATCTATCGGCGACTAAATATTTACGTTTTTTTTTTTTTATCGATCAATAGGCAATTAGGTAAGTATGTGTGAGTAAACGAACATATCGTAACGAATCGTCGGTATTTGTCGTAATTGCGGTGCAATTCGGAACATGCGCACGCGCAGGTGGGCGGGAAACATCACGTGCCGAACTGCCGACCCAACCTTGTGTGTGCATTCAAAATATTAGATGAACCTGTAAAAACACACTTCAAACTTAATTTCAACCTTATTTCGAAGCATGACGGTAGAAAATTCAATGTGTTTTTTTTTTAATGACCTATCACTTTTGGAGTTAGCATTGCAAATGCGCTTAAATTGACTAGATAATGCGGTTTCCGTGTAAAAAACTGTAAAAGCTTGACAATAGTGTTCAAGGCGATATAATCTTCATTGGATAGGCAGACAGTGTAGACACGAGGCCAGGAGACATTGTATTTGCATGACTTATCAAACGATTAGGTATTCTGTTAGTTTATACTTTGAAAATTGGGGCGTCCAAGGTTAGTGTTGTGTGTGACTAATGTATCGACGTAACAAGGATCTGGGGGCCTAAAATGGACGCTTTCGCAGAATCATATTATGATCTGCGTTCAATTCATATCCCGCAATTCATCTGTTTGACAGTTGTGTATGGAGTTTCGTAAAATGGTCCACAAATTAAGAATTAATATAGTGAAGTCTAATGTTAAATAGCAGCTGTCAAACAGATGAATTGCGGGTTGTATGAATTGCACGCATGATTCTGCCAAAGCGTCCATTTTAGGCCCTCAGAGTTCATACGATTCAGCCGGTTTACGTTTTGATGCAAAATTAATTCTCAATATAATGTTTAAATACTAAAAGTATTTGGAAGACAAAGTATTGTTAAGTTCTGTACAAGTTTTATGCGCATACAATAATCCAACTAAGTTATAATTTCCAAAAACGTAATTTGTGTAAGTACCTACACACGGCTACACATCAAGCTATACATTTCCAGTATACACTGACCTCTCCTTGTACGAAAATTCTATACAATGCGAGATCAGCTTATACTGGAAATGTATAGCTTGATGTGTAGCCGTCTGTACCAGTTAGGTATCTGACTTTTATTTTAAAACATCAAACATTAAAAAGTCAAGTGAAATATTAACATCCAAAATTAACACCACCTTTCAACATTTAATTAAATTAAAGTCAACATTTGCTGAAGACAGCTGACTAAACATAGCATCTTTGAGGAGAAAACATTTCTTGAAAACTCGCAGAATGGCCGGTTTATTGCTAAAATGTTCCAAAATCTTTCCAAAAGCACGTGCCTTCGATCTGGACAAGACAAGAGACAAGAAAAAAAAACCGTGTATAATTTCATGCAAATTACACTACACAGACGTTAAACGTCCGGTAGGTATACTAGACTGGAAATGAATAAGGCATCTCGCAGACGGACGTTGACACGCGACGTGCTAACCGCGTCATTTGAAGACAGCATTTTTCCAAAATATCGATAAAATTATTGCTTTGTGAATCACAATGACACTTCTACATAACTGAAGCCATATTCTTTGTTATATTTGTGTAAAATTCCACACGACAATAATATTAGCGAGATAATATCAAGCTATCGGTTATTATGAGTTAATAGGATTGTCGTGGGTGCAGGAAAAACGTAATTTGTGTCTGGACTGAGTAATGCAATCGTACGATTATGTTCTAGAATACATAATATGTACGTGTTTACATATCGAACGGTGTAAATATTAATCACGTTGAATTTATCTATTGATCGAATAGGACATAGGAAATCGCCCGCACAAACTCAAACTCAAAACATTTATTTCAAACTAGCTTCTTCGCCTGCAAAGTTTTTTTTATAAATGTTTAGTTTTTGCAAAATTGGTTCAGCCGTTTTGGAGATTAGCCGGAACAAACAGACAGACAGACAAAACTTAAACAAAAATCTCATTTGCATTTAGTAAAAATTAGTTATATTAAACTTAGAAACAGACATTTCCAATTTTATTTATTTGTTAGATAAACTAATTACAGGCACTTTTGAATTGTGAAGGGGTCGGTTAGTCCGAAAGATGACGTTAGTTTCCCAATCCAAAGCGTAGTACGTTCATATGGAGAATAACGGGCAAGAAACTCCATGGAAACTCAAACGAAACGAACCCGACACACACATGTGTGTAGAAGCCCTAATGTCTGATTGCAAGACCCGAAAAATATAGGCCAGTGGGTACACAATCGCTTTCATTGGTTGATGAATTGTAAATAAGTTTTTACGATTATATACATGATTTATTAAATCAAATTGGCGGTTTCTGAAGTCTGACTGCTAGCGTCGATGAAACACAGATTTATGTATGTAATAAAGACATCTACGGTAGCCTGTCATTACAGTCTCGTTTCGAATATGATGCGGATAATAGGAACTGAAATTAGTGGTAGTACCTATGTAAGTATTGATTTGCGAGCTAGTATATAATATTGCAATTGGATTACAAAAGCGATTGAGCCGAGTTACTAAATCTGCAAGGAAGTGATACCTTATTGGAAATAAGATAAGATGTATTTCATCTTAATTGAGCTTGTTTCTTGAAAGGAGTACGTAATGTACGCGAATTCGGTTGGTTATATTAGAAATAATAAATAAGTTGCAATGTGTAATGACAAGGACCGTGCACCGGATGTTTTGAAAATGTTGAAAGCAACAGTTGTTAATAATCTTGTCGCGTGTGTATACAAAATTCTTAACATTAAAGGCTTGTACGAGTACATACTGGCGCGACTCCGGTAGAACAATTTCCTTGAATTTTTCATAGAAATTGTACCGGTGCCCCGTCGCGTGACAAGTCGCGCCAGTATGTAGAAGCCTTAACTCCATGTGCTGGACCCATTGCCTGGCCTAGGACCGTTGACTTGACAGATTGTAATATTAATAGTATTATTTTATTAGTTAAACATTCATTTTGTTTATTTAGAATTTTGCTAAATATTTTTTCCCAGAACTGCAATGAGGTCGTCTATTTGCCAAGTAAACATGTTATCTACTTTTATTAACCTTCACATTAGATAAAAATGTATATAAGTACTGAATACTCAATTAAGCCGATAATTGTTATTTCCCCGCCATGCAGTCGGCCGTGACTGACACTTGGCTGAATTGTGTCAATGACAGCTGTCAAATTTATGGATGAATTTTTTTTTTTCCTTCTGGCTTCGCACGGTTTGTGCATTTAGCCAATGTCACGTTTTAGTTCTTGTATAATATTGATGAAATGAATTATAAATGCAAGATGATGATATCCCCGCCCCCTCCCCTTGAGTTTCAGTAAAGATGTGGCACTTTACTGAGACCTCACGCGGACTTCTTGAGAGAACTTGAAGCGAAGTTGCACTGTTTTGTTTCATTTGCCTACACTAATGCACGTTCACAAACACTTAATGGTTAATAATCCACCATTATTACACATTAATATTCGGCTAAACACAAATTTTGGAAAATTAAACAAACTGCTGAACATGACGCTTCACTTTCCCGCCAAGAAGTCCTTATGGATGATTTTTTTTTTTTTTCCTTCTTGCTTCGCACGGTTTGTGCATTTAGCCAATGTCAAGTTAGTTCTTGTATAATATTGATGAAATGAATTATAAATGCATGATGATGATATCCCCGCCTACTCCCCTTGAGTTTCAGTAAAGATGTGGCACTTTACTGAGTCCTCACGCGGACTTCTTGAGAGAACTTGAAGCGAAGTTGCACTGTTTTGTTTCATTTGCCTACACTAATGCACGTTCACAAACACTTAATGGTTAATAATCCACCATTATTACACATTAATATTCGGCTAAACACAAATTTTGGAAAATTAAACAAACTGCTGAACATGACGCTTCACTTTCCCGCCAAGAAGTCCTTATGGATGATTAACAATTAATTATGTACACTATTGTTGCTAGCAAATAAATTCACAGTGATACTTACTGTGAATTTATTTGCTGGCAACTGGGTGACCCTTGATAAGTAAGTTTTGTGAGCTATATTTTGAGCCCACACGCAAGATAGCACTATTTTTATTAATTGTGGTCATTAGTCAATAATGTACTTTGGTAGAAAGGGTCCATTGATGTTTAGCAGGAAATAAAGACATTATAAAAGTTTATGATAAAAAAAAGTAAATTAAAAATCATAAACAAGATTTATATAAATTAATACTATAAACAGTCTCATGCAGGAGGCATCTTCTTAATAATAATGACCTATTGCCTCTGACTGCATGAGATGGTTTGAAGATGAAGATATTCCTAAAGAATTTTGATGATGGTCATAACATAACATAATCCAAAGTAAAATAATCAGAACGCTTGTACCTACGTAAACATTTGGCATAGGTTCTTTATAGTGACCATGATTTTAGGACATGGTGACACAATTTAAAACTTCCTAAAACCGTTTTATATTGTTAACAATTTGCTAGAAAAAAAAAAAAGAAGATACTGTGAACTACACGGTTAAACCAAGCAGAATCTCCTGTATCTACAAAATTGATTACAAGACGAAATAGGAGGCATTAGAAACGCATTTACAAGTACAGTTTGCAATTATTTCTCGCTCTTATTTATTAATACAGACATTGAGAAATGGTTAGAATATGAATAGACTTTACAGCCAATCGGATACCGGTTTGTAGTAACGTGTGTACTATTTACTGCCCATTATAAATGTGCACAATTGATATGAAATAACTAGCACATCGATTGGCTACTTAGCGATTAATACATTTTTTTGCTGTCATTTTTTTTTCATTCCTCGGTCGAATGCTTTGATGTCTTAACTAGTTGACTTGATTTGAAGGTGTTTTTTTACGCGGAAACGTTCAATACATTACACTTTTTAAATGTGACTGTGATTGACAATACGTTGGTTAATTAGTGAGACACACGGATGTGTTGAATTTTTATCTTTCAGAGGCTTAAATGAATTAATCATAATTAATTGTTCAATTTATGTAAATGACTAAGCTGTTAAGTGCGATCTTATTGTTATTTCACTTTTTTATTTGCTTAGTAACAATGTGGCAGTACGGATGGATACATAGAATCTGATGTTTCAAAAACGAATGAATCAATCTCAGCCGCTTCCATTTCAATAAAAACAACATTGTATGTAATAAATTCATTAACTAGTCTGCCTGCAATAACATTGCGTAACATAACTGTTCCTAACAAAAACATGACCGCTTCCATTTTAATAAACTCACTGCGCCCGCGCCCTGGCTCTAAATTAGACAATCGAATTGAACCGAAATTTAATTGAAAAAAATATCGGTCAGCCGAAAAAGACTCTGAAAAAACATTTATATTAGGTACGTGACAATCGCATGGTCACCGTAGCGATGGTGCGCGTGCGCTGGTCGGTCGCGGCTTTTTGTGAATGAAGTCCGAAACTCCGAAAGCCGACAGGTTCTGTTAGAACAAATTTAACGGGACTTACCTTCTCTTGTAATATTTTTTTTATTATTTGTGCTACAAAGTAGATACAAGCTCCCATTTTGAGCAGGTGGTAACCTCAAAAGTTTGATGACATGTCCATGCGATGTTGTACAGGAAATAAGGTGGAATAGGTCTGCCTGCTTTCAACGGTGAATCGTGTGTGAATGGATTGGTTATGGCTTAATGTCAAGCGGTCAGAAAACGCTGACGAAAAGCTGCATACAAGATCTACCGCTTATTCCCACGCTGTATTCGATCCTTCGATTGATTCGCTGATTCAATCTTTCCTAATCATGATGATAATTCAGTAGCCATTAATTTTATGAACCAATATTTCCAATAAATTACAGATATATCTTATCGTTTCGATGTGTTGAAAACTAAATGTTGATCGGTAGTGTGAATGTTGTCGCAACTCTTGTTATGCAAGTATATTATCATAATTAATGAATTCGCGAAATGACTTATCTAATGTAGAAACGATAAACAAAAATTATAATATTTTGATTAGAGATTTATAATATTGATTTGTTTTAATTTGTGGAGGTCAGATGGCAGTAGAAATTAACTGGTAAAAATGATCTAAAATCTAAATTAATTTGTTGAATTCTCAGATTATAGAAAAGAAGCAGATAGACCGCGCGGAACAATAAAGTGAGGCCCGTTTGTAGACGTGTGTGCGTTACAACCACGTGGCAGCACTATAAGAACAGGTGTCTCTATGTGTGTGTACGGTTGCCAGGAGAATGAAAAAATTAGCCATAATATTTCATTACATGAAAAAAAAAATTTTTTTTTTTCTTAAATCAGTTGTTTTTATTAACAGTATACGTCAAATTAACAATACCCATATAAACGATACATTTGCGATATATTTTTATTTTGAGACACCAACATTTTATTATTTTTGGTAGCTATATTAATGAAATGAAAAAACCCATGATATAGCAAATCGACTGATGTAATAAGTATTATAAAATCCATTAACTAGTTACACTTACGAAGACACATACATACTTATTTATTTATAAACATACTAACCAGAAAAGGCGATAAATAAAACACTATTATCGACATAAATATTTTTGTAAATCGATACTCCTGTATCCTATACTTATTTGCTAACTTAGGGGTAAATGTTTCAATATAAACTAGCAACACCGAATGATTTTTGTTAAGGTTTTGTGTTTCAAGATGTCACTAACAATAAACACGTAAAGTAAATCCAAATAGACAAATAATCAATATTTTACTTATGAAAGATACTCCATCTTATTTCTTTTGTTTTTGGGAACAGTTTTTACAATGTTTAAAAATACAAGGCGGCATCATTCTGAAATTATCTGTTAGAGCCCGTGACGTACTAACGATGCGACGCTTCGTGCTGTACTGAATCGAGAGCGTATTCGCTTTTGAATTTGTATTTGCTTTGTTGGCCGCACTCTCGGTGTTCCGCGCGGTCTATCTGCTTCTTTTCTATAATCTGAGGTTGAATTGCTAGATAATTTCTGATAATTTAAGAATTTACTTGAAATACATACATAACCTCACGCCTTCTTCCCATGGGGGTAGGCAGAAACTATAGAACGCCATCGCCACCTGCTAACGATTCTCTCATACTCCTTTTGCTTCGTTTACGTTCATTGACATGTTTACTTAATTCTCCGAAATCAACAACAAAAACAACATTTGCAACGTGAGATAATTAATACTTGTCACAATTTTAAACCTTTGATTGACCTTCAACTTCAAGAGACCTTAATTTCACCTTGCCTTTGGTTTTGCTCGTTACTCCTTCTTTATACCTTTTTACCTTCTAAATATCCTTAGTTGTACAAAAATAAACTATGAATCGCAAACTTGTGGTAAATAAATAAATAATGAACTGAGATAGTCGCAGATAATCGCCGTTGACCTTGGCCATACAAATGCGAGTCGCGCTCACGCCGCGCCACCATTAACTTTTCAGAATATTTATTTTGAGTAACGAAGATATGAATATTTGAAAATAAAACACAGATAGAATTATAGATAATAAAACAACCTATTCATACGAAAAAAAATCATGAAGATATCTTAAGTAGCTTGGAAGTAATATAGTTTATTATGCTTTGGGTATTTTACTACAATACTTAAATATTCAAATATAGAATTGATGTGTATGCGTTCTAGTTTCACATACATTTTTCGCATAACTTACTTGCATTATATAAAGGCGTAATAACAGATTTAAAAGTCACTAAAATCTTAGATCTGCGCCTTAATCAACGACATTCAGTATACCGAATAATAAAATATATCAATCTGCCTAGCTAGCCTTTTCTCCACAATGTTAGGGTCACCTTACACTCTAAAAAATGCCTGTATTTTACATGGAGCGACTGCCTATCTGATCTCCACAACCCAGTTACTGGGTAACACGATACCCCTTGGTAAGACTGGTTGTCAGACTTTTGGGGTTCTGACGACCCGTAACGACTGTAAGATCAACGAATGACAGCCGGGACCAACGGCTTAACGTGCTTTCCGAGGCTCGGAGGAGTCTGGATATGTCATGTACGGATCACCCATCCACGAAGCGTCCGCCGCAATCGATGGCCGGCTATTATTATTTAGCTACGAGCAACAAATATATATATATACATACATACCTAAATATACGGGGTGTGTCGTAAATAGTGGTCCGTCGTAAATAGTGGTCCAACGGGACGGGGCCGATACACCGTATATTCAGCTATCACATACCACAATTAGTATTTTTTTTCATAGGCCTCAGAACAAAGTATTTTTTGATAAATGTATAACATCGCTTTACTAATTTGATAATTTCAATACGTTACATTATTTTTTAATGAATGTGGTTTTATTGTTTTATTGAAAAAAAAAACAAATTAGTAAAGCAAGGTGCAAATTAAAACAAAACACAATTATTAGAGACATATGGAAAAAAATATTCAAATGGTGATATGTGATAGCTGAATACACGGAGTATCGGCCCCTTCACATTGTGATATGTGATAGCTGAATACACGGAGTATCGGCCCCTTCACATTGTGATATGTGATAGCTGAATACACGGAGTATCGGCCCCTTCACATTGTGATATGTGATAGCTGAATACACGGAGTATCGGCCCCTTCACATTGGACCACTATTTACGCCACAACCTGTCTTTATAGTGAATAATACAACCAAAAGCATTATAGTCGTACACAATAAAGACTTCTACATACCGGGGCGACTTGTCGCGCGACGCGACGCGACACAAAGGCACCGCTCGTCCCGCGACGCGCGGGGCCTTTGTGCCGTGTCGCGCTGGTATGTAGAAGCCTTAAGTTTTCCTGTTATAATCATTATATTTTAATAAGAATTCCCAATGAGAATAACTGTCTCAAAGTACAAAAACATTATTTAAATTTTTACCACGAATTTGTGTAAAATTAAACATTTTACTGTAAGTTAATCTTGGGCGGCGGTTAGCGGTTAATGACGTAACCATTCTTGTAACCCTGTGGTTACACTGGCTGTCTGACCTACTGAATGTGATACAAATATTAACCTATTGTTGTTTTTTTTTTGTTTACAGGTATGTACATTGAGATTGAAGAGTACCTATATACGAGAATATACGAAGAATTGACTGGAGAGGGTAAGAAGTAGAAATGATCACCAAAATAAAGCACCATGAGATTGCCATCAATGGATGTTTGCAGAGGAGCAATAGCGTGCCTATGCAACATTTTATGGAATTTAACTTAACTTAAACGTCGATATTTACTTTAAATTTTTAGGTTAATTTTTGTCAAATTTTTAGGTTGGTTGTCTATTGAGTACATGACCCTGTAAGGGCGCAGCAAGATAACTTAAAACTAGTAGTGAGTATCACGTAGATTAGGAACTTTTACAATTCAAATATTATATTATTTATTTTTTTATTTATTAACTCATCATCACTATCATTACAGGGATTTCCTAATTCAATAGTGTGGCCATAATTACAATTTTATTATTCACTATAACATATTTTAAACATTGTGGATTAATTCAACACCCAGATAATACTATCTGGGTGTTATTTATAATACTTATATAATATTTTATGTATAAAGCTAGATATAAGTTGAACTCTATTTTAACATTTTATCTTCCATAAATTCTTGGATACTGTAGTAACATTTTTTTAAGAATGCCTTTAACCTAGCTTCAAATACACGTACGTTGTTGTCGTGGACCGTATATTTTTAGCTTAATTTATTGTATATTTGTATGATTCGGTATTCTGGGCTATTTTTGTACATTTGTAGTCTAGGTGCCCGATAATAAAGATACCCCTTGGTAAGGCTAGTTGTCAGACTTGGGCTAATTACCACGCGGAACGATATAAAGCTAAGCTAATTTATATCTACAATATGAAATTATCAATAGATTTATTCCTCGCTGTCTTCATCCGATCTAGGAGCCTTCTGTTGCGAGCAGGTACTTGAACAACCTGGTTCTACTCGCCTGGTCGCAACTCACTACATTGTAACATACTGGTTCTAATATAATCGACATTACATACACGTACTCAATATCTGTCACAAATACTTACAGAACGGGATAAAGATGGCATTGGATTATGTTTAAGTGCTGCTTACGTTCTTTTTAGGGTTCCGTATCTCAAAAGGAAAAAACGGAACCCTTATAGGATCACTTCGTTGTCCGTCTGTCTGTCAAGACCCTTTTCTCAGGAACGCTTTGAGGTATCAAGTTATAATTAATATCAACAACGTAAGTCCACGGTCCCTGGGAGCTCTAAAAAAATCAGCTTCTAAGTCAACGCAATCAAAAAATACAGCGATATAAGCGACATATTTCGATACTCGCAAATAAAAGAAAACCTCCCATTGACCTAGAATCATGAAATTTGGCAATTTTTATCACATACTTAACAATTTTTTTTTGCGAATACATACTTACATTTGAAGTTGGAAAATTGACCGTGGCGTACATCGATGTATGGAACATGTTTTTCAAATACAATGTTAAGTTTGTTTTGAGATAAATTCACCCAACTACGGAACCCTTCATTGGTCCACGTGGTCCGACACGCACTTGGCCCGTTTTTGTATGATTAACTAGCGGCTTCGAATGCGTGGGCTTTTTCTAAAATAAAAGTAACCTAAGTTGGTCCTTATACAACAGTTATCTGCCAATGAAAGTCCCATCAAAATCGGTCCAGCTGTTATATAGAAGAAAGAAAGAAAGAAAGAAAAATAATTTTATTCGTCACAGAAACACGTGCCTAGGAAAACACAAACTCGAGCAAGTAAACATCAAAAAAAAAAAAACCTATCTACATTATAATCACGAGCACAAAAATAACAAATAGTCGGCAACTGCACGTCATGACTGTGACAAAAAGGCTTGCACTCAGCATGATGCTGCGCTATGGGAGACCCACAACACAGCGCTGATTTTCAGTGTGCGCGCGTTTAGAATAGAATAGAATAGAATACTCTTTATTATGTACACCATAAAAGTTACAGATATAAATGTTTAAATTTTACATAGGGTGACACAATGGGCGGTATGTACTATGTTATATAAGTACCGTAGCGTGTGTGTTATAAGTACCGTAGGTACTTTTATATGCATTCAGTAAAAAGCCGCTATTTTGACAATAAAAACAACACTTCAATTTTATTTATTTGTATAGATAAGATAGCAAGTTTCAACATCAGTTAGCCGTTTTGTAACTCATTCAATCTACTCAGGCTATCGCAGTCCACTGCTGGACATAGTCCTCTCACAGGCCGCGCCACAACACCCTGTCCTCCGCCTTCCGCATCCAGTCTGACCCAGCCACCTTCTTAAGGTCATCGGTCCATCTAGCTGGGGGGCGTCCCACACTACGCTTGGCGATACGCGGTCTCCACTCCTGGACTCGTCTGCTCCACCTGCCAACGGTCCTTCGACAAACATAGCCAGCCCACTGGCATTTCAGTTTGCTTACTCTGCAAGCTATGTCGGTTTGTAACTAATCATCTACGAAGAAAAGCCATCATACTTGATAGAAATACAATAAAATAATGTGAACTAATGGTGCATTTTCAGATTTTTCAATATTTTCAGCAGTGTTAAGTTAGCCCTTTATAAACATTTTTTGATTAAGGACTTTATGGACCACTTTTTCTATATAAAGCATTGATTGCAAGCATTGACCACTCTCTAACATCACGTAAATATTAAATGGGCCCGATGTCATGCGTCATGTGCTCGATAACCGAAATAGAGAGACATATTACGCGAGCTATAGCGGGAACGAGATCGCAATAATTGTCACTGTTACGTACCCATAACAACTCGCAAACAAACTACGGTTCGGGTATTCCCCGCAAACCGGGAGTAAAGGCTTCTACATACCAGCGCGACTTGTCGCGCGACGCGACACTGCACAAAGGCCCCGCGTGTCGCGGGACGAGCGGTGCCTTTGTGTCGTGTCGCGTCGCGCGACAAGTCGCCCCGGTATGTAGAAGCCTTAATGTGGGTCGATTGTGTCCTTTCCCCTAATTTATGCGGTCCATCTTCGGTAATACATCAATGATATAAAGTATATAAACTACTGAGTCACCGAAAAATATTGCTATGAATTGTTATTAATTGAAAATTCTAAATCAACAATAACGAAGCGCCACATATATCTCAAAACCACTAACAATCACACACAACATTCATCGTCATTCTCCTGCCGTTATTCCAATTTATATATCATTTTCATCCATACTTCTCTATCAGCCATATCATCTTTCACACAGCCCATCCAACGTTCAAAACTTTCTTAACAACAAACAACGTTATCCTCACAAATCAATTTATATAAACGCGAATCCCAACAAATGTATCGAAAATTGCCCCGTACACCTGTCGACAATGCACAATCATAGGCTTAGGGCACACCGTTGCAGGTACCGCTAGTGTTGTCGCTAAAACTAATACAGTTGGAACTCCGCGGTGGGCTATTATGTCCCGGGATTTATTTGTGGCAAGATGTGCCTTACCGATGTTGTGGATTATTTAACTGTCAGCTTTGAAGGCGCTGATTTGTGTTCCTGTCGGTTTTGCGTATGCTTAGTGGGTTGGTTAGGAAAATGAGAGTTCTAACTTAAGTATTTTTCAGACTACTTTGTGATGACATTTTTGTTGTTTCGTATCGAGTTAAGGATAGCGTGGTGCATGGCTGGCAAGGCGTACTAATAATTAAACTCTGAAATACTCTCGTAACTAAATGAGCTTCCTAAATAGTTTAATTTAATATTAATAAAAATCAACAAGATTCTATGTATTACACAATTTATTATTCTCTTACATCGACTAAACCTAAGTTCAAAGCAGTTTGCATAAACCACTTAAAATCACAAACAATCTTAACTGTATAAATCCTCTAAACAACAGCATTTCGTAACAATCACCACATTTCCTGAGCCCGCACCAGGCTCTATATCTTCGTAGATCGATAAGATGTCCAGCAATATCAGTAAATTGACGTCTATTTATCGATAATATCCGCCGATCGACTGCGGCGTAATAAATTTGAAGACGGTTAATTCGGAAACATTTAGAGGTCGTTGAGACAGTGTACTCCGGGCCTTAGAGCTTGTAACAGGTACTTTAGTACAGGTCTAATGTTATTGCTTCTTGCTTTTATTTAATAAAATGTTTATAGTAGAATTTATAATAGTAGAAAGAAAATAACAAAGGAACGCTATTATAGATGCTCAATGCTCTTTTGAGTGAAGTAATAGGAGAGTTATTAGGATTCAAGTTGTATAATGTAAAATCTTTTAGAACGGTACTACTCGTTAGGTAGCTTATTTCAGTTAGAAAAAGGAATTATATTATTTATATCACATCAGTTCATCATGGATGCTACTGAAGGTGCCAAATTCTGGGCTGACTCAATTTAAATCGTCATCGAAAAACTAAGAAGAAGTTCATCATTCGGAAGAATTCTTCGGATTCTTCCGAACTGAAGTCGATCACTAAACATGCACACAAATAAAATCATAATTGTATCACACACGCATCGAACGAATGTTGTGTATCGGTTAAATCACTCGCCCCGATTGACGACTAGAAAATCGATTCGTTCGTGATCGTATGCAGACATTCCACAGCCATGTTTTTATACGGCCTATTTGAATAAAATTTCTCATTTAATATTCCCAATGCGTTATTGAACCGACTTAGCGGAAATGCTATATGTTTTATGCAAGCTTTAATTATAACAGCGGCTTACACTGCAACGGTAGTGTCGAAATGAAAATCAGTAAGAAACGAGAATGTCTGTCGATAAAATAAAATGTAATTGCTTATGTTGGTACTCGTTCGGAAATGTGTCTCTGACCTTTTTGAAATGGTTCTTTTCATATACTTATATTTTTTGTTTTATGATGTTTCGTTGCTATTTTGTTTTTGTTTTGATGTTAAAATGCTGTTCTCTCTTTTACTTAGCTGAGGAATGCGTTAATTATCAATGAAACTTGAGTTTAATACTAATTAAATAAAAAAGAGTCGGAAAATAACTTTTATTACTTACTTAAAAATATAAACCGTACCATACCGTATACTTTGTCTATTTCTGAAACAATAAATTCTGCGGTTCATTCGCGCCCATATTCAATTTATTTATAACTTAATTACATATTTGATAAATGTAAATACATGATTAAATTAATTATTACTATTATATCGAAAGTCCATCATTGCGTAGGTGTGGGAAGTAAGCCTGCTTAGGCATATCAATTGACAATATATTATCTATGGAATACTGTGTGGGCATTAATTGGTCGCGACTTACTATAAATTTATTGTTTTTGAAAGTTATTTTGTCCTAAATAGTTGGTGGACTTTGTAATGATTTTGAGGTTAAGTTTCTATCTTTGTCAACCTTTTTATGTCTTGTTTGTTGGAAAACTAAGGGAAATAGTACATTACTGCAACGGTCTGCAATAGGCATTGCCTGCATCAATGCCTGGTTGCGGCCAAGGCTTGTGTAGTGCTTTTCTTAAATAATGCGCGGAAATTCAAACAAAGTAAATTTCTTATTCATAAATTCCAGATTCAATAACGAACAACGATAATTTTTCACGCGCCAATGTGTTAACTTGTTTTTTTCTTTTCAATAAACAGCTTTCTATTTGCAAGCCAGTTTGAAATTTAAACAAAACCTTAGATAAGTTACCTCCTTGGTTGCCATGTTTCGGAGTAAAAGATCGTTCCATTTTAAATTACATGATAGATATGAGTTTAGTATGTATTTTTTATTTGGCCGCCAAACCACGACACGGGTAAGGATTTTCGATTTTCATACAACTGTTGGTGGCCTGCTCGCATGTATTTGACCAGTACAGCTATTTCGATTTATCTCGAAGAAGGTTGTCAAAATAATGCTCGAATTTCCAAGAATGTTTGAGAAAAGCGTATTTACCTAACTACTCGTAAAGGCTTCTACATACCAGCGTGACTTGTCGCGCGACGCGACACGGCACAAAGGCCCCGCGTGTCGCGGGACGAGCGGTGCCTTTGTGTCGCGTCGCGTCGCGCGACAAGTCGCCCCGGTATGTAGACGCCTTAAAGCCAAGCCGCGTCGTCTTACAATCGTTTTAGCAATATTTAACTACAGTTTAACTAAAAATAACATGTGCAGGTTATTTAATAAAAACCTGCCACGTTGGTCGCAAGGGCTACTGCTGAGCATGAGGTCCTGGGTTCGATTCCTAGGTCGGGAAAAGTGTTTTTGGGTTTTTCTATCTGGAATTTCTAAATAGCAGCCCGGAGTCTGGATTTGTACCTCCAATTACATGGGACTTAAACATACCTTGCGAAATGTGGGTGTACTATCTAAAGATACATCTCTGCCTAATACTACGGGGAATATAGGCGTGATGTTATGTATTTAATAAAAAGGCTGTTCACCTTTTACAAAGAAAACCATAGTAACACGAACCGACAGTCATACCTCGTAATATAAAAACAGTACACATAACAACTTTGCATATATTTTCACAAATGTTACGGTCGTGGACACCGCATCCATTGTTTTCAACATACAATAAACAAAAAGGCAGTTTATTGTATTTTTTATTGAAGCATAAGCCGCAACTTATTTATGTCAGTTTTATGTTAAGTGGCAACTTATACGTACACACGATGTCATAACAAGTTATACATTTTCAGTATAAGCTGTCATCATACGAAAAGCCTAACAAAAATCAAAAGTTATTTAGAATAGAATAGAATTATGTTTATTCAAACATCTTAGACTCAAAAATGATTAGTAAGACTTACAACTATATTAGTAAGAACTGACACTTCACAAAAACAAACAAATGGTAGTGGATCACTGTTGTGGCAACCCATGGGAGATGGCACAACAGCGACCCACGAAAACACTGTCTAGACGACTTGAAATCATGCTTAGGATACTGTTGGAGCTGCCCCACACCCTGCGCACCATGGAAACGCACCTTTTGCGCATGGTTAGCTGAGAATCAGTACTTTTTGAACTTTAAAACTACATAAGACAGTCCCCAAAACGCCTGCCCTTCACCACTTCCTAGTGCTTTAGCTGGGAAGAAGAAGTGGCGCAAGAAACTCCCCAGCAGCACAGCTGTCTGATCATTGTGAAGAACTTGATTCTATACAATAGTATGCAAAGTAATTAACATTACGAAACACAATAGTTTAAATTAAATTATTTGATGTCAGCTAGCACACGCCAATACGAAATGTATAGCTTGATATACCCTCATGTGTACATCTTAAACATATTAATCGTGCGCCTAAATGTATGCGTAGGCGCAGATATATGGGAAAAGAAATCATTAAGTCCGTTTAATAAATCGTATTTTGATTGGCCAATGGTAATCGGGTGATGCTGGTAAATCTGTCATCTATGAACAGTTTTCTTATTTATAAAGCATTTCCAAACAATCTATTAAAGGTGGCAGATCGTTATTTACATATGAAAGAAGTTCCGATGGCGTTTGATAAGTAGGTATATATTTTTCTATGCAACGTTAAAATGATAATATATCGTTTTTTTTACGGATCTTGGACATGACATTTGTAGATCCCTACAGCTGTTTTGGAAAATTCACTATTTATCTCATTTATGTATCCATTACAATGAGGGTTCTGAAACTGAACATTGGGCTTGACGGTTGTAGACGTAAGTTAAATTAACCTTTATGAAGCTCTTAAAAATGCAATTTCAATTTTATTTTAAACCACATTTATATTAAATTATATTTCACTTAGTACATTCCACCTGACAAACGAGTTTCGTTCTTCCTCAAGAAACCATGCCAGTCCATATTTTTAAATCAACGAAGAAAATAAAGGAAGTACAGGAGTACGCTCCATAACTGTCGGTTCAAAATAGATCATTGATAAAAACCGGCCTCTGATTGGTCGGTATCGAGTTCGCTTAATTGTAGAGTGCGCATGCGGCGGGTATACTATCTAATGCCGATAGTAACGATAAGCTTATGAAATAATACGTTGGAACACGCCGGGAACTTATCCTGCTACTGATGGTACGACTACTATTGGTTCCTGTTGGGATCGGTGGGTGAGTTAGAGGCGAGAAATAAAAGTTTTGATAAAGATACTTGTCTATTTGCTATGAAGAAATGACTGGTCCTTTGGTACACCAATTTGTTACTGGAATACACAACGAAAGCACGTTCAAATTATTCGAGAAAGATTAGACAAGTACTGGAAATAACTCTAAAATGTAATGTCGAATCGGATATATGATTTGATGATGGTGTAAAAATTTTGTGATACATGTGAAGAATTATAGTAAAGTCTGAATGCTTTAAAAGTTTAAATAGTGTAAAAGAAGAAGGTGCATTTATTGGCACAAACACATTGATGTATTAAATAGGAAGATAGGCCACTCTCATACCACCACTAACATCACGTAAATATTAAATGGACCCGATGTCGTGCGTCATGATGTGCTCGACAACCGAAATGGATAGACATATTACGCGGGCTAAAGCGGGAACGAGATCGCAATAATTGTCACTGTTACGTACCCAAAACAACTCGCAAACAAACTACGATTCGGGTATTCCCCGCAAACCGGGAGTAATGGAGGTCGATTGTGTCCTTTCCCCTAATTTATGCGGTCCACATCGACGAGCGCGTACCATATCTTCCCATTTAATACATCAATGCACAAACAAAACACTTACAGGAACAAGATTAAAAGTTTCAAACCTTTGAGAAAATCGAGAACCAAATGACATCCTTACCAAAAGTAGCGGTGTAAAACATTGTATATGGTAAAGCGGCCATTACAAGTACAGACAGCCATGTTGCATATTGTTGCATTGTAAGTAATCTGCCAATTTGCGATATTACTAGCTGAATGAACATCGACGCATAGTTAATGCCCGGGTTACACGGGGTTAGTTTTTCAGGCTATTTTAGTCGGAAAGTGCTAGTAAGCTAGCAAACGAGTCTCTTGACTCGTGTGTACAGAAGTATCCTCCTTTTTAGGATAATAATAAAGATGAAGAAAACGCTTCACCCGATTGTGAGGAATGTGGAGTTGTCGAGGACCTACAACATTTATTGATGGAATGTGTCCAATATGAGTCCAGTAGAAATAATTTAGTAAGGTCCTTGAATTTGAACAGAACTGATGTGCCTGTTCCATACAATTCTATCCCAACAAAATGGCGACGATGCGAAGGGTTTGTTCAAATTCATGGCCCACGTCTTGTGAAAGTACAATTGCTTAGGATACGATGGGAGTGACATACGCTATACGTAAAAGCCCCTATAAACAAATAAAGAAAAAAGAAGATGGTAAGCAAGTGTAATAGGATCGGGTTCTATTTTCGAGCCAGTAGCGTCTCTACTACTGATTTTACTATCCTAGCTTGTGGACTAGCCTCGTGTGGCAGGCGAAGTTAGTATCAAATCGGATCATTTTACTCCATGGGCTCTATATAAATGTCACTAAAATGCTAGCGGCTAAAAAAATCCTAGCATCGTGCATGTGCCAAGCCAGAATATTAATTGTATTCTATCCTAGCTTGAAAAAACTAGCCTCATGTAACCCGGGCATTAGACTTTCTTACTTACGACTAAGCTAGACTACTTATTAACTAATAACTGCATTCCGATGTAGCATAATCTCAATAGAGTGAAGATGTGGGCTGTATCAATAGATTTGATAATGTAGGCTGTATTGAAAGGTAGACGCAGCAGTTTTATTGTGTTGATGGTAAAATAATAGATCGATGTATAAAGGATGATCTGGTTTGATTGACAGCTAATAGTTATAGGCTTTTTCTTAATTCAGTCTCATCATCTCGTGCTTGCTTCTATTTAGCTGTCTTTGTAGGTTCAGCTCTAAGGCATTAATTTCATGCAAATTTGAACTTGAGATTTTTTTTAATACGGCACTTTTTTTACTCTACGTAAGTAGGTATCCGAAATCACGTTAAGTTACACATAGTTCCATTACAGGTAAACTCCATAAAGCATAGTTTTTAATTACTTTTTAAAGAACTTGATCTGACAATTTTATCGTCGTGAAGTGAAAGATGTAGATTCGTGGGTTTAAAGGTTCATCTACTAAACGCTTATCAGATTAACTTAATTAACGTTAATTAATCAATCATAATTAACATTTGGAAGTGGTTTTTACGGTTCCACAACCAACCTTGTAAATCAAAAACGTTCAGTAGTATATCAACTTGATATATTTTTATCTGATTACTTTAATGTGGTGTATATTTTCGTCTTTTTAAGAGATTCTGATGAACCGATGAAACGCGGAAGCTATAAGATGGTGAGATATAAATATAAATCAGGCTTGTACAGCTCCCAGCAATTAAACTTACGGCGGGACTTGCGCGCGCGCATATCGGCGCACAAATCATAATCAGCGCCACCTGTGGGCGGCTGACAGTAAAACATAGCTTAGATCCTTCAATATGAACCATTTGTTACGCAGTATTTTATCTTACACCTATTCAAATAATGCCCAGAATCCTTTGCACGGTTTTACAGAATTTTAAAATATCTTGGTGAATTCAGCTCATAAATTGGGTTAAGAATTGGTATTGATAGCTACTAATAGAATTTCCTTTTGATTTTATTTGCGATGAGTTGGTTGATGGCTTCTGCTTATGTAATCGGCTTTTCCTTTGACTTTTAGCGTGGGGGGGATTTGAGGAAGCTGGTTTCTGCACAATAAATCATGCCACATACTGTAAATAATATAAACTTATAGCCTTGTCCTAGGTATTCTGTTGTACCATTATGTTGTTGATTTATGTTGTACCATGCTGTTGTTTTTATGACATTTATTTTACATTCTGTAATTACCACTCACATACTGATATTAAACTTTTTAGGAAAACGTATATTTTTACAATGTTTGTAAATAGTAAATACTCGTATGTAAGCACCATGAATCTATCACATAATTAATTTATCTGTCATTGCTTCATTTTTAATTCTTTTTACCTATTGTGGTATAGTAATTTTATTCTAGGTGCGTCGTCTTCACATATAATTATAAAATCAATGTGTATTCAAAATATTGTACTTAAAACATTTTAAAAGAGTAACGGTGGAGTTTCTTGCCCATTCTGCTCCATACGAAACTACCTTTTGGAAGGGGCGACCATAACCAATTCTATTTTTTTGTGAATTTTGACGTTCAAAAGTGCCTTTTATGTGCCTATTTCAAATAAATAATTTGACTTTATGTAAATGACATGGTCAATAATGGTCATGACTCGGAACAAACAGACTTTACAAATGTTTGTTCCGATGGTTTTACATGTCAGTACATAGAACACGGTAATCATGACCTATGAAGTAATCTGAGGTTCATTAACTTTAAGTTCATCTTCCGAACCTTGTCCAGCGTGGCCACTTGGGCCGATAAATTCCTTATATAGGGAGAGGTAAACTTCTCAGAGAGAGAGGTTTTTCCTAGAGGAACCCTTGTGTTGTTGGGCTTCATAACTTCCTTTTTAGGGTTCCGTACATCCGAATGAAAAAAACGGAACTGATGACGGGCATGTGTACCCTCACTCGTGAGTACGACACGCACTTGGCCGGTTTATTATTGATTTTAGGAATATATTGTGTACAATAAAGCACATTCTATATATGTATCTAATGACAGTTTTCAAAAAGAACAAACTGCAGAAAAGATTGCTATTTTCACAATTTCTCTCAAATTGCGCTAGAACTCCAAATCCTCCGCCTTCTGCATCCGATTCACTTAAGTAGCTGGACTAGCGATCTACGCGTTTGACAATTCGTGGTCTCCAGACAAGAATTCGACGGCTTAAATTGCCATCGGTCCTTCGAAACCAGACTGCGTGTAACAAATTCAGTTACCAACAAGAACAGTTATTACTCTATTAGCAAATAAACGCGTCATGCATTTACTAATTAGTGCCACTAATCACAATCATAACTGGATATATAAATTATCACCTATATTTCTTCAGCTGCGCTAAAACCACGAAATGTGTACACGGCTATATATGTATATCAAGCTACCGTGTCCATTATTAGCCAGCCTCGAATTGTACGGTAAGCCTATACAATGCGAGACCAGTTAATACTGGACATATATAGCTTCATATGTAGCCGTGTGTATGTAAGTCCATTAATTCTGAAATTAACTTAACAGAAGGTATTCGCGTGGTGCACGAAGATCTGGGTATTCGACCGTAGTGTGATGGTGCATGGGATAAGGGGAGACGGAAGCGAGAAATTAATAGGAAATGTTTTAAGATGTCCGTTTAGATATGAGTTGTATGATAGATTGCAAAATGGGTACCCATATCTTTACTTGTTCCTTATGAGGGACGTAAAGGCAACTGAATTTTCTTTTAGGAAGTGGTATTATCCTAAAAGTTACAGCTGGTAGAATGCCACTGTTGTCTTTTCGTAAGTAAGCATTGTATGATTGACAGAAGTTGTTTGGCTTTCTGCTTCAGCATAACCTAGCTTTATCTCATGCAATCTTCTGTCAGACGATATATTTAAATAGTTTTATTAAAATAATAAATAATAAATTCAGGGTTATCTATCTATCAGTTCATAACTTGGACCAAACGCAAAATCATTCAGTGTGAATCGAAATTGCATAAAGAACACATTGCATTCTCAATTCACACTAATTAAGTACGAATTATGATTTTAAACTTAGACTTCTTCAATATAAAATTGAAAATCACTTGTCATCGTAAATTTTGCGAGTGGTTCAAAGATTATGCAGATAAAGATCGTTACTACAAATTAATAGTTTATTTTAGATGTATTCAAAAACATGTTTTATGTAACTGTGACGGGTCGTGTAGTAACAATTAGTATTTTGTTAACAACATTAGTCAAAGAATATTTTGAAATGATTACAAGCGTAAAGAATTAAGTAACAAGTCAGATTAGTTGATTTTTAAGTAAAAAAATGTTTTGTCACAAAAGGAAAAACGAAATCCTTATAGGATCACTCGTGTGTCTGTCAGTCTGTCCGTCTATCACAGCCGATTTACTCTGAATCTACTGGGCCGATTAAGAGGGCTATCACAACTTTTCTTGAATTTGCGCGTTTTACTCGAGTTTTGATGTGTGATTATGGTTTAGATATAGCCATAAAATAAAAAATAAAATATGCCCAAGCAAGTTTAATTATTTATCTTGGGAGTGCTCTAAATAAATATTGCAATTTATTTACATAAATCAGTAAAAACCTTGTCTCTGCAAAGGATGTTTCATAAAATTTTACTTTTGGGTATCTTTTGATGCTTTTTTACACCAAAGATAACGTAATTTAAGAAATTTTAAAAATGTCCATGGTACTACTGTGTTTTATACTTGGGAGCGCTTTAATCAATTTATTATATTTCGTACAGTAATTCACCAAAAATAATTCTGTAAAACAGAGAGTTACTGACCATTTTTCATCCGAAGTTTTATTTTTTATCTACGAATATAAAATCCAAATTCAAACAAAAACTATTTAATAACTAAGTTAACTATGTTACCTTGCTCGAAAAAAAATTAAATAGTCTATTTAAAAGTAAAATAACGGCGTAAATCAACGGCGAAATAAGCTATATTTTCGAGAGCGCAAAAGTGATGAAACTATTAACGGGTGCTGAGACTGACACGAATGGTTTATCACTACGAAAACTGTACTTTTATAGTTACACAGACTTATTGTTTCGATTATTTCACGCTTTCTCACAATTACGAAAAACGTTTTTTTTGTGATAGCACCCTTAAGTTAAAAAATGTACACATGTGCATTTCTGTGATTCAAACACGGACGTGTAACGTAAATAAATGAATTTTGAATATGAGGGTCACTTTTGGGGGGTGAATTAGAAAATTAAAAAGAAAAGTCTTGCAAACTGCACCGTGTCACATATCAAATGAAAGGGCTTATAGTGAGGATTTGAAATATATTTTTTTATTTTTAAATAATTCGTTGAAAATAAATAAAAATGTACCACAAAAATTCTGAAAAAAATACAACAATTGAAAAATTGTTCTTCACATAAAGATTACAGGAAAACCTATCGGTCTTAAAATAACA
This sequence comes from Tiliacea aurago, assembly GCA_948098905.1. Lineage (NCBI taxonomy): Eukaryota > Metazoa > Arthropoda > Insecta > Lepidoptera > Noctuidae > Tiliacea > Tiliacea aurago. The sequence goes on from OX402585.1 coordinate 25,044,560, forward strand.
TAGTAAAACACTCAATATTGTGCGTACAAACTTACATTTACAGTTGGAATGTATGGAGGAACACGTTTTTCAACTGCAATGTTAAGTTTTTTTTTTTTTTTTATTTTGGGTTTGCTCTTGACCTTAGTCTAGGGCAGATGTGACAGGGACAAAGTCGACGATGCAGTGAGCTTACCCAGAAGATGCCTGTTTACTCTAACTTTGAAGAGATTAGGGTTGTATGCGTTCGGAAACACAGACGCAGGTAGAGAGTTCCACTCTTTTGCTGTGCGCATTATAAAAGTCATTTGTTCTTGAGATAAAATCTTCCCTCCATTGTGCATGGTCCGACACGCACTTTGCCGGTTTTTTGTAGTCTAGACCTGAAGTAGACTGCACTCTTTCAAAACTCAATAATTCCTCTCCTACACTGTGTATTAAAGCTAAAAACATGGGAACCTGCAAGAATCCATAATTCATCTTGACGTTTTAACCCCACTTAATAACAACTATTTACCCAACTCTAGCAATTTAAATGTACCATTTTAAACTCGGTGGCGGTGGTGTCATCAACCTTTTTAATAACGTTCTTATTACAATAATGGCACAGTTTTCTTAAAGAAACTCGTTCGAAATTCGCGGCTGTAGTGCGTGGTGATTACAGCAATTATCTTGCTCCGTTTTGATACGCCTCAAACACGCAAGCTTTTTCAAAATACGAAATGCAACTAAACAATCATTATCTCTGTTCTAATTATGAAAAATAAAGAAGAATAAAATTTTCTAATCTATGTTATTCAAGTAAGGAGGTTTTAGTCTAGTAATCAAGGAGTCTTGCTGTCTAGAGAAAATAACAGGGACTGTTTTATACGGTTAAATGTTAGGTTTTTAGGTCGAACTCTATATTTACGTCAAACAAAATGTTGGAATGTATTTATTTGCAAACAATTTTATTCAAAGTGGAGTTACCTAGGTATATTGTGGTTTCTATTCTCCTATGCGTCTTAAAACAATAATTACAAGAAGTCACACTGGTCGTTCTAACTTTATTGAAACTATTGATTGATTTTGAATTAAATCAGCACTTATTTACCTATGCACTAGTTTCGAACACATTTTCATATTTCTTTTTCGATAAGAATATAATTAATGTAAATCATGATTTTGACATCGATGGCATAAAATTGCGTGGGAAGTGGTTTCCCACGCAATTATTTTGTTCATAAACATTTCACACTACTTCTATTAAAGTATTAATCATCGCACAGATATCAACAACACAGTCTAATAATTAACAAATAATTGTAAATAACACTTAATGGACTATGAATAATTCATTTAATTAAATATTCATAACATAACACTAGGATGTACGGTGTTAGTACGACAATTATTTCATTATTTATCGCCAATAATTACACAATCGCGGGATATCAAATATGACGTTTGTTGTCAACTGTCATTACATCGGTAAGCGAATCGAGAATGCCATTTTAATTGTTATTCTGCATATTGCGTAGGTGTTAGTCATCGTGGTGAATGCACGATGGAACTGTGTAGGTAGAAGATATATCTAAGCTAACTTATCATCTTTTTAAAGAGTTACAACATTCTCGATCCGGGTACAACTTGATTTTTGCATATTTAATTTTAACGATGGCATTCTCGAACACTTACAGATACAATATGAGCTCAATAGTCTGCATCATCATTCTAAATAGGTTTGCTAAAACAAGGGCTAGTTTACACTGACTTCATCAAGTTTTTAATCTGCTAGCGATCATGTTCCATGTATTAGAGATGTTCCCCGCAGCCCTTCATTACGCCGCATCCATCCACGTCTCGCCAATAATTACAGGGCTCTTCTAGACAAATCACGTGCTGCGGTCCAAGGTAAAGGAAACTTTCGGTTTCTAGAAAATAATTATGTTTGTTTTCTTTGTTTCATATTTCATTAGCTGAACCTTTTATGGTCTTGAGTGCATACAAAAATCCCATAGAAAAAAAGGACGATCGTTTTTTTCCCGAATTTGTGAATTTTCCGGGTTTTTTTTTTCAATTTACCATAAATACATAATTCGGACTATTACAAACGTGTTAAAAAAAAAAATAGTCAAATCGCTCCACCCGTTCTCAAGTGATGCGCCGAAAGAACAGCATTTCATGTTTATTTATAGATTTTGTTTTCTTATACATCATAACATCACGCCTGTAATCCCCGAAGGGTTAGGCAGAGGTGTACTTATAGTACACCCACATATCGCCAGTTAAGTTTAAGTCTCATGTAATAGGGGGCGAGCCTATTGCCATCAACCGGGCACAAATCGCAGACTCCGGGCTGCTACAGAGATTCGCTGCGGCCGGATGCCGCGCTGTGGCTGTGGGGCTGCTGTGTTTTCTTATATCAGCTCAGAAATATAAAAAAATAGGAAAGTTGTTTCTGTTGGTTGGAAATAAGCACGAATGAATAACGACAAGGTCAGTGGATGAAACCTACAGAGAAGTGTGACGATGACATGCATTATGTTTGAATGCAGTAACGACCGGATTTGACATTTCGGGGTTTGGCATTTCGGATTACTAAGCAGTTTTGTGTCTATGGAGTTCCTTGCTCGTTCTTCTCCATAGTACCTACTAAGCTTTGGAATAGGCAACTAGTTGTCAAAGAGTAAAAAATGCCTGTAAAGGTTTAATTGAAATGTTGTCTGGCATGCTGAACTGGGCCTATTTGGCGCAGCCGTGGGGCACACAATACTATTTTAAGCATTTTCTGTTTTTATGTGAGTTTTTGTGTGCCTTAACCTGGGTCAAATAAATTTATTTTATTTCTTTCTTTCTTTCTTCATTTGAAATAAATGAGTTTGAATTTAAGCACATCTTCTAAGCCTCACACCACACCGGTCATGTAATATTTTTTGCAGTTTAAATCTAAAACAGGGAAATCCGTCGCGAGCAAACTTCCCTGCGTTACGTGTTATATATAGGTCTATACATAACTGATGTAATGTCAGTCTGTACGAGGAAAGTCTTTTTGTGGCTAGTAGATGAGCAAACGCAAGATTATGTGATGTCTCGTGACGGGATAATATGGGGTGAGGCATTATAGGCATGGGTAGGTAGGAGGTGTCGTAATTAAAGCTGTGGCGATAAAATGTTAATTGTTATTGTGTTTCTACCGAATGTGCGTTAAGGCTTCTACATACTGGCGCGAATCGCGACGCGACACAAAGGCACCGCTCGTCGCGCGACACACGGGGCCTTTGTGTCGCGTGTGGCGCCAGTATTTAGAAGCCTTTAAGTCACTCAGCGAGAGCTTTTCTTTGGAGAGTTGTTGCAATCCGGTAAGCATATCCACACACTCGCATATCGGCCTTCTTGTCAGTCATGACGTGCAGCTTCCGACTATTTGTTTGTTTGTGATCTTGATTATAATAATGTACTTAGATCTGTTTTGTGTAATGTTTACCTTCCAGTTTATTACATAATTATGTTTTCCAACATTGTACTTGCACGTTTTTCTGTGACAAATAAAATTATTTTTCTTTCTTTCTATATTTAAACTAAGAAATGTAGTAATTCGCAAAAATTATTGCATCATAGAACAAATACCTACGCGTACTTATAAAACTGAATAGATTTGCCTAAAAAAAAATATATAAAAAAGTACTAGCCATTTCCATTCACAAAACCTCCTCATAGACTACAAAAACATTCACACACCTACATCAATATTCTTGAAACGTACAAATAATCTCTATTCTGTCCACTTGTCGGTGAGAAGCCGGGACCATCGGACCACCGCGACGATGCCCACGCGCCTCTCCGCTCGAGAGCCACTCCTGCGCAGCCGTAACGCGACGCGTGACGCTGCGATTAGTCGCCGATATTCGCATCAAGCGTGCTGTGATTTTCACGACATTGTCGCGGATTAGCAACGGTCGCTGATTTGGTGAATTGAGGAGATTGTGACGTGACTGTAAAAGGGTCGGCTGTGTCTTTAAGGAACTAAAATCCCCATTGATGGGGATTTCAATGGGGACTCGTGGAATAACTCCTATTTCTGTTGTTGATGTCATCCATTGTTTTAAATTTCTGTGTTGGCGTTTTGCGGTTGTTTTAATGAATAATAAAAATCTTTTTATTACGATACGTATTTACCGAATTATGTTTGTACATAGTTAGTTAGTGAAGCCGACCATGTAACGACGTATGCAACGCGTAGAAAGTGCCTGTAAGCAAAAACATAATTTGCTCAATTGTCAGACACAATTACTCATATCTATGTCACGAGACGAATAAAAATATGCAAGAATGTAATTTTATACGCAAATGTGACAAAATTATCCATGTCGCAACAACGGACAGACTTTGTCGTCCCCACGAACAAATGCCACCGTTATCCTGTGACCCAGGGTTCTCAATCTACGCGATCGCAATTAGCGGTGCGCACGCGCAGCAATGGCCTGTGGGGCAGCCCTGCGGTTGGGCGATAAACCGTACGTGATGGGTCGCAGTCGCAGGTTAACGCGTGTTACAATGAATGACGACATTAACCTGTCGTTTCAATATAACGTTTGTTAAACTAACAAAGGCAGTCCGATGGTAGTTACGGTAAATCATTTGCCTCCTATTCCTTCAAAGCTTGTAAGCAAATATTGTTTATTGTATGAATTGGTACATGCTTCGTCCTGACCACAATGTGGTCGTTGGCAATTGTTTATGTTATCAGATATGGAAACTAGCGGACGCCCCTAAGAGTACTTGTGTAGTCGGACTTTCTCAGACTCTCTCTTTAATTTAGAATGAAATAGTGCATGCATTTAGCTTGTACAACCATAAACATTGGCTTTGTAGAAGGGTGATTTTTGATTTGTGATGACGAAAACTATAAAGGCTTCTGCAGACCGGCGCGACACGCGACGCGACACAAAGGCCCCGCGTGTCGCGCGACGAGCGGTGCCTCTGTGTCGCGTCTCGAGTCGCGCCAGTATGTAGAAGCCTTAACGGTTGAAAGTTTATCTTAGTTATTGGTCTGGAGTTCTTGACGGACAGACATACGGAAAATAAAAAAATGTGTGATCACATTGTAGAAGGACACGGTGTTAAATTCATTGTTAATCCGGGCTTGTATCGTTTACTTTTAAACGACAAATAAAACCAGCGTTTATGACCGTTTAGCTTGTTACTTACAAAGGTTTTATGGGTTTTATTCCCATCGTTCTGGCATAATATATTCTTACATAAAAACTGCAGAAAATGTGTCTAAAATTCAAATCTCGTTTGTGCATCTTTCATGCAAGCATGCTCCAACATTTCATAATCATAATAAACCCAATTATCGTGTAAATTGCACCATATTCGCTTATTATACCCAAGATGCTAAAATTCGTGTATGTCAGTGTGACCGTTGAGTTATTTTAAATTACAAACACACACTACATTTTGATGCGGTTTGCACCATCATTTAGACTTAGAGAGTATTTATTTCGGAAGGTCATTGTGTATACTATATTCATATTTAACATATATGATATAGCAGCATTGTGTATTAAATCCTCGACGTGGACCGCATAAATTAGGGGAAAGGACACAATCGACCTACATTACTCTCGGTTTGCGGGGAATACCCGAATCGAAGTTTGTTTCAGAGTTGTTATGGGTACGTAACAGTGACAATTTTTGCGATCTCGTTCCCGCTATAGCCCGATTAATATGTCTCACTATTTCGGTTGTCGAGCACATGACGCACGACATCGGGTCCATTTAATATTTACGTGATGTTAGAGAGTGGCCTATCTTCCTATTTAATACATCAATGTATAGCACAAAATTTTTGTAATTTTGCCATTGCACCTGAGCGCAGTGTTGCCAACTGCTAGCTTTACCCAGTTGCTAGATTTTTTTTTAAATGTTGCTAGATTGCCAGTTTCTTTTAACCCAAAAAGTTGCTAGAAGTAGTTAAATGACAATTTCTGACAATCATTTTTATTTTCTTAATTCCATCAAGAGAGTTACAAATGTCTTGTGTACCATTAAACAACCTTTAAATTTGTCCATATTTTCCCACTCCAGTCTGTATTTCTGTGCGTATGTTTTCTTTTTCAAAGCTAAATCCATTTTCAAATTAAATTAAAACAGCGAGCATTCGTTTTATATGGATAAAACAAAACAACACAAGGTTGAATAACTAGCAACTGGTAGCGTGTCCTATTTTGGTTTAGTAAGAATTCTGTCGCAACGCAGCAGCAGTAAACGGGTAATTCCCGGCCAACGCCGGCCTGTACCTACCATAGCATCTATGACCATAGATTCGCGTTTAGTATATAGACTCACGTCTCATGATGAAAGTTGCTAAAAAAAGTAGCTAAAAAGTTTAGCTACAAGGTTCATTAACTTGAGCTGTCTGTCACGAGATAATAGCTAGATCTAGCTATAAAGTTGCTAAGTTGGCATCACTGCCTGAGCGAAGTAGGGGCGGGTCGCTAACTTAACAATAAGTCTATTCACAACTTCTCGGTCCTAATACGGCATTTTATTTCTGCCATTTTCCAATGTTTTGCCACCACATCTCCGAACTTGGTAAGGCTTTCTCAAGGTTCATGTCCAGAACTGATCCTTATGTTAAGTACCTCGTGAAAGTAGTACTGCCAAGCTAATGGCTGTCATACCTTACATATAGACATATAGACCGATGATAAGTAAAAGAATAGCTCTGAATAATTTTTAACTCATTATTTCTTTTCTTTTTTGCAGGTAAGCACAGACATATAGTTTGTTCTAATTGGGAAGAAATTGTAATCTCTCCTTTCGGTAAGTTCTTTGATGCCGACTTTTTGGCTAACGAAACATAAAGAAGAACTTTTGACTTTCTATTGGCTGGTCATGGAATGTGAAGAAAGGAACCTACATAATTCCCAGGTTCATTGACCATTCTACTGGGATTTGACAAGCGTTATTGTTTTTTTTTTTTTATTTGCCCAAAGGGCAGGCTAAAGTCTTTCGACCATACCGCCTCGCCTTCCGTGCAGAATTTTTGTTTTTAATGATGAAATGAATTATTCAATGCATGATGATGATATCCCCACCCGGTCCCCTTGAGTTTCAGTAAAGAGGTGGCACTTTACTGAGACCTCACGCGGACTTCTTAAGAGAACTTAAACAACTTGCACTGTTTTGTTTAATTTGTCTACACTAATGCACGTTCACGAAAACTTAATGGTTAATATTCCACCATTATTACACATTAATATTCGGCTAAACACAAATTTGAGAAAATAAATCAAAACTGCTAAAAATGTCACTTCACTTTCCCGCCAAGAAGCCCAAGCGTTATTGATTTTGTATAAACTGATTCTGACGAAAATGTTGACAACTATTTCTCCAAAATGTCATAGCTTTAAAAAGAGGTTAGAAATATTGCACCCATAAATAAATATCTCCTGTCTCTCCACTATTCCATTGTCTACTCAAGGATGCCTATCCGATACGGCTCTAATAATCCTTCCATGTTCCAAAGGCACGTCTTCCCTACCATTATCGCGCCCCCCGGTCTACTCTTTGATAAGCAATGGCCTCTGTAGTCCCATGAAACATGAGGCTCCAGGGGCTAGTTTGAATCTTTGGGTTCATTCGAGGAATCGACTCTAGTCAAACCACGCTGGGGTCGGTGCATTTCATTCATTCATTCATATCCTGACTTGGGCACAAGTCCAAAAACTGTACAGAATCAGTCAGATACTCTCTATCAGCCAATAAAAATCTCTGTAAATCATTGCAAGTACATATAAAGTGAAAACACATCGCGACCTAAGACATAATTATGTAACTGAGTGCTAAAAACATTAGTGCTGTGTCGATAATTGAGTGAACATGGTAGGATGGTAGGCGTAATGGCGAACCTACTAGCACTCTTGTAGAACTCGAATACCGTTTTAGCAACACTTTCAGTAAGTTGTAGGCTAAAACGAAATAACTGTCTAGTGGTGTACGTTGTTATCACTTATAGAGGCTTGTTTTAAAGCTTTTTCCCAGTCATGGTTGCTGTTTGACCCTACGTTTTGTGGCCAGTGGGACAGTTAAGTGGTCCAAACATTATTTTAGGAATTTGCGTAGTGAACTACTTTATTCAGACGCTTTTCTTTTGTTATGTTTTTACTCTCCTTGAAAGTTCTTAAGACGCTGATAACAGGTAAACCGCTGTCACTGTCAGACTGCATACAAAATAAAGAGAAGTGCGATGACACAACGCTTGTAATTTATTGCAAAATATGAAGCAATTATTTATTTAGTCAAAATGGAGTTGAGTAATCGAAAATAAAAAACAACCAGGTTCTGCATACAAATAAGACGTTCCTGTTTTTAATTAAATACCAACCGTACGTTGATATTTAATTCAGACATTTTGGATTAAAACTCAAAGTAAAGGGTTAGTTTACCGTTAATTTGTATCAAGATTTTTTTTCTAAACGTGTTTTGGTAACAACCAAATTCTGAGAAATATATTCAAGAATAACATTTATATATATTATTTCCGCTACCACAAACTATATAGATTTGGCAATTTTTTTGTTTAAGACAAACCTACTTTTATCATTTGCCTCTTGTCAGCGCCTTAAGCAGGAGCTAATGTTCTTTGCATTGCTCAGCAAATTCTGATTTCTGCTTTCGGTTTATGATCACCTGATTTTGTTGATCGTCATTTATCTTTTTCATCATCATCATCCATAGTCCGACTTCACCCACCGCTGGTTTTTTTTTTAAAGTGAAAACTTCATTAGGCGCGTTGAGCACTTTTTGGGTGAACAAAAATCATGGAACTCGCGTCATCGTCACCGAATGCTTTCCATGAGATAGATAACGATAAAAAGATAAAGATACATTTATTTGATAAAACATGTGTGCGTGTGTGTGTGTGTATGAGCTATATGTATACTGTTTTCCCTTCTATCGGCAGTCCCCAAAGACTGCCCCGCATGTTTTTTTGAAGTGAAACTTCTTTAGGTGCGATGAGCACTTTTTGGGTGAACAAAAATCATGGATCTCGCGTCCTCGTCACCGAACGCTTCGATACAATTCACAAGTTACTTATCCCCTATTTATAGAGCGTTACTCAGTACTCAAGCATTACTTAAGACTAGATTCAAGCCATTGGATTGGTTGAAACTAGTCTTGAGTAAAGCTTGAGTACTGAGTAACGCTCTATGGATACGGGCCTTAGTTTTCACTTCTGACGTGCAGTCCTACGACAGACAGTTTTTTTTTGTGCTTATAGACCCGGGTTCTTAATAATTAATTATAATTTAGCCTTTAAGACTAATAAGCAATTTAATTTAACCTAATTTTTTATGTAATAATTATTTTAAAACAATTCCGTTCCACATTCTTAGAGTCTGATATTATAAGAATAACACTTTGTTCATGTGTGATGTGTGTGACTATTAGTTCTTACTGCTGGGTGTCACCTCTCTTTGCTTGTGCCAATCCCCCACGCTCTTGTGCCAACCTCAGTCAGAAAATTGAATTTGGGCGCCATCATTCTCTGCCCTTATCCCAAATGTTTTATTCAGGCAGCCATTTCAACTGCTTTTCAAAATGTTGTGTTCAACATCGCTTGGTAACTAGGAGCCAATAATTATAGATCTCTAAGTAGTGTAGTAATATACAGTCTATTTAATTTCCTCGTTGATAAGCTACTTCTGCAATATCTTTAGAAACATCTTGTAACATCGCTATTAACTAGTATAAATTTGCCCACGACCTGCTAGTATGAGTGTTCTAGTGCTGTAATCTAACCAGTAACTGGTTACAGACAACTCAGATGTAATCGTGGTTGACAGACGTCCGACTTTATGTGTGTTTTATGTGAAGGTAAAATGTTAAGTTTATTTTAATTAGTTGTTATGTGAAAGAACTCTTAGTGTATGTTTCACCATGTCCGGATAGGCACAATCTAACATAATCTAAATTAAAATATGAAACTGTATTTGTATGACGATATCTGTCAGATGAGATGTCCGGATAGATAGATTAGGGGAACATCATCATAATTATTTCAGCTAAAAGATGCCCTCTGCTGGACATTTCCTTAAGCGCTTACACACCGACCAGTCCTATGCTTCTTTTTTCCAGCCGATTCCCGCGACCTTCAACAGGTTATCGGTAATATTATGGATAATTACGACGAAATATTATATAACGATCAATTGCTGGACATATTCTTCCATAGACATCCATATCAAACATTTCAATCATCTTACATTCCAATATAATACGATCGTAAAACAATACGTTTTACATAAGAGATGACACCACACGATGCATACCAGCACGTTGACAACGTCCCCTGCGCGTACGCACGCTATCCGGGAAACGACAGGCGGTTGATATCACCGGTCGGCATTACCTACTGGCGATATGGTGGTATAGCTTACCGTTGCCTTCCTGTGCGAATCTTTGCTATATTAGTGTTACGAAGAATGTCGGTAGTGAATAAAATCCTGTGGGATTGCCATCTGTTGTAGATAAAATCGGAGCCTGGATAAGCCTCTTTTCGTATAACCCTAACTCTGACGATGTGTTTCTAAATCAGCATCAAATAAAATATGTTAGTATTCTTAGGTTTGAGTTTGCTATATTTACATATTTTAAGCCTGAAGTGTCCTACTGAAGGTTAAAGTAGTTCCTTCTTTGTTTCCATTCTTTATTTATAACTATGACCAGAAGGACCAGTCTTTTTCGAAGCCATGCCACCGCCCGCCATCTTTAGTATAGTCGTCTGCCTGTAAATGTTAAAAAAAAAAAAAATACACCATGAATCCACAAACACATTCTCCATCAAACCTTCCTACCGTTCTTCGGCCGACCCGTCTATTATCCTCTTGGCCATAATTCTCCATTCGCAACAATATTACGCCTGAAATAACAGTTGTAACACTCCCAGTTGACACATTTTCTGAGTTTGTTTATGATTTTACAAGCGGCTGCGAGTCGCGACTGCGTGTCGTCTGTCGTTCCCTCGGCACTGGCGCACGCGCAGCGCTTTATGATTTTCGCGCGTCTATATTTCCTGCCTAACGGTCCAGCTAGGGTTGCCAGATACATGTATGCGTCGGGTCGATTTATATGCTGCGTTTTAGGTAGTTATTAATTTTTGCTGCTGGTAATGGTCTGTTCATGTTTTGTTGGGAGTGTAATTGCTTTTGGTAGCTGTTGTTCGTTAGCGTTTAAAAGATGTATTTTTTTATTTATTCTACTCGTGATCATTTATCACTGAGGTTCTCCTCCTAACCAATCAACCCTTTTTCTTTCTTAGTACGCCCGCACACATAAATCTGTAGATAACAGCGATTCTTTGACTAATTATCATCATTTCAGCCGAAAGATGTCCATTGCTGGACATATGCCTCACCAACCTGCCTTGGCAGGCGGGTTGGTGATCGAAGTCTGGTGTTAAAATGCATAGAGAACGCTGCTGCCCATTCTCAGTAAGTCCCTTAGTCGCCTTTTACGACACTCACGGGTAGAAATAGGACGATGCTATTCTTTACGTCCGTCACCACATGGACAAAATATGACTAAATTGTTCCTTAAGACGAAGATATATGCCAGTGACCTTGAGTGGTTAGCTTGCGTGTTCTATACTGAGCTCACGCAACGCGTCGTACGTTCAGCCAGTAATAGGACTCGCCCATCAAGGAGCGCTATCCCCAATTTGACGCATTATATAATTTATTATATACAAAACAAAAGGTATTTTAATAAAACGCGTATACTAAAATATCAATAATTAAATTATCTTTAAATTGGTGAAGGTTTCAGAAAAATACGCTTGGTAAATTTTGCGCCATTCTCAGTTTTTGATCCGCGTTAAACATAACTTTACAAATTAATTTCACTATGTAATATAAACATAATCCAACTATTCACATATTAAGTTATTGAGAAAATGCTCTAATTTAACATATATTTTTTTCAAATCATTAACACTACTCGTTTAGACGTGATCGTCAGTATAAAATCATTAAAAGTCGGTTATCGTCGCTTTAATTACTTAATTTATTGTAATTTCCGGACACAAAGTCTTGGTCCTTTATGCAAGCAGGCCCTAAAAACGTGAGATGTTCGATCAACTCCCACGCAGCATGATTAACACTGCTCGTGGTATCTGCATAGCACAGTCGTATTAAACGCTGTACTGTAAGTGAGCACGTTTCGTGCTGGACGGGAATGGGGCCAGATTTGGGTTACAAATGTTACAATTTCTTAGTGTGGACGTTGTTATCTGTAAATGACGGAATAAAGCATTTGTACGCTCGAAGTAGAGTCTAGATTTCTTGAATGAAATTTTGTTAAACTTTGAGCGTGAGAAAGGCGGTCTTTGGAACAGCGGACTGCTTCAATTTGGCAAACAGCATCTTATTGGAAAATAGATAACTTCCTTGAACAATGTAAAAAACGTAACTTGTCAAATACTAGTAGTTTTTTTATTTGTTTGCTTTTTGGCGCCTCGGCCTTCAGTTCAATCGCTTAGATAAAGAAAAAAACGTATAACGTCCACCACACACATAAGTTCTACTCCCCACCGAGCCCCTTTGCAAACACAATGTGACAACTGACGAAACGAAAACCAGATAAGGCTCTATTCACCTTAAATATTCGCACTACCACCTTGAAAGTCGAGCCAGCTAATTAGGAGATAAATAACACTACGCCCAAACATCGTGCTTAGTAGTAATTGCCCGTAATTGCAATTTATTACGTCCGCGCTATAGTAACCGTTGTTTATTGGATGCCCTTAATAGTTCGACGGTGGACGGATTTCGATTTAATTGGTTAGTTTTTAAAGATTTGGTTTGGGGTTAATGAGTTTATGATCGTTTATTAGGACAGTAGTGTGTCTATCTTTCGAGAATTGTCTACAGGGATCTTATGACTCTCGAATGATGTTGACGGGGTGGCGCTGTTGATAAACATTTATTACAACTGCTTTGTGAAATGTTTTTTGTTAATGTGAGGACGTTGTAGGCTTAATAGACTGTAGATCTGTGGACCATTTTCTATTTTGTTAAGTACCTGGTACTTTGACGGGCCTACGCTGTCCTCTCATACCTATTAACACTGTAATTTGAAAACATTGTAAAAGCCAATTTTTTTAAAAGAGTAACCGTGGAGTTTTTTGCCGGCTCTTCTCCATTGGAAACGAGCAATTGGAACCGTGCACCTAGCTTCTGACCTTTCATAAGTACCCAGGTAGGCCTATGTGAAATAAAAATATTTTTGATTTGATTATTGAAAAAACAAGATGGCGGCATTAGTTCTGATTTTGATCACGCACCAAAATATCTTTGTACAGCTATGTGAAATGCATTCTTAGTGAAATGCACTGGATTGACAGTTGTCAAACGACCATACGGTCTGCAAATGTCATCCCCGTGTCACTTATTATCATTTTTCTATTTCTGGATGAGTGTTGGTTTGTAGTTGGTAGCTAGAATCTTACTTTGGCTTTATTTATTATGTATTATTGTTTTAAAACTGTAACTGCATTTTTATTTTCCAAACACAATGGCGACTTAGCTTAGGAAGGAACTTCGTATCTGCAGCTTTTCAATGGCATTTCAAACATAATGAATGCTGGCTGCAGCCCTACTTGACACCCACAGCAGCAACCCGTTCCCTTCAGCTGGTTCTTATGCATTGCACAAGATATCGCAGGTAGAATTGATGCAATTACCATTTCATTTCCGTCAACATACCTATACATTCTCTAAATTGAAGGACCCTTCAGTTGCCGAATTTGAATAATACCCTCTAAAACGGTACAAAACTGATCACCAATAATCGGATTTTCGAAGAAGCCATGCATTTATTTACACTTCCCAGATTCGCCTGCTGGCGATTTTCGGTTCTCACTCCATTGTATGTTAAGTAAGACCCTCTTTACGAATTTATTACGGACCCCTGAAATAAAAATGGCGATAATATCGTTAATGCAATAATGCCGCTAATATTTTTCACTGTGGAGCAAAAAAAGGTGGCGGCGCCGCGTTGATTGTTTCACATAAATCATGTGCAACGCCATTAGTAGGACAAATGCGCTTGCGCAGGTCCCACCTCATTTGCATATTAACTAGGCAAAATTGCTATAGCTTTGGTTCTAAAGGAAAGGCCATTCTTGCCTTTCTTTTATGGTATTATCGGGGGATGTAATGTATTCAATAAAGGATAAAGTTCTCTCTTTGTTGTGAAGGTTTGTTTGTGACTTGGTTAAATTAAGAATGCACATTCGCACCGAAGATGCTTTGTGTCGAATTCACTTAAAACCACATAATTATGTATATAGCAGCCTCCTCTGCCCAAAGACAAATATACAAAATGACATTTGCTTGAGAGTAAATTTACCAAATTAACGGCAAAGAGGGACGATCACGTAGTGCTAAAACATTGTATCCTCTTGTTGTATTTTTTGTTATTCTACATATCCGTATGTATTTTCCATTTAAAGACCTTATGTTATGGCGAGAAACCCTTGACCCAGTAAACAATGCTTTCTTCTGACATTTTTGGCGAATAATTTCAATAATACCGTAGTATTTATTCAGTTGACTCGTGGCTTGCTTATTTCGGAGACAATATCCATAAACAGCGTTTATACCTGCCGTTCGGTTCTTGTTGCTAGTTCCAGTTTTGCCTACCCCGACGGAACCTTAAAGGATCGTCTTTAAGAATGGAAGGATGTTAGTTGAATTATTTAAAACTTCTGCATAATGAGCGACATCCGCAAGAATATTTGACGAAAGATAAACATTGTATCATTGTCCTTAAGAAGAGTCAAGTAGCAATGAAGGCAGGTATTGTGGCAGGTATTTTTGTAACGATCAATCAATATGCAAATCAGGAAAGCTCAATAAACCGTCGATCGTTCCATCCGAGTGCCACGCACTTTTTGAAATCTAAACGATTTGTTCACAACCCGCTCGATACTTCAGAGGCATCAAACTAAGCTCTAAGCATCGCTCCCAGCAACATTTACTAAAATATTAGTTCCCTTCACCATAATTTATGAACACAACACCCCATTGCCTTCAGTAAACTCTCTCAAATTGCTTGATTTCTAAGCTGGTAGATCAAATACACTATATTTTTCGCCCATTTCAAGACCAACCTGGACATCAAAGAATCTTGCAACGGAATTGCAACCAGGTTGTATTCGATACAAAGTAAATCCAGGCCAGTATAAAATCGTATGTAATGTTAAATAAAATATAGCAATCTGATAGGTTGCAGTGAGTAAAGTTTGTGAAAAAGTGACTGGGTCAGTGGACAGGTCGTGGTGACATTTAACTAAAATACGTACGTGCGGGTACTTTGAGAAATGACCGCGGGTTTCGGAGAGATGAATGGCGGGGACAAGATAACTGAGAAAGTATATGGAGTATTTAATAAGGTCGAATGTACTGCTTTCGCTTTTCAGCGTCAATTAAATTGGAAATTATAGGATTGATGGGCGACATTATGGAATTTCGCTGTAATTGATTAATCAAGAAAAAATAGTAGCGTCGTCTGTATAGCAGTATAATTATGTAGGCACATGTAGATATTTGTAGAAAAGAATAAGTATTGGGTATGTAGAAATCCTTACGGGCCTTATTACAAAACAAGGTTTATCTTCAGACCCAGGTTTAAACCATGGAGCCATTATTGAATTTCGAACATCATTCCGTCTATGGTAAAGTTCCTAATACAAAACTGACAACTTAGTACCGAACTAAGTTTTCAGTTTTGGATAAAGAACGATATTTCAATCACAGTTACGTTCTTATTACAAAAACTGGCTCCATGGTTTAACCATGTCAAAATATAAATCTTGTTTTGTAATAAGACGGTAAAAGTTTAACAAAAACCTCGACCGCGTTGAGAATCCCTTGACCAGCAAACTCTCTTCCTATTTCATATTTTAATTCACTAAGCTAAGTCATCGCTAATCCTACTTACATTTTCCTACCATCATTCCATAGACAGCTTAATCTTTAAATACCAGGTTTACCGTAGTAAAACCATAGCTACACAAATGGCCGACATTCTAAAATGTCTGTCACAAGATGTTAAGCATCTGTTGTGGCCTAATTAGCCATAGTTGGGCAGATTTGACATTTATTTAACCATGACGACACAGAGTCAGGAGTTCAAAACAATAAGGTAAGGACAAATGTATTTAAAGATAATGTCAGAGCTCCTAAACAGTGTAAACAGGTCTAATGGTTATTAACCTCTGGAGTTATTGGTAGAGACTTCAAATGCTCTGATATAATCGGCTCATAAAGAGTCGTATATTTTTGCTAGCGAATGCGGCCTCACCATTTAAATTACTATACTGGAAATTAAAACTTACAAAACAACTTCTATTATTTTATGCTGCAAAGATGGTTAATCCACTGATATGCCTATCGTCTTCAGCTCAGTTCAGAAAGAACACGTCACACAGCTGATAAGCTGTCACAAATATATTTTTTTGCAATATCAACTGTCCGTCACAAACCTATCATTTCATTGAAAGCATGTAGGTATGTAGTTGAAAATCTATATTTTATATATATCTAAGTCAGCTTGCAATCCTAAATCAGTTTAGAAATCTTCATCAGCCATGATGAAATGCTGCTGTCAAATACCCTTACATTAACCACTCGTCAAGCGAGATTAAAAATCAGCGATCATCATCTGAATTCAGGTCTACCTGTCATTGTATTAACTAGGCTTCGCGACCTGGTCTTTTGAGTCAAACTGGTCAGGTGAATTATTTATTGCTGGTTGCTACGAGATGCCGAGATGGTGTCAATCGAATTGGGGTGTTACAAATGTTGCCATTGACATTTATTGTAACGCAATTGTTGCATTTGATTTGGAAGAATAAAATGATGACACTGATTCTTTATAACAATAGAACACGAAGTGGAATGGAGTATTTGGTAGTTCCGAAATCCATTATATCGTCCTTTCTTTTTCTTTTTTTTTTTTTGGGTGGGAAATTATCAAATAACTTATCTACTACTCACTCCCTCCCGCTCCGCCCAGAGCGGGAGGGAGTGTTAGACTTTAACTGACTAAAACCCACCGTGTTCCTTCAAATGCCTGTGTGCCAGGGCCACGATATCCCTTTCGGACAGACTCGTAACCCTTCCTGTGTCCAGAACTCTGGATGATTCAATTGACAACTGAGTACGTTTGTCATAATATCCCGATGAAAGATTCCAATCTGAAAATATGGTGTCTGTTTAAAATGTCTGTAACCTAGGACCAGAAATTCTCTAAACATGGTCATCCTAATGTCCGCTGTATTAAACAGTCAGGATAATACAATCAACTCCCATACAAATTCTCCGAACAAATTCCATTTAAAACTACACAATTTATCATAAGGATAAACGCACTTATATTATAAATACCCCTACTAGATAGCAACAAGAATGTACCCAGCAATGACGGACAGTGATTTTTACCCACAAGTAAAAAGTAGTTCTAAAGGTCATGCGCAGGCGCAACATACGCGCTAACTGGTTGGTCGGTTAATTCGCCGATACCGAGAAGTAATTACTTATGTATAAGTTGTATTGTTCATAGGTATCTACAGGTTTTCGTTTTGGTAAAACGGGATATTTGGTAACAAGTCTAACTGCGTTGATTGTGGGTTTAATTGCGATGTAGCAAAAACTGTATATTTTAACGTTTTTTGTTTCATTGATGTCTTTTATGTGATTCCTGTGTCAGGTGATAAATAACGGCTTGGCGACGATAACAGACTTTTAATGATTTTATACTGAAGATCACGTCTAAACGAGCAGTGTTAATGATATGAAAAAAAAATATGTTAAATTAGAGCATTTTCTCAATAACTTAATATGTGAATATTTTAGATTATGTTTATATTACATAGTGAAATTAATTTGTAAAGTTATGTCTAACGCGGATAAAAAACTGAGAATTGCGCAAAATCTACCAAGCGTATTTTTCTGAAACCTTCACCAATTTAAAGATAATCTAATTATTGATCTTTTAGTATACGCGTTTTATTAAAATACCTTTTGTTTTGTGTAAGTATAATAAATTAATAATGCGTCAAATTGGGGGCAGCGCTCCTTGATGGGCGAGTCCTATTTCTGGCTGAACGTACGACGCATTGCGTGAGCTCAGTACAGAACACGCAAGCTAACCACTCAAGGTCACTGGCATATATCGCCGTCTTAAGCGGATCGGCACCGGCAGGTTGCGATCGGCACTTTTCTGATGAGTACCAAATGTGACCATTCTGAGCGTATGTTGAAGTGGTTACTGGCTGCCCTATCGTCAACATGAATAAAGTAATTATATTTTTATTCTTAAGTTTAAAATGAAAGAGTTATTTTACTGCACAGTTACTACTGTACATCTTTCACAGTAATCCAGTGAAAGATGGCAACACCCTTCAAATAAACCCACCATTCTTTCACCATCTTCCACAATGATGGCATTCAAACGGTTGTTCAATAATATAAAAAATAAAACTCCCATCCAACGGACATTCAAAACTTGTTGTGAAACAGCAAATCGACAAAAAGCTTGAAAAATTACGTCTCACCCATCACTAATCGCGTTTTGCTGAACAGATAAAAATAACTGTTACTTTCACTGGATAAAATTTGTTACAAAAATTTTGTACTCGCACGTACAGATACTTTCGATAGTAAATCGTTTTGTTACGTTTAGTCTAATAGCCATTTCATTATATCTCATAAGCTCAGTTTAAGTTAAATATCAGCCGTTCTGTTCGGTACAAATCTCACTATGAAAACGTAGATGAAGTGAGCTGTCATCCCATAGGGATCGACACTATTGACTTCACCCATTTCACCTTCGAATACATCGGCTTCGAATATTCGGCTGTTATCAGAATAAGGGAAGTCACTTTCGAAAAGCAGCCAAAATTTTTATAACGATGTTGGTTTGCTGCAAAACCTTGTCTTGGTCATAAAATCTGTCCTCTCGAATTATTTGGATTGCATCAACAAGATTTTCACTAGATGCGTCAGTAACGTTGCAATCGGATATAAAGTTATCAGTGAGTCAATCACTTAAACCTCTTGCATAATCTACTCAAGTTCTAGAAACCACACCACACCTGGTCCTCACACCACCTGACCATACTTAGAAGCCAGTAATTCTACACTTGACACCTCACATTCTCATATCTGGAAGGTAATCAGACCCACCAGCCGTTGATTTGTCAACAAAGCACTTAATACAAATTGCACAACGTTATTAAGTTTTATTTGCAGTTAAATATCATTGTGCTTAAGTTTCAAGTTATGATTGGTTCATTTGAACTTAGTAACTTGATCTGATCTGATACTCTAATGTATTTCTTCATTTGAAACTGAGCTGGTAGATATGCCTGTGATTTAATGAGACATTGTTGGGAACCTGTTCAGAGATTTGATCCTGAATATTAATTTTCGTTGCTAAATTGCCTTCAGACTAGTTTAGCCTAAATTGTTCTTTGCATTACAATCTCGCTTATTGGTCAATTGTTGTCTTATGACTCCTAGTCACAATAATTGTCAATATTGATAATGGCTACATTTCAACTTGACTTGATTCCTAGACTTAGCACTGTATTGGTATTTCTGTACGCGGTCTGAATGTTGGAAATGAAGCTGCGAATGGGTAATAATTACTGATTTTAGCATGAACCTAAACTCCAAGAAACGAACCCAAAGGAGATAAGTATGATGCAGCACAGGTGTGATTTACTCCTAATCCTGGAGAATACAAAACACTTAAGTTTTGAATTAATTGCCCATATTAGGTCTCCAACGTCCTAAATAACCGCGGAATTAAGTTATGCCAAACTTAATCCTCGAAAAATTTATGGTAAATCTGAAGGTTGCAACTTTACTTAAGCATTTGTTTAGAAACTACCTTGTAAACGAATTTTCTATGTCCCGATGGTGTATAAACCTAAATGTTTGAATATATACTAGAAAATAAAAGCACAGTGACTAGTTTTGTTTGCCATGGTCAGGAAATAGCTGTTTGACCCTGGGTCAGTCGTAAAAGGGAGTACGGTAAAGTTCATGTTAACTGAACATCTCTTCCATGCATTCCCTGTTTAACGTTCATATGATAGCGATCAGCTTGTTGTGTCATGCGCGGTTTAGGAATATTTTCCTGTTTTTTATTTCGATTGCTACGAGCTTATGATTTACTGGTTTTGTATATTTGTTATTTGAATGTAACGGTATTTTAGGTTTAAAATAATTGTTTTTCGAACGCTACTTTGTGTGTTTTGGTCTTTATTGGTTGTTGACTCATTAAGTATTGGTAAATTTTTGTCAAATTGTTTTTATTTCTCACTTGTTTGTGCTTGTGAAATTGTGAATGAATTTAAATTACGTAAATGACTATTATGTTCCTTTACACTCTCCACCACCTACGCAAAAAACAGATTCCTCTTCCTTGAATCACAATGCCATCTTGTTCCATAAAGTACTTATTTAACCATTACCTTTCTTTTTGTTACAGGTGAGGCATCATGTTATGGCGGGTCCCGTACAACGGAACCAACGATTGCGGATCCCTTCTCACAATTATTTTAAAATTTAAATTCGCCGGCCCACTTCTCTTGTGAAATGCGACAAGTATAACCTTATTTGTTTTAAACATTCATAAATTGTTTAAACCGTGTGAAATTTCCCAGCGTTGGTCGACGACACTGATATTTTTAATTTATCGGCCATTTTTGACCTCTGGCTGCCCTAAAATGTGTACCCACTTACCTTATGGATTGGGGTGTTATCCGATTTCGTATTAAAATTATGCGAAAGGTTTTACTTTATGTGCAGAATTTAAATAAACTCACTTAATTCTGTTGAATGTTTCCACTGCTGGGACACAGGCCTCTGTGAGAGGGAGTGGGCCATAATCCACCACGCGGGCCCAGTGCGGGTTGGTAGATGTCACATGTCTGTGATTTTTTTTTTAGTTCTAGGACGTGCCGGTTTCCGCACGATGTTTTCTTCACCGTTTTGAGAGCAGTGGTGATGAAATAATTCAAACAAAGTACCGAACCCCCCGCAGTGGGTTCGAACCCACGATCGTAAGTCGAAATTCTGTTTGGCATGCAAAGTTTCGATGTAAAAGAAAATACAGAAACTAGAAATCAAGGTAGGTATCCCAAGAAACACCCAAGAACAGTTAAAATTGAAGATACATAGATTAAAAATAAACCATAATTTCTCTAAAAAGCACACCATCTCCTATTTCTAAGCATGCCCAACCAATCGTAACGGCCTCACATATCGTCGGGATCGATCTTGATCGTCTCGTGCGCATATCGTTCGTGACGTTGGCGGCGCGGGCGCACGGCGCGGCGTAGGCAAATCGACGGCTAATTGCAACCCCGGGCATGGGCTGATAAAAAAAAAATAAAGTCGGTCTTACTCCGTTTGTACATGCGGTACGGGATTAAGGGCTAAGTATATAACTTTAAAATGCGGAAAACTCACTTGAAAGCTTTTGAAGATTTGGTTTTTTATTTTTTCTTTTCTACCCCTTCCTGCCTTCCTTACCCTTCCTCTAGCTCCTTAGATCCCCTGCTCTCGTCGTTTTTAAGGTGTATTTTTTGCTGTAATGCCTATAAACGCATTTTTCTTTCTTTCTTTCTTTCTGTATCTTTTTGATCATTACCTTTGTCTGCAAGTCCAATATCGCTCCGTCTTCTCGTTGGCTGACTCTTTTCATTGATTATTCAGTAGATATAAATAACGAATTCTGAAGCTATCGTTACATAAATCAAACAGAGCTTCTATAGCTTTATCTATTTCAATATTTCCCATAGTCTGTTTACCATCCAAAAGTGCAATGGACACGTACCGCCTCAGACTCATTTCGGTCAAGATTACCGGAGCATTCCCAGTAATTCCCTTAATTCCTCCGACCCGTTCCCCTGACTCCTTAATGTGTATTTCGGCCAGCACGTGAAGGTATTCGGAGCCCATTATTATGAATTATGAATGAATACTTGTTTTGTCGACTTTGAGTTGAAGTTAAGTAGTCCCACTTTTGACCAAAGGTATATTCTCCAAACTATTATTGATCACAACGCTTGTTACCATGCCATAATCATGATTTCCGACTAATAAGCCGGTTTTTGTGTTAAGTGAAGTGACATGCCAAATAATGCCTTTTCCGTCACATCAAAAGTACACAAGACGCTGACAACAGGTAAACCGCTGTCACTGTCAGACTGCATATAAAAGAAAGAGAAGCGCGATGACACAACGCTTGTAATTTATTGCAAAATATGAAGCAATTATTTATTTACTCGAAAATGAGTTGAGTTATCGAAAATAAAAAACAACCAAGTCCTGCAACAAATAAGACGTTCTTGTTATTAATTAAATACCAACCGTACGTTGATAATAATATTTAATACAGATATTTTGGATTGAAACTCAAAGTAAAGGGTTAGTTTACCGTTAATTTGTATCGAGTTTATTTTTGTCTAAACGTATTTTGGTAACAACCAAATTCTGAGAAATATGTTCTAGAATAAAATATTTTTTTCCGCTACCACAAACTACGAGTATATAGATTTGGCAATTTTTTTGTTTAGGACAAGCCTACTTTTATCATTTGCTTCTTGTCAGCGCCTTAATCAAAATGACTAGGTACTCGAATATCTATAACACGTACTGGAAAAGCGGGCGGATGCATACTCTAACAACTTAATCACAATCAGTCAATGAACTTAATAAAAGCACAAGTTTTTATGTCACTCTTATCACAAACATTCTCACACTAGCGTGACCGCAATCGCGATTTTTGTCGGAAAGTCTCAAACTTCACAGCCAACATTTTTGTTTTATAATATTAATTAACACACATACAATTTAGATATTATGTCTGATTTATATAAGAAAACAATTGTCTGTTACCGAATAAACACCTATTGTTAGTATCAGAACCGCAATATTGTGCGAATTACGTTTTTGTGTTTACGAAACCGTGAAATTTTAAATCTTCTAACGTTTTATTAACGTCGCATTTATAGAGGTAATTACTTTACTTTCACGTTTACGTAAGATTAGCTTGTGTCTAGTTTTTTGTGTGGATGTCTGATCTACGGTATGGTAATGTACGTTGATGTATGAACTTGTGAAGTGGTGGTGTTCATAATTAATTAAATTCGCTTGCAATTATTATTTAAAGAAACGATAACGCGGTGTTTTCTTTTGCCATAAACTCGTCCTTGTTATGATGTATCGTCCTGAATTTATCATAATCTCTGTCTTTGGTGTTCTTGGTTTAACTTTAGCTATAATGTTACAACCAGATTTAAACTTCAGCACGTAGCTTTATTACATGCTCCGTAAACGCACTCATTGCCATAACTGCGATAATCTTTTTACGGCGTCGCACTACTCCGTGAATGCTTGACTTTTAAAGCTTGCCTGATATGCGTATACGTTTTTTTTTTCTTATCGTCAATATAACGTATGGTAAGGTTAAGTTTTAGATTTTATAAAATAATTTCAACTTTATATTCCGACATTTCAGTTAAAAAAGACAGAACTAGTTCTTTAAAAAAATCAAAATAAACACGAAATTAGGCAAAAGTTATTTTACTTTTTAACTTATTTTATTATAGCTTACTGTTGCAATTGTAGTAAAAAGCTGTAAGTACATTACCTAATTTCCTATAACGAACTACCAATTAAACACCTGAACTGGGGACAATCGACCATTAATCAAATAAAATGGAGTCATTTAATGTTTCCCGTTTGTTCATCTGAGTTTAAAATTAAAGAAAGTATTACTTACGTAGTACATCTTTGTCCCACTTCCTTGAAGTAAAAATTGGTGACCCAATTTTTCTTTCGTGCTGAAAGATATAAATAAGCTGACCATCTTTTGTTAAAAAGAAAATTGGGATATTCCTACTTTAGTTTGTCTGATGCTGTGTTAATATCTTTTGGCATGTATTTAATGCGGCAACTAAGTAAAATGAATATAGGTTTTAAAAAATAATAGAGTGGGTACCATATATAATGGGTTGGCAGCTAATAAGGAGTATCGTAATAAGTAATAGGTAGCATATTAATATATCAGTAATAAGCTCCGTTTTAATTTAAACTAGCATCAAGTTTTTCTTTTGGGAACAGAATTAATATCTAAGCGGAAACTTAATGGCGATAATAAAATAGAAAATGGGCATTCATAAATAATATATTATTATTGTATTATTAGGGCAGGTTTAGATTTTCTATATAATCTAGTCGTTTCTGGCACTCGCCGGCCGCTACCGCGGCACCGCTCGCTTCGCTCGCTCGGCTCGTGCGTAGGAAGTCACAGTTTTAACCTAACCTAACCTAACCATTAAAAAAAAAAAATAACCAACTCTAACTAGACTGGTAATATATTATCTTTGCCACCCTACTAACATTATTAGTCGCCAAGTCATTATTTATAGCTCCTCGCCTAATATTTTATTTGACTGGTATAGTTTATTTGCTACCTAAACGCAGCTGTTAGTTTTTAGTTTTTATAACACCTTTAATTTTGAACCTTACATAATATAATAGTCGCGAAAATATTTAATCGCTGGCAAGTTATTTTATTTGTTGCAAACATTTAGTCGACTTTTAAGTTATTAGTCACTCGGAAAATAATAAGCTATATTTTTTACGTACTTACCTTTCTATGTTTTATCTCGTTCATGGCGTATTTTACTACCCTATTCTGGCCACATGTCGTTAAAAGTGACAAATAATATTACATTGCATTTTCCTCAACAATTAAAGTAGCTAGTTAGTTACCCGCCCTTTCAATGCCTTCATCTTTATTCCACGTATTCCAACAATATCTCAATGCCGTTCGAATACAAAATGTCCAATGTATTTGACTCACCAATTTCTGAATAAATATGCAAAGTTATTTTGTAAACATTTTGACTAATTCGACACCAGTGTCGTGTCACTACATTAATATGTTTGTCAGTGTCATCGTCGTAAAGGCGCTTTTCTACAGACTGTCAGATTTATCAATAAATGATATTAGTAAATTATGGATACTAGAAATAATACTACAAGATCTCTAGGCCATTTAATCTCTGTTCATCAGGTTCCTTGTGAATGATTTTAGCCTCAAATTACGAAGAACATGATAAAAATGGTTTTGTGCCTAAAAGTCGTCCATGGATAGTAAAATTTACTACTTTATGATGTGCATGCCATTAGTCGTAAAAAAATATAATGCGCCTTTCATATCCTGGCCGTATGTACATTTTATGTGTACACGCCTCAACGCACGCATAAAAAAGAGTTGTTTTAAATTTCTAACGTAAAGAAACATGGCGCCAAAATCGTCGGTGGACGGTCGCGCGTGCGTGCCGCAGTAGGCCAATGGATTCCAGTGTGAACACATTGGTCTACCCGAACGAACGGCGAAAATTGTTGAAGCGTGCCTTTGACAATCCCCGAGCTCTCAATATTCATAACGGGTCTACTATTGTTTCCCGCCTTTAGAGACGTCACGTATCCGGCGCCATCTTGAAAGGGACGTGCTCAAACGTATCCAAAATTAGAAGAGCCTTAAACTATCGCGACGTTAGGATATCTGCAAACTGTGTGTAACGTTTGGAGGTCAATTTATAATGGTGCTTTTTATGACCCAAAGAAAATTATGAATGTACGTTGTTGTGCATTGAAATCAGCTAGCTACCAGTGAGGTGGCCGCGTCGCCATACATTTTAATTTATTTTCCTAAACTATGACTTATGTGTGCCGCGAACGCACAGGAATGTGAGTGATGTCAACCTTTTCAGGTCACTACTCACAGCTAAATTGGTTATAAATAAAATGACGCTTTAATAACATTACAATTTTAAGGATACCCCAGTTAATATGATTTACGAGCGACTCAAACGTCCGTTCGAGCGGTTAGTGTTTTAAAACATAAATAATTCTTAACAATGATTAACCGCTATGATAAGGCTATAAAAACTGTGACCTCGTGCAAAAACTTGTTTAACGATGTGTTTACTTTTTATTTTTTTATAAGCATATTTACCTTTAATGTGGTCACCCTATTCTGGGTTATATGACCAATTTACATCAAGTGCTCCGATTTGTTGCCGGCCCTGGTAAATAGGGCTTGGTATTCACGAGCCATTGATTTACTGTTGTTCTTGTTACTTGAAACTTAATTATCGATTCGATCAGTGGAAAATTATTTTGAGAATGTAAATGTAATTTTGAGGAAGATATATTAACAAAATATTCTCTTCTCGTGTGTAATTTTCGTTCTATTAATTTTTCCACTAACCGCCAAGTTAGTGTCCTATAATTGTAATTAATTTAAGCTCAAGTAAATCGGCACGCGCATAAATGTACTAAAAATAAACCGTAAATCGAGTAGCTCAGTTGATCGTTGAGTCATGTGACACAAATCCAATTTAGTGATGATGAACGAGAACGAATGAATTATTTTTAGTTCATGAGTAATTTGCAACATCGTCATGTTAATTTTTATGAAATTAATAATTTAAAAAAAAGTTGGCACATTGGGACTGCCAACAGCAGTGAAAATTAATCGCTCAACGCGCGTAAAGAAGTTTTCACTTCAATAAAATAATCAATCAACAGACTCAGCCTATAGCAGTCCACTGCTGGACATAGGCCTCTCCCAGGCTGCGCCACAACACCCTGTCCTCCGCCCAATAAAATAATGATTATCTAAAACACAATTTAAACAATGCACAGTCTACACACATTAAAATTTTCACGTGGTCAATTTAACTTCACTTACTGCTACTACAGCATGTCGGTGACACGAATCCATAAGTTTTTCCACTGCCAAAAATCGCTCAATGCGCTTAAAAAGGTCTTCACTTCAAAAGTTCTTTTGATTTTGTTTTTCTTAGGCTTTCAAAAACATAATCGTAGAATTTAATCAATTCTCTCCTTATATTATAAATCAAATGATAATAACGAAAAAAATAGTAAAGTAGGTACCAGTAAGTATAATAATATAATAAAGTACCTACTTACCTTATTTTTTTTTTTTTATAATTAATTTAAAGGTTACTTTAAATTAATTAATTTAATATTTACACAGCTAATTATTCACACTAAGATACTAACTACGAAAAAAAAAAATTAAAACATAAAAAAGACACCTTAATGACTTTCATCAATTGATATCCATCAAAATAACTTTACAGCACTTATCGTAGCCTTCACAAACTGATAAGTTTAAAAGTTCTGAATACAGCAATAATAATGGAGCCCATCCACGCTTTTTTATGGAGTTGTAATAAAAAACGTGGATTATTTTGTGGTAATAAATCATGGTCACCGTAACGAGCTTCCTCGAAGCAGGTAATGTAGTTCTGTAAAGCGACATCTATAGTATATAAAAATATAACTTGTATATGATCGGTTTCATGAGCAGTCTAGGGTATTTAACAGTAGCAAGCCCAGTGCATTAAATAGCTTATAAGCTCTAAATGTGGGAAATAATTCTGTGAACACCATTTATGCTCTTTCTTTCACGATTTTAATTTCAAAGGCACGTCATAGATTGTGTTGGTAGTAAGTTCTGCTTGTCGATCATCAAAAAGCCAGCCTTTCATCCTTATGATGATTTATAGCGTTTTACTGTATGCGCTCATCCCACGGACTGTTCGCTTAGTTAACAACGTCTCTTTAAAAACATTTCGCAAAAACTCATACTAAACTGTTTGATAGCCCATCAAGTGTACGTACTAACAAAACCAGCTGATACACATCTCATTCTCATATCAGAAACTAAATATCAATATATCATGCATCTTGCATAAGCGATCAAACATTTTCTACGTACGACCACGAACTGTCGCAGACCCAATAGAAAGTAGCGCTTGCGCAACCGATCGTACCTTAAAATTTCTAATACCTCGTAAATTCGCGTTACATAAAGAAATCATCGCTTAAAGAATATTGTAAATCTTTTATACTATCAATTAATTATGGTTTCGTAATGTCCGTGTTGGATTCTTAAGTTTTGTGGAAACACGCACGCGGTCACGGTCGATATTTTCGTTAACTGTTTTTTGTTACGCAATTTTAAGTAAAAAGGTTTATCCCTTCCTATTTATCTTGGGACAGATCAACCTACTCAAAAAATCTAGACCGCGTTGTGAAAAAATAATTAAAACTGTCCCGAACTTTCCCAAAATGAGGCAAACCCTAGCGTTCTCAAAACAGGACGTGGTTTTTAATGAAGAAGCAAATGTTTCTCTGGTATTTAACACCTATGTAATTGCAAAATAGTTGTAAATAAATAACTTCTTTACGTAAGAAGGAGCAGCACTGTAAGTTGAAATATTTTAACAATATAATTGGATATTACGCACATAATATATTATTTACTGCTTCCTTGTTCGTTAATCAGCCGACGCGTAATAAATGTTGTGTTTACCAAAATCGTGTATTATGTTACCGCAGATATCGCAAAATCAGCCTTCTGAAATGCTGTAATGAGCAGTTTCAAGTTACATCATACTCGTACTAAAAACGAATTAATCATAATCTACTAGATTTACTGCTTTTTGAACGTCATTCAAATGACAGCTCACAAAAAACTACCTTTAACCATTCTAGTTAAGGCGAATTCAACCAATATTTTTTACCGAATTTTTGTCAATTTTTCCAGTCAGTTTCACTGATAAAAGATATCTGACTTTAGTAAAATCAGAAATTAGTAGTAATGAATTCGCAATTCCTAGTCACCCTATTAGCTCTTTTAGCCAATCAGGATTCCCAACAGACCCTCAACAACGGATACCTTACCAGATGCGTAGCCTTTCCTCGGACGTGATAAAAACTGTTTGAAACGCATTTCATTTTCTCTTGGAACTCGTTGAACCCTAGAGACGCACAAAATGCGGCGCTGCAACAATTTGTTGCGTGCGGTGGGGAAGGGCAAAAAGCAGCGTGTGCGCATTGCACACAAGATGCCTGCCCATTAAAATTCCCGCCCGCGCACCGCTGTCTATTTAGAGAAATAATAGTTATCATAACGAACCTTTAGCTTAAGAACTAATGGTAAAAAAAAGACAAGGTTCATCGGGAAAGTGACGTTTTTTGAATCGGGTGCTGAGATTTAGGGGTCAACAATTTTCTTTGTGGCTATCGCTTTCAAAGGGTTTTCTACAAAGTCTTTCAACAGGATTGACATAAGGTCTTCGGTAGCTTATGTCAGTCCCATACATTCTTGACTTTTACCATTGATAATGTCGATAGAATGTCACTTTGCTTAGGCCCTAAGCTCTTCTACCTGCAAAGCATTTGTAGAAAAGTCAAATAATAGTCTTCAGTCTTACCAATTTAAGGGGCCGGCGTAGCATGCGTAGTTCATACAAACGTAATATCAAAATAATTTGTAAATCAAACATATTCATAAGGTAGTGTGTATTTATTTCGATTGGATTACGGAGTATCTAAGTTCCCAAATATATATTTTGAAAGGACAATGATATAAAGACGAGATATGAGGAATTTAAAATTTCTATAGAAAACTTATTTGTCTCATAACTCTTGTTTAGATTAGTGTCCATTCAAAATAATTATATATTTGGGAACCTAGATATCCTGTATTCCAATCGGAGCCTCTTCAGGCTCGTACAGAAAGGCGCGACGCGACATTGTTGGAACAGTTTCTATGAAAACTTCACGAAAATTGATCTACTGATCGCGCCTGTTTGCACGAGGCTTTAGTTACGCCCATATTTAACATCATAATAATATAAGCCTTAATCAGACACGAGTTTAACAAAAAAAAAAATCAACTTAATCTAACGACTCGAGCGAGCCGGTGACACCGACACCCGGTCTGTTTGCCCAACTTTGGCAAAGGCCTCCTCCATTTCTTTCCACTCTGCTCTATTTTGCGCTCCTAGTCCATGTTTTCCCTGCTATGACCTTTATTTTGTCTTCCCACCTTCGAAACTGTCTACTTATTTAACATCATAAACAACACCCAATTAATATTCAATTAACGAAAATTACATACATTCATTGTATAATTAACAGACACCTCGTTTTCCAATGCGAAAAAACAACAAACAACCTTTCATCTAGCCGCTTAATTTTTTAGATACAATCTTAACGATGGACGGAGTTTTAGTGGGTGAGAAATATTGTAGCCTATTATTATAGTGTAATCATCCCTCCCTCCCCTCTTCATATCCACGGAATGGATGATAATAAAGGGCTTACCCGCCACGCCTACTCAAATACAGTCCCACGACGCAACATAATGGAATTTTTGGGTCAAAATTGCTGTTATGGGCCCACGATATAGAATCTAATTTTCGGAATTAGAACGCATTTTTTTACGAGTAGACTATTTGTTTTGTTATGGATGCGTCCGGGAGGAGCTCGTGGCTAAGTAATAACATGGGTGCATTCACCAGGTTAACCTACGCTTGCCAATTGGTTCGTTGGTTCGTGGATGGGTGACCACTTTTACATACCGAAACTCCTCCGTGCCTCGGAAAGGACGTGAAGTCGTTGGTCCCGGCTGAAATTAGTTTATCTTTGACTCTCACATGTATAACCAATACTTTGTGAAAATATTTTGATTTAAAAGAGTCCGTGGAGTTTCTTGCCCGTTCTTCTCTATAGGAACCTACTACGCTTGGGAATGGGCAACTAGCTTCATTTCTCTGACTGACCGACCCTTTGACAATTCAAAAGTGTCTGTAATTGGTTTATTTGAGTTTGAGTTTTGAGTTTGAAATAATTAAATAAGTATTGAGGATATGAAAAAAAAGCCAAATACACCGGACAAACTTATAGATTTGCAAAATTAGATTATGTTAATATTTAAAAAGGCATAGGTAGTACAACTTTGCATTTTAATTATGATTCGGCAGTCAGAAAATTTGCAACAGTAATAGTTTTGAATTGAGTTTGTCGCTAAGCCGGTTGACACCATCGACTTCGGCATCCTAAAGGTTATTTATAAACTTGGGACAAACAAAAACAAAACCTGAGGTTCAAGGCCTCATTCGTTATCGTGCCAAAAATACCAAAGAAAAAAAAAAGGGTTTGCCCAAAATTGATCGGAACCTGTTTTCGATCCGTTCAGAAGATTACCATTAACAATCGGAAGACGTGCCCAATAAAATACACAATATTTCAACCTCACAGCCTTAAAGTATAAATTATCAAAAGTTATCAAAAGGTTTTGGTGCAAACATTTTTCAGAACATCGTTATGTTATCAAAAGGCATTATTTTTTATTAAACGTATCATCGAGCAAAAGGTAATAATAATGCATTCTGAACAGATATCTTACTTATACTATCAGTCAAGATGAAATTCTGGGAAGTATTTTTATTCCTTTGATTTTTACGGCTTGAAAAAATATCGTATAAGTCTAAGTTTAATATTAATGTATTATACATACTCGTACTTATATAATACTAGCTGCGCCCCGCGGTTTTACCCGTATAAGTCTCGATTCCGTGGGAATATCGGGATACAAAGTATCGTGTGTCTTAACCCTGGTCATGGTCTACCCATGTGCCAAATTGTATCTAAATCCTTTCAGTAGTTTTTGCGTAAAAGTGTAACCAACAAACAAACTCATTTTCGCAATTATAAAATTAGTTAGGGTACATATAAATTATAAATAAACCTTCCGGAATAATAAATACTCTACATGATACTGAAAAGGCGACTTTAATTTATAATATGTACCTATTCACTAATTCTATAGGTACTGGCAGGTGATTATGTATGACTTAAAAAGTGTGCTCCGCGGAGCTTTGGATCTGTATTTTAGTTTTATGCCACTGACTTCCGAAATTAAAGTTATTTTTCACTTTGTAGTGTTTTTTTGGAAGTCGATTATTTTTTTTTGGAAAAAGTTTTTTATTTTTCCCTTTTTAGTGCCGAAAAAGAATTTTCCAAATCGGTTCGTAAAAATGCAGAGTAAACGAAAAGATCGTTAATGTAGATAATGTAATATATTTTTAGATTTTTGTTGATTTTTCAAAAACCGCTTGTCCGATTTCGATATAATTTTCATGGGACCATTTGGGAAGTATACTCTTTCCAACAAAAAGATTTTTCAAATCGGTTGGCAAGCGACGCACATACCGGTATTTGCACGATCTACGCGGTCAAAAGTCCCAATATCCAAATAACAAAAACATTTACAAAAACGAGTTCCACGAACAGAGGACGAACCAGGGAACAATACCCATCCTCGATCTACTTGCCACCGCACACCTCGCGCGCGTAGCGTCAGTCAGAATTCGACCGTTTCACCTAGTGTACATAATCTGTTCTCGGCGCTTTTCTAAACCTAAACTTCGAAAGTGTATTTTTATATTTTCAAGTTGAGCTTACGAATTGAAAGTGATGGATTCTGATAGAGCAGGTAAGAGACTTACAAACTACATTAATAAAGTTATGATCAACTAATAAACAACATTTTTTTTTTTATAATGTATGAACTCATTTCCCTATCGTGATTTCCTTTAATATTTTTTCTTTGCTAGTGTGTATGTTTGTGTATCGGGATAGATCGGGCTATGGGTATAATTATAGGTTATTATTTGAACATTTTTCTTATATGTACTATCAAAAACATCTCCGGAAACACTTTTAGGGGATTAAAGATATTGAGCAATAAAATTAATAAAATACGATTTTTGCTAGTGACTTTTTTACATAGTTTACGTTTGTTTTATGATCACAGGGTGCGTCAGGAGTAAGGATTGTGACCTGACAATACTTGTTTGACCGCACGAAGAAAGAAAATTTGCCTAATTTAGATGCAAAATTAAATCATCTAAAAGATCAGCTTTTGTCATGTGAAGATTACAATGAACACCAAATTGTTAATTTGAAACGTAGTTTTGCCCATTTCAAATCAGAACTCTTCAAACAAAGGTGGACCAAAGAAGAAAATTCATCATTATATTTATTATAAAGAAGAAAATGTTCTAAAATACAACCGGTCATGGCTGAAAGGTACGTTTCAAATCCCTGTTGTTGAGACCTCACAAAAAACACCAGGTCGACCACCCAAATCGATCGAAGAGGCAAGTGAGAGGAGCAAAAGGCGAAAGACTGAGGAACTTCGTTCTGGTTTAGAAAAGGAGATATACACGCTGCGCAAGTAGAGCTGGGAAAATCTCGGTAAAAGAGATGCATCAAATTAATGTCCTTAAGGATATCACCAGTACTCCAACACGAGCAACTAAATATATGAAGAAAATAATAGCAAAAAAAATATATATTTAAGAAAACTTAAAATAAAAAAAAAATTAAGAAAATAATTGAAAATTCATCAGAGAGCGATGAAGAAAGTATTACAGAAGCTTATCATTTTTATTTTTTTTTCCTGTAATCTATGTACCTACCTAAGGTTTTGTGAATATATTATTTTTTTATAAACATATAATTTTTTTTCTTATTTGCGTTGTTTATATAACAAATAAGCATCAAAACAATTTTGGCCCCGTAGATCGTGCAAATACCAGTATGTGCGACGGAGTTATTCCCGAACAAACATAAAAAAAAAATACATACATCCGAATTGAGAACCCAATCCTCCTTTTTTAGAAGTCGGTTAAAAAGTGTCGTCCGCGGAGCCCTAGCAAGGCCCACAGAGGCTTTGCGGAGCTCCGCAAAGCCTCTGTGGGGGCTCCGCGAAAATACTCGTCATAATGAAACAAAAAAAAAATACTAATGGGGTATACTGTATTTTATTTTACTCTATTATATATCTTTATTTTTTATTATTTTAGGGTTCCGTTGAATAACTCGTTTTCCAAAAGGGTACCGTCGCCAAAAAAGTTTGAGAACCACTGAACTAATTGAGAATTTTGGTTTTTTACCGCAAGTATCTTTCTATCGTCAGTAATCCACACTTGTTTAAATGTAACTCCAGATGGTTGACACCGAAATCATACGATAAACTGGCAAAAAAGCATGCAACAAAGAATTCTCATTTATCTCCCATCAATTAAAAATAGCTTTTGAAACTAAGAGAGAGTGCCATTTATAGAATTTCATAGTTTCGCGTGTAGCCCAGAACTTTCCACTCAAAGTTAATCGATCTATTAATTGATTTCGCTATAGAAGTTTTGCGATAACTCGATTCCTCAGTATCAAATTCCACAAAGTTCAAGATCAAAGTTTACTGCTTCTTTTACCTTGTATTTGCATATTTATGACTCACAGAGCAGGCAGTGTTCAGAGAATTCTAAATGTTCCGTCTATCAAGGGGTAAAAAATAAAGAAAAAAAAGCTAAAACGTTATCGGTCGCAAATGATAGTATTCACAAGAATTTGGTACATTCGATACATATTTTTTTAGGGGTTCCGTACCCAAAGGGTAAAACGGAACCCTATTACTAAGGGTCCGCCGTCTGTCACCAGGCTGTATCTCATGAACCGTGATAGCTAGACAGTTGAAATTTTCACAGATGATGTTAAGTTGCGGCTATAACAACAAATACTAAAAATACATCACACCATACAACAAACGTGATTTTTTTGCCATTTTTATAGATAATGGTACGGAACCTTTCGTGCGCGAGTCCGACTCGCACTTGGCCGGTTTTTTAACTTAAGGTACTGAAACTGATACACAAACAAAGCCAGGGGTTGTATCCAAATACTTAGTCAAGTTTTAAATCAACGCCTCCATTATTTCTTAAGCAAATAATTGCGTCTTTATTTTCAAACCATAGACAATTAATTACAAATAGCATTAAAGACCGACGGATGACACAAGAAACGGATTGTCAACGGCAACGTAACGAACGACCAACTAAGCTTGACACTTGCTTGGTCATTTTCTAAAAAGAGACAGGTGTCAAGAAATTATGGTGGTTTGTCGATAATTTTCTTATGGAAAGTGAGTCGTTCCCAGCCATGGAAAGCTGTATGGAAAACGTATTTCTCTAAGTGAAAATGCGTGGTAATCATTGTTAGTGATGACTTGAATCATGGTTTTCTTTTATAGCTTAATTTTATTTATTGACAATAGAATAGAAACTTTATTATCAGACACATAGTCCATATGTTACAAAACATTACAATAAAAAACACAATACACATGAAATAAAATAACATGCACGTTAAATAAAATAAACACAAATATACATAAAATTATTTATGGCATTGGAATGACGCTCTGTGAGTTGGCTGTTGGCCACAGTAGCCAAAAGACAGTTGGGACTATCGCGCACTCGCCGCATCAGGGACGCTATACGCAGACAGTATCTCAGCACGGAAAAATCCGGTACGCCGGTTTCCGCGAACATCCCCGACGCACTGCAAAAGCGTGGTAGTCCCAACATCACCCTGAAGGCATTGTGGCAATGCTTGAGTTTCTTACTGCTTAATAAAATAATAATTTATGTTCTCAGTTTGTTGTACGATAATTACTGTAATTGGAAATTAGCAATTGTTTTCGAAGCAGTAAAAAAAAATAGGTATTCTACTCAGAGCACTAATTTCAACAGCACTTGACCGAACCGCACCTGAGCACTTCCACTAACCGCACTCAAACAAAATTGTGATAAGTGCGGTTTGAACTTAGTTGTAACAATGACAGTACTGCATTTGCAAATAAGAATGGGGAATATTTAATTCCCGTAAAAACATTTTGATCTTCTAAATATGATTGCCTTTAAAATTATAACCACTCTAGAATTAATTATTTCAAGATGAAGGCAGCTCATACCACCAATTGTCCCGTACCAAACCTTTATTGTATTTAAATATGATGTTACAATATCTTAAAATAGCGAGCGGTTGCGCGGGCGCAAGTCGGCGCATCGCGCAGTGGGCGTGACAATTTATCGGCGGTAATGGCGAAAGTGTCGCCGCGGCCCCTTTGATCCAGCCCCGGTAATGCTGATTAATTACTCGCAATCCAGAGAAATTCTAATTTATATGGTGCAGTTTGCGAACTGTTTTAGAAATTGCCGAGTAGGCGAAACTGCGTGTAGGTAGGTTGAGCTTAGTTTTGTAAATTAGTGGACTTTTATGGCCTAAAAACCAATTGTTTATATTTTATTTTACGTGTCATTTCAAGCCAATCTGATAGTTTAAGATACATTTTAAGATACAGTCGTACACGATCCCATGATCTCCGGTGCAAGTGTGGAAAGGTAACATTTGGGTGGTTTTAGTCAAGAGTCTGACAGACTCCTCCGCCCGCCCCAGGGCAGAGGACGTCCATGAGGATTATCCACCCCGGGAACAAAAAAATAAAAAAGCCATACCTGGCCAAATATTTAAATCTAAACCTTTAGCCGAACAGGATGTAGGTAAAATCGAACCTAAGCTTGAATGAATGGACCTGTTCCAAGCACCCGACAATAAAAAAACTGTACTTACCTAAACCAAGTTGCACATTTATCTTCGCATAAACCTCGATTTAAGGTAGTTCCGGCCACATTGGGGAAACAGAGAAATATCTATATATCACACGTTTACGATTCGAAATTACCGTTAAACCATTGTAAAATAGCTAACTCGTATGTTAACCGGATTCAATGAATCCAAATGTAGGTTTGCAAGAAATTGGCGGTGAAATTTCAATGAGAGTAAATTATCTATTGATGTTCCAAGAATAGTAAGGAGTGAACCAGTTGATGTGATGAAGTATGTGGTTCTTGCCTTTGATGAGAACCGACTGATAAACGAAGATCGACGAACAGAAATAGCTAAAATATAACAATAGTTTGATGAAAGGACTAATTAAAATGTAATCTATAGTCAATACCAAGAACTACAATGATTGAGAGACTAACAAAAGTCTTCTTTGTTACTTATATGAAAATAGGTTAGATCTAACGAAGATTTCATCCACAAACTTGAGAACGTCTGGCTATATCCTGTGCCTTCCCTCAAATATGGCGAGGGGGGTGATGGCTGATCTGTGCGTTATGCTCGTGAACGGGTGCTGCTTGTGGTGACTGGTCGTCTTGCTGACCATGGTTTTGTTATTGTTATTAATAATTAACAGTTTTTTTATTTTACTTTGATGGCGCTAGTTTATCATTTGTGACTTCGAGTTATAGATATAGCTTTATTTAAGCGGGCACGCCCATTATGCCTGGAGGCTTTTATTTAGATACGTTTTGTTTACGTTATTTCTGCTCTAATATACTTTTCGACGATTATTATATAAATTATATTTTTTTTGTATAGTGGTGTGTGCTAGCTAACATAGGGCAAATAATTTAATTTAATGTTTTGTGTTGCATTTTACATTTTATTGTACAGATTCAAGTTTTATATATGAACAGACAGCTGTGCTGCTGGCCGTTTGTTGCGCCACTTCTTCTTCCCAGCTAAAGCACTAGGAAGTGGTGAAGGGTGGGCGTTTTTGGGGGACTGTCTCATGTAATTTTGACGTTTGAAAAGTGCTGATTCTCAGCCTAGTTTGAATAAATTACTTTTGATTTTGTTGATAAATAATATTCCCTTTAACAACCCCAACATAAAATAAAACAGCCAATAGACTTCTTAAATAAAAATGATTTTGGAAAAAGAAGAAGAACAGTGACTATTTCCATTTAGGTCCATAAGACACTGTTCATAGAAGACTGGCCTCGGACAAGTACACACAGTCGATGAACACGAACGAAGTCAAGGTGAGGTGTCAACGCTTAAACAATCAAACCGATTGATTAGATCACGCGAAGAAAATTATTATATCAAGACAACTGCGAGACAGAAATATAGATAACGACTTGTAGAGTAGATTTAAGAGCTAATAAGTAACGTTATAGATTCCTTTTCTTATTCGTCGCCTTCGTTTATCGACTCTTCCCCACTGGCCCGTTAACAAACGAACAAATACCATGTTTCAATCAAATAGAAGTTCATTCTTTTTTCATGAATTGTTTTTCATGAAACGTTAATCAGGAAACTCCGCCACTACGGGATCCGGAACACCGCTCTGGATCTTCTTATTTCATACTTGAGTAATAGGATTCAGAGCGTTGACGTCAATGGGAAAAGATCTCCCGGATCTATAGTAAGAATGGGAGTCCCACAGGGCTCAATTCTTGGTCCTTTCTTGTTTCTTATTTATATTAATGACTTGCCTTACCTCATAAAGGATAATCATGATATAGTGTTGTTTGCAGATGACACTTCACTTTTGTTTAAACTTAAACGTCAGCAGCTGGTTACTGACGATGTAAATAGCGCGATCTCAAAAGTAGTTCACTGGTTTAATGTTAATAATTTATTTCTAAATGAAAAAAAAACCAAATGCATTAAGTTTACGCTACCTCACGTTAGGCAGGTGAAAACTAATGTGTTAATAAAGGGCGAAGAATTGAATCCTGAAGATAGCACTGTATTCTTGGGCTTGACTTTGGATGCTAAGCTTCAGTGGGGCCCACATGTAGATAAACTGTCAAAAAAGCTAAGCTCCGCAGCATATGCTGTTAGAAAAATTCGTAATTTAACTGACATAGAGACAGCCCGTTTAGTGTACTTTAGCTATTTTCATAGTGTAATGTCGTACGGTATTCTGTTATGGGGAAATGCTGCCGACATTCAGACTATCTTTGTTTTGCAGAAAAGAGCTGTTCGATCAATTTATAAATTAAGTCCAAGACACTCTCTCAGAGAGAAATTTAAGGAGATTAATGTAATGACTGTGCCTTCTCAGTATATTTTTGAAAATCTATTATATGCCCATAAAAATATAAAATTATTTAAAAAATACAGTGATATCCATAATATAAATACTAGGAACAAACACAAATTTGTTGTACCTACAACAAGGCTCAAGAAAATAGGTGGCTCGTTTCGATGTCAATGTATACGCTTTTAATAAACTTCCAAGCCACGTTCAAGATCTAAGCCTTAATAAATTCAAATCATTCATTAAACGTAAGTTGTGCCAGAAAGCCTTTTATACTGTTAAAGATTATATTGAGGACAAAAAGGCTTGGGATTGAGCTGCTCCAATTTTTGTACATATTGAGGTAGTTTATTTTTATTGTTTTTTTTTTTTTGTTTTTGCTAACCTTATTATTTTATAAACAGTGACATTTAATTATTATTTTATACACAATGACAGGAATATTTACTTGTAAAGTATTATATTATTTTAATTATTGTGAATGTGAAGACTATGTGGGTTATTGCATAATATTTTTTTTTCCCTTTCTTTTATTCTCAGTTAGTGTTAATCATGGTCTGGCAGTTTGAGTCATATAAGTGGCCTACCCAAATGGCCTTTCTTTGGTATTGATAGTCGCATCGTTGGGCTCCTTATATTCTGAGTAGAGCTGCACGATTACTGACAAATGCGTGCACTGACTGGTCAGGTCCACTCAACCTGTGTGGTTCTTTCCTCAAAAGACCATTTCAGACACCAATCTACATGGTCTTCACATGATCTGACCAAGATTATGTCTGGACTTTAAAAGAGACTATGACCTCTGAGTTTGTTTCGGCCTTTCTTCTCAGAGTAGTCAGATAGGAAACGCCGACCTCATCTAGTTTTTAAAATATGATTGACGTGTAAAAGTGTTTGTACAAACCTACTTACAGAAATAAAATCATTTATCATTTATCATTTATTTATCATTCTTTCTAAAATAAAACTAGTCCGTCATACTCCTGTCATCTTGACTTACTTGTTCTCTATATTCTTGGGATTTTCTGCAAAGTACAACTGAAACGCTCCTCTTACACTCATTTACATAGAAAACTATATGAGATGCACTTCATCATCACGGTTTATGTAACTGTACTTGTAAACCAGCATCTGGACAGCGAATTCTCTATCTAATATTTTGATACCATTTTCCTCTTCCCCTATCTCATTTCTTCCTATGTCATTAGAAAGAGAGAAGAATAATGAAATATTTTAATTAACGGTTCATTGATAGGCTTTGCATTACGTCCCGTTCGCTTTTGTCGGCGTACCAATTGACTGGACCAAGTGAACTGGCCGAATGACCATACGGGATTGAAAAAAAATAATTCATACAATTGGAAAGGAATACATTTAAAGGATTTAATGAATAACCGAATCAACAAATCGTTTAAAGGAAAACTAGAAAGAAGAATGCTTGCTTAACAGATCTATTGCCTAGAAAAAAAGCCGTAATGTAGATAGATAAAAGATGCAATTTAGGATAAGATATGTATAAAGAGAGTAACAATTACTGATTATATCTATGCTAGCTGTAGTAAAAAAAGTGTGGCTAGAACACTCATCAAACTACAAACATTCAATCAGCTCCTACATTCTCAGAATCAAACGAATCATCAAAGGAGGTCAGCCTGAAGTCTCATTAGTGTCAATATGACCAACAATAAGTAATTGCCAACACAGTCTGTCGAGACATCTCCCGATAATCTCAAATACACGTAAAAAAAGTTCTCTCAGAACGCAACCAGGCCGACGACTCAATCGGATCGGCGATATCTGCACTAAATGGTCTGTCATTAAGGCTGCGCGAGCGCTTCTCCGCGCATGCATCAACGCCACAATGGCACGATCTACAATTGAGATGTAAACGATAGTATTGATGGCAAATTGCATGATTACTGCCATAATGATGTCTGGAGGTGACATTGTTACTCGTATATCCACTTAACTTTTTCCATTGATAATATGGTCTTTAGAAATATTTTCATAGTTAATACTAATGAGCGTCTACGTTATATCTTCACGACAATAGTGTAGAATTTTCAAAAATCATTAGAAAGCGAAATTAACACTCACAATTAACTGCTTTTAAAGGGTTTCCTCGTAAATCTTGATAATGAAATGCTTACCGACTCAATGCGGGCGCACAGCAAGGAATTCAAGCTCTACTCCTTTCAGCTTTAAGTTAATTTTCGTTCGGAGCACGGGGTAAAGATAAGTCATTGGAAAGTGAAATGGGGGCGCACCTGACTTTGCTTTCTTTACGTCTCAGTGTTCTTTTTGCTTCAGTGAGAGTGGTCTAGATTCGATAATTGTGTCGGTAGCGATTCCGTGACGAGTTCGGAACGCCCTCCTGGCACTAACCACGGGAAGCTGATTCATGGCCACAACGCTTTCCAAAGGCTCACAATTTGCATTGCTAATTGAAATATTAAAGACGTAAAAATTCCCAGCGTGTTCACGGCTAATGCAAATAATTAGAAATCCATTCATCTAGTCAGCTCTCTATTGACGACCATTCAGGATTGTTGAATGCATATGGATGAATTTTTTATCGATCAATGTCTGTTAATTAAGGCGAGTTTGATTTTGTACGTGCAGCGTATTTGGTCATTTGAAGACTCATAGTTAGTTCTAAGTGATGGTCTTTGACGAGTTTTTTATCGTCTGCAGGTGTATGGCCATGACTTGTTATGTTCGCCTGCACATAATCTCTCTCTTTTCATGTTGAGCAACTTCCGGCGAACATTTTAGCGGATACCTGTTGAATGTAAAAGTTGCTAATAAATAATGAATGTGCTAATATATCAAGCTTAACAGAAACATAAAACTTGCTTCCACTTAATTCTTACAAGCTGTTGTTAGTTTTTCTTTTGTGGCTTGATTAGTTGTGGCTTCTCATATAACATTATTAATCGATTCTATAATAAGATATTATGCATGATTTTGACGACTTTAATATTTATGAGCAGATAAACAGATAGTTTCTAATTGACACGCCCACTAACGAGTGTTTATGTCTGACAATGACCACTCTGTGGGGGTCCTCGTGCTTATCAAGCAGTGTTTGTTGAAAGTCGTGATTCTATCAACATTTTAGTTTCATTGTCACTAGTTTTTGTATCGAGACTCGTCTGATTTTGATGCGATAGAAAGTAACTTCACTTTTTTCTATTGTCATCTTTGTACTTTTTTATTTGTTTTGGATAGTGATTTTGATAATTTTCTCCGTCACACTTCCTGTTCACGCGCAAACTGATGTTGATGTTAGTTATCGCACTTTCTCTGAGGATTGCCGTGTCTTGTAAGCTGAGAGATTGATGATTAATCAGTACTTGAGCTAGACTCGTGCGCAGACTCCGCGGCGCCCGGCGGAGCGCTATCGCGCATCGGGCTGCGCGCGCGCCGACGAAAGTGCAAGTCGCCCAGTTCTCACGACCCCCCTCCGCCGCGCCACTGCGCACGACCTCCATCTACCGACCGACTTGAGAAACTATCGATTATTGTAATTCGAATTATTTACACTTTCGGAAAGTAATCGTGGCCGCGCATTGCGCGCATGCGCGTGCGATAGCCCGCGATAATGAACGCCATGTTTGGTCGACTACTTGCCAAACATTTTGTTTGAAATGTTTCCTTGCTTTGTAATTTAAAGTCTAGTTAGTTCACTCTTTACAGCAAAGGTAGATAATTCGATTATAAATAAATAATTATTTTTATTAAACGCATACCTATAACATTAATGGTTATGTAATGAATGCACCAGAAAATAAGACGTGATTGGATTTAACATTTAAATGTTATTATAAATTTTATGTTAATACAGAGGCAAACAAATTAACTCGTTTAAACGTATTGATTAAAATTAATATCTAGCTTCAAGTCAACTATAGGAAATTGCCAATTACAGCTATATTTTCCAATCGATCGCAACAGTTACCACTTCGAGAGGCTATTGACTCATACATTAACTCGACTCCTATCTGCCCCTTTGAACAACACAGAGTTTTCTATGATCATCGCCAAGAGACACCACATAAGTGAGGCAAAATATGGGTAAGCCTGGTTTAGGTGGACTTCCCCCTTGCGGTTCCTGCCTTCAATTCAGGCTAAGGCCAGATAATTAGCCAGGATCTCCCGCCGTGGATTCTTAATCCTATCTTATACATATTTGAACATCGATCATGTCATCCAAACATGTATAATGTAACCCTTTCTAAGCTATGAACCAAACGCAGCTGATCAACATTCATAGCCAGAACACCATAGAATTCATGAACTGATACGTCAACATAATTTCGGTTTTACAGGTATTAGAGGTGTCATAAATTTAGGATAATATCTTATAACTAAAGCAGCTGTCTAAGTTGGAAGCGTCAGCGTTTCAAGATAATCAGATGGTCCAGTGGAAATAAGTAATGAAAAACAATAAACATAATAGAATATAACAAGATGAAAGTATTTAACTAAGCTAAGCTTTAAGGAGTATGTAAGGAGTGTAGCAAGTGGCGTTCTATAGTTTCTGCCCATGGGAAGAAGGCGTGAGTTTATGTATGTAAGTATTTAACTTTAATGAAAAGAAAAAAGAGAAAGAAAGCCGATTCAAAAAGGATAACTAACTCGGGATTTGTTAAGCGTGAGGCACGTAACCTAACGCTTATTTTCTGCTTATTGCTTTGTAATGACACACAGACAAGACAATTAACCAACCAAATGAACGTTTGGTGTGGACAGATACAACGAAAAAGATGCAACCTTAACTGGCTGAAAACTAAAAAGTTTAAACAGCATAATTACGTATATAAGAGTGTGAGAGCACTAATATAAATACGAAACAATCTTCCCTCGCTTCAGCCCATACCTCGAACGCCTCCACCAAGGGATAACCATAAATAATACCATAGACTATCCCATGGCTTTAGTAGTTTTATGGTTGTCACACAACAAATTTATGGTACTTATGGGAATCAGATGACTTCTAACATACACGGTAGCTTAATAAAAATAACATAATAGGTTTTTGGTAGTTATGGTCGTAAATTAAACGATTTTGGTAAAGTTTTATGGGATTTTATGAGACGTTTTGGATGGTGACGTTAGGTAATATGGTAAGCCGGTTGTCGTCTAGTGAGAGTTGTAAATTATGGGGATAGGTCATGGGGGCTTTAAGGTGATGCGATGGGGACTGTGAGTAATGCGCGTTGACCCATAAACGTGGGGTTTATAGAATGATTTAAGATACCAAATACGCTTCTTAGTTAACATAGTCTTATGAACTAAGAAGCTTCTCGCTCTGCTGGATAGACTGGTCCTATAAAGCCTGCTGGCACAGACTGCCAGTCCTGTGATTTCGTGTTGACC
This sequence comes from Tiliacea aurago, assembly GCA_948098905.1. Taxonomy (NCBI): domain Eukaryota; kingdom Metazoa; phylum Arthropoda; class Insecta; order Lepidoptera; family Noctuidae; genus Tiliacea; species Tiliacea aurago. The sequence continues at coordinate 25,088,633 of OX402585.1, forward strand.
TATTTATAACAAGGAACCTTAGCTAATACATAACTTAATATTTATCAACAGCTTTTTAAGTGTGGCAAGAGTAGCTTTTAAATGGAGGATCAATTTTAAGGTTTCCAGAGCTGTAAAATCTCAGTAGCTTGGAGTCTGACATATGCAATCAACCAACCTAAGCTCAACCCTATACGGGAGATAAAACGTGACATTCTAAATATAAATCCTAAATATAATGCCAATGGTGTATCCAACACCTAAATACATATCCCAGACATCGAATTCCTTGAAACAACACTAAACTAAGGTATTAAACCCTATATGGTGCTACGAATATGGCCCACAAATGCATGCAGGTTTGCATGGTAAGTTTATAGGCTGTGGGGCTAATCCCCATAAAATGGAATGGTAACTTAAATGGGCTGTTAATGTTGTGGGACTATGGTGTAATGTAATGTAGAATTTAATGGTTTTGTAGGTTGTCTGCCAATACAGTGGTGGGTAGTTAAGTGTCATTTGTAAGGGAATATGGGTTTAGAAGAGATGAGTTACAAATGAGTTTTTAAAAGGTAATTTGAAAATGAAACTTAATGAACCACAATGTTAGAACTAAAAATACTGGTTCTGGTGCTCGCATTAAATTCTCAGCGAACAACAGACCCCTGTCTTCAACCATGTTTGTCAAGAAGATGGGAAGCTGTGTCCTTCCTTTTATTTAATTCAACATAGAGTGATCAGTTTGATTAGCGTGATGATTACCTAGCCAAGCATGATGATTATGCCAAAATGACCATTCATTACAACGTTCATTGACTAGCGAAATCAAAACACTATACACAATAATCTCACAATTTCGCCAAGTAGTCAAAGATCGTTACAGATTATAACTCACATAGTCACCATTACAATAATAATTTTCAATTTGCAACTCCCGCGCGATACGATCTAACGGCGCACGCAGCTGTCATTCGATACGCATAGATTTGTATTGTCGCTTTAATGCCATAACGGTGCTGCCGGTGACATGTGGGACTTGGGACTGACATACATATACTGTACTTTAAGTACTTTTAGTACTTCTAGTAGGTATGCATATAAAATTACGATTTCTTGAGATTTAAAGGCAATGCCACACAGTCAGACTTAATTCTGGCCTGGCGACGTGTCACTGCTTAGATATTTGATTTGCCTTTGATGTCTTAACTTTACAATCTTACGAAATTCTAAATCTGTTTGTCATCGAAATGTGTTCATGTTAATGTCCTTTTCTTGTGTCGACATGCATTATAGAACAGCTGTCCTGGGGCGCCAGATCATTCATGTCAATAGTACAACGAGTAAGGTGCAACCTTACGATTTTGACTAATCCAATACAATTGGCAATCTGCTTTATTGAACACCTAGATTAATTTGTATTTAATTCCGTTCTTCATCACACTAGTTCTACTCAAAATCTGCAGCCCCCTTTAGTACAGCCCTACAATTTTTGCACTAAGCTGTAGGAACTTCGTTTTCGTGGTGTCGCGGATGTCGTCATCTTCAAGTGTCCATGTTTTCAATCTTTCAATGGATCGTAAAAAGCAAACTTTTTATCGCTCTTGTGCTCTTCCTTTTTATCAAGTCAAATTGGTTTTCATTATAATTATTCTACAAATGCTTCTGGCGCGCAGTCTCACTCCAAGCTCCGTTAAAGAGATGAGGTCCCTGAAAAAATGTTATAATGTCTAAATAATAAGAATGATACTGTATTTCTGAAGTTATTTAATATTGAACACGAAACTACTGAGCTTATTCTGAATAGTTTTTTGAATTTGTTAGCATGCACGCGATTGAATTTTACTACTTACTATAATAAAATACATATGTATTAAATAAATACATACGGGACTTTTGATAAAAAAAAACGCTCATGAAATCCATGTAAGATAATAGGTAATAGCAGCCCATCCTTAAGAATAAGTCATATTTGAAAAAGAACTAAGAGCGAATTTTTAAAAACTGAAAGAATTGTCATAATCTAATAAATGAGTATGACGAAGAAATGTGAACTAATCCAAGAACGGAAAGTTCCGATTCCTACAAAACAAAAAATTAAGATCTTTTAGTTTTTGGCAGACACTGGCCCCCTTATTACAAAACAAGGTTTATCTTCACACCCAGGTTTAAAACATGGAGCCATTATTGAATTTCGAACTTTATTCCGACTATGGTAAAGTTCCTAAACACAAAACTGACAACTTAGTACCGAACTAAGTTTTCAGTTTTGTATAAAGAACGTTATTTCAATCACTGTTATGTTCATATTACAAAAACTGGCTGCATGGTTTAAGCCATGTCAAAATATAAATCTTGTTTTGTAATAAGGCGGTGGGTGTTTGTTATATGCAAACGATTTGTAAGGCAATCTGTCACAGGAAAGTTCATTTACATCTGTACATTGCACCACCACGGTTCATTACACTATCCTCACACCAAATCAACTAGAGAATACCAAACTGTACTACAATTACAACAACAAAAAAACACCGACAAATATAATTCGCACACGCATTGCTGAAAAAACGCGATGGAGTAAAAAAACGAAATCGTTGCTAATTTGACGCGAATCACGCAATGAGAGTAACTGTCACGGTGACGTAACAGGTCACTGACCCCGGTGACATCGCGAAACTGTACCTCGATTTGATGACTCTTTTGCTTACTTAATAAGTTTTATTACCATACCTTCACGGTCTTTTCTTTTGGATAGATACGCTACGGTTTCGGCGACAAAAAATGTTTTATAGATTACCGCTTATTCTGATGCTGGTCGCTAAGTAAAAAACGTGTCTAGATAATTTTCGTGTACCTGTCATCAGATCAAAGTCGTATAATTACACAAAATAGTATGACATGTGGCTAGAAGAATGTAACGTGAACGAATGTGGATGTGTATGAAAAGAGATATACCAAAATGAATGGATTGTGTGAAAGATGATGTGATTTGGAAGTAGTAAAAACATAGATATACAGAAAATAGTATGACATGTGGCTAGAAGGATGTAACGTGAACGAATGTGAATGTCTATACGAAAATAGATATAACTACCAAAGATGAATGGATTGTGGGAAAGATGATGTGATTTGGAAGGAGTAAAAACATAGATTTCGGCTAATAGAGATGAATAGAAGAAGATACGTGCTGAGCAGACCTCAAAACATTGGGATGAATAGGTAGGTAATCCGGGCTGGTGTCCGCAACTCCACGTCAATGCGCGTATTTTGCGTACGGGTGGAAAAATCGATTATTCGATCCACCCCAGCTCCTCAAGAAAGGCCAGCAACGCCTTGGTGTTACTGACAATCTCACGTAGGTTACCTGGGTTACCGAAGTACTTTGCCCTGTATGTGGCGACCACCGGGCAGTTTAACAGCGCATGAGCTGCTGTCTCGTCGTCCTCCATGCATGCCCTGCACAGCGGACTGTCTGTGACTCCTATGACAAACAGGTGTTGATGAGGTGAGGAATTGTGATGAAAGCAGGAGGATGATTATGGTGAGGAAACTTCGAGACGATCAGGATAGTATATCACAAAAAACTAATTTGAATATCGTCATTTAATTATATCTCGACGAAAAAGAAAACATCCCGAGTAAACATAAACTCAATACTTTGAAATCACCAACACGCAATGAACAAGCTAAGTGATCAATATCTCCTGATTGTGTGAGAAGTGCCATTTGTCTTGTGTACTGGGAGAACCACACTGCCACTTTTTTAATCGAGTATTACTAAATAATGATGCATTCCGACAGTACTTCCCACTATTTCTCACTTCACTAAGGAAGTTAACAATGATAAATTGATGTTAATATATTATAAAGAGTCTCATTTAAATACTAATAACCTGCGAATTAACATTAAATACATAGAAAATCATGTTGTTGATATAAACAACGCATCCGAAGATCCTGAATTATGCAAGATACCGTCTTATCTAAAGCTCTATGGAATGTTAATAAAATATATATTTTATGGTTAAATGCTAAATTTAAGACATTTTGATTTACATAGTGTAAGGATAAGCTACGGCTTTCCTTGCAAATATTTGGTTTGTGATAAGTATGACGAGAATGACAAATCCAATTCGGATGGCAAGGTTACTACTGTGTTGTATAAATTTGTTTACAACGTTATTTATGTCCCAGGTCAAGTGACTGACATCGATCTATTCATGGACAATATAAATGACGTAAACGCCAGCAACTTACAAAATTAACCCCTATTTTATAGAATATACTCTGTTGTCGACTCAACGTTTACTGCTGGACATGAATCTCCAAATTGTCTGCCATGAACTTCTTCACTTACATTTTCATTTCTAAAAGTAGCATCCATGACAAAGACATTGGTATTCACAATTCAAGCTTTTTCGAATGGAGGTAGGCAGAAACTACAGAACCAGACCTGTTACGATCGTTACCTTCCTACTTTTGGGTTGTCCACGTTGTTACATCTGGTATAATATATTTTTATCCATTTCGTCAACCAAAGATTTTTGTCGTCCTACAATTTTCCCAGCCCTATCACAGGGTCAGTTGACACAAGAAGGTCGTACGGTCATTAGTAGGTGCATGACCAGTAACCTACTTTCCATCGTATGACCTTCGCAACCCTTGGAGAAAACAGATTTTCGCAACCAGATGTTATCAGCAAAACAGATGCGGTCTAATGTTTATCTACCTCTCTGGGTATTGAACTTGCCTGGTCAACGTTTATGCGGGAAATAGAAACCTGAAATCATTGCAAGATTTTTGGATTTGGATAAAATGAGGCACACAGGTATAATTTATAACCTTAATTAACACAGGGTACTTTTAATCCCGGTAGAACGTTCCGGTGGGATACTGTTTGAGATCCACGAAGTTGAAATCGCGGTCAAAAGCTAGTTATTTATGAAAGTCTGAAGTACCCGTGACTAAAATAGTAATGTTGCTAATCTGCTGGATATACATTTCAAAATGATGTCATCGATTACTTTCACTCTGTTCAATATAATACTATCAGATGTTTTCCTAAGGACCTTGTTTATTAAATATTCCTGGGATGATTCCAATGTGAAGTTTTCTAGCATTATCGTTATTATAATGTGATGTCCATACTCCATTCTTATCTTTTGACATTTTTACGTAAAGTTGTAAAATAGATAGACTCAGCCCGTGAGAGTATCTAGTTTTTCTTTTTATAGTTGCATCTTTGCATTTTACTGCGTGTTAAAATGTAATATGGTTCCTTGGAGGACAAAACGAAAAAAGTATAATCTAAATAGCCTTAGACGTTTTTGCTGTGGATAACACTTACACGAAAAAAACTTCATAGATGAACGTACCTATCATACACGGCTATAATTAATTTGCCAGTCTATAACAATTCGTTTTTTTTGTTTGCCAAACCTAAATCAAACTAATAGGAGAACGATGTTATACAAAAAAATAATCATGATTGTGTTGCCAATAAATAATCATAATCTTTATTTGACCAAAAGAATAATAACCAAATAACAAATTTTACACAAGAACTTATTTTTAAGAATCTAAAAGATTAGATGTCCAATTTCCGTTCCTCAGTGCACAATAATAAATTCACGGTTGTTACGAAACCGATTCACCCTGACCCCCCGTACTAGTTATAAACTGTATTACGGTGGGACAGCTTCCTCGTTCTCTGTTAACAATAATTAAAATAAGCCGTTTTGAGAGAAAATAATTAGATAATCTCACTTTTCAATTAATACAAAGCAAAACTGTGGGTAAAATGCATCACACATACAAATTGTTCTTAACTTGATTTTTACTTTGTAGGTAGTAGCGTAAGTTCACATAGTATATGTAAAATTTTTAGATGTTACGTTTGTACAAATATTTGTATTGTTTTCTTATTATCTACTTTGAATAATAGACAGACGATCTTTAATTCTTGAGAATCCGATTATGTCGGATACTTGATTTTTATCAAAAAGCAACAAAACATTTTGGGTTCCAAAGCTTAAAGGTTTATTTTTATTATATTCTAATAAATTGCCAGGGTATCGAATTCGCACATGTATCGATAAAGACTAAAATCCTCTTAGAATTATGATGACTACTGAAGCATCAGATTACAAATTCGTTTTATCAAATTCTAAGATTCGAACTTAACGCAAAAAGGCAAAAGTCGTGAATGGATCACGACTATTACCTTTTTATATTTGAATTGTTTGAAGAATGCTTTTATATCGAAGACTTTCAATTTTGAAACGAAACGTTATCTTTCTATTCAATTTTTATTTCAAGTCTGTCGATCAATTTACCTTTTCCAATATTTGTAATTGGCATTTTTATCATTAGTTTGATAGCTGCCATCTGTACTAATAATATCATTTTACTATTACTTAATACATTTTCACTTTCAGTCCATCTAGACTAGACCGTGCTATGAACTATTATCAGATGCAAATGTTATTAATGGTTATATTTATTTGTCAACAGGCAAGCCGAAAGATATCAAAATGCGGGTATCTGTTCGTGGCTCCTGGGTGGGACTTCTCCAATCCGCTCTACAGAACAAAGGTAAGAATTAATTAAGTTAATAAATTAATAAGTAAAGCTCCTTAAATTAATGTACATCGATGACTTTTTGTTTGTAGTGTTAAAAAGATGATTAGTGTAAATAAGAATATTGCTCTGCTTATTACATTGATGTATCCAAACAGAATTTTTGACGATTCTTCACATTGCATTGATTTTATTTTCAACGCACATAATCATCTGCACATTCTACCTCATCAAAATAAAGAGCACAGCAATCTCGCTTCAATATCGGTAATCACACTTAAACTATACCTGACCTCGATAGAGTAACACCACACCCTCACTCCATATGCTAATCACACAAGTTGTCACAGTTCAATTGTTCCTCGATGCGCCCGCGCAAGTCCTTGCCCTCTAATTACTTTCCCGAAGTGATTTTCATAAAGTACTGTTATATGTGGACCCCATTGTTTCGGCTTATGGGAATTGTGAATATGTAATGATATTTTGTTTACGTGGTATGGGAATGAAAGAATAACATGTGCATTTGTGCAACAGGCTTTTCGCAAACAGTTCTTATGGTCTTTGCTGATGGGATTTTTTTATCGAGAGAACTACTCGGTGCATCTGTCACTTCTACATCCCAATTGAGTTCTTGGTACTTACCTCATATATTATTGTCAAGATATGTTTCGCTGTCATTTCATTAGTGCGAGGGCTAAAACCGAGACATATTGATCGTTCACCGCATGTCGCGCCAGGCGAATTGATAACGCGAATCTCCCGTGATTAATAATATTCAGCCAACTTAAATTCGCGCCTTAAAAAAACCGCCGCCATGTTTTTTGACACTTTTTGGCGCCAACCTGCAGCCCCCTGCCGGGACTTTATCGTAATCTCCTGAGATTCAAGTTTTGGGACCTCTTTTTTGTTTGCATAATAATAATATTTCATGGCGTTCTTATCGATGATGCCATTCGTACAGGGACTTTAATGAAACGACCAAAAAGTCAACAATGGATGCGTATGCGTCGTATTTTGTGTATGTCTAATATTCGGGACGCTGATTGGTCGTATCGTTTTCGGAATGGCCAATAAGATTCGAATTTGTGAGCTGAATTCGTTTTATGAATGTTGTAATTTGTCGTTAGATGTTTCTTTTGAAATGTCTTTTGAAATGCCTGCCTGATCTCTGATTAGTTTATGAAGGAGGGAATGTGGCAGATTCTGGTTTTCATACCGGTTTCTGTCAGAATGAGTAATGACTTCGATAGCTTCTGCTTTCGACTGGTTTTTCTTCGTATAAAATTTCCCTGAGCTGTCTCAAAACCTGTAGTAACCAGAAGTACAAAAATTAAATTTTTTAAAATGCCACTTTAACACAAGATAACCTGAATATTTCAGACATTTCATCATAACGGTCCTGTCAACTGATCAATATTAATTATTCGTCTGACACAGACATCGGGACCTCCACACCTTCGAATACTGAATAATGAACCATAAAACCTTACAATAAGGGACAAAAGATGTTGGTATTTTCGGCATCTCAGTAAATATAATTGTGGAGATGTAGCGATAAATAAAACGATCGCTTATTGATAGCTCCGATTTCATATCTATACGTGTACGGTTGCTTTTTGTTTCGATGATGGTCATAATTTTTAGTTTAAGTATTTCGATGGTATTTCATGGGAAAGGTTTATGGAAGACTGAAACGTTAGGTAAGTTAATTTTATTTCTGAGATTAAATATCCCAATAAAAGTGATATTTTTATTTTAATTTTATCCTTTGCATATTTGTAGCATTAGTGCATACAGACAAGGGTAGAACTTGCTTTCAAGTCAGAAAAAAGAGATGATTTTTTTTTAAGTTATAAATTTATGATAAACTTTTCTTTTTTGGGATATTACGAGTATATACATTATACAACGTATATGATCGTACAGACGCAGCATTATCAATAAACATTAATCTTTTAACATCCTCTAAAATGAACATTCCATAACCCATTGACATTGAATCTCCACTCTAAGCACCATATTTCCACCTACTTTTCAGGTCAAGAGCAAACGTAGAATGACCGAAAAAAAAAATAAAGAGTAACGTTTGAAAAATTCCACACACTTTATTATACTGCCGCACCCGCTATGGGCAAAGGATATTAGTGTTTACGATGGCAATAAATATGGATGTTCCGCGAAACTCGATTAGGGTCTAATGTGGATGGAATTAAAAAATCCGGTCAAGTGCGTGTCGGACCACGCACAATGAAGAGTTCCGTAGTTGGGATGTATCTATCCCAAAAACAAACTTAACGTTGTAGTTGAAAAACATGTTCTCATATATCGAAATACGCCACGGTGAATTTCCCATCTGAAAATGTAAGTTTGTAATCGCAAAAATATGTGATAAAACTACAAATGAAACGATTTTCGGGCTTTTTCCTTTACTTGTGCTGTGAGACCTTGCTTGTTGCCAAATTTCATGATTCTAGGTCAACGGCAAGTACCCTATAGGTTTTGATTTAGTTATTTGCGAATATCAAATTATGTCGAATAATTCGCCATATTTTTTTATTGCGTTGACTTGGATGCCTGATTTTTTTAGAGCTTTTTTTAGACCATAGACTTACGTATTTGGTATTAATTTTAACTTGATACCTCCACGCGTTCTTGAGAAAAAGGGTCTTGACAGACTGACAGACAGACAGACGGACCACGAAGTGATTCTATAGGTAAGGGTTCCGTTTTTTTCTTTTGAGGAACGGAAACCTAAAAAAAGATGTATTTGGTAGTAGGTATGTGGGGGGAGGGGAAGCCATCCGATACATTGTAACTTTGAAGGGTTATATTGAGAGCTTATAAAATTGAGATTTATGTGATATTTTGGTGTTATTTCTTAAATGATTACTTCGAATCAAGCGTGCGCATTTAAGGTGTATTTTTTGCTATAATGCCAATAAACGCATTTTTCTTTCTTTAAGAGATTTCAAAATGATGGATGCGGATTTTAAGGAGTCCGTGACTTGCGATGGGAGAGACCCGATGATGATGAGATTAACAGAAAAAGCAAATTAGATAATTTTATGAATTCCTAGAATTTCAGAGCGTTTCAGTTAAAATGACTTGGTTTAATTAAATATCATTAAACACCACCACAAAACATAGGCTAACTGACACTCACGATTATGTTAACTCACATAATTATAATTATACAAAAAGAAATCGTTTTCACTGTAACGTTAGTCCGGAGTACTTAAAATGATATTATTCATGTCATAGATGACTTTCTAGCCGTTCTGATTGCGGGATTCAGAAACTGCTGCTGGCAATATTAAGTAGATGCAGAAGGTACATTTTGAACAAGTCAATAGTAAGTCCTACACATTGAGACAATGCAAGAAACGAACAAAGGCAAAAATACAACTCGTGGAATCCCAGACTGATTAGTGATTTCAGCGCATATACAAATCACACAACAAGCATCGCATATCGCATTTGTGATGCTGTCAACCCTCAAAGGATATAAAGCATCCCGTTTAGACTTAAAGCACAGTTTCTTATTGTATCAGAACTCCAGTAACAAATCACATTGCTCTTCTGCACTAGTTCCCAATCATTCCTTTATAATCAACACCATATAATCTTCATCGATCTTAATAGTCCTCTATAAACCTCTCCGATTACACATAGCTACACTAGATCAACCCTTGAACACTTACAAAATCAAAAGTAATTTATTCAAAGTTGGCTGATTCAGCACTATTTGAACGTTAAAGTTACATGGTCCCCAGAAACGCCCCTTCACCACTTCCTAGTGGCGCAACAAACTCCCCAGCAGCACAGTTGTATGTTTAGTTAGAAGAACATGATGCACATGTATCCATCGCCGTTTTAGTAGAGAAATGAACCTTCTGTACTTCCTTACTCTGTGGTCGTCAAGTAGTGCGGATCGCACGCACGACTGCATAAAGAAAGCAATACTTCGTTATTTTTACTCCATTTTTGTATTAAAGCAGGAAACACGGAAGGATTACATCAGTTCTTTAAGTGCAATTTTTTTAAAGTTTGTTGCTGAAATAATTGCTAATAAGTTATTTGCATAGTTGAACTAACAATTGATTTTGTAACTTAAATAAGGTTTGATTTGGAAACAAGCCTGGTTTTATTGCTTTATCAGTTAGGCTAGATTAAAACATGACTTTGTAACTGTTTGGAGTATTTTGTATATGGCCTACGCAAATGTTCTGCAGATCTGGTAATAGCGTCGTGTGACGAGTCGTAGAGTTCCCTTTTTTTTTTTGGGTGGGAAATTATTAAATAACTTCTCCTGCTCTGGGCGGAGCGGTGCTTAGCCTTTTACTGACTAAAACCCGGCCGTGTTCCTTCCGTTGCACAGGCAACACAGGTGCCGGGGCCACGATATCCCTTTCGGACAAACTCGCAACCCTGGCAGGGTCGTTGAGCTCCCTAAAATAGGGTTGAGCTACATGATGACTGAAGCATGCATGCTGTCTGTTTTGACAGGTCAACTCAAAGCTGTAATGGCTCTTTCTTCAAAAGCCCTTCCAGATTTGGCACTGCATATTGTTAGATTCACATAAAATCCTTATAATATAATGTTCCAAACATTATATTATAAGGATTTTATGTGAGTTTGATCCTTAAAAGAGACCATGAGCTTCGGAATTTTTCAGGGATCAGTCAGCCAGGAAATACCGGCGGCTTCTAGTTTTAAAATATTGACATGTAAAAGTGTCTTAAAATATCTATTTTCATTTCATCTCAGTCAATAAGTTTATTAAGACAGCTTTGTATAGAATTGCTCTCAGATATCTAGATTATCAACCCAGCCAGTAAAATAATATGCACAGTTAAACATTAAAAGAAAAAAAAACTAATGAGGATGTGCCGAATTATATAATTTAAACCAATTATTAACATGATTGTATTCTAATTGGTCTTTTGAAGGTCGAACTAATAATCTTCGATAATAATTGGCTTAAAAGAACGTAGACTAGCAGCTTAACACCTCTAAGGTCACGGGAAGGTGATGTTGTAGGTCAAACTGCCAAACGGTGCCTTGAAAAGGACAGCAGACACTGCCCCATATGGTAAATGTCCTTCAAATAGGTCGCAGTGTCAAAAAGTTCACAAACTCACAACTGGTAAGTTTAAAAAGAACAATTTTTACGGCGGTCGCAAGCGCAACTCCTGGGGATCTTCTCCAAACATAAATCCGAAGTATCGGCCGAATGTACGGCCGTTGCTTGACTACGGGTAACTATGGCTGACTACGGCGAATGAAAAAATAAAACGACAATCAAAGAGATAAGCCAGAGTCAAACATGTGACTTTAAGCCGGGTAAGGATTCAAAGTCAAAAAAGGAAACTATAGAAGTTATAAAACGGCCGAACATTCGGCCGATACATCGGAATAAGGCTTCAGAGTAGACCCCTTGAGCATGTGGTCCTGGGTTCGATTCTCAGGTCGGCCAAAATGTTATTGGGTGTTTCCGTTAGAAAGTTCTCAGTAGCAGGCGTAGCAGCCTGGAATTGTGCCCGGTTGATGACAATAGGCACGCCACAATGGGACTTAAACATAACTGGCGAAATGTGGGTGTACCAAAGAAAGAAACAAAGAAATAAAAAGCATTTATTGGGACTCGCACAGATCACAAGTTAAAATAAAACAGAAAGTCCTGTACGAGGCCAAAAGGACAACGTAAAACCTATAGGTACGCCTGTGCCTAGCCGTTCGGGGATTACAAGCTTGATGTTATGTTACGTTTTTGTACCAAAATATGAAGTTGTAGCGGCGTCAACATCGCCACATGCGAACTACGCGTCACACTGACGTCACGCAAATCCTGCATCGCGCAAGCAGAGTTTACCGCGCAACAAGCATATATACAACGTCCCTACATCAACCGTCGGGCAGTTGCCCACCAGACACAACACCCGTCTGGTCGGAGGATCCTCCCTTTTCTATAGAGGATGAGTGAACTTTACACCCTGTTCCTCATGCCTTTAAACTGGTGACCCCGAGTACGAACGTCAGCGCAGCCTTCAACTACTTCAGCGTGACGTCATCATCATCACACATCCTCAAGCTTTCGAGCGGCGAGTCACACAGCCAGCCAGCACCCACGGCTTCAATGGGTATCCTGACCAGCATGCAGTGGACGCGCATTCCTGGTCATCACCCTTAGCCTCATCAGCAACCTTGGCACAGCAACACTGCATTTGCAAAGGATATTTAAATCTTCTTAACCTTGTCCCATATTACTTAGGGAGCCAAATATTTGTCTCTTCCTTTCCTTTGTCAACCGTCAAGTTATCATTCACTCCCGTTTCATTCATTCATAACATCAAAGAATATTTAAATGTTCGTTTCATATTCGCTCTTTATAAATGCGGCTCTAAAGTATTCATACAGCCGGGTGTGCCGAACGAATCTCACGTATTAATTAATGCAGATAAGGTGTATTAAATGACTATTAAATTCAGTACTATAATAAGCAATTTTGTTCTGTAGACTCTTTAGCATTTTATGATATGATAGTAATGGACATACTAGTAAAGTTGTATTGATGATTATACCTATATTTTAAATAAGCTTCGACCATAATTCAGTCATTTCGCAGGGACCATTTTGGTTACCCATTGAAAGGGTTTTCGATAGGGTTTTTCTAAGCGGTTAAACAAAAACCCATACGATATGGATAATGATGGGGATAAAAAAAGGCGTTTGTAAGAAGTAAACACCAACGTGTCTAAAAGTTACTATCTAATATGATTTTAATTTATACTGTCTGACAAAAGCGTATCCCAATTGAATGCAGTCTCAAAGTATTTTAATTATTTTCTTTACGTTCACACAATTTTCTCGACCCTCGTGAGAAAACCACCCAAGTATGAAATTGATAAATTCTGGGGACTATTTTTTAATCAAAATAAAAGGACTATAAATGAAAAGCATAAAAGTTTTACTGTTTTTATTATTTATCAAGTATTTCGAGTACTTATTTACAGAAGCGTGATTAGATCACTCCGAAACAAATTTTTCCATTATAACATCTGTCGGTCTGTCCATCTAAGTGATTTTTAATAGCAACTTCCTTTGTTACGTTGTGTTTTTTATGGTAATTTAGTAGTTTTAAATCATAGTTAATAACTGCACACAACAGTTCAAAAGGTCCGAGTCATTATATTAGATTGTTTATATGTTTTTTTTTTTAACAACAGTAATATTCTCAGTACCTACATATCATACCAAGACATTTTTACTGGGAATCTTACACGGACGTTTCTTGCTGCAATCATTTCATTAATCATTCATTATTCAGTATTTTTACGGTTTACCTTCATTGTATATTAATATATTCTGTAATCTTTTATTTTGTTTTTAAATCGATCAAAACCTGTTGTTCCCAGCACATTGATTTCAACAACATACCTAATAAATTTCCATTAAATATGATGACATAGATAGTTCTATAATACTATCTCTATTAAACTATTAATATTGACGTAAAGCATTACGAATAGTAGTAATAAATACAATATTCAAAACTCATCGCTCTAGATTAACGCACTTAATTACATATGTCATTATTAAGTCCCTGGATGTACACATTTCAATGAATTTATTTCTCTTCCAAAGATACGTAATCAGCTGCCAGATCCTACTTTATACGCCATTTTTTTGTCTTCTTTTCTTAATAAAAGTGGCGAACAGCCGGCCTGGCTGTTAAGTGGTCGACAGATAAAAAGTAACTTAGAAGTCGATTTTTTGACGTGTCGTTAATTAAAACGTCATATTTTAAGTTGAAACCCTTGTTTGTTAAGATTGTTGATAAGCAAAGGGTTTATGAGAACGTGTTTATTGGATGCTGTGATGTTTTACATTGTATTATTAAAAAAAGATAGCCACCTACCCACCCGCCAACCCCACCCCACCACCCCCCGCCACCCCGCCACCTGCCTACCTACTTTAAGGTCGAAACACGAGTATGCGAGATTAAAAAGGTAGAAGAATGTACTTACAACAATTTGACTAAAATCTTAGACCAATAACTGTAAAGACGTATTTTAACGTCCATCCGCCCGTCCGTCACAGGGCTGTACCTTTTGAACCTTTTAAATAGACATTTAACATTTTCACAAAGTGTGTACAACTATGGCCTCTATATCAATAAATAATATAGTAGGTAGTGTTACATTATTGTACGGTGGTATCCTTGAAACTATAATAATTATATCATATTTCTACCGCCACATATTTTTTCCTAGCGATTTAATAATAAGTGCACAATACTATCACGCAAAAAGGAATAAAACGGTTTCAAAAGTCAACGTTTCAATATTCTTTATTTAATAATATTTAGTCAAATTCAATAAGATCTTGCAAATAGTGCTTAGAAAAAATTATGTAATGTAATAATATTATTGTGGGTTTCTTTTGCTATTTTCTCGAGTTATGCCAGTTCGTGCGTTACGGGTCATTTGTGTCACTTGTCTTCAGAAGCCATTGTACTCTAGAATATTATGATTCTATGACCGTTTCAAAATCTGGTGAATTATGTACCAAGTATTTTTATTTACGTTACATTTATTTTGGATACAATTTCAGTTGGCTATTTATTTATGTATTTTGGAGTCATGTTCTTAACATTATAAAGGCTTCTACACACCGGGGCGACTAGTCGCGCGACGCGACGCGACACAAAGGCACCGCACGTCCCGCGACACGCGGGGCCTTTGTGCCGTGTCGCGTCGCGCGACAAGTCGCGCTGGTATGTAGAAGCCTTAATAATACTAGCCTAATATTGTCCCACTGCCTCTTCTCATCAGGGACCATTTTGGTTACCCATTGAAAGGGTTTTCGATAGGGTTTTTTTAAGCGGTTAAACAAAAACCCATACGATAAGAGTAACCCTTATGAACGGCTTAAATAAAATTTTGGTAACCCATTGAAAGGGTTTTCGATAAAAACCCATACGGTGTGGGTAACCCTTTTGAACGGCTTAATTTAAAGCCATTAAAAATTACCCACACCATATGGGTTTTTGATTAACTGCTTAGAAAAACCCTATCGAAAACCCTTTCCATTGAAAGGGTTTTCGATAGGGTTTTTCTAAAATGGTAACCAAAATGGTCCCTGGGTAGAATAGAGATAGAATTGGTCATGCTACGCGTGCTGGGCGGGTATCGAAATAACATAATATTATGATTTGTTCATGTTACTGGGTTTCATGTAGGTATAGAACCCATTGAAATGGGTTATCATGTAACCCTTTCACTGGGTCTAAGTATAAAACCCATTCAATGGGTTATCATGTAACCCTTTCAATGGGTTTCTAGTATAAAACCCTTTCAATGGGTTACACCATTAAAAAGGTAACCCATTGAATGGGTTACCCCTTCGAAAGGCTTAACCCTTAACCGGAGTTGTACGGTCCCTGCTTATAAAGACTATAAATCCAGGTTTCCTCACGATGTTTGCCTTCGCCGATGTCAGTAATGCTCAAGATAAACTCAACTCAAGTGCAGATGAATAAAAAAAACCGGCTAAGTGCGTGTCGGACCACGTACAATGAGGGGTCCGTAGTTGGGACGAATTTATCCCAAAAACAAACTTAAAATTGAAGTTGAAAACTAACTGCAAATAAGCACATTTTTTTGTTTTTTTTGTTTTGGACTTTTTCCTTTACTTGTGCTGTGAGACCTTGCTTCTTGCCAAATTTCAAGATTCTAGGTCCACGGGAAATAGGTACCCTATAGGTTTTGATTTACTTGCGAGTATCAAAATATGTCGCATAAATCACCGTATTTTTTTATTGCGTTGACTTAGAAGCTTGATTTTTTTGAGAGTTCCAAGGGACTATAGACCTACGTATTTGATATTAATTTCAACTTCCACGCGTTCCTGAGAAAAAAGTCTTGACAGAGTGACAAACAGACAGGCAGACGGACAACGAAGTGGTCCTATAAAGGTTCCGTTTTTTTTCATTTGATGTACGGAACCCTAAAAAGTCACATCATTGACAAACATTGAGGTACCAGATCTAGAAGAAGCACAACAAACTTTATGTGCAGGCAAATCACAGTCCATACATACCAAGGTTATGGTATTGTATATTTTGTAGTGTTTAATTTAATTTTAGTTGTGTATTTGTGTGGTGCACAATAAAGTATATACAAATAAAGAATAAATAAACAAAGATTTAAAGATGAAAAAGCCCAAAAGAAACAAAAAACTCTAATAATGCAATTGCAAACTTAAATGAAGCAATATCACAAACACCATCATAATATAATAACGATTTCTTTAACAAACAATACAGATATTACATGATTGGTTCCCAAACCATCTATCTGTAGTTACAAGCATTTGTTTCTCAATACTACTATATTATCGGACAATAAACGCATTGTACTTTACAACATTGATATAATCTATTGTTTTTATTATTATTGAGTAACTACAAGATGCGGTATCTTGAGAAATTGCCCAATTCTGTTGCACCGGTCAATCAAAGTCTAAATTGATTTCGTTCCTGATGTTAACTGTGTTTTAACTGTCTTTCTAAGTGTTATCTATCTGACGATTTCTATTTTAATTCAAGATAAGATAAGATAAAGATTTATTTCTCACCACAATACATAGTACATTTTCAAAATATCCATACATAATAGTTTTAAAAGTTATACTGTGGGAGACTGGTGCCTAAGCTAGGCTGTAAGGCCTAAATTTCAGGACACCAGGAAATTCGCCAATAGCTTAATTGGATTAAAGGCTTGAGAGCTGTCACCACTTCTTTTCGAAACGGATATTAATGCGTTCTACACCATCAATTAGATAATGTATTCCAGAAGTTATACACATAAACCTTATATGTGTATTAAAATTACATATAATAAAGAAATCTCTATGTTTTGTCAAGTCTTTTCAAGACTTTTTGTCGCTGGTATATAAATAAATTAAGCGAGTATTAAGAAGCGATAATCGCTTTGGTGCCGGACGTAAAGAATAGCACCATCCCATTTCTTCCCGTGGGTGTCGTAAAAGGCCACTAAGGGACTTACTAGAGAATGGGCAGCAGCGTTTTCTATGCATTTTTAAAACCATACTGCGATCGCCAACCCGCCTGCCAAGCGTGGCGATTATGGCATACCCCGCCCCCCCGCCCCCTTTGGGGGAGGCCTAAGTCTCTTTCGGCTAAAATGATGATGATGGTAAGCAAGGATGGCAAGGTTCTTTGCAAAAAGTGGTAGTATGAAAAGCTGGTACAGATGTCCTCAATATTAATTAATTATTGAATGTTATAAAATGGAGGCTGTCTGTGAGATAAGGCTTTGAAAGTATACTTATACAAGTAGTATGGTATGAATTCTCACTAACAGAAGACTTACGATAGATTAAACTGCGGGTCCCAAAATAGGCACAGCTTGTATCTTGGTGACCTTGTACACTACACAGAGTTAGCGCAAGATTGTGTTATTCATAAGTTCATAACACAATTTAGATTATCCTACTGATATTATAAACGCGAAAGTTTGTAAGTATGGATGGATGGATGGATAGATGTTTGTTACTCTTTCACGTAAAAACGGCTGGACCAATTTTGATAAAATTTTGATCGAGGTAGCTGACACCCTGGATTAACCAGGGTGAAACCATACGATCATAGACTACTTTTTATCCCTATATTCCCACGGGATCGAGAAATACGCGGGTGAAACCGCGGGGCGCAGCTAGTTTACAATAATTTGAGTAGAAAGAAAATAAATAACATAGAATATACAAACAAAGTATTCTGTTGCCGTTTCTATCATCATTAACATCGTGTCATTGTGTACCTCAAGTGTTTTGGGATAAAGGAACTCGTTATTTGCGGCCTCATTATTTACCTTCCGCCCCATAATGTCGTTTTTCCATAACACTCGTGTATCACTTGAGTTCTGGTTGTTTGTAAGTACACAAACGCCTACACGAGAACTCGGAACAAATACCTGTAGATCACGCAAATATTTGTGCCGCGGCAATCGAACCTGTGACCCTGAATGTAAGGTGGATGCTCTGCCCCCGCAAGTTTGTAACCATGTCACTTTTATTTGAAGGATAAGAAAGGTATGAGGATGCTTATTTAATAATGGAATAAGTTAGGGTAATATATATTTTTTAAAGCGACTTTTAGGGACTAACCACACGTATTCAGCTCTGTTCAGGTTTTGTCCATAGAAAACAACGATGTTGTATGGAGATGCGTACGCATCCGGTCAGCTTTCAGTTTTCACTATTCAGTTTTCAAATCAAATCAAATCAAATCATTTATTTGCATAAGACACGGTATATATAAAATGATGTTAAAATAAATTACAATGGCACAAACATGTCTAGCTAATGTAAAAAATAGCATGCAAAATTTCGTGGTTTTTGAAACAACCTTACATAATTTTTTTTTATCCATGAATTCTTTTACACTATAGAAGCTACACTCAATCAACCACTTGTACAACTTAATCTTAAATAATTTCGAGTTTAATGTTTTGAATTGACCTGGCATCCCGTTATAAATACGCACGCACATTGCTAGGCAATTTTTGTTATATTTGGCAAGTCTTTCGCGGCAAATAGGTATAAAATGAGGACACATGTTTTTTATACGCTGTTCCGCCACGTTCAGGGCTGTACGCGGTCACAACTTGTCGTCGAAGAGTCGGGAACATTCCACGTTTAGAGCAGAACGTGGCGGAGCAGCGCTGTACACGGATGGCTCTCAAGTCCTCGTCGACAAATTGCGACCTTTTCACCATTTTACGATGCTGTACGCGGCTGATAGTAGACGCATATCTGTATAAGTGTGATCAAAATCGTTCAGCGAAACGTGAATGGAGCTGAATAAAATGTAGTTAGTCCCTTACTGTTCCACTGCTGGGAAAAAGTCTCCTCCATAGCCTTCTTAACTATGTCTTGCTTGTCTGAAATTAATTGATTCTAATTCACCTCAGAAACCAGCTCAAGTGCACTTGTAAATTACGAGAACCATAGACACTGTATTAACTCAACCAAATTCCGTCTCTTTAGTCTCTAAAACGAGGCTCTCAACGCCTAAATATGAGATCGTAAAATATTATCTTATACACCTGTCCCTTTCTGGCACAGTACTTGTGAAAAGGACAGTGCTAAGGATTGCGCGCTCTAGTCACGACCAGAGGTTATGATATTAAAATGTGCTTATTTTCGAGCTACAACCATTGGGCAACTAAGGAGTGGTGTGCTCACTACACGGACACGTAAGGATCTGTACATACCTAGAGCTATGTTAAGGAATATTATAGTCATCAAATGCTGCTTGAAACATTCCATCTCCTAATGATTTCTTAGACAGTTGAGTCGTTTCTCCGGGACTCGTCGAATTTAATTTGCTGTAGCGCTGGCGGTCGCCACTTTCAAGAGTTACAGTAGTTAGGGGAAATGTATGGCGGGCTTGTTAAAAAAAAAGAGTGGGTCTTTCAGTAGTCGCCTAATGATCTGTTACATCTGACATCTCACCTTGGTAATAAACAACTGAGCAGCGGCAGAAATTAACCTCAAACTTAAAAAAAAACTAAATACTGAAATATTTATTCGTATAATTATTCATTACTACCCCCTCTACTTACAATCGATATAATACTTACTAATTTCATGAGTACACTGATTCGATGCTTTTATAAATTACTTACTAATTCCATGCTATTAAAAAGTACTTATTCCATGCTCAAGTTGTCATTTTCTGTTACACACAAAAGGGACGGACCCTTTTCACGAAATCACTCTCACAGAAAGGAAAGCTGAAGTTTTATTTTACACATTAAAAACTGTGTTGTTAGCTACTCAATCTCCTGCTACTTCACTTAGTGTTCTGACCTTCCTTATTTCTACAATTAGGATTCGTCATGGCTGACAGTTTTGGAGACCCAAAGTTGTATAGAACCCTTCTTCAACATTCCTCTTTAAGACGCTGACAACAGCTAAACCGCGGTCACTGTCAGACTGCATAAGAAATAAAGAGAAGCGCGATGACACAACGCTTGTAATTTATTGCAAAATATGAAGCAATTACCTATTTACTCAAAAATTTGTTGAGTTATCGAAAAACTACCAAGTTCTGCATTCAAATAAGACGTTCTTGTTATTAATTAAATACCAACCGTACGTTGATATTTAATACAGATATTTTGAACTGAAACTCAAAGTAAAGGGTTAGTTTACCATTAATTTGTATCGAGTTTTTTTTTCTAAACTTGTTTTGGTAACAACCAAGTTCTGAGAAATATGTTCAAGAATAACATATATTATTATTTTTTCCGCTACCACAAACTATATAGATTTGGCAATTTTTTTGTTTAATACAAGCCTACTTTTATCATTTGCCTCTTGTCAGCGCCTTAAGCTTTATCTGTATGTTCTGCTTCATAAGTCCATCATACATTCTGGATTTCGTCAAATAGATTTTTTATGAAAAACAATTATCGCTCGTGCTGTTCTAGCTTAGCTTTAGCAACGCCACGATCTTTCTGTCCGTTATCTTGTCTGGCGTTATGAAGCAACCATGCTGCTATAATTTGTATCGATCTACTATTTATTTATGGGAAACGAGACAGGACCAGATCTGGCACTAACTAACTGGTCGCCAGCTACTTTTGATATCTGCCTTCCGATATCTTTTAAAGGAGTGTTGCTGGTCAATAATGAAACGACACCACGTTTTTTTATTTATTTTTTACCCAACCTTTATTGTCCCACTGCTGGGCAATGTGCTGAATAAAAAAGAAAACAGTTTCATTTAGAACGCCTATGTAAATAAAATACTTTTTGTTTTCATTGCCGTTCTAAATCGATATGGATAATTTTTATGCCGTCCGAAATTAGTCACTGGTCCCTCATAAACTTGAAATAAGTTTAATTAAACACTTCTTAACAATGAAAGGCTAGAATAAAGTAATGCTATAATTTAAGGGTCTACCCTTCGATTTTTAGTAAAACCGCTACATACTAGTTCGTAGTTACCCATAAAGAACGGTAAGTTACACATTTTTGAATAGACAATCTTCCAAGGCAAAGGCTTTGAATTATTACCGAAATCTATTTTATCTTTGCAAAAAAGCAATTACGAGCAAGTTGTAACACCAAACTAAGGACTCGTACGCTAAATTAATTTTGTCAAACCAAATCAATTTATTCTAGGAGAAAGTCTAAAATATCTATTACACAGCCCTATTGAAGGCTTTCATCTGCCCAGGCGCATCAAACTATCCCTGCCGACCTCTAGTTATAAATTAACCGAGTCACAGACGGTTAATAACTTAGAAATCGATAACCGATATGATTTCTCGATATTGCGGTTTGTTGCCATTTATGACCCGAATCACTATTGCGTGGATGAGGCAAAGATTATTGTAAGATGCAGAACGGACGAACGTGAAAATGTATTTGTATCTATTTTCTTTCTTTTTATTTTGAGTTCCATATGTAGTAGGTATGTGGTGTATTGTTCCACAAACGATGAGACATTTAATATCGTGTCCAGCTTGTCCTGTTGTCTGCACGTTACAGGAACTGATGGACGCTAGTGAAGGTGTCAAACTTGTTCAACGTCGGTGACTACTTCTTTCCGATGAAAGACGCCCCGGGCGTCGGGAATCCAGGCTGATTCCCGGCCACCGTAGGCGCCGTAAGCGTAGGCGTAGGCTTGCGGACGGTGAGCAATGGGTAGCTCGCCGTCCGTGGAGTTTTTCCGTAAGGGATATCGTGGCCCTGGCTCACAAACAACTGAAGGAACACTGGTGGGTTTTAGTCAGTAAAAGTCTGACACGCCCTCCCGCTCCGCCCAGAGCGGAAGTAGTTTTTTGATAATTTTGCACCCCAAAAAAAAAAGCTCAACTTGATTGCCATCGACACACTTACAAGAAGACCATCACAAAAACCCTAACCTGATATCATAACGACGGTCATTCACAACTCAGTCAGCACGCTAGCTACAAATCTAGGCATTAGCATACCGCTAGGATAAGCACTGGTTCATGAGCTCTGATAAGTACTAAATTACAGAGCTAGGCGATTAAACACTGCTAGTCATAGCCTCCTAGGTTCAAGTGGATAAGGTATTCCGGGCTGACTCTATTTAGATTGCCATCGACAAGCTAAGAGGAAGTAGGTAGGTACGCTGTAAAACTAATCAGCTAGATAGCTACGATATACAGTCCCTTCATTTTCGCCACACCGTAAACAGACACATTATAAATAGATGTATCTATATATGAGATATGTAAATGTATCTAGCTTTCTATACCTAGGCTGAGCCTGATTCCGAACTTCAAATTCTTGACTAAAGCACTCTTAACCATGGCCATTTCTATCTACTCTACCGAAGAACAGAGATAAAAATAGTGACATTTCTTATCTTCGTTTTTGACATTGCGCCGCCGCCGTAGTCATCATTTGTCTGTCGTTTCATCCATTTCCACAGTAGTTATGCTACGCGTGCTGGACGCATATTATGATACCTCCTTCCTACTGTCATCACATCTATTGTCATGACTTCGTCATCAACAGCCAATGATTGTACTGAACTTTCCCATATCTACCTTTGTAGTTGTATACGGATTGATTGTCAGATGTTAATCAGTACATTAGAATACCATATTGGCATCACTCACTCCATTCCTCAAAAACGAAAGCCGGATCATCGCTATCCTGAATGACAATCTGGTGTTCCAGTGTTTGTTGTTTGAACTTCAATCATAATCAGCCTATAGTAATGTTCCCTCTGCTGGGAGTGCTGGGACACAGGCCTCTTCTCTATGAGAGGGAGTAGGCCATAAGCCACCACGCCGGTTGGTGGATGTCTTAGATTTTTTGGTTCTAGGACATGCCGGTTTCCTCACGATGTTTTCCTTCACCGTTTTGAGAGCAGTGGTGATGAAATAATTTACTCAAAGGAACTGAGACAACCTGATGCGAAGCTATTAAAAGATGCCCCCCTAGATACATATAACCCGTCTCTCCACTATTCCAATGCTTACTCTAGGATGCATATCCGGTACGGCTCTAATAATCCATCCATATCCCAAGGGCACGTTTTCCCTACCATTATCGCGTCCCCCGGTCTACTCTTTGATATGCAATGGTCTCTGTGGTCCCATGAAACATGAGGCTCCAGGGTCTAGTGCGAATCCTTGGGTTCACTCGAGTGATCGAGTCTGATTTAACCATGCTGGGGTCGCTGCATTTCATTCATTCATTCAAAGTAATGTGCTTTCTTTGGGTTTGAACCCACGACCTAGAACTCGTAAGTCGCGGCCATTACCACTGAGCCAGCACTGCTCTTTGAACTTCAATATGAGATGACAATCAAATTACAGTAGTTTTACTTACTCACTAAGGGCAAATTTCTCCAATGAAACTGAAATCGATCAGCACATCTAAACCGCGCTCAAGAGTTGTTAGTGTCAACATTATTGTGTTATATTGATACTGACAGCTCTTCAATGCGACTTACGGCCGAACCCAATAACTTATTTTCAGTTAAAGACAGATCGCTATTGATGATAGACAGTATAATTATATCTATGCTCGGATGGCGTCACACAATCATTGATAAAGGCTATCTATCTAACGAAAACTTGTAAGGCTTCTGTGAGTAAATGGCTAAAAACTCTGGATTATGAAGCAACTGAAAAATTATTGGTTCCTATAACTTGACACTTCTTACATACACATTATCTCACATAAACTACATACGCTTCACCTACACAATTCAACGCACACTTACGCACACAACACACAGTCAAATCCACTCTCGAAAGTTTGAATTATCGTTATGTTGCTTTGTATTATTTATTTTTTACTTTCTTATATTGTAAATTCTCTTCTGTTCATAAAACCATCCAATGTAAGCTTGTACATTAAGAAGCGTCGTGGGGTCCTGGTGACTTGTACCACAGGCGTTGCTTGCAATGCCTATTTCAAGCACCAGTCTCTCACAAATGTAAACTTATCCTTAAGCTAGTTTTAAGCAATACTAACTGTACATTTGTGAAGAGAAAATAAATATACTTATAACTTAAAATACTTAAGAAAACAATAAGTAGGTTTCTCTACTTCGCCCGCCCGTGCGTTCCATTACAACCAACATTACTTTAAAAAACAACATGTGTAATTAGGGTTATATTAAAACTTCTTTGTTTCTTAGTTCTAAATAAGTTACTGGATTAAGATATAATTCTGTAGAGCCATATTTGTTATGGCCGCGAATCAAAATACAACCTGTTACTGACCTGCAAATTGCAAAAAACGTAATAAAATTTGTATTTCGCGGGCTACCTTAGCGCATTAATGTTATTTTTTTTTTTTAACTTAAATTCATGTTGGAATGGTGCTTCCACGGGGGGGTGTCAGTAAGGGGGGGTTAAATTTCTGTTATTTTTTGCCTAAGGCGCACCGTTTTCGAGATATTTGAATTTCATTTTTTTTTTATTACTTTAAATAAAAAAAAACATTATGATCATTATTGCAAGTACTAAAGAGTTGATTTTAGCTTGGCTACTTTACGTTTATCCCTGCAATTCGGGGAATAGCCAAATCTGACATCTGTAGTACTGTCCTGTCAAACAAATCGTATATTGGGAAGCATACTTTGGCATTTTCATACAAAGAGATATCTGTTGTATGCGATACCCCCCATCAGTAGATAGTGTGGGCCGGTATGATTCATAGATTATTGTGACATTAAAACCATCAATAGATATATTTTTATATCTCCAGTAGGCCGAAACTGGTGATATATAGGTTAATGGGTTCGGCCGTTAAGCAGACGATAACGGACTTTTAATGATTTTATACTGAAGATCACGTCTAAAGGAGTAGTGTTAATGTTTTGAAAAAAATATATGATAAATTAGAGCATTTTCTCAATAACTTAATATGTGAATATTTTAGATTATGTTTATATTACATAGTGAATTAATTTGTAAAGTTATGTCTAACGCGGATAAAAAACTGAGAATGGCGCAAAAACTACCAAGCGTATTTTTCTGAAACTTTCACCAATTTAAAGATAATTTAATTACTGATCTTTTAGTATACGCGTTTTATTAAAATACCTTTTGTTTTGTGTATAATAAATTAATAATGCGTCAAATTGGGGACAGCGCTCCTTGATGGGGCGAGTCCTATTACTGGCTGAACGTACGACGCGTTGCGTGAGCTCAGTACAGAACACGCAAGCTAACCACTCAAGGTCACTGGCATATATCTGCGTCATAAGAAGTGTTGATCGCTTTCACACTTAATTGTGTTTGTTACCTATTTTCGCGTCTGTGGGATAATCATTAGTTAATTAAAGTAGGGTCTAGCTTTCTCCAGTAACTTAACGCTTAATACGTATCATTCAGATCTGGTACGATTGTACGTTTGTACTGCATTCTCGATAAACTAGCTTGTTGGGTGACTCAGTTTGATGTCAATGATATATCTGCTCTTTAATTAACGCTAGATTTGGCGGCACATTTTAAATGTCTTTTTTGCGTGTGGATATCCTCATGGACGTCCTCCTCCTGTCAGATTCTTATTGGCTAAAATCACACGGTGTTCTTCAATTACCTACTATGGTAGGTATCAAACACAAATTCTGCTTGATTCACCGTTGTCATTCTATAGGTATGTTATATTCTGATAAATAGGATTACCTAGTTCAGGCACGTAATTCATAAGAATATCATTTACATTTAAGCAAAACTGTACACATGTCTGTGTGGACGTAAAGAATAGCACCATCCTATTTCTTCCCGAGGGTGTCGTAAAAGGCGACTAGTGGACTTACTAGAGAATGGACAGCAGCGTTCTCTATGCATTTTAACACCATACTGCGATCGCCAACCCGCCTGCCAAGCGTGGCAATTATGGCAACCCCCCCCCCCCCTCCCCTTGGGGGAGAACTATGTCCAGCAGCGGACGTCTGTCGGCTGAAATAATGAATGATGTATACATTTTTATACCATGTAATTTTTGAATAAAATATTATTATTTTTCATTCGAATAAGATCTGGTTTTCACGCATTTTTAAGAAAGTAATTTTTCACTACTGCCATTCAATTCATGGATAAGAATGACAATAGATCAATAATGTAATGATTAATCGAAGAAACTAAAAGTACCTTGTAAAGAAATTAAAGAAGCTACGTCATAAATTCATAATACTAATATTCCCGTTACCATACAAAAAAACAACAAAATATTAAACTTAAATATACTGCAAACTTGTCCAGTAATATATTTAAGTAATTTCAATACAGTCGCATTACAAATACGGCGAGAGCACGAGGCTGCGTGTGCGCACACGACCTGTTTTTCATACATTTTGATCATGTTTTTCATACAGCGAATGTGTTAACATTAAAAATTACTTGCACTTGCTATCTTTAGTTATACGGGATGTAAGGGCTTGGCTAGATTGGGGAAACTGGAATCGTTTTTGTATTATTTGTTGGACACCATGTGTGTCTAGAATAGAATAGAATACCTACTCTTTATTATGTACACCATAAAAGTTACAGATATGAATGTTTAAATTTTACATAGGCTGACACAATGGGCGGTCTTATCGCTAAAAGCGATATTTTACAGACAACCTTTGGATGGATTTAAGGGAGCAGGAGAGACAATACTGCAGGTAGTCAGTGGTGTACCGTTAACATATACAATAGATACATACATACACAAAGCATACACTTATCTAATAAATATATACATATATACAATAATACACATGAAACAAGAGCAGGGAACTGTGTTGATTTTAATGATGATGTTGAAGGAGAGAGGAAGGGTTTTTTTACCTGAATCTTAAAAGTGGACAAAGATCAGTCAGGTTAGTCTAGTTAGACTGGAAGCCAACCCTACCAACATAGTTAGGAAAAGGCTATGCAGATACGTACGTACCTGGATTACATAACATCACGCCTGTATTTCCCGAAGGGTTTGGTAGAGTTGTACCTTTAGTACACCCACATTTCACCCGTTATGTTTAATTCTCTTGTAATAAGGGTGAGCCTATTGTCATCAAAGGGCACACATCCAGACTTCGGGCTGAGAAATTCAACTGAGAAATTCTTGATAGAAAAACTCAACAACACCTGGGAGTCCTGGAAATACCTCGATTAATAACTTCATATTGCGGAAATTTGTATCTCTCTAATAGTCGGTCTTCTGTTAACCACTGTTGAACCCCATCGTCATCATCATTTCAGCCGAAAGACGTCCACTGCTGGACATATGCCTCCCCAGAAAAAAGGGGGAGGGGGATTTGCCATAATCGCCAGGCTTGGAGGCGGGTTGTCCATTCTCTAGTAAATTCCTTAGTCGCCTTTCACGACACCCACGCGAAGAAATGGGATGGTGCTATTCTTTACGTCCGGCACCGAACGGATTGAACCCTGGGATTACTTATTTTTAGCAATGAAATTAAGTGACATCAATAATTCAGCGGAAAGCTAAATGACTCACTTGACTCAGCCTTCAGCTAATATAATGGCATCGCCAATTTTCGGCAATTTAACTTAATGCATCTCCATTTTCCAATTTTAATAAAGCCAGTAGAAATACAGGAAGATCCTTGTGCGTGTAAATGACTGGATTTTGACGCCAAAATCAACCCATTCCCAATTATTTTCTTACAAAACTAGTTATGTTTACCTCATAACACAAACAAGTCCTGCATCCCGCAGCATCCAGTCTACACGGATCGTTACAAAACAAGTCGTAACAGAGGGGTCGTCGGCAGCTGATGTCGTTTTAATGATATCCTTTAATGCATAAATAATGCGAGCATTAGCGGCCATCGCGAATGGAAGCCATGCTGCCGTGATGCAACACCTGAAGTAACACGCTGATAAGGTGGTAAAGATTTTTGTGATGCTGAGTATAATTTTATTGGTTTTGGGAAGGATTAAGATAGGACATAATATTTTAATGCTTCCTTTTCTTTCGTAGAGAAAGAATTAAGGCGTGGCGTGTGCTAGCTAACATATGGCAAATAATTTAATTTAATGTTTTGTTTTGCTTATTATAAATTATTTTACATACTATTGTGTAGAATCAAGTTTTTCTAACTGAACAGACAGCTGTGCTGCTGGGGAGTTTGTTGCACCACTTCTTCTTCCCAGCTAAAGCTCTAGGAAGTGGTAAAGGGCGGGCGTTTTTGGGGGACTGTCTTATGTAATTTTGCTGATTTTCAGCCTAGTTTGAATAAATGGATTTTGATTTAAAGAATTTCAAAGTCAAAGTCAAATGATTTATTTCAAATAGGCACACAAATGGCACTTTTGAACGTCATAATTTACAAAAAAAATAGAATTGATTGTAGTCGCCCCTTCCAAAAGGTAGCTTCGTATGGAGAAGAATGGGCAAGAAACTCCACCGTTCCTTTTGCAATGCACTAAAAAGACGTTAGCAGTCATTTGTGTGCAAAAAGGAGTCTGACAAGATCTATCGGGAAGCGAATTCCAGAATTGATCAAGCTGGACTCCTTGGTGTCTATAGTATGGTCAAGCATATTTTCGACCTAAGATGCGTGTGTTAGATAAGGAACCATTGCATTTTACAATGCTACTGTGAATCCGTCAATAATTTTACGAAACCAAATCGTGTTCTCTGTGAGCCTCTAGCTGTTACCGATAATGATAACGATAAACCGATACAATTTCTCTCCTTAAGACGCCAGTGACCTTGAGTGGTTAGCTTGCGTGTTCTGTACTGAGCTCACGCAATGCGTCGTACGTTCAGCCAGCCATAGTACTTGCCCATCAAGGAGCGATATCCCCAATTTGACGCATTATTAATTTATTATACACAAAACAAAAGGTATTTTAATAAAACACGTATACTAAAAGATCAATAATTAAATTATCTTTAAATTGGTGAAGGTTTCAGAAAAATACGCTTGGTATATTTTGCGCCATCCTCAGTTTTTTTATCCGCGTTAGACATAACTTAACAAATTAATTTCACTGTGTAATATTTTTTTCAAATCATTAACAGTACTCGTTTAAGACGTGATCTTCAGTATGAAATCATTAAAAGTCGGTTATCGTCCCCTTAAGCCAAAACATGATTTCATGTAATAATAATAAATCAATCGAAATAACATTAGTATTAGAAAACAGTGGGACATGTGATATAGTTACAAAAGCTGAGCGCGCAGCGTGACGCGTTATCAGAGTAGAACGTACGCGGGCGCAGTTTCACCTTGTTGCGATGCAAATTAACAGCTTTCTATTGATTGGGTAGAATTTTTGTTTACACTGATGAAATTCCCTTTGATTGGCCGTTTTTGTGGTTATTGGAGAACTAGGCTTGTAATGGCTAATGTATTTAGAGTCAGAAACCGTGCAGTAGTGCAAAATTAACTTAAAAGTGCGGTAAACTTCTAACGGGTTTTCAACAAGAACTTTGTTTTTTAAAACAAAATAAAACAAAGAGTTTAGATGAAAATGATTAATCGTTATCTGTGAGCGTGGTCGTGGTGGACATGTCCGATATCATTTTTCATTCATAATTGCCAAACCTTACTCTTTCTATTACAATAAAAATTTGAATCATTTTCATCTAGGTAAATTGTTTGTTTTATTTTGTTTTACAAAACAAAGTTCTTATTGAAAAACCCTGTATAACGCAGCTTGATAATTTTTGTAATTATTCGAAAATTATTTGTTTACCTATCTTATAATTAGTGATTTATCTAGGTAATCATAACGAACGCAACGCATTTCATTAAAAATTATGTAAAAAACAAACATATTAATTAGGTAATGGTAAGTTTTGTAGGGAATGGCAAAGGCAAGAACACAGTTTGAGCAAAGGATTTTGCTTCATGTTGGGTGAGGAGTCCGTGGGTTACCCAGACTTTTTCCACATGCGTCTTCGTTCCTAGCCACAGCAGCATCTATAAATAAACTTAAAAATTTCAACACAATACAATATAACAAACATCAAAAACTTCAGCGTCCAAGCCAACAAATTACTCAAAATAGTACAATAGACAAGTAAAACAACCACACATTATGTACACTGCCGGTAATACAAACAAAATTGTTGTCTATGCGTGTTGCGCGGGCGCAATGCGGAAGCGGCAACCGCACGCCGACAGACAGACAGACTAAACTATATGTATTACAGTGCAATTTTAGAGCTTGAGAGGTTTAAAATATGAGTTTAGTTGGTTGTCATACTGGGTAAATTGTCTAATTTACTGCTAGTAATTGAGTAGGCTGTCGAGTTAGTTAGAGGTAGATTTTTATGGGTAATGCTTGGTTGGAATGTGGAAGCTGTTTTAAAGATGATTGCGGAATTAGCACCCACTCGTTCTGCTATTTCAGGGAATTTCTTTATGCGTAAATTAGTTTTTCAACAACTTGCTCGAAAAATGAACTATTTTGTCTTGTAATTCGGACGAATTTGTAATACTGTAGAACCATGTATAATCGAGCCTGAAAAGGAAGAACATTGTAAGCGACATAAACTAAATTTTACAGGAGAGGTTTTTTATTGAATATTTAATTATTTATTGAAAAAGTGAAATACCTACAGTATGTCGCTTACGATGTTCTTCCTTTTCAGGCTCGATGTGACTACTCGGATAGGACGTTTTGAGCAAAAATAGGAAAACTGTCAAATGAAAAGGCTCTTCTTTTTCTGGAGATTGTATTTATGGTTTTTACTTTTAATGGGATAAGAGTATTCCGTCTGTGGCAAAGCAATACGTCGATTCGAACATTCGATTATTATTTTAATCGAATGTTCGATTCGACGTATTGCTGCTACACAAAAAATATTTTATTGAAATGCTAATGTATTTCCGACAACTCCACGCTAATTTGATTAGTCGACACAAAGCTGATAAGAGATAAAATATTTA
This sequence comes from Tiliacea aurago, assembly GCA_948098905.1. Lineage (NCBI taxonomy): Eukaryota > Metazoa > Arthropoda > Insecta > Lepidoptera > Noctuidae > Tiliacea > Tiliacea aurago. The sequence goes on from OX402585.1 coordinate 25,120,132, forward strand.
TTAAATGTGATTAATTCACTGATAATACGGCGCTAAAATCCGTGATTGATAATATTGAAAGCGATTTATTAGTCGTTAAATTGATAAAATATATTACGTTTGTTCTTAAATATTTGCATAATAACAAGACAATTGATTGTGATTACTTTTATTTTTTGTGTAATCATGAAGCAAGATGATACGATAACAAAATTGCATTGGTAGATGATACTTTACGATGCAATTGAGTAGATTGTTACCTATTATGAATCAAATTATGTTGTTTGTTCTTGAAGAAACATATAAGAAACCACAATACAAAAAACAAAAAAAAATATAATCACAGCAGGATGCCACAGATTAAGATAAAAATTTTCCTCAAATCAATGTAAATAATATTAAAATTAGTATCTAGTATTCCAATGACCTCGCAAAGGGCAAACAACAATAATAAAAATAAGAAATAAAGAACGAATCTCCCACAACATGTAAATAATTTCCCGTTCACATCACCACACGCCTACTTATCGAGTTAAAACTAACAAAAACTGAAAAACCATACAAGAAATAAGTTCATTAATATTCCCCCATATCGGAGGAACACGCAAGCCAAATGCTAATTTGTTTTTTCTATCCACCCACCGGACTGGTTGCTCCAGAGCCCATTACGGGAGCTACCAGGAAGTGGTGGGGCACCCTCAATTACCACGAAGAAATGGAGTAGTGGGTGGACACACAGCTGCAGCGAATGTAGAACAGAAAAACGAACATGTTTTATTGTACAGCGAGAATGTAGGTCTGCTAGTCTGAAGTGGAATTGGGATAGATGGGCCAGAGACGTCACGCAGTGGGTGCCAGGAAACGGGCGCCCCGCCGCGAAGAAAAGCTGGCGTTATGACTTGAGAGTCATTTATGGGAGATTGACCGGAGAAAGCAACACATACGGAAGAGTGAAGGCTTTGAGGGAGAACTTTGTCAAGCAGTGGGACGATACATGTTGAAAAACAAGAGAGATTAAAGCAGATCGTGTGACGAAAATGTTTTGTTTTGCAGTAAAATGGAAACCGGTAGCTGAAGGAGTTACTTTACTGAAATCAATGAGCTTTTATTGCATGTTTATGTAGTAGAGTAGTAACGGTTTGTGTGAATGGCGTCTTAAAATAAGTAACCAAGAAGTTACGGCTTATAGTCTTTTAAGGACTGTGTAAATGTGACAGTTAAAATATTATGCTAGTATCAAACAAAGCCGCAAAGAGCTAAAGTGCTGTTTTGTTTATTGCATAAACACACAACAGCCCATTACATGTGCGACATTGCATTCAAAGTATAAAACAAATAGCGATCGATGGTCATTTAACCATAAACAGAAGTCCCCACGATTAGTCTAACTGTGCCTCCTTATTGGGCTTATAATTTCTATTCCGTATTCGTGTACTTTCTCAGCCGTATGTCACTGCGCACGGCTGCGTCTGCGCACATAACACTAAATCGGCGCAGGTTTAGTGCGCCGGCGACACGCCCCCAGTTAATTGGTGTCGTCCGCGATGCGCAGGAATGCGCAGCACCGCGGTAATACTGCGGTCCAATCCCGCAGTAGTTTTATATTTAAAGGAAATGGACGCTTTTATGTCTTTTGTTTCTGTGTGGCTCTGAAAAATGGATGGGCCGATGGAAATTTTATTGCCGTCTTTGCGTGGGAGTGGATTGAAAATGTCGGCAATGCCACTGTAGTACGCTAATGATTGCAGAACTACATTGCATAAAATCCAATTAAAAGTGACTTTAATTTCTGAATCGTTTCTTAGATATTTTTGTTTTATTTTCAAACAAATCAAACAAGACTTTTAATTAAAATTCACGTTGAGCAACCACAAAGGCTTATGTTATATTTTTATCACATTTTTATTGCATTATCGACGTGGTGTCTCAGGTATTTAAGTTTTATGTCCACATAATGTTTAGTTATAGACATAACTAAACCAGAGAGGGCGAAGACCTCACTAATTGCCGGTAATTTTTACGTCTTGATCGAAATGTCGGAGCGGGCCCTCTGAGGAATGCCGCCGGTGACGTATACCGCTATGCGTTACAACTTACAACTAGCCTTGGGTTGATTAAAAAAGAATTTGATGCATTTATTTTTACTCGATTTTTTTTTAATTAGAGTTCCATTTAATCATCTCCGATTTTAATGGGAGATGATTCTTGAAACTGTTTCTACATAAGCCTTTTTTGTTTAGATTCATAATCTTACAACACTAAAAATGATTTTGGTCTTGTAACTACCTCGAGTCGGCCAGGGTTACATCCCATGACAACCCCATTTAATTTAGAAAGACGCAACAGTTCAAAGCCTTGTACATATTAAAAATAAATAAATTCCTAAAATACTTTGAACACTAAAAACAGACTGTTATTAGAATAACATGATTCACAAACGACTGAAAATAACAGTCCTTTCAACATAACAGAAACACATAATTAATCAATTTACAATTTCCACACATTTGTCAGCTAAACATAACGGCCGTGTGTCCGATTCTATTCCGCGTTCCTACCTCACTGCTATCATAACTAGTTATTAGAGTTTAATACCTAACTGGACACTTTAACTGCCTGAAAATATTCACTTAGGAATGCTGCAGTTCTAAAGCCTTCGTCTACTGACACAACAAATGAGCTTTTTTTTTGTAACATATTTCCTCTTCACCGTGTAGTGCCGGACGTAAAGAATAGCACCATCCTATTTCTTCCCGTGGGTGTCGTAAAAGGCGACTAAGGGACTAAGGGCCTGTGCAGACCACGTTTTTTAAAAGCGCCGTTGACGCGCGTTTTAGAAACGTGCGCTTTTATCCTACAGAAGGTCTACAGCCTGCGTCTGACTTGCGTCTGTATCGCTACAAACGCGCGTCAACGGCGCGTTTAAAAAACGTGGTGTGGACAGGCCCTTGCTAGAGAATGGGCAGCAGCGTTCTCTATGCATTTTAACACCATACTGCGATCACCAACCCGCCTGCCAAGCGTGGCGATTATGGCACCTCCCCTTTGGGGGAGGCCTATGTCCAGCAGTGGACGTCTTTCGGCTGAGATGATGATTCTACCCTCTTAAACACTCCTTCCAAACTACAGTTACGTAACTCCAGATGTAACAGTGACCACATAACCAGGTGCGAAGTGTTCCCTAATTAATACTTCACATATCATTAAGTCGTCAACACAGCTTCGAACTCGGGTACCGTAACACAAATGTTGGACTAACACATTAGCACCCTGTTTGACTGATCAACAAATATTTTGGGCTCGTTTTAACTTGGAAAGGATTTTGTTTGTACATTTCTTTTGGTCAATAATGCTCGAGTATTTGAGGTTTTTTTTTTTGTTTTTGTTGCAGTGGTTAAATAAATGATGCATAATGTATTTGTTTCACCGTGACTGTAGTTTTTATTGTTTTCTTGTTATAATTATTATTTTCTTTGTGTTTTGTTCTGACAATACTTCCTGCGGAGCGAGCACGGCCTATTTTGACATGACTTGAGTCACACATTTTATCACTAAAAAACATTTTATCACAAAACTGTTTTATCATAAAATGCTAGTACAAATTGACATGACATAATTTATCATGTCTTGTCACAAACGTCTTGGGCAGCCCGTGCTCGGCCCGCTGGACGTTTAATTTGTGAAATATTAGGGCTGACGCAGACTTGGCCGGGCCGCACCGCATTGCAAAAATCCAGGCGGATTTTTGTAGTGAACGCAGTATGGTGTTAAAATGCATGGAGAACGCTGCTGCCCGTTCTCTATCAAGTCCCTATCGTCAGTGTAGGAACACTATTTTTGTACATTTTCTATGAACCAACGTCCATTAGTCGCGGCCCCCCACCGCACTTATTGTGTGAAAATGCGTTGCGCTGCGGGCCGTTGCAGCTGTATCAAATGTGCGCTTGACTTTAAGAGCTCATTTCTTAACACGAATCAGGTCAGGTCAAAGAATCAGACTTCTGGCGAAGAGACATATTAAGATTCAATGGAAGAGTAGGTTTATTATATATATTATAATTAAGCTAGCCTTTGTCCGGCAGTGAGAAAACTTATTCCGTAAAAAACACGATAGATTTTTTTTTCCTGCAAATTGCGTTTTTGCAAAGCTCCCGCGGGAAGTCTTAGAATTAATCGAGGGAAACAAATTGCTGGGCGATAATAGCTACTTAATACCTAGTCCTGGACTTTTATAACTAATAGTTTCCGTATTTAAAACATGTATTTCAAGCTTGTGGATTTGCGCTCAAAGGCAAAAAGGTCCTGAGAAAAGACTCAACTCACCAGGGTTTCTAGAATCTTTTTAATAATTATCTGAATAATTTATTAGGAGACTCATGTGTCTCATTACTGGTTGATGTTATTGTGGCTAATCAATCACAACAGGCGGATTGACAACCTGGTGAAGGTTGCGGGAATCAGCTAAGTAGGTGCTGGAATCAGCTAAGTAGGCACTGGGATCAGCTAAGTAGGTACGGGAATCTGCTAAGTAGGTGCTAAAATCACCTAATTAGGTGCGGGAATCAGCTAAGTAAGTGCGAGAATCAGCTAATTAGGTGCGGGAATCAGCTAAGTGCGAGGATCAGCTAATTAGGTGCAGAAATCAGCTAAGTGGGTGCAGGAATCAGCTAAGTAGGTGCGGGAATCAGCTAAGTAGGTGCGGGAATCTGCTACGTAGGTGCGGGAATCAGCTAAGTGGGTGCGAGAATCAGCTATGTAGGTGCGGGAATCTGCTACGTAGGTGCGGGAATCAGCTAAGTAGGTCCGGGAATACGCTAAGTGGTGCGGGAATCAACTAAGTAGGTACAATAATCAGCTAAGTAGGTGCGGAAATCAGCTAAGTAGGTGCTGGAAGCGTAGGATACGTCGCTGGGAACGCTTTGGGGAGGCCTAAATCCAGTGACAGTCGGCTGAAATGATGATGAGGATGAATTTGAAACACATTTATCATGAGACAGTATATTTATGATTACGGACTCTATCAGGGGTGTTAGAACCATGGGTAAAATTAGGATTTCTTTCGAGAAAATTCGTGTGTGGCATTATTGATCGAAGGTGGCAACGAACATATTTGGCACATCAGTTATCACCGACGATAAAATAACACATAATAATACTATATTTAAAGATGATTAAACAGCAGTGTGCAGCGTGTGTCTTCTCTTAAGTAGGGCGAGCGCAAATGTCATTGCTATTATCGTTCGTACAATGCTCCGGCCATCACTCACTACGCTACCTCTGCACATTCGCGAGCATTGGCGCGTGATTTATTTCCATTCGGCTCTAGTCTATCAAAGTAGGTAATCCGCTCAGAGATGTGAAACTGCCTGCGTTCGAAAATAATGCTTATTATCAATTTGTCCAGCCTTTTCCTGGATGCATCTGAATACCAGTATTTTACATGGCCCAACTGCCTATTTGACCTCCACAACCCAGTTACTGGGTAACACGATAACCCCTTGGTAAGACTGGTTGTCAAACTTTTGGGCTTCTGACTAACAGTGACTGTCAAAGATTTATGAATGACTGCCGGGACCAACGGCTTATTGTGCTTTCCGAGGCATGGAGGGGTATCGAATCAGCGCTGTGCTGTGGGTCCCCCATAGCACAGCATCATGCTGAGTGCAAGCCTTTTTGTCACAGTCATGACGTGGAGCTGCCGACTATTTGTTTTGTTGATGTGAAACATCTATAGGCGCACGTAAAACCGATTGCTGGCGGGGCGACGCATGCCGCATGGCGATTCACCGCTCTATCCGCGCGCGCGGTCCCCCCGCTACGCGATCCTGACTTTTTTTTCGATGTTAGTTTGTTTGATTTCGATGTTTCACATCTGCCAGGCGTCCCGTGACGGCTATTTTTTTTTTGTGCTCGTGATTATAATGTAGTTGTGTTTTGTGTAATGTTTACCTACTCGAGTTTATGTTTTCGTACGCACGTGTTTCTGTTTTCTGTGACAAATAAAACCCATCCACGAACGACCGCGGCAAGAGTAGCTTAACTTTCGATCTATTAGTTAGTCACGAGCCCCTCTAATAATGTTGTGTATGCGAATGTTTAATGTTGGCATTATTATTGAAATTGATATGGCTACGGCTATTTTTATTCATTCGATTGTTTCTCGATTCATAATCATTATGTTTTTGGAACTCAATTGTTATAGTGTCGAATACATTGACATCAATAGAAATGATGTTTATGGATATTTTAATAACGTAACCTATAAAATATTATTGTGTTACTAAAATAACTTATTTTTTTACATCTTTCGTATCGATCTAGAAATGAATATAACCACATTGTTTTAGAATTACCAGTCATCTATACTAATATATATCTAATATTATATAGAGAGAGAATTTTGTGAGCGTGTTTGTGTGGATGTTAGTGCCTGGAACCACAGCTCCTATTTGAACTTTTTTTTTCACCATTTGAAAGGTATAAGTTAATAGCCTATGTCCAACTGGAATAATGTACATAACATTATTCCAGTGCATACGCTATTAATTTATGTAAATAAAATAAAAATACGGACTTAATAATACTAATGAAATACTATCTTGAATTCATGCAAGCTTTTTTTTTTTTTTGGTTGGGAAATTATCAAATAACTTCTCCCGCTCTGGGCTGAGCGGGAGGGCGTGTCAGACTTTTACTGACTAAAACCCACCCGTGTTCCTTCCGTTGCCTGTGTGCCAGGGCCACGATATCCCTTTCGGACAAACTCGCAACCCTGGCAGGAATTCATGCAAGCTTAAGTTTACTGCTCAGAAATTGTGCATGCAGTGTCGTTAACAGAATACCATTTTCACACATTATAAATTGACAAATGATATGATTTCAGCCTGTAAATACCATACCACCATACCTTTGGCATAACATAATTTAAAGGCTCTTGCACATTCACGCGATATAGCGGGCGGCGACAAAGAAATTGTCTTTGTCGGTGCCTGTCGCGCCCGCGATATCGCGTGAGTGTGTAAGAGCTTTAAATCGTCGTCTAAACAGTGCAACTTTTATTGTGGCTTCAAGCTCATTTTATAGTATGCCACAGGCAAGTACCTCGCATTGCGTAAATGAGGCTTAAGGGGACGATAACCAACTTTTAATGATTTTATATTGAAGATCACGTCTAAACGAGTTCTGTTAATGACTTGAAAAAAAAAAAAAAATTAGAGCATTTTCTCAGTAACTTAATATGTGAATATTTTAGATTATGTTTATATTACATGGTGAAATGAATCTGTAAAGTTATGTCTAACGCGGATAAAAAACTGAGAATGGCGCAAAATCTACCAAGCGTATTTTTCTGACACCTTCACCAATTTAAAGATAATTTAAGTATTGATCTTTTAGTATACGCGTTTTATTAAAATACCTTTTGTTTTGAGTATAATAAATAAATAATGCGCCCAATTGGAGACAGCACTCCTTGATGGGCGAGTCCTATTACTGGCTGAACGTACGACGCGTTGCGTGATCTCAGTACAGAACACGCAAGCTAACCACTCAAGGTCACTGGCATATGTCTGCGTCTTATGTACTTAGTTAGACCCTCCTGCCTACTCCTCAAAAGAACTCCCACAACTTTGTCACCTTTCTGCTTTCTGTTGGTTGTCAGAACATCCGCATGATATATGACATCGATGAATCGCCGGGGGCCGCTCACTTTCTCTCTTCACTAACTGTCGTTTTATTTCGATGCCAAGAGGTGCCGATAGACTATCGCTTTGATAAAGTTCTAGCTAAACATATGGCCTATCATGGGTTGTGGAGGTCAGATAGGCAGTCGCTCCATGTAAAATACTGGTATTCTGCTACATCCGGTTAGACTAGAAGCTGACCCCAACATGTTGGGAAAAGACTAAACAGATGATGATGATGATGTCCTATCATGTCCTTCGTTAGAAAAATTAAGACTTCAGGACTTATTAGTAGGTAAATACAAGGTAGGTAATTTAAACATTTATATCTGTAACTTTTATGGTGTACATAATAAAGAGTATTCTATTCTATTCTAAATACTAAATGTAGAACTTGATAAGTTATGCAGACAAGGCCTCTATAATTTTATTGACGCATTAAAATCAAAATCAAAATATTTTATTTCACATAAGCCTACATGGGCACTTATGAAACGTCTGAAGCTAGGTGCACGGTTTCAATTGGTCGTTTCCTATGGAGAAGAGCCGGCAAGAAACTCGACGGTTACTCTTTTAAAAATAATTGGCTTGGTTAATAGGAATGAGAGGACAGTGTAATCCCGTCAAAAGTACCAGGTACTTAAAAAAATAGAAAATGGTCTACAAATCTACAGTCTGTTAATATTAAGCCTACAACGTTCCAACATTAACAAAACATTAAAAAAAAAAAACGATATAAAATATTATTAAAATAATAAAAGTTAGAACCTTGTTTAATTAAATTAAAATTGTAGGTATATAATGTCAAATAAAAAAAAACAATGACAAGGAAGTATGTAAAAAAAAAAACATCTTAATTTGGGAGCAGTTAATAGATATTTACATATTTTTGCCGTTAATGAGGTACCAGGGAAGTCACATTTAGTTGCAAAAATCGTAAGGACTTACGCATCTTGTTGAAAAAAGTCTATGGGAGATCTTTCTCGGAAGAAGTGAGGCGATGAAATATGACACCTAACATTCTTTATTATCAGCAAATAACGCTAAATCTGAAACAGAATTGAGGCCTAAAGCGTCATGCTTCAAGAACGTAATTAAAAACAGAATACTACATTATTATAACTAATACAAGGTATATTCTCTCAAGTCCCAAACCTACAGCGGCCATAAAAACAGATTTACGATTGACAGACACATCGACAAGTTTATACTATAATATTTCGTAAGACGAAAGCCAAACAAGAATATTACTTAAGAGTGAAATTTCGGCCATGATAGCGTTCGTGATAAGTTTCTATTAATTAATAGATGTATTGTGAACGATGAGATGTGTTTTTGTATTGGACGTAATTACTTTTTCTGCTTGTAATGTAAGGAATATCGTTGAATCAAGTATGCTGTAATGGGTGTTAGAATTTCGATAATAGTTTTAAGAGCTTATTAAAACGTTATCTCATAAAGAAATTAATATGCGATGCGCTAGGAGAAATTCATTATCTAATGTTTGATTGTTCTTTGAACTACAGATTGCTGTTTTTGTTATTAGAGTTGGTATATTCTTACTTTTAAAATAAGGCTTTACACAGAAGAATCAAAAGGTAAATTTGCTTGAAAGGTAAAATGGCTTCTAAAGTGTAGTTTCTATAGTATTAAGGAATTTATGGAACATGAATATTGAAATTAGTATAATTATAAGAATATAAACTATATGTATCTTCTAATATATAAAATTCTTGTGTCACAGTTTGAGTGTTTATACTCCTCCGAAACGGCTTGACCGATTTTGATGAAATTTTATATGCTACTAACTAGTCAGCTATCTATTCAGTAGGTATGAGAATAGTTTTATAACTAATTTTATACCCCTAAGTGTTACGGGTGGCTTTCCGACGGGATCGAGACTTACGCGGGTGAAACCCCGGGGCGCAGCTAGTACTATACAATCCGACAATGGAAGCCGAGAAAATGAGTTCAATAACAATTACAAGTAAAATAATAACGTGTCTTATGTATGGAAGTCGATTTCCTGTGAAAAGCTTATTGATGGCTTTCACAGTTTTCCTGCGTTTAGCGGCTTCCTCTGCGACCACGGCTGGGAACTGGAAAGTCTGTGACTCACGTTCATATTGTGAAAAGTGGGTCGGTAGAGGTGTCGGTTGGAGCGTCGAAGGTGTGGTTAACGGTCCCATAATGTGTTTGTGGGAGGCAAATATTGGAGGTGAAGGTTTTTAGGAATTTGGTTTTGGCTGGTTGGAAGGGAAAAGTGGGTAATCTTTTAAAAGGTAAAGATGTATAAGTACTTAATGCTTTCATCTTGTTTGGAAATCTTTTCTTTGTTGTACGAGTATATTTTAAAAGAAACCACTTCTTTTCGGGGTTCCGGTTGAAGCAGTAAGTGTGAGGTTTTAAGTTCAGGAAAAGTAAGTTAAGTTTAGACGATGATTTGAGGCTCTCCAAAGGACGATTTAAGGATCGTCTTTGTCGGTGCCTGTCCGCCCGCGATATCGCGTGAGTGTGTAAGAGCCTTTAAATTATGGTATGCCAAAGGCAATCAAATCGCGCCGCGTAAGGTCTTTATCATATAATATAATAAATCAGGATTTAAGACCCGTGCAGACTGGCGCGATATCGCGGGTGCGACAGGCAGTGTGAACCTTGTCCTGCCCGCGATATCGCCCAGTCTGCAGAAGTCTTTACGCTTTAAGGCTAGTGCAAAAAACTCGCGCGACACTAGTAGCACAATTTCTTCGTCGGTGCCCGTCGCGCCCGCGATATCTCGCGAGCATTTACGCTGTAGTGTAGGTATCACACCTTCTGAAGGCTTCGCATAATTTTATCGCTGGATTTTGAGGTTAGATACTTGACTCAAGGTAGAGTACCTACTTGTGGCCAGTGGGGGACAGTGGTAACAGCTGCGACTTACGAGTGGGTTACGGTCGTGAGTTTGAACCCAAATAGGACCTTTACTTTGTGTAAATAATTTCATCACCACTGCTCTTAAAACGGTGAAGGAAAACATCGTGAGGAAACTGGCATGTCCTAGAACTAAAAATTCGAAGGCATGTGACATCGACCAACCCGCACTGGGCCCGCGTGGTGGGTTACGGCACACTCCCTCTCACAGAAAGAGGGGGCCTGTGTCCCAGCAGTGAGAACATTATAGGCTGATAATGCTACTCGACAAACACCAGCTAGTCTACTCCAGTTTGTTACTATAAAGGCCTTCTTAATGATTGAGCTTTACGATGGGGCCTCGTCTGGGTGTACTATGCCAAATCGAATGCCAAATAATCGAATATCAATTGATCGACCACTATAAATCGAACATCTAAATACTCGAACGTTCTTAAAATCGAATGGTTAATAAATCGAACATTCAATATATCGTACACTCAATACATCGAGTGTTCAAAATATCGAATGTTTGTTTGATCGAGCGTTCAACGAATCGCATATTCATTCTATCGAAATATCAATATACTGAAAACTTTTTAATGATATTAGAATACAAGAAAAACACAAAATTTACTAATAAATCACATTTTGATCTTTAATTATTATCTTTTATACGTACATTTTAATATTTTGTGTGAATTGCAATTGCACGGAGAAACTCTAATAAATCCATGTTGTTTTTACTATTTAATATTTTTTCAATCGCATTATCATCCCTTTTGCCTCTTTTTTGTGGAGTAGTTCTCCCCAATCCCGCGTTTGCCTTTTCAATTGTCCTATTTGTTATGGCTTGCTCCTTAACTAAAAATTCTATGGTAGCATAAAGACCCCGTTTGTGCTTATCAAGCAACGTGTTCCATCTTCTGTGCCATCCTTCAATGTTGTTTTGAGTTCTAGGAAAACCCAGTGTATTATTTTGAAACACAGACCACAGTGAAGGTGGAAACATCGGCGATGAGCGTGCTATAAGTAATTTATTATTTCCCGTCTCACGAGAATTCATATTTCCCCAAACATAATATTTTCCAAACCAGTTGGTGATATCATTTGCCTCGTCGGGTAACACTTCTTCTCTCAATTTATCGAAAGCATCTGGTATCTCTTCTTGGGGTAAATAAGCAAGTGCGATAATGTGTCTTAACTTGACAGCAAACTCAGCATCCTGGCCATATTTATTTTGCAAACCATTTTGTTGAATTTGACGCCATACATTTTGACCTAAGTGGAATAGACAGCATTTATGTTGTGTATCAGGAAATTCTTGTTTTACACCATTAATGACTGCCATCTCGAAATCCGTCATTATTACTCGTGGGTTCAATTCGATATCATATTCTAGAGCATATGCCTTTAGTGCTTGAAAAAAATACAAGTAACAATTTAGCGTCTTATTCGTTAGAAACGCATATACTAAAGGTACGTAATAACGATCTGTACCCGTGTCCACCAAACCATGTATACTATATATTTGTCTGAAAAGTATAGGACATGTTGCGAATGTACCATCCATCACCCAAAGTTGTGATTTATTTAATAATATTAAATTTGATTTCGTTGCAAATAACATAACATAGTTTTCTTCAAACTTAATCTGGCGCCCTAAAAATCTTTCACCATCAACTTTCTGCAATCTATCGGGGATGTTTATATCATCCAAAGTAATCGGTTCCTTTGGCATTTCTTTTCTTCTTGCTCGACGTATAATTTGCGATGCTGCTTTTTTGTTTGGAAGAGCACATGAACTTGATTTCGAAATTTTGGCCTCATTTCGCTGAATAATTTGACTCGGTCTATCAAGCGAGCTGGTAGCATCACTTTTTAGGGAATTCCTAAAACGTAGTTCATCTACCTTACCAGGATCTGGTGCGTGATTATGCTGTGTTGTATAGGTTTCCAACAAATGCTCCTCACTTCCGTGCAATTTTGTTGTTGCAGTACTATTACAATGGTATTTATATTTGTAGGAACAATGCCAGTAGAACTTGTTATTAATATTCTTGTTTATTGCCATTACATAGCCATCCAAAACTAAGACCGACTTGCGTTTTTGGGACAATTCTGGCTTATAATAAGACCCTACAGACATTTTTCACAAAATTCACTTGTACTTAGTCACAATGCTTTCTGCAGATGAACATAGTTTTATTTAATTTAAGAGGTGAAAACAATATTACAATGTATGAGGGTAGCCTGAAATAAATATGACTTACCTAATTGTTCGTTCAGAAATAGACTTATTTTTATCGAAAGTTTATGTATGTTAATAAAATGATACATTTAATTTATCTATGATTAATTTTCAATATAATTATAAGTCTAAAAAAAAGAAGTAATAATTATAAACAGGTATTGATAAAATCTAATAAAAACAACATGGATTTATTAGAGTTTCTCCGTGCAATTGCAATTCACACAAAATATTAAAATGTACGTATAAAAGATAATAATTAAAGATCAAAATGTGATTTATTAGTAAATTTTGTGTTTTTCTTGTATTCTAATATCATTAAAAAGTTTTCAGTATATTGATATTTCGATAGAATGAATATGCGATTCGTTGAACGCTCGATCAAACAAACATTCGATATTTTGAACACTCGATGTATTGAGTGTACGATATATTGAATGTTCGATTTATTAACCATTCGATTTTAAGAACGTTCGAGTATTTAGATGTTCGATTTATAGTGGTCGATCAATTGATATTCGATTATTTGGCATTCGATTTGGCATAGTACACCCGCCTCGTCTTTGTTCTTACGGTTACTAGGTACCTTCGAAACATCTTAAGACGCTGACAACAGGTAAACCGCTGTCACTGGCAGACTGCATACAAAAGAAAGAGAACCGCGATGACACAACGCTTGTAATTTATTGCAAAGTATGAAGCAATCATTTATTTACACAAAAATTAGTTGAGTAATCGAAAATAAAAACAACCAAGTTCTGCATACACATAAAGGCTTCTACATACCGGGGCGACTTGTCGCGCGACGCGACGCGACACAAAGGCACCGCTCGTCCAGCGACACCCGGGGCCTTTGTGCCGTGTCGCGTCGCGCGACAAGTCGCGCTGGTATGTAGAAGCCTTAAGACGTTCTTGTTAAATTAAATACCAACCGTACGTTGATATTTAATACAATAATATTTTGGATTGAAACTCAAAGTAAACGGTTAGTTTACCGTTAATTTGTATCGAGTTTTTTTTTCTAAACGTGTTTTGGTAACAACCAAGTTTTGAGAAATATGTTCAAGAATAACATATATTTTTTCCGCTACCAAAAACTATATAGAATTAGCAATTTTTTTGTTTAAGACAAGCCTAATTTAATCATCTGCCTCTTGTCAGCGCCTAACTAGCGTATACTGAATCCAGCCCTCTTGCTCCGCTATCTAGCGTATACTGAATCCAGCCCTCTTGCTCCGCTAATTAGCGTATACTGAATCCAGCCCTCTTGCTCCGCTAACTCTGCCTTTAACTGGTAGGCAAGTTTTATGATTGCCAAGAAATCTCTTTAACATTGTATTTCTTTGCATTGACATTGAAATCTTCTTCAGATCCAGTCGTTGAATGTCTACTTAGCCGCAATATGACAGGTCCTCAGCTCATTATACAAGACTAGCTGTGCCCCGCGGTTTCACCCGCATAAGTCTCGATCCCGTGGGAATATCGGGATAAAAAGTATACTTTGTCCTAATCCAGGTTATGGTCTACCCATGGCCCAAATTTCATCCAAATCCGTTTAGCCGTTTGAACGTGAAAACGTAATAAACAAACAAACTCACTTTTGCATTTATAACATTAGTTAGGATATTTAATTTAAATCCCATTTCATAATTATGTAGGTAAGTATGCAAATATTTTTGTACCCTCTGGGTTTACTTTGCGAGTTACAATGTAACGTTTCTTCTCGACTCGATAACGCACGTTTAAAAATCGAACAATTTTTTTTTTAAACCGTATTTTACATTTATTCCAATCTTAAAAACCGTTAAGTGCTCCTTGAACGCTAGATTATTTAAAATTGGCCATAAAACCTATAACTTTACGAGCCAATTACACACATCAATAGTTTTATCCAAAACATTTAACTTGGATTTTATTACGTTATTGATAAATAATAATTATATGTAAATAGATTGGAGTCCAGTATTGCCAATTGTAATGCAATTAGAAAAAAATATTGTTTCTTGGTCTGTCTGATATCGCATTTTAATTGAATGCTGATGAATATTTTAATATTCATTACGCAGTAATGAATATTAAAATATATAGATATAAAAGATTAATATTATCTTTAGTTGCATAGACATATTTTTGTTATTGGCTGAATTGTGTTGTCTGTGCCTATATTTTTCAATCCTTTTTCACCGCCATTTTTACATGACAACACTTGAAATAATCACTAGACATTTGTTTGTACTTAGGATTGTTTTAATTCGTTAAAATAGAAAACTAGCTTTAAAGCTAGTTTTTCTAAATTATAGCTAGTAATATTTACACACCCCCTACAGCACTCAATCACATAATTATATTTTTCCGCTCGCACGTTGCGCACACGCAACGGTGGCGAAAAGGAAAGTCAACACCGGATATGTGCGTGCGCTTTCCAATACTTGCAATTAGTATTATCACTTATATGGGATTAGTAATTATGAGAAAAGAGTTCGTGTACTCGTAACTAGATCTCTTGTCATTGGTTGAATATTCCAACATTTGCCTTGATGGGAAGCTGTGAAGCTGTCAGATTAAACTGAAGAATCTTTTGGACTTAAATGAGCTTTTTTAGCCGCGATTTTCCTTTGACGGCATCAATCAATCTTCTCTGCCTATCGCTGTCTACTGCTAGACATAGGCCTCTCCCAGGCCGCGCCACAACACCCTGTCCTCCGCCTTCAGCATCCAGTTTGATGTGAAACATCTATAGGCACATGTAAAACCGATTGCTGGCGGGGCGACGCATGCTGCGTGGCGATCGGCCACTATACAGTCTTTAATGATGTAGTAGTGTGTAAATGTGTGTGTAGTGTGATTTTTCACATCTGCCAGTCCTCCCGTGACGATTAATTTTTTTTTTCGGCTTTGATAATCCTCATAGATGTCCTCCGCCCTGAGGTAGGCAAAGGGTCTGTCAGACTCTTACTGACTAAAAACCGCCCCGGTGTTCCCTTCCTGGGATCATGTGTTACTTCCGCTATCCCCGGTTCCGCATCCAGTCTGGCCCAGCCACCTTTTTAAGGTCGTCGGTCCATCTAGCTGACGGCATTATTAGAGCGAAATTAACAAAGACGAGGAGGAAAATCCGTTGAAACATCTTTCCTAAGAGATGATAATTCTGCTGAAAATTCGGTGGAAATCCTACATCATCATATGCCTAGTCTGATCCAACAATGTATAAGGGAGCGCCTTCTACTATAACTGAGTCGGTGGAAATTCTACAATGATCCGAATATTTATTTACAATCACATCACGCCTTTAATTCCCCGAACGGTTAGGCAGAGGTGTACCTTAGCATGTACACTCAGATTTCGCCACTTATGTTTAATTTAAGTCCCATGTAATAGGGGGCGAGCCTATTGCCATCAACCGGGCACAAATAGAGCCTGCTGCTACTGAGAAATTCCTGATAAAAACCCCAATAACACTGCCCGACCTGGGAATCGAACCCAGGACCTCATGCCACTAGAGCATATATTTCTGCGCTATAATGTTAAGTTAACAATCCACTAGTAATCAATATTCATAATCATAACAACGACCAAGCTTTAATTTTAAACTAGATTTACTACCAAAGCTACTCGTATTGTTTATTCAAATTGATCGAAACCAATTAGTCCAAGGCTACCTACTGGTACTTACAAAGTCACAAACGTAATAACTAATTAGTTCACCAAAACATTAAGTGTGTTATTACTGTAATTAGTATATTCACACCGTATAATTAAATTAGATATTAGTCTTAATTTGCACTAGGTAGAGCGAGGCTATTCTGAGATATACAACAGCTCCCAGAGTTACCGCACAACCTCTTAAGGGTTTTTTTCGCGATTTCATATTTGATTCTATAGTAAAAGTTGTCCATAATGATGAGTACAATGACCCCTTAAGAGGTTGTGCGTTTATTCTGGGACATGTTGTATAGCTGGGGAGTTTGTTGCGCCACTTCTTCGTCCCAGCTAAATCACTAGGAAGTGGGGCGTTTTGGGAGTCTAGCTTATGACGTTCTTTGATTAGTCGTTTTGACGTTCCAAAGTGCTGATTCTCAGCCTTAGTTAAATAAATTACTTTTGATTTAGATTCTTATATTATAAAAAAAAAATAGGGTTACCTTAGACTTAGGATTTGGCTTCAAAGTGAAGCCTTAAGCTCGTAACCAATTAACTTATCCAAATAATTTCTGCTGGATATTGGCCGTTCCCAAGTTAAGCCACAATATTCGTTTCTCCTCGGTCATATCCTCTCATCTCGGTCTGCAGATGATGACTTCTCCTCAGTAACTCCATTTCTAGTACCACCTGGTCAGTCCTAACAATAAAGCCATAATTTTCTCATTTAATTCTGAACTGGCCAATAAATTCATCATTGACATAACGCTTTTCCTAAGCCCTCTAACAAAGCGATATCAATACGCTTTCGCTATTTAACTGACTTTACACACTCAATGACACATAATTTATTTATTAACACCGCGGGCGACCATAATCTGCGCGCGCTTCCGCTGTGCCACCTGCGCCCGCGCAGCGAAAGTTGTGTATTTGTCAACAAGACGCGATAACACAGAATAGATACGTACTTACAGAAGGCTAGCTTGAGAAGTTGCTGTAAGATTACGTATAATGGAAGCTTAAGGCGACGATAACCGACTTTTAATGATTTTATACTGAAGATCGCATCTAAACGAGTAGTGTTAACGATTTGAAAAAAATATATGTTAAATAAGAGCATTTTCTCAATAACTTAATATGTGAATATTTTAGATTATATTATATTACATAGTAAAATTAATTTGTAAAGTTATGTCTAATGCGGATAAAAAACTGAGAATGGCGCAAAATCTACCAAGCGTATTTTTCTGAAACCTTCACCAATTTAAAGATAATTTAATTGTTGATCTTTTAGTGTACGCGTTTTATTAAAATACCTTTTGGTTTATGTATAATAAATTAATCATGCGTCAAATTGGGGACAGCGCTCCTTGATGGGCGAGTCCTATTACTGGCTGAACGTACGACGCGTTGCGTGAGCTCAGTATAGAACACGTAAGCTAACCACTCAAGGTCACTGGCATATATCTCCGTCTTAATGAGATAGAACTATGGCATTCATATACTGTGAATACATATTGGTGGTACATAGTCAAACGTAGTGTAGGATGCACTCAGACTAGGTGGAGGGAAGATTTTCTGGGTATCCGTTAAGGAGTGGCTAAATACCTCAGTGCAGTATTATTGAGTCCTATGATCAGCCAGCTGTGGACTGTTGTATGCTGATGATTATAAAGCTTGTCAATAGCCTTCAATTATCTATTATTTTAAGTATCTATATTGTTTATTCCTTGCTTAAAAGGTGTCTCTGACCTTGTCATGTAATGCATTCGTTTTAATTGAAATAAACATTTTATTTATTCGTTTGCAAAGAAAAACAAATGAAAGCTAGCTACTTTCTCAGCACACGTTCTTTCAAGTTAGACTTCTGTATCCAACCTCTTCCGTGTAACAAGCTAGTCTTACTTTATGAACATTAGAGGGTGAATTATATCTCGTTATTTTACTCTTGTGAGTTCTAGTCGTGTCTGGTATTTTTATTTTAGTATTCCACGATGAAATTAAATGCACAACAGCCTTATACAGGCTGTTGTGCATTTTAAAGAGCGGATGCGACACGTTCCTAGCTTTCCCACGACGTTATTGTGTATTAAATATTGCTTTTAGGACACTTTGGAATCTATGGTATTAAATCGGTAGGTGAAAACAGGGCTGCCGGTTTTTTTTATGATTATAATATGATAGAATATGTTTAGTATCACTAGCGCTGCGCCTTTGTCATTAACTCATTACATACAAGGGAAAATAATCTTAAATATACACTTACCTCAATCAATTCCGCCTATCGCAGTCCACTGTTGGACATAGGCCTCTCCCAGGCTGCGCCACAACACCCTGTTCTCCGCCTTCCGCATCCAGCCTGACCCAGCTACCTTTTAAGGTCGTCGGTCCATCTAGCTGGGGGGCGTCCCACACTACGCTTGCCTATACGCGGTCTCCACTCCAGGACTCGTCTGCTCCATCGGCCATCAGTCCTTCAATAAACTTGGCCACTTCAGTTTGCTTACTCTGCAAGCTATGTCGATAACTCCGGTTTTTTTCATTCCCGATTTTATCCTTCAAAGAGACTCCAAGCATAACCCGCTCCATAGCGCGCTGGCCTACTTACTGCAGCATTTCCGTAGATTTCAAGTTACTTGGGAGATGCCAATGTCAGTAGTGGGCTGCTATAGGCTAAATTGATTGAAGCTACTTGCATAACGACCAAAAGAAACAGTTCCTTTCTTACTACAAATACATACGACAAACTTTCCGGTCTATTCCCGTGTCTGTTCCACATGTTATTTATAACTACTATTCTCTTGTTGCAGGTAAATAACGACACTGCCACACTACAGTCATGCCAGGTACACCCAACATGGACTCCAGCGTCAGAACATCAATTTCTCTCCGTTTATGTATGTTTGAGAACGGGAAAAACTTATTTTCCTTCGCAACGACAAGACGGATCATCAATTAACGCTTTCTTCGGCTAGTTTATACGGTAATAATAGAAAGTCTTATTGCGTGTTATGGCTATTTTAATTCTGAGTCGAATGAGAAAGAAGTTTATTGCAATCGAGTGTTGGAAGTAATTATTTTAATTTCCTCTGTGGTGTAGTGGTAAGACCACCTGTGTCAGACCCAGTGGTTTGGCTTGTTCTAAGTCCGCCTGGCTAGCTACCACCATCTTATCTAATTCTGTCGCCATAACAACAATGTTAAGACGCTGACAACATGTAAACCGCTGTCACTGTCAGACTGCATACAAAAGAAAGAGAAGCGCAATGACACAACGCTTGTAATTTATTGCATAATACGAAATAATTATTTAATTACTCAAAAATGAGTTGAGTAATCGAAAATAAAAAACAACCACGTTCTGCATACAAATAAGACGTTCTTGTTATTAATTAAATACCAACCGTACTATGATATTTAATACAGATATTTTGGATTGAAACTCAAAGTAAAGGGTTAGTTTACCGTTAATTTGTATCGAGATTTTTTTTCTAAACGTGTTTTGGTAACAACCAAGTTCTGAGAAATATGTTCAAGAATAACATATATTTTTTCCGCTACCACAAACTTTATAGATTTGGCTATTTTTATGTTTAAGACAAGCCTACTTTTATCATTTGCCTCTTGTCAGCCAGCGCCCAGCATTTGTTGTGTTTCGGTACTTCGAGGTAACATAGCCAGTTCCTCTGTGGTTGAGGATTTCGGATGTAGCTCGCGTCTACCTTTGACCTGATCACCACTTACCATCTGGTGAGATGAAGGCCAAGAATTTACCCGTTGTGGATAAAAATATATTTAAAAAATTATAGCAATTGGTTGGTGATATTGGAAATCAGAAGCATGGAAATCTATAGGCAAGATAATTCATACATACATAAACTCACGCTTTCTTCCCATGGGGATAGGCAGAAACTAAAGAACGCCACCTGCTACGATCCTTACATACTCCTTTTGCTTCGTTTACGTTCATATATCTGGTCATACACGCAGTTGCGAGTACTAAGAAAATTTTATTGTCAAAATCATAATCCAACTATTGCGGTCTAAGCAGACCTTAAATCACTCACAGAAAAGGTTAATTTTACGAATATCCGCACCCTGCGTGCAGTCACATAAATAAATGACGACGTAAAGAATATACGACGTAGATTTGGGACAAACCTATAATCCAGGACTAGTACGCAATAAACCGAGTTGATTAACGCACTAATTATGACCATCAGAGCAGAATAACCATAAACCAATGAACGACTGGCAATTAACCGCTCCAATGGTTTCTCTTCACAACATTTTCTAACTATTATTGAAGGTGATACTTTCAGGTAAATAACAGACGCACTGAATATAACAGCTTTGACGCGCAAACACGGAATAGTTAAGTACAGAAGGCCATACAACCAGCGACAAGAAAGAAAATTTGTATATTTTGAACAAATAAGAAGCACATTATATTTATTATGGACATATTCCCCCTTATTACAAAACAAGGTTTATATTCATACCCAGGTTTAAAACATTATTGAATTTCGAACTTTATTACGACTATGGTAAAGTTCCTAAACACAAAACTGACAACTTAGTACCGAACTAAGTTTTCAGTTTTGTATAAAGAACGGTATTTCAATCACTGTTACGTTCTTATTACAAAAACTTGCTCCATGGTTTAAGTCATGTCAAAATATAAATCTAGTTTTGTAATAAGACGAATAGTGACCAAATTGGTGATGTTCTTCAGAGAGGTCAGGTGCGTAGTACTCGTAACCGGCGTGCGTGTATGACCAGATGTATGAACGTAGGCGAAGCAAAAGGAGTATGTAAGGAGCGTAGCAAGTGGCGTTCTATAGTTTCTGCCTACCCCCATGGGAAGAAGGCGTGAGTTTATGTATACTATATTTATTATTATTTATTTATCTATAGTTAATTAACACGGTACAATTATAAAAAAAAAGTAAAGAAAAAAATACCTACACATATATACTTGTCCCAGAATTTACGCACAACCTCTTAAGGGGTCATTGTACTCATCATTATGAACGACTTTTACTATGGGACCAAACCTGAAATCGCAAAAAAAAACAACTGTTCCTTACACTTTGACGAGTTATTCGAACATAAATGTAGGGAACAGCTATTTTTTTTTCGCCATTTTCGGTTCATGACATACAATCTGGTGACAGACGGACAGACAGACAGCGGAGCCGTATTACTAAATAGGGTTCCCGTTTTACCCTTTGGGTACGGAACCCTAAAAAGATGGAAACAAAGATTGATATAAATTAATACTACTTATAAACAATCTCATGCAGTCGGAGGCAATAGTTCGTTATTGTTAAGAAGAAATGACATGAGATTGTTTATAAGTAGTATTAATTTATATAAATCTTGTTTCCATCTTTTTTTAAGTTCACTTTTTTTAACGTCATAATCACGTAAGACAGTCCTCGCAAAACGCCCGCCTTTCACCTCTCCCTAGTGCTAAGATGGGACGAAGAAGTGGCGCAACAGACTGCCCAGCAGTGCGAGCTCCCCAACGTGAAACCTGTCTATGTGTGCGCGCGTTGTATGGAGCCGACCTTCTGTAAATATATATTCTGTGCTAACAGCCTGGTAGCTAATAATGATAGCTTTTCTCTCTGCTTATGTCATGAACGATTGATTGGTGTGACAGCCAACTGTAGTTTAAATGGTAATTGTGGTCGTTTTCACTAAGTAATCTTTGTTTATGAGGCTTTCACGTCGTCTGTGGAAATTCAAAGGTAATTAAAGGAATATAATTATTGCAGTAAAATTGTAATTAACGCTCACAGTAGCTAATATGCTAACTGAGAATGGCAGGCTTTATTTACTACTAAACTATTCATAACATTCCAAACTCTACAACTCTTCAACGACTGTCATACATAACATAAACTATTAACGTATTACAAACAGAGGCTCAACTGACCTTGAGACAATGTCAGGTCACAGCCTCAATGTCAAGGTCACCTTCTGAAGTTTACCGATTTTAAGGAAGGTCAGGTGTTTGAGTAGGGTAGCCGAAAGAGGATCTTCGGGACCTTCTACTGGGACCTGTATAAATCCTGCCCGTGTCATCTTGCCACTGCAATATTTGATATTCTTTTCTCTAAAATAACATAACATCAAGCTGTATTCCCCAAAGGGTTAGGCAGAGGTGTACCTATAGTATTTTTTAAGTCTCATGTAATAGGGGGTGAGCCTATTGCCATCAACCGGGCACAAATCCACACTCCGGGATGCTACTGAGACATCCCTGTCGAAAAAACCAAATGACACTTTGCCCGACTTGGGAATCGAACCCAGGACCTCATGCTCAGCCAGCAGTAGTGCTTGACCACTAGACCAATCAGGCAGTCCACTAAAATCTCTTCTAAATAAAAAGAGAAATATCTAATTGCCTTAAATTCTTCGATTGCTATGATTTCTCACAGCTTTTATTGCCAAATCATCGCGTTCCCAGCCTTTGGGCACCGAATTACATGTTGCAAGAGAACTCTTGATAGCTTCTCCATTTTCGATCAATTGCCAGCGATTCCGTGGTTCACACTTATCTTTGGGATTACTAAGATTAAATAACAGATGCGTCATGTTGTACACTCAAGCTAATAATTGGGTATTTTCTAAGAAGGAATGACGAATTTTGTAGTTTCATAAGAGGTTGTAACAAAATGACTGATATTTTAGAAATAAAATCTACGACATAGTGTGGAGACGTAGATAATAATGAAAATGAGTAAAATATAGTCGGTGAATTATGCGTTGTCAGATTTCAGTAGGTATGGTTTTTGGTTGCGTTTGCTAACATTGTTTATTGTTAACATTGTTTAGATAATAAAATACACAAAATAAAATCTCAATATGACATCTAGAAACCTTGATATTCTCTCATAAATATTCTGATTTAAACAAGATTTAGATAGAACACAAATCACCTATATATTCTCATATCAATAAGACTAATCAACAATTAATAGAATTGATTAATCTCCCATCTGTCCATTGCTCTATGACAACAGAAGTACGGACGCGATCAATACACCATTTTCTGCCAAATCATTGTTATCAACTTCTATAAAAGTAAAAGTGACCAAATTTGCGAACAGACCCATTTGCTTCGAGTAAAAGCAATTTAACTTTGCCGACTGTACTTAAATTACATGTTATATTGTGCAGTTATATATACCTACTTAGGTCCATCGTCTACGACGCAGAGTAAAAAAGACTCAAAAGTAACGTGTTCTTCGTCGTATCGATGATTCCAATTAAAAACTCAATTAAACCAATTACAGGCACTTTAGAATTGTTAAAGAGTCGGTCAGTTAGTCAGAAAGTTTAGATAGTGGTTTGGATTTGCTCATTCCAAAACGTAGGTCTCTATGGAGAAGAACAGGCAGGAAACTCCAAGGACACTCTTTTAAATCAAGATATTACAAAATCCTAGGCACATAAGTACATTATTCTTGTCGCTTCTATATGTAAGAACAATGTTTGAAAATAAATTATGTAAAACAATTCATAATAAAAGATTGAAACACTATAATTATACCATACTTACCTATATTTTAAATAAGCTTAGGCCAGAATTCGAACTGCCTTAGTGCACACCTGGAAATCTCTTAAACGACTAAGAAGTCAGGTGAGCCGATGCAGGTAGAATTTTGTCAGATGGGGACGCTCAGATGAGCGACAGTGCGGCTGTGGAGGCCAATTCACAGACGATGCCTCATTTTTTTTTGTTTTGTTAAACGTTGCCCCACACTAGGAATTTCTCCTATATTGTGGGTGCGTTTACAAACATTTAAATTCACATACACAAACAGCCAGACCCGGAACAACTACTTGTAGGTCATACAAATATTTGTTCCGTGTGGGAATCGAACCCGCGACACGCAGCGCAGCAGTCAATCGCTTAACTAACTGCACCAACCGTGCTGTCATGCTCTTGTCATGCTCTATGTACAATAACACCTGCTCTATGGCAGACTTTTGCGAGGCCAATGCTAACGCTATCGAAATAACACAAACTCAAATCAACAATGCGACTTACTAGCGCGTTATTTATTAACTTTGAGATACCTTTTGACCTCGTACAGGAGTTTCTGTTTTTATTTTAATTTTTACTTGGTTATCTTTTTATGACCGTGTTTTATTTTAATTTGTGATCTGTGCGAGAGTTCCAATAAATGCTTTTTATTTCTTTCTTTATTGGTTGTGTCGCGGGTCGTGTACAGTACAGACGGCCATTGCAATATTTTGGATTTGAGCTTGTAACTGGTCAGTTTCGAGAAGCGTCGTGGAAGACGGACCTCACTGCATCGTTGGTGTACGAGTAGTAGTCTCAAGCGTAACTGTTGACAGCTGAGCGTGGAGTCCTGTGTTCGATCCACAGGTTGTGTAGGGTAGTAGTAGTAGTAGTCATTAAGCCTCCAAGTTTCTTATAGCTCGATAACCATTGATTCATTTTCGATGATCCTCCTTTCAATCGATATATCTGTTTTCTGGCTAGGTTTTAGAATATCTACACCGTAGGTAACACGAGGATATGCGGAGAATACATGCGGGCTTTATCTATGAAATAGGTGTGTATTTCATCGGTAAAGTCCGCATGTATTCTCCTCATAGGTACTATAATTATGTTGATTTTATAATCACTAATGGCTTCCGTCTCAGAATTCTTTTCATCACAAAGTAAACAATCTTGCGTAAGTAATTAAGAATCAGATTGTGAAGTACCCACTCTTCGCAAGTACATAGTGCCACAATAGACCAGTTTGACGTCTTCCGACTGCCGAAGGTTGCTCACGGAGGTTGATTTGTATCTGAGGACATGGAGCCATGGTATGCAAACAATCACTTTCTATAATATCCTTGTTTTAATTGAAATTAGATAGGTTTTTAAAAATACTGATTTCTAATGAAAATAAATATAATAAAATACCCAAATAAATACCTCTTCAATTAAATTTATTAATTACCCCTAAGATTTTTTTTTTGCTAAACGCTTGACAAATCTTTGAATTTAAAAAAATATAAACGCTTAGATTAATTTGTAATCATAATTTAATTATACTTTAATCATTTTTAAATGCTATTTTCCTGCTTAAATTAATGAGTTTTTTTTTTCTTTTTTTTTTCTTCTGGCTTCGCACGGTTTGTGCATTTAGCCAATGTCAAGTTTTAGTTCTTGTATAATATTGATGAAATGAATTATAAATGCATGATGATGATATCCCCGCCCACTCCCCTTGAGTTTCAGTAAAGATGTGGCACTTTACTGAGTCCTCACGCGGACTTTTTCGTTTTGTTTCATTTGCCTACACTAGTGCACGTTCACAAACACTTAATGGTTAATAATCCACCATTATTACACATTAATATTCGGCTAAACACAAATTTTGAAAAATTAAACAAACTGCTGAACATGACGCTTCACTTTCCCGCCAAGAAGTCAAAATTAATGAGTTATTAACTTAAAAACTGCCACTTTTACGAAGAGAAATGTTGCCAGTGTTACAATTTATTTAAATCCTGATACCTCAGTTTTATTACGATAAATAACCGGTCATTGTGCTAATTACCCGCCAGTCCGAGTGATTGATGAGCGCATTATTGAGTCGTAGTTACGAGTATATTGAAAGTTTTCCATTTAATACAGATTAGGAATCAGTGGGCTTATAATAACTAAGAATTATCTAATGTCTGCCTCGATGGTCAGGTAATAAAAAAAATCAGCTGTTCCCTACATTTTAACGAATTATTCGAACATAAATGTAGGGAACAGCTGGTTTTTTTTTCGCGATTTCAGTTTTTGTCCCATAGTAAAAGTTGTTCATAATGATGAGTACAATGACCCCTTAAGAGGTTATTGACGTTTTAAAAATAACCCTGTATAGTGAAGTCGCAAGCGCTACTGCTCAGCATCTCCTGAGGGTCTACTCCGTACATAAATCTGAAGTATTGCTTGACTACGGCTAACTAGGACTGACTACGGCGAAAAAAAAAAAGACAGTCAAAGAGATAAGCCAAAGTCAAAAATGTGACTTTTAGTCGGGTAAGGATTCAAAGACAAAAAAGGAAACTATGGAAGTTATAAAACGACCGAACATTCGGCCGATCCGATAGTCGGATGAACGCTTCGGAGTAGACGAGTGGGTTCGATTCCTGGATCGGTCAAAGTGTTATTGAGTTTTTTCATCTGTAATCTCTCAGTAGCAGCCCGGAATCTGGGTTTGTGACCAGTTGATGGCAGTAGGCTCGCCCCCCGTTACATGACATAACTGGGGAAATGTGGGTGTACTATATAGGTGCAGCTCTGCCCAATCCTTCGGGAAATACAGGCGTGATATTTTGTTATACAGCGTGCCGCTACAATGGCGACATTAATTTGACACACCGGTAGGGCTAGTGGCCAGTAGTTTTTTTATTTTTTATATTTATACTAAAATAAATATAATTATAAGTTGAAAAAAAAAAAACAAACCAAATAATAAATTTCTCTCTTTCCTTCAATTCGTCTACTCGTTGCACGTTATTTGTTTTAATTTCATTGGTTGGATGTTATGATCCATGACCCCGGCTAATTACCTCTGTGCTACAGTTCTTTAAGTCAGGTTGCTCCAAGATGCTATTTTAGAAAATTGGAAATAAATCAATAAATAATAATGTTTAATTAAATTAAAATGTTTTCATAAAACGTAAAGGCGTAACTGTATACGTGTGGTCAGGGACCATTTTGGTTACCCCTTGAAAGGGTTAACGATAGGGTTTCTCTAAAATGGTAACCAAAATGGTCACTGGGTAGAATTAATTAATTAGTTATGATTTATTCATGTTACTGGTTTTCAAGTAGGTATAAAACCCATTCAATGGGTTATCATGTAACCCTTTCAATGGGTTTCTAGTATAAAACCCTTTCAATGGCTTACATCATGATAAAGGTAACCCATTGAATGCCCTGTCCCTGTTTATTATAAAACGATAAATTATTTCTTTTATTTCATATAAATATTTCATATTTTCCTTCTATTTGAAAGTTTGGTGCAATGCTTTAAAAACTAATTCACTATGAAACTAGATGAAGCTAACATAATTGTCTTCTT
Source organism: Tiliacea aurago (assembly GCA_948098905.1). Taxonomy (NCBI): domain Eukaryota; kingdom Metazoa; phylum Arthropoda; class Insecta; order Lepidoptera; family Noctuidae; genus Tiliacea; species Tiliacea aurago. The sequence goes on from OX402585.1 coordinate 25,147,692, forward strand.
CAAACACCATCACTTTCAACATTTCCAATGACGTAACATCGGAAGCCTTCTTCCGAATTCAAGAGAGCAACAATCCAAAGACGTCCATCCAGCAGTCAGACGATCTTTTCAACTGGGTACATTAGTTAACGTTATCTCGACAACTAAACGTGATCCTAATCGATAATCTCACAGATATATTTCTCAGATAATTGGGCCTCGTCGAAAGTCGATTAGAAAATAAGAGTGGGTCTCATCAACGGAAGCCTGTTTGAGATCGAAAGTGGCGTATGTGCAAGCGCATTTTTATGTCATTTTCACATACGAGGTTGTTCACCGCGGGAAAAGTGGGGAAAACGGGGAATATGTGGTTTGACCGGTTATTGCGTACATTGGCTGTTTTATGGCGCTGCTGAAGGAAAAGTTGTGATTTTTATCGCGTTGGCTTTTGGCTGTGGCTTTATGTACCTGTTTGTTTATGTAAGATTTGTTGTGTCGAGAAAGTCGTAACTAAAGTGAGGAAACCTAGGTTTTTTGGGTAATGATAAAATGAAAGGTTGACGAAGCTGTCAAAATACATAAGAATCTTCTTGTGTATATTGACAGCGTCGATATAATGTGCCTGAGTGGGGCAGGAAAGGCTTTGCATGCTGCGATGCTGCCGTTGCTTATGGTGGCAACCCTTAATTTTTATTAAAGTCGTATGTTAATAAAATAAAAGTTCTGTAATTAAACAATACATCAATGTCATTTAAAAAACTGTGAGTAGGTAATCTTGAAGTATGTAAGTAGTGTGTGCGTGTCTTTCCCGTTGCGTATAAGCCAACCTTTGCAACAATGTATCTTAAAAAGACCCTCAGGGGCAAACAACACAAAGATCCATCTACACACCTACCTAGACAGACATAATACCATGTACTACACTTTAAAAACAAAAAGCCATGCCTCAACTTGTCCACGGTCTCCGTAATTACGCGTAAAAACACACAAGTGTTACGTGCCTCGAATATTTCGCTCTTTTATCTCGTTTCGACGCGACAGCTGCGTACGCGCACAGCACGCGATCGTAATGATGCGCCTGAGTTTCGACAGCGATATTTTGTAACATGTTGATAGGATGGGAATGGAAATAATTGAAAGAGTTTATTAGTACGTTATCTTAATAGCTCACATTTAAAATGAGAGCTGTTTTAATTGACTCCCAAAATCGTTGAATGATACAGTCAACCGAACATCATTGTTAAAATTATTATGTCATTGACCAGGGCCTCAAGTCTGCTATTACAATAGTGTCAGAATGGTCGATCATTGATTTCATAATTGTTGATTTTGACAAGTTTGGTAATCTACTATTATAATAGCGTCATTATGACTTTCCAATGGTCGGCCATTGACACTACATTGAAGGAAATTGCATTTATTGGTAATCTCGTACATAATGACAAATGAATGACATTTCTACTAATGGGTTTTATAATAATGGCAATACGACAATGCCTTTATAAGTAATACAATTCTATTACGAGAGCATTGACCGGCCAATGATCGACCATTATGAATTTAGCAGATTACCTACGAACTTTTAGCAAAATGACAATGGGATCGTGTTAGAATGACTGAATTTATAAAAATAGCAGACTTGGGGCCCAGACCACGTCTTTATGTCGTAGTAGTAGCGGTTGACTGTACCTATAGAAGACGTTGTTCAGATTTATGATGAACAATATGTTATATAATACAGACAACACAACATAACATACCGCTTGTTCTTAAAATACGTAAAATTTGATAAACGCTAATTGACACAACGTTTAATCACGTCAGCAAAAAAATATGTGTTTCTAGAACGTGTATAAACGGCGGCTGTACATACCAATTCCTTCAAACTACGTCTCCGCGCCGTATCACTTTACTTTACTGACTGCTAGCGCCACTCCATTTTAGTTTTGTTTTTGTACACTTTTTTTTTTTTCGTATGTTACAATAGTGTGTCGCGCAACAAACATTTGAATACCCAGATGCTCAGCTGAAAGTGTTAATTTATTGTTAAGACCTGTAACAAACATATGCAAACAATAAATATATTTTGAATTTTGTATTTCCCGAAAGGTTAGGCGAGGTGTACTAAGTAATAGAGTATAGTAATCATTTTAATCTTATATCTATTTTCTGACAGTGTCATTGTCAGTGAATTCTGCAGGAAAAGCTAAAGAAAATCTTGCTAAAACTAACTTACTAAAACGAATTTAAAAAACAATTATAAAATGTTCTTATGTTATGTTATCACCAACATCATTTGATTTAAGAGCATTATACCCATCATTTTTGTTGACTTAAGAGAATGAGAATCCATAACACAAAATAAACATACAAACTCCAATTCACCATTAAAACACCCATCCAATAAATCCAACAACTTCCACAAATCGGTTATGAATATCAATATTACTCAAACTTACCACATAATCTTTGAATACCTCATACGACCATTAATTCGCCAACACTCGAATAGAAGAGTTATTAGCTCCATTCCTGCTCACCTCGTCCCGGAAGCGGCTTGAATATGTGATAAATCTCGCGCCGTCATCGCTGGGAAGGTAACGGGACACCCTACGTGGTTATTAGAAGGGCTAATACTGATTTATGGCTTGTTCACGCCTGTTTTCCTAGCTGGACAGGGTTTTAAGCGATGGGGAATTTGCGAGATAGTCTGATAAAGTCGTGGTCTGATAAAGTGTGAACAAGTAGCGGATGCTATTGATTTTCTTGAGTGTCAATTGTTAGTGTAACTGTGAACTAACAATTGGTCTGATGTCTGTCAGTTCGGATAGCATCTCCAGAGTGTTTTATGCTCCTGCCAGGGTTGCGGGTTTGTCCGAAAGGGATATCGTGGCCCTGGCGCACAGGCAACTGAAGGAACATGGGTGGGTTTAAGTCAGTAAAAGTCTGACACGCCCGTCATAACTTCTTCCGCTCCGCCCAGAGCGGGAGAAGATATTTGATAACTTCCCACGCAACAACAAAAAATTATGTTTTATGCTAGTGAATCGATTTGGTTTCTTATCACCATTTTCTTAATGCTGGCGTCTATTTTGTGCTTGTTATTGTTGTTTGTGATCTTTTTTTTATAATTTTTCATTGACATTATTGCCCCACTGCTGGGCAAAAAACGCCCCTACTCTCTTTCCACCTCTCTCTGTCCAGGTGCAGCTCTGGACCAAACGTTATTAAAGGAGTGCAGCTCATCCCGGCTTCTCCGTCTGGGCTTGTCGCGATGTCGTTTGCCATTAAGTGGGATCTTTTCGGTCGTAAGTTTGGATAATTGATCGTCTGACATGCGGCAGATGTGTCCAGCCCTATTCCATTTAAGCGTGACAGCTTTCCGAGTGACATCAGTTATTTTAGCGATGGTACAGATTGTTGGTGTGATCTTGATATGAGAGTAATTAAATGCATTCAATTAAAAGAGGTCATTAATCGTCATCATCATCATCATTGGCAGCCTTGTTCCACCATGCTGAGTCCTCCGTTTTATGCCATGCTTAGGGATGCAGAGTCTCATCCACGGAATCAATAACTAGAACCAAAATAGGTATTTACACTGTCGTTTCAGTATAAAGTCCACTTTTACAAGTTTTACACCGTCACCAACCCACACAGAATCAGGTGATTCTGCAAGTAAAACTTGACTCATCTTAAAACGAATTTCATCAACACTGCAATTAATGTGTACAGTTTCCGATCTTGCATGCTCAGACCAATTACTTACCTCCATATTTAATGAGTACCATTACGGCGCAGCGTACGGGGCTGGGCTGCGGTCAAATTTGACAAAATTGCCCAAGCGTCGTCGCGTGCAAGGATTTTGTAATGTCCAAATTATTTTTGTGGATAATTGAATTTTTGTTGTAACTTGTACCTGATTGGTTCATTATGATTATGTCCTGTGTTGGGATCCAATCATCATAAATTTTAATAAAATAACGCGTTGTTAAGTTGTGGACAAAGTTGACGAATTCAATCAGAATGAAATATTTTATTAAGTCAACAAGTATTTCTCTGGATCATAAGTTTCCTTCCATCTTGCAAATGTTTATCCTTATTTCCTTTTTTTACTCAAGGAATGAGTTGCAAGATAGTCCAACCAGGACTACACCAGGGATAGCTCATCGACAAAAATATACTGCAAAAAACTTATATCTTGAAGTTAAAAAACTACCAGTGCCAATAACAACCGCTTTCAATTAAATCAGTTTCCTAGAAGTACTAAACGAATGTATTAACTGCTATTTAACTTAAAGCACCGAGACATAAACACCCATTTTTGTAGATAATTACGTAGTACAAGTTCTTAACCTCAGTGTTCATGGAAAACAGAATTATGTGCACGCACAGATTGTCATTTCACTTTACTACAAAGTAAATGCCTGCAAAGACCACTGGCTATTTTAGAATCTGTGATTTCTTCAACTGGTCTAGTTAGACCAAACGCCAAATGCGCTTTTTATAGTTATAAAAAGCGCGTTTCTAGTTATGCCAACGAGCATCATCATCACTTGATTCTTTTGCCCCTCCGCATCACCTGATTCTTCTAGCCCTCAGACTCACCTGGTTCTTCTGCCCCTCATCATCACCTGATTTTTCTGCCCCTCATCATCACCTGATTCTTCTGCCCTTTATCGTCACCTGATTTTACTGCCTCTCAGCATCACCTGATTCTTCTGCTCCTCAGCATCTCCTGATTCTTCTGCCCCTCAGAATCACCTGATTCTTCAAAGTCAAAGTAAAAGTTTTTATTAATGCGATTATTGGTGATATAACATGGTCTTATAAATATAAAAAATCTACCCTATCAGGCATGCATTGTTAAATTATAATATTATAAATTAAACATTAAATTAATATCTATAGAAATTAAAATACTAGATATATTAAATTGCAATAAATTAACAGACATAATGTATATGAATTTTACATTAATAAATACATAGAATGGAACACACACACACGAAACACGCACATGAAATTTTGTCAACTAGGAATTCGTCAATGGTATACTCGTAGTAGCATTTGTCTAATAAACATTTATTTAGTTTAAGTTTAAATTGTGTTAAGTTTAAATCTTTTATGTCATTTGGTAGCTTATTAAAAACTTTTGGAGCCATGCAAAGTATGCTCTTGTGCATAAGGATGGTTTTAGAACATCTTAGGCATAATTCGTGTCTTCTGCCCCTCATCATCACCTGACTCTTTTGCCCCTCAGCATACCTGATTCTTCTGCCCCTCATCATTATTAGCAGCCTTGTTCCACCCATTGCCGAATACAGGCCCTCTCCTTTTTGTGCAATGCTTCCCTAGTCGGTGAGGTTCAGGACTTACCCACGATCTAATGCAGGTTCCAATTTAATTGCGGTCGGCGAACCATGTCTTCTTCTTCCTCCATACATCTCTATTAGCCCTCATCAGTAGTCACTAGTCACCCCCTTTTTAGCCATAATTATCATCCTTCACTGTGCCAACACATGCACCAAAATTTTATAATTTCTGAAGATTTGATGCTGACTTTTGCTGATGCCTGCCTTTATCTAAAGATACCGATCATGGAAATCAAATGTCGTTTCATCCACTGACGTCCTGGGTCCCAAGTCTGCTATTTTTATAAATTCAGTCATTCCAACACGATCCCATTGTCATGCCATTGTCATTTTGCTAAAAGTTCGTAATCTGCTAAATTCATAATAATCGATCATTGGTCGGTCAATGTTCTCGTAATAGAATTGTGTTATTATAATGGCATTGTCGTATTGCCATTATTATAAAACCCATTAGTAGAAATGTCATTCATTTGTCATTATGTACGAGATTACCAATAAATGCAATTTCTTTCAATGCAGTGTCAGTGGCCGACCATTGGAAAGTCATAATGACGCCTTTATAATAGTAGATTACCAAACTTGTCAAAATCAACAATTATGAAATCAATGATCGACCATTCTGACACTATTGTAATAGCAGACTTGAGGCCCGGGATAAGGAGACGGTTTCTCTACAGTTCCTAAAGGACCTATAATGATCACCTGCAGGTTCGTGGTTTATTAGTCTACACGACACGGGATGCAAACATGCCTGAGCTTCAGTCGCACTATGCGTTCGCGCATCCACATTGCATGACAATGCGACGCGTTTGTTGACCTGCGCGCGCGCCGCATCGCAATACGTGCGGTAGCTGAGTGATTTGCATCATTGTTGATGGGAATTGTTCGATAACGTTATTATTTTTAAACAGTTTATATTGTGGTCCACTTGGATGAGGTCTCGATTCCATTACTGGCTCTCTGTGACCTTGCAAACGATTGACAAAAATCAGTATGTAGGTAATGTTTTGATCGCCTTGTTTTTCTGTGTTTTAGCACTGGTTTCATTTCGTGATTTGTCAGGAAAACGGGTCTATTTTGTTTTTTATTGCAATTTTTTCTGTTTCTTTGGAAATGTCTTGACTGATTTGGAATTCAAAAACATCAAGCCTTCAAGAAGGTGCGCTGTTCTTTGGCGTTTTTGTCTCAGAGACCAATGAAAAGCAATAAGGTTTCATTTAGATCTTTAACTCGTAAGGGGAAGCCGCTCTTAACACTAATATTAACATAATTAGGAAAAACGAAAATGTTATCACCCTTGGGTAATTTAGGAACAGTCACTTGTCACAAGCAGTTGCCAACTTTTTTGACTCCTGCAGGCTTAGCACGAGAACCCTCTCTACGCGTTTTGTCGACGGAAGAATAGACAAGAATGACGTTTCAGTGTAGACAACAGAAAGTTTTCTACTGTCTGTAGTACGGCGATTACAAAACCAAATGTGAAGAGACTTGTCTTCTCTACCCTAGACAACTGTCTACAACGTCGAGCACGACGTACAATCTTTCTCCGATGTTGACAGCTTGGGATAGAAACCTTTCTTCCGAAATAGTCTACATATAAAATGACCTAGACAACGATTCGTTAGTTGTTTTTTCGTTAATTCGAGTAATTTTAGGCGGTGCTTTTTTACTTTTATCATATATTAAGCTGAAATTAACATGTTGGGTTCAAATTGCGCTTTTTATTTAAGTTTTTTTTATAGAAAAACATCAGCGAAGATGGGAAAGAAATACTATTAGAGAGCTTACTTTGCTTGTTTGGGAGCCTTTGTTTGATCTCACGGGAAGTGAGTTCTGTTGAATTATAAAATAAGCAAGGAGATAGTGCAATCAATGTTTATGCGAAGAACTCGGCTAGGACCTGTCGCCCAAATTAAATAATAGATTTTTGGAATTAACAATAAAATAAGAACAACATTATAAGTATCCTACAGTTTTTACACTATGTTGTCCCTTAACTTTGATTTATTAGATACCTACATTCACAGGGAATATAAAACATCTGATTATGAGCCAAAATCGCCTCATTGAACACTAAATTATTTATTTATGAAGTACTAGCTGCCGCCCGCGGCCTCGCCCGCGTTGCATTAAGGCTTCTACATACTGGCGCGACACAAAGGCGAGTCGCGCTGGTCTGTAGAAGCCTTTACTATGTAGTGATTATTATTTTCATTTACTAAATCTTACACACTCAGTTTTAAATGGAGCATTTACCTACTAATAAATAAAATATCGATAAACAACAATACAATAACAATGTTAGTACCTAGTAAAAACAAGGGCTCCCGCAGACAGGCGCGACGTGATAGCGCGACCCGCCAGTCTGCAGTACCCTTAAAGGATACTTCTTGCGTGACGCCATCAAAATAGTATAATTATGGCTCTTTATTTAAATAATGCCTGTAGTACATTATATGCAATTACCAATATTATATAGTGCTCTGTGTATGCAATACAAATGAGTTTTAAAACTTAGTGGCGCCACAGCCAATGATGTATTACCTATAATACGTCATTGGCTACAGCCATTTAACAATATTTTTAAAAGGGAGATGCGCTAAGGTAGCCCGTGAAATTCAAATTTTATTACGTTTTTTGCAATTTGCAAGTCAGTAACACGTTATAAGTTGATTTAAATATGATTCGCGGCCGTAAAAAATATTGCTTTACAGAATTATAATCATTAGAATCGGCAAAACAACTAAATCTCTTCAAAAAATCCTTAGAATTCAAAAAACGTTCGAAAATTTGAATTTCGCGGGCTACTCAGCGCATCCCCCTTGACCATTTGCGTTTTGTAATTGAAGAAATATTCGTTAAAAACACTTTGCTTCGTAGATTTGTTTGAGAACGAAACGCAAAAGTACGGTAAAATTGGGTAGTAATACACACCACTAGCGAATACCCCGTTGCTATGGACAAGTCACTGTCTACGAAGAAACCCGAGTCTAGGTGTGTCCTCGTGCTCGCGAAGAAGAGATAACGAGAAGTGTAGACAAGCGATGTCTATTCTATAGTAGAGTAGAGATCGAAAACGCCATGCTAGGCTTCTTGGCGGGAAAGTGAAGCGTCATGTTCAGCAGTTTGTTTTATTTTCCAAAATTTGTGTTTAGCCTAATACTAATGTGTAATAATGGTGGATTATTAACCATTAAGTGTTTGTGAACGTGCATTAGTGTAGGCAAATGAAACAAAACAGTGCAACTTCGCTTCAAGTTCTCTCAAGAAGTCCGCGTGAGGACTCAGTAAAGTGCCACATCTTTACTGAAACTCAAGGGGAGTGGGCGGGGATATCATCATCATGCATTTATAATTCATTTCATCAATATTAGACAAGAACTAAAACTTGACATTGGCTAAATGCACAAACCGTGCGAAGCCAGAAGGAAAAAAAAAAAAAAAAAAAACGCCATGCTAAGCCTGCTGCAGTCATTATGTTTGCGTAAGGTGATTTACTAACAACACATGACTTATACTGTGAATATTTATTAAGCAATTAAGGATATATCATGGGTATCGTATGTAATAATTAAGGAAACGCCAAAACTGAAGGAAGGAAACAAAAGTCCGCTGCCATATCTCAATGTTATTCTTGAATCTTATTCGTACCTCAGTAATCAGGTTAATATTATGTTATTATTATTTTCCTTGTAATTGTGATTTTTCAACAGTTGTATTTGACTGTCAGTTCTGTTATTTGATTCCTTGAGATATATTTTTATGATTTATGGTTGTGCTGTAGGTACTTAATCTTAAGTTAACATAAACTAATCATGATTCTGATCTTGTGCTCGATAAGTTCAAAAATATATCAATAAAAAATTACCTGATAAACAGAAATCTCTCAATACTTTAACCTGTCCTAAATCCATCTTCGGAAGATTTTCAAGCCAACTAACTGGGCAGCAATAACACCGTTAAAGTTATTAAAAGGAAAAGTATATTTTAAGTGACCATTCGTAATTCAATATTCAAATATCGGATTAGAACAGCTTGACCCGAGCGTGTTCGGGTCACATCGGATTACCTCGCCAAGGTCGGGTCGATGTCAACGCTTTACGAATAAATTCATTCATTGCTGCGTCATCACTGCGGCGAGGGTTGGCGGATGCAATTATATTTTTAAATACGTATATTCTTTGTTCTATTTGAGCCTTCGGGGAAAAAAAACTTAAGTTTTATGATTATTTTGTTTTTCTCCATTTCCTGCTTGTCGTTTTGTAGTTCTCTCCTGAGTGGTCAGAGAACTAGTTTGAAGACTGCGTATTGGAATTTTAGTGGTGGCCTTTCTCAGACTAGGAGAAAGGGTGATATCCCCAGAATTTCTGAAAAATATTGAGAATAGTGTGACCAAAGATTCAGCTTCGTAAACTTTGCTGATGATACAGATTAAACGTGGCAACCCTAACACCACATAACAATAATTCGAATCGTTTTTCAAACACATTGTTAAAAGGTTTAAAAGATTCGATGGTAGAATTTGAATTAGTAACGTTGTCCGGTTGGATACGAGAAGGTCATGTGGGAGTGTTTGAGATTTCAAAAATAGAATGAATAGGCTGAATAGTATGGAGAAAGTTTGTATGAAGATATTGTTTTTATCTTCAAGCTTGTTTTCCCTTGCGAGATGAACAAAGCTTATGTGATTTCTACACTAAAATAATAATACAATGCTATTAAGTTGTATATTAATAATAGCACCTAAAAAGCCTTGACATTCACAATGAAAAAGTAAAATAATAAGAAGACTGAAAAATAAAATGTTATTGTGTATATTCGAAGAAGATTATCCAGTTTTTATTCTATTATGCGGATACAAAATGTGAATACTGACGGACAATACATATAAACACTAAGTTATTCGTAATGACACCTTCATAATATGAACAGCCTTCGTTTAAAAAATGAAACAAAAAAAGCAACTTTTGTTCATTTTGAACCTTATTCACTCGAAAATACAATAAGAATAACTCAATATGTAAATAAAATAGTAATCATTCAAAATAATCGGAAATTTTCTCTTTATTTCATCATTAAAGTCGAAAGTTAATTTAAGAAACCTAAAAAAGTACCCAAAAAAAAAATTGACAATTTTTTTCTCATTACGACAGAGATTTGGGAAATTCAACAACAGGTTGTCATAATTATTGCCTAAATCGAAGGTTTCTAACTTAAATAAGGAAACTAACTGTGTAGAGGAAATGAAAAGTAATTTTTCACACAGGCCATAGTCATTTCGTATCTGTCACACGGTACGATGCCAATCTCTGCTGTCATTAACTATCTGCAAACATAACCGAACAGTTTATTAAACTTTAAAATCAAAGCAACAGGGTTGAAAATCCCTTGATAGATGTTAAAACTAATTTAGTTTTGGTTAATGATTGAAACCAAGTTATCATTGCTACTTTGTTTGAATGAATTTCATAATTTATTCTGTTCCATAATGAGAATGGGGAATTATGTTGCATATTTTTATTATAATAATTATAGCTGGAATTCCTTTGGATATTGGTGTAATTACTGTTATGTTTTATTTTGACAAACTGATGAGTCTTAACTTTTCATAGTGTAGTGAAATTACTCAGTGATGGATATAAAACTACCTACTGATAAAATATCGTGGCGTTTTTTTTATTTATTTACATGTATTTGCGACATCCATTAAAGATATTGCAATTTTACGTAGCCAGGACTAAAATAATGTTACAATTTTAATAATTTTAATTCAGAACAGATTACAACCACGGATTAAAATCAATTATAATTTTATCGATCAGAAATAACACCCTTTTAAATAATATTCCACTCAGTTGCCTAAGCATGCGCGTAATAAAACTATTTTTTATCATAGCACAAGAAAATCTATCGGTATGGCTAAGGCCACCGACTATACACAGTCCTTATGAAGGCGTATCAAAGATCTCTGTGGCAATTAAATGTTGATCCTAGTAACTATGATGTAGATTGGCAACTATAATTCTACAAAAAGTTGCCGATGAAAAGACAGCGGTCGATTTCCTGGTGGTTTTTTGGTTACGTGACTAAACTAAACCGCAGCTAGAACTATTTTTGTACATTGCTGCGACATTCCTGGCATCAAAACGAACTGATATAATCTGCTGACAAATGATGGTCTGTTTTGCACTTCAAGTAAAGTTAAAACTTATCTTCTACTTGGCGATCTATACCCTGGCTTTTGCCAAAGAATGCTAGGATTTGCTAACATTATGTATGATTTACCAGGATCACGCAAGATTCAACTTTCTGTTTGTTTGTTAGTTTCTGCAACAAAAAATAAATAAAAATAAAACAAAATTTGTTTATTGCAAGTAACAAGACTAAAACAGATACATAAAAGGATACAGACAGGATAAGAAGCACAGACAAAAACGAACACTCACAAGCTAACAATATGTCTGCTGCGGCATTGCGGGATATAAGGGCAATCCAGTCTGTTGGCGATCATCGCCAGAAAGAACAACAACAAATTCAACTGCTGGAAATAGATAATTTCGTGTAATTGCAACAAGTTATGAATCTTCTGAGGGTCCCATCAACTAAGCGGCAACATCCGACAAACAATGGGGCACTTTCCAAAAAATGTCGAGCGTGTTCTTTTGCCTGCACGTTACGGAACGATGAACGCTACTGGAGGTGCCAAACTCGTAGCCAAATTCTGGGCTGACTCAATTTAGATTGACATCGACACGCTAAGAAGAAGTTTATTATGATAAGATGTGTGTTGACTTAAAAAAGCGTGGCAGTTTAGAGTATGTCATGCTCACTTAAATGTCTCGCTGATGGTGGCGCGTGTGTTGGATCATTCGGTTCCCTACAAAATTGTTGAGTTGGATGGTGCTGATCCACGCGTCATGTTCGTGAACGGGCGCAGTCAGTTGAGACTGGTCTTCTCTTAACTGCCAGGGCTTATTTGTAATCTTTTAATCTTATATTTTGTATTGTTTTATAAATAAGTAATTTATTTTTTTACATTGTTCTCACATATAGAAGCGACAAGAATAATGTACCCTGGATTTTGTAATATCTTGATTTGAAAGAGTGTCCTTGGAGTTTCTTGCCTGTTCTTCTCCATAGAGATCTACGTTTTGGAATGGGCAAAAAATAGCTTCAACTTTCTGACTAACTGACCGACTCTTTGATAATTCAAAAGTGCCTGTAATAGGTTTAATTGAAATAAATGTTTTGAGTTTTGAAGAGGCGGCAAGAAATAAGTGGTAAGTAACTGCACATCGCCCGTCTGCCCCATAACGAAGTGAAGCTAACTGAGTCAGGGTCATAGTACTACACGGTGTATTCGCATCCTATTAACAGTGATGATAAAACTTATAATATTTTACGAGTCGATTAAACTTCGTAGTTTGATGGTGGTCGTAAATGAACGAAACTGTTCAGCGGATGCTTACGAGCTATAGTTATGGGACTAAGGGTTTATGGATTATTATGATTAATCATCGGGATAGTTTTATTGTTGGGTTATAATAAATGTCTAGTTTACTTTGTGTGGATTGTTCCTTTTCTACTTAAGGGGACGATAACCGACTTTTAATGATTTTATACTGAAGATCACGTCTAAACGAGTACTGTTAATGATTTGAAAAAAATGTATGATAAATTAGAGCATTTTCTCAATAACTTAATATGTGTATATTTTAGATTATATTTATATTACATAGTGAAATTAATTTGTAAAGTTATGTCTAAGGCGGATAAAAAACTGAGGATGGCGCAAAATCTACCAATCGTATTTTTCTGAAACCTTCACCAATTTAAAGATAATTATTGATCTTTTAGTATACGCGTTTAATTAAAATACCTTTCGTTTTGTGTATAATAAATTAATAATGCGTCAAATTGGGGACAGCGCTTCTTGATGGGCGAATCCTATTACTGGCTGAACGTACGACGCGTTGCGTGAGCTCAGTACAGAACACTCAATATTTGGAGCAACGGCTGTGCCATGTGAATCTTTTTAAGCAGCATTGTGTTTGATTGTAATGTTTAATTGTAATGTTAATTAACTTGGCAGTCGAAAATTATTAAACTACGCCAAGATTAATTGGAAAATTAATTGTTTATAAAATTTTGTATATTAAATTGACCGCGTTTAGCCATTTCATACAACTTTCAAAGAATGACAGTCGAGATTTGAATACACGAACAATTTAAGTTGGTAGTAAATTTGCTAAACAGTTAATTTTCCCAACTTTACCTACTTCTTAAAAATACAGTGCAATTGAAGAAAATTGATACATGAACATTGCTAACTGTCAAATAAAATGCTAGTGATGTTGGTGGTACCCTGGCCGCCTGGTACTCGTAGGTATTTAGCGGGTCACACAATAATGCTACGTTTACTTATATTATGGGTTGGTATGATTATGGGTGCATGTAGCTGTCAGGAATAAATAGCAACTTGATAAATATTTCATTAGGTAGAGTCAGCGACAAAAGTCGATGAACGCATCAATTTCTTTTTTCGTCTTAATTATAAACATACTCCGCATATTCATATTTTCCCTTCTTGTTCTCACACACTATTGTCTACATTTCTTCCTTTAGCAGGTCTGCTGGAAGAAATTTTTTAAGAAATAAGCAGTACCTTTGTACTGAAATTATAATTATATCATATCGCTCTGTATTTTACTGTGTGTACATAAATAATAAAATAAATAAATAAACATAACAATATACCTGTAATCCCTGAAGGGTAAGGCGTACGTGTACCTTATAGTACACCCACATTTCGCCAGTTATGTTTAAGTCCCATGTAATAGGGGGCGAGCCTATTGCCACCAACCGGGCTTGACAAATCCAGAGTCTGGGCTGCTACTGAGAAATTCCTAATGGAAAATCCCAAGGGAATCGAACCCAGGACCTCATGCTCAGCCGTAGCGCTTGTGACCACTAGACCAACAAGGCAGGACGTCGGCGTCTTAATTATAGAGCATTTTTTAATTTAAATCGGAACAGGAATAAAAAATTATTACCACTTAGCTAAAAAAAAAATGGGCCCTGACATCCAGGCCCCATAGACGAGATAAAAATCTGCCTAGTGAATAATTTAGTGTCAATTTTGATTATATGTAAAAGTGATAGTGTTAATAGATTTTTGTTTTGCTGACCGTACCCAGTCCGATCTTCCAAAAACATTCTCCAAGAAAGTACCGACACTGCTACAAGGATCCCTTTGGCGCTTGAATCAGATTGACAGGGGGGCGCTACTCCTGCCAGGGTTGCGAGTTTGTCCGAAAGGGATATCGTGGCCCCGTGGCACACAGGCATCTGAAGGAACACGGGTGGGTTTTAGTCAGTAAACTGACACGCCCTCCCGCTCCCCCCAGAGCGGGAGAAGTTATTTGATAATATCCCACCCAAAAAAAAAACCCCAGTCTGATCTACCAAAATAATTCTCTTGCTAGTTTAACTTACCACAAACTATGTAACTTCGTGGATCTAGCATGTCGTTCCTAAGACATACAAAAGTAAACTGCTTAAAAATACTCAATACAGGGTTATTTTTAAAACGTCAATAACCTGTTAAGGGGTCATTGTAGTCATCATTATGAACAACTTTTACTATGGGACCAAAACTGAAATCGCGAAAAAAAAAAAAACCAACATTTTAACGAATTATTCGAACATAAATGTAGGGAACAGCTGGTTTTTTTTTTCGCGATTTCAGTTTTGGTCCCATAGTAAAAGTTGTTCATAATGATGACTACAATGACCCCTCAACAGGTTATTGACGTTTTAAAAATAACCCTGTATATCTTCACTCAACAACAAATAGAGAAAATATCATCCATTCAGATCGCGACTCAATTCGTCACTTGGCCATTTAACATCTCGATTTCATTAGTAATCGATGATCGGCGCACGCGCACCCGACCGCGTCGAATATCGCTCTCTCTATTGTCTCAGTTTATCGTGAGATTCTGTATCTCTCGTATTTAATGACAACGCTGTTCTATGTGTGAGCTTTTACTTTCATTGATACCATCAATGTTGCGTGGAGAAAAAGTTTTGGTCTTTTTTCTGTGTCATTGTTAATAACGGAATTTACAGAGTTTAGACGTCTATCAATGTTGTCTTTTAAGGCGCTCGTTGCGACGCGATTCTGCTAGAAAGAAAATACGTTTATTTGCGGTAATCATGACGCAAAAAATAACATAAACACAAAAGTAAGAAAAGGTTGGGGGAAACATGCGTCACATCCACGCAAAACGGCTGTCGCTCAGCATTATACTGCGACCCTATGCAAGACAGAGCCCCAGCGCTGGTTTTCAGCGACAGCCGGCGCTGACGTAATGAACCATAGAACCATTTTCATGAAGTTTTCATGGATTTTTTTCTACTAGAGGCGCGCCGCGCTTTCGCGTCGCGTCTGTCTGCGGGCGCCTTTAGCTTTCATGATCATAGGCACACCTCACCTAATAATGAATGGAATCTGAAATCTAACGTAAAGACAAGATAAGGAACAATCGCTTTCAAAGCATTTTGTATTCCTACAAGGACTTTCAACAGCATTTACATCAGCTATTCGGTAGCTTGTCAGTCCCATATATTTTTGACATTTGCATCGTCGTTATCGCTGATAGGATGTCACTTTGTTTCGACCCTCCAGAGTCAATTTGTTTATATACTTAAATCAGAAAATGTTTTGACAATGACGTACCTACACAATGAGTTGTAAAGGTCTTGTGGAAAAGGTCTCTCGATTAGCGATTAGCTTCTTGACACAAAGCCTTCTAAACTTAAGTAACTTTGTGAAAACGTTCCTATTTACTTAAGTTCCATAACTCTCACAATATTTAACCCATTTAACTCAACCATCAGTCACCACACACTTGCGTAACCTAAAAGTGTCGCCCGCGCTTAAACCGCACATATTTATAGCGTATTGCGGAAACCGCGGCAAACCGGGGATGACGTAACGCAGATGAGCGCGCGCCGCTATTATTTTTGGCGCGGGGTCGTTGAACCCGCGTAGTGAAAGTAGCCGGAGGCGCCAAGCTGGCTACGATAGGACAACCCAGCCCTGAAGGTACTTGGCACCTTTGAGTGATAATGATGATATCAAAATTTAAGGCTGCATTGTCTGACCCAGTTTTTCATCAGTGGGTCAGGCGATATAAAAATTAAGTTATGAATTCTCAGAAATCTCAGACTATTTTTTGTTTTTGCCTTTATTAAAAAGAACCAGGTTCTTAAAGATCAATTACAATCTAGCCAATATGACATATAAGCAACTATAATCTGATTTCAACTTTTACGTGATAATTATTTAACATTTTAGATATAAGTAGTGTTGATTTGTACTTTACACAAGTCCGTTCCACTCTCTCAGATTTATCTATATCATCATATTTTTTGTAATGAAATTAGGAGATAAGATTGGTGGTGTAGCGGCATAAACATCGCCACATGCGAACTACGCGTCACACTGACGTCACGCAAAATCAGAGTTTACCGCACAACTAGCGTATATACAACATCCCGACATCAACCGTCGGGCAGTTGCCCACCAGGCACAACACCCGTCTGGTCGGAGGATCCTCCCTTTTCTATGGAGGATGAGTGTCCTCATGCCTCTATAGTGGTTTTTGAAATTGGGGAAGCCTACCCCGTTTGATGATTCTTCAAGCATCTGTTCGTTCCACCTGACGCTTTCCTTCGCTCGATCATGAATTCATGAGATACCTTGACTTTTATCTTTATTCAAGATATTGTCAATAAACTTTCAAGCATATACAGTATTTATTTATTAACACTTTACTGTACACATCATAAAACAAAAAGGACAAACAGATTTAATATACAGGGTTATTTTTAAAACGTCAATAACCTCTTAAGGGGTCATTGTGCTCATCATTATGAAAAACTTTTACTATGGGACCAGGTTTGGTCCCATAGTAAAAGTTTTTCATAATGAAAATCGCGAAAAAAAAATCAGCTGTTCCCCACATTTTAACGGATTATTCGAACATAAATGTAGGGCACAGCTGGTTTGTTTTTACGCGATATTAGTTTTGGTCCCATAGTAAAAGTTGTTGATGAGTACAATGACCCCTTAAGAGGTTATTGACATTTTAAAAATAATCCTTTATAGTGTAAAGTGGCCAGCCTATAGCTTTCTTTTAAGAATCTCATCCCCTTCCCCCCTTTAGCCCTTCGTCTTTGTGTACCTATAAATTAACTTTCACTATACAATCAACTAATTATAGAATCACATACATTTCTTTTATTCTTCAATCCCCATCTTAAAGCTAACTTATCTAACAAAATCAAAAACAATCCATTGTTCAATTCTACCATTCTATTACCGGAAACCGATCACATTGTGCCTTTCAAAGCATTTCCCATACATAATTATTACAAAATCGAAATGCCACTAGTCGTAATCAAGAGTGTTAATTTTTAGTTACATTCATTTAATTGCGTAAATCTGCGTTTATCCGGAGATCTGTCGGAAACAATTGTGTTTGTGAATGCACTATTATTTTAGGAAGTTTCGTAATAATTATGATTGTTATGAATTACGTAATGTAATGAGTTAAGTTTTGGTATCTGTGTTAGAATCTGGTGGAGCGATGAGTTTTTATTTTGGGTCAAAGTGGTTAGATCTCATGTAATCATCCAATTGGCGAACAGATAATATAATAATTGGTAGTCCATTTGGTCCTCCCATCCGCAATGTTTAATTTGTCAGTCCTACTCTAGACGTTTGGTCCTCCAGATTTGGTCCTAGCCTCCGCAGTTTTGAAGAAGTCAGTCCAACTCCAGACGCTGATTTTATTTTAGCTCACTCCACTAACGGGTCGAACTCAATCTCTAAATTCAGACCTCCAAGTTGATCACAATCTCATATGTATGTAGTTGCAGGAAGTCTTCATTTAGCCTTAATTGTAATTATCACAATCGTGTTATCAATATGTATGTACGAGCCTACTCCTGATGCCTTAAGACTTAAGAGGAGCGGTAAGAGGAACTCTGTAAAAAATTCCACTCGTCCTCGCAACTGCGAGGTCTACAGTTAATTTCCCACAAACTGGTCTCTAACCTCTCCGCGGCATCAGGTGTGCTAATACCACGTTCTCAGAGCAGGGCGGAAGGCACGCGTGACCCGACATTTAGCGGCTCGGGATGCGCCTGCGCAGTGACGTAATATTTTAGTTTTCTACCCGCATCTCTCGCCGTAATATTTGCTAAGAGAACAGATTTATAGTTTTGCCTGTCGAGTTTGTGATTTAGGATTTTCTTGTGGTTAAGTCTCGTTATTTCTTTGTGGGAACCTGGGAACTGGTTTTATTTTTCTTGACAGTTTTAGAGATAGAATGGTGATTTAGGATGGGAGAAAATAAATCTAGGGTTTGACTGTCATATAAGTCAAACAGAGACAGACCTAAGATTTATTTTCTCTTTTAAAAAATAATTGATCTTGGATGCCTCGTTGGTTGTTGGATGCGAGTAGCGATGCCCAAGAGCTTACGTTCTTATTTAGAACCATTTTGTGTCCCTAATTAAAGTCATAGTAATTTTGACTAGAATGTATTGTTTCTGTCTCAGTTATGATAAATCTGCACTGCATATTTCCCTTTAATATTGTGCGGTACAAAACCAACTAGATACTAATCGTTTTCTCCTGGAATTAATTCAATTGTCTACCTCAGCTGTACCAACAAGACTTATTTATGTAACCAAGCCAAGTGAACTCTTGACCATTTAACAAACCAAATCACGCGTATCAATTCGCCTAATATATTAGGTGTCATAACGAATTCCCTTATCAATCCACAGGAAAAAATTACCGTGACAAATGATAGCTCGATCACGCCTAACTTCCAAACGTATGCGCACGATTTAGAGAAAGATGGAGGTAGGGCTGGCGGTGGGAGTGAAAGAGAAGGGTGATAGATTTAAATTAGGTGTATCAGAATCGATCTTGATTTGCTAGTTGCTGACAAGTGATCAGAGAAACAAACGGACGCGTGTAGGGTTGTCTGAGGTTGAGAGGAGGATTTTTGTGTGTCAGATTTTGATGTTAAGTTCTTGATTTGTATAAGATGGGGCACGGTGCAGTCGAAAGGTAGAAGATGAAAGTGTAATGGAAGCTATGAAAAAAAACCTCGTATATTAATGAACTAGCTGTTGCCCGCGATTTCGTCAGCGTGTATTTTGATTTTGAAGTTCATAGTTTTTTTACACATAATCACTATGTTCAAGAAAATAAGCCTATGTTGGCTGTTTCAGCTTGTTACTAGTTGAAAATATGATTTGCGACTATAACAGGCATGTATTTACAGAATTATAATCATTAAAATCATTAACACATCTTTTTTAAGTTAGATTTGTTCCCCAATGTTATGATTTCATTCAAAAGTCATTCAGTGGAACAAATCTACCTTAGACAGATTTATTAATGTTTTTATTTCTGTAAATACATATCTGATAAAGTCGCGAATCGTATTTTGAGATGCTTCAAGCTTCAAGATACCACCTGAAACTGATTTGCAAATTGCAAAAAACGTAAAAAAAATAGAATTTCGCGGCAGACACGATCCACCTTAATTGAATGAAGCATGAAAAACCTAGCCCTTGACTAAACAGCTCATTGTTGGAAAAGAAAACAGTTCCGTCCCGGACTTTATTGCCAATTTAGTGTACATTATGTTAACTTAGCACTTAGATTAGACGCTACTTTTTATGCAACTTTACTGCTAACTCCTCCTATAAGTTTCTTACTTCCACTTAATTTGCTCCAACTACCTCCTAACTCCGTTACAATGGCTGTAGAAAGGGCCATATCTTTGGTTCGGTGTCCGGTAGAATGTGGAGCAAAGTACGTACTTTTTAGGGTTCCGTACTCAAAGGATGTCAACGGGACATTGTTACTAAGGTCCGCTGTCCGTCCGTCTGTCACAAGGCTGTATCTTTTGAACCGTAATAGGTAGACACATGTTTTCACACAGTATGTACTACGGTTCCGTGTGGTGCCGGACGTAAAGGATATCATACCACTATCCTATTTCTTCCCGTGGGTGTCGTGTCGTAAAAGGCGACTAAGGGACTTACTAGAGAATGGGCAGCAGCGTTCTCTATGCATTAACACCATACTGCGATCGCCGACCTGCCTGCCAAGCGTGGCGATTATGGCAACTTCCTCCCCTCCTTTTGCTGCTGAAATGAAGATGATGATGTGCTGCAATAGCCGCTATAATACCAAATAATAAAATAAATTAAAAAATCAAAGGGATAACATGAAACGTATTTTTTACATTTTTTTTTTTTTTTTAATAATATCATCGTCAACATCACCATTTCAGCCGAAAGACGTCCACTGCTGGACTTAGTCCTTCCCCGAAAAGGGGGGTATTTGCCATAATCGCCACGATTGGTAAGCGGGTTGGCGATATACTGCATATGGTTTTAAAAATGCATATAGAACGCTGCTGCCCATTATTTATTTATTTATTTAAACTTCTCGCACACAATAAGGTACAAAGGCGGACTTAATGCCTTAGGCATTCTCTACCAGTCAACCAAGGGTGGTGAAGAGATAAGATGGCGGGTGCTCTGATGGAGAGAAAATAATAATATAAAAAAATATTAAATCCTAACCTATTTCCCATTCTCTAGTGAGTCCCTTAGTCGCCTTTTACGACACCCATGGGAAGAAATGGGATGGTGCTATTCTTTACGTCCGGCACCAAACGGAACCTTTACATCCGGCACCAAACGGAACAATATGTAGTGTTAATATTGTACGGCAGTGGTACGGAACCCTTTGTTTTGCCGCCGCTTTTTCGAGTTGTCAGCCCTATAGGAAACAATGGCGGGTGTGGCTTGTCAGGAGAGTGCCGGTTCAATGCCGTGCGATATCCGATAGGGAGTGAATTGACATTGAAATATAATGTGGCGACGTTTGGTTTGTGGAGTTGGAAGTAGGTGAGGATATTAGTATGGCTGTTAGTTACATTGAGGGGCTTGTGGCTAAGTAAAAATGACCCCACGGGTCGATCGATCAGTTTTAAGCTACGCTTGCCACTTTTGGTCCGTGGATGACCGACCATCTTTACATACCAAGACCCCTCCGTGCCGTGAAAGCACGTTAAGCCGTTGCTCCCGGCTGTCATTCGTGGATCTTTGACAGCTGTTACAGGTCGTCAGAAGCTGAAAATTCTGAAAACCAGTCTTACCAGGGGCGAAAGCACCGTATAACACGATTCCTTCCGGCTTTCATTTAGAGAATCGGAAAACAACCACTCTATCATCATCGAACAATGTAGTTTTTAATAATGCTAAATAATATAATCACACTGCAGGTATTTAATACACCATAAAATTAAAACATTATGTACAAAAGGCCTACATTACGTTTTTTGTCTTTATATCGTCACGTCATGAGGTAGAAGCAACGTAGAAGCAAATTTATTTGCTCCGGCTTACCTCTCTGTTAAAATCACCCTTCGCGACTGAGTCTTACAAAGGGGTATTGTTACCCAGTGACTGGGTTGAGATAGGCGGTCGCTCCATGTAAAATCAGCTGCATCTGGTTAGACTGGAAGCTGACCCCAATATGGTTGGGAAAACGCTAGGCAGATTTGGATGATATAAATATGTTTACCTCTTAAGGGAGTCATTGTACTCGTTATTATGAACATCTTTTACTATGGGACCAAACCTGAAATCGCGAAAAAATAATCAGCTGTTCCTTATATTTTGACGAGTTGTTCCAACATAAATATAGGGAACAGCTGATTTTCTTTTTGCGATTTCAGTGTTGGTCCCGTAGTAAAAGTTGTTCATAATGCTGAGTAGGTACTTACCCCTTAAGAGGTTGTGCGTTAATTCTGGGACATGTTGTATACATTTACTTATGTAATTAAATATTGACGACACGGTTGGCGCAGTTAGTTAAGCGATTGACTGCTGCGCTGCGTGTCGCGGGTTCGATTCCCGCTTGGAACAAATATTTGTATGACCTACAAGTAGTTGTTCCGGGTCTGGCTGTTTGTGTATGTGAGTTTAAATGTTTGTAAGCGCACCCACAATACAGGAGAAATTCCTAGTGTGGGGCAACGTTTATATAAAAAAAAAAAAATATATGTTATTTTTACACAACTGTACCTCTGCCCAGGCTCTGACGCTCGTCAAGTCTCATCTTTCGTGGCACGTACTGTATCTGCTGTCTTAAATAACAAAAGCAAAGCATTCAAAGCAATTAGTAGAAGAATAAACACAGTCATGGCCGCACGATATTCAAATACTAAACAAACCACTCAATCAATTGAGGCGCGTCGAATGATTTCATACGACAAAAGCCAGATAAATTGCCCGCTAAATAGCTTGGCATACCAACAATTGCCCGGGACACTTTCACTACATTTCACTGTCCCTATCTTAAGAATGCACCATTTCACCTACTCATTAGCAAGTCTTTGCACCCGTCTCGCTATGCGATGTATAATTTTTGTGTGTGAAAAAGAGACAGCTTGTGTTATCGGAGATCGGTATGCGAATGTCGTGTAGGATTTGATCAGGATAACAATGTTTTTGGTAATTGAATTTTGTTGGTTAATTTTGACATTGTGTACATTCTCTTTTTGGCTTATAGGGTGGTCAGGGCTTGTAAATAGGGCATGCAATTATCCGGTCCATTTTACTATCCGGATAATTTGGATATTTCCAGAACACTGTCCGGATAAACCGGGATAATGCGGATATTTTGTATTATAACACCGTTAAAAAGGTAGATCAAAGTAATACAATTTTCCAATCGACATTTTTATTACAAAAACTCTCCAACAATTTGTGTAACTAATTAATTATTACATTTAAAAACCTTTTTAAAGCGACAAGACTGGCAGCCGACAGCAGATGATGGAATGTTCAAAACTTCTTTAGTAAATAATAAATCAATGAAATTGAATTTTAAAGTTAGTAAGATTCTGTTTCATTGTTTTCATTAGTTAGATATGTATGTACCACCGCGAACGTTCCCTGTCGACCACTTTTCGCCCTTATGCCCATAGTAATAAGGTTAAAAAGTGGCCGACCGGGAACTTTCGCGGTGGTACATTTGCAATAAAAAAAAAAACATCACTAATTTCTGTCTTCAGTATGAAATAGATCTAAAGAACTAAACTCTTATTTATTTATTTATTTATAATAAGCACACCAACAGCATAGTCACTTACAATTCAAAATTAAATAACATATAAAATTGGCACTTCAGTAACCATGCAAATAACAGGTATGCATGACATTTAACATATGAACATATCACCTTATTCGTAAATCTTAGCATGCCTATTTTAATTAAAATAGGTTTTGTCTCTTTCTAACAAACACAAAGGTCAAAGTGACAAATAAGGACAAACGAACTTTAGCAGAATTTTAACTAAAATAAGTTTGATAGACGTTTATAAATAAGAGCCCTAAACTATACGTTCATAATAAATAATAATATCAAATAAATTATTTTATTGCTTTAACAGAATATGAAGTAGATAAACACGGAGGGGACGGAGGGGTCTCGATATATTACATAGATCACCCAACCCATTCACAAACCGATTGCGGCAAGCGAAGCTTAACTTCGATCGAGCGAGCGGTGGGAATAATTCGTGCACTAGAAATCAATACAAAAGAAAGAAAGAAAGCATTTATTGGGACTCGCACAGATCACAAATTAAAATAAAACACACTCTATAAACATAAAAAAACTAAACCAAGTAAAACAAAGTAAAAATGAAAATAAAAACAAAGTCCTGGACGAGGCCAAAAGCCTATCTCAGCATGATGCTGTCGCAGCGCTGGTATTCTGAATACCGTTGTACTAGACGCGTACGAGTCTAGAAAATTATGTGAAAATTACTAATGATGTATAAAAACTAATAATATTATCTTTTGTTAACAGGTAAGCATCAAGAATTTACAATTATGATGGAAGTAGCTGTAAATATCAATAACCTTGGTAAGTAAGAAAATGAGAGGTTCCATGAACGCAACATTGAAATAGTCTAGGATGTTGAGTTGTGATATCCAGATGTGTATTGAAGCTTTATGATGATCTTCTTATTAGTGCCTCTCCATCTCCGTTAAATTCGGGGCACAGATTTCCTTCCGAAATCCATCCAGTTTATATATCATCTGAGACCAGCCTCTTCAAATATAAGCGTAGCTTATTAACTTCTTAATGAACTCTGATATGTTATTTTAGTGCTGACAACACGTTAAATAAAGTGGGCACACTTAACTGCCTCTTAACTGAAGTATCTCTTGAGTCTTCGTTATCTTAAAAGTAAAAGTTACTATACAAGTATACCGCGGAAAGTGAAACAAGGTGATACAAACCAAGTATAATGTTAAAGCAGAATTGAGACAGAAAAAAATACAGTTGATCGTGCACTGTATGATTGTTGACGTGTAAAAACTAGTCAAGCCATCACTCCTGGTGGTGAGCCTAAATAATGATAATGGACATACGTTTGAGTTGCCTATGTAGGTAAATAAAATAAATACAGACATACATAAACTCACGCCTTCTTCCCATGGGGGTAGGCAGAAACTATAGAACGCCACTTGCTACGTTCCTTCATACTCCTTTTGATTCGCCTACGTTCATACATCTAGTCATACACGAACGCCGGTTGCGAGTACTACGCACCTGCCTTTCTGAAGAACATCACCAAGTTGGTCACTATTATGTCCTTCTAGGGCGTCCCTTCCCGGCGTTTCCACTCACCTCTGCTTTATAAATACCTTTTGTTAGTCGCTTTTCACTCATCCTCTCAACATGACCAAACCATCTAAGCATACTCTTTTCAATCTTTGTCACTACATCTTCTTTTAAACTGCACCGTTGCCTTATCACCTCATTTTTCAGCCTATCATTCATAGTCATGCCAGACAGGCTTCGCAAAGAACGCATTTCCACAGCATTTATTCTACTTTCATGCTTCTTTTGCCACACCCAACATTCACTTCCATACATAAGCGTAGGCACCAGCACACCATTGTGAACAGTGAGTCGAGCCTTTTTGGGCATCGACTGATTGGTCACAATCGCATGTATAGCACCATTCACTTTATTTCCCGTATTTACTCTCCTTTCCACATCTAAAATAAATACATAATAATCTTAATTGGAACAAAAACACACTTATAAGAGAGAGGAAGGGGTAGGGGTGGTTATAAGAGGAGAGGAAGACCAAATAAATATTGGCTGGGTTGTGAGAATGATAAGATAAAAGATACCTATAGCTAGTGAGGACGTGACTATCGAGATGATGGCTAATAAACATGCATGGATGAAGAAAACATACTGAGGCGTTGGTATAAGGGCAGGAGAGAATTATGAAGAAAGATAATGCATTTAAGTTTATAAGAGCGAGAAAGGGAAACAAAATCAAAATATTTTATTTGACATAACCTACATGGGCACTTATGAAACGTCAGAAGCTAGGTGCACAGTTCCAATTGGTCGTTTCCTTGCCGGCAAGAAACTCCACGGTTACTCTTTTAAGAGAAGACAAATGGTACTTATAGGTATCTAAATTGTAGGTCTTACAGAAGTTTGTACTTGCATATGTAGCTCTATAGCCAATGACCATTGTGAAGAATACTGCTTCTTGTAAGGCTCCTTCACTGGCTTTATAAAATATGC
Organism: Tiliacea aurago; assembly: GCA_948098905.1. NCBI lineage: Eukaryota > Metazoa > Arthropoda > Insecta > Lepidoptera > Noctuidae > Tiliacea > Tiliacea aurago. The sequence continues at coordinate 25,173,780 of OX402585.1, forward strand.
AATTCTAATGACCCATGTCCCGTGGACTGATAATTCCATTTCAGTAGTACAGTCAGTTACCTGTATTACCTGATGTTACTAAGAATAACAATGAAAGAGGGGTCAGGTTATGCAGTTAATTGAACCTCCCCCGCATCCCACCCACTGCTAAATATTTTAATACGTATTCTCACACTTGAAAACCAAGCCAAGAACGTTTGACAGCGTTTGTAAAATCTATTCATCAACGTGAATAATTAATTGCTTAAGTGCTGTACTGAGTGACATAATATTTGTAAAGATGCGCCGGCGCAAGGTCGGCTTGCGTATTGTGTGTCGGCGGAATGACCACACCTTACTTGTTGATGCAGGACTGGTTAAATCAATGTTTATTTGGTTCAGAAACTTCAGATAATATACAACATTAGTTTTTATTTACCCTAAACCCGAAAAGAGGTCATTGAACAACTTTTTCTATGGGACCAACCTTGAAATCGCAAAATAAAAATCAGCTATTCCATACATTTTGTCGATTTAAGTGAACACAAATTTAGGGAACAGCTGATTTTTTTTCGCGATTTCAAGGTTGGTCCCATAGAAAAAAAAAAACAAAATAATGAGTACAATGACCCCTTTTCGGGTTTAGTTTAAACAAAAACTAATGTTGTATTTCTATTGTTGTAAACTGTTTTCAGCGTAGTGAATTCTCAGCCGTAAATGACAATACATCATCATGGTTATTGACTTATCTGAAAACCTCTTGTTAGTTAAGGGAACATAAATCTATCGAACAGCTGATTTTTTTTCGCGATTTCAGGGTTAGTCGAGTGTGATGTTAGTAAAATATGTTCTTGTATTAAGTACAAAGGTTTTCAGTCATCATTATATTAAATAAGAAAAGGGTCATTTTACGAAAATTACGCGGATGGAATATGGACGCAGTTAAAAATATGGAGGAGAAGTGCACAAAGGTAATATTTTTTATATATTATGCGTTAGAAATAAATTAAATTAATAATAAAAACATTACACACACTACCATGCGTTTGGCACACACACACATAGTACCAGGGCCTCATGACTTGAAGATAGATAGGTGACAGAAGTGACAGCTTGAGCATGGAATTACTAAGTACAAGTAGAGAGGTCGAATTTTGACCAGTGGGCGACCACTAGTTTCAATAACATTTTTAATAAGAGTAATAGCAGATCCCTTTGTAAGTGTTTCCTTATCATGATCTTTAAACAGTCTCAATTCAATTGACTCGTATGCATTTGTTATCATAATAGCTTTTATATTGGCAATGTAACAATATCCATTGCGTCGTATGTTATGCTTTGTTAATCCTCGTTCCCTGAAACCAAAACAACGCAATGGATATCGTTAAACTGTCAATACTAAACCAATTTTGTGCGATTTTAGCCTTGCATAGACTGCAACCCACTCCATCTTAAAATGCCTCTATTCTTGAGCCTTCAAAGTGTTCATCGATCCATCAAACAAACAAAGACTGAATATCTACAAACAACAAAACACATGTACATCGGCGCCCACCCACGTGGGCTCAGATAAATTAGCCGAGCCAATTAAGTGGATTATTTGTGCAATTAACTGCAATTGTTCCATTCAGGCTGTTATTTATCGTGGCTTTATGTTCGAGCACTTCGAGCCAGTTACGGCGTAGGCGCAGAGGTCAACTGCGTCAACCCGCGTCAATATTGGATGCATCAACGTCGTTCGAAATAGCAACTGCCTGAAACTGTGAAGTGTTATAGGTACAAGGTAGGTATAGTTCGTTTGCAATATAGAACAGCAGAGTTGGTTCTAGCTCTTCATACATATTGTTTTTAACCACTCAGAATTATAGAACCTTCTGAATTATAGAACCTTCTACACGAAATACGGTCCACCGAGCGAGATCTCCTAAATAATTCAGGCTTCATTATTAGGTTCGAAGATACTAGCCAAACAGAAGTCCATCTACTTTTTTAATTCAGTGCCTTTGGTTTTTTAAGCCTCCTGCCCTCATCCGGCGATTAACACACGGCACCGCGCACCGCCACGGTTTCATATGGTGAGAGCACCGCTCAACCGCGCGATCGGGCGGTGTACGTGTGTTAGGCATCAACGGATTTATTAGAGGCCAAAGCGACGTTGAGATCCGCTTCACCGCCTACCGCGGCGGTGCGCGGTGCCGTGTGTTAATCGCCTTTATTTGTGCATTAGGCTAAATCTCGGTTATCACTCCCTTTATACCATATCTTCTTTCAAGGTGTTGATGGGGTCGCCACGCTTTTGTAGCGCATCTGGTATGTTTGCAGACGCTCAAGTGGATTGCTTTTCAAGCGATACATCGCAAAAAAATAGCGTCTCTGATGCGCCGCAAACGGGGCAGCCTCAACAGCTTCCTGCAGCTTATTGTAAGGAGAATGGATGTGGATTGCTCCTTCGTGAAGCATTGGACAAAACTACATGTACGAGTAGTGCGGTCCTGATCCAATGTTTCCAATGTTGTGTGTCTATTTAGTTCTTATTATATTATTAAAAATTAATAAACATGGATGATTATAATAACTACAAACGATTGTAATTTATCTGAAATAAATTAATTGAATTAGCATTTTTTTAAAGCCATTTTACAATTTTGAACAGATGAATGTGAATAATAAAGCTATCATTTTATAGAATAGCATATATGATTTGCAGCAGGTTCGAATATATATGAATGAATGAATGAGATGCACCGACCCCAGCATGATTAAACCAGACTCGATCACTCGAATGAAACCAAAGATTCGCAACTAGCCCCTGGAGCCTCATGTTTCATGGGAAAACAGAGGCCATTGCATATCAAAGAGTAGCCCGGGGGGATAATGGTAGGGAAAACGTGCCCTTGGGATATGGAGGGATTATTAGAGCCATACCGGATATGCATCTTAGAGTAAGCATTGGACCAGTGAAGAGACGGGTTATATTTATCTCGGGAGGCAGCAGCAGGTTCGAATACATAGTAAATAAATTAAAAGAAAACAGTAAGCCACAGCATGAGAACAAAAGTATAGAAACCATCTGTCGATGTCGTTCCCCTATTCAACTAAATAAGGAAAATGTAACTTCACGTGCGCAAGAGTTTTACATTCTCAGGTCTGAGCCTTTCATTACGTTGGAAAAATAAAACGAATCGCATTTATTAGCTTAACAATTCTACAGAATTAGCCTGTAATAGGGTTGTCTGCTGTAAAAATAAAATTAGGATTAAGAGGAAAAGAGCTTGATTTGTAAACAAAATAACTTACGCATTAATCGATTTAGATGTATTATTTAAATCGATTCAAGCGTAACTTATTTACTAATCTAGATGAATGCTATAGTACCTATCATGTGCCTTTATTTTCATGTTATAATTTATTCCGCGCGATTTTAAAACATCACAAAGTAATTGATTAAGTTCTAATAACATTCTTAAAGGGGACGATAACCGACTTTTAATGATTTTATACTGAAGATCACATCTAAACGAGTAGTGTTAATGATTTGAAAAAAATATATGTTAAATTAGAGTATTTTCTCAATAATTTAATATGTGAATATTTTAGATTATGTTTATATTGCATAGTGAAATTAATTTGTAAAGTTATGTCTAACGCGGATAAAAAACTGAGAATGGCGCAAAATCTACCAAGCGTATTTTTTTGAAACCTTCACCAATTTGAAGATAATTGAATTATTGATCTTTTAGTATACGCGTTTTATTAAAACACCTTTTGTTTTGTGTATAATAAATTAATAATGCGTCAAATTGGGGACAGCGCTCCTTGATGGGCGAGTCCTATTACTGGCTGAACGTACGACGCGTTGCGTGAGCTCAGTACAGAACACGAAAGCTAACCACTCAAGGTCACTAGCATATATCTGCGTCTTAATATTCCGAAAATGCTTGAAGCATGGCAGCCCTACAATTTGTAGTCGAATAACATTCGATGCGCGTGCGCACTAAAGGGTTTTAGTACAATTTATCTCGGGTTTTACTGCGCTTTGCGGCTCACATTAATTAAATACTCCTTATTTTTAACGTTACCAATAATCTGTGGTTAACATTAATAAGATGTCTTCAACGTTTTTAATAATAATTGATCGTTAATCATTGTCTGTATGGTTATAGTCGGCTCTTAGTTATTAAAACATTATTATATTGTTTTTAATAAACTGCTTTATTCTGTTATCATTTCCTTTTGCTGTCTGTCAGGGTTTAATTTTATTTAATTACCGATATATCTGCTCAATTACGTTAATTGATATTTTATTTCAGACTGGTTTAAACGCTGAATGCGATAAAAAACATGATTTGTTTTAGTTACATAACATTCTTCTGTTAAGAAAAGTTAAAAGAAAGAAATTTTGTTTTTTTCTGCAAAAAGACGCACATTAGAATAAAAGATATAACTCACTAATATAAAGTAGCCAAAAGCCTCGTATTCAACAAATAAAATTTTAAAGTTTGACGATCTTGTCCATTGATTGCTTGATGTCATGGGGATAAGATCACAATTTCTGTTAATTTTGGCGTAAACACGAATTCCTTGACTGGTAAAACGCACCAATAACGTGTAGAATTAAACGCCAGTTGGGTTGCTAGTCTAGATTATAAAAACCGGCCAAGTGCGAGTCGGACTCGCGCACGAAGGGTTCCGTACCATTTTCTATAACATCTGCAAAAAAATCACGTGTGTTGTATGGGAGCCCCCCTTAAATATTGGTTTTGATTTAATTTAATTATTTATTTTTAAAGTGAATATATAATTAAATATACTGTGAATATTTCAAGCGTCTACCTGTTACCGTAAAGAGCAAAAAAATCAAGTTTGTTGTATGGGAGCCCCCTTAAATATTTATTTTAAAGTAAAATTTTATTTGTTTTTATTCTGGTTTTTAGTATTTGTTGTTATAGCGGCAACAGAAATACATCATCTGTGTAAATTTCAACTGTCTATCACGATTCATGAGATACAGCCTGGTTCCCGTTTTACCCTTTGGGTACGGAACCCTAAAAACTACGTAAAACCAGCTTAGCTTTAATTAAATTAATACATAAGTACAAGAACCGCATCATTTACCTCAGTCAACATATATAATTTATATCCTTTAAATATAACCCCCTACTGGGTGCCTGCAATCATTCGTCTTTTGTTGTTTTGTTCCCTTTAGAACTTCTTTTACCTTTTCAATACATTTTATACCCGCCTTTTGTGAGGTATGGGAAGCTTAATTATCAATAACCCTGTATAATTTACAAACCCTTTAATTTAAATCGTTTTCACCCTTATGCCCTTAGTAATAAGGTTAAAAAGTGGTCAACTATTGTTCGCAGTTGTGGGTACATTGAAGACAAAAAATCTTTTCAATATGCGAAAAGTTTCGGCAAAGGTATTATTAATAAAGATGGCGGCTATAGCGATATCTCGATTGAATTGATTCGTATCGCAATATTCGAATGTTTGCATGGATTTAATAATAGAGGTCTTGAAAGGCGATCAATGGATGTATAGCATTCGAATGTTTGGGGCTCAGTAAAATAAAATAATGATGATTGTAGGTAGCGTACTTACTTTAAAGGTTCATAATGCTAAAGAGTTTGCAAATTGAAAACTTGGAATAATAGACAAGTACATAAGATTTTTTAAATATTGCTCGGCTTATTTTTATTTAAAGTATTTAGAACAAAAACTAGAACGATCCTTTTTTTTTTCTTGGGTGGGAAATTATCAAATAACTTCTCCCGCTCTGGGCGGAGCGGGAGGGCGTGTCAGACTTTTACTGACTAAAACCCACCCGTATCCTGCCCTTCATTTACCTGTGTGCCAGGGCCACGATATCCCTTTCGGACAAACTCGCAACCCTGGCAGGCATTGGCCCTGACGGACCCCGTCAGTGGGTGCTGACAACTCTTTGAGGCGCGCGTGTAATACAACGCGCCGTCGACCTGGGCCTGGTCCTTATCGGACGGCGAGCTACCCATCGATCGCCGCCGCAGGCCCGCGCCTACGGTGGCCGGAAATCGGCTTGCGACTCCCGACGCCCGGGACGTCTCCTGCGGCGAAACTAGAACGATCCTTTAAAGACTCATCTGTCGAAACGAAAAATTAATTACGTTTCCGTCGGCGTTATTTAGGCGCCGCGGATCTTGAAAAAAAAAAAGCGTACCCAATCATGCTATGTTTCAGAAGACCTCAACTTCAGGAGCTTTATAAAAGTGACAATGTCACTAAAGTTATCTTGAGCATAACTATACTCCATTTGAAATAAGATTAGACATTTAAATAAACATTTTTTACAGTCCGTTCAACCGATTTTGACTTCTGTTGCGTTGGTGGCATGACAAATGGCAGCAGTAATAAACAGTTGGTATTGTAACCACGTTTTTGCTTTTAATGCCATCCTTACGCCTAAGTAATAGAACTCAAAATTGGTTGAACGGACTGTAAATAAGTTTATTTAAATGTCTAATCTTATTTCAAATGCAGTATTATAGTACACAACCAATCAGCCTAACCATTTCCCAAGTATATTGAGGTCTGCTTCCAGTCTAACCAGATGCAGTTGAACACCAGTATTTTACATGGAGCGACTGCCTATCTGACCTCCACAACCCAGTTACTGGGTAACACGATACCCCCTGGTGAGACAGGTTACTACTTTTTTGGGCTTCGGACTACGCATAACGAATGTCAAAGATCTACTGATGACAGCCGGCACCAACGGCTTACCGCGTTTTCCCATCCACGGACTGGCCTCGGCAAGCGTAGCTTAACCATCGGTCGACTCAATCAACTCAGCCTATAGCAGTCCACTGCTGGACATAGGCCTCTCCCAGGCTGCGCCACAACACCCTGTCCTCCGCCTTCCGCATCCAGTCTGTCCCAGCCACCTTTTTAAGGTCGTCGGTCCATCTAGCTGTGGGGCGTCCCACACTACGCTTGGCGATACGCGGTGTCCACTCCAGGACTCGTCTGCTCCATCGGCCATCGGTCCTTCGACAAACATGGCCAGCCCACTGCCACTTCAGCTTGCTTACTCTGCATGCTATGTCGGTAACTCCGGGTCTCTTCCGGATAACTTCATTTCTGATCTTATCCTCAGAGAAACTTGGAGCATAACCCGCTCCATAGCACGCTGAGTGATCTTGAATTTGTGGAGCAGCCCGGACTGGCCTCGGAAGGCGTAGCTTAACCTTCGGTCAACTCGTGGGGCTAATAATAACCATTCAATTCGTAAAGGCTTCAAAGAACTAATTGTTTATCCGATCCCAAAGCCAAAAACACCAAAAAATATACAATTTCACATCTCTCAAATCCTGCTATTCTTCAAAACCTCAAACATCCTGTGTATTCATACAAATTCCATTTGATCATCAATCATAATATTCATAATTAACTCCTTTGTATTTTTATATTTTCGGGTCTGCGGTATCATTGTGATGTTGGCGATTATTTTTAATCATTTTAGCACGAGTTTTTTTTAAATAATTTAAGATGAAGATAGACGGTTATTTATGTACACATTGAATAATGACTGCGAATTTTTAAGTAAATCTGGTTTTAGCTAATAAATATTACAAAAAAAGGTGGTAGAAGAACAGAAAAACGTATAGCCCGAGCCTCGTGATCATCGTCCTGCTATAATCTCAGTTTAGTTGGGTTCAGTAGATTATTAGGTACGTATGTTTCTTCTTTACTTGTATCAGTCGTCATTTCAGTGTAAACTTACTACGTAGCCAAGTAGCCAGATCATCATTGAATGTATTGCGTATAATGCTTTTGTTAACTTCAACCTGACTGCAGTCAATATGCAGATTAAAATCAAAATATTTTATTTCACATACATGCCTTCATGGAAACGTCAGCAGCTAGGTGCATGGTTCAATTTGGTCGTTTCCTCATGGAGAAGAGCCGGCAAGAAACTCCACGGTTACTCTTTTAAAAATAAATGGCTTTTAAAATGTTTTCAAATTACAATGTTTATAGGTATGGGAGGATAGTGTAGGCCCGTCAACAAGTACTTAACAAAATAGAAAATGGTCTACAAATCTACAGTGTTAAAGTCTATTAATTAAGCCTACAACATTAAAAAAAAAAAAAAGTAATAGCCATGATGAATATAAAGTCGCATTCAATTCTAGAATAAACCCTAATTCTTGCTGCAGTTACGACATTGATTACCAAATGAACTGCTTAATTAAACAATTACTCTAAGCCATTACGTAAGACCTATTTTTAATTACCAATCACAAAGCAAAACACTAGGAATGCGAACTACAAAATCGTGGGCAAACCAATGAAAATAATGCAAAAGCTATGCAACCACTACGAATACCAGCCATTCATAACTTTTTGTAATCGATTCGGAATCGATGCAAACGTTCCAATGAATCGATTATTAATTGCAAGAAGTCGATTGTAACCTCAAAATAGTGTCCCACGCTAGAAATCTGCTTTTTCCTCCAATCACTAGGGTTGACTAAAATGGTATTTATGTCTCTGACATAGGGCTTTTGTCGATGAATTAATAAGTTGGTTTATGAGTCAATATGGCTGTGTAATTAACATTTTACCTTGCTCTAGATAACAGGTGTGGGTTTATCTTAGTATGGGGCAGGTTGCAACTCACTGAGATTTTTTAATTAAGTCAATAAGTTCGTTGTTTTTTAGAGATTTAGTACAATGACTTACGTTGGCGTTGGCTATTAGTATTGATTGAAATGATATTACTTTAATGAATGCCTTCAATCTTATTGATTTGTGGATGAAATAAGTCAATGTCATTTTCTATATCGTTAGGTTTCTATTTATTAATGCATAATTGTTGAATTTTTAACGGCAACATTAAAGCAGTTATACCAGTATTTATTTTATGTATTTTACAACGTAGTCGAAACCAGTTTCATTGTACTGGCAACACTTGATTTGAAATAAAAATGGCGCGATAACGGCTTGATCGGACGTTGATGACAGGCTGTGTCGGTTAAAATATACATTGGCATAGAATTGTTGGAGATCTACTGTAAATTAAGGTAACCTATTCGTTTTTAGGGTTCCGTAGTAAACAAGGAACCCTTATAGTTTCGCCATGTCCGTCTGTCTGTCCGTCCGTCCGTCTGTCCCCGGCTTAGCTTGGAGGCGGTTAGTCCTAGAAAGCTGTAATTTAGCATGAGGGTACATATTAATCACGCCAAGAAATTTGTAAAATAAAACCATGATAAACATTTTTTTTGGGGTACCTCCCTTGCACTTTGAAAGCCATTTTTCAATTCTGAGATCCGTCGTAATATTATGCTTTAAAGTGCAATTTTTTGTTCAATTCTTTTTGAGTCAAGTGTCCCCCCCCCCCTGCCAGCTAAATGGTTGGTTTTGGATATGTGAAAAAATTCATGGCAGTAGTATATATAACGAAATTAAAAGGAAAACTATCACAGCTAAGTAGGGTTTACAAGTTAACGAGTAATAGTCGACCTACTTAAATTTGCAGTTGAAGAATTGACCGTCACGTATATCGATGTATGGGAGAGCATGTTTTTCTACAATGTTAAGTTTGTTTTTGGGATAAATTCATCCTAACTACGGAACCCTTCATTGTGTGTGGTCCGACACGCACTTGGCCGGTTTTTTTTATTGTAAATATGATGATACTAAATAAATAGTGATATTGTGAGAAAAATAGGAGATGTGATGGTATGGTGTAGAATATTGAATTTGATGTTGACAAATAAATACAAAATCAATCTGCTTGGCTTTTTCCAAATATTTTGGGGTCGGCTTCAAGTTTAACCGGATGTAGCTGAATACCAGCATTTTATATGAAGTGACTGCCCATCTGACCTCCACACCCAGTTACTGGGTGACAAAGAAATACAAATGAATGATAAAATATCTTGGTGTTTCATATTATTTTCCATAACCCTAAAATATCGTAAATAGTTATAATAGTTTATAGTTATGATATAATTGGGGTTTGGTTGGGGATTAGTATCTATTTTGAGGTTAAAATTATTCGAAATTAAATTAGTTGTTTTAGAGCAAGGGTCATTTTATAACATGATTTTTCTTTTCAAAGATGCAAGTTTTGCCTTTCAGCTTTAAAAATGAGTTTACCTAAACTTGTTTTTACAAGACTCACTTTTAACTTTGATCTTTCCTAGCAATGTTTTATGTATGTATAGAATAAAGTTTTTCTAACTGAACAGACAGCTGTCCTGCTGGAGAGTTTGTTGCGCCACTTCTTCTTCCCAGCTAAAGCACTAGGAAGTGGTGGAAGGGCGGGCGTTTTTGGGTGACTGTCTTATGTACTTTTGACGTTCGAAAAGTGCTGATTCTCACCCCAGGTATATCATAATCATTCCATACAAATCAAATCAAGTCATTTATTCAAGACTTGATTTGATTTGTATGGAATGATTATGATGTTAATTATAATGATCGACTTAATTTTAACTTCAATGCCATAGCTATTTCTTTTCGCGCTTTGATCATACCTTTTATTCTACTTGTATTTCCAACCTTGCTTATCAAATAAATAATTTCCTATTGCATTTAATATTGTTATCAATTGTGCAAGTTAATTCTCAGTCTCCTGCGGCGTTCATAAACTTATAACATAACGAACAAATATGAAGGTCGTTGTAAACAAAGATAATAGTAATTCTATTCATTTGTGCTATTGATTTGATTTACAGGTGTTAAGGCGACGATAACCGACTTTTAATGATTTTATACTGAAGATCACGTCTAAACGTGTTAATGATTAGAAAAAAAAATATGTTAAATTAGAGCATTTTCTCAATAACTCAATATGTGAATATTTTAGATTATGTGTATATTACATAGTGAAATTAATTTGTAAAATTATGTCTAACGCGGATAAACAACTGAGAATAGCGCAAAATCTACCAAGCGTAATTTTCTGAAACCTTCACCAATTTAAAGAAAATTTAATTATTGATCTTTTAGTATACGCGTTTTATTAAAATACCTTTTGTTTTGTGTATAATAAATTACTAATGCGTCAAATTGGGGACAGCGCTCCTTGATGAGCGAGTCCTATAACTGGCTGAACGTACGACGCGTTGCGTGAGCTCAGTACAGAACACGCAAGCTAACCACTCAAGGTCACTGGCACATGTCTGCGTCTTAAAATATCGCCGTGAAAACGAGGTGAAGTGAGCTTACAGGAGCTGTCAACGCTGTCAGTCCACCTGATGCTAGGGACACAACTTTGATTACTAATTATATGTCTGGATAGAGTGTCGCGCTCCAAATTAACTAAAACAAACAAGCCAACTTTGTTATGCTAGTGTGCGTGACAGCTACGTCTTACACTCGCGTCACGTGTCATCGTGGTGTTATTCTAGTGTGCGTGCATTTTGCGGCCAACTGTTGGACGCAATTTTTTATCGACGAGTTCACAGCTTTGGATGTCTATCTAGACATATTTATAACTTTGGGACAGCAGCCGGTCTATTCTGTAAGAATCTCACGGTGAAATCTTAGGTGAAGTGAGATTAAGTGACCTGTCATTCCACCTTATGCCACAGCTCGCTAAAGATTGACACTATTGACAGCTCAATTCAACGTCATTTCACCTAAGATTTCACGGTGAGATTTTTGCAGAATAGTACTACTGCTCACTTCAAACTCACTCCACGTATGTTTTCACGGTGAGATGGTTACAGAATAGCACTCCCTCCCTTAACTGCAAATGTAAGGAATAGGTAGCATGTAGGTTTCGTTAAGTGCTACTAAAGGTTCACAAAAAGTAGACAAGATATTTTTTTTACAAGCCTTTAATATTTGCTAAATATAGTAATGAACACCTTTAAACTAACTAAGCCTCGTTAAAAAATTGTCAACAGAAATACGTTTTTTTTAAAAGGTCGGTAATTTTGTTTTTTATATGAGGTAGGTAGGTATTGATTACACGAAATTAATCAAATTTTCCTTATTTATCTCATTTTAATTAAGCGCATATCAATCGTTAAAGCTTTCGACTGCCATACCAATACCACTGAAACAGTATTTTACAATTCGATTTATCAGAAAACCTTTTAAAAAGTCGAAAAGTCGCACGTTTCACCGCCGGAAACCCATACGTTACAGTGCAAATGGTCCTTAATCTGTGCCAATAAATCCATTTGCAACGACAGTTTAATTTAAGTCAGTTTTTACTTGATTGCTTTTGTGTGTATTGAGTTAATCAGGTTTGTAATTATATTCTATTAAACAATACTATGTAACCACCAACCCGGTTAGATTGGTGTGATAATACAGGGTGTTAAAGAAATTGCGTGCCAAATAGCTTAGATTCAGCATCAAAAAATCATGCGGGCCAGTCTTTGGGGACTGCCGATAGAAGTGAAAACAGTATACCTACATGTAGCTCATGGAAAGCTTTCGGTGACGATGACGCAAGTTCCACGATTTTTGTTCACCCAAAAAGTGCTCAACGCGCCTATAGAAGTTTTCACTTCAAAAGACCGGCCAAGTGCATGTCGGACCACGCACAATGAAGGGTTCCGTAGTTGGGATGAATTTATCCCAAAAACAAACTTAACATTGTAGTTGAAAAACATGCTCTCCCATACATCGATATACGTTACGGTCAATTCTCCAACTGCAAATTTAAGTTGGTCGACTATTACTCGTTAACTTGTGAAGCCTACTTAGCTGTGATAGTTTTGCTTTTAATTTCGTTATATATACTACTGCCATGAATTTTTTTACATATCCAAAACCAACCATTTAGCTGGCCGTGGGGGGGGGACACTTGACTCTAACAAAAACTAGCACTTTAAAACTTAATATTACGCAAACGGATCCCTTAATTGAAAAATGGTTTTGCCAAACCCACAATATTTTTGAACGGCCTATCCAACGATACCCCACACCATGGAATAGGCGAGAAAAAAAAATATCATCCCCATTTCACGTGGAAGGGAGGTACCCTAAAAAAAATTTTTTTAGGGTACCTCCTTTTTTTAGGGTAGGGTAGTTTGGCATGATTAATATGTATACCCATGCCAAATTACAGCTTTCTAGGACTAAGCGTCTCTGAGCTAAGCTGGCGACAGACGGACGGACGGACAGACAGACAGACGGACATGGCGAAACTATAAGGGTTCCTTGTTTACTACGGAACCCTAAAAAGGATCCTAGGGAAAAAAAATAACTCCTCGTACTTTAACGGGCTTAGGACCGTCAAATAAAATATATTTAATTCTAATCGATTGCTATTTTAAGTAAGTAGGTACTAAATTAGGTTGATCTTGCAATATTTTTTTTTGTTTTCATTTTTATTTTATTTTCTGGGTTCCTTTATCGATACTGAACCTATCCCTAAGCTACAGCACGCAATTTCTTGAACACTCTCTATATCTTGGAACGATTTAATAGAATCTGTTGCTTTATTGCGAAAAGCGCTCAAAGTTGCAATACTCATTTTTGGAGTTCGAAATTGCATCGTATGTTTTGGTGCTGTAGGTTTTCTTGTCAAAATTTTAGTCCATTTACCTAAACTTTTTTCCATTATCGGTCACAGATTTTTCATAAGCTCTAAAATACTGCTAAAACCACTCCAACACAGGCTAAAAGAGAAATCCTGTCTAAGCATGACAGAATATACGTCTAAACTTTAAGCTCAACCAGCTAATCATACCCATGTCTACACAGGAACGTGTTACATCGCAGCATCCAAGTGATCTCAGTGAAATTGCGCCCGACAAACTTTCATTGATCTTAGGAAATTGATTTCCTTCACAAATCGCTGAGAATCACTTTCTCGTACGATATGCCACGTACAATAATGTTCGTATCGATTACCTGGGCATTACCTAAGTTATGTATAGTAAGGAACATGATTTTCTAATACAGCAGATATAAAATAACATCACGCCTATTTTCCCCGGAGGGTTGAGCAGAGGTGTACATTAGTACACCCAAATTTCGCTAGTTATGTTAAGTTTCTTAATAATAAGTTACTTAATATAAATAATAAATTTCTTAATATTCTTATAAATTCTGCTGGGGAGTTTGTTGCGCCACTTCTTCTTCCCAGCTAAAGCACTCGGAAGTGGTGAAGGGTGGGCGTTTTTGGGGGACTGTCTCATGTAATTTTTGACGTTCGAAAATTGCTGATTCTCAGCCTAGTGTCAATAAATGACTTTTTTTTTCTGATAATAATAGGGAGCGAGCCTATTGCCATCAACCGGGCACAAATCCAGACTCCGGGCTGCTACTGAGAAATTCCTAATGGAAAATCTCAATAATATTTTGCCCGACCTGGGAATCGAACCCTGGACCTCATGGTCAGCAGTAGCGCTTGTGACCACTAGACCAACGAGGCAGGAGGTTGTTTATTGAACTTCAATCATATCGCGAGCTGGGAATCGAACCCAGGTCGTCATAAAGCAGATATCTACAAACAATTCTGGATATAGAATTTATAAATGTCGGCAACTCCTACTGAAATTTCCGAAATTGAATAAATGCATGTGCAAATTCTTCAAACTATGTCGTATTTCTAAATCGAAAAAGACGCCCGCTAAAATCCGTCGCATAATTCGTCGGTGCATAATTATTGACTATCGACGCACAATTAAGTACCTACGTTGTGTTCAGAAAGAGCCAATTCAAAGTACATTTTGCTACTGGCGACTGTCTGGTAATTACAGCCATTTAGGGCTCATATTAAGGCCCTGGAGCAAAACAAAACGTAAAAGGCTCCCGAAAGAAAACAGAATTTATCCCGTACGACCAAAATACAACCGACCATTACAAACCTGACCAAAAAATCTTTTACTCGCTCGATAATTAAATCACGCACACTCGTGACAGTTGCACGTGTAGTATCCCTAACGCGTGCACTCACGCGCAGCCCGTCGGTCCACAGGTTTAGAGATGCCCAAACGCACCATAATTGGCGCCAACGCTTTTTGGCTCGGTATTTTTATTCATGGATTCTTGCGGCTTCTTTTGTAACCTTAAAGCCTTTTATGGCCCATCCTTTTTGCTGCCAAACGTGCGCACGCGCCGCTGCTAAGACGAGTGAGCAATTAACATTATCCCGCTTTGCCATTGGTCAAAACCAAAACGATACATATGCAATGTATTGGCGGTCAGTTTTTCGTGGATTTTTGCTTGTCACCGTTTCGGGTCTGACAGTGGATCTTTTATGGATGGCTTGCGCAACATTTAATGTATACGATGTAATGTATACGTTGGTTTTTGTTTCATTACATGTATTCGATGGACGTCTACGGAGTAGCGAAATATATCTTTTATCAACTTGTTCTTTGAGCAGAAAAACTTGATGTTTAAGTTGTCTGTCGTCCAACTACGGAAGGCTTACCATGATGCTTTCTATTTCTACTAGCGCCCCCCGGTCTACTCTTTGATATGTAATAGTCTTTGTAGTCCCATGAAACATGAGGCTCCAGGCCAGGGGCTAGTGTAAATCTCTGGGTTCATTCAGGTTATCGAGTCTGGTTTAACTACGCTGGGGTCGATCATTTAGAAAGAAAATACGTTTATTTGCGGTAAACATGACGCAAAGAAAGAACATGAATACAAAAAGAACAAGTAGGGGGAAAATATGCGTCACATCCACGCAAAACGGCCACCGCTCAGCATAATGCTGCGACCCTATGCGAGACAGAGCCCCAGCGCTGGTTGGCTGGCGATTTCATTTATTCATTCATACTGCAGAATAGAAACAGCTTGTCTACCGGAAATGTTCTATTGTCTACATTGTCTACTCTTCCGTCGACAAAACGCTTCTTTACGGTTCTTATGCAAAGTCTGTTAAAGGGTGCACTGTCTGGCAAAAAGACCAGCGCTTAGAAAGTTAATTCCAAATTCTAAAAAATCCGTAGAAACAATGTAAAATTCAAAATAACCGTGCAACAAACAAAGGGCCGCCATGGCACTAGCTTTCTTAAGTCACTGCATATTTGAACAGCCAATTTGCATTCCCTCAAAACGCTCAGTAAATCACAGTACTTTCTTAAACAAACAGTGCTTTCATTACAAAACCAAATACAGTTTATCTGGGCTCTGTAAATTTTAAAGAGAAAACAATGGCAACGCCTTTCCATTTCTCTAAATCAAATATGTAGTACTAAAACCGGGTGGTGGTTATGAGAGGCGCTGTCGCTGCCCGCGCCGCTGAGTTATGTTGCGCGCGCGCACCTCAACAATTTATTGCGATTAGAACACTCTTTGTGGTAGCTGTGATTCAGATGTGCTGCGTTTTACTTGGATGTTGTTTATAGAATACAATAGCAATATGTATCTCGGTGTCTGAAATGAAAAGCTGTTATAAATGGGTGGAAGATTTCGTGCTGGCAATTTGAATGCTCGATTTAGGATCGTTAAAGCTGCAATTTTTAAGCCTATAATTTATTTAAATGCTTAAACTCTTCATTGATGCATGGAGATTATACCTTTTCAGGGGAGAAGCGTGAGCGAAACTAACATATTAAGCCAGATCGTACTCTATTGCAGTTTTTGGCTCGATCACCTTAGCCGTGATCACAGGGCTATCTACTATCCTTATTTAATCTTAAACAGGTAATTACATCAATTACACCTGAATTCGAACCTGCGACCTCCATTTTGACTGGCATCTTAACTGCCAACCTTACAAGGCGATCGAATTACACACAATACAAACATTTCGGATCAATTAGGTGCTTGCGCGGGCGCACCCAGTCCGAATCAATTATAATCATCGATCACTAATAAAGAACTAGATACACAATCTCATAGAAAAGTTGTCTTAAAAATGTCGCCAACTGTATTGCGTGTGTGCGTAGATAGAATAAATATACATTAATGTAATTTCAACCTTAACTGCCATGTTTAAAGTCGAATTCACAAAGCTATTACAAAAAGCAATAAAATTTTACGACCGGTACTCACTGCTCAACATACATCAAAACAATTCAACCTTATATGCATGCATTAAAGTCAGAATTACTAAGGGCCAAAAAAAGTAATAAAATTTTACGACCTAGGCTCGCCGCTAGGACAAGGAATGAGTGGAGACGAACCAGAACAATATTTTTTGTTTGTACTGTAATATTATAAATGGTATTTTTAACAGACTTCAAAAAAGGAGCAGGTTACTCAATTCGTCGCGTATTTATTATATATGTATAATATATATTATAATATGTTTTTTTATGTTTGTACACCACCGATAACTCGAAGACGGATCGACCGATTGAGATGATTCAAACGGTATTACATTAGGTTTGTTCCCAAGTTGGTCCTTTTTATATCAAATCCTTGTTCTGATGATGGAATATATGAGGAATTGAAGGAACTCCTTAAATACATTAAGGCATATAATAAGCGATTTTTGTATTTTCTGTAACAAATCGGATCTTTACATTCAGAAAATATCATTTGGTGAAGTGGAACTGATGAGTAAAGCCAGAGATGGCCACCAGAACTTTTTATTTTTTTATTCTATGCTATGGTGTATTAAGTGTGTGTAATGATTATAATTTACGTGAATGTTTCTGGAAAATAAATCAATAAATGTGGTCACCACATTTACTTATTAATGAAACTAAATTAAAGTTATTTAATATATTTATTTATTCTTTATCTTGTGTCAATAATTTTAGGATAATGCTTGACAAACAACTAATATAAAGTTTAATACTAAATTATAAAATTATGAATACAAAAGTAAGAATATAACTAAATCTAAGAATATTATTATCCCAATTTGTTGACATATTGTTCATAATAAATTACGGATGTCAATAAAAAATGCTTTTCAAAAAAATGCTTCGAACATACAACGCTTCCTTGGGTCGGCTTGAAGAATTCTTCAGATCTTTGACGTGCTGTAACGGATATCCATTCTCCACACCTCACTGGATCACGAGGAAAGCTAAAAAAAAAAAAATATTTTCAAAAATCCCGACATAAAAAACAACTAAAAAGTTCCGAACAAGTCACTTTTCAAGCAGTCTGATGCAGTTGGTGGCAGTTATTTTAGTTCAATTATACATACATAGGCTGATAAATACATTACCCTCCCTTGCATCGTGCAGTCGGGTAAATAAGACAACAAAAATAAAATCTCACATAATAAAAAAAAAATAAGAAGTATAATATAAAGCGTCTCCAACAAATGGAACAGAGTCAACGCGCATAACCTAAACAATTTAAGTGGGCATGCGACAGTATGATTAATACGTTTAGTAAGAGTCTTTACAATTGAGCTGCTATATATCGCCTGCTATTTATTACGACTTAATTTAAAATAATGTTTTTACGATTATTTCTTGACAAAATATCAGTATTTACAATACTGTGTTAACAATTATATAATGATAATATTAATACTTACCAAAAATATGAAACTCCATCCTTTTTAAGCGTCCTAGACGTGTGATTTTTACAATTTTTAAACGAGCACTGAGGCATGTTTACCGTCGGAGCGTTCGAATGATACTAGATGAAAAGACCGCCCAAATGTTCAAGTGGGCGGTCATTCGGTGAGGTCATTTTTTGACGCGGATTGTGTATCTAGTTCTTTATTAGTGATCGATGATTATAATGCACTAATCTCTTATCTTGAGTTATACGCTTGTAAAAGCTCTTTATATTGCTTTTACAACACGGAAACGCACATTTAAAAAAATACTAGATCAGATTAAATTTGCTAGGGAAACTCCGCAGACATGATGGGTAACTACACAACCTAAGGTCGTTGACCCCCAAAAAGATGTAGGTAAATAAATTTATTTTTTGTCATACCAATTATAAGTATATTACGTCTGCGGAGTTACGCTAACTATTTTAATTTGACCCTGTATTTTCTTATGGTAAGACTTGTGACCATTTTAAAACAAGGATTCTTGAAAACAGTGGCTAAGTATATCCATCTAGTAATCACGGAAACCGGTAAACGATATTGAATAAAGTTATTTAAGGCTTCTACAGACCATCGCGACTCGCGACGCGACACAAAAGCACCGAATGTCGCGCGACACGCGGGGCCTTTGTGACGCGCCATTATGTAGAAGCCTTTATTAATTAATACCGGTACCTAGTTTTTATTTTATTTTACGTTGCCCCTACACTAGGAATTTCTCCTGTATTGTGGGTGCGTTTACAAACATATAAACTCACATACACAAACAGCCAGACCCGGAACAACTACTTGTAGGTCATAAAAATATTTGTTCCGTGCGGGAATCGAACTCGAGACACGCAGCGCAGCAGTCAATCACTTAACCACTGCGCCAACCGTGTCGTCAATATTAGCCATTACATTGCACCAGGATTTATAGCCTTCTGTACTCAACACGGTAATTATTTAGTTAAACATAAAATATTCTCCCTGCCGCACACCATCGCCAAATCCTTGTGAAGAGTGCCTTATGGTAAGTCGACATTACTATTGAAACTATTGTGAAAGAATGTAATATTACAGAACATTGTTCCTAATCATTGGTTAGGAATTAATTTATTGCTTTGACCAGTATTGCGAAAATAATAGGGTTTGCGGTGCCTAAATCGGCTAGGTCTTTCTTATGTGTGCTTGTTAACAATCTGTCCACATTATGTTAATGTAATTGCTCTAAAATAACGTTGTTTCTAGTTCAGTCCAAAGTTGTTTTAATAAAGTAATTCCATTAACTACAGATTGAATTATCCGTTTCCAATCAAAGCGAAATTAACATTAATTGATTTCTGGCTAAATGAGATGTATACAAAAAAGCCTATCCAGATGGACCATGGTCTAATTTTCATCTAATTAATCAATTTCTCTCAACTCTAAATATAGCCAAGCGTAGGTTTTAGCAAATTAATCTCTCATTCTCACGATTCGCTCAAAACCCGAAAGATTTTGAAGGAGTCTTGTCCTCAATCACACCGGCAATTCGTCAGATTCGCCACACTCCCAAATTGGTTGCATTCGTCATTCGTTACGGTGTAAATGCTCACTTTACTCGATTGGCGGATATTCAAATAAGTGGTACAAACCTTAGGAAAGGTACTCTCTCTTTGGAGTCAGAACACGGGGTCACTATGATAACTTAGGTCTTAGCGTCGAGAGCGAAGACTTGAAATATGGCCTGAGAATCGCAGTGTTTAGAGTTATAAGTATCACCATAATTTTGAATTTATTTGATTTATTAAGTTAAAATTCATTCTGCTGTGTTGGTACAGTTTTCTGTTTCTACCACTCTAAATTAACATTCGTGACTGTTCTATTATCAATTGGTAGGGAAAGATTTAAGGGTGCCACGATTATTAAATCTGTAGCTCTCTATCATTTATTACCTTCTCTTACTTTTAGATCAACGTCATTTCGTTCCCGTTTCAATAATTGCTTTACAAACAACTGTAATTACTTTCAACTAAAATTCAAACTTAATCCAATTACCTTGTTGCTGATGCAGACTCTTTCGCTCCATCTCCTTATCAACCTCATCTATAATCATGATCATTGATCCTCTCTATTACACACGCATTTCATTCTCTCAAGCGAGGCGGCCTTGCCCCCCGTTTCCGTGCCCTCGGGCTATACTTTCACTAACAGTGCCTCCCTCTTCACATGAAAGCCATTTCTAGGTATCATTTCATACATTCGAAAACACTTATGTTGTTAATCTTCATTGTTGCTAAATTCTTGTGTTTTTAGACCGCTTTTAGTTAAAAAGTGTCAGTTTTAATTGGCTTTTTGTTTATCTTATTTGATGCCATTTGGAGAAAGCCTACGTTGATTTAAAGACGCGATGGTTTTCTTAGTTAGACGCCTATGTGAGCGGAAACGCCGGAGGGGACGCCCTAGGAGGACTTAGTGACCCTATTGGTGATGATCTTCAGAAAGGTCAGGTGCATGCAACCGTGCGTGACCAGATGTATGAACGTAAACGAAGCAAAAGGGGTATGCAAGGATCGTAGCAGGTGGCGGTCTGCATTTTCTGCCTACCCCTATGGGTAGAAGGCATGAGTATTGAGTATGTATAAGTTATTACTGCTATCGTTTCATTTCTCAGCTTTCTGGTTCCATGATAATATTATCGTATTGTAAAAGCGTTTCCGCCGTCCGGTATCAACGTCACTAATTAAACAGCTATTAAAAACTTTGCGTCAATTGAAAATGAAAATAAAATAATGTAAGTCATACTTAAATAAAATTAACATTAGATCACTTTATTTGACTCTTGATATAAAGGCTGATTTACATTAATCTAGTATTTTCCACCCAGCGCTGGAATCCAGTGACACTGGGTCCAATGTAAACAATTCAGTCCAGCCCAGTAAACAAGCAGCGACTAATTTCGATCCAGTGCTAGTGGGTTCAAACGCTGACCCTGATCTGAAATACTTCTTCTTCTCGAATCGATGATACAACTACTTGTTACCTAGACTACTTTGGCCCAGTAGGTGGCAACGTTGGCTTCAATTGCGGTCTTTACGTCCTGGCATGTGCAGGAGTAGAGACACTTTAGACAGTCCAACAAGTTGGCTATCGTCTGGTCGGGAGCACCACACTGGGTGTCGGAAAGACCTATAATCACCCATTTTGCTAGATTTCGCAGCGCCCTACTTGGATGTGCAATCTATTGAGTGCTTTCCGTATGGGTCACTGTAGGTAACGTCCGAATGGCAGATGTTCGTAGGGTTTATGAAAGTCGGGTGGCGGTGATTTCCTATGGGCAGCGGAGAAAGCTCGTACGATCTACCCAGATCTACCCGGGGCTGTTGTGTATTCGTAGAGGCGATGTCGAGAATCGGATTCATCGTTTTGTCTCTCAAGCGCGCATGCGACATCCCTACGTACAACAGGTGACATACTGGATCAATGTATTTTGATCATATTATTAATGGACAACGTGTTAGTTACTGAAGATTTTTTGTCTTTGCTCCTACAAGTAAAAAAAAAGAAATCAAAGAAAAACTTAGTTGTAACATACCGGGCATTACAGGTAGTTTTATAGCTAAAGGGCCAGACGCCAGGGAATTAGTACTTAACAGAATTGACTTTGTTGCTAATAAGAAACCGAAAAGGAACAAGACTGATATTGCATTGATGGCGCTGCAACTCCAGAAAGATAACGTCGAAATAATGGATACGAAGCAGCTGTCGAACGCTTTCCGCAGCACTGGAGCGCCTCTAGATGAAGATCTTATTGAAGCGTTGGCTATCGCTTTTCCGGGACCAGGTCCAAAGAATGGTAAAGTCAAAACTATGGATGTCAACCTGCTGGTGCACTATATCAAACGAAAATGGCCAGACAGACAGCTACCCCCCCACTCCTCCTCCTGAATTGCAACCACCACCACCCAAAAAAGAAAATGGTAATTGGAAAGGGAAAAACTGAATTAATAACAGTTATTTTAATGCTTTATAAATAATTTTAATATAATAATCATAGTTTACTCTACATTAGTGTATTTTGTTGGAATTATTTTTTTTTTTACATTTAGCATAAACAATAATTTCGTGTATTTATTTTTTAAGTAGTAGGTACATAATTTTAAAATGTTAAGGCTTCTACTTACTGACGTGCCATGTCGCGCGACGCTTCACCGGTAGAACAATTTCTATGAAAACGTCAAGGAAATTGTTCTACCGGTGTCGCGTCGCGCGACAAATCGCGCCAGTATGTAGAAGCCTTCATGATTAATGCGAACTGGTAAGTTTTACTTAGTTTAGATTTATTTTTGTAACTATTGTCTTTATAATTTATAAATTTAATAGGTATATCTTTTCTCATGGGGAAGACAGACTACAGAATTAACTAATAATTAATCGTAAGTAAACTTATGAATACTTACGTTTAATGTAATTTCTATTCTTATTTGGGATAAACTTTTAGATTAGAATTTATTTTAGAGTAGTGTAGGTAAGTAACGATTAAATGTTATAAGGTTTGATATTGTTTATTTTAATTCTGTTCTTCAATAATAAATAAATGGGTGATTTACATCGTGGATATGAAGCGGCGCGTGAATCGTGGCCATCGTCTCTCGTCACGGGACCTACGGCCGTGTGATCATAGCTGTGACAATATCTAAGTTTACAATGGAGATCTGCATAGCATGTGACTAAAAGAGTCATGCGTATATAACTGTTGATGTATGGAGAGGGAAGGCCAAAGAAAATATGGATGGATCGTCTGGGGAATGATAGCGTGGCGGTTGACAGGGGAGAACGGAAGAAGGAAGAAAAAAAACCGGCCATGTGCGAGTCGGACTCGCGCACGAAGGGTTCCGATAGACCCTTAAATATTTGTTTTATTTTAATTTAATTATTTATTTTTAAAGTGAATATATAACTAAAGATTCCGTGAATATTTCAAGCGTCTACCTGATGCCGTTATCAATATCGAGCAAAAACGAGCAAAAAATCACGTTTGTTGTATGGAAGCCCCCTTTAATTATTTATTATTCTGTTTTTTAGTATTTGTTGTTATAGCGGAAACAGACATACATCATCCGTGAAAATTTCAACTGTAACTATCACGGTTCATGAGATACAGCCTGGTGACAGACGGACAGACAGACAGACGGCGGGCGGAGCCTTAGTAATAGGGTTCCCGTTTTACCCCTTGGGTACGGAAACCTAAAAATTTCTATCGATAAAATATCGAATAGATAATTTTTCCGTCGATAAAATTAAGCTTAGTTTCCCTCATTTCGTTATGTCCACATTATCAAGACACACTGTATTGCGTTGGTGGCAGACAAATGGCAGCTGTACGTAATAAACAGTTGGTATTGTATCCAAGTTTTTGCTTTTAAAGGCATCCTTAAGGCTCGTACAGACTGGTGCGATATCGCGGGTGATCACAATTTCTTTGTCAGTGCCTGTCGGCCCGCGATATCGCGTGAGTCTGTAAGAGCCTTTATGCCTACGGAATAGACGTCAAAATCGGTTGAACGGACTGTGAAAAAGGTTTATTTAAACTTCTAATCGTATTTGAAATGGAGTATAAGTGTAATCAGGATAAAAATAGAGAAAATAAATGACGAAATTTGATAAAAAATATTAATAACATTTCAAGATTGGTCATTCATATTACAATTGTTTAGTATTATTAATAACATTTCATATTTGTTGACTATTGGAGGCAAGAAACATAGTTACATACTTAGTTATTTTGCGGTGGTTAAATTTGATCTTGTTAGAATTGCAGTTTTGTATGGAACAGCTGATGTTTTTTTTTTATATTTCAGAATTGTTCCCTTAGTGAAGCTTGTTCATTTTCATGATTAGGTACCTACTAGACTCACTAAAGTATGTCCCTTCTTTTAAATAAACACTTAGGACGTGAAACAATAAAATTCAAGCGTCAAGTACCCAAAAAAATAATCATTATTTATGTAACGCACGATATCCCAACGATTGTCAACCGTTCGTGCTAAAATTGTGAAAAAATTATGTAATTTCTGTACTTACATTGTTTTTTTTTATTTTATTTTTTTTGTTTCTTCAAGGTGTGTCTATCGCTTAATATTGTGAACTTGGCTTGTATGTTGGCTTGTGTTAATTGGTTGAACAGTATAACGAATGTAAATAGACCAAAAAATAAATACTTAAATAAAATAAAAAATAAAGGAAATACCTTAAATCATGAAGCTATAAGTAGCTTGTGATTAACATTATACAAATTGCCGCAGGAGCATGGAGCCGCGCACGCCGGCGGCTGCGCGGGCGCTCGGTAGCGTGCGTCACGCAACCTGGACTTGTCCGCTTTATTATTATTTATTGCTTTCAAATAATCTCCGACTAGATAATGCTATACAAAATGCCGCTGCACAGCATTCCTGCTGTAATGTGTGATTCTGAGTGAAATGTTCAACGATTCGTGCTGAAGCTCTCATATTGTGATGTCCTCTGATACCCGTAGATCTTATCAGTAAGGGTTGTCGGCAGATATGGGCGTGTTTCCTTCGTTCCCGTTTTGGGTGGGATGTCTCCATGTATAGGGGGAATAAAGTGCTTACCTGTACCTATGCTCGATAAGATCTGGCATGACATAAATGTTTTTAGTTTTTACACATTATCGTTTTATTATTAGGTATAATGCGCATTGCTAGCTGTGCTTTATAAATAAGCGGTGTACTCCATTCTTTGAGGTAAAAACAATGTTGATTATGAAAGAAAACTGGGCATTGGGAAACTGGCTCTATGAAAATGTGCTATCTTTAGGGATGTATCCATTAAATCGTATCATGTTTTAATTCTTATTCTTAAATATTGGGAACCCTAACCCATAACATTGATCCCATTACGAAGTAAATTTTCTGCACCGCATTATCAAAGGCTGTAATCAAAACCCGAAGAATTTGCACCGACATGCGGAACCCTGATTTAAATCAGCTCTATTTATGATGTGCACTAAAAGACTATCATCTTTAGGAATCTAGCAACTGAGTCTGGAGAAAAATGATTAGATGCCTTTCACTGGATTTCCGTGGACCTCCATCTTTCTTGTGTGCTGAGTACGGTCCAGGTACCTGTTAGCCAAGCCCTCCACTTTGCAAAGGCATAAAGTGAGCTTAAAGAATCTAACGTGGCAATTTTTTATGGTCAAATCAAAGCATATAAAATCCATGGACTAAATATATGGTGTGATAAAACGTTGACTGCCATTATGCCCTTGTTTATGAAGATGTTTGGCTCCGTTTGGTGCCGGACGTAAAAAATAGCATCATCCCATTTCTTTCCGTGGGTGTCGTAAAAGGCGACTAAGGGACTTACTAGAGGATGGGTGTTAAAATGCATCGTTCTCTATGCATTTTAACACCATACTGCGGTGGCCAACCCACCTGCCAAGCGTGGCGATTATGGCA
Organism: Tiliacea aurago; assembly: GCA_948098905.1. NCBI lineage: Eukaryota > Metazoa > Arthropoda > Insecta > Lepidoptera > Noctuidae > Tiliacea > Tiliacea aurago. Next base: position 25,199,640 of record OX402585.1, read on the forward strand.
ACCCCCCCTTTTGGAGGAGGCCTATGTCGAGCAGTGGACGTCTTTCGGCTGGAAAAATGATGAAGATTTTTGATACCATGTGATTTTAGGGTTGTTCCCTTAGCGTAAATTGTTCATAACGAAGAGGATCTACAATAACCCGTTGTCAGGTTTTCAGTTATGTCCAGCATACCTTATACATATAAAGGGTTATTTTTAAAACGTCAATAACCTCTTAAGGGGTCATTGTTCTCATCATTATGAACAACTTTTACTATGGGACCAAACCTGAAATCGCGAAAAAAAAATTTGCTGTTCCCTACATTTTAACGAATTATTCGAACATAAATGTAGGGAAGCCTTTGAGTATTTATACTCGGAACAGCTGGTTTTTTTTCGCGTTTACAGTTTTGGTCCCACAGTAAAAGTTGTTCATAATGATGAGTACAATGGCCCCTTAAGAAGTTATTGACGTTTTAAAAATAACCCTGTATATCTGCAAGTAAGAAGACGATGACCAGCCAGAACTGTCTTAAACACTCTCCTATCATTCTTATCTAATGCTCGTCAGAACTTCTCTAATATTTACCATTTTTTGTTGCAGGTAACTTTCGCTGCTAGATAGAAAGTGCAGTATTGTTGACACAAGCACTGGTAAGACCCGTCTGACTAAGATGAAGTAAGTCTATGGTGACAATATCTGCAGTTTGATCTTCAGTATTGCACCATTTTGAAACCGTTTTTGCATCTAGTGCATGTTTACGAGATCAGTTATCGAAATAGCGCTATGTTGTGGAACTGGTGTTTTTTATCTTAATCAGCCTATAACATTCCCACTGCTGGGACACAGGTCTCCTGTCTGTGAGAGGGAGTGGGCCGTAATCCACTGGTGGCAATGGTTCTAGAACATGCCGGTTTCCTCACGATGTTTTCCTTCACCGTTTTGAGAGCAGTGGTGGGGCACCACTGCTGTGGTGTATGTTAGTAGGTGTTAAATACTACTTTTTTATACCACGGAGTAAGCAAATGTTATAATTGAAATTACTGGAACCTTATAGGTGTCATTGTACTCATAAATGATGAGCAACTGAACAACTAATTTGACTCTGGGACAAACCCTGAAAGCGCGAAAAAAAACAGCTGCTACCTATACTTTCACGCTGCAAACATATGACAGCAACAGATTCTTCGCGATTTCAGGGTTGGTCCTAAAAGTTGTTGATGAGTACTCATCAGTCATTGCCAATTATACTTTGATAACGTTCGTGAGAGTTCGTGAGACTATTTCCAGTACACCAATATTAACGGCTTCTTTAGGTACTTACAAATCAATCATCACTACTACTTGAGCGTTCCATTGATAATGGCATTGTATCATGCATGAAACAGGTAATTAAATTATGCAACCATCCTTTTGATACCATCGATTTATTAGATCAGCACTTTTTAACGAACTCACATTTTGTATTTTGTTTTTTCTGTCACTTCGATCCTCCTACCCCTTGAAATATACTTTTCTATGCACTCCCATTCACGGTTTCTAATTAAAAGTATTAATTAATAAGATAAAAAATAAGTTGACGCCCCTAATCACTTGGTTATCATCTCCTATGAATATTTATGAAACTTAAGTACCTACTTGTAAAGATATTCTTCTACAAAGATTTATTGACCCTCCGCCACAGCCTCCGAGATTTTATTAACTTTTTAATTAAACATTTAATTGGTCCTATTAAGTGTTATCTCACAATAGTTAAGATAGTAATATAATTAATTGAATTTTGATAAGAACGGTGGTGGTGATACTAATATTAAAAAATCGTTATTGTTACCTAAAACCCGGCCAAGTGCGAGTTGGACCCGCCACGAAAGGCGGCCACAGTACAATATTTAGCAAAAAAACGCCGAAAATAAACACGTTTCTTGTATGGAGACCCCCTTATTATATTTGTTGTTAAACGGCAATAGGCATATCTGTGAAAAATTCAATTGTCTACCTATTACGGTTCATAAGATATTGACAGACAGACAGACGGATGAAAGGACGGACAGGCGGACAGCGGAGGCTTAGTAATAAGGTTCCGTGTAGGGCACCCTTCGGGTACGGAACCCTAAAAAGCATAAGGTAGCATTTAGCTATCCAAATAGTAACAATGTTCTGAACTGTTTATATAGATGGCTTTATGCCATTATTTGGCCATTAACATTAACCTATTACAGGAATGCGCAGTGTCATCTGGTCAACATTAGCATACTTTGACGCCGGTAGCACACCTCCGCCACGAAACCATAGCAGCGAAACCGCAGTAGTTCAATTCAACTACCTCGCGTCATGTTACGCTACTCGAATCGGATTCGAATAGCGGAACATGACGCGAGCCAGTTGAATTGAACTACTGCGGTTTCGCTGCTACGATTTCGCGGCGGAGGTGTGCTATCGGCGTGGATGAAAATCTGAACTTTTTAGAGCAGGTTTTTCAATAGTCACATAACTTTTATCTGAAGATAAAATAATACAGTTTGGCATAAAGCTGTCAAACCGCAATATTATATTTAAACCTCAGATAAAAGTAATTTGACTATTGAAAACTCCGCCGTCCTAACTATTAAATTAACGGTCCCCACCAATTTGTTCCATATTTCGCAAAGGACATTTCGGATCACAATCCTTCCTGGACTTTGCCATAAACTGGTCCAAATCCCCAGAACTGCCTTTACTTCTGCTGCCAGCCAGCAATCCAGGTCCACCAAACAATGACCTACTTGAAATCGTCTAAAATTTAGAGCACGTCTCCTTCACCGCGATATGTTGATTGACTCCTTCAACACTAGACAATGTTGACTGAGCGCTGATCACATCCAGGGCTTTGCCAAAAACTTGACCAATGATACAGACATGCCACAACTTTTGCTGCCATTCAGGAATTTCAGGGTCCACCAAACAATCACCTACCCACTTGAAGACTTCTACAATTTAGTGCACGTCTCCTTCACCTGTATATTATTTTGATTGCGCCTAGGATTGTCGGTATGAATTGAAAGTAACGCGTCAATTTGTTCACCTATCATTACTTGCGAACTGTATCAGCAGTTCATCCATTTTATTCAGGGTTGCCGTTTGTATCTTTATATTTATGATTTTTTGAAAATATTTTTTGTTTTTTCACACATAGTGGTTATTATAGTTTTATCAATGTCTCATCCTTTCAAATCTTACTCTTTGAGTAATCTTCGCCGTTAATTTTCTCTATTATTTATGTCTTGTACTTTTCTTAGGGTCTTCGTTAATTTGCTTGATGGAACTATTATAATTAATTGCTACTTCATTTCACCATAAGTGAAACTTTAGACAGCCTAGCCCATTGCAGTTCACTACAGGATACGATGAGTTCCGTGTGGTGCCGGACGTAAAGAATAGCACCATCCCATTTCTTTCCGTGGGTGTCGTAAAAGGCGACTAAGGGACTTACTAGAGAATGGGCAGCAGTGTTCTCTATGCATTTTTGAAACCATATTGTGATCGCCAACCCTCCTGCCAAGCGTGGCGATTATGGCAAACCCCCCTTTTGGGGGCGGCCTATGTCCAGCGATGGACGTCTTTCGACTGAAATGATGATGAAGATGATAGAATACGAGAGGAGATCCAGTCTGCTACAGTCTTGCTGGACATAACCAATTAAGCTTACCTCAAGAAGGAGGTATTGTCCGTTATTATCACGATATGCAAGCAGGTTGGGATCCAGGCATCCAGCCACACCTACACCCTCTACACTACCCGTCTAGTTCAATGTAATAGGATCCTAGTGGACTAGTGCTATTATAGTTTATAGACCTGGCAACCCTACCAAACTAAGTGTCAGTTTAGTGTCAGTAGAAAGTGTACCAAGTGGCGACCGTGGGCGAACACTTATTACTTATTCGACCATCGCTTTTCCACACCGAATCGTTCACACTTTTACTTTTAGCGTCGCCATCACGCCTCCATGCCTGGGGGCGACATAGCAAACTAATATCGTTTATAAAATTATAACCTAGAGGTCGATCTCGAGCGGTCGTAAAATTTATCGGAGAGTGCAGGCTTTTTATCGGAATAAATGTCATGAGACATGACAATGAACTCTCCCTGAGTTCTAATGTCAATTTTCGTTTTCGTGTTTTTCTAACTTTGCCCGCGGGCGAGTTTTTTCGCGCACTGGGTTTTTAACGCACTGCTTCGCGCCAACAGTATTTTTTATTTACGCGCTGGGATGCACTCTGTTGTATTCTCAACGCTCGGCTCAACATCGAGAGTTGTAAATCCAGTGCACCATAAAAAATTGGCGCGTTATAAATCGCCCTTGCGTATCTGCACAGCGTACCTACTGATCAAGTACAACTCGTTCACATTGACAGAGTAATAGGTAATAAATTATTTTGGTAAGTGTGTTAATGACACTTACATTATCACTTTTCCAGACGGGCAATGATATCCCACTTTAATCAATTCGAAGTCCCAAATATCCTACTTTTCACCGATTTAAATTCCCATCACGAACTACGAATCACATAAATCAACGAAAGCCCTTCGTAATATTTATTTGTATATCAATGACATAACTTCCCAGGACCAACAAAAACTCATTACATGATCCGCCATTGTTATGAAGGTAAAGTAATCGGCCATAACCCCTTATAGGACGAAAAGTAGCCCATAACCAACCCATCTTTGAACTCTTCCGCATGAATTATTCAAAAAAAGAAGGTTACCCGAAAATGCCCGAAGCGTTTTCGTAAATTGCGTGTGCGCATCATTCGGTCGCCATAAAAATTTTCATCGGATAAGAAATTGAATTTACTCTTGTAACTTGTAAAATTTTAAAGGTAGCATTTTTATGTTGATTTATTTATATTATGGGAAGGTTTTGGGTGCGTCGTGGAGGGCACTTTCCTTTTCAGCGTTAAGAAGGTAATAAGGTGGATCGATCAAGTTGTTTTTATAAATTAAGGCCTCGTTGTGGACGGAATTTAATTGGTAAGTAACCCAAAAACCAACTAAAAATTTACGAGGTATTTCTTGTTCCAAGTGTCATTGTAATTTTATTAATGCAGTATTTCCCTTAACTTTTACGTCTGTAAAAGCCAATTTGGGTTACGCAAAGTGAGTTATTTTTTCCTTTTGAAGAACTAAAAGGAAACAATATTTTCGTTAGGTTCTACATGGCGACTATCGTCACCTAGGACTGTAACTATTTATCTCTATTTAAACTCAGCTTAAAACAAAACTTAATAACATATTATTTAAGCAAACTAAGCTATAAGTTATTATGCTAGCTCTCACAGAGTAACATTACCGTAATATATTCTCCGTGCACCACACAAACGGTTTCGCAAAAGCGTTTAAAGACTTGAGCTCGAACATGCATGCGCGGTACGAAAGGGAAATGCGCCCGCGCATAAGAAAGTACGCAGTTCAAGTTTTATTATTATTTCTGATTAGTACGGAGTGTACGGACTAAAGCGAGAAATTATTGTTTGTTTAAGGTCAAATAGAAGGAGAAAAGTTATGGCCGATTGTTGTGTTGTAATGGAAAATTGGAAACAAAATTTATATTATAGTATTCACAAGAAGAGCACAATATTAGTTCTCTGTGGTTGTTTTTGTGTCTGTGAACGAACCTGCACTAAGGTAGAAATTCCAAGTGTTGGAGCAGCATAAGAAAATCTGCTAATAATAAAAGTACCTTATTTAATCTCTTAAGAAATTAGTGAATAATGAAAAATAATAACCGCAAACGTAAAAAAAAATGTGGTCTTTCCAATGATATTATATTAGTACAGATAATGTTGTGAGCGCGCAATCGTGAAGACTCGAAAACGTCCTAATTGGGACGTATTTGTTAGTCTGTCATGCCAACATTCGGTGATTGGTGGCCAGAATAATGTTTGTTTACATTCACGCGCAATTGACAACACTAGCTGTCTCTGTTTTTTTTATCAAGCCATCATTTTTACTTGTAGTATATTTAAAATTAATGAAAAGTGGATAGATGTGCTGCCGCTGCTGCGCGGAACACTTGTTTCGGTTGTTTTGTGAGTGTATAACATATCTGTTTAATATAATATCATTGGGTCTTTCTATTTCATTTCGATTGCATCGTGTGCCAGAGTACAAATATTCAAAGCATTTCCTTAACCCGATGAGCATCTTATTATGAAGAGTAACGAGAGAGTTATGAAGAGCACCGCTTACTGCATCATCAGTCATGAGGAAATACGGGGATAAAATAATGACGGACCCGCTGCGGTTAGAAAGACCAGAATTTTGTGTGTAGGTACCACCGCGAACGTTCCCAGTCGACCAGTTTTCGCCCTTATGCTCATAGTAATAAGGTTGAAAAGTGGCCGACCGGGAACTTTAGCAGTGGTACCTACTGTTGATTTTACTGCATCATTTAAATGTTTCATGTTATTTACTATAGCAAATTACTACCGCTATTATTTCTTGTAAGTGCTTGGTTGTGTTGTAAGACAACTAGGTAAAATAAATATTAGCGATTGAATCAGCTTATTACTCCATTTTTAAATGCTCTTAGAAACTGAGTATAAAATTCAATGTTCAAAGTGAATTACAAAATAACGTCCACAAAAATAAAGACTCGTGCAGTCTGGCACGATATCGCAGGTAGCGCGACACTTTCCATTAAGTTTTCATAAAACAATTGTAGTGTCGCGTCGCGCCTTGTCTGCTGGAGCCTTAACCTATAAGTAGATATCATTTATTTGCATTAAAACATACTCACACCTTCAATAACACCATACAACACTTCAAAATTAGCACCTCAGCGCACAAGCCCACAATTCTCACCCGTATGTTTACACTCAAATCTGGGACACCTGCTCAGAGTGGCCAGTTGACCCCAAGAAGACCCACATCGCTGCCCATACCATTATTATTAATAGTTATGATATTATTTATACCTCGTTATGCGTGTGTTCAACATTTAATGTTGTAAGCCAACGTTGGTCATATTTTGTGTTAATCCTGATTGGTAGGTCGTCGAAGTTATAAAAGTATTTGTGTTTTTTAAAGCTTGATGACAGCTTTCTTTGTGGTTATGTTAATTTTATAGGCTTGACATCTTCAAGAATAAAATAAAGTTAATTTTGGGATTATTTACCAAATTACTTCACCGACTTGACAATGGATTTGTTTGAATAGTAATCGGTCAATCTTAATAAAATAAAGTAAAGAGCCTTTTTTTCCCGTGAGAAATCCTCTTAGATACCCTCCGTCTGGGGTGAACGGAGGGTTATGTCGGACTCCTACATCTCCTACCGACTAAAACCCCACTGTTCCTTCTACCATGAGTCGGGGGCCCGGCAGATACTTATACATTTACCGCACCCCCAAAAGAAAAGGGAGTTTATATACCGCGCCGTCGACGTGCGTATAATTTTCGACGCAAACGCGCGTGGTCGCGCGTTACTTCGAAAGGGCGTATAAAAACGCCGTGTGCATAGTTTCTAAGTAAAACTTATCTCTTCCTCGCACTAAAAGTCCAAATTAAGTAGCAACAATATTTTCACAAGTTATATGATGCAGGAGTTTCTGAAATAATAACTCTTACTACTGACTGTAACCCAAGCTTAAGGCTCGTATAGACTGGTGCGATATCGCGGGCTCAACGCGACACTAGTAGCACAATTTCTTGTCGGTGCCTGTCGCGCCCGAGATATCGCACCAGTCTGTACGAGCCTTTACCCTTTCCAATATAAGTTGGAACATCTATAATGAAACTAAATTCAAAAGGTAGATTGCTATAGCCCGATTCAAAACGTATGGTGGCTCGGAACATGAGGCGAGCCGCTGCGCAGTAACGAATTCATGTGTCAGCGGGGTGAGAGGTGGGGAGTAGCGGACTTCAGACCCGCCATAAATTGTGACACGTACTATTTATACTAAGTTACGCTGCACTAGTATTTCATACGCACGGACAGGTGGCAATTCCTGTCACCTTCTTAGAACACATACGTTACATTTTATTATTAAAACCACTATATTCTCCCAAGTTATTTATACCCACTTGGGGGATTCTGTCGTTTCCATATGTCTTTGTTGAGAAAAAATTGTGTCCGACCGAAACAAGGTTTTTAGCCGAAACCGTAACCGAATCTTCGGCTCCTTTCTAGATTCCTTACGAAGTTACGTAAAAGAGATTTAAATCCACAGTATTTTTGTGACGTAGGTGTTTAACCGCAATTATCGGATTATTTGAGGTTAAAACCTACGCAAAACGACTCAACCCTCGATCAGGATCAAGGGTTGATTTCCGGGCTACTTAACCGAAATCAGATTTTTTGGCCGAAACTGGCCGAAACCGAAACCGAACATTAAGAAAAAGTATCGAAGGGTTGCGTACCTAAGCCACGTCTAGTGACAGGTTAGCAAAGAGTTGAAGATACGGCCGCCCTAAGTAAACACTTGGTGGAGAATTCTTTCAATCTGGCTTACTTTCATTGCAATATGACGATGATAATACTCACATACCCTCTCACCCTCTTAATACTACACAAACACAAAGACAAACACAAAATACATAACACCCACACGGGCCACACCCTCATGCACCTTGAACTCCACTACTTCATACAATTCATATAAATTTAAGTTTTTTTTTTTTTACTCTCTTCCAACAAATACTTTGCCCATATAACAGAAAAATTTAACTTTCGGCATTTTCTATAATAATATTTTTGATGATATTTTAGCCTCTAGGGGACACCAGGGAGTCCCCCTGGTGTCCTGAAATACAAGTCACGGCTTTAGGCACCAGTCTCCCACAAATGAACATTGCCCTATACATCATATTTTTTTTCCATTTTTAAGTTAGGTATAGTTAAGAAAACAATAAACATTTTTATTTCATTTATTTTTATACATATATACATTGAGAGCAATTTGTTAAGTAGGAGATTAGTCGCTCGCAACCACTTATTTGTTGTGCTCCTTTGTGAAAAGAGATCAATGCAATACAAATTTTAACTAGTCCCCTAAATCCAACCTAAAAACCGTTTCAATATAAAGTAAAAGTACTCTAATGACAAACCCACATTCCTCACCAACAGTCCTATAACCAATGGTTTAAAAAACGCCGTGGTAACGTTCACACGGTCAACAATACGTACGGTATCAACTCGGCGACTCAATCGGAACTAATAAATTGAGATATTTTTCTTGGTACGCCATCGATCACTTGGCCAATTTGCAATTACTGCCCGCTATGGCCATGGTGGTACTATGTTAGTGATGCGGTACACGGTACAACATAAAAGTATATTAATACATGATTCTCATGTAATTAATATGACTTTTAACTGACTGAACCTAATGTATAGAAATATTAAATTGCATTCGTTATTCAAAATTAAATTATAGGAACGGTTGAATGAAAATAATTTCTTTAATAATGAACATAAATTATAATGTTTTTAAATTCAAATTTGTATAATCGTTTAAGTTTGCATGCTTTAATTTTAAGCAAAACATTTATAATCTCATTTTCTATAATAACACCTAGGCATATACTACATTAGTTTTTCTAATGTTGCATACCATGTTTTAAGCAAATACATTATCTTATCTTATCTTAATTATCTTATCTTAAAAAACGTTAAAGGCTTGTCCAGACTCGTGCGATATCGCGGGCGCGACGCGCGCGACTGTTTATTTGTCAGAAAATAATAGGCCCGTTATGACATTTAACTTGAATCGATTTATCGTGAGTATCGAGTACCGAGTCGTATGCTACTGTTACTTCACTAGTTACGTCGCGATGGTCAATCGATTCAAGTTAAATGTCAAAACGGGCCTATTATTTTTAACAACTTTAGTAGCATAATTTCTTTGTCGGTGCCTGTCGCGCCCGTGATATTGCACCAGTCTGTCCGAGCCTTAACTGTATTAGATATAAGTAATGTCGTTTTTATCTTGGACATACCTGATATCGGTGATGGAAAACATCGTGAGGAAACCTGGACTTATAGTTATTAATATAAGACTGAAATCGCCAACCCGTTTTAAGCCAAGTGTGGTGATCAATGCTCGTGCCTTCTGTGTATAAGAAGAGGACTTTATAATTATAATAATAGGCTGGCAAGTATTATTATAATATCTCTTTACACAGTGTCCTGTATTTGGCGTTGTTTAATATTCAACATTCGTACATACGGACCATAAAACTTATGAATAGTGCATAAACTGACGATGCGATGTCAACTCCAGCAACTTTCTCGCGATCAATGTTATGACTGGAATATTAATAATGTTCTCTATTACATACTTAGAAAGGTTATGAACAGTCTTACCACCACAGGGCAGTAATCACAATAACTTCATTCCCTTTTCACACATTTCCCAAACTCCACAATTTTGCCAACACTATACACGTAAAATAAATGTTGGTTCATGGTCCCCAGCCCTAAGAACATGCAGGTCGGCGCCCGCGCAGATATATTACCGACACGGCAAGAATATGATTAGTGTATTGTGTTCCTGTTTATTTATTTACAAACTACTTCGTGAAGGATTGGGTTTGCTAACTGACACTCTGTTTTTCTAGGTATCACAGTCTGTATATCTAGGTAGAAATATTGCTGAGAAAGGATGCTTTGACGTTTTGTTGAAATATTTTAATAGAATTTATTTTGCTGGTTCGCTTTGGTTTGAGTGAGGATACTGATATTTTATGTTGTTTTTTATTTGAGTGAGTACCTTGAAACATCGTATTAACAATAAGGAATGCAACTAAATTAAATATAAATATGAAGTATTGCTAAATTTTGGCGGTGAAAGTTTATTCTATAACGGTAAGGAAAACTGATTTTTCGTACTACTTGCTCAAAAAAGTGACATTCTATTCCACAAAAAGCGAACATAACAATAGTCATTTTTAATCTGTTAAAAACAGGGAAGAAAATTGTACTGAATTTCATTCATCCTCTAGGGAGAATGTGATTTAAATTTGGAATACTTACCGAAATTTATATTGAACTACATCTGTGTTTATACCATTGAGTTTGTATATAAAGTATTAAGGCCCGCGACACGCGACACGCGGGGCCTTTGTGCCGTGTCGCGTCGCGCGACAAGTCGCGCTGGTATGTAGAAGCCTTTATACATCTTTTTGAAAAAGGAATACGCATTTATTATGCATTTATGATTATTAAATAAAAATCCGACGAGGCCGTATGAGCTTGATGCCTTTGTTTTTCGACAAAAAAATAAGTGTAGTAGTAAACCTCGGGAGTAAACCTCGAGTCCTTCGTTACGCTCGCGATTTAAATCGTCATCCGCGACAGAAGACACTGCTTTATCCCCTTGGTTAATAATCTACTATTTCGAGGATTTTTTCCGTTTTCAACTTTATTGATTAACTTATGTATGAATCTCATTTACTCCTTATCGGAATCCTTTAGTCAAGTTTAACTTTTGTTTCTGTAGTAACCTTACCTAAAACATTTTGCCATAGGTACTCAAAGCATTCCACAAATTCCTAATTAATATTAACATTTAACCTTCTATGAATGTATCGCACCCGTTGAAGTTCAAAATAAACGTAAATTGCAAACTTAACTGAGACTTCAAACTAAATTCTATACATTCCAAGTTACTGGCAACTAAAAGGCAAGCTAAGTTTGTTTACCAGTTAACCTAATCAAAGCTTACAGAACCAAGATTAATACTAAATACCACTAACTTAGGTGCTTAACCTACCTCAATTTAAGCTCTTTTAAATTCTCGAGGGTATAACATAAAACCTAACGGAACATAAAATTCATCTGTAAGTCGGAGATCTCCTCCATTACGCCGGCGCGGGCGCGGCGGTTGATTGCGTATCGCGACGATTAGGTGCGCGAGCGCACGACACAAAGGCACCGCCGCGCGCGCCGCGAACGCGGAACCTAATCCCGGATTAGGCCGGGATCATTTCAAGTTTCCCGGGACACGTCCGTCCCACGGGACCCTGTTCCGGGGTAATCTCGGTTATTGAAAGCAATCTCATTTTATAGAATAACTAACTGTAGAAGTATGAGATTTTATTGGTTAGATTTCCATAAGTAGTAACTGGTCAGGTATTTATTTACGTAGAATAGAATACTCTTTATTATGTACACCATAAAAGTTACAGATATAAATGTTTAAATACACGATACGTTTACGTAGTTATATGGGATTCTTTAGTATTCATTTGATTGTACTTATTTGAATACGTAAGTTTATCGTCCTTACATAACTTAGAACTTAATCTAGTTCAGAAGCTAATTCTAAAAGTTTCATATAGCCTGCCTCGTTGGTCTAGTGGTAGCAAGCGGTACTGCTGAGTTTGTGGTCCTGGGTACGATTCCCAGGTCCGGAAAAAAGTTATTGGGTTTTTCCATCTGGAGTTTCTCAGTAGTAGCCCGGAGTCTGGATTTTTGTGCCCAGTTGATGGATAGGCTCGCCATTTCTCGGGTCTCGACAATTCTCGAACTCGATTTCTCGGGACTACCCGGGAAACCGAGAAATTTTCATTTATGTTTAATTTTAATGTTTAAATAAAGAAAAACGTCGTTGATACACATACCGCCTTATTACAAAACAAGATCAGTCTGTGTTTTGACATGGCCTAAACCATGCAGCCAGTTTTTGTAATAAGAACGTAACAGTGATTGAAATACCGTTCTTTATACAAAACTGGAAACATAGTTCGGTACTAAGTTGTCAGTTTTGTGTTTAGGAACTGTACCATAGTCGGAATAAAGTTCAAATTCAATAATGCCTCCATATTTTAAACCTGGGTCTGAAGATAAATCTTGTTTTGTAATAAGGGGGATGATGTTTACAAATTGGACAATAATCATCAAAATGTCTATAAAAATCAATTACAGTATTTTTCGTCTTTTCATTGAATATAATCAAAATCTACTTTTTTATAAACTTAAAATACTTTCTGCTCTCTGATAAACTCTGATTAAATATAAAAATGACCAAATAAAAAAAAAACTTTTTTATTAAATAAAAAGGAACTCAACTATAATATTATTAATCCTAATAATCAGCCTTTAACGTTCCCACTCTGGGACACAGGCCTCCTCTCTGTGAGAGGGAGTGGGCTGTAATCCGCCACGCCGCCGCCGCCCAGTGCGGGTTGCATGGTATTAATAAATATATTATGTGTATATTCATTACCACTATTTTTGGCAACTGTGTGTTAATTTAACCTGTGCTTGAACTAGTAATCACTAACAACTTTGTAACTTGTACATTTGTTCACATTTATGGAACAAATCTCTTTTGGAACATAACTTATATAAGTAAATTTGAATTTGGCGGGCTACCTTCTGTCGGCCACTGCTGGATATTTGCTGCCCTGGAATTAAGGCGATACCAAAATAAATTGGGGACCAAATCGTAACCATTTATTTCACTACAGCTTATATGAATTAAATTTTTGGATATATGTTTATTGACTATTTGAGTAATGCTCTGACTGAAGGAAAATGCAATTGGTTCAATCTCCTCGATAGAATTTAATTCCGAAAAAACCTCTACTTTTTTTTATTTTTTTTTCTGTAATTCCAAAATCCTAAGTAATTTCATTGCAAAATTGCATTCAGAATGTGCGTATTACGTAATTGAAAACTGGCTGAACATATTTTTGATACTTAACTTAATTTATTTTTAAACAATTTTTATTTGATTTGGCGCTCTTACGTTGTTTTATTTTGGTTCCAGCGCTTTTTTGCGCTCTCTTTTTTCGCATGCCCGCCCGCCCAGTTCGCTATGATGTATTTTTAAGGTATTATCTTAAGGCTCGTACAGACTGGCGCGATATCGCAGGCGCCCGACAGTTTCCATAAAGTTTTCATAGAAGTTGTGCTACTAATGTCGCGTCGCGCCTGTCTGCAGGAGCCTTTTAGGAACGGCCGTATTCGTCACGCTATAAAGGTGTAATAGCCAGAGGATATGGTGTAACTTTAGCTGGACTATAACTTCAAACAATAAGATTTCTTTTCAGAATCCTTTTAAAGTTATGTCTTGGAATCCACTCTTTGGAGAAGAACGGATAAGAAACTCCATGGTTGCTCTTTTTTCATCAAGTTATCATTTAAAAAGCGTCTGCTATATGCGACAAAAGACATTTAAAAATAAACAGTATAGTAAATAAGGTGTCTGCCACTAAAGGTTTCTACAGACCGGCGCGACTCGCGACGCGACATAAAGGCACCGCTCGTCGCGCGGCACGCGGGGCCTTTGTGTCGCGCCGGTCTGTAGAAGCCTTAACACAAATAATAAACCGCACATTACTCGATATTTCATCTTCAAACAAAAACTCCCATTCAGAGGCAAATAAAGGCATTAAACTCTAACCAGCCGACGAGGTCAAATATTGATTCAGCACACGAACAATTAAGGTTCAACAATGCAGCGGTATTGCTGTATACGGGACGCCATTAAATTTAATTACCGCTGCGCGCGAGTTTCGGATGCGCGATGGCTTGCGCAAGCGCAGGTGCGCGTAAATGTCAGGTGGCGCGCGTGCGCGTAACATACACTGTTGCCTTATGGTAGTGCAGGTCGATATGCCCTTCAATAACAAACTTGTGGGAAAAAGATGTCAGTGAGTTGTTTGTTTTTGGTCCTTCGGTAGAACACATTGATGTAAGACTTGTGGGGCAAGGACCACAATGTAAATGAAATTTTGTTTGATACGGCCTACTGAAAAGGGTTAATGATACTAGTCCATTTCATTTTTCTAATATTAAATTATAGTTACGCCAAACAATACAACACATATAATGCATACAAGGTGTTAAAGTAACTGCGTGCCATAGCTTAAGGGTAGGTTCAGTATCGCTAAAGGAACCCGTGAAAAAAAAAAAGAAAATCCAAAAAAAAATCGCAAGATCAACCTAATTTAGTACCTATTAACATAAAATAGCAATCGTTTAGAACTAAAATTATTTTATTTGACGGTCCTAAGCCCGTTAAAGTACCAAGAGACATGTTATTTTTTTTTATGTTTAATTATTTTTTTTGTTAATGTTTTTTTTTTTCCGGGTTCCTTTATTGAAACCTACCCCTAAGCTATGGCACGCAGTTACTTTAACACTCTGTATAAATATTTGGAACAGGGAAAAAACAGAGGAATACGTTAGTATTGAAAGAACGCCAACGACCACGTGACCGCTTTTCATCTTAAAGTTTTTTTTATTTGATCTTCATTTGTTACCCACAGAACAAGACCACTCTTAGATCTCTACCTCTAGACTCATCGCTCGAGGCATATAGCATATGAAGAATTGACGTGCGGGGTTAAAAGATCACGATTGTGTAAAAGGATTTATGTAAGTATTCTAATCAGCCGTAAGATTAGTCATGACACGAGGTTGATTGAAGTTTGGAGATCCTTGTACGTCGTGGTTTAGCTTTTTCATGGCTTTAATGAGAGGAATTGTAAAGATCATTTATAGATACGAACCTATCTTGGTAGAATGCAATACCTTACCTGAATATTTATAAGCAGGAGAATTCTGAAGCATTTCAATATGCTTTTGACATCGGATTTACATTAAAGCTCAACACACACAGGCAGCGGGTGCGGGTCGGGCGCGCAGCGGGTCGGCGGCGGGAGCCTGCCGCGCACGCGTTTCGTGTGGTGGCATTCATATAAACACAGAGAATTCAGCCCGCCCGTATTGCCGTCCCGGCCCGCGCCCGACCTGCACACGCTGCCCGTGTGTGTTGAGCTTAAGTCTTCAAGAGAAGAGGTGCCGTGAACTGTTAGAATTTTCACCAAAAAACGAGCACTATCCTTAAATTGCTAAATAAGATGAAGGAGAAAAGCTGCAGAATAACGTACCGCGTTCAAAACCCTTTGATCCAAACCTGAAAAATCTCAGATCGCCAAAAATAAAACAAAACATTCCTACAGTGTGTGTTCTCAAAGAGCTACTAAAACAATAGCCAACCAAATCAGGTGTTCCGAACTATGACATGATAATGGTTCATTCTGTTTCGAACTCATAACCGCGCGTAACACCGCCCGGCAGATTCCCACGGAGCCGAAGGTCGATCACGACTCAATACTTGCGAAATGTAATCATTCAGACAGATACACAGAATGTTTGCTTTGTTCGTATATATTGTATTACTGGTTAGTTCAATTGAGACAGGTCTTGTTTGACCGAAAACTATGAAGAAATTAAAAATCGTTATTTTATTTAATAAACAATAATAAATTATTATACAACTAACCTTTTACACTAGGTACTGTATTAAATAACTAACTAATTATACGTATAAGTATACTAAAACAAAAGGACACTTAGGTCCATATTACAGAACGTCACTCAATACTCAAGCATTACTTAAAACTAGTTTCAACCAATCAAATGGCTTGAATCTAGTTTTAAGTAATGTTTGAGTATTGAGTGACGTTCGTATTACAGAACGTCACGGCCTTAGCTGTCGAAGTACTCCTCCACATCGCTGCTGTCATGCGGAACCCAAAAGACGCTGGCAGCATGGCAATGATACTAATCTTGTGCTCCTATGTCTTGAATGGTAAATCGTAATTGAAAGATAGTGTACATATAATATAGGTAATTATTACATACAATGCAAGGCTTACTATTTTTAAAGTTACGTCTAACGCGGATAAAAAACTGAGAATGGCGCAAAATCTACCAAGCGTATTTTTCTGAAACCTTCACCAATTTAAAGATTATTTAATTATTGATCTTTTAGTATACGCGTTTTATTAAAATACCTTTTGTTTTGTGTATAATAAATTAATAATGCGTCAAATTGGGGACAGCGCTCCTTGATGGGCGAGTCCTATCACTGGCTGAACGTACGACGCGTTGCGTGAGCTCAGTACAGAACACACAAGCTAACCACTCAAGGTCACTGGCATATATCTGAATCTTAATAAACTTCTCAAAATACGCAGCTGCTTTATTGTTACAAGTACTCGTATCGTAATCCACTCGTTACACAATTGAGAACTGCCGTTCAAGTTTATATAAATAATTTGCAGCGTGTTTAACATCGACAGCTGCTTATCGTTAAGAAAAACATATTGATTATGATACTTATGTTCTGGCGATAAAATTTTAAAGCCAAACTATTTGCTGTTATTATCAAGTTTAACTGGGTAACCGGAATGCTTACGCATAGGTTAACTGCTCTGTTTTCTGTCTGTCTGGGGACGTGAATTTTCCAAGGTAATTTGGGTCTTACAAAGGCGCAGCCTCCATACAACCCGATTCCTATCGGTTTCCCTTCGGAACAACCAGTCTTCTTACAACTTTTTTTTTTTGGGTGGGAAATTATCTAGTAACTTCTCCCGCTCTGGGTGGAGCGGGAGGGCGTGTCAGACTTCTACTGACTAAAACCCACCCGTGTTCCTTCAGATGCCTGTGGGCCAGGGCCACGATATCCCTTTCTCGCAACCCTGGCAGGGGTCTTCTTACACCTGTGTGTATCACATCGCATCACAAACATTTAATACCAGTTTAAAACATCATATAAGATTAAAAATATTCCAAAAACTGCCAATGTTTTTTCACTGAACAACTAATACCATTTTGGTGGTATGAGGAATAGGTTGTAAAGTTCACTCAACCACCATAGAAAAGGGAGGATTCTCCCACCAGACGGGTGTCGTGTCTGGTGGACAACTGCCCGACGGTTGATGTCGGGACGTTGTATATGCTAGTTGCGTGGTAAACTCTGCTTGCGCGATGCAGGATTTGCGTGACGTCAGTGTGACGCGTAGTTCGCATGTGGCGATGTTGATGCCGCTACACCATAGCTGGCGTAAATTTTTGAAAAATAAAGGATTTACTAAAATGTTTGAGTTAATTCATTTTGACGTTATCTAGAGTTTATGAGAACTGAACAAACTTTTTCTTCGGCTTACCTCTAACAAAAATTATAGAGTTGCTACTGTGTCTTAGTGAGACTTTATTCATGAGCTGGTGACATGGCAGATCGAGATTCGTACTGGTTTTTCAAATTAAACATGGATAGGTGTTACATCAGTGATGATGAGATGGCTGCAAGTGTGTCCTGTGTACCCAATGAGACCACAAGCCCAGAAAAAAAAGAACGAGTCTTACAGTAGCTGCATATGATGTGTAACATCTCACCTTGGTAATAAGCAACTCAGCAGCGACAGAAATGATCCCCTTTACTTACAATCTATTCTAAAGTTTGTATTTAACGAATTCAGTACATTAATTCCATGCTATCCTACTAATATTATAAACGCGAAAGTTTGTAAGTATGGATGGATGGATGGATGTTTGTTAATCTTTGACGTAAAAACGGCTGGACCAATTTTGATAAAATTTTGTATCGAGGTAGCTGACACCCTGGATTAACATTTAGGCTACTTTTTATCCCTATATTCCTACGGGATCGAAACTTACGCGGGTTAAACCGCGGGGCGCAGCCAGTTATAAAATAGGTACTTACTAATTCCATGCTCAAGCTGTCACTTCTAGTTACACACTTCCGTCCCTTTTCACGCAATCACAAAGCGATAGGAAATATTTTACACATCAATAATGCCCTTTTCCAGTGGGATGTTAAAATGTCAACTGGCAAGTATGGAGTGACCTGAATTAATGTCTGAATTCTAGTGATATAATAATAAACTATCTTCCGCCCGTGGCTTCGCCCGCGTTGCTTTTTCTAAAATAAGCCTAAGTTACTCCTCATAACAGCTATCTGCCAGTGAAAGTCCCGTCAAAATCGGCCCAGCCGTTTCAGAGATTAGCCGAATCAAACAGACGGATTTTTTTGTTTATAAACAATTTTCTTTCTTTATAAGTTCCTACCATATATACTTTCATTAGAAGCATTTAGTACAACTAAAGTTGTTATTTTGACATTACAAACTTAAACTTTAATTTATTTATTTCTATAGATTAAAATATACCACACCTGTTACTCTACAAACATAAACTTAGTAAACACGTATATTATGGCTACGATATTTCCAAGAAGTCTTCATTGTCTAGCAAGGCGTGCGCCCGCGCAGATTCAAAACAATCATTAGTCGGTTCGTGTGAATAGTTTAAATGTGTACAAGTACTTGTTAATGTGGGTGCAGATCACGCTTTTCCTTTGCAGGCCAAGCTAATTTGGTTCTAGGTTGCGCTGAACCGTTTCAAACCATTCTGAAACCTTAAATATTAGTTTACAGAACATATTTGTTAATTAGAATCAGGGACCATTTTGGTTATCCATTGAAATGGTTTTCGATAGGGTTTTTTTAAAATGGTAACCAAAATGGTCCCTGGGTAGAATAGAGATAGAATTGGTCCTGCTACGCGTGCTGGGCGGATCTCGAAATAACATAATATTATGATTTTTCATGTTACTGGGTTTCAAGTAGGTATAGATCCCATTGAATGGGTTATCATGTAACCCTTTCACTGGGGTTCAAGTATAAAACCCATTCAATGGGTTATCATGTAACCCTTTCAATGGGTTTCTAGTATAAAACCCCTTCAATGGGTTACACCATGATAAAGGTAACCCTTTGAATGGGTTACCCCTTCGAAAGGCTTAACACTTAACCGGGGTTGTACGGTCCCTGATTAGAATAGGACTGACCTTGGCCTGGACCTCACTCATCAACTTTACTTGGATAAGTAAGCATTTTCTGTTATTGGGCGACAGTTTAATCTAATTATTATTATTATGATTTCATTTAAATTTGGCAATTTATAAAAACTTAATTACAATATCGCGCTAAATTACCACATTTTGGAGGTTGGATTGTTTGACGATAATTATTTATTGTTCATATAGTTTTAGCTACTTAGATACCAACACTTTGGTGACTAGGTTTTTTTTTTTTTTTGGATGGGTTTGCTCTTGACCTTTGTCTAGGGCAGAGGTGACAGAGACAAAGTCGACGATGGAGTGAGCTTACCCAGAAGATGCCTGTTTACTCTAACTTTGAAGAGATTAGGGTTGTATGCGTTCGGAAACACACACGTTTAAAGGCAATCTATATTTAAGAATAAGAATATAATTGTGACTATCTCTCTCAGTAAAATATTCACCCTATCATGCCCATCGCGTCGCATCTCTATTCCCCCTTTAATCTTGCGCCAACGCAGCGAGCTACCGCGCATGCGTTGAAGCCTGCAATCACTACCAGTACCAGCTCCGTAGTTATTTGTCGAGGTTACTACCCTGATCTCCGCTTTGTAAGGAGGTTATGCTATTTCTATTATTTATCTATTCAGCTGCCACAGTCGGAGTTGATAAAATATGTAGAATTTTGGCTGGAGGTGGAGGCTGCCCTGCCCTTACGTCTAAAACAAGAACACACGAAAAACTTTTTGACCACTTTCTATCAAGCGATCGAATGAGTTTTCTAATATTTAGAAACTTACTCCAAATCCTGTTCAAATAATAAAGTAAATCCATTACAACCATAGACCAAATTATTTTTATAACCGAAATCATGGTAGCCAGTCCTCGAGGATAATTGGTAAAAATAAATACTACATCGATACTCCCATCTTATAAGGAAAACTCGACAAAGGTCGCATAGTTACTTCTTATAAGCTTCTTACACCACCAAATTTGGTATACTTACACAAAACAATCAGGAGTGATCAATTACAAAATAAATCACTGTTTATTATCAAGGAAAGTACCAAATTACTTCCAAAAATTCTAACCCACACAAGTTTAGAGATGCGTAAATAATAATCATTTGTTTTTATGCATCCAAAAGATTGCGTCCTCATTTAAATAATTATGCAACTTAAGTCAACATGAAATATGAGAATTAACAGGTGTTTCCATAATTTTAATTTACTTTATACTTTTGTAACTTTGATTATGTAAGTGTCTACTTGATAACGTCAAAAGCTTAACTAACGCGAACTGCCTACCGCTGCAAAATCTGACACTCTGCACTTTACCATTGGTAACAAAAGCATCTTATATCATAGAAATAAACCATCAGTCCCCATTGACATAATCATTGTCCTCCATGTCCTCACTGTCTCCTGTAATTACGGCAAGTCTGATAGGATTATAAATTAACAAGACCAAAAAAGGCGACACCTGCGTCGGTGCGTGCGCGCCGCCCAAACGTTGTTCATTACGTCATTTGCATATGAGTTTTATGCGTACGCGCAAAGGAAAGGAAAATGGCTTGGGAACCTTATTCATTGCTAATTCACTTTCGATTGACAGGTGACGTAATCCTCTGAGTGATATTAGCATAGATCTTAGGTATAGCTGTGTGTACAAATGGAGTGTTAATTAGTTGGCCATGAAACGGTTTGGTAATGTCCTTTTTAGAATCAAGATACCGTAAAGTGACGGTGGTTTTTGATTTGTGTCACTGGCTGTCCAGCAGATTTAATAATTTAGGAAATAAATTGATTATTTCACTTTTTGCTTTTCGTTTTAGATTTTTGTTGTTCATTAGAATATAATGGGCCTAATATAAATAAACATTTGGGAATTGGGACAGATGCGTAATCAAAATCCAAGACATCGTCATCCGTAAACTTTCTTCAGAAGGTTTCCTTTCGCTTTTGATCAGGGACTGTACAACCCCGGTTAAGAGTTAAGCCTTTCGAAGGGGTAACCCATTCAATGGGTTACCTTTATCATGATGTAACCCATTGAAAGGGTTTTATACTAGAAACCCATTGAAAGGGTTACATGATAAGTAACCCATTCAATGGGTTCTATACCTACTTGAAACCCAGTTACATGAAAAAATCATAATATTATATTATTTCGATATCCGCCCAGCACGCGTAGCATGACCAAATTCTATCTCTATTCTACCCAGGGACCATTTTGGTTACCGTTTTAGAAAAACCCTATCGAAAACCCACTCAATGAGTAACCAAAATGGTCCCTGCTTTTGATACGCAAAAGATTTTCAATTAGTTATGTTGGTACTAGATTCAATACTACAAGAAAAAGTTTATTTACTGCCACAATATTACAACATATAATTTAAATAAAGATACTCCACTTATAACGAACAGCGCGAAATTGATATTTTAATTCAATTGATACAGGTTTCATTAAAAATTACACACTCTATCAGGAGAATGTTCAATTTACATCGACTTAATTCTCAAGTTGGATACGGTGATAAAAGAAACAACCGGCCAAGTGCGAGTCTGACTCGCACACGGAGGGTTCCGTGCCGTATTAAGATCGAGAATAAACACGTTTCTTTTATGGCGAACTCCCTTTATTTATTACATTTTTATTAAGTACTAGCTGCGCCCCGCGGTTTCACCCGCGTAAGTCTCGATCCCGTGGGAATATAGGGATAAAAAGTAGCCTATATGTTAATACAAGGTGTCAGCTACCTCGATACAAAATTTTATCAAAATTGGTCCAGCTGTTTTTACGTGAAAGAGTAACAAACATCCATCCATCCATACTTACAAACTTTCGCGTTTATAAATTATTAGTAGGATGTGTATGTTGTTATAGCGGCAATAGAAATACACAATCTGTGAAAATTTCAACTGTCTACCTGTTACATTTCATGAGATACAAGGCTGCTGATAGACTACCGGGCGGACAGCGGAGGTTTAGTAATAGGGTTCCGTTTGGCACCCTTTAGGTACGAAACCCTAAAAAGGTAGGTCCATCCGCTATTTTCTATTTTTTGAAGAAAGATGGTAGAAGTACATTTTTATGATTTATACAGTTGCATCATACTGACACTCCAGTCTAAAGTTCGTATAAAAGTCGGATAAAATCTATGCGTCTTCTTGGGAAAGCGAAGTCTTAACTTGTAAAAATAGCTTTACTGTTGATTAATTCGCTGACTTAAGACGGAGATATATGCCAGTGACCTTGAGTAGTTAGCTTGCGTGTTCTGTACTGAGCTCACGCAACGCGTCGTACGTGCAGCCAGCAATAGGACTCGCCCATCAAGGAGCGCTGTCCCCAATTTGACGCATTATTAATTTATTATACACAAATTTTAATAAAACGCGTATACTAAAATATCAATAATTAAATTATCTTTAAATTGGTGAAGGTTTCAGAAAAATACGCTTGGTAGATTTTGCGCCATTCTCAGTGTTTTATCCGCGTTAGACATAACTTTACAAATTAATTTCACTATGTAATATAAACATAGTCTAAAATATTTACATTAAATTATTGAGAAAATGCTCTAATTTAACATATATTTTTTTCAAATCATTAACACTACTCGCTTAGACGTGATCTTCAGTATAAAATCATTAAAAGTCGGTTATCGTCCCCTATACCTCGTTATAAAACACTTTTCTATCCAAAGCATCGCATTGGTGTATAAATCATTTAATAATAACGGGAAAACAACATTATCTGTAGCTGTGATATCATTGTTTGCCCGGTTAAACTAGCACAACATCTTTCGTAACTTAATTAACCCCTCTTGCGAGTCACCGACCATCAATTTCACTCACATCACTATAAACTATGATTACACTAAAGTCTTCAAGGTAATATTTACTCTATTAACTGTAATTTCAAACGGGCAGCGCCGTAGGCTCTGGTAAAATTATTTTTTACACGTACGATGTGGTTGCAGCGACGGAGGATCAAGTTCCTACTCCGTACTTAGTTTTTTTGGTCCTTCGGTACTTGCGGTTTGCAAAGGAAGTTTCGTATTCTGCCTTGATAGTGTTGCCACAATGTTACGTAAGTTTAAGATGCTATGACATTTAATATGACAATTAATGAATTAATTTTAAAATCATATGCAAAAAATATGATTTAAAGATATTCCTGCTTGTCCTCATCTATTTCGTTAATTAACCAAAACAAAATATATAGGCGTTAGTACAATTTTAACACCAGATCTTACCATATTCATGTCTTAATAAGATACGAAACTACTTTTATACATCCTTTCTGGTTCAAAACTTTTATAATAAAATTGGCAACACTAGCCGATCCTCTCAAGCTTTTAACGTACAAGCTACAGGATCTGCGGTTTTTGATATGGATTACGGTTCCCATGTTGTTAGTGATCGGTCTTTTTAATTTTTATTTTAACCCTCTACATAAAGACACACGGGGTTTTTCTGGTGTGTGTAATCCGATGGTAAAGTTTTTAATGTTTTTCTTAGAAACATCTTGGTGAAGACCAAGAATGAAGTTAGGACCAGCCCACGATTACACTACTGACTGTTTCAAATTCTGTGAATTGATTTTGAAATTCTTAATTTGAATGGATTTGTATTTTTTTTTGTTACTTGATGATTCTTTATTCAAATTTTTGGCCTGAGCTGTACGAGAAGGTCGCCAGTGCCAAAATATTTAATGGAATTTTATTGTTGAATGGAGTTTTTTGTTAGAATTTCATTCTTATTTCACTACATTTTCTCTTCCCCTCTGAACCTTATGAATGTGCATCTTGGTAGACACTATCTATCATAGTTAAGGCACAGTATCTATTGCAATTTCAATATAATCGCAACTACATTAACCTAATACAACGATTTATCTTAACGAAACAGCCCAACAAATCACGCATACATTGAAATGATCAATCTTCACAAGTGATAAATGATAATTATAGTGAGGTTCATAGTGCAAGGGTGCGCGGGCGCAATGCGTGAGACGGCGCGTGCGCTGGTCACGGCGCGCTCCCGATATTATTAGTTATATTGTTTGTTATGTAATGTTGGTTTTCGTATAGTTTGTGGTTGATAAAAAAGTAAATTAGACCGCAGAGAGAGTGTTTGTTTGTGGTTGCTTTGTGAGGTAGATGGATATGTTGTATGTATGCTGAGATGTTTGATGTGTATTGATTTTGGAGTTGTTAGGCTTATCAGAAAGACGATGAATTCAGTCGGCACTGTTGGTGCAGTGGTTAAGCGATTGACTGCTGCGCTGAGTGTCGCGGGTTCGATTCCCGCACGGAACAAATATTTGTATGACTTAAAAGTAGTTGTTCTGGGTCTGGCAGTTTGTGTCTGTGAGTTTAAATGTTTGTAAACGCACCCACAATACAGGAGAAATTTATAGTGTGGGGCAACGTTTAAAAAAAAATGAAGCTTAATCTGAAATAAGCTATCAACTATCAATTATAATATACTTAAAGTATCCAGGATACCTTAAATAAAGGATGACAGTTCTCAAATCCAACCGAACTACAGGGCAAAGAGTCTGTTCTCATGCAATCAAGGAACGAACATAACTTTGATCTCAAAAACTACAAGTATGGTAATCTAATTTGAAATGTGCATTTGCATATGCAAATGCACATTTCAAATTAGATTAATCATTAATACCAGGTAGGTCACGACACGTTGCCTATTACATACACAGATGAACAGATAAGACGCGCACACGCAGGACCTTGACTAGTTCATGCTCCATTTTTCAGCATCTGCACCGGTGACCTACAACTTTTAGCAATCCTCTTCTCTTCTCTCTGCACGAAATATCCGAAAATATATAAATTTGGAGTACAAAAAAAACTTTTTACAAAAAAAATAACTGACTCCCAAAAAAACACTACAATGTGAAAAATAACTTACAACAATAACAGAAGTTGGTTATTTTTTTTTTGTAAAAAGATTTTTTATTTTTCACTTTTTTGTGAGTCAGTTTTTATTTTATCTAAGTTCCAATAGCCTAATGTCAACTGCTCATCACCTTTTACAAAATATTGATTTTCCCGATGCTAGGACGTTAATTGTTGAGGAGATCTCCTGATCAGAACCAGGAGAACTGCCACTCACAATATGCTTTGTGACGAGCACAAATTGCTTAGCAACCATGATAATGTACCTAATCGAATCGCAACCCGTTAAATACTTATTATTATGTTGTTCCGGGGCCATCTGTGGTCTACGTCATCAGTTCCACTTCACCAAATGGTGCTTTCCGAGAGCAAATGCACAAGGTTTCCTTCGATTTCTATGGGATCCCCCCCCCCTATGGGATCCCCCCTGATTTGGTGGCAATGGGACCACCTCAGGAGTATACTCTTTCAAACAAAGAGAATTTTCAAAACCAGGGAACCAACATTAAAAAAAAAACAAACATACAGCCGAACATATAACTTCCTCCTTTTTGGAAATCGTTTAAAAAGTTATCTAGTCAGCAAGCTGGCTGGGCTGACTGACTGCCCAAAGTTAGTTGGATTTACTTGAGTTTGTCATTCGTGGCAGCTATTCAAATGTCTTGAGACTGTAAAAGGACCGTTGAACGCTCTATTTCTTGTGACAATAATCCGTATGCACTCCGCAGTATATTCGTCACATTATGATCTGTCATACAAACTATCATTAAAGTGTCACATACTATTTCTCCGACTGTGTCGTAACCTACTCCGCTTGCATGATACAATCATTACAGAAAAACATCATCAATTCGTAATGTTGAGTGCCTCTGGCCTAAACTAAATGTAATCTACTCTAGATGGTAATGAGTTGTATGCGTTTGCTCTGTTTAGCAACGAACGCACGACGATGTCAACTGCCTGACGAAATATCACGGCTCGCCAACGATTGGCAAATAATATGTGCTGCTATTCAATAACATATTGAAGTTACAAAACAGAAGCATGAGTTTATTTGGGTATTTTCTTAACATTGTCAAGTGACAATTTACTGTGTTGATATTGATAGCCTTGGTATTGCTGCGTAAGACATATATACCTACCTATCTACGCTCTTGAATTTATTTGCATTACTCTTGATATTCATGCACTCAACAAGTACACTAGTCAATTAAAATTATTTTAAAATTTTACCTACAATTTTAATTTCAACACGGTTGTAACTTTTATTATTTGAATCATATTTTATATTGTTTTTTTTTGTCAATGTGAGTACGTTGTAGGCTTTTAATAGACTGTAGATCTGTAGACCATTTTCTATTTTGTTAAGTACCTGGTACTTTTGACGGGCCTACGCTGTCCTCTCATACCTAATAACGCTGTAATTTGAAAACATTGTAAAAGCCAATTTTTTTAAAAGAGTAACCGTGGAGTTTCTTGCCGGCTCTTCTCCATAGGAAACGACCAATTGGAACCGTGCACCTAGCTTCTGACATTTCATTAGTGCCAAGTGATCAAAATCAAAAATATTTTTATTTTGAAAATATATATTAAATTACCAGAAAAAATAAAAGAAGAACAAAAATTTCATACATTCCTATATAAATAAAAACAATTTCTATTACTATAACAAATTTTAAATTACATATTTTATGAAATAATTACAATATATAATATTTAAAACTAAGTAGGTAATCAAATAAAAGCCCTCTTCGTCTCTCCTACTTTAGATATGCCCAACAGGGTCCACAATGATCATATTTCATTCAAGTTCACATGTGAAAGCAAAAATATAATGAGTACTGAGACTTCAAATGACTTTTCTCTTAGGACCATTTTCAGGGACCAATTTCTATTCTAACCAGCATTTATTCATTTATTTTTTCCACTGATTTTTCATTTATATGGCAAGTTTTTTTTGTTACGGTAATTGCATTTACGACTTCTTGGCGGGAAAGTGAAGCGTCATGTTCAGCAGTTTGTTTAATTTTCCAAAATTAGTGTTTAGCCGAATATTAATGTGTAATAATGGTGGATTATTAACCATTAAGTGTTTGTGAACGTGCATTAGTGTAGGCAAATGAAACAAAACGGTGCAACTTCGCTTCAAGTTCTCTCAAGAAGTCCGCGTGAGGACTCAGTAAAGTGCCACATCTTTACTGAAACTCAAGGGGAGTGGGCGGGGATATCATCATCATGCATTTATAATTCATTTCATCAATATTTTAAACAAGAACTAAAACTTGACATTGGCTAAATGCACAAACCGTGCGAAGCCAGAAGGAAAAAAAAAAAAAAAAATTGCGTTTACAACTGGTTTACCATAAATAACCGAAGACATGTGACATCTACCAACCCCCACTGGGCCCACGTGGTACGGCCCCGCACTCCCTCTCACAGAGAGGAGGACTGTGTCCCAGCAGTGCTAACATTGTATGATACTTATGATACAATAGATCGAGGTTTTGTAGTAAAATCAAGCAAAGGCATTTCATTTTCATTCCATATAACATGTTTTACTTAATCCTTAAACTCAGTAATTTCGTCCAGTTCACTTGCTACGTTCACATTTATCCCCTAACCATATTTTTTGTCCACTGTCACGCATTTTGGACAGGACCATCTGATATTGTTTAATGGACATTCCTCAGTCGCTCCTGTATCATTTTTTATTTGAGCATGACTGATGACGACTTGGTTTTTCTCCTTTTTTGTTACCGACAAAGATTGTGGGGTTTATCTTGACATTTTGGGCAAGGGATGTGAGGTTTTGTAAACTTAGATGTTAGTCTGTTGCCACATCGAGGTACATCGTTTCTGTACGAAGTTTTGCTAAGCAATCAATTTAGAGAAAACGTTTATTACTATACTAGACTTGCTATAAGAAATTTAAATGAAAATTAGGTTTGTTTAATTTGTTTACAGCTTATCTATTATTTGTTTATTTTTGTTCCAGGTAAATTTTGACACCATTTCGTCAAACGGAAAACTAGAGCGAGAGATGAGAGTTTAAGAAAACAGATAAGTTGATAAAAGATGTCAAAATTCACGAAACAATTTAAGTTTAAGTTACACATTTGTGTGTACATTGATTCAGGAGGAACAGTCTTTAAACATAACTTCTTCTTTTAATACATCTACTTTAGTTTATCATACCTGTGTAAGCCCGTTTTGTTATTTTCTCTTATAAAAAAAGGGAATTCTAACCAATACATCTCCGACTTTATCAGCTACCTCTGACATGTGCTCCAAAAAATCAAAACATCTTTCGCCCACCTGGAATCCTTCGAACATGGCACGCGCCTATCGAAGCACTTCCAAAACTAGATACCGATGGAATGTTTACTCCAATCCCCTAAACTATGGACATCACAATCTACTTGAATCTACCCTTAAACGCTCGGATCCCTTTAAAGGTATTATCATAGTCATTAGAAGAGAAAAAGTGGGCGGTGAGCAATTTGATGGGGCCACATTTGGACACGCCGTGAGCGCCCTAAATCGGTGAACACGTCTACAGGTGCTCCCTTTTAAATCCCGACCGTGTAATTATAAAATCGGGATGGGCGCTTTGTCGAATGAGATAGAGAAAATTATTTTTTATGATTTTCTTTTTATATTTCATGGGTGTTAAAGAAGCCCATAATTTAGAGTGCGTTCACCTAAGACGGATCCTGGGAGGCCTTGCTGGATTTTTTTTAAATCGTTACTCGTTGAATAAAAATACTCGCTCCGGTTCTTATTGCGATGAGACGATGACTTTGGTAGTTGGATTCATAAATCTTCAAGTACTTATGATACAACAAAAGTTGTCGTCATGAACACGTATCCAAGGACCAAGGTTAAGAATTGTACGAATAAAACCGAACGCGATACGTCAAGGCATTCCATCTTCTCAACAGACCCTCATTGAATAAAGCACGAAGATCGCATCAAAGGACTGTAATTAATTATCCCCAGCCGTTCTCTTACGCGTAACTACCACGACCGCGACCGGATTAATGTGTTTCGTCCCGACAACCCTTGTTTACCTTCAACCCGTCACACTGTCTTGTTTCAAACAAAACCAACATGCTTTTTCACTTCAAAACTTAATTCTAACCCAGAAATACATGTAACTTCGTCTGGAGTTCTCCCTCGACAACCGCAAACACAAACTTGTCCAAACAGCTATTTAAATCCTGTCCCAAAAAGTAAACAACCGCCAGAAACGTAGTTCGGACTCTTTTTGGGGTCCATCCGTATCTTGATTGATGGCACGGACTCATCTCGGGGGCCAGGCTTTAATGGACTTCTGACATTGATTTAATAAAAACCCTTCATTACGGCATCAAAGACTGGGGTCAGGCCAGAGAGCCAGCCAGCCAAGCACGCGATGTATGTACTCGTACGTTAATTATTTGAAACCGAGATCACGTTTGTGGTTTGTAACTAACAATTAATGTACGCTCGAAATTGGCTTTCTCTTGTAATCACATAGTTTGCTTTTGTAATTGATTAATTGGTTTAAAACTTGAGCGCTCGTTTTAGGGAGATTTTAACTGTTTCTTATTAGCTTAACTAGTAAGAACATCGGCCTTCTTCAGATTGTTAAGACCCTCGATGATCCCGAATGCCTTTCTTGACATTTGCTGGGTATTGCGATGTTAAATACTTTGAACCCGGATATTGCTTCACTTGACAACGATACTCTGACTACGTTGCTAGTAGATGCCGTAGCGAATAAGCTCGGAATACAGAAAATCTTTCTTTATCTTTTTTAATTAAATCTCGAATGTGTCTTTGTACATGTCCCTTCCCGTAACGAGATCGCTTTGTTCTTATTAACACCACAATTAGCTTATCTCATTGGAACACTTACAGTCCCAGTTGCGTCCTCACCTGATCGACTTGTCTGCAGATAAAACCTAATAAGTCTGCAGCAGGACATCGGCACGAATCGAGACGAATTCTCAGTATGTAATGGCAAAAACAGGATTGTCTGAATTCTGCTCATTTATAAGGCCCACCTTGAGGCCCAATAAAAACACATCGCCCCTAAGGTCAATGCGCAATTAGATGCCTCCAAACCTGATGAGAGCAATCACTCACGACGTCAAGTGAAATATTTGGCAGTCGTGGACGTTAAAATATACGGATGGTAATGAGAACATTTTATTTGTTGATAAATAACTGCAAAAAACATGCGGAGAGACCCCTGAGATGTCCGTGTGGCTTCGGCTGATGGGTGAAGATTAAGAATTTGAGTAATACTATGTCTAATACGATGAGATTTGCTTTCAAAGATAAACTTTTTTGTTCGTTCAGAAGCGAAAAGAAGACGACTTAAAATATAACCGTTCGGCAAACTATAAAAAGAGCAAAACGTGAACCGTTTTACTATAAAGTAGTGGCTGTCCGGTATCATTTAGTAATTCCGCAAGCGAAACCGCAGCAAAAACAGGACACGTGCGCTTGCGCAGCGATGCGCCCATAAAACCTTTTTTCTCCCTCCATCTTGATGGATACAAAATTCGGTAGGGCCGTTAATAACATCTTTTTTCTTGTTTCGGCTACCGAAATAATGGGTTCCTTCGCACTTCCAATTGGACCCCAATTTGAATTCGTCTTTCGACGAGTTTTCGCATTATTCCGTTTTGTTTTTTCTTTAACACCGTTCTTGGAAACCTCAGGTTAATTAGACGATTCAGTTATGGAAATATTTGAGTTATAGCGAGTGCCGAGATCAAATAACCACATGTTGGGCCCACTTTGATGTGTTGCGTGTCTTATTTGCGTTGAAACAGGGTGTCGCTAGAAAAGCAAATTGATTTTAAGCGACATTACGTTTGCAAGCCTTTTGAAGTGGTGTGTTTATGTTATTTTCCGCCCACTGTGATACACAAAGATTTTACGGCGTAATTTATCTATGTTGTTATAAGTGTACTTACCGTTACTGAACTTCAAACAAGTAGTAGTATTAAAAAACGTTTTACAAAACAAAAACAACTGACTTCAAAAAACTACAAACTGAAAAATAACTTTAATTTCGGAAGTCTGTGTCTTTGGATCTGTATATAAAAGTTTTTTATTACTATCCCCTCATCAGATTCTGACTTCGTGACAATGTCCACCTCAAGAGCATTACCATTAAAAAAAAAACTGTCCTTTTTTGACAGAGAAATCGGTGAACATAATACAGACGAACATAACCTCCTCCTTTTTGGAAGTTGGTTAAAAATTTGTGGTGTTTTACCCGAAAATGGAACGAAACTGTGCCGACGAGTTAGAAACTCGTTTTTCTTTGGCATTACAAAGAAAAACGAGTTTCTAACTCGTCGGCACAGTTTCGTTCCATTTAGTACACGCCTACAAAGTTTTTTATGTTATTGCTCCATAATCCTTTATTTTTTCGACAAACACTATGATTAGACCTCTTAAGTTTTCTGTCCGAAACCCTTGAACAATACAAAGAACTAAGCGTCACATTCTTACAATCCAGTTTGTATGATTTGAGTGACAAATGAGTAGTGTAGTAAGATATAAACAGTTGAATTATTTTAGCATTATACTGAATTAAATTAGCTGGGGATCTTCACAGACATGATGAGTATCGAGATTTAGGTAATCAAAATCAAAATATTTTATTTCACATAAACCTACATAGGCAGCTTCCAGTTGGTCGTTTCCTATGAAGAAGAGACTGCAAGAAACTCCACGGTTACTCTTTTAAAAATAATTGCCTTCTACAATGTTTTCATGGGTACGGCAGGACAGTGTAGGCCTGTCAATAAGCACCAGGTACTTAACTAAATAAAAAATGGTCTTTATATCCATAGTCTATTAAACCTGCAACATTTTCACATTCACAAAATATTAAAAAACTACTTATATGTATAAAAGATAAATGAAACAATAAAAATAAAAATCTATTTAAACCAAATGATTTATTGCCAGTACAAATGTAACCAATCTGAATTCATATCCTGTACATAGGAGCCACTAATAAATATATGAAATTAAATTTTTAGCTATTTTATTGTTAAGAAAAAAAAAAAACTAAAGTCATAATTTTAAGTAACTACAGTTGCTCGGAGTCAACGGGCGCGGCACGCACGAACTTATGACAAGAAATAATAAGTTTGTTTTTTTTGTTTTATTATGATTAGATATCAGCAATAACCAAGGTCTGTGAAGTTTTGCTGGGTAATTTACCCTGAATAAAACTCGGATGATAGGACCGCATCATTTTCACATGCCTAGGTCCACAGGCCCACTATGACTACTCGACAAAGTAGTAACAAGAGTTCCTAACAGCTCATCCAGGGAAATCAAACTGATTGCTAAAATACTCGATTAGTTTTCAAATCAAATCATTTATTTCTTTGTAAACATGGGGCATGGGTATTCTAATGCTGTTATCTACCTATGTTCGATATCTCGAATAGAGCTGACTCTTCTTGAACCATTAGTTATGCAAATCTGAAGAGATTGATTTCAATTACATCAGACCGGCTTACTGCGACAATTTTTTCTCGTTACAGTATCTCGCGTTGGAACTAAATATGACTGTGAGAGACAAATATTTGTCACGTTTGTTTGTTTGCCCATCTGGTCTCTGGTCATTGGGCAACGGTTACCGATACCGGACGGTTACTAATGCTTTTATATAAGCAGTCAATTAGTTGACTAATAGTATAATGGGCAAGCTGTTGAGGCAGTTTGTTTTAATTATCTTCGATTGGTTTTTAAACGTTTAAGTTATGGCAACATTGTTTTTATGGCTGTTGTTAGGAAAATTATCAAAATTTAAACCGTGTATAGTGTAGAATTTCATTAGACGTAGGTAATTGCAACCATCGATATCATTAGACATTATTCTAGTAGTTTTTACATACATACATACATACTTGTTGCTATCTGTTTGTTGAGTGACGATAATTTAGTTGAATATGTCTTCAGAAATATTAATCATCTACCATCATTTTTTTTTTCATTCAGATTTCTGTTTAGACCACACCGTATGAAATAAAACATCACCAAAACAATGTTAATAAAACGGCACTAATTCCAGAAATCTCCAAACAATACCCCATTCACCTTTATTTAACGCCCGAATCGATTCGACTATTCGATTGTCTCGCTAATTATCAATCGACTAATTTGCCCCATCGTCTACGCTCTAGAGTTCGTTGTCTCTGGCAACTGGTATTGTTAAGTTTTTTGCGTAGTTCATTGTGTATGGTGATTTAGTTTTCTGCTGTCATTGCCGGGCAGGCCGGCAGGTCTTGGGTCATCTGCCTCTGTTTGACAAAAGGCCTGTGTACTAGGGTTCGTAGCGGTTCATTTGACTTTTTAAGTCATATATATATTTATACGAAACGCCGACCTCTCTCCTCGATTTTTTTAATATGATTGACGTGTAAGTGTTTGTACAAACCTACTTTGAAATAATTTATCATTTATATCGCTTTCAGTAAAAGGAGTGAATTTAGTCGAAATATCACTTTTCTTACGACCATTTTTATCTGGATGGACTGTAATTATTGCATCTTCATATCTTGCACCATCAAATATTCCTGTTATTCTTCGGCATTATGCCAATGCATTGCTTCTTCTTCTACTTGCTTTCTTTATCCAATTTGCACTGGGGTTCGTTCCTGCGGACAATAAGCAGACTTATGTAATCCTTCATCTAACGTTACTCTTGCATCAAGCTGCCACATAATTCGTATGACCATAAATAAAGACATGTAAACTGTCAACTTTGACACATATAGCTGTCTAACCTTTAATCAATCGTGTTTAATGTTAGTCGCAAGCGCAACTACGTATAACTAGCTTTTGCCCGCGGTTTCGCCCGCGTGGATATCGGAAAATATCTCACGGGAGGAATAAGCATCACCTTTGTACGTATTTTTCTTGTCTGTATATGTATAAGTGTGTACATAAACAGTTAAATAATAATTCTATAATACATTGTTTTCATATAACTCTATTGGTTTACGCGGCGCACGCCAGTAAAGCTACTCCCTGTCGGCTGACTCTTTCCGACATCCTCAACAATAATCGTAATATTTCAGCCAATTTACACAAAACCATAATGAATTAGACACTTAAACCTCGATCATGAATTACTCCCCCTATTGGTGTAGGTAAACCGTATGAAAATCCGTTCGGTAGTTTTTGAGTATATCGCGTTCAGACAGACATACAGACGCGGAGGCTCTGCGGGACCTTTAGTGACGTTCATTCACAATACTAGAACCCACCTACATTACCTACATCTGACATTTGTTTTTAGAGCCACAGCAATAATTCCCATAATTAGAGACGGCCTTTGTGCCAGAGACAATAGGAGTAAACTTTTTAATCAATCACGTGTTGCAAGGGTCGGCCATGTCTGTTAGTTTTGGCAGTTTGCGCAAGAGCACGCCGATTGTGTTATGCGTGCAAGTTTTGACAAACGACCTATTATAGGGTTGTCGTCAAATGTGTTGAATGTAAAAGAACATTAACATACTTATTTCTTTTTTTTACATCCGATATGAATTTAAAAAAATCCTACTTCAATTTTTTTTTTGTATCCATCGGTTGCCTTACAAAATCGATACCATTGTTTATATTAACAAACACGAGTTAATTACTCATGTTATTAATATTATTTGATTCTGATTCGACATAATTAGTTCCTAAGACAAATGGTCCGCTAAAAACAATGTCAGTAGAACAGTTAGTAGTAATGATAGAACTTATTATGAAATATTATCGTATAATTAGAAAGGTTCAAGTGTTACCAAACTGTGGGTTACCGTTTCAGGTTCGTGATTTACGATAGCGAGTTTAAACTTGATTTTGGATCTTGATTCAAGATATATTATATGTAGGTACCTAGAGCCTAGGATTGTCATGATCATGAATGAATTTAATGAGAAGTTTGTTGCGCCATTTCTTCCCAGCTCAAGCACTAGGAATGAAGCGAGGGGAACTGGTGGTCGTTCAAAAGTACTGACTTTCAGACTTATTTGCATTCAGTCAAACAATGTGATAAGATAAAATCTGAAAATATGTATTTTTTTACGTAAGAAAATTAATGCAATAAGTAAAAGTTATATTATTAAACAACTTATTATTTACACACAAAACATCACGCGCGTAATCCCCAAACAGTTAGGCAGAGGTGTATACCTACTATAGTACACCCACATTTCAGCAGGTATATTCAAGTCCCATTTATAGGGGGCGAGCCTACCTAGGGGTCAACCGGGCACACATCCAGTTCGTGATGGAATAACCCAATAACAGTTTGCCCGACCTGGGAATCGAAACCAGGACCTCATGCTATTTACTTTAAGAAGTAAATTAAATCAGTTGGTTGTCTTTATAAAATTATGCCGTACGTTCCATCCCTGGCGGGCAATGGAAACAGTCGTAAACGATGTAAAAATGAATGGCCTAGAGTTCATTAACTCACGGAGGTACGACCTTTGCCAAAACCACAGGTACAATGTAACACGGTCCTTTACCTTCAAAGTTCTTCACATTTGACCTTTTTCATCACAAGCCTATTGACACCACATACATTTGTCCTTGCTTTGACAGAAACATACATTTCAGCATTGCCCAACCCTAGTACAATTGACGGCTCAATTTTAACACTGAAATGTGTTGAAAACTTTACTGCCTCGTTACCGCGACTGCTGAGCAGGTAGGTACTAGGCTTCGAGCCCGGATGAGGCACTGTGATAGGGTTTGCCATTAGGAATTTCTCTTTCTCTCAGT
The DNA here is from genome assembly GCA_948098905.1 of Tiliacea aurago. Lineage (NCBI taxonomy): Eukaryota > Metazoa > Arthropoda > Insecta > Lepidoptera > Noctuidae > Tiliacea > Tiliacea aurago. The sequence continues at coordinate 25,235,984 of OX402585.1, forward strand.
AGCAGCCCGGAGTCTGGACTTGAACCAGGTTGCTAGCAATAGGCTCGCCCCCAATTACATGGGACCTAAACATAACCGGAGCGGCGTAAGGAGTACAGCTTATATATGAACCTACTTCTTCCGATTTCTTCAAGGAATATCAGACGTAATGTTACAAGACAAAAACGGAATATAACTACTCATTGAGCACACTCAACTCATTCGGCAATCAATCACTTGAACACACGTGCGTTCCAGTCATCTGCAATGACATTCGCTGGTTGCGTAACTACAGTGCCAACAAAATGATGAAAACGTGTAACTCGCTCCTTATTTGGAACGCGCCTTATTTGGTGGTAGGGTTGGCGGCTTCAAGTAACTTCTCGGAGTAAATCTAGGTAGGTAGATATGTGAGTTACCATTGCAGCATTCGAAAGGTGGATAATCTGGTGTTGTGGCGCAGCCTGGGAGAGGCCCGAGTCCCGCAGAGAACTGCAATTCTGCGGGTGGCGTTGCCGGAGTTGATTGATGTAAGATTACTGAGTGAGGGTTTCTACCATATTTTAAACAATGTTTAAGCTTAGGGGCATCCATTCAATAACTTTGCAAGTCACATGGACATCAAGATCTCTTTCTCTCTAACCCTTCGGGAAATACAGGCGTCAAGGACAGACCGGCGCGACACAAAGGCCCGCGTGCCGCGCGACGTGCGGTGCCTTTGTGTCGCGAGTCGCGCTGATCTGTAGAAGTCTTTATGTTATGTTATCCTCTTTCTTTATTTCTCGATTGACTGATATTCTCATCACTGTATGAAATTAACTAGGTACCTCTTCTTTGATAACTTTGTCGACACCCGAAATGAAGAATGGATATTCTCAAACTACACTCCATTTGAAATAAGATTAGACATTTAAATAAACTTGTTTACATTCCGTTCAACCAATTTTGAGTTCTATTCCTTAAGCATAAGGATGGCATTAAAAGCAAAAACGTAGTTACAATACCAACTGTTTATTACAGCTGCCATTTGTCATGCCACCAACGCAATAGAAGTCATAATCGGTTGAACGGACTGTAAAAAAGGTTTATTTAAATGTCTAATCTTATTTCAAATGGAGTATAGTTAGATAGGTTAAATAGGGTTTATAAACCTAAACACCAGTCCTTTATACCGACATTGTTTTCGTGCAGAGTAAATAAATAGGTACCACAATCGTTGTGAAACTGATTTTGTAAATTCACAAAGAATGTATTAGAATTAGCTGTGGCCAATCGCCGCGTTTGTAGCTTCGTTTGTTTTGGTCAAGCTTAGGTCATGTGTGTCATTGATTTTTTATGTTTTAATACTGTGTAGGATTGGCAAATAATATGATATTTTTATGGAGATGGGAATAGTAGTAGATTCAAGCATTTCTGTGGGCTATTTAATTGTTAGCATTTTAAACTCGTTCGTGTGAAATATTTAACTGATGCTCTAAAAACTTATTGACATTCTAATGATGTAGGTACATTTTTTTAAATTAATCAACCTCTAAAAAAATTTTGACCTTCTAATGATGCAACTTTTTTTTGATAATTGAGCCTCTTTTTAAATTTCTGGCGTTGTCTCTAAGTTTTTCGCAGTAACTAAGCTAGGATACCCTGATCAAACTGGTTAGATTAGAATAGTAACCAACCACGCACTGTTAAGCATTTTTAGGACCCGAAAATAGGAATTATTAGTGGTTTACAAAAATAAGCGCTTTCATTATATTAAAATGTGCAATAATATTTTTAGGAAAGCAAAATGTGAAATTATTTGAGGTATAAGTTGGGAGTTTTATACAGGACGCAGTCTACAAGTCCGGTAGGGCCAATGCCTGCCAGGGTTGCGAGTTTGTCCGATATCGTGGCCCTGGCACACAGATAACGGAAGGAACACGGGTGGGTTTTAGTCAGTAAAAGTCTGACACACCCTCCCGCTCAGCCCATAGCGGGAGAAGTTATTTGATAATATCCCAACCAAAAAAAAAAGTCAACAATTAATGGACCTCTAATAATTAAAATCAATTTAGTAGACCGCATATTTTAGTATTTTGGCCTATTGTGGAGAAATTCCCAATAATTGGGCTAATCTTCAGTATCAATTGATATTTAGAACTAGAGAATAGGCAAATAATTAATTTGAAAAAAAAACTGATTTTCGTATTCCGATTCCGATAGGCCAAATATCCCACATACCTACCTACTCGTAACTTGTAATGAAGTTGCCAGTTTATGCCTCCTGGCAACTTTGAACTCATTATTTCTACGACATTTGTATTCCTAGCAACGTGACAGTGACGATCAACGGACAGATAAATAGACCGACTACACATGCAATGGAAACATTCGATAACATCTACATTACTTACAAAAACAATCTAATTTTAACTTTATCATAAGGTGCTAAAGTTCATATTACTTCGGGAAGTCAAAGCTTTTTAAAATATCGTGTGTGGTGCGTTTACAGAGTGTGTCGTAATTAAAAAAACTCGCGAGTAATTACTCGAGTGTCGAAAGCCGACTTGGTGAACGATGAACTAAGCTGTCTATGGTATGTCCGAATTTTTGTGAGGGCAACGACATCGTATGATGAATTAACTGCGATGTTGTGACAGTTGCGAGATGTTTGATTTAAAAAAGTGCTGTATTTTTTATAATTTGTTGCTTTTGCTGTCCACCGGCCACCTAGGTTGTTGAAGAGATATTTTCAAACCATTTATAACATCACGTGTTGTGACTTGTGATAGGCAGAGCTCTGTGGTATACCTACATTTGAGGGGTGACAGAAGTTAGGACGCCCTCAGGCTAGGTAAAGCGACAATCTTCGCAGGTTGGCTGGTAGCAGATGGATGAGAGTTGTCGAAAATCGGCTTGAATGCAATTGGTGAGGCCTATGTCCAGCAGTGGACTGCTGTGTTCTGATGACGATAGGGGCGAGCTAATTGCCAAAAACCAAGCACCTTTTATGAGGTACTTATAATATAAAAATCTATTTTCAGAACGTACTATATCATTCCTTTTAACGATCTGAAGGACCACATGTTTCGTATAAAGCGCGAATTTTTAATAATAAATGCAACAATGTTGTCTTTTGATGCGTTCATTTAATTCCCCTCGAAACGACCCATAAAGAACGCTGTTCCCAAAACGTTAACAATATAAACTGGATTAAAGCAGCCATTTTGAATCATTTACTTTTATGCCACACACGTGTGTACCCTTCCTTATAATAACACACACAAAAATCAACCATAACTCTAAAATATAAAGTTTAAAATATGTTGGGGAGGATGTGTCCGTGCAATTATTTAAGATTCCCGAAATCGTTTAGTAACAGTTTAATATCACACATGGAGGCGACATGGTGACCATGTAATTTGAACACCCATCAAAATCCCATGTACAGGTTGATTTTAAATGTATTTGGCTGTTGAGTCCGACACACCACCTTATTGAAAGCGTGGCCAGTTAAATCTGCCACATCTCACCTGTTGAACATGGCTGATTGACTAACTAACCAATCTTAAAAGCTGTACTAAGATCTACTCGTGCATGGTCAAAAGCGGAACTGCATTAGTTCCGCTTTTGCTGCGCTGTTCCGCCATCTTGTGCATTCAATACAATTTCACTAGACGTGTCCTTATCATTGCTTATTACAAAATTAAAGACTACGTTGAAGACAAGGTTGTTTGGCAAGAATACCCTCTGTATTCATTGAATTTCAAAAAAGTTTACCGACAATGCTTCCCTGTTAGCGCCAAAAGATTCTTACACTAGGGTTACCCAGGAAAGCATGTGCCTGCTCTAGAAAAAGGTACTTTACGTCCGCGGGTTCTGTGAATAATTTTAAATATTACCATAACCAGAGGCCAAACGTCGAGGCTCCAGTGATTAAAAGCCTCAAGCACAAGCTTGATTATCTACTAATCTGTCAATGCCTGGAGCTACAGTAGCTCGGAAAAAACCTCTTCATTTGTCTATCATACTTACTTCAAACAATTCCTGTAGTTGGGTGGCCTCACAAAAAACCTTGCCATTTTTTGGAGCGCCAATCAAAATATAACATAACATCATTCCTATGATCCCCGAAGGGTTAGGCAGAGGTGATACTAGTCCACCCACATTTAGCCAGAAGTCCCATGTAGAATAGAATACTCTTTATTATGTACACCATAAAAGTTACAGATATAAATGTTTAAATTTAATAGGGGAGGGTGGGGGTCATGTAATAGGGGAGGGTGGGGGTCAACCGGGCACAAATCCAGACTGAGGGCTTTTACTGAGAAATTAAATTGGAAAAACCCAATAACACTTTGAGACCTGGGATTCGAACCCAGGACCTCATGCTCAGCTGTAGCGCTTTCGACCACGAGACCAGGTTTTAAAAATATTCTACATAAATTTCAACAGCCTGTTTAAAGACTGACGTCAAAACGGCGCGCTACATAGCGTATGCTAATAGTTATTTAATTCGTTTAGACATTTAATATCGTTTCTTTATTATAATACTCATCGAGACCAATTATAGCGATGAAGAGAACTGTCTTCACTAGCTTTGAAGTTTTACTTGTTTTTTTTTGTGATCCCCATTTTGAGAGCCTGTTTAATAATGTGCAAAGACGCACTGTGAGTCTTTGGTCAACTGGACCCACTCGAAATGGGTCCGCGGGATCACTCAACCCAATCACATTTGGAATACGTCGACTGGACCCACTGCCCAGTTTCATTATTAGTACAGTCACGGAGTAAAGCCGAATCTTTTGGTTTTATTTTTATGACATAAAATATATCAATATTATTCTATTAGTTATTTACACTTACGCACCACACTTATTCACTAACACTAAAACTAAATATGCCTCAAGGAAGCGTATTAGGACCAACACTTTTCTTAATGTACATTAACGACCTATGTAACTTAAAAGTAGAAAGCGCAAAAATTTTTTCTTACGCCGATGATACTTCCATTGTCTTTTATGGGGATAACTGGTCCGAAATAAAGCTCAAAACTGAAATAGGTATGGCTCAAATTGCAAATTGGCTTAATGAAAATCTTCTTACGCTAAACGCATCCAAGACCAATTATATATGTTCTACAATTAGAAATCGCTCACAACCAGATCAAGACTTAAATATAAAAATACATTCCTGTAAACGAGCCATGAATTATGCCTGTACATGTCCTGTAATTAATAAAGTATCACAGACAAAATATTTAGGGGTTATAATTGACCAGCACTTAAGTTGGTACTCCCACCTCGAACATGTTGCTGGTAGAATACGAAAGTTGGGATGGATATTTAAATCATTGAGATACGTAATCCCTGCAGGTGTAGCCACAAAGGGGTGCGTCAAAAGAAATCTTTTAAATGAAATCTACACAGCCCTTGCACAATCTGTGATAGTCTACTGTATACCTGTATGGGGTGGGGCAGCTAAATCAAAATTTATTGACGTGGAACGTGCGCAAAGAGGTCTGATAAAAATAATGTATTTTAAGAAACGGATATTCCCCACGGAAAGTCTATATGAGATCAGCGGCCTGTTATCTGTTAGGAAACTATATATCTGTGCCGTGATCTTGAAAAAACATAAGACACTTACATATGATAAAAACATAACATTAAAAAGGAGAAAGGATATTATTGCTCAAGTCACACAAACTAAAACCAATTTTGCTGCTACTCAATATAATAATCAATCATCACGGTTATATAATAAAATAAATAAGGACATATACATTTACACTGAATGTCTTCATAAAATTAAGAAAATGTTAATAGAATGGTTAAAATCGCGCACTTATGCAGATATTGAATTTTTGTTATAATAAGTGGAAATTAGTTAATTCTGGTACCGACACTCCCACACGCACATCATCCCTCATACACACAAACACACCAACCACACAACTCTCACACCTTACATACCTCAAACATATCACACACCACACTCGCTCTACACACCGCATACACCACTCACACACCACACACCCTGCACACCCAACACACCCACATTAATGTATTTTTAGGAAAATAGTAAAAATAATTCTGTAAGTAGTACAAACAGCCAAAGCTAAGGAAGTGCGGAGTCTCCTAACACAGGCGTCATCATGCTTAAAAGGAGGCTCCAATCATAAACTAATGTATACTAGTTGGTACAGAAATAAACATTTTGTATTTTTGTATTTTTGTATTGTAAATATTTTTTTACTGTAATAATACCTAAATTAAGTGCACGAGCATCGCTAATTGTTGATTTCTGCAACTATTACGTTGATTTATATAATTTTATTCATAAATGTTCTTTTATCTGTCTGTGATTTTTAAATAGTACTTTTTTTTTGTGTTATATTTGAGCATTTCATTTAGTTAATATTCTCATTATAAAAAGGTTTGTCTTGATTTTACTTACAATACCTAATTTAAAATGATTATAGATTTTTATTGAGAATAAACGTTTACACCTAATTGAATTACTTACGTTTTATTATATTTTGACTAACCAATTTTGCGCTTGACTGTATCCAGTGGTAGCTTTAAACAATAGATGTTTTTATGTGGGTCCAGTTAACCAATAAAAATACAGAAAATAAATTATGTGGTCAAGTGAACCCGCGGGTCCAGTAGCGACCGGGTCCAGCTGACCGAAGACTCCTGTAGTTTATATTCCTGTAAATAAAACCACTGAACCGATCGTTATGACTTACACATATGACGTAATACAACCTGGTTCTTTTGATATCCCATAACTCTAGGGTTATATTCTGTAGGTAAAAATAATACTAAAACTCCTAGAATAGGTGGTCCAAAAATGCATCGTTTCGGAGATATCATCAATCATAATTAAATTAGGTCAAAAATTGTCACCAGTATGACGAATCTTTACTTTTGCGGGGTTGCCAAACTTCGCAGTAGTGTTGGTATCGGGGCTTCCCGGCGGCAGCTAGTGAAGGGAAAGCTACCTTGTCGACGTTGTCATATTTCACGTAAGGGTGTTTTACATTAATAATCGTGACTTTGCCGAATTATTTTGTATGAAAAATGAAAAAAAAAATAACGAAGGATTGGAACATAACTCATATGCCAGTTGATTCTTTGATATGGCCTCAATCATACCCTAAAGTTATGGGATATCAAAAAAAACACGTTGTATATTTGAATCTATTTAATACATTTTCATAGTGATGTCCAGAGGATAACAGTGGTCGTATAAAGCTTGTGATCGCTTACTACTGTTAGAATGTATTGTTTTGTTAGGGTAGGTGGCATACGACCACGGCTATCCTCTGAACATCACCGTCAATATGTTTTTAATTAATGAATGCAAGAAAATGAACATATATACATACACTAGCTGCTGCCCGCGGTCTCGCCCGCGTGGCTTTTTCTAAACATATAAACGTTCCTCTTGAATCACTCTATCTATTAAAAAAACCGCATCAAAATCCGTTGCGCAGTTTTAAAGATCTAAGCATACATAGGGACAGACAGGAAGCGAGAAGCGACTTTGTTTTATACTATGTAGTGATACGGGTAAAATTAATAACACTCCTTTTCCTTCATCGTAGTTGGGTAAAATACACGACAACTTAACAGACGAAAACGTGGGCAACAGCCAGTTATAGATCAATTTAAAAACTGAACAGAATTGTATGAAATTATGTGCAAGATAAGTTTACAGCGGTAGGTGGCAGTGGCGAAAGCACCGTATAACACGATTACTATCGTTATTTAAAAATGGCACACAGTCAGTAGTGTTTAATAATGCCAAATAATATAATAATCACGTTGTAGGTATTTAATACACCATACAATTAAAACATTACAAAACGCCTACATTACATTTTTTGTCTTTATATCCCAACAACAAAACATTTTGCTCTAAAATAACTCAGTGAGTTCTATTTCTATACAAAATCGACGTCATGACGAGTTTATTTTGTGTAGATAAGATTTTTTTTTTGCTCCGGCTTAACTCTCTTATAAAATCACCCTTCGCCACTGGTAGGTGGTGCAACAGGTCATCAATATTGTACATTATCTTTGCAGTTAATAACTAGGTACTTTGTCTTTTCTGCAGTATAGTGCTGTCATTTAGTAGGCCCTAGGGGCATCGTTTGTTAAAGAAATTAGATCTACGCCTATTGGCAAGCGTAGAGATCTCTTTATCTCTCTATCAATCATCTCAGTCTGATGTCTGATATTGTCTACACTATACACTTTTTGCAGGTCTTCAGACAAACGCTAGATTTGCTTTTGATCATACGAAATAATACAAGATAGTCATCTGGCGAACTATTCTGTATAAAATGTCACCGCGAAAAGTTTGAAGTGACTTGTCATTCCACCTGACGGGAATGACACTGTTGACAGCTCTTTGATTTCGTCAGATTCTGTATTATTCTCTTGGCTTAATCGAAACCTATTGGTCCGCCGCTGGAAAGATTATAGGCCGGGGAAATTAGGTTTGAACCCTGCACTAAATCTTAACAGAGTTTTTTTCTTGAATCGTGTTTTTGAGGGTAGCTTTCAAATAATAATAAAAAAATAAATATTTTCCAGGACCGTATCACGGTAAAAAACAATAAAACGCGCTTTTGTGAATAAACATTGACCAAACTAGTTAACAGGAATATTTTGGTTTACAATACATAACAAAAAAATTGGTAAACCCAATATTTTTTTTTTCAGAATTTATGATTTTTGTCCACAGACATTTTAATAAAAATTGACATTTTTTTTTTAAATAAATTCCCTAATTAAATATTTTAATACGCTATCCAACAAAATTAAACACACTGTGCTAGCGCAAGATATTAATAAAAGTTTTTTAAAGCGAAGTTTTTTTGTAATAGCTAAAATTCTGTTTAAATTCCCCGGACTATTATAATAACCATCTAACTTACTAGTTACTACGCAACTATTTATCAACCATACTTCCTTAATACGAACCGACACAGCAGTTAAATAAAGAAACGAGCATGTAATTATAATAATTTCTCGCACAGCTACATGTGTTAAAAAAATCCGTCATGCGAGGCTTATTCCCGCTAATTATAACGCATCAAGATCACTCGGTCGTACTATAGCGTTTGACAGCGCCGTTAACATTTAGATAAATGTACTTATGTATGCTGATTAAATTGTTTTTTTTTATATTAGAGGTTGAAGTGATAAATTAGCCTGGTCTTTAAGGATAAAACTGTACTGAATGAAGTATTTGTATTGTATGCCAAAAAAAGTTTGTAAAAAGACTTCGTTAACACACTTTATAAATGTAATTCTAATTATTAGTTCATCAAACATTGGGTGAGACAAGACGTGGGTGTTCTAAAGATTTTGTAATACAAACGACATATTAGGATTGATTATTTTGAGGTTCTATTCGTTCAGCAAAATTATAGTTACAGCTAGGCCAAACTTCCTTTTTATATTAGTTCTCGATCTCGACTGACCCAGTAGACTGTAATAATAAAAATTATCGGAAAAACACAATGATAATTAATTAAACATAGGCAGAAAAAGATCACTCAGATATGCGATCCGAGCCGGTTTGGGGCTCACTTTGGGGTGAATAATACTTTGTAATCTAGCTGTAGGTAATATTTTAAGCTACTCTCAACTTGGTGTACCTAATATATAAAACAATTTAAAAAATAATGTAAATTTTCTATCTAAAATCTATATTACTATCACCGTTAAATCGAAAATCTTTAATCCCGTACTCCAATAAACTTTTCCTGTCTATAAATAAGAAATCGACTTTAATAAAATCAATATTAAATTAACTTCCATTCCAAATACCACACAATGTAACTATCTAAGTTAGCAACTCACACACACACGGGCTTACACTCTCGATACATCAGTTGACACAAAAATCGATTAGAACAATGATCGATGCGAACAATCGAGAACAATTCGTTACACACGAAACACTAGTATCTGCTTTGAGATAAGACTTAACAATCACAACACTAATTAATTCTGATGGATGTGCTCTTCAGTCGTGTCATACATGGTTGTTTTACTAAGATAAAATTGATAGTTTTTGTTCTATTTTCACTTTACGATCTGCTTTAATTGTAGGCAATGAAAATATAGCGGGAAAAAGTCTTTAAAAACGTTTCACGATGAATTAAGAGATGTTTTGATAAAAATATAAAGTAATTAATTAATTAATTTTAATCGAATACAAAGTCGGTTCTGGGACAGGAAATAATCAGCCAGCTACAGAAGTAGTTCCACCACAAATGAACTTAATACAGTATTCCACATTTCAACAAGACTATCTCGCTCTGTCCGCAGTAAACAAGCACGTACGATACAATCGGTACGCACTCTCAATAAACACTATGACAAATCTATTCGCAGGAATACATCGATCCATCGCGTCACTCGATAATCGATACACTCTTAGTCGAATTATCGCCTGTCGACTCGTGTGAACGATTACATAATAAATAATGGTCAATTCGATACGATTACAATCACACATTAGGACGCCCCGCTGCTCTCAAACACCTGATATTTATTATAATAAAACATTGATAATCTACCAATTGTTTAAAAAAATTGCGAACGAATATATTTTATTAATGGGTGATCATTTTTTTTTTTTGGTCGGCCATAGGTCATGGCGTGTCAAACTCTGGGCGGTATATCCTTGAAACTATTAGTCTGCAATTCGGCTACATATGATTAAAATTATGTTATGCAATCAAAGCCGTTCACACAGAAAGTTCAAGTTTGCGACGCATACAAAATGAAGATATTATTCTAATCTTCAGTTATTCCTAGCGTTTTATTGATATAATTTCCTTCCCGATATGGGAGGCATAAACATGGCGTATCAGCGCTTTATCTTTTCTCAGAGGCAGTAAAAGCGTACTAAAGAAAACAGTAATGGATATAAAGCTTATAGTGCAATAAACAGGAGATAGGGACAGTAAGCACTAACGTATCTCCAAATAAGTGTCGATGCAGCTCTTAGTTTTGAAGAAATATCTTCTGACACAACTATTGGCTATCACATAAAGTCTGCGCACCTAAAATTCCATAATAGGGAAAGGACGTGACAATGCCCATTGCGAAATTAATATATACAGTGCTATGAATGTACCGTTTAAAGTTTAAACCAACATCTAAATACATGAGCTTAGTAACTAAACAATCGATTTGCTGTCGCATTAGTCGATTTTCGTATCGATGTCAATGGATGCCGTTCGATTATTTCGAGTTCTTTATTATGCCAATATACCACGTAAATAGTTACGTAAGATAAAGCACTTGTTTCAATGTTTTAGGCAGTGGTTACTATGAAATTAATCGGAAATACAGTTGGTCATTCGGCACCCCGCGATGTGTGTCGGACGGACAACAAAAAAATTGAAATGCATTTGTTTAAATAATATCCTCGAATGTTGTTCGAAGGTTCTTGTAAAAATTGAAAGGGTTTGCTAAATAAAATAGGTATGCTCAGGATAGTTTATTTACTTGTTTAGTAAATATGAACAACTAAACACGTTAACATTATTTTCCTATTTATCCTAAAAGCAGCAATATTTCATAAAACAACGTAGGTATCTTTATTTCATCTCCACAATAAATTACGTGTAAACTTAACTTTCAAGTCTATTGTCAATTTCTAATAATATCCTCGAGTGTTGTTCGAAGGTTCTTGTAAATATTGAAAGGGTTTGCTAAATAAAATAGGTATATTCAGGATAAATCATTTATTTTTTTTGGAAATATTAACAACTAAATACGTTAACATTATTTTCCTATTTATCCTAAAAGCAGCAATATTTAATAAAACAACGTAGGTATCTTTATTTCATCTCCACAACAAATTACGTGTAAACTTAACTTTCAAGTCTATTGTCAATTTCTTTACTCCTCATTAAAGTATAGCTTACACCGATATCTTGCATGTAGACATCATTTATTTTCATATTACATTTTCACTTTTACAACAATAAATTAATAATCAAGAAAAACGTTCGATTGTAAGCGATTGCCAGTGTGAAAAATTCGCTCACAATGGATAATTTAAAGTGATCGCATCAGAATCTTTCTTGCTGTCGCTCCTAAGCAAGCAACCTCTTTGTAATAGCAAGATAATTATTTTAATACGCACAAGAACATAGCAAATACACTTTCACTTTGAATTAGCATTTTGCTCTTATGCTGATGTAGGCAAGGTTTTTGCAAACAATGGCTTTATGAGAGTTCCTTTGCCTTTGTTTTTCGCGTCAATCGTTTGACAAGTTAAATAATATTACCACAATTTCTTCTAATGTGTCTGAGAGCCCCAGATAGCTTTTAATTAATATTATGATTACACTTCATAGTTTTACAATGTACTTCCGGACTACATCAATAATTTATTGCAGCTACAAAAAAACTTGATTAAGAATATTTTGTTTAATTAAAATCTCTCTTGCATTTCACGTTATAGAATTTAAGTTACCGTAATAGCAATAATGTGATCAATCATGAGTAGTCAAAATTATATTAGAAGCTCTCTAAGCAACATCTTTGTTATTAAACTCAAAGAGCAATCCTTGCGGTATTTGATCCAATAAAAAATATTAAAAATAAATAACAAAACTCATCCTTTTAGATGCCCAATAAGATTTAAAATGTGCGCAAAATATACCAAATCACTGCCGCTAATTGAACAATGTTGCCACTAAAAAAATATCAAAGCGACCGGCGGAAATGGCTTGATATGTTCAGCCAGTAATGTTGAATGCTTCATTAGAAGGATTTTGATAGTGTAATCACATGTTCTGATCGCACTTTGCCGCGGCGCGAAATGATCCGATTGGCTGATACCGTGCATGCATTCCAAACATTCAGTTTAAACGCATTTGATAGAAAGGCATTCTCGGGGTTGCTATTGGTAAATAAATTAATGATGACAGTCGTTGATCTGAATTCTCGGTGGTTACAATTTATTACTGTTTCTTTGCAGGTGTTATTGTCGCGTTGTTAAATATGTAGTTTTTAATTTCATACTTTGCAATGTTGAGGGGTTAGAAGGATATTAAATTTGATTTTATAATTTTCTGCATAATTATTTACATGCAATTTTTTTTTTAAACTCGTTTAGTCAGCTCACCTATGACTGACGTTATTTTTTAAAATTATTTAATAATAATATAATGTCACATCTTTACTGAAACACTACCGTACCATAAGGTCGCCGCCCCAATTGTTGTCGGTTAATGTTAACACCTCCAGCACACGGCAGCGGTAGATAATGACAATCTTATCGGCTTGTATCAGCCCAGCCCAGTGCCATTAGCTGGCCGACCGACTTTCCCCGCGGGGTAGACCGCGATTGTTGACGATTGTCCTCTGTGTACGTTGAGGTTTTACTAAGAGGTAGGGCCGCATAGCTTGTACAAATACGGAGCAATGTTATTTAAGAAGAGAGGACTGGTTGATTTCTTGTATTGAATTCTGAAACGAATTGACGTATGGCAACATTTTTAGAGGCTGGCCGATTCGCAACATAAATAATAGATTTTTTCTGCGACTCAAAAGTTTTATTTTTATTTTAACCAGTGTTGTGTTAAAAATGGAAGTAACAAGTTATTTCGTTTGGTGCCGGACGTAAAGAATAGCACCATCCCATTCTTCCCGCGGGTGTCGTAAAAGGCGACTGAGGGACTTACTAGAGAATGGGCAGCAGCGTTCTCTATGCATTTTTAAAACCATACTGCGATCGACAACCCTGCTAAGAGTGGCGATTATGGCAAGTCCCCCCCTTTTTAAGGGAGCCATATGTTCAGCAGTGGACGTCTTTCGGCTGAAATGATGATATTTTGAAAAAAATCCTTTGGTCATTAACACTTATTCCTTTCTATCTGCTCCTCAGAAGGCCAAAGAAATAAAAACCAATGACAATAACAGTCAACCAACAAAACTATTTCCCAAATCAACTCTATACAATCCTAGTTCACTCCGGTCATTGTAACAAGCCCTATTTATCCCTCAGCCCGACTTTCCAACGACACTTGCCGTACAGTCGCCTGCGCAGGTACCTAAGTAGTAAGTACTATTGCGAATAATGAGCGTTTCTGATCCATAACTGATTGCGGTGCGATTATTTTTGAGGTTAAGACCTTGTTGCTGGTGGGACTCCAGAATAGGTCGAGGTATTTGTTATACAAGATGTTTGTGATAGTGTCGTAATGATCTAGAATTGTAGAATTGGAAGTGGACTGAGTAGCAGGAATTTGGTTAGGTATACAGGGTCAAATTATATTAGCTAGCGAAACTTAGCAGACGTGATGGGATATCTAAACATGATCAAACAATTTATTTTTTATTTTGATGATTTTTTTTATGGGGTCATCCACCACAATTAGTACAGACACTTAAAAAAATCGGTTTTTTTAAATACTTCACAGACGGGATGGGTAGCGATACCTAAACATGATAAAACAAAGAAAACAAACTTTCTAACTCATACTTTAATTAACAACAATATCAGGGGGTCCAAAAAAAAAATAACATCAAATTAATTTATTTTTTGTTCGATCATGTTTAGATATCGATACCCATCACGACTGCTGAGTTTCGCTAGCTGATTTAATTTGACCCTGTATAGTTATGGAAGGTGTGCGGGTAGAGTGATGGTGTCGTGTTATTAGCTCTAGCCTGGGCACATCCTGAACTTATAAAGCATTAATCTGTGTTCTAATCAAGTCGCCATTCCTGTCTGAAATCTCTATCAAAAGATTTTTTTTTATCGCTAATAACCATAATAATAAGTTTGTCAACAATGCAAACCATCGCCGGTTTACCAACGGTATGCCAACCAACTTGTCTAACAGTAGATTATTTTAGGAGCGACGTATACGTCGCTCCTAAAATAATCTTTTAGAGCTGAAACTCAATCCTTTAAAGAGTTATAATGTCATCATCATATTCGAAGTTAAAACAAAATCAACCATCGTGTTACTCGTAGTTGTTACCCGATGCAAAACAGAACAGCACTGTATGTCTTTTAGCAAAATTACCGTTAATATGGACAATGAAACTCAAATCCTACTTACTCCAACAACTGTATTTTCTCAACAAGCCCTATGTATGTATTCCACTTTCCAGTCACACTTGCAGAACTAACGTATCGTTGGTAATGAGCGTCTGATTCATAACTGATAGTCAGGAGACTATTTGAGGTCAGTAGGAGCTTGTGACTGCCCGCACGTGGCGCTGGGAAGTAAATAACAAGTAATTGTTGCAGTATTTTAGAGGGGAATCATTTGTTTGTGGAAGATAAAGAGAAAATGCAGGCAATAGTAGATATAAGATACAGAGAGAAAGCAATGGTTGTCGAGGAATATGTTGTATTCTATTGAAGATCAAACACCCTTGTGGTAAAGCTACTTTGGTTGATGAATCTAATCATTGTCACGCAGACGGGGTAACTCATCCAGTTAAATTACCTACACAAACCATGACGAATACTAACCATGCTAAATGTGTGTTAAACGCCACCCAAAAAGTTTTGTCAAAACTTTTACTAATTACTCACCAACTATTTCTTACAGTTGTAGATATTACATATCACAGCAAATCTAACAAAAATAAAAACAAAGATAACATCGTAAGCACACAATCTCGGTAAAGAATGTATGATTTGTTAGATTGCGCAGGCAACAGGCAGCCCTCGACCTATTATTGTAATAAGGGCCGCAATGTACTAGCACAGTATAACTACCAACAGTGGTTCACCGCCCATACATTGTGACAGAATCTTAGAAATGTTAAATGGTTTGTCATTTCTCACTGTAAAGCTTTGTTTTCTTGAAAGAAGACACCTTAATGTTAAATACTGCTGAAAATGACAATCATGACGGCCGTTATAATGTGACGGAACCGCTTTCCAAGGAAACTAGAGCTTTAGTAGTGCTGTCGTGCTCAAGTGTAGTGTCAGTTATTTCATTACTCCTTCTCAGTCTAAATTTAATGACAAAATATGATTCGCGACTATATCAGATGAATGTATGTACAGGATTATAATCATTAGAATCATTAATACATCTCTCTAACTTAAATTTGTTCCCCAATGTCATGATTGCATGAAAAAGTAATTCAATGAAACAAATCTAAAATTCAAAATAGCGTATGAAAATTTTAATTTCGCTGGCTATTGCTGCCGCCTAAAGCAGGCGGCGTACAGGGACGCTAAGTTATTGTTGAACCCACTACGTAGAATTTCCATTTGGTTCACAAATTAAGTTCTTTCGCTGTTATGGAGCTTAGAATGAAGGATAGATTCCTTCATTTTGTGTACTGTTATTTATATCTGAATCGTATTACCTGGCTAATCTATATAACTAGCGTCCCCCCTCTCTGCTTTGAACCGAGATTGCTTTATTGTATGTTATTTTAATATTAATGTACACATACATACATACACATACATAAACTCACGCCTTCTTCCCATGGGGGTAGGCAGAAACTATAGAACGCCACTTGCTGCGCTCCTTACATACTCCTTTTGCTTCGCCTACGTTCATACATCTAGTCATACACGCACGCCGGTTGCGAGTACTACGCACCTGACCTTTCTGAAGAACATCACCAATTTGGTCACTATATTCCTTCTAGAGCGTCCCCAACACACATAAATCAATCACAAAACCACACATACATAAATCTTCCGGAATAATAACCTGTTAAGTGATGGTGAACACCGCATCAAAATCCGTCGCATTGTTTAGATGAATAACGAGGTCACAAAGACACATGAAAAGCGTCTTTATTTTAAACTATTTATAGATATTGATTTACCTCTAAATAAAATAAAAAAAAATAAAAAAGCCTTTTATTTCATGCATTAAAAATTTTTTTTTTTTTTTTTTTAACATTTTTGTTTTTAACTTTTTAACATGTTTTAGACCTATTTGATTTCCAAAAGAAATTGTTAAGTACATTAGTTATTTTTATAATTTCATAATGATTAATTAATAATTTCCATAACATATTTCATTTGTATTTAGTTAGTAGTTTAAAACTTAAAATTTAAAAACAATAGTTTGTAGTACTTAATGGGTAATTAATTATATATAAATTAAATTTGAGTTATTGTAATATTTATACATTTTTGAAATAAAATAAATTTAAAATAAAATGAAAATAAAATAAAAAATTGCATGCATGAACCCCTCAGGTAGTGAGGGTGAAGGCCTCCTCCAGAGAACACCAGTGATCTCGGTCTTTGGCTTCTGTGAGCCAGTTTTTGCCTGCGACTCGTGTGATGTCGTCTGCCCATCGAGTTGCAGGTCTTCCTCTTTTCCGAGTGCCTGTAGGGCCTGGCCATGACGTCATGCGAATTGTCCATCGATCGTCACTCATTCTCGCTACGTGTCCTGCCCATCTCCATTTTAGCTTGAGAGCGTAGGTGAGAGCATCTTTTACTCCTGTCTTTTGCCTGATGATAGTGTGACGAATTTTTTGATTCTTTCTGATTTTTGCGACACTTCTCTCCATGCTTCGCTGGCAGGACGTGATTTTATTTTTAACTCTTTTGGTGAACTTCCACGTTTGACAGGCGTAGGTTAGCGAAGGTAAAAGACACGAGTCCATGACTTTGCACTTGATTTTCATCGGCATCTGACTTTTTAGAATTTCCTTTAAGCTCCAAAACTTTTTCCAAGTCGTTGTTATTCTTCTATCCACTTCTGCATCGTTGTTTGGTTTTTGTAGGGAAATTTGTTTTCCTAGGTAGATATAACTCTGAACGTACTCTACTGGTGTGTTGTCAAGACATATAGGGTTTTGTGCGGCATTTGTCATGAGTTTTGTTTTGCTCAGGTTAATTTCTAATCCTGCCTCTCTGCTTGCTTGTTGTAACGTATGTAACATTGACTCGAGCTCTGTGCTATTTTCTGATAGGAGGATAATGTCGTCAGCGAACCTTAAGTGACTAATACGTTTCCCATTTATACAAATACCGGCTCTATCCCAATTTAGTTTACCGATAAGCGCTTCCAGTACTGCTATAAAGATTCGAGGCGATAGGGGATCACCTTGCCGTACACCTCTTCTGATGGGGATAGGTGGTCCTGTGGTCTCTAGTTTCACTCTACTAGTGTTGTTCTCGTAAAGGTGTTTTAAGACTTGCACGTATTGTTTCTCCACTTTTTGTGATTGTAAAGCTTTCCATATTGAGGGATGCAGTATTGTATCAAAAGCTTTCTGGTAGTCTACAAACCCTATGTAGAGTGAACGTTGATATTCATGGTATTTTTCAATAAGTAATTCTAAAGAGTGGATGTGGTCTATTGTGGAATAGCTTTTTCGAAAACCAGCTTGTTCGATCGGTTGACTTTTTTCTAATGTAGTGCTGATTCTTTTCTCTATAGTTGAAGAGAATAATTTATAAAGTGATGGAAGAAGACTAATTGGACGATAATTGCCTATGTTTTTTGGGTCACCTTTTTTAAACAACAAGATAATATTACACTCGGACCACTGTGTAGGTGTTGTAGAGGAGCTTAATATTTACCTCTACTACCTCTTATTCTGTAAATCTGCATCGTTTCTTCTCTGCAGTCGAATCAGGAGAATTAGTTACTTTTACCTGTGGGCTGTTACTCATCATCTTTCTTGCCTGTTCGATGATTCTCAACTACATAATATGTTATCTTCATTCAACTAGTGATAGCTGAACTTCAGTATTCGCCAAATGATTGACTTCGTTAATAGTTTTGCGTTTAATGCATTATTAATTACACGCATTGAAATCGTTTCTGTTTCTAAAAGAAAAGTAAAAACTGGTTACGCTCTAAGTGCGAATTTCACCAATGAAACTGAACGCGATCAGCACATCTAACCCGCGTTCAAGAGCTGTCAGTGTCAAAAATCCACAGAAAAGAATGACACTGACAGCTCTTAAACGTGGTGTATGCGCTGATCGCATTCAGTTTCATGTTCCTGAATGAGCGCTGTCAGTTGAGACTGGTCATCTCTTAACTGCCAGGGCTTATTTGAAATATTTTAATCTTAGTTTTGAATTTTTTTATCATTGTTTTAACATAAATAATAATGTATCCAGGATTTTGTAATAAGCACTTATCTTGATTTAAAAGAGTGTCCTTGGAGTTTCTTGCCTGTTCTTCTCCATAGAGATCTACGTTTTGGAATGGGCAATTAGCTTCAACTTTCTGACTAAATGACCGACTCTTTGACACTAAAAAAATGCCTGTAATTGGTTTAATTGAAATAAATGCTTGGAGTTTAAAGTTTTTTGAGTTTTCATTGGTGAAATTCGCCCTAAGAAAAAGCAGTATTACCAACGTCTTCAAATGGCAAATGGTTGCAAAACAGGCACATAATCTAATACCAATTACTTACCGTGTTCGACTTAATTGCCAACAATTAAACTGTTTGTCTGTTTGTCTTTCTCACGGCATTCGGATTGCACGCTCATTATTTGTCGAGTGCATTGCATAACTCCATCTTTCTACTATTAATTGAAAAATCTACAGAAGTTTAATATGTACAGTTTCTATGTGCTTTTGGCTCAGTGCTGCAAGACTTATTAGAACTTACGAATAAATAAATTCCTACTCTGGCTAACATTAGATACCAAAATAATAGGAGAAAAACACACTAAAATATTATAAAATATGTTTTTTACAAATAGCAACACCACTTGTAGGGTAAATCACCCAATTATCGAGCTTACACAAATCGTGCCAACTGTCACGTAGGCTGAATGGTGTGATATCTTTGCATCGTTCATGTTCCCGAGGTGTGGCAGAGAGCTAGGGCCCTAATTATGTTGATCGCACGCAGATATAGTTTGACATTTTAGTGAACATTACTACACGAAATGAAAGGCTCAGTTCAGCTTAAACAAGATTTGTGACATTATGGTATCATCGCGTCTTGTTCATTTTTAGGACAAGCTGGAAGACTGGTTCTTGCTTGTTAGTGATAAATGAAGGTCATGTACTGCATCGATACCTTTATTTTCAAACCAAATTGGAGTCAATGTGTCACAAACTTATCAGTTCAGCGAATAATCTTAGAACTTCATATACTTTACAATTGATGGCACATTTTACAACCGTTTCCTGAACAGATAGCTTCGTGGCACTATAAAGTATTTAAGAATAAACCCTACCACAAACCAGACTAATGTCACATGAAATGCGATACTCCCACGGTTGTCAGTCAGGTGTCTTCAAACGTCATCCAAGTAAACACTACCCCAATGCCACATCCCTGAACCGAACACCGCGTCATGGCTGACTGACAGCCCTATTCCACTGACTCACGCAACTAGACACCGAAGATATCTGAGTCAGGGGTAACAAACATCAGTTAAGAGCTAATAGGTTAATTGGGCTAGTTTTAATTGTTAAATGTAGGTGCTGGCAGATACGATATCTCAGTTTATCATCGAGAATAAATCGTTTGTTTTATTGTAATTATGTGTTCAATCTTGATTGGCTCGGATAACAAGCGGTTAGAAAATTCTTTTCGAACGTCAGTGTTGCCAGTCGCAAAAAGTTTTATAACTTTTTCTTTTTATGGTGGCAGTCGCGGTTGTCAAAAGTACCTTTTTCGTTCGTACTGTAATGTCTTCCAATATCTAATGAAGGTTTTTGTTTGTTACAGAGATGGCAGCGGAGGTGGTTCGTCCTGTATGACGATGGAGAGCTGACGTATTCGTTGGACGAACACGTAAGTACAAACACATACATATACAGGGTTATTTTTTAAACGTCAATAACCTCTTAAGGGGTCATTGTACTCATCATTATGAACAACTTTTACTATGGGACCAAACCTGAAATCGCGAAAATAATCAGCTGTTGCCTACATTTATTTATGTTGGAATAATTCGTTAAAATGTAGGGAACAGCAGATTTTTTTTTCGCGATTTCAGTGTTGGGCCCATAGTAAAAGTTGTTCATAATGATGAGTACAGTGACCCATTAAGAGGTTATCGACGTTTTAAAAATAACCCTGTATAGAGAAACATACCTCTAATAACAACTGCAGATATTAAAGTTCACAACCAAGTTTGAATTAACGACCGTCTTTCCAATAACCACAGAACTATCAGGGTGCAGCAAAAATAACTTCCATCAATCAAGTAAGGCAACACCTTGTTATCGACACCATCGCTTTCGACTTTTTACCGCGGATCGACTAAAAAGGCAGTTGTAATCGCTTCCTCGTACTTTTATATCGAGCAACTACAAATATCTCGCTTCTTGCGCAGACTAATCTATCGGGTGAACAAATTCAGAGCCGTCGGGCGCCTTAAAGGGCTGTATTGAAACCGAGTAGGGTAACGCGACCAATAATTGACTCGTTACTAGAATTAATGGCGATTCGTCCTCCGGTAGATAAGACCCTAATTTGGTTCCGTTTCTTGCGGAAAATTATGTTGTACTGCATTAGTTTTATGCCTTTTGTAGGACGAGAAACTCGTTTTTAAGGTATACTCGTCGTTTCTGCCAGGGTTACGAGCCCGTCAGAAAGGTATATCGTGACCCTGGCACACAGGCATTTGAAGGAACACGGTGGGTTTTAGTCAGTAAAAGTCTGACACGCCCTCCCGCTCCGCACAGAGCAGAAGTTTGATTTGATAATTTCACACCCGAAAAGATTTGATAATTTCACACCCGAAAAAAAAAAAGTTATACTCGTTTAATCCGTGCTATCGTAAAATAAATATAAATAGAAGGAATCGTTCCATCTTTTCGATGCAAGGCGCTAAGATAAAATTGTATTAATTATACATACATAAACTTTTAAAAAGCAATAAAAACAAAATAAAAATGCCAATAATTATGCCGACACACACCGAACGTTATGTCCCGTTTTTTGTCAATAATAAATTCATCCGCGTATAATATTAGCGTTTTACAAAAACAAACATCGCCAAACCGGTAACCGGAGCCGAGCCGGGCCGAGACTCGGTTTCATCGGCACCTCGCTTTATCAGTATCAAATCTTTCACATTTTTCTCCGGCACTCATAAATATTCATAATAATTGGCGTCGTTGCAATTTCAAGTGAGTACATGAATTTTAATACGCGCCGTATATAGGCAGCCGCCGTGCTGCGGGAGCGAGACAAAAAACTTGACGCTTAATGTAAACTAACCAGGAACAATGAACACAGGAAGACTAGGAGGCTTCCTCCGTTTCCAGCTTGAAATAAAACAACCTACCTTATATGGTGTAAAATCCCGACTGTAAAATTCGTTGGACGACTGTTGGGTTATTCACCCTTAATTTTTGCGGTTGACAATATCTTGTGGAACGGTTGAGAAGCTGAGATGTTTATCAGCCAATCGTAGCGGAATGCGCGTTAGTGTCAGGTCTATAAAGTAATCTGGATGTAGAACAACAGAATCAGTTCGTCTGGTTGGAGGCTGAGTAGATATTTCAGTTGGTTCGGGGTAAAGGGGCCAGCCGGCCGTCAATGTGACGCGTAATGTATTCCTTGGTTCGCACCTCGGTACCTCGCGCCTCGTTATCATGTGAATGGGCCGAAGATTTGCAATGCGGCTCACAAGCTAAAATAGAAGGAAGTCGTTAATGTCTTCTATGGGGAAAGTAGGAAAATTAATGGTCTTTAAGTGTTAGAAGCAACTAGCGTTTATTTGTTCACTTAGTTGTATGAAGCCGGTAATTGATTGGTTCCACAGGATAGTTCCAGTAGTAATGGATTCTGTGACATTTACACGGATTTAGAACTGTTTTATCATTATTGCGTCTAGAAAGGGGATCGTTACTTTAAATGCGTGTGATTATTATGTGAATAGCATTGATTTCTTGCCGTATTGGACGTCGAACTGTCAGAACAATTTCCGTTAAGATTTATTTAAATTGTGTTTCAACTTATACATGCAGACTATCCAGAGTTGATAGAAGAGGGATAAGCCTATCCATAATGGCAGAAATGGTCAGTTGCCACTTTTTAACTAGGAGTAATATTCTAATATTAAATAGCTCAATTATTTCATAAATTTTCTTTATATTATTAAGACAACACGTCTTGGTTAAAATCTTCTCCTATTCTTACTCTCCTCTATCCTATTCTCCTTATTTTAGCACTAAAGGAGGAAGATAGGTACTATTATTTTCATGAAGCCTGTGATGAACCTCAAGAAAAGCGTCAGCAGACAGGCGCTACGCGGCTCTTGTACAATAATTTCTTTAAAAACATAATGGAAATTGTTCTGCCAGAATCACGTCGCACCGTCGCAGTCGCGTCACGCTTGTCTGCGGGAGCCTTTATACGTAGGTACATATTTACAATTACAGACACATAATAACAATGGTAATTAAAGTTCTAAAGACAACCATTAGGTGACATTACAGTTACTTATGTTTTCATGCAAATTGGAAAAGTCAATAGTTAAGGGAAACCCGGTTATCGCGATGGTAGCAGGCAATATCTTACAACTACTAACGTTCAACTGAATAACTTACGTGATCATTGTAAACCTTATTTATTAAATTTTACTCACGCTGACAGCTGTTATAAAGTTTATTTCGACTTTCGAGTAACTTCTTTGCAAAGGCAAATGACTCTATTCAGCCTGAACATAAACATTAGAAACTGTTTAGGATTTTTTTTTACCTAAGGCAACAAAAACAAGACATTCATATAATTTTCTTAAAAATCTAGTAGGAAGCAAAGACAACATATTCCAAATTCAAAAATACCGTGCTTTTAAAAAAAGCAGCATTGCCAACTGCAGCAACCTGACTCACCACTTTTTATTCAAACACCTAGTTAGCAAGCTGGTTAGAACTACGCTGTTAGCTGGTCAAATACCAATGCCTTATCATCAGCGATCATGTACCGTTGCCGCTAAACACTGGCAGACCTGTTATCTTGACCATTAGACCCTGATACAAGCCCGGATGGGCGATAGATGGCTTCTTCAACTTGATGGATGTGAAACCACGGCTCAAATTAATATGTGTCAATGTGTAGTGAATAGTTGAGTTATATCTTTTAGGAGCAGTGTTTGCGCTTGTGTGAGAGATAGACTTGATTGTTGTATGATTAATTGATTTTATTTGCTACGGTTAGCACTTAGGTACCTGCATGAAATTAAATAATTAAAATGGAACACCGCTCTTATTCCTGAAAACCAGGTCATAGCCTGCTCAGTTTTAATAGCTGAAGCATTCAACTTGCACTTTTGTGATCCTAAATATAAAATTAATTATAAAACTAAACTTTTAGAGGCTTTTAAATTACATCAGTTCATTATTAAAAAAATGTCTGACTCAAGACGACTCAACAAAATCAGCCTATGTTTCCACTGCTGGGATACAGGCCTCCTCTGTGAGGGAATTATTATCCTAATTTACATATTTGCAATCCATTCCCGATTTCCAATGATATTTCAAGCAATATATACATACGTAATTAACAGCCCATAATGTACCCACTGCTAGGACTGAAGCCTCCTCTCTGTGAGGGAGTGGGCCGTAATCTACCACGCGGGCCCAATTTGGTAATAATGGATTACAAAAAAGTAATTTCGCAGTAAACCAAGGCAAGGGTGTGAAAGAATAATAAATAAAAAGAGTGGGCTGTAATCCACCACGTGGGCCCAGTGCGGGTTGGTAGATGTCACATGTCTTCGAAAACGACGACTCAACGCCCAGATTTTTCGAAATTCCCACGGGACTTCCGCATTCCCTTAAGGCAACGATAACCGACTTTTAATGATTTTATACTGAAGATCACGTCTAAACGAGTAGTGTTAATGATTTGAAAAAATATATTATGTCAAATAAGAGCATTTTTTCAATAATGTAATATGTGAATATTTTAGATTATGTTTATATTACATAGTGAAATTAATTTGTAAAGTTATGTCTAACGCGGATAAAAAACTGAGAATGGCGCAAAATCTACCAAGCGTATTTTTCTGAAACCTTCATCAATT
Organism: Tiliacea aurago; assembly: GCA_948098905.1. Taxonomy (NCBI): domain Eukaryota; kingdom Metazoa; phylum Arthropoda; class Insecta; order Lepidoptera; family Noctuidae; genus Tiliacea; species Tiliacea aurago. The sequence goes on from OX402585.1 coordinate 25,260,953, forward strand.
TAAAGATAATTTAATTATTGATCTTATAGTATACGCGTTTTTTTAAAATACCTTTTTTTTGTGTATAATAAAAATAATAATGCGTCAAATTGGGGAGAGCTCTCCTTGATGGGCGAGTCCTATAACTGGCTGAACGTACGACGCGTTGCGTGAGCTCAGTACAGAACACGCGAGCTAACCACTCAAGGTCACTGGCCAATGGCAGACAAAGTCGCTGGCAAAGTGCTAGTAATAAATAACATCAAAACCTAGCTCATACTTAGTGCATCGAAGCCTTCAATCGCCCACAAGACCCACAGTCAGTCAGGCAGCGTCGAACGTTCGTCACCAATGAATATGCAAGCCCATCATAATAATGTGAGAGCTAATGAGAAACGCGGAACAGAATAGCAAATAGCAAGCTATGTTGAACAGCATGTGGGCTGTATGGAGGCCTATTAGATGCTTGTTTGTGTAGTGTTTATGATAGCTTATATTGCTATTATGGTTAGCAAAAGTTGTGCTCTAGAATACGAAATGATATCGAGTTCAGTAAAAAAACTAAGAAATTCGTATTAATTAGGAGTGAAGGCTGTGGTGCCCCTGAAAAGGCGAGCACTGCATAACGACTATTTGAAGAAAACGGAGACTGCAACATTTACTTAAAACCTTTTTGGGAGCCTATTTTACCAATATCCTATTAAAATTATAAACGCGAAAGTTTGTAAGTATGGATGGATCGATGGATGGATGTTTGTTACTCTTTCACGTAAAAACGACTAGACCAATTTTCATTAAATTTTGTATCGAGGTAGCAGACACTTAAAACTCCAGATATTGACATACAGCTAAACACGAACGGATACGACTAAAAATGCAATTCAAATTCAAACATACGAGTATTTTGATCAAAGAAGAAATAAAATAAAGTCGTGTAAGCTAAATGTGGCTCACGGCGGCGTATGTTATGAATAATTATGTTCTATTGATTACTTTGAATTTATAGTTAGAACACAGATTCGTTACAGTCGTAAAATATACTGGTGCATAGTTACTACAGATAGTGTCGACGAGAGGAGTTTAATTTTCATCGCAAGTTATAAGATTGTTTCATGTACGCTCACAAACTATGTAACTTCGTCGTCACGATTTAACGCACTTACATAGGGTTTGCTACTAGCCGCGGAAATTTATTCTCTTCATTGCTTTCAGCCCCAAAAGAAGACAGAAACAAGTTAATACCTTACCTCATATAAGATAATCATGATATAGTGTTGTGCGGATGACACTTCACTTTTGTTTAAACTTAGGCGACGCTAACCGACTTTTAATGATTTTATACTGAAGTCACGTCTAAACGAGTAGTGTTAATGATTTGAAAAAAATGTATGATAAATTAGAGCATTTTCTCAATATATGTGAATATTTTAGATTATGTTTATATTAATTAGTGAAATTAATTTGTAAAGTTATGTCTAACGCGGATAAAAATCTGAGAATGGCGCAAAATCTAACAATAAATTAATTATTGATCTTTTAGTATACGCGTTTTATTAAAATATCTTTTGGTTTGTGTATAATTAATTAATAATGCGTCAAATTGAGGACAGCGCTCCTTGTTGGGCGAGTCCTATTACTGGCTGAACGTACGACGCGTTGCGTGAGCTCGGTACAGAACACGCAAGCTAACTACTCAAGGTCACTGGCATATATCTCCGTCTTAAACGTCAGCAGCTGATCAATGATAATGTTAATAGCGTGATCCCAAAAGTAGTTCACTGGTACAATGTTAATAATTTACTTCTTAATGCATTAAGTTTACGTTACCTCACGTTAGGCAGGTGAAAACGAATGTGTTGGTTGCTAAAGGGCGACGAATTGAATCCTGAAGATAGCACAGTATTCTTGGGCTTAACTTTGGTTCCGAAGCTTTAGTGGGGCCCGCATATAGATAAATTGTCTAAAAAGCTAAGCTCCGCAGCATACGCTGTTAGAAAAATTCGTAATTTAACTGACAGAGACAGCCCGTATAGTGTGCTTTAGCTATTTTCATAGTGTAATGTTGTACGGTGTGGGGAAAAGCCACCGACATTCAGACTATCTTTGTTTTGCCGAAAAGAGCCATGTCCATAATGTTAATACTAGGAACAAACACAAATGTGTTGTACTTACTTACAACAAGTCTCAAGAAAATAGGCGGCTCCTTCAGTCAATGTAAACGCTTTTATAATAAACCAAGCCGCGTTCAAGACCTAAAGCTTACTATATTCAAATCATTCATTAAACGTTAGTTATGCCAGAAAGCCTTTTCTACCGCTAAAGATTATATTGAAGACAAAAAGGCTTGGGATCGAGCTGCTCCAATTTTTACCTATTAAATGTTGTTTTTCAATTCTCATACTCGGAAAGTAGTGTTTGTTTCTATCTGGACTTTAAAAGAGACTTTTTTTGGGTGGGATCTTATCAAATAACGTCTCCCGAGCGGAGCGGGAGGGCGTGTCAGACTTTTACTGACTAAAACCTACCTGTGTTCCTTCCGTTGCCTGTGTGCCAGGGCCACGATATCCCTTTCGGGAAATCTCGCAACCTTGGCAGGGAAAAGAGACTGTGACCTCCGAGTTTCTTTCTTAGAGTAGTCAGATAGGAAACGCCGACCTCATCTAGTTTTTAAAATATGATTGACGTGTAAAAGTCTTTTTACAAACCTACTTACCGAAATATAATCATTTATCAATAAAAAAACTTGTATAAATAATCTCCTTCACAAACATACTTGGGACTAGATTCTAGTTCTTTGCCAAAAACCATACCACCTTATGCTAAATATATAGCTTTCAGCGACTGTCAGGAATTTCAAATACCTTTTGTCATTGCTAGAGTAGCTGAACGAATCAAATTCTCCCATAACTCAAGTTATCTACTACTGCCTTAGTTAATTTCGTCTCTATATTGGTTTCCCTTTCATTCGCGCTCCGTTTTTGCTACAAACCAAACCATATCGCAATACATCACTAAATCGATGAACACGTCACTGGAAGCCATACAGTCTATTGGATTATACGCGAGGCCATACGAGTAGTTTCACGAGCGTACCGAGTGACCCGGGTATTTGCAACATTGTAATAACTACTCTCGTATTCAAGTGTTCATGTATATGGTTGTGAATCATCATTTGCTCTATGCCTATTGCATTCTGCTGGTTAAGGGTCTAGACGAAAAAGGGTAGGTCTTAGCCAACTTTGCACCAACTTCACGGGATTTAACCCTCATAAAAAATGGACAGACAAAAACCCAAGAAAGATAAAAAGGACATTATATCAGCTCGTTAGCTAAGCGCAGTGATAAAAGCAAACTCAGACAGCGAAGCTAAATTCAGTAAGATCTAATGACTGAACTAATTGAAAACCCAAAACAGACCACCTCATATCTAGCTCTAAAATAATGATAGTATAGGTAATCTTAGATTAGTTTCGGTTGCATGAAATATTTGTGCAATGTTAGGCTTCGAAGTATCTCCTGCGAAGCAGTAATGCTCGCGAAGGAGGAGGCGGAACGCGTGTGGGAGAGGCAAAGTTTGCGCCCTCGCGCCCCTAGTCGCCGCAGGAGACGCCCCGGGCGTCGGGAGTCGCAGGCCGATTTCCGGCCACCGTAGGTACCAGCTTGCGGATGGTGAGCGATGGGTACCTCGCTGTCTGATAAGGACTAGGCCCCGGCCGACGGCGCGTTGTGTTCCACGCGCGCCTCAAAGAGATGTCAGCATCAACTGACGGGGTCCAATAGGGCCAATGCCTGCCAGGGTTGCGGTTTTGTCTGAAAGCGATATCGTGGCCCTTGCACACAGCCAACAGAAGGAACACGGGTGAGTTATAGTCAGTAAAAGTCTGACACGCCCTCCCAGCTCCGCCCCGAGCAGGAGAAGTTATTTGATAATTTCTCACCCAAAAAAAAAAAAAGGCTTCGAAGTATAAGTACAAACATCATACACAGCGTTCAAACTTTGTAAACAGCGTATAACGCTCGTACGGTATCCATAAAAAGTGAAGTAATAATTTAGATGTTTTCAAAAGGAAACCACGTCGTTTTGATTTTTATGGAAAAGAGCAGAGGGCTAATTGCGTAACACACAATCAGTAGGAATCGGTTTCAATTTGACAGTTCAACAACATTCATTGCGTTATTTACGTTGTTGAGCAAACATTTTTTTCTACCATAAGAAGCAATGGATTAGCAATATACTTCAAAATCATTCCGATTCCGATTCAAACTGTGTTACGCAATTAGGGTACAGGATACACTTAGCAGTTATAGGCGATTTACGCGTATAATATGCAATCGAACATAATTTTACCGTCTTTCCTATAACTCCCTTGTCGTAAATTAAGTCCCCTAAGGCCCTTACGAACTACCAGGCATTTATGATGTTAGTTAACATTCAACGGGTGAGCCGAATTAAATCACTTCGTGTACAAATAAATAGTGATTTTGCATAAAATTGCTAATGCTATGTGCATGAGCCCATGTACTGGATTTAGGCTTCATTCACACTATGTTTGATAAACAATTAAACGTAGGAAAGATGGCTGCGATTGGTGAAGACTGATTTTAGTGTCATTGAGTATTTAATTAGACAAATTAGGTTAGGAATCAATGGCTCAAAATTACCTAACGGATCGCCATTATCTCATTACTTTGGAACTATAATATTTTCATTGATTAAAGATAGCATGGAAACTAGTTTATATAATGCAAGACCTTTTTGATGTCGGGATTGAAGGCTTCTACAGACCAGCGCGACTCGCACCGCGACACAAAGGCACCGCTCCTCGCGCGACACGCGGGGCTTTTGGTCGCGTCGCGTGTCGCGCCAGTATGTAGAACTCTTGATAGTTATCTGCTTAAAGGCAGTATTAAGGCTCGTGCAGACTGACGCGATAGCGCGGGCACGACAGGCACCGCGACGCTTCATGAAGTTGTCATAGAAATTGCGCTAATAGTGTCGCGTCAGGGCCGTCTACGGGAGCCTTTAGGCGATGTTCAAAAACGTTAGGACCTAAAGATGTCTCAATCTATTTTTTTTTTGGTCTATGTACCCACCACGCTGGGTGTACTTCATTCATTCATTAATTTATACCAGGGTTATGTACCCTACCTACACCATAATATATCTAGGCAAGAAAATAAATCAATTACAACAATAATTTAGCATGCCAGTCGGCCGTGTGCAGCATGACGTGTCGATTAGGACGAGTTGGTGTAGGCAGCACGGTTGATGCTCGCATCAATATTTATGAGACAACGCGATTTCAAATAAACCTACACTGGCCTACTAAAACATTGTATGGTGTAGGTAGGAGCGTGTACCTTAAAGTTACGTGCGAATGGGACCATTTCGGATTAGTAGCGGGGCGTCCATTAATTAATTTTGGTGATTATTTGTCCTCCTTGGTGACATGTCGTGAAATTTGGCTCTCAGGTGAGATTTTTCAAAATGCGTATTTGTTTGTGTAAATACGTTACGCTTCGCTTGATACTTACCCAGTTTTCACGAAAATTAAAATACGTGATATTTGCCGAGACCTCCTCTGTTCCCCCGCGTGAGATTCGGCTCGACTTACCCTACCCTCCAAACGCCTCACGCAATGAATGGACGCCCCTAATGGGGACCGGGGGAAAGAAGCACTTGTGACTTCACACAAGTGCTTCTATCTACTAATCCACGGGATGTCCTCTCTAGCAATCTTATATCATTGTTTTTTTAAACTTCTCCGCCTTTGGTAAAATAGTAAAGGCTTCTACATACCGGGGCGACTTGTCGCGCTGGTATGTAGAAGGCTCAGTGACTAGAACAACTGAACCTTTTTACTTAATAATTAGGGTAAGTACGGGGGTAATTAAGCTTTTATCACTTATAAATCTTGTTTAGGTAGATAGAATTTGCATAGGAGCAAATGCTTCTTGTTATGGGTTTTAAATAGCCTGTACCTAGTTATCTACAGTGGGTGGCTCTTGAAGTCTTGACCTAATTCGTTTTCTTCTATTTTTATTCTCAAAATTGCAATATTTCTCGTCAGTTCCCAATTCATTAAATCAATTTAACTGTTCGACTTTTTACACAGACATGTTTATTTCAATGTAGTTACCAGTAGGTCCTACTTAATTCCGCCGTAGGGAAATTATAAGCGAATGTCTCACGGAATTATCTCAAGTAATTATTTGTTGTTTATCGCCCACGCCCAACAGTGGGGCAGCTGATACTATCAGATACAAATCAGTTTCGTAATTGTCGAGCAATTAATGCATTTCATTGTTGTATGAGATTGCGATGATAAGACTGATAAGGTAACCTTTTTATTTTGGCATGTGTATGAGAGATAAAAGATAACTGATGAATCTATGGGGTTATGTAACTCTGCCAAATGTTTGAAGACAATTATTATTCTTGTGTCATAGTGATAAAGGGGTGGCTGGTTTTGTCGACGGCCTAAACAAATCTTATAGGAATAAATTAAACTATACGTCTATGTCGTTAGAAGTTCAAATAAAAGATAATTTTCAAGTAAGTAGCGACAAGATTACAAGTTAACAATTTGCGCGAAAACCAAAAACAACTGTCAAGTGGCTCTACAGCTGGTTCTGTAAGCTTCGCAAATTGAGATGAGTTAAGATACCTCATGTCTCACACCAAATTCCTCGTAATAAAAGACTTACCCAAAAACTTAAAATCAACAATGTATTAAGTTAGGAGTGACCCGTGAACGCGTGCACCCGCTGCAGCGTTCGCCGGCGGAATGCGGCCGCGTTGTGCAAGCGATGCGCCCGCGCATGCCGCACCTACACGTCGATTCACCTGCGCTTCCGTGTGTGCTTGCTCAATAAGGGCTGTTTAGATAAACCGACACCATTTTTGGCGTGGAAATTAGGTAATTTCGACGCCATGAAATTGCACCTTTAGACAAAATATTTTAGATGTGAAAGTACGGGGATATCTTATCACATGACCTACAGATTCAATAGTTGATTTAGCTACGGGCGAAATGTTATGTGGATGTGCGTGTTGCCTAAAGGCTTCTACATACTGGCGCGACTCGCGACACGACCCAAAGTTACCGCTCGTCGCGCGATACGCGGGGCCTTTGTGTCGCGTCGCGTGTCGCGCCAGTCTGTAGAAGCCTTAACCAAATACAACATTGAAAGAAGTGGAAGAAATGGGGGAGAGGCCAACAGAATTGCAACAATGGGACACCACAGACTGAATAAAAAAAGGTCTTAAATAAAATAGTTCTATTTTTTCTTTGAAAATAGTATCGTATGGTACAAAAATGATCTTTTTCATAGATTGCCGATCGCGTATCGAGTGAACTGGGGCCCGGCGCAGCGGCGCGGGCGCATGATGCAACCCTCCCTTTTTTTTTTTTTTTTTTGGGTGGGAAATTATCAAATAACTTCTCCCGCTCTGGGCGGAGCGGGAGGGCGTGTCAGACTTTTACTGACTAAAACCCACCCGTATTCCTTCATTTGCCTGTGTGCCAGGGCCACGATATCCCTTTCGGACAAACTCGCAACCCTGGCAGGCATTGGCCCTAACGGACCCCGTCAGTTGCTGCTGACAACTCTTTGAGGCGCGCGTGAAATACAACGCGCCGTCGACCCGGGCCTGGTCCTTATCGGACGGTGAACTACCCATCGCTCACCGTCCGCAAGCCCGCGCCTACGGTGGCCGGAAATCGGCTTGCGACTCCCGACGCCCGGGGCGTCTCCTGCGGCGACTAGGGGCGCGAGGGCGCGAACCTTGCCTCTCCCTCACGCGTTCCGCCTCCTCCTTCGCAAGCATTACTGCTTCGCAGAAGGAGGTGACGGCCTCCCATGCACTCTCGCTCCGAACCATGGCCCGAACCAGGGCCAGACGCGAGAGATCGCCGCCGCCGATCGCCTCCGTGAGGACACGGCGGTGCTCCACCCAAGCCGGGCAGACCTCCACCGTATGCTCCACCGTGTCCTCCGGGCGATCCACACAGTGGTGACACCCGGGCGTTTCCTCCCGCTTTATCCTGAACAGGAACCTCCCGAAACAACCATGTCCGGTGAGGACCTGCGTCAGGCGGAAGGTGAGGACGCCGTGGCGCCTCTCTAGCCACTCCTCAAAGAGGGGACTTATCGCCACAATTGTGGCGTGCCCAGCGCTGGGTTGCGACAATCGCACTCTCCATGCCGCCATGAGATCCCGCCGGAGCTCTGTCCGCTGTGCCGTGATTTCTCGCGGCAGCGGAGTTTCACCCCGGCGTTTCGCCTCCTCGCGCCACTCCCAGATGTGCGCGAGGACTTTTGCCTCCAGATCCCATGGCGGTAGTCCGGCAAGGAGGCCCGCCGCCTCACGGAAGACCGTGCGGTAACCCCGTACCAGCCTGATGGCCATGACCCTTTGGGATGCAACCCTCCCTACGTTAGCAATCACGCTGATTTGTTGTGCCATTCTGCGAGAAATTGAAAATTGTTGCGGGAAAAATTTCGTCATAGACTAACAATTGACTTTTACCCTACATACCGACTATTTTGCGTTCCACTTGTTGCTAAGTAGGCGGTATAATTAGGAGCTGGGCTGTGTGAACAAATTCCTTTGCAACGTAATCTGAACATTATTTAATCTTGTCTTTCTGGTTTCATCTTTGAAGCTTGAGAGTTGGTAATACTAAATGAAAGTTTATTTAATGAAACTTCTAAAGGTTGTAATGGATTTTTCAACTATGTTACAGTTACATACATTTAGAGAATCACGCCTTTTTCCTCGAAGCCACGCGCGAGTATTTATTGCCATTTAAGTAGGTACCTACTGTGTTGTCTGTGTGGTGCCGGACGTAAAGAATAGCACTATTACTTCCCTATTACTTCCCGTGGGTGTCGTAAAAGGCGACTAAGGGACTTACTAGAGAATGGGCAGCAGCGTTTTCTATGCATTTTAGCACCATACTGCGATCGCCAACCCGCCTGCCAAGCGTGGCGATTATGGCAAACCCCCCCTTTGGTGGAGGCCTATGTCCAGCAGTGGACGTCTTTCGGCTGAAATGATAATGATGAAGTAGCTACTGCTGCTAGGTACTTAGAGAATCCTAACAAAATAATCCAATAACACTTTCCAACCTGGGAATCACCTCAATCACCCCGATAAGGGACCTCTCGATCACAACAGAATAGAATAGAAAACTCTTTAGTATATACACCATAAAAATTACAGATAATTATAAATGTTGAAAATTTACATATTATAGGGGACACAATGGGCGGTCTTATCGCTAAAAGCGATATTTTACAGACAACCTTTGGATGACACCAGCCGCACCAGCACAGCAACCTTTGGATGACACCAGCCGCACCAGCACAGCAATAACACAGCTGTACCTTCATGCAACCATTAAGGCTTCTTTCTACAGACCAGCGCGACTCGCGACGCGACACAAAGGCACCGCTCGTCGCGCGACACGCCGGACCTTTGTGTCGCGTCGCGAGTCGCGCCAGTATGTAGAAGCCTTTTTTAGCCCAACGAGGCAGTTCCACTCTCTCAAAAACACTAAGTATTTTGCATTTTCAAGTTATTTGCTAGAGCATCACTGCCCTCTCCATTTATAAGTAGGTATGCTTGTTCTAGGAGTGGCTTTATCTCAATAGTTTAACAACAATTTCTACTCACGATAACTTTATTGCTAGCAACGCTTTGGGCGTTTAGTTACTGTTTATTGCTTCAAAGGTTACAAACATAACAGCCACGCCCATGTTTCCGGTCTTAGGGACTGCCGTAGGTACTTTTAAGTTCATACACAATTAACGATAACGCCTTTTGTCGTATACCGGGCACTTTTTTTAACGGAAAATAAGGCAATGAAAACTAATCTGATAAAAAAAAACCGGTCAAGAGCGAGTCGGACTCGCATACTGAGGGTTCCGTACGTATATATGATGTTGATGATTTCTGAAAAACTGTGCTATTTAGAGACATAGTTTTATTTTTCCTGTAATATTTACATAAACTTCTATCACATAGAATATATTCAGATTTTTATCTATGCAAACTTTGAAGATAAGGGGGGGGGGGGGTATTTTTTTTTGAATTTTTCGTCAAAAGTCAGATACAATGCTGCACAAAAAAAAATGTTTGAGAATGTGCAAATAGCGCTCTTTCATATAATACCCCACTTGCCCTAGTAGCCCCACTTCAAATTTTTAAGACCCTTTCAGTCCCTTTAGCAAAATAGATATTTTATTTTTTATTTCTTTCTTGTTTGCAAAATAGTGGGGCAAACGGCATCTAAAACTATTCTAAATTTCAAGTTGATAGCATTAGTAGTTCTTAAGATATCCAGGTGTGACAGACAGACAGACTTAGTCTCACCATAAGGGTTCCTTTTTACCACTTTTGGTACGGAACCCTAAAAACAACATTATCAGGATATTATCACAACATATATTGTCTTATATTTTGCCCCTATCCCCTTAAGTTAACAAATAGTGCCTGAGGTACCACTATCCTCCTGCACTTATCCCAATCATGTCTTCTTCATCAATACGTACCTATCTGTATTAGCCGTCATCTCTGAAGTCACCTCACCCATCTTTCTAGCCATATCTATCTTTCATACAGTCCATCCATCGGTTGAAATTGAGAGTCAAAACGAATGAACACTTTTCTAGTTCAAGTGAGAAGTCATAATAATATCCATCTGTGATGACCCGTGCAGTGCAGAATGCAGTGGTGGCCCAGTGGTAACGGCCGCGACTTACGAGTTAGGTCGTAGGTTCGTAACCTGACAGGCGCAAAAAAATAAATGATTTAATAAATGAAAATGATTTAATCACCACTGCTCTCAAAACGGTGAATACATCGTGAGGAAACCTAGAACAAAAAATTGGAAGATATGTGACATCTACCAAGGTATCATGTTTTCTGCTTGTGGACCGGCCGAAAGTGGTGTGTTGTGCCAAGGTTGCTGATGAAGCTGTGGGTGATGGGAACAGGAATGCGCGTCCGCTGCATGCTGGTGGACACGATACCCGTTGAAGCCGTGGGTGCTGGATGGCTGTGTGACTCGCCGCTCGAAAGCTTGAGGAAGTGATGATGATGACGTCACGCTGAAGTAGTTGCACGAAGGCTGTGATGACGTTCATACTCGGGGTCACCAATTTACAGGCATGAGGAACAAGGTGTAAAGTTCACTCATTCTCTATAGAAAAGGGAGGATCCTCCGACCAGACGGGTGTTGTGTGTGGTGGGCAACTGCCTGACGGTTGATGTCGGGAACTCGGGACGTTGTTTAAACTGCTAGTTGCGCGGTAAAGTCTGCTTGCGCGATGCAGGATTTGCGTGACGTCAGTGTGACGCGTAGTTCGCATGTGGCGATGTTGATGCTGCTACACTCGCACTGTGCCCGCGTGGTGGTTACAGCCCACTCCCTCTTACAGAGAGGAGGCCTGTGTCCCAGCAGTGGGAACATTATTACTTATTACCAGTGCAAATAAACGGTAACACCATTTACCACAATCCTTCGAATCACTAACCTAGCCTACTCATTTTGTCACCAATCACGACGCTCGGCGGAAGTAGCCGAAGGTAATTAGAACGCCGTTCGGCTCGTGGTTGCGCAAGCGCATCCGTTCCTACCCGCATTGCGGCATGTTACTGCAAGCCTTGCAGTCATAAAAAATAATAATTGTTGTACTTGAAGGCTAGGTTTCCTGTGCGAATTTCGTAAGAAACAAATATTTGTGGACATAAATAAATAATTATAACAGTACTGAATTACCTATTTAAAAACACGAGGTGGCAGATTAAACGCCGAAGGTTGGCCAGGTAGTAGGTACTGTACCTCCCTATGTCAATATGGGAAGAGTATCCCATAGATCTTGTACTATATTATTAATTAATGTTATAAATTACTGGTTATGCAAAATTGGCTCATTTACTGAAACCAGTTCACCAAAACCATAAACGACAAACAAGTAATATCTACATTTTTCTGCTTACTACACCAAAGTATTTCAATAAAACACGTCATAAAATGCAGTAATAGAATCGAAAGTGTCATAATAATTGTTATTGTCACTTAAGTGACATAACAATAGGCCGTAATAGTGTTGCTCCCACGCGCGGGAAAAGTCACAGATTAAAAATAATAACGTTATCTGTGCAAAGCGAGCTTTACTATTAGATAACATAATATTATCTAATTGATATCTTGTTTTAGAAATATATATTCGTAGATAAACATATAAGATTGATTTCTGAACTTAATACAGGCGTATATTTGTTGCGTAACATTCAACATTGATTCGATCATTTCGAAATGGAATTCATTCATTCATTCACTCGATCGAATCGAGATCGTTGGTTGGACTCGTTATTTTTCTAGGGCTGTTAGTTTGCATATTCGACTTATTATTTTAATAAATTCCCTAGCAAAAGTTCGTCTTCTTCAGTAAATCACCTAAAAAGGCAGACGTCCGTCCGACAGAGTGAAAAATTAAGCGTAAAGTTGCATCACTTAGATAAATAAAGACCACAGCATAAACTAATCATAGGTCAAATTATAATCACCTATAAGTGTAAATGGTTTCATAATTTAAATAGAGATATACATGCGATAGGATTATAGGATACACTTTGCTGACGCACTCTTAAGTTACAAGTAACTTATGCTCTTATCTAGAATAAACCATAAACTTAAGACTAACTTAGAGACTCTAATTTAAAATATCATGTCTTTTGGCATAAGGCATTTAAAAAGACCTAGAATAGTAAAGGTAACTAGAAGAAATCTCTTGAGAACTAAAATATGTAACAGACGTTCATGTTGTATAACCACATATTAAGACGCAGATATATGCCAGTGACCTTGAGTGGTTAGCTTGCGTGTTTTGTACTGAGCTCACGCAACGCGTCGTACGTTCAGCCAGTAATAGGACTCGCCCATCAACGAGCGCTGTCCCCAATTTGACGCATTATTAATTTATTATACACAAACCAAAAGGAATTTTAATAAAACGCGTATACTAAAAATCTTTAAATTGGTGAAGGTTTCAGAAAAATACGCTTGGTAGATTTTGCACCATTCTCAGTTTTTTATCCGCGTTGGACATAACTTTACAAATTAATTTCACTATGTAATATAAACATAATCTAAAATATTCACATATTAAGTTATAGAGAAAATGCTCTAATTTAACATATATTTTTTTCAAATCATTAACACTACTCGTGACGTGATCTTCAGTATAAAATCATTACAAGTCGGTTATCGTCGCCTTAATTATAGTAATCCAAGGCGGCCAAACTCAGCGGAGAATAGCCATCGTCGCGGGAGATATTATAGTGCACAAGCGTGTCAGACACAGGTGCACTCACACTTCCTCTCATAGATGCGATGGGACGGCGATCTGACACGACCGGAGAGATCAGGCGCAGAACCAACGGTTTAACGGCACATTAATTATAACACAGTTTCTGACAACAGTGTTTAACTGCCATCGGATCATCGTCCATACATTTGACAAGACTTGAGTAATGTCAAAATTTATGACTCGTATATCTTACGACTTTGCGAAATCCCTCGCCTTAATTGACTTAGTATAGGTAGACTGTGGCACAACCCTAGGTTAGTAATTTGTGCGTCCAATAACTTGTTGTAATGACATTTACAGTTTTACACGTAATCCCGCGATTTGGTGTCGCTGTTTTTCAACTGGTCGAGTGACGAAATCGCAGTGATCAAAAGTAACTGTGATTTAAAATAACTTGCGCACGCGCATCGGGCACTAAAGGCCTATTGCGATGTTCCCTTATATGGTCAATGACCTTACAGTATTTGGGTACTTGACAGTTTTAAATGTGCTATGATTGTTCAAGGTTTTGTAACAGCAAATACCTATATTAAAAAGTATTTTTAAGCCGACTTCTAAAATGGAGGAGATTATGCATTCACACCTTTTTTTAAATAATTGCTGATATGCTTATAATTATTCTTGGTGGCATTCAAGGTATACCAGATTGAACCCTGGGCATACTTGAGTAGGCACCTACTTGTATGCAATCGGAACCCCGTGAGACTGTTTCTGTGACCTACTAGTACATGCTATTAACACCTTCATTTTGTGATATGTGTCATAATTAATAAAAATAAAAAAAGTTGATTTTCAAGGTAATTAATTAATATCATGTAGGTATAGCAAGAACTAGGTAGATATGCTATTTGTTATAACTAGCAGGCAGGAGATCATTACTGTCCAATTTCTTGTCATATCATTGTTTACCTACATAATAGGAATTTAGGACTCGCAGACAGAAAAAGGATGATCCGAGACAGGCGAAGGTAATCCCTCTATCCAGGCTGAGAATATGCGCACTCCACTGCCATACATTTTAGACTGACGATTTACGAAAGACAGAACTACTATCATACAAAATAAAATCCATTCAGAAACGTCACTTACCTAACGCCAAACAACTAAGTTCGTGAACCGATTAAGTATCGATAACAACAAAACACTAGAACGTTACTTCTGACGATAATATCGACGTGTCACTACACTAGTAGAACTAGTGAGCTGTTCGCTGATTGTTATCTATGAAATAGAACTGGGGCAAAGACTAGACTGTGGTTTCTTGTTGATGGTATTAAACCTTGATAGGTTTAATACCATCAACAAGAAACCACAGTCTCAGATCCTGATGGATTAGGAGAATTATGGTCGCAAATTGGAGGAAGCTATTAGAGCTCCTGTATGTGAAGACAACAAGTGTTCATGGTCTTTGAAATTAAACCTCCCCTAAATGTAGGTTTTCTTAAGGATTTGTGGTTCTTCTAAAGCCAGCAAGCCCTTGTAGTGCCAAGCGAAACCGTCTCTTTTAGAGGTCGCAAAAGATAAAGCACGAAATTAATGTCCTTGCTGATGACCACCATTTGGTAATAGCATTCACGTTTATCAACAGTAAATTACTTATGACATAACCTACCTGCATGAATCTGATTCTAATTTATTAAAGAAAGGCCGCCATACCACGTAAATCCAGAAACTGCTTTACTTCCTAATGAACGCACAACCATTCCTTTGAACGCAGTAGTTGGCAACCCGCCCAAAGCTCTTGGAAGAGCAGCATTAGTACGAGTAAAACAAGTTCATATAATTTACTCTCCCGGCTCTAAGCAAATGCGGCTGCCAATCAGGAGATGGCAACAAAGTAAGACCTTTGCAGGTTCCCCTAGCGTGTGTTTAGTTGCAAAATAACATGGCTAATAAATAGTGATTTGAGTCGGCATTCGCTCTAAAACGTCGTCATGGAAACGGCAAAAGGCGGGTCTCGTGGCCTGCGCTGGCGCACCTAGTTGGAGACGCAAGTTTGGACATACAGCGGGGTGAAAAACGCTAAAATGGTGACGAAGTCGTTCAGATCCATCGAAAGCTCCTACATTATATTATTTTTGTAATATCTTCTCTCTAGCCAAAATGGGTTTAGTTTTATGATGAGATAGTCCAAAGAGAACCGTATAGGTACTTAAGAACTCGTGGGGGCTCTTTTGTCAAGGTTGTCTAAAGATTTTGATTCAGAGTTTTTGAAGCAATGTTTCTATTTTTGGCCACTCTTGCTTGCTGGCGAAATATAGGCGTAATATAGGTAAGTTTCTGCCTTACCCTTCGGAGAAAACAAGCGTGATGTAATGTCTTGCTTGCTCTTTTTCAGGTCGTCTTGCTATATCTCATGACGTAAAATCATTCATACCAGCCGCTTCTACCTTACACCATACATCAGCTATCATTAGCGCTCGGGGCAAGCGACATAGCCTAAGTTACTATGTAAACTGAGCGCTGGCAATCTGCATAACACATGCCAAGTAAAAAACGGGTTACTGTACTCTGTGACACATGCTCACGGATCTCTGTCACGGCTAATGTGATGGGCTTTGTTGAGATAAGTAGATGCTGTTCTGATTGAGATGTACTGATTGTGAAGATACTGGTGTTGAACGGCATTTGTTTTAGCATTGGATGTTGGCTGGCTGATAATGATTATTTTGAGGTATTCCACTTACAGCACCGATTGGAACCGCACTTAAGCGAACGGCACCGAAGCTATTCCACTTTCAGCACCAAGTAAGGAGGAAGGTGAAGAATACGTGACAGTGCTCAGATTTAATTTTTTGATACAAAACTATACGTCATCTCTTGGGTAGCCCTTTCTTTACCGGGAAACACTCGAATGTGAATGTTTATTATTACTCGTTGATCTTCCCCGAAGGACTCTGGGAAAGTAATCTCTGCATCTCGTTTCAAAGAATAATAATATCAGTGGTTCCAGGAACGCCTACTGTAAAACGAAACGAGACTAATGGTTGATTTTTAGCTTTCTACAACTTAGATTTTTAACTTTAAGTAATAGCTATGTATCTAACAATATTTTTTTCTGTGCCCTGACAGGGTCTGCAACGGCTCTTAACTTTTTAACGCCTTTAGTTGTGGTGTTCCTTGCGGAACGCAAATAAATGAATATGATTAAAATTTTACTGAAAATAGAAATATTTGCACAATGCACATAGCATTTACATCCTTGTACCAACAAAATGATGAATCGATCGATGAAGAACGACCGGAACCGGCGGAACTTTCTTATAAATATCTACCAAATTGGTTTCAAGAAACGGTCATAAATACTCGTACTAGCTTTTTTTTAAACCTTCAATTGTGAATCATACAAGGAAAGTATTAAAAGGTGTAATAGGTGATAGTGTGAGAAAGGCAATGACTTATTGGAAAGTCTGGAGCGAAAATTGTGACACAAACTTATGCAAGTCATCTCTGTCTTTGAGTTGTAGAATTTGTAAAGTGTGAGTCAGTCCTAAGTTGTTTAATGGATGGGCTAGCAATATGCCACTATTGTATAATGGACTATTCATTAATGCCATCAAAGAGAGCTGGATAATCATATAAGCCAGTAAACGTATTGAGCCATTGATTGCAACTAATAACGATCATAGAGAAAATGGTTTTGCGATCTCATTTTTTTTTATAGGTGTTAAAAGGACTGTAATGTACAACGTTACAAGGAACTTTTGGTGCGTGGCCACAATCGGAACTAAGTTTTTTTATTATAAGGCCCCTCTGTCAAATTTGGGGCCATAAGGATCCTTCTAGTACTCTGCTACCAGGTAATAGAACAGTAGTATAACTTCTCCATAGATGCATCTAATTACTAAATACCTTTTAAAATTGCCAGTTTAAAGAGATACGGAGCGATATAATGTAAATGAAAAATACAAATTCGTTTTACGCAAGAATCAAAGTAGATGATGTCTGCGGTAATAAATTGAACTGTTAACTTTATCTCGATGTATTCAGCACATTTTTTACAAGCTTATCTTTGCAAATGGAACCATTTTAACATACGTATCTAAATGTGACCTTAAAAAACTAGGATAGTACGACACAAGATAAATGTTACCAACACTGTTAATCGGGAATGGCCCTTGAAAAATGCATGGGATATGCTGATTTTAATATTTTTTTGCATTTGAATGCAGGCGCCTTAGGCCAGCCAAATTAAATGGTATATAGGATTTTGAAGAAACGTAATGGGAACCAGCAACCTTTTATCAAAGACAAGGGGCCTATACATAATTAAGAGCCACGAAGCATTAACTTTCAAAGCTTTTCGTATTTCTACAATGACATTCAACAGGATTCACATATTAAGCTTTTCTGTAGCTTATGTCAATGCTTATGGGAATAACCTGGATCAAATCCCGCATAGAAAGAAATACAACTTTACCTACATCTCATTTTTCTCTAGCCTACGCTGTCCCACTGCTGGGCAACGGCCTCCCTCCGCTCCTTCCATCCTTCGCGAGCCCGCGCTTCCTCCTTCCAGTTTTGCCGGAAACTATCCAATTCGTCCCGCCATCTACTACGTGGTCTGCCGCGACCCCGTCGCACTGTTTCAGGGTACCAATTCCATTTGGGCCCACAGTTGGTCGGCATGCGGCAGACATGTCCTGCCCAGTCCCATTTAAGTTGGGCAGCCTTTTGAGCCACGTCAGCTATCTTTTGTTTTGCTACATCTCTTACTTATATAAAATTGCTAACATGTCTTGTAAAACACGGATCCGGACACAGGCATTCGCAAGCGGCAAGTGTCTCCGCGACTCATAAAGTACCTTTTATCTTGCGTCCAATTATCGGACCAGGATCCCGGACAATGAATAAGGACACTATTTTTAAATGAATTCAAATTAAAATGCTTTTAGCGGACCGCACACGAGAGAGATAAAATGAATCTGTTTACATTATCTTCGGATTTTTACAAATGTTGGAACCTAGTCTATACATTGAATATTTTTGGAAAAAAAAGTAATTGCTACGAGGTGTTCTGATGTCGAAAGTCTGATGCCGATAATATAGTTTTTAGAATTATTGTCCGTTTGTCTGAATGTATGTTACGGATTGGCGCAAAAACGGCTGGACGGATTTGAATGATATTTGGCACACAGATGGTTTATGACCTGAGTCACAGACGCGGACAGTGGCACTATCAGTAGGAATCGGTTTCAATTTGACAGTTCAACAACATTCATTGCGTTATTTACGTTGTTGAGCAGACATTTTTTTCTACCATAAGAAGCAAAGGATTAGCAATATACTTCAAAATCATTGCGAGTCCGATTCAAACTGTGTTACGCAATTAGGGTGCTGGATTAACACATACACAAGTTCCCGTGGGATATTTTTCGAAATCCACGCGGACGGAGCCGCGGGCAAAAGGTGTTTTTTTATAAATAGATGAGCTTTAGTTGTTATCTCTGTTATCGATCTTGTTTATTAGTTGACTTTTGATTTTTGAGACGATATTAATTGCTGTGATAACGGTCTAGTCGGCGAAGGTAAGATATTTGGTCAGGTATGTCGTGGCGCCATGTTAATTTTATTGGAATTCCTTTACTTGATTACTGTGGCAAGCTTTTGTTTATCTTTTGTGTCCTTTACTATCTTTAGGATCTCGGGTCGGGGCTCGTGGCTAAATGATAACAGCCGCTCGGGGCGATTGAAGGTTAAGCTACGCATGGCACGGTCCGTTCGTCAATGGGTAACCATTAGCCACTTTGAATTATTTGGGTTCTGGCTTCCAATTCAATTAGTAGCAGCTTTTCACAGGTAGTTCTTTGACCGATATTGCCAGTTTTCTTGGTGTGATCCCTTAGTTGCTTATTCTCTTTCATTTGGCAATGATTTCTGTCATGTCTTTAAAAGAACATCTAGCTACATGTTCTCTTTACTCCTATTTGGCATCTTCTGTCTATTATTACTCCAGCCGACCTGTTCTGTAAAGGCGTATACGCACGAACGAACAAAACATGGTGAACACGAACATCGAACACGGAACATTTGGTTCGTACGTGTGGACGTAAATTACCAAAGCGATCACGAACACAATACGAACCCAATTCGACTTGTGTTCGCTCTCATCCACCCCGCTCTGTTTAGTAACCATGGATTCGTCGTTCGAAGTGGTACGCTGTTGGATATGTGGCTGAGAACTGATACCCCCGCGCCTCCACGCGCTTACCCTTCGACTTCGGTACGAACAATTTTGCATCAAATTTCTCCGGACATCATCCACACAGATAAACAAAATTGGATCGCCATGAATTTTTTTTCGAGTGTTTAATGTTCGTTAATGGTACGCATATGCGAACAAGTGTTCGATTTTCGTGTTCACCATTTTTTTGTTCGTTCGTGCGTAGGTACACGCCGAGTGAGCTGTCAGTGTCAATCCCTAGCATCGTGGCATGACAGCTCATTTCACCTAAGTTTTCACGGTGATATTTGTACAGAATAGTTTGGCTGGTAGAACTCTCCAGTTAAAAGCCAAGGCTAAGGCTTAATTCTTGCCACGTGGCGACCACAAAGCATTAGGAATTAGGATAATGAGTGAGTAATATAATACCCAGTGTCGGCATCGTTTAGTTCGTAGAGCTGGCGATCAGCTGATCCCCTTAAATCGGCTTACCGAAGTGTCTGACTCACTAAGTCTTTAGTAAAATGCTTTTATTTTGACCCGTGGGTGGTGTTTGGTGTAATTGTTATAGTAACCTCACTGTGGTCAGATATCCTAAACTTGGAAGCAAGCTATCACGGATTTTCTTGTGGATCCTTCGGAAAACAACGAAGGGATCTCAAAAAACTCGGTTTTTTTTTAAGACAAGTATTCTTAGATCATTACCTCTTGTCAGCACCTAAGACTTGAAAGCTTATTTTAAAATGATTATAAAGAATATGGAATTATGAACTATAAACAACTATGAATGATAAATGGTACCTACTTACTTTCGCAGTGCGAATTGTAACTAGATCATCAAACACCCGGTTACAGATCCATCTCACTAAGCTCATCTCTTACGACACCAAATTACCTTATTTCGTTAATTGACCCCAACTAACCGCCAAAACTTCAACAACAGTGCTAACAACGATCCAAACAACAGTAGTGGCAACAACGCCCATCTCGACAAAACAATACTCTCGATAGCGATCAGTAGGATGAGCGGCGCGCGCGCAGGATGCTCTCACAGGCCGGAAGTGTCGCGCTGTCACAGACAATGGCCCATTGTGGACAGTAATTACCATGCCGGATCCTACGTCATTACAGTGTGGCCCGATTTGAATGGGAGCTCGATTGTAAAGGTGTGGGATTTATCAGTTTTTTAGGGTTCCGTACCAAAATGGTAAAAAGGAACCCTTATGGTGAGACTATGTCTGTCTGTCTGTCTGTCACACCTGAATATCTCGAGAACTATCTATCTAGCTATCAACTTGAAATTTAGAATAGTTTTAGATGACGTTTTCCCAACTATTTTGCGAACAAGAAAGAAATTTAAAAAAATACATCTCTTTTGCAAAAGGGACTGAAACCCCTTTCAGTCCCTTTTGCAAAAGAGATGTATTTTTTAAAAATTTGAAGTGGGGCCACAAGGGCATGTGGGGTATCATATGAAAGAGCGCTCTTTGCACATTCTCAAACACATTTTTTTATTTTTTTTTAGGCGGCATAGTTTCCGACATTTGATGAAAAATGTAAAAAAAAATACCGATCCCCCCTTTACTCTGAAATTTGCATAGATAAAAACCTGAAATTATTCTATGTGATAGAAGTTTATGTAAAGATTACAGGAAAATAAAACAATGTCTCTAAATAGCACAGTTTTTCATATCATATATACGTACCGGAACCCTCGGTGCGCGAGTCCGACTCGCTCTTGACCAGTTTTTTTTGTATGAAAATTGTGCAGGAAATGAGCGATATGATGTAATTGACGTGATGTATTTAGTATTTTGGTCGCAGTTTTCTGTGTCATCTGGCCACTTCAGTATTCCAACTTCAAAGGACTTTAAAGTTATACCACGGCCCGTGGTATAACTAACCTCTGTGGGTGGGTTACATCCGTACTTACTTACCGTTGTGGTTGACTTATCTCCCAAGATAAGTCTGAACTTGGCAACAGCTTTAATGAAAGCGCCAGGCTAGAAAAAGCACTTAATTTGTACAAAAACCGCTTCCTCGCTCTCTCGCTTCTAAATGTATTGATGTCGTCTTACTATGAAATCCTTTTCAGAAATCTGCCCTACTTGTTACGTTGCTTAAAAATAGCACGGCGACTAAAAAGTGCTCATTCTGTAGTCACCACATGCTTTCATTCCCATAGTTACCTTTCCTTACCATCAAATTATGGTTGTCTTATTACAATACAATACGCGATCAAGCATCGAATGATGTCGTATGTTATGCGCGTGCGCATATGTTATCAATTAAAGGCAGTTTAATTTGGAGCATATGTGACCTGGGGTTTTAAACGAGAATAGGGGGACTGTTTGAAATATGTGGGAAAGAAAATGGATGTCAATGGTAACATAATACAGAAAAGAACTTGTACATTTTTGGTGTTGCCAGCTTAGAAACTTCAATTACCTACGTTTTAAATAAATATTATTACGGAATCATTTCGATTAAATAACATTGCCACGCCTTTTCTTTCAACATCAACAAATCTACAATTACAGAACATTATTAAATTAAATTACATTTTTACAATTATTACATCAGACACTTTCTCTTGAAAGCGAGATATCGATAACAGTTCATCGTATCGAAATATAAATCATATGGCCCATGGGCGGCACTCAAAGTCATATATAATCGAAATCGATTAAAAAATCGAATTTATTCAATCAATTCAAGTTTTCGCATCGATTGAGATCTCTATCTATCGAATGATTAAACTCTTGGATGTCATCGTTCATGTTTCTTGAATAAGAAAGTTTATTTTATTAATAAAACTGACTTTAAATGTCATGCGTGTGGTATGTAATGCATGTCGATGTTAATAATGTTTTTTATCTTACCCTTTGTGGAGCGTCAATCTTATAATCAGTGAAATTACTTCGCAATGAAAGAGGTAAGCTAACTGCTATGTACACCAGTGCACGACTTTCAGCTGATATGGTGAGGAAAACAAAAAAGGCTGGAACTTTATCGGGACCTACCACAGAATCTACATTCTTACCAAATGCTCTTGCCACTTCACACCAGAAAACTAACCCTTCTTGCCGAACACAGCATGAGAAAGGCCAAGGACCTCATAAACAAAAGACACCAAGCCACCTTCCGCTGTAGAAACTGGCCATAAAAATCTACTATCCCCATATTTTCACTATAATAATAGCACTCAAACGCGTTACACCCACGTTGATATTATAAAATAAGTGAAAGATAAGCAAGTTTGGTATTTTGTGATGTACGTAATGATTGCCAAGTTTATGAGATTTTTATGGGAACGTCGCACATTGTCAACAGCTGTTATCGATTGAATGTTAAAACTTGTTGTTGGTTGATGGCTATTGATAAAGTCGAGAAAGTATTGATGGGAGAGGTAAAAGTAATTGTAGCAGATGCAATTGTATATATTATATTGACAGGACTTTTAAAAGAAAGTGTCGTCAAAGAATGACTATCCAACGACAAAATGTTCTCTCTAAAGTTAACATCAAAATGATGTTAACTTTTAGAGAGGCCTTATAGTCAACCCAGAGCAATCAACTGAGTCTGACCTTCTTTCAGTCAACGTAGTTATTTTGATCTAACATAAACAGCTGCAGCTCCAGATGACAATCTTGAAGCACGTTTTAACTGCTCCAATAAAAACGAGCGCTATCGTGTAAACAATTTAAATCTATCGCATCTAGTACAAACGAATCAAGTTTACAATTTCCGAACCAAACCTAACCGTATCAATCCACTATAATTTACCATTATCACCGACCAACACGCAAATATGAAACCCAATCACAACAAACCAATAACTCAATGGGAAATCAAACCAACTCCCGTTGCTCAAATAAATCTCGCGATTTCCCCAACAGAACGAATTAAGGGAACAACGGTCTTCATACAATCTACATGTAACCGCAGCCCAGTTTAGACGTCGATCCGAATCGGCCGGCGGCGCAAGCGCACCGCTAGACACGCAAAAACTATAGATATCACCTAATATTGTAATGCAAACAAAGCTGGGGGAAATGTGAATGGTTGTGGCGTAAGGTGGGAACGAGCAGCGGTTGTGCAGAGAAAAATTGATTCTAATACTTCGGCTGAAGGTTTCTTATAAACTGTGCTCATCTTTTGTGCGAAAACTATGTGGCAAAAATCACCCGCAATAGCGATCGACGAGAACATCAATGTAGCAGGCGTTGCTGATTACTCAAACTCAAACTCAAACTCAAAGCATTTATTTCAATTAAACCATTGACAGGCACTTTTGAATTGTCAAGAAGTCGGTCAGTTACAAATATGAAGCTAGTTGCCCATTCCAAATAGTAGGTTCCTATGGAGAAGAACGGGCAAGAAACTCCACGGACACTCTTTTAAATTAAAATATTGGTACAAAATATTGGTTACATCATTCATATTGAAGTTAAAGATGTGAGAACGATGCAATACGTCAAAAGCGTCCGTGATAAAAAGATAACAATTCAAAACTAAAATAATTAAAAATAAGCCGTGGCAGCTAAGAGATGACCAGTCCCAACTGACAGCGCCCGTTCACGAACATGACGCATAGATCAGCACCATTCAGCTCAACCATTTTGAAGGGAGCTAAATGATCCAACACACACGCCACCATCAGCGAGACATCTGAGTGAGCATGACATACTCTCAGCCACCAGGGTACATTTAAGTCAATGAAAGACATAATTACCCGGTAAATGGTAGCTCTATTGCACATAGTACTCACACCTGTGATATGCAATTATATAATACAAAGTTTTTATTTTTTTAATTTAATTATTTAGAGGTTTACAAGTATAAGCCGAAATCTGTAAATTAAATGATTATGTTAGCTATCTACTAGCTCGTGGCTTGGCTAGCGCGTGACTAGCCGTTTCGTGGCAAGTGGCTAATTTCCCAATAATTATTATTGACTTATTTTCTTCGTTGCTTGTGCTTTCTCCAGCCAACGTTTATGTCTTTCTTATTATATTTTTAAATCGAGAACTTAGACGAAGTCAAGTACGATCTGGCGATTAATCCGCTATTTCCTCCACTTGCACCCCACCGTTGGGGGTCAATCCGTCACAGGCAGTGACTTCGACACCGCTATCTGCAATTTTTGTTACGCCAGTACATACCGCGGTTCTATTTCCACCGTTTGCTCCATTTATGTGTTTTATGCTTCATTGCCCACTATTCTGAACGACTACGGTTGAAGCACCGTTATTGAAAATAAGCAATATTGTGATAGCGGTGGTAGTAACATTTTCATAAAATAATCAAGTCATAACTTTGTACTGAGATATGGTTATGGAGAACACCTGGGGTTGGACGACTTCTCATCTGGTTCCAGTTTTAACGCATCTGGTAGGTGCTTGAAATTGTCGGAATTACGAGACCATATATTAACACGTCTGAAGTAGGCTTCCATTGTAGGCTTTCCTTTAATGGACATCTCATAAATTATGTATTCTTGTGATGACTTTGACCATTACGATATGACTATCGTCATTGTTTGAAGATAGTTGCATATTCTCAAATGATTTCGATAAATCAGAGACGAGAGAAGCTTTAAGCTTTAAAATACATAGGATACTGTTGATGATGCCACAGGCACTATTAATCCCGATGTCACCAACCACATCCTCCATAATTATAAAGCTATTTTCCTGCCAACGCTCTGTATTTATAATAACAATCATAGTATTATAAAGACGGACATGCATCGACTCGGTGTACATACGTCGTGCGTCGCCACCTACGAAGACTGCCACGCCCCTTCGCGTCGGGGATGCCACTTCGCTAAATGGAACAGATGATCCGAATCAGTGATTACTGACTGACACATGGGACGCTTTCATGGTTATCGCGACCATTAATTATCAATTTATCACTATAGATTCAATATTGCATTACTCAAAGTTAGTTTTTGTTGTTTTAGGGGCAGCAGGACTGACACCTTTTCCAATTCTTTCAAATTTTTCCATACCAATATTATGACTCTCAGCAACTGTCAATAGATCCTCTAAAACTATTAAAACTGTCTCAGGTATCCATGATTCCATGCTCAAAGCGGAATTCATAATCGACATGCTCCGAGCAAAATGCTACGTGCAGTCTAGTGGTTACGCCTCCCATTTAAATCTAAAAAAATATTTAAAATGATCTTTTAACTTGGCAACCCTAATCCGCGCACGCGCAAATAGCCCAAGTGACACGAACGACACCGCAATCTCTGATTAACTCGGAACGGCTAATCTCTGAAACGCGGACGCGGAGTTGCCAACCTAATGGATTACCCCGTAAATGGGGTAACACACCCAATTATAGGGTGTACCCGTCAGGTACACGGGCTGGTTATCATGACTTATAAACTTGAAATTAAACAAGCAATGGGGATTGCGATAACCACAATGAGGTGTGGTTTGGTCAGTTTTATTGAGGTTCCGGATCTGAACAAGATGAATTGATGTTTAGATAAATGTATCTGTGGTTTTGGTGATAATTGATATTTTATTGGAAGATGGTGTAAATAAGAATACAATAAATGTACAAGCATTTCTAAAACATGAAAACTTCGAAAAAATTATTGATCACATCACATCACGACAGCTCGCATTTGGTTTGACAGAAGAGTTTCTGATAAAAACTGGTTTTTGAAAATTCCCAAAAAAAAGGACAAAAATAAATAATTTTCACTATTTATTTCGACTTCTAGAAACCGAAAGTCATGGAGAGAACCGTTCCTTTTTTAGTTTTGGATGGATTTTATTTGGTTTTTATCTATCTGACGTTTGTCTATGCTAACCACTTAAAATAAATCGTTCCCTTCCTCACCTAGGGTCCTTGATCCATTACCCCCCGATAAGCCCAGGGTGATGTGCCCGCGTGCGTGAGGTCCATAACTCTAGGGATAATCGCTGCGTCTGCGCACCGTGGGCGACAAACCTACATAACGGTGTTAAATGCTGTGACACTGAAGTTTGACTTGTGTACGGGGATTATAATGAAGGCAGTTGAGTGGGGGGGGGCGGGTGAAGAGGGGGTAGTTGTAGCTGTCAAGTATGGTGGTAAGTTTATGTTAATTTTATGGTTGTGGAACAGGGTTTTGAGATTTTATCGTAGGGTACTGTGTTGACTTAAGGGTTTTAATCATAAAGATACGATTGTTAGAAATGAATATTCTCGGCTTCAAATATTTATTGGGTAGTTTCAAACTCTCGTTCTCTCTTGGATACGGGAGGCATACTGAAAGCCTCCAATTCAAATTAATTTAATATATAAATAAAAAATAAATGATGCATTCAACCAAGCCAATTCTCCTCCAACCCTCAACTAAGCCCAACACGCCAACCACCCAATCATCTCGACACCCAACGGTACAGACTGCATGACAAATCTATAATGTGCCAACTACGTCCCGACCACTCCGCCTGACCCCTACCTTGAACCAATTATCACCATCTTGGAGTCAATGAGGGGTCATCTTAAGCTGGTTATGTCTGTTAAAGGTGTAAGGCTAATTGTTTCGAGTTCCAGCACTAGATTTATGACGTCACGAACGATGTGACTTCCGGGCCCTGAGAGTGTTGCTAACCTGTGCATCATTAGCAGGAACCAGACGTTAGGATTTATATCGTTTGTATTTTAATGATGGCTCGAAATGGGAAAGGAATAAGTATATTTTATTGGAAGAATGTTTCAGTTGAGTTATTTCTAGCGATATTGCGAAATTTAAAGCTGAGGATACAACAATGATGTCACAGTCCTCTAAGCAACACGATTTTGAATTCCTACTTCAACCAACCGCCAGACTGAAGGATGGCTTAGGTTCCCCAAAATGTCACGCGATTTGCAAGTATTTAAGGAATATGTCCTATTTGCAACATATTGGAAGATTATGAAAAATCCTTATCAGCCGCGCGAAAATAATATTATAACAAAAGTATTATCACCATCACCATTTCAGTCGAAAGACGTCCACTGCTAACAAGGAGCGCTGTCCACAATTTGACGCATTATTAATTTATTATACACAAAACAAAAGGTATTTTAATAAAACGCGTATACTAAAAGATCAATAATTAAATTATCTTTAAATTGGTGAAGGTTTCAGAAAAATACGCTTGGTAGATTTTGCGCCATTCTCAGTTTTTTATCCGCGTTAGACATAACTTTACAAATTAATTTCAGTATGTAATGTAAACATAATCTAAAATATTCACATATTAAGTTATTGAAAAAATGCTCTAATTTATCATATTTTTTTTTCAAATCATTAACACTACTCGTTTAGACGTGATCTTCAGTATAAAATCATTAAAAGTCGGCTATCGTCCTCTTAAGAGCGGTTGTTAACCCGTCATACAAACGCTCGTACGTGATTATGACTTGTCAACACACCTTTCTATGAAAATTTTGAACTAATAGGTATCTTGTGCACTATATCTAGGTTTCCATGAAAGCAAAAAATTATGGAAACAAATTCAGTATAAGCCAGCAAAAATGCGGTTTTTTGCACAAATTTTACCTGAAATTTGGCTGTTCATAATGTAGGTACTTCTCATAAATTTTATAAGTAAAGAAAACATCTTCATAGATGTAATGGAGATTCTAAACGACAAGCATTTATTTCACAAAGTTCTAATGCTTACTCAGAAAACACGTATTTCCTGGAACAAGTTTTATGAAATTTCCGAACACTATTTTTCGTACAATGTTATCGCATTCTCACTTGATTTTTAGCTGTTCGCACTTGCGCTGGATGAAACAACAAGCTTTTCGACCATGCTGGCATTGACGATAGATGGACCGGGAAGGGCCCTCTTAATATCTGTCACTGAGACAACTATTGAAACCATAAATTACGTCCTACACCTTTCTAATAATTTAACCATTACGTACTTTTCAAACTCAAATTCAAACTCAAACTCAAAGCATTTATTTCAATTAAACCATTGACAGGCACTTTTGAATTGTCAAGAAGTCGGTCAGTTACAAATATGAAGCTAGTTGCCCATTCCAAATAGTAGGTTCCTATGGAGAAGAACGGGCAAAAACTCCACGGACACTCTTTTAAATTAAAATATTGATACAAAATATTGGTTACATCATTCATATTGAAGTTAAACATGTGAGAACGATGCAATACGTCAAAAGCGTCCGTGATAAAAAGATAACAATTCAAAACTAAAATAATTAAAAATAAGCCGTGGCAGCTAAGAGATGACCAGTCCCAACTGACAGCGCCCGTTTACGAACTTGACGCATGGATCAGCACCATTCAGCTCAACCATTTTGAAGGGAGCTAAATGATCCAACACACACGCCACCATCAGCGAGACATCTGAGTGAGCATGACATATTCTCAGCCGCCAGGGCACATTTAAGTCAATGAAAGAAATAATTACCCGGTAAATGGTAGCTCTATTGTACATACTACTCACACCTGTGATATGCAATTATATAATACAAAGGAGATTCGAGTTTATACAATGAAAAGATAGTCTTCCAATCTTCATCAGCTCCAGCAGTTTTCAGTCGAATTCCTTGGTTTGGGCAGTGTTATTGAGTTTTTCCGTCAGAGATTTCGCAGTAGCAGCCAGGGCCTCAAGTCTGCTATTAGAATGGTCGATAATTGATTTCATAATTGTTGATTTTGACAAGTTTGGTAATCTACTATTATAATGGCGTCATTATGACTTTCGAATGGTCAGCCACTGACACTACATTGAAAGAAATTGCATTTATTAGTAATCTCGGACATAATGACAAATGAATGACATTTCTACTAATGGGTTTTATAATAATGGCAATACGACAATGCAATTATAATAACACAATTCTATTACGAGAACATTGACCGACCAATGATCGACCATTATGAATTTAGCAGATTACGAACTTTTAGCAAAATGACAATGGCATGACAATGGGATCGTGTTGGAATGACTGAATAGTGCCCGGCTGATGGCAATAGGCTCGCCCCCTATTACATTGGACTTAAATAAACATAACTGGCGAACTGTGGGTGTTGCTATATGTTGCCTAACCCTTCGGGGATTCATTGGACTTAAATAAACATAACTGGCGAACTGTGGGTGTTGCTATATGTTGCCTAACCCTTCGGGGATTCATTGGACTTAAATAAACATAACTGGCGAACTGTGGGTGTTGCTATATGTTGCCTAACCCTTCGGGGATTACAGCTGTAATGTTATGTCAAGTTAAATAGTATACATGAAAGCTTTCCCAGCTCAATGCGCAAGAATTCCAAGACCTAACTTTTATTTATTCAAACATTCAACTAACGCCAGTTCCATAAAACTTAGAACAGAATTAACATAACGGAAACCTATAAAATTCAACACAGGTAACTGTGGAATTAAATAGCTTGATAAATATAGTCGTGTTGAAATGCAAATAAATGTATGATTTCAGAATTAATTGAATTTTGTTACTGTTTTAATGGTACGGTGTGAGACGATGCAGTTTAATGGTACGGTGTGAGACGATGCAGTTTTAATGGTACGGTGTGTGAGACGATGCAGTTTCTGTTTTGCTTGCCAGTTTATTTAAACATACTTGTTTGATAGTACTGCTATAATTTATAAAGATAGATTATTTTTAACTGACTTCCAAAAGGAGGCGGTTATCAATTCGGATGTTTATATGTTTTTTTTTTATGTCGGGTATAACTCCGTCATATAAGGACGAATTTACAAAAATATTTATTTTGTTCAAAAGGGTATGCTCTCGAGATGGTCCCATTGTCACCAAGATTCTGATGAGGGGATCCCATGAAAATCGAGAGAATTCCTCAATTTTTTTTTTCTTGTAGCAGCTAGCTAAAAGGCTTTAATACGTTTTTTGCAAAAAAAAAAATGTTTTTAAGTATATGAATAAATATTATTTTGTATTTAAAGTCGTTTATTTTAAATTAAAAATATACATATAATGCAAGCAAATACCAACTATAAATAATTGAAACAAAAATTTTAGTGGCTCTTTAAAAACTGGGAAATTTTGTAAATTGTGACTTTTGGCTCCTCTGTCTCAAAAGGTTGCCGACCCCTGTAATAGACAAAACCTCGTTGGTCTACTAGACGCAAGTGCGACTGCTGATCATGAGGTCCTGGGTACGGTTCCCAGGCCGAGCAAAGTGTTATTGAGTTTTTCCATCTGGAATTTCTAAGTAGGTCCGGAGTCTGGATTTGTAGACTGGCGAAAAGTAGGTGTACACAGGCACACCTCTGCCTACCCCTTTGTGGAATACAGGCGTGATGTTATGTAACTAGCTAGAAATTCTAACTTTAAAGCTAAAAACCTGGCCAAATGAGTGTCTGACCACGCACAATGAATGGTTCCGTAGTTGGGATGAATTTATCCCAAGAACAAACTTAACAGTGTAGTTTAAAAACATGGTTCTCCCATATAACTTCTAAGGCCTACTTAGCTGTAATAGTTTTCGTTTTAACTTCGTTATACGTGCTATTGCCGTGATTTTTTTCACATATTCAAAAACAACCATTTAGCTGGCAGGATTCTAACAAAAATTTGCACTTTATAGCTTAATATTTCGCAAACGAATCCCTGAATTGAAAAATGGTTTTCACACACTCGCAATATTTTTGAACGACCTTTCCAATGACACCCCACACAACGGGATAGACGAGAAAAAAATCATCCCCACTTTACGTGTAGGCGAGGTACCCTAAAAGATTTTATTTTACTTCTTTGTCGGCGTGATTAACATGCGTACCCATGCCAAATTATAGCTTTCTAACCTAACTAAGAGCCCCTAAGCTAAGCCACGGACAGGCAGACAGACAGACATACGGACATGGCGAAACTATAAGGGTTCCTTGTTGACTACAGAACCCTAAAAAGGGGTCTGAAAAAGCTGAAACAACTGCCTCATGAAAATAACAGAAACATAACATCTCATAAAATCATTTTACATTCAATTTTCATAACCGCGACCTTTGGGTACCGTTGGAACATAAAATAGGTGTTAAGTAACAATAATTGCCAATGTTGAACTCAAGCTAAATGCGAACAAACTCATAAAAACCTATACCGTCTTATTACAAAAAAATGCTTAAGTACTGTTTTATACCAAGACCACAAGGTCTAGGATTGTTACGGTATTCAAGTTAATATCAGGCTCAAAACGTGTTCTTATTACAAAACGAAGACTTTTCGAGGATCAGTTAGTACCAAGGAAGGTTCATGGTTCCACAGATAAGAAACAAAAACGACATTCTTTCATTCGTTCATTCTGCATCTATTTGAACCAACGTATCGTTTCTCTAAATATTGATATTATAATAACACTTGAAATGCATAAATAATTATTAATCAATACAAAAATATGTCGTAAATCGTTCTTTGTTTAGGTTACAATATATTGAACAAGCACAACTTGTACTTTTGACGTGCTTTTTATAATCAAGTTATCATATTTTTTAACACCTCTAGCGTGAAGTGGAGTGAATTACATAGGTACGGCGCGGCACTCGTAATTTGAGACGAATGTTTATGTTGCGTCCGTAAATAATAAATCTTAGTATTAGGTACTGTTGATAATTATGTGGTTTGTTCGTGAGTTGTGTCTGGTTAAACCGTTGAAGATAAACTTAGTAAAACCCTAAGACGACCCACTGACCAAAACATGGATTTTTAATTAATATTAGGTAAGCAATGCTTTGTATCATCTTATTTCGACTGCCTAACGCGAATGTTCATATTATTATAGGAAATATTACGTCGTACTACTTAAGACGATGTCTATAAGATCGCCGAGACGTCTCCAGCATAATTATCCAAATCTTCCAAATCCATCAAGTCGATTTGTAAATAAAAAGCCACACAATAACAATAAACGCTAACCTCAAATAAATTAGTACTGAAGTTAGTCCATAGAAAAACTAGGGGTCTCGGCGGACTATCTTTAGTACCATAGCTAGTTCATGAACTAGTGATAAACTTCATTTTATAATAACGTTTTATTTAGTCATGGTGGCAAACCTAGTAATTATCCTAGTACTAAATTTAGATCGTGTTTTGGAATAAGACGGTTGATGTCTAAACCAGGTTTATTAGCCTAAAATAGTCGTACAACAAGTATTGAGAATTTAGCTTATTCACCATTTTAGAGCTGTCACTGTAATATAATGTCGAATGATCGAGTATCGGGATTTTATCCATGTTAGGGGTTTATAGAGGCATGAGGAACAGCATGTCGATTCTGTAAAAATCTCACCGTGAATTCTTGCGTGGAATGAGCTGTCAGTGTCATTCCACTGATGCTAGGGATTGACCAAGGATTACATTAACAATCATAATGTTAATGTAATCCTTGGTCCATCCCTAGCATCAGGTGGGATGACACTCACAGTTCACTCCACGCTCACTTCATCTAAATTTTCACGGTGAGATGGTTACAGAATATTTTATTTTTATTTTTTTTTATTTTTTTAAATAACGTTGCCCCACACTAGGAATTTCTCCTGTATCGTTGGTGCGTTTACAAACATTTAAATTCACATACACAAACAGCCAGACCCGAAACAACTACTTGTAGGTCATACAAATATTTGTTCCGTGCGGGAATCGAACCCGCGACACGCAGCGCAGCAGTCAATCGCTAAACTAACTGCGCCAACCGTGCCGTAGAATAGCTCTGCAGGGTGTAAAGTTCACTCATCCTCTATAGAAAAGGGAGGATCCTCCGACCAGACGGGTGTCGTGTCTGGTGGGCAACTGCCCGACGGTTGATGTCGGGGGACATTGTACGCTAGTAGCGCGGTAAACTCTGCTTGCGCGATGCAGGATTTTGCTTGACGTCAGTGTGACGCGTAGTTCGCATGTTGATGCCGTCACAGGTTATTTTTTTAATTTCTAGAGGAAATCACACAAATTGTTTCATTATAATCACAATTTATTGTGATTCCAATCAATATTATTGTCAATCGAGACGTAAATTACATCTCTATTCAACAGAACGCGTAACCATGCCAACGGAGCTTATGACGTAATGTAGATCGGTGCGCGCGCGCATTTGAACTCTCAAATCAAATCGTTTGCGGAGACGGCGAAAGTTATGCTATAAATCAAATTAAACCATGTTATTGTCAATGTCTGTACATTAATCAGTTTTGTAATGTATTATTTATTTGAAGCTGAATGAATGTTGTCTCTCTCCAACAAGCGCAGAAAATAGTACAATTTGATATACGAGTTTCGTAGATAAACACAAGTTAGATTAGACACAATCTTTAGACTCGAATTACGGTTATATAATTTGGAAAGTACTAAAAGACTATAAATTCTGCAATTAGCTACTGACTTCCGAAAGATTTATAAATTATTGCTTTTATTTCACAAACAAACAGAACAAACATTACTGACGTTTACGTGTTGAGACTTGAGAATAAACCGAGAAATTATTTAATTTATTTTACTGGTCAACGTAATTCCGTAATCAATATTCCGGACTGCCATTTCCATTATCAACAATTTCTAATCAAAATTAATAAACATCTGACCAGTAGCGACAATTCGTATGCATATTGGGATCGAACCGATAAACCGGTACTAACATTACAGAATATTACGGCAAGTGCTGGTACTTGGGTACCGTTGTAAAGGACACGGGTGCTAGGGCCAGGGTGTCTACTCTGAATATAATTCCGAAGTACCGGCCGAATGTTCAGCCGTTGCTTGGCTACGGCTAACTATGCACTGAAAAAAAAGTGTGTTTGCTTTAACAAACATCTTGTTTAATGTGATCACGCATCTTGACTCCATACGAGCCTAACAAGATCTTGACTTCTGAAGCTAGGAGAACTTTGTTAAATTATCATAGTTCCGTCAACTAAGAAATTAGTTAGTTTAATTACGGGTAGTTATTTAATTTAACTCAAATGTTGGTCAGTTTAAGAATGATGTAATGCTAACAAGTTGCTTGTTATCATCAACTAACATTATTATTTGATTTAAAAAAGGGAAAAGTAAAATCAAACAAAGCATGTATGATGTAACAAAGACCGGTGATTATTCTGTACATGTCACATTGTCGATATAAATAAAATGAATTTGTTCTGGCAAATATGCTATCTTGTTTATAGTAAATAAATAAATAGTGATTCCAAACATTTAAACGCCAACTAAGAGAAAATGTATCTTAGTTAGCTCGCATTTTTTTCAGTGTGGCTGACTACGGTGAAAGAACAAAAAAAAGACAGTCAAAGAGATATGCCAAAGTCAAACATGTGACTTTAAGTCGGGTAAGGATTCAAAGTCAAAAAAAGAAACTATGGAAGTTATAAAACGGCCGAACATTCGGCCGATACATCGGATTAAGGCTTCAGAGTAGACCCCCTGAGCAGGAGGTCTTGGGTTCGATTCCCAGGTCGGCCAAAATGTTATTGGGTTCCGTTAGAAAGTTCTCAGTAGCAGGCGTAGCAGCCTGGAATTGTGCCCGGTTGATGACAACAGGCACGCCACAATGGGACTTAAACATAACTGGCGAAATGTGGGTGTACCATAGAAAGAAGTCGGGTAAGGATTCAAAGTCAAAAAAGGAAACTATGGAAGTTATAAAACGGCCGAACATTCGGCCGATAGTTTGGATTAACGCTTCGGAGTCGACCCCCAGGCTAGGTACGCGGGCGACGATCGTCAAATGTTTCTGTGTTTACTCCTGTGGTCCCAATTACACTATCATATTTATCATATGATTTCATATCTGTCAAATTCTATGATCGTACTTAGTTAAATAATGCTGTTCTTCATTTTTAATATTAGATATTACACTTATGATCATTAATCGTCATACTTAGGTAATCAAGATGTATAACTATTTAGCCGTGTTTTCCGTTGCTATGAGTGCAATTTTATTAATTGCGTTAAACAAGAAGTTATGACGGTTAAAAATTTGTACAGACGCCAGCACATCAAGCTACCACAATCTGTCAAATTTCTTTAATAGATTATCAACTTTATCCCTACAGGATAAGGTTCAAGGTTGATTGGGTAAATTTGACAGTTTCGGGTAGCTTCACCTGCTGGCGTCTGTACAAAATGCTCGATTTCCTCGAAAAGTTTAATTAATATTTTTGTGTGTTGTTTCGATATTCCAGTCGAGTCTTGCATTTTGTCGCCATTTTTGAGGTTATACGGATATGATCATATTTGTACGCTTGCGGTCAAATAGGATAAGTCCTTAACTATGATCATAGACAATTTGAATCATATGTAGATATTATACCGTCGTAGGTTCTTCATATATGGGCACGCCACAATTGTGGCGATAAGTCCCCTCTTTGAGGAGTGGCTAGAGAGGCGCCACGGCGTCCTCACCTTCCGCCTGACGCAGGTCCTCACCGGACACGGTTGTTTCGGGAGGTTCCTGTTCAGGATAAAGCGGGAGGAAACGCCCGGGTGTCACCACTGTGTGGATCGCCCGGAGGACACGGTGGAGCATACGGTGGAGGTCTGCTCGGCTTGGGCGGAGCACCGCCGTGTCCTCACGGAGGCGATCGGCGGCGGCGATCTCTCGCGTCCAGCCCTGGTTCAGGCCATGGTTCGGAGCGAGAGTGCATGGGAGGCCGTCACCTCCTTCTGCGAAGCAGTAATGCTCGCGAAGGAGGAGGCGGAACGCGTGAGGGTGAGGCAGGGTTCGCGCCCTCACGCTCTTAGCCGCCGCAGGAGACGCCCCGGGCGTCGGGAGTCGCAAGCCGATTTCCGGCCACCGTAGGCGCGGGCCTGCGGACGGTGAGCGATGGGTAGCTCGCCGTCCGATAAGGACCAGGCCCGGGTCGACGGCGCGTTGTGTTTCACGCGCGCCTCAAAGAGATGTCAGCACCAAGTGACGGGGTCCGTTAGGGCCAATGCCTGCCAGGGTTGCGAGTTTGTCCGAAAGGGATATCGTGGCCCTGGCACACAGGCAACGGAAGGAACACGGGTGGGTTTTAGTCAGTAAGAGTCTGACACGCCCTCCCGCTCAGCCCAGAGCGGGAGAAGTTATTTGATAACTTCCCACCCAAAAAAAAAAAAAAAGGTTCTTCATATAAAAATTACTCATAATCTCTGATCATAGTTCTATGATAGTCTAATATGGCTCTAAAGCCTCAGTTACACATTATTTTTCTCCTGCCCTTATCCTTTATTTGTGGTCGGCGCAACATGTCCCTTTCTTCCATAGATAATTCTCTATTATTTTTTGCTGCCGCCTTTTTGGCGCAGCCGTGAGGCACACTTTACTGCTAATTTCTTACATCGCATTTTTACACTTTTTACTCGTTTGGGTTTTTATTTTATTATTTGCTGTATGTTAGATAGTGTGCCTTTTAGTCTGTGCTAAATAAATGTATTTTCTTTCTTTCTTTTCTTTCTTTATTAGTCGTACATCTCGGTAGTCACTCCCTTTCTAGCCATATCATCTTTCACACAGTCCATCCATCGTTTCCTTGGTCTTCCCCTACTGTTATATACATTTACACTTAAAAACTTTCCTCATGACATTTTCCTGTGAGAAGCTGCAATAAAAGTTGTAATGCTGCTTCAATGATATTGTGTCGTGTAAATGGGGCTTAATGGATCAATGCAAGTTGTAAACTGGAAAGGTGTTAAGGGCCTAAGGTAATGGAGAAATAAAACATTATTTTAAGGATAAGAGATTTATTTTATGGCGATAGGCATGTCCTTTTTAGGTTTTATGACTAGATTTGTCTTCCCTTACTCATGAAATCAAGATTATTAATTTACAATACGAAGTTGCTCGATCAACTTGATATCTGCAACTCATTTGTTCTCTTTAGTTTTGAATAATACCTTTAAGTATAAATAAAAAAACACAGTTTTGTTTTTCTACTATGAACACCTCATCTCATTGTGCCTCTGCCCTGGAGTGTAAATGGGGTGCTGTTCCACAAACGATGGGACAGTTAATATCGTGTCCACTTGCCCTATTGTCTGCACGTTACAAGAACTGATGGACGCTAGTGAAGGTGTCAAACTTGTAGCCAAATTCGTCCAGACGAAAGACGCCCCGGGCGTCGGGAGTCACAGGCCGATTCCCGGCTACCGTAGGCGTAGGTTTGCGGACGGTGAGCAATGGGTAGCTCACCGTCCGATAAGGACCAGGCCCGGGTCGAAGGAGCGTTGTGTTCCACGCGCGCCTCAAAGAGATGTCAGCATCAAGTGACGGGGTCCGGTAGGGCCAATGCCTGCCAGGGTTGCGAGTTTGTCCGTAAGGGATATCGTGGCCCTGGCACACAGGCAACGGAAGGAACACGGGTGCATTTTAGTCAGTAACCCCCTTATTACAAAACAAGGTTTATCTTCAGACCCAAGTTTAAAACATGGAGCCATTATTGAATTTCGAACTTTATTTCGACTACGGTAAAGTTCCTGAACACAAAGCTGACATCTTAGTACCGAACTAAGTTTTCAGTTTTGTATAAAGAACGGTATTTCAATCACAGTTACGTTCATAATACAAAAACTGGCTCCATGGTTTAAGCAATGTCAAAAAATAACTCTTGTTTTGTAATAAGGCGGTAGAAGTCTGACTCGCCCTCCCGCTCCGCCCAGAGCGGGAGAAGGTATTTGATAATTTTTCACCCGAAAAAAAAAGCTCAACTTATTGCCATCGACACACTTACAAGAGGACCATCTCAAAAACCCTAACCTGATATCATAACGACGGTCATTCACAACTCAGTCAGCACGCTAGCTACAAATCTAGGCATTAGCATACCGCTAGGATAAGCACTGGGTCATGAGCTCTGATAAGTACTAAATTACAGAGCTAGGCGATTAAACACTGCTAGTCATAGCCTCCTAGGGTCAAGTTTATAAGGTACAAGGTCTGTACATTTAAATACGTAATTAAACTAGTTTTCAGTTAATACTAACGATTTTAAATTATAGTTCTGTTTTGTGTTTGTGTTGTGATTTTTAAGTGTATCACACTAATATTATAAAAGCGAAAGTGTGTGAGTGTGTGTGTTTGTTACTTCTTCACAATCAAACGGCTGGACCAATTTTGTATTGAGGTAGCTGACTCCCTGAATTAACTTATAGGCTACTTTTTATTCCCACGGGATCGAGACTTACGCGGGTGAAACCGCGGGGCATAAATATTCAGCTGAATCAGTTTATTCGTTTTTATACAGGGGGTCCCAACACGTGTGGGAAGTTACGCCAGCAAAGTATTCACCCTGTATTTTCATTTCATTCGATGACTCAATAAAAATATAGGAAATTAACTGGAATTGATCTATTTCTAAAATCTCTAAATATCTATAAAACAAAAACATACGGTGTACCTACCTATAGTGCACCCACATTTCGCTAGTTATGTTAAGATCCCATGTAACAGGGGGCGAGCCTATTGCCATCAACCGGGCACGAATCGAGACTCCGGACTGCTGCTGAGAAACTCCAGACGGAAAAACCCAATAACACATTGCCCGACCTGGGATTCGAACCCAGGACCAATGAGCTCAGCAGTAACGCTTGCGACCACTAGACCAACGAGGCACAGAACTTAAAAACACTTACTACTGATAGTATCATAAAAAAATACCAATAGAAAATCCCTTGCACTTAGCTCAAGCAAATAAAACAAATCACTAATTAAACACTCCACGCAGCAGCTACAGCGCTTAATTAAAATTCTAAAGCGCCACATTGCTGACGGGTAGAACACGGTAAAGTAATCACCCGACCCTCTATGAGATATGTACCCAGAGCTAAACAGACTGTTACTGACGATATCGGCCCACTAATGTGACTGGGAAAAGTAGCCTGGGCCCCCGCCTATATCTCATAGGAGAACAGGAGCTGTTTTCTTAATGATCTCATTAATTAAAGCTTCAATCAATCTGCCTAGCCTTTTCCCATGTTGGGGATGCTGCTAATTACCAGTATTTTACATAGAGCGACTGCCTATCTGACCTCCATAACCCAATTAAGTACTGGGACACGATACCCCTAGGTAAGACTGGTTGTCTAGACTTTTAGGCTTCTGAAGTTCTGACGACTGTCAATGATTTACGAATGACAGCCGGGATTAACGGTTTAACGTGCTTTCCGAGGCACGGATCTCATTAATTAAAGCTTATCGCGGTAAAAAGTTATAGTTGAAAAGGAATTGAGATCGCTTTCGGAGTTTGTGTGATTGGAGATTAGTTCTTAGTTCTAATCAGCGATGGCTTTTTTCTATTTACCATTCAGCCGGTCTTTTATGTAAAAATCTCACAGTGATAACTTCAGTGAATTGAGCTTGAAGTGCCGATAGTGTCAATAGTAATTCCCAAGCATCACCGGAATGACTGCTCACTAATTAGTTCTAAAGCCTATTGCTTTTATTATTATGTTTATTACCCCACAAAGAATCTGTGTGTATAGAAACTGGCGATGGCTGTCAGCGTCAGGTGGTACACCTTGTGTTGTCACCTGACATTATGCTGAGCTGAGGCCCTTTTTGGCATTATAATTAATTGTTTTCTGTGTTATTTATAGTTTTTAATTTGTTTTTTTTTGCTGTTATGCCAATAAACGCATTTTTCTTTCTTTCTTTCTTTCATAACGCAAATTGTGCAAAACTGACAACAAAACCTATCCAATGCATCCTTTAGCACGAAAAAAAGAATGTTCCACGGCAAAAGTATGCCGTCTGGATTCAGAGATGGCGTTGGCGTCGAATTATAAGTCGCTATGGTTACACGGGCTGCTATATAGGTAAAGTATCGTTGGATATGATATCGTTTTCCCCCCTTGCCCAGCCCGATCTCTATGTATGGCCTGCCGATCCCTTTGGGAGAAGCGAGCCAAATACCTATGTGTGATCCTTGACCATCACCTTACCTTCAGTGAACATATAATGACGCCTCGTTCGCGCGCCGCTTTCGCTCTCGGTAGGCTCCATTTCATATTGACCGCACGCAGCTGACTGTCACTCAAGTGCGCATCTAAACCGCAGTCATCCGTCCCATCATGACCTACGCTTGCATCGTCTTCGCACACGCTAAGCCACACCATCTCCATAGGATGCAGGCAGACCCTCCAGAACCGTTTCCTTAGGAAGGTCACGCGAGCCGGGGTTCTATGTTCGCAATTTGGATCTACACTTAGATCTGAA
Source organism: Tiliacea aurago (assembly GCA_948098905.1). Taxonomy (NCBI): domain Eukaryota; kingdom Metazoa; phylum Arthropoda; class Insecta; order Lepidoptera; family Noctuidae; genus Tiliacea; species Tiliacea aurago. Next base: position 25,301,659 of record OX402585.1, read on the forward strand.
GATGCTCGCCATGCAACAGTTCATGGAACGCCTCTCAAAGCGTTTTGACTCTGCTATTAAGCACCACAATCCCCTGATTGCGGCGGCCGCCCGATACTCTCTCCCGCATTCGTAGGATTCGCCGACCAAGGCATACACTCACCATTCCGGATGACGCTATTACCCTCCTCCAGTAGAGTAATCCTGCACCACTAGCACTGTAGCACACAAAAACAACCAGGCCCGCTGCGACGTCCCCGTCCATCGCGTTGACCCTTGTTCGAGCCAACCCGCGCCACTGAGCCTGTAACTTTAAATTCGTCCCCTAATAATAATATTAATCCGATTCAGCCTGTCCCTTGCTGTCTTCCCAAAGACGTTGTGACCCTTTAAAAAAAAACAAGATTTTTTTTAGTAATTCGGAAAACAATGTGTAACATAATGTATTGTTACTTAATATGGATTTGCCGATTTCGGAGAACCGGAATCCTTAGTCCCCACTGTAAGTGTATAATTCGCCACTAATATGTCACAAACATTCTAACGTCATGTTTCTCTCTTCCACAGCCAGATACAGTCCCTCAAGCCAGTATCGACATGACAACAGTCCTGGAGGTGAGCGAGGCTGACAGCGTCACCGGGCATGCCTTCAGCCTGGCCATCACGGCTCCTGAGAGGGTCACCTTCGTCAAGGGCACCTGCAGGGAGGAGGCCAGGTGGTGGTCTGACGTCCTTAGTGTTTATCCGAGGAGTAAGGTAAGGATCTACTATTTATTTATTAAATTAGGGTTTTACACACACACACATATACTGAAAGGGCTTTATTACCAGTAATATATAATTACAAGGTGTAAACCTGAAAACCTTTTAAGGGATTATTGTACTCATCATTATGAACAACTTTTACTATGGGACCGCGGAATCCCTCTGGCAGAATCCGGAATCTGAAATCGCGAAAAAAATCTGCTGTAATATTACATTTTAGGGTCCAGGGCGAAGATAGTGGCGCCAGTTACCAGCTTTCTACGTGAATACACCCTTATAATGGTTGACCATATTGATTCGCGTCTGATTTAGTTAAGTCAACAATAACTAAAATAAAAAAAAACTTCGATTACTTCGAATTTGATGACATGACTTCTAAATTTTAGGTACCAACTTAAAAAAGGACAGCAGCAATGTGTTTAATTGTACTACTATTAAACCAAGTTATACATGATGTTAGATCCTGCAATTTCAAAGCGTTAAATTAACCTCGACAGTCATTCATTTTACTATTCTTCAATAATCATAAAAAGACTTAAGAGCATGTTATTTCTGAAACGATCTACCCACCTAACAGTTTCCAATCAGCACTCTAGAACGCTATCTCGCCCTTTCTCAGGCATAGGTCAATCACCAATTATGTACTTACAAACCCATACAAAACTTAGCGCGAACCAGTCCTAGAATCAGCGTAATTGCGTGCTTCCTGCGCTGGAGTCTGTAGTCTGTGTCCGATAATCTGGCCGTTCACACCTCCTAGGTATCGAGGGTAGGGTAACTTAAGTGGGTGATGTGTGTGTATAAGATGGGTAAAGGCTGATTGACACCGTGGTGTCAAGTGTTAACATAGTTTGGTAAACTGTGTGTGTGGGTGTGTGTGTGTTCCACTCGGCAATCAGCATTTTGTTTTTATTTTGATTGTTTGTTTGTTGTCATTTGCCAGTGTCGCAACACCACAGAGTACTATGCAGTTTAAATTGTCTTTGGTCCCTGGCCCTGACATCTAGCAATAGACAAGATTGTCTAACTTTTTATTGTTTGATTGCGGGGCTTTTGGCTACTTTGTTTGTGTGCAATTTGTGTTGTTTCATTGTTACGTGCGTTTTGTTTGTGCAGAATAAACATTCTTTCTTTCTTTCTATAAAGTTCTGTCATGATGAAAATTTTTTGGTACGGATTGTATGCCGCCTTTGAAGTATTAGCAACTAGCTGCGCCCCGCGGTTTCCCCCGCGTAAGTCGCCTATATGTTAATTCACGGTGTCAGCTACCTCGATACAAAATTTTATCAAAATTGGTCCAGCCGTTTTTACGTGAAAGAGTAAGACACATCCATCCATCCATCCATCCATCCATGCATACTTACAAACTTTCGCGTTTCTAATATCAGTAGGATTATACGTAATTAATGAAATTCTTGCAATCGTAATGGAATGGATTTCTGGCATCATCAATTAAAAGTGTTAACTAACGCAATTCTACGAGTATTAATGATTTGCTCTTGGCAAATTGAGTACCTACCGCACTGACTACTGCTTAATTTCGTGAACACATCAAGTTGGTGTGATGCCACCCTTACATGGAAGGGAAGCAAAAACACCATGTTTTCTAAACACCAATCGAGGTGTAATAAGACGTGTGCTTCCTGTAGCGAAAGCTGCGCCAGCGCAAATTGTTGGGCAAGTTATGAACCGACGCAATTTTATAGACTATGTTAATAGACTCGGAGTTTCCTATAATAAGATGTTGGTATAGGCCCTGTGGTCGATTTAATACGGCACAAATTATAAAGTGCGGCTCGGTATTTTAATTTCCATTGGAATTGATTCTGGACTGGTATTTCCTTAGTAGGTGTAGGTATAAGTTAAAAAAAATCAGTATCGTGTTGTTTTGCATCGCTCCCTTAGATTTTATTTTTGTTTTTCTTGTCTTGCCACCACGTCTTTTATTTGGGATTTAAGGAGCCGGCGTAGCATGCATAGTTCATACAAACGTAATATCAAAATAATTTGTAAATCAAACATATTCTTAAGGTAGTGTGTATTTATTTCGATTGGATTACAGAATATATATGTTCCCAAATATATATTTTGAAAGGACAATGATATAAAGACGAGATCAGTGTCCATTCAAAATATATATTTGGGAGCCTAGATTATTCTGTATTCCAATCGGAATAAAGACCTTCAGAATATGTTTGATTTACAAATTATTTTGGTATTACGTTTGTATGAACTACGCATCCATCCTCGTTAGGCTCGTGCAGACTGGCACGATATATGCTGGAGCCTTCACGATGGATATCAAAATCTTTTGCGCATATCGAGGTCTCCAAGGAGGAGGGTCTCGAGGTCTTGGATCTTTCCAATGTTTAGATGCCCCAAAAAGTTTAACCATTTCCCCAAATCAGCCCTAACTCTCGTCATATCTTTAAATTATGTGGTCTAAAACTTCAGGCCTGTTCCACCGACACCCGACCCGCGTCACGTTTGCTGATCACCAACAACATGGCTGACAACCGTGACGACCGTCGACAGGTTCTCGTCGCCCTTGGATCCAAATGATCCTGTTTCGCCGCATACCTTACAATGAGATTTAATAATGGGTGTTTGAGCGAGGCTGTTGGGTACTCGTGGAATCTGTACCTACAGATTTAAGGCTCCCGCAGACAGCTGCGACGCGACGGTGCGATGCGGTTCTGATAGGACAATTCCTACGAACTTTTCATGGAAATTGTTTTACTAGAATTGCATCGAGCCTGTCTGCCTTCAATGTAGGTGATGATTTACCTATGTCTTACAAGGAATGATTCCTTTTTGTCGAAATTGACACAGGAATGTATTGGTTTTCTTTAAGAGTCGATCTTTACTGAGAAAGATTTAATCTGAGTTAATCATACATCCTAATGTCATGTGTTAAACACTGGAATTCCCCCTAAGTATCCTAATTTGGAATCTACCCATTCGCAGGATGTCTAATTGGAGACGTTTTGGTTATTTCAAGCCTCTTCGATCAGAATTCATTATTGAGAAGTATCTTCTCTTAACCTATTATACGAGTATGTCGTAAGCATATTCCCAAGAAACTTTATAGTTAGTCACATGTTTATTTAAAAGATAACAACTGTGCAAAATTAATGACAGGATGTTAGCTTCGATATCGCGCACCTTAACGCACTCATTTCCCTTAGTTAATACTCTCCCATTCCTCTCTAACGTGTGCCCGATAATAGGCGAGCCATAATTATGTTTTTTCCCATCCAGTTCAACACGAAAATTAATCAATTCAGACATTCGTGTAACGGGGCATTTTGACAGTTAAATTCCAGGCAGACCATGACTCACTATCAGGAAATAATGAATGCTCTTAATGTTGCAATTTTGCGAAACACCATGAGACCCATTTTGTTTGTTGGTGCCTTGAAATTACACCACACCGAGACACTGGCCAGCATTTCATTGCGACGAATTCCAGAAAAATCATGACGTCATTGAGTTCTACTTTTAAAAAGGCGCAGCCGTTCGTCTAATTTTTCAATTGGTCGTAATCGTTCGATCGATTCCTTTGAAGTCGATCGCCTGCTGCTGCGCGATTGGCCCAGTTTCCATCAAATGAGGCGAGGTAATTAGCGCAGGATCGCGTTACGTGCGCCCGCGCATGCTTGTGACTCATTCGCTGTTGATTGTGAGCTTCAGAAGAAACTTGGGTTAATTCGGGAAATGGGTCGCCTTTTATGATTTGTTTAGTCGTTAATGCGTTTTCGCCAGCAGGATAACCAAAATTAGAATGAGTAAATATTATTATTTCGATTTCCAACTAAAAGACCAGCTGTTTACTGGCAGGTAGTTAAAACATTTCAATCGTATTCATCATCATCATTATCATTCCAGCCGAAAGACGTCCACTGCTGGACATAGGTCTCCCCCAAAAGAGGGGGATTGCCATTCTAGCCACGCTTGACAGGCGGGTCGGCGATGGCAGTATGGTGTTAAAATGCATAGAGAACGCTGCTGCCCATTCTCTAGTAAGTCCCTTAGTCGCCTTTTACGGCACCCACGGGAAGAAATGTAATGATGCTATTCTTTACTTTCGGCACCACACGGAGCAATCGTATTACTTTTTAAACATTTCCTACATACATTTCATGCTAAATAACTCTAAAAGGATATTAAGTTATTAACTTCAGTAATCTTTGTGTTGTAAAATTGGCATAAAATCTTTGTCTTGTCATTAAAAACAGGGTTTACTATCAACAATTTCCTGGTACGATTAAATTATTTTAAAGGTAATTAAATATAATTATTTGAGTATGAAAAACTAAAAAGCTGTTTTAAAAACACCGAAATGGATTTTACAGAAATAATTGTTTAATTTCTTTGTTTTTAATGCAATTGCGGATTAATTTTAATGTCCTATTTTTTACTGTCTATTATAAAGGTTTATGATTTTTTAGGCAATATCCTTGAAAGTTTTTTTTTTGGTTAAGAATACAGGGTGACCAAGTTCCAATTTCATTTGTAAGGAGCCTCCACGCTGTTTCCGTATCAACCCCATTTATGTTCATCAATTAATTATTTAAAGTTCTTCCACTTCTGCAATAAAATTCCTTACAAAATCAACAATCAACGTACACAGCTCAACACCTACTACAAAATAAAACCAAAAAATCTCCAGAAAAGGCTTCAAGATCAATTGAATTGAATCAAGAAATTCAATGGCAGCCTGTCATAACTCTTCTATAGACTTCTATAACTAGTTATCAATTATCTTGGTATTTTTTATCAACACACGGAAGATTCACAGTGATGACCATAGTGGGACGATAGGATGGTAGAACTAGTCAAGTAATTGGCCAGTTAGACTGTTAAGGCGTTATCACCATCAGATAAGGGGCTTGATAAATAATAATATAATAGCAGGTCGAAGCCATCTTCTTTGAGGTATTGGTAACATAGCTTCCTCACTACATGTTAGCGATTTTAGAACACTGCGGGATAAAATTTATGATCAGTATTTTAAGACTAAGAAAACTTGATAGTTCAAATACCATAACTAATAGAGATAACTCTCCCGTGACTTCAAAAGGAATTAATAATCTTCTAAAAGTACAAATAAATATAATTGAAGTGTCTGTTAAAAAGCTGTTATTTTGACATTAAAATTAAATTAATTCTGTCTGTTCGTTTCGGCTAATCCCTGAAACGACTTTGAGGGTCGTTTCGGTCCGATTTTGACGGTCGTTTCGGTCCGATTTTGACGGGACTTTCACTGGCACATAGCTGATATTTTAAGGAGTAACGTAGGCTACTTTTATTTTAGAAAAAGCCACGCGGGCGAAGCTAGTAAATAATAAAAACTTTATAAACACTAGTAATCCTAGGCAGGGTAGGAGCCTTTGGCGCTAAATTTTTACAAATTCCCTGGACATTACGATTCCCTGTGTCGTAAGGTATTGGTCCAAACGATTAATAGCATAAACCATATTTTCTTCTCCTTTTAAAAGCTTAATATTTTACTTTGACAGAATTAAGATCATATGCGAACATAGCACATAAAGGTACATATATATAAGTATACCAGTTATATATAGATAACTACATAATATCTACATTTATGTATACCAGTGGGAACAGGCCATCAAACCGATACGAATCCGTTGCGTAACAAATCGGTCATCATTGATATAAAGTATAACATGCTATAATTAATGTCTGCCTTAACTACCACCTCCAACCTTCAAGCCACCCCAATAGGGGGTTATTAGAACCATTCGATACACACCGAGTTGGTAATAATTTGTTACTTCATATCGGTATATGCATGAGGATATACTCGTATGACTTGGTTGTAAAGTAATTGGTGAGGTTGTAAATTGGGAAAAGTTCGTGATGGTATTAATATTGATCCAATTAAATGAACTTAAAGGTTCAGTCAACCTCAAAAAGATGTTTACATCGACAAAAATGTATTAAAAATAATATTATTAATAATGATTACTAATTATTGATAAATAATTAATAATTATTATTAATATAACTAATTATTATTAATATAACTAATTATTATTATTGTATTATTTAATATTATTTATTAATAAATAAAAATATATCTTTCTTCCATAATATTGTATCAATGTGTAGCCACATAACATAACATCACGCCTTGTTTCCCCGAAGGGTTGGGCAGAGGTGTACATATTAGTACACCCATATTTCTGCAGTTATGTTTAAGTCCCATGTAATAGGGGGCTGCTACTGAGAAATTTCAGATGGAAAAACCCAAAAACACTTTGCCCGACCAACTGCCCGAACATATTAATTACTCATTTGGTACTTAATTATAGCTACACATTGATACAGTGTTAAGGAACACTTAAGACAACCAAGTGATTTATTGTCGACGTACCTCTACATATTTGTAAGGCTGACTACCGTACCGACCGACGTACCTACCTTAATTTTAAGTATTATACAATTTTTGGGATTCCTAAGCTACCTTTTTCAAGATATTAAAAGCTCCAACGACCAGCCATCGCATCTAGATATTACTTGATAATAGTCAGCTCATATTATGTTGACAAACACTTTCTCTCAAAAGCTTAGCTACTTACAATAGTGGAATATAGTCTTAAAAGTATTTGCCAAAAATAATGTTAATTTCTAAGGTTTTTAATTTTATTTTATCATTTTATTTTAATATTATGTTGACATCCACCACCCCGCATTGGGCCCGCGTGATGGATTATGGCCCACTCCCTCTCCCAGAGAGGTGGCCTGTGTCCCAGCCGTGGAACGATAACGGCTGATTATGATGAACGTACTCCTAATAAAGGAATCAGTCGAAGAATCAGGTAATATTTTAAGCCACTCATGTCGTCTCAACTTGGTGATAGCCTGTGACCCTGCTTACTCTATTACCTGAACAATAAAACTATTTTCTATTTCTATGACACACTCTTTATTTGTATATATATATTGCCAGTCTCTGTACACGTGCGCCCTATGGGTCAATTATACAAAAAACTCGTACAGTGCTCTGCGAGTCCAATATAACAATGCCTTCAGGGTGATGTTGGGACTACCGCGCTTTTGCAGTGCGTCGGGGATGTTCGCGGCAACCAGCGTGCCGGATTTTTACGCGCTGATGCGTCTGCGTATAGCGTCCCTGATGCGGCGAGTGCGCGATAGTCCCAACAGTCTTTTGGCTACTGTGGCCAGCAGGATGGACAGCCCCATAATGTGGCATTGGATACGACTCACAGAGCGTCATTCCAGTGCCTTAAATAATTTTATTTATATTTGTGTTTATTTTATTTAACGTGCATGTTATTTTATTTACACACATATATACAGACAAGAAAAAAAAAGGAACAGAAAAATACGTACAAAGGTGATGCTTATTTCTAAAGAAATCTCTTCCAGCATACCTGCGACAAGGAAAGTAGACGAAGGGATGTGTTTTTTTATTGTAATGTTTTATAACTTATGGACTATGTGTGTGAAAATAAAGTTTATATTCTATTCTATGAACCAACAATTCTTCGAACTATAGTAACAGCCAATTAAATATGTATAGGTACCTATAACAATGAGAAGTACCATAATTAGGGGTCAATTAACTCGCGGCGCCTCTTGTTACAAAACGATGTTAGGATCCGGTTGGATTAACATGGATAATCTTAGATCGGACTAAGTGCTGCATGTGTGTTTGTTTGACAATGTGATAACTAAAAACCGGCCAAGTACGTGTTGGACCACGCACAATGAAGGGTTCCGTAGTTAGGATGAATTCATCCCAAAAACAAACTTAACATTGTAGTTTAAAAACATGTTCTCCCATAGATCTATATACGTTACGGTCAATTCATCAACTGCAAATTTAAGTTGGTCGACGATTACTCGTTAACTTGTAAACGCTACTTAGCTGTGATAGTTTTCCTTTTAATTTCGTTATATATACTACTGCCATGAATTTTTTCACATATCCAAAACCAACCATTTAGCTGGCAGGGGGGGGGGGGGGGACACTTGACTAACAAAAAATAGCACTTAAGCTTAATATTACCCAAACGAATCTCAGAATTGAAAAATGTTTTTCACAGACCCACAATATTTTTAAACGGCCTATCCAACGATACCCCACACTATGTATTAGACGAGAAAAAAAAATATCATCCCCGTTTTACGTGCAAGGGAGGTACTCAAAAAAAAATGTTTTTCATGGTTTTATTTTACGACATTCTTGGCGTGATTAATATAATATGTACACCCATGCCAAATTACAGCTTTCTAGAACTTAGCGTCTCTGAGCTAAGGCGGGGACAGACGGACGGACGGGCAGACAGACAGACAGATGGACATGGCGAAACTATAAGGGTTCCTTTTTTACTACGGAACCCTAGAAACAGAGGCTTTAATAAAGGTATATCTTGGTCTCAGCCTAGATTTCAGGCTACCGGCTGCCTAGCAATGTTTTTCATCCATTTCCAAGGTATCCCATCATCACCTGCCTAGCTTGTCTAACTGGATCCAGCTGAATACCAGTATTTTACATGGAGTGACTGCCTATCTGACCTCCACAACCTATGAGTAACAGGGTAACCTTGGTAAGACAGAATCAGACTTTCGAGCTTTTGACTACCGGCCCGGTACTAAGGTCTGTCAACGATCTACAAATTACAGCCGGGATCAAATAACATCTTCATTAAAGAATTTTAGCAACATCAGGGTAAGAAATAAACAAGCCATTAATGTAGCAGCTTACAAAACTTTTTTAGCATTATTTACTCAATCTGAAAAAGATTTTTTATAAAGATGAAAATGGTGGAACAAACCTGAGGGTCTAGGCAAGTGCCAATCGCGTCTTCCACTTAGCGTGTCGATGGGAATTGGCCCAGAATTCGACTATGAGTTTGGCTCAATCATTAGATTAGAGTCATCAGTTTCTTCAAAGCGTTTCTACAACATACGATAGATATTGTTTCTTTGTTTAGGTCCGCTTGTTGTAAGGGCCGCTTTTTAAGCGCGCAACGCGACACAAAGGCACCGCTCGTCGCGCGACACGCGGGGCCTTTGTGTCGCGTCGCGTGCCGCGCCAGTATGTAGAAGCCTTTAATTGACCACTTTTCCAAAACCTTTGAATCTTTAATAGGTACTTATTTTTGCTTCATCCTTCCAGTGACTTTCGTTTCATTATTAATTATTACATATGTTCTGCAGTTTCTGTCTACCCCAGGAGAAAAAGGCGTAGGTAAATGTCTATATTTGTTTTTTAATTAGTATTGAAAATTAAATAGGAATAACAGAATTTATCTTTATTTAAAAAAACTTATACGTAACATGAGCTTATAAAAAATAACGTTATTTAACACAATTGTATCATGAGCGTCATAATATCTTTATTTAACAAAACTGTAACATAAGCGTCAAAATAACTTTAATTAAAAAACGAAGTACGATGAGTATTCATGAGCTTTTAAAAAAATACTTTATTCAACAAAACAGTAACATGAGCGTCAAAACTAACGTTAAATATCAAAACTTTAACATGTACTTACGTCTTATAATAACTTCATTTAACAAAATAAATCGAAACAAAACATAACGGTAAGCATCATACATAATATACGCGTTGAAACTTACGTCTTAAAAACTAAAAACGTAAAAAAAAAAATTGTTTTAAGGCTTCTACATACCGGGGCGACTTGTCGCGCGACGCGACACGACACAAAGGCACCGCTCGTCCCGCGACACGCGGGGCCTTTGTGCCGTGTCGCGTCGCGCGACAAGTCGCGCTGGTATGTAGAAGCCTTTAAGCAGTGATGAATGACAACTAACATTGAAGTAAATTAAAATGTTCACTTTTTTCCTTTGCCTTTTGCTTTTTCTTTTCCTTTTGGTTTAAGTGATTCGGGTACCCCTTCGGGTTCCGGAGGAGAAGTGGGGGGTAGCTTCCTATCTGGCCATTTTCGTTTTATATAGTCCACCATTGAGTTTATATTTATCACTTTGATTTTAACATTCTTTTGAGGCAGTTCCGGAAATACGTTACATAGTTCATCCACAAGATCTTCATCTAGATAAGCTCCGCTCTGCTCTAAAGCGGCAGCTAAATCTTTCGCAGTCATTACCTGGTTTGTTTTTTGAATTTCCAGCGCAATCAATGCAATATCAGGCTTGTTCTTTTTATTTTTTGTAATATACTCAACTCTGTTGAGCACTATTTCCCTGGCGTCTGGCCCTTTTGCTTTAAAAACAGTTTCAACGCCCCCGTACGTTACGACTAAGTTTTTCTTTGATTTCTTTTGTTTTGTTTGTTTAAGCAAAGATAAAAATTGTTCATCAACGACCACGTTGTCCATGAATAAATTTTGCACTTTCGAACGAAACATCCCTACTGTATTCAAAACGCGTAAAGCGTCACTAGGGGATAAAGGATTATAAGACAAATTCAACGTATTCAATTTTTTAGCTTTCGTTAACATTACTAGGATAGGCCTTATATCTTCTCCGTCAAGTTTGTTATTGCTGAGATTTAGCTCAACCAAGCGCGGGCTCTGTAAGATGTGTTTTAAGGCTAGGCTGATCCGAGGGCCAGCCAAGGCGTTCCATGACAAATTCAAGACTTCAAGAAAAATGCTTTCTGATAATTTTACGAGAAACGCGTAACCTCCTGGAGTAAATATTTTGTTCCACGAAAGGTCTAAGTGAGTTAAATTGTTATGGGTTTCGAATGGTTCTACTAGGAGCTCGACTCCTCTCCCACTTATGTTGTTGTAGCTTAAATTAAGATTTTGCACAGTAAGTCCCAAAAGTATAGCTTCTGCTAAATGCTTCATCGCTTCATCGCCCAACTTGTTATAACTCAAATCAAGAACTTTGAGTGCTCTGTTATGATGCAAGCTACAAAACAATCGTCTGGCACCTTGAGGGCCAATTCTGCAACCACGCAAATTAATTTCAGTAATTGTGGTGTTCGTCAAAAGCAGTTCTCCCATATGATAGCAAGCATCATCGTTCAAAAAGTTATCAGTGAGATTTAATCCTTGGACCGTCGAATTGTGTTGCAAAGCTTTGGCCATTGCTCGGAAGCCATACGGATTGATACAGTAATACCGTAGATCTATTCGGCTTTCAAGGAGCCCTCTATAGAAACTTCTAACTGGACACTGATTCATCTCCTTGCAAAGAGCTAGGTACAAGGCCTGTCCATCGTCCGGGTATGTTATTTCATCTACAGGTTTAAACAAAGCGTCCTCGATTCCTGGATCTGTGATCGCTGGGTAATTGTAGTAAGGGTGTCTTAACACGGAACTGGCAGACACAGTTATGTACTTTCCACATATTTCTCCGCTACCAGGGTCATACAACCCGTCGTTATATAAAATTTTCTTCTTGTTTTCTTCTGGCACTAATATTTCCAATGAAGACCAGTCTTCCATCGGTGGATCCACGGAACTCACCACGGATTGAACTGAGAGGACCACTTCAACCATTGTATCAGTGGTGCTGTCGTCTGAATCCATTTTTATTTAGACTGATGGAATTCGGTCAAGGAAAATAAATAACAAACACAAAATATATTTATTAAAAAGTAAACGTTTCATGAAGATTGACACTGACAATCCCGACAGGTTGAGACAGATTGTCAAAATAGTACTGACATGGATTGAAATTGATGGAATTAAAAGGATGCCGTTATCAAACCTTAAAAAAAAAACACATTTTCTCTCGCACCTACGTTGACATTTGACATCTTTTTGAAGAGCGAGTACTCAAGCATTACTTATGACTAGTTTCCACCAATCCAAAACCAGCCAAGTGCGTGTCGGACCATGCGGCCACACATAGTTCCGTAGTTAGGATGAATATTTACATAAGCACAGTATTGATTTTATCGAATTTTGTATTTCGCAGGTAGCATTTTTTGAAAAAACTATGAAAGTTATTATTGCGGTTGTAACCGAAAATATCCCTTATCTCAAAAACGATTGACTTACATTTAAAAGTCTATCTTTCTAAGTATGGGATTCAACGAAACCCCACACACTTTAAAAATGGATTGGGTTTTCCCCTCTCGTAACATTTGTGGGGAGAGTCACCCTCAATCGTTTTTTTTTTTCGTAATTTCATAATATCCATTGTTTAGCGGCAGACAGAATACACTTCACCAATTTTCATCGATATCTTAGGTACTAATAGGGTGCCGTTATTACGATTTATTCCAGAAATCCCCACCGACAAATCCCCATTTATTTTTCAAAAAATACCCACTAGGCTGAGTTTATTTAACCGGTGGGGATTTTTGGAAAAAAAAAACTGTCCCCACCAGTGGGAATTTTTCGGTGGGGATTTCTGGAATAAATCGTTATTACCATTTGGCCACGGAACCCTAAAAAGTAATTAAACTTAAATAATCCGTACCTACCATTATTTTAACCTCAAAAAAACATAATAAGCCTCAAATATTCAAAGAAAAAACACAGGATTTCTAGTCGCTAAATATACCTAATGCCAATAAACGTACTTTTCTTTATTTCTTTCTAAAGCTTTATCAAGTGAGCAAGTTCAAATGTCATAAGAAACTTCTACTTCCTTATTTAATGAATAACAATTAACAGTACAATCTGTTACATATTACGATAAGATGTACAGTGCGCTCCTGATATCCGTTCCCACGTCTTATCACGACTGCTCATAAAATCTGGCTAGGTCAATGACTCGCTAGGTCTGCGACGGAGATGCTGATGGAGATGGTCTTTCTCTAATTTTGAAATTGATGATTCATGGGGTGGTTATAAGGTATTCAGAATGAATACATTGACAGTAATTTATTAAATTCAGGAATAAAGCTTGCTTCTTCAAATACACCCCGACAAGGCTTTCAATAAAGCGTAGCGGTATATGGAACTAACATGACAATGAACTGGAATGTCTGCCTGTCAAATCCAGTACGTTTCAAGGTTCTATTGGTGCGTGAACAAATTCGGAACTAACGCAGCCATCTTGTTTTTTAGTAGAGTCTACATCTAACGTAACCTTTAAAACTCAGTTGCCTTTCCGGTTCTTGAAAAGTAAATTACATTAATTGCGACTTGCACAGATACACGCGTGCGCGTGCGCGCGTGCGTTGCTTAAACAGATAATAATATATGTTGTGAGCGCGCAATCGGAAAGACTCGAAAACGTCCTAATTGGGACGTATTTTACTTGTAGTGAAATTTAAAATGAATGAAAAGTGGGTATGTGTGTTGCCGCTGCTGCGCGGCACACTTTTTTCGGTTGTTTTGTGAGTGTATAACATATCTGTTTAATATAATATCATTGCCCACATGTCTGCTCACGGTATTGAGTATTGGTGATTCATCAAACGAGAAGCCAGGAGATAATTTGATATCTTTAGTAGTAGGAAATTAAAAATACTGAGTCCTAGTCGCGAGTGTGTAACCAGCCTTAATCGGGATCTCAACGCGCTAACGCCAAGCGGCGCCGACGGCCGGCGCGGCGGCGGCGCATCGATTTTATTATTGTTTTATAGTAGAAACAATTAATTTTATATTTCAGTATTGAGATGATTCATGCGTTTTTTATAGTCATACATTATTTTAGACGCCAAGATTCTCTGCTGCTTAGACACAGTCAAGTTATTATGGTTTGATGTTTTTTTTGCTGACCGTAAGTGGAGTGAAATTCACTCGAAATTCAGTTGTTATGAGCGTTTACTTACGTTATTTCATACAAACTTTCAAGCCCTTGTTTTTCAAAATGACTAGGACTGAACCGATTTTAATGAAACTTCATAAGCATAAGCAGGATACAAAGGTCTAAAAAGAACATTTTCGAAAAATAGTGTTATAGCCAAATTAAACCGATTTTAAATTTTCCATAGAAACAGAGATTTCAAAGTCAAAGTCAAATTGTTTATTTCAAATAGGCACATAAAAGGCACTTTTGAACGCCAATATTTACAAAAAAATTGAATTGATTCTAGTCGCCCCTTCCACAATGTAGTTTCGTATGGAGAAGAATGGGCAAGAAACTCCACCGGTACTCTTTTAAAATCTAGTACATTATTTTTATAGGTACATTAATTATATAAATTATATGTGAAGACGATGCACCTAGAATAAAATTACTATACCACAATAGGTAATAAAAAGAGTTAAGAATGAAGCAATGACAGATAAATTAATTATGTGATAGATACATGGTGCTCACATATTTACAAAAATTGTAAAAAATATATAGGTACGATATCCTAAAAAATAACAATATCAGTGTGAGTTAATGTAATCACAGAATTTAAAATAAATGTCATAAAAATAATAAATTATACAATTAAAATAGCAACCTGTTTGATTTTGTCTAAACTCTAGATTGTCCTATGGAGCAGGACCAGCATGTTTCCAAGCTATCTGTTTCAATAACACAATAATTCTAACCACCACTTAAAACGCAGATCTTAACTAATTGTAGATTCAAAATCAATGACGACAAATCAACGACAATAGCAATAAAATTTCACTTTCGCGACAGTTCAATTGTCCATCGAGCACAATTGTGATAAATCCATTACAACTGCGAGCGACCAGTTTCTCAGTAATTTGCCAATTAATCCATTGAGGCCGATTAACGAGCGAAGGCTGAAGAGCTTCGCCTTAAGCGACGGCTTTGATAAATCTTCGTTGTTAAGGCGAAGAGATATCGTTATGGTATTGCTGTTGATCCCAATTTGGAGTATGATGTTCTAGGAATGATACTTGAAAGATTGTTTGGGTATTTTGGCAAAGAAATTAAATATTTCAGTACTTTTAGGTCTTGATTGATTGCTATTTGCAAATCTGGGAAAACTTCTATCCTAAGGGATGTGAAAGCTCTCATCAAGCACACGTAGATTACCCAGCCATGCGTTGCTATTACTATAAAATGGTCTGTTCAGTTATGAACGTTTTGTTCTTCTAAATATCATTCAAAATATCAGATACTTACCTAGTTAATAGAAATACAAACCGGATATAAACAAAAGCTGCTCGTTTTATGGAAGATGCCAAATCGTGAGGAATAAATAGTAATGATACACGTGTCTAAAAATGTGCCAGTAAACCAAAAATACAATATCTTTTTACCAGTTTTAACTTTTATTTTGCCATGCATAAACATCCGAATCTACCTTCTGATTAACTTCAAATCCAACGACACCACTTCCAAACTTCCTCTAAAATTACTCATTACATACTTCATCCATTTTCGTCACTCCATCAAGATAACCCACTTGTTCTCAAACAGAACTAGACACAACGTCGCTTGATACAATTTGCGTTCGACTTCGATCCGGCCCGTTTCGCGTTTCAACCAGTTTGTTAGGCATGTGCTTTCGAACAATTAAACGATACCTATCGGTACGGTTTCACATCGCCATTGCTTCCCAAGGATGGGTGGGGTCAGGGAAACTACGCCTCAGTATCTACGCAATAGAGATGTTGTCGATTAGAAATCTTTTACTAATTGGTCGATGTCTTGTCGGGAAGTCGGTAATTGAGGACTGGTTAGAATTGGCATGGTGTTGGGAATGAGGGTAGAGTACTGAATTGGAGTGTATTGGACATTTTTACGGTTTATAAGATTTGACGTTTTGATTATTTAAAAGTTAAGTTCGTTTTTTAATCCCAGATAGTAATTTGACAGGTGCAAACGTCAAATTCCAAATTGAAAAAATAAACAACTAAGAATTGAAATGACAAATCACTATCTGGGATTAAAAAAACAACTTTAGATAGTGTCGCGCTGCAAAATAACTAAAACAAACAGGTCAACTTTGATATGTTGGTGTACGTGACAGCTACGTCTTACTCTTGCGGCACGTCATTGTGTAATAATAATAATATTTTATTGTCACAAAGAAACATACATTAGTATACACTGATTAACAAGATGCTAACTACACTGCAGAAGTCTGTATACAAATATTGTGAGCCCTGCCTCTTAAACTAGGATAACCTGTATCTGAAGAGACAGTGTTCAGCTGTGAGGTTACTTAAAAATAAGGGTTATACAACTGCGGACTGTGCCAACCTATTGTTAGTGTTAAAAGTCAGACTGTGTAATTCTAGTGTGCGTTCATTTTGCGACCAAAAGGAGGACGCAATTTTTTTCGACGAGTTCACAGCTTTGACTGTCTAACTAGAGACATTTATATCTTTGATTTGACGTTTAATTAGTAGATTGAGCAAACATTCAATTGGATGGGTAAGATGCATTGTTAGGCAAGTGTCCCTAAAATAAATGATGTCTCGAAAATTGGATCAACAGACTTGAAGAACAACAAACTTTTGAAATACTGTCTACCACTACTTACTGTGTAACTGTTTGTTTTCACAACAATGTATGCCTGTTAAGACGCAGATATATGCCAGTGACCTTGAGTGGTTAGCTTGCGTGTTCTGTACTGAGCTCACGCAACGCGTCGTACGTTCAGCCAGTAATAGGACTCGCCCATCAAGGAGCGCTGTCCCCAATTTGACGCATTATTAATTTATTATACACAAACCAAAAGATATTTTAATAAAACGCGTATACTAAAAGATCAATAATTAAATTATCTTTAAACTGGTAAAGGTTTCAGAAAAATACGCTTGGTAGATTTTGCGCCATTCTCAGTTTTTTATCCGCGTCAGACATTAAAAACATGTTACAAATTAATTTCAATATGTAGTAAACACAATCTAAAATATTCACATATTAAGTTATTGAGAAAATGCTCTAATTTAACATATATTTTTTTCAAATCATTAACACTACATTAAAAGTCGGTTATCGTCGCCTTAACGATTGTACGATTGATTATAATATACGTTTTCACCTATATTTTTTGTATCAAATCTTTTATTAATTGAGATCTTTTGTCTACAGGGACGACATAAGAGGAATGCGACATTTCCTGGAGGCCAGACTGCGAGTCTGCTGCAGTCGTCGACAACTAGAAGTGAGTTTCGTTTTATTGGATAGTAGTTAAGATAAAACTAACTGGTTCAGGCTTGTTTATAACTTTTCGCAAGTCTGTCCTACAATTCAAATATGTTGTTTGGTGGAAACAGTCTGCGATTTCTGCATCCTTTTCTGGACTTATTAGTTGTTTCTGACTTACTTAAGTTTTCCAAAATTAAATTCGGTAGTTCTTGTCTAGTTTTATGTGGCAAGTTTGTATATACACAATATTACACAGTAACACATATGTACATGTGCTACTGCTCGTATCTAGTGCAATAAATTTTTTTGCGTTACCTTAAACACTATACCTCAACTATCCCTAATAATTCCAGAATACTCGGCAGACGCGTCAACTCTTCGTGACGTAGCAGACGGGTGCCAGGCCACCAGGCCTCGGTACTGTACAGGCGGCACCACCACCTGGCCCGGCCCCAGAGTGCAGCCACCACAACCTGAGATCCACAGCCTGGCTGCCCCCACCACGCCCATCGACACTAAAGGTAAAAAAAGTTTTTTTTTGTATCAATGTCCACAGAATAACACCAATGTATAAAAGCAATGCCTGAAGACAAAACAGTCAAAACGAGAAACCAACAATAAAGAATTATAGCGATGACAATGTTAGGCATGATGGTATATTGCATCTGACATTGACATGATGACAGGCCTTAGGCTTCTTATGCTTTAGTTATTAATCTAAGTCTTAATATGATTCATAAATAACAAAAGTTTCAAAACATAACTACAAAAATATTTTCGACGTAAATCATAATTTGGCAAGCATAAATTAAAATGACAGAATTTGGCGAAAGTCGACTGGTTCAATAATGACAATTTTTTACTGTAGGTAATGATTTCTTTGTGGATTGTGGTGTGCGTCCTATGCAATCCATTCTAAGCTATCCTGAATTAAACGGGATATTGACTTTCCAATTTTCACACCCTTCAGAATCGAATCACCAACACCATAAACAAATGATAAGAAACACGACAATCCCAGGCACTTAGCCACAGCCATATAACAAATGTCCACTTTTCTCCATTACTGACCATCCATCCATTGTGGCTGCCGTTAGCGGCCACTAAATACCAGTTCTATGCGCGTGAGCAGGTGCGCCTGCGCAGACCCGGTCAGCTCTGAACAGACTAACTATAAATCTCGATGTCCGGCAAAGCGTTAGACCTAATTAAAATATGTAAGATGGAGGAAATGTTGTAACCTTTTAGTGATGGATTTTTAAGTCATAAGTGAAAGAATATTGTATCAATGGGTAGCGAGAATTGATTTGTGAAGATTATTAAATTAATTTATAGAAACCGGGAAAACTCGGGAATAACCTGAAAACCACCACTTCACATTTTACTAGCCTTTGACACAGTTTTACAATTCCCTTTGTAGTGTGCTTTTCAAACCTAAAATATTTCGACATCTACCTAGATTACTTTGTAACATGAAAATATCAGTTTTATCTCAGTTTAACCCTGTTTCGTTTACCAGTTTCTGTCATTTTCTCAGAAATATCCTGACATTTCTTTTGTTAAGATTTTTGCTGTTATTCATAGACCTACTAACTACTACTGTGCCAGCTATGTGTACTGTGTAACTGTGTCATGTCACCGCGCCAGCTTTGTCGCTTATCCCCAATCATCAACGAGATTCACAACAAGCTTTCCCGCTAACTCCAATCCCCATTTCACACAAGTTTGCACCACCGCTGTCGCCCATCCCTCGCACCACAACTCATTAAACACGATGATTCACACCCTGCGCCGGAACGGGGGCTTAGCGTCAATTAAATTTAGCACCGTTACGATAAATATCCCATCGGAAGCCTAGCTTAGCCACTAGGCAGGCTGTCCCATCCGACAGGCGTGAATATATGTTACTTAGTAAATTGATGTCGCTACTTACTTTACTTGGTAGGCTTCTAAGCACTATAGCTGACCAGTTTGAAGCAACATAGTTGTTGACCAACTTTGTTTGACAATGATGCAAAGGATTCGATTTGTTTGTTGGCTGATATTCCTGCTAATGAAAGAAAATGAGATAACCATTTCCTGTTTGTTTATTGCCTGATTCACTACTTTTGGATAAGTTTAGTTTTTTCAGGCAAATAGATTAGGGGTACTTCAGTCAAATTCTGTTCCATTTTTAGGGTTCCGTACCGCAAAAGGAAAAAACGGAACCCTTATAGGATCACTTCGTTTGTCCGTCTGTCTGTCAGTCTGTCAAGACTCTTTTTCTCAGTAACGCGTGGAGGTATCAAGTTGAAATTAATATCAAATACGTAGGTATATGGTCCCTTGAAGCTCTAAAAAAATCAAGCTTCCAAGTCAACGCAATAAAAAAATAGGGCGATTTATGCGACATATTTTGATACTCGCAAACAAATCAAAACCTATAGGGTACTTTCTGTTGACCTAGAATCATGAAATTTGGCAAGAAGGAATGCCTCACAACACAAGTACAGGAAAAGGTCCGAAAATCTATAATTTATAGTTTTATCACTTAAAAAACTTTTTTTTTTTGTTATTACTAACTTACATTTTCAGTTGGAAAAGTGACCGTGACGTATATCGATGTATGAACATGTTTTTCAACTACAATGTTAAGTTTGTTTTTGAGATAAATTCGTCCCAACTACGGAACCCTTCATTCTGCGTAGTCCGACACGCACTTGGCCGGTTTTTTTTATTTATAGGCGGATAGTGCCCGGATAGAAACCGGACACTTTGAACCAAAGCTGAAATCCATCAAACAAGAAGCCAGTTGTAGACTATGAATTTCTTGGACCAGTGTCAATTGCACTGTTATAATTTACAAGATTGACACGCCCCATAAAATCAGCATTCGCAGACTGAGTCTCCGCCTCATGAAAATTGGAACATCTCGCGAAATCAGGCGATCTTGACATTCAATAAACATTTATTAATGAATAGGTATGCAATAATAGCCAATTTATTCGTCCGCCAAATCCTTGACATCAAAACACAAGTAGGTACCTAACATTAGATATT
The DNA here is from genome assembly GCA_948098905.1 of Tiliacea aurago. Lineage (NCBI taxonomy): Eukaryota > Metazoa > Arthropoda > Insecta > Lepidoptera > Noctuidae > Tiliacea > Tiliacea aurago. The sequence continues at coordinate 25,322,404 of OX402585.1, forward strand.
TATGTGTCAAGATAAATAAATACTAATATCCAAAACTTAATTAGCATGTCTATAAATCCAGCCCACTGCACAAACAATTGCAATCACAATACCAATAAATCATAGCTAGGAACAAATATAAACAATACTAAATGCGTCCTAGGAGCAATGCAAGGCCGGTGCAACCCAATTTAAGTTCAGAAGGATCGCTTAAACTAATAAATTGTCGTCACAACTGATATATCCAAGATAAGAATGCTTGGAAACATGCTGGCCCAGCTCCATAGGACAATCTAGAGTCTAGACAAAATCAAACAGGTTGCTATTTTAATTGTATAATTTATTATTTTTATGACATTTATTTTAAATTCTGTGATTACTTTAACTCACACTGATATTGTTATTTTTTAGGTAAACGTATTTTTTTTTACAATTTTTGTAAATATGTGAGCACCGTGTATCTATCACATAATTAATTTATCTGTCATTGCTTCATTCTTAACTCTTTTTATTACCTATTGTGGTATAGTAATTTTATTCTATACCCTAAGTCATCAATTCAGATAATTTTAGTAAACAAAGAAATGTCACTGTCAAAATGACATGACAGTGCTGCAAAACAATTTATCATATATCAAACTTAACAAAAACACAACAGAAACAAGGAAATATAACAACTAACAACAAAATGAAACACTTAACACGATGATAACAAAGCACAATTAACAAACACGCAGCGAATAATATGATCGGAGAAAAGAAAACGAACGTATTGAAAAGACGCGAGTTTGCAAATTATGTCAAATGAAATTTGAGAATGGTGGGAACTCCTGTAGTGTTACCAGTATCATAATATTTTTTATACCACAAAATTTTCTTTTTTTAATAACTTTGTTTAAAACCAAAAACTTATAAAAATTAACACGGTATGATAATTGTTTCATTATTATTTCTAAAATCAGTACATAAAAGCCAATATAGCCTTGTTTTCCGCCATTTTATGTGAATTACCATTATGACGATATTTTTTTGATCTGTTATCACCTTTGTTTACATAAATTATCTGAATTGATGACTTAGGTTATAGGAGCATCGTCTTCACATAATTATAATTATACAATTAATGTACATACAAAAATATCGTACAAGATTTTAAAATAGTAAAGGTGGAGTTTCTTGTCCATTCTTTTCCATACAAAACTACCGTTTGGAAGGGGCGACTAGAAACAATTTTTTTTTTTTTGTAAATATTGACGTTCAAAAGTGCCTTTTTGAAATAAACAATTTGACTTTGTCTTTCTTAAGGGGGAAAACGACATGATCAGGTATCTATTACTTTGCAGATTGGTATTTCCTCTTGTGTCAGTGGAAGTCACATCCGCTGATAATCGCTAGTTGGGTGATGTCGTCAACCTTGCTATTAAATTACAAACTTTTCATAATACTGTCTTTAGCTTTTACATCTTATTGCATTGTTAAAACTGGACTGGATACTCTGCCTCTTACTTTATGGTCACAATCCCCGCCCATATTTATGTGTGGTGCGCCTACGCAGTGCGGTGCGTGCGCTTGCGCCGATCCTAATTACTGATCTAACGGCGGTCAAGCGCGCCCTCTAATTACAGATTGTGATAATGTTATTTAGAAACTCCATCGTGCTATAATGTTGGTGTTTTCATCGTATTTTCTGTATCTGCACCACATTGCGGTGTATCATAGTAATTTATATTAATTGCTACATTTTCATGTCTGGGAAAGTTAATGTAGAATGTATGGGATTGGTATCGTACTGTTGTAAGAAATAGGCATGTGTCCAAATTACTAGCGTAATTTTTTAACGATGTGAGTGGTTCTTTTACTAGACTTCTTGCTTATAATTTTTATAAATATAAATGGTTTTTCCCAACTCGTATGTGGATCAAAATTAAATCACCTAAGCTTTTGTATAGAAAATTATTTCAAACTACCATATTTATTCTTTAGATAAAAGTTATCTGACGATTGAAAACACGGTACTTCCCAATCGGAATTCTACCAACAATAAACTCCTTCATGGCTGTGTGACGGTGGTATTAAAATAAACTCCTTCATGGCTGTGTGACGGTGGTATTAAAATAAACTCCTTCATGGCTGTGTGACGGTGGTATTAAAATAAACTCCTTCATGGCTGTGTGACGGTGGTATTAAAATAAACTCCTTCATGGCTGTGTGACGGTGGTATTAAAATAAACTCCTTCATGGCTGTGTGACGGTGGTATTAAAATAAACTCCTTCATGGCTGTGTGACGGTGGTATTAAAATAAACTCCTTCATGGCTGTGTGACGGTGGTATTAAAATAAACTCCTTCATGGCTGTGTGACGGTGGTATTAAAATAAACTCCTTCATGGCTGTGTGACGGTGGTATTAAAATAAACTCCTTCATGGCTGTGTGACGGTGGTATTAAAATAAACTCCTTCATGGCTGTGTGACGGTGGTATTAAAATAATGCCACTTACTACGTACTCGTATTTCGTTTAAAGCTCCTACATAGTAAATGTCAATTACAAGAAACACGAGAAGGGTCAACAAGATTCTAATATGAGGCAGCAAATTGCCACTACATACTACGGCAATATGTCTGTCGTAGCTCCCAGCCTATATATATATACTAACACACCTTTTTAAGCAAATATTAGATATTATAGACAGTAATTTACAAAATAAAGGTTCCACTAACAAATTGCTGTATCCATATTTAGCTCACTATAATTTGCGAACGTGAACGCTGATAAGTTAAATGTTAACATCATAAATTAATGTTGTTTTATTATTTGCTGTCGGTAGTATTGACGATGAATGTACTCCTGTGTTTAAGTTTTGAAATCTTGTAAAATTACACTAGTGCTTGGTTATTTATTGTATTATTGTCTTGATGCAATGTCTGATCGGTAGGTTAAATTAACATAGGCAGAAGCTGTGCATACTTCGACCTATAAAAACATAGGTAGTGTCTTTATGGTCCTAGCAATGCAACGTTCGAATTTCGAACATTCACAACACATTTCTATCATTCATAATTCTTCATCGTGAAGAGACCAGGTGGTCACTCCGAAATATCGTCCGAATCTTCGGCCGTTTTCTGACTGTGGCTAACTTTACCTAACTACGGCGAAAAAAAAACCCCCGATCAAGAGCGAGTCGGACTCGCGCACCAAGGGTTACGTACGAATATTGATGTTGATGATTTCTGAAAAACTGTGCTATTTAGAGACATCGTTTTATTTTCCTGTAATCTTTACATAAGCTTCTAGCATATAGAATAATTTCAGATTTTGATCTCTGCAAACTTCGGAGATAAGGGGGGAGGGAACGGTATTTTTTTTTACATCCCTACATTACACCCATACATACATTTTTCATCAAAAATCGGAAACTATACTGCTTAAAAAAAAATGTTTGAGAATGTGCAAACAGCGTTCTTTCATATGATACCCCACATACCCCTAGTAGCCCCACTTTAAATTTTTAAGTTTCAGTCCCCTTTTTTGTGAAATTTCTTTCTTGATTGCAAAATAGTTGGGCAAACATCATCTAAAACTGTTCTAAATTTCAAGTTGATAGCATTAGTAGTTCTTGAGATACCCAGGTGTGACAGACAGACAGACTTAGTCTCACCATAAGGGTTCCTTTTTACCATTTTGGTACGGAACCCTAAAAAGGAAACTTTGGAGGTCAAAAAACCACCGATAAATCGGGGTATCGCTTCGGAGTAGACCCCTGGACTTACGAGTTAATATAAATTTGAAATCGCCAACCAGTCTTCAGCAAGCTTGGTGATCATTCCTCGTGCCTTCTGTGTATAAGAAGAGGGCCGCTGCCCTGCAGTGACACAATTGTATTATACGCTAATACAATTTTATATTCTGCCGATTACCATACTAAGGAGTACTATGGCAAGCGGCAGAATATAAAAAAACAATAGGCCCGTTTTGACATTTAACTTGAATCGATTTATCGTGAGTATCGAGTACCGAGTCGTATGCTACTGTTACTTCACTAGTTACGTCGCGATGGTCAATCGATTCAAGTTAAATGTCAAAACGGGCCTATTATTTTTTTACAACTTTAGTAGGTTATAATAGGAAAATGCTGTGTTCACCTATAATTGTTTGTTACATTTAGTTCTCTATTTTATGTTGCATCCTGTAATTTCTGTAGTGTATACGAAGGTTGGTATATCTAAATAAGTAAATAAATAAAATTTACATTTGCTTTTTCAAGGAAAAAAGCAATAGCAAAAGCACTTACTCATTAATTTATTACTGAAACAAATCAAAACATAGTAATTACAGCGAGCTATATTTTATTAATAGTTGCGTTATCGTTAAGTTTAGTTTATTGCTTGTAAAATAGCCATACTCAGCGACTAAATGAAAATTTACGCTTCAAAACATTTCTCTTATGTTACCAGGAATTGCTTATGCTAGTTCTTGTAAGTTGTAAAACGGAACTGTCATCTAAGATAATTAAGTTATTTGTGGTCCCTATAGGCTGGTCTTAACTACAGTTTATTTTAAACCAACTAGTCTGAATGAATCAGTAAAATTGTTTTTCTTCAATAAGTTGGGCCGTTGATCTCTTTTCAAATTAATTTTCCGAATTGAGTAGAGTTCAACACTTAAGACGCAGATATATGCCAGTGACCATGAGTGGTTAGCTTGCGGGTTCTGTACTGAGCTCACGCAACGTGTCGTACGTTCAGCCAGTAATAGGACTCGCCCATCAAGGAGCGCTGTCCCCAATTTGACGCATTATTAATTTATTATACACAAAAAAAAAGGTATTTTAATAAAACGCGTATACTAAAAGATCAATAATTAAATTATCTTTAAATTGGTGAAGCTGTCAGAAAAATACGCTTGGTAAATTTTGCGCCATTCTCAGTTTTTTATCCGCATTAGACATAACTTTACAAATTAATTTCACTATGTAATATTAACATAATCTAAAATATTCGGATATTAAGTTATTGAGAAAATGCTCTATTTTATTTTAAACATATATTTTTTTCAAATCATTAACACTACTCGTTTAGAAGTGATATTCAGTATAAAATCATTAGAAGACGGTTATCGTCGCCTTAAGTACCGCATCTGCCTAACCGTGTCCCAACTATATTGGGGTTGGCTTCTAGTCTTACCAGTATAGTACATCGAGCGACTGTCTATCTGACCTCCACCACCCAGTTACTGGGTAACACTATGCTTTTGTACCTATGGGTCGAGAATAAGAGTATTTTACTCCAAAATTAGCCAAATGTTAGCCAGTTCAAAAAACATATCTTTTTTCATTCTAAAGTACCAAAACTGTTATTCTGTTCTGTGAAGGAAGAGTGCGGTTTCGTTTCACTTTCGTCGAGTTGCGGTGCGCGCGCGCCGCGGGGCGTGGCGGCGACAGAATGTAGGTACCTTTTGTCAGCTATGTTCTTGTGTTTTCTGTTCTGATTTTGCTTTCTGAAAAACTGTGCTTTTTAGAGACATCGATTTATTTTTCCTGTAATCTTTACATAAACTTCTATCACATAGAATAATTTCAGATTTTTACCTATGCAAACTTCGGAGATAAGGGGGGAAAACGTTTTTTTTTTTTTACATTTTTCTTCAAAAGTCGGAAACTATACTGCCTAAAAAAAAATGTTTGAGAATGTGCAAATAGCGTTCTTTCATAATATGATACCCCACATGCCCTAGTAGCCCTACTTCAAATTTTTAAGACCCTTTCAGGTCCTTTTGCAAAAAAGATATATTTTTTAGCATTAGTAGTTCTTGAGATATCCAGGTGAGTCAGACAGACTTAGTCTCACCATAAGGGTTCCCTTTTACCATTTCGGTACGGAACCCTAAAAATACTGGTTCATAGATATCTTTCAAACCTTAGTTAAACGAAAACTTAAATGCTCCTTGTTTAATAAAGTCCTTTAGCTATCAATTATTGTTAGTTCAGGATTTAGGTGATTTATTTAAATAAAAGAGGCTCAAACAGGAAAAAAGGCTAAGTGGCAGTTCTAGAAATAAAACACGATAAGACCAGCACCAGCGAAGTTTCTTCTAAAATGATTGGATTAAGATGGCTACTTGTCAAAGGGAGCTTTACCCTCCAGGCTCAGTTTAATTTAAACAACTGAGGACGTGTTAATGTTAACTTGACGAAAACCAGTTTGAAAACACACATAAAATATATATTATCTATATAATTATTAAGTAAAATAACTAGTCTTAAACATATTAACTGGCAACTTTTTTCTTCATCTCCATGCAACATGGAGCAGCAGCTACTTTTACAAAACCACAATTTCCACGCACTGTTTAAACGAACCCACAGAGAAGTATTTAGTTAGCCCGAGGGCCCAATCTATGTAAGAGGACTTGTCTCGCTGCACAATATTTGTGGTTTTTATTTACATATTGTGGCTTGAAAGGTAATACTAGTTCTTGAGTTACTGGTGATTGGCATGGACTGATCATCGTCGGAGACGTAATCATTAGTAGGCAAGTTAACGATATTGACAATAGCCAATTATTACTATAGCTGATGGATTGGTGACAATCCTAACTACTCTTATTGGGACTTAAGGCGACAATAACCCACTTTTAATGATTTTATGCTGAAGATCACGTCTAAACGAGTAGTGATGATGATTTAAAAAAACAAAAATGTTTAATAAGAGCATATTTAAAATAAATTAATATGTGAATATTTTAGATTATGTTTATATTACAAAGTGAAATTAATTTGTAAAGTTATGTCTAACGCGGATAAAAAACTGAGAATGGCGCAAAATCTACCAGGCGTATTTTTCTGAAACCTTCACCAATTTGAAGATAATTTAATTATTGATCTTTTAGTATACTCGTTTTTTTAAAATACCTTTTGTTTTGTGTATAATAAATTAATAATGCGTCAAATTGGGGACAGCGCTCCTTGATGGGCGAGTCCTATTACTGGCTGAACGTACGACACGTTGCGTGAGCTCAGTACAGAACACGCAAGCTCAAGCAAGCGACTCAAGGTCACTGGCATATATCTGCGTCTTAAATGATTTTTTCTGAAGATTAATACAGATACATATGTGCTGTATAAGAAGAATATGTGCTGCATGTATGCTGTTGGCGTACCTATTATAAATCAATATTATTGGTAGAAACAAGCAGGTTTCGGTTGGTTGGCGTTATAAAATAATTATTACCAATAGAAAAACTTCGATTCAACGTATTAATGTGGCGAGGCACCCTGGTGTTGGCTGTACCTGGCTGTACTACCAAATCGTTTGCAAGATAAAGGCTTCTACAGACCAGCGCGACTCGCGACGCGACACAAAGGCACCGCTCGTTATGACCAGTCCCTCCCAACGTTTCAGTGAAACATAACATCATATTTTTCCAGTTAATATGTTTAAGTCCCATGTCATTGGGGGCGAGCCTATTGCCATCAACAGGGCACATTTCCAGTCTCCGGGCTCGAGAAATTCCTGATAGAATAACCCAATAACACTTTTCCCGACCTGGGGAGCGATCAGTGAAAATACGGTCTATTTCAAGCCAAGATTCAAGAAGCCCGATGTTATTCGTGGATCTTTGAAAGTCGTTAGTGGTCGTCAGAAGCCCGAAAGTCTGACAACCAGTCTTACCAAGGGGTATCGTATTACCCAGTTACTGAAAGAAAGAAAAATAATTTTATTTTCAATTTGTCACAGAAACTCGTCTATACGAAAACATAAACTCGGGTAGGTAAACATTACACAAAACACATCTAAGTAAGTACATTTAAGTCACGAGCAAAAGAAAACAAATAGTCGGCAGCTGCACGCCATGACTGTGACAAGAAGGCTTGCACTCAGCATGATGCTGTGCTATGGGGGAGATTTTCAGTGGTCACCAGAAAAATACGTACGGAACCCAAGTCAGATTTAATGAGTTGTACATAATAGGTAACAAAATAATATAAAAAGTACTTAGAATATAATGCCTATACTTACAACCAATTATAAGAATAAATATTATGAAATAACATAAAAATTATGCCGCTGGCATCACCATGCATAACTAAAGTAGGTACCTACCTAAAACCTTTATTACACGGGAATATCAAGTGCACTGTGTACAGTCATGAGCACTAATATGTAAACGCTTAGCAGAATTCAAAACCGATTTTCTCGTGGAATTACGATTGCAACTTTGAGAAAAGATCTATTTTATAATGGTTTGGGTCCCAAAATACTATGTTCGTAGTAAAATAAAAAATAAATTTCAATCAAGAATTTCAAGTTGGAGGAAATCACTTGTTGCTAAGTATACAATATGTAACAAAAACCCTGTTGTTCCTTCTACCTACGTTTTAAGTTTAGTTTAATTTATAACGGGATGCCAGGTCAATTCAAAACATTAAATTCGAAATTATTTAAGATTAAGTTGTACAAGTGGTTGATTGAGTGTAGCTTCTAGTGTAAAAGAATTCATGGATAAAAAAAAATGATATCAGGTTGTTTCAAAAACCACGAAGTTTTGCATGCTGTTTTATATTAGCTAGACATGTTTGTGCCATTGTCATTTATTTTAACACCATTTTATTTATACCATGTCTTATGCAAATAAATGATTTGATTTGATTTGATAAGAATCGGTATACATACGTTATAAAGCAAGTCATTTATAAAAACTGTTCAACAAAAATAATTAAAATAAATATTTAATTATTCATATTTGTAATGTTTAACTGATTTCTAACCTCTTTCATTCTTTGATTTTGACTTCTCAACTACCCAATGCTTAATTTTTTTAAATTATAATTCCACCAATGTTGTGCTTGTAGTTTAATGTATACGTCCCTAAAAGGAACAACAGGGTTTTTGTTACATACTGTATACATATTGGTGCTCGTGACTGTACTGGGTTGTGGAGGTCAGTCAAGGGTGAAGTGAAGGGTGGGCGTTTTTGGGGGACTGTCTCATGTAATTTTTGACGTTCGAAAAGTGCTGATTCTCAGCCTAGTTTGAATAAATGACTTTTGATTTTGATTTTGAGTCAGATACGCAGTTGCTCCATGTAAAATTCTGGTATTCAGCTGCTTCCAGTTAGACTGCGAGCCATCCCCAGGGAAAAGGCTGGGCAGATAGTTTCGAGAAGCCCAATGAAACTCTTGTACTTATATAAAATCTCATTACATTATATTAATATCGCCCTATGAGCATACACTAGCAAAAAACATCGGTACTTCCATGCGTCTTCTCAGAAAGCTGTCAGTCAGTTCAGCCTATCACATGAGTACATGACTAACGGGGTTCAACGACCCCCGCTAATGGTTTTTCTGGCTCCTACATTTTTTTTGCTAGACTTAAAATGTACGTATTTTTAAACCGTAATGATGTTTCATTGAAATTACATAAAGAAATGTGGTCATTAGCTGTCTATTTCTGTAGAGGACCAATTTTGGTGCCTATTTTGAGATAATACATAATCTGAAATACCTTTTACTATCTAAGTATATAGCTATAGCTTTATAAGTAGGTATTCATAGACTAATAAACCATACGACACACTACTGAATATGTCTAGAAATATATCTATAAATATATCTAAAAAGTTCGGGCAAAGTGATATTTGGTGGTATTTGTGTCCGATTGAAGACAATAGCCTTGCCGCATATTGCATGGTACTTAAACATAACTGGGAAATATGAGTGTGTTATAGGTAAGCCTCTGCCTAACCCTTCGGGGAGCAGGCGTGATGTTATGTGTTACATAAAAAGTTCAAATAGATACATAATATTATATTAATTATCCTAGAGATATAAAGTTTGAATCGAACTATCAAATTAATTAAAAATCTTAGAAATTAAACAATAAACGAATAAAAAAAAAATACTATAAAAAAAACTGTTTGTGTGTTTTTTGTTTCGGCTAATCACCGAAACGGCTGGGCCGATTTTGACGGGACTTTCACTGACAGATAGCTGATGTTATATGGAGTAACTTAGGTTATTTTTTTAAAAGCCACGTGACCGAAGCCGCGGGCCGCAGCTAATATCAAACATACAAAGTTATCATCGTCGAAACGACTAATTACATTAACTGTTGATAACTTTCACTTGTTAGAAACTGACATTAAAACCTGTTTTTACACAATTTATGTTATAACACCTACAAGTTTAAGCTGATCTCGCATTGTATAAGATTTCCGGACAATGAGAGGTCAGCTGATACTGGAAATGTATAGCTTTATATGTAATGTAAATATCTGGTACAGTTGACACTAATTTGATTTAACCATCAAAAAAAGTAGTAAATAGGTACTGCCAAAATCTGATGAGAATTACTGAAGTTAGTGAGTTATATTTTATATAAAAACTACTTACCGTATTTTATACACTAATTAAAATTAAACTAACTAACTTTAGTTTATCATTTAAAATAGTTCATACATATATTCATTAATTTAAGCTTTATAAGATTTTTACTACCGACCACAAAACATTTTTCTTACAAGAACACTTTTTTTTGTGCACAATATTAGTGGTCTATCAGAAAATTATTTATTTAATGTTGTGTGACTAGCACCCTAACTGCTAACAGTGTAGACGCGGCTTATAAAACCTCTGTTTGTAAAGGAAAAGAGTGCACATGTTACATAAAGTTCCCATTCCCATCTCAAAGTGTGCTCGTGGTCGCCCCACGGGCAGCACAATGCGATGCGCACGCGCAGTGGGTGTCGATGATTTACACCCGCCCGTCTACGGCCAGCTTCATTCATATTTATTAAACTTCGCAGTTTTTTCAATTGTAAATCTTTTCTGTATGATGAACGTGACACGTTGGGATTGCGCTATTTTGTGAGCATTCCAATAAAAAAAACGTTCATTTTTATTATTATTATTTGTCAATGTTTATTGCTTTTTTGTTGGAGTTTTATTTATCGGAAGATAAATAAAGTGTTTTATGGTAAATATGCGAGTAATGTATCTATTATTGTAATACTTTACCTAAATCTTTTTTTGATAGGCACGGATTCACCTTTCCCATAAAATTATTATTAAACATTTTATAATATGCATTTATTCAATATCGTTTAACTTTATAAATAAAACAATAATACAAAATACAGCCCATTACAACCGCTTCAGCTCCAATTAATAATATTAATTGACAAAATAAACAAGATGGCGTGAAGCGCGCTTTTGTCGGCGTGTGCGCAACTGCGCATAAAAGTTTATACTTCATCCTCTTTATGGAGACTTATTATTATCTGTGTTCTTTAAATGGATCATGATTATAAGCTGCAGGCAAGGACTTTGTTATCATTAGTGGATAACTATTATATTCATAACATTTGTTGAATAAGAATAGATTTGCATATCAATCCATTCTTAAATCATTTCATTGAAAGACTCGTTCAAAGATCTGAAGATAGGTTGTTAGCTTTTTCACCCTAATTCCAAGACGCTTGCGAGCACTTAGTCTGAAATTCCCGATGCGTCATCGTGTTTATGAATGATTTTGGATAATCTGACGTCAGCAATATCCTTTTAAATAAAGAGTTGACTGGTGTTGTTTTGTTTTTAATTGAATGGAGCTTTTGTATTTTGTCCTTCATTCAGCTTAAGCAGGAGTATAAAAAAAGATAGGAATCGTATATATTACTTAAGAATAGACGATACCATTTTAGATTCATGCCTTTTCAATTCAATTTCAATCTTCGTTAAAAAACTATGGCAACACCAAAAAGAAATTAACCAAGGCATAAAAAATATGTCCCTTGTGTCATAAAATAATTATATTCTTTCGCCCTCTCCAGACTATCGTAAATAAGCCTCGCTGAAAGGGCGCGCGTATTTTTAAAACGCATCTTATTTTTATTGGGTGCCATACATAAGTACATATTTTCATGCGATCATCTCGTTAGGACTGTGTGTGGCTCTAGGTCAACCAGTTTATAAATCGTGTGAGAAGGCTCAAAATAGGCGGGGTTTTAAGTTGAGAGATCAAATTAAATAGGTTTTAAATGTCTTTCAAAAGTGTTTCTATTTCGTTTCGTCTTGTTTATTTAACAAAAAAAATCTATATTAATGCATTACTTGTAAATTAATTGAGATCAAGGCCACTTATCACACACAAAACAAAACAAAAAACGGCATCTACTGAAAATAAATTACATACATTGTCCGGAGCAGAAAAAAAGGCGCTTTCTTTAAAATCTATTTAATATGATTTTTAATACCTCTCCAAAATGCGCCACCTACTAATAAACAACGTAGTAACAATTAGTAAAACTACTTTCCATTTGTATCAGTATACACAGACCAGCCAGTATCATCAGCATCCCCCCCAACCCGGGATAAGATCAACGGAGAGGAGAAGGCAAGGTCTCGACGCAGGGATACCTGGGCTGAACCTACCACACCACCTGTTACTGACGATGGTAAGTACATAGTCATACATAGTCATCATTTCAGCCGAACGACGTCTACTGCTGGACATAAGCCCCCACTAGAGTCCTCCTCCTGTCACAAAGAGGTTGTGACTCACAACCTCTATTAATTCAGCTCATTACAATCAACTGCTTCATGAACTTCGCCATAGATCTCCCGTAGGCGCCAGAATACCCGAATCTCCGAATTTATTCCGTCCCTTGTGCCAACTTCGGGTCATCGTGTCATATACAAGAACCTCTTACTACTATAACCTCTTACATAAATAACTTCTATATTTGACTATTTGTTTTCTTCCCCAGCCACCGTGGGAGTACGCTCACCGCTTCTCCAGCATCAGCACCAGCAATACGATGAACAACTCCGTGATATCGCAGCATCCCTCACCAGACCCCGGTCAAGACGGGCGCTTCCACCGACGCTTGAGAGACCTACAAGACTGCCACCCCCAGACCGACTGCCGGTAAGTAATTATACTTTATTTACCCCTTTTCTGGGAGCATATTAGACGAAATAAAACGTTTACGAGGGTCAAACTTTAAAGCAGTGTAGTACTCATGAAATTCATCAACTTTTACTACAGGAGTTTACGGAACCAATAATTGTGAAATATAAAAATAAAACTGCTGTTCCACAAAGTTGTACAAAAGGGCAATACTAACGCGATCGAAATGTATGGAACAGCTTTTGTCTCCTCGTTTAACCTGATACATTGTATATGTATCTATAATTTTTCTTATTACTCTTAAGGTGGAAGCATAGATGATCTCACTGCCATTTTGTCGCTAGATGGCGACACATCCACAATTTCGAACATTTTCAATTTTTACACTTAACATAGACATTTTTAATAAACAACTTTATTCTTAGCGAAACCTAGGGCATTAACTTGATTTTTTTAGATCATCACTGTGCTTGTTAACTGGTATCATACAAAGATTAGAACATAATAATGATTTAGCCGCATGAATTTACTCTTTACACACACATGCAAAGTAAATAGTAGTAACTTCCGACTCCACTAGATGTCGTTTTATTCAAACATGGTTGGAAATTAAAATGTCCAGATGGTGTTAATTTTAAAGAAAGAGGACCAAATTATTTATATGATGAATATCCTTACAGTATAGCAAAAACTGAAAACAAATATTAATTTACTAATTAAGCATACTTTAAATTACTAGAGGATTGTTATGTTCCAATCTATTTCTTAATAATATAATTATTGGGTTACCTATGCATACTTTTGTTTCTAGGCTCGATATCAGATACCTTTTCACCTTATCAAATTATTCAGATAAATTATTTTGGGTAATAAAGGTATATTGTACATAAATAGGTTGTTGTAATGTGACTGAACCTAAATAGTACCTAACGTGTAAATAAATTGTGACCTGTACTAAATAAATAAAAGATTATGTATTCAATTGTAAAGCGTTTTATTGTATCTTACTATAAATTAATAATCTTTATATATGGTTAATATTTTCATACAAATATCGTTTTATTTACTCTCACTGCATTTACCTAAATATTTTCTGGTTTGATTCGAACCATCGACTCGTACCACCACACAAAGATAACATCCTTTTTATAATATTTTGATATTTACAATTATGATTCTGAATTTAGTATTAGAAAGAATTATGTACGTAGATAACAATTTATGTAACATCACACGTAAGTGTAAGTATCTTACACAACACAAAAGTGGTTGCTAGCTAACCATAACATTTATGTTTCAAGAATACCCACTTATTATACAACTTTGAACAATAAATATTCTTTTACAATTGAATTGTTTGGCTGGTACCTAAATACATGAGTGAAACATATGTACACAGAAAAATCTTATAAACTAACAAATAACATAAACTATACATCGCTACGTAAAAAAATAGCATAATAATTAGTCTATAATGTTCCCACTGCTGAGACTCAGGCCTCCTCTGAACAGTGGTGATGAAATAATTTACACAAAGCAAAGTGTCTGCTTGGATTCGAACCATCGACTCGTACCACCATACAAAGATACATAAAAAATACTATAATAAAATATCTTCTCTTCTACACGCTACTTTTTGCTGCGCCGCCGTCGCCGCGCAGTATCAATCTTCTGCTTGTCACTTTTTACTTCCATTTATATCATTTCCGTGCGATCTGAATCAATTGCTGGGAGACATAGTTTTCGCTGCAACAAATGAATTTACACAGTTTTGTTAGACTATTCTTACTGAACCCACACCTCAGAAACCTGAGGATTAAGTTACGAAATGAGTAAGACTTATATTTTCATACCTTTTAATTCCTTGATGTCTAGACATTAGCATTTTTCTCAACTCGTCTCAAAATAATTTCCGGCAGTACACATGTTTTGAAAAATGTTACCAACTTTGGCATCATAGCGTTGATAAATTCCTCATCCCGGTTAACTTCTATGACAGTCAATGGTTGGGTGACAGATATAAAGCAAATGAAGTAACATTTACTCATTTTGGTAATTTGCAATTGACCCTGGACCTAGAATCAAAATAATAATAGCTGAGAAACAATCCAAGAAATACATTATATTTATACATACATGAACCAAGAAATAATGATCTTTGTTACTTACTTGATAATAATAATTATGCTTTTTGTTCATAACTAAAACATCGTTTTCCAAATGAATAGGAAAATTTCTATTTTCTGATGCTTCTCTAATATTTTGAGATTTCCTTTTCAAGGAGAGAAAACATTTTATTTCTACAATAGTATTTTCTGCTTCTATAATACCTGTAAAAAAGAACAGTTTTTAGGCCTACGCCACTGAACCAAATTAAAAAATCCACGCGACACACAAGATCCATGGGGGAGGAACCACAGGCAAAAGCTAGTTATTTGTATATTTTTATTATTGAATAATCTTACCATCAGGGCTAGCTGCTAAGAATCCAAAGTCTTCATCAATAAATAGACCTGATGGCTGATGACTCACTAAAAATCATTAGAAGAATTTCCATGATATCTTTTCAATGTTGCTTGCACTTTTTTCCGTGATTTTCGCGGCCCTGAATACATATGTCGTATATAGGCAAGTTTATTAGTCGGATTCATCTTAGGCAGAGTTGCAATTCAATCTGTAATCAAAAATAATAATTAAACACAACAGCAAAAGTATCGTAATTATGAAATGCTTCAAGAAATTTGTATTAGTCAGAAATAACACCACCATTTGTCACCATCAATCAAGCTGTCAAGCTGTGTGTGAAAATTTGCAAAACAACTGACAGAACATGAGAACAGACCAAATAGAGATGTCAATCTGAGATCGATTGAGCAAAGAATCGATTTTTTGGAACAAATAAAAACGTTTTTTCAAATCGATATCTAGTACTGAATCGATACAGGGAATCGATATTTCACCCTAGAACATCAGTATTTTGTTTTTTTGAATTGTTAAGAATTGTGGTGGCGGGAAAATTACGAACCATATCCAGTGCAAATCCTTTTGCGTAAAAATACGGTTTTTTTCCAATATGAGACTAGTTAAATTCTTTTCGCTCATCGATCGTTTTTTCGCCCTCGTAAACGTGTACGTTACCCTAGCAGGAATCGATTTTTCGTTTTTTTTTTCAAAACGACAAGGGGCACCAATTTTTTATGTAGGGGCACATTTACAGCAGATTAGGCACCAACTATACGTTCCACTCATATAACTATAGGAGACACTTTCTTGCTAGGGTAACGTACACCCCGTAAACCCCTACATTGCGAATTTCATCGAAAACAAATGATTGATTTTTGGAAAATTATTTCTTTATTTGTGAATCGATTTTTCATATTTCTTTCGAATCAATTCAGTAACGGATCTTTTTCGGAGAGTTTTTTTTTGGTTCCTTTCGTCCCTCTGGGACAGGCAAAGTGAGCTGAGACCATACAGCCATTTTTTAGAGAGAATTGACGTCCCTATTAGGGGGAAATATTTGAAATTTAGAGTAGGTAGGTATGTGATGTGATGACAATCAACGAGTGTTGCTAACGTTTGATTTTGTATTTCCTCTTCTAAATCTTACACTTTTTTAAGTTTTAAGGGTTATTACTATTATAATATAACTCTGTATCACCTTCAAGCAGAAAAGCATCCTTTGTACATAAAAATAACACTTACCGTCAATAAAACACAAAAACACTTCACTTTTAAATAAAAACTCTTTCACGGATGGCACTCGTATGAATGGTTCTCAGTAGTAGCCCCAGTCACCAATTCTAAACCTGAATGGTGCTTACTACTTACTTAGCTACAACCATAAATGAATGATGTACAGCAGTGGTGGCTCTGACTTGTAAGTCAGAGCCACCACTGGTGTACCTATATCATTCATCGTTTTAAATATCAGAACATCCTACAACTTACTACTAAAATACTGCCCTATGTTTTATTTCCCCTTTTTCTTGGTAAACTTCTTAGATGGCAAGACCAATTTATCTCGACGCACTTTGACGTGTGCTAATAATAATAAAATGTGCAATTGTTATGAAAAATCAATGTGGTTTGTCTGTGTATTCACTTATCTTGATGGTTTCACATAAATTAAATATGATTCAATCAATAGATGTAAGTAGTACCTACGTGTCACCATTGCGTAGGTAGGTAATTAGAAAAAAAATTGGTAAAATTGCCTACGCTGATCGCCTGATTTAGGTATACCCTAAGTTTACATGAACTTCTATTCTCTGATTTTATTCAACCCAAACCAATGAATTAGTACCTAACCGTGTCAGAAAATGTATTATCAGTACCTACTTACATTCAGTAGAAAGATTTTTAAATCTTTAGGTACTTTATATTTAAAGTAGATAATACAATAATTACATTAGTATTGTATCTGTGTGAACCAAATGCAGATCGCAGATATTTTTTTTCACTTTCTAGCATTCTTTCTCATTCCCTAATAAAAAACATTTTATCAATCATAAAATGTAAAACCCGCGGGCAAACCCGCGCGCCGGCGCTAACTTTCTAGAAACACAATTTTGGAAACGATTCGCAAGTTGTCAAGACAATCACGCATGGACTGACTGGAGCAATTTGGCAACAACGCGGGGTGCGTCTGAATGGCAACGTCGCATCGCCGGTCACTCGACGTGTAACCTTGGCGCTTGTTCCAATTTTCGAACGAAATTTCGAAGCGCCATCTATTATAAATGTTTACCGAACGTAAACTCGTAACACAACAGCAAATAACTCTTTCTTGGTGGTTCTTCAAATTTCTGTTAGATGGCGCGATTCAGGTCACTCACACATGTAAAGATTTTTCGTTTTTTATTGGGTCTAATTCTCCTAGAAATACTGTTTTTTTAATAAAATTTTGGCGTTAGGCGAACATAATACATTATAAAGTCTCATTATACTTGCTTTTATTCTGCAGAAACCGTTTATTTACGGAGATTACAACCCCTGAAAAATGTATGGCGAGGCCTGTCTAGGCATCCGCCTTAATATGATGACGCATAAAAGTGGCAATGAGTCATCTGATAAACAATCTCAAATGGATTTAAGTCACCTTCGTCGCAGATAAGTGACAGCTATTGAAAGATATCTTTGGATGACCGTTTAGTCATCCATGAATTTCTCATAAAGTTGCTTTTTTGTAATAGGCATTTATAATTTAATCTCCTTTTCAGGCCCGTGGCTCACCAGACGGTGGCGCACCACCAGAAGAGGCCAGCTCCAGTTCAGCAAGCGAAGGTAGCGAGCCAACTGACGTAGTGGAACAAACAGAAAGCGGAGAAGGAGGCAGGGTTGAACTGCCTGCTGAAAGACTGCTCCATGCAAGAGCAGGGTGGCTGCAAAGACGAGGGCCTGCAGGCTGGTCACGTCATTGGTTTGTGTTAAGAGGGGCAGCCCTTCTGTACTTCCGGGATCCTCACGCAGAAAATCGAGGACTGATGGATGGGGTTATTGACTTGAGTGGGATTTCGAGGGTTGTGGAACTGCCCAATTCTACGCAAGGATATGCTTTTGAGACTGAGGTATGTAATACCTATAATAAAATATACGGTTTGTCGGATGTGCAAGTTAAACATGTTTCTAATGAATCGTGTTTTGTTTCACAGACTTGGGATGGAAAACACATAGTTCTGTCGGCGGTAACAGCAGGCATCAGAGCCAACTGGGTGTCGGCCATGAGGAGAACAGCCGGCCTACCCGATACAGGACCACTGTCACTGATATTACGAGAGGATACCGTTGACCAAGCTTCAGAATCCTCAACATCACCTGTAACACCCGTCACGCCAATCACAGGCAGATCAGCACCATTCTCATCTGACGAAGAATACCGAACAGCTTCCGAAGGTGGCCGTAGAGATAGCGCTGACTGGGGAGACATGGGTTCTCAACCACCTCCGTCCCCACTCCTCACAAGGACTCCGATATCCAAAGTCAAAGAAAGGGTTCGAATCAGAACTTCCCACCAGGCACCTCCTCGACCAGACACTCCTAAAGGTGAACGAGACGAAATTGACTCTACCAAAGAAAAAGAATGCACCGTCGACGAGGTTGATGAAAACGAGAAACCTATCGAAGCGAGAAAACGTAGCTACATATCGACTATCGACAAACAATCTATCGAAATAGACGATCTAAGAAAACAACTGAAACTTGCGCTTAACGACGTTGGCGCTGCAGAAGCCGAGATCACAAGGCTACAGAAACTAAAAACAGAGGCTGCTTTGCAAGAAAAGAAAATGGAAGAACTAGTAACAACATTACAAAAGAAAGAAGAAGAACTGTTAGTAAGAACAAAAGAGGCTGAAAATTTAGACGCGATAAAAGAACTGTACAACCAAGATAAAAGTCTTTGGGAGAGCAAGTTGACGGAAACGCAGAACTTCTTGAAAGACTCGACTGAACATTGCGAGCTACTGACGAGACAGTTAGCTTCAGCGCAGGAGACAATAGCGCAGCTACAACGAGAAGTCAACGAACTCAATGAGAAACTACTAAAGAGTGTTAAAGAAAGTGACAGTTTATACACAAGGATAAGGGATCTTGAAGGACGATCACTTGTGGAATCTGCGTTACCCACCAAGGAGAAGAGAAAGAGTATAGGGTCTCTCAGCGACCTCACGAACTTGAACCAAGACATGAACTTAGAATCGATGGAAAAAAACAGGTTAATAGAGGAGTACGCGGAATTAAGAGATCGATTCGTAAAGGCCATTCAAGAAATAAAAGCCATGAAGAAGGAACTGCGTGACTCACATAACATGTACGATGAGCTCGAAATCACCAATCTCAAGTTAAGGAATGAGATGAAGCTTAGGGAACAATGTAGCCGATCAGAGATAGACCTGATGGCGGCCCGCATACTCGACCTGACGCAGAAGTTAACTGCTTCAGACAAACAAGTCCGAACGTTAAAACACAAAATCCAAAAGTCTGAATCTAGAGAGAAAAGACGCAGTCTATCGTTAAAAGGCAGAGAGTCCTTCACTCTAGGTAAAGAAGTGGAAGAGAAGTTAACAGAGCTCGAAAACAAAATCACAATGCTCGAATCCGGCGAACCGGTCCCAACGATAAACTCTCCCTCTAAAAGTGCGTCACCTGCCAAAGAAAAAACATCCAAATCTGAAAACACTTCGGACGAAAAACGAATGAAACGCCTCGCCGCTCGACTGAGGAGGAAATCACTCGATAGTGCCACTAGCTCCGAGCCCATGAAGATGCTAGTAAGATTGAGTTCGCTAGAAACCAAAGTAGCCTCCGCCTTGGAGAACCGCAAGGACGTCACAAATTCCTGCGAGTCTTTAAGTCAGGCAACCAGATCAGTAGAGAGTCCAGCTTTAATTGAGAGCCCTGAGACTTCCAGTATTGGCACGCAGTCACAGAGGCATCTACTAGAGAGGCTTCAGAGTCTAGAGAACGTAGTCATACACTCGAGAAATAAGGTGAACGAGTGCCTCTGCCAAATGAGTGCGATGCGAGCGGCGAAGTCTCGAAGATCACCCTCACCGAGTCTCGAAAAGAAATACAGCCTTAAATCGATGGAGAAGTGCCTGACGGACGTTAGCAAGAGGCTACAGGAGTGCTTCGACAAGTGCGTCGTTGACTTTGACCAAAACCAAAACAATAATCAGGAAGAGGTGAACGACAGTGTCGCTCAGGTGGTCGTACAGCTGGAAGAACAACTGAGAACGAAACTCCTGGAGATATCCAGCAGGAAGGCGGCGTTATACGAGGCAGGCGAGCTGACGCAGAGGAAGAGCCTGGAGATTCTGGCCGAGAAACTAGCGTATGAAGCGGTCCTCGTCGGTAGGATACAGGAAGCGCTCGAGTCCTCGAACGGCAGCAGATTTTTCGCGCGATTGATTAAGTCTGAAATTATCGAAACTAGTCAACTAATAGATAACCTCAAACGCAAGATCAATGGCGAGAGCAGCAGGGGCGGTGCCGGCACCAGGAGCTCGCTGGACTACCTGGCCATGATCCTCACGAGGAAGATCGACATTGTCAACGGATCGCAGGAGGCGCGCGAGAGACGTCGGTCTGAACTCATCATCCACGGAGCTGACCTCGAGGCGCTCAAAGCATCACAGCGTGAAGTCGCCGAAGCAGTCGACCGGTACAAGAGCGAGAAGCTAGCTGAGCTATGTTCCGCACTCGCATGCGAGACACTCAGCTATGCGGCGCCGGCCGACGGCGACATTGAGAGGCAGCGCTCCAACCTGGAGGCGGCGCGCGTGCGCGAGGCCTGGGCCGCCGCGCGCGACGCGCTGGGCGCCGAGCTGGTGCAGGCCGAGGTCACGCGCGCGCTGGCCCGCGCAGCCGCCTCGTGCGACCGGCGGCTGGAGCAGGCGCGCCGCACGCGCCTCACGCTCACGGCGCAGGACCGCGCCGACCTGGAGCTGTGGTGGCAGGCCGCGCACGACCACCTGCGCTGCGAGATGGACGCGGCCGTCAAGGACATCGCCGCGCGGTATCGCGCCTGCCTCACCGAGCGGCGGCCGCGCGAGCCCGAGCCCGGCCCGGACTCGCGCGCGCTGCTGGCGCAGCTGGCCGAGGCGCTGGCCCAGCGCGCCTTGGTGGACGCGCGCGTGGCCGTGCTGGACGGCACGTACCGCGCCTCCTCGCCGCGCGCCGCGGGCCCGCGCCGCTCCGCCGAGGACGCCGTGTCCTCGCTGGAGGCGGATCCGGTGCAGGAGGCGGAGTTCGTGTACCTGTTCCAACGATTCTCGACCGAGTGCCGAGCGCTCTTCTCCAGTGACTGTTCGGGTAACAGTGAAGACTCGATGAAGATCGGCGAGAGCCTCGAGCGGGTGGAGGCGGCCGTGGCGGACGTTGCGCGACAGCTGTGCGCGCGCGGGGAGGACGGGGCGGAGCGGGACGGCCGCGAGGCCACGCCCACTGGCGCCACACCCACCGGCGCCACGCCCCCCGGTGCCAGCGCGCTCGATCGCATCGACGCGCTGCGTCGCCGCGTCGAAGCTCTGCAAGCGCTGGTGCCCTGCCAGCACTGCAAGCAGCTGCAGGACGCGTTGGACAGGTGAGATACATGTAGTCCAGCTCAGCGGCTTTATTCATTTTATACATGAAGGACCAGTCTAACCCCTGCTTCCCGCAGACTGCACGAGGAGCGCGCGCGCGGCGAGTGCGCGCTGGCGCAGCAGGCGCACGCGCTGGCGGCGGCGCGGCGCGCGCGCGCGCAGCTGGCGGCGGCGCACGAGCGCGAGCGCGCCGGGCTGCGCGAGCGCGCGCGCACGCTGCAGCGCCGCCTGGCCGCGCTCGACTCCGAGTACTCCGCGCAGCTGGAGAACTTACGAGCCGCTTATCAGGTTAGCAGAGTATTCTCGAAATCCTTTGCCGCGTAGAATTTTTTTAAATAAAAAGGAACAGCTTTGCTATCTTAGCTATTAAATGAAATGCTGATAATCTGTGTAATAGTTAATTAATGTGCCGATCTGGAGATGACATGTAAAACTATCGGTATTATTCTACTTTCATTGTTTACCACTAGAAAAAAAAACAAATTAATCTCGAAGTATGCTATCTTGCCTAAGGCCGAGATCTATAAACCTTACTTTGGCTAAGCGTTCTTCCTGTCACTGACGCACAACTGTCAAACTACAAGTGCAAGACCTAAATTGCAAGACAGATAAGGGAACATGAGTAGTCTAAGCACGTGCTAAGTAACGTTTATAAATGTCAGCCTCAGAAGCATGACTTGTTTAGTACGCTAAAAGTAAGTATTTGTTCGGAGTCACATAATCAGAATGTAATTGTTCCCTATGGCAGAGCGCAGTGGCCGCGGACACGCACGGCGACGGGCTGCGCGCGCGCTACCAGCAGGAGATCGAGCAGCTGCGCGCGCTGTGCGAGAAGGGGCTGCTGGCCATGGAGTCCTCGCACCGCCGCATCGTGCGCGAGATGGAGGACAAGCACCGCGCCGAGCGGGAGCAGCTCAGGTAGGCAGGCTGAACTTTACAAAGACCGACTTCTTCTAATAAAATATAGGCAGCAACTTGGTAACGGGGCTGACTGCCCGTGGTGCATTCGACCACTATCTTCTTCGTCGACGTATTGATTCCAAATGATATGAGTCTTGGCCAGAATTCAGCCATGTTGACAGCGTTACCGCGATGTTATTGCAAAAAGTCACTATATTATCCTGTGAGGTCCATCTTCAGATCCTCATAAAGATGAGTGTGTTGATCTGTACCATTATTGCACGAGGCAATTTAACGCACAATTTGACCGCCCCTCCATTTCTGCATCACCCAATTTCCTAACGACGTTATTTATGTTACAAATATGTTCGAAAACCGTAATCTGCATGACAGAACTAAGTGCAAAGATTTAAAAAAAACCTACCCTTTCCAGGCTAGACAAAGAGCAAGCTCTAGCAGAAGAGACCCGCGCGACACTGGCTGCTCTCGACGCGATGCGGAAGGCGCACGAGAGCGAAGTGCGGCGAGAGGTCGACAAGTTCAAGGCAGAGTACCTCAGCAGAAGCGCGCATAATGGAGAGCTCACTCAGCTTAGCTCGAGGCACCAGTAAGTTACTTGGGTTTTGGGGCTTCTGGACTAGAAGTGTCGTGCCTTCCTAAAAACTCAGAAAACTGTTTTGTCTAGTTCATCCTCAAATATCACATCCAATTTGTAGTTAAATGTGAACGATAAAAATATATCTCTGAATTTGGATATAGCATTTAAATAAACGATGGCAGCTCAATATGAAGAAGGCCTATAATGAGCAGTGGAACAAGGCTGCCAATGTTATAATGAAATACTAACAAAGACGTACGGTTTTTTTTTCGGCTATGTCGAAATAAATCTTTTTAACCTTATATTTTATCTTGTACTACAATTAAAAACAATAAATTCAACCAACCTTCTCTTATTGTATCAGAGATCAGAACTACATCGACGAAGCTAGCTTGGGTTCAAATTTCCACCATATACCCATGTATGTATTACTCCCCTTCCATACAAATACTTCATAAAACCGTTCCCCAAATAGTAAAGTCTTTTAGTAATCTTTCCAGGCAAGAGATGGAGGAGATAAAACGGGAGATACTCTCCCTCTCTGAGAAGTATTCTGTGAAGTGCGTGGAGTCGGCTGCGTTGGAAGAGAGACTGGCGACGGCGACCGCGCAGCTTGCGCAGGCGCATAACCATATCATGCAGCTGGATGCCAGGTACGTATGCTATGAGAGCATACATTACTACATTTATAAGAGGGAGAAAAGTTATCCGAAGTTTTTTGAACTACAAATTATTTATCCAAGATTCCTGATCTTCCAAGGAAATATGGACTAAATAAAAGTGGCTATAACTGGTCTTATGAAAATTGGCTCTTGTGATTCTCATGTGTAATGAAAGACACTGGGTTACCTAAACCCTGAAGTTACTGCCCTGTTGTTGCTGTTTGCCATGTATTATGCAAATAAATTATTTGATTTGATTTGATTTGATGTTAATGGTTGAAGATTCAACACTTATTTTATAACATATAATACTATTATTTTGCTGCTGGCCAGATTAAACAATTTGTTATTTCTTTCATTTCAGAAACAAGCAACTCCGCGCCCACCTAATATCGGAAGCCAATGAAATGAAGAACTCAGAAGCGTCCACTCTCTCCCAGCTCATAGAAGAGACTGGCTCGGTACGTAAACGTCACTCGTAACTTTTTTAATTTTATACACACCGATACCACGGTACACGCTTTTACAGCCTATGCTAGCTTCTCTTCATTTGACCATAAGGCAAAGGCCACACGCTTGCATGACCATACATCGCACTTAACAGTTAGAAATCTCCGTCCGTAAAAGAACTTTAAGTAGTCAATGTTACAGTCTATAGTTAAATTATTTAACGACAATTTCAATTTTCTTTTTAATTAATGGATACTTCAGTATTTTTTAATTGTACATTATTGGTGTAGTAATATTCTTTTTTACTTAAATGTGATATTCTTAGATCGTGCAAATTGAGCTCCATTAAAAAAAAAAACATTTTTACAAAAATATATTATGTCATCAGGACCTAAAAATACCTTAACGAGAATATCTTCGGATTGATCTTGAGCAGACTATATGATTAATGTAGTCCTCTTAAAATAATATAACAGGTAATCACCAATGCTACTAGTTGAACGAAGTAAATAATAGCAAGCATTTACCGGTTCACTGGTTCATTCACCTACCTACCCCAGCCATAGCTGGTCCTGGGTTCAATTCGCGCGATCATGTGTAGTCTAGAACTATTTCACATTTCTTGGAACATATAAATTAGAGACGGCTTGACACTTACTGATCGCATACCAGTATTTATATTATAAAAAGTCTCGTCACATGCTGTGGACTTTTTATTTCCATTAGTTCATAAAATTGGTTTTAAGAAACCGCGGATCAAATGTCTACATACTGTTGCCTCACTGAGGTAGCAATAAATACTACCTCCAGGTTTTCTTAAGGTTTTGGTTTACATTATACACACACCCACGCCGCGCCGTCTCTAAGTTCCATGCTCCAAGACGTAGAGTCTATCTCACATTGTAAGCAACCTGGCGTAACGGTACATTGTATGGGGTGCACTAACAGCATGGGAGGGCGGCGCCGCTGTGGAGCCACCTGCGCCACCTCGCCGCCGTCTGGCAGAGGGCAGGCAGCAACACAGGTATACACACTTTGTTACCAGTCTACCATGCTATGGGTTTGGTTGAGGGAGGAATGCTCGATTATAATTAGGTGTTAAATTAAGCCATCTGTGTAATTTTGGCGGCGTTGGTGTTAGAATTAAATGTTGTAAAATTAATTCATCTTTTAAATTTCGAATCAAATATTTACTACAGTCCTATCACTTTTATTTTACCTCTGACAGCAGCAATCCAACAGCAACCTTATTGAAACGAGAATAAAGTTCATTGTAATTTTGATAGTAATGCAAAATCAGAGGTAAAAAACTGTGAAAGGACTATTCATTTTAATTTGACTAATTTATAAATGACCGTTATTGAATCGATTAGATCGGAAGTTGCTGACGGTGTCGTATCTCCAATAATCGACTATTTCTCAATTTTAACAGCATTGCGGTTTTTGATGTTTGTCCTGTACTAGAAACACCAGACAATATGTCCTGATCAGCATAGTTATTAATATTTTATCACTACAAAAGTAATGAAGATACACTTTTAATATTGTTGTTATTATCAGTTACTAAACAAATGGCAAATGTTTTTTAATAAGTATATTTTGTTAACACATTCCACTTTACCCCTAACAAAAAGCTTTTGCAGCCTAATAATCCCACATCCAAAGACAAATTAAAAAAACGCTTTTTGGACGCTTAATCATTATAAACACAACAATCCCAATAATTACACAACCCTTTTTTTGTTTATCGTCAATTCAGCACTCGTTATATCAATGATATTTAAAATATTAACGTGATACGTTATGTATTATAGACGAAGTCGTCCCGGACGAGCCCCCTGCTGGAGGCGGCGAGACCGGCGCGCGCAGCCAAGATACAGTACGCGAAGACAGAGAGCACGAGAAACCTGCAGCTCTCACCCGTCCAGGTAAATATTACAATTATAAATATTTTTAAATAAAAATAAATAAATAATTCTTTATTACTATTGACATAATAGGATAAGTACAGAATTTGTTTGAAGCCTCTGACTCCGGAACTAGGTGTACCTGTATATCAGGAGTCTGCGCCCTCTCCCATATTATTTGGCTTGGATAATAATGTCAACATAGGAATCGACAAACATGTGTGCTACAAAATACAATTTTAAAAGAAGTAAAAACAAAATAAAATAAAATACATTAACAGAAATTAAAAGTATGAAAAAAGTATATGAGAAAAAACATCAAAAATATAAATTATTTTAAATTATCATATCATGCTGTGTGTGTATGGAGGTGTGTACGTGTGCGTGTGTTTGTGTATGAGCAGGTGTATTTAATACAATACACCATACATACTTAATTCTTAGGAATATTTAAAAAGGCGTATTACATTCTAAAACTGAACTACTCCCAGAATCTTACACCATTTTAGGTCGGTATAAATCTAAATCTAAAATATTCTCATATTGCTTCCAAGTAATATGAGCAAAGGCAAAATTCGCATTCATTCATTTTTCATATCACGAATATCACAATATTGTCTATTCATTCCTCTTTAAATCATTATTTTATTTATAACTTGTATTTTTCCAGAACTAAAAGCGCCAAAGCGCTGCTCGGTAAGCGGGCGAGCGACGATCGCTCCGCTCGTGGGCATGGTCGCCGAGCGCAAGAAGCGCTTCGAGCTGTAACCGACTACGACCGCCGCGACACTGTACCGTCGCAGACACCCACCACGCTTGCACCTGGCCACTCGCTTCATACCCCACCCACGACACAAATATATACCCAGATATATAATCACAAGTGGATAGGTTATTGAGACAACTGTATTTCTCGGCAAATGCCTGAATATTCAACCGTCGTCAATGGTAGCTTAGTAACTTAAAGAGCTTAATAGCATATATCCAACAAATATATCTAATAAAAAGCCAATTTGTTCAACGAAAACATCTTTACTAAGTTATAAAATCCAAATGAGTAAATTAAACGACGTGTAGGACTCTATGTTATCAAAATATGTTAAGACCAAATACATTTTCTACCATAAAAACAAAGTGGCCAGACCTTTACTCCCACCACAAAATTGTATATAATCTTTGAGAACAGTATATAATGTACTAATTTTCTAAGTTGTAGTTTTAGTCGATTTGGTTAGTGATGTGACTTGTGTAAATTATATACTTAATGTAAATACTAACGATTGTATCCTCATTGTTTGTTTTCTGTATGTTAATCTTTAAGACGTTGTTACCAAATATTTCTTTGTATTTAATGTGTTTTGCAAGCATTGGGGACGCAATTATCGGTTAGACAATTAATTTAAAAGGTTTTTTCTCTTGAGGTCTCGAACCTAACTGTATTATTTATTGCTCTATTTATTATGTTTAATTTGTATTTATTCTGAACTTAAGTTTACTCTCTTACTTACTCTTTACAATGTCTCTCTAAGATTGTTCTGAACCCGGTGGTTGCGTCTCCAACGCGACTTGATGCATTGTAACCGTGTTTTGAAAGCGTGGACTTATTTGTATGTGTCTAGAATTGATTACTAAAGTGTTTTTAACCGTTTCATGGCATTTATGATCCATGTTTCGGCAAACAAAAATTGATTTTTCATAAATGATGAAATTATTAAATAAAATATTGTCGAGACTTTTTTAAGTTTTGGAAAGTAAATGCCAATGAGCGGTTAGTATAGAGGCATATTTATATACTTTATATCTTAATATTAACATGTTTACGAAAATAAAATATATAATTTGCGTTAATTTTGACTTTGAGCTCCACCTGTAGCGTGTGCAACTGTTACCATTCTCCTGACTCTGGGCATTGAACCGTCTTCCAACGCACCTTCACATTGTTGTGTATAGAGAAACACTAGCGGATAGTTTTATGTACCTATTATATAACCTGTCACGAAAAATTGTATACATAATTTATAAATGGAATAAATTGCTCAATGTTATCTAGTGGGTTAAAAATGTTATACCAAAACTATAGTATGCATTGTAAGTAATACATGAGTAGACGACAATATAAACGTAATTCTTCACGGCTATAATAAATTAACTTATGTTACTTGAGCTTTTTTATATACAGTCGGCGGCAGACTATGTTCATGTAATGTTGTGTTCCCTTGTTTTGAATGTGTCTTGACATATCTAGGCTGTCGACTGTACTAGTTGACGTTGTGTTTATAATAACATATTATAAAATGAACAGTAAACTTACATAATACAAACATTTTGTTTTATTTTTTATTTCATCTATTCACGCCATTCATTCATAACTTCTGCTCACTTAACGTACTATCCCATATATAAATATTACTGGCTACAAAGTACATACTGCTCTGAGTAAGGTGACATACAAAAGGGTGCCAGGCGAGGTCGTAATTAGCACCGTAAAAATTGGTGAACCTACCAGTGTCTAAAGCATCATAATAACAATCCCTACCGGAGGTTTGCATCAGCAACTCTGCTATTGAAAAATGGCATAGTCAAGTGTCTATTGCCAAAAAATATAGTTACACTACGGGTATTTAATTCACCATAACACTCAAACAACAAAAACGCCTATTTCTAGCATTGAATTACGAAAAAAAATATTTTCTAAAAAACCATCAAAATTAAAAATCAAAATATTTTATTTCACATAAGCCTACATGCGCACTTATGAAACGTCAGAAGCTAGGTGCACGGTTCCAATTGGTCGTTTCCTATGTGTGACTGACACTGGCATGCCCACCATCAGGGATTTTAATTTTGATAACACAAACAATTAGTCGCTTATTAGTCGAAATCTGTAGCCAAATATCAAAATTTGTCGGTCACTGGTTCAAAAGTTATAAGGGTTTCTATGTGGCCTATCTGGGGCGCACCTCCCCAGCTTGGCCACATTTATATCTCAAAAACTAGGGCACCTAGCGAAGATCTGTT
Organism: Tiliacea aurago; assembly: GCA_948098905.1. NCBI lineage: Eukaryota > Metazoa > Arthropoda > Insecta > Lepidoptera > Noctuidae > Tiliacea > Tiliacea aurago. Next base: position 25,351,911 of record OX402585.1, read on the forward strand.
TTCTCCCATAATTTGACGCTAATTAATCGCAATTTTCCGCCAAGTCACAGATTTAATCGAGTCTTAGGCCCGTATTTATAGAACGTTACGGAGTACTCAAGCATTACTTAAGACTAGATTCAAGCCATTGGATTGGTTGAATTTAGTCTTAAGTAATGCTTGAGTACTGAGTAACGTTCTATAAATACGGGCCTTAGTTTAGAAGATATAATGAGTTCAATTTTTAAGGTATAGTCCAAGAGCTAGATTGAAAAGTTTACGAAAAATTGTCAAGAAAAATATATTTCTATTAATATGTGTACATAATATAATTCTAGTTTTATCGGTCTAGTCCTTAGAAATGTCAGAGAGAGATAAATTATCAATTAAATACATGTTTTTATGTTTTAAATTACTAGTTCTTTGAAAACATTAAATCTTGCTCTTGGTCTTGGTCTAGGTGTCAAGATGTACAGTCGCATGCAACTGTTTTACCGAATAATAACATTAGACTAATTTACGTCATAATAATACAATTTCTGTTGCTGTTTGTTAATACGGATGCCGATTCCAGTCGTTGATTGCCGTAATATTGTTGATTCTAAGGATTTGTTACGTCCGCGAAACATATTTAGATCAACATACAACCTGACAGACTTGCAAATTGCAAAAAACTTAAGAAAATTTTAATTTCGCGGGATACTTAGCTTTTTACTTTATTGATTAGTTAAAACCGGCTTCGGTTCGGCTTCCCTCTTACAAAAATTTACACATCGCAGCTGGAGCCTACAGTCATAAACCTGTTTAATTCCATTTTAAAATAAGCTACTTTCTCAGATGGTTTCTGCCATTCAAATATAATCCTTTTACTTAAAGAGAGGGATAAATCGGACTCTTTCTCTACTAAGACATTGTATTAAGGGAACAATTTCTTGATCAAATATCATAGAGGGCCAGTTTTCGAACGAAAATTAATGTGACAAATTGATGTCCGTGACTACCGCCGCCCCACCAACGCCAATCGCTTCCATATTTGGCAAATAATTAGTGCTCAATTGGTGCTAATTAGTGCTCGAACAACAGAATTGGTGCCTTAGTAGTTTTCGAGATAATCGACTTTGAAGGTGGTCCTGCGGTAGTCACGCTCCCTTCAGCAGGACCACCATGAGCGCCGAAAAAGGGGGCATGCTACAGCTATTCTAAGTATACAAATAATTAGTGCTCTTAAATGTAAGAAATAAATGAATATAATAAATAAATTAGTGCTCTTAAATCTCATTTCGTAACAAAAAAAGAACTGAAACATTTGTATTTACCGAGAAATCAACGATGATAACTTTCGCGCGCTCGTTCAGCAGGACCACGGCTTTGAGTGTTGATTCCAAGTTTCAGGAGCTAGTCGCTTTCCTCAAACCTACATAGAAAATTAGTGCTCTGTGAGATAAAATTGATACCCAAAATTCAAAATTACTACTCCAGTAGTTTACGAGATATACCATACCATTGGTGGGGTGGCGGTAGTCACAGTGTTAAATTTTCATTTGAAGATTTCCCTATGAAAAACTCTGTGATTTCTTCCCAAATTTATACAAAAATTAGTGCTACTAAAGAAGTTATAGGGACCAAAAATTCAGATTCCCAAGTGTTGTATTTTAAGAGAAATTAGCTTTCATTACTTTTCCATACTAAATGTTCGCATATAACCCGACCAAATTAAGTTGTCAATGGTATTGAGCTGTTTATGAGATGTACACTCGTGCACATAAATTGATGGATGTCGGAATAGTAATAACAACAGTTCAATATCTATAATTATTACAAACTGTGTACCTTTACTCAAATTGAAATAAGATTAGACATTTAAACAAACATTTTTTACAGTCCGTTCAGCCGATTTTGACTTCTATTGCGTTGGTGGCATGACGAAAGAAGAAAGAAAAATAATTTTATTTGTCACAGAAACACGTGTATACGAAAACATAAACTCGAGTAAGTAAACATTACACAAAACTCATCTACAAAAAACAAACAAACATCATCACTTCATTTACATCAAATTATTATCTATTGTTAGTAAGTTATTTATTATTAAATTATATACCATTAAATTAATCATTATTAAATTATATTCTATTAAATTAATCATTATTAAATTATATACCCTTAAATTAATCATTATTAAAACTATTTCATAATTACAGATTTTTTTTAATGCAAAAAATTAGGTTTTTAATACTTAGGTACTGCTTGTTGCAACGGTAAATTAGTAGGAAAGAAATAAATAAGAAACACCTATCGCTGTCTCTGACAAAAGGTACCTACCCACTTCATTAACAAAGGTATCACATTACACGTTATTTGTTTTCTTAATATGTACTTTACTTCATTTGATATAAGATTAGAAATTTATAATTATAATTTCAGTCCGATCAACCAATTTTGACTTATATTCCGTAGGCATAAGGATGCCATTAAAAGCAAAAACGTGGTTACAATTCCAAACGTTTTATTACAGCTGCCAGTTGTCATGCCACCAACGCAATAGAAGTCAAAATCGGCTGAACGGACTGTAAAAATGTTTATTTAAATGTCTAATCTTATTTCAATTTGAGTAAAGGTACACAGTTTGTATAAATTATAGATATTGAACTGTTGTTATTACTATTCCGATATCCATCATCCATCAATTTATGTGCACGAGTGTACTTACATCTCATAAATAGCTCAATACCATTGACAACTTAATTTGGTCGGGTTATATGCGAACATTTAGTATGGAAAAGTAATGAAAGCTAATTTCTCTTAAAATACAACACTTGGGAATCTGAATTTTTGGTCCCTATAACTTCTTTAGGAGCACTAATTTTTGTATAAATTTGGGAAGAAATCACAGAGTTTTTCATAGGGAAATCTTCAAATGAAAATTTAACACCGTGACTACCGCCACCCCACCAATGGTATGGTATATCTCGTAAACTACTGGAGTAGTAATTCTGAATTTTGGGTATCAATTTTATCTCACAGAGCACTAATTTTCTATGTAGGTTTGAGGAAAGCGACTAGCTCCTGAAACTTGGAATCAACACTCAAAGCCGTGGTCCTGCTGAACGAGCGCGCGAAAGTTATCATCGTTGATTTCTCGGTAAATACAAATGTTTCAGTTCTTTTTTTGTTACGAAATGAATTACATTTAAGAGCACTAATTATTTGTATACTTAGAATAGCTGTAGCATGCCCCCTTTTGCATGCGCTCATGGTGGTCCTGCTGAAGGGAGCGTAACTACCGCAGGACCACCTTCAAAGTCGATTATCTCGAAAACTACTACACCAATTCTGTTAATCGAGCACTAATTAGCACCAATTGAGCACTAATTATTTGCCAAATATGGAAGCGATTGGCGTTGGTGGGGCGGCGGTAGTCACGGACATACAAATTGTCAAGCTCGCGAAAACTACTGTGATTGGTTGAACGATTCATCAACAACCAATCGCAGCAGTTAACGTGCGCTGACAATTAGAAATAGAAAACGTAAGAACATTTTAATTTCGCGGGCTAACTTAGCGCAACCCAAAATAAAAGAATAATGCTTGTTGTTCATTTTATTGTATCATACAATAAATATTTTCTAATTACAATTTATTTACAACAAAAATATAACTATATCGGCAAGCGTTTTACAGCATAAATAAAGAAACAAGCGTCGTTGACATGGCAGATTTTGAACTCTGCATTCGCCATTTAGTTTCCAAATATATTTTTAAAAAAATAACTTTAATACCCACCTATTAAGTTCAGTTTGCGCTACAACAGCATTTTTGGTCTTTTTTAACCAACTTCAAAAAAGGAGGATTTTCTCAATTCGGTTTTTTTTTCTATCATTTTTGTTACCCGTTATTTGTAAACCGATGGAAATAATTTTCTTTTTTGTAAGGGATCCCATAATAATATAAAGGTTGAAGTTCTGATGACTATAGTTTTTGAGTTAGCTTCAATAATACGTATTTTTTCCACTTAGTGTATGTTGATGTTATAATAACTTTTTGTCACTGTTATTTACTTAGCAAGTGGTGGAATACGAATTTGTGTGGGGTAGATACCACAACTACAAGTGAAAAATAAAAACTTTTTACAATTAAAAATAAAAACAACCGACTTCCAAAAAAAAACCACGCAAATTACTATAATTTCAACATATTATTAGCAGATTTCTCACATTGTAGTGTTGTTTTTGAAAGTCGGTAGTTTTGTTTTCAGTATTACTAGTCATTCTGAAACTAACTTAATTTACACAAAAATAAAGTAGATTTTTTCATAAGAGAAATTATCATCAATAGGTAACAAAGAATTGTTTATCAAAATCAAATCAAAAATATTTTTATTTCACATAAGCCTACATGGGCACTTATGAAACGTCAAAAGCTAGGTGCACGGTTCCAATTGGTCGTTTCCTATGGAGAAGAGCCGGCAAGAAACTCCACGGTCACTCTTTAAAAAAAATAAAATTGGCTTTCAAATTACAGTGTTAATAGGTATGAGAGGACAGCGTAGGCCCATCAAAAGTACCAGGTACTTAACAAAATAGAAAATAGTCTACAGATCTACAGTCTAATAAGCCTACAACGTCCTCACATTGACAAAAAAAAAACAAAACAAAAAAAAAAACGTTTATGGAATACGACATGTGGGTCGTTCTGCACAAGCACACCTGGGGGTCTGCTCCGAATGTTAAACAGCTGAATTGCGGGATATGAATTGTACGCAGATCATATTATGATTCTGCCAAAGCGTCCATTTTAGGCCCCCAGATCTAAGACTAACTTCGTTTGACATGATACAAGTGACAGACAAAAGTTTAAAATCTGCCAATTACTACTTAAATACAATCATAGCCTACATTGTGATAAATTTCGTACAACACAAACTAAACATTTCTTAATTCTTATTAGGACTTTTTAACATCTAGCAAATAAATTATAATCAATCATTAAATTAATCCAATTTGTTACTTTTCAACTCCTTCTTTGTCATCTTAACATACATAGGCCGATATCTTTAGAGCGTACTTAGGGCGAGATTCACAGACCGCGCTTTGACTTTATTTTGATAAGCAAAGTTGAACTTTATTCTTACTCAGATAAGGTTCATCATTCGTATAAAACACTTGCTCCATTCTCTTATACGAGTATGCACATTATTACCTACAGAATAAGGTTCATTATTCGTATGAAACGCTTATTGTACTTAGCTTGAGTAAAATCTAAGTATGCACTATAGATTTCGGCCATAAAGACCGTGGTAAGCTTTTTATATAAAAATATACTACTAACACCTACTAAGTCCTTGACTAGGGTCAAGATTCATTTGATACTTTTAAAGTATTATGAAATATAGAAAAATCTACTGTGGAAAAAGATAATAAAATTGGAAAATAAACTTTAGTTCCCTCTATTAAGATTTTTTTAATAAAAATAAAGAGCTATATACAGTCAAGGAAATACATTGTTTATCAAATTGACATATTACGTGAATTTGTCGTGTTATACCCATTTCATCAAAATGTCAAAGAATGACAGTTGAGATTCAAATCTCAACTGTCAAATTGTCTGTTTAATCAAATATATACTTACAGACAATATAAGTTGCTAGGTAGTCAATTAGGTAAACATTTTATTTCCCTGACTGTACCACGATTATTTCCCTGACTTCACCACGACTATTTCAAGATTTCATGGTTTATGTTATCATTTTATTAAAGCAGTATTTCACATGTCTAACATAGGTTTTGTATAGTACAGTCAATCCAATTAGGCAGGGGTGATCAGAGAGCCTAGACAAAGGACCATTCCATTAGCGATGCCGCTAGTAGAGAAGCCAAAAAATGTATTGGGTTGACATACGCTATCGAGATGTCACGTGATCTTAGGTCAACGAATAGAAATTACCTAGACAATGTAATTATCATTCGATTCCATGAATCGAATCGTCAGCGTCGAACGATAACTGCCTTAGAGATGCGTAGCCAAGTGGTCCTTTTTGACAAGCGTTATCGCCTGCCAATCGAACTTTGTTATCGTTAGCGATTGTAGAAATAGAATCGCTCCGAAGCGAATGCCATTTGTCTAGGCCCTCAGGGCCGCCTCTTGGCATAATATTAACATATATTCTTAACATTATTATATGTAGGAAATGTGTGATTAATGTGATGCGAGCTACATATTATATTTTAGGGAAAATACAATTATGAAAGTTTGTTCATAGTAATACTGACTAAACTACCAACTACATTATGTTATAAAAAAATATGATTGTATAATATAAATAACAATTTCTATCCTACACATGACCTTTTTCAGTATACTCCGAGAGTTAAAAATCATTTTAGGATACATTTTCGAACAATATTTGGCCTTGCACCTAAATCGTGTAATTTATAATTATTGCAAGCACAAATTGATGTAACAATATAACTAAATAAGCGTAAGTACTTCTATTTTAACATACATAATAATTTACATTCATACCCCACCTTAAAGGTGTAAGGTGGGGTATGTAAATTATTGTATTATTGTATTTCCTGACATTTTTCTCTTCATGTTGACAGGACTAAATTCATTCATTGTTTTTACTGTTCATTGTAATTATGTTCCAAACATCAAATCATACAAATTAAACATTTGTAAACTAAGTTAGAAGTAATAATGCCCCTACTAACATCTACCCAGAGCAGGATCTAACATTGATAGATCAACAAACCACGAATAAACCCTGAATAATGTTAGAATATAACATTATTATCTATTGTACACAAAACAAGCGGTTTTGAAACATAATAGCTTTATCCATAAACATTCATGTTTATGGATAAAGCCGAAATCCGAAGCTGAAATCCGACTACACACAGTTTTTTTTAAGGCAAAACTGCCAGAATTATATTCTAATCACAAAATCATAAATACAACTCTCTAAGTTAGATTTGTCCTCAAATGTGATGATTTCATGAAATAGTCATTTGCAAGATTGGCATTTAGAGAGAAGATTGATGATTATATTTATTTTTACACATATTTGTAACGGCCGTGAATCATAAATTTTGATCAACATTTGATTTGAATTTTTGAAATTGGCGGGCTAGTTTATCACATCTCTCTTAAATTCAATTTAGCTATTGTAATGACTTTAAATGATTTATTACCATCTTCTCTAGTTCTAGTTCAAGTTTCTGCTCTCTAAATTAATTAAAAAAACTGTACTTAACTACAACTGAATAAGAGGTTGTGATGTGTCCTCCCTCTGTTTGGTCAGTTTGGCTCGCCACACACTTCTGTCTGCTAATATCTTACGTCCATACGCCGTGTGGATGTCACGGAAGGGGACCTTTTTGCGGGGTAGGTCCGGTCTGAGGTTTTCTTTGTCTGAAAAGAGAGAGGCGATATTTTTCTATCCAAGGCGTTTTGGCTGTGATACAGTTTTTCAACTGGTTGAGGCTAGATGGAGCAACATGTTTATCATCATCATCATTTCAGCCGAAAGACGTCCACTGCTGGACATAGGCCTCCCCAAAAAGGGGGGTGTTTGCCAGAATCACCACGCTTGGCAGGCGGGTTGGCGATCGCAGTATGGTGTTAAAATGCATAGAGAATGCAGCTGCCCATTCTCTAGTAAGTCCCTTAGTCGCCTTTTACGACACCCACGGGAAGAAACAGGGGAGTGCTATTCTTTACGTCCGACACCACACAGAATACTGAGCAACATGTTACTTGAGTATTAATAATTAGCCCCAGTTAAATTTCCAGCTCAGGGAATGGTCATGTCAGGGGGGGCACACTTAGCATTGTCATCAATTTCCATGGGCGACAGCGACATCTGGAGTTTGGTGGGTTAACAAAACTTGGCAGCCGTCTTGTTTGTCAAATTGTCAGACAAATGTCATTGTCGCCATTCGGCCATTGTCAGCTCCGGTTTTACCAAGGTTTTACCGGCGTTGATGCGCTTCCCGAGTTAAACTCACTAACTCAGCTATTTCTAATAATTGTTACTTGTTAGTCTTGTTACTGTTATTTGTTTTGTTTTTATTTCATATTATTGTTATCGCTTTGTTTTTTGTTGGTCATTTTTGTTGTTTTGTTAATATGAGTGAACTCCGAAGAAGATATTGTATTTTTGGCTGTGATGCTTTAGGTGAGTGTTTATTACCATACGGTACCGTATTTACTAGAAGCAAGAAAACAGTTTTATGTTATTCCATAATTTCATTTTATTTAGTCATACTCTGATATTCATAAATTTCGTTCCATTTTCAGTTGCATACGGTGTACCCCTTCACCGGTTTCCCCTGAACCCTGAAAACCGACCTGATTTGTTCGCTGCTTGGATAGCGGCTGTTGGCAGCAAGGTTACAGAAAGGGACCGTACGAAGATATACAAGAACAAAAGAATATGTGATCACCATTTTGATCCTACATTCAAGACAACTGGAGGTCATCTTATTTGTTCAGCCATACCATCAGTTAATTTGAATCGTAAGTAGAATTAAATTAGCTCAATATTTGTGAGAAAATAACATTTATAACAATACCAAATTGATTCAGATTATCAATTTTATTGATTTGTTGTACTCGTCAGAGTAACATAAAAGTACTCTGAAAATAAAATTGTGGAATAAACAGGGATTTGGGATCTATTATTTTTGCATTTGAACCAAATCCCTGTAAGACTAGTGAGCTGCTGCTGTACAAGAGATTTGTCAACTTAACCTGTCAGGTGTCATGGCAAAACTTTGATTGTGTTTTTTTTGTTTAATAATAAAAAAGTTAATCTGAAGGTTATTATAATGAATGTAAGGGATCCCTGTTTTGCTCTATTAATACAGAAACCAATTAAATTATTATTTTATTTACTCAATGGTGGGTTTTCATTGGGATCAAAATAAAGGCACTTTTTGTTCCTTTACTTAAATTCTCTAATAAAAAAGAATTAAAAGACTTATTTCTCAAAGTATCAAAGGTACAAAAAGGCAACATAGATATAGTTTTAATATTTATGTTACTGAATTATAAACAACTATTTTATGTAGTAAAAATGGAACATCTTAGTTACTTCACACAGACTGAAGTTGCATCAAAACACAGAAATATCAGAAAAAAAGTAATTCAACTGATTATAATATTGCAATGTTATGTTACAGGTGTTCAGCAAACAATCAGTACCTTTGTGGAGACAGACCATAGCTACTGTCAACCTAGAAGACAATCTGGTCATGGCGGACCTATGATTGATATCACCAACGTGGCTGGGTCATCGGTTCAAACTAAACACCTACCTGGTCCATCCAGATCTGGACCTTCATCCGCTGTTGGTTCTACAGAATTCTCAGGGCCATCTGGATCTACCTGTTTAATGTCAAGTGAAAAGTGCCATGCTCCCATACCATTGACAAAATTTGATGCAGGTACTTTGTTTTTTTTATAATTATTATTATAAATGTGAACTGGTCTGTCTGCTTGTTTGTTATATATTCACATAGCACTACCTAACTGGTTTAATTTATCATTTGCATACATAATTTCTTTTCCAAACGGTGGGATGTTTTAGGCTGTTTATCCATTTAACATGATGTGTGTATTGTTAAGTTTATCCAAACTCAATTAATCTGCCCAGCCTTTTCCGAATTATGTTAGGGTTGACTACCAGTCTAACCATATGCATATATTACATAGAACAACTGCCTATCTGACCTCTGCAATGTTACTGGCTCAACACTATACCCCTTGGGTAAGAGTGGTTGTCAGACTTTTGGGCTTCTGATTATCCATAATAGATGTCAAAAATCTACAAATGATAGCCGAGACAGAAGGCTTAACGTGCTTTCCGAGGCACAGAGGGGTCTCGGTATGAAATGGATGGTCACCCATCTACGGACCGACCACGGCAAGCATAGCTTAACCTTTGATTGATTGACCTGTGCGGCTGTTTCCTAACCACGAGTCCCTCGAGCTCGAGTTTATCTAAACTTTTGGTAGATAAGGATAGTGCAACACTGACCTTGAGGTTTATTATAAGTCTCACATTTTAAATATGTATAATAATAAATATGGTGGTGGGCAGGCAAGAGCAGCAGTGGGAAACTGCACAAGATAGTGAAGTTTGAAAGGCAAAAAGGGAGGCCTTTGCTCAGCACTGGGACATACCATAGGCTACAAAAAACGAACAACTTTTTATTTCCATCCATTATACATAATTCATAGAATTTAGCAAATCTTTAGTCTCTTACGTAAACAATTTTATCTAATATACCTGAACATCTTAAATATGTATGTTTTAAAATTTTAAATTTAATCTTTCAGGTAAAACTGTCGAGTTTCTGCAGAAAAAGGCTGAAACGCAGTGTGCTAGAAAAGCAAGACAAACGCAAAATGAAGTCAGGAGATTGCGCCAAAAACTTAAAACTTTCAAGTTGCGCATTAAACAAATCCAAAAGAATAGTGCGAACAGAGATTTTGAGAAATTAACTCGTAACATGTCCGAGTCGGCTAAATTGTTTACTCGAATGCAATGCATAGAAGGACGGAAGAAAAAGAAGGGGCATAGATTTACCCAGGAAGAAAAGATTTTATCGCTTTCAATTTTTAAGAAAAGTCCTAAAGCCTACAAGTTAATGTGTAAACATTTTACATTACCATCTAAGAAAGTCCTGAAGTCATTGCTTGCTCAAGTAAAATTGACTCCAGGCATAAATGAAATCGTTTTTAAAGAGTTAAAGTCCACAGTGTCGAAAATGTTGCAACAAGATCGTCTGTGTACGTTAGTATTTGATGAAATGTCCATATCTCCCCATATCCATTACAATGTATACACAGACGATCTTGTTGGTTTTGAGAACGATGGGAAATGTAAGATGCCAAATTTTGCCAATCATGTTTTGGTGTTCATGGTCAAAGGGGTGAGGAAAAATTACAAACAACCAGTAGCTTACTACTTTACCCAAACATTAAAGACATCAAAACTTAAAGAAATGTTAGTAGACGTTATAGCCAACGTACAAGCTACTGGTCTAAAGATAATCGCAACTGTATGCGACCAAAGCTCGGCAAATGTAAGCACTATAAATAGCTTAATCTCCGAAGCCAAAACTGCATATTTCCAAGCAGGAAAAGAATGGCGAAAGGACGTAATACGTGTTAACAAATATGATATAATCCCGCTGTTTGATGTTCCCCACTTATTAAAAGGAATTAGAAATAATTTATTAAATAAAGAAATGCATTATATGCACGAAAATGTATTAAAAATAGTAAAGTGGGAATACTTTCAGCGGGTTTTTGAAGCCGACAGGTCGCATGGAGAGTTGCGTATGCTACCCAATTTGACCAATGAACACATAGATCCTGGCAAAATAAAAAAAATGAGGGTGAAAAATGCGGCTCAAGTATTAAGTTATAGTATGGCAGTTGCTACTGATAATGTAATTGCAAGAGGAGATTGTCCCTCAGAATGTCGGGATCTAATACCGTTTATACTGCTAATAGACAAATTGTTTGACACATTTAACGCGTCATCTTTTACGCCGCCAAATGGAAAAATATACAGAGCTGCTGTAAAGCGAAATTCTCCTCATCATATGTTATGGCAAGATGCGTTGATAATGTTAAAAACTGCCAAATTTATGGTGAAAAAAGGTGATGAGAAAATTGAAAAGTCTGTCCCAACTTTAAATAATTTTATTAGAACAATAGAAGGTTTTAAATCGATTTGGCAATTATTATCAAAAAAATATTCCTTTGACGCGATGCTGACACGCAATTTTAACCAAGACCCACTCGAAAATTTCTTTGGATGTGTTCGAAGTTTGGGTGCGCGAAATGTTACACCCAACTGTGTGGGATTTGAGGGAGCATTTAAAACATTATTATTAAATAATTTCAGCACGAATCATTCAGTAGGCTCCAATTGCGAAGAGGATTCTAATGACTGTCTACAATCTCTCTCCTTTTTCCTTAAAAATAAGGAAAAAGGTAATGCTCCCTTGCAATCCCAAAGTATTGTAATTGATCAGCCCCTAAATGTTATGCAAAATACAAGAAATATTTCTGATTCAGGGGCTGATCAAAGAACTTATGTCTGTGGGTGGGCCTTGACGAAGTGTCTACAAAAAGTCGTCAAAGGTTGTAAAGATTGTAAAAGCAAACTACTGGGCAATTCGAACAATGAAATGTACAAATATATACGTGCCAAAGAATATTGCCAAAATAAGAAATGGCTTTGCTATCCCTCCGACTGCCTAGTAGCTTGTTTTCAAGAAATACAAGAAACAACTGTTGCATTTTTGAATAACGATTGCCACGAAAAGAACATCAAAGAAAGAATAAAAAGTTTCATTGAATTATTCACCGATTTTAGTTTTATAGACTGTGAAATACATCATGAAAAAGTAAAACAATGTTTTGTTGACACTTCCATACATGTAATTATTTATAGTTGGTGCAGGTCTATAAATAGAATATTAGAAGGAAAAATCACCTACGAAGGTGGAGATGTGACAAAAAACGCAGCTCAGCTGTATTACAACAAATACAAAACGAAAAAATATTAAGTCGTTTGATGTTAATAAAATGACACTAATCTGAACATCTTATGTGTTTTTTTTAATTAGGTGAACCCACCCCCAGCTGACCCTAAACAGACTCGCTCTACAGATTGTCCTAATTTCTCAGTTTCTGGTACTTTTGACTTCGTTCACTATTGAAGACAAAAGTAATTTGTAAATAAGAGAAAAATACTAGGACAACAAGTTGAGTAAGATGTCTGTAAATTGAATAAGAATAATAAATCCTCATTTGTATACACCTACCTATAGGTATACATACTTATTAGTATACATACCTATATGTATATTAGAGCCTTAGTTCACCCACCAAACTCAAGGTGGCACCACTTTCCGTACATGCAAATTTTACCACAGAGTTGTTACTCTTTCCGTATATAGTTACTCTACTCTTTGGGTCATGTTTCAGGGTAGAGTTAAAGACCTCAAGCATCCTCAACCTCATCATATATTTTGTCTATAGTTGTAGTGTTGCCGCAATTAAAGCAATATCTCCAAAATGCATATTATTATGCATGCATATGCTTGCTACTTTCGCAGTTTCCGCGCCGTAGCGTGGCGTATTGAGCCATGCAATCCCAAAGAAATGTATTGTGATATTTTGTTTTTTACTGTAAGCGTAACACACTCTCGTTGTGAATTTTTGCTAGCTCAGAATGTAAGGCGCGGCTAGTGAATTAGAGTTCAATACTTACGATGTCTACTGCCCTGCACTGCTTTGGTCTCCCCGTCTGTAACCCTGTTGAATGGGTTATACCTCTGCCCTCTCGGCGGTACTTTAGGTTCGTCCTCAGGCGGAGTTATTGTCACCAGCGCCGCTTCGGCAGCTGCTTCCGCTGGAAATAGAAAATGTAAATTGCCAATGCCAATTGATAGTATTTACATTTAAAAAAACACTTTTTTTAATTGAATGCAACAACACTAATACGGTTTGCTGACGCAGCGTGCTCACGGAAGCAGGTGACAGGGCAAGATGGAGGTGAGCCATTGTGTGTGGACAGACGCTGGAGATCAGAACCGTCCATGAACCTCTACTTGTGGAGATTGCGTTTTTTTTTGCTGCGTCCGACTTGGGTACGAAGTCTATTTAAAGTTTTCCAAGTCGGCTACGGCAACTTGTGTCCGGATGGGAGGCTATCTGATAGTCCAATAAAGGAATCAGGGGGTCTAAGCAGCTCTTGCAAAAGGACGCATCTTGCTTTGGAGGGATTGCCATCGGCTGGACTCGCACACCCAAGAAAACTTTTGTGACCTGTAGGACACTGGGTTGTCGTTGTGCATTGGGTGGCATGGGTCATCCTGTAGCATCGCCCCCTCGATGCGGCTGGCTATAGTCCTGCTGGAGGCGCAATGCCAGTTAGTGGATACAGCATTTCCACCGGGGTCGGTTTTAAACAACCAGTAATAATATCTCATTAAATCCTGTATCCACTAATTTAGCATAGGCAGATCGGCCCCATACTGGACAGGCATATTTACCAGCGCAGAAACAAAGTGCCATTCCAGTTGTTCATAAGACTTGAGGTGACTTGCTCCCCAAAACTGTTAAGTGCTCCAAAACCATTGTGAGAGAAAATAAATAAACGTATTTTTATTTATGGACGTGGACGTCGGAAATTATCCCACGGAAACTTACTAGGTACCGGTATTAATTTATCCTATGTGTTCCAGTTTATTAACTATCTGTGTGCCAAATTTGATTTTATTCCATTGAGCCGTTTTTTCTATCGTAGCAATCAACCATAATTATTTTGTTACAAGTATTTTTTTTATTTTACCACTTTGTCGGCATGATTAAAATGTATACCCATGCCAAATTTCAGCTTTCTAGTACTAAGAGTCTCTGAGCTTAGCCGGGGGCAGACAGACATGGAGAAACTATAAGGGTTCCTTGTTGACTACGAAACCCTAAAAACTACCACAAAGATTTTTCAAATTAATTTTAATTTATTTGTGACATGCGGCTGTATTTGGTACATATTATATTGTTATTAAAAAAAAATATTATTAACTCCATTGATATATAAAAAACCCACGATGCACAGTCTCGTACAAAATAAAACTACAAACTGTCACTCTAAAATTTTTTTTTTTTTTAACTATTGAACAATATTTTGATTTAAAAGAGTGTCCGTGGAGTTTCTTGCCCGTTCTTCTCCATACGAACCTACTACGCTTTGGAATGGGAACTAGCTTCATTTCTCTGACTGACCGACCCCTTGACAATTCCGTGCCTGTAATAGGTTTATTTGAAATAAATGCTTTGAGTTTGAGTTTGACCGTTGACTGAAATTTTAAGGCAAATTAAATCAAAATCACTTAATGCTCCCCATGATGCTCCCTATATTTATTATACTACAACAAAAACAAATCAATAAACTTTTATTATACTTACCAAAAGTACGAAATCCCATCCTTTTTTAACGTTCTTGATGTCATATTTTTTAATTTTTTCAACAAACGCTTTTTTTGACGTGTGTGCAGTGACGCGGTCTACGCGATACTATTTGAAATGAGCGCACAATATTCAACTTTGTGCGCTCTTTTGATGCAATGGTTTTGAGACTCTTAGTGTGTATCTTGGGTTTTTAGTATATCAATGATTAACTCTGATGATTTCTACTTGAAACTACAATGGTGGTAATAAGGCGGACTGCATGCCCTAATATTATTTTATGCATTTTCTACCAGTCAACCTTTGGGTAATAGTACAACAATAGCTCAAGGTGCAGTAATTCAATCAAATGCTAAAGTTACCTTGAGCCTCATCTAACTGCCTCTGTAGATCATTCACCATGAGCTTCATATAATCATAACTAGCACAGGCGAGGGCCTTCATCCACGTCTCCATGGACGCCTGAGAGTTGGTACACAAGTAGTATGTGCGTCCTCCCTCGCACTGGAACAATATCTTAAAACTGTATGCTTCTTCTTCTGTTAACTCTGTTGGTGAAATATGATAAATATTATATTTTTATCAATGACATGGTTTTGGTTAGAATCTTTTCAAATAAGTTTGGATTATCGTATTGAAATGAGTAGGATTATAGGATTTAGTCACGGTTCTACCACAAAGATTTATATGATATTGCACTGTTTAAAGTAATACAAAGGGGTGCATACTGAGATGGCAGCTAAAAGAGATATATCGAAAAAAAAAAAGAAGGTGGACAGAAGCAGTTGTGGATAATAATGAATGAACAACTATAATTTAAAGCTTGGTAGTACTGTATCGACCCATGCCATTTTAGGGTATTGTTTCAATTCAAAGAATTTATAATTATTCCAGTATTCTTAATTCTTACCAATTGTACACCCTTCCAGTATGATCACACCGACAGGTTCTTTGTCACCTTTTTTATCGAAATAAAACAACAGGTTTCCTTTCAAGACGAACCATCGTTTCTGATAGCTCTTGCCCACTTCGCCCCTCATGTCCAGCCAGCCGTCTCGGTCCACCGGCGTCAAAGACGATGCGAAAGCGCACAAATTCTTCTCGTTTATTTTCATTGTCATTTATAAATATTCATACACACGGAACATGAAAAGTGGGAAATGTGAGAGTTTGCCTACTTGCTAGCGTCTAAATCTCTGTAGTATGGATCAAGAGATTTATACTATGGATGAAAACGCATATTTACTCTATAATAATTGGTAAAAGAGTAAAAATCTAAATAAAATAGGGATTAAAGGGAAAATAATACAGAAATACACCCATGAACGACCTTACAATCTTCAATCTATTTGTCAGTGTCAAATTGTAAAATGTCAATGTCAAATTGTCATCAACACTCAAGTGACGCAACATTTTTCGTTCGTAAACAACTCACAACAAAAAAATCAATAATAGCAGTTTTCATGCGACAGCAGCAGGCTTAGCACGAGAACCCTCTCTACGCGTTTTGTCGACGGAAGAATAGACAAAAATGACGTTTCAGTGTAGACAACAGAAAGTTTTCTACTGTCTGTAGCACGGCGATTACAAAACCAAATGTCTTCTCTACCCTAGACAACTGTCTACAACGTCGAGCACGGCGTACAATCTTTCTCCGGTGTTGACAGCTAGGGATAGAAACCTTTCTTCCGAAATAGTCTACATATAAAATGACCTAGACAACGATTCGTTAGTTGTTTTTTCGTTAATTCGAGTAATTATAGGCGGTGCTTTTTTACTTTTTTCATGTATTAAGCTGAAATTAACATGTTGGGTTCAAATTGCGCTTTTTATTTAAGTTTTTTTATAGAAAAACTTCAGCGAAGATGGGAAAGAAATACTATTAGCGAGCTTGCTTTGCTTGTTTGGGAGCCTTTGATCTCACGGGAAGTGAGTTCTGTAGAATTATAAAATAAGCAAGGAGATAGTGCAATCAATGTTTATGCGAAGAACTCGGCTAGGACCTGTCGCCCAAAATAAATAATAGATTTTTGGAATTAACAATAAAATAAGAACAACATTGTATGTATTCTACAGTTTTTACACTATCTTGTCCCTTAAATTTGATTTATTAGATTTTACATTCACAGGGAATATAAAACATCTGACTATGAGCCAAAATCTCCTCATTGAACACTAAATTATTTATTTATGAAGTACTAGCTGCCGCCCGCGGCCTCGCCCGCGTTGCATTAAGGCTTCTACATACTGGCGCGACACAAAGGTCCCGCACGTCGCGTGACGAGCGGTGCCTTTGTGTCGCGTCGCGAGTCGCGCTGGTCTGTAGAAGCCTTTACTATGTAGTGATTATTATTTTCATTTACTAAATCTTACACACTCAGTTTTAAATGGAGCATTTACCTACTAATAAATAAAATATCGATAAACAACAATACAATAACAATGTTAGTACCTAGTAAAAACAAGGGCTCCCGCAGACAGGCGCGACGTGATAGCACGACCAGTCTGCAGTACCCTTAAAGGATACTTCTTGCGTGACGCCATCAAAATAGTATAATTATGGCTCTTTATTTAAATAATGCCTGTACATTTTATGCAATTACCAATATTATATAGTGTTCTGTGTATGCAATACAAATGAGTTTTAAAACTTAGTGGCGCCACAGCCAATGATGTATTATACCTATAATACGTCATTGGCTACAGCCATTAAACAATATTTTTAAAAGGGAGATGCGCTAAGGTAGCCCATGAAATTCAAATTTGATTACGTTTTTTGCAATTTGCAAGTCAGTAACACGTTATAAGATGATTTGAATATGATTCGCGGCCGTAAAAAATATTGCTTTACAGAATTATAATCATTAGAATCGGCAAAACAACTAACTCTCTTCAAAAAATCCTTAGAATTCAAAAAACGTTCCAAAATTTGAATTTCGCGGGCTACTCAGCGCATCCCCCTTGACCATTTGCGTTTTGTAATTGAAGAAATATTCGTTAAAAACATTTTGCTTCATAGATTTGTTTGAGAACGAAACGCAAAAGTACGGTAAAATTGGGTAGTAATACACACCACTAGCGAATACCCCGTTGCTATGGACAAGTCACTGTCTACGAAGAAACCCGAGTCTAGGTGTGTCCTCGTGCTCGCGAAGAAGAGATAACGAGAAGTGTAGACAAGCGATGTCTATTCTATAGTAGAGTAGAGATCGAAAACGCCATGCTAAGCCTGCAGGAAGTAAATAGGGAAGCACGTAATATTAAAAAAAATTAAATAAATAAATGAATCAGAATCTGAAAACATCATTATTTTAATATCCTTGTGTAGGAGTCAAGAAACAAATTCCTGTTTTTTTACAATTTTTAATGCATAGATTACTTATTTCACATTTCATTTATGGTGCGTTTTTTTCGTGGAACGGAACGCAAACTCAAAACGCGCGCTCTTCGAAAATGCCAGAAGTGATTAAAAATACTTTGTGAATAAAATCTATTCTTTGCTAAGTGCTTGAAATCTCACCAAGGTAAATAAGTAATTGCGATTTCTGCTGGAATAGAGCAATAATATAAGTTTATGATTTGGGGCTAAAAACAGAGCAAACAAAGCAGTTTCGTGTTGGGGGATGCGCTAAGCTAGCCCGCGAAATTACGATTACCACCCGTACGCAAAATACGCGTATTGACGTGGAGTTGCCGACACCGTATTACCTATTATTACCAGGGACCGTACAACCCCGGTTACGGGTTAAGCCTTTCGAAGGGGTAACCCACATACTAGAAACCCATTGAAAGGGTTATATGATAACCCGTTGAATGGGTTTTATAATTGAAACCCAGTGAAAGGGTTACCTGACAACCCATTTCAACCTACTTGAAAACCAGTAACATGAAAAAATCATAATATTATGTTATTTCGATATCCGCCCAGCACGCGTAGCATGACCAATTCTATCTCTATTCTACCCAGGGACCATTTTGGTTACCATTTTAGAAAAACCCATACGGTGTGGGTAATTTTGAATGGCTTAAATTAAGCCGTTCAAAAGGGTTACCCACAACGTATGGGTTTTTATCAAAAACCCTTTCAATGGGTTACCAAAATTTAATTTATGCCCTTCATAAGGGTTACCCTTATCGTATGGGCTTTTGTTTAACCGCCTAGAAAAACCCTATCGAAAACCCTTTCAATACCCATTGAAAGGGTTTTCCAAATTGGTCCCTGATTATTACTGAAGATAAACAATGATCTATCAATATTATCATTGGTCGCATCTCTGGGCAGTAGCTAGATTTTTTTGGACCACGCTTCAATGGGACAATGCAATCCTATAAGATTGGCCATTTTACTTTAGGCCCTTCTTAAAGTCTGGAACCATTCAACTACCTATCAATTGGATTTAGGTTTTTAGTTTCCTTTTTATTTATTTTTTTCTTTTTTCCATACGTTTTCTCTCAACAAGTCCACACATCTGACATTGGCAGAATTGTCGACATCGGCACCTATTAGAATAAGGCAGCACCATTGCCAGTTGACAGAGAAAAATAGAATAGATTAGAGGTGTCAATTTGTTTTTATAGTGCAAGACGTGCAAGTGCATTTGTAAACAAAAAGCTACATAACTTCCTCATCGAAATTTTGTGTTATTTCGAAATCTGAAGGTAGTATGAAAAGTAGATTACACTGATGTTAATGAAAATCTTCGTTGGGTTTTACAAGACTTATTTCTATTTATGCATTTATATTTGACTACTAAGCTAAATTTCTTGGGCGATAAATGCCTGCTGATCGTATGAAACTGAGATGATTGCTGCTTGCTTGCATAAATGCACAATGTACTCCACCAAATAGGTACTTACATTATACTGTCTGATGTGCGGCCGACTTTACATCTGACTGACTGCTAAATCATTGCTGATAAGTATCACCAGCCCAACATTAGAGGAGAGAGGGTAAAAACATCAATTAGCCTCCTGCTAATGATGTGTTGCCTAGACTATTTATTATGTTATTGAAATGTTGCATTGAGGCAGCTTCTACTATGTAGTCTTGTCAAATTGTTACTCTAACATTCAGCTCACGCTTTCTTCCCGTGGAGATAGGCAGAATTCTTTACTGTTATGTTAGAAAACTGGACAATCATTATTTACTTCACCTATTTTTATGATAGCACTGGAGAGTCCTACGGAAATAATTAGTTTATACTGCAGTTATAAATAGAAACATTGCTTTTTAAATATGTAATATTTTATTCATAATTATTATTACCTATTTTCACAGTTATTTATAAAGTTATATTAATATCAAGTATTACACTAATTTTGTTTTACGAATTTCTAATGATTGCTCCATTTAGAAAATTTGATTTCCACATCAATCATCAGATTTGACCGCTTAATAACTAATATATGACAAAATGGTGAGGTCTATGTACAGTACAATCCCAATTCCCTAAAAAAATTGACAAATTCACAATAACAAAAAAGTAAAAAAAAACGAAATTCTTAAAATAATCCATTCAACTACGAATCTCGCTTAACAACTGTACAAAATATTACGAGTGGTTTCTTTAAAACGTGCTCCATTATACATCGGCAATGTGGGCAAATAATTAACGGTATTCGATACTACATCGAGTATATATGTACAAAATGTCGTTTTACAAAACAAAATAATAAACTATATACAACATCATTAAATATTCTCAAATGCTGTAACACATTTAAAACATTTCATATTCAACTAGGCATAACTCAGTTAAGTGGCGGGCGGGCCGCGTCTACAATTAAATAATTTATGCAAACCGCCGCGCGCCGCGGCACTGCGCACGCGCCTTACATACAAAACCTGTACAAATTGCCTACCATCACTTGACAATACAAAAAATAATTAGGTACTAAGCAACAAAAAAATAATTTACAATCTGATTTCTGATAATTTGTTCAATACGAAAAACTGATTAAGGATTTTTGATTTTTCCGAACTCAGTCCACAGAAATAAGATTAAAAATGGAATAATATATCAATAAAAAATGAGTAATACACGATCCAAACCACGCATCGGACATATTTACAGATTTGTTTTCACAGCACACCTCCCTACGCTTATGCTTTAATAATATATTAAAATAGAAAATTTCATTATAACTACTAAACTGTCGGAGATTCGACGTATTAACACGCTCTTCTGTTATTTCAAATGGCTCCATTTTATATCTTTTGTTATAAAACGACAATGTCTAATTATACAAATGCTACTTCGAACGTCATCTAGGGGGCTCTCTTTATCACTATTTTATTTTAACTAACCGTAAACTATTGGTGTTCCTAATTAGCGTTCTGCAGCCTAATTGCATAACACTGCCACAATATGAATTGCTTCAAGAGTGCTTTTTCTTGATGAATTAAGCTATATCAGCAGTATTCATATCCTAACAGAATCTTGCAGTCACTGCACTTTAGGGCTATTCAAGTAAAAGTTGTATTAGAAAAATCACACTAGAAGCAATAGCTATCACGTGAGCATTACACAATCAAGTTTACTGATCCAGTTTTCATATTTAATTATCATAAGAAATATTAACTAGTAATCTGTTTGTTATAGAATGATTTAGCCGACATCGCTCAGACACTATTGGTAGTTAACGTTAGTGAATTATATTATTTGAACATTGGTTTTCCACTAGAATGCCGGTGTAATGCGGTACTCATGTGAAGCAACATTGAGCGTTTGTTCCCTCTTATAAAACTGTACAGAATTACATAATTCAATGGTCAATTTTACTAAATACATTTTGTCCCTAGAGATTGCAAACTACATGATTTGCGAAGTCGTGCACTACTTGATAAATTAGGAAATAGATTGCGTTTTTCGAAAAAGCCAACAAAAATAACGAACGAGTTGACAAGTGTCGTTATAATGAGATGTTTTGGTGGACGTTTTAGTTAGAAACGTCAGTAAAAAAAATATCTAAAATACTATACATATCTAACTCCTTTGGTAATTCATACCGGTTTATTAAAATAACGAAAAATTACAAAAAATATATTACATTAATACATACACTGCAACAATAATATATTGCAGTTGTAAATATTGTGACGTCATTTTCTTTAAGAAATAAATATTTCATTGTGTTGCAGTTAAAACATTTGCAATGGGTACGAAAGTCAGAAAAAATTGTGTGATGTTAAAATCTTCATGGGTGGATTCTCATTGTAATTGCAGTGTCCAGCATGCATGATATTGTGAAGTCACAATAACTTAAGACTTTAATCTTGGAAAAATAGTAGAAAAGTAGCTATTGAGATAATAAAATGAAAGCTGAAATTCCTACAAAATTGGACTCAAAAATTTCTACATTGCTGAAAATATTAATTTAATAAAAACTAGAGGTCAATATTCTTATTTTTTTACTAATTTTATTTGAAAACATGCAAATTTTATTTTGCTAATAATTTTAATACTAGCTACAATTACAATCAACGGAAGTTAATGTAAAGGTGTGAAAATATTTGAGTTAAAAGAGGGAGAAAAGGGATATTGTGAGCAATTAACTATCTAAATATAATATTCCCACATAAAATCCTTATTTATTTGCATTTAGCCGTTTTGGCGCGTTATTTAAAATGTTAGACATTTACAATGGTAATTATTTTCAAGGTCTTTATTCATGTAGTTGTCTAATAAAATTTTAGCTACATAAAATGAGGTTCACTTTCGATTCTGGAATAAGAGATCAGGAAGTATTTTGCATAGAAACAAGACTGAATGGAAGTGTTTTCTTGTTATGTGGAAAACTGTAATTCAAAATTTAACAAGACATAAGAATCTTCAAGATGATACTGTTAAAAAAGAGGATAAAAATAAGTTTACATTTAACTGTGATGTCTAAAAACTGATTGAATATAACTATCAAAAATTGTATGCATACAATTACAGCAACAGCATGTGGTACTGAAAAGTCAGTTTTGAAAAAAAAAAAAAAACTGAAAGCTAGGTTGAGCTAGGAAGTTGAATATATGACCTTGATTTATTCGTCTTTATGCTGATGAGTACAATAACTGCACTGAAAATAAAATGCCTTTTGACATGTCATGAATGATTAATTTATAAAACATGGAAAACTGTATATATGCCGAATTGGACCTTATTTTGTGATCAAACTTATAAATCCTAGATTCCCCGGCTTAATTAATTTGCATTTTTAAATTTCCTAGTAATTAATTTATAACATTTTTGATATTTCAATTTAGAACTTTGTGCATGGTTATTAATCACTTTGATTAGTAAGGCATTTTTTTTTGTAACTTGTTTTAGCAAGTGGTATGATAGAAATATTTGCAATTCTTATAATCTAAACTCATGTTCACCTATAGTTGAGTGGACACAAGCTGTACGTAAGAGGTGTCATCAAATCTCATTAGTGTGTGACGTCATTGCTAAAACATGTCCTTTGCTAAGCAGAGTGAAGAACAACCTCACCCCAACAGCATCCCCTACAACATGTAGGAGACGTACCAACACTTGACAACAACAATATATTGTAACGAGGCCCTTACACTCCCTACTAGTTAATTTATCTAAGTACTGTCATCAACTACAAGTCTACGATAATGCTGCCTTTTAGTCAGTTACCTTATTTTACACAGTGGTATATTATGGGTAATATTGTGATTAATATTTATGACTGAATTGTAAATTAGTAATTTTGCATGGTTGTATGGAGACGCAACTAGGCAAATTGTATTGAACATGATTTGATTTACAATGGTTAAATGAAAACTGAATATTAATGTTTGAAAATAAACAAATTATAGTATACAGTCTATATGAACGGGAAACTTATATCAAGGACTGAAACAGAACAACTGGCATAGGTAGGCCAAAATATCGCTAATATTGGCCAAAATATCACTAATATTACCCATAAAACCACTACAACTGCCCTCCAAATACCAAATTCAATAATTTTCTCTAATAAATAGTAATAGGCAGGTCACTGACACATAGTGCTTTCTCTTTCGACACCTACACCACTGCAAAATGGAAACCTCCAAACATTAGGTAATTGAGACACAGAACTTTGTGTTTAAGGCTTCCCTGCACAATACTATATTATTATTATAAATAAATCCATTCCTTATCATTTCAGATCCGCTTCTTCACTGCAGCACTTCACCGTTTCACTGACCATTTTTGGGCACATCACAAACACTTGACACACATCACCGTACCGCACATAGCACTAGTGTTGAAGATCACATTTAAACGTAGCAAGTGGTTGATGGAAGGCCTAAGCCAGTATTGACCCTGCTTCGTAGTTCAACTCAATAGGGGTGGTTGGTGGAAGGTCTAACCCAATGTTGACCCTGCTTCATAGTTCAACTCCATAGGTTCAAAGGTAGGTGGAACCGGCTTAGCCCAATGCTGCAGCCGTGTGGTACAGTTGCATGAGGACTTGTACATGCAGGGGTAGACAGGATAGGCGGTCGTGTGTATTGCCATCGAGCGCCAGCCATGAGAGCGCGTTGTAGCCTTCTAGCACGTATCTGTAACGAAATTGGTTGTGTTAATATCAGAAAAAGTATCTAGTGATCTCTTGTTTTCTTTCAGCAAACCATTTGTAACAAGATTTTTGCGAATGGTTTGCTGAACAAACAGAAAGAAACAAAATATCTACAAAAATCTTTTCAGGCAATATTACTGTGTTCGTGTTTGAAGTGTATGGTTGCTGTTGACCGATTGGCAAACCCTATTGTGAGTTCCAGATCTATAGTAACTACATAGTTGTTATTACTTGAAGAGTTGCAGCATTTGTATAATAAATAAAGCAGTGTATTTTTTCTTATATTTTTGTATAAGATTGTCGTTTATTTGTGTGGATTTTTACCTGAGCACGTCGGTGGTGGTCTGCGAGTCGAGCGGGTGCGTGTTGTGGTCGCGGCGCTGCGTGAGCGACGTGTAGTCGTCGGCGGCCTGCAGGCTGCCCGCGTGCAGGTGCAGCGCGCTCTTGAGGAAGGCGGGGCAGGCGTCGCGCAGGTGCGCGCAGCCCGCCCACCACCACGCCGGCATGGAGCCCAGCGGGGCCGTCGACACCAGGTAGCCCAGCGCCAGCGGTTGCTGCAGAAGAGCTCCTACTGCCTCCTGCAATAACAAGTAATCATTAGAACTGAACAGTTCATTTCGTGTCAATCCGTGACGATCTACCGATGTCTTCTGCGTTAGGCGAACGTTCGGAAAGAACGGCCCGCGTGCGGCTCTGCTTCTGGTAAATCAAAAAGCACGACTACGTGAAACGGGCCACCCGTTGGAATTTGTAAGAAGCCGCGTCAGTAGCGTATGGTCTAAACCGTACTCTTATCCTAATTGTAACTTTTGCATTTAATTATCATTCTGAAAAATGCTTTACTGCAAGCTTGAATTGTGAGAAGATTGTTAATAACTAGGTCATTGAACCGTAACAAAAGTGTTGGTTTACTTACGGAAGCATTATCATCCTGATGATGGAACGCAGCCTGATGATGATGATGCGCCTGCGGACTAGCCGCGGGATCATCGTCCGTCCTACGAGGACTGCCGGCGGCCCACATATTGTTGAACATGTCCCCGATGAGCAGGTCCGTCATATTGTCCTCACCCATGTCCTCGTCGCCCATATCCACGTTCAAGAACATCATGTCGCTCTCATCGCCGTTCGCCATTGGTGGCTCGAATGGCATTTGGTTTGACTGAGGATATAAAACAATAGTATAAATATCGTAATAAAGAGGGTCATAAAAACGGGCTCCGATTGATTCGGAAAGCAGTCCGCAATTACGTAACTGTTTTCAAAAACAAGATTTTCATCAACGAAATCAATAAATAAATAAATATCACCGTATTTTAACATTCTTACCTGTGTAGTAGCCGAGGTGGGAAACACAAGTATATGTGTCGCAGAAACATCTCTAGGCGTGTGCAGATGAGACTGTATGGAGGCCTGCGAGAATCTCTCGTCGGGCGTGAACCTATCGGCCATGAGGCGCAGGCAGGAGTCGGGCTCCGTGGACACAAGGCACGCGGATAGGATGCAGGGCACTCCGCCCGGGTATAGGACTCCGCAACTGGCGCAGATGTCGCGGAGCATGGCGGAGGCGCGGACTAGGTGTTTGCGGGATAGGAGCCAGCTCCAACCTAGGTAACACACAAAATGTACATTTTAAAGTCGCAGTTACTTAGTTTTAAATTTAATTTTGAGCAAGTACTAATAGTCACCAATAAGGTCCCCAAATATTTTTTCGTAAGGATCCGGATGGAAACTATGTATTGTTTTTGATGTGAAACATCTATAGGCGCACGTAAAACCGATTGTTGGCGAGGCGACGCCTGCCGCGTGGCGATTCACCGCTCACTCCGCACGCGCAGTCCCCCCGCTACGCGACCCTGACCTTTTTTTCGATGTTTCACATCTGCCAGACGTCCCGTGACGGCTCACAATTTTCAATAAAGATATTTTGACGATAGCTAGTATCGATTCAGGATGTCAACGGACTTTATTCATGTATTTGTGCTTGCAACCTTCTTTGGGAGTACTATAGGGTCACCAGCTTTTTAGTTTTTCAGCAACCAGGATAATATTGCAATTTATAGTCAAGATTATCAAGGTCTATCTCACCTTTCAGTTCTCCATGTCCGATGCGGCCCACCCGTCCGACGACCAGCCGCCAGGGCTGCGCCGCCTGGCTCATGACTCCGAGAGTAAAGTCCATCAGTTTGGTCAGCCCTAGCCGCCGCGCAGGACCGCTCCGTCGTCGGCGCGATCTGGAAGAGTTTGAACTGAATATTTAATTAGAGATAAGTTTGAGGAGCTAGTTACGGTTGACGCGCCATTTTTTGACAGTTTCCTTCTTATGGTGCATTATGCCAAGGGGCAAAAGGTTATATCTTTTTTACTAATATATTTTTGACTATTAAATTTATTAAGGCTAGACAATAATATGCTAAAAGTAATCAAAACGTTTTAGGCCAAAATTTGACAGTAGTTAGACACATCTGTGTGTAACTACTGCCAAATTTTGGCCTGGCGCGGTGGGCTAAGTTATCATTCATTCGAATTTACATCCAAACGAATTTCTAGGCACAATTTGATAGGAGTCCTACCGTCAGACTATTGGCTGATTTGTTTTTCAGTGAGAGCTCATTGCTTAGCATAACATTATGTTATAAGTTTTAATTAATTTCTACAATAGATTAACTTATTTAAATTCTGTACAGACCTGTGCGGCACATGAATATTGATGGCGGCTGTATCCAGTAGCTCTCCTCTTGCATCAGTCGCCGACGCCAGTAGCCACCTTTGGTCGTGACTAAGACAGTACGCCAGGAATAGGACTCCGCCCTGCTCGCCAGAGCCCTGGCCCCACGTCTCGGCGACTTCTTTGAGGGCACGAGGCGCGGCGAGAACCCAGGCGGGGGAGAATAGTTTATAGGGCTCGCGGTTCTTTTCCTGTGTAGATACAAATTTGTGTTTATTTAGTAGGGTTTATTGACAGTGGGTGCCCAATACCTAAGAAATTAATTAACGTTTAGCTTGATAAGAATGAGAGTACGAAAACTGAACAGTCACGTCTGAATGGTGAACTTAGCTTATATCGCCGCCTGTCGCTGAAAACCAGCGCTGGGGCTCTGTCTTGCATAGGGTCGCAGTATAATGCTGAGCGATAGCCGTTTTGCGTGGATGTGACGCATGTTTCCCCCAACCTTTTTTTTATTTTTGTGTTTATGTTCTTTTTTGCGTCATGTTTACCGCAAATAAACGTATTTTCTTTCTTTCTTTCTTCTTTCTTATATGATATTCAAGGTACTCACGTCTTTGTTCTGCAGGAACAGATTGGAGTCGGCCGCCGTCCCGAAGCCCGTGAGCGACTTGCCGTTGGCGTGGTGCAGCAGCAGGCGGCGCGCGCCCGTGAACACGCTGAAGGCGAGCGCGCGCACGTCGGCCGCGCCGTCCGCGCGCACGTCGGCCGCGCCCGCGCGCACGTCGGCCGCCCCGTCGCGCGGCCCGCCCTCCGCGCCCGTGCTGTGCGTGCCCAGGCCCCAGCGGGAGCACACGCTTTCGAGGGAGATTATCTGGGAATGTCAGAAATTGTTTTATTTAATTAGGTAATAACAATAAATAGTTTTTAGTTTTAGTTTAAACTGCGCACCCCTTCATAGTGTGTACGATTGTACGCACACTTGTATACAATATGTCCCAGAATTAACGCACAACCTGTTAAGGGGTCATTGTACTCATCATTATTAATACTTTTACTATGGGACCAAACCTTCTCTACAAATCGCGAAAAAATAATCAGCTGTTCAATACATTTTGACGAGTTGAGAACATAAATGTAGGGTGTTTTTTTCGCGATTTCAGGTTTGGTCCCATAGTTAAAGTTGTATTACAATGACCCCTTAAGAGGTTGTGCGTTAATTCTGGAACATGTTGTAGAGACCACTTGCACTTGTGTCAGATGTCACTGGCTACATAATAATATGAACCTACAAACATTGAAAATAAAAGATAATAGAGGAGGCGTGCACTTTAGAGATCTTTACTGAACCCGGGCACAAATATTACCATCAAGCTTTAAAACACAATTACGAATTTATTTGGTTGAAACTGTTGAAAGATATAAAACGTACCTTGACAAGAGGATTATGGTGATGTAAATGATCCATAGTTCGTGCCGCGAGCCGCAACAACGCATGTAACGCAAGCGGTCGATGCGCGTGCGACGCAGGGGGCTCCACTACATACACTACCAGCGCGGGCGCTCCGCCCTCCTCCTCATCCCAAGACCCTGCTGTTGATGAGGCGCCAGGCACACCAGGGCCGGAAGAACTGCTACAACCTCCAGTCGACGAGTCGTTGTCAGTTTCTGCAGCACTGGTAGGTGTTGCAGGATGGTCAGGCGTTGAAGGTGGACGCATAGGTTCTGAAGCAGGTCTGTCAGCGTCTAATAACGCGCGGTCTACCGTAAGCGCGGCGAGCTGAGGCAGTAAGGACGACCGTAACGTGTCGGAGTATGCTCGTAAATGTTCGCCTAAACGACCAGGCGGGAGTGATCCGCTCCAGTCATCTCTCTCGTCTCTTCTTTCACCTCCCGTTGAACAACGAACTAATCCATCTCTCGCAATTCGTCCTATAGGTTGATGTCTACCAAGCCTGCAGGATTCGTAGGCAGTGGATAGTTCTCTGAAGAAGGCGCGTAGAGGTTCCGTGAGGGCATCGTTATCTGCTGCTACGACAACGTAGGCGACGTCTCTTGCGTAGGAGTAGGGTTCTAGGGCTAATCTCTCCCAATGCCTTAGTGCGTAGGGTGATAAGGAGATCCAATCCCGGTCGTGACCAACTAGTAAAGGAGGTACAGGCTGTGGTTCGCACAGGTCTTCGTTCCCTCTGCCGGCCAGTCGGTGGAACTGCCGCCACGTCAGAGGGCCGGTGACTCCGTCCCACATGCGCGCGCCGCAACAACGCTTCTGTATCGCGTCTTGGAGGAGTGGCCTTAGCCGCCGCATCAATCTGTGGATGGAAAGAAAAATTGTCAAGTATTTCATTTCTTTTCCGTCTGTTTTAACTGTAGTACTGTGTAATACGTTTAACAACATCAAAATGGATGAAATCACTGATGTAAGCTTATAAGACTTGGTGCTATTTTAATCATTTGTGCCAAATAAAGTGGTGAAAGGGGTTGTGGAGTCACAGATTCTAATATTTTTCATTAAGAAAATAACTCTGTTCATGAATAGATCAGGATACCAAATCCTGATCTGCATGTCATCAACATTTTTCAAAAATAAATGACGATCGGTGTTAATCGTTCGGTTTTCTATGAAGAGATGTTAGGGGCAAAAATATTGTAAAATAGTTTAAGAGTAACTATGATGTTTCTTGACCATTCTTCTCCATACATACCTAACAAACTTGGAATCAATTCAATTCATAAAGAATCAATTCTATTTTCATGTAAATTTTGGCGTTCAAAAGTGCCTTCTAATGGCCTACTTGAAATAAATGATTTCACTTTGGAATGACCACTGTTGCCACCTTGTATAGTGACTAAAATTATAAGTTCTTTTGCTTTTTGATGTGAAACATTATATTGAGGTATAGGCGCACGTAAATCCAATTGCTGGCGGGGCGATGCATGCCGCGTGGCGATCGGCCACTATACAGTCTATATGTAGTAGTGTGTCTTTGTTTAGTGCGATATTTCACATCTGCCAGTCGTCGCGTGACAGCTCAATTTTGTTTACTAGTACTTATGGTTGTAGTATTTACCTGACTACGTCGCGGGAGGAGCGCGGTGCGCGCGCGCCGATGAAGGGCCAGCGGTGCACGGCGCCGGGGGGCGAGCTGCTGGCGCCCGCGCTCACAGGCGTGCTCACGGCCGCGCCCACGGACGTGCTCACGGCCGCGCCCACGGACGTGCTCACGGCCGCGCCCACGGACGCGCCCACAGACGTGCTCACGGACGTGCCCACAGACGCGCGCAGCGCGAGCGCTGCTGCCGTACCTCCGTCCGTGTATCTGCTCACACGAACGTATTACTTATAAAAAGCTTTAAAGGAATAGAGCGAGTGTCTGTTCAACTTTTATAATGGTAATAGAGGATTTGATGAGGGTGCTCAGTTGATGGCAATAATCTCTATTACATCAGACTTAAAGATAATCGACGAAATTTGGGTGCACCTCTCTGTAATCCTTCGAGAATTGCAGGCGTCATGTTATGTTGAGGATTAAATGCTCTGGAGAATTGGACGGTCAGTTATGCATTGTTCTAAGCATTATGTTTGTATGGTCCCTTGCCAGATCCTACATTACTTTTAGATGAGGGATGAATAGAATAAAAGAAGGTAACTAATAAAACACTACTTTATTGTCTCAAAGGTTCCTAAAGGTAAAATGAGCTGAACGCCTGGCTGACTTAATGGCCCAACGCGAACTGAACTAATTATTATGAGTTGATATGAATGTGTGGTGTAAACTGCTGAGTTGCAGAATGTGCGGTTGTACCGTACAATGTTGTTGAGGATGGGTGATTTAGTTACATTTTATTTATTATTGACTGGATTTTACGGCCTCTTAAATCTAATGGTTGATAGATACAACAGTTGAACATGATAGTTATGCGACCTGACTCTGATGTAAAAAAGTGTCACGGAAATGTTTTTCCATCAGGATTTTTTTCAGAAGTAACTGGGCGTCTAAATTTGGGCCTAATTTATGGCAATAGTAATTAGTACTCACTCGAGTAAGTTCAGTCCCCGTTCGTCAGCAGGTGGATGGTCGGCCGCTCTGTGGGCCGCCCTGGCCAGCGCGGACGCGGGCCCGCCCGGCGGCGCCGCGGCCTGCGCTATCACAACTCGAGCCACTTCGCCCAAACCAGCGCCACGAACGCCACGCAAGCCTGGTTCTTCTGCGAGACCGGTGATTTCCATCTCGTCCTGGAGAGTAAGCAACAAATTAGTTTACAATTTTACATAGACACTATTTAGACATCAAACCAAATTTTTCACTAAGTTATTACTTGGTAAAATATTTAGGATTTCGGAATATTTAGCGTCTTCGCACTGAGCTTATGTTCAGAGTACATCTAGCGTTTTCAGACGCTATACAACTTTATTGTCGCATTCGCGTCTAAGCTACGTGTTTGTTTGACTAACGCTTACGCTAGGCTAGCCGCGAAGACTTCCTACCTGCTTAATGAAGTTATTTCAGAGCAAAGGCCTTGCTTTTCTTTCCACTTCTCCCTATTTAGTATTTTTCTGTTTGTTATTCTTTCTTTATTTATTGTTATATGTTGTTACCTCATAGAACAGGCCCGCTCGATGCGCGCGGCGCCGGTTGAGGATGGCACTGAAGCCGCACGTGCAGTGCGCGGGCTCGTCGTCGGGCGCGGGCCCGGCGCCACCCGCGGGCCCGGCCCCGCCCGCGGGCCCGGCGCCGCCCGCGCAGCCCGCCAGGTACGTGGCCGCGTCCGCGCCGCGGATGTTGCCTACCACCTGCGGAAATTAATAGTGACTGAATATGTTCTATTCATGTGAACTTCACCCAAATTCTCTTACATTTACTGGATAATGAAAACATTTTACAAATCATCATGATCGTTCAGATGAAAAACATCCACTGCTGAACATAGAACTTCCTCAACCATCGCCACAACGATGCCTGTGCTTCCCGAATCCAGCGGATTCTTTCGACCTTCACCAGGTCGTCGGTCCATTTTATGGGGGGAATTAAATGTTAGTGAGCAGGTCAAAATGAAAATTCGAATTCTTACCTTAGGTCCAGCATTACATACACAAAGCGTGCAGCTATCAAAGTTATGATCTCTGAACACATTGAGCACTGTATCAGCCAGTAACACGTTGAGCATGACTGGGCACGCAGCATGTATCGCCGGCGCGGGCCCGGCCGGCTCGGCGCGCTGGCACGCGCGGCCCGGCGCCGGGCACGGGCCCGCGCACGAGCCCGCGCACGGCCCCACGCACGGCCCCGCGCACGGGCCCGTGCACGGCGCCACGCTGCCGGGGTTGCGGGGCGTGGTGCTGCCCGTGCCGGGCACGGACGCAGGGTCGCCGGGGCGCCGTTGTCGCTCCCGGCTTTCAGGGGTAGGTGGCGCAGAACGTTTTACACCTGCTGTAATGGAAATGGTGAAAGAAAATAGTGTTAAATTAAATGGTCGAAACACGATGTAAATAAAAATTGATCACAGTATTTTAATTTTATTTGCACCTGCATACATTTTATTGGTCAAAAAACCTCACCAATATTGAAAAAAAAAAACGATAACGAGCCCCAAAACAAAAGGCCGCAACCTTTCAAATAACAGTAATGCATGATACATTGATAATAGACTCAGACTAACTTCTTCCGAAAAATGTCTGTTTAAAACATTAATTATTCATGTTACTGTGGAGTCTTTATAATTGTGCTACCTAATACACTGCACTATTTACTATTGTGCACTGTTGGTTAAAATAAACGCTTATTATGAATAATTTTTAGTACCTGTCCTATTGCTGTCAGCCTGGGCCTCGTCCCGCAGCTTATTATGAATAATTTTTAGTACCTGTCCTATTGCTGTCAGCCTCGGCCTCGTCCCGCAGCTTGCCGGGCTCGTGCTCGTGCTCGTGGCGAGCGCGCGGCCGGTACACGGCGTGCGGCGGCAGGCTGACGGGCGGCAGCAGCTGGCTGGGCAGGCCTGACAGCGGCGCGTACTTCGATGAGCCCACGTATTTGAACACAGTTGGTGGTTTGAAAACGTATGACCAGTCCTGTGAGAAAAGAAGACACACATTTTAGATTTGTTTGTAGTCTTAAATGATTACTTTTAAGACATCATCAGTCTGCAGTTAACCCACTAGTGGTGGCGAAACCATTTGCTGAAATTATGAGTTTCAAGTAATAACAGAAACTACACGCACTACCCGTTCAAGATAGAAATAGACATAATACCATTAATCACGTAAATACAAAATATATATTCTCTGATTTTTTTATTTTGTTTTTGAACCAAGTTTATTTCTCCTGTATTTTTTTTTTGTTGTAGCCATTGTTGACTTCAGTTAATCCCTCTCTTTTCATAAGTTGAGCTACCAATATAGCAATATATCGAGATATTTGCAATTTACACTGTAGTATTTTTTTTTTTTTCCTTCTGGCTTCGCACGGTTTGTGCATTTAGCCAATGTCACGTTTTAGTTCTTGTATAATATTGATGAAATGAATTATAAATGCATGATGATGATATCCCCGCCCACTCCCCTTGAGTTTCAGTAAAGATGTGGCACTTTACTGAGACCTCACGCGGACTTCTTGAGAGAACTTGAAGCGAAGTTGCACTGTTTTGTTTCATTTGCCTACACTAATGCACGTTCACAAACACTTAATGGTTAATAATCCACCATTATTACACATTAATATTCGGCTAAACACAAATTTTGGAAAATTAAACAAACTGCTGAACATGACGCTTCACTTTCCCGCCAAGAAGTCCTGTAGTATTTTTTTGCCTGCCAATTTTATCACATTCTTAAGCTGACTTCCCACGGTGACGTGGTTTTGCGGCCGGACTCGGACCAGCCCGCACCGACGCACCACGGGAGGAGTATCGTCCATGGTAGTGCACGGCCGTCACGGTACGTCAGAACCGCGGTGGGTCGGTAACTTTAAAGGTGCGGTGCGAACTCTCTTTACGAGAGTTCTTGTACTTTGCATTTTGGAATGAAAATGGATCTAATCTCAGACCGACACGCACCATTCGAAGAGCCTGTGTGTGCGGTGCGTGGTTTCGTACGTACCTCAATAGCATGATCGGGCGGCGGCGAGCCCTGCGCGGGCTCCCGTGGGCGCGAGTCGTCGGGCAGCGAGAAGGCGGGCGAGGCCTGCGCGTGCGCCTCCATGCTGGGCGGCGTGGGGAACATCTTGGACAGCTCCTCGGCGCGAGGGCAGCCGCGCCCGCCGCAGCGCGCCTCCTCCAGGGACTTGTTGGAGTCGGGCGGGGTGGACACTTGCAGCTGGAATAACAGGGTAATAAGGAGTAAAACACTCAATTACAGTAACTAATAAGAAAACATTTAAAGCAATAAAGGAGATTTCTGCGGTCAATGTGAACAGTAGGATAAGTTTAATTTAGACACAGAAACTTAATAATAACGAATAATAATGTTTCTGGTTTTATTTTCAACATGCATTTTTTATTTAATTTGTAACACATTATCATTTACATTTTCAAATATTTTTATAAAAACAAAAAAAACCTAATCAAGACTTGACCTTCACAATTAGTAGACAGAATTATCTCGAGGCATTAAGCTCGATTTCGTGTTTTTTTTTTTTTTTATTCCAGATGGACTTGACCATAAATCCACAACACATAAAATACATGCAAAAATAGCCATTCTATAACATAATTTTCTTTCAATCCACAGATAATTACTTGGCCACAATAAAGCTGAAGATTTGTTTGAAAGCGCTAATGTCTGAAACTACAACTTTTTACAATGGATAGCCCAATTATTGAAGAAGGTTACTCAATACTCAAGGTTATAGGCTA
The DNA here is from genome assembly GCA_948098905.1 of Tiliacea aurago. NCBI lineage: Eukaryota > Metazoa > Arthropoda > Insecta > Lepidoptera > Noctuidae > Tiliacea > Tiliacea aurago. Next base: position 25,386,973 of record OX402585.1, read on the forward strand.
TTTTGTATTTATGTGGACTTAACACCCTTGGGATCCTTCTCTGGGGAACATGTGCGGACATTAATAATATCTTTATTTTACAGAAAAGGGCTGTTCGAGCCATTTACAATCTAGGTCCAAGAGATTCACTTCGTGAAATATTCAAAGAAATAGATATTCTGACTGTAGCCTCTCAATATATACTTGAAAATCTATTATATGTACACAAAAATAAATCAAATTTTAAGAAAATGTCCGATATTCATAGTTTAAATACCAGGAATAAACACAATCTTGCTGTACATCGCACTCGCCTCCACAGAGTAGGCAACTCGTTCATGGGTCAATGTATACGCTTTTACAACCAACTTCCTACTGACATTCGGAACTTACCCATTAAACGATTTAAAATCTGTATTAAAACTAAACTTTATAAGATTTCTGATTATTTAGAGGACAAAAAGCTTGGGATTGAGCTGCTCGCTCTGCTAGCCTTGTGATAAAACTTGACATTTTAATTATTATGCATGATTTTATATACATATTGACATTGCAGAATATTGTATACAATTTTACATGAATGTTTACTTTGAAAAGTATTATATTTACTGCTTTAATTTATTGTGAATGTGAGCACTATGTGGGTCATTTTTTTTTTTCTTTAACTGTTTTCCTTTCTTTTCTCAGTTAAGTTTTAATGATGGTCTGACATTTTGAGCGCTTTATGCGGCCTACCCAAATGTCCTTTTTTTGGTACTGTTCGTCGAGTCGTTGAGCTCCTTAAGTTTTGAGTTGAGCTGCACGATTACTGACAAATGCATACACTGATTGGACAGGTCCGCTCAAATTTGCGTGGTTCTTTCCTCAAAAGACCATTTCAGACACGGATCTACATGGTCCTCACATGATCTGACCAAGATTATGTCTGGACTTTAAAAGAGACTTTGACCCCTGAGTTTGTTTCGCCATTTCTTCTCAGGGGTAGTCAGATAGGAAATGTCGGCTACATCTAGATTTTTTTTTTTTTTATATGACGTGTAAAAGTGATTTTAATATCCTATTTACAGAATAAACGATTTCATTTCACCACGCTAAGGCCCGCAGGACCCGAGCAAAAAGAAAAAAAGTCAGAAAGAACGCTAAGTGAAACCAAAGTATTAGCACGGGCGGGCAATGCGATGCGACGCGGTGGGTCAGAAGAACAAGAAATTCGCGGACGGAGTCGCGGACAGAAGCTAGTATAGTATAAGTATATCTGCCGAGAATCATGCTCACATAAAACACAAATCTGTCTACTATAACTACTATAAAGAAGGGTGTACACTCACAAGTCTTACCGTCTCATCGCCGCTGGTGGCGTCGTCCGACGTGTCAAACATTTGCTCGAGGTCTTTTAGCGCCGGACATAGGCCGTCCGACGTGAATAGATTCTTGTACTCTTTTGTATCTTCCTGTAGAGAACAGGCAGAGAAAACTGTGAGTTTATGTTGTGAACATGAAAACTATTATGGGACTCTTCATGGATGATTGACGGTGCTAAGAGCTTACCGTTCATGAAATATTTGACAGCCTCTGAGGTATTTTTACTCCTATAATATCTACAAGCAGTTCATTAACAGTACCCGGCCCGTAAATGTGGTACATATGCGTTTTAAGTTCGGCTTTGTAGAGCGTCGCCTCTATCACTCCTACTTGTGTGTCTCTTTCTAATGCTATGCGATGTCTTACACACGAGAACGGTCTTAGATAACTTATATAATATTATTGTAACTGCCCGAGTAGCCGTAGTATCTCTGCAAACGCCCTCATTGAAATGTCCTGCAGTGGGGATGATTATAGTAAAATCAACTCACGTTATGGTCATGTTTCTCCTGCTTGATATCGAGTAGGGCGTGGTCACGCATGGCGGCCATCTTGGTGTGGTCGTGTCCCGCGTACAGGTCGCCGCCCGCGGCTGCGCCCAGAGCCATCTCCTCGCGGAAATTGCTTTGCGATGACTTGAAGCGCTTTACGGGATGCTCCAGCCTATAGGAGATGGATTATTAGTTGACTATACAGAGATGTCTAGTTAAAACTCTCAAACGTTTATCAAGATCCTGACTACAAAAGTAAATTATTGATTCTGCTACAGTTAAAATTAAGCAATTAAAATAGGCTCTTTGTAAAGAGTTAGTAATGGTAGTTTAACATGGTTATCGCCTAAAATCCCTCCCCCTCCACAGAGAGGACTTTCTCTCACAGAGACGACTCCCTCTGACAGAGGGGAGGCCTGTGTCACAGCAGTTGGATCATTATAGGCTGATTTGTATGTATGTAACAGCAGAGAGGAGCAGTGGTGGCCCAGTGGTAACGGCCCCGGCTTACGAGTTGATGGTCGTGAGTTCGAACCCAGCCCGGCCTTTACTTTGTGTAAATAATTTCATCACCACTGCTCTCAAAACGGTGAAGGAAAACATCGTGAGGAAACCGGCATATCCTAGAACCAAAAATTCGAAGACATGTGACATCTACCAACCCGTACTGGGCGAGCGTGGTAGATTATTGCCCACACCTTCTCGAAAAAAAAAAAAAAAAAAGGAGGCCGGTGTCCCAGCAGTGGGAACATTATACGCTGATTATGCTGTTATGCATGTATGTATCGCCCAAAGATTAGATAACGAAGACAGGTTTTTTTTGTGCAACTGCTATGAAATGCAATGTCTTAACTCTGTTTTGAAACTATTACAGTTGCCTCAACACAGGAAAGTTAATTGGTTTTCTATACTCTTAATGCTGGGTACGCATATGTGAAACGTCACGCAAGATGACTTGTAACACAACAAGGCGGATTTGTTTCAATGTGTGTTACATTTCATGTTGCATTGCATACAGTATATATTTGGACGGCATGTTCGTTTCAACGTACGTTATATTTCCTGTTACGTTTCACATAAGTGTATCGGATTTGTTTCAATGTGTGTTACATTTCATGTTGCATTGCATATATTTGGACGGCATGTTCGTTTCAACGTACGTTATATTTCATGTTACGTTTCTTATGTGTACCCACCATTAGAGTATAGGTAGAAAACAAGTAAAGGCTTCTACAGACCGGCACGACACGCGACGCGACACAAATGCCCCGCGTGTCGCACGACGAGCGGTGCCTTTGTGTCGCGTCGCGAGTCGCGCCGGTCTGTAGAAGGTTTAAAACAGTTGCAAGAGAAAAGACAATGTCACCAAGCATTGAACACAATAAGAAAAGCTTTAATGATATTGATGCGCAAACTGGTGTGTAATGTAGCGAGTGCTAAGATTCACGTCAAGTCAACTTTAGCATGACGCGCCCGTGTAACGCTCGCATATTAATTTAGGACCCTGAGGCTAGGGAGAAATCCGAGTGGAAAAACGAGGTTAAACTGCGAGCGTTTCTTCGCTCCATTACAAGTTGAAAGAAAAATTGTTTATTCTGCACAAACAAAACGCACATTACAATGAAATAACATAAATTGCACACAAACAAAGTAGCCAAAAGCCTCTTAATCAACAATAAAAAGTTTGACAATTTTGTCCATTGCCAGACGTCAGGGCCAGGGACCAAAGACAATTTATATTGCGTAATTATTACTCTGTCTTGCGACACTGGTAAATGACAAGATGACAACAAACATACAACCAAAACAAAATAAAATGCTGATTGCCGAGTGGAAAAATAACTACTTTTGTAACAAACTAATAACTTTATCACAAACAAGTAAACCGTGCGTCGTATCTGCGCAAGAACAGGTTTTGCTCGGCAAAATACTGTGACTTCGGACAAACTTAACGTCAACATTACCACTCAAAAAGAAAAGAAAAAGTTCAAATGTTCCAACTGTTTCGAAAGTTTCGATCTAAGCGAAAAACCAAGCCAATTTAGACCCGTTTTTTTACTACTCAGATTTATTACTAGCCTAAGATGTGAATGTCGAATGTAAGAGCCTACATTTGAACTTAACAACTTGCACGGAATAATCAATAAACTAGTTTTATCGTTGATCTTCTCCGACACACGCTGTTGTTGATATGCTATAGCTTACCATGCGTAGACGGTGGTGTAGTCATAGAGCATGTGCAGCGAGTGCTCATCTTCTAGCGGGTCCAGGCGAGGAGCTGCGGCTGGCAGGGTCGGCCGCCGTGTTACCTCACAGCTCGGGGATTCACCCTAAACACAATATTACACGTTACATAACATATCTACGTGTAACTTACATAAGGCAGGTTATCATGGTGAGTGGAAGAGGAACCATCAGTCTGCGCCACTCTTACAGAGACTAAAATAAGTACATGCTACTCTTTATCATTAACGCGCGGGTTATTTTTGACCATGATGATAGAAAGATATTTACCCAAAAATGCTTGATGTGGTCATTATTTTGACAACCTTCTTTGAGCATAGTCGACCTTTCCACGCTTTTGAATAGGCGCCAGCAAAGTTGTATGGAATTTAATTGCTGGTGAATTTTACCCACCAGCAATTTCCTTTGAAAATCCATTATTGCCGAGTTTTGTTTCAAAAATAGTCAGGTGCAAAAAGATTTTATTCAGAATTTGGCGAAACACACAAAAAAAAAGGTCTTGCTGTCCGTGCTATAAAGGCCTTACACCTTCGGTCTTGGCCGCTGACAGACCGCGGCAGTAATGTACTATTATTTTTATTTATTTGTACATGAATAAATGGGAGTCAACTGACTTTTAGTTTTACTGATTTAACCCGGATAACATCATAGTGTAAAATTGACAATAATCAGATATCATCAATGATTGTATCCAATTTGATATTAGGAGAAGTAGTAGTTTAGTTTACCTGAGTGTAAGTCTTGGGCGGCGGCAGCGATGGCGGTGCGGGCGTCGGAGGCGCGTGCGGGTCGGGCGTGGGCGCCGGCGTGTGCAGCGTCGTCGGGACGGTGCCCGTTGACTATAACATTGATGTTATTAGTCACTTGGTCAACATACTTTTGTTAATAATCAAGTCGTTTTGCAATAGATCATTATAGCAAATTGCAATTTATTGCTGAATGTAGAACTTAATTTCCTTAATCTGGGCTTTCTCTATCAAATGCCACGGTGCGGACTGATTTCGGGATCTAAGAGAAGAATAAGTTATCTTGCATTTTTATCAAAGCTACTCTTTACTTACCAGTTATAGAGAGACAAGCTAAGCAATTCAGTCTCTCGCTCGGAAGAACAGTGGAGCATTTCAGAAGCTGTTGTGGGTTTGCACTCTTTCATAAAGTGACGAGGCATAGTCTCATTTATCACGTTCGCATCTGGATCTCAGCAATAGAACACTTTTTAAGCTGAATAATGTTAGGGGTCGCATGGTTGTATCGCCACGTGCACGTCCAGTAATGCTACTCGCCTACTAGAGAAGCATAAAGGAACATATTATGGAGTATAGTACCTGATGGCGCGGCAGCGCCTGGTGGTGCGGCGAGAGCGGCGCCGAGCGAGCACGCCGCGCCGGCGCCCCAGTGCCTGTCGTAGTATAGTACCTGATGGTGCGGCAGCGCCTGGTGGTGCGGCGAGGGCGGCGGCGAGCGAGCACGCCGCGCCGGCGCCCCAGTGCCTGTCGTAGTATAGTACCTGATGGTGCGGCAGCGCCTGGTGGTGCGGCGAGGGCGGCGGCGAGCGAGCACGCCGCGCCGGCGCCCCAGTGCCTGTCGTAGTATAGTACCTGATGGTGCGGCAGCGCCTGGTGGTGCGGCGAGGGCGGCGGCGAGCGAGCACGCCGCGCCGGCGCCCCAGTGCCTGTCGTAGTATAGTACCTGATGGTGCGGCAGCGCCTGGTGGTGCGGCGAGGGCGGCGGCGAGCGAGCACGCCGCGCCGGCGCCCCAGTGCCTGTCGTAGTATAGTACCTGATGGTGCGGCAGCGCCTGGTGGTGCGGCGAGGGCGGCGGCGCGCCGGCCGAGGGCGGCGCCGAGCCGCCCGCCGCCGGGGAGCCGCCGCCGCAGCTGCCGGGAGAGCACGCCGCGCCGCCCGCCCCAGAGCCTCTGTCGAACGGAAATGGCGCCAACTTATACTATCGCTCAGATTGAAGACAGGTGAGGTTGTGAGGTGAAAGTAAGGAAAGAAATTAAATAGCAATGTTACGTAACTTCTTTGCAAGTAAAATTATGAAAAAAATCGACTACCAAACCCTTGTGTAACTACTTTTTGCACAATAACCTAATTTTAACAGAAGTTACTAGGGAAAACGACTACATTTAAGTTAATACGATCCCATTTTTTTATAATCTAGCTTTCAACTAAATGTCCCGCAAAATTATCAATTTTTCAATGACTCTCTCCCACTTACATATCTAATTTCATCTTACGTCGATATTACTTTCCTTCACTGTCACCCCACTGCCGTCAAACACAATAATGAATGGTGCCCATGAACGAAAGACCCACGAACTAGAATAGACATGGACATTAGACTCCCAATGAAAGGTAGATGTTATCATGTGTACCGCAACTTATTACTGCAACGTCACTGCTTGTAATTGTCAAGTTTAGTTCAAATTGGATTAAGTGCTGTATGTTTAGATCACGCAATAAATTTAATGCATTTTGATGAATCTTCACCAGTCTATTAATTTGTCATTAAAATTATAAATTCATAAACCTATTACAAAATTTCATAACTTTATTTTAATATTCTTATAGTGTACCTAGTTCTGATTTACATGTACCTAGCTTATTATTTAATATTTCTACACTGACAGTTTGAAAGATGTTTAATGTAAGGTCTCAAACTGAGAAATAAATAAATCTAATTGCATTAATTATAAACCTATTTTTTTTAAATATTTATTGTGTTGAAAGCATCTGGATTGAAGACTTTTCCTTTTCTAAATTAATGCACTGAATTTAAAATACTGCTGACAAAAACCATTTTATTTACGAATTAAAGTGTAAATGCGATCAAAATAGAATCCCTTTTTTTACAATTTGTTCTAATATACATAGTAAAGTTCAGCTGTTCTGTGAAATACTTCAGTTAAATCTTGGTAAGCTTTTTAAGCCTGTGAAGTTCAGTCAATGCTTATCTTAACCTCAAAGTTACGTTTTTTTAATCTGTCCTCAAAAAAATATTGACACATTACAAGCAACAACAATGTAGCAAATACAAGTAAATTTATGTGTGAAAATGAATGATGAGAAGTGTCAGTGCTCAAGAGAAGCACAGAGCTCTTAGACATGATTATAGGAAGGTCGTCTAATGACAGAGGCTGTTAACTGTACCAGCTAATACCTTCCCTGATGACTGTTGACAACGTTATTACTTCGACCGTTTAGTGTTTAAAATATAGTTTTTGATATCTTTTTGTGGTTGTTTTTTTATGAATCCGAGATCCTGCTCAGTGTCGTCGATTAATGGTATTAAGCAAGCAGAATACACATTGCTATGTGTATTCTGCTGAATAACTGTACCACCACCTAGAAGGCCTATAACGCACTAGCGGCACGCCGTATTCCGGCTAACTGTATAGTCTCGGTTCTATTGCGGTCCGCCGCATTTCTTTAACAGTGCTTGTATGGACGTCGAAGAAGTTGCTGCAGTTATTTATTTATATTATCGTGCAAAACGACGTAACTTTCGACGTATCATCTTCCTTTGCGTATATATTAATTATTTCTTGCCAATATTTTAGCTTTTTATTTGTCTGCGTAATCAGCGCATTTGCTATCCCATATAGCGGGGCGTTCTTTGATCCCTAAAATTTGTCTGTATAATCAGCGCATTTGCTATCCCATAGAGCGGAGAGTTCTTTGATCCCTAAAATAAAGAGTGCGTGGAGGGGATGCGGCGCGCCACTACATTCAACCGGTGCGGGCCGCCGCAGCTCCGAGACAACCGGAGCGGTTGATGGCTGGCCGCAAGTCAGTGCGTTGATATCATGCGGTTTACTATAAAAATTGAAGTGCGGCCTGCCGCAACGGCACGCCGCATCACGGCCAGCCGCTAGTGCGTTATAGGCCTAATAGCAGTATTATTTTAATATTACTTCACAGTGAGAAAGTGATGGAGTTATGCAGGATGTATAGCTCCATCTCTTTCTCACTGTGAAATAATATTAAAATAATACTGCTTTAAGAGGTGGTGGTACATTTACAGGGCCTTAACAGTGTCCCACGTACGGGTAAAATTGATTTAAATGAACTTGTATGTATTTTTGACGCATGCATTCAGGCATACTCATATCCACACAAACACTGATCCCAAAAGGCCCTGACCCGGAATTGTGTGGATAGAACTTTAGTAATAAAAAACTGAGGCATAAAAGTGGTATTATAAATCTCAGTGTTGCTTTATTTTTCGGATAACCGCGAACTGTTAACAGAAAACTAGTCCAAAATGTTATTCCAAGAGTTAGGCGCTTGTAAAGTTAGTGATGACATGTTTTGATAAATTTTCAGCCCACAGCACTTTATTAATTTGTAATTAATTTATCAGAAGCAGCGTCGAACATAATAAGGTTGTCAAAAGAAACACAAAAATGTTGATTAGACACAAATATGGTAAAGACACAAAACATGCAATTTGTATGACAAATATCATCAGCATTCGATTCTTAAAATATGTCCATGCATGCACTAAAAGATGTCTACGATATAATAAAATAAATGATAATTTGGAGGCATCAAACACATGCGGTATGAAGCGGCATTGCATTATTTGTGGCTCGATTTCCTGTTATCTTGTGTATAGTGTAAATCGTGTTTAGTGTTAATAAATGTCTTTGCGAAATTAATAGTAATTAAATTAAGCAGATTAGCAATAAATGCTAATTATTAATTTGATCAAGTTGCTCATAAATGATTATCGACTTGCTTCTCTGTCGCAATAATCATAGTTAAGATTTTTTTGCTGTAAGTATTCAAAGGACTTTCTATCTTTCATGTTGGTTTACCGAAGTCTCAAGGGAAATTCCAGCCTTGTACTCATGGTAAACTTTATCATGTTGCTGAAACACTTTTGTGCAATGTTTGATTCCCATGAATTCTGAGCAGGTGTGTGCGTGCGTGTTATGCGGGCACTTCACTTGGCGTATTTGTCCAAATATTCGCGTTACTTGGGTAGTACAAAACTTGGGTATACTCTATTCGTTTTGCAATAAAGTTCATTTTGTATTAAGCTCTGGCCAAACTGAAGTGAAATTCGTTCGCGCCGATCGTATCAACTTGTATAGAGGTGCTAAAATTGGCGCGAATAAGTCGCGAAATTTTCTAATTATGAAAACAATTGATGCGCGCGTTTATTCTCGTCCCGCGCGGCATTAGCCAGAGCTTTAACGATAAGGAAATAACGCGAATACTAGCGCAGTGCCGTGCCTCGCTCGGTGTAGCTACTCACGGGTCCGGACGCGGCGCGGGCGGCGCGCGGCGCGCGTGGCGGCGGTGGAAGGGCGGCGCGCGCGCCGGCCGGCGGCGCCGCGGCCTGCACACAAAGCGACCTCACACCGGCGCCGCACGCACCCCCGCGACCCGACCCCTCACACTCTCTCTGTCCACTAGCGACCGCGACCGACTAACTGCTGCGGTGACTGACAGCTAACAGCCAGCAGTGCAATTTTATTGCTATATTCGAATCGTTTTAAGAAGCGACCGTACCGATTCCGCGATCGAGACCGACTACTGCTGTGGCTAGCAGCTTCCGAGACCAAGACCCCGAATACTCCAACAGCGGTGACCGAAAGCTAACAAGCTAGCGGTGTAATTCAATAACTACTATTAGCTACGTTCGTATTTTTTGCGCGATTTTCTATATTAGAACCGATTCATCTTACGTCACTAAACGATTGATTTTTCTACCCCAAAACAATATGATCTTTTGGCCCGAAAATTTTGGTCTAATAAAGGATTTGGACCTTAAGAGGTCAAACATGAACATTTCGAAAAAAGTTTTATTTATGTATACTGTGCATTATTTAAATTGTGTTTTTGATACATTGATTTGAGATTTGATTTGACATTTAGGTGCGTTGAGCGATACATTTTCTGTTCTGTCGACAGTCCCCATGACAGCCTGTTTTTTTTTTTTGCCAAAACCAAAAATCGGGCCAAACCGAGAGACAAAGCCTTGCGAATCAGACTTCCACCCGTTCTCTTTTCCTGTTGTTTATGTTTTAAGGAAGTAAATTAAAAATACAATAGATGGTAAAATTCTTTACTAACAACGTTTTAGTAATACTACACATTCGGTTCTTCTATTGCGATTATTTTTCTAATATAATTGGCCAGACAAGTAGCATGCCCACTCAGTACTGATTTACTCGATAAACTACTAAAAACACCGTTTTCTAATACACCGCTGTTTCTAATTAAACCAAACTATGTCGGACAAGAGATATCAAAGTGTGACAAGAGTCGCCGCGTGTCTGACGAAGGAATTCAAACAAAAATACACCTTAAGACATTGATTTAAAAAGTTTCAGAATCAGTAGAGAATTTTTAAAGAGATAAGTTTCAAATTCCTTCGTCACTATTACCAATAAACAATATACTGTTATGTATATTGGTGAAGCTGTACCCTCTACTGCCTAAATAACTACAAATAATTATATTATTGCTATATAAAAATAAAACATTCACATACATAACATCTACCTATCAAATCTACACCCTGTTAAATCGCTTACTAAAAGATTACTACACATCTCGTCATCCACCGATAAATTGATTCTTATACTATTCAACATAAGGTTCAAAATGCTCGGTGGAAGAATCGCCTGAAACTTTCATTCAAATGCAAAGATACAGAAAAATATAGAGTTATATAATTCTTTCATACATGTCATATGTAAGACAATAGATGCATAACACACAATTTCGTACAACTACTGCTATATATACTGCTCCTATCTACTTATATATTATTATAATATCGTTCACTGAGTATATTGCACTGTAGAACACGGCATGCAATAATATAAATGTCTTTGATTTTCGTTCAAACATTTCAAATACTTAAGTCCCGTATCCATAGAAAACAAAAGTTAACAACATTGTATCCGCAAAATCATTTTGTGTTACTACCAACATTTGTGTTACACTAAAGCCTCGTATTCACTAGGAGAGAATTCTCCCACAACACATGTTACTAGAGTCGACTTCGCCCGACATCTCCAGAGACACGTGTCGCGGGACATTTGTCTCCTAGTGAATACGAAGCTTCAAAATGTATGAAATGTTGCCAGAAACTAGTTTGTAAAGACATGTTGCTAGAACAAGTTGCGCTGTTTTATTTTCCATGAATACATAGCTTTATTTTTACCATTACCTGTCTTATGGCCTGACCTGTTTTTATTTCTCATTTCAAACTTTCCATAGTGCATATACTCAGCGAAACACAACAATACGGTACATAATATGCGCGATATAGTAGCACTACTAGTATACTATGTATGTAAGTACTCACTTCGCACAGGTACACGCAGTTTTTCGGGTGGGATCTATGAAGTCGTCGCACTTGTCACCCGCTGCCTCGCCGTAGCAGATTTCAGCAGCCTGAAACGGTGATAAAATGTTATTTTTGCGTTCTTTGCGTAAAATAGGTTGAATGAGGTCGATTCCAGGTGAATAAGTACGCAGCATAATTTGTGTTCTGTGACTTTTTCTGACAGACTGAAACCAATAAACGAAATGCGACGACATAGAACTACATGCATCAGGCTGCGTTCAGACGACACGCGCCCGTCCCGCTCGCTTTGAAATTTGTTGTATATAATTTGAGTCTTATCACACATAAATTCGGCACGGGCACAGTTAGCTAAACAATTAACTGCTGCGCTTCGTGTCGCGGGTTCGATTCCCGCACGGAACGTATATTTGTATGACCTACAAGTAGTTGTTCCGGGTCTGGCTGTTTGTGTATGTGAATTTAAATGTTTGTAAACGCACCCACAATACAGGAGAAATTCCTAGTGTGGGGCAAGGTTTAAAAAAAAAAGAATAGATCTCAAATTGCATTTATCGAAGTCGACCCGAACACGCCACGCGCCCGCCTCGCACCCGCTCCGCGCTCACCCCGCACACACGCTTTGTGCCCGCGCTTCGGCTAGTGCCGTATTGACTGTGATCAAGGGCGTTTTCTGATTAAATGATAAGTAGTATAAGCGGGTGCGAGGCGGGCGCGTGGCGTGCGCGGATTTTACGGGTGGCAAACGCGGGTGCAAGGCGGGCCCAACGCGTGTGCGGGGCGTGCTCGTGGTCGGCGCAGGATACCTGAACACGGCCTTAGTCATTAAAATATCTGGCGCTCAGGATTTTGTCTAGTAGCTATATCCACTGAATCAGTACAGGCGCTGATTAGATTGTTAGAATTAAAAGAAAAATGCCATTCGTATTTCAAAAATGACATTTATTGATATGATTTATCCATTTTTAATTCTATGTTCATTTTGGAAGCTTTATCTCGGAACTAGTCGCAAGCTTTAAAGACAGTTCTGTTTCCCACTTCCATATTACAAGTACAGTTCGCGTCAAATAACTTTGCCGCTCTGAAGCTAGGCTTTCCGAATGACCGCAAAGATACCATCGCGTAAAAAAGTGTTCCCTTACGATTATGAATTATTTGTCTCGACTGACGGCGTAAAACAGTGTTCCGTTTCGGCATTTCTTTCACAAAACTCAAAGTACAAAGTCAACCAGTAACAATTAACAAGGCAAAGGCAACCATAACAAACACAATAAGAAATAACAAAAAACAGCAAACTAAAAACAATGTAAACGCGTAACACTTTTAGTATCGACAGCCTACCGTACTGTGCGAGCGAAACACAAGCACGCATCGGACGTATACGAGCGACTGAGACAGAAATACAATGCTGTTGCCCGTCATTTGCTCCGCTAGCTGCTGTTTTATTCGTAAGATTGACTACTGCGCAGTGATTTGTAGTCTACTTCAGAGCGGCAAAGTTATTTGACGCGAACTGCAGAGATATTTATACATTATTGCTTTAACGTATGCGTACGTATATACGTAGACATGTTCCCGTCTCTATGCATTTGTGGTTTGACAGTCTGTTGTGTGATAGTGACAGGAATGACGCTCAGCCTAAGTAATTTTTATAGATCTTGGCCTCAGTTTTCGGGCGGCTCCATGTGCGTCAGCAGCACGTCCGGCACGGGGGGGCCCGCACCTGTGTGACAGTGTATGTGTACCTGGTGCGGCGCGGGCGTGGTGAGCGCGGCCAGGGCTCGGTGCGCCATGTGCGGCGCGTGCGCAGGCAGCGCGGCCGGCTCCATGTGCGTCAGCAGCACGTCCGGCACGGGGGGGCCCGCACCTGTGTGACAGTGTATGTGTACCTGGTGCGGCGCGGGCGTGGTGAGCGCGGCCAGGGCTCGGTGCGCCATGTGCGGCGCGTGCGCAGGCAGCGCGGCCGGCTCCATGTGCGTCAGCAGCACGTCCGGCACGGGGGGGCCCGCACCTGTGTGACAGTGTATGTGTACCTGGTGCGGCGCGGGCGTGGTGAGCGCGGCCAGGGCTCGGTGCGCCATGTGCGGCGCGTGCGCAGGCAGCGCGGCCGGCTCCATGTGCGTCAGCAGCACGTCCGGCACGGGGGGGCCCGCACCTGTGTGACAGTGTATGTGTACCTGGTGCGGCGCGGGCGTGGTGAGCGCGGCCAGGGCTCGGTGCGCCATGTGCGGCGCGTGCGCAGGCAGCGCGGCCGGCTCCATGTGCGTCAGCAGCACGTACGGCACCGGGTACCGCATACGCGCACCACCGCACAACACCTGCACGAACAATTACAACTTGCATAAATGGACTCCATTTTGAGAATAAGTAGAGAATAACGACAAGTTCAGCACAGACATTAAAAAAACGAATTGCAAATTGCATCGTTAATCATGAGTGAGCAAGGTGGACCCCTTGCTCACTAGGAGTGGAGGCTTGCCCATTACGACTAGTTAACAAGGGTGATATTCTATTCCATGATATAATAAGTTACCTCGACAGCGCCGCAGCCCTGCTCGAGCGGGTACAGTTGTCGCCACGCGTCCAGCAGGCGCGCCGTGCCGGCGTCCGCGTCGCTCCACTCGCGACCCGTTAGAGTGCCTTCCAGGCCGAACGGAGCCAGGATCACTGGAACAATAACAAGACAAATTTAGCATTATTATAGAACTAAAGAAAATGAGTCAATCAATAACAGCCTTCATTCAGATGGAAATAATATGAACGGATAGGAAAATTGCGGGTTCGATTTTACCGATTTACACGCCAAAAATAGCGGCGACTTTACAGCTTTTGGGCAATCCAATAAAGTTCTCTTCAATTATTGGAAAGTCTCTCTTTTCTTAGACGACAGTGAACATCTTGATTGAGGTAGGTTTTTAACCCAATCCGATACAACTAGATATTTATACAGAGAGAGACAGAGATTGACGAAATAATTTGAGATGTGATCAATCAATAGTCCCACCGAATCCTACTCAAGCTTTCAAATTATTTTATTTTTCATAAACCTATACATGGGCACTTATGTCGACTTCATTCCTGACAAAAGCCTCTTCAAAATAAAAGCCACCATGCCTTACCTTTGGCATCAGCCTGGTTGTCGGGCGAGTTGACCTTGGCGAGTCGCTTGGCCGTGAGCGTGCGCACGGGCGGGTGCTGCCGCACGTCCACAGACGCGCACACAGTGCTCTCGCCGTGCAGAAAGAACGCAAACGAAAACGAAAGGTGCCAGGGACTAGAAGTAATGGAGAAATGGTGAATTAATACAGGGTTTCATAATTATACACATTATATCTCGTTTTCGCCGAAGGGCTAATAAGATGAGGTAAACTTAAAATAACATAATTTTAAGATCAAAAATATTATAATAATACATAACATAAACTCACGCCTTCTTCCCATGAGGGTAGGCAGAAACTATAGAACGCCACTTGCTACGCTCCTTACATACTCCTTTTGCTTCGCCTACGTTCATACATCTGGTCATACACGCACGCCGCCGGTTGCGAGTACTACGCACCTGACCTTTCTGAAGAACATCACCAATTTGGTGACAATATGTCCTTCTAGGGCGTCCCCTCCCGGCGTTTCCACTCACCTCTGCTTTATAAATACCTTTTGTTAGTCGCCTTTCACTCATCCTCTCCACATGACCAAACCATCTGAGCATATTATACTCTTTTCAATCTTTGTCACTACATCTTCTTTTAAACTGCACCGTTGCCTTATCACCTCATTTTTCAGCCTATCATTCATAGTCACGCCAGCCATGCTTCGCAAGGAACGCATATAATAATAAGTAATTATTATTTATAATAGTAATTAAATTATTAAAATTTCTTAAAATTATGTTATTCTACTTTATCATAAACATATCTTCCTGTCCTTTCCCAATTTATTTGGAATTGGCGCAAGCATGACTTTTTCCTCCATACATCGCTATTAGCCGTCATCTCAGTAACTCTCGAGAAAAATATGTGGTAATATACACATAATACAGTTCTTCCTACCGATAAAATACCTCAAGAGTTTGGTAGTATAAAGTGAGTCATTCTCACTTTTCAGGGATCATAAACACGTTATCTTTTGTTTGTACTCAGAACAAACACACGTAAAAATTAGGTCAGCTAAGCGATCGGAAATTACTCCCAACTATCAGACTATTCTGGTCAAAGACTTCCCCTCTATTTCCTTCATTTCTCAATATTCCCCGCAAATGTTATAATTTTAAATTTTCATGAAAATCCATTTATTAAAAAAATCAGCTTTCCCAATAAGTTTTCAAACAATGAAAAAAACTAGAAGCTTCATAGCATGACGGTTCTAAGTTCGCGGTGCAAGGCAGTGCGGCGCCCGGAATACCGCAAGGTGCGGCTTCAATATAGTATAGACGCGATGCCGCCCGTATCTCGCAGCGACGGCATCTTCAAATCAAATTGCAATCGATCGGTATACATTGACATTATTGCTGCGGAGAACCGATGGTGTTGCTACCCTACTTTTTTATACTTTCAGTTATGATTTTGACTTGCATAGTAACAAAACATTGTATTCATGTAATCTATACGAGGATAATACGTTGTTACAGCCTATGTCATTTTCAGTTCCTAATTTATTTATTTTGATTAGGGAAAACAAACAGTAGTATATTAAAAATAACCGAAAATAACTAAACATTTAACATAACAAATATACTACCCACTACATTTTCCACAGCTTACAACTTAAATATTTACAAACTGATGGCAAACGTTAACTGTAGTTAGAGCAATATAAATTAAATGAACAAGAGAAACTAAAAATTACAAAACAAAACTCTTGTTTATGTATTGTAATGTCCTATAATAATAATAATTTGCTAAAGCATACGGTGTACGGATGTACTGCTGATCCATTCACAATTTTAACTATATTATTTTTTTAAGTATTAGGGTTAAGAAATAGCATGTTGTTTACACTAAATCGCTTATTATTATTAATAACTAGGTAGT
Organism: Tiliacea aurago; assembly: GCA_948098905.1. Lineage (NCBI taxonomy): Eukaryota > Metazoa > Arthropoda > Insecta > Lepidoptera > Noctuidae > Tiliacea > Tiliacea aurago. Next base: position 25,403,409 of record OX402585.1, read on the forward strand.
ATTTTATCAGTCTTTTCTATCAATGCATTCTATATACCTTGAGGATAATCAGTGGATTAGTCAAACACAGGTATCAGGTATCAACGTAAGAAAACACTAGTCATCCTGGGCATCGAACCCAAGTCAACACAGTAACTTCCAGCCATTTTTCATGATGTTTTATGGTTTCCATAGCCCAAGTTTTAATAAGAATCAAAGACTTTAGAAAAGTATTTTAAAAGTAAAATGTTAGAAGGTGAACGAAGTTATGCCCTGGTGTCTTGTCGAGCAGAACACAGAGATCTTCTTTTTAATCTAGGAAGTGAGACCTGCGTTGCCACGGCTCATTTGAAAACAATCTATTGAGAAAATTGCCTTCAATATGAACTTCCATACTTTTTACTTTACCCGAACTGGGGATCGAACCCAGGACTTTATACTCGGAAGTCGCGCTTGCAACCCCTAGACCAACGAGGCAGTCAAGGATTAACATGTATTTGGCTTATCATAGCATGACACAGTTGACAAGGTCAATGTTCTACATTATGGCGGAATTTTGTAATTGATAAATGATTTTTATTTCTGTAAGTAGGTTTGTACAAACACTTTTACACGTCAATCATATTTTAAAAACTAGATGAGGTCGGCGTTTCCTATCTGACTACTCTGAGAAGAAAGGCCGAAACAAACGCAGAGGTCACAGTCTCTTTTAAAGTCCAGACTTAATCTTGGTCAGATCATGTGAAGGCCATGCAGATTGGTGTCTGAAATGTCTTTTGAGGAAAGAACCACACAGATTGAGTGGACCTGACCAGTCAGTGCACGCATTTGTCAGTAATTGACTTTGCGTGTGTGATTTAGGATTGTGTGACGTCAATGGTACAGTGGCGCCATTATTGATATTTGTATGGTGATATACTGCGTAGTAGCCATTTAAATATTGTTTTAATACTAACGGGAAAATAATGGTACTTTCGTAATTTTACTGATTATCGACCACTTTGAACAAATGGTCGTGAACTCGACATCGGAAGATGTAAGTATTGGGTTAGGGTTTTTCCTTTAATCGCTTTTAATGACATAGATTGAAACCGACTGATCGTTGAGTTGCTGCCGAGAAATTCTACGAACTGTAATTCTGTATTCCCAAGAATTATTTTATAACAGTATCTTTATACCAAAAAAATCCAATCAGCGCACAATTAAAATCTTGGAGTTACAATCAACATCTAGTAATTAGCTAACATGTAACGCGCACACGCAAAAGACAAGCGTGTCATATCGTAACTTCGACTTTCACTATCAGAAACTGTTCAATAGTGAAATTAATTCTTATCGCGTTAACAATAAGGTTTGTTATCCATTACCTCTTGCCGACTTCTTCTTCGTCGCCGTCGTAAGGCTGGACGAACCATTTGCCAAGTCTCACGAAGTCTCGAGATAGAAGACATCTGTAAATTAAAAAGTTATAATTAATATGTGTCGATTATGTCAATGTTAGGCGTCAAACATTTTATTTACGTGGGAACTTCGTCTGTGTACAGACGGTTAATTAAAATATTGTTTTTATTAACTCGTCTTGGATCAACTAAAGATTGGATAAGTTTACAGTATACAGCATTATCAGCCTATAATGTGGCCACTGCTAGGACACAGGCCTCCTCTCTGTGAGAGGGAGCGGGCCATAATCGACCACGTGGACCCATTGCGGGTTGGTGGATGTATGTATGTCTTCGAATTTTTGGTTCTAGGACATGCCGGCTTCCTCAAGATGTTTTCCTTTACCGTTTTGAGAGCAGTGGTGATGAAAATAATTTACATTAAGCAACAGCACTGGTGGCCCAGTGGTAACGGCCGGCGACTTATTAGTTGTAGGTCGTGGGTTCGAAACCCAAGCAGACACTTTACTACAGTACAGTATACGTAAAATATCATTGTATATTAAATTTCTCAGTAGCAGTCCGGAGCCTGGATGTGTGCCCGGATGATAGCAATAGGCTCGTCCTTTATTGCACGGGACTTTAACATAAGTGGCGAAATGTGGTCGTACGATAGGTGCACCTCTAGCTAACCCTTCGGGGTAAACAAGCGTGATATTATGGTGATGTCATTGTATACAGGGTCAAATTAAATTAGCTAGCGAAACTCCACAGACGTGATGGGTATCGATATCTAAACGCGACAAAATAAAATAAAAAAGATTAAAAAAAATGGGATCGAAGAAGCGCTGTTAATGTTGTTACTTAAAGTATGAGTTGATAAAATCCGTTTTCTTTTGTTTTATCATGTTTAGATATCTGTACCCATCACGTCTGTGAAGAAATACACGAAAAAAAAAAACTGATTTTTAAAGTGACTATAAAAACAGCGGTTAAGACCTAAAAAAAACTCATATAATTAATTTATTTTTGCTTCATCATGTTTAGATATCGATACCCATCACGTCTGCGGAGTTTCTCTAGCTAATTTAATTTGACCCTGTATTTATGATAGTAAATGTAAAACTTTCAGACACATTTCGCCGTTTTATAAAAACCTTGTTTAAAATCCCATGAAAAAAGGAATCTCGTCTTCAGTTAACGAGGGACGATAATATTGAGAAGTAAGAGCCAACATTAGCTATACAATTTCACAACTCAGCAACTTAGAACATGAGATCTGGTAACATTGCCGGTTTACGACTGTATCACGTTTCTTTTATTGGCATACCGTTTGAACGATAAAATGAGGGGAGGCGCCGCAAGAAGTCTTATGTTTGATACAAATTGAGCTGTTTTAGAACAAATGTACCTAGGTATGTTGCTCTTTATGATATGGCTATCTTGAGTGTCTCTGGATGTAATGTCTGTTACAAAAGCATCTGATGTAAATGCACACAAATGGATCAGAAAACGTTCCTGTGGATGCCCTATTTGTAGTGTCACTTACAAATTGAGTGCTTTAAACACGAAATTCGAATTTGAAATCATCGTAACATTGTTTTATTAGGGCCTAGACAAAGTAACATTCGTATTCGATTAGCGATAACGCTAGTAGATAAGCCACAAAATGTATGGGGTTGACATAAGCTATCGACATGTCACGTGATCATAGGTCAACGAATAGAACTTAGCTAGACACTGTTATCATCATTAGAGTCCATGAAAGGAATCGACAGCGTTGAACGATAACTTCTATAGAGATGCGTAGCCAAGTGGCACTTTTTGACAAGCGTTATCGCTAGTTTTCGATTCGTATGGGGGAATTCGAATCGAAAACTAGCGATAACGCTTGTCAAAAAGTGAAATAACGATAGCGATTGTAGAAATAGAATCGCTCCGAAGCGAATGCCATTTGTCTAGGCCCTCAGGTTAATTTTATAATATTGTATATACCAAAAATTTAAAGTGAAGGCACGGGAATATATTCGTAAGAGGTTCGCAGAATCATCCCAGCGTTGATTCGTTTTCTCCTCCACCAATCGTTATTTCTCCTGAAACTTTTTATTTTGTTTCGAAGTATGTATGTATTATATCTGTATCTATGTTCGAGTTCTCTATCCCCTATGTTGCACCTATCATGTTTTATCTCTGCGTCACCCTAAGGTTGACTGGTAGAAAATGCCTCAGGCATTACGTCCGCCTTTGTACAGTATTTTTTTTACTTGTGCATAAAGTATTATTAAATAAAATAAAAAAAACTTGGAAAAGTGGTGAGATATACATTTGAAACCTTCTAAATACAGATGTGTTACTAATTCCGTTTAGTAATTGATTGGGTAACAATTTAACCTGAACAGGGTGTGTTTATCTTTCATCAGATACTTTTGGAGCAGGCCATAGATAGCGCGAACAGACGATGAATCATTTAAGTTTTCCACAAGCATTTTACTTGTTTATTTTCTCTCATAAGCTCCGCAAACCGTATCGAAATGTAACTGCAACAAAGCTTAAACAAAGCCGTCTACATAGCCACAGCAATGCATTTCCATAGAACATCGCATGGTTTCCAAACTACACGTATTACAAGACGGTATAGAGGCGCGGGCGTGTCGTAACTCTGCTCGGCTATCGATTATATTACCATAGCGAATATTATTGTGTCACCGCGAACGATCGAACTGTGGACTACTGAGTCCACGCGTGAAACTGACGACTAAGCAGCACTTGTCGACTGAGCACTACTTGTTGACTTGGAGTGTGAATGTACTTGTGATAAATAATGTGATACATAGATGCAGTTTTTAATTAAGAGACATTTGTAAAACTGAGTAATTGTTAATAAAGTTAAAGCAAACTTTGTACACTTGATTTTATAACATACTAGTAGCGCCCCGCGGTTTCACCCGCATAAGTCTTGATCCCGTGGGAATATCGGGATAAAAAGTAGCCTTTATGTTAATCCAGGGTGTCAGCTACTTCCATACAAAATTTTATCAAAATCGGTCCAGCCGTTTGAGCGTGAAGAAGTAACAAACATCCATCCATCCATACTTACAAACTTTCGCGTTTATAATATTAGTAGGAGTAGGATTTTTTTGTTGGTGCAGAGGATTTATAGAAAATATTTTGTGCCAGTTAACCTAAAGAACTGTTTCACTTACTGGTACGTATGAGGGCTACTATTTTTTTTTTATTGCAGCTTCTTTGCTACTTACTAATTGTTTCAATTAACTTTAAACGGGCTTTCCAGATTTTAGGACAGTACTTCTACAATTTAAATGGAGTATGGCGCCGACAGTTTTTGGGATTGAATAGTCTGTCTAAAGTGTCTAAACTTTTTATCTTTAGGCGCTTTTTGTCAAACTAAGAAAAACTTTTAAGAATGTTAAACTGTCAAATTGGTGAAGTCTAAACCTGTCCTGAAGTTTCATTACAGCTTAAGTTTACAGAACAATTTTCTTACACAAAATCGGGCTTATGAGTACTGGTCTGAAGCAAACAAAAACATGCTTCAACACATCAAAGAGATTCTGTACAACAGATTTTCCGTACAGTTTGAAAACAAATATTGATTTTCCAAGTGCAATGAGTAGTGTATAAAAATGGGTGCACAGATACTGTAGTAGTTTGTCGATAGTTTATTTCGAGCGATGCCCCTGTCTATCTTTAAATGTACGCACTCCACTGTATCTAATACAGTTTACTTGTAAACATTACTCTTTCTAGTAACTCACGGGTACTCAGACTGCAAGTTTTCTACACTTTTTATAAATATGGCACATGACACGAGTTTTAGAACGTAATACACATATAAAGTCACGCCTTCTTCCCATGGGGGTAGGCATAAACTGCAGAACGCCACCTGCTACGATGCTTACATTACATACTCCTTTTGCTTCGTTTACGTTCATACATCGAACATAACGTACAGTTGAGAACCAGCGACAGTCACTTGTTGTCCGGCATTATGCTGCACTGGGCCTATTTGACACAGCTTTGAGGAGCACACTTTTGTTATTTAAGATTTTCTTTGTTTTTTAAACAAAAACTTCTTAAGGCGCGTTAAACGAACTGGCGACGCACATCGCTCTGTGTACTGTACATATACGATCGATCGACTTGTCGATTTATGTGAACACAAATGTAGGGAACAGCTGATATTTTTTTCGCGATTTCAAGGTTGGTCCCATAGAAAAAATTGTTCAAAATGATGAGTACAATGACCCCTTTTCGGGTTTAGTATAAACAAAAACTAATGTTGTATAAGGTGTATCTATGTTATTCCAAAGTTTTAAGTTTATTTTTCTTTCGGCAGTCCCCATGACTGCCTATGTTTTATATTGTGTACATAATTATGATATGTGCCAAATATATTTTCTTTCTTTATTTTTGGATAATGTTCGTCTTTGTAGAGCGTCGGAGTCATCTCGGTCACTCATACCAACATTCATACCGGTATGATGGTCTCTTTGAAAAGTTCAATGTATACTATCGACGCCTGGTTGACTGTACCCCTTTGTCCACGAATTTAATTTAGCATGATAGTACGACGATACATTGTGGTCCGTCGATTAAATTTTCCTTTGTACATGTTTTCTAAAGGATTTCAAATGTTAAATAGAATTCAATTACAAATTGACTGGTCACATTGTTTATCACTGTGTGATTCATATAATTTATGTATTTTGTTAATATTATATGGAATTGTTGTATGCGTAAGCAATATTATAACTTTATCCTTTCGAATTGCCATAACAAATACGTAATAATATAACTTCTCTAATGCTTTATTTAAAAAAGAAATGAGCATGTTACTTGCATTATTTTATTTAATCAAGATTGTGAATTCTATTATACTCTCTACAGTTTGAGAATCAAAGAGGTTGACCGCTCACTCAAGCGCAGCGAGGGCGTTCAGCGCGGACGTACGGCAGCAGTGCAAACTGCCGTCGTAACGGGAGATATTTAGGTGCGCGCGCGCAGGTGTCGCTACACAAGCGTCAAGCACACACAAGGAATGCGTTTGTTACGCTTTGAATATGTATCAAACAGGTGCGAATTTATTTTTCTTCGCGTTTGGTGCTATCTGATAATCGGAGACAATTTAGTACTCGAATAATAGACTCATTAAAATGTATATAAAGTAGATGAGTTAAGCATCAATTGTTCAGTTTTTGCAATTCGTTTATTGCATCGCAACAAAAAGCGAAACGGTTAAGTATCAAACCAGTCAGTTGTAAAAATGCATTTTTACAACGTCAACACTCCAATGTGAGCTTTAGTTGCATTTTATAGCGGAATGAAAATAATATAATTTCTGACCGGTTGGGCGGGAATATTACAAGCTTGTAGAATTAAGCAATTCGATGTTGGCCATTTAGCATATCTGGGGTCTTTGAACCAGTTTCAACGAGATGCCGCCGCAAATGCCGCAAAAAATGCTGCAAACGTTATTTGTGAGTACTTAAACGGCACACAAACCGTAAATAAGAATTCAGGATCCGTTCCGAATGCATTCGCTAGAACGTCGGAGAAATGTAAAAAGACCGAGGATAGAAAGATCGACTTTATCGACCCGATTAATTTTAGCGGTTTTCGAAAGACCATCTCATAAGGATTTAAACCGAATAATCGCCTTTAGATTTAGATATCAATAAATGGATTTGCTTTAACAAAATGGTGATAACATCGCGTGTTAAACAGTAACATACTAAACAGTAAAATGATTTCATTACGCGCCGTTTTAAATCTATAAAAGTTAATTTAAAACACGAGAAGGTGCTTGCGAACAATGGCGAGGACTGTAAAATAGACATAAAAACGTTAACTCAATCGCGGCAGTGTCTTGCAGGCCTAACGTGAAATCTTGGAGGATTTTATTGCACACTTTACTACACTACTACATACTTAAGTAACTACTTACAGTAAAGGCAAGATTTTAATAAGTAATGTTTTTTCATGTTTTGTTTATTAAGTGCTGTAATGTGCAACTTTGAATTCATTTGTAATTCCAGTCGTGTCTTCAACATCGGACCTCTAGTTTTTTTTAATATTTAGAATCTACTTTTTTTTCAAATACGATCAATTTAACTTTACTATACTTATAACCCATTCACAGAACTCACCCCGCCCGCAACTTTTGTATACCGTACAAAAACCATAATAAAAACTGCCGGTATCGTGTTTGGGGTCTAATCGTATAACAGCCGAAGTAACGACTTATAAACGACCCTCAATTCACGGTTGCTACCTTAAAATCGTGAAACTGAACGCGTGTGTATATTGTCGCAGTGTAGGGATCGCATCTCCGGTACACCGCGACGCATTGTTTCTTTGACGCGCCGCCAGCCGCCACGAGGGTCAACGACTCGTCTGGATTTCGTTCATACGCCGAGATTCCGCCGCTCACCGCTCCCGACTCAAGTCGCGTGGTGGCAATACATGGGCCACTTACGTATGTGGTCTTCCATGGAGTGTTTGAATAGTTACTGATGCGTTCGATAGAGCCGATAAAACATCCCAGTTTGAACCAAATCTGCCGCGGACGGGCGTTGAAACTATTGTAACTCAACTGTTTTTATTGCTGCGTGTTTACTGTAATGGTCTGGTTGGTATGTTGCGAATATAGAGAACGTAACAATACTGTCTCTTGAACTATACACTGAAGGTTGGGTGTACTGTAAATCTGTCAAATATCACGGATCATTTTTAATCCGCAAGTCTCCGAGATTGAGATCCAACAAATTACTACATTTTTGTCTAAATCGTGCCTGTCTTTAAAAAATACTCAAGACATACAGCACAACATCTAGCAAAATGTTATTCTTCTAATTGAGTTAGTAAAATATAACATCTTAATTAATAGGACTAAGTAATAGGAGCAATAAGTCAAGTTATATTTCAAACATAATAAATAAATGACTAGTTCGTTTTAAAGTAAACTTAATAGTTTAATGATCTATGACTAGCGGATCTGCTCCACTAAGAAGTCGTCAAAATAATTTAAACTTTTTATGCATTTTACCTTGACAAATCAGCTCAAAAATGTATAAGAATGGTATTAAAGGAATGCTGAATGCTGTACCAAATTTAAATTGTATCGATTATAATTATAATTATGTTAATGACAATTGCTTTACCGACCCTATAGTAACGATAACGAAAAGAAAAGATTAGACAAAGAGACTTACGTTCAAAATAACTTCATATATAAGTTGATTTTTGTGCCCATCAAAAAGAGACTAACATCATTACAAGCCCGATATCGAATTAAGAAACCATAATATCAATAACGGCGGGAATTTAAACAAGTCAGGTCCTACACTGGCGTCTAAAGAAAAAGCGGCAAAAAACGACATTAGAATGCTCCGACCTTCGTCTCGTACGGTTACGACTGCTACTACAAGTGATTCCGATGCGCCTGCGCACACGCATAGCAATTCACAACCATTCGACAAGTTGTCGTATCGAAAATTACTTACCTTGAAGAAAGACCCATCGTCTATTTGATTTAAACTGACAAAACTTAAGTGCTCTGTATTTGTGAACAGCCTTTAGAGGACTCCTTTGATAACATTGATTTATGCTCGATTCGGCACGGAAGCGTATCGAACGATTGTGAATAGCTATGCAGGAGGCTTTCTCTCTAAGTTCGTCAACGATGATACGGGCCCGTCCGAAAGTAATTCGATATTCCAGAGTGAACACTACTCTCGATTAATTAACTTTTTCGGACGGGCACAAAAACATCGGAAAGAAGGACAACAGACTGTCAAATCGTGTTGTCATTAATTCTTAGGTCGGACCCTAAACTAATATTATGTCCGTAAATGATACGGAGTAGGCTACGCCAGTAACTTCGGCCGAAACTACGGAAAACTTGCTTAGGGAGTAGACCTCCAGGTGCGGACCTGGAGGCCAGGTGCAACAGTAAGCCCGAAAGTTGCAATTGAGTAAACAGCCGCTAAAAGACTTCTTACTTTCACGGGCTTAGGACCGTCAAATAAAATAATTTTAATTCTAAACGATTGCTATTTTAAGTTAGTAGGTACTAAATTAGGTTGATCTTGCGATATATTTTTTTTCCTGGGTTCCTTTATTACTGAACCTAGGGTAGGTTCAGTAATAAGGTAAGGTTAAGGTAAGGTAAGGTAAGCTATGGCACGCAGTTACTTTAACAACCTGTATATATAGCTATTTTATAATTCATGTGGATTAGGATACATTTATGCAAATACATAATTATTTATTAACAAGTCTTGAGATTTGTTTCTCGAAATCTATTAATTAATCACTGCGAGGTGTCAGGAGTACTTAGATTTGGCGTTGTCGTCTAAAATCTACTAGTTATTTATCAAGTTTGCATTGCACTAATTAGTACGAGTTTCTGGTTCGCGAACTAATGAGAAGAGGCGAGTAGCAACAGATACGCAAAACAGTTATTAAATTATCAGTTTCGTGTAAATGATATTCTTCGAAACTCTAAAAAACCTTCCGTGGACGCAATATTCACAATAACACAACAATGTATCCATTAGATAAAACAGATACATTTCGCTACCTCGAACTTGCAACTCCTGGCATAGTTTTTATCACAGTAGATAACATGAAACTACTATAGGCATTAGATATACCAGATAGCATAGGTAAATGAGTTTATCAAGCGTCTAATCTATTACTCTTAACAACTTTGGATGTAATACACTTAAAACTTTTAACGAGTCAATTACAATTACAAATTATCAATTAATTATTCATTTAAGTTTTCCAAAGTGAGGAATGCGTGGCCAATAATAAAGGCCCGAGTATTGTTCCTTGCGGAACACCTACCGTACGCACGACTCTGAATACGAAATGTCATTGTGAGCGTACAAGCAGCATACACGGAGCGGTCAATAGGAATGATTTCATAATATATCACGAGCAATTAGCTTGCGAGACGCATTGGAACTAAACGCGCGCGCGACGCTGACTGTGTGACACGCAAATTGTGTACTCGATCGGCAATGATTAACAAATTATTTGTTAGTATTGTTAATGTTAGTACCGTACGGGTTTTTCAAGCACATTTTTGTTGCGAATGCTAATCGCGTAACGACTGAGCCGGCCAATTGGAAAACAGTAAAATCAATACGGACTAAGTAGATTGGATTACGCTTTACACCTACTATTTGAAGACCAATCATATCTTAGTAGATAATATTGATACTCGTTGTTTTGATTAGTTGATGAGCATTATTTAATGTTGTGTTTTATGATTTTACCTTTCAATAAGATTATGAAGAGCCTTGAACAGCAGCGACCGACATTCGTAAGAGAGTCCACTCTCCCAAGATCCTTGGTCACCTTCTGAAAATAAAAGAAAACGGTCGTAAGTTCCGTGAATGGAAAATGGTACATCCTAGAAAAAATTGATCACTAGGATTAAGTCCAGCATCGGATTTCACCTCGCTATCTTAGATGCTCAACCTTGACATTGTCCCAGTCGCTTGTTCTATTGCCATTATTGTATTACTTTAATTATCGAACCCCTTAATTTGAATAAATATTTTCATAAAAACTGAGTAAACATTCAAGGTCGAAATGACAATGAAAATATCCACAATAGCGGAACGTGGAGTTGAGAAGCGATAAAATCGGGTTGTTGCAATGTGGTAAGTAAAGCTAGAAATAGCTGTCGTTGCATTCGCAATCGGAAGATAAACTCGGCCTATCACCGACGCGACGTTAGATGCGAAAACAAAACGGCGCGGGCGACGTTGCCGCTCCGTCGCCATAACGCCGTCCTTGTCTAGCTAGGAGGCGGGGCGGGGGCGACCCATGTGACGTCAGCGGCCGCTCAGCGCACGTGCTTGTGTTTGTACCGCGCACCGCACACGACACACATGCGAGCGTTGCTTAGCGCCCGCTACCTATTTAATTGACATAGAATTTTATAACCAAAATATTATTATAATGAAGGATAAGTACAAATGGAGTATCTCAGTTCCATTAACGTACACATTCAATCAACGAAATCCATAAAAAAAAACCATGAATGAAGCAGACAGTATGCTATAGATGAAACTGAACAAAACTGTAAAGTTAATGAGTTATTACTGCGGGTTATCGTTCACGTACCCGGCATGCGGCAGTAGCTTGATGCCGTGATATATTGATAGTATACAACTGAGAAGTTTTACTAACGTTTTTTGGCGTTAGTTGCCGTTTTACTGGAGCGTTTCCAAGCGTTCAGCCTTGACTTTCGTGCTCCAGGTGAACTAGTTAATTAGGACAATAATGGTTATATTAATTAGTAGTAGGTAGCACCTGCTTATCGGATTTTAGAGTATTTAGGTTTTATCAACGACAATATGGAACACATTTCAAATGAGTCCGACTAAGAAAATTTTATTTTGCTACCACATTAGCATCCACAGAGAGTACCGCTATTAATCTTATCATTTTGTAGTTGTTGCTTTTAAGAGCGTTTACACCTTACAGCATTTCATACAAACTTTCAAGCCCTTGTTTTTCGAAATGTCCAAACCGGTGTTAATGAAACTTCATACGCATACGCAGGATACAAAGGTCTAAAAAATTAGTTAAGAACATTTCCGAAAAATAGTGTTACAGCCAAATTAGACCGATTTTAATTTTTCCATAGAAACAGAGATTTCCAGTTATCTGTTTTTAAATAAGACACTTCGAAACACTTCGGTTCAGTAATTTCGAAAAACAAGGGCTTGAAAGTTTGTATGAAATGCCGTAAGGTGTAAACGCTCTTAATGACTGATTGAAAACTAGTCTGGTAATTAAAGTGGCTAGTCAAGGGCATCCAGTGGCACGGCTAGGCAGTAACCTGGCCGTAACAAATGAAGGTGTCATCTTTGATTCGTTGGATTTTATTGGGATTGGTACGACTGGCGAGGCCTTCTCAGGTTAACCTCGCTCGGTTGTCGTTTATAAATATTTTCCGTCCGTTAAACCAAAGTAACTTGCTTCTAAATCCATTAGTTTTAATTATGTGAATAATTTAATTCAACAACTTCTTAGTACAGGATCGGTAGGGCGTAGATTTAGTGATAGGTGCGGTAATTAACCAGGTACCTCTAGTATGTATGTTGGTGCTAATCGTACAGGCACTGCAATTATTATTGAGCCGGTCGGTTCGGCACCATCGACTCCATCTCCCAAGGCCGTTAACGCAACAAACGGTACGATTACTGTATATGAATACCGATATACTCGAATACCAGAGCAAGTCACGACTCAAGCCGCACCGTGGTACCATCGCCATTGAGGTCCACCAAGGATTTCAGCGTCGATCGATGGGGTTTTAAGCAACAAAGTTTTATTTTTCTCCATACGAGGTTTATGCCGTTATTGTTACGTTTGACAGGTTTCCTTGGGCGAAATATGATTACGTGATTTCGCAACAAGTGATTTCGAACTCACCGCTCTTATTTTAATGAATTTGTATAGTTTTCCGAAACAGTTATATTATACTCCCCCTTCACTAAACCCCAAAGCCTTCCAAAAGTTTGTTACATAATATTGTTGTTGAACTTTTTTGCAGTGCTAATTTGTGGCACAGTTAGCCTCGTTTACGTTATTTATTAATGTTTGGACCAGAATAGTCTAGGTCTTGTTTGTTTGCTGTGTGAGTGCATTTGTTTGACTGCAATAACTAAGATAGTTTAAGGTTCAAGGTCGCATATTTTGTCGCGGTGTAACGGCGGTGGTTGGCACTACCTTGCGCCGGGATCGATAGCGGGCAGACGACGCGCGCCGCCCTCCGCCGCGCTACCCGCCTCCACACCAATGTGAGCGCAGTAATCGCCATACGATTATCACTATTGTTGCCTAAGTACTATTTGTTTGCTGCCGCGTTGCGGTTAATGTCGGCGATAACACGCTGATAACAGATGAGACTAACATTGAATGCGAATTGATAAACGAAGCTTGCTTGCTTGTGGAGCATTTGTCATTGTACGTGCTTACGAAACGATTGTCAGAGATGCAATAATATAGTGGGTAGGTAGGGTAAATTGAGCGTGTCGCAGGCAATAAATACGGTATTTAACGATCGGTTGGTAGTCAGTAGACAGTAGAGCGGGAAGATTTATCTGCGTCGGTGACAGCGCAACAACATTATCGTTCGGCACGTGGGCCGCGGCCGGAGTGCGGAGTGCGCTCTGCGGTGCACTCGGCGTCTCTCTCGCACCGCAATGTTTGGGACAATCTCCGTGTCGCGTCGCTGTGTTATAAGATCACACTTTCGCAACATCACACTGACTGCTTTAAATTTGCGCCACTGCGTAAAGTCACCCAATTATCTGGTCTTTTCGAAGCTGTTGGCATCTGTTGTTAAGTGGACTACAATAATGTTCAGTTGAAGTATTGAGTTTTACACTATGGGAATTCAAATAATAATAATAATTAGTTCTAGATAACAATGGAAACAATTTTAAACCTTGGCAACTCTGTGCACGAGTACACATCCTTAAGCAGCCTGTACGATTAGCTTGTAAGACATAAGCTTCGTGTTCGTGCATGTAAAACACGGAGTAGGTGCATTGCACGACTATTTACTACGTCTTCAGCTCTGACAGGTGTAAAGTAATGCTTTTCTTGATTTATTTTATTGATGTACTTACATGTAAGGGAGTTTGGCTGATTGTAACATTCTATTCAATGATAAATCAACACCTTTAGTAAGAACTTCTACTCAAAATGTAAAATTAGAGATTAACTTTACTGGATATGATTAGGATACCTTAATCGAGAATGGAAACAGAACGAAAAAGTAAAAAAAGAATTTCAAAAAACTGCAGCGACAGGCGGCGAAAAATAGTAAACAATCAGTGACAGCTACATGTATACATGGCGGGCGCGGGGCGGTGCGACATGGCAACGTCGCGTTCAAATCCGCGCGCTTTGTTTACAACCACCGGCGGGCGAGGCTAACCACTGCGGTAACATTCGCCTCGATACGCCGAGCATTGGAGCCGCGCCGCCACAACCACGCACCCACCAGCCACATCTAGATATGTGCGGGTTAACATCGCCGAACCGGTTGTTACACCATCTAATCGAAGGATATCTAGGTAGCTCTGCGTTTCAGAAAGAAACAATCGAGAAAGGTTACAAAAGTCTTGTTAAAAGGGCGGGCGGTCGGTGGATTGAATAGGCGGATACGGGCATTTAACCCGGTTCGGCGCCCGCCTGATAATGTAATTCAAGATCGTATCGAGCGCGTGGAAATCTGTCAATTCGCGCGCACCCTCTGCGGCAGCGGGTCGGGCTCGGTCCCACCCATGCTGAGCTGGTGTTGTTGTCTCGGTCGCGCACACCCACGTGCGCGCGTGACGTCAGTAGCGCGTTGCCCCGTCGACGTCACGGACCGCCCGCCACTCGGGAGCCCTATCAACCCTACCCTCGACTGAGCAGATTCGCATTGCTGAACTATAATTATTGTATCGAGCTATCGTTGATGCGGGCATTGGTTTGTTGACTTTAGACGTCGTGCGATACTCTGATCATATTAATTTAAATCTGAGATTAGATAGAGCACTTCTGCGAACAATAAAAGCGGGAAATCGGAGGATAGTTTGCAATAGTATTGTGAAGATCAACGCCCACGCCTTAGTGCCAATTTCACCAATGAAACTGAACGCGATCAGCACATAAATTAAGTTTAAGATCTGTCAGTGTCATTATTTTCTTTGGAATATTCACACTGACAGCTCTCGAACTCAGCTTAGATGACGTGCAGTTGCATTGGTGAAATTCGCCCTTAGACTTCAGATAGAAGAAATAACAAACAAATAGAACACAAATAGTCGCTAGCCCGATAAAGATGTTCGTTGCAGTTAACATCGTCAAGGTTGCCAGTAGATCCGTAGTTGTACAAGCGGGGCGGATCTCGGCATCTGCGCGGAGCCGGCGACTCGCAGCTGCACGGCACGGCCCACCCTCGCGCTTTTGTTTCTACTCGACACACCACTTGATGGCTAATGGTTGTATCAGGACTGGTAACGATGCGACTCAGACGTGTGGGGAGGATTGGGGGCATCGTTTGAAACAATATTTACAGGTTATAAATAGTTCTGGATTTATTGACTGTTTTATGTATACATTTGATAACAAAATAGTATATGATACAGAAAAAACATTGGCAGTAAGATACGGAAAAGAATGAGCCAAGAGTCTATGCAAGTTTTTGAAATTCTGATTATGTTCGCTTTCGACAACAATCTTGCTTGATGATAACAACCGGATAATAAGATATTCTTCTCGGTGCAATTCCATCGTCATGTGTTGCCCACAGCCCAGGTGAGATGAAATCCGAGTAACAAATATGCAGACAGACTTTCGCATTTATAATGAGCCGCG
The DNA here is from genome assembly GCA_948098905.1 of Tiliacea aurago. Classification (NCBI taxonomy): domain Eukaryota; kingdom Metazoa; phylum Arthropoda; class Insecta; order Lepidoptera; family Noctuidae; genus Tiliacea; species Tiliacea aurago. The sequence continues at coordinate 25,419,185 of OX402585.1, forward strand.
CGCTGCAAATAAAGAATAAAAAACCGATTGAATGATTTGAAATACAATAGTATAGAATCACGAATACATCATGGCAGTGGCGTTTGTCGCAATCTACAATGGAGAACGCGCAATACTGTTATGGTGTCAGACATGACTTAAGTGAGACGAATCGATAATAACGGTATGGAGCGAAGACATTGGCCGTATTTGTGTTTGAAATTGGAAAATTATTATGCGACCGATAGAGAGAGCCACCGATCGATACGCAGCTAGCGGGCGGTGCGCACGCGCATCAATAAATAGCCCGATCCGGAGCGCGCCCATCGATACACGTCACGAGCATTTTATTAATAAAACGCCGAACAACGCGCGAACGCACCGAACGTTCAACAACCCCGCGCCGGCGGCGGCTTCTTACGCGCACTCTTTACATAGTTACATCACATACAACCATCTGACTCTGACCTGCTCCACATTCACAATTGTTCAACGTTGCGCTAAAATCACACTCTACTCCAACATTTAAAGCGCATATACGTCGACGAAGATCACCTAAAACGAATGTAGAACTTTCCGTCTGGTGACAGTACCACCGTTATGTATGAACTATGACAATGTTGCGTCTTCAACTCGGCAAGGAAGCTGCGATTCCCACGGCCTCGAAGCAAGCCCACGCAGATTGCAAAACTTGCGTACATCGACGATATTGTTATAAGTGTGCAACATTTGATTCGATTCGAGCACTCAATGGTTGAGATTTTGAGATGCGTTACGGGTTGCGGTGGTTGTTATTATTGAAACAGAAACGGTAAAGCACAACGGATTGTCGGATTGCTTGTTTAAAGTATGCTACTTGATTGAGTGAACATTGTTCACATTTGTGCTGTCACTATTAAATAATGATGTTAACTGCTTCTCTTCTGAGAAACAGAAAAATACGTTTGCCATGATTACAATCAAAATGTTATGGTGTTAGAAAGTGCGGTGATGGCGTTTCAGTCGAGTACTGAGTACTCGAGTCGATTCCGACAATAACCGCGATGGCATCGACAGCGCGCGCGCATTCAACCCACGCAACCCTAACTAATAATGAATAAACCTAACGGACCGTACCCACACTCTGCCGATTTAAGGATGCGAACGCGAAAAGAGTGTCCCGCCCGCGATATCGCGCCAGTCTGCACGAGCCTTTATTTGACCAAGCGAAACGGTATGGTAATTTTAGGGCGAAAGCGAAACTTCCCTGTCCTTGTTGTTAACGTTACGTGTAGACAATTAAATGGAACAATTACACCAGCACCAATGTTATACTTGTACTATGTTACGTACGCACTACGCACCGACGAACGGAAGAAACCAACCTTATCTACCACACTACCTCATTACTGACAGATCATCCGCGATGAGATAATGTTTGTTAGCGAGAACAATTTCGAATGTATTACACAAGATATCATGGACAATATTATAGGTTTATACATATGAAAAATAAATAATAACAGAAAAACATTTGCTAAAGAGCATGCGTGAAAATTGCCGACAAAAAACCCGAAAGAAACTTCATTACTAAAAGATTGATAACAGACAGAAAGTAGTCTAGACAATCGTGCAAGATTCGCCGATCTAAAACCCTTATTTGTGGAGGGCATACCATGGACATCAAACAGGCGTACGGCGGGTCAACGACTGCGCCCCTACCACCGCTGCTCGAGGTGAAATAATTCATCTAGTCCATTCGCTTCGTCGCGGGGCACCATCGGAACAGTCTGATATGGTGACCGTCACACACTGACGACATTACATGCATTCCCACACAAATAGATCATGGATAATGGCATTGCGGAAAGGCTAAACTTTATAGACCATACCTATCAACATTGGAATCGTGTAATTAAATTGTTAGATCTCGTAACTTTGAGGACAAAACACTTTCCATTCGAAAATTTACTCGGATGTCCAGTCTTCAAATAGGAGAATAATAAAATATAAAAAGTAACCGAAACCTGTTTAAGCACGTCGGCGTCGTCGGTTGAAATTTAAAACAGTAGAGTTCAGTGACAGGCGGACAACACGTAAACGGCCATCAACAGGCCCATTGTCAGGAATTCGGGCGACGAGCTGGCGCACGCGCACGGTACATTTATTATCGGCCAATTACATTGGGCCTGGAAAACGAAATGTATTCGCTAAAAGCTCTCCACTCTCCAGGTTCTAAAAGAGAACAATAAATATAAAGGATATGCAAAATGATCTAAGCATACAAAATCCGTGAAGCGGTGCAATAAAACCAGCTCCCGAGTAGTCCTTGAACATCTGTCTACATAACGCGTTACACGTACAGGACATGTGCAGCAAGGATCAGGTGTCGCGCCGCACTGACCGTGGGCAAACCCTGCCGGACGGGTTGTGAGCCGGTCGCCTGACCCGTCTGCCGATATGAGAAAGTAAAAACTCAAATAATTCGATACATCAAATGGTACCGATAATGTACGTAAAAAGTATACGCCAATTACGAAGGATTTAAAGATCCCGATCAGAGGAATTGACGGCCAGCATCGAAAAAGAGAAGGACGACAACGATGAGACAATTAGAATTAAAGTGAACAATGTTGCATGAACAAAAAGATCTAGAGTGAGGCTCGTTACGGATAACGAGGCGTCCTCCGAGGCGAAGGCGAAAAGAAACGATTTAATTGCGTCCACAATTAGCCTACAAAACAACCTGTTGCGTTCGCATTACTGAAGCGTTTAAATAAGAGAAACAAGTGGTAATACATTCTGACAACTAGATACGATTTATATCAATGCTGACGTTGCATAACGTTTGATTGGCATATTACCACCTTCTCTTTACATTTGGGCGTGGCTCTAATAAGGGGTGTTCAAAGAGGAAATTCATGATAGGTGGTGCGTGAATTGGCGTCGGATTAAGACAAAGCACGTGCCCCGGGTGGCATTAAGCCGTGGCAGGCTAGCGTGCATTAATCGGCTAATTAGCCGCCTCTCGCTACTCTGCTGTTACGGCGTCTAGACGTATTACGGCTTTGTTGCCAACTTGACGCATGAAGAGGGACTTGATTAATGGAGCTTTAAGAATAATTGTTTACGTGGTTTAGTAAGTCCCGTTACTAAATACTAAAACAAAGTTATTTTGATAAAATTATTTTTCATTCATCAACGTAGTCTCTTTCAACTGCGATACAGTCTTTTCTAACTATTCTATTCCATGTGTGTAGAACGATTTATCTTGACTTCAAAATAAGCCTCCGTTGATGCGATTACTTGCAAACAGCCAGTAATCACTGGGGGCCAGATCTGGAGAATAAGGTGGATGGGGAAGTAATTCGAAGCCCAATTCCTAGTGTGGCCATCGTTATCATGGACTTGTGACACGACGCATTGTCCTGATAAAAGATGACTTTGTTTTTCTTCATTTGCCGTTTTTCCGCAACTTCGTACTTTAATCGCTCCAATAATCTCATGTTATATTCGCTAAGTATATATATCAAGGTAGTCGATGAAGAGTATTCCATGCGCATCCCAAAATATAGAGGCCATAACCTTGCCGGCAGATTTTTGTGTCTTGGGCCGCTGTCCACTCTGCTGAACGTCGATTGGATTCCGGAGTGAAATGGTGAATCCATATTTCATCCACTGTCACACACCGACGTAAAAAATCCTTTTTATTTCTATTAAACAGTGCCAAACAGCGCTCTGAATCATTAATACGTTGTTGGCTTTGAGCAATTGTTAGCAATCGCGGCACCCATTTGGAAAAAAGCTTTTTCATGGCCAATTTTTAATGTAAAATAGTGAAAATACTACCAGTTGAACTCTTCACTATCTCAGCTATCCCGCGCACTTTTACCTTCACTATTTTCAGGACTTGGTTGATGTTCGGTTGACTCACTGCTTCATTCGGACGACCATACCGTTCAGCATCATTTGTGCCCACACGATGGCGTTTGAAATCGGCATACCACCGACAAATAGTTGGTTTAGAACTTTAAGACGGAACGGATTCCGGATACTCGTAACACTTTGTAATTCACTGTTGAACGGTGGTTTATCCCATTAAAAAATATGTTTTATCAACACACGAAACACGTTTTATTTGCCATTGTTTTCGGAATTACAAAAGTATCGTCACTTGTATGTATATAATCTCAATATTTTATTATTCGATTAGCAACGAAAAAATTTACACTTTTTATTAAAAGAGTTTTTTATATGCGCTATCTCACAAATTAGTCTCGGGACTTATTGAACGATGTTACACAGTTGTCCCTGAAATAAGGAACTTTGCACAAATCTTAAATTAGGCCATCATCAAAGATAAAGAATGGGAGCTAATCTTTCAATGAAGTCTGGATTCAGATGCATCACAAACAATAACAAATTAATATTTCTAACCATAACAACGGAGTATAGAATCGGACTGCTATGTAGAAAGTTTCAAAGGATAGCACTAAACTAAAAGTGGAGTTCGTATTGGCCTACTCAATGAACTTGGGAAATTTTAGTAGACGTTGGCTCTAGGCCAAGAAAACATGATGGTTACGAGGGAAGATGGCAGATGGCGCGTGTGATGGCCTGTGCGACACGGGCCTGCCATAAAGGCTATGTAATCATTGATATATCAGTTAGGCTGTCTCCATCGTTTGATCGAGTCGGTGCCGCAGTTTCGGCTGTTAGTTTAACGTTTGTTTGAAAGCTTACGGGCTTTTATTGAGTACAGGGTCGAGGCCAAGTCGATCTTTTGGTATTTTCAGTAAGTAACTACAAAACATGGCAGATACAACACAAGATATTTTTATTTTACTGAACTTGAAAACTACAATAATGGCCAATCGGTGTTTTGATAAGCTCCCGGAAAACCTGACTTGTCAGACTTTACTTCTGCTGGGACCATTTTGTTAATATCTCAAAAATATCATGTAGATGTTGGGAAACTACGCAGTAGCCAAAACCGCTCGGCAAGACCCTCGCAAGAGGACTTTATTGGTGGTTTTTCTCAAGGTAAGGTTTGACGTAATCCAAAGATGAATATCAATAACCGTGTGGCTGCGGGGTGGTACACAAATCGGTGTGTTGTGTGCGGGCGGTATTGATCAGCGTGCGGCCGGCGCGCTAGCGGGCAGGCCGGGCGGGAAGCGCGCGCCGGTACGTGCGACGTGCACTTATCGCCGTCTTCACACCTAATTTATCGCGTGTCGCCATCGAACCGCTGTTTGTATACACTGTACATATTTTTGTGTTATTATGCGATGATGTATCAGTTTATGAGGAGGAGGAGGCTGTGGAGCCTCAACAAATTCAATTCACTCTCGATTACAGCCATTCAAGTAAAATGGCTGTAATCGAGAGTGAATTGAATTTGTTGTTTTATCGTGAATCTTATTAAAATAAATTTAATATGTATAAGATTCTAATCTGACTCATAGAAAGTGCTTGTTGTTGTGAAGAGGCTTAGTAGGTAGTATCTAGGGTTAGGTTAGGTTAAAAAAAAATTGGCACAACGACTGCCCCATTGTCCTAAAAGCAAGTTTACGTAGCACGACTGGGACAAATCTACGTTTAATGCGTCGCCTGAAAGTCTTATTCTACAAATACAGACGGGATTAACATTTTGTGTTCACATCCTTTCATTCTGATGAATTTATCGATGCCATCAGAATGTAATTATGTAACTGCACTGGAGTGAGAGGGTGGGGCAGTAGTACTAGCTCAATAGTTAAGACATTAATAGGTCAGCCGGAATACTGTTACCGAATATTAAAATATTCAGCGGCACGTAGCGGATACACGAGTCATATTTTCACACAAGTGCGTGATACAACTATTTGTGTTGCTACGGTTCCGTGAAGGTCGCTGGACACGTGGTAGTCACGTAAATTAGACGGGTGCGTGGGGGCGCGCGGCTCGCGGGGGTTAGAACCGACCAATAGGCGGACAGCGGATGGGATCGATAGAAGGCCGCGCCCGCGCTCGCGTCCGCGCTCGCGACCGCGGGCACCCTGTGATTGATCCAAAGCCGCCCGCTTCGCAACGCAACCTTTGTCCTCGGACTATTCAAGGGTTTCGGCAAGGCTACTGGCTACGACGATGACACGGTAAACGACCGGGATGCAGTTACGTGAAGCAAGGGAAAAGATTTTATGATGCTTACTTAACCAATTGTTTTGGAAATAAAAAGGTGTTTTATAAACCTTGGGTCCTCTGGATCCACGAAGATATTATTGTTATTGACGCAACTAAACAAACTCGTTACCCTGACTGGTCAACAATAGTTGGTCAAGACAACGTTTCTAAACAAATAAAAGCGACCACATTCCTATTTTCGGAAAACATATCTATAATAATATTATAAAGCTGAAGAGTTTGTTTGGTTGAACGCGCTAATCTCAGGAACTACTGGTTCGAATTGAAAAAATATTTTTTTGGTGGATAGTCCATTTATCGAGGAAGGCTATGGTCATACCAAGAGGAGCGGAGCATCAATGAAAAATGTTGCAAAACGGGGAAAAGAAATCCTTTTGAGAGCTTCCGATGATTAAAATTTTCGCAAAAATCATGTACTTATGGCGGAATTGTTTCCCTTTAAAAGTTCTAAAACCCGCGACAGGATATGTCTATCTTATAAGGGTGACTCACTTTAACATTTTTATGGTAATCAAAGGAGACGTTTCATTTTTGCAAAGGACTCCGGCCATAACATGTACGCTTTAGAAAACCTGGGAAACGATCCCCGGAATACAATAAAGAATGTATTTTTTCATAATAACCAATATTTTTTAGGCACTAAATAAAAACTGAAAATGCTTGACGTTTGTCATGTAGTTACAACATCGACAGCCAGCTATTTTTCGTCCAGAAATAGCTACAAATGTACAATCTAAAAAAATTGAATATATTTTTGTATTGATCAATTTCTTATAATTACCCAAAAAAGTTGTCTAAGATAGCTATCATATTAGCTTATCTTAATAGCACAGAAATTCTTGGCTATATATTTATATAAATAACGTCAACGTGTTATTGTTACGTTTTAATGTAACATGCTTTCTGGACTAGCAGAATGCAAGTAAGACGACGCAATAGAATTTCAATAGAATATGGCAATAATATGAAAAAGTAGTCGTTTTTAATCTAGAAAACATTCAGGAAAGAATATTTTTCCTGAATTCATGGATTGTTTTCCTCTTTTTTCATTACCGTACACTTTATGGCCGAAAATGAAACATCTCCTTTGTTCTAAAATAATGCATTATTTGCGAAGGTGTTTTTATAAACATGATATTAATCCAAATAAATACGTTATTCACCACAAGTATTTAATTTTGAACAGAACCCTTGACATCATATGATTTCAATGAATATCTTAGGAGACATCATAGTTTTATAATAACCATATCACACTTATAGTATAAAGGCGAAAGTTTGTGAGTGTATGTGTGTGTTTGTTACTTCTTCACGCTGAAACGGCTGGACTAATAATGATAACATTTTGTATGAAGGTAGCTGACACCTTGGATTAACATATAGGCTACTTTTTATCCCGATATTCCCACGGGATTGAGACTTACGCGGGTGAAACCGCGGGGCGCAGCTAGTAATATAATATCATTATTGGGGGGTGGGGGGATGGGGCGAAAGAACCGGCAGTTTGGACAGGCATTATCGTGGAAAAAGCTATATTCTCGTCCGAATAAATGTTCGAGATACAAAACCGTGTCGGCATGATCAGGGCGAGCGATAAAGTGGCTATATCGCTGGTGTATTAATAATTAAGGCGGGGGCGGGCCTCACGGGGGTGCACCTTGACACCCCTTGAACCCGACCGTCACCCACCTCCCCGCTATTTGCATGCGCCAGCCTGCCAGGTGTTGAAATATACCAGTAATTGGACGGTCAATTTGATTTCATAGAAATGACTGCGATAAATCACTCGGAATCGCAAATATATTTCATTGGATTGGGTTAACATTATGTATTTACGATTTACTAGGCAGGCGCATTGAATGATGAATATATTTTGCTCAATGGAAATACTATTAGTCATTGCAGCCATTAGCGTTAACAAAATAATTAAATCGGTCACTTTACGCACAATGTGGGTGGAACCGTTGAAAAGTAGTTGAACCTCAGCGGATTACTCGGTTTTACTATCCTTGTAACTGCTTGGTAACTGAATAAATTAGTAAATCTAGGGCTGACCTTTATTAATTTCATTAGCGCAGCGATAAAGCTGTTCCATCTGAGTCGCAAGCACGCCCACACGGGGTGGGTAACGTGACATTTGCACCCCTGTTCCCGCGCGCCGCCCTTTCCCCCCGGCCCACGTGCCTCGCCCGAACAATGTACCAATAGCCTCCGGGCATCCTCGGTACCTAGTAATATTCATAGTAAACAGTGACTAAGATTTTTTGTAAGTAAGACACCCAGATGTTTCGTAATGTGACCTTGTGTGAGTTTAGGATGTTTACGATTAACTTATAGTATTTTGAAGGGTTGCAAATTAGATTACTTCTTTAACATTATAAGCACTTTAGAAGAAAACAAAGGGGACAATAATGCACTTTTAGTATAAGTTGTGTTTAACTTACATAACCACCTACAGAAAACTGATTCGATTCAAAAAATATCTAGTGTCATTCACGCTTTTCAGACAAGGCCTCGCTGCCGCAAAAATAAAAACATTCGCCATAAAATACGTAAAAAAAAATCCGCGCTTTGCCTGTAGAGTTCCGCGTCCGCAAATCGGCCCCCTTGCATCCCCCGGCGTCGAACCGGCGCAGCGCGGGGTTGGCCTAAACAGATTATCCGCTGTCGCGTCCGCCGGCGGGTCAGGCCGTTAATCTCCGCGCAAATAGGCTCACGTACGACCGTGGAACTGTGGTACCCGCTAAAATTATAACCGCCGCCGGACGGTTAAATATTAAAAGGAGATTGCAACCACCGATATGCAGCCGAGACGTGTTAATCTCTGTTTTTATAAGGGTAAGCCGCGCGTTACGGTGTACTTATTGTTAATAGGGATATCAACATGTCTTCATTTTAGGGCAACAGTATATAAAATTACGATGGTTTTAAATCCAAACAAACAAGGACTTAACGGTATCTCTACCTTTGAGGGTTACAAATATTACAATAGAGAAACTTAGTCAAGCACAATCGGATATATCAGAACATCTCAGAAATACTCGATGCTTAAATTGGTTCGAAGACAATTTAGCAAGCATATATTTTGCTGAAGAGATCACGATTGCTGCTTCTCGGGAAACAATGAAAACTCAAAGCCAGAGACAGTACGCTCAATATCCAACTTGAATGTCCAAGTTGCCAACTCTATAGAGTAATCAATTGTGAAGTCAAACATATTTCGTTGGCCGGTACGAACGGGAAATTGCCATACGTCCGGCTATTTCCGTCCGTCCGCAGTAGCGCGTACGACAGAACGTGCTGCGACCTTCGGGTGCAGTTGCATACAAGACGAAAATGTGCAAAGTTACGACAATGAGTGCGAACAGACGATCCCGCCAGTAAGCTCCAACATTGTCAAATATTCAACTGATCCTGTTTTAAAATGAGCGAAACCAGTTTACGCTTGTGAGTACGCTAAAAATAAATCCGCTGAAACGCTGTGGTTGGGAAGCTCATTTGTTAATGAGAGTCAACATGTTTTAAACACGATGATTAACTTCAGCCATGATCAAATTAGTCCTGTCAAAGGACATTTCCAGCAATTCAGTTCGTTTACATCAGAATCACATTACAGTCGTACAATAAAACATAAATGATAAAGTGTAACGTCGCCAGGACGTCCTTGCGGTACCCGTTTCCGTATAAGCGGAAACTGGGTGACCGGGAGAGATTTATCGTAGCAATAACGGACTTATTTTTAGCACGATCCTCGAGTGTTTCCACTCCAAAATAGCTTGACATCAATGTGCGAATACATCGGAAAACCAAATATTTTGGTCTGACGTAAAATACACGTTAATGCTTTTCAGAAATTGACTAATAGTGCTTCAATGCCTTCAATGGTCTTTTTAACCGACTTCAAAAAGGAGGAGGTTGTATTATGGTACTCAGTATGTTTTTTATTTTATTTTTTAGTGAAAGGTTCTTTAGCCGCGTTGAGAGATTTTTGGTAGGGGCAAAACTTATGGGTTCGCCTTACCGACATGCAAACCGCGTCACCGACATGCTAATGGGACGTGTAGCGCCAGACTGGCGACGGGCAGCGGCCTGTCTACATGTATACGCATATAATATAATATGTAATTCCAAAATTTTCACTTCTGTCGGCAGTCCCCATGACTGCCTATTGTTTTTTAATTTATATTCATCGATATTTTCATCAATTATGGAACGATTTTGTAATGTTCTTTGAAGAAACATAAACCGCCTTATTACAAAACAAGGTCTATATTTTGACATGGCTTAAACCATGGAGCCAGTTTTTGTATTAAGAACGTAACAGTGATTGAAATACCGTTCTTTATACAAAACTGAAAACTTAGTTCGGTACTAAGTTGACAGTTTTGTGTTTAGGAACTTTACCATAGACGGAATAAAGTTCGAAATTCAATAATGGCTCCATGTTTTAAACCTGGGTCTGAAGATAAACCTTGTTTTGTAATAAGGGGGTATATCATTATATCTTATCTTATAATACGTATTTAATCCACTTTGTGTATCTTGATGATGTTATAATACTTCCTTCCTGTCACTGTTGTTTACATAGTAAGTAGTGGCAGGGTTGATTGATTTATATCAAGTGCTTCTTTTTATAAAAATCATGATTTAAATGAAATTTGATTTTTTTCATAAAAGTTCATGGAATTTTAATAATTAATTCAGTTACAGGAAATACTTATTCAAATGCAGTTTTTATTTATTATTTCAGTATAATGCTGCCAAATAGGATATGTTTTTCGTCCAGTCATTCTCCTCACAACCACAACACAAATCAGATTCACAAATTCACAATTCTATCACAAGTTTTTACTACGCGCGACGCAATATTCATCCGGCGAACGATTGCATGACAATATTGACAATTTAGGGGAATCCCGGAAATACAGTAGTCTTTTTAGAGAGTTGTCAGACCATTTTGGGGGAGCCCCCGTGTTTTCTTAGAGAGTTGTCAGTTAATAAAGTCAAAATCTACCATTTACGGTAGAAAAATAAAGAAAATTTTATAAAAAAAAAACATTATTTTTATCAACCCTGAGTAGTGGTGTACGAATTTGTGTGACCCCACACACCAATTCGTACACCACTACTCATAGTTGTGGTACCTACCCAGGTACCACAACTAAAAAGTGAAATATAAAAAACTTTTTTACAAAACACTAGTTTCTGAAGTCGGTCTTTGGATCTGTATTTTAGATTTTTGCCACCAACTTCCGAAATTAAAGATTTTTATCAGCTGTAGTTAATTGCATAACAGAAAAACCTTTCGACGAATTAATTTATTGAAGCGACAATAAGTTTTCTTAGAAGTAATCCACTCAGCATCATTAAGGCTCCCGCAGACAGGCGCAACACGACAACGCCACGCGACACTAGTAGCACAACATTTTTATGAAAACTTCATGAAGTGGCGCGCTGCCTGCCGCACCCGAGATATCGCGCCAGTCTGCACGAGCCTTTAGCAATCTATTTGTATGCATATTGACACCATTATTTGAATTTAGCGATATACACATCCAAGATACAGCCCTTTAGCAAAGTTGGCAGCGGTTCAACAAGCGACGTCCACATGCCATGCTGATGTACTCTCGTACAGTAGCCATGACAGTGAGGCCTATCTGAAAGCACTTCCTTTAATACGTCAAGGACATGAGTGAGAGGACTTTGACCGACGATAGGACAGCATTTACTGAGACATATTAGCATGTAACATGTTGTTAAACCCTATAGAAATGGTAGCAGATAATACGGGCTTCCCACGCTCGACTCAATTGTGAGACGCGGACCGCGATATTACGACGGACAATATTCTTATTGCTTATATTGTAGTCGGGCGATAAGATAGCAATGAAAGAAACTATATACTCGAAAAGTGAGACGACAAGTTGCTTAGCGGGAATTCTCTAGAAGCCTCGGCTCGGGGTCTCGGCGATTCTACGTTCAAAACCTTGGAGCAATCAAGCAATAAACGTAAATAAATAACAGCTACACGCCGAAGAAAATGTTCTCAGTAAGCAAGAAAATTTCCACGCCTTACGAAAACTTAATTGGATATTGATTGGCGGAGGGTATTATAGTAACAAGTAAGGAGTTCCGATGTGGCGGCACGCTCGCGAATAGCGTCATTCAGTTTTTAACATCTGTATCGCCAGGTCGTAACCGAGCGGATAACACGTTTACTGCTACTTAGCACATAGGTGCGATATTACACAACTTTTCCTGTCGACTAACGCCTCTGTGGCATATCCGATCGAAACTAGTGTATTGTGTTAGTATTGTAGCTTTATTAAGTTTTAGGTGAATGATCTTCGCTTGGGAAGTTTATCTCTTTTTACCCAAATGCGGCGAAGTCAAAAAGGGTGGGTGTTTAAATGTAATTTGGAATGAGAAATAATAAAATACTATCCAAACTTTTTGTAGTGAGTGAGTAAGAGGCCGTTATCACCTGATTATAAGTGGGTAAATAACCTAATTTGCTTATAATCCTAACTATAAAAGATGGAAACAACATTTAAATATAACTGAATACTATAAACAATCTCATGCAGTCGAAGGCAATCGTCAAGGTCTATTGTGTTAAATTTAAGATGCCTCCGACTGCATGAGATTGTTTATCATCATTTCAGCCGAATGACGTCCACTGCTGGACATAGGCCTCCAATAAAAGAGGGAGTTGCCAGAATCGCCACGCTTGGCAGGCGGGATGGCGATCGCAGTATGTTGTTAAAATGCATAGAGAACGCTGCTGCCCATTCTCTAGTAAGTCCCTTAGTCACCTTTTACGGCACCCACGGGAAGAAATGGGATGGTGCTATTCTTGACGTCCGGCACCACACGGAATTGATTATAGTATTAAGTTATATAAATATTGTTTCCATATATTTTAAAGTTCACTTTTTTTTTTGAGTAACGTTATTGGGGCGAAATAAAAGCTACGAGAAACCATCTCTTCGTTATCAAAAGGCTTGCTTGGGGGCAGAAACGAAAATTCAAAAAAAAAACGATCATTCTTGACATTCACGCATAAACATTAGCAAAAGTGCAATAATCTAATGTTTATCTAACGTGCGGCTATCAACCTATCGAGTGGTATGTTGACTAATAGAATCGCAAGGTTAAAACAATTGAGTCGACGACGGCCACTAGTGCCCGACCGGTAATAGTACTGCGCACAGACCGCAGACTCCAAGGGCCATCGAATTTGGCATTTCTTGAAATATGAGGATTATTTTGCGAGGATACTGTATTTGAACAGTGCTTGTTAGGAGAAGCTTGAAGAAGTCCAACAATAGGTACTTGAAGGTTGCTAGGTTGGTGAATCTGGGATGCGGAAAATTTGTTTCAGAACAGTAGAAGATTTCTCCGATTTTATGAATCCGCCACTTTAAATCAGAACCTAATTAGGAGACCAAAACTTATCAATAATATGTATTTATAAATCGGACCGGAACTATGTCGCCGCATATTTGATTCTCAAATGGTATATTTCTACACATTCTATGAAATCCTGGGACAGTTCATGTTTACCGGTTAAAATGATAAACAAGGATGATGTTTACCGGTTAAAATAATAAACAAGGATGAACTATGTATCTATCACTATTCAAAAACTCGCTAGGAGCGCAATGTCAATGTTACGAGTTACACAATCATCAATTGACCTTCGCCGTGTTCAGTATGTGTACATTGATCTGGTGTAACTGTAAGCTGCTACTATGCTCGTATGTGTTTAAGATGTTCAAGACAAATAATCCAAACATGGACTTGATCGGTAGAAAACAGTCTGGAAGACTTCACAAGAAAGTGAGTAATTAAGCTTACGAGGCTTGCTTCTCCTGCTTCAAGCAGGGTATACGGTGTGGGTAACCCTTTTGAACGGCTTAATTTAAGCCATTCAAAATTACCCACACCGTATGGGTTTTTGATTAACTGGTTACCATTGCCATTACCATTTTTGGTTACCATTTTAGAAAAACCCTATCGAAAACCCTTTCAATGGAAAGGGTTTTCGATAGGGTTTTTCTAAAGTAGTAACCAAAAACGGTCCCTGGGTAGAATAGAGATGAATTGATTCTGCTACGCGTGCTGGGCGGATATCGAAATAACATAATATTATGATTTTTTCATGTTACTGGGTTTCAAGTAGGTATAGAACCCATTGAAATGGGTTATCATGTAACCCTTTCACAGGGTTTCAAGCAGGGCTCGGTAACCGGTTAATTTTCTATGTAACCTTAACCGTTAATAAAAAGGTTTTCGAACATACTTCGTTAATTATTTAATATTTTGTTAAAAAATCTATACTGAACTTAATGTGATGAAGCAATCTTTGAAGCTAATATGAATTGTATCAAATATATTTTGTGTCTTCGGAAATAAAAATTAACCGGTTTCATGCCCTGGTTTCAAGTATAAAACCCATTCAATGGGTTATCATGTAACCCTTTCAATGGGATTCTAGTATAAAACCCTTTCAATGGGTTACACCATGATAAAGGTAACCCATTGAATGGGTTATCCCTTCAAAAGGCTTAACCCTTAACCGGGGTTGTACGGTCCCTGGTTTCAAGGCGGAAGGACTACGCAAACGTTCTACTAGTGAAAATCAGATTTTGCTAGAACTGTTGCTAGGCCTTTGGGATTCAAGATTTGTTGATGTGATAGGCAGAAAGAAGAGAAGTCAGTTGTACTTTTAGTTAGAAGCCTGTTTGTTATCTCATTACAGCTATATGTAAGTAGTAGCATAATACAACAGAACACTGAAACAAAGCTCACAAAGACACTCGTAAAAACGTTAAATAAATAATGTTCATTGAAACAAAACAAAGCATAAGCAACGGCCAAAAACTTTACACAAAGCGGTACAACAGTAGTTTTCTTTCACGCTTCTTTGTATAAATTTGATATGTTTACAAAGTAGTAAAAGGACGTAAATTATTTTATACCAAGTAAGTATTAGTAAAGAAACGTTGACACCGTGTGTGGATAATCATAAGTGGCAAACCAAAACAATGGTCGGAGACCAAAATAAAGACCGTTTATGTAGATTTATGTCACGTTCTATTTTAGTATTCGACTAGTCGCGCGTGAACTTGCCCGCTAGAGGGCGCGCCGAGTGTTGCGCACGCGCCGGCCGATTTAAATAAGAGTACAAGAGGAAAACTCCAACGTTCGAAGAACGGTGATGGTAGATTAGTCATTGCGCACGTAATTTCATGACTATTTTCAATTGGATGACACTGCCCTAGACCAAGACACCAACGTTATGGCAATAATAAATGCATGACTTACTTGCGAGTAATACAAATAAATTAGATTCTCGTACGTGGAAATATAAATCGAGTCGCAATGCAATTTGCATAAATTCTGGTACTTTTCGTGGAAAAGCAACAGATGAAAACCGTCTCAAACGGGTTAGGAAATTCGTGAAAGAATCGTTTCAATTTACCCTTCGAAGACTGCAATAAGTCATTCGTTACCCGCAGCGAGCTCTAACGTGTAGAAACAAAACCACCTGTTGAATCAAATTGCTTTGTGAAAAACATTTGATAGATGTCTTGAGGTGTTCGCCTCTCAACAGCTTTCCCAGCTAAAGACGTTAATAAAAAGCTCTCTTTAAAGTGGTTCTTAATTATGATATGGTTGTTAGACTATGACATTAACAATGTTGCACTTCGTGTTATATTTCCATGATGAGATCAGCTTGTCTGCAGCTATTGACAATTAAAAGGCAATAAGATCCCTCTACTATAGAAATTTGATTAAACCAAGTACTTGGATAGATATAACATAACATGAATAATTTAAGCCGGAGATATATGCCAGTGAGCTTGAGTAGTTAGCTTGCGTGTTCTGTACTGAGCTCACGCAACGCGTCGTACGTTCAGCCAGTACCAGCACTCGCCCATCAAGGAGCGCTGTCCCCAATTTGACGCATTATTAATTTATTATACACAAAACATAAGGCATTTTAATAAAAATCGTATACTAAAAGATCAATAATTAAATTATCTTTAAATTGGTGAAGGTTTCAGAAAAATAAGCTTGGTAGATTTTGCGCCATTCTCATTTTTTTATCCGCGTTAGACATAACTTTACAAATTAATTTCATTATGTAATATAATCATATAAATATTCACATATTAAATTATTGAGAAATTGCTCTAATTTGACATATATTTTTTTCAAATCATTAACACTACTCGTTCAGACGTGATCTTCAGTATAAAACCATTAAAAGTCGGTTATCGTCGCCTTAATCAGCCTATAATACCCCTGCCTATACTTTTAAATAATAATATATAATAAAGAGTATATATTATAATAATAATAATTGTATATAATAAAGAGTATTCTATTCTATAATGTTCCCACTGCTGGGGTACAGGCCTCCTCTTTCTGTGAGAGGGAATGGGCCATAATCCACCACGCGGGCCAAGTGCGGGTAGGTGGACAGATATATAAATTACCATTCAAAGTCATACTTAAATATTAAAAACAGATTAAATTTACCATTTTCTTGTTTCTCGGATACTTGTGTAGTTTAACTCATCAAAATTTTGATGTATCAGCGTCATTTAAACTGTTAATAGGAAAATAGATGCCCTTATTTTATTTTGTGGTGTACAATAAAGAATATATAAATAAATATATTTCCTCAATTCAGGGGATAAAACTGGATTATTTGCACTAGGATTGATTTGGACTACCCAAAAAACTACCCAAAAAACTAATAATTATTGTCGAAGAGAATGTAGATCTCCCAGATAAACATTTTGGCTTAGTCTTAAACCATCCGGTATCAGCAAACAACCTGAACCAAAATTATTCTGAAAATGGTTCTCAAAAATCACTAGGTTAAGATTAGCAACCATAAAACCATTATATTTCATGTTCTTTAAACAAAAACTACAGCCAATTTTCACAGCTAATTCACATTCACAGCCGTAATAAAAAATCTACGAACAATTTATCTAATTTTCAGCTTAGTATCATTCTGGATTTGTATTTTCTGACGCTGATGCACTAATTAGGTTTTACTATGATACTATACTCCATTTGAAATAAGATTAGAAATATAAATTAACTTTTTTTACAGTCTGTTCAACCGATTTTGACTTCTATTACGTTGGTGGCAAGACAAATAGCAGCTGTAAGAAACAGCTGGTATTGTAACCACGTTTTTGCTTTTAATGCCATCCTTATACCTACGGAATAGAAGCCAAAATTGGTTAAACAAACAGTAAAAAAAAAATATTTAAATTTCTAATCTTATTTCAAATGGAGTATAGTAAAACCTTTTCATTTTTACCCTTCCCTTGAATAACGGAAATGACCTTACATCCATTTTACCAGGCGACTTGCCAGGTCCAGGCGTTAATTCAGTGACAAAGACGAATTCTACTCCCAAAAAACATTGCTACATTTCCATAACATGGAGCACCGTCAAGTGGCAATGAATGGTTTGTTTAGTCAACAAAATATTAGGTGGGAAATAACATAATAACAGGAAAAGTTGTGAGGGAAAATAATTACACAATTCTTTCATAAAAATTAAAAGTAAAACATGTTGAAAGGTAAAGGTCATGGAACTCATGACTTAAGGCGACGATAACCGACTTTCAATGGTTTTATACTGAAGATCACGTCTAAACGAGTAGTGTTAATATTTTGAAAAAAAAAAAAAATATATATGTTAAATTAGAGCATTTTCTCAATAACGTATGTGAATATTTTAGATTATGTTTATATTAATTCATTTGTAAAGCTATGTCTAACGCGGATAAAAAACGGAGAATGGCGAAAAATCTACCAAGCGTATTTTTCTGAAACCTTTACCAATTTAAAGATAATTTAACTATTGATCTTTTAGTACTTATACGCGTTTTATTAAAATACTTTTTGTTTTGTGTACAATAAATTAATAATGCGTCAAATTGGAGACAGCGCTCCTTGATGGGCGAGTCCTATTACTGGCTGAACGTACGACGCATTGCGTGAGCTCAGTACAGAACACGCAAGCTAAACACTCAAGGTAACTGGCATATATCTGCGTCTTAAGGAAGAAAAAGGTATATTAAGTCAAAATATGACATGACATGTGGATGTGGATACCGATAAAAAAAAAAGCTTAGACCATATTTTATAGCTGGTGATGCCAAAATCTTTTGACGCAAATAAAGCAATTTTGAATATGCTGAGAAATGAGAAATAAGACAGCTAAAACTACTCTGTTTAAAAGAGTGAAATACACGAAGAAAAGTAAGGCACCACGATACCTAAGATGAAAGGGGCAAGTGTCCCATAGAACCGCCCACTAAAAAGGCTGACGAAATCGAGGTCATCTCGTCGCAAATTGGGCGGGCGGCCTCACTGGCGGCGCTTATGGACGAGAACGAAACCTACCGCTCAAATATAAATGAAGATTTCCTCCAGGATTACCAGTGCCAGAGTAATGAAATTTTATGTTAGCGCTTCTCTGGAATGGCTGAAACAGAACATTTTTGGCGTCGGCAACTTTAGGACATAACGCTTTAAAATGTAATCAAGAAAATAGGCTGAAGACTTGAAATGCCGTGAATTCTAGTAATTTCAGAATAAAGAAAGCCACTGCGGGTATTTTCATTTAAATTTAAGGTGCAACAGTCTTGCAAAACATTAGGATCTAATGTTTTAGAGTTTTAGACAATGAATCAACGCTACAGCGACTGGGAATAAATCCGTCCTAAATAATATATAGACCCATTGAAAGGTCAAGAGGTAACATTCAATAACTGCTCCAATTTCTAGGTCATGAGGACTAGACATATTTTTCTAATCAGTCATGGGTACTTTTTACAGTTTATTTCAGAAAGAGAAACAAAGAACCTGTCTGTTACACAATCCGCGAATCTCTCGTTTATATTCCGAAATAAAACAGCCTAAAATTCCTTCCTTTCTTTTACCTCGCAACAAACAATTCAAAAGAGAAGTGAAAAATACTTTCCAGTTCAAATGTAGTCCCGACCATGCTATAAAACACTGGGGGTATAGTTGTAAGACTCATTCATTACGTTGATTACTGGCTCCGTTCTTCCCGGGCCGGTTCCTTCCTGGATTCCCTATTGTCATCGGCATGACGTCGCCGCGTCGCGAGATCTTAATCTTTCTGTTAATTGTCGCGATACAACGTCTCTCGGTTTGGTTAACGAGCTGTTAACTTGAGCCATTGTGTCGCCCGTTTTGCAAGATAATCTACTCAAATTGCGTAATGTCGCACTGTGTAATTTATATTTTTTATTAGCATGTTTGTTATGAAACTATGTGCGTACGTCGAAGGTAGTAAAAACTATAAGTTTAGTAGAACACTTATCTAATATAGACAAGGTTGTATCTAATTCCAAAGTTAATTAGTAATTACATATTTCAACGTGAATTTGTTTTTTTGGGTTCTTAAAAGGAAAATATTTCAGTATTACAAAGGAAGAAAAGAAAAAAGAAAGAAAATACGTTTATACGTTCGTTACAGTAACTTGTACTGCTTTTAACTTGTTGATAAAGATCAGCGCCAGAGATGCAACAGTATGCTTGACACAAAGATCTTCAATCATCAAAGGAGTAATGCGAGTCCATGGTTAAAGGTAAAGATACCATTGTAATAAACCATCTTCCAACATTTCTCTTACATAACTAAAACTTAATTACTAAACAATAAAATAATACTCACGGCTTGCAATAAGTTCTGGTGCGACAAGACCATTCAGGTCGGGCTCTTCGCCATACCAGAATATCCATAGCTCTTTAGCGGCTCGTAGGGAGAGGGGCGGCGGCACGGGCGCGCTCATCTCATAGATGTTGTCGGGCGGCGGCGGTGCCGGCACCCGCCGCCACACGCACAGGATGTCCCCGGCCAAACAGCGCGCGTAGCTGCTGATGACCGGGTCCGCCAGCGGCGCGCCGCCCTCCTCCCCGTCGCCGCCGCCACTCGTCTCCCCCCATACGAGCTTACGCCATTTTATGCCATACAGCTCCGTCTGGAATAAGAAAGTGAGGGTTAGATCTTAAACCTCAAAGGCGTTGTTAAGTTAGAAACATCATGCACATCTATTTATTTTCGAATATCACAACAGTTACGTAATTCACACTATTCACCGCCAGGACCCTTGAATACTGAAGTTCTGAGTACAATAAAGCTTTTGAAAGGCCAGCAAGAACCAAAAAGCAACAGCATGAGACCCCAAGTGCGTTCAACACAGAAAACTTTATCATAAAACTAAAATGAAGACGATGTGTTGACTATAACAACAGGATTTTAGAAGAGCAAGTAGACATTATACACACATAATATTATCTAAATACGAATACTACCACGTGACAACATAGAACTCAGTTTGTAAACAAACAATGAAACTTCGCGAAAACAATAAGAAGTCCACAACGAAGCCAAACCTGCCAACATGGACAGAATTAATCGTCCGCATAATCAGGACGAAAACTGCACATAGACCTCGAAATTGTTCTAAAATTACCTCTGGCAACACTCCAGGGGGACAGAGGTGCAAGATCAGAGGTATTCTGCGTCTCACCCGGAAGCAGCTGCGCACCGCAGCGAGGAATTATAGTTGTAAACTAACGATATCTCCAGAAGCTTTTGTATGGGACTTGTGCAAAATATACGCGATATTCTCGCAACACCCGGTTACGTTCTAAAAACGGTGATAAGGCGACACGATGCTCTAACGCGAAGAGATTAACCGAGACTGTTTTTGTAGCCTCGACACGTGTTCCGTAAATTAAGCAGTTACCCCAAAAGTTGGGTGTTTATTTTATAGATAACAACTAGTGCTTGCGTGAACATTATTAACACATTTTACGAACATGTCAATTATATTAAAACGATAATCGAGACATCCGGAGCACCTGTGTCTGCTATTATGGGTAAAAGCTTTCATAAATACTGTTTATTAAGAATAACACAGGGCGGCAATTTTATTAATGTTGATGATACTCATAATACTAAAACTTTATTTATTGAATCAGCTCAAGCCCTCACCATTAAAACCGCACGCCGCCGCCGTACGTTTTTAAGCAAATACAGACGCAAATATCAAAATAAAACGGTCGATTGCGATGGACATAACAGAATACTTTCGCTTTTCTTGTTTTGATCTCTGAATTGAAAATATTTACATGGAATGCCAATTACCGTGCTGTTTTCCGCGTAGCTTGTCAGTAGAGACTTAAGGAAATAATATGGCGATTGGCGTGCGTGGTCGAGAAACTTGGAACAAGTCACGATTTGAGCACTATTAGAGTTAGTTAATTCCTCTGCATGAATTCAACAGCTTCCGTTACAACTTTATCCTAAGTGCTTGAAGCATAGCTCATACGTTGAGTTACAAGAAACCAACTTTAGTTTAACGGAGACTTTAAATTCATGCCATCCCTTACATTTTGTATCAAAAAGAAAGTGACAGCATCAATTTAAAGTCTCCGTTAAGGGTGCTCCCACAAAAAAAAAACGTTTTTCGTCAATTTCTTATCTAACTGTGAGAAAGCTTGAAATAATTGAAACATTAAGTCTGTGTAACTATAAAAGTACAGTTTTCGTGGTGATAAACCATTCGTGTCAGTCTCAGCACCTGTTAATAGTTTCATCACTTGAGCCCTCGAAAATATAGCTTATTTCGCCGTTGATTTACTTAATGAAGATATTGTATAATCATAAACTAAAATGTTAATTTTATCACAAGGATAGCTGAAGCCTAGTGTGATTTTTAAATTTCTTGATATGGTTTAATAAATAGGGTTTTAAAAAAAAAAAATGGTTTTTTCAACATTATTTTCTGAGACTATTTTTTACATTTTGATAGTTCTTTTTGCTTTCTTTTTGAGTTAAACATGTCTGCGTACATACAATATTTTTAATAACTAAAATGTTATTATATTGAAGAAAAATGTTCCTAAACTCAACACGATATCGTCAATTTTGTGTGAAGAGGCAACGGAAATGATTTTTTACAATATTTTAATCCAACATTATTCGAATAAAAAATTGCTACCAGAGATGAAGGAGTAATCTATCTGTGGCAGTTATTAGTTAGATTTGGTTTAGTTAAATTATGCCGCAAAATGCATTTTTTTTTGTCAGATTTCCGAGAGCGTCCATAAACGGTTGGTTTAGTGCAAGTGCAACTCACCGTTAAATTCACTAATCGACCGTTAACTTTTCATTGACACGTAACCCGAAAAATACCAAGCAGTCAATTAGTTTCCCATTCACAGCGTCATTAGTGCGCGGCAAAAGCACGTCTAAGTAGTACATGCGGCAGGTGCTGTGTCGACCTTGGGTATGCAAATATTTTATCGGGTCAAACACCCATCGCCCCTCGCTGGACACTGCCTGTCTGTAACACTTCTATATTTTTCTATAGTCTCATAGTTTTCATTTTCGTTCGCTAATTATTCATAAGCGTAATTTTCCTTAAGGCGACGATAAACGACTTTTAATGATTTTATACTGAAGATCACGTCTAAACTAGCAGTGTTAATTATATGAAAAAAATTAATGTAAAATTAGAGCAATTTCTCAATAATTTAATATGTGAATATTTTAGATTATGTTTTTTTTTTTCTTTAATATAAAGTTGCCCCACACTAGGAATTTCTCCTGTATTGTGGGTGCGTTTACTAACATTTAAATTCACGTACACAAACAGCCAGACACGGAACAACTACTTGTAGGTTATACAAATATTTGTTCCGTGCGGGAATCGAACCCTCGACACGCAGCGCAGCAGACAATCGCTTAACTAGCTGCGCCAACCGTGCCGTCTGTCTATATTACATAGTGAAATTAATTTGTAAAGTTATGTCTAACGCGGATAAAACACTGAGAATGGCGCAAAATCTACCAAGCGTATTTTTCTGAAACCTTCACCAATTTAAAGATAATTTAATTATTGATCTTTTAGTATACGCGTTTTATTAAATCACCTTTTGGTTTGTGTATAATAAATTAATAATGCGTCAAATTGAGGACAGCGCTCTTTGATGGGCGAGTCCTATTACTGGCTGAACGTACGACGCGTTGCGTGAGCTCAGTACAGAACATGCAAGCTAACCACTCAAGGTCACTGGCATATATCTCCGTCTTAGAAATTTGTGATTTGCTTTCGATTTTAGAGACCCCTGCATCGATTACAGATATCTAAGGAAATCTGAGACTTCCATTTTGCGGGGCTGTTTTAATAATATTAAAATATGTATTTTAAATAGTTACCCTTCCTATTGAGTCCTCTATTTAGTAAGTGGATTAGTTGTTTTAAATACACAGAATCATCAATGTAAATAACCCTAAACACAAATATGTTTATATTGTATAAATACATTACTTCCCGAAAGCTTTCAACCCTTTATCGCTCGCGGTCGGCGGCACTCTACCCGTGTTTCCTTTCTGGTCATTTAAATAAACATACAATGATACACAGTAACTTGGTTCCGTTTTAATGGACAGTAAGTTTAGCGTAAATATCAGTTATTCTTATTACCAGTGATCAGAATAGTAGAGCTAATATACCTAAAGTTCTAAGAACAAAGTCAAAAAAAGTGGAGACTTCCTTACGACAATTTTTTTTTCGGAATATTTATATATTAATAATAAATGACATTTATAAATTACAAAAATTTTACTCCCCATGTCAACCCCGTGCAAACACCATGCCAACATGAATTTAAGTAAAAAAAAAACCAACACAACAATATATAAGTATAAATAATAAATATTCCAAAAAAAAAAAATTGTCGCTGGAAGTCTCCACTTTTTTGTTCTTTTTCAAAGTTTAGGTATTTTTGCTCACTTTTTCCGATCACTGGATAATACGTAAGTTGTTGATAAATATAATTTATTAAACACAACCGTACAAGTGCGATAGATATCAGACTGTTTTCTGGTGGTTTTCGCGAATTGAAACGTATCACTTGTCTTCACTGTTTTTATTATTTGGTTGATTCTGTAACTCCTTGGTTCTAAAAACAGCAGTTCAATATTGATGGCCGATATGGTCAAATAGGTCTTCGGTTGCAAGGCGGCACACTGAACTAAATTCGTTACCTATTAATTTGGTAACACACAAAGTTCATTGTATATTTTCCACGACACGCGCATCTGCGGCGGAAGGGGCTAAACGCACCTGGCAGACGTGACGCGTGGGGTCGCATCGACCTAACGCGATAAAGGGAGGAATAAGTAACCCCAAACGAGTTTAGTGTTAACTTCCAAATGAGGGGTTATTGGTCGACGCTTAAAACGCGACTGTTAAGCGATGCTTAGATATAAAATTAAACAAGTCAGCAGTTTATGGTGTGTTGAGCTGCGGAAGTTTTATTACTGTTTTATTAGCCATAGTAATTAGGTTTTTATTGAAATATAATACGCGTCTATAAACGCTGACAGAGATTAAATCGTTTTAGTGTATTATGCACGAGGTGGTCATGTAAAAGGCTGTTTATTGAGCATTATTTCAAGATCAAAGATCAGACATTACAGAAGCTTGATTGAAAGGCTATATCAATAAGTAGTTGGATAGCATTCTTGAGTACATATGGAGGAATGCGTCAAGCTCGGTGTCGTGAATGTTCGTTCGGGCGACGCCGGGGCCGGCCGGCGGCCGCTTTCTAACGCGCCCGATGCGCCCGCGCAGCCCGCTTCACTTTCTATTGTACGACGTGATGACTTGCCTTCATTTTATACTAATTTATTTAATTATCCGTAAAGCTCATACACATTTGCTTGCATTGTTAAGTGTATTAAACAGGTGTCCAGATGAAATCAAGTATCTGAATAACAGCTTGTCTC
Source organism: Tiliacea aurago (assembly GCA_948098905.1). NCBI lineage: Eukaryota > Metazoa > Arthropoda > Insecta > Lepidoptera > Noctuidae > Tiliacea > Tiliacea aurago. The sequence continues at coordinate 25,444,203 of OX402585.1, forward strand.
TGTGTATTTAGTGTTCAATAACGGATAAAATCAATCAATCAAGTACGCTCCTAATGTATGCACGAGTAAGTGAGTAAAGGAACTCATCAATAAAACATCGTGTTACCCAGTCGCTGATGTATTTCCAATACACCCACACCGAGGTCAATGGATCACAATGAAAATTCAAAAGCTGCAGTATCTTGTGGTGCTATGACAAAATCGCCTGGTGGATATTACGCAAAAATATTCCTCGAGAAAGAGCACACTGCACAGGGTAGAGCAACTTTGTCGGGAAAAATCCGCGGTTATTTGAATTTAAAATGCGAAACGAGCGACGGATGGACGCCTAGCCCGACGATAACACTGGGATGAAGCCGGTCGAAAGCCGTGCCTTTTCCGGAAAATTCGGCCTGTAACCGATTCTAAAGCGGTGTTACGTCACTTCGTACAAGCCTTTGAAAAGTTTAAGTCAAATGAGAGCACGACTTAAATAGTTTACAGTTCTTGCCGTGCATGAAATTCAATTAAATATTTTGTTACATGCTCGTGTGCAAGACATCGAGTCTTGCCATAGCAGATTAGCGCGTATATATTGGGTTAAATAAATACACAAATAGCAGTACACTGTTCCCATTTGGTCCTTCTATCATGGTCGCCTACGCATACAATCAGTGCGCTGGCGTATCCCTACGTTGAAGTCTTTTGCATCGCTCGGTGCACATATTTGGACATACGCGCTCCAATGACTAATTGTCGCATAAATGCACTGCGAGGATATTACCCACCTTTACTTGATATTCTTTCAATAACCTACTTGAAACGTTCATAAGTGCAACAAAAAAATGGCTGTTGTACGGTGTGTCCGATTAAACTTTGTAAGAAATAAATGAATAAAAAAAACTATTTAATAATCAGTTTCCTGTAAAACAATGATCCCGTAAAGCGATCATAACCTAGAACGGAAAAAACTGCATGGCCAAAAAACTCGAGCACCGCTAGTCGAGTGAGCGGGACAAGCGTATGAGACGTGAGCAAGACGGCGGCAATCGCGAAAGTGAGAGGAGGCGAGACGCAGAGCGGCAACAAGGCGCGGTTACGTTACTAGCGGGGTAAACAATCGAGGATGATGTGACGGTGCGCTGCGCGTGCGACCGCCCCCGGCCGTGCACTTCGCTACTGCATTTTTAAAGTGTGACGTCACTAGATGCGTTTTGTTTTCTGGTCGGGGAGAGGGTGTCTTTTTCGTTTACCTTAGTCAAGAGACTGGGAGTTCGATCGCTGCGCCCTGGTCCCGAGTGCATAAACAGTATTAGAAATAGTCACCTAAAAATAAGCGTGTTTGTAAACAGTCTGCGAAATTTTATGGGTGTCGAGTGTTGCAGCGGGTATCAGTATTTCGGCGTATAATGGCACAGTTATCGCAGCGTCCGCGGTGCTTGCGCGGTGTGCTGGCCACTGTCCACTTCCTCAAACGTCATCATCATTACAGATTGCGCGTGTTGAACTTATGTCACACGGTTGTTGCTATGTGCCTTACCTGTTTTTTTTTTTTCGTGTGGTTATTTTATTTTGAAAGGAATTTCTAGGCAGTATTGTAAGCAATGACAAGGTCGGGGGAGATAGCGCTAGAAATCGTAAAAAGTTATAGCCGAAACAATCTGAGTTCTGGAATATAATAAACAGAAAAAAATAAAACATAAGTAGACGGTTCACCGACGAGAAGAAGAATTTTTTACATCAGATAATAACAGAATCCAAATATTTTATGGGAACGACGGGAGAGAGCAAAACTCTTAATCACTGGAACATAACATAAAGCTAACCGAACATGGTGGCCCTGTCAAAGACCATACTACAAAATTAATAGCTTGAACGATTTGATGCTTTAAAAGGCGGTTAATTATAACATAAACATATTATTGCAATAAAACCATTACATGGAGACAATATTTACTGCGGACAACAGTTGAACAGTTACCTGCTGCATACATTCACATGAGTACTCACACAGAGGTAGTTTAAGCCGACAATATACTACCACATTACTTGCGAGTGGGCGGCGGCGGCAAACGGCAACACTTACCATTTGATATTCCTTACTCTGTCTACTTAAAGTAGAGCGAGTGAGATGGGAGTTATTAGTCGCACAGTTTTTACCAATGTTGTCATGATAAAATGATTACCTTTGACCCCAGAGATTCATATCATACGTGCGTCAAATTTTTACTTGACGCTAGTTCCTCAATGATTTTGTTCAGGTTAGCGAGAAACTATTCTTTGAAGTAAAGGTCTTCGCCAAAGCCAAAGATTTGACGCAAATGAGTTTTTATTGAAGGAGAATTTAATTAAATGACACAAATCTACTCTTAGTCTACAATCTTCTGAAAATACCTAACTGGTGACAAAAAAAAAATGAAGAACACTTCAAAGCTTGCGAAGCGGTCGAAATACCTCACAACAAAAAAGTCATCCACATAAACTGAAATCGAATCAATTTGAAGTTAACCTGTTTACATTTCATTCAACCGTTCACACAATCCATAGAGATCAACGGAAGCTACTGGGCAATGAGCAGGAAAACACAGACGTAGCCATGATTATTGAAGCGAGATTTGCATTCTCGTTGTACAAGCTTGTATGTCACCAAGGGCGAGGACACGTGCCACGTGACCAAAGATAATAGATCCCGCATTTATTAGCTAGCCGGCGAACGTGGATAAAACTCTAGGAATATTTTCCAATAGATAAGAAGTATAGCAAGACCAAACGTCGTTCAGAACTCGATGTAATCGTTTCGAACTGTATAAAACTAACAGGCTAGCTTACAAAATATTTGTAGCAATTTATTTATCGTTTAAAACCGTGAACGATATATTTTAAAGTATCGATAGTTAATTTCGCCGACTTAACAAGTATGATATTGCATGCACGAATGTATTAAAATGGAATTGTTATGCGGCAAACGCGTCTACAGGCACGCGCCATGGATCGGTTTAGAGGCCACATTGGAGCTTGCGCATGTATGTCTACATTCGCACCAGCAGAACCAAACACCGATGTAAATTGAATTCATCAACAATTATACGTATGGATACACAATTAACAAAGGAACAAGATGATTATAAACTCGATAGGGCCTATAGTGAAAATTGTAGAAATGAATCTTCTGGTACGGAGTCAAGCAAAACTTTCAAGTATTATGTCAAAGGTGGATATGAAATCATATAATGCTAAAAAGACGATTATCTACTCGGTCATAGCATTTTTAATTGCCATTTAGTTTTGGTTACGACTATTCGAGAAGTGTTACGTCAGGATACTTTGCTGGTATCATGGTACCTCGAGGCCGCGACAAACGGATAGTCGCAGTGGACAACCTCAGGAAGGAGGTCGCCACACGAAACGGTTACAAGATCGCAGACTGTTGAAAATAGTCTTGATAACTCATGTTTGTAACGGAAACGGACGGTGGATAGGATACTGATCTGAATTTATTTGCAACGGAAGAATCTGACACTAAATTGGAATTAGACAGGGAAATTCTAAATCAGATATAACTACATCGATTTCTCCACATACAATATAATTTTCTTACTCTGGAAAAAGTCACTATAAACATTTAATGGAAGTCATTATTAGAATTAATTGATGGGACTGTTAGAGGTACTCAGCCCGAGAATATCGTTTACCCGAAACGATCAATTATTAAACTCTAGATCTAGATCCAAAACCGGGTATCGTCCTTAGTGCCGAAGGGTAAAGGGTACGCAGGTAGGCAGTACTGGTGCGATACGCTGCTAACGGTACAACCGCGCGCCGACCGCGGTCAACGAACTCAACGACCTTACGTCTAGTCTAGAAATTTGAAGGTTTGCCCTAGTTATTTTTTTAACTAAATTGATATTATTATAACAACACACTTTATAAAAAATCATTTAAAAGTTAATTGGTATAAGAATAAGTTTCTTGAGACGTCAAGTAAATAAAGTAGTAACTCAATAGCAAAATTATTGATGTCAAGATGTTGGCAAACATTTTAATCTCGAGATTGAGAACTCGACGATAGTTCGTACGAGCCGACAGAATGCAGATTCCGACGCAGGCCGCAAAGCTTTTATTCATACAAAGGACGTCGCTAGGATATTGTGGTGTGACAGGTAGTTAGATGCGAGTAGAAACTACATTCGCAGAAACGTCTGTTATTGAAACCTGAGGAGACACGCCGGAATTATGTGAAGGAAAAGCAACAACGAGAATCTTCCAACAGATATAACATTACAGAACAACTTCGTGGACACGTACAGAAACAACATCGCCTACTACTGATCTCGATCGTTTGATTATTCCGTCTCTTTTGCTCGCTCTCGAACAAACCTTCTCACGCGTTAAACGTTAGCCTCTATGGTGACACGTAAATACTACGTGCACTATTTAACAAGTGGGCCGCGACAAATACTGGAAAGCCACTTGCACGTTTACTAACTCTGCTTTAATTGAAAGATTATGATAACGTACACACGTTCGGTTGATTTGGGAAGCGAGAGCCAGTTGCATGTTATACTGTATCATTGCATTAATGCCACATTAGAATTACTATCAGTGAAATGTTATAATGACTAAATACAATATAGAGATCTTTGAAACTGATTACTAATATTGGACAATGCAAAACTTGCAAATTAATGTCCTCCGAACTATGCGTCATACAAAACTGACCAAGACTGACAAAGAGATAACCAGACAATTCTGACAACATCAAAATAAATTAGTTTCTGATTTGAGAAGGAACATCATTATGATAATCATAGACGTTCTTGTCGGCGAATTTACACCTTCACGTCTGGAGCGTATGGGGGGGACGATTAGAATAGAGGCAAAGGGGGGATTGTAGTGAAAGCGTTTCGAATTTAATCCGAGAGAGCCCTCAGACATTCGGCCATGTTATTTTACTGTCTGATGTTATAATAAAGATATCGTGAACTGACAATCTATTTTGTCAATTAAACTAATAATTTTGTCGGCCTCTGTGCAATAGCTTCAATTCACATTGTCTGTTGACAGTAAACTTTGTTAGTCATTTGCAAATGAGGTCAACTTGCAAGCCGATACATCGGCGAAGCGTTATGTAATGTTCATAATAATTGTCGGCGTTTCCTAAAGGCTTCTACATACCGGAGCGACTTGTCGCGCTGGTATGTAGAAGCCTTAACGTTGAAGTTGGAAATAAATGCATAAAGCAAAATTTTAGAGATTTTTTTTATATAAATTACATCAATTTTAAGCAAAAACTTTGCCGTGCATATTGTTTCATTTCAGCGTTTCTATTCAAGACAGGAACTTATTGCACAAATTAGATCAGGCACAACTGATTTCAAGATTCACCAAAAACACGGTGGCAGTTTTTTTTTCAAAACACATGGCTACTGCCATATATCAATGATATCAAGTTACTTCGATACTCCACTTGGATAAATTAGTCTGACTGCTTTTAGTTTTTACACCAAGGTTTACATAAGGTTAGCTCTAATAGGCGAGAGGTTGGAATACGTGAAGTTATGTGTTACGCTTGTACAACAACACGACGCAGTTTATCGTATAGTGAAACTTGTTTTCCCTGATACGAGGGCCAAAACTCGCATGCAAAGGGCCGACAGGCGCTTTCGGCTACAGATAGTTGTGTGTAAAGGCTCGTACAGACTGGTGCGATATCGCGGGCGCGACGCGACACTAGTAACACAATTTCTATGTCGCTGCCTGTCGCGCCAGCGATATCGCGTGAGTCTGTAAGAGCCTTAATGCTCTAGCTAATCTCCGAAACGTCTTATCTCAAAAAACATTTCGCAAATAAAGTTTTGCAATGATAAAACCAAGTTTCAGTTTTCAAAGTGCGCCTCGCGCCTCAGGCACGTACAGACGGTGCCAAGTGTTGTCAACACACAACACAGTCTTATTTACACAATAAAAAATATAGGTCACTCTTTTCAGACACTTGTGTCCCGTACGACACGGGGTGTAGCCGTATTATGGAGTAAAATTACTCGTGTAGAAATAACCTTTAGCCAATAAAAGCGAAAGTGGAGCACAAGGCTAGTGAAGACTTGTTTTTATCGATCGACATAACGCAGAAACCTGAACACGGTGTGTTTTCAATCACACTAATGAACTTCACGTTCCTCGGAGATGCATTCAACTGAATCCAATTTTAAGTTTAGATGATTAAGTCAATAGTTAATTAATGGGCCACGTTTTAATCATAGCGAATTGATTACCGTTAAAACTAATAAACATAATCTTATTGGATAAATATGAAATTAAATCAATCTTAAATTGTGATTAATTTTAAAATTATTTACAAGTCCATTAAATACTGGCGCATTTTACAATGTACTAAAAATTCTCCATCATAACACAATAAACTAATAAATAATTGCAAATCAGTGGAAAATTCTTCATAACACAATAAACTAATAAATAATTGCAAATCAGTGGTGACACAGGGTGACAGGACGGACCCGCGCTGGCGTCGAGTGGCGGACTCTGGCGCAGCATGGAATGTGGGACAGACACAGAGCACTTCTGTTATCTTGACCCACATATCGTGACCGCGGTCGCAGCCGGACCACTGCCGCTATTATAGCGGAACACCTTAATTGCCTTCTGATGGAAAACGTCGAGAAATTCAAAAGGGCAACTACAGAAATGGAATATTATGAAAATTTTAGAACCGTTTAGGTAAGTAGGTAAACCAAAACAATAAAGCATTCTTCAAAACAAAACATTTTGTCTGAAACTTGAGCGTAATGATTATGCAAAACTTTGTAGATAAGCTAAATAAACAAAAACAATGTGTAGGTACATCTTCTTAAAAAAAAAACGGTACATCAAACACCATTCGTCCAAAGTTTACTGAAAAGAATTCTTCAGAAAATAAAAAAAATACAGCTATATCAATAAAAGATTCCAATATCGCTGATGAACAAATGGTAAAAAAATCGACATCGTAACCAAATGAGAAAGGGCGAACATTTTTCCTCGTGACAGTATCATCAAAACAGAACCTTGACCCAGAATGCGGGCCGTAACAACATGAGGAAAAGGACGATACGATGATGCTGTCAGGATCGCATCAAGTGATGTCATATCGTCTGAGTATTTAAGACTGGTTTTATTTTATTACACAAATATTTGAGTGTCCTTGGAGGCGATTTTTATTTTCGTCAGTGTGATGGACGTCTGGATTTTAACCCCCAATGATAGGCAGCGAGAAAACATGCGTGAGAATACATCCACGATCAATCACAAATGCACAATTAAGTATGTACAGACGCCAGTAGGTCAAGCTACCCGAAACTGTCAAATTTTCCCAATCAACCTTGAATCTTATACTGTAGGAATAAAGTTGAAAATATATTAATCTATATATATAATAATTATATAAATAATTAATATATAATATCAGATTGTAGTAACTTGATAGGCTGGCGTCTGTACATATTCATACAAATTCACAAGTCAAAGCAACTTTAATATAATATTCCTAGGTATTTTAACAATTAATAACGCAGTAGCCATTAAAATATTTTCGTATATTAAAATGATTTCTTTCAGACTCAATTTAAGCAAGGCCATCAAGTAAATGGAGTAATTCGATAACGCGTTTACTCAAAAATAGTTTTAATTGCCATGACTCGGTGATACGGACCTTTCTCTTCAATGTGGGTTAAATAAAGGCACTCGTTGGAACCGCATCGATTAAGGACGACGGGGATTTCGCGCGAAGGACGTACCAAGGACCGACCTCCATATAAATGTATTGGTTTTTTAGGGTTCCGTATCCCAAGGATGCCAAACGAAACCCTATTACTAAGCCTCCGCTGTCCGTCTGTCTGTCTGCCAGCGGTATTTATCTCATGAACCGTAATAGTTAGATAGTTGAAATTTGTTTATTCTGTTGCCGCTAGAACAACAAACAGGTACTTAATAAAAATAAAATAAAGTTAAAATTTAAAGGGGTCCCTTTAATTTTTAACTTTATTTTATTTTACAAGCAACGTGTTTTATTTGGTGTGTTTTGCTAAATATTGTACGGTGGTATGGAAATGGAACGCTTCGTGTGCGAGTCCGACTCGCACTTCGCCGGGTTTTTATTAGATACATTATTAAAATGCTTAATGTGATAACTTTGATAAGCCAATCGATACCCATTTACTGATAATCCAGTATCGTGCAGTAATTAAAAACCACTTGGCATGACATTGTAAATCTTAAAATTGTGTCAGCTGTTTATCTTTGCATTGCACCCAAGTTGTAAGGAGCAGCTTAGTATTTGGGTCATGATGTTGTCGTTACCAAGATTCATATTTTATTAGTGACCTTGGAGGGTGTTACGGTTGGATTTGTGGTGCAATACCAAGTAGATTCTCCCTAGAAAGTGCGAGTAATAAATACTTGATAGTCATTTCCACGCGTGGTTTGACTGCATTTTCCCACAAGCGTCATTATTCCATACTTCCCACTGTATCGCACTAGTTACTTCAATTATCTGGCATTTTCCAGTCTGAGGTCACTAGAAACTCGAGATAAACAGTGCGTCATTCTTATATAGGTAAACGCGTCACATGGGTTTATTTATTTCCCTTGAAAACATCAAAATGTTTTCCTCATTTGTTTGCGACTCGTCCTTACGAGTCTTAAGGGGACGATAACCGACTTTTAATGATTTTACACAGAAGATCACGTCTAATCGTGTAGTGTTAATGATTAGAAAAAAATATATGTTAAATTAGAGCATTTTATCAATAACTTAATATGTGAATATTTTAGATTATGTTTATATTACATGATGAAATGAATTTGTAGTTATGTCTAACGCGGATAAAAAAATGAGAATGGCGAAAAATCTACCAAGCGTATTTTGCTGAAACCTTCAACAATTTAAAGATAATTTAATTATTGATCTTTTAGTATACGCGTTTTATTAAAATACCTTTTGGTTTGTGTATACTAAATTAATAATGCGTCAAATTGGGGACAGCGCTCCTTGATGTGCGAGTCCTATTACTGGCTGAACGTACGACGCGTTGCGTGAGCTCAGTACAGAACACGCAAGCTAACCGCTCAAGGTCACTGGCATATATCTGCGTCTTAAATGTCAATGCTCGCTCGTCAATCATTGCACTGATTTCCGTTGTTGTTTAGCGAACGTTATTACAGCAATCGTTATATTAATTTCAAGTGTTGAAGAAGCGTGAGATACCGCCGCCGCAACTGTTCGCTTATCATGTGTGATAATGTGGCATTATATAGCCGGTCGCACTGTAAACAACTGTGCGATTGGTTACAAATAAACACAACACAGCTTTCAATTGTGGTTTTGATGCGATGACCCAGGCTTTATGTACCGCTATGATGCGAGTACACTGTATTTATTTGAACAGTATTCTTTTTAATTTATACACGTGCTCTTTCTTGAGTTCCGCTTGAGCATCCTTCACGAGTACGTGCTTTATCGTCGAGATTATGACAGCGGCATTTTAATTCCTTAGCATCGTGATAGGCGATGTAGGAATTGCATTGTCCATGTGTTTACTATCATTATAATCTCCAGACAATAATAATATTTAGTAAAAAATTAAAGATTAGATTAAGGTATTGTTTTTTTTATCAAAAATCCTTTCGTTTTGTATCATCTGTTCTCCACCACTTGGTCACACAATCATTATTTCCGTCAGTGACTTCCAAAGCTTTTAATCGTGTTCTTTTGTGATTTGTGGTGGACGATAGCGCCATGAACCACCAACCGCTCTCGTTGGAACCTTGATACGTGTGAGTGTGATAAGTTATCAGCTGATAGATAACGACCCCCGCGACATAACAAAACTTATAGTTAGTTTTTAATTTAAACAACATTTAAGTTTCCGTTCTTCAATATGTCCTATGTGGATTTGAGGAGAACTGATTAATTGATCAAACAAATAATCTTTATTTTTCAATTCAGCATTTTAATATAATTAAATGTATTAGAACTTTATTTTAAATGGTACAGAACAGAGGAAATAATTTACGATCCTCGTAAGCATCATACAAGAATTTATGGCTTATAAAAAGCAGCAAAGCATTAGAAATTCATTATAACACAATGTTGTAATTAGGTTAATTACAATGGAAGTTTGTAGTAGTATCGCCAGTCGCCACTTTGGACAAGCGTAAAATAATAAAAATAATCTGTTGCTATAATGCCGCCAAAACGGTAGTTAACAACTTGTTTAAATACTGTTAACCAGTTAATTACATAGCTTAATAGACAGTGGTCAGTATTAATAAAGTCAGGAATCCAAATCTGGTCTAAGGTTGAATTTGTAAAGGGGTGACCTAGAAGCGGGAGGGGTGATAACAGTGGGGGAATGAGCACATTCAGGATAAAATTGAAGTCGTGCTCTGTATGCACAGAGGGTGATAGGGGGTGTGGGGAGACAGAGGTCGCGGAGACTCGTGTGTTCGTCAGATGTCATGAATAAGTTAGCGGTGTACTCCGTCACTCAATGGGCATCGTCGCTGTGGCGAAGAATTGGGATGGAAAAGGAATATCTAGCAGAATTTCTTAAAAACTGTAATATAGTTAAAAGACGGAAAGTTGGTATTTTGGTTTGCATACCAGGGAAAATAAGTGAAAAGCTAATGCCATTTAAATGCAAGCTTCCAAATATTGCCCATGAAAAACAATGTTACAGAATGAATGAATGATTATCGGCAGTTCATTCTCATATGTCAAGGGTAACCAATGGTCAAGACAAAGTCACAGCTATGACATACTGCGTATGACTGTACTAGAATTTATAAGACAAAGCGTAAACAGGTAAAAGACAAAGACGAGCACCAACTACCTAGATAATCACAGTGCACGCAACTGATGCCTGGGCGGAGGCCCGCTTATGGGAAAGTTACAATCATTACGACCATTCATAAACGGTTGAATGAGCGCAAGACGCCTGCGCAGCCGGCGAGCGCGCGCGCACCGACCCCGCGAGTCCCGCGACATCTGTGATGTCGCCGCGCAGATGCCGTGCATACCTCAACATAAACGGAACCTAGGTTAAGCCAGTGAACATTCACTGCTTGACAATCAGCGATACATTTGCGATCTAACTAGCATCAATGAAATTATTGCATTGCAATTTTTTGCGCAATGCTCCTAGTTAAGTGTATTGAACCCAAACGCGACACCTAGTAGCCCCCGATGAGTCACCGCTTATGTGGAGGACGAGAAAAAATTCCACGCGACAATAGCAGCAATATCCGCAAACGACGCATAAATAATTAGACAATAAGCAGGCAGGGCAAGAAATCGGTAATTTGTATCGCGTCGAGATAGGCGGAGCGCAGAGGGAGACGGGTGCAGGCAGGCGCGCGCCGACGCGGAGATATGGCAACGCGTCAGGTGGAAGTGGCGCCCGTGCTGTGCTCGCTTCTCGCCGAGGACGACCGACCGCCCCGGCACCCCCGCGCGCCCGCCCCTCACCCGCTAATCCTCACCCGAACACAATCTGATAAAATTCGCGCCAGCTATGAACATTACGCAAAGCTACTCAACACTACAACACTGCGATAATGAATGACCCGACGTTTTTTTTTAACACGCACATAAACATACTCCTCATGTCTCGCTATCGTGTCGCATTATCGAACGGTACGAAGCGAAAAATGTAATAAGAAAGTTATTTCCTCAACCTGGCGAAACTAGTCTCGCGAACGCATTACGGTCCGCGTTACGGCCAGGTGAATTCAAAATGACCTCTATGGGCCGGTGGCTTCTTGTGGCCTCGCTCGCCGAATGCGTTGACATTTTGTGGGTTAGCAACATGACATGACTCCGAGTTGTGGCGAGAACGATGCCAGGATGACTAACGGCCGGCCGTCATTAACCGCCTAAACGTAAATTGTCCCATACAAAAACTTTAACGCAATAGATCGATTCGGCAGTCGTAGCGCAATAAGGTGAATTTTGTATAGCAGCGTCCACTAACGATAATCACATCGTCTACTTAGACGTCGTGGACTCATTATTTAGGAATTCCTAAACATACAACGGGAGACCTAAGAACAATAGCGCACAATACTAGCATCACGTAAATCGTAATGATTTCGAAAGAAAAGTACATACGAGTTCTTTCATCAATGTAAAAGTGACTTACCAAGGCGAAGAAGTTTGTGTGGCAATCCTCGAGACTTGCACCGTTTGTTTGGTGATTTTGATGCGTCATGGTAGTCCGGGGCACTTCATTTTCATTTCACAACACTAAAAACGGGTACAATCTTAAAGAAACCACTCAAAATCTTAAAATCATCACCGACATTTAGTGAAGTTTTCACCTTTCAATGGCGACTGGAAAATGGCGGATAGGAAACAACAACCCAAGCCGACAGTGCTGCCGTAGGCGGCCAAGGATAGAAACTGGTTTCGTCTAGAAATATGAATACGTTCCGTTCTAAGTTGGTGTACTCATCAACTAACGGCTGACTTCAGTATCTAGTTTCAATATTGCGGTTTTTTTTTTGTTTTTACAAGTATAAACTATTGAACTATTTAAATGATAGAAGCGTAAACAAACAAGCAAATGTTAATACAGTTGATTGATAATTACCACAATTGCAATCGAAAAAAAGGGTATAAGGCAATTATTTTGCTGTTATCTCTTATTTCAACTTATTTGCTCCAGCGATAATAGAAAAAAAATCTCCTTATTTTGAATATAAAAAATAATATCTTGTTTTACAATAATATGAGATTACGCAATCTATTATTAAAAATAATTCTCCGAATAGCATTCTACGTGGAATGAAAAAACATTGTTACAGTTGTCAAATACGGACATGCAATAAAAATAATAGAAGTATTTTACATTTTTTCTAAATAACTAAATTACTATTAATTAATACCATTTATAAATAAGCGGAGAAATTTAATAAATAAAATACAATGCTTCGGAACGTGCTGTCTGCAATACCGCGCAGGAATTTACAGGTTATTTTGCTGCACACCTTAATATTTCATAAAAATACATTAATAAATTGTTCTAATCAATTAAATAATTTACAGATCACTGCAATAAGGTATAAGCAGAAGAAATATCCTAAAGTAGACAAAAAGTTCCAAGCTGCTGCAGAATCCTTAGCTGCTAGAGGGTATAGTATGAAATGTTTATCATTATGTCAAATTCAATTTACAAATTAGACTGTTTTGAACCATGAAAGCCTAGATTTGAATAATACTTATCTAACAAATTTTCTTAACACTTCTGATGGTAACTAACATTTAAGATACTGATAGATTAACTAAATGCAAATAATAATAACTGCACATCAACTATTAAATAACTGTAGTCAATATTGAATCCCTTATAATTAAGTGGTAAAGGCCATTTAAGGGTATTCAATATTGGCTTTCTAAAATAATACCTAATCACAATTTTATTTTCAGTTTTCTGAGACCCACAAAGCCTTGGGACCCACCTGCAAACATAGAGGACACAATTACCAAAATATGTACCTCCAATGGTATGAATTCTGATGCTCAGTTTGATGCATTAGAAACTAAGTTTGCAGTACTCAAGGCATGCTTTGAAGAGACAGGATATGATGTACCTAATTCACTGCTGCATACAATTGGAAGTGTTGGTACGTTACTCTCGGTGGGAAAGGGGAATCCACCATAAATAATAAGTTTTCCAACAACATTCTTCATGTTTCTTCTTTGAATTTTTCATGTTTGCTTATCATAGTGGTTTTAAAACACAAAGCATGCATCTAACACATCTCAAGCATTGAGCGAATTGCAAACATTTTCAATATTACAATAACACATGCAGTCATGCGGAATTAAACTTTGCACCTGTTTTGTATCCTTCTTCACATATCTTTCTCAAAGCAAATATGCCATTTAAAAGCCTTCATCTAGATGCTGACCCAAAGCCTATGCCTTTAAACATTGACTTACCTGTACTAAGATGTTCAATCTACAAATGTAGACATAGGGTTTCCTAGATTAAGGCTGAAACAATAGGAAAAGTAAACTTTATCCAAATAATAATATGATGAGAATAACATACTGTGATGTCTGTTCACATCATCATGCAATTTGATCATGAAACTATGGCACTAGGTAGAGAGAAAGCTCTATATACATTTTTCAACAAGGGGAGAGCCTCCTCTTTGGGTTCCCAAGAGCCACAATGTTTTCCTTCACCGTTTTGAGAGTAGTGGTGAGGAAAAATTTTACACAAAGTATAGCGCCTGTCTGGGTTCGAAGTTGTAAGTTGAGGCCATTACCACTGGGCCACCACTGCTCTCAGGAAAGAAGCTTAATGCGAAATCCAATCAGGAAGTTGGCCAAGACTAAGGGTGAGATCATTGATGTATTAAATAGAAAGAGGCCACTCTCTAACATCACATAAATATTAAATGTATGTCATGTGCTCGACAACCGAAATAGAGAGATATATATTACGCGGGATATAGCGGGAACGAGATAGCAATAATTGTCACTGTTACGTACCCATAACAACTCGGAAACAAACTACGATTCGGGTATTCCCCGCAAACCGATAGTAATGTAGGTCGATTGTGTCCTTTCCCCTAATTTATGCGGTCCATATGTAGGAGCGCGTACCATATCTTCCTATTTAATACATCAATGGGTGAGATTGATAAATTATGTTACATATGTTATGCATTGGCTAAGAAGTATTTCTGTCACTATTGTGCAACTGTCAACCTTTATGTGCAAGATAAAAACTGGAACAGAAAAACATTCGTTTTAATAATCTGGATTGAAATTGGTTACTTACATGTACGGTGTTAATTCCACTTGCTCTGCGATGTACATGCACTAAAGCATTGTTGTTTATAACTGAATAAAGAAATAAAATTGAAAGCAGCTTAGAAATATCGTCCTACAATCAATGCTGTTGAATTGCAATACACTACACACATAACACAGCCTAGCCCAGCTCTTTACCAACGACTTGGTTATTTAAATAAACTGATCATACTATTAAGTTAGTAATTAAAAAGACGTCTGACAGTAATTAGGTATTATAAAAGGACAAAAATAAAATCAAATAGGTACTTACCTACTCCCTTCAATTCTTAATGTTTTAAATAATTAGATAGAAATAAAGGCTTCGAAATTATCGAAGTAAGTATGTACCTAGCTCAAATTAGTCAATTACTCGTATTTTCAGAATGTAATTATATCCGAATATTACTCCGCGACCATTTCGCGAAAAGAATTTGTATTGTTATCGATATTTCCAGATGCAAAGTAGGTAGGTAAGTTTTTCGTACGATTCCCACTTCTGATCAGATTTTTCTTATTCAAGTCACACTTTCTGCTTCGTACTGCAATTTTACATTCCGCCGCGCCAAAAGCAAAATTAAAAAGTAAAACTGTTGTAAAGTTGTAAGATATTGCCAATCTCGAAAAAATCGCAATCGAATGTAAAGGACCGTTTACACAATCGTTGTAAATAGTTAGATTTTCCCATTTAACCGGTTGAGCCCGGGTGTCTTGTTAATTGTTTTTTTTTTTCCTTCTGGCTTCGCACGGTTTGTGCATTTAGCCAATGTCACGTTTTAGTTCTTTTATAGTATTGATGAAATGAATTATAAATGCATGATGATGATATCCCCGCCCACTCCCCTTGAGTTTCAGTAAAGATGTGGCACTTTACTGAGACCTCACGCGGACTTCTTGAGAGAACTTCAGCGAAGTTGCACTGTTTTGTTTCATTTGCCTACACTAATGCACGTTCACAAACACTTTTAATAATCCACCATTATTATATTACACATTAATATTCGGCTGAACACAAATTTTGGAAAATTAAACAAACTGCTGAACATGACGCTTCACTTTCCCGCCAAGAAGTCAGGTTAATTGTTTTGTTACAGCTGATCTGAAAGAGTTTTACAACACTCCTGTGGACACAGCAACACCGTTTGAAGCCTTGAAGAGAATGGAACTGCCCAAGAACTTATACGTGCAGCCGGACTATGTCAGATTCCACCCAGGTTAAAAAGACATGCCTTTTCTGAAATTATTTGCATTATTTAATTAAATAAGTACTTACATAAGTTATAAAAATATAACTAACAGTGCAATATTCTGTTTCAGAAAAAGACACAATGTTCAATGGTGTCTCCGCATTCCCCAAGAGTTCAACTATTGTGACTGGTATTAAGACTAGGAAGAAGTACGAAGGCTACTCTGCCAAGCGAACATGGCCCTGATTCTGTATAAGTTAAATTTATAATGTTGTATAGTTTTAGTTATTAAATAAACAGTTTCAAACAAAAAGTTAGCGTTTTTTGATATGAAACATCGAGATATGGGCGTACTATCGAGGAATTTCATATCTAACCAGTTTCAAAACAAAATCCCGTGAACACGATGACCACATCTGTTTTACGCCCCTTTTTGCATCGACGAAACTTTACAATGATCACAGATGTCTGACTACGGATATGGTGACCCTTTCTCGACCACTAGGAATAGAACAAAAGAAACCAAACTGAGAAAGTTTTTAATTTTAATGTTTTTATACTTTACATTTTGTTCTAACGCATTTCATGGGTTCAGTTGCAAATTTGCAGAGCTTTCGGTAACAACTAACGTTTTTACGTAGCATTTCTGAAACATGTCTTCGTACCGTCTCACCACACAACAGAGGCATGAAATCTTGTTTCTTGGATTAAACATCAGTCAAATCCGAGCATACTATACCGAAACGATACCGCGTTTTGCACTTTTAAAGTATTATGGAAATTTTCCGCCTCTCACCCAAAAACTGCTAATTGTGAAACTACTCAATTCTATACGTAATTTTATACTATACTTTTCTGAGAGCATAGCAAACCCACTCTTAAAAAAAAACCCATAAACTTGTCCCAAACGATCTCGAACTACGACCGAACGAGGGTTCCCATTGAAAAAATATGCACCACCTCAGCTGATTTTTTACTGTCTTTTTTTTTCATTTACAAAAACAAGGGTCTCATCAAAAATCTGATGGTGCGATGCTATTGGTTGATGAGATTTCTATAGCGGCCGAGCGCTGCAACCAAAAATAGTCCTTAAGGTGTATAGATATGAAATTCCTCGATAGTACGTAAAACCGGTTACTGGCGGGGGGGGGCGTCGCATGCCGGCGATCGGCCACTATCCTACACTTACACAGTCTTATGTAGTAGTGTGTGTAGTACGATGTTTCACATCTGCCAGTCGTCCCGTGACAGCTCAATTTTTGTTTGCATTTAGTATAAATTGCAAGCATACAAAAGCCGATTTCAGACGCTTCACTGTTCACTCTGAAGTGACTCTGTGTGAAGGTTCATTTTTTGAGTTTCATTCCACGGTCGTAAATTCTTTATAACTCGTGTTTATATCATTGTCCTTTCAAAATATATATTTGGGACATAGATATTCTGTAATCCAATCTAAATAAATACACAAGAATATGTTTGATTTACAAATTATTTTGATAATAAGTTTGTATGAACAACGCATGCTACGCCGGCCCCTTAAGAAAATTTGAATTTCGCGGGCTACAGCTGCGGATTCACCGGGACTTCCCCGACTACAAAATATGTGTACCTAGAGCTTTTTCGACTAGACTAAAACGGCCATAATACAAAACAAGATTTATATTTTGACATGGCTAAACCATGGAGCCAGTTTTTGTAATAAGAACGTAACAGTGATTGAAATACCGTTCTGTAGACAAAACTGAAAACTTAGTTCGGTACTAAGTTGTCAGTTTTGTATTAGGAACTTTACCATAGTCGGAATAAAGTTCAAAAATTAAATAATGGCTCCATGGTTTAAACCTGGGTCTGAAGATAAACCTTATTTTGTAAAGAGGCCGAATGGGTTGAATAATAAAATAAAAAGCTTTTTTTACAGTTACCATTATAAGGTTTTTACACTAGGTACTCATTTTATTTCAAGCGCCACTGGTGGATCCGTAGCTGTAGCGCGCGAAATTCAAATTTTCTTAAGTTTTTTGCTATTTGCAGGTCAGTGTCAGGTTGTTCTATCTTGATCAAAATATGATTCGCGACTTTATCAGATATGTCCCAATAGAGGTTACAACATCTCTTTCCTCATTTTCTTTATTAGCTGAATCACTTCTTTTAAAGAAAACTTCTTTAAAGACATTCCAAGTTTTAAATTCAAGCCCATTTCTATTGTCACAATTAAAAAAGCTTTCAAAAGTCTAAGGCCCGTATTACAGAACGTCACTCAATACTCAAGCATTAAGGCTTCTACATACCGGCGCGACTAGTCGCGCGACGCGACGCGACACAAAGGCACCGCTCGTCCCGCGACACGCGAGGCCTTTGTTCCGTGTCGCGTCGCGCGACAAGTCGCGCAGGTATGTAGAAGCCTTTACTTAAAACTAGATTCAAGCAATTTTATTGGTTGAAACTAGTTTTAAGTAATGCTTGAGTATTGAGTGACGTTCTGTAATACGGGCCTAAGAGGTGTAAACGCACCTTACGGCATTTCATGCAAACTTGCAAGCCCTTGTTTTTCAAAATGACTGATCCGATTTTGATGAAACTTCATACGCATAAGCAGCATACAAAGGTCTAAAAAGTTAGTTAAGAACATTTTCGAAAAATAGTGTTACAGCCAAATTAGACCGATTTTAATTTTCTATAGAAACAGATTTCCAATTATCTGTTATAAGACATTTCGAAAATGTTCTTTTAACTAACTTTTTAGACCTTTGTATCCTGCTTATGCGTATGAAGTTTCATTAAAATCGGTTCAGTCATTTAAAAAACGGGCTAGATATTTTGTATGAAATGCCGTAAGGTGTAAATGATCTTAACTTAGAGAACGCTAAAGTAGGTAGGGGGATTTCCGCATGGTTGGTTTGATCATGAAGGTACTAAGAACCTATTTATAAGAAGTAGGTACCTATGTACTTCAGCTTTGTTATGGTTTTTTTTTAATTCAATTTATGGTTATTATAATGAAGAATTGGTAGTCAAGCTGGCGCGCGCAGCGCCCTGTGTGCGCCGATGCC
This sequence comes from Tiliacea aurago, assembly GCA_948098905.1. NCBI lineage: Eukaryota > Metazoa > Arthropoda > Insecta > Lepidoptera > Noctuidae > Tiliacea > Tiliacea aurago. Next base: position 25,463,276 of record OX402585.1, read on the forward strand.
CCGGGCGACCGCCCTGGGTCATGCATCTATGATAGGTGAAGAGAAGGCATTAACCGATTAAGGCCCTTCGTCAGGCATGGCATGGCATAGGCATGAAAAACCAGCCAATATGAATGGAAGTTGATGCTGAGGAGTTGCTGTAAACAACTATCTGCGTTCTAAACATTACTATAAAGACCTGCGCAAAATGTTTGCTTGGTCAGAACAATATTAAAGTGAAGACGCGACTTCAACAGTTGTTCTGTCTCAAAAGACAGAACAACTGTAAAGAAAAAATAGAAGAGAAATATTTAGAAATGAGTATCGGGAAGTCGATACTCAACATGTGATCGATCGAAAGATCTGTTGACTGTGTGGTAAATAGTGTTCTGTGGTGTGGTGAAGTAGGTTCTTCGAGGAATTCCTCAAAGTAAGGAGCAAAGTAGGTATTGTATTCCCCGAATCTAGCGCTGGAATAGCACTTTGAATAACTATTCCAGAGGTTTCTACTTTTCCATTTCTTGCTGCTCTTGAAACTGTTAAAATATTAAAGTTTTATAAAATAAATGAAAACACTGAAAATGGAAAAGTATTCATTGGATTTGAATAAGGTTTTCAAAGTAAAGAGGTCAATATTTGGCTAAAAATATTTTTTCCTTTCTCTTTTTTACCAAGTTTTTGAACGAAATATTAAAAGTGACAGATGAAAGTTGAACATAATTTAGAGGTTAAATACGAAGTGAATCTAGTTCTAATATGAGTATAGTTACTCAAATAATTACCGAATGATTCATACGAAATGATTTAACCGTTCCAAAATGAATGCCCTATTGATATTGGTTTTTATATTTGTGGTTATTTACTCCTGTGTGTCATGGTAAGTGGTTGATGTACGATGAAACCGCTATTTTTATTATTGTTTTGTGTTTTGTTTACTATTTTGGTAACATTTGGGGTATTTTTAGGCTTCTGCCGACGTTACTGGCATGGCTGTTCATGAGAAAGTACCATATAAAGTTGAAAATAGGCAGAATCGCCGTGCCAAAGTTGATACTCAAAGATGTGAGCCTATCGAAAGACAGGTATTCTATTGTAAGTATAAAGATTTATACAAACCGTTACTCTTGTTCCTGAGAGTATAACTGTAAAATATCTGATCCAGACCTGTCCGGATCAGTTAATAGGTAGTATTACGGTAGTAGCACAGGGATTAACAAGTTCTACTGCAGTGTTTGTAGTTATTAAGTTTGTAAGTCCACTTTCTCATTCAGATTATCAACAAAACATTTTTTCCTGGATATAATCTACTTATTAGAACTCTAGAGAATTTTCTGTATGTTCTAATTGTTCTAAAAGCTTCAGATTGTAATTACTAAAATGCATGAATCACATTTATGTCCACACATGCATTTATTGGTTGTAACTTGAAAGGATATTTTCATATACATTCACATAAACTTCAACTGGTTTTTTATTTACAGCACATAGATGAAGTGTCATTTCAAAGTAGTTGTTTCAACTCTGAAATCAATAAGCTGGTGTCAGTAGTAATCCGAGGAGTTGAGGTAACCAACAATGTGGAGGAAAAGAGGAGTGTTGTGGTTGAGACGATCCTCAAACCGCTGCTCTCCAAACAGAACTCTACTATGGGGGGCGAAGGTTACAATGAGGAGGCCGACTTAAGGAATCTTGAGAGCAGTTTGAACCAAATAGCAAATAAGGAACTGTTGGATTTTAGAGATAAGAAACTGCCACATAGTTTGATTATGTTTGCTCAGGTATGTATTGGTGCTTGTATTCTACTATTTACAACTACTTGTAGGTCATACAAATATTTGTTCCGTGCGGGAATCGAACCCGCGACATGCAGCGCAGTAGTCAATCGCTTAACCACTGCGCCAACCGTGTCGTCAAGAATATTTGCATAACCCATATTTTGTTAAGAGATTTGCAAAAACATGTGTTTCGAACTTGTGACCTATGGCAAACCATATTATTACCCCTCAGCAACCATGACTTGCATTACAGTTTGACTGAAACAGCTGTACCGCGCCTTAGGTATGAGCGAAGCGAAACGCGGGGGCAGTGCAGACCGCTCCGCTGTCAGTCCGCCGTCAACGCTCATGGCGACGTCCCGTCCCCCGCCTCACCGTGCATTCCTAAGGTGCGGTACAGCGGTTTCGGTCAAACTATAGTCAAGTGATGTGCCTACCAACAAACAGCATTTCATTTTTAGGATTCCGTAGTCGTAGTAGTTATTAATATTTGCATGCCAAGGCAAACGTGATGATCTGTTTTTTCTTTACTTTTCACATCTCTTGCATGCTGACAATTTGTGTTGTATGTATTGTACTCATGTTTAGCAAATAAATAATTATCTTATCTTATCTTAACAAGGAACCCTTATAGTTTCGCCATGTCCGTCTGTCTGTCTGTCTGTCCGTCCGTCCGTCCGTCTGTCCCCGGCTTAGCTCAGGGACGCTTAGTACTAGAAAGCTGTAATTTGGCATGGGTATACATATTAATCACGCCGAGAAAATCGTAAAATATAACCATGAAAAACAAATGTTTTTGGGGTACTACCTTGCACGTAAAATGGGGATGATATTTTTTTTCTTTGCTATTCTATGGTTTGGGGTATCGTTGGAAAGGCCGTTTACAAATATTGTGGGTATCTGAAAACCATTTTTAAATTCAGGGATCCGTTTGCGTAATATTAAGCTTTAAAGTGCAATTTTTTGTTAGAGTCAAGTATGCCCCCCCTCTGCCAGCTAAATGGTTGGTTTAGGATATGTGAAAAAAATCATGGCAGTAGTATATATAACGAAATTAAAAGGAAAACTATCACAGCTAGGTAGGCTTTACAAGTTAACAAGTAATAGTCAACCAACTTAAATTTGCAGTTGGAGAATTGACCGTAACGTATATTGATGTGTGGGAGAGTATGTTTTTCAACTACAATGTTAAGTTTGTTTTTGGGATAAATTCATTCCAACTACGGAACCCTTAATTGCATTGTGCGTGGTCCAACACGCAATTGGCCATTTTTTTATTTATATATAGATAGAAGAGCCATACTATATGAATGTTGGCTTATTTTTAGACCATGTCGTAATTACATTTTTATCTACCTCTTATTTATGAATACTATGTAAGTGTTATGTGCTACTTAATTGATGACATCACTAGCTAATTTAATTATCATTATCCTGCCAATATTTAATTGAGTTATATTATTAGTATTGTCTCTACAGTTGTACTTCTCACGAGTACTTGTGAAGGGAGAAACCAATGTTTGAAAGTACCACCGCGAACGTTCCCGGTCGACCACTTTTCGCCCTTATGCCCATAGTAATAAGGTTGAAAACTGGTCGACCGGGAACTTTCACGGTGGTACATACGCAAACATAAACTCCCGCTTTCTTCCCATGGCTGTAGGCAGAAACTACAGAACACTGCCTGCTATGATCCTTACATACTCCTTTTGCTTTTGCTCACTATGTCTAAAAGTAAAAAAAAAAAACAAAACTAGCTAATATTGTATTTTATTTAGTTATCTAATCTGAGTAATAATAAAATAATCATAAAATTAAAATAAGAAGTGATTAAGGGTTAGCAATTGGCATCCTGCCATCTCAGATCATGTCATGTGTGTTTCTAATGTCACTTACCAAAGTGGGAGGAAACAGCGTCTTTCTAAATGAATGAAATCTGAAAAAGCCATGCATATTGCATACCAATCAATTTGCTAGAGTAGTTACCATACTGTGCTTACCACACACAGTCAGGGCCGTCCTAGGCCAGGCTGGGGCTCTTGTGCACACAACAATTTGTGGCCCCTTTGGAAAGTAAAAAAATAGAAGTGACTGACAAAAAAAAACACTTTTCTGTTATGATTTTATATTATATTTCGGTACAAATCAAATAGATATATGTTATTAACTGTTTTAAGAAGTAGAACTTAGGTAGGTACGTAGGTTTGTGTTACCCAAAAAATATTAAAAAAAATGCGTTCAAGCGTTGAAACGGCCTTCCGGGGCCCCCGTGAGGTCGGAGGCCCTGGGCTCGGGCCCCGTGTGCCCTTATGGTAAAGACGGTACTGCACCCAGTCAATATGTGTGACAAGTCATGGCAGATTCATGAACCTTTGTGCCTTGAAGAACACATTACACTGTCTGTTCAAGTTTTTTAAATGGTGTGTTGGTATATTATTTATTATTGAACATAGTAACAGCCATGTTAAGTTTTAAAATATATTTTTGTAAAGATACATGAAAACAACTGCCATAAGAGGGCTTAAAACCCGCGATATCTGGCGAACCGTGCTATTACTCTGGCCACAGAGGTGATGAGTCCTAACCACATTAAACATGCTCAGGAACCGGACGTCGACATATTTATATACAACCTGTTTTTTTTGATATCCGTTAACTCTAGGGTTATATTCTGTAGGTAAAAATAATATTAAAACTCCTAGAATAGGTGGTCCAAAAATGCATCGTTTCGGAGATATCATCAATCATAACTAAATTAGGTCAAAAATTGTCACCAGTATGACGAATCTTTACTTTTGCGAGGTTGCCAAACTTCGCAGTAGTGTAGTAAAATAAATAGTAAAATAAAATATGTAGGTATGTTGGTATCGGGGCTTCCCGGCGGCAGCTAGTGAAGGGAAAGCTACCTTGTCGACGTTGTCATATTTCACGTAAGGGTGTTTTACATTAATAATCGTGACTTTGCCGAATTATTTTGTATGAAAAATGAAAAAAAAAAAATTACGAATGATTGGAACATAACTCATATGCCAGTTGATTCTTTGATATGGCCTCAATCATACCCTAGAGTTATGGGATATCAAAAAAAACACGTTGTATAGTAAATCTAAGGTTTTAGTTAAATGTTATGTAAGTGGACCAAGCTATTTAATATAAATTAATTAATTTAAAAACAACTAAATAATATTTTCATCTTTAGTTCATGGGAGTACACATATTTAATGCATCAGTGACCATCCACAATGGTACTGTAGACAATCCATGGTGCCTAACCGCCACCGCCGCCGAGGTCCACGCAGACGGCGCTGCGGGCGGGCCTGCGCGGGCGCTGGTCTTCTCTACAAAGCTGGTGGACGCTCGAGTGAGGATTGTGGGGAAGGGGGAGAGTTTAGGAGAAGCAGCCTGCTGTTTAGTGATTGAAGGGACCGTGAAGGCTGATGGGCCGTTGAATGTAGAGGTAAGACTTATTTCTTAAACAGAACGTTTTGAATTATCAAAATGTCTGTGAACTAGCCGAGAGAGTTAAATAGAAGATTGGCCAAAATACTCCATGATTTTATTCTGCCTTTTGTAAGCTTCTTTTGCCCTATATTATTTGCTAATGTTTTAATTTGTAGAACCTGGTAAAGGCAAGATTAATATCGCCAAACCGAATCGTCTGTTGGGCGATATTAATCTTGCCTTTCCTAATTGCCGTCCCACGAACACGCGATAGCCGCTATTGTTTTTTTTTTTGTAACCACAGCGGGTAAGCTCTTGGGCTTCATCTCACCAGATGGTAAGTGATGATCAGGCCGAAGGTGGAAGCGAGTTTTACCCGGATTCCTCAACGACAGAGGAACTGGCTATCTTACCTGTAACTGCCAAAACACAACAATGCTGTTAACTTTGTTGTGTTTCGACGACAGACTTAGATAAAATGGTGGTAGCTAGCCAGGCGGACTTAGAACAAGGCCAAAATGGGCACAAAATTGTTCCCCCGCTGGGAATCGAATAAGACATACCCGCGCGACCAATCAAGTCGCGTATGTACGTCATTATTCAGGTATACGATCGCGTACTCGTGTATTCGCGCAAATGTCGCTTTCGATTAAGACGCAGGGGATTATTTCCAGAATAGGAACTTCAAAGTAACCAATAATACATGTTATTTTGTAATTTGTAGAAAATCCACGCCATAATCAGCAACACATCAGTGACATTCAAAGACGAGTTGTACCAGTTCCTAAAGAGTCACAAGAAGCGCAGACGCACTCCTGTGATGAGCATCACTGATGAAGACCACCTCGCCACCATCATTCCCAGACTTTCGCCAGTTGTACCAAAGGTATGTTCAGTTAATTTACATGTTATTGTGTTAGGGCGCGTTTCTTTGACCACGAATGTCTTCGCGCGGTTACCGCGTGGTTCACGCTGTCATAGAAAAGTGCACTCTATTTATTTAGCAACTAAGTTATACATTTCAGATTTGTGTCCAGTAAATCACAAGGCTCGCTTCCCTGTGACATGAGATGTATTGCGGAATTAAAACTAAATATTTTAGCATATAGTATTTTTGTTTCACGACCGACACGCGATTTAGAGCGCAGTTAGAGCTCGTCTGAGCTGAAATGACGCGCCCCACTAGTTAATTAGTATACATACTATACGCAAAACTTAAGCATGTTCAGTTTAGAAAATATATCTGCGGCAAGCGCCGCTAGTGACAGACCACATACCTTCCTGGTTTTGCCCAATTAAGAGACAATATGCATTTGTATGAGTACACAACAAACTTAACTTTAAAAGAGGTTCTACCCCAATGTGATAGTGGGGCGTGTCATTTCAGCTTAGGCGAGCTCTTCTACCAAGTGTATAATTATGTTGTGAATGTCGTGTAAGCGCAGCAGCTCTCGGTACTGTTCCAGACAATGGCGAAGTCGGATGTGCTTGTGTGTGCGTGTGTGTGTTATGTGCTGACGCTACTCATCTTCACGCACGCATTCACAGCGCGTTTGTACACTTGGTTATCACGAGTAAAGCGCGGGTCGTTTCATGAGATAAAAATACTGTATCATTTTACTGTAATGGAATGTATAAATGGGGAAATTGTATTTGAAGTATAGTCCCTACAACTCCTCTATTTATCCCTTCGGGGATATTCAGGCGTGCTGTAATGTAATGTTTATTAAAATGCTAAATTCATGCTTTGTTTTGACACTTGTTGCTTACTATGTAAAGCAACAAGTGTCTAAACATAGTTTTATTTCATAGTATGTAGTCATGAATGTCCAGTCCAGAAGGATTTTACTATTTATCAATGACATGGTTGTTTTTTTTTTTTCAGATATTCAGCTTAAGGATAGACTCAACAAAAATAAGTTGTAAAGACAAAACTGTAAATACAAACTTCGAAATGTCTTTACAGAGTTTACAAGTAAGTGCACAACCAAATTTATTTATGCCTTTTAAGGCTGGCGCATATTTGGACTTAGGGCCGCATTGCAAAACTCCTACATCACTTTCGTACAATTTGTGTATAGGCGGGCCGCACCGCGCTTATTGTATTGTAATGCGCTGCGACCCTATGCGGCAGTAATGTGCGGTTAGCTTTATATTACTGCATTAAAATGTTATGTTTTTAAAGAAATTTATTTTTGCACGATCTTTTATAAATATGTAAACCTAAACACCAGAAAGCCAATTCCTGTCATTTAAAATTTTCATAACCGTCGCTCTCATCTCAGCGACGATCAATGTCAGAAATAAAGGGAAATTAGAGGTATTTTTGGCAGATTGACACAGATTAGAATGCGAACGTTCTTAAAAGACGTGAATTGTCCGTCGCCCCCTCTGTTTTATTCAGGGTCAAAATAAATTGGCTAGCTTAACTCCACAGACGTGATGGCTTATACAACATGTCCCGAAATTAATGCACAACCTCTTAAGGGGTCATTGTGCTCATCATTATGAACAACTTTTACTATGGGACCAAACCTGAAATCGCGAAAAATAATCAGCTGTTCCCTACATTTTGACGAGTTATGAGAACATAAATGTTTTTTTTTTCGCGATTTCAGTTTGGTCCCAGAGTAATAGTTGTTCGTAATGATGGGTACAATGACTCCTTAAGAGGTTGTGCGTTAATTCTGGGACATGTTGTAGATACCTATACTCCATTTGAAATAAGATTAGATATTTAAATAAACTTGTTTACAGTCCGTTCAACCAATTTTGAGTTCTATTCCTTAGGCATAAGGATGGCATTAAAAGCAAAAACGTAGTTACATTACCAACTGTTTATTACAGCTGCCATTTGTCATGCCACCAACGCAATAGAAGTCATAATCGGTTGAACGGACTGTAAAAAAGGTTTATTTAAATGTCTAATCTTGTTTCAAACGGTGTATAGACGCGAAAAAATAAAAATGAATTGATCTTTTTTTTTTGTGTCAACGAGCGCTCGTAGTGTTGTTACTGGAAGTATGAGTTGAGAAAATCTGTTTTTTATTGTATCGTGTTTGTTTTTTATTTTATTTTGTTTGTTATTGATATCCATCACATTTGTAAAGTTTACACGAAAAACAAAATCAGTTTTTTTTTTTACTGATATTTTCTAATGACTACACTACCAGCGGTTGATGACCCCAAAACAAGGTACTTATTTTTGTTTTATCATGTTTAGACATCCATACCCATCACGTCTGCGGAGTTGCGCTAGCTTTTATTTGACCCTGTATATTTGATGTTTCATCCAACAGGTTAACTCCAGATTCAGTGCAGCATCAGTTCTATACGACGAGACGGGCTCAGAACTGAGCGGTCTACCGCAGGTTTACGTCGCGTTCCAGATGGAGCAGTTCCAGCTAGTGGCAGACAGCCAGCAGCTGGCGATGCTCAACAAGCTCAAGTTAGATGCCAAGGTATGATAAAGGTGATACATCATTGGTTACAAGACGTAGTCTACTACTGCTAATCATAGGCGAATCAATGGTGCACATTGAACAGTCACCTTTGCTACTAACCTTGCACAGTTGCAATTTTTTTACCAGGGGCTATCATAATATCTTATAGCTGTGCAGTGCCGAAATGAGAGCATCGAAAACTTGGTTCTCCGAATTTAGTATATCGGCTTCGGCTGTCTTTATAATGTTCTTGGTTATACCAATGTAATGTTTTAGGACTAAACTTTAACTTACCGCTTTGCAATAATAAGCGCATAATCTTGTAACCGCAGTTCACAAGGCCAGTTATTTCTTCTATCTTTGACCTAAACGATAAAGACCGATCGTAATAAATAAAAAACTATACGAACCTTGTTTGTTTTAGTTGGAGAAAGGAGTACTAAACTTGTACTTAATTATAAGCACATTGAACATAAGTTATAGTCATACCGAAGCATTTAAATGGTATACATCCGTCAAAGAGAAAATAAGAAAAGCAAGGCCTTTACAAATAATGGAAGCGGAATCGCCCTGTAAGTATTACTAGTCAATTTATTTGATCAGGTCTTGTCCCACACCACCTGAAATCTACCTGACCTCAGAACTAGAAGGGAATAGAGGAACAAACAGATTTTTTTATAATATCAAGTATCTAAGGTTCGGTAAAAAATCCTTTTAGCGACGAAGACCTGCGCATGCGAAGCGAGCACCTTTTCTGATGATGTGGTCTGTGCCAACTTTTCCTTGGATCAGATCACACTAATTTCTGACTATATTTGGTGGTTGTCAACATCGCTATCACTCCACCATAACTCACAAAACACCATCTCTTACAGCACCATCCCCTCCACTATGGCTATCTCGAATATTCTCAACATGCATAGTGCAAGGTTGCGCAGAACTGCGCGCAGTAACTATACACGCGCGGCTCATGAGTGAGCACGCGCTCGGCTTCGGATGCAGCGGGTTCAAAGTCAAGCTGGATCAGCTGTTGGAGACTAGAGGTTTGTTAGACGAAAAAAAACCGGTTAAGTTTGAAGCTTTTATTACTTTTTGTAACGTCACACCTACTTTTGTAACTCTCAAATTGATAAAACGAATTCATTGTATTTTTTTAGAGCTAACATTTTATGTTATCATGGCTAACATTTAAGTATAAGTCTGATCAAGCGATCAGCAAATCTGGTAACAAATTATTGTGGTAGCTGGTGTGATTAGTTGAACGAAAGAACAAGCACCTGCCATGCGTAGTGCAAGGTTATGCAGACATGCGTGCAGTAACAATACCCGCGCGGCTCATGAATGAGAATGCGCTCGGTTTCGGATGCAGCCGGGTAAAAGTCAAGTTGGATCAGCTATCAATGGATGAACCGATTTCATTGTAATTACTTATTATTGTGACTTAAACCAACATACGATATTATTTAATAAAACCTACTGGTGACTGGCGACAATATAACAATCCGACAATATTATTGAGAGTAAACATGTTTTCGAACACTTGTAAGCCCTTGCTTTGGCCTGAAAATTTAAACCCCAATCTTACATATTAGGTCTACGGTACTCATTAAAATATAAAGAATTTAATAAAAAATAAAGCATTCATACCGATAAAATAATTATTTTACGATTCTTACACCTACCTTATCTACCTGCCTATAGTAATTAAACATAGAGAAACAATGCAGCATATTAAAAAAAAAAAACCGATAGAAAGAGGCCAAGTATGTGTAGGACCACGCAAAATGAACGGTCCCGTAGTTGAGATTAATTTATCCCAAAAACTTATTTCTGCTTTATTAAACTTGCAGCACCTAATGTGAAAAAGTGTAAATTTTTTGGAAAATATGTTAGTTGTCAGTTATATTAAATGGGGCCTAGATGACCTAGGGAACCACCAATTAACATTCACAGTTCTGGCGATTTTTAGGAAACGTCATAATAAGCAGTAGATATTTTGATAAATAGATTTTGAATAGGCACTCAAAGACCGGGGGTTATTCAATTGTGTCTCGTTCATTTAAAACGCCCTTGTTGACGTAAATCCTCAATTCCAGAAGAATGGTACCGTTGCGCAGTAGCCCGACAAGCAGTCGGTGGTCGACAATGGGGGGCGGAGCTGCTGGTGGACGGTGGCTGGATGGCTTGCGGGCCCGCAGCCTTAGGGCTTCGCGCGCCGCCACCACGGAGGAACCATGCGTGGGGCGAGGCGTTACTGGCAGTCGCGTTGGTCAAGTGGGCGTCACATGGACCTACTGATTCTAAGGTATACACACACGTTCTAAATTGTTTTAGCGATAAGACATTGCTTCTGGCTCTTCTTGTTTGTATAGTCGACTCGCGTTACCATTTTTGACAAAAACTCTCGGTAAATTGAAACCACATTAGGTTGAAACTATTTTACTGTCACATACATGGATATACCTTGTCGTTTTATGAAGTGCAAGTGAAATTCAATCTGAGGCGCGGGTCCTGTCGGGCGTGCGGCGCGGGGCATGATCATTTGTAAACATTATTGTAACAACGTGTGTAAATAAAGACCTTGAAAAATGAATGAATGAATGGTCTCAACAGTGATAAAACAATACGAGATCGACTATACAAAAAAGTAGTATTTAAACTGCTGCTTTTCGAACGTTTTATTTTGCGTTCGCAGTCTGCTTCTTGATATTTATTTCCTGGAGCTTTAAAACTTCTAGTAATACCAATGACCCAAAATGTTTTTTTCTTATCGTAGGTAGAAGCCATGGTTGACTGCCTCCGCCTAGAATGGAGTCCAACCATCGCACAAACCATAATCTCACTAACAGACTGCCTAAACCAGTATAAATCCTCATCTCCGCGCGTCCACCACGTAGAGGAGGTACAGGAATCTCCACCAAACATATCATTGAACGTAGCTTTGTCTCATATCAACCTGTTCCTGATTGTAAACGAGGATATGTGCCTGATGACCAGGGTAGATGCCGTGACCTTGGAGAAGAATCACAGTAAATCTGGTGCGGTAATTTCTGGGTTAAAGGTGGTGGATATGGTGCCTTATAAAGGTGAGTTTTTTTCTTTTGTCTTAGCCGTTAAAAAATATACCGGTTAGCAATTTCAAGAAGGTGGATTAATCTGTCTAAAACACTTAAATCTTTATCTATATAATTTATAATGGCAGGTCTACATAACAGTTAGAATTAAATTTTCCCCCGATTGTAATTAATCTAAAACATAATTTTACTTGTTTTTTTTTTATGTTATATCGTTTTCTGACTAAAAAACTTGAATCGATTTATCGTGAGTATCGAGTTGTATGGTTACTTCACTAGTTACGTTGCGATTGACCATCATAAATAACCATGTTGCCACTCTGTGGGGAAACTTGTAAAATTGAAACCACAGTAACGATTTAAGTTGTTTGATTAGTCTGTTGAACTTGCTATAGGCCCCTGAGTTCCTAGGTCTATCTTAAGACTCAAATATATGCCAGTAATAGGACTCTCGCTCATCAAGGAGCGCTGTCCCCAATTTGACGCATTTTTAATTTATTATACACAAAACAAAAGGTATTTTAATAAAACGCGTAAACTAAAAGATCAATAATTAAATTATCTTTAAATTGGTGAAGGTTTCAGAAAAATCCGCTTGGTAGATTTTGCGCCATTCTCAGGTTTTTATCCGCGTTAGAGATAACTTTACAAATTAATTTCACTATGTAATATAAACATAATCTAAAATATTCACATATTAAATTATTGAGAAAATGCTCTAATTTAACATATAATATTTTCAAATCATTAACACTACTCGTTTAGACGTGATCTTCAATATAAAACCATTAAAAGTCAGTTATCGTCGCCTTAAGAAATCTTCCATCCATTACGAATAGAACTGTTTAAATCTTTGCCAACTTCCTTGCATCAATTTTAAATTAAACATCATCAATTTTAGGTAACATCCATTGCCAGCGTTCAGACGAGATCCCAACAACATTCTTCCACGTTAAACTAGCAAGAATAGAGTACGTCCTATCCAAAGAGAAGTACTGCGCCCTCCTTGACTTCCAATTCATAGAGAATGTAGACCTGGAATGGAGTGCGAACTTACACCTCAAAGTTCTAACGTTAGTGAGGGCTGTGAAGGAGTTTATACAAGAGATGAGGGTGAGGAGAAATGTTGTGGTGAAGAAAAAAGGGAGTGCGTTGAATTGGAGGGTCGCTTTTAAGGGAGAGACGAATTTAGGGCTGATCCTGTCGAAGGAGAATAATATGCTGTTTGCTACGGGTGAGTCCCAATTACACATTTTTCTACATTTGTGAATATTCATCAAAGCCTCAAAAAGGCAAAGCAAGAATGATCTAATAACACACTTGGTAAATAAATGGCCCATTATGGTCTATTTATTTAGTAAGGCGTCCTGCGCCATTTGCTTTTCAATGCGATTTTTACCTCATTTCCTATAATTTTCCATGAATAGGAACATCTTCAAGCTGTAACGATATTTTGTTAAAGAACTGTTCTACTAAAGCTAAACAGTAAGCGACTTTACAAACAGGTTTTAGACCTTCTGCAACAAAATATTCAGCATGCCTTAAATGTCATGCTTTTTACTCTTCATACGTACACGCTATCTACATTTATGTATCAATCGCCCACCGCTCCAAAGAATGTTGTTTTAACCCCTTCCACTCTTCGTAGACGACATGACAATAGCCTACGACCACGAGATAGGCCTGTCCATCGCGTGGAGCAAGCTGAACATGATCCTCAACGGAGACGAGGTGATCATGGTGGAAGGTTACTGTCAAGAGCGCGTGGCTGATGACCATGAGGTCAGGGTGGAGAGGAAGGCCAATGAAGGGTTTGCGCTTACTTGGAATAAAGTTTGGTAAGTTAACAATATTCTTAATATTCTATTCTGCAATTCCTATAGAAAAATTATATTACGAGTACCTTGAGACTAACACTAGAATGTCACCATGCACTGGAGCGTGTGACGGTGTGCAACCGTAACACAGTGACACTACAATGGATAAAAGGACACAGCGGATCACTAGGTAACGACGAACTAGCTAGGAGAGCATCCAGCGCGTCAGTTTGTGGACCTGAACCTATCGTACCCATCCCCTTTAACCAACTACGCAGGTGGCTACAGGAGTTCACCCACACACAAGCGGAGAACTGGTGGACCTCAACTCCCGGCTGCAGGCAATCCAGGGAAGCCATACCATCCTTAGATGGCAGGCTAACCAGGCGTTTACTACGCCTGGACAGGAACGGCCCGCGCCTGGTGACGAGGACCATCACGGGACACTGCTCACTAAACAAACACTTCCACACAATAGGCATAACGGAGAGCCCTCTGTGCAGGGCCTGCATGGAGGCTGAAGAAACCGTTACGTATGTGCTCTTTGACTGCACAGGCGTCACACAGATCAGAACATAAACCCTCGAGTCACCCAGATCCTTCACAGATATCCTATGCAGACCAGAAGACCTAATCAGCTTCTGGAGGGAGGTGGGCTGGTTGGAATAAACCACTGACGGCCGCCATGGCCCACGCACAATGGTCCACATGAAGGACTAAGTGCAGAAACCAAACCCTCTAACATAAAACATAGTTACCAATATTATACCGGTTTATGTATATCTCTCCTTTCTTTCAGTCCATCCAAGGGTTGTATGTACCTGTGCGGAAACATGGCCCAGTTTACACTAGTTTTAAATATTTTTGGTTGTATACATCACATAAAAATGAAGTGTTTAATAAATAAATAAAATATGCCTGTGACCGAACAGTGACCAAGATTTGGTCGAATTAGGACGTTCGAAAGCTCGTTAGGCTGACGATATCATCAAGGAGATTTAGGAGGATTTTTTGGCAAAAAGACGTGCGGAATCGTGGAGTAACAAAATACAGCTAGTCTTTGGTACTCCACGATTCCGCACGTCTATTAAAGCAAATTTTCATACGTCTCAAAATTATGTCTGCCAGTGGTTTTTGAGGTGTCCCTTTTTTAAGATAAGATAAGATAATCATTTATTTGCTAAACATGAGTACAAGAGTGTAGAGTGTTTATATATTATAATACATATTTTTTGCCAATGTTCTTTAAAATTTGTGGTAACTTCAGTAGAACACCTCCCTGGTATATAAATGAAAATACCTGCCTTGTTTTGATCTACACCAGAAGCCGCCTTCAGTCTATGGTAGAACTTTTAATGTGGTTTTCCTTCCTAGGTCAGTAAGAGTAGATTCCATCCGCATGGTGTTTCCCTACAAGCATCGGTTTGCGGAGGCGGTGCAGGGTGACTTCGTTTCGCTGTTCAAGTGGATCAAACTGGTGCATGGCATCAAGAAGAAACCTTTCACTGCTGAGAGTCCCCTGCCTAGTGATCTGCATATAAAGGTCATTTACGTTGATACTTACCTAAATCATTTACACAAATGCTGGTAAGTTTGGTATTGAAAGATCGATGAAGTTTGTGATCGAGCCTTAAGAGGCCGGCGATGGATGCGTAGTTCATATAAACGTAATACAAAATAATTTGTAAATGAAACATATTCTTAAGGTAGTGTATCTTTATCCCGATTGCAATACAGAATATCTAGGTTCCCAAATATATATTTTGAATGGACACTGATTTAAACAAAAGTTATGAGAAAAATAAGTTTTCTATTGAAATTTTAAATTCCTCATATCTCGTCTTTATATCATTGTCCTTTCAAAATATATATTTGGGAACATAAATATTCTGTAATCCAATCGAAATAAATACACACTACCTTAAGAATATGTTTGATTTATAAATTATTTTGGTATTACATTTGTATGAACTACGCATGCTACCCCCTTAATAAAGTGTTAATTAAAATGTAAGTATGTTATTTTTTTTTGTAGAGCTTGCGTCCTTTACTAAGATTACCGATGGGAAAGTGAGTTTATCAATATGCCAATGTGTCTGTCTGTATGTGTATGCGTCAAGTTTTTACGATCATACTTCAAAACCAATTTTAATAAAAATTTGCAGAAAGCTTGGTGTTTAAAGAACCATCTGATAAGGCGGACTCGCGTGCACACCTAGTAACTGATTGATTTGTTTTTGTTTAGATCGAAGAGCTTCTAATAGAGATGAGTGACGATCCGTTTGAGGTAAAGCTACGCGATAACTACGAGCTGCTAGAGGACGAGTATAAGGAGAGTCAGAAACGACGCACCATGCTCGATGCAAAGGTATCGTTTTGCATAGACATTTGATTAGACATGATTATTTTAATACAAGTATTACTTTCGTGACGAAGTCGTAGTTCCAGGAGCGGTAGGCAGTATCACCCCCACATTCTGCCAGTTATGTATAAGTTCTATGTAATAAAGGCGACCATATTGTCAATAATCGATCCAGATTCCAGACTCTGGACTGAGACTGAGAAATTCCTGATGGTAAAATTCAATAATACTTTCCCCGACTCGGGCATGGAATTGGATTGTATTGGAGTTACATCTTATTACCTTCTCCGTCACATTGGCGCCCAACGTGGGGCTCCACTCCAGCCTAGCGGGTCTCCGTGAGGAGTGACAGGGGAGAGGGAAGAGGAGATCGCTTACCGGGCGAGTTGTTATGCGTCGACCAAGGTTACGCGCATTGCGTTGAATGAAGGCGTTGGCAATTTGGTTTAAAAAAAAAACAATTATAATCCTTTAATGAAGCTAAATCTACTGATATGTCTTTATTTTATGTAATTATATTTAAAAACTAAAAATTGGAACGTTACAACGTTACAATAAGTAAAAGAAATGCTCACTATCGGTACACGGGCTATTAAGAGTCGAGAATCTAATAATCATGTTTTATATCACTGCATTGCAATAAACTGTACTAACACTAGGCTAAGTTTATTGTTACTAACACCTATGGATATCTTATGAATCTGAAATAAATATATTTGATTTGATTTGATTTGATTGATATTATGATAACAATGACATTGGATTACTGTCAGTTTTAGTACCTAGTTATGTTGACGATCATTTTAGTTGTGATAGTAATTTTGAATTCTTGTGTGGTCTTGATGGGTGGGACTCGCATTACTGGATGAAATAATGTTTAGGGCAGTAAGGTTTGCCGTGGAAGTTCAATTAATACTTATAACTATGTAACAATATTCTGACAAGTAAATGAACTATTATTATGGACAGATATGATTAAATGAACGTTGTATTGAAATTTTGTCAGTAACCACTTTTCATAAGGTTTGCTTGTCATCCTGTTTGCCTACGAATAACATAAAATATGGCAAGGTTATACTCATTAGTAGCGAGATTTTCGTATTTATATTCACCACATAAGTGATCCGAAGCTCAGTTAAACTCAGCCCGTCTTTCTAGTTTTATACCAATCCTAACTTCAGCTAAACAAACGTTTCCCGAAATTCTAACAATACAAACCAATTTTGTATAATACCAAAACATTACTACACAGGTCCAAGAACTTTGCAAGCCCCACCTGTTCCTACCAGCTGGCAAAGTAGAGGAACTTTACGCCGCCCTTCGTCAGAAAGACGCACAGATCTACGTACAGCGATGTCGTGCCGCGCCGCCGCCGCGCACGCGCCTGGTCGCGTGTTGTCTCACGAGGTTCACGTTGATCGCGCTCGCTGACACGACCATACATGGCACGCAGAATGCGCAAGCGAAACTGAGGGATATGGATTATGATAGGTAAGAAATTCAAGTGTTGTATGCTAACTTATAGTAGCTTTAACGAACTTCTCACTTAGTCAACTTTTGATAAAGTGAGAAATCTAATACAGGTTTTCGGGTAGCAGATTCTACTATAACGTCAATTACAGATTTCAAGTTCTGGAATGATGACCATTATTTTGGGAGCTGAGCGATATTCGGTGTCGGATTAGATGGACAGATGATGGTAAAGGTCGTGGTTAGCCGTGTAATTCAGTTCTAGTGTACGACTTTGTCGAACAGTAACTGTATTTTAGCTGGGCCCCTAAAATGGATGCTTTGGCAGAATCATAATATGATCTGTGTACAATTCATATCCCGCAATTCAGCTGTTTGACAGTTTTGTATGGAGTTTCGTAAAATGGACAACAAATTATGAATTGCTATATTGAAGTCTAATGTCAAATAGCAGCTGTCAAACAGATGAATTGTGGGATGTATGAATTGTACGCAGATCATCTTATGATTCTGCCAAAGCGTCCATTTTAGGCCCTCAGATAATTAACGAAAAACTAATGAGTATATTCTTACATCCACATTTTTTGTAACATAGTTTTTTTCCTACAGTCCATGGCCGGAAGACGGCATCGAGTTCACAACACTCTGGTGTCGCAGCATCAACATGAGCTGTGCTCAGTGGCAGCTGTTGCTAAGGGACTTCCCACAGCCGCTGCTCAGCATGAGCGAGCTGAGGATGTGGGGAACCCTGCTGGCTGCGGAGGAACAGGCCCCGCCACGAGGTAACCCTTAATAACATGATATAACTAGAGCTGTGCTCAGTGGCAGCTGTTGCTGCGGGATTTCCCGCAGCCACTACTCAGCGTGAGCGAGCTGAGGATGTGGGAACCCTGCTGGCTGCAGAGGAACAGGCTTCGCTACCAGGTAACCTTTCATAGTATGAAATAACATGAGCTGTGCTCAGTGGCAGCTGTTACTGAGGGACTTCCCACAGCCGCTGCTCAATATGAGCGAGCTGATGATGTGGGAAACCCTGCTGGCTGCAAAGGAACAGACCCGCCACTAGGTAACCCTTTATAACATGAGCTGTGCTCAGTAGCAGTTGTTGCTGAGGGACTTCCTGCAGCCACGGCTCAGCGTGAGTGAGCTGTGGATGTGGGGAACCCTGCTGGTTGCAGAAGAACAAGCTCCGCCACGAGGTAACCCTTTGTGTATTCGACCTCCTAATTGCTTTACCACCCTAAGGTTGAATCAAATTTTCACGTCATCAAACATGTATATAGGTGTTGTTTGTCTATGTGCAATTAGATAGTTCCAATCTTATTGAAGTTTTAATTTAGTGGCATTTGTTGTCAAAAGTGGTAATGCATTACGAGATCGACTATACTACCATTCTTTATAGTTTCACCTGCAATGGCTGGTCAACTGAGATTGTTATTGTAAAGCAACAAAACAAAACTTGCGATAATTTATTATAAGTTTTCTATGTCAATAATAATAATTACTGATAGAGCTTTTTCATCAACTTAGTACAAAAATATCGACATGTTAAGTGGATATGATTTAGAATTCTATATACAAGCTAGGTGAAAAGCCTTAGGGGGTGCTCCAAATGATATCCCATTTGGAGCATTTTGAGCATATTTAAAAAAAGGACGATAGAGGCTATTTAATTTTTAAATTTTAATAGTATTCTACGTCTTCAAAAGTGTCTAGTATTTATTTCAATAACACAGACGCTTGGAAGTTGTTTTATTAGATTAGATGCACATCAGGTAAACCACGAAACAGGAAAAAATAACATAGAATAGAATAGAATAGAATAGAATACTCTTTATTATGTACACCATAAAAGTTACAGATATAAATGTTTAAATTTTACATAAGGTGACACAATGGGCGGTCTTATCGCTAAAAGCGACCCAGCGACCAGCTTTATACGGGACACTGTTGACAATGAACTCATCATTTCAGCCGAAAGACTGCTCCACTGCTGGACATAGCCCTCCCCAAAAGGAGGGGGATGTGATATAATCGCCACGCTTGGCAGGCGTGTTGGCAGTCGCAGTATGGTGTTAAAATGCATAGAGAACGCTGCTGCCCATTCTATAGTAAGTCCCTAAGTCGCTTTTTACGACACCCACGGGAAGAAATACGGCAATTAACTAAAAATGGCAAATTATTAAAAAAAAACGTACTAAGATATGTATGGCTCAAAATGCTCTAAATGGTGCCAACTATCAACCAGTTAAGGCTTTGCACCCAGCTTACAAACACCCTGTATAATTATAATTGCACAGGAACAAGATATAAAAAGTAATGTAAGTTTTATATGCATTTATTTAGTTTTATAAAAAACGTATCACATTAAATATCAGTTTCTTTTGAGACCAGCTTCAGTAGTGATGGTGATGAGGGACGATGTGGTGGGTGCTGTGCTTCACCGTAGCGTGGAAGCTGGGAAAGAAACAGAACTTTATTGCTACTGCACTGAACTAGCTATATACAACATTAGTTTTAGTATATGCGAAACCCTAAACACGTGTCTAGTATTTTTATGTAAAGAATCTATGTACAACATTTCAAAACTGTATCATGAAAATCACAAAGTTATAAGGTTGTTATGTGACCGGGTTGTCCGTACAAAAACATGCTAACGACGCCCCCGCGAATCCAGGGTCGTCTTGCGCTTATTGATAATAATTTGGCAGTAGGTACCTAACCGTACGGCGATTGTATTGTAAGTAATTAAATGGTGATAACATTTTCCATCACACTTAAATATTTTTGGAATAAAATATAACATGGTGTAAAAAATTATTGAAATCGATTCAGTTCCTTATTCTGAACAAACTATATTCAGTTTTCACATATACTGAAAATAATGTTGTATATATTTTTCTATTGAATATCGTAAGATTTGCGTTGATTTGATTTGAGTTGAGTTGTTCCACTATGCTTCAGTTTAAACGCAACCCTCGGATAATCTAGCGGCCGGAAGCAACAGCCGTAGTTGCTAGTTAGTTCTAGCCTAAAGCCTGTAAAGTTACGATTAGCCGGAGGGCTAGTTGCAAGTCACATGTTTAAAAAAACATAGATAACATAAAGGTTTGCTGTTCAGCGGTAATAACAGTGTTCTAAAATATGTGAAATGTGAATTAAATGAGTAACGACCTACGAATTTATACTTGAAAACATAGATTTTGACACCAAATTATGACAATAATTATTGGACACAGCAGCTCTTTAAATGCTAAATATATAAATAGAATAAAAGATGTGGTCTTGTGTAGCAAAAAAAAAATGACAAACTAATTATCTGAAGGTTAGGCTTCTACCGAAGCGGATCGGATCGGAGCAGAGGAGAGACGAGAGACGCTATGTGGTTTTCAACCAATGATAGCTCGATTTCTGCACGTTTCCACTTCCGTGAAAACGCTCGCTAATAGAGACACCATTCCGCTAAGATAGTTTAGCTCCGCCCCAAAAAGACTATGAACCTTCAAACAATTGGCAAGTTCTTTGTGAAACCAAAAAGCGCTTAGTAGCTTAAGGTTTTAGTTTCTGCTCACCCAGTGTGGTCGTCACCGTGGTAGTCAACGTGTCTGTAGCCGCCATCAGGCTCCTGCAGCGAGTAGTGCCCCTTCACAACGTCTCCGTCGCGGTGCTCGTGCTGCGACTTGTGGTCGCCCGTGTGAGCGTCCTTTACTTCGTAGCCGAACTCATATTTAGGGTACGTCTGGAAGATGAAACGATAGTTTAGGATCAATTAACTCACAATGAAATTTACAATGTTGATGAAATAAACATTTTTTTTTTATTAAGTATGTTCAGGTTAAAAGCTTTAGTTCGTGATCTAGATCAAGTAATCTTTTCGGCGAATTCTGCCTTAGCTAATGGCGTAAAGGCTTTGTGGGACAACGGTAATAGTCTGATTTTTAGTCCATTAATCAAATTGTCATTGAACCCACGAGTTATGAAATTATTAATGAATTCAAGTGCTTCTGAAATATTGTGGACTGAAGCCGTCCAGTATTTGGGTTAAAGCTAATGTGCCGGATAAAACATTAGGGAACCCACACATCGTTAGAAAATGGCTACTAGTAGAATAGAAGGATAGGAACAATTTCCACACCACATTGTTTAAAAACCTAATACTAACATAGTAGTCGTGATGGTCGTGTCCATGATGAACAGGCTCGTGGTGGCCGTCGTGGCGGTGGATGTATTGGGACGAGTGGCCATACGCAGAGACCACGGCTACGGCTACTGATAGCACACACACAACCTGGAAGTAAAGATATTACCTAGCTAAGAAATTACATGGAAGTTGTTAGGGAGACCTGTTTAGATAGTAAAAAAAACCGGTCAAAAGCGAGTCGGACTCGCACACCGAGGGTTCCGTACGTATATATGATGGTGATGATTTCCGAAAAACTGTGCTATTTAGAGAGATCGTTTTATTTTTCTCGTATTCTTTACATACACTACTATCACATAGAATAATTTCAGATTTTTATCTATGCAAACTTCGGAGATAAGGGGGGACGGTATTTTTTTTTACATTTTTCGTCAAAAGTCGGAAATTATGCTGCCAAAAAAAAAGAAAAAAAATGTTTGAGAATGTGCAAACAGCGTTCTTTCATATGATACGCCACATGCCCTTGTAGCCCCACTTAAAATTTTTAAGACCCCCTTTCAGTCCCTTTTGCAAAAAATATTTTTTTTTTGTATGCAAAGTAGTTGAGCAAACGTCATCTAAAACTATTCTAAATTTCAAGTTGATAGCATTAGTAGTTCTTGAGATATCCAGGTGTGACAGACAGACAAACAGACAGACTTAGTCTCTTTTTACCATTTTGGCATAGAACCCTAAAAACCAGTAAATTCAACTAAGAATATCACAGAATTAAAAAAATGTCTCGGTAATTTTATCACAAATAAATAAAATATTATACCTTGATAAACATTATGGAATATTGAAGTTTTGGAACTGCTTCTACTCACAAACTGATACATACCACCAAAATCTCAAGTCTTATATACAGTTTTAAAAATGCAGCCAAGGTAGTATTGATTTCTCTAGAAATTATATCGAGCGTTAAATTATGCACGATATGTTACGCATTGGCCATTATTTCGTAAAATTTATGATCTAAACGTAGTTACGCGTGCCGTAATTTAAGGTCAAACGTAATTGTGTTTATTATTATTACTATAAACGCCATTTAAATTGTATGGTTTTAAAAAGTGGATTAATTGTATTATTGTTATTGGATGCTTATAATTTTCAGGGCTAATAGAAATCGGTAATACTTAGGTATTCCTGTTAGTGATCACTCTCCGTTTCACGAATACCGCTAAAATCTAGTTGGGTCCGTTGTCGTTTTGTATGTTATCAGTCTGTAGAGATCTGATATTCGGATGCATATTTACCTAAAGTACATTTTTTTCCCGGCAAAGGATACAAAGTATGGAAACGGCTTCTTAAAATATATTTTTATTCCGGGATCGCGGGGTTTTATTAATAACAGTGTGTAGGTATACAATTTTGTATTCCTAAGTATAACATTTCATTCCCATTTCTTCCGATGGGTGTCGTAAAAGGCGACTAAGGGACTTACTAGAGAATGGGCAGCAGCGTTTTCATGCCAACCCGCCTGCCAAGCGTGGCGATTATGGCAAATCCCCCCCTTTTTGCGGGAGGCCTATGTCCAGCAGTGGACGTCTTTCGGCTGAAATGATGAAGTATAACAAATATTTCTGAACTGAATTTATTTCAGAGAACGAAATGCTCATTGCATTGATTACTATTAGTAAATGTATGCTGACAATTTCAGAACGTTCAGTCCACGTGGTTTCTCATTACCTATGGCACTACAATTTCGTCAAAAATGACTTCAAATGCAGATTACTACGTTACCGGGATATAACCTACAATCCAAGTAGTACTTTAAATTGTTTTTTTAAACCCTAGAGCCAGCGGCTATTATGGCAAATCTTCTACAAGTGTTACAAAAAAAAAAAAAAACTGTATAAACCCACGTTCACACGGCGTTGATCAGTTCGATATTTGACTGTATAATTTTGGGATCAAGTGGCAGTTTCATACTGCATTTGTATTTAACCGAATGATAATGATTTTTATTTCTGTAAGTAGGTTTGTACAAACATTTTACACGTCAATCATATTTTAAAAACTAGATGAGGTCGGCGCTTCCTATCTGACTACTCTGCGAAGAAAGGCCGAAACAAACTCAGGTCACAGTCTATTTTAAAGTCCAGACATAATCTTGGTCAGATCATGTGAAGGCCATGCAGATTGGTGTCTGAAATGGTCATTTGAGGAAAGAACCACACAGATTGAGTGGACCTGACCAGTCAGTGCAATGGGACGGTGACGTGTGACCTCAATTATTTTACCGTTACATCGTACAGCGCCGTGTGAAATAAAATGTGTAAGACTTTCCCAGACCTGGATATTAAGCCCTTCCGCTCTTCAATCTATATTGTTTATTTCACAGCCGTCCGCACAGTGACCATAGATCAAGGCGCGCCGTGGGGTTCGCAGGAGCTGGAGCGCAGTATGATGCCTCTTAAGTGGTACTACGACCTGTGCTGCGAGATGTCGGAGTACAGCTACGCATTCGGACCTTGCTGGGAGCCTGTTATAGCTCATTGTAATCTGTGTTAGTATTTATATATTTTTTTTTTGAAAGATCCCGCCTTTTACGTGGTAGCTAGTAGTAGATATGTATGAGAATTACTGAGAATCAACGTGGGCCATGAGAGAAACTCAATATGCCAAGCTAAGCTATATCCAGTACTTAAATTCTATCTAGAAATTTGAAAGTGTATAGTCATCATCATTTACAGCCCGGCTTCGCTCGTTGCTGGGCATAGCCCTCTCTTATCTTGTGCCAACCCGGACGCACCTGTCCCAGTTTTAACCAGGTGCTACCCGTGATAGCAACAATGTCGTCCATTTTCAAAGTAATACTCATTGCATAAGAAAGGCACATTACAATTTAAAAACCTTTAGTTGTTGTTTCAGCTTTAAATCAATAATTTTCAAGATTGTTTTTTACTAGAATAAATAAAACACAATAATATTGATTTTCCTATGCTTACAAGTTTTTTATAATGTCAAAGTCATACTCAATTTATTTAATAGAGAGCACTTAAGACGCTCGAGAGCTCTTTTTTAAGAGGCACTTTTGAACGTCAAAATTTACAATAAAATAGAATTGATTCTAGTCGCCGCTACCAAAAGGTAGTTTCGTATGGAGAAGAATGGGCAAGAAACTCCACCGATACTCTGTTAAAAATATTTTACAATATTTTGTTTGAAGTACTTATTAATTGTATGATTATAAGCGACGACGTTGCACCTAGAATAAAATCACTATACTAAAATGGGTAAAAAAAATTAAAAAGGAATCAATGACAAATAATTTAATTATGAGAATAATTTAATTGACGTAGAGGGACATTATAAAAACTACTGTGTATAGTATGTTATAATTTTTTGTTGATGGCAATAGGCTCGCCGTTTACATGGGACTTAAAAACATAACTGGCAAAATGTGGGTGTACTATAGGTGCTATTACATATAATAGGTCCGCCTTACCCTTCCGGGAATACAGATGTTTGTTATTTTCTTTTTACCGAGCATAATTTTATCTACAGCATTCGACCAAGTCTCCCGGCCATCTCTGGACCCGTCAGCGCCCCTCTCCTTTTGGGACAAAGTGCGGCTGCTAATGCACGGTCGGTTAACAGTGAACTGTGCCAAGTTCACATGTTTACTGCACGTGTCACTCGACCCTTATAACACTACGGAGGAGATGGAGGTCACGTGGACTGATCTGGTACTGGATTGGACTAACGGTAAGAGTTTTATGTACATTTGCTTGATGTAGTTTTTTTAGGTAGATTTTATATAATAATTCAAGTATGTGTCGGTTGACAGGCCAAAAATGATTTTATTTTTATTACTAGCCCGTATGTTTTCACTGCTGGGCAAAGGCTGACTCTCCTTACACCTCTCTCTGTACAGATATGGCAAGGACTAATCTAACATAACAAATATACCCTGTTTTTATTCTGGTCGGCCTAAACCGAGTTTTGTGTAGGACAAGTTAGTCATTTTTAATGTCTGTGTGTGTGTTGTTTTTAGGGATGAGCTCAAAAGCGTGATGCCAATAAAAACAAGTTATCTAGTTTGTTTAGCGAGGGGTCTGATTTTCGCGAAGCGAAATCGCTGCGCAGTTTTGACCTTCAGCCCTTACTCACGTAATTATTTCTGGTTTTCCCGAATGACTTCGTGCGGAGCCTTTAGCAAGCTAACACTGGAGGAGGGCTAGGTCGGATACTTGGAGTGCCTATTACAGCAGTTAATGTATAACATAATCATTCATTAACATTTCTCTTCTTTAGGAAGACTCGGCTTCCTGGGCACTTTGGACGTATACGTCCGAACAGCAAGTAAATACGACGACTGCCGCGTTCTGCGAGTGCCAGCGTTGCGTCTGTCTGTCAAGTTGGGTTGGCAGTGTGTGGCGGACCCGCGCGACCACCACGCTGTGGCCCCTTGCGCACCGACCAGGTTGCCTGAATATTCTAGTAATCAGGTAAGCAAAAGCAACAACTCTGCATGTCTTATACACATGTATGTCACAACATTTTATTTTATTTGAGCTTTTTTTAAATTAGCACCTTTAATTTATTCTCTTAATTAATTAACGGACACACACTTCTCTATGTGTTTATTATTCTAGCGCATGGCACTCGTGGGTTGCAGCTGAAAATCAGCGTCAGGTGGTACACCTTGTGGTACACCTTGTGTTGTCAACATTATGCTGAGCTGAGGCCCTTTTGGCATTATAATTAATTGTTTTCTGTTATTTATAGTTTTTAAGGTGTATTTTTTGCTGTAATGCCAATAAACGCATTTTTCTTTCTTTCTTATATTTTATCTACAAGTAGAAGCTATTTGTACTTTGTTCCACAGCGAAACAGTGTAGTCAACCAAAGAATAATTATTAAAACTATTAATTAATAAACAACTAAGAACTTGATGATTTTTTTAAAGATCCTTTTTCTTAGGAGTTTTTGTATTATAGGTATTTTAAAGTAATTGAGAATATTCATGGTAATGAAAATAGAGGTTTGCGTGAATACGCCGACATACACGCGATGTGACGTCATTCATAGGCAAATGAAATCCAACCTATACAAAAATCTCGTAGTTATTAGTGGTTGAAATCTTACATTATTTTCTCGGTCAGAAATATTAAACTTACCACCTACACCGAGCGAAACGACGTTTTCACGTCAACAGAAGCTACTGTGGAATGAAACTCTAAATAAATTAATGTTAATTCTCTTGATGCATTGCACGGGATACTCGTATAAAGAGTATTTTCGCTTGCAGGAACACGACTCATACAGAGCATTCCGGTCTCAAGGATTGGATCTACATCTAAGTATGGAGACAAAGCCAGTTGATAAAGAAGGAAACGGGCCAGTGTTACTATTGTATGGAAGTACTCTCAGGTAATGTTATATTAATTTTCATACCAGAAAAGTATTAGGCTTAGAATTAATAAAATAAAAATTGTATACTCTTATTGTAATTTTTACCAGAGTACTATTACAAATTCATATATTGCGATTGCTTTTTATTGTTACTTATCTCTGTGTATCCATTGCCAGGTGGTTCGAGAGCTTAAAACTGATTCTATCGGGTGTAACTCGACCTACCCGTCGCGGACGCATCTTCAAGAACGTGCGCCCACGCAAGCCGCAACTATCTCGACACTACAGAAATGTTAGCGTGTCTGTAACACTACATAATTTGCAGGTAAACAAGACATCTATTTGCATCTTTGATTAAGCTTGAAATATATATTTAGTTTTCTTTTTCCCCGCACTAGTCGTTCCTGCACTTCACTGTTGTCTCGTGCCACTCGCAAAATTATTGCTTCACCTAATTAAAAGTTGTGAAAAGTTCTCTTTCGGGACCAGTTTTTTTCAATCACTTTGCAGGCATTCAAGTATTTCAAAATAACGATCCCAAAAAAAAATCCTACCTTACCAGTATCACACTAATATTATAAAGGCGAAAGTTTGTGAGTGTGTGTGTGTTTGTTACTTCTTCACGCTCAAACGGCTGGACCAATTTCGATAAAATTTTGTATAGAGGTAGCTGACACCCTAGCCTAGATTAACATATAGGCTACTTTTTATCCCGATATTCCAACAGAATCGAGACTTACGCGGTAGAAACCGCGGGGCGCAGCTAAAAATGCGAAAGTGAGTTTGTTTGTTTGTGTTTGTTACGCTTTCACGCTAAAATGGCTGGACGGATTTGGATGAACTTTGGCACATGGGTAGACTATAACCTGGGTTAGGACATAGGATGCTTTTTATCCCAATAGTACGTTCCCGTGGGCTAATTTCCGGCCTCCACGCGGGCGAAGCCGCGTGGAAAAGCTACTCTAGCTAATTGAAAATATTTTATCTTTCAAACATTAAAGTATTCATCACACTAACACTCAGCACATGCATACATACACTCATCACATTCACACTCATCCCTTACATACTTACACTCATCACATGCACACATACATTTGGTCACCTTAAGTCCTAAGTTTGATTAATTATACTGAAAACAGTGCATTAACAAATGCACTGTTTTTAGTATAATTAATCAAACTTGTTAACCTATCTTTTATAATTCATATAATCTGTCGAAAGAGACTGGATCCTGCGACACAGGGTAGGTATCCTAGTGTGGGAACCAGTGTCATACCTAAATATTGTAACAACTTGTTTATGAATCAATAAAACCTTTTATTATTATTTATCTCCTTTTATTAATTATATACATGTAAATTATATTATTAAATATTAGAATACCTATATAAAACATATAAAAATATAAAAAATTGTTGTCCACCGGTATCGGGAGCAGGGTCCAAGCTACCGGTGGTTAGGTATAGGTATCGAGGAGTACTGCCTTCTGAATCAGGCCCTTGATCCAACGACCTAACGAGAGCCTCGAGAGATGTCGATCGAGGCTCTCGGTCATCAGGCCATTGGCCGATACGACAATCGGCACAATGATAGCCGAGCTCACATTCCACACGTCAACAACCTCGTGTACTAAGTCGATGATTATTTATTATTATTTTACTGATTAATAAAAACCACCTATCACTTCTAAAGGTATTCTACTGGTCATCATCATCCCTGCAACGAGGTATCGAGATGCTTGGCGTCCGAGTGACCTGCGGTTCCAAACACAGACTGTCCCTAGTGGCCACCAATGATGGACTGGTTCGACGACCCCGGGCCAACTGGACCACGATCTATATGAACTGCGACCTGAACGATGCTGAGATCTGGCTGAAAACCCTGGCTGCTGATGAGAGGGATGGTGAAGAGGTAGGTTGCTGAAATGCAACTTCGCGAATGCGACGACGTTTGTCAATACACTTGTGGGATAGTAAAAAACAAATCAAAGAATTAATTAAAATTTTCAGAAAATGGCCCGTTTTTGCAACTGGACATATAATTTTTTTGCAACGAAAACCGCCTTTTCGTTTTTGACAAATGTTGATGTGAAAGCGTGCTGCATTTTTAGCTTTAAATTGCATAAAACAAGTAAATGATACTTCATTAAGTCATGGAAGAACAGAGTCTCCTAACACAGGTATATCTGCTTAAAAGGAGCCTTCAATCACTAGTTGTTAAGGTTTACTAAATAATTAAATTAAAACTAGTAATTAATAAAATAATAAAGAACCATTTAAAAGACTTTTGAGAATTCAATGCTAAGACGTACGGACTCATTCATTTTTCCTCGTAAATCTATTCCATTTTATTCTCTGTATAAAAACTCCTTCGTACTAAATTTTTAAAATGACTTATCAACTGTAAAACTAATGATAGAGCTCGTAAACAAAAGTCACGACCGCGTAACAGAAAGATGCATATGCAAAAGATTTAATTTTCGAATCATAATTATAGCCTCTGAAAGTACGCCATGTTTAACAACTGTATTGAAAAAATAATTTTGTGCCACCCGCCATTGTTATTAATTCTCTGTCATTCAGTATTCAGCGCTCAACCCTCGAGTGATGGAGAAGTGCTACTGCCTGTCAGTGCGCCGCGTGTCGTACGGGCGCGAGGCGGGCGCGAGTGCGGGCGCGCCGCCCACGCACCGCCTGGCTGTGCACGACCTGCGGGGCGCCTGGACCAAGCTTAACAGGGACCTGGCGTTCGCGCTTATTGATACTTATATTAAAACTCAGGTAACTTAACAAAATATATGAGAGATGCTTCAATTAGACTTTGACGGCCTTATTACAAAACAAGGTTTATCTTTAGACCCAGGTTTAAACTATCGTGTTATTTTTTTTATTTTTGAACCTGACTCCGTCTGAGATGAAGTTCAGCATAATCAGCCTATAATGTTCCCACTGCTGGGACACAGGCCTCCTCTCTTCGAGAGGGACTGGGCTGTGATCTACCACGCCGGCCCAGTGCGGGTTGGTAGATGTCACATGTCTTTGAACTGTTGGTTCTAGGACATGCCGATTTCCTCACGATGTTTTCCTTCACCGTTTTGAGAGCAGTGGTGATGAAATTATTTACACAAAGTAAAGCGCCTGCCTGGGTTCGAACCCACGATCTATGACTCGTAAGTCCGGGCCGTTACCACTAGGTCACCACTGCTCTGAGATGAAGTTCGTCTGAGATGAAACTCGGGTTTAAAATCAGTTTTTGTATTACAAAAACTCTATGCATTTTAACACCATACTGCGATCGCCAACCCGCCTGCCAAGCGTGGCGATTATGGCAAACCCTCCCTTTGGGGGAGGCCTATGTCCAGCAGTGGACGTCTTTCGGCTGAAATGATAATGATGATGATTACAAAAACTGCTGCTGCTTACAACTTAGGTTGTCAACTTTGTATTAAGAACTTTATCTCAGACGAAATAAGGTTCAATTAAAAAAAATACACGTTGGTTTAAACCTGGGTCTAAAGATAAACCTTGTTTTGTAATAAGGCCGTCAAAGTTTTATTTACAATCTCTGTCAGTGGATGTCTTGTTGGTGTGTTAAAAACTGTTTCTCCCGAGAATCTTTCAATTACGTTTTTTTTTTGTAGAAAAAAAAGCAGTTATCAGATATTTTAACAATACGATGCCACAGGAGCATAATGCTGCCCATATTTATTGCGCAGATTCAAATGACGATTCTTTTCGAGTTTTGACTGTCCCGCTAATGTGGGTTTTGGTATTTTAATCTTCAGCAATTGAAGAAGAATCTATCGACGAAGGCTTTGAAAGAAGAAGAGCAACCGAACACGTCTCCTAAACACCAGCGTGAGGCTGACGTCACCTCACCACCTCCTCCGGTATCTACACAAGTAAGTTTTTAATTATTTCGTCTCACGGCTTCGTTGGTTTAGTGGTCGCGGGCTCTACTGTTGAGCTTGAGTGGCTTCGATTCCCAGGTCGGGCAAAGGATCATTGGGGTTTTTCATTAGAAATTTGTCAGTAGCTGCCAGGAGTCTGTATTTGTGCCCGGTTAATGGCAATAGGCCTTCTCCTTTATTACATGATACTTAAACATAACTGGCTAAATGTGGGTGTACTATAGGTACATCTCTGCCTAAGCCTTTGGGCCAATACAAGCGTGATGTTATGTTATTTCTTTTCATTGTTTTTAGGGTTCCGTACCTCAAAAGGAAAATACGACACCCTTATAGGATCACTCGTGTGTCTGTCTGTCTGTCCGTTTGTCACAGCCGATTTGCTCCGAATCGAACCTGGACCGATTCCCCCTTATAACATGGAGCCATTATTGAATTTCGAACTTTATTCCGACTATGGTAAAGTTCCTAAACACAAAACTGACAACTTAGTACCGAACTAAGTTTTCAGTTTTGTAAAAAGAACGGTATTTCAATCACAGTTACGTTCTTATTACAAAAACTGGCTCCATGGTTTAATCCATGTCAAATATAAATCTTGTTTTGTAATAAGGCGGATTAAGTTGAAATTTGGTACACATGTGGACTTCTGTGACCAAAACACGGACAGGTAACGTAAATAAATGAATTTTGAACATAAGCGTCACTTTTGGGGGGCAAATTAGAAGATTAAAAATAAATCTTTTGCAAACTGTACCGTGCGACGTATCAAATGAAAGGGCTTGTGGTAAGAATTTCAGATATTTTTTTTATAATATTAAAATAAATACTTTTTAAATTATTTCATTTCATTCAATTCATTTATTTATTCATTAACAATTAACATTGTGTTGAACATTTCATATTAATAAAATGATCACATGCAGAAACAAAACATATAAGGGCCTAATTAAAATTGATGTTAAATGTTCAAGAGTCAATTAATTTAAAGTTTGTCAATATATTAATATAATGTCAAATTAATAGCAGGTATAATGTCAACATTTTATGTCAAAAATATTGAGCTCGTACAACTTTACTTAAATTCTGATACCGAGTATAAACATTTTTCCAACAAGAAGGCTTTTAATTTTACATGAGTCTCTTTGTGAGATCCTTACCATAACCCTTATGGCACGTTTCTGTAAAATAAACGCTTTCTGACAGTTATAACTATAGCTATTGAAGAAAATGGATGAAAATTGACCCCCCCCCCCTATCTCCGAAACTACGGAGCTAGAAATGTTGAAAAAAAATACAGAAAATAGTTCTTTACTTACAGATTACAGGAAAACCTATGAGAAGTCTATGATCTTAAAATAACATGGTAAATCTCTCAATATTGTGCGTACAAACTTACATTTGCAGTTGGAATGTATGAGGGAACATGTTTTTCAACTACAATGTTAAGTTTGTTCTTAGGATAATGAATCCCCACTACGGAACCCTTCATTGTGCGTGGTCCGACATGCACTTGGCTGGTATTTTTTCTACAAGATTCTTATTTTTGCCTCACACTAGGAATTTCTCCTGTATTGTGGGTGCGTTTACAAACATTTAAACTCACATACACAAACAGCCAGACCGGGAACAACTATTTGTAGGTCATAAAAATATTTGTTCCGTGCGGGAATCGAACCCGCGACACCCAGCGCAGCAGTCAATCGCTTAACAACTGCGCCAGTCGTGTCGACAATTTTTTTAAAATTAAAAGTTACAAATCAGTATTACTCTATTTTTAGTACTTACCATGGGGTTATAAGTACTAACACCCATATTCAAGAACGATACTATGAGGTCTCACAGTGCCCATCAACGCATAGGGCCGGTAAATCCGATTCATAAACAATACTTGAGTGATGTGCAACGCTATGCGTTCACTTAGAAGGACCCTTACGTAAAGTACCTGGGCAGCTATTTTAACCGACGCATAGTGTAGCTTGTTGTAAAAAAAGGTCTGTGTCAAATGATAATGTGGTTCACAGATGTGGTTGTTTCTGTATGTTTTGTATCCATTCGTGATATTTTATTTTATTATTCATTTTAACTTTTTGAATTCAATATTTTTGTCGTGTGTCCGTTTGTCTTCTATGATAGGCCGCTCCCGTACAAAGAGCTATCATTCCGAAACAGAAAACGGTAGCTTCTTAAAACTGAAGCAAAATAAAATTATATTTAATTGTCATTAAATAGATAGAATATATTTTATATGATTGTTGTTGATGTCATTAATTTGTTGTAAGATGTATTAGTACAATTATCCAAAATTGTATTATTATTTTATTAATAGTTATTATTTAGGTAGTAATAATACTAGAAAATCATTAAAAAAAACAGTAAACAAACCATTAATTGACGGCTTCGTTTGTTTTTGGAGAATTCGAAATCTTATGCACATTTTTTTTCCGTTCACTGATGCACATCCATTAATGACTAATCAAAATGTAGCTAAATACTTTTTTGTTTGTCAATCCTTGAAAACAGAGTACTTTTTATTATTAAATAAATCACCACACATGAAAAATCACCACACAATATGAACCATCAAGGTTCATATTTCACAACTGACAACACGTTTAAAGGTTACATTTATGTCGTCCACACATCTGCCAAACACTAAAGCGAACTTAGCAACAGAAACGAACCAATCACAGATCTATAATCGACGCTGTGCGTTCGCATAGTAAAGTGTCGCTTGAGTATTGTTTGTGAATTGAATGGCCCGCCATGACGAACGCTGTGAGAAATGCCTTACTTAGCATAGTGTCGCTGCCATACTTATGTAAGTATCGTTCTTGAATACGGGGGTAAGCAACGTAAGCTAGTTAGGAACATGAATTTATCAGGTAGTACTGTTGGTCTCCGCACTTGTTGAGTAGTCCCCGTGGCCGCAGGCGGGCGCGGCGGGCGCGGCGGGCGCGGGCGGCGGCATGCTGGCGGCGCTGGTGGCGGAGGCGGGCGCGGCGCCCGTGGTGTTCAGCGACGAGCTCAGCGGGGCCGAGGACGCGCCGCCGCCGCACACGCCGCACTCCAAGCACATGCTCGATGACGACAACGCGCACACTGCTTGTCTTAGTGAGTAAACCCCACGCCTTGTTTTCGGCCCACTAAGACTGCTTTTGTCTTTCTCTTCTTGATTTTTATCCGCGAAATAAAATTGACGTCTAAAATTCAACATTTATGCATAGGATAAGACTTGTACACACGGCTACACATCAAGCTATACATTTCCAGTATAAGCTGATTGAGCATTGTGTAGGATTTCCGTACAATGAGAGGCCAGCGTATACTGGAAAAGTACAGCTTGATGTGTAGCCGTGTGTACCTACTTTAATCCATTGGTTTTAGGTAGTTAAATAAAGATAAACAAATCGTAAAAACAGTTTATACAGATGACACTTTCTTGTTTAAAAACACGTTGTAACTTATAACCAAATTAAATGGATTTTTATTTTACGATAGTTTCCTCTTTTATTAATGTATGTTAAACTTTAATCTTTTACTCTTAAACTACTCTTCGTTGATGTGACTGCTTGAGCACAATTTTTTAAGTAGATTAATTATAATATTTTGTAATCTATCTATTGTAAAGAGTCCAAAAATACAGATTCTCAAAACGTCCACGAATTATAAAGTTGCTAAATTGAAAAGCATAACTGTGAAGTAGCATGACAACTGAAGTGACAGGTATTACGTTTAGTCGGTTACTCCACAGCTGTCTCGTCACGTAGTTTTTTTTTATTTATCTTTATTTAACTACCTACGAGTAAACCAACGGAATATAGGTATAACATTTTATTGAATTCGCCCTAAGAAATGCTATTGTGCAAAATATCAACCTCGACATCCACTGACTTTCACTCTACAGTGTCAAATTAGATTAAGACGCTAACAAGAGGCAAATGATAAAAGTAGGCTTGTCTTCAACAAAAAAAAAATCCAAATCTATATAGTTTCTGGTAGTGGAAAAAATATAAGTATGTTATTCTTGAACATATTTCTCAGAACTTGGTTGTTACTAAAACGCGTTTAGAAAAAAAAAACTCGATTTAATTTACGGTAAACTAACCCTTTACTTTGAGTTTCAATCCAAAATATCTGTGTTAAATATCAACGTACGGTTGGTATTTAATTAATAACAAGAACGTCTTATGTGTATGCAGAACTTGGTTGTTTTTATTTTCGATTACTCAACTCATTTTTGTGTAAATAAATAATTGCTTCATATTTTGCAATAAATTACAAACGTTGTGTCATCGCGCTTCTCTTTCTTTTGTATGCAGTCTGACAGTGACAGCGGTTTTAGCAAATAGCCGGAGACGTGATGGGTATATCTAAACATGATAAATAAAAGATTGGTGTTATTTATTTGGGGTCGATTAATAGAACTGTTTTTTTTTGTTTTTTCTTGTTTAGACATCAATAATTCAATACCCATCACTTCTGTGAAGTTTACACAAAATAAACTGTTCTTTAAACTGATATTTCACTACCTATTCTTTACTTTTTGGGGTCGTAGACCTCAAAAAAATAAATATCATTAAATCATTTCATTTTTTTTCATCATATTTAAATACCGATACATCACTTCTGCGGAGTTACGCTAGTTAATTTAATTTGTCCCTGTATAAAACAAAAAATCTGCTCAAAAAATAAAAACAATTGCATACTTCACTGATACGATTTCAGTTTGACACGACTTGTTCACATAGTACACGAGGATATTCTTTCAAGATATTTTGTTTTCTATACCAAATGTTGATGTGTTTCTTTCTACAGTCGAGCTGGTAAACTCTCAAGTAGTCCTGAAAGGCTGTGAGACACGTGGCTACGTCATACTATGCGCGGCTCGAGCGGAAGTACGGCAGCGCGTGCGCAGGCAACCAGCTGCGGCCGCGTGGAGCGGTGCTTTATCTGCTATGCAGTACTATGCTACTGTTAGTGCGGCTGACAGAGATCAGCTG
This sequence comes from Tiliacea aurago, assembly GCA_948098905.1. Taxonomy (NCBI): domain Eukaryota; kingdom Metazoa; phylum Arthropoda; class Insecta; order Lepidoptera; family Noctuidae; genus Tiliacea; species Tiliacea aurago. The sequence goes on from OX402585.1 coordinate 25,499,091, forward strand.
CTAGGTAAGTACTTTATTAAAGACGATATCCCATATTTCCTTACAAAAAAATAAATATATTTTGAGATTTCCCATAAATACAATTGTTAAGTTATAAATCAATCCATCATTAATTTCACGTAAAATAGAACTACATATGATTCTAAACTAATTTTATTTAACGAAATCAAACTATTCGTTTATCTCAACATTCTTTTATTGCCCACTTGCACCACAAACCGCTAAATGCATTTACCGCTAAACGTATTTAAAACATCATATTCTGTATTAATTGACATCTCTAAACGCTTGACAGAAATAGAACGATGTCTTAAATTCGATTAGTGATTGTGGTGGAAGTGGGCTTTAGAATTGAAACTAATAATGAATTTCTGAATTGCTCAGAGAACATCCAATGGGTATCGGTAGAAGAGATCGAAGAGCGCTGGCAGAGCACGGAGATCAGCACGCTGCCGGACGTGCCGCGCCTCGTGGGCAGCGGCTCGGCCGCCGGCGGCGTCATCGGCCGCACCGTGGGGCCCAGCGCCGACGCCGGCCTGCAGCAGGTCGTGCTGCCTGCCATGGCTACATTGTCCCCCTGAACGCTCTAATAATATAATATCTCCGGCACCGAAAACTGGTCTCCGCTGAAATAGGTCGCCATGGCCAAAATTCAATCTGGAGGACTGTTTATTGCTACCAATAGCAAAATACGTAATATTTTGCTCTGAAAGCTTGTTTTGTGATACTTTTGTTCTAAAACACCGATTTTTTAGGGTTTCGTACCAAAATGGTAAAAAGGAACCCTTATGGTGAGTCTGTTTGTCTGTCTGTCACACCTGAATATCTCAAGAACTACTAATGCTATCAACTTAAAATTTAGAATAGTTTTAGATGACATTTGCCCAACTATTTTACAAGCAAGAAAGAAATAAATTAAAAATATATATCTTTTTTGCAAAAGGGGCTGAAAGGGGGTCTTAAAAATTTGAAGTGGGCTACTAGGGCATGTGGGGTATCATATGAAAGAACGCTGTTTGCACATTCTAAAACATTTTTTTTTTTTTAGGTAGCATAGTTTCCGACTGTTGATGAAAAATGTAAAATAAAATATCCTTCCTCCCTCTTATCTCCGAAGTTTGCAAAGATTGAAATTATTCTATGTGATAGAAGCTTATGTAAAGATTACAGGAAAAATAAAACGATGTCTCTAAATAGCACAGTTTTCAGAAATCATCAACATCATATATGCGTACGGAACCCTCGGTGCACGAGTCCGACTCTCTCTTGACTGGTTTCTTTTTGACCAACAGCTCCAACGTATAGTATCCCGCTGCGCCTGCGAGTTCTACTACGTATCGCACGAGGAGGCCGAGCCCATCACCGGGCAGGGCACAGGCTGGGCCCAGCAGCAGCCGTACGACTCCTTCACCCTCATGCACCACGACCTCAACGTGTGCACCAACTCGCTGCAGGTATTACAATCACTTGTTGTAATATTAGATCAGCCTATGTAAGAAATAAGAACGGACGTAAACGTGACCAAAGGTTGACTGGTAGAAAGCACTGAACATTTTATTCTAATGATTATTAATTACTGGTGGTCGCCATACCTATACCACCTCTACTTACAATCTATATAGTACTTACTTATTCCATGAGTACACTAAATCCATGCTATTAAAAAGTACCTCACTTATTACACGCTCAAGCTGTCACTTCCTGTTACACACTTCCGTCCATTTTCACGAAATCATTCCCACAGAAATCGGGAGGAAAGATTTATTTATTTTACTTTAACATAAAACGGCCAAAGGCCAATTACATTAGTTAAAGACACAACACATTATATTAGTACGAAAACAACAGAATACAGCTACTCGACAGTCATACGCTCATCTCACAATACTCCAGACACGTTGACAAGATCTTCTTCCCGTCATCCGCGAACACATCACAGTGAGGCTTAGCGTCCAAGAGAGGGTTGAGCGCAGAGAGCGTGCGAGGGACAGGAGACTGGGCTCGAGCGACGGTTCGACTCCAAGGCACGGCGAACAATCTGTGCCTCCTGCTACGGTTATAGTTCATCGGAGCAAAAAGATGGGACAGTTCGTCATGCAATTCAGGAGCATCTGTTTTACCTTGAAGGATTTGATACAGATGATGATGATGAAGATGCTATACATCAATAAATAAACGGGGCCATTGTCATAATCACCATGTTTGGTATATCGATTATTGATCGCAATATCGAATAGCTAGCCGAACTATTACTCGACTGAACAACGAAAACCCTCCATGATTTTGCGGGTTAGAAGTGTGACAAGCAGTAGTTCACGACTTTTGCGGGTTAGAAGTGTGACAAGCAGTAGTTCACGCCTTTTGCGGGTTAGAAGTGTGACAAGCAGTAGTTCACGCCTTTTGCGGGTTAGAAGTGTGACAAGCAGTAGTTCACGCCTTTTGCGGGTTAGAAGTGTGACAAGCAGTAGTTCATGCCTTTTGCAGGTTAGAAGTGTGACAAGCAGTAGTTCACGCCTTTTGCGGGTTAGAAGTGTGACAAGCAGTAGTTCACGCCTTTTGCGGGTTATAAGTGTGACAAGCAGTAGTTCATGCCTTTTGCAGGTTAGAAGTGTGACAAGCAGTAGTTCACGCCTTTTGCGGGTTAGAAGTGTGACAAGCAGTAGTTCACGCCTTTTGCGGGTTAGAAGTGTGACAAGCAGTAGTTCACGCCTTTTGCGGGTTAGAAGTGTGACAAGCAGTAGTTCATGCCTTTTGCAGGTTAGAAGTGTGACAAGCAGTAGTTCACGCCTTTTGCGGGTTAGAAGTGTGACAAGCAGTAGTTCACGCCTTTTGCGGGTTAGAAGTGTGACAAGCAGTAGTTCACGCCTTTTGCGGGTTAGAAGTGTGACAAGCAGTAGTTCATGCCTTTTGCAGGTTAGAAGTGTGACAAGCAGTAGTTCACGCCTTTTGCGGGTTAGAAGTGTGACAAGCAGTAGTTCACGCCTTTTGCGGGTTATAAGTGTGACAAGCAGTAGTTCATGCCTTTTGCAGGTTAGAAGTGTGACAAGCAGTAGTTCACGCCTTTTGCGGGTTATAAGTGTGACAAGCAGTAGTTCACGCCTTTTCAGGATCCAAAGTATACCGTTCCCTATGTTTTGATCTCTCCTTGCCCGGCCACAGCTCCTGGCTTATACTCGTAAAAGCGAATGCTTTGTAAACAAAATGTGCTATTTATGAGGTTCCAATTCTTGTTCCTTGTTTATTAATACAAATGTATTGTAAGTGTAACATAATAATAAATTGAATATAATTTATTTTTCCACCAGTACGCGATGCTGCTAGATGTAGTCAACAATGTGGTTCTTCACGTGGAACCGGAGAGAAGACGTACCCTAGAAAGACGAGCCCGTATGCGCTTCCAACTGCAGTTACATCAAGATCAGGACCCGAGGCAGCTTATACACAAGCTGCAGACACAGGTATCATGTTATAATCATTGTAGAGTGGATCACCTTGACTTTGATCTTAAACTAAAACAAATAATCTGGTAGCTGTTTTATTATTTTAAAAGCAATACAAAACATGTTGATGGTTCAAGGGACGAAATTTTGGTGTATTCCAAATTTCTGCTTACCCTTTCGGGGAATGCAGGGGCTATGATATATGTATGTTGATATGCTATATTTTTATAGGATGAAAAGTTAGAAATGTTCGCGGAAGATACGAGTATTTGTTATGAATAAGTGACTGCGGATTTTTTCAATCACACAATGAATGAAAAATATCTAAAATATAATATTTTTTTCAATAATACTCAATTATTTTTGCCATGGGAATTCATGTAGTTCACGAATTTCGAAAATAAAAATGCAAAAAGATTCTCTCCGGCGGGGAATCGAACCCCGGTCTCCCGCGTGACAGGCGGGGATACTTACCACTATACTACCGAAGATGTGAAATAGGTGTCGAAATAGAGGTTCTATTTACGAGTATGACTAAGAAAAATATTTATAGAATTTGCAATGTGTGAGTCATGGATAATTTTCCGCATGACCGATAATTTTATAACGGTATCAAATTGGCTATTATGCCAATGAGTCATACTTTTTATAGGAATCAATTTAAATAAGTATAGGAAGTTCTATCGTAGGATCATTCATTTCTATTAGAAATAATCAAATAATAATACAAGGAAAATGTATTGTAAATCTTATATTTACGGAGTATTTTATTATTATAGTTTTCAATATTTGTAGTTTTTAAGGAAACTTGATACAAGTTTTGTCTGATAGCTTAATGTATACTGATTCGGAAATTATTTATCAGCAACCATTATATTATGTTGAGCCGTCATAAAAACTGACTTGACAATCCAGGGAGCCTCAGTTAACGAAACTTTCAGAGGAATATAATACATAGTTGGAATAGCTTATTATCATCACGCCTGTATTCTAGAAGGCTTGGGCAGAACCTTCCACAACTACTGGCGATATGCCAGTAGCTTTGTTGATTTTCTTAAATAGAGATCTTAGATGGTATTATTCAATGTATTATGGACATGTATATATATTTTTTTACACTGTCCAGTATAACTTGAACTACTCATTTATTGTATCAGGTCAGGGAGTCTTTAGCAAGGCTTCGAAGGCTAGAGAAGGAATACTACCTCAAGAACAGGTCGATGACCGGCAACGATCCCATCGCCATGGATGAGCTGAAGAATTTAGATGATCAGGTGAGTTTTCATGATGCTATCAAGATGTGAACACCAAAGGACTGTGCTATAGCAACTGAGTATCATCATTTGTTTTTTGAATTTGTTTGATGTTGTGACCTTTTCTGTAGATACAGAGGTGTGCTAGATAGATACTTAACTGTGATAAGTGGTAAGTGATAATAAGTTAAGGGGTAATCTGATCGCATCATAATTGGTTTACATTTTCATGGTAGTACCTATAATGGTTAACATATAAGTCTTCGTAAAAACGAATAAAAACATTTTATGCCCGGTTTCTCGAGTTCTAAATTTGGTGACTAATGCTATCAGAAAATTGGTCACTAAAATGAGAACGTGAGCTGGTGGATTTTTTTTTTTGGGTGTGAAATTATCAAATAAATTCTCCCGCTCTGGGCGGAGCGGAAGGGCGTGTCAGACTTTTACTGACTAAAACCCACCCGTGTTCCTTCCGTTGCCTGCGTGCCAGGGCCACGATATCCCTTTCGGACAGACTCGCAACCCTGGCAGGTATTGGCCCTAACGGACCCCGTCAGTTGGTGTTGACATCTCTTAGAGGCGCGCGTGGAATAACTCGCCGTCGACCCGGCCGGCGAGCTACCCATCGCTTACCGACTGCAAGCCCGCGCCTACGGTGGCCGGAAATCGGCTTGCGACTCCCGACGTCCGGGGCGTCTCCTGCGGCGACTAGGAGCTTCTCCCTCACGCGTTCCACCTCCTCCTTCGCGAGCATTACTGCTTTGCAGAAGGAGGTGACGGCCTCCCATGAAGCTGATGGATGGGCTGTTGATGGTATTATTCGTAACTGTGCGCCGATCAAAAATGTTGAATGTTTCGGACATAGGTAAACGAGTGCAAAGAATCGGTGTGGTCTCTGGGCGAGGAGCTGGACGCAATGGTCCGCGCGTGGCGCGAGGCGGGGCGCGCGGGGCTGCCGGGCGTGCGCAGCTCGCACGCGGCGCCGCACCGGTACAACGAGATCTGCTTCAAGAGTGCGCGCTGGCGGCTCACTGACGCTGATGGACAGCTCGGCATTGCTGATCTGCTGCTTACTAACTTCTTGTGAGTAGTGAAGAGGAACGAAAATATCAAACATTTAGTGCTAACAGGCTAGGCTTATATGTATATTTCATTGGCCAATCCAGTGCCCGTGCCATGGATTTAGTAAAAAAATATATATCTATACTCCATTTGAAATAAAATTAGGCATTTAAATAAACTTGTTTACAGTTCGTTCAACCGATTTTGACTTCTATTCCGTAGGCATAAGGATGACATTAAAAGCAAAAACGTGGTTACAATACCAACTGTTTATTACAGCTGTCGTTGGTCATGCCACCAACCCAACAGAAGTCAAAAACGATTGAACGGACTGTATAAAAGGTTTATTTAAATGTCTAATCTTATTTCAAACGGAGTATATTATTGTTTTGCAGTGCCCTTACAGGGTGCATGTTTATATAAACTGATTTGATTTGATTTAAATAAGACATCCTTTTAAGTTTAATGGATGTGTGTTTAAGATATCAGAAGAACATCAGCCATGATTCAGACTGTGGACAAATAAATTAAAACGTCATGATGAATTATTTCTCACTCCTAATATATCTAACTCTACTTTCGTTAATGTAAGTGGACTCCGTCACTACTCCTCCATAAGTGTTGTAGTCTGATGTTACCCTTTATTTATATGTCATGTATTGTGTATATCTATCCCAGTCGATAACTGGTTACTGTATCACGGTGTGGACAGGAGCCTATAAAACAATTATAATCCACCTCGAAAGAGCTCAAAGATCATTGCTCAAAGTCCTGAGGGTCTACACCGAACATAAATCCGAAGTATCGGCCGAATGTTCGGCCGTTGTTTGACGACAACTAACTATGACTGACTACGGCGAAAGAAAAAAAAACGACATACAAAGAGATAAGCCAAAGTCAAAAATGGTACTTTAACTCGAGAAAATTTTCGTACAATGATTTTTTTATGCTTTCGATGTAATTTAAGTCAACAAGAAAGTTATGATAGACTTCGATTGGTCTTTCACTATGAAGCCCCATCTCGTGCCACTGTTTACAAGTTTAATGAGTTTAAGTCGGGTAAGGATTCAAAGGCAAAAAAGGAAACAATGGAAGTTAAAAAACGGCCGAACGTTCTACCGATACTTCGGATAACGCTTCTGAGTAGACCCTCTGACCTTCAAACCGTATCGGTTCCCAACCATAATTCTGAACCAAAACTGTAAAGTGCTCACAGTAAGCTATATCTTCTCAATATCACTAATAGCACCTATATACAACAATTACATAAGTAAACGCACAATCACTAATTTATTCTATTATTATTATCTTTTGTTGGAGATCTTAAATAAATAAAAAATGTGTATACTGGTTCTAAATCTTTCTCTATTATAATTATCCTATCCTACTACTAATATTATAAACGTGAAAGTTTGTAAGGATATCCATCCTTACAAACTTTCGCGTTTGTGATGAAATGGATGGATGGATGTTTGTTACTCTTTCACGTAAAAACGGCTGGACCAATTTTGATAAAATTTTGTATCGAGGTAGCTGACACCCTGGATTAACATATAGGCTACTTTTTATCCCGATATTCCCACGGGGTGGAGACTTACGCGGGTGAAACCGCGGGGCGCAGCTAGTGTTATATAATAGTTTTTCTGTGCAGGTATACTAAAACATCTCGGTCAGACGACTCTGTAGAACATCAGCTGGAGGTCGGCTACGTTCGCGTCAAGAATCTACTGCCAAATGAACCCTTCCCAGAAGTAAGATCACTATCATTTACATTCAGTATTTACAAAGAGTTAAAACTATGTGCTTTTGTTTTATTTTATTGCATACCGCGATAAAAACATGTATTTTTAATTGGAAGATCGACAAAAGTCACTTGTGTAATTTTGATACGGGTTAGGTGCGTAACATAATTTAACATAGTTTTATTGTACATTCTACATTAATTTTCTGGCTAATTTGTCAAGAACACAGAGTTTGACGATCATAACCCTTCCTGCTGTAAAAAATCCGCAATGGTGCCGTATTCTTGACGTTACCAACAGCTATGAAGCTTCATAAATCATGTTAAAAACAAATTATATTCTTTCAATGATTCGATACAGTCCTGGGTTCGATTCCCCGAACGGGCGTAGTTCAGAGCATATAGTACATCTTTCTACACGAGCAGCCTGTGGGTCTCATACACGCGTAGACAGTACAACGCCTTGCGTGTCCAATATAATAATGCGTTCAGGGTGCTGCTGGGGCTGCCCCGATTCTGCAGCGCATCAGGGATGTTCGCCGAGTCGCATGTAGACTGTTTCAATTCTACCATGCCAACACGGTGTACATCCCTGGTGCGCAGGGTTCGGGCTAACTCCAGCGGCATCCTGAGGACATTCGTGCAGAGGTTCGATTGCCAGTACCTGAACCATTGCTGTATGGTTCACATAGTGAGCAATCGAAGTCTGTAATTGTATAGGGTAGTGGTCTGTATAATTGTGTTTATTTTTTATTTTTATTTTGTAATTTTTTGTGCATATGATCCTTTTGTTGGTCGAAATAAACGTATTTTATTTATACTGTTATCGGGATTCCATCTGGAATTTCTCTGTAGCAGCCCGGAGTCAGGATTCGTGCCCGGTTGATGGCAATAGGCTCGCCCCCTATTACATGTACTATTGGTGCCACTTTGTCTAACCCTTTGGGGAATACAGGCGTGATGTTAAGTTTGTTAAAGTTCTTTTTCCAAAAAAACATGCTTGTTTATATCTTCGGAAACTAAATAGCGAATGCAGGTGTTCCTCAAAGAGGTATTCTCAGACGTAATATTACGTCATCATAATCTCCGTTGTATCACACAGGTGTTGGTACCTCAAGAGCCTTCAGGCCGCGCGCCGCTAGCTCGCCGCGCGGCTTTGCGCGTGTTCTGTCGCGACCGGCCGCCGGTTGGAGGCATCGCTGTTAAAGAACACTTCGAAGTTAACATAGTACCGATAAAGATAGGTGAGTGTATTTGTTTCTTATGGTGATAGAAGACATCAACACAAGAAATAATTTAATAAAGGCATGCTATGGACAAAATTTAAAAAGTTGTAGATATTGATAATAAAAAAAAAATATTATGCACTATGTTAATACGCAAAGAAAAAAAAAACTCAAAACTGTAGCGGCATCAACATCGCCACATGCGAACTACGCGCCTCACACGCAAAATCCTGCATCACGCAAGCAAAGTTTACCGCGCAACTAGCATATACAGTGGTGGTCATATAATTAGAAACACAGAGTCACTTGGTAGTGTTCTTTACTTTTTATGTTATTATTGCAAATAATTGGAGGTAAAATATTTATTTACCACATTAAAATGTACGCTCGAAACTAGTTTAAAAACTATCATTAACATTCTGTTACCTAATAAAAAAATAAATAATAATATATAACTTAGAAAAAATTAACGACATCTTTAGTAGTGGCAGTCGGACAACTAATTAGAAAAAAAGTGTAGCTTATGATCTAAAATCGAATTTTGAAACTACTATACGTCTTTCATAATGTCATCACATTAGGCAGTATGCCGCCTTTTCATATTTATTTAGTTATGTTACATTAAGAGTGATTTAATTATTAAAAATGGGTAAAAACAAGAGCTGTGATGTAGTAACAAGAAAAAAAAAAATAATTTTAAACTCAAACGAAAATGGACGTACAGAAAAATAGTCGCTCACTAGAGTGTTCCATAAAGATGGTATTTAATGCCATTGCACATTACAAACAGCATGGAACATCGGATTATGTGCCTAGAAAAGTTCGGCCAAGGAAGACGACAGATCAAGAAGACAGGCTTATGATTCGTTTAGCTTAGACGGACCCCTTCAAAGGTTCTAATGTTATTCGAAAAGAAATATCTTCACAGGATATATACTAGTTGCGCTAACTGCCCGAACGGTTGATGTCGGGATGTTGTATAATACAACATCCCGACATCAACCGTTCGGGCAGTTGCCCACCAGACACGACACCCGTCTGGTCGGAGGATCCTCCCTTTTCTATAGAGGATGAGTGAACTTTTCACCCTGTTCCTCATGCTTCTAAAAAAACAATCACTAGGGATGATATATATTAAACTTACGCCCTTAGAGAATTTAATAAATTCATGACAATTTGGCATTCAAGAAATAAAAAAAAAATGTTATCGTAACATTTCCAAGCCTATTTCTTACGCGAGCGAGACTGTTGCGCTCACTAAAGAATCACTTGTACAAATAATGTAGCGACAAGAAACAAAGTAGACATGTATGTTTGGATTGAATGGGTCACCAATAATTAAAACACATGTTATGTATGACTTAAGGCGACGATAACCGACTTTTAATGATTTTATACTGAAGATCACGACTAAACGAGTAGTGCTAATGATTTGAAAAAAAAATATGCTAAATTAGAGATTTTCTCAATAACTTAATATGTGAATATTTTAGAGTATGTTTATATTACATAGTGACATTAATTTGTAAAGTTATGTCTAACGCGGATAAAAAACTGAGAATGGCGCAAAATCTACCAAGCGTATTTTTCTGAAACCTTCACCAATTTAAATTTAATTGAATTATTGATCTTTTAGTATACGCGTTTTATTAAAGTACCTTTTGTTTTGTGTATTATAAATTAATAATGCGTTAAATTGGGGACAGCGCTCCTTGATGGGCGAGTCCTGTTACTGGCTGAACGTACGACGCGTTGCGTGAGCTCAGTGCAGAACACGCAAGCTAACCACTCAAGGTCACTGGCATATATCTGCGTCTCACCCGCAGCTGCAGCCCGCAAATTCAAATTTAGGTCAGAAGAAAAGAAGGTCAGTGTCAGGTTGTATCTTGATCAGAATATGATTCGCGACTATAACAGATATATATTTACAGAATTATCATCATTAGACTCATTTTTTCTGTGGGGCTTCTAATTAGCAACTTAGTACATATATTATTGTTATTATAATGTTATTAGTCTGCAAGCCTTCCAAAACTAAGAAAATAAAATAAAGAACCTCCTCCTTTTTGTGAAGTCTGTTAAAAATTAGTACATCTCTCTAAGTTAGATTTGTTCCCCAATGTCATGCTTTCATTAAAAAGACATCTAATGGAACAAATCTAACTTACAGAGATGTATTAATGATTCTAATGATTATAATTGCTGTTGCTAAGGAGTTTGTTGCGCCACTTATTATTATCAGCTAAAGCACTTGGAAGTGGTGAAGGCCGGGCGGTTTTGAGGGACTTATGTACTTATGTACTACTGTCTTATGTACTTTTGACGTTCGAAAAGTGCTGATTCTCAGCCTAGTTTGAATAAATGACTTTTGATTTTGAAAAAAAATATTAAAAAAAATATCTGTTATAGTCGCGAATCATATTTTGATCAAGATACAACCTGACACTGCCATCCTTGCAAATAGCAAAAAATGTAAGAAAATTTGAATTTCGCGGGCTACAGTACAACTTTAAGAAGCTGGCGATGGCTGCGTAGTTCATACTAACGTAATACCAAAATAATTTGTAAATCAAACATATTCTTAAGGTAGTGTGTCTTTAATTCGATTGGAATACAGAATATCTAGATTCCCAATTATACATTTTGAATGGACACTGATTTAAACAAGAGTTATGAGAAAAATAAAGTTTTCTATAGAAATAAAAATTTCTTAAATCTCGTCTTTATATCATTGTCTTTTCAAAATAATTATATATTTGGGAAGATAGATATTCTGTAATCCAATTTAAATAAATACACACTACCTTATGAATATGTTTGATTTACAAATTATTTTGATATTACGTTTGTATGAACTACGCATGCTACGTCGGCCCCTTAAACTTTTGTATTTCCTACTGTTTGAGCTGCTACGACACAGTGTAATTATAAATGAATTCAATTGATTGGAATTAACAGATGTCGATTTTGAAACTGCTATTGTCATATCTTTTCATTTCGAATAGCTTTTCAATTTATTGTTTCTGCAATAGTCATCTTACCGATTTCCCAGAAAAAGTATGCGCTACGGGATTCATCGTCCATCTTCGGAAATACGAACTCGCGATGATAAGATCTAATATAGAGTTGTTGCAACCATGGTAGTACCAAGTACTTGTCTATTTGGTATTACCAGGTCATGATAACAAAATTATAGATTAACAGCTTGATTGAATCAGAATAATTTTAGATATTATATTTATTCCTTATTTATTTTTTATTAATTCCAAATCGTCATTATTATTTTTGAAATTTTATTTTATTAAAACTTCACAATTAATTTAAAACTTTATAAAAAAAAAAACTTTCTAAAACTTTTGAATGACAGATGACGATCTGCGACTGGAGTAGGTAATCCAACAAAGAGAAACCTTTATACAAACACGCTAAGCTAGAAGCTTTTCCTCTGTGGGAGGTTACTCTGAGGCGCGACGTTCGTGCTAGTTTGGAAACACGAAGGTTACACAAGCACATACCATTTTTGGTTTACCTTGGTCTTTTTATCAGTTGTTTTTTAAATGAGCCTTGCAGTGTTATCTATGCTTAACTTAAAACAAACTGTCTCTCTACCAGGTCTAACAAAAAAGTTCTTCAACACGATGCTAAAGTTCTGCTTTCCCGAACGCGACCCTGACTCTATAGAAGACGGGGAGGAGGAGACAGAAGGTACCCTGAAAGCTGGAGCCTCTTCCTCCAGCCTCGTGTCTACTGGCTCTAAGAAAATCAAGAAGAAGAGCAAAGATTCTAACTCTAATTTCTATGTGAAGAGGGATAAGAAGGATAAAGATGATGTTGAGAAGATGAAGGTTTGTGCTTTTTGTTTATTTTTTTTAATGGAGTGACAAAAATTGTAAAGAGTTTAGTTCGATGGTTTGGTCATGTTGAGAGGTTTAACGAAAGGCGACTAATAAGGTATTTACAAGGCAGATGTGAGTGGAAACGCCGGGAGGGGACGCTCTAGAAGGACATATTATTATAGTGACTTAATGCTGATGGTCTTCAGAAAGGTCAGGTGCGTAGTACTCTGAAACGGCGTGCGTGTATGATCAGATGTATGAACGTAAACGAAGCAAAAGGAGTATGTAATTCTCGTAGCAGGTGGTGTATCTGTATTTTTTTACTTTAAAAGACAAGCGCATATTACAGCTGTATTGGGTGGCAGCGCAGCGCATTCCATTACAAAAATCCCCCTGTAGTGTAACGATGGTTCATGCAAAAGGTACGAAAGTGACGTAGAGGAATTTTTACGTTGTAAGTATAATGTACAGGTTATTCTTAAATATGAAGTAACCGATGATTCGAGTTTTGTTCGTAGTGAAGTGATGAATTTTCGCATGAGTTATATAAGTAAACAGATGAGCCATAATATTTAGATGAATGCATGTCCTAATATAATTATGTATGACGACTTTATCAAAGAAATAGTATATTGTTATACAAGGGGCTAAAATTACCCATTAATTACGAGTTAGTTTTACTCCCGAGCTTTAGCGAGAGAGTAAATAGAAACCGAGTTATAATGGGTATTTAGCGCCGTGTGTTACACTATACTTTACACTACGATTGCGAGAAAATAAAATATGGATTACATTGCCTGCGGTTGATGACCACAAAAAAAAACATTAATTTTTTTTTTTTTTGTTTTATCATGACTGTTTAGATATCGATACCCATCACGTATGTGGAGTTTCGCTAGCTAATTTAATTTGACTCATATTGTATAACCCAACCCTAATAAAATTAATGATCACTGCTCTTAGTGCTGTTCTTTACAAACATTATAATCATCGTTTACTCTTTACATACCGAGACTTTTCCGTGCCTCGGAAAGCACGTTAAGCCGTTGGTCCCGGCTGTTATTCGTGGATCTTTGACAGTCGTTACGGGTCGTCAGATGCCCGAAAGTCTGACAACCAGTCTTACCAAGGGATATCGTATTACCCAGTTTTTTTTTTTAACTTTGCTTCACTCTAGGAATTTCTCCTGTATTGTGGGTGCGTTTACAAACATTTAAACTCACATACACAAACAGCCAGACCCGGAACAACTACTCGCAGGTCATAGATGTATTTATTTGCTTAAACATGTGTACTGTACACATACAAGAATAAAAATGCATGTAGGATAACAATAATTATGATAAAGGTTCAGACATGTTTGCCACGTACTATGGCGTGCAAATATTATGATTGGTAATAATTAATTTCAATAGGTACAATAATTTAACGTCAAACAATAATGAATTATTAAAATGTCAAAAACAAAAAAAATAAAAATATATTAATAATAATGCTTAAACAATAATGCATTTAATCTACGACAAAATAAACGATTCTGCCAGAAATTCATTAATAGTATAGTATGCTTTGTTAGTTAGAAATGTCTTAAGCTGTTTTTTCAACTGTGCATTATTAAGCTCCCTCCAACTTTTGGGTAATTTATTATAAATAGTGGGAGCCATGCAGAAAACACTTTTGCGCATAAGTGCAGTCCTACTCCTATGCAGACAGAGCTGACTTTGATCACGCCTGTTTCTGGGAAAATTATTTGCCATTCGCGAAAACAAGTTATTATTATTTCTAACAAACATAACGGTTTCCAGAATATAAAGGGATGCCAATGTCAATATTTTATACCGTATGAAAAAGGGCTTACAACTATCGGTGGATTTCAACTTAAACATGGCTCTGAGGCATCTCTTTTGCGCTTTAAATGCTACTTCTTTATTAGTTGAGTTACCCCAAAAGATAACACCGTATCTGAGAACAGATTCCGTTAGCCCGTAATAAGCAGTTAGTAACGCATCTATGTTAACAGTGCGTGACAGTATATACAAGGCGTATGCACTACTGCTTATCCTTTTAGTCAGGGCCTCTATATGCGCCTTCCTATTTAAATTACGATCTATTGTAAGTCCTAGAAACTTAGTTGTATTAACCGTGTCTATTGTAATGTCATTGTATGTTATGTCAAGATTGGAAAGAGTCAATACGCGTTGGCTAAAATGCATAATTACAGTCTTCTTTAAATTAATTTTTAAATTATTATTGTCTAACCATTCTATAGTTTCTTTTAATGTGTTATATATGTCCTCTTTATAAAAATCTCTTTGATTGCAAGGTATCGTTATTGTGCTGTCATCTGCGAAATACAAATAATTGTTCCGTGCGGGAATCGAACCCGTGACACGCAGCGCAGCAGTCAATCGCTTAACCACTGCGCCAACTTGTTGGGAAAAGGCTAGGCAGACTACTTGATTGAATCCGGTTTACTCATGCTCCTATACAAAGTGGCGATGAGGTTATCACATTTTAATCCTACAGCGGACAAAACAAATTCATATTCCTATGCGTATTAAAATAAAATATAAAAAAGGTACCGGTACTAGAATATTAAATGTTTTTTTTACTAGGTGTGTTATAAGAATGTAATTTATGCCTTGATTACACGTACCGAGTAGAAAGGGCGAGACAGCAAAATGATACTAGGCCGAGAGAGTTGGTGAACGAGTACGTGTTTACACCAACCTTTTTTACTTGCCACTGAGTCAGTCAGTCAGTTCAATTTCGATGCTGCAGACTAGCGAGATAATGGATTGACGAATTTATACTTTCAATCTGGTAATTTCTACGTACTCTTGACTCCGTTGTATGTTTTTGTTAAATCTTTATCGCTTGAACGATTCTGTTGTTACGTTTTAAAAATAGAGATTACTTAAAAGAAAATTAAAATTGTACTCGGTCTCAAAAAAAAATCAAAATATTTTATTTCACTGCCTACATGGGCACTTATGAAACGTCAGAAGCTAGATGCACGGTTCCAATTGGTTGTTCCATATGGAGAAGAGCCGGCAAGAAACTCCACGGTTATCTCCACTGTATATTAAATAGAACAGGGTCCGAGTGACTGTCTTGCTCTTTAACTCGGCTGAGCGCTTGGACGAGCACTCGGAGATGTGTTTACACGTACCGAGCACTCGGTCGAAAGTATTGTCTAGCCCATCCACTTGGTACGTCTGAGCAAGGCTTTAGGACACGTGGTTTCAATTAACTTAATAAACTCATCGCCACTGTGTATAAGAATTCTTTCCTTAACTCTCTGTTCTATAACTCTGTTTTCTAAACAGGAGCGAGCCGAGAAGAACAAACTATTCATCTACATTAAGATTCCGGAGGTTCCTGTGAGAGTGTCCTACAAGGGCAGCAAGGAGAAGAATCTAGAAGATGTGCGAGACTTACCGCTGGTGCTGCCGACGTTGGAGTACCATAACGTGACGTGGACCTGGCTCGACTTGCTGCTGGCGACCAAGAGTGATACGAGACGGTGAGTTATAAAGTATTTGGCGTATATTACTTGCCTGCCTTTTTTATCATGATGATGGGATTTTTGCTATGAAAAGATGGATGGATTGTACTCACAGTGGCTGAAAGCGTAAGCGCTACAAAGCGTCAAATCCAGGGTCTGTGCAATGTGTCACGTCCTTTGTCCGTACGTTCTTCGACCGTCCACGGTCTACATAAATGCAATGCTATCGGCAGGTGATAATCAATTGCATCTTTATAAAGCAAAAAATCCAGTTACTCCCCACTCCACTCTATAATTCACTATTATTATATTATATTTAATTTTCAAACATAGATTGACGGCTAACAGGGGATAATAGAACCATGTGTTTTTCCTCTGCACAAATAATTGCAAAATACGTTGCAGAGTCAAGTATGAGGAATGCAGAAAAGGGTTCTGATATACAATTTGCTCAACATTGTATTACGACTTGTGACCTGCACGGAAAGCTACTCGGCAATAGTGTTGCAAGTGCTTGGTAGTTGTCTGCGTATAATATTTTAATATTACATTTTCTATGCACATCTACATCATTTTATTATATATTTACAAAATATTGTATGTACAATGAATATAGACAATTAATGTGGCATACAACACACATGCTCACACAAAGAGCCACACCCCCCCCACACACACACACACACCCACACACTGTCACATACAGTGTGTGTGTGTGTGTGTGACAGTGTGTGGGGGTGTGTGTCAATCACTCGTAATTGTAGCACGTTGACAACCTTTACTATGTGATATAATGGCGGGCCTGGAGTTCTAAAATACAGGCCTAGGCTTAGTTTAGACTCCAGATCTCCTATGCGTATATGTCTGGTGTTCTGTGAGAGAAAGTATGCAAGGGAGTCTACTGTTCCATGTTAGTTTTAGTAATGCAAAATTAAATTAAATTAAATCACAAAATATTCTCAAAATACCTTTCAACTTAATCCCCCTTATTACAAAACAAGGTTTATCTTCAGACCCAGGTTTAAAACATGGAGCCATTATTGAATTTCGAACTTTATTACGGCTAAGATAAAGTTCTTAAACACAAAACTGACAACTTAGTACCGAACTAAGTTATCAGTTTTGTTTATAGAACGGTATTTCAATGACTGTGACGTTCTTATTAAATAAAACTGGCTCCATGGTTTAAGCCATGTCAAAATATAGATCTTATTTTGTAATAAGGCGCAATATGTATAAACTAGTCTATGATGTAAGTTGTGGAGATAAATAAACATAATTTTATTTTATCTATCTGCATGTTTGTGATATTTTTCGTGGAGTTGGTCATATAATTAGGTAAGGCTTACTGTAAAGTAGTTATCGACACTTTTGTCACGTTTAAACTCACGTTTTTCTAGAATAAATTTTGTTTAAAAGATAATCTCTGACCTGCACGAAGCGATTGACTTAATTTATATGTTTCAAGCAGTTTTTTCTTGTGTACAAAAAACTCACGAATTTATACTTTCAATCTGGTAATTTCTACGTACTCTGACTCCGTTGTATGTTTTTGTTAAGTCTGTATCGCTTGAACGATTCTGTTGTTACGTTTTAAAAATAGAGATTACTTAAAGTCTACATTGATTTGGTTTCGCTGTATTTTAAGAATATTATAATTCAAAAACTCAACAAAACAGTATTCAGAAAATATCAGATTCATATAATTTATTGGTCTTTTTTTGACGTGATGGCTTAAAAATTATTCACTGTCACTTTACGTGAGGTATCGAAAGTCTTGATATGTGTATGTCAACACCGCTAATTAAATCTCTGACTGTATACAGTTATAGGGGAAATGTGAACAAAGGAGAACTGCTCCAATATTATAGAACATTGAGTAATCTTAGTTTAAGAAAAATTGTATTGTTTACATTCCCATATAGTAACAGTTTGCCACAGGAAGAAAATAACATAAGATTTGAAATTAATTTGACATTGCATAATTTGACATTTAACAATAATTTATTCCATCTAGTGGATATTAACAATTATGTAGGTAACAATTTGTATTTGACAAAAGATAGATATAATATTGATATGTACTATCTTTCTAACTATTATAAACGACAGATAGCTGTGTCGCTATCATATTTTTTTTCTATTTCAGCCAAAAATTTGGCTAAACAACTTGCTTCTTTTGAGCAATGCAATGACTTTTTAAATAATTCTGCCAATAATTTGGCAACGACTAATGACATTGATTATCATTTAAATTAGAAATTAGGACAACAGAGGAAACCTCTTGCTTAAAAAATGTTACACAAACTTCTTTATTATCACACCCATTAAATTGTAGTAATTTAAATAAATGTAATTATAATAATAATACTTTAAAAATTGTTCATCAAAATATACAGGGTGTGATAGGTAAGGAATTAGAACTGGAGCTGTTCATGAACTGTAGTTATATCGATATCTTATGTGTAACTGAACATTGGTTAAAAGTCCACCAGTTCATGTTCAGCTTTAACAACCACCAGGTTGCCAGCTCATTCAGCAGAGTTAATATGATACGCGGTGGCTCTTTAATAATTGTTCGTAACAATATGAAATTTAAAGAACGTAAGGATATTGTGAGCCTCTCTGTTGAGCGAGTTATTGAAATAGCTTGCATTGAGCTTGAGCAGTTCATTGTAATGAGCATATACAGGCCCCCATGTGCTTCATATGATATTTTTGAGAAATATATGGAAGAAGTATTATTAAAGACTTGTAACAGTAATAAAACAGTTGTTGTCTGTGGAGATTTCAACATTAATATACTGGAAAAATCTGCTACAGTAAATAAATTTATAACCTTATTAAAGTCATATAATTTGTACAATACATTCTTTGAGCCGACTAGAATAACTGCCACTAGCGCTACCTGTATTGACAATATTTTTACAAACTTAAGACCTTCTAGCCATTTAATTATAAACGAGTTGGACTCTGATCACTGTGGCCAGTTAGTAACTTTCCCTCGGAAAATAGTCAGAGCTCAAAGAAAACTAGTGAGTTATATTCCTGTAAACAAAAGTCGCTTAGAACAATTTAAAAATAATTTAATGGAAAAACTACCGGGTTTGCCTTATCACACCGACCCAGATCAAGCATATAATTTACTATTTAATCTCATTAATTGTGAATTTAGGAAGGTGTTCACCTCAAAAACATTGCCTGTTTGTGACCACGTAATATTTAGTGATTGGGCAACACCAGGTATTTACAAAAGTAGGCAGAGGTTATATGAATTGTATGATGAAAAAACATATAACCATGATGAAACTTTTAAAGAATTTGTTAAAAAATATTCTAAAACTTTTAAAAGAGCCTGTTCCTCGGCAAAAGCCATACACATTAAAAATAAAATAAAATCTTCTGGAAATAAAATTAAAACAACTTGGAATATTATTAATTCAGAAATGGGAAGAACGACAGTACGGAATCGTGACTTCCATCTAAAAATCAATGATGTAGATATTAAGGCAGACATGGAGGTGGCAACTGAGTTTGATTTTTTTTTCACTAATATCCCTATTTTAACAACCAAAACTCTGTCATCGTCGTCCTCCACTTCTGCTTACTCAATATTAAAAGAATGTGTACCAGAATGTGATAAACACCTTAAATTCACGGTCGTTACCGCTAAAGACATTATAGAATCTTTTAAAGACCTTGATATAAAAAAAACTGCGGACCTTTGGGGGTTATCAGTACATACCATGTCTTCAATAATTAATGTTATTTCACCCTTTTTAGCAATTGTTTTTAATTCTTGTATTGCATCTGGTGTATTTCCTGATCTGATGAAACTTAGCAAAGTGATTCCTCTGTTCAAATCTGGCAGCACAACTGATCCTACGAATTTTCGGCCTATTTCGATATTACCTACATTGAGCAAAATCTTTGAAAAATTAATTTTGAAACAAATGTTAGGACATTTTAATAAACATAATCTACTACATCTGAAACAGTTTGGTTTTACTAAGGGTCGTTCAACTACAGACGCGGGTGTGGAATTACTGAAGAGCATATTCGAGGCCTGGGAGGAGTCGCGGGATGCTCTTGGCATTTTCTGCGACTTGTCTAAGGCCTTCGATTGCGTTCATCATGATACACTCATCAGAAAACTGCACCATTATGGTTTGAGGGACAGTGCTCTCGACCTTCTGACTTCTTATCTGAACAACAGAATTCAGAGGGTTGATGTTAATGGCAAGAGATCTGCAGGATCTGCGGTCACTATGGGCGTTCCGCAGGGTTCAATTCTAGGTCCATTCTTGTTTCTAATTTATATAAATGACTTACCTTTTCACATAAGGGATAATCACAAGATTGTATTATTCGCAGATGACACTTCACTCATTTTTAAAATCAAACGTCAGCTAGTCAATTTTGAACATGTTAACGATGCACTCTCTAAAGTTGTCCATTGGTTTAATGTAAATAATCTTCTCCTGAACGAGAAAAAGACTAAACTCATAAAATTTTCAATGCCAAATGTCAGGCAGCTAACTACTAATGTTCAACTTAATGGAATAGAGTTGGACCCTGTTGAGTCGACAGTTTTTCTTGGAATAACTATTGACGGTAAATTACAATGGGGCCCACACGTAGAAAAATTGTCAGGAAGGCTTAGTTCGGCCGCCTATGCTGTTAAAAAAATTAGACAGATTACTGATGTAGATACTGCCAGAATTGTTTATTTTAGTTATTTTCATAGTCTTATGTCGTATGGGATCCTTCTCTGGGGAACATGTGCGGACATTAATAATATCTTTATTTTACAGAAAAGGGCTGTTCGAGCCATTTACAATCTAGGTCCAAGAGATTCACTTCGTGAAATATTCAAAGAAATAGATATTCTGACTGTAGCCTCTCAATATATACTTGAAAATCTATTATATGTACACAAAAATAAATCAAATTTTAAGAAAATGTCCGATATTCATAGTTTAAATACCAGGAATAAACACAATCTTGCTGTACATCGCACTCGCCTCCACAGAGTAGGCAACTCTTTCATGGGTCAATGTATACGCTTTTACAACCAACTTCCTACTGACATTCGGAACTTACCCATTAAACGATTTAAAATCTGTATTAAAACTAAACTTTGTAAAAAAGGGTACTATAAGATTTCTGATTATTTAGAGGACAAAAAAGCTTGGGATTGAGCTGCTCGCTCTGCTAGCCTTGTGATAAAACTTGACATTTTAATTATTATGCATGATTTTATATACATATTGACATTGCAGAATATTGTATACAATTTTACATGAATGTTTACTTTGAAAAGTATTATATTTACTACTTTAATTTATTGTGAATGTGAGCACTATGTGGGTCATTTTTTTTTTTTCTTTAAATGTTTTCCTTTCTTTTCTCAGTTAAGTTTTAATGATGGTCTGACATTTTGAGCGCTTTATGCGGCCTACCCAAATGTCCTTTTTTTGGTACTGTTCGTCGAGTCGTTGAGCTCCTTAAGTTTTGAGTTGAGCTGCACGATTACTGACAAATGCTTATACTGATTGGTCAGGTCCGCTCAAATTTGCGTGGTTCTTTCCTCAAAAGACCATTTCAGACACGGATCTACATGGTCCTCACATGATCTGACCAAGATTATGTCTGGACTTTAAAAGAGACTTTGACCCCTGAGTTTGTTTCGCCATTTCTTCTCAGGGGTAGTCAGATAGGAAATGTCGGCTACATCTAGATTTTTTTTTTATTTTTTATATGACGTGTAAAAGTGATTTTAATATCCTATTTACAGAATAAACGATTTCATTTCATTTCATTTCATTTCATTTCATTTCATTTCATTTCATTTCATTTCATTTCATTTCATTTCATTTCATTTACAAATAGACGGATTTTGTCTTGTGATTCATGATTTTGCTGACGATCGATTGAAGAGTTGATATTCTAAGGTTGGACTAATGTTAGACTTTTAGTCTTCTGACCAAGACTGTCACACCTATACGTATTTTGTCTGACAACCGGAATAATCGACGGTTTAACATGCTTTCCGTGGCTGCGTGCTTTCAGATCCCCTCCGCCGGATCTCGATGTCTAGAATTCTCATTAATGAAAGCTCTTGCCCGCGGCTTCACTCACCAGGACGATGTGTTTTACCAACTCAGAAACATTCACGGGCGTGCCCACGATGACTTAATCAAGTTTCATCGCAATCGGGCGAATAGTATGGGAACGCTTATGGGACAAACAAGGCAACATTCATTTTTAGGGTTCCGTAGTCAATAAGGAACGCTTTATAGTTTTGCCTTGTCCGTCTGTTTGTCTGTCCGCGGTTATTAAGCTCAAAGACTGACTTAGTACTAGAACGCTGTGATTTGACATGGGCATACATATTAATCACAAAGTGGTAAAAAAAATATAGTAGATTGATATTTTTTTTCTCGTCTATCCCATAGTGCGGGGTATTGTTGGATAGGCCGTTCAAAAATATTGCAGGGTTGTCAAAACCATTTTTCGATTTTTGGATCCGTTTGTGTAATTAAGCTTTAAAGTGCTAATTTTTGTGAGAGTCAAGAGCCCCCCCCCCCCTCTGCCACCTAAATGGTTGTTTTTGGATATTAATATGTGAAAAAAATCATGGCAGTAGCATATACAACGAAATGAAAACGAAAACTATCACAGCCAAGTAGGCTTTACAATTTAACGAGTAATACTACTCTACTACTAGAATCTCTATCGATCTATCTATCTCTACTAGAATTTTGTTTTTTAATTGAACTAGATAGATGTTTATATAGCTTTCATTTAATTTTTCCTCATACAGGGTGCTAGTATCGCAAGCTATTCGCCAAAAGCTGCAGCTGCACAGACGGGCGGCCGCCGCGCCCGAGCCGCTCGAGGAGGACAAAGCCAGGCTACTGTTAGGAGAAAGAACAGTAAGTTAATAACTGGACACTTTTAAAGACTTGCCGAAACTTTTTTCAAAGCTGTTTATTAACTAAACCGGTCAAGATCTGGTGGCTCTGCCAAGATAATATATATATTTTTTTTAAACGTTGCCCCACACTAGGAATTTCTTCTGTATTGTAGGTGCGTTTACAAATATATAAACTCACATACACAAACAGCCAGACCCGGAACAACTACTTGTAGGTCATACAAATATTTGTTCCGTGCGGGAATCGAACCCGTGACACGCAGCGCAGCAGTCAAGCGCTTAACCACTGCGCCAACTGTGTCGAATATAAACCGTCTCTCCTTGAGAGCCACCAGGGCTTGACCGGTAAATATGTGTATTAATTGAGTGATACCATTCATGTCACTATCAAGATTGGCTTTACCATAAGTTCTTTGAGCCGGTTCTCACTATTTTGTGACGATTTTTTCTTATCGCTGGAATATTGTCGTTTGTAGCTATTTCAGTTTTTTTTTTTTTTTTGTATGGCATCTCGTAGTTGGCCTTGAGAGGCCGTGTCTACTTAAACGAGCTTTCCTGTGACGGCCTCAAGGTATGAGCTTAAAGCCTATAATATAATATTTATTTATGCCAGGGCGTAAATAAATATTATAGACTAAACGACTGAGCTGTTTCCGCTAGGACGTTACAACAGATATATGAAAAGTCGCTTTGTAAAATAAACTCGGAGGATAGGTAATTGTGCCGTGGTTTCTGTGAGAATCATTTAAATATACTTACCACGACACTTTGAACAGGACCACAAGACAGCATGTCATTGTTGATCGCGATCGATATCCAAGCAGTGTCGAATCTTCGATTAATCAAAATCCTTCCTTCTAGGTCGCCGAAAACAAGCCTCATAAGAAAAGCACACCGAGCGTATTCAAATTCTCCAAATCATAGCGTAAGATATAGACGCTATAAATTATATTTATAGTGCAGCATTTAAGTTCGAATCAAACCTTAGACTGGCACCACACTTGGCGTATTTGCGGTATAGAGTTACTACAATATGAACTTTTTTTCAATTGAAATAGGGGTCATGTTGTATTTATAAAAATATTTGTATATGTAGCGAATATTTGTCAAATGCGCCAATTTAAGTGCCAGCATTAGACTGTATCGAACGATGTAAGACATTCTATAGAACGATGTAAGAGGCTATTGTTATTTATGTATACGCTATCCAAAAGCTTTTTGAATGTTTGTATGGTTGTCAAAATGTATAGAAATGTATGCTCTATTGGTGTAATAAGAACAAATCATACTGTTAGCCTACACTGTCGTAATATAAATGTTGTGTCGATCTGATTTTGTAAATGTTGTGGTAGAACTACAGGGTCAAATTCAATAAGCTAGCAAAACTGCCGAAGTGATGGATATCGAACTCTAAACATGATAAAACGTAAAAAAATATATTTGATGATAATTTTTTTTGGGGTTAATGACTGTAGGTAGTGGAGTTACTACTTGAAATATTAGTTTAAAAATATGTTTTTTTTTTGTGTTAACTTCAGTCGTTATGTGTATCAATATCTAAACACAATAAAACAATTAAAAACTGTTTTTCTGAACTCACACTTTAAGTAATACGATACAGTCCGCGAGGCCTAAGCTGAGCTTTGCATTTGTGTGAGTGCACTTATACACATATTACTATTATTTATTTATTTATTAAAAAACGTTTACAAAAAAATCTTTACATAAGGACTTTGCCCCGCAAAACCGTTTTCACGGTTTGTCTGTGGGAACAGAACACAGTTTTTATACAATTTTAATATACAATATGTTTTTTTTTGATATCCCATAACTCTAGGGTTATATTCTGTAGGTAAAAATAATACTAAAACTCCTAGAATAGGTGGTCCAAAAATGCATCGTTTCGGAGATATCATCAATCATAATTAAATTAGGTCAAAAATTGTCACCAGTATGATGAATCTTTACTTTTGCGAGGTTGCCAAACTTCGCAGTAGTGTAGTAAAATAAATAGTAAAATAAAATATGTAGGTATGTTGTATCGGGGCTTCCCGGCGGCAGCTAGTGAAGGGAAAGCTACCTTGTCGACGTTGTCATATTTCACGTAAGGGTGTTTTACATTAATAATCGTGACTTTGCCGAATTATTTTGTATGAAAAATGAAAAAAAAAAAATAACGAAGGATTGGAACATAACTCATATGCCAGTTGATTCTTTGATATGGCCTCAATCATACCATAGAGTTATGGGATATAAAAAAAAATACGTTGTATATATATATTTTTTTTAAATTATGTATATAGTGTAGGTGTGACGTCGGCTTAGAGCGCCACGCGTCCTTTGCTTGGTTTAAACCGGTTTATGCCGGTTTTTTAATCGGTTTATACTCTACTTTTGGTAATCACTCACACAAATGCAAAGCTGAGCTTAGGCTTCGCGGACTGACCAGCCTTTGACCACAAAAAAAGGAACATTTTTTTTTGTTTTATCTTGTTTAGTTATCGATATCTATCACGTCCGTGGAGTTTCGCTAGCTAATTTAACTTGACTCTGTATAAAAAAATACTTAGATCAAGAAATATAATTGAATAAGTGTAAGTACTTGATAGGTCTGTGATGATTGACCATTGCACAGCTTTTATGAGGATTGACATTGCCCTATAAAACGCCCTATTTAAAAAGTTAGGAATGTCAATGTCTTTCTCTTCTTCCACTATGCTACGCTAAATAAAAATAAGAAAAAACGCAATTATTGCTAGTACAGACGCCAGCACATCAAGCTACTACAATCTGTCAAATTTATTTAAAAGATTTTCAACTTTATCGTTCAAGCATAAGGTTCAAGTTTGATTGGGAAACTTTGACAGTTCGGGTTACTTGACCTGCTGGCATCTGTACATCAATTAATATAGTTAAGAGGGCCAACAAGTGTAATGGGATACCCTAAATCACTATAAAACGCACATACTTTCTCTAAGAACTTGGTCAATTTAGAATAATTAAGCACTCATTAACTTCATGCTAGAATGAGAAACACGTAGGTGTGAGAGAGAAAGAAAACTTTGCCAAAAGTAAGACTGTTGTGATCTTTATTATATTTATGATTTGCTAATGTAGTTTTAACTCTAAACGTTGAACAATAAGATGCAATTTCGATAATTATAACTTTTTTTGAACAAAGTTACATAAGTATTGGTATTATTTTTAATTTATTTTGTAGCTTAATGCTGCAACTGCCAATTAATGGTGTGCGAAATGTATGAACCGCTATAGTGAGTGAGATTATTGATAAGAACGGACGGTTGAACTTACGGGCACGGTTTTAACACGTTGTTTTATTTCAGAGGTACTCAAGTTATAGTAACACATTTACATGGCACATGTTATTACGGCTCTACCTAAGAATTCAGCAGCAGGGCTATTTAAAAAAAAAATTGGCCAGCATAGCTATTCACAATCTTACGATACGCTTCCGTGCCGAATCGAGCATCAATAGATGTTATCAAAGGAGTCCTATGTCCCTTCCTTGTTGCTATTCCACCAATTCGCACTAAGCGTTTCCAAATGACTTTTATAATGCGCACAGCAAAAGAGTGGAACTCTCTGCCTGCGTCTGTGTTTCCGAACGCATACAACCCTAATCTCTTCAAAGTTAGAGTGAACAGGCATCTTCTGGGTAAGCTCACTCCATCGTCGACTTTGTCTTTGTCACCTCTGCCCTGGACTAAGGTCAAGAGCAAACCCATGCTTTGTCAGTTTAAATCAAATAGACGACTGCCATTCTTCCGACAGCTATTTGCTGTCGGGGGCGAGGTAAATCAGTTATTGAAAATGTATCATTTCCGATACGACAACTTGTCGAATGGTTGTGAATCGCTATGCTGGTCATTAATTACTTCAGTGTTATATAATCCCCAGTGTGTTGTACCTTCTGATATGATAATCTAATCGGGAATAAATAGGGTGGTGCTATTCTTTACGTCTGGCACCACACGGAAATTTACTTCACTAGGTGAGTCACTAACCACACAAAAATTAAAGCAGTGGCTAATTGTATGGAGGAGTATCACTGCCCCACCTGATTTGTTAATACGTTGATAGCAATAGTTTGAGTTTGCTCTTTCAATGTTTGCGGAAGTCAAGGACTTCACACATCTACCGATTTGAAAGGACTACCCTATCGTTGTTATGTTAATAAATTAATTATTCAGAAAAACATTAACCGTCTTATTACAAAACAAGATTTATATTTTGACATGGCTTAAACCAATGATGTATTACCTTTAGATGCGTTACCCGCGCTCAATAATGGCAAAGTAAAAGCAAGGCAATTGCCTGACTTGGTATAAGTCGCGCGCCATCGAGTGACGCGGTTACACGTCACTATCACTCGCAATTCTCAGCAACTATTTCTAAAGAAAATGCCTTTCCGTGTCTATACACGATACACAAATTACATTGCTACGAGTACTGGGAGTGTAAAGAAAAACGTCTCATTTCATGTGTATGTATATTTTATTAAAACATATTAAAATGTTTCTTGTTTTGAAATTCCTCTGACTGCTGCGACCCACGCATATGTGCCAATGAACATACAGCAGCTAGTGACGTAACTAAATATGTATGTTCATCTTTTTCTTTTCAACAGTCATCGGTAAAGGTCTTTCCTTTTCTTCGCGCCCTGTATGATTGTACGCAATTAGGTAGATACATTCATGGCTTACGCTGTATTTGAGTGCACTAATGTTCGTGTATGACGCGTCTATTTATAATACGTCATTGGCTTAAACCGTGGAGCCAGTTTTTGTAATAAGAACGTAACTGTGATTGGAATACCGTTCTTTATCCAAAACTGAAAACTTAGTTCGGTACTAAGTTGTCAGTTTTGTGTTAGGAACATTACCATAGACGGAAAAAAGTTCGAAATTCAATAATGGCTCCATGTTTTAAACCTGGGTCTGAAGATAAACCTTGTTTTGTAATAAGACGCTAACGGTTTACAAAAACAAATTTCGAAGTGAAATTTGAACATTCTAGAAAGAAGTATATCGTTGGTGTCTGTACTAATGAGAAAAACATTGTATCACTAACACTAGCGCCTTCCAAACTAGGTTACATTCAAGACAAAAAATGTCGAACGTGCTACATGGTGAACTCGTTACCTATTATTTAACACCTGCTGGCTTAGCACGATAACCGTAGAGAAGCGTTTTGTCGGCGGAAGAATAGAGAAAAACCGGCTAAGTGCGAGTCGGACTCGCGCACGAAGGGTTCCGTACCATTATTTATAAAAACGGCAAAAAAATCAAGTGAGTTGTATGGGAGCCCCCCTTAAATATTTTTTTTATTTTAATTTAATTATTTTAAAAGTAAATATATAACTAAAGATTCTGTGAATATTTCAACCGTCTACCTGTTGCCGTTATCAAAATCGAGCAAAAACGAGCAAAAAAATCACTTTTGTTGTATGGAAGCCCTCTTAAATATTTATTTTATTCTCTTTTTTAGTATTTGTTGTTATAGCGGCATCAGAAATACATCGTGTGTGAAAATTTCAACTGTCTAACTATCACGGTTCATGAGATACAGCCTGGTGACAGACGGACAGACAGACAGACGGCGGAGCCTTAGTAATAGGGTTCCCGTTTTACCCTTTGGGTACGGAACCCTAAAAATTACGTTTCTGTGTAGACAGTTGACAGTTTTCTACCGATGAGGGTAGACAAGCTATTTCTATTTTACAGTAGAGTAGAAATAGAAAGCCTGCTGTAGGAGCTAAAGAGAATTGGCAGAGGGGTTGCCATTGTTGGATAAGTCAAAGCAAGACTATAAATTTAAATCTACACCCTCCTACCAAATATTTTTCTGCCTATAGGTGTAGTTCCTTGTTCCCTTGCTTCATTCAAAGGGGAAAATCGAAAATCCTGCCTTTTTTGGTGTCGAAAATGCTATGTATGACTTTCAAACTTTTTGAAGTAAAAATTCTTTACGCACGCTTGACTTGGGGAGTAGACTGGTGAATGCGTGACAAAAGCGTTACGGAAAGAGGCGAATGGAAGTTGTTTAAATTTTAAACATGGAACACACCGCGTCACCGCCGCGGGCCGTCCCGCTTAATAGGTATTATTTTAAATTCACTTTGGCTGTTTATACACACAATACCGCAGATCTTTTTGAAGTTAAACTTCTTTTGCTAGCGAACGGTGATTTCTGTTTTACTTCAGTCGTGTGGTCTAAAGCACACGTTGTTTCTTCACACTTTGTTCTGGCTTGACAACACATCCAATGCCACCTGCATTTTATTATATTTATAAATATATAGACGGAATGTGTTTAGAGCTCTTAAACGACCTCTATCATTTGCATAAGTTGTTTCCCCGAAGATGTCGAATTAAGTGGGTTATCAACTAATTATAATTCATTCATGATACTTAGGTTCATTATAACTTCGGCTTTGAGGGCTGTCTATGTAATTAATGTTGTTGGCTTAGTTTAGGCACCAGTCTCCCACAAATGAACATTGTCCTTCATCATAATATTTGTATGCCCCATTTTTAAGATATAGTTAATAAGTGTTATTTGTGGAAGAAAAATAAACATTTTTATTATTATTATTATTTTCATTTATTACTTAAACATTTATATTATATATTATATTTTTAAATATTTTTTATAAAAAACATTAAAAAAGAAAAACATTTAAAAATACAAAAAACAGTAGTCCATCGGCATCAGGAACAAGGTCCAAGCTGCCGGTGGTTAGGGCTCTAGAGAGAGGAACCTCCTCACTATGCGTGCCGTGTCGAGGAGTACTGCTTTCTGAATCAAGCCCTTGACCCAGCCGCGTAATGAGAGCCTCCTGAGGTGTTGGTCGAGGCTCTTCGCTATTAGGCCATTGACCGTAATGATTATCGGTACAATGATTGCAGAGTCCACATCCCACATGTCGACAACCTCGTGTGCTAAGTCAAGATACTTTATCTTTTTATCATTCTCAGCTTTCACGAGATTCTCGTCATGAGGGACAGCGATATCAACAATCATTGCACGGCGCTCTCGTCGATCTATCACCACAATATCAGGTTTATTGGCTACAATAGTCCTGTCAGTGATGATAGATCGATCCCAGTACAATGTGGCATGCCCATTCTCGAGAACTGGGTCGGGCACATACCTGTAGTATGGTACTTCGATTTCCACAAAGTTGTACTGCAAGGCAAGTTGCTGGTGGATAATCCTAGTCACTAGATTGTGTCTGTGCAAGTACTCGCCGTTAGCAAGACGAGAACAACCGGAAACAATATGTCGGATTGATTCACCGGGACGGTGGCATGCCCGACAGATGTCAACCGTACCGTCCTTAACAATGTATTTCCGATAATTATTCGTCATAATAACTTCAATAATAACTTATTATTATTAATTACAATACTTAATTATTCTGAAAGGCTTAAACGATGAGTCGTTTACGTTTAAACATTATCTAATTCGAGTACCTCTCAAATTAATGTCAGTTAACAATCCGTTAACTATAGTTATTAGGGTTCCGTACCAAAATGGTAAAAAGGAGAGATGGTGAGACTAAGTCTGTCTGTCTATCTGTCACACCTGGATATCTCAAGAACTACTAATGCTATCAACTTGAAATTTAGAATAGTTTTAGATGACGTTTGCCCAACTATTTTGCAAGCAAGAAAGAAATTAAAAAATATATAGCTTTTTTGCAAAAGGGGCTGAAAGGGGGTCTTAAAAATTTGAAGTGGGCTACTAGGGCATGTGGGGTATCATATGAAAGAACGCTGTTTGCACATTCTTAAAACAATTTTTTTTTAGGCAGCATAGTTTTTGACTTTTGATGAAAAATGTAAAAAAAAAATACCGTTCCCCCCCCTCTTATCTCCGAAGTTTGCAGAGATAACAATCTGAAATTATTCTATATGATAGAAACTTATTTAAAGATTACAGGAAAAATACAACGATGTCTCTAAATAGCACAGTTTTTCAGAAATCATCAACATCATATATTCGTACGGAACCCTCGGTGCGCGAGTCCGACTCGCTCTTGACCGTTTTTTTTGTTCGTGACATCGGGCTTCTGTCAAGTATTCATTTTATCTGCCTCCAGTCTAAGTATCTATCTTGGTAAGACTGGTTGTCAGACTTTTGGGACGGATACGTAACGATTGTCAAAGATCTATGAATAACAGCCGGGACCAACGGCTTAACGTGCTTTCCGAGGCACGGAGGAGTCTCGATATGTAATGGATGGTCACCCATCCAGGGACTGACCTCAGCAAGCGTAGTTTAACCTTCGATGAACTCATGGCGCTGTTATAACTTAGCCACGAGGTCCTGGCAATGTATTATTCATACTTCAATACCAAAAATTGTGCGCGTGTATTCCATTTAAGATTTATGAACGGTGAACCAAGAGTTTGTGAAAATTGTTGCCCATGGCATTCTGTGGTTTCTGCCTGCCCCCTTAGGAAAAGGACGATGTTTTTTTTTTTGTTTGTTTTGTGAAAACGTTGCCCCACACTAGGATTCCTGTATTGTGGGTGCGTTTACAAACATTTAAACTCACATACACAAACAGCCAGACCCGGAACAACTACTTGTAGTTCATACAAATATTTGTTCCGTGCGGGAATCGAACCCGCGTCACACAGCGCAGCAGTCAAACGCTTAACCACTGCGCCAACCGTGCCGTCAAAGTATGTAAGCTTAAAAATCTTTATGAAGAAGGCAACATGAAGTAAAATCAGCATAAAAAGACAGACATTTAAAACGCTACATTATAATGTAAATGGATTGATTTCATGTTGAGATTACTATAATTTTATGCGCAAACAGTTTTGAACGATATTTAAGTATTTCAGTAACGTCATCCGTCATCGCCTTGGAATTGGATTATGATTATTATTTGGTGTAAGATTTAGTTATTTATTTTTACGAAAACTTATAATTATATTTTTAAGAAATTGTTATTAATTTGATCTTAAATTAAAAGACTTGTAAAAGATATTACTAGGTATTATTAAATTGCAAAATTTATTTCTGTGTATTTAATTAAGAGCACATTTTACTAATCCAAAGCATATTTTAGTAGGTGATGCATTAATTGGTAATATTCCACATTTCCGCTTAATTATGATTACTGCCTTAAAAGCAAATACGAAGAGAAAATGACTTATTAATGACATTTGAGTCACTTGTCAAATGACGTCATCTACAGGGTAAAATTAAATTAATTAGCGAAACTCCGCAGTCGTGATGGGTCATCATTTCAGCCGAAAGACGTCCACTGCTGGAAATAAGCCTCCCGCAAAACTTGGGGTTGCCATAATCGCCACGCTTGGCAGGCGGGTTGGCGATCGCAGTATGGTGTTAAAATGCATAAAGAACGCTGCTGCCCATTCTCCGACGGGAAGAAATAGGATGATGCTATTCTTTATGTCCGGCACCACACGAAACTACGTGGTGATGGGTATCGATATCCAAACACGATAAATAAAAGATAAAATAATTTTAAGAAATATTTTTTGGGGTCAACGATGACTGGTTATTTGAAGATGGAGTTGAAAATAAAACAGTGTTTTGTTTTCAACTCCATCTTCTGGAGTTGAAAACAAAACACCACCATCATCTTCTCGTGTTTTTGTTTTATCTTATATCATATTATATCGATAACCTTACTTCTGTTAAGTTTACTCAAAAACAACAAAAAAAAATAACTAATAATTCAAGTAATTATACGGCCGTTGACCCAAAAAAAAACATCAAAATATTTTTTGTTTTATCGTTTCTTGATATGGATTACTGGGATAAACAGGAAAATTTTCACCTCACACACTGTATTAGAAGTTAACTCATGACATCGACGTAACTGGGCTAAGCTGTATTCAATATACGAGTAAGTTAGTAGTTAGGCAATAATAATAATAATATGTTTAAACAAAACAATATACAACATGTCCCAGAACTCTTAAGGGGTCATTGTACTCATCATTATGAACAACTTTTACTATGGGTCCAAACCTGCAATCGCGAAATCTGCAAATATATTACGAAAATGTAACTTGTTTGTAGACGCCTTGGGGTGACCTGTTAACTCAAAATGTTTAATAAATAAATAAATAGACTAGAAGCCGACTCCCAACATAGTTAGGAAAATGCTAGGCAGATTGATTGGATATGGGTAAACATTACTTCTGTAAAGTTTCGCTAACTAATTTTCTTTGGCCCTGTATAACTGTTAAAATAGTTACGTTGGTGTTTTTGTTAATAAATCAGATAATTATCTATGTAAGCACAAAACGCTGTGAAGTACTGCATTCAGTACATAATAATTATGTAGTTTATTGATGTAAGCTTAAATTTTATATATTCTACTCCTATTAATTTTATATTCACCAATGTATATTATACGAGATGCGTATCAAATGTACTTGTTAATAAATGTTGTAAATATGTATTGGAGGGTTTTATTTACTTTGTGAATATTTACGTAATTTTATCTTTTTGTTTGTTTCAGTCCAGTACTAACTCCACAAGATCTACATTAAGTTCAACAGTAGTATCAAAGATTTTTATCATTCAACTTTTTTTTTTAATTTATTACAACAATGCGCACTTGCTTTTCCAATTCACTTTAGACATTGGCAGAATAGTCGACATCGGCTTTGCTTGCCATAATCAAAAATAGAATAGAATAGAATTTCATAGAACTGATATAAATTTCTGTTTGGTTTTAGATTTTTTATTGTATGGATTTTTGTTCTTGTTGTGATTTTATACAATTCTGAACAGATTGAAAATATAATACACTTAGTTTGTAAGGAAAAATGACCGCTACAAATTGCAGCCAAGGTTTCCGTTGAACACTATCAATCATTATTCCCTGTATTCTAAACAGTCCATGACCGAATTAAACGTTACGCGCAAACAAAAATACGACCACGTAGTCGAACGTAATACATGTTCCTGGGAAAACGCGCGAAAACTCATTTCTTAAGCCGACTTATTTCCACGCTATTACCTCACCGGCCTTGCTTGTGAGTTGTGTGTGAGCCGCGCCGCGTCAGTATACCGCCGACAGTCGCGCAGGACGCTTGTGCCGCGCCTCTCCGTGACGAACACGAACATCGTAAAAAGTTACTCGAACGACATGAGGACGAATTATGTAAATTCATACAAATAGTGCGATATTTATTTTTTATATATTTTTCTGTGTTAGTGAAAAATTGTGTACTTTACAATGGCGTTAGCATGGTGCGTATTTTTGAGCGCGTGCGCCTGTGCGTTGGGGTTCAATGTGGACATACCTTCAAGGGTGGTTTATAAGGGTAATCCGAATTCAATGTTTGGATTTACGGTGCAAGCCCATATTGATGGCGATCGGAAAATGTAAGTAGCCATTTCCTTTATTTTCCTAGAATAGTAAGTAGTCGCATAAGGTTTTCGCGCGCGATTGTTCGCTCAGTCTTGGCGGTGTTAAAGATAATAATAAAAATAAATGCGATTTTATGGAGATGATGAAGTCAAATATTTTTATAGCCGGCGCTAACGCGTACAACGTTGTTAGTCAGAGTTAGTGTTTACATAAAACTTGGCATATTTTACATGTAGTTACGCGAGTCGGCTGAAGGCTGAAACGGCGCAACCGTTTGAATGAAACATTTGTTTAGACAAGTGTTTGCCAAATTATAAATTACGACTGCTTGCCGGTCCTAAAGACTATATGTAAAGTTCAGAAACAGAAGAGCTCATCAGTATTTGAAGCTGTCTGCCCTTTGAAGAGTTTGGTTGCTTTTAAGACTTTCGCCCTATTTTTTGGCAAACCATATCCTCACTGAAGGAGCTCATTTATTTAAAGAGAATTTTATTTACGAATATCCAATGAAGAAGGATTCTATTTTTAAATGTTAATAATTCATCCGCACCTCTATCCGGCGTAACCAGTTTCCATATTTCCTTGATTTCGTTTGAATATCGAATTAAATAATAAACCAAGATTTCAGAAGGTCGTTTATCTAAGAGTTAGATCACGGATTAGGTACTTGTCGTTTATTTTCTCGTGGTCACGAGAAGCATGTTCTGATGCCCGATCTACATGTAAGTCTGGGTACTCTGTGTGTACCGCGAATTTGTGCCCAGTACCCCGGAATGTAGGTTAAAGCATAGCAATAAAGTCATGCGCTTAGAACAATGTTGTTATAATTCCTTTGAAGAAGACTTTGTCGTGCCCATGGAGACATAAATATTCGGTCGTGGCTTCCGTCATTTGTGTATGATCAGCTTCGGTATAAATAATAAATCTTTCTTTGGTTTGAATACTTTGCAGACTCGTAAAGTGTTGATTTATGTAATCCAAAATTGGGGAAGTATTAAATAAACACGTTCTAATAATCATCTCTTCAGTTCTTATATTTTAAATCAAATTCTGTTATTGGCGAGCACTTACGATTTCTCACGGTTCTCCTATCCTTTTGGGACCTTTCTTCAGAATTGTTGGCATTTCTAATTATTAAACGCAATCTGGTTAAAACTGCTGGGGGCTCTGAAAAACCACGTGTGGCTTGGACCCGCTAAACAAGGTCCAACAACTGAGACCCTTACGTTTTCGCTTACATAAAGGCTCCAGCTGATATGTCATAATTTTTAACTTCACATTACAAGTCTTTCAAAGCCTAGCTGTTAAACTGCCACAACCCAAGGTAAGCAGCTCAAGATCGCGTATATTGCGCGATGACATCACTGGCCAGGCAGCTGACGGGCGCGAATTTTAGCGACCGATTGCGTTTATTGGCCGCCCATGGGCTATGATTGTGGGGCGTTGGCGTCACCAAGTGCAAGTTATGAACTTATTAAGATCTGGACATGAGCAGATGCCCCTTGGACTTTCTCTTTAATCAGACGAATAAAAGGTTTAAAATGTCCTCCTAATTGCGTTTTTTGGCCTGAAGTGGGCATAGATAGTCAGAAAAGAAGATGAGATATAAAAATTATGTCCGTAGCCGTAAGTGGTGATTTTCTAATAGGTATCATTAACTGGTTAATGAACGAGGCTTGTGTAAATAATTTTCGATAACTGATGTAAGAATCTAGAAAAAATAAGCGTTTTGGAGGCTATATTTTAGAACTGCCAAAATCTACTTGGTGTTTGGCTTTTCGTGCATACAATCGTACATTGATAAACTACTAATTACTGCCAAGGACATCTTAATTACGAACAGCAATAAATGTATACGGTAGCGGTAACATTTGAAAACGCTTCCCACATTTGTTACTAGATAAAATAAAAACAGTGCATGCATGTTATTGTGCTGACATTCGGATTAAACCTTGTCATCACTAATTTAAGGTAAAAAATATTCAAAATCAAAAGTCATTTATTCAAACTAGGCTGAGAATCAGCACTTTTCGAACGGCAAAAAAAAAAATCTATACAATAGTAGTTATGTAAAATAATTTATATGCAACACAAAACATTCAATTAAATTATTCGCCATAATGTTAGCTAGCACACGCCACTATACCCACAATAACAAAAAACAACGAAAACTATACTCATTATACTCAAGCAGAAATAAAAAATTAAAACTAAAAACGTAAACTTAATAATACTTTAATAAAAGCCTCCAGGCATAAAGGGGGCTCGCTTACATGAAGTGATGAAGCTATAGCTGTAACTCGAACTAGCCTAGTTTATCATTTGTGACTTCGAGTTCACACAGCATCGAAGTAAAATAAACAGTTAAATTATTAATAACAATAACAAAACCATGGTCAGCAAGACGACCAGTCACCACAAGCAGCATAACGCAAAGATCTGCCATCACCCCCCTCGCCATATTTGAGGAAAGGAGGCAACCCGACCGCCGACGCTACCGCAAGCAGTGACATCTAAGGGAGCATGACGAACTTGCTGCCGGTTACTCATATTACTCTTAAGTGCAATTTTTTTTCATGTGAATGGTATACCGAATTAATTTTAAGTAATTATAATAAAGAATTACTCGGAGAAATGAGGTAGGTAACTAATTGCTCAATATTTATGTAAGGTATTTATTTAATACTTCGCCAATTTCTCATTACGTATGTAAAAAGTAATTACTGGTCAATTAGGCGGGTAGGTAGTCTAATTAATGGTGTTCGGTGCAAGTGACTTTATTTTAACGTTGTTTACACGCACTGCATACATTGGGCTGCTGATAACTCACTTGGACAAGTGCATTTGTTTAAATTAAACCCTTTAAGTAATGCTTTTTTACCCGACTGTGGCGAAGCCCAAACGTCAGGGTCTGTGAAACTTCTATAAACGAATAGATTCGTATAGTCGTTTACGTATCTTGGTTTACGTCAGTAATAACTAATAAGCCATCATTTGTTTTACCTAAGTGAATTCTTTTGCTAACGTTTCATCAAATCATCAAATAATTTCGAGTGTCCATCACACCATAAGTGATGTTGGACTTTTTCGTTTAACACCTCCTATAGACAATGCAACGCAAATTCTAACCGGAAATACGT
Source organism: Tiliacea aurago (assembly GCA_948098905.1). NCBI lineage: Eukaryota > Metazoa > Arthropoda > Insecta > Lepidoptera > Noctuidae > Tiliacea > Tiliacea aurago. Next base: position 25,536,629 of record OX402585.1, read on the forward strand.
CACATGCTCAGCACATGCGCAGGCGCAACGCGCGCCCTTTTTAACTTTTTTCAAGCTTAATTTAGTCGTGAATGCTATTTTTGTTTGTCGAGGGTGATGCTTTCCGTTTGATTTATAGTTACATGCGTTTACAAATAATGCTGCTTTGGTTCTGGTGGCAAAAAGTGCTGGCTTTCAATTTGTCTCTAACTTTTTGGGAAAAGACCTTTAACATTGCATTGTCACATTTTTTTTTCTGGCGAGCAAGTGCATGAACAAGTGGTGGCAACATGTGTTGATTTGAGAACGACATGTTGCAGATTGTGATCTTTCTTGCCATTCTTTTTCCGCCATTTTGGTTCTACGAGTGCTTTGTCCGTTTTTAAATTTAGTTGATTCTCGATCCCTCTTAAGCTGATAAGAGTGGTTCATGGATCTTTTGGCGCTAAATAACATTGACAGGACGTGTTTGGTAAACATTTGTGAAGTTGTTTTGCGAAATTGTGTTGAAATGAGGTTGAAATATTGAGAAAACAAGATGGCGGCTTTAGTTCCGATTTTCATCACACGCCAAAAGATCATTGTACGATTCTACTTAGGGCACTGACCTCTATTATACAAGTGTATATTAGAGGTCAAGGGCTAATTTCACCAATGAAACTGAACGAGATCAGCACATCTAGACCGAGTTCAAGAGTTGTCAGTGTCAATATTCCAAAGAAAATAATGACACTGACAGCTCTTAAACGTGGTTTATGTGCTGATCGCGTTCAGTTGCATTGGTGAAATTGGCACATAGTAACGATAACATCTCGTATTACGTACAGCCACCGTTCTTTTAAAGCAGTGATTCATACAGTAGGTTCTCACAAATAAACACAACACGGAACCGTCTTCCGAAGCCTCTTACACACGTTTTAGTATGTACATGTCATTAACTCCGTCAGAGAGTCACAACAGCTCTTTATCCGACTAATGGTAAAAGATAAGTAATGAGTTGGTTGCGCCCGCGCAGCTGTGCTCAGAACTCTTTTATTGATCACTGATCGATGTTTAATGGAGTTTCTGTCGTCGGCTCAGGCGTTTGGGATGCGGTTTTGTCATTTATCAATGTTATATATCTTGGAAATGTGGTTTGAAATAGCGAGGGTAAAAAATTTTTTTTTGTCAAGTTGAGGGTGTCGATCAGAATGAGGAGTATAAATCTGGTACCTACGTATACAATGAAAGACTGCTTCAGATTATTTTTAAGGGTTCCGTACCTCAAAAGGAAAAAAGGAACCCTTATAGGTTCACTCGTGTGTCTGTCAATCTGTCTGTCACAGCTAATTTGCTCCGAATCTACTGACTAAGTTGAAATTTGGTAAATTGTAAAATTAATAAAAAAGGTTTGGCGAACTGCACCGTGTGACATATCAAATGAAAGGGCTTGTTTTAAGGATTTTAAAATATATTTTTTTATAATTTTAAAATACATACTTTTGAGATTATTTAAGAAAATAAATGAACAATGACCATTCCCCCCCTTATCTCCGAAACTACTGAGCCTAAAATTTTGATAAAAATACAAAAAATTGTTCTTTACTCATAGATTACAGGAAAACCTAGGTATAAGAAGTCTGTGGTCTTAAAATAACATGGTAAATCACTCAATATTGTGCGTACAAACTTACATTTGCAGTTGGAATGTATGAGTATCATGTTTTTCAACTACAATGTAATGTTTATTCTTGGCATAAATTCATCCCAACTACGGAACCCTTCATTGTGCGTGACCAACACGCACTTGGCCGGTTATTTAAACTGGTTCTTAACTTTAATTCCTTTATGTGCAGTACTTAGTTTAACACCATAGATTTGGTCTTCTCACAGTTCATCTCATTTGTTGGCTTTTCGGTCGCCATTCAAAGCCTTGTCTATTATTTTATACACTATCCAATAGTTAACCTCAACTCTGACGTCATTAGAATAACTATCACTCTTAGATTAAGCTCTGCTATCACAATCACCATAAGGAGACCATATAACAGATTGACTTCAAAAGACTGTCTTTTTAAAAGCTATTGAAATTTTACTTGTGTGCTGCTACATTATACATGTTTAAAGCATCCAAATCCGGAGGCAACACAAGAGATTCCTTATCAGAAAATATTTTTTTTAAAGCGTCACCATTATCAGTGTCGAAGCGATAGTTTCCAGTGAATCGGTGCTTATGCATGTTCGTTTGTGTGCGATAACCTCTGGACCTCGATGCTCCCTTATCTTAGCACCAGGCGACTCATCTCTTAAAACTATTTTTAGATGCATTGCAATGCAAGTGATGTGAGTTATTGGTAGGTTGTTATTGAATGAGTGAAAGTTACATTCTTACGTCTAGTTTCGTCCGTAGATCTTGCATTGAAGTCATTTAGGATTACTGCCATAATCACCATTGATTCGTTTGTAGTAGAGTTGATATACCTCGTTATTTGCAGTCATAATCCCCATGCCAACAGTTTGTAGTTAAACTTAGTTGCCTTGTCTGTCCTTTGCAAAAACCGCATGGTAATTTGGTATTATGAATATGAACGCTAACATTACGGACCAATGTCAAATGCTCAACGCTAATGCAACTATTGTTACGTTGAACGACTTCTTGAGAACGAAGCAATAGTCTAAGATTCATAAGCACTAGAATACTCTGTAAGAAGAGCTATTAGATGCAGCAACCTTGTCAGTTCAATTTAGCAATAAAAACTCATGCAAGTTTAATAGGTACAAATTGTGCATGAACAGGTAGATATAAGTTGATAGCCGTGTAGGTCGAATCATTTTCCACTGATGATGACAAGTGGCCATTTGACCAAGTGGTCTCGTTGGTTTAATGGTCGCTAGCGCAACTGCTGATCCTGGGTTCGATTTCCAGGTCGAGGAAAGTGTTATATGGATTCTCCGTCAGGAATTTCATTCTCAATACAACCCGGATTTGTGTGCGGAAATTGCGACAGGCATTACCCCTATTATGTATATGGGTCATAATAATGGCGAAATGTCGGTGTACCTATTTAATATACAGCTCTGCCTAACTCTTCGGAGCTCACAGGGGTAGGGAGGGCTAAGGGTAAGGGTAAGAAAAAAAAATTGTTTATTCTTCACAAACAAGATGCACATTACAAACAAAAAATGACAAAATACACACTTATACAAAGTAGCCAAAGGCCTCGTATTCAAAACCTTAACCGTCTTATTACAAAACAAATTGTAATCTAGTTTTTGTAATAAGAACGTAACCGTGATTGAAATACAGTTCTTTACATAAAAATGAAAACTTAGTTCGGTACTAAGTTGTCAGTTTTGTATTAGCAACTTTACCATAGACGGAATAAAGTTCAGAAGTTTCGGAATCAAGTAAAAGTTTGACGATGTACAAGTATCTCCCGAGCCCCCGACTCATAGTAGTAGAAGGAATAGTGGGGTTTTAGTCTGTAGGAGACGCAGTCCGACATAGGTAACCCTCCGTTCTCCCCAGACGGAATCTTTGCCAACGGAAAAATGGTGTAGTGTTTTTATTATCACAGATTACTAAGTCTCTACTTACAACCGTGTCTAGATTTTTTTTTGCAATGAATGACAACAGATTCTTGCGTCAGTTAAAAGTAAGGTCATCAGGTATTCGTCATGCGATTCTCATTATTATTCATATACATCACGTCTGTTACAGGTATTTTTTACAATAACAAGTAAATGAAAAACCAGAAAAAAAAGGGATTTTATTGTGTTGGCATGTTGACTGATGACATGTATGCTTTTCAGTAAAAGAGTCATATTTAAGTATTTCTTTAGAATAATCCTTACAAAGAATGCAAATGAAAATTGTGAGTTTAATAACTCTACAATCCATAGAATATCCATGTATTAAAGCTTTATTGCACAGTCGAGTTTCTTGCCGATTCTTCTCCATACGAAACTACCTTTTGGAAGGGGCAACTAGAATCAATTCTTTTTTGTAATTTTTGACGTTCAACGGTGCCTCTTTTGTGCCTATTTGAAATAAATAATTTGACCTTGACTCTTTTCTTAATTTGCTTATATTTAAGAAACTCATCAAATAATTTAGAGTACATATTGATATAAGTCTCACGCGTGTAAAAGGACATTATTCAACACACTTGCGAGGAAAAGTAAATTAATTACACATACATAAACTCACGTTTTCTTCCCGTGGGGGTAGGCAGACACTACAGAACGCAACCTGCACCACTCCTTTTGATAAGCTATGATTACTGTATGACCTATCTGCATAGAGTTTAGTTAGTCAGTTCTTTAGTTACCCAGTCAACTGAAAGTAGCTGCTGCATTAATTTACACTCATCAGTACCTCTCACAACTCTAAAATAATCCTTCTAAAACAAAAAATCTAAACTGCATGCAATCGATACATTTCTCAAAAGAAGATGAGCGCTCATCGGTGCGCCGCGCCGCGCCGGCGCAGAATCCGTGACCTCATTATAAATATGGCGCCCGCAGACGACCTCACAGCGTCTGAGTTTACTTTGTGCCGCGAATGTTCTAACCATTCTAACATGCTCGCTTTTGTAACTATGATTATTCTCAAAAGATGAGAAATTGTCAGAATATACAACTTAGGACTTTCGTAATTTTTGAGAAGTTTAATCATAAATCATAATTTTTCAGCTTAATTTCATTATGTAAACGATTTTTAATTTTGATCAAATAGAGAGTAGTCATTTTTATGTCGGCATAGGTAGTCATTAATTTGTTCTTTGTCTCTAGATATGATTTATAGCTTCTTATGGTTTGCCTGCCAGGGTTGCGAGTTAGTCCGAAAGGAATATCGTGGCCCTGGCACACAGGAAAATGAAGGAATACGGGTGGGTTTTAGTCAGTAAAAGTCTGACACTCCCTCTCACTTCGCCCAGAGCGGGAGAAGTTATTTGATAATTTCCCACCCAAAAAAAAAGAAAAGCCTCTTATGGTTGAGTTGTCTAAATTGTACTAAGTAGAGACAGTTTACCCAATCTTCTTTACCTTACTCAGTCATTTAAAAGGAAATAGAACAGGGTTGCTGTAGTAGCTATCGAAAACATCCGCAGTGTTACCCCAAAAATTCAAATCTTACGTTTTTTGCAGTTTGCAAGTCAGTCTCTGTATCTTGATCAAAATATGATTTGCGACCACACCAAATATGTATGTGCAGAATTATAATCATTAGAATCATTCATACATCTCTCTTAGTTAAATTTGTACCCTATGAACAAATCTTCGAAAAGTTGTTATGGAACAAATTGTAAGATTTACACTTCGGGCCAAAACAATCTACCGACTGCATAAAAATATGTCATCCGATATTTTTACCCATACTATAGTCGAGTCAGCGTTAAGATAAATAAACGAAACTATTATTTACATAACATAGAAAAAGAGAAGACTTCCTCTCATAGTTTTTTCGGCTACTTTATGTTTTTTCTAATGACATACGTTACGTGTTCACGCTTGCCAACTGTTCCGAAATAGAAGACTTTGGCATATATTTAGGTGTTTATCATTTCGGAACGAATCTTGTGTACATATTTATTTATATCTTGTGGCACAGATATGCTAGAGAATTTTGTTTTCTATTTCTATTTGCATAAAGCTGTGTAATAGTGCGATGTCCTTTCAGCATGTCCATTATTTTTATGAGATAACTAGCTTCAAGGTCGGAAATTAACCAAAGGTAAGGTACACCTAGTAAGAGGAAAAATATGTCCTATGTCGAAATTTGTCCAGTCTCTAAAGAGTGAAAAGGTATAACATACAGACAGACTTACTTTTGCATTTATAATATTAGTATGGATTAATATTTTGATGATTTTTTGGTAGCAGTCTAATACGTAATGAACTAATTTATTAATAGCTGCCCCGTCGGTGCTAGTGCAAATTATCACTTAAAAACTAATTGCCATTCTGCTAAATTAATAGGTCTGGCTTTGAACTTGATGATCATGTGCGTTGAATTTGTTTACAGTTTTGTCATTCATATCTAGAGGAAAAGGAGGTTGTATTAGTTGACCATTACTTTTTTGTTTTTCCATTTAGACTAGCCGCGTTAGAATTTTGCATATCGAGTAGAGTAGTAGGAAGGTATTCTGAAATAACTCGCTGTTTTTTTTAAATTACCTATTAAGAATTTAATAGTCAGCCAGTACAATATTAAGTATATAAATAAACTGTTTATATAAGTTCAAAGTTCAATTTAACATGACCTCGCTTTATTTTCTGCTTATGTCTACAAATTGATAGAATCAAGTTTTTCTAACTGAACAGACAGCTGTGCTGCTGGGGAGTTGGTTGCGCCACTTCTTCTTCCCAGCTAAAGCACTAGGAAGTGGTGAAGGGCGGGCGTTTTTAGGGGACTGTCTTATTAATTTTGACGTTCAAAAGTGCTGATTCTCAGCCTTGTCTCAACTTATTTATTTTTTTTGGATTTTGATATCATAAAGAAATACCTTGACTAGTTAACTCTAGCGAGATGACGTCACAAAAAGAGGTCAATGTCGCAATCAAAACAATGTTTTTCCCTTAAACATGTGCTGATGAGTGAATTCCAAGTAAATGTATCGTTCTCCTTGACACAGAACGGCGCATGCGCACCGCGAGTGTTTCGCTTTCGATACAAGGTGATCTGCTGTGTGGGATCTGTTAATTTAATAGGTGGTTATTTGGTTATTCTGGAGATATTTATCAGGTAACGACTTTTGATTTTAGATGGGAGAAATTTAAATTATATTCTTGAATCTTTTTTCAACTATTATTTTACCAAAAACTAAAACCTCTCTTAGATTAGAAACAGCAGAATAATATATTATGTGATTTTTCAAGATGTTTTAAAAAAATCACGAACTTTCTTAATCAGGTGCGTTTAAAAATCGTTCCTACTTAAATGAAAGTTAATTTTATAAAGAGTATTTTTTCCGACACTGCAATTACACGTTACCGCCAATTTATCTTGTAAAAAGCTCACCGGACAAAATAATTACTACCCTCCGCAAAATGTCGTTTTTATTCGTGCGATAATGCGCCAATATCGTTTTAATAATCGCCTTGTCTCAAATAAGAGCATGGGTTGTAATTATTAATTACTTTTATCAGTATATACTAAATGTCAGTAGTCCTGCCGCCTCTCACTACCGATATGGTATGAATATAATCAATAAGCTGATTAAATATGGCGAAATAATGCTCTGATTCTTTTACTTTCACTTGTTATGGTTGCGCGTGTGCCCTTTGTTTATAACGTATTTTATTATGAGATCAAAATAAAATAGGTTCAGGCTTTTTCGTAACCTGGGTACCCCAATGGCGTACTTTCAATCACAATCCAAAGAATTTTGAAGGAAATTCCTAATCCATTGCTTCATATATAGGTTTGAAAAACGTTGTCTGCTCAATGACGGACCTAAATAACGCAATGGATGTTGTTGGACTGTCAAAATGAAAGGCTTTGCCATTATAAGTGTGTTACGCAATTACTTCAATGGGCCCCGTAAAATTACTTCAGAATATTCAGATTTAACCTATTGTTTGTATAGCGATTAAATTGTTTGGACTGCAGAATGTGCTATTCACTAAGGGTCTTAAAAACGAAATGGCAGACGAAGATGGCGCCCTTCGCATTCAATATAATAATGCGTTCCGGGTATTGATGGGGGCCCTTCTGCTTCTGTAGCGCATCGGGGATGTTTGCTGATTCTCATGTCGACTGCTTCTACGCTACGATGCAAAAAAGAGCGCCTGCCTGGAGCGCCGGGCGGGCCAGCCCCAATATCATACTGCGGTGTATCGCGGACATACTGGATTGCTTGTGTGTGAATCACTGCTGCAACCTTTCCACATCGGTCTTGAGCTTGTAGCAGGGATTCTCATATCTCAGGAGTAGGCAGTGATCTGTCGCTGCCGGCCGTGGTCGAGTCGATGGTCGGCAGCGAGGAGTCCTGGGACGCGGTGGTATCCTTCTGCGAAACAGTCGTGTCGCAGAAGGAGGCTGCGGAAAGGGAGTGGGAGATCTCGTCCACTCACCCGGCCCGCAGCAGACGCACTGGGCGTCGGCGGAGGGCTGACAACGCCCTCTTCCATCCCCCCTAAATGAGTCCAGAGACGGCAGACTTGGGGACGTCCGCCGCCCCCTATCACATTGGACCCGAGCCGGCGGCGAGTAGTGTACCACGCGCGCCCCTTTCAGACGTCGCGGGGGGGGGTCAAACACTTCACCCTCCCCCCAGACTTGAGGTGGCCAGCAGAGGCGGGCCGGCACTAGCCGGGGATTGCGGAAGTAATAATAGATCCCAAGATCCCGGTGCAAGTGTGGGAGGGGAACACTGGGGTGGTTTTTAGTCAGTATGAGTCTGACAGACCCCTCCGCCTGCCCCAGGGTGGAGGACATCCGTGAGGATTTTCCAACCCGTGAACAAAAAAAAAAAGGGATTCTCATATGGGGCAATGTTAGGTTAACTGTGTAGGTTAATTTTACTAACATAGTTGTTAAGAAATATTGTTAGCACATTTGAGTCCATTCTTACTTGTTTATTAAATATATATAAATATTAGAACGAGAATATAGTCCTTGGTGAAAGAAGTTAGGTCTTGCTTGCTGATATTCTGCTTGCAAAAATAATGCACAGAGGAAGCAAGCAATAAAAAAAAGGCGAAGCACAAATATGCTACTTGAGAGTTTTGCTGACACCCTAAAATAAACACTCCTAATCGATGTGTGAATTACATACACACTTCATTTCCGTTTCCTTTCCAACTTCTAGTAAACATTATTTGATCATCTACTTATTGCAAATGGCTTCGAATGACTGCTACTTGGCCAGCCAAGTAGTTCTGCGTAAGAATGACATAATTATACCGTTCCATTAGTCATACAAAAGGGCCATCAAATTAACTATTCATTAGTGCACACTCCGACGCCTATATGGTGCAATGGCCGAGCAACTACTGATGTTAAAGTTTGCGGACACGATGCATGCATTGGGACACAACCTTTGTTATGGCTAACTATGGATTATTCCGTGGTTGGTTAGTTATTTTGTACTAAAGTGTAATGGCGCCCAATTGGGACACGCAGGGCAAAGTTGGGAATTTCCCATCACAATGGTGTTGTAGGTAAACGTATATACCCGATGATGATTTTATATATAATTATTATATGTAACTTCTGATTGTGATCATTGTATAGCCCTGATTTCTCGGCCTTTTGGCTAAGATCAAAGTGTAGATTACTATAAGGGACCTGTATAAATTTGCACATATTCATCATCGTATTCTCAATCTCAAAATCACAACAGTTTCTTTATATAAAGATTAGTAACGATATTTATGACAAGATGGAGTTATGTCATCGCCATGAGTCAAGGTGGACGTCATAGTGTCGTGTTTATAAGATTGTGTGAATGAGTGTGCACGAGGAAGTTGATGTGAGCACGTTTTTACTATTTACGGTAAAGTTAGGATTCGATAGAATGATGAATGGGAGGATGATCAGCAGTTGTTATTGTTTTGGACATAGGACAGTATTTATGCTAAGTAATGGTAATTTAATTAGAGAAGAAGCCAAGACATATTTTTTGGAGCATTGCCAGACCATGATTCTATTCTTAAGATTTTTTTATTCTATTTCTTCATAATTTTTAGGGTTCCGTACTCAAAGGGTAAAACGGGAACCCCTATTAGGTACTAAGGCTCCGCCGTCTGTCTGTCTGTCTGTCCGTCTGTCCGTCTGTCACCAGGCTGTATCTCATGAACCGTGATTGCTAGATAGTTGAAATTTTCACAGATGATGTATTTCTGTTGCCGCTAACAACAAATACTAAAAAATAGAATAAAATAAATATTTAAGGGGGCTCCCACACAACAAACGTTATTTTTTTTGCTCGTTTTTGCTCTATATTGATAACGGCAACAGGTAGACGCTTGAAATATTCACAGAATATGTAGATATATATTGACTTTAAAAATAAATAATTAAATTAAAATAAAACAAATATTTAATTTCCCAAGCTCCCATACAACAAACGTGTTTTTTTGCCATTTTTATGTACGGAACCCTTCGTGCGCGAGTCCGACTCGCACTTGGCCGGTTTTTTCGTTCAATGACAAGATATCACCTACTAATCTTCATGACGAGGCTGATCAACAAAAAGCTTAGCATAGGCAGATATTACTGGTATAACAAGTTTTGGTAAAAATCCTGGTTTATCCGGCATAAGAAGGTACCTACCTAACTATTTCTTTTAGAAGCTGATGTTTCATTACTGGCTGATTTCTTAAAAAAATCGTGTTATTTAAAATCTCTTCTAAAAGGTTTTTCAACAAGAACTTTGTTTTTTAAAACAAACAAACAATCAACTTAGATGAAAATGATTCAATTTTTTATTGTCCACCACGACCACGCTCACAGATGTCGATTCTTTCATATAAGAATTAAATCACTTTTTGGCAATATGGCGGGTTGCATCACGGGTTTTGAGTTTTAAGGCTGCAATCGATTCGAGTGGCTCCGTATAAACTCTATCTTTAGCATAGCCCCACATAAAATAAGAGTTAGTCACACGATCGGATGAAATTAAGCGATCGGGAAATTTGGTTTGCAATAAATTCATGATGAAAGAATCGACATCTGTGATGAGCGTGGTCGTGGTGGACATGTCTGATATCATTTTTCATTCATAATTGCCAAACCTTACTAATGGAGGTTGTATACCTACATGACAGTGATTTAAGATTAGAGTAGAACTGTTTAGAATATGTCACTAAGAACTGTTCCGTCAAGGAGAAAAAGTCGTTGTTCATTATAATAATAATTATTATAATGAACAACGACTTTTGTGGTGTTAATAAATGTGTTCGATCCAAATAGCCTCTTGATTTCAACAGGTTATGGGCCCAGCCCCAGGCTCCAAAAACGCCTAGAAGCTAGAACACAATACATTCGAGTAGGTATCTTAAAAAGGTGACAGTTGTAAAATTCTCGTCATGGCAGAAGAACATTCAGGTTCAATTTGTGGAATAAGAAAATTGAATGGTGCTGAGAACTTCGCTAATTGGAAATTTGTGGTGAGGAATTACTTAGAGTCCAAAAACTGGTTCAAGGTAATTGAAGCTACAGAGATAACAGCTGAATTGAAAGATACTGACAGGAAGGCACGAACGACGTTATGTCTGCTACTTGAGCCTGCATGTTTCGCACATGTTTATAGTGCGAAGACAGCACGTGATGTTTGGGTGAGTCTCTGCGAGGGTGCGTGGCGCTGTCCTCCACAGAGGCAGAATATATAGGCCTCATTATCATTATCATGTTCCCGGACTTTCTATGAATTTAATTTCAGTAAGCGATCTTGTAAAGAAGGAGTTCGCTGTAGAATTTGAGAAAAAAGGTTGCTCTATTAAAAATAAAACTAATCAAATAGTAGCAACGTGCAAAGAGGTTGATGGAATTTTCGAGTTAATTGAAAAAGAAAATTGTGTTGGCAACTTGATTTTGTCAAATGACATTTTGTCAAATATTTTGCATAGAAGATTAGCACATTTGGGACAAAACTATATGAATTCATTGAAAAATATGGTGACTGGATTGAATTTTAAATCAAGTGATAAAATTGAACCATGTGTTCCGTGCATAAATGGAAAAACTTGTAAGAGCTCTATCAAAAATCAAGGTACACGAGCGAAAGAGGTTTTGGAAATTGTACATAGTGATTTATGCGGACCGATGGAAGAACCATCATTCGGTGGATCTCGATATATCGTCGTTGCGACTTTAAGATCTCTTATGTGTAAAAATCACTTTTGCAAGATAATCGATAAAAACTGTCCACTGAAAAAAATATAAAGAATCTTACTGCAACAAAAAATACAGGTATCAGTCACGTGGTCTCCTGCTTTCTACTTTACTATGATTTGTTTAAAAAAAAAGGAGTAACATAGTAAAAAAAAATAAAAACAATTTCAGTTAACACATAAGAGATTTCGATTGCGCTTCCTGATCACATGAGAGGTTATGAACTAAAATGCCTACAATAATTTCAAATAAAAAACTATTAATGTTGTAGAAAAAAAAATATATTTCTAAAAATAAGACAAGTTAGGTTATAATTAAGTTAATAGCACTTTAAATCAAAAGTTTACCAAATCAAATTAACAATATTTCTATATTTAACTTTATAAATCTTATAATGGTTCATTAAGTACCCGGATTAAATTGTAATGTCGTATAAAAGGGATGGTAGTCCTGATCTATTACCATTTTCAGTTCCTGTAAGTGCTTATACTTACTCTCAGTAATTTTTAATGGACTAAAATATAATCGGTTTGGAAATACTAGGCCATTTCTTTGATTATTTCTTCGCTGTGGAAGTACAGACCACTCATCGACATGTCTCAACCTATAGAATATGGATCCATCAGATCAATACTTAAGTCCCCTAATGTCCACCACGACTGGATCTCCCTTCTTTTTACCTGGTCGAATGGATTTCAGGTTCGATTCCAGTTCTTCGAAATTTAGGAAGAAATCATGGTGAATGGATTTAACATCATAGGGCTTTTTTGGACGAGCTTGTCTCATCCGAATGATATAATCACTGGGAGCGAATATTGGTGGCTTTATGTATTGCTCTATAGTGGAGTGAACACTGTCTACTTCCATCATTGTATGCCCTTTTTCCAAGTAAAGTTGTTCGATGCAAATTTTCTTTCGTTGTGCCAAATCGCTTAGGGCACTTGACAAAATTCGGTTCCGGTTTTGGTGTCCACATCCATCAGAAATAATAATAATCTGCTCTATTGAGGATGGCAGGTTTTGACAGAAGTCTATAAGACAAGATGTGAATTCATTAGCAGTAACATTACCATCGGCTTCGTGCCAAAAGTAAATTGTTACATCCTTAGATAGCACGTTATAAACCGTGAAGTTATGGCATTGTAACTTCAATTTGTAGTATAAAGCACTGGCCAATAGCTTTGGGGCAAGCAAAACACTTTGAACGTCGACTGTTATAACAACAACTTTATCGTTTGCACTAGCTACAGCATTTATTTTGGCTTCACGGGCTTCATTTTTTTTCGCAATATGGCTATCATATTCTTCTTTGGAAATGTTCCCGGCTTTATAACTACAACACGTGTCGCACTGATCTTTACGGGGGTGATGAATGCCAATATTTTCTTCTGCAAGAACCTTCAAAAATGTCTTTCTCGAGGCAGACTTGTAGTTGTTTGTGTTACACCACTCCTTAAAAACCTGATGCATGTGGAGTTCAGATCGAAAAGTTGATTCAACATAACTTTTTTTTGAGCTTGAACGACAATAATGGCTTGGCACTTTTGGTAAAATATCCAGCCATGATTTCACAATTCTTCTCAATTCAATGTTCTTTCTTGGCCTAGCTATAATATCAGAACGTGGTGCAATATTTTCATGAGTTTGCTCATCGATATTCTCCTCGACAACATCAACTTCTCTAGTCCAGCGACGAAAACTGTCTTCGCCAATGCAAAGTGTATTCAGAAAAAATAACTTACACACTCTCACTCTAGTACATTCTGCGTCCAATTTATTGATAAAGATATCGTGGCCACTTCCTTTTTTGTTTGTACGACTTGGTTGAGATACAGTACGTCGTCGTCTTATACATCTTCTGACTGCTGAAGCTTTTATAAACTCTATTTTCTCTGGCCAAGTTTTAAGCTTCCAAAATTTATTATGGATCTCTTCACGTTCTTCGTTTGATACAAGAGCACAAAGAAAAGAATTTTTAGACTTAGGAGCAACAGATGTGTGCAAGCAACGCGGTTTAATAATTCTTTCAGGCCTCTCCACACACGCTGTCCATTTGCCAGCTAACTTTTTATACCCAAGATACGATTTACCGGCAACACGGGCTTTTTGATTCAGTTTAACAGTGCACGGAAGGGGCCTTGCTACAGAGACAGAATTACTATCATCTACATTCTCGGCCAATGCTACTCCACTAATATTGTCATCATCGTCACTGTTATCACTCTCACTCTCCAGAGAAGGCAAAATCCTGCGATTTCTTGAAAATAAATTTCTGTTCCTCCGTAAATCTTGCACAGTCAAAGACCTGATATTTCCATCCATGTCCAAACGTTCTTCAACCTGGCTCGACAACGGATAAAGATTCCTCCTCCTTCGTGTAATCGATGGAACCCAATCTGGGTCATCATCACTATTATCGCTCAAATTTTCAAAAATAGGTATTTGTGATACCACTTGCCTTGATTCAGATGCAATTCCCGAGACTTCAGTAGAATGGAGTATGCTGATGCTATTATCAGACCAAGTTTCCGTATTTTCGGCCGCAACACGATGATCTTCCACGGGATGGAGTATACTGATGCTTTGATCAGATAAAACTTCCAAAACATCATCTTGACTATTTAAACCTGACGATATCAGGCCTAAATCTTCTGGCGAAATAAGGGAACCACTAGAACAGCGCTCCACCCTTGAGTTTTCCCCAAAATCATAAAAAACAGTGGGTTCGGAATCGCCTGTATTTTGCTGATTCACTAATAACTCAATCTCACTTGGACATAGGTTTTTACTCATTTTTATAGTTTTACACTCGCAAACTTAGTAAATTTTCGTTTTACACAACGGAAAACAGGTACCGACCTGCAATCTGCAATACACCCGCACTGACTGGCGAAATAAATTATTACGAATACCTAGCTCCATCTATCGTCTAAGATTGGAGAATAATCGTATGATTTATCTATTTCGCTCGTCTCCGTGCTATATTGGTCTATGGGTAGTAAATCGTGTTTACAAACATTCTGTCTAAGTCGTCCTGATGCACATAAGATATTTTGTTTTAATAATAGTCGCAAAAACAACGGGTATGATTCGTAACTAAAATCTCGTATGTATAAATTGACACATAAGACATTTTAAGTACCAACTTTTGTTTAGCAGACACATTGGCGATCTTGTTATTAGTAAAAATACAACGATAGAATCTCCGTATATACATAAGAGTTTTTGCATTCGATAGAGCTGAAAAAAGTATACACAGCTGGCTTAAAAAAGCGATTTTGCTAAAAGTGACACATAAGAGGTCTTAAAGTCGCAACGACGATATGCTGTTGTTTATCGACGATTATACGCGTAAGACGCATGTTTACTTCTTGAGAAATAAGAGTCAAGTGCTCGATAAATTTCGTGAATATAAGGCGGAAGTAGAGAAGCAGACAGGAAAGTCGATAAAGTGTCTCAGATCTGACAATGGTAAAGAATTCTGTAACCAAGCCATCGATAAGATTTTAAGATCAGCTGGTATAAAGCACCAGAAGACGGTTCCTTATACGCCTGAGCAAAATGGTGTGGCTGAGAGGGCGAACAGAACTATCATAGAAAAAGCAAGAACTTTGCTTTGTGAGGCCAAACTTAGTAAAAAGTATTGGGCTGAAGCGGTATGTACAGTGGTATATTTAAAAAATAGAAGCCCAACTAAGGCTGTTATGAATAAAGTACCTGAAGAACTTTGGTCAGATAAGAAAATTGACTTGAGTCATTTGAAAATTTTTGGTTGTCAAGCATATGCATTGAAACCTAAACAGAAACGGCAAAAGCTTGATATGAAGACTGAAGAAATGATTTTCATCGGCTATAGTGAAATTACTAAAGGTTATCGACTGATGAGTCCAAAAACGGGTCAAATAACATTCTCAAGAAATGTTATATTCTTGGAAAATGTTTTTCCTGGAGATGTTACCGACATGAAGAAGAACACAGTCGTTCCTATTGATATAGAGGAGGAACGGATAGAACCTGTGGTTGTAAGTGGTGCGTCTAATAATAATATACAAGATGAAGAAGAGTTTCATGAAGCGGAGTGTATTGACACTGAGGAGGCTGTGACGCCTGATGAAACGGTTGCTACCACGAGTAGTACAGCAGAACCAGAACGAAGATATCATTTTCGTGAGCGCAAGCCTGTTATTTATAATGCTATCGCGCAAATTGATGGCGATACAATTACAATTGAAGAAGCATTGGCAAGGCCTGATTCTGATTTATGGCAAAATGCTATGGATGATGAAATGAACTCATTAAACGAGAATCAGACGTGGTCATTGGTTGATTTACCACGGGATAAAAAGCCAATACATTGCAAATGGATCTTCAAAATTAAACGAGACAGTGACGGTAAGGTGTCAAAATACAAGGCCCGGCTAGTAGCTAAAGGATTTACGCAGGTACGTGGAATAGACTACAATGAAACGTATTCTCCGGTCGTAAGAAGCTCAACCTTACGATTACTATTCTCATTAGCTGTAGAATATGACTGGCTCATTAACCAATGGGATGTGACAACTGCTTTCCTGTATGGCAAGCTAAAAGAGGACATCTACATGCTTCAGCCTAAGGGGGCGATTGTTAAAGGTCAAGAGGCAAAGGTATGTACATTGCAAAGATCGTTGTATGGACTCAAACAAGCGTCAAACGCTTGGTTCCATGAACTAGATCAGGAGATGTACAATTTAGGTTTTGTACAATCGAAAATAAAACCTTGTCTTTATCAAAAGGTGTTAGTGATGGAAATAGAATAGTGGTAGTCATATACGTTGATGACATTTTTATATTTTATTCCAAAAATAATGAAGCCGAGAAGCAGAAATTAAAAAATGGCTTGCTTGAAAGGTTTAAAGTTAAGGATTTAGGTCCTGCTAGACACGTGTTAGGCATGAGACTAAGGAGAGATAAAAGTGCCATTTACCTTGATCAAGAACAGTATGTTCTTAATGTTTTGAAGGATTTTGATATGACGGATTGTAAATCAGTCATTACCCCAATGGAAGTAGGTCTCAAATTAGAGAAAGCTTCAGATTTTGGTTGTAAGTTGCCATATCAGATTCTCATAGGTTGTCTTAATTATTTAGGTCAAAGTACTAGGCCTGATATCGCGCACGCTGTTAGTGTTTTGTCACAATTTAATTCATGTTACGATGAATTACATTTTAAATGTGCTAAACGGGTGCTTAGATATTTAAAGGGGACGTCGAACTTTGGACTAACTTTTAAGAAAACAGGTAATCTAGAATTAAATGGCTACGTAGACGCCGATTCGGGTGGGTCATATGATAGGAAATCCTGTACAGGTTTAATTTTTAGACTAGGAGATAATATAGTATCTTGGGAAAGTCGTAAGCAAGGGTGCGTGGCGCTGTCCTCCACAGAGGCAGAATATATAGGCCTCATTAAAGCATCGAAAGAAGCTATTTATTTAAGAAATTTGTTAAAAAGTTTAACAAAGTGGACTTGTATCAAACCGGTGGTCATTTACAATGACAACCAATCAGCACATAAAATAGCAAAAAATAAGATGAACCATAACAGGACTAAACACATCGATATTATAGGTTTCATTACGTTCACGAAGCTATAGTCAATGAGGCGGTTAAGGTAAAATATATGCCTTCACAAGAAATGGTAGCAGATATGTTAACAAAATCTTTACCAGGCCCTAAACTAAAGCAATTTTTAGAAAAACTATCTATTAAGGGGGCGAGCAATATGTGATGTAATGATGTTAGCTAATATTGTTTTTGATGTGCTTTTATTTTGAGTTGTTATGATTTGTAATAGATAATTTTATTTTGTTTGTGTTTAGTAATTTTTGTTATAAAGCTGTGTTATGAACAGACTTAAGTAATAAAGATAGATTGTACATCAGTGAACGATAGCTCAAGCTGAATATACTGTGTACTTAGGGTGTGTGCACACTGAGTAGTTTAAGGGTGCGTACACATGTAGGTAATATGTTAGGTAGGTACTTAATGTAATCTTGCGCATGCATCAGCTATAGATTAAGGGTGTGTAATGGAGGTTGTATACCTACATGACAGTGATTTAAGATTAGAGTAGAACTGTTTAGAATATGTCACTAAGAACTGTTCCGTCAAGGAGAAAAAGTCGTTGTTCATTATAATAATTGTGGTGTTAATAAATGTGTTCGATCCAAATAGCCTCTTGATTTCAACACTTACTCTTTCTATTACAATAAAAATTTGAATCATTTTCATCTAAACTCTTTGTTTTAAAAAACAAAGTTCTTGTTGAAAAACCCGTTACAATACAAATTCTAGAGTACAATGATTCACATTAATAGGTGTTTCATAACAAATCGTAATCAAACAATACATGAGAAAAGCAATAAAACATAATTTACTACTAAAGGAAAGTTTACTCACAATCGTGTGGAAGTATCGTAAACTAACGTTCAATGAACGGGCGACATTGTCAGGGCTGCCACCAGATCCAATAACAAATCGATGATAGCTTCGATCAAGAACATACCAACAGACCTACAACACTGTTAATCGCAAGACGACAGTTTATTTATAGATTAGATCAATCATCAAAGATCGAAGTAGTTGCAGGAAATTAAAAAAATGCGGGAATGATAAAATGTTTGCTTCTGAAAACAGATACTGTACTGTAGGGCATTAATTAGGTACTTAAAGTTGCAGGCGTTTAAAAAAACCCTAACAATATACCAATACAGCGGTCGGGAAACGAGACTTCAATAGATTTTCTGTAACAAGATCGTTTTTGAACTCTATTTACTTATCTACTCACTCGTTAAATAGGACAAGTTACTCATCATAAATTGTGTTTCCTTCTACAATACTTAATTACTTCCGACCCCCTGACCATTTGACATCCTTACCCTAAAACAAGCGACCGGATACAATGGTCACCGAGTAGCCGCGGACTGTCCAGATGTGGCGCCCGTGCACCAAGTGCAGGCTTTGTATGCGCGCGCGCACCCGCGTGCCGGATGCCACGCCATTAGCCGGAAACGACGTCACATTAAAACGTAATTGTTATTTAAATGCAATCAGTAGGCTTTAATGCTTGTGAATGCGATTATTATGCGAAAGGGGTGTTTAGGCAAATCTATTGTTTTCTGAATTAAAATATGCCTGTAATTAAATTCGTTAGCAGAATCTTTTGACTGTACGGGATGCGCATTCCTTTTTGAGATACTTAGCTATAATAGTTTTATTACTGACTGTTATTTTAGCAAATAGAGACACTGTAATTTTGAACAAACCAAAATTATGGAAGAGATAGTAGAGATACTCACTGACTAAGGTACCTCAAAAGTATTGTAGGTACTATATCTCAGTATATTTAGGGAATGCATTAAATTCAGGAATATTTAACTAAGCTCCTTACATTGTAGCCCATAAGCATAACTAGCTAAATTTATTAATGGAAAATGTCGGAATGACACCTAACCACATTAAACATGATGCCACATATAACGACATTTTAATCATCAATTTACCCAGAAGTAAAGGGATTATTCAAACAGCGGCAGGCAGGTGTAGTAATTAGTATGCACTAAACTAGGACAAGTGAAGTCAAATAGATAATGTTATCTACACATTGAACTTTTAATTGAATTGGGTCGACGGGTCTTGAATATTAATAAATGTTATTACTAATACTTATCTGTAAACATGCGATAACGGGATGAATTTATAAACAAATTCTATAACCATCTCACCGTGAAAACTTAGATGAAGTGAGCTATGTGAGCGTGGAGTGAACTGTCAGTGTCATCCCACCTAACGCTAGGGATGGACAAAGGATTACATTAACAATCATAATCGAGATTTTGAACAGAAACTCAATTTTGATTTTTTACATTAAATATTGAGTTTGACTAAATTCTGTTTTGCTATTTTTTTTTAAATCCCCCTAAATAGTAATGTTAAGACATATAAATACTAGCTTTGAAATAATGTAAAACTATCAATAGAATTAGCATACAAATATTATTAAAATCTCGATTATGATTGTAAATGTAATCCTTGGTCAATACCTAGCATCAGTGAAATGACACTGACAGCTCACTCCACGCAAGAATTCACGGTGAGATTTTTATAGAATCGACATGCAGTAGGTATAGTGTTATGTAAAGTTTAGGTGTAATGGTTGATGTTTGTAGTCGTGGGTAAGTAATAGCCGCATCCGCACGGGTCGATCGATCAGGTTAAGCTACGCTTGCCGCGGTCGGTCCGTGGATGGGTGATGTTTACATACAGAGACCCCTCCGTGCCTCGGAAAGCACGTTAAGCCGTTGGTCCCGGCTATCGATCGAAGATCTTTGACAGTTGCTACGCGTCGTCAATTTGGCCTCGCAGACGTTCAATCTGGGCCTCAAGTCTGCTATTACAATAGTGTCAGAATGGTCGATCATTGATTTCATAATTGTTGATTTTGACAAGTTTGGTAATCTACTATTATAATGGCATCATTATGACTTTCCAATGGTCGGCCACTGACACTACATTGAAAGAAATTGCATTTATTGGTAATCTCGTACAATAATGACAAATGAATGACATTTCTACTAATGGGTTTTATAATAATGGCAATACGACAATGCCATTATAATAACACAATTCAAGTACGAGAACATTGACTGACCAATGATCGACCATTATCAATTTAGCAGATTACGAACTTTTAGCAAAATGACAATGGGATCGTGTTGGAATGACTGAATTTATAAAAATATCAGACTTGGGCCCCTGGTCGTCAAACTGTAAACGCTTGTCAACTAAATAATTATAAGTTTAGACATTAGTACGAGTAGCTTCAGAAACAATGGTTATTTTGTAGTTTAATAGTTTGGAAAAAAAGATTAATGGCCCGCTGCATCTGGCTAGACTGGAAGCTGACCCCAATAGGCTTGGGAATGGCCTAGGATGATGATTGATGGTAAGGTGAACCGGTCGTGTTCACGTCGGTGCACGGAGTACATCGTCCCGTTCGGAAATGTTTTCGACAAGTGGTATCTGGGGCAGGGCGCCGCGGGACACCAAGCAGCGGACATGTTTGTGAATGAGAGATGCTCTGCCGCTGATGCAGTTGGATACGGGAACGTATTTTCACTTTATATCAGGTAAGATAGTGGATAAGCAAAAGCCAATATAGAGTTAAGACAACAACAGGTAAACCGCTGTCACTGTCCGATTGCATACAAAAGAAAGAGATGCGCGATGACACAACGTATGGCGTAACAATGTAAATAAAATCGTAATTTGATACTATCTAATTAATAAAAATTAATCCATCACCGGATGCAGTTTGGCATTTGCAATTTTATGGTATACTTTTAATTATAATTATAACTGTTAACAAAGGGTCCTGCTTTTAAAAATAATTAAGAGTTGTCTTTGAAGATTTTTTTAATGTATTAAATTAGGTTTAATTATGTTTTGAGTTCCATCACCGTATGCACAAAAGACATGAAAATATCATGCTGTTTTTGTTTTGGAAAAATTATTTACGGTTTACAGATACACTGCTTTAAAAAAACACATTTTTGACCATTTCCAGAAATCTCCGCCTTAAATATCGTTGACTGAACGATAGTATACGTATAGACTGGTTAAGAAGTGATAAGCGGCGAACAGTGGGGAATAAATGAAAGGCGGAACTGCTGAATGAAATGATCGCAACATGTGGCAGTAAATTAATTTATTGAGGGACACTGAACCATTTAAAAACTACCTATATCTACTTACTTCACAAACTCGCAATTCTGGCCTGCCTTAAAGTATTTATTTAAACCTAAAACTTTCGATAGAAGACCAAAAATGGCAAGGAGAGATCATCCCATTGTAGATATATTCGATAACAAATTACTTAATATTGCTGAGCTGTCAAAATACACGCGTATTTTTAAGCCAGTCTGCTTGCCAAGCAGACAATAGGTACCATAACAGCCCATCGATTAAATAGGTAAGTAGATTAATTGCAACAACTACAAAGTATCCATTCATACTTTTATGACGTTTGTTTGTGTGTTGTACTCATATTGAAAACTGCCCCCGGTCGAGCGGTCACGCGAGCAGTTTGGGTTTTTTTCAGTGACGAATCAATCGATGGGTACCTACTTACGGTAAATAGTGCATGAAAAACTTTATACCCATGGAGATATTAACCCTTTGGTGTTTCCTTGTAGTTAAGGGAAAATTATTATAAATTGGGTATTTAGGTAGGTACTTATTAAATAATATTAACCACAAAACATAAAATACAAGTTAATGTGTATGCGGTTGTTCGGATACCTAATACGTACAAAATAAAGAGCTTTTAAAGTATTATTATGATGAAACGACTAAATACCACAAAAATGATGGACAGTAATGGAATTGTATTCATGTTCCTGCTCCACTAAGGTACAAGCGCCGCCCGTATAGGTAGGTATACAAGTCCCACCTAATTTTAAATAATTGTAAATTCGACAAATAAAGGAGTTAAGGTAAACAACTAGTTTAAATATACACTTAAAGAGTTTATTAACGAAACATTTTAATTAAACAATTTTTTTTGTATGATCACTCTGAGATATCCAGGTGTGACAGACTTAGTCTCACCATAAGGGTTCCTTTTTACCATTTTGGTACGGAACCCTAAAAAGGATCTATGTATATAAAATATTACTAAAATAATAAAACCTATTTAAACCAAATGAAAAGATTGCCATTATAACTGTAACAAATCTGAAGATCACTCTGACAAAACTCAATTTTTTAAAACATCGTCAATGTGCCATCTTCGGAACTTAGTAGCCCAAGAAAGCCCGTTATGAATTAATGAATATCTATGTCAAGGCTAGCATTTTTTTTACGAAATGTATTTAAAAAACAAACAAACATATCAAAACAAAAGAAAAATATATGCTTGATTATTAATAGGTACAGTAGTTACAGTGCTTTATCATTTAAGTAATCATCTAGGGTATACTAGTAACATTTCTCAACTAATAATTTATGAAAACTTTTTGAATTTTATTAATAGCATACTTCTTATGATTTCGGGTGGTTTATTGTAAATTCTGGGAGCAACACCAAAGATGCTCTTTTCCATTAATGATGTATTGCATTTTGTCGTACATAATTGATTCATATATTGAGTACTTTATGAAATTGTGATGAAAATAAAATATATGTCCAGGCCTACTTTGGGGGTTAGGATCAGATTCTTGGCAATACATTTGTGTGCTATATTATTTAGACAGCTACTTCTTTTTATCATGTATGTTATGTGTCAAATAAATGTTTTTTTTTTGCGCATTGGTATACCAAGACCTGGATTAGAACAGGATACTTTTTATCCCGATATTTCCACGGGATCGAGACTAAGGCGGGTGTAACCGCGGGGCGCAGCTAGTAATTAAGGTGATTTTTTTGTCCTTATTTTTATATAATTTTCACTGATATTTCTACATCATGAATGACAAAACCTAGTGCAACATTATGATTATTATTTAAGACCTTGACCTTGAACCTATGTTTTACAAATAAATAATTCTCATTCTGATTCTGATAAAATCCGTTCAGCCGTTCTAGCGTGACAAACAAACAAATGAACAAACAAACTCATATTATATGAGTTAGGATGTCTACTGTCTGTGGTGGCACCTACAATCATACAACTCTAGTACCAAAACTTTAATAAACGAACAGCCGCTACAATTACGGCAGCGACCATATGGCGGGCGTGCGCGTGGGCATCAACGTGACGTCATCACCCATTCACCGCCAACTACGGTGCACGCTTTATTTGGTTTGGTTCCGATAATTTGCTGTTTGATGATTATGATGTTGATTGGATATTATCTAGATCATCCATACTTCTGTGAAGACAAATGCGTGAATAGTTTTCAGCGCTTGCGATGCAATGTTCTAAATTTCAAGTTCTAATGCAAAATATTGTGTAAAGACGATAAATTGTAACAGGTGGTCGAGCCATTTAGTTTTTCGTTACGTAAAAAATGTTTGCTAGTAACCACATAAAAAGGTAAAATCTTTCGTATTAGAACGGACTTTATGAGATCAGCTCATGTCGTGGCTCGTGGTAAAAACATTAGCCAGTCTGCAAGCTCGTAGCGGGCTGACTCTGCAAGGTGCGCCAGACGAACGTAAGTAGGTATGTCACCAAAAACCAATCCTCAACATTGGTTTAATGCATTTGTAGCCTTAATCCACACCTGCTTACCATCTGTTATTACTTCTTCTCTTATTTTTTACTAGCTTTTGCCCGCGGCTTCGCGTTAATTTAGAATTTGACAATCAATTCGGGATTTACTCTGCTTGTTGTTTGGCGTTTGGCGGCAAAAAACTCTTAACACACTACTAAAGTTTCTATTAATATAATTCAATCACGATTCGAAATACACGTGGCGCAATCTATTATCATAAGAACGTTATTGTTGTTTTCCTCGGAAACAGTACTTTTTTTCGGGATGAAAGGTACCCTATGTCCGTTTCTGTACACCTGACTACGTATATGCAAAATTTCAGGATGATCGGTTCGGTGGTTTAAGCGTGAAAAGGTAACAAACAAACTTACTTTCGCATTTATAATATTAGTTAGGACTATGATTAGACTTAAATGCGGTAAGTACTTACTTTAAGTATAACCTGTCAACTATTAACCTTCGTGGCTAACTAAAGGTTGTTGTGACACATCCCAACTTTACAATGAAACAAGAATACGCGCTGTTACTGCAAAAGCGTGACCAAATTGTCTGAATCATGATGTATCAGTTTGTAGCTCTCATCATTGTGATTCATTATTTTAAAAGAACAGAAGATGTACTTTGTAAGCAGGCCCTGGGGCAACAAAGAACAAAAGCTGTACTTTGTAAGCAGGCCCTGGGGCAACAAAGAAGTGTAGGCCTCAAACATTTATTGAGAACAGACAAAAAAAAAAACAATTTAAAAAGGTACCTTATGAATGTTTTTTTCTTTGTTATACACAATAAATCTGCCCGCCTTTTACCAACTATGTTGGGGTCGGCTTCCAGTCTTACCGGATGCAGATGAACCAGTATTTACATGGAGCGACCGCCTATCTGACCCCCACAGTACGATACCCCTTGGTAAGACTGGTTGTCAGACTTTTGGGCTTTTTTTCTTTGATACACAAAGGATGTATTTTCTTTCTTATCTAAAAAAATCAAATTGTGGAGGCCCCTTCTTTGTTGAGGCCCAGGGCTAGAGCCCCTGTTGACCTGCCCTAAATCCGGCCCTGTTTGTAAGGACAGACATGAAGACGCCTAAGTTAGTAGCAAAAATATTTCTGAGATACCTACAGTAGTTTGTTTTGTTACGGGATTCACTTTTCGTGAAACCGATCAAAATTGTATCTATTTAATATGTGTGAGTTTTCGCAAACTTTTCCAAGTATGAAAAGCTTCTTCTTTCTTTTCTATATGCTTGTTCCCTTACTAATTAATATTGCGGCCTACGATGACCACACAATTACAAAGCGTATATGGCAGTCTCCGTGGTATGGGCCGCTCAAAACATGTTGCTTCCGACAGCCGTCTTGATTGCTCTTGACCATCTTTCTAGATCATCACAGATATGTGGATCTACATACCGTTATGCGTTTCTCACTATAGTTATTCCTACATTTTTGTTAAGAAAGTTGTATAGTTCCAAATACTCACATTGCTCTGCTACAATTTCTATTCAGTTGATGGCAACACAATGACAGCTAACTACTATTTCCCTTGTTGTTCGTACGTTGCTAGTACCTGCCAACGTAATCTGTGGTTAAGTCATGTTTCACCTACGAACGTGTTCCGAGAATGTTGACGGTGACTCGGTGCGCCTACGCTGGACATATGGCAGTCACCAGTGCAATAGTGTAAACAATGCTTTATTCACGTTTTGTCAATGAATAAGCTTATACATGTTATTATGTTTTCAAATAATGGGAATGATTTTAATGTCTTTCAGTTGCGAATAGTTCAAACCGAGTTTTATGCATTTTAGGAAGGTAAGTCTTGAAATTCCTACTACAGTAAAAGTATCCGCGTACAGGTTTAACCAAGGATAAACGTCATTACACATTTTATATTGTATTGATTCCAATATGTACGACAATGTAGGTGATGTTCTTTGTACACAACGTAAAACTGGATCGTTTGTTGTGGTTTTCTCTTCAAAGTAAACAGGTAAATGTTTGTGAGTGAGATATTATCCCCCCTGCCTTATAAACCGTATCGGTACATATAGGGGTAACAATTTAAAGTGTAAAGAGCATCCATCCATCTTCGGAAGTCACGGCTGAAAGTACCTAATGTTATAAATAATGGACTATGTACCTACGTAGCGTGCCAGTTGTTAGGGAAAAGATGGAAAACACTGGTGTATTCCGCTAAAGGTTAGCTAGCCTTGTTAATATAATGGTGGTTTAGGTTCAGTTTAGTTAATCGCGTTAAGCCAGGAATAATAATATTTAATAGGGAACGCCCTATTAAATATTATTATTGTCCGGTAACACTGACTAGGCATTCATTTAGCGTGTATGTATTCGTCATGTCGCCTAGTGTTAGTGAAAACGAGCATAAATAATGTATGACCATTTATTTTTCAAATAACGAATAGAATTCGTACGTTCGCAAACCGCATACCTACGTATTTTTTTACGTAAAACCTACTGATAAGCTATGATTAAGGCAGAACAGTTAGGTACTCAACAGTATCCAATTAGGTATCCCAATCAACATTTAGGCCCGTATTACAGAAGGTTACTCAATACTCAAGCATTACTTAAAACTAGATTCAAGCCATTTGATTGGTTGAAACTAGTTTTAAGTAATTGTTTAGAAAAAAAAGTTTTAAGTAAGTAGTAACCTTCTGTAATACGGGACTTAGTGTTCACATTTTTTTGTTTAACCTATCAACTCACTGATAATTTCAATAATACATATATGTTTGTTAAACTATACAATCTTTTGTCACAAGGTGACCCCGACAAGGTACCTACTCGAATGCAATTTGCATCGACCCACAGCAATTGATCAATAATCGTGCGCAGGAGTGTATTGAAATCTATCGACAACATACGATAAATTGGCAACGTAGCGAGTGTGACATAGTGATCAATCATCGTAATTTTATAGTATGGTAATTGATAGTGAAGCTTTTCAAGCGGATATAATCACCGAGATGTTTTCGGTTCGAGCACTACCCGCCTGTTACATAGCTATAAATCAACGCACAGTAATTAACATATGACCTGCTTAAATTCTGTCGGTATTTCATACAATGGTGTTTATTTATAAATGTTGATTAAAGTTAAGTAATGATTAACGTCTGCCTAACGCATAACCATTTTAAAGTACCTAAACCGTATGAAGTAGTAAATCTGTTTGATAAATAAGCCATTAGGGTCCTTTTTGAATACAACGTGTATTTTCATGTCCAATACCTTGACAACGTGACAATTTTGGTTACCATTCGACGCAGCCGTTTGTGTGGAGAATGTCCGGAGTTTTTTGTGACAGCATTCTGAGGTGGAGCGCCAGCTAAAGACGGCCATAGTCACACAACATGGATGACATTTAATCTGTAATGGTACATAGTTAAAAGTAGTAATGGTATTCTGTTTTAACTATCTATTAGATAAAAATGAAATGCCGTTCGTAGTAAAAATGAAGGTTTTTATGGAAAGCAAAATTAGAAGTTTCTCGTAAAATTGGAAAATTCTGGAAGCCAAAGTCAAAGTCAAATTGTTTATTTCAAATAGGCACATAGAAGGCACTTTTGAACATCAATATTTACAAAAAAAATAGAATTGATTCTAGTTGCCCCTTCCAAAACGTAGTTTCGTATGGAGAAGAATGGACAAGAAACTCGACCATTACTCTTTTAAAATGTCCAGGAAATGTGTTGGAAAAACTGATAGTGCTCTTTTCTAGTTTTGTATGAACTCAAGACCAATTATTGATATTTTGACAGGATTACGTCTGTCGGATTGGCTAGTTTTGTAATAATTTCTTTAATATATGAAAGAAGAACGACATTACCTTCAACATTACGGTGCGTAAAAAACAGTGCGTAGGTACTCCATTTCTCACGCTTCCGGTGGTCCGAGTGACGTTGCAGTGAAACCAGATCGGCGCAGGCGCAAGTAACTCTATACCGCCAAGATTTACGACCGAATTGACCCTAGTACCGTTCTATGACGTTATAGATCGTGTTAGGTTGTTTAATTGTAGTTAATCTTTGTTTTATTATTATTTATTGGGTTATTTATATTTAAAAGCGTGAAGTGGGTACCTATGTTTTTATTGGTAATGGATTGTTGTTAATGTTATTGTTCTAAGTCTAATTGAGTTAGATTTAGCATTTAACTGATGTGATTATCAATCTGTATAAAAATGCAGTTGAAAGAAAAAAAAAAGATGTATGGCAAAGAGATGTACTTACAGTACACGGCCATAGAGCTTTTTATTGTTCTACCTCTTTTGAGACAATTTTATGCGGAAATATAAAAAAATATTGAAATCTTAGGTACTCATTCAACTGAAGCATAGCTTCAGGCCTATAATAAAAATATTCAGTTTATTAATCCTGAACAATCACAATTCACATCCCGCTGAAATTGAGATAAGAGATCATTGGCTCGAAAACATAATAATAATTATGAAACCACAAGGTTAGAGACAGATTACGTTATTATACGTATTCCAATTCTTTTATTTTTCTTAGCATCTTTCTCTCATCCCAATTTATTTGGAGTCGGCGGCGGCGCAGCATTCTTCTATATTTCACAATCAGTCGTAATCTCAGTAGTAACGCCATCTTTCACACAATTCATTCATCCTTTCTTTGCATCGCCCTTCCCCTACTCCACACTATCCATCCACATTCACATTCAAAGTCAAAACTTTCCTCACGACATTTCTTCATTCTCATCCTCATTCTCATCCTCATTCCTCCTTATCACATAATATGTGCTGCTAATGTTTAGCTTGGGTGACTAAGTTTAAGTACTTGGGTCATTGGGTCACTGATGATCTTAAGGACAGTATGGACATAGAGAGGGAGCGCAGATCGTTGGCTGTTCGATGTAACATGCTGGTTCGAAGATTTGCACGTTGTACAAATCAAGTTAAAGTCACTCTTTTCAAGGCCTTCTGTCAGTCTTTCTACACGTGCAGTCTTTGGACCCGTTTTACGCAGAGGACATACAGCGTGTCCAATATAATAACGCGTTTAGGATACTGTTGGGGCTGTCCTGGCGTTGTAGTGCGTCCACAATGTTTGCGGAGGCGCGCACAGACGATTTTTACGCCATAATAAGAAAAAGGACCGCCTCCATAGCCAACCGGCTGCGCGCCAGCACCAACAGTCTCCTGAGCGTGTTCTCAGATCGGTGGGACTCCCCTATGCTGCGCCACTGGGTAAGAATCCATACCCATATTTGATGTACCTATTTGTATTATCTCGTTATTACTAACACTAGTTATTAAGTTATTTTGTTGATACTAACACTATGGACTCATTGTCTGAATTAAAGAATTTGAATATACCTACCCATACCATGACAATCGATTTACATTTTCCTCACTTCATGTTTTATATATCTTAAATGTCTGTGTTCGGACAGATAGAACCCGCTAGATGTGGGTAACGCTGGAGCATCCGTTCGTGAAGATTTTTGGGGGAGATATATGTCCAGCAGTGTACATTTTTGGCTGTAAGGATTATGAGGGATGAAGTTGCTGGTGCCAGCTTTTTAGCCTAAATCGCTTACCACATTTCCTCCTAAGACCCATGGCGACCCAGTAGTAATAGTCCCGACTTAACGAGTTGTAGGTAGTTGGTTCAGGCTGGCACTTTACTTTGTGTAATTTATTTTATCACCACTGCTCTCAAAAGCGACGAAAATATCGTGAGGAAACCGGCACGCGTGGTGATGACGGCCCGCTCCTTTTCAAAGAGAAGACACCTGTGTCCCTGCACTGGTATGGTTAACAATATATATACAGATTATGCGAGATAGTCTTTATCGTTATAGCTAGAGTTTGCCACTAAATAGAGCAACATTCATGAACTCATCAGTTTCACCTCGGTCCGAATCAAAGTGTATTTCAGTAGGTTACGTTATTGCTAGTACACTAACATTGCGTAAGCGCAAGTGGCCGTGAACGCTAATTGTGGTCTATCTTCTGTTTGTATATTATATATTCTGAGTTTGTAAATAGCTCGACTGCGTGCATTTTTTTAAACATTTGATTATTTTATGCGGTTCTGAAGGAGAAAGAATGTTAGAATGTGCTATTGACAGATTCAAAATTGTTTATTTGAGTTCAATTTGTAATTATTGAGACCATCGCTCGTGCCTATGCTTTGGGGGAAGGCCCACGACCAGCAGTGGACGTCTCCCGGCCGAGATGATGATGAGAGAAACAGAAGCTCTATTCTTTTAGTTGTTTTTCAGGTATTTGATTGGCATCACCTGTACTAAAGCGTTGTTTTTTGTAATTTACTAGCGACTATACGTCTCATCAGTAACTATAAAGGCTGGTCTTAGTACCTAGTAGAAGTCGTTTTTCAATAGTAATTATAGCAGTTCAATCATAAGTTACGAATCTGTGTGCATAAATTGTTATTATTAGTTCAAAGATTGACCTTTGCCTAATAATAAAATCGTCAGTTATCTTTGCGCTCTCATCCGTTGTTGGATCAGTAAAATTACAAGTTCTATCTAAATTTCTAAACTTGTTTGCTGAAGTTTTTGAAAACAATAGAGTGATTTGATTATAGAGTGTGTAATAAAGAGTCGTGTTTTTTGAAACGAGTGAGTTTTAATAAAGTAACTTGAGTATAAGTTTGTGTTACAAAAGATCTTTTGTTAATAATTTTTCGTAGTTTGTTCATGGGAGTCTGGTATAAAACACTGCTATTCTTCATAATTTTGAATATTTATATCATCAGCACAGTACGGTTTATTTTACCTATTGCTGACCTGTTCCCTTTTCATATTATCAATCAGTACATACTTGTCTGCCACTTTATCCAATTGGCAATCATTCTTATGATTCCCACGTTCTATAACCACATTTCTTTCAAACTGATATATATATATCTTCATTTTCTTCAGATTTCGCTCATTCGACTAGTTTTTCCAACCTGTCTTTTGCACTGACATTGGCACCTTTCTCTGTATTACCGCTAGTTTCCGAAGCGCTGGCGCCGGTTAGCGTTGTGGTGGTAAACAGTACTCTTTCAACGCTTTGTCTTAATATGGCTGTGTTATGAACTTATGAATATGACTGTTTGTTCTCATGATTGGAGCACTTTCTTTTTTATGGTGCTTTGTTATGTTTGGCACTTTCGACTTTATCGGAAATGGTGAGAAGAAAGTATGAACGGATATTTACAGAGTGTGAAAATGAAGAGCTGTTTTGTAAACATTTTCTATTTTTTTTATATTTTTGCGAGAAATTGAAAATCAGCGTGTTTATTATTTTAAATGTCTTCTAGTTCTCCACGGTTTTTAATTCTTGTGCAACGAATAACTTCCAAAATTTCACGATCCCGGAAACAAAAGCTCACTTAACAATTCATTTGGTGCACTACCATAAAAAGGATCGAAAACGAAGAATACGTGGCACGTGCGCACGCGCATCGCACGCGCCGAACCGTGGGGAGATTGGGGGGGAGGGGGGCACAGGTGTCGAGTGATTTAATTAAAACTTAACAGAAATACACCGCCGACGAGTCAGTTAACGGCGAGTGTAATTAACTGCTACCCTTCCTGCTTTCCTCCGATAAATATAGATTAATTATACGATAGAAAAGGGGAAAGTTGAGTTTTTGAAAGAGGAATAATATGGTTTTGTTAATAAGTATTACAACAGTAGAACTAAAAATGTTTAGAAGTAAGTTTCTTTATTAAATTAAAACTCAATATACAAGTGATGGAGTTCATAAACAATATTGTAGGTTATTGACTTGTTGCTCATTTTCCTTATCCCAGCTATAATATTACAAATGCGAAAGTGAGTTTGATTACGCGTTCACGCTAAAACGGCTGAACGGATTTAAATGAAATTTGGCACATGGGTTGACCATGACCGGAGAAGGACATACTACTTTTTATCTTGAATCACAGACGAAGGAAGTCGCGGGCAATAGCTAGTTATTTATGTATGAATGTGATGTTTACGCTCGTTGATGAAATTCGCTTATTGTCGTTTCTTAAAAAGAGTACCTAAATACTTAGTCATCATTTTGGATTGAGTAAGTCTGCCAGAAGACGTACCTAATTATATGAATTCCACTGCATACATTTACAACGACCCACTTAACTTATATTTATGTTAATTGTAATTGTTTAGCCTACCAACGCAAATTGCGACACTACAACGAAATAAAATTCATCAGGTACAATACGGCCGATGTCCGTGTACCGCGTGGTGCCGGACATAAAGAATAGCATCATCCTATTTCTTCCCGTGGGTGTCGTAATAGGCGACTAAGGGACTTACTAGAGAATGGGCAGCAGCGTTCTCTACATTTTAACACCATACTGCGATCGCTAACCCGTCTGCCAAGCATGGCGATTGTGCCAAAACCCCCCTTTTGGAGGCCTATGTCCAGCAGAAGACGTCTTTCGGCTGAAATTATGAATGATGACGAGAAAATGCGTTCCTGATACCTGGCTGTTGGACAATTTCTAGTAACTATATGAATGAATTAATGAAATGCACCGACCCCAGCCTGGTTAAAACAGACTCGATTACTGGAATGAATCCAAAGATTCACACTAGCCCCTGGAGCTTTATGTTTCATGGGACTCACAGACCATTGTATATCAAAGAGTAGACCGGGGGGCGCGATAATGATAGGGAAGACGTGCCCTTGGGATATGGAAGCATTATTAGAGCCGTACCGGATATGCATCCTTAAGTAAGCATTGGAATATTGGGGATACGGGTGATAGTTATCTATGGATCTTTTAACAGCGTCGCCGCCAGATCGGCTCAGGTCCAGCTGCTTTCTCGACTCTTTTCTGTGTCACTGCTATGCTGTATTACACGTTGCTGATTCCAAAGTCTTCGTCTGAGGTCTCACTACGCTCCGTTTCAGATTTCTAGTAAATTTCGCTAGCAGCTTTCTTTATCTTATCTCGGTCTTCAGCCTTGTCCAATTACGTACCTGAGTCGACCTTAATCTATAAGGATAAAATTCGCAAAACTTTTTTGGAACTGTTCTTGACACCTGGTCAAGAACGCGTTCTCTCGACGACGGCCGGACTGTAAATGGTGACATGACGGGAGTGTGAGTGAGGGAGATATGCGCGAGAGTGTTCAGACCAGCTATGATCCATTGGCCGTAATGTACTCTATACGTTATTAATTACATACAATTATTTATTTGCATAATCACAGTTTCCCACATAGCTTAAGTAATTTGATTCTTAATAAAGATTTATTAGTTGTTTATGCTGAACGTTAACTTAATGAATGTTGCCATCGTTAAATACACGATGAGGTGAAAGGTAAGCGGTTAATCCCTTTAAATTTAACTGTTAAAGTTAGTACCTACCTATGATGTTGTAATTAATGAAAGGTAAATGCTTGCAAGTTATTTAAATTAAGTTTTTAGTAACGTTGCGCTGTGAGAATTATACAAGTTCAAGTTAAATTAGCTAGCGAGACCCTGCAGACGGATTGGGTATCTAAAAACGATAAAACAACTTTTTTAATATATCTAATTACGTAGTATCTAACCTACCTACCTACCTACCTAATAACTCAACAGGTTTTTCTAGCCCATCTTGCAATATTTCAATACAGTTTTGCAAGACGAATAGCATAACAAAACCACCTTAAAAAAACTACACAACAGAATTCATAAAATAAATAAATAATAAAAAAGTTTAACAAAGATCATAGGCATAAAAATGACCAAATTACAAACATAAATAAAAAGACCACATAAACACATTACCGTCCTCGACTACTCAGTATGTGAACCATACAGCAATGGTTCTGGTACAATTCTCATAAATATAAAGCTAATTTACAAATAGAGAAATAATTCATTCACAGCTGGAAACTTTTTACAGATTTGACTGTTCGTATACAAACAGCCTAACAGAATATTTCTTAAGACGAATGCTACGATCAGAATTACAAGATCAGATGTTAGGCCGGCCACACACGGGTGGTCTTGGGAGTTGACGCTTTATTACTACATAATAAACAAGTCATGTGCGCGTGCATCATATATTGCCGTAGTTAGCTATCGTGAACATATTATAATAGTTGTGGGGCGGGTTATAAGCGGTCAGCGATTTTCTGGGATTCTGGGACTGACGAAGAGTGGGTCGTGGTGCCCGTTGTTGTAGATATATGTAGAGAAGATGAAAATACTGATGGGCGTAAACATGTGTATAATTATTAGCGTTCCAAGTAATTAATTACCATCACGACTAATTTCCCGAAGAAGCAGTTAAAAGTATAGGTACAAGGTACAGTCGACTACAAAGAGTTACAAAATACACGTACCCATTGAAAGAAGTGTACATACTTCGTTACAAATAATTATACACGATTATATTTATGTGTTCACTCAATGTGCCAAATTTATGTATACACCAAGAAGGATATATATATTATTATATCATTTAACCAAAGACGAATACGTTAATTCGTTTCAGAGCGTACACATTACCGTGTCCTTGTTGCTGTATAGACAAATTTGGCATATTTAATTGAAATATAAATCTGTCATATATCATATCTACAAGTAACAAACAATGACAACATCATCAAAGGATATATATTTTTGTAACTTTCAAATGTATACATCTCTTTGTAGTCGACTGTACAGTGTACAAGTATACCTACCTACAGTGATATTATAAGTAAAAAGACGTAGATAGGTTACCTATTAAACATTCGATCTTCAAAAACGGCACAATGTCCCGCTATAAGATGACCCGTGGAAGTAAGACGGCATGTCTTAATTATCGGGAGCGAAAAAGAGACAAGACGAAGAAAATGTGGCTAATTAGCCAAGTTTTGACGTGCCACTTGCGGAGCGTGTGTAATCTATCTACCTCTTTTTACTTATAATATCATTTTCATTGCCCACCTACCCACATTTCACCTGTTATGTTAAAGTTTCTGTATTATGTAATTGAAAAGAGAGCCTAATCAAATTTTTTATGCTTAAATGATTGCCTGTAGTAGTGTAGACTTGTCTTATGAGCTTTTCGACATCCCTGATTCACAGCTCATGATGCAGCGGCCTAACGTTAGTCTGGTATCTGTAGGTATACTGTGAAAAACCAGTGATTCCAGTTGCCACAATGCCGACGCGGCGCGGGTTATTCGTTTTCCTACAATTCTCCTAGGATTCTCTTAAATCGCTTTTTGTTTCTCCCTTCCACCACCACCTAAAAGTGGGATAAATCCACTAATTATTTTGTGGGAGCCTAGAATCTGTGTTGATGTTAAATTAAGATAAGCTAATAATAAGAGCCCTGCGTGGCCCGTCGTGTTAATATCCATATTTAAGCCTCTTATTTTATCACTTAGGTTCATCTACAGTCGTGAGATAACTTGGTGGTTATTTATGAGGACCTGCCTCACCTTACACTCACAGAGTATGTTGGATCTTTAGAAGGTAGTACCTACCTACAATGTTCTGTTAATATATTTCTAAAGGTTAAAAAGATTTGCATATTTTGTCTCCCCAACAACATTTTTCGGTCTGCGCCGCCATACTTTTGGCAGTAGGTCATCTGGTATTTCAAATCGGAAAATTAAAATACTGCTCGTTGTCTGAGCCATAGGCCAAACCTTGTGGGTAAAGGTAAGGAGCTATTAATATTCCATTGTAGTCTCATCAGTCAAGTTATCAATCAATCAATCAATTCACCGTCTTGTCTTCACTACAAGATCAATACAAGTGTTAGAAGGTATTATAGGTATAATGTCTGTGTTGAATTGAATCAGAAAAATCTGCTTTTTTGGGTCGACTCCTGACCTAATTCTTGCAAGGTGGAAATCGACAGATGAGATCTACGTTGAAACAAATGCAATTTCTGGGCCCATTCATTCTTACTCTGATAGTTTTCCTTTATCTATTGCAGAAATCTTTGTCACTGTAAATAAGTATTGTTCCGAACAAATCAATTATGCTAAAGGTTGTTCCCTTACATTACCTAAACCCTATTGGGCAACTTAGAGCCCTTTCATCGGCAGAAGGTCGTCCACACACCCACGACTTGTCGCAACTGTGACTAATACTTCTATCGCAGCCTCATTAATGTGCTCCTACACATTATTTTATACTACTGGCTTTATTGGTACATGTGATATCTATCTTGTAGGTTATTAAGTTGTAATGAATACCTGTTTCGGACATAGATTTAAGCCCTGATCTTGAAATATTTCAACCACAACGTGTTAATCATACAGTGATGCTGATGAATGAATGTACGGATAAAGTTGTGCCATTCTGTTCAGTCTTTTCCTCATTTAAGTCTCGTTAGTATTGCTACCTACCCTATCATTTCTCATTACATTGAACCTCTGCTCGTGGCTGGCTAATACTTCTCTTTCAAAGAAGTGATTCCACTATGGAGTCCAATTAGAGAAATAATTTAAAATGCAAAGATATATTTTCACATTGCCATAATATTGAAATCTACAACGCACAGACCTCGGTAATATATTACAGCAGTGTTATGCCATCGATGACTTTGGACTCTGATTGACAGTACCACAGTAGCCAATAAAATGCCATCATAGCACGCCTGCGCAAAACCTCCTCGTCTAGTGCGGTCGTAATAAAAATGCGCCCTACGCTCTGCGCTTGACTTTCTCCACCATTTGCATTTTGGATGGAGACTTTAGTCTTACGCAAGTTTGTTTTGTCGTATGTTATTTGATACTATACATGTGGCGCATGTATTGTTTTGTGAATCAATTGTGTGTAATATGTAATGTATGTTTCTTTTGTAAGTTGTTCTTTTTCTTCAGTTGTTAGTGCTGTGTTATTTGGTTTGATGACAGCTTGAATTGGTGCACTATTTGGGTTGTCTCTGAATGTGTGGTCCGCAGGTTTTGGATTTAAATCCTTGGCTATGGTGCCATCGTGCTTCGGTTTAATTCGAATGTGTTGTAGATTTGGTCTTAGATGCGTGTGACTGAGAGAAATATATGAATAGGTGCCAAGTTTATGAACACATTTTTTTGTAATATAAGGATGAAAATGTGTAACCGGTCATAAATTCTGGCACAATTTATACGTCGTGACGTTTTTCAATCAGTTCAATTTAGTTAGAGATTACGTCACTTCGCATTTGCACTTCGGAATCTTGATTAATTCAACTAAACTTTTTGTTGAGGCGACAGATCCAACCGCTTCGACCTTTAGTTTTAAAACAGTTTCTCTAACAGCACTTACCTACGCTATAGTACATAATTCTGCACTATCCCGCTCGACTCTGGCGCACCCTCGCTCCCGTATCTTGCTGATTGTCTAAATGAGAAGATTGCAAGTAATCCGCCGCGGTTGCTACAATGGCGGTCCGCACGCGATATCAAGTATATTGATATATTAAGGGTATTATTGATACATGTAGTGCTAATAATATTGATCCATATATTCATATATTCTGGGTCTTTTGTTTATAAATCTGAGATTTTGCTTAGCGATAAAAGTATTGTTCCATGGTTCTTTGACTGTAACTGTTTTCTGAGTTTTTAATTTCTTGGTGTAAAACAGTATTTTCCAAGTTTGTAGATCTCCAGAATCTAGAATATTGTGTTCGTTAAAGATAATCCTGTGTTACAGGAAACTTCTTGATTTTATTCTTTAATTTGTACTTATTGTTTTTTGCATTCGTAAACTACAGATGTAAAACAACACCCATGTGTAATTCCAAAACTACCAAAGAATTTGGTTTCATTCAATCATTTACAGCTGAATGATTGAAGACGTACAAATCATTCAATATGGCGAAGCCGTATATATGAGAGGGGAACTAAATGATTGGAACTTTGTATGGCGCCAGATTTATACTTAATTTTTTTAATCATAGTGCTACTCATATTACCTTCCTCAGAGGTATTTATTTCATTTATTAATTTACTATACCAAAACGTTTTTTGTGTTGTGTTCTGTCCCTACCTAAGCGAGGTAGCTTTTTGACAAACGTTAGTAATGGTTGGACCGTTAACTTAAAGCATCATTGGTTGTAGCAGTATTTGTTATTATAATGTTCACGTGTTTTCAATATAAAACATACATAAACTAACGCAGTCACACCTTCCTATGAGGGCAGGCACAAACTATACAGAAAACCACTTGCTACGATCCTTACATACTCCTTTTGCTTCATTTACCGATGATTTATTACTAGTCATTTAAAGGACTCTATAATATCTCTATCAGAAATACCGCATTTCAACTAAAGCATAGCAGCTGCTTTAATATGCAGGGCACATCCACATCGTACGGCTATTCGAGGCACCTGTCGCCGAGTTCAAAGCGAATCTTAGCATAAATCGCGTGTTATAGGGACGACTTGCGACCGCAATGCAAACGACACTGGTACTTTGTAGTTTGTATGACTGTTTTATACCATATGCTCGTATGGTATTGAAATCAGCCGCATTTGGGGTATTAGCTTGGTTTACATCTATTTTATGGTCCTGGATCCTTTATAACGGGAGATTCCAAAAGGAATGGCAATGGTAATGACTCTAATGACACACAACTATACTCCAATAAATAGATATGACGATCATACTATGTATGTAAGAATTTATTGTAACAATGTTTTCTCATTCAGTTTCTAGTATTCAGATGTAGAAATCAGTTGTCCAGGTGTTGTAGAACACCTTGGGGCAGGTTTAAGTTTAGCAGGTGCTTTTCATTTAGAAAATAAATCAGCTAAGGTCTTACGTTTCTTAATATTTAATATTATCTGTATGGGAAATACACCGCTAAGATACTAATCATTACTATGTACTCTCTACATTTTGATAACCACCAAAGAAGGACGCTAATTTCTCCCCAAACAGATCTCATCATCTAGATTTCTAGATCGTCAAACACAGCTGTTATCAAACCGCTCTCATTCGAACATTGTAGTGATGCAACTGGTGTCTAATTGTAAACAAGTGACAATCTGATAAGACTGTTTCTAGCACATGAGGAGACAATAGAGATGTTTCCTTATTCTTAGCTATATGGGTTTGTGTGCTGAAAGAGCTGATTAAATACTGACTTAGTTGTGTGTAACTTTGTTTAGGGAACGAGGTGGTTACATATTGGTAATGGTAAAGTGAACTTGTCCCGTACGGTGTTATTAAACTTTTAATTCAAGTTGTATTTTTTGTTAAGATTAATGCCGAAATCAATGCCGAAGGATGACATCGTGGTAAATTAGGTTGATGACGAGTAGACAAGAGAAGGACATAAGGCATGAAGAAATTAGTGAGAACTTCTGAGTCGTTGGTAGTGAAATGTGACATTGAGATGATAATTATATTAAACCGTTTTTGGCATTCTCGGGTGCTATTTTGTAGTTGGTTAAGTAATTATGGCGGATAGATGGAGAGGTGCTCTTACATTAAGATCGAATCCAATGCAAATTCTGATAGATATTTAAAGATACATATCCAGTCCTTTATTGGCTAACCATCGCATACGCGAAGTTCCATCGTTTAGCTCTATTTGCGATCTTAGAAAACAAGATCTCAATAATACTCAATTGGAACTGTCAGGTAGTCACCAGTACATATAATGTTTACGAGACTTGTATGTAATTACATGTTTCCTTCAATTTGCTTCTGCAATGTGTGTAGAATGATAAAAAGGTGATACCGTGCATGTTTGCCTCTAATCTAGCATTCTCTGTTATATGGCCATTTTTTATGAATAGTGAATACTGTGACTGATTGAAGCAAAAAACAATTGACATTTTTACATCCTTATCAAGAAGGTATGACAAAGTTTAACTGAGAATAAGTATGTATGTATGTAGTAGAATATGTTTGCGTGACTGTTGAGTCATTTCTCAGAAACGGATGCATTGATTTGACAAGAATGAGAATGTTACACTTGGTTACACTCAACCTAGTGAAATAATGACTACTACTATTTAGTTCCTATTTACGAGTACACATACAGGGGAGGGTTTATATGTCTTTTAATAAAGATATGCAAGTTTGTGGTGTGGAATCCCCGTTTTTCATTCCATCCAATGACTTATTTCTTTAATGTTCCTGGTTGCCTTCTTCTTCAATATTATACTATAGAAATATTTTTATTTTTGGGTCTTGTTTGAACTCTTCTTCTCATTGTTCTTTCTCATTATTTTTGCTCTTTCTTCTTAATTAAACATCGTTATGAGACCTAATTTCAAATCTTCATAAATGTCGTCATCTAAATTGAAGTATTTGGCGCGACGACGTACGATTTGCCTCGCTAATTGTCGTTGAGTTAACGCGGGACAGACAGACGGACACGTCATGTCATCATGTGGTATGGTGACGTTTCTTTAAAGAGAATAGTTATCCATTTTATTTGTACTTACAATGACAATTCTTTGAGGAAAGTTATTATTCCATCAATGAATTTGTATTGTATTTTGTTTATTTTGCGGTTTTATTGACTTCTAATTGTCGATGTATTTGTAATTTTCCTTATGGGGGATACATAATTCTAAGTTGTTATTCTTGAAATTTACCTACGCCACGCAAAGGGCTGAATGAATTATTTACCTAAGTGCTGAATGAT
Source organism: Tiliacea aurago (assembly GCA_948098905.1). Classification (NCBI taxonomy): domain Eukaryota; kingdom Metazoa; phylum Arthropoda; class Insecta; order Lepidoptera; family Noctuidae; genus Tiliacea; species Tiliacea aurago. The sequence continues at coordinate 25,577,276 of OX402585.1, forward strand.
CAATAAGTTACCTACACTTACGATAAATCAACTAGATTTCAAATGATCACTACCAAAACTACCAATCCAACAGTTACTGAATTAAATCGGTAAACCTACTATAGTACCAATTGCAGTTTATGATTATTATAACTTATCTTCTAAATCCAAAGAAATTGAACCACACCCACCTCAGAGCTACCTATACAAGTACCAGAACAGTTATTAATCTCAAAGATCATTTCTCCGTTGAACATTATCTAATATTAAATGTGTGTGTCCGTATTGTTCATAATTGATGTTGCATCCATTGTGTCTATTGAAGCCTGCACAATGATGGCTGATGAGCTACGTCATTAGCCAACGTTTGACGCAACCTTGGTGATTAATTGTGAACCAATGTTGGTGAGATTTGATATGATTTTGAATAGTTTCTCTGGTGTGAAAATTTGATTTTCATCAGACAGTTGTACACCTATTACGGTAGTGTCCCTAGACTCTAAGATTTGGATTTCTTAACAAAAATATTAACAGACAATATTTGGGCAAGTCACAAGTCAGCGAAGACATCACATTAATTTGGCCTAATTAACCTTTGGCGTCTACCAAGGTTTAATTCACATCTAATCTGTTACCAAGGGGACCGTTTGGTAAAAGACCTGCAAGAAAATTTGTAGGCAAATAACGATGGTTTCTTCGGTTATACATATAAATCGATGTAGGTATGTTTAATTTCCACCATCAGCTATTGTTAATGAATTGTGGTTCTATGTATACTCATTCTTTAGATTTTGTTGGGACCCATTACATCTTTCGATGAACCTGGATGACATACTGTATCTCGTAGAATAATATTTTTCTAGGCACTTATTTTATATCTCCGTTCAATCCATCGTGAGTCCGTGTGGACTGTAAGGCCTGCAATGTTAAACTAAAATATGGTTTGTTCCTTTCTGAAATACAGTTACCCACAACACTAACTTAACCTGAGTTCAGCTAGTCATGTTCACTACATTGGCAGATTAGTCGCGGCACGCCTTTCTGTCGGAAACGGTTTTATAGTTGAACGTTGAACCATTTCACTGAACCAAGGCCCCCTTGGCTTTATCTACATAGTTCAAAAATACAATGTTGCTATACAGAAACCAGAATATCTTAGTACATACAAAAAGAAGGAAGTATATGAAAACGTTTGGTTTTTGACGTTTATTTGACATTTAAGTTTGCAAGCAGTGTCGTTGTGAAATGTTATGGTAAATATATTGGGTTAGCTCTTTAGATAATGATAAATGCTGAACGCAATACGGGACAAAGTTATACGGAATAAGGTAAACGTAGGTATTGTTTAGGATTAAAGACTTTGAAGGCTGATTGATTGATTTGTATTTTGTGGCAGCGAAGAGAATGTTAATAGTTTATTTTATGATGGTGTGTTAACATTATTTAAAACTTAGACCCCTTTCCAAGAGTTTCATAGAATTGTATCAGATCACGATCTCTTTTTATAGCATGTGAATAGCGGTGTTGCGATTTGTTTTGTGGAGCAATCTTTTGCGGCGCAATTGCGTAACCCATTGCGACTAATGACAATTGATCGCAATGGGTTTCATTTGACACTTCACCCACGTTCCAATGAACGAATGAAATGAAAATTCGTCTGCTCAACAACGTAAATAACGCAATCGTTATTTACGTTGTTGAGCAGACCAATTTTTCAAACCTATGAATCATGGCAATGGATTAGTAATATCCTTCAAAACACGGATTGCGATTGAAACTGTTTTACGCAATCAGGATGCTGAATGAAGTTTATTTTATGAGTTGCTTTCAGTTCTGCAGTATTGTCTCGCCTTCCCTCTTAATCCATCCAAAGGTTCTCTTTTAAAGATCGCTTTTAGCGATAAGACCGGCCATTATGTCACCCCTTGTAAAATTTCTGCATTAATATCTGTAATTTTTATGGTAGGTATACGTAATAAAGGGTATTCCATATATCTATCTGCAAAGCAGTTTCTTTCAGCACATCATCTTTTTCTATTTTAGTATTCAGGCTAGGATCCTATTCTATCCTAACAGTGTTAGGTACGAGCAGTTAGCACATCTTACGTTAAGTTTACACTGTAGCCAGTGCTATAACTGTCAAACTTTAACGTCCTTTCTGTTTCCGTTCATCGGTATCGGTTGTATAATCTATACGAGCTGCCACTGCGCAGGTGCGGACATTTGCACACATTGCATTTGCAGGGTTAAATCCGTCCGCGGCATTAGGGCTGCCACTGCCGTTGTTACAGATCATTTTTGTAAAACTAAGTTTTTCGTGGTGTTGTGGTGTGTGTCTGTGGGTCTTCGCCTTTTGCGTCGCTCTTTCTAAAGAGCATGCTCGCTATTTGTCTAATTAGCGGCTTTTAGTGTCCGTAATACAAAACGGTGGTCGTATCAAATATCTGAGAAACTGGAGGTACTTACAGCGCCGCACTCCAGCCAGGCCACCGATCGTAACAGATGAAGAAAGACTGTTGACAATTTTAAACGGAGTCACGATTCTCAGCACTTAGAGAGCAATTGAGAAGAAGAAGAATATAAAAAGATACATCAGCTATCTAACTTCGTAGTCCACAGATATTGACTAATCTCTTTCCTCGTTTAAATCTAGTTTAATTTGCTTGTCGTTCTTCTGTGTGATGAACCTTATCAAGCATGCTACACCTTACATTTATATCGTGTCCTTAAAAAAGATTGTGTACCTACCTGCATAGAGTTCGATTCGGGAAGTGCCGCAGGAGTGTACATTCGCACATGTAGCATGTAACAAAAGTGGCTAAGTACAGACTGCGGGTCATTACGGCGGCGACAGAATTAGGGTCGGCAGGTGAGTCAAATGTGGCGTCGCGCCAGCCACCTGGCGATCGGTGATTCCTTTTTTTTCAGATTTCAATGTTCAATAGTAGCTACTTTATAATTTGTCAAAGGTTATTAGTATTGTATTATTTGTTTATTTATAAAGAGTTTACAGTAGTCTTTTACTTAAAACTATGCCCTACAAAACCGTTTTCACGTTTGTCGGTTGTCTGGACTTTAACCTTTCCATAGATTAACGTCTCTCTTTCGAAAGTTTACTTATATTACATCGTCTGAGTTAGTGGCGTTACTCAGTAGGAATCATAGTATCGGGGAATGAATGCTTTTGTTCTTTCAGTGGGGAAAACCAGTCACATGTTACAATCGATAAGACTTTCGAAAACAAACTGCTGAAGTTATGCCTACTTATCCGCTTTACAATTTATGACTTTATATAAGGTGTATCTATTCATACACGAAATTCTATCAATAGGAACAACTTTTACTATGGGACCAAAATTGAAATCGCGAAAAAAAAAATCAGCTGTTCCATACATTTTGACGAGTTATGCGAACACAAATGTAGGGAACAACAGATTTTTTTTTCGCGATTTCAACTTTGGTCCCATAGTAAAAGTTGTTCATAATGATGAGTACAGTGACCCCTTAAGAGATTTCGTGTATGAATAGATACACCTTATATAGGACTTTCGGGAACCTTATCTTCTTCAAATGTTACCTAGTTTACATCATGCAGTGTAATGTTCTTTAAGTTTACCTTTCATTGTAAGTGGTATTGTATTGCCCGATCGATTTGTGAAGTAAAACAGAAAATAACAAAAAATGTGTACCTAATAGTTCGAGATAGCTCAGGAAAAGGATGCCTGGAAAAATTTGGGGGAATTTTTGGGGAATTTGGGGGTCTTTGCTAAGCAGTGGAACAGCGTAGGCTATGTTAAATGTTTTGGGGCCGTCATATCAACTGTCGATAATATCTTGAATTTCAAATTCGTAAAATTTTAATTGATCTCTAATGTATCTATTATCTTGTTAATTCGTCTTTACATCTCGTGATCTTGCCACAATAAACACTAATCTCCACACCTACAATCTTACCTCCACAGCACGTCCCCGTTTCCCATACTGTTGATAAGCGCCAATGACTCGTCTATTCCGGGCAACGGAAAGGGGACTATTTCCAGTCAGCTATTTCCACACCTTACCTTAGTACAGTCAGCCGCACATCAGGTAACACTTGCACTACGAAAATCGCCCTAATTGCTGCGAATCAGAGGCGCTGTCAATGTCAAATTGTTACTACTGATGTGCGGTTGACTACGGCAGGAGACGTAAAAATATCAACTTTGATGTCGCGGAGAGTGTTATCGATTTGTGGATGGTATTTGAATGTAATTATCTATTTGAGGGTGGTAAGATTTTAAAGCGGTGGCATCAATAGACATCTAGAGTTCATTTTATTGAAAGGTTAAAGAAGAAAAAAAAACATATATTATGTAGAAGAATATTTCGGTGATTCAAAAGTTTCTACAGTAAAACTATTTTTCTTCCTACCTAATGATGATGTTGTATCATTACGGGCTACATGGAAGAATGTTTCTGTGGTACACAAAGTAGACGTAAAACTTATAATGTGTTTTCCTATTGATGATGTTATATTATATCATTACATGCTACATTTTATATGAGTAACATAAAGAACCAAAATTATTCGAACGTGTGAAGAGTTTTCTATTCGATGCAAAAATAAGGCCTTTCCTAATTCATTGTCTATTCGATTTACATCTATTGCAAATAACGTATTCAGTTTCTTGTTTAGGTCGTAGTTAGATGCTTTAAATTAAATCCATCCAAATCCAATGCATATAAATTGCACAATATTGCTGAATGTTGTTTTTATGACCCGAATCTCCTTGGATATTCATTGGATGCATGACTTTAATCATAAAGTTAATTTTACTAGAGTCTGATGACTTCTCATTTTAATCTTATTCAGTCACTTTATATCTTAGTCATTGTTATTAATGGAAATAAAATAATCTTTGTAATTATATAAATAATCTTTATCTTAATTTTTTATGTGCACAAGTAAACAACCAATCACCGCTGTTGTTGCATTTAAATTTTGAATTTTGGCACTGAGGTTCAATTTGATTAGATTTTGTTAATCACAAAAAAACAAACTACCTATTTAGTTGTAAAACCTGCCTGAACTTCAACACAACACGTTCAGAAACTTTTTCTTTTTGTCAACCTGTATTGTCCCACAGCTGGGCAAAGGTTATACTTTCCAATTTTCATTATGCTCTGCCTTTTTCGCCCAATCGGTCGGATCCGTATGCAATAAAAAAAACCTCATGATTTTGCTTAAAGATGGACTTCGATCCCCAAATCATTCTAGCTAATACGAAATTGAGCAGTAAGCAACAAGAAGACAAGCAACGACAGTTAAGAACATATTTGAAGAGATGATTTTAGAATGGGTGGCTATCTACCAACCAGTCTTACCAAGGGGTATCGTGTTACCCCTTAAGTGGGTTGTGGAGGTTAGATAAGCTGTCTCTACATGCAGGTGTTCAGCTGCATCTGGTCAGATTGGAATCCGACCTCAAAATAGTTGGGAAAAGGCTAGGTAGATTGTTTTTGGTGGCTGCTATCTCCAAATCTTACGTTACCAAATTACGAATTACTCAAACCGCCATGACATCACACTAACAGACATACACACACACGTCACACATGAGTCAGCGTATAGAAATACAATTTGGCGAGGTACCCGACCGGGATTGAACCCCCGGTCTATTTACGTGCTGGCTCAGTGCCAAGAGTCGTCTGATTGTTTGACCCGTTTCCTGAGCTATGATGGTGTGATTGCTTTGTCCTGGTCGTTAGGATATGTGGTGAATGCTTATGGATTTAATATTTTATTCTTTTATATTTTGTGAATGTGACAACGTTGTAGGGTTAATAGACTGTAGTGATTTGAAGACCATTTTCTATTTTGTTAAGTACCTGGTACTTGTTGACAGGGCTACGCTGTCCTCCCATACCTATTAACACTGTTATTGAAAACATTGTAAAAGACAATTATTTTTAAAAGAGTAACCGTGGAGTTTCTTGCCGGCTCTTCTCCATAGGAAACGACCAATTGGAACCGTGCACCTAGCTTCTGACGTTTCATAAGTGCCCATGTAGGTTTTTGTGAAATAAAATATTTTGATTTTAATTTCTGATTTTGATGTAGCACTATGTTACAGGCCAATTTTAGGCTTCATAAATGCTAGCCTGCAGGTTTATGGAGTATACGGAGTTCTAATGACATTACGTGTACTAGTTAGTATCAACAGGATCCGTAGGTCACTATATTCTGAAGCCACCAAGCTATGACAAACATTCTTTCCCTAACGCCATCATAATGGACCTATTTAGTACCATAGAATTGCATTCCTTTAAAACATAACTAATCTATTTCCATTCGTTTTCCCCAGGATCCTGGTGGGTGCTCCAGAAGCCGAGCTGTTCCCGCCGTACGAGTACAACGTGTCTCGACCTGGCGCGGTGTACCGCTGCGAGCCAGGGTTCAGGAACTATGCCGCTGAAGGCAACGTGCGCACCCTGGACAGGTGCAGTCCTATGCAGTTCGATAAGAACCCACGTGAGTACAGTTTTTATGTGTTTTTTTCTATCCGAACTGTTGACTCCAGGTGATGAAATTTTATTTAGGAAGCTCTGCACCTGAAAGTTTATAACTAAACCGCCTTATTACAAAACAAGATTTATATTTTGACAGGGCTTAAACCATGCAGCCAGTTTTTGTAATAAGAACGTAACAGTGATTGAAATACCGTTCTTTATACAAAACTGAAAACTTGGTTCGGTACTAAGTTGTTAGTTTTGTGTTTAGGAACTGTACCATAGTCGGAATAAAGTTAGAAGTTCAATAATGGCTCCATGTTTTAAACCTGGGTCTGAAGATAAACCTTGTTTTGTAATAAGGGGGTCTGAGTTTAAAACAAACATAATACTATCTAAAGCTCCTAAATATAAATCAATTCTGATTCTGATTTTAAAAATGATGACTGAATAGGTACACGAATACCATCGTCGATCGGTCCTGAAAAATACTAGGTAAGTATTAAATCATACGACAGTTCCAGCAAAAATACTACTGTATTATAGTAATATTGAACACCACCACCATATGGAACACCTTTTGTAAACATACCATGTTTCTGGCAAATAAATATTCTATTCTATTCTATTCTATTAGAAAGTCCTGTAGTACCAACTCCATACCTAGAACTTAATATGTAAGCAGTGTACGTTAATTGCAAATGTGCACTTTACCTTATCAACTCCAGGAATGCACTTGGAAGTTGACCTCGTGCGCTGTGTACTTTCAAACTAAAGGTGCGAACTAGTTCATCAAAGAACAAAGCCCTCATTATAGAGTAAAATCGAAAAGATACATACATAAACATTGGTGACGTAAAACTGGTGGATGCCAATCTTCACAGCTTGGCCCATCGCCGCAAGGTTGCCTGCTTGTCGGCCTTCTACAGATTGTACTTCGGTGAGTGTGCCCAAGAACTCCACGACCTTATTCCACCGGCCCCCTTCTATCATCGGACATCTAGACGCACTGCAGGTTACTATCCCTTCCTTGTTGCTATTCCACCAGTTAGCACAAAGTGTTTCCAAATGACTTTTATAATGCGCACAGCAAAAGAGTGGAACTCTCTGCCTGCGTCTGTGTTTCCGGACGCATACAACCCTAATCTCTTCAAAGTTAGAGTAAACAGGCATCTTCTGGGTAAGCTCACTCCATCGTCGACTTTGTCTCTGTCACCTCTGCCCTAGACTAAGGTCAAGAGCAAACCCATCCTAAAAAAAAAAATAAATAAAAAAAAACATATAAACTGCCAAAACTGACGCAAAAGTTCATATGACCCACATAAGCCCACATGGTTCCACCAGATCTAATCTAACAAAACGAATTCCTATACTTACCCGGCCACCCCTATTGCCATAAATTACCCTATAAAGATCATAGTAAAGACTAAAGAGTATTGCTCACCATTAACTATAAGGAACATTAAGCCCTCAAGTCTCCTAACTGATTTAGGACCGTCACAGCATGTCTTCGTCTTCCCCTATCAGCCGTCACCTCAGTTACCACTCCCTGTCTATCCATATCATCATTCACACAATCCATCCATCTCTTATCCTGGACAGAACAATGTGCTATATTAATTCTCATGACAGGAGTCCTTCGCAATGCATCATGAGTTGAAATCAATAAGACTGTGCTTGTCTCCGCTACCTTTATGACATTATTCATGCACTTCTTATCGGGGCTTTATTAATAACGTAATTTATAGTACTATTCAATGGAGGTCTTGTACGTAAATATTCACTGTATGATTGGCGATAAAGTTTATTGAATTCTTATGGGTTGATATGGAGATGGAGTTATATTTTACGTTTTTGCTAAAGATTAATGAAACTTTTGACCTGAAATTAAAAACGGAAGAAAAACTAGTTCTTATAAAGATGATATTTAAACTCAAAACTCAACTCAAAGCATTTATTTCAATTAAACCAATTACAGACACTTTTATTTATTTATTTAATACTTTAAGCACAGAAATGTACAGAGGCGGACTTAATGCCATAGGCACTTTTGAATGGTGAAGGAGTTGGTCAGTCAGAAAAATGAAGCTTTGTTGCCCATTCCAAAGCGTAGTAGGTTCGTATGTAGAAAACGCGTAGGAAACTCCATGGACACTCTTATAAATCAAATGAAAATCTATCAAATAATTTGCTACTTATTGTAGAGCCAAAACAGCTTTCCCGTAGTTGTTGTTGCCGCTGAAGCTCAAAATACCTTTTAAGTTAAAGCCGATCTCGCTTAAGCAACAGCCAACCAAAATCACGAGCAGATGAGGGTACACGTCGCTATGACGTGTGTCGCGGACTCGCGGTGCGCATGCGCGGGACAGCTACCGCGCACGCGCGCCTGAGTTATACGGCTATACGGACTCTTGAACAGGTCCACGAAATGCAAAGACAGAAGGATTAATTATTCTTATAAATTCGGTATCCCTGTATGGTTTAGAGCCGGGTTTTTAATCGTCTGTTAAGTTTTATTTTAAGAATAAGTATGGCGGTATGACATGATTTATATATAAAAACAGTCAAAGTGTCATATTTATTCCATAGTTAAAAGACTATTGAAATATCACTCCTCTATCAATAGTCTCAGAATTCCTTCTGAGACGTATACACGACGTCGTATCAGCTTATTTCAGACCTGGATTCAGATGATTGATCAAACTTTTATTATTTTCTAAACAGTGATATTTAATTATTATTTTATACACAATGACATGGACTTGTAAAGTATTATATTATTTTAATTATTGTGAATGTGAAGACTATGTGGGTTATTTTTTTCCTTTTCTTTTATTCTCAGTTAGTGTTAATCATGGTCTGGCAGTTTGAGTCATATAAGCGGCCTACCCAAATGTCCTTTCTTTGGTATTGATCGTCGCATCGTTGAGCTCCTTAAGTTCTGAGTATAGCTGATGCGTGCACTGACTGGTCAGGTCCACTGAATCTGTGTGGTTCTTTCCTCAAAAGACCAATTCAGACACCAATCTTCACATGATCTGACCAAGATTATGTCTGGACTTTAAAAGAGACTGTAACCTCTGAGTTTCTTCTCAGAGTAGTCAGAAAGGAAACGCTGACCTCATCTAGTTTTTTAAAATGTGATTGACGTGTAAAAGTGTTTGTACAAACCTACTTACAGAAATAAAAATCATTTATCATGTATCAAAGGCTTGATCAAGCCCACAGCAATATGTATAGAAACTCGTAACTATGAGAAATGTATACCTGTCTAGGAACAAAAATGCGCTGCCCTTCTTTTTCGTACCACTCTTGCCAGAGCGGTCCTGTTCGTCATGTAGTTTCTTATCCAGGGGCTGATGTGATTCGGATCACGATTTGTCGGTATCTACTCCGATTTTTGCTTTTTTTAGTACACTCATACAAGGGATCGCTTATGGGTAAGCGTCCGCGTGCTCTAGTGACCTCCACTCTGCCCTGCCCGACAAGGTGATAAAGATAATTTTATTTTGCAAACATGGGTAATAGGATAACACAAATTAATACACGATCAGCCATATTTTACCATGTAGGCATGCAAAAGTCACTAAGGAACTCACTTAATTTATAGTACCCTTTCACCACTAAATAGCTTCGCATTTTTTTTTTAAATAAAGCAAGCGGCAGCTGTTTCCAACTTTTCGGTATTTTGTTAAAAACTATTGGAGCGATGCAGTAGACACTTTTGCCCATAAGTGCTGTCTTGCATGACTGTAGACATAGCACGCTGTTGCCACGTCTATTGCGGGGAACTACGTCGTTTGTGCTCTATGGAGTCACCCTCACGCTTGGATGGAGACGTGTCCGAGGTATTTGAGGATGCGCGTCTGAGATACAAAACAAAGTTTCAAATCAATGTATTTGTAGACTGAAAACTTTCAGCATGCTCTTCTCCTTCTTCATTCAAAAGCTCTTTAACGTTTTGTTTAAAGTTAACATTCTGTAATTATTTGTACCGTATGTCTACCGTTTCGTGCACAGCCACTGCGCTTTGTTTGTTCGCTAGATGGACGTAATGTGTCTTGTCAGGACGAGTAATGCCCTTGCCTCACATTAGACATAAATGCTTTGTTAGATGGTCAGTTTCAACTGTGCTAAAGAGGTTTTATAGTGGCGGTTTGTTATTGCCATATTGTCCAGTATTTTAGTGATTCCATCTCACAAATGTTGCCCTTACTAATATATCAAAAAGAGGGGTATTAAAATAAGTTATGCCTTTTACTGGCCTGGACAATCATGAAGCTTTATTATTTCTGAATATAAAATACGTAAAGCCAAGGAGCTGGTTATTATAAATCACTTAACTGTCAAGTATAACTTAAAAGGACTTGACGTTAAGTGAAATTAACTTCAGAAATATTTACAGAGCGAATTTATTTCATTTAAACGACGACGATATTGGGAATGATTAATCTTCTTTGAAAATGCGCAAACGGCGTATTAAGCGTCTGAATTATGTAAAAATATATTATTTAATATATAAAGGTGTATTAACCTCATAAGTAAGCATTAAAAATAAGAAAATCACAATGCATCTCAGAGTAAATAAATCGGCAAGTATCCGGACTATCACAATGGGCTTAACTTTACGACGCACAGGATGCGCGCGCGCAGTTAACGCGTGCGCGTGATTCGATTCTTAACCCACATCGATATTTTTAATGTCCATGAGAAAGTGGATGGATTTCGCCGTAATGCTATGTGTAGGTAGTTATATTTAGAACGATCAAAGATTTTGAAAGAGGTTTCCTGTTCCGGGTACGAAGTTTCTACCGTAATGAGAATCTATGACTGAATTTGGTTTCCTGCATTTTGTTTAAAAATGTTTGTTTGTGAAAGTGTTATTAACTCTCATTATTAACTTTGATTTTTCCCTTTCTATTGTAGCCCGGACTTGTTTTAAAGGTTTTCGATAAAGTTCACTTTCGGACACTAAACCCCTTTCCGTGGTCATCTAAGGCCCGTATTTATAGAGCCTTACTCAGTACTCAAGCATTACTTAAGACTAGATTCAAGCCATTGGATTAGTTGAAACTAGTCTTAAGTAATGCTTGAGTACTGAGTAACGCTCTATAAATACGGGCCTTAACCTCATTTACCCTTGTTCTGAAAACTATATCTGAGAATAAGTAGCAAAAGTTTACTTTCAAATCTAAGACTCCACCTGATTTAGCACACAGAGAGCGAAATGCATCATCCAAAGGTCAAACAAAGCTGCAGGCGAAGTAATATATCGCAGACATTACTGCACGCCTCAAGCGCTAACACTCATGTTATCCAATTTGATTGCCTCATAAAGAAATCGCTAGTGAATCATGCATTCAAACATTCATTCTGAATGAATCATTCACTCTTTGACCAAACTTTCGCTACGCTAATTCCGTAGTAACCTTTTAACTTAACCCTTCGGTTACTGGAGCATGTTTAGTAGTTTAGCTGTGGTTAACGATCGATTGCGAAGCTGTGACGTAGGCGGCGCGGGCGGTGGCGTTAGTGCATGTAGGCGGTGCTAAACTCGAATTTTGAAGTTGGAATTTGTCCTTAATTTAATCATCGTAATTTGGTGTTTATTAATCATACAGGTGGTTGGGTGTTTAAGGTTTATATTGTTTGTGATTATTAACTTATTGTATGGCAAATCGAGAAGGGTCTGGGATCGATTTTCACCTGTCTAAGTAAAATATTTCTTAAACTTGCGATGGATTTACATTTCAATTTAAGGTTTCGAATTGACTAAATTCAATTTTGATAAAAATTACATTCAAAATGTAATGTTTTGTAACACAACGCTTTCATTATCAAAGTCAACATAACATCTTTTTATAAGAATTTATTGCTCAATAAGCTAAGATCTCGGGTACCCGGAAGCTGTGTACAATTTCACAGAGATAACGGAGTTCAAAGCTGATAACCGGCGCATACCCCGCGAATACCAGGGAGGCAGTTATATCGATATAAGTCGATAATGTGTCGATACTGGTATCGGTAATGTGGGTGCTTCGATGGAATCGTATGCAAAGAATTTTTAGTTGACGTAGGTACTATATGAAATCTCTTGTTTTCTATAAGTATTATAAAGACTTTACTTTTTACAGCGTGCTGCTGTTTTAACCGTTAAAATTTTTTATTAAAAAGAACACACATCACATATTAATACCCAAATGAAATATTTGGCATAAATAAATATTTGTATATGTTATACATACTATAAAACATGCCACTAGTATAAATATTCAATTCGGATGAAAAGATGTCCAGATTTTTAAGGTACAAAATACCTTTTTAGGGTTCCGTACCAAAATGGTAAAAAGGAACCCTTATGGTGAGACTAAGTCTGTCTGTCTGTCACACCTGGATATCTCAAGAACTACTAATGCTATCAACTTGAAATTTAGAATAGTTTTAGATGACGTTTGCCCAACTATTTTGCAAGTAAGAAAGTAAAAATATATATTTTTTGCAAAAGGGACTGAAAGGGGGTCTGAAAAATTTTAAGTAGAGCTACTAGGGCATGTGGGGTATCATATGAAAGAACGCTGTTTGCACATTCGCAAAAGTATTTTTTTTTTAGGCAGCATATTTTCCGACTTGTGATGAAAAATGTAAAAAAAAATACCGTTCCCCCAACTTATCTCCGAAGTTTGCAGAGATCAAAATCTGAAATTATTCTATATGATAGAAGCCTAGGTAAATATTACAGGAAAAATAAAACGATGTCTCTAAATAGCACAGTTTTTCAGAAATCATCAACATCATATATTCATACGGAACCCTCGGTGCGCGAGTCCCACTCGCTCTTGACCGGTTTTTTTTATGGTATTCAATCTGCCTAGTCTTTTCTGGATCAGGAACCGGATGCAGCTGAATAATAGTATTTTACATGGAGCGACTGCCAATCTGACCTCCAAAACCCAGTTACCGGGTAACACGATACCCCTTGGTTAGCCTGACTTGGTTTGACTTTTTAAGGTACAACCATTTACTTCAATTACAAACAGTTTATCGGTAACCGTTACTTCTGTCGCAAACTACACTTATTAAAAGCTTGTAAAAGTGGAATACTGTTAAACTCTAAGACTTGATTGAGTAATTTTCATTAATTAAACAAGAGAAATGGTCAGTTTATCGAATTTCACGCTTGAACTTATGGTACTTTAAAAGAAGGAGTTAATTTGAAGCGACCTATTATTAAATAATTTTCTCACGAATCTCGTATGTTGTTAAAATACTATAGAATTACATTATCATGTTGTGTTAAATTGATTTCAGTACATTAAGCTGAGATGTAAATAAAATAAATGTCCAAAACTTCTTGATTGTTATTGCTAGTTTACGATGCGATGGGAAATAAAAATAAACTTAACCAACAAATGATTATCTATTAAGGCTGCAGAAATGCATAGGAATGACATTAAATTCCAAACTTCGGTAGTAGATTCTGGACTATAGATAAGTGTCTATTAACAGACTATGAATAAAAATATATGGTTTTGAAAGAATAAAAACAAACTTGTGATAACTTTTACATTTCAAGTCGACATGTGTCGAATTTAACGAGCTGAGGCCTTAATTTGAGTTCCAATTGCTACTCAGATACCAGTTGTAAGTTTGTAAACGGTTATTTTTTTAGAAAACTTATAGTTTTAATAATTTCCTGACTTATTTTTAAAATTAAGATTTTTTATCGATACACATCGGCACATCCCTAGCCCATATCTTATCGCAAACAGTGTTGTATTTCACAAGAGCCTTTGTAATCGACGGTGACTTCTGTAAACAATTTGCCGGCACTTTTTTCTCTTATCAGCTACTTTTTCTTGTTATCATTACCTCCTTAAACGCAGCCTCTAGGAAGACTGTTAATAGTTAAATTAATGTTTTGAATATCGTTTGTGATGACTTCCTAACAATTCAGCCTATCGCAGTCCTCTACTAGACATAGGCCTCTCCCAGGCTGGGCCACAACACCTTGTCCTTGGCATTCCGTATTCAGTCTGTCCCAGCCATCTTTTTAAGGTAGTCGTCCATCTAAGCATACGTTAGGCGATTCATACGCTAGATGAGCCTCTACGACTGATGATATTTAGTGTGTTATGTTCAGACCAACCGAGTTGAATTGCTGATCTTTTCGCCGCTACATACATACACGAGCTTATTCCCTCGTAGCCATTGTAGTGCTCTTAACGACACGAGTGAATAATATGGTGTCCTAAAAACAACAAGTGATAACTGTATATACAGGGTGTTAAAGTAACTGCGTGCCGTAGCTTAAGGGTAGGTTCAGTATCGATAAAGGAATGCAGGAAAAAAAAATAAAAAAACGAAAAAACGAAAACCCCCCTTCGTACTTTAACGGGCTTTTGTAACAACTGATTAAACACAGGGTTTATAATAAATGAAATTCAAACAACCTTAGCAACTTATTTTAGTTAGTTATTCATGGAAATCACAGCTACTTATTTGAACTAAAATCCGTTATAATTAAGTCACATGAAAAGCAAACTAACAATCAATAATTACTAGTTAAACATAAATATTGAACTACCATCATTATAATAGGTCAAATATAAATCAAGGGATTAGGTATACTTATCGGGTTTTAATTGTCAGCACAAACAGCGATACAAAGTAAAATTAAATAGTAATTTGACAGAGGTTCGCCCTGGTCAGTTGTCCTTGTGAAAAGAGAGCGAGAATGAGACGTGCAAGCTTATTTATGCACCGTTTCCCGTCATGGCGTCTTGAAGTGCGTGGAGGGGCTTGACAGGGGTGAGGGCACGCCGACAGTGTTGCCAGCATCTTAACAGGTCAGCATAGATGTAACAAAATAATAATAATTCTAAAAGATTCTTATTTTAAGTTAGTAGGTACACACGGCTACACATCAAGCTATACATTTTCAGTATAAGCTGGCCTCTCATTGTACGAAAATCCTATTCAATGCGAGATCAGCCTAAACTGGATATGTATAGCTTGATGTGTAGCCGTGTGTACTAAATTAGATTGATCTTGCAATTTTTTTTGTATTTTCGTTTTTATTTTTTTATTTTTCCTGGGTTCCTTTATTGATACTGAACTGACCCTTAATCTATGGCACGCAGTTACTTTAACACCCTGTATATAATATATCTAAGACCTAAAATAAGGGTTATTTTCAAGTGGGCGGGCAGTATTGACCTTAGTGTCTGGACTGATAATACAAACTGCAATCACTTCTGCTACTGATAACAGTAATAAAGCAGGGATGAGGTTGCAAGGGCAGCTATTTTTGTTTATGCAAAAAGCCGCATCGCATTTGTTTCATTATTTTCTTAACCAACTGCAGCTGGGTTTAGTTCTCTTCACTCGCAAGAAGTCCACACTGTATGTTGATAATAAGTCATCTCAGTTCATTTTTTAGGGTTCCGTAACCAACGGGTAAAACGGGAACCCTATTACTAAGGCTCCGCCGTCTTTCTGTCTCTCTGTCCGTCCGTCACCAGGCTGTATCTCATGAACCGTGATAGTTAGACAGTTCAAATTTTCACAGATGATGTATTTCAGTTGCCGCCATAACAACAAATACTAAAAAACAGAATAAATTATATTAATAATATTTTTTTTTGCTCGTTTTTGGTTGATTTGATTGATAACGGCAACAGGTAGACGCTTGAAATTTTCACAGAATCTTTAGTTATATATTCACTTTAAAAATAAATAATTAAATTAAAATAAAACAAATATTTAAGGGGGGCATCCCATACAAGAAACGTGATTTTTTTGCCGTTTTTATAGATAATGGTACGGAACCCTTGTGCCGTGCGCGAGTCCGACTCGCACTTAACCGGTTTTTTTTAATGATTCTAAAGTCCTCCTGAAAAGATTTTGTGCTAACTTTTCTTTCGAGTTTCGACTATTGAAGTATCTTCAACAAGGAAGTATCTCCTATTACCATTATCCTCCAACCAACCGTTTAGTTACATGTAAACAGAACCAACCATCCGTATGTCTTCCACGACACGACTCGAGATCACGGCGAGCATTCGTGCGAGATCAGCATCTGTCGCGCGCCAAATACAGCCAGAACTGCGCACGCGCATACCATCAACTGGAAGGTTTTAGATGAATGAATGTTGTAGACGTTGGATTATGGTGACTCTAAGGTATTGATGGGTGATTGGATGTTGAAAAGTTAAAAATATTGGATTTAAAGTTATAGAAAAACCTGTTAGATAGATCTATAGCGGTGAACTCGACATTAGCAATGCCGATATACTCGTATAATAGTGATGAGTTTTAGAAATGGGTGTCTGAACTTGATATTATAATTAAAATACTCATAAAAAGATTTAGGTCATTTTATGTTTAGTAACTATCTGATTTTGTTCCAATGGAGCAACATTTGGAAAGCCTGTAACAGAAATTTCACAGGACGTCTTACTTAAGAAATAAAATGTACCACTTTATAGGTTGTTAAACACCCGAAACAAGTCGCGTTGTGATAGTAGACTGTCTGCGGTGTATTAATCCCACACGTGGGCATAGTGTGGGCGACGGAACCACGGTCGTGCGTAGGCAACCGGCAACCGACGCCGCAACGCGTTGATTTGTCAATAATAATCAACTTATTGATTCAACATAATTTCACTGAGTTTATTATGTCGTGATGGTTTGTTTCGTAATGGGATTATATGGGAGTAGGTGCTCTAAGTGATGAAAATAATGAGGAATGGTAGGTTATAGGTAAAGGCAGATATTATTGTACTAAAAGAGCGAATAGGGGCTGATTTGAGTGCGCAATTTGCTCTTTGATGTTCGTTCATAGGCACGTAAAAAAGGAAATTGTATCTAAGCTTAAGTAAGTTACATAAGCGGGGCATAAAGAGGCTTAGGAAGCCAGCATCCAGTAATGGGTGATAAAGGCTGTTAGGTTTCATATAATTATATTAATCAGGCTGGCTGCAGGGTCCTTTGATGACCAAGTAAATGACAATGTAAGGCAGAGGGAGGATAAAGAAAACTCCTCTAGTTTCACAGCGAATGCAATCTTTTAGTTCAAACCCAAACACGTAATAAATCAAGTTCGAGTCTAATGAATAAAAGATAAATGATTGAATAATAAACCGTTGATTCTCGGATATTATCCGCCACTTCCTAAACAGCCACTATTTCCAAATTAGCTCGGACAAGCTGTGTGCTAAGCTATGTTTATTCACCCACGCTAAAACGTAAAGGTGACACTATACTACCAGATGATAATAGTCGCTTTGCTAATCTCGCGTAGCTATTAAGACGGAGATATATGCCAGTGACCTTGAGAGGTTAGCTTGCGTGTTCTGTACTGAGCTCACGCAATGCGTCGTACGTTCAGCCAGTAATAGGACTCGCCCATCAAGGAGCGCTGTCCCCAATTTGACGCATTATTAATTTATTATACACAAAACAAAAGTTATTTTAGTAAAACGCGTATACTAAAAGATTAATAATAAAATTATCTTTAAATTGGTGAAGACTTCAGAAAAATACGCTTGGTAGATTTGGCGCCATTCTCAGTTTTTTATCCGCGTTAGACATAACTTTACAAATTAATTTCACTAGGTAATATAAACATAATCTAAAATATTCACATATATTAAGTCATTGAGAAAATGCTCTAATTTAACATATATTTTTTTCAAAACATGAACACTACTCGTTTAGACGTGATCTTCAGTATAAAATCATTAAAAGTTGGTTATCGTCGCCTTAAAGGCCTCATTATAGTCATCATAGACACTGTGACAGCGAGGTACTCGTGTCACGAAGAAAAAATGCTGCTAATGTTCACTCATAGCTGTGAAATTGAATTGACGATTGCTGTGAAATCATCGGTGTGCGACTGCTGTCAGAATTCATAGGTGTGATTACTTTATTAGTCACAGTTTACCCATGAGTTGTCTAGTTTTCAATAGCTGATTCATTTTTATGAGTCTTTATGAAGAACGTGATTTTCCTCCTTTTCATTTAATTCCAAATCGAAGTAGCCCTCTCAGTTTATCTGTGTTTCTTAGTAATAGTCAGCTCACGCTGGCATCTGAACTGCGTTCAAGAGCTTTCAGTGTCAATATTCCACAAAAATTATGACACTGACAGCTCTTGAACGCGGTTTAGATGTGCTGATCGCGTTCATTTACATTGGTGAAATGCGCCCTTAGAGGTCAATTGAAGATTTGAAGATTCAGTCATCTTCTTTTATGCCTTACCTGTACCTAATTGGTATAGCTTAGGTTAGTTTCACTATCTTCTCTAGGTTAGCTTCACTATCGCTTCCAGTAGACGACTACCCGCATTCTTATATTTGTCTAGCAGCGAATAAATGCGTGGGTTTATTTCGTAAATGAGCCACATCCGGCACAACTAGCTCTGTGTTTTCTAACGCGTACGAATCTGGCCAAGACTTGTGAATTTAGTGGAATTGGGAAGCTGTGGCAGGCCTGTTGGCACGCGTACTCGTTTAGATGATAATAGAGATAACGAGATGTAAAAGGTGATTGTGGTTTACACGATGTTTTGTGTCTGTGAGTTATGGCGTGTTTATTGTATAGCTATGGTCAATTGGTTGATCGGGAATCTTGATAGCTACGATTCTGGAGATAGAATGGTTTGTCAAAAAGCTTTTTTTTTATGAAATTTGAAAAGCTGCAGCCTTATAATTAACATGTTCATTTCCTTTTCATATCAATAAAATAAAAGGCCAGCAGAACTAAATAGTTTAAGATCACATGGTCTAAACTGTTTGCTATTTGTGATTAAATATTTGTGCAAAAAATACTAGAACCATAACAGGAAACCAATTTAATCCAATGTAATTATCTAACTCTCCCAAATACAAAAGTGGGTAAGATAAACGATGTTGATTTCCGTATACTTAAACTTATTAAGGAATTGGCCGAGATGAAAGAACTTGATGGACTTCAAAGGGGGGGGCGGGGCGAGTGCTTCCGTCAGCGCACGCGCAATCCGACACTGTTTCCGCTTCATCGTTATCCGCGAACGGATTTGAGAGCCGTGGGCATTTCATGCCCATTTTCCTTTTGGAATTTGAGCGGAACTGGCGTGACAGTTTTAGTATTAAGAATTGTTGGCCCGAGTTTTCTTGTCAAAGTATCTTTACATTTCCACATTTTCATAAAATTGTGACTTAATGTTTGTCTTATAACATTATTCTTGTTAATAAAGTTGAAAATAAGAAATTACTTTTTGATGAACTGTACGATTCGTTCCTATGATATAGTTTTACAAGTTTAAATTTGAGAAAATGTGGTGAATGTGAATGAAAATATCACGGGATAATAATAATATATAATTATTCAAGGTGGCTAGAATATTTTTAGCAATAGTCACACTTCCTATGGCTATACATAAATATGATGACGCAGCAAGTGGCGCCGTCTAGTTTTATCACGAAGTTACTGGAATCACCGAAAAGGTCGGATAAGAGTGACACTGGCTGCTGACAGTCACTCTAGCAGAGCGTCGCATCCTCAGAATAAGGTCGCATCGATGGTTGCGTGGCGGCTCTCTTCTGATAACAGAAGATGATGTCAGGGGAGACGCTGTCGTACCACGTCCACGACGAACTGCTATGTTCCGGCACAATCCTGATGATATTGAAGCAGCTGAACCACTAATACGATGACCACTTCTGGTAAAGGCTATCCTGTGCTGTTACATAAATGGCTAAGGCTACAGTAGCGAAGGTCTCTCTTCCAAATTCTATTTAATACAACAACGTACTCAAGCACTGCGACTAACTTTAAAGTCTTGCTTAGATCATGTCAAGAAATAATAGTTACAAGTTTACAACAGTTTTTAACTATGATGGTAGATAAAAATAACAACCTAATGAAATAAAACGTCAAAATATTCATTCTTCAAGTGTTAAAATGACATCA
Source organism: Tiliacea aurago (assembly GCA_948098905.1). NCBI lineage: Eukaryota > Metazoa > Arthropoda > Insecta > Lepidoptera > Noctuidae > Tiliacea > Tiliacea aurago. The sequence goes on from OX402585.1 coordinate 25,597,696, forward strand.
TTGGAAACAGGTTTCATATACAAATAGAGGCTCGTTTGGCAAAACTAGTTTTTAATGTATCTACAGTTACAAGCGTATGTCGTACCTATATATTATGTATGTATGTATGTCCTCGTGGGAATTGAAGGTGATTCTGAATGTCAATCGAAAATATTTGACATTTATCGCGTAATTTTGAAGGTAGTTGCGCTTTTGTAGGTACCTACTTGAGGAGATTAAAGTAAGGGTAGAGTTTTTGTTGGGTTTGTCTATGTAGATACATGTATAGGCACTTGAATTGTGTCTGACAAATCTTCTTTAATCTTCTTTATTACATAAGAAAATGGTTACAAATTTTGTGAAGTCCCTGACACTTGTGCTAGTTGGTTAACCTGTGTTACAAGAGCCAGTGCCCCCTCCCGGAGGAAATACTATTGAATACTTATGCAATAAGTTTAACAAATGAGAAATAAAAAAGACTACAAGTAATACAAATTAAAAAAATAAACATGGTTAGAAAAAGCCTGTAATGGTGATTGTGTGTATGGGTGTAGTGTGTGTGTGTGTATGTGTTTGTGTGTGGGGGTGAGTTTGTGTGTGTATGTGTGTGTGTAAATTGAATTGAGTGTTCAGGAATGGATGATTGGGATCGCGAATAAGTGGTGAAGTTGTGAAGTTGAGTGACTCTCATACGGTAGAATTGTAGTTACGAAAGAGTAATAAGGATTTTTTCTGTTTCTTCGTAATTTAGGGACAGTAGCCATGGCTTAAGGCTCTGCTTGACGTTATGGAGGGTAAATTTATAAATTGATAGGTTCTTATTTATTTTATTGTACATTTGGGAGCTTTGTGCACGATAGTGTCGTCGGGCCACCGCAGACCGACACTGAACGGATTCACAGATAGGAAAGCCAATCCGCCGATTGGATAGATTTATATCTAGCGGCATCGTGGAATGTCGATGCAAGACAGTGCGGAGGACATGGAGTTTTCTCACCGTGGCTTCGGAGTACAAATGGGGTATACAGATGATGATACCATCGTTTTTGTTAATTTCTTTGGTAGGGTCTAGTTAGAGACAAAAACTGTTGATGCAATAAAACTTATGCTGTTTTTCATGATCATGTAGTTTGTGATGTCATCTAACCAATTATTAAAATTCCTTAATCCTTTTTATATTACATTCAAGAATTTGAACAAGGGCTGTCGTTGTTTAGACTTTATTTATGACGAATATCAAAACATTCAACGCTATTTGCGTCTTCATTGCAAGTGACATGGATTCATCCATAGCTAGCTACTCTCATTTTAAAAGCCCCTAAAACGTCTATGTTAAACCACAGTGCCCCAATTCCTGACATGTTGACGTTAACTTTGATGGACCAAACCACATTTTCACCACACCACAGTGAGTGCAATGGAACACCATTGCACTGACTGTTGCCAACCACAACTGGAGCATGAAATAATTTGTAGACAAAATTGATATGTGTGTTGTCAGTGTTGTATTCATGTTTGTGTTTCGGTTCACTCGTGCAAAGCGATGGCGGAGTAGATCGGACGGTTAAGATGGATGCGTAGTTCATACAAACGTAATACCAAGATAATTTGTAAATCAAACATATTCTTAAGGTAGTGTGTCTTTATTCTGATTGGAATACAGAATATCTAGGTTCCTATGGATGGAGGGTGGTAGGAACCTTATTTGGGAAACTTATTTTTCTCATAACTCTTGTATAAATAAACAAGAGTTTTTATGTGAAAAATAAGTTTTCTATAAACAATTTAAATTCCTCATATCTCGTCTTTTTATCATTGTCCTTTCAAAATATATATTTGGGAACATAGATATTCTGTAATACAATCGAAATAAATACTAGTGTGTATTTATTTCGATTGGATTACATTATGAATATGTTTGTTTTACAAATTATTTTGGTATTACGTTTGTGTGAACTACGCATGCTACGCCGGCCCCGTAAGCACAGATTTAACACTGGATGGGTGACATGGCGGCAGGTCACGGGAACAATCTGCGAGTCCCGCATTACCCTTAAACTTAAGGGGAAGATATATAAAACAATGGTTAGACCTGCTATCTTGTATGGATCAGAATGTTGGGCCACAAAAGGGATGAATTAAAGGCAACAGCTGAGATGAGAATACTAAAAGGGATGTATGGAGTGACATGAATGAATAGGATAAGAATTAAATGAGTACATAAGAGAAAGTCTGAAAGTGGCTTCGGTGACTGAAAAGTTGTGCGGAAATCAGCTGTCATGGTATGGGCATGTGATGCGGAGGAATGAGGAAAATGTCGTGAGGAAAGTTTTGAGTATGAATGTGAATGGCTATAAAAGTAGGGGAAGTTCAAAGAAACGATGGCTGGACTGTTTTTTTATTTATTTTTTTATTTAGGATGGGTTTGCTCTTGACCTTAGTCCAGGGCAGAGGTGACAGAGACAAAGTCGACGATGGAGTGAGCTTACCCAGAAGATGCCTGTTTACTCTAACTTTGAAGAGATTAGGGTTGTATGCGTTCGGAAACACAGACGCAGGTAGAGTTCACGCTTTTGTTGTGCGCATTATAAAAGTCATTTGAAAACGCTTAGTGCGAATTGGTGGAATAGCAACAAGGGATGGTAACCTGCAGTGCGTCTAGATGTCCGATAATATAAGGGGGCCGGTGGAATGAGGTCGTGGAGTTCTTGGGCACACTCACCGAAGTACAATCTGTAGAAGACCGACAAGCAGGCAACCTAGCGGCGATAGGCCAAGCTGTGACGATTGGCATCCACCAGTGAAAGATCCACTGTGTGAAAGGGGGTGATTACCGAGATGACGTCTAATAGAGAAGTAGGAAGAAAGGGACATGTTGCGTTAACCACAAAAAATTGGGATATGGGAGGAGAATGATGATGATGATGATCATGATGATGATGCTGATGATGATGATCATGATGATGGTGATGTTTATGATGATGATGATGATGATGATGATTATGTTCATGATGATAATGGTGGTGTTCATGTTTGTGTTGTTATACAAACAGACAATGTACGTTCTATATTGTAAATAACGTTGTATGATTTTAAATTCCATTCGATTCTTACGTAGCCGAAACCAAAATAGGTATGATGGTAGGTACATAGTGATGTACCATCATATCTATTTTGGTTTTGCTGCAACATTTTGGTACCTACCTATACATTTTCTAGACATAGGTACAGTAAAGCAGGCCGCACGTCAGTGGTAACATAACCAGTATAAGCTGGCCTCTTAGTCTATTGAACTTCAACGCTAGGCCTGCTCAAAGGTCAAAATGTTACAATCCACACGCGGTCGACTGTACAATAGGTACCTACTAGCGTGTTCGTGGGTGTTCTGTAACTGTAAAACAAGGTAGCACCTTCAATCCCCACCTCGTACAGATTATCAATGTTGGTATGAGAATCAAAAGATTTAAACCAGAAGCTGATTTCTTAAATTGGTCAACTTCAATTTAGATTGTAGCAATCGTAGATAAGCAACATAGCTTTAAGTTTGAACCCACGCGAGTTTCTGCATTCATTTTGGATATATTTCTATTAAGTACGGATTGGTATAAATAGCATCACGCCTTAACCCCGAAGGGTTAGGCAGAGATGTACATAAAGTACACCCACATTTCGCTAGTTATGTTTAAGTCTCATGTAATAGGGGGCGAGCCTATTGCCATCAACCACGTACAAATCCAGACTACGGTCAGACTGAGAAATTCCAGATGGATAACCCAATAACACTTTGCCCGACCCGGTAATCGAACCCAGGACCAGCAGTAGCACTTGTGACCACTAACTCTGGAGCAACGTGGCAGTTTGGTATAAATATTGGTTTTATTTAAAATAGCTGCTAGATAAACAATTTGATCGATGGTGATAGGTCTCAATCACTAAACAAATAAACAATTAGTTAAGTGGTAATTACTCTTACAAAACCCATTATAGGAAGTCGTGGAACTTCACAAGTTAAGATTAACGACTAGACAATCAATTTCTCTTTTGTAATCCCACTAAACAATTAAACAACTAATTTCTCTTTAAATGCCAACATCAAAAACATAGCTTCTTCCTCTGTTCAAACAATATCGATTATCGATACGTTTACCGACCGCCGATCGTAAACACCAGACATTCATCTACCGTGTACTCGCTGTACTTGAACAAAAGGCATCGCATCGAGTGGCATTGTGCCGAGTACTGGATGCATCGATTGTAAGTGCATTAGTATCGAGAACATCGGCCAACATTAACGCATTGCGCGTTGATAAAGTATAAATCAATCGGTGGTGTAGGGCGACCATGAAAATAGCAGGATAGTTCAAATGTGGTTAAATTGAGTAAAAAACGAACATTACTTTAAGTAAATTATTTCATCACACGAAATTAAATAGTGTGTGAAGGAAATAACGTCAAACTGCGCTGAAACAATTTGCAATTTTGTGTGTGGTATTTTGGTCTTATTTGGCAAAAAGCAACTGTTGGAATTGAACTTTGAACTATTGACTCATCACTGCAGTCACAGAATTATGCATCACATTTAAATCCCAACTTTTACATTTAAATTCAAATGCAAACCCATCTGAATGTAATTCAACTTTCCTACCAGAACCTCTGATCATCATTTAATGCAAATTGATCATGTTGATCGTACAAAGCACCTAATATCCCGCTACTTAGCAGTCACTCTAGCTGCGCCCGCGCCGATGCGCCGGGGTCGTCTGATGCTCCTCCAGAAGCGCCTTTTATTTCGAATGCATGCGCAAAGGCAGTGCATCGACCGCGTGCACGTGGTACAACTCTGACTTTACTTATTAATTTGTTTAATGGTTTCGTAAACGACATGTTTACGGTTTTAATTATTTGTAATTGCTGGGTTTTCAAAATAGCTTCTCATCTTAAATATATTTTCTTTTCCTTTTTTTAAGCGAATATTAAAAGTTGACTGCGTCGTTCGTTTAGTGATCACAAGCACTACTACTGATCATTTGGTCCTGGGTTTGATTCCCATGTCGGGCAATATTTTCCATCAGTAGTTTCTCAGTAGCAGTCCTATTACATGGGACTTAAACATAACTACTGCTTAACTTAAAGTATCGGTGAATACAAGCTTGATGTTATAAATGTTAATGTAATCAGATATTTTCCGTATAACGTTAGGTATAAAGATCAATGTTATAAATAGTGATGGACAGGTATCCTCGCCCGCATGCGCAACAATGATCCATTTCCCTCACTTGACCCTTTCAATTTGCGTTCAATAACAAGCATCTGTATTGTAAGATAAAAAAACATCACTAAGGGGGATGCGCTAAGGTGGCCCGAAATTACAAAAAACGTATGAAAATTTGAATTTCGCGGGCTACCATAGCGCATCCCCCTTAGTGAAAAAGTGTCAAGGTTCCATTTACTGTTTGTGAAGTCGTGTACATAATTGTTTGATTTTTGTGACAAGCCTGCCACTTTATCCCCAAACTGTAAACTAGAATCTACAGAGCTTCTCAAAATAATGTACAGATTCTAGATGCAGGGGAATACCGAGACAATGAAGCTCGACGAGTCTTAGGAAAATGATTCTCAACTGTCATGAAAGCTGCAAGAGATTAATATAAAAAGTATACAGGAGTGCGAAATTACCATGGCGTTCATATTTTTTTTAGTTGATATGCGTGAAAATAGAAACATCAACGAAAGTAGCCATTACTTTTTAAAGGACGTAATGAGTGACCATCAATCTGGTCCCAATTGAGGACGTTCCGAATTGGATGAATTGCGGTGGACCACTGTCCACTTGTCACTAATTGGACCCTAAACAATGTAAACGCTCTCGGTTATTGGTTGATAGATTGGTACCTTGGTACTTTTAGTGTACTTGAGCCAGTAACGTTTTGTTTACTATTGATTTATTTATTACGAGGGTCGAGCCGGATGGGTCTGTCAAAATAATATTTTGGGATGGTTTCTGTTTGATTGACTGTAGTTTGAGTTTGTTGCTAATGATTTGGTGTTTAAAAGGAATTGTCTACTAAGTGCACATGTTTATTTTCTTACAATTCCTTAAGTCCTCTTAATAATAATTAGTAACGTTACTTTAAAGTTTTCCTGCTATAAAATCCACTAAATATAATGGCTTTTCAAAATTAAATTATTCATAATAGAATCTTATGAGAATAGTACAGTTAGATACCACTTAACTGACACGCGGAAATAGTTGCATACTTCTGATAGTCAACAAAAACACGTTTTTTTCCCAAAACTTGCACAACAATCAAACTGCTTATCCCGAGATTAGCATAGGAACCACAAAAACCAGTACCATTCACACTTGACAGAGCGATGGCTTACAACCGAAGACCAGTAACCATTCCCACCTGCGTTCGATTACTGGACAAATATTTGTCAAATGATTGGAACACACTGAATTTACTTGAGCGTGCGTTTGCGCCCTCTTGACATCGTATTCATGGGCGCATTGGGCACATGATTGTGTGGTATTGGCTTATTGGCACAACGGCCATTACGACTGGTAATGTGGTTTCGATGTGATTATAGTTTACTATTGTGAGGAAGCTCCGATGATAAGTTGAGATGTGTGTTGAGCGTGTTGATTTTTCTGTTAGCTACGCCTACGCATCTATATGTCGTCCACATAGGCTCATTGTGATGGGAATTTGGTGCTAACCGCTCGCTATGTCTCTCATGTTTTAATGAAGGATGAGGTCATGAATGCAAATAATAATAAAAAAAACAAGTTTTCAAGATAACCACAACTTGTCTTAAAGTTCAAACCATACACAGTAGTTAATTGCACTTTAATCATACCAAAACGTGGCTTACCATTACCCAGTAGATAATAATTATAATTATCCGTACTGTAATTACTTGAACACATTTACACCTATTGTAACAAGCAGCTGCCTCTTCCACCGTGTAATTAATATCGAATATTAATCAGTACTATTCTCTGGGTTATTATTTCTTCCTTGGTTTAAATGGCGGCTGTTACAATGTGTAATTAGAAGGGCTTACGGCTCACCCCTCGTCGAATGTAAATTTATTATAGACATGATATTTGATTTATTTTATTGGGGTTTGGTGAAAGGGAACTCTTTACGCATAGAAGAGAGAACATTATTAATGTTAGATTTAAGACAGGTGGCATTTGCTATACTAACTACTGGGTTTTCCGCCTGTCTGAATTTGAGTCACTTTGTACAATGCGAAATTACGTAAAATATTTCATTACATTCATGAGCTTACCTACTATATCATAAATTGCGGAAATTGCTCGATTGGTGAATCAAGGAATATGTTAGGTATGATGAGGAGTTCTTTACAAGTTTTTAACCAATATAGCCTATGCCCTAGGCATGAGCTTGGACTATCTGACTAACAGACTGACCTTAACAATATTCAAAAGTACCTGTAAATGGTTTATCAAATGCTTTGAGTTTTTCTAGCATCCACGATCGATTAACTTGTACTTTTAAAGCATGGAATTTTATGATGTCCTCAATCAAGGCGGTGCTCTATTAAGCACAGATACAAAACGTAAAAGCGATATAAATGACATTTATTACACATCCATACCTACCTTTATCGAGTGGTGCTCTACCGTGTCGTCACGACATGCAAGCTTTTATAAAAGTGCATTTTACTGCCTTTAGTTTTATTGTAGTCTGATTACCATGTTTTATTTGAAGTTTATTGATTTACCTGGAGGTAATCAAATTTTTACTACTTTTGAGGGTCATATTTTATTCGATTTTGAACTGTTGTCTATGGAAAATCAGTTGGGAGCTATTGATTCATGCAAAAAAATGCATTTGATGAGGTATGCTAAAAAATATTAATTCTACATAGGTACTAAATCATTTTGATTTTCATGAACGTTTGCAGCATAATTTCTTTATAATTGATGACAATATGGAAAAAATTACGTTCAATAAAATAAATGCAGTCATTTGTTAAATAAAGTAGGGTGTCCATTATTGATGTTCCTACACTTCAGGCATTTGTTCATTGGACCGAATCATTGCCGGGTTGCTTTGTTTCCTACGATTTCATGCTCCGGTGGAATTATGAATTGGGGGACTACCTTTATTGTTATTGCAACGTAATTTTAAGGTTATAAAAATGTTTTTTGATACACCCGTGTGTCATTGTAATTTATTCAGGAGAATAGTTCCCCTTTTCACGGTCGTGGCCACGATGAGGGTTCGCAGCCTTTTTAACATAGGTATGTTCGCTTTTATAGAAATGGAAGGAGAATAATTTACAATTTTCATATGACATGTCTGGAAGACATTGTTTAGGGTGAGTAGAGCGTGTTAAGAGCCTATTATGTTCTATAAAACAGTGTTTTGTTTTACTTCCTGTTAAAATTGAAAATGTTCGAACACGTCAAATAGAATAAAATAGAATTTTCTTTGTTCGAGTAATCAAGACTCAAAAGATTTATTAGTAAAACTTACGACTATGTTAGTAAGCAGAGACACAAAACAATACAAGAAATAATGATTGGCCACCGATGCGACATCCCATGAGTGACGGCACAACAGTGACCCACGTAAACACAGTCCAGGCGACTCGCAACCATGCTTAAGACACTGTTGGAGCTGCCCCGCACCCTGCGCACCAGGGAAGCGCACCTTTTACGCATTGTTGCATAAAATTAATCTACTTGCGCATCTGCAAACATCCCTGACGCACTACAGAAACGGGGCAACCCCACCAGTATCCTAAACGCTTCGTTGGAGAGCGCTGTACGATCTTTGCGTATATCTAGCCCACAGGCTGCACGTGTATAAAACAGTACAGTAGGCTTGAAAGAGCGTGATTTTAACAGGAAGTGAGCATCGTGCAAACCTGCGAGCCAGCATGTTCGCTTTACCCGACAACGCCCTCCGCTCCCGTTCAATGTCATCATCGTCTTTGAGGTTGGGAGTCAATATATGACCAGGATATTTAAACCTGTAGACTCTCTGCAAATAATCTTTAAAACAAAATACGGATAAATTCATACTGGGATTCCATTATCATTTCACTCCATAATAGAATAAAGTTTTTTTGATTAATTGCCACACATCACAAAATCAATTGACTGTACAAACAAGGCATGACAAGCACTAACCGCAATGACCTCAAATATCCACAAAAAAGGCCACAATATTATTAAGACATCAATCACTTAACAAAAAATATCCCATCGATAAAAAATATCAGAACTTCCGTTAAGCATCGTTTTCGTGAAATCAGATAAAATGGTCAAGTATGGCCAACTACCAATCACATTAGAGTCCATATCTGTCATACAGTTAATTACGAGAGCCATAACAGTTATGAAATTGACGTTGTAATGTTTAACGTCTTCATCCAAGCATCATTCAAACAAAAAATGACGTCATTAATCTTTACTCTCTGTCATTTTTAACTTGCGTATAATTTCTCTGAGAGAAGCCTTAATTTTGGCTTTGGGATATCATCACGACGTATATGGAGGGCCATTACGAGTATCGGCAACGATAACAATCAAGACTGAAGCCTTTGGGTGGTGTTTAAGTTGTAAAAACAAATACGGGGCGGGGGTAGCGGGGCTTGTGTGTTTTAACCGTTATTTATATCTTCATTTTTATGGCAAATGGTAAGTGTGTTTCTTCCTGGTAGTAGGTGGTCTTTGCCATTTTTCTTGTAATCGTTTTTATTCGAATTTTTAAAGCAGTTTGTTTATTTAAGTAAACTTTTGATGTCCAAATCATTCTTAATTTCTTCATCTGCTGTTTTTTAATCATTTACACAGATTCAATAAATTGCAACTAAGTAATTGAATGAGTTAATATTTCAAAATAATTACTGAACCAAGGTGCAGTTTTAATAAACAATTTGACAACAGTTTAATTTTAACTCATTATTGATTAAAAATGGAAATGTTCCTAACAACATTACATAAATCTGACAGATTTAAATTAAAAATTCTTGACCGCTGACTCATTCGATAAATTACGTGTTCTAAAACAAATGTCCGTCGAATTAGTAAGTGTTGGGCCATTACAGAGCCCATTAGACTGGTCCGTGTGTAAGTACACTAATAAAATATAAAAAAGGTTAAATATGCAGTAGCTACTAACTAGACAGACATTTGTCCACAGATGAGTTAATAAAGAAAAAAATACGTTTATTTGGCCACAGAACACGGAACACAAAATACGAATATTTAAACGACAAAATATAATTAACTATATATGTATAAATAACCCTTCCTTAGGAGTCGGGTAAAAAACCCTAATATATTAATATTAGTTCAAAAGACTGATGAGTTAAGTTTTTCAAAGCTTCCTCTCTCCTAATATTTTGCTATGCATTGTGGAATGCAAATAAAGTATTGAGTACAAATAAAAAAGAATCCGGAATCCGATAGAAGTTGAATGACAATGAGAACGGATCGGGAACAGTACCCTAATTGCGTAACACAGTTTGAATTGGAATCGGAATGATTTTGAAGTATATTGCTAATCCATTGCTTCTTAAGTTAGAAAATTCTGTCTGCTTAACAACTTTAATAACGCAATGAATGTTGTTGAACTGTCAAATTGAAACCGATTCATACTGATAGTGTGTTACGCAATTAGCCTGCAGGTCTTTCAGCTATTGAAATATGTGGATAAATAATGGGAATTTATCGTGGAGACAGATCAAATCTTTGACTGAATAGAATAAAAAGTCACCAAAAAATTTTGTAAGTGTTTTACAAAATAAGTAATTAGAGATTGCTTAAAATTTGGTGGACCAACTTCTAAACTCATGTTTTAATGTTTCACTTAAATAAGACCTGCGGGGCCGATTAAAAAGTATTTTATGGCCACCTCGAACAAAATTATTTAATTACACGCTTTACAAACCTAACATTATAACTCAAAAACACGTATAATCTTCAATCAATTAGCTTAATCGCCCAAAATTTCGACTTAATCTTTCCGTCAGTATAATTTTTGAGATTTATTTTCTTAAACCTTGCTGGCCGTGACTGTATCACTGCAATCAGTTTAAAAGCCTAACCCCGGCATGATTAGGCGCCGCCGGGGGACGTGGTTTAGGCGCGGCTGGGAGGGAGGGGGACTAGGTCATTAACTCATTAACGATAGTCGTCATTATACGGCTGTCACAGGTAACGATGATTTTGTCCTAATATTTTAAGCTGCGTTGTCACCCTAGTACTAAATGAGAAAAAATTCAATATAATTTTTTATGTCAATTTCTTGTTTACTCATAATGCTGGCTAAATAAAACTTTGATCAAGTATTTATACAAAAAAATAGATATATACAATATGTAACAAAAACCCTGTTGTTCCTTCTAGCTACGTTTTAGAATCGGTATACATACGTATTAAAGCAAGTCATTTATAAAAACTATTCAACAAAAATAATTCAAATATTTTTTTAATTATTATTATTTGTAATGTTTAACTGATTTCTGACCTCTTTCATTCTTTGATTTTGGCTTCTCGTCTAGCCAATACTTATTTTTTTAAATTATAATTCCACCAATGTTGTGCTTGTAGGTAAATGTATACGTCCCTAAAAAAACAACAGGGTTTTTGTAACATAATGTATATATAAAAAAAAAAACATAATTGTATTTGTCATTAAAACCCGTCTAAAGACGAAAATAAATTATCAATTTCACTTTCATAAAACATCGATCCAAGATACAATACAACTTCACACCCATTCCCAAAGATCGTTTGTTATCAGCAAACTTATCAGCAGTCACGCAATACATATAAGAGGAAGGAGGTCACAAGCCCGTCATTACTCGAACCTCCTTCGTTCGTAATTAAAAATGATGATAGCTTTCTGTTAAATATTAATTACTGGTGTCAAAATTAACTTTGGCTACAGTTTTGGATGGGTTTACAACAGGATGGTTACGTTGGGAATGCCCTTTTACTGTTTTCAATAAAAAACGATGAATTAAAAAAGGGATTTTGTATATCGATTTGCAATTAATATGAATCTGTATGGTAACTTTAAGTCAGTCGTGGTTCAGCCAGCCTAAGCAATTAACAAAATGTTTAACTGTAGTAATTATCTATTACTAAATTTTCAGAAATAATGTAAAAATCAACATAGAATACAAAAAAAAAATACTTTCGAAATAAGCCAATTGTAAACAAGGACCTATAGCAACGCATTCGTATAAAAACATCACGTTTCACAATACAAATATACCTAAATGTAAACCCATCCAGCCCACACTAAAGTTCAGTCCATAAAAATAATAATGTCAAGTCAGCCGGAAACATCATTTTTCTTCATTTATTTTTACGTAAAAAATGGAAACGCACTTTTCAACTAAGAATCCATTAATCAAGCATACCATTTTCGCCGTTACAAAATTGAATAAAAGATGGATGCACTGCGAGCCGAATTAAGTTATTACCTGATATTTCTTATTCCGCTGCATTGAATACTTCACTGCAATGGGCGCCATATTTGGCAGTTAATGGCAGTTGAATCGAAAACGCGGGAAAGTCGTTAAGTTGTAAAATATTTTTTGGAAAAAGAATTCCGTAACCGATTTTTTTTTATATTACGGCTGCGTGTTGTTTTTATTCGTTCTTAATTTGTCAATAATGCCATAAAAGTGATCCATTCAACTTTTGAAATGGCGAAGTTTTAATATTATTTTATTTATTTAAAAGACAACTTTGGTCCACAGTAGATGTTAATAGTACATAATACTATGTTAGTTCTGAAGTAAATATATAATAAATCAATAATAATAATGAGTAACTTACTGAATAACGTAAGTAAGTAGGTAACGTAAAAAAAAACTTTTTACAAAAAAAAATAGCCGTCTTTGTCTTTGGATCTGTATTTAGGTTTTATGCCACCGACTTCCGAAATTTAAAGTTATTTTTCACTTTGTAGTGTTTTTTTGGAAGTCGGTTATTTTTTTTTTGTAAAAAGTCTTTTATTTTTCATTTTTTTGTGCCGAAAAAGAATTTTCCAAATCGGTTCGTAAATGACGGGAGTTATGCGCGAACAAAAAACGCAATGCAGAGTAAACGAAAAGATCGTTAATGTAGACAATGTAGATACATTTTTAGATTTTCGTTGATTTTTCAAAAACTGCTTGTCCAATTTCGATAAATTTGTCATGGGACATGGACATGGTTTGAGAAGATTACCCTTTCCAACAAAAAAAGAATTTTTCAAATCGGTTGGCAAGCGACGGAGTTATGCGCGAAGAAAGATAAAAAGAAAAAAAATCAAACATCCGAATTGAGAACCTCCTCCTTTTTTTAAAGTCGGTTAAAAAGTAATTAAAATAACCAAAAACTTATTTTTATGTAAGCTTTATTAAAGATTACTTTCGTAATCCCAGAAATATATATTATGTCGCAACTTAATCCTCTTGCAATAAATAATTGTAGTAGGTACCAATTTCTATAAAATCATCAACATAATTTCTTAAAGACATAAATTACAAAAAGCACAAATAAGTTCCTGATATTAAATGTTAATACTGTAATACGTGTTCTCATAAAGATTCTGTAATAAATTATGAAAAGGTTGTGAAAGAGTTGCGATGGCCGATGTCCACGATTTCTTTCCAATGATTTATGTCTCAAAATATTAAACGTGAGATGAGATTTATGCTTATTTAATTGTACGTTAATTTATCTGAAGGTATTGTTCATGTTTTTCCGCTTCAGGGGATACCATGTTTAAATTCAATTTGTATTTCGCACTTCGTGTACCTAAAGCTTTTATGGTAATCGTAAAATCTCCATGTGCTTGGTTGACTCTTTTATAGAAGTTGACAGGACTAAACATATTTTTTTCTTTGTTTTTTTTTTTATTCAAGCGTATAATTTCTTCAATAGTTGCATCACGAGCATTCTTATGATTTACCCCTGTTTCAAGGATTGTCTTTAATACTCTTTTCCGATTAGCTCACTTTTTAGGGTTCCGTACCAAATTGGTAAAAAGGAACCCTTATGGTGAGACTAAGTCTGTCTGTCACACCTGGATATCTCAGGAACTACTAATGCTATCAACATGAAATTTAAAATAGTTTTAGATGACGTTTGCCCAACTATTTTGCATACAAGAAAGAAATAAAAAAAAAATATCTTTTTTGCAAAAGTTACTGAAAGGGGGTCTTAAAAATTTGAAGTGGGGCTACTAGGGCAAGTATCATGTAAGGTATCATATGAAATTGGTAATGATTTTTTTTTCTTTTTTTTTGGCAGCATTGTTTCCGACTTTTGACGAAAAATGTAAAAAAAAATACCGTTCTTCTAAGATTATCTAAGATTTTTATCTATGCAAACTTCGGAGATAAGGGGAGGCCCTTATCTCCGAAGTTTGCATAGATAAAAATCTGAAATTATTCTATGTGATAGAAGTGTATGTAATGATTACAGGAAAAATAAAACGATGTCTCTAAATAGCACAGTTTTTAAGAAATCATCAACATCATGTATACGTACGGAACCCTCGGTGCGCGAGTCCGACTCGCTCTTGACCGGTTTTTACTTTGGCACTGCTGGCTAATCTATAAACATCGACTTGACTTCTTGGCGGGAAAGTGAAGCGTCATGTTCAGCAGTTTGTTTAATTTTCCAAAATTTGTGTTTAGCCGAATATTAATGTGTAATAATGGTGGATTATTAACCATTAAGTGTCTGTGAACGTGCATTAGTGTAGGCAAATGAAACAAAACAGTGCAACTTCGATTCAAGTTCTCTCAAGAAGTCCGCGTGAGGTCTCAGTAAAGTGCCACATCTTTACTGAAACTCAAGGGGAGTGGGCGGGGATATCATCATCATGCATTTATAATTCATTTCATCAATACTATACAAGAACTAAAACGTGACATTGGCTAAATGCACCAACCGTGCGAAGCCAGAAGGAAAAAAAAAGAAAAAAAAAACATCGACTCTAATATTAAAAATACTAATAACAAACAATGTATTTGTTCACAGGAAACAACGAGGATCGTCAAGGTCGTCCCATCGACCAGAAGTCGAACCAATGGTTCGGAGCAACCCTCACCAGTACAGGCAGAAATGGTGCTATCATGGTGAGTCTTACTTTTCTGCTACACCGAATTTTGAAAGTGTTCCTCATTCTGGGAAACGATGATTTTTCTTACAAATTTTGATCAGAGTGTTTTATTAGACTGTCTCAATTTTCTATTTGAAATATACAGGGTCAAATTTAATTAGGTAGCGAAACTTTGCAGACGTGATCGATATCTAAACACGATAAAAAAAGATGTTTTTTTTGGGGGTCAATGATCACTGGTAGTGATGTTACTTGAGAAAATCATTTTTTTTTGGGTTATCGTGTTTAGTTATCGATACCTATACCCATCATGTCTGTGAAATTTACAAGAAAAAAAAAACTGATATTTCAAGTAACTACAGTCGTTGACCCCAAAAAAACAACAACGAAAACTTTTTTTAGGTGATTAAGAAAGTCAGTTTTTTTTATTTATCGTATTAAGATATCGATACCCATCACATCTGCGAAGTTTCGCTAGCTAATTTAATTTGACCCGGTATAGTTAATTTGATGGTTGAGAATCTTATCAGCCTTTCTAAATCTTCCTAAAACAGGAAACCAATTAATCTGATTGACGAAAATTACTGATTCTTTAAGAACTGAAATTCCTTAAAACAACACAGCACAAAATTTGTTTCAACACAAATCTTATTAAGTACAAATATTGTCTTTTATCATACAACGCATTTTGTGACCAAAAAAAAATTGCTCCTTTCCTCATTGCAAAATCCGTTTCGCCACAAATCTCTTCCACGCCATTTTCCTCGGTTAACTCCATGACCTCATACACGACTGACCTATAAAGCTGATGGCCTGATGGGATGTCTTGACAGGCGCACCCTTCCTGCTCCGCCCTGTCCTCAAGGTGTTCAGCCTTAATGTTGATCGCTCTATCTTTTGTTATCGAGTCTATGGTCGGGTACATACGTGACGTCACTGGCCTCGGTGTGATTATTGGTCATTGGGTTTGGATTTAATGTCGTGGTTAGTAATGATTCCTTGTCGCAGATTCTAACTATAAACGGGATTATATCGCAATAATAATCAGGAGCTGGCGGAACAGGCCATATAGATGCCTCAGTTGGTTTTCAACTGCAACTTTGACTTCCTGGATTGCAAACGTTTTTATAAACGAATATGTTATTTTTGCCGTAAGTAATCCGGTAGACCAAGAGTCATAAAATATCAATAAAAGCAAAAGAATACCTGCATACATACAGCTAGACATCCCATAAATCTCGAATAGCTCCTAAAACCTTTATTACTATTAAAACAATAGGTGCCGAGGAAACTCCATTAATCCCGGCCCCCTAAGGTTGACATTTAGCAAGTGGGTCAGTCCAAGGCCCCATGGCCCCCATGGCTATAGGGTTGAACGCCATTAGGGTACGGGGTCGTCTTTATGGCTTGTGGACTTATTGTGGTTATCTGAGGCGATATTGCGTTTCAGGGTTAGGTTAGATTATTGGGTTAGGGGAGATGTTTTAACCTCGCTCGAAGGATTTATTTTGCTTTAGGCTTAGTTATGATTGCAAAAATGGGTACCTCGAAAAGGACAGTAGAATTTGTGATAGAGAGTACTTCAAATCGAACTCGACCATAAGAGTAATCTGAATTGGCGTTTCAAGATAAAATGTAAGGTTTTTGGAACTCAATCAATCGGTAGCAACTTAGCAAGCGGCGTCATTTATAATGTCCGCCATATTAATTCAAATGGACTGCAACCGTTTACCGCACGCATGTTGCAAATAAATTGTATTACTCACGCACTTCGCACGAACTGCACCGCGGCTCGGTTTCAGAACTTTTTTTTTTTCAATTCCATATTTGAAATCAGTCAGGAGACGCCTTCGTCGAAGACCAGAGACTACATACTTTTTGTTCTCTACTTAAGGAGTTGGAATTTTTATTTCGGAATGCCGAATTAGTGCAAAAAGCTGGCTCTCTCAGCGAGACTGCAATTTGTTTAGGCATTTTGTTCCATTTGCACTGGGGGACAGAAACGCGCTGGGAATTTATAATTGTTCGACGGCATAGGCTGTATCTATAGGTGCCTTTGTTATTATTGATAGTGCTGTGACTTCTGATTACATTGTATTTTTTTTCATATAAATAACTTGATTATTGTATCTTGCTTGATCGTAAATGCGAACATAAACTGGCAATCATATCTGCTAGGCTTCATTAAAAATACGACTATAACATAAGAATAGAACTTAAACATTTTAAATACTACAATTTACTTCTTACTCGTATAACAGAAAACGGAAATGGCAAAATTCTTTCAACTTTACGATGATTAAGTCATTTCCAAGTCAACTTCTTTTTTAATGCCTTTTTCCAGCAATGTGCTATTGGTAGACAAAATATGCTATAATTTTCTTTCTTTACAATTTGAAGAGTTATTTTAACGTAATTACTGTTACCTAACTCATGTCATCAATTCGAATAATTAAACTTTTTTTTGTTTAAAATAAAATTTATTTCCGCGGAGTACCTTTTTATGTCTTCTAAGTGTATAAAATACTATTGATGTATAATTGCAGAGTCCCAGCACTATTTTTTGCTGTTATTATTTAAAACAAAACTCGCCGAGTACTCACTTAGTAGTCGTTTATCGAGTCATAATTGTTTTCTTATTAGTACCAATTGAATACTAAGCTGGCTCGTTTTTATCGGCGATTCGTTTTCTCACGATGAAGCGAACGCTACTTGATTTTTTAATTTGTAATGTTTTGCAAGGAGTTTTCGTCTTTGACGATTCCCAGTGGGCGTTTATGTATTTCTTTTTACAGTTTTTATCTGATGAATTAATAAGACAGTTTGACATATTTTTTATGCAAAAGCAAGCCGCAATATGTAAATTTTTTAGATAAAAGTTATCTGACTATTGAAAAATCAGCCATTAGTATTAAAATACCAATCACATGACCCAAAGTAAAAATAAGTACTTCATTTAGGTAATTGAAAATAATATGTAGGACTAGGAATAGATTAGGGGTCTGTCTCATTCGATAATGTTGATTTCGATTTATAATCCCAAAAATTAATAAGAAGGTATCTCCTACAAATCATACATCTATTCACTATCCAGTACCCTATCATCATCATTATTTTAGCCGAAAGACGTCCACTGCTGGACCTAGGCCTCTCCCAAAGGGGGGGTTTGCCATAATCGCCACGCTTGGCAGGCGGGTTGGCGATCGCAGTATGGTGTTAAAATGCACAGAGAACGCTGCTGCCCATTCTCTAGTAATTAGTCCCTTAGTCGCCTTTTACGACACCCACGGGAAGAAATGGGTTAGTGCTATTCTTTACGTCCGGCACCACACAGTACCCTATAACTTAATATAATTGCAAATAAATATTCTTAGATAAATCCCCGGATATCGCGGTGTCGCGTCACATGGGCGCACGGCGAGACATGCGCTTGCGCCGCCCGCCGGCCGTAGGTTAAACAGTTAAACATAATTAATTATTACGACAGATAAGTACAGTATATTATTGGAAATTGCTTGTATCTTTGGGATATTTATCGTTATTTAGGGTAAAACAATTTTGTTGGAGCTCCTTTATTTTGAGATTGAAGCTTGAATTTTAACTTTTCTATCTTGTTCAAGTGATGATATATATACTTAAATAAAGAAAATGGTTTGAATAACTTAGAAACAAAATAATAATATACTAGCACAGCAGTTTCAGATTTCATTTTTCTTCACCAATATACTGAGAGGATACCAATATAGAGTTATTTTTGTTTATTTAGCAAGAAATACTAAATAGCTAAACAATTTTTTCTATACTCAGTTCCGAGCTCACCATTTTCAGCATGACTTTTAAGACCAATTATAAGTACGCAGCAGACCGTAAGTTTTTGAAAATAACGTAAGTAGACTCTTTAGAACGCTCACTAGCTGATATCGCATCTGTGATATGTGATCTATGACTGTCGTCTCCCTCTCTATAAGGCTTAAATTTATAGATGCGACGTATTGCTACCACTAAATACACCGTATTGTCTATGCCGATGGCTTGCTTATGAATATTGATCTCCTTGCACAGATACGCGCTATCTTCTTTTTTTCGTGGTGATAAATACCATCCTATATATTGTATCCTATGTATGTTTCTGTTCCTTTCTTCTTGTCTGTGTATATGTGTGTACATAAACTAGTAAATAAATGAATACTTAAATGTGTTTTTATATGAAATAAGGCGAGGATTTGGGTTTCTTCGTATATAATTTGAGGTTTCGCGAATCTTACCTTTATTCTTTTGTTTCCTTTTTTATCTGTGCCAAACTTGTTAAATATGTACCGACTTTTTTATTATACATTTATACAGTCACGGTTACAATTGATAGTGCAGAGAGCAGACTATATTAGTGCTCAGGCACATCTTGACATCTTGTTTGGCATAAATTCTTCTAGTTAAAAGTTGAGCAGTTAAAAATAGACAATACTCATTTTTATATTCATAAATATTTAAAAAGTGTCTTAAAGTGGTTGGTACATAAAGCTTATTTCTTTCTTATTAACTTTTGCGTTATTGTTATTTTTTAAATAATTTTATACATTTTAAATTTTGCACACCCTCTACGCAAAGTTTTTGAGCTAACAAATTGTCCGGTGATTTGTCAGCGTCGAATGCCTGGGTTCTTGCGCGCGCGTACCTAATATGGCGGCCGCCGCTTGACAGCTACACCCGTCCGATTTGGACTCACATCGCCATATAGAGAACGTTTCTTTTATTGTCTCCATTTGCCGAGAATTTTTATGTGAAATTTCGGCATGTTTTCTTTATTTTCATGGATATTTTTTCGCTGCCGGATTTCTCTTTAATGTTGGAAATTATGTTTGTATGCGAGGGCTGTTACTTTCGGCCACCTGTGGCAGTTCGACATATGTGGCAATTTAAAGAATACATACTTTGACGGAACCATGGTATCGCTTTAAAATTTCTCACATAATTAAAATATTTTTTTCATACAAATAAAAATTCACATAAATCTTGAAATGTCTACACAAAAAGGCTTTGATCGGAAAACCACGATAAGTTTTCTATAGATCTTTAACATTCCAAACGTTTGTCTATTGATCACAAATCTACATAGAACTGTGCCAAAAAAGGAATCGTATTGGACCAAGACAAGCACCTTGCGGAAACAAAACGACAAGCAATGTTAAAAAGATATTTTTCCTTAAACCATAGGAAATCTATGTTTAGAGTTAGTTTTGGCTTTAGAGACAAAAGGTACCGACAGAGATACAAGTGGGACAATATCTAAAGATTAGATATTGTTATGTATTAACAATGATTTAGCCAAGCCATTGACTGTTCCGCGTATAGTTTTAATGTTGCCTATTTGATACTTGCTTAGAGTTGAAACCGCGGGTGGTATCAATGTAGGCTGTGAAACGAAGGTTGATTGAAATGACCGGTAATATTGAAGTCAAATAGTTAAGGATAACATAAATGACCGGTAATATTGAAGTCAAATGGTTAAAGATAACATTGGGTGCAGAAAAGAAGCGGGATTCAATTTTATCCTCTTTTTAATTGTAATCAGTAATATGATTAATTTTAATGCATCATGTGAGTTCAAATGGCAGTCGGCAGATAAGAAATCAAAAAGCTTATAATCTCATACTGCTAATCTGTGATACTGCCAAATCGTCCACACCGTTTGGCATTATATGGTTGATTTTTTTGGGGTTGAGTTTGCCCGTTCGCCGTGGTAAAGAAATTCGTTTTAAAAACTGACGATAAAAATTTATGAGAATTTTAATGCGCCAATTCTTCTTTCTACCTTATTACTTTCTATTCAATGTTTGCACTAAAACAGTTGGAAGTGCTGGGTGCCTCTATTTTGAATGCTAGCATAATTCGATATACTTTAATGCTTTCTTATACAATTTTAATTTGTAGTAAAAATCAACGCATCATCTTACTTTGAACGATGTCTTAAAGAAAGTATTACGAACAACCTCAGATTATAACAACACCAAATATTTTGGATACTCTACAATGGAAGATAATTAAATTACCCACAAGCACGGTGTGGAGTTAACATGAGTTCATTAATATCACGGTACTTAAGTTCCCATTAACTTAGACCCCAGTATCGGTCACGAGCGCAAGTTTTTTTAAATAAAGTTGTCAAGTGTGACTAGCGTTTTATAGTGATGGTTCAGCTTTCATTTATTTTTGGGCCTTTTGATAGGTATTATAATGGACGAATTTATGAGATGATAGGAAACTTTTTCATTTGTTTACCATGTTAGAAAAACGTTGTTTATTTTACTTTAAATATTTTGTAGAATTAGTCTGAATCAGATACTGTCTTGTTTTAAATTGATAAAAAGATCCATGCACAATTCCTAGATTATTCTCTTTTCTCACTTATGCTGTTAATTACAATAAGTTTTATTATTACAAATTCCTAGCGGAACCCTAACAATACAATTACAACGTAGTTTTTTTGACGCTACTTCATTAAAAGCTATTCTCTTGTATTCGTTATTATTTCAACAATATAGTTTTTTTTGTTAATTCTCTGCGCTTGGTTAAATGTGATGTATTGTGTTTTGTGCTGTGTTGCAGAGATTGGATTCTTTCTTGAAAGAAAGGAGGTAAAATTGTTTCGGAATTTTTATGTAAATGCTACAATACCTATTTAAATGGACTATTAGCAAATATTGCAACTATTAAGTCAATAAAATTCTTATTTTTTAAGTTTTTGTTATCGAATGGAATCTTTGGTTTTTTAAGTTTGGTAACCTTTAGGTAAGTTAAGGGTTCTGAATTTCTGATTATTACAATTCAATTGCAAAGTTGTGTAATAGGTCGCTAACAGTAATAAATAGAAAACAACGGTAACTTGTATTTGTACCTAACTACCCGGTTATGGTAGATTCAATTTACTAATTAACGGATTGAAATATAAATGCAACAGTTAGACCCTTTAGTGAAGAGACACACTGAATGCAGGCAATGCTTATTATTCCTAGGACAATTCACACCCTCCCTACCTTCTTATCCATATATTTAAATAAATATTTATTCCACAATTTGCATTATTGCCCTATGCACTTTTTGTCTCTGCATCGCCCAAAAGTTGTCTGGTAGAAAATGCCTGTGACATTAAGTCCGCCTCTGTACATTTGGGTGCTAAGAGTATTAAATAAATAAAAATAAATCGTACTTCTATATTACTACCTACTTACCTAGGCCTAATTGCGAATCTATCTGATTATTATCATGAGAAATGAAATGAAATGAAATTTATTTGCAAGCATTCTAGTACCTACATACATTACAGATGGTCGGGTTTTTTTTAAATTTCTAAAACAATTCGCTAAAACTAGCATGCAAAATAATTGATTATATAATAATTGATACAAATATTAAATCTCAATATTAAATCAATGATAATAAAATTGGAACAAATCCTAGATAATAAATTAACAATAGAAATGTCAAACATCTGTCAAATTATAATAGTTAAAATGTCAGTGTAAATATTTTAAGTACTCATTCACAGAATAGAATGATTTTTCTATAAGCCATTTCAATAGCACAGTTTTAAACCGATTGGTTGGTTCCCTATAAGATTTTGGTAATTTATTATATTTATATATATCCTTTAACCATTGGAAAGCAACTTCTGTGATATAAGTGGCTTTTCATTGGAGAGAATGTTAAACACTATGTTTTGTTTTTGGTGGTCTTTACGATCTATAAATTTGACAGTTTTAATTAATTTTGTATTTTTCCCTAAAGTACCCAATTAAGCAAGTATGTTAATGAGAACTTTTATTGGCGCATGGATGGTTGTGAAACATACCAAAAGTTGCTTCTTGTTCTAGATTTCTTTGGGAATTTGAGTTCTATATACTTTTAAGTAAGTGCCCACGAATATTGCGCCTTCATTTGGCTTTATAAGCAGAAATAACTCAGTGCGTCCCAACCCCAGCGCTTAGCAGATATAGCAACCGGTCGCGGCGGATTAACCACGACTGGACTGATGTTAAGATGAGCCGATAGCAACCGATCGCTATCTGATCACTAACGTGCCGACTGCGTGGTTAATTGCCATATCCTTTACTATTCACACTGTACAAAGAAAACTCAACTCTACGTGTAATTTGATAGAGTTGAGAATTGATGGGGAATATCCTGATTTTTGAAGATGATTTTGATAGCAATAGCAATTTGTAATTTAGACTTTGTTTTATGAGAAATAGAGTTGGAAATGAGTTTCAAAATGGGAGTTAAAGATTCATCACGGTACCTTACTGAGTATTAGATGTATGTACGGATTAGGTGATAAAAATAGTCATCTACACTTCGTTTATGATAACAGGGAACATAAAACAAGTAAGTAATTAAACTATGTGTTACTACTATTTGTCAAGATAATATAAATCTTCTTCAGAAAACTGCCGTCGTTTGACATTAAAATTCCAGGAACCTAGAATAATCATTATTATTTATCGAACTTAAGACAATAATTTGTGACCTATTCATCATTATTTCAGCCGTAAGACGTCCACTGCTGGACATAGGCGTCCCCCAAAAAAAGTGGGGGGGGGGGGATTTGCCATAATCGCCATGCTTGGCAGGCGGGTTGGCGATCGCAGTATGGTTTTAAAAATGCATAGAGAACGCTGCTGCCCATTCTCTAGTAAGTCCCCTAGTCGCCTTTTACGACACCCACGGGAAGAAATGGGATGGTGCTATTCTTTACGTCCGGCACCAAACGGAACATCTATTGTGACCTATTTGTGCACTTCTAATAACAGTTTCCTTAATGGTAGTTTCCTTGGAATTTGTTTATTTGCAGATCTATCTGTTTCCTATGCGCAAGCGCGTCTATGTTATAAAATAGGGATTTGAAAAGTACTTATATATAATATTTTCTTGTTACGATTTTTGTTTTGTACTCAGTACATCGAAGTAGTACTTTATCCATTTTATGAATTAGGTGTTAGAGAAATATGTGTCGTTGCCTTTTTGTTTAGATCTTTAAATATTTAATTCGTTTTTTACTCGTTGCCGTAAATACCTATTTAATACTTTTGTTTCCATAGATCGAATTTGTGCCTCGTAGAGTTTTGATACTTTTCATTCAACACACATCTGAGCTATTTATATAGAAAGATGCGTATTTCCTTCGTCCTACCATGAATGCTAAGATTTACTTTGAAATGTTTAATAGCAGCATTTGTTATTGGCACTTATCTTCTTATATGGCGCTGGTTTCCTGAAGATCTGTTCTTCTTGAGTTAAGAGTTAGACTTGGGTTTGTTTCTCCAATGTCTTTTTGAGATTTATAAGTTGATTTTGTGTTTATGTTCTTAGTTAATGGGTAATCAATGTGATAAATAGCCTTTGATCTATGCTTTGATGGTGAAATCCCGTTCAGGGTGGCAGTTGGAATGCGACAGCGGTAGTCTTAAGATTTCATACATAACATCACCCCTGTGCCCCGAAGGGTTAGAAATAGGTGTACCTTAAGTACACCCACAGTTCGGTAATAGAGGGCGAGCCTTTTGCCATCAGCCGTGCAGAAATACAGACTCCGGGCTGCTACTAAGAAATTTCAGATGGGAAAAACTAATAACACTTTTGCCCGACCCGTGATTTGAACCCAGTACCTCAGCTCAGCAGTAGCGCTTGCGACCAACGAGGTAGTGTTTAAGATTACCTTTATTTGGTTTAAATTTGATTGCGGATTTACATCTGTCAATTACTGTAGTAATTTCCTAAAAACAGCATTGAAACTTGAAAGAGAATATTCCATTTTTTTATCGCATTTTTGTGTCCTTTACTCGAACACCTGGGCCTTCTACGACAAACCACCGCATCGGATTGAATCTATACTCCAGATTCCCAAAATCTCTAACTAGTAAATCTGCTTTTCAAAATGCCAATCTAATTATTTGATAAGAGGTTGCACCAGGTAGTGCTATTGTGTAAACGCTACTAAATACTTAGATAAAGTGATTTTGAAATGAACTGTCATCCCAACCCAATTGAAACTATGAATGAATGAAACTATGAGAAATGAACTGTCAATCCCCTGACAGTTCATTTCAAGTGAACTTCACGCAGATCGGCTGATTACTACAAAAATAGGTAACCAAGCAATAAAAGTAAAGTTTAAACAATTAAAATCTTTGATATAGCACCCAAGCTACACACAGATTTAAAATGTTGATACCTAGATATCGTCTAACAAACAAAGCCGTTGGCGAAGCTATGAGAGTTACGAAGTGTCGATAGAGCATCCTGTGCTATCCGCTATAAATACACTATTGTCCCCCGGCTATACAATGGACGGGATAAGCGTGTTCACTCTGCACTAGGCTTTATTGTTTTTAAGAGCAGGGACCGTACAACCCCGGTTAAGAGTTAAGCCTTTCGAAGGGGTAATCCATTCAATGGGTTACCTTTATCATCATGTAACCCATTGAAATGGTTTTATACTAGAAACAAGGGTTACATGATAACCCATTGAATGGGTTTTATACTTGAATCCCAGTGAAAGGGTTACCTGATAACCCATTCAATGGGTTCTATACCTACTTGAAACCCAGTAACATGAAAAATCATAATATTATGTTATTGCGATATCCGCCCAGCACGCGTAGCATGACCAATTGTATCTCTATTCTACCCAGGGACCATTTTGGTTACCATTTTAGAAAAACCCTATCGAAAACCCTTTCAATGGGTAACCAAAATGGTCCGTGTTTAAGAGGGATCAAGGATGTAGGCTGTATATGTAGGTGATGCGAAGTGTAGAATAATATCCATGCTAAATGTATATTTGCAATCACAACTACACATTTGTTCATTTATTTATTTTTTTATGTAAAGGCTTACCAACTCCACACATACACAGCATTGACCCACAGTCTTTGTGATAATAAAAAAAAACAAGATATTTTAGTTCTCATAACGTCAGAAGCTAGGTGCACGGTTCCAATTGGTCGTTTCCTATGGAGAAGAGCCGGCAAGAAACTCCACGGTTACTCTTTTAAAAATAATTGGCTTTTACAATGTTTTCAAATTACGGAGTTCATAGGTATGGGAGGACAGTGTAGGCCCGTCAAAAAGTACCAGGTATTTAAATTGAACAAAATAGAAGAAGATGTATGTATTTATCTTCTTGCACACATACAAACTTCATGGTATATAGCAATAGTTAACGAACTATGTGTATTTAATTAGGTACTCGATATAATAAGCAGTATATCCTTTAGACTTCTTGAAGACAACCTTTAGGTTCTGAGGCACGATGAGAATTAATTTAGAAACTAGGCGATCATGTTTTCATTCCGTTTTTGACTTTGAGTCTTTACCCGACTTCAAGTCACATTTTTGACTTTGGCTTATCTCTTTGGTTGTCGTTTTTTTCTTTCTTTCGCCATTGTCAGCCATAGTTAGCCGTAGTCAATAAACGGCCAAACATTCGGCCGATACTTCGCATTTATGTTCGGAGTAGATCCAGTACTTTTACGGTAAATGTCAAATGAGATACTTTTAAACTTAATGACTAGGTTACACTGAAGGCTTCTACAAACCAACGCGACACAAATGCCCCGCGTGTCACGCGACGAGCGGTGCCTTTGTGTCGGGTCGCGAGTCGCGCCGGTCTGTAGAAGCCTTGATAAAAAAATAATTTGAGGCTAATTACATACTTTCAATTTTAAATTTAGTATTTAAAATCCACTGCAAATCTTATTAATACATATTTGGAAATCATGACATTCGGCCATCCGATACTGTGTTGCCTCCTGGCACACACACAACAATAATAAATTTTATTGTTTTCAAATAAATCATGACTAAAGAATCCTTCATAGTTTACACTACAGCTTCCAAATACATTCCATACTTTTCCTTTTCTAAAAACACTAAAGCCATTCTGTTCTATAACGACTGCCAATTTGTCCATTCGACTGCTGAATGCTCCTATACCTCGGCTGATATCTGCTGTATTATGTCGGAATAGGACTAACAAATTGTTATGGCAGCCACCACTTCGTTTTATTGCCCTTTGTCTAAGTTTTTTAGGTCTACACATAGTCTAGGTACCTATACAAATGGCTATCGGAGCTGGAGTGGAAGTTATGACTGCAATGTTTAATGTCAATTGCCAAATAGATTGTGCTGGGAATTGAATGGAAGTGGTTGAAATATTAATTCTGAGTGTTTGTGTGGATGTAAATACAAGTTTAATTGAAATTATTTTTATTGAAGGAAGTTAAGGCACCTGATACTTACAATGCTGAAAAGTTAAGTAGGTAATTGAGGGAAAATATGATTAGATACCTAAAGCAACCCTGAAATTTCGATAAAAACTTTTACTGCTTCATACATTTATGTTCGTAAGTACCTATTTAAAGATGTCCAAAAAATATATTTGATTTGACCGATTGACTATCACGACGTAACTAGTGAAGTACTCGATACTCACGATAAATCGATTCAAGTTACATGTCAAAACGAGCCTATTATTTTTTGACAACTATAACTCATGTCAACAAAATGTAGGGAACAGCAGATTTTTTTTACTTCGATTTCAGGTTTGTTGCCATTAGTAGTAAATTAATAGTTGTTAATAATGATGAGTACAATAACCCCTTAGAAGTTTTCAGTTATTTGAATAACACCTTGCTTAGTAAAAGCTCAAAAATTAATGTGTTGAGATAAATTGTCTCAAAGTTAAGTTTCAATCTTACTGAAGGGTGGTCTTATTAGTTTCTTTCTACTTTTATTTGCCACTCCAGAAAAATGCTGTTTCTCAGTCGAAATTGGGAAAAAATATGCTTCTCATAACTCTTATAACAAACAAAGCGCATACCTACCTCACAGTATCTATTGCCCATTGAACCGCGATGCGCATTGTATAGAGCGCGCGCGCAAGTCGTCACGGTTTGGCGCGCAAAGTTCAGGGGGCGGGGTCTAAGCGTTATTGTTTGGCGCTAAAGCTATAATTTAGTGTTTAATAAATGCGAATGACCTTGAGGATTTGACCTTTATTTTAAGGAATTCTTCCTGGGTGGGGTACTTAGTACTTACTACATAATAATATTTGGTTCATAGGTATCCTACATACGTATTGTATCCTACTTTATGTCCAACGTGGTAAAGCAATTAATGTACCTAATACAAATATAATTGGACAGTCAATCACTAGATATGACCAGCATCGGCCGTCCTAGCTGATAAGACGATAATGATGATTTTATTCACTAGGAAAGTAGGGTCGTAATTTTTACTACTTATTCAAATAAAACATACGGTTTTAATTAAGAATCTCTTCCTTTTTTGAAGTCGGTTACAAACATGAAAAAACATACAATAGTTAACGACAATACAACATTAGTTTTTGTTTATACTAAACCCCAAAAGGGGTCACTGTACTCATCATTTTGAACAATTTTTTCTATGGGACCAACCTTGAAATCGCGAAATAAAAATCAGCTGTTCCATACATTTTGTCGATTTAAGTGAACACAAATGTAGGGAACAGTTGATTTTTTTCGAGATTTGAAATCGCGAAGTAATACCCCGTTGGTCCCATAGAAAAATTGTTCAAATTGTTCAATGACTCCTTTTCGGGTTTAGTATAAATAAAAACTAATGTTATAGATAGCTGTTTCACAGTAAATATGTCACATTATTTAGTTACCTACTTACTGCTGAAAAAAATCAATCCTTTTCTTATTTTGATAACATTATGTGTTATACCAAACAACAATTACTCTGTAGCACGTGGAAACGCAAACA
The DNA here is from genome assembly GCA_948098905.1 of Tiliacea aurago. Taxonomy (NCBI): domain Eukaryota; kingdom Metazoa; phylum Arthropoda; class Insecta; order Lepidoptera; family Noctuidae; genus Tiliacea; species Tiliacea aurago. The sequence continues at coordinate 25,626,594 of OX402585.1, forward strand.
AAGCTTTACGCGCGTGTGCGCAAGCGCATTGTGTGCCGCGCACGCGCCGTTACGGAGTGGCGCGCAAAGTTCAGGGGGCGTGGCCTGCGAAGTGCTGTTGTTGCGGCGAAAGTTGTAATTAATGAAATTGCTGAACAACTGAACTATAATTAATAATTATCATGTGAAGGTTTAAATGGGTTTTATTTACTGAACTACTTGGTGTCTGAATAACTTTAAAAATTTATCATCAAAAGTTGTATCAGAGAGAGGAAAAAGTGTAGGTATGCTTTTTAGAAATGTACTGGTATTTGTATGTTAAGAAGTTTTAAGCAACTAGGTGCCTACCTAATTAGGTAGAATATTTTAACCAACGTTGGTTCAATATTACTCAAACGGTTACACAACAATAACTTTTACAGCATGAAAGAATTACTGACGGGAAAATTTTGTAATGTAACCAATAATATTTGCATGCTATGTTATAAGCAAAACATGCTCTTTAATGTATTTTTAAAACAACTTTATACACCATGTTTTATGCAAATAAATATTATTTCTATTTCTATTTCACATTGTATTCATTTCGCTACAAAGTACTATTTAATTGTAGGAAATGTTAGTTACAATATGATCAAATTAAGATGTCGGCACCTACAACAAAGAACCTCGGGTGTGAATTATGCGCATTCTTACTTTCTCCTAATTAGTTCGATAGCAATTTAGAAGCAGCTGGGATTCTAATTAGTTCCCAGTTTAATGTTTTGTATACTTTTCAGAGTATTCTTAAATATCTACTTAGATTCCTCTGGGATTTAACAATAATAATCATCACTACCATCAAGTCGGTGCAACTGTCTTCTTTCTACATCTCTATCTATTATACATTATAACTATAGGTATTTGTTCATCATCCCTTTCTTTTTCCATAAAATAAAGTTACAATCTAAGAATGCTGTTAATTCCATTATGATCGGGGTGTCCATTTCGATGCCCAGCCGGATATAGGGGGCTCCATAATAACTTACACCCGATATTATCAGCCGACCCGTGAAGATTGCTATCAGCTGCTACATGGAGTTTAGTCTTAACTTACAGCCACTAGTGTCTACGACACCTTAGGCACTAGTGTTGGACATTTGTGGCGCTATTTTAATCTATTTACACGTTGAAATTACTCATACTATGCTTATTTTAGAACTGTCATGTCATATCACTCTTAAAATTAATCAAAAGTTGGTTTTTCGAAATTGATTCCTTGAATGAAGTGATATTACTGTCGATATCACTTTTAGTTGTATTATGCGATTAGTAATCATATCATACATGAAATGGGCTGCCGTTGTAAGACGATTAAATACCACGGTGTATAAAAACCGTAAAGACGGCTTTGTGACATTATTTAAAATTACTCTGATTACTTCTTCCAATAGTTCCGATTGACTATATCTAGGTACCTATCTACCCCACAATTTACATAAAAATTTGCTTGATCATATTCAGCATCTATAAACAATTAGTTGAATTGAATCTATCCAACATTGTCCATACTACTACATGAGTTAATACTTCATCGTCTCTAGGCAACATGTCCAACATTTTCTCAGATACAATACGAGAGCGCTCGTGGCGACCTCTGGCGGCTAATTTCCTTCCTCTGAAGATAAGACTGTTCATAGTGGCGCTGATTTATTATTTGCTATCTCTGCCCTTTGGAGAAACGATTAAGGTCAAGTTGTAAAGGAAGGAAATGGTATATGAGCACGTAGGTACCTATAGTCTGTTTAGAGAGTATTGTCAGGTTATGAAAATTATCATTGAGTATGTCTATTTCAATACTTGTTAAATTATGTACTATTTAAAAGAAATTAATGTAGTCTTTAGCCTTCATATTATGTTACATCTAGGTACTTATGTAAACTTAAAGAAATAACTTCAGAACCACGATTCAGTTTACGGTGCTTCATAAGTTCATAACATAAGGGATAAATAAAAACCTTGGTTGAATTTCTTTCGAGAACAAATTGCAGCTACTCTCCCATTCTCTCACGCAACACGAACAACGAACAATATCAAACATAACAAATATCCATTCAAATAAGACCACAAGCACCATACATCACCACACTCTTTGACCCACATACCTGCAAATCCCATCCGATGCTCTAACGGCTTGTTCCATACAGTTAAGATCCAAAAAAAATGTTGCCAGATCCTTGTATAGACGTTCTTAGTACTCGTCCAATCGTCCATTGAGTAACGGTGTTGCCAGTAAGTGTACAATTAGAGGGACCAATGCTTGTAGTAAAAACGTTGAAGAGCTAAGTATAGATGGTACTGGAATTGACTGGATTGAGGATGTAGAATTTGGGATAGAAGCGGCAAAAGATTTGATGTGGTGGGAGGTAGAAACTTTATGGTTGGTGACTGTAGATATATAGGCTATCAATATACAACATTATTTTTAATATATGCGAAACCTGAATATAGTTTGTTCAGAATAAGGAACTGAATCGATTTCAATAATTTTTACAGCATGTTATATTTTGTCCCAAAAATGTTTAAGTGTGATGGAAAATGTTATCATCATTTAATTACTTACAATACAGTCGCCGTACAGGTAAGTACCTACTGCCAAATTATTATCAATGAGCGCAAGACGACCCTGGAGGGGCGCCGTTCGCACGTTTTTGTACGGACAACCCGGTAACATAACAACCTTATAACTTTGTGATTTTTCATGATACAGTTTTGAAATTTTGTACATAGATTCTTTACATAAAAATACTAGACACGTGTTTCGGGTTTCGCATATTATACTAAAACTAATATTGTATATGGAATAAAGGAACGTTCAGATTTCAGTTTCCATGTATTCGAACTCATAAATAAAATAGAAGTCTTAAAAATCTTTACGTTTGTCAATTGTTTGAATGATACAATTGGATGAACACGGCATCGATTTGATTTTAGCTGATAAATGGAAGCACCAAAATATTGACATCTTCACTTATATAAATGCGAAAGTGAAGCGGTTTGTTTGTTTATTACGTTTTCACGCTAAACGGCTAAACAGATTTAGATGAAATTTGGCACATGGGTAGACCATGATCTGGAGAACTTTTCATCCTGGATTGCAAAAGAGTCGCGGGCAATAGCTAGTTGTCAATAAAGCCTGTTTGTTCCAAAAAGCTCAAAAGCTAATACATTATAATGAACACGCCTGTACATACACCAATTATTTTCTTTTTAGCTTCAAAATCTTAACCATTAGCCTTAAACGAGTCCATATTTACAACCATTTCGAAATAGGTTACCGTTCATTACAAAATCATCTTGAAATATGTTCACTCATTCATTCATATTCCAAATAATGCACTCGACCCACTAAATATGAACGACATGATGATTCATCTCCTTTTAAATTAAGAATAGCTGCGAAATGCGTGCGCGCACGAATGTCACATATTGTAACAGTTTTTATGAGTAGGTACTGTGACTGTCATGTTATATTTATATGGTTTATGCCCTCATTGGTATAGTGCCCTTTTAAGATGAAAGTGTGATTGGTTTTTCGCTTGTACGATTGCCCAATTATTGGCCGCAATTGAAAGATGATGATAGACTTACTAACTTGATATATAATATATTATTATTCGATATTTATTTGTCATGTCTATCTGTTGCCTCTACTATTTTCTCGTCTGTTATCTACTGTTATGACTCAAAGTTCACAACCTTTATATTCTTCTTATCTTGACTTAATTTTGGCTTCTTTATCTTCTCCTACAAATGTCTCCAAGGTTCTAAACTCTATAAATTGGCTTCTTTAATCATCTTTTCTTTCTCTAGCAAGTTAAACTCAGCTTTACTAGTATCATATTTATCTTCGCCAACGGACAGTAGGTCAACAACGTTTTCTTACTATCATCTAAAAACGATGACCGTTTGAATGCAGTTAATTTTCGAGAATCTTGCGCCGCTCTGTTTAGGGAGAGTGCGAGAAAAAGTTGCAATGACAAGTGCCCGGGCACAACGGTGCGGCACTTTATATGGGATACCCGGATCCTTGTGGACTTAATGCTTGGGATGATTGAGATTGGTTACCTTACCCATATGGTACCTGGTTCAACAATTTTATGGGACGAAGCTCCTTTTAATGTACAAGTCAATACAAGTCGTTCCAGGGATCATTGCATTCATGAAAGTTAGTGGTTACGTCAGCCTGTATATTGAATCGTAATGAAAAGACATGCTTTTTTACAATTCACCATTTTCTTTTGCAACCACTCCAGTGACAATCAACTCAGCCTATAGCAGTCCACTGCTGGACATAGGCCTCTCCCAGGCTGCGCCACAACACCCTGTCCTCCACCTTCCGCATCCAGTCTGTCCCAGCCACCTTTTTAAGGTCGTCGACTCGTCTGCTCCACCGGCCATCGGTCTTTCGACATACACCGACCAACTCCAGTGACAGTAGCTGCTTAAATTACAACCGTAGAAATAGAAGGAACGGAAGATCAAATAACAGATTGTTGATGTCAAAAATTAAGAAAAGAAATACCACTTTGTCTGTGTAGATATATAACTGCCGCGTGCTGAAATATATTTGATCATGATTTGAACTTTACCCTTAATTAACGCTTAAAGTACTCACCTAAGTGTGAAACTACGGCTCCTTAAACACATTTAACAATAAGCATTAACCCCATTTCTCTACAAGCAACTCTACTCAAACCGCTGACCACAGCGTGATAGTTCAGATAACTACCATCCATTACGATTCTAAAGATAATACCGAAACAATTGTTGTCGAAAGCGGCAAACACTTAAAACCGATTACGTGCGCCCGCGCCGTCGAACTTACCACCTAAGGCCGGGTGTACACGATGTGTAAGTGGAATGTGCTGTTCACACGTGAGCATGTCGCGATTTATGTTGTTTACATTGCAGCTAAGTTACGAACAAAAGAACTGTGAATTCGGCTTTTTGGGAAAAGGGAAAAAAATCAGTAATTTTTTTGTTGGAATTTTTTGAAAGTGAGGACGGTAAATTGCAGGCTAATGAATGTGCAACGGAAGCCCTTTGTCTTCGAAATTTATTGGTATTTTATTTGGGGTCCAGCTTCCATTCTCACCATCATTTCTGTATCTACCTAAGAATCAACAAGAGGAAGCTCAGCATAAACAAGGAAAACCTATATTTTATATGGAAAATAAGAAAAATAAACATGGAATGTGATTATAAAGATCCAAAAGCCCTATTATAAAGCAAAATTTGCAAACGTTATTAATCGTTTATTGTCGGTGTGTCAGTATAATCGGTGATCTTACAATAAAATTCATTCATTCACTATTCCCAGAACTTATGCTAACTTCTAAAGTCCTCAAGTCAGATAATTTACATTTCCGCTATTGTGTTAGAAATCAACACGCTTTCAATAAGTACTTCTGACTCATTTGGAAATATACCCGTTTTGCATTACAATAATACGACTTTTCTTGAAGAAACACCTGGTTCTGCAATAATCATAACAATCATAATAAGTATTATTGTCACCTGCTAAGACGAACACGTTTAGAGTGCAGTTTCTTTGTCAGCAGGCGTTCATTCAATACTTAGTACGGACAACTGTAATTGTTGGCATTACACCTGCTTGGATTGTTTATATAAAATTGTGCTACTTAATATATTTGCAAATTACGATCCTCTTGTAACTTTAGTGGACTATAACATCATCAATGACGGGCAAGGCGTGGTCGAATCTTTATCCAAAATATTGTAACATACATGAGTAAACATGATGTCATGAATACTGTAGCTGTCGATAGCTTTGAAGTCTAAATGATAATTATATTAGAGGGTTCAAAATGACAATATAAATATCAAATAAGGTGGAATGGGTGTTAAAGCTAACAATCTTCTAGGTGAGGACGCACAACTAGCGTCAAGTGCGAAATCAGACGAGAACTTTCTAAGTCCCAAACAAACTAGCAACTAGTCCGGAAGAAGACTTAACATACAAAATTTCTCATTTTCTCAATAGATTTAACACTCGAAGCTAAGTATTGTTGTCGCGAGCCTAGTTGACACAGTTTCGTAATATCTACATACGTACAATGTATGGGTGTCTGTCGTTGTAAATCAAATAACAATGACATGTTCTTTGGCGCGAAACTAAATAATGTTGTTTGACGTTTACACAGTGCCAATATTATGATGAAACTCGTATGAAAAGGATGGAGAGTTAAGAATGTATGTATGACTGACAGGTGTTGGTTTAATATGCCCGATATGTGCAAGGAGATTCTGCTATATTAATTGTATTATAGGATGGAGAAAAGCCTTAATGAAGTCCATTAGAGTCCTAGGTTTCCTATAGGAAAAGGAAGGATGTACATAGCTGGTTAGAGTTACTCTCAGCTTACATCATCCACCCTGCTCAAACTTTGCAAAAGAGCTTTCCTCCACGACTTCCAATGCTGTCTGTGCTAATGTGAACCTTTGATTATTTGATTTGTCGAGCTTGTCCCAGCAAGTTGTTCCAGATTTGTGTCATACATTCCAACAAATAAAATCAGACCGTGTTGGCTGGATCATTGTTGAATGTGTGCAAAGTTTTAATATGAGTAACATACACAGACACACATGCTTAAAACAGACAACAATACTAACAAACTGGAACCGCATTAGTACAAGGTATTTTGTTTCGTTGCTCCTACAAAACTACAAATAGCGCTGAAGTTAAGTTAGACGTAGCTACAAGACTTCCGGCTTTTTAGTGCCTATTAACGTCAGCAGGGACATATTTCTTCGGAATTATGAGCGTAATACAGTAATAACTGGGACTACTACTTTGTGCGTGGTTGTTGCTATTACTAAAGTGTCTCAATCAGAAGTAATTTTAGAAATTCTGCACGTGGCAGGATGTGCTCCTTAGATAAATCGATGACAAAATATGTTTAAAGATTCCTATTAAGTAGAAAATCATGTTACTCAGGAAAAAAAAAAACAGACATTAAAATATTGTACCAGGAAAACGACGTTTTTGCACAAATATGGACTGTACGAAAGTGCTACCATACTCTACCAAGGTACTACCTTCATTATTGATGAATACCATCTGTACATTAACAAAGTTGTACAAAAAAAATACCGTTGCTTCGTCACTAGCATTAGGGTCAATAAACCTTTTACCTACTGTTGTTTCAAGTGTCGATAAAATAACTGCGTAGTATCTATAATTGTGTAGTATCTGAGAAAGTATTTTTGTTTTTTTTAACTTTATATCGATGGCTAAAGCTATGAAATAGCTGGCACCTGCAAAGGGCTTAGATAATTTTGAATACCTATCTATTGAGATTGGATTGTCATATTTTGCCATTTAGATGGCAAAAAAGGGGGGAGGCCTATATTCAACAGTAGGTGGAAATAAGGCTGCCAATGATGATGATGATTTTGCTATTTGGATAAATCATCATTAGAGCACAATCTAGGTAATAACAACAACTGTGACTCGAATATCACGAAAAATCAATCATGAACGTTCTAAACACTCTAAACTACCAATGAAAACCTATCACTGATCGAAACAACGAAACCGACCTACGAGTATATGCATATGGAACATCAAAAGAGTTCCCGTCAATAAAGTTTGACCGAAAGAAATGATTGCCCAAGCTTTCCAGCAATTGGCACGGCTGGTGGCCCAGATTCGTTACAAGAATAACCACGTAACTGCTAGAATGTAGGTTAAACAGGCCTTTGAAAGGAACGGGCTGCGGCCCAATAGGGTGACAAAAGGTCGCAAAGAATTAGCTGGGAAGTAGGCGGTGGTTAGGTCTTTTGTACACTTAGCAGTTTGTTAAAATGGAGTAGTTTGTTGAAGTGGAATTATGTGAAGGTGAAATTAGTTGGTAATGGTCGTTTGTGGTCAAGTATATTTGTATCCGTCACTTGAAGAAGTTTTAGATTTATTAGGCTTTTAAAATTATAAAGGTCAATTCAGAATGTTACATATGTTAGAGAGCTCTGCACCTAAATGGCGTTTTATTATAGCTTGATTGCAAAGATGACTGTCATAAAAGAGTGGCTAATTTATGTATGAAATGCAAATGACGTTTACATTTCGCAGCTTTTTTTGGAATACGCCATGCTGAGACTGGTAATTAATACGGGCCCTAAAGCCCATTGCGTGCCTCCAAAAACAATAAGAATTTGAAACCTGTCCGGTTGTTCAAAAGGTGAGCAAACGGACAAACAATCATTTCCTCTTTATCAAGTACGAGAGTATATTAAAATGACTCCAACGCGTTCAAATACTCGGACAAATAAAGTGTTCAACATATGAATATTCAGAAACGGCCAGTGACTAAGCCCCGTCGTCTCAAAACCACGGATCTTAACAATTTTTCTCTTTGTTCGTGAACTGAGTAAACAGCTGATTCACTGACATGACTCAGTGATCCATTCGCCCGCCGCGCTTTCTTTACTCAATAAAACTAACAACTTATTAGTAAGGGATCGACGGACTAATTTTATGAGATATTAAATTTCCTATATTTCGATTTTATGGAGATTAATTTGGAACTGTGTGTAAATAAATATTCATTGATGACTCCTCCAACTTCCTTTTTAACCGACTTCACAAAAAGGAGGAGGTCCTCAAGTCGTGTGTATGGTTTTTTTTTTTTTAAATGTTTGTTACCTCAGAACTCCGTCGTTTATGAACCGATTTGGATTTTTTTTTTTTATTTGAAAGGATATACTTCCAGATTGGTCCCATTTTTATCAAAATCCAGTTCTGATGTTGGGATCCATGAGTAATTGAAGGAACTCCTCAAATATTATAGGCGTACATATAACGATTTTTATATTTTCATCAACAAGTCAATCATTTGCATTCGGAAAGTATAATTTGGTGAAGTGGAACTGATGAAGAAGGCCACAGATGGCCCCCGGAACTTCTCAATGATAAGTATTTCACGGGTGGCGATGAGATATCTGGATTAAGATAGTTAAGCGAAGCAAATTTGATCTGATGATCGAAACTGATCTGATGATGAAGCCGGAAGGTAGGCACTGGAACTCGGTAATAAAACAATCTATCCTACCCGTGTTTGGTCTTATTGGAATTGTCATGAGATGCATTCTGGCTATAAATGATTTTTAACCGACTTCAAAAAAGGAGGAGGTTCTCAATATATATATATATCTAGCCGTATAAAGGTACCTACATATAAAACTTAGACTAAATTCTTCATCATCAGTGTCCTGCCCTAATCCCAATTTATTCGGGGTCGTCGTAACATGTCGAATTACACTATAGATTTAGTACATACAAAAGGAAACAGTGACTGACTTTTGTGTTGATAGATCAGTCAGTAACTGATCTATCAACACAAAACTCAAATCATTGAATGGATTGGGCTAAAATTTGGCACACCGATAGTTATTATGACGTAGGTAAGCGCTGAAACAGAATTTTGAAAATTCAACCCCTAAAGGGGTGTAACGGGGTTTCACAACTTGTATGGAGAAATCATATGAATTGTATGAATTCGACAATTCGCGGGGTTATTCGTGTCAACAAATAAATAAAACGTGTTTCATGTTTTAAAACAACAGCCTCTTCTGGGGGTGTAAAGAGGTAAATAGTCTACAAATCAATATGGTGTCATTTTCAAGGTTTGTCAGGACGTTGTTCTCGTAAAGCGGTGGCCATATAAACGAAAATACAAAACCAAAGACACCGACTTCCGAAATTAAATTAAATATAATATTAAATGTGGGTATACTACAGGTACACCTCTGCCCAACCCTTCGAGGAAACAAGGCGTGATTATGTTATGTGCTTCCGAAATTAAAGTTATTTTGCACTTTTTAGTGTTTTTGTTGGAAGTCGGTTGCTTTTTTGTTAAAAAGTTTTTGATTTGAATATCTTAGAAGATGTTCAAATCAAAAAGGAAGTTGAGTTCAATGGAAAAGTGATCGTAAATTTACGTAAAAGCCATTTTAAAAGTATACTAAAATCCGATTTTTCTTTGAGTTGGTCACAGTTAAGTCGTTATTGCAATACAATTTTTATTAAATTACTTTCCATTAGCATATAAAACTATTTTAACCTAGCGAGAAAGCTGTTCAATTTCTATTAAAAAACACAATTTTTAAATGGTGATTTCTATCTAAAAAGCGTATAACTTAATCTGTCAGTTTGAGGTGTCAATATCTCACGGCGGCTATATGATGCTTCTTCCATTGGTCACCATTTCGTTAGTCTAGTGAGTCATACTCGAAGATTTAATCGTGGCGTGGAACGTATATCACGTCACGTCACGTTGTCTCTGTCACTTCTGACCTAGACTGAGGTCAAGAGCAAACCCATCCTAAATAAAAAATAAAAAAAAATATCATGAAAATGACTGCAGGTAACTAACTAAACTATTAAGGAACGCATCAATAACGATCTATCAAATTCAAATGACATATTAAGCAGTCATGTTTCTGGCGGGAAAGGTTTCTTATGAATTTGTTAGTGCACAATACCTGACAGATATTGTAGTATTTTTTACTTTATGGCCTTTTTGAGATATTTATGTTGGCCTACATTAGGTTGCGGATTTGCCATGATTCATTTGACTGAATATACTAGATTTCAGTCAAATGACTACCTGTACCGTGTGGTGCCGGACGTAAAGAATAGCACAATCCTATTTCTTGCCGTGGGTGTCGTAAAAGGCGATTAAGGGACTTACTAGAGAAACCCGCCTGCAAACCCTTTGGGGCAGGCCTATGTTCAGCAGTGGACGCCTTTCGGCTGAATATGAGTGAAATGACTCATGGCATTTTTTTATTAAATATAGCACTAAGTTGCTACATACAAGTTATTTTCGCAACATGAACGGCATCTTACACCTGGTATTTTAATACCATCATCAATCATTATTTTCAGCTCGTATTTACCCTGTATGCCTTCTGGTATTTAAGCCTCTCATTTGACATTATCCATGAATTAAACACGACGTAACGTCGTATCAGTTTACGCAAGAGCGGCCATTAAATACCGAATGTTAGTCGAAACTTTACGATGGCGATCAATGGGCCATAAAAGTGTGTATAGTGGGCTGATCTGACCCCAATGAGACCTATTTTGACGTCACAAGACTGCATTGAAAGCCAATTTTGACGGGTACATGACGTTGAAGTATGTAGCCATTGTCTACAAGCTTTGTTGATTGAAGATTAGGCGGATGACGCATGATAGCAGGGGACAGGATGTAGGTACCAAACAAGAAAGTTAAAAGTATCTATTACCTAGTATGATATAATGGTTTGGGGAGCACCGTTTACAATTTCAGCCGAAAGACGTCCACTGCTGGACATAGGCCTCACCCAAAGGGGGGGGTTTGCCATAATCGCCACGCTTGGCAGGCGGGTTGGCAATCGCAGTATCGTGTTAAAATGCATAGAGAACGCTGCTGCCCATTCTCTAGTAAGTCCCTTAGTCGCCTTTTACGACACCCACGGGAAGAAATACGGGAGTAATATTATTTACAAATTTTCAAATTCAAATATCTTTATTGTGGGCATATGTTTGTTACAAGGTCTTAACAATAAATTAAAGTTCCAATATGTCCTGCCTAATAGGCATACAATAATTATGTATTGGCATTAAATTTAAAATTATTTTACATGTCAAAAGTTATTATAAATGTCAAAATATCAAAAAACAGTGAAATTAAAACATGGTCAACAAATCAATCAATAATTCAAGAAATCTTGGATTGTGTAGTATGCTTTAACAATTAAAAAGTTTCGTAATTTATTTTTAAATACTGGAAGTTCCTTAGTGCTCAGAATGTCAATAGGTATTTTGTTATACATTTTTGATGCAATGCCAAAGAAGCTTTTGTTAAATAGAGCCGTTTTATGTGGTACATTAGATATTTTTAACATAATTATATCTTTTCAATTTAAGTTTATCAAATAGATTTTCATTTTTTTTTATAAATACGGCTACTTCATATATGTAGATTGCAGGAAAGGTTAATATTTTAAATTCTTTGAAATATGGTTCACATGACACACATACACGCTAGCTAGTTGCTTGCTAGTTGACAATTTATAACTTCCATCATAGACGATTATAAAGTGAGAGCTTTTCCATGAGTTTGATTCGATACTTTTCATCCATCATTTCAATCCACATAAAGATTTAGGTATTCAATGCGAAAACGAATCTCCCTTTCTACATTTTCACGTTTACTTAATCACCTTCACATCTATATATCTTTCGAAATATCGTTGTCATCTGGACCTATCTATACAAATCTGAAGTCCTGATTTCCCCAATGTGGTGTCATTACCACAAAAAGTACCATATTTATGTTACGGCTAAGCAGTAAAAATACTTGGTGTGAATTAATATCACGCCTCGCGGTAGTTTCCGCCAGATGGCGCGGGCGGTGTATTTTCTATAATGTTAGTTTGTTCTTATTAGAACAGGCAGCGCGCGCGCATGCAACTGTTTTCTTTCCATTTAGAATCTCTAGGGCTGTCGAAGTTAATAGAAATGTTGGACGTGTTGTTTTTGGGAGTTGTGGTTGGGGTTGAATTTAATGGATTTATGTGTGTTGACTCCAATGCCTTCTGGGCCATACGCGGTTATGACTTTAGACGGATTATTTTAATATATATTTTTTATTTAGTAAGTCAAAAACCTACGCCTATTGAAATGTGGCTTATAATCAAACATGTCGTTAAAACAATGGTTATCCATTGTTTTAACGACGGCTTTTATAAATAAACTAATAAAATATGCTCTTCTAACTTTTCCGCACAATTTTTATTGCTAATAATTATTTCTGAAACTATAAAGTGGCAGTTTTTCTTTCTTTACAGGAGTACAGGCGTACTCCTAAAGAATTACAGCCCTGACGCGTGTTATTACAGTTAAAATTAACTGCCGTACAGTTTTCAAGTTCATAACACACTGTAACGGAGGATTATTTTCAGACGATGTGTTTTGGTATTTTAACATTACCTATTTAAACGATAGTCGTTCCGTGAAAGTTCATTGATATTTTAATGTAAACGTTATAATTTATTGTTTGATTTGTTAGAAGAAATATTATTTTGGGACAATATTTATTTATAAATTCACAATATTAGCTCCAATAATTGTATTGTCTGTTTCTGAAATTGCATTATAGTAACACCTAAATTTCGCGCAGTCATATATGTTAAAATTCTGTGTAATTGCACCACTTTATGATCATGCTGACTAGAAATCAAAATGTCTATGCCAAGTATTGCCTAAACCTTATATTATTGACTAGAAAGCACGATGCCTACCTTGCAATATGTCTATACAGTATTTGAACTAAAACTTATTCTGACTATTAAGATTAATTATTAAAAAAAATATGGTTAGGTTAGGTTAAAACCGTGACGGCCGGCGAGTGCCAGAAACGACTAGATTATAGAGAAAAAAAATATGGAAAAATAATAATTGGTATATTCTGTATTGCTTTTTAGGAACATTGCTTGCATTTTGATCTCCAAGCGATTTACTACTTAGAAATTATTGCATTTTAGGCATTTTGCTTGTTAAACATTTTGATCTCTAAGCAATTTACAGCTTAGGAAATTTGCTGTGTAGACATTAATTTTAGGCATTTTGCTTCGTAGACGAATTGAAAGTTTGACACTCTGATCATAAAGGATTCTGACTGGGCTGCCACTGAGAAATTCCTGATGGAAGCGACCTAGCAACCAATCCCAAAGCCCAACGTTCAGTAGTCGCGCTGGCGACTACTAGACTCACGAGGTGGTAGTAAATTTAACTGTTTTCTAAACTTCTTCCTTTGTCCGCAGGCCTGCGCTCCTCGCTACGTCTCCTACGTGTCAGCCAAGCTGGACCAGAGAGACCCAGTAGGCACTTGCTTTGTCGCTAACTCACCCGACCTGAGTGACGTCAAGGAGTTCTCCCCGTGCAGAACATGTAGGTATCACTGTGACATCGTCGCACACGCATGTCCGTATGCATGCGTGCATGAACAAATTCACGGAATGGATAAACCTCTTTTATCTGTTGTGTAAACAAACTCATGGGTTATTGGTGGAAGTGAAGATATCCTAGGACTGGATGTCTTGCAGAATATGCTACATTCCATACTTCAAATGAATTACTAAACACTTTTCACTTCACCGAATCGAAATCAGTATGAATAAATTGATTTCGTTTCAAAGAAAATTCACCTAGGTGCATTCCCAACTAGCAAAACAGTCGAAAAATGAATGAGTTATTCAGCTACAGATCGAATAAATATTGAGTGAGAGAATGTAGAGTAAAAGCATTTATTACGACTTTTTAGCATTTTTCGCGTTTAAGTGCTTTAACCGTATCGTATAAACGTTTACTCGATCTTCTTGTAGGGCATTTATTCAATAGTCATATAGTAGGCACCATTTATCGTTTATACCACATGTGAGTGCAGATATAGCGCTATCATAGTTGTCGATTCCTAAGTTTCATGTTTAAGGAGCAACTAAATGGCTCTACTCGACATTACTAGATATATTAGAACAAATTCGCCAAATAAAAGCTGCCTATTTACTGAAAAGTATAAATCGATTAGTCGCATGTAAGTGTTTATATTGCAGTTACAGAACTTGAATCGTTATAAATGCTGTTATAACATATTTATTGAATTAATGATTGTTAATTACTTTACAAGCTATATACTTAATAATTGTCTCATCCAGCGCACCAGTATTTTATTGAAAAATATTAAAAATTTACGTGATGGATTACTTACAATAAATGGAAAAGAAGTGGTTTTTATCGGATAAAAGTAAAAGAAACATTTAAAAAAAATACATAAAGTGTATCTAAAGACAAAAGAACTCACAATTAAAGAAAGAAATAAGTTTCTTTCTTTCTTTCTTTCTAAAGACAAAAGTATTCACAACTGTTGACCGTCAAACTCTGTCAAGTGAAATGTCTAAAAGTGACAGAGGTTTCGTACAGCTTTTACCTACCAGTTTCAAATTGTACAAAATTATGTAATTTGCCAGATGGTATGGCTTATTATTAGCCAATTTTGGGAAATCCTAATATAGGTTTTTTATTTTAATTAAGAAACTCGAAAATTACCTAAGAAACTCGAAAATTACCTATCTTCACATGGCTGCATTTACTATAAAAGAGATAACACTATAGGTACAATTATTCGACTAATATCTGATTTAATGTGATATAATAGCAATATATTGATCTTGATAAAATTTATTTATTATTACTATTATATTATTAATAAAATTAGCGTGGCCCACAAATATATGTTAAGGAACTCCTAAGATTTTATCGATAAAGTTACTTTGAATGTTCATTTACATAAAGATAATTCTTCAAGATTCTATAGACAGTACA
Source organism: Tiliacea aurago (assembly GCA_948098905.1). Taxonomy (NCBI): domain Eukaryota; kingdom Metazoa; phylum Arthropoda; class Insecta; order Lepidoptera; family Noctuidae; genus Tiliacea; species Tiliacea aurago. The sequence goes on from OX402585.1 coordinate 25,642,006, forward strand.
TTGCTATTATATACTTCCATATTTGAACTTCTTTACCTTGATGTTTCTTCTAATTCGTCACACACAAAGTTGAGTTTCGCAAAAGAAATGAAAACATCCAAATATTCATAAAATACTGGAATAATAGTGATGAAATAACTGTTACAGAGCGAAATTGTGGAATATCAGCAAATTCTTTGGTTTTAGCTTTACAATTTATTTCGATTTACTTTAATCGGCAACATTTACTCAATGATTTTGTTGATTAATAGTAACGAAACAGCTTTAACTCCATCAATGGAAAGGCAGCAATATTGCTACTGCACTGTTATTCTAAATGTGGTCCAGTATTGCTTTTACTCGATAATAATTCCACAATTATGTTCCTTATTCAACAGTAACACGACTTTCATAGTACTATTATTTAGCTGAATAATTTGCACTCAACTCACGTTGAGTAAACGTTTACTTATTTTATTATTGAACTATGAGCTGAAACAGAAACGTGGTCGCAACTGATATAGCACATGTTTTTGCCGGTTGGGTACATTGTACAAAAATCAAGTTCAATTTTACATCAACTTTTTCAAACAAAAAGTTCATCACGCTCCCTCATAAAATGGCAACACAGTCCGTAGTAAAAGGGCGCCAATGGAACCATCATGGCCGCAACAATGGCGGTCATGAAAGCGCGCGAAAACCGACTCACTTCCGCCGGTAATGGCGGCAGGCAAGGGAATTAGCGTGACGAGCCTGAGGCACTGAACATGATTTACGATACCACTTTCGTGTAAAACGATAAATTTAAGGGTCACGTTACATTACAAAAATATCATTGTGTGATTTGATGGTTTTTCGAAATGTGAAACTTTAATTTTTATTTGCGATCGCCCACACAAAGTTTAGGACCACACATTTGTATGTAACAATATTCAATCATTTTTAGTGCCGAAGTGATATAGTTTACATTTTATTATGGTAGTTATTTTTTATATTCGGTAAAATATTATTTTATACAGACTTTCAACACACACTGCACATTTTCCATAAACACAAATAAAAAACATTATACAATTAATATTTTATTATAACAGGTATAAACAACAAATAACTATCTATGCTTTCTTTAGGGTACCGTTCAGTGGACGAGGGTGAGTATCTTCTGAGGTAAAGTTCGATGTGTAACGCACTTGTCGACCAGTAGAAACCCATACACTTCATCATTAATGTATGAACATGTTGATCCATCTCATACAGCCTTCAGTTGTTTTAAAATTGTGAAGGTATGGCCACTTTTACCTACCCAGTATTGCGACAGAAAAAAACGACATAAAAATAAGAATTTATAATTTGTAATGACATTGGCAACCTACTGAAAAATACAGGGTAGAATAAGCTTGAATAAAAAATGCTATATTTTGATTAATAAAATAATTTATATTAATCTCCATTCTTAGACTGAAAACTCATCGATACTTTTGATAAAAAATTGAATTAATGAATCCATTTTAGATAATTATATTAATTTTTGGATAATATTATTTAAATCTACCCTTATAACCAGAGATCGGAATAGGTAGAGCTTATTTACCGATACTTCGAGTAAGGAAGTAACATAGAGTGGTTAATACCTTTTCTAACATCCCAGAATAAATTATAATGACGTTTAAATCCCGGGATTTATTTATTGGACTTTATTTATAGTTACAAATTATTGATTTGAAAAATCATAATATCATACATGTTTAGTTAGTTGTGTGACAAAAGATATTTTGAAACAATAAAAATCGCCACCGCTTGCTGTTGTTCCTGGGTACGAATAACCAAATATCTGTACCAAAAAATGTATGTAGATACTTTTACTTTTAGTATTCGAAGCACTAGTTTTATTAAACCAGCTAACTTATTATTTTACCTACATAAAACAAAACACTTGAATTTGACACAATTTTAGTATGTAACCCTAATAAATTGTATATATATTCTTCAAATCAATAATTTGTAACTATAAATAAAATCCAATAAATAATTCATGGTTTTTAAATCTCGGAATTATTCCGGGATTTTAGAGGAGGTATTATCCACTCTATGTTACTTCCTTCCTCGAAGTTTAGGTAAATAAGCTCTACCCATTCCAATCTCTGTTTATAAACAATATACATTTAATAACATATTATGTTTATGTTTGCATGTATCTATATTGTATGTGTACCTATGTGTCGTACTGTGTTCTTAATATTTAATGTAAAAATACTCTGTGTAGATGTCTCCATGTAGATGATGTAGAAAACAACACTACAACAATTAACAGTATTGGAATAAAAATAAACATTGTTAAAGCAGCTTGTCGTACTATGATTTAAGCCAGTTAAATATATGTATCTATACTCTATTTGTATGTATATGAACAAATACAACATAAAAATACATTAACTAAGTACCTACCAGTAAAATATTATCCGCCTTATTACAAAACAAGATTTATATTTTGGCCTGGCTTAAACCATGGAGCCAGTTTTTGTAAAAAGAACGTAACTGTGATTGAAATACCGTTCTTTAAACAAAACTGCAAACTTAGTTCGGTACTAAGTTGTCAGTTTTGTGTTTAGGAACTTTACCATAGTCGGAATAAAGTTCGAAATTCAATAATGGTTCCATGTTTTAAACCTGGGTCTGAAGATAAAACTTGTTTTGTAATAAGGGGGTACTTACAAGTTTTAGAAATTAAATATAGTTATATTATGAAGTGTTCTTTTCTTTTATAAAAAGAACAAGTTTGGCATAAACAACATCTATTAAGGCAACGATATAACTGTATTAGAAAGAAAAGAAATAAAGATTCGTTTATTGGCAAAACAATAAAAAAAACATCTTAAAACTATAAAAAAACATAAAGATAATAATGCTTATAATGCCAAAAGACTGATAACAACACAAAGTACTGATACCATCTGACGCTGGTTTTACACTGGCCATACACTCGACTAATAAACTTAGGATTGTGGATTCGTATTGAAAAGACATTTTTAGAAGAAAAAAAAAATGTATTATAAATAAAAACAGTATATTCCGTCAAGCACCCTGTATGTACACTGTATAATACAGCATCGTTTATGTCTATACATTCATCGCAGGTCCATATTGATTGTTACCTAATTGATTTGTTTTTAATTTGCAGCGAGTCACGGGCAGCGCAAGACAGGCATGTGCCAAGCCGGTTTCTCAGCAGCTATATCAAAGGTAAGCTTTTAAGCCTTTATTAAAGAACAGAAAAAAATAGTTTTGTTTTTCTTTTTGTCGAAGACGGAAAAATAAGAATTGTTTTGAATAAATTAAGTCACATCACCTAGGTATATAATCAAACTCTCACTTTCATTATCAAAGCTAAGAAGCTAATTTTTAAAATCTTTTACAAAAATTGTGTTTTCTAAAACCTTACAAAACACAAATCTAGTCAAGCTGCGAAATCTCGAAAATAATCACCGTTTACCGTAAAATATAAACGAATGTTTCTTTTATTCTGACGTAAAATTTTAAAAAGAAAGGGCAAGATAGGGTAATTTTCTTCGCGCCATTTAATATCGGTGTTGCCATTTATCAATTGTCTCCGTGTTGCAATACACAAAAATATGATGACAGTTTATTATGTTTTTGTCACACCAATTACGTTCCATTTCCAATTATTTCGAGTGAAATCCGCTTTTTATCGATACTGGCAACATTAAACAGTGAGGTTAATAATTTAATTTTATAAGTGCTCGTATTAAAATGCAATTATTGTGGTCGTCTGTCATTTCGTGACCAATTAGCTACGGTGTTTTGGGTAATGGGTAGTCATTTTATTTTATTACCGAGAAGACAAAAGGTGAGGTCAGGTTATGACTTTGTGGCATGAACTTTCATTGCACAAGGCTTGAAAATTCTTCGCACTAGGTCGATTTGAAAGAAAGACAGATCTACCAATAGTTCTGGAAACTAACTGAATGTTATAAATTTCAAACGATATATAAGCGTTATAATTATTCCTGAAAAACCGTTTGTTTATGAAATACTACTGAATTACTTACTAGGAAAACATGTGAGATAGAATCTAAACGAACTACAAAAAAATATAGTAAGTATATAAGTATATTTTATTATACATAAATTCGCAAAGCGCACTTTGAATATACTTATTATTAATTTATTCCCTCCTTTCTTATTAAGAGTTACTTGAAGAAGTAACTCTTCATTTTTAAATCAAAACACGATCATTTTTTGTTACAAAAAAAAAATACAATTCTTACTACTTTCATGTAAAACATCGTGATTTTACGATCGTGGGAATATAATTATTTTTGCCCATATTGGAATTATCATCGTGATCGCGGCGACCAACGCGCACACGTGACGGGCATGCGCGCCAGCAACCGCGCAGACTCCTTATGAATTATTTAACTTTTATTGTTGCCAACGCAAAAAACAAAACAAGAAATGGTAAGATTTCTATTTCGAGAATAGTGAGCGAATTTTATTGCAGTTTTATATGTCTCTGTATTTGGGATACAATTGAGATTTACCGCTAAATTCTGACAGGACAATCCCTTGGTGTCCTAGTATGGTAGCGGTTACCAAGCAGGACTTTATTTGTTAGTGTCCCGGTGTAGTGCTTATAAAATTGTATGAGTATCGTATATGCTACTTACATACGCAACTACCCATAAAAGTTCTGAGCTGAACATGGGCTTCCCGAACCGTACAAAGAAGCTAGGAAGAGATTTTGACTTAATCACTGCACAGCACAGTTACCATGCCACTATTTAGATAAATGCATCTGATGTCTTAAAGCTGTCCTAAACATACGAGTAGTAGCATTAAATTAGCCATTACAACGTATTTTTTTGCCAAACCTCCGCATTATACCTGTCTGAGATATGGCCCAGGCAGGTATAATTCTCATTTGTATAGGACACAAACGTGTACCTACGATGAAATCTCCGCATTCTCATGTTTTGGAAACAAATAAATATAAAATAGTAACATTAACACCATTTCCAGAAAATATTGTCAGATTTTCTCATAGCACATAGTAAATCAATTAAATATAAGACAGGTAGGACGAATTCTCTAAATTATATTAAAAAGCATCACGTAATTTATGTCACAGTAGGTATATTAAAGTGTAAGCAATCTTTAACAGTAATCGTTAAAACAAGTATTAAAATCGATTTAAATTCGAGTCAGACACACATAGACAATTACTTTTCATTATCTAAAGAAATAACAATAAACATGACACCGCACGACTACCTTACTCGTACCTTTGCCTAACACTTCAGAAAAACAAGTGATTAATGTCACCACATGTCTTTTCAATGGGACATTTTTTCAGTGTTGCCAGGTGAATAAAAACAGTTTCGGATAGGTATCACGTGCCATAGTATTTTTTTGAATCCAAATCTATTAAAAACGAGGAAAGGTGTGAGATGCAATCTTTCGATTGACATACATTATTTAGTGTTATGGTTTCTGTTCAAAACAACTTTAAAGTTTGAAATATAATATAAAATAAAATAAACCACTTCCCAATAAAACATTTTCCCCATTTTTGATTCATCGAGGATAATCACAAGTCTTTAAATAACCAAATACGGCCCCAAACCTCATTAAAATTGCACAAGACACTAAAATCTAGACCATTTCTGTCACATAGCCGTACTACTAGTCATTTATCATGCATGTGCATCCAACTCGCAAAGATAGTATCTTTTCTTAGAAGACGGAACCCGATACCAAGACGTTAGGTACCGTGGATGTTGGCAATCTTCACGTGGACGCAAAACGTGATGATTTTGCTAAACAGTCTTATAACAATAGTAGGGATTAGATGGAGAAACCAGAACTGTATATTGTTGGAAAAAAAAGAAGATATTTGTATTGACTGAGAATTATCGAGCTATTTTTAATAATGTAGACAAAGATCTTTCATTTATTAATTGGAGTTCAATCTTAAAGGAGATTTCCTAATGACTAAAAGCAAGACAAATTGTTTTTAAAACCACATAAAAAGTAACAGTATTGCTTGCTGCAAGAGCATTTATAGTGAGCATATTAAATTCTGGTTCTCTACCCAAATAACGTTTCTTATCACCCTTCAATTGCCTAGAACCAATAAACTTTAAAACTGATTTAAAAAAACCAGCAGAGTCTAGCAACCCTATTCCCCCTTTCCAACAGCATCAATTTTATTGAAGTGTCCATCTATAGCCCAATAAATTTGTCCCCACCTCACAGCGAGGTGCGAACGAACACAGTTCATTACTATTCATTGCTACACCGTGTTGCATCCTAATGGGCCCATGTGTTTGAGAGCCATGATTCACTTGCTAAACGCTATTTAGCTTTTGAGGAAGGCTGTGCAAATCGGTCCGAGTGAATGTGTTCGGCTTTAAGTGTAATTTCTTTATCCTTTTTAGGAAATAATATGGTCAGAAAACATGGTACGTTGCTTGCTACCTGTCCTTAACTTTTTTATTCTATGCTTATCGATAAAACCTAGAGGTTTTATGAAAAAGACACAAAATTCGATTATAACAATAACAGAACAGATAAATAGATGTAGAGCTGCACAAGAAGTGGAATTAGTTACACAAAAATACTAAGAAAACACACAATTCTCAATTCTCCATAATAATTATTTTAGTCACAATTATGGACCCTGTCGGGCACAGCATAGATCAAGTAGGAGAGAGGAGGAAGAACCTTGGGTATTTAATGTGATACATTTTATTATTGGTTATGTAGATATTAAGTTAAACTGTTTTATTAATACAGAATTGAATTTAAGAATTATAATTATTGTTTTATAGATTATATACATTTATTTATTTATTAATATTTTAAAAACCCTTTATTTTTAAATTATTCATTATTTATTTATTATTATTTTTATTTAGTACTTAATTATATTTATTATCCCTAGGGTAAGTTATTTATTGGACACTCCATATTTATTTAAAATTTATTTTTCTTATTATTAGTAGAGAGAGTATTTGTAGTTAGAAGTAAATAGTTATGAAATTACCTATAATTTATCATTTAAATATTCGCATAAACTATAGTAGCATTTGCTTACAAGAAAAAGCTTTAATTTATTTATAAAGATATTATACGTATTTAAATTCTTTATTATTTCGGGTAGCTTCTTATAAATTTTTATGGACATGACAAAGGTACTATTGGAGTGCATTTTTAGTCGCGATATTGGTAACTTCAGTCTATTTTTATGTCTCAAAATAATTTCCGTTTGTATGTCCTCTCTTTTTGTAAAGAACTCTGGGTACTTACGCACGAACTGTGAATGTGTGTTTTTATATTGTTAAATATGGTTACTGAGTTTTCATTATATTACTGTATGTACCCATCTATTAGTGTTAAGATTTCACCAGTTTTATTTATTACAGACATGTTAGAATAATAATTTTCAGAAATTAATGTGTCGTTTAATTTTTTTACTCTTAACATGTTTAAATATTTGTATAAATAAATATATTCTTGGTAGCGACTATGCAAAAGTAATGTCACTGAAATTCGCGCGCGCTTTTCCAAGTTATGCTGTCTACCTGGACAAAAAATATGTGAACTTTTAAAGCGACCATTTTGATGAAGTTTTTCCTCACCAAAGCTAGCACAATTTCTCATCACACTAAACATTCCTTTAAAGTTTACAAATATGGTTTTGGAACGCGTCCGTAAGCGGCAGCCATTTGCAGACAATGCATGGTGGCGGGAAACCAATGCGTCCAGGACTTTTGCGGAATTGAAGACTTGTGATTTGTAAAAGATTTTTTTCTATGAAAATAGTTTTTATTTCTATGGAAATGGGATCGTAAAAATGTAATGCTGAAAAACATAGGCAACTGTGGCTATTTCTGAAAATATGTAGTTAAACAAGTTTTAATAAAAAGAGGCATAGAGAGGGGTCATTCAAACTGGAAAGCATTGATGAGCACAGCAGTGAAACTTTATTCTCTTTTAACCTTTATATTTTAATAGTTTAAGTGAATGTATTATCATAAAACCAGCACCAGGTAAAACTAAATAACATGCACACTAATCTTCTTTCCCCATTTTTACTCATTCATATGATTTTGCCAAACAAATATAAGTACATTAAGAAGCTTGATTTTTAATGTTTTTAAGCAAACTGTGACAGTAAACAGTGGAATGTCATTGGTGTAATGATGCAGAACTGCGCGCGCGCAGGTTACCAATTGTCAACAAGACAAGCTTTCTGGATCAACATTTGGAAAGTTGTCTTTGAAAGCAAGAAAAAAATACAATCATACTACTTTTTATAAGTTGAATGCGATGTTGAATTTATAAGGAACTAGCTGCGCCCCGCGGTTTCACCTGCGTTAGTCTCGATCCCGTGGGAATATAGGGATAAAAAGTAGCCTATATGTTAATCCAGGGTGTCAGCTACCTCGATACTAAATTTTATCAAAATTGGTCCAGCCGTTTTTACGCGAAAGAGTAACAAACATCCATCCATCCATCCATACTTACAAACTTTCGCGTTTATAATATTAGTAGGATTGCCAGCCATAAAATTAATGCAACATAAAAACTTTTAATTTTTAATAAATGTTGCTATCATAAAACTAATTTCAGTTTCAGTTTTCAAGATTGCGATTAAAAATTCATAACCCGACTTTATATTGTATTTACATCTTTAATACATTTGTTACAATAGATTCTGAACAATGGAAGCTGTATATCTAAATAACGAAACACAATAATCAACTTTATTTCTTAAAAGATAGAGATAAATATTGAATAAGTCGTCATCAGTAGTATAGACGCGCGCGCAGGTTGTAAATGCAAAATTCATGGAATTTTAAACGCTTCTAATATTTATGCACAATTTAATTGAATATTCAATTACCTACAACAACTGAGCCTTTTATAGTTTTCTTTAATACTTCACGCGTCTTAGTAAGAAAGAGGAATAGTTTCTTTGGAATATTAATGTCATATACGTTTCAAATGTCTAGTAAGAATGGCAGTATTGGCTAAAGGGAATAATGTCTTACAATGTAATAAATGTTAATATTGGTGGGTTTTACATAGAGATAAGTTGTAAATTAGGTTTAGGATGAAATATAACGAATTGAGGAAAACTTATAAAAAACCGGCCAAGTGCGAGTCGGACTCGCGCACGAAGGGTTCCATACCATTATCTATAAAAACGGCAAAAAAATCACGTTTGTTGTATGGGAGCCCCCTTAAATATTTGTATTATTTTGGTTTTTAGTATTTGTTGCTATAGCAGCAACAGAAATACATCATCTGTGAAAATTTCAACTGTCTAACTGTCACGGTTCATGAGATACAGCCTGGTGACAGAAGGATAGACAGACCGACAGACAGACGGCGGAGACTTAGTGATAGGGTTCCCGTTTTACCTTTTGGGTACGGAACCCTAAAAAGGTCCAAAAAATGTAAAGAAGAGATTGGCAAAAGCAATCGACATTATTGTTAATAACTGATGCATCGAACCGTCCAAATCCAGACCCTTTTCGATCTTCAGTACCTGTAATAAAGACAACAAAATAAGTCAGTGCCGTAACATCGTTTTGACATTCTGCCCTCCGGTGACACTCAGTGCGCATGCGCGGTTGCCCGCGCTGTATATGGTGCTCACGCGCATATTTATTCATTGGCCTGCGTACGCTGATTCAATGCTAAAACGACTAGGCTTTTATGTTGTTTTTAGGGCTGCCGCCTCCATTTTGAGTATATGAATTACTTACATATTTACTGTTTTATTTTTTATCTCCGACAGATTTGTGAATTATGTTTTATTTATATGCTTATTTACATATTCATATTCGCTTTCGCAATGTCCGATAGTTTTAGGTTAGGTTTTCTAAAATCCGATGTAAATTGGGTTGGTATTGGTTGTATCTGATTTTCAATGGGTTTTAAAGGACATAATGTTTTTTTGTCTGTAATAAAGTGTTGACTTATAACGTTATCAGTGGCAAGTGTCCGATGTATTGCGGAAATAGTGGTACAGATTTAACTCGATCTGCTTCTTTTGCTTTCAGTTAACGAGATGATGAAATAGAATTCTGTCCGTAAAAACTAGATGATAAAATTAAACTCATGTTCTCAGACATGTCAAAATGGAAAATATTAAACCTTTTGATGGTTGAAAATTTTCATAATTAGATATAATGGGTCCGTATGACTCAGGACCACAGAACATCATACCCTAATCAGGACTATGGAAAACTTTTCTCTGCTCCTCATAGATTTAGTTTTCTCCCGGAAATCCAATCTACCTTTCTAATAAACCTAAGGGGGTGAAAATATTCGTAAACTAAATAACTAAAATTGTCCTCATAACACTTATTTATCAAAAGGTCACTCTGTTTATCCAGTCCTTAAAGTTAGTGTCACCGCCCCGTCCTAACGTTTGCTTGGCCTATTGGCAGTGTGGTCTTGTTCTCATTAGTAAACACACGACGATCGCTTTCATCGCTGATAATGTACGAGTGTAGCTGTATCAGTGCTATGGATGACTGGAGACCTCTGGACACTGCTAGGGACTTTAACTAGTTCACAGCTCGTAATAGCGTCTCTATCTTCTTGGTCATGGCGATTATTAGAAATCCTATGTTCAGACATTTTTGCAAACTGATATTTTTATTAAATATTCTACTTAGCTGGTGCCCGCGAGTTTTCTCGTATTCTAGTGTAGGTACTACTTACTACTACTACTTCATGTGCTAGGAAATTAAATTCCAAAGAATGTGTGGCAGATATCATCTAAATCTGTTCTTCCGTTAGTGCGTGATTGAGTATCAAAGAGCCAAACATCTTTTTACAAACTTTGTCATCTCCATTGGCTACCTTGTAAATTGAGTTGGTATTGGTTGTATCTGAATTTCCATGATTTTAGGGAAATAATGTTTTTTTTGTCTGTTTGGCTTTACAATTCGTTTTGTGTCATTTACCAACTCAGTAAATAGTGTAAATACCTATTGAAACTGTACGTAATAATAAGGACGAACAATTACGAAACTATTTTATGATGAAGTTCCAAATATCTGGGACATCCTTCAAAACAGCACATGTCGTGATCATAAAAAAAACTGTTATCTCAACGACAATTTGCAAAAGACACAGCTTAACTACTAGATCGTAACTTGAATTGCTCATATTTACACGTTTTTTGTAAAGTTTCTTGTAACTTCAAGTGTGTTGCTTGTAACTTGAGTCAGCGGGGCTTATCTCACACGTTCACACGCACCGATTTGTCGTGTCTGCTTTTTGTCTTTTAAGAGAATAGGGGAAAGGGACAAGCGGTAGCGGAAATAAGAATTAGTAAAAGAGAAAGCTTTAGGGAAAAAAAAATTTTATTGTATGTGTTTAATTCCGGGAAATAAAAGTGCTGTAAATAAAATATAATAGCATTAAAATAACTTTACAAAATAATACGTAACATAAAATTATGTCTCATTGAAGTCGCTTGCCGCTTACGCGCACTTGGGCATCCTTAAACAAATCACAAAACAGAAGTTAAAAATACTTTCGTTTTTTCGTGCTGTCCTAAATATTTATTTATAAACATAATCCTTTCGTATTTTAGCTTCTTCTAAACTAGAGATGTTTAGTTAAAGATTATTGTTACTTGTGTACTTATATAATTTTTGTTTAACTGATATTCTTCATCTTCAAAAGTAAACCATTATTCCATTATTTCTCCGTCTCCCTTTAATCCATGGGTTGTCTGTAAAAGATCGCTTTTAGTTATAAGACCGCCCATTATGTCACTCTATCTAAAATGTCAACATTTATATCTGTAATTTTTATGGTGTACAATAGTGTACATGATAAAGAGTATTCTATTCACGACCTATTAATTCTCTGATTGTGAATTTCTATAGAAATAATACATCTAAAAAGGTTTTGTTTCCCGCGTCTCTTTATAAATTGACCCCAACTTATCGGTCCCTTAATTCGTCAGTTAAACACAGAGTCAATGACATCACACACTTATAAACCAATGCACTTTATCTATCCTGGGTGCAATTAGGTCAGTCCAGCCCAGTCCTGGGCCGGGCAGGGATCGGTCCTCCGTGCATTACCATAAGTGGGGACATAAAAAGGTTCTAATCGTAAAACACTTTGATGCTCGTTCTAATACTAGAGTGGCGCTTTACATTGTGTTAAATAGTTTTATTTTGTTGTTGGAGTATTTGAAAACCACTGTTATGAATTTTTGAGTGAAAGATAATTTTGTACAATATTTTTGCAAAGGCAGATTTGTCACACAAATTCATTTGAATTGGAATGATAACCAAGTCCTTACTATTTTTAGGTTGACTATTTAGTATATTTTCTATTTATGTATGTATTTCTAACGACATTCATTTTTTGTATATTCCAGGATGGACAACGACTGTTCATGGGTGCTCCAGGCAGCTTCTTCTGGCAAGGTAACGTTACATAAATTTGTAAAGACTTACTAACTACCTAATAATATAGACTGCATACAATTTTGAAAGCTCCGATAGAAAACAGTAGCTGCGTAGTGAGCTACGCACGCATGGGTGTTTATTAGTCCAATCGAGGAAGAAATCATAATAGACTGGTTTGAAATTAACTATCACCTTTGGATTGGCTATTATAATAATATAGAAAGTAGCTGGGACTTCATACAATGCAGACGACACAGTAAAAACAGGATAGTATTTTTTTGTGATTGTATTCAGGAATACAATCACATTATATTATAATAGATGTTTCTTAAAAATACACTATTGATAAAAGTCAATTAATGGAAACAGTCTATTTAACAAATGGCAAATATAATGTACTCAATTAACAGAGGGCTAATTCACGTAATTTCATGACGCGCCGATCAAGTTGCAGTGCAGGTGCAATGAAGTTTAAGTTTGAGTGATAGCTGAATATATATAGTATCTGACAGCCGTAGAGAATAGTAGAATACGAAATGCGTTGTTTTGATCGAAACTTCATTGCAACTGCACTGCTACCGCACTTCTTTAGTTACGTGAATTAGCCTGCTGATCAATGAAAACAAAAACAATCCAACAGGACTGACTCACATAATACAATATTCTCCAAACAAACATGAAATTGGAGAGGCATTCCGAATGATAACTGACACTAAAATTATTCACAGGGCGAACGTTATCCATAGATCCGAAAGAATCGTTCTTCTACTATATGCCGAAAATACCGGAAGAAGGTAACATATCCAGACGTACCGCCAGATTGACATCTTAACTCTTAACAGCAATAACATAGAGAGGCATCAATTCGCATAATCCTTTATCAACCCCTTGAACATGGACAGTTGTTTTAAATTACATTTTTTGTGTTCGAGTATCATTCATTTTTAGCTTTTTTTTAATTTTTTTTTTCATTATTAGCTTTTAACGCAATAACATCTGAAAGTATTAAAATAAATCGCTTAACTTTTGCTTCTAAATTAAATCATGTTTTCTAAACTGATATGACGATTTTTTTTTTATCTATTATTATACATCTCTTAATTCTAAATTATCATCGTAAGTGTAAGGATTTGTTTTGTTTAATTTAAGATGATCAACGATATATTATTATGAGGAAATGTTTAAATAAAATCATATTTTATATTTGAACATAAATAATGGATTTAGAATATAAACTGCTCGCAACTATTTATGGTAGATATTGGCGATATAATCTTTGCCATAAATAGCGAAGAAATCATTAGCTTTCCTCAAGTCATGGTGTTCAAGGTTTACCCTATGGGTTCTACCAGATACCTTCCACATTCTCCAATCTTTAAAAAAACCATTAATTTCTATAAAACATTTTAGCGGTAGTTAAATAATGAACGTTGTGCACGAGATATTAGATCATAGTTAGTTTATCCATTTCATATCTTTGTGCTAACAATTTGCCTATTTGGATGATATCATAGTCCACAATCACGATTGCAACAATTTGTGTATTATCTCACGATGTCCAAAGAATGAAGGACATTTTGAACACATCCAGGCCTAATCATTACAACCACAGCATGTGGATGATCAAATAATCGTTTTAATATTCGATATTTTACCATTTTAGTAAAATGTTAATTAGAAATAATAACTACATTTTAAAAGACTTTTATAAAAGAATATATCTATGGTGTAAATAGGAATGATAATTCCCACGAAGTAGATTTTAATCCTGCGGGTTAAATAGGTGTTTAATAATACTCAAATGATTTTGTAACTGCAAAAGTGTCCATGCTTTAAAACTAAACTATAAAATGTCATTGGCTTTAGCTCTGACTGAACACAACTATTTTTATTGAGATTCAACTGAACATTTTTCATTCATATGTAAAAGATAAATACAACTTTAAGTCGTTCTGTTACGTGTTGTTCCACTTTGACAGAAGGACTGTTAGTTGTATTTTAGTGCTTGTGTTTCGTCAGAGTCGTTACCAAAATTAATTCTACCAATAATTACCTTATTGCGGTCGCTGTAACAAGGATTTGGTGATATATTTAACATTTATTAAAATATCCCTGAATCTCACGCTTGATATGGTGTGATGAGACCTTTGGTCATATGTATGCTAATAATAACCTAAGCAAAGCGTAATACAGACGCCTGTAATATATGACACGATATGAACGGTGTTACAACCATCATCAGTTCATCACACATGAAACTGCCTCTCCTGGCTGCTGGATCGCTTGAACATCATCTAATGACAGATCATAGAACATTGTACACGAATGATTGACGTTTTGTGCTGTTTTGATGTTTTAAACATGATTTTCCTTTGGACGATTCTCAAGCCAATCCTCATTAATATTCCAAACTGGAATAAGGTTGAATCTCAAAGCTTCGTAATTTTTTGATCATGCATTTATTGGGAATCATGGACACATGGAATGATTAAGCTATTTAATTCCATTTACATTACCTAAGGAATCGTCCAAATGAAACTAAAAACAGCTCATTCATCAGGTATACATGACTGAATGACAATCTCCATTTTAGGTCAGCTGATGACTCAATCGATGACCAGTCGCCCAGCCTTGATAGCGACTCCTGAAGCTAGTCTTAGGTACGACGACTCTTATATGGGTTACTCCATCGCTGTTGGTGACTTTGCTGGTCAAGGTATTCAAAGCGTTGCTGTTGGAGTGCCCAGAGGAGCTGGATTAAAGGGATTGGTAAGTTAAGCTAAATTTATTACTATCGCATTCTTCTTCTCATTGATGATGTGTTTAGCAATAGTGATAGTGGTCCATATATGATGTTACGGAACCAGCACGCGTTGCATGACCTACGTAAAAATAATTAATGCAACGAACTACCTACAATTTTAATTTTTTTTTGGCTTTTGTAGACAGAATATTAATTCAGATTTTTTACAGTTGTAATGGCAATCATGTCATTTAGTTTAAATATGTTTTTATTTTTATTATTTTAGTAATATTTTATATAGATTCTTTTTAATTTGTGAATGTGAGAACTTTGTAGGCTTAATAGATTGTAGCTTTGTAAACCATTTTCTATTTTGCTAAGTACGGACCTACACTGTCCTCCCATACCTATTAACACTGTAATTCCTTTCTGCCTATCATTTTAAAAGAGTAACCGTGGAGTTTTTGCCGGCTCTTCTCCATAGGAAACGACCAATTGGAACCGTGCACCTAGCTTCTGACGTTTCATAAGTGTCCATGTAGGTATATGTGAAATAAAATATTTTGATTTTGAATGAAAGACAAAATGACAGATTGTACAAAGATTTCTACGGCGCGATGTCAAAAAAGAACGCTTCACTTTGTATAGAAAGAGATATGTCTAGTAGAGTAGAGAAGATATAGAAATGGTCAAGCTACGCGTGCAGGAGCATAGTCAATAATATTAATTTCTTTGTTTATATAATCTATCACTCGCGTTAAGATTGTCTATTAATTCAATACATTTTACAGATCGTCCGAGTTACCTAAACCAATATTTTGGGTAAACTCTATTAATTCGAACCATACCAACTGTTTCAGGTTGTCCTCTACACTTGGGAGCTCCAAAACATCAAGAACATCAGTGGCTCTCAGATCGGTGCCTACTTCGGGTACAGTATTGCGTCCGGTGACATTGATGGCGATGGCTTTGATGACGTCATTGTTGGTGCCCCGATGTTCACCAGGACTAAGACTGATGGGTTTGAACATGGAAGGATCTATGTCATCTATCAGGACAAAGATAGGGTAAGGATTTTTATTTATTTGAATATGTTTAAGTTACAAGTAAACTCGTTACAATACTGTTACATTAAACCCTGTCATCCTGTCTAATACTTTTACTTTTAAACAAGAAATAAAGTTTTGTGCTTGAATAATATACGAGTATATGTTTTCTTGCCCTTTCAGTCATTCACAAAGAGCCATGCTAGGACCGGTGAGATTTCTCGAGGCAGATTCGGTTTGGCAGTCACATCGCTTGGAGACATTAACTACGACGGTTTTGGAGGTACCACATAAGATGATATTATTAAAAGTCATAAACCAGAAGAGAGAACAGCTTTGTTTTTATTAAATTTACAAATAGAGAAGATTTATATGGAAGTATTCATCAACCTCAACTGGTGTGCTATTCTGTAAAATTAACTTCAAAGGTCACTCATTTCGAAACCTTCTTTAAGACGCAGATATATGCCAGTGACCTTGAGTGGTTAGCTTGCGTGTTCTGTACTGAGCTCACGCAACGCGTCGTACGTTCAGCCAGTAACAGGACTCGCCCATTAAGGAGCGCTGTCCCCAATTTGACGCATTATTAATTTATTATACATAAACCAAAAGGTATTTTAATAAAACGCGTATACTTAAATATCAATAATTAAATTATCTTTAAATTGGTGAAGGTTTCAGAAAAATACGCTTGGTAGATTTTGCGCCATTCTCAGTTTTTTATCCGCGTTAGACATAACTTTACACATTAATTTCAATATGTAATATTGAAATTGTAATGTGAATATTTTAGATTATGTATTAATCTAAAATATTCACATTACAAGTTATTGAAAAATGCTCTAAACATTTTTTTTTTTCAAATCATTAACACTACTCGTTTAGACGTGATCTTCAGTATAAAATCATTAAAAGTCGGCTATCATCACCTTAATCAAAATCAGCTGAGCATGATTTAAAAAAAATTGCATTTCAAAGTTTTTCTCAGAACAACATAATTTATCATTATTAATTAAAATCGCCCTTTCTCTTTCCAGACATAGCCGTCGGCGCCCCGTACGGTGGCGAGAACGGGCGCGGCGTGGTCTACATTTACCACGGCAGCGAGACGGGTATCCATGAGAAGTACTCCCAAGCCATCACTGCTGAGGAGATCTCTCCGACCCTGTCCACCTTCGGCTTCTCTCTGTCAGGAGGAGTGGACCTGGATAATAATAACTACACGGATTTAGCTGTTGGTGCTTATAAGTCGGATAGTGTTGTGTTCTTGAAGTAAGTGTTTTTTCTATATTCAGATAGGAAACGCCGACCTCATCTAGTTTTTAAAATATGATTGAAGTGTAAAAGTGTTTGTACAAACCTACTTACAGAAATAAAAATCATTTATCATTTATATTCGTCAATAATTTGGTTTTAATGTAAAGCAGTATGCCTCTATGACCTGTAATTGAAAATCTTACTAGTTTTTCACAAAGGGGTAGGCAGACATGTAGGTATGGTACTAATCACAACTTTTGCTTAATATAGGACGCGTTAGTCATTTATGCTTAAATATAAATATAATATGTGTATTGTCGGACACAAATCTAGACTCCAGGTTGCTACTGAGATTTTTTTTGTGGAAAAAAAAACACATTGCCCGAGCTGAAGATCAAACCTAGGACTAACGCTCGACAGTTGTCGATTTCGACCACTAGAACGACGAGTCAAAATCTATCAAAGTTTAATTTGTTCCAGTAATACTACTGTGCATAACGCACCTTCTTGAGTTTTGTATATGTTTTTGATATTATTTTGTCTATTGATTTTTATGATTTTCTTCATCTTTTGTTTTACCAGTTAAGAGAGGAAGTAAAAATTACTACCATTTTAAAAAGCGACTTTTTTAATAATTTAATATAATATAAACAGTCCATTCTCACATTAACAACTACCTACATAATTATGTTAGACTGTCTCGTTGGTTTATTGGTCGCAAGCGCTACTGCTGGGTTTAATTCCCAGGTCGGGCAAAGTGTTATTGGGTTTTTCTATCAGGAATTTCTCAGTAGCAGCCCGGAGTCTGGATATATGCCCGATTTATGGCAATAGGCCGCCCGCTATTACATTGGAATTAAGCATAACTGGCAAAATGTCTGTTTACCGTAGGTACAATTTCTGCCCGTCGGGGAAAACAGACGTAATATTTATATATTATTATATATTTTGTTTTATGTTTAACTTACTTTTTATCAAATGGGAAACTATAATGTCACATGTATTCTTTCCAGATCTCGCCCCGTAGTAAAAGTATCAGCTGAAGTCAAGTTCTTGGGAGACAGCAAATTAATCTCTTTGACGGACAAGAAGTGTCATCTAGAGAATGGCACTACGGCTGCCTGCGCGCAACTTATGTTCTGTTTGACGTACGGAGGTGTTAATGTGGATCAGC
Source organism: Tiliacea aurago (assembly GCA_948098905.1). Taxonomy (NCBI): domain Eukaryota; kingdom Metazoa; phylum Arthropoda; class Insecta; order Lepidoptera; family Noctuidae; genus Tiliacea; species Tiliacea aurago. Next base: position 25,660,675 of record OX402585.1, read on the forward strand.
AGATTAGTAAGTATATTAGTTGTATTGTTAATATCATTGTCATTGGTTATATCTCCCTTTATGCTATTTGCGTCTAAATGTCCAAGATTTCTTTGACTTAACTTATTTCAACCATACACACTATAAATAAATAATATCTTAACTGAAATGGTTCTTTATAGGCAAAATTATCCCATCAAATATTTATATACGTCCAGTTTTAGATATGTAACCTCTATATTAGCGTACCTATTTCCATTTTCATCAATATTATTATCGTCAAGTACATCATTTACAATTTGAATAAAATTGAGAGTCACAATAATTTGTTATTTGTTTCCAAGCGGAGGGATATATCTGCTATTTCGGTGAGTGGTCGAAGTAGCGCTAATTGGTACCACACAAAACCAAAACCACCCAATCAATTCCATATTTCTATTATTGACATCCATCTGTATTTGGCACATTAAATGTCTGATAGAGATGAGATTAGTAGTAGAATTACCGATTGTAAATATATTTGTCGTCAGTGTTAGTTGTTTATGTGACTGCACTCAATGTTAATGTTTTACACGACAATATTTTGAAATGTTAAAGCCATTAATGTTAAGTGACGGAAAAGGGATGGAGCTCTTTGTCCTGAATTGGTTTATCTCTCTCTTGCACTGAAACAATAATGACACTAACACGTCATAAATGTCACTGACATGCATCCAATAAAACATTAATCATTTCTGTACTAATCTTCAGAATTTGAGGTGACCTTGGACCTGGATTCTCGGCAGAAGACCACGAAGAGGTTGTTCCTCTCAGAGAGGAGAGAGACGATTTATACAACGCAGATACTCCTGACACAAGGACAGCAGGAATGCAAGGATATTGTTGTGTATTTGGACGTGAGTTACCTTAATCTGATATTTTTACCGACAAACCGGCTAATTGCGTATCGGGACCACTCAAAGTGAAGGGTTCTGTAGTTGGGTTGTCAATATTGATTTAATTTAATTATTTATCATAGAAACGGTAACGCAACAACGTTTTATACAGTTTCTTTTAAAAATTAAAAAAAGTACATGACTTATCTTCTTCGAAACAATTTCCTTGGAAATTGTTTTTTAAGATCTACCAGTTAAATATTTTTCTGTAATTTTCACCGTATAGTTAAAAAAATTGAGTGGGGGCCGACTCAATTTTGCGACTTCAGAATCACAAATCTCACTTACTATCGACTTTACTATGGGATCCAACGACACCCCACACGCTCATATGCACTGAGTTTTTTTTATCCGCCGGTGATATTATTACACGAACCAATAGGGTCACGTCTAATTTATGTTTTCGTAATTTCAAAGAATAGACCTTCCTTACTTGCATGGTTATAGTGCTAACAGACTCCTAGTAAAATGGCTGTGTGACATACGGACAGACTCACAGGACGAAATTATAAGGGTTCTCTAAAAAGGAGAGCAGCTTTGGATGAAGTTGTTTTGGTCGCTATTGAATCTTTTGTTGTAATAAATGACGGACAGTATTGCAGGGTCTTCGAATCCCTGTGACACTAATGGTAAATTTTGAAAACCTTTTGGTAAAATATCAAAGTATTGCAAATTGCAAATCCCAATGATCCGTATGAAAAAGAGGTATATCCAAAGCTGAAGTAAACATTCGGAGTCAAGTATTTATTTGCCCAAATACTCTGGCTCACCTACTTGATCCGTATTTTTTTTATTTTGTTAATAAATTAAGCTTTATTGCTGATTATGATTACAAATACATTGCCCCCAAACTAGGCAAGCTTGTATCTTGGGCAATATCGTTCAAATGACTACATTAGTAATTATTTGAATATTAAAAGTTTAAAGCATCTCTTCCTTATATTTGCAGGATGAGATCCGTGACAAACTGACTCCCATAGAAGTGAAGATGTCCTACGACCTGGTGACGCAGCCCTCTGGTAACCTGGTGCCCCCAGTCTTGGACCAGACCAGGAGCATCGTGCACGCAGACTCGCTGAACATCCAGAAGAACTGCGGCCCTGATAACATCTGTATACCGGACCTCAGGATGTCAGCTACAACGTAAGCTTTTTTGCTATTGAAAAATACTGGTGAAGGTTCCAAGATACTCGTTTATGGTCAGCGCAGACCTGGTGACGCGCAGTTAAGCGAGCGTTTTACCTGCAAAACTAATTTCAACGTTGCGTCTCTTAAAATAAAGTCGAAAATAAATAAACTTAACCTCGTACCTATTGATACTCTCTCGAACTATAGAAAGCTTATTTATTTTCAACTTTATTTCAATTAGCGCAGGGTTAATATTTGTTTGTCAGTGACAATTGGGCTGCGCCTCGCCAGATTTGCGCTGCCCTATATTGTATTGATACACGTCATGCTCATGAGCATGCTATTATTGAGAAAATGCTACGTGTGTTCAGTACTCTAAAGAATGTGTTAGGTCTAAGCATGTGTGTGTATGTACCTTATTATATTGCATGTGTGTAAATAATTGTCTAAGTTTTGCTTCTTTTTCTTTCTTTCTGTGTATTAATATATGTATAAGTAGCTGTAATAACTTTTTAATCTATTTATATTATTGTTTATAATTTTATTATTTCCTAATTATATGCCTTGGTTTTATCAACGTGTAGATTCCCCAAAAAACGATATAATAATATGGTAATCTATCTACCCAAGAACCTTTGATCTGATCTGATTACTAAATATCAAGAAATTACAGGCCTGCGAATTAAAATTGTCTAAAAACTTTTACAATTGCATTGTGATTGTGTTCTCAAAACATTTTATTTTTCTTATTTTAACTTTCGTTTTTACGCACCACGTCAGGTTTTTTGGTTTGTTCATTCAGAAGATTTTTATTTTTTAAACACTTTTACTTATAAATTAACCATTTCATATGCATTAAAGACGTAACACGGTAAATTCATAATTGTTTTGTTTTGTTAGTTTCTGTCCGCGACTTCGTTTGAAGTCATCAGAAATCATTTTCTTTCTTTCTTTCTGCTTTTCTTTCTTCTTTCCTTCTAAATACCAGCGTTCACTATTATAATTGTGCATGTGGATGTTGAAATAAACTTTGCGTTGAGTGTTTGTGTCCCTGTGATAAACGCATCAAATTATCAGGGCATATTGGCAGAAACTATATTATTTAGATAGATCTCGATCTGTATTTCTTTCATTCTCTTTTTGAGTATTTTCTTTTTATTTTATTGCTTTTTAAGTTATTTCTTAACAATTTAAAAATTCCTATCGTTATAATTATTGGTGTGTTGTTTTTAACTCTGTATCTAACTCAAAACATTAAAGTAGGTAGCTACTGACATAATAGTACTTTGTACTAACCAAATAAATGTGTTCAGTTTGTGCTTTTGTGAGTGATTATGTTTTATGTGTTACTCCTTCTAATCCTTTCAATTGAGGTACTGTGTTGTCTTAGAGCTCGTCCAGATGACGCGGTTTACGCGCGAGTTGATTCGCGCGTAGACAATCGCGCGATTGTGTTGCTGCAGTCAGTGCTCTATTTTATCTGACCCCTCTAACAAAGAAGAAGAGGGGAAAAGGGGTCCGGTTATGCAGAGCACTGATTGTACTAGTGGTTTGGACATTCCGTCCATATGTAGTTGCGTGTTTTGCTACTCGCTCGTGAATCGTATGCAAGTCGCCGGACTCTCGACTCGTGCGATTGGTGCTCGTTCTACGCTTGAGTCGCGAGATATTAGGGACGCCATTGTCCCGTCTAGTACATGCGCGATAGTTGGCGCGGGGGACGTATTCATGTTGTTGGAGCCAACAAGAAGTGTAAAACCTCTTAATATAGATTTATTTTATTCTTTTTTACCTTAAATATTTTATATAATTTTTACAATGACTTAGATCTTCTAAAATTTCAAGATTATCATCAAACGATTTTACACCCGGAATTAGTTGAAACTTTTTATTGTGTTCTCTAAGCTTCGGATATAATGCTATAAACATAGGTACTATGCGTCATTCTGTCATGTAGAATTGGGTGCACTTTATAATGTCGGTCTTCTCTTTCGTTGCATCGATTCCCATCGACGGTACGCAAGCCACAACACAACCGCTTTGTTCGAATTCATTTTGCTGACTACCCAAACCGTCCCAGATTACTCGTGCGTAAATAGCGCGTATAAAACGCGCCATCAGGCCGCAATTCTTAATTTAAGAATTTAAGAATCGCATCATCTGGACAAGGTCTTAACCTTTCTTCGTGAGGTGGTGGATGCTTATATAAATGTAAATAACCTTTTATACAACTCTAATAAAAATATTACCAAAAAATTAAAACATTCGACAAAAAACCATTCGCAGACCTGTATTCTTATCCACAGCCCCACAGTCAACTACTTGTTAGGATCTGGAGAAAACGTCAATATTGACGTCAAAGTGGAGAATTCTGGAGAAGATGCCTTCGAAGCTGCTTACTACCTGGTTATTCCTTCAGGAGTCACCTACGCTAAGATGGAACGCTTGGATCAGGACACCGCTGATACTCCGATATATTGCTCGATTACCAACAGGTTTGCTGATGGTAATAGCACCCTGAAATGTGAGTTAGGAAATCCTATGGCTGGTGGACAAAAGGTAAGATCATTTTCCGATGTTTGTATTTAAAGTTACATTTTACACATAATTCATGTGTGAAATGACGGTATATAGGTCCACACTTTTCGATAATGTATTCAATTTATTCATATTTGTCCTGTTATTTTAATTAATATGCCACATCATCAAAACCTTTCAAAAGAAATATTAGTACGGATTATTTCAAACCTAAAACAATCAATTATTTTCTCTTGCAGGTAAACTTCCGCTTGTTCTTGGAAGTGGACTCCCGCGTCACATCCTTGAGTTTCGATATGGAAGCCAACTCCACAAACGTGGAACAAGGCACCATGTATGACAACAAAATGCATATGAACATCGGCGTCGTTGTCAGAGCTCAGCTGTCTATCATTGGGTAAGTTTACAAGAAATTATTTTTACAGTGGATATGGACAGGGGATTCTGCCAAATTGAAGTAGAACGTATCTTTAGAACCTTTTCAGAATAATTGTTAATTCATTAATTGGAATGGAAATATAAAATGGTTTTCATACTACGCGTCTAAGTAATATTAGGAAGCTTTGTCTTGTTTAACAAAACTTGGAACTCGATAACATGAGATTTAGTCAAGCTTATATGGATGATGTTATAATAATAACATAACAGCATCTTTTATAGAATAGTATTATTAAATCAAAATTCAAAAATGCTCATTACTATTGTATCACTTACAGAACATCAGACCCGCCGGAGCTCCATTACAACGCGTCACTCTACGATACAGCAAACATAAAGGATGACACTAAACTGGGACCACAAGTGATTCACAAGTACAACATCAAGAACGAGGGACCTTTCGCTGTTGAAGAGACGGAGATATACTTCATGTGGCCATACCAGACTCTTGAAGGTGAGATACCACCTATACAACTATAGCTATTAAACCAACAACTAATAATTTTAGCAACAAAATTATAGCAGTTAGTAGCACTGAAATAACCTCCGTAATTATGATTACTTCTACGGCCAGCGCATCCTGCGCAAAATATGAAGTAGTTACATGAACACTGCTTTTCTTGAATTCTCCATACTAAATTCTATTTATCATTTCAGGCGAGAACTTGATGTACATGCTGGTACAACCACAATGGCTGGGTAATGTCAAATGTGACGTGGCCAGACATATCAACTTGGAAAACCTGTTTGTCCAGAATCCTTATGCTTTTCTACTGGGAAAGGAGAGAGAAGGTTTGTTAACTAACTATTATAAACTTAAGTGTTTCAAAGTAAAAGTCAAAGATTTTATTTCGCATAGGCACTGAGGCACTTTGAACGAAAAAAATTACAAAAAAATAGAATTTATTCTAGTCGCCCCTTCAAAAAGGTAGTTTCGTATGAAGAAGAATGGGCAAGAAACTCCACCGTTACTCTTTTAAAAATGTTTTACAATATTTTGTTTGAGTACACTTTGATATTTTGACGTTTGTTATGTCATAGGATCTGACAGGTTAATTATATGATTATATGTGAAGACGATGCACCTAGAATAAAATTACTATACCATAATAGGTAAAAGGAATTGAAAATTAAGCAGTAAAAAATAACTTAATTATGAGATAGATACATGGTGCTCACATATTTACAAACATCGTAAAAGTATATGTTTTCCGAAACTTTTTAAAATAATACGTCAGTGTGTAGGTAATCACGTAATGTGAAATCAATATCATAAAAATAACAAATTATACAATTAAAATAGCAACCAGTTTGGGTTTGTCTAGATTCGATTCTAAAAGTCGAAGTCGTTGTGCAAGATGTTTCGAATTTCTTTCACGATGTTGTATTACTACAAACTAATTTGTTTTCACCAAGCCGTTAACAAAATATTATTTTGTTTGTTTCCAGCTATGATGAGCAGCGAGTTCTACAGTGCATCGCAAACATCAGGAGGCGGTGGATATTATGGACAAGGTAAGATATAATTAAGTAAAGATTTAAAAAATATTAATTCGCTTCTACATATGGAAAAGGTATTAAGGTGTCTGTTAAAATAAAGATTTAAAAAATAGTACATTGTGATACAAGTGAAGAATGTTTGTTAGAAGTTAGAACTGCATTATCAAATGTCCACCACGTGTATCAAACGACGTTTTTCAATACACTTTTGAAGAAATAAAATAAATTAACGAAAAATATTTTTGTCATGAATTAATAAGAAACTATGATTTAATTTTCTTTTTTTTTTCGCGCTTTGCTTTTGCCAGGTCGAAGGAGAAGCAAAGGTGTAAAGCCGATAAACAGCCTAATATGAAAAATAGAAAATTCAAATATTTTTGAGTTTAGAACACAAATAAATGTTAATTTGTTCAAAAACGTTTTTTTTATTGTAATAATCATGGTACAGATTCTATTTATAAACATTATTTAAATATTCCAAAAATATTAACGCCATAAAGAAGCATCCTTTCCGAGATTTAAAAAAAAATTCACCTCCGAATAGAGAGGATCGTCTCTGGCGCGAGACGGTGTGAATAGAGGCATTGAACCAATTTGGACTAAGTATAGGTATAAGTTATCTGTTGCAATTATTATCCCCGCACACGTGTTGGTAAATAAAAAATCGCACGCGTGTGAAATACATTGCATTGTGAACCTAATCGTAGTGCGATATGAACCAGTTTTCGAGGAAGTGTATTGAAAAATATTATGACGTATTACGTATCTATAAAACCACCGCTTTATTTTTACAGTTTACTGGGAAGAATCGTCCAGCAGTGGCCAAGTTAACTCCCAGGCTGGCGGCAACGCTGGCAGTGCAACCATCCAAGGAGGTTCCGGCTATGGAACCGGACAAAGCAGCGGCTCCGGCTATGGAACCGGACAAAGCAGCGGCTCCGGCTATGGTACAGGACAAGGTTCCAGCAGTCACTCTAGTGGAAGCTCAAGCCATTTCAGTAGCAGCTCCAGTTCTAGCGGTAGCCAAAGCGGTAGAGGACAAGTCAGTGGCAGCCAGGGTAGCAGTGGACAATTCAGTAGCAGCCAAGGTGGCAATGGACAATTTATTGCTGGTGGTCAGAATGCCAATGGACAATTTACTACCAGTCAAAGTGGAAGTGGACAATTCAATAGCAACCAAGGGTCCAGTGGACAATTCAGTGGCAGCCAAGGATCCTTTAATGGAAACCAAGGTCATATCGATGGTCAAAAACAAGGCGAGTTTGGCGGCACTTACTATTTCAACAAGACTTGGACCAATTCTAATGGCGCAGCCTTGACTGCTGAAGAAAAGGAAGAAATTCAGAAAAAACTTGCTGCTGCTATTGCTTCCGGAAGTATTGACCAAGTTGCCTTTGGACAAGGCGCTCAGGTAGTGAGGGTGAAGAACAAGACCATTGTGTATGATGCGAATCATAATGTTATATCGGAAGTAGAGACGAGTACTGAGTATGGACACCTTGGACACGAAGGAGAGCCTGGAAGCTCTTTTAACGTGTAAGTATTTTTTACATTATATCAAAATTAAACACCAGAAGAAGATATTTTCAGTGTTACCTTCTTTTCAATAAATATTGTTTTATCTTTCCAGATTTGCTAACCAAGGCGGTGTCAATCTAGCATCTTCACAAGGTCATTCCCAGGGTAGTTACTCTCAAGGTTCGGGTGGTTACAACCAAGGATCGGGCGTGTACAACCAAGGAGCGGGAACCTATAGACAAGGATCAGAAAGCTATAACCAAGGATCGGGAAGCTACAACCAGGGATCAGGAAACTTTAACCAAGGTTCAGCGACCTACAACCAAGGTTCTGCAGCCTATGGTCAAGGTTCAAGAGGTTTTGGGAAAGATTCAGGCCAAGGCGGTTTCGTTCACGGCTCTTGGGCAACTACAGAAACAGTCAACCCTGATATTTCGAAAGCTGGTTCTTCTACCTTCAGGGGATCCTCAAGCGTCACTGTAGTTGGTGATGAGGAAGAAGACAAACTCGAAGGTTTCGGAACGTATGCCGCGTATAATCCTAATAACGAATTCAGATATGGTATTGCTGATGTAAGTGGCAGTTCTAGTGGAAGTCAAGGAAGCTCTGGAGCTGGTGGTTCTAGTGCTGTACATGGTGGAAATTATGCTGCTGGGGGTGGCAGTCGACAGGCTGGAGGTGGTAGTTACCAGGCTGGAGGCGGAAGCTATCAAACCGGTGGTGGAAGTTATCAGAGGGGTGGAAGTGGATACTCTTACTCTTCATCATCAGGTACAACTTTTCTTTTTGCATTAGTATTGTATACTCCTTTATCTGTAAAGGAGAAGATCTGATCTTGCGCTTGATGGGTTTTAAAAACGTGATGTTAAAACTGGTCTGTTTGTTATTGTCCAGGTGGTCACACATCATACGGCACTCACTCAGGCGGTGGTTACAGTTCTACTGAACGTCGCGAGAACACCAGGAGACGACGACAGGACGAAGTAAGACTTAATTTTAAGAAAAAAATATTGGCAGGAAAAGCCTCTTATTGTACTTTACATTCACGAGCATAAATTTAAAACCACGCAAGATTCAAAAGGGATTTTCTTCTAAAGTATTGACAGAAACTTTATGATGTTAAGAACATAGTTTTAGATTATGAAATAGGTCTTTTCTCAAAGTCGCAATCGTTAAACGACGATGCTTGCTTACAATGGGAGCGGGACTGAATAAAGCTGTGCACTTTACCATAGAAAGCTCTGACGATGATAAAATTATGGTGATGTTAACCAATTATTCTCAATCCAGGTGGACCCACAGCTGAAGAAGATTCTGGAGAACTGCGAAGAGAAGTACAAGTGTGAGGTGCTGAGGTGTACCACCGGTCGCATGGTGAAGGGACAGGAGGCCTGGTTCGCGTTCAGATCCAGGATCAACGCGACTGTGCTTACTGAGGTAAGGCTTTAAATGGAAGCTTAGTGTTATAAGAGTTAGGTAATAGATGACAAGTCACAAGGTCGATCACGTTTGACCATTACGCTAAAACATGAAATCTGACCTGGGTAAACGACAACCCTGTTACGACTGCTGCTGCTGTATAGTGAGTATGGAAAGGCTTCGAATAAATGGACCTAGGCTGGTACAATATGATGTATTGAAAACTTGGAATTTACAAGGTCTGATCTGAATTTGTTTGTCTGATGAAATAATAATGAGCGACGTTCGTGATGGTGGGACTACGTAGTAAGTCCTGCCAAAGTGCGCCATCCGGTGAAGAGACAGCGGGGCCAAGCGGGGTCACAAACCCAAGCAAGACCTAAACGTTAGAAGCTGTTTCAGTTTCTTAAAAATAATGTATCCAGCTGTTCGTTTCAAATTATCGTTCTATTGACGGTTTGAGCTCTTAAATACATACAAATAACTTCGCCGATGATATGTACTCTCTAACACAAGAATGGAACAGATTTTATATGACCAAAACTTATAGGAAAGGTTTTGAAATAAGCGTTTTCGGTCTTTGAGCCTAACACAGACACCAGAGTATCACTCTTAGCAGCAAACATTTATTAAATAATTCTTCACCCACAGATCTCGAAAGACCGCGAAGTAATCCTTTCCACCCTGGCCACGGCTCGCGTGTCGCGCCTGCCCATGGTGGGGCGGCCGCCGGGCGCGGCGTGGCGCACGGCGGAGGCGCACACCACGGTGTCGCCGCAGCTGGCGGCGCGCGGCGGCGGCGTGGCGCTGTGGGTGGTGGTGCTGGCCGCCGTCATCGGCGCGCTGCTGCTGCTGCTGCTCATTTTTGCTCTGTATAAAGTGAGTTTGTTCAAAATACATGTATTGTAGATGAATTTCATTATAACTGCCGAACGACGTTGCTGAATAACAGACCTCTTTCAGGCATCGCCAAAAGACGAATGGGGTAGGTTGCTTAATACAATTTATTTACTGATAACCCCATGACACTACACGACCGGGGTTGAAACGGTCAGCAGGTTGCCCTTAAGTAATACGGACTGGCGTCCGCAATTCCACGTCAAAGCGCGTATTTTGCGTACGGACAGATCACCAATTTTTTTTTTTTTTTTTCAATTAACTTCTCCCGCTCTGGGCGGAACGGGAGGGCGTGTCAGACCGTTGCCTGAGTGCCAGGCCCACGATATCCTTTTCGGACAAACTCGCAACCCTGGCAGGAATTGGCCCTAACGGACTCGTCAGTTGGTGCTGACATCTTTTTGAGGCACGCGTGGAACACAACGCGCCGTCGACCCGGGCTTGGTCCTTAGCGGACGGTGAGCTACCCATCGCTCACCGTCCACAAGCCCGCGCCTGCGGTGGCCGGGAATCGGCCTGCGACTCCCGACGCCCGGGGCATCTCCTGCGGGGACAGTCACCTTTGCGACCAAGAATAACGGGGCAGTAATAAAATAGTGCAACTTACATAAACCGTCAAAAATACTTATAATAGTACATATTTGAATAAAAATATAGAATAACCTACTACAATACTCTTTGTCTTAACAACTATTTATTTAATTTCCAGTGCGGATTCTTCAAACGCAACCGCCCTTCGGACCACGCTGAGCGACAACCTCTGAACGGACGCGACGAGCATCTTTGATATCCGACCACCGAGATAGGCGCGACGTCCGACACGGGCGGCACGTCGGACGCCGGCCGGACGTCAGACGCCGGTCGGTCGTCCGATTCGGACGGCAGTTCGTCAACTGACGCCGCCAGTGACGTCACCAGTCGCGACTCCACTAGCTTCGACAGGTACTGACATCACAAAGTCATCGTTTATACGTTTTAAATGACGTCACTGTATCATGTCGCACTGATTGCTGCCGTTCTAATGATGGCAGGAATGAGTGCGATATTTTATTAATTTATTTGTAAAATTAATAAAGAGTTGGGCTGTAACTTTTATGTTTAAATAATTATAAATATAAAAAATACAGCCTAATATAAAGGTAGCTCCGATTTGATTGTATAAAAATAGAAGCCATGTTTATGATGCAATAGTTTTACCTCATGACATAACGAATTTTAATCCCCCCAACTTTTCATGTCTTTTTCACAAAGAAGATGAAAGGTTCGACATTTTTATTAATATTGTTCATCTATTCTATTGTAATAAAACTAGTCACGAATAAACAATTAATTTTCGGACGCCATAATAGAAATTAATAAAAAAGAAAAAAAGAAGTGAGCAGAGGTTTGAAAATAATTGACTCAATTTGAATAAATTAAAATGAATAATTAGAAATTATAATTATAATTAAAATGAATAATTAGAAATTATTATTATAATTTATCCAAATTGAATTTTATTAAAGTGTAAAATGAATGAAAGATTAAATCTTGTTGAGTGATAAATGTAAAAATGTGTGCATGTATGAGAGTTGTTGAAAATGTGATCTAAGTTAATAATTAGGTATTTACTAAATGCGGTAGATAACATTATTTGTTGGAGCTGTATCGAGTAGTTGAATCGATTATATGATAAGTAACTAAATTGTGGTAGAAAAAATGTAGTCACGTGTGAAACGATTAATTTTTTAATTAGAAAAATAAAATAAAAATTCTCTTATTCGATACATCTTCGACGTATATTTCGAATCCAGAATCATGGTCTATAATGTTACTAATAAGGTCGCTTTACATAAATAAAATTTATAATAATTTTGGGAGGCATCATCTCAATAAATATCAATCAATAACGGTTCTTAGTAACCAGCTGAGGTAGATCTCTCAAAGTGCTAAACTGGGCATCAAAGAATCTGTAAATTTTGAATAATAGCAATAAAAAATTGTTGTAATATAAGTAATAAAAACTTACAATTTGCGTAAAATTAATGGGTACATATTTTTGAATAGTTGAGTAATGTATTCACATAGTGTGCCTTAGCGATACATATCGTCATAACTTAAATTATGCTTTATATACCTACATATTTTAAAATAAGTAAATTCCTAAAAAAGTGTAAGTATTATGTGCCTTCTGAAACTGCCAGTTACTAATTAAATATATTAATGTAAATATTTTAGATAATATTATTTTTACCAAGAGACATTTTTTCACAGAACTATATTGTAGGTATAAGAGTGTGTAGTATTTTCGGCAAAATATGTGAGTATTTAAATAGAATTGTACTTAAACACTTTTTAGAATGGTAAAAATAAAAAGTAAGATAAAAAAATATTAATGGTTGTTTATACCTACTTAATTTTGTAAAATAAATGTTAATTACAATTGTGAAGATCGTCTTGCAAGAAGTTATTGTTTCAAAAATTGTTTAAATTTATTTCATCACTCGATGCTTATACAGGGTTATTTTTAAAACGTCAATAACCTCTTAAGGTGTCATTGTACTCATCATTATGAACAACTTTTACTATGGGACAAAACCTGAAATCGCAAAAAAAACAGGTGTTCCCTACATTTTAACTAATTATTCGAACATAAATGTAGGGAACAGCTGGTATTTTTTCGCGATTTCAGTTTTGGTCCCAAAGTAAAAGATCAGTAAAGATGAGTACAATGACCCCTTAAGAGGTTATTGACGTAATAAAAATAAACCTGTATATGTTTTATTTCACTTCTGTGAAAAAATGCCAAGTCCACTAATAACGCATAAGCATTGTTACATTTTGTAATTATTTTTAATTATTTATTTTATTAAGTATACAGCTTCTATTTAAAGTTAATTATAAACTAAAATCGTTTAAATGCCATACGAAAGTGTAATAGTTTATATTATTTTGGTTGTTTTATCTCTCGGTAATAATTTCTTTGCATTTACCAAAAAAGGAACTCGTAATAAATTTTTTGTTTTTAATTTTAACAGAATTTGTTTTATTTCTGACATTTACTTGGTCGAAACAACAAAGCGAAATGTTTACATATTTTTGCCCTTGACTGTACACTAACGGATGTAAGTAATTGTAAGGTACTGTCCCTCCGCCGGCGATTAGCGAGAAGCGAGTAGGGCTAACAACTAGAAACAAGTTGTTTGTTTCACAGAGTTCTGACCGCGCTGTGAACAGTTAGCGATCATGCAACTATTACGTATCTCTTATTTACATACCATTATTAACATAATCAGCATATATTGTTCCTGTTGAGAGGTCTGAATAGCGAGTGTATTGTTAATCCACAAAGGTTAGTAAGTGGATGCAGCACGTGGTAGCAGGTGGTAAGTTACTCGGAGTCAACCGAAATGAAAAGAAGAGCACATGGTACACACGGCTACACATCAAGCTATACATATCCAGTTTAGGCTGATCTCGCATTGTTTAGGATTTTGGTACAATGAGAGGCCAGCTTATACTGGAAATGTATAGCTTGATGTGTAGCCGTGTGTACATACAAAAACGTCAGTGTCCAAGAACTAACATGATACACCGTAGTGAAGCTGCCAATGTCAACGTCACGATATTGATGGATTATACAATGTTACCCGTTACCACATTCTAACAGTTCCCACTGCTGGGACACAGGCCTCCTCTCTTCGAGAGAGTTGTGGGGTGTGGGGTGTGGGGGTGTGGGCGTGGGTGTGGGGTGTGGATCTACCACACGGGCCCAGTGCGGGTTGGTAGATGTCACATGTCTTTGAATTTTGAGTTCTAAGACATGCCGGTTTCCTCACGATGATTCCCTTCAGCGTGTTGAGAGCGAAATTATTTACAAAAAGTAAACTGGCTGGGTTCGAACCCACGACGGCCTTCAACTTGTTTATTGACATGGGGCTCAAATCTCAAAAGGCTTACAATCTTTTGCTCATTTCTTGAGCGACAAAATAGTTGATAGCTAGTCGCTTCCTCATCGGCAGTAGGACAAATGCTTTATCCAAAGAAAAATTATAAAGATGTTTGATAGTAGATACGTTAATATACAATTCTAAGTGCTAAGCAAAGATCACAAAATAATTATAAGTAATTGCATTTGGTATTGGACATAAGCGCCCTCTGGCGGAGCAACGAGATAAAGCGACCAAGCTCGCGCTCGTAGATTAAATTAACTCGTACAGACAGCAGAAAAAGCTGCATACTTATAATGACCTACTTTGATACTTAAATACTTAGACCGTTTTCTATTTTGCTAAGTACTTACCTGGTACTTTTGACGGGCTTACGCTGTCCTCTCATACTTATTAACACTGTAATTTGAAAACATTGTAAAAGCCAGTTTTTTTTAAAAAGAGTAACCGTGGAGTTTCTTGCCGGTTCTTCTCCATAGGAAACGACCAATTGGAACCGTGCACCTAGCTTCTGACGTTTCATAAGTGCCCATGTAGGCTTATGTGAAATAAAAATATTTTTGATTTGATTTTGATTTGCCTACGCTCATCCTGGTAGAACAAAGTGTCCTCGGAGCAAGTAAAGCCATGTATCATAATTTCGTAAGAATATAAGTAGATACACCCAAAAATACTTCGTTACATTTTATCCTTTTATTTTGATGGTCGCTTTACATACGGAATAGTCCTTGGTAAGTCAGAATATGGGTCTAATAGATTTTAAATAAGATAATGACGATGAAAATGAGTGCCTATGTACTCCCAAAAAAAAAAAATAAACCAAAAAATTTGTTCCTTATATACTATAGCATACATCTTTTTGGGGCTGACTGTACCTAAATGCGACGAAGTTTTTATAATTAAATCTAGCTTCGAAAAACATACATATTGTTTATTGTTTATTGAAATAATTGATTTACATAAATATTTACAAAAATAGGGCCTTAGACTAGAAGTTAAGGTAAATAATAATTGGATTCTACCTGAACTAGGAATAAACCTGTATCTCAGGTATCTCACTTAAGTGCTTATACTTACATAAGTGTTATCTAAGATTCCAATAAATTGTAACTGATGTAACTACTATAAATTATGTTTTTATTCAAATTTAGAAAAATAGTATGCTGCTTTTTTGCATCATCGTAAGACATTAAATTATAACCATGTTCTATTATGATTTTTGCAATGTAACATTTTTAACAAGGTCGCATTTACTTTAAACTTAAGTACAGAAAATTTTGCCGTGTCAACAAAAAGTAAAGATTGCATGTTTGCAATTGCAATGCAATTGAATTGTAAAACCTAAAACTATTTTTATGTGTAAAGGGCAATATTAGTTAATAAATATATTATTAATATATTTATTAACTAGTTATTACATACAAAATACATTAATTAATAAAGACTTAAAGATAACTTTGTCGCTATTACGCGACCTCAGTATAATCTATAGAATTTATGTATCTTGCCTCAGCTAATTTCTTTGCAGGGCATTCTTGGTCGCCTGTTTTGTGATTGCTCGGTTTTTTAAATCGCAAGCATGTTGCACAATGTGATGGTTCAGCATGTTTAGTGCACTTCTCCACAATGTCCACACGTATAGGTAGCCTCACGACAAGTCTTTGCAGCATGTCCATACTGTTGACATTTAAAGCACCTGGTCACAAGTGTGAAGTCCCTCGCTGGGCAGGATATCCAATTAATGAACGATACATTGTTCTATGTATTCTATTATATTTCGAAATCAAATAGAGAATAGAAATATATTTTTGTTGCCGACCCTACAAAGCAGCTGTGGTCCGTAAATCTTGGCCCGCAGTGTTTCTCAAACGCCGTCTGTCTGATCGGGCGCGGGCGCGACTGCGAAACGGAAATGAAATAAAGATACTCGTTCAAACACTACATTTGTTTACCGATCTCATCTCGATCCTAGATGGAGATAGAGCGCTTTGAATCTCCATAGACTGGTTTGAATTTTATTCTCTGATCTTTTAAAAGTAAGGGCCAAAGAAGCACAAATCGAAAGCGATACCGAATGGAATGTTGAAGTATAGGTACCAAATGTTTTAGAGAAAACATTAAGGGGCCGGCGCGGCGTAGCATGCGTAGTTCATACAAACGTAATACCAAAATAATTTGTAAATCAAACATTCTTAAGGTAGTGTGTATTTATTTCGATTGGGTTACAGAATACCTATGTTCCCAAATATATATTTTGAAAGGACAATGATATAAAGACGAGATATAACGAATTTAAAATTTCTATAGAAAACTTATTTTTCTCAAAACTTGTTTAAATCAGTGTCCATTCAAAATATATATTTGGGAACCTAGATATATTCTGTATTCCAATCGGAATAAAGACACACTACCTTAAGCATATGTTTGATTTACAAATTATTTTGGTATTACGTTTGTATGAACTATGCATCCATCGCCGGCCTCTTAATACAATGTGTAACTGAATTAATGCACATTATGAAAGTAGTTTGTTCAGAATCGTTTACTGTATCGATTTTTGTAATTTTTAATGTGGGTAATTTTTTATTTCAAACATAGTAATTAAGACTACATACTTAAATTACAGTCCGCTGTACAGTCAAAACAACCCAAAACTGACGAAGTACTTACTTCCTTTTTAGGGTTCCGTACCCAAAGGGTAAAACGGGAACCCTATTACTAAGGCTCCGCCGTCTGTCTGTCTGTCTGTCCGTCTGTCACCAGGCTGTATCTCATGAACCGTGATAGTTAGACAGTTGAAATTTTCAAAGATGATGTATTTCTGTTGCCGTTATAACAACAAATACTAAAAAATAGAATAAAATAACCATTTAAGTAACTTCCATACAACAAACGTGATTGTTTTGCTCGTTTTTGCTCGATATTGATAACGGTAACAGGTAGACACTTGAAATATTCACAGAATCTTTAATTATATATTCACTTTAAAAATAAATAATTAAATTAAAATAAAACAAATATTTAAGAGGGTTCCATACAACAAACGTGTTTTTATGCCTTTTTCATAGATAATGGTACGGAACCCTTCGTGCGCGAGTCCGACTCGCACTTGGCCGGTTTTTTTTTAATGGCGTCTCGTAGTTGACCTTGAGAGGTCGGAACTACTTAACCGGCCTGTGGCTGAGCTAGCTTAAAGCCTCCAGCCAGGGGCGAATTTCTTATAATACTAAGCGACTGCACGCCAAGGGCAACCCCCTGTGGGTACGAACCTTGGCTTAGGGCGTCGCTGGGGGAGGACATTCTGGATGATTGTTATTATCGGGGGTCTGACGAAGTACCTACTACGCTAGACCCTTATTTACTATTTTGTTTACTATTTTTACAAGTAAATCTTAACAACTAGTGATTGAAGTCTCCTTTTAAGCAGATATGCCTGTGTAAGGAGACTCCGCTCTTCCATAACTTATATAAGTATCATTGACTTGTTTTATACAAAGGTCTAAACAATATTCAATAAAAAAAAAAAGTTTTTAAGCTAAACATGCAGCACGCACGCAGGCATGCGAGTGTGTGAGTGATAGTGATGGATTAATTAGCATTCGCATTCATTGTTAGCGTGTGAATGATCATTTAGCAGTTAGCAAATTAAATGTAGTCGCGAAATTCTGTGAAATGCGAAGCGATGTACTTTTCTAAATAGTCAGAGCGTCGAGCAACCGCGCATGCGCGTGCAGCGCGGTAGCGTGGTGTGCTATAAATATATTTAATTATCGGCGAGTCAGCGAGTAAACTAAACGCGAATGCGATTTTATATTCGTTTAATAACAAAATTGACATACTTCATTAATATCAATTATCGTCATTAGCAAATATCATAGCAATAGCTATTAACACGCTAAGACTCAAGAGTTCACACGCTAATGAAATTAATTCGAAATAGCATTAATTGCCATTACTAGTCAGTGAGAGTGTGTGAATGGGATGATGTGTGAATGTCAACACGAATGAATCAGAGTGTATGCGTGAGGTTATGAAGGCAGAGAGACTGGCATTGATTAGGTACGTACGTACTTATTCCAGCAGCGCCTCCGTGTCGTCATAGGTAAGTGGTTTTAACCAAATGATTAATTTCTGTTTAAATTCACTTTGTTTCACATTAATAAACAATGTTTTATACATAACTAGCTGCGCCCCGCGGTTTCACCCGCGTAAGTCTCGATCCCGTGGGAATATCGTGATACAAAGTAGCCTATGTATTAATCCAGGGTGTCAGCTACCCTGCCAGGGTTGCGAGTTTCTCCGAAAGCGATATCGTGGCCCTGGCACACAGGCAACGGAAGGACCACGGGTGCGTTTTAGTCAGTAAAAGTCTGACACGCCCTCCCGCTCCACCCAGAGCGGGAGAAGTTATTTGATGATTTCCCACCCAAAAAAAGGGTTTCAGCTACCTCCATACAAAATTTTATCAAAATTGGTCCAGCCGTTTGAGCGTGGAGAAGTAACAAACACACTCACAAACTTTCGCCTTTCTAATATAAGTGTGATATTAAAAAAACAGTGTTTGTATTATGATAATAACATAATATTCTAATTAAGGTTTTTGCTGGTGTGCGTTAATTCTGAGACATGTTGTATAAACTAGCTGTTGCTCACGACTGCGGCTGTGATCCAGGATGAATTTCATAGCAATGAACGACAGACGGTTACTTTTGCATTCACATGATTAGTACTAGCTTTTGCCCGCGGCTTCGCCCGCGTGGAAGTCAAAAATTATCCCACGGGAACGTACTACCGGGATTATAAATTGAGCCAAGTATATTTTACTGATTATACTTTGCCTTGATTCCTAATCAGGTTTCAAGTTATTATGTTCTGTTATCTGCAGTCAACCAAGTAAGTTTTGCACAAATGGTGTAAGATATTTTTCGAATTTGGGTATGTTATGTCTTATTTATTATCTCAGCGTAAGTTTTAGCCATTTCTCGGGTGTAATACCGTTTTATTCGTCGTAGGTATAGAACCAGTTGAAAAGGGCTGCTTCCGGCCCTTTTCGGGTAACGGACTATTCACCAAGCTTGCGTGCCTCTCGTTTGCTTTCACCAGCCGCATAGAATCCTTGAAGTTCGAAATCGGCAAGTTTGTCCGTTTTGGTGCGCAACACGTGATCGTCGTATCACCTGCAATTCTCATCTATTTAAGATAATATTAATTTGAAAGTGTACGCGATTTAGTGGTTACGAACCTAAAATCGATTGCAATCGATTCCTTTGTTCGGAAACCAAATGCGTAACAAAGATTTACCATCTGATGTACCATAAGTTTTCTTGTTTTCTCTCTTTTCATTTTGCCAAATTTCGGTTCCGCAACTGTTTTAAAGATATTTAATTTTAGCTTATTATATTTTTAGATGCGATTCTTTTTTAAATAATAATAAATATATAATTATTATAAAAATAAATTATTATACGTGTTATAGTGGTGAGTTTTTATTTCAATTGTATGCGTCATTATATCATCGTTTATTATTGCAACACTACTTTTAACGATCTTTTGGCCTTAGCACGACAGAATACTCTTGCTAATCAGGTCAAATTCCAATTAATCACAGTTTAAAGTTTATTGTAATTATCGTGTTTATAATTGCATATTTACTAAGAATTCGAATTATGAAGATTTTGTTCGTATGTGTTTGTATGTCCATGTTAATTCCAAAAGCAATTTTGTAAGTAAACACATTTTCACCTTCCTTACGGTTTCCTAACTTAGTTCAACTTCTATCGTCTCACCTGATATACTTAGTTGAATATCAATATTTTATATGGAGCCCCATACACACCCAATTATTGAGCACTAACGACATTTTAATGTCCAAGGTTGCAAGGATCCGTCGTCCGATTTTCGGGCTAATCGTCCGTGAAAACTGTCAGACAGGACCAGACCGACGACGGTTAAGCGTGCTCTTAAATTATTAATCAGGGTTAATACATAAATAACTTAGCATCACGCCTGTACCTATTCCTGGAAGAGATAGGAGAAGTTTTTATACCCAAGCGAGCCTATTGGCGTCATTGAGGCAGAGAGCCATTTAGCTACTAACCAAGTCTAAATAGAAAAACGCAATAGCACTTACTCTGCTTGGAGATCCAACTCAGGACCACGTTCTCAGTAGTCACGCATACGACCACAAAGACAAGGCACCGGGAAAATCAATACAAAAACCTTTAGACGAGTGAAATCATTGGAAAACTTACAGTAACTTGATAAAGTACACACACACCACACAGTCACAGTTCAGGTCAAACTAACAGATAATACGCTGATTAAAACTATAGTGCACGATGCATTTCATTAGAGTTACAAACAATCACGACGAACCACGATATATTTGAATAGATAGTTAAAATTGGACCCAACGTACATTAAGTGAACCAAGAAATAAAACTGACAAAGAAAGTGCTTCAAAATCAATATGAAGCAATATCTAGTGATAGTAGTGTCATTGGCATTAATAGCAAATTCCAATTGTGGTCTAATAGACGGACTACTCGGTACAGTTAAAGATACGACGAGCTCTATAACCCACGGCGTTGGAGGTGCACTTCACTACGGCAAAAACTTCGTCTTTGGAGGCACTGAACAAAATGCAGCAGGACAAGTTGTGACAAACCCAGGCATAGTTGGAACAATTTCCCTAAAAATACATGACGTGTCACAAACAGTAAGAGAAGAGGTACGAACTGTAATATATATGTTTGACGGAGATCAAGTCCATGGAAAAGGAATCATTGGAAGACTATTTGATAGAGTGAAATGTCGTGTTTTCAAAATTAAAAGTTTTCTTTTCGGTCATCGCTATGCACAAACCGAAAACAGGCCATACGCTCCGATAAAAAAACTTAACAATGATACTTTAGTTTTACAGCACCACTTAAACAAATACTTCTTCAATAATGATGCATCAGCAACTTCGGGTATTAGACAAACGCTCAACAGTTTACAAGAAGCGGTAAATAGGATCCGTCTCAATAACGCTAAGAAAAGACAGGAGTCAGGAAATATAGGAAATGTAAATAGTGAACACGATGGTACTGGATTAATCGACATTCGTACTTCGGTCAACAATCTTGCAGGCTTACAAAATGACTTTAAAAATGGAGTAGATGCAACATACGATAAAGTTAATGATGCAGTTGATGAAGGGCGCCAGACAGCACAATCTTCTTTCTACGGGGCTCAACAAAACACAAAGGACTTTATCGAAAATCAAAGAAGAAATGTTCAGAATCATTATAACCAATTCGGCGACAATGTTAATAAGTTTAGAAGTGATGTTGGCAGTTCTATCAATGATAATAACGAAAATAAGAGAAGAAACGTACACGGTCATTATAATCAAATGGCTACCAATGCTGATAGACTAAGAACTGATGTAGGTAGTTCGATCAACGATAATATCGAAAATCAAAAAAGATATGTCCAGGGTAATTTTAATCAAATGGCTAACAATGCTGATAGATTAAGAACTGACGTAGGTAGTTCTATTAATGACAATATCGAAAATCAGAGAAGAAATGTACAGAATAGATATAATCAAATGGCTACCAATGCTGACAGATTTAGAAGTGATGTAGGTAGTTCTGTCAATCACAATATCGAAAATCAGAGAAGAAATGTACAGAATCATTATAATCAAATGGCTACCAATGCTGATAGATTTAGAAGTGATGTAGGTAGTTCAATCAATGACAATATCGAAAATCAGAGAAACAATGTACAGAATCATTACAATTAGATGGCTAACACTGCTGACAGATTAAGAAGTGATGTAGGTAGTTCTGTCAATCACAATAAAGAAAATTGGAGAAGAAATGTAGTACAGAATCATTATAATCAAATGGCTACCAATGCTGACAGATTTAGAAGTGATGTAAGTAGGTAGTTCTGTCAGTGATATCGGGATACGTGAGATGAATCAAGAAAAGTGAAAGACCTAATGGACAATGCATAACGTAAGGTCGACTTCGAATCCCAAAGGAATTTGGGTAGGAGCTATTTTTTTATGAAGGATTATTGTTGAATAATGATAGGTATTAATGTGTTATCATTTAAAGTTAATTGAGGTTACGAAGATATTGATTAGGTTTAAGTAAATATTATTATGATTAAATTAGTAGGTATTTCGTTTTATTTTACGATTCATTGCAATTATAGTTGTTTAAATGTTTATGCTTGTACAACATAGATAAGACCTATGAAGTTGTTGCATATTTGACTGTAGATATATGTATGAACACAAGAAGATACTGATAATGCCGTGAGGATAAACTTTTAACTTATCAAGTAGGCGTAAGTAAGAAACTCGGCCCAAATGTAGTTTTACATCATTGTCGAGATTAGCATGATTTGATTTGAATGGTTAGATTTTTCTAGCTGCGACCCGCGGTTCACCCGCATAAGTTTCGATCCCTTGGTAATATCGGGATATAAAGTATTCTATGACCTAATTCGGGTCATGGTCTACCCATATGCCGAATATCATCTAAATCTGTTCAGCTCTTCTTTAGCGTGAAAGCGTAACAAATAAACAAACAAACCCAGATTCGCATTTATAATATTAGTTAGGACAAACGTTCTAACAACTTTTTTTTTAACCCTGCCCCACACTAGGAATTACTCGTGTATTGTGGATGCGATTACAAACATCTAAACTCACATACACAAACAGCCAGACCCGGAACCACTACTTGCAGGTCATACAAATATTTGTTCCGTGCGGGAATCGAACCCGCGACACGCAGCGCAGCAGTCAATCGCTTAACCACTGCGCCAACCGTGCCGTCAGCCGTAATGGGTTAGCAATTGATTACAATCTAGCCCAGGGATGGGGAAACTACGGCCCGCGAGCCATCTACGGCCCGCAAAGCGTTGAAATCCGGCCCGCGACCATCAAACTTAAATCAAGTGAAGTTTTCGTATTGTTAGCATTCTCATTGGCAGCAGTGCGCGGCTCGTATAAAACAGTGTTCCACTGTCACAAATACCAGCGCTCCTCAACCTTCTACTTTGCACCTAACTTAAAAGTTTAATTTAATTACAATTTCTATATTACCTATTTATTTTTTTATTTCAATAGTTATTTTGTAATAAGTACTGCACAATAAATTTGTGTTTCAGAAAATACGTAGGTATCAATATTTTTAATTCAGTAAATTATATAAATTATATTAAATACCTATAGCCAAAATTGCAACAACTTGGCCCGCCATATATTTCGTTTACTAACGATATTGGCACGCGAAGGAAAAAGTTTCCCCATCCCTGATCTATCCTAATAGACCAGTAAGCAATCTAACTCTAAATTATTTTTTACGTGATGGATTATGTTGTAACTTGTAACTAAGAATATAGAGCATCAATTAGTACTTTTACAAAATGCCTTGAGGTCTACACAAAAACACTATAAATTTATTCACTATTAAACAATACACTAACTCAAATGGTTAGTGACATGTAGAGACAATCGACAAATAGGAGTCTGCCCACTACACCGTATCATATCATGACCACAGTATAATAAAGTAACCAGTATTACGTCTTGACAGTGTCCTTGAAATAGCAGTTATAACTGTACTTTATACATCCGATAAATTTAATGATGGGAGAGCATTCTTGTTAAAACCATGCGATTTGTTGCAGGTAGTATGTCCTGTAAATTAAAATGTTTTTCACAAATCCGGTAGCTTCTGGTACTAGGTTTGTTTACTAAATCATCTCGGCACATCGCGATGACATAACTAAATGCTCAGGTTAAATCACAAATTACAAAAAAATATGACAGAGACGTACTTGAGAAGGTACCAAAAAAAAAATCTAATATTAGTATGTCCTATCGAAATAAATTTGCTTATTCGTCAGGGAAATTGTATGTAGATAAAAATTGCAAGTCATTTGAATGAATGTGGTATGAATAGTTTAGATTTCACAAACGGGACTCATGATAAACAGACTTTCTGTGACAGACAGAAATCCACGCCGGTGAAGCCGCGAGCAGAAGCTAGTATGGGTATATTTTGTTCCTTCACTCGGGCATCGATTGCATGGAAAAAGCGAGATACTCACCTACTAAGTCTAGCAAGTTATGCTCGCTACGCTTCAAAATCAAAATATTTTATTTCACATAAACCTAGATGGGCACTTAATTATGAAACGTCAGAAGCTAGGTGCACGGTTCCAATTGGTCGTTTCCTATGGAGAAGAGCCGGCAAGAAACTCCACGGTTACTCTTTAAAAAATAATGGGCTTTTACAATGTTTTCAATTGTTATTTGTTACAGTGTTAATAGGTATCGGAGGGCAGTGTAGGCCCTTCAACAAGTACTTAACAAAATAGAAAATGGTTTACAAGCTACAGTCTATTAAGGCGCTGACAACAGGCAAATGATAAAAGTAGGCTTGTCTTAAACAAAAAAATTGCCAAATCTATATAGATTGTGGTAGCGGAAAAAATATATGTTATTCTTGAACATATTTCTCAGAACTTGGTTGTTACCACACGTTTAGAAAAAAAATATTGATACAAATTAACGGTAAACTAACTCTTTATCTACTTTAAGTTTCAATCCAAAATATCTGTATTAAATATCAACGTACGGTTGCTATTTAATTAATAACAAGAACGTCATAATTGTATGCAAAACTTGGTTGTTTTTTATTTTGGATTACTCAACTTATTTTTGAGTTAATTAATAATTGCTTCATATTTTGCAATAAATTACAATCGTTGTGTCATCGCGCTTCTCTTTCTTTTGCAGTCTGACAGTGACAGCGGTTTACCTGTTGTCAGCGTCTTAAGCATACAACGTTCTCACATTCAAAAAAAAAAAAAATATTTGAAAATAATACACAAATAATAAGATTCTGTCCACAAGTCGCTAATAAATATTTTAAATTAAAATTGTAGGTATTTATTGTCAAAGATTTATTCCGTTCTAATACCAACAACTAATCCCACTGGTATTTGTTTCAACTCATATCTATTTTCTATTCCGCACGGATCGGACCACTCTCTATATAATTAAATGTAATGTGCGAACGAATACTAACAACTTGAATTTGGTACAGTCAGCTCAGTCAAAACTAGCCAAAGGCGATGTCCGCTTTTTGTATGGGCGTTGGTTTTTTATTCCGAGAAAAATCCAACCAGCGTCAAACTATACCTAAATAAAAGCGAAAGCGAAATAATATTTTAAGAGAAAAATTATAAAATATTTAATGTTAGTATATATTTTGTATTGGTTGATGGCAACCCAAATACAATCTCCCACACACTTTGACAATGTCTTATTTGACAGCTGATTCTATTCGTCTGTCCAATTAAGACTTAGTGTGGACTGACAGGCATCATCTCCTCCGTTGTGGTATTTTTACGTCCATGCGAACGTCTAATTATAGCATAATAATTCAGTTTTTCAATAGCATATTTTGCTGAAGAGCTTTTCATCTACTTCTGATCTCGATTCCAAGTCATAAAAAAGGAATTCTAAAATGTTCTCGATCAGTAGATACTATTAACATAAGTATTAAAATAATTACATATTACAACTTGCACATAAGTAGCCATGCTCATACCTATAGATTGCCCTTTCAGTTCTAAAAGTTTAGACTAAACATTTTGGACTGAAAATATCCCATTTCATCGTAATTCATATTGCTTACATTGTCTTAGTCATCCATCAAATATTTATAGACAGTAATGACAGTGCCATGTGTCAATTTTGAGAAGTTTTCTATTTGTTTAGGGTGTGTTCACTTTAATAAACTAGTTAGTTAGAAAGGTTTGTTCGTTTTAGGAGTAAATTCACACTAAAATAAAAAAACGATTTTTCTCAAAAATGGAAGCCTTTAAAAATGTATGTTATAGTTAGAACTACTAGCTTTTGGGTTGTCTATCCAAATATATTTATCTGATGCTGATTAGAATGATTGAATAATAAAAAAACATTTTTGGACATGTCCTTTAATTTGTTTTCTGATATTTTTATGTATTTTGATGATTTAACTGACTTACTTTTCAATTAAAGGTCTTATAATTACATACAAAGCATTTTAGTGACTGTACCTTATACCTTAGAACTTGTATTGGTATTATTTTAAGCAATGGTATCCGTTCGGAATAGAAAATAGTTTTACGAGTTGAAACAAATACCAGTGGTATTAGTTATTGGTATTAGAACTAAATAAATCGGGTCAAATAATGAATATGTCAATATGATTATGTCAAAGTATATAAAAAAATAAAAATAAATCATCGTAATTTGGGAGCAGATAATAGGCATTTGGCATAAGGCATAAGACATAATACTGTGGAAATAAGTAAAGTACACAAACCTACCTGTGGCTTTAGCAGTTAACTGCCTTATTTTTCTCACTTCATATGAAGCTGAACTTAATCTATCTGAAAGAGGCCCGGAGGAAGAGGAGGTCTAATGTTGGCCCCCCATTGTAATTTCGAATCTAGAGTAATTCCTAGAAGTACAGTTTCCGTAATAGCATCTAGCTTCTTGCCATCAAGTTTTAAATTTAGACCTACGACATTTTGCGTAGACTACATAATACGGAAATTCAAAGTCAAATAGTTTATTTCAAATAGGCACATAAAAGGCACTTTTGAACGTCAATATTTACAAAAAATTTGAATTGATTCTAGTCGCCGTAAATAAGTCGAAATAAATAAGAACTAAAATTGCTTAAAATTAATGTTATTTTTATTGCTTACCTTGCCGACTGAGTCAGTCGTCCCTACTCCCGATGTGGTTATACTTTTACTCATCCGAAAAAGTTAATTAATGGGGTGTAGGGTTCACTCCGAAGTTTCGAACTATTTCGGACGGGCCCATATCTTCTTCGTAGGCCCCCATATACGTTACAGAGACTTCTCTATGCAATCAAAAACCACACACCCAATCGTCACTAACAGTAGATAATACACGATAAAGTTCTCGACCGTATTCTCTCTACAAATAAAACAGCAACCAAACAAAGTACCATTACTACTCGCCAGTAAACTTAACCCAAAGTAATCTACAAGATTAACCTCTCAAACCGCACGCAGCATAAAGAATAAAACGGGCCCAAACACATAAAGTTGGGGTCTAAGGGACCTCCGATTACATCGTGCCCTCGCCGCAAACAGTGTTAATTAACCCTGCAATGAATAGCGTGGGTCTTAGGGACCTACCACTCATTATTTAATGCCTTTGGATATGACCGCAGCTAGTTTTGGGTGATTTCATTTGAGTAATTAAACAGAGTGTAGCTTTAAAAAAAATTGTTGAGTTGGCAAGGAACAGTCAATGTCTATTATGTCCATAGCAGGGTTGAGCTTAATTTGATATAACTAACAATTGCGCAGCGTTCAAGCTAGCAGACAGGCGCGAGGCGACTCTGGTGGAACAATTTCTGTGAAAACTTCACAGAAATGTCTGCACGAGCCTTTAGACCCTTTGAGCGTCCTGGGTTCGTGCTACTACCGTGCACATTTTAACGAATTATTCGAACATAAATGTAGGGAACAGCTGGTTTTTTTGAGTACAATGACCCCTTAAGAGGTTATTGACGTTTTAAAAATAACCCTGTATAACAACAATTTGTTAGGTATTGACAATTGCAAATGATGACACAGTGACACTACGTAATTAATTTCAATAACCCACCTAAAAACCGACAACAAATCTCAATTCTACACAATCCAAGGGCCTGACAAAAGGCAATATAACTCACAACTCCCCACGGGGACATCCCGGGGTGGTACCGACAGCAAAACAAAAGGCCCCATCACCAACATAAAGTTGTCGCGATCGGCGCCACTTCGCACACGAAGACCTTATAAATCATATTCGTATTATTGGTATTCAGCATGAATGTGGAATTTTATTCGCATGTGTTACTTTTATGGAAATTGTGGTGTATTGATTTGAAGTTCTTTTGTGGACTGGGACTGAAAAAACTGTTGTTTTAGTTGTGTATCGGCAGAATGATAAAATAAAAAGTTTTATTGATTCATAAACAAGTGTTACAATATTTAGGTATGACGCTGGATCCCGCACTAGGATACCCTGTGTCGCAGGATCCAGTCTCTTCTGACAGATTACATGAATTACAAAAGATAGGTTAACAAATGCACCGGTTTCAGTATAATTAGAATGAATATACAGGGTAGAATCGGACATCGACGCGAATCCGCTTACCATGGATTCAGTACATCATTCTTGACCCCCCTGCGTTAAGATTTCTCGTCGGTATTTAATAAAAACAGCTGTTTCCTACAGAGGTGCAATACCTACTTGGTCAAAATGTATGAAACAGTGAATTTTTTTTTTAATAACCGACGGAAAATTTTAACGCAGGGTGGTCAAGAATGATGTACTGAATCCATGGTAAACGGATTCGCGTCGATATCGCTTCCACCCTGTATAATTATATTAGATAATACATGAAAATTTACATGCGGGGCAGTCTTTGGGGACTGCCGATAGAAGTGAAAACAGTATAATACAGTACATATATAATAGCTCATGGAAAGAGTTCGGTGACGATGACGAGAGTTCCATGATGTTTGTTCTCCCAAAAAGTGCTCAAAAAATTTTCACTTCCAAATCGTCACGTAATAAAATCGCCCGTGGGAACCTGGGCTAACTCTGTCTGTTTGTCTGTCTGATCGACACACAGGTACAGTCACGAACACCAATATGTATACACTCAACAACTTTTAAAAGTGATTTCCTCCAAATACATTGACTGAAATATTATTTTACTACGAACATAGTATTTTGGAACCCAAAATATTATGAAATAGATCTTTTCTCAAAGTTGCACTCGTTAATCCACGAGAAAATCGGTTTTAAATTCTGCTAAGCGTTTACATATTAGTGCTCATGCACATAAGACAGTCCCCAAAAACAATCACCCGCCACCACTTCCTAGTGTTTTAGCTGGCAAGAAGAACTGGCGCAACAAACTCCCCAGCACCACAAGCGTATAGCTATGTTCTCATCGTGTCGCATACGTAGATCGTACGCCCATACATACAAAAGTCGGAAACTATGCTGCCTAAAAAAAAAAACTGTTTGAGAATGAGCAAACAGCGCTCTTTCATATATGATAACGCCCTAGTAGCCCCACTTCAAATTTTTAAGACCACCGTTCAGTCCCTTTTGCAAAAAAGATATATTTTTTAAATTTCTTTCTTGTTTGCAAAATAGTTGGGCAAACGTCATCTAAAACTATTCAAGTGATAGCATTAGTAGTTCTTGAGATATCCAGGTGTGACAGACAGACAGACTTAGTCTCACCATAAGGGCCGGCACTCAATGCCGGCGCGGCACGGGATGGCATGGCACAGGATTTTATTACTAATCAAGTTATTTTGAATCTTATTTCAATGAGTTCAGAGTTCATGTTACTTTATTTCGATACCACGAAGCCGCGACGTGCCGCGGGATGCTGTGGCATGACGCGACGCGCCCCGGCATGCCGCGGGATGCTGGTGCATGACGAGTCATGCCGTTTCATTCCACGGGTTGCCGCGGCACGCCATTGCATCTCGCGAGACGTATGGGTCACTTTGTGTCGAGGAATTATGATTGCTAAGCTAGCAGAGTGGCTGGGCTTTCAGCAGAATGCCATGGCATGTCCCGGGATACCACGGGATGCCAGGGCAAGCTGCGGCATGCCGGAGCACAACCTGCCATGCCACGGCATGCTACGGAACGCCGCGGGATGCCGCAGCATAATCTGCCGTGCCATGCCGGCAGTGAGCGCCGGCCTTAAGGGTTCCTTTTTACCATTTTGGTACGGAACCCTAAAAGCCTTAATTTATAAAGAACAATGTATGATAAGCAGAGCTTACTTAGCAGCATGTTTTCTACTACTACTGAATACCCCCCATGCATCCTAAGACCGCGACACTCGCACACTTGAGTGAAGTTTAATACGTGTCTACACTGACTGATCGGTTCCCACTGAGTTAAGTCAGTGGTTTATGTGCACGCTCTCAACTTGAGACCGACTTGAGCGAAGTTTGGCTCAATGCAATGTAGACTGTGATTTGAAACTAATGTTGCTGAAGTGTGGAAGTATTTTGTAAATTGAAGCACGAGCCAAAAACTTATTTTCTTTATAAATTGTGATTTTTTGTGTACGTTTTTTTGCTGTGATATTTCATACAACTGTCAAAGAATGACGGTTCTTTTTTTAATTATAATTTAAGTTGGTAGTCGGTTTAACAATAATAAATTCATTTATTTCAGGGAAATAGCACCCGTTGCCAAACATAAATTAATAGAAATCATCAGATAAAACCAAATAAGATCAAATCAAATGAAATCAAATTAAATAAAAACAAAATAAAAAAATCAATTAAATCAAAATAAATGAAATTAAATGAAATCAAAATAAAATAAATTAAATTAAATTAAAATAAATCGAAGAAAATTAAAACAAAAAATAACAATAACATTAATAATTATCTTCTCTCCGACACTGGTACAGCAACATGTCTGTTGGAACCGGATGAAGGGGCAGTCCAGCTTTTGCTTAACGATTCATTTCCTTGACTTCACCTTTCTTTTACTTGGAGGTCGTCAATAAATAAATACATATGTTACGGAAATGGTCAGATGACCACGGGGCGAGCTGCGAGCGGCCCCGAACAGAGCCTTGTGTAAATCTATGGGATTAGCGTATAAGCAGGATGACTTGGGGCTGATGATGAGGATGACCCTGGTGACTAATCTATGTTACTAAATTATATGGGTACTGCGGTTCTAGACAATTAGTGGCAATCGTTTTTAAAGCGTTTCGTATTTCTACGACAATTTTCTACAAACAGATATCTAAACAGATCTTCTTTCTTATATCTATGGATATCTCTAATTCTGCTCAAAGACAACAACTGCGACCACTTCTCTTAATTAATAAAGCTGGCTTCCCACGGTGCGTGATATTGCGGCCGGACGCGGACCAGCCCGCACCGACGCGACGCACCATGAGAAGATTATCGTCCGTGGTAGCGCAGACATGTCCGTCGCGGTGCGTCCGATCCGCGGTGAGTCGGTAACTTCAAAGGTGCGGTGCGAACTCTCTTTACGAGTTATCTTTCACTTTGCATTTTGAAATGAAAATGGCTTCGAATCTCAAGACGACACGCACCGTAGGAAGAGCCTTGGTGTGCGGTGCGTGGCTGTCCGCGTCCATCCGCAATATGACGCACTGTGGGAAGCCGCCTTAACTAATATCCAGCGGCAGGCGGCCGATGTGTGCACAATATACAATATTGACACGAGCCCGCTGATCCGTTTTGTATGAGACTTGAATAATTATTAGTAGACAGCTTGGTGTGTACTTAGATAATAATATTGCTGTTGTATAAATTCTCTTTGTTATGTTTTGGGGTGCATTAATCACCGCCTCCACGACTTCTTTTCGGTGACGCTTTTCCTACTAAATCCGAGAATGTAGGTAGGTATGTGTGGTTGATTCAAGAACTTTGGCAAATAGGAAGGATGACTAATGAAGGAAATGAAGAAGTTAAGCGGGTAATGAAGAAGTTTTCCTAAAAAGCGAGTCAAACCAGGGGCAGTACCTATCTAATTACCAAGAAAATGAGGCATTTTCGGGTACCTACTCTACATTTGAATGTTATTACAGCATCTCTCCGCTAATTATGTGGGTACTTACATCTATTACTTATTTATGTATACATTAGTACCTAAGTAATACCTAAATAGTTACTGTTTTACGCTAATGTTGTATATAGGTATATATATGCTGTTGGTGTATATATTAAATATGACAGGACATTCGGAACATGGAAAACATTTATTTATTTATTCCCTCCAAACATACAAATATCCTTACAGGCTGGACCCAATGCGATATTGCAGTACACATAACAATTAAATATTTCCACTGCTTAAACCATAACAAATTCTATGCGTAGCTATTCTGTCTAATTCACCCAAAGAGCAACAGAATATGTCGACGTCATCAGCAATGAGGTTGAGAGTGCGGCAACATGAGGTTTTAGAGCTGAGCTAAAAACAAATCGATTTCATTTGCGATTGAAACCCAGTTAGTCTGCTGCCTAGCAAAAGCAGATCGTTAACTCATCAAATATCAAGAACATTATTAAGCTACCCAACTTATTGCCATCACAGCAGCCGGTCCGGTCGGCCGGGTGAGCGCGGCACATGTGGCACAATAAACAACACTATTGACACAATAAGTGCGAGTGATCCAGTCGCGCCGGGGATGTGCGAGACGAGACCTGAATATTACATGCCGCGAGAGGGTTGAGCGCGTGTCCATTGACTCACGAGTCACGAAAATATATCTCGTACTTACCTATCTTAAATGAAATTTTACCGAACTCCGTATCAATGAGAAGTAACAATTAAGCGATCCATGCTATGGAGAAATGTCATAACATTGAGATTTCTGTAACCAATTCTAAGTCTTCTTCATCTTCGTCGTATCAATGATTCCATTTATAAGTTCTTGATAAGTTTCGACCAGAATTCTGACACTTTGACAGCGTTAGTGTTGGTCATTATACCTCCGGAATAAGTGCTTTAAATGATGGTGAAGATCGCATCAAAATCAATTGTGAAGTTTAGAAGATCTAAGCAGTCACACAGACAGACTTGAAAAGCGCCTTCGTATAGTTATGACTATATTTATATTTAGATAGTGAACACGGAGCATCCATTGCTCTAGACTTCTAGAGGTCAGTTTCTTAGTAGGTATAGCTACGTAAATCTTCGTCAACTGGAAAATAAGTAACGGCGAAACGAACTTTGTGCACTACAGTGACGAGCGAAATGCAATAACCTAATGGCATTTGCAATTAAAGACGGCAGATGGCACCACAATAATTTATTAAATAATTGGTATTTTTAACACGTGTCGTAATAGGATAAGCAATTCATCATCATCATCATTACAGCCGAAGGACGTCCACTGCTGGATATAGGCCTCCGCCAAGCACCGCCAGATGCGGGAAGCACAGAACCGCATCTGCGGCCTTCACAAGGTCATCGGTCCACCTTGTAGGAGGTCTTTCAACGCTATTATACGTCTTCCGGTACACGGTCGCCACACCAAAACCTTTCGGCCTTATCGGCCATCAGTGGATCAGTGGCAATGAAGAGGGCTATGCTTGGAATTTCCCTGCGTGATCGAATCAGAAATGAAGAGATCCGCAGGCGAACCAAGCTAACCGACATATCCCGAAGAATTGCCATGGCAGTGGGTCACATTGCTCGCAGAAGCAATTATAAAACGAATCAAATAAAGCAATGGAAACAATTCCAAAACACGTATAACACAAGAGGAATCCCAAACGAGCTCTTAATAATACCTCCATGATATCGCATCTGAGTTCACTCAGTGTGTTGCTTACTTATTTCTGATTTACAAACCACAACACATACTTTCAACCCTACTTGCTCCACGATAAGAGCTTTTTTTGACTGCCTTATGGACTGTAGTGGGGCAGTTAGAGTCCGAATTGAATTTCCGAATGTGTTATGATAACATAACGACGTGAAAACGAGTTTCTTGCGTGAAAATAGTTATAGGAATTTTCCGGAGCGAATTTTTATTAGATTTTCTGGGTTGTTTTTGTTAAATATGCTTTGAGAGGGTGTTTAATTTAATAGAGGGACGATACGGCTTGTAATTGGTAGAAAAGGTGTTTTGTTAATATATGGAATTGTAACGATATTAGGTTAACATTTAGGTACTATTTATTTTCAATTTTGTAACTACCAAATAGAAAATAAATGAGACTCGAATTTTCTTTCAGAATAATTAAATCAAATCAAAAATATTTTTATTTCACATAAGCCTACATGGGCACTTATGAAACGTCAGAAGCTAGGTGCACGGTTCCAATTGGTCGTTTCCTATGGAGAAGAGCCGGCAAGAAACTCCACGGTTACTCTTTAAAAAAAAAATGGCCTTTACAATGTTTTCAAATTACAGTGTTAATAAGTATGAGAGGACAGCGTAGGCCCCTCAAAAGTACCAGGTACTTAACAAAATAGAAAATGATCTACAGTCTATTAAGCCTACAACGTCCTCACATTAACAAAAAACCAATATAAAATATGATTAAAATAATAAAAGTTAGAACCTTGTTGAAATTAAAATTGTAGGTCTATTAATGTCAAATAAGAAAAACATTATGTCAGTAAGGTTTGCAAAAAAAAGATAAAATTAAAAAAAAAACATCGATTATGTCGAGGAAGTATGTAAAAAAAAATATAAATAACATAATCATCGCAACATGGGAGTAGTTATATAATATCTTAATTAATAGCTTATTAATTAAAGGGTTAAGAGTTAATCATGGACATTACTGACTGCAGATCAAGGCTAGGAAGCCTTGACCTGCAGTCAGTAATGTCCATGATTAACTTTCATAAACTCAAGAAAGTACATAGTAGATAGGTAAATAAGTAGTTTTTTTTTATATTTACGTTTACTAAAAGTGTCCATTTCTAAGCCAACAGTAGCAAACATCCTATACAAGTATAGTGCCTAATAATAAAATAAGCCTTAAATTACCATCGTGACAACATTTCTAGAAGTTTTTCTGTGTCTGTGTAATTGAGTATCGATAAATATTCTGTTAAAGTTGTACTACATTTTTTATAGCTTACACTACAGAGGCCCCTTAGGGCGAATTTCACCAATGAAACTAAACGCGATCAGCACATCTAAACCGAGTTCAAGAGCTATCAGTGTCATATTCCAAAGAAAATAATGACACTGACAGCTCTTAGGGCCGATTTCACCGATCGTATTACAAAACCCGTTTAAGAAAACTAAGTTCTGCATAAACGAGTTCAAATGTCAATATTGATCTCGTTTTACGTCCAACCAATTTCACCAGCTACATTTTGATCGCGTTCATGAAAACCAAGTTTCCATGGCATAGAATGTAAATGTTGTCACAAGAACGCAATTCGTTTAGCATTTGCAACATGCGATAGCGACCTACTATGCTTAAATTTTACCATCACGTTTTTATTAAGTCACTTTCTTGTTTGACTGTCTGTCTGTCGTTCCGGGTGGAATCTTGCTACTCGAATTTCGAGCACTTCACGATTAGCTATCCGGCTGAAACTTCTACCCTGAAAGTTTCAGCCGGATAGCTAATCGTGAAGTCTCACAACTTGACGACAATGCATTTTAAATCCATTTATTAGCATGCAATGCCGAACTAACCTCAAAAAAAACATAAAAACCACTGTAACTTGTAAAGGAAGCGAGATAGAGCAAAAATAACACTTTTTGGGGGTTTCATTATGAAACCTTCAAAAACTACCCATTTCACTAATCATGATACATCGATCGAGAGGTTCGCAACCCTAAAACATAACTTTATTTTTTTGCTTTCAAAGATCAGCAGCAAAAACTGTTGTTATGAAGTTGATGATACTCATCCCAATTTTCGTTACAATATAGTCATAACAATTTTTTCATTTTAATTAGCCAAATACTAACAAAATAAATATTAATAATAAAAGACAACAAACAATATTTTCTAAAAAAAACACGGCACTGACAGTTCATGAACTCGTTTAGAGACTTGAACGCCGAAAATCGGGCGTTCAGAATTTAAACTAGTTTATGCTTAAACTGTGTTCACTTCATCATCATTATCATTTCAGCCGAAAGACGTCCACTGCTGGACATAGGCCTCCCCTAAAGGGGGGGTTTGCCATAATCGCCACGCTTGGCAGGCGGGTTGGCGATCGCAGTATGGTGTTAAAATGCATAGAGAACGCTGCTGCCCATTCTCTAGTAAGTCCCTTAGTCGCCTTTTACGACACCCACGGGAAGAAATGGGATGGTGCTATTCTTTACGTCCGGCAGCGTTCACTTTATGTTGGTGAAATCGAAAGTGGAGTTCTGAACTCAGTTATACGCTTGAACTGAGCTCAGCGTGAATTGATCATGTTTAATTTCGTTGATGAAATCCGCCCTTAAACGTGGTTTATGTGCTGATCGCGTTCAGTTTCATTGGTGAAATTGGCACTTAGTAGCTTGTTGAGCCAGAAGATTTAAATACAGACAAGGTCCTAAAAAGGTGTAGTACGTGGAGTTTGATTTTGAGCCTCTCGAGTTCGAGAAGAGAACCTATTCCTCAACGACTAGGCCAACACAGCATTCTTTCTTAGTATCTAAAACACCTAAACCTTTATTAAGGTAAATCTGCAGCAGCTACCTGGTAAACAGAACCTCAGTAACAACGAGCCCACATACATTAATTCCCAGCACGAGCATGCACACTGCAAGACGTATGACGTGTCACCGGTGAGTTGGCTTAGTTGGCAACTAAGCTCCAAGTGGCAATATGAAACATCGGACAAACTTAGACAGACTTTAATTATAGTTTCCGAACTTTATTACCTTGTAGTGGGG
Organism: Tiliacea aurago; assembly: GCA_948098905.1. Lineage (NCBI taxonomy): Eukaryota > Metazoa > Arthropoda > Insecta > Lepidoptera > Noctuidae > Tiliacea > Tiliacea aurago. Next base: position 25,697,446 of record OX402585.1, read on the forward strand.
AAATGTATTAAGGTTTGATGGATAATAACAATGGGCTGGTAGATACATGGCCATGGCATGGCCTTACATTAGGGACTGCCTAACTGTTGCAGTGTTTGAAAGAAGAGTGAAAGAACACTATCTTTCCACTTCGTCATAGCTGCATTTATTATTTTAAATTACATTATAATTATTATTATTCTAGTGATAATTATTTTACAAGTATTTAGGTATTTATGCTTGTATGTGTGTATGCTACTCTTAGGTACACGCGGCTCTCGGGCCTCGACTAAGGGGGCTCCTAAGCGCATGCTTGGAGAGAAGCTAGTTCCCACTTCGTTGGAAGACGGGGAAACTGGTCCTTATTAAGAAGCCAGGGCGCCCGGCAGACTCTCCGTCCGCTTACTGGTCCATCGTGCTGCTCGACGAGGTGGGCAAGCTCTTTGAAAGAGTAATTGCAGACGGCCTTGTCGGGCGGCTGGTGCGGGTGGGGCGGAATTTGGCGGAGAGCCAGTTTGGTTTCAGCAAGGGGCCCTCTACGGTGGATGCCATCAAGCGCGTTCGAGCCCTCACGACGGGGGACGCAGTGGCCCGGGGTGGGGTCGTCTTGGCGGTCTCTTGACATTGCCAATGCCTTCAATACCTTGCCCTGGAGTTGCATTAGGGAGGCACTCCGATATCACCGGACGCCGAACTACCTCTGTCGTGTGGTCGAGGCATACCTGACGAACAGGACCGTCATCTATCCTGGTCACCAACGAGAGTGGAACCGGCGAGAGATGTCGTGCGGTATCCCACAAGGATCGGTCCTGGGGCCGCATCTGTGGGACATCGGGTACGACTGGGTGCTGCGCGCCGACCTCCCTAGTGGCGTCAGCCTACTCGCTACGCTGACGACACGCTGCGCTGGTCCTGGCGCAGGAGAGGCCGCATCAGGCGGCGGCAGAACTGGCGACATGCGGAGTTGCGACAATCGTCGATAGGATCCGGCAATTGGGACTCGAGGTGGCTTTGCACAAGTCCGAGGCCATGTGTTTTTATGGTCCTCGGAACGCGCCACTGTCGGGTTCCCAGATAACGGCAGAAGGGGTTCACATCGGCGTCGAGTCGACAATGAAGTACCTGGGACTCGTCCTCGACAGCCGTTGGAACTTCATGAAGCATTTTCGACGTTTGGCTCTTAGACTGGAGCGAGGTAGGTAGGTTAGGTACTATCGCCCCTTTCATTTATTCCAATTAAGTACCTACTCCTTGTTTAGGGTCATCCCAAGCAAAATAGACGACGGGTTCGAACCCCTTAAAAGTACCAAATGATGTGATTTTTTTCATATCTTAAGAAGTTTCTTTCTCCGTTCATTTTCGTAATGTTTTATTCTACCTACATTATAATTAAATAAATATACCTATGCCTATTAAAAACGGAACCACAAAAACGGAAGGCTCGTGCAGACTGGCGAGATAACGCGGACGCGACAACGTCGGCACGGCCCTCGTCACGCCCGCGATATTGCGCCAGTCTGCGAGCCTTGATCCAATATTTCAATCTATAAAAAAAATATGAATACCTACAAGGCTATAATTTAAGACCTAGTTATAAAACTTGGTATGATTTATAGCTAGATAGAATCAGCAATTTGTTTCAAGTAAAAAACACGTGAAACGTCGACGCTGATGTTGTGAATAGCGGAGAACTGAAAATAAAGTAAAACGGTTGTGTCCAAGGAAATAATCGTTTAAGAGCCAAGGTTCCGTACGAGGTAGTTAGCTTGATTTATATTTAACATAACATAACATCACGCCTGTTTTCCCCAAAGGGTTGGGCAGAGGTAAACCTATCAGCATTTTGTTTTTGTTCTGCGGAGCGAGCACGACCTACTGTGACATGACTTGAGTCACATAATTTTATCACAGTTTGAGCGATAAAACTGATTTGTAATAAAATGCTAGTACAAATTGACATGACATAGTTTATCATGTCTTGTCACAAACGTCCTAGGCAGCCCGTGCTCGGCCCGCTGATGGTTTATGTTTGTTGTCATCACAGGTTGTCATTTGCCAGTACCGCAACAACATTATATAGGTAGTAAATTAACAAAATGTAAATTGTCTTTGGTCCCTGGCCCTGGCATGGACAAAATGTACAAACTTTTATTGTATTTAATACGAGGCCTTTGGGTATATGTGTATTTTATTTATGTTTATTTTGTTGTAATGTGCGTTTTGTTTGTGGAAAAACAAGTAGAGATGCTTATTAGCTTATTACATAGCAATATAATAATTATCTTTGGTATTGTACGTTGAATCGTTGAGTTCCTCAAGTTCTGAATTGAGCTGCATGACTACTGACAAATGCGTGCACTGACTGGACAGGTCAGAGAGACTTTGTCAGGTGATTCTTTCATCAAAAGATCATTTCAGGCACCAATCTTCACATGATCTGACCAAGATTATGTCTGGACTTTAAAAGAGACTGTGACCTCTGAGTTTGTTTCGGCCTTTCTTCTCAGAGTAGTCCGATACGAAACGCCGACCTCATCTAGTTTTTCTTTTTTTTTTTAATATGATTGACGCAAACCTTTACAGAAAATAAATCATGTAGGTATCAATAGAAACTTTGTAAAACTGCCAATAAGTACTTAGGTACAGAAACTGAATGAAAACAGGCTGCTGGTGTTACGTTTAATTTAAAAGGTTTTTCATCCACAGAACCCTACAACGAACTGTAAGTGAAACAACAACACAGCTGACCGGAAGCAATTTCCTGTGTTTAACGAGTTCCGTACATTTTCCTGTGGATTTTTTAAACGAACAATTTAACCCTGCTTTATAATATAGTTATTGTGTACTAACACGCAGTTTACTGTTGTTCCTGGCGTTTGAGCACCCGTCTGATGCTGATATGATAAGGTTTTTCATAGATGCTTAGGAAAACCAACTTCATGAAACCAAGAACGAAGAAGAACGAAGAACGTTATTTGTTTTTGTCTTACTACTAAAGTTATGGTTTCCTAGATGCCGCCACGTAACGGCCGTGTCATGAAAATTATGGCAGGGGTTTTTTTTACGGTGTCAAAAAACAGTCTCAAGGAAAACACAACAACTTATAATTTCTTATTGCCGTCATTCTCCAGTTCGCTAGGAAACCGTAGCTTCAGCAAAATGCATTCGCATTCTTTCCGTTTCTTTTTAGCTTTTCTTGACGAAATTCTCACTAAGACTATAAGAAAAAACCGGTCAAGAGCGAGTTGGACTCGCGCACTGAGGGTTCCGTACGTATATATGATGTTGATGATTTCTGAAAAACTGTGCTAATTAGAGACATCGTTTTATTTTTCCTGTAATCTTTACATAAACTTCTATCACATAGAATAATTTCAGATTTTTATCTATGTAAACTTCGGAGATAAGGGGGGGGGACGGTATTTTTTTTTACATTTTTCATCAAAAGTAGGAATTTATGCTGCCTAAAAAAAAATGTTTGAAAATGTACAAACAGCGTTCTTTCATATGATACCCCACATAGTAGCCCCACTTCAAATTTTTAAGACCCCCTTTCAGTCCCTTTTGCAAAAAAGATATATTTTTTTAATTTCTTTCTTGCTTGCAAAATAGTTGGGCAAACATCATCTAAAACTATTCTAAATTTCAAATTGATAGCAATAGTAGTTCTTGAGATATCCAGGTGTGACAGACAGACAGACTTAGTCTCACCATAAGGGTTCCTTTTTACCATTTTGGTACGGAACCCTAAAAACATTAATATTAGTCGATCCTGACCCATCTGTAGTAGATAGGCAGGTTCCACTCCATACTTCTACAGGTCATATAAAAAAAGGTGGATGGAGTCGACATTTCCTATCTGACTATTCCTGAGAAGAAAACCAACTCAAGGGTCAAGGTCTCTGCCGTGTCTTCGAGCACCACCGTGTTTTCGCGGAGGCGATTGGCGGCATCGGTCACTCGTGTCCGGCCCTAGTTCAGGCCATGGTTCGGAGCGAGAGTGAATGGGAGGCCGTCACGTCTTTCTACGATGCTCGCGAAGGAGGAGGGGAACAAAAAAAATTCGCGCCCCTAGTTGCCGCAAAAGACGCCCCGGGCGGCGGGAGTCACAGGCTGATTCCCGGCCACCGTAGGCGTAATTTATTTACTTTCACAAGTTATGTAGGTACAATCTAGTGGTTGAAGTGACCTTTTAGACAAAAATGGCCTGTGTTAGGACACTTCGCTCTTCCGAAGCTTAATGTTACGACTGGTGTATGTTATTAATTTTGAATCTAATTATCTTAACAAAACAATTCAAAATAAATTTACAAAAAGAAAAAGGTATGCCAAATGAATTTACATAAATAAGAATAAAAATTGACTAAAGCAAAATAAATAAGTATTTTAGCAGTTAATAAAAATCTTATAGATAGGTACTTATTATACAGGGTTACTGGTAATTCGACGTATATCCGGCAGGGGCTGATAAGGGGGCCAAATGCAACAAATTGAACCCCCCATATGTATGGCCGAAATTCAATAGTTTTCGAGATATTAGAATTTTAAGGGTTTTTCGATATTTACCCAAAATTTGACATAACATTCCAAATAAAAAAAAAACTACATATTTGAATGGGTACCATTAAAAATGATGTTGTAGCTGGCACTTCAATTAAGCTATGGACATAATTAAAACTACTTAATTTAACAAAATAATGAAAATAATGAGCGATATAAGAATAATATCTTACCAATATTTTCATTTTACGCTTCAAAAATGTTGTCTCGTCACAAAAATTTATATGAAATTAATCGTACAAATAACTAAAACAACTTGCTTATCCTGTAAGCTTTCCAGAAAGGTATAAAAGTCAATTTTAAAATACATAATTCGTGGCATGGCATGTGTTTGAACCGGGCGCGGGGAGAGAAATTATCTGTGTTTTTAGTTTATGATCCTCGCTAAAACAACCGATTTTCCTGGCGAAATTCTTCGCGATGGGGTGGGGTGTGAGGGCGGGGTGTGCGGGCGGGGGAGTACACGGCGTCTGCTGCGCTCGCGTCGCCTTCCTTAGTAAGTTTTGACTCTCCGCCGCGCAAGCACGTGTGTTGTTATCTTGCTACCAATCTCTCATCCCGTTAATTTGTTATCGATCATTATTGTTAATTCTTGTTTCTCTTGATATTCTTTTTGTTATCATTGTTATTTCGGATAACATGGCTTCGTATCCTAATAACGAAAACGCAGACATAATGTTTTGTTATGGTTTTGCCGATGGAAACGCGGCTGCGGCTCGGCGAGAATACCAACGCCGCTTTCCCGATCGTCGACTTCCCCACGTTACTGTTTTCGGGAGCACCTATCGACGATTGTCTGAACTGGCAGTGTTCAAAGAGCACAACTCAACGCTGGCAGACCTCGACGGTACACGGCTGACGAAGAGGACACCATTCTTCAGTGTTTTATTGATGACCCAAACATCTCAACGAACATTGTTGCAAGACAGCTCGGTATGTCCCAGTGGAAAGTGTGGTCGGTAGTACATCTGTCAGGTACACCCGTACCATTATCAACCTGTTCAAACATTGCACGAGGGAGATCCTGTTTATGTTAAACGCTGACGCTGACCAGGAACATTTCCTAAGAAATATTTTGTGGACTGACGAGTCAAAGTTTGACCGGGATGGAATAACGAATTACCATAACTTACATTTTTGGGCACCTAAAGCAGGCAGGAATCCAAAAAAACTAAAAGAAACTGCGTCGCAAATGAGATTTTCCCTGAACGTATGGATGGGTGTCGTTGATAATTATTTGGTGGGCCCTCATTTCTTGCCCCAAAATTTGAACGGCGAAAATTACGAGGAGTTTTTGAGAAACAACCTAGACGATTTGCTGGCGGATGTTCCCGAAGAAATAAAAAACAACCTCATGTTTCAACATGATGGTTGCCCAGCACATTACCGGATTACTGTCCGACAGTGGCTAGACGAGAGATATCCAAACCGATGGATTGGGAGGGGAGGGCCAATTCCGTGGCCAGCACGAAGCCCTGATATCACACCACTTGATTTTTACGTTTGGGGTCATATGAAGGCATTAGTTTATGTGACCCCAATAAATTCAGTCGAAGAACTTCGACAGCGAATAATAAACGCGGCGCAACAGATGAGAACAACGTTCACATCAAGAGTGACGAAAACCGAAGTTAGGAAGAGAATTCGAACCTGCATTCGTAATCGAGGGCTCATTTTGAACAAGATGTGTAAAATTTGTAATAAAATTTGATGTACATTTTTTTATGCATTTTATTTCATACAAATACAAATGACCCTTTCTCTCCCCGCGCCGATTCAAACACATGCCTTGGCACGAATTATGTATTTTAAAATTGACTTTTATAGCTTTCTGGAAAGCTTACAGAATAAGCAAGTTGTTTTAGTTATTTGTACGATTAATGTCATAGAAATTTTTGTGACGAGACAACATTTTTGAAGCGTAAAATGAAAATATTGGTAAGATATTATTCTTATATCGCTCATTATTTTCATTATTTTGTTAAATTAAGTAGTTTTAATTATGTCCATAGCTTAATTGAAGTGCCAGCTACAACATCATTTTTAATGGTACCCATTCAAATATGTAGTTTTTTTTTTATTTGGAATGAAATGTCAAATTTTGAGTAAATATCGAAAAACCCTTAAAATTCTAATATCTCGAAAACTATTGAATTTCGGCCATACATATGGGGGGTTCAATTTGTTGCATTTTGGCCCCCTTATCAGCCCCTGACGGATATACGTCGAATTACCAGTAACCCTGTATATACTTTTATACAACATTAGTTTTTGTTTAACCTAAACCCGAAAAGGGGTCATTGTACTCATCATTTTGAACAACATGTTCTATGGGACCAACCTCGAAATCGCGAAAAAAAATCTGCGGTTCCATACATTTTGTCGATTTAAGTGAACACAAATGTATGGAACAGCTGATTTTTTGTGGTGATTGTCATAGAAAAAAAAACTGTTCAAAATGAAGAGTACAATGACCACTTTTCGGGTGTAGGGTAAACACAAAATAATGTTGTATAAGTAGTAGAGGCGTGCGTGTTTTGTGATAAATGTGATAAGTGAGTGGGGTGTATGTGTGATATAAGTACAGCGTGTATCGCGAAAACATTATCAGTCATCCCATACATTTAGTTGGGCCGAGTAGGTATTAAAGTTTTGTATGGGACATCTGATATTTTTTTTTGCCATTACGATGTTGGTCCCATGGAGAAAGTTGTTCCGTTTGATGGTCTGTACCCTTAAATATGACCATATATTTTTAATACACGCTGTATTTCCATACGTAATTTAGTTATTTGTCCAAACTCTTATTTGTAGTCACAATGAACACGATTCATGCCTAAATTATGATCTAGCGGTCACGTTCCAACCCCAATTCATACAATAATAAGAACAATAAGGGTTCATCCTTATAAATCCTGATGTATTTACAAAGGATTGTCGCGGATTCATGATAAAAATATTTATTTTACGATATTCCCGTATTATTGACATCGGCGGCAAGGGGCTTCGGAAAATGGGAATCGGTTCACAAGAAAATTCGACAGAAATAATGTTTTGAATTTTTTATATTTTTCTGAGTGGTAGCTTCAGTAGGTACCTAGGTATTCTCTCGCGGGATTATGTGATATGGAATATTCTTGGTTTGATATTTATTTATTCATGTTACTCAGAGAAGTGCCTATAGCCAGCATATCCAGTCTCTGTTCCGGATAAAATTAGAAAAAGCAAGTTAAATACTGTACCAACTTAAATTCATAATATTTATAATGTTCAGTAAATTATAATGACTTATTAAACTTTGTAAAATTATTAAGTAGATACTTACCTACTTACTATACAAGTATTTAGGTAGTTTGTTGCAAACCAACAAAGAAGCTTAAATGTACGATTTGAGCAAATGCAAATCTCTTCTAGCTTGAATTCCGTTGATACCATTTTCTAAAAATGTCCTCATTTAAATTCCTCCTAGATGCACAGAGCTCTCAATTCTCTCAGACATCTAAACATCTTTGACCATCAGAATACGTATATTTATAAGTATCAGAAATGAGATCACATCTTTACGAGTGGACGCGGGCGAAGCGAAACAGTGCGATATAAGAACAATAAAATAAATTGGACGCAGCAGCGTTGACTCCGACCGTCCGTATTATAGTGTTATGTTCACTTGCCATTTAGCCCCGACCTCCCCTCCCGGCGGCCATCTTATCTCCTTCATAAAAAGCTAAATTAGCGCTATTTGATACGGATGAAATGGAGAAGCGCTGAAAAAGCGTGTCATAATATCTTTGCAATTGTAATTTTGTTTTAGAAATGATGTTAATTTTGTTTCTTTTTTGCATTAAAGCATTTTCAACAAGTAATAAAGACTTTCAGTTTTAAAACTATACTTGTCTACTCTCGCCTATAAAAGCATTTCCAAGCTAGCTGATGTAGCTCCCCTCCTCCGTTGATATGTTGCCTGCTATTCTTTTTTTATAAGAATTACTTAAAATCTTTTCCATATTTAAAAGCAAAAAAAACAGGATCCAACAATTAAAAACAAGCGAATATTTTTCATCCTCCCATATTTTTCTACTCACGCCATCTTCCAAAAAAACGTACGTACACTCATACCTAGTTAAGGCTCAAAGAGAGAGACTTATTTTCACTGTAATTGGCGCACAAAGCAAAACCAATCGACTTCGCTCGCGACGGACGCGACGAATTTATTTTTATTTATGTATTTTTGATAGTGTGCGCACTTGTCCAATTTGCCCCTGTGTACCCTCAGTATTGTTCATTTATTTCACGACTTTTTTATTCTTTGGTTTTTAGTTTGGTAGTACCTACGTAACAAAATAAATAATTTCTGCAATGTTGGGTATTCTTACCCAACAAAAAACGGACGGATACGGACGGATGTACGGATTTTTTTGTTCCATTCTTCTTGTATGTTTATACAATATGTTTATGTGTGTACTTATATGGTTAAATAAATAAACAAAAAAAGGAGAAGGTTCAAATCATTTATTAGTTATCAAACATGGGTAATCAGTACATAGATGCCTTTTATTATAATAGTCCTTCGTCCTCCATGTTCTACCGTCACATGCAAGCAAATCATATTTAATTATTTACCTACACTTAGGAAATAGGTAATAATAATCAAGGTAGGTACGCAAAGCGGCACGTGGCGTGGTAGGTTCTCTGGTCCACGCGTATATTTTTTATTCTAGCCATTTACGCCACTTTTATTAACCAAAAGCTCGTACGATGGCAATAAAGGCTTCTACAGACTAGCGCGACTCACGAAGTGACACAAAGGCACATAATGGGGCTTTATGAAATCATCCGTCATCATCAATATCCAAGAAAGTCGGCCAACCTTACACATGGAATGACTACCTAAAACCGGGCATGACATACATCGACAATGAAAATATTTTTTGGATGAAATGGACGCGGCTGACGGACGAGAGAAGATGAAAGAAGGCTGCTAGCGAGATTTACAAGAAACCTGACACTGATAGTAGCAAGACCTCAGACGAAGACTTTGGAAACAGCTACGTGTATGCACAGCATAGCAGTGACATAGTAAAGATTCGAGAAAGCAGCTCACCTTTTTTTTTTCACGGGGTGGAAAATCCTCATGGATGTCCTCCGCCCGGGGGCGGAGAGGTCTGACAGACTCTTACTAACTAAAAACCACCCCAGTTTTCCCTTCCCACACTTGCACCGGGGGTCTTGGGATCTGTTATTACTTCCGCAATCCCCGGCTAAAGCACCTGGACCTGAGCCAACATGGTAGTCTACTTCGTTAAAAGATCCATATCCATAATTATCCATAGATAAATATCACCCGTCTCTCAACAATTCCTTTGCCTACTCTAGGATGCATCTCCAGTACGGCCCTAATAATTCTTCCATATCCTAAGGGCACCTCCTCCTTATCATTACCGGGGCCCCCGGTCTACTCCTTGTTATGCAATGATCTCTGTAGTCTGTAGCCCCATGAAACATGAGGCCTGGAGCCTCTCATGAGGGCTAGTGCAAATCTCTGGACTAATTAGAGTAATCGAGTCTGGTCAAACCACGCTGGGGTCGGCGCATTTCATTCATTAATTGCTAGATTTTTTTTTGGTTAATTTCTTTGTAATTTCTTGTTTAGTTCTTTGAAATGTGCTTCTACGTAGGTATCGTAAAAATGGAAACTCAATAAGAAGTCCTAAAACAAGGCTTTTCTTTTTTGCACCGACATCATTTGTAAAAAAACTTGAAAAATCCAGTTGATGAGTTCGGAACCAAAACTTTGGGTGCAGAAGTATTGGACAGGCTTTAACTTTCACGCGCGCCTGCTGAAAAGTTGTAGGAAAGAATTTTTGTTCAGAAGAGATCAACATCACTGACTTGCAAAGCTTTGGTTAGATTCAATGCTTGCGAAAAAAAACATACCTACCTACAGTCGATTTGAGAACCTCCTTCTTATTTTGAAGTTGATTAAATATCATCATCATCATTTCAGCTGAAAGACGTCCACTGCTGGACATAGGCCTCCCCAAAGGAGGGGTTTCCCATAATCGCCACGCCTGTCATGCTGCACATTCTCTAGTAAGTCCCTTAGGTTAAATATAGATAACTAATTTGACAATCATTTAGGGTTGTACTCTGCTTATACCATGCATTCATGCCCGATGCAATAGAGTGCTGATATACAATTTTATAGCTGATTTCATCACATTTAAAGTGTTATTAGAAACATCCCCTAAATTCACGTGGCGCCATCTATTATCATAAGAACGATAATGTTGTTTTCCTCGGGAACAGTACTTTTTTCGGGATGAAAGGTACCCTACGTCCGTTTCTGTACACCTGACAACGTATATGCAAAATTTCAGGATGTTCGGTTCAGTGGTTTAGGCGTGAAAGTTAACAAACAAACAAACAAACTTACTTTTGCATTTATAATATTAGTTAGGATAGGATAAATAAATTTATTTATTTCAGGTACTTAAGTAAATAAAACCCATTGCCAAACTTAAATTAACAGAAATCATCAATAAAATAAAATCTAATAAATAAATCACCAAATATCAAAATCAAAATATTTGATTTCACATAAACCTACATGGGCACATATAAAGCCTAATAGTAGGAGGCCAGGACCTATAATCGACGATCCAATTATCGGACCGAATTATTATCTATCCAAAAGTGTTGCAGTCGACTCTTTCAGCGAGCACAAAAAAACATTCAATATCAAGTTACTCTTTCGCTCCAAATAAATCCCAATTTGCCAGTAAACAACTTACAAAAGAACGTGTGTACTTGAAGCTCTTAGCCGGAATACTTCTGATTCACGATTTGGTAGAAAGCCATCGTTTTATTTGCATTTGACTCAAAGAACGCTTCGAACGAGTGTTCTTCAAACCACATGTAGGTAAGGCTGTGTTTAGAATGAATTAAATGTTATTTTATTATTTACGGTATTTATTTATAAACATAACAAGATAACCTAACATCACGGTTATATTCCCCGAAGGGTAAGGCAGTGGTCGACTTGTGGTACCTCACATTTCACCAGTCATGTTTAAGTCTGTTATAGTAATAGCGGGTAAGCCTATTGCCATCAATCGGGCACAAATCAGACTCCAGGCAAATACCCAATTACCTAAACTTTTACCAACCTGGGAATCGACCCCAGGACCATTACTCAACAGTTGAAGTTGAAGTTTTAATAGAAATTGTTCAACTACAATCGTGTCGCGCCTGTCTGCGGGAGCCGCAACAGAACATCTATGTTCCCAAATATATATTTTGAAAGGACAATGATTTATAGACGAGATATGAGGAATTTAAAATTTCTATAGAAAACTTATTTTTCTCATAACTCTTGTTTAAATCAGTGTCCATTCAAAATATATATTTGGGAACCTAGATATTCTGCATTCCAATCGGAATAAAGACACACTTACTTTAAGAATATGTACATGTTTGATTAACAAATTATTTTTGTATTAGTTACGTTTGTATGAACTACGGGTCTCTTAAGTAGGTACGTTCCCAAATAAGTTGTAAGTAATAATCAGGGGGGCGACCATTACAATTAACATAAATAGATACTTCTGACAACTCCTAGTGAAAACCCGAATCCCATTAAGAATGGCAAGCTGCCATTCTTAATGGGATTGGACCGGACATGTCTCCCGCATGTTAGCTGAGCTGTGGGCTCACAAAAAACATTGATTGGTTAAAAACGAACTCTATTTGACAGATGCAAATGTTAAACTCCAAATTGAAAAAAACAAACAACAAAGATTATAAATGTCAAATTAGGTACTATCTGGGATTAAAAAACTAACTTTAGACGATATCGCGCCAGACCAAGACAAAGATGGAGGGACTAACTTGACTCTTACCAAAAAGACTGGCCTGCAATCATTGGCAGTGGACCGTGGAAAATGTAAAATGAAGCTATTACCTGGCTAAATAGATAGATTCTCACGGTATGGGAAATTTCGTAGGTATATATAGCTCGAGTCACGACAGAATTGAAAAATCTGTTTGATATCCACCTTTTCTTATTTTTGTTTTTATGTTCTTTTGTTGCGTCATGTTTACCGCAAATAAACGTATTTTCTTTCTTTCTATCTACCTACAGTGTGAACACATCTTTAATATTTCCGCGCTCTCTTCGAGAACATCGATGAAAGCGCGGTTACGCTATTATAAATCCATTTCCTGAATATTCGTAAAACTGGTTCCTCAGGATTTCCGGTTTGAAGTAAGTTCGTAAGAAAATATTTTATGCGTCGTCTTTTATGGATTTTTTATTGAAAATGAGGATTGAATACTGGGGGTCTACTCCGAAGATAAACCGGGAAGTATCGGCCGAATGTTCCGCCGTTTCATGACTACGGCGAAAGAAAAAAAACCGATCAAGTGCGAGTCGGACTCGCGCACGAAGGGTTCCGTACCATTATCTATAAAAATTGCAAATAATCACGTGTTTTGTATGGGAGGCCCCCCTTAAATATATATATATTTTTTTTTAAGTGTATATATAACTAAATATTCTGTGAATATTGCAAGCGTCTACCTGTTGCCGATATCAAATATAGAGAAATAAAATCACGTTTGTTGTATGGGAGCCCCCTTAAATATTTATTTTATTCTGTTTTTTGTATTTGTTATTATAGCGGCAACAGAAATACATCATCTGTGAAAATTTCAACTGTCTAATTATCACGGTTCATGAGATACAGCCTGCTGACAGACGGACAGACGGCGGAGCCTTAGTAATAGGGTTCCCGTTTTACCCTTTGGGTACGGAACCCAAAAAATACGACGGTCAAAGATATGAGTCAAAGTCAAAAACGTGAGTCGGGTAGGGATTCAAAGTCAAATAAGGAAACTTTGGAAGTCAAGAAACGTCCGAATTAACGTAAAAACAACAGACGTACTCGTAAAATGAAAACGTACTTCGGATTACCGCTTCGGAGTAAGCTCCCAGGCCCGACTGGTACGATAATCATTGGAGAATCGAATACCTAGGAACCTACGCTTGGCTGATGATCAATCAACCTGCCCTGCCTTTTCCCAACTATGTTAGTGAGGACTTCCAGACTACCTGGATGAGCTGAGTACCAGTATTTCACATGAAGCGACTGCGTATCTGACCTCCAACCTCCACAACCCAGTACCCACTAGTATTCCCCTTGGTAAATGATAAATGATTTATTTTCTGTAACTAGTAGTAGTTTTCTACCGATCGGTCGGTAGCTGGCTAGCAAGAGCCGCCGCCGACGCTCCATCGCGTGTTTGTGTACAGTGTTAAACCCAGTGCGCTTGTTCGTGTGGCTTGTTGTTGACTGTGGTGCGTGTTAGTGTCATCGTAATGTGCATACATACACACATGTACACATACCTACCTACTTACCAGCTGTGTGTGTCATGTATACGTACGTACGAGACGCGCACGATGCACGTGCCACGAGCTGCAAACCACGACAAACGCCTGCACGCGCACGCACACCGTGGGATGGCAGGAGTAAAAGCAATATTTTCTACCCCATTTCTACAAACGTACAAACACTTTTACACGTCAATCATATTTAAAAATTAAAAATAAACTAGATGAGGTCGGCGTTTCGTAACTGACTACTCTGAGAAGAAAGGCCGAAACAAACTCAGAGGTCACAGTCTCTTTTAAAGTCCAGACATAATTTTGGTCAAATCATGTGAAGACCATGCAGATTGGTGCCTGAAATGATCTTTTGATGAAAGAACCACACAGATTGAGGGGACCTGTCCAGTCAGTGCACGCATTTGTCTGTAGTCGTGCAGCTCAACTCAGAACTTGAGGAGCTCAACGATTCAACGAACAATACCAAAGAAAGGACATTTGGGTAGACCGCATAAATTACTCAAACTGCCAGACAATGATGAAAACTAACTGAGTAAAAACAAAAATAAACAATAACCCACATAGTCTTCACAGGTAAGACTGGTTGTCAGACTTTTGGGCTTCTAACTACCCGTTAGGACTGTCAAAGATTAACGAATGACAGTCGGGACCAACGGCTTAATGTACCACGGAGAAGTCTCGTCATGTAATGGATGGTCACGAGCCTCTCTTGGCTGATGATCATCACATTTTATAAAAATCGAATATTGCCAGGCTGTCTTCGACTGGCTAGCGTAGCGTGAAGTAATTTATTTTCAGTGTCTAGCCAACTTCAATAAATCAATCAATTCAGCCTATTGCTGTCCACTGCTGGACATAGGCCTATCCCAGGCTGTGCCACAACCACAATACCCTGTCCTCCGCCTTCCGCAGTAAATTTAATTTGAGTTAAACGTAAACCTAAATAAACCTACATATAACTTATAGATAACACGGTCGGGGTTTGAAGACACGGTTGGCGCAGTGGTTAAGCGATTGACTGCAGCGCTGCGTGTCGCGGGTTCGATTCCCGCACGGAACAAATAATTTTACGACCTACAAGTAGTTGTACCGGGTCTGGTTGTTTGTTTATGTGAGTTTAAATTTTTGTAAACGCACCCACAATACAGGAGAAATTCCTAGTGTGCGGCAACCTTTTGAAAAAAAAAGAAATAGGTAAGGTATAAATTAATTGTGTTTAACTCCTGATGTTATGGCCTAAGAACATAACTAGCAGCAGTAGGTACCTTCCTAAGAAATTTGTAAAAGTAGCAGCTTCCTTCCTCCCTCCTCCCACGATGAAGACAAGGCTAGCTATTTTTCCTAGCAGCTCCACTCACTATGATTATGATACATGTTAATTAGTTCCCGTCATGACGCGGCCAGCACCAGCATGTCTTACGAACGTTATTAGTTGCCTCATTACGTGGCCGGAACACGCGGTTTGTTCAACAAGTTCGTATAAACGAATAAATATTATGTGCCTATCTCTACGTGCTTTTATTTTATGCTATTCTATATTGGAGGTCCCTTTTATATTATGTTGCAGCCTTGCAGGTGTTTAGAAAATGCTGAACTTTTTTTTTCGAGGTTGACGTCGTACATAATGTACATTTTTCGCAATCATAATCAGCCTATATCCACCGCGATTTCCTCAAGATGTTTTCCTTCGCCGTTTTAGAGCACTGCAGGTGATGAAATAAATTACACAAAGTAAAACGCCTGGGTTCGAATTCACGACCGTCCGTAAGTCGTAGCCATCCAATTAACAATAGGTACTGCCCATATCCTAATAATTAAAAAATAATATAACCTAAGACAATATACTTAATTGCCATCTGTGACTCTTTCTTATTGACAAACGGCTGATATCCATTCTTGATTAACCCGGAGACAATAAATTAGTTAATCCAAAGCAATAATGTTGTCCTTTCAAAATAGTATAATTTGGGTCATCTATCTGCCGAATTTAGGGACTGCTGTAAATCAGAGTAACTATATAACACGGTTATAGGGTGTAGTTTAATTGAACAGTGGTTGATTACATCGGGGCTGTTGCAGACTTGATTTGCCTCTAGTTTCATTGAGTTAGGAGGAGTTCAGTGACATAATATTGTGATTCGTTTTGCTCCTCCACCAATCGTTATTTCTCCCGACACTTTTTATTTTGTTTATAAGTATGTATGTGTGTTTGTATCTATGTATTAGTAAGTATATATTTTTGATTTTCGAGTTATACCCCTACCATGTTTTGTCTCTGCATCAAAAAGAGAAAATGCCTCAGGCATTCATTAAGTCCGCCTTTGTACAGTATTTTTTTTTACTTGTGCATACATTTTTAATAAATAATAATACACAGAAGACATAAACATAAATAAATTTTGATTAATTATTAAGGCGACTAACAAAAGGTATTTACAAGGCAGATAAGAAATCTGGGAGGGGGATAGCGACCTTATCGGTAATATTCTTCAGAAAGATCAGCCGTGCGTAGTTGGTACTCGCAACCGGCGTGCGTTTAAGACCAGCCAATCTATTGTGTAAAAATCTCGCTGTGAAAACTCAGGTGAAGTGAGCTGTCATCGTGGAATGATAGCTTACTTCAAATTAGTTTTCACGGTAATTTTTTATAGAATACTCAATATATTGATTGCATCCACATGTGAACTTAGGTGGTAGGTTTTACTGAATTGTGATCATTGTGGACCCTGTCGGGCACAGCAAGAGTAGGAGAGAGGAAGACGGCTTTTATTTGACTACTTAGTTGTTATAATAAATATTGTTATTATTTTATAAAAAACATGTAATTTAGAGTCATTTAAATATTCATTTATGTTATAATAGCATTTATTTAATAGAAATTGTTTTAAATTATTTGTGAATGTATTAAATTTTTGTTCTTCTTTATTATTTTTGGTAATTTATTATACAGGGTGTTTGGTGCATCGTGTGCCAAATTAAAATGGTCGACTGAAGGGGTCATCCGCTAGCCTTTCAGACCCCTTAACACCCCTCATGCTCTGTGGATTTTTTTTTATCGACTTTTTATTGTTTTCCAAAAAAAAGACCCAAATTTTACATTCAAATACAGATTTAAAAAAAAATATAAGGCGTAGACTCTGAATTTTAATTTTATTTCGATGTGTATTGTTTAAGAATACTTTTAAATACAAAATTAGTGATATTAGTCACCTAGTTTTTTTTTTAATTCACTCGCAAAGGTAAAACTTAAATTAAAGCTGTACATGTTACAGCTATTTATAAGGCTACAAAAAAAAAACCAAAAGCGACCGGGATCTTCCAACTCCCTCATTAATTCTCCAGTCTATCCTCTTTCTAATGATGTGCCACATGCCATAAAAGTATTTTAACAACTTTGTGAATTCGCTAGAATTGTGAATCAAGTCACATAAAACTACATTCCAAATTCTAATGAAAAAATATTTATTGCGGAACTGTTACTTGAGAAAGAGGTAAAATTTGTTTTCTCACTCTTTCACAATAAAATCTATCTTCTATCTCTTTCTTGCATACCTTAAATCGGTTTGAACAAATCGCGCCGCTCGACCCGCCATTTTTTTAGTCGAGACATGACTGCCTCTGCTACCTAACGTGTGTGCTAGTTCACCATACTCCGCGATTCTTTTATTACTTTGTTATCGTTAAGTTTTGCTGGTTCTTGTTACATTTGTTTAATTTTTGTTGTTATTGTTAAACTATGAGTTTTTTGTTATTGCAATGGCGACATTCTCTAACGAAGAATATGCGGACATCATGATGGCTTACGGAGCCGCTAATGGCGTCGCTCGTGCAGCGCAACGACTTTACCAGGAACGCTTTCCTGGTAGACGATTACCTGGCCGCAGAGTCTTCCAAGACACATACCGACGCACACGCGAGACTGGCAGTGTTACTTTTAATGAACCAAGGGGCCATATTGTGCGACATAATGTTGAAGTAGACGAGAGAATACTGGCACTTTTTGAGGAAGACCCTACAAGAAGCATTAGAAATGTGGCATCACATCTTGATATTTCAATATGGAAAGTGTGGAAAGTACTTCGTCAAAACAAAAAGCATCCATTCCACTACACTCCGGTGCAAGGTACGTAATTTTAAACTAACTTTAAACCCGTGCAAGCTTTGTTTGACCTTGCCTTTGTTTAGCAGGTAATGGGTATGGTATGGCGTCACTTCCAGGTAGTGAATCTATTAGCACGAACAGCGGGTCCTTTCTTGTGCAATTACTTATTGCCCAAGAGAAATTTAAAAGAGTTTTTTGTTTGTTGCAGGTCTTGAGGGTGGCGACTTTGAGAGGCGAGTGGCTTTTTGTCGGTTTCTTTTACACACGGATGTGGATGATCCTGATTTTTTTAAAAGAATACTGTGGACGGATGAATCCAAATTTACCAAGGATGGGATCCTCAATTTACACAATTTGCACCACTGGACAACGAAAACGCAAAACCCGCGTGTTAAAAGACAGAAATCTTCTCAAAGAAGGTTTAGTGTAAACGTTTGGGCAGGAGTGATTGGGAATCAGGTAATTGGACCGCATTACCTGCCCGATAATCTCAATGGCGAAGACTACCTGGAATTCCTACAAAATGACCTGCCCGAATTAGTGACCGATGTGCCCGTATTTAATGAACGTGTGCCCATTGTATTTCAAAATGACGGCTGTCCCGCGCATTGGCGATTGACTGTGAGGGAATATCTCGACAATGTGTTCCCCAATGCATGGATTGGACGCGATGGCCCTATTCCATGGCCGCCACGTTCCCCAGATCTAACTCCGTTAGACTTTTATGTCTGGGGACGTGCCAAAGAGTTGGTATATGCCACGGAGGTTCCAACTAGGGAGATATTAGTCCAACGCATAGAAGCGGCATTCAATACTATTAAGGAGGAAATACGACTTCGTACAACAACTGTTGAAATACGAAACAGGTGTCGGGCCTGCATTCGCAACAGAGGCCAACAATTTGAGCAAGATTTGTAACAATGATTAAATAAATTTTAAAAATGCAATTTAGTTTTTTTATTTCAAGTAAATCCCACGAAAGATACAGATATGAGACACGAATTTACCTAACCATAAGAATGAGATAGCAGATTTATAGGTTTGACAGGTATCATTTAAGAGATTTTTTTTTAAATCATAATTTTGAATATTAGCCTTAGGTGATTCGATTCACAATTCTAGCGAATTCACAAAGTTGTTAAAATACTTTTATGGCATGTGGCACATCATTAGAAAGAGGATAGACTGGAGAATTAATGAGGGAGTTGGAAATCCCGGTCGCTTTTGATTTTTTTTTTGTAGCCTTATAAACAGCTGTAACATGTACAGCTTTAATTTAAGTTTTACCTTTGCGAGTGAATTAAAAAAGAACTAGGTGACTAATATCACTAATTTTGTATTTTAAAGTATTCTTAAACAATACACATCGAAATAAAAATAAAATTCAGAGTATACGCCTTATATTTTTTTTTTAATCTGTATTTGAATGTAAAATTTGGGTCTTTTTTTTGGAAAACAATAAAAAGTCGATAAAAAAAAATCCTCAGAGCATGAGGGGTGTTAAAGGGTCTAAAAGGCTAGCGGATGACTCCTTCAGTCGACCATTTCAATTTGGCACACGATGCACCAAACACCCTGTATATTTTAATTGACATGACTAGACTAGTGTACTTGTTGAGTGCATTTTTAACATAGAGCTTGGTAAGTAAACAGAACATTTATTGAATAGAAATTATTTTAATTTATTTGTGAATGTATTAAATATTTGCTCTTCTTTATTATTTTTGGTAATTTATTATATATTTTAATTGACATGACTAGTGTAGTACATACTTGTTGAGTGCATTTTTAACTTAGAGCTTGGTAATTAAACAGAATTCAGCTTGAATAAACAGACTGATGTATGAACTTAAACGAAACAAGTGGAGTATATTGTACACGGACTGGACTAGCGGGGTCATTTCATAACACACTTACATTCATTGCGCAATTTGCGTTGTTGAGCAGACAATTTGGATTAGCAATATCATTCAGATTGTGATTGATAGTGTGTTATGCAATTACAGGTGGCGTTAGACCCTCATAGGAATAGGCGTGAGTTGATATACAGTAAAATTTCTCCAAACGATTTTAGACCTTAAGACGCAGACATATGCCAGTGACCTTGAGTGGTTAGCTTGCGTGTTCTGTACTGAGCTCACGCAACGCGTCGTACGATCAGCCAGTAATAGGACTCGCCCATCAAGGAGCGCTGACCCCAATTTGACGCATTATTAATTTATTATACACAAAACAAAAGGTATTTTAATAAAACGCGTATACTAAAAGATCAATAATTAAATAATCTTTAAATTGGTGAAGATTTCAGAAAAATACGCTTGGTAGATTTTGCGCCGTTCTTAGTTTTTATCCGCGTTAGACATAACTTTACAAATTAATTTCACTATGTACCTACTATAAACATTATCTAAAATATTCACATATTAAGTTATTGACAAAAAGGCTCTAATTTATCGTATATTTATTTCAAATCATTAACACTACTCGTTTAGACGTGATCTTCAGTATAAAATCATTAAAAGTCGGTTATCGTCGCCTTAAAATGTTGATGGCTAAGTTCAAACTGAATGAGAAAATTTGACATTTTGTAGTAACTTGATGTGCTGGCGACTGTACCTACGAGTACCTATATATAGAGGTAGGTATTATATAATTTTAATAACGAATTAATATTTTCTTTTTGTATCTACTTACTATCTAATTAACACAATGCATAACATCCCTAATGGGACAATTAAACAACAAACAAATCAACATAATTCATTAAAATAAACCAGATTATAATTATTTCGAATTGCACGTACCTAGTACCTATTTACAAAATAAGAAGAAGAAACATTTCTTTTCAGTAAGTATAATCTTAAACACAACCCTCTCAGGGGCAACTCTTTCGAACTTCTAACAGCTCACGAAGGCTTTGATATTTTTTGATTAATGCATAAGGTCCAACACATTCTGGAAGCAAGAAAAATCTTTCTACACAGCCCCGTAATAACACGAAGAAATTACAACCTTATGTCAAAACAGTAAGGTTGAGTTTTATGTGTATTTTTTTTGTTTCCAGGGCCGCACTCAAAAGTTGTGGGTAATGAAAAATGTAAGTTGGTAAAGTTGGAGTGTAGTCGGTACTTACGGTGGGTATCGCGTGTCGAATGACAAATTGCTCGCTATGACCCCCTCTGATCCTTCCTTACTCAACTTCCCCTAAGTACCCGCAAACTTTGCGAAGAATAAATATTATTTTGTTCACAAGTTATAATCTGAGGTATTCGTAAATATAAGTGCTTCGGATATTATGGAAGTTCTCATAGAATGTTAATCTTTTTAGAGATTATTCGCGTAATTACACGCAACTCTTTAGTAGGGTTAGCACGAATCGTTAATTTTAAATGAACTCGGATTATGGGAGGATTAGGTTTCGTATGGAAGGTAAAGTATGCAGGATGTCTGTTGATTAGGTAATTACTCTATTTACATACATGCTCACCCAACCTATCCCAATTCACAAGAAACAGATAAAGGTTTCATACACCTAAGTATGGATTAGGAACTCAGTTAAACAGCCTGGGGAAACTTCGAAATCGTACTTAATGGGTATTGTTGATAATATCCATAGGTCGCTGGTTCATATCCGCCTCGAAGGACTACAAACAGCATGTTGAAAATAAAAATGCTGTTGAAAACGTAAAAATCACTAATTTATTTATTAAATTATTAATTAGTAATAAGTATAGTAGTAAGTTAGTAATAAAGTATACATAAATTAATTAATTATTACAATAATTAATAATAATTGGAGCACAATGTACCTACTCTTAACAAGGAAAAAACTGAAACAACAAGAAAAACTAATTTCGGCCATAGACAAACAAGTGGCCAGGAATAATCAATAATTCTATGTTCATGGTTGTACTGAACAGGTATATCGATATTTAAAAACGATAAAACAAAAAAAATACTAATTTTCTATTTCTATTATAGATGTACGGGGTAACGACAGCAGGAAAAGTAGGTGCTTGAAATATGAGTTTAGTTACCTTATCTGTTTTTTTTTGTTTTAAAAAGAATCGCGGTCCTGTAGTCGTTGGCGTTCATTCCATACCAACGTATTCCTTCGTTTTATCTCTGGTTAAGAGCGTTTACGACTTACGGCATTTCATACAAACTTTCAAGCCCTTGTTTTTCGAATTGACTCAACCGATTTTATTGAAACTTCATACGCGTAACGTAATAAGACATTTTCGAAATGTCTTATTTAGAAACAGATAACTGGAAATCTTTGTTTCTATGGAAAATATAAAAACGGTCTAATTTGGCTGTAACACTATTTTTCGAAAATGTTCTTAACTAACTTTTTAGGCCTTTGCATCCTGCTTATGCGTATGAAGTTTCGTTAAAATCGGTTCAGTCATTTCGAAAAACAAAGGCTTGAAAGTTTGTATGAAATGCCGTAAGGTGTCAACGCTCTTAATGGTAGGTACTAGTCTAAATATTTTTTTTAATAATTTTTATGATTTGTATTTTTTAAACAATTAAATTAATGTTAGAAAGTATTCATATTATTACGAATATAAAGTATTGTGTTTAGACTTCGATATTCCAGTCTTAAAGTTTCGCAAGCATAAATTTAATATGACCTTGTATTTATAAATCAAACCACAGAACAGATAAAAGAGGTTTTGTTCTCTTTTATCTGTGTATCAAACCATTACCTCGGGTCCTATTTAAAAGCGATCGTAGCGCGAATACGCCATCATAAGTCAGTTTTTGTTCGGTGAACCCAGGTGAACCTGAACGCGTGGTCGCGCCATCAGTGTGCATAATATGACCGCAACGATCACTTTTAAATAGGACGCGGTCTTAGAGAGCTCAGGCAACAATAAATATGGAAGCTTCTAAGTTTGCAAGCTTTATCGTTCGGAAGATAACCCTACGTTTCTGATCTTTGAGTCGCTACGGGTAGTCAGAAGTCTAAAAACTAGTCTTACCAAGGGGTATCGTGTTACCCAGTAACTGGGTGGAGGTCAGATAGGCAGACCCGCCATACTGGTATTCAGCTGCATCAGGTTAGTCTGGAAACCGACCCCAAGATAGGAAAAGACTAGGTAGTTGAGGGTTAGGGAGTAAAGGCAAAAAAAAATTGAAGCTTCCAAGCTTTATAACTCCAAGAGTGAGAACCGATGACCGTTGGGGTAGTCGTTTTCTTGAGAGACCGCGAATCAGCAAACGTAAGGTAGGACGCCCTCAGGCTAGGTGGAGCGACGATCTTCGCAGGGTGGCTGGTGGCAGCTGGATGAGAGTTGCCGAGAATCGAGCTGAATGGCGTGCAATTGGAGAGGCCTATGTCCAGCAGTGGACTGCTATGGGCTGATGATGATGATGATGATAGCTCAAGAGATAACCCTGCTTAATTTTCTGTTTATTTCGTACTGAGTAATGACAAAATTTTTGTGTACCACCCCCAAGATGACTGCGCGATCGTCAAGTCCCTGTCTATTAACTAAGGTGACTTGCTGTTATTTGGCAACTCACGGCGCTCAATGCGTCCATTAGCCGGAACAAGGGCTGCCCTAATTAACGGCGCATCTTATTGGGAAAACATCTTAGGGGGAAAGAGGGGAATGGAGGGAGGTTGATTGATAGGGTTACGTGAGTAATTTGACTTGTAGGTTGTCCAAGTCATTTTGATGTGGCACCTTGTGGTGATACATCGTTAATGTACTGTCAAAAAAATATTGCATTTTGTACACAATATTTTAGGAATTCAAAGATTAATAAAATACAAATGTATAGAAAAATATTAAACTTTATTCAAATTACACAACTGATATGTTAATTTTATACCTAAGTTTAAAACAATAGTGAACACAAGTATAAAATATACACACTAGTAACTAGTAACATTAATGAAATAAAAGTATTAGTCAGTATCTATAACTTACAGAATAAAACAAATGTAATTTTGTATTAAAAAACCCATTAAAACTGATGAGCGCCACTATGGCATCTTGAGGAGATAAGAAATCACACACGAGACTCTAAAGAATAAGGGCTAATATTTAGCAATATTCAGCATTTTATTTCAAATTTGGTAGCTTTGCCCCCTAGGATGGGAAAGTACAACATTGCGTTGACTGTTCCTAAATTATAGTCATTTGCATAGACAAATATACAATTATTTCTGTTTAGAACGCTCGATGAGAGAGAAAGAGACAGTAAAATAGTATTCTCGAATTTCCTTATAAACCCATTAGGGCCTGCGCACACCACGTTTTTTAAACGCGCCGTTGACGCGCGTTTTAGAAACGTGCGTCGACGGCGCGCTTTTATCCTAAAAAATAGACTGACTTGCGTGCGTATCGCGTCTGTATCGCTACAAACGCGCGTCGACGGCACGTTTAAAAAACGTGGTGGGCATAGGCCCTGGGTTTTGCATCTAGCGTAGACGTTCGTTGAACGTATACGCTGCGCTGACGCGCGTATGGCCTTCCACTTTTACTGAGAAACATCTAGTCGCGTTCCAACGCACAATTTAGCTGGATTCAAGTGCATGAATATTATTATTTGAACACCGTTCTTCAGTAAAATGCGCAAAAATACCAATGGCGTTGTGGAATTTAAAATGCAATTTTAATTAAAAATTAGATTTTATGTGGCATTATGGCTTTAAGTTCGACCAATATCATTAAGTTTTAGCTAATTAAATTAGCTTGATGTTTCGTAGGTGTCAAGATTATACTATTCGTATAATCGAGTTTCCTATTCAAACCGACAACCAACCAACGACATTTTGGATTAGTTCTTCCACAGAAGAAATAACTGTAAAAAGAGCTTTCGCTTGGTAACTTGGTCTACCAAGTTGAGGCAAAATTACAGATCTGTCCCCAACATGCATGGAGATTGTGATATTCGAATTTGAGATTATGTATTATTTTATAATACAATTAAATCAATTAAAAATTAGAATAACGAGAGAGCAACAAAATATTTTTAATAATAACCCAGTAATTAATTAGTTAATACAAATATTCTAATAACAAACAACTATTTAATTAATAATAATAAATGCCACGAGTTAACAATCCGAGGTATGTGAAAATGCCTTTAATACTGTGATGAAATTAATTAAAACTTAATATTAGTTGATAAACTAAAACTAATAGTAGATTTGTGATGTCTTTTATTTGGTGGAGTTTACATAATATTAATTATGTAACTTGTTGTGATACATAGTTTTTTTTTAATAAAATTACTATCGTATATTTTTGTCTTGATTTATATATTATTATCATTTACGATACATTTCATTTCGGGTCCAATATAATTTAATTTTGTCTGTACAATCTTTAAATTTTTTTATATATAAGAATGGAATGTGAAAATCTTTAAAAAATATTCTAAATAGATTCAGAAGGTTACCATCGCAAAGTACTTAATTGTAATTAGAATAATGTGAAGACGAAATCTGAAAAACTAACTTTAAAGCGTCTTTTTTTTTTCTAACGAAAATGTCTTTTAGGCCGCGTCCTATTTAAAAGCGATCGTCGCGCTCATTATGTCACTTTTTGTTCGGGGAACCTGAACGCGTGGCCACGCCGACAGAGGGCGTTTTCCAGTTTTCCGAACAAAAATGATACATGCACGCGACGATCTTGTATTCGCGTGGCGATCGCTTTTAAATGCCCGTAACACGGGTTAAAATGGTAACAATATATTATCAACAAAGAAACAATAATTATCTAATTTACTTAAGTAGGCTCTTTATGGCACATCATTTGGTAGAATTTATTTTTAACTACAGATAAGTATTTGTTAAAAAAAAATCTCACAGCGGTTACTAAGGCCCGTATTTATAGAGCGTTACTCAGTACTCAAGCATTACTTAAGACTAGATTCAAGCCATTGGATTGGTTGAAACTAGTCTTAAGTAATGCTTGAGTACTGAGTAACGCTCTATAAATACGGGCCTAAAAGTGACTGCTAAAACAAAACAATTGAATATAAGTTAGCACAGAAAACAGCGGTTATGCTTAGATCCGTACAGGAAAATATTTGATAGCCATACAAATATTTCCCATTATCCATGTGAGATTCGAATCTATAATACCACTAAACTCATTACCTATAAGATTTTTATAACCAAAACATTTTGTATAAATTAGTCAATTATCAATAGAACTTTCCGGTAACAATAAAACGAAAACTGTTAATTTTCACATAAAAACAAAACTATATTGATCATAAAAGTGTAATGAGGGCAGACATAAAAAGTAGCTCAAATTAAAATAGCTGATGTCATAACTAACCTAAGAAATAAATTAACGCATTTAGTTTGAAGCCCTCAATGTAACAAACCCTATACAGGGTGGAAGGGACATCGACGCGAATCCGTTTACCATGGATTCGGTACATCATTCTTGACCCCCATGCG
Organism: Tiliacea aurago; assembly: GCA_948098905.1. Classification (NCBI taxonomy): domain Eukaryota; kingdom Metazoa; phylum Arthropoda; class Insecta; order Lepidoptera; family Noctuidae; genus Tiliacea; species Tiliacea aurago. The sequence goes on from OX402585.1 coordinate 25,723,924, forward strand.
TTAAAATTTTTCGTTCAGTTATTTAAAAAAAATTTCGCTGTTCCATAATTTTGACCGAGTAGGTATTGCACTTCTGTAGGAAACAGCAGTTTTTTTTTTAAATTACAGACGAGTAATTTTAACGCAAGGGGGTCAAGAATAATGTACTGAATCCATGGTAAATGGATTCGCGTCGATGTCCCTTCCACCCTGTATTAAAAACAGTATTACAAAAAACATAGGCAGGAATGAGGACTGTCGACAAAAGAAAAAACTTAACAACTATGACTGGCCAAGCGCAACACGTCAAACTTATAGCTACCTACAGATATACTGTTAACATAAGCATGTCGGTGACATAACCCATAAGATCTTCCCCTACCAAAAATCCCTCAATGCACTTAAAAATATTTTTACTTCAAAAAAGTCATGATCAATGTAGTTTTCCTCAAAACACATGGGCAGTAATTATCCGCTGGAAACCTTTCATTCAAAGCTCATCCCTTCTCTTAGTCTTCTTGATGGCCAGGTCATCATGTTGGAACCAGGTGGCGTACACCCTGAGAGGTTCCGGTGAGGAGTGACGGTGGAAGGATACTGGTCGGTCCCGAGCTAATACTTCGCGGGCATAGTCTTGGGGTCGAGCCTAGGGAGAGAATTGAGATTTGAATATGATATTTCAAGCTTATATAGGTTGGAAAAGAAAATACTGTCACTGGAGAAGTACCTTAAATATTGTTCAAAGGTTTTTCTTTCAACTACGTAGTAATTTTATCATTAATCACTACAAAACCGATCACAAAGCACATATTTTTTGCTTAGAACCAATAGTGCAGAAATTTTGTATGAAATCTCATTGTTGCACCGTTTTTCAGTGCAGCAATGAGATTTCATACAACATTCCTGCATTGTTTTTATTTTTTATTTAGATATAAATTGACCACAAAGGTTTAATGTTTTAAGTTTCATATAAAATGCATGTATTTGATAAAAAAGATACTGGCTGAAAATAATAATCGGATGAATAAAACCGACTTGGTGCACCAAGTCGGTTTTATTCATCCGATGTTGATTTAAAAAACTTTGTTTTCATTAGAGTTTTTATTTTGAGTAGGTATATTATATCACGGTAGGTAGATTGGTAGTTGAAAGAAAAGTAGATTACGCACCTTGCTAAAGTGAGTAATTAATGCACTCGTGCTAATTTAGTGCCCTCGCAAACGCTCGGGCACCAACATAATACTCGTGCATTAATAACTCACTTTGCGCTCGGTGCAACAATCTACTATTGTTTTCATAGGAAAAATTTCTTTATTGCATTAGTATAATTGCATGTTATTAAGCCTAATGTTATAAATATCGAAAACAAAAACCTCTAATTTAAACAATTTTAAGGATCAAATCTCTTTAGTAGGGAAATATTGTGTACGTTAAAGGAAGACCATGAAATCTCCAGTTGATTTGTGTAATTAAAACTAGTTTTGAATGGAGCATTTATGTATATCAGCTTGCAGTTTCATTACAGCCTAGAACGAAAAAACAGTACTGACTTGATGGAACAGCGGCGAGTGCGTCATGGACACGTTGAGGCGATGGTGCGCGCACGCCCCGAGCGCCATGTCGTCGGGCGCGGCGAGCGCGGCGGGCGCGGCCGGCCCCGCGCCGCACGCGCACGCGCACAGCGCTCGCGCCGCGCCGGGGCTGAGCGCTGTGCCGCCGCCGCCGGTTATGTAGTCGTAGCCTGTTGCCAACATTATCATAAAATACCAGCCTACTATTGTCCCACTGCAGAACAAAAGCCTCTCCTCACACACAGAAGTCACGAGCATTGATCACCACGCTTGCTTAAGACGGATTGGCGACAATATTATTAAAACGCTATCATTTGAGCAAGCGCGTAGTGTGGGACGCCCCCCAGCTAGATGGACCGACGACCTTAAGAACGTGGCTGGGTCAGACTGGATGCGGAAGGCGGAGGACTGGGTGTTGTGGCGCAGCCTGGGAGAAGCGTATGTCCAGCAGTGGACTACGATAGGCTGAGTTGATTGATTGATCATTTGAGAGCCCAAATAAAGAACTGTTAAAATTAACGTTATCAAGGTTTCATAAAGCTAGCAAAAATAATTTATTTTTAATCAGCAGTTTATACCATACAATCCTGAAAATAATGTGAAATTTTTAGGTTGTTTACCCAGGGAGCAAACAACTATTTTAAAAGCGAGAGTGTTTATTTGAATCCAGAGTGGAGCGAACAATTCTAAAGTAGAATCCTGAGCGTAGCGAGGGATTCAAAGTACGTTCCTCGAGCTTTAAATAGTGTTCCTCCCGAGGTGATTTTTATCACTCTCTATGAGAAAACATTCATCGATACAATGTTTTCTGGAGTTAATAATTATAATACTTTCATTCTCACTCCTTGAGGAAGACACTCATGTTTTCTCAAACTAAATATAATCCGAATTTGAGTAAACAATTACGAACGAAGGCGAAATGCATTTCATGCATTTTTATTTGTTCACAAACTTTTTTTTAATTAGACACCGCGCGCGATGCGGTTTACTATGATAACTAAAGCCTGTTACTTGTTTATGCAATGTTCAACAGGTAACAGGTGAAAAAAAATTGGTGACTGGAACTTTTACTACCAATATCCAAATTCAAATGAATTTTAGTCCCTAGGGACTAAAATTCATTTGAATTTACACACAAAATACTAAATTAGCTCTTTAGTCCCTAGGGACTAAAGAGCTAATTTAGTGTTTCCGAAGAATAAACTAGCTCTTTTTGAATCATCATCATCATCATTTCAACCGAAAGACGTCCACTGCTGGACATAGGCCTCCCCGAAAAAGGGCGGGGGGGACTTGAATAGATGTGATAAAAAATAATCTGTTTAATGAACAGTTTGTACCATAAAGTTCTGAAAATAATGTGAAAATTGGCAGGTTTCCTCTAGTCAATAAAATATTGCATCGCTCAAGGCCTAAGACATATGAGAGTTGCGAGTATTCGTGCTGAGATTTGTAGATATAGTCGACCTCGTAATTGCATTACCACGTTTGACAATGATTTCCAGTAAATTTAATTTCACTAGGTAAAATGAAACTATCTAATGACACATAGACCTTGTCGTTTTCACGTAACATTCAACATTAGGGTGGTTAAGTAATTACAAGGTCGCCTATATAATAAAAACACATGGAAACGGGAACTTCCTTTCATTAATTAACATAAAGAACATTGAACAGTAACCTTTAGCAGCGGTTTCTCTCTTCCCGTAACCGTAGCCATACTTTTCTCCAAGTACAGTGACATCAGATCCACCGCGGTAACAACTTAGCACTTCACATAGCCTCTGGACCCTATAACAAAAATTATTTACAAATAATACGTACCTCATCTACATGAGCTTGAGTTGGTTAGCTACCACCCCACTCTCTGAGATCAAAAAATCCTACTGAATGATTATTTCAGAAAAAAACATTCAGTAGGATTTTTTGAACTTAGAGAGTTGTAATGCTGATTCTAATGATTATAATTCTGTAAAGCCATATTTGTTATGGCCGCGAATCATATTTAGATCAACATACAACCTGGTACTGACCTGCAAATTGCAAAAAACGAAAGAAAATTTGAATTTCGCGGGCTACCTTAGAGCATCCCCCTTTTGCTTCACTAATCTGATGGACATCTAGAGGGAATTTAAAAAAATACAATGATCCACAACTTACCCTAGTATAGTATCATCATCAGCCAAAAAGATCCACTTAATATGAGGCATATTGTCCACTCTCTTTAACACCATTCTCAAAATGGCGATCGTTTTGGCGCAGTGGCCCGTCTTGCTGTTCGGTATCCCAGTGCTCACTGCTGGGAGAGTCGGGTCTAAAAGAAAAACATGGCGATTATTAAATGTCTGGTGATAAGTTACAGTTGGTCTTCTTCCGGCTTCTTCTTCGGCATGAAATAGATGAGAATATATCATGCTGTGCAAAAATATTAGCTTTATAGTACAGTCAGCAGTTCCGTTTGGTGCCGGACGTAAAGAATAGCACCATCCCGTGGGTGTCGTAAAAGGCGACTAAGGGACTTACTAGAGAATGGGCAGCAGCGTTCTCTATGCATTTTTAAACCATACTGCGATCGCCAACCCGCCTGCCAAGCGTGGCGATTATGGGAAAATCCCCCCCCATTTTGGGGTAGGCCTATGTCCAGCAGTGGACGTCTTTCGGCTGAATGATGACGATCATAGTACAGTCAGCAAAATTGCAGATCAAATGACTTCTCAGGGTGCACCGGATATACAGTAAAGGAATGAAAATGCTATTTTTCCGAATATATTTTGACATTCGCCAGTTATGTGAGTATGGAATTTGTTTGAAAATTGCTTCATATTTTCCGTTACACTTTTGTTTATTTAAGCGAATTTTGCTCGCTATGAAAGGGGTCAGCACGGTGTTGCTTGTACCTTGCTTATTCCATTGATGTATTAAATAGGAAGATATGGTACGTGCTCCTCGACGTGGACCGCATAAATAAGGGGAAAGGACACAATCGACCTACATTACTCTCGGTTTGCGGGGAATACCCGAATCGTAGTTTGTTTGCTAGTTGTTATGGGTACGTAACAGTGACAGTGATTGCCATCTCGTTCCCGCTATAGCCCGCGTAATATGTCTCTCTATTTCGGTTGTCGAGCACATGACGCACGACATCGGGTCCATTTAATATTTACGTGATGTTAGAGAGTGGCCCTATCTTCCTATTTAATACATCAATGGCTTATTCACAATTTTATTGACATAAGCACACACTGCTTTTCAGCATATTTTCATGCCTTAGTTAAATGTGTTAACATTACTTCAGTATTTTTTTTATTAAATATCAGTTTGAATCTGGCATTCGCTCCATACTGGTTTCCATCCAGCTCCATCCAGTTAGACTGGAAGTCGACCCCTAAATTGTTGGTAAAAGGCTAGGTAGATTGGTGATGAATCTGTCAGACACGACTATCTTTACCTACATTAAACAGTGGCGGCATCTACAATGTTAAAAAAAAAAAGTTTTTTACTATCTTCAATTGTACAAAAACACTTAAATAAACACTATGCAGCGTAAAAACTAAGGGAAAGAGTGTTTTCGATGAACTGGCACCCAGAGTAAGATTTAACTTGTGTCTTGGGTGCCAGCGTCCTCGCCTATATTTTTAACATATTAGGTTGGGGAAAAAGTCTTTTCGCATTATAGTATGTATGAACTTGTAATAAAATCTCTTTGGCTATACTATTTGTATCTGGCTGGTTTTGGTATCATTGAAAGTTTAAATTTTAAAGAACATAATTCCAAATTCAAATTAGGAAAATGTGTGATTTTCATTTGTTTTTCGTACTGTCAAGATGAGTGAATCTAATGAAGAAATTCGATACATTTTAAAATTTTACTACAAAAAAAGTAAAAATGCAACGCAAGCCGCGAAAAAAAATTGCGATGTTTAAGGACCATCGTGAGTTGTGAGAGGAGTCTGTGAGAGTAGCACAAATTTGGTTTAAGCGTTTTCAATCCGGAAATTTTGATGTCAAAGATGCACGTCGCTCTGGTCGCCCTATTACGGATAAAATGGATGCCATTTTTGAAAAAGTGGAGCAGCGGCATATCAGTAGTCACGACGTAGCTGAAGAACGGAATTGACCACAAAACAGTTTTGGCACATTTGAAAAAAACTGGGTACACAAAAAAGCTCGATATTTGGGTACCTCACTACTACTCACTGAAAGAAACCTAATGAACCGTGTACTCATTTGTGATTCTTTATTACGACGTAATGAAACCGAACCATTTTTGAAGAAGCTGATAACTGGTGATGAAAAGTGGATCACGTACGACAAGAACGTGCGAAAAAGGTCGTGGTCAAAGGCCGGTCAAGCTTCACAGATTGTGGCGAAACCCGGGTTAACTCGCAACAAGGTGATGCTGTGTGTGTGGTGGGATTGGAAGGGCATTATTCATTATGAGCTGTTACCACCAGGAGGACCATCGATTCTGAACTCTACTGCGAACAACTGATGAGATTAAAGCAAGAAGTTGAGAGAAAGCGGCCGGAATGAATCAACAGAAGGGGTGTGGTTTTTCATCATGATAACGCTAGACCTCACACATCTTTAGCCACTCAGCAAAAATTAAGATAGTTTGGCTGGGAGCTGTTAATGCATCCGCCGTATAGTCCTGACCTTGCACCTTCAGATTTCCACCTGTTTCTGTCTAGGAATTACTCCTGTATTGTGGGTGCGTTTACAAACATTTAAACTCACCACAAACAGATGTTTGTATGATGAGATGTTGGATGTGTCATAGCCTTAATTTAAATTATTTTTACCTAATGTGGTATAGTAATTTTATTCTAGGTGCCAGGTAGATCGTCTTACATATACTTATATAATTAATGTACTTAAACAAAATATTGTAAGTAATTTAAAAAAAAATAGTAACGGTGGAGTTTCTTGCCCATTCTTCTCCATACGAAACTACCTGTTGGAAGTGGCAACTAGAATCAATTCTAATTTTTTGTCAATTTTGACGTTCAAAAGTGCCTCTTATGTCCCTATTTGAAATAAATTATTTGACTTCATAAAAAGTGCGCAAGCAAAGTTATCCGCGTGATTAGCATAATATATACAACATCCCGACATCAATTGTCGGGGAGGTGCCCACAGGACTCAACACCCATCTGGTCTGAGAATCCTCCCTTTTCAATGGAGTTTGAGAAACTGTCCACCCTGTCCTCGTACCTCTACAAAGCTATGGGTGATGAAAGTAAACTTACCATCTGTATCGCTAAAGAACTGCAGGTTCGTGACATGCCTTCCCCAGGTCTTCTTGACCACCCTGGCTCTGGAGCTGTGGAAGCCACTCCAGGTCTTCACGGCGAAGAATATCGAGTCCTCAGCTATGGCACTGCCCTGCCGATAACGTGGCATTTGAGAAAAGCTGTGGGGCATTTCACTACCACTCCGATCCGACAACCGGTATAGTATTTAAAGAGACCCCCTTTGACTCCGAAGCGTTAATCCGAACTATCGGCCGAATGTTCGGCCGTTTTATAACTTACATAGTTTCCTTTTTTGACTTGGAATCCTTACCCGACCTAAAGTTATCTTTTTAGACTTTGACTTATTTTTTTAATTGTGTTTTTTTTTTTCACCGTAGTCAGCCATAGTCAAGCAACAGCCGAATATTCGGCCGATACTTCGGATTTATGTTCGGAGTAGACTCCAAGTATCGGTCCGATGTAGGTAATCTAAAATTTTGTACTTATCGGTGCTTGTCTATCTGCGTATATTTTAAGTTTCTTATGGAACTGATAAATTATTCAATGTCGAATCGAAGTACAGGAGAAGTACCCTTATGCCCTTCGGTTACCATAACAACTAAACAACAACCCGACTCAAAAAACTCACATTTCAATTTAAAGCATTTTTTTTTGCTATATCCACGCTATCGAGAACCAAACGGTTTACACTCTGCCATTTTGTGGCATTTTTGCGCAAAATTAAGATCATTCAATTTATAAGCTGACTGTCTGTCATAACCTTTACTTTTTTGCCAATAATTATTTTTGTTTTTTTTTTTAATAAACTAGTACTTATACTCACACATATATCGAACTGTCGTGGATAAGTGGCGCAGTTATCGCCGGACACTATGCAGAAGCTAAGATCAGGTGTGAGCAGCGGTCCAGGGTCAGAGCCGCCACCGTAGACCAGCTGCGCCAGTTCAAACGCAGGGTCTATTGAGAAGTCTGCCTCCAAGCGGCGCTGACCGCTCTCGATTTGTCTTAGGAGTCTATAAAAGGTATGAATGATGAAGCTATAGTACTTTCCTAAATCTAGCTTTTGCCGCGGCTTCACCCGCGTGGATTTCGGGAGATATCCCACGGGAACGTATTACCTGGATTAAAAGTACCTTAAGTGTTAATCCAGGTTATAAGCAATCCGTGTGCCAAATTTCATCCAAATCCGTTTAGCCGTTTTTGCGTCAATCCGGAACATACATCCAGACAAACGGAAATAACATTTTAAAAACGGTATTTTCGGCATCAGACTCGTTCTCACACCTCGTAACAATTGCTTTTTTTTAATATTTAATGTACCTTTTGAGTTTTGAGTTCGTTTTAATTTTATCATAACTATTACCATTTATTTATACAATCATAATATAATATAATTATGTGTAAATGATAATTATGCATATAATTTTATTTCAGGTACACAAAGTATAATAATAATTCATATTCTAATGAATATGAATTATTATTATGATATATTGATTGTTTGCCAGTACTGTATAAATGTATTGCCAGTACTGAATAATCTATTTATACAAGTCGAAACTACTAGTTTGTTACTAATGCATGTGAAAGTAATTACGGTCTATATAACAATTTTAATTTTTTTTTCAAGTTATTTTTTAAATTATTGTCTGTCTGTCTGTTTGTTTGTTCCGGCTAATCTCCGAAGCAGCTGGACCGATATTGACAGGACTTTCACTGGCAGATAGCTGATGTTATAATAACTAATGAGGAACTTAGACTACTTTTATTTTAGGAAAAAAGCCACGCGGGCGAAGCCGCTGACAGCAGCTAGTTGATAATAAATCTTGTTATCACCATTATCGAATGAATCTGAATGTGAAGACTGTGGGTTATTACATTTTTTTTTCCTTTTCTTTTATTCTCAGTTAGTGTTAATCATGGTCTGGCAGTTTGAGTCATATAAGCGGCCTACCCAAATGTCCTTTCATTGGTATTGATCGTCGCATCGTTGAGCTCCTTAAGTTCTGAGTAGAGCTGCACGATTACTGACAAATGCGTGCACTGACTGGTCAGGTCCACTCAACCTGTGTCGTTCTTTCCTCAAAAGACCCTTTCAGACACCAATCTACATGATCTTCACATGATCTGACCAAGATTATGTCTGGACTTTAAAAGAGACTGTGACCTCTGAGTTTGTTTCGGCCTTTCTTCTCAGAGTAGTCAGATAGGAAACGCCGACCTCATCTAGTTTTTAAAATATGATTGACGTGTAAAAGTGTTTGTACAAACCTACTTACAGAAATAAAATCATTTATCATCGAAACAAAAAAATCCGGCTACCTAAAAAAAAATTTTCATAAATGCGATTAGGTTATGCGACCTATCGAATATCAAACTTGTTAAACAGTCTTATCGTGTGAATGAATGAATTCAACTCAAGACATATTAAATCTTCTTCTCAGGTCCCAATACTCTTCAACTTGATAGAATAAGAGTTAGCTTGAAATAATCCATCTTAAGACGCAGATATATGCCAGTGACCTTGACTGGTTAAATTGCGTGTTCTGTACTGAGCTCACGCAATGCGTCGAACGTTCAGCCAGTAATAGAACTCGCCCATCAAGGAGAGCTGTCCCCAATTTTACGCATTATTAATTTATTATACACAAAACAAAAGGTATTTTAATAAAACGCGTATACTAAAAGATCAATAATTAAATTATCTTTAATAAGGTGAAGGTTTCAGAAAAATACACTTGGTAGATTTTGCGCCATTCTTAGTTTTTTATCCGCGTTAGACATAACTTTACAAATTTATTTCATTATGTTATTACATATTCTAAAATATTCACATATTAAATTATTGAGAAAATGCTCTAATTTAACATATTTTTTTTTTCAAATCATTAACAATACTCGTTTAGACGTGATCTTCAGAATAAAATCATTAAAAGTCGGTTATCGTCGCCTTAACCTGTTTCCAAGTAAAACTAAACAAAGCATTGAAAATAAATTTTCACTTACATTTCAATGAGTTCTATTCTCATGGCGAACCCGCTGGCAAAGTTGGGGTACATGAAGCCACCTTCCTCCTCCAGATCCTCGTAGAAAGTGAAGTGGTGGATGATAGTGGGCTCCTCGTCACTAAGTGGGTAGCCTACCCACATCACGTCCTGTTAGGAGGAAATGTTATTGAAATCACCTTCGAGGTTGGCGCAAATTGTAGGTCTTGTTGCTTCAACAAGACAGAATCGTCGTTTGCATTTGCGTCATGTCGCTGCGACTAGACGCAGAGCTGTTGTTGCATCTGCGACTAGTCGTTATGACAGATGTCGTGCGGGAAGCGATCATTTTTATTTGACTAAGTATACGACGCGCTTCGACGTCCGGCTTGAAAATATCGACGTCGATCGTATTCATGTTGAGATTCGCAATACAAACAGACGAGCACCTTCCTCAACGCTAACAGCAAAACTGAACAATAGTCATGGGTAGCTCGTGAGCGAGTGATAGAAAAGAGCTAGCTCTTTTCGATTGACATCGCTCTTGCTCACTCACTTGCTCGCTAAATAGCTTACTAGCTCAGTTAGCTCACTCAGACTTTGATAATATAGAGCGACCCGAACCCGTTTCCTTCGACGCTCGTGCGGTGTGAGTCAAACGAGCTAACAGTCTGCGTCAGAGTCACTGAGCTATAGAAGAGCTAGTGAGCTACAAAGAGTCCAAACTACCAAAGAGCTACTGACTATTGAGGTATTGAGCGAGCCCAGCCGTCTCCTTCGACACGTGTGCGGCGTGAGTCAAATGAGCTAACAGTGCCGTCTGAGTTACTGAGCTATAGAAGAGCTAGTGAGTAACAACGAGTCCAAACTTCCAAAGAACTATTGACTATTGAGTGAGCCGAGCCGTCTCCTTCGACGCGCGTGCAGCGTGAGTCAAATGAGCTAACAGTGCCGTCTGAGTCACTGAGCTATAGAAGAGCTAGTGAGTAACAACGAGTCCAAACTTCCAAAGAACTATTGACTATTGAGTGAGCCGAGCCGTCTCCTTCGACGCGCGTGCAGCGTGAGTCAAATGAGCTAACAGTGCCGTCTGAGTCACTGAGCTATAGAAGAGCTAGTGAGTAACAACGAGTCCAAACTTCCAAAGAACTATTGACTATTGAGTGAGCCGAGCCGTCTCCTTCGACGCGCGTGCAGCGTGAGTCAAATGAGCTAACAGTGTCGTCTGAGTCACTGAGCTATAGAAGAGCTAGTGAGTAACAACGAGTCCAAACTTCCAAAGAACTATTGACTATTGAGTGAGCCGAGCCGTCTCCTTCGACGCGCGTGCAGCGTGAGTCAAATGAGCTAACAGTGTCGTCTGAGTCACTGAGCTATAGAAGAGCTAGTGAGTAACAACGAGTCCAAACTTCCAAAGAACTATTGACTATTGAGTGAGCCGAGCCGTCTCCTTCGACGCGCGTGCAGCGTGAGTCAAATGAGCTAACAGTGCCGTCTGAGTCACTGAGCTATAGAAGAGCTAGTGAGTAACAACGAGTCCAAACTTCCAAAGAACTATTGACTATTGAGTGAGCCGAGCCGTCTCCTTCGACGCGCGTGCAGCGTGAGTCAAATGAGCTAACAGTGCCGTCTGAGTCACTGAGCTATAGAAGAGCTAGTGAGTAACAACGAGTCCAAACTTCCAAAGAACTATTGACTATTGAGTGAGCTGAGCCGTCTCCTTCGACACGCGCGCGGCGTGAGTCAAATGAGCTAACAGTCGGCGGACGGCGTCTGAGTCACTGAGCTATAGAAGTAGTGATGGATTAATTAGCATTCGCATTCATTGTTAGCGTGTGAATGATCATTTAGCAGTTAGCAAATTAAATGTAGTCGCGAAATTCTGTGAAATGCGAAGCGATGTACTTTTCTAAATAGTCAGAGCGTCGAGCAATCGCGCATGCGCGTGCAGCGCGGTAGCGTGGTGTGCTATAAATATATTTAATTATTGGCGAGTCGGCGAGTAAACTAAACGCGAACGCGATTTTTAATTCGATTAATAACAAAATTGACATACTTCATTATTATCAACTATTGTCATTAGCAAATATCATAGTAATAGCTATTAATACGCTAAGACTCAAGAGTTCACACGCTAATGAAATTAATTCGAAATAGCATTAATTGCCATTACTGTATAGAAGAGATAGTGAGCTAGAAGAGTGATATAGCTCTTTAGAGTGAATGAGCTAATCACTCTTTTTCTTTTCAGTGAGCTCTTTCGCCCATGTCTACGAACAAGTAACTAGAGCGAGACAGGCTAGTCTGCAACTCGACGCCACGTGAGCTTTGAACAAAATATATGACAATTATCGGCCGTAGCCTGTTGTTGGGTCAAGTAGCCGAGCTGTGGCAGTGACACGTCGCATAGTGTGCCATATTTAACAAATATTCATAAAACTTAAAAAAAAAGGCTTAAATCTTTGGACAATGTGTTCACTTTGGACAATTTTCAAAATAACGAAGATGACTGTCGCAAAGAAAATTCTCAAAATATTGAATCTCCGTGTGGATATTGATTCATAGTTTCTATTCAATTTGATGGCACGGCGGCGAGACTATCGCAGCGATTTGTTCGCCCGTGGAGATGGCGCCTTACACGAATTCAGATGCCAATGAAATTCAGTCTAACGACCAAGTGTAAATGAACGATGTCAAGTACGAGGAGTAGGTACGTCTTCGAGCAATTTAGTCTAGCTTCATAGTCAAATGGCAATAATTTTAGAAGTATTAGATAAAACAGAGTTCGGATGGCCGAATTTTGCACCAGGAATCCAGACTAGCAACTATGTTTAATTCAGGGACCATTTTGGTTACCCATTGAAAGGGTTTTCGATAGGGTTTTTCTAAGCGGTTAAACAAAAACCCATACGATATGGGAAACCCTTATATACGACTTAAATTAAATTTTGGTACAGTGTGGGTAACCCTTTTGTACGGATTTTCTAAAATGGTAACCAAATGGTCCCTGGGTAGAATAGAGATAGAATTGGTCATGCTACGCGTGCTGGGCGGATATCGAAATAACATAATATTATGATATTTTTCATGTTAATGGGTTTCAAGTAGGTACCTATAGAACCCATTGAATGGGTTATCGTGTAACCCTTTCACTGGGTTTCAAGTATAAAACACATTCAATGGGTTATCATGTAACCCTTTCAATGGGTTTCTAGTATAAAACCCCCTTCAATGGGTTACATCATGATAAAGGTAACCCATTGAATGGGTTACCCCTTCGAAAGGCTTAACTCTTAACCGGGGTTGTACGGTCCCTGGTTTAATTACATCAGAATCCGTAGTCCAGTGTCCCTAGTGTCCCTACCTGTTCCTTACCTTCTGTCTATCAGCAACCGCCAGCGCTTTAATCAGCTTATCACACTTGACAGCAGTGTGCGTCTCCACGAACAGGACCCATCTGACGTCACTCCGTCTATACCGAGACGTCAGAGGTGACAGCAGAGGCAGAATCGTCCACGCACCAGGCACAGGGAAGTCTTCGTGTGTTATGTGCGTTTTTGGGTGGCGCTGTATGGAAGATAGGTTGATTAAAAATTGAATTTGTGTTACATATTTAAACTAGGCTGTTTGTGGATAGGGCAAGAGTGATTTTGCAAAACGCAGATAAAATAAGATTCGAAATAAGTGCATATTAGCAAAGTACCCATTCGTCGAGAATAACAAAACATAGCATAAGCTTATCATTATCAGCCTATAATTTTCCCTCTGCTGGGACACGGGCCTTCTCTCTGCGAGAGGGAGTAGGCCGTAATCCACCACGCGGGCCCAGACCGGGTTGGTAGATGTCACATGTCATTGAATTGTTTGGTTCTAGAACATGTTTGCCGGTTTCCTCACGATGTTTTCCTTCACCATTTTGAGAGCAGTGGTGATGAAATAATTTACACAAAGTAAAGCGCCGGTCTGGGTTCGAACCTACGACCGTACTCGTAAGTTACGGCCGTTACCACTAGGCCACCACTGCTCCCCACTCTCGCGAATGTTCTCTCAAACACTCCTAAAAAATGCCATGATTCATCGGTCCTATTGTAAACGCTGCGTTTAGGCGTCAACAACAATTAATTTAAGATAATTAAAGTCTTGTAAAAACTATGTTTGTATCGGTACAAGCTCTAGGCACAACATTCTAAATTCGTTCAGCCGACAAATGTCAGAAAAGGAACAAAAATATTTCAATATTAGAGGCTTACGTACACGGGGCTTTCACTCAAACTCAAAGCATTTATTTCAAATAAACCTATTACAGGCACTTTTGAATTGTCAAGGGGTCGGTCAGTCAGAGAGATGAAGCTAGTTGCCCATTCCAAAGCGTAGTAGGTTCCTATGGAGAAGAACGGGGAAGAAACTCCACGGACACTTTTAACTGAAATTACTAGCAAAGTTGACTGTTGTGTCTTGTCGAAGACAACGTTAGACTGAAGATAATTGCAACATAACAAAAGATAAATACTTATACATACTTTTTCTAGCTGCATGACTTGATTTTCGATGTCCTGTTGGAGTCGCTTGGCGACACTGGCATGATATGGCTCAGGCTGGCTGACAATTGTAAATACAATATTTCTTGAATCTGCAACAAAAATATCTTGAGCATAAAGCCTGGAATACACATGCTACTTAATAAGCATGCTTGTTTGCTGCTAGGTAGCATGCTCTTTAGTAGCACGCTCTCTGTGCCTGTAAAATACTCATGCTTTTTTCGTATACACATGCTAATTGAATGCTACTATAAGTACTAAGTAGCGTTTGCTCGAAAATAGGAAGCTCTTGTACACACGGCTACACATCAAGCTATACAAATCCAGTTTAGACTGATCTCGCATTGTATAGGATTTTAGTACAATGAGAGGCGAGCTGATACTGGAAATGTATAGCTTGATGTGTAGCCGTGTGTACTACTTACTAGGTAGGTAATAATGATTTTCCTTTTGCAAGAAATTTTTTATTGATTTTTGAAATACATTGCAAGCTATAGTTTTGTATAATTTAGAAGCATTTTTTCAATTTTGGAAATGTGAGTACCATGGAGCCGTTTATTATGATAGATGTATGTTAACTTTAAAAAAAAGCGTGGCAGTTGAGAGTATGTCATGCTCACTTAAATGTCTCGCTGATGGTGGCGCGTGTGGTGTATCATTCGGTTCCCTACAAAATGGTTGAGTTGGATGGTGCTGATCCACGCGTCATGTTCGTGAACGGGCGCCGTCAGTTGAGACTGGTTTTCTCTTAACTGCCAGGGCTTATTTGTAATCTTTTAATGTTATATTTGGTATTGTTTTCGTAAATAAGTAATTTTTTACATTGTTCTCACATAAAGAAGCAACAAGAATAATGTACCCAAGATTTTGTAATATATTGATTTAAAAGAGTGTCCTTGGAGTTTCTTGCCTGTTCTTCTCCATAGAGATCTACGTTTTGGAATGGGCAAATAGCTTCAATTTTCTGACTAACTGACCGACTCTTTGACAATTCAAAAGTGCCTGTAATAGGTTTAATTGAAATAAGTGCTTTGAGTTTGAGTTTCAGCATGTGTATTCCACGCTTAATATACATTATGCCATCTGTGCAATCTGCCCAAAGGGGCTGTATTCTATGCAACCACAGACTACAAAATAATACAGGGCAGGGTATATGCAACTGAAAATTACCTCCCGTGTGCTAAATCTTTGGTTTCTTAATAAATCGATCCCGTCATGACTATAAAGGCCGTCATGAAAATCTGTAATTTTCACCAGTATTTGACATAAAGTTGTCAAAAAATGCTCTGTATTTGGACAACCGTTATTGTGTCATCACTTTAATAAGAAACCAAAGCTTTATCATAATAATTATTTTATCATTAAAACAACAGCCTGTATCTACACATCTCCCCTCCCACAACCCCATTAAATTACATCCCGCATCGAAACACCGCATCACGGCTGACAGCATTACCGTCGGATGGCGTCAATGCCGTCAAATTATGACAAATGGCGCCGAAGCATTGACTAACAAGCCGTCGGCGCTCATCAATCATGGACAAGGCATTAGGTTTCATTTACAGGTAACTGATAGAGATATTATATGCCTTGTGTGTACATGGATTAATATCTGTAAGGTGTTAAAGACAAAGGTGTCGCTTATACACGTATTGTATAGGCGTAAAAGGTTTGCACGAACCTCTTGGGTACGTCTATTTACGCCCGATAAGATTACTCAGTCTTAAACTATGGGAATGATTTATTAAATTTTGCGATAAAACATGTTTTCGTTCCTAGATTTCATTAAAAAAAAAAAGTTAGGTGATGAAGAACATAGTTGGCTCATAAAATATCGTGATAAACGAATTGGAGATAGTTAATGTATGTAATAAGAATTCAGAGCAAAAAATAATTACTTTATCTCCCAAGGTTCAAAGTCACCTGCACTGCACGTCATAAATCGACAAGGTATGTTTGTGTTTTGTTAATTTATTTAAACATAATATTGTCATACATAATCTAGTTTTAAAATTAATATACCCAAACCGCCTTATTACAAAACAAGATTTATATTTTGACATGACTTAAACCATGGAGCCAGTTTTTGTAATAAGAACGTAACAGTGATTGAAATACCGTTCTTTATACAAAACTGAAAACTTAGATCGGTACTAAGTTGTCAGTTTTGTGTTTAGGAACTTTACCGTAGTCGGAATAAAGTTCGAAATTCAATAATGGCTCCATGTTTTGATCCTGGGTCTGAAGATAAACCTTGTTTTGTAATAAGGGGGAAAGAGTTACTCTTTAAGTCATTGGAAATATTATGTCTCCTTTGTAATAAACCTATTGTTTTCTTCATTTTAAATGTTTGATGTTAATCGATGGCCTGAAACACAGGTTTTTCATAAACCTAGTTCAGGCAGGTCTACATTACAGTTAGAATAAAAAAAATCCCTGATTGTAATTAATCTAATTCATAATTTTACTTTACTTTATACTTGAAGTCTATTTGGCAGTTAGATATCGTAATAAATAAATTTAATAGCACTTGAATTAGCACGTTAAGTGCTCATGGCCTAAGTATGAACAATGGGAATATTTTGTATAAAGAATTCTTTTCATTAGTGCAAACAGAGTTCAATAAAAACTTAAACTATTTGCCCCAAGTTTTTATTCAGTGACTGGGCAACTAAAGGTATCAGGAAGAGTAGGGAAAGATTATTTGAACTGTATGGCCTTAAGCCGTATATAAACACGGAAACTTTAATAAGTATGTTGGCTATTTATTCTAAAACTTTTAAAAATGTCTGCAAAGCGGCTAAAGCTTCATACATTAGCAATAAGGTTAAATCAGCAGACAATAAAATAAAGACAGTTTGGAAAATAATTAACAATGAAACGAACAGGAACAAAAGACATAATAATGATTACACACTGGAAACTTCCCGCGGTCTCGTTAGCGATAACATTAATGTTGCTGAGGAATTTGCAACTTTCTTTACAAATATTCCAATTAAAACTACAGAAACTTTAAATTCCTCTCCCTCACTTGCTATTGATCTATTAAAAGCGAATGTTTCAGCTTGCCCTGTGGAATTTAAATTTAAACATATAAACCCTGTGGTCGTTGTAAAGACTTTTAAGCAACTTAAGATTAAAATTACCGAAGATCTGTGGGGCATGTCTACTAAAGTTTGTCAATCCATTATTGAGACAATTGCACCATATCTAGCTTTAATATTTAATTTGTGTGTAGATCAAGGGATATTCCCAGATTTAATGAAGTATAGTAAAGTTATTCCACTTTTTAAATCCGGTGACAGCAAAGACACTAATAATTATAGACCTGTATCGGTTTTGCCTGTTTTCAGCAAGGGGTTTGAAAAAGTAATGTTAAATCAAATGCTCAATCACTTCAATCGTAATGACATCTTACACGATCAACAGTATGGTTTCACCAAAGGACGTTGTACAACTGACGCCGGTGTCACATTATTGAAACACATTTTTAACGCATGGGAAGAGGCACAAGACGCAATAGGCATCTTTTGTGACCTTTCCAAGGCATTTGATTGCGTGAATCGCGAAACACTGCTCTTGAAACTTGAGCATTACGGACTGGGTAAACTTGCGCTTAACTTAGTAAAATCATATTTGAATGATAGATTGCAGCAAGTTCAAATAAATGGTGTGAATTCATTGGGTTTAATAGTCAAAATGGGGGTACCGGGCTCAATATTGGGTCCGTTCCTCTTTTTAGTATATATAAATGATTTACCTCATTTACTGAAAAACCGACCACAAATGGTGTTATTTGCTGATGACACATCACTGATTTTTAAAGTAAGCAGACATGCACAGGAGCTTGACGACGTAAATAACGCTATGATTATGGTCCATAATTGGTTTACTGTAAATAATTTGGTATTAAATGAGAAGAAAACTAAATGCATAAGATTCGCGTTACCGAATGTTAGAAGTAGTGAATGTCACGTTGTATTGAACAAAGAGATACTAGGATTCGTCGAAAAAACTGTTTTCCTGGGAATCACGCTTGACTCTAAGCTGCAGTGGAGTCCTCACTTAACATCACTTGCTGGGCGGCAAGTTCAGCCGCCTACGCTGTTTGGAAAATTCGCCAATTAACAGACGTGGATACAGCGAGACTGGTCTATTTTAGTTACTTTCATAGCATCATGTCTTACGGTATTTTGCTGTGGGGACGGGCTGCAGATATTGTTTCTATCTTTGTTCTGCAAAAGAGGGCTATCAGAGCCATATATCACCTCCGCAGACGCGACTCTAAGGGAACTGTTTAAAGAAATTAACATCATGACGGTACCTTGCCAATATATTTATGACAATATTATGTATGTTAGAGAAAACCTACATCTTTTCAGTGAGATAAGTGACAGGCATAATTTTAATACTAGAAATAGGAACAAATTAGATCAACCACGTTTTAGATTGTCAAAAGTACACACTTCTTTTATGGGGTATTGTGTAAAATGTTATAATAAAATACCACTCGATATTCTTCAATTAAATGAGAAGAAATTTTAAACATGCATTAAACGCACACTATGTAGACAAGCATATTATAGGTTGGATGATTATATCGTAGATAAAAATGCTTGGCTTAATGCTGGTCCTGCTCCACAACCACTTGGGCTCACTTGTTAAAATTATAATATTTGGAAGAGATGCTTCCCCCCTTTTTTATGTTCTGACATTACAATCATATTTATTATATTAAATGTACTTAATCAAGTTTTAGTTGTTGAATACTTCAATAGGTAATTATGTTTATCCTTTTGCTAGTAAAAATTTATTTATCTTTGAAATGCATTGCAAGCTATAGTTTTGTATAATTTAAAAGCATTTTTTCAATTTTTGTAAATGTGAGTACCATGGAGCCGTTTATTATGTTATGATGTATGTTGACTTAAAAAAGTTTGGCAGTTAAGAGTATATCATGCTCACTTAAATGTCTCGCTGATGGTGGCGCGTGTGTTGGATCATTCGGTTCCCTACAAAATGGTTGAGCTGGATGGTGCTGATCCACGCGTCATGCTCGTGAACGGGCGCCGTCAGTTGTGACTGGTCTTCTCCTATCTGCCAGGGCTTATTTGTAATATTTTATATTGTTTTTTAAATAATTTATATTTTTACATTGTTCTCACATATAGAAGCGACAAGAATAATGTACCCAGGATTTTGTAATATCTTGATTTAAAAGAGTGTCCTTGGAGTTTCTTGCCTATTCTTCTCCATAGAGATCTACGTTTTGGAATGGGCAAATAGCTTCAACTTTCTGACTAACTGACCGACTCTTTGACAATTCAAAAGTGCCTGTAATTGGTTTAATTGAAATAAATGCTTTGAGTTTGAGTTTGAGTAGTTTCAATCATAAGGCGAATTTTACCAATGAAACTGAACGCGTTCAGCACATCTAAACCACGTTCGACAGCTGTCAGTGTCATTATAACACAACAATTTTGACAGTTTGACACTGACAGCTCTTGAACGCGGTTTAGATGTGCTGAACGCGTTCAGTTTCATTCGTGAAATCCACACATAGTGAAGTTTCATTTTACTGGGAATTATGGTCAAAACTGGTAAAGCGATCGAAAAAGTGGTCGACTATACAAATATGAACATCTGACTTTGTGTCTTAAACTGTTAAGTGAATGGAAAGTATTTTCCATCAAACATTGTTAAAAGTATCGCAAACCGGCAATGACGTATTATAAATAGACGCGTCATACACGAACATTAGTGCACTCAAAAACAGCGCAAGCCATGATTGTAGCTACATATTTGCATACAATCATTCAGCGAAGGTAGAAAAGGAAAGACCTATACCGATATCTGTTGTTACAAAGAGGTGAACATACATATTTAGTTACGTCACTAGCTGCTGCATGTTCATTGGCGCGTACATAATAATAATTATTATTATTGTACATGTCACGCAATTTCCTGGAATTTACTTTGCCATTATTGAGCGCAGGTAACGCATCTAAAGGTAATAATCATTGCAAATCGATAACAAAAACAATAATCATTGCAAACCGGTAACAAAAACAATGAAACTGCACTTTTCAAAACTGTGCTATTCAGCGCTATGAATAATTCAAGCCAGTGATAAGGCTGGTAAGTCACGGCCATCGGAAACTTCTGGCGTCACAGATTAACGACTGCAACATCATCTGCTTACTTACTAAACTTCTGGTAAACTAGGTAATGGAGACGAGAAATAGCTTACTGTAAAAGTGGATTCCATTATGCTATAACCTTGTAAAGTTTAAATTTAACAGGCATGTTCACACTTTTCAGTATTTTCTTGGTATGCCAAAA
The DNA here is from genome assembly GCA_948098905.1 of Tiliacea aurago. Lineage (NCBI taxonomy): Eukaryota > Metazoa > Arthropoda > Insecta > Lepidoptera > Noctuidae > Tiliacea > Tiliacea aurago. The sequence continues at coordinate 25,744,593 of OX402585.1, forward strand.
AGTACTGTGATTAAAGATTTAAGTAATTTTAATACGATAATTATTATTTAATACAATTCATATTCTCCACATTCAAACATTTCCTATGCCTCATTCAACACCAACACCCCCCCCCCCCCCCCCATTACGTATGTGTGAATCTTAACACCAAAAACCCATCGTAAAAAGCGACCAAATCACACAAACGTAAAGTGCGATCTTCAATATTTAATTTCGTCTTAAAATTCGCATCAACTCCCTCAGAAAGTCAGGTTCTTAGTCAAATCGGAGTCAAAATCGATCAATTTGGATGGAAGCATCATGAATAATGCAAATTCTGCGATCACCTGAGGTGCGACACATTAAAATCGCATTCTGGCTTTATGACGTCCCCAGGCGAGCACAAGACGTATTACCGCTGATACCGATAACGTAAGGGTTAGGTAAAAATACGCTTAAAATGTGGGGGTTAACGATTTGGAACAGGTAAACGGGAAATGTAATGTAAATATTCAATCATGTAAATTTTCTTGGGGTGGAAATTATGATGCTTTCCAAAATTACATGGAAATCCTTTACATGGTTTATGACATCTCTGAACGACTTTGTCTGTCTCTTCGTTAGCGTACTTATAACTCCATAAGAACTTATCAGATTTATGTGTTTTTTTTAAGCCTTAGATAACATGTTCTCCAGTTGGGTTTCTCGGAAGCTGAGGGCCCCACAGCTAGTGATAAATATAAGTAATTTCAAGTTGCTTCATGTAAATCCGGAAGGATTATAACATTATAAACCTCGGGAACCTACCTCTAACATTGAATACAAATAGTCAAATACTACGACGACATGCTGCCTTTATCCCAATTTATTTGGAGTCGACAATCATCTCATTGTTCACGCATAATAATATCATCTTGAGATAAATAGTACCTACTTACTTCTGAGCTGCATGTTGCAAGGTTGGACGATTTGAACACAATATAGAAGATTTTCTTCCACAAATACTTCTCTTCAGGGGCTATATTTAAGACTTTTAAGGGGAGCAGTTGCTTGTTTAAAGAAAACACTCCAGTCCGTATTTCGTGGCGATAGCGGAGCGTTGATGGCGTATGAATAATTTGTGCATCTGGAGTGGAGCGGCGACAAATAAGCCTGCTGCACTACCTTTTAGGGTTCCGTACCCAAAGGGAAAAACGGGAACCTTATTACTAAGGCTCCGCTGTCTGTCTGTCTGTCCGTCTGTCACCAGGCTGTATCTCATGAACGGTGATAGTTAGACAGTTGAAATTTTCACAAATGATATATTTCTATTGCCGCTATAACAACAAATACTAAAAAACATAATAAAATAAATATTTAAGGGGGCTTCCATACAACAAACGTGATTTTTTTGCTCGTTTTTGCTCGATACTGATAACGGCAACAAGTAGACGCTTGAAATATTCACAGAATCTTTAGTTATACTCGTATATTCACCTTAAAAATAAAAAATTAAATATTTATTTTATTTTGATTTTGATTAACAAACGTGATTTTTTGCCATTTTTTATAGGTAATGGTACGGAACCCTTCGTGCGCGAGTCCGACTCGCACTGGGCCGGTTTTTTATATACTACTTAGAACTGAAGCAGTGGAGAAAATGGACAAAATTAATTGGTGCTCAAACTAATGGACGTTAAAATATTTTCAAGGCTTCGTCTGGAAGAAATTATATTTGAGACAGTAATTGAAGACAGTTTTGGAGAAGCACGCCATACAGTTTAGAGGTATTTATGGTCTATTGCAAAATTGAGGCATTCTATGATATTTTTCCTCTTTGAATGCAGCTCAAATACTGCAGTTTGGCGGTCAGCTCATTGAAATGAAACCATCACTCAAAATCCGAAGAATTTTGAAGGAAATTCCTAATCCATTACTTCATATGTTTGAAAAACTCGTATGCTCTTACCTACAACGTAAATAACGTAATTAATGTTGTCGAATTGAAAAAATTAAAGGCATTGTTGTAACTGTGTTAAGCAAATAGGGGCAAGTCTGTCTTTAGCCAGGCGATAGAGTTGTTCATCGTTTAGTAGGTACCTACATACAAACATCATAATAATCACTTGCAACGACCAACTTACAAGAGTTACATTACTTAATTTCATCTCTAGTATTCCCGGTAATGTATACATGATATCTTAAAATTAACCCTAACAACACTTTTAATCACCTCGACCCTTTGTAATCAGATACTGATAATATGAAACACACACAAAAACCCTTCGCTACTCGCCCACTACTGTACAGGCTGGTGTTGAGAAGCGCATCAATAATTCGGCATCACATCCTCATTATCAATCATCACTTTCAAAAACTATCTGACGAGAAGTAGCTTTCGAGTTAGCCTTAGCCAGGAGTCTACGAGTGGGTAGATCTAATTAGATTACACGAAAACTCAAATCAAATCAAAAATATTTTTATTTCACATAAGCGTACATGGGCACTTATGAAACGTCAGAAGCTAGGTGTACGGTTCCAAATGATCGTTTCCTATGGAGAAGAGCCGGCAAGAAACTCCACGGCTACTCTTTAAAAAAAAATTGGCTTTTACAATGTTTTTAAATTAGAGTGTTAATAGGTATGAGAGGACAGCGTAGGCCCGTCAAACCAAATGGACACAGATCTACAGTCTATTAAGCCTACAACGTCCTCACAATAACAAAAAAAAAAAACAATATAAAATATGATTAAAATAATAAAAGTTAGAACTTGTTGAAATTAAAATTGTAGGTATAATAATGGCAAATAAGAAAAACATTATGTCAGTGAAGTTTGTAAAAAAAGATAAAATAAAATTTAAAAAAAAACATCGTAATTTGGGAGCAGTTAATAGACATTTACATAGTTTTGCCGTTAATGAGGTACCGGGGAAGCCAGATGTACAGAAAGAATTAATGCCAAACTTCCTTGTCTTCAACGTAGTCCTTAATCTTATAATATGCTATTTTGATAAACGTTTGATGTGCGTTTTGAATTTTCCATCACTAAGTTCTGTAACCGATTTCGGAACCGTTGGAACTAGTGGTCATGTCATGTCCTCTGAATCTGAAGATTTAAATCGTTAGGTTCGTCATACCGATACCGTGTCAAAAGATGGTCGTGTTTCAGTTCCGCTCGGACACCTCCGACACACACAATGTCGCATGCAGTCATGTAAATACGGAATGTGTGAGCTGACTGATCTCAGTAGGTATTGGGCAATCTAACGATTTAAATATTTGTTTAAATCGGTGTGGCTCGTAATGGCTCAGTTACAGAGCTTTCCACCAAGCCCCATTGAGCCCCTGAACCCTTCAGTCACCCGTCGAATTTTCCACAAAAGTACATAACTAATTCTCAATTAGTCTGTTTCCAAATTGGACTCTCAACTAAAGCTATTAATACATTATGTATTTGTTTACGAAAGTTGTGCATTTTTAACCGACTTCCAAAAAGGAGGAGGTTGATGATCGTCTGTATGTCTTTTTAGGGTTCCGAACCAAAATGGTGTAAAGGAACCCTTATGGTGAGACTAAGTCTGTCTGTCTGTCTGTCACAACTGGATATCTCAAAAACTACTAATGCTATCAATTTGAAATATATAAAAAAAAAAAAACATTTAATTCAGGTACCAACCTAACCCATATTTAAAACAATAAATAAATATAGAATAGTTTTAGATGACGTTTGCCCAACTATTTTGCAAGTAAGAAAGAAATTTAAAAAAATATATCTTTTTTGCAAAAGGGACTGAAAGGGGGTCTTAAAAATTTGAAGTGGGGCTACTAGGGCATGTGGGGTATCATATGAAAGAACACCGTTTGCTCATTCTCAAACATTAAGTTTTTTTTTTAGGCAGCATAGTTTCCGACTTTTGATGAAAAATGTGATAAAAAAATACCGTTCTCCCCCCCCCCCCTTACCTCCGAAGTTTGCAGAGATAAAAATCTAAAATTATTCTATATAATAGAAGCTTATGTAAAGATTGCAGGAAAAATAAAACGATGTCTCTAAATAGCACAGTTTTTCAGAAATCATCAACATTCGAACCCTCGATGCGCGAGTCCGAGTCGCTCTTGACCGGTTTTTTTTTATGTATGTTCACCAATTTTTTCGTTAATTGTAGACCGATTTTAAAAACTTTTTTTTTTAAAGGGTATGGTCCTGAGGTGGTCCCATTGTCCCCAAGTCAGAATTTGATGAGGGAAATCCTCAAATTGTATAACTATAGCGATTTGGGTATTTTTTATAGTAACTCGTGGTTTTTTTTTTGTTTTGTTCTTGGAAAGCACCATTTGGGGGCGTCGGAGGTCGCAGGCCGATTCCCGGCCAACATAGGCGCGGGCTTCGGATGGTGAGCGATGGGTAGCTCGCCGTTCGATAAAGACCAGGCCCGGGTGGACGGCGCGTTGTGTTCCACGCACGCCTCAAAGAGATGTCCAATGCCTGCCAGGGTTGCGAGTTTGTCCGAAAGGGATATCGTGGCCCTGGCACACAGGCAACTAAAGGAACCAGGGTGGGTTTTAGTCAGTAAAAGTCTGACACGCCCGCCTGCTCCGCCCAGAGCGGGATAAGTTATTTGATAATTTCATACATACATACATAAACTCATGCCTTCTTCCCATTTCTTATCACGTCATTTTTCAGCCTATCATTCATAGTCACGCCAGACATGCTTCGCAAGGAACACATTTCCACAGCATTTATTCTACTTTCAAGCTTCTTTTGCCACACCCAACATTCACTTCCATAAATAAGCGTAGGCACTAACACACCATTGTGAACAGCCAGTCGAGCCTTTTTGGGCATCGACTGTTTCCCGCATTACTCTCCTTTCCATATCTTCATCAATCTTTCTATCCCTTGTAAACTGACTTCCCAAATATATAAACTCACTTACTTGCTCCACACTCTTATCATTTATTTTCACATCACACTCACACACCGAGACATCCTCGTCTCGTTCAAACACCATGACCTTCGTCTTATTCACATTTATATTCATCCCGTTCCTCTTATACGCTTCATCCATCCCGGTCACCATGTCTTGCAACTGTTCTGGAGAAGACGCAAGTAGAACTTGATCATCTGCGTATAGAAGGCATTTGACAGGCAACTCATTCATTCTCAATCCGCACTCACTCTCTTTTAAATCTATCAGACAACTATCCATGTACAAGTTGAACAGCCACGGTGACGCTACAAAACCCTGTCTAACACCCCTTGAGATGCTGAACCAGTCTGTGTACGCCCCATTTAACCACACACACACACACAAGCACTGGAATCCTTGTATAAAGATTTCAGTGCCCGTACCAAGCTTCAGTCCACACCGTACACTGATAGTGTCGACCACAGTTCTTCCCTCCACACACTGTCAAAGGCCTTCTCCAAGTCAACGAAAGCACAGTAGACTTTCATGTGCTTTGCCAGATATTTTTCGGCTATGCACCTTAAGGAGAAAATCTGATCCATACATCCCATTCTCTCTCTAAATCCTGCCTGCACATCCCATATTTTCTCATCTGTTATTCTTATCACTCTATTTATTAAAACCGTCGCATACAGTTTGCTGACAACACTCAAGACTTATGCCGCGGTAGTTTTTACACTCCTGCTGAGAGCCTTTTCCCTTATATAGTGGTACAATTACAGTTACACACGACCCCCTCTACTTACAATCTATATAGTACTTACTAATTCCATGAGTACACAAATTTCATGCTAAGTACTTACTAATTACATGCTATTAAAAAGTACTTAATTATCCCATGCTGAAGCTGTCACTTCTGTCACATATCTATCTTCAAGTCATGAGGCCCTGGTACTATGAGTGTGTGTCAAACGCATGGTAGAGTGTGTCTGCCAGGGTTACGAGCCTGTCAGAAAAAAATATCGTGGCCCTGGCACACAGGCAACTGAAGGAACAAGGGTGGGTTTTAGTCAGTAAAAGTCTGACACGCCCTCCCGCTCCGCCCAGAGCGGGAGAAGTTATTTGATAATTTCCCACCCAAAAAAAAAGCCTATTGCCATCAACCGAGCACAAATCCAGACTCCGGGCTGCTACTGAGAAATTGCAGATGGAAAAACTCAATAACACTTTGCCCGACCTGGGAATCGAGTTTATTAATCTCGGTCTTAATCACAGTCGTGAAACATTAAGTCTTCGTCGCACTATCTGCTTCGCTATTGGTCTATTCATTACTTTTTCGCGTTGCAGGTGCAAATAGACTGGGTCTATCAATAATTCGCGAACCGTCACGGCAAATGGTTTCTATCGAAATCTACTGGGATTGCTACACCGACTCTCGGTTATAGTCACCGGTGCAGCTCAATATAAATGTACATTTTCTATTACGGCTGGTGCTACATAACTGAATTTGTTTATTTATGTAGTTCCCAAAAAGCTCAACCAGAATATGATTTTTTTTTGGTACCTATAGGATAGATAAAAGATAAAATCTTCGAAATTCTAGAAGAATAATCTCGGGTTCGGTAATGGGCAGAAAACATAGGATTTAACCACGAAGTAAATACTCCGTAGATTCAAATGTTTTCCGATCCCATTGAAAATCATTGTTTGGTAAAGAAAGGTTTTTTCAATCAAAGTTAGGTTAGTTAATTGGAACAACGTTGAAATCGTTCAATTTATCTTCGGTTACTCGTTGTCAAATTATTCCTAGTGACTACTCCGCGATTTTCGCTTTTACAATCCTTTTTGTTTTCTTGTCAACTTTCGTTCATTTCATCATTTTAATCTGCGGAAAACTAAAGTTTTTCCACTTATTCTTGTGCCACAATGCTTAAATAATAAATTGAACAGCTGAACATCAGCGTCAGGTGGTGACTTTGTGCTGTCATATGTCATTATGCTGAGCTGTACCCTTTAATCACCTTCCCCCTTGTAATCAGATACCAATAATATTAAACAGACACAAAAACCTTCCACTACTCGCCCCATACTATACAGGGAGGTGTCGAGAGGCACATCAATAATTCGGCATCACATCGCAGCGGATCCCACCATCGCATCGAGGGGATTGAGGCCGAACTCGAATTTCTAAGGCCTCAGGCCCGAGGCCCGGTTTCAATTTTACCGCCCAATTTATTATAGACTACGTATGGGCAAGCGTGGTAGCGACGTCATTTATCTTTCTTATTTGTCGCAAGAGTCGTGTTGTTCACGTCTATAAACAGTGTCCTGTCCATAGAGGATAATCCTTCACAAAAGGTTAGATGCTTAAATTGGTTCACCTCTATGTGGGTGTTCTGATATTTGTACCTTAGAAATCGAAAGGTTCGATTTAATAATGTAGTTAATTCTTTTATAAAGTTTCAGTCAACATGCTAAAATTTTCCGTATAGGCTCTACATACCGGCGCGGCTCGCGACGCGACACAAAGGCACCGCTCGTCGCGCGGCACCCGGGGCCTTCGTGTCGCGTCGCGAGTCGCGCCGGTATGTAGACGCTTTAATTCGTATCCATAATATTAGGATTTGAGAAAAAATCTATTGGTAGTTCAAGAATTGTTCACTATTAACGCCACATCCTGCATTTTATTTTTATAGAATAATGTTCTTTATGTACGAGTATATAACTATATACAGGATGTTCTAGTATAGCTTTAGTTTTATTCGTCTTAAAACAGAGGTTTACGATCTTTCTCGTATCGCATTGCGTTTATATTTTCCAGGCATTTTATAAATATATAAAAAAATATAAGAGGAGAAATATGTCACTAAATGTATTCGTTATATTATAATACATAAACTTATATTCAGTTCACAAACTTTAATCCTATCGTAACATAAAATATGTCGCATGTCACATAAAACACAGGTCTTTATAAACTCAAGTTTTTTTATGATAAGTATGACAGTAAATAAATAATCCGATTGAGCCACAAAAAAACCCTAAAGTTTTAAGATTTCGTAAATAAACACGCGTTTTCTCTTCTATTTAACACAAATAAATTCCCATGTAATTTATGAAATCTCTAATAATTACTATTTTTAACCGACTTCCAAAAAGGAGGAGGTTCTCAATTTGGCTGTATGTTTTTTTTTTTATGTTTGTTACGCGATTACTCCGTCAATTATGAACCGATTTTGAAAATTCTTTTTTTGTTTGAAAGGGTATACTCCCGAGGTGGTCCCATTGCCACCAAATCAGAATCTGATGAGGGGATCTCATGGAAATCGAGGGAAACCCTCAAATTTTATATGCAAACCTATAGCGATTCGGGTATTTTTTATAGTAACTCGTGCATTTGCTCTCCGAAAGCACCATTTGGTGAAGTGGAACTGATGATGGAGACCACAGATGGCCACCGGAACAATATAATAATGAGTACCTATTTAACGGGTCGCGATTAAGCAATTTATGCTCGTCACTATGCATATGGTGAGTGGCAGTTCTCCTGGTTCTTACCAGGAGAACTCCTCAACAATCAACGTCCCGGCATCGGGAAAGGCAATATTTTGTAAAAGGTGATAAGCAGTTAACATTAGGCTATTGTAACTTAGATAAATTCCAAACTGACCCACTAAAAAGTGAAAAATAAAAATCTTTTTACAAAAAAATATTAACCGAAAATTCCGAAAATAACTTTAATTTCGGAATTCGGTGTCTTTGGATCTGTATTTGAGTTTTTTGCCACCGACTTCCGAAATTAAAGTTATTTTTCACTTTGTAGTGTTATTTTTGGTAGTCGGTTAATATTTTTTTGTAAAAAGTTTTTGTACTCCTAATATCCTCGAAACCGGCGAGATCCTCGCAGGCTTATATTAAATGACTTACCAAGACTGGCTAAATATAATAAAGGCTGTTTAGCCATGTGTGTTCAAATTTATAATAATATTCCAAGTTACTTAAAAACTTTATATTTTAGTTTGTTTCAAAAAATATTACTCAAATGGTTACAATAATTTTTACAGCATGAAAGAATTTGAAAAAACATTTTGTAATATAACCAATAATATTTGCAAGCTATGATAAAATATATTTTAAAACAACTTTAAACACCATGTTCTATGCAAATAAATATTATTTCTATTTCAATTATATTTCAAAAAATATTGTTGAACACTCTAATATAATGATTGCGAACTTGGCATAATTCCTATTTTGGGGTCCGAAAAATACTAAATATCCTAAGCCTAGCTAAATCTCACGCATATGGTCGGGGTGCCCGAGCTTAGTTACTGCGACCAACTGTGAGAAAAAACAAAAAAATTAAAAAGAGGTTCATTAACTTAAAAAAGCGTCCATCATAGAAGGTCATAAATTTTAAGAGCATCAGCGGGCCGAGCACGGGCGTGCCAAGACGTTTGTGACAAGACATGATAAATGATGTCTTGTCAATTTGTACTAACATTTTAAGACAAAACGGTTTTATCGCTCAAACTGTGATAAAATGTGTGCCTCAAATCATGTCACAGTAGGCCGTGCTCGCCCCGCTGTTTAATATTTCTCAAATGAACTACTTACCAAATACAAAGATTCTTCAATATTCAGAGCTTTAAAGGGTTATGGATCGACCTTGACGGGAACTACAGCCTCCATCAGTATCACTAAAGCTGAGATATCGCGAGAAGAAAACATCCTTTGATAAACAAAGTAGTTTAGATGCGGAATCTTTGGAAAACGCTCAAAGTTCGAAAGGACCTTTTATCAGATTTACCTACGTTTCGTTTCGCGTGAGATTTGATCTGGGAAAGCAGATGTTCTTTGAGATTTGCAAACTAATATACGGCCGAACGATGCTCTTTGTGCCAGCCGATAGAAATTAAATCTCTATAGATTTAATTTCTGCTAGTAAACAGACTGACACATCTTTTCGGTCTACCCAAATGTATAGATCTGAATAATAAATCAGAATATCGACTACTATACTCCATGTGAAATAAGATTAGACATTTAAATAAACTTGTTTACAGTCCGTTCAACCGATTTTGACTTCTATTCCGTAGACATGGATGGCATTAAAAGCCAAAACTTGGTTACAATACCAACTGTTTATTACAGCTGCCATTTGTCATGCCATCAACGCAATAGAAGTCAAAATCGGTTGAACGGACTGTAAAAAAGGTTTATTTAAATGTTTAATCTTATTTCAAATGGAGTATAGTTTCAACTTTCTAACTTATTGACAGAATCCTTGACAATTCAGTGCCTAGTAAAGTAAATGGTTTAATTGAAATAAATTATTTGAGTTAAAGTTGTTAATCTTGAACAAAAAGATATCAAATTAATTATAATATTATAATTTGAAATGCGGTGAGTTTATGTATGTATGTAATTTAAATTATGTAGCAGGGACGTACTCAGTAGTTTCATGCAACGCCAAATTAAAAAAAAAAGCCGGCCAAGTACGTGTCGGACCACGCACAATGAAGGGTTCCGTAGTTAGGATGAATTCATCCCAAAAACAAACTTAACATTGTAGTTGAAAAACATGCTCTCCCATACATCTATATACGATACGGTCAATTCTTCAACTGCAAATTTAAGTTGGTCGACGATAACTCGTTAATTTGTAAACCCTACTTAGCTGTGATAGTTTTCCTTTTAATTTCATTATATATACTACTGCAATGAAGTTTTCCACATATCCAAAACCAACCATTTAGCTGGCAGGGGGGGGGACACTTGACTCTAACAAAAAATAGCACTTTAAAGCTTAATATTACGCAAACGGATCTCAGAATTCAAAAATGGCTTTCACAGACCCACAATATTTTTGAACGGCCTATCCAACGATACCCCACACCATGTATTAGATGAGAAAAAAAAATATCATCCCTGTTTTACGTGCAAAGGAGGTACCCTAAAAAAAAATGTTTTTCATGGTTTTATTTCACGATTTTCTCGACGTGATTAATATGTACACCCATGCCAAATTACAGCTTTCTAGGACTTAGCGTCTCAGCTAAGCCGGGGACAGACGGACGGACGGACAGACAGACAGAGAGACAGACAGACAGATAGACAGACAGACAGACAGACGGACATGGCGAAACTATAAGGGTTCCTTGTTTACTACGGAACCCTAAAAAGTCCGGCCAAGTGCGTGTCGGACCACGCACAAAGAAGGGTTCCGTAGTTGGGATGAACTTATCCCAAAAACTTAACATTGTAGTTGAAAAACATGTTTTCCCATACATCGATATACGTCACGGTCAATTCTCCAACTGCAAATGTAAGATGATCGACTATTGCTCGTTAACTTGTAATAAAGCCTACTTAGCTGTGATATTTTTCCTTTTAATTTCGTTACATAAACTACTGCCATGAATTTTTTCACATATCCATAAACAACCATTTAGCTGGCAGGGCGGGGGAGGGACACTGGACTCTTAACAAAAAATTGCACTGAGTCCCTGAATCTAAAAATGGCTTTGACAGACCCGCAATATTTTTGAACGGCCTATCCAATAATACCCCACCGATACACCATGAGATAGACGCGAAAAAAAATATCATCCCCCCTTTACGAGCCGACCCAAAAATTTTTTTTTTCAAGCTTTTGTTTACCTCTTTGTCGGCGTGATTAATATGTATACCCATGGCAAATAACAGCTTTCTAGTACTAAGAGTCTCTTCGCTAAGCCAGGGACAGACAGACAGACCGACATGGCGAAACTATAAGGATTTCTTGTTGACAACGGAACCCTAAAAAAAGCCTACACTTTATTACAGGTTACTAACAAATAACAAAAAAACCCTTAATTCTATACCAATTAAACTGGATTACAATAATAATCCATTAGAGTAATCAAATTGAACGCGTTACGGTCACAATTAATATCCAGCTCATTGGTTGTTATCCAATTAGGGACGCATGTGATTGGGCAAAATCAAATGGTTTTGAATGGCGGCCCGTCCGGCATATGTGGATAATTGATTGAATTTTCAGCAATGCCAGATTGTCTATTCATCGTGTATAGAAATTATGAACGCTAGCCCCCATGGGGGACAAATTGCATGTGAATGTATTGTGGTCACTAATTCACGTACTATTGTTCAATACGAGTATGTAATTGGAAATGATTTCAGCACATAATGAGGTTTAATTAATATATTTTTTTTAGGACGGGTTTGCTCTTGACCTTAGTCTAGGGCAGAGGTGACAGAGACAAAGTCGACGATGGAGTGAGCTTACCAAGAAGATGCCTGTTTACTCTAACTTTGAAGAGATTAGGGTTGTATGCGTTCGGAAACACAGACGCAGGTAGAGAGTTCCACTCTTTAAGACGGAGATATATGCCAGTGACCACGCAAGCTAACCACTCAATGGTTAGCTTGCGTGTTCTGTACTGAACTCACGCAACGCGTCGTACGTTCAGCCAGTAATAGGACTCGCCCATCAAGGAGCGCTGTCCCCAATTTGACGCATTATTAATTTATTATACACAAAACAAAAGGTATTTTAATAAAACGCGTATACTAAAAGATCAATAATTAAATTATCTTTAAATTGGTGAAGGTTTCAGAAAAATACGCTTGGTAGATTTTGCGCCATTCTCAGTTTTTTATCCGCGTTAGACACAACTTTACAAATTAATTTCACTATGTAATATAAACATAATCTAAAATATTCACATATTAAGTTATTGGGAAAATGCTCTAATTTAACATATTTTTTTTTTTCAAATCATTTACACTACCTACTCGTTTAGACGTGATTTTCAGTAAAAAATCATTAAAAGTCGGTTATCGTCGCCTTAAATAAAAACAAAGTGTTACCGCTTTTATATGTGAGCGTCCAAGCAAAAAGGGTCCAGTAGTGGGGTATTGAGTTAAGAAGACTAGATTCGGTATCTAGAATAGTATTATACCTGCACCGATCGTCACCGACCCGTACAGGCCTGCACCGGTAACCTGTTTCTTTATGTAACCTAAGGCTAGGCATATGATGATGATTCTGTAGTGTAAGGCTAGGCATGTTGGCTAGGCTTGTCTTAAGGATTTTTTTTTTTTATGTTTTTAAAATACATACTTTTGAAATTATTTAAGAAAATAGATGAATAATGATCATTCCCCCCCCCTTATCTCCAAAACTACTGAGCCTAAAATTTTGATAAAAATACAGAAAATAGTTCTTTACTTATAGATTATAGGAAAACCTATAAGAAGTCTGTGGTCTTAAAATAACATGATAAATCACTCAATATTGTGCGTACAAACTTACATTTGCAGTTGGAATGTATGAGGATCATGTTTTTCAACTACAATGTTAAGTTTGTTCTTGGGATAAATTCATCCCAACTACGGAACCCTTTATTGTGCGTGGTCCGACACGCACTTGGCCGGTTTTTTAAGGTTATGTAAAAAAAAAACGAATAAAAGTTGTAGATTTTTTAAGTTCTTACAACTTTTACATTTAACTTTTTTCTATAGGTCTACTTTTCCCATAAATCGTGAAAAACCACGTGTCTCCCCCCAAAACACATATTTTCGCCCCCCTACCCCCCCTTCCGGTCATCTGTTGCGGTCCAATAGATTTTTCCCCGTTTATGTATTTATCATAAATTTCCCCGCCATCTCTATACTGCATTTTTTTTTTCTCTAAAAATTATCGGCACTGGTCTATTATGCGGATGAACGCAGGCGCTGCTAGTAATTGACCGTGTGGGCAAAGCGTCTCTGCTTCAAGTATGGCAAAGGTCGTATTTTACAACCGATCTGGACAAAACTTTTTTATTTATAATTAGGTATATATATTATATTTAAAGTTTTTAATAGGTATATGTATGTATATCCATAAATTTAAATAAATATTTATTCCACAATTTTCGTTATTGCACCTACCACTGCTTGTCTCTGCATCACCCAAAGGTTGATTGGTAGAAAATGCCTATGGCATTAAGTCCGCCTCTGTACATTTTGTGTGCTTAAGGTGTTAAATAAATAAATAAACTTGATATACTGTTTTTACGACAAGAGATCCGATTTTTTATTTGAAAGATATAGTTGTCAAAAAATGTAAAACTTCACTATTATGTCGCGATTGACCATCGCGACGTAACTAGTGAAGGAACCATACGACTCGTTACTCGATACTCAAAATCGATTCAAGTTAAATGTCAAAACAGGCCTATTATTTTTTGTCAACTTAAGTAACTTTAAGTTGGTCTTATCAGAAATTTGGTGAAAATCTGATGAGGATCTTCGGCGTGATGAGCAGAATAGATCCTCAAAATGCAGTAAATTGCTCACTTTTAGATTTCTACCAGTGGATTTGGTCGTATAACTACTAGGCTAGGTTAGTTACCTAAAACGTGATATTTACCATGTTTAAAAAAAAACAAAAAACATGCCTTTTTGTCACAGTCATGACGTGCAGTTGCCGACTATTTGTTATTTTTGTGCTCGTGATTTTAATGTAGATAGGTTTTTTTTTCTTTAATGTTTACTTGCTCGAGTCTATGTTTTCCTAAGCACGTGTTTCTGTGACGAATAAAGTTATTTTTCTTTCTTTATTTTTTCTTTATAAATATCCCGTTATAAATAACTTTTGTGGTATGAATTGTTTGAAAAATATTGGTGCTCGCGAGGTCTACCTACTTTTCGCAGAACTACTAATTATATTATAATAGGGAATATGCACGTACTTAATTCAAAACTTATCCATTATTTTAATATACATTGTGTAGGAGTCAAGAAACAAATTCCGTTTTTTTTTTTACTTTTGATAAAGCATTACTTATTTCACAATTAATTAATTTATCTATGTTGCGTTTTTTTGGTGGAACGGAACGCAAACTCAAAACGCGTCCTCTTCGAAAATGCAGGAAGTGACCAAAAATACTATGTGAATCAAATCTATTCTTTGCTAAGTGCTTGAAATCTCACTAAGCCTCTGCTTGAATAAAGCATAAACAATAAGTTAATGTATAGGTATGATTTGGGGCTAAAAAACAGAGGAAACAAAGCAGTTTCGTGGACAATGACGTCACATCATGACCGCGACTGAAACGGACGTTTTAACTGTAGTTGAAAATTGTTGGAGTTTCATACATATTTTTGAGAATTTATTAGTACTTAGTTCAATTTAACTTCGAATAATTAAAAAAAAATTACATGCATATTCCCTATTGTAATCGTCCATATACCACTTTGAGGTCGGCGCGGCAGCCCTCATCTCAGAATTCATCCTCATTGTAGCCATAATGTCTTTCAAACAATCCATCAGCATCATTCAATTCGTTTCTTAGTCTTTCCCTAATCATATACATATTCACACTCAACATTTTCCTTACGACATTTTACATTATTTTCCAAAATAAAGATTTATTTAAGTACTTAAAATGACATATATTCAAAACAGTATTTATCGCTAAGTACTAAACACAAAAACACTTAAATATAGTATGGATAACTACCTTAAAAGGTTCAAATTATTAGTTTGTAGTCGGCACTGAACAATTTGTGGTCGTTATGAAAAACACCCTGTAATTTTCAACCCTGTCTTCGAAGTTTTCCTTTAGCTATTATGATAAGTTAACAAAACATAAACTAGAAACTTCTAGTCGTCAAGTTTTTGGTAGCAACGTTAAAATTGAGTTTTTAATAAATCAATTTCGCTTTGTATACGCTTCGTTATTAACTATTTTATTTATTAAACTTTTTATAAATAGTCTTTCTCTTTATGGCATTAGCTCTGAAATGTGGCGATTATGTATATGTCCTGATTTACGTCGAAACATAATTAAGTAATTAATTACTAAATCTCCGCTCTAAAGTCACGGAAAATCCTTCTGCAATCCGTCTGTTTTCATCTAATAATCTTTCATAAATAAGCTACTTATGCGTCTCGACAACGTTTAAAACCTCCTTGCACGTTTAATAACACGGACCATGACATCACAACGAGGCTGTACAAACTCTTTACTTGAGAACTTTACTTCCATCTCGTCAGGAAAACCGGTATTATAAGTGGTCCTATGTAAGTCCGACTTTTAAACACAGGAAATAAGTAGTCAGTGGAGATAAAATGCTTGAAGTTTCAGCTGTCGCAAGATTTTATATGATACTAGCTGCGCCCCGCGGTTTCACCCGCGTATGTCTCGATTCCGTAGGAATATCGGGATAAAAAGTGGCCTATATATTAATCCAGGATGTCAGCTACCTCCATACAAAATTTTATCAAAATTGGTCCAGCCGTTTTAGCGTGAAGAAGTAACAAATACACACACACACTCACAAACTTTCGCCTTTATGATAATAGTGTGATGTGATTATTATTATTACTAGCTTTTGCCTGTGGCTTCGCTCGCGTTAATTTAGAATTTGACAATAATTTCGGGTTGTACTCTGTTTATAAAAAAAACTTTTTACAAAAAAATAATAACCGACTACCAAAAATAACACTACAAAGTGAAAAATAACTTTAATTTCGGAAGTCGGTGTCTTTGGATCTGTATTTGAGTTTTTTGCCACCGACTTCCGAAATTAAAGTAATTTTTCACTTTGTAGTGTTATTTTTGGTAGTCGGTTATTATTTTTTTGTAAAAACTTTTTTATTTATCACTTTTTAGTTTGTTAGTTTTGAATTTATCTAAGTTAGAATAGCCTAATGTTAACTGCTCATCACCTTTTATAAAATATTGCTTTTTCCGATGCTGGGACGTTGATTTTTGAGGATCTGCCAGTCACCTTAAGCATAGTGACGAGCATAAATTGCTTAATCGCAACCCGTTAAATAGGTACTCATTATTATATTGTTCCGGTGGCCATCTGTGGTCTCCTTCATCAGCTCCACTTCACCAAATGGTGCTTTCCAAGAGCAAATGCACGAGTTACTATAAAAAGTTCCCAAATCGCTATAAGTTTGCATATAAAATTTGAGGGTTTCCCTCGATTTCCATGGGATCCCCTAATCAGATTCTGATTTGGTGGCAATGGGACCACCTCGGGAGTATACCCTTTCAAACAAAAAAATAATTTTTAAAATCTGTTCATAATTGACGGAGTAATCGCGTAACAAACATACAAAAAAAAAATAACAAAAAAACAAACATACAGACGAATTGAGAACCTCCTCCTTTTTGGAAGTCGGTTAATAATAAAGGGTTGTAATAATATTAAATTGTAGATGTATTATTATTATAAACACATCCCATAATATAATTCAATTATGATTCGAAAGACACGTGGCGCCATCTATTCTCATGTTTGTGTTATTGTTGTTTTCCTCGGGAACAGTACTTTTTTTCGGGTTGAAAGGTACCCTATGTCCGTTTCTGTACACCTGACAACATATATGCAAAAATTCAGGATGATCGGTTCAGTGGTTTAGGCGTGAAAAGGTAACAAACAAACTTACTTTCGCATTTATAATATTAGTTAGGATTAGGGACTTATTTTCCAGTGCCCGGATTATAAGTAAGCACTAGCCACTAGGTAAATTAAAAATTGAACTAGTTTTTTCTAAAGCCCGCTGTTTTGCCTGAACCAGAACATATCTATATTCAAATTAGTACTCGAAATATAATATTCAACGTATCGCGCCCCCCGGTCTACTCTTTGATATAAAATGGTCTCTGTAGTCCCATGAAACATGAGGCTCCAGGGGCTAGTGAGAATCTTTGGGTGCTTTCGAGTAATCGAGTCGGTTTAACCACGCTCGGTGCATTTCATTAATTCATAAAGTTACATATTACCACCAACAGCCATTGCTTTTCTACATTTTCATTCCAAAAGAGAACATTCATAGGACATTTTGATACAAGTGGAGAATGTTTGTTATTGCATTCGAGGCGCAATTAACACCCGAGCCGTAGTAATGTCCACATTTATCAAACAACGTTTTTCAATAAACTTCTGAAGAAAAAAATAAAATAACGAAAAATAATTTTGTCATGAAATAATAGGAAACTATGATTTAATTTACTTTTTTTTCCGCGATTTGCTTTCGCCAAGTTGAAGGAAAAGCAAAGGTATAAAGCCAATAAACAGCCTAATATGAAAAATAGAAAATTCAAATATTTTTGAGTTAAGAACACAAATAAATGTTAATTTGTTTCAAACATTTTTTTTATTGTAATAAAAAAAAAATCATTCTATTTATAAACATTATTTAAATATTCCAAAAATATTAACGTCGTAAAGATGCATCTATGCAGAGATTTAAAAAAAATATTACCTCCGAATAGAGAGGACCGTCTCTGGCGTGAGACGGTGTGAATAGAGGCGTTGAACCAATTTGGACTAAGTATAGGTATAACTGTGGTAATTTTTATTCCCGCACACGTGTTGGAAAATAAAAAATCGCACGCGTGTGAAATACATTGCATTGTGAACCTAGTCGTAGTGCGATATGAACCAGTTGTCGAGGAAGTGTATTGAAAAAAAATATCAAGCACATTATACACAAAATCCTTCAAACTAACGCCATTGTGACGCACAAACCTTCACGATAAAGAGTTACCGCTGTCGTCGTACCTACTAACATAAGTTACCATAAGTTGCAACCTCAGATTATAGAAAAGAAGCAGATAGACCGCGCGGAACAATAAAGTGAGGCCCGTTTGTAGACGTGTGTGCGTTACAGCCACGTGACAGCACTATAAGAACAGGTGCCTCTATGTGTGTGTACGGTTGCCAGGAGAATGAAAAAATTAGCCATAATATTTCATTACATGAAAAAAAAAGTTTTTTTTTTCTTAAATCAGTTGTTTTTATTAACAGTATACGTCAAATTAACAATACCCATTTAAACGATACCTTTGCGATGTATTTTTATTTTGAGACACCAACATTTTATTGTTTTTGGTAGCTATATTAACTTTATGGTGACGTCATATAACCCATGATATAGCAAATCGACTGATGTAATAAGTATTATAAAATCCATTAACTAGTTACACTTACGAAGACACATACATACTTATTTATTTATAAACATACTAACCAGAAAAGGCGATAAATAAAACACTATTATCGACATAAATATTTTTGTAAATCAATACTCCTGTATCCTATACTTATTTCCTAACTTAGGGGTAAAAGTTTCAATATAAACTAGCAACACCGAATGATTTTTGTTAAGGTTTTGTGTTTCAAGATGTCACTAACAATAAACACGTAAAATAAATCCAAATAGACAAATAATCAATATTTTACTTATGAAAGATACTCCATCTTATTTCTTTTGTTTTTGGGAACAGTTTTTACAATGTTTAAAAATACAAGACGTCATCATTCTGAAATTATCTGTTAGAGCCCGTGACGTACTAACGATGCAACGCTTCGTGCTGTACTGACTCGAGAGTGTATTCGCTTTTGAATTTGTATTTGCTTTGTTGGCCGCACTCTCGGTGTTCCGCGCGGTCTATCTGCTTCTTTTCTATAATCTGAGGTTGCAACTTACTTGTCTAAGTACACAGCCGCTAAATTATTCAAGATACCCTCACTTCGGCTTAAAACTTAGTCGCTGTCCTCGCGTCGCGTCGTGGGAACGGAGACTTGTAAGCAGTCGCAAGTCTTGGACATCAAAATGTATGATAAAGAACTCGTTTACATAGTGTGCTGGAGATTTTTCCTGATCCTTTTTCCTGCATACAAGTTTGGAGGAAACTAGCTTGTTTATCAGCTTTGAAACAGAAAATGCGTCATAGTTTCTTAGCTATGTGATACCTAAGTTTATTTAGGGTCTAGTCTAAGGGTACTTTAGAGAACCAATCACATTAGGCACCTTAAGATTACTAATAATAAATTTTCGGAGTGCTAACTGATTACAATTAACACCAGTTCATCACTCATCAATGTAAAGTTAGTAACTTTACATTAAAACCAAGTTGCTCTAAATAAATTAAAACAATTTCTATAATCTAAATGCTATTTTTGTCGTATAATTGTTGTGATTTAATTATAAACAATGTATTATTTTAATACCGAATTATAATATTCACTGTGGCAACACTGTCAAAGTACAAATTATTAAAATGTATAACAAACTTTTAAATGAATTTTCATTATGGCAACTGGATGTATTATTTTACTTTGGCAACACAGAAATAACGGTTATGAGGTTATCCTTATTTCTGAGTGGCAGAAAAGTCATTTTAAATAGTAGAATGTAGTGTAGAGCCAGTCGTTGAGTTGTGAAATAGTGCAGTTGTGCGGAATAAAGTGTTAGCAAGAAAAGAGTGTTTTTCTTCAAAATATCTAAATGACAAATGTTAAATTAGATTTTTAATAAAATAATAAGGATTTAAGTAAAATTTGTCAAATTAAAGGCCTCTCGCTTTCTCCTATTTGCTGTGCCCGACAGGGTCCACAATTATCATGTCTTTTTAAATATATTATTGTAAGTTCACATTGTGGAATTCAATAAATATATCGAGAATTGAGTTAACGGAGTTTATACAAGTTAGCCAATCAACAATAGGAAAATTTCGGTTTGCTACATTAATCCTAACTAATATTATAATTGCGAAAGTGAATTTCTTTGTTTGTTGCGTTTTACGCTAAAACGTTTCACGCTAAAACGTTTCATGCTAAAACGTTTCATGCTTAAACGTTTCATGCTAAAACGGCGAAACGGATGTAGACTATCACCTGGCCTATGACCTACTTTTTATCCCCATATTCCCACGGGATCGAAACTTATGCGGGTGTAACTGCGGGGCGCAGTTAGTTCATTTGATTCTCCATGTTCTTTATATGACTATAAAGAACATGGAGAATCAAATGCAGTTAATAGATAGCGGAAACAGAGTCGCATCCTGCCTAAAATCCTTCAAAGAATTTTACAACTACAACTAAACAGACGATTATAAGTACAGAACCTATTTAACAAGTAACCCATGAAGAAACTAACAAACAACAATTAAGTACGCAGCCTTGACTCTATCAAACATACATACAACTTTAATAAACAATTACAAACTAATGACATAGTCCCATACAGTCCGAAACTTGTTAAAATTAAACTCGAGTGTATCGACATGTCGCGGCTGACAAGGGATTCTAACTACAATTAAATAATTGAAGGATATGATTATGTATTCAGTGTTGGATTATTTTGATTTGACATGCTCACAATTCTAACGGTAGAAGCCAATGATAATAAATTAAAAATATCATTGGTAGAACCCTATTTAATACATCAATGGGTAAAAGGCTTCGATAGGTAGTTTTGAATTATATTATCAGGCAATCTTAGGTGCAGCGCAGACAACAGACTTTTTGTGCGAAGAAGTGATTAATGAAGGCTTGTGAGCTAAGAAAATGTAATCACATTGGTGTGTGCCGCAGACTCCTTCGCACAAAAAGTCTATCGTCTGCGCTGCGCCTTAATGTGCCGCAGGAGACGCCCCGGGCGTCGGGAGTCGCAAGCCGATTTCCGGCCACCGTAGGCGTGAGCGATGGGTAGCTCGCCGTCCAACAAGGACCAGGCCCGGATCGACGGCGCGTCGTGTTTCACGCGCGCCTCAATGAGATGTCAGTACCAACTGACGGGGTCCATTAGGACCAATGCCTGCCAGGGTTGGGAGTTTGTCCGAAAGGGATATCGTGGCCCTGGCACCCAGCAACGGAAGGAACACGGATGGGTTTTAGTCAGTAAAAGTCTGACACGCCCTCCCACTCAGCCCAGAGCGAGAGAAGTTATTTGATAACTTCCCACCCAAAAAAAAAAAAAAGGTAATCATAATGTCATGAATTAATGTTAGGAAGATGATTATTTAAAGTCTGAAAGAATATTCCATAACAATGAAAATTGCAAAAAAAAACATGAAAATAAGAGTAGATTTTTTTTAAGCGGTTAAAGAAGTTTAACTAAAATATTATAACTGGACATCTATCAACAATCGCAGAACATACAGGGGCTAGTTTCGGATACCGCTGGGCATGAGGAATCTAATTTATGGTATGACGACACTATTTCGGCCACTCAAAGAGTTTTTTTTTTTTTTCTTTTCCTTCTGGCTTCGCACGGTTTGTGCATTTAGCCAATGTCAAGTTTTAGTTCTTGTATAATATTGATGAAATGAATTATAAATGCATGATAATGATATCCCCGCCCACTCCCCATGAGTTTCAGTAAAGATGTGGCACTTTACTGAGTCCTCACGCGGACTTCTTGAGAGAACTTGAAGCGAAGTTGCACTGTTTTGTTTCATTTGCCTACACTAATGCACGTTCACAAACACTTAATGGTTAATAATCCACCATTATTACACATTAATATTCGGCTAAACACAAATTTTGGAAAATTAAACAAACTGCTGAACATGACGCTTCACTTTCCCGCCAAGAAGTCCCACTCAAGAGTTAAGGGCCCCTTTTCCCGAAAGTTTAGGCATGAGACAGCTTGCGCCCGCGTTGCACAGGAGCAGTCGCGATAGCACTATAGCACTGGCGCGGTGTGCGCGAGCCGTTATTCACGTATTTATTAATTATAAAAAAAATAAGAGCCATATTATAAATCTATCCAATAATATCCCTGTCAAACCCGATTAGTAAATGAAATGTTAAATTTTCATAAAAATTTCGTTCCCCCAAGTCTCATACAACTTAAATACTTTCAAAATCGACTTTACTTCTGATTTTTTTTTTCTAAGCAAAATGTTAAATAACGAGTTTTTAACCAAAAAACTCACTAGATCAAACATGTATCTGTACTATATTTTATTTTCACGAATTTAAATATGGTGATTTCTCTGAAAACAACTCGATCTAGAAACGTAAATTTCGGAAAAGGGGCCCTTAAGTTATGCTAAATTTAAACATCGAAAAATGCACGGTTTTACTGAAGTTAAAACTGTTGTAATAATACCAGCCTGGTATTGTCCACTGCTGGGCAAAAGCCTCTTTTCCTACAGAGAAAGTACGAACATTGCTCACCACGTTTGCTCAAGGCGGGTTGGCGATAGACATAAATTGACTTTACTCCGGGCTTAACAATAAGTGCCAGTAAGTGCCCCAAGAAATGTCGTTGTTTTTCTCATACCTCATCGCTTTCGCCATAATCTAATTCTGCTTAAAAGAGACATTCATAATTGACCAAGAAGTTACAAAGACCAAAAAAAATTAAGCAAGTAAGAAAATACTCAATTAGTACAAATCGAAAGTCTATTTAAATTCAAAACCGTTTTTAGGTTTCCGTAGTAAATAAAGAACCCTTATAGTTTCGCCATGTCCCTCTGTCTGTTTGTTTGTCCGTCCGTCTGTCCCCGGCTTAGCTCAGAGACGCTTAGTCAAAAAGTGCAAAGGAGGTACCCTAGAAAAAAAATTTTTTTTAGGGTACCTCCTTTGCACGTAAAACGGGGATGATATTTTTTTTCTCGTCTAATACATGGTGTGGGGTATCGTTGGATAGGCCGTTTAATTGATTTTGGATATGTGAAAAAAATCATGGCAGTAGTATACCTACATAACGAATTTTTTTTTTTTTTTAAACGTTGCCCCACACTAGGAATTTCTCCTGTATCGTGGGTGCGTTTACAAACATTTAAACTCACATACACAAACAGCCAGACCCGGAACAACTACTTGTAGGTCATACATGATGTTTTTTGTTTTTGGGATAAATTCATCCTAACTACGGAACCCTTCATTGTGCGTGGTCCGACACGCACTTGGCCGGTTTTTAATAAATAAATCTTTGATCGAGAACTTAAATCAAGAACTTAGTCTGTCAAAGGTGGAAAGTGTTCAATGAAACGTAAAAATCTCGAATCTCGTGATAAATTCGATATCAAAGTGAGATTTATTCGCGTGCTGCTTCAAAATCAATCGGAGTGCGATTAATCGTTTGGAAATAAAGTCAGAACGGTTGGTTGGTTTCGCCGTCGTATGTAAAGCGGCCCGCCATGTCTTTTGACCCGACTCAACGTCTGGAACATGTAGGTATGTGGTTTAAGTACTCAAAGCATTTCCTTTTAATTAAACCATTTACAGGCACTTATCTATAATATATCTTAAAGTCACCCAAAGGGCAATGGAGAGGGCTATGCTTGGAGTTTCCCTACGTGATCGAATCAGAAATGAAGAGATCCGCAGGCGAACCAAGGTAACCGACATAGCCCGAAGAATTGCCAAGCTTAAGTGGCAGTGGGCAGGGCACATTGCTTGCAGAACTGATGGCCGATGGGGCCGAAAGGTTCTGGAGTGGCGACCGCGTACAGGAAGACGTAGCGTTGGAAGGCCTCCCACAAGGTGGACCGATGACCTTGTGAAGGCTGTAGGTATCCACTGGATGCGGGAAGCACCACTAAATAAATGCTTTGAGTTTGAGTTTGAACGGCTGGACCGACATTGTTATTTTTCTTTTTGAAGTAAAACTTCTTTACGCACGCTTTTGGGGAAAAAGCTTGTGAATGCGTGACGAGAGCATTACGGCAAGTGTGATCGGGCGAGGCGAACGGAAGTTGAGAGGGAGATGTGAAGTAAAACTTCTTTTCCTAGCGTTACGCGAACGGTGATTTCTCTTTTACTTCAGTCGTGTGGTCTAAAGCAGACTCGTTTTTTTATGTGAGTTATTAGTAGTCCGAATAAGGAACGAAATATTGGAAAACTTGTTAAAACGGAAAATGGTGTTTTTTATGGGTTTTTTGTATGAATTATTGGGACGCGATGTCTGTCGGGTCAGCTAGTAAATAAAAAATAAACCGATGACAGTCTTTTTTAAGTAGGTGTGCTTTATCACCGGGCACTTTACATTCCTCCTCATTACTTTATCGTCGGTACAGCAGCTACCCGCGACTACGGAAACTTTCAACTTTCGACCTCATAAAAGACTGAACGGGGCAAACGGGGATTACCTACAATATGCTTGCAATGGCCAAAATAAATGCCTTTTTACCTGACTACGGCGAAGCAAAAAGGAGGGTTATGATTTTGACCGGTATGTATGTATGTATGTTCATCTGTTCCCTCATTACTTCTAAACTGCTCGTCATAATTTGACAAATAAGGTATTGTTAGAAGCGTCTTGATCGTCCGCTGATTATAGGCTATGTGAAGTTACATTAAATTCAATAAGGCGCCCTCTAGCGGACATAAAGTCAAAGCCTAAAAATAAAAACAATG
This sequence comes from Tiliacea aurago, assembly GCA_948098905.1. NCBI lineage: Eukaryota > Metazoa > Arthropoda > Insecta > Lepidoptera > Noctuidae > Tiliacea > Tiliacea aurago. The sequence goes on from OX402585.1 coordinate 25,769,635, forward strand.
TTTATTCATGCCGTGTTGGGTATCAAATGAAAGGCCTTAATTAGCAACAAAAATATATATATTGTCAGCTTTTGTTGATGCCTTTGCTTGCAAGCACCCAATAATTAGGTATAATTTCTATAAAACCACAAGCAACAACAAACATATTTTCTCTCCAAACCTACTCAAAATACATAATTATATTATAATAAATACGTATTTCAATGTGGCCTATTTATAAAAAAAAAAAAAAAAAACGTGTGTAATAATAATGACATAAGCTGGGAGTGCCTCCACGCGGTGAAGGTGGTAACAGTCATATTACTGGCTAATCTAATCCAAAATATACACATCTGTATGAGGAATCTATGAAGCACGTCATCTTACTGGCACAGGGCTTTTAGAGACCTGATGGATGTTACCATTAATCCTTACTTGGGCAGTTACTGTGCACAAGTTGCAGGGTTGCACTCTAGATAAAGCGGTAATTGATTTAGGGAAGTCACTATTCGCTAAGGAACAAGTCTATGTTGCCCTCAGCAGACTCAGATCCTTAGACGGATTATTTATTTGTTCCTTTGATCATAAAAAATTGCTGAAAAATCCTCATGACTCACGATCTCTTCAGGAATTAGAAAGGTTAAGACTCTTTAAAATTTCGAAACATAAAACTATGGTATATGTTTGGTATATTACACAGTTACTTACATATAAAACATTAAACCTAATGAATGAGGTGCACTCGAATTAACCTAACCAAAAAAAAAATTAAAGCGTCTCTGCGAATACTTTATCACAAAATTAAAACCCCAAAATCATTTAAATAAAAAATAGATTCAAAAACTAAAACCCGACTACTGAAAAATCACGCTCTAAAAAGTATGAAACAAGAAAATATTCTAATCTGAAATTATTATGTACAAACTATTCAATATTTGTCGTCTATTAAATAAACAACTTACACGTAATATATTTTAATGTATTTAATACATATTCATAGTGATGTTCAGAAGACAGCCGTGGTCATATGCCACCTAAACTATCAAAACAACACATTCTAACAGTAGTAAGCGATCATAATCTTCAGGGCAAGTGGCATACGACCACGACTGTCTTCTGAACATCGCTATGAATATGTATTAAATACATTAAAATATATTACGTGTAAGTTGTTTATTTAATAGACGACAAATATTGAATAGTTTGTACATAATAATTTCAGATTAGAATATTTTCTTGTTTCATACTTTTTAGAGCGTGATTTTTCAGTAGTCGGGTTTTAGTTTTTGAACTTATTTTTTTCAAAAAAGAAAGGCGGTCGTTAAAAACTTTCAAACTCAATCGAATAGCGTTTGAAATCATTCCGAGTACCTAAGTATGTACTCTACTGAGTAATTTCAAAATATACAGGGTTCCTTTTTAACTGAAATATTTTGGAACAGCAAATTCAAATTCAAAATAACATAACATAATCTTTATTTATATAAAAAACAGATTGTAGTACATGTAACAGTTTTCACAAAGTGGGTAGTGTTAAATCTTTGACAATCAAGTGGGTGACGTGGTGTTCGCCTTGCTAGGCTATGAAATAGCCTGTATTAAGGAGTAACAGTGCCGATCCCTCTAATTGTATTACTACAATTATAATTTACAAGTTAAATTTTTAATTTTTAAATACAGATATTAGTGCGCGAGCGCATTTGTGTGTGTGTGTGTGTGAAATATCTTTATTGTACTCGTATCTATATATAAATAACTATGTTTGTTACAGATCTTATCAATAAATTAAAGTTCCAATATGTACTTACCTACTAGGTATAAATCTGACACATTAAACGACCTCATTGTTTTTTATAATCTGAATGTAACATCCCGGTTTTGGCTGACAGCAAACTTTTTAGCGGATATAATAAATGGTAATTGATAACAAATGGGACGATAAATCTAATAACTACTATTTCAAATAGTAATAATTGCTTCTTTTCATTTTGAAACGTATTTAATTCGATTATTGTGGTGTAGGTATATTAAGTTGTAGAAAAATAATTAAAATAAAACTTACCGAAACTTTGAATACATTCTATGTAAGCGAGAATTAGCACCAACGTTACAACTGAAACAATTAAATAAAAAAATATTACTTTTTATAAACAAAATACAAAAAAAACGGATTTCCCCTATATTCTCCTCCATTATACCATATTTTACGCGGAGACATTGATTTAATAAATTAATATGACACTGTTACTTCTAAACATAAAACATTTTTCCTAAACACCGCGAACGTACCTCTCGCGTACATATTGGCGGGAACTTTGGAGCGAAGGGCGTGCACCACCCCCGCTTCTCAAATCGGTACTGACGACCGAAAGCTCAAAAACGCCGGAACTAGAATTTTATGAGGATAATAAGCCCCGTATTTATAGAGCGTTACTCAGTACTCAAGCATTACTTAAGACTAGTTTCCACCAATCCAATGGCTTGAATCTAGTCTTAAGTAATGCTTGAGTACTGAGTAACGCTCTATAAATACGGGCCTAAGTAGCACAGTGAACAGTTCGTCAAAGGTTCTCCAGATAATCGTCGATTTGTATTGTGTTTTATTCGTACATAACACGGATTAAATTTAAAAATATATATATTACATATTTTTCACACCTTTTATCTAGATATTTCGGCCGTGCGATACACGATTACTTGCACTTTACTGCATCTAATTAAACCGCAAAGATACGTCTAAATTATGGTCTAATTATCATTTCATTTGAGTTATATTAGGCTTTTAACAATAAAACTTATACCATAATAAAGGTCGTCAAAAATGTGATATAAATCGGCCGACTTAAATTGAAATATGAAAATACCTATGTTACGATTTAATTGGATGCAGTAAAGGCTTCTACATACTGGCGCGACACGCTACGCGACACAAAGGCCCCGCATGTCGCGCGACGAGCGATGCCTTTGTGTCGCGTCGCGATTCGCGCTGGTCTGTAGAAGCCTTAAAGTGCAAGTAATCGTGTATCGCACGGCCGAAATATCTAGTTCAAAGTGTGAAATAAGTTAAGTATATTATTTTTTCAAAATTTAAATCCGTCTTTTCTACGAATAAAACAATACAAAACGACGATTATTCCGAGAACCTCGCCTTAAGAAAACTCTTTAACATGGTATCTATTAGAATATTAACATGAATTACTGTCAATATGATGAAAGCTTTGTGTTGATTCACAATTCAGTTTTGCAATCATAATAATCAAAAATTTTAAATTGAAACTGATGTTAAATTAAAAAGTCTGAATATTGCATGAAACGCTGAAAAGCACTTCGTCGAATACTTAATTCTTTGCTAATTTAGAATGACATTTTTTTAGACAATGTGATCATTATCGATTGCAAGTTTTTTTTTTAAGGATTTATGTCCAATATCTACATCGAAGATGCAATTAAGACTTAATTAAAACTTAACCACCTTATTACTTTGTTGTCACGGTTCAGATAGATACAAACTTGCGGTTTCAGATTCAATTAGCATCCCGGAAAATCTTATTAAGTTTTTCCGCTAGGAAATAGCAGCTGCAGTCTTGTGTTAGGTACTGGTAACCGAATGTCCATAGTCAGCTTGATTTTCAGAGCCCCTTTAATATGTCCTTTTTAAATTTTTTGTGACACTCTTTTCTAATTCACTTTAGACTTTGGCAGAATGGTCGACATCGGTTTTAATTCATCGGCTTTGAATTTATTTATTTATCTATAAAAATAGAACAAACTCGTTTCACACAGGCCTCCCCCAAGAGGAGGTTGCCATAATCGCCACGCTTGGCAGGCGGGTTGCTCATCGCAGTATGGTGTTAAAATGCATAGAGAACGCTGCTGCTCATTCTCTAGCAAGTCCCTTAGTCGCCTTTTACGACACCCACGGAAGAAATTGGATGGTGCTATTGTTTAAGTGCGGCACCACACGGATGCTTAATAATATCCTTAATATAATCCTTTAAATGCGTTACTGAGAAAAAAAATCCGGATACTTGGGTATGTTAGAAAGCCCGATTTCATGAAACAAAATCGTCATTAAAATCAGAAGCATGTAAGGCAAAAAAAACCGTCTGCAGCAAAAAACACTTCAATTTATTGAACGCGAAGTACAAAATCAATCACCGTGATTGGCCTATTCACAATTTCTCTCTTGTTCCCATTCAAACTGCGGTTTTTCATTCCGAACTCCATTGAACGAGACACAAACAATTGCGGAGTGCGCCGAAGTAGCCACTCTGCTGTATGGCTGTATAGTAATCAGTACGATAGTAGTCAAGTGGATAAATTCAATTTATTGCATATATTCCATCGTAGCCTAGGTATTTCTATTTCCCATAAAACTGTGACTTGCAAGACTGATTAACACAACAACTTTTTATATATCCCCATTCCCATGTTATATACAACCTGTTTTTTTTGATATCCCATAACTCTAGGGTTATATTCTGTAGGTAAAAATAATACTAAAACTCCTATATAGGTGGTCCAAAAATGCATCATTTCGGAGATATCATCAATCATAATTAAATTAGGTCAAAAATTGTCACCAGTATGACGAATCTTTACTTTTGCGAGGTTGCCAAACTTCGCAGTAGTGTAGTAAAATAAATAGTAAAATAAAATATGTAGGTATGTTGGTATCGGGGCTTCCCGGCGGCAGCTAGTGAAGGGAAAGCTACCTTGTCGACGTTGTCATATTTCACGTAAGGGTGTTTTACATTAATAATCGTGACTTTGCCGAATTATTTTGTATGAAAAATGAAAAAAAAAATATCGATGGATTGGAACATAACTCATATGCCCGTTGATTCTTTGATATGGCCTCAATCATACAGTAGAGTTATGGGATATCAAAAAAAACACGTTGTATACCCAAAACTGATATAAGAAAGAAAGAAAATACGAACACGATACGATACGATAAGTATATCATCTAAGGCGAGGTCTACAAAAACATTGTCTCTCATTGCGTGTATAGCTTATGTATGTAATAGACATCACGTTTGTGAAAAAGCCTTTTTGTTTATTGTAAGATTTTTTTACCTCGACTGTAGTGTAGGTATATTTATTACAGTTTACTTAGCATAATTAAGTTATACTACTTAAATTTTCAAAATTTCAAAATTTCTTTTAATTTTTAGACGAAAACAACTGCCGACAAACTGGTATGCAGTCAGTATGCAGAATTTATATTGTATTTTATTGAGTTATTGTTAATACCATAGATATATTTTATATTTCTATACTTATACAGATTACAGTAGTGAGAAATCTATTCAAAACGATTATACAGGGCCTCTTTTGATTAACTGGCGCTACCTCACAGACCTAATATGAGCTTTTAAGGCGACGATAACAGACTTTTAATGATGTTATACTGAAGATCACGTCTAAACGAGTTGTGTTAATGATTTGAAAAAAATAGGTTAAATTAGAGCATTTTCTCAATAAATTAATTTGTGAATATTTTAGATAATGTTTATATTACATAGTGAAATTAATTTGTAAAGTTATGTCTAACGCAGATAAAAAACCGAATGGCGCAAAATCTACCAAGCGTATTTTGCTGAAACCTTCACCAATTATGCTCATAACCATTATTGATCTTTTAGTATATGCGTTTTATTAAAATACCTTTTGTTTTGTGTTTATTAAATTAATAATGCGTCAAATTGGGGCTCAGTACAGAACACGCAAGCTAACCACTCAAGGTCACTGGCATACATCTGAGTATTAAGAAAACAGCTGACCACGCAGTCAACGTAGTGTCACTCGTAGTATCTCGAAATCATGAATTTATAAAATCTTTATTGCTATATGATGAGACTCCCTCCTGTGAAGTTTCGTCTGGCGAAACTATCTACTTATATCTAAAATATCTACTGAGATTATTCTAATTAACTGGTAATTAGAAAAACTCCCTAGACATTATCCCAGATAAATTAACTACTTTATGTTAATAGGTAGTTATTGTAGATACATGAGATGCACTAAAGGCTTCTGCAGACCGACGCGTCTCGCGACGCGACACAAAGGCACCGCCCGTCGCGCGACACGCGGGGCCTTTGTGTCGCGCCAGTATGTAGAAGCCTTAAAACGGTTATGATTGAAACTAATCTTCGGTATACGGAGTTTTAGAGGGCTCTAAGAATAGAGCTAAGATTATTACAATAAAGCAACAAAATTATATGACGTCTGATACTGCAGTGAGCGGCACTATATTCGTATCTTTACAGGTTTCTTTATCATTGCTGAATAAGTAAGCATTCTCAAGAGAATGGACTGAAGAGATTGACGACCTTATGTTCATTATAAGAACATTTGTATTTGGTGATTTGTACAGTTTCATATTTGTACGAATATGGTAATAAAATAAATAAAGTGGTACTTCTGGACACGGCTCGTCATAAGCAGGGACCATTTTGGTTACCCTTTGAAAGGGTTTTCGATAGGGTTTTTTAAGCGGTTAAACAAAACCCCATACGATATGGGTAACCCTTATGAACGTCTTAAATTAAATGTTGGTTACCCGTTGAAAGGTGTGGGAAACCCTTTTGAACGGCTATTTAAGCCATTCAAAATTACCCACACCGTATGGGTTTTTATCGAAAACCCTTTCAACGGGTAACCAACATTCAATTTAAGACGTTCATAAGGGTTACCCATACCGTATGGGGTTTTGTTTAACCGCTTTGAAAAACGAAAATGGTCCCAGGTAGAATAGAGATAGAATTGGTCATGCTACGCAGATATCGAAAAAAACATAATATTATGATTTTTTCATGTTACTGGGTTTCAAGTAGGTATAGAACCCATTGAATGGGTTATCATGTAACCCTTTCACTGGGTTTCAAGTATAAAACCCATTCAATGGGTTATCATGTAACCCTTTTACTGGGTTTCTAGTATAAAACCCTTTCAATGGGTTACATCATGATAAAGGTAACACATTGAATGGGTTACCCCTTCGAAAGACTTAACCCTTAACCGGGGTTGTACGGTCCCTGATTGTAAGGTGGTTCCTCTCTCTGCCCCGCGCCAGTAGCGTGGCCGCCGTGTTGATGGCACTGTGTGGTGTTGTGTGGTAGATTTTTTATATTTTTATGTTTTAAATTAAAATATTTAAAAATGTAATTTACATGCATATTTATTAAATAAAAAAGGAGAAAATAAAGTGTTCGGCCTGTACAGCCACTATTTAATATTCGGCCAAATACCGAATTACCACGTTTTGAGAAAGGTAACCAACTACACAGAACAACTAGGAACTAGAAATACAGAAGCCGAGCAGTAAAAAATATAGTACATCACGAAAACATTTTACAATAAAATAATATGAACCAAACCAAAATGGTTTGCGGTACCGGAGGAAATCTCAGTTGAAACGTTTCAAGATACACGTCTGTACAGTAAAATAAAATAAAGTTAGTTTAGAAAACGTTATATTATTTTATTTTATGAGATGGCTCATAACGGGTCGGAGGATTTAAGTTTTGAGTCCGCTCTTGCGTGTTCTTGGATGTTATAAATCTGGATAAGATACAAACGATTATTTATTTTATTGCCCTGTTTGACCCTTTAGAAGCTTTTAGTTTTAAAGAAATTATAGGTCTTTCGTTTATTTTACTTTACGGATAGTAAATGGGTTTGCGCCTCGTGTCGGACATCGAAATCGATCAGTGTTTATTTTGTTGTCTTTGTGTCGCCAAATAAAATTCGTTAGAGCTGTGCAATGGTGGGTGGAGTAGGCCTATGTGCGCTCCTGATCTCAGGCGAGCGAATCACTGTATACGAGGGACTAACTGCCTGCCGAAGAATCCTGAGCCCCCGTGCACAGGGGCGAGCCGCCCATAAAGGCAATTAGGCCTAGCCTACCCTAGCCCTAGCAGCCAAAATGCATTTATTTAACTTTGTTATAAAATAATACAAAATATATAAAAAAAAGTTAAAACTCCTGTCAGAACACTTATAGCAACTTCTCGCGCCCGTGTGGCGTAATTACGCGCGTAAGTCAGTACGTAGTAGACTGTATAGGCTACAAGACGAATTGCCTCATTTTGCGACTTTTTCATTGATAAATTTAAGCACAATGATGCATATTTTGTGTGTAGGAACGGCACACATTTCTAGATTATGGGCGTAACTCCTTTGAGTGGAGCTGGGCTGTGATTGGCTCATGGCTGCTACACAGTTGCGGAGTCTTCCGAGTTGGAGTTTATTATTATTATTATTACTTGCAATAATGATTATAATCTGGTGAGATCTTTCCTTATCTTTCAGGGATCTGCTGAAGAGGTCCGCTTAAACTATAATACGTGTGTGTCAATTATAATAATATGATGTGCAGTGCAGTGCTATAGTGTTCCAAAATTGTTGGATTTTTGTGAGTGCACTGCATTCTATTTGTAGACATTTCGGGATTCAAGTTTATGGACTCAAGTAGCTGTAACCTAACCAAGAGTTCAAGTTCCAAGTGGGACGTCATTGTATTTTATTAACTTCGACTACAGCAAGCCGCGTTAAAGAACTTCGTTCCAATAAACCAGAAACGGATAGTAAAGAGACCTCAGACGAAGAAAAAAAAACAAGAAAAATTTAAACATTTATATCTGTAACTTTTATGGTGTACATAATAAAGAGTATTCTATTCTATTCTATTCTATTGGAAACAGCAACGTGTACACAGCATCATATCACCCGTGTCTCAACTATTCAAATGCCTACTCTAATCATATCCGGTACGGCTCTAAAAATCCTTCCATCTTAAGAGCACGTCTTCCTTACTATTACCCCGCCACCCGGTCTACTCTTTGATATGCAATGGTTTCTGTAGCCCAATGAAACATGAGGCTCCAGGGGCTAGTGCAAATCTTTGGGTTCATTCGAGTAATCGAGTCTGGTCAAACCACGCTGCGGTCGATGTATTTCATTCATTCATTAATTCGAACGATGCACGAATGATTAATGAACAGTTAATTATTAAGAGGTAACTTATTGCTTTTAAATAAACAAGAATGGCATTTTCCTTAGGAATAAATGCAACCTGTTAGATAGACATGACATTTCCTCCTAATAAATCACAATCACTTTTCTAAACAATGAGCTGACTCATTGTTGAGAAAAGATTAAGCCTGCATGACCTCAGGGTCATCCAGTCATGCTAGAACTAAGATAAGTTATCAATGACGGACATACATAACTGGATACGTAATGAATACTAAATCTTTGCCTAATACAGAAGGAAGTTTGTACCCTATCCTGCCCTAACATAATCTAGGAGGCCTGCGTCTGAGGGACATAACCGTTGACGGGTCCATCAGCACGATTGCACGAACCTCAAGAGGGAACAAAGTTCCGTCTCACGTCCACATGCCACGTGAAAATGATATAATTTAAGGGGCCGTGCACGAAAACGATAAATTTTGTTCATTGTTTGTGAGAAAAGGAAAAATAATTTAAACAAGATTAAAAAAATTTGAAAAGTCGATTTTTTTTTTATGTGCATGTGGCTGAAAGGGATTTTCCAAATAAATTAAGTATTTATGGAAAATCACTAATATACAAAACAAGTATTCCAAAAACTGACGCGAGAATGACGTTTCCATCTATTTACAACAACAATTTATGATTTTGAACATTCAAAAATATTGTCAACATCAATATACGGTCGACCTGCACGTGGCGGGACCACATTTTTTAACTTCGATACAAAATATAGCAGAAATAATGTTGAATAAACCAATTTTTTTTTAAACCCAGTCATTAATGTATTTTTTCCTATTATTTAACAACAAATCATTTCAAGTTAAAAGTCACACATCTATCCTTAAAATAAAATTATTATTAGTAGTAAATTTATTTATTTAACACTTTAAGCACACAAAATGTACAGAGGCGGACTTAATGCCATAGGCATTTTCTACCAGTCAACCTTTGGGTGATGCAGAGACAAGCAGTGGTAGGTGCAATAACGAAAATTGTGGAATAAATATTTATTGAAATTTATGGATATACATACATACATATACCTATTAAACACTTTAAATATAATATATATACCTAATTATAAATAAATATAAGACCTTATAAATACACATAAATACACGAATATACCAACAAACCAAACAATCAATGGGAAAACATTACCGTTGTGATGATACTGCCAGCTTCTTACGAATGTGCTCGCGAACTTTAACTTTAAAGGATAATCGGTTGGTTGCCATCCTGATTTCCTGGGGGAGCGCATTCCACAGAGAGATAGACTGAACGAAGAAGGAAGAGTGAATGAAGTCAGTGCGGTGAGTGGGACATTGAAGAAGACGATTGTGTGATGATCGTAGATTTTTATTGTGGTTGGCGCAAATGTACTGAAAGTGGGGGGCTAGATAACTAGGAGAAGAGGGAGAGTCAAGAAATGAAAATAAGGTGGTCAGCGCCCTTTGCTCTCTGCGCTGGCGTATGGGCAACCACTTAAGAGGCGACCGATGCGCAGAGATGTGATCATATTTACGCAGATTGAAAACGAAAATTAAAATAGTAAATTATAATTAGTATTATAGTATTATCATAAAATAAAATAAAATTTTATTTTATGATAATACTATAATCTTCATTAAGTCATTCAAAGGCGAGATAAACTATATTTTCGAGAGCGATGAAACTATTAACGGGTGTTGTGATTGACACGAATGGTTTAGCGCCACGAAAACTGTATTTTTATAGTCATACAGACTTAATGTTTCAATTATTTCAAGGTTTCTTACAATTAGATAAGATATTAACAAAAGAGGGATTTTTCGTGCATGTAGCCTTAACCTCTCCTTGAAAAGTCGAAATAAAAACGGTAAATATCTTTTTTCGTCGTTTATTAAAAAGGTCTTTGCGAACCGTACGTTTATTTTTAATACTGGAAACTGGCTAAAATTACTCGCTATTGTATCCGCAGAAACCGCCTGTTATCAAATTATTGGCATAATTGTGATTGGCCGATTGTGTTGTAGAAACCGCAGCGACGCGCGATTCCATTCAAACCAACGACAAATTTTCCCGAAGCATTCGCGATTCAACTTACGTGTGTTCTGCGAAATATTTAAAAATATTACAAAAAGATTCAGAACACGCCTGTATTACTACAGACCAGCGCGACTCGCGAGCGCGACGCGACACAAAGGCACCGCTCGTCGCGCGACACGCGGGGCCTTCGTGTCGCGCAGTTTTGTAGAAGCCTTTACCCGAAGTGCTAGGCAGAGTACACCCACAATTCACCAGTTATGTTGCAGTCCCATGTAATTTTGCCATCAACCTGGCTCATACTCTGGGCTGTGAATCAGAACTTTTTGCATAATAATAATTATTGGCAGGGTTTAAAAGAGAAGGAATTTATTGCAAACAGGTCCGCGTAGACCGGCAGAGTCGTATCAATGTGCCCGAGTTAATAGCTTACGTGCATATTGCATCGATTCCATTTCGTGATTGGCTTTTTAAGTGTCCCAGTCCTCTGAACTGCTGTACAGTCGAACAAGCTATTTGGTTTACCTACCATATAGCGTATCATCTGGAAACAGTATAACGTCACAGCCTTTAAATAGAATGGTAAGCCATTGATATAGAATAAGAATGGAGCTTTTGTAAAGCCATATTGTTCATTATGAAGGAGGCTGTTTAAATTAAAGTACCGACCGGTTTCCCGAACGAGAATTACCGCAAAATGAATGTGAAAAATTCTCAAGCGCGCGTTAACTACTGCGATTGGCTGTTGATAAATCGTTCAACCCATCACTGCAGTTTATGCGCGCGATGATTTTCGTCCGAGAAACTGGCCCTAAGAGAGAGATGTAAAAGAATAGACTACTCTACTTGGCACACTCACAACATTGGGGGAACAGCACAGATGCGCCGACACTTTTCACATTACAAAAGAGACTCATAAGAATTCTAGTAAATATAGAAGACACCGACAGTTGCAAACCTCATTTCCAAGAACATAAAATACTTACCCTCACCTGCTTATACATTCTAGAATTATGCAAATTCGTTCGAAATTACCAACACTTTTACACAACAAGAGAAAATATACATTACGCCATAAAAATAGTATAAACTTACCAAGCTCTAAGTTAAAAATGCACTCAACAAGTACATTAGTCATGTCAATTAAGATATACAATAAATTACCAGAAATAATTAAAGAAGAACAAAAATTGAATATATTCATTAATAAATTAAAACAATTTCTAATAAATAAATGCTATTATAATATAAATGAATATTTCAATGATAAATTTTAAATTACTTAGATTCTATAAAATAATTACAATATTTATTACAACAACTAAGTAGTCAAATAAAAGCCCTCTTCCTCTCTCCTACTTTTTGCTGTGCCCGACAGGGTCCACAATGATTATATTTGTAAAACCTACCACCTAAGTTCACATGTGGAAGCAATAAATATATTGAGTATTGAGTATTGTGTAAAAGTAGTCGCAAGTTAGCTGCCTGTATACCAAATAGCTTACTCATAGATCTATGGTTTGACTGTACCTATATCGTGTTTAAAGAACGAGGTAGGTATTTAGATTAGAATGGTTTTCATTTTGCGCAGTTTATAGTAGGTTTAACTAGTGTAGCAATTGTTTTAAAAAGAATGCATTATTTAATAGGTATCATCTCAGTAGGTAAGTACCTAAGCACTCCATTTAACATTGAAAACACAATGGAACATTTTATGGCTAATATCGTAATGGAGTTATTGATGTAACAATGGCTATTCATGAACAGAATCAAAGGAACAAGCCTTGTTGGTCAACGTCAACCGCAAGTCGCGTCATTAGTATCTCTTGAATAATTGTATTACGAAAATCGCTTTTATTAATACGATCTAAGGTGCACTTTCAGCTGCTACCATGCACGTGCGTTTGACTGTACCTGCACATTTAATTTATTTTTATTTTTCTATCTACACCATAAAATTAAAAACTTTCCAAGTGCGAGTCGGACTCGCGCACGAAGGGTTCCGATCTATAAAAATGGCAAAAAAAAACACGTTTTTTGTATGGGAGCCCCCCTTAAATATTTGTTTTATTTTAATTAAATTATTTATTTTTAAAGTGAATATACAACTAAATATTCTGTGAATATTTCAAGCATCTACCTGTTGCCATTATTAATATAGAGCAAAAACGAGCCAAAAAAAAACATGTTTGTTGTATGGGAGCCCCCCTAAATATTTATTTTATTCTGTTTTTTAGAGTATTTGTTGTTATAGCGGCAACAGAAATACATCATCTGCAAAAATGTCAACTGTCTAACTATCACGGTTCATGAGATACAGCCTGGTGACAGACGGACAGACAGACAGACGGCGGAGCCTTAGTAATAGGGTTCCCGTTTTACCCTTTGGGTACGGAACCGTAAAAATTAATTGCCATGCGTTAGTCTTGCCAAAACCACAGAATAAGTAATAGTACTTCGTACAGAAGGGTCACTCTCTGGAGTCGATTAAATAGATAAAAACTCTAGCCGCGTACACATATAGCACAGTCTAGCTCGCTCCTGTTATATTTACCTACAGCGATAATAGTCTACAGCCCATTTCCCGCAACGCATTCATGCAAAAATAAACCGTGTTACTACGCGAGAGCGCTTCTTTTAGTTTAACCGTTTCAATCATGGCCGTTCACGACGTCACCGCGTACTTATTAGGGTTCAACTCAATCAACTCAGCCTATCGCAGTCCACTGCTGGACATAGGCCTCTCCCAGGCTGCGCCACAACACCCTGTCCTCCGCCTTCCGCATTCAGTCTGACCCAGCCATCTTCTTAAGGTCGTCGGTCCATCTAGCTGGGGGGCGTCCCACACTACGCTTGCCGATACGCGGCTTATTAGGGTTGTGACATACGAATTATATTTTTTGTACTGTAGCGGCTACAACGAACGGAGTAAAGCGAATCAAGAATCAACGACAAGCCGATCACAAAACAGCCGCTCTATTGGTATGGTATGGAGCGAGTGAAAGACGATAAGTATTATTGAAATAGGTAAATTAATAATAGGTGTGATGAATGAAATAAGAACACATTTATATAAATGAATAGAGACTTTGTATTAGCATAATCAGCCTATAATGTTCCCACTGCTGGGACACAGGCCTCTCTGTGAGAGGGAGTGGGCTGTAATCCACCACGCGGGCCCAGTGCGGGTTGGTAGATGACTTTTTATTATATTTATTAAATTATTCTTGCAAACATTACAAGTATTGATTATTATTTTCGTAATTAAAGGAAATAAAATTTAGTTATAGTTTAAAAAGAACTCAAATTACGATAGAGAAATAGCAATTTTATTATTGGGTACCTACCTAATCGACTAGGAATCTTAATCATTTCGTGATATCGTGACTGACGCCTGACTACTTATTGCCTACCTATTGTGTATAAAAAAATCTCCCCTTTCAATATCCTTCGGTAGTATGTGAAACGGCTTCGATCACTGTCATTATTTAAACAACCAAACGCTATAGAATATGTTTTGGTTTTATTTTTGTAACGCGAGAACTCGGAAGCGCGAGAATAAAGTACCTACTTGAATTAACGCGTGCGAACTATTCAGCGCGGCAACCCACTGATTGACCGGTCCGGACCGGCCGCCGCACGTACTTGTAGTTTTATACCTAAACTGCGGAGTGAGGCAGGCCTGCCAAAACTCGATAATGGCTCTACCGATTGTGACGAAACTATGGTAAGATGTACACACCGCTACACATCAAGCTATACATTTCCAGTTTACGCTGACTTCTCATTGTAAGGAAATCCTACACAATGCGAGATCAGCTTATACTGGAAATGTATAGCTTGATCTGTAGCCGTGCGTACGCGCGTTGAAGGGAAGGGTTCTAACTAACGAAAAAGAAAAAGGCATTGCAACGTGCCATACAACCCATACTATGTAGTTTATAATATAGTAGCTTATGCTACACAGCGGGCCGAGCACGGCCTACTGTGACATGACTTGAGTCACATTTTATCACAGTTTGAGCGATAAAACTGTTTTGTCATAAAATGCTAGTACAAATTGACATGCCCATGCTCGGCCCGCTGTACTAGTTTATAATATTGTAGCGTATGTAACATAAATATATCATCCTTCACACAATCCAACCATTAAGTAATTCTTTGGTCTTTCCCTACTCGGTTGTATGTAACTTGTACTAAGTGCTGCTCACAAATGGAGATATTTTTATTTTGTCTGTCACAATACCAATGATAATAGATCCAACTATGATCCCATGAATAATATAATTCTGTCTGGTTATTCGGTTTTGTTATATGGCCCCAAAAGAAAGATAATGTTTATATAATTTATGTATTTTTTAATAATGAAGGTTTAATGGACACACTTCAAATAAAAAAAAACCGGCCAAATGTGTGTCGGATCACGCACAATCAGGGGTTCCAATTAAGGGTGTTAGTTGGGATGAATTTATTCCAAGAACAAACTTAACATTGTAGTTGAAAAACATGTTCTTCCATACGTTCCAACCGAAAATGTAAGTTTGTACACACAAAATTGAGAGATTTACCATGTTATTTTAACACCATAGACATTCTTTTTTTCGACAAAGATTTTCCTGTAATTTATACTTTTAAGTAAAGAACTATTTAATTATTTTTTCCAAATTTCTAGGCTCAGTAATTCCGGAGATAAGCGCAAATTTTCGTCTATTTTCTTAAATAACTTTAAAACTATTTAACATTAAATTTAAAAAAAATATATATGTGACTCAAAATAAGCCATTTGATATGTAACACGATAGGTACCTACAGTTTGCAATTTTTTTTTATTATTTTCTAATTTATCCCCCAAAAGTGACCCTCATATTCAAAATTCATTTATTTATGTTACAGGTCCGTATTTGGGTCACAGAAATTCATGTGTGTACCAAATTTCAACTTAATTGGTCCAGTAGAATCGGATTAAATCGGCTGTAACACACGTACCGACAGACACACAAGAAGTGATCTTTTAAGGATTCCGTTTTTTCCTTTTGAGGTGCGGAACCCTAATTATAAAGGACGAAGACACACAGACAGAGATTCTGCATACCTACTATCTCTAATAAAATTAAAGCTGAAACTCGGGCCCAATAATAAATAAACTCACAAGAAAGTGCCATTTTGCCTTTAATTATTATTGTTTATTTTAAGTACCTGTACAGACCCAGTGTTGAGGTTATAAAATGTTAAAAATAACTTGTAATATTTCAATTTTCATCGCCAATTTACTTACACAACACCGGTAAGTCGTCAATGAGTTTTTAATGTAAATTATGAATTAATTTCAGTAATGAATAGGACACAGACAGTGCTAAAAACATTGTAAAATTTATTTTTAATTTCGTTATTTACACATTTTAATAATATGCAAGGACAAAGTTAATCAATTTACTGGTATTGTATACATACCCAAGTCCATTAAGGTAGTTATTCCGAAGATTCAATAGCCTTTTATTGAATTTGCACTTTGTTTTGAAATTACTGTTATTGTTCCAACTTTCCGGTCACGCCATTCCAATTTAACTTCGTTCCAGTTCCAAATCGAAATTACAAACAGGCGGATGAAATGGTAAAATACTATTTGTGTGAGGTTAAAAAGAGAAAGCAGATACGAAATACAAAATTATACTATTGGATGGAATGGAAAGCGAAGTTGGTTGTCTGGTACAGGGGTACCTAATGTCAGTGTCAAGTTTGACAAGAAGTTCTGTCACCACTAACTAGTTGTGAGCTGATAAATTCTCCAATCGACTAATAATAAGTTTCACTCAAAAAAATTACACTCAGCCTGAGGTGCCCGACGGGCTTAGATACATGGGGCTTTTGCGGGGGGCTCGTAGCAATTGGTACTCTTGCTACGTGGTTAATCCGGCACTCGACTAAGCAGTAGCCGAAAGTAACTTAACGGTTTACTTTGCACTTATTTCAGATTGACCAGCAGGCTTAGCATGGCGTTTTCGATTTCTACTCTACTATAGAATAGACATCGCTTGTCTACACTTCTCGTAATCTCTTCTTCGCGAGCACGAGGACACACCTAGACTCGGGTTTCTTCGTAGACAGTGACTTGTCCATAGCAACGGGGTATTCGCTAGTGGTGTGTATTACTACCCAATTTTACCGTACTTTTGCGTTTCGTTCTCAAACAAATCTATGAAGCAAAGTGTTTTTAACGAATATTTCTTCAATTACAAAACGCAAATGGTCAAGGGGGATGCGCTGTGTAGCCCGCGAAATTCAAACTTTCGAACGTTTTTTGAATTCTAAGGATTTTTTGAAGAGAGTTAGTTTTTTGCCGATTCTAATGATTATAATTCTGTAAAGCAATATTTTTTTGCGGCCGCAAATCATATTTAAATCAACTTATAACGTGTTACTGACCTGCAAATTGCAAAAACCGTAATAAAATTTGAATTTCACGGGCTACCTTAGCGCATCTCCCTTTTAAAAATATTGTTAAATGGCTGTAGCCAATGACGTATTATAGGTAATACATCATTGGCTGTGGCCATGTTTTGTGGCGTCACTATATAATATTGGTAATTGCATATAATGTACAGGCATTATTTAAATAAAGAGCCATAATTATACTATTATGATGGCGTCACGCAAGAAGTCTCCTTTAAGGGTACTGCAGACTGGCGGGTCGCGCTATCACGTCGCGCATGTCTGCGGGAGCCCTTGTTTTTACTAGGTACTTACATTTTATTGTGTTGTTTTTTATCGATATTTTATTTATTAGTAGGTAAATGCTCCATTTAAAACTGAGTGTGTAAGATTTAGTAAATGAAAATAATAATCACTACATAGTAAAGGCTTCTACAGACCAGCGCGACTCGCGACGCGACACAAAGGCACCGATCGTCACGCGACGTGCGGGGCCTTTGTGTCGCGCCAGTATGTAGAAGCTTTAATGCAACACGGGCGAGGCCGCGGGCGGCAGCTAGTACTTCATAAATAAATAATTTAGTGTTCAATGAGGAGATTTTGGCTCATAATCAGATGTTTTATATTCCCTGTGAATGTAGGTATCTAATAAATCAAAGTTAGGGGACAACATAGTGTAAAAACTGTAGGATACTTATATTGTTGTTCTTATTTTATTGTTAATTCCAAAAATCTATTATTTATTTTGGGCGACAGGTCCTAGCCGAGTTCTTCGCATAAACATTGATTGCACTATCTCCTTGCTTATTTTATAATTCTACAGAACTCACTTCCCGTGAGATCAAAGGCTCCCAAACAAGCTCTAATAGTATTTCTTTCCCATCTTCGCTGAAGTTTTTCTATAAAAAAACTTAAATAAAAAGCGCAATTTGAACCCAACATGTTAATTTCAGCAAAGCACCGCCTAAAATTACTCGAATTAACGAAAAAACAACTAACGAATCGTTGTCTAGGTCATTTTATATGTAGACTATTTCGGAAGAAAGTTTTCTATCCCAAGCTGTCAACATCGGAGAAAGATTGTACATCGCGCTCGACGTTGTAGACAGTTGTCTAGGGTAGAGAAGACCAGTCTCTTCACGTTTGATTTTGTAATCGCCGTGCTACAGACAGTAGAAAACTTTCTGTTGTCTACACTGAAACGTCATTTTTGTCTATTCTTCCGTCGACAAAACGCGTAGAGAGGGTTCTCGTGCTAAGCCTTCAGGACGGAGGAGGGAGGAGGTTTGGTTTCCGCACTTAGTCCTTCATGTGGACCATTATGCGTGGGCCATGGCGGCCGTCAGTTGTTTATTCCAACCAGCCCACCTCCCTCCAGAAGCTGATTAGGTCTCCTGGTCTGCATAGAATATCTGTGAAGGATCTGGGTGACCCGAGGGTTTCCGTTCTTATCTGGGTGACGCCTGTGCAGTCGAAGAGCACATGCGCAATGGTTTCTTCAGGCTCCGTGCAAGCCCTGCACAGAGGGCTGTCCGTTATGCCTATTGTGTGGAAGTGAAGTGTTTGTTTAATGAGCAGTGTCCCGTGATGGTCCCCGTCACCAGGCGCAGGCCGTTTCTGTCCAGGCGTAGCAAACGCCTGGTTAGTCTGCTATCTAAGGATGGCATGGCTTCCCTGGATTGCCTGCAGCCCGGTGTCGAGGTCCACCAGTTCACCGCTTGTGTGTGGGTGAACTCCTGTAGCCACCTGCGTAGTTGGTTAAAGGGGATGGGTACGATGGGTTCGGGTCCCCAGACTGACGCGCTGGATGCTCTCCTAGCAAGTTCGTCAGCTGCGTCGTTAACTCGTTACCCAGTGATCCGCTGTGTCCTTTTATCCATTGCGACCCAGCAGGCTTAGCATGGCGTTTTCGATCTCTACTCTACTATAGAATAGACATAGCTTGTCTACACTTCTCGTTATCTCTTCTTCGCGAGCACGAGGACACACCTAGACTCGGGTTTCTTCGTAGACAGTGACTTGTCCATAGCAACGGGGTATTCGCTAGTGTTGTGTATTACTACCCAATTTTACCGTATTTTTGCGTTTCGTTGTCAAATAAATTTAAGAAGCAAAGTGTTTTTAACGAATCATTCTTTAATAACAAAACGTAAATGTCTTTTATTGTTGTCATAATAATTATTTGTTAGGTCATAGAATATAGATTTTGGTTTATAATCTACGTGCGCGTAAAAGTTTAGACCATTTTTCTAAATTTTATAACTGATTTTTGTCGTAAGCGTATATTTCACAGCAACTATTTAAATAGAGTGCCATAATGAACTATTTTGATGGCATCACACAAAAAGTAAGTATCCTTCAAGTTTTTACTAGGTAAATTTGTTATTTATTGTTGTATCCAAGTAAGTAAAATAATATTATTAAGTTGTGGGACAACATAGTGTAAAAGCTGTAGGATCTTTTGTTGTTCATAGTTTATTGGTAATACCAAAAATCTTTTATTTACAGCCTTAGAAGCACCCGAAAACAAATCGAGGTGTTGGTGGACTATATGTCTACCCACCAACACTTCGCGAATGGGGAGTTTTCGGGCCCTTTAGGTCGAAGGGCCCATAATGACGAATGGAATCGTCTCGAACAACTGCTGAGGGAGTATGGACCTGTCAAAACTGCAGAACAGTGGAGGGTGGTATGTACCTATATTATTTGTTGGTAAAGTTGTGTTACCAACCACTACAAAAACCTATTAAATAAATGTTGTCATTCAGTTCTTGTATCTTAAGATTGCATTTCTTGTTTTAGACATGGAGGGATTTAAAAAAAAAAGCCAGAGCTGATGGTGCTCGTGTCAATCAGGCCCGTGCCCAAACAGGCAATACTAACATCCCTTCCATTACCGATACCAGCACAAAAATAATTAGTGTAATTGGCAAAGAAAGTGCCTATGGAATAGGGCTAGAAGAGACGGGACTAGGAGAGGTAAAAGTAGATTTTATAAAATCAAAATAAGTGTCATAATTGGTGAAGGTTATGATTCCTTTTTCCACTTTTAATTTCAGATATCTATAATAACTTTACCTGTCATCTCAGCACCTACCACCCTAGTACCTATCACCCCAGCACCTTTCACCGCTACTTCAGCATGCACCAACACAGCGCTCTCCACACCAGCTTGCTCTACCTCAGCACCAACTATCATACCATCCTTCACCCCAGCTTGCTCCTCCCCGACATCCTTCATCCCACCCCCTTCCACCCCACCACACTCCATCCCACCGCCTTCCACCTCCCGAAACCAGCGAGTACGTATTGCTAGGCCTCCTAGAATGCGTGCTCGCAATATAGCAAGCGAAATCCTCTCTTCTGCAGGCTTAGCATGGCGTTTTCGATCTCTACTCTACTGTAGAATAGACATCGCTTGTCTACACTTCTCGTTATCTCTTCTTCGCGAGCACGAGGACACACCTAGACTCGGGTTTCTTCGTAGACAGTGACTTGTCCATAGCAACGGGGTATTCGCTAGTGGTGTGTATTACTACCCAATTTTACCGTACTTATGCGTTTCGTTCTCAAACAAATCTATGAAGCAAAGTGTTTTTAACACGTTCCGGGACACATGACTATTTGCAAATGTCATGATATGACACTTCAAAATCCCATACATTTTATCATACCGCCTACAGCCGTGTAGTACCATAAACATTATTTTTAATTCTCACGCCGTGACACTAAATATCAATGTCATTGTACTTGTATGGCTCAGTCTACGCCTGTCGGCGGTGTGAATGTGTTATTTTGGTGCGTAAGCACTGTGTTGAAAAATTACTCGAAATGAGTTTGCCGTGACACCCACGAACAAATGAAGTCGCGTGATGTGACACTAGATCATGTGCTTCTTAGGAATACTATGGGCAAGCAACGGCTATCGACGGTTTGCCAAATTACATGAAATAAAGTTCACCGCCCTTAGCCGTACTGTCACGTAACGATATACCGACATAACGTCAAGAGGCGGTCTGTCCCGAAAGTGTTAACGAATATTTCTTCAATTACAAAACGCAAATGGTCAAGGAGGATGCGCTGAGTAGCCCGCGAAATTCAAAATTTCGAACGTTTTTTGAATTCTAAGGATTTTTCGAAGAGAGTTGGTTGTATTGCCGATTCTAATGATTATAATTCTGTAGAGCAATATTTGTTACGGCCGCGAATCATATTTAGATCAACATACAACGTAATAAAATTTGAATTTCGCGGGCTACCTTAGCGCATCTCCCTTTTAAAAATATTGTTAAATGGCTGTAGCCAATGACGTATTATAGGTAATACATCATTGGCTGTGGCGCTACTAAGTTTTCAAACTCATTTGTATTGCATACACAGAGCACTATTTAATATTGGTAATTGCATATAATGTACAGGCATTATTTAAATAGAGAGCCATAATTATACTATTTTGATGGCGTCACGCAGGAAGTATCCTTTAAGGGTACCGCAGACTGGCGCGTCGCGCTATCACGTCGCGCCTGTCTGCGGGAGTCCTTGTTTTTACTAGGTACTTACATTGTTATTGTATTGTTGTTTATCGATATTTTATTGATTAGTAGGTAAATGCTCCATTTAAAACTGAGTGTGATTTAGTCAATGAAAATAATAATCACTACATAGTAAAGGCTTCTACAGACCAGCGCGACTCGCGACGCTACACAAAGGCACCGCTCGTCGCGCGATACGCGGGGCCTTTGTGTCGCGTCGCGTGTCGCGCCAGTATGTAGAAGCCTTAATGCAACGCGGGCGAGGCCGCGGGCGGCAGCTAGTACTTAATAAATAAATAATTTAGTGTTCAATGAGGAGATTTTGGCTCATAATCAGATGTTTTATATTCCCTGTGAATGTAGGTATGTAATAAATCAAAGTTAAGGGACAACATAGTGTAAAAACTGTAGGATACTTATATTGTTGTTCTTATTTTATTGTTAATTCCAAAAATCTATTATTTATTTTGGGCGACAGGTCCTAGCCGAGTTCTTCGCATAAACATTGATTGCACCATCTCCTTGCTTATTTTATAATTCTACAGAACTCACTCCCCGTGAGATCAAAGGCTCCCAAACAAGCAAAGCAAGCTCTCTAATAGTATTTCTTTCCCATTTTCGCTGAAGTTTTTCTATAAAAAAACTTAAATAAAAAGCGCAATTTGAACCCAACATGTTAATTTCAGCTTACTATATGATAAAAGTAAAAAAGCACCGCTTAAAATTACTCGAATTAACGAAAAAACAACTAACGAATCGTTATCTAGGTCATTTTATATGTAGACTATTTCGGAAGAAAGGTTTCTATCCCAAGCTGTCAACATCGGAGAAAGATTGTACGTCGTGCTCGACGTTGTAGACAGTTGTCTAGGGTAGAGAAGACAAGTCTCTTCACATTTGATTTTGTAATCGCCGTGCTACAGACAGTAGAAAATGTTCTGTTGTCTACACTGAAACGTCATTTTTGTCTATTCTTCCGTCGACAAAACGCGTAGAGAGGGTTCTCGTGCTAAGCCTGCTGATGAAGATACAAGAGGAATTCTCAGAGTAAGCTTCATAATTAATTAGCACTAATGCCATTATTTATTTTGTTTAGTATAGGTAAGTCTGTGGCCTATAGGATGGCAGATAATTAGAGAAACGCATTACTCATACATGATGTTTCTACCCTGGCTTGAAGAAACAAACCACCATGATCACATTACTAATTAGTATTGTTTATAATAGATGTGCTATAATATCCTCATAGAATATGTTTAGATAACAAGTTTACACAATTTTTAATTTTTCAGGACATCAGTAATAGCCTTCGCCAACAACGCACCTTATCAGAAATACAAATAAGGAGAAATCATTTAGAACGGTAAAACTTTTATTAACTAAAATATGTTAAAACAATATTATTTCGTTTCTGTGTCCCAGCAAGTAAAGAGTTGCTGGGTTCATTTGTTGGTACTTCTCTCTGCCTTTCACCTTCTAAATCAGTTGGGGTGAGCTCCATAGGTACCCTGTAAAATATAATAATGAGGTTTCAGATGACATCATTAGCGATAGTACTTACAACTTTTCACACCACTATCTGTAGGACTTACCGGAAATGTTTCATTATGTTATATAATGTGCAACAAACATAAACGATTGCAGATGCCTTCTCAGGTGCATAGTGTAGGCTTCGGTCAATGCCCAAAGCCCTGTATGTGCCTTTTAGGTAGCCATTTGTGCGCTCTATTATATTTCTCGTTTGGCAGTGCCATTTTGTATACCGATCTTCGGGTGTATTCGGTACAGCATCCCTAATAGGGGTCATAAGCCACGGTTCCAAGGCATAACCGGAGTCCCCTGCAATAAGGTACACAGATAATAAACTAATTCTGTTTTATTTTGTTACAGATTGCGTCAATCGAGAAATAAGACAAATACCTTTATGACTTCTAATTCTAAGTAATAAAAAATATTTTTATTTGATGATTGTTTATTATTTTATAACCTAGTAACTACTACCCAGCTCCCTCCTGATTTGGTTTTAATTATTTGAGGCTTACCCAATAAATAATATTCCCCAACTCTTGACTCATGTAGTCTACGGAGTTCTGCTTTAACAGTAGAATTATTAAATACAAATTGGTCATGAACCCGGCCTGGATACTTTGCATTGACATGTAATATCCTACATTCTGAATCGGCTATCTGCAACAAAATACAGTTATAGTGCTATGTAAAGCAAGTTATTACCATAATAAGACTGATAGTAGTTGGTTCATGACTAAGTTAGGTACTGATTAAATAAGAATAATGTTAGGATTAATAATAATAAGAATGATGATAGGTTACTTAACTCCCAAAATGTATTTAGGGATAACAAATACGAGATTGATAAGAAGAAAAAGAAACCAATGACTACCTATGATAGAACATTTTAATTTCAGTCTTGAGTTCTTACCAGCTGAACATTTATTGATGTCACCCCATGCCTGTTTCTATATTGGGTCTGTTGTGGCTTAGGTGGTGGAAACAGCTGTACATGAGTACAATCTATTGTGCCCAGTATATTTGGGAGATTATATTTTTGGAGGAATCTAGCTGCCACAGCCTGCCTGCCCACCTCAGTGTTAGGGAATAATATCCACTTTGGTTTCAGTCTGAAATGGTTATTAAAATAATAGAATCTATTGTACTCTATCCACATCTATGTTCAGTAAAATGTAGGTAGGTACCTACTAACCTTCTATTCACAGCAACAATGAATTGTTTGAGAAATTTGCTGACAGTGGTTTGGCCAATGCATATGTTCTGCTCCTGGCCAACTCCCCTCTGATAATGGCCAGAAAGTAAGACTTTCAGTGCACAGAGAACCTGCAATTAGGCATAATCTTGAAATGTATGAGTATATTCAGATCTCCACTGACATAGGTACCTACTGCATAGATTTATTGCAGGTACCAAAGCTATATTTGGGTACCTAAAGAATTATTCAGCTTTTTATAAAATTTAAAGTAGGAATACATAAGTATGAATTCGTGGTTTACTAAGAAAATTATTAAATACCTAAGTAGATACATATTATTTACTAAGAAAGTTATTAAGTACCTAAGTAGATACATATTATTTTTACTTCGGCAGTTTTTAAGCTACGGTATACTTGCGAAGGTTTGTTGCGACATACAAAATAGAACTTACTTTTACAAGCACTGGTAGACCCTGTGAGGTTTTGGGAGACAGATCTTGGCCGAGTTCCGCGCATAAATATTGCACCATCTCTTTGCTTAGCTTATAGTTCTGTAGGAATTCACTTTCAGGGAGATCAAAGGCTCCCGCGAGCTCTCTAATTATATTTCGTTCCCATCTTCGCTCAAGTTTTTCTATGTAGAAACTTACATAATACCGGCGATTTGAACCCAGCATGTTAAATAAATGATAGCAACAAAGCACCGCCTAAAATTACTCGAAAAAATCCTTGTCTAGGTCCTTCTATACGTAGACTACTTCGGAAGAATGTTTACTATGCCAAACTGTCAAAATCGGAGAAAAATTGTACGTCGTGCTCGACGTTGTAGACAGTTGTCTAGGGTAGAGAAGACAAGTCTCTTCACATTTGGTTTTGTAATCGCCGTGCTACAGACAGTAGAAAACTTTCTGTTGTCTACACTGAAACGTCATTTTTGTCTATTCTTCCGTCGACAAAACGCGTAGAGAGGGTTCTCGTGCTAAGCCTGCTGCAGGCTTAGCACGAGAAACGTGTAGAGAGGGTTCTCGTGCTAAGCCTGCAGCAGGCTTAGCACGAGAACCCTCTCTACGCGTTTTGTCGACGGAAGAATAGACAAAAATGACGTTTCAGTGTAGACAACAGAAAGTTTTCTACTGTCTGTAGCACGGCGATTACAAAACCAAATGTGAAGAGACTTGTCTTCTCTACCCTAGACAACTGTCTACAACGTCGAGCACGGCGTACAATCTTTCTCCGGTGTTGACAGCTTGGGATAGAAACCTTTCTTCCGAAATAGTCTACATATAAAATGACCTAGACAACGATTCGTTAGTTGTTTTTTCGTTAATTCGAGTAATTATAGGCGGTGCTTTTTTACTTTTATCATGTATTAAGCTGAAATTAACATGTTGGGTTCAAATTGCGCTTTTTATTTAAGTTTTTTTATAGAAAAACTTCAGCGAAGATGGGAAAGAAATACTATTAGCGAGCTTGCTTTGCTTGTTTGGGAGCCTTTGATCTCACGGGAAGTGAGTTTTGTAGAATTATAAAATAAGCAAGGAGATAGTGCAATCAATGTTTATGCGAAGAACTCGGCTAGGACCTGTCGCCCAAAATAAATAATAGATTTTTGGAATTAACAATAAAATAAGAACAACAATATAAGTATCCTATAGTTTTTACACTATGTTGTCCCTTAACTTTGATTTATTAGATACCTACATTCACAGGGAATATAAAACATCTGACTATGAGCCAAAATCTCCTCATTGAACACTAAATTATTTATTTATGAAGTACTAGCTGCCGCCTGCGGCCTCGCCCGCGTTGCATTAAGGCTTCTACATACTGGCGCGACACAAAGGCCCCGCACGTCGCGTGACGAGCGGTGCCTGTGTGTCGCGTCGCGAGTCGCGCTGGTCTGTAGAAGCCTTTACTATGTAGTGATTATTATTTTCATTTACTAAATCTTACACACTCAGTTTTAAATGGAGCATTTACCTACTAATAAATAAAATATCGATAAACAACAATACAATAACAATGTTAGTACCTAGTAAAAACAAGGGCTCCCGCAGACAGGCGCGACGTGATAGCGCGACCAGTCTGCAGTACCCTTAAAGGATACTTCTTGCGTGACGCCATCAAAATAGTATAATTATGGCTCTTTATTTAAATAATGCCTGTACATTTTATGCAATTACCAATATTATATAGTGTTCTGTGTATGCAATACAAATGAGTTTTAAAACTTAGTGGCGCCACAGCCAATGATGTATTACCTATAATACGTCATTGGCTACAGCCATTTAACAATATTTTTAAAAGGGAGATGCGCTAAGGTAGCCCGTGAAATTCAAATTTTATTACGTTTTTTGCAATTTGCAAGTCAGTAACACGCTATAAGTTGATTTAAATATGATTAGCGGCCGTAAAAAATATTGCTTTACAGAATTATAATCATTAGAATCGGCAAAACAACTAACTCTCTTCAAAAAATCCTTAGAATTCAAAAAACGTTCGAAAATTTGAATTTCGCGGGCTACTCAGCGCATCCCCCTTGACCATTTGCGTTTTGTAATTGAAGAAATATTCGTTAAAAACACTTTGCTTCATAGATTTGTTTGAGAACGAAACGCAAAAGTACGGTAAAATTGGGTAGTAATACACACCACTAGCGAATACCCCGTTGCTATGGACAAGTCACTGTCTACGAAGAAACCCGAGTCTAGATGTGTCCTCGTGCTCGCGAAGAAGAGATAACGAGAAGTGTAGACAAGCGATGTCTATTCTATAGTAGAGTAGAGATCGATAACGCCATGCTAAGCCTGCAGGACCACTATAATTTTATTGTAGTCGATTACTAGTTTACCTTTCGCAACACTACTTTTACATACTTTTATATGTCAATGTACATACTTATGTCATGTCGCGTAATTGTCGTATTTTTTTATTTTAGTTCATTGAAATTTGTCGTAATCTGTACATTGGTGTGGTGAACTGCGGTGGAATCTCCCTCTCAATACAATGTACTCTGTGGAATCTCCATTCATTGTTTAGATTGGTTTAGATGTTGAAGTCTCGACGTTAGTGAATATTGATAACAAGCAGCTGATTAATATATTTGTGGCTATAAACTGCTAATGCGGATAACAGGTATCATAAATAAACTGCTATCTATTTAATCTCAATTATGAAAATGCAATACAAAATAAATAAAATAACTATCGCAAATCTTAGATAAAACCGCTTGGGAACAGTTGACGTACTCAAATTAAATTGGCGCAGTTCAAAGGTTCCCGATAATAAAAAGTGAAGTGCTTGAAGAAGTTTGTTAAAAAAAGTCTACGTAAATAAAAAGTAAAATGGAGAAGCAACAAGTAACGGACGAACAATTGAAGCAGTATTTACCGGATTTGCCAAAAGGTCCATTAGATAATTACAGGAAAAAAGCATCGTTCGATTGGCGCCGGATGAAACTGGTTTACGATACATTGAACACGATAAAATTGAAAGTAAGTATTTTTAATTGAGTTAAAGCAGTTTGCGTAGATTAACATAAATTATCGATACTGATACCTACTTACTCAGTTATAATTAAGCAAGTAAGGATAAAGCGATGCGGATGAATTTTATGATGCCCAATGAGTGCTTCCCCCTTTTTGTTTTCTTTTCTTCATTTAATTGTGCATAATAGAAGTATGTTAATGTTAGATTTTATATTGTATTTAAATATATAAAAATCAATAAATAGCAAGGAAAAAAAAAAAAATAAAGACAAAATGGAGGCCTTTGCCCTCCTGTGGTACACAACAGGCTCAAAATAATAAATAAACTTTATGAAAGATGCAAACCTCTGGATAAATTCCTTTGGCTTTGACCCGGAGATTTATTTTTTCAAAATTGTAAATTTGCTTAAAATAATTATTTCCGCTTTTTTCAGTATGACATTTGGAGTTTCATGGAGAGCCATCCTCTGTTCAAACACACGGAAGCCACTCGAGTATTGGATGATGAGAGACAAATTACTACGAAGCGGATGTACACTATCTATAATGAACAATTTGTACGCTTCGAAAAGGTAAAATGGCAGTACTACATCATCCTCCTTCCCATAACCCAATCTATAACAAATCTTTTCCTCTTCCATTCATCTTTATTGTTGTCACCTCAGATTTCACCCTCTTTCTAGTCACTATAATTAATTCCTTAGCCCATAATGTCCCACCCACGCAAAGACCTCCTCCATGTCTTTCCAGGAACTCTTTTCCTGCCATATCATCTTTATTTAAAAAAAGATACATTGCAGCTTTCCTGTAAATAAAAAGTTTGTCCACAGTATTCCAAGTAACTTCAAGAAAATATTGGTCAACATTTTAATTAAATTAAAGACCATGGCCCATGTTGTGTAATTAATTAGTAATCTTCAAACCCTACCCTAAAAGTAAAACAAAGGACATTTGTTATTTAAGTATAAAAATTCAAACAAGTAAGTAGTGTAGTAACAGTACTTATGTAAATAAGTTCTCATGAGTATTTTGAATTTGGACCTTTTATTACTCATATGAATTTTGTATTTTGAATTTCACGTACATACTAGTTAAGACTCTGACAACAGGTAAACCGCTGTCACTGTCAGACTGCATTCTAAAGAAAGAGAAGCGCGATGACACAACGCTTGTAATTTATTGAAAAATATGAAGCAATTATTTATTTACTCAAAAATGAGTGGAGTTATCGAAAATAATAAACAACCAAGTTCTGCATACAAGTTGATATAATACAGAT
Source organism: Tiliacea aurago (assembly GCA_948098905.1). NCBI lineage: Eukaryota > Metazoa > Arthropoda > Insecta > Lepidoptera > Noctuidae > Tiliacea > Tiliacea aurago. The sequence continues at coordinate 25,799,113 of OX402585.1, forward strand.
ATTTTGGTTTGAAACTCAAAGTAAAGGGTTAGTTTACCGTTAATTTGTATGGAGATTTTTTTTTTCTAAACATGTTGTGGTAACAACCAAGTTCTGAGAAATATGTTCAAGAGTAACATATTTTTGCCGACCACAAACTATATTGATTTGACAATTTTTTTGTTTAAGACAAGCCTACTTTTATCATTTGCCCCTTGTCAGCGCCTTAAGTTTACAGTTACAGTATGCATCACAATCGCGACAACTCCATTGAAAGTTGGAAGTAAGTGTGTGTAATTTACATATTAATAATAATGATCTTGACCTGGGCCTTATTTAGTACGAGTAACTCATGCATAATGTAATTCACTTAATCAGATTATGTACAGTTACCTGCAAAATTGCATGGATACCTTAGTGTCTATTTTCCAGTGAAAGTTTGAGTTCAAGTTTTCGAAAATAAACTAGATGGCGTTGGTCACAGCTATGACTAATTTACCAAACGTAACTAAGGAGTTAAGAAGAAATATTATGTAAGGAGTTACCTACACAGCTAATACATTTATCTAATTATCTATTTAAGCGTTACTGCAGCATTATATTTACTAGCATAAGTAGTTTAACTGATAAACATGACAAAAGAAACCGATAGCAATATATTCATTAAGCCAACGAGTGGGTATTAAATTTAATAATATATTATTTGAGTGGGTAGTTACTTAGCAACAGGAAAAAAGCAGTGTCATCGCAGGTAAACAGGATCGCCAAAAAAAAAGGCAGTATTAAAAAATTATACAGGTTTATTTCTTACAGTTTATTATTCAAATTTAACAGTCAGTTTATTATTATCATTATAACAACAAAGCACAACAACAACAACAATTATTATTTCCTTTATTTAATGATTTACATATAAATATAATTTACATATAATTTACATATTTACATAGTATTATTATTATGTATAACTTCTTATTGAGGCCATAGCTTAAGTATTCGTTAAAAAAAGGCAGTATTAAAAAATTATACAGGTTTATTTCTTACAGTTTATTATTCAAATTTAACAGTCAGTTTATTATTATCATTATAACAACAAAACACAACAACAACAACAATTATTATTTCCTTTATTTAATGATTTACATATAAATATAATTTACATAAAATTTACATATTTACATAGTATTATTATTATGTATAACTTCTTATTGAGGCCATAGCTTAAGTATTCGTTTCCAAAATCGGAAAGACGATTGAAGCTTATGTAACGTCAATAAACACAAACAGGAGACCAGATTATTTTATCACAAAGGTCAAACGGATTAAATGGATTTTAAAGGTAGGCTAAAAACTACAAAATTGCAAAAAAACATGAAATTGTTAGTAAAAAAACTAAAAATTATGCTGTTTCTGAACTTAGTGTTCATAACTTTTTAAGTTATTAAAATCGTAAATAATAGGATACACACACTTAACCAGCTGGTCTCCAGTTAATATAAATAATAAGTACTAAGTAAAATAATATTAATTAAGTATAAGCACTCATCCATCCACACATGTTCACTGTTTTAAGACCGAGATTGCGTAATGGGCACTACCTACGTGACCACTTGTATATCGCGTATTATTTCGAAGCGTCCGTGTTCACTGGACCTAAGTTTTTCATCTGTAAAGATGACATTACTCCAATCAAAGTTAATGTGATCCAAAGCGAATTGTAATCTTGCCCTTTTATGGTTTTCCGTGAGCAAGGGTTTTACAGCATGCCTCCGATAATGCAGCCCTTCACTATGAAGGGCACGACGGACGGTGTCAACACTGGTGTCAAATAAACCAGCATAGTGTTTAGTCGCCAGAAATCCATTTTCTTCATACTCTCTTAAATGGTTTGACGCTGTAATGTGTTTATATGTCGTGGTCGACCAGTTCTTTGATGGTGTTGTAAAGAACCCTCCTCTTCAAATCGTCGTACCCATAGAACAATTGTTTAGAAATAAATAATACCCAATAATGATTAATAAGTAGTATAGTAACTAAAAAATAACGCAATTTTTTGTAAAAAGGTCTTACGTTTACACCGGTCTCTCTGGCTATTTCTGACAAGTTTTTGCCTTGATTATGCAACGCAATTATTTAGTGTAACGAAATCAATATGACAACGCGTACTCATTTTGGTAAAATAAGTAATTCACCTGATTACAAATAAAAACTACACAAAGGCACTTGCACTGGAGCGGGGTGATCGAAATGAACTTAGCGAACGATCAATTGAGCTTAGTCATAACTCTTCGATACAAGTATTATTTAGAATACCTACTAATTATTTATAAATCCATAATCAACCTACCCTCCAACCTACCCTCTCAAGTTTAAAACTAAAACGTAGAAAATCTGATACTAAAATGATATTAAATTTTAACATAGTAGGTTCTCTTTAAAAGAAACTGTAAATTAAGTATTTGAATGTTTGAAGAGACAAAAAGAAACTACAAAAATATTTTATCATTTAAAGCAAAGCAACACCATCTAGTAACAGCATAATTAACTTTTGTTAGTCGTTAACTTGTTTTACGCTAGATGGCGTCATTTTTCGCTTCACACGATTTAATTTCTGTACTATCCATGGATATTTGCAGCCCACTGTACAGGTGGTAAAAAAGGGTATTATTAAATACACTGAATTAAGTAATTATTATTATTTATTTATTAAATACGTTTACAAAAAAACTTACCTATGGACTTTGCCCCGCATTACCGTTTTCACGGTTTGTCTGAGGGAACAGAACACAAGTTTACTTTTTTTTTGTTTGTTAATGAACACAAATGGGCTCATGTAATGTGAACATAAATATTTTACTAACACACTGGAACTACCAACTACAGATGCATACGAAATGCAAATAGTTATATTTCAGAGCAGTGGTGGCCCAGTGGTAACAACCCCGACTTACGAGTTGTAAGGTCGTGGGTTCGAACCCGCAGGCGCTTTACTTTGTGTAAATAATTTAATTACCACTGCTCTCAAAACGGTGAAGCAAAACATTGTGAGGAAACCGGCATGTCCTAGAACCAAAAATTCAAAGACATGTGACGTCTAAACCCGCACTGGGCCCACGTGGTGGATTACAGCCCACTCCTTCTCGAAGAGAGGAGGCCTGTGTCCCAGCAGTGGGAACATTATTTATTTCCCTTGGGAGACTTACAGCTAAACAAAACAGACTAAGATATTGAAAATGTGACTGACAGCCAAGTCTTCACATATAATTAACATAATAATAATATAAAAAATCTGTGAACAACACAGTACCTACTGCCAACATAAATAATAAACCGCCAAAGCTTTACATATTAATACTCTATACAAACAACAATATATTATAGGTGATAAAACTAGGCTACTCTGTCTAACATAACTTAAGCAGCATCAAGCATCAGGTGAAAAAGTTAAGACGCAGATATGCCAGTGACCTTAAGTAGTTAGCTTGAATGTTCTGTACTTAGCTCACGCAACGCGTCGTACGTTCAGCCAGTAATAGGACTCGCCCATCAAGGAGCGCTGTCCCCAATTTGACGCATTATTAATTTATTATACACAAACCAAAAGGTATTTTAATAAAACGCGTATACTAAAAGATCAATAATTAAATTATCTTTAAATTGGTGAAGGTTTCAGAAAAATACGCTTGGTAGATTTTGCGCCATTCTCAGTTTTTTATCCGCGTTAGACATAACTTTACAAATTAATTTTACTATGTAATATAAGCATAATCTAAAATATTCACATATTAAGTTATTGAGAAAATGCTCTAATTTAACATATATTTTTTTCAAATCATTAACACTACTCCTTTAGACGTGATCTTCAGTATAAAATCATTAAAAGTCGGTTATCGTCGGTCAAACGCTTTCTGGCTACGGACACACTCGTTGTAAAAGGATCGATGTCATGCTGATAGGCTGATTATATTATTAAATTTGTATATTGATCAAGTTTGCAACACTCTAATGGCTTATCATTACGCCCCGGCGCTATTTGCAATGCAACCAAGACGCGCGATTCCGCTATTCAATACCTATACCTCGTCGTACCAACTACCAAGCTCCTATTCCTCGCACATAATTATGTACATTCGTCTTGTATGTACAAAAACTTTGCTCCGCTAAGTCTCCGAAGCCTCGCGCGGCACTGGTAAAAAGCCATCTGTAACCACTGTCATAGTTTCTACCGAGAATGCCGTCTTAGTTAATGTGCTTACAATAGCTTAGTGCAGTCTTGAATCGTAAAAGATAATCTTGCTGTACTTCTAATCAAATAATCAATAGAATAAAACTATTTCAGATAGCCGAAGACCCAAAATCATTCCAAGCTGAATCCGAAGCCATGTTTATGTTCGACAGTTCTTTAGCCGTAAAGGTATCCCTAACCTTCCGGATGTTCAGCAACGCAATCCAAGGGAATGGAAAGGGTCACCACTACCACCTCATCGAAGATGTCGAAAAGGCCAAAATCGGGGGGTGTTTTGCATTGACTGAAGTTTCCCATGGGTCCAATGCTAAGGGCATGAGGACTACGGCTACGTTTGTACCGGAAAAACGACAATTTGTTATGCATAGTGCTGATTTTGAGGCGGCGAAGTGTTGGGTCGGATCGTTGGGTAAGTTTTAAATAAATAAATAAATCAATATTTATTGCAGACGATGCTACACATTGTAATGTACAATCCATATTAACAATCCATATTATAAACACAAGAATAAAATTAACAACTACAAAACAATTTAAAAACAATAAAACGGGCAACACGACAATAAATTGAGACTATGTTCCCCGGCCGAGTCACCGAGCTACGGCCCTAACGTGCAGGGCCCCAATTCTGTAACTTTGAGTTAAGCAACACGCCATTGACACTCTATCGACACACTACAGACATTATTTTGCCACTGTTGCAAATTTGGCATTCTGCAAAAACTTCAATGGCGTTTCAGTGGTGTCTCAGTAGTGTGTCGATAGAATGTCGATAGTGTGTCAGTACAATAGTTTTGAGTGTTGCTAACAAAAATCTACCATGAGGTACACCAAACCTACCACTTTTTAAATCCAATTTTCATCAATGAAATCTTTATAATATGGGTTTATTTAATAATATAAAAACGTTTTATTATTCAAAACATCAAATTTCACTAAAAACATGCTTTTAATAACGTTAAATGAGTGTGGGCCTTAGGGACGCTATGGCGCAAGGATTTTTTAAAAATGTATCGTATTTTTTTTTTTCGATATTATACCAATTTTATTGCAGTACCGGGTTAAACTTGACCATAGAAACCATTTAGACTCTGAGACGCATGGCCCCACGACGCACCGTTTCCGAGATAAGGGCCTTCGATTATTATTTTGTTGTTTTTTTTTATTAATAAAAAAAAACCTTAAATTCATGTTGGGATGCTGCTTACACGGGGGGTGTACCTAAGGGGGGGGTCAAATTTTGGTTATTTTTTGCCTAGGACGCACCGTTTTCGAAATATTTTAATTTAAATCTTATTAATAAAAAAATATTTGAATACTGAAGAAAAAAAATAATTTTTCGTGGATTTTTTACATCGTCTCATGGTTTTCGGTCGGAGTGTCAAGTTAGGTACCTTCACATACAAACCTTTAATTCAGCAGGGATTCCATTCCGCCGTCGGTGTCTCTGGAGAAAGGAAATGAGCTCGTCAATTAGCTCCCTTGCTTGCTCCCTACCAAGCTGAAACGTTTTGACAAACCACATCTTGGGAAGTTCATGAAAGGCATTCACTTGCCCTTCATTAGTGCGTGAGATTTGCGGCGCTGGCGCAAAAGCAAACCTTGGCGGTCGGCACTATAAGCCAATGACATAATACGCCACCGCAAAGTAGGTACAGAAGGCCTCATTAAGGCGAAAAACTACGTCCACTTTATCAATTTCGATACGTAAGACGCACACACACACGGACATTTGATTTAAAATAAACAAATTAATCCAATCAATAGGGAAAATAGGTGTTGTTGTTAGATGGCTTCATAATGGCGGTTTCATGGCCAAAACACTATTCATACACGATAGAAACAACTGTCAAATACACTTAAAATATTTACAGACTACCGTAAGTTTGGCCATCATGATGCCATTGTAACATTATAGTGGACCAGACTACCAATTATTACAATCGTCTTACTATGGCGTTTCAATGGCACTACAGTGGCAAGTGAATGACCATAAACACTTTGCAGAATAGCAAATGTCAATGACTATTCTATTGAGACACTACTGACACACTATTGACACGTTGGTTATTTTACAGAATTGAGCCCCTGTTCAGTGAATCGCCCGAAAATCATGCCATCAAGTCGCGTCGCAAACACGTACATTACCTAAGCTGTTAAGCCGGGTCTGCTGCGCCATATTTGCGTGTATGCGTACATGTTTCGAACATATTCTATGCATCTCAGCTTTGTCCAGCCTGTCCGCTGCGACTTTTTAGTGTTTTTGTTTGAAGTTATGTTTTTGTACAAAAATCTCTTTTCAACAATGAGTTCCGACGAGGAAGACGTCTGCTGTTCTAGCAATAGTAAGCTTAGTTTTACAAATAAATAATATAAATGATAGATTCCGTGTTCTACCGTACCTGCGACCACGTTCGTTCAATATAAAATTTATCAAGAGTTGAAAATTGAACACAAATTCAGTAAAAAAAAATGAATATTTTCATTTTTAGGGTTCCGTATTCAACAAGGAACCCTTATAGTTTCGCCATGTCCGTCTGTCTGTCTCCAGCTTAGCTCAGAGGCTCTTAGTATTAGAAAGCTATAATTCTGCATGGTATGTACACACGGCTACATATCAAGCTATACATTTCCAGTATAAGCTCACCTCTCATTGTACGGAAATCCTATACAATGTGAGATCAGCTTAAACTGGAAATGTATAGCTTGATATGTAGCCGTGTGTACAAATTAATCACGCCGACAAAGCGGTAAAATAAAATCACGGCAGTAGTTTATAACGAAATTAAAAGGATATAACTATCACAGCTAAGTAGGCGTTACAAGTTAACGATTAATAGTCGACCAACTTACATTTCCAGTTGGAGAATTGACCGTGACGTACTTATATCGATATATAGGATGTTTTGCAACTACAACGTTAAGTTTGATTTTGGGATATATTCATCCCAACTACGGAACCCTTCATTGTGCGTGGTTCGATACGCAGTTGGCCGGTTTTTGTAATTCCAATCGTTTTTGATATCTCCAAAAAGGCATCGTGCCTTTTATATTTATTTTAGTCTATTGATGTAGCATCCCTTAACACTGTTCTTTCTTAATTAAGTTGTATAAAAAACAAAGTATTTTCATTATTCCACTTCGTCATTAATTAAAAAATGTTACGAAGCGTCGTCGTCTGGAGAGCACTAAACACGAAATGAGTGAATCCCCCCCCCTCCGCCCCCCCTACAACATGTTTCTAACTTTTAAAAACACGCAAACATGGCGCAGTAGACGCGGCTTTAGAGCTTTTCCAGAGCCTATGTACGATTGAGGCCACTTTCTTTCTTATAATCGCATAAAAATCATCTGTTTTGGTGTGAAAAAACATACCAGAAGCACTACAGGCTGGAAGCCTCAGTAAAGCCGTTTCAGGAGTAGGTACATTTTTTTGTTGAAGTTATCTTGACTTATTATTGACTCTAACATGACCAGTAAGAATCGATTATAGCATAATAAATTCAGCTTATAATATTCACACTGTTGAAACTCGGGCCGACTTGCTGTGAGAACAAGTGGGCCGTCAAGGGGACGGCCCACTTGTTCGCGGGCACTTTTTATTCAGTTTAGGGATGTTTTGAGTAATATCGTATATATTGAAAACTTGTCCTATAGTGTTTCGTGTCCAATTCCAGGCAAATGCGCGACACATGCAATAGTGTACGCGATGCTGATGTCAAAAGGCAAGAACCATGGTCTCCATACGTTCGTGGTGCCGATTCGAGACCCCAAGACCTTAAAACCTTACCCCGGAGTCATTGTGGGCGATCTTGGCGAGAAAATTGGTCTCAATGGTGTTGATAATGGGTAGGTTATAAAGTTAGCAAGTTCTCATATGAGTGTTTTTTTAGGGTTCCGTACCTCAAAAGGAAAAAACGGAACCCTTATAGGATCACTTCGTTGTCCGTCTGTCTGTCTGTCAAAACCCTTTTTCTCAGGAACGCGTGTAGATATCAAGTTGAAATTAATATCAAATACGTATGTAGTCCCTTGGAACTCTAAAAAAAATCAAGCTTCTAAGTCAACGCAATAAAAAACTACGGCGATTTATGCGACATTTTTGCGACATATTTCGATACTTGCAAACAAATCAAAACCTATAGGGTGCTTCCCGTTGACCTAGAACCATGAAATTTGACAAGAAGCAAGGTCTCGTAGAAAAAGTATAGGATAAAGTCCTATAATTGTAAAATTGTAGTTATATCACATTAAAAAAAAATTGCGAGTATCTCGCACATAAATAAAAACAAATAGGATAGTTCCCGTTGACCTAAAATCATGAAATCAAAGTAAAGGAAAAAGTGCGAAAATAGTTAATCTGTGGTTTTATCACAAAAAAAAATGCGATTACAAACATACATTTGCAGTTGGAAAATTGACTGTGGCGTACATCGATATATGGGAGAACATGTTTTTCAACTACAATGTTAAGTTTGTTTTAGGGATTCATTCATCCCAACTACGGAACACTTAATTGTGCGTAGTTTGACATTCACTTGGCTGGTTTACGTTATTGGATGGCCAACGATCAGGCGGCCACGTTAAGCCGTTGTTCCCAGCTGTGCGGAGGTCTATGACAGTTGTTATGGCTAGTCAGAAGCCCAAAAGGCTGACAACCAGTCTTACCAAGGGGTAACGGTGTTTTCCAGTTACTGGGTTGTGAGGTCAGATAGGCAGTCGCTCCATGTAAAATACTGGTATTCTGCTGCATCTGGAGACTGGAAGCAGACCCCAACATATTTGGGAAAAGGATAGGCAGATTAAAACAATTAGGCGGCCTATTTGATAGTAAGTGATCACTAGAGATCGGATAATGGATGCATATTTACCTAAAGTTTGAGAGCTGATTAGTATGGAGTGCGCTTCTTATTACCAGTATCCGCTTTTATAACAAGTTGCCAAAGTCTGTTACAGAACTTAGCGATGGAAAATTCAAAACCCACATCAAACGTGTCCTTATCAAAAAAGCATATTATAAGATTAAAGACTACGTTGAAGACAAGGAAGTTTGGCATTAATTCCTTCTGCACATGTGGCTTCCCTGGTACCTCATTAACGGCAAAAATATGTAAATGTCTATTAACTGCTCCCAAGTTGCGATGTTTATGTTATTTATTTTTTACATACTTCCTTGACATAATCGATGTTTTTTGATTTCAAAAAGGCTCTAACTTTTATTATTTTAATCATATTTTATATCGTTTTGTTGTTAATGTGAGGACGTTGTAGGCTTAATAGACTGTAGATCAGTAGACCATTTTCTATTTTGTTTAGTACCTGGTACTTTTGACGGGCCTACGCTGTCCTCTCATACTTTGAAAATATTGTAAAAGCCAATTTTTTTTTTTAAGAGTAACCGTGGAGTTTCTTGCCGGCTCTTCTCCATAGGAAACGACCAATTGGAACCGTGCACCTAGCTTCTGACGTTTCATAAGTGCCCATGTAGGCTTATGTGAAATAAAAATATTTTTGATTTGATTTTGATTTGCTTCGGTACGGGAAAAGTGTCCGTTTCCAGGACCTACGAATTTTTTTAAACTACTCTTTTGTACTGTGAATGCGGGCGAATAAAGATAAAGATAAATTTATTTCTCAAAGTTTACATTCAAGTCGCTTGAGTTCCTAGACCTCACACTAGGATTCCCTGTGTTGTGAGATCCAGACTCCTTCGTTCCAATCATAATTTCATCCATAAAATTAAGAATTAAGGTACATTTAAAGAATAAATATATTTCATTTTAGATGAAGTTTGAATAGTATTTGTTACGTGTTATATTTTCCACAAAATTCTTGCCTAGTTCTAAATAGATAAGAAATATTGGTTATGCTTAGGAATACAACATTTTATACACACTGTTATTAATAAAACCCCGCAATCCCAGGAAAAAAATATTTTATGAAGCCGTTTCCATACTTTCACCACAAAAATATTAACTTTAGGTAAATATGCATCCGGATATCCGATATCTAGTGAACAGTGCCCCAAGTTGAGAATTTCCCCTTAAAAATATAGTTTCCTATAAGTTATTGAAAAAAACCGGCAAAGTGCGAGTCGGACTCACACACGAAGGGTTCCGTACCACTACAATATTTAACACCTCATATATATTTTTATACTTACTTACCTTTAAAAAAAACTATTATAAATTAAGCTATGGCAGATAAAAACATTTTTTGGTAGGATCATAATGCTCACATTAACAAATTGTAATCGAGACAGTATTTAACTTGACAATAGGAAAGACAAATATGATAAATTAGTGAGTGTGAAAAAACTGAATTCTTGTAATTTTAATACTCTTAAGTTTATAAATCTTCTATAATTATCTTATCTTGTATATTAAAAATAATTTATTATAAATATTATCTTGCAGTTTCGTAATGTTCAACAACTACCACCTGCCGAAAGAGGCGGCCCTCGACAAGTTGGGAGGAGTTGATGATAACGGAGACTATCAGACACCTTTCAAAGACCCTAGCAAGAGGTTCGGAGCAGCCCTGGGGATCTTATCAGGTATAAACATGTGATATTCAGATTCATATATTTGTATTGCACTTGTATACAACTTGCTGTCACATTACTTAAAGACTTCATCAAAAATATATGTTATCTATGGTCCGGGCGGCCACGCACAATGGTCCACATGAAGGACTCAGTGCGGAAACCAAACCCTCTAACATAGAACATAGATGGTCCGGGCGGTGACTTGGCCTCTTGATATCTGTCAAATCATTATTTCAAAGCATAAGGTAGGACTTCACGATGACTGATATGGGTATGGTATAGCCCGAATACAATTAAATTTCTTCCTAGTTGGTCACAAGCGCGACGGCTGAGGATGGAGTCGTAAGTTCGACTCCAGCGCGCGTGGCATGACCAATTTTACCAAGAACAGACAAATTTCTTTCTATCAACTCGACATCTCTTCTGCCCGAGCACGGGGCGTCCCCTAGACTCGCGATTCTATGAAGACAAAGACATATTTATTCTTTCCTTAGCAACGGGGCGGTAGCTAGTGATTTAGATAAACTAAGAGTTCGACGATAATTATTACGTTTTTTTATCGAAAAAAAATGGGACAAACACAAAGAAAATTAAATTCAAATATCTCGACAACGGTGCGTCGGCAAAAAATTACAGAGATTTAACCCCTGTGTCACCTCGTGCAAGCAGTATCAGCAGCATCCCAAAAAGGAATGAATACTTTTGTTTAAATATTTTTGCTGGTTTTTTACATCTTCATGGAGGGTTTTCGACTAGAACAACAATTTTACCATTTTTTTTTTCTTTGTTTTTTGCTGCCCATAGTGCTCCTAAGCATATATTATGTACTCAAACTCCTACAACTCCGCCCCTAAGACGACCCACTAACCAGGATTGATCACAATGAGAAGAAAGAAGAATGGTCATTTGTGGCCCAGACCCGACACGAATGAGACATATTCCAGTTTTTTTGCTATTTTAAATATAGCTAAAATATATATTTTTTATATGCGAAATCAATGGCTAACACCAAAATATTGCCTTATGTTATTGTTCAGGCGATATACAAAAAAAAAAATTTTGTTTATACCTATTTACCTTCAAAATTCGTAATTGTATGCAACTCAATCACGATACAATAATTATGGAATTATCCAGGTGACCTGGTGATGGAACTGGATTATGTGATTATTAAACTTCTAGTATAACAATCGAGTTAGGGTTCATTAAAATCGTCTTAATCGGTGATTCATTGCAGATTACAGATTAGGGTATCATTAAAAGAAGCTAGATAGATAGTGAAATATTTTGGTAGCTAGGTACTAAATACACCGAGTTTGAGCTTATCAATATTAACTCTATTTCAGTGCCATTTGTGAAACAAAAATAAAAGCAATATTTGGAAATCAAGGCTTTATTCAATATCAATGTCTCTTAAAACATAATCCATACCCAGTGCGGGATGGTTAAAGTGATCCTGATGTCTAGCCCACCCCAAGTAATACACAACACTAATGACGTGTGCGCGTTTGCTTTGTTCGCGTCGCAGGGGAAGGAGTCGTAGGCACGAATGGCCGCGTTCTTCTCGGTTATCAGTTCACGTACGTCAGACGGTACTTTCCAGCGATGGTCTTCCATCACCGGAACTTCCCGTGAACAATCCGTCAATACGGATTGTACGATGTACGTGTTCTGTAAACGAGTCGATCGCACCCGTCTTGTCTGCGACTGAGACTATGAGGTCAGGAATGGAGTCCAAGTGAGGCGAAGTGGTGGATTTCAGTCTTTCACCAACTTTCCTCCAGTCGGTTATAACTTTGGTCTGTGGGGGACAAAAAGCCAAGGACGCACGAGCTTCTAATGTAAGAGTGAGATAGCATGATTTGTTACTGTTACTGGGTTACCTGAGCCGCAGCAGGTATTGAAATTATGATTATGAGATTTTAAAGTACAACTTATAATAAAGGCACTAAATAAAATTCCCGTATATTGTGTTCCACCAGGAATATTTTAGCTCTAAAAGCTAGATGACTGTCTATTTTTTGTGTTTTTATCTAAATTGGCGTCATTTTAAATATATTGCTATTCATTAAATAAAATAATTTTAAAATATTTTGTACTTAACCAAAATAAAATGGCAATATAAAGGTGTTAGCCACTGATATTCAGAATAGTGTTAATTTATTTCTGTTATATTTAATATAACAAAATAACTGAGATACGTTCCTTTTGTGTCGGGTCTGGGTAAATTTCCTAAGGACCGTGACCATTCTTCTTTGGACAGTAAAAATAATTAATTGAGTTTTCAAAATCAATAATTATCTTCTTGTCTATACTCCATTTGAAATAAGCTTAGACATTTAAATAAACCTTTTTTACAGTCCGTTCAACCGATTTTGACTTCTATTGCGTTGGTGGCATGACAAATGGCAGCTGTAATAAACAGTTGGTATTGTAACCACGTTTTTGCTTTTAATGCTATCCTTATGCTTACGGAATAGAAGTCAAAATCGGTTGAACGGACTGTAATAAAGGTTTATTTAAATTTGTAATCTTATTTCAAATGGAGTATAGGTGGATGGAGACTATTTAACACTTGTTGAGAAGAAATGTTTCTACCCCCGAGTGACAAAAGTAGAGACAAATTGGTCGTCATGCTTCACATTGAAGACTTGTCGACTGAAGAACAGTTCTTCTCGTCAATTTTAACATCGCCATGCTTAGGACGGTAGAAATCTTCTACAATCTGTCATTTTGACTATTCCAAAACCCGTTTCTACGGTGGTCATGCTACGCGTGCAGATCGGGCAGTGTTACAGCATTTTTTCATTCGGAGTTTTTTTTGTAGCAGCCCGGAGTCTGAATGTGTGCACAATAGCAACAGGCTTGCCCTGTTTCTTGGTACTTACAGCTGGCAAAAAATAATTGTGATTTTGCAAGACTGCTATTTCTTGCCAGTCGATTTTTTGTGGGACGTCTGTATATATATTTAAAGGCATTGAATGGACGTAATGTTGCAGTATATTATTACATTACTTATATTAAAGAAATCTCGATCTTTCTTCAAATCGTAAGAACCGTGTGAAGTACAATAGAATTGAATACTCTTCGTAATAAAAAGAGTACACCTTATGAATTACAGATATAAATGTAGAAAATTTATATAGGGTGAAACAATGGGCGGTCTTGTCGCAAAAAGCGATCTTTTTTCTAGTAATGATATAAATTGATGTCCCATCAGGTGGCCGGGTGCACATTACGGCTATTTCCACGTATTACCTGCAGAAGGCTATCGTCATCGCCATCAGGTACTCCGCGGTTAGGAAGCAGTTCGGGCCCGAGAATGCTGAGGAGGAGACACCGGTCTTGGAATATCAGCAGCAGGTTAGACAATATACCTAGCAATATTTCATATGTAAAGATTTTCCAAAAAAAGTATGCGTTTCGAGAATCATCGTTTATCTTCGGAAATACGAGCGCGCGATGATGAGGTGTTTTAAATAAGACCCACAAAAATTAAATATTCAAGTTATGTAACTTACCACACAGGCCTACATTGTCCTCGCATACCTATTTCAACTATTTACACTGTTATTTGGAAACATTCTAAAAGCCAGTTATTTTTAAAAGAGTAACCGTGGGTTTTCGTGCCGGCTCTTCTCCAGAGGGAACGAACAATTGGAACCCTGTACCTAGCTTCTGTCGTTTCAAAGTGCCCATATAGGATGTTGAATTAATTCCAGTACATATTAACGATTTGTATATTTTTCAGCAAATCCGACTGCTTCCTTACTTAGCGGCCACGTACGCTATGAAGATATTCTCAGTTTGGCTCAGCTACACCCATATCAACATGACTATCAACAGCTATATTGGTGAGTATATTTAATAACTATAGTACTTGAACGAACTCGCGTAATACTCAATACCACTTTTTGACTTTTAAATCCATTTTTTGATGTGTGCTCGATGTTGTTTGTGTGTTTGTGTTTTTTGGTTCGTTTTTAATCACAGATACTAATTTGACAGGTGCAACTGCAAATGTCAAACTCCAAATTGAAAAAAAAAAACGAACAACAATCATTTGAAATGTCAAATTAGTCTCTGGGTTTAAAAAACGATCTTTACGTGTCTGTTTAGTAGGCAGAATATTAAGATCTATTGTTTATGTGTTATAAAATCTGAGAAATACCATATTTCAGGCAAATAAATGAATCTATCTATCTAGTTTTACAAAGTTCGTCCTTTTCTCTTTTATATTTATGGTATTTATGTATTTTTTTTTTTTTTTAAGTTGCTGCACTCTAGGAATTTCTCCTGTATTGTGGGTGCGCTTACAAACATTTAAAATCACATACACAAACAGCCAGACCCGGAACTACTTATGGTCATAAAAATATTTGTTCCGTACGGGAATCGAACCCGCGACACGCAGCGCAGGTCAATCGCTTAACCACTGCGCCAACCGTGTCGTCTAATATGTAACAAGATAAATATAAAAAAAAATTGTATTCAACATTTTATCAGTTTTACGTCGTACCCATAGACTACTACTATACCACATGTCCCAGAATTAACGCACAACCTCTTAAGGGGTCATTGTCATTATGAACAACTTTTACTATGGGACCAAACCTTGTTATTTGTAAACATTTTATATTGTAGCTGTTTATTGTCCCTTATTAAATAAAATAAAACCTGAAATCGCGAAAAAAAAATTAACTGTTTCCCTACATTTTGACGAGTTATTCGAACATAAATTTAGGGAACAGCTGATTTTTTCGCGATTTTTGATTTTTTTTCGAGATTTGTTCATAATGATGAGTACAATTCATAAAGACCCTTTAAGAGGTTATGCGTTAATTCTGGGACATGTTGTATATAAATGTCGTAACTCTGACATCAGATTTTTTGTATTTATTGCAAGTGCAACCCGCTGATAAATTATAATGTTATTTGAACAATGGATGCATTGTGTAAAATTAGATGTTTAGAAAATATATGACTAATCTGATAACGGCATAAACCGATGTAAGGAATAAAAAGAAATGCCGAGCCGACCTCAAATAACTTGGGCATAAAAATGAATCTATTGACAAATTTTAATTATACTTTTGTTCTCGATACTAGGAGAAGATAACAACGCGGCGGCCCGAGGCATAGAGTTACATGCGTTGTCATCGGCCGTAAAGCCATTGTTTGGCTGGACTTCGCGAGACGGCATACAGAACTGCAGGGAATCCTGCGGGGGCCACGGCTATCTCAAAGGTAATCTTCCTCACGATTTTTTTTTTTCATCTTTCCTTCTGGTGAGATCGAGATCATGAGCATGATCTCTTTCAAGTTTGTGTGATTTGGTGAAAAATAAATACTTTTGCACGCTACTGATGGCTAGAGCCAGCAAACTAAGATGTGACCCGGACTTTAACGACGTTAATAGACGCAAAAATACGGTTCACATTCAGAATCGTCCTCGTTGTCATCCCCAAAAACCATGAAAATGATTCGAACCACAAATTCACTTTATTTCTATCGCCGCCATCTTGGATTTAGAATAGAAATGTAATTTCAGTGATTATGCACCCCCAAAAACATTTGAAATGGAAATTTTTGCTGGCCGCCCTCTTGGATTGAGATTTTAAGTGTTTATGAGTTACTTTTTGAACCCATAACTTCGTGCATGTTAGGTGAGGCCTTCTTTATGTTCTAGCCGGGGATCGCGGAAGTAATAATAGATCCCAAGATTCCCGGTGCAAGTGTGGGAGGGGAACACTGGGGTGGTTTTTAGTCAGTAAGAGTCTGACAGACTGACAAAGAGAAAAAAAAGGCCTTTATGTAAAAAAAAGGCCTCTCCCTGAAAACGGAAACAATAATAAGTTGGAATTAACAAACAAAAAAAACCTTTATAACACAAGAGACCAAATTCCACGATCTAATTATCATACACCATTTACAGCGGCAGCAATCGGTGACCTTCGTAATGACAACGATGCAAACTGCACGTACGAAGGAGAAAACAGCCTCTTGCTGCAGCAGACCAGCAACTGGCTCCTCAACGTATGGGCGAGGAGGTCTACCATCACCGCCAACGACTCCCCCCTGGGATCACTGCAGTTCCTGGACAATGTGGACCAGCTTCTAAAGCAGAAGTGCCCATGGAACAGTGTGGCTGAGTTTGTGGAACCTGCTAGTAAGTCTTTTAATGAATATAACATAACATCACAACTGCATTCACTGTAATACAGGCGTGAGTTCCTTGGTTCGATTCCCAGATCGAGCAGTGTTATTAGGTTTATCCATCAGGAATTTTCATAGTGAAGGCCCAGGGTTTGGATTTGTGCCCAGTTGATAGCAATAGGCTCGCCCCCTATTACATGATATTTAAACATTGAGAACGGCCAAGCCGTCATTACTTTTCATACAAACGCTCATACGTCATTATGGCGTTGTAACTCATCTTTAATTGAAAATTTTGAACTAATATCTAGTTTGTGCACTATATGCAGGTTTCTATGCAAGCAAAAAATAAAAATTTGGAGAAACGAATTCAGTATAAGCCTGCAAAAAACTACTTTTTTGTACAAATTTTACCTTAACTTTGGCTGTTCATAATTTACTCATTAATTGTGAAAGTAAAGAAAACATCTTAGGAACTTTGCACATGAGATTTTAAATGATTTATAAGGCTAACGCAAAAACACGTATTTCCTGGAACTAGTTTTATGAAATTTCCGCGCACTATTTTTCATTCAATGTTATCGCGTTCTCACTTGTTCGTTAGTATTTCTCACTTGCGCTGAACGAAACAACAAGCTTTTCAACCATGCTTGCGTTGATGATAGATGGACCGGGAAGGGCCCTCTTAATGGTGAATTATTGGCAAACTACACACATTTGCCTCCTTTCTCGGGGAACACACACTTGCTTTTCTCGGAGCCCTCAGAGCCCGCACTGGGCCACGCCATTATGTTACACGCTTGCTTATAAGTAATTAAAATAAATAGCGATAGATTACAATATTGTAAGTAACAACGAAGAGCAAACCACCATATACACGCTATCCATTTATCAGACCGTGTTATAACGCGGTCATATTTTTAATTAAGAATTTTAGATTAAAAAAAAATTAGAACCTTTGATCCTTTCACAGGTTATTCCACCTTATGCACCTATATGAATAGAGACTTTGTATTATATTTATTAAATTATTCTTACAAACTTTACATTGTTTTATTTTTTTTAACATTAAAATATAGTATCGGTATCACTTGATTTATGCTAGTTATAGTTAACAAAAACAGAACAGAAATAACTTGTATTAAGGGCAGTGGTACAAGCCCATACATACATCATTTTCACAAAGGAATTGCAGGCAGAACAAGTGTTACAAAAAAAAAATGTTATCACCTCGGATTTAAATCACCTGAGCTAGTATAAATTGTTATCACCTCGGATTTAAATCACCTGAGCTAGTATAAAATGTTATCACCTCGGATTTAAATCACCTGAGCTAGTATAAAATGTTATCACCTCGGATTTAAATCACCTGAGCTAGTATAAAATGTTATCACCTCGGATTTAAATCACCTGAGCTAGTATAAAATGTTATCACCTCGGATTTAAATCACCTGAGCTAGTATAAAATACTTGTGTTGTCTTCCAGATCTCATCCTCACATACAAATGGCTGACGGCATTCATGCTAAAGATGACAGCTGAGAAGGTGGCCAAACTAAAGGGGGAGGGCAAAGACAACTTCTCAGCGAAGAACGACTCGCAGTCCTTCAACGCGGTCACACTGTCCATTGTCTATGGAGAGGTATGTATTCTGGTTTCCAATTACAGTTAGTTCCCGTCAAACAAATATTAACTTTACGTAAGTGTAATTTAAGTTGCTTTTAGAACGACTACATTGTTCGCACTAAAGATCAAAAATTGATGATGCACAGACTAAGTCACGCAGTTTGGCAGGTTTATAAAATGTGTACAAGTGTTTGGGAAATTATTTATTTATTAAGTAGTACTTAATGATGTGATGAATGATATATTTTGATTTTGTCCATGGAGTTTATTGCTCGTTCTTCTCTAAAGGGACCTACTATTTGGAATGAGCAACTAGCTTCAACTTTCTGACATACTCCCTGACAGTTAACTGTAAATGGTTTAATTGAAATAAATGCATACCGCCTTATTACAAAACAAGATTTATATTTTGACATTGCTTAAACCATGGAGCTAGTTTTTGTAATAAGAACGTAACTGTGATTGAAATACCGTTCTTTATACAAAACTGAAAACTTTGTTCGGTACTAAGTTGTCAGTTTTGTGTTTAGGAACTTTACCGTAGTCGGAATAAAGTTCGAAATTCAATAATGGCTCCATGCTTTAAACCTGGGTCTGAAGATAAACCTTGCTTTGTAATAAGTGGGATTGAGTTTGCGTTTGACTAGTACTTATTGCAATTGCGATAAAAATATTGAAAGAGTAGTAAAAACTTGACTAGAGTGCTACAATCATCTTTTAACGTTGTTGGTAAATATTTTGTGTAAATGTCACAGAAATTGTATTGAAAAAAACAAGATGGGGGGGCGTTGGGGTAAATTTTGGCTACGCGCCAAAAGATACCGTTGTTTGTGTTAAATTTGAAATCATACAAATTGGAAACTTAATATTTATTGTAAACGCAATTTACGTCCGGTGCACCTTATTAGTTCCGCTAACTCCTTGCTTACTTTTACAATACTTACAGTTTTTTTTTAACCATAGCATGATTTATTCAGCTTCTTTTTACACTTTGTTGAAAATGTTACAGAACTACGTACTGAATCACTTCTACAAGTCTGCGTTAGAGTGCGAAGACGTCTCGTGTCGAGTCGTGCTGCTCAAACTCGTGTCGCTGTACGGCGCCTTCCTGTTGGAGAGACACATGGGCACACTTTATATTGTAAGTACAAAGATAAGGTTTTGTATGATATGATGACGTTGAATAAAATACTTAATTTTCTGTGTTATATGGTGCAATGTTGTTCGAACAGTTTTACAGTGGAATAATGGGAGATGTACTTAAAGTCAATAAACACACATGGGTAGCCATCCCCTCCCCGCCCCATGCTCGACCCAGCCCGCGCCGCTGAGCCTGTAGTTTTAAATTCCCCTAATAATATAATTATATTATATAATAATAATATTAATCCGATCCAGCCGGTCCCTTGCTGTCTCCCGCAACGATGCCCTAAGCCGAGGTCCGTACCCCACGTGCCCTTAGCGTGTAGTCGCTTAGTTTGTAAGTTTATGCCCTGGCTGGAGGCCTTATTTTATTGAGGCACCCACAGGAATGTCCGGTTAAGCAGACGGCAACCTCCTAGGTTGACTTGAGAGATGGGTGGCCACCATTGGGACTTTGGGAGCCTCAGATACCATCTGGTATCATACGTTCCGTAAATTCCTAAAACTAGCTTTTGCCCGTGGCTTCGCCCGTGTAGATGTCCGAAAATATCCCACGGGAACGTACTACCGGGATTAAAACCATTCACGCGTCACTTTGAATCTGTGATATCTTTTATAGTATTCATTTAATGTAATGCATATTTTAATCTAAATTAAATGCCCAATTTTAATAACATATTTTATTGGATATAACACCTACCACCACCACTTTTACTATTCTAATTTTTAACTTTAATCTTTTCTATTTAAGTTTAGTTAATTTAAATTTAATAGTATGATTAACACTAACATTGACATTATCTAAATAACCATATCTATTATTAATAATTTATAAGTTCACATACATTTATAATAATTGTTATTTTCAAAATGTTATAATGTATTATTTTTTTTCGTTAATTTTAATTGTAAGTTATTACTATGTTGCTGTGCCCTAACAGGGTCCATAACTGTACTTTAGCTTTAAGCCTTATATAACATCTTAAAAACACATTATGATATGCAAATAAATGAAATGAAATGATGAAATGAACCTCGGTTAAGGGTTAAGCCTTTCGAAGGGGTAACCCATTCAATGGGTTACCTTTATCATGCTGTAACCTATTGAAAGGGTTTTATACTAGAAACCCAGTGAAAGGGTTACATGATAACCCATTGAATGGATTTTATACTTGAAACCCTGTGAAAGGGTTACATGATAACACATCCAATGGGTTCTATACCTACTTGAAACCCAGTGACATGAAAAAATCATAATATTATGTTATTTCGATATCCGCCCAGCACGCGTAGCATGACCAATTCTATCTCTGTTCTACCCAGGGACCATTTTGGTTACCATTTTAGAAAAACCCTATCGAAAACCCTTTCAATGGGTTACCAAAATGGCCCCTGGTTAAAATAGCTTTGGAAATAACAATTACATTTTTATCAAGTTCTGAAAGATAAAAACGGTCACTGTGAGTCATCCTTAGAAAATAGACATATGCTATCGTAGACTTTTTTGTTGAACTGTTTATGTACAATCTTGTAGAACATACATGTTATGTATCTCATACGGTTTACGCGACGCACGCCAGTAAAGCTCCCAGTAATCGTCATATTTCAGCCAATTCACACAAAACTAATGAATTGTACACCTAAACCTTCCTCATGAATTACTCCGTCCATTGGTGAAAACCGTTTGAAAATCCGTTGAACAGTTTTTGAGAGTACAGGCAGACGCGGCGGGAGATTTTGTTTTATAATATGAAAAAATGGCGCAATTACTCGTTGATCTCGCACATAATTAAATAAGTACCTTTGTGCTTTTCTATCTTTATGTATTTTTCTGAATTAAGTGTTTTTTGTGTACATGAATAAAAACCGGTCAATGCATGTCGGACCACGCGCAATGAAGGGTTCCGTAGTTGGGATGAATTTATCCCAAAAACAAACTTAACATTGTAGTTGAAAAACATGCTCTCCCATATATCGATATACGTTACAGTCAATTCTCGAACTGTAAATTTAAGTTGGTCGACTATTACTCGTTAACTTGTGAAGCCTACTTAGCTGTGATAGTTTTACTTTTAATTTCGTTATATACTCTATTGCCATGAATTTTTTCACCTCCAATACCAATCATTTAGCTGGCAGGGGGGGGGGGGGCGGACGACACTTGAGTCTAACAAAAAATAGCAATTTAAAGCTTAATATTACACAAACGGATCCCTTAATTGAAAAATGGTTTTCATAAACCCACCATATTTTTAAACGGCCTATCCAACGATACCCCGCACCATGGAATAGACGAGAAAAAAAAATGTAATCCCCATTTTACGTGCAAGGGAGGTACTCTAAAAAAAATGTTTTTCATGGTTTTATTTTACGGCTTTTTCGGCGTGAGTAATATGTATACCCAACATTCCAAATTACAGCTGCTTTCTAGTACTAAGCTTCTCTGAGCTAAGCCGGGGACAGAAGGACGGACGGACAGACAGACAGACAGACGGACGGACATGGCGAAACTAGTAAGGGTTCCTTGTTGACTAACCCTAAAAATTAATATGTATTACAAATTTTAAATTAGAGATCGCTAAACTAAAATTGCCTCCACCATACAGGAAAAGTTTTTATCCACTGCGCAAATTTTGACAAGTTAAACTTAAACGAGTTTTATTAAACATATATTTTTTATTTTGATACGTCTTAGTACAAAAAACAAAAAATATCGTTAACGAAAGATGTTTACTTTAAAATTGGTTGTATGGCTACCCGGCGGCGCGCGGCGAAGCGGAACGAGCGAAAGTACCTACCTATCAGCTGTGCGCTAGCTCTATTCGCCGGCGTAGGTATTTACGTGGGTTACAATGTACTGATCGCTAATTTTATCAGGTTCGAACTAGACTTTATTAGGTTTAGGCCGTGACCTGTAGTTATTTGAAGAGTAATTCCAATTTTTCCTTCATACTTTAATGGGCTTGGGATGGCTTCTTAGATTTCGATCGCCAGTCGGGGTCTGCCAGACCTTCGTGCATGATTCGGGGTTCTGAACTGTCCGTGATCAAGCAGCCTTTGAGTGGCCGCTAAAATGGTCCTTTCGTTAGGGACCGCGGGGTTAAGGATTCCATGGGCTCGCATTCGAGGTATGCTCTCCGTCGCATACATTCTGCGAGCTGCTCGCAAACTTTTATCACTCAGTAAATACACTCGCACCATCTCGTAAAACTCGCGGTTACTGAAATCCAACATCGTGACCGGTAGCACGGCACACGTGCGGCGGCGCGGCGCTTGCGCGGGGAATCGATTAGACGCGACGTCACACGACAGCGCGTGCGATGAGCGAACTGTCGAGTGTCGGCCACAGCGCCCGGCGCGCCCTGCCGCCCGGGAAGGGGTTTCACCCCCGTGCAACACCGCCGCGCGCGCCTATTGATATTATTACGAATAGATTGTGTCCATATTTTGCTGATTTAAAGTAGAATAAAAAAAAAAAAAGTATTGAATAAATAATGGAAATGTGTTCTGTTACTGATATTGAACCACCAAAAAAAATTTGCGCACTGGTTAAAAACTTTTCCTGTATACTTTTATTTAAGTGTTGGATCAAGTCTAATACAAAATATGAACAGCATTTAATACATTTTTAATTTGAACTCCACGTTAAACGTCTCCAGGGCGGCTACCTGACCGGGTCGCAAGGCTCGCACGTGCGCGCCGCCATCTTGTACGAGTGCGAACGCGTGGCGCCCGACGCCGTGGCGCTCGTGGACTCGCTGGCGCCGCCGGACTTCTGTCTCAAGTCCGTGCTCGGCATGGCTGATGGCGAAGTAAGTATTCCAAACAAATATCAACATTATACCGGATGACTTTTTTTACTGCCTCGAAAAACATTGGCTATATTAGGTGAACGGAGTAGAAGCTTATGGCATACCTAGTTTTTTTTTTTTTCTTTTCCACAGCTTAGAAAAAACATTTGATCCATCATCAAAAAACGCTACAAATTTCAAGTACTTAACTTTTCATATTAAACAAAGACCTAAAAAATTTAAAAAAAAAAACTAAGTAGAAGTACTTATGCCATTTGATTCTACTCCGTTCACATACTATACCTATTTTTTTTCGAGACCGTAAAAAAAATGATCCAGTAGATATCTAAAGACAAGTTTACGCTTCCGGAATCATCCTCTATCTTCAAAAATACGAACGCGATGATGAGATCTAATAAAGAGCTGTTACAACCATTGAAGTACTTTCCTATTTGTATCACCATGACTTCAAAATCATAGATTAACAACTCTATACAATTCCATAAACCTTTTCAAAACTTTTGAGTGACAGATGAGGGTAACCCGACTGAAAGGAAACTTCATAAAAACGCGCAATGATAGGTACAATATAATATACCTATATTTATACAATATACTTTATCCACCTAAGGGTACTTACTGATAATTTTTGGCTGAAAAAGACAGCACATGAGCCCAGCATAAACCTATCAGCTATAGATTTACATTTCAAAAAGGAATCGTCATAAAAAATTATAACGATTTTTGTCCTCGACTGTACAACAAACCCCGTTGCTTTTGGAGATAAAATGTTTTGTTACAGTGATTGCCGGCTAGAAGCAATAAGTTGACATGCATTAGAACTCTATTGGTTATCAGGCCAGGCTCCATAAAAAAGTGACCGTCAGTCTTTAGAAGCGTTGCCTCTATGGGGGGTTACTCTGTGGCGCGATGTTCGTGCTAATTCGGAAACACGAACACTACCGAAACGCACACTTTTTCTGGTTTAACTGTACGTGAGTGTAAATAGAGATGACTTCAGAATGGCTATTGGAAATGTGATAATAATGATGAACTTTTAGCATAAACTAAACCTTTTGTGTAGACATTAAAGCCTATTGTTTCATAATTATGAGTGACAGAGACGACGCTATATAAACTCTTTCTAAATCTCGATGTGCAATATTTGCGGGTAGGTACAGTACATCACGCGTGTAGGTACTCCTGAATGGATAGGCGGAGTACCTATATAGTACACCCACATTTTAATGATATTCAATAGCTTGTCGTTATAATAGTAAAATTGAACTCCACACCGCACCGCAACATACACACAGTTTGGATGTTTACGATTTTTATTAAAATCTATCCCCAGGTTGGCTACACTTTAGCCAACATTGGGATAGATTTTAATAAAAATCCTACCTATTTAATGGTTAATTCTGGAACAATGTGTTTATATTTTTAGACGGGCGTCGATAGCTACGAAATAGTTATTAAATATTGTAGTTATCATCGTTTCGATTTTAATTATGCCAATTTGTTGCATGTTCCAAATAAAAAACGTTTACTTTACTTTATCTAATCCATGTTATTATTACAGGCTTACAAACACATCCAATCGAGCGTGATGACGTATCCAGGGTCAATGACCCGACCTGAGTGGTGGCGCGATGTGGTGTACTGGCAATCATACGCACCCTCCAAGCTGTAAACTACCTTAACGAAGAAGCTATAAGGCCGAGAATCAACTGTGCTTATTAATTTAGTCATCATTTTTAGGGTTCCGTAGTAAACAAGGAACCCTTATAGTTTGGCCATGTCCGTCTGTCTGTCTGTCTGTCTGTCTGTCCGTCCGTCCGTCCGTCTGTCGCCAGCTTAGCTCAGAGACGCTTAGTCCTAGAAAGCTGTAATTTGGCATGGGTATACATATTAATCATGCCAAAAAAATGGTAAAATAAAATTATGAAAAACATTTTTTTTTACATTTTATTTTCATTTTTATTTTTTTTATTAAAAAATATCATCCCCATTTCACGTGTAAGGGAGGTACTCTTACACGTGAAATGGGGATGATATTTTTTTTTTCTCGTCTATTCCATGGTGTGGGGTATCGTTGGATAGGCCGTTCAAAAATATTGCGGGTTTGGCAAAACCATTTTTCAATTAAGGGATCCGTTTGCGTAATATTAAGCTTTAAAGTGCTAGTTTTTGTTAGAGTCAAGTGTCCCCCCCCCCTGCCAGCTAAATGGTTGGTTTTGGATATGTGAAAAAATTCATGGCAATAGTATATATAACGAAATTAAAAGGAAAACTATCACAGCTAAGTAGGCTTCACAAGTTAACGAGTAATAGTCGACCAACTTAAATTTGCAGTTGGAGAATTGACCGTAACGTATATCAATGTATGGGAGAGCATGTTTTTCAACTACAATGTTAAGTTTGTTTTTGGGATAAATTCATCCCAACTACGGAACCCTTCATTGTGCGTGGTCCGACATGCACTTGGCCGGTTTTTTATTATTAAGAGTGGTACTTTAAAAAAAGTGGAATATGCAATATTTTAGAGTTTAAATATGCTTCCTTATAATGTAATGTTATTCGGTAGCAG
The DNA here is from genome assembly GCA_948098905.1 of Tiliacea aurago. NCBI lineage: Eukaryota > Metazoa > Arthropoda > Insecta > Lepidoptera > Noctuidae > Tiliacea > Tiliacea aurago. Next base: position 25,825,190 of record OX402585.1, read on the forward strand.
TCTTTTTTTATCGAGTCAACAGTTCACTTTTTAACGGTACGCGGCATAAAAGCCAAATTATATGCCTTATGTGCCTAAGAAACTAAATTATCACACACTAGCACTTCGCCCGCTCGAAAAGATAGTTTCCGAAAACTAATGATTGCGATCTTTTTTTTATTATAGTATGACATACTTTATTATTTATTACAAACTACTATTAGTCCAGGAGTATTAGGGGTTTCACCTCGGAATGAGAGATAGTCAGCTATAAACTTGTTTATACCTTTATTTTGACACCCTGCACACTGCGCGCGCTTTGCCCTCTATCTCGAAAATGGTTCAAGATATAAAAAAATGTTTAAACAAAAGTTGTAGAGAATTTAATCCTCTACAATATTTATAATAAATACAAATATCGTGAAACCCATAGGAAACGAGATATTTGCAATAAATGTGTAAAAATCGATTCTTTGACCTTGGAATATCTGTAGTCGCGGACACCCTACTATAAGTAGGTTTTGAGGCAAGTTTTAGGGTACCAAAATAAAGGTTTATACAAGTTTATAGCTGACTATCTCTCATTCCGAAATACTTGCCCTTATTTGACTAATTTTCTTGGACTATATTCCATTGTTTTTAGTTTAAAAACAATATACCTAATGTGTAGGTAACTTATAGACTAAGCGTTGAGCTGTTCGCTCACACCGCGACATTTTTCGTTTTTACTCGAGCTTTGATTGACTAATTTGAACAAAAAACGGTTATTGTGACTTGACTATATTAGTTAGACATATAACCTCGCGAACTTTTTTGTGGGTAATGATGAGTACTATAAACAAGTAGCACATTATTTTATGTATCATCAATAATTTTCGCAGCGCACGCCAAATAATGACTTTTATAGGCAAATTGTTGATGGGTTACATTATTGTAATTTCCGTAGCGATCTCAATTTTTTTGAAAATAAAATACAGCCATGTTATTCGCTGATAGTGTACCTTTCTATATGATTAGAGATCGGATATTCGGATGCATATTCACCTAAAGTTTGAGAGTTGACTAGTATGGAGTGCGCTTCAGTACGGGAAAAAGTGTCGGTTTCCAGGACTGACGAATTTTTAAGAACTACTCTTTTGTACTGTGTATCCCCGAATAAATATATTTCGTTTTAGAATAAAAGGTTTTGAAGAAATATTAAGTGTTTTTTAAACGTGATATATTTTAAACAAAATTCTTGCCTAGTTATAGATAGATAAGAAATATTTGTTATACTTAGGAATACAAAATTGTTTACCTACACACTGTTATTACTGAAACCCCGCGATCCCGGAATAAAGATATATTTTAAGAAGCCGTTTCCATACTTTGTATTATTTGTCGGGAAAAAAACGTACTTTAGGTAAATATGCATCCGAGTATCCGATCTCTATATAATGATAGATAGAATTCTTAAAATCAGTTAAGTAGTTTAAGTAGTTTTTGAGTTTATCCAGTAGAAACAAACAAAAAATCAAATATAATAATTTATGTATTATAGAAGTGTCTGTCTTCAGAAGAAGAATATCTTTATTTTTTGTAATCTGTTTTTACGTCTTTGGCCCAATATCGTATGACGTGTAGAGCCGTCAGTCGCGCGCAAAAGGTTTTGGTCTTGTTTTGGTAAACTATGTGGCCCCCTGATAGGCGATTTCACATTTACCGTGCCTGGCATTCCCATTAAAAGAAAGAACAATATGATGAAATTATATTCTAATAGATACGTAATAATTATAATATTTGTAAGTATGCATAATATATTTAATTTTTATACTTTAGTAATAAAACAACGTTTAAAACGTTTCGTTATTGGTGGAGATGTTTTTATACTTACAGGGTTTTTGTAAAATAAATATTTTATACAAAAATATTGGTTAGTTTTAATTATTGTTTCATCCCTGCTATAGAAACACGCGTAATAACCATGGAGCATTTGTGTGTCTGTGAGTGTACCGATCATAGCTCCAGAACGAGTGAACCGATTTTAATTTATTAAAATAATCAACCAAATGAAAACAGGTAATAGCGGGCTGTTTTCTGATGGAAAAAAGTTCATAATCGACTTTCGCTGCTGACCGGTACGGTCAGCAGCGAAAGTCGATTACCACGGCCCGTAATTTAGACTCCAGAAGGTCCTATGTCAAAGTAAGTATCATCGAACGCATGTCAGTAGTTCACTTGAGCTACGAAAACCGGCCTTACAGCTAAGAAATAAAGAGCTGTCAACGTCTAAATGTTACTATAGACATGCGGCAGACTGTACAATCTACCTAACGTCCGCGAACAGTTAAATAAATTGAATTTGTTATTGGGGAAACAAAATAGGATTCTGTGATTGGGTTTTACATACATAATGAGCACGTCAATCAGACTGCACGAAGTGACTGTGAATCCAATTCGGTTTTAAACACAAGTAGCGGTTTCATTCTTTAGTAGGCTGTTAGGGCACAGGCTACATGCCTAAGTTGCTACATCTATAATCATTTATTTGCTTTCCATTTAAAAATGTTAAAAATACTAATAATAGCTACTCTAATTGGCGTGTAAGTATTTTTTGTGAAAGGATATTATTATATTTACTTAAGTCACTGACAAAAGTCTTGCACTGTATATTTCATGAAATATCCGGTAGACAGCAGCTGTACTATCAGAAACGAACTTATTTTGCTGGCACTAAATTGTTCGATCAAGAATTTGTGTAACGTTCGATTATGATATACTTAAATAAAAAAAAGCGAGTCAAAATGAAGTGTTAATGACTTGCTGACCGCCGCCAACTAATGGATTTGATTTCAGAGTGAAACTCGAATCGTTTCCCATCCTGAAAGACCTCCACGATCGCAATGACCTGGATTATCTCCTGATCGACCTTCTAAATGTCCTGACAAAAGATTACGAGGTCACTTGCATAGCGATTATTTGCGATGAAGTTTACCTGAACGTGTTTGCTGGACCCTTGTTTAAAAGAACCGCCTCCGTGCCCTACGTTATGGTAGGTATATGAGAAAAGAATGTCTCAACAGCAGCCTTGGGTTAAAAGTTGGCGGTGACTGACACCCCATTGCCTCGGAAAGCACGTACTAAAAGCTCTCGGTCCTAAGGAAAAATGTGTGTTTTTACTGCCACAGAAACACGTGCATATAAAAAAGTCAAGTTAGCTCGAATACGTAGTAAAACAAAACAAATAAATCGATATAATTTAAAGCATGGAAAGAGAGTAGTCGGCAGGAGCACGTCCTCACTGTGACTACTCAGCCGATCGATTGCCGTTCCATTGGAATAAACGAGACTACGAGAGGAATTCGAGGGAAAAGAAAGTCCCCCTGTGTTTGCGCACACACCTTGTGAATATCCCCTGACTAGGTGCCCATAAGTGCCCATGTAGGCTTATGAGAAATAAAAATATTTTAGATTTTTTGATTTTGAGGTCTTTGTTTTTAGACCGTAGTTGAAGATTATGACGACCTGTTGTCTCCAAATTTCGTCACACTAGAATCATTGAAGGCAGCGCGGAAAGAAGGATGCAACGTCTACGTCATACTACTTGCCAACGGACTGCAAACTGCACGACTGTTGAGGTTTGGGGACAGGTGAGCAAATAGCTATGAAAACTGCACTACTGTTGAGGTTTGGGGACAGGTGAGCAAATAGCTATGCATAAGTAGTTGATCTTGACTTGTGATCCGACTGGCTGCTGACCGTATGCACCGATACTTTAACTGTGGATGTACTTATTTCACAAAGACGTATTATACAGGGTCAAATTTAGGTAATTAGCCACCGAAATTTGCAAAAGTGATGGGAGTTATACAAAAAAAAAAAATTCATGATTTTTTTGGAGGTCATGAGCCGCCGGTATTGTATTAGACTTGAAATATCAGTAAACACATACAATAATATAAATAACATTTGTATTCCATCTTGCAGACATCGCATTCTTGACACAAGAGCCAAATACATAATGTTGCACGATTTCCGCCTGTTTCATAGCGAATTGCACTACATTTGGCGCAGAATAGTCAACATTATCTTTATAAAATACCACAAAAAAGTGATAGGGGTCGCCAAAAGCAAGGCTTGGTTCGAACTATCTACCGTTCCGTTCCCCAACCCTATCAAAGGCATTTTCGTACCAAGAAGGGTGGATATTTGGAAAAACGAGAATTTTCACTACAAAAGGCCTCTGTTTGCGGACAAAACAAGTAACTTGAATGGAGAAGTATTGAATGTCGTGTATTTGGACCACGTTCCGTCAGTGGTGGTAACAAAGAACAATGCTAGTAACAAAATAGGCGGCGTTGAAGTTGAAGTGAGTATTTTTTTACCGGTAGGTGTGTAACATACTCGTAGATCCAGGTCTAAGTATTAGGCACTTTAAAAACATTGTGATTTTTGTTGAAACTGTGATGTTTTTAGGGTTCCGTACCAAAATGGTAAAAAGGAACCCTTATGGTGAGACTAAGTCTGTCTGTCTGTCTGTCACACCTGGATATCTCAAGAACTACTAATGCTATCAACTTGAAATTTAGAATAGTTTTAGATGACGTTTGTCCAACTATTTTGCAAGCAAGAAAGAAATTAAAAAAAATATCTTTTTTGCAAAAGGGACTGAAAGGGGGTCTTAAAAATTTGAAGTGGGGCTATTAAGGCATGTGGGGTATCATATGAAAGAACGCTGTTTGCACATTCTCAAACATGTATTTTTTATGCAGCATAGTTTCCGACTTCTAATGAAAAATGTAAAAAAAAATACCGTTCCCCCCTTATCTCCGAAGTTTGCAGAGATAAAAATCTGAAATTATTCTATATGATAGAAGCTTATGTAAAGATTACAGGAAAAATAAAACAATGTCTCTAAATAGCACAGTTTTTCAGAAATCATCAACATCATTATATTCGTACGGAACCCTCGGTGCGCGAGTCCGACTCGCTCTTGACCGGTTTATTTTTCAAAACATCACAGTTTTTTTTTAGGTTAGTACCTATTATATTTCAGATCTTGCATACACTAGCCGAGAAAATGAACTTCAAACCGAGACCCTACCAAGCTGCTAACGCCGACACGCAGAAATGGGGCCAGAAACAGCCAAACGGCTCTTTTTCCGGACTATTAGGCGAGATGGTGAATGGAAGGGCTGATATTGCTTTAGGCAACCTGCAGTATACGCCGTACCACCTCGAACTGACGGACTTGAGTACACCTTACACATCTCAATGTTGGACCTTCATGACTCCTGAAGCTCTTACTGATAACTCTTGGAAGACTTTAATTTTACCGTTCAAGTAAGAGAATTTCATAAAACTGAACCCGAAAGCAAGTAACAGGTACTGCGCTATGAACTGTCTTCTAAGTTCCTACTTAGTTTTACTTGCCCCTACCATGAGCAGTGGTGGTTCAGTGGTAGCGGCCCCGATTTACGAGTTGTAGGTCACAGGTTTGAAATCAGGCAGACATGCACTTTGAAGAATAATTTCATCACCACTACTCTCAAAACGATGAAGGAAATCGTGAGGAAATGTTAAACAAGAGACAACCTTAAACATTTGGCTCCTAGAAAAATGAATACTTACTTGTAATTAATTTTAATACTCACTATTTTCAGATTGTACATGTGGATTGCAGTGCTCCTAGTGTTACTGATAACTGGAACCATTTTCTATGGACTGGCGAAAAATCACATGAACCTTCAGGAATACAAGAAAATTCAAAGATCTAGCAAATTGAACAGTGACAACAATGGTTAGTTTTTATTGTATTTTTTGCTGAACTATCCGACTGTATAAAAGGCAGTTGGGATAACAAAGCCACGGCTTACTTTCTCGTTAGAGTAATGAAGAGGGCCTAGGTACCTACCTATTGCATTGTGAACATCCTAAACTAAAGTTGTCATTATTTGCTTGCAGATGAGAAGCCCGGCCTGTATCTGTTTGGAGAAATAGTGAATAGCATCCTGTACACTTACGGAATGCTGCTTGTCGTGTCTTTACCCAGGTTGCCCGTGGGTTGGTCGATCCGACTCCTGACGGGCTGGTACTGGCTTTACTGCATCCTCCTCGTAGTCTCTTACAGAGCCAGCATGACCGCGATACTCGCGAACCCAGCACCAAGGGTAACCATCGACACGCTCCGAGAGCTTGTCGACAGCAAAGTAACTTGTGGCGGATGGGGAACACAAGCCAAAAAGTTTTTCGAAGAATCTCTTGACGAGTACAGCCAGAGAATAGGCGACAAATTCGAAACGATCGACGATCCTCTGCAAGCTGCTGATAAAGTAGCCCAAGGCGTGTATGCATACTATGACAACTCTGATTTCTTAAAGTATATCAGTGTCACTAGGAAGAATACTTTCAGAGATTTAAAGCAAAATAATACAACTAACACAACTGGAGTGACTGCTAGAAAAGATACACAAAGGAATTTGCACATCATGTCAGACTGTATGGTAAACATACCAATATCAATTGGATTTCATAAGAACTCGCCTCTGAAGCCATTAGCTGATATTTATATGTGGAGGGTGGTTGAAGTTGGACTTGTTGAAAAATGGCTCAATGATGCAATGTACTCCATACGGACTTTAGAAACAAATGAGGATGAAGTCAAAGCACTTATGAATCTGAAGAAACTCTACGGTGCTTTTATTGCATTAGCCGTTGGATACTCAGTTAGTGCCATTTGCCTGATAGGAGAATTAATTCACTGGCACATCATTGTTAAAAGGGACCCCAACTTTGATAAATATGCTCTTCATATGTATTACAATAATAAAAATAAAAAACACTAATATTTGGGGGCGGCGCGGCATCATCGAGGGGTCTAGAAAACCTGGAGTGATGACTTAGAATTATTTATGAGAGATTGGCCAGAGAAAGCAACACATAAGGGAGACTGGAAAGCTATGGAGGCTACCTGGTTAATTAAAAAAGTTAAAGGTTAAATAAAAAACAAAAATATTTGCATCTAAGTATGTATTTAAAAATATTTACATTCAAAAACATGATTGTCACACTTGTGGAATAAATATTTGTTCAGTCATGTTTAGTCTTTTACACTTTTATTAGTATCTTAAAAATAACATATCAACCATGATTATTGGGCTAAAATTTAAGTAAAATCAGAAAAAATATATTCATGAATAAGGTATTTATTAAAGAATGAATTTCATAATCTAAATTCCTACTATAATGTTAAGTATATAAGGTGTATCTATTCATACACGAAATCTCTTAAGGGGTCATTGTACTCATCATTATGAACAACTTTTACTCACCAAACCTGAAATCTCGAAAAAAAAATCAGCTGTTCCCTACATTTATGTTCGCTTAACTCATCAAAATGTAGGGAACAGCTGTTTTTTTTTTCGCGATTTAAAGTTTAAGTGTAGTGAAAGTTGTTCATAATGATGAGTACAATGACCCCTTAAGAGATTTTGTGTATGAATAGATACACCTTATATTATATTCTACAGCCATAATAATTACAGTTATTTTGGTTCAGGATTAAAGGCAGGCGGTTGTGAACCTTCAGGGGCATGCTCTGTGATCCAAGGATGTTGTAATACATTTGTCAATGGCAGTCTTTGTTCTGGGTTGATGACTAGCAGTTTACCCATCAAATCTTTTGCTTTATCCGATATAAAATCAGGATACTTAATTATTACATATCTTATCTTCCTGTATGTTTGGTGGGAGTCTTTAGCATCAAAAGGTGGTAAACCCACAAGTAACTCATAGCACAGCACTCCGAGGCTCCATATATCAACAGCATAGCTGTGCGGCTTCCCTTCAATCATTTCAGGAGACAAATAATCAAGTGTACCACATAATGTCATTCTCCTTGATGATGGTGAGTGTACAGACCAACCAAAATCAGCTATCTTCAGCTCCCAGTTGTGACCGATGAGCAAGTTTTCTGGTTTAATATCACGGTGAATGACCTTCTTTGTGTGGCAATATACTAAAGCTTTAGTTAAGTCTCTGATATATATCGCTACAGTTTTCTCATCAAAACGCTCACGTTCTTTCAACAATTTATACAAAGATCCTTGCTTTGCATATTCCAAAATTAAATAAATTCGTTTCTCGTCGTGAAAGTATCCGTACATACGTAATATATTCGGGTGACGCAGTCTGCATTGTATTTCTACCTCACGCCGCACCTGATGTTCAATTTCAGAATCTAAAATTTGGCTTTTAAAAAGGACTTTCAACGCGACGACGTAGTGCGACTCCTTTTCACGAGCCAAGTACACATTACCAAATTTACCTTTTCCGAGAGGACGCCCTAAGTCAAAATCTGAGAGCGACCATGACTTTTTTTTCTCCTCGCTTTTTGCTGGTCCTCTATTTTGGCTCGCAGAATGTTCTTTAGTTTCGTTAACTTTACCGCAAAGCGGTCGACTGACAGGAGCAGCTGGCACTTTGAAACTGTCCACTGGCATTTTTTGAGCGTTATTACAACCGCAACCGGACCGACCAGCAGCTGGCGGACGGTTTTCTTTACAACAACACTTAATAATGTTCATCTTCACAAATCTTTGGCTTCTCCAATAAATAAAGTTATATCTTCCAACTTTTCAGTCAATTCAATTCAAAGTTTTGAATAACGTATTTTTCGATCATCAACCAACTGTCAATGCACAGTCAATGTGTCAATCAATTAAGACACCACAGATTAAGTAGTACTTTAGACACACAGACTAGAGTTTTCCTATCTCAATGGAGTACAGACAATCACAAGTCACAACAGACAATGTAGCCACACAGACAACAAAGACTGAAACACAGACTAAGTATTGAATGTTTTCTGCGGTTAACGGCCTAACCCAATAACCTATATATCACCAGTTTCGGCCTACTGGAGATATAAAAATATATCTATCGATGGTTTTAATGTCCCAATAATCTCTTTCTTAATCTACCGGCCCACGCTATACAGGGTTACTGGTAATTCGACGTATATCCGGCAGGGGCTGATAAGGGGGCCAAAATGCAACAAATTGAACCCCCCATATGTATGGCCGAAATTCAATAGTGTTCGAGATATTAGAATTTTAAGGGTTTTTCGATATTTACCCAAAATTTGACATTTCATTCCAAATTAAAAAAAAACTACATATTTGAATGGGTACCATTAAAAATGATGTTGTAGCTGGCACTTCAATTAAGCTATGGACATAATTAAAACTACTTAATTTAACAAAATAATGAAAATAATGAGCGATATAAGAATAATATCTTACCAATATTTTAATTTTACGCTTCAAAAATGTTGTCTCGTCACAAAAATTTCTATGACATTAATCGTACAAATAACTAAAACAACTTGCTTATCCTGTAAGCTTTCCAGAAAGGTATAAAAGTCAATTTTAAAATACATAATTCGTGGCATGGCATGTGTTTGAACCGGCGGGCGCGGGGAGAGCAATTATCTGTGTTTTTAGTTTATGATCCTCGCTAAAACAACCGATTTTCCTGGCGAAATTCTTCGCGATGGGGCGGGGTGTGAGGGCGGGGTGTGCGGGCGGGGGAGTACACGGTGTCTGTTGCGCTCGCGTCGCCTTCCTTAGTAAGTTTTGACTCTCCGCCGCGCAAGCACGTGTGTTGTTATCTTGCTACCAATCTCTCATCCCGTTAATTTGTTATCGATCATTATTGTTAATTCTTGTTTCTCTTGTTATTCTTTTTGTTATCATTGTTATTTCGGATAACATGGCTTCGTATCCTAATAACGAATACGCAGACATAATGTTTTGTTATGGTTTTGCCGATGGAAACGCGGCTGCGGCTCGGCGAGAATACCAACGCCGCTTTCCCGATCGTCGACTTCCCCACGTTACTGTTTTCGGGAGCACCTATCGACGATTGTCTGAAACTGGCAGTGTTCAAAGAGCACAACTCAACGCTGGCAGACCTCGACGGTACACGGCTGACGAAGAGGACACCATTCTTCAGTGTTTTATTGATGACCCAAACATCTCAACGAACATTGTTGCAAGACAGCTCGGTATGTCCCAGTGGAAAGTGTGGTCAGTAGTACATCTATCAGGTAGACACCCGTACCATTATCAACCTGTTCAAACATTGCACGAGGGAGATCCTGCCAGGCGACTCGAATTTTCTCGGTTTATGTTAAACGCTGACGCTGACCAGGAACATTTCCTAAGAAATATTTTGTGGACTGACGAGTCAAAGTTTGACCGGGATGGAATAACGAATTACCATAACTTACATTTTTGGGCACCTAAAGCAGGCAGGAATCCAAAAAAACTAAAAGAAACTGCGTCGCAAATGAGATTTTCCCTGAACGTATGTATGGATGGGTGTCGTTGATAATTATTTGGTGGGCCCTGATTTCTTGCCCCAAAATTTGAACGGCGAAAATTACGAGGAGATTTTGAGAAACAACCTAGACGATTTGTTGGCGGATGTTCCCGAAGAAATAAAAAACAACCTCATGTTTCAACATGATGGTTGCCCAGCACATTACCGGATTACTGTCCGACAGTGGCTAGACGAGAGATATCCAAACCGATGGATTGGGAGGGGAGGGCCAATTCCGTGGCCAGCACGAAGCCCTGATATCACACCACTTGATTTTTACGTTTGGGGTATGAAGGCATTAGTTTATGTGACCCCAATAAATTCAGTCGAAGAACTTCGACAGCGAATAATAAACGCGGCGCAACAGATGAGAACAACGCTCACATCAAGAGTGACGAAAACCGAAGTTAGGAAGAGAATTCGAACCTGCATTCGTAATCGAGGGGCTCATTTTCAACAAGATGTGTAAAATTTGTAATAAAATTTGATGTACATTTTTTTATGCATTTTATTTCATACAAATACAAATGACCCTTTCTCTCCCCGCGCCGATTCAAACACATGCCTTGGCACGAATTATGTATTTTAAAATTGACTTTTATAGCTTTCTGAAAAGCTTACAGAATAAGCAAGTTGTTTTAGTTATTTGTACGATTAATGTCATAGAAATTTTTGTGACGAGACAACATTTTTGAAGCGTAAAATGAAAATATTGGTAAGATATTATTCTTATATCGCTCATTATTTTCATTATTTTGTTAAATTAAGTAGTTTTAATTATGTCCATAGCTTAATTGAAGTGCCAGCTACAACATCATTTTTAATGGTACCCATTCAAATATGTAGTTTTTTTTTTTATTTGGAATGAAATGTCAAATTTTGAGTAAATATCGAAAAACCCTTAAAATTCTAATATCTCGAAAACTATTGAATTTCGGCCATATATATGGGGGTTTCAATTTGTTGCATTTTGGCCCCCTTATCAGCCCCTGACGGATATACGTCGAATTACCAGTAACCCTGTATACTGATGGGAGGGTGTATCGCCTACAACAGATTATCTATTTGTATGAAAATGCCAAAGTATGCGTCCCAATATACGATTTGTTTGACAGGACAGTACTACAGATGGCAGATTTGGCTATTCCCCGAATTGCAGGGAAAAACGTAAAGTAGCCAAGCTAAAATGAACTCTTTAGTACTTGCAATAATGATCATAGATGTTTTTTTTTATAATAAAGTAATAAAAAAAAAAATCAATTCAAATATCTCGAAAACGGTGCGCCCTAGGCGAAAAAAGTAGAGAAACCTACTTATTGTTTTCGTTAGATAGGTAGCATTTATCAATGATTGTGAGACGCCATCCTAGCATAGATATAATTATACTGTCTATCATCAATAGCGATCTGTCTTTAACTGAAAATAAGTTATTGGGTTCGGCCGTAAATAGTACTTGAAGACTTGACTGGATCACTGTTCAATTTTTAATTTTTGATACCCATTTCTTATCTAAGCCATGTATGTCCTTTAGCCATATATTTTTTTAGTTTTCACTTTGCAGTAGCAGTATTCTAAAAAATTATTCAATCAATCTTGATTTTTGATAGGTAGGTGAAGAATGGAGCGAACTAGTGAATGCATGGAAAATAGATAGTAATCTTGGTAATAGGTATACAGGGGTATGCCCTGCTTCAAACTTAAAAGATCGCTAGTAATTACTAGATTTACTAGTAAAGCCAATGTCATAGGTGACTTAGAAAAGAGCATGAGAGAAAAAAAAGTTGAAATGGGTATGGATAGTGTTATTCCGATCGAAAGGAAAATTACATCTTTGAAAACAAAATTCAATAGGGCAAATTAAAAACCATATCGGGAGCTGGACTAGCCGAGGTGGCTCAGTCTAGCTGGTAGGTATGCTTTAAATAATAAATCATCCTCATCGCTTGAATTAACGTTATTACCCATTATCAAACTATTTGTCCACATCAATAAGATTGATAAGATTACATAAATCAGCAAAATGTCAAAAAAATCTTACAACATGTTGCTAGATTCTTGCACTTTAGGGTAAAGAATAAAGATACATTTTGTCGTAAAAACATGTCAAGATGGATGAGAAACGTCAAACACGTTTCGCGTCAAAAAGCTATAGCTACTGTGACAATGCGAACGCGAGTACATTGACAGAAAACAGAGATTTCAACATGTTTTTTTGTGAATGTTTCGCCAGTGCGAACCTCCGTTATGAGCATGAGTATATGTGTTCTGTGGTGCGAACGCACACAAAACAATAGGTCTTGGTATCTTGTTGGTACGGGTTTAGAAACAACAAAAAATTTAGGGCATATTTACAGGCTGTGTTTACAGGTCTACACACGGCTACACACATCAGTATAAGCTGACCTCTCATAGAACAGAAATAGTATAAAATGCGAGATCAGTTTTTATATACTGGAAAAGTATAGCTTGATGTGTAGCCGTGTGTACCACATCCACACAGGCAGGAATCTGGAGTAGTAACTCATACATAATTTTAGGAAAGCTCCAGATGATAAATACTCAAAGGCTCTGATTCTCCAGCCCAGCTGACAGCCTTCATGGCCATGGCACAAAAAGATGTCATTGTCAAAATGTCAATCAATGTTATGTGAAGTTATGTCAGTGTCGTCATCGTCCGTCAGCATCAGCACTGCTGTCGTAAATTTTTGTCGTCGAGAAAAACTGCAAAATGCTGCAAGGACAAATTCCCGAAAATTGAAAAATCTGATTGATATTTTAACTTTTTGTCACAGTTAGTAATTTAATTGATTCATTTTAAGCAAGTTTTCGTTTTAGTTTCTTTTGAATTTAGGTCTTGAGGTCATCAGCTGCAACAAGCAAGTGTGTGCACTACTTGAATTATTCGTTAAATATAAATGTGAATTTATTTATTATTAACGCCGTAGCAGAGTACATAGATCCGGGTAATCTATGCGAACGTGTTAGATATCTCAACCAATCTTTTTATAGGTTATGTTTAGTTTTAGAGAAATTAATACTTGCACTAAATAATTCCATTGTAAATTTCCTAGCCTTGCATGTTAATGTCTCAAAATGTGTTTATACTAATAATTGTAAGCTACAAGCTACTGATCATTCTGATGAGGTATTTTGCAACTACAACTTGTCTTAATTTTTGTCTATAACTTTCTCTTTACTAAATCAATTTGCTTACAAACCGTTTTGTGGGTAACAGTTGTATTATCTGCATTCATGTCTCTCCACCTCCTATTTGTATAGAATAGGTCCCAGAAACTCTTATGATGTAGACATTCCTAAAGAAATCAATCAAGTGGTGTGGATACTCACAGATAAAATGAAACATTTCTTTTACAGACAATGTCTGATGATGCTGAGTTGCAGACTGAGGAGACGGAGGTGCTGACATCAATTTATGAAGGAGATGATAATTTCAAACAAGTTGATGCTAAAACTTATCAATACAAGGTAAGCTTTCCTACATAATCATCTGAATAGTAATTCTAAACCTTAGATTAAGCAATCTAAGGTTTAGAATTTTCATCATTTCATTACCCCTTACTTTAGTATTACGTCGACAAGTTGATTTTTGAGTGACATTCAGTTTGTGATTCCAAAACTTGATATTGATGTTCTGCATTTAAGTTTGAACACATTCTGTATTAAATTATCTGCCCAATAAGTTTACTCAAATTTATAAGGAGTGGCAATACAGGCCAGAAGCATTATAAGCTATTAGGAAACTATCTTCTTTATATCAACTGCTCACCAGCTAATACAGTACTCTTTTTTAAAATTTAATTTATAATTTGCAAGCCAACGATTTTTTTTTTACTTTTCAGTACATAGAAGGAGAGAAGTCATTTATCCTGGAGATATCATGGGGCCCTACATACCCAACAGACAAGCCAAGCTTTAATTTGGATATATTTTACAATCAATCTCTGTAAGTACTAAAGCAATAAGATATTATACCTAAATGTGAGTGTGTATGTATGCCATTCATTAACACAGCAACAAAGCAAGGGTGAACCCTAAATGATCACAATACAAATACAGTTGATATTTGTGATTATTTAGTTAAGCTGGTTAGTGAAATATGTTACTTTTTATCCCAAAAATGATAGGTTCTTGTGGGTTGAAAAGAAATCTTTTTTTATGTAACCAACACCAGAGTGTTGCCAGAGGCGACCTATGGCTTGTTTAGAAGGCTCAAAGTCACCCAAAAGGCAATGGAGAGGGCTATGCTTGGAGTTTCCCTGTGTGATTGAATCAGAAATTTAGAGATCCGCAGGAGAACCAAGGTAACCACCTTAGCCTGAAGAATTGCCAAACTTAAGCGGCAGTGGGCAGGACACATCACTCTCAGAACATATGGCTGATGACGCTAATAGGTTCTGGAGTGGCAATTGCGTACTTGAAGGCATGGCATGGCATTGCAAGACCTCCCACAAGGTGGACCAATGACCTTCTGAAGCCCGCAGGAATCTGCTGCATACGAGAAGCACTGGACCGGTCGATGTGGCGACGCTTGGGGGAGGCCTTTGTCCACCAGCAGTAGACGTCTTTCTGAATTGATGATGATGAATACCATTTTGTTTACAGAGTACGTCCCGTAAAAGAAAAAATATTGAGTATATTGAATGCTGAAGCAGAGCAATGGGCTGGGTGTGCAATGACATACACACTATTTGAGTGTTTGAAGGAGAAAGTAACAGAACTACTGTCGGAACAGACTGAAGAGGCAGTGGTGACTAGAGTGGAGAAGATAGTTATAGATGATCAGGTGAGCTAATGAGATGACACACTAGAACTACTGTGTAAGGTGGCATTTCCACCAGACATGTGCTAAGCTGCATAGCCATGGATGTGTATGATATCAAATAATAGGGTCACTTGATTTTCACAGCATAGCTTGGATAAACTCTGTTGGAAAAGGGTTCAACTAAGCTACGTTTTTTGTATATTCGCAAAGCAGATGTTCATAGCACATCTTACTCGCTCCGCTACACCAATTACCTCTGGTGGAACTAGACTCCGAGTAAGCTTAGCTTCACTGCTTAGCTACCTTGTGGTGGACAGGCCTGCAGCCTTTTTCATAGGAGGCGAGAATGCAAGACTCGTCGGCACTCATCATGTCAACCATTTTTATAAGCATAGTGCGATAGTTCAGCTTTATTATACTTAGTATAGATAGATGATACACAGGGCTGGGCAAAATACATGCTTTGCTTTAATTGAAATACAAATTACAAAATACAGTATCGCAATTAATTAAAATACAAAGGTATTTGAAATATAAAATACAAAATACAGTATTTTAGCTATTTTTAATTGAAATACAAAATACAAATTACATATTATAAAATAAGTAATCTAGACCAGCATGGGCTGAAAAGTAGAGGAAAACAAGATTAATTAATCAGTAAAACTAGAGTTTCCTTTCATGAACACTAGATTTTTAAATGTACTGTCAGACAGCCTCTTGTTGGAGAGTGAATAAAACCTGCTAACGAAAACAATCTTTCTACAGGTCCTGATAAGCACAAACTTGTAATTGTTAATAATACAATTTGTATTCTACACAGAAAAAAAAAAGAAAAAAAAAAGAAAAGAACAAAAGCTTTATTTATTCCATGAAAAAACTAAAAACAAACCGTTATGACATCTTAGTTTGACATTGACAATTCGACGTACATTTTTTTGCGTTTTGTTGGCCAATTTTGACGTACAGTACTGTCACAGCGTACAGTGTACGTATCAGGTGCAGTGTTGCCAACTCTAATAACTGCTTTACCATCATTGCACTCTCGCCTCGCACTCACACTCACGATCGCTAAATGAAGGTTAAAATGTATTTTGAAGCCTCAAGTATTTGAAATACTAATTACAAAATACTTCGTCGTCAGGTATTTCAAATACGAATTACAAATTACATTTTAAGGAAGTAATTGAAATACAAATACCAAATACGTATTTGTATTTCAATTACTTATTTTACTTACAAGTAATTCAAATACTGCCCAACCCTGATGATACATTATTTAACAAATTCCAGAATGAAACCAAGAAACCTGTTGAAAAGAAGGAACAGTTAACGAAAGCGCAGAAGAGGAGAGCGTGGGACAAGGCGGAGATTGGGCGAGCGGGCGAGAAGCCGCGCGGGTATGACTGGATGGACATCGTCAAACACTTATCGCAAGCACCCCATCATCAGCCCGCCTCATGACCCTCATAGAACTAATTTATATAGATCTGCCGCGACGGCGTCATGTGGACGGTCAATAAATATCGCGATACCAACCCTCTACTACAAGGTGTCATTGAAATAACCCTCAAATCCCAAAAAAAAAACAGCGGGCTATTTGCGTAACAGACTTCAGTGGCAAAGCCTGTCATTTTGACAGTTCAACAACATTCATTGCGTTTTTACGTTGTTGAGCAGACGAATTTTTCAAACATACGAAGCAATGTGTTAGCAATTTCCTTCTAAATCCTTTCGATTGTGTTTGAAAGTGTGTTTCGTAATTGTGGTGCAGACAATGACGTATTATAAATAGACGCGTCATACACGAACATTAGTGCACTCAAAAACGCGTAAGCCATGATTGTAGCTACATACTTGCATACAATCATACAGCGCGTGAAGAAAAGGAAATACTTATACCGATATCTGTTGTTAGAAAGAGATGAACATACATATTTAGTTACGTCACTAGGTGCTGCATGTTCATTGGCGCGTACGTAATAATTATTATTATTGTTGTAAATGTCAGGCAATTGCCTGGCATTTGCTTTGCCATTATTGAGCGCAGGTAACGCATCTAAAGGTTACATCATTGCGTGCAGATGATTTATTTTCGCGTTTTCAAGTTTGGTCCCAACGTAAAAGTTGTTCGAAAGTTCGCGGCGAATGCGTCTGATAGCCCGCGAAATTCAAATTTTCTTACGTTTATTTCCCCTCATGAGCAAGTCACCAGATTCTCAACTAACCAGATTCGCAACTCTGCAGATAATGTACAGTCGATAGCACATCATGTTTTAAGGAACTGTCATATTTCTCTTTATGATTTTAAATAAACCTTAAAATGTTGACAGGTATGTTAAAAATTTAATAATTTTGCACCCAGGTGAATTTGGCGCGTACAGTTTACTTTTAGTATACTTATTACATGGTGAATAATATTTACGAAAAGTTTTGTTGTGTGAATTTAGTAAGTAACCTACATCAAGAATTCCGTATTATTTTGGTTTGGTTTCGATTTACATTTGTTTTTTTTTTGTGAATAAAGTACTTGTTCTGTTATTTTTTGTGATTTTGTGTTTCATTGTACATTTGGTGAGTTGCGATTCTGGTGAGTTACGAATCTGGGTAGTTAAGAATCTGGTGACTTGCTCATAAGCCTTTATTTCAACATACAATCTGTTACTGACCTGCAAATTGCAATAAATTTAAGAAAATTTGAATTTCGCGGGCTACCTTAGCGCATCCTCTTTAATATTATGAGTTCTATGACTGCTTTACGCGTTTTGAGTTATTTAAATTACATCTTGTATGAAAGTACTTACACGGGCAACTAATTGCACTATTGTCCATTGTGGTGAATTATGACGTCACGGCAACACCGAGCTACCATGCAAAGGTACTACTACCACACATTAAAGCGATATTTTAATTATTTATTTTATTCTGTTCGGGAACTTATAGCTATCACGGTGTAATTATGAACTTCGTTAGTTTTTATTATTTCGGTATTATTTCCGTTTAATTATAAACTGTCGAAAAATTGTGAACTGCAACAAACCATTTACAATATAGCGCATTATTTTTCGATAATTTATAACATATCCATGGGAAACCGACAGATTGTGAACTGGCCCTGCAGTCTCGACATTGATAGCGATCGTTTTACGACCGAATTGGATCGCAAAGTCCTAATGGGATCTCTAGATGGTAAAAATTGCTTGATAATGGAGGCCATACATGTTAGGGTTTGCATGATGGTTTTAGCCTTGCATGCCTAACCTACAGGCAAACCCTAGCGTGTATGTGATAAAACTGTACGGATAATGGCGCATGTAAACGCTCCACTTTGTTACACTACCTCGGCAACTGTTGCCGGCAATAGGTAATTACTGGAAAAGTTGCCCGTGTATTAACCTCTCTTTGATATCGGTCAGACTATCAATAACTAGCACGATATTTTCTGATCCTGTCAATAATATATTGATGTTTAAAAAGCTATGTTTATTGATAATTGATTGGATTGATATTGGGATTGGTATCGCGATATTTGATGACTGTCAGGACGTAAGGGCCGGCGCACATTTGGCAAGGCGTAGCGCATCGCGGCTGTCACGGCCAAACAAATGTCAATGTTGCGTCTCATAAAATAAAGTCAAAAATAAATAACCTGACACACGCACCTCAGACCGCTTTTTTGCGCTCTCGCAACGACTAACAGCAGTATATCTATTTTAACTTTATTTTAATAAGTGCAAGGTTGATATTTATTTGCCGGTGAAACCCGCGCTTTGCCAGGTCTGCGACGGCCCCGGTTGGATGCACTCATTGTTCACAGCCTTTCCCCGCAGCATTTTTCTGTGAACGGTGCTCGATTTGATTAAAGTTATATTCACACACTTAACATAGGCCGTGGCCGGGACGTGAACGGACTGTGCTCAGTAAGGGGCTCGAAAAAAAAAAACGGTGTGTAGGTACATTTTATATGAACTCGTTCGTACATTTCCGTGTCCGAGACGGTGACGGAACTTCAGTGCCTGCTCTATATGTGCCACGGCCCTAGCTGTCACGTCCCGGGCTCGGCCTTGATATGTAATAAACCTATTAAGGGGCTGTAACTTATACTAAACATACATTTTCCAAAATGGATTTATCATGATATATTTTGAGAAAGTGGAACGATCCTTAAACTGTTATTCGTTATGAACAGCGAGTGTCATTATGAAGTTATTTTTTGTTGCATTTTATCGAGTTAGCTAAAATATTTTTTTAATGTGATTAAAGAAATAGAGGAATTTATAACAAGAATTATTAGCATAGCCGCCGACTAATCCTTGTTATACAGGGTGGCAGGGACATCGGCGATTCTTAGATGATTCTGTGTTGAAATTTTTCGCTGGTTATAAAAAAAGAATTGCGTTCTATACATTTTGCCCGCGTAGGCAATTGCATTTTTGTAAGAAACAACAGCAGGCTTAGCATTGACGCGTTCTATTTCTACTCTACTGTAGAATAGAAATCGTTTGTCTACTCTTCTCGGTAGAAAACTCAACTACACGGAAACGTCATTGTCTAATCTTCCGTCGACAAAACGCTTCTTGTGCTAAGCCTGCAGATTATTTTTTTAATAATCGGCTAAAATGTTATTACGAATCATGTACTGAATCCATGGTAACAGGTTGCCACCCTGTATAGTTATTGTGTTGAAAACTTGGTCGAATGCAAATGCAAGCACACCTCACAGCTAAACTCAACAGTGTTTTATTATTATTATTTCTTATAAATTGTAATATATATTTACATGATTATACAAATATCTTAAATTGAAATGTTTTATTATTTAGTTGAAAAAATCTGTATCTCTCTATGGTTCTATGGTCTGATAGGTTGGTAGTATTTTTAATGGGGTATTCTCATTTACTGCGCACAAGTGAATACGTCGATTTAAATGTGTTACATGACATTTTTAAATGTAACAAAAACTCAAAATAAAACATACGAAGGATAGTTTCTTTGATTTAAATAAAATATATTTGTGAAATCTTGTGAATAATTTCATTAATTTAAAAAAAACTTTCATTCTAATAATTTCGTTGAAAAGGATCATGTGGATCATGACTTGAAGCATCCCTCTGGCCTTTTTATTGTACAACTAGTATCTTGGCAGAAGCAGTCATGTCTCGGCGGATCTGGAAATAAAAGTGTTAAGCCGAGCGCATATTACAACCGCAACGGGTCGCACCGCAGCGCATTTCCATACAAAAAAGTGCGACACGGTCCGCCTCAATCTGCGCTAGCCTTTACCGAGCACATTTCTGCAGGCCAATATATTTAACATAAAAAATGTCAAACTCAAAAAACTCAAACTCAAAGCATTTATTTCAATTAACCATTGACAGGCACTTTTGAATTTCAAGAAGTCGGTCAGTTATAAATATGAAGCTAGTTGCCCATTCCAAATAGTAGGTTCCTATGGAGAAGAACGGGCAAGAAACTCCACAGACACTCTTTTAAATTAAAATATTGGTTCCATCATTCATATTGAAGTTAAACATGTGAGAACGATACAATACGTCAGAAGCGTCCGTGATAAAAAGATAACAATTCAAAACTAAAATAATTAAAAATAAGCCGTGGCAGCTAAGAGATGACCAGTCCCAACTGACAGCGCCCGTTCACGAACATGACACATGGATCAGCACCATTCAGCTCAACCATTTTGAAGGGAGCTAAATGATCCAACACACACGCCACCATCAGCGAGACATCTGAGTGAGCATGACATACTCTCAGCCGCCAGGGCACATTCAAGTCAATGAAAGACATAATTACCCGGTAAATGGTAGCTCTATTGTACTTGTACATAGTACTCACACCTGTGTTATGCAATTATACAATACAAAGGAGATTCGAGTTTATACAATGAAAAGATAGTCTTCCAATCTTCATCAGCTCCAACAGTATTTTCAAATGTTAATAAATTAGTTGTGGTTGTGGAGCTGGACAAGCATTGAGCCAAGCATTTCTATCAGCGATGTAATCCTCCAACCTATAATATGCCTGCTTGCATAGTGTGCGTTTTATACAAGATTTGAATTTCGTCTCATTCAGTTGAAGTATGTCATGTCATGTGAAGGGTGTCATGGTGCCTAGCGATTTTGAACCATGTGCAGTGCCACTATTAGGTACTATCAGGTTGACCCGACCTGCGCTAAACCACAAAGTACTACGAAGACGGTATGATACTTTTTTTTTTTTTTTTTTCCTTCTGGCTTCGCACGGTTTGTGCATTTAGCCAATGTCAAGTTTTAGTTCTTGTGTGTGTTCTTGTGTATTGATGAAATGAATTATAAATGCATGATGATGATATCCCCGCCCACTCCCCTTGAGTTTCAGTAAAGATGTGGCACTTGACTGAGTCCTCACGCGGACTTCTTGAGAGAACTTGAAGCGAAGTTGCACTGTTTTGTTTCATTTGCCTACACTAATGCACGTTCACAAACACTTAATGGTTAATAATCCACCATTATTACACATTCATATTCGGCTAAACACTAATTTTGGAAAATTAAACAAACTGCTGAACATGACGCTTCACTTTCCCGCCAAGAAGTCCCGGTTTGATACTGTTTATTATATTCCGTGGTAAGGCTGCGGTTCCACTGAGGCGGAGTGGAGCGGTGCGGAGCGGGGCTGAGCTGTGAAAAGAGGTAGGTGTTTCCACTGAAGCGGAGCGGGGTGGAGCGGAGCGTTGTGGATTTCAAGCCATGTGATTGGTGAATCGCGGCTCAGGTCGTCTCCGCTCTGCTCCTCTCCGCCTCAGTGGAACCGCAGTCTAAGCCGTAGTTCGATGTCATAGGGAACAAAAACTTGTTTCATAATTTATTTTTGTTTGATAATAAGGATCTCATCTCCTTAGAAAGCTAATGCCGTTCTTCTTTATTTGGCGTGAAAATAATCTTAGAATCCAAAAAAAATTAGGCGACTATTAAGCATTCTTTGAAAATGAGGAGAAATCCGAGTTTCGAGTGTGTAATTAAATAGTATTTTTTACGTGGCAAATAAGCACACCGAAGACAAATAGAAAAAATATTACGGGGATTCTGCGCCTTCTCATGGAATGATCATAGGTAAGTGGTTCACTGAATTTGCTTGGTATTCCGAAATTTACCGAAAAGAACTGTTTCTTTTTTCCGAAGTCTTGGACTTCTCAAACCGCCTTCGTAATATACTGTAATATAATGAGTTGCAGATCTGAGATGCGAAAAAACCTTCGACAGCATGATTTTTTATTATCCTAGCAAAAGGTGGGTGGTGCGAGATCTCAAAGTGGCGCCCCTCTAAATACAAAAGTTTTGTATTTAGAGGGTGAGGCCAGACTGCAAACGCGGGCGCGAGGCGGGCACGGCGCGATTTTCTCACACATAAGAACTTCATTTGAGCGTCCATAGTGGGCACGCGGGCGCGGGGAGCACGCGGGCAAAAAATCGAAACTAACACTGGTGTCTTCTTTTTCAATACAATTTCAGGAAACAATTTCACAAGTCTTTACCATCATTCAAGCGCCGAAAGCGCTCCACAGCACTAAAACCAGTCAAACAAACCCAAACTCGAGCGAGTTACTTGTAGCCACTGAAGAGTTCCACTATCCGCCTCCTGCCTCCATCTTCAGTCCCTCAACACCAAGAGCAATACTTGGACTCGTCAAAACGAATTATATGAGCCCAAGCTCGAGGGGTTTACTAGAAGCCACTGAAGAGTTCCACTATCCATTCCTGGTTTCATCGTCAGATCAGCTCCAAGATACCAAATTATAGTATTGTCATCCGAACTACTTACATAGGTATACCTATTTAGATACAAAAGTTTAATTTCGATACGACAATATTAGGAGTACCTAGGTTAAAATTGACTTCCAAGAATCGACCCTGAGTTGCAGTAGTTCCATGTGGAACTAGCTACATGGAACTCCGGGGAATAAAGGCCTAATAGTTCCATATACGGAACTAGTGAGTTGCAGTAGTTCCATGTGGAACTAGTTACATGGAACTACTGGGAATAAAGGGATTTGATTACATTGTGAGAGTGAGAGTTTACAAGTGAAACTAATAAAAAACATAAATACCTTCAGTCAAGTCATCGTTGTAGTAAATCAAAATGGCGGGTATGTGAATGTTTTCAGGCAGCGCTACGGCGCTAAATCTATCCCGTTCGTCGGGTATACCGTTTTCTTCCAGAGTCTTGTTGAGGCAAAGGCCTTTGCCCATGTAACGCCATGTGTAGGACATTAGATGACTGTTGTGCGGTAGATATCTCATCATAACCTCGTAAATGGTTTCTTCAGAACATACTTCTAAAGTCACTGTGGAACCTAATAGAAAATTCTAAGGGTCAAGTTCATGTACCTATTCTTATAGATAAGATCACCTTATACTCTTGATAATGTAGTTTAGGTGCTACTGTAAAGCTGACGAAGACATAATGCTAGACTGTAGTCTTCTACATTGTTCTACATTATAATATGGCGTAATTATTTATGTATCGCTGTCTTGTTACACACTCAACATTGCACGATCTATGGAACGTAAAGGAAATTAATTTACATCGACTCCAACATGTCATTCTGGGGGTTGCCAGTGTTGCCACGCTTGGCAGGCGAGTTGGCGATCGCAGTGTGGTGTTAAAAATGCGTAAAGAACGTTGCTGCCCATTGTCTAGTAAGTCCCTTGGTCGCCTTTTACGACACCCACGAGAAGAAATAGGGTAGATAGTGCTATTCTTTAACGGCCGAACCCAATAACTTATTTTCAGTTAAAGACAGATCGCTATTGATGATAGACAGTATAATAATTATATCTATCTATCTAACGAAAACAATAAGTAGGTTTCTCTACTTCGCCCTCCCGTGCGTTCCATTACAACCAACATCACTTTAAAAAACAACATGTGTAATTAGGGTTATATTAAAACTTCTTTGTTTCTAACTTCTAAATAAGTTACTGGATTATGATATAATTCTGTAGAGCCATATTTGTTATGGCCGCGAATCAAAATACAACCTGTTACTGACCTGCAAATTGCAAAAAACGTAATAAAATTTGAATTTCGCGGGCTACCTTAGCGCATTCATGTTATTTTTTTTTTTACTTAAATTTATGTTGGAATGGTGCTTGCACGGGGGGTGTTAGTAAGGGGGGGTTACATTTCTGTTATTTTTTGTCTAGGGCGCACCGTTTTCGAGATATTTGAATTTAATTTTATTTTATTACTTTAAATAAAAAAAGCATCTATGATCATTATTGCAAGTAATAAAGAGTTCATTTTAGCTTGGCTACTTTACGTTTATCCCTACAATTCGGGGAATAGCCAAATTTGCCATCTGTAGTATTGTCCTGTCAAACAAATCGTATATTGGGACGCATACTTTGGCATTTTCATACTTATAAATATCTGTTGTAGGCGATACACCCTCCCATCAGTAGATAACGTGGGCCGGTAGATTAAGAGATTATTGGGACGTTAAAACCCTCGAGAGATATATTTTGATATCTCCAGTAGGCCGAAACTGGTGATATATATGTTATTGGGTTCGGCCGTTAGTCGCACAACACGGTAGAATATGTCAAATGCCCACACCCTCTCTCATGAAGATCGGAGACGCTACACTCGACTTTCTGTTGAGTATGTTTACCTAGGACAAACTGTCCAGATAGGTAGGTCCAATTTCGAGAAAGAGGTCAATCGTCGAATCTGACTCGGCTGGGCAGCGTTCGGGAAGCTACCCAATATCTTCTCGTCCCATATACACCAGGGTCTCAAGACGAAAGTCCCAGTGCGTCTGGTCAGTGATGACCTAGCTATGGCACTGAAACGTGGTCGCTCACAATGAGCCTTATTAGAAGTCACGCAAAGGATCAGTTACCCTACGTGATCGAATCAGAAATGAAGATATCCGCAGAAGAACCAAGGGAACCGCAAAAGCTCGATGAATTGTCAAACTTATGTGGCAGTGGGCACATTGCTCGCAGAACAGATGGTCAATGGGGCCGAAAGGTTTTAGAGTGGCGACCGCGTACCGGAAGACGTAGCGTTGGCAGGCCACGTGGACCGACGACCTTGTGAAGGCCGCAGGAATCCGATGGATGCACGAAGCACAGAACAGGACGAAGTGGCGGTGCTTGAGGGAGGCCTATTTCCAGCAGCGGAGGTTTTTCGGCTGAAATGATGACTCAACATCACTTCGTTTTCGACTCATAACAAATGTTGCACAGTACCTATAGCGGTAAAACTGTACAAGGATCTTTTGACGCGTGACTAAAATTGGACCTACCGTCACCATTTTGTTTACCTAATACATTTCCAAATCAATATCACAATTAACTGTTTACCATCAGCGTCCCCAAGCACCGACACTCAGTCAAGTTCCTTGTAGCGCTGTAGGTACCCATAAATCCATAGCGTTCGGATGCAAGCTACGGCAATGTACGTGTGGACTGTGGCGAGCCAGCGGCATTATGTCGCCGAGTAACGCGCGTTCTTGCCTTGTGGCATAGCAATTAGAATTCCTGAATTCAGTGTAGTATAAACTGTCTACTTGCCTGTCAAAGTATTAGTGATCCTGATAGGCCTGGTTTTAGCTGAAGCTTTGCCCACCACATATTTATCGCCACTCCACCACGGTTCATCTAGTTTGCGCCACCTAGTAGAAGGGACTATGGGGCGCCGGAAGGCATGGCCATGGGTCCGGTACGTGACCTGTGTACCGGTCACAGCATGGATCTGCCGCACCCATTCCCCATCTTTAAACCAATAGCTCAAGTCTTTGCCAGCGTTCGCAACCACAGTCATGGCTAGCTGGAAATTAAAGCTAATTTTTATTTATACCTAGGTACTTACTTCAATTCAGAATCTTTGATAGATAATAATTAAGTTTTGGAACAAAAAAAAACTCCCTTCACCATAAGCTGTGCTTTATTAAAAGCCAACATTAATATTACTAACCCTTTTGGCGTCGCAATAGAAATAGCCTTGTTTGAAACAATGGCAATACTCCACGCAGTTATTACAGAACCAGCTCTTATTGACACATGAACAGGTTTTGACGCACGCACAGATTCGGAACTGATCTTGGAGCCAGCTCGTTACGTCGTAGACCAATCCGTTAACCGACACCCAACAGTCTGAAGGTTGGTTGTGAATAGCCACCTCTGCTGGGGTGTACCATTGCTGTTTCGTATAAGCCATTTTTATATGAATAAATTTTT
Organism: Tiliacea aurago; assembly: GCA_948098905.1. Lineage (NCBI taxonomy): Eukaryota > Metazoa > Arthropoda > Insecta > Lepidoptera > Noctuidae > Tiliacea > Tiliacea aurago. The sequence goes on from OX402585.1 coordinate 25,851,557, forward strand.
TGTTTACAAATAGATTATTGAGTACTAACATAACATGTAATTTTTTTTTTCCTTTACGAGACATTAAGTCGTTTTCTTTGTTGAGTTTTGTTTTTAATTTGAATTGAAACCTTTTTGATAGAGAGCACAGAGTACATTCGTTTAGGTTATGGAGAAAAAGTGTGTCCCTTTATGGCAATCAGTCTCAATCCGATGTGTGGAAGTTATAATTAGCTAAAATCTAAACCAATGTAGGTATTTCTAGTAACATTTTGCTGAAAAACTGACCAATGATAAAAAAAACGAGTACTTATATAAATATGCCTAATTATATTAAATAGGTACTAGCTGACCCTTTGAAGCTGACCCGAAGGACTTTTTCCAGTCATTTCAATAGTCTTGAGATCATACAGCCTCCACCACACCCACACCAACAACCATCACCTTCAAATTTCCCATGGTGTGAGGTACCGTTGGATAGGCCGTTCAAAAATATTGCCTTATATAACCATTTTTTGATTCAGGGATCATCCGTTTGCGTAATACTCGTAATAAGCTTTAAACTGCACATTTTGTTAAATTCAAGTGTCGTGCCAGCTAAATGGTTATTTTTGAATATTTGAAAAAAAACATGGAGTTCTATTGGTATATGTATAACGAAATTGATAGGGTAACTACTATATATGAGTAACACACTAAAGATAATGACGTAAAACTCCAATGGGTTCCTCAAATATCAGAATGAGTTACAAGCAGTCCTAGAGACAGAAAATATAGACGTGTGTTTGATTTCCGAAACGCACTTTACTAACTTATCTTTCATCAAATTTATAGAATACAAGGTATACAACTCACTCCACCCTGAAAACTCCGCTTGCGGAGCAATGGGTCCTCAAGCGGAGTTGTCAGGGGCTAAATTGTCTGATTGATTGATTGTTGCTTGAATCAGACATTCAAGCTGTGGTGGCAGTATCTGTAAAAACTAAATTTTGTCACGTTTCCATAGCAGCCGTATATACCTACTTTTCTCCAAGGCACATGATAAGAAAAGAGCGATATTTACAATTATTTGAACTTCCAGGCCAGGGATTCATCCTAGGCGATGATTTCAATGCATAAGCACTGGGGATCAAGACTTACTACAACAATGGGAAGGCAGCTTTTAAATGCAGTTAAAGATACACAATGTCAAGTTATGAGCACAGGCAAACCAACATACTGACCACCAGAAAATACCAGATCTTATAGACTTTTTCATATGTTTAAATAAATCCACCAATTACATTAATTTGGAGGAAGGTTTTCACATTCTACACACCCTATTATCCTAAGACTTAGTCAACAATTCTACTAAGAGAAAGCCATGTAACCCTCGTTAATAAGTCTACAGATTGGGACAGTTTTGCCCTTGATCTAGATATAATATTATCGATCTAAACTCCGTTACAGAATCAGAATCAGCTGGACTCAGAAGTAAACAAATATGTTGTAAATATCCAACAAAGTGCGTGGACAAACATGCCACAGTAAAAACGTTAAAATAAGGGAGACATCTATCCTAAGGAAATTGTGAATTCACTATCTGAGAAAAGAACGCAAAGAAAGCGGTGGCAACAAACTAGATGCCCGCGGGATAAAACATTTTAAATAACCTCACTAAACGATTAAAGAGGAAATATCTACAATTTGAGGACGAATGTCTGAATACTAAATTTGTGCAGTTAACCATGGTTAAACTGTACGTATAGTATGTATAGAATAAGAATAGTTGGTCGCTGTGATTAACTCAAGACAATGTACATGTTCTTTCTCCAGTTAAAGATTACCTACTGACAGGTTATATGAGTTTCTATATTTGTTTATTTTATTTGACTGTCTAAGTCAATTTATTTTAATTTATTAGTGACAAAATCTACTCATTACAATGTTCTTATAAGAGCTGTATTGCAATAAGTGGTTAACTAGCGACCTCAACAAATTGATCACTTTATTCTTGCCTGAAGCAAAGGGAGCATGACGAACTTGCCGGCAGCAAGTTCGTCATGCTCCCTTAGATGTCACTGCTTGCGGTAGCGTCGGGGGTCGGGTTGCCTCCTACCCTCAAATATGGCGAGGGGGGTGATAGCTGATCTTTGCGTTATGCTCGTGAACGGGTGCTGCTTGTGGTGACTGGTCGTCTTGCTGACCATGGTTTTGTTATTGTTATTAATAATTAACTGTTTTTTTTATTTTAGGTACTTCGATGGTGCTAGTTTATCATTTGTGACTTCGAGTTATAGATACGAGTATAGGTTTATTTTAAGCGGGCACGCCCATTATGCCTGGAGGCTTTTATTTAGATACGTTTTGTTTACGTTATTTCTGCTTGAGTATAGTTTTCGACGATTATTGTAGAAAAAAAATTTTTTTGTTTAATGGTGTGTGCTAGCTAACATAAGGAAAATACATAATCAGCCTATATAATGTTCCCACTGATGGGACACAGGCCTCCTCTCTTCGAGAGGGAGTGGGCTGTAATAAACCACGCGGGCCCAGTGCGGGTTGGTAGATGTCACATATATGTCTTATGACTGGACACAAAAGTGGAAGATCAAACTGAATGAGTCAACATTGACACATTGACTTCACTAACAAACACTGCGATTACCACCCAATCTATTTAAACGGCATGCAAGTGCCTGTTGCTAATACAGCCAAATACCTTGGCATAACTCTTAACGCCCAACTGAAAAGACGGGAACTTGAGAAACGTTATAAAAGTATGTATTGGTTACTCGGAAGAAAATCCGGCCAAAATTAAAAATTTCATTATTTCATACTACTACTTCATACTTCATATTGCTCTTCAAAGGAAACCATGCAATTATGCGGTGGCATTGCCATACAATTTGTATCCCCCACGCGATATCGCTATTTCTAGTTCACAATACACCCGATTATTTGCGTACTTATGCGCCGAGACCACCACGCATGCGCGGATTCGATAATTCTATCCACTTGTTGCCCTAAATTATAGCGACCGCAACCCCATGCAAAGAACTTCAATAAAAATAAACTGCCGCGCTTTTTGTACATAGACTAGTGACGAGCGAGACCTCCATGACGCGCGCCCGTGTGACGTATTTTTTTTTTTTATTATTCAGCTTTTAGCGAAGGACATTAATTACGTACACTAAAGTTCAGAATGAGTTTCATTTAAAAGTGTTCAAGTATAATGTGAGAGTGATCATAAAAGTATGTTTTATGTCTTTTTTTGTCTTTATTTTCGGTGAAGTGTGACTGTGTGAGTCGTGTGTTTCAGTGTACCTAATTCAGATATTTAGGAACGTTAAAAAGTAAGTTTTGTTACGTTTTAGGTACCTACATTTATTTTTTCATTAATTTGTGAATTTAGAGTACACGTATACCTGTAATGTAGGAACCTAGGTACCTATTAGACGTAAACTTTTTGGACTGTTTCTTTTAAAATATAAATTGATATTCTGATAATATTTTGAGACATCACGCTTGAAATTACGTTATCAAAAAATTCGGTATCCTCCGCCGAACGAGAGACAGACATCAAATTCTATTGTGTTATCTGAATCGGAACATAGATAAGATGCTTATCGAATTGCTCTATTGTCTATGCTTGCCATAGATACCGCATCCGGTAGTCCAAATTGTAAATGGGAGGACAAAAAAACTAAATCCTCTTGTTCGAAAGGTTTTTAGGGTTCTTTAGCCAAATGGTAAAACGGACGTCTTTTAATTTCGTCATGTCCTTCTCTCTGTCAGCCATTTTACTCGGAGACCTAAGTAGCACTATAACGATGAAAATTGAAGAAGATGGTTTTTATGCACCGCTAAACAATGGTGTAGTGTAGCTACGAAAAAACAGTCTTTGGGGACTGCCGATAGAAGTCAAAACAGTATACATATAGCTAGCTCATGGAAAGCGTTCGGTGAAGAAGTTTTCACTTCAAAAATGCTTAGGTGTGCACTCCCCATACATGTAATCGAGGGACGAAAAAATATATTCAATGCACATAAGCGTGTGGGGTGTTGTTGGATCCCATAACTAAAACGATTATGATGTTTCCAAGTACGTAACTTTGCTATGTATGTCAATCGTTTTGGAGATATGGGAGAGGAGCTCGTGGCTAAGTAATAACACCCCCACGGCTCGATCATCAGGTTAAGCTAAGCTTGCCGGGATTAGTCTGTGGATGGGTGACCATCTTTACATACCGAGACCCCCTCGTGCCTCGGTAAGCACGTTAAGCCGTTGGTCTCGGCTGTCGTTCGTGGATCTTTGACAGTTGTTACGGGTCGTCAGAAGCCCGTAAGTCTGACAACCAGTCTGAATTGCTGGTGTGCGCTCACCGCTATATCGCTTAGTCGACACATACAATACGCGTTTTGGTGCAATAGACATATTATTCCTAAGCAGATACAAATTTAAAAATGATATAATTAAAATTCTAGGTTTTACACAATGTAGGTATCATTATTAATAGGCTAGGGACATGTATGATACATCACGCATGAATCTTTTTGTTTGAATTTAGTTTTTTTTTCCTGAAATGAAATGAAATGAAATGAAATGAAATCGTTTATTCTGTAAATAGGATATTAAAATCACTTTTACACGTCATATAAAAAATAAAAAAAAAATCTAGATGTAGCCGACATTTCCTATCTGACTACCCCTGAGAAGAAATGGCGAAACAAACTCAGGGGTCAAAGTCTCTTTTAAAGTCCAGACATAATCTTGGTCAGATCATGTGAGGACCATGTAGATCCGTGTCTGAAATGGTCTTTTGAGGAAAGAACCACGCAAATTTGAGCGGACCTGACCAATCAGTGTAAGCATTTGTCAGTAATCGTGCAGCTCAACTCAAAACTTAAGGAGCTCAACGACTCGACGAACAGTACCAAAAAAAGGACATTTGGGTAGGCCGCATAAAGCGCTCAAAATGTCAGACCATCATTAAAACTTAACTGAGAAAAGAAAGGAAAACATTTAAAGAAAAAAAAAAAAATGACCCACATAGTGCTCACATTCACAATAAATTAAAGTAGTAAATATAATACTTTTCAAAGTAAACATTCATGTAAAATTGTATACAATATTCTGCAATGTCAATATGTATATAAAATCATGCATAATAATTAAAATGTCAAGTTTTATCACAAGGCTAGCAGAGCGAGCAGCTCAATCCCAAGCTTTTTTGTCCTCTAAATAATCAGAAATCTTATAGTACCCTTTTTTACAAAGTTTAGTTTTAATACAGATTTTAAATCGTTTAATGGGTAAGTTCCGAATGTCAGTAGGAAGTTGGTTGTAAAAGCGTATACATTGACCCATGAAAGAGTTGCCTACTCTGTGGAGGCGAGTGCGATGTACAGCAAGATTGTGTTTATTCCTGGTATTTAAACTATGAATATCGGACATTTTCTTAAAATTTGATTTATTTTTGTGTACATATAATAGATTTTCAAGTATATATTGAGAGGCTACAGTCAGAATATCTATTTCTTTGAATATTTCACGAAGTGAATCTCTTGGACCTAGATTGTAAATGGCTCGAACAGCCCTTTTCTGTAAAATAAAGATATTATTAATGTCCGCACATGTTCCCCAGAGAAGGATCCCATACGACATAAGACTATGAAAATAACTAAAATAAACAATTCTGGCAGTATCTACATCAGTAATCTGTCTAATTTTTTTAACAGCATAGGCGGCCGAACTAAGCCTTCCTGACAATTTTTCTACGTGTGGGCCCCATTGTAATTTACCGTCAATAGTTATTCCAAGAAAAACTGTCGACTCAACAGGGTCCAACTCTATTCCATTAAGTTGAACATTAGTAGTTAGCTGCCTGACATTTGGCATTGAAAATTTTATGAGTTTAGTCTTTTTCTCGTTCAGGAGAAGATTATTTACATTAAACCAATGGACAACTTTAGAGAGTGCATCGTTAACATGTTCAAAATTGACTAGCTGACGTTTGATTTTAAAAATGAGTGAAGTGTCATCTGCGAATAATACAATCTTGTGATTATCCCTTATGTGAAAAGGTAAGTCATTTATATAAATTAGAAACAAGAATGGACCTAGAATTGAACCCTGCGGAACGCCCATAGTGACCGCAGATCCTGCAGATCTCTTGCCATTAACATCAACCCTCTGAATTCTGTTGTTCAGATAACAAGTCAGAAGGTCGAGAGCACTGTCCCTCAAACCATAATGGTGCAGTTTTCTGATGAGTGTATCATGATGAACGCAATCGAAGGCCTTAGACAAGTCGCAGAAAATGCCAAGAGCATCCCGCGACTCCTCCCAGGCCTCGAATATGCTCTTCAGTAATTCCACACCCGCGTCTGTAGTTGAACGACCCTTAGTAAAACCAAACTGTTTCAGATGTAGTAGATTATGTTTATTAAAATGTCCTAACATTTGTTTCAAAATTAATTTTTCAAAGATTTTGCTCAATGTAGGTAATATCGAAATAGGCCGAAAATTCGTAGGATCAGTTGTGCTGCCAGATTTGAACAGAGGAATCACTTTGCTAAGTTTCATCAGATCAGGAAATACACCAGATGCAATACAAGAATTAAAAACAATTGCTAAAAAGGGTGAAATAACATTAATTATTGAAGACATGGTATGTACTGATAACCCCCAAAGGTCCGCAGTTTTTTTTATATCAAGGTCTTTAAAAGATTCTATAATGTCTTTAGCGGTAACGACCGTGAATTTAAGGTGTTTATCACATTCTGGTACACATTCTTTTAATATTGAGTAAGCAGAAGTGGAGGACGACGATGACAGAGTTTTGGTTGTTAAAATAGGAATATTAGTGAAAAAAAATTCAAACTCAGTTGCCACCTCCATGTCTGCCTTAATATCTACATCATTGATTTTTAGATGGAAGTCACGATTCCGCACTGTCGTTCTTCCCATTTCTGAATTAATAATATTCCAAGTTGTTTTAATTTTATTTCCAGAAGATTTTATTTTATTTTTAATGTGTATGGCTTTTGCCGAGGAACAGGCTCTTTTAAAAGTTTTAGAATATTTTTTAACAAATTCTTTAAAAGTTTCATCATGGTTATATGTTTTTTCATCATACAATTCATATAACCTCTGCCTACTTTTGTAAATACCTGGTGTTGCCCAATCACTAAATATTACGTGGTCACAAACAGGCAATGTTTTTGAGGTGAACACCTTCCTAAATTCACAATTAATGAGATTAAATAGTAAATTATATGCTTGATCTGGGTCGGTGTGATAAGGCAAACCCGGTAGTTTTTCCATTAAATTATTGTTAAATTGTTCTAAGCGACTTTTGTTTACAGGAATATAACTCACTAGTTTTCTTTGAGCTCTGACTATTTTCCGAGGGAAAGTTACTAACTGGCCACAGTGATCAGAGTCCAACTCGTTTATAATTAAATGGCTAGAAGGTCTTAAGTTTGTAAAAATATTGTCAATACAGGTAGCGCTAGTGGCAGTTATTCTAGTCGGCTCAAAGAATGTATTGTACAAATTATATGACTTTAATAAGGTTATAAATTTATTTACTGTAGCAGATTTTTCCAGTATATTAATGTTGAAATCTCCACAGACAACAACTGTTTTATTACTGTTACAAGTCTTTAATAATACTTCTTCCATATATTTCTCAAAAATATCATATGAAGCACATGGGGGCCTGTATATGCTCATTACAATGAACTGCTCAAGCTCAATGCAAGCTATTTCAATAACTCGCTCAACAGAGAGGCTCACAATATCCTTACGTTCTTTAAATTTCATATTGTTACGAACAATTATTAAAGAGCCACCGCGTATCATATTAACTCTGCTGAATGAGCTGGCAACCTGGTGGTTGTTAAAGCTGAACATGAACTGGTGGACTTTTAACCAATGTTCAGTTACACATAAGATATCGATATAACTACAGTTCATGAACAGCTCCAGTTCTAATTCCTTACCTATCACACCCTGTATATTTTGATGAACAATTTTTAAAGTATTATTATTATAATTACATTTATTTAAATTACTACAATTTAATGGGTGTGATAATAAAGAAGTTTGTGTAACATTTTTTAAGCAAGAGGTTTCCTCTGTTGTCCTAATTTCTAATTTAAATGATAATCAATGTCATTAGTCGTTGCCAAATTATTGGCAGAATTATTTAAAAAGTCATTGCATTGCTCAAAAGAAGCAAGTTGTTTAGCCAAATTTTTGGCTGAAATAGAAAAAAAATATGATAGCGACACAGCTATCTGTCGTTTATAATAGTTAGAAAGATAGTACATATCAATATTATATCTATCTTTTGTCAAATACAAATTGTTACCTACATAATTGTTAATATCCACTAGATGGAATAAATTATTGTTAAATGTCAAATTATGCAATGTCAAATTAATTTCAAATCTTATGTTATTTTCTTCCTGTGGCAAACTGTTACTATATGGGAATGTAAACAATACAATTTTTCTTAAACTAAGATTACTCAATGTTCTATAATATTGGAGCAGTTCTCCTTTGTTCACATTTCCCCTATTTCCCATAAAAATTAATAATGTTGTTTCCTGTCTAAAGTTACATTTAATAATTTCTTTCATAATATCAAATCTATCATCTATCAAATCCTATTTTGTTTGTTACATCTTTTTTATAGAATATAGTTTAACCTTTTTTTTTTTTTCTTTTTTAACTTGCTTTTTATTAAGTTAGCCCTGCTACAGTTAACGCTTGCTAACGGCTTGTTTTTATTATATAATGTGGTAATCTGTGGAAAATGTTGTGGGTAGTAGGTATATTAGTTATCTAAGTTTAATTTTAAGACACTGTTTATGCTTAATATACTACTGTTTGTTTTCCCAAATGTAATAAATAAATAAATACACCAGTCTTACCAAGGTAACAGGGTTCAGATAGGCAGTCGTTTCATTTAAAAAACTGGTATTGAGCTGCATCCGGTTATACTGGAAGCTGACCCCAATATTGTTGGGAAAAGGCGGGCAGATTGTATTTTCTTTTACATAAGTACTTTCGTTTACAATCGCAGAATAACTTTGTTTTTCATAGTCAAAATCAAAAAATCAAAATCAAAAGTCATTTATTCAAACTAGGCTGAGAATCAGCACTTTTCGAACGTCAAAAATTACATGAGACAGTCCTCCAAAAACGCCCACCCGTCACCACTTCCTAGTGCTTTAGCTGGGAAGAAGAAGTGGCGCAACAAACTCCCCAGCAGAACAGACAGCGTTCACATATAAAACTTGAATTTATACAATAAAATGTAAAATGCAACACAAAACATTAAATTAAATTATTTGCCTTATGTTAGCTAGCACACTCCACTATACAAAAAATATATATATATAATAATCGTCGAAAACTATACTTAAGCAGAAATAACGACAAAAAACAATGCTTTAGCTATAACTCGAAGTCACAAATGATAAACTAGCACCATCGAAGTAAAATAAAAAAACAGTTAATTATTAATAACAATAACAAAACCATGGTCAGCAAGACGACCAGTCACCACAAGCAGCACCCGTTCACGAGCATAACGCAAAGATCAGCCATCACCCCCCTCGCCATATTTGAGGGTTGTCTATGAAATACCCTAAAGGCCTTTTTGAGGGTTCCAGAGTCCACACGGTACGGGTTGTCTGTTAATTTTTTGTCTTTTGTTTTGGGAAGTGATCGCTGGTCTAGCGGCTGCAAACTCCTGGGTTCGACTCCCAGGTCGGGTAAAACGTTATTGGGTTTTTCTAAAACTATAATGATTATGTGTTTTGTTGCGGAACACTAAAATGCGACTAAAACGATCGCAATGCCTTATATTTTATCACCATCTCATATTTTTATATTATTCAATTATCTAATTTCAGGTAAATTTACAAAATGGCGACGCTACCGATTTTCGTATCTCTTAGCAGGTAAATAATGTTGAAATTCTTGGTATTTCTAATTTTCTACTTAAGGCTTTCGCAGACAGGCGCAACGCGACAGCGCGATGCGACACCAGTAGTAAAATTTCTATGAAAACTTCATGGAAAGTCTCACGGTGCCTATGCCTGTCACGCCCGCGATATCACGCCCGTCTGCACGAGCCTTTATGTGGATTTTGTAATTCGATATTATCTTTAAATCAAATCAAAAGTCATTTATTCAAATTAAGCTGAGAATCAACACTTTCTTAAAGTCAAAATGACACCCCAAAATGCTCGCTCTTCAGTCATCCCTTTTTCTCTTTCAACTATGGTCGTAAGTTTTATGCGTTCTTGTCTAAGTCGAATATTATTATAAACAATGTTTGGGACAGTTACATACAATAACTTTTTATGAGCTTTTAACGGCTATAACAAAATCTTTGGCCCCCTAAACCGAACAATGACCCCCTGAGGGCAAAGGAAGTGAATTATAAATACTTACCTACCTACCTACTGTTGACGGTAGTTTGTTTCGAAATATCTCATAGGCGTGTCATTAACGACTTTACGACATATTTGGCAGCGCCTTTATGCCTTGAACCGGAGCTTCTATTTACCATCAAGATTTTCTATTAGAATTAGAACCTACCTAGATAACCCAAATTTGTACGTAATGGCGGTATTTGGTCTGTTCGCGTATTTAATGTCATAGCTTAGAGCATAATGTTCCCACTGCTGGGACACAGGCGTCCTTTCTGTGAGAGGGAGTGGGCTGTAATCCACCACGCGGGCCCAGTGCGGGTTGGTAGATGTCACATGTCTTCGTATTATTCGTTTTAGGACATGCCAGTTTCCTCACGATGTTTTCCTTTACCGTTTTGAGAGCTGTGGTGATTAAATAATTTACACAAAGTAAAACACCTCTCTTGGTTCAAACCTACTACCTATACAACTCGTAAGTCACAGCCGTGACCACTTTTATGGTGTATCGTAATGTACTTGAAAATTAAATGCCTGTTGTGTGCGTAAAGTTTCGGCTGCCGGCCGTGGCATCCGGCTGCCAAAGCGCGCTTCCGGTGTCCGTATTAGGAAGTAAATACCAAGACGAGCGTTGGCACGTAACCTAGGGCTACCAAGAAGGTAAGTACTATGAATAAAATTGAATCTTCTGGCACAACAAAAATACCAATATGACCTTTTTTGGTTTGGTTCGATGCGATAAACTACTAAAATTAAAAATTGTCAATTTTTATTTCGTACGGCAGGCCGTACGTCAATGGTAACAAAGCCAGTTAGTCTATGCTGGCCTCTTATTCTATTGAAAGTCTATCAAAACGTACTTACGCAAGGCCAGCTCAAGCTCAAAGCGTAACCACTGACGAACGGCATACATACTGTACGATTTGATATCAAGCCGGTTGGATTTTATGTTTTTAGGGTTCCGTAGTCAAACTAGGAACTTTATAGTTTCGCCATGTCCGTATGTCTGTCTGTCAGCGGCTTACCTCAGAGACTCTTAGTACTAGAAAGCTGTAATTTGGCATGGCTATATCACGCCGACATAGAGGTAAAAAAAAATCTTAAAAAAAAAAATTGGATACATGCCTTGCACGTAAAGTGGGGATGATTTTTTTTTTCTCGTCTATCACATGGTGTGGGGTATCGTTGGATAGGCCGTTCAAAAATATTGCGGGTCTGTGAAAATCATTTAGGATTCAGGTATCCGTTTGAGTAATATTAAGCTTTAAAGTGCTCTTTTTTGTTAGAGTCAAGTCAGTTTCCCCCTATGCCTAGCTGGCAATGGTTGTTTTAGGATAGGTGAAAAAATTCACGGCTGTAGTATTTGACGAAGTTAAAAGGAAAACTATCACAGCTAAGTACCTAGGCTTTAAAAGTTAACGAGTAATCGTTGACCAACTTACTTTTGCAGTTGGAGAATTGACCGTAACGTATATTGATGTATGGGAGGATATGTTTTTCAATTACAACATTAAGTTTTCTTTTGGGATAAATTCATCCCAACTACGGAACCCCTAATTGTGCGTGATCCGACACGCACTTGGTCGGTTTTTTCTTTATTTGTGTTTGCCGTTTAAAAGTGTTAGCCGGCCCTATTGCAATTGACATTAATTCAAAACAGTACAGCGGCCTTATTTCCATTATTATTTCGTACTGCAAATCATTTCTCACATACAACAAAAAGCATACCTGCATGGGTACTGTAGGTAGGTACACGCTTGGATACGTGACGTTGTTGTCTTCCTTGCGTGAGAACACTAAACTTGACTCCCGTCTTTGAATTATTATTTTGTTTTTTCTTCATGAAGGAACCGTTTCATTCGGTTTAAAGATTATTAACCATAGACTGCCTCATTGGTCTAGTGGTCGCAAGCGCTTCTGCTTAGCATGCGGTCCTGGGATCGCTTCCCGGGACAGGCAAAGTGTTATTGGGTTTTTCCATCTGGAATTTCTCTCAGCAGCAGTCCTTTTTTTTTGTGTGGGAAATTATCAAATAACTTCTCCCGCTCTGGGCGGAGCGGGAGGGCGTGTCAGACTTTTACTGACTAAAACCCACCGTGTTCCTTCAAATGCCTGTGTGCCAGGGCCGCGATATCACTTTCGGACAGACTCGTAACCCTGGCAGGCATTGACCCTTTCGGACCCCGTCAATTGTGCTGACGTCTCTTTGAGGCGCGCGTGGAACACAACTATAAAATTACTAAAACGCAAAATACTTGCGATATAATAATTTTATATTAATTATAAACGGTAAAACACTCACGAAACAACTTTCTTATACACCGCTCCTAGAACATGCTTTGCGCGGACGTTTTATCCATTGACCAGCGTGATATATTGTGCTCATTTGCCTGCACTATCTTTGGAGTCCCCGCCCAGCAGTGGGACGTTTATGGGTTATAGTAAACTAATGATTTGAGTAAAGGGTTCTATCACAAAAATAAAACGTTTCTCATCCATTTCTAATTGTGAGAAAGTTTGAAATAATTGAAACATTTAAGGCTTCTACAGACCGGCGCGAGTCGCGACGCGACAGAAAGTCACCGCTCGTCGCGCGAATCGCGGGGCCTTTGTGTCGCGTCGCGTGTCGCACCGGTATGAAGAAGCCTTAAGTCTGTGTAACTATAAAAGTACAGTTTTCGTGGGGATAAACCATTTGTGTCAGTCTCACTCGCGAGTGTAGTTTTGGATCAGACATTAAACATTTGTTTACCTGTTTAGACAACCCGTATGTCTTAGGATGTTATAAACATAAACTCTAGTCATAAACAGACAGAGTTTTTAAGTTTGTTTGTAGCAAACAGGCGAAGGAATAAAGATGGGGTAGGTAGACGTACCGTTAAGCTTTCAAGAATAAAGCTTTGGTTTCCTAGGAGCAGGGCTTGGAAACCGGTTAATTTTCTATGTAACTTTAACCGTTATTATAAAGGTTTTCGAACATATTTCGTTAATTATTTAATACTAGCTGCGCCCCGCGGTTTCACCCGCGTAAGTCTCGATCCCGTTGGAATATCGGGATAAAAAGTAGCCTATATGTTAATCCAGGGTGTCAGCTACCTCGAAAATTTTATCAAAATTGGTCTAGCCGTTTTTACGTGAAAGAGTAACAAACATCCATCCATCCATCCATACTTACAAACTTTCGCGTTTATAATATTAGTAGGATTTTGTTACAAAATCAATGCTGAAAGCAATCTTTGAAGCTAATATCAATTGTATCAACAATAATTTGCAGGTATCTTCGGAAATAAAAATTAACCGGTTTCAAGCCCTGCCTAGGAGAGCCGATCTGTTATGATAAAAAAACTTTTTACAAAAAAGTAATAACATACTACCAAAAATAACACTACAAAGGGAAAAATAACTTTAATTTCGGAATTCGGTGTCTTTGGATCTGTATTTAAGATTTTTGCCACCGACTTCCGAAATTAAAGTTATTTTTCCCTTTGTAGTGTTATTTTTGGTAGTCGGTTATTATTTTTTTGTAAAAAGTTTTTATTTTTCACTTTTTAGTGGGTCGTTTTGAATTTATCTAATTTATTATGTTAACTGCTTATCACCTTTTACAAAATATTGCTTTTCCCGATGCCGGGACGTTGATTGTTGAGGAGTTCTCCTGGTAAGAACCAGGAGAACTGCCACTCACCATATGCATAGTGACGAGCATAAATTGCTTAATCGCAACCCGTTAAATTGGTACTCATTATTATATTGTTCCGGTGGCCATCTGTGGTCTCTATCATCAGTTCCACTTCACCAAATGGTGCTTTTGGAGAGCAAATGCACGAGTTACTATAAAAAATACCCAAATCGCTATAGGTTTGCATATGAAATTTGAGGGTTTCCCTCGATTTCCATGAGATCCCCTCATCAGATTCTGATTTGGTGGCAATGGGACCACCTCGAGAGTATACCCTTTCAAACAAAAAAAGAATTTTCAAAATCGGTTCATAATTGACGGAGTAATCGCGTAACAAACATAAAAAAAAAAAAAAAAAAACATACAACCGAATTGAGAACCTCCTCCTTTTTGGAAGTCGGTTAAAAACGGCCGTCATGAACATCTATCATTTTCACCAGTATTTGACATTACGATGTCAAACAACGCTTTGTATTTGGACAACCGATATTGTGTGACCGGTCACTTCTTAGGAAATCAAATCTTAAGTTGGATCCGCAGTATATACTATGTAACCCGGGAATTTCAATTTTTTTAATGTTTTTTTGCAATTGGCAGGTCAGAGTCAGGTTTGAAATATGATTCGCGACTATAATAGATATGCATTTACAGAATTATAATCATTAGAATAATAATAATCTCTAAGTTAGATTTGATTCAAAAAACTTTCCCTTATGAGATTTATTCTTGTGGAACAAACTGCTTGAACGGCACTTTGACTTGACTAAACATTGAGATTTCATTATTAAATGTAATTTGAACATTAATGGCTTATACAATACGGAAAGGAATATGATGTTGAAAACCATCACCGTAGTAGTGGTTCTATCCTGCCAGGGTTGCGAGTTTGTCTGAAAAGGATATCGTGACCCTGGCACACAGGCAACTGAAGGAACACGCGTGGGTTTTAGTCAGTAAAAGTTTGACACGCCCTCCCGCTCCGGCCGAGCGGGATAAGTTATTTGATGATTTCCCACCATCAGGAGGCGTGAGTTTGTGTAAGTTTAAGATGAAAACCGCATCAAAATACTTTGTGCATTTTAGAAGAACAACGCGGTCACACAGACTGACACGGAAAGCTACTGTAATTTATAATATGCATATGTTGATATAGATAGATCTAAGTTCCTTGCGCGTGCACTTCTGCGTTCGCTTGCGCACCTTGTCGTCTGTCACTGTCAAAGCGGATCGTACGTGACAGAAGCCGCATGCACATGGCTTCTAGCTAGGGTTGCCCGGTGTCCGGCTTTTGTACAACAATCGTGTCCGGGCAAATTTTTACAAGTCCGGCCTGTCCGGCTTTTGGTCAACCCCGCCCCGCCAAAAGATGCCGAACGAAAGTACAAATTACTTTAGTAAGAATAAAATGTGATTCATAGTAAAATAATTAAGATACGAGGAAGTCTTAAATGACTAACAGTAAAAAAATCACAAATAAAAGTATTTTTTTTTCTTTTATACGATGCTTGCTCATGGATGCATATCCCGTACGGCTCTAATATCCTTCCATATCCCAAGGGCACGTCTTCTCCCTACCATTATCGCGCCCCCCGGTCTACTCTTTGATATACAATGGTTTCTGTAACCCCATGAAACATGAGGCTCCAGGGGTTAGTGTGAATCATTGGGTTCATTCGAGTAATCGAGTCTGGTTTAACCACGCTGGGGTCTGTGCATTTCATTCATTCATTCATAATAACCAGTGTGTGAGACTTTTAGGGCAAAATGTCCGGCTACATATGAATCTGTGTCTTAGCTGACATATACGTACAGTACTAGTATAGTCCATTTATACCTATTAGACGAGGATACTGATAAGGTGAGAGGTCACACGTGAGAGTCGCTTCTTCCGCGTTCGAACTGACTTTGGCTATCACTAAATATTTTTTATAAGGAAGTGATGATTATGAAGTATTCATTACATGTATTATTTGACTAAAGATCAGTAATTTGTATTTATCTACAGCTGGGGTCTTCACCCTTTTTGAAGTTAAGTGCTGAGAATACTTTGATTTTGGTTCAGGGCGGGCCGGAAATCAAGGGAAATTGATTATATTCCATTTTAAACTTATAAGTTAACGATCATTGCAGTTATTTATTATACAATGTTACAAGGGTACAAACAGGAATAGATACTAATCAAATTAAATCAATGAGATGTTTGAACTTGTTTAGTTTTAGCTAATTTATCAATTCTGTTTTCGCCAGTTAGTGCTTTTGTGATTTTAATACTAGAAATGAAGACAAAATAGATCAACCATTTTTCAGATTAACTAAAGTACATACATCTTATATGGGGTACTGTGTTAAATGTTACAATAAAATACCTTGTGATATACTGCAACTAAATGAAAGAAAATTTAAAACTCATATTAAAAGAACTCTTTGTAAACAAGCATATTACTAATTAGAGGATTATATACAAGATTAGAATGCTTAGAGTCCAGCTCCATAGGACAATCTAGAGTCTAGACAAAATCAAACAGGCTGCTATTTTAATTGTATAATTTATTATTTTTATGACACTTATTTTAAATTCTGTGATTACCACACTCTGATATTGAGTGTGATTGATACTGAGTTTTTAAGTTGTATTTTTTGCTGTAATGCCAATAAACGCATTTTTCTTTCTTACTTTATTGTTATTTTTTTAGGAAAACGTATATATGTATATATTTTTTTTTTAAACGTTGCCCCACACTAGGAATTACTCCTGTATCGTGGGTGCGTTTACAGACATTTAAACTCACATACACAAACAGCCAGACCCGGAACAACTACTTGCATGTCATATAAATTAATGTAAGTAGCTATAAAAAATATTGTACAAGATTTTAAAAGAGTAACGGTGGAGTTTCTTACCCATTCTTCTGCATACGAAACTACCTTTTGGAAGGGGCGACTAGAATCAATCCTATTTTTTTGTAAATATTGACGTTCAAAAGTGCCTTTTATGTGCCTATTTGAAATAAACAATTTGACTTTGACTTTGATACAATGCTATTGCAGAAAAATCCTAGCTACGGACTCGTCGCTAGATAGCAGTAGATCGATG
This sequence comes from Tiliacea aurago, assembly GCA_948098905.1. Lineage (NCBI taxonomy): Eukaryota > Metazoa > Arthropoda > Insecta > Lepidoptera > Noctuidae > Tiliacea > Tiliacea aurago. The sequence goes on from OX402585.1 coordinate 25,868,743, forward strand.
ACATTGTATTTGTCACGTTGTTCAAGATATATTATGATTACACAACATTATTTTTAGTATAAGCGAAACCCGAAACACTTGTCTAGTATTTTTATGTAAAAAGTCTATGTACAAAATTTCAAAACTGTATCATGAAAAATCACAAAGTTATAAGGTTGTTATGTTACCGAGTTGTCCGTACAAAAACATGCAAACGGCGCCCCCGCGCCTCCAGGGTCGTCTTGCGCTCATTGATAATAATTTGGCAGTAGGTACCTAACCGTTCGGCGATTGTATTGTAAGTAATTAAATGGTGATAACATTTTCCATCACACTTAAATATTTTCGGGACAAAACATAACATGGTGTAAATATTATTGAAATCGATTCAGTTCCTTATTCTGAACAAACTATATTCAGGTTTCGCATAATTATACTAAAAATAATGTTGTATATGAGGTCACATTTTGACACGATCAAATTGTCTAGTTGCACATTCTTGAATTGTAAACCTACTAACTGTTTTTAATACTTCTATGGTCCTATATAGTGTGGATACAGAAATAGCCCATAGATCGCATTTCTCAAGGTCAAGGCGGTCAAACGCACCTACACTAATTAACCATGATCCAGAACGGTAAATGTTAACATAAGGCAGCTAGAGTTGCGCCGGCGCATATCCGGTTAGGACTGTCATTATCAAGTTCCGGCTGCAACTGGTTTGGCAACCCCGTACTCGTATAAGATACAGTTAAGTCTCCGATGTCCTTTAGCTGGCGAATCTCCGAAGAAAAATTGTAAGTACATTACAAATAGAATAGTACATAACCTATTTTCATGAAGAGGTAAGCTGAGGTGAATTGTATCACGCTATTTCCATGCTTAAATTAAGTGTCACCTGTCTATATGTACTTTTATGTCAAATAAAAAAAAAAATATTTATTTAATTATATTAGGTACTAGCTTTTGTCCGCGGCTTGGCCCGCGTGGAGGGAGGAAATTTTTTCACGGGAACGTACGACCGGAATAAAAAGTATCCATGTTAACCTAGCTCATAATAAAAATAAAAAATAAAATGGTTTATTGCAGAAACTTGTACAACTTTTACAGTAAATCTTACATAGGGACCTCCTTTTAAGTAAAAGATATACCTGTGCTAGGAGATCCCGCTCTCCAATGAGAAAATAATTAATTTGTAAAAGTGGTGTACAATAAAAAAATTGAATATAAACAGCAAAAAATCAAAATCAAGTAAAATCTCGAATTAAGCAAGACAAGACTTGACCTACAATTAAATTAAAAAAAAAAACTCATCCCATGGTCTACATGGTGTGCCAAATTTCATCCAAATCCGTACAGCTCTTTTAGCGTGAAAGCGTAACAAACAAACTCACTTGTGTAATTTGTGTTATTAAGTTAGGATAATTAGGATAACACTCTCATTTCGCCAGATATTTATTTATTTTTACATCTTACAACTATCTTTACAGATCTTAGACCGAATGCCGAATGCTTAGTTTTGCCTATGTGATCGGGAGTGAGCATTAATCTAGAATTCAGATTGTCACTGAATGGAAATTCTAGTAACAACTTGCCAGACCTGCATGGGGATCGAAACCAGGATCTACACTCCAGCAGTTGCGCTTGCGACCATGATGATGATTCAGATGAATAAATTACCTAATGCATCGTATTATAAAAACAAAACATTATACATACCTATTTTATGCTACAGTTGACATTATATTGAATAGTGTTTGGAGCCTCCTTTTAAGCTAACAATGCCTGTGTTAGGAGACTCCGCTTTTCCACCGTACAGCATAAATTAAATTAAAATTAAATTAAAGAAGGTATGTTATGTGAGGGTATGATTCTATTGTGAATACCTAAGCGTAGTGTGTCTGTATGTGAGAGTGTAAGTTAGTGTGTGTGTGAGTGAGAGTACAAGTGAGTGTGTATGTGAGTGAGAGTGTACGTGAGTGAGAGTGTAAGAGGGTGTGTGAGTATATCTGCTACTTTATGGTCTCCAAAAGTGCCTCCTTTTCATAATATGTAAGTGTCTTAATCCAATTGGTTATAATTTTTTTACATTCTTAAGTTTTTTTTCTGTAGATGTAAATGTTTACACAAAAAAAAACGTATGAATGTAAAAAAAATATTACAAAGAATTCAAAATGTTACTCTTTAAGTCAATGCACTTGATGCTGTCCCTACCACCCACGAGTTCATAACTTGTTTATATGTATTAGTGGCACCTAATCCTTCCGTAATTTCGGCGAATTCTGGCCTTTATAACAGCAAATGTGTGCCCAATATTATAATAGATACATAGGAGCATTTGCCACCAAAAGTATGTCGCTGCAAACAAAATTTGGCTAATGAGCGATTATCGATACGTCCGACACTCTTTGCTGCGGTCCTCCTGTTCACACTAAGTACTTATGTCCTACTTGCTAGTGTCCCAAGTGTCTGTACACCTGCTCTTTTGACGAACTTAATATGCTGCAATTAAGTGATACCTATCCAAAAGAATATCTGGTGAAAATGTCAACAAATGGCTCAGAAAATGTACCTGTGGATGCCAATCTGTAGTGTCACTTACAAATTGAGAAATTAAATGAAATGATTGAGTGCCTTGATTTCTTTATTTGAAAACTTACTTGAACCCGAAATTCTAATTCAGTAGATGTTTTTTGATTTGATGATTTGACACTTGAGGTTACTAATTATATACTTACGCTCAATTTTCGTATTTTTTTTTTCTATTACAATGTGATAATGTTATCTAAACAATAATTGTTGGAAAAAGTGATGACATAAACGTTGAAACCTTCAAAATAGAGATGAATGCGTTACTAATTTCCTGTAGTGAGTGATTACGTCAGAATTTAATCTGAACAGGGTTTCATCAGATACTTTTGGAACAGACTATACTCCTACCGGGCCTAAGCAATATATTAAAGTACCTACAGTCAATAATTAAACAAGAAGAAGCATGCTTTTGCCAAGATGTCGTGTCGCAAATAGCGTGCTATCTTAAATACTCAGATGTAGCATCTAGGTTACAATCAGCATTCCACGAACGTCCAATAATTGACGTATTTCTGCCGTTAATTACAAATTACAGCGGTATTGTTTCTTTGGTATTAAATGCGGATACAGAGATTAAATAACGCGCCTAGAGAAAGAGATTTACTTTTGAAAGAAAGTTCAGAGATATTTAGAAACTTTAAGATGTTTTTTATTATAAACTTATGCATGCGTTTCGTCCGTGTGGTGCCGGACGTAGAGAATAGCACTAACTCATTTCTTCCCGTGGGTGTCGTAAAAGGCGACTAAGGGACTCATTACTAGAGAATGGGCAGCAGCGTTCTCTATGCATTTTAACACCATACTGCTATCGCCAACCTGCCTGCCAAGCGTGGCGATTATGGCAACCCCCCCCCCCCCCTTTGGAGGAGGCCTATGTCCGGCAGTGGACGTCTTTAGGCTGAAATGATGATGATGAAGTTTCATGCCAAAATAACAAACCGCCTGTGATCATCAAAGTCCTCCCTATTTTCCTGAGACGGTCTTATTAGTTTTCTGACAGATGGACAGACAGACAAACATGTTTTACCGCACTTTTGCGTATGGGGACTTAAAAAAGTTTGACAAAAAAACCACATCCGATAACAATAAATGAATATAAACAAAATCCTTCCCACTGTCCAAAACTGACGCCTCCGCAATTACTCGAAACGCATTAGGATCTGCCCATATAAAGCGTGCTGCATTACTGCATTCATTAATCGTTTATTGCTGTTACTTTTACGTTCTGTAGGCACTCCTTTGTCTCTGTAGTTGAGTAATGGAGCATGATTAAAATTAATATAGGTACCTCTATAGATTCGTGGACGTTATAATGTATGGCTGCGTGGCTCATCAAGTTTAAGACGGAGATATATGCCAGTGACCTTGAGTAGTTAGCTTGCGTGTTCTGTACTGAGCTCACGCAACGCGTCGTACGTTCAGCAAGTAATAGGACTCGCCCATCAAGGAGCGCTGTCCCCAATTTGATGCATTATTAATTTATTATACACAAAACCAAAGGTATTTTAATAAAACGCGTATACTAAAAGATCAATAATTAAATTATCTTTAATATTAAATACGCTTGGTAGATTTTGCGCCATTCTCAGTTTTTTATCCGACATAACTTTACAAATTAATTTCACTATGTAATATAAAGATAATCTAAAATATTCACATACTAAGTTATTGAGAAAATGCTCTAATTTAACATATATTTTTTCAAATCATTAACACTACTCGTTTAGACGTGATCTTCAGTATAAAATCATTAAAAGTCGTTACAAAGAGACACAACGATTGAGCCCTGTGACTGAGCCCTGTGACATAGTCAAGCACCTGTCCTTATCTTAATGGCCGCCAGATTTATTGCCCCTGCTGCCAATGTAAACAAAGAAAGCCTCAAGTGATTTCTAAGAGCATAAACATCCTTTGTTTAAGCTGTTTGGGCCGTCGGTGGGACTTGACGGTTGGGGACACTGACGCACTGGTGCGTCGGCGGGCCTTTAACGGTACGTGATCACGTGGGCTGGTGAGTATGAATGTCGACTGTGAAGATAAGGCTAGAAAGGGGATAACTACTGAGATGACTACTAATAGAGAAGTCATCATCTCCCTACCCTTTTCCCAACTGTGTCGGGGTCGGCTTCCAGTCTAACCGGATGCAGATCCTGCCTATCTAACCTCCACAACCAAGTTACTGGGTAACCCCTTTGTAAGACTGGTTTTTTGGGACTTTTGGGAGTCCCCGTAACGATTATCAAAAATCTAAGAACGACTACCGGGAGCAACGATTTAATGTGCTTTCTGATGCACGGAGGGGTCTCGATATGTACTGCATGGTCACCCATCTACGAACCGACAGTGGCAAGCGTAGCTTAACCTACTGTCGACCCGTGTAGCTGTTATTATTTAGCCCCTCGCCCTGGTGCATGCCGCCAAAATCTCTGAAGAAAAAAAATATACCACATGATCCATAAAAAACACAATAAAAAATATAGTTACATAATACAAAAAGAAAAACAATACAATTACATAAACTTACGGCTTTCTTAACATTTCGTTAAACTGGACGCCTTACATGGCCGCCATCATTTCATGGTCTGCCAATTTTTAAGAATGCGCCTGTAATAGATAATAGTGGGGGATGTTCTGAAAATCATAAAACAGTGTCTATCATTGAGTGATGAAGTGATGACTATATTATGCCAATCATACGGATGCTTGCATTTCGTATTCATTCCTTGCAAAAGTTTTTCTGTACTAGCCTGTGTTATCGTTTTTCGAGTTAAGGCTTCTACATACCGGGGCGACTTGTCGCGCGACGCGACGCGACACAAAGACACCGCTCGTCCCGCAACACGCGGGGCCTTTGTGCCGTGTCGTGTCGCGCGACAAGTCGCGCTGGTATGTAGAAGCCTTTATTGGTTCGGATTTCGGTCTAACAAGCCCCCTGATTTAAGTGGGATTATCATAAAGGCTTCTACAGACCGGCGCGACACGCGACGCGATAAAAAGGCCCCGCGTGTCGTGCGACGAGCGGTGCCTTTGTGTCGCGTCGCGAGTCGCGCCGGTCTGTAGAAGCCTTTATCAGCAGTTTATAAAAAAACAAACATTTATTTCAGATATAAAAGTCCATAGGCAATGCAAGGTTGTTAGTATCAAGAATTTTGCTTATAACAAGTGTTAGTAACTAAAAAACCGGCCAAGTGCGAGTCGGACTCGCGCACGAAGGGTTCCGTACCATTATCTAAAAAAATGGCAAAAAAACACGTTTGTTGTACGGGAGCCCCCCTTAAATATTTGTTTTATTTTAATTTAATTATTTATTTTTAAAGTCAATATAATCTACATATTCTGTGAATATTTCAAGCGTCTATCTGTTGATCAATATAGAGCAAAAGCGAGCAAAAAAATCACGTTTGTTGTATGGGAGCCCCTTAAATATTTATTTTATTCTATTTTTTTGTATTTGTTGTTATAGCGGCAACAGAAATACATCATCTGTGAAAATTTCAACTGTCTAGCTATCACGGTTCATGAGATACAGCCTGGTGACAGACGAACAGACAGACGGCGGAGCCTTAGTAATAGGGTTCCCGTTTTAACCTTTGGGTACGGAACCCTAAAAAGTAAATACAAGTAAATAGACACATCCCCGCTCAGTAGGCTCATCGTGCTCACGCTCATCTCACGCATGGAGTTCAGTGAACCTACTGAGCAGAACAGTATCGGTTCTCTCGCCAATCATCCTTAGGACGCTATTCGGGCTCCCCCGTACTCGTCGCACCAGCGACGCCACTTTCTTACGCATAATAGCGTAGAAGTCATCTACGCTGGCGTCAGTAAACAGCACTGCACCATCGAGGAAACTGAAACAGAGCCCAGAACTCATTATTATATTGGACGCGCACGGAATTGTAGGCTCTTTGTGTAAAGTTATGCGCAGTAGGGCACGAGACGTACAGTAAGTAGGCTGCAAGTCGGTGGTAACAAAATCTGTTGAAAGTTTCAACTTGAAACTACGTATTCCAAAGCCAGCATAAGGTCAAAGTGTTACCAACGACGTGCGGTTGACTATACATTTAGACACACATAACATCACACACACACATACACACACATACACATATATACATTTTTTCGATTTCTTCATTGTTCATGGAAACTGTTCTGCTTGTCACTAATTCCCATACGCTCATACTTGCTGAATGCACTCCAACGACAATGTTTAGCGCAGTTGACCATGACGCCAACCTACGTATTACTACTTAGTTCCCTAAGAACCTACGGCTACGGTCAGTACCCAGGGACATAATGGACTCGGGACGTCCGCTCAGCTGGAATGTTGGCTGCGAAAATTGTAGGAAATCTGCTGCTGTAGCTACCTAGTACACACGGCTACACATCAAGCTATACATTTCCAGTTTATGCTGACGACTCATTGTACGGAAATCCTATACAATGCGAGATCAGCTTATACTGGATATGTATAGCTTGATATTTAGCCGCACTGAAAAAAAAATTCGAGCTAACTAAGATATATTTTCTCTTAGTTGGCATTAAAATGTTTGGAATCACTATTTATTTATTTACTATAGACAAGATAGCATATTTGCCAGAACAAATTCATTTTATTTATATCGACAATGTGACATGCACAGAATAATCACCGGTCTTTGTTACATCATACATGCTTTGTTTGATTTTACTTCTTCACTTTTTTAAATCAAATAATAATTTTAGTTGATGGTAACAAGCAACTTGTTAGCGTTACATCATTCTTAAACTGACCAACATTTGAGTTAAATTAAATAACTACCCGTAATTAAACTAACTAATTACTTAGCTGACGGAACTATGATAATTTAACAAAGTTCTCCTAGCTTCAGAAGTCAAGATCTTGTTAGGCTCGTATGGAGTCAAGATGCGTGATCACATTAAACAAGATGTTTGTTATAGCAAAAACAATTTTTTTTCAGTGCGTCTTTACCTAATATAGACGTGGTTAACGTAACTGTAGTTCGAGCTAAAATATTGTGCAGGATACTAAATGGACGCTTTTCTTGCTAATCACACCTACCTTTCACTGAGGAGGAGGTTCTCAATTCATCGGAACCTTTTATTTTTTTATACATGTTCCCCGATTACTCGAAGACGGCTGGTTCGATTTGGAAAAATCTTTTTTTTTGAAAGGGACAGTTGGTCCCATTGTCATGACGTCAGGATCTCATGATGGGATCCTGGAGAAATTGAGGGAACTCTTCAAATATTATAGGTAGGCACACTTATATCGATTTGGATATTTTTTATAGTAACTCGTGCATTTGCTCTCAAAAAGCACAATTTGGTGAAGTAGAACTGATGGCCACCGAAACTACTCAATAATAGTATTTGACTTTAATATAGTTGCTTAGCAGTTTATGCTTGTCACAATGCATGCATATGGTGGAGCTGATGTTGAAGAAAACTTGCTTGTAGCATCAATGAGATTGCAAACCTTAATGCCCCAGTGAATTACCAAAATGATAACAACCGCACAGGTCATTCGGAAGCTGTCATTCCTAGATATATGACGGTTGTCGTTCCGGGTCGTCAGAAGCCCAAAAGCAACCCGCCTGAACAAGGGGTATCGTGTTACCCAGTAACTGGGTTGTGGAGTCAGATAGGCAGTCGCGCCATGGTATACTGGTATACAGCTTCATCCAATCAGACTGGAAGCCAACCCCAATATAGTTGGGAAAAGGTTAGGCAGAGTCAGTATATCAAAGACACCTAAGTACACCAGACAATAATAACTAAGTATTACTACACTTAAGAGGCCGGCGATGGATGCGTAGTAGTTCATACAAACGTAATACCAAAATAATTAGCAAATCAAACATATTCTTATGGTATTGTATCTTTATTCCGATTGGAATACAGAATATCTAGGTTCCCAAATATATATTTTCAATGGACACTGATTTAAACACGAGTTATGACAATAATAAGTTTTGTTTAGAAATTTTAAATTCCTCATATCTCGTCTTCATATCATTTCAAAATATATATATTTTGGAACATAGATATTCTGTAATCCAATCGCAATAAATACACACTACCTTAAGAATATGTTTGATTTTAAAATTATTTTGGTATTACGATTGTATGAACTACGCATGCTACGCCGCCGGGTCCTTAACTTATAGAGTAAACACGGCCAGAGATTCTCAAAACAAAACGTTTGTACAAAGATATTTAAAGCTGTGCGAATTCGCAACAATCTGATGAACATCACACAATTGAATTCCCAATTAGCATAAAAATCTATCTGCAATGTTTGTTTAGAGAAAATATAGAACAGAAAATTTGCAGAAATATTACAAAAACAATGAAGTAGTTGACTGCTGTACTTATTCATAATTTCAGCCGAAAGACGTCCACTGCTGGACATAGGCCTCCCCCAAAAAGGGGGGGGCGGGTTGCCATAATCGCACGCAACGCTTGGCAGGCGGGTTGGCGATCGCAGTATGGTTTTAAAAATGCATAGAGAATGCTGCTGCCCATTCTCTAGTAAATCCCTTAGTCGCCTTTTACGACTCCCACGGGAAGAAATGGGATGGTGCTATTCTTTAGGTCCGGCACCACACGGAACTGTACTTATTATTTTTAGTTAATCAAACTCAAAGATATTTCAAGTAGGCCATTAAAAGGCACTTTTGATCATTAACATTTACAAGAAAATAGAATTGATTCTAGACCCCTTCCAATTATTAGATCGTATTCGTAGAATCGGCAAGAAACTCCATAGTTGTTAATAGTACTCTTTTTAAATGTTTTACAATATTTTGTATAGAGCCGGGTGATCTGTAACTGAGGACCCTCAATACTTTCTCTATTTAAGATTGTACGTTTTAATAACTAGTGCCTGTAATATGATGTTGAGTTAGATAAAGATTTATGATTGATTGATTTATTTTTATTTTATTTATTTCTTTTCTTCTTACATCTACCATTACAAGGTAACCCAATGCGATAAATGCGCTTATCCTAACTTAATTATCCTAAATAACATGATTAATGTAACTACCTATAACAAATTATCACATAATAAGCATTGTGTGATATGTTACCTCGAAATAATCCAACAATAAAGGCTTCTACATACCGGCGCGACACGGCACAAAGGCCCCGCGTGTCGTGGGACGAGCGGTGCCTTTGTGTCGCGTCGCGTCGCGCGACAAGTCGCCCCGGTATGTAGAAGCCTTAACACGTTGTTTTAAGTGTGCCTACTGAATATGTCTACTTCTTTATTTTGTTTTAGCGTGCATTTGTATGATAATTATATTCACACGCCCATTGTCCAAACGCTTTTATACTTAAAGTGTAGGTACTTAGTTTTAATTTTTAGTAAAGAATTGCATAAACATTTAGCTCTACTTTTTAATGAGCCTGGGCTTTTTTTTTTTTTTGGGTTGGAAATTATCAAATAACTTCTCCCGCTCTGGGCGGAGCGGGAGGGCGTGTCAGACTTTTACTGACTAAAACCCACCCGTATTCCTTCATTTGCCTGTGTGCCAGGGCCACGATATCCCTTTCGGACTAACTCGCAACGCTGGCGCCTGCATTGGCCCTAACGGACCTCGTCAGTTAGTGCTGACAACTCTTTGAGGCGCGCGTGGAATACAACGAGCCGTCGACCCGGGCCCTGGTCCTTATCGGACGGCGAGCTACCCATGGCTCACCGTCCGCAGACTGGGCTGTGGTTTAAATAACATAAAGTTGTAGGGATTTCGCGTAGAAAATTTTCAGTAGCAGCCCGGAGACTGGATTCTTTTCTGTTACTGGCAATAGGCTCGATCCTCACAACTGGCGAAATGTGGGTGAACTATTTCGGTGAATAAAGGTGCAAAGCTATGCATGTAGTTTCTAGCACCAATCTTCACGAATTCTCACGGGTTTCTCTACTCACATCACTTGTCATAGTTACAGGTTGATGTGGCGAATTTCCCCATTAACAATGTTGTATTGTTTATAACCATCCATGGGATTGATATCGGCAAGGCTTTTGTTTTCAATTATGTTGAGAAACTATGTATGAAAGTTCTTTTTAGGGTTCCGTTCCCAAAGGGTAAAACGGGAACCCTATTACTAAGGCTCCGCCGTCTGTCTGTCTGTCCGTCTGTCACCAGGATGTATCTCATGAACCGTGATAGTTAGACAGTTGAAATTTTCATAGATGATGTATTTTTGTTGCCGCTATAACAAACAATACTAAAAAAATATTTAAGGGGCATACAACAAAAGTGATTTTTACTCGTTTTTGCTCGATATTGATAACGGCAAATTAAAATAAAACAAATATTTAAGGGGGGCTCCCATACAAGAAACGTGTTTTCTTTTGCCGTTTTTATAGACAATTGTACGGAACCCACGTTTAGATTGCATATGCATGTAGGTAGTAACAGTCAATGCCTATGAACGTGGACGTCACCCAGGAGTCGCAGACAAATGCTGACTAGTATTAGAGAATATAGTTCGATGCAATAAGAATGTAATAAATAACTAATACAGAGCGGTGAAACATTAATGATTTTATACTGAAGATCACGTCTAATTATTTGAAAAAAATATATGTTAAATTAGAGCATTTTCTCAATAACTTAATATGTGAATATTTTAGATTATGTTCATATTACATAGTGAAATTAATTTGTAAAGTTTTGTCTAACGCGGATAAAAAAACTGAGAATGGCGCAAAATCTACCAAGCGTATTTTTCTGAAACCTTCACCAATTTAAAGATAATTTAATTATTGATCTTTTAGTATACGCGTTTTATTAAAATACCTTTTGTTTTGTGTTTAATAAATTAATAATGCGTAAAATTGGGGACAGAGCTCCTTGATGGGCGAGTCCTATTACTGGCTGAACGTACGACGCGTTGCGTGAGCTCAGTACAGAACACGCAAGCTAACAACTCAAGGTCACTGGCATATATCTGCGTCTTAAAGAAACATCCTCTTTCCTGCTCTAGCGACTTTTACTTCTCATAGTTTCGCTTCAAGTCCCATCTCAAAAACTACCCTTCGAACAGGACCACAGTAAAGTAAGTTAGCGTCTATTCCCAAGAATGACAGCTGGTACATTCTGATTGATCGTCAGAATACAAAAAAGCAAAGATACTAAACGACATTGAACATCATCTCCTGACAAGGTCGCTCGCATACCTAGGAGTTAAACAACTGTCTATAAATGGCGGTCGTCCACAGGTGCCCATCTCGTTGTAAGCTTAATGGTAGAGGTTTTTGAAAAAAAGAATTGCCGATGTTATTTATAATTATTGTGATGGATCTTGTTTGCCTTTCGTTTGTACATACAAACTTCAACCACCGTTAAACTTATTCAGAAGTTGAGAGTCGGAGAATCCTTTCTAACTTGATCGCTTTATTCTTGCCTGTGCAACCGGCAGCAAGTTCGTCATGTTCCCTTAGATGTCACTGCTTGCGGTAGCGTCGGGGGTCGGATTGCCTCCTTCCCTCAAATATGGCGAGGGGGGTGATGGCTGATCTTTGCGTTATGCTCGTGAACGGGTGCTGCTTGTGGTGACTGGTCGTCTTGCTGACCATGGTTTTGTTATTGTTATTAATAATTAACTGTTTTTTATTCTACTTCGATGGTTCTAGTTTATCATATGTGAATTCTAGTTATAGCTATAGCTTATATTATGCCTGGAGGCTTTTATTTAGATACGTTTTGTTTACGTTATTTCTGCTTGAGTATAGTTTTCGACGAATATTATATATATATTTTTTTTTGTTTATGTATACTTAGTGGTGTGTGCAACATAAGGCAAATAATTTAATTGAATGTTCTGTGTTGCGTAATGCAAATTATTTTACATTTTATTGTATAGATTCAACTTTTATTTTATTTATTTATTTAATTTACACGGCTTAAAAAAAAAAACCAATTACATAAATCAAAGTACATACAAACGTAACACATAAACTAATAACACCAATTAAGTACAATTGTTTTAAAAAAAAAATTGGTACATAACCATTAAATTGGCAAATTTATTGGCGAACAGATCGCAGTCCGGGTTGGCTTCCACAACTTTATATGTGAACAGACAGCTGTGCTGCTGGGGAGTTTGTTGTGCCACTTCTTCTTCCCAGGTAAAGCACTAGACTAGGAAGTGGTGAAGGGTGGGCGTTTTTGGGGGACTGACTCATGTAATTTTTGACGTTCGAAAAGTGCTGATCAGTCTAGTTTGAATAAATGACTTTTGATTTGAGATAGACAGTTGCTCCATGTAAAACACTGGTATTCTGCAGCATCGGGTTAAACTGGAAGCCGATGAATTCGCGGGTAAATTGCGGACACGCAACGGCGGCGGCGGCCAATGGTCTTCTAAGAAACCGCGTAACTTTAGGGCACTTCTACAGAGACACATAGCTTTCTATATTTTGTTTTCTTCAGTGGTTACAGTGTCTTTATTCTTCAAAAGGCAAAAGTCTCCGTTACAATTGTTATCACATTACTGTAACTCTGTAAAAGCAGGCACAGGTAGAATTAACAATACATCGCATGGGAACCCAAGACTAGTCATTGTTTTAATTTGATACGTAGCTGAGTAGCGGTATTCTTTAGATAGGCTCGGTTTGATTAAGGGATACCTAATTGAAACAGCTACAGCCCCGTGTGAAAATAGATGAATATACTATAAGATCAAGAAAAGATGGCTGATAGTGTTATAAACTGAAGACAAGGTCATGTTACGACGCTCCCAAATAAATAGGGATACCGTTAACGTTAGGCGCTGAACTGAAGAAAGAGTGGTATTAGGTTTCAGGTCATCAGTTTTGTGTTTGTCGTGAACCATGATAATTTGGATAGCATGGTTGGCTTCTCTTGTAGAAAAAGGAACTTTCCTATTGTCAGCTATAGTTAGCATTACAATCAATGAGCCACTTGGTGGGATAAAAACGTGAGCATTGTTTTCTGGTTCATTCATTCGTTCATTCAGTTCCCTCGAACCTCTTTGCGGGTTCAAAAGTTATTGACTTTTAAGTTTTATCAATGTAACTTTTTCTACGTCTTAGATTTTTAGTCAAGTCAATATTTTTGACCTGAAACAGGAGATGTTCGATGGAGGTGACCGAGTGGGCCAAGGTCCAGTCAAAGGAACCCGTACTGTCAAAGAGCTAGTTGGGCTGAAGACACCATTAAAGTAGCAGGAAACCCTAGACGATCCAGGATAGGGACACACAAAGCCTTGAACCTGGTAGAAACAAATGATGAATGTAGCTGTAAATGATTCCGGGTTGATATGATGACAATGCATAGAAGTTTGTAACATCATCTTATTTTCCCATGTTGGGGTCAGCTTCCAGGCTAACCGGATGCAGCTGAATACCAGTATTTTACATGGATCGACTGCCTATCTAACCTCCATAACCCAGTTACTGGGTAGTAAGACTGAAGTTTTCAACGTTACATTCTAACTCAAATTATATTTAGAAGTAAGAAAAAGAGTCCTCAAATCACAAAACCAACAGTCAGCAACAGTTTGCAGCGGGGCTGACTGTCCACCATGCACCTGACGTATATAAGTTACTATATAGTCTTCTTTTCTACACAAACCAAGTTCAAATCTTACCATTTTTTTATTTAGGATGGGTTTGCTCTTGACCTTAGTATAGGGCAGAGGTGACAGAAACAAAGTGGACGAGAGAGTGAGCTTACCCAGAAGAAGCCTGTTCACTTTAGAGTGATAAGGCTTCTTCTGGATCAAAGATAGCTTTGAAGAGATTAGGGTTGCATGCGTTCGGAAACACAGACGCAGTACTTTGAAGAATTGAAGAGGTTATTGCTCCAGCTGACGTATGACCTTGAAGAATTGCAACACAATTGTCATGTAACATGTAAGTGACCTGTCAGCTCTCAGGAATGCGGGTTAACATGCTAGTTGAACATTGAATACTTAGTCATAGTCATTTTCATGGTAATTTAGAAGCAAGGAATTGTTTGTGAATACTTCGTACTTTGTGTTTACTTAAGCTGCGGTTAAAGATCTTTGTAGTAGCCTGTTTTGAATGTTTCAGAGAATATTTGTTACACCCCGGAATGCTCAGACGATACTTAGTTTTAAGATGTATTACATGCCGCCTACGCGCAATTCCAAGCGACACAACTACCTTTCTTCCGATATCGAGTAGGTATCGGAAGAATTCACTCGATACTAAAATTACTTGGTATCGAAACAAAAGTATCGAGTACGTAAGTAAAGATGTAAAGATCGTCTAGGGATGATTCGATACAAGCAAAAACATGTAGATGTATTTGCTTGTATCAAATCATCCCTAGACATCACTACTGGGCCCCAAGTCTGCTATTTTTATAAATTCAGTCATTCCAACACGATCCCATTGTCATGTCATTGTCATTTTGCAAAAAGTTCGTAATCTGCTAAATTCATAATTGTCGATCATTGGTCGGTCAATGTTCTCGTAATAGAATTATGTTACTTATAATGGCATTGTCGTATTGCCATTATTATAAAACGCATTAGTAGAAATGTCATTCATTATGTACGAGATTACCAATCAATGCAATTTCTTTCAATGTGGTGTCAGTGGCCGACCATTGGAAAGTCATAACGTCGCCATTATAATAGTAGATTACCAAACTTGTCAAAATCAGCAATTATGAAATCAATGATGGACCATTCTGACACTATTGTAATAGCAGACTTGAGACCCTGATCATCATCGTTACGAGCAATGACTATTACTGATAACACCACGCCTTGTTTCCCCGGAGAATTGGGCAGAGAGGTGTTCCTATAGTAAGTACACCCACTATTCACCAGTTATCTTTAAGTCCCATGTAATTTGATGTAATATTGTGATGTGAGCTTATTGCTATCAACCGGACAAAAATCCAGACTCCGGGCTGCTACTGAGAAATTCTAGATGGAAAACCCAATAACACTTTGCCCGACCTGGGGATTGAAACCAGGACCTCATACTCAACATTATCGCTTTCGACCACTAGACCAACGAGGTGAAACTACTACTGATCATCATAAAAATACTGAATTACTTTGAAAACAGGCGCTAGGTGCGAGATATCGTCAATAAAACATACCAATATTCTCAATTAAGACCTGCAAAACCGAAAGAATGCAAATGAGCAATAAACGCGATCCGTCAATAAGTTTGGAATGAAACAACCCATTGTTGTTGGTTTACGAGCGTCGCTTGGAATGCTAACAGGAACCGAGCTGTGGTGGCTGTACGATAACAAACAGGCTTCCTGGTTCCTGGACGTTGGGTTCAATCTGTCGTTTATGATTGGTTATTTGAGGAGAGCTTGCTGGTAGTATTTTTTACCGTCATTCTCATCATCCTAAATCATGTTTGTAAGTCTTCTACTTCCATGCTTATCTTTCAAGCGACATTCACTTTTACCTTTTACCACTTGTACATCAGACCTAATAGAATATTGTTATACGAATTATTTAAAGAAGTAAACATGAAGTCTCTTTGGCTTATTAATCGACTTCAAAAAAAGGAGGAGGTCCTCAATTCGTCGGAACCTTTTTTTTTTATGTATGTTCCCCGATTACTCGAAGACGGCTGGTTCTATTTGGTAAATTCTTTTTTAGTTTGAAAGGGTATATTTTACAGTTGGTCCCATTGTCATCACGTCAGGATCTGAAGATGGGATCCTGGAGAAATCAAGGGCAACCCTCAAATTTTATAGGTACACCTGTATCGATTTTAGTATTTTTTACAGTAACTCATGCATTTGCACTTGAAAATCACCATTTGGTAAAGTGGAACTGATGATGAAGACCACATGGCCACCGGAACTACTTAATAATAAGTATTTCACTGTTGCGATTCGATTAGACACTTTAATATGGTTGCTAAGCAATTTATGCTCGTCACAATGCATATGGTGATGTCACCATCATTTCGGAGTTCTCCTGGTTCTTACCAGGAGAACTCCTCAACTATTAACGCCCCTGCATCGGGAAAAGCAATATTTTCTAAACGGTGATGAAGTCGGTGGCAAAAACTAAAATAGATCCAAAGACACCGACTTCCGAAATTAAGGTTATTTTTCACTTTGTAGTGTTTTTTTTCTGGAAGTCGGTTGTTATTTTTTTGTAAAAATATTTTTTATACATAGGTAACTACATTTTGAAATAGGCATTTCTTTACGATTCAAATAAGTATTTACACTACGTATATACATATATACAAAATATATGATTTATTGTAGCTTTGTGTTGCGGGGACGCAGTTCCTCGGTTCCGCCGCTATGCCTTCTAAACCTTGAACTCAAAAGTTTATAATAAAAAAATATTTATAATAATACCAAGGAAACATTTGACCGTGACATCATGAAGGGTTCTTAGGAAACTTAACTTTGCTACCCATTGCATACATCATCGACCTTACTGTTTAAGACATAAAGGTTATCGCGGGTGTGTCAAAAGGTGGTAAAGTTGAACATCCTGTGGCTTGCGCGTGCGCGGATGTGGTGTAGGCAGGCGGTAATAAAGCCATACTATACATAGGAGTTGATAGCCTCAAAATACATTACGTGGGCTATGTGAATCCAAGTTATAGTAAGTTATTGTGCTTATGTCATTTGCAGGAAAGGTTTTTGTATTATTTTTGGTTTATTTTTTTACCGTTATTGTTGCATGCGCCTTTATTTGCCCCCGTTTTGGACATGTATGTATTTCTGTATGCATGACGACTGAGAAGTACCCAATTGATAAATGTGTCACATTGTTGCATTGGGGTATCAAACTTTGTTCCATCTATGCACGGTATTCCCGTTCATCACCTAGTTAATATAATAATATCATAACCAGTCTAAGGTCAAGGTACCGCTCTTACTGCCCCGTCTCAATGGTCCACTCTGAATAACTGAATAAGAGGAGATGGCTCCATGGCTAAGAAGTCGAACTGTTTTAAGATGCAGATATATATGCCAGTGACCTTGAGTGGTTAGCTTGCGTGTTCTGTACTGAGCTCACTGTCGTACGTTCAGCCAGTAATAGGACTCGCCCATCAAGGAGCGCTGTCCCCAATTTGACGCATTATTAATTTATTATACACAAAACGAAAGGTATTTTAATAAAACGCGTACCCTAAAAGATCAATAGTTAATTATCTTTAAATTGGTGAAGGTTTCAGAAAAATACGCTTGGTAGATTTTGCGCCATTCTGTTTTTTATCGGCGTTAGATATGTCTAACGCGGATAAAAAATCGAGAATGGCGCAAAATCTACCTCTAAATCTTGACTTTACAAATTAATTTCACTATGTAATATAAACATATTTAATCTAAAATATTCGTATATGAAGTTATTGAGAAAATGCTCTAATTTAACATTATATTTTTTCAAACCATTAATACTATTCGTTTAGACGTGATCTTCAGTATGAAATCATTAAAAGTCGGTTATCGTCGCCTTAAGTAAGCGGTAATGAGCTCGATAGCAACCTAATCCAGATATTCACGTGAACCTACTGCTGTTACAACTTACAAGCATATATGTCCGTCGCAAATAAAGGACAGTTAAGTTATTCTACTGAGCCTTTCCAAGTTCTTTGAAATTCTATCAAGAAATTTTGGACTTTGTCTCATTGAGCTCGTCACTTGTCAATCAGGCAATTTAATAAAAAAAAAATGTAAAATTAGGTAGCTACTTTAAAGTCATCATTTATTAAAAACTGATTTGGAAAGCATTCTGTAGTTTCAGCACCTAAACGATTGGAACGAATGTTCTTCAGTAAACAATCGCGCCCTATAGGCTCCCCTCAAGTTATCTATCCAACACTACACTCAAGTTAACTAAACGTCCCAGCAATATTGTAACGAGGGTTCCCACCTGTTGTCTCTACTAATAAAGAGAACCTGTATAATTAGTCTTCAAACAGATCCATTGTTTGTCACTCGGCCAGAACTGACGCGAACGTCGACGGACCAACACGCGTACCGATCAACCGCTCTGACACAGAGTAGTATCAATGAATCGATCTAAACGCGAAATAAAACGGAATTAGAAAATTTGTAACACGAAAACGGAAATTTATTAAAAGTGAATTTTCATTTTGAAAACTAGAACGCTAATTTTGAATTTAAAAAAATCGAGTGCTTTCGGAATTGGAAATTGATTTTATTTCTTTTCCAAATTCAATTTTCAAACTGTTTTTTTTTGTGACGGATTTGGAAAATTTGAAGTGAAGTGCCTTTTACGCAATGACCCCTGTCGGGCTTCTGTTCAAAGTAAACAGGTACGTCTCGTTTACATGTTTCATGTTGGAGAGTGTTAAATATTGAACATGGGATGTGTTAATGTGTGTCGTGGTGGATATATCTTTAACATTGTTATTCCACTGATGTTTCTATTGTAATGCTTTCGAGCGAGACTGGAGACTTGAAATCTTTGGTTTAAGATTATATTGATGATCAGTTCCCTTGGTGAATGCATAATATTTTTCTTTTAACGTGTTGTTTCTATAATGTTAACTATTTATTTTGTTTTATGACATCTTGGACCGAAGTCCAATTAAAGGTATTTTTCCTTGAGTTATTCTAACGGGTGACATTAAACATGAATGCATGTTTTTGTCTTTAACAAGACAACTTAAAAACTTAGAAGTAGGTACACAACATTGATTGCTGCTAGTGCCATTGAATGTTGTTTGGTTTGGGTTTCAGGTAAACCCAAACCAAACAGCATATCTACTTTATGGAAAACATAAGGGATGTTTTTCAATCACGACAGTAGGTTATTAGTTTACCTACCTTATCGACCTCATGCAAAGGAAAATAAAGGGAATATAACATCTCACATAAGTTACAATTATCTACAGATACCTGCACCTTAATTGCATAACACATTATTAATCACAATCTGAATAAATTTGAAGTATATTGCTAATACATTGTTCATATGTTTGAAAAATGTATCTGCTCTCAACGTAAATAACGCAATGAATGTTGTTGACCTGTCAAAATTAAACCGATTGCTACTGATAGTGTGTTACGCAATTAAGGCTTCTACATACCGGGGCGACTAAAAGGCACCGCCCGACCCGCGACACGCGGGGCCTTTGTGCCGTGTCGCGTCGCGCGACAAGTCGCGCTGGTATATAGAAGCCTTTACCCCTCAGTTAGCAACACGTTAATTAATATTAATTACATGAATATTTACTTGGACAACATCATCATTAATTACTAATTACATTATTAATTGCTTTGGTTGTTCTGGCATCAGTAAGTACTGCATATGTATGAGTAGATTTTAACTTGATTTCGTTCCTCCCTCCAAGACTACGTTACATTTTAACCGTATACGAAAACCAGGTCTTACGGCTACCAAATAAAGGCGCATTTAAAGTCAAATAGTTATCTACCATTGACGGACGGTTGACTGTACAAACAATGCTACAATACTAAATGCGTTTAGCGGTTGATGGCAATAGGCTCGCCCCATATTACAAGGGACTTATGGACGTTTATGGTGTACATAATAAAGAGTATTCTATTCTATTCTTAAACATAACTGGTGAAATGTGGTGCTTTAGGTGCGCTTGTTTCCCCGAAGGGTTGTAGAGGTACAGGGGAAACAAGGCGTGATGTTTAGTAATGTTTTTATCTAAAACATACTTAATTCTGTCCCTGTTATTTTAAGGCGATAACCGACTTTTAATGATTTTATACTGAAGATCACGTCTAAACGAGTAGTGTTAATGATTAGAAAAAAATATATGTTAAATTAGAGCATTTTCTCAATAACTTAATATGTGTATATTTTAGATTATGTTTATATTACCTAGTGAAATTAATTTGTAAAGTTATGTCTAACGCGGATAAAAAACTGAGAATGGCGCAAAATCTACCAAGCGTATTTTTCTAAAACCTTCACCAATTTAAAGATAATTTAATTATTGATCTTTTAGTATACGCGTTTTATTATAATACCTTTTGTTTTGGTAAGTTAAGTATCTATCATTTGTTTATGGAGAAAATATGATTTAATAATTATTCAATAACTCAGTAATAAAATATTTACATCATATAAAAACTAACCGACTTAAAATAATAATATATAAGATAAACGCTAACAGACTTAACATAATACTATATGTACATGTAAAAAAAAAAAAAAAGGTGGGGGATAGAATCATAGGGCATCAAAAAATTCGTCCGCATCGCTGTCAACAGGAAAGGTGCCCAGAAGGCTGGCAGCATTGCCACGTTGTATGGCGATGCTGATTCTTTGTCCGAAAAATAGACCAGCCCTCTGGTCACGTGAAGAGTCGACCAACCGCTTGGCGATATCTTGAAAAACCAAGCGGGCACTCGGACCCCATGGCCCTAGTGTTTCAACCCCAAACGGCTCGAACATATAGCTCCCAAAAAGATTGGAATATTTTCGCCATTTGAGGTTTTCTGCACCTGCAGCAGCCGCCCCAGCACAGCTTGCCGTGCTAGGAAGATGGGATGGCGCAAGGGTGTCGACACATGTTGCATCCCACACCAAAGGCCGACCTAACTTCCAAGGCATTATGGTCATTCCGTCTGGTCTCTTCCCATCGTCGCGTGCTAAGCCATTGGGTTCTAAAACAGCTGGCACCCCGACGGTGACAAGAGCACGACGGATGATGTCATTAATGCTGGCGTGCCGTGCTATCCGGCCTGCGCTCTTACTGCAAGATAGGCCATGATGTCCAAGGCAGTCGACAGCTTCTCCGCACTGGCAGCGATGCGGAGCCCCGCAAGGAGCGCCCAGACGCAGACAAGTAGCGAGCCGGAAGGTGGTGTCACCCAACATAGTGCCTGTGTTGGGAGACGGTAGTGCTTGAAGCCAGAGGCCCGACTCCCACTCACCCACAGCCAGCAGGCGGGCACGCTCAGCAGTATTGGTAGACGTATTGATAAGATTATTCCGTACCAACCTGCAGAGCGGCTCATCCCACTGTCTCTGGGAAGATGGGTTTGCGGGCCGATCTGTATCCGGGCAAGCCGCTTTCCAGACGTTCACCGCATCGGTCAAGCACGGCACTTCAGAGTCAACCAGGGAGGGGGCTAAAATATTCCGGGTCAACTTTTCAGTGCTGTGGACAGAGGACAGGAACGCCGGTAAGCTAATACTGGTAATTTTGCGGATGCCGAGGCCACCAAAACGAATGGGTAGTGTGGCTTGAAGCCACGCTCGGTCATCCAAGGCCACATTTAAAATGGATGTAAGTGTGCTGCGAATAATTTGGTCAATTTTGTCCAAGAGATGTGGTTGCTTCCATAAAGGGGAAGAACGTAGCAAATATATAAAATTTGGGCCAAAACAACAGTATCTAATCAGGGTGAATGCCGAATGTAAATTAATTTTGGATAGTCTGTCCGAAATTTCGTTGAAGTTTTTGATTTTTTCGCTGATGAAAGGAGAAAAGCTGTCTTCGAAAATTGGGGAACCTAGGAGGTGCAGTGAGCTTTTTTCTAAAATTTTGATTTGTGGGGCTATTGCATTAAATTTATCTAGGGTCAATTGTCTGTCGGTAATGTCAGAAAGGTAAATTTCACATTTTGAGGGGTTAAGTTCCAGGCCAATATTTTTAAAATGTTTTTTGAGGAGTTGTAGGTCTTTCAAAACGGTGTCTACATGACCTCCTAGCGTTCCATCATCTAAATACCACACGTTAAATTTTGAATTTAGTTTCTGGATAATTGGATGAATAGCCAAGCTGAAAATGACTGGCCCGAGAGGGTCACCTTGTTGGCATCCAACTGCTGATTCTAAAACATTGTCCTTATATAATAATTTAGAAGGGTACCTATAACATTGCCACATAAAACCATAAATTTCGGGTAATTCCTTTTTGACTTCAGCCAACAAAGTGTCCCTGTTTACAGAGTTGAAAGCATTTTTCACGTCAACCTTGAGGATAACCTCACCTTTGTTTGAGTTTAAAAAGGTGGAAAGGGCATGTACGGCAGCCTCACAGCCCCCTTTCGAGCCAAAACCAAGCTGCAGGGGCTGAAACTTAGCTGTAAGGGATTCGCTATACAGCTTACAGCATATTTTGGCTGCCGTCCGCCTGTAGGTGCATCCAACGGCGATGGGACGAATGCCGCCATCTTTCTTGCGCAGGGCACATAAGTTGGCCCCGTACAAGACATCGACGACGGCCTCGTTCACACCGCCGGTGAGCATGAGGTTCATGAGGGCCGCAAGTTCCTTCAAAAGCGACTCACCAGCTTCCCCGGCGCCTGAACTCAATAGATCCTTTAGATGTTGTGGAGTCAGGCCGTCGAGGCCGCCGGCGGAACCACTTCGGAAGGAGCTTACAGCTGCAAACAACTGGGGGGCCGAAACGTTTAGGAAGGATGAATTTAGGTCTGGAGGGTCGGGGGGGTCGGGAAAGGTGAGACCATCCGCAGGCGCTGGGTGTTTACTCTCTAGAGCTGTTAGTGTTTCTGGAGAGTAAGGCGCCACCACATCGCTGCTGAACAGTATCCTGGCTGCTCCCCTGATGTCCCCTTCACTTAGTTTCGATTCCACATGTGAACATAAGCCTTTTTGTGACAGGTTGTTAAATGCAGGTAATTTTGAATCTAAAATTAGGGTCGAATTGTTGCAATTATCTTTAATTTGGTTCGTTAAGGTTTTTTTGGTCGCCGATTTTTTTGTTTTGTGTATAATAAATTAATAATGCGTCAAATAGGAGACAGCGCTCCTTGATGGGCGAGTCCTATAACTGGCTGGACGTACAACGCGTTGCGTGAGCTCAGTACAAAACACGCAAGCTAACCACTCAAGGCCACTGGCATATATCTGAGTCTTAAAAGGATTGAAAGAAACAGCACACGTAGCATGACCACCGTAGAAACGGGAAAAACTAAAGAAAATATTACAGATTGTAGAAAGAATTCTACTGTGCGATGTCAAAAATGAAGAATTTACATGCCACTTTGTCTTGTAGAGCAGAGATAGAAATAGTCATGCTACGCATGCAGATCGATGCCGTCACTGTCAGACTGCATACAAAATAAAGAGAAGCGCGATGACACAACGCTTGTAATTTATTGCAAAATATGAAGTAATTATTTATTTACTCAAAAATGAGTTGAGTAATCGAAAATAAAAACAACCAAGTTCTGCATACAAATAAGACGTTCTTGTTATTAATTAAATACCAACCGTACGTTAATATTTAATACAGATATTTTGGATTGAAGCTCAAAGTAATGGGTTAGTTTACCGTTAATTTGTATCGAGATTTTTTTTCTAAACGTGTTTTGGTAACAACCAAGTTCTGAGAAATATGTTCAAGATTAAAAAATAATAATACTTTTTCCCGCTACTACAATCTATTTTTAGGGTTCCGTACCAAAATGGTAAAAAGGAACCCTTATGGTGAGACTAAGTCTGTCTGTCTGTCTGTCTGTCACACCTGGATATCTCAAGAACTACTAATGCTTTCAATTTGAAATTTAAAAATTGTTTTAGATGACGTTTGCCCAACTATTTTGCAAACAAAGAAATTTAAAAAAATATAACTTTTATGCAAAAGGGATCTTAAAAATTTGAAGTGAGACTACTAGGGCATGTGGGATATCATATGAAAGAGCGCTGTTTCCACATTCTCAAATATTAATTTTTAATTTTTTAGGTAGCATAGTTTCCGATTTTTTATGAAATATGTAAAAAAAATACCGTTCCCTCCCCTTATCTCCGAAGTTTGCATAGATAAAAATCTGAAATTATTCTATGTGATAGAAATTTATGTAAAGATTATAGGAAAAATAAAACGATGTCTCTAAATAGCACAGTTTTTCAGAAATCATCAACATCATATATACGTACGGAACCCTCGGTGCGCGAGTCCGACTCGATCTTGACCAGTTTTTTTGTTTAAGACAAGCCTACTTTTATCATTTGCCTCTTGTCAGCGCCTTAAATATACGTTTAGCGCTAAATGCGTTTAATTATTAGTGGTGCAAGTGGGCCTACATAACATCTAAATATTTGTTTCGTGTGTAGGTAAATGAAAACCGCGATCTGAAGTGCTGCAGCTGTTATATGGATATACAAGCCGTCAACAACCTTGTTGTAGACCTCATACCCCTTTAGCTCAATTTGTCGCAGCACGTTCTTCTTCCATATATTAGATATCTAGCCGAATCATCAACACACAATTAATACAACCTCTCCATCGTGTCCTTGATCTTCCTCTACACTAAGTACACAATTTTTTCCTCACCACGGTTTCCACCGGATCACATGCCCATCTCTAATAATCCGTTGTTAACTGACTTACAGGCAACTTGGAGGCGGACCCCTAACTTGGAAGATTCCCTCTTAAAATTGAAAAATTTGAGTGTGGGGATCAGCAGCTTGCAAGTCTAAACAATTGAAGATCTAGTATTCCCACGTTATAGCTAGTTCAGTCGGTAATA
This sequence comes from Tiliacea aurago, assembly GCA_948098905.1. Taxonomy (NCBI): domain Eukaryota; kingdom Metazoa; phylum Arthropoda; class Insecta; order Lepidoptera; family Noctuidae; genus Tiliacea; species Tiliacea aurago. The sequence goes on from OX402585.1 coordinate 25,893,771, forward strand.
GTTAATAGCAATGATGGATGTGAGCAATTCGTCATGATGGTCACGTTCGTGCGTGCAACACCGACTTTAATTGTTATCCATCGAGATGTTTTTTTTTTTAATGTAATGAACCTTTTTGCACATGCATGTTACTCGTAAGTTAGTCTTTGACGTTTACTAGAATAAGTCTTAAATTCGTAATTTCTTAGTTCGAAAAAAAAACAGAAAATAGCTTTATTCAGAGCCGAATTCAAATTGACCGGAAAGGCAATATCCACTAAAATAAGGGGTTTATTTATAAACGTTGCTTAAAGTTCTGTTCAGTTGCTTCTACAGACCGGCGCGACACGCGACGCGACACAAAGGCCCCGCGTGTCGCGCGACGAGCGGTGCCTTTGTGTCGCGTCGCGGGTCGCGATACGTAACTTATCTGGAGGTGCTGATATGTCTATTAGTTACATCTATACATTAGTAGCAGTGGTGGCCCAGTGGTAACGGCTGCGACTTACGAGGTCATAGGTTCGAACCCAACCAGGAACTTTACTTTGTAGAAATTATTTCATCAGCACTGCTCTCAAAACGGTGAAGGAAATCATCGAAGCCTCGTGACATCTACCAACCCGCACTGGGCCCGCGTGGTGGATTACAACCCACTCCCTCTCACAGAGGGGATGTCTGTGTCCCAGCAGTGGGAACATTATATGCTGATTATGTATACATATTATAAATTAAAGTCGCTTGTCGTGTCTGTCTGTGACTACGTTGTTCTACTAAACTCCGCAACGGATTTTGAAGCGGTTTTCACCATCATTTAGAGAATTTATTCCGGAAGGTTTAGTAATAAAGAAATCTCTGTTTTGTCAAGACATATCGACGGTGCGAATCAGGGGCGGAGTTGGTTAGATATACAACATGTCCCGGAATTAACGCACACCCTCTTAAGGGGACTCATCATTATGAACAACTTTTACTATGGTACAAAACCTGAAATTGCGAAAAAAAAATCAGCTGATCCCTACATTTATGTTCGAATAACTAGTAAAAAATTATGGAACAGAAGATATTTTTTTCGCGTATTTCAGGTTTGGTCCCATAGTAAAAGGTGTTCTGAATAATGATGAGTACTATGACCTCTAAGAGGTAGTGCGTTAATTCCGGGACATGTTGTATAATTGTTGGTCCTATGTTTTTGAAAGTCTGTTAACCAGTCTTACTAAGGGGTATCGTCATCATCATTTAAGCCGAAAGACGTCCATAAGACTCCGACATAGGCCTCCCCCAAGCAAGGGGGGCTTGCCATAATCACCACGCTTGGCAGGCGGGTTGGCGATCGCAGTATGGTGTTAAAATGCATAGAGAACGCTGCTGCCCATTCTCTAGTAAGTCCCTTACTCGCTTTTTACGACACCCACGGGAAGAAATGGGATGGTGCTATTCTTTACGTCAGGCACCACACAGACGAAGGGGTATCGTGTTACCCAGTAACTGGGTTGTGGAGGTCAGATAGGCAGACGCTCCATGTAAGATACTGGTATTCTGCTACATCTGGTTAGACTGGAAGCTGACCCCAACACAGTTGGGAAAAGGCTGGCAGATGATGACTTATGAAACGTCAGGAACTAGGTGCACGGTTCCAATTGGTCGTTCTGTATGGAGAGGAGCCGGCAACTGATGGTCCTATGTTGTAGTTGTAGAATTGTAGATTGTAGACCACGTTACGTGAAACATAAAGTAACGATTAGATCATTGGTAAATTCTTAAAAATGTGTCCGTCTATCTTCCTCATTGTGGTATAGTAATTTTATTCTAGGTGCATCGTCTTCACATATAATTATATAATTTATGTACCTATAAAAATATTGTACAAGATTTTAAAAGAGTACCGGTGGAGTTTCTTGCCCATTCTTCTTCATGCGAAACTACCTTTTGGAAGGGGCGACTAGAATCAATTCTATTTTTTTTTGTAAATATTGACGTTCAAAAGTGCCTTTTATGTGCCTATTTGAAAAAAATAATTTGACTTTGACTTCATTAAAGTCACGGCCTCACGGGGTGGGTGGTTTACCGCTACAGCTGGAATACTGCTCACCCCATAAAAAAGAACGCAACCACATAAATACGCACAGAACTAAGTAATATGCTTTTTGCTCCTTCATGTATGAGCGCGAAGTTATTTTCAACTGACTTTTTTACAATTTCCATGTATTTGTATACTTGATTGGAGGGAAGCTTAATTAGGGCTGTCAAAGTTGCTCATGGATTTTTTTAAATTGGATTGAATAAGTCACTTTTCAAAGTGTGACAATTCAAGATAGATAAAGATAAAGAGAAGACTTTAATTAATATTTTTTAGGTATCTAAGTACTGCTGTTGTACTAATCCTGCGGTTTCATCATCATCATCATCCTACTGCCTTTTTATTTGGGGTAGGCACAGCCATTATATGTCTTCTTCTTTTATACAAAAATCTATGTCTCTAAACTAGGTACTTATCTATATACCGATACTGTATGTACCCAGACAGAAAGTAGGTATAAAAGTTAAGTTAGGTAGGTATATTTTGTAAATTTTTTTAACATTTTACAATTTGACATTTAATTTTTTATACGATTCTGACATTTTTTTTTGTCAATTTTTTTTTAATGGTTTTTGAATATTTAAATTTAATTAATCACAATTTAATATTTTGGGTTTTTATCAGTTTAGAATTTAACATAGTTTATAATAAATGGTTTATAATTTAAATGTATGGGTGTATAACTATGGACTAGAATTATGTCCGAAAAAAAAAATAGTTCTTGTAGTAGTAGTTTTGTAGTTTTTTGTTTAAAACGTTGCTCCACGCTAGGAATTTCTCCTGTATTGTGGGTGCGTTTACAAACATTTAAACTCACATACACAAACAGCCAGACCCGGAACAACTACTTGTAGGTCATATAAATATTTGTTCCGTGTGGGAATCGAACTCGCGACACGCATCGCAGCAGTCAATCGCTTAACCACTGCGCCACCCATACCGTCAGTTCTTGTAAATAAATAATACTTAGATACATCCAAAATATATAATTAGGAATGTTAATCCAATTCATAGTCTACATGTGTATCTTTCATTCATGTCAGTTGAGAGTCGGGTTAAATTTCCACATTTAATTTTAACATAATTTATTTATTTATTTATAATGGTACACCAACAGCTTCTGTATACAAAATATCAAATAAAAGTAGATAACAGTCATGAGCTTATACAGTTGCCAATAACAGGTGAACCAGCATTCTCAAATACAGTGATAACCTAAGGTAAGAACGAAATTAAACAAAACTTATAAAAATAAAAATTATGTGGTTTCAAACTATATAAACAGAAGTACAATATGACACATGAAATAAGGTTGCAAGAAATACCTACGTACTAACACAACAGATCTTTAGATTATGTGAGTTGCGTGCTTTGGGACCTTAAAATTTGGGATTTAAAAATATTTATGGAGTCATGATAAATGTCAACATGTGGAGTGGATTTTATATAAGAATTCATCTCTCGACTGAGCATACTGACATAATATAAGTATTTGTAGGGATGGCAGCCCTACCACCAGTAAGGCTAGACTACATATTTATGCCTTCAAAGGCCTGTAGAGGAAGATCTAATTTCTTGTCAACTAACGGTTATTCGATGTTACTTAACTTGATATCTTGCATGTCTGAGGCGCCATGTTGACGAAGTATCGATAGTTTGTGACTTCGTACCGACTTCATATTTTTTTTGAGTTTATGAACACCGTTGTAAAATGGATGTCCATTTTAAACCCTGTTTAAGGCTACCGCAGACAGGCGCGACGTGATAGCTAGACTCGACACTATTAGCACAATTTCTATGAAAACTTAGTGGAAAGTGTCGCACTGCCTGTGGCGCCTTAAGCCTCTGAAGACATGCGTCGCGGGACATTTTAACCCGTCTGTGGAGATTGGATCGTTATCTCGGACTCCTACAAACTAAAACCACGGTTCCTACCACTACCATAAGTCGGGGGCGGGAGATACACGTACCTACCTACATTCACGAGCACCCGCGACTGGTATACTCAAGTTAATACCTACTCAATATATTTATAACATTCCACAATGTGAACTTAGGTGGTAGGTTTTACAAAGACCTGATCATTGTGGACCGTGTCGGGTACAATAAAGTAGGAGAGAGGAAGAGGGTAGTAGCCCGCCATACCCAGCGCGGCCCCCCATTTCGTCCCCTAGTGAATACCTGACATGGCTTAGTGGGTGCCATTTCTTAAAGAAGCCAAAGAACTTAATACTTATAATAACCTATTAGGAAGTCGGTATACCGGACGAAAAGCTGTTATTTTTGCAAAAAAATATACCTGTATTGATCGATGAAGCCACATCCGTTCAACGGTGTTATAATGCAAGTTTTTGACCTCATTTCCTGGTATTAGCAGACTGCCATTGATGATTTTTAAAACAAGACGGTATAACATAACATCACGCCATGTTTCCCCGAAGGGTTCGGCAGAGGTGTACCTACAGTACACCCACATGTTATGTTTAAGCCCCATGTAATAGGGGGCGAGCCTATTGCCATCAGCTGGGCACAAATCTAGAGTCCGGGCTGCTACATTCCAGATGGTGAAACCCACACACATATCAGTAACACTTACAATTAATTGGCCTGTAGCTTCCCTCTTCAGGGCAAAGGCTTCAATTCACGCAATGCCTGCATTGTAGTGCCTGAACCACTATCGAAAATACTGCCGGCCCCTATGTATTGCTGTTTCACTTTATGGCATATTATACATACTGTTATACTTGCAATACTTGGCCAGAGTGACCCGGCCATATGCAGTTATACTTGCGATACTTGACTAGAGTGACCCGGCCATATGCAGTTATACTTGCAATACTTGGCCAGAGTGACCCGGCCATTTGCAGTTATACTTGCAATACTTGGCCAGAGTGACCCGGCCATTTGCAGTTATACTTGCAATACTTGGCCAGAGTGACCCGGCCATTTGCAGTTATACTTGCAATACTTGGCCAGAGTGACCCGGCCATTTGCAGTTATACTTGCAATACTTGGCCAGAGTGACCCGGCCATTTGCAGTTATACTTGCAATACTTGGCCAGAGTGACCCGGCCATTTGCAGTTATACTTGCAATACTTGGCCAGAGTGACCCGGCCATTTGCAGTTATACTTGCAATACTTGGCCAGAGTGACCCGGCCATTTGCAGTTATACTTGCAATACTTGGCCAGAGTGACCCGGCCATTTGCAGTTATACTTGCAATACTTGGCCAGAGTGACCCGGCCATTTGCAGTTATACTTGCAATACTTGGCCAGAGTGACCCGGCCATTTGCAGTTATACTTGCAATACTTGGCCAGAGTGACCCGGCCATTTGCAGTTATACTTGCAATACTTGGCCAGAGTGACCCGGCCATTTGCAGTTATACTTGCAATACTTGGCCAGAGTGACCCGGCCATTTGCAGTTATACTTGCAATACTTGGCCAGAGTGACCCGGCCATTTGCAGTTATACTTGCAATACTTGGCCAGAGTGACCCGGCCATTTGCAGTTATACTTGCAATACTTGGCCAGAGTGACCCGGCCATTTGCAGTTATACTTGCAATACTTGGCCAGAGTGACCCGGCCATTTGCAGTTATACTTGCAATACTTGGCCAGAGTGACCCGGCCATTTGCAGTTATACTTGCAATACTTGGCCAGAGTGACCCGGCCATTTGCAGTTATACTTGCAATACTTGGCCAGAGTGACCCGGCCATTTGCAGTTATACTTGCAATACTTGGTCAGAGTGACCCGGCCATTCTGAAAACGCAACCTATCACAGCTACAGATTGCAGAAAATATGGCCTCTTTACAATCACCTTTACGAGTGTACATTTGAACAGATCCCAGTGCTAAAATTTTAGTATACGTAGGTACAATCACGATGTATTTTTTTATTAACACACCTAGGCCTCTGCTGATACACCGTGACCAAAGCGCAAGTCATGCGTGGAATATATAGTTAGATGTACGTGTAGGTATAAATTACACACGCTGTTTTATTACAAGGCGAACATGGCTTTTTAAAGCATTCTTACAATTTTCTGATAAAGTTGGCTATGGCTAATTGAATAATACAATTTCATAGAGGACTTCCATAAAAAAGAATCGATTTATGGTCAATAATTATCTTTTTGAATATCTCCTCAGCTCAGGGGAAAATAAAAATGACAAAATACATATTGCTAAATGTATGAAATTGGAGCAATTTTTCACTTTGAGAAAAAGAAGAAGGTTGAAGATATATTTATTATATATATATATATATTATATAGAGGAGATATATTTTATTGCACTATAATGAACTTGCGGTCTTCAACAAAAGTAAAGTATATTCAGCACAATTATGATGGTTTGTCTACCATTTAAATATATAGGGTTACTGGTAACTCGACGTATTCCTTGCACGACGTCATAGTAGGGTTAAAATGCAACAAATTAAGCCACCAAATGTTCTACCGAAATTCAGTAGTTTTTGAGTTAATTAGGTTTTTAGTTGTTTAATATCTCGAAAACGGTGCACCCTAGGCAAAAAATTACATTAATTTAACCCCCGTGTATTACCGCCGTGCAAGCACTATGCCAACGTGAATTTAAGTAAAAAAAAACAACATTAATTACTTATTATAGGGAAAAAAATACTATTTCTTTTTTAGTTTTTCGCTGATATCAATCAAATCAAATCAAAAATATTTTTATTTCACATAAGCCTACATGGGCACTTATGAAACGCCAGAAGCTAGGTGCACGGTTCCAATTGGTCGTTTCCTATGGAGAAGAGCCGGCGAGAAACTCCACGGTTACTCTTTAAAAAAAAAAAAAAAATTGGCTTTTACAATATTTTCAAAGTATGAGAGGACAGCGTAGGCCCGTCAAAAGTACCAGGTACTTAACAAAATAGAAAATGGTCTACAGATCTACAGTATATTAAGCCTACAACGTCCTCACATTAACAAAAAAAAAACTATATAAAATATGATTAACATAATAAAAGTTAGAGCCTTGTTGAAATCAAAAAACATCGATTATGTCAAGGATGTATGTAAAAAATAAATAACATAAACATCGCAACTTGGGAGCAGTTAATAGACATTTACATATTTTTGCCGTTAATGAGGTACCAGGGAAGCCACATGTGCAGAAGGAATTAATGCCAAACTTCCTTGTCTTCAACGTAGTCTTTAATCTTATAATATGCTTTTTTGATAAGGACATGTTTGATGTGGGTTTTGAATTTTCCATCGCTAAGTTCTGTAACAGACTTTGGCAACTTGTTATAAAAGCGGATACTGTTAATAAAAAATGACTGTATCACAATTTCATGTTTACTACGTGTATTTATATTATGGAAATCGCTTCTTATGATATGCCTGTCGATAACCCTTTTACTGGGTTTCAAGCAAAAACCCATTCAAGGTAACCTCATTAACATCTTAACTCTTGTGCGATCCCTGATTAGAACCCATAATTATGAACTGGTTAGCTGAAAAGTTTGTCATATAACTGACATAATATCTGAAAGTTGAAATCATTTTCATCGGACCCCAAATGCAGGAAAATTCATGGATGTCTTTTAAAACATTTTGAAGTATTTTGGCATGATCAACTATAAGGAGTCACCAAATGGCGGACCGCGGTGCGGATCTTAAGCACATATACAGTTAAACTTAGGTATACCTAAAACTTAATCTAAATATGTTGAGTAGGTAATTTACCCTACTAGGTTAAGCACGCGCTTTGTATTTTCTGCCGTCAACACGACAACGGACGACCCGAGACGCAAACGGCATGAAGCTGTAAATGTTTTCGGGAGTAATAAAGCTACTTTACAAATGGAAATAATCGATTTCCTAGAGAACACAAAAATACGGAAGTTCCTAGCCAAGAATTTTTGATAGAATTTGTCTGTAATACCCATAACTAAGAAACTTAGCTTTGAAACTTTATATGTATAATGTTTCAAAGCTAAATTTCTAATTTGTGAAGTAGCATTTTTAAGATGAACTTCATTAAAAATAAATTTCGATCTCGACTTACCGATGAACATCTTTTAATCGTTGCTTTTTAGGTTGCTAGTAATCGTCTTCCAAACGGAACGCGACAGTCATAATATTTTTTTTAAACGGACCCCCAATGAAACTAATTGGTGATCCCTGGCTACACTGTTACCTATTTACCTAACATCTATCTGTATAACCATAACCTATGCCCACAATAAAAAGATTTGATTTGATTTGACTATTTCATAGACTTATACCATAATTTCAGCCGAAAGACGTCCACTGCTGGAGATAGGCCTCCCCCAAAGGGAGGCGTTCCTATAACCGCCACGCTTGGCAAGCGAGTCCTTTAGTTGGCCCAATAGGATGGTGCTATTCTTTACGTCCGGCACCACACGGAACTTAAACGAGACTTATAACTACCATAGCATTTAACAAAAAAATCCAGTGTTATACATATTCTGTTTTTATTTTTACTAATCAAATTACCAAGAGTGACCCTTCCACAATAAATTCAATCGATACTCAGATTAATTCACAACAACATGAAAAACCCGGTTTTAAATTGTATACCAAAGTGCCACTTTTTCAGACTACTTACAACAAAATTTATGAATGAAAAGTTTACATGTAACTAACTTTGTACGTAACCGCATGCATACCTTTGAATAGTTATTTAACACTAATACATATTCACACATTCGCTCATTAACTGATTTAATAGGCTGTGAACATTATTTTATGATTTATTGGTCTATGTTGATGATATGTTGGTGTTATGTGATTGACAAGCATAAAGGCTTCTACATACCAGCGCGACTTGTCGCGCGACGCAACACGGCACAAAGGCCCCGCGTGTCGCGGGACGAGCGGTGCCTTTGTGTCACGTCGCGTCGCGCGCCAAGTCGCCCCGGTATGTAGAAGCCTTAAAGCTTTATTTTCTTTTGGTTTTCTGAAAGTAGTTAAAAATGTCGTCGTCACTAGAGGTTCGAACTCGGCAAGTAACAATGAGACTTTTTCAAATTCATATTGTACTACCGACCTCACATCGAGTCGACTCTTTTTCCATTCGGCCTTCAAGTTCTGGTTGACTTTACTTAAAATGCTGACAACAGGTAAACCGCTGTCACTGTCAGACTGCATACAAAAGAAAGAGAAGCGCGATGACACAACGCTTGTAATTTATTGCAAAATATGAAGCAATTATTTATTTACTCAAAAATAAGTTGAGTAATCGAAAATAAAAAATAACCAAGTTCTGCACAAATAAGACGTTCTTGTTATTAATTAAATACCAACCGTACGTTGATATTTAATACAGATATTTTGGATTGAAACTCAAATTAAAGGGTTAGTTTATCGTTAATTTCTATAGAGATTTTTTTTCTAAACGTGTTTTGGTAACAACCAAGTTCTGAGAAATATATTCAAGAATAACATTATATATTTTTTCCGCTCCCAATAACTATAATATTGATTTGGCAATTTTTTTGTTTAAGACGGCGCTGACAAGAGGCAAATGATAAAAGTAGGCTTTACTTTTATCATTTGCCTCTTGTCAGCGCCTTAAGCTTGCATGCGTTTGTACAGTGTGCCTTTGAATTTTCACATTTAGAACCGGAATTAGAAAAGTATTTCTTATATCCAACTAGTGATCCGCCCCTGTACGCACGATTTATACAATTTGACAAAACATGGAAATTTCTTTATTACATGCAAGTTTCATATTAATGTATGTGAGGAAACCGGCATGTCCTAGAACCAAACATTTCGAAGGCATGTGACATCTACCAACCCGCACTGGGCCCGCGTGGTGGATTACAGCCCACTCCCTCTCACAGAGAGGAGGCCTGTGTCCCAGCAGTGGGAACATTAGAGGCTGATTATGTTATGTTATAATTCTCTAAGAGATGGTGAAAACCGCATCAAAACCGTTGCGTCGTCTAGAATACCAACACGGTCAGACAGACACACGGAAAGCGACTACATTATATAAAATTCATTAATTAAGACTCGTGCAGACTGGCGCAACGCGACACCGGTAAAACAATTTCTATGAAAACTTCATGGATATTGTTCTACCGGTGCCGCATCGCGCCAGTCTACACGAGCCTTAAATCTTTCTTTCTAAACTGATTTGTACGAAGACAGAGGTCGTGAGTTCGATAGCCAACCTTGCTGCACTACAAATCACAAAATGTGTTTAGCGTTAAACATATTTAAATGATCACTCTGTTCTTTTTCTGTCAATCGTTTGACATTGACAGAGGTCAATGTCAAACGATTGACAGAAAAAGAACGATGTTTAAAATTCGTTTAGCGCTAAACCTCATTTAGTGATTTGATGTGAAAGCGGGCCTTAAACTATTACCACCTTAAGCACAAGCATTTAAAGCTCACAACTTATACCTACTGCAAGTTTTTAGTTTTTACTCAGTTTTTAGGGTTCCGTACCCAAAGGGTAAAACGGGAACCCTACTACTAAGGCTCCGGCGCACGGCGTCTGTCTGTCTGTCCGTCTGTCACCAGGCTGTATCTCATGAACCGTGAGAGTTAGACAGTTGAAATTTTCACAGATGATGTATTTCTGTTGCCGCTATAACAACAAATGCTAAAAAACAGAATAAAATAAATATTTAAGGGGCTCCCATACAACAAACGTGTTTTGTTTTGCTCGATATTGATAACGGCAATAGGTATACGCTTGAAATATTCCCAGAATATTTAGTTATGTATTCACTTTAAAAACAAATAATTAAATTGAAATAAAACAAGTATTTAAGGGGGGCTCCCATACAACAAACGTGTTTTTTTTTTTGCCATTTTATAGATACGGAACCCTGCGTGCGCGAGTGCGACTCGCACTTGGCCGGTTTTTTTAAATTATTCAACGCTACCTACTCCTGCCTACCCCCTTAACTCTAAAGCCGTGACACACGGTCGGTAACGCGATAGCCCGATACTGCCCGATGGACAGCCGCACCGCAGTTTCCCATCTGTATCAGTTACAGCTCTCATGCCAACAGACCAGTGTTTACAGCCTTGTTTGTTACTTTGCTGGTTAAATTCTGTGGGTTTATTGACTAGCCGCCTTATTACAAAACAAGATCTATACGAGTATTTTGACATGCTTAAACCATGGAGCCAGTTTTTGTTATAAGAACGTAACAGTGATTGAAATACCGTTCTTTATACAAAACTGAAAACTAAGTTCGGTACTAAGTTGTAAATTTTTCTTTTTTTTTATTAAAACTTTATGCACAAGTAAAAAAATACACTGTACAAAGACGGACTTAATGCCTGAGGCATTTTCTACCAGTCAACCTTAGGGTGATGCAGAGACAAAATATGGCAGGTGCAACGTACGGGATAGATAGCTCGGAAATAACTATAAAATACTCGTACAAGCATAAATAAATACAAATACATAGATAAGTAGATACATACATACATAATATACCAAAATAAACTTTGTCAGGAGAAATAACGACCGGTAGCGAAGAAAACCACGCCAGCAAATCACCGTTGAGATCTTTCGGCCAACTTCTGACGAATATGTTCACGTGTCTTCACTTTACTAAAAATCTTAGGAAAAGCGGTTTTTATGCCTTCAAGAAAATATGAACTCACTAGAGGTTGCCAGCAACTTTGTTCACAGGCTTATTAGGTTGAGGGAGTTTGAATTTTTCGTTTGAGATTATCATTTTATATAAATAAAAAATACGCGTTTGTACATATTTACACATTAGCGCCAGCAACTTCCAATAATCTGATGCTGCAAAACAACTTAATGACCTACTTCGAACATCACTAGCAAAAATATGTCTCATACATTTTACTATAAACATCTTGCCATTGCCGTCGATTTCAATCTGCGAATTAAAATCAATATTTATTCTCGATATTATCAAAACTAACTATCGATTCAAAATATCTATCGACTAACTTCTCCGTTGGAAATAGCCTTTGAATAATAAACAGCTTAGATTTTGAAACTGGTCATATCAGATTTTGTTAGAAAATACGCAAAATTGTCTAACGTAGTTTATATTCTAGTATAGCAGTAAATATTGTTGCTAAATTCATTTAGTAGAGGGTGTATATCATGGCGTAGCCGACAGCTAAATAAGTTAGTAAGTCCGTTTTAAAAACTAAAACTAGAAAACAGTGAAATAAAAAGAATACTTAAATGACAACTAGCAGTGATTCCGAATCAAGGCTTCTACATACCAGCGCGACTTGTCGCGCGACGCGACACGGCACAAAGGCCCCGCGTGTCGTGGGACGAGCGGTGCCTTTGTGTCGCGTCGCGTCGCGCGACAAGTCGCCCCGGTATGTAGAAGCCTTCATTCGAAGAAGCCGAATCATAATAATATCAAAATCAAGCATACAATAGAATCCATTTTGCAACCACCGCAATCGTTGACCGACGCGACGGTGAGACGGTGCCCGAGTAAAGGCTCGTTTAGATTGGCGCCATATCGCGGGGGCACCAGTCTGCACGAACTTTAAATAGATTTAGACGAGATTGGACTTGGACACATGCAGATTCTAATGAAATTATTCAGAAGGTGCTTTCCTAATACCTACTCTTGTATAACTAATATACATAGTATTTCCAAATAATCCGATTAGTCTGTGTTTCCGAACGCATACAACCCTAATCTCTTCAAAGTTAGAGTGAACAGGCATCTTCTGGGTAAGCTCACTCCATCGTCGACTTTGTCTCTGTCACCTCTGCCCTAGACTAAGGTCAAGAGCTAACCCATCCTAAATAAAAATTAAATAAATAATAAAGTATTTTATCTGTTTCTAAGTTATTTTTACACCACTGACTTTTGGTGACTAAAAACATCTTACCTATACTTTAGTTTGGAATCGCCAACACGCAATAAGCAAGTGTTGATCAATGCCCTTCTCTATTCAAGAAAAGGCATTTTCTCTGCATTTAAATAATTAAAGGCCGGTATTATTATTTATGTAACAGCCACTAAACGTATCTAATTAAATGATCGTTAAATCTGGAAGTTGAAGCTCAACCTTTAATGTATCCGCTATTTATATCAACGCGTTAATTGCATAAAGCTGACTGAGGGAACTTAACGGTGCGTTGTGAACAATAAGATTACTTCTTATGAACTTATGAGTAGTTTGCACGGTTTTATTATCTTTAGAAGATTACTTAAAGTAGGTATTACTAGGCAATAATACTTATCTACTTAAAATTCTAACTAATAAAACTTAAATTCATTCACTGACAAACATATTTTTTTGGAAATTCCTTTTCCCTGAGGGGGTTTTAAGTAAGGGATAAAAGTTTGTATAGAAATTCGCAATTTTTTAAGTTAGAAATAAGTTGTTGTGGAAGTTGTTTTCCAGCCGGGGATCGCGGAAGTCGCACGTGATCCTATGATCCCCGGTGAAAGTGTGGGAAGGGAAAAAGGGAAAACCAGGGTGGTTTTTAGTCAGTAAGAGTCTGACAGACCCCTGCGCCCACTCCAGGGCGGAGGCCGTCCATGAGGAGTTTCCACCCCGAGAACAAAAAAAGGTGGAAGTTGCCTTATTTTTTTTTATGCGGGAATCACAGAAGCGGTCAAAGTGGCCGTGCTTGGGGGAGGCCTATGTCCAGCAGTAGACGTCTTCGGCCCGAATTTTAATTTATTTCATATACCTAAGCCTACATAAGGAGAGAAAAAGGGTTAACAATGAATTACTTAAGTAACTTAGATCCTTATAGTAGTTAGACTAAGTAAATGCTCGATTTTGTGAAACTCCTGACACCCAAACTAGGACGTGTCCTGTATTTCAGGTGTCAGCGTTCCTTCCTGCCAGGCATATTGTGAAGCCTAACTTATTGTTAACCTGTTTGAGAGCTTAAAAATAGAAATAATACATTTATTAGTTACTTACATAAATTATGATGAAGGTGGAACCACCAGTGGTCAGTGGTGGTGGTGGTAGACTTCTGTTTATAAGTAAAAGTCAGATGTATCAACGTCTTTTGGAAACTCATCCCCTAAAGCTCCAGTTTAGGGAAGAGCTTAGAAGCGCAGGCCGCCACGTAACCGCCACATTAACGCCGTCATGAAAATGATGGCACCGGGATTTGACTTTACGACAACTGACTACCAACCATCGAGATATAAGTACTGAGTACTTATATCTCGATGCTACCAACAAATTTTTATGAATAACGTTTTAGTGACGTCATTTGACGGTTAATTGCGGACGCTATGTGGCGGCCGCTGCAGTCTTAGGAAACCCTAAGGTTTATCGTAAGAAGTTTCCGATACCACATGCCATCGGTCAACAATGCTAACAGATTGTCAAACTCATAAATGACAAATGATTTGATTGGCTTTTCTTGTTGCAGCCAGTCATAACAGTTAATATGAGTAAGAGACAATCTGTGCGCTAACCGATTTCGTTTCATAACAAAATATTTTAAAAACAAATTAGAACAATGAGTTCCGATTCTTTATATTTGTTTGCGCATGGCACTGCATGATCCCACGCATCCGACAAAGCAAGCTTAGCGCAGTAAGTGAGAATCGATAAACAATCGACTAATCTTGAGCTGTGGCACATCACTATCTGAATCCCACACGCATCGTCTCAGAGATGTAAGTATGTCAAATGTATGCGTCTGAATTATGTATTTGACTACTGCAGTTGCGACACAAACATACATACATAATGTTTCAATGTATTCTGTATTTGATTTTGAATTGAGAAAATCGATTTGGTGGTAACCTGGCAACGGATTTCAATTGAGTACTGTTTTGAAGGAAATTGATTCCCACTAGGTACACGACTGTCAATTTGTATGGAACATCGTTCTCGTCTCTTTTATTAACCGACTTCCAAAAAGGATAGGGGATAGAGGATAGGGGAAGGATATAATATGTTGGTCTGTATGTAGGTTTTTTTATGTATGTTCACCAATTTCTCTATCAATTATTGTGGTTCGATTTTGAAAATTATTTTTAGGGTTCCGAACCAAAATGGTAAAAAGGAACCCTTATGGTGAGACTAAGTCTGTCTGTCTGTCACACCTGGATATCTCAAGAACTACTAATGCTATCAACTTGAAATTTAGAATAGTTTGAGATGACGTTTGCCCAACTATTTAGCAAGCAAGAAAGAAATTTTAAATAATATATCTTTTTTGCAAAAGGGACTGAAATGAAGGGTCTTAAAAATTTGAAGTGGGGCTATTAGGGCATGTGGGGTATCATATGAAAGAACGCTGTTTGTACATTCTCAAACATTTTTTTTGTTTTTTTTTGGTGGCATAGTGTCCGAATTTTGATGAAAAATGTGAAAAAAAATACCGTCCGTCCCCCCCTTATCTCCGTAGTTTGCAGAGATAAAAATCTGAAATTATTCTATATGATAGAAGCTTATGTAAAGATTACAGGAAAAATAAAAAGATGTCTCTAAATAGCACAGTTTTTCAGAAATCATAAACATCATATATTCGTACGGAACCCTCGGTGAGCGAGTCCGACTCGCTCTTGACCGGTTTTTTATTTTGTTTGAAAGGGTATGCTCTCGAGGTGGCCCTATTGTCAGCAAGTTACTTTGATGAGAGGATCCTATGAAAACCGATGGAAATTCTCCAATTTTATAGGCACACCTGTGCCACCGGCACACTGTAACGTGCATTTGCTCTCGGAAAGCACCATTTGGTGTAGTAGTAAATATTTCACGGGTTGTGATTCAATTAGGTACTTTATTATAGGTGAAGTGGAGCTGATGGTGACTTCACCATCAGCCAAGAGACCACCTTAGCAATTAACGTCCCTGCATCGGGAAATGCAATTTTTTATAAAAGGTGATGAGTAGTTTACATTAGGCTATGATTGCAATCTGACCCACTAAAAAAAAAAAAAAAGTACTTAAGTAAGTCGTATTTTTTTTTTTTGTAAAATGTTTTTTTGTATTGATGGATATACTCTAAAAGGTAACCGTTTGTCTTGGTATATGGGTAAGTGATGAGGAGGGATGAAATGTGACTAAGGGAGCGATGAATAAAGATGTTTATGGCTCTGCACTGCCACGACGACGAAGTGGCGAAGTTTTGGGCCGACAATTGATTTTAAAATTTTAAATAGTTAAAATGCATATAGAGAACGTTGCTGCCCATTCTCTAGTAAGTCCCTTAGTCGCCTTTTATGACACCCACGGGAAGAAATGGGATGGTGCTATTCTTTACGTCCTGCACCAAACGGATCAAAAGTAACCTATTTTCTCTGAACTATATGACTTACGGTACGCGTGATCCTGGCCACACAGGCGACAACTAGCCACCTTGAACCGAAAATGTGGTGGTGGAAGTCCATTATGTTTTCAAACCCTTGGGTACCATAGCTACCATTACCTACATATATCAGGAGCAGGAGGGTTATTTTTAAAACGTCAATAACCTCTTAAGGGGTTAATGTACTCATCATTAAGAACAACTTTTACTAAGGGACCAAACCTGAACTCGCGAAAAAAAATCTGCTGTTCCCTACATTTTAACGAATTATTCGAACATAAATGTAGGGAACAGCTGGGTTTTTTTTCGCGATTTCAGTTTTGGTCCCATAGTAAAAGTTGTTCATAATGATGAGTACAATTACCTTTTTAGAGGTTATTGACGTTTTAAAAATAACCCTGTGTAATACCAGCCATCAGGCACACGAGGAGTGTCAACTTCGTCTTTACAACGCATAGGTAATCCCCTTGATATTACACATCTTCGTAATATATCGCATGCAACGAGAAACAGTGTTATGGCTGTCTAAAACAACAATTTATTAAATAATGCTTCAGCGACGCAATAATTACGCATATTACGGCTAGTCGGAACTACCCATAACGGTCGGAGTAACTACTGTGAAGGCGTACATAACGCCTAGTAACCGTACAACACTGATGCATAGTGTTTACATATTGTTTGAATGGGGAATAGAGAGCCGTTAGTACCACTTATTACAATGTTGCGGCTGCTTTGAAGTACTTTGGTACTTTGTCAAGTGAGCGTAGACTAGACGAGTAGACGCAGGTTGTTACGAACTGCTACTCGCCCTACAATAGTCATTTGCAGGGCAGGTGATGTGCAGGCTGAGTCAAGCCGACTGTTAAGTTGACACTCCGCATGACACTTGACTTTTCGCTTCACTCGTAGAATGTCTTGAGAACCAGCGATTGTTCGACAGTAAGGAATAAAGGCTTCTACATACCGGGGCGACTTGTCGCGCGACGCGACACGACACAAAGGCACCGCTCGTCCCGCGACACGCGGGGCCTTTGTGCCGTGTCGCTGGTATGTAAAAGCCTTTAATGTAATCGTTAAATCCGTTGAGCGTGAGCATGAAGACGGCTGCTAGTAGGCGATCGTTTGACTGATTAATTGACGAGTTACTGTTGATGTTGACCTGCAATAAGAGCGTTTGGAACCACCGTCCAGTCTATTTCTTAAACTAGGTAGTTGAAGACGAAGGGTGCTTTTACCCCTTCACCCTTTCCCCTAGAGAAGACCCTTACCGCCTTATTACAAAACAAGATTTATATTTTGACATGGCTTAAACCATGGAGCCAGTTTTTGTAATAAGAACCTAACAGTGATTAAAATACCGTTCTTTAAGGCTTCTACATACCAGCGCGACTTGTCGCGCGACGCGACACGGCACAAAGGCCCCGCGCGTTGCGGGAGGAGCGGTCCCTTTGTGTCGCGTCGCGTCGCGCGACAAGTCGCCCCGGTATGTAGAAGCCTTTATTCAAACTGAAAACTTAGTTCGGTACTAAGTTGTCAGTTTTGTGTTTAGGAACTTTACCTTAGTCGGAATAAAGTTCGAAATTCAATAATGACTCCATGTTTTAAATCTGGGTCTGAAGATAAAACTTGTTTGGTAATAAGGGGGAATAAGTTCAGTTGTCTTTTAGATTATTTTGCAGCAGTGATAGCATAGTGGTGTGACCGTCGGACTGCCAAGTCATAGGCCTCGAGTTCGAACCCAAAGCACCTCTGACCTTTTGGATTCATGAGCGTATTGTATAATTATGACTTGCTTAAAAATGGTGAAGGAAAACATCGTGAGAAAACCGGAAAATGCCTGAGAGATATTTCTCGGCAGCATGTGAAGCCAAGTCAGAGGCCCATGGGCAGCATAAAAACTCTGGCACCAGGTTAGTCTCTAACTACACGAAAAAGAAAGAAGAAGTGTCGTTTATATTATCACCTTTAATTTATTCTCTTAATTAATTAACGGACACACACTTCTCTATGTGTTTATTATTCTAGCGCATGGCACTCGTGGGTTGCAGCTGAAAATCAGCGTCAGGTGGTACACCTTGTGTTGTCAACTGACATTATGCTGAGCTGAGGCCCTTTTGGCATTATAACATTTTTTTTCTGTTATTTATAGTTTTTAAGGTGTATTTTTTGCTGTAATGCCAATAAACGCATTTTTCTTTCTTTCTTTCAAGTAATTTTTACAGAAATCAAACCACTAATTAGCAGATTTAAAATGCCCAGTGAGTCCAGAACACGTTGAAAAACTAACATGGCGGCCCATATGCAAATGTTAAATTAATTAACAAACAACTTTGTACGCTCACAATCTAAATATGGCGAATATTTCACTCACACGCCTGTTAAATGGTTTAATTATGTAAACAACATTACGTGGCACAATGATCGCCTCTGTTGCTGACCGTGACGTCATAATAAGAGGCGTGATAGTGCATCGAACTAAACGCACGCCATTTACATGTTTTTCCTTGTGCAAAGTTGTTAATTTATATCGATTTCTCTTTCTAACTTCGATAGTGATTTGCAAGTGAGAAGAAAACTATTCTAGCTGTGCCCGGAGGCTCAAAGTATGGGTAAAGTTAGGAGTTTTTAGCGATAAAACTACATTCAACTTCTTCTACTAAACTACCTTTAACTCCTATTCTAGCTGTGCCCGGACGCTCAAAGTATGGGTAAACTTAGGAGTTTTCAGCGATAAAACTACCTTCAACTTCTATGGAGTTGCTTCACTTTCTAGTTTTTATCAAACTCGATAAGTCCTCCATGAAATCTCACCGAGTAGATCGAGTGGTCTCACACAATTATAATTGTGGCAATTATTAACCTACAGCTTAAATATGTAAACGGCTGCCGTGTCACAATTTACACTATGTTTAACCTACTTTAATACTAAGATTGAAAGAAACAGTTTGAGCAGATTAGTAACAATACTAATCTGCTCAAACTGTTTCATTGTGGTTCTAGCTAATCTGCACTGGCCGAATCTGGAGACTGAGGATTGATGAAAGCTCACGAAAGCGCAGTCCGTGTAGCGCTAGCGACATACTAACCTAATAAAATTCGTGTCAAACACACGCTTACGAGCTCATACTTTAATATTAAAAACACACGATAATCCACTACACGACCAACCACTAGAACAATTTACTCCAATTTCCGCCTGTGATACTCTAACAAATATCTTCATTGAACGACCACGCCACCAATAAATCGACGCAACTACACGAGCCATTGCATCGATTATACCGATTATTAAGCAAAACACTCGGACGGAAACATCGAGATCATCACCCGACAAAAACTGCCATATATCTCATGCGCGTGCGCATATAAAGAGACGCGCTACATAATTTTCTTCGCATTACCGACTAATTACAAACGTCAAACGAAAAAATAAACGTTTTTGTCGTGAATAACTACTGTACATCGCGTTTGGATAAACAAACAAAGCAAAGCCTACTTAAGCAACACTTAATAAAGTTGTTTTTCAAATAAGTGTTGGTAGATCCAGCATCTTAGGCGTTAAGATAATTAGACACGATAAGGTGATAAAACTATGGTAAGCAATTTAATAGTGATATGAGTTATGGCTTTCTATAACAAGTTGTTTGTTTAGGAATTAAAGAAGATCACGATAGGAATCATTAAACCTTCAACATGAATGATTCATGTCATCTTTTCACGTAAGATCAGAAGTGTTGCAGACGCAAGCAATGCGATACAAAAATGTTTGTGTTTGTGTACAATGTTTTTTTTTTCAGTTGCAACCATCCCTGGATGCTACAACTGTGTTTCCACTTTAAGGAACTCTTACAAAATTACCTGGGAGATTATGATTCAAAGCTAGACCCTGTGGGAAACAACCACTAGCAGTTGGTAGTCAACCGGCTGCTCATCTGACGACAATTTAATTTGTTGTCGACGTTGGTGAACGTATGTGTAGAAGAATCTAACCCATGTATACTGATGACTTGAAAAATCTCAGGTTAACGCTATCGGGAAACGTACGGACTCCGACAAAGGGTTATCGCTTTATTCGTTTTCTCGGAAGTTCCCTTCATTCCAGCTTCTCGCGTTTCTCTGGCCTATCGCCAGGCTCCTCTTAGATTACCTACTGTGAATGTTACATAAATGTAACAGAGACAGAAATTCAAGTGTGTGAGATGTAAGAATGTAAGTATCTAGCTACTCATAAGTAATCTATTTTCCGAAGCTGGAGGACTCTAAAAGAGTGAAATCTTTAGTATTTCGTAGGAACTGAATTTTTAACAGTTTTTCTCAAAAGTTCAGACATAAATAATTGCTGGATATATGTATCTTACGAAATTCTTTTATATCTTGGATAATAAAATCTCCACTAATTACATTTTTAAGATAAGCATGAATATTTAGTGGTTTAAGGTTAAGCTACGCCTGCCGCGGTCGGTGATGACTGATGGGTGACCATCCATTACATATCAAGACCCCTCCGTACCTCGAAAAGCACGTTAAGCCGTTGATCCCGGCTGTCATTCGTGGATCTTTGACAGTCGTTACGGGTCGTCAGAAGCCCGAAAGTCTGACAACCAGTCTTACCAAGGGGTATCGTGCTACCCAGTAAATGGGTTGTGGAGGTCAGATAGGCAGCCGCTTCATGTAAAACTGGTATTTAGCTGTCTCCGGTTAGACTTGAAGCCGACCGCAAGAAATATGGGAACAGCAGATTGATTATTATGTAGTGTCTGTTGTTAGGGTTCCGTACCAAAATGGTAAAAAGGTGAAACCCTTATGGTGAGACTAAGTCTGTCTGTCTGTCACACCTGGATATCTCAAGAACTACTAATGCTATCAACTTGAAATTTAGAATAGTTTGGTTTCTGGGGCTCTGTCTTGCATAGGGTCGCAGTATAATGCTGAGCGTGTTGTGGATTGTCTATGCACGATTATGAATAAAGCAGTTGTCATCCAGACTTGTCTTTCATTACATTACATGGTGACAGCGGTGCGATTTTATTCTATTTAAATAGTATAGGTCGGTAATAAAGGCACGTTGTGGATTTTAAAATCGTCCGGTACGGTTCAAGAGCGCTATGGAACACGCGCGACCACCAACAGAATTATGTTTGGAGGGCAGCTCCGTCAGCCGGGCTGACGCATGGCGGCGTTGGAGGTCGCAATTTATGTTATTTTTAAAAGCATCGGGGGTGCAAAAAGAGGAAGCTGGTATACAGGCCAGTTTAATGATAAATTTAATCGGACCTGAGGGGTTTGAATTCTTTGAGACATTTTCGTTTGACAAGGAGAGCGATAAGGATGATGTCAATCTATTGCTTACGAAATTTAATGAATATTTTGGAGATAAACAGAATATAACATTGGCAAGGTACAACTTTTTTACAAGGGGTCAGGAAGTAGGAGAATCAATAGATCAGTATGTTACAGCAGCATTGCGTTTACTGAGCAAAAATTGTAACTTCAAAAATTTGAAAGGGGAGTTGATTCGCGACCGTATTGTTTGTGGGATACAGAGTACTGGAGCAAGAGATCGTTTATTGAGAGCAGAGAATTTGACGTTGGATAAAGCTATCAAAATTGTCCAGGTTGACCAAATTTCAATAGATAATCGACGTTTATTGGAGAAGTTTGGTGCTGGTACTTCAGGATTGGTGCAGGTCGATGCGGTTCGCGTGCGCGGCCGCGGTGGGCGTGGTGGCTGGCGCGGAAGCGGACACCGACAAGGGCGTGGTGTGGACAGTGTTGCTGCTGGTTCCCTCACAGCGCCAAGATCCGTTCATTCAAGTGAGACTGGTAATTGTCTCAGGTGTGGAGGCCAATGCAATGAACCCAGTTTATGTCCGGCTATTTCTGCGCAGTGTTATTTATGTCAAAATCATGGACATTTTGCTAGAATGTGCAAATTGAAAAAAGGAGTTAAGAAAATGTATGACATAGGTTTAACTGAAGCAAAAGGCAATGAAGAAGATAATTGTGAGTCATTTTTTATATCAGTTTTGTGTAATGTCTCAGAGATTAACTCTTCGTCTGAGGATTGGTATGAAACACTCCAAGGGGAATGCGGTTCTGAAAAAATTAAATTAGATACGGGAGCAGACATTAATGTTTTATCGTATAAGCGTTTTTTATTGTTAGGCTATGACAGTAAGCTAATTAGTGGCAAGCAAGGTGTTAGATTACAATCTTATAGTGGTGATTTTATTCCTATAAAAGGTATTTGCAACTTAAAATGGTGGTATAAGGGTGTTTCGCATGAATTAAAATTTGCAATTGCGATTGGTGATTGTCAGAGTGTGCTAGGGTTGCAAGCTTGTTTAACTTTAGGATTAATAAACTGAATTCATAATATAAACCTTACAGATTATGAAGATTTGTTTAATGGGTTAGGCTGTTTGCCAGGCGAATATCACATTGTTGTAGACAAAACTGTGATGCCGGTGATTTGTGCAACCCGTAAGGTACCATTAGGAGTTCGCGATAAGTTACAAGATGAGTTAAATAGAATGATTGAGTTAGGTGTCATTAGGAAAGTGAGTCATCCAACACCATGGGTGAATTCATTAGTGATTGTTGCTAAGAAAAATGGACAATTGCGTATATGTTTAGACCCGAGGCCGCTTAATAAGGCGATACAGCGTGCACATTTTCAACTTCCAACAATAAATGAATTGGCTTCGAAGTTGCATGGTGCTAAGTATTTCTCAGTTTTAGACGCATTTTCAGGGTTTTGGTCGGTTAAACTAGATAATGCAAGTGCAGACTTATGTACATTCAGTACACCGTTTGGACGATATCAATATTTGCGATTGCCATTTGGTCTTAATTGTGCACCTGAAGTGTTTCATGCGAAAATCAAGCAATTACTTGAAGGCCTAGAGGGGGTAGATTCGTTTATTGATGATATCATTTGTTGGGGAAGGAATAAAGATGAACACGATCTACGTTTGAAAGAATTGTTAAACAGGGCACGGGAAATTAATTTAAAATTCAACAAAGATAAATGTCGTATATGTGTTGACGAAGTAACTTATTTGGGTCATATTTTTAACAAAGATGGAATGAAAATGGATTCTGAGAAAGTAAGAGCGATATATAATATGCCGGAACCGTCGGATCGGAAAAGCTTGGAAAGGTTTTTAGGTGCTATAAATTATCTTTCAAAATTTATCCCTAATTATTCAGAGCATACTTTTCAACTGACCAGATTATTAAAAAAAGATATGACTTGGTGTTGGGAAACTAGTCATAAAGACGCATTCAATAAGCTTAAAGATCTGATATGTAACGCGCCAGTTCTGTCTTTATACAATGTTTGTAGTCCGGTGGTGTTATCAGTGGACGCGAGCAGTGTGGCAATGGGTGCTGTGCTTATGCAGGAAGGGCGTCCAGTAGAGTATGCGTCACGCACGCTCACTGACACACAACAACGATACGCACAAATAGAAAAGGAAATGTTGGCAATAGTATTCGCTTGTGAAAAATTTCATCAGTATATTTATGGAAAAAGTAATGTGGTCGTCGAATCGGACCATAAACCACTGGAAAGCATTTTTAGAAAATCTCTAGACTCAGTCCCGGCTCGCTTGCAGCGTATGATGTTGAAGGTTCAAGCTTATGAGTTGGTGGTCACTTATAAGCTTGGGAAATTTATGTACTTACCTGATACATTGTCGCGGGCATCTCTTCCGGATTTGTATGACGATAAAATTAGCAGGGCTATACTATGCCAAATAAAAATGGTAATCGATAATGTACCCATGTCGCAGAATAAGTTTAGTCTCGTCAAGCGGGAAACTAATAAGGATGAGTGTTTAAAATTATTCCTAAAATATATCAATCAAGGGTGGCCTAATAAGTTTAACATACACAATGATTTAAGATACTATTGGTCTATAAGAGATGAATTGTACAGTGTAGATGGTGTTATATTTAAAGACAAACAGGTTTTGATACCACATTCTATGCAAAGGGACATGTTAAAGCTTATTCACGAAGGGCATTTAGGGATTGATCGTTGTAAGAGACGTGCTCGTGAGTTAATATTTTGGTCGGGTATAACAAGAGATATTGAGGATTATGTGAGAAGATGTAAAGTATGTCAGGAAACAGCAAACAAACCGTGTAGGGAACCTATGATTCCAGTAGCTGTACCAGAACTGCCATGGAATAAAATTGGAACAGATATTTTTGAGTATGGAAGACAAAGTTATTTAATATTAATTGATTATTATTCTGGTTTTATTGAGGTTGCATATTTGAAAGATACTTCGTCAAACTCAGTAATATGTATTATGAAAGTAATTTTGCACGGTATGGTATACCGGATACGGTCATCAGTGACAATGGTCCACAATATTCTTGTCGTAATTTTATTAAATTTGCTTTAGAATGGGGTTTTAAACACGTCACTTCATCTCCGTATTATGCTCAATCAAATGGTAAAAGCGAAAGGGCAGTTCAAACAATTAAGAATTTATTGAAAAAATCAGTAGACAGTAAATCCGATTTTTATTTAAGTTTGCTAAGTTACAGGAATACACCGCGGGAAAATTTGAATTCTCCTGCACAATTAATGATGGGCCGGCGATTAAATTGTAGACTACCAGTCCATCCAGATTTATTAAAACAAAAAAGTTGTGATAACTTACAACATCAAAAAATATTGGAAAAACAAATAAAAATTAAAAGTTTCTATGATCAGCATTCTAAACTGCTACCTGAGTTGAATGTTGGCGATGAAGTTATAATGTTAGGAAACACAAATAAAAGAAGTCATGGCAAAATAATGGGAAAAGCGTCGACTCCACGTTCTTACGTTGTTAGAAACAGAAAAGGTATTTATCGCCGTAATCGTAGACATTTGATAAGATCCGTAAAGGATCCTGCAGACAATATTTTGTCTGATATTGATGATGAGTATTTTTCGGGGGATGATAGAGATAATTATTATGTGCCAAGCACCAAAATAAATGTATCGTCATCTTACTCGCCACCTCATACCCGTAGTAAGATTTAACAATTTGTATAATTATGTATTTCAATACCTAATGTATGAATATCTAATTATTTACTTTAAGTTTGTTTTTGTGGAATTAATGGATTATTAGTTTGCTTTTTATTATTATTTTATCTTATTTAAGGGGAAGGTGTTGTGGATTGTCTATGCACGATTATGAATAAAGCAGTTGTCATCCAGACTTGTCTTTCATTACATTACAAGCGATAGCCGTTTTGCGTGGATGTGACGCATGTTTCCCCCAACCTTTTCTTATTTTTGTGTTTATGTTCTTTGTTGCGTCATGTTTACCGCAAGTAAACGTATTTTCTTTCAGAAGAAAGAAAATTCTTTCTTTCTTTTAGATGACGTTTGCCCAACTATTTTGCAAGCAAGAAAGAAATTAAAAAAAAATATATCTTTTTTGCAAAAGGGACTGAAACGGGGTCTTAAATTTTGAAGTGGGGCTACTAGGGCATGTGGGGTATCATATGAAAGAACGCTGTTTGCACATTCTCAAACATTTTTTTTTAGGCAGCATAGCTTCAGACATTTGATGAAAAATTAAAAAAAAAAAACCGTTTTCACCCCCTTATCTCCGAAGTTTGCAAAGATAAAAATCTGAAATTATTCTATATGATAGAAGCTTATGTAAAGATTACAGGAAAAATAAAACGATGTCTCTAAATAGTACAGTTTTTCAGAAATCATCAACATCATATATACGTACGGAACCCTCGGTGCGCGAGTCCGACTCGCTCTTGACCGTTTTTTTTTATTGTTTGCAATTTGCATTCACAGAAAACAGAATACGTCACTAAATCTCTTATCGGTACCATTCCAAAGTCCGCCTGCATACAGATAAGGGTAGAAGAATGAAAAAATTACACTATTATTGTAACAAAATACTATGCAATCCATCATGGGATCAGTATGCAAACGTATTTTATCGCCAGACAGTATCCGTCTGGTGTTCCGGGGATTATTCTCTATGACCGGCACTATTAGCAAGTATGTAGTATGGTCGTGGCCATAAGTGTTAGATAAAATGATGTACAGTTCGATTCCTAGCTTCGTAGTTTGGAGGTTAAATGTTTGAATTAACAATTGTAAAAACAATTACCTAAGTTAGCATTAGCTTTCGACACGGTCTGCTGTATTGCAAAAGGTGAGTCTTTTGGAAAAGAGGTTTTAGCTTTAAATTAATCATCTGTTTTTAGTAGGTATTTCAAATAGATGGGTATGATAAGTAGATTAAGTATCTGGCTTTTTGTTGTTGTGTCACAACCCGACAACAAAAAAATCATGCGGGGCAGTCTTTGGGGACTGACGATAGAAGTGAAAACAGTATCTATACATATAGCTCATCGAAAGCGTTCGGTGATTTGAAGACACGAGTTCCATGATTTTTGATCACCAAAAAAGTGCTCAACGCGCCTAATGAAGTTTTTCTTCAAAATTTTTTTTTGGGTGGGAAATTAAAAATAACATTTCCCGCTTTGGGCGGAGCGGGAAGGCTTGTCAGACTTTTACTGACTAAAACCCACCCTTGTTCCTTCAGATGCCCGAGACTTGTGGGTTCTTTAGGTAATTTCAATCGTTTTCTGTTGTTATTTTGACAGATGGAGCTGTCAAGTTCAAAACACTTTCGATTTTAACTGTACCTGTCAGTTAATAATTGCTATGCCGACTGCAATCTTATACGATAGCGTGACTTAATTGTATAGTATATGTTCGTTTAACTACATTATTTTATTACGTGTTAACGCTAACTGCTGCGGTTTATGACAAAAATATTATTTGAGAAGACGTTATGAGGTTTCTTAATGTGTTTGCTGGGAATTTTAACAAGTAACAAGGCCATTGCGTAGACCTGTTTTTGGCTATATTTATTCAAGTTTTCGGTGGTTTTTGACACTATAGATTATGTTATGTGATCAGCGAGCTGAATTTTAAAGTAGAGACAATATACACGTACAACAAAAAAAAAAACCTGGTGCTCAAGGTATTTGGTAGGTAATGCTTATTAGCGTTAAGGTTATGCTTACTAGCGTTTCAGTCTTTGAACAGTATAACAACGTGTAAATACAATTTGAATGACTTTGAGTAGGTTAAGCTCCTTAGCTTACCTACTCTTACTAACTCATTAAAATTGTAGAGGTTACCTCTACGGGCCGAGCACGGGAGTGCCAAGACGTTTGTGACAAGACATGATAAATTATGTCATGTCAATTTGTACTAGCATTTTATGACAAAACAGTTTTATCGCTCAAACTGTGATAAAATGTGTGACTCAAATCATGTCACAGTAGGCCGTGCTCGCCCCGCGCAAGTGACAAACATTGGAAAAATGAAATGACTATCATCCAAACTACCATTCTTAAATAAATAAGCTATTTACATAAGTGGATGTGATGTGTTTAATGTTTCAATGTGTCTAAATATTTCATGAAGTTGTAGTATAGGTAAGTCTGTTGTAAGATAAGATAAGATAAGATAAGATAAGATCATTTATTTGTCCAGTAGTTTGTGTAGTATATGAAAGTTCCAGTATGAAGTTGTAGTATATGTAGTATCATTATGCCAGCATGATGTTCTCTTTTTTTTTGTTTCAGCGAGGGACTGTTTACTTGTCCGGTCAACGCGTCCCCCGTTGATTACGCGAAGGTAAGTTTCCAAAATATTAACAAAGAATTTATCTACTGTTTGTCATGGGTACTGTGGGTCGGCACTTTCACGCATTGAAATATCTTTGAATAGGGGAAATATAATAACTGCTGCTGCTAAGTGCTGATCCCGTATTGTATAGGATTTCCGTACAATGAGAGGTCAGCATATACTGGAAATGTAGGTATAGCTTGATATGTAGCCGTCCGTGTGTACTAATTAGAAAACCGGCCAAGTGCGAGTTGGACTCGCGCACGAAGGGTACCGTACCATTATGTATAAAACGGCAAAAAATCACATTTATTGTATGGGGGCCCCCTTAAATATTTATTTTATTCTGTTTTTTTTAATTTTTTGTTATAGCGGCCACAGAAATACATCATCTGTGAAAATTTCAATAACTGTCTAACTATCACGGTTCATGAGATACAGCCTGGTGACAGACGTACAGACAGACGGACGGACAGCGGAGTCTTAGTGATAGGGTCCCGTTGTACCCTTTGGATACAGAACCCTAAAAACTGAGGAAAAGATGCAGACTTCTTTTTTTCTAGGTTTTTAAACTCATATACTATGATTGAAATAAATTTGTTTAAAAACAATACAACACTCGGTAGGTATTAAAATTTATCATCCTAAAACACTACGCACTGTCTAATAAGCGCAGTGCTTCCATCAATCGCTATTAATCGCTATCAGATGCGCACGCGCCGACGCAGCGCGCGGGTGGTCGCACTCACTACACGGTCCAACCAGCTGTGGATAGATGGCGCTGTTTACATCTTGCGGCCAAACATCGCTTATTACAAACGAAACTTTAAAAGTTATTTTATTGACTCGTATAACTACGAGCTGCTATCTTAGAATGCGCTTTATAAACAATTTTAATTGTTACATGAAGTGATCATGTAGCTTGAACAAGCTTTAGTTTGTCTAAACTCGACGTTGTGATAAAAAATTCTCAAGATCTGTTAACTCTCATACACCAACAAAATTACGATCTATCAGTAATTGCAAATAACAGGTTAACTCAACAACCGTAAATATAAATTCATGTGCAGGCATTCCACTGCATCGATTTGAAAGAATTTATTACTTTAAATTCCTCATCATTACCTACCTCATAATGTATTACCGCGCGCCGTGAGGATATTCAATGTTCACAAGAAAGAAAATGAGCAATAAAATTGCAGTTATCTCAAATAGATCGATGCAACGCGCCGCGCAAGCTCACACGCGGTCAATTTCAAAATCAATTGCTAGAATTACTTTAGAAAATGATATAAATGTTGTGTTCTATGAAGAGGAAGGAGTATATGATAATTTTTTGATTTAAAATAACTTTGATTGTGGCACGAAATGAAAACTTGCAACTGAAAAAATACCCAACAATAACAATGTTACCAAAAAAACTGGCGATAATGACAAGGCATTTGATGCTAGGAGGAAGCTAATAAGTTAATTAACTCGAACAGCGTAGGTAGATGGGAAAAAATAGTTTGATCAAAATATTATTCTTCAAAGTTCAATGAAATAATTTCTTCAGGAACATTAATAGATTCTCGTAAACATTGAACACGTGTCTCTCCCACAGACTGCCATAACAAACGATCCTGGGGGGATACTTGCGATAATGTCGATAAACCTATAAAACCAGGGTCTCAAACAGAGTCATTACAACGTAGATTTTTGGCCCTGAGACGTTAGGAATAGAAAGAAAAAGAATATAAACACTTCCCCACAACACAGGGAATCCTAGTGTAAGGATCTATGAATTCACTCCACTTGAATGTAAATTTGCAAAATAAAATGTAGATATTCTTACTCTTACTTAATTTGTACACCATTCAAACATTTAAAGGATATTGTGTTGAGGGAAGTCAGTCGATGCCATACAAGGCTATCTAATAAGTACCTACAAACCTGATGAAGGTAAAGTTTTAACAATTTTATCGTTGGAGATGGAAAGACATTTCCTTATAATTAAGTATAATTTATCTTAAAATTATGTAAATACCTATGTAAAATACATTTTTTTCAAGAGTACACGTGTCAATCATCGGATTAGTTAGATTTACACACGCAGGCAAAAATCGCGGCAAAAAATTACACAATGTCTTGTAGCTCAGGAATTACCGAATTCGGCACAGCATCCAAATTACAAGCACCGCACATATCGCGGCGAATCAACCGTAATCGATCGTTTAAACATCGATTAAATACCAATTGTGTCTACAAAATCAAAACAAGATGATTTCGCACGCAAAATGCGCGGACGCACTATCTGTCTCCACTTTCCAAACGAATTTCAACAATACTTCTTCGAAATAAGGTCTAAATTAACAAAAAGAAAACGTTCACGGATTGGTGTCACTCACCTCTTGCGACGACCTTGCAATGCTAACCAGTCACGCGACAATGTTTTTGTCTCTCTCTCTCGGATTATGTCCGGTCGTAAAGAAGTGTTGCTATCTCCTTCCAACAGTGCAAAGCTGTACGGTTGTTTCACTATGCGTTTTGAGCTAAGGAGTGTTGCGGACGTCTTGTGATTAGTTCAAGCTTTTGAAAGTAGATGGCGCTGCATAGACATTGAATAACCAACAGGCAAATTGGACAAACCAAAGCATTTTGTTAGAGTGATTTATTTATTCTTAATGGATTACAATGGTATGGCACCAATAACACTTACTCATAACAATAATTAACGTAAACATACAAAAAGTTATTGAAACAAACATAACATAACATCACACCTTGCTTCCCTGAAGGGTTAGGCAGACGTGGTACCTTTAGTACAACCACATTTCACCCGTTATGTTTAAGGCCCTTGTAATAGGGCCATATGGGGCGTGCTTATTGCTATCAACCGGGCACTAATCCAGGAAATATGTAGGTAAATTGTTTCTTTTAAGCTTTAACTAATTTCTGCTATCCATTCCCTTCGTTTTTTTCATGCACTTTTTTCTTACACATATAATTTTCCGTATTGTGTTCATAACAGGCTGGGCTTTATCACTGAAAATATAATATGATATGGAAAACGAAGCACAAACAGCTTGCTTCGATTTTTATTAGACTTAAGTTTTGCGAATCGTTATAATGTTAATAATATCTAGTCACCAAAACACATGCAAATGTCATACCAACTGGATAAACTTAGTACTATCTCGATAAAGTTCCACAGTATGTCCGTCATGCCTCCGTGTGTCGGACCAGCAATCTTACGGGTGCGCGGGCGCAAGGCGTGAGAACCGGCGCGAGTGAGTGCGGAACAACGCCGCGATCTATGATCCATTGGATAATAGCATTGCTGACTTGCTGCTGAAATTGCAGGGGTGTAATATATCTTAATTTTTCATAGTGGATTATCCTCCTGCAGATGTAGATTGTTATTAGACTACTCTGCACTAATGTATACCTACTTACTAGCATTATGATTAAAAGCTTTCACAGATATAGTATTTTTTTTAAGGAATTTTTGTTTAGAAACAGGCCAACCCGTATTAGAAAGAAAAAAAAAACTAGTCAAGAGCGAGTCGGACTCGCGCACCGAGGGTTCCGTACGTATATATGTATATGATATTGAAGATTTCTGAAAAACTGTGCTATTTAGAGACATCGTTTTATTTTTACATAAACTTCTATCACATAGAATAATTTCAGATTTTTATCTATGCAAACTAACTTCGGAGATAAGGGGAACGGTATTTTTTTTTACATTTTTCATCAAAAGTCAGAAACTATACTGCCGAAAAAAAAAATTGTTTGAGTTCTTTCATTATGATATCCCACATGCTCAAGTAGCCCCACTTAAATTTTTTTAAACCCCCTTTCAGTCCCTTTTGCAAAAAAAGGTATATTTTTTTAATTTCTTTCTTGTTTGCAAAATAGTTGGGCAAACGTCATCTAAAACTATTCTAAATTTCAAGTTAATAGCATTAGTAGTTCTTGAGATATCCAGGTGTGACAGACAGACAGACAGACTTAGTCTCACCATAAGGGTTCCTTTTTACCATTTTGGTACGGAACTCTAAAAAGACAGAAAATACGTAACGTAAAGGCGTACATACTGGCGCGCATACTGGCGCGAGCGCGACACCGGTAGAACAATTTCCTTGAATTTTTCATAGATTTTTTTCTACCGGTGCGGTGTCGCGCCAGTATGTAGAAGCCTTAATACGTCGTATTGAACTGTCTGCACGCTCTCTTTTCTGCTTTTCAGTAGGTAGGTAGGTATGAACGGCGCTATGTTCATCTTCCGTATAATAAAATACCTACTACACACAAGCATAAGCTGAAAGAACATTACATCAACTCGATTATAACTTAATAGTTAATAGCGCGTTGATCAAATCTCAGGTCATGGCATGCTAAGACAGACCCCAGAGGTATAATTGTGTGCTTTGTTTCAGTGTTGTAACTTGTAATTTATAATAAATAAATAAATAAATAATAATAATAATCCATAATGAGCTGATTCGACTCCGTTATACGTTATACACCGAATAATTATCTCCGTGGCAGAAAACATCGACTGCTAGGCGTGCCTTCGTGTCGGACAGCAGCCCGTGTTGCGTCTCCCGTACCGCGCGTGCTGACCGCACTAAATAAGCTCGTGGAAGCCAACCCGTACTGCGATCTGTTCGCCAATAAATTTGCCAATTGAATGGTTATGTGCCAATTTTTTTTTAAAACAAATTGTACTTAATTGGTGTTATTAGTGTATGTGTTATGTTTGTATGTACTTTGATTTATGTAATTGTTTTTTTTTAAGCCGTGTACATTAAATAAATAAATAAATTATTGTTATGGTAGAGGGCCGAAGGGTGCTCGGCTGTCATGATCATGGGCCCTTATCAATCTGCCCGCCTTTTCCCAAATATGTTGGGGTCGGCTTCCAGTCTGCCGTAACCGGATGCAGCAGAATACCAGTATTTTACATAGAGCGACTGCCAATCTGACCTCCACAACCCAGTTACTGGGTAATACGATATCCCTTGGTAAGACTGGTTGCCAGCTTTCGGGCTTCTGACGATCCGTAACAAAGATCCACGAATGACAGCCGGGACCAACGGTTTAACGCGCTTTCCGAGCACGGAGGTATCTCGTTATGTAAAGATGGTCATCCATCCACGGACCAACCCCGGCAAGTGTAGCTTAACCTGATGAATCAAGTCGTGCGGCTGTTATAACTTAGCCACGAGCTTCTCGATCATGGGCCCTTAAATACTCCTAAAATACTACAATATCACGAACTTTCTTCAAAAATGAAGCCTCATATATATTATTTACCCACGGAATAATATTAAATAACCCAGTAGACGGTATCAGGTGCCATGATAAACAGAGAGGCGTATTCATTTGTTGTTTCATGCCTGCCGACTTGTGTTGATTTATTTTCGTTGGACCCAAGTTTTGCTGATCGACAAACTTGAACATGATACGATGGATGGATAAGCAGTTTAATATAACTATTCATATCAATTTTTTCTTCTGATTAAAAATAGGCTTTACGGATAATATGTACCTAATAATAATAAGTAATACTTTAGTATTTCGCCCCCGGTTAATAAATATCTATTCTATTTCATCTCTTATTCATCCGACATCATCCAAAATATATGCTGCATCCCTATAGCCTATTTAAAAAAGGAAAAACAGTTTGAATAGACCCCAAATGACGTTTCCTTCGTCACATAATGAAACCGAATATTCTAATTCCCATGGACATCAGAAAAAACCCTATCAGATCAGATCTCACGGTTATTAAAATTAAAATCAAAATAATAGATAAAATTCACAAAAGAAATTTGACCCACAAAGGGATAGCCATTGCGTACAATAGGACCAAATAGTTCTCTATTCACCCCTTTTTGAGTTTGAAGAGGCGTAATGATGTAGCTCAGTATAAACTTGATTTCTAATCTATCAGCGATGCGTGAAAAGGAGTTGTGTTTTGTTTTGTGTTGTTATCTCCGTCCCCTATGTAGATAGGGTTAACGATACTTCGATCGCAGTGTCTGAAATGGGGTGGATGTGAATGCAAGCAAAAGCCCTCTTCTCACAAAGATAAAGAGCATTAATCACCAAGCATGCTCATTCCTAGATGGCGATTTCAGACAGTTCCAAGTCCAGGATAATAGTTATCTATCCTGAGACAATAACCATGCCAGCATAGTATTATTAATATTTGTCTCTATTAAAACATAAATATTATCAGTCTATTCTTTGTATTCAACACAAGATCGATCCTCGAATGCATACGATGCATATCTCATAAGTCATAGAGACGCATTCTCAAGCGATCACATATTATAATATGCGTTCTATGGCGTTTTGTATAGCAGCATTTAAATTAAAGATTAATCTATGTAAGAAAATAATGCTCGCAGGATCATTGACCTCGTTCTCAAAAGACCCAATTTGGACATATTATTATACAAAATGAATAAGGGTTAGGTTACATTTGATTGTGGTGTTGTGTTCCGGGTTGCGTCATTTTTGTAATCAAGGCTTTAAATTGGGTAATATGTATACATCCTGCTAAGGATTTGTGATGTTATTGCAAAGTATTTCGCAATATACTTAAGATTTGCTCCTTGTCAATGACCTAAGATCGAATGTCAATGACATACGAATAATCACGATTGCCGTCAGCGGATTGCGCCAATCTTGTAATAATTACACTTCATTTATATTCTATTTACAAATATACGCCTTATTCTGCTACAAACGTAAACCTCATTTAAACTTTATTTGACCCGGAATACAACCAAGGAACAAACGGAATGCAACCGTGCTTGCACCCGAGTGATTGAATCAATGACGTAATACCTATCTATTTAACTATGTTTTTTTATGTCCAAAATTTGATGACAACTTTGAATGAAAAAGCTTCGAATAAATTATTGAAATATGTGCCCCTTGCATTATAGTCAATGCTTCTTCTA
This sequence comes from Tiliacea aurago, assembly GCA_948098905.1. Lineage (NCBI taxonomy): Eukaryota > Metazoa > Arthropoda > Insecta > Lepidoptera > Noctuidae > Tiliacea > Tiliacea aurago. The sequence continues at coordinate 25,928,740 of OX402585.1, forward strand.
TCATAGATCCAATTACCCATTCATCAAACAGTTTTTTTACCGAAATTACATACGTTACCCCCCATGTAACACAGCCTTTAGCTTCCTTTTCATATAGAAGAGGTTAAACGATATAAAACGGGTCTCAGGACATTATGATGTAAAGTAGGTGCTAACAATGAAGATAAGATGTCTTGTACGTGAGGGAACGTGTGGTCACCCGACTGCGACGGAGGGGAGGTAAGAGGATTGTTTCTCTCTCTAGAAGCAATGAGTCATAGTCATATTCGACGATATACTCAGCACAACTAAAGAAATATGAATATAACTTGAGTATAGCCGCACAGGAAAAGCGCATGCAGGGTAGATTATGATTAGCCAGTTGGTACCAATGCGACTTTACAATTTATATGATTGTCTAAAGAAAAGAAAATACATTTATTTGGCCCAGGTTATCTGAGTATATCTCATAAATTACTGACATTGATGAAGGAAAACATCGTGAGGAAACTTAGTCTTATGTCTGTTAATATAAGTTCTGAAATCGCCAAGCCGTCTTGATCATGCGTGGTGGTCAATGCTGGGTACTTTCTCTGTTTAAGTTAAGTTAGTCTTAAGTATTATTAAATTTGGTAGAGAGACTGGCTGCTCTGGCTGTCTTCAAAAGCTAAGGAGTTTCATATAGCCATGAAAACACATGATTTGACGTGTTGTTTAGATATTCTTTCTCCTTTGAAATGCTTATAAACAACTCTTCGGTAATAATCAGCTTGACTAATTGGCTCAAATTCATTTTCCTCGTTGAAAGTGGAGTATTTCAATTAGTTCCTCAACCCAAAAGACCCAAGATATTCTCATTGACAAAATTAGAAAATAGGAACAAATAATTATACTTACTAAGAACCAACACGGTTAACTAACATCAGTTAAATGTCGGTATCACTGTGATGCAAGAGTAACCTCACTTTGAACTCAGTTCACAGAAGTTAACAATAAAGTTTATCTAAATACAACATTAACGGTCATTTGACGTTATCTCGACTTTCTCACGTTAGGAATTTTATTTGTCATGCGCGTACGCATGGGGTGAAAGGCATTGTACTGACCGCCGCGTAGATTAGATATGTTTAGGAGCTTATGAGAGATGTGCTCTGATTTCGTATTGTGGAGCTGGTACTTATTATTTTAATTTATGTTTTTGATTATATTAATGTTTTGAAATACTTGTACGAGGGTTTTAACTGGCTAAGCATAAATATGTATAGTCTTTTAAATTTTCTATTCAAAGTTTTAGGAAAAACATCGCATCAAAATCGCAAAATACATTGAATAAAAATTCTTTCTTTTGTTATATTTTCTTTTTATTCAGGTGAGATTATTGATGATTTCTTTCATTAGAAATGTAATACGTAATTTTTCCAGCTTTCTATTTTTAATGAACGTATGAAAGAATGATCTCAGTTTGTTTTTATCTAGCCACAACTTCACAGAACAGTGTATGAACAGTGCATTCCATAGACAGCATAAACCATAATACTCATAGAGCGACGTATTGACTGTAAATCATGGCAGTCATAGGTCACACATCTATGACCGTCTCGTGTCTTTGGGATACAGAATATTTGATGGGTTATTCTGTAAAAGTATGAGTGCAATCGAAGAAAAAAATATTACTTAATATAATTTTGTTGGTGACACGACTTGTACAGATAAATAAAAAGGTAGCCTATTGGTCGATTCGCACAAATCAACACTTTTAAATTATTCTTTTTTTTTGTAGGCGATTCACACGAAGTAAATTTAATTGTGGTCGAATCGACAACTCAATCTGCAATTGGCACACTAAATTTATTTTTTTATATTTAATAAGAAAGAAGAAAGAAAGAAAGAAAATACGTTTATTTGCGGCAAACATGACGCAACAAAGAACATAAACACAAAAATAAGAAAAAGTTGGGGGAAACATGCGTCACATCCACGCAAAACGGCTATCGCTCAGCATTATACTGCGACCCTATGCAAGACAGAGCCCCAGCGCTTATGTTAATCATAAACATTTGCTGAATAAAATATAAACATGTACAAAAATAACTGTTAATTGGTTTCTAGTGAACTTTTTTCATAACTTGTTGCATATAATTCAAAATGTACCAATTGCCTAATACGTTATCTGGAGTTGTCGACTTCTTGCGAATCGCTTACAGAAAAACATCATATTATTTATAAGTGCAGATTCCCTGTTCCGGGCGAGTAAATTCGTGCAAATCACCACACATAAGCCAAAAAGGAAGGCTGCTTTTTTAAAGTAAACAGCATTGATACTCACTTATTATTTTTTTTTAAGAGTGGAAGGAGAGAATATGTCCTATCGCTTAGCTAGTAGAGTAGGCATGTAACTGGCAAAGCTTTTAGCCAAACAGACCAATAGAAAGAGAGTGAATATAATTAAGGCTAGTATTAAAACACGGCTTTTGCATTTGACCAACAAATAAACAGAGCGAAATAAACCTTATTCCGAATTCACAACCTAAATGCTCACTTAATCTATCAGCCTATAATGGTCCCACTGCTGGGACACAGCTAGGCCTCCTCTAGGTGAGAGGTAGGGAGCCGTAATCCACCACGCAGGCACACTGCGGTTTGGTAGATGTCACATTTCTTGGATTTGCCTGTTTCCTCACGATGTTTTCCTTCGCCGTTTTGAGTGCAGTGGTGAACTGATGATGAAATAAATTTACACAAAGTAAAGCGCCTGTCAGGCCTGTGTCCCAGGCTGATTATACTAAAACGCCTATCAGGAGTCGAATCTACGAACTATAAATATAATGCTCACTTACTATAACTAATATAAAAAATATAAACTAGTCCATCAGTCCAGTCTTTCAAGAATAGCCCTAATCTCTTTACGTTTGTCACTGCACTCATTTTTAACGGCCCCAAGTCTATAACACATGATGGATTATGATTACGGACGATAAACGTACCGGTCACCTTCACACTTGACAATGTGATATATCCCTTTAAATATTTTATAGCTCTGTTCTTTATTTTGATTGATTTAATGTATCGTTTTGGAGCTGGGCTTGTTTTATAACCAATGGAAACAACAACAATTTTATAGACGTTCGTTGTTTAGGAATAAAAGATATGTCGAAAATAGTTGTTTTGTAGGCCTTCTGTCACATTACAAGATCTAGAAGATAGCTTCAGGCAATAGCAATTCTCTGGTCTTACAACTCAAGTCAGAGACCAATCTTTTGATGTCTTCTTGAACCTTTCAATGTTGAAATATGGAATTTATAGAAATGACTAAATACCTATATTTAGTCATTTCTATAAATTCCATATAAGTATATATATATTTATTTTCATCCTACTTTTATTTAATAACTTAAATATTCACCTATAGAATTAATTTATTTACACAGCTAATTATTTACAGTAGGAATGTACTAACTACAAAAAAAAAAAAATTACAACATAAAAAAAAGACACTTAAGCGTCGAAGTACTCGTCCACATCGCTGTCATACGGAAACGTGCCCAGAAGACTGGCAGCATTGCCACGTTGAATGGCAATGCTAATTCTTTGGCCGAAGAACGAGCCAGCCCTCTGGTCACGTGAAGTGTCGATCAGTCGGCGAGAAATTTCCTTAAAAAGGAGACGCGCACTCGGGCCCCATGACCCAAGCGTTTCGACCTCAAACGGCTCAAAACTGTAGTTACCCATAAGATTACAGTATTTGCGCCGCTTGAGGGTCTATATACAATATGTTAACAAAAACCCTGTTGTTCCTTCTAGCTACGTTTTAAGAATCGGTATACATACGTAATAAAGCAAGTCATTTATAAAAACTATTCAACAAAAATAATTAAAATAAATTTTTAATTATTAATATTTGTAATGTCTAACTGATTTCTAACCTCTTTCATTCTTTGATTTTGGCTTCTCGACTTGCCAATACTTATTATCTTAAATTATAATTCCACCAATGTTGTGCTTGTACTCGTAGGTAAATGTATACGTCCCTAAAAGGAACAACAGGGTTTTTGTTACATAATGTATATAATATGGTATAGGTTGATATACAATTATCATTGTAAAGGCTTCTACATACCGGGGCGACTTGTCGCGCGACGCGACGCGACACAAAGGCACCGCTCGTCCCGCGACACGCGGGGCCTTTGTGCCGTGTCGCGTCGCGCGACAAGTGGCGCTGGTATGTAGAAGCCTTTATGGTCAAATAGAGAACCTATTGCCTGCAGATGGGTAATTAAGATTTCCGTCTGTGTCTCTAGAACAGGGCCACATCCTTTCCTCCAAATAACAATTCGTGGTGAGGTATCTACCAACTGGTAACAACGACCAATTGGAAGCTCATCAGCCGAGTACTTACGCACTTCATTCGTATGTAGGTTTCACAGTAGAATCTCCCAGCTTGCATGAGATGACGGGCAGGTGATGTATACGTATTTCGTTTTATTTTCGTATCAACAGGATCAACCAGATGGTTCCAATAAAATCAAGAAGTTGACGGACGAGCCACGGATATTGTCGAAATTTATGTACACCTGGAGATTGGTTCTACTTTTAAGTCAGTCTGTGTTATGTTCATGGCATAGCAATTGGAATTGCATAAAGGTACCTACTGACTATTCATGTCAAGGTAGAGTGATACAAAGTTATAGACGAACATTTATTTAATAAGAAAATAAAACGAGACAGTGGACCGTAAGAGGGTTTGAAGCTATGTCTTTCAATGTGCTTATCCTACCAATCGCAAACGTTATAAACTTCTAATAAATAATCTTCATCTCTAAACACAACAACATCTGGACCTCTACCCACCCCATAAACAGACCATACATAAGAAACAAAAACTTTAACAAATGAGACGAACTCAAAATTCAACTGAATTATTCATTACGTGCTGCCGCATAGAATGTAGCAGACGTCAGCTAAGTAACCAATGAAAAACGATACGAGGTCAAACAGGGTCACTCATATCTATGGATCTAGATTGAGAATTGTAATGTTGATGGAAGAGGTGCAATGAAAATTAGGAAGGTAAATCAATGACATTTGTAACGCAAGGAGCGAGAGTGACCTCAGCTCATGACGGCTAAATAGATCACAAAGATACCATGAAGAAACGACTGGCCAAGTGAGAGTCGGAACACGCACAATGAAGGGTTCCGTAGTGGGCATTAAATTATCCCATGAACAAACTTAACACTGTAGTTGAAAACATGGTCCCTCATACATTCCAACTACAAATGTAAGTTTGTACGCAAAATATTGAGATATTTACCATGTTATTTTAAGAACATAGACTTCCTATAGGTTTTCCTGTAATTTATAAGTAAAGAACTATTTTCTGTACTTTTTCAAAAAAATTTGGCTAGAGGTTCCGGAGATATGGGGTTGGTAATAGTAAATTTTCATAAATTTTCTTAAATAATATTTTAAAAGTGTAAGTATATTTTAAAATTAAAAAAAAAACAATATTACTTATATATCCTTACAACTAGCCCTTTCATTCATATGTCACACTGTACAGTTTGCAAAACTTTCCTTTTTAGGGTTCCGTAGTAACCAAGGAACCCTTATAGTTTCGCCATGTCCGTCTGTCTGTCTGTCTGTCTGTCCGTCCGTCCGTCTGTCCCCAGCTTAGCTCAGAGACGCGAAGTCCTAGAAAGCTGTAATTTGGCATGGGTATACATATTAATCATGCCGAAAAAATGGTAAAATAAAATTATGAAAAATATTTTTTTTTAGGGTACCTCCCTTACACGTGAAATGGGGATGATATTTTTTTTTCTCTTCTATTCCATGGTGTGGGGTATCGTTGGATAGGCCGTTGAAAAATATTGTGGGTTTGCCAAAACTATTTTTCAATTAAGGGATCCGTTTGCGTAATATTAAGCTTTAAAGTGCTAGTTTTTGGTTAGAGTCAAGTGTCCCCCCCCCCTGCCAGCTAAATGGTTGGTTTTGGATATGTGACAAAATTCATGGCAATAGTATATATAACGAAATTAAAAGGAAAACTATCACAGCTAAGTAGGCTTCACAAGTTAACGAGTAATAGTCGACCAACTTAAATTTGCAGTTGGAGAATTGACCGTAACGTATATCGATGTATGGGAGAGCATGTTTTTCAACTACAATGTTAAGTTTGTTTTTGGGATAAATTTATCCCGACTACGGAACCCTTCATTGTGCGTGGTCCGACATGCACTTGGCCGGTTTTTTAATTTTCTAATTTGGCTCCCAAAATTGACCCCCATATTCAAAATGCATTTATTTACGTTACACGTTCGTATTTGGATCACAGTACCAAATTTCAACTTAATCGGTCCAATAGGTTCGAAGCAAATCAGCTGTGACAAACGGACAGACACAGGAGTGATTCCATAAGGGTTTAGTTTTTTCCTCTTGACTCAACTAGTTGAGTGTCGTGAATACGTGATTAACGGCTAAATTACTAAATAGTCTGTTTGATTTTAAAAATATCAAATTCTGCTTCCGATGAAGAAGAGAAGATTTAATTTAAAGAAATTGTAGCAGCCAGTATCCATTGTTAAATACTCTTGGTTAGTAATGCAGTCAAAAACTCAAACTCAAAGCATTTATTTCAATTAAACCAATTACAGGCACTTTTTAATTGTCAAAGAGTCGGTCAGTTAGTCAGAAAGTTGAAGCTATATGCCCATTCTAAAACGTAGATCTCTATGAAGAAGAACAGGCAAGAAACTTGAGGTACGGAACTCAAAAATATTGTTCTGTGCGTGATTCAGATTCTTTACAAAGGTAGGTCTCGCGTGGGTAGTCAGGTAGGCACTACATGCTATCTCACCCGTGCAGCTGTGGTAAAAACATAAACATGTAAAAAGTAAGGGTGGTAGAGGGGATGTGATGTAGTGAAGTAGCTATGGTGGTACGGTACCTACAGTACCTACTAGGTATCGGTAGAGACATCTCTTGCGACTTACGGCATTTCATACAAACTTTCAAGCCCTTGTTTTTCGAAATGACTGAACCGATTTTAATGAAACTTCATAAGCATAAGCAGGATACAAAGATCTAAAAAGTTAGATAAGAACATTTTCGAAAAATAGTATCACAGCCAAATCAGACCGATTTTAAATTTGCCAGAGAACAGAGATTTCCAGTTATCTGTTTTTAAATAAGACATTTCGAAAATTTTCCTAACTTTTTAGACCTTTGTATCCTGCTTATACGTATGAAGTTTCATTAAAATCGGTTCAGTCATTTCGAAAAACAAGGGCTTGAAAGTTTGTATGAAATGCCGTACGTCGTAAACGCTCTTAAGGGTATTCGAGGAGGACCCAAAAATGGGCGGCCTAGTTGAAAAAGTGAATAATTTACAATTTTATTATTATTTCAATAATCTAATCAAAATTAATAAATTCTAATTCTAATTCAAAAGTCATTGTTTTCGTGAGGCTCGATCACTTCCATATATTCTTTTAGTTAACTGATTCTTATTTCCGTGCTTTTACAGATGACAACCAGCTGTTACTACACTCTTCCAGTGTCATTAGCATAATCAGATGCCCTTTTAAAGTATTTATTAAAAAGTCAAAAGTTGAGCCAAAACGGCTTATTAAAAATAATTCGATGCAGCGTAACATTGTTAACCATCTCACATTATGTTAGCATCCCGATAAAATCGAGCCTTTAAACATTGTAACAGTACAATTTTCTCCTCATAATTTCAGTTAAATACGTCAATTATCGGGTTCGAACCAAAACTGTCATTTAATCAGCCCTAAAGGGAGTAAAAAGATTTGGCTAAAAGCAAAGGTGCAGAGCGTTGCGGCGAGATTTTTAAATGTTCAAATGTTAATGGTCGTTGTGCGCAAGCGTGCTGGTTGGCGGGGACAGCTGCGCAGGCGCACCTTGCGCAGATGTGGCCGCACGTGTGGACCGAGCCGATACTTTGTTTTATTTTTGCCCTCAGCGCTTGTCCCAAGATTGGTGCTTCCATGATTTTATAGGATAGAATTACCTACTGTTGTTATTTTGAGCGAATGATTAAGTGAAGGTGTGTCGTGAAGTTATATTGGCGCTGCAACCACTAAAATTCTCTCACTGTTGGGTAAAACTTAGTTGACATTTTGATTATAATGATAATTATTTTCCTTTGATTATTTATACACTACGCACGTCTAGATAGTGCCAAACAGGCCAACTTTGATAGGCTGGTGTGCGTGACAGCTACGTCTTACACTCGCGCTACGTCATTGTGTTGGCCAATGTGCGTGCATTTTGCGGCCAAAAATTAGACGCAATTTTTTTTCGATGAGTTCACAGCTCTACCTAACTAGACATATTTATATCTTTGTTATTTTCATAGAAATAATAAAAAACAGAAAATAAAGAATTAGATGCAAAAGATTTTAGTGGCAAAAAATCCATAACTCTGGAATTCAGAATAGAATACCTACTTCTAAAACATGATAAGGATACGTACATTTATAATAATTCTGAAGAAATATCTATAGTTGAATAAGTTATTGTGGAGCCACAATCGTTATTGTCTTGTTGCTTAACACCTATCAAAAGGGCTTGGAATTTCTATAAATTAATAGTCTAATACAATACACACTTACATTTTTATGTAAGGAATGCACAATGATGACCATGGATATAATGGAACGTAAGACATTCCGAATTTACTACAATATTAGTTTTAGTATATGCGAAACCCGAAACACATGTCTAGTATTTTTATGTAAAGAATAAATGTACAAAATTTTAAAACTGTATCATGAAAAATCACAAAGTTATAAGGTTGTTATGTTACCGGGTTGTCCGTACAAAAACATGCTAATTGATAATAATTTTGCAGTAGGTAACTAACCGTACAGCGATTGTACTGTAAGTAATTTAAATCGTAATAACATTTTCCATCACACTTAAATATTTTTGGGACAAAATAATAACATGGTGTAAAAATTATTGAAATCGATTCAGTTCCTTATTCTGAACAAACTATATCCAGTACCCAGTAAGCTTGCAAGTGAGTAAACGTAACTAGCGTAGATTTTTATTCTCACTCATATACTCTTAGCATTATGATCTATCGGTCAAATTTTAACACAAACGAAATAGTTACGTTTACTCTCTTGCAAACTTACACTTGGGGTCCTGTTCGCATAATATACTAAAAATAATGTTGTATATCCATGTTGAACTAAAAAAAAGAGTCTTCAACGGTAAGTAACTTCAACATGAACAATAAATTCTTAGTTTCTAACTTTAAAAGTTGTAACATCCTTTCCAACATTTATAAGAAAAACTGTGTAGCACTCAAGACATAACATAATGCGCCGAACAAAAACCCATATCCATAAAAGTGAGCGGTCCATAAAATCTAGCTTCGAAACGACACTAATCTTTTCCCAGACAGATGCGGTGCGTTGACCCGTTCAATCCTGTTCAGTCTAGGTCGAGGCAAGGTCGTGCTTAACAGGTATTGAACAGTAGACACGTCACTACCTGTCCAAGGACCGTTGTTGGGTGATTGCCGTGATTGGGTGTGGTTATCAGTTTAGCCTAATTTGATTTGGATGTAGAGTGGATATCGAAAGAGCATTTGGCTGAGAGGGTCTCAGACGATAGAGAGACCTACATTAGTGACAATTAAGTGAAACATGCAATCTAATAAGATTCTCAGGTACTGAAAGATGGAATGCAAGAAAGAAAATATTGTTTATTCTTGCACCAAATATCGACAGTCGGTAACAACTACCAACAACAAAAAAAAATCGAGGGTAGTCCTCGAATTTTATAGGCAAACCTATAGCGATTTGGGTATTTTTTATAGTAACTCGTGCATTTGTTCCCGAAAATCACCATTTGGTGAAGTTGAACTAATGATGACTACAGATGGGCAAGTCGGTGGCAAAAAACTAAAATACAGATCTAAAGACACCGCCACCGTTATTTTTCACTTTATAGTGTTTTTTTGGAGTCGTTTTTTTTTTACAAAAAGTTTTTTAAAGAAAAAGCTTTAGTAAGATTATCAAATCTAGACTTTGTAACAACTTGGTGTTACTCCTGGGGCAGGGTTGGTGGCTTATTCCTGTTTTAAATAACCCTTATGTTAATCTTATTGTATCAATATACCGTTAAGTTACCAGTGTTATAAAGCCTTTTAATCCGGATCCCGACATGTCATGACATGTTCGAGGTATATTTGGATCCGATGGCCTCGGCGACTCGGTATCGGCAATATTGCGTTGTATTGTAAAATGTATTTTATATTCATGAAGAGTTAATCGTTTCTCTTCCCAATGCACCATTAATAACAATATGTGATTCTTCAACCTTTGTTTGGTTCTTTAATAGAATTCAGGTTTTAGCTTGACTACTAAATTTAAGGACCAAGACTAATCTTTTCTTTACGAGCGGTTTTGAAACTAGTTGAGTACGTGCCAAATTTGTCCGTCTGTCAAACGTATCGTAATAAGTGCCATATTGAAAGCACCCATCATCATCATCATCAGCCCATAGCAGTCCACTGCTGGACATAGGCCTCTCCAATTGCACGCCAATCAGCTCGATTCTCGGCAACTCTCACCCAGCTGCCACCAGCCACCCTGCGAAGATCGTCGCTCCACCTAGCCTGAGGGCGTCCTACCTAACGTTTGCCGATTCGCGGTGTCCTCTCAAGAACACGTCTACCCCAACGGTCATCGGTTCTACGGCTAATAAGGCCGGCCCATTGCCACTACAGCTCGCTTATTCTATGGGCTATGTAAACAACATTGGTTGTCTGCCGGATCACCTCGTACCGGATTCGAGCAAGCACCCATGGGTACTTTTTATTTCCCTATTATCTAGAAATAAACGATTTATTTCTAGATAATAGGGAAATAAAAAGTATATCATCTACTCCCGAAAAGAGAAAGTTAATTTTTTTTTTTTACAAAAACCTTGCAACTCATCTATCTAGACTCTAGCCGCCTTATTACAAAACAAGATTTATATTTGACATGGCATAAACCATGGAGCCAATTTTTGTAATAAGAACGTAACAGTGATTGAAATACCGTTCTTTTTACAAAACTGAAAACTTAGTTCGGTACTAAGTTGTCAGTTTTGTGTTTAGGAACTTTACCATAGTCAGAATAAAGTTCGAAATTCAATAATGGCTCCATGTTTTAAACCTGGGTCTGAAAATAAACCTTGTTTTGTACTTAGGGGGTACAAGTCTAGAGACTATCCCAGAACCTCTTCGTCATTCGATCATTTCATTCAACACTTTAAACCAAGATTACATCAAACCAAAATATCATTCATCATCAAATTGTACTAACCGATTCAATCCCAAGTTCCACATACAATCAGCAAGGCCGTACATTCGCCTTTGATGACCAGTCACCTAGACCCCTGACCAATGATACAACACCCTTTCTCTCACACTAAAAGTTGGACCAACAAGAGGCAGGGGAAACCATCCTTGGCTGGTCAGCGAGGTCATAAAAAGAGGCTGTATGCAGCGGTTAGCAGTTCGCGCAAAAACTGAGTCGATTGAAGGATCGTGTTACTATAATAAATAGTATGCTTCTAGTGATCTTGTCGAGAAAAAAATTGGCATCTCTACTGCTGAGATAAAATGAATGTAATGTCCTTTTAGGTGTAGGTTGTGTCATTGTGTGTAGGCTTCTTGTTTAGAGGTCAAAAGTTAAATAATTATAGTTGGTATCTTTGTACGTAATACTTAATGTTCTTGTGTTTACGATATATGTCATAGTGCAAGGTGGTTTAGTCAGTTAGATTTAAGGGTCGTGCAAACTGGCGCTACCTATATCATGTTCCGCCTGTCTGCGTACATTAGTATTCAAAACAGTGTAGTGGTTACAATATTTGCCACCAATTTTCGGTGATGATTTCGGACATCATGCTAATCCAGCATTTACTTTTCGGAAAGGAAATGTCTAGTGTCTACCAAGGATTCGAGTCATAAGAAATTTTGACCATTTTTTTGCGATAACAACCCAAAATTGGTTATTGAAACTTACCTGTTTTCCTTATCTAAGCGTCCGGTGATGTGTGGTCGTTAACAAGCCCAATGGCAGTACACAAGTATTGACATGTGACTCCCTTGTTTGACTAACATTATACCTGTTGTAACCTGTTCTTTAGTTGCTTAATGAAGCAGTAAAAGACAACAGGGCAACAGTGACTTTAATCTTTCGTGACACCTTTCCGTTCGCTGCTTTCGATGGTAACTTAGACGTTTGGATCGTCCTAAAATGTTTAAAAGTAGGTACTAAAACAGATCTAGTAGGTGCGTAGATCCTGATATGGCCTGTATGCTAAAACCTTATTCAAGCTTGAATCTCGAATTAAATCCAGATTTGGTAGACAAGAGAGTATGTGTTTTAAATCATAGTTTTCTCGAATATGGGAGTATATCTGTAATAGCACTCCAAAGTTGACTATATCAGCCAGGTGCTAAGCCAAAAAAGACAATGAACTAAGTTCCTGCTTTAAAACCACTGTTCCATAAATATTGTCGTCATCTCCTTTACAATCAACAACAGTTACAGCAAATAATTCATAATTGATTACGTCACTGACTGTCCTAGTCACAGATTCTATTATCCTATTCTCTTCTTCAAAATTAGCTATCCTTTGAACAGAAGTACCCTTCAATGCAAACCAATATATTTATTTATTAAACATAATGACATTTACAGGTAGGCAATTAAGCCGTAAAGATGTTATTGGGATACTGTTTTGTTTGCTGAGAACTCCTTGAAGAATGGAGGGTGGGCTGAACTGTTGATGGCAATAAAGAGCTCTAATAAAAACAAACGGGAGTCGAAAGTGTGCAAGTTGAATGATGTAGGGTAGAAAAGAAACGGTAGTTAGACTTTTTAGGGAGAAGTTGTGGACATTGTTTTCGTTAGCTCGTGCTATCTAGGGTCTTCCAATCCGGGATTTGTAGCTTTGATTTGCTTTACCATTTCGTAAAAATCCATTGCTGATATGTTTTTACGGATGATGGCCAATAGAAAATAGGCAATAAGTTCAAACTTGATAATTGGCAGAAGAGTTGGTGTGTGGGTGGGGATCGTGGTTTGTTATCAGCAGACAAGAGTACACTGCTGTCCATTTTCTTGAGGAGTACCTTCCTCTACGAAACCTAAAGATGGGGGTAGGTTATTAATATTGACATTAATAAATTTAGTCCATTCTGCGGGGCGAGCACGGCCTACTGTGACATGACTTGAGTCACTGATTTATCACAGTTTGAGCGATAAAACCGTTTTGTCTTAAAATGATAGTACAAATTGACAAGACATAATTTATCATGTCTTGTCACCAACGTTTTGGCACGCCCATGCTCGGCACGGTTAAAGGTATTGTAGTTAAAAGTAGCAGACTATATAAACACATCTAATAACGTTACGATAAAATGTTCAACAAATTCTACAACACAATTTCAAAGACGTTCTCAACTTTTACTACTGCAAATCTGTCCCCATCTTACCTTGCCTCAACGGTTACCCAAAAATTGCGTAAGTACCAAACACAATAGAACTACAAAAATATGTAAGTAATAGCTTTGTCTTCACAGTTTAAGAAAGGTGTGACGAACTCGAAGGATTATGTTCGAATGCCTTTCGTTCCGCAGTTTTGGAGGAAGGAGCTGATAAATGGATGTATTTTGTAGTTTATGGCCGTGATGTGGCATTGTTTGGGGTAAAATAGTTAATTAAATCGAGAATTGTGCAGGTAGGTTTGTCCATGCAAAATGAAATAATATTTCTTTCTTGATTCTTTTTTGGACTTTGGTTTTGATAATGCTCACTGTAACTTTTACGTTCATACCGCATTAATAAAATGTCAAAATATTTCAAAATTCAAATTAAAAATATTTTATAACAGTACATACGTCAGATGCTAGGTGCGCGGTTTCAATAAGTAGTTTCCTATGGAGAAGAGCCGACAAGAAGCTTCATACTCTTTTAAAAACAATTGGCTTTTACAATGTTTTCAAATTATACTGTTAATAATGATATGGGAAGACAGTGTTTAAGGATAATAATATGTGGAGCATAATCACATCAACCAACTTTGTATGCTGAGATGATTCTACCTATTAGGTATTAAGAGCTTACGATTCATACATACTGTTGTAAGCAATGGTTGTAAGACAAAATAATTCATTCCTCAAATGGATCTTGTATTGTCGAATGTTATATAGAAATATGAGTATGGTATGGGAGGACAGTGCATATGGATATGTTGAGCATAATCACATCAACCAACTTTGTATGCTGAGATGACTTTACCTATGTATAAGGTATTAAGGCCCGTATTTATAGAACTTTACTCAGTACTCAAGCATTACTTAAGACTAGTTTCAACCAATCCAATGGCTTGAATCTAGTCTTAAGTAATGCTTGAGTACTGAGTAAAGTTCTATAAATACGGGCCTAAGAGCTTACGATTCATACATACTGTTGTAAGCAATGGTTGTAAGACACAATAATTCATTCCTCAAATGGGTCTTGTATTGTCGAATGTTATACAGAAATATGAGTATGGTATGGGAGGACAGAGTATATGGATATGTTGAGCATAATCACATCGACCAACTTTGTATGCTTTCTTTTTTTTTTTGGGTGGGTAATCATCAAATAACTTTTCCCGCTCTGGGCGGAGCGGGAGGGAGTGTCAGACTTTTACTGACTAAAACCCACCGTGTTCCTTCAAATGCCTGTGTGCCAGGGCCACGATATCCCTTTCGGACAGACTCGTAACCCTGGCAGGAACTTTGTATGCTGAGATGACTTTACCTATGTATTAGGTATTAAGAGCTTACGATTCATACATACTGTTGTAAGCAATGGTTGTAAGACAGAATAATTAATTCCTCAAATGGGTCTTGTATTGTCGAATGTTATACAGTAAATATGAGACAGAACCGAATGATCACATTATGGGGCTGCATCTTTTATCAAAATAAGTCACCATCCAAAACGAAAACCTGTCGCATCCTTTTATTATCAGAACACCTTTCTGCCGAAAGTATTCATTACCAAGAACTTGAGGACCTCCCATAATTTCGGCGCAAACAAACAAACATACTATCTATTGGATTTAGTGGAAATATCTCAATCGAGCCGCTTGCCTCCCTGCTGATACGGCGGTCTTAAGAACACGACATAATACCACCCTTGATTTTGATGGAAAAATACTTAGTAAATAATTTTAAACTTTCGGTCTATTGACTGAGGGTCTAAAATTGTTTGGCCGATATATTATGGCATGTTTATGGAATTTGGACGTTGTGATTATTGAAACAAGGTTGTGTCTCAAATGGGTTGAATTTAGGTGTGGTAATAAGGTGTCAAGCAACGATTTACAGGTTAATGGTAGAACACCATAGTTGAAGTTTACAAATTTAATAATACATTTAATATCAACTTTATGTCTTGAGACATAAGGATGTAAAGTATGAAGGTGGGTGCACCAGTTATCATTATCAGTCAGTCGGCATCGGTAATGCGAGTAAAGAATCAATCGAATGTTGACAACACGTAAATTATGGTGTTTGTCGGTAATTTTGATTTTAGCGGCAATATTGTGCGTTTATAATAAATTGCCCACACGTGGTTTTTGGATTACTAAGAAATGGGTGACACAGAGTGTGAACATTAAGGTTATATTTATTGCAATGATGATTGTACATTTTCTTTGTTTGTGCACAAAAAAAAAATCAACAAGTAATTTATTTAAAATTATATTTTTTTCGTGTTTAAATTTAAATTAAGCTAATAATGTTGCAAAGTTTAAATTTCTTAGATTTAATCGAATGATTTATGTATGAAATTAACTTTACGGAGTTTATTGAAACCTGTACTTGGTAATACCAATTAGGTAACATGTCATGTAAGTATTAAAAAGCCAAATACGTTATGAAAACCCAGTAGGTATCTATTTTACTGACAACGTATCATACTTATACCTACATTGTATACAAGGTGCTATAGTTTTCAATCCATCCGTTATCTTTACCAACGACTAACAAAACATCAGAACATTCCAACGTAACATGCAACAAGTACTTACATACATAATGTATGAAATAAAACCGACCCATTTGTTCATCCATCAACATTTTTATAGTCACCAATAAAACGTAGTATTTACGATGTTAAACGTCGATGTTTGCACATACATTTGGATGTTCTTGTAATGAGTCATAAAGACGCCGCGTTAAAATATATTGCCGGTTATTGTCGCTTTTACCCTACAAAGGGGCCGGTGCCGCATGCCGGTGAGGTCTACATTGATATTTGAAAGTGCGTAGGAGTATCGTGAATACGTGATTAACGGCTAAATTACTAAATAGTCGGTTTGATTTAAAAAATATCAAATTCTGCTTCCGATGAAGAAGAGAAGATTTAATTTAAAGAAATTGTAGCAGCCAGTATCCATTGTTAAATACTCTTGGTTAGTAAAGCAGTCAAAAACTCAAACTCAAAGCATTTATTTCAATTAAACCTATTACAGGCACTTTTGAATTGTCAAAGAGTCTGTCAGTTAGTCAGAAAGTTGAAGCTATTTGCCCATTCCAAAACGTAGATCTCTATGGAGAAGAATAGGCAAGAAACTCCAAGGACACTCTTTTAAATCAAGATATTACAAAATCCTGGGTACATTATTCTTGTCGCTTCTATATGTGAGAACAATGTAAAAAAATAAATTATTTAAAAACAATACAAAATATAAAATATTACAAATAAGCCCTGGCAGATAGGAGATGACCAGTCACAACTGACGGCGCCCGTTCACGAAATGATGCGTGGATCAGCACCATCCAGCTCAACCATTTTGTAGGGAACCGAATGAACCAACACACGCGCCACCATCAGCGAGACATTTAAGTTAGCATGACATACTCTTAACTGGCAAACTTTTTTAAGTCAACATACATCATAACATAATAAACGGCTCCATGTTACTCACATTTACAAAAATTAAAAAAAAAAGTGATTGACACTGTAGATGAACATGAGAGATAAGAATAAGAATATAATAGCATGAAGGCCATGCTAATATTCCTGAAAATGCACAAACAGATCTAGCGCTGACTTTCCAGTGTGAAAGAAATATCTTTGTCCGATTACTGATCCAGAATTGGCAGTTTTTTATCATTTTGGCGATGCCTTCAGTCGTTTTTGTCATTTGAGTAACTACATTATGTCAGAACGAAGATTTATTGGTTCAGTCTTAATTATGTAACTTTTCCAAAATCTTCATAACATCACATCATCATCATCATTTCAGCTGTAAGACGTCCACTGCTGGACATAGGCCTCCCCTAAGGGGGGGTTTGCCATAATCGCCACGCTTGGCAGGCGGGTTGGCGATCGCAGTATGGTGTTAAAATGCATAGAGAACACTGCTGCCCATTCTAGGTAAGTCCCTTAGTCTTCTTTTACGACACCCATGGGAAGAAATGGGATGGTGCTATTCTTTACGTCCGGCACCAAACGGACAAAAATAAACATAACATTATCCACCCTATAATGTTCCCACTGCTGGGAGTCAGGCCTCCTCTCTGTGAGAGATGGCGGGCAGTCATCCACCACGCGGGCCCAGTGCAGGTTGGTAGATGTCACAATATGTCGTCGATTTTTTTTCCTCACGATGTTTTCCTTCACCGTTTTGAGAGCAGTGGTGATGAAATTATTTACACAAAGTAAAGCGCCTGCCTGGGTTCGACCCCACGACCTACAACTCGTAATTCGGGGCCGTTACCACTGGGCTACCAGTCACCACTGCTCTCCTCATAAGTTATCCTATTTCAATCAACACCGTGTTCTTAATAAACTGTGCCCATTCTTAAAAATACGTTACGATCTACTTCAAGTTCAAAATGTTGCTAGTTCAACAATATTAGCAGAACCGGTGAAACTAGTGTATGGGAGCGGTGAACAGCGGAACAGCTGATTTTGAGACCAGTTCGCGGTAACGGACAGACGGAATCATTATGTTATTGAACCGGTATTCATTGACCTTTCGAATACGTTATGGGGTTATGGAGACGGAGAAAATTATATTGGCTTCATTAAATCTTTTTTATTTATTTATTTATTTTATTTAAAACAAAGAGTAACACGATTGATTGGTCTAATTTTGGCATGATATAGACAGATCTTATTAGTAATTACAACTAGAACGCTAAAATGCGTTGAACTCTAAATCGGCACGAATGCATGGCCAGATGCATTAACATGGGCGAAGGCAAAGCTGTTCCTAAGAATTTGAGCACTCTCATGGCAAAGAGGCATGATAGTAGAAGTAGTTCACTATTTCGGCAGCTTTCCAGTTTTAGCTTCGCTTTTTCGGAAATGGGCTCTTTTCGATTTTTAATCTCACTATAGTTAAAGCTTTAAAGCTTTACTAAAGTATCTTTAAATGAGATACAATTTGAATTCTTGCAATCAATGGATTGTTTATTTTAAAAACATAATTATCACCATTTGCACTAACGACTTAAGTCTGAACATTAAGCAATTTTTATTTATAACTGACCGTTAAATGAGTCATCGTTGACTAAGTAAAAATATCTGTAAGTAAACAAAAAAATATTATTGTCAGTTAACTTCTGATAAAATGTTGTGATTATGAGTCTGACAATAATGATCATACGATTTGTTATCGTTTGTGTAAATGTAAATATACAATGTTTACATTAAGTTTACATAACCGCTTATCTGGACAAAACAATATACTTAAGTAGGTACAGAAAAAAATATTTTATGATATTCATTTGCAATGGTTGAAATGCAAACTGGCAACATCATGCATCGCAGTCAGACAGGAGGCAACCTAGGACTAGACAGTAGACTCCAGCACGGGCCTGCACGGCTACTAGATTCCTTAGGTACCTTGTGCACTGACGGGATACTTTAGGTCCTAAAATTCTGTTCACTTCTTGTTCATCTGTGAACTCCCAGTATCCAAGATGCACAAACTGTTTTCACAAATAATTTAAGCTTAAAACTTCCGTTAATACAAACAAGCTTTGACTAAAACCCCTTAGAATGTGGAAGCATCCAATCCTTTTTGAAAATCAGTTTTAGTTATTTTCTTAGTTAGCTTTCATTTGCTTCTAGTCTACTAAAATCAATATTCAATAATTGTACAACATCACTCATAACATTATAGGCACTCAAAATCATTTCAACAACCTTCGAACATAACTCCTTTTCGGCTTATTCCACCTTTTATCCGTTGATTCGTATCTAAAAGCAACCGACAGATTCCATTAATCCCAATAAGTTTGGGTGTAGAGACAGACGATACAAATATTTCTAATGTAAACAAGGTCTGTGGCGTGCCGTGGAAAAAAATATAACGATATTCTGATCCGGTATTTGATTGTGATCTTCTTATGGGTAAAAGGTCGGAAATGTGAATGAAGATTTTTTATGCGGACTGGGGCGATATGAATAAAGATGATTGCAGACAGGCCAATATCGGCAGCAGTGGGAAGGCTCATCAGGCTGCATGTCGCCTGATGAATTCATGTACTTTAATTTATTTTAAATTATTATGTTTTTATGTCAATTTTATTTTAATTTGTTTCAATTTATTTTCAATTACTTATTTTAATTTATTTTCGATTTTAATTTAATTGCAATTATTTATTTCAATTGTATTTTCATTTTAATTTGTTTTTGATTATTTATTTGGATTTTTTTATATTAGCGCATTAATTGAACGTGTCATGACTAACATAGTTTTAAGATATTATTGTAATACTAACAAAATATGGACCAAAATTAGGTCTAAAATAAAAGTATTTTATTTTATTTATTTATGAAATTATGAAGATAAAAAAGTACGAGTAGTTTAGGGAGTTCAGATGAATATACATCATACATAGCCCGTTAACATCATAATCTTCCTTTATCTTTGCTGTAGTCAGGTAAAAACACTAGCCCAGAGCGGGAGAAGTTAAAAAAAAAAAAAAAAAAAGGTTTTGCAATAAAATATTTTGTTTAGAGTTGTCGAGGGAAGTGGTTCATAACATTTTAGTGTTAGTGAGTCGAATTCAACATCAGAAGACGTAATGGATGTTCTAATTTAGAATTTTCAACAGTGTGAAATTAGATCAACTCTAAATTAACACTCTCGATCAAAGATCGGTTCAATAGTTCCTACTATTATTTCATGATAGACATTAAAATCTTTAAGGTATGCCATGACATCAATTTTAACTTTGACCACAATACTGTGACCGTTCCAATGTAGCTATTAGTAAAAAGACGAGTGTATATTGGACAATAGAGGCATCGAGGCGCGAGGCTGTTTTATGTGAGGAATGCGCCCGCGCAGTGCCGTACGTCATATGACACAGGCGTATGCGCAAGTTCACGGTAAAGACTTGGGATTTGAAGCTCTGTATTTTTTTTCTACTGCATTATCTAGTATATTGAATCTTATGGGAGATTTACTATTGGTCGGTGTCCGGTGAACTCATTTGTCACAATAATTACGTCAGCGAGAAATCGGCCTTTTTTACAAATTACTTCTTCGCCTTTTGACTGGATTTGACGGGAATTACAAATTATCGGCAGTAGACATTGAGGCATTAAACATATTCCATACCGATTGAGTTAAGGGATTGGATATGACAAAATGAGCATTATGGATCAAAGGCTGAAAAAGTATTTTTATTTTATTATTGGTGACAAGCATTGGCTTAGATCAAAAATGTGTATGAGCATCGTCACATTGTAACTTAATTTTCCCCATATTTTCATAAAGTTATTCCTGAACTTTAATTATTGAATCATTTAAGAAGAGTCCCAACTAAGTAACAGTTTCGGGAGGACCGTTCTCCGTGACATAATACAGTAACTGACATATTCTAATTGACGGAGGTCGTATGGTGCCACGGAACAACAAAATATTCCCGACTTATTCCCTTTTTGGACCACCCCGGGTTACACAAATAGAACTTAATTGGGCCAGAGATTAGTCCGAGATAAAATTCCGTATTTAATATGTATTATTTAGTTGTTGACAATAGATGAAGTTATGGTTATTTTGTTAAAAAGTTTGATATGTTTTGATTTTTTTAAAGAGTTGGTACCTAAGTGCATTGCATACATACTCTTCCCCTAATTTAAAGATCCGACCAAAGTTTGGCATTTTGTACTAACATATTTCTAATACCTACACATCATCATTAATTTTTTGTATTTCTTTTTGTAGGTACACCCCTGCCTAACCCTTTGGGGATTACAAGCTTGGTGTTGGTGTAATGTTATATTTCTAATTCTGAGCTGATTGAGTTTTCTGCCCAGAAAATTCTATTGTTCTCTTTACCCGACCCGGAAAACGAACCTATTATCAAAACCGTTAGCAGTTCAAGGCTCTCTTATTCTGGCACGATTTTTGTGATACCCTTTTATATCATTATTCCTGCTTTCAGTTAACAATAAAATTCAAAACCCTACTTAAGTGTCCACTTTCAATATAATAACCAGCAAATCAAAGATGGCGGTGTACAGCTGATAGTTGACAGTTCGCATTGTGCTGCGCGCGCATCTGTCGCCGCCATTGTTGCAGCCTGCGCGGGAGTCCCTTTGTTGAGTCCTGGCGATATTTCCAGCTTTGAACGAATTGTTGGCAGGATTATGTCTTGAATTACAATTTAGAGGTATTTCTGTGTGACAGATATATCTTTGAGGATCTTCTTGATATATCCATACGCCCTATAAGATGTATGCTTATGCCAAAACAAAAAGAAAAAAAAACTTGGAGAACCCATTGATGCTCTACATACTTTTCATAAATATTGAACAATCAACCTTTACATCAACGATTTTACAGCGGTAACCCCAAAAGTCATAAAACTTGACGTCGTTAACGACAATCCAAAATGGTCGCGCCAAAAATATCCTTTTTATTAGCCTTCCACACTTGGCGTTAGAGATTGGTCCAAGTTTTACTACTTAACTCCCTTCAGACAGTATGACGACGCACTCCCTTTAAATTTGTCAACATTTAATACATTTTCTTTTGTTTATGTGTTTTTTGCCTGAGTCCAGAGTCTGGTTTGTTTGTCTTCCTCCCATCCATGCACATTTGTACAGAATTTTTGTCTTGGGCTATTTTTATACCAAGTTCATTACTGCTCGTTTGCTTTTTGCTGCATCTTATATTCAATCTCCATTCTCTATTTATTAAAGAGGATAAAAATATGTACACCGGATGAACTGCGTATACTAAATTAAGTAACAAACTATTAAAATATTCTCTTGGATTATATCTTGTCATGTAATACTTGAAAATATTGTAGGTTTTCCTTCGCATCCACAAAGTCTTAAATAAATTACATATTACATAGAGCTTGCAAGCTTTCATCACCCCTTCTGCATTCAGAGGATGATTGAAAGGCGTAAAATTAATTACCAAAGGACCATAGATGATGAAGTTAATTCTTCTACCCACAGTTTATTGAACTAAATAATACTCTTATGCCACTTCCACATAAACTGGTATTATTAACGGCCGTTCATTCATATATTGACCGGATATTGGCTCTTGGTCTAGCTTCTTCCGGTTACTTTTAACTGTAATTTAATTAGTCGTTAGCTGGTTGTAACATTAAACATTAATATAATTACTATTATGAATCGTGGATAGAGAAAGTTTACGACAAATATCAGCTTGTTGATTATGTATTTATATCCATTTTGAGCTTTGAGCTTATTGAAAATCATTGAGCGGAGTAATTATGGGAGAAGTACTGCCGAATTTGTAGAGCCAAATTAAATAGAAGTAAGATTCGGCAGAATCTGATTATAAATTTCCTGAAAGCAACCTAAGCAGTAGTACTCGTGGTAACTGCATCGGCGGAAACTGCGTGATAATTGGCTAAAGATTTATCCCAAACGACAGAGTAATTTGGACCCAATTCTTAAAATTTTATTGATGGATCCCTATAGTCGCATCCAAAATATCTCAGTTAGTTTTGGAGTACCTACCCACATTATTATTTATTACAGCATTAATTTTTAAGAAAAATGTCGGTACAGTCTGTGCGATATTATTTCTACATAAATTCTTAAATTAGCTCAGACTGGCGGTCTTGCAATTTAAGGCATTTCCTGTTATTGTATATACGCAGCTCATCAGGTAGCCCGAGGCTAAGTTGTACCCCGTATGACTCGATAAAATTGGCTTTCATTAACATTCAGCTTAGCTACAAAACTTTAAATGAGTTTAGTAAACTTTAGTAGAGTACGTATTAAACTGACTGACTGCCTCAATGGTCCAGTGGTCGCACGCGCTATTGCTGAGCATGAGGTCCTGACTCCCGGGTTCGATTCCCAGGTCGGACAAAGTGTTATTGGGGTTTTCCATCAGGAATTTCTGAGTAGCAGCCCGGAGTCTGGATTTGTGCCGGGTTGATAGCAGTCCCCTATTACTACATAACTAGCGAAATGTTGGTGTACTATAGAGTACACCTCTGGCTAACCCTCCGGGGATTAGGTACAGGCGTGATGTTGTTTATTGAATCTGACAGAATAGGTGAATATTATGTCACGAAGATTGGCAGTGTTACCCTCATCAATGCAATGTAGTAATATTATTGCATCTTTTTCTAGCAAACTTTATCTGATTATCGATTATAGAACAACTGTCTCAAGTTCTCTTAAGTTTTTCATAATCTTTGTTCCACGAAGATAACAAAATTGGATTGTCCATAAAAAAATTACATAATAATTCCAAAGTATTTTTTAATAACACGATTATAAACTCAGACAGTGTCAAATGTTTAAAAATAAAATAAAAGAAGTAATGTTGGCGCCATAACTGGTCCATGGCATAGAGGCGCATTACCTCGATAACGATTATGTCTCGCCTGTCCAACGAATTAGTCAACTTATGTTCCGAAATACACTGTCACCGCATGTAATTAGTTCAGTTAAGCCAATAAATGTGACTAAATATAAAAGGGGATGTGATGTTTTCTTTGTTGGTGAGGCCGAGTTGTTGAGTTTTGAATTTATTGGTTCGTTAGTACACAAAGGTAATTTACATACAAGTCCTCATACCTAAATAATAAGAACACCTGCTACGAATGAGCTAACATCGCCTAGTTACGTTGCATTGAAACTAGATTCTGTAGCTACACAGTGCACTATTAGATTTTATGCCAATCGTAAATTTATTTGACATTTGTGTTTGTGACTCAATCGTTCTTATCAGATAATTTAGTTTTAGTTCAACTTTATTGCTTTGCAACAAAAACTCCAAACTTAAGTATCTATTAAGCTGCTTGCCTTAAGTCAGACAAGGACTTATCGTTATGATGATGAAATAACATAATTATCAGATCATGACCGTGTTGTAACCATAAAACCATCGACACAAAGACGCTAAAAGACCCAATTTAAATAACCGATAACCCAACAATACTTTTAGAAATGTGAAAGCTGAAATCCGGTAGCGCATCCATCTGTACATACACGCATTTAGCTTATCACAAATTAAGGCTCAAAACTTATGAGCTGTCAGTGGTAAGTACCATCGAATGACAGGTCTAATAAATGTGTCATTGCTTTTATTTTTTTTTCTTACGTCAATGTCGCCTCACTATTCCATGATTTAAAAGTTCCATGCCCTTTCTTTGTTTGAATTTCGAATTAGTGCGTAATGGGATGAAGCGGTTAAGCCGTTAATAATTTTAGTTGTAATGATTGATGAAGCGATGGAAGTAGACGAGATATTATTGTTTATTTATGGCATTCGGGGTATGGGTTACAAAGTGAGTAGCAAAATTCGAACTGCATTGCACGGGTGTTCTACGATTTACACACTGCTTTCATTGGCTTATTTTTAACCGACTTCTAAAAAAGGAGGAGGTTCTCAATTCAGATTTTTGTATTTTGTGTTTTATGTTTGTTCGCGCATAACTCCGTCGCTTGCCTACCGATTTGAAAAAATCTTTTTTCGTTGGAAAGGGTATACTTCCCAAATGGTCCCATGAAAATTTTATCGAAATCGGACAAGCGGTTTTTGAAAAACCAACAAAAATCTAAAAATGTATCTACATTGTCTACTTTAACGATCTTTTTGTTTACTCTGCATTGCGTTTTTTGTTCGCGCATAACACCCGTCATTTACGAACCGATTTGGAAAATTCTTTTTCGGCACTAAAAAGTGAAAAATAAAAAACTTTTTACAAAAAAAAAATTACCGACTTCCAAAAAACCACTACAAAGTGAAAAATAACTTTAATTTCGGAAGTCGGTGGCATAAAACTAAAATACAGATCCAAAGACACCGACTTCCGAAATTAAAGTTATTTTTCACTTTGTAGTGTTTTTTTGGAAATCGGTTATTTATTTTTTTGTAAAAAGTTATTTGGCATCAAAAGTTTAATTCTTTCAAGTACCTATATATGTATATGTATAGCGATCATTTATCAGCTGCTTAACCTGCTTCGTCAGCTGTGAGAAAGTGTGCCTTATACAACATTATTTTTAGTTTAGGCGAAACCTGAATATAGTTTGTTCAGAATAAGGAACTAAATCGATTTCAATAATTTTTACACCATGTTATATATTGTCCCAAAAATATTTAAGTGTGATATACATAAAAATACTAGACACGTGTTTCGGGTTTCGAATATACTAAAAATAATGTTGTATAAATACACATTGCAGTTGTCCATAAAAGGCACGCAATCTTCCACTATGCATATTGTCACTTTCTTGTCGGTTTCATTAACTTTATCTTTTGTTGCAATCATTGTTAATCCCGGATCATTTCTAAAACTGAATCAGTGCCACGCATTTTACCTTCAAATGATGACAAGTCAAAGTCATATTATTAGTACCTATCTAACTCCCTCCTAACTATTCCATCGCCTTTGCCAATTTTCGCGAGTCCAGTTTCAAATGATCTTTAATTTTTTTCGTCTCCAACTCATCCCGAATCTTTTCCAATTCATCAATCTTGTACACGTAGGTCTACCCAAATAATTTCTTCAACATCATTTTAATGTCCCGTAAAAGTCTTGTCCATCAACGACGTGGGAGTGACAGTCAAATATCAATTCAATATTGTTAGCGTCTTGCACAAGACTACAGCCATGCCGGATGCAAACCTGTTCTAGAATTGTACTTAAAAGGACTAGGCTCGGTCAGGTGACGAAAACGGTGGCGAACTGCCTAGCGGCTAGAGGCTACCTTGTTTTGAAGTGTAGTTAATTTAAGAGCTGTCTCTGTGTGAGAATGAGGCTGGTGGTTGATATTATAGGGTAGTTGTTAAAGGTCAGTGATATGGGTCGAAATAATGACGTCTAAATTGTTTTAGAATTGTTTGTAAAATGTTGTATCGATGAGCGAGGATGTTGTAATTAATTCGAAGATTTGGAAATGGTAAGGGGTGCTGTTATGGTGTCAATTGATAGGTACTATTAAACTCTGGTTATCTAATGTAAGGGTTACTGGCTTATCTTTTAAAATAAGCGATTTACATAATATAAATACACGTAGTAAACATGAAATTGTGATACCCAAATTTAGATTAACTAAAACAAGTAAGTCATTTCTTATCAACAGTATCAGCTTTTATAACAAGTTGCCAAAGTCTGTACACAACTTAGCGTTGGAAAATTCAAAAACCACATCAAACGTGTCCTTATCAAAAAAGCATATTATAAGATTAAAGACTACGTTGAAGACTAGGGAAGTTTAGCATTAATTCCTTCTGCACATGTGGCTTCCCTGGTACCTCATTAACGGAAAAAATATGTAAATGTCTAGTAACTACTCCCAAACTACGAAGTTTTTTTTTTTTACATACTTCCTTGACATAATCTTTTTTTTGTTTTTATTTGACAATATACATCTACAATTTTAATTTAAACAAGGTCCTAACTTTTATTATTTTAATAATAATTTATATTGATTTTTTGTAATGTTTTGTTAACGTGAGAACGTTGTAGGCTTACGGCCGAACCCAATAACTTATTTTCAGTTAAAGACAGATCGCTACTGATGATAGACAGTATAATTATATCTATGCTCGGATGGCGCCTCACAATCATTGATAAAGGCGATTTTGATATCTAACGAAAACAATAAGTAGGTTTCTCTAGTTCGCCTTCCCGTGCGTTCCATTACAACCAACATCACTTTAAAAAACAACATGTGTAATTAGGTTTATATTAAAACTTCTTTGTTTCTTACTTTTAGATAAGTTACTGGATTAAGATATAATTCTGTAGAGCCATATTTGTTATGGCCGCGAATCAAAATACAACCTGTTACTGACCTGCAAATTGCAAAAAACGTAATAAAATTTGAATTTCGCGGGCTACCTTAATTTCGCGGGCTGCATTAATGTTGTTTTTTTGTTTTTTTTTTAACTTAAATTCATGTTGGAATATTGCTTGCACGGGGGGTGTTAGTAAGGGGGGGTTAAATTTCTGTTATTTTTTGCCTAGGGCGCACCGTTTTCGAGATATTTGAATTTCAATTTTTTTTTATTACTTTATATATAAATAAACATCTATGATCATTATTGCAAGTACTAAATAGTTCATTTTAGCTTGGCTACTTTACGTTTATCCCTGCAATTCGGGGAATAGCCAAATCTGCCATCTGTAGTACTGTCCTGTCAAACAAATCGTATATTGGGACGCATACTTTGGCATTTTCATACAAATCGATATCTGTTGTAGGCGATACACCCTCCCATCAGTAGATAGCGTGGGCCGGTAGATTTAAGAGATTATTGGGACGTTGAAACCATCGATAGATATATTTTTATATCTCCAGTAGGCCGAAACTGGTGATATATAAGTTATTGGGGTCGGCCGTTAATAGACTGTATGAGTCTTCTCATACCTATTAAGTATTAACACTATTACTTCAAAACATTGTAAAATACCATTATTTTAAAAAAAGTAACCGTGGAGTTTCTTGCCGGCTTTTCTCCATAGGAAACGACCAATTGGAACCGTGCACTTAGCTTTTGACGTTTCATAAGTGCCATGCAGGTATACTCCTATGTGAAATGAAATATTTTGATTTTTATCTTGCAAAATTATGGTGAACAATCAAATTACGTAGTACATATAATGACTGAAACGTCTGCGTGACCGTTTGCTATGTAAGCCAGCGCCCTTAGAGAGTACTCTAAGGGCACTCTCTGAGCAGTAACTCATTATGCAATATTTGAAATAGTCATGAAGACAAATGCATTGTCATTTTATGAAGTGTGCCAGCAATTACGTTATAATTTTATAAATGATCGAATCAAACAAATTCAAAGTAAAAAGTTCTTAATCAAGTCAGTCACGTATCAGCGTTTGGCTCGTGAGCACGTCCGATAGTATGACGAGACAATTAAAAATAAAATGGCGCCAATGAGGTCATATTATGGTTGTTAAAATCAGTTCTCGGTACGCTCGTGTGGTGGGCACACGACTTTTCCTATTATGTCATATTTTATTGATATGTTCAGGTGTTATGAACGGATGCGCGATATGAAGGGACACACAGGTTGATTGAAGCCCTTGAGTTTAGCATTCATGACTTTACGCTACATTCATATGCTTAAAGGGAACTCCGGCCGATTGATGAATGGATAATCGTCGATAGCCTGAATACTCCAGGTTTTGGAACGGCTACCAATATCACAACAGAAGCGGACTGACAATGTGACACTGTTTGTTTTTCGAATTGTTAACTTTGAATTGACTCCATTTTTGGGTGGAAAACGTCGCCTGCGGAAAAATGCAGACAAGACAAAAGGCGAGAAAATATTTCGTATTAATGTTCGAGTGTCCATAAATAACGTACAAACCTCAAAAACCTATTCGTCGTCATATTACCTAATATTCCCTATTCGACCTATATGACCTACCAAATTAAAAACATACTGATTACAAAGATACTGCTTCAAAGGCTACATAATTTGGGTCACAAATATTTAACACCGCCACGTGTGCCACCACCAAAAAAAAATCTGGAACACAATAAGGTAAAAAACATCTATTTGTTCACATGTGCCTCAGATATCCCGGATTTCTTCAACGCCATATGGGGCCGGTCATTTTGCTGAACTGTTTTTATTAGTGCCTCGGTTCGTGCCACATATGGGCTTTGACTGAAGGGCAGTTAGATGTTACAATGGGTTTAAAGTTTAAAGGGACCGCTTGCAAGGATGTGTGGTGGGTTTTTGTGTGGTTCTAATTGTTTTCGGCAATGTGGTGTCAGTTGGCAGTTGGTCCAACACTATACCTTAGGCTATTAATTTTATTCATAGTACCGTGCGTTGTTAATGAGACTGACATTTCAATTTCTATAATTTGGGTCCGTCATTCACAAAAGTTGAGCATTTTAATATGTAGTGTTATGCAAAAGCTACAAATAGCATTGCACCGGTATCAGTTAACTCTCAAGTTTAGAAAGCTCTCAAAGCTACCGTTTATATAATTCTCTATTTGGTTTTCCCATAGAAATATTATTGTATTAGGTGCTTCCAAAAACTTATTGCCTATCGCATAAAACATTCCCCATAGAATAACACGTCTACGAGGGTGCAGATGCACGTGGGGGCTTAGACAACAAAGGCCATACAAATACAAACGCATGGAATTAATTGAAATTCCTTTCATACACGCTTGTTGTCACGGTTATGATGGCTAGTTGGTGAGCGTAGTTATTAATTACTGGCAAATGCTATTCTAAGAATAAATATGATAGAATCTTCGAATCCTGGGCCTTTTTTTGTAATTGCTGATAAGTAAGTGCACATGTTGTCCAAACTAACTAGTATTCCTTTGTTGCATAAGAGGAGGATTTTTCCCACGTGTATGAAAATCTGTTAAGTGTTTGTGTTGCTCCTTAATTTTAGATCTAGGTACATCCAATTTCTTCAATAATATATTATGTTTGAGAGAAATTTAAAGAATTTATAGTTGTTAGTAAAAGGAGTAATACCTAGCACTAAAACAATAAACTCCTCCTTCTCCTGGAATACCGTAATTAGTGCATTTCCTTATAGATTTCTTGTTAATTGGTAATTAGTAAATCATCGGAGTTAAACTAGCAATCCGATGGTTTAGATATAACAATACTTGTATGGGCCATAGTTTTATTACGTAGTATTACACCCAATTTTATTATAAATACCTAAATACTTGATTGAGCACTTTCACTATACTTAGGGTCTTATTTAATTTTGATTATGAACTTACTCAGTATACATCTCTGAGTTGAAGCAGGTTTCAAGGAACGACTACCTGTTATAGATACCTGTTGTTGATATTCGTTATCTTCTGCTTCTTCGTGTCGCTGCCACGACATTTCAGAACGTGTTGGTACAAAATTTCGCTACTTCCACATCGCGCGGCATCGTCGCCGTCGGTGACAGCGCAGAGATTACTTTGTCGTTATCTTGTAAAATATTGTAAATCAGTGGCAAGAATGGAAGCCAGGAACTAGTTATACTGAAAGCCGACACAGAATTAAGGCTTCTACATACTGGCGCGACACAAAGGCCCCGCTCGTCACGCGACACGCGGGTCCTTTGTGTCGCGCCAGTGTGTAGAAGCCTTTACTTGGGAAAAGGCTAATTATACATACTTTAAAAAAAGGGTTATTATTCAACTGAGAATCAGCACTTTTAGAACGTCAAAATTACCTAGGTACATAAGACAGTCCCCTAAAACGCCCGCCCTACACCACTTCCTAGTGCTTTAACTGGGAAGAAGAAGTGGCGCAACAAACTTCCTAGCAGCACAGCTGTCTGTTCAGTTAGAAAAAAATGATTCTATAAAATATAAGTAACTACACAATAATTTACAACACTCCTAAAAATAGGATGTCCTGGTACTTTCCTTTGGTTAATATTCCCACGGATTCACACCCTTAACATATTAAACCCACGTGGTATTCCCAAACCAGCACCCTAATTGATATTTTTTGTAGCTTCCTTAATGAGTAATGTTTCTGCGGGCCAAATCGATTACTGTCCATTGTCCTTAATTGAAAACTGGCCGTTCTAGCCGGAAGTGAGTCCTCATCCTTATTTTATTGAATGAGGTTAGTGAAGATAAGGGTGTTTTGGTCATAATAGGTTTTTGGGTATATTGTTGTTATGATATTATGCTGTTTTTGGTCACGCATGTGATCATTGGGTTTCAATTTTAATGGTGAGAATATCAAAAGTTAACTGAGTTCAAATAATGATTTAGGTAAGTAATTAGATAATATAATCAATCATTTCAGAAAAAAATGGTATGCAGTGTTTGTGCTGATTACGTGATGAACAAACAATTGGTGACGAAAAAAATAATAAGTAATTGGTGACTCCGATCACCAAGACTCCCAAAAACAAAATTATAAATTATTAAACATTTCACAAACCTGTTTTAATATGCTCTATGGTTTAGCTCTACTTATCAGCTGATTTAACACTAATAACTACTTTGATTGAACTCTCGCAAACAAGTAGAGCGTTCAAAGTTAATTCCCTATACTTCGCATTGGTCAGCAATTCCTATCTACTGAATATGCAGACTGTGACAAGCAAATCGTACACACACTTAACGATAACGATTATATAATGAACTATATTATAGATTATTATAGATTATATTATATACGCACTTTCGTGTTGAGACGTTGCGCTACAAACACCCGTGCATTAAGATGCCGACAACAGGTAAACCGCTGTCACTGTCAGCAATCATACAAAAAAAGAGCGCGATGACACATCGTATGGCGTAAAAATGAAAATAAAATCGTATAAAAATAGATATTAAATAATTAATAAAAATTAATCCATCATCGAATGCAGTTTCGCATTTGCAATAGTATGGTATACTTTTAATTATAATTATACCTGTTAACGAAGGGATACATTGCTTTTAAAAATAATTAAGAGTTGTCTTTGAAGATTTTTTGATGTATTTGTTATGTTTTCAGTTCCATCACCGTATGCACAAAAGACTTGAAAATATCATACTGTTTTTGTTTTGGCTTTGAAAAAATATTTACAGTTTAAGAGATACACTGCTTTCAAAAGCCTCATTTTAGACCATTTTCAGAAATCTCCGCCTTAACCAAAAGTAGATTTCGGGGCAGACTGACCGCTGTCCTGTCGTCGTCATCACCATATCAGCCGAAAGAAGTTCACTGCTGGACATAGGGCACTCCCAAGCACCGCCCGAGCGATTCTGTGCGTCTCGAATCTAGGGGCCATAATCGCCACGCTTGGCAGGCGGGTTGGCGATCGCAGTATGGTGTATAAATACATAGAAAACGCTGCTGCCCATTCTCTAGTTAGTCCCTAAAGGCTTCTACATACCGGGGCGACTTGTCGCGCGACGCGACGCGACACAAAGGCACCGCCGATCCTGCGACACGCGGAGCCTTTGTGCCGTGTCGCGTCGCGCGACAAGTTGCGCTGGTATGTAGAAGCCTTTAGTCGTCTTTTACGACACTCACGAGAAGAAATAGGATGGTGCTATTGTTTACGTCTGGCACCAGACGGAACTGTAGGGTGTGCTGTATGTTTTTACAAATCTTAACCGTCAGAGGCACTTTTTAAACCTACTTTAAAAAAAAGGAGGAGGTTCTCAATTCGACTGTAAGTTTTAGAAGTGAAGGCTTCTACATACCGGGGCGTCTTGTCGCGCGACGCGACGCGACACTAAGGCACCGCTCGTCCCGCGACACGCAGGGCCTTTGTGCCGTGTCGCGTCGCGCGACAAGTCGCGCTGGTATGTAGAAGCCTTGAAACTTTCTTTAGGCGCGTTGAGCACTTTTTGGGTGAACAAACATCATGGAACCCGCGTCATCGTCACCGAACGCTTTCCATGAGCTTATATGTATACTGTTTTCACTTCTATCGGCAGTCCCCAAAGACTGCCGTTTTTTTTTTTTTGTATGGATGTCACGTGATTACTCCGCCAATACTTATGAGTTGATTTTGATGATTTTTTTTTGTTTGGTAGGTATTACTTCAGAGGTGATCCCATATAAATTATATCGAAATTGATTTAGCGCTTCATTAACTTATTTCATCCACAAACACAATTAACTTTACATGAAGATAACCTTTGTCAGTGTCCTTAACCAATATTTTCATTACTAACCGAAGATTATTTTAAGCAACCGTTAGTTAAATTTTCAGTTTGTTCAAAACGGGATACCCAATCAATCATTCATCTATTGGCTAAATCACTTCCAAATATTCTAAATAAACTTTGAACAGAGTTTAGAGCAAACTAATTAACTTGACACGCTTTTGCCAAAGTATTTTACGGTGTTAGAACGTAATTTACGAGGTACGGGAATAGCTAGGCAGATTGACAGAGAACTAATTTTAAACAAGCGTTTACTAGTTTTTAATAATAAAGGAACCCTCGCCTAACAATGTGTGGGGTGGGCGCGCATTTTGAGGGAAGCAGGATCTTTCCTAGTTGGTATAGCGTTGTTACTGTTAAAAATCAGGTGTTGGAGTTTGACAAAATATTGTAACTGTATTTGTACAAAGTTACATGTTTAACTTGTAATTTTTTTTTTTCATATACAACATTAGTTTTTGTTTATACTAAACCCGAAAAGGGGTCATTGTACTCATCTTTTTGAACAATTTTTTCTATGGGACCAAATTTGCAATCGCGAAATAAAAATCAGTTGTTCCATACATTTGTCGATTTAAGTGAACACAAATGTAGGGAACAGCTGATTTTTTTTTGCGATTTCAAGGTTGGTCCCATTGAAAACATTGACCCCTTTTCGGGTTTAGTATAAACAAAAACTAATGTTATATTATAACAGGTTTATTTTTATTCGTGGACATTGAAAGCTTTGAGAAACGCAGTGTCCATATAAATATAAAGAAAAATGTAATTGCGGATAAACAGACGTTTTGTAAGCCGTTGCAAACAAAAATTGTTATCATTTATCTACGGTTTAAAACAATATTTACAATATTAGTGCTCTTGACTCTTTAAAAGTGTTTCGATAACAGACAAAAACAAGAATAGGTATATTTAAATAATTATATTATCTAAAGTAAAAATAAACCACCATTTTATTTAACATAAATCTATTTATTTTATTGTTTGCTTTTAATTTATGTACCTAAAAGCTGGATTAGCAAAAAGTCGTAAAGTATAGTCACCGTACTTTTCACGAAAGCGCGGATAAATCACTTTGACATTTTACACGTCTTTGTTTTAACTTGAGATTAAGTTTTTATTTATAGTTACTTTTTACTGGATGGACAAATTGACTTAAATCGGCAATAAACCTCTGTAGTACAAAACATGTGTGCATATTAATTATTGACTATTAACTTTAATCCCTTGCAAGGTAAGAAAGCTGTAGAAAATGTTTTTTCAAGCCATGTGTTGAATTGAAGAATTGCGGTTCATACGTTCTACTTCTTCATAAATTATTTTGACGCTTTCGCTTGTTTTTTTAAGGGGCGTTCAAATATCAAAACAATTGAAGCCGTATTAGCAATACGTCCTTTAGTTGTTATGAAAAAAATGTAAATTGTGAATTTAATTTTTAATACTTACTGAAAATTACGTGTCAAAATCAAAATCAAAAGTCATTGATTGAAACTAGGCTGAGAATCAGCACTTTTCGAACGTCAAAAATTAAATGAGACAGTCCTCCAAAAACGCCCACCCTTTACCACTTCCTAGTGCTTTAGCTGGGAAGAAGAAGTGGCGCAACAAACTACCCAGCAGCACAGCTGTCTGTTCACATATAAAACTTGAATCTATACAATAAAATGTAAAATAATTTGCATTACGCAACACAGAACATTAAATTAAATTATTTGCCTTATGTTAGCTAGCACACCACTATACAAAAAAAAAAAAACATATATAATAACCGTCGAAAACTATACTGTGTGGTATATGCTTAGCTATAGCTTGAAATACTTTTTATTTTCTATCTAAGTTTCACTTATTCTCTTACGATTTCCGTTTTTCTAAATTTCAGTCCTAGCCTGTAGAAAATCAACATATACCTACAGTTAAGCGGTAAGCGCACAAGAAAGTACTTAGTACCAACGTTAGCGAATGAGCTACCCCCCAAACTTATATCGCATGTCAAGTCTAAGGCTCAACTTAAAAGAGTTCTGCAAAAACATTATCTCTCATTGTGTCCATAGAAAATATTTGTGTTTTTTTCGTTTGTTGTAAAATGTGAGATTTTTGATTTTAACTGTAGTTATTTATTTTATAATTTACTTAGCACAATTAAGTTATAGCATATTAATTTTCAAAATTTGTAATCTAATTGGTAGACGAGAACTACTGCCGACAAACTGTTTTGCAGTTTGGCAGACTTTATGTACGAGTATGTTATTGTTAATACAGATTTAGAATAAATAAAAAAAATAAAAAATTATAATTTTCAAGTCATCAGATGCTTTCTTAGGTTCCCAAGCCAGAATGAGGAAGAGTAATAAACAAACGTTTTAAAAGCCTACAGACGTCTATAAAATGGTAAAAGGGAAATAAATGTCATTTGATTTTGTTTTGATTTGCGCAATTCATTAGTTGTATTTCAAGACACGTACCGCTGTATCCGGTACTCACAACTATTGTCTATAACGCAAACTCTTTTGCCTATTGGCTGGCTATTATACCTACCGTCAATGCCTATTATACAGATTCATGACTCACTTTGGACACAATTGTATGGTATGCTTTTTAAATTCTAAAGCATTTGTTGTTGTCACCTTGGTTATCAATTGTGGACAGCGACCGACGTAGGGGTATAAACATTCATTCGTGCCTTTTTGATCAATTCAACTTTAAGGCGACGATAACAGACTTTTAATAGTTTTTTTAGTTTAGTTTTTTTTTTTTTTTTTTTCATAACGTCAAAAAGAGTAATGTAAATAATTTGAAAAAAATATATGTTAAATTAGAGCATTTTCTCAATAATTTAATATGTGAATATTTTAGATTATGTTTATATTACATAGTGAAATTAATTTGTAAAGTTATGTCTAAGGCGGATAAAAAACTGAGAATGGCGAAATCTACCAAGCGTATTTTTCTGAAACCTTCACCAATTTAAAGATAATTTAATTATTGACCTTTTAGTACACGCGTTTTATTAAAATACCTTTTGTTTTGTGTATAATAAATTAATAATTTGTCAAATTGGGTACAGCGCTCCTTGATAGGAGAGTCCTATTACTGGCTGAACGTAAGACGCGTTGCGTGAGCTCAGTACAGAACACGCAACCTAACCACCCAAGGTCACTGGCACATATCTGCGTCTTAAGTGAACTATTGACTCATCTATAATTTAGTTCAAATAAATTGTACGTTCAAAAAATGGGGAAAAAATTACGAAATTTCGGCGCACCTTTCAATAGTAATGAACAGTAGTTGATTTAGGTATTAATGTATATGGCATTTCAAGAAAAAGATTATTACCACTATGGGTGTATACAACTCTTTTGAAGTCGATGAAATTTGATGACCTCTGGCGGCAAATCAGAATTATCATCATTCTTTTGTGCTTCTCTCAATTTATTTGGAAATCTTGTCTGCAATAATTTTCAGGTTACATAACCCAACCCTTTATCAATATTTGTCCTGCGTTCTTCATGGAAACCCTCAAAGAACAATACACGTCCAATGTCTATGGGCAAATGATATATATGAATAGTAATGATGCTTACACTTTTATCAAACGCAATCAACGAACTACTCCTGCCCTTATATCGAACCGTGCCAACATCAAGTATCTAAGCACACTTCAAGTAAGTACAAGCAACCCTATCCGGGAACAATAGGATAGTGGATTTGGGGTGGTCCAGGGGCTGATTGAACCCCCGTACTAGTAACGAGGGGCAGTAATGACCCCTTTTTTGCTTAAGACAATCTTTAGTGCTGAGCGTTAAATAAACAGGGAGCTCAGCTTGTCAGAGATGTAAACTGATTGGTTATTCATTTATTTATAGCTTAGTAATGTCATCGATGATGTGATGAAATAAAACATGATTCAATACAGAACAAGAATAAGCTGATTCATCATTCATCATCATTTCAGCCGAAAGACGTCCACTGCTGGACATAGGCCTCCCCGAAAGGGGGGGTTTGCCATAATCGCCACGCTTGGCAGGCGGGTTGGCGATCGCAGTATGGTGTTAAAATGCATAGAGAACGCTGCTGCCCATTCTCTAGTAAGTCCTTCGTCGCCTTTTACGACACCCACGGGAAGAAATGGGATGGTGAACCATAAGCTGATTAATAGAAGTTAATATTTATGTAACTTCAAAATGAATACAAGTATTTACCGTGTCTATGTTTGACATGATTCAATTATTTTGGCAGACAAGCCCAATGGAATACAAAAAGAAGGGTCGCAAAACTTACGAAGACATCTTTCTTCCAAGTGTCGGTTCCAAAGGATGTAAAAACAAAAGGTTCCTTACTATTCCACTCAGTTTCCTTCGAACCCCTCTATCAAATTTTATGCACTGAGCGCGCATGCGCTGCGGGCGTCAGCTGCGCGCGCACGTGGCTTCAGGAAGTTGCGACACGCAATCCTGCGCACCCATTGTATCGATTCGCGTCTTATGCACCCTCCTGTTTATCACGAACCATAAGCTCCAAGTTTTTTTAATAGAGTTTTTAACCACCCGTCCGTGACGTAGTTAATAAAAACTTGATAGGGTTATGGTTTGTGGAGTAACTAATTAAATAGATTATGAAGAAGTGCTTTGATTACCTGAATACGAAGTTAATGCAGTTTTTGTTAAATTTTTTGAAGTTTTTGTCAAGTTAAGGGCTAGACTGCTTGTAGTAGCATGATATAAAGCTTTATTCCGTTTACCAATTTGGTTTTTTACCGCACTTGGTTACATTTACATGAAAAACTGCATACTCCGAACAACACGCAAAAGTCGCATTTAAAACCAGTCTATATTTCCGCTCGCACAAATCTTGAAGTTTTTAAAAAGAGAGGAGGGTGCCACCCTCGTTACGTGCAGTTATTTTCTGCGTTTATAGGGCGTTGCTAATTCAAATGAATGTGTGAGGTAGGTATATGGATTTGATGTCTGCGTTAAAATGCGCTTTAGAGTGGCAGAACTAATGGACTTTTTGAGAACTGGTATTTTATAAACTGTCTGAAATGCATACTTTTATTCATATCTAAGTATGTTTTATATTCCTTTATACACAAGGATAGTAAATTGTTTAAAAAGTGAAAGGGAAATAAAAGAAGGTATTCCATTCAACAAAAAAATTGTGCCTCTCCTATAAAACAAGTTGGTGACTAATCAGATTTTAACGAACTAAATCAACACAACAAACTGTAAATTAACTGCCAATTCATTACAACTCAAAGATGACCGTTCGAAACTTTTTTGCTCCGCGACGAAGCTCCACGAGGTAGCCGAGGCGATCAGATAAACAAAAGAAAATCCGACCCAAAACCCGTAGGTGGCCGGAGTCCGAACTGCATCGACGCACACATCGCCACCCTACTACTCGCGCTCCCCTCCAGTCGGTCAAGTCGCAACTTGCACAGGCTGTACGTTTTGTTGCCCTCTTCGATTCCTCATTCGTCCGCGAACCGTGTTAGCGAGCGCGCGTGTCGCTCGTCACAAAGAGTTCAGTGAACGAGTGTTGTGCTTATGAACAGTCAAGATGGTGCGTAGCTTATCGCAGTGGACGAAGACCCTCAGCTTTCCAGCGAGGCTGTCTCCCAACCGCACTTCTAAGGAGAGCGTCGGGAATGGCCCTTCCTCCCCAGGAGTGTCGCCAACTCCCAGCGCCTCATCGCTCCCCCACAGCTCGGATAAAACTATCACACCAATTCCTATCACGGAGATCAGTCAAATCGTAAGTCTCCCCTCATTGATTAGGACAGGTCCCTCAACTGAATTATTTCTTAGAGAGGCGACATTTGTGCAGCTGCAACTCAAGTATGCGTTTTGAATGCTAAGTAGTTCATTATGTACGAAAACTTACGGTTAGCTATTTCGCAGAAAAGTGGCTCGTAAGTCTACTTTACGAATAATACATAATTTATTATGAGATGGTAGTTATGTAGAATTTTTTATAAAAAAATACAAAACATCTTTATTCATGTTGTATAAATTTGCTATATGTTGTATAAGATTGTCCTTGTAAGCTCTATGAATTTGGACATCATACACGCACGCTTCAGTTGTTTAATTGGCCTATCTTATCGAGAGAACGTCCTTGAAATAACCGCCAACATAGTTACCCTACTTTAAAACAATAAGATTACAACCCAGATTTTATTACGTGATGGCAATATGGTTAATGCTGATGACACAACGATGCAACAATAGGTACACCTTATTATTTGGGGAAAATTTATCTTATACACTTACACATTTGTTTACAAATAGCAGAGCGAATAAGAGCCTCAATAAGGCTAGCAACCGTTACCTAGCTTTCCCATAACCGTTGGTAAACGTGTATGAAATTTTAACCATACTTTATGGGACAGAACACCATATTAGACTGTCATTAAGTACGACAGTATTGAAAGGAAGTGTATCAAAAACCATATTCATTTCCGACGAGGCACGTGGTTGGATCGTGTACACTGCTGTTTATGTTGTGTAGCACGTACAAGGGATAGTGTGGGAACGTTCGTTGGATGCCAAAGTCGGCGATGGTGTATGAAAATTAATGTTTGCTGGTGCGTGGGGGCCGGTGCGCCAGCGCACCGTTATGTCCCCCTTGCACTCACCTTGGCAAGGCCGCGACGAGATGCGAGTTTTTTGCGAAGCATGAAAGCATGACTTTCACCTTTTAAGACGCCTTTCTAAATGCTGAAGTCTGTTTTTGAATCAGGTCTTAGGTTTTAAGTACTTGTTAGAGTTATGTTTGGGTAGTGTAACGTACACCTTGTATGAGTAGCTTTGAATGCGACCATTTCTTTGAAGTATCGCAGGTACCGTTCAGTAGTCTGTTGACCTGCAGAAATATACATAGTATTTTACCGGTCAAACTCCGTTTAAGCTACGTCGCGCGTCGTGGCCGTAATAATTCCAATACTTTTTTTGTGATAATCTACGTGCAATGTGTGCATGTCAGTCATTCTATCAGTTTTGTCTAAAATCACGATAACGATAATTTTATATTAATGTAGGTTACCAGTTCAAAATGAGATGGCAAGGCAGATTACAGCACTTATCAAGTGTACTGAGATAACCTAGAAAATACTAAATATGCCATTCTAGGTTGCCTTAAGAACATTCATTCACAATAATCATTTGTGTTAATTAAGAATA
This sequence comes from Tiliacea aurago, assembly GCA_948098905.1. Classification (NCBI taxonomy): domain Eukaryota; kingdom Metazoa; phylum Arthropoda; class Insecta; order Lepidoptera; family Noctuidae; genus Tiliacea; species Tiliacea aurago. The sequence continues at coordinate 25,969,087 of OX402585.1, forward strand.
GTATTTATTCTGCATGGCACTAATCACTATTAATATACGTCATGTTGCATAACAAATAGTTATGAAAGTTTAACATAAAGTTCTTTATCCAATTTTTCGGTGAACAAATGTGTAACCTACTTATCAAAGATAAGTTATCATGACTTTATCAAATATTATGCAAAAAGCAGCAGCAAATATATGCAGAAATACACGTATTTTAACGGTATGCAAAGAGCATTAAATTTTACTTAATTTCCTTTGCAGATGTAGCAATATTTACTGTCGGGTCGTGCTAAGAATTGCATTTGAGGATCAATGTGTAAAGCAATTAACTTAGGAATGCATTTCTTAATAATAATCGGATGTTAAAGATATAATAAGAAGATTCGCCATTCATAAAAACCAGTCCTTTATATAAATACACCAAAATTAAGCCACACAACTTCAAACCTGAGGAAATATTCAGGGACTAAAAACATATTATAAACTTGTCACAAAAATACCATACTATACAAAACATTACTTATGTAATAGTTAGTCTTTTGTTTTTCCGAAAACGAATAATCTACAAGGAGCAGAATTATCAAGGAATCTTAGAGGAACGGAAGAAATTTCCTATTAACTAAAGTAGTTCTACTCGAGCCCAATAGAAATTGGTAAATAAGAACTTTATTATTCATTAATCAGAGACAATAAAACTGATTTACAATTCATAGCGAAACGTATTAAGTACTCGTTGTAAATCTCAACATGTTAGACCAACGTAAAATAGGTAACGTTTTTAGTGTTTTTTTTACTATTTTATTGAAGCAACACCACTATATTACCGTGACATTATTTTAACGTTTTAATAAAATTTGCAGTTAACCTACCTACATGTTTTTGTGGTGTCACCTTTTTCGTGGTAATAAATTCAAGAAAAGTAGAGAAAATAATGTTAGTTTAGTTTTTTGAGCTTTAGTACAGTTTTTAGTTTTTTCTTCCTAGTCACAAATGGCCTGTGCCCTAAGATTGTGACACATTATTCCATGCGCAAAAACGTATGGCATAATTGTCACATCTTAAAAGTTCATGGTATTATCACCATTGCTTTTTACCAAGGGCCATAAACGAATGACTGTGTCATTAACGATGCTCGACTGACGACAATTCGCTATAAAAATCTTTTCGTCCATGCTTAGTGTTTCCAGATACAAAATGTCAAACTGCTATGACCCATGTCTTAAAAAATACTCGCAATAAAAAATCGTCGTAAAATAAATTGATGGCTTTCTTTGGGCGCCATTTTAGATTTATGGCGCGCTTTTTGACATGTTCCAAAATTAAAAAGTCATTTTGGCAGTTAAAGTCATAATCTTTTTAGTAAAATAAGAACTTGAACGATTACGTTATTTTGTTTATGGTATTTGTGGCTGAGGCCATCGTAGGCGAGTTAACAACAACTTTTGCAATTCAACAAGTTGTGGCGCCAAAATAATTTGCTTTTAAAATGCGAGAAGATACTTATTTTATCACCGGTAAATAACGTAAGAATTCACTTAGTGCAAGTTCGAAGTGTGGATTGCGTATGATTACGGAACAATGTCGGCCCTCGTTTGGCGAGGCAGGATTTTGCACATTCCTTGCTCGGTTGTTATGTTTTTAACACTTAGTGTTATAAAACACTAGTGTTATAAAACGATTAAGTTGGGTCATTAAAATTGTGGTAGGTAGGTAGTCATATTTTTTATCATAATAATTTGCAACTGTTTTTTAGTCTCGCTCTTGTTTTATTTGGTTCCACTTTTAAGCTGTCACTTGTCATGCTTAGTCCTACTTTTAGTCTGTCACTGACAAAAACTACCTACCTTTCTCTAGATTGTTCAATTTCTTGTCATGTTTCTTTGTATTGTTGAGATACACGGTTAATATCGTCACTCTCCTTTTTTATGACCACTTTCCTCGTTAACGATGTTCACCCACGAGCGATTTTCTCGGCGATTTTTGTCAGATGTAGTACATTCTGACAAAAATCGCCGAAAAAATCGCTCGTGGACGCCCACCCTACAGTGGCATGGCAGTGAAACTAAAGTCGCCTAAAGGCTTCTACATACCGGGGCGACTTGTCGCGCGACGCGACGCGACACAAAGACACAGCTCGTCCCGCGGTACGCGGGGCCTTTGTGCCGCGTCGCGTCGCGCGACAAATCGCCCCGGTATGTACTCGTAGAAGCCTATAATCAGTATTTCTCGTAATGTAACCCTAAGACTAAACGCTTGTTGACTTTAGTTAAATAGGCCAAAGGCTAAATCGACTCTATTGAACTTTTGTGGTGAAGCCGAATACTGTTTAGTTATTTTCCTTATTCGGATAGGTTGAATCGTAATCAATCTATCCAACTAAGGAAAATAACTATAGGTACTATAAATTGCAATAATATCAAGTTTCTTCTAGACATTCTAATATTTTTCAGAGTATTTCATATTGGTGCACGAAAATAGATAATAGGTATATCTCTACCGTTTTATACTTCTATGTAATCTTTTGGAAAAAAAAAACTACTTCAATCAATGATAATAATATATTATAATTATGTTTATAGACGTATAGATAGGTTACCTACTCAACAAGTCAACATTCGTTCTTCAAAAACGGCACAATGTCACACTATTAGATGACACGTGGAAGTAGGGCGTCATGTCGTAACTATCGGGAGCGAACAACAGACAAGACGAAGGAAATGTGGCTAATTAGCCAAGTTTTGACGTGCCACTTGCGGAGCGTGTATAACCTACTACTACCTCTTTTTAACCGACTTCCAAAAAGGAGGAGCTTATAATGTTCGGCTGTATTTTTTTTTAATGTTTGTTCACCGATATCTCCGTCAATTATGGACCGATTTTGAAAAAAAAAAAAATTGTTTAAAAGGGTATGCTCCCGAGGTGGTCCCATTGCCACCAAATCAAAATCTTATGGAAATCGAGGGAAACCCTCGAATTTTATAGGCAAACCTATAGCGATTTAAGTATTTTTTATAGTTACTCGTGCATTTGCTCCCGAAAATCACCATTTGCTGAAGTGGAACTGATGATGGAGACCACAGATGGCCACCGGCACAAAATAATGATAAGTATTTAACGGGTTGCGATTCGATTAGGTACTTTAATATGGTTGCTAAGCAATTTATGCTCGTCACAATGCATATGGTGAGTGGCAGCTTAGTTCTCCTGGTTCTTACCAGGAGAACTCGTCAACAATTAACGTCCCAGCATCGGGAAAAGCAATATTTTGTAAAAGATGATGAGCAGTTGACTTTAAAAAAAAAAGGCTATTGTAACTTAGATAGATTAAAAACTGACCCACGAAAAAGTGAAAAAGTCAAAAATAACTGACTATTAAAAAAACACTAGGTACAAAGTGAAAAATAACTGAATTTCGGAAGTCGGTGGCAAAACACTAAAATACAGATCCAAAGACACCGACTTCCGAAATTAAAGTTATTTTCACTTTGTAGTGTTTTTTTGGAAGCCGGTTATTTTTTTTTTTACAAAAAGTTTTTTTTACATATAATATCGTTGACTTCAATATTTAGTTTCAAGTATAACTGACAGCAGTTTCAAGTTCAACTATCGTTGGACTTGGACCATAGTGCGATAGTTTTTGGAATAGACTTTGTTTTATGTTACTTCCTACTTTAGTAGGTACTTCAATTTCTTCGAAGTTTGTTTGTTTTATAGATACACCTTAATGTTTTAGTCCAACTAATACTCAGTACGTAAGTATATACATTTCTTATGGGGGCTTGACATTTCGTAATGGAATGATGATCTTTCCAAGCGCATAGTACTTAATTCACACGCGCATGTGCGGATGTCACAGCTTTCTCATGTTTTGATATTTTTAATGAGATTAGTACGTCGAAGTATTATTGGAAAACATATTCCACGTTTTTTGCGATTATAAAATAAATATTAAAGAAAACAAGCATGCAATCGGAAAATTTATTCGTAATTTATTGGTTTTATACTATAAAAATAGTCTATAAAGTCAAACACGATATTATTTAATCTAAACAATAAATCATTTTAATTAGTAACTTTCTTCCAAATAATTAGTAGATAGCACAACAGCACCGACAAAATAATTGCGTGATAAAACTGAAATAATTTTCTAAAGTGCAAGTCGGCGATTTTTATTAGGTATTTTATTGTGTCTGTGGCGGAACGAACATCTGCGTGTCAAATTCCTGTATGCCATGTGCACTGTGCAGGCTTGGGAAACGAACCGTGCACATGAGGCGGGAAAAAAAACGTTGTTGCTTATCCAATGTTCCTGGCTGGTTAGAAACATGTATTATTAGAAATTTTATTGAATTTGAATCGAAGAACGTAGAATCAATAAAGCACCAGTAAGAGGCAGTTGGTAAAAAAACATAAACTACCTTTGTTTTACCAGAACATAAACAGAAAAATATACATTTGGTTGTTATCAATGTTGTTATTATATTTATTATTTTAGGGAAAGTTATCAGCAAAAATTATTAGCAAAATGAATAGGTAAAAATTGTAAAAAATAAATAATAATTTTAATAATTAATTTAGATTTTTATGTAAAAGGGCTTGGCATGTTGGGCATGCAATATTTTTAAGGCACTTCTTTTTTCAAATTCCGAAACATCACTTGAATTAATAATAATATTTCCAATAAAGGCCGCACAAAAGTGTGTTTAACATTGAATAGTAACCATAGATAAAGGAAGAGGGTAGTTTTTGTAGCGTCAGCTGTTACTGAACCCGATACCCGGGGTGTTCCGTACAAAGGACGCAAATAATAGAGATTTCAACGGATCTCTATTTTTTTCGATCGATTTCATTTGAACCTATGTATTAATTAGTAGACCATAAGTTTTTTTAAATGCAATGTTGTGGATAATTGTATCCTGTTGTTAAAGGGGGGCTTTTCAATATTTTAAGGATAGTAATTTTACTTTTTAAGGGTGCAATTTGACCTTTTTATTTGCATAATTATTCTAATTTGTGTTGGAGTTCAATTTTAATAACTTATAAGTTTATAACCACAATTCTTTTGTAAAATAAATGGAAGATACTGCGATTCCTTTTGAACTAATTATATGCAACAATCGGTAGCAAGTTGTACGTGTAAAAATTGCATTTCAAATTCCCCGAAACTTTCTTATTCGCAAAAACTTTGATGCTCGCCATTCAATCTCAATTTCATTCACAGTAACTGATACACAAGACCGTCCTTATCTTAATAAAGATAAGCAGAAAGTCAGCAAAATCTTCGCCAGCTAATATCGGATATCAACTAAACGGATATGACATCCGAGATCTGAGATATCGCCAGTAATCGGGATCGGTACACAAACACATCGATATGAATCGAATACGGGATGCGGATGCGAAAAAAAAGACTGATAAAATGACATTTCCGGTTATGAAAGTAAATTGATTGAAAGGATGTGAGGGGAAAGGATATTTTTTGCGGATATTGATTGTAAAATTGGTCTAAGGATAGTAAGGATTCATGTAGCTTACACGTGCCTAATTTATTACTACTTAAATCCTTTGTGACGTAAGATTTTATGTTAATAATATTCTTATTTTGTATCATAACTTTTGATTCAAAACTCATAAAAATAATATCCTCATGAAGCAGCAAAATATCAATTTCCATAATTAAATGTCATACTAATTGACATTAAAGATCAACGATCAAAATAAATAGCATTAAAATCCATACGTTTACAATCATAAAACGCGTCCGCCTCCTTTAATAAACAGGAAAAAAGTAATAATTCGATACACAAGGAGTGTTCGAAATTCAAAAATTCCGGGGCAGCACCTGCTAGCGCAGATGTTCGGATACATTAACGAAACTTCGAATTGTATGAAAATTTCGGGATTTCGAATGCCTGCACGCACTCGAACAGCTGTTGAAAGTGCCACCAAAAAAACTTTTACCTGTGCTAAGAGGAATTACTGGGTATAATGGAGGCCGATCAGCTGATACCGACATAAGGCAGGGTTTTTTTGAATATCCGAGTTATGTATGGTCTGTCAAGTTATTTATAGCTGACACACGACAATCGTTAATTTTAAACTTAATCGCTTTTGTTTTTCTATTTACTTATTCCTTTCGATTCCAGTAGGCCCATCACAAAAGCGATTCTAATTTAAAGTTTTTTTCAGTCTTCTTTGAATATCGTCCGAAAACTTTTTTATAAACATTCCAATATTAACACAAAGGAGGTCACTACTTAAAGGTTTATTTATAAAATGTTCTAAACAAAGGGCCCTTCGTGCGAGGACGTCTGTTTTCTGTCTAAAGCCCTCCTGTTTATTGCTACATGTCCATTGGGAGTAGTTTTGCTTCCCCACACAGTCTTTGAGGCATCAGCCTTTGATAGTGTAGGGATCGACTGTTTTATTTAGTTAAGTCCCCTCACTATTCTAAGTCGATTAGTTAGAATGTTAAAGAAATAAGGCTGAATGTTGTTGGACAAATTATAGTGATTGTACATGACAGTGTCGTGTTTTTAGATAAATATACGACTGGGAAATAATTATACGGCTAGAATTAGAACTGTCTTGTTGCTTAACTCGTAACAGACGTAATTGAGCGTAATGATAAATAATTGGATATAATTCTAAAATCTTTTCAATTGGGAATGGCACTGCAAGAGTACCTAATAATTTTCATACACGTGCATGTGAAGAAAGGTTAGATAATAAATTGACAGACACTGAAGCGGCTTTCCGGCAGGCTTAGCATGAAGCTTTCTATTTCAAGTTTACTATAGAATAGAAATCACTTGCCTACCGAAAATGTACTACTGTCTACACGGAAACGTCATTTTTGTCTACTCTTCCGTCGACAAAACGCTTCTCTACGGTTCTCGTGCTAAGCCTGCAGCTATGAAATGAAATGAAATCGTTTATTCTGTAAATAGGATATTAGAATCACTTTTACAAGTCATATAAAAATAAGCTAGATGTAGTCGATATTTCCTATCTGACTACCCCTGAGAAGAAATGTCGAAACAAACTCAGGGGTCAAAGTCTCTTTTAAAGTCCAGACATAATCTTGGTCAGGTCATGTGAGGACCATGTAGATCCGTGTCTGAAATGGTCTTTTGAAGAAAGAACCACACAAATTTGAGTGGACCTGTCCAATCAGTGCAAGCATTTGTCAGTAATCGTGCAGCTCAACTCAAGACTTAAGGAGCTCAACGACTCGACGAACAATACCAAAGAAAGGAAATTTGGGTAGGCCGCATAAAGCCCTCAAAATGCCAGACCATCATTAAAACTGAGAAAAAAAAAGGAAAAAAAAATACCCACAGTGCTCACATTTACAATCATTTAAAGCAGTAAATATAATACTTTTCAAAGTAAATATTCATGTAATATTGTATATAATATTCTGCAATATCAATATGTATATAAAATCATGCATAATCATGCATATCTCCTATTCAAACAAGCTAGCTATTGTAGTCTTATTAGAATACACTCATGAGAAAACCCCTTATTAATACCATCACTTACATTAATAAGCTCAAGCTTGAAAGTGCCAATCATTCAATTATTTAAAAGTAACGGCTAATCATTCGAATCGAACATTACCAACCTTACGACAATTAGATCAAAAATATATGATGATTACCATCGATTTTATAACGTTTTTCAAAACTGGACGCATCAATTACTGGCTGTCAGAGTTGCCGTATTATATACGATTGTAATAATTATACAGATCTGATGGATGGATTTCGAAAGAACCTTTTTTGATAAAGGGGTTTAGTTGAAATTGGTCTTTGAGGAATCTTAAAGTAATCTTTGTTTTTTGGGCAGATAAACAATGTTAATGGTTGCTTAAACTCTTAGAATATTCGGTGCTATTGCAGTCCTAAAAAATACAGTGGAAGCATTTTTGAATATAAATTATATGTTTCTTCTTCTTGAGAAGTTACACCAACACCTTTATGTATATAATTGAACATATATTACAGCTATGTTTAGCTTGCTTTTAAATATGTTTGAGGAAAGAACAGCTGACCTGAGCGAGACTCTTCAATTATTCAATATTTCGATCATCCTAGTAAAAAACCTGACAAATCCAAACTCACGATAATGTTCTACCGGACTAGTATTACTCATACTTGTCCCTCCATACCTAACTGCACCAATCCCTTTAACTAATTAAAACAAATTAGCCTATCAAACGTTATCTACAATCTTAATAATTTTGACATCGCGGAAGCTTTCATTCTCACCATTATCTGATGCACAATCCTATTACGGTTGCATGTTGAGAATACTTATCGCCGTGTTTTAACTAAATGGGATTGTCTAGTGAGCTTTTACAAAATTTATATTTGATGATCGCAGTAAATTTTGATTAGTTTTTATGGTACCTGTTTCCATAGGAGTTACAGTTTATAAGCTTTATGTAAATGGAATAATGTTCTTTGAAACATTTTTGTTTTGTCATTCCTAATAGCTACACTGATATTTGCGTCTAACGGAACAAGAATCGAGCCTTCTTAATAAGTAAAATCGACACTCAATTGACCGGATGCGCGGCCATATTTAAACTCTGATCGCGATCCCAATAATCCAACCGCACTTGATTTCCGGTGGCCTTCAAGTTTTTGCGCAATTTACTTTAAGACTTACTTCCTATTTATAGAGTTGAATTTTGAATGTGTTTTTTGATGAAGTTGACAGACAAATAAGTATGTATTTATTCGTGGGAGAATTTTTGAACCGTAACTTTACGGAATGTTTTTAACAAGTCGGACTGAATTGAATACTTGACAAATTCAATGGAATCTTTAAAGATTGTATGTCCTAATTTAGTTTGTTAATGTTATGGTAATTGGGCTGTTAGGGGCAATTTTCTTGTAATGTGATTTCACGGTTAACTGAGCAAGAATGTGTTATTAACGACACAATGATACTTTGAACTAAAAAACTTTTTTGGAAGCTTAGGGCAAATAGTTGTTTGTTTTGTAGAGTCCTCTTAAAGTGGACTTATTTTTACTATGACGGTAGAGAGTCTTGTAAACCCTAATCAAGGAAATTCAAGGAAAAAACAATTTAATCTGTTGATTATTTTGTGGGGTCATCGACCGCAGTTACTGTCACTTGAAATATCAATTAAATAAACTTCACAGAAGTGATGGGATGGGTATCGATATCTTAACACGATAAAACAAAATAAAACATTTTCTGAACTCATACTTCAAGTAACAACACTACAAGCCGTGGTGGCCCCCAAAAAAAAAAAAAAAGTCTTTTTATTTTTTATTTTATCATGTTTAAATATCGATACCTATCGTATGCAGAGTTGTCTGCTAATTTGATTTGACCCTGTATAGTTTGGAAACAATAAAAATATTATGATAAAACTGTCTAGACTAAAGTTCAACAACAAGTTAAAACTTATTTATTGTCGATATACGAACAATTTATCAGTCCAATAAATCCCCAAAAACTAACGAAAATGTACAAAATAACACGGTTATTGAGTAAAAATCTGAATATTTCGCATTAGTCACGACAAAAATCAGGTTGTACGAGATTGCACGGCCGATGCGATGTTTAGTCATCGTTTTGTAATGCGCACACGCACCGCGACTCTTAATTTATTAGAGCTATATGGTTGTTCGGACTTGAATCCGAAATTCTCGGTGCGAATCCGATCGATTCTCAGGACGAGAAGCGGTTTCAATGTCTTGCCGAATGCAAATCAGCTGTGTTATTGAACTTTGTGGAAAGAATATTTGGGATTGACAGTCTAGCTCTTGATTCGTTTACATTCAATCAGTTTGATTTGTAGTTAATATTATAAATTGAGTCTGACCTCGACAGAATTGTTATGCGACATTTTATTAATACACCATAATTCACTTATCAAACATTATTTTTGAAAGTTTGAAGTTACTTACTCGACCTTCATAGAAATAAATATTTGCTATACAATTTTGAAACATCTTTGTTTGGATTCAGCACAAATATTATCCGTGAAAAATCGCTACCTCCTCTCGATAATAGAACCGTATCGAAAAGACCGACTGGTTCCAAAAAATAACAATCCGATTTTGCGTCTACTGCTGTAATTACATCCGCCATATTTTTTCGCAACAAAAAGCTGTCGTATTTAAACCGCAACACCATTGTGTTGAAGTTGAATACGACGACGGCGTAATATTAAAATTAAATTATACCGTACATATTTAAGATAGTCCGAATTTTTTACAAATGGCAACCCCGGATAATCGTGTCGATTAAATACTTTTTATTGTTCCAACGTTCCCACGGACGGTGCACGCGAACGCGACCATAGTTTATTTTTTATTTTTTTTAACGCATCCGTGCCTCGGGCTTGATTCTGAAGGAGCCAAACTGCTTTCATTTGAATCTCGTTTGATTGTCGGTTGCTGAGGCAGCAGTACACTATCATTAGTGTATATTAACTGTGGTTTTGGTGCGTAAGCGCATTTTGACGTGTGTAAGTAGCGTGATTTATTATTATGTAACCACCTTTTGTGTGCATCTTGAAATTGAGGACTTAAGTATGATCTATTTGGAACTTTTTCCCGCCTTACTTTTTCGTTTTAAAGCTGTCGTGACGTTGTCAGTTTTTTATTGCACCTGTACGTTATAATCTACAGTCAACTTAGGTTTTTTCGCCGAGAAATACTGCATGATTACTAACACCGTTGCTGTATTTTGCAAGCCTACTTTTCAAACCGGTTTTGACGATGATTCGCGACTTGCTGGTGTCGATTTAAACGTTGTTTTCCTTCAATATTAAAAAAAACACTAGAATGACAATTAAAAATAAATGTCATCTACCGGCTTTTTAACTGACTTCCACTCACAGATGACTTTCAAATTCGAAGGATATAAAAAGGAGTCTTAAAGACTTTTGGAAAAAATCTTAATTTTTTACACCGTGTCAATGACACAGATGGTAGACAAGAAAAAAAACGGCAATTTTAATATGAAATCTGTTGATTAGTGTCCATATATAGATAGAGCAGGTGTTTAAAAAAACGGCGTAGGCGCATAGGTGTGGTAACCTACCATAAACAAATTATCTTTTTCACTCCGACAACAGACTTTGTGCAGTGAGGTCTATTTAGTGAAGTTTTTTTTATTTATTTTATTTGTCACTACAATAATGAGTTACGTGGAATTCCTCTACGATTTGCTAGAGGTAAGTTTTTTCAAGTTTAACATTAGCTGTTGTACATTTTTTAAAATTACCTAGCTAAGCAACTATCTGACTACTAAGTGTTAACAGTAAGATAAGAATAAGTATGATACGTTTTTTTTTTTTTCAAATATTGATTAATGGTGACGTGTTATAGGTCCAAATCCTCTAGACTCTAGAGGATGAAAGAGGCCTCTAGGGTCTAGAGGCCTCTATCATCCTTGACTATATTACTTTACCATAACCAATTTATCCAAATGAATGATATTTAAAATTATCCTTTACCAATATTGGCACACCGCAACCCAACATCATATACCAAAGTTGGGAAGCTTTAGGACCAACGTTGGTCCATAAATATCCTTATTGCACATCACAAGAACTGAACAGGTGTCCATTGGACGTCCAATTACGTCTTCTGCCCAAGATGTGTTCTTCTAAGAAACATTATGTTCGCTGTCGTAATCGTAACTACTTGTGTTCCAAGTGAAATGCGCTTATAAAGACATCATGTAGAATTAATATATCACAACATAAAGGCGTGCAGAGTAGTTAATGAAAGAAAATTAGAGTGATTTATGAATACCTGCTTTTTATTTTGGTCAAATGTTTATTTAATGATACCGTTTTAGTTTTCAGTCAAAATCGGCCCTGAGACTCATTTCAGAATGTTTCGCAATTTCTAATACTTAGTTTCGGGTTTGGCCATCCACGCACACTTGGAAAATTAACCCTGAGCCGCATATACCAGCCAGTCCCAATTATTAGATATCCAATAAGCAATTTTATTAATTAATACCTAGGCTTGTTAACACTTTCATTGTGTATTTCAAATCTTTATTCTGTGGAGCTTATTCTGTTTAGTCAATGAGATAGCCAAAAATGGGATGCGTAAGTTATGTTTTCTCAAAAAAACTGTGATCATTAAGGGACTCCTACTATCTACCCAACTACATTAACGAATGCCTCCAATGTATAAGCCCAACAAATTGTCTTTCGTATTGACACTTAAAATGGATCATTCATTATCGTTAGCTAATTAGAAAACTATCAATAAACTTTATGAATGCCACATGGCCCATTGTGTAGACAAGTCATTAAATAACTCTATAAGGTCATGGATTCTTAGTCCTTGCCCTCGTTTCTCAGTAGTCCTCAGACTTGTTCGAACATGTTCATAACGGGTTGCCAGACCAGAATGGTTAATGGCTTGATACTTCCTAAAGAAGACTTTAATTTAGTTCACCTTTGCTTCTTGTGGTGATAAAGTTTAGTTTTGGTTTTAATATTTAATCGTATTTCAATTGGGAACACTTTGATATGGTGATGCAGGTTTTAAAGGAAGTAGGCATGTTCCTAATATGGTGGTTATTAACGGGATCTCCCATTTGCTGCATGAATAACTGTGCCTTTTAATCATATTTTACTCATTAGGAAAATATCTACAGAAAGTTCGGCGCTTTGTTTCCTAATGGGGAAGAAAACTTTCAAAATTTTGTTCCGCGTAAATGGCTCTGTTACTTATATTCAGCTGCCAATGGAGTTCCTTGTTACAAAACTCTGCTGCGAGCTGATGCTAAGTGTTTTGTCTCGTCGCCTATTGGTTGCTTTTCATTCAAGATCACTTTGACAAGTGATAAACAGCGCTCTATCGCGGCGAAGCTTTCAGCATATACCCCCGAAAACTGCAATCGATTTACTGTAACATTTCCATGAATGTAAAAGTTTCAGGTCACAAATTCTGCAGCACCCTACGCCCTAAATTACTGCACTACTTTTTTGCATAAGCACTAACGTTTACTACCTCATGCAGTGTAGCCAGTGAAAAAAAAAACGAATGCCTTCCGAACAGTTACGTACAACTTTTTACACATAGATGATCAGATAAGGTAGACGTTCCTTGCGAGATGAAATGAAATGTGTTTGCGCAACCGAATTATATAGAAATACTTGCCTTCTAGGTAATCTAGAAATCAGTTTAGGAATGTTGTTAGGCTATGGGGTCGACTACGACTGGTGTTTGCGTAATTTGAATTTATTTTGATGATTAGAAATAGTAACGGTTATTCCAGCTTCTGAAAGCCGGGAATGTAATGGGTTATGCCTGAGTACCCCGATCCCCGAGGCCCCCGTCCCGGAGGACCCCGAATACGATAAATATGGTGACATTTCTTTTTTTTGTTTTGTCTATTATTTTCAACTTGTACGGTTGACATAAAAAGTGCTTAAATGTATGTGTGTTTGAAATACATAAGACGAAAATAGTTCATTGGAAATTTTGTACAATGTCAAATCATAGTTTTAATAGATGTCATTACAGTTTGAATAAAATGTATCAAAGATAGTTGATTTGATTTACCTGAGCGGCACCAACCAGTTATAATAAACAATAGAACTAGTGCGGCCGGCTGGACAATGTCTGTCTTTTTTAATCTTGCGACTTATTTGTGATTGTATCTCTTTTACGCATACTTACTAAATAATTGCTAATGCTATTTGCAACTGATACATTATTACGAATGTAGATTATTTTATTAGTTGTTGTTTGCATGTTTTGAGACTTTAAAGTTACCTATTAATCAATTTTTAAAATCATTTTTAACTTTCTGTATTGAAAAAAAAAATTATGAAAGTGAAACTGATTTTACTAAGAGAGAGTTAACTATTTACTATGGCTACATTATAAAAAATAATTCCTGTAAATAAGACTGTTTTTGCGTATTTTTTAAATTATTCTAATGATCCACGTAGAGTAGGTACTTATTTACATTTTTGGTATTGAAAAAGGTACTATTGTGATAATACTTTATAATTAGAACCTGTGGTGGCTCTAGGAGACTATATTGTATTCTTTAATTATAATAATTATTTACCTTAACTAAGCAAGACTTTGTAATTTTTTCCTGATCCTTAAAGTTAAGTATTACTATTTTTAGTAAGTAATAAAATTTGATTTAACAAATCATCTGCTGACGGTACTTTTAAGCTAAACTGACTTTTAATTGAGTTTATCAAGATAAAAATAAATCGGGGTCCTCCGGGACGGGGGCTTCGGGGATCGGGGTACTCAGGGAATAACCCAATGTAATCTCTAGTCGAATAATTTGATTGGCTGTTGCAGTTGTTTTGGGTTACCAATCACAACGTTGACATAAGATTTCCTAATCTGGGACACTAAAAACAGTGTCCTAAACTTAATCTTGTGTCATTTATCGATAATGTCACACTATTTTCATCTAGTTTCATAAGATGAAAACTTTCGCACGGTCCATAGTTTCAACCATTTTTATTGTTGTTCATTCTTTTTGTAACGGTAATTATTTAATTATTGAGATGCATAACCACATCTTTGTGCTTTAGATTGTCATCTAAACCACAAAATTTCAAATTCAAAATTTCTACATTTATATCTGCAATTTTTATGGTGTACATAATAAAGAGTGTTCTATTCTATTCTAAAGCTTTGCTTCAAGCATTTGCTTATGTATTCATCTTTATGCTAAGATACAGATCTTTTCTCACAGCATCTAAGTAATTCCTCGGTTTTATGTAATGTTTTGTTTTACTTTAGCATTGGGTAATTCATAAAGATCTAACTCTTAAGTTGAATGAATTTGCGGTTGCATTTGCTGATTTTACCGCGTATTAGGTGATTAACTACTTAATTATTTGCCAATTATATTTACACAAGGAATTTACTAATGCTGTTATTTTGTTTCTACACATAACATGGTTTCGAATATTCATAATTTTTATCATCCAAATAAATAATGCACGTTTCAGATTGCTTGTAAGTAGAATACAGTCGACCGCACGTTACTGGTAGCACTTTGACCTTGAGCTGGCCTAGCGTAGTAAGGAGCTTCAATAGAATACAAGGCCAGCTTATACTAATGTCGACCAGTGACGTGCCGCCTACTGTACTTTCTTTCCGACGCAGAGCTAAGTTCCCAAAACCAGCCCGTAAAGGCTTCTACATACCGGCGCAACTTGTCACGCGACGCGACGCGAAACAAAGGCCCCGCGTGTCGCGGGACGAGCGGTGCCTTTGTGTCGCGTCACGTCGCGCGACAAGTCGCCCCGGTATGTAGAAGCCTTAAGAGTTCTTAATCTAATCGTCGGTCTAAACGACTCTGTCAACAATAACATTACATAATTAGCATTCCAATGATGACAGATAGCACTGTGAGAACATTATCTATCTCTCTCAAATGACTAACAACATTGTAAGTTTGACGTTTATCTGTACTTATATATAGATATTAAAGCTGAAGAGTTTGTTTGTTTGAACACGCTAATCTCTGGACCTACCAGACGGATTTGAAAAATTATTTGCATTTGGAAGCTCAATTCTTGGGGAAGGTTACAGACTCGACCGACAACCAAGCAAAAAGAAAGACCGCTTAGCGAAAACGAAGTAATAGTGGCGGGCGATGCGATGGGACGCTGTGGGTCAAGGGCCGAAAATTTTACGCAGATAAAGTCGGGCTGAAGGAAGGAGGTATACCTATAATAGGAACCTAATAATGTCAAAGGCGAACTGTGTAGCTTCCCTACGTCAGCTAATTTCCTAATAACCTTACAGGAAGGTGTAAAACAAAATACTAATACGTACCTACTTATGTGCATTATAAATCAAACCCACTAAGCTTTAATGACACATGAAACGAGATAGCCAGTATCACTTTGTACCTCTCATCTTTTGCACAATAATTCAAATACAAGCAAAGATGTTCGTGTATAAATTTGTTGCACAACGCAAACACACTCAATATAATAAGCCCATTGAGGTCTGTATGTCAACATGCCTCACATACTTGTAAACTGTTTACAAAATGCTTACACGTGGGCTTTACGCTTTGATTACAAGGCAGAATTCCGATCTATTGGCCTGTGTACCTATATCTACCTATTAATTGTTTAACTGTATACATTCATAAGATGGCTCTATTTAGGCTAGAAATTCCAGTACATACTTATTAACAAGCACTACCCTACAATATTTGAAGTATTTTACTAACTCACCGTTTTCCCTCCCCAAAAATTCTATCCATAGGCATACACGATTTTCCATTCTTCTATGTTTATAAGAAAACACGATCTTTCATTTAAGCAATTATTTCAACTGAAGGTACTTTGTTATAGTGGCTGAAACCAGCCGGTAGCTAAGTAAGTTTCTGCAATTCAAGAGAGAAATGCATTCACCAATAACAAAGTAAAAAATATGTACCTACTACACATTTATTGATCAAGTAAACAGTTAATAAAATCGACAAATTCACTATAAATCAATAAAGCCAAGGCGCCGCGCCGACATGATAATCGTTTGTGGTAACTTGCGCGCGCGCATCTCACGATAACGCTACGTCAGCGTCACTTCCGCTAGTTGGAGGCTGCGATATCCGGTCAATAAACTCGTCATACCGTTGATCGTCATATTTACTCCGTGCTTTAGTTTTATTTGTATGAGCTTATTTCAATTATTCAGAATGTCAATTATTATGATTAAGTAATGAATAGTCGTCCAGACACGTCTATCATTAGCTTGTCCCTACGTCATGTCTGTTTGCAAATAGTGACTCAACAAAGCGAACTTATCAATGAAGACAGAAAAAATATGAATCATTAAGAAACAATACCAAACTAACTTATCGAGGACAAAAAAGGTACATAGATTGTAACTTCTAGAGACCAACGCTTACAAAGGAACATTTTTGGTATTGAATGCATTAAGATAAGGATCCTTTTGGAACAATTCGATAAATATCCTAAGCTCGCACGCACTTACACACACTATAAACAATTTTTCCCATGCCACGCATTAAATCCCACCAATGATCAAAATGCCCATTAAATTGCGAGTCATAAGTAAGTCATTTATCCATGAACAATCAATTGTATCTGAAATTACATTTTATAAAAAAAAAAAAAAAATACATACGGTAAAAGACGTTAAATATCACAACAATGCATAACAACATGTATAGGAATATCGTTATAGATCTTCAACAGCATAAAGACACTTCTTCAACAGGAAAGTGTCTTTATGCTGTTGAAGATCGAGACCTAGTAACCCGCATCATGGCAACAGTATGGCAAATATCTGCCATTCTGTCTGAGTCACGTTATTATTCACTTTATTACTAAATGGTTCATTGATAAGTCGAAGGCGCAGGAGTTATGCGTTAGCGCAGCTCGTAAAGTACGAAAAATGTTGAATATTGGACCAGTGTTTTTCAAGAGATTTTTAGAAGATGCAGAATTCTTTGCATTCAAAATGTGTAAGTAATTCAAAACTGGAAACTGTTATTTGATGGAACAGGCATTGTTCAACTACTATATTATAATTGATGCCTTTGCTCATGGAGCGATGGATAAAATCAATTATGGGCATCATTAGGTTCTTGAAATCCTCGAACCATACTCGGTGCTCAGCAAATATTTGCTGCGGTACATGCATTAAATTCTTTACATAAAGCCGACTTTTCATTAGAGGCACGAATTAGTTCCGTAACAAACTGGCCATTTGTCATTTTTTATGGCCAAATACTCTTTAGTCTTAATGAATTAAAAACATGGATCATTGACACCTTATGCCTCGCCTCTTATTTATTTCTTAGTCTAACATAAAAGAACCCGTTAACTATTTCAAATGAGTTATCCGTACCGTAACTGAAGCATTAAGTCTTTTAACGCGTTCTATTACTAGATTGTTATACCGCAATGCGTCATCGCCGCCATTTTTGTATTCTGCTCACTTTCTAACATATGGCATTAGAAAGAGAGGAGCGTGGAGAATGAAATAATGAGTTTTATGTCTATTTACGTGTGCCTACTTATAGTTCGGTAAATAAAGCTTGTTTTAAGGTGTATAACATTTCTATTAAGGTTTCCTGAAATCTCGATGTTTCGAAGAGATGGCTGGAAAAGGGCAGATTTAATTGCATTTAGCTATAAAAGCCTTTTCTATTCGCTATCATGTACAATTTTGTCGTGATTTTATGTTGAGTCTCTTTAAATGGAGCTGTTATGACGATAAAATCGATTGTAGGTTGCTAAAGGGTATAAGAGTTATCTAGACAGGACATAAAAATAATTAAGCTTAACAAGATATAAATGATTCCCAATATGACCAGCACTTAGCACTTAAAGTACTTAAAGTTCAAAATAGTATTGGACGATCATGAGACTTATAACCACACTGACCATAGACATAGTCAGTAGAGTACTGTACTACTAGAGCAGACCAGTAGAGTACTACATTAGTACTAATCAGAAGTGGATGATATGATACAGGTAGAGTTTTTGTAACTCTTCAAAGTTTACCTCTATACACGAATCCACTGTTAGATCGACCTAACGTTTGGAAATATTAAACTTTCTTTATTGAACAGCTCCTATTTTAGGGTTCCGTAGTCAACAAGGAACCCCTATAGTTTCGCCATGTCTGTCTGTCTGTCTGTCCCCGGCTTAGGTCAGAGACTCTAAATACTAGAATGTAATTTGGCATAGGTGTACATATTAATCACGCCAACAAAGTGGTAAAATAATCAAAAATATAATAAAATGAAAGCGGTAAAAAAAGAACATCTATGACAGATAAGTAGGCTTTCCAAATTAACGAGTAATAGTCGACCAACTTAGGACTCGCCCTAGTTCGGCTACAGATGCTCCCATGTTATAAACTCCCTATTACTAGCCTATAACTTTGTGTAATTTAATTGCAGTTGGAGAATTGACCGTGACGTATATCGATGTATGGGAGAACAAGTTTTTCAACTACCCAACTACAGAACCCTTCATTGTGCGTGGCACACGCACTTGGCCGGTTTTTTGATCAACTTTATCACCAATGTTTATCTAGTCCTCTAACTAATCCTACCGCGGCCCCAATTAGGTCAAGGTAAATTCTCGTCATTCACATGATAGCCAAATCTACAGACATTTTTATCGCGTCCTACATACACATTCGTAAGATCAACTGCCTGTACTCGTAGCAGCTAGCAGCCAATAAAAGGATTGAAATCGCAATGTCGTGGCTGATCCAAAATGGCTGTTTCCGGTGATCGATCAATCTGCGCTTGCGAACGCATTACCCTTTTACTCGGAGCATTATCCAATTGAGCTAAGCGGTTAGTGACTTCAATTGGAGTTGCACTTGTTAGGGCAGAGTTATGTGGAGTGATTGTTTTCGCAGCTAGGTCGGGCGTAACACAGATTGCAGTAGATTGGGATCTGTTAAATTGTTTCACCATAACAATAGATGGAGCGAATGGGTCAATAAAATGGATAAAGTAATCGCGTCTTGGGAACTTTAAGCTGGCAATAGGCCGTAAATTAATCCAAGGTATCTATTATATGAGAGGGTTGAGGTTTCGACTGCTGTAAACTTCGCACGATTTTCTTAGTCATTAACACAAATCGATGGCCATATCTGCTCTTAAAATATTTCATTAATCCTCGACGCTTCATCTAATCAAGTGTTTTTATTTGAGGTAAAATCTTACTAACTCAGATATAAAATTCGCCTAAAGGACCCATATTGTCTACCAAAAACAAAGTTGATAATTAGTAATTACACAACAACAATTGAGTTCAGTTAACGATTGTTATTTGTTACGAAAGCTATCGTTTGATGCGCGGGCGCTGATGGCTGACACCAGCGACCTCTGGCGCTTCCGGTGCGTCTGCTTCAGTGATTTATTGGCATTTATTAGTGGAATGGTACTGTTACTGATAACGACTGATTGAAGTGATTTTGGCTTGTAATTTGATTTTCTGGTATTTCCGATCAATTGATATACGTACATAATTAACAAATAATTATTTGGGAATAAATTAAAAAAATCTTAGTCTTAGTCAAAAATTAACCAAAACTCACTTATTTCAGTATTCGCGGATTTGAAATCCCAAACTTTTATATTTCTCTATCTGTAACTATTTTATCTAAAAATATCTAGAACCATTGATGAAACCGACGATTTATCTAGGTCCTAATCTTTTATCAAACGTAGTCCGTTAGTCAGATGTGTCTTTTCTCCGTTTCCCCTCAATATGTATATTTCTAACGGTGATCTCTCACGAGGACGTACGTGTCAAAATGACGGTTTGGAAGCGTGTGCGCATACCTGCGGTTTCTTCTGGAATTTGTGGCGTGACAGAACGACAGTGGTGACCGTAGGTATTCGGGAAATGCGATTTGTCTAAATTACCTAGAATTTATCTTTAGTTTATATTTCAGGACGCGGTTTTAGAGTATTTTATTGGCATGTCTTGGTTAGTTGACATTGATATAGTAGAATTTCATTGTTGGTGTCTGTATTCGGTGTATTTTGAACAAGATCACACAAAACAGCTCCTTTAGTTTCCTATTATAACTCGGGATGACAAGAAACTAATACTGTATAATTATTTTTCTTTCTTCAATTAAAAAGAAAACCTGGCGTTACATTTTTACATTCTAATTCCGTGTTCCCCAGAACTCCTATTTCAAATTAATTTTAACATCTAAACAAAACAAACTATGAATTAATGTATCCCAAATGGCGGGGTACGTTTAAGAATTGAACTCGTCGGCAACCCGACACGTTCGGGCGATGACAGACAACCTAATTGATATCGCGTTGCCTCTAACGAAGTGGTCTATTTTGAAAAACACAAGAACTACTTAGAAGTATAAGATTGTAATACGCTGTTAGTTGCTACTGAAGCTAATCGGTTTAATGAGATTTAACACGGCTTCGTCGAGTGAAAACAAGAACTAGTCAGTTTTTGGACTTGTTCACCACTTTCAGTGTAGTGGTTAAGTTTTGGTCTAGTGGATAATATAAAAATAAATCACCAAATAGACACCAAAAAGATGTCAATTATCTGCTTTCTAAAAAAGTATAAATCAGGGTGCATATCTCGACATCGATATAATTTTTATTTTTTAACAATTCATCTACAGATTCAAACACCCGAAGCTGTGGCGTTGCGTAAACAATAGCAATCAATGCATTAGCGTTATTTGATGGATCGATGTGATGTCAGTTCATTGAAGAAATCCGTTTGTTTATCAATGAAGTTTAATATTACTCCCACATTGGTACAGAAACTGATCTACGAATGAGATAATGGAGAAGAATGGCCAAAGTCGGGTGAAAAGTCGTTTCAGATGGGTAGTTGAAAAATGATGCAAAAGAGAGTTCATCATTGTTATGATAATACCTTAGACATAATTGGCTTTCTAAATTGTTGGGATGGCAGCTTGTGCTGTTCAAAATCTAGTGAAACCGCACACGCCATGCGATTTGCTTTCGTTTTTATGGAAGCAAATGAAACCACTTACAATAGCTCACCAGGAAAGTTTAAGACGAAGTTGATGAATAATCCGTTAGCAACTCAGCAGAAAGATTGAGAGTAAAATAGGATGATACTGCAAATTAATCGGAGATTTATTATGAGACTTACGAGATATAAAATAGTAGATAATAATTATAATTTAAATACTCTCAAAGGTATTTCCATAAAAGATGCGCAATTCATAGCGGTATGTAACCAAGTTATTCATGACCATGTGAACGCACGCATTATTCAGATAACAATCTTCTGAGTAGGAAAGTAGTATCTAGTAACAATACGATTACATTGCATTGTTTCTAATAAAAATGTCCGTTAGCTCCTCAGTCTTCTTCTGACGTAAAGACACGCATTGATTTGTAGATAAGAATGGGAATTATTTCAATGTTTACAATGCCTTTAACATTTTTGCTATTGTTGCATCACTAGAATGCCAACTTATAATTAATCTCGCTATATTTTTTTTTTTGCATTTATTTATGTTCTCTACCACCCCATTTCTGTCGTTAAGTCTGCCAAACGATGTAGCGTCATTTTTCATAGAGTAAGGAGAAAATTAAAAAACTCCTTTCCACCCAAACAATGGCAGAAATCACACATTTTCCATTGCATAACGTTTAATTAGACATCATTATATATTCCACGGTACCGTCCCGCTGCCGGGCGTCGAACCCGCTTCCGTTGCGCGCGCGCACCGGTGATAACCATCGAGACTTATTATTTAAATTTTGTAATACCATGCTCTTATGAATATTGAGTTGTTGTTATGCGACGCTTGTTTTGTAGAAGAAATTACGGCAATTTTAACTTGTTCCGGTCTCATTTACACGCAATTCTTGTAGATAGTTGGTTTGTTGAGATGGTACTTCTGTTGATTTTTTTTTTCATGTCACCTTATTAAAGTGCTTGGGTTTTGAAATGCACATACATGTCACGAAAATGCTATGATGATCTGGAATAATAAGCCCCAATACAGCACTATCGAAGAAATTTAATTCATAGCAAATTTTAGAATTAAATTAATTAATTATTTAACAATCAGGACCCAGGAGAAATAATGAATCACATTACTTTCTTTCGTTTATATACTTAAATCAAAGATGTACTAACAAGTTTTAGTTTGCAGTAACAACATCAACCGATGTTGCAGATGATATTAAGAATATAAGTACTATGACTTCACCTACCCATTAACTTATAATGCCAATAGAATACACAGCCATATGAGCGAAACCGCGAGCACAGCTAGTAGCTAATAATCTGGTACAAAAGTGAACAGACACGAAGGCCAAAATACTGAAGAAATAATTACCACATCCAACCAAGCAAATAAATCAAATAAACGAAGTAATTTAACTTAGATTGCTGAAAAGTTAATAACTATTGCTAGACACGCAAGGCTGGGAAAATATTGCGTTTACTTTACAAGCATAAGTTATTAGAGGCATGTTTCTGATTAAGTGGCTTGTGTCTTGAGTAGGAGTTTCCATTATATTTATTCTATGGTGATGAAATGCAAAGTTATTATATCAGAGAAAAGAACTATATTGTCTACATGACGACTTTACAGCAAATTAAGATTCTCAGAGAATGAAGAGATTATAGTAGACCATGTTATGTACTCGAATAAGTGCTGATAACAAACTTATAACCCCTCTTTTTTCGTCAGGGGTTAAAAAGGCCCTTCAACCATACCAACCATAACCATACCAACAAGTTCAGTTTACTACGGAAACACTTGAAAATAATCCCTGGATATATTTTTGGTGTAATGTTTACATTCCCACGTCAGCGCGTGTCGATAACTTAACGAATACAAAATTGTATCAACAAGATAGATAAACAAATACAAACAAATTTCAACTTTATTTCAAAGGAGATAAAGGAAGGGTCAAGATTCTGGAACATGCGGCTAAGCTTGTACGCACATCACCGTCAGATGTCAATCAACTGACGTTGACTTGATGAAAACAGAAGCGTAGAAACGCCAAAGAAGTTGTACAAAGTGTACCCAGAACAACATAGAAGTAAGAAAAAAATAACCGTTCCGAACCAGTCTAAACGCCATTTTCTAAATTCGAACACAAACTGACAGCTAAGTTCGCGACATAATTTATAAGGTGCGTTCCGTTTTAAACGATGATGGGTGCGTTCGGTTGAGAACTTTTTCTGTTGAT
Source organism: Tiliacea aurago (assembly GCA_948098905.1). NCBI lineage: Eukaryota > Metazoa > Arthropoda > Insecta > Lepidoptera > Noctuidae > Tiliacea > Tiliacea aurago. The sequence continues at coordinate 25,992,814 of OX402585.1, forward strand.
TCAAAATATATTTTGGGAAAGACATATTTTATGCAGAAGACTTTACATTTTAGAAATTGAGTTATTTATCATTGTCAATAGCGTCTAATTCAAGCTTGGTTCTATTTTGAATAACACCAATTTTACCGTAAGCAGATAGACTACACATTCATAAAGATTTTTTGCCCTTGGTACTGAAGAGTCTGTTGACTCTATAAACACTTTTTTCGCTTGACTGATTTCCAGCAAAAAACAAATCCAGAGTCGGCTTACTCCGGCCCCTCTTTGACACATTTATAAACCTTGGAATATCAAATAAAACACAGGGAACCGTGTTAACAATCACCCCGAATGGTGCTCGTAACAAATTAGAGACGTCAACTCGTCGCCCGCGGCCGGACATGGTCGTCAAGTGGATTGTGACGTACACACAATTGTTTTGACTCAAATAACTTTTGCGTTAACGAGAGCTTTTGCTGACAAAGTTTTTTAACTGCTTTTCGAGTGGTAGATAATTAGATTCGTAGGTCTCAAACATGGAGGAGAATTTAGCATTTTTCGAACGGCTAAAATTACAAAGGCAACTCTTTTCCAGATTTCAGACATTCAGGAACACTTTGATGCATCATCATTTCTAAATTCTTCTCTATCAGAAACTAAATTCGATCCTAGCCGATTGAAGTCTAATACCTAAGCCAATACTTAGTATATTTCCCCAAGGTCTTCCATATCGATAGAAGGCAAGTGTCTATCTGCGTGGGAGATGTGATGCAACCCTGTATACGGTGGGCGTATGACGCTTTACCTTCTAATTAGATGATGTTTTTATGCCATATAAGATTTGGAACCTTGTTTTTTACCTTCCTTAAACTTGAGTTTCTTCGTGAGAATTGTGGGACGTGACGATTTTGTTAAGTATTTTGTAAGAACGACTTGTTAGTTTTTCTTGAAATAGAATGGCTGGGAGCATGATGCTTTGCATAACATTTGCGATTTAATGTTCGTCCTGACTAGTTCTAAGATACAAGATGATTCTTACTAAAGATGTTATGCTAAAGTTAATCTAATAAATATTTAAAGAAAGTTCGGTGAATGAAAAGGAAATACTTAAGTCGATTCAAGAAAGTGAGTTTTTTTTTTGGTATTTATAACGTTAATTCTAAGGCTTAATTTTTATGATTGTTTTTAACCTTATCTACTTATTATTATTATATGATGATGCCCTTGCCTGTCAGTGTAAATTTCATTAATTATTAAAGCTATTAAATTGTTTTAATTCAAACATTGCACGTAGGAGGATAAGGTCTTGTCGCCTAATATGGTTCTTGTTATCTCTGCTTATTTCGTAACCTTTTTGTCGGCAATCATTTGCATGTGTTATGTCAAATAACTGATTAATCACCTTCTTAATGATTTCCAATGTTAATAATATGGAAACGTCGTTAAAATAGCCTGAATAAGGAAAAACAAGTATGGCATTTGATATTCTAACAAAAACCAAACGCTGTTTGACAGTTAGATTTAAAGTGGAAACATAAATATTAGTCAAATGAAAGAAATATTTTAAAGTAATGCTATACAATTTATGTAACATTTATATTCTCTCGCTGTCTAATGTCACCTCTGCCTGTGATATTTTACAAATGGCAGCGTAACATCCTCATTTTCTATATAGACTTTTGCTGCGCGGGAGTTGTGCGTCAAAACGTCATAACCGCCGCGTCACTTCAGCAACCTGTTACGTTTCGTTCCTACTATATTTACGATACAACGAGTTCTATAATTGAGCGATGCGGGAGAGCTCAACACATCGCGGTCCATCTTTTTAGAATACGACACAAATAACATTCTATATTTGTACATTTATACACCACCAGCTTTAAGAGCACCTAGGACTTCGCGAAACGAAACCGGAATCTCACCCTTATTCGTTGACGATAAAACTCACAGTTAAGTGGCGGTAATAGATAGGATAAGGTACTTCGTTTTACTTACATAGAATATGCTAAGGTGGTACGGTTACGCAGCAGCCATGCCGATGACCACATGCATCAATGTTTGTAAATAGAAACACAGCGTACTATGGAACGGCTTTGATCTTTCAGTTTAGAAATGAGAACAGTCCATCGCCCGTTTTCTTCAGAAGAAAATTGGAATGAATGGAGAACTCTCAATGTATTTTGAAGCTTGGCAGAAACCTGTGTTCTCGATTTGAGTGGCGTATTTAAAGATCCGTGAGTCTACTAGTGACATCTCCTGAGCATATATATTTCAACTTGGCTTTGTTTACTAACAACTTTTAGCATTCGAAGCGCTTTCCATATTTTTACAACAGCGTGGGTCAGCAAACAAGTTTTTCAGTCATCGCTGAGTCGGTTTCATAGAAAAATTTGCTTCAACATGTGAAAGTAACCTGTTCAAAGGCATCTAACGTGTGTATTTGCTCATTCCATTACCCAGCTGGTTTGGGAAGTGAAAAATCACGCTTATCGCGGCACAAATATAGGGAACGGTGGTCCGTGGCTTGAGCCATCTGTTCGTTGCACCCATAAAGATAACGAAAATGTACAAACGGGAACGCATTCACTACGTATCAGTCGTTTGCGGTGAACGCACCCGCGCCTTTACTTTGAATAAATTACGCGCGAAAAACAGTCGGCCATTTTGCATATTTCCGTACGATGTGTTCCATATTCGAGAGTACGGTGTGTATACAGCGCCCGTTTGATATTCTCTTTGAAATGTGGTTTATTTTTAATCGCGTTGTCCTATTTAATCCGTTATGCGAGTGTGGCAAGCGCCTCAATCAGTCTCAACGGTAGCCGTTGCTTTTGACGTCGTGTTTTCTGTTAAAACTGAAAATAATTCAGCAAAATGCTTAAATACATTATTTCAAAGATAAAAAAGGTCGATATATTTTTAAGAGCACGTACTGGGCTTGTTGGGATATGATTTTAAATATTGTTCTCTTTGTTTCAGATTTATCCGGATCCCGAGTCGGAGAAGGCTATTATGGGATCAGTTGTGTACTGTATCCACCACAAAGAAGGATGCCAATGGTCGGACGAGCTACGAAAGTTGAAGGTGAGTGAGAAAGCCAAATATTTGCTAAGATAAAGTTAAGTAGGTAAATAGATCGATCGATCAATCATTTTGTGTGCGCCTGGCAGGTCACGATACATTTATTTATCTGGTCGACAATAGATGACAAGGCGAGTGCGATTCGGTTTTCAAAATTAATTGCCGTAAGTTTATTTAGCGTGAACACGCTAATTTGTCTAAAGTTCGCTTGAATTAAAAATAAATTATTATTCTGATGAATTTAAATAACAGCATTGTGTTTAAGTTAGGCACTTACAGAATTTACAATTTGTTAGCACTCTATGACTAACAAGTCTTACATAAATCCATAAAGTTATCTGATTGCATAAATGGACTAACAGTTTTTGTTTTCCTACTGCAAAAAAAATACGTCACGATTTATGATTGGGTACTTTGTATAAAAATTTAGATCTCGTTTGAATCACCAGCTAAAATTTAACGACCAACTGCGACCTATTTAATCTTTACACCCGATTCAACATTTTAAGATCACTTTCTTATGTGCAGGCGCATCTCAACACGTGCAAGCACGATGCGGTGCTTTGCGCCGCACAGTGCGGTGCGATGATCCCGCGCGTGTTGATGCAAGATCACTTGCGCTACACCTGTCCCCGCCGCCGCGCCAACTGCGAGCATTGTCATAAGGAGTTCTCGGGAAGCGCTTTGGAGGTAAGGAATAAAGATCCTTTTGATGATGAAGTTGATGGAAGAAGAATCAAACAAGTATCAGATTTTATTCTTGCTAGTGTGAATGAGGGTTAAAAATTCAAACCTTATGCAAAAATCATGCTTATTTGTTAATCGCAACCCATAGAGGACACTCGCCTTTTTTTTCTTGCAAAGTATGTGACCCACATTCAGATCTCAATCTGACTACATAAAACCACAATCACGGTGCAGAGACTTTTCGAAACAAAAAATCTTACTGTTCATTGCTTCTGTCATATTTTCCCGATATTTTCGGGGTCATACCGTCTCATTATATCCTTTCAATGTTATTTAACACTTCAATCTCAATTTTCAGGAGCATCAAGGCAACTGTGGCCACGAGCCTGTTTACTGCGAGAACAAGTGCGGAGCGAAGGTGCAGCGCAGGCATACTCAGCAGCACATTCAGCAGCATTGCAGTAAACGACTAGTGCCTTGCAAGCATTGCGGACAGAGTTATACCCAGGTAAGCATCTGCAAATGTTAGTCCATAAGCTACTATCAATTCATGAACGAATAACATAAAGGAACTGTTTAGTCAGCCATGAGACCATTTGGGGACTTCTGGGTGAAGAAAATTTTGCGGAACTGATTGATGATTATAAAAATAATCAAATTAGAAGAAAGTAAACATTCTACCCTCTAAATACCCAAAAATATATAATTCCTTGACTGAACTCACTAAAAGTGATATCGAATTTGATATACTCCCCTCTCGTCCCTTACATACGTTTTGTATTGATCGCCTTTCAAAAACTCATCAGCCTTATCCAATGATATTATATTACACAGATATGTTGTGACTCGAAAACGTCCTAATTGGGACGTATTTGTTAGTCTGTGATGCCAAAATTCGGTGATTGGTGGCCAGAATAATGTTTGTTTACATTCACTTGTTGGTTTTATCAAGCCGTCTCTTTTCTATCATTCTTACTTGTAGTGAAATGTAAAATGAATGAAAAGTGGGTATGTGTGCTGCCGCTGCTGTGCGGAACACTTTTTTCTGTTTTGTGAGTGTATAACATATCTGTTTAATATAATATCATTGGCCTTATCTAAACAAGCCACCTCCATGACTCCCCAGGACACAGTGTCAGCGCACGGAGCGTCGTGCGGGCGCGCGCCCGTGGCGTGCCCGCAGCGCTGCGGCGCGGGCGGCGTGCCGCGCGCCGACCTGGCGGCGCACCTGCGGGACCACGCCGCCGCCGCCGCCGCCGCGGCGTTACCCTGCTCCTTTAGAGATGCTGGCTGTAGGTTTAAGGTATGTTTTAATGGTTATTTAGTAACTATACCATTTTGAAAAAGCTTGCAAAGCTACGTAGCTAATGTCACACAATTCTATATTGCAATATCGTAAATTCAATAAGCATAGTGAAGACAGCGAATAAGCATAAAAATAAGCATTTATTTAAAAGCTCTACTTACTTTTGTAAAGAAAACTTTGAATAACACTCCGAACAGTCTGATCAAAGTGATCTTTCTCGGACAAGAATCCATAACACTTCGTAATGCCTTCTCCTCCTCACCTCTTCTACAAGTGGTTCACTTTTAATCGAATTCCGGATCTTACAATACTAACCAATCTTTCTATATTTATAGGGAACAAGACAAGCTCTAGAAAAACACACAGAAGAAAGTTGCCAGCAACACTTAGCCCTCGTCTCAGCCCTCGCCAGTCGCCAAGCGCGACAACTAGACTCGTTGCGCTCTGCAGTTGCGCGACTGTCGGTCAACTGTTCTGGCGCACTTGTGTGGCGTATCAGCGACTGGGCTGCTAAGATGGCAGAGGCGAAGTGTAAAGATGGCGTCGAGCTTGTGTCACCCGCGTTTTATACCAGCCAGTATGGATATAAGTTGCAGGTGAGATTTGAAGCAGTCTTTTTCATTTAAATGTTCCACCGTCCATTCGTCGCATAAGTTTTTAGTCTTTCCGAGTCCATGATTTACACTCTGTATGCCCGTCATAAACTACTGCGACGATCCCATTCTGTTTCCCGAGAAGTATTAGTATGTTTTCCGAAAATTGCTAATTGCAGAGCGGGCTCCGAAAAAAAAACATTTTGTTCCAGTTTCATGCTTCACTAATGTCTAAATACCTACTTTCGGCTTGTATTCCAAATTCCTGGTTTGTTGCCACGTGGAAAAAAGTTCCGAGGTCAATAATAAAATAGCATTTATTGCTTCGAATATGCCGTGATATAAACTGCGAATGTAGTGTAGATGCCAAATTGGCAGTGCACGTTTATTTTCAATTTTTGAATGTCGACCTCTTAACATAGAAATCATGTTGCCATCCAAAACTCTCGCCGTAACGCCACATTTATCACATTTGTTGGTAAACAAAGCCACGCCGCTTTATTTGTGTGAGTCAACTCGAGTATGGTGACTAAACTCGCGTCCCCACGGAGACTAAATTAGATACTTGCTCATTCAGTGTGTAATGTAATATTATTTTAAGTGTAATAAATCATAGTTGTTCGTTTTGGTACACTGTGACATTTGTTAATTAATTTAATTTCTTTTTTTTTTTTGCGTTTTAAACTTTTGAATGACTAGTTGTAGTTATTTTAGTTAAGACAATTTTCGTAATAGGGTTTAGATCTCCCACTTGGCAGGATCCTTTTAATAACATTTAGTTTAGACTATTTTTTTTTCAATTCTGCCTAATTGTCTGGTCCTCCTGATTTCTAAATTAAAAAACTATGTTATTTTAGCGGCTTGTGGCCTATAATTAAACTAAATTCCAATCTACTTTCTTTTCAGGCGTCACTATTCCTCAACGGCAACGGAGCTGGAGAAGCAACCCACATGTCTGTCTACATCAAGATCTTGCCCGGAGAATACGACGCCCTCCTCCGTTGGCCATTCGCCCACACGGTCTCGTTCACCCTCTTCGACCAGAGCTCAAGCCCAGACAGAGCCTGCAACATCGTCGAGAGCTTCGTTCCCGACCCCACATGGAAGAACTTCCAAAGACCTTCCAAGGAGCCCGATGCGTTAGGCTTTGGATTCCCAAGGTTTGTCTCCCATGAAATGCTGAAGAAGAGGAACTTTATCAAAGATGATGTCATGTTTTTAAGGGTTAAGGTAGATCCTAGTAAGATTGTAGCTGTTTAGTAAAGGTAGTAATGTTTAGCGGGTAGTTATTTTTGTACGGTAATAAACCCGATTATGGGTGCTACACAATTTAATCAGAAAAACATTTTTTTTTTCAAAGTTTGGCCGGTATAGCATCTTACATACAAAGGCTGGGATAAAATATTAATGGGTTCAATAATTATAGTCCAGTAATTAGTTTTCATTTAAGGTTTTATCTAGTTTTAGAAGCCTTAAATCATTTTCTAATGTTCAAATTTTGAGTAGAATTACAGCGGTATTGTGGGTTAAGAGTACTAAAGAATTAAGTTGGGGTTAGATGAATGTTAGGCTTAGATTTTTCTTAGTTCTAACTTCAGGCTGAATTCAAGTTAAACTTAAGTTATTAACACATTATGTGTATTCTATAGTCATTATTTAGTATTAAGTAACTTGAAGTCATAGTTTTATCTGTAAATATTATTTTTAAACTTAGCTCAGTATTTTGTACATATTTGTAAATACTAGTTTTAGTATGCGCATACGCAATTGTTATCCTTTCACTAAAGATCTCTTGAGTTTCATTGCCGGCAGAAGAACGTAACAAGCTCAGCATGGTTTCAAAGTATTTTATACCTTATTTCTTTAGTGATAGTGTACATTATTTCCTTTACTTTAACGAGACTTGCTTTTCTGTGCCATATTTAGTAGGATTGTTTGCCTATTAGCACCATTTGCAGATGTTTTTCCTAGAATGCCCTACTAAATTTAGTTTGGCCTAAAAATAAGATTGCCTGAAACTTTAACCTATACTTAGATATATTTTATCAGCTGAGATGCAAACTTCTTTTGCAAAAATGAATTATGCCATATTCTTGCTTTTAGGGTTGTTCAAAGGTACTAACTACTACTAATACGACTAATGGTTTAAATTTTCAGTTTATACTAACTGATGCGTTAATATAATATTTTTCGCCGAACAACCCTCCGTTCCTCCAACCCTCCCGCCATTTCAATAATTCTAACATTGAGTGATCATTACTAAACCACCTTTTCGGCTCACCTAGCCAGTGCATTAGTTGTCTGGCCATCCTAATAAAATCGAACCAGTATAAATATACACATTTTTATAGTAGCCTGCAAAAATTGTGTGTAACTATCTCCAAATGTTCAGAACGCATTTTTGTTTGCCTTAAGCGAATTTTATCGAAGGCTCTTTGAAAAATGCTTTGGACTTACATCTTCAATCTTTATCCCTAAGGGACCGACAGAGAAAACCTTTGAGACATGCCTAGCTTCGTTATATCGGCAGATCTTTGTATATATTTTCTGTTTTTACGAAACAAATAGTTTATGATTTTTTTGTTGATTACATTTCTGTACATACTGCCTAACTTTGTACATACAAATCAATGTTTTATTAAAATTATTGATATTTTACCTAAAATTCTTATGTATTCGTTAAGCTGGAGTTAAACCAAAGTGTTGTGATTGCTTTGCGTTAAAAAAAAATATGGTGTATTGTACATTTCCATTTTGCAAAGTGAATCAACTTAAAACACGGCTAAAGCTGTATGTAAGTAATATATATTTGCCTCTATAGATATACATGTAAGTTTTTGTATTTGGACTTTCGTGTGCTTCTTGTATTAGCTGTCAATGTAACGCAAATTAATTTTAGCTTGATCTAAAAGATTTCTCAAACTATTTTTGTTAACGGGTGGTTTAGCCATTTCCGAGATAGGTGAAGAAATACAGTAATTAATTGTAATTTTTCATTATATATTTTTTCTTTTGTTCGTAGATAAATTCATTATAACATTGAACTTCTGTAAAAGTGTGAAATCTTTGACTAAACAGATTAGTTTTCTAAAGTTTTCTTGGTTCATTTGGATCTCTTCTAAAACGCTTTTTATTGAATAAATTAATCTCAACTGTAATATAACATTCCAGTAAAAAAACATTATTATAAGTCTGGAAGCCATTCTGTAATTATTTATTTTCTTAAAATTAGTCTATGAGTTTAATTGAGAGAGTGATGCACAAAACATTCATTTTACCGACTTTTTTACTATAAGTACTTTGGTTTGTGTTCTTCGTTTTTAGTTTTGTAAAAATCAGGAAGTTTGTGTTCTTTTAAAACCATCAAGAATAAAATTTAAATGCAACATAAATAGGTATCTAACTACAAATCATTTTTCTCTCAGTTAACCCTAGCCTTTTGTACCTTTTTTTGTAATCCGTAGTTTACGGCTAGGCTATTTGCTATTATAATCTTAGTACCTAATATAAGACTAATTAAAATTAAAGCATAGGAGCGAATTGTATTAAGCATAGGTTCTAAGATACTTATAAGCATTTGGCAAAAACGGACACAGTAGAATGTAAGAAAATGAAAATAATTTGAAAAAATGGCCACATTAGATTTTTAAGAGAAAGGCCCATCTTAGAGATTAAGAGGAAATATACTATTTTTCCGATATAAATATGATTTTTATTGACATGTATTTGACCGCTTTTATTAATAAATTTTGAGAGTACTTGGCATTCTGAATGTTGCTCCGACCGAAAAAGGCTATAAATATTTCTAACCACACATACGGTCATAGGACCGTTCAATGGTCGGTGGAGCAGACGAGTCCTGGGCCTGCAGTCTCGACATACATAGCGATCGCTTTACGACCGAATTCGGTCGCAAAGTCCTAATAGAGTCCCTAGACGGTCAAAAATGCTTGACAAGATTGTGATTTTTTCGTGCTTATCAAGCAATTTTAACCGTCTAGAGATCCCATTAGGACTGCGATCGAATTCGGTCGTAAAGCGATCACTATCTATGTCGAGACTGCAGGGCCTGGGGGTCTATTCCGAACATAAATCGGAAGTATCGGCCGAATGTTCGGCCGATGCTTGACTACGGCTAACTATGGCTCAGCGCAGACCGAGAGGAATAATCCCCGCGCGGTCTCGGGCATTTTCTTTACGGAGCGCGTATCTTCGAGGACGCGCGAGCATTTTTTGTCAGGTTCAAGCATTTATGCACTTGATTGTAATCATTTTAAAGTTTATTTTTAAGTGCGTTAATAAATCCTCTCTTTTGCGCTCCGTTCTGTCTGCGCTGAGCCTAAGGCTAACTACGGCGAAAAAAAAAAAACGACAGTCAAAGAGATAAGCCAAAGTCAAAAATGTGACAAAGTCGGGTAAGGATTCAAAGTCAAAAAAGGAAACTATGGAAGTTATAAAACGGCCGAACATTCGGCCGATACTTCAGAGTAGACCCCTTTTTTTTTTTTTTGGTGGGAAATGTTCAAATAACCCTCGAGCTCTGGGCGGAGCGGGAGGGAGTGTCAGACTTTTACTGACTAAAACCCACCGTGTTCCTTCAAATGCCTGTGTGCCAGGGCCACGATATCCCTTTCGGACAGACTCGTAACCCTGGCAGGCATTGGCCCTGTCGGACCCCGTCAATTGGTGCTGACGTCTCTTTGAGGCGCGCGTGGAACACAACGCGCCGTCGACCCGGGCCTGGTCCTTATCGGACGGCGAGCTACCCATCGCTCACCGTCCGCAAGTCCGCGCCTACGGTGGCCGGGAATCGGTCTGCGATTCCCGACGCCCAGGGCGTCTCCTGCGGCGACTAAGGGTGGAAGGGCGGGCACCCTGCCTCACCCTCACGCGTTCCGCCTCCTCCTTCGCGAGCATTACTGTTTCGCAGAAGGAGGTGGCCCCCTGGAGTGAAGACCGCGTATCGGCAAGCGTAGGTGTAGTGTGAGATACCCCCCCAGCGAAATGACCCAAAATCAATCTGCCCATCTTTACTCAACCATGTTGGGGTCGGTTTCCAGTTTAACCAGATGCAGCAGAATACCAGTATTTTACATGGAGCGACTGCCTATCTGCCCACAACGTAGTAACTGGGTAATACGATACCCCTTAATACGGTAAGACTTGTTGTCAAACTTTCGGTCTTCTAACGACACCTACGACTGTCAAAGTTCCACGAATGACAACTGGGACCTGCGGTATGTTGGTATGTAAAAATGGTCCACGAATCCACGGACCACCGAGGCCAGAGTAGCTTACCTGATGGATCGACCCGAGTTACAGACGTAGTGTCTGTAACTGAAACGACTCCAAAAGATTCGAGTCGTTTCTGTTACATAGATATGTGGACTCTTAAAGATATATCTTTCTCTTAGCGCCACCTTACTCTATCTCTCTCGCACACTACTGCTCGCTGTCACGCGAGTCAGCGAGATAGGCGGCAGGGAGAAGGCTCCAAGGCGCTGATAGTTTAGTTAATTTATTTTTACGGTGCAAATAATGGTAATTTAATAATGTATTAAATTAAGTTCAGTTTGTTATGCAAAGTGAAGTATTTTTTTAATACTAGCGGTTTATTGTTCGGTTTGGAGGTAACTTTGTAGTTTTTTCAGTAGAGAAAATTTTATGGAAAGTACCTACTTCACATTAATCCTAAACTTTGCCATATATTGATTTCAAAAGTAATGCTGCAGTATTTTCGATCTAACGGAAGATCATGCTAAGCAAATTGAGGTATTACTCTTAAGCCAGTTCGAAAGTACTTAGATAAATAATAAGAACCACGGCAAAATTCAAAATAGATTACAAACAAAAGACTATCAACTCAGTTTTACTGCGTACCTATCAATAAGTCAACTGTAAGCTAAAAACCTATTTAGATAACATTTTAGCTCAACAAATAAATCTAATATTATAAAATGAAGTCGTGTCTGTCTGTGACCGCGTTGTTCTTCTAAATTAGGCCACGGATTATGATGCATTTTCACCATAATTTAGAGCATTTATTTCGGAAGGTTTGTGTGAAACACATTCATAATGAACTTTCACATAAGTACTTAATAAAGACATCTCGATATTTGTCAAGTTGTAAAAACCCAGCGACGCAGGGGCGGGCGGCGCGGCGGCGGGCCGCTAGTAGTGTTTATAATTGAATCCCAGTCCAACTATCGGTGTAATAAATTATTATAGATTGGAACAAATTGCGGCTACAGTCACTTGTTTAAGGCGCTGACAAGAGGCAAATGTGAAAAGTAGGCTTTGTCTTAAACAAAAAATATGCAAATCTATATAGTTTGTGGTAGCGGAAAAAATATATGTTATTCTTGAACATATTTCTCAGAACTTGGTTGTTAGCAAAACACGTTTAGAAAAAAAAATACTGGATACAAATTAACGGTAAACTAACCCTTTACTTTGAGTTTCAATCCAAAATATCTGTATTAAATATCAACGTACGGTTGGTATTTAATTAATAACAAGAACGTCTTATTTATAAGCAGAACTTGGTAGTTTTTTATTTTCGATTACTCAACTCATTTTTGAGTAAATAAATAATTGCTTCATATATTGCAATAAATTACATGCGTTGTGTCATCGCGCTTCTCTTTCTTTTGTATGCAGTTTGACAGTGACAGCGGTTTACCTGTTGTCAGCGTCTTAAGTAATAATCGTAAATCTTTAATGTTATTGACATTGTGAGAGTAGGTTTGGGGATGCCTTCATAATCGGCCTATAGATATCTAATGTTCTCTCTCTCTCTTTAAGGGGAGTGGGCCGTAATCTACCACGCGGGTCCAGTGCAGGTTGGTAGATGTCACATGTCTTGAACATTTTTCTAGGAGATGCTGGTGGAAAACATGGTGAGACCATGTTTTCCTCCACCATTTTGAAATGAATGTCTCAGTGGGCGATATTTATTGGTCAGTACCTTGACGCACGTCGTTATACACTGCACACTTGGCGAATGAGAGCTAGATCTAAAAACGTGTAACATTTTAACCGTCACGACACTTTTGCTTTAATATGTGTTTGTGTGTTTACAAGCGTATGTTTTTAAATAAGTTTATTACTATAAGGATGCAAATCGGCTGTATTTTTTAATTTAGTTACTCTCAAACGTTGTTAATTTATTTCATTGTGCCTGTTATATATAATACATAATATACAGCGGTCGCTCCATCCGGGTGTCCCACGACATCTCTCGACTTTTTTTATTTGTTCTAGTTACAAATCATTACAATCTTGGTGAAAAAGACATTCGTGATTCAGTATACCCCAGTTTCTTATATAAGGTTGGGTTTCTTGGCCAAAACATTTGCTTTAACACAGATGAAGGTACAATTTTCGTCCTGAAAGGACTTCAGGATCAAAACTAAAAATTCATCCTGTTTAATGTAAGAGTCCAGCCACTTTTTCAATATACAGGGTGGATTTAGTATTTTAGTGGGTATGTTAAGTCCTGTACTGTACACAGCTTGCCGTTTACAGTTTGCCGTCTTTGCAATTGGCCAATTTGTAGTAGTACCCAGGGCCCCGTGATCCATGGGGCCCCCTAGTTCCTGCCATCGTCGCAGCTAGATGCTGTTAAAAGAAAAGCTAGGTAAATCTCATTCATCATCTCAGCACAGGTGCTAAAATGTTCGGGTAGGTAAAAATAGGTCTTAGTTCCCAAACATTTCTGCACATGTCGACAAAACAACTACTATTTCTGTATGAACGTTCAAAATAAATCCTAACCTATCCCAGGCAGTGTGCTATAAATTTCGAGCTCGCTATTGCATCCTGCATTCTCCATATCCTTAAGAAGCCCCTGAGGGGCTCCAATAGGTTAAAGACAGCCCCGACTGTACAAAATAATGAAATTTCGGCACGGTTGGCGCAGTGGTTAAGCGATTGACTGCTGCGCTGCGTGTCGCGGGTTCGATTCCCGCACGGAACAAATTATTTGTATGACCTGCAAGTAGTTGTTCCGGGTCTGGCTGTTTGTGTATGTAAGTTTAAATGTCTGTAAACGCACCCACGATACAGGAGTAATTCCTAGTGTGGGGCAACGTTTTATTTAAAAAAAAAAGGCAATAAGAACAGTAAGTTTTAAATAATTAATAAGCACTTCAGAAGGGAGTATGTAATGTTATGTTGTAAATATATAAATGCAAAATTAATTAGGAATTTGTTTACTTAATCATTACGAAACGCTTACAAAAATAACTAACTACGATTACTTAAAAACTTAATGAAGTGACTTACATGCTATCTTAATTAGTAGTTAATGCATAAAGAGCTAGGTATTTTGTGAGCTTCCTGATTGGCTGAATGTTGAAGTGTTGAGGGCAGATGGCTGTTGGATCTTCTTTTGGGCTTTCTGTAAAGTAAAGAATACCATAATGGTTAGGTACTGCCTTTATCAAAACACTGGACAGGTCCACAGATCCTTAACTCAAAAGACCATTTCAGATACTAATATGCATGATCCTCACATGATCTGACCAAAACTATGTCTGGACTTTAAAAGAGACTTTAAACCCCTAAGTTTGTACGAGTATTTGTTACCAGTGGGACCTGAACCCATCGCGCCACTCCCCTTCGGTTATCTAAGCACTCTGGTAAGGAAACAAACCAGGGACCAACATCACAAACTATGGTTGGACCAAAGTGAGTGCAGGCAGGCGAAGGAGGCACTCCCTACTATCCACGGCCGCCTCACGAAACGGGTTCTACAACTAACTAAACAACAGCTGCGTACAGTTACAGCGGCTATAACTGGCCATGGCCAAACACCTCTTTGTCATAGGAGTCACAGACAGTCCGCTGTGCAGGGCCTGCATGGTGGACGACGAGACAGCAGCTCATGTGCTGTTAAACTGCCCGGTGGTCGCCACATACAGGGCAAAGTACTTCGGTAACCCAGGTATCCTACGTGAGATTGTCAGTAACACCAAGGCGTTGCTGGCCTTCCTTGAGGAGCTGGGGTGGATCGAATAATCGATTTTCCCACCCGTACGGAAAATACGCGCATTGAAGTGAAGTTGAGGACACCAGCCCGTATTAAGGAGTATTTGTTAGGTAGTGCTTGCACAATAGGATGCAAATTACTTAATCTTGCCTTCTTCCGATTTTGGGTCGCATTGGTCATTTATCATCATTCATCATAGTGGTAAATGGGAGGTCCATAATATGATCAGTTTTACTTTTGTAATTTTAATATAAATTCTCCTGTTATCACCGAACATGTAGGTAATGAATATTGTTGACTTCAGCCTGTTGTTAAATAGGATACAGAAGTGCTCATAAAATTAAACAATTCTGTTATAAGATTAGGCAGTCAAATTTCCACGCAAGCTCCGCCCCATGCTCCCGCCACTCCGTCATGTGCTAATTTAGATGCTAACACATCAGTAATAAAGTTGAATACCGCGTGCGCTCTTTGATCGTTTTCGAGCACGAAACTAAATAGCGTAAGTCTCAATTCTTATTTCGTATAGAACTAAAGTAATAATTGATCTAGAAAAAAAATGCCTGGTGGCTGGAAATATAACTATATTTTCTTGCTGTGAATATTTATTTTGGACATAAGAGCCGAACAATCTTGTTTTTTTTATAATTATCCTTAAAAGACATGATTTTCGTATCGAGCGAAAATATTACAATTACTTACGTAACTGTCTTCAACATGGAAAGAAAAAGATCCAACAAATCATATACCTACTACAGTTGCATTTTGATAGTATGTCTGTTTCAGAATATTCATGCAAATTAACATAAATTGAAAAAATGTGTCAATCACACTACAGAACACTTTCATTCAAGATACAAGATCCTATTCTTGGTTTGAAGGACAGGGGTCTCACTCATCTGCAATAGCCATACCTATCCCATAGTGAAACAACACTGATTACACTACACTGTTAATAGGTAATACGGGCTGGTGTCTGCAACTCCAAGTATTGACTTGGAGTTGCAGACACCAGCCCATACGCATTGGCGCGTATTTTGCGTACGTGTGGGAAAATCGATTAGTCGGTCCACCCCAGCTCTCAAGGAAGGCCAGCAACGCCTTGCTGTTACTGACAATCTCACAAAGGATAAATAAATGAATACTTACTATTTACTGACTACTTACCATTTGTATCTGCAGCAAGTAATCCATAGCTGAAGGCAGCAAAGGCTTTGCGGAGTTAATCTCCATCATTGTCAAGTGGTCCAGCCTGCCGTAACCACCTCCAGACTTCATCAATGCATCCATGGACGTCCGTAATTTGGACATGCGGATGTCCCAAATGTCTTTGATTATAGTCTTTATTTCTGAAGCATTTGGGACATCTTCAGATGCTGCACCGAGAATCAGTTTTGCTTCCACCATGTAGTGTTCATTTGGCATTTTTGTGAAGAACCTGAAATATTACAGTAATTTTAAAATGAGAGAAAAGTTTAATTACAACTGTCTCATTAGTTCAGTGGGAGCAAGCGCTAAGCATGAGGTCCTGGGTTCGATTTCCAAGTTGGGAAAATTTTTATTAGGAATTCTGAGTAGCTGCACGGAGTCTGGATTATTGTGCTCGCTTCGTATTACACGGGACTTAAAAACAAAATAGAAGAAATATGCGTGTACTATAGTACAACACCTCAACCCTTGGAAAGCAGGTGTGATGTTATGTTTAATTACAACAAGTATACTGATAGAGGGATATAGATTTAGAATAGAGCAATGTTGTTTGGTAATGATTATAGGTACAGTAACTGCATTATCTTGTTCACAAGAATAGACAACAACTTGAAACACTGACAGTACGAAGACTGCTGCCTCAATAACTTTGTATTTTTAAACACTGAAGACAGCCATTGTGATGTTACACAGGAGACCGCGAGACTACAGGATGCATTAGGAAAGGGCCAGGGTCGTCACACAGTGGGTGCCTGAAGACAGGCATTGTTACCGAGCCAGGCCTAAGAAACGCTGGCACGTCGATCTATACTCGTTCTTGACTGATTGGAAAAAGCAGCAGACACAGATGAATGTAAAAGTATGGGACAGATATTTGCCCAGCAGAGGGAAAGTATAGGTTAAAAAAAAGTATGTAATCAGCAAACTAGTAGCATTAAAAAGGCCAGTTTAATTATTGTGGGCATACAGTAAGAACAAATAACACAAAATTAGAATAAAACAAACTTGAAATTAAAACTAACCTAGATCTTTTCTCCTCTTCCTTGATATTTTCCAAAGTATCTAAATCCATCCAGTCTGGAGGCACTATACGGCACTTTTGCTTCTGTTTCAACATCATAGCCAGCCATAATGGCACATTTAGTGGCAAACCGGCACGGAATGGACCAAATTCACCGCAAATCAGATAGATTTTGTCGTAGGTGAAATTTGGTATTACACTAATGATTCTGTTCTCGCCAATAAATTCTACTTCGTATGGGTCCATTTTAGCAAGCAATCACTGTTTGTTGTTGGACGAAACTAATACATTTTTACTTCACCAAAGTCAAAACACTCAAAACAACAACTTGTTGGCAATGAGTTTTGTTTTGAGTTTATGACGTGAAAAAGTGCGGGAACATGTCCATTTTTTTTAATATAGTATTTTAATGGCCTGGTTGCGGGGACCTTTTAGCAAAGTCTTTATTAGGTTACAAAGTTTAGATGAAATTAGTTTTAATGCATGATAGATAATATCCCCGCCCGCCAGTTCCCCTTGAATTTCAGTACAGATTGTGGCACTATACTGAGACCTCACGCAGACTTCTTGAGAGAACTTGAAGTGATGTTACACTGTTTTGTTTCATTTGTTTAGCAGTACTAATGCACGTTCACAAACACTTAATGGTTAAAAATCCACCAAAAATACACATTAATATTCGGCTACACACAAGTTTTAGAAAAGAGCAAGCCATAGAGGATAGTATTATGGAGCAAGTTTGGCGTGATAGTGGCTAGTTTGCTAGCCACTATCTGCTAGCACCGACTAACGATTCTCACTAGGTTAGGTCAGGAGTAGGAGGTTACAACTTTACTGTGACCAAACGTTGTCAGGAAATTGAACGAAAGCAATCACGAGCTCCTCCGTTAGGTAGGCAGTATTGCAGTGTAAAGACCATTAAAACTTACATGAATTCTGTAACATTACGAAAACCGTTACCAAGATTGTAGACCTGTCTATTCACTAAGTTTTACAGTAGGTGCATTATTATTATATTATTTTGATGTTGATTAGCATGAAAAACGAATGATTTCTAAGTTACGTCGTAGCGACATCTATCCAACCAACTCGCAAGCTTGTACAGTGCCTACATACAAAGTAGTTTACTATAATCATTGATAGATGTCGCTACACGTAGCATTATAAGATACGTAGCCTATTTTGGAAAACTTCTGAAATTTAATTCAAAACTCCCAACTAAATTACTATCATCCGAGCATTATTATAAATTAGCTCAAATCCAGCTAAAGCTCAAACATTCTAGTAAAACAATAAATTAATAGCGTAGCGATCGATGCAAATCGTTTTGGCAAAGTGCAAACTCCTAATTACTAGCCGTAAATTAGGGTGGCCGGTTGACAATGTCTCAGACGGTTGATATTTATGGGAGGCCTCGTTGGCGGGGCCCGGACTTTTGCCACCCCCATGTCTGTCATAGACTAACGTTTTATGTGACTTCGGAACTGAATTGACGGTCCTATTTCAAAATAAAATATTCGAGTTTTGTCATTTGAACTATGTGATGCGTGTTAATGAAGGCGATTTATGGGAACTGTGTCCACGCTACTTCAAAATGTGGGGTGTAAAGTTCTGTTTGTACAATTTATTGAGGTTTTCCTTAATAAAAATGGTAACTAATTGTTATGTTAGAATCGTGTGACCATTCGTATCACTCACTTACACAAATTAGTAGCTACGTACTTCGTAGGTTAAAGGTTACCTACTTTTGTGATTTAGTATTCACCCAATATTGTGTCTAATTTAGAACCAGTAATACCACGTAAGTTCAAAGATGTTCAAGATCCTGGAAAATCGAAACCAACTAAGTACCCTCAGATGTGAAATAGCTGAATAGGTTAGGCATAAATTAGACCTCTGAGTACGATTTCACCGGACCTTTTACATCACAACCGTTTGATAAACACCGTGGCGTTTTAGTCGTCTTACAATGGCCGCCCACTGCTATGGATATCCTACTTCAATAAAATTAATCTTAAAAATGTAGCTACTTATCAATTTTATTTGTCATTGACTGACACAACACCACAACAGTTTAGTTGATCTTGGAACAACGTCTTCTAAACAACATAAGACAACAGTATATTCATGACCTCTCAAGTACACACTCCTATCAACATGAGACGATATTTACATTTAAACTTCGTTTCAGAGAAAGAAAGTAATGAATAATGCATCAGTCGCTGCTTTTCTAGACTTGGAAGATGCTTGGAACGAAGATGCAAGGTATGTGTTAGTTGTGTTAAATACTTTCATGTATGTACAGATAGATACACTTCTGATTGCATTCTCATTAATATTCTAGTATTTAAGTATTTTTATCTACTTATGGTACCTAGTCCAAAATATAGAATAGAATGGAATAGAATATCAACTAGATTACAAATGTGAATCGTAAAAAAAACAAAAAACCCGATATAAAAACATCGGGATTTTTTTAATATCCTATTCTTATGGCTACCAATATTAATTTCTTTTACGAAGATTAGTTATTTATCTAATCATTTCCAAGTTGGTTCAGTACATTTTTGTAAGTCTGATAGAAATCCATAAATCAATGTCAGAACTACCAAATGCTTTCTCGCCACCAAATTATATGTTATTTTGATTGGTGTAGTTTTGTAAGTGATTTTTCACCTATAAATTCGAATGAAGTTTTATTTCAACGATTTACTTAGATTTTCGCCTAACAAAAACAGAATAAAGCAAGTTAATCTTCACAAAACATAAACTTCGATACACAGATCTAAAAAAACAGCTTTTCCAAGCAAAATAAATAACGAAGTCCGTCTGCACGAATGGAAAACACACTCAGACATCTTTCTTCTTAAATCTGCATACAGATTCGTGAGATCGCGCGCAAATTCGCCCAGTCATTTAAAAGCGATTCTGTTTCAAGCGAGGCGCTGTTTTTTTGGCCATAAATATGTCGCGAGTGACACCTAGCGATGTACTGCCATCTAGCGGCGGCGATCAGTATGCTAGTCACGTGCTCTCCAACATAGATGGCGTTGCTTGTCACTCATGTTAGTAAATGTGTTTTAGAAGTTACTTTGAAATATTTTGTTTGACTTTTATCAACTCGTACTACATTTTTAAAATAATTTAGGAGATACTATACGAAGGCTACGAAGAGTAATTGCGAGCAAAATGGCACTTTGGTATTTTGAGAATTCTGCCTTTTTTAAAGAACCTCGTTTATAGTCAGCTAATGAACTTGGATGGACTCTGATGCTGCATTTAATTAGACATTCCTTTTTCTAGTTCCTACTAGTGTACCTTGTTGCCTTTTTTTTACACACCTTTAACTACATAAATATTATCTTTCGTTAATAATTTACTACTTATAATTTTTTATAGGTAAGCTTTCTAAAGATAAAGATAATTTTATTTTCCAAATATGGGTACAGAGGATAACAGAAATTAATACACGATCAGCCATATTTTACCATGTCATGCAAAAGATACACAAAAACATACTAACTTAAAAAATCTTTTTCACCAAGGAACTCACTTAGTTTAAAGTACCCTTTCACCACTAAAAAGAATCGTTTTTTTAAATAAAGCAAATGGCAGGTCTTTCCAACCCTTCGGTATTTTGTTAAAAATTATTGGAGCCATGCAGTAGACACTTTTGCCCATAAGTGCTGTCTTGAATGACTGTAGACATAGCACGCTGTGCGTGTCTTAAGGATTCTATCAGATTTAGGTACCTACCGCAATTCTCAATATAATAATAATCACAAATTTATTTTCGGCGACACTTGATTGATTCAACTTGGTTGCCTACCTGTAATTAATTGTAAATTTTCAGGCAAGCGGGACGCAGTGGGCTAAGTGTTTTCATGAACTTTTTTCACATGAACAATGAAAATGTCAGGAGTAAGGTACCTAGTTATACTTAAAACGCAACTTAGTACGCAAAGTTACGTAAGTAGTAGTTACGTAGGTATGTGTATCTCCCTTAGGTAAGAACTAGGTACTTACTTGTAGGTAATTATTTTATATGAATATCTTTTAAATTGCTGTTTTTTATTTTCGTGCAAGTCTTTGTACATCGTTCTTACAAAGAATTATATTACGATTTCAAAGATTTTCCATGGATATTCTGGTCCGTTCTTCTCCATGAGAACCGGTTTGGAATAGGCTTAGCTTCAGCTTTCTGACTGACCGACTCCTTGACAGTTCAAAAGTGTCTGTAAATGTCTTTGAGATGTGTGAGATTGTGAATGAGTTTGAGATATTATTATAAGACTTAAATCAGTTACCAGTTATCAACCAAAAATAACTAAGCAAGTAGCTATTGCATTCAAAGAAACAGAAAATCGTTCAAAATTAAACTGCTTTTTCCCCAAAAAAGTCCCACCTTCCCCAGCGTCTCATTAACCACTTAAAGATAACTTATACTTACAAGTTACATAACACCACAGTTTCACAGTCAGTTATTAAGTGAATTATTATAATGACACTTAGCCTCTGCCAGTTGAGAACAACTTAGTTCACTTATCTCATTCTTGCGGCGGCAAAAGTTTTCGCAGCGAATTTCTATGTTTTTGTTTTTAATAAAAATGTTTACGGCCCCTGCATCGCTTTGCAACTGTGAGGATTTTGTTTCATTTTAGTTTCTGTGCAGTTGAGATTACATTTGAAATAAATATGAAGTATTTTTGTAGGTTAGGTTCTATTCAAGTTTAGGAACTTGGGAGGTTCCTAGTCACATTAGGCTGATAATATTGAAAATCTCGTTAGATTGAAACCGAGAAATGTAAGTTGTCAATCTTAAAGATACAAGAAAAACTTTTCACTTTAATAGAACCTAACCTACAAAAATACTTCATATTTATTTCAAATGTAATCTCAACTGCACAGAAACTAAAATGAAACAAAATATTGCTTTTCTCGATGCAGAGGCGTTAATTGTTGAGGTGTTCTCCTGGTAAGAACCAGGAGAACTGGAACTGATGGTGACTAAACCATATTATGTACATATTGTGACAAGCATAAATTGCTTAGCAACCATATTAAAGTGCCTAATCAAATCGCAACCGTGAAATAATTATTGTTAATTATTTATTAGTTCCGGTGGCCATCTGTGGTCTTCATCATCAGTTCCATTTCACCAAATAGTTCGTTTAGAGAGCAAATGCATGAGTTATTATAAAAAATACCCAAATTGTTATATGTGTGCCTATAAAATTTGAGGATTTCCCTCAATTTCCATAGGATCCCCTCATCAGAATTTGAATTTGTTACAATGGGACCACCTCGAGGGCATACCCTTTCGAACAAACAAAGAATTTTGCAAATCCATCTATATA
The DNA here is from genome assembly GCA_948098905.1 of Tiliacea aurago. Taxonomy (NCBI): domain Eukaryota; kingdom Metazoa; phylum Arthropoda; class Insecta; order Lepidoptera; family Noctuidae; genus Tiliacea; species Tiliacea aurago. The sequence goes on from OX402585.1 coordinate 26,015,039, forward strand.
TGACGGAGTTATGCCTGAACATAAAAAAAATATAAACATCCGAATTGATAACATCAGAAATAAGTTGAAATTAGGTATAAGGTATAAGGAGCTGTGCCTACGACCTTGCTTTCGTTCTTTGATTATAATTATCAATACTTCCTAGTTCCAGCTGCTTGTAAGTAAATCAAATATTGTTGCTACTATAAGATCATGGAATATGTCAATGTACGTTCCTCACAATGTAAATTTTGCCAACAAAATCCTGCCCAACGTTTAACACCTCACCTCCACAAGATGTAACTGGACCGAAATTACCAAGCTGCGCCGAAACCTCCCTGCATTAAGCCAGAGGGGGTAATTAGCGAAAAGATAATAAGTTATAACTTAAAACTAACATCAGTATACGTTATGGAAAAGCCGATTTGGATGATTCATTCGTTTTCTTAAAAAGTATCCTGTTTAGAGTACGAACAATCCTAGATGCACATTCGTTATAAAAATAAGCCATCAGTCTTCGGTGATCTTTGGAACATAATGAGCCCGTTTATAATAAGCGTGTATAAGATGAAAGTTGAGTAAAAATGCTGATTAAGACAGACTTTTTTTGAGATAGAAAACGTATAAATATGTTCTCCCTACCTGACAAAAGTTAACACTATGTGCCACGGTTCACTTACGGCCGCACCCAATAACTTATTTTCAGTTAAAGACAGATCGCTATTGATGATAGACAGTATAATTATATCTATGCTCGGATGGCGTCTCACAATCATTGATAAAGGCTATCTATCTAACGAAAACAATAAGTAGGTTTCTCTACTTCGCCCTCCCGTGCGTTCCATTACAACCAACATCACTTTAAAAAACAACATGTGTAATTAGAGTTATATTAAAACTTCTTTGCTTCTTACTTCTAAATAAGTTACTGGATTAAGATATAATTCTGTAGAGCGCCATATTTGTTATGGCCGCGAATCAAAATACAACCTGTTACTGACCTGCAAATTGCAAAAAACGTAATAAAATTTGAATTTCGCGGGCTACCTTAGCGCATTAATGTTGTTTTTTTTTTAACTTAAATTCATGTTGGAATGGTGCTTGCACGGGGGGTGTTAGTAAGGGGGGGGGGGGGGGTTAAGTTTCTGTTATTTTTGCCTAGGGCGCACCGTTATCGAGATATTTGAATTTAATTTTTTTTTATTACTTTAAATAAAAAAAAAACATCTATGATCATTATTGCAAGTACTAAAGAGTTCATTTTAGCTTGGCTACTTTACGTTTATCCCTGCAATTCGGGGATTAGCCAAATCTGCCATCTGTAGTACTGTCCTGTAAAACAAATCTTTAACAAAATACTTACTTTAAAAACATACTTTGGCATTTTCATACAAAGAGATATCTGTTGTAGGCGATACACCCTTCCATCAGTAGATAGCGTGGGCCGGTATGATTCCTAGATTATTGGGACGTTAAACCCATCGATAGATATATTTTTATATCTCCAGTAGGCCGAAACTGGGGATATATACGTTATTGGGTTCGGCCGTTAGAGTGCTACTGATGCTACACTATTAAATACGCATAATACGAAATGAAAATAGTATAAGTAGTCGCCAGAACATCAGGATATACCAAACTGTAAAATTTCTGCAAATCATTTTAAACCTTATTGAAGATTAAGTTCAAAATCGAATAAGAACATTTGACAGTTTGTGGTAACTAGATATTGTGCTAGCGACTGTAGGTACATCTGAGGTTCTAGTCTAGACAAAGTGATATTCTATCAGCTATAACGATCATGGAAAAGTCAACAATGTACGGGATTGACAAGCTACGCTTGCTGCGGTTGGTCCGTGGATGGGTGACCATCTTTACATACCGAAACCCCTCCGTGCCTTTGAAAGCACGTTAAGCAAAGTCCCGGCTGTCTTTCGTGGATCTTTGATAGTCGTTATGGGTCGTCAGAAGCCCGAAAGTGTGACTACTAGTATTACCAAGGGGTATCGTATTACCCAGTTACTGGGTTGTGGAGGTCAGATAGGCAGTCGCTCCATGTAAAATACTGGTATTCTGCTCATCCGGTTGGACTGGAAACCGTCCCCAACATAGTTGGGATACGGCTAGACAGCTGATGATCACGGACATAAGCTACCGAAAGGTTAAGGCGACGATAACCGACTTTTAATGATTTTATACTGAAGATCACGTCTAAACGAGTAGTGTTAATGATTTGAAAAAAAAAATATGTTAAATAAGAGCATTTTCTTAATAACTTAATATTTGAATATTTTAGATTATGTTTATATTACATAGTGATATTAATTAGTAAATTTATGTCTAACGCGGATAAAAAACCGAGAATGGCGAAAAATCTACCAAGCGTATTTTTCTGAAACCTTCACCAATTTAATTTAGATAGATTAGATATTAGATAATTTAATTATTGATCTTTTAGTATACGCGTTTTATTAAAATACCTTTTGTTTTGTGTATAATAAATTAATAATGCGTCAAATTGGGGACAGAGCTCCTAGATGGGCGAGTCCTATTACTGGCTGAACGTAGGCGCGTTGCGTGAGCTCAGTACAGAATACGCAAGCTAACCACTCAAGGTCACTGGCATATATCTGCGTCTTAATAGGTATGGGAAGCCAGTGCAGGCGTCAACAAGTACTATGTACCTACTTAACAAAATAGAAAATGTTCTACAAATCTACAGTCTATTACGCCTACAAAATTCTCACATTCATAAAATATAAAAGAATCTGTACGAGTATAAGATAAATAAAAAAAATAAAAACCTATTTAAACCAAACATGACATGATTGCCATTACAACTGTAACATAATCGGAATTAAATTCGGTCCACAAAAGGCACTGCTAATAGTTAAAATTAGAATTGTAGGTTACCAAACTTTAACTTTATTTTTTTTTATTTTTTCCTTTCTTTGTGTTATTTTGTATACCTGTTTATTGTCGTACGTTTATAATGTAAGGGAAGAGCGGAACCTTCAACTACAGGCATTTTCTATGCTTAAATGGAGACTCCTCAACATGCAATGTAAGCCAAATGGTTATCTGAAATAAACTTTTTTTAATTTTTTTTTTAACTTTGTAGGTCTCAAATAATGAAAAGAGTATGTCAAGAAGCATTAAAAAAAATCGGCCAAGTGCGAATCGGACTCGCGCACGAAGGTTTCCGTACCATTATCTATAAAAACGGCAAAAAAATCACGTTTGTTGTATGGGAGCCCCCCTTAAATATAGAGTTTTTCAACAAGAACTTTTGCCGTTTTTTAAAACAAAATAAAAAGACAATTTAGATGAAAATGATTCAAATTTTTATTGTAATAGAAAGAGTAAGGTTTGGCAATTATGAATGAAAAATGATATCGGACATGTCCACCACGACTACGCTCACAGATGTCGATGGAGGCAAATACGCAGCTCTATTTGTTAAGGTATTTATTGTACATGTGACTCTTTTCTAAATAAACGATTGTTATATTATTATTGTTATTTACATACTTATGCCGTTAATAACTTACTTGTACCTCACAAGGGAAGCCACATGTTCAAAAAGAATTATTGACAAACTTCCTTGTCTTCAACGTAGTCTTTAATTTTATAATATGTTTTTTTGATAAAGACACGTTTGATGTTGGTTTTGAACTTTCCATCGCTAACAAGAGTAGAAATACAAAACGCTTTGAAGGCGATTGCCAGTTGTCGAAGTCCTGGGCCACCTGTTCAGCTGTTCTACTTGGGACTACTAAACAAACGAGTCTGTCACTCAAAGATGATGAAGACCACAAATGTACGAGTATTCTGTTGTAACCACGCTGTCATCTTTACTGGGAGCTATTTTTCTCAAGCCTAAATTACCAAGAGCTAAGTATTTTTACCATTTTAGCATTTAACAAAGTTTCTCAAGATGATCACCGATCTCTTCGGCCCACCAACCCGTAACCCTTTAATACCAACTGTCAAAAATTTAACCGTTCAACTTATCCCCCGATGAGTAATGCCGTGAAGGTTGGTCGGCCCGCGATATGAGGCGTTACGGGACTCATGGCGTATGCAGCGGAGTGTGGCTAATGGCTCAAGTTTTTGTTACTTACTTAAATAATTGTGTTATTAATGTAATGAAGGAGAGTTTATTGTCTTTGGGACTAACTTTGAAGGTTTGTTTTTAATGTTTTGGGTACTTTTATGTGGGCTTATTGAGTGGGTAAGAGCAAATAAGGCTAGTCTTGGTGGAGTGAACTGCGAAATTATTTATTATGTAAGTCAGTTATTAAACACAACACTTTTACATACTTTTTAACACGATATAAACAGAGTTTTAAAATAAATTAGCTATATAATTCGAAAATATGTCACAGTACAATTAATAATCATGCAGCAAAATTATGAAACTTTTAAACCACGATGGTTTGAAGTGACTTGATGCTTTCAAGCGTAGCTGTAGTTCGTAGCATTAGGTCTACGGCGTAGCAAGTCACTTGTAGCACTTCGTAAGGTATGCTTTTCCTACTTTAAACATGGTTTTTTAACTTTAAACATAAAGTACACTATTACAGGCAAAGTTAGGGGTTAACACGAAATCAAGAATTATATACTAATTACGATATTACTTTAAAATATAAAAGATCTATTCTTTTATCTCTCAATTAAACGATGATTGTAAGGATATAAACGGATTTATTTCTGACAAGTGTTCGGTTCGGCAGTCAAATCACGAATGAATCTATTTCACCTCGAAACAAAACGTCAAAATGTCATACAAAGTGTTGTCATACTTAACTCTGATTCGATACAATAAATAATCGATTTAATATTCAACTAAAATATTAAATCTAAATAATATAAAATAATATTAACAATAATAACCACTATTTTAATTTTGTTGTTTTCTTCTAAATGTAATACAAATACATTGTATTTATGGTTACCAAATAGAATATTATCAAAATACCTACATCTTGGCTAATTAACCTTACAAATAATAGATTATATTACTATTATCTGAGGCTTATAAAATTGCACAGAAAAAATTACATAAGTTGAGTAAGGTAGCTAGATACCATTATTATTATTTACAGATTTCTCATTGTGAGGGGCTTGTACGCTTGCTGCGGTTGGTCCGTGGATGGGTGACCATCTTTACATACCAAGACGCCTCCGTGCCTCGGAAAGCACGTTAAGCCGTTGATCCCGGCGGCGGCGGGGTTTTTAACCGACTTCCAAAAAGAAGGAGGTTCTCAATTCGGCGGTATGTTTTTTTTTTTTGTATGTTTGTTACGCGATTACTCCGTCAATTATGGACCGATTTTGAAAATTCTTTTATTGTTTGAAAGGGTATACTCCCGAGGTAGTCCCATTGCCACCAAATCAGAATCTGATGAGGGAATCCCATGGAAATCGATGAAAATCCTCAAATTTTATAGGCAAACTATATTGATACTGTAGCGATTTGGGTATTTTTTATAGTAACTCGTGCATTTGCTCTCGGAAAGCACCATTTGGTGAAGTGGAACTGATGATGGAGACCACAGATGGCCACCGGAACAATATTATAATGAGTACTTATTTAACGGGTTGCGATTAAGCAATTTATGCTCGTCACTATGCATATGGTGAGTGGCAGTGGTTCTTACCAGGAGAACTCCTCAAAAATCAACGTCCCAGCACCGAGAACAGCAATATTTTGTAAAAGGTGATGAGCAGTTAACTTTAGGCTATTGTAACTTAGATGAATTCAAAACTACCCACTAAAAAGTGTAAAATAAAAACTTTTTACAAAAAAATAAAAACCGACTACCAAAAATAACACTACAAAGTGAGTAGTCGGTTATTATTTTTTTGTAAAAAGTTTTTTTGTGTAGATCTTTGACAGTTGTTACGGGTCGTCAGAAGCCCGAAACTCTGACAACCAAGGGGTATCGTGTTACCCAGTAACTGGGTTGTGGAGGTCAGATAGGCAGACGCTCCATGTAATACTGGTATGCAGCTGAATCTGGTTACACTGGACGGCGACCCCAACATGGTTGGGAGAAGGCAGTTAATGATGATAGATTTCTCATTGTGTATATTCCATTTGAAATAAGATTAGAATTTTAACTAAACTTTTTTACAGTCCGTTCAACCGATTTTGATTTCTATTCCGTAGGCATAAGGATGGTATTAAAAGCAAAAACGTGGTTACAATACCAACTGTTTATTACAGCTGCCATTTGTCATGCCACCAACGAAATAGAACTCAAAATCGGTTGAACGGACTGTAAAAAAGGTTTATTTAAATTTCTAATCTTATTTCAAATGGAGTATAGGTAGGTATTTGTTGGCGATTTGAAACCATCCTAGTTTTCTCTCTATAGGGTCAAATTAGCTAGCAAAACTGCGCATACGTGATGGGTGTTGATATCTAAACAAGACAAAATAAAAACAACAAAGATTTGATGATTTTTTTTTTGGGTCAGCAACCGCTGGTAGTGTTTGTTACTTGAAGTATGAGTCCAGAACATCTGTTTTATTGTGTTTAGATATCGATACACATCGGGCGGTTCCGTGTGGTGCCGGACGTAAAGAATAGCACCATCCCATTTCTTACCGTGGGTGTCGTAAAAGGCGACTACGAGACTTACTAGAGAATGGGCAGCAGCGTTCTCTATGCATTTTTAAAACCATACTGCGATCGCCAACCCGCCTGACAACCGTGGTGATTATGGCAAATCCCCCCCCTTTTTGGGGGAGGCCTATGTCCAGCAGTGGATGTCTTTCGGCTGAAATGATGATGATAATAACACAGCGGGCATGTGAGGTTTACACAAAAAAGCAGATCTTTTAAACAGATATTTCACGTGTACTACCTGTAACTGATGACCCAAAAAAAAAAACTAGTCATGTTTTTTTTTTACTGATACTATAATGTGTTTGTGTTAATAACATTAGTTATGCTGACGATATGGTGTTGTTGAGCCCATCGATCGGTGCCTTGAGGCGACTGGTGTCAATCTGTGAAGCATACGCGATAGCTCAGGGACTCAAGTACAACACCAACAAGAGCGAAGTAATGGTTTTTAAAGCAGGTGCTATAGGTTACCCAACTATACCAGATATATCGCTCTGCGGAGCTCCCTTAAATAGGGTGACCAATTTTAAGTACTTGGGTCATTGGGTTACCGAAGAGCTGAAAGATAACAAGGACATTGACAGGGAACGTAGATCGCTGTCGGTACGCTGCAACATGCTGGCCTGCAGGTTTGCGCGATGTACAGAGACGGTCAAGATTACATTGTTTAAATCATTTTGCTCGTCATTTTACACGTGCAGCCTGTGGACTAGTTATAGTTTGCGTGCATATAGCGATCTACGTGTCCAGTATAATAACGCACTCAGGATACTGTTGAGGCTGCCGTGGCGATGTAGCGCGTCAAGGATGTTTGTGGAAAGGCATATAGATGGTTTTGCGGCCAGCATACGTAAAAGAAGCGCTTCTCTGCTTGCTCGTCTCCGCGGCAGTACCAACACTATATTGAGTTTATTCGCAGATAGATGGGAGTCTCCAATGCTGCGACATTGGATGAAACTCCACACGTAATAAAACTTGTATGTCTACTAACACTAGTTTTAAGATCATTGTTACTAACACTATGGGCGTTTGCCTGAAATAAATGATATAATAATAATAATTATGTAAGTATATATATATTTTTTTTCGTTCTTTTTTGTTCTATCATGTTAAGATATCGATACCCATCAAGCCAGCGGAGTTTCAGATGATTTGACCCTGTATACAGAGTTATTTTTAAAACGTCAATAACCTCTTAAGGGGTCATTGCACTCATCATTATGAACAACTTTTAGTATGGTACCATACCTGAAATCGCGAAAAAAAAATCAGCTGTTCCCTACATTTTAACGAATTATTCGAACATAAATGTAGGGAACAGCTGGTTTTTTTTTCACGATTTCAGTTTTGGTCGTTTATTATTATTATTATTTTTATGACATTTATTTTAAATTCTGTGATTACCTTAACTCACACTGATATTGTTATTTTTTAGGAAATCGTACCTATATATTTTTTCCAATTTTTGTAAATATGTGAGCACCATGTATCTATCACATAATTAATTTATCTGTCATTGCTTCATCCTTAACTCTTTTTATTACCTATTGTGGTATAGTACTTTTATTCTAGGTGCATCGTCTTCACATATAATTTATATAATTAATGTACCTATAAAAATATTGTACTAGATTTTAAAAGAGTACCGGTGGAGTTTCTTGCCCATTCTTCTCCATACGAAACTACCTTTTGGAAGGGGCGACTAGAATCAATTCTATTTTTTTGTAAATATTGACGTTCAAAAGTGCCTTTTATGTGCCTATTTGAAATAAACAATTTGACTTTGGTCCCATAGTAAAAGTTATTCATAATGATGAGTGCAATGACCCCTTAAGAGGTTATTGACGTTTTAAAAAAAAACCGTGTATATGGTTTTGAAACCGTAAAATAAATCCATTCATCATCTGCCTCTGCAGGATGCAGCTGAATACCACTACTTTACATGGAGCGACTGCCCATCTAACCCCCACACCCAGTGAAATAAATCAATTACGATATTATAAAGGCACATACAGCCCATAGCAAAATTACCCCGCCCCCATAGTCTTAGCTTTACGTCGAGACACCATTACCTATCAAATGCCCCATAAACACAGATAAAACCCATAAATAGACATTAAAAACATTAGAATACTACTTCGGCGGATATCATGGTGCTTCTAGGGGAATATGGCAGCTCTTTTATAAGCCCATGGGGTATTAATGGTTTTATTCTTTTTTTTTCTTTAGGGTGGTGAGTAAGGGATTGTGTAAGGCAGATGGGCAGAAGGCTGTGTTTAGTGGTTCTAAGTGCTGAGAGTGTGAGGTTTTGGATTCGATTTCTATGATCGGAAAACATAACTTCTGTAGTTTTTCTGTTAGATATACAACATTATTTTTAGTTTATGCGAAAGGAACTGAATCGATTTCAATGATTTTTACACCATGTTATATTTTGTCCCAAAAATACTTAAGTGTGATGGAAAATGTTATCACCAGTTAATTACTTACAATACAATCGCCGTACGGTTAGGTGCCTACTGCCAAATTATTATCAATGAGCGCAAGACGACCATGGAGGCGCGCGGGGGCGCCCCGTTAGCATGTTTTTGTACGGACAACCCGGTAACATAACCACCTTATAACTTTGTGATTTTTCATGATACAGTTTTGAAATGTTGTACAAAGATTCTTTATCTACATAAAAATACTAGACACGTGTTTCGGGTTTCCCATAAATACTAAAATTAATATTGTAGGTACATGTGTAATTATGCCAGAATGTTATTTCTAATAGAAAAAAACTATAGAGCTTTAAACCAAAGGCTACTTCAAAACAGTTTTTAATTACAGATCGCTTACTTAAAAAAAATATATAGTCTAATCTTTCTGCCTATCAGAATAAGGGCTTTTGCAGAGGAGTTGCTCTTTGCTGACGACACATGGCGACGGGAGATTTCCAAAAAGCTCTAAATAATTTTGAAAGCCAGCATTGGCCACTGTATACATATAAACCTATCCATCCATGCGCCTATCAATTCGCCGAAGAAAAAGAAAAACAAACCATTTTAATATGAGCACAATATCATGAGATCCTTATTTATAATAGCAATAACGTGTTCAATAATGACTGAGTCGTGTCCTAGCCAGTGTTGCCAGACCTCTGAGTGAAGGAAATGTGCGGTAGAGACGTAGGTATGATGTTTCCATAAAATACAATAAAAACTCAAGATAATTCAGGGTCTTAATTTGATTTCCGGTGGAATAGTTAGCCGTAAAAATATAATACACATGACATAATAATCGATCTAATAAAGCAACAATTAATACTTTTCGGTAGATATCGTATATATTTATTTATTTGGTAAGAACTTGCATAACATTACAGACCCAGATCCAAGTTATTGCACAGTTTAATTTGAATAAAAACAGATATATATTTACATTAAAAAAAACTATTAAATAACAATTAAATACTATTGACATAAAAAATAATATACCTCTTTACGGTTCGAGAAATTTTAAAATTATACAAATGTCGCAGGCAAATTGTTAATAATTTCATTCGTCATTTTACGCTCACGCACGCTTTTAAAACGCTCGCAGTTATGAAAATGCCGAAGGCAAAATGGAAACTCGTTCAATTGTTATAATTTCGACATCCAACCGCGCCTTAAGAAATAGAACTAAATACTGCAATTTGCCGCGGCATTTTGTAAACGGCGGCGGCGTTTGAATTGTCCATCAAATGTTGTGGCATATTAAATAGTGACAAGGAGATTAAAATTTTACCTTCAGCATATTTCATAACTGCGAGCGTTTTTAAACGGACGACGCCGTTTGTATAAAATGGAATCATACATATTGCCTGCGACATAAATTATATACCAGTTATTTCGAACAAAATCCATTTATTATTTATAATGCATGTTAGTAACTAGTTTATTAAAATCTATGTTAGTAAATAAGCAAACTAAGTACTCATTGTGCAAACTTAGCCCTTTTCTTAAAAAAAAAAAACTTATACATAGGTAATAAATATTTTTTATATATTTTTTTTGTTCACAGGCAAATTTACGTCATTACTTCCCAATTCATACACAAATCATTTCTTAATACTAGACTACAGAACTGTCGGTATCACCTCTCCTTATTCTTCCCCAACACAGCTCAACTTACACTAGCGCAGTGGCCGCGATTTATCGCTGGTCGCCAGTTCGGTTCCCGGTCACGTCCACATGTTCGTCACGAATGAAACGATGATTTGAACCGGTGACTTGCCGGACAGCGGGGCGAGTTGGTACCGTGGGTAGCGTATGATAGGCGTCCGGTTTTTACCCAACCGCTCCAAAGGAGGAGGAAATGTTTTTGGGGTGAGATTTAAGATTCTAGGAATGAAGGATTCTGCGACGTATGGTGTAGGAAGTTTAGAGATTCTTTGTAAATAAGTGAATAGGATATTATTATGGTTATGGAAAAACCCAAAAATGGCGCTACAAGCGCAGAGGAAGGGAGTTATGCGGGGTCGGAGTCCGACGCCGCATCTGGTGCGAAAGGCTCTTTTAAGAGCCCGGAGCCCGTGGAGGTGGGAGCTGCAACGAAGAACATAAAAAAGTTCTTGAAGAAGCGCTCCAAACCAGGGGATGGCCAGGGGTCGTCCTCTGACGGAGGTTTGAGCACGGCCCGGAGGAAGATTGGCCGTCGGGGAGGGGTCCAAGGAGGGGGTGTGGGCAGAGGGCTCACCACCCAGGAGGCAAGCGAGCCCAGCCAAGCTAGCCCAACCGAGCCGGCCCAGCGAGCCGAGAGGCTCCCAATGGAGGGGCTCTTTGATACCTCAGGTGGTGAGCTGGATGCCGCATGCGGCTCCGAGGCGGAGCGAGTCGCCAGCAGCTTTGAGGAGGTCGTGGTAGCCGCGATCAAGGGTGTGGCCTTGAAGAGGATACAAGCCTCTAAAGACAAGGTCATACCCGCTGCCACGGCCTCCATTATGGCGGCAGCGAGAGCCCTTCAGATCGGGCCTCCGTTGGACGAAATGTCCGAGATGCGGGCGGAGGTCAGCCGCTTGATGGCCGCTATGGAGCTTCTCCGAAAGGAGAACGAGGAGCTCCGAGCGGACCTGGCCCGGCTCCGAGGAGCTGGCTCTCGGGAGGTGCCACATGGGGGGTTGCAGCAAGGGCAGGGACTGCCTGTGCCTGCGGAAGACCGAGTTCTGACCCTGGTGCGGCAAGAGCTGGCTGCCTTCCATAATCGGTTTTCGGTTCTGGAGGGCATTGTCCTGCGTCCCCCGCTAGCCGCGAGCAAGCCAGCCACCTTTGCCGCCACCGTGGCTGCCGCGGCCCAGCCTACTACGGCCAAGCCCGCGGCGAAGGCCGCGGCCAAACCCGCGCCGGTGAAATCGGCTCCACCCAAGCCACAGAAGGGCGGGGTGGCTGCACAGGCAGGTGTGCAGAAGGCGAGGGCCCCAGCCAACACGGCAAAACGGTCGCCTCCACCCCCACCACCTAATTCCTCCCCGGCCGACGCCGAATGGCAGGTAGTCGGGGAGAACAAGAAGGCGGGTAAGGCAGCAAGGGCGGCCAAAAGGAAGGAGAGGCGGCAGCGGTGCAAGAAGCGTAGCGTCGCGGCTAGGCTCCGCGCCCCGAAGTCCGCAGCTGTAGTGATCACGCTACAGCCGGAAGCGGAAAAGAAGGGCGTGTCCTACCGCGATGTGCTCGCAAAGGCGTGGGCGGCAGTAAATCTGGAGGAGATCGGCGTCACCGATGGCTTCCGGATGAAGGTCACGGCGACGGGGGCCCGTATGCTAGAGATCCCCGGTGCAGCCAGTGGCCCTACCGCTGACGCCCTAGCGGAAAGGCTTAGGGCGTCCCTAAATGCGGAAGAGGCCCGGGTGTCCAGGCCTACCAAGTGCGCTGACATGCGCATTTTGGGCCTGGACGACTGCGTGACGGCGGATGACGTTGTGGCCGCCGTGGCTAGGACTGGGGGGTGCTCTGCCGAGCAGGTGAGGGTGGGCACCATCCGTCCTGACAGCACGGGGATGCAAACCGTTATGGTGAGCTGCCCCGTGTCGGCGGCCCAAAAGATAGCGGGGGAGGGCCGAAGACTCCGGGTGGGCTGGGTATCCGCGCAGGTCAAACTGCTGGAACCCAGACCTCTGAGGTGCTTCCGCTGCCGGGTGGGTAACCACGTGGGAGTATGCTGCACCTCGGAGGTGGACCGCAGCGAGGATTGCTTCCGCTGTGGTCGGCCCGGTCACAAGGCCTGCTCTTGCGAGGCCCCGCCGCACTGCTTTGCATGTGCGGCGGCTGGCAAAGCGGCCGATCACCGGGCTGGAGGCAAGGCCTGCGTTCCCACCCCCAAACCTAGGGGCAGGGGCAAGCCCCCCGCCACCGCCGTCACCGCCGCAGCCGCCACTATTGCCACCGCCGTTGCCGCCTCCACCGTCGTCGCTGCCGCCACCAACACCGTGGCAGGGCCTTCACAGAAGGCCCAGGAGGGGGCTGAAATGGATTGCCAATAAATGGCCCCATTACGCCTCCTCCAGGCGAACATCAACCACTGCGCTGCCGCTCAGGATCTGTTGCTCCAGAGCATGGCGCAGTGGTCGATTAACATCGCCGTGGTCGCTGAGCCGTACTTTGTCCCGCCCAGGGATGACTGGGTGTAGGACCTGAGCGGCTCAGTGGCCATTATGTCGTCGGCCGCCGCCGGTACCCCGTCCCTCGAGGCCGTCAAGAGGGGACAGGGTTGCGTAGCAGCACGGTTCGGGGAGATTGTCGTGGTAGGAGTATACTTCTCCCCGAACCGAACTCTCGCCGAGTTCCACAACTCCCTAGGGGAGTTGAGAGTCGTCGTCGTCGGGTTCCATGGCCTCCCTGTGATCGTCCTCGGGGACTTCAATGCCAAGAACGTGGCTTGGGGTTCCCGGTATACGGACACACGGGGCAGGATGGTGGAGGACTGGGCTCTGGAGACAGGCCTGGTCATCCTAAACCGGGGTTCTGTCCCCACGTGTGTGCGGATGCGGGGTGAATCAGTGGTGGACATCTCGTTCGCCAGCCCCGCTCTGTCGCCGCGTGTCATTGACTGGCGCGTCATGGAGGGGGTGGAGACCTATTCCGATCACCGGTACATCCGGTTTGACGTCTCCGCCCAGACCTCGGGCACGCCGGTCCGACAGGCCCCGAGTGGTCCGCGGTGGGCGCTGAAGCAGCTGGACCGGGAGCTCCTCCTGGAAGCCTCGATCGTGCAGGCCTGGGTGTCATCACCGGACAGGCCTGCCGACATAAACGACGAGGCGGAGTGGTTCCGGGAGGCCATGTCTGAAATATGTGACGTGGCAATGCCCCGGGTCCAGCCCGGACGTGCTCGGCGCCAGGTGTACTGGTGGTCGCGTGAGCTGACCGCTTTACGCGAGGCTTGCGTTGCTGCGCGCCACCGGTACTCCAGGCACCGCAGGCTCCGTATCCGCCCTCCGGATACGGTGGCCATTCAGGCGGAGCTGTACGAGGGGTACAGAGTGGCGAAGACCGCCCTCCGAGCGGAAATCCAGCGGGCCAGAGGACTGGCTCGTGAGGAGTCACTGGCGACTCTCAACAGGGACCCGTGGGGACGCCCCTACAAAGGGGTGAGGGATAAACTCCGCCCATGGGCTCCCCCGCTGACACAGAGTCTCCGGCCCCAGCTCGTGGAGGACTTGGTGAGCGCTCTGTTCCCTTCCCGAGGGGAACATACTCCTCCACCCATGGCTCCGCCTCCTGCGGTGCCCGATGCGGACCACACTGCCGACGACGACGACGATGCTCCGGAGGTGACCGAGGTAGATCTGAGAGTGGCGGTACGTAGGCTTAATGCCAAGAATACCGCCCCAGGACCCGACGGCTTGCCTGGAAAAGCCTGGGTCCTGGCCTTGGAGGCTCTCGGGCCTCGACTAAGGGGGCTCCTAAGCGCATGCTTGGAGAGGGGCCAGTTCCCACTTTGTTGGAAGACGGGGAAACTGGTCCTCATTAAGAAGCCAGGGCGCTCAGCGGACTCTCCGTCCGCTTACCGGCCCATCGTGCTGCTCGACGAGGTGGGCAAGCTCTTTGAAAGAGTAATTGCAGACCGCCTTGTCGGGCGGCTGGTGCGGGTGGGGCCGGATTTGGCGGAGAGCCAGTTTGGTTTCCGCAAGGGGCACTCTACGGTGGATGCCATCATGCGCGTTCGAGCCCTCACGACAGGGGATGCTGTTGCCCGGGGTGGGGTCGTCTTGGCGGTGTCTCTTGACATCGCCAATGCCTTCAATACCCTGCCCTGGAGTTGCATTAGGGAGGCACTTCGGTATCACCGGATGCCGACCTACCTCTGTCACGTGGTCGAGGCCTATTTGACGGACAGGGCCGTCATCTACCCCGGTCACCAAGGAGAGTGGAACCGGCGAGAGATGTCGTGCGGTGTCCCACAGGGATCGGTCCTGGGGCCGCATCTGTGGGACATCGGGTACGACTGGGTGCTGCGAGCCGACCTCCCTAGCGGCGTCAGCGTAGTCTGCTACGCTGACGACACGCTGGTCCTGGCGCAGGGGAGGTCGCATGAGGCGGCGGCCGAACTGGCGGCACGTGGGGTTGCGACAATCGTCGATAGGATCCGGCAATTGGGACTCGAGGTGGCCTTGCACAAGTCCGAGGCCATGTGTTTTTATGGTCCTCGGAACCCGCCACTGTCGGGTTCCCAGATAACGGCGGGAGGAGTTCACATCGGTGTCGAGTCGACGATGAAGTACTTGGGACTCGTCCTCGACAGCCGCTGGAACTTCGTGGAGCACTTCCGACGTTTGGCTCCCAGACTGGAGAGGGCCGGGGCTGCTTTGAAGCGGCTTCTGCCCAATCTAGGGGGTCCAAACGCCTCCTGCCGGAGGCTCTACGCAGGGATCGTGCGGTCCATGGCCCTTTACGGGGCACCTGTGTGGGCGCGTTCTCTGAGGCTGCGACCAGCCCAGCGGTTGAACGCGTCCCAAAGGGTCATGGCCATCAGGCTGGTACGGGGCTACCGCACGGTCTCCCGTGAGGCGGCGAGCCTCCTTGCCGGACTGCCGCCGTGGGATCTGGAGGCAAAAGTCCTCGCGCACATTTGGGAGTGGCGCGAGGAGGTGAAACGCCGGGGTGAAACTCCGCTGCCGCGAGAAATCGTGGCACAGCGGACGGAGCTTCGGCGGGATCTCATGGCGGCATGGAGAGTGCGATTGTCGCAACCCAGCGCTGGGCACGCCACAATTGTGGCGATAAGTCTCCTCTTTGAGGAGTGGCTGGAGAGGCGCCACGGCGTCCTCACCTTCCGCCTGACGCAAGTCCTCACCGGACACGGTTGTTTCGGGAGGTTCCTGTTCAGGATAAAGCGGGAGGAAACGCCCGGGTGTCACCACTGTGTGGATCGCCCGGAGGACACGGTGGAGCATACGGTGGAAGTCTGCCCGGCTTGGGCGGAGCACCGCCGTGTCTTCACGGAGGCGATCGGCGGCGGCGATCTCTCGCGTCCAGCCCTGGTTCAGGCCATGGTTCGGAGCGAGAGTGCATGGGAGGCCGTCACCTCCTTCTGCGAAGCAGTAATGCTCGCGAAGGAGGAGGCGGAACGCGTGAGGGTGAGGCAGGGTTCGCGCCCTCACGCTCTTAGCCGCCGCAGGAGACGCCCCGGGCGTCGGGAGTCGCAAGCTGATTTCCGGCCACCGTAGGCGCGGGCCTGCGGACGGTGAGCGATGGGTAGCTCGCCGTCCGATAAGGACCAGGCCCGGGTCGACGGCGCGTTGTGTTTCACGCGCGCCTCAAAGAGATGTCAGCACCAACTGACGGGGTCCGTTAGGGCCAATGCCTGCCAGGGTTGCGAGTTTGTCCGAAAGGGATATCGTGGCCCTGGCACACAGGCAACGGAAGGAACACGGGTGGGTTTTAGTCAGGAAAAGTCTGACACGCCCTCCCGCTCAGCCCAGAGCGGGAGAAGTTATTTGATAATTTCGAAGAAGTTAAAAAAAAAAAAAAAAAAAAAATTTGATTTCCGGTGGAATAGTTAGCCGTAAAAATATAATACACATGACATAATAATCGATCTAATAAAGCAACAATTAATACTTTTCGGTAGATATCGTATATATTTATTTATTTGGTAAGAACTTGCATAACATTACAGACCCAGATCCAAGTTATTGCACAGTTTAATTTGAATAAAAACAGATATATATTTACATTAAAAAAACTATTAAATAACAATTAAATACTATTGACATAAAAAATAATATACCTCTTTACGGTTCGAGAAATTTTAAAATTATACAAATGTCGCAGGCAAATTGTTAATAATTTCATTCGACATTTTACGCTCACGCACGCTTTTAAAACGCTCGCAGTTATGAAAATGCCGAAGGCAAAATGGAAACTCGTTCAATTGTTATAATTTCGACATCCAACCGCGCCTTAAGAAATAGAACTAAATACTGCAATTTGCCGCGGCATTTTGTAAACGGCGGCGGCGTTTGAATTGTCCATCAAATGTTGTGGCATATTAAATAGTGACAAGGAGATTAAAATTTTACCTTCAGCATATTTCATAACTGCGAGCGTTTTTAAACGGATGACGCCGTTTGTATAAAATGGAATCATACATATTGCCTGCGACATAAATTATATACCAGTTATTTCGAACAAAATCCATTTATTATTTATAATGCATGTTAGTAACTAGTTTATTAAAATCTATGTTAGTAAATAAGCAAACTAAGTACTCATTGTGCAAACTTAGCCCTTTTCTTAAAAAAAAAAAACTTATACGTAGGTAATAAATATTTTTTATATATTTTTTTTGTTCACAGGCAAATTTACGTCATTACTTCCCAATTCATACACAAATCATTTCTTAATACTTGACTACAGAACTGTCGGTATCACCTCTCCATATTCTTCCCCAACACAGCTCAACTTACACTAGCGCAGTGGCCGCGATTTATCGCTGGTCGCCAGTTCGGTTCCCGGTCACGTCCACATGTTCGTCACGAATGAAACGATGATTTGAACCGGTGACTTGCCGGACAGCGGGGCGAGTTGGTACCGTGGGTAGCGTATGATAGGCGTCCGGTTTTTACCCAACCGCTCCAAAGGAGGAGGAAATGTTTTTGGGGTGAGATTTAAGATTCTAGGAATGAAGGATTCTGCGACGTATGGTGTAGGAAGTTTAGAGATTCTTTGTAAATAAGTGAATAGGATATTATTATGGTTATGGAATTGACAAAACATGTTTTTAGGGTTCCGTACCCAAAGGATAAAACGGGAACCCTATTACTAAGGCTCTGCCGCGCGCCGTCTGTCTGTCTGTCCGTCTGTCAACAGGCTGTATCTCATGAACCGTGATAGTTAAACAGTTGAAATTTTCACAGATGATGTATTTATTTTGCCGCTATAACAACAAATACTAAAAAACAGAATAAAATAAATATTTAAGGGCTCCCATACAACAAACGTGATTTTTTTGCTCGATATTGATAACGGCAACAGTTAGACGCTTGAAATATTCACAGAATATTTAGTTATATATTCACTTTAAAAATAAATAAATAAATTGAAATAAAACAAAT
The DNA here is from genome assembly GCA_948098905.1 of Tiliacea aurago. Taxonomy (NCBI): domain Eukaryota; kingdom Metazoa; phylum Arthropoda; class Insecta; order Lepidoptera; family Noctuidae; genus Tiliacea; species Tiliacea aurago. Next base: position 26,033,230 of record OX402585.1, read on the forward strand.
ATTAAAGGGGGGGGTCCCATACCTACAACAAACGTGTTTTTTTTTGGCATTTTTATAGATAATGGTACGGAACCTTTCGTGCGCGAGTTCGACTCGCACTTGGCCGGTTTTTTTATTGGCATCTCGCAGGTCAACTATAGGAGGTTGTCATCTGCTTAACTGGACTTTCCCGTGGGTGCCTCAATAAAATAAGGCCTCCAGCCAGGGCATAAACTTACTAACTAAGCGAATACACGCTAAGGGCACCCCCTGTGGGGTACGGACCTCGGCTTAGAGCGTCGCTGGGAGAGGACAGCAAGGGACCGGCTGGATCGGATTAATATTATTATTAGGGGAAAGCTACAGGCTCAGCGGCGCGGGCTGGCTCGAGCAAGGGTCGGGGCGGAGATGGACGGGGACGTCGCAGTGGCCCTCGGCGGAGAGGACGGAAGGAGGGCGGTCGGATTTTGTTTTTGTGTGCTACAGTGCTAGTGGTGGGACTACTCTCCTGGAGGACGGTAATACCGTCATCGGGAATGTGACAAAACATGAAGTGGGGTGAACTATTTGTATTCCGCTGTTGTTTTGGAGCTCGTGGCTTAGTAATAACAGCCACACGGATCGATCCATCAGGTAAAGCTACGCTTGCCGGGGTTGGCCCGTGGATGGGTGATCATCCTTACATACCGAGACTCCTCCGTGCCTCGGAAAGCATGTTAAGCTGTTGGTCCCGACTCTCATTCGTGGATCTTTGACAGTCTTGACGGTTCGTCAGAAGCCCGAAAGTCTGACAACCAGTCTTACCAAGAGGTATCGTATTACCCATATGCTTGGCTTATGCCTATGCATGGCTTAGCTATGGTGTCACCCTTTGGGGAAACAGCACTGGTGCACAAACACTTTTCACCCTGCAAAAGAAATTGGTTAGAATCTTGGTAAACATTGAGCAAACAGATAGTTGTAAACGTTTCTTTGAAAAACATAATATTTTAACCCAAATTCGTGCGGAAACATCAAGAATTTTATTCAAAACGTGAAGACATTCAGACACGCTATCTACTCAGACACCGATCTAGGCTAAACTTACCAAGTTCTCGATTAAAAATGCACTCTTTAATGTCCATTAAGTTATATGATAAAATACCTGCAACAATAAAAAAAGAAGAGAAAATTAACATATTTTTGAAAAAAACTTAGAGTATTTTTGCTAAATAAAAGCTACTACTCGATAAACGAGTATCTAAGTGATAGACATATAAAGTCATAACTTAAAATTTTACTTGTTTTTATTAATTAATAGTACCTATATAACGCTTCCTCTGTCCTAACTCGCTTATTTTGCTGTGCCCGACACCATATGATCTAATTATAAGTTTACCACCTAAGAATCAACATGTGGAATGCAATAAAAGTATTGAGTATTGAGTACCCAGTTACTGGGTTGTGGAGGTCAGTTAGGCAGGCAGTCGTTCCATGTAAAATACTGGTATTCTGCTGCATCTGGTTAGACTCCCCTTGGAAGCCGACCCCATCATAGTTGGGATTGATTTTTTTGTTGTTTCCAAAGAAGTTGTTGTACCCAAGTACCTAGCAACGATATTTTTCTAGCACGTGTAGCGTACCTTCAGCACGCTTGAGCAGTCAGCTCCTAATCATGGGATAAACTCGTATAGTTCTTCCATAAGCATACTTAACACCCTCAAATTATATGAACACAACACGTCTCTGCGTCACAGTCGGCTAACTCCATCCCACCACATTTTCCTCCACACCAACAGATAAATCGTTCAGCCGTCTCCGTAGCTGACGAGTTTCAGTTTTTATTGCCCTGCCTACCCACGACGGGGGCTAGCGTGAGGGTATACGCGTCATATATTGTCTGTTAGTACGTCTGTGCATTATACTGGGGCGTGAGATGCATTCGCTAGTGATTTATTTCGTAATATCATTTTATGGATTGAAGGGAGAAGGATACTGTTTGGATGATAATGGAAGGTAATTATAATGGGACGGATTTGGGATGTAATGGTTTAGAAAATCCGCAGAAAATCTATGAAAATGCTGGCGCAGTCCAAGCGTAGGGACGACAGATGTAGGTAGATTCCATCACACTCAAACTATCATTTATTAACTGAATTTATTTCAATTAAACCATTTACAGGCACTTTTGAATTGTCAAAGGAGTCAGTAATTCAAAAAGATGAAGCTAGTTGCCCAATCAAAAGTCTAGTAGGTTCCCGTGCAGAAGAACGGGTAAGAAACTCTATGGACACTTTTTTAAATCATATTGTTACAAAATATTAGTTACATCAGTAATGTTGAAACCTACGAAGCTCTCCACGATACTATGAACATCTGACGTCTCTGAAAAAAAAATATTTCAAGACAATCTTGTGTATGTACTGTTTACTTTTCCACCACCGAAAAAACCAGCGCCAGCATAATTGAGAAAATATTCAGCAATTACTATAAAACCTTAAACACACCAAAGATCGTTTAACAAAGATTTAAATGTACATCAAAACAGTCCCGTTGTTTATTGTAAATTAAATGCAATTTAACCCTCAAAAAGCATTCGACATTCCACAACAAATTCTGTACCAAATTGGTGGAGGATCTAGCCACGATGTTTATAAAGGGGAGAAGGGGGCTAAAGTAACCCATTTGAATGCATACTTGTCCGTCACTCAAGGCGATATCGGGCCGGAGCGAGCGCTGAGCGTGTAGCGAACCGACAAATTTACATCCAACCCCTGCTCCCCCCGAATTATTCAGTGAAACAGAACTCAGGGGATATAACTGCCGAGTTATCGGAGTTCTTTGTAAACTGGTCGCTTGCTCGTACAAGCTAACTTGTCACATACGCGATTAAGCCCGATTGTGATGTAGGCTCGCAGGATAACTGTTGATTTGATTTTATGTCACACCAAAACGTCTGTCTGTACGTTTATTGCTTATAAAGTCTCGTTAGCTTACGTTGTGTATCGACAAATAAAATTGCGTGTTAAACTGTTATGATCCCGACTGGATTGTGTTGGGAATGACAATTATTTTTTTCTTTTTTAAGTGGATCTCTTTTGTATTGGTTTTTCTGTACTGTCTTCGTGTGGAGTGATTGTGTCTGGCTGACGTTTTATAAAGATTCTGTTTGTTACTTTTTGATAAAGATTTTGCTGAGTTAAATTGAAAAATAAAATGGTTTTATACCATTATTGTATGACAGCAGCCCAAATTGTTCAGAGCATCTTAAAGCAAATATAACTGAAACAATTCAATCAACTTAACAGACTAATAAAAATAACTAAAAACAATGTTTGCAAATAAAATAGCAACGAAATCAATCGTCGTCGTTTGTCGACACAATCGACGAACGATTTTGATGTTACAGTAAGGAATGAAAGAGACGACTTAACTATTATTGAGAAACATCTTCATTACGTCACAGTTTTCAATAAAAACACGTCAACAGAAAGTCTAACTCGATTTCACAAATCACCGAACCGACCCATCTGTTCATTGGCGCTACTACCCAAGCTATTATACCTTTTTCCCAAATAGAAATGAACGAAAACAATTCGTACTCCCGATATCATCAACACCGCACGGAACACATTCTATTCGACAAACTTCGACCAAAACTTCCGCACCCCAAACGCACAATAAATAAAGAGGGGGGAGGCACAACAAAAACTCTCGCAGCCATCACCTCGCCACGTCACCCTGCTCAGATTTCATTACCATAAAGAACTGGAAGCCTTAAAACCCCCCGGCTGTGTAAAAGGTGACGAATACCGACCACTTCAACAAGACCCCTCGTTTTCCCCTACTTCTCCCCGACACCCCAACTATTTCTACGGCGAGAAGGGGGTTAGGGGGATCTTGCTTGATCGGTCGGTGGAAATCCCTAAGCGGGCCAGTCCCGGCGTCGAAATGTGCCGTAAATCGTCATAAAACTGTCTGAATCCATGATGTGACGCTGCCCGGGGGTAATTAAACTGGAATTTATAGTTTTGCGCGAGTTACCCCAGCTCCCCCTTTGGTTTGCCAACGTCTCATCTTGACGATCGAAACCCGCGTTTTTGTTGGTGTTTGAGTCATATTTTTAGGAAAATTCTTGTAAATAAGTTGGTTAACTAACTCATTCTGATATAGGTAGATTTTCCTGTTACACTGTGACGGTATGCTTCCATATTATTTTATGTACGAAATCACTACCGTGGAAACTTGTATTATTGAAGTAAAACTTCTTTTGGCACGCTTGACTTGGGTAGTAAGCTGGTAAATGCATGACGAGAGCGTTACGGCAGTGACGAGAGCGTTACGGAAGTATAATTAGTATTACTATTTGTAAGTTTGACTTCAGTCGTGTGGTCTAAAGCACACTCGTATTATTGTTGTCCACTTTTTATGGTTTCTCATGTATATAGCGCCAAATGATAATTTTCAAACCAAATTCAATTTAACAGACATTAGTATTAGTAACATGTCTTGGACCTAGATAACATCTTACTTTGTAGCTACAAAGTCATTGCCGATTAGATCAACGATCAAACAAATAATAAAATTGGCCCGTCTAAAATTACAAGAAGCTTATAAAAATAATTTGTATGGCAATCTAGTAGTTAATAAAATCTCAAGAATACGCGTTCCCCGCAAAACTAGGTTGATCCAACTTAATTTATCTCATCAAACTAAACTCTCATTTTTCAGTAGCTCACCTCACATCACCCCAAAAGCGTCCTGCTTTAAATCGCAATTCTTTTTAAAGAAATATGTCCGTATGTCCTCGACTAAATCTCAGGAACCCAGATTTAGTGGCATGCAAATCCGAGGGATGCCGCGCGGAACATAATTAGCGTCGGGCTGTTATGCCCACGGCCCACAGTCCCACACCCCAGTTGTGGGAGGTATGGCAGGATAGATTACCAAGACATTACACGACTTAGTGATGGCAGATGAGGTAGCTAAGCTAAACTTTATTGTGAAGATCTTGCGTAAATTTTAAGAGGTAGATATTTTTTTTGTCTTTCGTTCACTTGAAACTTTCTTTCAAACTTGAGTTTTAAATTAATTTCAGGGCATGTAGTGTAGTGTAAAGCAAGTTGAAAAAATTAGTAATGGGGCGCTTATCATGGGTATTGATATTCATTTTGTTTTGAATGCTAACTATATTTTTTGCTGAATTTGCAGTGTATGAGGCAGGAGCATTGGTAACGGCCCCGATTTACAAGTTACGGTCGTGGGTTCGAACCCAAGCTAGGCGCGCTTTACTTTGTGTAAATAATTTCATCACCACTGCTCACAAAATGGTGAAGGAAAACATCGTGAGGAAACCGGCATGTCCTAGAACTAAAAATTCGAAGACATGTGACATCTACCAACCCGCACTGGGCCCACGTGGTGGATTACAGCCCACTCCTTCTCGAAGAGAGGAGACCTGTGTGTGTCCCAGCAGTGGGATCATTATAGGCTGATTATGCTTATGCATATGCCATGCAGTGTATCGTTTTGGCATTTGTTTAGTGTGTAGTGATTAATTTGTTTAGTGTGTAGTGATTCATTTGTTTAGTGTGTAGTGACTCATTTGTTTAGTGTGTAGTGACTCTTTTTTGTTAGTGTGTAGTGACTCTATTCTAACGATTTTTTATAAAGTTTCTTACCTAGTCCAGCTAAATTTTGTCAGCTGTAATATTTTATATGATTTTGGTAACCTAAGCTGGTTACCAAAATCATACAAAATATTACGTACCACAGTGTATGCAACGGGAGTACATTGTGCATAATAATGACTGCCGTAGGAGCAGCACATAACGAAATACATCTCAGTGCCACCCAAAAAGACAAACCCCGCTGCAATCACCGCCCGCCACTAAAACTTGATGACAATATTCACAATAACCCTTGTTTAAAGCAGAATAGCGCTTTAAACGTAATATTAAAGGTATTAAGTGCATACGCGTAGCATATTCGCTGTACGGAGCAATTAGATGTATAAATAAATTCGTTTAACAACCGACAGATGGCGCGAACGCGTCCGCCATCTTGTGCGATATTCATAGGTGATCTAATTAGTGTTATTTTTGTTTGATATTAACAGTTAGCAGTGTTGTGTTTAAAGGGTTGTTATCTTAATAAATGTGGGTAGTTAAGTGCTTTGTTATGGGGTGCATAAGGGGTAGGCATGGAGTCTAAACACATGCGACACGAATTAAATTAAAATTAATTGAATCATATTATTAATGTCACTTCAGCAAAAAAATCATAACCGACTTCCAAAAATAATATTACAAAGTAAAAAATAACTTTAATTTCAGAAGTCTTTGGATCTGTATTTGAGTTTTTTGCCACCGACTTCCGAAATTAAAGTAATTTTTTACTTTGTAATATTATTTTTGTCGGTTATGATTTTTTTGTAAAAAGGTTTTTATTTTTCCTTTTTTAGTGGGTCAGTTTTGAATTTATCTAAGTAATTTTAATAGGCTAATGTTACCTACACCTTTTACAAAATATAGGATTTCCCGATGCTGGGACGTTGATTGTTGAGGATTTCTCCTGGTAAGAACCAGGAGAACTGCCATTCACCATATGCAGAGTGACGAGTATAAATTGCTTAGCAACCACATTTAAGTACCTAATCGAATCGCAACACGGGGTACTCATTATTATAAATTGTTCCGGTGGCCATCTGTGGTCTCCATCATCAGTTCCACTTCACCAAATAACACATCCGATAACAAATGCACGAATTACTATAAAAAATACCCAAATCGCTATTGGTTTGCCTATAAAATTTGAGGGTTTCCCTCGATTTCCATGGGATCCCCTAATCAGATGCTGATCGGAAAAATCGGCAAAATCGGTCCATAATTGACGGAGTAATCGCGGAGTAACAAACATACAAAAAAAAACATACCGCCGAATTGAGAACCTCCTCCTTTTTGGAAGTCGGTTAAAAAAAGGAAGAATATACATAGAAGAAGCAAAAAAGTAACTTGCAAGGATATCGCGGACGCGACGAGACACTAGTAGGACAATTTCTTTGTCGGTGCCTGTCGCGCCCGAGATATCGCACCAGTCTGTACGAGCCTTAAGTCGGTTTTAGTTACAGTAGGTATCTACTTTTTGTAAATCACTAGAAAACAAACTTACCAAAAACAAAAAAAAATGGTAATAGGTAGGTAGGTATATGTACCCAAGTCAATCCAATCATTCTCAGCCAGCCAGCCGCACGCGCGCGCGGAGCAGTCAGCCTCTACCTAATCTTTATTCAACTTTATGTGCCCCTTAATCGTCTAACGAAAAATTACCCCAAGAGACCATTAACGTTAGTCACCAAAATAATCAAGAAAATAGAAAAAGACAAAAGCAATGGTGAATAGGAATCGGCAATAACAATAGCTGCTGTAACTAAACTCCTACACATTAGGACCCTAATTTCCAATTAGCAAGCAGGTAGCGTAAAAAGACGCCATTAGTAGACGCTTCCCGATTTTCTGTTGGGGTTGCTAGCTTTTGGAAGAGAAATATCGGATGAATGCATTTGGGACGTGAATTCAATTAATTTAATCAATAAAAGCTACATCTATTTGCTTTGTAGTTATTTTCAATGTGTTTTTTTTTCGATAGCAAAGAAATGCTAAATTGATTATTTGGCTATTACAACAAAAATACGTTTACATTGGTGTCTACATCATACCTGCTATAAATTATGAAGTAATTTTTTAAGTTAAATCTATGAACAATTTATAAATATCATGACAGTCAACTCTTTCGCCAAAAATCGCAACAAAGAAACACCGAAAGCCCGGGAAAATCATTGACATGGCAGCACAGATTCGCGCCAAAAGGTCGCCGGGCCGCCATCTTGCGGGTCACGTGGTCCGTTCGGATACACGCGTGCGAATTATTGTCCAACGTTGCATATATGTGATGTTGTTTATTGAATTAATTTTGGTCATTCTGATTTTCAGAACGGTTTTCCTGTGTCGGAGATGCGATTTTGTTTTGTCTTAATTTGGGGTGTTAATGCATCTTAGCAATATTGATAGTAATTGTTGTTAATAACTGTGGTTTTAGACTTCGTAATTTTTAACAGTCATGTAAATGAGGTCCGTGGGATTATTTACATTTAATCTATAGTTTATTTTACCATTTCTTTCATTCCTAATATGTAAGTATGTTAAGTGACTGAAATAATATTTTTGTAACCTTAGATTAACTGAGGATTAGACAAGGTATTTAGTTTAGAACGCAAGTCCCGATAGGCAGCAATCATGACCTTTTAGTTTGATTTTATCAAGATTTAGATCCAGGTTTAAAAACGGTCATCCATGTCTACAGGAACCTGAAACAAAATACCTTAATTTCATATCTTTTATCTAAATCTAAACTAATATTTTAGAAAGAAAAGATTTGATTTTTTTATGCTTGTTTGTTATGCTTTAACGCTATAACGGCTGGATGGATTTGGATGAAATTTGGCACATGGGTAGACAATGACCTGAGTTAGGACATCAAATACTTTTTATCTCAATATCCTTATGGGATTGAGACATATGCGGGTAAAACCGTGGAGCGCAGCTAGTTACAAAAAAAAGAGCACAGATTTACCGCGCCCGTTACGAACTAACCAGACGCTCATACTTTAACGATATTGCAATCGCAAAAACTCGCGGGGACATCACATTTACAGTAATTAGAAAAGTTTCATACATTTTGAGAAAGGAGAATTAGTATTTTGTGGCTTTACTCGTTTTGTACAGGCTATAAAAGCCGTTTACTGGGAGTAACAACCGCTTCGAGGTGGGCTTCACCGTGATGTTAACTTTTAGTTGGGAATATTAAAAAGTGACACGCTGTCTCTGAGCTTTTGGGAATTAATAAGTAAACTTCTATTGTAGGGTGCTGCCCTTTTATTTCTACTACGTTGTTTCGACTCCAGGTTCTAAAGAAATCATTTACCTTAGAGAGTCACCCTAAAGAAATAACCTAACTGCCTTTCCGGATATAATTTAGACCTGACAAACGCAAATTAAGTAATTGAAAAGTACTCGGAAGTTCGAAAAACATTGACTGAACCTATAAGTACCTACAGTAGCAGCCAGCTACTTACTAACCATAACTATCTTAAAAATTTTGCTAAAATTTAATCCACGCCATGGATCTTAACAGTCCAATTAATATCTTGCCAACCCATTACAAGCCATAGGCAATAATTTAACTAATCATCAAAATAATCAATCACATTTCTGAAAACAAACAGTAATTCACCTCTCAAAGATAATTTCCCCAATTTTTATACACAATTTACGAATAAACCATCACAAACGGACGTTAACCAAAACCAGTGCAACTCTCCCTAAAGCCTAAACAGTGGAAAGTTACGTCCATAGTTTGAAAAGCAACGCTAGTGACGGTGTCGGACCAAATCCGAATGTTTTATTCTTAACGGCTACACGAGTTAATTGCTTAAACCCTCGTCCATCCCTAGTTTTAAACGACAATTTATTTTGGTTATCGTCGAGGTTATTGTACAGGATGTTGCTTATGATGGGGTTTGTACGCGGGCATTATCTTGATTTTCGTGCCTTCGAAATGAGCTGACACTTCCATGAAAAAAGTTCTCGAAAAAAAAATGCGTTGGTTTTCTCCCCTACTAGGGTACCTATCTAGTTTATTTATTTATTTGATGTACACACAAAACACGTGTCAGAGTACAGAAGTATTTTTTTGACATTAAAATTAATATCAACTAAATTCTATCCCCTATTTAGAAATAAATTGTATCACCTCATTCATCATCATCATCATTTCAACTGAAAGACGTCCACTGCTGGACATAGGCCTCCCCCAAGTGTATCACCTCAGTTAGACCCACAGAAAACCCGAAATCATATGAAAATGGCAAAATGTTTTCATTTTTCCTAAGTTTATCTAGTTAGCTAATAAAGTAGCCTAATTATTAATCAGTCTCCTATTATCTCCTTCTAATCATTGTTAGTATTGCTACAAAAAATACAGTTTTATCAATCAAATCTCCGCAACTGAAACAAAGCTATCTCCTCCATCTCACATCCCTTTCCACATCATCCTGTATACATAAACATGAGGGGCATAAAATTAAATTTATATGACAAACTATTGTTTAAAATTCAAATTGTACGTGTGAAATCTTGCCCGCCCTTAATTGTATTGACCAAAAGTCCCTCTCACGAATTACTGAGGGCAGAAAGGGTAGTCCACTCCGTTCGTGTGAGGAAACAATAATATGACGTCCGTGGAACAATAATGGCGTATGTCAAAACACCATGTATCTGTTTAAGAAAGAAAAAAAACTAATATGTTCTATGAGTGAATTTAAGGCCCGTATTTACAGAACGTTACTCAGTACTCCAGCATTACTTAAGACTAGATTCAAGCCATTGGATTGTGTACTGAGTAACGAAGGTTCTATAAATACGGGCCTAAGGTCCTATGCACACCACATTTTTTAAACGCGCCGTCGACGCGCGTTTATAGCGATACAGACGCGATACGCACGCAAGTCAGTCTATTCTGTAGGATAAAAGCGCGCCGTCGACGCACGTTTCTAAAACGCGCGTCAACGGCGCGTTTAAAAAACGTGGTGTGCACAGGCCCTTATAGACTCTTGCTCCTGTACTTAGTTGAAAAAAAAAATGAATTCTGATTACAGTAATAGGTACTATTAGGTGTCCTTTTGTTTATGTTATTATATGAACATAATAATATAGTTAGTTAATTAATTAAGTAACCAGTGTAAATAGTTGTATATAATAATTTACTACTGTAAATACCTGTTCAAAATAAACGTGACTAATGACTACTAAATTAGCTTTTTATTTCAAAAGTACATCTAAAAAAACCTCATAAGTCGTTGTTCAACCTGGAAAAAAAACCTGACACACTAATTTGCGTATTAACGCAAATTAGTGTGTCAGGTTTTTTTTTTTTAACATTTCCTTAGTTTTCCCTATTTGACTTACGCCCTTATTGTTCTCTACAACATTCTGATGTAGAAATACTCTTCTACCCTCCTAATGGCTTTAATAAAGGTACGAATTTACGCCCTGCCGTATTTATGATTTTGTTTTGATATATTTAATTAAAATGTTAGTGGCAGCCAGTTTAAATAACTGTTTCTTTGTCATTTTTGTTAATGTTATTGTTTAAATTCGTTTTTGAATTGGCATTTGGGTCGTTTTTATTGTCATTTTCTGTTAAAGTCACTTTGTTTTAGGATTATTGCAGATTTTGTTTGGTTTAAAATTAGGTGCGATTTTCGTTATGTTTCAATGACGATTTTATATTTTGATCGTGATGTTTTTTGGGAATTATTTTTTTATTTTGGTTGTAAGGTAAATAAACTGCATTAACTGCGAAAAATTAAAAGCAGTTACAATGAACTCCAAAATGAATAGAATTTAAAAGTGCGACGTTATTCTCAACCAAGTAGTTTTACCATTCATCTTAATTATTCAAAATTAACCGTTTCTTTTAACAATTAACCATTTCATCACATAACAAAATAATATCCACAAACGAAAATTCAAAACATGTCTTCCCTATCAATAATAGGCCACGTATTGCCAATAAATTGCACCGATGCTCCCGAAACAAGCGGCCATCGTAAAATCGATGCACTAGGTTCTTGAGTTACTGCGGGACGTACACACGAACATAAATATAACAGTAACTCATCGTGGCCGTTCGCTCCACCTGTTACAGTTAATAGATGTGCAGCGAACGGTCATCATGGGCACAACAGTTTCAATGGAGTTTATGGGTTATTTGAATGTGCAGGAAGATAGTATTAATTATTGGGGGGCATTAACACTTTAAACTTTAAGTAAGTAGTTTGTATTTATTTTGTTTCTTATTTATAATCTCACTGTATGCTGCACCGGTCGACGTCATCACGTCAACGCCGGCTATCGCTGAAAACCAGCGCTGGGGCTCTGTCTCGAATAGGGTCGCAGCATTATGCTGAGCGGTGGCCGTTTTGCGTGGATGTGACGCATATTTTCCCCCTACTTGTTCTTTTTGTATCTATGTTCTTTCTTTGCGTCATGTTTACCGCATTTAAACATAAACATAAATATTTTCTTTAATTTTTTCTTTCTAATGCATTTATTTCAATTAAACCATTTATAGGCACTTTTGAATTGTCAAGAAGTCAGTCGGTTACAAATGTGAAGCTAGTTGCGCATTCCAAATAGTTGGTTCCTATGGAGAAGAACGGGCAAGCAACTCCACGGACACTCTTTTAAATTAAAATATTGGTTAGGTACGTCATTCATATTGAAATTATACATGTGAGAACGATGCAAAACGTCAGAAGCGTCCGTGATAAAAAGATTAAAAACAACAAAAAAAAAAAAATACAAAACTAAAATAATTAAAAATAAGCCGTGGCAGCTAAGAGATGACCAGTCCCAACTGACAGCGCCCGTTCACGAACATGACGCATGGATCAGTACCATTCAGCTCAACTTGCTACTTCATTAGGCTGATAAGTTCGGTGTCTGTTTCCAGGTGAAGATGTGGCAAGTTTTCTTAAAACTAAACAGTTTAAGTATGACGTGAACTCATTTACCACCAATGAACAATATGCTAATTTAAAAGTGTCGATTTTGCACCAGAGAGAAAGAGAAAATGTGAAAACTTTGTTTTAAATAAAGATAATTTATGCAAAAAAAATTATTACAAAAATTACTTTCACTTAGCATTGTGTTTAATTTGTAACTTCGTTTTTTTTTACGTATAAATTTTCTGTACAAATTTTTAGTCGATACTATAAGTAAACAATTAGGCATTAAAAATGGCAATTGCCCGAAATTTTAATTAGCGTAGTATAAATTGCTGGTGTAGATTGAATAGTTTTTTTTCAAACATCATCTCAACAACTCATAACTATGGTGGTAATAAAAAAATTGGAACGATCTTTACTCCGAAACATGGCAACCAAGGAGATAACTTATCAAAGGTTTTATTTAAATTTCGAACTGGCTTGCAAATAGAAAGCTGTTTATTGAAAAAAATTAACACATTGGCGCGTGAAAAATTATCGTTGTTCGTCATTGAATCTGGAATTTATAAATAATTTACTTTGTTTGAATTTCCGCGCATTATTTGAGAAAAGCACAAGCCTTGGCCGCAACTAGGAATGGATGGACGAACGTGTAAATGTGGGCCGAGGCGAAGCCGAGGCACACATACGTGAGTCAATGCCTCTTTTGCTGGCCGCTGCAGTAATGTACTAATAGAATCTAAATCAACTTATAAATTGTCAGGATTAACCCTCTGTGTTATTAAAGAGTTGGAGCTTGTTACATTTACATGAATTATGTACAGCGGGGTAATTACGTAACACACAGTAGCAATAGCTTTCATTTTGGCAGTTCGACAACATTCATTGCGTTATTTACGTTGTAGAGCAGACAAATTTTTCGAACATATGAAGCAATGGATTGGCAATAGACTTCAAAATCATTCCGATTGTGATTGATAGTGTGTTACGCAATTAAGGTGCAGGACTTTTTAATAAAAACCAGCAAAGTGCGTGTGCGGACCACACATAATGAAGGGTTCCGTAGTTGGGATGAATTTATCCCAAGAACAAACTTAACATTGTAGTTGAAAGACATGTTTCCTCATAAATTCCAACTGCTATACTGAGTGATTTATCATGTTATTTTCAGACCATATACTTCTTATAGGTGTTTCTGTAATCTATAAGTACCTAAATAACTTTTGTCTGTTTTTTTTTTGTTTCAAAATTTTAGTCTCAGTAGTTTCGGAGACAAGGGGGATGGTTAATTTTTATCGATTTTCTTAAATAACTTTTAAAGTATTTATTTAAAATTATTAAAAAAAATATATCTGAAATCCTTACATGAAGCCCTTTTATTTGATATTTCACATGGTACCATTACAGAACTTTTTTTTTGCCCCCCAAAAGTGACCCCCTTATTCAATATTAATTTATTTACGTTACACGTCCGTGTTTGGATCACAGAAATTTATATGTGTACCAAGTGTCAACTTAATCGGTCCAATAGATTCGGAGTAAAGGCTGCTACATACCAGCGCGACAAGTCGCCCCGGTATGTAAAAGCCTTTAATCGGCTATGATAGGCGGGTAAGTCCGCCTATCATAGCCGATTAAAGGCTTTTTTCGTTTAGAAAGTTTTAATCGTTGAAATATTGAAAAAAATGCTTGCAAAATGATACATTTTAGGCTCCGTAGTTTCAAAAATAATGATAATGGTCAATTTTCGTATTTCTTAATTAACTTTAAAAGTATTTTGCATAATTCTGAAATCCACAAGCTCTAGGTATCATTTATTTTATTTTAATTTTTTTATATGTAACACCGTACCTACAATTTGCAAAACATACATTTTTTTTATATTTAATTTGCCTCCCGAAAAAGAGGCATATTCAAATTCATTTCTTACGTTACACGTCCGTGTTTGGGTTATAGAAGTTGATGCGTAACAAATTTCAACTTAATCGGTCTCATAGATTCGGAGCAAATTTGCTGTGACAGACGGACAGACAGAGACACATGAGTGATCCTATATGGGTTCAATTTTTTCCTTTTGAGGTACGGAACCCTAAAAACCAAACCATAAATCCAAAGCTCTGCCAGCTATCAAGTTACCAACAAAAGGGACTATCATTAGCTAGATTATCTTTACCAAATACCTACGACCTTCAGAATTCGGGTACCTACACAAGAAAAACCATACTCAAATAGTGGGTAACGGTAACGGTTCCCGTCCGGTTGTTTACCGACTGTCCGGCGGACGACGTGTCGTAACGACAGATATTGTGCTACCCTAGTTTACTAAATTAATATTACGTATGTGATTACCTATTGCGTAGGTATTCGTTTTCGGGGAAATAGGATTATGTGTAGGCAGCGGTGTTGTAGGTTTATTAATATTACCGATGTATTATATAATAAAATAAATAGTAAGAATTGGTGTAGTTTAAAATATTGGAAGTAGTGTTCAGCATCATCTTATATCAACTTAAAATAGCCATCTTATACCTATTGTTCCAAAATACGTACGAGTACTTCTTGTTTGTTTTTTTTTGTAAAACCTACGCACGTATTATTATCTAAGCTTAGACCATTTTTATTTCGCGGACATTGGTGTGGGTTACGCGTTTATCTAGTTTTTATGTCACAATAAAGTAAAATAAAATAAAAAATAATAAAAATAAAATAAAGACTAGCTGACCCGCGCCCACTACTTTGGGCGGTAAACATTTTTACTTGTACCTAATGAAAGCATTAATATATAACCTCTGACACTCACAAATGACGTGGCTTTCTATGGGTATAATAATTTTCAAAATCGGTTCAGTAGATCCAGAGATTATCCTCTACAACCTCACAAACTATACCTCTTTATAATGTTAAAGGCTCATGCAGACAGGTGTGATATCGCGCCAATCTGCACGAGCCTTAATTCACTGACTTGGTAGCTCATCCACCACTACACATGATAAGCAACGATAAAATTTGATTCCCATAAAAATTATACAAAAAAACCCGGCCAGGTGTTGGTGGCGTGTCGGACCACGCACAAGAGGATTCCATAGTTGGGATGATTTTTTCCCAAAAACAAACCTAACATTGCTTGTAGTTGAAAACCATGTTCTCCCTTGTAAGATACGAACGATTTTCGGACTGCTGTGAGACCTTGCTTCTTGCCAAATTTCATGATTCTAGGTCAACGGGAAGTATCCGGTTTTGATTTATTTGTGAGTATCAAAATGCGTCGCATAAAGGTCATCTTTTTTATTGCATTGATTTTAAAGCTTGATTTTTTTAGAACTTCAAGGGACAGGGGGAAGGGGATATTAATTTCAACTTGATACCTTTACGCGTTCCTGAGAAAAAGGGTATTGACAGACTGACAGACAGACAGACGGACAATGAAGTGATCCTATATGGGTTCCGTTTTTTCTTTTTATGTACGGAATCCTAAAAATAAATTCAAAATACGCCAAATAATCCCTAATCACGACCATCATAATCAAAATTAAACCTTTTCATCAAAAAAAGCAAATCGAAACAAATAAACGTATCCTTTAAAATCATCGCACATTGAAAAGCGAATATTCAAACAATAAACAATGACACGTTGTCCCTTTACAACAGCAGATCAAACACATTTTCAATTCTCATCAAAAAAGTAAAGCGTTATGACATTCCTAATAAAAACCGCTCGCAATATTCACACTTGTACTCACAGCAATATCGTAATGAACACCCTGTATACACGGCGGCCATTTAATCTCGCACCTGTATCAGCCTGTATAATGGTGGTGTGAGTTATAGTTGACCAGCGATTGGCTAAGTTTTTTTCAGTGTTTTCGATAGGTACACTTACCCATACCAATATTGTACCAATCTTATCCTATCCTATCTTATCTTATACTAGGGTCATTTTCAAAAAAAGTGTACATTATTAGAAAATGCCGGAAATTATTTTTCTTTTCTACGGAACGGAAGTAACGGAAGGCTGACTTTATACACTTTTGTTTTAATTATTCTAAACTAACACATTAGAACAACAAGCTTGGTATCAATTTATGGTCACTGAAAGCTATTAAAGATATCAAAATAATTTGCAAGAAATAAACTTGTAAACTTACTTTGGAATTGGTTGCCATTGGACCACTACTGAGGTGTATTTGTTCGTTCGTCGGCCGCCGTCAAAATGACCGAATTACTTGTTAAAACCCGTTGACAGCGTTAAAAATGTTGCCGATCGAATAAAAATACGTATCATAAGGTAGTTTTGATTGCACATCTCGCAAAAATTGCGGTTTCGGAAGGGAATTTTCCATTTTAACCAGTTTATGTACTCACAAATATTAAATTATTTAAATATATTGTGCCACATTAGACTATTGCTGTAATCGTATAACAAATCGTGCCTATCTATACTTTTCAAAATATCAACCACATTAATATATTTAGGTCAGCAACATAAATTAAGGTTACGTTATTTGAATGAAAATGGTAGTGGGACAGTGCTAAAATAGTGCCTTCTACCTTAATTTTTAAAAATTGTGGTTATATGACTGTGTTCACAAGCAGCAACATATACAATATTATTATTAAACTGACCACAGATTCATATTTTTAGTTTTGTTTTTCATAAACATAGATATTATTCTTTAAAAAAAAAACAAAGTTGTGGGACACACCCGAAACACCAGTACAGTACACTTTTTGTGAAAATGACCCACTAACTATTATAAATTCGTAAGTGAGTTTGTTTGTTTGTTTCGCTTTCACTCTAAGGGCAAATTTCACCAATGAAACTGAACGCGATCAGCACATAAACTACGTTTAAGAGCTGTCAGTGTCATTATTTTCTTTAGAATATTGACACTGAGTAACAAACAGCTTGCAAACATGAGGAACACACATAATAGAGGAATAGGAGATTAAATGAATGATAAAGCAAATAAATTCCACTAAATAATAAAAGGTTTTGATATTTTTTACTTAACTTAGTATCGACGCAATAATGACACTATTCCTATCCGCTGTCTCCATTCCCTTGCGCCGGATCCCGCTGACGGGTCGGTCGCTAAACGGTCGGCAGTTTGGTTGTCCTAAGCAAATAACCCGTGCCATCTGCGTAAGGGTGTTTCACATTAAAACATTGTTTAGCAATCCGACATGCGTCATTAGTGCGATCCGCTGACCCAGCTAATAACTGACACGGTGTTTTTTTTTACTAGATTAAGTTACCAGTATTCTGTGGAAAGTCAAAAGGAGAAATGCTGCCATAAATTGGTTAAAAAAAACAGTTTTACGCGTCAACATTAAATTATGTTCTAAAACTAGATGAGTTCGGTGTTTCCTGATTACTTTGAGAAGACCAAAACAAACTCAGAGATCTTAAAGTCCAGACATAACTTTGGTCAGGCCATATGAGGACCATGCAGATTAATGTCTGAGGAAAGAACCATACAGATTTCAGTGGACCTGTCCAATCAGTGTACGCATTTGTCAGAAATCGCAATCAAGATGGCAATCCATCCATGATTGTCTCTGAGATGATAACTCATCTGCAATGCCTCTAAGATGGCAATGCCGCTGAGATGGCTATGATATTGAAGATAATTATCAGGCTCATGAATGTAGGTTAGGTACATCTAGGTAATCTGCATCTACTAAGCTCCATGATTATGCTGTTCAATAATTGAATTTGCATTTGGGGTTCTTCTGATGAAAATTATTTTTGAGCTGAATTGAATTTAACAAAAGGCTAAGGCTTTCGAAAAGAAGTAGGGGGTGGGCAATTGCCTGGCATTTACTTTGCCATTATTGAGCGCAGGTAATGCATCTAAAGGTCATGGGTTCAAAGGGCTTCATTGGTGGGCAGTGATGGTCTTGTCACGCTGAGAGCCATGAGCAGACTGCCATAAACTACGTTAATGAAGAACTGTAACTCATTTTTATCTGACGTCTGAATTATAATAAGTCCGATTTTTTAATAACGAAAACTGATCTCTATTCATTATAGTTGTTCGGATCGGAAAACTTTGACCTCGTAAAAACCGAATCGATTTATTTAATACACTTTAAAATTCCAATACGAACGCATCCATTTTACATTTCTACCTTCTATATTCAAAAGTTGGCGTTATCTGTGCAATGTAACTTTCCCGCCAATCGCAATCGAACGTCAATGTCTGCGGTGAAGAAATTAAAAGTTTGTCAGTTGGCTTCGAGCGGTCGACGGCACCGGTCGTTCTGCCAATAGTTTGATTACTAGAATGTCAGGGATTCTAGATGGCTTTTATATACAGCTATGTGTATTTCTATTTAGTGTTTCTGTTTAACCTTCTATAGGCAAAAGTTTGATTAGTAGCCCACATTTTATTAATTGAGTTGTCAATCAAAGCATAGCCACAAAATAGTGTTCTGCTTACAAATATAATAAACATAATTTAGAATTTGTCATGAAATTAATTAACAGCACATTTTTTTTAATGAAATTACTATTTATATTGCTGTTTATGTCGACCGATTGTAATATTTGTAATACAGAATCCCACAGTCCATCCAAATCCTCAATTTTTATTGCTATCTCACTTTTGTACCAAGACGATGACTGGCACAACTTATAATTTGATGAGGTCCCGCGGATCTTTTCGCAACTTTTCACGGGGCATGAATATTAAGGGCTTCCCTTTTTGGCGCCCACCACGGGACTAGCTTATTATTTCTTACGTTAATGCCAAAGATTATTTTTTAAATTTTGTTTATTTTTCGTATGTAATGGGCCAGTACAATTTGCTGCTTTATAGGGTTAAGTTCACGATGAAAGATTATGGCATAGATTTGAAAAAACTGCGTAGGCATGCACAAATAAAAGAAAAAACTGTCTATAGGCGGACTTAATGCCTGAGGCACTTTTCACCAGTCAACCTTAGGGTGATGCAGAGACATAACATGGTAGATGCAACATAGGGGATAGATAACTGCAAAATCAAAAATATATACTAATAAACGAGGAATAAAAAGTGTCAGGAGAAATAACGATTGGTCGAGGAGAAAACGAATCAGCGTTGGGATGATTCTGCCAACTTCTTACTGATATATTCCCGTGCCTTCACTTGGATATCTATGTTCTATTGGAAGGAAACCGTGACACGTATTTAGAAATGGAAACCGTTATTGATCTAAGATTTTTGTTGTTATAGTATACAAGTGTAAGCAAATATATCTAGATATTTTGATGTGAATTTAAGATTTTATTAGTACGCAACTTGACTAGTAACTGTAATTTGGTTCCATAAAAGATGATAATGTGTTTAAATATTATGGTATGATGAAATACGTAGAAATTAATTTAAATACATATACAAAACATTAATGATTAATATAATAAAAAGTTACCATTTTAAATAAGTTTAACGTCCATCTATTGACTCGAAATTCGCGCGCTTTCCCCCACTTTGTAACGTGGACACAGAGCTGACAAGAAAATAGAATAATGTATTCTGGGTCAATATATTTTGGACGGCCGAGCTGTACAGTGCAGACTAAGTGTATAGTGTTAATAATTAAAAGGATTTATCACATTATTAGTGACGTTTTCTTTCACAAGGAGGAACAAACAATAAACAATTTCGGGCTAAATTATTATTACCCACTTTTTACTTTTACTTGTCTTGGCAAGAATATCCTTGTAAAGTAGCAGCAAAAATTACACGACCCCCGTAATTTTTCTCCTACTCTTACATAAGTTTGACACCATGTTGCCCCTCGGAGAAATCACGGCGCAACGATATGAGAGCCTAATTGAACATATCAGAAGACGCGGGATTAATTGAACCACGATGAGGTTTAAAATTGTGCTTTTAAGGATACGAGGGTAGATGTGCATTTTATTTTGCAGTTTTTGGAGGTAGTAGGGTAAATTTTGTTTGAATGTAGTGAAGTAGTAGATTCAATGCAGCTTAGGATAGTAGTTGCAATACTTTTTAACAAGTAAAAACCGGTCAAGAGCGAGTCGGACTCGCACACCAAAGGTTCCGTACGTATATATGATGTTGTTGATTTCCAAAAAACTGTGCTATTTAGAGACATCGTTTTATTTTTCCTGTAATCTTTACATACACTTCTATCACATAGAATAATTTCAGATTTTTATCTATGCAAAGTTCGGAGATAAGGGGGGGGAACGGTATTTTTTTTTACATTTTTCGTCAAAAGTCGGAAACTATGCAACCAAAAAAAATAAATAAATGTTTGAGAATGTGCAAACAGCGTTCTTTCATATGATACCCCACATGCCCTAGTAGCCTCACTTCAAATTTTGAAGACCCCTTTCAGTCCCTTTTCCAAAAAAGGTATATTTTTTTTAAATTTCTTTCTTGTTTGCAAAATTGTTGGGCAAACGTCATCTAAAACTATTCTTAATTTAAAGTTGATAGCATTAGTAGTTCTTGAGATATTCAGGTGTGACAGACAGACAGACAGACAGACTTAGTCTCACCTTTCCTGGGCTCCTTTTTACCATTTTGGTACGGAACCCTAAAAAGGCATTTTCAAAGATGGCAGAGTTTTTTGGTTTCTGTTTTTAAGGACCAATTTCCATTAACAAAATCTCTGGGACTGGGCTGTCAGTCTCTGTATAGAAAAAAAGTTGGGCTCCGTTATTATTTTTCTTTTATTTCCCAGCTAACATGGATATTAGTTGACTATTTTGTTTATTCTACCGCAAAATATGTAGTAAGTTTTGTATATTTTAGTTGGTTGAGAAAAGTTAGTTCACGAGTCTGTTGGGCCATGAAGCCACCGATGTTTAGCGTTTTGGTTAAAACATTGGTACGGCTATGATCTTTTCTTTAATACCAAAATCGATTAAGTGTGACTTTACTTAACAATTGACCAATTTGATTTGGGATATGTGATTTTGTCAAAAAAATGAGCGCAGCCTGTGTTTGTAAAATAATTGAATTTTTTGGAATGATACCAAAAATGTTTTCCAACAATTAACTAATATTTTGAATTTAATTGGATTCTTAGAGGACTCATATCTGTACCATCTCACTTATTCAGGGACTTATTTTATATATAAAACGTTTAATCAAATAAATCAAAATCAAAATATTTTGTTTCACATAAACCTACATGGGCACTTAAGAAACTCAGAACTGGAGAAGAGCCGGCAAGAAACTCCACGGTTACTCTTTTAAAACTAATTGGCTTTTACAATGTTATCAAATTACAGTGTTAACAGGTTTGGGAGAACAGCCGGCCCGTCAACAAATACCAAGTACTTAACAAAATAGAAAATGGTCTACAAATCTACAGACTATTAACGGCCGAACCCAATAACTTATTTTCAGTTAAAGACAGATCGCTATTGATGATAGACAGTATAATTATATCTATGCTCGGATGGCGTCTCACAATCATTGATAAAGGCTATCTATCTAACGAAAACAATAAGTAGGTTTCTCTACTTCGCCCTCCCGTGCGTTCCATTACAACCAACATCACTTTAAAAAACAACATGTGTAATTAGGGTTATATTAAAACTTCTTTGTTTCTTACTTCTAAATAAGTTACTGGATTAAGATATAATTCTGTAGAGCCATATTTGTTATGGCCGCGACTCAAAATACAACCTGTTACTGACCTGCAAATTACAAAAAACGTAATAAAATTTGAATTTCGCGGGCTACCTTAGCGCATTAATGTTATTTTTTTTT
This sequence comes from Tiliacea aurago, assembly GCA_948098905.1. NCBI lineage: Eukaryota > Metazoa > Arthropoda > Insecta > Lepidoptera > Noctuidae > Tiliacea > Tiliacea aurago. Next base: position 26,055,493 of record OX402585.1, read on the forward strand.
TTAACTTAAATTCATGTTGGAATGGTGCTTGCACGGGGGGTGTTAGTAAGGGGGGGGGGGTTAAATTTCTGTTATTTTTTGCCTAAGGCGCACCGTTTTAGAGATATATGAATTTTATATTCAAATATCAAATTCAAATATCTATGATCATTATTGCAAGTACTAAAGAGTTCATTTTAGGTTGGCTACTTTACGTTTATCCCTGCAATTCGGGGAATAGCCAAATCTGCCATCTGTAGTACTGTCCTGTCAAACAAATCGTATATTGGGAAGCATACTTTGGCATTTTCATACAAAGAGATATCTGTTGTATGCGATACCCCCTTCCATTCCATTCCATTCCATAGTGTGGGCCGGTATGATTCATAGATTATTGGGACGTTAAAACCATCAATAGATATATTTTTATATCTCCAGTAGGCCGAAACTGGTGATATATAGGTTATTGGGTTCGGCCGTAAGCCTACAACGTTGAGAACGTTGTAGGTTTAACAGACTGTAGATTTCATTCACAAAATATATATAAAAAAAAAACAAATTATTAATACTTTTACATAATTAATAATACAAGTAAAAACCTTGTTAAAATCAACATTGTAGGTATATAAAAATCCCGGTTCAAAACTATAAATACAAACTCTTTCTTCGTGGCCTCACTAATAAAAGGGCTTGGGAGTCTCCATCAAACGGTAGGCGAGCCCCTGAGAAATCAGCGGAGTCCATATGTGCCGCTGTTAATTAGGTTGGCTACGTAAATATTGCTTATATCGCCGCGAATAATTAAAATATTGGGGAAAAACGTCTTGCTGGCTTCTTCGTGTTTTGATTTCGATGAAATCGTGGTTTGATTAGACCAACTCTTGATTAGTTTGATTAGATCAACTCTCCAAAGATAATCAAAATATATTAAAACTCTAGTTAATATGGCACGTCTAATTCTAATATGATTTGTAGTTTTTATTTTGGTTAACTAATCTCAACGAATAATTTGACATTTAAGTACTGGTGGACTACGGAGGTTTGATCAGGCTTTTTAGGGTTCCGTACCCTAAGGGTGAAACGGGAACCCTATTACTAAGGCTCCGCCGTCTGTCTGTCCGTCTGTCACCAGGCTGTATCTCATGAACCGTGATAGTTAGACAGTTGAAATTTTCACAGATGATGTATTTCTGTTGCCGCTATAACAACAAATACTAAAAAACAGAATAAAATAAATATTTAAGGGGGCTCCCATACAACAAACGTGATTTTTTTGCTCGTTTTTGCAACAGGTAGACGCTTGAAATATTCACAGAATATTTAGTTATCTATTCACTTTAAAAATAAATAATGAAATTAAAATAAAAAAAAATATTGAAGGGGGGCTCCCATACAACAAATTTTTTGTCAGAGTTTTTTTGCCATTTATATAGATAATGGTACGGAACCCTTCGTGCGTGAGTCCGACTCGCACTTGGCCGGTTTTTGATCTGTTCCCTCGCCAAGATATTCCGTCGGCAACGAAAATGCAACCAGTGTGTTATATTTTGCAACGGGCAACATAAAAACTCCATGAAACGCTAACTGGCGATTTAGTACTTACAGAAAAACCTACCGAGAATCGTATTCGAAACTTGAAATCTTTAAAAAAGGAACGTTCTATCAAAGCTAGAAACGGTTAGCAATAAAGGCGCGCTCTGATTGGTCGGCGAGGTGGTAGACGGAGGGTGCATTTGCACAAAGGTACAGAAATATGTGACCGGTACTAAACATTAACGATTATAGTCGCCAAGTCACGTCTAATTGCGAAAGAGGGTAGGATTATGCAGGAGTGTACAAAAACTAGTTTTGATTTTAAACTGGGACAGTAAAAAATGAAATTTCTTATAGAAAGTATTGCTATGTGTTTTAAGCCTCTGCACTTTGAAATAATTCCAAAATCTTCATGATGATCATTCTTTAATGAAATTACCTTGGATATTTTAATGAAAACTGTTTATCACACTAGTGAAAGACGTGGAAAATTCAACATACATTACTAAACCAAAGCTAACACGGGTTGGTTGAGTAAAACACATACCCCCCTATTACAAAACAAGGTTTATCTTCAGAACCAGGTTTAAAACATGTAGCCATTATTGAATTTCGAACTTTATTCCGACTATGGTTAAGTTTCACAAAACTGACAACTTAGTACCGAACTAAGTTTTCAGTTTTGTATAAAGAACGGTAATTCAATCACTGTTACGTTCTTATTACAAAAACTGGCTGCATGGCTAAAGCCATGTCAAAATGTAAATCTTGTTTTGTAATAAGGCGGACAATATCCACCCAAAAACTATATCATTTTCGCATCTCTTTCATATAAAACTGCACACTCTAACATAACACCATCCATGCTAATTGTAAGCGCGCGTTATCGCGAGACAAACGTGCTGGCTCCGCAACGCATAATCGTTACCACTTTTTCGTTTCGGGAAATTAGCGTCTTTTTGCATTGTCTCGTCCCCGATAGTGACTGTTGTGTATCGCCATTGGCATAGCATTGTTCTTTGTTCCTTTTACTATTGCCGTACGTAATTGGGACTGAGTATAATTGACTTGGCTTTTTGTGATGGTGTGTTTTTGAAGAGGATGCTGTTATGGTAGTGATTTAAAGAATGCATTCACTAACACCTGGGTGTCTACTCCGAAGATAAATCCTAAGTATCGGCCGAATGTTCGGCCATTTCCTGACTACGGCTGACTATGGCCGAGTACGCCGAAAAAGAAACCGGTCAAGAGCGAGTCGGACTCGCGCACCGAGGGTTCCGTACGTAAATATGATGTTGATGATATCTGAAAAACTGTGCTATTTAGAGACATAGTTTTATTTTTCCTGTAATCTTTACATAAACTTCTATCACATAGAATAATTTCAGATTTTTATCTATGTAAACTTTGGAGATAAAGGGGGGGGGGGAATAGTATTTTTTTATATTTTGCATCAAAAGTCGGAAACAATGTTGCTTAAAAAACAAAATAAAAAATGTTTGAGAATGTGCAAACAGCGTTCTTTTATATGGTAGCCCACATGCCCTAGTAGCCCCACTTATTTTTTTTAAGATTCAGTCCTTTTTGCAAAAAATATTTTTTTATTTTTATTTCTTTTTTGTTTGCAAAATAGTTGGGTAAACGTCAACTAAAACTATTCTAAATTTCAAGTTGATAGCATTTTTAGTTCTTGAGATATATATCCAGGTGTGACAGACAGACATACAGACTTAGTCTCACCATAAACCCTCCTTTTTATCATTTTGGTGCGGAACCCTAAAACCGGCAGTCAAAGAGATAAGTCAAAGTCAAAAATGTGACTTGAAGTCGGGTAAGGACTGAAAGTCAAAAAAGGAAACTTTGGAAGTCAAGAAACGGCCGTAAATTCAGCCGATATTTCGGATTATCGCTTCGGAGTATACCCCCTGGTTTCTGAAAGAGTTATCAAGACTGCCTCATTAGTCTAGCAGTCACAAGCGCTACTGCTGAGCAGGTCTTGGGTTCGATTCCCAGGTCGGGTAAAGGTTTTTCTATCTGGAATTTCTAAGTAGCAGCCCGCTATTACATTGGACTTAAAACATAACTGGAGAAATGTGGGTGTACTATAGGTACTGCTCTGCTTATCCTTTCGGGAATAAACTCAAACTCAAAGCATTTATTTCAAATAAACCTATTACAGACACTTTTGAATTGTCAAGGGGTCGGTCAGTCAGAGAGATGAAGCTAGTTGCCCATTCCAAAGCGTAGTAGGTTCCTATGGGCGGAAAACATTTCTCAGATATCTTTTTAAAAGAACCTATAATTTCTACCCTTACATGTACCCCAACTATATCCTAGGGTCTTTGGGTTTTGAACTCGTTGGAGGTAAGAAGAGGCCTTGACCAGCTCACGGTAGCCTGTAAGACCCTTAACGGTCGTATCGACTGCCCTGAGCTCCATGACCTTTTCTGTCGACTATTTGTGCCGACAAATACATCGGTAACCGCCAAAGTCGCCGACACAATCTGTTCGCGCTACTGCCTTGCAGAACGGGCGCCAGAGCTGAATCACCTGTGTGTCGTACTCTAAGGATGCTCAATGCCCTCCTGATGGCCAACCCTGAATGTGATGTGTTTGCAGACGAATAGAGTAAAATTAAGCGCGTATGTCTGATGTTCTGTGAGAAACAGTATGCGAGGGTGTCCACTGTTCTGATGTTAGTAAGTAGCGAATAATTGTTTATGACATAATTGTCTGCATTGTATGGTTTTGTTTTCTATGTTAATTAATGTAATTGGTATTATACCGTGTTAATTAATCATATATATATATTTTTTTTGTATTGCTTTTTTTCCCAAAAAAATATGGAGAAGAACGGGCCAGACACTCCATGGACACTCATTCAATACAGGCGTGATGATAAGTTATCAACACCATTTGCCAACCAACTGTCAATCTGTCAAGTCAAATCAATTTGACTTGTTTGGCTGTTGTTATTTCAGTGAACATTGTAGCGCGGGAGTAGTTAAAGGCTTCTACATACCGGCGCCACTTGTCGCGCGACTCGACACGGCACAAAAGCCCTGCGTGGCGCGGGACGAGCGGTGCCTTTGTGTCGCGTCGCGTCGCGCGACAAATCGCCCCGGTATGTAGAAGCCTTAACACGGGTTTACATTTTAATAGATATTTTTGGTGTTGGCTTTCAGAAAACCGGGCTTAAGTCGGAATGTGTTGTTTTGGACTAGAAACAAAAGTACACTTTTAAACATAAACAAAATAGAGGCATATACAAATTAGAGGGTTATATTCAAGATAATAATGCTTGGACAATCTCGAGTCTAGACCGATCAAACTGGTTTATATTGTAATTGTATAATTATACAGGCTGTAAGGGACAGCCCTCCGCAATTTCACAGGGTGCATTCAGCTCCTTATTTTGAATCATATTCCACTGAAAATTTTCTCAGGAAAATTGTATTTTTTTTAGCGTAATTTCAGTTACTATTCCTTTATTTCAATGTAAAATCACATTCTCTGTACGCAGTACTCCATTATTGTAAATAACACAGCTAAAATAAAAAAATCTGCAATGGATGTTGAAATTCTCTAACGAACGACACCTGAAATCAGCAAGCGGCCGTCCACCCCGCCGCGACAAATCAGGTTCATTGGATTCCCATAACGTTCCTGAAATAATTTCATGTACTTACCGGTCATCTTAGTACGATATACTGAATTCACCCCATCAGTCTGCGGAGGGCTGTCCCTTACACCCTGTATAATTATTGTACCTATAAAAAATATTTTAAAAGAGTAAAGGCTCCCACAGACTGGAGCGATATCACGGGCGCGACAGGCAGCGCGACCCTTGACACGCCCGCGATGTCACTGCAGTCTGTAGAAGCCTTAACGGTGGAGTTTCTTGCCTGTTCTTCTCCATACTACCTATTGGAAGGGACGATTAGAATTTTTCATTTTTTTTTGTACATTTTGTCAATCAAAAGTGCTTTTTATGTACTAATTTGATATAGGTAAATAATTTGACTTTCACTTTTGAACTAGAACTAAAAAGCGTAGCAATATATTATTTTTATAACCAATAGGGTTATCTTTGACTACCATCTTGGCTAAGCGCTGACGCGGACGACGATGCTGCACGCTTTTCTAGAAGAAGTTTGCCTATTCACTCAAAAATTGAAGAGTCCCAGGTTATAAGTAGCTATCAGGAAACATAGACTCCGACGAGCACTTCAACACAACGATCTCTTAGAAAAAGACAACACATCAGCAGTTCCCAAGACTAATAACTGTCGACAGCCGAATCCTCTCGCCGATCATTCTTTCAGCCCGCCATATACAGCAGGAGAGGCGATCAGTCAGTGTAATTACTGAAGTAACATATTCTTTTCGGAAAACACCGACTGCAGTTTCAGTTTCAATCCATAGTAAAAGTCAATACACAGCACTTCTCAAGTCAAATTACTATACAACAGCCGAGTTCCCTCGCCAAGCATTCTTTCACCCCGCGATTTTTCCGCAAAGAACTGACGTATACAATAGGAGAGGCGATCAGTCTGTGTAAATTTAGAAGAAGACTTTCATTTCTTGAAGTTTCCCAGGGCAAAGCTATCGCAAAACACAGACGCCAGCAAGCAGTTCCCTTTCTTAGCAGTGCACAGTGGTGCGCCTACATAATATAGGGCAACTAAAATAGCTCAATTCTTGGCAATTTTTATACGTAACATCTTGGCGTTGTCGTCAAGATGTCCTTTTTGACAATTGCACAAATAATTGCTCATATAAGCGCCATCTTAAGAAAAAGACAACACATCAGCAGTTCCTAAGTCAAATGACTATACGACAGCCGAATTCCCTAGCCAATCATTCTTTCACCCCGCTATCTTTCTGCAGAGAAATGGCGTATACTCGTACAGTAGGAGAGGCGATCAGTCTGTGTAAACGTAGAAGTAACCTTTACACTCGAGACTTGAAGACTCCCGGGTCATAGCTATCGGAAAACACAGACTACAGTAAGGAGTTCCACGCCTTAGCAGTACGTACAATGAATAAAATCGAATGGTGAACTTAAATCGGAAACAAAAGTTGCACAGTTCTTGACAATATCCAAACAATCTTGGCATTGCTGTAAATTGAAGTGTTGCCGAGAGATCACAAATTGCGAAATTAATTCCCATGTAAGAAAAAGACAACACATCAGCACTTCGCAAGTCAAATGACTATAAGACAGTCGAATTCCCTCGCCAATCATTCTTTCACCCCGCGATCTTTCCGCAGAGAAATGGGGTATATAGTAGGAGAGGCGATCAGTCTGTGTAATTAACATTCCGGCTCACCTCGACCTCGGCTTGGCGTCAAGACGCGCGAATTAAACCGATATCACTTCGCCACTTATTGACGGGGGGCTCGCGGTGGAGTACTGGAGTGAGGAGGTTATTTTATGGGCTTGGGACGTTTAAAAAAAAATCTCATTTTTTTTAAACGCTTCTCAGTAGTCGCATATGATTTGTAACATCTGACATCTCACCTTGGTAATAATCAAAATCAAATCAAATCATTTTATTTGCCATAAGTGTTGGTACATCCATCCATAACACTTCTTTTTAACAATGTGATATGCAAACATTTGAGTTTATACTTAGTCATAATTATATTTATAGTTATTATTAAAATTAAGATTCATCATCATCATCATCATATTAGCCGAAAGACGTCCACTGCTGGACATAGGCCTCCCCCAAAGGCGGGGTTTGCCATAATCGCCACGCTTGGCAGGCGGGTTGGCGATCGCAGTATGGTGTAAAATGAATAAAAAATATATATATATTATCTTCCATTGTACATAAACACTTAAGTAAACACTAAACACTATGCAGCGTAACAACTAAAATAGAGCGTGTTTTCGATGAACTCTGGCACCCAGAGTAAGATTTAACTTGTGTTTAGGATGCCAGCGTCCTCGCCTATAATTTGAACATATAACAGTAGTTGTATATTATTATTAAGAAAAACTACTTACTAGCATAGAGAACGCTGTTGCTCATTCTCTAGTAATTAGTGCCTTAGTCGCCTTTTACGACACCCACGGGAAGAAATGGGTTAGTGCTATTATTTACGTGCGGCACCACAAGGACAATTAAGATTGAGTAGCAATATTGCTATATTATTTTTTTTATATAATTTTTTTTCAATTTCTTATTAAATATGTCGCTTACTGAGTAGAAATTATATTCCCTTGACCGTACTTTAAGACACAGTCATATAAGTTGCGCCGACCCCAAATTGGGATAAGGGCAGGAGATTGGTGATGATACTTTAAGACACAAATAAGCAACTGAGCAGCGACAGAAATTACCTCCTATACTTACAATCTATACAGGGTCATTTTTAAAACGTCAATAACCTCTTAAGGGGTCATGGTACTCATCATTACGAACAACTTTTACTATGGGACCAAATCTGAAATCGCGAAAAAAAAATCAGCTGTTCCCTACATTTTAACGAATTATTCGAACATAAATGTAGGGAACAGCTGGTTTCTTTTTCGCGATTTCAGGTTTGGCCCCATAGTAAAAGTTGTTCATAATGATAAGTACAATGACCCCTTAAGAGGTTATTGACGTTTTAAAAATTAACCTCTATAGTATTTATTCCATGAGTGCACTAATTCCATGCTAATATAAAGTACTTAGGTACTAATTACATGCTATTAAAAAGTACTTACTTATTCCATGGTCAAGCTGTCACTTCCTGTTATACACTTCCGTTCCTTTTCACGAAATCACTCTCACAGAACGCAAGAAGAAATATGTTACACATTAAAAATTGGATTTTCGTTCGTGCTTTGGTTATCCGTTATTGAGAAAGAAAGGATCTCATCATTTAAAAAGGAATTAGTAGTAAGTTATTTTCGTGGCAGCATGAATTATTTCTGTTTTTGTTGTGTGCTGCACCAAACAATATTTGGTTTTACTTACGACAATTTAACATCTAGCATAGCAAATAGAGGGCCGATAGCGTACAAGTGCCATTTAAATGTCTATATGAAAGGTCAGAGAGAACTGCGACAAATAATAATAATAATAATACCATTTAAACCGTTTAACCATTTTTTTTTTCTTTTTTTTTTTTAATAATGCGCCTCGTGGCCAAAAATCATGAGCGCCTAACAATATTCCCTGGAAGAGCACAGCAAACCATGATATCACAAAAGAAAAAATAGAGAAGTAAGTCCATAGCACTTCGCATCATATTATTTATGTTACTTACTCGTATTTCCCGTTTTTACGTAAGTAAACTTTAAAAAGCTTTTTTAATAAAATTTTCTCATCTGCTCCACAACTGCACTCCGAGGCTATGCTTGGCGCGTTCGCGAGACGAGCGTTCGACAGGCTCCGTTACCGAATCGACACAGGCATCCTACACATTACACTGTATACGGCTGAAGGCTGCGAGCGTTTTGAAATTAAAAGAAATATTTATTTTATTTTATTTAAGTTGAGAAAATACTACCTACATAACTAAATAGGCTGAGAAATGGCGGAAAACATAATATTATCGGTATTTTTATTTTAAATTCAGATTTTTTTAAATTGTTGTCTAGCCACCTAGACAACAATTTAAAAAAAATCTAAATTTATTACCTAAAACCAGATCACTTCTCTAAGACAATATTTTCACTGCACTATACATACACAAGTGAAATTAAGGACACATTTTTTACAAAATCCCAAACCCCAAAACCCAAATCCCACCCTTCCCCCTTCACCCTTCACCCTTTCCTGTTCCCAAATATTATTTTAACACCATGCAATTCTATTGTATATGTACACATGTTTTTACAATAAATAAATATAAATTATCTTATCATAACTTAAAAAAAACACCCTTGTTATTCAAAAGTGTGAATTTATTGAGTAAAATTTTATGATTTCTTCACCACTTATTGGTAACCAAGTAATTAATATTCTTCTTTCTCTAATATTTTTATGTCTACGAACGACACATTACTAACACTTTTTCTAAACGTTTTTATCAAATATCGCACCCTTTCTCTGTGAACAGCCTATAACCCTGTCTATATTAATGTGGCCAATTTGTAGGAGGGCGCGATCACCTCATTTGTCGGGAGCGGCGGGCTACGCAAAACAAGTAGCTTCACTGTGTTGCCAGATCTAAGACGATCGCGTCCCAAGGAAACTTGTAATTTTGTTTGTGGAAAATTCTTAAAATCATTTTCATTAATTCTTTCATAATGCTTCTTTCTTGTGGAAGAATTTATTTGGAATGTGTTACTACCACACGTGTTTTGCCTCAGAACAATATTGCTGTGAACCTGTGGTCAGAGTATGATTTTATTTTATTTTATTTATTTGGGACAATAAACAGTTATACATTATAGCATTTACAAAAAGTCGTTTTATTACAGTCGAATAAACGTATAACCTACACTATTGTCCACGAAGTGATATCGGTGTATGAAAACGAACGCATGTTTAAAACCATTTTTTTTTCTTGTTACCTAATTTAGAAGAAAAACCTACGAATTGAAAGAAGCGAATGACAAGAGCATCCATCTTATAGGCGACTTGCAAGATATTGTGAAACCTTTTTTTTTAAGTCAGATTGCGACAATGCGAAAATATCAAAATCAATGAAATATATAATGATGTGTGTAATTTTATAAATATATGCAATGATTGCCCCTGCAGTGCAGTCGCCATTAGCAGACACTGAGGCGGTTTCATGTGCTATCCCATAAGTCCACTTTACACCAATTTAATTTGTCTTTCTGACTATCCATTAGACTCCAGTAGTTAGGTATAAGTATTCAAAAAATAAAATAATAATACCGTTGAAAAGTAGATACACAATCAACGACCCAAAACTAGCCAGCTACTCCAAAATAAACAAAAAACCTCTAAAACAAAGGTTTCTCCCAATGCTTACAACACAGCCTTATTTGGTACACGAATACTTGTTAATCGGTAACTAATTACTGTTTAATTAAAGAACGAAACGTTAACGCAGTCCGTTTGTAAGACTACCGTCGTTTTAACACGAGCGTACTGTGAACTTTATAGATCGGTAGATTATTAGCAAACGGAATTTTAGAATGAATATTAAGTAAGCTTTTCTTGATACTACCTAAAAACGTAATTGTTGACAACAGAAAGAAATGTGTTTTTCTTCTTGCATGCATTAAGATCTTTTGGTTCATGGGATCATTTGGTTTGAATAGGTTTTTATTTTTATTATTCTAGTAATTTTGTATACAATATTAGTTTTAGTATATGCGAAACCTGAAACACGTATCTAGTATTTTTATGCATGTAAAGAATCTATTATATGTACAAAATTTCAAAACTGTATCATGAAAAATCCCAGATATAAGGTTGTTATGTTACCGGGTTGTCCGTACAAAAACATGCTAACGGCGCCCCCGCGCCTCCAGGGTCGTCTTGCGCTCATTGATAATAATTCGGCAGTAGGTACCTAACCGTACGGCGATTGTATTGTAAGTAATTAAATGGTGATAGCATTTTCCATCACACTTAAATATTTTTGGGACAAAATATAACATGGTGTAAAAGTTATTGAAATTGATTCAGTTCCTTATTCTGAACAAACTATATTCAGAATACTATATTTTGAAAACAATAGTACTTACTCGGTGTGATTAGTTTATGTGTTATGTTTTTATGTACTTTGATTTATGTAATTGTTTTTTTAAGCCGTGTAAATTAAATAAAATAAATAATAAATAAATAATTGTTAGTAACTTTATAGGTGCAATTAGTGAAATTTAAGTGTCCGCACTAATAAACCAAAATTGTAAAACTGTGTTCTGTTCCCACAGACAAACCGTGAAAACGGTTTTGCGGGGCAAAGTCCTTATGTAAAGATTTTTTGTAAACGTTTTTAATAAATAAATAATAAAAATAATGTAGGTTTATGTGAAATACAATATTTTGATTTTAATCAAGGATAATGTTTGCCGATTGAACAACTTTGTCATAGCGTTTTATTTCCCTTGTATCTTCTTCCCATGGGGGTAGGCAGAGACTACAGAACACCACCTGCTACGATACTTAGGTACATATTAGATATTTATTATTATGTACCTATTAGGTAATATCAGACATCCAAAGATTCTTTTAACAAAGATTCTGATTTCTTAAAACATGTGTCTACAATGCAATGGTACAATATAATTAGGACAAAATTAAAAATATAAAAACTACACAATTGACATTATCAATACCAATGTAATAGTTTGCCATGTTAACTCGGGATGTTTGCCATGTTAACTCGGGATGTTTGCCATGTTAACTCGGGATACTTGACGCAACACAAACACAAAATCCAAAACACTCCTGAATTCTCAAACTTAATCAAAACAAGAGTCAACATCAGTGTTATCTAAATCTGAACAAATTTTAGCAACACAATGCGCGATCCGATAGAGATACAACTTCGTTAAAGCAACAGAACTCATTTATCCACCTCAATACAACGTGTTCCTGATAACATCTAAATAACTTCGACAATCTCATATTAAAAGGCCCAAAATGTCGATAAGTGAAGGAGGTAGAGAATTTGGAAACGGTTCGTGGTTAAGCCATGAATCTTCTTGCAAAAAAGACATTATAATTTCCAGCCAAAAACGTTCTTGACTCGAAACTACTCAGAAAAGAATGGCAAGTAAATTGTGCGTAAGAAGATAATCAAAAAATAGATCTGAAATTATATTTTATATCGTGAACAATATCATAGAAATCAACGCCCATTGCCAAATGACAAACTACCTATAGAATAGAATAGAATAGAATACTCTTTATTATGTACACCATAAAAGTTACAGATATAAATGTTTAAATTTTACATAAGGTGACACAATAGGCGGTCTTATCGCTAAAAGCGATCTTTACAGACAACCTTTGGATGGATTAAAGGGAGCAGGAGAGACAGTAGTCAGTGGTGTACCGTTAACATATACAATAAATACATACATACACAAAGCATACACATCTAATAAATATATACAATAATACACATGAAACAAGAGCAGGGAACTGTATTATATCTAATGATGATGTTTAAGGAGAGAGGAAGTATTTTTTTACCTGAATCTTAAAAGTGGACAAAGATTGAGCACGCCTTACCGACACGGGCAAGGCAATCCATAACCGCACTGCTTGAACTGTAAAAGAGTTATCATAAAAGCTAGTGGAATGCATCGGCATCTCCAGTCTCAAGTACCTATGTTAAGTATAACCAGCTATAAGTTAAATGTTACTCCTTGCTGCGCCCCACGGTCATGTAGTCCTAAGTTTAGCCTAGTCTTAGCCTGTAACTGTGTGGACATTGCGCTATAAATAAACTTACGATTAAATCAACCTATCTACTTTATCTTTCAAAAAAGTTTCCGTAACAGGTGACACGAATTCTGCCTCTTCTAGTTTTCTCAACATCTTGAAGGTCCTTATTTTAGCAGGTATCGAATAGTCCCAGTTAATCCTGTGCGATATGAGCGACCAACAAAGAGATCGCCGATATAGTCCGCGACTGACAAGAGTAGACCTGGGAATGTTTAGAGATGAACTCGACTTTACTCTGTGGAGGACGAAGCCTTGATTTAATAAAAAAGTCTTCTGTTTACAGATCTACCTACTTTTAAGAGGATTTGTTGTCAATCAGGTGCATTCTGACTGACCTGTCATATTTTGTTCCAGTTACGTGTCTTGAGTGTACGTCATTCGATGCAGTTTTTGCTATCCTGTATCTATCCTGTATCTTCAGTTCTGGTATCTTTCTTTCTTTTTTTTTAAAACGTTACCCCCACACTAGGAATTTCTCCTGTATCGTGGGTGCGCTTAAAAACATTTAAACTCACATACACAAACAGCCAGACCTACTTGTAGGTCATACAAATATTTGTTCCGTGCGGGAATCGAACCCGCGGCACGCAGTCAATCGCTTAACCACTGCGCCAACCGTGTCGCGTGCGTATCTAATTATGGCGTGACGTTCTCAGGGATTCTAGTCCCGTAAAATGATAGTTACTGACAAAATCTTACAACACCAAAATATTATTTTCAGAAGATATTTTAACCTTTTTCCAAATAATACAAATCTAACCCTGCCTTCTCTATACCAGCTCTGTCAATCGAAGATCTTTATCATTCAGAGCCGTTAGCATCGAGTTTTGGAACAAATTCCATTCGAATAGAAACTTGTCGGGACAATGAGAAACACCTTGCTAATATCCAAGAGGGGACTATCCCCCCTGTACCCCCTTGATCGAGTTCGATCGATTAACCCTTTAGTTGCTCTCGTAGGGAATTAAAAACTGTGAGTTTGTTTTGGTCTTAGAAGGAAAGGTGTCTTTGATACTGAGGTGTAGTAAATTAAATATAGTCTTTTTCTTAAGTAAAAAATTAAGTATTTTTTATGAGGCGATAAGTATTATCTTATACCTACGTCCGTCATTGTATTATTATTATTACGATATTGCGGGCTGTAATAAGAAAGTTTGATATTCAGAATAGTCGAAATGGCTCAGTTGCCAAGGAAGAGTCAAAAAAAGTTCAATAAAAAATCAAAAACGTCAAATGCGTAAAAAGTGAACATAAAAAAAGATGGAAACAAGATTTATAAAAACTATAAGTGGTTTTTGTTAAGAAGGTGCCTCGGACTGCATGAGATTGTATATACATAGTTTATATTTTTTATTATTATTATTATTTATTTATTTTATAAATTACAAGTTACAACACTCAAACAAAGCACACAATTAGACCTCTGGGGTCTGTCTTAGCATGCCATGACCTGAGATTTGATCAACGCGCTATTAACAGTTAAGTTATAATCGAGTTGATGTAATGTTCTTTCAGCTTATGCTTTATGTTTTTACTATTCATTGAGTCTCTGATTTTCTCAGGTATTTCTCAGGTATTTGGTTTAGTAAATTGGGGATTGTGAAAGAAGCGGTACGCCTGCCATAATAGTTATTTTTTGGCTTGTCGTGTATTCACGTCATATTTTACTGGAATTTGAATATCACTGTTATTGAAACGCTCTATGAGGAACATATAAATCTTGTTTCCATCTTTTTTTAAGTTTACTTTATACGCAGTCGGGTTTCTGACTTTTTTATTTTTATTTTATGCTTTTTAGTTAGGATTGTAAGACGGTAAATTAGATTATTTACTCACTTATAATCGGATCAGGTGATAACGGCCTCTTACTCACTCCAAAAGTTCGGAATAGTTTTTTTTATCATTTCTCATTTAAATTACATTGAAACATATAACTTGCATATATCTTTGTAACCCTTCATTTTGATACCCCACTCAATAGGCATGGGAAATATTTTTCTTTTGAAAACTCGTTTTGGCGCCAAAAATCCGCCATTTTGATTTCTAATAACTTTTATAAACCCAGTGACACTCGCGCAATAAAGAATAATCTAACAACATATCATTCATCAAAATCGGATTAGTCGTTTTGTTAGAAGTTACAAGGGAACATAGGGACGGACATACATTCATACAGGTCAAACACATAACCCTCCTTTTTTGCCTTCGCCGCAGTCGGGTAAAAACGGATGAATCGTTGGATATTTAGATCTGAAGCTGTTTGTGAATGTATGATTAATACATTATCGGAGTTGTAACCTACTGAAATAAGCTGCGTTGTTACATAAAAATAACTGACTACATATTTTTAGTGAAATGTAAAAATAGTATGATGTGGAAAACATAATTCCGGACTTTCTCTCCGTTTACCAGGACCAGGAACTTATTTACTTTCAGTTTTCAAACACCGATAACATTAACTTGTAACATTACACACATAGGCCATCCCAATCCGCTTACAATGACATCCCAACACCAGTGTCACTGCGGAACTCGGTCTGCTAGTCAAACATGAAACAATGCAGCCGTTTGCGTAGGAGCACAACTTTATACGTAACACAAGAGTTATAGTTCAACTTGTAGCCTTCATATTGTTTACCTTGTCGTGCGAACGTTTACCAATGCTAAGTGATTAAGAATACTCGTTGAGGATAGGAGTGCGGTGGAGTCGCTGTTGTTTCTCTTGTACTATTGAGTAAGAAGTCAGGTGCAGTATTGGGCAAGAAGTCAAGGAAATATTGGGATTGATATTATCTGATATTTTGCTACTGACTTGGAAGCATGTGCTGTAACTCAATAGCTCATACTGTGGCGATACGAATAGTCACTCAGAATGGTCTCAGAACAAATTTTCGTAAAGCTGATTGGTAGTTGAGGATTTAAAACGAATGAACACATTGTTATTCTTTATGTTATAATTTAAAAAATTGTGAGCCATCGCGGGACGTCTGGCAGATGTGAAACATCGAAATCAAACAAACAAACATCGAACAAAAGGTCAGGGTCACGTAGCGAGGAGACCGCGCCCGCGGAGTGAGCGGTGATTCGCCATGCGGCATACGTCACCTCGCCAGCAATCGGTTTTACGTGCGTTTATATAGATGTTTCACATATGAAAACACATTACCTCCCGTACATACCATACACAATGGTATTTAAAACTGATTAACATTCAATTTCTTTAAATCGACGATTTATTTAGTTTAAATGCGAAAAAACTCGATAAGAACTTAAGGTTTCTTCACGGTTAAATTAACACACGGAAATGTCGATTTATTCCAGAAATCCCCACCTACAAATCCCCACTGGTGGGGATTGTTACTTTTTTTTCCAAAAATCCCCACTGGTTAAATAAACTTAGCCTAGTGGGGATTTTTGGAAAAATGAGTAACTATCCCCACCAGGTGTTGTTGTATGTAAATAATTAAAACAAAAAATGCGTTAATCAATACCTACGATAAGTAACTAATTATGTCAATATTATAATAACCAACTTCCATTATAAATTGTTTGCATTGAAACGAAACTCAATTGACTAGATTCAAACAAAAAATATTTAAACATTATAGGATCACGTAAATCGTGGTTGAGAATTTATCTCATTCTTTCCAAAAAAAATGGCACTGTAATGCTGCCACGCATTAACTCTAGTTGAGCATCTAAGATGAACTGATCTTTTTCTTTGCTTCTTTGTGATCGCGGGTTCCGACGGTGACTTTCGTTAGCACTTCTTTCATAAAACAAAGCGTCTTCATGCAAAAAATGTAGGAGTTTCAGTAAACTGCTACCGAGATTACCATGTACTGTATAAAGTTGATAAAATGGATTTGAATGTCGATTTTAATTCAATTCCTTTTGAACGTCCTATTTCCAAAAAAAACGTTTATCGTTTTCATGCGACTACGAGCGTTTTTGGTAGCTAATAATAATATGCGAGTTTTATAATCATTAAAATCTGCTATGAGCAATGATTTAAATTTTAGAGGAACTGTAACTTCTGCGAGGTTCCTGACTTCAATTTTTTTTAACTGGTGCCGTTTTATTTCGGTGGATAAACAAAAAAAGAGGAAATTGTGACTCACTCAACTGAAAACCTGAATCATTGTACGATGCTGCTGCCGAATTACATGCTGTCGAATTGAAGGCTGGTTCTATGTTGCCAGCCAAAGCCCAGACAATCAAAACAGTGACAGTTTTCGCCAGTATATGTTATATGTTAAGCCAATGGATAAAAGAAGATTTCATAAAAGTATTATGTGTTTACGGAGAGAGGCACAGAACGACAAACATTTTGGAAGGGTGGCATAATAAACGTAATGCAGCTATATCGAAAAAAAGACCAAGTTTACTGAAACTCCTACATTTTTTGCATGAAGACGCTTTGTTTTATGAAAGAAGTGCTAACGAAAGTCACCGTCGAAAACCGCGATCACAAAGAAGCAAAGAAAAAGACCAGTTCATCTTAGATGCTCAACTAGAGTTAATGCGTGGCAGCATTACAGTGCCATTTTTTTTAGAAAGAATGAGATAAATTCTCAACCACGATTTACGTGATCCTATAATGTTTAAATAATTTTTGTTTGAATCTAGTCAATTGAGTTTCGTTTCAATGCAAACAATTTATAATGGAAGTTGGTTATTATAATATTGACATAATTAGTTACTTATCGTAGGTATTGATTAACGCATTATTTGTTTTAATTATTTAGAAACAACAACACCTGGTGGGGATAGTTACTTATTTTTCCAGAAATCCCCACTAGGCTGAGTTTATTTAACCAGTGGGGATTTTTGGAAAAAAAAGTAACAATCCCCACCAGTGGGGATTTGTGGGTGGGGATTTTTGGAATAAACCGAAATGTCATTGGAGACAGTAAAAATAGTGTGTAAAAATGCGCCTGTAAATAACCCTTCCAAGATCACAAACTAGCCTAGATGACACCTTCGTTTCAACAGCGACTCCACCCCACCCCCTATCCCCACTTACACCGAACTACACAAGATACAGTTCTCTACTCAAATTCCAAGTGTTCTCTAACTTAAACTGAAATAACTTATGAGAATCGGCCGATCGCCTTTGTCGTAAGCTAGAAGGCAATTATCATTAATTATTATTAAATGTGACATTTTAGTGATAAACGGTGGGCCGATAACTTGGGCAAATAACTCAAGTTAGGGTGGATGGGTCGAAAGTACCCGCGGTGTTCACTGTTTGATTTGCTATTAGATTTTGAGGGTTGAGTTTCGTTTGTTTGATTTCTAGTGGTGAGGTAATGATTTTTGGTGTTTATATAGGTACCTAGGTTATTTAAATATTCGATTCTTCTTCTCCTCTGCAAAGATGAGGATGACTATGTAGTACTTATACTTGAAAAAATAAAAAAATAAAGAGTTGTGATGCGGTATTGATTATAAGTACTAAATAGTTTTGATCTTAAGTGTGATGCCCTGGATACAATCCTTGTAATTTTTAACTGTTGATGTCGAAAAAGGCGTAAATTTGGCTGTTTTTAGGGTTCAGTACCCTAAAAAAACCCTACGCCAAATGGAACTCTATTACCAAGCCTCCGCTGTCAGTCCGTCCGTTCGTCTGTCTGTCTGTCAGCGGGCTGTATCTCATGAACCGTAATGGGTAGACAGTTGAAATTTTTACAGATTGTGTGTTTTTATTACCGCTATAACAACAAGTAATCTAAATTTAATAAAGTTAATAATTAAAGAGAACGCAGAAAAAAACAGCTGAAAAATTTTTGTTTCAGCGTTTTTGCTCGATCTTAATACGCTACGGAACCCATCGTGTGTGATTCCGACACGCACTTGGCCGGTTTTTTATGTTAAGAACTATCAGCTCATAGGGTTCTCCTGACTGTTAATTAACATCATACTGCGATGACTAATCTAGATGGACATCGTCATAATGGTCATATTTATTTTTGGGCTGATTCAGGATCCTAGGACCCTTTAGTTTTATTACAAAATTCTTACCAAAACAATAACACAGTGACGGTATGGCTCTCCATATCCATCCAAGATGGCACATTGGTAAAGTATAGCCACTTAACTCCGTCAAATAAATTTATTTTCTCATAAATTTCTCTTTTATTAATCTTATCCGTGCTGTGCGCACATTTGTTATTTTTATTGTTACTTCATACGTTATGTTATACTGCGATAGTTTTCCTAATATCCTGTATGGCCGGATAGTACTCGTACCTACTGGTATATATATGGTCACTCAAATATTGTAATCAAGATCTAAATAAGACGAACTTAATTTATTAGGTACTGGTGCCTGCTATTGTTTATTTGGTACTGGTGCCTGCTATTGTTTATTTGGTACTGGTGCCTGCTATTGTTTACACGGGTACATATTTTTTATACAAAAAGTTCCACAGCTTACTCTCTGCCAAATATCAAAATTATAATATACTAGCTGACCCGTGCCCACTCCGTTGGGCGGTAAACATTTTCACTCTATGACACTCACAAATAACGTGGCTTTCTATGGGTAAAAGAATACCTACCCTACCTGCCTAACCTACCTACCTACCCTACCTACCTACCCTACCTACCCTACCTACCTACCTACCCTACCTACCTACTTACCTACCCTACCTACCTACCCTACTTACCTACCCTACCTACCTATCCTACCTACCTACCCTATCTACCTACCCTACCTACCTACCCTACCTACCTACCCTACCTACATACCCTACCTACCTACCCTACCTACCTACCCTACCTACCTACTATCTCTCAAGTTGGATCGAACTGCACATGGTGTGCGAATTTTATTATAATCGGTTAAGTGGTTTAGGAGTCCATTGAGGACAAACATTGTGACACGAGATTTATATATATTAAGATAAGATAGCTTGTCAGTCATTCCAAATGTGTCAAACAGAGAAACTTACCGTTTTTTTTAATAATAATTACCCTGCAGTTGTGTAAAGTCATCTCCTTTTAGAAATCACCAAATATTTGAAACTGACTGACTTAACTGAAAAAAAAACCGTTCAGGAGGGAGTCGGACTCGCGCACCGAGGGTTCCGTACGTATATATGATGTTGATGATTTCTGAAAAACTGTGCTATTTAGAGACATCGTTTTATTTTTCCTGTAATCTTTACATAAACTTCTATCACATAGAATAATTTCAGATTTTTATCTATGCAAACTTCGGACATAAGGGGGAGGGTTGTATTTTGTTTTACATTTTTCATCAAAAGTCGGAAACTATGCAGCCTAAAAAAAAAAAATGTTTAAGAATGTGCAAACAGCGTTCTTTCATACGATACCCCACATGCCCTAGTAGCCCCGCTTTAAAAATTTAAGACCTTTCCTTTCAGTCCCTTTTGCATTTATTTTTTATTTAATTTCTTCCTTGTTTGCAAAATAGTTGGGCAAACGTCATCTAAAACTATTCTAAATTTCAAGTTGATAGCATTAGTAGTTCTTGAGATATCCAGGTGTGACAGACAGACTTAGTCTCACCATAAGGGTTCCTATGGTACGGAACCTCCTTTTTACCATTTTGGTACGGAACCCTAAAAAGGGCTTTCTTTTGGTTCCTATCGATTAAGTTTCGTGGTATGCTTTAGGTATGGTTCACCAAATATTTGCTAACCCATACGTATTAAGTATTTTCTGGTCACCGTTTAGAGCTCTGTTTTACCCCTAACGGTAAACCCCGTTCAACTATGACGCATAACCTTTACTAGAACTACGATATTCAACACTATAACCGCACAATAAATCCACGCACCTTGACTACTTATCGATCACAGCTTTACCCGGGTAATCATAATAAATAACGGCAAATACTCGGCAAATTCGTACATTAACCAGCTCGCGTCGCTTGTGCTGAGTTATAACGTCTACCCGACATTTAGGCGAACCAGCGGCATTAGCATTAATTTAAAATATTATTTATAGTTTGAAGCTTTATACTGATGGGGGATGGCCGAAGGGATGGAGGTGACAGGAGATACTTTTTTCTCAACCGGAAAAATAAAAACCTTTAAAACTGAAAAACATTCTCTACTGATTCGAAACTGCAAACATATTCGAATAAATATTTCAATGTTTAGCTTTTTAATTTTGAGCTTAATTTCTTTCGCTGCTAAGTTGCTTATTACCAAAGTGAAATGTCAGATGTTAAACATCTTAATGCGAGTACCTACTGTAAGGTCCGCTTTTTTTTTTAAATAATCTGTAAGTATAAACTACAATTAAAAATAGAACAATAAAATTAACCAGTGAGAAGGCGCGCCTCAGTTTGTTAAACGGAGAGGCTCGCGCGAGCAAATTACTCACACTACTTTAAATGCTCATATTTCTATTTTCATAGTACTTATTGGCTTATAATGGATTTATATGAATAAAACAAGATTTAATAAGTAAGAAAATAAGCATTTCAATTAAAACTATGAAACATAAATGCAATTTCTAAACCAAATAACAAATCAACTTATTGTTATTTTCTAATTTTGACAGTCTTCATATAAATCACAATAAAAAATCTTACTTAACAAAAACTTAAAAAAAAAAAACTCTTCCATGAGATCTAGACGAGTGAGCCTCACGAAACACATTGAACACACATATATATGATCTGTGCGATGCAGAGTAATTGCTGGGGTGCGTGATGAGCAAATTACAGCACAATGGTACGTGGTCTCCACAAACACTTCGCTGCGCGGTCGCGGTCGGGGAGTTGATGAACAGTAAGGAAGGTACCTAGGCGCTAGAGACGCTAGGGCGTCGTTATCATCAAAAAAAATTGCTTTAATTTTTTGTGTGAGTGAATTGCTCATAGCGCGCCTTCTCACGGGTAAAAAAAGGTGTTGCAAAAATTACCCACAACTTATTAATTTCAGTCTAGGTATCATAAGGGCAGTAAATAAAGTAAGTCAGTCATTATTGACACTTTGTCGCCATTGAACCATCATCACCAAGAGTCCTGTCTTCGAGATTACTCAGACACGAAGGTTAATTCAAAAGATTTTCACTGTTAGGAAATCCTAAGCAATTTTTGCGTTTCCAAAATACAACAAGTTTTTCCAAATCTTTCCTCCACCGTTGTGCTTACAAATCTTCGTAGCTCAACATTGGTGCTGTGTTGATGATCTCGTTAAGGGTAAGATGACACCAAATGACCGTAATTATACCGAGTTAAGGGGCAGTAATCGCGTCGGGGCCGTGTTTTTGGCGAATTCGCAGAGCGTCGTGTTTCATTGTTTATTAAAGTTTTTTATTTTTATTGTTATTGCTGCTGCTGGTGCCTTTAATTGGTATCGGTTTGATGGTGTTTGGAAAGTTTTGGATGTGGGATGAGGGGTGAATGGCAGCTGCTAACTGCGTGTTACAATTAATTAATTTAATCCGCTAATTATTAGACCAGTCAGCAGCTTACTGTCCCAGTCAGTTACCGTTTTCTTGCTGTTTTCTAAGGCTTTAGTTACTGTCACTCACGTTAAGACAAGCACAAAAACTAAAAAAAAAACAACCAACTTCCGGCAAAAACCGAAAATAAAAAACCAAAGACACCGACTTCCGAAATACAGCTTATGGAAGTCAGTTATTTTTTTTTTTGTAACATATTTTTTTAATTTTTCTTTTTTTATTTGTAGTAACTACCCAACACAAACTCGAATACCACTACCTGCTATGTAAATAAAAGTGACAGGAAGTTATTGTAATATCATCCACATAGACTTAGTAGGAAAAATACGTATTTAGTGCTGTTTGTAATTTAACTAAGTTACAATAGCCTAATGTCAACTACTCATCACCTTTTACAAATTATTGCTTTTCCCGATGCAGGGACGTTAATTGTTGAGGAGTTCTCCTGGTACTTCATCATCAGCTCCATTTCACCATATGCATTGTGACAAGCAAAAATTGATTCGCAACCATAATGGTTGCTAAGCGATTATTAAGTATTTCACGGATTGCGATTCGATTACTTATTAAAGTAATCGAATCGCAATCCGTGAAATACTTATTATTTACCAGTTCCGGTAGCCATCTGTGGTCTTCATCATCAGTTCCACTTTATAAAACGGTGCTTTCTAAGAGCAAATGCATGAGTTACTATAAAAAATACCTACGAGTACACCGCTATATGTGTACCTATAATATTTGAAAAGTTCCCTCCATTTCTCCAGGATCCCATCATCAGATCCTGATGACAATGGGACTACTTAGGAACTATAGGTATCGTTTCAAACAAAAAAATAATTTTGCAAATGGGTTCAGCCGTCTTCGAAAAATCGAGGAAAATACTTAAAAAAAAAACAGATTTGAGAACCGGTTAAAAAAAGCAAAATTCATCAGAGTGTGTAACCCGGCTCCGTGGTGGTGTACAAAAATGATCAGAAATTCTGGATGTTGTACGTTTCCTTGTGGTTGTACACTCACAACCGCGTTAAAGTTATAGGTATAAGCTGTTGGGGAAAGATTTAATTAAACAAGTAGGTACCTTCTTACACAATATATACACAATAAAAAAAAAAAAAAAATCTAATATTATAAAAATTCTATCTTAATTGTAGCTTAATTATATATTACTATTATTACCCATTTATTGCTTAATTTAAATTAATGAAACTGTTTCTGGACTGATTTGGTTTTGTAGCTATAGCTAGCTTTATAGTAATTTATTTAGCTATTTCAAAATGTTTGTTAATTTTGATAATGCTCGTCTAGTGGCAACCACTGATCTTTAAATATGTGTTACCTGCGGATAATGCAGTGGACTGCAACATTGCTACTAAAAGTATTGTTAACTTAATGTATTATTTATGTTGTAGTTGTTTATTATCCCTTAATAAATAAAATAAAATATATATTTATTGCAATATGCTTAAACCTAACACACAAATACATTGGTAGGCCTCAAACCTTCCCCAAACACTTGGGCTTCGACACCAATGCAACCAGTCTCGGATCTAGTTGCACTGGTGTCTTTCACCTTCAATGAGACTAACAAATACTCAGAGTCGCCATTTGCGAGTCCGCGAGATGAACGACTTAATAGCTTCTAGCTCAATCACGTAAGTACCGACCTATTAAGGCTGTGCTCAAAGGGAACATAAAGATTATGCAAAGCAACCCGAGACACAACAAAACTGGTTTTTATCTAGTCTATTCAATAGGCCTACCTATATATATACTCTGTGATCTGTCAGTATAAGCTAACCCTCTACTTGACAGGACTAAGACCCTTGGCATCAAACACAGCACTAAGCTGTGTTCACACGACTACACGTGGTCTACGGGTCGATGGTGACGCTATCGTTACCTGCAGCAGCTGGCTCCCCTCATCACCGAAATTCGGCTACGTAAGGCCTTCCTCAACTCGAAATTATTAGACCTCGGGACTACGCCAAGGCATCGCGTCTCAATTTCCAATTGTAACCATCAATCGGCTAGCATAAAACAGCCAGACCTGTAACAAATACTCGTGACATAAGCACATGTGAGATCCCAGGTTATCCAGCATGAACAAAGTATATGATTGTATACTCACACGATTCAGCTTCGTTTTTGGACCTATACTAAACCCGTCGGGTTATTTGGGCACAGTCTGGGCTTCCAGAACCTAGTCCCTAATCCAAAACCTTTTATTTCGTATCACGCCACATTGCGGTCTCTGCTCCTGGTCAAAATCTTCTGTAAGAGCGTCAGTCACCATAGACCAAAATCTATTTTTGTTTATTGGTCAGTATTAGGCATGGTTTTATTTAATGTATGGAAATTATGTCTGCATGTTTATTTATTTAAATTAACTACTATTTATGTATTTTAATTACTTGACATAATTTGTTTTAACGTCTTTTAAAGTTGCTTATGTAACGTTTACAGTCATGCCATGAGCCTGTCTGTCCTGACGTTAGATGTCGCTATTCAATAATTGCAACGTCACAAGTGTTAGCTGATGCGTTGCCAAAATCATGGATTAAGTTGAAATTCCTTATAGAATATAAGGAATTAATATAATTCCTTTTCAACCAGAACACAGGAATGCTGTTCTACAGAAAAATAACAAAAAAAAAAACCGCAACGGGTGGGTGCATCAGGCATATTTTGACATAAATCTGTTTAATTCAATCAATCTAAAATCCTAATACAGTGCTAACAGTCATATCAATCAAATTAAAAAGGAAAATTTTCATCATTTCCTTCTTTCCTTCGAAATGTTGACATCAATTCCTTACAGCTTAAAGAAGAACTAAACCGGTATTACTCACAAAACTTGTGTTGGTATTAATTTCCATACATAATATGTGTTTTACGCTCACTGTTGGGCTCGTGCGGGCACGGGCGCCATGTTCGAGTCCCCGACCGGACATATTTAAGCTATTTTATTTATTTTGAGATACAAAAGGCCTTATCGGCGGATATATAGCTTAACAGCGTGTTCATATTCGGGTACTTTATTATTGATAATTATTAAGTAGAAAATAATTATGGTTGATGGCAAAATTCACATTTTATAGACACGTCTTTATACGAATAGGGGTATCTATTTGCGGTAATATTTCATCTATATATTAAGTCAAATATTAAGTCGAAATTCGATTGCTAAGTAACAAACATTCAAAGATTTATTCAAAAGAATCGTTTTATTCTTGTATAATCATATCTATTTCTATCTGATTGCAGACCGTAGATAGATATATAGATCAAACATTTATTCAGTGCACACAAAAGACATAGCACAACACACAATAAAATAATAGACAACAACTTAAAAGAATTTATAAAAAAACAATAGGCAAAAAAAGAAGAATATACTTAAAGAAATAGTGACTCTATGACATACTTCAAATTAATCAATAGTATTAGGTGCGTGTGCGTATCAAGGTTGCACTGTAAACAGTGATTTTGCGCACTTTAACCGTTGGGATGATCTTAATACGTTTCATAGTTAACTATAACAAATAAATTCAATATCCTTCCTGTTTAGTTTTATTTATAAAGATTTCAACAGCGTTGTAATTTAAAAGAATCGTTTTAGGTACTCATGACAATTATTATACTTTATAAACTACATACATTAAATGACTTATGAGATTGAAAACTATTCACGTAATACAGAGAGAAATATCTAGTAACTAATATAGTAATAACTAGTAAACTAGTATCTAGTACTAATATAGTAATTTTTTTAATTAGATTGTGACCGAAATTGCTATGAATTTTTGTTCCAATTCAGTGTTTTACGACGATATAACTCAACTTAACACACGTCAAAAAAAAAGTTAAGTAAAAAAAACAAAAACCCAACTGCGTAAAAAGTGAACCTAAATAAAAAGATGGAAACAAGAATTATATAAATTAATACTAGTTATAAACAATCTCATGCAGTCGGAGGCAATAGGTCGTTATTGTCGTGTTAAGAAGATGCCTCCGACTGCATGAGATTGTTTATAAGTAGTAGGTATTAATTTATATAAATCTTGTTTCTATCTTTTTTAAGTTCACTTTTTACGCAGTCGGGGTTTTAGATTTTTTTAATTGACTTTTTTATTTTACACTTTTTAGTTATTTACTCACTTATACTCGTAATGAGGTGATACGGTCTATTACTCACTCACTCCAAAAGTTCGGGATAATTTCTCATTTAAATTACATTTAAACATATAAATATGTATATATTTTTGTAATCACCTTTTAAACCCCTGCATTTTAATACCCCACTCGATAGGCTTGGGAGATATTTAAAAAAAAACACGTTTTGGCGCCAGAAATCGGCCATTTTAATTTTTAATAATTTTACCTAATGATACTCGCGCAATAAAGACGAATCTAACGACATATCATTCATCAAAATCGGTTCAGCCGTTCAGTAGTTACGAGGGAACATAGGGACGGACATACATAGATACACACGTACAGGTCAAACACATAACCCTCCTTTTTTGGCTTCACCGCAGTCAGGTAAAAAGCACATGAATACTTAAAATATTCCCAACTACACTCAACATGAAATATAAAAAAAAACCTAGTTACATTATATTCCCAGCATCCCAATCTGAACACCAGGACCCCCGTGACATCCTCTCAATAAACAAGGCTTCTCATAGTTGCCCGCGTTATCTGACTTTGATGGGACGGTCGGCGGGTAGTTTTAAAACGTGCGCAAACACCGGTAGTTGTAAATAATTATGGGCTTTTGTAGTTTTTGCCCAACGATTATGCGTAATGACCGGGCCTGGTAACATTTTGAGATAGTTACCGGCTTTTATTTACGTTGTTGAGTTTTGTTTTGTCCTATGTATTTTGTTTTGTAAATTGTAATCGGTTTTGTATGTAATGTTTGTTTAGTTCATTTAAATAATGAAAGTGGGGTAATTGGGTTGGTTTGTTTTTGGTGTTATAGGGGTAAAATTAAATGTAAATGTATTTAGTATGGTTTATAGGTGATAAAATATGAAAAGGAAAAGATAAATGTCAAATGAAGTAAGAAGCTCCAAATAAAAAAAAAAATCAAATTACAAAACAAAAAAAAAAACAATTTCTCTGATGGTGAAATCGTTTTGCATATAAGTGAAACGAGAAGATATTTATAGCTTTGCTAGTATCATAACCTCGTATCATAACATTGAAATTAATTGCCTATAGTTTCAAATAAATACCTAATTATTTTATTATAAAAAAACTTAATTTTCTATTAAATTAGTAAATAAGATGTTCCAAAATAATATTGTGATTAATTTATGCGAGTAGTGGGTTTTGTAACGTTCGATGTTGTATCTACGCCAGTTACTACGCCGTAGCACACAGTCGTAGCCCGTAGCAGACCGGTGCTACGATCGGGAGCGCATTACTATTCCCGTTTTATTAACTAGGTAACTTTGTAAATGTTATTTCTATCAATGTTTGGCCTATATTTCCTTTTTATTTACTTATAGATTTGTGCACAAAACTAATAATTATGGCAAATAAAAAAAAAGGTATCAGAATAGGCTTATGTGTTTTTTATTGGCGTTGGAATAAAAATACTTTTCTAATCATCTCCGATATAGTTTGGTTTAGAGTTGATGACAACCAAACATTTTCATTAAAACTAAGGTTTTCATAGGATTTGTTTTCTTGCTAGCTAACACACACATGCGCATTTAGTAACATACATCAATAAAAATAATATAAAATATCGCCAAAAAAAATCAAATCAAATCCATCCAAAAACCCATACGCTGTACATCAGGCCGTCCCTAAGGACAGGTTCATACCTCCGATACCAAAGGCTATAACATAAACATGGGGTACACTATTAAAACTTGGACTCGTTTTGTAAGCCAAAATATTATACGGAGTACCTTCCTTCTATCTTGATGCGTTAGGGCTGCCAGACCATTTACATTTTTATTTCAACGTAACGGAGATACGTTTGTAAAATGTTATCTGGTTCAGAACAAGATAGTTTCTTGTCAGTTTATGGCTATTGTGCTCAGGTTTGGATTGGAAAATGGAGTACAATCGTCTGGATTGTGTTTTTGTTTTAGTTTTGAATTTAATTAGGGGTTGGTTTCGCAGTTTTTTGAACTGATCTATGTTATGACGAGGACGCTTCGGCTTGTTGTCTGATATTGGCAATACGTCGAGAGAACGTGACGGCACGGTTGGCGCAGTGGTTAAGCGATTGACTGCCGCGGGTTCTATTCCCGCACGGAACAAATATTTGTATGACCTACAAGTAGATGTTCTGGGTCTGTTTGTTTGTGTAAGTGAGTCTAAATGTTAGTAAACTCACCCACAATACAGGAGAAATTCCTAGTGTTGTTGCAACTTTTTTTTTTTAAACAAAGAAACAAAGAACCTTAAAGTGCCTTAAATATTGATGATAGCAAATTAGACGATCAGTTTTGGTTCCTTCTCTGTATGAGAAGAATTATTATAACTTTGTAGACGCTTTAAAAGCTTTGTCTGCACAGAAATAAACTTATTGACATTTTCTGTATCTCTTGCGAATGCAACTATTTTGGCCAAAGTTCATCTCTGTTTGGCCATCGGGCTGCAGTTTATGTTGCATTTGCATATCCCTCGAGGTTTTTCTCATTTTTGAAGGTCATTGCAGAACTCGTGAATATTATTGCAATCATTTTTAGAATATTATTAATAATAATATTATGTATTGACATAAAACAGATGTTTGAAACCTTCACTTTGGAGCGAGGCTGATGTTAATTAATGATGAACATAAGACTATAAGTATTTATTCATGCAACTTTTAAAATCTAATCACATTTAGTTGACAGTGTAACCTTTGTTGTCTGTCATGTCCTACTACGTTTAAAGTGTGTTTCTTTTTAGTATTCCTAATAGCCTAATTCCACGATAGTGGTAAAATCCTTTGCCTACCTCCAGCTATAGCTTCTTTCACCAAATGCCTTTCCTCGATATTCCCGGCAGCCCTACCCGACCGGCCACAGTCCGGCAGTCGGCTGTCTCATAAACATGCCCCCTGTATCAGCGCGTAATCTGCCGGATTTGTCGATCAGGCCGGCTATCCACTGGCCAGATTTGTACGGGGCTTTGCCGCCGATACGGCACATACATTTTGCTTTTCTTCTTCAGTGTTTATGTCGCTGGTCAGGTGGAAGGCTCTAGTTTGTTTACTGGGACGTCATTTGTTTTTGTTTTTATTTGAGGGTGCTGATTGAAGGGGGTTGGGTGGTTGGTAATTATGGGTGTTGGTAGAGTATTTCGTATGGTATACTATCTGTTGTTGTTCATACATTTTGTATGAGAAATGAGAATCTCGCCCTGCCCACTAGTGCTTAAGGCGACGATAACCGACTTTTAATGATTTTATACTGAAGATCACGTCTAAACGACTAATGTTAATGATTTGAAAAAAATATATGTTAAATTAGAGCACGTTCTCAATAATTTAATATGTGAATATTTTAGATTATTTTTATATTACATAGTGAAATTAATTTTTAAAGCAACATAATCTAACGCGGATAATAAACTGAGAACGGCGCAAAATCTACCAAGCGTATTTTTCTGAAACCTTCACCAATTTAAAGATAATTTAATTATTGATCTTTTAATATACGCGTTTTATTAAAATACCTTTTGTTTTGTATAAATTAATAATGTGTCAAATTCGGGGCAGCGCTCCTTGATGGGCGAGTGCTGAACGTACGACGCGTTGCTTGAGCTCAGTACAGAACACGCAAGCTAACCACTCAAGGTCACTAGCATATATCTGCGTCTTAACAGAAAGTGATCGATTTTTATTTACCTAACGTCTTACAAGCTCTGTCTTATGTTCGATCTTGAATATATTATGAGAAGCTTTCAGCTTTTGCTTGATATCACAATCATTTTCAAGTAGATAAAGTTAGATGAGATGAGTGAGAAAAATTGCTTGTAACGTTGTAACGCATGTTTTTTCTTTAGATGATAATACTAGTAATGTTGATTGTACGGTGTACTTGCATATTTATCTAAAAGTATAACCGATTACTCATAGATCTTGGCCTACAGAACTCTTACCTCTAAACCTAGGAATAGGCTTATGTATATTAGTGTCAATATCGCATTGAGTTTTCAATGATATTACCAATACTTATTTATTATGAGGATGTAGAGAAATTAATAAATAATTAGTTTCATTCTACAAAGGAACACATACATAGAATATACATTACTGTCATATACCTACTCATATACAAACACGAACACACCCACACGCACACGTACACACCTCCATACACACACAGCACGAAATGATAATTTAAAATAAACTATATTTTTGATGTTTTTTCTCATATATTTTTTTCATACTTTTCATTTCTGTTAATGTACTTATTTTATTTTATTTTTACTTCTTTTAAAATTGTTTTTTGTAGCACACATGTTTGTCGATTCCTATGTTGACATTATCATCCAAGCCAAATATTATGGGAGAGTCCGCTGACTCCTGATATACAGGTACACCTAGTTCCGGAGTCAGAGGCTTCAAACAAATTCTGTACTTACTTAACCTATTATGTCAATAAATAATAATTTATTTATTTAACTACTAGCTTATTTGCACCATTAATGGTGCAAACGAAACTAATTGGTCTCCTCTGCACCATTGATGGTGCAGGTTAATGGTGCATACGGTACAACGGGGCTTCATCTTCTGACTGAATGACTTGAATCATTGCACTTTTGAATTCAAAAGTCCTTTGACAATTCAAAAGTGCAATGATTTAATTGAAATAAAAGCTTATACTTGAAATAAATAGTTGACAGTTATTAGTCTATTTCCAATTTTAAAAAGCTTATTATTTTCCGAGTGACTAATAACTTAAAAGTCGACTAAATGTTTGCAACAAATAAAATAACTTGCCAGCGATTAAATATTTTCGCGACTATTATATTATGTAAGGTTCAAAATTAAAGGTGTTATAAAAACTAAAAACTAGCAGCTGCGTTTAGGTAGCAAATAAACTATACCAGTCAAATAAAATATTAGGCGAGGAGCTATAAATAATGACTTGGCGACTAATAATGTTAGTAGGGTGGCAAAGATAATATATTACCAGTCTAGTTAGAGTAGGTTATTATTTTTTTTTTAATGGTTAGGTTAGGTTAGGTTAAAACTGTGACTTCCTACGCACGAGCCGAGCGAGCGAAGCGAGCGGTGCCGCGGTAGCGGCCGGCGAGTGCCAGAAACGACTAGATTATATAGAAAATCTAAACCTGCCCTAATAATACAATAATAATATATTATTTATAAATGCCCATTTTCTATTTTATTTTCGCCATTAAGTTTCCGCTTAGATATTAATTCTGTTCCCAAAAGAAAAACTTGATGCTAGTTTAAATTAAAACGGAGCTTATTACTGATATATTAATATGCTACCTATTACTTATTATGATACTCCTTATTAGCTGCCAACCCATTATATATGGTACCCACTCTATTTTTTTTTAAAACCTTTATTCATTTTACTTAGTTGCCGCATTAAATACATGCCATTTTAAAATATCACGTAACACAAACTTAAAAACCTACAGAAATATTCCCATTCTATAAATAGAGGCTCGTCATAACTGGAAGCATCGTGAATATTCATGACTATTGACTCCGGTGCGATGGCGCGAAGGTAATCAGATCGACGCCGGCGCCTCAATTGTTACACTTTGATGGACTATTTCTATCTGGATCTGAAAATAACTTGGGTTTCGTGGAAGATTTTTGTTTTTGTAATTACTTAGGTTTTATTTGTGTTCCGGGTAAAAGAGTGAATCGCTTGTCTTGCTGATTACGAGTATAAGTTGGGGCTGCCCCGTTGGTCTTGCGGTTGACTGCAGAGTGTGGGGTCTTGGGTTCTATTCCCGGGTCGAGCAAAGTGTTATTGGGTTTTTCCATTAGGAATTTCTTAGTAACAGCCCGGAGTTTGGAAGTTGGCGGTGTGATACCCCCGTGCGTTGGCCCTGATGCACCCGATCTCTCTCCGGTCGGATTGCCGTCCCATCTGACTATAAGGGAAGGTGAGGGAAGAGTGAGTGCACATGTGTCTACGCCAGGGACCGTACAACCCCGGTTAAGAGTTAAGCCTTTCGAAGGGGTAACCCATTTAATGGGTTACCTTTATCAAGATGTAACCCATTGAAAGGGTTTTATACTAGAAACCCATTGAAAGGGTTACATGATAGCCCATTGAATGGGTTTTATACTTGAACCCCAGTGTAAGGGTTACATGATAACCCATTCATTAGGTTCTATACCTACTTGAAACCCCGTAACATGAAAAAATCATAATATTATGTTATTTCGATATCCGCCCAGCACGCGTAGCATGACCAATTCTATCTCAATTCTACCCAGGGACCATTTTGGTTACCATTTTAGAAAAACCCATACGGTGTGGGTAATTTTGAATGGCTTAAATTAAGCCGTTCAAAAGGGTTATCCACACCGTATGGGGTTTTATCGGAAACCCTTTCAATGGGTTACCAAAATTTAATTTAAGCCGTTCATAAGGGTTACCCATATCGTATGGGTTTTTATTTAACCGCTTAGAAAAACCCTATCAAAAACCCTTTCAATGGGTAACCAAAATGGTCCCTGGTATACGTACACACCTGTTCACTATAATGTCTCCCGTGCCGAAGGCTGGTCTCTGTTGAGATTGGTGACCATGGCCGAAATTCGGTCTGCAGGACTATTATAAGTTGGGTCTCGTGATCGGTTCTATCAAACCATTTAAGCTTCACCTATTTAATTACAAAATACAAAAAGTTTTATTGGCAAAAAAAGGAAAAGGTGACCGATTTAATTGCTTGTAATTATGTTTTATTCAACTTAACAGCCAGTTTACCACAACTTATTTGTAATAATAAAAATATATGATTCTTTCCGATTAAATACATCTTCTTAATTAAAATCTTAAATTCATTCATCCATTCATAATCATCATAATCAAAAGCTTGTGCCACATCATAAAAAAATAGATGTGGCACAAGCTTTTGATAGATTTTGGCATAAGGGTTTGATATTCAAGCTAAGACTTATGTTGCCCAATGATTTTGCCGATATCTTGCAATCATACATTACAGATAGAATGTTTCGAGTAAGACACGAGGATGCCTTTTCCGAGTTAAAAATGATTAAAGCTGGCGTACCTCAAGGAAGTGTGCTGGGTCCAGTCCTCTACCTGTTGTATACGTATGATATACCAGAGCTGGAAAATAATACTATTGCAACCTTTGCAGACGACACCGCTATTATGGCTACAGGTTCATGCCATACGGAAGCAACCAGTAAGGTACAAATTGCTGTAAATAAAATTCATGACTGGGCAGAAAAATGGAGAATCAAATTAAATGAATCGAAGTCACTTCACATTGATTTCACCAACAGGAAATGTGATTACCACCCAATCTTCATAAATGGACAACAAGTGCCATACGCAAATACAGCCAAATACCTTGGCATAACGCTTGACGCGAAACTGCGCTGGAAAGCGCACGTTAAAAAGAAAAGACAGGAACTAGACATGGGTTTTAAAAACATGTATTGGTTGATTGGACGGGATTCCTGCCTATCAATACATAACAAAATTCTATTATACAAGCATATTCTTATGCCAATATGGACATATGGCATCCAACTCTGGGGCTGTACTAAACCGACCAATATAAAAATAATACAAACATTCCAGAATAAGGTACTCAGGAGTATTGTTAATGCGCCCTGGTATATAAGAAATGACGACCTCCATCGTGAATTAAAAATGGAACCAGTCACCAAAATAATCCAAAAATTTGCTGAAGCCCATGACCACCGACTCCACCAACATGTGAACATCGAGGCAATTCAGCTGTTAGACCAAACAAATATAGTGCGAAGACTAAAACGAACAAAACCTTTTGAGTTAGTGTAGTGTAAAAAGTGTAGACATAATAGTGACAATGACACACATATAACACGTGAACAATAAATTATTAAGAACCTGGTTCTTTTTAATAAAGGATAAAAAAAAAATAAAAAAAATAATAATCATAATCATTTAATCATTCATTCATTTTTCATATCCATTCACTGACACACAACGCACAGCCTAAACGGGTGGGTTTAGAAACATTAAATTTTGAGCAAGAGTCCCTTATTTAACGGGAGTGAGCACTGAAGAATGATTTTTGAAAATTCTGCTCCTGAAGGGAAACAATGAAATAGTCCCATGAAAATATCTATAGAAGTTCGTAATTTTCGCCGATGGGAACTCATCGGGCCCTCGGCTTGTGAAATACGTAAATGAGAAGTACCTATATGAAATAAAATAAATCATGTTGAGTACTAATTGTGTAAACATGTGGTTTTATTTTTATTTATATAAATAACCCATGAAATAAGACATAGTTTAGGTAAAGCTTACCTGCGTAAGTCCTCATATTTCTACGATCAAACAATACAATTGACATCATCTAATTTCAAAATCGAAAAACAACAACAATTCCTACACCCACATTCTCACACATCTCACTGACTATTGTAAATTAATACGTCACACAGGCCAGGCCTCGTAAATCGGCCGTCTCAATTTACCGGCCTGCGTATTGGCAAGACGGAGGCCTGGCGAGGCCAGTGGAGGCCTTTATTGATAGGCCGTTGTCGCCTTGAGATATTGCACGGCAATTTGTAGACGCTTGTAGGGTACAGAATTAGCGGTAATCAATTAATTGAACGGTTTTATGGGAAAAAATTGTTGTATTTGTTTAATTGGTTTTGTAAGGTTTTTCAGCTGAAGTAGGGTTTTGAAGTGGTTTTAATCAAATTATTCTAAATCTTTTAGCATAGTTGTTAAGATAGTAAAACTGAAGACGATTCCTGCCTTTCGTTTCTGCATATTTTGATAGCTAATTTAACTAGGTCAGTATTAATAGCTATATAGTATTAATATTATAGTAAACCTAAGCCACCTGAGTTTTGGGTTAGAGGGTGACTGGTAAACAAATGGTTGCCAGTCGCCCTCTTTCACAAAACTGGGCTAGTCAAATAATTATTTAAAATAAGACAGTATCCTTGAAAATCTAGATTTTTTAGAATAGAATAGAATAGAAACTTTATTATCAGACACATAGTCCATATGTTACAAAACCTTACTATAAAAAACACAATACACATCAAATAAAATAACATGCACGTTCAATAAAATAAACACAAATATACATAAAAATATTTAAGGCATTGGAATGACGCTCTGTGAGTCGTCATCCAATGCCACATTATGGGGCTGTCCATCCTGCTGGCCACAGTAGCGAAAAGACTGTTGGGACTATCGCGCACTCGCCGCATAAGGGACGCTATAGAGCGTGGCCTATAAAGTTTAAAGTGTTGTCGAATAAAATTGAAAAAATGTGATCAAATAATAGGTAGTAAGAGGTTAAATAGGAAAATTTATGCATATTATATGAAAGTACTTTTACACATGTAAAATACTACTAAACTTAAATATTTATTCTAAACGCAAAACCTTAAATTAATTTTAGTTGAACTCGGGTGACAGTCCTACCATAATTAAATTATAAACATTTCATTATAATAGTTACGATAACAGGGTGACCATGATTTCAGCCAAAATATTATTGCATTTTTATCTTTCGTTTAATCAATTGTCAAATATACACGAATTACATGTACACCAAAATTCCCCTAAATTTTTCACAAACACCAACCAAACTGTATAATTCAAAACACAGCACCAATCATGTAATAACATTGTCAAATCCAGCCCCGGACAGGCGGCGGATTACTGCGTATTTACTGCAAATTAACCGCACAATTGATGGCCAATTGATCGTCTAATGTTCCCACATAGCCATTATATTAAATCAAACAGCTCTCGATGGTCTACCAAGTACCTGGACAAAGACCTATTGATTTAAGAGCTGTGTAGAGGCTGTTTACATAGATTGATGTCATCGTGAGATCTGTGCGTCTTAGGCCAAAGCGTCCGAATGGTCTAATCTCTCTTGGATGGTGGACCATTGACCAGTGACAATTGAGCTGGGGTCTTGAATGCTGAGAATTTGGGCAGCAAGGGACAGTGTAAGACAAGATTTAGTTTAGAGCAATAGAAACTCAAACCACACTTGACCAAGGCCGGTTAAAAATGACGTGAAGTTTTGCTGTTCCTGTACTTTACCAGTCCTGTTTTACTTTGGAATCACGAAGTTGTAATAATTGTAATGAATGCTTGATTTGAAATAAACTGAAAACTACGTCGGTCTCCTATTTCAAGACATAAACTCTAGATACACTTTAAAGCTATTCTACGAACAGATGCAATCTGAGAAGCGAAGCTCCCGAAACCAACTACAGAACAGAAACCAAAACTCATCCCTAAAAACAAAATCCCTTGGCATACAAAACGCCTAGTTGCACAAAGACAATAATTCGATAGTAAGCCCGCGCCGCGCCTCAGATCTCACCTGACTAACTGCCTCTAACCACCTCTAACCGCCGCGCGCCGGCACGGACCGGTTTAATCCGCCCGGAACCGGCGCAATCCGGTTCACAAACTTTGTTCTGTCATGCTTGCTTTGCGGTACACGCGCCGTGCCACTTGTCGTGTTGTCTGTAAACGATTTGTTAATGGATTCCGGTTATTGTGTTGCCCTTTTGTGGGTAATTGGGTGGAGTGATGAGTGTATTCGCGGTTTTGGAAATAAAAATATGTTTTCAGGATTCGTGTCATCGAATGGATTTAATTCGTCTAACGGGTCGTGTTTATGCATCAACGAAAGCGAAAAATTAGTTCTTTGATAAATACTTGTTAAAACCTCCTTCATAGATTATTGTTTTTTTTAAGTCACAATTTAACCAACAAACTGGAATCCAGCCTTCAACAAAAAAATAATAATGATAACAACAACCTTCTTCGTCTTCCTTCTCAAACCGATCAAACAAAACATCACCATAACATCCTTTTAGCTAAATGCCAGTACACACCCAATGTACCCAACGTCCCTGAATACTCCCAAATGTCAGAGAATGTCCCCAAATGTACTCGAATGTCCCGTAAAGATTGTTGCCGCGAGCTTAATGCTCCGTGCTGGCCGCGGCCCATTGCATCGCCGATATCTTTGTTGCTTTGCAAAGTTGGATGTAGCCGATGTTGGAGGAGATAGACAGACATTGGAAGGCATAAAGTAGCCTTAGGAACTGCGCAGCTGCGTGTAGAACTGGGCTCGTTGCAGTTTGTTAAAGATCCTTCGAACTGGTTATTTTTCTATGAACTGGACTAAATTGGGCTTGAGTTGACTGCATTGTCATTGTCTGTAAAATATTTCTATGAGTTTCACCAAATAACTTCTCATGTATAAGAAAAACCATTTAAATTGAAAGGTAACCTACTACTTAATGTAATTGTGTTTAATTTTAAACGTTTTTCCAGAACAATCATCAGATCAAATAACTTTGCACCAAGTTTAAATCGAGCCTAACCAGTATAAACTGGTTCAAACCGACGTAAACCAGTTTAAGGCAGTCTGAGCCAACTCACGGCGCTAAGTTTGTTTTGTCACTTGCTCCGTTTAATAGCAAGTTGGGCTCACACTCAAAGTACACAGTCTAATTGAATTGATTGTCTAGATTTGAGAGGGAATACCTGTAATATTTACGGGGAGTTCCTTCAATGTGGGAAACACTTTCAACAGTTTGGGAGGGTAAAGGGATTATTACTTTTATAATTGTGTGCAAGAATAAACGTAACATTTTGTGAATGAGTCTTTTGAAATAACAATAGATATTGAAAAAGGCGTAAGTTTATATTTGTATGCCATTTATTTGTATATTTTTTTTTGTATTAAGTAACTAGGTATAATTTTGTTATATTTTCATTGTGTTTTTTACGGATCATTTGGTCTGCAATAAAGATTTTTATTTATTTATTTAATATTAAATTATAATCCACCTGTAGGATCTTATTATTTTTTATTCTTAAGATCGCCAACGTAAACTATTTTCATTCACTTAACAGGAAAAATGTGACTTCTGTGAAAGCCACCACATACTTAGGTAGAATAAAATAGAAAGGCAAATTACGAAAAATTATTTTGTTCTACGACTATAAAGAAGTTGTTGATGGGAGTGAACACAGTACGACTTGTTAGACCATCATTAGTCCATTTCTTCTTACAAACATCTGTCTCCATCAAAAAATCCACAAGTGAACTGAATTTGAATCGAAGCGCCGTCCAATAGTGAAATACAAGAAGTGATCATTAATCACTGCATTGTTGAACTGGGGTGACAACGAGTCAGCTTGTATTGTGGATTTGTTGACAGGGATCACGTCTGGACGTCAGCGGCCGTATTCTGGCCGTTTGATATGGGTTCGTGTTTCTTTCGAATGTTGTGTGCGGTGGTGGGCTGATTTTGTGATATGCGTGGTCTAGTATTTTGTGAGAATAGTTTCTTTGTGTGAACGATACTAAACTTTTACCGAAATACCTACTGAATTCGCATTTATTTTTTAGAAGGAGATGCGTGGTTTTAAACATTGTATTTTATAGTCCTTTGTTTTTAGGCAGACTAGATTTAATTAGTTTTAAGAAATAAATTAAAATGTTATTTATTTGTCAGTTTCTGTAATAATAATTCTATCTTACAGGCTATTATGATAAGAGTTACATTAGAAAATCAATAAAAATAGGTAAACAAAATTGATTTGATAACCAGACTACCGTCTCCAGAATAAGTCTCCAAGCTCCTCACTCACAGTAGTGAACAATCGCGAATGAATGGAGTGGAGACAAAAGGCCGGCTCCTTTGTGCTAATGAAGAATGGTCACCCTTACCCCGTGTCGTGTTAGTGTGTTAGGCGTTAGATTAATATCGTGGCTAGTGCTCATTGGATGTAACAAAAATTAACGCTTAGTGATAAATCGTTGGGTAATTTTTTTGGAGATTGAGGTGGTGAATATTTTTGTGGTAGGGATTTATTATTTTATTTAATTTGCAGAATATTTATTGATCATAGTTATCATCAAATTAAATTCGTAATATTGATAAAGTAAGCTTTGTTGTGCTTTCACGTAAGTGAAAGATGCAATTACTTCTAAAATGGTCGTGTTAAGTAACAAAGCACTTCATAATATTTTAATCGAATGGTATTGCCCGGAAACCAATAGACTTTCCAAAAAAGGTATTTTGCACATTTAAAGTAAGTATATGAACTCAACAAAATTAACCTTTAAAGATTGAATTTCTAAAAAGATTTCCCAATTCTGAATGAATGAAATCCTTGAACGACGAAAAAATCTCTTGAATACCAGACGAATTATTTTAACTTACCAAAAAAACACCAACCAGTATAAGGTTACACGTTCTAAAATTACAACGAAAACAGACCAAAACATTTTCTTTGCGTGATTTCCAAAAGTCACAGGGACTTATCCCGTCAGGACATATCAGCGACGTTTTACGACGTCAAAAGTCGCGTCAGGATTACTAGTGACGTCGCGGCCGGCCCCTGTCCCGGACTGACAAGCCAGATGGACACCCTTATCTCTCACTAAAAGCGTGTCTATTTATAGTGTATGTGTCTGTAATGTGTGCGAATTTTGGTCGTGTGATCATTAATATTACGTTTTTATTGTAGAAAAATACTGTGTAGTTATTTTTAAGTCTCAATGTTGAAATAATAATAATTACTGTATTAGATAGATTGATAGATAAAACATTTATTCAGTGCACACAAAAGACATCACACAACACACAATAGCACAAAGAAATAATAGATAACAACTTAAAAGAATTAAAAAAAATAACAATAGGCAAAAAAAAAAAGAACATACTTAAAGAAATAGTGACACTATGACATTAATCAATACTATTAGGTGCGGTGTGCGTCTCAAGGTTGCACCGAATGGGAGTCCAGCTCAGCGTGTGTCAGGCAGATATACCTGACGCTGATATTCTGCTGGATCCCTGATCGGCAGTGACATACGGACGTTGAGCAGACGAGATAAAATTGGTGTTGTGACAAAGTGTTATGCGCGGAGTGAAATTAAGTAAATATACCCGCAACTTAAATTAAGTATTCTACAGTAGAGTTTTGCATTGGGAAACTTTCTTCTTTCTTTTTTTCTTTCCTTCTTTCTTATTAGTTAAGTGGCTAAGGACAATGGGTGATATTGAAGAATATATTATATACTTAAATGTTCATGAAACTTGTAACTTAAATGTTTTTAAGATCATAATACATTATACAGTATGTAAGTCCATGATTGGTTTAAGGATTATAAAATAAAACTATCTGATAACAAGTTTTAGAAAAAATATAAACAATTTATTATGAAAACCATACGATACAAGCAAACGCAGCAATTTAGACCCTTATCAAAAGAAGTGGCTCACTGTGCTCGGGAGTATTACCACAATCTCACCCACTACCTAACCTAATTGATTTCAAAGAAAACACTAAGCCACTAAACCACTTCAAAGGCTATCTAGCTAAAGAAACAAAAACCCACTCAAAGTGACAGATTGACACTAGGGTGTGTCACTTTGACTAATAGTGCCGACTGACCCACGACACTCGTAATTACAGACACATTAATACTTAGGACACTATCACTCACGCACTAGGGGTGGGTTTAAAAACATTGAAGTGGACACGGTAAGTGCTTAGGTTAAAACATGTAGGTCCACTTGAAACTATAGTTACCCTTCTTGATAGATGAAACTAACTGTACATACGTTATTGTTATAGCAAATTCGCGTCTTAAATGGCAATTGGGAAGGTTAGGATGTTATGTATGAAGTAAATGGTTCAGAACGTGCGTTGCATTTTTTACTGTTTTCAGGTCGGTTACATAAGTGACATTTTAGTATTCAAAACATCATTCTAGTACCTCAATCACCATAGGATTCGTTGGCAGATTCCACAATAAAATGAGTCAATATTACTGAGAAAATTGTTTTACTAGCAGTCATTTTAGACCGCTGAGATCCTTAACTTTCCAAACTCCCATTGCCATATAGTCTGAATCATTCATTGCCCCTGCCCTACAAGCTTAAAGTTCAGATATTCTTGCAATTATTAAATTACAAAAACATTATGAACAGTTTTTGTGCGGTGACCGCTACTGATGGAGACCAAAACATACTTAAACAAAGGCTACCCTGATGATGATCTACCCTCCCACATAATCGAACAGCCCTCATAAATCAAAGAACTCGAGCACTGCATACAGTTGAGGTATAATTACGTGGCACCATAAACATGCCACGCTAACTCTGTCCCACGTGGCTGCACGGCGATACCCGCGCGGTAATAAGCGCGATAATATGGCGGTAATATACGGGGGAGGTGCTGAAATGATACCTAGTGTAGGGGGTTATGTGGTACTTTTGAATGGTTATGAAGCTTTTGGCCGTTGAAAGGCTCAGTTGGATAAAATTAACCACCGAAGCACCCACAACTACTAGAACCAAAACCCAAAACAGTTTTTTGCAACATTGCATCGCGTTGGTATGATGCACTACTTAAATGTTCAACACTCAGTGAGCAAGTATGGTGCTCATTAATGCTCTTTCTTTCTTTATAAGTATTTGGTTTTCGTTACATTACTTACAAATGTTTAAAAGTTAAGTTTATCATTGACAGTCGTTTCACTTACTGCGGAATCGTTTTTGTCCCTTCCGTAGTGCCATGTTTCCCTATTCTACGCTAATTGCAACCTTTTCTTACGGGTAAAGAATTCAGGTTTTCCTGGATCTAAACCACCATGTTGTGTCCAAGTCTGGTCACTAAAGATTTCTGTATTATCAAATGACGTCCAAGTTGATGGTACCCCTGTCCCCTTGGCCATTACCATGCATCTACGCAGGATTGCACCCCAAAACTTCTAAACCTAACCCCATTATGCAGTAAATTCAAAACTCGTCCCAATTATCTATCGGGGGGACGTAAATCAAAGTCCGAATGCACATAATCTTATCAATTTATGGTCCCAGTGTATCGAAACTTGGCCCCTTGCATGTGCAAGCGACAAACTGCTCAAGTTTGATAATAAATTAAAACCGCCTAGATATTTAGTGTTGCGTCGGAGTTCTAGTGATGGGGGATGTGGTACGCTGCATTGTAGTCGTTATTAGAATTATGGGAAAATGTTTTTAAGTTTTGAAGAAAATCGTTAAAATAATATAGACACACTTTAAAATACTGGTAGCCCATTAACTTATACACACAGTTGTAAGCAAAATTAGTCATTAGCTTTCAGTCCAGTATAATGATTGGCTATACCTCACAATATGTAAAATCCACGAAAGGAAGTATGTTCATTTAGGTAGGTTGCTCACATGGTTTTTAGGGTTCCGTACCCAAAGGGTAAAACGGGAACCCTATTACTAAGGCTCCGCCGTCTGTCTGGCTGTCTGTCCGTCCGTCTGTCACCAGGCTGTATCTCGTGAACCGTGATAGTTAGACAGTTGAAATTTTCACATTTTCTTTTTATTTCTGTTGCCGCTATAACAACAAATACTAAAAAACAGAATAAAATAAAGATTTAAGGGGGCTTCCATACAACAAACGTGATTTTGTTTGCTCGTTTTTGCTCGATATTGATAACGGCAACAGGTAGATGCTTGAAATATGCACAGAATCTTTAGTTATATATTCACTTTAAAAATAAATAAATTAAATAAAACAAATATTTAAGGGGGGCTCCCAAGCGGGTTTTTTTATTAATTACAACTCTTAATATTAAAGAGGGTTAAAATTCCAAGCAAACGGAATAGCGGAGAACAGCTGGTAGGTAATGTAGCTAGCTCACTTTCAACAATAACCAGAATAAGCACATCACTATCTGCAATACATTCAGCTTGTATGTAAATGGATCGCAACAGTTCGACAATATCGTGTCATTAATTAATTAAATAGGTTACCTATTATAACATCTAAGGACAACACAGACTCGAAAACAGTTACCTTTCACGATTCCTGACTCCAACGATTCCCGTGCACCTTGTATCAAATCGTAGACAATTAATTAAAAGTCCGAACCCATACGTTCTTACAGATCAAGGCAGTAAGTTTCTCGTCGTCTTAATAAGCGACTGTGTTCACATGCTGCCACTGTCAGCATTTATTGATGAGATAGACTTAACGTAGAATTAACTGGAAGTGTCCTCAAATAAGATTCATTCCATTTGCTATTATTTCTGTTCTATCTGCACACTACATTGTAATTTTCTTATTTTTATTCTGAGCTTTTATGTAGGGATCAAAGCCAATGAATTAATCATACATTGTTTCCAATTATCTTTTAAGAAATTGAAAACTTTGTTATCTCAAAATGTTGTAGAAATTTCTCAAAAAAGTTTATCTGACAAATAGTGGAGTCTGGACCAACTTTAAGATCTCATCTTTTAAGATTCGGACTAATATTTTTCTTTGGTTGCTCACATGTTGCTAAGTAGTTTTTCGGCTTCATGCCAATGTCTGAGACGACTGCTGTGCCGCATGTCTAGTGGCATCATCTGAAACTTGTGATACAGTTGAGGATAAGACTAACTCACAAATGTACAATGTTGTTAAGAGGCTGGATGCGTAGTTCATACAAACGTAATACCAAAATAATTTGTAAATCAAACATATTCTTAAGGTAGTGTGTATTTGCCCCTAGTCATCGCAGGAGACGCCCCGGGCGTCGGGAGTCGCAAGCCGATTTCCGGCCACCGTAGGCGCGGGCTTGCGGACGGTGAGCGATGGGTAGCTCACCGTCCGA
This sequence comes from Tiliacea aurago, assembly GCA_948098905.1. Classification (NCBI taxonomy): domain Eukaryota; kingdom Metazoa; phylum Arthropoda; class Insecta; order Lepidoptera; family Noctuidae; genus Tiliacea; species Tiliacea aurago. Next base: position 26,099,682 of record OX402585.1, read on the forward strand.
TAAGGACCAGGCCCGGGTCGACGGCGCGTTGTATTCCACGCGCGCCTCAAACAGTTGTCAGCAGCAACTGACGGGGCCCGTTAGGGCCAATGCCTGCCAGGGTTGCGAGTTTGTCCGAAAGGGATATCGTGGCCCTGGCACACAGGCAAATGAAGGAATACGGGTGGGTTTTAGTCAGTAAAAGTCTGACACGCCCTCCCGCTCCACCCAGAGCGGGAGAAGTTATTTGATAATTTCCCACCCAAAAAAAAAAAGTTAGTGTGTATTTATGTCGATTGGATTACAGAATATCTATGTTCCCAAATATATTTTTAATTAAAAAGAACAATGATATGAAGACGAGATATGAGGAATTTAAAATTTCTATAGAAAACTTATTTTTCTCATAACTCTTGTTTAAATCAGTGTGTTTTTCTTTTAATGTCACCCTTATGGTTACGAAATAGAAGTCAAAATCGGTTAAACGGACTGTAAAAAATATTTATTTAAATGTCTAACCTTATTTCAAATGGAGTATAGGTATGACTCAAGTTGGTAACACAACGGTGAAATCTGATGATGCAGATAGGAAAGGCTAAAATATTTGGAAAAAAAATACTATTTTATAATAAGCCATGTCATATCTAGCCTATTTATATGAAGGTCATGAGAAATGTAGGGCGGACGCTCAGAGGTCCAGGTGATGCGGCCGTTAGCCAAGTGTAACAGAATTAATTTGTGGGCGGCGGGGACACGGCCGGCGCGATGACGACACGAACCGTTTGTTATTGGCAACTTTATTCATAATTGGCTGCTCGGTTCAACATCTTAGCAGAAATTGTGTTAAGTTTGATAATAAGTAATATCATTATTTTAGGACTAACATAATGTATTTACAAGGTAGATGTGAATGGAAATCCTAAGTCCTTCTAGGGCGTCCCCTACGCCCTAGCAGGACGTATAGTGAACTTATTGGTGAACATCACCAGAAATGTCAGGTGCATATTACTCGCAACCGGCGTGCGTGTATGACCAGATGTATGAATGCAAACGAAGCAAAAGGAATATGTAAGGATCATAGCAGGTGGCGTTCTGCGGTTTCTGCATACCCCCATGGGAAGAAGGCGTGAGTTTATTGTATGTGTATGTATTTTAGGGAAAACCTTGATGTGTGTGGTTGCATGTCATCTATAACTGGGTATTTACATTGATAGCAATTTATGATTATCTGCGAATGCATTGAAAAGTAAATACTTACATAAGACCGTGTTCAGATAACCCGCGCCAACCATGCACACGCCCCGCACACGCGTTGGGCCTTGCACCCGCGTTTGCTACGCGCGAAATCCGCGCACGCCACGCGCCTGCCTCGCACCCGCTTATACTACTTATTATTTAATCTAAAAACTCCCTTGATCAAAGTCAATACGGCACTACCCGAAGCACGGGCACAAGGCGTGTGCAGCGTGTGTGCGGCGTGTGTGCGGGGTAAGCGCGGGGCGGGCGCGAGTCGTGTGCCGGGCGTACGCGTAACGGGCGCGTGTTGTCTGAACGCAGCCTAACCGTTCAGGAAAGTTACTCGAACGTTATAAAGTCGAAGTAGCATGTAATAGGTACTAACATTACTATAGCCTGTTTGCCAATTAATAGTAATCCTTAATCATCCATACGTATGATAGATTGCAGTGATAGCTTAGTGGTGTGTCCGCGACTGCCAAGTCATGTCTCGAGTTCGAACCCAAGGCACGCCCCTCTCGACTTTTTGGATTCATGTGCGTATGTATAATGTATAATTATTACTTGCTTAAAAACGGTGGAGGAAAACATCATGAGGAAACCGGCATGCCTGGCTGACGGCGTGTGAAGCCAAGTTAGAATACGTCCATGGGCCCACGAACAAAAAAATAATAGATTTTCAACTAAAATTAAGGACCAAACTTATTTATTTTACTCGCGTAAACAAACAGTTACACAAATATCTTATTAAAAAGGGTAGTGAGAAACAACAAAGAGATATCGTAAGGTTATCTTAATTTCTACATAATTTTTAAGGCACTATTTGCACACGAGTGAAACTTAAAAGGTAAAATCTAATAAAAGTCTGGAGTGAAAAGAAAAGAAAACACCATTTTTTTAACATTAACAAAGCTACAAACTATTTTGGGAGGTTTTGTTCGAAAAATCCACAAACTCCAAACTTTTATTAAATAATGTCATAATTGTGTTATTTTACAATATCTCCTATCACAGCTTTATCGGTTTTTTGTGATATAAATCACATCACAACCCCTGAAAAAACCTTATTTAGTCCTTTCATTTCAATAAATCGCCCCCCAATTGCACTTTCTTTGACAATCAGAAGGATTTTGAAGGAAATTCCTAATCCATAACTTGATATATTTGAAACATTCGTCTGCTCGACAAATATCGCAATGAATGTTGTCGAATTGTCAAAATGAAACACATTTGTGTTACGCAATTATCCCGCACGTTTCAAATTTAGAACAACAAGATATAAACCATCATCCCGATCAACGAATCCGTGCCCCTATTCTCATAATCTTCGTCTAGCCCGATAGACTTATTAGCAGCGCCGCACTCGACATAAATCAGGCAGCTTGGGCCAGCGCAGGTGCTTCTAATGCGCTGGCGCACGATATATAGTCGTTTGCGTAGTAACTGACGGCGCTATTGCAGATTTTGATTTATGAATATCGTTTTTGTAATTGTATGATGATGGGATTTGTAAAATTGGGTTTTTTAATCCAAAACTTGTTATATATGCACAGAACAAGGTCTTTTTTTTTGCGAATAGTGAAAAACAGGTTTCCTGAAGTTATTGGGGAGTTATGGAACTTAGGTGTTAGACAAGAATAATAGGCAAAACGTTCTTATTATTGCCAATATATTTTTTAAGTTTAATAAAAGTTCGGAAACGGCTTTCGTTATTTATTAAAATCTTGAACTACCCTCATTTTATTGCAGTGTCAATATACTATTAAAACACGTATAAAACAGCTATTAAATATTACAAATCTTACAGCAAAAAGCCTCCATATATTTTATTTAAACTTTTCACAACTACTGCCAATATTGCAAAAATAAAATTTCGCCTCCACTTCATTGCCTGCCTACCACACGGCTTTACGCCGTGACGGCAACATTTTAGATTGAAGTGAATTGAAGTGTCAACTGTCGTGTGACAGAGTAGTGTTATTGAAAATACACTGGCCAGTCAGATGGTTGGCGACAGTGGAGAGTTATCTAGTATTAAAATAATAGACTTCACGAAAATTAAAATAATTTTTTTTGGAGTTTTTGCAGATGTTAGAATGCAATAATAATATAACTGTCGTCATATCGAGATGATGTTCCGTGTGATGCCGGACGTTAAGAATAGCACCATCCCATTTCTTCACGTGGGTGTCGTAAAAGGCGACTAAGGGACTTACTAGAGAATGGGCCTTGTTTTCGGGGGAGGCCTATGTCCAGCAGTGGACGTCATTCGGCTAAATGATAATACCGAGATGAGACAGTAAGGTAGGTAATTGAAGACGCCAGCCGGTTAATCAGGCTGCCGAAGCGAAGCCAGCTAAGTTATTAAATCCAAAGGCTACATTAAGCGGCTTAAGCAATCTGAGGAACATTAAATACGTCGGGTATCCCAGCACGTCAAGGTACCCGAAACTGTCAAATTTTCCCAATCAACTTTGAATCTTATGCTTTAACGATAATGTAGAATATCTTTTAAAGAAATTTGACAAATCAAGCTATGATTATATGTGAAGACGATGCATCTAGAAGAAAATTACTATACCACAAATAGGTAAAATAATTAGATAGATACACGGTGTTCACATATTTACAAACATCCTAAAAATACACGTAAAAAAAAAAAAAGTCATTGTGTGAGTTTAGGTCATCCAATCGCTACAATAATACTGCAGTCGTCGATACTTGTCGGCGACTGCCGTTGACGCCTCTACGTCTGCTGCCGACGACTGTCAACGGTTGCCGCTGTCTCTGCTGTTGGAATCGTGCCGCTCGTGTTTACGAGCACTTACTAAACAGCCCATACAAAATAATCCCCCAAAATAAAGCCACCTCCACACCACACCGCCGGTCAGCATGGCTATCAAAAAATCGTAATTGATTTTTTCACGGGCGATGCGTCAAGCGCGAACACAAATGGCTTACGTCGGCCGTATTGAATTAGTGCGTCGACGACGACAATGTCGCGCGGACAGTGACTGAATGGAGCTGACGACGTGTTATTTTTTTTTGGGTGGAAGTTTTGTTTGTAGGTTGTGAAGGAGCAGGGTTTCTATTTAATATGTAGGAAAACACCTTTTGGAAAATAATGTGTTTTAATGAGGTATGGACATCGATGCAAAATATCGACAGATGAATTAACTAAACTATAGGCACTAAAAATGTGTAAAGAATTTTAGAGCGATTTATGGTAGCAGAGTTTTATAAGAATGTTCTGGATGGATGAAGGAAAGTAGGGGTTTCCTTTTAGATCTAGTCGCAAGTTTAATTGTTTATTTATTCAAAACTTAATGGCATCGAAACTTAGATTGAAGTCATGTAGGTAAAAGCTTTGAGTATTTTTTATGCAATTAAACGCTAAACGGTAATAAGTATAATTGCCGTTTAAGGTTAAAAAAAACTGTACTAGCCACTCCACACATCCGTGTTCCGCAACAAAATTCACTCATAAAATTAATTAAAAAACACTTCACGCCGGCGATTTCGCACAAATTGATCGAGAGCGGCCGAACCCGTGACGTCACTAATGGAGCACTGTTGCCGTTTTTATAACCGCGTTAGTGGACACCCATCTTTACATCATCAAAGACATTAAACTCTTAGTGCGTAAAGAGGTGACAACAGAAATTAGGGGGCGTCTTTCTTAATTTATGTATTAAAAAAAAAAAAACAAAAAAGGTTGTAGATATAAATTTTTATCAATTTCTAATGCAACATGATGCTACAAGCAATATGCCTCAAATTAGACAATACACGGGTGTATTGTCTAATTTGAGGCATATTCAAGAACGATACTATGAGGCCTCACAGTGCACACCAACGCATATAGGGCCGGTAAATCCGATTCATAAACGAATAAATAAATAAATAATAAACAATACTTGAGTGATGTGCAACGCTTTGCGATCACTTTACCCTTACGTAAAGTAGCTAAGCAGCTATTTTAACCAACGCATAGTGTAGCTAAATGGAAAAAAAAAAAAATCTGTGTCAAATGTTAATGTGGTTTGTTTCTGTATGTTTTGTATCCATTTTTGATATTTTATTTTATTATTAATTTTAACTTTTTTTTTTAGCGTGTGTCCGTTTGTTTTCTATGATAGGATAGGCCGCTCCCGCACTAATGCTACAATGAGCTCTAGTTACGGAGCAGAAAACGGTAGCTTCTTGAAACTGAAGAAATATACATTTATAATATTGAATTGTTATTGAGTATATAGGTAGGGTCTTGATAGACTGACAGACTTACAGACAGACAGACGGACAAACAGACGGACAGACAGATAGACGGACAATGAAGTGTTCCCATAAGGGTTCTGTTTTTTCCTTTTGAGGTACGGTACGGAAACCTAATGAAAACGAAAAAAATAATAATTGAAAAATAATACGTATGCCAGTTGATTCTTTGTCATAGTCTCATTAATACCTACCCTAGAGATATGGGGGTACTCCCTTTCTTCTCCTAAAATTGTTTGTCCGAAAATCATTATCCATAGCACGTTTACTATAAATTTCAGTAACCATATGGTTACTGAAATTTAATTAAGTTTAATTGCGTTTAATTTCAAAAAATCGAAATTTTCGTTTTACATATTGTATTGTATATTATTGGTTGTAATATTTATGACAAACAAATTTAGGGCATATTGTATTTAGGGATTATAATTTTATGGCATGTGATATTCAATCAACCAGCCAACTCAGCCTATAGCAGTCCACTGCTGGACATAGGCCTCTCCCAGGCTGCGCCACAACACCCTGTCCTCCGCCTTCCGCATCCAGTCTGTCCCAGCCACCTTTTTAAGGTCGTCGGTCCATCTAGCTGGGGAGCGTCCCACACTACGCTTGCCGATACGTGGTCTCCACTCCAGGACTTGTCTGATCCACCGGCCATCGGTCCTTCGACAAACATGGCCAGCCCACTGCCACTTCAGCTTGCTTACTCTGCAGGCTATGTCGGTAACTCCGGTTATCTTCCGGATAACTTCATTTCTGATCTTATCCTTCAGAGAAACTCCGAGCATAGCCCGCTCCATAGCACGCTGAGTGACCTTGAATTTGTGAACCAGCCCGACTGTCAGTGTCCACGTTTCGGCACCGTATGTCATAACGGGCAGGACGCACTGGTTGAAGACCTTAGTCTTCAAACACTGCGGGATTGGCGACGAGAAGACTTGACGAAGTTTTCCAAACGCTGCCCAACCCAATCGGATCCTTCTGTCGGCTTCTTTCTCAAAGTTGTGCCTACCAAGCTGGAAAACTTGCCCTAAAATGATATATATATCTCCTTATCCCTTAACGTACTCCTTCACAACTTCGAGAAGCGACCCTTCGATGTGGATTGGACTCGGCAAGACGTGCGAATTGTACATGACTTTCGTCTTGTCCAAATTCATGCCGAGGCCAACCCGCCGAGAGGCTCTATTTAGGCTGTGCAGCATCTGGTCTAACTGTTCCAGCGTCTCTGCCATTATGACAATGTCATCGGCAAAACGAAGGTGTGGTATTATGTGATATTATGTGACATTAAATTCGGGAAAATTATCGTTCGGACAAATGATGATTAGCAGAAAAAAAAATATGGCACTTTAGATTATGGATAAAAAAGTTAGGGAACACAATAGAGAACCAGATATGGGATATCAAAAGGAACACGTTGTATAATACTCCATGCTCACTTATTACTGTGGCGGACTTAATGCTATACAGTATACAGTATGTAACAAAAAACCTGTCGTTCCTTTTACGGACGTATACATTTACCTATAAGCACAACATCGGTGGAATTATAATTAAAAAAAATTAAGTATTGGCTAGCCGAGAAGTCGAAATCAAAGAATGAAAGAGGTTAGAAATCAGTTAACAATTACAAATATTAATAATTAAAAAAATATTTTAATTATTTTTGTTGAACAGTTTTTATAAATGACTTGCTTTATTACGTATGTATACCGATTCTTAAAACGTAGGTAGAAGGAACAACAGGGTTTTTGTTACATATTGTATATATTATGTACCTTCAACCTACATTATCCAGGTTCTAGTTTGATTTTATCTTAACATTGAACTAAAATTATTTCAAAATCTCCTCGAACCAATAGCTTTTCAGTCCACTCTGCAACAAACAAGCGCCATTCTTGTCGTATAACATGGCGGGTTTAGGAGTTCGGCGCAGCCGCAACATTGTGTAATACCTAATTAAAGTGCAGCAAGTTGTTGATAGCCGCAGTGTATGAAGGTGGACTGTTAATTAATACATTTTGAACGTGGATTAACACAATTTGCAGCGTGTGGACGTGGTTTATGTAACTTAAAGGTAACAAATGTCGAAGTCTTCAGATTAAACGGCTATAACTATTTAAGTAAGTAAAATTTTATTTGTTTAAACATGGTGTACATGATATATACATTGCATGCAAGATAATAAGAGATACAGATAAGTTCTAACATGTTCAGCCGCATATCGTGGCGTACAAATTGGTAGGAAGAGATGGTGCACAAACCGTGATAATATTCATCAAAATTAAATTATAGAAGTTATGTAGGTACTTATTAAATCATCATTATTAATTAAAGATTAGGTATCATTACAATTCAGCAAGCATATTTTTTAGATAAAATTAAATAACTAACCTAGTATTTTTTTGCCTACAACCAGTTAGTAGCTAGCTATGAGGTTGTTCTTTTAATGTTTTTAAGATAGAGTGAATGTTTTTGGACAATATAAAACGTACTATATTGGCTGTTGTAATGCCATCCTTGCTTTTGCAGTGTCCGATAAGGCTAAACAATTGTACATGTTAGTGATAAGGTAGATAATAATCAACAATTTTGTGTTTTTCTGCACTGGGCGATGTGGTCGCTAAGCGACAAAGCCCTTTAAATAAAAATAAAAAAAGATAGAAGTGGTCAACCTCGAAAAGTTATCGCGAATTTCGCGATAACTTTCAGCGTTAAACGGACTGGGGAGACTATTACCAAGCTAGTTTTGACAATTTAGTTGTGAGTCCCAGCTCAACCATCACAACATACAGGAGAAGAGTTTCTTTGTTACAGCATCCCACATTGGATGATCAATTCGTTTTACTCTCTTTAAACCTTGGGCACCATTTTTTTTTCAAGCTTTTTGGGGCGATTTCTTCCAAGACCTGTATACTGGTCAATCAATAACGAGGGCGGGAAGACCCTCAATTCCCCTTTGACACAAACACGGCACAAACAGATAGCTAATCACGCTAACTCAATTAACAGCATCTGCCTTCAGTCCGATCCGCTGCGCGCGCGTTATTGTGCTCAGCGCTCATAAATTGACAAACTGTCCAACTCTCATGAACTAGCCGGAATAAGTTTCTGCTTCCGGTCAGTGCGCGAAACATGGCGGACATACGGGGAGGAAGTTCGGAAGGGAATGCAGGTTTTAAGGTGGCTACGTCTGGTTGATGTTTTTTTATAACGTTGGCCCACACTAGGAATTTCTCCAGTATTGTGGGTGCGTTTACAAACATTTAAATTCACATACACAAACAGCCAGACCCGGAACAACTACTTGTAGGTCATACAAATATTTGTTCCGTGCGGGATTCGAACCCGCGACACGCAGCGCAGCAGTCAATCACATAACCACTGCGACAACCGTGCCGTGATTAGATTCGGTACTAGAATGTGTTAGTGCTTTTCTCATCCAAGATAAAAATTATACAGGTTTTCCAATGAACGCAATGATTTCATATTCCGTAATTTACGAGTACGTTTTTTGTTCAGTGTAGCGAATGTTTTGAGGATCCCGCAGACAGGCGCGACGCAACGGTGTGACGCGATTGTTGAACAATTTCCATGAAATTTTAATAGAAATTGTTCTAATGGTGTCGCGTTGCCTTTAATATTTATTTTCAAGATTATCGCATGAGTTATTATATCTAGTATTAGGCGCCGTCTCAAGGTCTACAGAATTAAAAACCGCTGCGCTAGTAGACTTTCATATTAATGCGAACTAATCTGTTAATTCATGGTCACCATTACCAAAATCATCATTAAGGTAAAAAAAAAACATCAGAGGACACCATAATTATTTTGGTAAATAATAACGATGAAACAGTTTTGAAACTCTCACCCGTAACGTAGAACATGCATATACCTACATTCTGCTGCTGTAAAAATACTGCTTACGTGACGTCACTGCTAAAAAATGAAAACATTTTCATCACCGAACCCTCCATGACTTCCATCATCACCACCTTCACGGAACCGCCCCCACTTGGGCCCCCGTGTGTCCCCATCCAGGGGTCCACAGGCACCGCTCGTGATTTAGCGACTAACTTGGCCCGTGTCCTGCGAGGACCTACGGAACCAAGCCACGGTTGTTTGCTTAATGAACCATGAATTTCTATTTGTTGTCCGTTCAGGTAATTAAGTAATAGCTCGGTAACGACTCTGTTTATGTCATGAATATTTATCTGATCGTCTTGTTTTTTTTTTTTTTTTTTTTCCTTCTGGCTTCGCACGGTTTGTGCATTTAGCCAATGTCAAGTTTTAGTTCTTGTGTGTGTTCTTGTGTATTGATGAAATTAATTATAAATGCATGATGATGATATCCCCGCCCACTCCCCTTGAGTTTCAGTAAAGATGTGGCACTTTACTGAGTCCTCACGCGGACTTCTTGGGAGAACTTGAAGCGAAGTTGCACTGTTTTGTTTCATTTGCCTACACTAATGCACGTTCACAAACACTTAATGGTTAATAATCCACCATTATTACACATTAATATTCGCCTAAACACTAATTTTGGAAAATTAAACAAACTGCTGAACATGACGCTTCACTTTCCCGCCAAGAAGTCCGAGTATTAATCGATCGTCTTGTTTATTTTGATATCTGATTAAAAAAACTGGCCAAGTGCGAGTCGGACTCGCGCACGAAGGGTTACTTACCATTATCTATAAAAATGGCAAAAAAAACACGTTTGTTGTATGGGAGCCCCCCTTAAATATTTGTTTTATTTTAATTTAATTATTTATTTTTGAAGTCAATATATATCTACATATTCTGTGAATATTTCAAGCATCTACCTGTTGTCGTTATCAACATAGAGCAAAAACGAGCAAAAAAATCACGTTTATTGTATGGGAGCCCCCTTAAATATATATTTTATTATATATTTTAGTATTTGTTGTTATAGCGGCAACAGAAATACATCATCTGTGAAAATTTCAACTGTCTAGCTGTCACGGTTCATGAGATACAGCCTGGTGACAGACGGACAGACGGACAGACAGACAGACAGACGGACAGACAGACAGACAGACAGACGGCGGAGCCTTAGTAATAGGGTTCCCGTTTTACCCTTTGGGTACGGAACCCTAAAAAGGGATCCCACGCAGGGTACTTAACCACAGCATTTTCCAGGTAATGCAGTATAATAGTGTGGTCACCATCATTTCTAAGAAATAATCGCATCAGCGCCATGTGGGCGCATTTGGAACTGAACAAGTGTTTTTAAATCACAGCAATCACATCACACTAATAATAATAATATATAATATAATCACACTAATACCTAAGTCAAAGTCAAAGATTTATTTGCAAAACTAAGTGTACATTTTGGTGTTATTTTATATTATAGGGGCACACAACTTAGCGACCGAGGCTTCTTGGCGGGAAAGTGAAGCGTCATGTTCAGCAGTTTGTTTTATTTTCCAAAATTTGTGTTTAGCCGAATACTAATGTGTAATAATGGTGGATTATTAACCATTAAGTGTTTGTGAACGTGCATTAGTGTAGGCAAATGAAACAAAACAGTGCAACTTCGCTTCAAGTTCTCCCAAGAAGTCCGCGTGAGGACTCAGTAAAGTGCCACATCTTTACTGAAACTCAAGGGGAGTGGGCGGGGATATCATCATCATGCATTTATAATTCATTTCATCAATATTAGACAAGAACTAAAACTTGACATTGGCTAAATGGACAAACCGTGCGAAGCCAGAAGGAAAAGAAAAAAAAAAAAAAAAAAAAAAAACTTAGCGGCCTTTTCCAGGCATCGCAAATTTGAGGGTTAACATTAAAATCAAACAATCATTATTCAAATCTACTTATTATACTACTTACTTATACTTTCTACATATAATATACATTTTACTATTCATTATAAAGGCGAACGTTTGTGAGTGTTTGTTACTTGTGTGTTTGTTGCCATAATAGCCACGCTTGGCAGGCGGGTTGGCGATCGCAGTATGGTGTTAAAATGCATAGAGAACGCTGCTGCCCATTCTCTAGTAAGCAATGTAGGTAATGGGAGATGAGAATCCAGACTTTACGCTGCTACTTATACATGGTAATAACACAATAACACTTTGCCTTTCTCCGACAGGAATAGCGCGACTAGTGTGACGAACGAAACAATCTCAGTATCTTGTCAGAAATGTATGTAATTGTGGACCTAGTACTCACTGCCCTCATTACATTTAAATATTATTATCAAAATAAACCAGGCGGTCGATTATAAAATATTAGGTTATCCGCCACGGTCAGTACTTTTTATAGTTAAATGATGTTATCAATTTATCAGTCAGTAATCTGATAGCCCTAGAAATACATTATCACATATTTTTTATAACTTTAACCTAAATAGCTATTTGTATGCAATTTACATAATTAATATTAATTAATGTTATGCACATATCTTGATTCTAACTTTGACATTGATTTGTTAAACTAAAGTTTTTATTTCGGGACGGTCTTCAGAAAATATACACTTACTTACATCGAAAATAATTTATTCCATATTATTGTATCAATGTGTAGCCACAAAAAATATTACACATTGGGTACACATTTAATTGTAGACAATCAATTGATTATTTTCGATTCATCTTTTTGTGGCTGACTGTACCTACCTATCTCAAAAGGTAAACAATTCTCTGACCTTGAAATACATAAGAAATTTATAAATAAAACCATACAATAATTTCGAAACGTTTATTTAAATCATTGTAATGTAATAATATGTTAATTTGTTTTGCAAACAATTAATATTCATAAATTAATTAATAATTTTATTAATATTAATACAATAAACTAAATATTAAAAAAAAAACTGCTGAAATATTAAACAACATTGACATTCAATTTGAAATTAGATTATTTTAACAAATAAATTATTATTAATCTTTGACAATATTTGTACACATATATATTATATATATTATTATATTTGTATACATAATAAAACCAAAAATACAATTCTTCAATAAAATTTGTTTATTTCTTTAACTATGTAATCTTTGACTTACATATTTGTCTACCCGCGTTATAAAATTATATAGTTATTGTTGACGGCATCATACCTACTACTAAAAATGTACGTTCATAAAAACTTTATTTTTTAAACACATAACAACATTAACTTTGGTAACTAACTTCTATCTATGACCGAAAAAACTGAAATTTAAACAGCACTCAAATTATGGTTTTTGGTTTGCATGCATTTTACCAATAACTACTGTTTTACATAAATTATCCTAATACTTACTTTAACCATAACCTTTTTATTTATAAATACGTTGCTTGATGTTAACTGTACATTTTTGACGTTTAAACGTCTCTTAACTTTAAGTAACGTTTATAAATAAATAATGATTTGATCACAGTATCGTAATCTCACCACCCACACTATGCTCATAGAATGTCAAGTCTCCAATCATAATACTACAAAACTAAAATCACAGATGTACAGAAAAGTACCCACCCTCTAATAGAAATACCAACACTTCATCATTAAAGTTCAATGTCCAACCTCACTTTCGTTAAATGCATGGCTTTTCCAGAACTCTGCTAACTCCTTAAACTTGTTACAACACTGCCGCTGCCTGCGAGGGTTACAGTTCACTGCTGGGCTGCGAAGAATGGAGCTGAACCTCCTCACAAGCGTAGTCACTGATTCCCTTGTGACATCATCAACATTATCCATTGTCATACTTGAGAAGTGGCTCAACTTCTCAAAAGCTTCATCGATGTACCTTTCCACGTCATCTCCGTCACTTTTTTCTTTTTCTGTAGGAGTATCATCAAACGACAGGTCGGCGGTAGATATGCTGCAGCTAACTTTCTCAGGAATAGCATTCTTTTTCCGGACCGTGCTGGTAGCAGAAGAGAGCTTCTCCACAGACTTGAAGATGTCATCAATCTTGTCACATATTTCTTCTACGGAAGCTGCTGAGAGAATCTGTCCATTGATGAAGTAGAACTGCTTTGGTTGGTTCTTTTGTTCAAGGTCTTGCAAGAAGTCTTTGTAGTCTAAGACTCCTGCTTTTGACAGTCTTCTGCCAACTTTCCTGCGCACTTTCTTGAACAGAAACGAGGAATCGAAGGTAGTCTTCATCAAGTCCAAGGTGCTGAAGACAGGCCGTAGTTTCCCTGGAGGATGGTCTTCCTCAGTTTCTAGGTCAACGGGTTCTCCCCACTTTTCTTCGAGCTGTATCCATTGCTCGTTGCCTGATAATATTGCCTCGGGGTCAAGGAATGTACTGCACATTTTGGAGACGTGTTTCCGCTGCGAACGATCAGTGCGAACTAAGGCGTAGATACATTTTTTGTGGTTATAAGGTGCGCCCGCGCATTGTTTTGGCTCATTAGATAATTATTGCCGGTTGTTGATAAACTCATTAAGGTATTTTGTTGGGTTTCCGGAATAGTATTGTTTGTTAAGAAAGGATTAGTTGATCATCACGTAGTAATTATCTGTTAAGAGGCCGGCGATGGATGCGTAGTTCATAAAAACGTAATACCAATATAATTTGTAAATCAAACATATTCTTAAGGTAGTGTGTATTTATTCCGATTGGAATACAGAATATCTAGGTTCCCAAATATAGAATAGAATACTCTTTATTATGTACACCATAAAAGCACCATATATGTTTTGAATGGACACTGATTTATACAAGAGTTATGAGAAAAATAAGTTTTCTATAGAAATTTGAAATTCCTCATATCTCGTCTTTATATCATTGTCCTTTCAAAATATATATTTGGGAACATAGATATTCTGTAATCCAATCGAAATAAATCCACACTACCTTAAGATTTTGTTTGATTTAAAAATTATTTTGGTATTACGTTTGTATGAACTACGCATGTTACGCCGGCCCCTTAACAAGAGATGAAATACACTTTTAAGTAGTTTCACTAATAGATCATTAAATGTCTGTTGTTAAGTTATGAATTGTTTTTAGAACTAATTATTTTTTAAATACCATAATTAGGAGTATTTTAAATTAATGAGTAAACATAGCAATCGAAAATTCTCAGGTTTTCTTCGAATTTCTCGAAAGTAAAAGGTAGGATGAATAAGATTTGGATAATTAGTAGCATTATCCTTCATAATCTGGTTTCTTACTTACGAGTAGTCCTCATAAAAAGTTTTGTCATCATAGAAATAAAATACTCGAAGTTTGGTATGACTAACACAGACACGAAAAAAAAAGAAGAAAAACCGGCCAAGTGTGAGTCGGACTCGCGCACGAAGGGTTCCGTACCATTATCTATAAAAATGGCAAAAAAATCACGTTTGTAATATGGGAGCCCCCCTTAAATATTTGTTTTATTTTAATTTAATTATTTATTTTTAAAGTGAATATATAACTAAATATTCTGTGAATATTTCAAGTGTCTACCTGTTGCTGTTATCAATATAGAGCAAAAACCCCCTTAAATATTTATTTTATTCTGTTTTTTAGTATTTGTTGTTAAAGCGGCAATAGAAATACATCATCTGTGAAAATTTCAACTGTCTAACTATCACGGTTCATGACATACAGCCTGGTGACAGACGGACAGACAGACGGCGGAGCCTAAGTAATAGGGTTCCCGTTTTACCCTTTGGGTACGGAACCCTAAAAATGAAAAAGGGCGAATGTAATAATGTATTTAAAAAAACCGGCCAAGTGCATGGCAGACCACGCACAATGAAGGGTTCCGTAGTTGGGATGAATTTATCCCAAGAACAAACTTAACATAGTCGTTGAAAAACATATTCCCTTATACATTCAAACTGCAAATGTAAGTTTGTACGCACAATATTAAGAGATTTATCATGTTATTTTATGACCATTGACTACTTATAGGATTCCTATAATCTGTAGGTATGTGATAAACTATTTTCTGCACATTTTTCTAAATTTTAGGCTCATTCGTTTCGGAGATAATTTAGATGCTCAATTTTCATCAATTTTCTTAAATTACTTTTAACATTTTATTTTAAAACTATTAAAAAACATATATTTTGTGACCCTAACAAGCTTTTTAATTTGAAATGTCACACAGTACAATTAGCAAAAGTTAATTTTTTTTTATTTGCCTTCCAAAAGTGACCCTCATATTCAAAATTAATTTGTGTACTTACGTTACGCATTCGTGTTTGGGGTCACAGAAATTCATGTGAACCAAATTTCAACGTAATCGGTCCAGTAGATTCAGAGCAAATCGGCTGTGACAGACGGACAGACAGCTCAGATAAACGAGTGATCCTATAAGGGTTCCGTTTTTTCCTTTTGAAGTACGGAACCCTAAAAATTATAATTAGCGCCAATATAAGTACAAATGTGTACACAGCCATTCCTACCATCAGATACATCTTTCCTCATAAACAGAGGGGATATGCAAAAAGGACGCTCGCGTACACATACATTGCAATAAACTAGGCACCTTTTGTGCACAACGAGCCGCTGTCGCTTAATTATCGTTTTGGAATGAGCGTTACACCGGATTTATAATACTGGGTACGCTTGAGCGCATTGGTGTTTTGTTTTGGTTGTCGGTTTTATTAATACAATCAATTTGTTAAGAATGAATAAAGAATTTTACAAAACATAATGTAATAAAATCAAATGAGGCATATTTTCAGCTTGTCTCTGAGATACAAACGAACTGCAAATATTACGCACAGGTAAGCAAGTCATTATTTTTTCGAATTATAATTTTCCCTAACAAAACTTACTTGATAACAGTAACGACACAACTGTAGGTCACGGCTTCGGTAGAAACGTGCACGAGTCTGAAAATCATAAGTATCTTCGTAAGACGATGAGGTGAGGATAACCTCATCCTAATTCTTATTTTTACGTATTTAAAGTGGCATGCTTGTAATGTATCCATTGACATACCTATTATTGTAGCCAGTGACATTTGATGTAATATTATGAATTCTTCATCATCTTCTTGAAATTAATGTGTTAATAATTGTGTTCTAAATATTTATTATAAAAATTGATTGTATTAAAAAAAAAATGTTTGTTAAATAATTGTATGTAATTTCGATTTTAAATTCTTCTATTGTTTAAATAGTGTAATGGGTAGTTTTTTGAGTTACGATAACCTAACATTAACCTAAGGCCTACTGTATCACCAAAAAATCACACAATAAATACTTTGACTTTGGCTTTGACTAATTTATTTTTAAAGAAGACTTTTGTCTTCATCTTCCTCTATCAACCCTCATCGCAGTATCCATTCCCTTTCTCGCCATGTCCACGAATCATTATCCGCCTTTTACTCATATAGCAGCAATCTGCAAATTATAATAATTTTTATTACATAACACAACATCACCCCTCTATTCCCCGAAGGGTTAGGCAGAGATGTACTCACAGGAAAGTCACATTTCACCAGCTATGTTTAAGTTCCATGTAATAGGGAGCGAGTTTATTGCCATCAAGCGGGCACTAACCCAGACTCCGAGCAGCTACAGAGAAATTCCTGATGGAAAATCCCCCACACAACACTTTGCCCGATCCGGGAATCGAACCCAGGATATCATGCTCAGCTGTAGCGCTTGCGACCACTAGACCAACGAGGCAGTGATATTTGGTGGGTGAATCATTCATTCATCATCATTTCAGCCGAAAAACGTCCACTGCTGGACATAGGCCTCCCCCAAAGGGGGGTTTGCCGTAAGCGCCACGCTTGGCAGGCGGGTTGGCGATCGCAGTATGGTGTTAAAATGCATAGAGAACGCTGCTGCCCATTCTCTAGTAATTAGTCCCTTAATCGCCTTTTACGACACCCACGGGAAGAAATGGGTTAGTGCTATTCTTTACGTCCGGCACCACACGGACTGGGACGTGGGTGAATAATTTTGTGAATTTATTTTATTTCCTTTACACCAACACTTTTGTAAGCAACTGTTCCAACAAATACGCGTATCCCGGCAGGCACCCTAATGAGAAGGCCTGATATTACCTACAAATACATCGTAACGCTGTTTTGTTTCAAATTGTGACCCGAGCTGTTATTATTTTTAACTTTTTAAGGCGAAACAACAGATTTTTTTGCGTTGTATCTTCTTAATTTTGCTAATTATTATGGAAATGTTTTGCTTGGGGCTTTTATTTTTAAATTGGAGTTAAGTCATTCGCATTGTCTTTTTCATTTGATTTCTGTACCCCAAGTGTAAGTTTGCAAGAGAGTAAACGTAACTATTTCGTTTGCTTTAAAATTTGACCGATAGATCATAATGCTAAGAATACAAGGGTGAGAATAAAAATCTTAACGCAAACGCGCTAGTTACTTTACTCACTTGCAAATTTACACTCGGGCTGAACATTCGAGTTAACTTACCTTTTTGCACGTGGATGCTCGTGTTTCTGTGATAAATAAACTTGTTTTTCTTTCTTTTCTTTTTAATAAGTAGTAAATATATCTACTACTTAAAGATAAACCTACTAACTTATTTTATATAATTTTCTTTTGGCCATAGTTGTCCATTCGCTCGATAGATGACGTTGGCGTTGAATTCGATAACGCTAGGGTTTGTTCACGCGTCAAATCAATCAAACCAATCAAAAATATTTTTATTTCACATAAGCCTACATGGGCACTTATGAAACGTCAGAAGATAGGTGCACGGTTCCAATTGGTCGTTTCCTATGGCGAAGAGCCGGCAAGAAACTCCACGGTCACTCTTTAAAAAAATAAATTGGCTTTTACAATGTTTTCAAATTACAGTGTTAATAGGTATGAGAGGACAGCGTAGGCCCATCAAAAGTACCAGGTACTTAACAAAATAGAAAATGGTCTACAGATCTACAGTCTAATAAGCCTACAACGTCCTCACATTGACAAAAAAAAACAATATAAAATATGATTAAACTAATAAAAGTTAGAATCTTGTTGAAATTTAAATTGTAGGTATAATAATGTCAAATAAGAAAAACATTATGTCAGTGAAGTTTGTAAAAAAAAGATAAAATTAAATTAAAAAATAACTTCGTAAATAACTTCGTCGCCTACATAAGTGTCGCAACTGACAGCGAGTTTCGTATTTTGTAAGTACGGGCTGGTGGCCGCAACTCCACGTTCAAGTGCGTATTTTGCGTGCGGGTTGAAACTTACTTAATTTTTAAAAGTTGACCACTTGGTTCGATTCGTATACTTAACAATAATCTGCTGCAATTCGGCAGTTATTAATTATTGTAGGATCTGATTTTCGCGTTTCCTAGGTGCGAACCCCAGGTTGGGCAGTGTTAGATATTGAGTTTTTCCATTGGAAAATTGTCAGTAGCAGTTCCAAGTTAACCGGACCGGTTGAGGTTAATCGGAAAATGCTGTAGGCTACCTATAATTGTTTGTAGCGTTTGTTGCTTCCTGTAATTTCTGTAGATTATACGAACGTTGTTAAATCTAAATAAATAAATCCGTATAACAATAGACATATACAACAAGATTGGCGAAATATATGGCAATATTGATAAAAATAAATGATAAAAATTTAAATATTATAGGTAGCTTGCTACTTACTTAAGGCGACGGTAAGTATACCTACTGACCTTGTTAGGCGGTGCGTTTCCCTAACCGCGCGGCCACGTAATATTTATTTTTACAAACGAAAATAAAAATATTTGAAAAAAATCACAGATTTAATAAAATATTCTTAAAAAAAAAAACTATCATACGTGGTTTGAAAGTAATATCGTTTTTGTTTTGGTTAGACGTTACTTCCTGAATTTATTTCATAAAGTATTTTACTAAAATACTTAAATATACATATAGAATTGATGTGTATGAGTTCTAGTTTAACATCTGCTTTGCTTATTTGATTGCGTAATAACATATAATATTTAAAAGTCACTGAAATCTGCGTCTTAGGCTACTCACAAATAAATTTTAACAAGTCCCTCGTTTAAAGAACACTGACATAACGAAACAATTTTTACAAAAATACTGGAAATAAAGAATTTCCATTTAAAAAACATTGCAACAGCTCACAAAAACATAAAGGGTAAGTAACGCCCATATTATAAACAGCCAAATCCACTATTTCCCACCTTAATCTTATTATTTATCGCGTTCCGGGAAAGCGTCCGGGGCAATTAAACGCATCCAGTGCTTGGCCATGTATCACGGACAGTAATCCAGGGGACAGAATCATAATAACAAAAAACAATAAAAATAACGAATTACCCCGTGAACTGGGCTTGAATCGGCCCCGAGGATGCGGCGGGCGGGACGACGTGGAGTCGCTGTTGCTGAGGGAAGCATTTGAAAGGGCTGTTGTCCGATGTCACATATAATTATATCATTGATGTACTTAAACAAAACATTCTAAAACATTTTTAAAACAGTAACGGTGGAGTTTCATGGCCATTCTTCACCATACGAAACTGCCTTTTGGGGCAACTAGAATCAATTCAATTTTTTTGTAAATGTTGACGTTCAGAAGTGCCTTTTATCATTTATGTGCATAATTGAAATAAATAATTTGACTTTGACTTTGGCTGGCCAGAGGAATTGGTTGAATAGATCAAGATATTAATTAAAATAGGAAACTGAATGTTAATTAAAATAGGAAACTGAATGTTAATTAAAATAGGAAACTGAATGTTTATCTTTAACCAGCGCTGGGGCTCTGTCTTGCATAGGGTCGCAGTATAATGCTGAGCGGTAGCCGTTTGGCGTGGATGTGACGCATGTTTCCCCCAAACATTTCTTATTTTTGTGTTTATGTTCTTTTTTGCGTCGTTTACCGCAAATAAACGTATTTTCTTTCTTTCTTTCTTATCTATCTACGTGTACAGTCCAGTACCTTATGTTGTGTATGTCTAGTGAAGCGGTTTCTGCATTTTTATTTAATATCAGAGGAAGCTTATCATAAATAAAATACAATTTGTTTAGCTGAATCGAGTGCAATTTCTTTTTTCCTACAAAGGTCGCTTTGTATCAGAAACTATTCAGCATTTTTTGCTGCAGGTGCGACGTTTATGTCCGTCGGTGTTGTTCACATCACTGATGAAAGAACCTGCTTATAACTGTCCCATGCAGCGGGAACCGCTATGCCTTTTCTCCAAATATTTTAGTCCCCTGTCGTCTCCACAATATCGCCGGCCCCTGTTCCAAATCCACATTCTGTTTGTGCTCATTCTTAATATGGGGCAAAACTGTTGGAAGAACAACAGTTTTTGTTGTATATTTTATGTCCTGTGACGCTATAACTCAGACGGGTGACACACCACCCTGAGCCCCGTGATATACAGCCCTATACAAGTACTACTCTAACATTATTTATAACACAGCAGTTATTTTTATTTATATTCTTATTTTATTGGTTTATTGCGCCACGGCTTGTTGGTTCCGTATCTTCGATAAGTAGATATCTTCTATCTTCTATGCTTATTACTGTATCTTTGCCAATTGGAAGCTTTATGTCCAGATAATAATTTGTTGAAACAATCGTTCGGTTTCGTTTATGTTCTGAGCGCAGAAGTTCGGAAATAATATTTCTTTGTCAATGTTTTATTGTTGAATTTATCGTGGTCGAATATTTTCTAAGTTATCGTCACGGTCTTCTTAGCTTGCGAAGTGGGCAGAACTCCAACCAATAAATGATAACTGTATTAAAAATAAACAAAAATATTAGTAATATTTAGACAAGAAGCAACAAACATTAAACATAACTCGGTTTTTGAAAGCCTGTGTTAATTTGATCCGTTATGTGAACGTTTTCGTTAACATTAGTTATGATTGGTTCTTTATACTTTGATCAACCGGTCTCGACAGCTAACGTACGTAAGATTGGAGAGCAGATTATCAGCTTTTCGGATACCGTATTAAAACGCAGATATATGCCAGTGACCTTGAGTGGTTAGCTTGCGTATTCTGTACTGAGCTCACGTAACGCGTCGTACGTTCAGCCAGTAATAGGAATCGCCCATCAAGGAGCGCTGTCCCCAATTTGACGCATTATTAATTTATTATACACAAAACAAAAGGTATTTTATTAAAACACGTATACTAAAAGGTCAATAATTAAATTATCTTTAAATTGGTGAAGGTTTCAGAAAAATATGCATGGTAGATTTTGCGCCATTCTCAGTTTTTTATCCGCGTTAGACATAACTTTACAAATTAATTTCACTATGTAATATAAAGATATTCTAAAATATTCACATATTAAGTTATTGAGAAAAAGCTCTAATTTAAATTTCAAATCATTATTAACACTACTCATTTAGACGTGATCTTCAGTATACAATCATGAATTGTCGGTTATCGTCACCTTAACCCCTAAGATGTCAACATTAGACAACTAATTCTGCGTAGTTTAAATAAGAAAATATTTTTAACAAATATCTTATTTAAATTAGACCATCGTTTTCTAAAAAAACGCAATTTTTTTCGACGATTTCTCGCCTTTTACTCCATTTGAAATAAGATTATAACATTAAATAAACTTTTTAACCGTCCGTCCAATCGATTTTGACTTCTATTCCGTAGGCATAAGGATGGCATTAAAAGCAAAAACGTGGTTACAATACCAACTGTTTATTACGGCTGTCATTTGCCATGCTACCAACGCAACAAAAGTCAAAATCGGTTGAACGGACTGAAAAAAAAAGGTTTATTTAAATGTCTAATCTAATTTCGAATGTAGTATAGACATATTTATTTCTGAGCTCAGGAAAAATATCACAGAATGTAGATAAACAATAATGGGTAGCAAGTAAATATCCTGAAAAGTCGAACTGATGGTAATTTAATGAAATTAATGTAATATTACGATTGATGATATATTATTTAATGGTGTATCAGTACATTATCGTAAATTAATTAGACGCAAAATAATGTGCTTCCATTACACGGGCTGATGTCAACGCGGCGAACTGTACAGGTTGTTTGAAAACGAGCAATTTTTTAAAAGTATTTTACAAAAACGAAAAGGTTTTACTATGTTTTGGGGATAAGATAATGTCAGGAACAGGTGTTTTTTTTTTCACGTCCGTAAAATTGTTTTATTATCATGTAGATCCCTACTAAACCAAATCGTTTTAGTATTAACGGGAAGTCTCTCTAAGTTAACAAGACTTCAAAACTTTGTACTTCAAAACATTGTTGTTACTAAACTTTTTACAAGAAGTTAGTAAAAAGTTAACTTTGGTACTTTGTAATGTCTAATAGCACGAATTATTATAAAGTTTCTGTAAGTTTTAATAACGATTTTGTTACGGTAAGTTGTGGAGTACCTACTAATAAAAATATATTAAATTATAATTTCACCGTGATCGATAACAAAATTAACCCTACCAATTTCCTAGCACCCTATGTGTGTATCCCAAAAATATCGGCAGTCATTCAGCGATCGCATTGATTGCTATTATTTCGAGTCATTAAATCAAAGCAACGACAATCGCGCGCTCATTATGGCGGGGCCACGCCATTTTCCAGAGGGGATACACCGCGGGACGGTATTGTGTAACTGCTCGAAGCAATCGGTTGCAGAACCGCTACGGCCCTTGCCACTTGCAGAGTAGATATTTTGAAGACCGAGTGTACACTTGTTATATCTTTGTATACCTACTTATTTCTGGATTTATTTACACAGTTTCACAGTGATGATTTTTAACATAATGGACCGGCTGGCGTGAAAACAGTATACTGTATAAAGCTCATGGAAAGCGTTCGGTGACGATGACGCGAGTTCCATGATTTTTGTTCTCCCAAAAAGTGCTCAACGCGCCTAAAGAAGTTTTCACTTCTACTATGGGAGTCAGAGGAGGAGTATGAAGTTAAAATTACTTGCATTCCAAGTTCAGTTCATACTCCTCCTCTGACTATGGGAGTCAGAGGAGGAGTATGAAGTTAAAATTACTTGGAATGTACGTAGTGGATAAATATGAATTGCTTAAAAATCACTTCTATAAGACAGACAACAGCTTATGTTTACCTACGCTAAGACCACTTATTTGTTTAGCTGCTACACTATTTGCTAAAATAACTAACATTTAGCATAATGTAGCTTTTTCGGAAGATCAGCAGCAAGTATAAAGTTAACATTACGTCGCTAGCTATTAAAAATTTAGATTCCCGTCAAAGCATATTTTTGAAAAATGTACAATTTTTAACCGCTCCCTACAACCCAGCAAGCAACCGGTTGCTGTTTACACAATAAACCCGCAGTTAGCTATGAATTTAATCATCCAGGCCGACTAGCCGTTGTTAAATTTTGATTTATGCCACTCTCTGCGGTAGTTTTTGAACTGATTGCGTTTAGTTTTATGGGTTAGTGCGCCATTTTAGCGGCAATTTATTTCGATAATTATTTTAGTTGATAACTTTTTATGTGCTGTCGTTTTGAAGGAAATACTGACAATTTTGGCTGTGGGGCATGTTTTCTGGGTTAAAAATAGGTTATTGTGTATTTTATGGATGTATCTATGATGTATTCAATCAATCTGCCCGCCTTTTCGTAACTATTTTGGGGTCAGCTTCCAGTCTTACCAGATGCAGCTGAATACCAGTATTTTACATGGAGTAAGTGCCTGTCTGACCTCCACAACCCAGTAACTTGGTAAGACCGGTTGTCAGACTTTCGGGCTTTTGACGACCCATAACGACTGTCAAAGATCCACGAATGACAGCCGGGACCAACGGCATTACGTGCTTCCCGAGACACGGAGGAGTCTCGGTATGTAAAGATGGTCACCCATCTATGGACCAACCCTGGCAAGAGTAGCTTAACCTGATGGGTCGACCCGTGCGGCTTGTTATAATTTAGCCACGAGCTCCCCCATGTGTCTATGATGTAATCGAAACAACCTCTAGCTGGGAACCGAACCACAGTTTTTCCCAATCTGTCAATCAAAGACAGTAACAAATCAACGCTGTAGTTAGCTATCTAAACACGTAAATAATATGCTGCTTACCCTAATACCGTCATTTTTGCCTTTGAAGGGAAGGAAAGAATCAACCTGTTGTTCTCAGACGCTTGCAAAGGAATGTGTATAAAACGAAGTCCCAAAGAATTTTACTTCAACGTTCACTAACGCGTTGTAGACATAAGCTTTGGTATACCTTTGACGTTGACGTTGACGTACCAAATAAACACGTATCAGCTTAAGTGTTAAAACTTGGTACAACGTCACAAGTGGAAAGAAATGCTCTGAAAATCTGAACATGAAAACTTAAGTATAAGGAGTTCAAAAAGAAATACCCAAAATTTACAGTTTTCTTTATCAATGTTACCGGCCGGCATCCCTCTAAACTACTTTATAAAGACAACCTTTTGAGATCAGCTGTTGGATGTCAACAGGGTGACCCCCTTGGGCCAGTCATTTTTAGTTTGGCAATAAATCCAATTATTCGACAACTAAATTCTGAATTCAACGTTTGGTATTTGGATGACGGAACCCTAGGAGGTGATGTAGACACAGTCATAAAAGATTTAACTTATTTAAAAGAAAAAGTCAGTTCCATTGGCCTTAACTTTTCAAAATGTGAAATTTATCTTCCCCAAACCACTGACAGACAGACTGCCATAGCAAAATTTAATACAATAGCACCAAATATCAAAATTACGGAAAAAAACTCTCTTCACCTCCTGGGCTCCCCAATTTTTGACGAATCCTTTCCAACTTTCATTGAGGAGAAAATACAAAATTTTAATGATGTCTCGGAAAGACTTTTTAAAATTAACATCCATTCGGCCTTCACACTCATTCGATACTGTTGTTTTGGACCAAAATTTACTTATAGCCTTCGCTCCTCACATCTATGGAGACATCCACAACTTTTAGAAAAAGTTGACCAAATTATAAGGAACACACTAACTTCTATCCTAAATGTGGCCCTGGACGACCGAGCGTGGCAGCAAGCCACACTTCCCATTCACCTGGGAGGTCTCGGCGTCCGCAAAATTTCAAGTATCAGTTTACCGGCCTTCATCTCCTCGATCCACAGTACTGATAAATTAACCAGGAACATTTTATCTTCCTCACTGGTTGATTTTGAGGTACCGTGTTTGACCGACGCTTTGAACGCTTGGAAAATGGCTTGTCCCAATACGGATTTGCCTGACAACCCGTCCTCTCAGAGACAGTGGGACGTGCCGCTCTGCAGTGTTATTCGGAATACCCTGATAAACTCGTCACTTAATACTGCTGAGCGTGCCCGTCTGCTGGCTGTGGGAGAATGGGAGTCAGGTTTATGGCTTCAGGCGCTACCGTCATCCACCATAGGCACTATGATGGATGACTCATCGTTTCGGCTCGCTACGTGTCTCCGCTTGGGCGCACCTTGTGTTGCTCCACATCGGTGTCATTGCGGTGAAGCCGTCGACGGTCTCGGACACCATGGCCTGTCCTGTTGCAGGAGCGCAGGTCGCATAGCTCGGCACGCCAGCATCAACGATATTATTCGTCGAGCTCTTGTCACCGCCGGCGTACCAGCGGTATTAGAACCAAACGGATTGGTACGTGACGATGGGAAGAGACCAGACGGCATGACGTTATTGCCTTGGAAGGTGGGTAGGCCTCTGGTGTGGGACGCAACCTGTGTCGACACCCTTGCGCCATCTCATATTCCAAGCACGGCTGGCTGTGCTGGCTCCGCTGCTGCGGCTGCTGAGACCCTCAAGCGGCGCAAATACTGTAATCTTATGGGTAACTACAGCTTTGAGCCGTTTGGGGTCGAAACGCTCGGGTCATGGGGCCCGAGTGCGCGTCTCCTTTTTAAGGAAATTTCTCGCCGACTGATTGACACTTCACGTGACCAGAGGGCTGGCTCGTTCTTCGGCCAAAGAATTAGCATTGCCATTCAACGTGGCAATGCTGCCAGTCTTCTGGGCACGTTTCCGGATGACAGCGATGCGGACGAGTACTTCGATGCTTAAGTGTCTTTTTTACTTTTTATATTTTACTTTACAAATTAATTTCACTATGTACTCGTAATATAAACATAATCTAAAATAAAAAACGAACGGAGTTCCTCTGTCAGCTCATGTCATCGTAAACAGATCAGTCAGTCAGCTGATGCTAGGGATCGACCAAGTATTACATTTACAATCATAATCGAGATTTTAATAATAATAATATATTATTATTATTAATATACAGGGTGTTTGGTGCATCGTGTGCCAAATTAAAATGGTCGACTGAAGGGGTCATCCGCTAGCCTTTCAGACCCCTTAACACCCCTCATGCTCTGCTCATGCTTTTTATTGTTTTCCAAAAAAAAGACCCAAATTTTACATTCAAATACAGATTTAAAAAAAAATATAAGGCGTAGACTCTGAATTTTAATTTTATTTCGATGTGTATTGTTTAAGAATACTTTTAAATACAGAATTAGTGATATTAGTCACCTAGTTCTTTTTTAATTCACTCGCAAAGGTAAAACTTAAATTAAAGCTGTACATGTTACAGCTGTTTATAAGGCTACAAAAAAAAAACCAAAAGCGACCGGGATCTTCCAACTCCCTTATTAATTCTCCAGTCTATCTTCTTTCTAATGAAGTGCCACATGCCACAAAAGTATTTTAACAACTTTGTGAATTCGCCAGAATTGCGAATCAAGTCACATAAAACTACATTCCAAATTCTAATGAAAAAATATTTATTGCGGAACTGTTACTTGAGAAAGAGGTAAAATTTGTTTTCTCACTCTTTCACAGTAAAATCTATCTTCTATCTCTTTCTTGCATACCTTAAATCGGTTTGAACAAATCTCGCCGCCCGACCCGCCATTTTTTTAGTCGAGACATGACTGCCTCTGCTACCTAACGTGTGTGCTAGTTCACCATACTCCGCGATTCTTTTATTACTTTGTTATCGTTAAGTTTTGCTGGTTCTTGTTACATTTGTTTAATTTTTGTTGTTATTGTTAAACTTTGAGTTTTTTGTTATTGCAATGGCGACATTATGTAACGAATAATATGCGGACATCATGAGGAGCCGCTAATGGCGTCGCTCGTGCAGCGCAACGACTTTACCAGGAACGCTTTCCTGGTAGACGATTACCTGGCCGCAGAGTCTTCCAAGACACATACCGATGCATACGCGAGACTGGCAGTGTTACTTTTAATGAACCAAGGGGCCATATTGTGCGACATAATGTTGAAGTAGACGAGAGAATACTGGCACTTTTTGAGGAAGACCCTACAAGAAGCATTAGAAATGTAGCATCACATCTTGATATTTCAATATGGAAAGTGTGGAAAGTACTTCGTCAAAACAAAAAGCATCCATTTCACTACACTCCGGTGCAAGGTACGTAATTTTAAACTAACTTTAAACCAGTGCAAGCTCTGTTTGACCTTGCCTTTGTTTAGCAGGTAATGGGTATGGTATGGCGTCACTTCCAGGTAGTGAATCTATTAGCACGAACAGCGGGTCCTTTCTTGTGCAATTACTTATTGCCCAAGAGAAATTTAAAAGAGTTTTTTGTTTGTTGCAGGTCTTGAGGGTGGCGACTTTGAGAGACGAGTGGCTTTTTGTCGGTTTCTTTTACACACGGATGTGGATGATCCTGATTTTTTAAAAATAATACTGTGGACGGATGAATCCAAATTTACCAAGGATGGGATCCTCAATTTACACAATTTGCACCACTGGACAACGAAAACGCAAAACCCACGTGTTAAAAGACAGAAATCTTCTCAAAGAAGGTTTAGTGTAAACGTTTGGGCAGGAGTGATTGGGAATCAGGTAATTGGACCGCATTACCTGCCCGATAATCTCAATGGCGAAGACTACCTGGAATTCCTACAAAATGACCTGCCCGAATTAGTGACCGATGTGCCCGTATTTAATGAACGTGTGCCCATTGTATTTCAAAATGACGGCTGTCCCGCGCATTGGCGATTGACTGTGAGGGAATATCTCGACAATGTGTTCCCCAATGCATGGATTGGACGCGATGGCCCTATTCCATGGCCGCCACGTTCCCCAGATCTAACTCCGTTAGACTTTTATGTCTGGGGACGTGCCAAAGAGTTGGTATATGCCACGGAGGTTCCAACTAGGGAGGTATTAGTCCAACGCATAGAAGCGACATTCAATACTATTAAGGAGGAAATACGACTTCGTACAACAACTGTTGAAATACGAAACAGGTGTCGGGCCTGCATTCGCAACAGAGGCCAACATTTGTAACAATGATTAAATAAATGTTAAAAATGCAATTTTGTTTTTTTATTTCAAGTAAATCCCACGAAAGATACAGATATGAGACACGAATTTACCTAACCATAAGAATGAGATAGCAGATTTATAGGTTTGACAGGTATCAGAGATTTTTTTTAAAATCATTATTTTGAATATTAGCCTTAGGTGACTCGATTCACAATTCTAGCGAATTCACAAAGTTGTTAAAATACTTTTATGGCATGTGGCACATCATTAGAAAGAGGATAGACTGGAGAATTAATGAGGGAGTTGGAAGATCCCGGTCGCTTTTGATTTTTTTTTTGTAGCCTTATAAACAGCTGTAACATGTACAGCTTTAATTTAAGTTTTACCTTTGCGAGTGAATTAAAAAAGAACTAGGTGACTAATATCACTAATTTTGTATTTAAAAGTATTCTTAAACAATACACATCGAAATAAAATTAAAATTCAGAGTCTACGCCTTATATTTTTTTTAAAATCTGTATTTGAATGTAAAATTTGGGTCTTTTTTTTGGAAAACAATAAAAAGTCGATAAAAAAAATCCACAGAGCATGAGGGGTGTTAAAGGGTCTAAAAGGCTAGCGGATGACTCCTTCAGTCGACCATTTCAATTTGGCACACGATGCACCAAACACCCTGTATAGTTGTAAATTATACTTGTATATAGTTGTTTTGGTAATAATGTTTATATAATTAACAAATGCTTCCTCTCTCCTAATTCACTTATTTTGCTGTGCCCGACAACCCTCCATATTATTATGATCTAATTAAAAGTTTGCCACCTTTTTTTTTTTTTTTTTTTTTTTTTGGTGGGAAATCATCAAATAACTTCTCCCGCTCTGGGCGGAGCGAGAGGGAGTGTCAGACTTTTACTGACTAAAACCCACCGTGTTCCTTCAGATGCCTGTGTGCCAGAGTCACGATATCCCTTTCGGACAGGCTCGTAACCCTGGCAGGCATTGGCCCTTTCGGACCCCGTCAATTGGTGCTGACGTCTCTTTGAGGCGCGCGTGGAACACAACGCGCCGTCGACCCGGGCCTGGTCCTTATCGGACGGCGAGCTACCCATCGCTCACCGTACGGTGGCCGGGAATCGGCCTGCGATTCCCGACGCCCAGGGCGTCTCCTGCGGCGACTTAGGGCGGAAGGGCGGGCACCCTGCCTCACCCTCATGCGCTCCGCCTCCTCCTTCGCGAGCATTACTGTTTCGCAGAAGGAGGTGACGGCCTCCCATGCACTCTCGCTCCGAACCATGGCCTGAACCAGGGCCGGACGCGAGAGATCGTCGCCGCCGATCGCCTCCGTGAGGACACGGCGGTGCTCCGCCCAAGCAGGGCAGACCTCCACCGTATGCTCCACCGTGTCCTCCGGGTGATCCACACAGTGGTGACACCCGGGCGTTTCCTCCCGCTTTATTCTGAACAGGAACCTCCCGAAACAACCGTGTCCGGTGAGGACCTGCGTCAGGCGGAAGGTGAGGACGCCGTGGCGCCTCTCTAGCCACTCCTCAAAGAGGGGACTTACCGCCGCAATTGTGGCGTGCCCAGCACTGGGTTGCGACAATCGCACTTTCCATGTCGCCATGAGATCCTGCCGGAGCTCCGTCCGCTGTGCCGCGATTTGTTGCGGCAGCGGAGTTTCACCCCGGCGTTTCGCCTCTTCGCGCCACACCCACATGTGCGCGAGGACTTTCGCCTCCAGATCCCATGGCGGCAGTCCGGCAAGGAGGCTCGCCGTCTCACGGGAGACCGTGCGGTAACCCCGTACCAGCCTGATGGCCATGACCCTTTGGGACGCGTTCAACCGCTGGGCTGGTCGCAGCCTCAGTGAACGCGCCCACACCGGTGCCCCGTAAAGGGCCATGGACCGCACGATCCCCGCGTAGAGCCTCCGGCAGGAGGCGTTTGGACCCCCCAGATTGGGCAGGAGCCGCTTCAAGGCAGCCCCGGCCCGCTCCAGTCTGGGAGCCAAACGTCGGAAGTGCTCGACGAAGTTCCACCGGCTGTCGAGGACGAGTCCCAGGTACTTCATCGTCACCTCGACGCCGATGTGAACCCCTCCCGCCGTTATCTGGGAACCCGACAGTGGCGCGTTCCGAGGACCATAAAAACACATGGCCTCGGACTTGTGCAATGCCACCTCGAGTCCCAATTGCCGGATCCTATCGACGATTGTCGCAACCCCACGTTCCGCCAGTTCGGCCGCCGCCTGATGTGAACTCCCCTGTGCCAGGACCAGCGTGTCGTCAGCGTAGCAGACTACGCTGACGCCACTGGGGAGGTCAGCGCGCAGCACCCAGTCGTACCCGATGTCCCACAGATGCGGCCCTAGAACCGATCCCTGTGGGACACCGCACGACATCTCTCGCCGGTTCCACTCTCCTTGGTGACCGGGGTAGATGACGGCCCTGTCCGTCAAATAGGCCTCGACCACGCGACAGAGGTAGGTCGGCATCCGGTGATAACGAAGTGCCTCCCTGATGCAGCTCCAGGGCAGGGTGTTAAACGCATTGGCGATGTCAAGAGACACCGCCAAGACGACCCCACCCCGGGCCACAGCATCCCCCGTCGTGAGGGCTCGAACGCGCATGATGGCATCCACCGTTGAGCGCCCCTTGCGGAAACCAAACTGGCTCTCCGCCAAATCCGGCCCCACCCGTACCAGCCGCCCGACAAGGCGGTCTGCAATGACTCTTTCAAAGAGCTTGCCCACCTCGTCGAAAAGCACGATGGGCCGGTAAGCGGACGGAGAGTCCGCTGGGCGCCCCGGCTTCTTAATGAGGACCAGTTTCCCCGTCTTCCAACGAAGTGGGAACTGGCCCCTCTCCATGCATGCGCTTAGGAGCCCCCTTAGTCGAGGCCCGAGAGCCTCTGAGGCCAGAACCCAGGCTTTTCCAGGCAAGCCGTCGGGTCCTGGGGCGGTATTCTTGGCATTCAGCCTACGTACCGCCACTCTCAAATCTACCTCGGTCACCTCCGAAGCATCGTCGTCGTCGTCGGCGGTGTGGTCCGCATTGGGCACCGCAGGAGGCGGAGCCATGGGCGGGGGAGTATGTTCCCCTCGCGAAGGGAACAGAGCGCTCACCACGTCCTCCACGAGCTGGGGCCGGAGACTCTGCGTCAGCGGGGGAGCCCATGGGTGGAGTTTATCCCGCACCATATTATAGGGGCGTCCCCACGGGTCTCCGTCGATGATCTCCAGCGACTGCTCGCGGGAGAGTCCTCTGGCCCGCTGGATCTCCTCTTGGAGGGCGTTCTTCGCCGCTCTGTAACCCTCGTACAGCTCCGCCTGAATGGCTACCGTATCCGGAGGGCGGATACGGAGCCTGCGGTGCCTGGCATACCGGCGTCGCGCAGCAACGCACGCCTCGCGTAAAGCGGTCAGCTCGCGCGACCACCAGCACACCTGGCGCCGGGCACGTCCGGGCTGGACCCGGGGCATTGCCACGTCACAAATTTTGGACATGGCCTCCCGGAACCACTCCGCCTCGTCGTTGATGTCGGCAGGCCTGTCCGATGATGACACCCAGGCCTGCACGATCGAGGCTTCCAGGAGGAGCTCCCGGTCCAGCTGCTTCAGCGCCCACCGCGGACCACTCGGGGCCTGTCGGACCGGCGCGCTCGAGGTCGGGGCGGAGACGTCAAACCGGATGTACCGGTGATCGGAGTATGTCTCCACCCTCTCCATGACGCGCCAGTCGATGACACGCGGCGACAGAGCGGGGCTGGCGAACGAGATGTCCACCACTGATTCACCCCGCATCCGCACACACGTGGGGACAGAACCCCGGTTTAGGACGACCAGGCCTGTCTCCAGAGCCCAGTCCTCCACCATCCTGCCCCGTGTGTCCGTATACCGGGAACCCCAAGCCACGTTTTTGGCATTGAAGTCCCCGAGGACGAACACGGGGAGGGGATGGTACCCGACGACGACGACTCTCAGCTCCCGAAGGGAGTTGTGGAACTCGGCGAGAGTTCGGTTCGGGGAGAAGTATACTCCTACCACGACAATCTCCCCGAACCGTGCTGCTACGCAACCCTGTCCCCTCTTGACGGCCTCGAGGGACAGGGTACCGGCGGCGGCCGACGAAATTAGGGTCACTGAGCCGCTCAGGTCCTCCACCCAGTCATCCCTGGGCGGAACATAGTACGGCTCAGCGACCACGGCGATGTTAATCGACCACTGCGCCATGCTCTGGAGCAACAGATCCTGAGCGGCGGCGCAGTGGTTGATGTTCGCCTGGAGGAGGCGTAATGGGGCCATTTATTGGCAATCCATTTGAGCTTCCTCCCGGGCCCCCTGAGATGGCCCTGCCGCGGTGTTAGCGGCGGTGACGACGGTAGAGGCGGCAACGGCGGCTGCAATGGTGGCGGCTGCGGCGGTGACGACGGTTGTTGAGGGCTTGCCCCTTCCCTTGGGTTTGGGGGGGGGAGCGCAGGCCTTACCTCCAGCCCGGTGATCGGCCGGCTTGCCAGCCGCCGCACATGCAAAACAGTGCGGCGTGGCATCACAAGAGGCGGCCTTGTGACCGGGCTGACCACAGCGGAAGCAGTGGTCGCTGCGGTCCACCTCTGAGGTGCAGCATACTCCCACGTGGTGACCCACCCGGCAGCGGAAACACCTCAGAGGTCTGGGTTCCAGCAGTTTCACCTGCGCGGATACCCAGCCCACCCGGAGCCTTCGGCCCTCCCCGGCTATTTTTTGGGCCACCGACACGGGGCAGCTCACCGTTATGGTTTGCATGCCCGTGGTGTCAGGACGGATGGTGCCTGCCCGCACCTGCTCGGCAGAGCACCCCCCAGTCCTAGCCACGGCGGCCACAACGTCGTACGCCGTCACGCTGTCGTCCAGGCCCAGGATGCGCATTTCAGCGGACTTAGTTGGTCTGGACACTCGGACCTCCTCCGCATCGAGGGACGCCCTAAGTCTTTCGGCCAGGGCGTCAGCGGTCGGGCCGCTGGCCGCACCGGGGATCTCGAGCATCCGGGCCCCCGTTGCCGTCACCTTCATTCTGAAGCCCTCGGTGACACCGATCTCCTCGAGGTTGACCGCCTTCCACGCCTTGGTGAGCACTTCGCGGTACGACACGCCCCTCTTTTCCGCTTCCGGCTGTAGTGTTATCACTACGGCTGCGGACTTCGGGGCGCGGAGCCTACCTGCGGCGCTACGCTTCTTGCGTTGCTGCCGCCTCTCCTTCTTTTTGGCCGCCCTAGCTGCCTTTCCTGCTCTCCCCAGCTACCTGCCATTCGGCATCGGCCGTAGAGGAATTTGGGGGCGGAGGCGGGGGCGACCCTCCTGCCGCGACGGCGGGGACCTTCACCTTCTGCGCAGCCGTCCCACCCTTCTTGGGCTTAGGCGGCGCTTCTTTCGCCGGAGGCGCGGGTTTGGCCGCGGCCTTGGCCGCAGGCTTAGCCGCAGGCTTAGCTGCAGGCTTAGCCGCGGGCGTGACCGAGGCAGCCACTGTGGCGGCAAAAGTGGCCGGCCTGCTCGCCGCTAGCGGTGGGCGAAGGACAATTCCCTCCAGTACAGAGAACCGGCTGCTGAGTGCAGCCAGCTCCTGCCGCACCAGGGTCAGAACCCGGTCCTCCGCCGGCAAGGGCAGGCCTTGCCCATGCTGCGCTCCCCCCTGTTGCACCTCCCGGGGTCCAGCTCCTCGAAGCTGGGCCAGGTCCGCTCGGAGCTCCTCATTCTCCTTTCGGAGAAGCTCCATGGCGGCTGTCAAGCGGCCAATCTCGTCTGACGAAGGCCCGGCTTGAAGGGCTTTCGCTGCCGTCAAAATGGAGGCCGTGGCAGTGGGTACGATCTTGTCCTTGGAGGACTGTATCCTCTTCAAGGCCACACCCCTGATCGCGGCTACCACGACCTCCTCGAAGCTACTGGCCGCTCCCTTCACCTTGGAGCTGCCAGCGGCTTCCGGCTCCCCGCCCGAGGACTCGGAGAGGGCCGCCTTGCGGCTGGTCTCTCCGAGTTGAACCTCCTGTTCCATCGGTTCTTGGGTGGTGAGCCCTCTGCCTACCCCCCGTTTCCGAGCTCCGCCCCGGCTGCTGATTTTTTTGCGAGCCGTGTTTGGTCCATCTTCAGAGGACGACCCCTGGCCGTCTCCTGGTTTGGAGCGCTTGAAGAATTTACTCTTCCCTGCAGCCCCCTCATCAACGCGCGCCAGGCTCTTAAAAGAACCCTTCGCGCCCTTCGCGCCAGATGCGGCGTCGGACTCCGACTCCGCATCACTCCACTCCTCTCCTACGTCTTCTGGTTTTTGGTTTTGGTTTTTAATATTTTCCATACTTATTCCCACGAGTGTGGGGGATCTAAAAAGTCATTCCTAGGGTTACCCCCTGTGCCTAGGTAAGTGTGACATTTGTAACCCAACCCAGGGATTCCACTGGTCCCTGGCTGGGGGTGCGCTAACGACTGATGCGCCACCTATAACTACAAGTTACAGATGACACTACTCCTCAGCCATTCGTACCCTCGCCGCGCACCAAAACTTGGTATTAGAGGAATTTTTTATAGAGGTTTACATCCTCGCGATCCGGGCGACCAAGCCAAGATCCTCGTCCCGTTCCGAGTCACAAAACATGACCGTGATCTCTTTCCGGATTACGATTTCGACGCTGCTAGCTCGTTGGCAGGGTGAGTGCACAACGAGCATCGCCCCTGCTTCTCCAAAATGGAGAAACGTCCTCCTGTTTTGGCCAATATTGGGCCCGTCCTCCGCGGACTATCCCGTCCCCGACTAACCTAGCTTACCCTAACCTAATTATATGTACATTTTTATTCTAACTCTAACTTATAATATTTAACCTATCTTAATTATATTTACATAATATATATACAATATATATATATATATATCTCTATCCTAACTTAACCTAACTAGTGGGCTCATCCACCGCGGACTGTACCGTCCAAAAAACAAAATTGAGTTTCTGACTGAATTTCTGTTTTGCTATTTTATTTAAAAACCTCCTCAATTAGTCAAATCAAATCAAATCAAAAATATTTTTATTTCACATAAGCCTACATGGGCACTTATGAAACGTCAGAAGCTAGGTGCACGGTTCCAATTGGTCGTTTCCTATGGAGAAGAGCCGGCAAGAAACTCCACGGTTACTCTTTAAAAAAAAAAAATACCTTTTACAATATTTTCAAAGTATGAGAGGACAGCGTAGGCCCGTCAAAAGTACCAGGTACTTAACAAAATAGAAAATGGTCTACAGATTGTGTATTAAGCCTACAACGTCCTCACATTAGTAATTTTTAGACACTTAAATACTAGCTTTGAAACAATACAAAATGATCAACAGAATTAGCATAAAACATATGATTAAAATCTCGATTATGATTGTAAATGTAATGCTTGGTTAATCCCTAGCATCAGTGAGATGACACTGACAGATCACTCAACGCAAGCTTTGACGGTGAGATATTTACAGAATAGCACTGCTGTTTGACCAGTGCTAATGCACTCCGCACTGGCGCAATGGTCAGTCAGCCCCGCTATTTTGCTTCCAGCTCTGGCTTTGGAACTTATTTAAAGCGGTAGCCAGAATTCTGATGTCAGATGAAGTGTTATTCTGCTTAGAAAATAATACAACAACACATTATCAAATTAATTCTCTTAAAATCTATCACCAACCTCATTACGAATGTACACTCAACACCATATATCTAAATAATGTCATTATAACCCAATCACCAAAACAAGGTGCTCGCATTAAAAATGACATAACGTCATCAGCACTCGGGAGCCGAACAATTCCGAGCATTCCCGAGTTTTGCCGAAATTAGCATTAATACGATCGTAAAGCCGTCAGCGTGGCTATAGGCTGTGTGATTCGCGTCGCGTTTGGAACAATGTTGCCATGTTTTATGTTATAATGTTGGTAATGATAAGGTTTTAGTGTGGCAATAATTTTTGTTTATTAGTTCATTAGGTGTTGCTGTTTCCATGCTTATTCGTCATGCTGGTTGAGCATGAAATGGCGCTGTAATTTGGGTTTGAAATTAGTTCAGTAGGAATGATTTTGTTAATATAATGTCATGAGGGCGCAAGTTTATCATGCTCAAACTAATGTAAGTATCAAATGAATTCGAAATATTTTATTTCACACAAGTAAACCTACATGGGCACTTATGAAACGTCAGGGAAGGCTTTTACAAGTAGAAAAAGTCAATGTTAGAATCTTTCAACATATACAATAATTCTACTTGTAGTACCAGTAGTAGCACTTTATTGAGTCTAGCAAAAATAATGGGTCACTTATTTATTAAATCCGCGCTGGTTTATAAATGCTTTATTTTCTCGTTTACCATTTTTAATAGGAAATACCTAAATTTGATTCCACCATTATTTTCACCAATTTATCATCTAATCTGTATAGCAGCTAATCGGAAGGCCACAGCGCAACCACTGTAAAATACGAGGGTAAAATTAGAATCTCACCCAATAGCTGTTATTTATTATGAGCGCACTCAATAATATCGTGCGCAGAGGCGATAATGACTGCACTAAATATGATTTAGTGATAATAATCATCGAAAGGATGCGCTCGCGTGCCGAATAAAGCCGTGATTAATACGCGCACTGTAATTAGTCGGATGTGTTGTTGGATAGCATGTTGTTGATATTAGAAAAAAAAAACGGCAGAACTAAAAACTTCTGGGGTAGTCGGGTAAAAATTGACCGGGATTGACTATCGTAGAAACGTGACTATAATCATGTCTACCTAGAATCGATATATAAGTATTATAATACTTTATTACTGTAGGTAGGTCGGTAAACCGATTGCTATATGAACAAATAACAAAATAGTATAAACAATGGGCATTGAAATGAAATGAAATCTGTTATTTCCAGATATAAATCCACACAATATTACATGAATGTTTACTTTGAAAAGTATTATATTTACTGCTTTAATTTATTGTGAATGTGAGCACTATGTGGGTAATTTTTTTTTTCTTTAAATATTTTCGTTTTTCTTTACTTTTTCTCAGTTAGTTTTAATGATGATCTGGCATTTTGAGCGCTTTATGCGGCCTACACAAATGTTCTTTCCTTGGTACTGTTCGTCGAGTCGTTGAGCTCCTTAAGTCTTGAGTTGAGCTGCAAGATTACTGACAAATGCTTCCACTGATTCTACAGGTCCACTCAAATTTGTGTGGTTCTTTCCTCAAAAGACCATTTCAGACACGGATCTACATGGTCCTCACATGATCTGACCAAGATTATGTCTGGACTTTAAAAGTATGACCCTTGAGTTTGTTTCGCCATTTCTTCTCAGGGGTAGTCAGATAGGAAATGTCGGCTACATCTAGATTATTTTTTTTTTTTATATGATGTGTAAAAGTGATTATAATATCCTATTTACAGAATAAACGATTTCATTTCCTTTCATGTTCATACAACTTTCAATGAATCCACACATAGATAACGTAATAAATATATAACATCATAAATATGCCGTGTTTACATTACGCACACACACACACATCGATTACCTAATTCGGTGCTCCAGGCAGACAGGTAATCGGCGGCATTGGGCAGACTTATCTCACTAAGCCTATATTTCTGCCAGACAACCTGAGGATGCTCAGAGGGCTAATTCACGTAATTTCATGACGCGCCGATCAAGTTGCAGTGCAGGTGCAATGAAGTTTATGTTTGAGTAATAGCTGAATATATATAGTATCTGACAGCCGTAGATAATAGTAGAATACGAAATGCGTTGTTTTGATCGAAACTTAATTGCAACTGCACTGCTACCGCACTTCTTTAGTTACGTGAATTAGCCTGCTGAACTGTTTGAATTAGATAGCTAATCATTTACTGGTCATAGACCTTCTCAATAAGTACGCCACAGTAAACTAATTGCCAAGTTATTTGCCCACTTGACAAATGTAAGTAGGCGACCGTTGCACATGGAGTTTGAAACAGGCACTGTCATACATGTACGAGTATGAGTGATAGACGACGGCGACGATCTCAAGCAGAAGGTTAAGGGCGAATTTCACCAATGAAACTGAACGCGATCAGCACATCTAAACCGAGTTCAAGAGCTGTCTCTTAAGTTTAAGTGCTGATCGCGTTCAGTTTCATTGGTGAAATTGGCACTAAAACTCTAAAAACTTAGCTTAACTTGCACCAAAAGCGAAACAAAAGCGAACCAAAACTAGCCACTAGCGCACAGCAGGCAGAAAACAACTTTAGCTCTAGGTTATAATTACTTGACCGATACACCTAAAAGGTCCAACATCCACGACGCACTCAAAAGTAGTAGCAAGTACCAGTTACAAACTCAAATCACCGATGAGAAGTGGGACGTGAGTACAGTACAGTGACATTCTGTCTACTCATTGGTGGTTTGTAGTTTGGAACAGGTTGTCTGATTTACACGGTGCGATTTTCGTTGAAGCAACAATAAAAGATTCGCCATCTAAGCAGTGTTTAGAGAAAGAAAGAAAGAAAAAGTATTTATTGGGACTCGCACAGGAAAACTTAAACATATTACAAAACAAGGTTTATCTTCAGACCCAGGTTTAAAACATGGAGCCATTATTGAATTTAGAACTTTATTGCGACTATGGTAAAGTTCCTTAAAACAAAACTGACAACATAGTACCGAACTAAGTTTTCAGTTTTGTATAAAGAACGGTATTTCAATCACTGTTACGTTCTTATTACAAAAACTGGCTCCATGGTTTAAGCCATGGTAAAATATGAATCTTGTTTTGTAATAAGGCGAAGTGTGTTTAAGTTTTCCTGAGCGAGTCCCAATAAATACTTTTTCTTTCTTTCTTTCTAAACTGAAACATAAAAAGCAAAACCAATAAAAAAAAAGAAAAATGAAAATAAAAACAGAAACTCCTGTACGAGGCCAAAAGGCGCTGGTATTCTGATAGGGCCCGCTGTGATGTCACGGATAGATACAGATTTTTTTTTCTCTAGCCTACGGTGTCCCTTTGCTGGGGGCAAAGGCCTCCCTCCACTCCTTCCATTCTTCGCGAGCCCGCGCGTCCTCCTGCCAGTTTTGCCGGAACCTATCCAATTCGTTGTTGGATAAATTGTGGTCTGCCGCGACCCCCTCGCACTATTTCCGGGCACCAATTCTGTGCCATTTGGGCCCACAGTTGGTCCATGCGGCAGACATGTTCTGCCCAGTCTCATTTAAGTTGGGCAGCCTTTTGAGCCACGTCAGCTATCTTTGTTTTGGAGCGCAGTCGTGTTTCGAACACGATCAGTTAATTTAACGCCTAGTATACTGCGCTCCATTGCTCGTTGGCAGACCTTGAGTTTGGACTTCTGGATGTTAGTCAAAGACCAAGACTGCGCACCATAAGTTAAGACGGGAAGAATACACATGTCCATGAGCCTGCGTTTCAGATACAGAAATTAATAAAATAAAATAAAAAATACATGAATGAAATCACATATAAAAATAAAATTATTATTTAATAAAATTATTGTAATAATTGTAAACGTAAACCGCGCGTGTCAGAACCCGACGTAACATCAGTTACTTGTCAATGCGCTTATTGTCTGTGGTGCTCTATGGTATCGCGTTTTTAAGATGCAACTCTTTACCCAGTTGCTTCAATTGTGTTACATGCCACAGGTAAGAAAATTCAATCAACTCAGCCTATAGCAGTCCACTGCTGGACATAGGCCTCTCCCAGGCTGCGCCACAACACCCTGTCCTCCGCCTTCCGCATCCAGTCTGTCCCAGCCACCTTTTTAAGGTCATCGGTCCATCTAGCTGGGGGGCGTCCCACACTACGCTTGCCGATACGTGGTCTCCACTCCAGGACTCGTCTGCTCCACCAAGAAGAAAGACAATTGGATCGTGTAAATTGGGCTTTACTTTTGAGTAGCGTCGTGAACGATGGGCCTTAAAGCCTAATAACCTCGAAGTTTGTAGGTGACCCATTGCGTTATCATAATCCGTCTGAACCAATAAAGATTTTATTCAAGTTCAATGGGACTATTATTAGATTATGCTGAATATAATCAGCACTAATCAAGACAGTTGTTATTGTTATTGAAGATAACGATTTGTGTTTCAAGGCGTAGTATCTAATGATTATTGTAGGTAAGTAGGTACTTATAGGATAAGCAAGCTTAGCCCTAACGGCTTAGTGGCCGGTTTTACGACTGATGGCCGTTGAAGCTGACGTGTCCTTGAGAGGGGCGACGGTGAATCCGAAAACGCAGGGTACGTATGATCTGTTCCGAAAGTATTTCAAGAAAATGTGAGCAAATCGATCGAAAAACGTACTTATGGGTGCCAATTAAAGAAAAAAAAAATTATCGCCACTTACTACTTCATCATTTATTAATTGAATACTTACACCCGACATTCTAATTTCGTCATCATTTCAGCCGAAAGACGTCCACTGCTGGACATAGGCCTTCCCCAACATATGGAGGGGGATTCCATAATCACCACGCTTGACAGGCGGGTTGGCGATCGCAGTATGGTGTTAAAATCCATAGAGAACGCTGCTGCCCATTCTCTAGTAAGTTCCTTAGTCGCCTTTTACGACACCCACGGGAAAAAATAGAGAGGTGTTATTCTTTACGTCCGGCACCACACGGCACAAATTTACAAACAAACAAATACCTCTTTATAATATTAGTATAGATTGAGGTTAATTTGCTAACCTCAAATTACTTCGATGACTTTTTAGTTACAATTTAATAATGTTATTGAAGCAATAATTGTTGGAAAAAGTGGTGATTACCTGGTCTACAATGTTAACATAACATCACGCCTTGTTTCCCGAAAGGGCAGGGGTTGGGCAGAGGTGTACCTGTAGTACTCCCACTTTTCGCCAGTTATATTTAAGTCCCATGTAATAGGGGGCGAGCCTATTCCACAAGAATCCAGACTCCGGGCTGCTACTGAGAAATTCCAGATAGAAAAACCTATCATCACTTTGCCCGACCCGGGAATCGAACCCAGGACGTCATGCTCTGGAGGCAAAAGTCCTCGAGCACGTCTGGGAGTGGCGCGAGGAGGCGAAACGCCGGGGTGAAACGCTGCTGCGAGAAATCACGGCACAGCGGACAGAGCGCCGGTGGGATCTTATGGCGGCATGGAGAGTGCGATTGTCGCAACCCAGCGCTGGGGACGCCACAATTGTGGCGATAAGTCCCCTCTTTGAGGAGTGGCTATAGAGGCGCCACGGCATCCTCACCTTCCGCCTGACGCAGGTCCTCACCGGACATGGTTGTTCTGGGAGGTTCCTGTTCAGGATAAAGCGGGAGGAAACGCCCGGGTGTCAACACTGTGTGGATCGCCCGGAGGACACGGTGGAGCATACGGTGGAGGTCTGCCCAGCTTGGGCGAAGCACCGCCGTGTCCTCACGGAGGTGATCGGCGGCGGCGATCTCTCGCGTCCGGCTTTGGTTCAGGCCATGGTTCGGAGCGAGAGTGCATGGGAGGCCGTCACCTTCTTCTGCGAAGCAGTAATGCTTGCGAAGGAGAGGCGGAACGCGTGAGGGAGGGGCAAGGTTCGCGCCCTCGAACCCCTAGTCGCCGCAGGAGACGCCCCGGGCGTCGGGAGTCACAAGCCGATTTCCGGCCACCGTAGGCGCGGGCCTGCGGACGGTGAGCGATGGGTAGCTCACCGTCCGATAAGGACCAGGCCCGGGTCGACGGCGCGTCGTATTCCACGCGCGCCTCAAAGAGATGTCAGCACCAACTGACGGGGTCCGATAGGGCTAATGCCTGCCAGGGTTGCGAGTTTGTCCGAAAGGGGTTTTAGTCAGTAAAAGTCTGACACGCCGTCCCGCTCCGCCCAGAGCGGGAGAAGTTATTTGATAACTTCCCACCCAAAAAAAAAAAAGGACGTCATGCTCTGTAGTAGCAATTGCGACCACTAGACCAACGAGGAAATTCTGCTCAGTCGGCTCTGTTAGAACCTTCTAAATGATGAATGTGTTATTAAATTAACTCCCTTTAGTGAGTGATTAACCTGAACAGGGTTAGTTTATACATCAGAAACCTACTTTTGGAACAAATATTAAGATATCCTCGGGCTAGGTGGAGAGATGATCTTCGCAAGATGATTGGTAATGTACAGCATTGAACTGATAAGTATGGGCTGGTGAAAATTGTCTGTGTGATCAACAGTTGATTACTAAGATAATTATACTATTGTACTCCATATACACATGGTGTTCTTTAAACCTAAGCTGGAGGTCATAGGTGTAGGATTCTTACCTCAGACAAGTTTCGGCCCTTATTTCCCTATACGGACTACTCTGTGGCCTGAACATGCGACAGTCAGGACACATCACAGACAAGACTACA
This sequence comes from Tiliacea aurago, assembly GCA_948098905.1. Lineage (NCBI taxonomy): Eukaryota > Metazoa > Arthropoda > Insecta > Lepidoptera > Noctuidae > Tiliacea > Tiliacea aurago. The sequence goes on from OX402585.1 coordinate 26,142,677, forward strand.
CTTTAAAGAACTAACAATAGCCTCATTTCCATCACAATTTCTTCAAAACTGCATCCAATACTCACACAAAACGCAAACCAGCATCGTATTCAAGGAAATAACAGTAAATCGTATGCGGGTTGTACGCATACAGCCGGCACCGAAGTAATAGGTGCCGCTCAGATATTGCCAATGCACGGCCGCGCAGATTTAAGATGGCCGACGTCGACTTGCCTTGTTTTAATTGGTCAGTTTGTTTTGGAATGTATAAAGATGTTGAAACCTCTATTTATGTTATTTTAAAGAGGCAGCAATGAAGTCTAAATTCAGGATGATTCCAAACTGAAGTTATGTATAATGCTGAAATGCTGATGAGACAACAAGTAAGATTTGTTCTGTCATGGATCAGCGTCATTTTTTAAACTAAACTTTCAGCACACTAATATTATAAAGGCGAAAGTTTGTGAGTGTGTTTGTTACTTCTTCACGCTCAAACGGCTGGACGAGTTTTGATAAAATTTTGTATGGAGGTAGCTGACACCCTGGATTAACTTATAGGCAATTTTTTATCCCGATATTCCCACGGAATCGAGACTCACGGTGGTGAAACCGCGGGGCGAAGCTAGTAAGTTATAAAACTGAACTGTGTTGAACAAGGATTTTCTGCTACCAGAGACACCTGTATATTTATGGAAACTTACTGAATATTGTCCCAATTTCAACACACTTATCACTGTGTTTTGTGTAATAACAGCAGATTTTAATCTTTAGTTTTCTGATTATAAAGTCATCAGTCAACTCAGCCTATAAATATTAGACTTGATATCAGCTTATCGTTCTTTGACCAAAAAGTATCCACATCATCATCGCGTCACTTCACTGCAGGATATGCTGTCTTTCCAATCGCACGCCATTTAAATCGATCCTCAGATAAAATCCAGCTGCACTTAGCCTGATAGCGTCTTACCTTACGTCCTACGTCTACCCCAACTGCCATCGGTTCATCTTGCTCGTTCTGTAGGCTATTTAAACCAAAGAACAACCAGAAATAAGTACCTAGTTAAAAATATTCTAAACCGGTATCATCCTCTCTATAAAATCCCGTCCGGTCCGGCAGCAAACCGCACGTGCGGAGTTACGGCGCGCCGCGGCGTGCGGACACGGCGTGGTTCGTATTGCGACGCACTTTATTGCACTCCGATACATTTTGACAACCGTGTAGACAACGTACGCCGTGCCACTATCCGGATTTGTTTTTGGAACAACCTGTATAGCTGATTTTGTGTGTAGTTGCGTCATTTTCTGACTTGAGTTCCGTACGTATTTTTTCGGGTAACCACTGAAAATCAGCGCTGTGTTGTGGGTCCCCCATAGCACAGCATCATGCTGAGTGCAAGCCTTTTTGTCACAGTCATGACGTGCAGTTGCCGACTATTTGTTATTTTTGTGCTCGTGATTATAATGTAGATACCTAGGTTTTTTTTTTTTTATGTTTACTTGCTCGAGTTTGTGTTTTCCTAGGCACGTGTTTCTGTGACGAATAAAATTATTTTTCTTTCTTTCTTAGAAGAACGTGGGTGGCAAGTGGCAAGGTGTTGTTAAATAGTGATTGTTTTCCAGCTTTAGCTTTAGGTACTCCTCTGCGTAACCCTTCGGGGAAAACTGGCGTGATAATATGTTGATCATCATAATTCTGTTGCCCTACATCATCATCATCATTTCAGCCGAAAGACGCCACTGCTAGACATTGTTCTTCTCTTGCCATTAGGTATCACAATCTAAAATCTTGACAATTCAAAAGTGCCTGTAAATGGTTTAATTAATATAAATGCTTTGAGTTTGAGTTGACAATTAATTTGGGGTCGTCGCAACAGTCGCTTTTTATTTCATATTTGGCTCAATCAAAATCAAAAATATTTTTATTTCACATAAGCCTACATGGGCACTTATGAAACGTCAGAAGCTAGGTGCACGGTTCCAATTGGTCGTTTCCTATGGAGAAGAGCCGGCAATAAATTCCACGGTCACTCTTTTAAAATAAAATTAGCTTTTACAATGTTTTCAAATTACAGTGTTAATAGGCATGAGAGGACAGCGTAGGCCCGTCAAAAGTACCAGGTACTTAACAAAATAGAAAATCATTATTAGTCGTATACGGTCGTATCGTACGTCACCCCTTTCTGGCCATAGGTACTATCATAGATATCCGTGGGTACTGTATCTTTTACACAGTCCATCCATGTCTATGTTGTTACAATGAAGTCAGTGATGGAACAGTACAACAGTGCTCGTTGTTGTCACTTCATAATATTGTAACGATCGCTAATTCTCTTTTTAGGGTTCCATACCCAAAGGGTAAAACGGGAATCCTATTACTAAGGCTCCGCCGTCTGTCTGTCTGTCACCAGGCTGTATCTCATGAACCGTGATAGTTAGATAGTTGAAATTTTCACAGATGATGTATTTATGTTGCCGCTATAACAACAAATACTTAAAACAGAATAAAATAAATATTTAAGGGGGCTCCCATACAATAAACGTGATTTTTTTGCTCGTTTTGCTCGATATTGATAACGGTAACAGGTAGACGCTTGAAATATTCACAGAATATTTAGTTATATATTCGCTTTAAAAATAAATAATTAAATTAAAATAAAATAAATATTTAAGGGATTTTCTCATACAACAAACGTGATTTTTTTGCATTTTTTATGGATAATGGTACGGAACTTACTTTATATACGAAATTACTTATAATGCGAGTCGGTCTCGCGCACGAAGGTGCGCGAGACCGACTCGCATTATAAGTAATTTTAGGTTTAGACCTAATGGGATCCTAAATCTAAAATTTCTCACACTTGTTCTTATAAATCAATTATGTGAGAAATCATCTCAACAATAGGTTGCAAAAGATCCCTCCCCGGACAAAGTGCGCCAAAATAAAATGCATACTCAAGGCTCTTGTAAAATTACATTTTATAAGTGACATGTAACAGTTTTCTCAACTAATGAAATAAACATCTATTCTATTCTACCGACTCGCACTTGTCCGGTGTTTTATTTATACTAGCTAAGTATCCTGTGAGGCGAATATCAAGCTATGATGAATGACAATAGCATAAAATCATTATTGAAAGTGTAAATTAATTAATAAAAAATATTAAATTATTAATTTAAACTTTTAAATGCGCCACGAAAAATGAATAAATGAGCTGTCAATTTGACAATTCAACCCTACGCCCGCGGCAGTAATTCCACATTACGATGACCAAATCCAATTCACACTTCACATATCCGCACTAATTTAATTCGGAAAATCTCAACGGATCGTACTCCCCAAGCCATATCAATAACATTATCAAAAAGCGATCTGTTACTCTCATTAGTAGCCGAGTAGCGGAACAAAATGGCGTATTTAAAACTGCATCCCGGCCAAACGGCACGAAACGATAATTATTGGTAATTAGACCCCGCGCGGTTAGTGGCCGCTATTGGTTTATATTTAGTACTATTTTCAACGATCTACCTTGCATCAGGGTGGGTCAGCTAAGTGGCCGGGGTAATGGTCACGATCCTCCCGGGCCGAGGGATGTGTGGAAAGAAGTGGATGTGCTACGTTACATTGTGAATTACCATTGCACTGATAGGTTGGCTTCTGGGAAGTTAGAAAAACTTTGAAAAGATGTCAGAGATATTATCGATTATTTTAGAGCAAAACTATACTCGAATATTTGGGTCATCGTGATACTGCCACCACTATAAAGATTCATTTCACCGTAAATACGATGATAACAGCCTAGATTTATATCGTATTTTGCATAAAAAATTGATACTAACAATTTCAATCATGTAATTTAGATGTACTTATCGTATGTAACCCGCTTTCTGCATCAGAATTAAACAAAATCATCAATATTTTTGAATAAATTTAACCTGGAAAATATCACTTCAGCATGACAATATTAACACAATAGTGATACATAACAATTCAAACATTAACACAAGTTTATTGTAGTGATTTCCGTACAGCCGGCCTCGCCATTTTACATCGCGACCAAACGCGATATACGACGGAATTAAAAATACATAAACATGTTCGCATTTTACGATAATTACGGTGCACTATGCATTGGTAGGGTTATAATGGTGGAAATAAATACGTTCAATTGTTTTAATCGGTACGGCTACTGTTTGTTGAACGATTGTAATTTTGCCGAATTAAGTTGCATTGAGTAGATATACTCGTTTTGGTTGTAGCGGGGATTCTTTTGTGCTAGTGTAAATAAATATATTTTATTTTAAACATGAGATAAAATTTAACCTTTTAAAAGTTATAGGAAAACAACAGATAATGGTCTTCTTTAGGTTACAATGTTTCATAAGTTACTGGCATCTTATCGTTGCTTACTTAAAGCAACGATAAGATGCCAGTAACTGTAATGTCCCTGAGACACATACTCAGTAGTGTGTCTCAGGGACATCTTATAGCAACCGCTGTTTATTAATTTAACGTTTTGTGTTGCGTAATGCAAATTATTTTATGTTGTATTGTATAACTTCAAGTTTTTTTATGCGAACAGACAGGTGTGCTGCTGGGGAGTTTGTTGCGCCACTTCTTCTTCCCAGCTAAAGCACTAGGAAGTGGTGAAGGGTGGGCGTTTTTGGGGGACTGTCTCATGTAATTTTTGACGTTCGAAAAGTGCTGATTCTCAGCCTAGTTGGAATAAATGACTTTTGATTTTGATTTTGATTACGAAGTGAAAGACAACTTGAGCGAAAGAGTTATGAATTAATGAATTGAGCGAAAAAGTTAAAAGAAAAATGACATAGTTAAAATTAAAATTCAAGATCGCTTTTATCAATAAGACCGGCTATTGTGTCATCCTATGTAAAATTTCAACATTATATCTTCCATTTATTGGCGGAGTGTGTCAGATTTCAGTCTGCAAGAGAAGATCTACTTAGAGAGTTTGAGATAAATACCTATGTACGGTGTTTGCATGTTCCATCATATTTTGTCGTCACCTAACTCCGAAGCTGCTTATAGTCTAATTAAGTTTGGTTTGTTACGTTTTACATTATAAGTTCCGATGGGACTGGCATAATATACAATTGTATAAAAGTCCCTAATAATAAATAAAGAGAGAAAAAAAATCATTTTGAATTTTTTATGGTGTACTTATTACAAGAGTATTCTATTCTATTCTAAAATGATTTATTGTTTCACTGAAATGAAATGAAATGAAATCGTTTATTCTGTAAATAGGATATTAAAATCACTTTTACACGTCACATAAAAAAAAAAGAATCTAGATGTAGCCGACATTTCCTATCTGACTACCCCTGAGAAGAAATGGCGAAACAAACTCAGGGGTCAAAGTCTCTTTTAAAGTCCAGACATAATCTTGGTCAGATCATGTGAGGACCATGTAGATCCGTGTCTGAAATGGTCTATGGTTCACTCAGAGGTGGAAAGTCAATGCTTATAATAATTACATAAAGGATCGCTGTAACATACTTTATGGTGTACAATGTTACGACGATAAAACGATGTGTATCGTCAGGAAATTTTCTAATGTCTGACTCCGTCCCGCTGTTGGCGTAGTGGAAAGTTTTGCCAGTCAGTAAGGTTGCCAGTAAGCTGCCTTGGGTGGTAACACTTGCACTACAAAAGTCGCCCTTATTGCTACGAAGTTAAGACGCTGTCAATGTCTTACTGGAACAAAGTAAATTCTCCCAATTGTGAAACATGCGGATCGGTTGAAGATGTTCATTATCTACTTATGGAGTGTACTAAGACTAAGAAGGAAAGAGAAACATTGCTGACTGCGGCAAAAGGTAATAAATATGATATTGGTAGATATGTTAAAGTTTTGGCGCAGCCTTCACCCGAGATAGCAAACCTACTTACTGATTTGTTTAGGCATTCATAATTTATATTGTATTTGTAGATTTAATTTAGAATAGTTTAAGTTATGATGAGGCTGGCATGCCACTGTGGATAAAAGCCTCTTATAAAATTAAAGAATAAAAATAAAAAAAATGTCTTACTGCATAAGTGCGTTTGACTGTATTTACGGGGAAATTAATACAGTCAAACGCACTTATGCAGTTGCTTTTGCATTGTGCAAAATACGATAAAAATCAAGGCTGTTATCATCATAACAGCCTTGATTTTTATCGTATTTTGCATAAAAAATTGATACTAACAATTTCAATCATGTAATTTAGATATATCTTATGTAAACCCGCTTTCTGCATCAGACTTAAACAAAACCATCAATATTTTTGAATGTAAAATCGGTGCAGGTTCTTTTGATATACCCCAGTTGTATTTTTAACAGTTTACAATTAGAATCTATTATTTAGAATCGAAATAGAAGAAACTAGAATATTTAGAGAGCAGTGGTGGCCCAGTGGAAACGGCTGCGACTTACGAGTTGTGGGTCTAGGTTTAAGCCCAGGCAGGCGCTTTACTTTGTGTAAATTATTTCATCACCACTGCTCTCAAAACGGTGAAGGAAAATTGTGAAGAAACCGGCATGACCTAGAACCGAAAATTCGTTGACATGTGAAATCTACCAACCCGCAATGGGCCCACGTGGTGGACTACAGCCCACTCCCTCTCACAGAGAGGAGGCCTCTGTCCCAGCAGTGGGAACACTAAAGGCTGATTATGTATTAAGAATCTAGTATTTATTTCCTTGCTAAATTTGTACCAGATTCTACATATTTTATAATAGTGCATTTCATAAAATCTATACTTTTTATTATAATAAAACTGAAGAGTTTGTTTGTTTGTTTCAACGCGCTAATCTACGGAACTATTAGTCGGATTTGAAACATTATTATTGCATTTGATAGCCCAATGAGAGGATGAGTGAAAGGCGACTAACAAAAGGTATTTATAAAGCAGAGGTGAGTGGAAACGCCGGGAGGGGACGCCCTAGAAGGACATATAGTGGTCACTATATGTCCTTCTAGGGCGTCCCCTCCCGGCGTTTCCAACGTCATCGTATTTACGGCGTTTGACATCACCAATTTGGTCAAATTGGTGATGTTCTTCAGAAAGGTCAGGTGCGTAGTACTCGCAACCGGCGTGCGTGTATGACCAGATGTATGAACGTAGGCGAAGCAAAAGGAGTATATAAGGAGCGTAGCAAGTGGCGTTCTATAGTTTCTGCCTACCCCCATGGGAAGAAGGCGTAAGTTTATGTATGTATTAGATAGCCCAATTCTTGAGGAAGGGTTACAGGTTATTTAACATCACGCTACGACCCCTAGGAACCTTGCAAAAGCTAAGCGAAAACGAAGTAACAGCACGGGCGGGAAATCACGCGAATGAAGTCGCGGGCAGAAGCTAGTATGTAATAACCTACAGACTATGTATAACCAATGAACGCACCAGACATGTATATGCGTACACATTTAATCATAAAGAAAAATAAATACCAAACAGTTTGGCATCCAGAACAAAAGAAACATAAATACAATTATGATGACGTCACGATGATGCAAAACAACACATCCCAACACGCACTAAATCCTACATCGTATAACCCTAGAATGACGCGTACGCAATAAAATGACCAACCCTACTGCTTTCCAATACTGGGACAATAAACAAGAAATAACTATAGTAATTCAAACGGGGGATGCTTTGGGGATGCCAGTTTCGGCATATTTTTCCTACAATTTATTTATTTATGGAGTTACACACACACACACTTAAAAGAGAAAAAAAACTTAACATGGAGTTCAAAGGTACTGACCGACCGCTTTTAACGAATAGTCAATACCAAAGAAACAAAAATGTTTTTTGAAGTTTGAAGTTATTTTTCCACTGCACTATAGAAACACTGTATCTGATGTAATAAATGTATTTATTGATGTTAAATTTAAATTGCAATGATATTCGAAAAGGTATTTTAATACCAATTTGTATACAACATTATTTTTAGTATATGCGAAACCTGAATATAGTTTGTCCAGAATAAGGAACTGAATCGATTTCAATCATTTTTATACCACCATATTTTGTCCCAAAAATATTTAGTGTGATGGAAAATGTTACGTATCACCATTTAATTACTTACAATACAAGCGCCTTACGGTTAGGTACCTACTGCCAAATTATTATCAATGAGCGCAAGACAACCCTGTAGGCGCGGGGGCGCCGTTAGCATGTTTTTGTACGAACAACCCGGTAACATAACAACCCTATAACTTTGTGATTTTTCATGATACAGTTTTGAAATTGTGTACATAGATTCTTTACATAAAAATACTAGACACGTGTTTCGAGTTTCGCATGTACTAAAAATAATGTTGTATATTTATATTTAATAAGTATATATTTTTTGTGTATCATTGTAATAAAAAAATTGTACACCGGAGTAATGAATAGCAATTTTCTGTTAAACAAAATATTTAGAAACTAATTTAGCACAGGCGCTTCAGAACAACAAAAAACAATTCAGACAAAAATAGGCACCTTAAACAAAAAGTATTTAACTCCCTAAATAAGGGAAATATAAACGTATAACTAGCAACACTGCCGCTGGCTGGGTCGCTCCGATACCGGTCAATGTCCATCAGTCGCCACTCGTAAACTAGGGTTAAGTCTGCGGATTTGTCCCCATCAGGTTCCATATATTTGTGTATTGATATGGCATGGTATTGGATTAGGATTTATAACTCAATCTTTTGTATCGCATCGGCATTTGTGAGTTAGTATTTATTTAACCGACTTCAAAAAAGAAGGAGGTTTTATGCTCGTCTGTAGGTAAGTATTTTATTTTATTTTAACGAATGTTTATCTATATCAATTGTTAACTGATTTGGATGATTATTTTTTTGTTTAGGAGAGTATTCTCTGGACTTCTGGAGGTAAGTAGTCTCGTTTAAATTTGGTGAAGATCTGATGAATACCTTTGGAGATTACAATGGAACTCCTCAATAATAAACAGTGCACGTGGTGTGATTTGATTATTGTGCTGAAGATCAAAGAAAATTGCTGGATCTTTTGACCTCCGATAGGTAACTATATCGGAGGTCAACAGAGTATGGACTTAGAAGATATCCCATAAAACTCCTCATCGAGGAACAGAGCACATATTGTGAATAGTTAGTCGTACGGAAAATGAAATAAAAGTGCTGAGCATGGCACCTAGTGGAACCACAAATAAAAAGTTAACAAAGTTTTTACAAAAAAAAATCGACTTCCAAAAATAACACTACAAAGTGGAAAATAACTTTAATTTCGGAAGTCGGTGTCTTTGGATCTGTATTTTAGTTTTTTGCCACCGACTTCCGAATATAAAGTTATTTTTCACTTTGTAGTGTTATTTTTGGAAGTCGGTTATTTTTTTGTAAAAAGATTTTTATTTTTCACTTTATAGTGGGTCAGTTTTTTAATTTATCTAAGTTACAATAGCCTAATGTCAACTGCGCATAACCTTTTACAAAATATTGCTTTTCTCGATGCTGAGACATTGATTGTTGGGGAGTTGTCCTGGTAAGAACCAGGAGAACTGCCACTCACCATATGCATAATGACGAGCATAAATTGCTTAGCAACCACAAAGTACCTAATCGAATCGCAACCCGTTAAATAATAATTATTTTATTGTTCCGGTGGCCATCTGTCGTCTCCATAATCAGTTCCACGTCACCAAATGGTGATTTCCGAGAGCAAATGCACGAGTTACTATAAAAAATACCCAAATCTCTATAGGTTTGCCTATAAAATTAGAGGTTTTTCCTCGATTTTCATGAGATCCCCTCATCAGATTCTGAGTTGGTGGCAATGGGACCACTTCGGGAGTATACCCTTTCAAACAAAAAAATAATTTTCAAAATTGGTCTATAAATGACGGAGAAATCGGTGAACAACCATATAAAAAAAAAAAAACATACAGCCGAACATATAACCTCCTCCTTTTTGGAAGTCGGTTAAAAATACAACCGATTTTCAAATAGAAAACACTACTAAGTGCAAAATGACTGTAATTTCGGAAGTCGGTGGCGACTGGCAAGAAATAAAACAAAACCGAAGACACCGACTTCCGAAACTAATGTTATTTAGCACTTACGAGTAGTAGTGTTTTGTATTATGGAAGTCGGTCGTTTTTTTATCTAAATTTTTTATAGGGCATCTCTTGAAAGTAGTTCATGTTCCTATTAAATTAACTTTCATTATCTACTAATTGTAATTAACTCTGTGTTAACACTGTTGGTAAGTTTTGTAAATATTCTGTTTTATTTTAATTTACAATAATTGTTCTAAGTAATAAATAAGTATTATATTTAGATCATCATTTCAGCCGAAAGACGTCCACTGCTGGACATAGGCCTCTTTCAAAGGGGGGGAGGGGGAGGTTTGCCATAATCGTCACGCTTGGCAGGCGGGTTGGCGATCGCAGTATGGTGTTAAAATGCATTTAGATCATAATTTTACATATTATATTAAAGCTAAATTACAACTGTTAAACTTTTTCATTGGAAAACTAGAACGAAAACTTTTTATTAGGAATAGAATAGAATTATCTATATTTAAGTATCATATGACTCAAAAATGATTAAGACTTACAACTATATTAGTAAGAACTGTCATTGACACTTCACAAAAACAAACAAATGGTAGTGGATCACTGTTGTGGCAACCCATGTGAGACGGCACAACAGCGACCCACGAAAACACAGTCTAGACGACTTGAAATCATGCTTAGGATACTGTTGGAGCTGCCCCACAGGGTGTGGGGCAGCGGGGGTCGTGCGGTCCATGGCCCTTTACTGGGCACCGGTGTAGGCGCGTTCTATAAGGCTGCGACCAGCCCGGCGGTTGAACGCGTCCCAAATGGTCATGGCCATCAGGCTGGTCTCCCGTGAGGCGGCGAGCCTCCTTGCCGGACTACCGCCATGGGATCTAGAGGCAAAACCCTCGCGCACGTCTGGGAGTGGCGCGAGGAGGCGAAACGCCGGGGTGAAACTCCGCTGCCGCGAGAAATCACGGCACAGCGGACAGAGCTCCAGCGGGATCTTATGGCGGCATGGAGAGTGCGATTGTCGCAACCCAGCGCTGGGCACGCCACAATTGTGGCGATAAGTACCCTCTTTGAGGAGTGGCTAGAGAGGTGCCACGGCGTCCTCACCTTCCACCTGACGCAGGTCCTCACCGGACATGGTTGTTTCGGGAGGTTTCTGTTCAGGATAAAGCGGGAGGAAACGCCCGGGTGTCTCGGTGAAGCATACAGTGGAGGTCTGCCCAGCTTGGGCGGAGCACCGCCGTGTCCTCACGGAGGCGATCGGCGGCGGCGATCTCTCGCGTCCGGCCCTGGTTCACGCCATGGTTTGGAGCGAGAGTGCATGGGAGTCCGTCACCTCCTTCTGCGAATTAGTAATGCTTGCGAAGGAGGAGGCGAAACGCGTGAGGGAGGGGCAAGGTTCGCGCCCTCGCGACCCTAGTCGCCGCAGGAGACGCCCCGGGCGTCGGGAGTCGCAAGCCGATTTCCGGCCACCGTAGGCGCGGGCCTGCGGACGGTGAGCGATGGGTAGCTCACCATCCGATAAGGACCAGGCCCGGGTCGACGGCGCGTCGTATTCCACGCGCGCCTCAAAGAGTTGTCAGCACCAACTGACGGGGCCCGTTAGGGCCAATGCCTGCCAGGGTTGCGAGTTTGTCCTAAAGGGATATCGTGGCCCTGGCACACAGGCAAATGAAGGGATACGGGTGGGTTTTAGTCAGTAAAAGTCTGATACGTTGGAAATTGGGAAATTATCAAATAACTTCTCCCGCTCCGCCTAGAGCGGGAGAAGTTATTTGATAATTTCCCAATCAAAAAAAAAAAAAAGGGTATGGGGCAGCTCCAACAGTATCGTAAGCATGATTTTACGCGCGCACCATGGAATGATTCATTACAAAATTCTAAAGACTCTGAAGTACAGGCGTGTTATTATGATTTGTTTTTGTGTGTTATTCTCAAATACTGGGCAAGAAATATAAATCATTGAATTCAAATTAAACCAACAATAGAAACTGAGAGCACTGGTAGCCCAGTGGTAACGGTCTCGATTTACGAGTTGTAGGTCGTGGGTTCAAACCCAGGCAGGCGCTTTACTTCGTGTAAATTATTTCATCACCACTGCTCTCAAAACGGTGAAGGAAAACATCGTGAGGAAACCGGCATGTCCTAGAATTAAAAAACGAAGACATGTGACATCTACCAACCCACACTGGGCCCGCGTGGTGGATTACAGCCCACTCCTTCTCACAGAGAGGAGGCGTGTGTCCCAGCAGTGGGAACATTATAGGTTGATTATGTACTATAAACTCCCTAATAATTCATTTATTAGCAGGCATCGTAGGCCCACAGCGTGTTAGTTTACAAGTAACATAAAACTATGTTAGTTGTAACAAAATACGCACTCAATACAATACAATATTAAAACATTATCCCCTTTATTAATTTAAACCCTACTCTAAAAAAACGTTTAAACGTCAAAAAACAAAACAAAGCAAAGCCAGGAAGGTTATTTAAGTCCCATGTCTGACATGTAGCTTGATAAATGTAGGCCCTTCTAAAAATTCTCGTCCTGTAACAAGTAAATCAAATATACAGGGTTATTTTTAAAACGTCAATAACCTCTTAAGGGGTCATTATACTCATCATTATGAACAACTTTTACTATGGGGCCAAACCTGAAATCGCGAAAATAAAATCCGCTGTTCCCTAAGTTTTATCGAATTGTTCGAATATAAATGTAGGGAACAGCTGATTTTTTTTTCGCGATTTCAGTTTTGGTCTTATAGTAAAAGTTGTTCATAATGATGAGTACAATGAGCCCTTAAGAGGTTATTGACGTTTTGAAAATAACCCTGTATATTTTTTTTAATCTTTGCCCCACACTAGGATGTTCTCCTGTATTGTGGGTGCGTTTGCAAACATTTAAACTCACATACACAAACAGCCAGACCCAGAACAACTACTTGTAGGTCATACAAATATTTGTTCCGGAATCGAACCCGCGACACGCAGCGCACCAGTCAATCGCTTAACCACTGCGCCAACCGTGTCGTCGACATATTTCGAAATAAATCAACATATTTCTTAAGTTCGGGTATATGATGATATCATGAAAAGTTTTTCGCGGGCTACCTTGACGGATCGCCATTGCCAACTATAGCTTATTATTAATATTCGTATTCGTAATCAATCAAATCCTAATAGAGTTACCTCCACAGGATTATTCAAAAAATTCAATTATCATAGTTAATCCTACCTACGACGCATATTATAATGCTCCATACTGCTCTATAGAGTAAAGTTTATACAAAACAATATACAATATGTTGCGGATGTACGATATTTTATGTATGGGTCAACTAACCAAACGCGTGTAACGAAACCATAGCGCGATTCAGCGGGACGGCACAGCGCCTCCTGTCGGAGAAGGCGTGAAACTTTTGTCGCTGTTCGTGCGGGCAAATGCGTAAACTATTGAGAATTTGGTCCTTGTTACTTTGCTAATTAAAGACTGTTTATTCAAACTCAACTCAAAAACATTTATTTCAATTAAACCATTCACAGGCACTTTTGAATTGTCAAGAAGTCGGTCAGTTACAAATATGAAGCTAGTTGCCCATTCCAAATAGTAAGTTCCTATGGAGAAGAACGGGCAAGAAACTCCACGGACACTCTTTTAACTTTTACTTAACTCTTTACTTGTTATTACTGAATTTAAAACATGTGTAACTATTGTATAAATTAAGTACGAGTGGGTTTTTCGATAGTCGTACAGAGTAAGTTAAAAACGAGTGAAACAACTTTAAAGTTTTATGTGAAGTTTGTACCTAACAAGCTATTAAAAAAAATATTATCTTGATTAGAAGATATAATATTTTTACTTTATTTTGATTTATCTAAAAAAACTTCACTGAAAACTCAACATTTTCCTAATTCCATGTCACGGTCAATACGTAGCGCTCGTAGCTCCCAATTCGTAGCCGCGTAGGCGCGTAGCAGCGTAGGCGTACCAGCGTAGCTCATTACAATAAGTATGCAAAATCGTAAAGTTTAATTTGCTCACTTGATAATAACAAGAAAACACGACAAATTAACATTACTAAGAGACAAAGAATGCTGGAGTTTGATACTACGTTCAAATCAAGCAAGCATACACATTAAATATAATAGCTTAGGTCTGCGCCTTCGGATGACGACGATGTTTTAATGTGGATAATACGATACAACTTTGTTTAGGCAGAATTTAAAATGGGGGATTTTATACTGGAAATATTTTTTTTTTGTTTATGGTGATAGTATAGTCATCTGTTCCGTTTCGTGCCGGACGTAAGGAATAGCACCATCCCATTTCTTCCCGTGGGTGTCGTAAAAGGCGACTAAGGGACTTACTAGAGAATGGGCAGCAGCGTTCTATATGCATTTTTAAAACCACACTGCGATCGTCAACCCGCCTGCCAAGCGTGGCGATTATGGCAAATCCCCACCTCTTTGGGGGAGGCCTATGTCCAGCAGTGGACGTCTTTCGGCTGAAATGATGATGATGATAGTCATCTGAAGGCCACCTACAGCTTCACCAAACGGTGACCTTATCTAAACTCGATTGATCCATTCTAATAAACGTACAGTTTTAGAACGCGTTGATAGTGGAGTAATAATTTAATTTTAAAGTCTTCAATTATTTTAGGTAGTATGGCTGATGAGTGAGTAATTGAGGAAAGACAAAGTAGTTACCAATCTATTTGAAGAGAACTAATCATACCTAAACATTTTTCACTCAGTCGAATGTAAATGAGGAGTTAACATATTCTAGTTTCTATTAGAATATTTCTTAACAAATCCCGCATATTTTGCCTCAAATCCTTTTGATTTGAGGCCGAGGATTTAAATACATACATAAACTCACGCCTTCTTCCCATGGGGGTAGGCAGAAACTATAGAACGCCACTTGCTACGCTCCTTACATACTCCTTTTGCTTCGCCTACGTTCATACATCTGGTCATACACGCACGCCGGTTGCGAGTACTACGCACCTGACCTTTCTGAAGAACATCACCAATTTGGTCACTATATGTCCTTCTAGGGCGTCCCCTCCCGGCGTTTCCACTCACCTCTGCTTTATAAATACCTTTTGTTAGTCGCCTTTCACTCATCCTCTCCACATGACCAAACCATCTAAGCATACTCTTTTCAATCTTTGTCACTACATCCAAGAAGATAAAAATATTTATTTAAATATCTACTATTTAATACAAAACTCATAGAAGCTACACTTTCGACATTACTTTTAAAAACATTAAACTTAATTTGAGAGTCCGCCCACATCCACACTAGTCTAACCCAGTCCGCAGCAGCGCAGCGTACCAACAAATTCTTGGCTCATTTGTTTTTTATTCATCCACAGCCCAGTGTAATCGAAAGTATAAATTCGCTTTAACTGCTAGCAGGCCTGCCGACCGATAACACACCCCTTGTTAACTGCGTAATAAGAAAAATAAACTTATATTTGTGGCGCCATAAGGAATATCAAAGTTTAAACTGAGATAGTGGGGATTCTGTGGCAACTTGCAGCTTTTTCGCACTCAAACATTTCCTTGTGTGAGAAAAACGGGTGATTACGTGAGTGTTGCTGAGGTTTGGATTTGGATGGGTGACCGCCTATTGCAACAATGAGGAGTTCTGCTATAATGGTCAGTAGAGAACACACTAGTGGCATGTGATCGTACAGAATGGCAGACTTTATCAGATGTTTAACATTTGGGAAGAACTTTGTGGGTCAAGCAACATTTGGTCAGGTTTAGATTTTGATGGGTGACCGCTAATATGCTGTTAAAGGTAGAATTAATTTACTTTAACTGCTGGGAGGCCTGCCGACTGATCACACCCCTTGTTAACTGCGTGTGGAGTAAAATAAATTGTGGCGCTTTATGAAATATCAAAGTTTAAACAGAGATAGTGGGGATTCTGAGGCGAGAGTTAGAGAGAAAATGCTTAAGACGGAGATATATGCCAGTGACCTTGAAAAGTTAGCTTGCGTGTTCTGTACTGAGCTCACGCAACGCATCGTACGTTCAGCCAGTAATAGGACTCGCCCATCAAGGAGCGCTCTCCCCAATTTGACGAATTATTAATTTATTATACACAAAACAAAAGTTATTTTAATAAAACGCGTATACTAAAAGATCAATAATTAAATTATCTTTAAATTAGTGAAGGTGTCAGAAAAATACGTTTGGTCGATTTTGCGCCATTCTCAGTTTTTTATCCGCGTTAGACATAACTTTACAAAATATTTTTACTAGGTAATATAAACATAATCTTAAATATTCACATATTAAATTATTGATAAAATGCTTTAATTTAACATATATTTTTTTCAAATCATTAACACTACTCGTTTAGACGTGATCTTCAGTATAAAATCATTAAAAGTCTGTTATTGTCGCCTTAAGAAGGAAAAAGGTGTTAAGTGATTGTTGCTGAGGTCTGGATTTAGATGGGTTACCGTTGCAATCTTTGAGGTCCCTTGTATCTGTTAATGAAGTATGGACAGCTTGAACTATCTTATATATTCTTTTATTTATCTGAAGTAATGAAATAATAAAATGCATGTTGAGTAATTGTTGTTAATGATTTGAGTTAAAAGGGTTGTCGTTGAGCTGTGTTTGTGGGACGTGTATGTGCAAAAATATGTTAACTTACTGATTTTAGGACTAATTTATAACTTGTCTTTCAGTAGATGTTAATAGATCGACAAGAAAAATTGACGAAATGGCTCTCACTTTAAACGAACATAATATTTTCTTCACTAGGATTAATCTAGAAAACTACAAATTTCTTATATCCAATATACCATTCTTAAATACAGCTTAAAAATTCCTCAACTAATATTTCTCCAACTTTCCCTGATTTAATAAGCGAGGACCTCGGAATTGGACGGTAATAGAGTATACTTTCCTCCGCCAACTAAAACAACAGTCATTGGGTATTTCCACCGTACGCTAAGAAAAGCCTCTTAAAGCAGGAAGAAAGTTAAAAAATAATTAATGCTTTCGTAAATATTCATACCTTGGACGGAGTTTAGAGTTAACCCTCCGTGTTGGAAATGTAGTGAAGAAGGGTTTTGATCGGGAACGCTTTGCTGTTTTTTTCCGGTAAATAATTATTGTAATTCTTAGGATACGTAGGTATGAGCTCTATAATGATTATTGACAAATCATACTTTAAATTCAGTAGTTTAAAAAATGTAACCGAGTTAAACTTCCATCCATTCTATCCCAACATCGCCTACTTATTGATAGAATGTGTCATACCTTCCTGAAAATACTGAGTAAGTATTTGTTAGACTAGGTAATCATTAATTCAAGGTCATTTGATAAAATAATACTTTCAAGTTAAAACATAAGCTCAATTTTTTCTGAACTTACGGTCCAAATAATTAAACGGTTTATTGATGTCGATTGCAGCGTATTCTTGTAACACAACCAATATTTTTTACTCGCAGCAGTTGGTTTCGCAATATGTGTCCGAATGTTTACAAAAGTGAAGGGTTCGTCGAAACGACTCCGATTTAATTTAAGTCCAGCGCCGTTATCGTCGGTACCCCATTGTTTTTCTTTCTTGAAATTTTATGGTCAATTTGACGTGATTCCTTTTTTTTACGATTAATTTGAATTTAATTAGTTCTGAGCATTGTTGTCGAGTTATAGCGGTTGTGAGCCAGCGTTTATTGCCGGGTTATAGTTGTGTATATTTTTATTTTATTTTGTAAATGGTTTTTGTATGAAGTAATTTGTGATAAAATTATTTGTTTTATGCACTCGACTCAAAGTGAAACGATTTGACTCGTGGAAAAGCGGAAATCCGTCACTATGTACAGTCACGAGCATAAATACCTTACAATTACGAACAAGCAAATTTCTCCTGAAATTTTGGTAAAAATCTTAGGATGTTACAAACATACCTAGTATTTCCGAAACCATATTATGAAATAGATCTTTTCCGAAAGACTCAATCGTTATTTCATGAGCAAATCGCTTTTGAATTCTGTGTAATTGTAGGGTATTTATGGTTGTACGTAGAGTGACGGATCCCGGATTTTGAACGAGTTCACTGCCGTTTCACTTTGAGTAAAATAAATTATCATCGGGATGATTTTCAATCGTCAGATAACTTAAACTTGTTATCAGTTTCTAAGTATATGTCCTCTGATAACTGACCGTTATAAAACTGACTTTTATAATATCCCACGAAACTCGGTTTTATCAAAGTAGCACTGAGTAAATTACATTAAGATTGTTTTACCCCTACAAGATAATTTTTTTCATTACACAATGACAATAACCCCCGCTTGAAAAAGCACATAAAGCATTCGAACAATTACAGCCGATAACGCACCTCCCACTGAACCATCCATCTCCCACCACACGCAGTAAGATCGACAAATCCTGACGCACTGCAACTTCGCACAAAAAAAGATCTCCTCACATATACATCTTTAGATATTGGAGCCTGTTGACATATTTACGAGCTCCTCGACTATTAAGTGGTGATTTAGTGAGGGCATATCGGGATGGATACGTTTTTATCGCGAGCAATATATCCACTTGGCTTCTAGCTCTATTATGTGAACCATTGTGAAAGAGCTTCAAGATTTCCACCCACAGTTTTCCCTGTAGGGATTTTTTTAATGTTGTTTGAAGTTCTTGCTCTTTTGATCGAGCTTGTGTATTGAATGCAGCGTGGCCTTGCGCATATACACATTGTAACTAGGTTTTTTTTACATACAGCTTTACCACATAAAATCCTCTAACATTTTTGCTGGCCTTCAATGTATTTTTAAGTGTATTTTGTGAATCCTTTGATAACAGAATTACAGCAAATTTGTAAAGTGATGTTAACTCCAAATAAAAAAGTCACTTTTACGCCTTTAATATTTTTTTGTCATTCCTACTATTTTCATGTCGAAGATATGGAAAGTTCAACAGATTTGTTACTATTTTATCTTTTAAAAAGCAGAGATTAGTACCGATCGATGCGTTTATAATACCATACTCAATTAAAATATGTATTTGAATTGATGGTACTAACATTTCTTACTGAAACCAACATTATTATTCTAACTTGAAAATAGTTGTCCCTTCCTCGGCTTTTAACCCTCAAAAGCTGAAGGGTACAAGTCGACAGTAACAAGTTAATTCTTCAAGCTTAATCTAAGATATTTGCTGATGAGGTAATCATGGGTATTGCTGTAATACTAGGACACCGCAAATGGTTACATGATGGTGAGTTAGGAGGACTGGATGAGTTAAAACGGTTGAAGTTTTTTCGAAAATATCTTGATAATTTTGAGTAGGGTTGAGGGTTCTTGCCAAGTATCTACGCTCAAATAAAGATAGCTGCTCTTTGTGTTTTCTGATTTACAATTGATAGTGTCTTAATCTTTTAGATGTAATTTTCATTGTTTTACTTTTTCTATCTGATGTGTATTTTCACTCTCTGCTTTTATGCAAGTGAGAATCAGAATCAGAATCAGTACTTTATTTGCTATGAATGTAGGTACAGGTATAAGATGTTGTACATACATTAATAAGATCAGCTACAGTTTACCTTACGGCATGCAAATTATTGCCTAAATTAAAATAAAACACAAACAAAATAATGTCAACAAAACAAAACAGAAATTAAATGAAGTCAATTAATAATAATATAGCCAGGTACATATGTCATGGTCAAATTTGCAATTACTTATAATAATCACAATCTGGACAAACTCATATCATTTAAAAAGTCTTTAAAAAACAAAATAATGCCAACAAAACAAAACTGAATTTAAAATGAAGTCAACCAGTCAGATAATTATATGAACTTTCTAACTGATTCTCACTTACATAAAAGTTTCCATCAATGCTTTCCTGATATCACCAACGGGTTTGCCAGCGGGTGTTAAAAAATGTTTGCACCGTTATTGTTTTATTTCTTTCTGGATGTCTTGTAACGTTATGTATTTTCTCTATTTTCTAATGAGCATCTTTTCACTTCGTCATATTCTTTCGTTTCTTCACACATTAGGTTTAAAGATATTTATTTCTCATAAGAACTTATGAATAACAAACAGTTCACTTATAATGAGATACAAAGTTTCTTCATATACTATACAACATTTGCCTCTGGGGCGATGGTGACGTTATAGGGTACATACGTGTTTTTTGAGTTTCCTCTTAAATAAGTTAATATTATTACATTTCTTTAAGTTTTCTGGTAATTCATTGAACAGTTGTGCTCCCTCCACTAATACTGTTTTTTTGCCGTAATTAGTCCGTGCACGTGCACTCATTAGTTGGAATTTGTTTTTACTTCTTGTGTTGTATGTTATTATTTTTTTATGTAGTTGTTGTATGTTTGATTGCACAGAGTTCGTGGTGATTTTTTTTATAAGAATGCAGGACAATACATTCAACTTCAGTAACGGTTACTGTCACCAATTCCAGCACACCTCATATCTTTGTAACTATCGTTATGTATAACATGGGCCGTCCGTAGGCCGTCGCCGCGTGTACCAGTTAATGCCTTAATCTTAAGGTGGACGCCGACCGTGGGAGCAGTGTGGACGTACCCTTGTTTACTTGAGACTAGTTTCGGTTATGGGAACGGAGTTTGAATCTCAGAGGTCTTGACTGGTAAGGGTTTAGTATTGTTATGTGATGGAAGTAATATCGTGATTTTTCAATACAATGTTAATAAGGTTTTATGCGAAGTTTTTGTCTGGTCCTTCATTTCTTCAATAGTAGTGCGTTTTAGGGTTAACATAGCATTTGGTATTTCCATTGTATTTTCTTCGAGTTTTAATTTATTTACGATTACAATGCCTCTTCATGATTATTTTTTTTATGATGCCGAGGTGACTACAGAAAATGATTTTCGTCTTTTTCTTTTTTGTAATAAATAGTCCTTTTTGACTTTAGTAATTGATATTGAGAAGACCTGAAAATATAAAATAAATTAGAGCCGAGACGTAATCCTGCAAAAAGTTATCAAAAATAAGATTACCCTAATGATTTTTACTTATTTTCTAAAATCCACATCAAAATCTCCGGCACATCCTCGCTCTCCCAACAGCAACACTGTCACCTCGGAGGTGTCTCCCCAGCCATAACTCTTCACGGAGGAACGTCCCCGTCGCCGTGTTGAGGAATTATTATTATGCGAATAAATACTCCGAATGTCACTAGTAAATGTCTCCCTTCTGTCGGGTAATCCGAGGGGCGATGGGGGCTAGTGTTGCCAGCTGTAGCGATAAATGTGAGACTTTAAAACAGCACGGTTGGATGAAATGAGTACCTTGAGATTTCCTGATTTGAATATTGCAGGACTTGAAGAAAAACATCGAACTGCCTCGTTGGTCTAGTGGTCGTAACCACTACTGCTGAGCATGAGGTCCTAGGTTCGATTCCCAGGTCGGGCAAAATGTTATTGGCATTTTCCATTAGAAATTTCTCAGTAGCAGCTCGGAGTCTGGATTTGTGTACGGCAATAGGCTCGCCCCCTATTACATGGGACTTGAACATGACTGGCGAAATGTCGGTGTACTATAGGGACACCTTTACACCCTTCAGGGATTACAAGCGTGATGTTATAATGTTTGGTTGGAGAAAAAAAAGATTTGCGGCGACGGCTCATAGAACTTATTTTCTTTTGTTTTATAATCTGCCAAACCCTGTAATTTTGGGTGCAGATAAAAGGGATACAGAAAACAAGTATGTCAAAGGAAAATTAAAGTACGTAATATTATTCGAAAACACACGTAGCGTGTTTGACTCGTCGGGTCTTAATTAAAATTAAATGACTGCAGCTGGAAATTACTAAATAATCACCATGAGTAATAAATATAGGGGTATAATAACGATGATTAAAGCTAAGAGACGTTTAAACGTCAAAAATGTTTGGTTTAAAAGTCGCTAATCATTATTTAACTTTAAGCAGCGTTTATAAATAAATCCCTAAATGATTAGAGTTTATTGTTTATAAAGGTTACACAAAATTGTATTAACTACTACAATGTTAAGCTAACTAACGTAAAACAATAGATATATACGTGTAATTTAAGTTTTTGCCCATTATTCGCCATACAAAACTAGAATCAACCCCATTTTCTTGTAAACGTTTAGGTGACGTAAAAAAGTGGAATGTGACGTTAATGTACTACTTGAAATAAATGGTTTCACTTTGACTTTGCGTAAAGCAATTACAAAATAT
This sequence comes from Tiliacea aurago, assembly GCA_948098905.1. NCBI lineage: Eukaryota > Metazoa > Arthropoda > Insecta > Lepidoptera > Noctuidae > Tiliacea > Tiliacea aurago. Next base: position 26,164,934 of record OX402585.1, read on the forward strand.
TTCCACATCATTGTTTTATCATTTTATAGAAGTCAGGACCGTCCTACCTAACCGAATCATTTGGTGTCACCAACCGGCCCGGCCTCTAGACAAATGCCGTTCGATCCGCCGAAATGATCCAGTAATAGTTTTAAAGTGTAGCCAATTTCTTGACGTTGTCACCTTCAAGATTTTCTTGATGATGTTCGTCATATCTGTCTATTATTCAGAGTTTCATCTTAATAGAATGAACCTCATTCTAATGGCTGCCTAACCAATGGGTTTAGTTGTGGCAAGGGCTACTAATGACCATGAGAGGGTTCGATTCCTGGGTCAGGAAAAGTGTTATTGGGTTTTCTATCTGGAGTTTCTCTATCTATGTATTACTTCACCTAAATATATGAAAATGTTTGCCTTACTTGGGAAGAGACTGGACCCCACAACACAGGGAATCCTAGTGGGGGTTCGGGGAATTAAAAAAAAATCTAGCACTTATAGCTCCTATGTAATCTATTACCAGTTTTTTAATGATGTACCTACCGTGTTTTTGAACTAAATAAAGTTTTTATATATATTATTTTATTTAAAAATAACTTTTTTGTCAGAAATAAATGATTTTTATTTTTTTCATTTTTGTAGCTCGGAGTCTAGATTAGTGCCCGGCTGATGGTAATAGGCTCGCCCCCTATTACATGGGACTTAAAAACATAACTGGAGAAATATAAGTGTACTATAGGCGCACCTCTGCCTAATCCTTCGGGAATACAGGCGTGATGTTATGTTATGTTTTTGTAATGGGTCTAACACCCGGTTTCTGATGTTTCAATATCGAAACAAAAATAAACTACCGACATCTCATGTCAAAGTCAATCCATACATTTTGACGAGTTATGAGAACATAAATGTAGGGAACAGATGTTTTTTTTTTGCGATTTCAGGTTTGGTCCCATAGTAACAGTTGTTCATAATGATGAGTACAATTTAGAGGTTGTGCGTTAATTCTGGGACATGTTGTATAATTTAATCTATATTATATCTGGAAATATAAATTAATATGTCTCACCGTACTTTTAAATGCAACCGTTTACACTGAAATGTAACATTATACAATATGTAACAAAAACCCTGTTGTTCCTTCTACCTAAGTTTTAAGAATCGGTATGCATACGTAATAAAGCAAGTCATTTATAAAAAATGTTCAACAAAAATAATTAAAATCAATATTTAATTATTAATATTTGTAATGATTTCTCATTCTGATTTCTAACCTTTTTAATTCTTTGATTTTGACTTCTCGACTAGCCAATGCTTAATTTTTTTTTTATTATAATTCCACCAATGTTGTGCTTGTAGGTCAATGTATACGTCCCTAAAATATGAACAACTTTTACTATGGGACCAAATTAGAATTCGCAAAAAAAAAAGTCGATCGCAGTCTCGACATAGATTGCGATTGCTTTACGACCGAATTCGATCGCAAAGTCCTAATGGGATCTCTAGACGGTCAACATTGCTTGATAAGCACGAAAAAATCAAAATCTTGTCAAGCATTTTTGACCGTCTAGGACTCCATTAGGACTTTGCGACCGTATTCGGTCGTAAAACGATCGCTATGTAAGTCGAGACTGCAGGCCCTGGGGCCCCCGCACAGCGTTCCGCGCCGCCGCTACGTCGTCAAGTTCGTGTCTACTGTCTGGCATTATCTGAGCGAACTTGTGCGTAGTGCGTAGACTCATTCGTATTCGTCTGTATTTCGTTCTTGCAAATATGGTCTAAATTCACCACATTTCTCTCTAAACTTTGTAGGATATCCAGTATCAACGCTAAAATCGAATTCGGCATCACTTGACTCTGATGAACTGTCGAGCCTATCTAGCAAAACAATATCCATTTTGTTTGAAAGATAATTTTGTTTGTGATCTACGCGTACGGTGTGATCCAATGACTAACACACACTGGTTAAATATACAGGGTGTTTGGTGCATCGTGTGCCAAATTGAAATGGTCGACTGAAGGAGTCATCCGCTAGCCTTTTAGACCCTTTAACACCCCTCATGCTCTGGATTTTTTTTTATCGACTTTTTATTGTTTTCCAAAAAAAATACCCAAATTTTACATTCAAATACAGATTTAAAAAAAAATATAAGGCGTAGACTCTGAATTTTATTTTTATTTCGATGTGTATTGTTTAAGAATACTTTTAAATACAAAATTAGTGATATTAGTCACCTAGTTCTTTTTTAATTCACTCGCAAAGGTAAAACTTAAATTAAAGCTGTACATGTTACAGCTGTTTATAAGGCTACAAAAAAAACAAAAAACACAAGCGACCGGGATCTTCCAACTCCCTCATTAATTCTCCAGTCTATCCTCTTTCTAATGATGTGCCACATGCCATAAAAGTATTTTAACAACTTTGTGAATTCGCTAGAATTGTGAATCGAGTCACCTAAGGCTAATATCCAAAATTATGATTTAAAAAAAAATCTCTTAAATGATACCTGTCAAACCTATAAATCTGCTATCTCATTCTTATGGTTAGGTAAATTCGTGTCTCATATCTGTATCTTTCGTGGGATTTACTTGAAATAAAAAAACAAAATTGCATTTTTAACATTTATTTAATCATTGTTACAAATCTTGCTCAAATTGTTGACCTCTGTTGCGAATGCAGGCCCGACACCTGTTTCGTATTTCAACAGTTGTTGTACGAAGTCGTACTTCCTCCTTAATAGTATTGAATGCCGCTTCTATGCGTTGGACTAATACCTCCCTATTTGGAACCTCCGTGGCATATACCAACTCTTTGGCACGTCCCCAGACATAAAAGTCTAACGGAGTTAGATCTGGGGAACGTGGCGGCCATGGAATAGGGCCATCGCGTCCAATCCATGCATTGGGGAACACATTGTCGAGATATTCCCTCACAGTCAATCGCCAATGCGCGGGACAGCCGTCATTTTGAAATACAATGGGCACACGTTCATTAAATACGGGCACATCGGTCACTAATTCGGGCAGGTCATTTTGTAGGAATTCCAGGTAGTCTTTGCCATTGAGATTATCGGGCAGGTAATGCGGTCCAATTACCTGATTCCCGATCACTCCTGCCCAAACGTTTACACTAAACCTTCTTTGAGAAGATTTCTGTCTTTTAACACGTGGGTTTTGCGTTTTCGTTGTCCAGTGGTGCAAATTGTGTAAATTGAGGATCCCATCCTTGGTAAATTTGGATTCATCCGTCCACAGTATTCTTTTTAAAAAATCAGGATCATCCACATCCGTGTGTAAAAGAAACCGACAAAAAGCCACTCGTCTCTCAAAGTCGCCACCCTCAAGACCTGCAACAAACAAAAAACTCTTTTAAATTTCTCTTGGGCAATAAGTAATTGCACAAGAAAGGACCCGCTGTTCGTGCTAATAGATTCACTACCTAGAAGTGACGCCATACCATACCCATTACCTGCTAAACAAAGGCAAGGTCAAACAAAGCTTGCACGGGTTTAAAGTTAGTTTAAAATTACGTACCTTGCACCGGAGTGTAGTGGAATGGATGCTTTTTGTTTTGACGAAGTACTTTCCACACTTTCCATATTGAAATATCAAGATGTGATGCCACATTTCTAATGCTTCTTGTAGGGTCTTCCTCAAAAAGTGCCAGTATTCTTTCGTCTACTTCAACATTATGTCGCACAATATGGCCCCTTGGTTCATTAAAAGTAACACTGCCAGTCTCGCGTATGCGTCGGTATGTGTCTTGGAAGACTCTGCGGCCAGGTAATCGTCTACCAGGAAAGCGTTCCTGGTAAAGTCGTTGCGCTGCACGAGCGACGCCATTAGCGGCTCCGTAAGCCATCATGATGTCCGCATATTCTTCGTTAGAGAATGTCGCCATTGCAATAACAAAAAACTCAAAGTTTAACAATAACAACAAAAATTAAACAAATGTAACAAGAACCAGCAAAACTTAACGATAACAAAGTAATAAAAGAATCGCGGAGTATGGTGAACTAGCACACACGTTAGGTAGCAGAGGCAGTCATGTCTCGACTAAAAAAATGGCGGGTCGGGCGGCGCGATTTGTTCAAACCGATTTAAGGTATGCAAGAAAGAGATAGAAGATAGATTTTACTGTGAAAGAGTGAGAAAACAAATTTTACCTCTTTCTCAAGTAACAGTTCCGCAATAAATATTTTTTCATTAAAATTTGGAATGTAGTTTTATGTGACTTGATTCACAATTCTAGCGAATTCACAAAGTTGTTAAAATACTTTTATGGCATGTGGCACATCATTAGAAAGAAGATAGACTGGAGAATTAATGAGGGAGTTGGAAGATCCCGGTCGCTTTTGGTTTTTTTTTTGTAGCCTTATAAATAGCTGTAACATGTACAGCTTTAATTTAAGTTTTACCCTTGCGAGTGAATTAAAAAAAAAACTAGGTGACTAATATCACTAATTTTGTATTTAAAAGTATTCTTAAACAATACACATCGAAATAAAATTAAAATTCAGAGTCTACGCCTTATATTTTTTTTAAAATCTGTATTTGAATGTAAAGTTTGGGTCTTTTTTTTGGAAAACAATAAAAAGTCGATAAAAAAAATCCACAGAGCATGAGGGGTGTTAAGGGGTCTGAAAGGCTAGCGGATGACCCCTTCAGTCGACCATTTTAATTTGGCACACGATGCACCAAACACCCTGTATATCTCACACTAGTGTGAAGGCCAGTCGCAGGATATAATATAGATTATATGGATCCTATAGTGAAAAGCGAGCTTACACACACGCAGCTAGAATATTATATTTGTATGATGTCACCAATCTATAATATATTTATATTATTGCTTATTAATATATAATTATTATGGTATGACCGACCATCAATGAAATGAAGGCAAAATATATAATTATAGCTACGTAGTGTGATGGGATTTAGACTGCTTCTATAGGTACCTACATCATCTTATCACAGCTTCTGCCACGTTTTATGTCACTCATAAAAAGAGGGGATGAGAAAGCTTATGGCGCGATAAGCGTTATAATATTTTGAAATGAAGAGAAACAGAATTAAATGATAAAATGTTATTTTTATTTGCTGTTGCAAATGTCTGTTTTGGGTGAAGGTCTTACTACTCTAAAATAACAAAGTAGACCTTTCAGTTTCATCTTTTAGAGTAGGCACAGATAGATAATTATATAATTTTTGGATACGGATGAGATACTATAGTTATATAGTTACGTAATAAATTGTTGCTAAGGTTTTTATTTTTAGAAACTGGAAGATATGTGATTTCGTTAAACAGTACCTACTTTTATGGAGAATTATTCCTAATGAAGCAATGCTTTAGTTTAAAAGATAGCAGACTTTTCAGAAAATCGTAGTTAATCCCCTAATATTTTATCACATTGCAACAGCTTTTTCTTGCAAAACCCATACAATATTCTTCTAAATCTCAATCACCATTCTCAGCAACCTGCCTCAAAGATTGACAATTTAATTTCGCCGTCAGGTCAGTAAGTGTAACGTTATCGCGTACAACAAAGGTGTTGCTATGGTCATTGTAGTGTAATGGAGTTCTTTATCTCAGTATATCATGGTGTCGCTCAGGCTCCGGAAACGGAGCTACGAATTACACGTTGGAGTTTAAAATACATAACATTTTTACTTTGTATGTTGATATTCCTGAGTTTTCTTAGAAAAATTAGGGTTAATTTCACAGTCTCCGGATAAATCAATTTACAGGAAATTCTCCAGAGGTGGTGAAACAATACAATGTGAGTACTTACCTACATTTGCTTTGTTTCTAACGTTATTAATTTACGCTTTTATTTTTTTCAAACAGATTAGGCATTTTAGACTGACTTTGATCTACCCAATTTGCCTTGAGCGCGTTTTCCTACCACCTGGCCCAGTATCATAAGCCTTTCCATACCATTTAGACCCAATTTAGACCCCATTAATTCAATTTAAGCTGTAACCATATTGGGCATTCGCCAAACGTGAATTAACGTCATTGCATGCAATAATATGTAATCTAAGATAAGATAAATTTATTTTTTTAAACATGTGTAACATGATACATGATTATTAGATGGAGACATAGTTTCAACCGGACCAACATGTTTTGCCTCATTAGCCGTACAAAATGTTAAAATTTTAATAATTAAGAATAGAATAGAATAGGTATTTATTTGCTTAGAATGTAGGTACATCAAAATAAGTTATTAAATTATATAATAGGATCCATGTACATTCTGCCTTAATATAAGCATGCAAATGAAATACAAAGTAGTGGATACTAAAGATATTACAAACAATTATCATTTAAGAAGAAGAAGAAGTTGGTAATTATAAATTAATTATGAATGGCAGTTTCATTTATAAAATTAAAGTTAGTGCAAAATATAGGCAGTCAATAATTCAATTTACAATCAGAGTCAGTACAAAGTGTAGTCAATATTATTTACAAGCAAAATATGTCAATATAATAAAATTAACTACAAGTATTTAGATTAAGATACAGTCCTGATTTATCAAAAAGTGAAGTTCAGCCATTTTAGTAGGTTTTGACATTGGCCTGTTATGTGGAACCAGGTACACATCAGGCGAGATTGATTTGATAAAGCAACTCAAGCGTTCTCTATAGAATTAATCTGTTATCCCATATTTTATATCTATGAAGTTCCCATAAGAAAAACCAGGACAAACCCATCCCATTGAATCATAATACCATATCCGACTCAGCCTATATCCACGTTTGACGAGGGACTGTGGCGTAACGTCTTGTTTAAATCAAGCGGGGAATGATGGCAATAACAGTTAGCAGCGGAGTTACGGCTGCTAAGATAATGGTGGCTCCGGAGATTCCCTCAAAGTAATTGCTAATTTCGGTCGACGCGGCGTGCGCGATAATTGTTTGTTTGTTTCTTTGTTTAAGCCTGCCTTGTTTATCATCTGGTGTATCAATATGTTGAGGAGTTTAAGGAATATTTGGATATTTTTGACTACCCGTTGTCTTCGTTTGAAAGGATACAGAGGAACCAGTCCCGTTTTCATTCCACTGAAAATTGCAAGCATCTGCTGTTACGTAAATGGCACTTATAAGGACAGTTGCAAATATTTGCTGCAGAGAAATTGGCTATAGTAAAACAGCAGTGATACTCATAGTTTGGCATAAATAGGAACTAAGCATGATGCCACTCACGATACCTATGCTTAGATAAGTAGCTATATTACCAAAACAGTAGTGATACCAGTAGTAGGTATGTCAAAAAACAGAAATCATAAGATGATACCTGGTAGCTATAGGTAGGTAGGTACCTACCTACAAGACGATTACGACTAAAAGTTAAGGTTTATGAAGTTGGTTTGATCTCTAGTTCTCCTCTTTTTAATGGTCGAGTAATCCATCTTGTACGTAAGATGTATGTGACGGTATTTGAACATCCATCACTCTACCACCCATCCATTATCGACGAAATTAAAGTCATCTATCGTGTACTAGCTGCAACTCGCATCTTAATTACGTCTCCGCACAACAGATGGCGCTCCCATCAATATTAGTAACCGTTAACAGACCCAAAACTAGTTAATATACATAAAGTACGGAGACAAGACAAACTTGTCGACTGTCGTAACTATAAATCGCACATGTTAAACTAAGACAGACATGTCGGACGTTTGCGACAACTCAGCAGCCCTTATCAAGAGGCGAGCCGTTATTTACGGCCTGGCCTGAGTTATGGCCAATTTACAGGCAGTCATTAGTGCCTTAATGGCCTTAAGGTGTCCGGGTGAAAAGTACCGGCGGATAAGTTTCGGCAACGTCAGCGTTTGCGTCGCATGATGTAGGGTTTTGTCTTGCATTTGTAATGGTAATGGTGGGTTGTAAGAGGCTTCTTGGTTTTTATGGGATCTTTTTTTATAGGGGGTTAGTGTTTAGTGATTCGAAGGTAGTGTGGAAGGGGATAAGAAGAAACTTGGAACTACTGCCAAACCTATTTCTGCATGTAAGTAACATTTCTGTGTTCTGCTTTAAAGGACACCTTTAAGACGCAGATATATGCCAGTGACCATGAGTGGCTAGCTTGCGCGTTCTGTACTGAGCTCGCGCAACGCGTCGTACGTTCAGCCAGTAATAGGACTCGCCCATCCCGGAGCGCTGTCCCCAATTTGACGCATTATTAATTTATTATACACAAAACAAAAGGTATTTTAATAAAACGCGTATACTAAAAGATCAATAATTAAATTATCTTTAAATTGGTGAAGGTTTCAGAAAAATACGCTTGGTAAATTTTACGCCATTCTCAGTTTTTTATCCGCGTTAGACATAAATTTACAAATTAATTTCAATATGTAATATAAATATAATCTAAAATATTCACATATTAAGTTATTGAGAAAATGCTTTAATTTAACATATGTATTTTTTCAAATCATTAACTCTACTCGTTTAGACGTGATCTTCAGTATAAAATCAGTAAAAGTCGGTTATCGTCCCCGCTAGGTGTTCAATTGACCGTCGGAATAACATATAGCAAGATTGTTGCTTTTTATGTTACAAGAAACAATGTTTCGAGGGGTTGATCGTGGTTGGAATAATAATAATAAGTTTAATAATAAGATTCAAAATATACATAGACACGGGTTGTATACTAGTTACATGCTAAGACTTAATCAACTAACAATGGACACAAGTGGATTTTTTTTTTGTCTATAATAACAAAAAAAAAAACCGGTCAAGTGCATGTCGGACCACGCACAATGAATGGTTCCGTAGTTGGGATGAATTTATTCCAAAAACAAACTTAACGTTGCAACTTATGTCAATGTATGGGAGAACATGTTTTTCAAGTACACTTGAAAAACATGTTCTCCCATACATTGACATACGCCGTGGTAAATTTTCTAACTGCAAATGTAGGTTTGGAATCGCATTTTTTTATGTGTTAGAACTACAAATTAACGGTTTTCACCTTGTTAATTTCAACTTGATACCTCCACGCGTTCCTGAGAAAAATCGTCTTGACAGACTGACAGACAGACGGACGGACAACGAAATGATCCTATAAGGGTTCCGTTTTTTCCTCTTGAGGTACGGAACCCTAATTAAATCCTGTCTCCTAAACTAGGGATATTGGCCTGTATCTTTTTAATTTCAACAAAGTTTTAACTTTTACTATTTTAATTTTAGAATATCTTTTATTATTTACTAATTACAAATACACAGCTAATTATTTACACTAAGAAGATACTAACTACAAAAAAAAAATTACAACATGAAAAATATAAAAAATAAAAAAGACACTTAAGCGTCGAAATACTCGTCTGCATCGCTGTCATCCGGAAACGTGCCCAGAAGACTGGCAGCATTGCCAAGTTGAATGGCAATGCTAATTCTTTGGCCTAAGAACGAGCCAGCCCTCTGGTCACGTGAAGTGTCGATCAGTCGGCGAGAAATTTCCTTAAAAAGGAGACGCGCACTCGGGCCCCATGACCCGAGCGTTTCGACCCCAAACGGCTCAAAATTGTAGTTACCCATAAGATTACAGTATTTGCGCCGCTTGAGGGTCTCAGCAGCCGCAGCAGCGGAGCCAGCACAGCCAGCCGTGCTTGGAATATGAGATGGCGCAAGAGTGTATTTATCTCCTGTATCTTAGGAGACAGTGGAATAAAACGAAATTCTTATTTTTTTTTAAGTATTGTAACTTTTAGTTTTTCTAGAGTCGGTCCAATCTTTAGATAAATTACTAACAAATAAAAACTTCACAAATCACAATCACAAATTTTTTACCCAAAAACATATGCATGGTAGATAAAACGTCAAAATGATTTGTTAAAGCCATTCCGGCGCTAAAGGCCACCCGACAATAGCAAAATTCATTACAACAGCGTAACTGGCAATGATAACCTCATTTTGTAACGAATGAATCAAACGCACATTAAAGCATTGTCGTGCGCGAGAATTATTGTGACGTAGCTCTCGTTACTGGCGCACTTCGATGCTGCTGGCGATGCAGGGTTAAGGGTGCTGTGGAGTGAGTTGGGCTAGAGATTTTTGGTGAATTGGTATGGAAGGTATGGCTGGTATTGGTATAATGTATACTGGCTATTATGTATACTGCTGGCTGCTTTATCGTTACTGTGAGGGACATTATATCATCGTTTGTTATAGTTCCTTTCCGATCTGGAACCCTGATTGTTTCTGGCAACCACAGAGTAAACTGAACTAGCTTCAACTGTCTTCAAAACATTAAGTAACATCCAGTGCCTCCAATTAGAACATTATTACATTGCCCGTCATATGCTACGCTTTTAGTAACTATGTCTAGGAAAACACAAAGTTGTAGTCCTACATGCTCGGGGTTGAGGTAAATAACTTAGTCTTGTAGTTTACAGCGCTATAAAGGGACGAATTGTGATTGTCAGGGACGTAAAAGAGAAAAAGTAACTGATAACTGCAAAGAGATAGGTACAAAAGCTTCTTTGAAAATAAAAACCCTGATAAATTCTTGGAAATTAAAAGATAATTTTATTCTAATGTCTTAAAATTTGGCGTATTCTTGACGGTTTTTATAGAAAACAATACCAAATTCTTAACAAACACATTTAACTAAAGGCAGAGTACGAAGTAATCAACCAATTAACTAATATTTCCGTTAATCACACGACTCCACAGATTTTCTAGCCACAAATTTTGCATTATCGCGGTTGGTATGACAGTTCAGTGATATATTCACCGTATTATAAATGCTATAAATAAATAAATATCGGATATTTAGGATCGCACCATTGTTCGTTATGAGCTATGTGCGGGCGCTTGTCTGCAGTCCTGTTAACAATCATTGGTGATTTAGGCAAATTTTCAGACTAATTTTCAGATTTCAAGCTTTAAAATTGGTCTGCCTGAGTTTTAGTCTGACTTCAATGTTGTGTTTATCTTAATTTTGGACACAATATACTTTACAACTGTAGTGTCTTTTCTAAAGAAAAGGAATTACATGAATAAGTTAAACTGTATTCATGTTTCTTTTCAGAACAAGGGTAAGAATATACTTTACCAAATAATTAAATAAATATATGTTTTTTTTACATAAATATATTATGGCCAGTCGTCAGTATTTAAAAGAAAATACTCTTAAACTTTTAACTTTGAATGAACTCTTCAGGCCTGGTAAATCATTGATCGCGTAGTTATTTCCTTGAAAGAAATGTCTTCAATATTTACATACAAATGAAGATCAGGGTCTTAAATAGGCATTCATTTCGTCGATTGTTTCAGAGAATTTCCAAGTAAGTTCAGTAGCTTTTACAAATAATATAACAAAATAAGCTTTAGAACGAAAAAAACATAGACAAAAATAATTACATGAAACACTTATAATTCAGCCATAACCAGTTTCGGGTGGTTTTAATCGGTTTCATCTAGTTTTTGTGGTAAATGACGTGGCGTCCTGCACAAGCGGCGGGCACAATCGTATTGTTTTGACGTGTGGCCGTGCAAATAAATATATACTCATTTTTGTTGATAATGAATTGTGGGGCAGCGGTCGTGGTTGTCGGCATGCTGGAATAATTGTTTGTTTAAAATTGAGGGATGGATTGATGTTTTTGGATGTGTGTAGAATTAAATAGTATTGGTTTAGCATGTGGCATAATCATTATTTTAATACGGTTTGACGTTGGAGTGTAATGTGATGGTAAAGAAAGAGTAAATTAATAAGTTCATAGATTGCAATGGATTATGAAAGGTACTAACATTTGTACAAGATATATTAGGTTTTGTGAGCCATGGGCAATCACTATTACCGCATATACATTGACCAACCTTTAGTTCAGTTTTACTTACTGCCAATCCTCTTGATAAAATGTTCCAGGAACTCTATTCGCTACTGAGTGTGAGACTGAGGACCAAGGATTTTAATTCATACATTTTTTTAAAATAAACTTTTAATATTACTTTCATGCTACTTAAAGCCGACCTTAGATGGGAAAAGGCTACGTAGATGATATGCTACTTTCAGCAACTCTGTGTTGTTAATCTAAAATTGTTGAAAAATTTCTTAATTCTCTATTATTTTTGAAAAAGCAAAATAAAGATAGACGACAACAGTTCCTCCCACCCTATTTAATGTGCAACTGTGTTTGATTGCGGTCGTAAACGTTTGTCGTCGTACCAATAGTAATTATGATTTTTAATTATACCACGCGAGTGCACATTTTGTTTTAAATTTATTATTGTTCACGTTAATTTAATTATTATTCAATTTTAAGCTGAGTTTATGTTTAATTGAGCGTAATTGTTAAATAATGTGTCAAATGTAGTTATCCCAGTTTATTTTGCTGTGATTAATTAATTTAAACGAGTTACATACTTACTTAAGTAATAGATAGAGAAAAAAAAAATATTTTGGTTACTGTGCCTTTGTTCTTGTTACCCCTGCTTGAATATGCAAGTCTTCAGGTACCGATTTCAGCCAAAATACCTATAGCTCCGTGTGTTGCCAGACGTAAAGAATAGCACCACCCTATTTCTTCCTGTGGGGTCGTACAAGGCGACTAAGGGACTTACTAGAGAATGGGCAGCAGCGTTCTCTATGCATTTTAACACCATAATGCGATCGCCAACCCGTAACCCGTAACCCCCCCCCCCAACGTTGATGAGGCCTATGTCCAGCTGTGGTCATCTTTCGGCTGAAAATATCGTAGGTACCATCTTAACTTTAAGTATTACAGTGGGTAACAATTTTTCAGTCGAAAGACGTCCACTGCCGGACATAGGCATTCCTCAAGCACCGCCACGACCGGTTCTATACTTTCCGCATCCAGCAGATTTTTACGACTTTCACAAGGTCATCGGTCCACCTTGTGGGAGGCCGATATTATATAATATTTATTCGTGTATCCCCATACTATTTAGTTAAGATAATGACTTTCAAATAGCAGGCAAGACTTTCATTGGCAGGCGCCAAGCGTGGCGATTATGGCAACCCCCCAACGTTGGGGAAGCCTATGTCAGCAGTGGTCGTCTTTCGGCTGAAATGATGATGATGATAAAACAAATACCTACTACAAGTACTATCGTAGGTACCAGCTTAACTTTAAATAATACAGTGGGTTATCATTTTTCAGTATCATTTTAGTCGAAAGACGTCCACTGCTGGACATTGACATTCCCCAAGCACCGCCACTTCGATCAGTTCTATACTTCCCGCATCCAGCAGATTTCTGCGGCCTTCACAAGGTCATCTGTCCACCTTGTGGGAGGCCGATATTATATAATATTTATTCGTGTATCCCCATACTATTTCGTTAAGAGAATGACTTTCAAATAGCCGTAGAAAGAGTGTATTCCCGTTGTCCCCGTATGCCATATCCCCGTCACGGGGACAGCAGGACGTGATTAAATTTATTTCTCGTTGTCCCCATAACGTACGAAGTAAACCTTTTTTAAATCGAAATAGCTAGGTTAGGTTAGAACTGTAACCACACAACACGAGCCGAGCGAGCGAAGCGAGCGGTGCCGCGGCAGCGGCCGGCGAGTGCCAGAAACATATTTTGAATGTAAAACCAAACCACGGGCACAACGGGAAGTATTTTTAAATATTTAATTGAAGTACCGCTGTCCCCGTAGGACGGGGACACAGCGTACGGGGACAACGGGAATACACGGTAGAAAGCCATAGCTTACAAGCATATAAGCTTACAAAAGACAAGTTTCAATCACACAAAACATATTCAGATTGTCTTAAATCCTTTGTTTGTACTGTAAGAAACCGCTCAAATCACACTGTAATTATTATTCCTGTATGCATGTACGAGTACGTATGTTCCATTGTTGTGTGCGTGCGCGCAGCTGTGTGCGGTGCCCGGGCGCCGAGTGACACGACTCAGCGAGATTGAGCCGCGGGAATCATTGGATCTTACTTATTACGAGATTTTGGAGTTAGGAAGACGTAGACAGGGCCTGAGTTAAAATTAAAGGTTGTTCTTGCAGACTACTAACTGCCTCGTTGGTATAGTAGCTGTTGCTGCTGACGATGAGGTCTTGGATTCGACTCCCAGTTCGGGCAAAGTGTTATTGGGTACATCCATCAGGAATTTTTCAGTAGCAGCCCGGAGTCTGGATTTGTTCTAGGCTCGCCTTTCTAGATGGGACTTAAACATAACTGACGAAATGGGTACATCCCTGTCTAACCCTTCGGGGATTTCAGGCGTGATGTTTATGTATTATCTTGCAAAGTAAATAAGAGTAACAAAAACATGTTTTTTTAAACGTTAGTAAGGTTTAGAAAAGTCCGATACTTTCAAGATTGAGTTTGTAATTTCGCTCTATTCTGTACTGTTTAATATAATTTTACACCTAATTATGAATATCACTTGTAAACGTTTTGGCGAAAAGTTTACAAGTAAAGTGTACTATACACCTCTGCTCAAAATCGAATCTTGGATTGTTATATTATAGGCGCATGTTCCGATGAGGGAGCGCCTTTAGAAATTAATTTAATATTTTTACTAGTATTTCGACTGCAAACAATTTGGGTGAAAATAAATGTCAGGTCGTTAAAGAGGTGTTTTAAATATGTGTATTATAGTTGACGTTGTTTAAAGTAACATAACATCACGCCTGTATTCCCCAAAAGATTAGGCAGAGGTGTATAGTTCACTTTTTTGCCAAAACGCTACTCGAGTAGCGGAACATGACGCGAACCAGTACAATACAATTTAACTACTGCTGTTTCGCTGCTATGGTTTCGCGGCGGAGGTGTGCTATCAGGCGTCGCTTGTAATGTAACAATCTAAGATTCGATAAGATTCGCATTCATGTTACAAATTGTATCACGGGTGCTACCACTCACCACTGTTGCATTACAGGCGAATTATATCATTACAGATTGCGCACTGTAATGCTCGGTTCTCCTTACTTACTGATGTAATGCTCGAATCTGAACTGCTAAGCTGGAGACTGACTTTTATCTTTTGTTTGTAATGTACCATTCGAGGTGACCTTGTTACAATACGGCGACACATACTGACTGGTAGCGTGTTTGTAATAATTATATCATTCGAGCACTTGGCACAAGTGTGCTCCATTTTTACTCAAAATGATGCGATGACGTGACCTGCACTGACTTGTAATTCAACACTCAAAGGGATTCGTGAAAAAACCGACAGTCGAGTGGAGCACGTGGGGTTTGCTGAAAATGATACATTACAAAGTAACGTTATAAGTCAGTCTTTGGTTTTAAAACTCGATATATTACACCAAAATGTTACAAGTCAGATTCCAGCTTTACATTACGCTCCCGGTGAGGGAGCGCCTTTACACAAATCTCTATTCACACATTTTCGTAAGCTAAATTTGAATGAAACAATTTATGTCGACCTTCCTAACAAAATTATTGTGAGCGTGATCACCCATGCCAAGTCTATCCATTCAACGTCGAGGTGTTGAGGGATTCATTCTACCGATGACGAATTGTGCTGAGATCTTCGAGAGTAAACATTGGAACTACTGTCTGGGGAGAGTGACCAAGTTGTGTGTTGGTTTTGGGATAACTATTATTTGGGAACAGATATAACTATTACATCTTAATGTAACCGAATATAACGTTCTATAGAATACTGGCATGATAATCGTGGTTTTGTAGTAACTATCTTTTTGGTAATGGCTTCCTGAAGTCAGTCGAAAGTTCTTAGTAGAAAATGTATTGATCTAGTTTTTTTTTTTGGAAAAGTCTTCTTTTCCTAGCTAATGAAATGTAGGTATTTATCATGAAGTAATTTATAGACTGTTTTGTTGCCCATATTTTGGTGGCACATAAAGAAAAAAAAATAAGAAATAAAATTTTTGTGCTGTATAAATACAGTTCTCCCTTAAGATTTCAGTGCGATAGTTTCAGTGCGATAGTTTCAGTGCGATAGTTTAATCCATTTAAGACTTTTATTTTATTTACCTATACATAAAGATAAATCAATATACGAATACATTAGAGACATCGAGTTACTCGAATTATTGCAGTGTTTACATATCATTTCCTATGTTAAAATGTAACCCAAACCAACACTTTTTAAACAGGACAGTCCCGCCACCTGCCAAACCTATATCCACCAAATGCTCCCGCGCACGGATCTTGATTTAAATCCCGCAACAAAATATGTACTGTTTTACTCTTAACCAACGATGGATTTATTTGACCAAACTGCTTGATTCTCAGCATTTTGGCTGTATAACTTTTTAACACATAAATATTTGGAATACTCGTAGTGCGCGGCTACCGGTTGGTGTATATTGGTCTATCCATATTATTGTTTTGTTATGGACAGAATTAGTTATGGTACGGCCGTGTTGAAGTTTTATGAGTTATCTTAGTGCTGATGATGGGTATATGGATTGTGAACTCGTTGTTTTGTCTATGGGTGAGATGGGTTTTTTTTTTGTGGGGCAGTTCTAGATATTGGTGAGATCTGTGTCAGTCATTGCTCATATTTTGATAGTTTAATTAGCCCCTAGTTTATGTATACGCCCTATTCATTGTGCATAGCTTCTAGATTGATTTCTACGGTTTAGAAAAAATATTATTTTAGTTGCGTGATATATACCTAAGTTACGGTGTTCAACGATTGTTAATTATTTTTAAATGAAAAGCTTTGTTTTTTTATTAATTACTAGCCAATTTCACCCGCGTGGCTTTTTCTAAAATAAAAGTAGCTTAAGTTACTCCTTATAACGTCAACTATTTGCTAGTGAAAGTCCCGTCAAAATCGGTCTAGCCGTTTCGGAGATAATCCGGAACAAACAGACAGACATACAACAATTTTAAACATTGTTTTTTTTGTTTTATGTACCGTATATATTTTCATAAGCATTTATTTTGATATTACAAACAGACATTTCAATATTAATTATTTGTACAGACTATTGCTGTATCTTGTTATCTAAGAATAATTAGTAGTATAGTTGGTTAGTATTACAAAAATAACTTCTGTTAATTCTGGTAACTTACTTTACTAGTTACTAGAATTAACAGAAGTAATTTTTTTACCCACCCATTTTGTAACCACCCAAATTACCAAAATTCTGTGCAAGTCTTCTGCCGCGCTGGTAAGCCAGGTAACAAAGAGACGTGGAGCGTCGCATAATATCAGGCAGTGGGATCGCGCCTAACTCACTCTTAAACACAGCACTATAAATACGGACACTAAATACCTGCTGGAACTTAAGGGGGAGGTGCTGTTAATTACCGTTATTTTTAGGAAAGGCGTTTTTACTTATTTTTAGTTAAAATAAAAAATATGGTGTGATTTTTAGCAGGTCAGACATCCCATTGGCATTCGAAACTTACCCATTAAATGATTTAAAAGCTGTATTAAAACCAAACTCTGTAAAAAGTGTACTATAACATTTCTGATTATTTAGAAGACAAAAAGTTTGGGGTTGAGCTGCTCGCTCTGCTAAGCCTTGTGATAAAACTGTAAAAGTTGTAATTTTAATTATTATGCAAAATCATAATTTTATACTATTTTATATACATATTGATTAGTATTTTTTTTCACGGTTTGCTATTTGGAATTAATTGAATTATTGAGACTGTCAAATTGTTGTTAAATGCATTATATTGGTATTGGATGTGTCTTAAATTGTACACAAATTAAGTCTCATCAGACTTAACTGATTATGTTAATGATTAAAGTCTAAGTTTTGAGTTTGACGCAATATATACGCCTTACTATTTAACAAACAATATGCTCTAATAAGAAACATTACAAAAAAAGTTGATTAAAAAAAAACAAAAACGCGACTGCGTAAAAAGTGTACTTAAAAAAGATGGAAACAAGATTTAAATATAAATTAATACTATAAACAATCTCATGCAGTCGGAGGCATCTTCCTAACAATAACGACTTATTGCCTCCGACTGCATGAGATTGTTTATAGTATTAATTTATATAAATCTTGTTTCCATCTTTTTTAGCAGACTGGTGCGATATCGCGGGCGCGACACTAGTAACACAATTTCTATGTCGGTGCCTGTCGCGCCCGCGATATCACGTGAGTCTGTAAGAGCCTTTACTCAACAAATCACACCAACTTTATCAGAAGATTTGACATCACAGTTTTTTTAATGCTTTCCTACTTAATCAACAGTTTTTTGAACCTCCAATCATTTGATCAGCACAGCCCCTTAACTATGCGGTGAGCAGAAAGCAAGTATACACAAAAACTGCAAGTGTGTGTCTGTTTACGAGGCTCGCACGGCTGCGGGGGCCGGCAGAATTATAAGAGGTTTAGTGTATACTACGGAACAGATATTAAACTACCTTTCTACTTGGAGATTTTGCCCGAATTTGGGTGTAGTATTGTTTTGTGCTAGATTGGGATTTTGGGGGGCTTGTGGCTAAGTAATAACAGCCACACTGGTTAAGCTACGCTTTCCGTGGTTGATCCGTGGATGGGTGACCCCATCTTTACATACCAAGACCCCTCCGTGCTTCGGAAAGCACGCTAAGCCGTTGGTCCCGGCTGTCTTTTGTAGACCTTTTACAGTTGTTACGGGTCGTCAAAAGCCCGAAAGTCTGACAACCAGTCTTACCAAGGGGTATTGTATCGTGGAGGTCAGATAGGCAGTCGCTCCATGTAAAATACTGGTAATCAGCTCATCCGGTTAGACTGGAAGCTGACCCCAACATTGTTGGGAAAAAGCTAAGCAGATTGATTGATTGTTTTGTGTAAGATTGTTATTTTGTAAGAGGTTTTAAAGTGAATTTTGGTAGATAGAACCTGAACATGAAATGGGGTACCTGCCTAGTTTTATAAGTCATCTATACATAGCCTCCTTGGATGAAGCAACTAGCAAAAGCTGAATAGGCACTACGTTACCATTTCATGAATAGGAAAAAATATTTTCAACCGAAAATCTATCTATATAATATATAAAAATCAGTGCCACTATTCATTGTAATTTTATAACTCAAGAACGGGCTCACCTATCCAAACCAAATGTTTACCCTTTGTTCGGACTATTTAGTAGATGGTTTGTGTTTTTTTTTTTTAGGGTGGTAGGTAGGGTAGGTAGGTAGGTAGGGTAGGTAGGTAGGGTTGGTATTCTTTTACCCATAGAAAGCCACGTTATTTGTGAGTGTCATAGAGTAAAAATGTTTACCGCCCAACGGAGTGGGCACGGGTCAGCTAGTTAATATATAAATGCTAATCATCATTATCATTTCAGCCGAAAGACGTCCACTGCTGGACATAGGCCTCCCCCCAAAAAAAAGGGGAGGGTTTTGCCATAATCGCCACGCTTGGCAGGTGGGTTGGCCATCGCAGCATGGTTTTAAAAATGCATAGAGAACGCTGCTGCCCATTCTCTAGTAAGTCCCTTAGTCGCCTTGTACGACACCTACAGGAAGAAATAGGGTGGTGCTATTCTTTACGTCCGGCAACACACGGAGCAATAGGTATTTTGGCTGAAATCGGTACCTGAAGACTTGCATATTCAAGCAAGGGTAACAAGAACAAAGGCACAGTAACCAAAATAATGAAGCAACCAGCAAAAGCAGAATAGGCACTACGTTACCTTTTCGTGAATAGGAAAAAATACTTTTAACCGAAAATTAACATATAAATGTTGTCTTACTACAAATAACTTACAGGTACTTAACATGAAGTCTTTAAAAAAATCAGTCTCTAACTAACAGTGTAAACCAAGGTAATCGTATGAGCAATACATTGATTCAGTCAGTAATCTACATCAGCGGTTGCTAGGATACATCTTTGTATGGATTTGCTGACGTTACCAAGACGGCATTACATCAAAATAATAACAGCAATTTTTTGAGAAAAAACGTTGCCCAAGATTGAATACCTCATGGTTTTAGCCGCATAACAACAATATCAAACGTTGATAAAATTAATAACAATGACGTATCGTATTTAAATACAGAACTTGGTTGTATTTTTTTTCAATTACTCAACTTATGTTATATGTAAGTAATTAATTGTTTTAAGGCTTCTACATACCGGGGCGACTTGTCACGCGACGCGACACAAAGGCACCGCTCGTCCCGCGACGCGCGGGGGGGGGGGGGGGGTGCCGTGTCGCGTCGCGCAACAAGTCGCGCTGGTATGTAGAAGCCTTTATGGTTTGTAATAAGTTACGAGCGTCGCTTCATCGCGCTTCTCTTTCATTACTATGCAATGCGACAGTGATCGCATAGACGCGCAGCTAGACGGACTGGCTATAAAGATAAAAGTCTCAAATTCCACCAGCTCCCTGAAATTAGAACACAGCAATGTTGTTTGACAGCAGAATTAAGTTCAGGGGAAAAGCATTGCTACGGACACTGGACAGGCCCTTTCACGCTTCGCAATTGCATGTTACAGCCACCAAAACCCCAACTCCACTCTACTCATAACAGGAAACAACAACACGCTTTAACATCCAGTTCTTAAAACCCCCAAAAACCTTAGTGGGACAGTTAAAAGCTAATGTTATTAGAAGCACGTTAGGGCGCGCGCACACTGGCGCGTTGTCGCGGTGATGTACGCGACCGAGCCCCCGTAAACATGCTCCACCTGGCTTTGCTAACGCTACCTACATGGTCAGTGTACGGGCAGCAAATAGGGAACTGAAAAGACAATCTCGTTCATTCCTTTCCAAATTTAAAAAATCTTGTGGTGTTTTCTTCTTGGTTCACGTAAAGGAAATTGTATACCTAAATTATTGTTTGACGGCACGGTTGGCGCAGTGGTTAAGCGATTGACTGGTGCGCAGCGTGTCGCGGGTTCGATTCCCGCACGGAACTAATATTTGTATGACCTACAAGTAGTTGTTCCGGTTCTGGCTGTTTGTGTATGTGAGTTTAAATGTTTGTAAACGCACCCACGATACAGGAGAAATTCCTACTGTGACGCAACGTTTAAAAAAAAATTTAATCTTGAGCATTGTGATAGAAAAATACTTACTAGGTACTACGTTTTTATTTTTGAAGTAAAACGTCTTTAGGGACGCTTCACTTGGGGTGGGTAAGCTGGTGAATGCATGACGAGAGCGTTACGGAAGTGACGAGAGCGTTACAGAAGTATAATTAGTATTAATGCAAGCTCCTAACTTTTTATTCAATTTCCCGTTACTTATTTAATTTATTTCTGTCAATTAGTTACACTTTTCTTTAAACATACCTAACAATATTTACCCTTCTAAATCAAACAATACTTCAACACTTTGTATACTAATTTTGCACGATCATTTCCTTTATTTCATTTATATCCTAACTAATATTATAAATGCGAAAGTGAGTTTGTTTGTTATGCTTTCACGCTAAAACGGCTGAACGGATTTGGAGGAAATTTGGCACATGGGTAGACCATGACCTGGATTGTAATCCAGGTATGTTGTAACATAGGATACTTTTTATGCGGGTAATACGTTCCCGTTGGATAATTTCCGACATGCACGCGACCAAAGCCGCTGGCAAAAGCTAGTACTGTTATATAGAGAAACACATTTTAAAATATAAAAAATAGTTGCTCACTGGTGTCGGGAACAGCGCTATAAACTAATTTATTTATAAACTTTTTTGCTAACCGTACGAGGATCTGCACCTCGCCCGGTATCGGAGATATCAAAAAGCTTACGCCGAGTTAGGGCACTCGATTAAAGCCAGCCTTGTTTGCATCGCCGCTGAATGTGCTGACCCTACCACTACCACTTGAGCTGTTTTATGGTAATTAAAATTTTTGTTAACGATCCTTATTGTTTTGCTTACTGTACTTTTTGCGTTTAGTGTCGTGAGATGTGTAGATATCGTGTGAGTTTTAGCTTTAGCAAAATTTAGAAGTGAGCAGAAAAAAGGGGTGTGATAACAAAATTGTGAAAATTGTGTTTTTAGCCGTTGCAGTTAAAAGAAACAGAATGACTGAAAAAAGACTCAAGTTGCGTGACTTGACAATTAAAATGGTGATTTTTATTTTCACCAAAGTTAAGCATAAAAAAAATCTAGACGCATTTTAACCATGACGTCACCGACTTCAAAAGCAGAACAAAACATGACTCAAATAATAAAACATCAAACATCAACATTGAAATAATAAATCTGCGCGTCCATTCCCCCCTCTCCCCACCCCTCCCCCTCGAGGCTCAAGGAGGCATCCATGAATGCTGTCAGGGGATGATGGACGGCCGAGCATAAAACTGACGAGACGACTACCCACGGTACGAAATGGCTCTACGGAGCCCAGTATATCACTTTTATTACATGCCATCTTCATTTTCATATTTCATATTTGCATTTCTGTAGCACCCCCCCACCCTAGGTCGTCTCCCCCCCGTTTTAAGCGTTTAACACGTTTTTCTATGTAATCGCTCGCTTTGTGTGTGTGACGTAGTGGGCAACGCGTCAAAGGAAAGTTTTTATGGCGTTATGTTGGCTAAATGTGTTGTGAGGTTTAAGGTTCCGTATATAAATAAATAGCATTCTCTTTGTTCTTTCTGTTTTCAGTGATTCTTTTCAGAGATGGAACAATGTTGGTGCAAATTGTTCCTAAACAACTCAGAAGGTTCCTTTCTTGAAAGTCTTAGTTGAAATATTTCATGTGCACGGGCGATTTAAATCCGACACACAGCAGTAATGTAGTTAGAGAGATTTGGGAAGCGAATGGATCGCTGGATTGAACAAAAATAAATATGACAAGTAGTGTAATCGTGTAATTTTGGTGCGAGCTTGGCAAGCCAAGCGATACAGGCTGACGAGTCATTTAGCTGACCACAACTTACATTGCCAAAACCACCCAATAATTTGCTAGTAAACCTTTGATAAAATGATAAATGATAAATGATTTTATTTCTGTAAGTAGGTTTGTACAAACACTTTTACACGTCAATCATATTTTAAAAACTAGATGAGGTCGGCGTTTCCTATCTGACTACTCTGAGAAGAAAAGCCGAAACAAACTCAGAGGTCATAGTCTCTTTTAAAGTCCAGACATAATCTTGGTCAGATCATGTGAAGACCATGTAGATTGGTGTCTGAAATGGTCTTTTGAGGAAAGAACCACACAGGTTGAGTGGACCTGACCAGTCAGTGCACGCATTTGTCAGTAATCGTGCAGCTCTACTCAGAATATAAGGAGCTCAACGATGCGACTATCAATACCAAAGAAAGGCCATTTGGGTAGGCCACTTATATGACTCAAACTGCCAGACCATGATTAACACTAACTGAGAATAAAAGAAAGGGAAAAAAAAATATTATGCAATAACGCACATAGTCTTCACATTCACAATAATTAAAATAATATAATACTTTACAAGTAAATATTCCTGTCATTGTGTATAAAATAATAATTAAATGTCACTGTTTATAAAATAATAAAGTTAGCAAAAACAAAAAAAAAAAAAACAATAAAAATAAACTACCTCAATATGTACAAAAATTGGAGCAGCTCAATCCCAAGCCTTTTTGTCCTCAATATAATCTTTAACAGTATAAAAGGCTTTCTGGCACAACTTACGTTTAATGAATGATTTGAATTTATTAAGGCTTAGATCTTGAACGTGGCTTGGAAGTTTATTATAAAAGCGTATACATTGACATCGAAACGAGCCACCTATTTTCTTGAGCCTTGTTGTAGGTACAACAAATTTGTGTTTGTTCCTAGTATTTATATTATGGATATCACTGTATTTTTTAAATAATTTTATATTTTTATGGGCATATAATAGATTTTCAAAAATATACTGAGAAGGCACAGTCATTACATTAATCTCCTTAAATTTCTCTCTGAGAGAGTGTCTTGGACTTAATTTATAAATTGATCGAACAGCTCTTTTCTGCAAAACAAAGATAGTCTGAATGTCGGCAGCATTTCCCCATAACAGAATACCGTACGACATTACACTATGAAAATAGCTAAAGTACACTAAACGGGCTGTCTCTATGTCAGTTAAATTACGAATTTTTCTAACAGCATATGCTGCGGAGCTTAGCTTTTTTGACAGTTTATCTACATGTGGGCCCCACTGAAGCTTAGCATCCAAAGTCAAGCCCAAGAATACAGTGCTATCTTCAGGATTCAATTCTTCGCCCTTTATTAACACATTAGTTTTCACCTGCCTAACGTGAGGTAGCGTAAACTTAATGCATTTGGTTTTTTTTTCATTTAGAAGTAAATTATTAACATTAAACCAGTGAACTACTTTTGAGATCGCGCTATTTACATCGTCAGTAATCAGCTGCTGACGTTTAAGTTTAAACAAAAGTGAAGTGTCATCTGCAAACAACACTATATCATGATTATCCTTTATGAGGTAAGGCAAGTCATTAATATAAATAAGAAACAAGAAAGGACCAAGAATTGAGCCCTGTGGGACTCCCATTCTTACTATAGATCCGGGAGATCTTTTCCCATTGACGTCAACGCTCTGAATCCTATTACTCAAGTATGAAATAAGAAGATCCAGAGCGGTGTTCCGGATCCCGTAGTGGCGGAGTTTCCTGATTAACGTTTCATGAAAAACGCAATCGAATGCCTTGGACAAATCACAAAAAATGCCCAAGGCATCGCATTTATCTTCCCATGCATTATAAATATGTCCTAACAGTTCAACACCGGCATCAGTAGTCGAACGGCCCCTTGTAAAACCGAACTGTTTGCTATGTAGTAATTTATGTTTATTAAAAAATCTTTGCAATTGGTCTAAAATTAATTTCTCAAAAATTTTACTAAAGGTAGGTAGTACTGAAATAGGTCTATAATTTGAGGGGTCTGATGTACTACCTGATTTAAACAACGGTATTATTTTACTATTTTTCATAAGGTCAGGAAACTCCCCACAGTCAATACAATTATTAAAGATAAGAGCTAAAGTAGGTGCTACAATGTCTATAATAGACTTAGCAACTTCTACAGAATTACCCCACAGATCTGCAGTCTTTTTTACATTTAAAGTGTGAAAGGTTTTAATTATATCTCTACAGGTAATATGTTCAAAATGAAATTCCGACTCGCAAACATTAACATTTTCCTTAAGCAAAGACTCAGCAACAGAAGGTGATGAGTTTAGGGATTTAGTAGTTGAAACGGGAATATCTGAAAAGAAATTTTCAAAGGCCACGGCGACTTGTGAGTCTGATTTTATTATGTTGTCATTAATTGACAGGCTATAGTCAGTATTTCGGTTACTAGACCTTCCCGTTTCACTATTAATAATATTCCAAGTCGTTTTAATTACGTTACTACTGTTTTTAATCTTCGAACTCAAATAACGCGACTTTGCCATACAACAAACTTTTTTAAATAATTTTGAATAATTTTGGTCTAGTATTTACTAACAAATCTACCGAAGTTGGAGTCCTTGATTCGATTATAAAGTTGAAGACCTCACCATAATCTCACCATTCATTTTCAATTAAAAAAGACTTAGGATCCTAGAATTAGGAATTGTATCCCATAAATAGATATAAGGAGCCCTTAATAAATTGACCTAATACGAGAAAAGTTTGAGATTACAATAGCATACGCTCTGATAGTCTCATTGGAAATAGGATGTCAAATAAAGTTTAAGTTTAAAATAATTAAAATAAATTGTCGATTTATTTTCGGCTACACTGCGGAACCCTAAAAAGTTAAGTCAAGGAAATGTATAACAAAGTTGAGGGCATGTTGTGACGTGTTCTTTAGCGGACCCGGCTAAGCTGCTTAGTACACGTTCCGGTGTTCACAGATTTTTTTAACATGATGCAACGTTTTTTATAAATATATCAGTATTGAAAATGCTGTGAAGTTAAGCGATTTATTTTAATGTAGATTGACTAAATTAATTTGGTGCAGTTGGTGAGTGGTAGTTAGCAATTTCATTAGGACTGGCATTGTGCAAAAAAATTACCTATTGATTGTTAGTTTGGTGTTTTAAAGACATTCAGTTTGTAGTGCCCGTCGTGCACGTGCCGTAGCACGTCGTGTATCTATATATTATATACATAGGGAATATGCATGTAATTTTTTTTTCACTAAATCAATAATAGACAGTAATAAAACCAAGAAAAGTATTAAAAGTTAAATTGAACTACTCTTTCTGGCATTTATGCGTATCCGTGGCATCACAGCGGGCCCTATCAGAATACCAGCGCTGCGGTATTTATTTTTTAAATATGAAATGAAATGAAATGAAATGAAATCGTTTATTCTGTAAATAGGATATTAAAATCACTTTTACACGTCATATAAAAAATAAAAAAAAATCTAGATGTAGCCGACATTTCCTATCTGACTACCCCTGAGAAGAAATGGCGAAACAAACTCAGGGGTCAAAGTCTCTTTTAAAGTCCAGACATAATCTTGGTCAGATCATGTGAGGACCATGTAGATCCGTGTCTGAAATGGTCTTTTGAGGAAAGAACCACGCAAATTTGAGCGGACCTGACCAATCAGTGTAAGCATTTGTCAGTAATCGTGCAGCTCAACTCAAAACTTAAGGAGCTCAACGACTCGACGAACAGTACCAAAAAAAGGACATTTGGGTAGGCCGCATAAAGCGCTCAAAATGTCAGACCATCATTAAAACTTAACTGAGAAAAGAAAGGAAAACATTTAAAGAAAAAAAAAAAATGACCCACATAGTGCTCACATTCACAATAAATTAAAGTAGTAAATATAATACTTTTCAAAGTAAACATTCATGTAAAATTGTATACAATATTCTGCAATGTCAATATGTATATAAAATCATGCATAATAATTAAAATGTCAAGTTTTATCACAAGGCTAGCAGAGCGAGCAGCTCAATCCCAAGCTTTTTTGTCCTCTAAATAATCAGAAATCTTATAGTACCCTTTTTTACAAAGTTTAGTTTTAATACAGATTTTAAATCGTTTAATGGGTAAGTTCCGAATGTCAGTAGGAAGTTGGTTGTAAAAGCGTATACATTGACCCATGAAAGAGTTGCCTACTCTGTGGAGGCGAGTGCGATGTACAGCAAGATTGTGTTTATTCCTGGTATTTAAACTATGAATATCGCGGCGTTATGCTGAGATAGGGACCTTTTTGGCATCGCACAAGTTTTGGTTGTTTTTATTGTTTAAGTTAGTTTTAAATGCTATCTTTGTATTTATTGTGCGTGTCCCGAATAAAATATTTTTCTTTCTTTCCCTGCTTGTTGCCCGAAAAAATTATGTAATTCCGACAATTTTCTACTACAGCTGTTCAATCGTCCGTTACTGTCGCGGTCATGATGTGACGTCATTATCCACCAAACTGCTTTGTTAACTCTGTTTTTTAGCCCCAAACAATACATTAACTTATTGTTTATGCTTTAGTTAAGTATAAATCGCATTTACATTGACCTTAGTGAGATTTCAAACACTTAGCAAAGAATATATTTTAAGTATTTTTCGTAACTTCCAGCATTTTCGTAGAGGACGCGTTTTTAGTTTGCATTCCGTTCCACCAAAAAAACGCAACATAAATTAATTAATTGTGAAATAAGTTATACCTTAAAACATGTAAAAAAATAGGAATAACAAATTCCTATTTTTTTACATGTTTTAAGGTATAACTCTTGACTCCTACACAATGTATATTAAATTAATAGATAAGTTTAAGAATTACGTGCATATTCCCTATTCATAATTTAGATTGACTGCCAAGCATCGTTCAGAATCGTTCTTACATTTAATTGGTTAGGTACTAGCTACTGAAACGATCTTAATCCTGAAGAATAATATATTTTATTTGTTCAATCCAACTATAATTGAATCACCATGCCAACTTATCATTGGTACATCTTACAAAGATTGCCATTGTAGATATTGCGTCTTAGATCATACAGGCTACCATCTATACAAATAAATAAAATTGAAGTGTCTGCTTGTAATGTCAAAATAACAGGTTTTTACTAAATGCATATGAAAGTATATACGGTACTTATATAAAAAAAAAAATATGTTAAAATTTTTGTCTTTCTGCTTGTCGCTAATCTCTGAAACAACTGGACCGATGTTGAAGGGACTTTCACTGGAAGATACCTGATGTTTATAAGGAGTAACATGGGCTTATTTTATAAAAAGCGACGCGAGCGAAACCGGCTAGTAATTAATAAAAAAACAGAGCTTTTTCACCAGCACCATTATCATTTAAAAATAATCAACAATCGTTGAACACCTCACAACTCCCAACCGTAGCAGTCAATATCACCTCATATATTTTTACCATAGGCGTTCTCCCGTCACCACAGACAAAGACGTAGCCATAACTCCTTCCAGCACACGGTGAACAATACTGGAATTAATTACCTGATCCGCCCAGTGGGCCCAGATGTTTTTCACTCATTGTTTATGGGTATAGAAGTTGGGCTGATCAGGTTTATTGGGTAGGCAGATGATGTTATAATGTTTGTATTGTTTAACGATGCGTGATAGGTTAGCTTGTTTGCTTGAACATAGTCTGCAATAGTAAAACTATTAGATAGAGCCATTTTATTTATACTAAGTACTTTTAACTCCTTATATTATTTATGGATGTAAACACCAATTTTTCTCTAGTAATACCTTTCAAGCTTGGTTGAATCCTGTGATGCTATGTTTCCATTTCGTTGATTTGCAGAAGTATTATAAGATGGAACAGGGCAGCGCTACATATAAAGGCTTCTACGTCGCGCGACGCGACACGGCACAAAGGCCCCGCGTGTCGCGGGACGGGCGGTGCCTTTGTGTCGCGTCGCGTCGCGCGACAAGTCGCCCCGGTATGTAGAAGCCTTTAAACTTTTCATCACATATTTGATTTGAGTTTCATGTTTTTTACTTTGAATTTTAAAATTATTATTTTTATTTTATTTTTTTGTGTTTTTTCTACATATTACTTCTGACTACTCCAATGTAGTTTTAGTTTTAGCTGTAAAGTTTCTTAACATTATTTTTAAAGAAAACCTAAGCTAAGAGTTTAAATTCTGTCACCTCTGCCCTAGACTAAGGTCAAGAGCAAACCCATCCTAAATAAAAAAATATTAGAAGTTTCCACTTTATATTAAGCGTATATTTAATTAATCACGTAATATTTTGTAGAAAGTAAATATTTTATTAGCGGATTATCACTAACGATAGCCTCAGGTTTAGTATATTAAGTAGGATGCAATAACAGGTAATTTTAAAATACCGAATCAAAACGTAGCTCTTTACTTTCTATTTCCAAAAACATTAACATTTTTCTTGCCTAATTAGTTTAGCAAATACGACCGGTCTGCTTATCATATTAGTATCTAGAAACTGATATCTAAATATAAGAATGAATATAATGAATCCTTGAATTGGCGACGTTTTATAAATACATGATTTTTGTTTTGTAATTGTAATAATTGTAATTGTAATAAGTTTATTGATTCAAAATATACATAGACACGGGTTGTATACTAGTTACATGCTAAGACTTAAACAACTAACAATGGACACAGGTGGAAAAAAATAAAATAAAATAATTGTCTTTATAAACAAAAATTTAAATCCTGTCTCCTAAACTAGGGATGGCCTGTATCTTAGGAGACAGTGATTCGACCAAGCTGAAGTGCAAATGATGGATCTTAGGTTTCGAGTGTCGATGCTAATTCTACCATGAAACAAAAATGTGAGTTAGCTGAGTAAGTAATTAATTTTAGATTTATTTGAGCATGAAAGGATGGATGCAGGTGTGGAGAAAAAAAAAAAGTGGGGGTGTGAATGGGAAAGTGGTGTGTGTGTGTGTTCGTGTTCGTGAGTGTAATGTTAGTTGTGTTGTATATTGGTGTGTGTGTTGTGTGTTATGAGGTGTTTGTTTGTGTGTAGTGTTTTGTGTTCCTATTTAATAGTGATTTGTTAAACGATGTATGCCAGAAGAGATTCGGTGTTATTGTAGTCCTGTTGTAAGAGCCAGTCTGTAATTTTACATTTGATATTAAATTTATTTAAGTTTATTATATTTAATTTCTTTTGTATAATTTTATAAACGTGAATACCTAACACGTAGTATTGTAATACTTAGTGTTTCAATTGTATGTGTCAATAATCCTTGGTGTTGCTTAGAATATTGGTCCTATAAATATAAATACTTTAATTCTGACCTTGATCCATATAATGTCAGTAATACACAAAACTTATGATAAGTTAGTAACAAATGCAACTCAAATTTTTGATTCAAATACCTGTTGCACTCACTTGACGCACCGGGTACATGCGCATGTACATGCACCCAATGCGCCATAATGGTGCAACACGGCTTATCACTGATGACCTTCAGAATGTCGGTGACGCTCCCACGCACTCTGCGCATCATGGACGCAATCCTTTTTCGCAAGATGGTACTGAAACCGTCAGTATGTGCTTCGGCAAACATCCCTGATGCACTGCAGTAACGTGGAAGCCCCAACAACATTCTGAAGGTGTTATAAGCCCTTTGCGTATATCGAACCCACACAGTGCACGTGTACAAGGATTGGCAAAACGCCTTTGAGCTCTGTGTTGGGTGGGGTACTCAGATACTCTATAAAAACATTCGAAAATGAAAGCTCGATCTTAGTCGTAGACAACACTGCTAAGAAGAATCATCGCACAGTATCGTCTTTAAAATATAGCCTCGGCTTACTTACCTACCACCTTCTTACTGAACTCTGCAGGAACCCTATAGCAAAATAAATATCATCATTCCAGCCGAAAGACGTCCACTGCTGGACATAAGCCTCTCCCAACATTTGCGGGGGTTGCCATAATCGCCACGCTTGGCAGGCGGGTTGGTGATCGCAGTATGGTGTTAAAATGCATAGAGAACGCTGCTGCCCATTCTCTAGTAAGTCCCTTAGTCGACTTTTACGACACCCACGGGAAGAAATAGGGTGATGCGATTCTTTACGTCCGGCACCAAACGGAACAATATATATTAGATGCATCAAAAATATTAAACCAACTAAAACTTTTATGACGTAACAAATCCTAGAACTTGCTTATGTGATAAGCGTAACCATGTGCAAGTTTATAATAAGCGCGTGTGTGTACTGCCCCAACTCCATCCGTGTATGTACAGACAACAAAATTATAAAAGGGTAAATAAAACAGAAAGCTTACACAAGTCATAAATTTGATTTATAGAGATTAAAAAAGGCGCTTTAGAAACGGCTCGAACGAAAATTTTCGGTGGGACGAATCGGGAGACGAGTGTACCGGCAGCAGAAAAAAATGAGGAAGCAATCATTGTGGGATTTTTTTAATGCCTTGAGTCGTTTTCTTCTACTTTTAACTAAGAATATTGTATTGCTCTACTGTTAACAAAGTGAACCTAGTAACTCGTATTTTATAAATATAATTTTATTTATGAAGCTTCTAAAATAACTCAATATTTCCATTTATACACATATTACTGACTGAAAAAATATAATTTACTGTCAATAGGTAGGTTATGGGGTTATCTAATAAAATAATATTGTTTTGAATTTTTAAAATATTCGAAATAAATAGGTACATCATTAGATTTCATTTCCCAAAAATAAACAGAATACAGTAACACATTTGCCATTTCTGCACACCGTACTCATGTCAGCGCAGTGTCGATGTTCGGGGCCGTCAGAGGGGGCGCCGTAAGAAAATTTACAGGCACCGCCGTATTTCACCCCCGCCTTTTTTGTTAATCTACCCTCCTAATGCGTCGCTTTGTTTACCTGCTGACCGTACATAGTGTCCTTAGTTAACGTGTTCAGATGGAATTATTACGCCTATTTTGTTAAGGTGTGCTTTGTTTGAGGGGTAAGCAGAAAGCTAGGTTGTGATTATGGGATCTTGGGTGTCTCAGGTTTGCATTTAGTGAATAGGCGATTAAAAGAGAAAATATAATGCAGTTGAGAATAATAACACCAGTAATTTGAATTATAATAGTTTTTAAGAAGTGGTATGAGAAGATACAGAAGTATAAGAAAAGCGAACATTACGTTTATGGACTAGATGAGTACAATCAGATTTTAGCTGATGTTCTCATATCAGTAGCATCGTCTACGACCCTAACATTTTTGGGAACTTAATCGACCCCCTTAAAAGGTACGGTCATATCGAATTTTTGCATGCATTATCCTTTTCAATGCCCTGCTCTTTGTTGATCTGCTTACGTTTTTCTTTAAGCTTTTATTAGATACAAGATTGCGTCAATCTTAATATCGCTAAGCAATCTCTCTGGTCTTGGTAACAACATTATTTCCGTTACTATCTTTTATGCCCCAAAAGAATAGTTAAATGATCCAATTCCAAATCTTCGTTCTATATAACGTTTGCAAATGAGCGTCGCAGTTGAAAGTTG
This sequence comes from Tiliacea aurago, assembly GCA_948098905.1. Taxonomy (NCBI): domain Eukaryota; kingdom Metazoa; phylum Arthropoda; class Insecta; order Lepidoptera; family Noctuidae; genus Tiliacea; species Tiliacea aurago. Next base: position 26,197,221 of record OX402585.1, read on the forward strand.
TGCAATACAGAGATACAGCAACTTATGAGTACGGGACGAGCTTAGTTTTCGATTTGGCAAGCAACGGAGCAATATTGTTCGGTTCGCGAGCCATTCCTACAGTATGTTTAGCGTTTTTATTAGTTATATGATTTTCGAAATATTGGGTTGTGTGCTATTGAGAACGTGGTTGTTGTTTTTTGTTTTTTTGAGGGTTGTAACGGTGGTATCAGGGAGGTGCATAGGGTTATCAATCATACTATAATTCTATTAGTGGATAGTTTGGTCGACTTCAAATGACCAGAAGTTTAATTTGATGGCACGGTTGGCGCAGTGGTTAAGTGATTGACTGCTGCGCTGCGTGTCGCGGGTTCGATTTCCGCACGGAACAAATTTTTGTATGACCTGCAAGTAGTTGTTCCGGGTCTGGCTGTTTGTGTATGTTAGTTTAAATGTTTGTAAACGCACCCACAATACAGGAGAAATTCCTAGTGTGGGGTAACGTCTGAAAAAAAAACAAAAAAAAAATATCCAGTTGAAATAACTGATGTTTCAGTTACTTCAGTTCCATAGCTAAACTTCTCATTAATCAATATAAATTGAATTATTAGAAAATGGGAAAGTAATAAAGTGTTACTAACGAAGTAAAAATAATAATATGGGAAATGGGAATAACTACTGGGACACACAAGAACGGAGTCTTAGTTTTTAACCGACGTCTTATGTCAGTGATATTCCTGTGTAATCGCCGAGAACATATAAGCAGTTTGCCAGACGTTTTCTTATGAAAACACTAACATTATGATTTAAATAGAAAAAATATATATAACACCATCCGTACGACCCATTCCTGCTCCGTGGTCCCACTCTGACTAATTATTCAAATACCTACAATGTTTTAAAAATAGTATCCCTTCATCCTTTGACAGGATTACCGGCTGATCCACTTTCCATCCATCACTCACAGCCCCCAGGTCTAGACATAATGCTATCACCTTTAATGGCCATCCACTTGCACATTTTAACCCTTCGACTGGTCATATAATTGGTCCAATGAGGGGAGACCGGGTTATTTCATAATCTACGGCACTCCCCCCTCTTTCCCCCCGCTGCAGACGGATCAACGCTGCACAATCCCGGCGATAGAATTTTATGAGACCCCCGGATGCAGCGTGGTAAGCAGTAGTCATAAATAGTTGCGAGTGTTAGAGATGACTGGATGTGGCAGGATTTATTTTCATAGAGACAATCTGTATGTAACTTTGAAGTTATGTTAATAATTATGAAAGCCAAAGATGTAGTTATAAATCATAGATATTTGTAGCGAAGCCTCTATTAACCAATATGGATGGCCGTTTTTGCAGAGGATGTGAAATTATATGCTATAAATATAGGGATACACAGGTCGAAGAAATCAAATGTAACTTCAGATTTGAAACTAAATCCCTTTTAAACACATGTTATCAACTGTCACGCAGTTTGGCAGGTTTATTAAATGTGTACAAGTGTTTGGTCCAAAATAAATGATTTAAAAAAAAATTGTTAATTTTGAGACTACTATGCAAAAAGCAAGGGAAATCATGTAAGTTTCAGCTGTAGCCAAAGGGGCATAAATCCCAATCTACTCAACCGATTGTTGAATAAAAATACGATGAATACGACGATCATAAAATCAATTTGACATAGCTATCAGTCCTTATCGTTGTCCAGATAGCAGTAAAAGCCACAAAAGGACTATGAGGAACAATAGTACATACAGGAACAGTAGTGTTTTTCTCAAAAGAATGCAGGGATAGTAAGTTATTAATAAATTCCAGATTCAATGACGAACAACGATAATTTCTCACGCGCCAATGTGTTCATTTGTTTTTTTTAATTATACAGTTTTCTATTTGCAAGCCAGTGCGAAATTTAAATAAAATCTTTGATAAGTTACTTCCTTAGTTGCCATGTTTCGGAGTAAAAGATCGTTCCATTTTTAAATTACACGATATACAAGAGTTTACTATGTAATTTATTTGGCCGCTAAACCACGACACGTGGATTTCACACAATTTTTGGTGGCTGCTGCTCGCATGTATTTGGCCAGTACATCAATTTCGATTTATCTCGAAGAAGGTTGTCAAAATAATGCTCGAATTTCCAAGCATGTTTGAGAAAAGAGTATTTAATAACCCCAGCACGCCGTTTCATGCAACATTGCTGGAGCGTTGTAATGTTCCAAATTCAAAAACGCTCCTGGAATGGATTTGATTTTCTTTGACCGTAAATTCGATACTTCGCGTGTTTTTTTTTCGAAAATAATGACAAATTTCCATGCATGTTTGAGAAAAAGTTTTTTACAGTCCTAAACTTATTTTACACAAGCACGCTCCCGCCACATCCAGCACCCTCACATCTGCAGGCAGCACATTAATGCACTACGACTGTACGTAACTATTACGGCGTGAGTTGTGGATTTGTTTTCCCGGTCAGATAGTTGAAAATATGAAAATGAGTTTCAAGTTTCACTAAGATGTGGAGCGACATCAAATTTTATGGACAAAACAACTTTTGTATTAATTCTGGTACAAGTTTTGTGCTTTAGTGGACGTTAAATTATGTTTGTGGGGACTTATTGCTGGGTACCTACTGTTGGATTTTGGATTAGTTATGGGTAAGGCTTCAAGTTAGTCACTATGGACCACAATGCTTATTATTCAACTTCACTGATACGCATAGTGTAGATGTAGTTTTAGTAGCATTTTTAGCAAAAATATGTCAGTAATTTTTAGGGTTCCGTACCCAAAGGGTAAAACGGGAACCCTATTACTAATGCTCCGCCGTCTGTCTGTCTGTCTGTTTGTCTGTCTGTCCGTCTGTCTGTCCGTCTGTCACCGGGCTGTATCACATGAACCGTGATAGCTAGACAGTTGAAATTTTCACAGATGATGTATTTCTGTTGCCGCTGTAACAAAAAATAATAAAAAATAGAATAAAATAAATATTTAAGGGGGCTCCCATACAACAAACGTGATTTTTTTTGCTCGTTTTTGCTCTTTATTGATAACGGCAACAGGTAGACGCTTGAAATAATCACAGAATATGTACCTAGATATATATTGACTTTAAAAATAAATAATTAAATTAAAATAAAACAAATATTTAAGGGGGCCTCCCATACAACAAACGTGTTTTTTGCCATTTTTATAGATAATGGTACGGAACCCTTCGTGCGCGAGTCCGACTCGCACTTGGCCGGTTTTTTTTCTTACCAACGGACCGACAGTAACAGCGTAGAATAAAATTATCATAAAGCTAGTTTGGAATAATAATTTGTTTATTTAATTGAAAATTCTCTTACAAGCTAAACCATCGTTGATTTTCTGATCGGCGTTGGAGGTATAAGCCACATTATTGTTAACCCGTTAAAGACTGGAATTCAGTTCCTATTTTTTTACGCAACCTATTAATACTCATAAAGTTCTAAAATTACTGAACAAAAACACCAACATTCCTCGTGACAAATTATCCACTTATTAATTTACAACCCTACCCACACCATCGCCACTTATTCCATCAAACGTTCAACTCCTAACTTTTGTAACCAACTCAAAGTTGAACAGTCTTGTAGAAATATAAAAGATCGTTGAGTGAAGACTGCGGGGTGACATGATACGGACAAAAGGCACCAGATTGCACCTACCTCCCCTTGTGTTAAGGGGAGGTTTCCTTGTGGATTTATTAGATCTTAAGTTTTTGTTGAGAGAATATGGTGGTAAAGGTTACTTGTTTTTTAGTTAGTATGCTAGTTTTCCAGGGTTCGTATCAATTATAAAATACCATGGGATTACAGTTACAATGAGTTCTATAACATGTTGTCTAAATCAGTATTTGGAAAGACGAGCACTAGGGCCAAACATTATTGGGCAAAGGCAGAATTGTGTGAACTAAGTACAAAAAAATAGCCATATGGTAATATCAGACGTCCGAAAAAGATTTACTATAGGAATGGCCCGGATTATTTCAAGTCAAAATGGGTTCTTCTCATTTAGAAGCTGATCACACATTAGCAAAATAAATAAAATAAGCTGATCACACATTAAGTGCGGATTTCGCCAATGAACCTGATCGCGATCAGCACTTCTAAACCGAGTTCAAGAGCTGTCAGTGCCAATATTCCATAACAATTTTCACACTGATAGCTCTTGAACGTGGATTAGGTGTGCTGAACACGTTCAGTTTCAGTAGTGTTTGTCCTAACAAAAAAAAAATTCAAGATTTTTACTTTTTTTATTCTGCAGGCTATTTAAACAGCGTCCATCCCCTTAACAGTTGCAGCGGATTTCAAGACGGACGGACGGACAGTGAGCGGGGGCAGGTAAAGGGGTCAACCGTCATCGATCGGGGTTCAACCCGCCGTAATCATACCCCACTTGTTTATTTTATATTGGAAATGTCAGCGCCGTGTATGATGTGATGTTCGGTTGTTTCTCTAGTTGCACGAGTATTGAAGGGTGAAGGCGTGTTTAGAGGAAGTGGGGTAGTGCTGTGGGGGTTAAACAATTTTATGATCTAAGGTGTTTGGTTGAACAGTTGATTATTGTCTCGTTTTTTGACTTTGACTTAGGAATCAAAGTTCGTTCTCTCGTTCAAAAACAGGGAGACAAACACTCACTTATTTTGATGAAATTGTTATTTTTTATCACTTACAGACCTTTTTTCTCGTGTTACAGTTTCCTTACCTCCGAATTTATTTTCAGCTTTAGTCACTTATTTATCAGATCAGATATTTCAGGTAAAATCTGTAACATTTTTCATAATCTTAATAGTTCCTATTTGGACACTGCGAAATGGGCCATTAGCCTTAATGAGACGTAATTGTATATGAGAGAAGTAATTCTAGGAGCTTATTCGTACTGTTTTGGAAATCTTAGAAATTCCATCACATATTCTTGGAGATTTCCACTTGAAATTATCAGGTGCATACTTACAAGTCCCTGTTGTGTTGCGGTGGGACTGCAGCGTGTACAACGCCGTCTCAAAGAGACTGGCGACGACTTAACACCTTACTCGAGCAGCAGTGAATGTTTAATAGCGGTCACTTTGTCAAGACACGCTCTCATGGGCTTTTTGAAAACTGACTGGGGGTTTGTTTCCATTGTAGCACGGATTTTGGGTATGTTTGTAGTTATTATGCTGATGTGTATGGTAGAAAAACTGTACTGTGTGTACTGTATTTTTATTAAACAATGTTGAAACTTGAAGACATTTCCTGAGGCAAGCTGCATTCATAATAATGTTATTTGATAGATCAACTAATCACGGCTGGTTTTTATTGTAAAAGAAAAATATTGTAATGTAAGTATTTTTAGTGAAAAATTTCAATTTTAAAATTTCACCTCGGGTATCCTTCTGAAAGGATTTGCTCCACCTGTTCAATGTATTTATCGAGTTTATTGGTAAGTGGACATCTCCGTATCGAACTTTGGAAACGTACCCAGCAAGTGCATGCACGGAGTGCGTCGCGACCACACGGACTGTCTTACCCCTTTATGCAGGTCCCCTCAATACAAGCGCCGCATATTTTAACCTTACCTCGACCACAGCCCGCTTCGTAAACGCTATCTGCTTTTGACTTCGCAAATATAACTTTACCTTACCGAGAGCTGAGGTCATTCCATTTTCAATTGTATCTTCGTCGAGGTAAGACGTGTCGTTGCGCTCGCGAGTGCAAATAGTATTTGGCAGGTGAGTAAAAGCAAAGTCATTGGTCGCGCTTGAGATATTAGCAGCTTCAGTACTCCAGATGGGTGCATTTACGTGGAGATATTTCCGATTTGATAGCCTTTGAGGCAGCGTGAATTCTGAATGAGTTTGGCTTCGGCTTGCTTTTGATTTAGGTGTCGTGGGTGCCAGAGGGAATAAGGATGGGTAAATTTTTTGGAAATGAATTTTCTGAGGATATATTTTTAGATTTTATTTGCGGTAAAAGATAAGATTAATTCCTTTCAAATAAACCCTGAATTTGCTTTTAAAAAATTGCTTCGATTTTGACATCCTTTAACATCTTATTCAAAGGGCATTACCCTTGCACAACCCAAAGAATATCATAAATGGTTAAAAGTTTCGTTGGGGAAATCATGATGCTCAGCAGTGAGCAAGCGACTGAAGGAGGAACCTTTTGTAATGATTGCTTGCAATGCTTTCAAATGGACATACATTAAAAGTTTAGTCTGCATTTATAGGCTCCTGCACCACATGCAACGCGCAATCTATCTTGTTAATCTCAAATCCATGACTTTAAAACAGCTACAAAAACACACACTCCCAGATTTTCGAAAACAATTCCTCTCCACATGCCTACCATATGTTTTTCATATCGTCACATCACCCGAGGTTACTGCGAAACTAACCATTGTTCTTGCACGACAACCTGCCACCGACGAGCCAGTCGAGCTGTCTGAGATGTGATGCCAGAGTATTTTTGTCAAGTACTGTTTACGTGGGTACTGCAGTATAAGGATGGTGTTTATTTTAATATTTATCTTGACTAGTTGCATGCGTAGCCATATTATTATGTTTTGTATAAACTGTATGGTAGTTAATTACGTTGGCATACAGGGTGTTAAAGTAACTGCGTGCCATAGCTTAGGGGTGGGTTCAGTATCGATAAAGGAACCCAGGAAAAATAAAAAATAAATTCTAAAATAAAACATTAACAATATTTTTTATTAAATATAAAAAAGTCAAATAAAATAATTTTAATTCTAACCGATTCCTATTTCAAGTTAGTAAGATTGGACATTTAAATAAAACTTTTATACAGTCCGTTCAACCGATGTTGACTTCTATTGCATTGGTGGCATGACAAATGGCAGCTGTAATAAACAGTTGGTATTGTAACCACGTTTTTGCTTTTAATGGAATCCTTATGCCTAGGGAATAGAAGTCAAAATCGTTTAAACGGACTGTAAAAAAGTTTATTTAAATTTCTAATCTTATTTGAAATTTAGTATAAGTTAGGTTGATCTTGCAATATTTTTTTTGTGTTTTCATTTTTGTTTTTTTTATTTTGTTTTCCTGGGTTCCTTTATCGATACTGAACCTAACCTTAAGCTATGGCACGCAGTTACTTTAACACCCTGTATACATTAATCAGCCTGATTTGAAAAGAAGTCCAATCAACAAAAATGTTTAGGCTGCGGGCAGGAAACCAGCGGCAGAGGATCGATGGTGGCGTGAAACCTAGAGCTTTGAAAGAAGTCCTAAGAAACGAGAGGTCCTAGGAAACCACAATAACGATTGTCCAAATACAGTGTCAAATACTGGTGAAAATTATAGTTTTTTATGACGGCCGTTATACTATGACGGAACCGCTTTCCTAGGAAACGAAAGCTTTAGTTACATTAACTAAAAGCGTGGTCGGCGCTGAATTATCCCAGCGTTCATTCGTTTTCTCCTCCACCAGTCGTTATTTCTCCTGACACTTTTTATTTTGTTTATAAGTATGTATGTATGTATCTATGTATTAGTATATATTTTTGATTTTCGATTTATCTATCCCCTATGTTGCACCTACCATGTTTTGTCTCTGCATCACCCTAAGGTTGACTGGTAGAAAATGCCTCAAGCATTAAGTCCGCCTTTGTACAGTATCTTTTTACTTTTGCATAAAGTTTTAATAAATAAATAAAAAAGCTACGAGTTACATTAGTTAGATCATTATTGATCTCGTACTATAGAAATCGAGAGAAGTTTTACATTGACCACTTCCAAATTTTATTTTATCTTTTCTTATGGTAAAAAGTCAGGGTAAAACTGAATTAAACTAAAGAAAAACTGACAACCGAAACAAAGCAATGAGTTCTATGTCCACCCGCAACCAAATAAGACGCAATTCCATAAAAATAAATAAGCCACAAAAGATATTATTACAAGTGATAATAAAGCAGTATGAGCTCGTAGGCAGACAGTGTCGTCACGCGTCGCTGATAATTCGCACTACAGCTGAAAATGAGCTGCATATCACTGGCTATCCTATGCTCATACAGGCTGTTACGTTTTTTTTTGGAAGTTATACATTTTTTCACTACATTTGAATAAAATATGGTTCAATTAAATGGTCTTTTCGCTCTGGGTTTATTAAATTGGGAATACCACATTGTCTTATTCGTCTTTAGTATTTAACCGACTTCAAAAAAGGAGGTTCTACTATATTCGTCTGTACGTATGTTCATCGATTTTTCAGTGATTACTGGGACGATTTAGTAGATGAATCTTGCGCGGAGGTCTCATATAATAATAGTTTTATTCACTTTACATGGCCAGTTTTGGTCCGTCTGTCTCCCGGCTTAGCTCAGAGACGCTTAGTCTTAGAAAGCTGTAATTTGGCATGGGTGTATATATTATTTACGCAAAGAAAATCGTAAAATAAAACCACGAAAAACATTTTTTTTTAGGGTACCTCCCTTACATGTAAAACGGGGATGATATTTTTTTTTCTCGTCTAATACATGGTGTGGGGTTAATTATCATACAAAATCCAACACTGGTACACACAGCTCCATTAAATGGTTACCCCCCCCCCCACCCTCCCCAAAAACTGATCTTATTTTACTATAAAGATTTATATTTTACAATTTGTTTTGATAATTATGTACAGTTATCTTATTCGATGATTGACGATATTTTTCCAACTGGCACGAACGGGTCTCTAGACAAGTGACATCTTTTAAGTGAACGTATACATTAAACGTTGTAGTTATAACTTGAGGGTATGGATTAATTTTATTAAGAAACCGTAAGAAAATACCCTCAAATTATAACATCTATCGATTGTCTAGACCTGAAGATAAAGTGACTCGGATGATAGTAGATAACAATTTCATCGCAGTTTGTATGGGCTCGCTGGCTAGTTCGTCAAACTGCCGGGTATGAATATGACGATGGTCGGTGATGCGATGGTTCGAATCCAAGTCCAAACAAATGAACTCTTTTTGAAGTATTCATTAGATTATTCGTAACGAATTCAATGTTGTAGCAGTGTAACATTTTAAAACTTGAGGGGTTAGCACATACTGACGCTGTGTGTACCGCAACTAAAAAGTTAGAAATAAAAACGTTCTTTACAAAAAAACACTACAAAGTGAAAAATTACTTTAATTTCAGAAGTCGGTGGCAAAAAACGTAAATACAAAACCAAAGACATCGACTTTCGAAATTAAACTTATTTTTCACTTTGTAATGTTTTTTTTTTGGAAGTCAGTTTTTTTTTTGTTAAATAAATGTTAGCTGCTTGCGAAAATATCAATTCATTTTATAAATAAATTCTTTTATATTCAAAAGTGAACGTTTATGGGCTGATTTAATAGAGATGCAAAAGTGCCCTAAAGGGTAGGTAATGTCTATTGACAGTGGTCACTGCGTGACCCAATGAAAAAACCCCAGAAAAAAAGACTGGAGAAACAACCGCTTCGTCTTCACAAATCCCCAGAAAAGTGACGAAAACTATTTTCAGACCTCTATTACAATTTTCACACACCCTATAGATCCTCCTTGTACCATCAGACACCGAGCGCCGCGCAGGCGTAAAATAAAAATTAAAATAAACAAAAGGCAACACTCGTCCTACACCCCGAGGCCGGCCGTATTAAATCTTTTGTCCTAAGATTAGCTGTTAAGAAAGGCCTTAATACCAGCTAGGTCTGTCGTCTGAACCTCACTGGTACTGGAGTTAGTCGGTTTTGTGAAGGGGGTGGAGGGGGGGGGGGGCACTTTTGTTGCTCTTTAGATGAGAAAACTATGAGGAATGAAGTAGTGTCGTGACTTGATTGGTTGTTAGTGTTTTGTTTTAACGCGTTCTTGTTTTGTTTTGTTTTTTAGAATGGTTGGGAGCTTGAGCTTGGTAGTGTAGTGGGATTGCCTGATATTTCTATGTTGCTGTTATTTACTTGTGAAGTGAGATACGTACGTGTTAAAAGCAAACAAATACTCGCTTGCTCGCTCGCTTGTTAGCTCTGCTTAATTAATTAAACAAAAGTGAACTCATCATTAGATTGAGGCTGGTAATGAGCATAATTATGCAAATGCATGATACTTACTTCGATCGTCGGACTTCCTTATTCAGCTACTACGGCACCTTGCATGAAAATTAGACAAACCCTAGAATTTAGAATAATTTAATTAATTTATAATCTGACGATTAACTTCTGATATTGACTGTACCTTTGAGCAAAAGTAGACCCTAGCTTAGCAATAAATAAAGTTGCAAACTTATAGATTTTTTTTTTTTTTTTAAGCAGATGATCCAATGTCATTACGCCATTACACCATCTATGATTGTATCAATATCAAATAACATTCCAAATTCACCTTGGGACATCTTTAATTCTGTACTTTCCCAAATTATGTCTAGAGGCCAAAATATGACGCAAATCATAATTAAAATTGTCTCCATTTTTGTCACTTACCCTAATACTTAAAGATTCAAATTAATTCAAAGCGATTTCAAAAATGTTGTCACTAAACATTATCATATCGATAAATTCCATGAATATTAAAAATCTATTAAAACTAATCTACAAAGTAATATTCCGAACAAATTGCTAATCAACAAAAACAATCTACACGAATCGCACAGTGGACAAGACACTAAATTTCTCTAGTAAAAAAAAAAATCCCGAGAAAAAAAAATCAACATTTATCACAACGTAGAATTCCTTTTAAAAAGTAAATTCTTTTCTTTAGCATCGATGGAAAGAACAGCGAAAGAGAATTAATGCAAAACAAAAGTCCCGCTATCTGGATGGTGGGCGTAGCGACGGCACTAAATTACTCGATGGGCGTCAACCCACCGCCATGTATCAATCAGGCTGGCCCAGATTTATGGGACAGTACACTTCGGAATCGTTAGCCTCCGCGACGAAAATGTGTTACTGTTATCCTGTGTCTTCCGACTTTTCTCTTTTTTCGGAGGGTGGGGTGTCGTTCGTTTATCTAGACTTGCGAAAATACGAATTGCGTGATTGTGTTCGCTGTAATTCATGGGGAAAACTGTTATGTACTTGACTGAGTATTGCCTGTAAAAAAATAAAGAATACATTTAGATTTCTTTCAGAACGAATCCGAAGTTTCGAATTTTCCTTAAAGCGTTTTACATTGTAATATTTAGCCAAACCATGACCCCACCCCGCAAGTCATGAAATCAATGATGATTTGAAATTCCAAAACTAATCATGAATCAAATCCACTTACAGGCCTTAAAATCGAAGAAAAATCATCACAATTAGTATCCGAATTGTAAAAACTTAACCTCAAAAAGCCAAATTAAAAATTCATGTCGCCACAAAAAATAATAAACAAAACAAAAATAAATAAATCCTTTACTATTACAGGCAGCAATACAATAAAAACATTTATAAAATTAACGTTTTCCAGTACAGTCTGTGTCGCCATCAGCATTGATGGTTCTGTCCCATCCTTTGTCGGCGTGAAGCACTGTGCTCTTGTCATGTTGACATAAATGGAAAAAATGCGAATGGCCGCCACACTGAGGCTAATTTCCTTTTCAATGTTCCCTGTCCGTGTCCGTGTGTGCATGTCAGTCCGGCTTGACGTCCCTTTCAGCTATTTCAAGCTTTGATGTTGTTTTGACGGTAATTAATTATGTTGGTATTTTTTTCCGTGTGTGAGTTTTTGTAATTAATATTTTTATGATGTTTTAATTTTTTGCTGATGAGTGTGTTTGATTTGTGAGCGTGCAATTAGTGTTATTTTTATTGAGTAGCTGTCTACTGGATAGTTTAATTTGCTTTTGAAAGTTTTCGGACACATAATTAAGTTTTGTAACAAGAAAATTATAATTATAGTTTACCTAGTTAGCAAAAATCTGATTTTATTTTGTGGAACAACATATTTCATTAAATCGAATATTATTTTAACGTTCCTATTTCTTCCCGTGAGTGTCGTAAAAGGCGACTAAGGTACTTACTAGAGAATGGGCAGCAGCTTTCTCTATGAATTTTAACACCATACTGCGATCGCCAAACCGCCTGCCAAGCGTGGCGATTATGGTAACACCGTCCTTGGGGGAGGTCTATGTCCAGCAGTGGACGTCTTTCGGCTGAAATGATGATGATCATGATGATTAATTTTACGTCGCCCCTTTTTAAGACCTCTACTACAGTCGCTCTGGCTGAAAACGACAATTAAATACAACAGAAAAATAAGAAAAAAATATCTTGAAAAGTGTACTTAGATCACTTCCATCACAAATCTTGCATCATCATCATAAAGCAAGTTTCCTCCAAAAATATTTCTAACGTCCTCAAAAAACCTTTACGACCCAAGTCACCCGTACGTACGTACCTCCTTCCGCGTACGAAATACGAGCGACACGCGTAACTGTAACGATACGATTGCGTAAACACACAACAACTCACACCTGTGCGGTATTTACGAGTTGTGCTCGACTGTACGACAATTTATTCCCATTGTTGTTACTTTTGTGCTTTATAGTACTGTGCGAGTCTATTGAATGATTGGGCGTAAATTTTTGATGAAAATGCTACGAGTGACGACTATTTATTTGTTTTTTTTATGTTATTTGCTCGAAAAAACGTTCATTTTATTTATCTAAACTGCACGTTTTTTATTCGCGTTGAGACTTTTCGTCCAATGTAAAATGGTTTGTAATCAAAAAAATCTAATTAAAATCCAACACACGTACTTTTTCGAAGTATTCCCATTTGAGCACCTATTTTTACATAGGTTCTCAAACGGGAATACTTCCTTTTTTCTATGCATTTTATAACGTGTACCAGTGTGAATGCAACATTAAGCAGCAGATTTTTTACCTGGAAACCTTTTCAATCCTCAAAACCCTATGAAGTAGATCCACTGCAAAATACACACACACTACAAGAAAGACTAATATAAGACTAATCTTTACTCCTGTCAACGCCGCCATTTTCTTACCCGCCATTAGAGTCCCAAAAAAATAAAAAAATATAATATTAATAAAAATGCAAATTTTAAGTTTAATTCAACGGTCCGATTAGCCTCCTTGAGGGTACAGTGACGTAGATAACCGACAGAGCTGAGGTACAGTCGCGTAGATAAGCGGCTTTCATTACTGGCGTGTCGCGGCGACAATGGATAGCGACAACAAATCTCGGCGCTGAGTTATTTGTTGCTTCTGAGGTTATGTCGGTGACTGTAGCTGTTATTGATGCTTTTGTTCTTGATTGTAGTGCAGTCTTGGAGGTGATGGGAAGTTAGGAGACGCCTGAAATGTAATTCACATAATATATTTCGTAATTTTCGGATTTAGTAAAACAAAACGGAACTTCAAACAGACCGATACTTATTTGAACGAGAATGGTTACCTTGCAGTGTTTCATTCGGCTCCTGCCGATCGGCAGACTCCATTGATCTTTCCTTGATGAATCGTGTTCGGGTCAGCTCGGCACGAAACTTCAATACCAAATTAGGTTTGCTGACTTTGGATATAACAGTTTTGAAAGCTCATCTTATGTATGTACCTGAAATTATAGCTAAAATAAATATTGATGACTAAATTAATGGAAAGAGTATTTTCATTCAGCTGTTGGTTGAATACAGTCTCATATCAGTTAGCTTCTTGCCTCTTACTGCACTTGCTATCTTTTCATATTGTCGTAATTAGGCAGCTGGTAAATATATTGAAATAAACAATGTGAAAGGCTTTTATTTTGGATCATTTCAGGAAATGATAGAAATAACAATTACTGAAGACAAAGCAGTCTACTTCGAAGCGATAATTCAAAGTATCTGCCGAGTGTTCAGCCGTTTTTTGACTTCCAAAGTTTCCGTTCTTGACTTTGAATCCTTACCCGACTTCAAGTCACAATTTTGACTTTGACTTATCTCTTTGACTGTCGTAAATTTTGAAGTGAAAACTTCTTTAAGCGCGTTGAGCACTTTATTAGTGAACAAAATTCATGGAACTCGCGTCATTGTCACCGAACTCTTCGATACAATTCACGAGTTACTTAGTCTTCACTTCTATCGGCAGACAGCTGTGCTGCTGGGGAGTTTGTTGCGCCACTTCTTCTTCCCAGCTAAAGCACTAGGAAATGGTGAAGGGTGGGCGTTTTTAAGGGACTGTCTCATGTCATTGTTGACGTTCGAAAAGTGCTGATTCTCAGCCTAGTTTGAATGAATAACTTTTGATTTTGATTTGATTTTTTTTCATTCGCCGTAGTCAGTTATATAATAGTGAGCCGTAGTCAGGAAACGGCTGAACATTCGGCCGATACTTGGATTTATCTTCGGAGTAGATACACCCAGACTGATGCATCTACTTTATGTCTATTCTAAGAGTATTGTAATTTACCTAATTGTATTATACCTAAACCCCGTTACAGCTTTAGATCGGTGCAGGCAGTCGGAAATACCTAAAATCAATTTAATTACACTCAAACACGACAACGTAATGTAAACAGATCTGCCTTTTATAACCTCTACTTTACGATGACACCAAAGTAAACTGCGCTTGCGCATCGGACATTCTACGTAAATGATTACGCTTCGGAAAGTATTTAAATAGGAAAATATTGTTTTTTTTATTACTCTAATAGCGAGTACGATCATTTTAATTATAAATTGTTTATTTATTATGTATAATTAATTGACTTATTTTGTTCATGCTGATATACAGGGTGGAACGTGGAACCGTCTCTAGATGGGAAGTACCTTAAACATTGATGTTACCAACTTTTACTCAAAGGAAACATTCTATTTTTTCAAAAGTAAGTGTACCTGTATTCAACATGTTTGAAAAGTCGCTATAGTTCGACCCGGGAATCGAACCGACCCAAATACAAAACGAACAACCTGTATTTTTATTACACCAATTGAAGGAGTAACCTGAGTAAACCTTAAGGCGCTTACAAGAGGTAAATGATAAAAGTAGGCTTGACTTAAACAAAAAAATTGCCAAATCTATACAGTTTGTGGGCAGAAAAAATACCTATATATTATTCTTGTACACATCTCTCAGAACTTGGTTGTTAACAAAATCTCGATACAAATTGACGGTAAAAAACCCTTTTCTTTGAGATTCAATCAAAAATATTTGTATTAAATATCAGCGTACGGTTGGTATTTAATTAATAACAAGAACGTCTTATTTGTATGCAGAACTCGGTTGTTTTTTATTTTCGATTACTCAACTTTTTGAGTAAATAGATAATTGCTTCATATTTTGCAATAAATTAAAGCGTTGTGTTGTGTCATAGCGCTTCTCTTTCTTTTGTATGCAGTCTGACAGTGACCTCGGTTTAGTTGTTGTCAGCGTCTTAAGGATCTGCGGGTAATTGCGTAACGCACTATCAGTAGATTGCTACTGCTTTCATTTCGACAGTTCAACAACATTAATTGCTCGCTTGTATTTACGTTGTTGAGTAGACAAAATTTTCGAACATACGTAGCAATGCATTAGCAATATGTCCTTCAAAATCATTCAAATATTGATTAAAGTGCAAATCTCTCCAATCTAGTATCTTAAATCTCTATACCTATCTTAAATCTTAAATCAAAACCCCGCTTTGGGGGAGGCCTATCTCCAGCAGTGGACGTCTCGCGGCTGAAATGAACTGATGATAAACTTATGAGGCACTTTTGAACGTCAAAAGTAGAACGTTAAGTTTAAGGAACATGACTATCACGACAACCTATTCGTATATCATTATTTTTCAAAGAGTGACACAGATTTAAATATCGCAAGCTATTCCCACTAGCTTACTGCACTTATCGTTAAGAATTGTGTAATTTAATAAGCTACAACTACTTCGTATGTCATCATTGAATTAAGAAGTAAGCGAGCTTGTGAGTGCACTGTTACATTTAGCAGATGAAATTTAAAAAATAAGTAGTTACTTTACTAAAGCTTTTTAGAAATGAGACGTAACGTATTCGAATCCGTAGTCTATACTAATATTTCATTTTATGTATACCTAGGTATACTTACTGTGTACCTTCTTCTTCCTGTCTATGGTACGATTTTCGAGAATTTTATTGGTCCAATACTTCGCCACTTCCACGGGTCCAATCCTTCGTCGGGTGGCAGCGCAGAGATCCCTTTGACTTGGAGCGCATTGGACAGGAAAGGACCCCAAAGACATAGTCTGCATCCGCATCCTACAACTGTTTGGTCAAGGTATCCTTGTTTTACCAAATTGGCGTTACATCTGCCCACTAGGATTCTCAGACAGTTCACTGACTTCTATGTAGAGCACCGAATTTTTGTATTGCAGTCAGACTGTTCTGTAAGCAGAAAGATCACGAAAATACATCCTTATCTCGTCCGTTTGGCTTTTTTTTTGTTCTTTCAGGAAAATTCTCAAAAGATCCCATGTCTATCCAGTGATATACTGCAATAAAATAGAGCCAAAGAATAAAAATATAAACTCCTAAAACTCCCCTACGCATTCCTCTCAGCAGTTACGTCCTACCGTCGTTCCTCACGTATGTTTTGACACTCTGACGATATATTACTCGAACCAGTAAACGTTCGTGATGTACGGCGGAATACAGCACCACAGAATAGATACTTGCAGAAGGTCGGCTTCATACAATGATACAACGAGCGAAAACAGGCGCAAGTATGCATAAACGCGCACGTTCGGCGATCTCGGTCGAGTGTTGGTCGCGAGTGCACCTGCACTCGGTGTACGTAGACCCGTGTCTATGGCCACGATTCATAGACCGCTCTTTAAGAGGAAATGCGGGCGGTCTTTTCTCCATAGAAACGCTCTCGCCTGTTTTTTTTCTGGTTAATGACCTTAAAGCAATGATATTTTACAGTAAAATAAATATCGACTACTTGTATGTCCCTATGTTTTCCTTTTTGTTGATACATTATCTTTATAAGAGCTGGAACCCTCTGAAAATGCTCAAAATTGCCTGTTTAGACCGCTGACAACAGAGGGCTATTGTACAAATTTGCCAACTATTAATAAAAAAAGAAAAACATAGGGACACAGTATATATCCTTCTTATTCACTATACGAAATATCTTTTAAATTGGTCCAATATTGGAGGAGGAAATAGGCGAGAGCCGAACCTCGATTTATGACTTTTTACTTAGACTATTCAGTCGGATCTCGTCTATTCGATCGGAAAAGTCTCTCCGCCCGCATTTCCTCTTAAGACCAGGCACTCTAAATCAAATTTCCACACAAGCTCCGCCCCATGCTCCCCGCCACTTCGTTATGTGGTAAACGCTAATACATCAGTAATAAAGTGGAATATCGCGTGCGCTCTTTGATCATATTCAAGCACGAAACTAAATAGCGTAAGTCTAAATTCTTATTTCGTTTCTATGTAAAGTAATGCTTGATCTAGAAAAAAAATATCTTGTGGCTGGATAATAATTAAACTATATTTTCTTGCTGTGAATATTTATTTGAGACATAAAAGCCGAACAATCTTGTTTTTTTTTATAATATTATCTTTAATAATTACACGATTATCGAATAAAAAAAGTATCGAGGTAAAATATTACAATGACGTAACTGTCTTGTACAGTACATGGAAAGAAAAAGATCCAATAAATCATATATTCCAGTTCCATTTTGATAGTATGTGTGACTGTTTCAGAATATTCATGCAAATTAACACGAAAATATTTAGTTAGCGTTGCGTACAAATTTGATCATTGCCTACTAATAATTATAGCATTAATGTTCATATTCGAATGCAGCGCTTGCTCACGTTCGCTTATCGTAAGGAAAGCTTACATAGTAAAGCCGAAATGCGTTCTGTGAATGCCAGTCGCGAGTGCGCTTACAATCGTTGTACGTGAACCGTGCCAAAGTGTGCGTGCGTTTGTGCACGCTGTAAGGAGGCGGCCTTCTGTGCCTATTTATTCTGTGACCGCGCAGTGGGCCGCTCAGGTGATTCTGTAGAAATAACCGATAAAATACAATGGTTGCGTCAATTTCAACAAACTCTCAATGAGTCATTATTGCTTATTTTAGTGCACGCTCCAATGTAAATAAAATTAATTAAAAGTCAATTTGTTTTAGTGATCAGTCTGGGTTTTTTATTTTACTTTTTGTGATGGACTTCCAGCGGTTGTTTGAATTTATGATGGCGCTTCCGGTTTTTTTGGATTTTTAGGGTTCCGTACCCAAAGGGTAAAACGGGAACCCTATTACTAAGGCTCCGCCGTCTGTCTGTCTGTCTGTCACCAGGCTGTATCTCGTGAACCGTGATAGTTAGACTGTTGAAATTTTCACAGATGATGTATTTTTGTTGCTGCTATAACAAAAAATACAAAAAAAACAGAATAAAATAAATATTTAAGGGGGCTTCCATACAACAAACGTGATTTTTTTGCTCGTTTTTGATAACGGCAACAGGTGGTAGACGCTTGAAATATTCACAGAATCTTTCGTTATAAATTCACTTTAAAAATAAATAATTAAATTAAAATAAAACAAATATTTAAGGGTACATACAACAACGTGATTTATTTGCAGTTTTTATAGATAATGGTACGGAACCCTTCATGCGCAAGTCCGACTCGCACTTGGCCGGTTTTTATATTAAATATTTGACCGACTTTTTAATTAAGAACATAATTATAATATGATACTTAGGAGGCTTTAGAAGTGCCTTACCTATCTCTTACCTAACACAATTTAACGAAGACCAGGTGGCGGCTCAGTGGTAACGGCCCCACTACTTACGAGTTGCAGGTCGTAGGTGCAAACCCAGGCAGGCGTTTTATTTTGTGTAAATAATTTCATCACCACTGCTCTTAAAATGGTAAAGGAAAACATCGTGAGGAAACCGGCACGTACTAGAACCAACAATTCCACGACATGTGACATCTATCAACCAGCACGGGGCCCGCGTGGTAAATTATAGCCCACTCACGTTCGAAGAGAGGAGGCCTGTGTTCCAGCAGTAGGAACATTATAGGCTGCATAGGCTTATGATCATCAGTAAAGCAGATGAATGCCGGACAGACCTCTCTAATTGCACGCATCTAAGCTTGCTTGTTGGCTACTCTCATCCATTTAATTAAGAACAATCTTAACAGCACCTATTCTCCGGCCGATGAGATAATGCGTCCCTGACAAACGAACAAAAAATAACTTTTTCTCAAACATGCTTGGAAATTCGAGCATTATTTTGACAACCTTCTTCGAGATAAATCGAAATTGCTGTATTGGCCAAATGCATGCGAGCAGCGGCCACCAAAAGTATTATAGGCCAAATAAATTATATAGTAAACTCATATCTATCGTATAATTTAAAACTGGCCAAGTACATGTCGGACCACGCACAATGAAGGGTTCCGTAGTTAGGATGAATTCATCCCAAAAACAAACTTAACATTGTAGTTGAAAAACATGCTCGCCCATACATCAATATACGGTACGGTTAATTCTTCAACTGCAAATTTAAGTTGGTCGACGATTACTCGTTATCTTGTAAACTCTACTTAGCTGTGATAGTTTTCATTTTAATTCTGTTATATAGACTACTGCCATGAATTTTTCCACATATCCAAAACCAACCATTTAGCTGGCAGGGGGGGGGGGGACACTTGACTCTAACAAAAAATAGCATTTTAAAGCTTAATATTACGCAAACGGATCTCAGAATTGAAAAATGTTTTTCACAAACCCACAATATTTTTGAATGGCCTATCCAACGATACCACACTATGTATTAGACGAGAAAAAAAATATCATCCCCATTTTACGTGCAAGGGAGGTACCCTAAAAAAAATGTTTTTCATGATTTTATTTTACGACTTTCTCGGCGTGATTAATATGTATAAGTACCTATGCCAAATTACAGCTTTCTAGGACTTAGCGTCTCTGAGCTAAGCCCGGACAGACGGACGGATGGACAGACAGACAGACGGACATGGCTAAACTATAAGGGTTCCTTGTTTACTACGGAACCCTAAAAATGGAACGATCTTTTACTCTGAAACATGGAAACCAAGGAGGTAAGGCAGAGGTTTTATTTAAATTTCGACCTTGCTACATACAATTGCTTAATACAAAGCCGTTTATTGAAAAAAAAAACAAATGAACACATTGGTGCGTGAAAAATTATCGTTGTAAATAATTTACTTAGTTTGAATTTCGCGCATTATTTGAGAAAAGCAGCAACTAGGCATTGATGGACTTACGTATTTGTGCCTCGGCGGCCCACATTTACACGTTCGTCCATCAATGCCTCTTTTGCTGGCCGCTGCAGTAATGTACTATTTTTACGAATTTAAACTTTATTGGTTCCTAATCATGTTCAACTGACAGGTGTCAGGAATCAATTCTCATGGCGCGGGCGGACAAAATATAAAAAAAAAGTTGATCAAATCTGACAAATCAACATGAAAATATGAAAGACTTTTTAAGTAAAGTGAAGTACCAGTTTACTTAAATAATCTTTCTTGCTTAGTTACTATTGTTCACCTGAACTATGAAATTGTATAGTAATTCTTGCGATATTCCATACAAAAGCAGTGACGAGGTTGGATCATTATCTTGTTCAAGTCAATTAAAACAAGCAGTCATTCTTCAATCTTGCCACACACTAATAAATCTGTAACAATAGTAGACCTGTGCGAAAAGTGATAGTAAATCGACTGTGCCATCACAATAGGTCATGTTCTACCTCTTACGTCAGGGATGGCAAACCTTCGGGCACTCACGTGCCATAAAAAAAGTTTTGTCTATGACATTATGTCAATAACATCATCTGCCTAGTCTTTTCCCAACTATGTTCGGGACGGCTTCCAGTCTAACTGGATATAGCTGAATACTAGTATTTTACATGAAGCGACTGCCTATCTTACCTCCACAAACCAGTAAATGGGTAACACGGTACCCCTTCGTAAGACTGGTTGTCAGACTTTCGGGCTTCTGACGACCCGTAATCACTGTCAAATATCCACGAATGACAGCGCAGGGACCAACGCCTTAACGTGATTTCCGAAGCACGGACATTATGTCAACAACGTCAACAATAAAACAGCACCAATTGACGCATTGCAATCGTAGCTAAACGGTTTTAAAATAACAATTTTTACCCTAAAATAGTTATTATTTGATTTCGTTTACATACACGTTTGGATGAGGTGAAGGTATCTATCTCATTAAGGCAGCCATTTTCCACCGTGCCTTTGGTTTGCCATCCCTGGACTTACATAACTTTACTACTTATTGTTTTTTTTCTTTTATTGTTTTACTTAGAATTTTGATTCACTTGATTGATGGGTAGAATATTCGTATCTGTCTGTCTGTCTTAGTAATGACAGGTTAGAAATCAATTTTCGTGTTCTCTTTTCGTAAGTCGAGTAAAAAGAGGTTAAGTTTGTATTGTAGTTTTGGAAATGAATCAAGGTTTGGCTTTTGAGCAGTAAACGTGAGATGAGGCGTGTGATTATTTGTTTTTTTACCGTGGCGTGTGATTATTTGTTTTATTACCGTGACGGATTAAAAAATAGAGTATGGCTGTGAAGTTTTAACGAAGTTCGTAAGTTATGAAGAACGAGAAGTGAGTCATGAAGTCAGTTATGAAATTGTGATAACTTATCAACCAATTTTGACAGCAATATTATTAACAGCCCTACCAATAAACACTGAAAAGTTATATCATGAAAAAAAAATAAGGAAAACATTATCTTCTTTTTCTCTGTGTTTTCTCTGCTTAGCAACAATTTATTTATTAACTCATCATCACTATCATAACAGGGATTTCCTAATTCAATAGTGTGACCATAATTACAATTTTATTACCTATAACATATTATATACATTGTGGTTTTTGTGAAGTAGAAGAAGTAAGTTTTACTAACAATCTTGTTGAGTTTTGGTTACTCGAATAAAGAAAATTCTATTCTATTCTATTCTATTATTTATAATACAATAACCTTTATTTTTTTCATCATCATCATCATTTTAGCCGAAAGACGTCCACTGCTGGACATAGGCCTGCCCCAAAAAGGGGGGGAATTTTCCATAACCGCCACGCTTGGCAGGCGGGTTGGCGATCGCAATATGGTTTTAAAAATGCACAAAGAACGCTGCTGCCCATTCTCTAGTAAATCCCTTAGTCACCTTTTACGACACCCACGGGAAGAAATGGGATGGTGCTATTCTTTACGTCCGGCACCAAACGGAACTTTATATTTTTACTTTTTTAAATTTTAAAATCACAAGAGATCTTGCACTATTCGTGCTGTTACTGTTAATATTGCCATGAAACAACCCTGACCAATCAGGAATCACACATATACTCTTGATTGGTAATGACAAGATAAAATTGTCCTTTTTTAAGGTTCCGTACCAAAATGGTAAAAAGGAACCCTTATGGTGATACTAAGTCGGTCTGTCACATCTGGATATCTCGAAAACTACTAATGCTACCAACTTGAAATTTAGAATAGTTTTAGATGACATTTCCCCAACTATTTTGCGAATAAGAAAGAAATAAAAAAACAATCTTTTTTGCAAAAGGGACAGAAAGGTGGTCTTAAAAACTTGAAGTGGCGCTACTAAGACATGTGGGGTATCATATGAAAGAGCGCTGTTTGCACATTCTCAAATTTTTTTTTTTTTTAGGCAGCATAGTTTCCGACTTTTGATGAAAAATATAAAAAAAATACCGTTCCCTCCCCATTATCTCCAAAGTTTGCATAGATAAAAATCTGAAATTATTTTATATGATAGAAGTTTATGTAAAGATTACAGGAAAAATAAAACGATGTCTCTAAATAGCACAGTTTTTCAGAAATCATCAACATCATATATACGTACGGAACCCTCGGTGCGCGAGTCCGACTCGCTCTTGACCGGTTTTTTTTCACAAGACATTCACAGTCACAAAATCACTATTATAAACCATCTTTCCCATACTAATGTCTATCCAATAATTTGACATAAATATGTTAAAGACTTGGCAAAGCGCGGTGAACGTGAGACGAATGGCTCTCGACTTTCATGAAGACCGCAGCTGTTGGCCGTCGCACTACCCGCTAATACAATTAATTGTTACGCCTACTGAATTCTGATGACTCATGTGGATTTGTGGGAATATCGATATGTGGATAAGATTATGAAAAATTTTCTTTCTTTTTCTTTGTTTTTTTTTTATAAACGTTGCCCTACACTAGGAATTTCTCCTGTATTGTGGGTGCGTTTACAAACATTTAAATTCACATACACAAACAGCCAGACCCGAAACAACTACTTGTCATACAAATATTTGTTCCGTGCGGGAATCGAATCCGCGACACGCAGCGCAGCAGTCAATCGCTTAACTAACTGCGCCAATCGTGCGTTGACTTTGACTCCGCTGTAGCCGTAACTAAACACATTTAATTGTTTCTTAATTTATGACTTACTTAGTAGGTAATAACATTTTGAGATCTTGTTATTTTTGCGGTTCTATAAAACTAAATGATACTTACGTTTATTAAAAGTTTTACAAACTAAAATGATGAAAATGAAATTATTATTTATTTATTTCAGACCAATAAGTACAACATCTTACAGTATACCCAAGACGATGTTATACTCGTACCAACCCATGAACCCATTACACTATTTATCCTTATAAAATACCTATAAATAAACAAAAATTCAACAATAAAAAAAAACATACAGCCGAACATATAACCAGGAGGTTATATGTTCGGCGTTTTATTTTTAACCGACTTCCAAAAAGGAGGACCTTTTTGGAAGTCGGTTAAAAATAAAACTAAACTACTTAATAAAAAAGACATTTTCTTTTTCAATTTTTTATTATGATATAATGTATTACAGACTAGTTCTCAATTAGGGCAGGTCCCCAATAATGATTAAAGCCAAAGGCGGAAACGGTGGAAACAATATTGAACTGCTTTTTTATTGTTATTGATAGCATAGTGGAGTTGTATGAAAAAATCGCAAATGGTATTACTTAAAATTCCCTAAAATCAAGACGTAAGAAGTGCCTACTCCTGAAAAGTTCTTATTTCTTGATTAACTAGAGTTTTCGAGAAGTTACATTTGAATAGAGTTGTAATGTTAAAATATAACAGGAGCCGCAGTTTTGTTTTATTCATTCTGCCTCTAAAACCCCGGCTGGCCGAACGTTTTCAGATACAAGTGACAATTCACGCCAATTCGTTTGCAGAGGCCGCCTGTTACACCGAAGTGTAACGTGATTGATTTGTCAGCAGAACGGGGTAGTAGGACCGACTTAAAAAATTAATTGTCTTAGTACAAAGACTTAGGTTGGTACTGAAATACGAAGAAGTGCAAAAACTTTTACAGTTAAAGAAGCACAGCATCATCATTGTCATCATAGCCCTCGCCCCATGTTATTTGCGGTCGGTGCAACGCGTTTTCTTATTTACCAAAAATCTTTGATGAAGTACTGGAAAAGAAACTAGTCTAAATAGTCTAAGTTTAGGTATTTTAATATTTCACATATCAGACCTTAATCAAGATTAATCGTTTAATAGCCAGTCAATTAAGTCATTTGAAAAATAAAAGTTAAAAGGTCACTTCTATTTCGTGCTATAATCGACAGGTCTTCGAATACAACCACGTAATACCATTAGTAGTTCAAAACCAGCCAAGGCTATCTTTAACTTCGAATAATTTTGCAACACTTAATTTGATCAGCCATATTCAGACACCAAGAATGCCAGAACTCTAAATAAGTACCTACCACATAAAAAATAATCACTATAATTTGTATGATTCTTAATTCGTCGACGATCCAACCGAATTCCTCCAGTACTATGTTAAAATGTGGCTTTTAAACGTTTTTGAAAAGTAGAAAGTAATTTTTTGTACTTTTTCGGATAGATATTTTTAAAAGTGCTCTTCCTATTTGGTATATGAAACGCTGCGATGAGTAATAATGAAAATGAAATTGTCTTTTTGCATTTACGGATATATTTTTTTAAATTAGTTAATTACTTTTTCATGTAGGTGGACTTTTATTGTACTTATTGGAAGGAGCTTTCTTTTTAAAGTTCAGTTGAATATTCTTACGTAGAATTTTCAGCAGAAAATTGAACTATTTATAATTAAAACAAAATAAAAATATATCATGAGTGTGTCTATGCAGTTACATGACCGTGTGATAGTCATCCTTGTCCCCGACCAAAAAAAAAGACGTTGACTTATTTACATTTTACATAAAAACGCTATCCATTGGTCGTCAGTCAATCGACTTTCAGAATTTTATTTCAGTACACCAGACATGAATCCTCGACTTTTCGATATAAACATTTTTTCACTCGATTTTACGAATTGAAGTCGTTGAAAAATCGACCTTTCGGCTTTAATTGCTTTTTTGATAGTTTTCTATGTTTTTTTTAAATAAATAAATGCCGATGTTTTAAAATATGATGACGAGAGTGGTCAAGTTAAAAACTTTTTCTAGTTCCCACTAATAAAATTGATTTGGTTTGGCAATACATTGAATAAAGTTTGCTCTAAAAATGTCAGCCTAATTGTATTCAGTTTTAAATATGTAAATTGCAGTCTGGATTTTGAAGGGATACAAATAGTTTGCTGAGTAGTTTGTTCTGTTCTTTATTTTCTTTTAGTATCTATTTGCGAAAGTTAAACCAGATAGTAAAATTGGCAAACTCTTTATAGCTGAATACGTGATAGAAATATTATGTAAATGAACTAAGAGAAGCCGTCGCCGAATCAGCCCCTAAATACTTCAGTCCTAGTCGTTTATTGGAGAGTATAGTGGCTGTTCAAACTCAAGTTGGGAACAAAGTCCTTGACGGATAAGCGTGGTAGCTTTTGTTGTTGAGAATATTACAAGAAAATAATTTACTTCTTTATATCCTACACATCCTTTAGATTTCGATTTCGATATTCATAACTGGATCTTCTTGATTCAATTAATTAAAGGAGACCTGCGTTTTATTTCCATGCATAGACACGGAAAACTTACATATTTTCTCCAACTTTCCATTTCATAAACGCATCAAACAACACAACCAAATCAGCCTATCTCCGCCACAATCAGTCACAGTGCCTGGCCGTTATAGTCGACTCCGCCCAACCCCTTATTAGACAAAAATACACATCTCAGCATGTTCGGACCTCGAGAGGTCCACGGGCTACGGCCACCGGCCACCGGCCACCCCAACGGGGTTTAATTATCGGCCACTAAATTAAGTTGGGTACGTTCTGCTGCCTTGCACTTCGTGTTTTGTGAGATCGCTGCGATTGCAATATGGAGGATAAGAATGTTGAGGAGCTTAACGGGTTGGGGGTTAAAGTAGGAGGGGGTGTTTAGAGGCCTTTTAGACTTGGGTTTTTAAGGTTTTGGGTGTTTAACAAAGATAAACTTTTAAAAAACATTGGAAATGTAAAAAAAAAATATAGTCTTTGATCTGTAAGTTAAATTTGATTGCAGTTCTCTAACGTTTGCTTATAAAAGACATACAGGTAATATATTTTATAGATAAGGGATCTGGGAATGTGCTCGAATCTGTGCATATCATTAGTTTAACAGGCTGGTTGATAGTGGGGATGATCAACTTGGTAGTTTCAAGTTATTAAGTTTTTAAAAAATCTCGAAGAAAGAAGGTTTATTAAAAAACAGGTGGTTTTACATTTGATTTGATGTCTACCCACATGTATTTGCAAATATATTGATTTCAAGAGTATCATACTTGTGACTTCCATTCCATTGCTTCATAAAAACTTGGCAAGGGGACGTACAACTATTGGTAATGTACCTGCATCTTACAACATTGTATGACGCATTTTCCCACAATGTATATATGTTTTGAAGTTCAATGTGAGGCCTGTGCCCTTCTTGCTCTAGTTCTCACGAATCAAGTCAATATTTTGTTGATAAACAATGTAATGATTACACATCCTGTGAACTTATTGTTGTCTTCAAAGTCAATTGCGTGAAATTCAGAGTAGAATATTGTTTTGTGCAATGCACTTTTATGAAGTAAGTGTCATTCAGTATGTTTTTTTAGTCTTCATAAACAGTTCTTGATAATAAAATAATTACGTATTATGTAATGTTCGAAATTATAATACACTTAGATATGTAAAGTTCGGACTAGTTTGGAAAAGTTTTCGTTATGTTTAAAACATATCAAAAGTTCATAAAATTTGCAAACCACCTACTATACAGGGTGTTAAAGTAACTGCGTGCCATAGTGCAGGGGTAGGTTCAGTATCGATAAAGGAACCCAGGAAAAAAAAAATAAAAAAAAACGCAAGTAAACAAAAATTTTTATTAAGCATGAAAAATAAATAAAAATAAGTCTCTTCGTACTTTAGTGGGATTAGGACCGTTAAATAAAATAATTTTAATTCTAAACGATTCCTATTTTAAGTTAGTAGGTATACTAAATTAGGTTGATCTTGCAATACTTATTTTTTTTTGTTTTCATTTTTTTTTTCTGGGTTGCTTTATCGATACTAGTAAATCTATCCCTAAGCTATAGCACGCAGTTACTTTAACAACCTGTATAATTTTAAATTGTAAACCTTTAGTATTACATACTACAATACCATTGCACAACATCATTTTAATACCGAATGTGAACCTACCAAATCCTTTGATCTTTTAAAATCCAAAGCCACAATGATTCCGAACTACTCATACAATTAATAAGCACGTGACACGTCACCGGCATGCGTATCGGTACGCGCACTACGGCATGATACGCTCACTACGCCCCAGGACGCGGGCGATTCGCCTCAGGCCGTCGATAGGGACATCGGGACAAAACATCACCTCTGTGCTCGACTGTACATCAAACGTCTTTGATTTTGGATCGCTATATGCAGGAAGGCTATATTTAAAGCATTTAAGTTTTTATTGAGCAAGTTAGCGAGTGATATTTTATTATATACGGATCTGATTGATATTTTTACATTATACTTAAGAGCAAGTGTCTTGTATGTAAACTTGATAAAATGAGTTAACTGGGCAGTGGTCATAAACAAAGGCAGGTTCCAAAAAAGTTAATTTTGGCAAAAAAACGATGAATTAACCTTCCAAACCATACACATTGATTCAAAATCAATTAACAGACATTAAGCATGACATTGACACATTTAAAATATATAAATAATTTATTATACAAAAAATAAACCATTTAGAGAAATATAATACAATATAATGGAATACTCTTTATTATGCACAACATAAAAATTACAGATATAAATGTAGAAATTTTACATAGGGTGGCACAATGGGCAGTCTTATCGCTAAAAGCGATCTTTGGATGATCAACCTTTGAATGAATTAAAGGGGAAGGAGAGACAATACTGGTGTACCATTTACATAATTATATCCTATACTTATATAATACATATTTAAACTTATCTGTATAAATATATTCAATAATAATCATGAAACAAGGGCAAAGAACAAAAAAATAAATTATGTTTAAGGAGAGAGATAGTGTGTTTTTACCATCATTTTAAAAATGGACAAAGAAATAAAAGATTTCTCTTTTATTTCTCTAAATGGTTTATTTTTTTCAAAAACGCCCACTGAGTACCAAACTCAAGTCCAAATGACGATTAGAATTTATGTTGAAGACAACAGTAATGGAGGTTAGCAAAAGAACACAGGGGAACAAAATAAAACATACAAGTACAAAGTAAAATAATAATTACCCGTACCACCTGAGGCGATGCGAAGATAAACCGCATCCGTATAGCCTTTTGTTATAAAAGATTTACTTTTTTATTCAATTAGTCACATAATATTGCGAATGGAAAAACGTCTAGGTCTTTGCCATGATACGGACATCGGCTTTGAAATGTTAAAGCTTACGCGTAATTGGAAAATTTTGCCTTTTTACGTTTTTGTCTGGTGTGTGCATGTTTTGGCGCACTGTGCTTTTTGTTTGCTTTAGTTTTTGTTAATAAAGCTCGGGTTTTGTTTCAAATGTGTGCTGTTGGGTGTTGATTGTATTTTTTTTTAGTTTTGTGATGCTGGTGGCAGTAAATCGTGAATGTTTTACGAACAGTTTAAACATTAGACAGACAGGTATACCCCTAGCTTAAGAGGTAGAGTATTATTCTTGTACGGGTTTTGTAACATAAACTACCTATAAATGTATTTCTTAACTGTATTTCAAACTCTGTCCGCCTTATTACAAAACAAGATTTATATTTTGACATGGCTTAAACCATGCAGCCAGTTTTTGTAATAAGAACGTAACTGTGATTGAAATACCGTTCTTTATACAAAACTGAAAACTTAGTTCGGTACTAAGTTGTCAGTTTTGTGTTTAGGAAGTTTACCATAGTCGGAATAAAGTTCGAAATTCAATAATGGCTCCATGTTTTAAACCTGGGTCTGAAGATAAAACTTGTTTTGTAATAATATAGGGTGGGGTGTATGTTTTTGGATAAATACAGATTATATTATATTATACAGGGTGTTTGGTGCATCGTGTGCCAAATTGAAATGGTCGACTGAATTATATATTAGTTTGTTATTATATTAGTCTGGGTGGTCGTTTAGTTCGGATTGAGGTGTCAAGTTTATGTTTTAGGACAGTGCATTAATTGATAACATCAATGTTTTATCATTTAACTATCTTAACTGTACTGATCGCTTGACTTACTTAAAAACTGGGTCTATTATCTTTCCGCCTACATAATTACTATATGGTATGTGTTAACCTTTGACACGATGCTTTTCTCCAAATGACAACTGTTTAAAAATCATTTATCTTCCGTTTTAAATTCCAACCGAACTCTCATAAAAACAATTTCTTTTAACGCTAATTACACATTACAATATTTCCTGTAATTACATTTATGCATAATTGTTAATACTGCACAGTGTTTAACACAGCTCGTTGTTTATAAAAAAGTATATAATTAAGTTTTATTATGTAACCTTGTATCTTGACCCGCTTGTGTGTAATTTGGGCAGTGGACGTGTAGGTACATAAGTATCCATTTTCACTTTTAAGCCATTCGCTTGAAATCCTGCTCGCCTTGGTGAGATCCGATCTCATTCCGTTCTCTAGAAAAAATACTTAGAAAAGCGTTGCCTAACATCAAATGATGCTGCCTTGTTAACAGTAGATTATTTCAATAATTATTAGATATGATAAAAATGCAATATTCGCAATGACGAACTAGCGGTTGTTCAAGGATTTTCATTCACTTTTTTGAACGTCAAGACGATTGTGACATTGGAATTTTTTGAACTGAAATATTAAATGCTTTGAAAGAAGATTTTGTATATTTTGACTTAGCTTGAACTTTGTGTGTTCAAATTACATTGAAATTGTTCGAGACCCACCTTCAAATAATTTGAGGTCAACTGCATAGCAATGTTATGTCAATGAATATATTTCATAATTCAAACATTAATGTTCATCTCTCTTCTCCTCATCAAATCATGAATAAACATTCATGATTTAAGCAAGTGCAAAAAAAGGTGGACCGACTTTCGTTATGACGACGACGGACGAGATCTCCCCATTGGGAGCATGGACATAACGACTTCCTGCTTTAAAATAAGTCTTAATAAAACACAAAAACCAGTCGACAATGGCAAAGTAAACAACAATACTTATCACCTTATTTACAGTAAACAAGTAAACCTTGGCCTATTTTTTCCACATTAACATGTGTTCGGCGCACTATGCGTCTTAAATTAATTAATGGTTGAATTAAAGGCGGGCAAAATGAAAGGCCAAAAACCTCATCGCGTAAGGTTAAAGCACAAATGATTGTACTGACATCTCATTAGCTAAAGCGGGGAACGATATGCCTGAGGCACTATCCTCTTGTAGCGCAAGTTGTGGGAGGTTGGCGGAGGTCCAGTGGTCACAGTTTCAACGTTACCTTTACTCCATTTGAAATAAGATTAGAAATTTAAATAAACTTTTTTACAGTCCGTTCAACCGATTTTGACTTCTATTCCCGCATAAGAAGGGCATTAAAAACAAAAACGTGGTTACAATACCAACTGTTTATTACAGCTGCCATTTGTCATGCCACCAACGCAATAGAAGTCAAAATCAGTGGAACGGACTGTAAAAAAGGTTTATTTAAATGTCTAATCTTATTTCAAACGGAGTATAGGGCACGTTTGTTTTAAATTTTTAAACTGCAGTTTGTATTGAGAGGTAGGACCGTTTCGTAGTAAGTTTTAAGAGTATGTAGCAACCGGCTTGAATTTTCATGTATATTTTTCTGTTATTTATTAATATTATTGTTATTTAAGCATTCAATTTCAAAGCTGCTTTTATCTCAATCTATGAATTTGAGTTTTGTTTCATAACTGAATTTTACAAACAGTATTATTTTGCAGTTTATTTCGTAATTAAATAATTGAATATCAATAGTTTACTGATTCTTACGTGAGCAATAACTATCTACTTTTAGCTACAATGTTCTTTTATCGCGCTCGCTACCGCCTATGCCCTGCACCACGACATAAGGCAGAGCACACCACATATCTGTATTTTTGCCGATCAAAGGAGCGTTGCGCATGACGGCCGTTTGAACCGGTAATCAAATTAGCTGTGCTTCCCATTCTCAAAGAAAAATATGTGTCTATCAGTATCCGTGGAGTTGCCAACAAAAATTATTTTGTTAGCAGTCATTAAGTTTGATATTGTGAGTTGTTACGGAAAATGGAAGGTTGTTTTTTATTTGATTGAGTTTTTCCTGGGTTATTATTGATCTTTTCATCGTACTATTATTTTCTTTAGTTATTATTCTTCTTTTGTAAAAGGCATGAAAACAGCCTTTCTGTGAGTATAAAAAATGGCCAGTCAGCATGATGGTGGTTGATGGTTGGTAGATTGACTGTTGAGGGGGGTAGCTATACGGATTCAAAAGTTATCGCCACTCTTGAAGAATTTATGAATGTCTCCTTTATTCTTGTTTTTATTTTTATTAAACGTTGCCCCACACTAGGCATTTCTCTTGTATTGTGGGTGCATTTACAAACATTTAAAACTCACATACACAAACAGCCAGACCTTGAACAACTACTTGTACGTCATACAAATATTTGTTCCGTGCGGGAATCGAAACCGCGACACGCAGCGCATCAGTAAATCGCTTAACCACTGCGCCAACCGTGTCGTCATATTCGCTAATTTAATGATTTTTTACTGCTGTAAAAAACTGCTGAAAAAGTCGTGTAACCAGGACCAGGTGTGTCCAGGAGTTTTTCATGAGTACTAAATTTACTTTACGCAATTGTGAAAAAGCTAGGCACAGATAATGAATAAATATGCTGATCTTGTGTGACTATGACCTTAGCCTTATCGTAGGCAAAACTGATCCCAATATGTAAGCGCACAGAAATCTCCGTGCTTATCTAGGTGACACACAATATTGTAAATCGTACGTTTCTCCCCTATTAACACGTAGGTACGCTAAAATATTTTTCCCTGACTACCTATTTATACTGACTGCCAATCTTCCTCCCTCGCAGTCACACCGTGATGGTATAAGCGTACTCCTCCCTATCGTAAGCCCCTTTAAACCCTAAATTTTGTTGCCGTACTGATTTAATGACATCACATGACGCCCTCTATCGAATGTCAACTGGCATCGTTTATTATCCTACTTAACATAACAACCCATCTCCTTTTTCATCCCAAAAGAAAAATCAAGCTTACCTTAAAGTACCAAAGATCAAAATTGAGTGGGAAGAGAGTCGAGATATGAAAGGTACAATCGCGCACGCAATGCATAGGTTAGATATTTGAGTCACGAATCCATTTTATGACTAATTCCATAACTTTGTATGTGAATTTCGGGATCAGGTAGGTACACATATAGGGTGTATGTTTACTGTGTCATATCTTCTTCGATCTGGAGCCTGAGGGGTTTGATTTAACGCTGCGATCATGCTTCGGTAAAGTTCAGGCGGATATTGTTTATGTTGTACTAGTTTTTCAGCTGGTATTTTGTGGGGCAACATAAAAACTAAGTAGGGTCTAAACTAAATCAGGAGGTATTAGAACGAAGACATGCCTAAGAAATGATACACATTTTAATAAAAATCAAATAGTTAATTGGCTGGATTGTCCATACACCAATTAATTTTATCAACGAGATTATGTAATTGCCGACATAAATAAATACCGACGTAGCATTCTATCAAATCAATCAATTCAATAATCAAAATTCAAATCTTAATTTATTTTATGATCTTAGCATTTTTTTTCCCACCATAATGTACGGAGGAAATGTATTTGGTATCCATAGACTGCATGGGATCTTTTTTTTATCTTCCTGGCTACCCAGTTCACAATTTATAATACTTCCATTCCTTTGCTGCATTTTCTTAAATTTTTTCGTGGAAAGTGATTTTAGTGTGAAAAATAGTTGCTAATTTACAAATTATTTCCGTTCATTACAAAGTAATCACACCGGATGGTATAATACGAGTTTTTATAAGGCACTTAAATCATTAGGTCCATAAGGAGTTGTTATGTGATGATTATCATGATTTACCGTTACGTAACTATAATTTCTACATTAGGGCTATGCTAAGTACACGAATCCATACTGGTCTCATAATTTTTTGGATTAAATTCTGGATAAAGTTAAAAGACAAATAAGATATTTTTTTAATGAAAAATAATTGACCGTAAAAAAACTTTGTTACCTGATGAAATAATAGAGTAACGAACATTTATTGTTTTCATGTATTTACTTAAAAATACCTTAGAGATGAGAAGTACCCATGCACATGTGGGAATCGTACACCCAAAACGCAGTAGGGACTGTGACTTTGTTCCGGTGTCTTCTTGTTCTTAGAGTAATCGGATGGGATAACCGACCTCATGCATATAAAAAAAAAGGTAAAATGTTTTGTTTAAAACCAATTTACAGAAATAAATATAATTTATTAGTATTCTTTACTGATTAGAACACACACCCAAAGCTTAGTTGATAAGTATTTTGAGATAGTGAGGTAACAAACGCGTCAATAGTAAATATAGGCAGAAGCAATCTCATGATGAAAAAAACCAGCCAAGTGCGAGTCGGACATGCGCACGAAGGGTTCCGTACCATTATCTATAAAAATGGCAAAAAACACGTTTGTTGTATGGGAGCCCCCCTTGAATATTTGTTTTATTTTAATTTAATTATTTATTTTTAAAGCCAATATATATCTACATATTCTGTGAATATTTCAAGCGTCTACCTGTTGCCGTTATCAATATAGAGCAAAAACGAGAAAAAAAATCACGTTTGTTGTATGGGAGCCCCCTTAAATATTAATTTTATTCTATTTTTTCATCTGTGAAAATTTCAATTGTCTAGGTATCACGGTTCATGAGATACAGCCTGATGACAGACGGACAGACAAACGGACGGACAGACAGACAGACAGACAGACGGCGGAGCCTTAGTAATAGGGTTCCCGTTTTACCCTTTGGGTACGGAACCCTAAAAATTATGAGCAAATTTTTATCGAAAATATGAAATTTTCTAATTCACATCATGAAATTAGCAGGAAACTACCATCAAACTGTCAGTAAAAGTTTTAGATGTAACGACCTATAACGATAGTAAAGGTTAACAAGCGTCTGCCATAATCCGTCATTACTTATGTCGAATGTCGGCGCGGGCGCGCGGGCGCAAATTGTCGTTGCTTTTTATTTTTATTTTTTTAACGTAATATTTTTTACTTTCACTGTACCGGTGTACCGGACTAGACGAGTTAGAGATAAATTATAAGAGGTGATGTAGGTGTGTTAGTTATAATTTTAGTGTGTTTTAATCATTACTTTGGTTTGTTTCCAGCCTTGCCTAATTTGTTGTGAAAACATAATAGCTACCAGCGGAGAGGTATCAATAAAGTAAAAAATAATTTAATATCTTCAAAATAAAATTCTTTCCGGTACTGAATTTAACACCATCTATCGTCAACTAGCAGAACCAAAAATACGCTATCAGTACCCAAACAAAACTTTCAATATTGGCGCAGTTAGTTAAGCGATTGACTGCTGCGCTGCGTGTCGCGGGTTCGATTCCTGCACGGAACAAATATTTGTATGACCTACAAGTTGTTGTTTCGGGTCTGGCTGTTTGTGTATGTGAATTTAAATGTTTGTAAACGCACCCACGATACAGGAGAAATTCCTAGTGTGGGGCAACGTTTTAAAAAAAAAAAAAAACCCAAATAAATTAGGTACTATCATTCTAAAATTATTATAAGGACTATAAAGAATCGAATACAATTCAGTTGAACAGGTGAAAACTAAATAAAATGAGCAATGGACCCACCATCTTGTTCTCGCCGATGCATTTTTTCTATAGGTATCTGATCTGTCTTTATCGTAACCCGCTGTACAGCGGCTTGTTTTCGTCCTTATCAAGCGGTGCCACGTGATGATAAATGACTTTTGATTTTAATGTCATGATGGAATCGCTATTCTATGATTTTTTGTTCCCGATTATGATGTTTTGGCGCCGGGTTATTTCAATTTTTTTTTTTTTGTTGTAATTCAATGCTAAAAATAGGCATTTTTCGTCTTTTAATGTTATGGTGAATTAAATACCCATAGTGTAACTATAATTTTAAATTGTATTTTTTGGTACACACCACTGATTGACTGTGCTATTTTTCAATAGCAGTAAAGTTACTGATGCGAATCTCTGATGGGAAGGTAGGAATATTTATTTATTTTATTTATAGTTAATCAAAACGGTACAACACCAATTACATTAATTAACATAAAAGCACGAAAAATATTAATATTAACATATTTTGTACAAATGTTATACAGATTCAATTTAATTTTGCATTATTAAAACTAACATGGAACAGTAGACTCCCTTGCATACTTTCTCTCACAGAACACCAGACATATAACCATAATTTTTCTCCATTCATCCGCAAACACATCACATTCAGGGTTGGCAGCCAGAAGGTGTTATAATAATATGGCGCTTTCGCCACTGATAGCTACAGCTATTATAATTGCTGTCTAATTTTTACATCGCAAGTATCGTGGAGAAGTAGCCAAACTTTTAAATTCCGTTGTTGATTACGAACGCATTAAAGAAAATAAAAACGTTAAAACTAAGAAAGACTTGTAGAGCACTTTAAAATATGCCTTACTCTAAAAACAAATTTGTAGGTATCAACAACTGTATGTTACAGCTTCTAACATGAGCGATAACATCATGCGCTTGCACACATTTTTGAACGAATCCCGTTTCATATTTTAACTTAAGTACTGACCTCTGACATTTTAATACAAGTATTTATTTGGCATTTTCTAGACTTCTAAAAAAAGAACAGTTCATATATCTACGTCGACAACGAGTGTTATGTGGTTAAAAATGACATTCAATATATGCACATAGATTATATAAGTACATCACATATTCACCAAACTTATGAAAGGCCATGGGCCCCATGTTTGAGAAAAAAAGACACCCTGTTTCCGGTTGCTTGAACAAGTCTATGA
This sequence comes from Tiliacea aurago, assembly GCA_948098905.1. Taxonomy (NCBI): domain Eukaryota; kingdom Metazoa; phylum Arthropoda; class Insecta; order Lepidoptera; family Noctuidae; genus Tiliacea; species Tiliacea aurago. The sequence continues at coordinate 26,233,666 of OX402585.1, forward strand.
TATGATCGGGTTATTGTACATTCGCCACAAAGTAAATTCGTCACATTTTTGTACATTCCATACATTGAAAGTGTATTCGCCACTTGCATTAAAAATATTATGTGTAAATTCGTCACAACCTTCTTCATTTTAGGATCACATCATTTTTGCATAAAATACTAGCAGCAAGCAAAGTTATTGGATTTTAAATAAATAAATAACGTTTATATTCTACTTAGTGTTTGATTTTTCTGCTTTCTGTGCGGAAATAAACAATTTGACGAATTTACAATAATCAAAATTAATATACTGTGACGAATTTACTTCATAAAAATAGAAGTGTGGCAAAACACATACTTTTTTCCGTGGCGAACTTACTTTGTGGCGAATGCAATAACCCATATGATCGAGATAAATAATATGTAGGATAGATAAGTGTTTTAAACCCACAAACAACAACGAAAAATGAAAACGAACTTACATAAATATTAAAACTAATTAATAACTGCAATTAATAACGGAATCATTGCGTAGTATTTATTGATATTTATTTCAAAAACTTGTGTTTATGACATGTGTGTTAATTTGAAGTTAATTGGTCGAACATAATGAAGCGGTATCAGTAGTGGCTGAGGTCATTTTTATTTATAACCCGTAATATGTCCCCAAGGGGATTTCATCGCCAAACATTATGATATTCCATACAAACTTTCATCCCCTAATTTACCCCATTAAGACATGAATTTTTAAAAATCCTTCCTTATTGCCCACTTTCACTATGTAAGGAACACTTGTGCAGAATTTCATTGTTAGGCTGTGTGTTATCTGTCAGTGAATTGAAGATGTATTTTTAAGGACATTAATTTTTTTGTTCCCCAGGTGGAAAAACCTCATCATGGACGTCCTCTGCCCTGGGGCGGGCGGAAGGGTCTGTCAGACTCTTACTGACTAAAAACCACCCCAGCGTTCCCTTCCTACACTTGCATCGTGCGACTTCCGCGAACCCCGTTTTTTTTTTTACTTTACCTTTTTTTAAGTACCTACTTAGACCTTTAAAATGGCCGGGAAGATGGGTAAGACGGGTTATACAGGCCTTTAGGTATATCTAATTTAAATTAGTATTTGTAGCTTTATAGCTGATAGTAAACAGGCTGTAAGAAAGACATTACCCCATTTCCTGTTCCCAAGTAGCATTGTTATGTTCCAGTTTGAGGAGTATCCGAGTAAAATTGCAGATTCATACATATGACTTTGCAAGCTTTGCAACATATGAGATTATTGGGTACATGGATAGATCACGTCTTACGTTTTAGATGGACATAATTTTAAAAATAGATATTTGCAGAATTTAGTTTGTGTTTGTCATTTTAAATATAATTAAAACACGGAGTAGATATTTTTTTTTAAACCAAACCAAATAGATTTGTAAATGAACGATTCTAAATCAAATCAATGGTCATGGGACGAATTCTTAAAAAAAGTAAATTAAGAAAATCTAAAAACCCACTACTTACATAAAAAGTGAAATTAAAAAAAAATTGTACCTAGATACTTAGTTTTTTGGGTTCCGTACCCAAAGGGTAAAACGGGAACCCTATTACTAAGGCTCCGCCGTCCGTCTGTCTGTCCATCTGTCCGTCTGTCACCAGGCTGTATCTCATGAACCATGATAGTTAGACAGTTGAAATTTTCACAGATGATGTATTTCTGTTGCCGCTATAACAAAAAATACAAAAAAAACAGAATAAAATATGTATTTAAGGGGGCTCCCATACAACAAACGTGATTTTTTTGCCATTTTTATAGATAATGGTACCCTTCGTGCGCGAGTCTGACTCGCACTTGGCCGGTTTCTATTTTACTAACCATTAGTGTCCCATTGCTAATATTGTTGATAAGATATGTAAAATTTTAAATTGACACGTGCAATTAAATATTACGTATTTTTTCCAAGTATTTTCAAAATCTCTCTCACTCACTTTCTTTTTTGCATTTTAATAAAAAAATCAGGGGGCTATCTACTCAGTCTCTTTTGTTCATACAAAAAAAAAATGAGTTACTTTCTCCAAAAGTAATCTACTTTCACGTTAAACCAAAGTATAACCTCCGTAACCGAACATGATGTGTAGTTATTAGTCAATCTACAGCTACAAAAAAAAAAATCTCGGTCAATCGACTAATAGCAATAACAATTAGCAGGTACTATTATGCTGCCCCCGATAGAAGAAAAGACGTATCTAACAAAAAGTAAAAACGGAGAAAAAAATGTTTTAATGAATGAAACGGGAAATTGTTTGCTGTCTTCGAGTAAATTAAAATGTTTACATAATAAAAGTTGAAAATAATTCCCACTAGGCTAGGCTTTAATTTGTTTTAATAAATAATATGAATTTATTAATTATTATATTAAAAATAATGAAAAAACCGTTACAACTTAGCATAAAAAATGAAGAAAAATATTACTTACTTAATTGAATAGACGTAAATGGCTAGATGCGTCTTTTAAATTTCAAACGCTTGTGGGTGTACTTTTCTTCTAAGTATTTAGTTTAGCTATCTAGTATATGGGTTTAACAGCAATGGGCGCAAATAGGTATTTCCGCCTTTTTTCTTAAGAATTAGAAAGTATGTAGATAACCCTTGGCTTAGATAAAATGTTTATAAAATTATTTAATAATCCTTTTATTTACGGTAATATATCTAGTATAGTAGGTTTGTGGTTATCTTATAAGTTATAAGCCATAGCCTAATTTATTATTTGTAAATAAAACACAATTGATTATATTCAAGAATTTATTTAAATTCTTTTGACATAAACAAAAATGCTATCCATGGCACAGTAAATTTTAACAATTTTACGAAGTAAATAGGGCGCAAGTGGTTAGATGTGGTCTTTTTTTCTTAATATGAAAGCAGTTTTTTAGTAACGCGTTAGACGCAAATGCTTATTTGCGTCTTATTAACTTCCTCTCAGAAATAGGGACAAATATGCGCCTTTTATATTACTGAACTAAAAAAAGAACTGTAAAGTATAAGGATATTATCTACATAAATGCGACTTTTTAATTAAGTTTCATATAAATTCGTCTTTTCATCTTCAATCGGGTGTAAAAAATGAACAGAAGCGCCCTATTTTGTTGTGCTAAAACCGCATTGGATTGAGTTAGAAAAATATTAAAAATACAGGCAGATGCGCCTTTTTTTTCTGATTCCGGCAATGTATATAACTCAAATCCGGAAAAACTGTTAGATGCGTCTTTTCTTCTATCGGGGGCAGTATGGTCTATCGAACATCTCAAAAATAAAAAAAAATAAAACGGTTTCGATCGTAAAACCAAAAGTTTTTGATCTTATTTTGGTGTTTGAGAGTGTGGGCGGTTCTGTTATGTAAGATGTTTTGTGGGTAAATTAGTTGGGCTATTGTTTTCTAATGATCTACCATTACAAATAATAGCCCAACTATTTTTCCGTCTGTGATTTTCCTTATCTCTCCTTTTGACATAATTGAGAATTAAATGCAGACATGGCTCAGGAAAACTATTCTTTAAAAATGTGCGTTGCTGAAAACTTTGTTCTTCTGAAAACGAATAAATAAATTCATCATGATCATGATCATCATTTCAGCCGAAATACATCCACTACTGGACATAGGCCTCCCCCAAGCGTCGCCACATCGACCGTTCCTAAGTTTCTCGCAACCAGTAGATTCCTTTTTCCATAAAATACAGATGGGAACCTAGGTGATTCATTATGAAATACTGTAAATTGTATACATCTGGTTCTATGTTAAAATCTGTACTCAAGTATTTATAACACTGCCTCTTAAACTAGGTAAACCTATATCTTAAGGAGCATCCCTTCTGCGACTATTATGCCCTGCCTACTGCCACTAATGTATGGCAATTCTTCGGGCTATTTCAGTTTTTTTTTTCTCCTGCTATAAGCTACTGAAAGTTTTTCACATTGTGTCACCTTTATAGCTAGTCTTAGATGTTTTTTTTTTAACTGTTTTTAAACCACAAAAGCCACACGACTTCAGCATTTGCGGTTAATTTAAAAACTTCACCTTTTTAAAGTCGTTTGATCAAAAACTTTTGTCCTGTGGTTTCAGAATACGATCACTTTTAAATAAAAATGTCGTTAAGTTAGTAACCAAAAACAAAACACGTTCACTGCCATTACCACTCTCTGTTCAAACCACACAAATTCTAACTCAAATCTTATCAGATCTGAGATCCGCTCTCAAACAATACATAACCTTGTCTCAAGTAGACCGTTAATACTTTTATTAACTTACAACATACCTAACTATCTTAAATCGTTCAATTTCGTAATACTAATGAGTAAAGCTGCAGTCATAATATGATTTGGAGATAAATCTTTAGTACCTACCTGATTTTTTTTGGAAATACATAATATTATGTCAAAAAATTGACGTCAACTTTTTAGGGTTCCATAGTCAACAACCATAAAGTTTCGCCATGTCCGTCTGTTTGTTTGCCTGTCTGTCTCAGGCTTAGCTCAGAGCCTCTTAGTAATATAAAGCTGTGATTAAGCAATGGGTATACATATTAATCACGCCGAAAGTGGTTATTTTAATTTTTTATGCTGAATAATTACTCCATAGAGCGTTTGTATTCCGGCCACCCAGAGAATGCGTTAGGAACTAATATTAAATGGCAGGGCACTGGTGGCCCAGTGGTAACTACCGCGACTTACGAGTGGTAGGTTGAAGGTTCCAAACCAGACAAGCTCTTTAATTTGTGTAAATTATTTCATCACCACTGCTCTCAAAACGGTGAAGGAAAATATCTCGAGGAAATGAGAATGCGAAGAATTCGAAGACATATGACATCTACCAATACGCACATGGGCCCGCGTGGTGGATTACGGCCCACTCCCTCCCTTATATGCTGACTGCGCACACATTGTTTGTTTGTATGAAACTGATAATTGTCAGGAACGCATTGTTTTGGCGGCCAGAATATAGTGGTGCAAGGAAGATTAGAGAGTAATAGGCCACGCGGGAAGTCACCGATGAGTTGGCCGATCTAATTAAATCCGCGGTTTGAGGCCCTGTTAATGAATGGTCCGGATTTTCATCTAACAGAACCTGATGGAGAGAGATCGTGAGGCGAGCTACGACTACACCTACAATTAAACATAATTCATCGTGAAATGAAATGAAATTGTTTATTCTGTAAATAGGATGTCGGAATCACTTTTACACGTCATATTATAAATTAAAGAAAAGAAGCTAGATGAAGTCGACATTTCCTATCTGACTATGACTACCCCTGAGAAGAAATGGCGAAAAAACTCAGGGGTCAAAGTCTCTTTTAAAGTCCAGACATAATCTTGTTCAGATCATGTGAGGACCACGTAGGTCCCTGAAATTGTCTTTTGAGGAAATAACCACACAAATTTGAGTGGACCTGTCCAATCAGTGAAAGCATTTGTCAGTAATCGTGCAGCTCAACTCAAGACTTAAGCCGCCTTATTACAAAACAAGATTTATATTTTGACATGGCTTAAACCATGCAGCCAGTTTTTGTAATAAGAACGTAGCAGTGATTGAAATACCGTTCTTTATACAAAACTGAAAACTTAGTCCAGTACTAAGTTGTCAGTTTTGTGTTTAGGAACTTTAGCATAGTCGGAATAAAGTTCGAAATTAAATAATGGCTCCATGTTTTAAACCTGGGTCTGAAGATAAACCTTGTTTTGTAATAAGGGGGTTAGAGTTCAACGAATCGACGAACAATACCAAAGAAAAATACCAATACCAAAACAACAACAACATTGTTCAGAGCATATTGTACATCTTTCTACACGAGCAGCCTGTGGGTCTCATACATACACGCGCAGACAGTACAACGCCTTGCGTGTCCAATATAATAATGCATTCAGGGTGCTGATGGGGCTGCCCCGATGCTGCAGCGCATCAGGGATGTTCGCCGAGTAGACTGTTTCTGTTCTACTATGCGAAAACGGTGTCCATCCCTGGTGCGCAGGGTTCGGGCTAGCTCCAACGGCATCCTGAGGGCATTCGCGCAGAGGTTCGATTGCCAGTACCTGAACCATTGCTGTATGGTTCACATACTGAGCAATCAAAGTCGGTAATGTGTTTTATGTGGTATGTTTAATTGTGTGTTTTTTATTATATTTTTAATTTGATAAAACATGTTGTGCATAATTATGATCCTTGTTGGTCGAAATAAACGATTTTTTTTTTAAACGTGACCACGACCACTCGGTCAAGAACGAAGTGAAGAACAAGAAGAGTTGCTTTTCCGAAAGTAACTAGTGGAGATCGAACTCGCCTCCTCCCACTCGCCAGTCTGAGGACCTAACCGCCGCCTAAAAGTTACCATGTCTCAACATCTTTCTGCTAACTGCCAGCAGCCGAGCACCTGTGATCACAGCCTTATCCGATGTGCAACTGATAATGCATGAGCAATACCAGAAATTATTGCAATGTTACAATACCTACACATTACTTACTTATTTTATTTTAACTCGGTTTTAATAACTGGTAGACCGTAGAAGTAAGTGTAATTGGTTACCGACTGTATCAAATGGATTAAGGAAAACCGTGTATGAGTTAATACTTCTGTCATCAATATGACTGCCCCAATTATTTTATGTGTTAGAGTCCTAGATATTATGTGACCTTCAACTTTCATTCCGGAAAATGGGTCCACTATCACTTAAAAACTATCCAATAAAACTTATCATATTCGAATCGTTCTTTTTTTTTTACTAATTTAGTTTTTTATTAGCGTATTTTGGAATATCTTAGTTTCTTAGGGGCTAGTGCATACGGCCACTGGAACCAAGCTTTTATTTTCATGGTAACTATCATTAGGGTGAATTGCACAAGCAAAAAAAATACACGGCGAACCTGAGAACGGTAGTGCAATATGCTGATTTTAATTTTATATCTTTTTTCTCAACAACTTAGTACTTCTCTACCTTGACAAAAAAATCATTGATTTCTACCCTCTAATATACCCAAAAAAAAAATTACAAAGTGTTATTTTATTTTCGGCGCGAACGCACCGGTCCCAACGTCTTGCGGTTTCCCGCCAAAAAAGGAAGTTTATCATTTCAGTAATATGGGGACAAAAATAGTTTCATTTCGGTGGCTGTTATAACTCGTGCTAGATTCGTTTAATTTGTTTCAAAATTGTGTATTAAATTCGCCGTAAGTACTGTTTTGTTTGAGTAGTGTCCATATTTTTTTATAATTTTTTTTCGGAGTTAAATGTGGAACTAACCTCTATTTTATCATTTCAGTGTTATCATTTCAGTGGATTCGGTGGACTGTTATACAAATTACAGTCCACCGGAATGAAATGTATCTCCGAAATGATAAAACCATAAAGTTTTAGAGATCCTTGTGTCAAATACATAGTCATAGTTTTGTAATGTACTTTTACCTAGAGTGTAGATTAGATTATTCGGTGTATTTGTTGTGTAATATTTGTGTTTAAAATATATAATATATTAATAAACATTACATTAATATCATTCTTTGAGGTTATTTTAACCTTAAAGAATGATATATGTAATACTAACTGTAATATCTGTATATTAATGATGGTATTAAAATAACTGTGTACTGTCCTGTCTCAGTGTTTATCTAAAATTTGTGGAAATCAAACCTAACAAAGTACGGAACCCTGTCTGCCCGGCATGGTTGTTCTTAGCTGTATCATTTCATGACACATAAAAATCTCTTGTTGAAATTCACCCAGATAGAGCTTCCGTATACCGCAGATTAAAATAACGTTTAAATGACTGATGGTACTGTTAAAAATTTCAAGAAAAATCACTTTAAAACTGTTTAATACTTATATTAATATTATAAAAAAGGAAAAATTAAGACCCAGTTAATCCCTTTCATTTGATGTTTCACAGGGTACAGTTCATGAAACTTTTTTTATTTTTTCTAATTTCTCCCCCAAAGGTGACCCCCATATTCAAAATTCATTTATTTACGTTACAAGTCCGTGTTGGGGGTCACAGAAATTCATATTTATATTTAAAAAAATCAACTTAATCGGTCCATTAGATTCGGAGCAAATTGGCTGTGGCAGATCGACAGACAGACAGACAAACAGACAGACACACGAGTGATCCTATAAGGGTTCCGTTTTTTCATTCGGATGTATGGAACCCTAAAAACGTCCAGTCATCAAATACTTAGAGAAACATCCATACCAACAACAATATTGTAACATTGGTCACCTAACGCCGCGGGCAAAAGATAGTTATCTAACAGAAACTCGGCCAATTACGTATCAGATGTTACCAGTCTTGATCTAATAAGTAAGTGGGTATTAAGTCCACTGTGTGACGTAATTCTACTTTCTGTGACATTGTTGAGATGCATCTCGTCTGTCCATCTATTACAACATGTGGCGAAACGGCTGGACAGATTATGATTGCAAGGATTAGAATGTGTGTATAGTATGAATTTTTTGAATATTAAGTGATTGTTGTGTTGGACACTCAACCTTTTTAGTTTTTTACCCGACTGCGGCAAAGCCAAAAAAAGGAGGGTTATGTGTTGGACCTGTATGTATGTCCGTCCCTACGTTCCCTCGTAACTATTAAACGGCTGAACCGATTTTGATGAATGATATGTCTTTAGATTCGTCTTTATTGCGCGAGTGTCATTGGGTATAGGTGTTAAAAATATAAAAAATCAAAATGGTGGATATATGGCGCCAAAAGGTGTATTTTCGATAAAAATGTATCTCCCAAGCCTATCGAGTGGGATATCAACATGAAGGGTTTAAAAAGGTGATTACAAAAATATATTTTTTATTTAATTAATATTAATTATATATAGATACATATTATATGTTTAAATGTAATTAAATGAGAAATGATGAAAAAACTATCTCGAACTTTTGGAAAGATCAAATAAAAAAAATCTAAAAACCCAACTGACGACACCTTCGTCTGATGCACTTTGTGCATTAAACCTCAGAGCGAATACCCCCCTAACCTTACTAACTGGCTAATATCTCAACAATGACGAGGTATTCAGAATTTACTAAAACTAATTTCCTTACCCTTTGGAGAATACGGATGGCGTGGTGTTCTGTTATGTTCTCTGCACTCACCAGCTCTGCAAAGCCTTTTTATTAAGGACATATTCCTTATTTTGTAACATTGCATAATGTTGTTAATGAATCCTTACTGCGATTATAGATGTAAATCAGCAATTATGATTACCTACACCATTTTAATTCGTATCGAACTCGGAGCCTCACGATCGACGGTCGTACTTCTACCACTGGCCCATAATCTAGTCAATATTTTACCATTCATAAGTGAAGCTAAAACAGTAATAATATGCCTGTTATATGCTTACATAACAGTCTGTCTAGCCGTGTTGACTAATGTAAAGTTACGCAACTCATATAGCTTGTACAGTTCCTGATTATAAGCAGAACTGCTACGTAGCTTCCCATTACTGTCGTTGAAGACGGTTCAGACTTGTCTATAATCAAATATTTGCTTACAGATTTGTTCCGGGATCAGTGCATATAAGATTTGTGTCTGGTAACTGCCTATTTTGAAGTAAAACTTCTTTACGCACGCTTGACTTGGGAAGTAAGCTGGTGCATTCACCTGACGAGAGCGTTACGGAAACTGATCGGGCGAGGCAAACGGAAGTTGTTTAAATTTTAAACATGGAACACACCGCATCACCGCCGCGGGCCGTCCCACACAACAGGTATTTTTTTAAATTCACACTGGCTGTTTATACACTTCTGTTTTACTTCAGTCGTGTGGTCTAAAGCACTCGTTTTTTTTTTATTACTGGTAAATGATAAATGATTTATTTTCTGTAAGTAGGTTTGTACAAACACTTTTACACGTCAATCATATTTCAATAAAACTAGATGGAGTCGGCGTTTCGTATCTGACTACTCTGACAAGAAAGGCCGAAACAAATTCACAGGTCACAGTCTCTTCAGATCATGTGAAGACCATGTAGATTGGTGCCTGAAATGATCTTTTGATGAAAGAATCACACAGATTGAGGGGACCTGTCCAGTCAGTGCACGCATTTGTCAGCAGTCGTGCAGCTCAACTCAGAACTTGAGGAGCTCAACGATTCAACGAACAATACCAAAGAAAGGACATTTGGGTAGGCCGCATAAATTACTCAAACTGCCAGACAATGATGAGAACTAAATGAGTAAAAAAAAAAAAACATTAACCCACATAGTCTCCATATTTACAATACTTAATTAAAACAATATAATACTTAACAAAGTAAATATAAAAGTAAAGGTAATGTAGGATGCACATTAGCGTAATATAATTTTTGTTAAACCCTCCAATGAGCATACGTAGTTTATATCTATCAATCACTATCCTCACGTCAATGTTTTACTCTTTGGGATTATAATAATATGGCCAATTTATCACTGAAAACGATGTTTCCTTCTATACCGTGGGTTTTATACACCCACCAAGCGGTATCGTGTTACCCGGTAACTGGGTTGTCGAGGTCGGATAGGCAGTTGCTCCATGTAAAATACTGGTATTCAACCACATCTGGTTAAACTGGAAACCGACCCCAACATATTTGGGAAAAGGCAACGCAGATTTATTTTTATATTAAACAGACAAATCTAGACGCGGAACAACTACATTCAATATTCGTCACGTCCAGAAGTCGAACCTGCTTCAGCGCGCGCAAAACATAAAAAAAAAAACAAAATATTTTATTTCACATTAAGCCATGGCACATTACATGGGCACTTATGAAACGTCAGAAGCTAGGTGCACGGTTCCAATTGGTCGTTTCCTATGGAGAAGAACCTGCAAGAAACTCCACGGACACTCTTTTAAAAAGAATGGGCTTTTACAATGTTTTCAAGTTCAGTGTTAATAGGTATGGGAGGACAGTGTAGGCCCGTCAACAAGTACTTAACAAAAATAAAAAATGGTTTACAAATCTACAGTCTATTAAGCCTACAACGTTCTCACATTCATAAATTAAAAAAGAATCTGTTTAAAATATTATTAAAATAGTAAAATTAAAAACCTATTTAAACCAAATAACAACAATGCCATTACAACTGTAACAAATCTGCCCACAAGTCACTAATAAAAAAAGCTTCTTGCATTGCATCAAAAATTTACAAAAAAATACCTATTGACATTCTGAGCACTTAGGAACTTCCAGTATTTAAAAATAAATACTTACGAAACTTTTTAATTTTTAAAGCTACACAATCCAAGATTTCTTGAATTATTGATTGATTTGTTGACCATGTATTAATTTCACTGTTTTTTGTAACTAACTAATTTTTAATTAATATTTTTTAATTTAATGCCAATACATACTTATTGTATGCTTATTAGGCAGAACATATTGGAACTTTAATTTATTGTTAAGACCTTGTAACAAACAAATTATTCCCACAATATTGATATTTAGAATTTGAAAAAAAAAAAAAAAAATTGTAGATATTTAGTGTTTTTCTTAACTACAGTGCCGATAAAGCAGTTGAAATAAAAAGCGGTCTGTCCTCAGTTTAACTCAAAGCCCTTGACACTACGATAACAATCTCACGTTTAAATACATTTATTAATAAACAAACTGGTCCGATGACATAATTTTAGTATTATTTTCTTGTTTTCATACTTTAACAGACTGAGTTGGTCGAGCTAACTCAACAGCTGCATCTTTTGAAACTGAACATTATGTTCTACAGGGTCAGATTAAATTGCTAGGGAAACTCCGCAGACGTGATATCTAGAGCTAAACACGAAAAAATAGAAATGAAAAAGTTTTTTTGCGGTCAACTGGAAGTATAAGTTGAGAAAATCTCTTTTTTTATTTTAGAATATAATAGTTTTCGTTTTTTACTCTCTTCACTTTCTCTCTTTTCTTATCTTATCAAAAAAATCAAATCAAAAATATTTTTATTTCACATAAGCCTACATGGGCACTTATGAAACGTCAGAAGCTAGGTGCACGGTTCCAATTGGTCGTTTCCTATGGAGAAGAGCCGGCAAGAAACTCCACGGTTACTCTTTAAAAAAAAAAAAAAATTGGCTTTTACAATATTTTCAAAGTATGAGAGGACAGCGTAGGCCCGTCAAAAGTACCAGGTACTTAACAAAATAGAAAATGGTCTACAGATCTACAGTATATTAAGCCTACAACGTCCTCACATTAACAAAAAAAAACTATATAAACTATGGTTAACATAATAAAAGTTAGAGCCTTGTTGAAATCAAAAAACATCGATTATGTCAAGGAAGTATGTAAAAAATAAATAACATAAACATCGCAACTTGGGAGCAGTTAATAGACATTTACATATTTTTGCCGTTAATGAGGTACCAGGCAAGCCACATGTGCAGAAGGAATTAATGCCAAACTTCCTTGTCTTCAACGTAGTCTTTAATCTTATAATATGCTTTTTTGATAAGGACACGTTTGATGTGGGATTTGAATTTATTCTTACTCTTCTCTCTCTCTCTTTTTCTTCTCTTCTCTCTTATTTTATCGTGTTTAGTTTAGTCTGTGAAGTTTACAAAAAAAAAAAAAAAAATATTTGATTTTTCATGTGAGTACACTAGCGGCGTTTGATGACCCCAAAAAACTCATCAAAAATATTTATTTTTTGTGTTACCATGTTTAGATATTGATACCCATCAAAGGGGGTGACTAAACTGGCTCCGAGATGACGGCTAATAGAGAAGTATGAAAGAATGGGACATGTTGCGCCGACCCTAAATAAAGAAGGATAAGGGGGGATAGGGGGGGGGATAAGGGCTGGAGAATGAAAGACCATTTCAGACACGGATCTACATGGTCCTCACATGATCTGACCAAGATTATGTCTGGACTTTAATTTCATTTCAATGATGACATCGATACCCATCTGTGGAGTTTTGATAGCTAATTTATATTCGATCCTGTACATTAGTTAACATCAGCTGTGTGCCCGACATATTGACGAGTTATTTGAACATTAATGTACATGTAGGGAACAGTTGATTTTTTTTTCGCGATTTTAGGTTTAGTCCGACAGTAAAAGTTGTTCATAATAATGAGTACAATGACCCCTTAAGAGGCGGTGCGTTAATTCTTGGACATAATAATATTGTATAGTTAAGATTCATAGTAAATAGAAAACCGACAAACTTAAAATATACCTATGAGAAACCAAAAAAAAATAAGGTACGCCCAATAGTTAAAGAAGCCTTAAATCTCAAAAGAAAATTATATAACATTGAAATAATTTACATACGCCTCAGCATATTGTTGTATATTCAACTAAACAGGTGTGAACAGATCACTATCAGTGTTGATAACACCATGACCACGCGTTACCATTGCGTTGTACCAAATTACCATTAAAACGCCATCAGAATTCAGTTTACAAGTAGACACACAGAATGCGGGTCAATGGCACAAACTTACGGCGCACGTACGAAAAATTACGCGTGAGATTTGTTTGGTACAAGTTATAAGATGCAAGAGATGCGAACCAGCCAGCCAGCCTATTTTTATTTTTGTCTTTTCGATGTTTAAAAGCAATTTTTGAGAATGAAGAACATGATAAACGTATAGGTGAGGTACTTAAAAAGTCTTAACGAATGAAATTACCATGAAAAGCGTTTTAAAGGCTTCTACAGACCAGCGCGACTCACGACGCGACACAAAGGCACCACTCGTCGCGCGACACGCGGAGCCTTTGTGTCGCGCCAGTATATAGAAGCCTTAATGCATGGTTACAGTTTTGTTATCAGCCAGTGGTTACGTAACTGCGTTTTAAATACATCATACCTACATAAAGAAACTTTAAGAACAAACAAATACAACATTAACTTAGTATTTTTTATTTTTTATTACACCAATATCAAATTCTGTCTGGCATCTTTACTCCAATAAAACGTTTGAAGAGTTTTTTTTTAATCGCCTTCTATGTTTCGATATCCATTAGATTTGTTTGCATGTATGTATGCATGTACCGCAGTGTCTCAATACGAAAGTCTTTGACCAGTGCATGTTGCCAGTGATGACCTATGGCACTGAAACGTGGTCGCTCACAATGCGCCTTATCAGAAGGCTAAAAGTCACCCAAAGGGCAATGGAGAGGGCTATGCTTGGTGTTTCCCTACGTGATCGAATCAGAAATGAAGAGATCCGCAGGCGAACCAAGGTAACCGACATAGCCCGAAGAATTTTGACGACACGGTTGGCGCAGTTAGCTAAGCGATTGACTGCTGCGCTGCGTGTCACGGGATGTTTGTAAACGCACCTCCAATACAGGAGAAATTCCTAGTGTGGAGCAACGTTTTAAAAAAAAAAAATTGCTAAGCTTCAGTGACAGTGGGAAACATTGCTCGCAAAACTGGTGGTCGATGGGGCCGAAAGGTTCTGGATTGGCGACCGCGTGCCGGAAGACGTAGCGTTGGAAGGCCTACAAGGTGGACCAATGACCTTGTGAAGGCAGCAGATATCCGCTGGATGCGGGAAGCACAGAACCGGTCGAAGTGGCAGTGCTTGGGGGAGGGCTATATCCGGCAGTGGACGTCTTTTGGCTGAAATGATGATGTATGTAGAATGAACAATTTGCATTATTATTGTTCTCTAAATACGCACCGCTTGCAAAATCGGTTTCGCCTCTGCTCCTCCCCTACACCACACAATTGACCATTTGATATTATATTCTAATCTTTACATAACACCTGATCTACTTACATGCAAGTACAGTACACACGCATAGCTTGCACAATTACCTAAATATTTACCATGTGCCAAGAGAGTAGTAATATATAAACGTAATACTACATGGTCAATGGTCGTATCGTCACATGGAAACATGTTCGCACTTTTACCGTTACATAACATGGTCAATTGGTCACTGAATATATTAGACTTCTAATAAAATCCTTTTAGAGATGTTACGGAAAGCTGCAGCGTATGAAATTGCGACAAAATTAATATGCGTTTTAATTATGGCTGTTATGTAAACGGAATTTGTTGAATGTTTTTTATAAGGATGCGATGTCTCATTTTGGTTTTCATTTTCCAATCTCCACTAATATTTATAAATTCAAAAATTAATCTGTCCGTCCGTTTTGTAATCTACCAGTTAATTTGCCAAACCCCAACTAAAATTCCTGTGGCTATCGTCAGAATTCGACCTGACCCATTCATTCCGTTCATAGATTATTGCACCTGATGAAATTAACGTTTAGCATCATGTGGATGGATTATATTAATTTTGACATACTTACCATCTTAAATAAAACTAGTAGGTAACATGAAACCGGAAAACGAGTTTTTAGACAGTTTGCCAAACCAGCTTAGTAACAATAAAAAAAACCATAATCTCTTACACAAAAGCTTTTAATTTACAAAACGATGCAGACATGCAAATCATAAAGAAATGCGGACACTAATTAACATAATTCGACCTCTTATATTCAACATGTTTTATTAATCGTAATCACTTCATTATGACCTATCAATTATGAATTTGGCGAATTTTCGTAATGCTTAATTTAGAAGTTATAATAATGCCAGGGTTTGCATTTGAACATTGCATACTTTTCGAGACGTCATTCGTTTTCGGTTTAGTTAATATCTGTTGCAGTTGATAACTTCGAGGAACAATAATGGTGTCAATATAGGAGCTGTATTTACATTCCTTCTTTTTTTCTCTCTATCCAGTGATCTTGTTTACCAGTTAGAGACGTTTTTTTTTTTTAAATTTCGCCTATAACGGTTATCCGCCAATTAAAAGCTCCCGCAGACAGTCACGATGCGACTCTGGCGGAACGATTTCTATGAAAACTTCATGTAATTTATTGTTCTACTGGGGTCGAATCGCGCCTGTCTATAGGACTCTTAAAGACAATAAAAAAAATATAATCAGAATCGCAAATGCTATCAAAAGCACAGATACCAACAAAGTTTTCAAATAAGTAATTACTAATTCCGGACGTAAATTTGTAAAATGGTATCTAACATCGTAAATATTTGTGCATAAAAAATGATGAAGATGTCCCGATTAGTGCAATTCCTTCAGCCGGATCCGCTGCGCTGTTTTCGTGTTTGTTTAGCACGAAATTTTGTTTTTATATCACAAAAAACATGGCGCATTAGACTTTTTTGTGTCGAACAGATTAGATTATGCCAGCGTCGCGTCAGTCGTTGCCGACGGAACGGAATGCTGCTATTTTTAATATTTTATTTATATAAACATTTAGAAGTAAGTATTGTATTTATCTTGTTATTTTTATCTCATTTTATGCTGCACCGGTTGACGCCGGCTGTCGCTGAAAACCAGCGCTGGGGCCCTATCTTACAAAGGTTCACAGCATTATGCTGAGCGGTGGCCGCTTTGCGTGGATGTGACGCATAATTTCGCCCAAATTGTTATTTTCCTGTTTGTGTTCTTTCTTAGAGTCATGTTAACCGCAAATAAACTTAATTTCTTTATTTCTTTCTATCAAACCGCCGCGCAACGTCTTGGTGACTATAATAAGCCGAGTGGACTGAAACATCTTTCCTGCAATTACAAACAACGTAAGTTCTGTCTTCCAATAAGATATATTGTTCAAGTAAGTTGAGTTAAACTGCGAAAAATATTAAAGTTATGTAAATGCAATAAATGCAGTTTTTTTATTTGTGCATCAAACGCAAGACCGTAAAGACTATGCACTGAATATAATTGGATTTTACCATCTCTTTGTAGGAATATGTTTAGGGTTCCGTACCTCAAAAGTTAAAAACGGAACCCCTATAGGATCTCTTTTGATACTCGTAAATAAATCAAAACCATTGACCTAGAATCATGAAATTTGGCAAGAAGCAAGGTCTCACAGCACAAGTAAAGGAAAAAGTCCAAAAATTGTTAATTTGTAGTTATATAACAAAAAAAAAAAAAATATTTTGGCGATTAACTACAAACTTTCATTTTTAGTTCGAAAATTAACCGTGGCCTATATCGGTGTATGGGAGAATGGAATTATGGAATTATGTTAAATCTTACAAAAACTAAATTTATGCATTTATACTCGCCTTATAATCGAAATGCTAAATCTGTAAATAATGAATATCTCACAGTGATAGGACATACATACGAATGTTTGCATAGAAATAAATGTAATTGTAACTGTGAAAAATTGGATTTTGTAGATCAATTTAAATATTTAGGTCTAACAATTGATAAAAACTTTAATTGGAGATTACATGTAAATGATATTTGTAATAGGCTAAGATTGGTGCTAAGTAAGTTTTACCACTTAAAACTGTATTGAACAAACAGACTTTAAGAGTTGTCTATTTCGCACTTGCCGATTCGCTAATAAGCTATGGGCTCCTTGTATACGGGCGAACCTTTATCACATATTTAAGAGACATTAAAGACATACAATTAAGATTGATAAAGTTTCTGGTTAGTAAAAATGTTAAAGATAAGTGTAACAAAGAGTATGACAAGTTATTTCCCATCTGTAAAATTATACCGATAGATAAAAAAGTGGATTATTTGGTAGGTCTGGAATATTATTATAGTGATAAATATAAAGTTCATGTTAAAAACAAGTACAACACACGTAGGGTTAGAGAGAACAGACTGGTACAACCACAGATAACAAATTATTATGGTAAGAGAACATCGAAGTATTTGGTACCTAAAGTGTTTAACAAAATAGATTTATTAAGAGAAAAAGTAAAAATGTGTAAAGGATCACTTCAAAATTAAAAAACTTTTTGCAGGATAGCAAACAGAATTAAATACCTATAATATTTAAGTAGTGGTAAGCTTAGTTCATTGTTAAGTATGTAAAAGAGCGCCTCTCGCCATCAAACGTAAAAGTTTGGCGAGTTTAGAATTAAGATAACCCCTCTGTATTGTAATTTCTTTAAAGAAATAAAAAAAAAAAAAAAAAAAAAAAAGAAAAAAGAACTTGTTTTTCAACTACAATGTTAAGGTTGTTTTTGGGATAAATTCATCCTAACTACGGAACCCTTCATTGTGCATGATCCGATACGCATTTGGCTGGTTTTTTTAGGCTTGTGTGGCTCTCGAATTTGTGTCGAAATAATCATCGGTGTCTGTTACCTGTGATACCTACAGTTCATTGTCTAAATACATGCATTTTTGTTCAGTCAAAGGGATTGTGATTAATTCAACACAGACAAACATCCTCCAGGCCTCCTCTACCTATATGTGGGTGACGGAGTGGACTAATCCACCCCGTGGGCTCAGTGCTGGTTGAATGCCTTAATTTTTTTACTCATAACTTTACACATACTAAAGGGAATAAATTCCCTTCAATCCTTAGACACCAATTGCCAATTGACAAACAAATTACGTCTCACACCGCATTTAACTATTGCAATATGGCAAAGGTTACTAGTGCAGATCAGCTGTTCTCTGATAATGTCTACCTTTCACCGAAGCTTTGTAATGCTACCGGTGATATTCAAACTTAATGCGTAGTTTCAATCCATTGAAATTGTACACCTTGAAATTTTAAATAATAGACAGTCTTTACCCTTAAGGCGCTCGCACACGAGAGGAGCTCGTGGCTAAGTGAGGAGCTCGTGGCTAAGTGAGGAGCTCGTGGCTAAGTGAAGATCTCGTGGATAGATCTCTCGAGCATTGGCGGTTCGATGCAACATGCTTATCCGTAGGTTTGCTCGTTGCACGTGTGAAGTGAAAGTGACGCTATTTAAAGCATATTGTCAGACACTTTACACGTGCAGCCTCTGGACAAGCTGTACGCAGAAAGCCATCAATGTTCTTCACGTCCAATACAACAATGCATTCAGGATGCTGCTGGGGCTGCCACGCTTCTACAGTGCGTGGGGAATATTAGCTGATGCGCACATTGATGGCTTCGCAGCGATCAGACGTAAGCGTGCCGCGTCGCTGCTGCAGAGGTTCCGGGGCAGCCCGAACAATCTCCTGAGTGTCATTTCAGAAAATTTTGATTGCCCGCTCATCCGTTATTTGTCCAACCTGCATGTTTACTAACATAGTTGTTAAGATTAATGTTTACTAACAAATAATGGGTGTTTTGTTTCTGAAATAAAATGATTATTATTATTATTATAAGTGTGGAGCTCGTGGCTAAGTGAGGATCTCGGCGTGGGTCGTCGGGTTTGGTCTGTGGATTGGCGACCATCTCTACATACCGAGACTCCTCCGTGTCTCGGAAAGCACGTTAAGCCGTTGTTGATACCGGCTGTTATTCGCGGATCTTTGATAGTCGTTACGGGTCGTCAGAAGCCCGAAAGTCTGACAACCAGTTTTACCATGTTACCCAGTTACTGGGATGTGGATGTCAGATTCCGTGTGGTGCCGGACGTAAAGAATAGCACCATCCCATTTCTTCCCGTGGGTGTCGTAAAAGGCGACTAAGGGACTTACTAGAGAATGGGCAGCATCGTTCTCTATGCATTTTAACACCATACTGCGATCACCAACCCGCCTGATAAGCGTAGCGATTATGGCAACCACCCCCCCCTCTTTTGGGGGAGGCCTATGTCCAGCAGTGGATGTCATTTGGCTGAAATGGTGATGATGATGAATGATGAGGTCAGATAGGCAGTCGCTCCACGTAAATTACTGGTATTCACCGGCTGCAGCCGGTCGGACTGGAAACCAACCCCATATAGTTGGGAAAAGGCCCGGCCAATTGATTTTTTTTTGCGCTTGAACACGAGACAGCTGGTGGTCAATTTTTTGTTGAATGTAATGTAACACTGTCGTTATGGTGCAGTATTATACGCCTCGCCTATCAAGCATGATTTTGTGGGTTCAAATCCGGGCAAGTACCAATGTGTCGTTTTTAATTCATAATAATATGTACTTTCAGCGTTTATCTTGGATATTACTGACGTCCGTGAAGGGAGACATCGTGAGGAAACCTGGACTTAAAGTTGTTGTTAAAGTTGAAATAATCATCAACATCATCATTTCAGCAGAAAGACGTCCACTGCTGGACATAGGCCTCCCCCAATGGAGGGGGTTGCCATAATCGCCACGCTTGGCAGGTGGGTTGGCGATCGCAGTATGGTGTTAAAATGCATAGAAAACGCTGAGGCCCATTCTCTAGTACCTAAGTCCCTTAGTCGCCTTTTACGACACCCACGGGAAGAAATAGGATGGTGCTATTCTTTACGTCCGGCACCACATGGTTTATTATATAGTAGATATCGTTAAATATAAGTCTGAAATCACCAACACGTCTCGAGCAAGCATGGTGATCAATGCCAGTGCCTTCTGTGTATGAGAAGAAAAACTTTTAATAATCACGTCCGCTATTACCTCAGCCATCTCTATAAACTCAAACTCAAAGCATTTATTTCAAATAAACCAATTACAGGCACTTTTGAATTGTCAAGGGGTCGGTCAGTCAGAGAGATGTAGCTAAAGTAACCGTCATGAGAAGCTATAAATACATAAAATTGCAAATTATACAACTATCAACTTTAAACTCAAGATATCTAAGTTGATTTATGAATGAAGAAATTATCGCTAAACGTCATAAAATAATTTTAGTTGCAATGGAAACTGAACCATACGCAATTTCAGTTAAAGTTTTAAATCCCAAAGTATGAAATTTATCTCGTCTCATGGCGTTGACTTTAGTTGCCCATTCCAAAGCTTAGTAGGTACCTATGGAGAAGAACGGGCAAGAAACTCCACGGACACTCTTTTAATTTTAAATACTCTCTGATAGCCAGATTATATTTACATAATAAGTTCAATTAATTCTAGACATTAGCCAACATTTTGGGTGTGTCGCAAAAATATGCCTTTTCACTATGCGATAAAATTATGTATTTCGTAACTACTATTACGAATCATTTTGTCAAAACATCAACAAGATGGTTCATTTTGTTGTATTACGCAATTCAAATTCTTTGTATGGCGCAGGTCAAAAATGAATTTGGTATTGCGTAACTCAAAAATGTAATTCGATGTGTGCGCTAGCGCGAAATATGTGCACAAAGTAGCTCTCTCTCAAGTCTAAATATGATTTATCATTTTTAGGGTTCCGTACCCAAAGAGTAAAACGGGACCCTATTATTAAGACTCCGCTGTCCGTCCGTCTGTCTGTCCATCTGGTTGTATCTTATGAACCGTGATCTAGACAGTTGAAATTTTCACAGATGATGTATTTCTGTTGCCGCTATAACAACAAATAATAATAATAATCAAAATGTAATAAAGTTAATAATTAAACTCCATACAACAAACGTGGTTTTTTTTCAGCGTTTTTTGCCCGATCTTAATACGGTAAGGAACCCTTAGTGTGCAAGTCCGACTCGCATTTGGCCAGTTTTTTAATCATAATGATTTATAGCTTACCTACAATTTATAGAAGACTAGCTATTGCCCGCGACTTCGTCAGGATGAAAAAAAGCCCTATGTCCTTCTCCTGGTCATGGTCTACCCATGTGCCAAATTTCATCCAAATCCGTTCAGCCTTTTTAGCGTGAAAGCGTAACAAACAAACTCACTTTCGCATTTATAAAATTAGTTGTAGATGTTCCTTGCACGATAGATTTTCGGCTACAGTTTTTAATTTATATAAATCAGACAAAGCTAGAAAAAGAATAATCGCCACGCTTGGCAGGCGGCTTGCCGATCGCAGTATTATGTTAAAATGCATAGAGAACGCTGCCCCATTCTCTAGTAAATCCCTTAGTCGCCTTTTACGACACCCACGGGAAGAAATGGGATGGTGCTATTCTTTACGGCCGGCACCAAACGGATTAAGTCCAGCATAATCAGCCTATAATGTTCCCACAGCTGGGACACGGGCCTCCTCTGTTCGAGTAGGAGTGGGCTGTAAACTTCCACGCGGGCCCAGTGCGAGTTGGTAGATGTCACATGTCTTCGAATTTTTCGGTTGTGTCATCCGGTTTCCATACAACGTTATCCTTCGCCGTTTTGAAAGCTGTGGTGAATCAATTATTTTCACAAAATAAAGCGCCTGTCTACCTACAACTTGTGAGCCCCGTTACCACTGGACCACTACCGCTTTTTGAAGTCCAAGCATAAATGTAATCATGATTATTATTGAATGTATTATTTTTAAAGTCCAAGCATAAATGAAATCATGTTACTTATTGAATGTATTATTTTTGAAGTCCAAGCATAAATTAAATCATGATTAGTATTGAAAGTATTATTTTTAATGTTCCTTCACGATGGACAACTTCGACTTCCTAGGTCTAACTGCCTAAGAGTAATCTACAGAGATCATTTAAATACTTTCCTGTCGATCTCATTGCATCAATTAGAAAGCTAATATTTCAATTATAATTGATATTTTGGTAAATGGAACCAGTTAGTTGATTTCTACATAAAAATGAGTGCTTGTATAGTAATTATTAGAAATTGATAAGGCTTGTATTTGTCGATTACTTCCTGTTCTCAATATTATTGCGACTCTTGAAAGTCGTCATCCTTAGATTCTTCCCAGCATTAAGCATTTCTTTAATCTTCCAAATGACCTTTGGTAATTTTTAAGTTTCGAGTTGAGGATCCTCATCTTAATAAATTATGATTTAATAACCAGTTTCTAGAATTAATAAAATTAGAAAAAGTACCTACCAATGTTTATTTTTCTGACTTGCAATATGTTACGAGTAGTTTATTGTGCAGGACGATTATGGCAAAGGTCTGACAATCAGTTTTACCGAGGGATATCGTGTTACCCAGTACCTGACTGGAGGTCAGATAGGCAGTCGCTCCATGTAAAATACTGGTATTCAGCTGCATCCGGTTACCCTGGAAGCTAACCAAGCAGATTGACGATTATGGCTTAGTTCGATCAACGACGTTAATTACTTTTACAACACATTTGCTCAAAAAATGCATTTACGAAGCCTGTATTCATGGTTCCAAAGTTAAAAATTACGCACCATACTCGTACAACGGAACGGGTGGTAAAATAAGTACTCTCACCTAAGTACATGTTTTACCGCCCCTTCGTTGTATAGCGCCGTGCGTATCCTTTACGGTTTTTTTTAATTCCATAAAAATTATATAAGAATTCCACCAAGGAGTTTCAAATTACGAGAACAAATAAGCTCAATGATCAAACCTCCTTGGAAGCGCTTTTGCTCAATACTTTTATCTCACTTTTATATTAAAGAGAAAATGAGACGAAAGATGTAGTACTAATTTTCACCATGTGCACGTGGCGCCATTTGCAAATTCTTATTAGAAATGTCAAAGATTGTTGCGACTTTCCGACTGTTATTTACAAAATAATAATATGAGTTCAAGCGAGACATCCGATATTAATATGGAATCTACTGCACCGCACCTGCACCTACTAAAATCGTGAGTGCATGATTTACAATAATTTTATATCATGGAAGACTCGAAGAAATACTCAATTATTCTCTTAAAATGTTTTGATGGTTTATTTTATTACCTATTGTACTGTTTTCTCGCATATGTTTTGAAAAACGTTGTATGACACGCGCGCGGAAATTGGTATTTACAAACTCGTGACTATGGTAAGCGGTATTCGTCTACTCTTTGTAAATACCAACTTACTGCACTAATATCATAAATAACTAGATTAGATTATTAAGATTATCGACTGACGTCATGATGGTTGCCGTTGCGATAGTATTTTCAGAATGTTAAAATCGTACCACCCATCATATGCTTTAGAAAGCCAAACCAGCGAAGCAAGCTAGCAAAAATAGGCGTCAATTACAAAACCTCCAATTTACAATGCAAATCTCGTCTGCAAGTTAATAAAAACTAAGTATACAACAGCTGGTTACCCCTATTAGGGACAAAATTGTGTTAGAATATCTATGTCATATCCACCTTAAAAAAACACAGGATGACCTGCCCAGATTGATCAACGCGCTAAGTTACATCACTACGATCTATAAAGCATCATTTAATTGAATCGAAACGTTGCATCACTAAACAAAACTGTACCAAAGTTGTACTTAAATAGTGATGTCCGTATATCGATAGAAATTGACCGGTCTCTATTATGATTATAAATGCAGCTTTTACGATAACATTGTTGATTTTATGACTGTTTAGTAACATGTTATGTGGGGTATTAAGAATCGCCGCAAGCGCAGACCTCTTTCTCTCGATTTATGATACCGATGCTAAGTGACTTAATCAACTCAGTCTATCGTAGTCCACTGCTGGACATAGGCCTCTTCCAAGGTGTGCCACAACACCCTGTCCTCCGCGTTCCGCACACAATCTGTCCAAGCTATCAGCTATCTTTTTGGGGTCGTTGGTCTATCTAGCTGGGCGTCCAAAGCTACACTTGCCAATACGTGGTCTTCACTCCAGGACTGGTTTGCTCTACCAGCCATAGGCCTTTCGTCAAACTTGGCTAGCCCACTGCTACTTAAATTTCTTTTTACCAGACTGCGCGACGCAAAGGAGGGTAATGTGTTTAGAAGCCTATGTATGTATGTGTGTTCTTTTGTGGCGCACTAGAGACAAACGCGTGGGCCGATTTTGATGATTCTTACGTTAATCGATTTGTCTTAATCTTTTGAGTGTCAATAATTATATTGATGACCTATTTCTCTCTCCAATACCGTACTATACGTCTTAGCCGTACGATCTCAGGCAATCTTTTTTAAAATTTAACAAGAAATACCTATTGCTTCCTACTGCCTGAGATTTTTATTTCTACGATGGATAGTATGGTAGTGAAGACACATATAGCTAATCGTGTTTCCATCTTTTTAACCGACTTCCATAAAGGAGGAGGTTCTCAATTCGGCTGTATGTTTTTTTTTTGTATTTTTTTTTTTTTGTATGTTTGTTACGCGATTACTCCGTCAATTATGAACCGATTTTGAAAATTCTTTTTTTGTTTGAAAGGGTATACTCCCGAAGTGGTTCCATTGCCACCAAATCAGAATCTGATGAGGGAATCCCATGAAAATCG
The DNA here is from genome assembly GCA_948098905.1 of Tiliacea aurago. NCBI lineage: Eukaryota > Metazoa > Arthropoda > Insecta > Lepidoptera > Noctuidae > Tiliacea > Tiliacea aurago. The sequence continues at coordinate 26,258,623 of OX402585.1, forward strand.
AAGGAAACCCTTAAATTATAAAATTTATAGTTAAGTTAAGTTAAGTTCCCAAATCGCTATAAGTTTGCATATAAATGCAAACTTATAGCGATTTGGGAACTTTTTATAGTAACTCGTGCATTTGCTCTCGGAAAGCACCATTTGGTGAAGTGGAACTGATGAAGGAGACCACAGATGGCCACCGGAACAATATAATAATGAGTACCTATTTAACGGGTTGCGCTTAAGCAATGTATGCTCGTCACTATGCATATGGTGAGTGGCAGTTCTCCTGGTCGAGAGAATCAATGAAAAATAACTTTAATTTCGGAAGTCGGTGGCAAAAAACTCAAATACCGATCCAAAGACATCGACTTCCGAAATTAAAGTTATTTTTCACTTTGTAGTGTTATTTTTGGTAGTTGGTTACTATTTTTTTGTAAAAAGTTTTTTAAAGTTCACTTTTTATGCAGTCGGGTTTTAGATTTTTTTTAAGACACGCGTGTTCCGGGTGAGATATTTAAAAAAGAATCCTGTTTCTGTATGTTACTAAACTTTTGCCTCTCTCTTCAGACACCCGAAACACCTAAGTTTCTATACGTTGTTAACTTTTGCGATGAACGCGCCACCTTCGCATATCAAACAGTTCAAGAAGTTCAGTTCATGACGCGATAACTATTTTATCTCTCGATTTAGGCAGCAACCCACTTCAGAGACAGTTTTGTTAATACCTTCTCTCTAATCAGTATTATTAATATATAATCAGTATTAATAATAGCAACCGCGTTTCGACATATTTCCAAAAAAAAAACGATGCCCAATTACACCTCTAGTAGGAACTTAAATTATTACGAGTATAACAATGATTCACAAGAACTGACCAGAGCTGGCCATAAACTTTTAGGTTATAGCCATGCAAATGGTCCAGGCTGGAACAGGACGCTTAAATTATAACAAGTGAAAGTTTCAATTTACTTTTGGAGAAACTGATAAAGGGATAGGTAAGCTGACGGGTACGTAAGCTGATCTCACTTGTGTAGGTCAGTATCTAGCTAGATTCTGGCAGTGTGACGTCACTTTTATTCTGATTGGATGCAGCAGCTCGGTTGTTATATTGCCGTGATAACTTATCAGTTGACCAAATGATCCATATTTTTATTAGAGATACCTTTAGGACCAGTGGCTACTTAGATAACAATGAAAACTATTTGGCATAAATGGTGCGCCGTAAATTCGTCACCATTCAAAGAACGTTTCATAACGATACTGGTTTGGACCTTTGTAGTTAGATAATCCATTTCTTGTCGTGTGCCTCTAAAAGAGTATCCCAAGATTTAAATATTTATACGATAGACTTTCATATAAACTTCCATCCCCTATTTCACCCTCTTAGGGATGGAATTTCGAAAAACCCTTTCTTAGTGGATACCTACTCTTCACAAAGAACACACCCTCCAAACTTCATGTCTCTAGGACCAGTGGTTTAGGATGTGCGTTGATATATCAGTCAGTGAGTCAGTCAGGACTTTGAATTTTATATATATAGATTATTCTAGGTGCAGTACTAAATAAGGCAAATTATCGATTCAGGCACATCACTTAACTTTCGCAAAACTGACTCACAGCGACTAGCCAGTGTTGACCCACGGACATTATACTCTATGACCATTTAACTAGACTACACTAGCAACAAGGAGCGGTCATAGACAGTGAAAGTTTATAGCTATGGCTAGTCTCTGGTCCGGTCTAGCTTCAAAATGAAATAATGTGAGAATGTGCGTGTAATAAATTATGATTTTATTGTATGTAACAGTTACGAAGACTACAATCTCCTTTTTGGGTGTGGCGATAGTTAAAGATGGCTAAAAGCAACAGCGTGGGTTGATCAGTCTGAGGTTGTGCTGCACTCGCCATGGTCAGACTTATTTTGGGCGATTTATCTAGATGATTAAATCTCCTTGGTATTTTGGTTTTGCCTGTCTGCCGTGATAACAGGCAGGTCAGGTCTATGTAAGTTAAAAGTTCATTGTTAAGCCTCATCTGGTTTTAGGATCTGACTACATTTATTTGGGGTAAACTATGCAGAAAGAAGCACAACAAAGCTTAAGGCGAGAGGAGGGGTTATTCCCAAAGTACTCCCAAAAAGAGTTCCCAAACTACTCCATGAAAAATATAATATTTGTAATAAGGTTTCATACTACTCCATGATAATATTAAAATGTTCTCAAAGTACTCCACTCCATTTAAATCAAAAAGCTAATTTAAGACGCTATAACAAAATGCTAAACTTTAACCTTTCTTTTAAGAATTTTTGGGACTGACTGTAATGTAATATATGTATTTTAAAGGTAATTATGTAGATGAAGCTGTTTAAGAATTGATAACGAATAACCGGTGGAGTACTTTGAGAATAATTCCAGATACTTATGGAGCAGAATGGGAACAAAATAATAAATATTTTTAAATAATAATAATTCCTTGGAGTAATTCGGGAATGAATGTATGAGATTCTTATCTTTTTAGAACAAAAGAATGGAGTACTTTGGGAATAACCCGAGAGGAGATACTACCAACTTACTGACCAAAGACAATTATTTTATGCCGTTCGAATTCGTGACCCTAAAAACAGATCACAGTTCCGTCTGAATTCGTAATAAAATATCCATAAAATATTATAAGATAATAAAAAGGTAAGCGCAAGCGCAGGTGATGTTTTTATATCGCTTTAAGTTTAAACTAAGTAAGTATGTGGTGCAACTTTGACATTCTGTTATGTACTGCACTTTATATTGTATACACAATTCTGATTAAAAGAGAGACTGTCCTGTTTATTAATACTTCTTTTTCTCATCCTATGGTCTGTTCCAGAAGATATGTGTAAACAAAGCCTGTTTAGGTTAAATAGCTAGTTGACAGTTTTTAGGAAACTGATTAAAAATGAACCTTGCCTCTCCCTCACGCGTTCTGCCTCCTCCTTCGCTAGCATTACTGATTCACAGAAAGAGGTGATGGCCTCCCATGCACCATCCGAACCATGGCCTGAACCAGGGCTGGACGCGAGAGATCGCCGCCGCCGATCGCCTCCGTGAGGACACGGCGGTGCTCCGCCCAAGCCGGGCAGACCTCCACCGTATGCTCCACCGTGTCCTCCGGGCGATCCATACAGTGGTGACACCCGGGCGTTACATCCCGCTTTATCCTGACCAGGCATCTCCCGAAACAACCATGTCCGGTGAGGACCTGCGTCAGGCGGAAGGTGAGGACGCGCGCCGTGGCGCCTCTCTAGCCACTCCCCAAAGGGGGGACTTATCGCCACCATTGTGGCGTGCCCAACAAATTGGTATCCTCAGATATGTTTTCTGAGCCATTTGTTTACATTTTCGTATCGACATTATTTTATCCATGCATGAAGAATCTGAACTACGATTCGACCCATGGCGCCAGTCGCTAATGTAAAAACAAGTCATAATTGTCCAAGAATGTGTGAATTTCATAATTATTACAATAAAAATATTCTTATCAGGCTCATCGTTGCTAAAATGAGTCTATTTGGTCCAAATGTGGCAATAACCACATGGTTAGATGTTGAGCCTCAAATAATAAAATTATGTAGTGTTGCAATATTAATATTCATGGAGACTGCCCTCTAAGGTGATGGCGCCGGCGCTGTGGCCGCTGTGGCATAATGCGGTGAAGTCGGCGCCGGCGCAAAGATCTAACACGGTAGTTTTTTGAACGATTAGTTGTCAGCAAATTGTCTTACCGTGGGTGCATTTAGTTAGTGGATAATGGTGACAGATGACGATCAAAGTCTGGATGGTAGGTATAAAGATCGCAAATAACTGAGACCAATCGTATGCATTCTTTTTAAAATATATTTATTTAAAATTCTCGAACACAATAAGGTACAAAGGCGGACTTAATGCCTTAGGCATTCTCTTCCAGTCAACCAAGGGTGGTGAAGAGATAAGATGGCGTGTGCTATAGCTAAGAGCAATGTCATCATCAGTATTATTCTACGGTTCTTCCATAATGCTGGTGGTTTTTCTAAAATGGCGCGATATGAGATGCGTAAGGTATTAAAATCCTTTATTATATTAGGAGCTCCTTGGAATATTGTTCCACTATTTGGTCTCCTTATTATTCAACTTATACTAATAATGTTGAATCTGTTCAGGCCCGTTTTGTTAGGCATTTATGTATGAAGAATGGGATCCGAAAAGCTATACCTGATTATTGCGACAGGTTAAGGCACTTTAAATTATTAGCTAAAAAGAAAGACGTAACCATTCTGACATACTAATTTTAAACGGTACAATAGACGCGCAATTCGTAAACTATTTTAAATTTAGATCTAGCCAACGTAGTAAGCGTCATCATCGTATTTTTGAATTGCCTAAATCCACATTAAATACCACATTTAATAGCCCCCTAACACGTATGGCAAGGCAATATAATGAAAGTCCAACTTGATAGATTACCCTATTGATATTTCCTCCATGAGTTTCGCTTCATACAGGCGTTCCCTATTTAAACAGTGCGAAGAGTGCACGTCTGTGTAGCTCAAATTGGTTTATTTTGTAGTGTTCTAGATTTAGGGCTCTCTCAAGACACACTTTTAATTTTTCTCTTTTGTCTCTAATATTTATATGCTAATGTCATGCATACTTGTTATTTGCATGGTTACTGAAGTGCCAATTTTAGACGTAATTTAATTTTAAATTGTAAGGGACTGTGCTGTTGGTGTGCTTATTATAAATAAATATTATTTATTTAGGCAGTCAGTCTGGTCACCCTACACTGAACATAACCCGCGCTTTATGACTGACGGACGATCAAACTAAAAGTATAGTTATTACGTCACCGAAAGGTTAAAAATGTTACAATACACCTGGTATTGTAACATTTTTCTGTGTAGGGTGACCAGACTGACTGCCTAAATAAATAATATTTATTTATCTTATATCATATCATTGCTATATCATCTACGAGTTGTATGAATTGTTACCCTAATCCTAATCAATGTGTTTGAGTAAAGTTTAGGGTAACTCCTAAAGGCAAAATTATAGTTTACTGATCTGAAATCATGGGCTCGTCATCTGCTCCTGATTTCGATCTGATAAGTTTAATTTCGATGCAAAATATTGATTCTGAAATAAAAACTTTAGAACCATACTGAGAACCCATGGGTAGCTTTTTATAAAAAAAATGCTCGATATTTAGTGATTTAAGGTAATTATGTATTAATTTAAAAGTATTTATTTTTGAATCAAGTTCTATATTAATTTAGACATACAGTTGCACCTGCAATAAACAGGTATTTTTGTACGATAATCTTTTGTAGTTCCAATAAAACAGTATTTTTTTATTATGTAATACTCCATTGAGAAATATCTACTATCTAACAAATTAGTTTAATTAATCATTGTAATAAACCAAGGCAATAAATAATACAAGTTGTCATTAAATCAAATATAGATAAAATCTGAATCCTACCATTCAAAATTATTACTTGCCTTGAGAATTAAAACAGACTTAATATGTATGATCTTCTTTTTAGTTCTTATTTCTAAAGACATATAGTTTATTTTTCTTTAATATAAAAAAATACATTGCATATTAAAACCGGCAAATGAAAGGTTCCGTAGTTGGGATGAATTTATCCCAAAAACAAACTTAACATTGTAGTTGAAAAACATGTTCTCCCATACATCGATATACGTCGCAGTCAATTCTCCAACCGCAAATTTAAGTTGGTCGACTATTACTCGTTAACTTGTAAAGCCTACTTAGCTGTGATAGTTTTCCTTTTAATTTCGAAATAATTATGTACTACTGCCATGATTTGTTTCACTTATCCAAAAACAACCATTTAGCTGGCAGGGGGGACAGGGACAGGGACACTTGACTCTAACAAAAAAACCACTTTAAAAGTTTAATATTACGCAAACGGATCACTGAATTGAAAAAAGGTCGGGATCGACCCGCAATATTTTAGAATGATCTATCCAACGATACCCCACACCATGGGATAGACGAGAAAAAAAAATATCATCTCCACTTTACGTGCAAAAAATTTGGCTGCTGCCCCAGGCCATGGCCCTCTTGGCCTAAGGGCAAATACGCCACTGAGGATGATGCGTCGCTTTGGGTGCGATTTCCGAAGTTCGGCGATGGCTTGTGGTAAAAAAACTGTGGTTTACCACTCTGCATTAACCGTTCTACGATCTTCAAATGCAATCGTCGCAACATGACCGGTTTTCGCCACGACGCAGCCACCATCTTCTTTGAAGTGCTTTGAGAGCGAACAACTTTAGTCGGCTTTGGCTCGTCTTTGAACCTTTGAAGAGTTTGGTTACACCATCTGACGCGGGCCGCCTTATGATCGTCGGAAAGCAAATGCCAACCAACGGGAAACTAGCTTTTTCACACCACGCGCCTCATGCAAGATCTTCCGAATGGTTGTCTCTGCGATGTCAAATATCGCCTCTATCTCCCGATATGTCGAATAACAATCACGGCAACGATGTTATCTCCAGTGAAGGAGTGTCGGATTTTGGAGGTCCTTCACGAGATTTGTCACTAAGACTGGTATATCCACGCTGGATTTTTAAATACCAGCGTTTAAGAGTTCGCAGACATGGGGCTTCATCATGGAACACAAATGTTAGCTCTTCGACACACTGGAGCTGTTTTAGGCACCTTCGGAAGTTGTAGAAAATTATTGCAGGGACATTTTCCTTAGTAAGATTCATTTTCGTACGTGATCTGACAGATTCCTAACAGCGCTGTGACGAAACAATTGTTTCGTTGTTCCAATTGTTTTGATATTCTATATTCCAACAAATTTTAATATTGAACAGTAATGTTCTAAATTCAAAATTGGCGGCAAATAATGCGAAATAAATTATGTGACTCTCCCGGACGAATTCTTTCAACTGGAGTTTTACCAATATGTATAACTTTGTTATGTGATTTGATTATGCAAGTAACTCGTTATTCTTAATTAACAACAATAGGTAATTTCATTCGCTTTTCGTTTAATAAGGATTAATTTCAGATCATCTGCCGTATTTCTTACAGCATAGGGTTTATTTTGCTACAATGTCAATAAACACAACTGAAAGGCATAACATTACTAATTTCCTACTGTAATATTAAAACTTACAAACATACACAAAGTTACTGCAGTTATTAGTACCTTATTTACTACCGCACAAGGTTAATTTTCCTGTAAATTAAGGATAAATGACATAACGAGGATTGATGTTTGACGCATCAATCATTAGTTGCACCTATGTATTCAAGGAGATAGCCATCTTTCGCTGTGTCATCGATCATGAAATAGGTATGTAGGTGTTGCAAAACTGAATAATTCATAATTTGCCACCTGCCAAGCCTTTTCCCAATAATTGTGCTTGTCTCCTAGTCTAACTAGATGCTGTTGAATAGTTACGGAAGTAATGTCATCTCTATCTGACCTCCATCAGTATGACTACAATTTACAGAGGTTTCCAGATGCAACTTTTAAACCCAGTCAGATATTGGAGATTCTGACTACACGGCTAGTCAGGAAGACAGACAATCGTAAGATGATTTCATATTTTAGGAATAACACCCTGGACTGACGATGACTTTTAAATATCTATACTCCATTTGAAATTAGATTAGAAATTTAAATAAACTTTTTTACAGTCCCTTCAACCGATTTTGACTTCTGTTCCGTAGACATAAGGATGGCATTAAAAGAAAAAACGTGGTTACAATACCAACTGTTTATTACGGCAGTCATTTGCCATGCTACCAACGCAATAAAAGTCAAAGTCAGTCAAAATCTGTTGAACGGACTGAAAAAATAAAGGTTTATTTCAATGTCTAATCTTATTTCAAATTGAGTATAAATACTGAAATCTCGAAAAAAAAACCAGCTGTTCCCTACATTTATGTTCGAATAATTCGTTAAAATGTAGGGAACAGCTGATTTTTTTTTTCGCGGTGTCAGGTTTGGTCTCATAGTAAAAGTTGTTTATAATGATGAGTACATTGACCCATTAGGAGGTTATTGACGTTTTAAAAATAACCCTGTATAACTCAAAGAAGACAAGAAAGACTCTGCGTCTTACAAATGAGTTGATAAATATCACACTGCCATAAGTCCACCTACAACAAAATTTGAATTTTGAATTTAAATTTAAATTTATGTTTGACAGCTCACTTCAAAAGCTAATTTAAGTCACAGGCATTGCTTTGAATAAAACGGTTAAATTTGTCAGTTTTTTTCAAATTCTATTAAGTCCACAAAGACATTATTTCAAATTCTCACATGTCCATTGGGACCAATCACAAAACGTCAAAATTGTCAATATGGCGTCAGTCTTGCCAAAAGTTTTGTGATTGTCTGGTTGCGCTTCTCGTGTTTTTTTAGAAAATGAGAGGAAATTTAAATCAAATAGCTATGCTACTCCCCGAGTTCGGCCCATAGTCTACAACAGAGGTTGGTATTTTTCAAACAACTATAAGTCCATATTATTAATATCAATATATCATAAGTCCTGTATTCATATCAATCGGCAATAAGTCCAATCTATTTTTATCTTTTTCAAAGTATCTATGAATGTCATTGTTAAAATATTCATTAAATACTTAGACACAGTCAATAGTCAATACTGTATAACACTGTTAGTACAATATTCCATAACTCTAATGTGAAAATTTTACATGTAGTGGACTTATGGCAGTTTGAAATCTATCAACTCAAATAAAAAGTCACTTTTCCTATGCAGCACCGTGTCAAGTTTACATGGGACCTAGCCAGACCGGTTCGTTACCACACGGTTTAGTCTAGATCCAGACTTGGCTAATACTAATACATAACCATTGCAATATTGTAACCGATCATCTATACGGATGCATTAATTGGATCTGTCTTGCTTTGATGCAATTATTGCTCTATAACTATAATAACAAAGTATTATATGATTTTGTGTTGCGAAGATTCTGTAGTATGAAATAAAATATAATAATTTATGAGACGCTCCAATTAATTGTTTTTGTTCTATAAATATTTAATGACTGACAGAAAAAGCAGTTTCTAAATATACAGATATGAATTCAAAAGTTACGTGAGTTCGGTAAGTGTGAACGATAGAAAATCGTAAAAGAATATCTCTCGCACTGGCCGAGCGAACAGTTTTTGTGCTGCTTACAGGTTGCAGGATCAAATAGCAAACAATGTTTATACATGTGCGATGTTACGCACTAAATGGACATTGGGTGCAAGAGGTTTCTTTTTTCGTTTTCTTATTTGGAAGAAAAAACTGCCTATGTAAATTACGGAAAAAATAAGTGCAGCAGATACATAACCTGCTACTAAAACAGCCACAATATTACGAATGTTACGTAATACCAATATTTATTATTGTATTCTTAAACGTGGGGTCTACCCCACACGAAACACAGTATTATGTGATTCTCTGCTTACCCATTAATGGTAAAGCGAGAGGGATATAACACGAAAACTGGGTCAAAAGCAGACATTTACGTGTTTTACTTACTTCCTTTTTTACGTTTTGGGTAAAGTCAAAGTCATATTTCAAGGTATGTTCGGAAATAAACGTGTCGATTATCGAAGGCCGTTACTGCATTGAAATGCAGTTTAGATGCCTTATTTATATAAAAGTAGCAATCCATCCATGCTTTAAGATTTGACAAAATACAGAGATTTCTTTAATATCAACGACAGTTTCAGTTGCGAGTACTACGCACCTGTGCGTAGTACTCGCAACCGACATGCGTGTATTACCAGATGTATGAACGTAGGCGAAGAAAAAGGAGTATGTAAGGAGCGTAGCAGGTGGCGTTCTATAGTTTCTGCCTACTCCCCTGAAAAGAAGGCGTGAGTTTATGTATGTATGTCAACGACAATTTATGACTTCTAATGTAGCGTTATGACAAATATGGACAGGAGAATCCCAGTGTGTGCTATATACTGCGACATGACACAAGCTTTTGACTACGTTGACCATAGCATCTTGCTACAGAAATTAGAAGCTTACGGCATAAGGGGAAACATACTAAATCTTATTCAGTCACACCTTACTAACAGAAAAAAGTAAAAAAATAAAAATTGTGAGAATTAATGTTAACACAAAGAAAGAGAAAATGTATGTATCAAGCGAACGCACACCTACATACGGTGTTTCTCAAGGCAGCGTACTCGGATCTTTATTATTCATAATATACATCAATGACCTGCCTAGTGCTATTGATCACCCCATTACTCTCTTTGCCGACGACAGCACTATGACATGTAAAAATAAAGACATATAAAAGTGACATAAATAAATCTTTGACATTAATAATACCATGGTTAAACCGGATCAACCTAAAAATAAATCTAGTTAAGAGAACTATTATGCATTTTAGGTAACGGATTTGATTTTAACATGACGCAATTTACAAGGACACTGTACTTAATAAAGTCGATGCTACAACATTTCTAGGAATTATTATTGACTCTAAATTGAACTGGAGGCACACATTGAATACCTAAGTAAATGGCTGAGCTCCACTGCGTACGTCTTATATAAACTAGTCGTAGAACTAAACACAGATGCCTTTGTAACAGCTTATAATGGTCTAGTAGCATCGTTATTGCGATACGGTATTATAATTTGGGGAATTCCACAGACAAAGCAATAGCTTTTAAGACGCCAGTTACCTTGAGTAGCTTGCGCTTAGCTTGCGTGTTCTGTACTGAGCTCACGCAACGCGTCGTACGTTCAGCCAGTAATAGGACTCGCCCATAAAGTAGCGCTGTCCCCAATATGACGCATTTGTAATTTATTATACACAACGCAAAAGGTATTTTAATAAAACGCGTATACTAAAAGATCAATAATTAAATTATCTTTAAATTGGGGAAGGTTACAGAAAAATACGCTTGGTAGATTTTGCGCCATTCTCAGTTTTTTATCCGCGTTAGACATTACTTTACAAATTAATTTCACTATGTAATGTAAACATTATCTAAAATATTCACATATTACACATAAAGTTTGTAAGCTCTCAGTTGTACTAACAAATATGGATGTAATCATAATGATGAATCTGAAATAAATGATGATTTTTATAATAAATGATGAATTAATTTATTTTTTGTATTTTTTGTTCCGTGTAGTGCCGGACGTAAAGAATAGCACGATCCTATTTCTTCCCGTGAGTGTCGTAAAACGCGACTAAGGGACTTACGAATGGGCAGCAGCGTTCTCTATGCATTGTAACACCATACTGCGATCGCCAAACCGCATGCCAAGCGTGGCGATTATGGCAACCCCCCCCCCCTCCTTTCAGGGGAGGCCTATGTCTAGCAGTGGACGTCTTTCGGCTGAAATGATGATGATGATTTTTTATAAATTTGTACGCCTTATGGCTGAAACATGTGCGTACGAAATATTAATATTGTGACATCCTGCATGCTTAATTTGCACGTATACGTGTTTTGATAAATAAAATTATCTTTATCTTCATCAATGTATGTATTATAAGTACACATAAAACTTCCGGGAAAAAATTCTTTAAATGATGGTGAAAACTGCATCAAAATCTATTGTGTAGTTTAAAAGTTAAGAGAAGTAAGCGTTCACACAGTCAGACACGAAAGGGGATTTAATTTTATACTATTTTAAGAATATTAATGTATAGATAGAGAGATAGATCATAATTGAATAGTTAGTAAAACATAATTAATTAATTATTAGAATAATAATTAAGTAATTATTAGAATAATAATAAATAATTATTTATTAATAAATTAATTATTAGAATAATAATTAATTAATTATTAATAAATTGTTTTTTAGAATAATATTTTTTAATTAAATTTTAGAATAATAATTAATTATTAATAAATTATTTATTATAATAATAATTATTTAATAATTATTAATTATTAATATCCTTTGTTAGTAAATAATTCGCACCATCAATTTGTTAATCCAATAAAAAACAGCGAGCAAGCGTGGTGACCAATGCTCAATCGTTGTCTGTATGAGAAGAAGTCTTACAGTGAGATAATTGCTCAACATCAATTGAAGGCCTAAGATGAGATTCACAAACACTGGACATGACGCATTTTCTTGACTGGAGGCGTGTATAACATCACGTCTTCGCTACGTTCATATTAGCACCTATGTCTGCTTACAACACAACCATGACGAAGTTCAGACCACCAGTTGCACAATTTATTCGGCTCAATTTTATTTAGAAAACCTTTTAACTACCTCAAGACTCTGCGTGTTTAAAAAGTTACGTACATTTAAAAAGACACCTACGATTATTTGTCTCTGCATCAGCCCACGATCAATTGGAAGAAACATAAATTATAGTGAAAATTGGAGTCCTAATCTGTCCAGCCTTTTCCCAACTAACTTGGGGTCGGCTTCCAGTCTGCCCGGGTGCAGGGGAATACGAGTATTTTACATGGGCGACTGCCTAACTGACCTCCACAACCCAGTTACTGGGTAATACGATACGCCTTAATAAGACTGGTTGTCAGACTTTCAGGCTTCCGACAGCTGTTAAAGAGCTGATAACGACTGTCAAAGATCTACAAATGACAGCCGGGACCAACGGTGAGTAAAATTCGTCGTAGGGTAGTTGTTGTACAGTAGGCCGCACGCGTAATTGAAACTCCAAAGTCAAGTGTTCCACTAATGTGCACCCTACTGTACCTACACAGTAATGTGTTAGTTCTTGAAAACGAATATTCATTGACAATTACTTACAGAAAAAAAAAACTCTCCAAAATTAGTTGTTCGTAATACTCTGCATTATTTTATCTCATGACGTATGAGATGAAGAACGTACATAATTACTGTAAAGTTTACATAACAGTGATCGGTGAGTGGTTGAGATTGGGCAGGTCGTGTGGTTTCCGATGCGTGATAGTTTGTCGGTGCGTGTCCATTGTTGGGTCGCCACGACACGGTAATGCTGGACTTTACAATAGATTTTATAACAAAATATTGTCTAGCTCTAGGTTTTTAGCATCGACGATCCAAATAGATGTCCGTCTCTCTAAGTTTCTATAACAATTATACTAGGGAAGTTCCCTAGTATAGAACGTAGCAAAGAACGCTAAGAAGACGCCATACTAGATGAACAAATTATAATCTTGTAGGCTTAATAGACTGTAGCTTTGTAAACCATTTTCTATTTTGTTAAGTACCTGGTACTTGTTGACGGGACTACACTGTCCTCCCATACCTTAATCTCCTTAATCTCCCACACTGTAATTTGAAAACATTGTAAAACCCCGTTATTTTTAAAAGAGTAACCGTGGAGTTCCTTGCCAGCTCTTCTCCATAGGAAACGACCAATTGGAACCGTGCACCTAGCTTCTGACATTTCATAAATGCCCATGTATGTGGTTTATGTGAAATATAATATTTTGATTTTGAATCGTAATCATTTACCACCCACATACCCACATAATACAAGACAAAGGCTTCCGACTGACACGATTCAACCTTGACAATAATCATCTTTATAACTGGCTGCGAGTTCAATAAAATCAAAAACTTTCCATTGCGCAGGACGTCGGGCTATTATATAAGTACACGTCAATCAATTATGATTGACGTTTTACAACCTTACATCCGTCAAACGTCATTAAAAGCCGTCACTCAACGGGAACGCACGCGCGTATTAGCCCGGATCTCGATTCCTTTCTCCATTGAGAGATGAGCACGGCATCAGTTGCACATTGTGAATGAGATGGGTGCGGAACATTTAATAGTTAATTATTACGTCGGTATGTGGGTAGATGGTATACTCTCACTAGTTTCATTATTTTCGAATAAAATATTTGAGCGGATGTTTGATGTTAATCGATTATTAATGAAACAATATATTACTAAGAAAAGTAGTAATTCTAGTTTGACTGCCTCGTTGATCTATTGTCCGCAAGCACTTCTGCTGAGCATGAGGTCCTGGGTTCGATTCCCGAGTCGGGCAAAGTGTTATTGAGCTTTTCCACAGGAAATGTTTCAATAGCAGCCCGGAGTAGGCTCGCCCCTTATTACATGGTACTTGAACAAAACTGGCAAAATATGGGTGTACTCCTCTGTCTTACCCTTCGGGGATTGCAGGTGTTATTGTGTTTTCTCACATTCATCTAATTCCGATCTATGTTTAGAAATGGACTTTTGGCTGAGATGATAATAATGATAGTAACGTACATAACCCTACGCCTTTTTCTCATGCGGTCGGCAGACACTTTAGACGTGTTATGATTACAGTTGCTCAAGATAATGAAGGATATCACCAATAAGATCGGTAGAGTCACCATGACTTTGTATTAAAGAATACCTACAGATTACTTTGATTACATCTACAAGCTTTTATTTTAATGATTTTCTGATTAAACAGAGAAGTTACATAAATGTTAGTTGGAAATTCAGTAGACATTAATATGTAGGTATGTATGTACTATGATTCTTCATCATAAAAACAAAGATCTAATTCTTAATGTCGACGCGTATTGCGTCTTATTTTATTTTATTACTTGATAGTAACTAGATTTCTTGAAGATAATGTCTGCCTGTGTTAATGTTATTTCTTGAAAACCAATCCACCTTTCCCTTGTCTACGGATTTTACACAATGATTGATGATGGCCTTACTTCAGCGCTTGCGCAAATTGTAGTCGCGAAAATTGACTGAAACTGACTACTACTTATTACTGCTTACTGTTCTTGCTGAAAAGTTCATTAGAACCTATCATATTACAATACCTAAAAAAGGGGGCGGCGAAGGTATGTTTCTGGTTACATCTAAAGTAAAAATACCTATATGTTCTTGATACCGTTTAAATATTGATAGTATACTTATAGGCGATAAAATCTTATGTAATAGGGGCGAACCTATACTTACACTATTGTATAGGTTCGCCCCTATTACATGAGATTTAAATATAACTGGTGAAATGTGAGTGTACTAGAGGTACATTCTGCCTTACCCTACGAGGAAAGACAGGCGTGATGTTAAAGTCAAATCAAATCAAACATTTATTTGCTAGAAATACATTATTTTGGTCAAGGTGAGGTCTCATAACCTAAGTGTCATTGTATTCTGCCTGCAAGCAAGCGTGCAAATTTTTATTAAGTTTACATACCTACACTCTTAAATAACTATTTGTTTATTAAATTTTCTTTCTTATTCTGCCCCTTTCTATTATCGGACATCTAGATGCACTGCAGGTTACCATCCCTTTCTTGTTGCTTTTCCACCAATTCGCAATAAGCGTTTCCAAATGTCTTTTATAATGCGCGCAGCAAAAGAGTGGAACTCTCTACCTGCGTCTGTTTCCGAACGCATACAACCCTTATCTCTTCAAAGTTAGAGTGAACAGGCTTCTTCTGGGTAAGCTCACTCCATCGTCGACTTTGTCTCTGTCACCTCTGCCCTAAACTAAGGTCAAGGGCAAACCCATCCTAAATAAAACAAAAATAAAAAAAACTATTACATTTGAAGTATTTCTTGAATTAAAAAAATATAAAAAAAAACATTAAAAAATATATAAAAATAGAGGTCCGTCGGTGTCCGGAGCAGGGTCTAAGCAACCGGTGGTTAGGATTGCAGAGACAGGAACCTCCTCACAATGCGAGCTTGCCGTATCGAGGAGTACTGCCTTCTAAATCAGGCTGTTTATCCAACCGCCTATCGAGAGCCTCGAGAAATATTGATTAAGGCTATCGGCCACCATGCCATTGGCCGATACGACTTGTAATACGGTACCTCAGAGTCCACAAGTTTACATTTCAAAGCACATCTTTGTTGTTGCTGATGAACAATTCTGGCTACTTGGTTATGCCTATGCAAGTACTCGCTGTTAGCCAGACAAGAACAACCATAGAGATGATGGGGTTTATTTATAAACGTTGATTAAAATTAAGAGACGTTTAAACTTTAAAAATGTATGGTTAAACAGTCGCTAATCACTACTTAACTTTAAGCAACGATTATAAATAAAGATGAATATGTCTGATGGACTCACCCGGACGGTAGCATGCCTGACACACGTCAACCGTCCCGTCCTTCATATAAATATGACTAGTTATTAACTATACAACATGTCCCAGAATTAACGCACAACCTCTTAAGAGGTCATTCTACTCATCATCATGGACAACTTTTAGGGTAGCAGATTTTTTTTTTCTCGATTTCAGGTTTGATCCCATAGTAAAAATTGTTCATATTGATGATTACATTGACCCCTTAATAGGTTGTGCGTTCATTCTAGGACATGTTGTAGTGTGGAGGCCAGCAGGCAACGGGTGCGGGGGCACCCTTGCCTGTATTGCTCAGGCCTCCACCAGTGTCGGACCGGAATGGCCAGGTGTTCCCGGCCGTTCCCGTAGCCCCCCAGTAATGGAGGGGCATGCGGGGCCCGCCAGCTAGGCGGGCATGCGCCGGGAGGGTTGTGGAAGAAAAGTTTCAACCGTTATCCCATGGCCCTCCCAACACGGCGATGCGGGAACACCGCTGAGTTTTAGTGGGATACTGTCGTCATTACCGACAGGAGTCCCACATACCCCAACTCGCCCCCCACGAGCAGGGATGCGTAATGCATTTCTCAGCAAAAAAAAAAAGAAAAAAAAAAAGGACATGTTGTAGTATATTAACTATAGATAACTTCGTCCATAATTGCACGGACCTTGAACTTGATCCTTGGTTACGAAAACGTAGCCAGGATACGGACACTAAGAAATATACACAATTTTTCATAAACAGACTAACCAGATGCAGGTGAATACGAGCATTTTACATGGAGGGACTGCCTATCTGCCCTCCACAACCCATTTACTGGAACACGATACCCCTTGGTGAGACTGGCTAGAACCCGGTAGGCTAAATACCTATTGATATTTCAGTGATGGCCCTCTGACCTATGCAGCTTGAACCTAAATTTAGATTTTGTTTACCTGAATCTGTGAGCCATTCACAAATAATGAAGCATCTTTAATGCTGTTAGCACACCTCCGCCGCGAAACCATAGCAGCGAAACCGCAGTAGTTCAATTGTACTGATTCGCGTCATGTTCCGCTACTCGAATCAGATGTGAGTAGCGGAACATGACGCGAACACGTACACGTTTCGCTGCTATGGTTTCGCGGAGGTGTGCTATCAGCGTAAGGGTCTGGTTATCAAGAGCAGACTTCATTTCTTTTTGGTTTTCAGAAAACTGAACTTGTAATCTTTGTGAAAGTGCACCAACTTTCACAAAGATTACAAGTTCAGTTGATTTATTACAAGAGATTACAAGTATTATCTTATTTTTTGTCAATTGTAAATTAGAAAAATTCTATAAAAAAAAAAAGATTTCAATACATTCTACGTTCATAGACTTTATCACGATATCTTTACTTAATTCGCAAAGTAATTTTCAATTCCATCATCGCAAGTAAACTGCTCGCGTGTGTAAGTACCCACGGTACGTCAAATAGCGCACGCGCATTATTCAACATCTGTCAAAGGTCAGTGCCGTGAACTTGGGGACACTGCGCTTGACTTTTATTGAAGGATGCTCATTATATATTACACCGTGATTATAATTGACTTACCAATGAATCTTTGAACATCCTTGTTTTTTGTGTGTTTATTATTTACCATTGCTTTTTCAATCATTAGTGGTTGGCTTTTAGTTAATGCTTAGTTGGATGTGGTTAAAATAAATTGATTTAACATTTTAAATAGATTCGGAGAATATATTATGTCAAAAAATTAAGTTGACTTTATTGGTCGTCTTCGTAGCATTTCGATGGCATTCTAAATAATTGAGTCGGCCCAGAATTTGGCTACGAGTTTGGCACCATCAGTAGCGTCCATCAGTTCCTGTAACGTGTAGACAAAAGGACACGCCGGACACAATATTATGTGTCCCATCGTTTGTGGAACAGCACCAGTCGATTCTGTGAAAATCTCACCGTGAAAACTTACTGTCAATCCCTAGCAACAGGTGGAATGACAATTATTAATTATTAAATGTTCTTACGTTTTTTTCTGAAATAATCATTCAGTCGGATTTTTTTAACTTAGAAAGTTGTAATACTGATTCTAATGATTTTAATTCTGTAAAGCCATATTTGTTATGGCCGCGAATAATATTTAGATCAGCATACAACCTGTTACTGACCTGCAAATTGCATAAAATGTAAGAAAATTTAAATTTTGCGGGCTAGCCTTTGCACATCCCCCTTAATTGACAGCTCAATTCACCTACGTTTTCATGGTAATATTTTCTACGAGAACAGACCGGCATCGAATTTATGGCAGGCATTAATATTAACATATTTTGTATAAATGTTGTACAGATTCAATTTAATTTAATTTAATTTTGCATTATTAAAACTAACATGGAACAGTAGACTCCCTTGCATACTTTCTCTCACAGAACACCAGACATATACGCATAATTTTTCTCCATTCATCCGTAAACACATCACATTCAGGGTTAGCAGCCAGAAGGGCGTTGAGCATCTTCAAAGTACGACACACTGGGGATTCAGCTCTGGCGATAGTTTTGGATGAAGGCTGCGCAAACAGATTGTGCCGGCGGCGGCTCGGACGGTGTCCGATGTATTTGTCGGGCCACAAATAGTCGGCAGAAAAGGCTGTGGAGCTCTGGGCAGTCTATATGTCCCCGTAAGGTATTACTGGCCACCGAGAGCTGATCAAGGCCTCGCCTCACCACTAATGAGTTAAACCCTAACATCCCTAAAAGATAGTTGGTAGGGTACATATATGGAAAGAAATTGTATAACCTTTGGAAGAGGAATCTTAGAAAGGTTTTCTGGACCTTTTCAAGCATCAGCGTTTGCGTCGTGGTATAGGGATGCCAAACACAGGCACTGGACTCGAGTTTGCTTCGAACCAGAGCGGTGTACAAGAGCCTAATAACATTTGGTTTGCGTAATTGGGTTTTGTAATACTTAAAAACTGGCGAAGTGCGTGTACAGTGAAGGGTTCTATAGTTGTGATGAATTATCCCAACAACAAACTTAACATTGTAGTTGAAAAAGATGTTCTCGCATACATTCCAATTGAAAATGTAATTTTGTATGCATAATATTGATAGATTTAACATATTATTTTAAGGCCATAGACTTCTTCTAAGGTTTTCCTGTAATATGTATATAACTATTTTCAGTTTTTTTTTTTTAAATTATTCTTAGAGTTTCGGATATAATGGTCAATTTTCATCTAGTTTCTTAACTTTAAAAGTATTTATATAAAAAAAATAAAAAAGAATATCTGAAATCCTTACAAGCCCTTAAATTCAATATGTCACACGGTACAGTACGCAAAACTTTTGTTTTAATTTCCAATATTTTTCAAAATTCATTTATTTACATTACAAAAATAATGTCTGTGTTTGGGTCACATAAATTAATATATGTACCAAATTTAAACTTAGTCGGTCCAGTAGATACGGTGCAAATCGGCTGTGACAGACGGACAGACAGACACAAGAGTGATCCTATAAATCACTCTTTCTTGGTATGTGTTACTAAAATCCCATTAAAGCCTGTCAAAGTAGCTTCCAAGATTACCAAAACACTCAGACTTGTTTAAAAGACGTAGCAGATGAAGAAATGTGTATCATTTCGTACTCAAGAGTTACATTACTTTAAAAGTATAATTAATTTGATAATTACAACATTAAGACAAGTCTTAAAATTACGGGTATGTTAATAAAATGTTACTTCTCGTCGGTTTGTATGTCATTTAGAAAGGACATTAATTACATCACTTCACGCTTGTTATTCTAACTGTGTAAGCAGAGATTGATTGAATGTAAACTAAGTAGGAATCTGTGTATGCTTTGGATGAGTCGGATGAATTTCAGTGTTCATCATCATCATCATCATTTCGCCGAAAGACGTCCACTGCTGGACATAGGCCTCCCCCAAAAGGGGGGGGGTTCCTATAATCGCCACGCTTGACGCGGCTTAGCGATCACAGTATGCTGTTTCACAATTGACTATTTTTTTTTTTCCATTATTGTACTTTGATAATTCTGAAACCTAGTTATTAGGTTATTGGTTTTTTCCTTCGGGAATTTTTCATTAGCAGCCCGACAATAGGCTTACCCCCTATTACATTGGACTTAATGACTTAATTGATAAAATGTGGGTGTACTATAACTCTGTCTAATCCTTCTGGGAATACGGGCGTGATATCATCTATGTGTTATTAGATAAACCCGAAAAGTTAAAAGATAAGCTCTTGCTATGCCAATCCCTGCGAGGACGCTATCTTTGAGAATCTAGGTTGTATTCGGGTCGAATCGGGCTGGAGCCACGTCAATGCGCGTATTTTGCATTCGTTTTTTTTTTTTGAGAATCTAATACCTAACTGTATCCGTATGTAAGGTGGTTCATTCACGCCCATTAAATCTACACTTAAGCTGAACTTGAATAATAAATGTACGATTGCAAAAACTTATTTTTTATTTACTTAGTAACCAGTATAGTTATTTTATTTCAATTACCAACACCATTTGGCAATGACTGTGATTGATGAAACACACGTAATTTTGCACACATTATTGAAATAGTTTTGCTGTCAAGTTTAAGTAAAATTATGACGAAACGTCTAAAATAAATATATTAAATCATCATCATCATTTCAGCCGAAAGACCCCCAAAAAGGGGGGGGGGATTTGCCATAATCGCCACGCTTGGCAGGCGGGTTGGCGATCGCAGTATGGTTTGAAAATGCATAGAGAACGCTGCTGCCCATTCTCTAGTAAGTCTCTTAGTCGCCTTTTACGACACCCACGGGAAGAAATGGGATGGTGCTATTCTTTACGTCCGGCACCACACGGAATATATTAAATATGAAGACGTAACTAAGAAAACTCAAAGTATTTTTTTCTACAATACACATCATTATTAATAGCGATGTTATGACCTCTGAAAATAAGTAGGTAACCGAGGGACATACGAATGTAGCGTTACGTCACAAAGTTGGCTGAAAAAACGCACCATCATTGTGAATAGCTTAAACCTAAACGTTAGAAAACTTACTTTCTCTGTTCAGATCACCAACATTTTCATAATTTCACTTTTATGACATCCCCAAAGACAGACACAGTAGTAAATGACTATAGATCAGTTTGAGACAAATACATACAGCTAAAACCACTTTTATGAATCTTTCTTGTAGGTAGGTTAAAATAATAATATTAAGCGGACTGAGGTTATCAAAAGTGCAACGAGTGTGTTTCGAGCTCATGACCGGTCCACGCGTTTGCCAATGAGGTTATTATGTCAGTCTATATTCAATTATTTTTTCCAGAAATGATCTTGTTTAAACTGGATATCAGTATTCAGTTAACTGATGAATTGCAATGAACGACGCAACCTATCACCTAGTTACTAACGAGTTAAGGCTTCTACAGACCGGTGCAACTCGCGACGCGACACAAAGGACCACTAGTGGCGCGACACGCGGGGCCTTTGGGTCGCGTCGCCTGTTGCGCCGGTTTGTAGAAGCCTTTAGTAAGTCGCGTCTTGAACGGATTGGGCAATTTAGACTTCGGAAAGCATAGCCGACACAAAAATTTATAACTAAAATTTAATGTAAAATATTTAATTTAAATAAATGAGTGTTAGCTTGCACCAGCCTTGCTGCCAGGGTTACGAGTCTGTCCGAAAGGGATATCGTGGCCCTGGCACACAGGCATTTGAAGGAACACGGTGGGTTTTAGTCAGTAAAAGTCTGACACTCCCCAGAGCAGGAGAAGTTATTTGATGATGTCCAACCCAAAAAAAAAAAGCTTGCACCAACCTTTATACTTCAGACTTCAGTCAGATAGTTCAAAGCAAAAAAAACATTTTTCACATTAATATTAATCACTTGCTTTATATTTTTTGTTAATTACATAGTATTAGTTTATTTAACTTAATAAAAAAATATTCATTTTTCTTTCCTAATTTTTTTTTCTTGGTTGCTAGTAAACCGACTGTATCAATTTTTTTTAAACGGACCCCCAATAAAACTAATTGGTGGCCTT
Organism: Tiliacea aurago; assembly: GCA_948098905.1. Lineage (NCBI taxonomy): Eukaryota > Metazoa > Arthropoda > Insecta > Lepidoptera > Noctuidae > Tiliacea > Tiliacea aurago. The sequence continues at coordinate 26,280,682 of OX402585.1, forward strand.
AGAGGAATTCATCGTGATCTGAAGTTCATTGTTACCAGGATGAATATCCATTCTCTTACAACCATCAAATCGAGCAGAAGACAGATGCATATTTTTCCGGAAACTATACAAATATAACTACATATACAATCACATACCTAAAGGAGAAATTGGACGTCCTCATCCATATAATAATAATAATAATAATCTATACGGGCTTAGATATTGCTAAGCAGCGGGTGGTAATCACCTTGCAAATGAGCTATTGACAGATTACAAGTTGTTATATATAGTTACGACTACATACTAAATTAAAATAATGTATAAGAGAACGAGTGAATTTCGAGATAGAACGAAGACTGATTTCTCAATGAAAAAGGAATAATTTTAAGTAAATTGTGCAATACCTTCTTTGTTTTTTCTGATCTAGGATTTCTCCTGCGTCACGCCAGGCAAAAATGTCACATATCATACACCCAAATAGAACAAACAAATTCCATGCCTACACCATTACCAGTAGGACCCGTTTACGAAAAAAAAAACCTTTTTTCTCGGGCAACGAATCTCTTTCCCACACAGCAAAAGTCAATTTCCTCAACCACTGCGCCATTGTCATCACATTATTATTATCTAACGCCTTCCATCTTCCATCGTCCACACATTTTTTAAACTAAAAAAAATAAGAAATTACCAAATCCAAAACCAGGGGTAACTAATGACAAGTTTAATAAACGCGCAGTTAATTCCTTGACACGGTTAAATAACATTAACAAATCGTTCATCCGTATGTGTGTGTAATTACCTACGAAACTGCTACACCATTATGCAAATATCATTTTAGTTTGAACGCTCTTCATTATTTATCATTCTTAATGATTATGGCGAGTTAAGATTATGTAGTTTTAAGTGTAATTGGTTTTCACATACACATCATGCATTCATGTTTATGAAGAATCGAGCTAACCGAACATTACTTTGAAACATTGATCGTAGCTTTTAGAAGTGCGTTACTTGTTCTATAAAGTACTATCTGATAGATGCTAATAGATATTATACAGAACTTCGAACACTTTTTTTAATAGCCTTAACTGTCCCACTCCTAATTTCTTCCATTTCCCTCGATCTTATGCTTCTTGTCTCCAATTCATGAGGATCCCATCCAAAGCGTACCGCAATCTTCTCCTTGGACTGCTGCGACCCGATTTTGCTATGAATATTACGCTTCTTATATGGAGTACTCCTGTTAAGTATCATTATTTGATAGCTAGTATCTAATCTGCTATATTGGTCAGTAACTGCCCTATTGCAGGTTGAAGGTCGGTTATCACAAAAGGAAGGAACGAGCCATCATCACCATCCTTGCTCCCTGCATGTAGGTTAGTTATACGATTTCGTAGCTAGTACTGAACTAGTAGCATTGCATTTGAACCCTACTTGCACTTTTTTATTGCGCATTATAATATTGATTTTTACTACAGAGTTTCTCAATCATGATATTTTTTTATAATATGTTCAGGATTGCGACTGGGCCTTCATAGTTATTATTCACAAAACAGTTAAGATATAGATGATTGCATCAATGTTACAATAATTAAATGTATTTATTTCGAAAATGCATCACATTTAAATAAATAAATAATTGAAATACCAACTTACTCGTGTATCTAATAAGAAAATATCATAATGAAAAGGTGACAATTTTAGATACATCATAGTTACCATTTCTAATTAATAAACGGATGTGGAAAGCAATAATTTAAAATCTCTGTGCATAAAAATACGAATAATATCGTTTTAAAGTAAGTGTCTGTAGGTATCTGTCTAGCTATCTCGATTATCTAAATTGCGGAATTTATTATAATGCGGTTTAGTTTTTAAAAAAACTTTAGAAAACCAACGATGACTATCAATAACACAGCATCATTAGATTCAAGTAATGACAACGAAAGTAAACAAATTCAGCTTTGTTCAAAACTTTTACGTATTAAGTTAAATTTATTATTACAGAAAATTACTAATTTAACGCGAATATTTCTTAAGTTAAGATAATTGGAGCACTTAACCCGTTACACATTTCAGCTGTATCGCCAAAACTCCGAAGCCTCACCCACTAAAACCAAAAATGAAAAATAGTCCATTTGCAACCCGAATTCGTCCTCGATAGCCTCTCTAGTAAAGTAAAAGTAGACGGTCTGATCTCAGCTATATAAACGGATCGTTCCGAGCACAAGGCATCACACATCAGCCAGCGTTCAACCAAACTAGACATGGCCAAATACATCGTAAGTTGGAGTGCAGTGAATGTGTTGTGTCGTGTGAAGGTGCACTATGCACAACGTGTGAAGTGGACTTCAGTTTCGTAAAAATCTGTGTTTTCTGGATGTGTTTTCGGACGTCTCCGAGACTTGACAAGGATTTGATCTACATTTCTAAGTGTTCTCTACCAGTTTTGGGAAAATAGAACACTTGTTTTATGGAGAGGCGTTTGATTCCGGCTGTAAGAGTGATAGCTTCGAAGCTACACGTTGTAATTGTGGGCTGATTAGTTGGTGATGAGTTGGTTACTGAACAAATTACTTTTGCGCAAGTCTCGACTATGCATTTAGCCAAAACTTCACATTAAAATTTATCTCCACAGGTTTATGAAATTTTGGGAATCGGTGTTTTAACTTAATGTTTGTTGACAGGTCGCCCTCGCCCTCTTGGGTTGCGCCGTCGCCGAGCCTCCCGTGGGCTACAGCTACTCTGCCCCATCATCGCACTCATCATCTATCTCGCTGGGCAGCCTCAGCGGCGGCGGTCACTACGAGTCCGTGCCCATCGGACATTCCGAAAGCGAGGGATACTTCGTAGACCCTCATCTCCTCCACAAAATCAAGAACATCCTCTTGTCCGAGGAGATCAAGAACCAAGGCTCCAGCTTCGGTGGTCACGGACATGGTCACGGACATGGCCACATCTCATCTCACTACGGTCCCCCTGCCCCCGTGTACGGCGTCCCCGAACAGAAGATCGTCGGCATTGAACTCGAACACGTGCAGCAGGCCATCCAGGTCGCTCAGTACCACCAGGCTCAGGAGGCGTACGCCAGCGGTCACGGCAGCTACTATTCCGGTGGACACGGAGGCTACTCATCCGGCGGTGGTTACTCTTCCGGCGGTGGTTACTCTTCCGGCGGCCACTCTTCCGGCGGTGGCTCCCACTACACCACCATCGGAATCCCCTCAGGATCCTACGGAGTCCCCTCCGACACATACGGCCACCCCCACTAAACGACCAAATTGTTAGTCATCTCATCTCATTTAATGTAAATCATGTGATCGCATCCTAGATGTTATTATGTATTATATTTGTTGTTATAAGTTTCTGTAAATAAAAGAACAATCTATTTTGTACGAACGGCTCCTTGATTTAATGTCCGAACTTTCACATCCCGAGGTACCGCAACTGGTACATCTTGGTGCTACAATCGTAAAACCATATGCGGTTCAACAAAAAATATATTAATGCGAAACAAAAACATGTTTCGACGCCTTAAAGAGCTGTAATAGGTCCCTATCGAAAGTCGTTTTCGATAAAATCGAAAGTACCGATGTCAGCGAACGACTTTATGACATGCATGTGACGTAATTGACGTGCAATTAAGTCTTTTTTTTTTCAACATATAAAGTTACATACTTAGCACCTCACAAAATGAATCACTCTTGATTTCGCAACCCGCTGACCGAGATACGTGAACATAACAACCTTAAAACCAATGAAGAATTAGAAATTACGGTTCGAAATACCAGATCGCACTTTCGAGGATTAGATAAAAATTTCGAAACTGGCTATAATGCGAGCCATCTCGTGTTGCGTCAGAGCGGTATTTTCGCGGAATTAGCGAATAATTTCGCTCGAGTTGTTAATCTGAATGCACCATGCACTTTCTCCGTGCAACCTCGGGTGTTCCGAATCTCGAGTGGTTATATAATTAACACATGAGAGGCTGCGTATGATCTGGTCCTATCCATCTGAAGGATCTGGTTTAGGTAGGTACGTCAAATTGTTCGGTTACTTAACGCCATTCCCCCTTATTACAAAACAAGGTTTATCTTCAGACCCAGGTTTAAAACATGGAGCCGTTATTGAATTTCGAACTTTATTCCGACTATGGTAAAGTTCCTAAACACAAAACTGACAACTTAGTACCGAACTAAGTTTTCAGTTTTGAATAAAGAACGGTATTCCAATCACAGTTACGTTCTTATTACAAAAACTGGCACCATGGTTTAAGCCATGTCAAAATATAAATTTTGTTTTGTAATAAGGCGGAAAATGTTTAACGGAATTACCAGATTCTGAGGTTGCGAGGCGCAAAACTTACGTATTTTTTTTTTTTAATGTTTTGATTTTCGAACACGATAATTACCATGTTCATCATCAACCTCCATTTATCAATTTATTTTATTAAGTTCTTCACTCGTTTCGTCTCATATTTGGTGTGTGATTTCACCGAAAAGAGAGTAATGACTTTTTTACGAGCGATGCGAAAATTGAGCTCCTGAATAATGTTTTTTTATTCTTATCACTTTCTCCCATCTTGCAACAAGTTATTGTACTATGGTGTCTGAAGTCAAAGACTAATGTGTCAGTACCTACTTAATTTAAGCACTTTGGTTTATTTATACAGGATGTTAAAGTAACTGCGCGCCATAGCTTAAGGGTAGGTTCAGTATCGGTAAAGTAACCCAGGAAAAAAAAATTAAAATAAAAACACAAAAAAATTGCAAGATCAACCTTATTTAGTATTTACTAACTTAAAATAGCAATCGTTTAGAATTAAAATTGTTTTATTTGACGGTCCTAAGCCCGTTAAAATACGAAGAGACTTATTTTTTTTATGTTTAAGTAATATTTTTTTTTCCTGGGTTCCTTCATCGATACTGAACTTACCCCTAAGCACGCAGTTACTTTAACACCCTGTATAATAAAAATAAAAGTCCATTATTTTTTCAATACGATTATCTAAAAGTAATTTAATGTACGTGTGTGTGTGTGGTGTGATATGTGGGTGTACTACCTATAGGTACACCGCTGCCTAACCCTTTCGGGTTTACAGGCGTGATGTTATGTGATGTTGTGTAATTAAATGTAGAGTAAGTTAAAAACCCCACAAAAAGGCAGGCCATTTATAATAATCATCAACTTGATATTATGTGTTAAGAAAAACGTAAAAAAAAATTATTAAGTTAGTCCATGGTCAAAACTGTCCAAACGTTTTTGACATCAAAGCTTTTAGTTAATTTACTACCAACAACATCCTTATACATTTCCGATATTTACTTAGTCTTGTAAACGATCAAGATAATAATTTAATTAATAATCAGCTGATGTAATTAGCTGCTCGTAATTACTAGGCTGCTATGTCTATAGTACCTACTTACTTACTTATTAATCACAAAAACTCAGTGTAAATAATAGTTTTTCGCAATCAAATTAAACATTTAAATAAATCTATCTATACTATATACAACATTATATATTAAATATAATATACAACATTATTTTTAGTATAAGCGAAACTCGAAACACGTGTCTAGTATTTTTATGTACAAAATTTCTAATAAAACTGTACCATGAAAAATCACAAAGTTATAAGTGTTGTCCGTACAAAAACATGTTAACGGCGCCCCCGCGCCTCCAGGGTCGTCTTGCGCTCATTGATAATAATTTGGCAGTAGGTACCTAACCGTACGGCGATTGTATTGTAAGTAATTAAGTGGTGATAACATTTTCCATCACACTAATATTTTTAGGACAAAATATAACATGGTGTAAAAAATGTTGAAATCGATTCAGTTCCTTATTCTGATCGAACTATGTTCAGGTTTCGCATATATTAAAAATTATGTTTTATAAATAAAATCTGTTGCCATGCGTTATTCTCGCAAAAACGCGAAAAAACCTTGACCGATTATGATGAAACTTTGGTAAGTTGTTGTGAGCTCGCCGGAGAAGGTTCCTAACAAAAAAAACTAAAAAGGCATTGCAAGGCATGAAAGTAACTCCTGTTTGTCTGTTAGGTACCTATACAAAATTCGCTTAAACTACTGAACCGATCGTTGAAGAAGGACTTAAGGGACTTTTTATCCTGGATAGTCGTGGCCACCAGCTAGCTTCCCCTCGTTGATCACTAGTCGCTTTCTAGTCCTTAAAAAAAATAAAAAAATTCAAAACCAACATTATGTTTTTAAGACGGAAACCTAAGCTGCAAAGTTGTCCATTGTCACAACCGTAAGTTGGCGATCGCTAACATTAAGTCGTCTCTTCATTTCCAACTGCCCAAATTACACAATACTCTTAATAAAATGTGTAACAAAATCTCACAGTGTATCGTATTATTATATACAGGGTAACCGAAGATTAACGCTCCGTCGCTTTAGATAGTAGTAACGCTGGTTTTTGAGACTATTGTATAATGTTCAACAGACATACATAAGTTCTTTATTATGGTATACGCGTGATGTTTGTCAATATGTTGAATATAGCTCAGAGCATGGCGTGAACTGGGTATTTTATAGTTTTAATTTATAACACGTGACTTAAAAGTTTAGTGTCGTATAATTGGTTTTGTAGTGTCAAGGTCTTGGGTTACATTTTAAATGTAGGGCAAAAGAGCGATTGGGTATTTTTGTGACAAATTTGTAGATTGTACATTTATGGAGTATCAAAATTAAATTGAAGCCAAGATGAAATATCTAAAGAGCTTGTATGCTGAAATCAGTACCTACAGCCCCAAATAAGAAAATATACAACATTATTTTTAGTATATGCGAAACCTGAATATAGTTTGTTCAGAATAAGGAACTAAATAGATTTCAATAATTTTTACACCATGTTATATTTTGTCCCAAAAATATTTAAGTGTGATGGAAAATGTTATCACCATTTAATTACTTACAATACAATCGCCGTACGGTTAGGTACCTACTGCCAAATTATTATCAATGAGTGCAAGACGACCCTGGAGGCGCGGGGGCGCCATTAGCATGTTTTTGTACAGACAACCCGGTAACATAACAACCTTATAACTTTGTGATTTGTCATGATACAGTTTTGAAATGTTGTACATAGATTCTTTACATAAAAATACTAGACACGTGTTTCGGGTTTCGCATGTACTAAAACTAATGTTGTATAATGGCGCACAGTAGTGAACCACAAGGTACAAGCGACGCTTAGTTTGTTGCTCCTTGATTATGTCACATATTCAAGGAGCTTGTATTGTTACTTTCTGATGAGTGAACGTTATTACGTGTTGGTTGGGCAGAGTTGTACTTACCTAAAGTACCTACACATTTGTTTAAGTCCCATGTAATAGGGGGCGAGCCTATTTGCCATCAACCGGGCACAAATCCTGACTCCGGGCTGCGACTGAAAAATTCCAGATGGAAAATCCCAATAGCACTTTGCCTGAGTCGGGAATCGAACTTAGGACCTCATAGTCAGCAGTAGCGGTTGCGACCATTAGACCAGGCAGTCATGACGGGGTCCCAGACCTTTGGAAGGCGCACGGTGGGCCAAAGCCAACTCACAGAGGCCCGTTAGACATTTATAATTATAGCTTCTAAAAAACTCAAAAAATGTCTACACTTCCTCCTCTGGTGGTTGTCACTTGACTGCAGATAATCCTCAACTTCGTTCAGTAGCGGTTCCAGCACACTTGTACCTCGTATAGCTAGGTGTTCTCTCGATCAATCAAAAAAATCGGGTGGGATATTCAACTTCAAAACCAAAACATCAACAATCAAAATATCAAACACTTAACCGTTAAATTTTTCAATGAATCAGAATTAGGATTCAAAACGTCAAATTTAGGCCCCTGATAATACAAATGCGCGTCACGCTCACGCCGCGCCACAACCGCGCCGCGACACCGCCGCGCCGCCGCGCCACACGCCTTTCGGTTTCATGGGGAATATTATTTATAGTAACGAAAATTAAAAAAAAAATAACAGATTGAATTATAGACAATAAAAAAAAAAAAATCGTTTAATTCAGGTATTAAACCCATAGTAAAATTACAAAACTAAAACAAAATTGCAATCCATTAAAATTAAATTACATGCACAAAAAAACAAAAAATTACATGCACAATAAAATAGTCGCTCATACAAAAAAAAAAAAAAACATGAAAATATCTGAAGTAGTTTGAAAGTAACTATATTAAGTAATTGAAAAATTAAACTGTTGATTTTAAGGTGTTGATATTTTGATTGTTGAGGTTTTGGTTTTTGAAGTTGAATATCCCACCCAAAAAAAATCAATCAGCTTAGCCTTTTCACAACTATGAAGAGCGATCCCATCATAGTTTAATATTTTATGCATAGCTTCCAGTCTAATATTTTACATGGAGCGACTGCCTATCTGATCTCCACAACCCAACTGGTTAAAAAAAAACACGTTTATTCGCTTCAAATCAGCCGATGCCAATGTTATTTAATCAATTAGCAACAATAGTCAATACAAAAAAGAATAAAATAAATAATCTTTCTCGCATTGATCATTTACCACGCCAATTATTGAGACAATGAACCTGAGTTATACCGTGTTTTAATAAAATAAAACAAATGTTATTTTTTTATGCTATGTATATATAATATGAAAGAAACTCGTAGAATCAATGGGCCGTAACAGATGATTGTCTTATTCACTACGGTTCAGAAACAGATGGCTGAAAGATTGTGTTCAATATGGATGGTACTGGACAACTTATGTTTATTAGTGTATACTGTATAGTGATGGTACTGGTGGACCCTTAGCGATTAAACCTTTCTTTATAGGTATTAGATTTTTTGAGGATTGGGATTGGTTTTTATAAAATCAAAATGGCGGACTTTAGACGTCAATAAGTAAATATTTTCAGTACCCTGTGGAGCAACAAAATAAAGGACTTAAGGAGGAAATTCCAAAAATATTACACAAATCTGAGATTGAACTAAAGTGACCGCCACCAACTGCATCAGACTGCAAGTGAAAAGTGAGCTTATTTTTATCGTTTTTGTTGCATTCAGGTTTTTGATATTTTACTAGGTAGTGAAATAAGTATGGATATCCTTCGTCCTGAGGATACCCTACCAAACAATGTCAACGATGCAATTTTTTGCCCTAGTCTGGGGACAAGGATTAAGGTTACCTAACCTTAATCTGTAGTGTTCCAATACATCGATAGTCGCATTAACCACGTCTACTTTTACAAAATTTTCAGAGCCATAACTGATTGTGTCTGTAGTTAATGCAATTTCGTAAATGACATAACATTTCTCAAATAATAGTAGACACTGAGACACATCACCCAGTTACAACAACCAGTTCTATTAGTTTAAACTGCTGGTTATTCGTCATAAACAACCATTACTCCCATCATTTCATAAGGTTGACTGATTGGTCAACTGTCAATCCTGTCTTTGGTAATAATATGGTCATAATTGACCCCTGCCCTGTTAAAGTTTAGTTGCCAATTTAGTACTACTTCGGAGTCACCATCGAGTACAAAGCCCAAACTGCGGCCAAGAAACTGGGCATTCTAAATAGGGTGAAGTGATACTTTACGCCAGGACAGCTTTTTTTGACCCTTCAAAAAGCGCAGGTCCGATCCTGCATGGAATATTGTAGCCACCTTTGGGATGGCTCAGCAAAATACCAACTTGCCGCGCTTGAATCGGTGGAACGCAGAGCTAAGAGGCTTATTGGCGACGTAAAACTGGTGGATGCCAATCTTCACAGCTTGGCCCATCGCCGCAAGGTTGCCTGCTTGTCGGTCTTCTACAGATTGTACTTCGGTGAGTGTGCCCAAGAACTCCACGACTTCATTCCACCAGCCCCCTTCTATTATCGGACATCTAGACGCACTGCAGGTTCCTTGTTGCTATTCCACCAATTCGCACTAAGCGTTTCCAAATGTCTTTTATAATGCGCACAGCAAAATAATGGAACTCTCTACCTGTGTCTGTGTTTCCGAACGCATACAACCCTAATCTCTTCAAAGTTAGAGTGAACAGGCTTCTTCTGGATAAGCTCACTCCATCGTCGACTTTGTCTCTGTCACCTCTGCCCTAGACGAAGGTCAACAGCAAACACATACTAAATGTACTGTCCTGGGTTAAGTTTTAGCAATTTGCTTGCTACATTATAATCAAAAAATCATCCACGCGTGCTTGCGTTGCTTGAATTTAGGCCCAGTGTACACTGGGCAGTAGACCACCCACCATCTTGCTGACTGAATATTATCTTGCCCCTGGCACGAGTCCATGCCTATAAGTATGGAATTCAGTAGAATTCTTATCTTTTATATTATCAATCGGATGACACGATGTTTAACATCAAGATTACCAATATTTAATTTAATGTTTTCTGTTTCGTAATGTTAATTACTTTGTATACTATGTATGTGTTGTATAGAATCAAGTTGTTCTATTTTAACAGACAGCTGTGCTGCTGGGGAGTTTGTTGCGCCACTTTTTCTTCCCAGCTAAAGCACTAGGAAGTGGTGAAGGGCGGGCGTTTTCGGGGACTGTCTTATGTAATTCTGACGTTCGAAAAGTGCTGGTTCTTTGCCCAGCTTGAATATAATATGTAAATGTCTTTTGATTTTGAATCAGAGTAAATAATCATATGATACTTATACTCCCTGTATGAAGACACTAAAGGCTCTTACAGACTGGTGCGATATCGCGAGCGCGACAGGCACTGACAAAGAAAATGTGCTACTAGTGTCGCGTCCACCCGCGATATCGCACCAGTCTGTATGAGCCTTAATACGAAAGTGCGTAATAGAAGAATACTAGAACTTACAAAATAAGTAGAGAGTAGACTACTTACTGCTATTTTTTAACTATAATTATTTATAACTAATTACGTATTCACATTATGTAAATAGAGAGGCGATTCTTAAACGAATATTAGCAGTGTCGTAAACAAAGACAAGTTTACTCCCATATTACATTAAGTCTCGAAATAATTTGCATTGAATAGGGCACCCAAAGATGGAAGTAGAAAGTTCATCTTGGACTGAGGTTCCATTGTTTTCGATGACCATCTGAAGTGGCAGGTAATTACTTAATGTATTTTTGTTGATTCAATAGCTACCTACAGTTTTAGCAAATGGGGCAGTAGAAACGAAGCTTCTATGCTATATGCATCAATTAAATGTATTTTTAAAACGTTATTATTAGCTTTGAAAAGAGTATGCTTAGATGGTTTGGTCATGTGGAGAGGATGAGTGAAAGACGACTAACAAAAGGTATTTATAAAGCAGAGGTGACTGGAAACGCCGGGAGGGGACGCCCTAGAAGGACATATAGTGACCAAATTGGTGATGTTCTTCAGAAAGGTCAGGTGCGTAGTACTCGCAACCGGCGTGCGTGTATGACCAGATGTATGAACGTAGGCGAAGCAAAAGGAGTATGTAAGGAGCGTAGCAAGTGGCGTCTATAGTTTCTGCCTACCCCATGGGAAGTAGGCGTGAGTTTATGTGTTATTAGCTTCGCCTGTATCTACGTATCTATCTATGTATGTAACGGATACTTTGAATTCGATTTTCGACCACTTCAAAACGGCGGATTAATTTAAAATTTGGCAAAGTTATCAAGGATCGATGACAATACAATAATTTAATAAGTTTGTCCCATTATCCTTACCAGGATCTTCAGGATTATCAATTTCTTTCATATTCAGAGACACGGTAGTGATTTGTGCCAAGTACTAACGCATACATATCTTAAACTAAAAAAAAAAAAAAAATTTGAGACCCCTATGACTATTGGCAGGATCAACTGGAGAGTTTAGTACACTCAAATGAAAAAAAAAGTAGTTCAAAAACAAAAAAAAAACACGCTTTAATAGAAAACCAAACTAAAAAGTAGAAAATAAATAATAGTAAAAAAAAAAACAAAACACGCTTTAACAGAAAACTAAACTAAATAGTAGAAAATAATTTTAAATAAGTTCAAAAAATGTTTGAAATAATAATAGTGATTAACAAGAAATGTATTAAAATTATTTTCTACTTTTTAGTTTAGTTTTGTATTAAAACGTGTTAATTTAGTTTTTTTACCATTACTTATTTATAATAATGCTTGCTCTGCGTAGTATTTAATTAATAAATTATTGATGCGACCGTTTAGAGCAGCTCAGTATAAGAATGTGATTTAGACTTTATTCATATAGGTCACGGGTTCGATTCTGAATAGAAAAATATTGCCTATAAACTTGATGATAATCGTCACCTCAATGCCGTTAGGCGATCAGAAAAATCTTGATCACGAAGCTTCGATTAATAATGTACATTGATCGAAGTAACAAAGCTAATAATTATTAAGTACATTACCAGGAAGATAGACAAGAGACTTTCATTCAGTCAGCGTGTCATCAAAAGTCTAGCAAAATTCTAACCGGAAAGTTGAAACAATAGGTATTTTGATCATAATCTCTGAAAAATATACACGGAACTAACCATTCCGCCGGCGACAACAATGCTTGAATAAAATTTAAATAATGTATGGTAATTAAATGCCCGAATTCTAATAAAATGTTCGTAACGAAACGCTGCAATTATATAATGTTGTTGCATTTATATATTTACATATTTAGTGAATTGAATTAATTTTTGGTTGGCGCCTATTTATTTGCAAATATTCTTGAGAAGTTTTTGCAAAGTCTGCTTAGGTCATCTGTCTTCAATAATAATTATTTTAGAATTCACAGAAAATCACTTTCATTCTGGTACTCATACCCTGTCGATATGGGTAAACCTTATAATAAAATAAATACTTTAGACGGCGCTATGTTGATGACCCTCGGTTTCACAAGAGCTTGAGCTGCGACCTACTTGTTTTGGGTATCGTCTTGTAATTTTTGGTCAGTCAGGCATATTTCTAGCAACAGACAGATTCAGAACCTCGTCTATGAGCCAATTTTTTCATAATACATGAAAAATGCCTAATGAAAAATTCCTTGGCAGTCACCGGATTCCTACCATCAATCTACCAACCCAGCCTTAGCAGTTCACTGCTGGACATAGGCCTCTCTCAAGTGGCACCACAGCACCCGGTTCTCTGCCTTCCGTATCCATAGTCTCACCATAATGGTTCCGTTTAAGTGTTGAACCCTGACAGGATTAACTAACTGTCCCACAGCATTCTGGAAGTAGTATTCGCTTCCACCTATTTTTATATTTATGTAGGTTTTCCATATATTCCATATTGTCATTTTAATAGGGATTTAGTGTTTAAAGCGCAAAAAAATGTGTATGTGCGATTGCTGGTGTCCGTGTGCCTGATTCATGTGAACCATATTTCAAAGAAATTAAAATATTGCCCTTTCCTGCAATTTACATTTATGAAGTAGCCGTATTTATAAAAACCAATGAAAATCTATTTGATAAACTAAAATTTAAAAGATATATTATGTTAAAAATTTCTAATATACCACATAAAACGGCTCTATTTAACAAAAGCTTCTTTGGCATTGCATCAAAAATATACAACAAAATACCTATTGACATTCTGAGCACTAAGGAACTACTAACATTTAATAATAAATTACGAAAATTGTTAATGGATAAAGCTTATTACACAATCCAAGATTTCTTGAATTATCGATTGATTTGTTGACCATATAATAATTACACTGTATCTTGATATTTTGACATTTATAATACCTAACTAAATTTTACATGTAAAATAATTTTAAATATAATGAAAATACGTAATAATTATTGTATGCCTATTAGGCCGGACATATTGGAACACAAATGTATTGTTAAGATCTGTATCAAACATATAACAATAAAGAGATTTTGAATTTTGAACTGCCAATCAACTTAGAATATATAAACACCACAAGAACAACAAATGCAGGTCAGGATACAAGAGAAAGCGATCTTAAGATTAGTGACATAACTGAACAGATTGTAACGAATTGTAAATTTTCATCACGTGGGCAGTTTGCCCGGGTATTGTGTGGAATCTCTAATCTTATAAGTGTTCACATAATGCTACTGTGATTCTTGAGTGTTATGACCGATGCACTTCCTAAAGAGTGCATAGAGTCTATTGGACTTGGACATATACAACGTGCCGCAACAATGGCGACATTAATTTAACACACGGGTAGGGCTAGTGACCAGTATCTAATCATAAAAATATAATAAGATAAAGTAATTCGTACATTGAAAAATTTTAATTTTCAAACAAACTAAATAATAAAGCTCTCTCTTGCCATCAATTCGCCTACTCTTTGCACGTTATTCTTTTTAATTTCATTGATGCGATGTTATGATCCGATCCCCGGCAAATGACCTCTGCGCTACAGTTCTTTAAGTACAGGTTGCTCCAAAAAGCTATTTTAGAAAATTGTTAATAAATCAATAAATAATAACGTTTAATAAAATTAAAATATCTTCTTAAAAAGAAAACGCAAAACCGTATAGGTGAATTAAATGAATGTCGGCACTAAAGCGGCACGCTGCATATAGCGTGCCGGTTTAGTGGCGACATTAATTACATAATATATATATTATTCTACGGTATATTATAATGATCTATTTCTGGTATTAAGAACCTCAATTTTTATTTAATAAAGAAGCGAATAAATCAGCTTTGACCATCATTCAAGCGGAATCACAGGAACTAGGTAGCCCAGAAGCTTTTTTTTCTGTCCCACTCCTGTCCTCCCCCCACTCCTTCCATCTATCGCGAGCCCACACATCCTCCTTCCAGCTTATCCTGCCATGACCTACGTGGCCTGACGCGGCACTGTCTTACTGTCTCAGCGCACCAGTTCTGTGCTATTTGTGCCCACAGTTTGCCCAGCATCCGGCAGACATGCCCTGCCCAGTTCTATTTACAAAAATAATAAAGTGAAAATAATTCAGCAAAAAGTAGAATCAGACAGAACACTACAAAGCAAATAAATTTAATATTTAAACATGCTTATCATAAACATAATAATTTAAAAACTTAATCCTACTTAATTCAACACTTAAAACATCGCATAAACAAACCTACATTTGTAACTATTAATAGCCAATCTAAGCTATTTAATCAATTTATAATTATTCGCCAATTATTCAAATATTAAGTGTTATGTAAAACAGTATGCCATGCGTCTATAGACTTTCTATAAATCTAAAACCTGACTGTGAGCGTTTAATTCGATACTTAGCTTGTACTATTGATTGAAATTTGTTTATTTATAGTCATCGCCCTTGGGTGTTTAAAAAAGATCATTCATAACTATGGTTATCCATATTAATAATATAAAATTAAAAATTGAATGCAAAAGATCTATCTCTCTATGTCTTCACCAGTCTGTGATAGGCGAACGATAAATCTTGCGCGAGCGCAGTCGAAATGATGTCCGCAGAGGGCAAGTGACAGGCGGACGGCGGAAGATAGTGATCTATGGTAAACGATGATTTTATCGGTGAGGTAGGCAGAAGTGAAGGTTGTTATGCAAAATTTGGTTAGTTGTTTTTTCTACATAAACTACCATAAGAAGGCAGCTATTTGAAAACAGTATGGGGGGGTGAACATCCTAGTTTTTGTACTATGCAATTTAGTTGAAGTCTGTTAGTATTCCGCAGAGGGTTCACACACGCCCAGACCCCTTGCCCCTGAACCGGCGCAATTTTTTTAACATCTACATACATTATTTGTATTGCAAGCACCTGTGTAGATTTTAAATACAGAACAATAAATCCCAGTGGCTTTTGAGCCACTTCACTAAGTACAAATAAATTGCAAACCCCATAACTCAAGACCCACATTTACTGTGTTCGGTTTAAATCTAATCAGAGAAATCAGCGGGGATATGTATCTGAACATAAAAACTGACCCACCTGCCTCTCACTTGTACCAAGACTCCAAGATATTACTGGCATCAAATAATAAAGTTAAGAAGACCCACTGAAATGTAATGTAATGTTATCGTGATTCCATAAAGAAGTCGTACAAGCCAAACGCCATAATGGCAAAGACGTGCATTAATAAAACTACTATTACCTTAAACTCACACACTGATATTATTATTATTTTTTTAAGAAAATGTTTAATTTTTTTTTATTTTACAATGTTTGTAAATATGTGAGCACCATGTATCTATCACATAATTAATTTATCTGTCATTGCTTCATTATTAATTCTTTTTACCTATTGTGATATAGTAATTTTATTCTAGGTGCATCGTCTTCACATGTAAATATATAAGTGATGTACCTATACAAAATATTATGAAAAAAAATTAAAAGAGTAACGGTGGAGTTTCTTGCCCATTCTTCTCCATACGAAGCTACCTTTTAGAAGGGGCAACTAGAATCAATTCTATTTTATTTGTAAATGTTGACGTTCAAAAGTGCCATTTATGAGCCTATTTGAAATAAATAATTTGACTTTGATTTATCTAAGAGGAGTTAGTGAAATATTCTGAAAGAAGTAAGTATAAAGAAATGAAATGATCTGTTTAGTTTAGACTAAAGTTGTCAAAAAATAATAGGCCCATTTTGACATTTAACTTGAATCGATTTATCGAGAGTATCGAGTAGCGAGTCGTATGGTTCCTTCACTAGTTACGTCGCGTTCCGTGTGGTGCCGGACGTAAAGAATAGCACCATCCCATTTCTTCACGTGGGTGTCGTAAAAGGCGACTAAGGGACTTACTAGAGAATGGGCAGCAGCGTCCTCTATGCATTTTTAAAACCATATTGCGATCGCCAACCCGCCTGCCAAGCGTGACGATTATAGCAAATCCCCCCCTTTTTTGGGGAGTCCTATGTCCAGCAGTGGACGTCTTTCGGCTGAATGATGATGATGATGATGAAAACCGTATCAAAATTCGTTGCGGAGTTTAGAGCAACAAAGCGGTCACACAGACTGACACGTTATGCGACTTAATTAAAAGTATGTTTATAACGATTTTCATTAAAATGCTTGCAAGAGACTTCTGAAACAACTACATTGTGCCACTGGCCATTGGCTTAGCAATACAGACCATTATAAGTTTTTGTTGAGTATAATGATGTGTCATTTTGCGGTCATTAAAGTGTTTATAAGCATCGGCTTGTTAGTTTTGTCAAATTGAGTGGCAATTGAAGATGCTGTGAATTCTTTACTAGGAGAGAATGTTGGTATGCACATGTTTAGAGTTCGTAGGTGAAATTTTAGAAAGGTACCTACTTGATCATAATGGTGGCAATGAAGTGATAAATGACTCAACATTTTTATCACCAACTAAGAAAGTACAGTTTTTCTTAGTTCTGTTTGCACGCATGAGTTTTATGAAGTTATTGTCACCTAAAATCAGTAACAAGGTTAGAAATATTTTTTCCTTATACATTTTAAAAGTTAACTAATTAATTTGATGACGATGTACATTCTTCCTGAGTAACATGTAACCTGTCATCCATCATAAATAACCACTTTCAATATCTCGAGATTGCAGTGAAAGTAATATTGTCTAGTTCTGTGTGAATGAGTGAGCTATGACTTGACACGTCATAAAGTAGCGTAGTATTTCATACTACTCTGTACGTAGTAAGTGATTATTACTTTACATTATTATGCTTCGATCATTGAAGAATGATTGTGTGTAGCTGGGGTAAGAGGAATGTTATATATTTGATGATGGCGTTGATTTGTATGATCGGATCCAGTCTGTCCCTTGCTGTCCTCCCCCAGCGTCGCCCTAAGCCGAGGTTCGGATCCCGCAAGTGGTACTCTTAGCGTGTAGTCGCTTAGTTTAACAACTCGTACGGTGCTCTGCGAGTCGAATATTTAACAATGCCTTCAGGGTGATGTTGGGACTACCGCGCTTTTGCAGTGCGTCAGGGATGTTCACGGAAACCGGCGGCGTGCCGGATTTTTACGCGCTGATGCGTCTGCGTATAGCGTCCCTGATGCGGCGAGTGCGCGATAGAGTCAACAGTTTTTTGGCTACTGTGGCCAGCAGGATGGACAGCCCCATAATGTGGCATTGGATGACGTCTCACAAAGCGTCATTCCAATGCCTTAAATAATTTTATGTATATTTGTGTTTATTTTATTTAACGTGCATGCTATTTTATTTGATGTTTATTGTGTTTTTTATTGTAATATTTTGTAACATATGGACTATGTGTCTGATAATAAAGTTTCTATTCTTATTCTATTCTATAAGTTGTATGCCCTGGCTGGAGGCCTTAATTTATTATAGCATCCACAGGATAGCTCGGTTAAGCAGCCGACAACCTCTTTACTTTACATTGTTTAATTTCACTTCGTATTCTAGAGGAATTATCTGATTTCTATGACACTATTTACTGACGGCAGTGGGCAGGGCTCATTGCTCGCAGAACTGATGGCCAATGGGGCTAAAAGATTCTGGACTGGCGACTGCGTACCGGAAGACGTAGCGTTGGAAGGCCTCCTACAAGGTGGACCGATGACCATGTGAAGACCGCAGGTATCCGCTGGATGCGGGCAGCACAGGGTCGGTCGAACTGGTGGTGCTTGGGGGACGCCTATGTCCAGCAGTGGACGTTTTTCGGCTGAAATGATTTACTGACGACATTCTCTATATTAAAAAAAAAAATACAAGAAGATCTCAAAATTGTCAAAAGTCATTTATTTAAACTAGGTTGAGAATCAGCACTTTTCGAACGTCAAAATTACATAAGACAGTCCCCAAATACGCCCGCCCTTTACGACTTCCTAGTGCTTTAGCTGGGAAGAAGAAGTGGCTCAACGAACTCCCCAGCAGCAACAATAGAATGTCAACGATAGAATGGTCATTTCTGTCTATTTTTTTATTGCAAATGGATAATCGTTTATAAATGCTGACAAAAGTGTAGTCTTGTCTCTTCAGGCTCTACAAAACAGACTAATTTAGACTAATAGTCAGACTTGCTAATATTCCTACTCCTACATATAATGTTCCGGACACAGCCACACTCGTTTCATCTGTGTTTTAATCTACAATCACGAGACTTACATAACACACATTCACTAATCAACTTTACTTGGCTAACAAACCACAGAATTTTGATTGGTTACACGTCATTTCTGAATGTAAAGACGAGAGAACCCATTGCTAAAATTCTTTCCTTTGTTGATGATATAATATTTATTAAAGATGCGGTTAAAACAGTTATAAGAACAGGTAAAGTGAGAGATTTTTCCGCCATTGCACGCACTGACTGGTTTTCATCTATGATAACTATCTTTGCATTCTTGTCTGTATGAGGATTTCCTCGTCTATCACGTGTGTGAAGACAGGAATTGGACAGACTCTCTCTCTCTGGACTGGACTTGACCTTGGCAGTCGACTGCGAATGTTTTGATTAATTTATACACTTCTTCGAAAACTGGTTCATATCGCACTACGATTAGGTTCACAATGCAATGTATTTCACACGCGTGTGATTTTTTATTTTCCAACACGTCTGTGGGATCAAAAATTGCCACAGATAAATTATACCTAAACTTAGACCTTATACTTATACCTAGACGGTTCTCTCTATTCAGAGCTGACTTTTTTTTTAATCTCGGCAAAGATTCGTCTTAACGGCGTTATTTTTTTTTTTAATAATGTGTTTAATATAGAATACCATGATTATTACAATAAAAAAACGTATATGAACAAATTAACAATTATCTGTGTTCTAAACTCAAAAATATTTGAATTTTCTATGTTTCATTTTAGGCTGTTTATCGGCTTTATACCTTTGCTTCTCCTTCAACCTGGCGAAAGCAAAGCGCGGAAAAAAAAAGAAAATTATATCATAGTTTCCTAATAGTCCATGACAAAAATATTTTTCATTATTTTATTTTATTTCTTCAAAAGTGTATTGAAAACGTCGTTTGATACACGTGGACATTTGTTATTTCAGTTCTCGGCTCAAAAACAACCTCGCCTACGGCTCGGGTGTTAATTCCGCCTCGAATGCAATAACAAACAATATCTTGTGTCTAGTCGAAATAGCTATTCATCTGTTTCACTCAATCAGTCATCTTACGGCAGCCGCGTTTTCACTACCCTACCGAGCGAACATTTTGTTCAGAGCTAATTTTTGCTATTCTGCCACAAAAAAAAATCTTTTTTCACTACAACGATAAAACGAACGCTCGCTGTGACGTCGTTTTCACTGAAATAATGAGCGAGCTAGCATTCGTTCGCCGATTCTAACCGATCATCACTGAACAAACATGTTTGCTCGCTCAAGTGAACTGTTCAAAACGCTAACTGAACTACACTTAACTGAGCTAAAACTGCGGTTTCAGGGTTTACCCATGTTTGGCCTCAAACCTGTTCTAATAGTCTTCGTTGAGTATTTAAGGACCGAACTATTTGTGTAATTCTTATAAATTCTTCACTTCATAACAAATTCTTACAAATCAATGATGAAATTTACTAAAGATTTTTATTATAAAAAAATATCTGATCGTATTGTCGAATTCAGATTGGATTGGTGACACCGAGATTTCGGAATGCAAATCGAAACAGTAAATAAAACATTTTTATTACCCCTTTGCGTAATGGTTTTAAGATTTCACGAAGTGTATCTCCAATTTGTTATGTAAAGAAAATGCATAAGTAACATTGAATGAGAGGAGGGACGTAAAGAATAGCACCACCCTATTTCATCCCGTGGGTGTCGTAAAAATCGACTAAGGTACTTACTAGAGTATGGTCAGCAGCGTTCTCTATGCATTTTAACACTATACTGCGATCGCCAATCCGCCTGCCAAGCGTGGCGATACCGGCAAAAGGGGGGTCCCTTTGGGGGAGCCCAACTCCAGCAGTAGACGTCTTTCGGCTGAAATAATGATGATGAATGAGGGGTTTTGAGGTAATATTTTGGCAGGTTGGTATCCGAATTGGGAGAAGACCAGACTTACCATTATCATACCGGTTGACATAAAATCTACTAAAATAGTTAATATTACATTTTTCGGTGATTACAAGGTGAACTAATGTTCTTTTTTTCGTTTTGAGTTGGGTTCAACTGGAATGGAAGGCGATGGATGGTCTAAGATAGAATCCGTGTGTCCAAGATATGCCTGATGATACTCAGTAGCAGGTTTGACAATTAAACACGAACTATAATTCACACTCAGTCTGTATTTGGGCAGAGTAACGTCCTTATCACTAGTTCACAATATAATAATTGTTAAAAATGATTTGCCTCCCTTTTTACACTTAACCGCCATATTCAAATCAACTGTCAGATAATTACTCAATACGTTATGAAAAACTAAATTATTGTTATAAATATCAAATAAATGACTTATTATGGGAAAATAAATACAAAGAATATTATTTAGATATTAATGAGGATATTTGAAAGTAATTTAAGAATAACTAAGCAACTACTACGTCATAACCGTCGAGTTTCTATTTGGTACTTGTTAAACCTGATCATTCTCGCTTTGTAGACCTAAAACTTAAGCTACCAAAAACCTGCAGAATTAGTGTTTCAAGCAAACAACTCCTTATAAAACCTATGTATACCATGTTTTAAGCAAATAAATTATCTTATCTTATCTTATTTTTCATGCGAATATTCTCAAAGTTACCTTTCACTCTGACTAGTTGGAGAGGTAATATCGGAATTGAGCCGACTAAAATTATATATATAATTTAAATTGCAATGCCTTAACAGGCAACTAAGTTTAAGAACCTACCTATTGTTAACATCTACAAAATCCTGTACACTTAGTTCGCAATAAAGAATTTGAATTTGAATTAAAACCACATTTTTTCCATCTTCAGCACATAAGAACCTCCAGACTCCGGAAGTAAGCACCCTGACATAAGACAAGTAAAAGCTGAGTTCTTTTAAAAGAGGAAAATGCGTGAGATACAGAATCTAGGTCATTAGTACATTCATAGCATGCTGATCATATGCTGATATTATGCGGAGCATGTACTCCACAAAGATGGCTTTGTGAGTCATTTGTGGGTAGGTATGCGTTACGTATGAGTGGTCTTCCCAAATCGAGATGTTGCATGTAATAGGGAAATTGTATGCTGTTTTGAATAGTGTGGGCATAATGGTAAAAGGCTTTTACGTAGGTATTACTTATGAGGTAAAACTGTTCAGTTTAGTTTTGTTTTAACTCAACGAAGTAAAAATCTAGATCTACTCAAATATGACTACTGTTTTTTTTTTTTCAGTGGGAACCTTTTGTTGACTGAACACGAATGAAGAATTCAATCTTTGTTGCTTGCAACCGTGCTGCAACTTTGGAAATACCCAAAAAAAAGACCTTAAGTAGTTTTTTGGGTATTTCCAAAGTTGTATTTTATTTAGAATATTCTATCATGCCTCGTTGCGTGCAACTTTGCACCCATAAAAATACAAACAATGGTGTGCCTACAACAAAACCCATGGTGCAATTTGCCCATACATCGACATTGACCCCAGCAGTAGTTCTGCTGACCTCAATACACATCACGTCCACCTCCTTCCTTATGAGTAGTATGTACGTTACACAAGCGGACACCTGATCGCAAGAACTGCCATATAAGTGTATGGGCTAACTGTTTTAACAGATTGTGGAGTATTTATGAAGGTTTTAAAGTAAAAAGTTACGAAAGGACGGTCAAGAAAGGAGAAAGCACTTTCTAAAGTGTTTTACCTATGATCTTGTTGCCACGTCCAGATTCAGCTTTTATCAGTCTACTTCCTCATCTATGAAGACTACACAGGAACACAAAGATATGGAAACCGTTTTAAAATAGCGTAGGTACTGAGTCCTGAAAAGAACGGGTATAAATCTTGAACTTAATAAATGTGCTGTTGCTTTTTTGCCAAGTAATCATAAGTTGCAACTCATCAGAGACTTTATAAGGTTTCCAGGAATCATATCATCATTATCATGTCAGCCAATAATTGTCCACTGCTGGGCATAGGCTTCCTTCAAGGGTCGCCACATCCAGGTAATCGGTCGTCAGTTTATCCTTGTAGGAGAGCTTCCACACATCATCATTTCAGCCGAAATACGTCCACTGCTGGACATAGGCCTCACCCAAAAGAGGGGTTTGCCATAATCACCACGCTTGGCAAGCGGGTTGGCGATCGCAGTTTGGTGTTAAAATGCATAGAGAATGCTGCTGCTCATTCTCTAGTCTAGTCATAGTAGTCTTTTTCGACACCCACGGGAAGATATAGGGGAGTGCTATTCTTTCCGCCCGGCTCCACACAGACGACACATAATATTAGGTAGTTAAAAAAAAGATTCTAAATCATAGAAAAAAAAAAGATGTCTACTGATTATTGATGTGTATTGAATAAATAAATAAATGGTCGGTAAATATTAAAAATCACGTATTAGCACGTCATGCGTTTGACAGCACTTAAAGTGAATCGCGCGCACACATTACTACTTACTTTTGAAGTAGCCTTTCAAGTAGGTATGAATGGTATTTTGATAGTTCAACATTGTTTTATTTTATCCCATAATGTGGCGTATCGTTGGATAAGCCGTTCAAAAATATTGCGGATCTGTGAAACGCATTTTCGATTCAGGGATCCGTTTATGTAATATTAAACTTTAAAGTACTCATTTTTGTTCGAGTCAGGTGTCCGGGGCCCCACTGCCAGCAAAATGGTAGTTTTTGGATTTGTGAAAAAATGCATGGCAGTAGTATATAATATAATGAAGTTAAAAGGAAAACTATCACAGCTAAGAAGGCGACAAGGTAACGAGTAATAGTCAATCAACTTACATTTGCAGTTTGAGAATTGACCGTGACGTATATCGTTGTATGGGAGAACATGTTTTTAAACTACAATGTTAAGTTTGTTTTTGGGATAAATTCATCCCAACTACGGAACTCTTCATTGTGCGTGGTCCAACACGTACTTAGCCGGTTTTTTATAATTAATTTATATTCTACTAGCACTTTGTCCACGACTTTTTCTTTTTAAATATATCACACAGGACACACATACATTCAGGTATAATGTAGCTTCCCTTATGTGAAAGACTTTACCGGGTTAGAATAATCAGTAGATTCGAAACTTACCCCTACATACAAACTCAGTTTCACCCCTTTAAAATATAATTAAATGTATAGATTTTCACTCCTAAACATATTTTTTTTAAACTAGAAGACATAGTTTAGTATGGATTAACTATTTTTCAATGTAACGTTCAAAGATGAAAATTGTTTTCTTTGTCATTGACAGACTAGAACGAATGAACGTTGATAGCGGAAGGAATCTCCTAACTTTTCTGTGAAATCACATTAAAATTATTATTCATTTAGTATTAGTTATCGAGCGAATGTCTCCCAGTTGTGTAAGTATTAAGGAAATGTAATACTGCTACGCCTGCGCCGCGTGCGATCTCAGAGCAATCTGCCACTAATTATGTAGATATCATTTTCTACTTTACAACGTAAGTGGCTACTAAACTGAGGCACTTTTTGTAGTGAGAGATTGCGTAGAATTATAAATAATTGTATCGGAATATTTCTACTTGGCCTATCAAGCCCAATGCTGAGCTAAGAACTCATATAGTGAGTGTGCCCAAGAACTCCACGACCTCATTCCACTGGACCTTCTATTATCGGACATCTAGATGCACTGCACCATTTCTTTCTGGTTGCTATTCCATCAATTCGCACTAAGCGTTTCCAAAGGTATTTTATAATGCGCACAGCAAAAGAGTGGAACTCTCTACCTGCGTCTGTGTTTCCGAACGCATACAACCCTAATCTCTTCAAAGTTAGAGTGAACAGGCTTCTTCTGGGTAAGCTCACTCCATCGTCGGCTTTGTCTCTGTTACCTCTGCCCTAGACTAAGGTCAAGAGCAAACCCATCCTCAATAATAAAAAACAAAATATTCTATTCAGACAATCCGAAACCAAAAAGTAGTTCATCGTCATGCATTGGTGTTATAAAAGATTCAATTAGTAAAATAATTAAAAAGTTGTGTGTGTGTTAGTTACTTAGTTAAGTAGGTCACGAGCATGATATAAAAACAGAGCCCTAAGACAAATGTAGCTCAGATTTGTCAAAGCTTCCTTTCAATAAAAATTACAATTAAGAGTACGGTACGGACGTTTTCTGTACATAAATTACAATGTAAATTGAAAACATTGTAAAAGCCCTTTTTTTTTTAAAGAGTAACCGTGGAGTTTCTTGCCAGCTCTTCTCCATAGGAAACGACCAATTGGAACCGTGCACCTAGCTTCTGACGTTTCATAAGTGCCCATGTAGGCTTATGTGAAATAAAAATATTGTTGATTTTGATTTTGGTTTTTGAACGATAAAAGTAAAAAAAAATCGCAAAATAAAAAAAGTGTGATGTAATAATACTCCACATTATCTATAATTATATTCACGATTGCAACTTCGCTATGTTACAGCCTTTAGTACTTCCCTACAACAGTAACGAACAAGACGCACGTAACGTCACGAAGGCCGTATAGAAAAGAGTTCAACGCATTCTACACCTAATCGCTACGGCTATGGTGGTCTTGTATGGACTAATGTGGCTGTTACAAAGGGCTTGCTAATCGAATTGTATATGGTAAACTATCATAATATCGCTTTAGATTATAACAGTGACTTTGTTTGGGTGTGTTGCTTATCAATGATAGGTTTAAACTTTTAAGTAACCAATAAATATGAGTAATTTATTGGTTACTGAGTCAAGGAAATCTATCAACAGGATTGACTGATGTTATACGAGTACTGAAGATCACGTCTAAACGAGTTGTGTTAATGAAAAAAATATATGTTATATTAGAGCATTTTCTCAATAACTTAATATGTGAATATTTTACATTATGTTTATATTACATAGTGAAATTAATTTGTAAAGTTATCTCTAACGCGGATAAAAAACTGAGAATGGCTCAAAATCTACCAAGCGTATTTTTCTGAAACCTTCACTAATTTAAAGATAATTTAATTATTCATCTTTGAGTATACCCGTTTTATTAAAATACCTTTTGTTTGTGTATAATAAATTAATAATGCGTCAAATTGGGGACAGCGCTCCTTGATGGGCGAGTCCTATTACTGGCTGAACGTACGACGCGTTGCGTGATCTCAGTACAGAACACGCAAGCTAACCACTCAAGGTCACTGGCATATATCTCAGTCTTAATAAGAAATAAAGGTAAATTTTAACCAAAACAAGTTGCACTTTGTAGTTTAAAAGTGAAAATTCTTTTATATTTATACTAAATGAGTTAGTCTTAAAAGAGCTATGAGTACTTCTAATGCTAATGTACTTACATAATGGTGTTAATAGGCGAAGAACTACAAACGTCGTAAAGACGTACTAATACTGCTAACGTACTTTATGTTTACTACAAACACATGCAAATAAAGGGCAGGTCCCATAAATTGGCTCTTGCCCGTTCTTCTCCATAGAGATCTACGTTTTGGAATGGGCAACTAGCTTAGACTTTCTGACTTACTAACCGGTCAGTCAGTTAGCCCTGCCTGTGAGTGGTTAGATTGAAATATTTTTTTTGAGTTTTAGAGTTCTTCCCACCCTGCATACTGACTTAGGTGTGATTGACGATTTCAGAAAAATAAATCCATTTTTCCTCGCTTAAATGCTTATCGATATTACATTATACGATGTTTTTCTTCTCCGTATCTTAGAAGAACATTGAAAACAGTTACATTTCTTAGGTTTAATTTAACTTTAATTAACACGGTTACAACCAATTACGGTAAATATAAAAAATAAAATATCAAATTATTAAGAACAGGTAAAAAAAAATTTAACAATACTTTCATGAATCCCTCACACAGTACTTCTGTGTACTTCCTATAATTATGTTTTTTTTTACATATTGGACGAATTATTTTGTTGACCTTTATTGCCATTACAGCAGTTGCTTTAAAAAGTGGAACAAAATAATTGCACCACTTTCAGTCATATCCTTAATAGCGGACAATCTTATTCACACATGAACTATTTTTACGGTGTCCAATGCAATAGTTTTATTATCATTGCGCATTGTGACGCAACGGTGACCAGCAGTGGGCGGGCTATTGTTTATAATAAATGTATGTACTATAGTTAGCATCATTTTGTTATCTCTGACTCAGTTGTGTAATGTAGGGATTGAGGGCATATCCTCCTGTTTAGGAGGAGACTATTAGCAGTTGACTGTGATAGTATTAGGCTTAATATCTGTTGGTATTTTCTTGCGAAATTATCTCAATGTCAAAAGTCTTAAAATTGAGCGACAATTGAGTGCAATTAATGAGTCTGTGCTAAATATTTTCTTATATGGTGAGTTGACTCAACGTAACAACCGTTTACGCTGAGTACGCAGCCGCCAAAAGTACACCCTTTTTTTTTTTTTGGTGCTGGGAAATTATCAAATAACTTCTCCCGCTCTGGGCTGAGCGGGAGGGCGTGGTAGACTTTTACTGACTAAAACCCACCCGTGTTCCTTCAGTTGCCTGTGTGCCGGGGCCACGATATCCCTTTCGGACAAACTCGCAACCCTGCTAGGCATTGGCTTAACGGACCCCGTCAGTTGTTGCTGACATCGCTTTGAGGCGCGCGTGAAACACAACGCGCCGTCGACCCGGGCATGGTCCTTATCGGACGGCGAGCTACCTATCGCTCCCCGTCCGCAGGCCCGTGCCTACGGTGGCTGGAAATCAGCTTGCGACTCCCGGGGCGTCTCCTGCGGCGGCTAAGGACGTGAGGGCGCGAACCCTGCCTCACCCTCACGCATTCCGCCTCCTCCTTCGCGAGCATTACTGCTACGTAGAAGGAGGTGACGGCCTCCCATGCACTCTCGCTCCGAACCATGGCCTGAACCAGGGCCGGACGCGAGAGATCGCTACCGCCGATCGCCTCCTTGAGGACACGGCGGTGCTAACCCTAGCAATTAGATCAAATGATATTTCATATCATTGTTTATGAAATTAGTTTTTATTTATTCCATGCGTCATGTTCGTGAACGAGCGCCATCAGTAGGGACTGGTCATTTCTTAGCGGCCATGGCTTATTTTAATATAATTATTGAATGTATTTTTTTTTAATTACGGACCCTTTTGACGTTTTACATCGTTCTCACATGTATAATTTCAACATGAATGATGTAACCAATGTTTTGTAACCATATTAAAAGAGTGTCCGTGGAGTTTTTTGCCCGTTCTTCTCCATGGGTACCTACTAAGCTTTGGAATGGGCAACTAGTTTCATCTTAATGACCGACTGACCCCTTGACAATTCAAATGTGTCCGTATTTGGTTTATTTGTAATAAATGCTTGGAGTTTGAGTTTGATATCAACCTTCAGCTTAATACACTGCTTTTCTAATTAAAATAAAGCTTATTATTTTCCGAGTGACTAATAACTTAAAAGACGACTAAATGTTTGCAACAAATAAAATAACTTGCCAGCGATTAAATATTTTCGCGACTATTATATTATGTAAGGTTCAAAATTAAAGGTGTTATAAAAACTAAAAACTAGCAGCTGCGTTTAGGTAGCAAATAAACTATACCAGTCAAATAAAATATTAGGCGAGGAGCTATAAATAATGACTTGGCGACTAATAATGTTAGTAGGGTGGCAAAGATAATATATTACCAGTCTAGTTAGAGTAGGTTATTTTTTTTTTTTAATTGTTAGGTTAGGTTAGGTTAAAACTGTGACTTCCTACGCACGAGCCGAGCGAGCGAAGCGAGCGGTGCCGCGGTAGCGGCCGGCGAGTGCCAGAAACGACTAGATTATATAGAAAATCTAAACCTAATAATACAATAATAATATATTATTTATGAATGCCCATTTTCTATTTTATTTTCGCCATTAAGTTTCCGCTTAGATATTAATTCTGTTCCCAAAAGAAAAACTTGATGCTAGTTTAAATTAAAACGGAGCTTATTACTGATATATTGATATGCTACCTATTACTTATTACGATACTCCTTATTAGCTGCCAACCCATTATATATGGTACCCACTCTTTTTTTTTTTAAAACCTATATTCATTTTACTTAGTTGCCGCATTAAATACATGCCTTAAAATAATTGTAATAAATAACGTTTTTTTCAACTTAATTCCCGCTCGCCGAAAAATAACTGGTGTTATGGAAAAAAAATATATAGCAGAGTGCTTGAGTGATAGAGAAGTGTAGTCGCAGCCTTATCTAAAGTCACGGCTATAAACCTACAAATCAAACTGTGCCCACTTGCATCATAAATCACTAAATGTGCTAAACGTATTAAAAACACCATTCTGTCTCCGTCAACTACTAAGATTGAAATAAAACGATGTTTTAAATACGTTTAGTGCTAAATGCATTTCGTGATTTTTTTTCTTTTTTTTTTAAACTTTGCACCACACTAGGAATTTCTCCTGTATTGTGGGTGCGTTTACAAACATTTAAAACTCACATACACAAACGGCCAGACCCGGAACAACTACTTGTAGGTCATACAAATATTTGTTCCATGCGGGAGTCGAACCCGCGACACGCAGCGCAGCATTCAATCGCTTACCACTGCGCCAATCGTGCCGTCGGTGCAAGTGCTTATTTATTCTTACAATGTCAGATATTTCTCATTGTCATCTCGTGTTTATGTCTCCTGTCACGACTACAATGAATACTAAGTCAAAAGTAAATATTGCCAATACCAAATCACATAATTTTATTTTATTTGCTGGCGTAATGTGGGTCTACTTATACCCTTTGGGGGAAAAGGGCGTGATGTTATGACAATTATTTAAGTTAAACACAGGCTATCAAAGAACTAATGTTAGTGAATGAAATTGTTTATTGTTTAAGTACCTCGAAATCAATTATTTTACACTTAGGTACTATTAAAAAAACCGACCTAGTGCGTGTCGGACCACGCACAATGAAGAACCAACCCAATGAATTTATCCCATGAACAAACTTAACAATGTAGTTGAAAAACATCACCCCCCAAACATTCCAACTGTAAGTTTGTACGCACAATATTGAGTGATTTACCATATTATTTTAGGATAACAGACTTCTTATAGATTTTCCTGTAATCTATAAGTAAAGAACTATTTTCTGTATTTTTATCAAAATTTTATGCTCACTAGTTTCGGAGATAAGGGGGGGAATGGTAATTTTTCATCTATTTTCTTAAATAATTTCCAAAGTATGTGTTTTAAAATTATAAAAAATATATATATATAAAATCCTTAAAACAAGCCCTTTCATTTAATATGTCACACGGTACAGTTAGTAAACCTTTTTTTTTATTTGCCCCCCAAAAGTGACCTCCATATTTAAAATTAATTTATTTACGAAACACGTCCGTGTTTGGGTCACAAAAATTCATATGTGTACCAAATTTCAACTTAATCGGTCCAGTAGATTCGGAGGAAATCATCTGTGACAGACGGACAGACAGACACACGAGTGATCCTATAAGGGATCCTTTTTTCCTTTTGAGGTGAACCCTAAAAAAGAAGCTAGATGGAGTCAACACTTCCTATCTGACTACCCTTAAGAAAAATGCCGAATCAAACTCAGGGTGGATAATTATATCCATCATCAACGCGTATGTATGGTCCATCACGGATACCAAGCTTCCATGGCCCATTTCTTTACGTAACTCCAGTGAAATCTGACGCACTTGTGGTGGTTCAATTAGGGCTATTAGTTCTCATTATGGTGTACCAAGAGAATGGGTTTATGAAATGAGAAGTAATTATGTTTGTATGTGTCTCACGCCGTATCTCAGGAAATGGAAGACGTTCACAGATTGTTATGTAGAACTATGTAGTTGTTTAAGGCGACGATAACCGACTTTTAATGATTTTATATTGAAGATCACGTCTAAACGAGTAGTGTTAATGATTAGAAAAAAATATATGTTAAATTAGAGCATTTTATCAATAATTTAATATGTGAATATTTTAGATTATGTTTATATTACATAGTGAAATTAATTTGTAAAGTTATGTCTAACGCGGATAAAAAATTGAGAATAGCGTAATATCTACCACGCGTATTTTTCTGAAACCTTCACCAATTTCAAGATAATTTAATTACCTATTGATCTTTTAGTATACGCGTTTTATTAAAATACCTTTTGTTTTATATATAATAAATTAATAATGCGTCAAATTGGGGACAGCGCTCCTTGATGGGCGAGTCCTATTACTGGCTGAACGTACGACGCGTTGCGTGAGCTCAGTACAGAACACGCAAGCTAACCACTCAAGGTCACTGGCATATATCGCCGTCTTAAAAGAAGGACATACTTTAAATAAGGTTTGGTTATGTAGAATGCACTTGAACAAGATAGTAGAGGGTCTGAGGTATTCTCAAGGAGGCTGTGTCTTGTTGTTGTTCTAGGTTCTAGAAAGACACCTGTAAATCTTACATTTGATCAATATTTAGGTGAAGATGAATAGTTAGAAGTAATCATTACAGAGCCTCGTCAACATCGGGAAAGGATTATAACACCATACTTATTCTCGCTGCCGGAAATCTTTGTGTTAATGATATGATGGTAATAAGCTCCGGTGAAATTAAGCATTTTAAGCTAGGTGTTGTGTGTGTTTGCTGGCAGCAAAATTTTCTTCAAGTGTACATCGTCTTGCATGCCAATTTTAATTGGTATGAAAACAATAGTCGCGCATAAGAGATTTCCTAAATGTCTAGATGATAAAAATAGGTCACCGACAATATTCTTGCTTGATAAGAAAATTTACGTACATATTTGATATTAATTTCAACTTGATACCTCGCGTAACCCCTCCCCCCCCTCCCCCTTTGGATGAGGCCTATGTCCATCAGTGGACGTCTTTCGGCTGAAATAATAATGATGATGACCTCCACGCGTTCCTCAGAAAAAAGGTGACAGACAGACAGACGGCCGGACCTACAGACAACGAAGTGATCCTATAAGGGTTCCGTTTTTTCTTTTGAGGTACGGAACCCTAAAAAGTCAGAAATAACGCTAAGCGAAAACGAACAAATAGCGCGAGAGGCCGATGCGATGCGACGCGGTGGGGTGGGTTGATTTTAAATTAAGGCGATGATAACCGAGTTTTAATGATTTTATACTGAAGATCACGTCTAAACGAGTAGTGGTAATGGTTTGAAAAAAATATATGTTAAATTAGAGCAATTTTTCAATCATTTAATATGTGAATATTTTAGATTATGATTATATTACAGAGTGAAATTAATTTGTAAAATTATGTCTAACGAGGATAAAAAACTGAGAATGGCGCAAAATCTACCAAGCATATTTTTTTTAAACCTTCACCAATTTAAAGATAATTTAATTATTGATCTTTTAGTATACGCGTTTTATTAAAATACCTTTTGTTTTGTGTATAATTAATTAATAATGCGTCAAATAGGGGACAGCGCTCCTTGATGGGCGAGTCCTATTACTGGCTGAAAGTACGACGCGTTGCGTGACCTCAGTACAGAACACGCAAGCTAACTACTCAAGGTCACTGGCATATATCTCCGTCTTAAATGGCGGGTGAAACCGCGGAACATAGCTAGTATTCTTTTAAACAAACCCAGAGGACATTACTATACCCTATGACTAAGCAAGCAGTGCAATCGAGTTACCTAAGATCAGTCTCGGAAACAAAGCATTTACTTATTGCACAAAGGTACATAATATATTGAACATGTAAATGTGTATTATTTAAGATGGTATCACATTGATTGATCGAGCGAAAGGACTATGGTCACTTGGACAGCAGTCGATAAACTTGTTTAGACGCTTCCATTTTAAGCAACTGCAGTGTTGCAATAAGATTTTGAAAATGTTAGTGTGATTTTTGAATAATTGTTTGATGCGATGTCCTTCACTCTCTGTTTTGAAAGTTTTACCAAATCATTGTATCATCTACATAGGTTATTTCACACTCAGTATGTTAAACAAAAAGAGCATGGGTCAATGCTTTCTTAAGAGGCCGGCGATGGCTGCGTAGTTCATACAAACCTAATCCCAAACTAATTTGTAAATCAAACATATTCTTAAGGTAGTGTGTCTTTATTCCGATTGGAATACAGAATATCTAGGTTCCGAATTATATATTTTGAATGGACACTGATTTAAACAGAGTTATGAGAAAAATAAGTTTTCTATATAAGTTTAAAATTCCTCATATCTCATCTTTATATCATTGTTCCTTTCAAAATATATATTTGGGAACATAGATATTCTGTAATCCAATCGAAATAAATACACACTACCTTCAATTTGTTTGATTTACAAATTATTTTGGTATTACGTTTGTATGAACTACTCATCCATCGCTGGCCCCTTAAGTTCGTCAAAAGTATCGTTTGGTACGCTAAATAAATAATAATGCCTATCCGTATCCATGTAGGGATAAAATGTAATAGATTTCCTAGCTTGCCAAAAAATATCACATGTTAAAAAACTGAAGCAATTCATATCTAGGAAAACTCTCTCTCTTATCATTCTTAAAAACAATCATAAGTGAAACAAAAAACAATCAAAACCACAGTTTTTCTCTCAATAAAATACATGAAGTGACTGATAAATAAACATGATTTATTCCGGTCTAATACCAACAAACTAATACCACTGGTATTTGTTTAAACTGATATTTATTTTCGATTCCGAACGGATACCATTGTATAAACTAATACCAAAACAAGTTCAATGATATAAGGTACAGTCAGTAAAAATGCTCTGTCATTAAAATATGACTAATAATCCACTTTTATATTAACTTTATTATAATTTTAGTTCCTCATTGTATCTGTCAAAAAATCAACTCTTAATATTTATGTTAAAATTTCAAATTTTGGAACAATAGAGCAAACTCACCATTTCTCGCAGGTAAAAAAAAATTGCACTATAATTCACTACTACTTTTACCTATACCTTTGTAAAAATATTGGAATGAAGTGAATTTGCAAAGTTTTAGCATTATTACGATCACATAAAAATATTAGAAAACAAGTTTAATTTGATTAGGTTTGACTGAGCTGACTGTACCAAATTCAAGTTGTTGGTATTTATTCGCACTTAAATGTAATTATTAAAAGAGTGGTATTCGTTCGGAATAGAAAATAAATACGAGTTCAAACAAATACCAATGGTATTAGTTTGTTGGTATTAGAACAGAATAAATCATAAACATGACCAAGCACTTACGAACTAATAAAATGACCATCAAACATATAAAGATATAAGTGCAAAGTGCCACAAAGCATGGAGTACCTACACAACCATTGACCGGTGGCCGGTAATAGGTACCTTCACTTTCCTTTTACGTAAGTAAAGTAAGTAAGCGGCCGCATCCGCACATTGTGCTCTGAACTTGTTCTGTGATTCGGTTAGATGTTACGAAATGCCAATTTTTGATATAAATTGGTTGAATATAGCATTAGCTGCCTTCGAGAAAGTTTTCCTCGATTTAGTTGGACCTTTGGACAGAGATGAGTCAGGAAATTGTTATATTTTAACCTTAACATTTATTAACTAACATTTACCCTGACATTTATTTTACATTCTGTGATTACCTTAACTCACACACTGATATTATAATTTTTTAAGGAAAACGATTTTATTTTTTTATTTTACAATGTTTGTAAATATGTGAGAACCATGTATCTATCACATAATTAATTTATCTGTCATTGCTTCATTACTAATTATTTTTACCTATTGTGGTATAGTAATTTTATTCTAGGTGCATCGTTTTCACATATAATTATTTAATTGGTGTACCTATACAAAATATTGTAAAACGTTTTAAAAGAGTAACGGTGGAGTTTCTTGCCCATTCTTCTCCATACGAAGCTACCTTTTGGAATGGGCGACTAGAATCAATTCTATTTTCTTTGTAAATTTTGACGTTCAAAAGTGCCATTTATGTGCCTATTTGAAATAGATAATTTGACTTTGACTTTGACTTTTTGACCCTACAATGCGAATTGACATAATATATAGAGGCATATCCGATACCCAATAAGGAAACGGTTGCTGTAGCAAAAGCTTTAGTGAGTAATTTTATTTTACGATTTGGTATCCCGAAGTCTATAGCTACGGATAGGGGAACAGAATTTATGTCTCAGGTTATATGATAAGATTTTTATTTTTCTCACCACAATATTACATGATACATTGTGACAAGCTATCAGTCAGACAACATTTTTATATTGTGGGAGACTGGTGCCTAAACTAAGCTCTAGGCCTGTATTTCAGATCAACAGGTCTCCGCCCTCTTACAAAATTATACATTTTTTTTTTATGTACTTGTACACTGACAACCTAAAAGAAAACAATATTATAAAAAAGATTGGTGGCTCGAGTGGAAATTTTTAAACTTTACATATAAACTATACTTTTGTTAAAGGTTATTTGTGTGTGGAAGTGTGTGTATGTATGTGTGTGTGAGTGTGGAGTGTTGAATGACGCGTGATTGTGTGTGTTAGGCGCTTTTTTTTTTTTTTTTTTAGCGTGCGTGACTGAATGATAGTGTTATTTTTATTATGTAACTTATAGTTAAATAAGTAAGTAAATAAAGGTTATGGAACAGGTATGTAGGTTATTAGAGGTAGAAAAGTTAACATCTACTGCATACCAGCATCAAACCAATCGGTTCTTTAAAGATAGGACAAAAACATTTAGTAAGTAAGTTAATAAAAAAGGTACCTTTGTTTTGATTGTCTTATTCTTTTTTTTTTTCACCCCCGGAGGTGAAGTGTATTAATGTACTTAGTTGTAAGCTACATTATTATGGAAGTGTATTAAAGTAGCTGGTAATAAACGCTTGTCTTGAACTGACGTGATTCCTTCGAACCTCCATACTTCAACTTCCTGCCAGGGTTGCGAGTTTGTCCGAAAGGGATATCGTGGCCCTGGCACAAAGGCAAATGAAGGAATACGGGTGGGTTTTAGTCAGTAAAAGTCTGACACGCCCTCCCGCTCCGCCCAGAGCGGGAGAAGTTATTTGATAATTTCCCACCCCAAAAAAAAAAAAAAAACTTCAACTTATTAAGGCTATGTATTCTGCAGTAGCTATGTACATTGTAGTGTCCAGTTAGGTACTATCTAACAAAGAAAAATGAAGTTTATAAAAATTGTAAAGACTAAGTAGACTTTGCCAATGCAAATATAATAGTTATGAATAGTTCAAGAGTGTAAAAAAATAAAGCTTATTAATAAATCGACGTCCACGGCCAGTTTTATAAAGATCAGCTCGTCACCTTTGACTTAAAGTACATTAGCTTGCTAAGTTGCTACAATTAGTTTATAATGATCGATGGATGACGTCTAGGGAACAGGAATGACGTCTGGTTATGCATACAGTGTGAATTTGAATTGGGTGGGAGAAGTTAACATCGTTCACATTATTAATCTTTATTTCATAATAGACATGGGTCGATCGCGACCGATTGAAGGAAATGAACTACTTCATTTCGCAAAATAAACTTATCATTCAATCAGTAGTCATTCAAATGTGTCTCTACTTCATTTAGTTCAGTCTTTCTTTACACACGCAGCAACTGTGATTTAGATTTTCAAATAGCCAACCTAGACAAAAAGTTCCAACTATTATACACATACAACAGAAAACTACTCAATAAAAATAGTTTTGCTTAGATTCATATTTCATGATTGCTGTCCTAAGCCTGTATAAAGTATGAAAGGAAAATTAAAATAGAAGATAGGTATAAAACTGAACTAGTGAAGTGCATCATTCGTGGTAACTTATCAATCACTCTGTCGTTAACTTTGGATATGGACACGTTCTGTTTTGCTGAACTGAATGAAGTACTGAACTAAATGAGTGGACGACTTCGTTAAGCGAACAGATATACTTGATTCATTTCTTTTCACTGACATGTCTATTTCATAATATAATTCATTTCAATTCATTGATTCAATTACAGCTTTGATGATCGGTCATATCATGCATTGTCGAAATCACCTCGCTTGCCAACCGGATTAAAAAAAAAATATCAACGTATAACTCAAACTCAAAGCATTTATTTCAAATAAACCAATTACAGGTACTTTTGAATTGTCAAAGAGTCGGTCAGTTAGTCAGAAAGCTGAAGCTGAAGCCCATTCCAAAACGTAGATCTGGAGAAGAATAGGCAAGAAACTCCAAGGACACTCTTTTAAATAGAAACGTGGTTATAGAAAGATGCATCCTCTAAGCCTGGTTCTATAACTATTAGGTTTTCTCTATGTCACCTTTCTACGCAAACTTGAGAATACAAAGAGAATGAATTAAATTATAATCATCTTCTTCATAAACATTTTTTACGAAGAACATTCTCTTATGATGTCCTCATTAATAACCTCAAAACATCAATCAATAATCTATTGTTATCACGAATGATCAATGGAACATTTAAAGCCATCAATCATTGTAGAACAACACCAAATTAAAAACACTAATTATTATGCAGCAAATATTTAAATAAGTTGTTATAACAATGGCGTATTGCGTGTCACTTTGACATACCACCGTGTATTCGAGAGGTCAAAATATTATTAATAATGGTGATTATTTTATTAGGCATTTATTTGAGATGTTCGCCGCAGGCTATGGTCATCATTCTGTCCCATATGCCTATTCATCATGTTAAGCTCAAACAACTCTGTTGAGTGTATTTTAAAAATGCCGAAGAATAAATAATTGGTTATTACATAATTATTGAAGTAAAACTTCTTTACGCACCCTTAATTTGGAGAAGCTGGTGAATGCGTTACGAAACGTGTGATTGGGCGAGGCGAACGGAAGTTGAGAGGGAGATATAATTTAGTGAAGATAGAAAGAGAGAGAGTTACGTTTCGTATATTACTATAAGGGCAAGAGAGAGAGAGATGCGCGCGCCCATTTTCTTTCTCTCTTCCTCTCATAGCCAGTGCATGAAATACATATACAACATTAGTTTTTGTTTATACTAAACCCGAAAAAGGGTCATTGTACTCATCATTTTAAACAATGTTTTCTATGGAACCAACCTTGAAATCGCGAAATAAAAATCAGCTGTTCCATACATTTTGTCGATTTAAGTGAACACAAATGTAGCGAACAGCAGATTTTTTTTTTCGCGATATCAGTTTTGGTCCCATAGTCAAAAATTTTCATAATGATGAGTACAATGACCCCTTAAGAGGTTATTGACGTTTTAAAAATGACCCTGTATATCTCAGTCAGTAGTTCGTTTGCGAGTTTGATAGCGTTACAGGAACGGTGATTTCTGTTTTGCTTCAGTCGTGTGGTCTAAAACACATTCGTTTTTTTTTGTTCGTAGTCGTCCTCAAAGGATATAAATCATCATCTTCCTAGCCTTCTATGTTGGGGTCGGCTTCCAGTCACACCGGATGATGATGAATACCAGTATTTTACATGAAGCGACATGCCTATCTGACCTCCAAAACCCAGGGCTAATACGATATCCCTTGATAAGACTGGTTGTCAGACTTTCGGGCTTCTGACGACCCGTAACGACTGTCAAAGATCCACGAATAACAGCCGGGACTAACGGCTTAACGATATAAATGTAAATCTATATTAATAGATCTAGGCTTACAGGAAGCATCATTCTGTCCGCTAATAACAGTCAACTAATTTGAATCCTTATGCCATCAGCCAGCGGCCATCTTAAGGTCTCTGCACAAAGCGGGCGCGGCGCGGCGGGACGGGACGGTAACGCGACGCTGAGCAGTTGTAATGTACTAGATATTACGGACGACGAGACACAGAGCCGTCCCGCTTGACGCGACGGTAACCATTGCGCCACGCCGCCGCCGCGCCGAGCGGGAATACTGTCAGAAGCGGCGGGGCGCGGGATGGGGCGTGGCAGGACGTGAGCTCAGCGCCGCGCGCCGGCAGGACGCCGACGATTTGTGTTGTATGGTTTACCTCAGTAGCAGTCACACTGCCGGCGTGGCGTGAAGCCGTCGCATCGGACGTGATCACGCCCGCATTGTGATCGCTGCCGCCGCGCCAGCGCAGCGTCGCCGCCCCGTCACGCCACGCCGGCTGTGTGAATTGTTTATTATTAAGAAACGAAGTATAGATTTACATGATTTGTCACGTGATCAGCCTAGGCAAGTAAAGGCTCTCAAACTATTACTACTCACAGTGATCGATTTTTAGCTAACCGTAACAAAAAGTTGCATAAACTGCAAATGGTTTAAATTACAATCAATACTTCTATACCCCCAATTTCTGAATTGAGAATTCTAAGTGAAGAGCTTGTCAAATTCTACTTAAGAGGCAGATATATGCCAGTCACCTTGAGTGGTTAGCTTGCGTGTTCTGTGCTGAGCTCACGCAACGCGTAGTACGTTCAGCCAGTAATATGACTCGCCCATCAAGGACCGCTGTCCCCAATTTGACGCATGGTTAATTTATTATACACAAAACAAAAGGTATTTTAATAAAACGCGTATACTAAAAGATCAATAATTAAATTATGTTTAAATTGGTGAGGGTTTCAGAAAAATACGCTTGGTAGATTTTGCGCCATTCTCAGTTTTTTATCCGCGTTAGACATAACTTTACAAATTAATTTCACTATGGAATATAAAAATAATCTAAAATATTCACATATTGAGTTATTGAAAAAATGCTCTTATTTAACATATATTTTTTTCCAAATCATTAACACTACTCGTTTAGACGTGATCTTCAGTATAAAATCTTTAAAACTCGGTTGTCGTCGCCTTAAGCATTACTTAAAGTAGCCCGCGAAATTCAAAACTTGCGTGTACCTAATGCTAAAGTAGAGTTTGACAAGTTCTCAACCCATTTTATACGAAACATCTTTCAAGAATTTGCTAGTATAAATTTGCTAAAATTCGACTAGAACGACAAATTTCAGCACTACAACGTTCACCTTACACAGTCATATTTCCTTCCACCTCAACCCCGAGCTCGATAATCACCAAATAAAACACTCTCCATGATATCCCAGAGACAGTTCTACGTAGAGTCGTACTCTAGCTAGAGTCGCGTCGATAACGTCCCCGCTCTAGCGTATAAATCTATTTGAAATACTCCGACGTAGAGCGATTGAGGTAAAATGGTTACAGTGTGTAATTTGTAGTAGGTAGAGGTCTTGTGTTATGTAGGATTATGTACATACGAGGGCTTTACTATATTTTCAGAGGAGATAATTTGACTTCATTAAAAACACTGGTCAATAAGCAAAAATTATTAAAATAATAAGACTATTGCTGGAAATGTAAGTGTTTAACGAGAGTATAAAAAAATTGTGAGCCGTCACGCGACGCCTGGCAGATGTGAAACATCGAAATCAAACAAACAAACATCGAAAAAAAGGTCAGGGTCGCGTAATGGGAGGACCGCGCGCGCGGAATGAGCGGTAAATCGCCACGTGGCATGCGTCGCCCCGCCAGCAATCAGTTTGCGATGCCTGGAAAAGGCCGCTAAGTTGTAAGCACCTATAATATAAAATAACACCAAAATGTACACTTAGTTTTGCAAATAAATCTTTGACTTTGACTTTGACTTTGTTTTACGTGCGCCTATAGATGTTTCACATCAATAGTTATTTATGCAACTGTTGTATAATAAGGGGTATTAAAACACGAATGTGGGTTTATCAGACGATGCGAAGTCGTGTGATAATATTATCAGACGATGCGAAGTCGTGTGATAATATTATCAGACGATGCGAAGTCGTGTGATAATATTATCAGACGATGCGAAGTCGTGTGATAATATTATCAGACGATGCGAAGTCGTGTGATAATATTATCAGACGATGCGAAGTCGTGTGATAATATTATCAGACGATGCGAAGTCGTGTGATAATATTATCACATGACTACTTAATTATGTACGGTTGCATACAAGACTTTATCTACACGCATGATATGAATCATCTATATTATTATACGGTTCTGAAACAATAGGGTTTTGAACAGTTTTGTAAGAACTCTATGTAAATTCATGGAAAGTTTAATTGCTGAGTACCTATCTAATACAAACTATGTATAGTAAATGATCCCCCCTCCCCCCATCCCTATGTAAAATTTAAATTTTATGGTGTACTTTTACTATTCTATAATAGAATTATTTATTATAACAATTATTTACAATTTTTGTCAATTACGGCATTGTGGTAGCGCGTGCATGACCATGTCGTTTTTTTGAAATTCATAAAGATACCACGAATTGAGTAGTGAGAATGTGGCTGTTTGATGAGTAAGGCAGGGATCGAAAAAGCAAAGGAGTTGCATAATGAAATTTAGTACAACATTATAATTATAACACTCGTTTGGATGATATTATGGTTACACTGGTTCTTTAATGTTGGCAATAAGCTAACTGTTTCACAATAAGCTAACTGTTTCACAATAAGCTAACTGTTTCACAATAAGCTAACTGTTTCACAATAAGCTAACTGTTTCACAATAAGCTAACTGTTTCACAATAAGCTAACTGTTTCACAATAAGCTAACTGTTTCACAATAAGCTAACTGTTTCACTAACTTTTATAGAGGACTAGCTTCTGCCCGCGACTTGGTTCGCGTGGACGTCGTAAGACACCACAATAAGCTAACTGTTTCACTAACTTTTATAGAGGACTAGCTTCTGCCCGCGACTTGGTTCGCGTGGACGTCGTAAGACACCACAATAAGCTAACTGTTTCACAAACTTTTATAGAGGACTAGCTTCTGCCCGCGACTTGGTTCGCGTGGACGTCGTAAGACACCACAATAAGCTAACTGTTTCACAAACTTTTATAGAGGACTAGCTTCTGCCCGCGACTTGGTTCGCGTGGACGTCGTAAGACACCACAATAAGCTAACTGTTTCACAAACTTTTATAGAGGACTAGCTTCTGCCCGCGACTTGGTTCGCGTGGACGTCGTAAGACACCACAATAAGCTAACTGTTTCACAAACTTTTATAGAGGACTAGCTTCTGCCCGCGACTTGGTTCGCGTGGACGTCGTAAGACACCACAATAAGCTAACTGTTTCACAAACTTTTATAGAGGACTAGCTTCTGCCCGCGACTTGGTTCGCGTGGACGTCGTAAGACACCACAATAAGCTAACTGTTTCACAAACTTTTATAGAGGACTAGCTTCTGCCCGCGACTTGGTTCGCGTGGACGTCGTAAGACACCACAATAAGCTAACTGTTTCACAAACTTTTATAGAGGACTAGCTTCTGCCCGCGACTTGGTTCGCGTGGACGTCGTAAGACACCACAATAAGCTAACTGTTTCACAAACTTTTATAGAGGACTAGCTTCTGCCCGCGACTTGGTTCGCGTGGACGTCGTAAGACACCACAATAAGCTAACTGTTTCACAAACTTTTATAGAGGACTAGCTTCTGCCCGCGACTTGGTTCGCGTGGACGTCGTAAGACACCACAATAAGCTAACTGTTTCACAAACTTTTATAGAGGACTAGCTTCTGCCCGCGACTTGGTTCGCGTGGACGTCGTAAGACACCACAATAAGCTAACTGTTTCACAAACTTTTATAGAGGACTAGCTTCTGCCCGCGACTTGGTTCGCGTGGACGTCGTAAGACACCACAATTAGCTAACTGTTTCACAAACTTTTATAGAGGACTAGCTTCTGCCCGCGACTTGGTTCGCGTGGACGTCGTAAGACACCACAATAAGCTAACTGTTTCACAAACTTTTATAGAGGACTAGCTTCTGCCCGCGACTTGGTTCGCGTGGACGTCGTAAGACACCACAATAAGCTAACTGTTTCACAAACTTTTATAGAGGACTAGCTTCTGCCCGCGACTTGGTTCGCGTGGACGTCGTAAGACACCACAATAAGCTAACTGTTTCACAAACTTTTATAGAGGACTAGCTTCTGCCCGCGACTTGGTTCGCGTGGACGTCGTAAGACACCACAATAAGCTAACTGTTTCACAAACTTTTATAGAGGACTAGCTTCTGCCCGCGACTTGGTTCGCGTGGACGTCGTAAGACACCACAATAAGCTAACTGTTTCACAAACTTTTATAGAGGACTAGCTTCTGCCCGCGACTTGGTTCGCGTGGACGTCGTAAGACACCACAATAAGCTAACTGTTTCACAAACTTTTATAGAGGACTAGCTTCTGCCCGCGACTTGGTTCGCGTGGACGTCGTAAGACACCACAATAAGCTAACTGTTTCACAAACTTTTATAGAGGACTAGCTTCTGCCCGCGACTTGGTTCGCGTGGACGTCGTAAGACACCACAATAAGCTAACTGTTTCACAAACTTTTATAGAGGACTAGCTTCTGCCCGCGACTTGGTTCGCGTGGACGTCG
This sequence comes from Tiliacea aurago, assembly GCA_948098905.1. Lineage (NCBI taxonomy): Eukaryota > Metazoa > Arthropoda > Insecta > Lepidoptera > Noctuidae > Tiliacea > Tiliacea aurago. The sequence goes on from OX402585.1 coordinate 26,323,943, forward strand.
TAAGACACCACAATAAGCTAACTGTTTCACAAACTTTTATAGAGGACTAGCTTCTGCCCGCGACTTGGTTCGCGTGGACGTCGTAAGACACCACAATAAACAAATAACAACCACATTTTTATAAAAAACTGCCTCGTTGGTCTAATGGTTGAGAGCGCTCTGTTGAGCATGAGGTCCTCGGTTCGATTCCCGGGTCAGGCAACGTGTTATCTGGTTTTCCATCTGGAATTTCTCAGTTACAGTCCGAAGTCTGAATTTGTGCCCGGGTAATGGCAATAGGATCGCCCCCTATTACATAGGCCCTAAAAATAACTGGCGAAATTCAATGTTCATTCATCTGGTCATACACGCACGCCTGTTCCAAGTATTACACACCTGACCTTTCTGAAGAACATTAGGTCACTATTTGTCCTCCTAGGGCGTCCCCTGACGGCGTTTCCACTCCCATCTGCCTTGTAAATACCTTTTGTTACTCGTTTTTAGGGCTCCGTAGTAAACAAGGAACCCTTATAGTTTCACCATGTCCGTCTGTCCGTCTGTCTGTCTGTCCGTCCGTCCGTCTGTCCCCGGCCGAAAAGCTCGTGAAATAAAACCATGAACAACATTTTTTTTAGGGTACCTCCCTAGCATGTAAAACGGGGATGATATTTTTTTTTCTCTCTAATAAATGGTGTGGGGTATCGTTGGATAGGCCATTCAAAAATATTGTGGGTCTGTGAAAAACATTTTTCAATTCTGAGATCCGTTTGCGTAACATTAAGCTTTAAAGTGTTATTTTTTGTTAGAGTCAAGTGTCCCTGCCTCTGCCAGCTAAATGATTGGTTTTGGATATGTGAAAAAATTCATGGCAGTAGTATATATAATGAAATTAAAAGGTAAAACAAACAGCTAAGTAGGGTTTACAAGTTAACGCCAATCGTCAACCAACTTAAATTTGCAGTTGAAGAATTGACCGTAACGTATATAGATGTATGGGAGAGCATGTTTTTCAACTACAATGTTAAGTTTGTTTTTGGGATGAATTCATCATAACTACGGAACCCTTCATTGTGCGTGGTCCAACACGTACTTGGCCGGTTTTTATTCATCGTCTCAACATGAATTATTATACCATCTAAGCATACTTGTACTCTTTTTAATTTTTGTCACTACATCTTCTTTTAAACCGTACCGTTGCCTTATCACATAAGTGTTTAGCCTATCATTCATAGTCACGCCACACATGTTTCGCAAACAATACATTTTCACAGAATTTATTCTACTTTCATGCTTCTTTTGTCACACCCAACATTTCTTCTTCCATATATTCTTCATTTCTTCTATTGTGAACAGCCAGTTGAACCGTTTTGGGCATCTACTGGTTCTGTTCTCAGCTGGGTCACAAATTCACAATGTATTTGACCATTCACTTTATTTTCTGCATTTACTCTTTATAAAACTGTCCTGTATACTACGTTTGTAATGGTCTCAGCAGTCAAAATATACAGAGATTCAGGACTGGTGACGTGGGAGCAAGCAACGCGACGTACAGTTGTCTGTGTGAGAAGCAGTTAGTCCCGCGGTGGACTCCGCAGTCTTCAGTAGCAATGTTCCATTGCTTGCGAGGTTTTTCGTTAAAAATAATATAACAGTAGATTATGCAGAACAGATGGGCGATGGGGCCGAAAGGTTCTGGAGCGTGCACTGAGAGTCGTAGCGTTGGAAGGGCTCCCACAAGGTGAACCGATGACCTTGTGAAGGCCGTAGCTTAGGAATCCGCTGGATTCGGGAAGCATACAACCAGTCAAAGTGGCGGTGCTTGGGGGAGACCTATGTCACACAGTGGATGTCTTTCGGCTGAACTCATCAGTTGTGTGTGATAAAACTACAAACTAACGATTTTCTGACTTTTTCCTTTACTTGCGCTATGAGACTTTGCTTAGCCAAATTTCCTGATTCTAGGTCAACGGGAAATAGTAGTAAGGTTTCGATTTATTTGCGAGTATCAAAAAAATGTCGCATGAATAGACGTATTTTTTTATTGCGTTAACTTATAAGCTTAGTTGAGCTGAGTTAACTTATAAGCTTAGTTGAGCTGAGTTAACTTATAAGCTTAGTTGAGCTGAGTTAACTTATAAGCTTAGTTGAGCTGAGTTAACTTATAAGCTTAGTTGAGCTGAGTTAACTTATAAGCTTAGTTGAGCTGAGTTTTTTAGAACTCCAAGCGACCGTAGACTTACGTATTTGGTATAAATTTCAACTTGATACCTCCACGCTTTACTGAGAAAAAGGGTCTGGACTAACAGACAGACAGACGGACGGACAACGAAGTGATTCGATAAGGGTTCCGTTTTTTTCTTTTGAGGTCCGGAGCCGTAAAAAGTAAATTGTAGTCTCATTTCCCACGAAATGTATGGGAAAAGGTTTTCTGAGATTTCTGACTCTTCTAGTACTCAAATCTCAGTTGGTCTTATACCGCCTTATTACAAAACAAGATTTATATTTTGACATGGATTAAACCATGCAGCCAGTTTTTGTAATACGAACGTAACAGTGATTGAAATACCGTTCTTTATACAAAACTGAAAACTTGGTTCGGTACTAAGTTGTCAGTTTTGTGTTCAGGAACTGTACTATAGTCGGAATAAAGTTCGAAATTCAATAATGGCTCCACGTTTTAAACCTGGGTGTGAAGATAAACCTTGTTTTGTAATAAAGGGGATAGAGTTTGTGGATCCTCATAAGAAACAGGCATCAAAAAATTGTTTTGTTAAAATGGCCCATTTTCTGGCTAACTGTACATTTTTTTTCAAAATCTGTGTATGCAAATCAAAGTCTCAAAAAGTTAAGGACAGTCTTCTCCGACCGATATTATGTAGTACATTGTTTATGGTAGGGTTTACAGCCCCATCTCAAAAATTCACTGTCATTATGATTGACAGCTTAGCCCCGATACAGATATAGCCTGATGATTAAATGTGTAACTGTCTACAATGGTTTGGCTCGTATTTTTACAATTTGCTGTAAACTATAGAGGAATACAAACATAAAGCAATATTTCTCATCCCCCATAGCAAATATCATGATAACTTGTTTCCATCTTTTCAGTTCATGTTTTTGCAGTCGGGTTTTTTGTTTTTTTAATTAACCTTTGTTTATAGATAATGGTACGGAACCCTTCGTGCGTGAGTCCGACTCGCACTTGGCCAGTTTTTTTATTTATTATTCAATCAACTCAGCCTATCGCAGTCCACTGCTGGACATAGGCCTCTCCTAGGCTGCGCCACAACACCCTGTCCTCCGCCTTCCGCATCCAGTCTGACCCAGCCATCTTCTTAAGGTCGTCGGTCCATCTAGCTGGGGGGCGTTATTTATTATTATTAAAGATAAAAACAAAACATAGCGACGTTGTTTGTTGGTTGACATGCGGTAGGATTCCACCAGAAAAACTTAAAATAATTATGTACTGCGATTAGAATTTTTGATCTCAGTAAACATTTTTGTTAAAATAATTATCATGCCACCATCTTATTTAAATACTTCTTAAACTAACTTTTAAATAAACTAAATTTAAAACTAACATAGACATGCCATATTTTACTAACTAATAACAAGATTAAAACTTCACAGATTTCGTATACCTACCGTCTTTTTAACACTTAAAACTAACTTATGTAACCCTCAAATAAAACTCTACAAAATCTAATTTGTGATATCCTGAGACAGACTCTACGTAGAGCCGATAGCGGGCCGCGCTACCCCGCATAAATCTGCCTAATCATTTGAAATACTCTACCGTAGAGCGGCGTTTAATACGCTACGATGTAGAGTCAGACAGACATAAGACTCTATTTCTGATGAAGATTGCTTGGATTGAGGAATTGATTTGTTCTTGTAGAATTACTGGGTTAATGCTGGGAAAAATACTAAAATAAATTATATTATATCATCTTTCCACTCGTGGAGAAGCAACAGAACTATTTTACAACAATTTAATGTTAGGTTTTTCTTCAAAATAAAAAAGTTTAAATAAGGTTTGGGGGCTAAGGGCCCGATGAATGGCAATAGGCTCGCTCCTTGTAACAAGGGTATAACATCGTCCATCTTCAACATGTTCATAAAAAAATATGCCTGTATCCAAAGGCTCTAATATGGCCTATTCACAATGATTGCCAGTCAAGATTGCCGTACAAAACTAAACCGTAAGTCAGTCAGTATCTAAAACTAACAAAGTAACTAAATCGGATAATTATATTATATTATTATATTTATCGCCTGTCCCACTGCTGGAAAAAGCCTCCCTTCCTTCCTCTGGTCCCGATTTTTCCCGCTTCTTCTTCAAAGGAAGACATCAAGTTGTCAATCAGAAATAAAAAGTTAATAATAAACTTTTCCAATTTAAAATAAAGATGTTCGCAAATATAATCCAGCAGTACTCAAAACTCATCATATTTATAAAAGCTTAAAGAAATGCACAGCTAACTCTAATTAGCAATAATATTTAAAACAACGTTCCCAAACGCTAAGCGAAATTTATGCCAAGACAATATTAGAGCAGAGAAATGAGAGAAAATGCAATAACAATAAATAGCAATAAATAAAAGGATTCAGTTGTTGCTTGTATTGTATGATACTAATCCTGCGGGGCCGGGTGCGGTGGAGACAATGTTGTGCTGAGAAATATTTTTGGAGTAAAATTTTGGGTTTTAAGAATGAGAACATAATTATTAGGATTTGTGTTTGATGGTGGAGAAGAATGTTTAGCTGTAGACTCATTAGGAAATCATCACTGACGGTACTAGTGACGATGGTAAAACAAATGAGGAATAAAACTTTGCTGTTGGTGGTGTTGAAATGAGATTTTATGGAGGGAGTGGTAATGGGCTTATTTGCTACTGTACATAGCTATTGATAATACTTTGTGGTCTGTTTAATCAGTTGAAATATACAAGTCTGCCAGCCAGTCAGTCTTCAATGTTTGATTCCAGTCAAAATTAAAGTTGAAGTAAACCCTGCATGTTACATAAACCTACATTCTTAATGGTAAACCTTATTCTTCCATCAAAAAAAAGACGTAAATAAAAAAAATAAGCATTTCTTCCAAAACCCCCACTAGCTTCCAAAAAATAAAATATTCTCAACATAACAGCGACTCCACAGTTCTCAACTCCGCAGAACTAATCCAAGGCAGCGTCGACTGTTACGGCGATTACTTTAATTGGCTCAATCTCCATTCAAAACCACCTCGCGGCCTGAGGGGGGGCGGAGTGCGGGGGGCACGGGGGGGGAGCGGCTAGATTTATGGCAAAAGGGTAAGGCTCATGATCCCTGTTTATGAAGGAAGATGGCGAAAAATTGTGGATGCGATAGTTTTGTGGTTTTGAGTTCGGGTTGCAAGTGTTTGCTGGTGGGGTTGGGTTGGTAGAAGCATTTTAGTAGTGTTTTTGGGATTGTACAGCGTATTTAGATTGGTTTAGAGTTCAAAAGGTGTTATGAACCGCTTTTAAAGCATGCTTTACGGATATGGCCGAATCTAAGCTGTTCATTTCTTCCTTCGGTCTTATTTATTTCTTAAGTAACGAGATATCAGTACCTATAACAGTACCTGCTATAGTAAAAGAATGCCCATCTTCTGAAACATCTTCAAAGTTCAAGATTAATTGTATATGTGAGTAATCTCGAAAATGAGTTTGTTTGTTTGTTACGCTTTCACGCTAAAACGGCTAAACGGATTTGGATAAAATTTGACAGATACGTAGCATGGAACCTGGAAAAGGATATAGGCTAGTTTTCATATTAGATCGCTGACGAAGTCGCGGGCAACAGCTAGTGCATCAATATATTGATTAACTTCAATGATTGCGTTGCGTTGCGTGATTTATAGGTTATAAATCAATCATCAAATCCAATAACATTATTTATTTCCGACACTACTATTAGAAATGGATGGTTGTCTGCTGTAGTTATAGCAAATACACACCCATTAATCAAAACCTACATATTTCTTTACAGAAACATCTTCCAAGTTCAATATTAATTATGTATCAACTAGCTTTTGCTCGCGACTTCACCAGCGTGAACTTCGTATCTTCGCAAAAACAATTCCTGATGAACTGCAACTGCAATGGTGCACATCCATACGGAGAGGCTGGTCTACGAACTCCAACGATTCTGTGCTGCTGATAGAGACGTACCGAGAACTTGCAGATTAGATGCGGCCCCACAAAAACGAACCGAGCGCACGCAGGCCTGGTAGCAGATAATCCGGTACCCGGAAAAAGACCGGAATTGGCCCTTTTCAACTGGTCCTACACCTAGGTCAAACAAAATAGGGTATTACACCAGGGAGTAGGATAAAAAAAACTCCGTTGAGTGAGCAAATAAAAAAAGTACATGCCAAATTCAAAGAAAAACACATAATTTGCTCCACCATTTGCAGAACTCCACAGTAAGCAGCAACACGTGTAACTTTTTCTTGGTTGACTGCAGATAACATGATCGTGACTTGATTAGGGGTAGAATGTACTTGGCACAATGTAGGATTAAGGCGGAGATTTCTGAAAATGGTCCAAAATGTATATTTTTAAAGCAGTGTATCTCTTAAACCGTAAATAGTGTTTTTCCAAACCAAAAACAATATGATATTTCCAAGTCTTTCGTGCATACGCTGATGAAACTCAAAATATAATTAAACATAATTGAATACATCAAAAAAATCTTCAAAGACAACTCTTAAAATTATTTTTAAAAGCAGTTTATCCCTTCGTTAACAGTTATAATTATAATTAAAAGTATACCATATAATTGCATTATGCCAAACTATTTAATTTTATACGATTTTATTTTCATTTTTACCCCATACGTTGTGTCATCGCGCATCTCTTTCTTTTGTATGCAATCTGACAGTGACAGCAGTTTACCTGTTGTCGGCGTCATAACAGCCAAAATAATGAAATCGACTTGATTTTAATAGAATGAAAATTTTTATAGAAAATTGACAGATTTGTTTCAACTCCAATCAAATGTGATAATCAAAAAGTTTAAGAATAATTTCTTAGAAAACTTGACCAGCTAGAAACCAAAAAGTTCAACCAAAATTTCAACCAAAAATCCGCCCTATAACCGTAAATTGCAACCATAGAGGTCACGCTGCAATTCATAACAAATTATTATTTCGAAGAATCTTATTACGTTTTTAGGGTTCCGTACTAAAACTGTTAAATAAAAGTGCTTTGTTTAACGTAGGAAAATAAATTCTTGAAAAGTTGGTAAAAAAAGATATTTTGATACAATAGGTACCGCCATCGCCACCGTTATTTGGGTAAGAATAACCAAATAAGTATCTATCTGTAAAACAAAATACATACATGTAGTTGAAGCACAAGTTTTCATTAACCTAATATCCACTTAAGCAAATATGCACATTTAAACCAGCAAACTTATTTTTTTTTACCTACTTAAAACAAAACATTTAAAAATTTGATGTTTTTTTTTCTGGGGTCAATGATCACTGGTTGTGAAGTTACTTGAACTAATTGAGATTTTTTTTTTTTTTGTTTGTCGTGTTTAGAATATCGATACCTATATCCATCATGTCTGCGAAATTGACACAGAAAACAATCTGTTTTTTAATCTGATAGTTCAGTAACTACAGTCGTTGACCCCAAAAAAAATGAACCCTGTTCGGGCGCCTCCGACCAATCGGCAGTCTTCGGCTGCTGTCGTGAGAGCGGAAGGCGGCGGGCGGCAGACGTTGTAAGCCCGCAGCACCGTTCCTCTCTTCGTCTTCAGCTCCACTACCCGTGTGGTCCCGTCGCAGCCAGGAAAGACCTTGATCACACGCCTCCGTGGCCACACGAAGGGCGGTTGGCCTTTCTCTTTGATGAGAACTAGTGCTACCACTGAAAGTTGGCCTGTTGGCGCTGAACCAGCGCTGGGGCTCTGTCTCGAATAGGGTCGCAGCATTATGCTGAGCGGTGGCCGTTTTGAGTGGATGTGACGCATATTTTCCCCCTACTTGTTTTTTTTGTATCTATGTTCTTTCTTTGCGTCATGTTTACCGCAAATAAACGTATTCTCTTTCTTTTTTTTTTCTGTCCATTTAGTTTTTAGCTGGGGCAGAGACACATATTCTAATTGAAAGCGGTTCCAAAAATGTTATTTTATGTGCTCCACTCTGTGGTAGCGCTCCTGTCGCCGAAATTGAGATTTTTATAGGTAATTGAGAAATTCAGTTTTTTTTTTTGTTTTATCGTACATCAGCGGAGTTTCACTAGCTAATTTGATCCTGTATATGTATAAAGTCCAATAAATAGTTCGTGATTTTTAAATCCCGGGATTAAAACGTCATTATCATCACCATAAATATCGCCAGATATTATCCACTCTGTTACTTACTCCCTCGAAGTTTAGGTAAATATACTCTTCATATTCCGATCTCTCATCTGGTAATAAGTATCTAACTTGATTTTAAAGAGTGTCCATTGAGTTTCTTACCCGTTCTTCTTTCATAGAGATCTACGTGTTGGAACGGGCATATAATTGCATAGCACATGTGTGAGCACTATGTACCTACGATTTTCTGAGTAAGTCTTTTATTGACTGAATGTACCCTGGCGGCTGAGAGTGAGTCATGCTCACTCAAATGTCTCGCTGATGGTGGCGTGTGTTGGATCATTAAGTTCCCTTCAAAATGTTACAGCTAAATGGTGCTGATCCATGCGTCATGTGCGTGAACGGGCGCCATCAGTAGGGACTGGTCATTTCTTAGCTGCCACGGCTTATTTTAACTTATGTATTTTAGTTGTTTTTTTTTATATTTTTATTACGGACGCTTTTAACGTGCACGTCTTTTTACATTGTTCTCACATGCGTAATTTTAACATAAATGATGTAACCAATACTATGTAACAATATTTTGATTTTAAAAAAGTGTCTGTGGAGTTTCTTGCTCGTTCTTCTCCATAGGAACCTACTACGCTTTGGAATGGCCAACTCGCTTCATCTCTCTGACTGCCCGACTGTTTGACAATACAAAAGTAAATGGTTTAACTGAAATAAATGCTTCAAGGTGGATGTAGCTGTTAACGTAATATATTGAATGAAAAACGTCTCCAATTTTATTTTCCTACTGGTTACCGAGACTAGTTTGATTATGGGCCAGTCCATTTAAAAGTGGAAACAGCATTAAATTTTGCAGTGTAGGTATGCCGTGATGCATTTTGTTGTTATGCGAGTTTTAGCATTTAGTTACGTGATACTCCTAAGTCCTAATAAATGTGTTTGTTCTTTGTCTTATTACCTCTTGATAAAAAAACCTTACGTAGGATGCGCTAAAGAGAGCTCGCGAAATTCAAATTTTCTTACGTTTTTAGGGTTCCGTACCCAAAGTTTAACTCACACTGATATTGTTATTTTTTAGGAAATCGTACCTATATATTTTTTAATTTTTTTTTAAATATGTGAGCACCATGTATCTATCACATAATTAATTTATCTGTCATTGCTTCATTCTTAACCCTTTTTATTACCTATTGTGGTATAGTAATTTTATTCTAGGTGCATCGTCTACACATAATTATAATTTATACGTATAATTAATGTACCTATAAAAATATTGTACTAGATTTTAAAAGAGTACCGGTGGAGTTTCTTGCCCATTCTTCTCCATATGAAACTACCTTTTGGAAGGGGCGACTAGAATCAATTCTATTTTTTTGTAAATATTGACGTTCAAAAGTGCCTTTTATGTGCCTATTTGAAATAAACAATTTGACTTTGACTTTGACTTTGAAAGGGTAAAACGGGAACCCTATTACTAAGGCTCCGCCATCTGTCTGTCTGTCCGTCTGTCACTAGGCTGTATCTCATGCACCGTGATAGTTAGACGCTTGAAATTTTCACAGATGATGTATTTCTGTTGCCGGTATAACAACAAATAGTAAAAAGCAGAATAAAATAAATATTTAAGGGGTCTCCCATACCCATATCATGTTTGCTCTATATTGATAACGGTAACAGGTAGACGCTTGAAATATTCACAGAATATTTAATTATATATTCACTTTAAAAATAAATAATTAAATAAAAAAATAATCAATATTTAAGGGGGGCTCCCATACAACAAACATGATTTTTTTTGCCATTTTTATAGATAATGGTACCCTTCGTGCGCGAGTCCGACTCCACTTGGCCAGTTTTTTTGAAATTTTCAAATATGCTTCACGACCGTAAGAAATATGTATTTACAGAATTATAACCATTAAAATCATCAATCATATTTTTATCAACATACAACCTGATACTGAAATACAAATTAAAACCATAAGAATATTGGAATTTCGTGGGCTACCCTAGAGCTTTCGCCTTAAAAACGCGTGACATATTAAATAAAAAGAAGCGGAAATAAGAAGGATTTAAAAAAACAGCACAATGTTTACATGTCCACCTTCCCTGACATCAGCTAACTAAAAAATACCGCATAAAAAGCGCAAAAAACTAGGGTAACCAGCCATAAATAAACGATGATACAGGTGGTACAGCATCCTTATTATTTAAGATGTGTGTACGCGTCTGTCCGTCGGCCGGCGGCCGATATATCAACATTAGTACGTCCCCCGTCTAGTCCGTGAGAGGGACATGTTGGAGCATGTTGGGCGCTGGAAGTGACTGGTGGAATAGTACATTTTGATACAACCGAGAACTGCAATAACAAATGTCCACGTGTATCAAACGACGTTTTGCAATACACTTTTGAAGAAATAAAATAAAATATCGAAAAATATTTTTGTCATGGACTATTACATAATTATTTTTGAGTTTAGAACTGTTAGTTTGTGCATAAACATTTTTTTTATTGTAATTCATGGTATTCTATATATAAACATTATTTAAATATTCCAAAAATGTTAACGCCGCGCCGTAAAGACGCATCTTTGCGGATTTAAAAAAAGAAATGACCTCCGAATAGAGAGGATCGTCTCTGGCGCGAGACCTGGTAAATAGAGGCATTGGACTAAGTATAGGTATAAGTTATCTGTGGCAAAATTTATTCCCGCACACGTGCTGGAAAATAAAAAATCGCACGCGTGTGAAATACATTGCATTGTGAACCTAATAGTAGTGCGATATGAGCCAGTTTTCGAGGAAGTGTATTTTTTTTTTTTTCTCTTTATTTATTTAGGGGTTTTTATCTGAAAAGATACGCCAACCCCATCGTGCCTTTTAACATTGTAAAAATAACATTAATACTTATATATAAAACATACAAACACATAACTTATTATAGTACTGAACAAAGATGGAAGTCACAGTTTAAGTACTGTAATTAAACTACCCAACTTTTTGGCACCTTCTGACGTTGGTTGCGATAAAACTGACTGAATTAACCCCATATCATGTTTGTTTAAGTCAAATTCCCTCAAAAATGACTCCCTCTCGCGCCTGTTCCGGACACAATCCATCAGCAAATGTTGTACGTCCTCAATCTGATTACAAACTCTGCAATTCGGCGAATCAGCTTTTTTCATAAGGAATGCAAACTTCGCTGATGGATAATGTCCAGAGCGAAGTCTTAATATTAATTTAACATAATTCCTACCAAGTCGATCAACATCGAGGAAGTGTATTGGAAATTTAAATTTTCAATCGGTTCTCAGCGGCTTTCTTCTGTTTTCATGTGAACTTGGTGAACTGAACGTGGTCTGTCATCGTGCTTACAAGAAGAAACAATAATGACCGTTTTCTGATCAAGCGGTGGCAGTACCTTTTGCACCACGTTACTTTCTGCCGACAAGTAGCATACTACGATACGATCAGGTTACAATGGTATTGATACTGTTGAAGGCATCGGCTGTACTATGAGTGTAGAAATAATAATAATAATAAATGTATTTATTTCTTAGAATATTGTTGTTACAAAGGTGTTACAGGTAATATGATGTCCATAATATTCTGCTGTTTCCAGCGTAAAATATTTCAAAGAATTAAAATTTATTGATACGACATATTTGTATTAACAATATGTCGAAATTAAACCATACAATGTTAAGGTCAAGGAAAAGGTTAACTACTCTCAAGTACAATATCAAGGGTTATTAATTATAATGAGTGTGTGTGAAAGAAAGAAAGAAAGAAAAATATTTAGCGTAGCGTTTATATTTTGGTGGTATGAGGAACAGGGTGTAAAGTTCACTCATCCACCATAGAAAAGGGAGGATCCTCCGACCAGACGGGTGTCGTGTCTGGTGGGCAACTGCCCGACGGTTGATGTCGGGACGTTGTATATTGCTAGTTGCGTGGTAAACTCTGCTTGCGCGATGCAGGATTTGCGTGACGTCAGTGTGACGCGTAGTTCGCATGTGGCGATGTTGATGCCGCTACAATATATATATATTTTTTTGTTGCAAGCAGGAGGCAAGGTGTTGGTGACGAATTTTGCCTGATCTACGACCCACCTGAAAGTGAGGAACCAAATGCTATTACACAATATATCAACATAAATAATAACGGGAATAGTTTTTTTATTATAGGGAGAGCACCTAAACTCCATTTTAATACTGCATAAACGAAATTGTCTCATCCAGTAGTTCTCACAAATCATTATCCTTGTAGTGACCCATGGGACGTCAAAAATGAAGATTTAGTCCCCCACCGCATCATACGTTACCAACTAATGAAAACACGGCTGTGGCCTGATGAAGCTGTCACTTCACCAGCTCTGCTGCGAAGGTGGCAGGGGATAGAAGGGTAGGCAGTAATCCAAGGTGTTGAAGGACAAAGCGATGCCCCAAAAATATTAAAGGTGGGATTAATAGTTGAGCAAAAGATTGGGCCATGGAGCACCGACGATTTGTAGGTATGGATCTCGCCTGACGTGTGAGTCAGCTTATCTTGGATTGCGTTTCAATGAGGTAAGCAGTAATCCAAGTGATAATAGTATTCAATGGGCAGCCTAGAAAAAGGTTAATAACCTTGATAAATATTAGGGTGAGTAAAGTTGTCATTTCACATAATTGGCACCAAGCATCCACAATGGATGGAACTAGAAACATAAAGGAATGGTAATTGGGTGGGTTCCTAATTAAAGCAATAATGACAGACAGCACTAGGGTTCAAATAAAACGAAGTAAAATAACATTATTTGAGTTGATCATAATCTCAGCTTCGAATTAAAGAAAGAAGAAGAAAATAAGAAGTTAACTAACAACTTGTAAAAGACAACCGAAGGAAATGATTTCTAAGCTGTACTGTCACTGCGTAGCAATACTTGCATTAATGATTGCGGTATTAGAACAAACAAGTTTGTCAGCTTGACAAGCAGTTATTGATGACCGTGTTGGTCTACGGATGTGATTATGATTATGAGGAAAAGGTATTTGCCATACAAAGTAAGGTACCTACTCATTAAATCTACAATCATTATATTTCCCAGTCGGGGAAATTAATTGTTTATCAAATTGCCATCTTACGCCAATTTGTCGTGCTATAGCGATTTTATACAACTGTCAAAGAATAACAGCTGTGATTTGAATGCACTGAGGTTGGTAGTCAATTTGATAAACAATTAATTTCCCTGGCTTTATTTTTGGCAGGGTTCATCAACCCCTTATTTTGTTTCTAGTTTTAATTTCTTGCCTATATTGTGTCCCACTGCTGCGAAAAGTCCTCCCCTTTTTGCTTCCCAACTTCTCTATCTTGTGCGATCTCTGACACCATATTGACCATGCAAAAAAGCTCACCACCTTCGCGGCGGTCTACCTCGATAGTAATATCCTACCTAAGGCATCTGTGAGTGACGATCTTTGTCCATCTCTCCGGGTACATTCGTACAACGTGGACGCCTAGATGTATGTATAGTGAAAGCCATCCAAATATATTTAAATGTGTCTTTTTTGGCTGGCTGGAGGAGTTCAGCTACTCTTGCCGGGGTTGGTAAAATCAAATCAAATCAAAAATGTTTATTTGTGAGGATATGGTACAATAGATGTTACAATATTGGTTCCAGCATGTCCTGCCATAGTATGGCGTACAAATATTTCTATATAAAAACAAACCCCATACTTTACTAACCTAACCTATTTATGGTCTGTGGGTGAGTGACCATCTTTACATACCGAGAGTCCTCCGTGCCTCGGAAAGCACGTTAAGGCTGTGTTTCCCCCAGAGATGTGCGATGGAAATGTGTCGTGCGAGGATGTCTAGCTGTGCTGTGAAAATGTGTGGGTTTCCACCAAAGCTGTGCGTTGAAAATGTGGCTACGAGGATGTGTAGCGGAGCTGTGAAAATATATATATACATCCCTCGTACACATCCCTCGCACACATCCCTCGCTTGTTTTGTATGCGCAAAAATGTAGCTCCGCTGAGCCGTTTCCACCAGAGCTGTGCTGACTGAGGCGAGGTAAATGAAGCGATTCTATTGGTTGTTTACAAACACATCCCTCGCTACGCATCCTCACACATCCTTGGTGGAAACGCAGTCTTAGTCGTTGGTCCTGGTTGTCATTCGTGGATCTTTGACAGTCGTTACGGGTCGTCAGAAGTCTGAAAGTCTGACAACCAGTCTTACCCAGGAGTATCGTATTACGCAGTTACTGAGTTGTAGAGGTCAGATAGGCAGTCGCTCCATGTAAGATACTGGTAGATAGATGCAGTTGACATCTGGTTAGTTTGGAAGCTGACCCCAACATAGTTGGGAAAAGGCGGGCAGATTGATTACTTTGGCTGGCTTTACATCATCATCATCATCGTTTCAGCCGAAAAATGTCCACTGCTGGACATAGGCCTCCCCCAAAAGGAGGAGGGGGGAGTTGCCATAATGGCAACGCTTGGCAGACGGGTTGGCGATCGCAGTATGGTGTAAAAATGCATAGAGAACGCTGCCGCCCATTCTCTAGTAAGTCCCTTAGTCGCCTTTTACGACCCCTACGGGAAGAAATAGGATGGTGCTATTCTTTACGTCCGACACCACCTGCCGGCTTTACAATTGTCAATGATTCACCCACTCCCTTCCTTCATATAATTATGATCTCTTACTGTAACTATAGTTTCCTTAGTGGTTCATCACTTACTAACCTTCCTAGATAACCATTATTTTACCAACATTTTCTTACCTCAGCAAGATATTTTCCTACATTTTCAAGTTTTAAACTCCTGACCGCGTTAGGCAAAGATTATTTCCCATAAATCTGGCCATCATAGCATGGTGAATGATAAATATCTTGCTCCGATGTAGTGATCGCTCCGATATTTCAGTCTGCTGTAAGATTCCTGCCCCTTGAAAATTATCGAGAGCTTAACTCTTGGAGGATGTCAGGGACAAGATGCTCTACTTTAGTTTTATTTACTTTGTAGTTCGTCCGTCGTTAGTCTGGTTGTGTGTCTCCATCATTGTAAAAGTCCGCTGTCCTGTATGTTTTAAGTCAGTTTTTTTTTTTTTTATGATTTTACAATTTCGCATTTCTGGAGGTCAATTAAAAAACCGGACAAGTGTGTGTCGGAACATGTATAATAAAGTGTTCCGTAATTGGGATGAATCCATCCATTCCATCAAAACAAACATAACATTGTTTTAAAAAAAACATGTTCTCCCATACATCGTTATACGCAACGGTCAATTTTCCAACTGTAAATGTAAGTTTGTAATCGCAATTTTTTTTTTATGTGATAAAACTACAAATTAACAATTTTCGTACTTTTTTCTAAATTTATGCTGTGAGACCTTGCTTCTTGCCAAATTTCATGAGTCTAGGTCAACGGAAAGTACGCTATATGTTTTGATTTATTTGCGAGTATGTCGCATAAATCGCCGTATTTTTTCTTGCGTTGACTTTGATTTTTATAGAGCCTCAAGCGACCGTAGCGGAGCGTCGCGTATTTGATATTAATTAAAATTTGATACCTCCAATCGTTCCTGAGAAAAAGGGTATTGCCAGACTGACAGACAGATAGACGGACAACGGAGTGATCCTATAAGAGTTCCATTTTTTCCTTTTGAAGTACGGAACCCTAAAAAAGTATTCAATGTTGTAATAAAAGTAATAAGTATTACCTAATTCTGTAACTCTTTAGGTATTAGGTGCTTTTGTGATGCAGAAATTACTCGAATACAGAGAAAAGCTTCTTACAAGATAGACCATCATCATCTCAATTCAAAACATTGCACGCAATCTGTTCAATTTCAAGAAATACCTTAGTATCATAATTAATGTTACTGTGACTTAATAAAATAATAATAATAAGTAACAAAACCACCAACTCCAAACCAACGTTACATTAAATTACAAAGAGCACCCACCATACTTAATATAAAATATTACGAACAGAGCACCCTCCAGTCCATCTCAGTAGCAACTAGCCAATCTCGTTCACAGATAATTTATTTGTGCGCATCACGAGAGGTTTCGCTACTATGTAGGTTACACACCACTTCATATTTCCTTCTGCCGTCGATATTTATATAGATATTATTGATGGTGTATCAGTTTGGTTAGGTAATAGGAGATTAGGCGTACAAGAACTTGGATGGTGCATAGGCGGGAGGTTTTATCGTTTAGTCATAGGACTAAACGATAAAACCTCCCGCTTGTGAAAGACTAATTTATGCCAGATCTCATCTTCTTCTTCAAAGTCAACGCCAAATAATTTATTTCAAATAGGCACATAAATGGCACTTTTGAACGTCAAAATTTACAAATAAAATAGAATTGATTCTAGTCGCCCCTTCCAAAAAGTAGCTTCGCATGGAGAAGAATGGGCAAGAAACTCCACCGTTACTCTTTTAAAAAGTTTTACAATATTTTGTATACGTACATTAATTATATAATAATTATATGTGAAGACGATGCACCTAGAATAAAATTACTATATCACAATAGATAAAAATAATTAATAATGAAGCAATGACAGATAAATGAATTATGTGATAGATACATGGTGCTCACATATTTACAAACATTGTAAAATAAAAAATAAAACGTTTTTCAAAAAAAAAAAATCTGTGTGTGAGTTAAGGTAATCACAGAATGTAAAATAAATGTCATAAAAATAAGAAATTATACAGTTAAAGAGTGATTTTGTCTAGACTCTAGATTGTCGTATGGAGCTGGACCAGCATGTTTCCAAGCATTCTTTCAATTCAATTCAATTCATTTATTCAATAACAATTTTCACATCGTGTCTGAATTTCTATAACTAAACATATTACATGCATGCAATCAATATTTAAATAATTATAATTATACAAAATCACATAAAAATAAAAAAAAAAACAAAAATAAAAAAATATAAAAGTAAATGTCATAATTCATAAGTCAATTCATAAAAATTAATTATTCATTTCAAATCAATAAAATGATGTTACTTCAACCTTTGTATTAATTTATAAGTCATCAATAGAATATAGACACTTATTTAACAAGAACCGTTTAAGCTTAGTCTGAAACCCACTTGTATAAACTAGACTTTTTAACTCTGTCGGCAGTTTATTGAACATTTTTAATGACTTGTGGTAGGCGCTATGCTTTACCACGTTCAGGTGAGACACTTGCTTCATCTGGAGATCTTTTCTTCTTGTACTCTCCCTGTTTTGCCTTTCATCTTCAGTCTCATATTCAAAGATATATTTTGATAAGTAAGTAAGTAGGACCAAAATGTACAAGCTTGGGACTGTCAATATATTTAAGTCATTAAAATGTGGCTTGCATGATTCTAGCTGTTGAATTCTAGCTATGGTTCTGACTGCTCTTTTCTGAATTACAAAAGCTTTTTGAGTGTTGTAACCATAACTTCCTCCCCAGAAAAGTATGCTGTATCTCAGTTTCGACTCAACTAATGCGTAATAGACCATTTTTAAATGTTTTATGGTTACCTCGTTTCTTAGACTTCTTAGTACGTAGCACGCAGAGCTGATTGTTTTCTCTAGGTGTGTTAGCTCTTGTTTCCTTCTTAACTTGGATATAATACTCTAATTTTTAATAAGCTTGTTTACAAAGAGTACTTTTAATATTCTTAAATGATAAATGATTTTTATTTCTGTAAGTAAGTAGGTTTGTACAAACACGTCAATCATATTTTAAAAACTAGATGAGGTCGGCGTTTCCTATCTGACTACTCTGAGAAGAAAGGCCGAAACAAACTCAGGGGTCACAGTCTCTTTTAAAGTCCAGACATAATCTTGGTCAGATCATGTGAAGGCCATGCAGATTGGTGTCTGAAATGGTCTTTTGAGGAAAGAACCACACAGATTGAGTGGACCTGACCAGTCAGTGCACGGATTTGTCAGTAACCGTGCAGCTCTACTCAGAACTTAAGGAGCTCAACTTAGCGTGTCTATGGCAATGTAAGTCGAGTCAGCTCATGATTAGGCTACGAGTTTGGCACCTTCAGTAGCGTTCATCAGTTCCTGTAACGTGCAAACAACAGGACACCCTGACATGCTACTACTAAGTGTCCCGTCGTTTGTGGAATACCACATTTACACTGCGAGGCAGAGTCAGCTATGAATCTCCACCTGAGCAGGTTTTCCTTGCTTCAGCTGACCTCCGCCGTCACCGGTCTTTAGACACCGGTGATTTTGATGATGCTGAAAAGGAAAAAGAAATAAATAAAGCTGGGTGTGTCGAGGAAAGATATCAGTGATTTCGTTAAGATGATGTTGTCTATACTCTAAATGTAGTCAAGCCATGAAGGCAACGACGCCCATTTTATTTTACTCTTAAGAGTAGCATTAAATAAAATATTTCTGTTATATAAATTCTTTTTTTAACTGTTTTCTCATCAGTTCAAAAACACCTGCAAATTATCATATTGTTCAATAAAAAAACCGGCCAAGTGCGAGTTAGACTCGCGCACGAAAGGTTCCGTACCATTATCTATAAAAATGGCAAAAAAATATCACGTTTGTTGTATGGGAGCCCCCTTAAATATTTTTTTTATTCTGTTTTTTAGTATTTGTTATTATAACGGCAACAGAAATACATCATCTGTGAAAATTTCAACTGTCTAACTATCACGGTTCATGAGATACGGGCTGGTGACAGACGGACAGGCAGACAGACAGACAGACGGCGGAGCGTTAGGAATAGGGTTCCCGTTTTACCCTTTGGGTACGGAACCCTAAAAAGTACTTTCTTTAAATTGACTTACATACTCGTGTGTGCCCCTGTCCTTACGTTTGTATTTTAATTTGGAGTTACCTAAGGGAATTCAAGTTTAGAACAGGGATGGATGTCCAGGCCCATCCATCAAACGTGACCCCTCATTATCCACTTCAAATACCCACGGGTAAAGATGGCGAACTTCACCTCACTTTGACGACTGACAAAACATAAATTAATTAAATTATTAATTAAATGACAAGACCTAATAAATCCAAAAACTTTGCGTTTATAAATAAAAGTTGGACAACACGTCCGGGAATCGAATCAGGGTCTGTCCGTTCGCCTCTCACCTCGGAGGAAGAGTGAGTGATTAGGGAAGGCCCGCGGGGGCCTTTCGTCAGGGCTCACAGGGATGCAACACTGAGGTCGGGGTTTATTACCTTTTAAAGGGCTAAAATTTATTTTAGAAACATTTTGAATAAAATGTTCGGATGTGGAGTAAGTTTCGGAGTTTAGATAAAAATCGACAGTCACGTTTACCCCGCTTTTATACGCTTAAACCTATTTACACGTGATACTTGTTTTCAACAAGTCCTATACAAGACTTGTCAGAAAACATTTCGTAACATGTAGGTATCATAATGTAATGGAGTTGTTTCAGACATGTTTAGTTAACTATTTAAATCACCTTTAAGGGGTGGGACACACAGAAAAGACGTAGGACGAGGTCGCGTCGCAGACCTATGTGCTTGTGACCGCGTCTCGTCCGCGCCCTGTCTTTTTTGTTTATTTTGTGTCGCTACGCTTCTATACATTTTGTATGAAAATTTATTGAAGGGGCGCCGCGTCTTTGACGCGTCCTCGTCTTACGTCTTTTCTGTTTGTCCCGCCCCTAAGGCTTCTACATACTGGCGCGACACGCGACGGGACACAAAGGCCCCGTGTGTCGCGCGACGAGCGGTGCCTTTGTGTCGCGTTGCGAGTCGCGCTGGTCTGTAGAAGTCTTTATATTTTCTTCAAGTTTGGTACCTACATAAATTGTCTTTAGAACTCGTCTTTAGCTGAAAACGATCAACGAAAATAGTAGACACAACATCCAGAATACCTACATGTTTTAAAGGTTTTTTGGTAAATATACAATCCAAAGTCACCATGGCGAGTGACTTAACTTATTTTACCATGGTAAAATATGAAAATAATTGGGTTATTCCCAAAGTACTCCATTCTTTTGTTGTAAAAAGATAATAATCTTATACATTAATTCCTGCGTTATTCCAAGGAATTATTATTATTTCAAAATACTTATTATTTTGTTCCCCTTCGACTCCATAGGTATCTGGAATTATTCTCAAAGTACTCCACCGATTATTCGTTATTAATTCTCAAACTGCTTCATCTACATAATCTATTATATATAAAAGAAAGTTGATAGTTACACCATTTATAACTCAAGAACGGCAGGACCGATTTGGCTGAAAATTGGTGGGGAGGTAGCTTAGAACCAGCAGACGGACATAGGATACTTTTATCCTTTTTTTACTTTTTTTTCATACTTTTTACTAGGGTAAGTAGGTAGGGTAGGTAGGTAGGGTAAGTAGGTTGGGTAGGTAGGGTAGGTAGGTAGCTAGAGTAGGTAGGTAGGGTAGGCAGGTAAGATAGGTAGATAGAGTAGGGTAGACACTTAGCGCTACCCGTGCGAAGCCGGGCCGGGTAAAGCTAGTTACTTAAAAAATAACTAATAATAATATATATTTCAATATAGTCAGTCACAATAATTCTTAAAAGAAAGATTAAAGATTAGCATTCTGATAAAATGTCCTAGATTAGCTTTTTTATTAAAATGGAGTGGAGTACTTTGAGAACATTAAATTATCATGGAGTAGAATGAAACTTAATTAAAAATATTATATTTTTCATGGAGTAGTTTGGGAACTCTTTTTGGAGTACTTTGGGAATAATCCAAATAATTGCCTATGTCATAAGGAAAAGTTCTCCAGCTGGTATTTAAATTCAAAGTTGACTATTTACTTTTCGTGCCCACTGTCCCTGGGTACTACTTAAAAATTATCACAAAAAAATTTAAAGTTCATTAACTAAATAGGTACCTACCTAAATAGATCCCCCTGCCTCCTCATGACCACTTCTGCAAACCCTCCTGAATTTCAGCGTATCAGCCTTAGCATACTTCAAAACCCCCATAAAATAAATAATAAAGCTACCATAGCCTTAAAAGTGTCTGGCGAGCGACAATAAATCGCTGGCGTGATGCCGTTAATTATAAAAGTAAGACAAGGCTGGGTAGGTCAAAAAACTAATGGCGGCTATTCGTCACTAGGTGTCGCTAGTTGAAATAGAAATTGAAATTATCTGCTGTCGTTTGTGAATGTAAAAGAAAAAGGTGGACTACATTTACTTTAATGCAATTTTACTAAATCTTATTTATTTATTTAGACAACTTAAATCTCTTTCTATTTGCCGTAGTGCGAAAGTTATTTATCATGTTATTTATAATAAAACCAGCATTAGAATCAGCATCGCCATACAACGTGGCAATGCTGCCAGCTTTCTGGGCACCTTTCCTGTTGACAGCGATGCGGACGAATTTTTTGATGCCCTATGATTCTGTCCCCCACCTTTTTTTTATACATGTACTTAAACTATTATGTTAAGTCTGTTAGCGTATATCTTATATATTATTATTTTAAGTCGGTTAGTTTTTATATGATGTAAATATTTTATTACTGAGTTATTGAATTTATAACTAGAACATTTTTTGGTTAAACATCGATCTCTGTTAATCCATGACGAGCACATCCCTAATAAAACCTACATAATATAAAATTAATGATGAATTGAAATTAGTAAAAAAGTACTATTTTTGGTGTTAATTTATTTGTCTAATAAAATAATGCATTTTTAGTGATGGAGATTGAGAATTGTACCCATTAATGTCTGTTCCAGAAGTATCTGATAATAATGTAAACAAACTCTGTTCAAGTTAAATTCTAAAGGAATCACTCAGTAAAGGGAATCAGTACACATTCATCTGTATTTAGATGTTAAAACTTTATATCTTCACTACATTTTTTAACATAACATTAATAAAATTGTAATTGAAAATTGAGTTAATTAGTATAAAATTAACCTCATTTGTCAAAAGAAAAACATCTATATGCTGATTTAAAATTACCTACGTTTTCTGATCCATTTATTTACATTTTCATTAGATACCTTTGGGGGGACCTACTTCTCCTTTGGTAAACCACAAGTACCCCATGTGTTCCATTCCAGTTCAGCACTTATTGAAGTGTCCGCTTTTTGACCTGTTTCAAGCTTGGTGCATATTTTGCCAGCGCCACGTGCCACTACACCGAGAACAAAGGTACCTATTAGGCGAATGATTATCTACTGCATAAAACAATCACTCCAGGGGGCCTAAAATGGACGCTTTGGCAGAATCATATTATGATCTGCGTACAATTCATATCCCGCAATGCATCTGTTTGACGGTTTTGCATGGAGTTTCGTAAAATGGTCCACAAATTATGAATTGCTTTAATGAAGTCTAATGTCAAATAGCAGCTGTCAAACAGATGAATTGCGGGATGTATGAATTGTACGCAGATCATAATAAATTCTGCCAAAGCGTCCATTTTAGGCTCCCAGAAATCAACCACCAAAAATTCCCAGCGCATAGCCGTTCGACCTTACCATTAAAAACATCCAGGTATACAATAAACAAACTAAATCAAATCAGAAACACTTTTACCGTGCGCTTGCGCACTAACACGGCAGCGCCATCTATCAATCACCGCGGAACATTACACGTTTACTCGTTGCGCACACTCTTTGATAGATGGCAGCACTTGTTGACAGATTTATCGAACTGTTGACGGTTTTATACTGCGTTTGATGCCTTGTAATAACATTATACGTAGTTTTTCCCGTGGGTCGTGAGTCATGGGGTGTTTTCTTTTTAATTTATAATGTATCGATGTATTTGTGCAGGTGAGATGGATTGGCTTTCGGAATGCTCTAGATTTGAGTTTATCGTCTGATGAGATTTAGGAAGATTTATTGAGCGAATAAATAAGATCGTTTTCTAGGTGTTCTGTTATGAGAATTTTCTAGATTCCCGGAATTCAGAGACTAGGTACACGTGCAGTTCGGGGTTAAGTACACGCTTTTTAAATTTCGATATCAATATTTTCTCGCGACCACTGTGTATTTTTAGGGCCAAAAAACCTAGGCCAAAAACGAATACATACGTAAATAAGAGAAACTTAACTAACTACTTCTATTTCACTTTTGACTATAAAATTACCCAAAGTTTAAAATTCTGCAGCAACGATAAAATTCAAGTTTTAATGTGTAACCTTCACTCTGAGAAAATGTTGCACTTTTATTTATTAATTAGTAAAGTGTTGCTTGAAACGTCGCGCGTCGCTACTTTTCTTACTGCTCGCTGCCTATTTGTCGAGTCGTTAATATTACAATTAACCATGGAGCTACGAATAGCATATAAGACCAGGAGGAGGCAAATATTAGGCCTCTTAGATAACTGAACTTCGAGTAAAATATTCTCAAAGAGTAACCTAACCAGTTTATCTGCCCACTGAAACATGGTATACACCTTTGCCTAACCCTTTGGGGAATCAGGCGTGATGTTATGTTTTGTGAAGGGTTAGGGGCAAAACAAGGAATGTCACAAGAAATTAAAGTTGGTGAAATCAGGTGGCTTTAACATAAATCATTAACGTCTTTATTCTGGGACAACACAAACAATTACAAAGAAAACGCTAAAGTACACACCTACTTACAATTTTTTTATTTCAGAATA
The DNA here is from genome assembly GCA_948098905.1 of Tiliacea aurago. Classification (NCBI taxonomy): domain Eukaryota; kingdom Metazoa; phylum Arthropoda; class Insecta; order Lepidoptera; family Noctuidae; genus Tiliacea; species Tiliacea aurago. Next base: position 26,347,861 of record OX402585.1, read on the forward strand.
ACTTATTAAGACTGAGATATATGCCAGTGACCTTAAGTGGTTAGCTTGCGTGTTCTGTACTGAGCTCACGCAACGCGTCGTACGTTCAGCCAGTAATAGGACTCGCCCATTAAGGAGCGCTGTCCCCAATTTGACGCATTATTAATTTATTATACACAAAACAAAAGGTATTTTAATAAAACGCGCATACTAAAAGATCATTAATTCAATTATCTTTAAATTGGTGAAGGTTTCAGAAAAATACGCCTGGTAGATTTTGCGCCATTCTCAGTTTTTTAGCCGCGTTAGACATAACTTTACACATTAAGTTCACTATGTAATATAAACATAATCTAAAATATTCACATATTAAATTATTAAGAAAATGCTCTAATTTAACATATATTTTTTTCAAATCATCAACACTACTCGTTTAGACGTGATTTTCAGTATAAAATCATTAAAAGTTAGTTATCGTCCCCTTAAACGTACAATCAACTTGAAGGTAATAGCTACACTGGTTACTGTATTCAGGTACCATTATTTGTCTTTATATGACATTTTAAACAATAGGCAGGTATAAAGGTAATCAACAGAAACCAACATCTTAACCCTCACCAACCGAGGCCACATTACCCGCATAAAACTCGCGACCATCCGCGGCCATCACGCCGTCTCGCGACCACGACCAAATTGTTCTCGCATTAGATTTATCGTTCGCCAACGAAACAGCAACAAAGGCACTCTCTCATCTCACGACAGCTTTATGATCCTAACAGTTTTTGCTAACAGCTACCTACGACGCCGGGCGATATTTATAGCTTAAGTTTTATTAATTAGCCATTTGTGAGACGTTGAAGCATGGTAAGGATTTTGGGTATTGATTTGTGGTCGCAAGTCACGGTATAACTTTAATTTTGAGTTTAGGTATGGTCTGAAAAGAAACGCGAGGATCGTGTGTGTACATCAAGGTTGTTTTTTTCTTAAGTTGTATTTTTTTTTCTGTTGATGTTTTTGTGATTGCCTGATGGTCTTGTGTCGGCAATTTGCAGGTGAGCAGCAGGTATAAGCAAATAAGTTTTTTATCAGGTTCAGTATAAGTGCTGTTTCGAATGACCTATCTCAATGTTTGGCCGATACACCTATAACAGAAAGGGGGGAGGGCTTGATCTTGATTGTCAGAAAAGAGTGGGTAACTCAATACTACTTTAGAAACCATATTACATAAAGATAGCAAATACTTAGAGGTCAATTTATCACCACCAATGCAATTGGAAGTTTGAATGCAAAACATCATGCATGCTCATGAACCCTCTGACATGCAGCATACTTCTTCACAAGCAAACAACCCAACGCAAACCAAACAAACGAAAACTTCGAATTTCAAAACAAACACCGAAAACATCCGAGTTCACCCGAAAAACGCCGAGCGTCGATCTAACCGTCCCGCTGCTGCCAAAGATTTGACGTCAATGGTAGCGAATCGTAAATTACCATTATCTACAGACGCACCGTGCTAGTATTTATTATTTATGGGTCGGTTTGACTCGCCTGCGGCCCGATCGGGGGCGTTTTTCCCCATAGCGAGCGCAGGGTTGAGCTTAGGAGGTGTGTGTAATGTTCCGTAGTTAAAATGCTGTCATTACCGCACGTTTTGTTTTGATAGGAATTTAGTTAAGATGTTATTTATAAGGATCATAATACATTATGATCCCTGTAAATGTTTTTTTAAAGAGACGTTTTGCCATACTAGTTTTAGTCATGTTGGTCGAGATTTCAGACTTAAATATTTTTCTATAATTATTTCAAAATATTTAGTTGAAATCAAACAAACGAAAAACAGTGGAAATCGTATCTTCTAAAGCTTTATGCAGTCAATTTATATCAATAATAAATTATTATAAGCTCCTTCAGAATTCCATGAACTAAACAAAAAAAAACATTATCTCAGATTATATTTCACAGAAAAATGATAACGCGAGTCTCCGAACAAACGGCGCTTGCGTCGCGAGTCGCGAATCAAATAAATTACAAAGATATATTATTATTAAAATTTGGGCACCAACTTCGTCGCATTAACTTCGGATAGTATCGGGACTGGGCCACACTGGGCGCGGAAAAGCGGCCTCATGTAAGAAAACTGATACTTTATTGTTTTCAGGAAGTAAGATAGGTATCTACTGTTAGAGCCATATTAGACTATCATAGAAATATGATCAGGAATGTATGAGTCATTTTTATATGAAGAACCTATGACGGTATAATATCTACTTATGATTCATTTGAATCGACACAGAACAAAAGACAATTTTGTTTGTTACGAGTATCATAGTTAAGGGATCCTATTTAACAGCAAGCTTAAAAATATGATCATAACCGTCTAAACACAATTACATTACACAAGAATTTCGACTGAAATATCGAAACAACAAAAATATTAATAAACCTTTGCTAGGAAAACTAGTATTTTTTACTACTTAGTTTGCTAGTAGTGATTGTTTTTAAGAGTTACGTGTTAAGCGCGTAAAAGTGAGCTCTTGAAATAGCAAAAATTCAGTATTGCTTCTCATTTTCGCCAATAGATACTGAGCCCAAATAATTATGTAGATTCCGCGCGCCCAAGTAGTTGTTTCAAAAATATATAATGTTATATTTTTTGTAGGGCTTGGTGATTGATATTTTAAATGTGAAAATTGAAAAATGCAAGTAGCATTAGCAGATAGTTAGAAAAAAATAAAACCTAATTCTACTTTGTACCAGGCTTGCTTTAGTTTTGACAGTTTTACCTTATTGCTGGGTTACCGAACTTTGGAAGTTAAAGGCAATAAGCATATTTTATGCTTTGGATTTCTGAAACTATACTTACTACTTTCGAAAACAATGTTTTACAATGTTTCTAAAGAAGATAGTCCTAAATTTACACGAACAATGCTCCCATTGTGCCGCTATACTCATCCTATAGGCCACGGCTTGTGACATCTACAGAAATTAACGAGTTACCGTTTGAGACGTGCGATGTGAGGATCCGATAAGGACCCTTCCGTGGTTCCGGCACGGCACCGATACGGCTCCGACACGGCAATGACCCGATACCAGCGCGGAAGCCGGTAAATCTTGCCGATCGGCTATTTAGGCATTAAGCTCATCAGTTATGGAAGATCGTTCAAGGAAATTATTGTGTCAAGGTGTTTTGATAATGGGGTGAATCGGGCAGTAATAGCTGGTTCGATTTTAGGATATTTCATTTGAAAATGACCTAAGCTTAAAATATTTAGCAAACGAAGTTGGTGCGTCGATCTTCTTGACGTTATTACCTTTGGTGGCTGTTGTCGACAATACAGCAGTGACTGACTGCAGCTGTCCATTGAAAGTAAACCATTTTTTTTGTAGTAAGTCTTATTTAGTATGATAAAGAAGTCCCTTGAAACAAATGTCACACGCAGCGCCATCTGGATATTAAATGGGCGAACTTAGTCTTATGGTAGGTAGGTAAGTTGTGGTCATTGACCATATCAGTAGCGCCCTCTATGTTTACATTCATGAAGCTTTTGGGTAGATCGATACCTAAACGTTGCGATGGCTAAAAGTACTTTCACAACTGTTTATGTTTAAACTTTTACACTTTATTTTCCAAAGAATTATATTCAAAAATGTAATCGCAAAATAACTACCGTTTTTTTATAAATGGTTAACATAATTGTTTAGTTGTGCTTGTGTTTACAAGCACAAGATATATGGTCAATGACCATAAAACTAGCGCCCTCTATCTAAATTTTACGGCATCAAACAGACTTCAACGATTCTATTATATTGATGGTCAGTGTGGTCAAGCAGCAATGTTAATTCCTACGTAGTATTTATTTCTTTTGGAAGACTTAAAAAGTTAAAACGACTTAACTTGATAGTGTTGTTTTCTGTTTTTCTTTAACTATTTAATTACCTACCTATTGTTTTATTTTTTAATAAGCAGGGAGCCTAAAATGGACGCTTTGGCAGAATTATAATATGATCTGCGTACAATTCATACATCCCGCAATTCATCTGTTTGACAGCTGCTATTTGACATTAGACTTCATTATATCAATTCATAATTTGTGGACCATTTTACGAAACTCCATGCAAAACCGTCAAACAGATGAATTGCGGGATATGAATTGTACGCAGATCTTATTATGATTCTGCCAAAGCGTCCATTTTAGGCCCCCAGATAAGTAGCATCAGAAAGATTTTAGTAAATTAGGGACTCAAAACGCATAGTCCTCATACCACGCATTATTGACTTGGAAGTAAAAACTATTACTGTTATTAAAACAACAAAATAAACATTCAAAATTTGAACACGAAATTACACAGACTAATCAACAACAACAGAGGTTGATTTATACGTTTTATTTGCTGGCCGCTAGATGGCGGTAGCTAAGTGGAGCCATTTTCGCGTACTTTAAGTACTGGGGTAGCTGTGACCGCATTATTTATCGCACCATTACCGCATGGACCCTTAAATCATCACATGACGTGGACCGTGTACGTGAGCCTTAATGAATGGCGGGAGAGCTGCCCAAAGTTTTTTTATTCTTTATGAAATTCTAAGAGCACTTAGTGGGGAATCTATTAGAGCGAATGTGCGTTTTGGGAGTCTCGTTGTGGTGTTTTTTTAATCTCTTTTTTTGTGTATTTCTGGCTGCTGTGTGTGGTCTGTTAATGTGGAAGTTTGTGTTTAACTTCAACGTGCGACACAAATCAAAACGAGGGACATGCCCAGGGACCGTACAACCCCGGTTAAGAATTTAGCCTTTCGAAGGGGTAACCAAATTCAAAATCAAAAGTCATTTATTCAAATTAGGCTGAAAATCAGACCTTTTCGAACGTCAAAAATTACATGAGATAGTCCCTCAAAAACGCCCACCCTTCACCACTTCCTAGTGCTTTAGCTGGGAAGAAGAAGTGGTGCAACAAACTCCCCAGCAGCACAGCAACCCATTCAATGGGTTACCTTTATCATGATGTAACCCATTGAAAGGGTTTTTTATTAGAAACCCATTGAAAGAGTTACATGATAACCCATTGAATGGGTTTTATACTTGAACCCCAGTGAAAGGGTTACATGATAACCCATTCAATGGGTTCTATACCTACTTGAAACCCAGTAACATGAAAAAATCATAATATTATGTTATTTCGATACTCGCCCAGCACGCGTAGCATGACTAATTCTATCTCTATTCTACCCAGGGACCATTTTGGTTACCATTTTAAAAAAACCCATACGGTGTGGGTAATTTTGATTGGCTTAAATTGAGCCGTTCAAAAGGGTTACCCACACCGTATGAGGTTTCCTTTAACCGCTTAGAAAAACCTTGTCGAAAACCCTTTCTATGGGTAACCAAAATGGGTCCTGGACATGCCCGGACGAACCAGTCGTAGGAAGTCGGAGGTACTTCCTTAGAAAGATCTATAAACTATTACTTATATCTTTAAAATCCGACGTGATGACATGATACCTGGAAGAAACCGCAAAAAGATTGCAATTCTATAAATCAAACTTACCGTGTGGTAACAATTTGTTTCTTTGATAAACCTTTATAGTGCTTTCAAGTCCACAGTAATATAGTTTACAAATTCAGCTCACCTCATCTTTTCCGTTTGAACACTGAAAACCATCTGGATATCCATAGGTAATTAATAAATGAATACCTAATATTAAAAATGCGAAAGTAGGTAACCCTGTCTGTCTGTCTAACTGTTACTTACCTTTTCATATTCTAATAAGAACATGTTTCTATTCTGATAAGTGTATGCTTTGTGTATGTATGTATTTATTGTATATGTTAATGGTACACCACTGACTACTTGCAGTACTGTCTCTCCTGCTCCCTTTAATCCATCCAAAGGTTGTCTGTAAAAGATCGCTTTTAGCGATAAGACCGCCCATTGTGTCACCTTTTGTAAAATTTAAACATTTATATCTGTAACTTTTATGGTGTATATATTAAAGAGTATTCTATTCTATTCTAATTCAAATTCAAAAATGTATTGTTCAACACAGTACATAATAATACATTTCCAGATGTCAAGTGAATGCGCAGTCCACTGTGTTGTACCTATTCAGGCATGCAAAATTCATCATTAAAATTATACAATTTCAATTTCATAGATTACAAAACAAAGTCAACACAAATAAGAATAAACAAATAAAAAATAAATTCAATAAAATAATTTCAATAATAATAAAATAAATTGGACTCAAATATTCACCATAATTATATATAAATTAGACATATACACACAAATTTCCATCGAACAGGTATTCATGCCGTAAGGCTGCACGGATTTCGATGAAATTTGGCACACAGGTAGACCAGACCCGGGTTGGTAGTGGCTAGAATACGTTTTAACCCGGTCGTACGATCTCACGGGATATTGTCCGACTTACACTGGCGAAGCCGTGGAGATTTTTTTTTTAATATACACTGAAAAAAAAAGTTTTGCTATAACAAAAATCTTGTTTAATCAGAAATCAGTACATGTTTGCTATGAATGTAGGTACAGTTATATGATGTTGTACATAAATTAATGAGATCAGCTACAGTCTAACTTATAATAAATAGCCTAATAATAATATTAGTAATGTGATCACACATCTTGACTCCATACGAGCCTAACAAGATCTTGACTTCTGAAGCTAGGAGAACTTTGTTAAATTATCATAGTTCCGTCTACAAAGTAATGAATTAGTTTAATTACGGGTAGTTATTTAATTTAACTCAAATGGTGGCCAGTTTAAGAATGATATATATAAATTATTTTTTGATATACAAAAGTGAAGAAGTAAAATAAAACATAACATGTATGATGTAACAAAGAACGGTGATTATTCTGTACATGTCGCATTTTCGATATAAATAAAATGAATTAGTTCTGGCAAATATGCTATCTTGTTTTATAGTAAATAATTAGATAATAACTCCAAACATTTTTAACAGAAAATGTATCTTAGAGCTCATACACACTGGCTCCGTCAACGACGATTCATCAAAAAAGACGATACGTAATGACGGATGAACGTTCACATTGCATACGGAATCGAGTTTTTTCACGATTCATCAAAATATCCGAATATCCGAGTTCACACTGAATTCGTGATTCAGACTTCAGTCTTGGACGAACTATCCAACATAGACATAGTCGTCCCGACCGATCCATCATAACGATTCGTGATTTAAAACTGAAGGTTCTTGAAAAAAGACGAAACGTCATTTAAGACGTATCCGTATTTTTTCACGATTCCGTAATAGTGTGAACACGGGCAATTAAAATGTACAGCCGCCCATACAAATCAAAATAACGATTCGTGAAAAAAGACGATTCGTCAAAAAACACGAATCGTGTTTGACGGATTAATGTGAATGAGCACTTAGCTCGCATTTTTTTCAGTGTACAACAATCCAGCATGTACCTAATTACCTAGCCACCTTCAATTAAATTAAACAAACTCCTCATTTATAGGTAAGTACGGCAACAATCACCTGATCTATATAAACTTCCATAGTGTTCCATAGGCCGCGATTGTCATCAAATTATAAGTTCGGAACACTGCCTATCTGCCAACTGTATTGAAACTAGTGATTGTGCGCGTATCTGCTTGCCGATCTAGGAGATCTGTAGTGAATGGAATTTCATTAATTAGATTGAGATGTAACTGGGAGTTAGCGGGGTTAGGTGTTAGGAGTAGTTAGTGATGTTCTTCAGAAAGGCAGGCATGCGTGTATGACCAGGGGGCCTAAAATGGACGCTTTGGCAGAATCATAATATGTTCTGCGTACAATTCATACATCCAGCAATTCATCTGTTTGACAGCTGCTATTTGACATTAGACTTCAATAAAGCAATTCATAATTTGTGTGGACCATTTTACGAAACTCCATACAAAACTGTCAAACAGATGAATTGCGGGATACGAATTGCACGCAGATCATATTATGATACATACATACTTATACCACCGCAGAAGAATTAGGTTTCTCAGACCACTGTGCAACCATCTTTCACATGAAATTACTTAGCGACAGCAATAAAAAAACAAACTGGTTCGTGAAAAAAAGATTATATAATACCCAAAATGTAAAAAACTTTAAATCAGAATTAAAAAATCAAAATTGGAATGAAATAATACAATCAAATAAAAATATGGATGAAAACTACAATGCGTTTAATAATATATTAAATAAAATCTTAAATGTGTGTATTCCGCTTCAAAAAATAAAAATAAAAACGTTATTTAAGAAGTACTGGCTAACTAAGGGTATTAAATCCCATATTATCAAAATATTATAAAAAATACGAGAAAACCCTAAAGCAATCTGTAGTGACAGCAAAAAAACTACAATATATTAATAAAATAAAAAAGTCAACAAATAAAGTAAAAACTATGTGGAATATAATAAACGAAAGAACAAATAAATCAATAAAAAACGAAAAAATTAACATAAAATTACATAAAAATGAAACCTTGATAACTGAACCTAAGCAAATAGCAAATATCTTCAACGACTTCTTTGCTTCTATTAGGGAAAAAACCTCACTAGCAAAAGGCGCCCCTGTTATGTGCCCCACAGAGAACACGATGTTTCTCAGCCCTGTCGATCCCTATGAAGTAAATAAAATAAGAAAACCATTAAATAGTAAAAAGAGCGATGGAGTAGACGAACTTCCCCCATTTCTACTTAAGCAATGTGCAGACGAACTAACCCTAGGTTACCTTTATCATGATGTACCTAACTCCTTGAATGGGTTTTTCTTGAAACCCAGTAAAAGGGAAACCCAGTAAAAAACCCATATCGTATGGGTTTTTGATTAACCGCTTAGAAAAACCCTATCAAAAACTCTTTCAATGGGTTCAGCAAAAATGAATTTGTTTTTTTTTTCTTAAATTCATGTTGGCATGGAGCTTCCACGGCGGTAACACAGGGGGGTTAAATTTCTGTAATTTTTGTCTACGATGCACAGTTTTCGAGATATTTGAATTTCTATATTTTTTTTTTGTTTAAAAAAATCTATGATCATTATTGCATGTAATATAGAGTTCATTTTAACTTGGCTACTTACCGACCGGCTTGTAAACAGGGGGGGGGGGGGGGTCTACTCTGCAGTATCGGCGAATGTTTGGCCGTTTTATAACTTCCATAGTTTCCTTTTTTGACTTTGAATCCTTACCCGACTTAAAGTCACATTTTTGACATTGGCTTATCACTTTGACTGTCGTTTTTTTTTTCTTTCGCCGTAGTTAGTCATAGTTAGCCGTAGTCAAGCAACGGCCGAACATTCAGCCGATATTTCGGAATTATGTTCGGAGTATATTCCCAGGGGTTTACAAGCCGCTTGGTAAGTAGCCACACCGTATCCAGGGCTTTTGGTTAACTGTTTAGAAAAACCCAATCAAAACCCGGGTAACCAAATTTGAATGGCTTATAAATTAAGCCGTTCAAAAAGGTTACCCTTATCGTATGGGTTTTTGAATAACTGCTTAGAAAAACCCTATCGAAAACCCTTTCAATGGGTAACCAAAATTGTCCCTGGTTACTATGACTGTATGGGTAAAGGTTTCGAGGCGTAGGTAAAGGTTAAAGTAAAAGCTTAAGCGTAGAACTCAGAAAGTCAGTGATTTACACATAATCAGCCCACAATGGTCCCACTGCTGGGACACAGGCCTCCTCTCTGTGAGAGGGAGTGGGCTGTAATCCACCACGCGGGTCCAGTGCGGGTCTTCGAACGGTTTATAGGTTGATTATGATGAATATTTCAATCACAATTCGGTGTCATTAAAACATTGAAATTATTTACAACAACTTCAAAATTCAATGAAAATCACCTCCGACATGTTTCCTCCATCCGTAACTAAGTTATGAGAGGTCTAAGAGTATATGAGGTGCATCGATGCTCCTAATAAGCGATGACAGGTGGTCCCCTAACTACATTATGTAACCCTTTGCAGTTCACTTTGTGTTACCTTCACTAGGAATATGGGGATATAAACAAACTTACCTGAAGCTGATTCCTTCAATGTAGTTTTTAGTTGACCTTCAATAGTTGAAATTCAATACGCGGCAATTATTATAAAATAATGAATAAATTACATTCATACATACATAAACTCACGCCTTCTTCTAATTGGGGTAGGCAGAAACTATAGAACGCCACCAGCTACGCTCCTTCGATACTCCTTTTGCTTTGTTTACTAAATTAAAATCATCAATATAGAGCTCTCAAAATTATATTTGCTGCAAATAAGACTGTTTTTCGTGGAAATGATGATTTGCAGTAAATATAATTTAGTACAAACGTAAAGGCTTCTACAGACCGGCGCGATACGCGACGCGACACAAAGGCCCCACGTGTTGCGCGACGAGCGGTGCCTTTGTGTCACGTCGCGAGTCTGTAGTAGCCTTAATTCATTTTGTACAGTCACCAGCCCATACGACAAACTGTCAAGTTTTCACATTCAATTTTGAACTTAACTGTCAACATTTTAAGGTTTAAAATCATTTGGATAAATTTGATAATTTGGTATAACCTTATGTGCTGGCGACTAAACCTATTTCGCAAATAGGAGACTTCAACTTTCTGACTAGCTGACCGAATCCTTGACAAGTCAAAAGCAGTAATTTTCATTAAAACTATTTATGTACAGACATAAATAGTTTTAATAAAAATGTATTAATGCTACATTGTTGTTGTATTTGAATGTTTTGAAGGCAGCAAGAACATTCGTAATTTTTTTGGGTACTGAAATCGTATCACGCAGGTTATTGAACAAAATATAAATCGAAAGAGAAGTAATATTTAAAGAATCTCTCACTCTTAGCTAATAAATTAAAAGCTAAAATCCGTTTTTATGTTATGTGAACGTAATAATGTTTTTGCTGTGTCTTACTCTGATATTTTATTAAACTCTTAAAATAGATCTTAGAAGGTAGCGATTTTTCAAAACTTGCATTTGTATGTTTTGTTGACTGCTGGAAAAATTAATAAATTCTCCACATTCTAATTCATAGTTTTATTGTTGCATTAGCGTTGTTTTAGAAACAAGAACGAACGTTTCATTTACAAATTCTGTTAGATATCAAGGATGTGTGTTTAGCTGTACACATATTTAATTAAAAGCAACCCTTCTCTGTCATATCTTCACTTATCTTCCCCATGATGAACTCACGATATGTTTTCAACATCATTAAAACCTTGGACAGAAAAACAACAGACTTCAAACCTGAATATCTTCAAAGCCATAACTTCAAAGAAAGATAAAATATAAACCCCGGGACACAATGCTGGTACAAGTATCAGTAGCGTGACAAACTCAAAAATATCACAACATAGCGCATACATTAGAAACATTATCGCGTCTGTGGCCCACAAAAGGTTGAAAAGTCGCATTTCGCACGTATCGCTGTTATCGTCGGTCTGTTCAAACCCTTATGTTTGGAGGGAGAATTATACTTCTGTTTATGGTATAAGCGGTAGCGATTTCAGAACTAAACATGAGGATCTGCAATCGTCTAAAAAGGAAAAATAAGAATGTAGGCATTTCACATTATTTTTAATAATTAAGCAATGTTACAGTGATGACAAGTAACTATGTACTCACTACATACTAAGAGTTATTCATATGAAAAGTAAACTAGAAATGGAAAGCATTTAGTAACATAGATTTTTTCTAGTCAGGAGGACAATAACATCACAATTTAGCCTATTACAATTTTAACCATTGTAAAGTGAGATGTGAACTTTAGAAGATGTACTCTACACCATTTAAGGAACTTTAAATACCTACTTACCATTTTTTATTTTTGCCCGACGAATCATAATGTAGTTTAAGAAAAAGAGGTGTCTACTGACAAAATTCCTTAATAAACCGTTATGTTAGTCTAGTAAAAATAAAAGAAACAACATTATTAATTTATTTATTTAACCATTTATGTACACACATAATTATAATAAGCAGACAAGAGGAAAAGAAACAGAAACATACTTACAAAGGTGATACTTATTTCTAAAGAAATATTTTCCAGCATACCTGCGATAGGAAAGAAGAGAAAATAGAATACTTAAAATCAAAAACCATTCACTAAATGAAATAAAACAAATAATATACCAACATACATACATACTTCTAAAATAAATATCACTAGAATATTAATAAATATATAATTTTTAAAATTTATTCAAGTATAAAGTAAAGTAAAATTATGATTTAGATAATTACAATCGCGGAAAAATTTAATTATAACTGTAATGTGGTCTACATTACAGTTATAATGCCTGATCTAGGTTTATGAAAAACTTGTGTTTCAGGCCATCAATTTACATCAAACATTTAAAAACTTTTATTTAACTACCAAGCTAAACTAAATTACTAAGCTCAATTAAAAAATAGACATCATATTTTCAATGACTTAAAGAGTAACTCTTTGGGTATATTATTTTTAATAATGAATTAATTACGAGCCAATACCCTTTTTCAATCACTTTCAAATGGCCTTATCACCACACACGCCACTCTCTTAGAACTTGCGAACCGTCCTTAGTTCGGAGGGTGAAATTATCAGAAGTCGTTCAAATGATTTATGTACACAATTATTGGGTTATTCAGGTACGATGTTTTGTGCGATTCGATCCCGTACCGATAGAAGTTTTGAGACAATAAGAGTTAATTTAATGCCTTTCTGAGAGCTGTGTGTTGCATAGTTTGGATGTGTGGATTAAATATGGCGGGGTAGGGTTGGTATTGAATTGTTTCTCGTTTTAATACCCAAGCCTTTTGGGGGGCGCTGAAATAAAGCTGTCATCATGACACACTATCATCACTACATATTTTTAAAACCCACCGCGTCTGTCTGTTTGTTTTAACGCGATTTTCATACCGTTTTCACAAATGGACGGAGTGATTCATGAGGAAGGTTTAGATGTTATTATTATTATTTCCTTTCATATGATTTATTATTATATTTATATATTATTATTATTCCATGTTCATTAATATTTTGTGTAAATTGACTGAAATATAATGATGAATGTTAACGATGTTCGAAAAAATCATGCCGACTGTGAGCATTACGCCGCGTGAACCAAAACAAAACAAGGTTTATCTTCAGACCCAAGTTTAAACCATGGAGCCATTATTGAGTTTCGATCCTTATTCCGTCTACGGTAAAGTTCTAATACAAAACTGACAACTTAGTACCGAACTAAGTATTCAGTTTTGTATAAAGAACGGTATTTCAATCACAGTTACGTTCTTATTACAAAAACTGACTTCATGGTTTAAGCCATGTCAATATATAAATCTTGTTTTGTAATAAGACGGATAGAGTTTATGAAAACAATGTACATATTACGGAATTATTCCTCACGTGGGATATTTTCCGACGTCCTCGGGAGCTAAGCTACGGGCAAAAGCTACTTATAACGTAGATTACCTCCTCGACTTTGCTGGACTTTACTTATTTTTAACACATGTCATTATCACAAATATTCAAATGTTTGTCTACAACTCTACACCCTCCATCAAGTTGCCAGAAGTGAATTACTTTGAAAAGTAATTGCTAAAATTATATACATAATTATAGCAATTACTTTTCAATGTAACCCGAGTCCTAAATTGCACTTAATGATTGGATATATTTTCGTCTAGGTGCCACTAGAACTGACATTATAATCAAAGCCTTTTACTCAGTTATGAAATTTTAGCAAAATTCTGATCGCCAAGTTCTTACCTTTCTAAACCATTTCACACATCCCTCCATCTCTCACCATTTTTTCCAGTCGTTATTATTTCAGTAGGTGTACACAATGCCGTTACTAAGCATGGTGTACACAACACGTGTCGCCGTGATACGTGACAGGTTGCAGGCCCATTCGCCATGAATTATATAGCAACTCATCTCCATCAGACTTCGCCTTGCACGGAAAATATTGTGAAACTTTTTTCACTTGTAAATTAGAAATAGATGCATGAAAGTTATGGGGTGTCTTTTGTTTTGACATTATTTGAGGTAAAACTAGGTCTGCCTTGGATTAAGTTGGGCATAAATGTAACTATGTCATGATCATCATCATTTCAGCCAAAAGACGTGCTGGACATAGGCCTCCCCCAAAAGGGGTAGGGCTTGCCATAATCGCCATGTTTGGCGGACTGGTTGGCGATCGCAGTATGGTTTTGAAATGCATAGAGAAGGCTGCTGCCCATTTTCTAGTAAGTCCCTTGGTCGCTTTTTACGACACCCACGGGAAGAAATAGGATGCCGCTATTCTTTACGTCCGGCACCACACGGAACTAACTATGTACGTAAATGACAAGGAGTATGTAAGGCAGTGTATCGTAGCAGGTGGCGTTCTGCAGTTTCTGCCTACCCCCGTGGAAAGAAGGTGTGAGTTTATGTATGTATGTTAATGCAATAATTATTAGTAGAAATAATCAAGTTTCACACAGTCAGCTGCAAATAGTGTCCAATTAAAAAATAAATTAAGTTTTTGTTATGACACAATAAACAAAATTATGAATTGGTTACAAATTGGACAACCCGGGGGGATTATGACTCTTTCTTCAAGTCCAATTACCCATCCCTTACAAACAGAACAATAAAGAACATCCAAATGAACGAAGTCTGCTTTTTTGTAACTCAGTTTCAATTACATCATATTCTGTGAGTATTTGATAATTGTCATAACCTCCTGATGGTTCCCTTCCAATTGTCAGTCTTGTACTCCATACACAAGCAAAACTCAAATAAAACGCAGAAGAACCACAAAATATCTATCTGCTGCAAACCGTTCTCAAAACGTATGCACTAACGAGATATCAAAACCGAATCGAATGCAATAGCCACGGGGGAAATGTTCCCGACGTAACACCTCGGTACGAATCTATCACTGTCCTGATTGCTTACTGAAACTAGTCTGCATAAATCCCACAAGTATAACACGATTTTGACATATCATTGATCTATCCAGCCCAGGATCACCTCAACACCTAGCTCCCGTCTCCCCTGAGACGTCAAACCAAAACTGTATTACATCAACACCGTTTTCAGAAACACCATCCCCCTCAGCACAACATACATTGTTGATTTTGTCTCTTTAACTTGTTGAGAGCTAGCATAGAGACCGCGCAATGGATCTTCTATAACGCGAAGGCATTGCTTATCGAAAATTTCGGAATATGGTTGCGCCAATACATGCTGTTCCATCTACGTAAGTTAATGTTCCTTGCCGCTTGGAATTTAGCTCTGCCATGGCTAAGTTAGAGTGTGTTTTTCGTTCAGTGGGGTTGGTTGATAGGATTATTTGAATGGGAGAGTAACCTAGATAGTTTGAAAGACAGGTCCTATCAACCGGTGACAACTACATATTGTTTAGACGCGTGTTTTATTCGGTTGTATAGTGATCTCTGTTCAGTTTGGTGCTCTCTGGAAATTGTCTTAACAATATGGAATACATTATTCACGACACCTGAATGGCGTTTGTCGATTGGTTCGGCTTTTATAAATATTACCTTTAGACCTGCTAGCTTGGCATGTATGAAGACTGTAGTATTTGATTCTGTTCAAATACTACTTCTGCTTTTAATTCTGAAAGGACTCCTTCTTGCAATAGTTCTTGTTGTATGAATTCCTCATTGTTTTACAACGCTGTTGTAGGTTTTAGTTTTAAGGTTTTTTAACTTCCACCTAACTCCTGATAGCTAATATTGTTTTATCAGTGGATTCTAGTAAAATCTGATATTTTTTCCTCTTGTTTGGATCTTGGTGTAGTTAAGATACACTAGCTACGTGGTATAGGTAGGAAAATACTTTGATATTAAAACGATGACCTTTTTTAATGTAGGTATCACAAACAGGTGATACGTTTCATTACTAATTAGCATAAAAACCTAATTTTGGTGGAATCACAATAAATTATGAGCAACAATCTGTTGGGTTCTTACATATTCCCCTTATTTAACATCTATCATGTTTCTTTTTATTCCAAAATCAGCATTAAATTAACTAACAGAGCATCCTCAAACAACCTTGAGAGTAACAAAAAACGAAATTGAAACAAAAATATGAGCTATAAATATAAAATACTTATCAGATTGGGCGTGTAAGTTTAACGTTTTAATAAATAACAAGCGGCCGCCATGTTGGATTTTTATATTTATTTGTAAAAATTAATAATAATGCTGAATAAATCAATAAAAGAATGGAAACATTTCAGGACTGGCTCCGGTTGAATGATTTGTAGTAATACGAGTGTAGTGCCGTCTGCGCGGCATAGTAGCGACGGGAGGTTTTGATACTTTAAGATGTTTTCGATTATAATACATATTTTATAATAAACGGTTTCTTCAAAATTCCCAAGTTCAGCATTGTTCTTCGCGGTACGAACCAATTATGTGCAAAATGTTGTGACAGTAGCTTAATATTATCGTTATAATACTTACATTATATAGTTTCTGATTATTTTAATTTGTTTATTATACTTAATAAGGAAAATGAGGAAGGCCGCGGAAGCGCTGGGAAGATATATTTAATGAAAGATATGGACCAGACTGGACGAGACAAGCTAGAGATAGAGAAAACCGGCCAAGTGCATGTCGGACCACGCACAATGAAGGGTTCCGTGGTTGGGATGAATTTTTCCCAAAAACAAACTTAACATTGTAGTTGAAAAACATGCTCTCCCATACATCGATATACGTTACGGTCAATTCTCCAACTGCAAATTTAAGTTGGTCGACTATTACTCGTTAACTTGTGAAGCCTACTTAGCTGTGATAGTTTTCCTTTTAATTTCGTTATATATACTATTGCCATGAATTTTTTCACATATCCAAAACCAACCATTTAGCTGGCAGGGGGGGGGGACACTTGACTCTAACAAAAACTAGCACTTTAAAGCTTAATATTACCCAAACGGATCCCTTAACTGAAAAATGGTTTCCCCAAACCCACAATATTTTTAAACGGCCTATCCAACGATACCCCACACCATGGAATAGACGAGAAAAAAAAATATCATCCCCATTTCACGTGTAAGGGAGGTACCCTAAAAAAAATGTTTTTCATAATTTTATTTTACCATTTTTTTGGCATGATTAATATGTATACCCATGCCAAATTACAGCTTTCTAGGACTAAGCGTCTCTGAGCTAAGCTGGCGACAGACGGACGGACGGACAGACAGACAGACAGACAGATAGACAGACAGACAGACGGACATGGCGAAACTATAAGGGTTCCTTGTTTACTACGGAACCCTAAAAATGGAGAAAGTTGGGGGAGGCCTACGCCGCAGAGGCGACTTCCATAAATAAATAATACCACGTGCATGCCAATATTAATAATATTTTTTTAAATCTTTTATAAATATTTTAAACTATATTTTACAATTATTTACATGAATTTAACTCAAATAATAAATAATAATATAAATCATAATGAAATGTGTAAATAATAAAAATAATAATAATATGTGTAGTGTGTGTGAAAATAATTATTATGCTCAAATTGTTCTTTCTAAATTATGGTAGAATAAAGGCTTTTTTATTTATTATACTTAATAACATTTTTGATATCACGGTGAATAAGGCTAAAAGAATGCTTAGCTTTATAATCCGTATGTCGAAACCTTTTCGTAATTATAGTAGCACTAGCTGCACCCAGCGGTTTCACCCGCGTATGTTTCGATCCCGTGGGAATATCGGAATAAAAGTAGTCTATATGTTAATCCAGGGTGTCAGCTACTGCCATACAAAATTTTATCAAAATTGGTCGAACCATTTGATCGTGAAGAAGTAATAAACACACACACACTCACAAACTTTCACCTTTATAATATTAGTGTGATGTGATTATTTTACTTTACAACGCACTAGTAAGGAGCTCCTTGGAATATTGTTCCACTATTTGGTCTCCCTATTATTCAAATAAACTAATAATGCTGAATCTGTTCAGGCCCGTTTTGTTAGGCATTTATGTATGAAGAATGGGATCCGAAAAGCTATAGCTGATTGCAGTGATAGGTTAAGGCATTTTAAAATGATTATCTTAAAAGACAGACGTAACTATTCTGACAAATACTCCATAAAATTATAAGCGGTACAATAGGCGCTCAATTAGTCAACTTTTTTAAATTTAGATCTAGCCATCGATGAGTGAGATGTAGATTGTTGAACTAGTCAGTAGTTCTACTAAGGAATAAAAAAATCTACTTTAAAGTTAAAGCAACGCAGTTTCTGATTGACATAATACACACATTTTCAGGTCGTGTTTATTTTATCTCATTCATAGATATTGATTTCGTTCTATGGATTTTCTTAAGTATTTTTTGTAAGTTAATAAGAGTCGTTTGTATACAAGTTCAACTACTTACTATCTCGTTTAGTAGTCTTTCACATAACTGTTAATATCGTGAAAAAGATTTACACGATTAGATTGCACGAAAACCTCTTCGGTTTTCGTGCAAGTATCAAAACCCCCCGCACCTCTGATATCACAAGCTAGCCTTATATCAGTTGATATCGAGTCGAGTCGGCTGTACATCTCAGTCCCACCTCCAATAACGTGCAGCCATCAATTCAGACGGTCGCAAAAACGTTGCCTTACTTCGGGCGAGGTATGACGGATGGATGGGTGGCCACTGCTGCACTTTGTTGTGATCTGCGGGTACCTGAGTTTGTTATGGTCAGTTATTTGGATATTAGGACGATGATATTGTCCTTATTCGATCGGCATGATTATGAGAATATAGATAATGTTGTGGTAAAAACATAGACAAGTCTAATGGCTGGTCGCAAAAACGATGCCTTACCTCGGGCGACGTATGGCGGATGGATGGGAGGCCGCTGGTGCACTTTGTTGTGATCCGAGGGTATCTGGGTTTATTGTAGTCGGTGAGTTGGATATAAGGAGGATGATAATGAAGTTCTTATTCTTCGTCGTATCGATAGGCACGAATATAGGTCATGTCGTTGCAAAAACAGGCCAGTCAGCAGGCTGGTTGCAAGAACGTTGCCTTACCTTGGGCAACGTCTGTCGGATGGATGGACTGCTGTTGCACACAGTTATGGTCTGAGGGTACCTTTGTTTAGTGGGTTTGTCGTGGTGTTATTTGGAGGATTGGACTGCAATTAAATAAGGAAAACCGTGAGAAGACGAAGTTTCTCAGACTAAAAAAAAACTAGTAACAATAAAAGAAAATTGTCATAGTTAAATATAGGTGCGCTTTTGTATCAGAATTTTACCTTAAGAAACTGGTTTGAAAAGTGTGACAGGAAACTCCTCACATTAAGGTGCTCTGTGATGAGTGATGACGTAAGCCGATAGCAAAAAGGTACCAAACACGGGTAAAAATCGACCTTAGAAATGTATCTTGTGAAACATAGTTTCTGAAGAAAATGAGGTACAGCGAGTCTAAGTGAATACTTCTGTTCCGAAAGATGAATAAAAATCATTAAAACTTTAAAAATACAGATTTTTCTTAGAACACCAACAAAGTCTATAACAATAAATCAATCCGAACAGAATATAGATAAAATAAATCATTCAGAAACCGTCATAGCAATGTGTCTCATCAAAATTCAAATGGATATGGACCGGCCCGTCAGTGCAAGCTGACGGCTGCTATAGGAAAACTCCAAGATGTACCTACTTATGATTTATTTGAGTACTGGGTGCGCCTGGTGTCTCGCCTGGCAGTAGAGGGGCTTTAATTTTCTGGGACGGAAAGTACCTTAGGTATGCGTATTTCTATGTTGTAAGTCACGTCAGTATTGGCTAGGTGATATAGCCTTAAAATTTACTAGCAGATATAGATGCAAGAATGCCACATTTTTGGAGGAAAGCTAATGCGCTAGCGAGACGGTGTTAACTTAAGGATACAAATAAATAGGACTGTTTTTGATGTTTCTCTAAGTCTAAAGGTACTGGTCGATGAGTTTGGTTTTATTTTGATTTAATATTAATAAAAAAGGTTATTGAAGTTCATTGATGGGTAAAACGTCAACTGTGCTCCTTTCATGTACACGAAATCATCATCGATCAGTTGGTATGGCTATTAGGGTTAATGGGGCAATTAAAATAAAGGCCGTCCTTAAGGATTTCAATAATGTGTTTATTATCCTTTTACTTAGATAATGGAAGGTGTGATTAACCAATATTACGTGAGACGTGTGGTCCCAAGCAAGGCTAAAGGAATAGTAAGATGTTGCTTATTCGAAGTACGGATTTAGATCAAGTGGTAAACGGGCTCGGATAGTGTTGAAGTGGATTAGTTTTTGCTATACTCCAACACACACACGACGACGACGACGACACGTTTGGCGCAGTGGTTAAGCGATTGACTGTTGCGCTGCGTGTCGCGGGTTCGATTCCCGCACGGAACAAATATTTGTATATGTGAGTTTAAATGTTTGTAAACGCACCCACAATACAGGAGAAATTCCTAGTGTGGGGCAACGTTTAAAAAAAAAAAGGAAAAAGGAAGAAAGAAGGAAGAACACGAATACCGTCTTGAGGTTGTCAGTTATCCCGATACCCAGCCTAGGGCAATAAAATAGAAAACCATAAAAGGATCGCAGCTGTATATACCAAGCGACCATACACCTTCAACCATACTCCCATCTCAGAAATTAAACTACAGTCAATACCTGATTAACCTGCCCATCTAACGTATCGAATGTATACCGATTCCAACCACAATCATACGACTGACCATCTTAAATTTATAATCGGCAGATATTATCTGGTTGCGCAGGCGCAGCACGATGCTACGAACTAATGATAATGTGCACAGCCAACAATTAACTTCTATACCGACTGGGCAGGCCCGTGTCAATGTTGATTTGTGATTGATATTATGTGCTTCATGTATAGGTTACTTTAGACATGGGACATTATACCTTAGGTCGTTAAAAGAGGGTTGTGTTCAGCTTGTGATAAGTACGGTATCGGAATTAGAAAGTGATGCAAGCCATTTTCAATTGCTTCTATTTGAAATTAGAGTTTGATTTTGATTGTTGGATTTCTATCCTGCAAGGTAAGTTTCAACTATTGCATAGGTGAATGATTTTGATCTTTATTTAGAAGGAATTAAAGTGGGTTTTGGTATAATCGAGATTATTATAGGATTAATCGGTACGTTTGCGCCTGAAGCTTTTTTCTGAATGGTTTAGTGATGATTTATTTTAAACTTTAAGCTCTTTGCAATAGGGGCTGGCTATTGTTTTAATTAATTGTAAGTTTTTGATGTATACTGGTGATTAGCGATAGATATATTATTTTGGAGGCGTGATGTTAATATATGAGATCAATATATTTAATGTAAGTATTAAAGAATATATCATCGGGTCAATTATCAAAATTGTTATCGATTGACGAGATCTTGTTGGGAACCAAATGGTTCAGAGCAATATATTTTTTTTATTCAACTCAGCTAGCATTGGATTTATCGCGTACTTTTAATCATAGCATCATGTTATTTCGTTATAGGTACTATTAAACCGACTGCATTTTGATTGACAGGATTTAGTTAATCCCTAAAGGATACTTGGTCAAGGTAAACTTTGACGGACCCGTACTAAAATAAAACAAGACATGTATGTACGTAAGTAATAATGACATTACATGGCTTGTTACACTAGCATGAAATTTCAAGCTTGGTTTAAGACACCGTAAGATTGAGAACCGTTAGTTTATAATACATAGGTATTATTTCCGATGGATTATAAACTGTCGAAAGATTGTGAACTGGGTGAAATGGGTTAGGTTAGAACTGACCAAAGGTGCGCGCGAGCCGAGCGACCGAAGCAAGCGGTGTCGCGGCAGCGGCCGGCGAGCGCTACTTCGAAGTTGCTCGCAGCTAGCAGGCTATTTAGTATTAGCGCAAGGTGCGTTACGTCGCAAGCAAGTTTGATACCAGTTCACAGTTTATCAGTTTCCCATGGATAGATTAAAAAACTATCAAAAAATAATGCGTTAAATTGTAAATGGTTTGTTGCAGGTTACAATTTTTCGATAGTTTATAATCCAACGGAAATAATACCGATAGATTATATTATCCCCCTTATTACAAAACAAGGTTTATCTTCAGACCCAGGTTTAAAAAATGTAGCCATTATTGAATTTCGAACTTTATTCCCACTACGGTAAAGTTCCTAAACAGAAAACTGACAACTATAGTATCAAACTAAGTTTTCAGTTTTGTATAAAGAACGGTATTTCAATCACAGTTACGTTCTTATTACAAAAACTGGCTCCATGGTTTAAGCCATGTCAAAATATAAATCTTGTTTTGTAATAAGACGGTAACTGTTCATAATTATACGGTGACAACATCTTCTGTCATCAGAAGACAGCCGCCACGCAACCATCGATGCGGCGCTCTGCTAGAGTGACTGTCAGCAGCCAGTGTCACTCTTATCCGACCTTTTCGGTGATTCCAGTAACTTCGTAACAGAGCGGGGCGGCGCGGCGGGTGCCACTTACTGCGCCGTCACGGCCATACTGATATACACCCGTCCTCGGGCGTTCACTCGCTAAAGTTGTTCTGGAATAGAGAAAGTCTCAATCACTCGATTATCCACTCGTCCATCCTGACAATCATAATATAGTTAGGTACCCATGGGTTACAGTACCCATCACCTAGTAGTCATCACCGTTAGACACCGGAGGGACACCATGCTTTAAGTGACTAATTACATCAGTCACTGAAAGCATGGTGTCCCTCCGACTGTCTCAATCAACACATGGACCGGACAACATGTTTCTCTCAACACGACCACCTGGACCAGAAAAGTGCGTCCTTTCGCCATGCCCCACAGAGGTGGCATGGATCGGGCTACACCGTCGCTTTGTGATTTGGTGCAACGGTCACAAACCTTTCTCGAACACCACCTACCTTTTCTCGAAGTGTTTCGTCGTTTTTTTGAACCCTCATAGAGTTGGTTTCCGATGTACCAGATAGTTCATATTCTCAGGATATGATGTCAATAATAGATTGATTAAACATACAAAGTCTCAATTGAATAGCTTTAATACTTTAGATTTTATTGATATCTAAAATACACCGATTGTGAAGTTAGGGTCGGTAGAGTTAAGTTAGGCCGTGTAGATTCAGAAGCTTGGCTCTACATTAGATCTGATATCTATCCCCAGTGTGTCGTACTTTGAAGATAAATAAATAATAACCATCTTTTTTGAAACGAAATGAAATCGATTATTCTGTAAATAGGATATTAGAATCACTTTTACACGTCATATAATTTTTTTTTTAAATAATCTAGATGTAGCCGACATTTCCTATCTGACTACTCCTGAGAAGAAATGGCGAAACAAACTCAAGGGTCAAAGTCTCTTTTAAAGTCCAGACATAATCTTGGTCATATCATGTGAGGACCATGTAGATCCGTGTCTGAAATGGTCTTTTGAGGAAAGAACCACGCAAATTTGAGCGGACCTGTCTAATCAGTGTAAGCATTTGTCAGTAATCGAGCAGAATCATGCAGCTCAACTCAAGACTTAAGGAGCTCAACGACTCGACGAACAATACCAAAGAAAGGACATTTGGGTAGGCCGCATAAAGCGCTCAAAATGTCAGACCATTATTAAAACTTAACTGAGAAAAGAAAAGAAAGGAAAACATTTAAAGAAAAAAAAAATTACCCACATAGTGCTCACATTCACAATAAATTAAAGCAGTAAATATAATACTTTCAAAGTAAACATTTATGTAATATTGTATATAATATTCTGCAATGTCAATATGTAAAAATCATGCATAATATTTAAAATGTCAAGTTTTCCAGTTTAATCACAAGGCTAGCAGAGCGAGCAGCTCAATCCCAAGCTTTTATGTCTTCTAAATAATCAGAAATTGTATAGTACCCTTTTTTACAAAGTTTGTTTTTAATACAGATTTTAAATCGTTTAATGGGTAAGTTCCGAATGTCAGTAGGAAGTTTGTTGTAAAAGCGTATACACTGACCCATAAACGAGTTGCCTACTCTATGGAGGCGAGTGCGATGTACAGCAACATTGTGTTTATTCCTGGTATTTAAACTATGAATATCGGACATTTTCTTAAAATTTAATTTATTTTTGTGTGCATAGAATAGATTTTCAAATATATGAAGTCGGTTAAAACGCGAGCAGGATGATCCAGGCATTTCAATGCCTTAAATAGAAGAAAATAAACTTTAAATTAAATTAAACCCATCAATTTAGTACATTACACAATTTATGAGTAATAAAAGCTCGTCGCGAGATTTACTTGTGTAATATTTAGCTATAATATTATAAAGTATTTTTTTCTTAGATTTACCTAAGGCAAGATCAAGTTACATAATTACTGCATTATTGCTTATTTTTGTCTACAAAATAAATCTCGTGACAAGCATATAAATCATATAAATTGTGTACTGTAATAAATTGATGGGTTTGATTTAATTTAAAGTTTATTTTCCGCTTTTTTATATTTAAAGAAAAGCTTGTTTTTAAAAATCTTTTTTTACTATTTATTTATTTTTTTGTTATTTTCGTATTCTTCTCAGCAAACCCTTTCTTTTAATATCCCATATCATGGGTGTGCATAAAAAATATCTAGTCCGCCATCTTGGGCCGTCCAAATATATTAGATTTAGAATGACGTCACTAACCATGCATTGTCGTGTATGCAAACGTGTATGCAACATTTCAACCTTAGCGGTTGAGGATAACTGCAATTGCAAGTTAATTAAAATCTTATAAAAAGGAAACTGCTCACCGAATTATATCTTGAATTTACATGGTACTTGTAAACTGATTGTATTCTAGAAATTGAATTGGTTGTTAATTTGTATACATAAGTAATATCGATTTAAAATTCTTGTATTGTTAAATAGTATGTCGTATTGGGTAGTTTTTTGAATTACCATAACCTAAACTTAACCTTATAGTAGGCTGTATCACCAAAAATCACACTAATAAATAATGCTTTGACTTTGAAACCTCGACGATGTGTGACAGCTTACACACTAACTTCTTGATCACAGTTCCGAGGTTCCTGTCAAGGCAAACCGTTGACACTTCAAAAACCTTTCAAAATCAAAATCAAAATTATTTTTATTCCAATTATGCCTACATGGGCACTTATGAAACGTCAGAATTTCAATACAAACATACATTCAAAGCGCAACAATGACATTTTATTGTTTTTTTTTTTGTGTAATTTATTTGAAATCGCTTTGGTGAGACATTACCAAGGATTCAAAATAACTGAGCTCGGGTCGTAACCACATGTGCCAGCAACTCTCTGTATACTTAACAAATTAGCCCTTGATACATTACAAAACCAGTAGTCACTTTTTAGGTAACTCAGCTCTTGGTATGCATGCCCTGCATGCCCTGACTCTGTATGCATGCATAGCATTTCCCGATTTCATTGCATCAGTCTTAGAAAACCCATGTTACATCGTTTCCTCTCAGATTACGTAACGTACATTTTTACGTTTCCCTTATCCTACGCCGATGAAATACGTAACCACATACAACTTTATCTTAAGGTTTACGAAAGTAATAACTTATGAAACAATAGGCCGCAGACGCAATATCAACGCCTCTTCATAAACTATGGTAGAAAGTGGCTGTTTGGTCATTGTTAGTTATGTGATGTAATATCGGAGATTTGGTGGTTAGTTTTGACTGAGTTTCGTCTGGACATGGACTGCGGTAAATACTGCAACAGCTTGTGTTGGCTCCTGCCGGTCTATTCTGTAATGTCACCGTAAAACTTAAATGGCAGGCGAACCAAGGTAACCGACATAGCCGAAAGAATTGCCAAACTTAAGTGGCAGTGAGCAGGGCACATTGCTCGCAGAACAGATGGCCGATAGGACCGAAAGGTTCTGGAGTGGTGACCGCGTACCGGCCTCCTTCAAGGTGGACCGATGATCTTGTAAAGGCCGTAGGAAATCGCTGGATGTGGGAAGCATAGAACCGGTCGAAGTGGTGGTACTTGGGGGAGGCCTATGTCCAGCAGTGGACGTCTTTCGGCTGAAATGATGATGATGAAAACTTAGGTGAAGTTAGCTGTCATTCCGCCTGATGCTAGTAATTGACACTATCGACAGCCCACTTCAAGCTCACTTTACTTAAGTTTTCCCAGAATAGATCGGCTGATATTATAATGTAGGTATGACCTTTTATATTAGTCCGTCAATGAGCCTCTAAATGATTGCCACGGTAGGCAGACAAGTAGATGCATGTAGAGTGCAATTGTCGCAACCCAGCGCTGGGCACGCCACAATTGTTGCGATAAGTCGCCTCTTTGAGGAGTGGCTAGAGAGGCGCCACGGCGTCCTCACCTTCCGCCTGATGCAGGTCCTCACCGGACACGGATGTTTCGGGAGGTTCCCGTTTAGGATAAAGCGGGAGGAAACGCCCGGGTGTCACCACTGTGTGGATCGTCCGGAGGACACGGTGGAGCATACCGTGGAGGTCTGCCCGGCTTGGGCGGAGCACCACCGTGTTCTCACGGAGGCGATCGGTGGCGGTGATCTCTCGCATCCGGCCTTGGTTCAGGCCATGGTTCGGAGCGAGAGTGCATGGGAGGCTGTCACTGTCACCTCCTTCTGTGCAGCAGTAATGCTCCTAGTTGCCGCGGGAGACGCCCTGGGCGTCGGGAGTCACAGGCTGATGCCCGGCCGCCGCGCCGTAGGCGCGGATTTGCGGACGGTGAGCGATGGGTAGCTCGGCCGTCCGATAAAAACCAGGCCCGGGTCGACGGCGCGTGATGTTCCACGCGCGCCTCAAAGAGATGTCAGCACCAACTGACGGGATCCGTTAGGGTCAATGCCTGCCAGGGTTGCGAATTTGTCCGAACAGGATATCGTGGTCCTAGCACACTGGCAACGGAAGGTACACGAGTGGGTTTTAGCCAGTAACTAAGTCTGACATGCCCTCTCGCTCCGCCCAGAGCGGGAGAAGTTATTTGATAATTTAACACCCAAAAAAAAAAAGGCAGACAGTTAGATAAGCTTAGAAAAGACAGTCTGATTATTTGACTTTCTTCTCAAAAATAGGTTACCTCGTTTTGCGACACCTATTATGGGTTAAGTTGAATAAGAGTAGCCTGTTCGTCGCTTAGAACCTATACTGAACATTGGATGAACTTCTTAAGGTCTCTAAATCTTCTTTTATTGTAGCAATTCATGATTCCACTAGTTACTCAATAACGCCACGCCATCGCCATCACGACTGTTTGGGTGTTTGTTTGGGTTATGCAGAGTCGGCAGGTACAGGTAGGCTCTTAGCTAAATTCCTTGAATGCTTTTTCTGTCTCATATCTGCATTAAATCTGCATTAAATTTTAAGCAAGAAAAGCTCTAGTTTTGACAAGACGCAAAATTTGTTTTGGAACCATCTCAAACATTAACAAAAGTTATCATTTCCTAAGAAAATAAATTGAAAACTTTCGGTACCAAAATTTTAAGACTTCTATCTAATATCGATCTAAATTGACAGTATTTTAGATTAAAATCGAGAAGTTTCTAGGTCAATAGACTTCCTGAAAGTTTTCGGTCTAGGATATTTGGGTAAGACCGTTGATTTTTGTGTACCTACCTTGACTCGGGGTGAATAACAGGATGGAAAAGTTTTAAACTTAAAGCATATCTTATATTCCTTGTGGTGCCGGACGTAAAGTATAGCACCACCCTATTTCTTCCTGTGGGTGTCGTAAAAGGCGACTAAGGGACTTGCTAGAGAATGGGCAGCAGCGTTCTCGATGCATTTTAATATCATACCTACTGCGATCGCCGACCCGCCTGCTGAGCACGGCAATTATTGCAACCCCCCCCCCCCCCTCAAATATGGGGGAGGCCTATGTCCAGCAGCTGACGTCTTTCGGCTGAAGTGGATATCTTTTATTGGAATAAAACATTATTTTATAATTCACTATCTTTTGCCCGCGTGGAGGTCGGAAATTATCTCACTAGAACTTACTACCGGGGTATAAAAGTATCCTTTGTTCTAACCTAGGTCATGGTCTATCAACTCAGCCTATAGCAGTCCACTGCTGGACATAGGCCTCTCCCAGGCGGCGCCACAACACCCTGTCCTCCGCCTTTCGCATCCAGTTTGTCCCAGCCACCTTTTTAGGGTCGTCGGTCCATCTAGCTGGGGGGCGTCCCACACTACGCTTGCCGATACGCGGTCTCCGCTCCAGGACTCGTCTGCTCCAACGGCCATCGGTCCTTTGACAAACATGGCCAGCCCACTACCACTTCAGCTCTATAAGTGGAGGGAGGAGGTGGTCTATAGACCACCTCCTGGAATTCTCCTCCTGGAATTTGGCACACTTATAAGTGTGCCAAATTCCATCCAAATTTCGTTCAGCTTTTAAGGCGTGAAGACGTAATAACCACACACCTAGAATAGCTATTACAGACACAGTGATACTTTCGCATTTATAATATTACGTGTGGAAGTATGGATTGAGCGCTAACAGACTGATTTTCAAGAACTATGTTTCCAGTACAACAGATCAGTCTCTAGCTGCGGTTAAAGTAAAATGCTACTTCAAAAGTAGATAAGTACTTAAGTATCTCGAACTCAAAATCTACTAGATCTGGGAGGAGCAAGAAACACATAAATTAAAGGCAACCTGCTCCCTTACGTCAGGTCTGACAACTGGGTATACTGGCTATCGGGACTTACCAATTAAAGGAACATTATATAATATAAGTTAGAGCTAGATTTTATGTATGTTTGGCTGAGTTGATCCCGATTACAACCGTTATTGGCGTTGTTTTCATGACTTAGCAAAAGTACTTTTAATCTATTTAAAACGTCCATCTTTGAAATTACCTGGTGGAAATAAAATGAGATCGCAAATCCTTCGTTCTTCTTTTCGAGGAACACAGGCATGATGTTATATAGTGTACCTATGGAGTTGCATAAAAAATCTTCATTTTGCCAGTTGTTTCAACATAGCTCCGTTTGTAAAAGGTGGCAAGCCGGCCACATCCTACATTCTGAGTTGCTATTGAAAAGTTCCTAATTGAAGAACCCAATAAAACTTCAACATTTGGATCACCCTGGTTCTCTCAGCAGTCACTAGACCTAATACAGTTATGTATTTTTAAAACCAGGTATGATGAACCCATGAATCACGACTCGGTTGAGCGGGTGATAGGCCGCCCTCTACCTTTAATGGCTGTAAACAGGGAACTTTTCGGCAACACCATAATTGTGATGATTTATATAGTTTTGTTACTATCATCAACAATGGAAGTGAGCGGTGATTAACATGTCCATTGTTTTTGGTGATTTATGTCATTTTTATGTAAGATTCGACTAATCTAAAACATAGTTACGTGATCCATGATTTTATGGTCTCCTTTCGTGAACACTGAAAGTTGAACACTTGGCTATCAACAAAATCAAATAACGTCCCACCAACAGATTGAAAAGTGACCAAAAAACAACATTACCAAATAAATTGTTTTCTCACCAACTCAAAATTGCCCAAATATTTTTACGATGCGAACACCGTATCACCTTGGGGCTTATTAATTTTAATTTTAAACTGGTACTAACCTACATACGTAACATTACCGTTGATTATCAACGAGGATGTGGTGACTATCCGATCATTTTCATACAAAATATAATGTTTCAGTAGTTATTTACACAATAAAAACATTTTACAGCTTTTAAATTGACGTCGAGAGGCAAAACAGCGATCCTTTCGACTTTTGACACGCTCGGATCTGACCTGATTGTTGTACATTTCCATTTGTTTGCGGGAATTTGTAAAAAGTGATTGTATTGCGTCAAGTATTGTGGCATTCTCATTTTGTTACATTATCTAGTGTTTTTTATTTGTATTTAATAATAGCTTTTTCCCCAAACACCATACCAGAAGCCATATTTTGAATTTGAGTTTGAACCGTGCACCTAATACTTTCTCATTTTCTTTCAAACAAATCAACAGCTTTCGCAGTAAAATGAAAACACGCGCAAATTGAGCTAACAGTCGCACGCGCATCAAATATCGATACGATTGCTCCACGTCGCGTTTACGATAATCGTCGGTGCGCGTGAAAGGAGAGCTGCGCACGCGCATTATTTTTATAATGGCGCCCGCTAAGTGAGGGGACATCGTTCTACGAATTTAATTATTTAACTTATTGATATTGGTTACGATAAGTGTTTCTTGAAGGTTTGTTAACTTAGTTTATTTTAATGGTTTTAGTTTATGCTTGGTTAATAATAGAGTAAATAACAGCTGATATCGACGCTTAGATGGCGTTTGCTACTAGGGTTTATACTTATTGAATGCATTAAAGCCTGCTCAATATTACTTCCACATAAAATTTTCTAAAGGAGACACACTTGTTTTTTGATTTAGTAGTCGATTTATTTGCTGTTTTCACCACTTCCTTGGTTATAGATAGTATAATGTCATAAGTAAAGGTTCTTTGGAAGAAATACAAAATGCGACGATAGAGAAGATAGCGAAGATACGAGCTTCTCCAATGTTGAGAATACTGATGTACTTATGTACAACTTTGTATCAAAAAATCAAATCGCAAAAACTTTTCATTACAAAAAACTGTATCCAGCAATATATCGCTACTGATCACGTTTTTATTAATCGTAAATTCAGCAAGATATATTCACGACTCATCCGTGGAGGTACTAACTTTATTCCTAAATTGCAATTTATGATCAAAGCCTTAACTGCAGATCGCATCGTAAAACTCTGTCACTTTCGGGAAAATAATCAAAAAATTATAAAAAGTTGCCGAAGTGAAATTATTTATAACTGTTTTGCTACAGAGGGATAATTAGTTTAAAACTGTATTAATTTAAGTATACACGATAATAAGTAGTTAGTTGTGTTATATGTATACCTTTTTTATTTACGATAATAATAGTGCCTCATTTCATTGGTTCCGTTTGGTGCCGGACGTAAAAAAAAGCATCATCCCATTTCTTCTCGTGGGTGTCGTAAAAGGCGACTAAGGGACTTACTAGAGAATGGGCAGCAGCGTTCTCTATGCATTTTTAAAACCATACTGCGATCGCCAACCCAGGCGCCAAGCGTGGCGATTATGGCAAATTCCCCCCTTTTTTTTTGGTGGAGGCCTATGTCCAGCAGTGAACGTCTTTCGGCTGAAATGATGATGATGATTTCATTGAAATCATCTAGCGGGCTTCTACGAGTTGGCTTCGGATTCGGACCCTCGTACGCCTTCCAAAGGTCTTTGACCCCAGGGTCCCGGGATATGTCACTGACACAATAATAATAATAATATCCTTTATTAACAATCTTACACACATTTTCACATTTTTTACATTTCATCTTTGTACTTATTGGCTACAGGAATGTTTAGATTATAATTTATTTTTTTTCTAATTCGACACCGGTTCCTTGATTGTGTTGCTTGTATTTACGATAGTAAGTATTAATTTAATTGAATCGGACCTAATTATCAGCTCAAAGACAACCCGCCTGGGAAATCAATATCACGCGTGCATCTCAAATTCATATTCATTTATTTATTATAAAACATAGCGTCGGTGAAGTTCTAACAGTGCGTAAGTCATTTATGAGTGTTTTGAAATTTGAATGTCATTGGATAAAGCATAATGGCGCGCATCGTATCGACCAATCAAAACACGGTAACCTGAGGGGCAATTCTACTAATTTTAAGAACGTTCACAGTCTGATCTCAGTCTCAATCTGTCAAAAATACCTCTTATTTCCCTACATTTTGACAATTTTTTGACGTTTGTTTGTCGCCAAGATGAGATTGCGACTAGATTTTGAACGTTTTAAATTACGAGAATTGGCCTTCTGACCAATAGAACGCGTTATTTGAAAAATAATTACAATACGTATCTCAGTTTTTGTCGCCAACACTGCGTATGTCAGGGTGCCAACACTGCGTATGTCAGCTATTCACGTACAAATTCGTCGTGCATCAAGTGCTCCGATGTTGTGATTTCGATTTAATTTTCATGGGTTCAAATCACCACAGAGTTCATTTGTATTAATAATTAAACACAATATGGCCTTAAGCGTAAATTAAATTAATTTCATACAGTTTTTTCACTCTCCTGTAAAGTAGCCATTTTTGACTTTCGTACTGTTAGAACTTCACTGACGATAGGTACTTATGTTGTTATTTGGTAGTACATTGAGGGCGCTATGTTTTGCCTCTAGGGCGTACAAAAATAGTAATACATGCAAATATAATTAAAACAAGTAATTAATAGGTATAGATATATGAATCACAAATAAACAAGTAAATAATTAGACCTTCTATCGCATTAAGAATTTAAATCACACAGAAAAATGTTGATAAGATAATCAGATAAATTATGTGTGAAAAGAAAAAAAAAATACAATATAAAAATTCATCTACTTTTTTACTACCTACTTCAAATATAATTACAATATCATCATCATGCTAAATGAAGATAAGTTCAACACTATTGGTTATACTTATTTCTTTGAGTATGAAGAATCACGATAAGTATGGAAAGAAGTAACGTCACATCTTAGCTCGATATACAAATTGCTGACTGAAACTTTTTTTAAGGGAAACAATTATAACGCGATCATATAGTGGTCACCACTGGTCGTCTTTAAGTTTGGCAATGAACACTCAATCTGAGAAAAAAACTTAAAGAAGTTGGTCGAAAAACAAGCATTTCAAAATGAAGCCAGAAACACACAAGGTGGGTAGACCTTGTGTCAAGCCAAAGCATTACTGTCACAATTTTTTCCAAACACTTTTAATACTGCAACAAATCAACACCCTAATAATAAATCCATCCAATTCCCTAATATTTACAACATGTAATCATAAGTCACTGATAGCGCTGATCATCCCGTTCAAACAGCCACCTGTCATGGCCGCCTGTCAAATGGGACTTATCTCTTATCAACTGCAGCATTTCTTTACGGATCAGTGTGACATGTTTAACTTTGTTGAGATGATGTTTATGGTGAGGTAGGTAGGCTATGGGCAATATGGGCATGGTTTTGTTGTAACGCTAGTACAATCTAAAGGATTTTGAAAGAAATTCCTAATCCATTGCTTGATGTGTTTGAAAAGTTCGGCTGCACGACAGCGTAAATGGAATATTTTAGATTGATGTCAAAAGGAATTGCATTGGCGTTGCAAGTGAGATGCGCAATTTTTCCGCTGTTACTTAAATATTGAGGAAGGAAATGCTAAGAATTGTTATCCTTTGGAACTGTAGTCAAATGACAGCTAGGTAATTTCTATCTTAAAATTAAGTAAAATGAACACAATACCGCTATTGAATTATTCTGAGATATATTAATTCGTGTTTCCTAAAAACCATCAACTCCACATAATAATCTTATTACGATGGTACGGAGTAATGTTAATCGAAACCCATTTATTTGAATCGTACTTCGATTCAATTTGAAGAACTGACTGCTCCTGAATCACGTCACGACCATGTTTGATCTACCAGTACCCAACCGACCGAGCATCGATAACGAAAAATCAAGATATGAAAGACAACTGATACAGATCTATAACACAATGGATTAACCCACAATAACACTTTACTTTTAAATCCTGATAGTTACGAATAACCAATAAATATAAAGGACACTGTAAACCAGGATCTTACTGATGTTGTACACGGATCTGAAAACCCAGTTATTTAAAAACTGCATAAAAATAATAGCTACGAGTATATTGCTCATTAACTTCATTGTAATTTAAACTTGTATTGCTGTTCAAGTAGGTTATTCTATGTAGATATGAAAATTTTACTAACTGACTACAATGAAATGAATGAGTTTTTATCTTACAAATTGGCCTTGCTCTTGTTTCATGTATATTATTGTATATATATATTTATATAGATAAGTGTATGCTATATGTATGTATGTATTTATTGTACATGTATCTAAATGGTACACCACTGACTACCTGCAGTATTCTCTCCTGCTCCCTTTAATCCATCCAAAGGTTGTCTGTAAAAGATCGCTTTTAGCGATAAGACCGCTCATTGTGTCACCCTATGTAAAATTTCAACATTTATATCTGTAACTTTTATGGTGTACATAATATAGAGTATTCTATTCTATTCTATTGGACATTATTATTCTGAAACGTTGTGCAATGTGTTCGTGTTCTTAAATAAATAATGCTAAAAATTCTACAAGCACAGTTGCACAGTTACTTTCATCAAAATCAGCCTCATAATCTTTATCTTGATCCAAATCAGCTCATACCAATAAAATATCTCCACTGCTCTTCAAAGTTAAATTGGGGACACTTCACCCCATCATGAACACATCTAAAAACAAAAAAGAATCATATCTACATTGTTATCAAAGTTTACTGTTGGTTCTACCATTAAAATATAACGAACATGCTGTGATGCGCGGCGATTCTGAATAATGACCATCCTTTATTTTTTGTTAAAGGCATCGCTGAAACGTCCGATGGACACTGTTTTCCATTTATTGCTGGGGTACAAAGATGTAAGAATGAAAGACTTGGGATCTTGTTTATAATGCTGGAAATGAAAATTATTCTTTAATTCCTTCAGTTCTTCTACTGTTTAAGAAGTTTTTCAGTGCGTTGTATTTTTGCCTTCTATATACAGACAATTGAAATGAATGACAATTTGAAAATTGTCCGCGTTGTGCCGGACGTAAAGAATAGCACCACCCTATTTCTTCCCGTGGGTGTCCTAAAAGGAACAGCGAAGTACTAAGGGACTTACTAGAAAACGGGCCGCAGCGTTCTCTATGCATTTTAACATGGCACCATACTGCGATACTATTACTGATCGCCAACCTGCCTGCCAAGCGTGGCGATTATGGCAACGCCTCTGTCCAGCAGTAGACGTCTTTCGGCTGAAATGATGAATTAATGATATTAACGGTCCTGAGAGTGTTATGATAGCCACTTAATTGTGATTGTGTGTGTATTGGTATCCATGAAGAATTTCATATAATTAACTCCATAATTATGTATTTCATACGTCGACGGGCTCGTGGGCATATAACAATCAATCGGAGGTTAAGCTACGCTAGCCACGGTCAGTTCGTAGATGGGTGAGCATTCATTACATATCAAGACCCCTCCATGCTCAGAAAGCACGTAAAGCCGTTGGTCCCGGCTGTCATTCGTAGATCTTTGACAGTGGTTACACGTCAGAAGCCCAAATGTCTGACAACCAGTCTTACTAAGGTGTATCGTGTTACCCAGTAACTGGATTGTGGAGGTCAGCTAGGCAGTCGCTCCATGTGAAATACTGGTATTGAGGTGCATCCGGTAAGGCTGAAAGCTGACCCCAACAAAGTTGTGAAACGGCCAAGCATATTGGTTGTATTACGTCGACGGCTACATTTATTTAGCCATCGACATCTTAAGGCTTTCCTATTTTATTTATATTTCCTTTATTTCACTATATATACATATAAATTATATTTTTAAATATTAGAATATAGAAAAAGAATATAAAAACATTTAAAAATATAAAAAATAGTAGCCCACCGGTATCGGGAACAGGGTCCAAGCTACCGGCGGTCAGGGCTCCAGAGAGAGGAACCTCCTGACAATGCGAGCCGTGTCCAGAAGTGCCGCTCTCTGAATCAGGCCCTTAATCCAGCCGCCCAACGCGAGCCTCCTTAGGTGTTGGTCGAGGCTCTTGGCAATTAAGCCATTGGCTGATACAACTATCGGCACAATGATTGCTGAGTCCACATCCCACATGTCGACAACCTCGCGAGCCAAGTCAAGATACTTGATTTGTTTATCTTTCTCGGCTTTCACGAGGTTCCCGTCGTGAGGGACCGTTCTATCAATAATCGTTGTGCGCCGCTCTATTCGATCCACCACCACTATATCAGGTTTATTGGCAGCAATAATCCTGTCAGTGATGATGGATCGGTCCCAGTACAATGTGATATTTCCATTCTCGAGAACTGGGTCGGGCACATACCTGTAGTACGGCAGCTCTGATTCCACAAGGCTGTATTTCAGAGCAAGTTGCTGATGGATACTCCTGGCTACAAGGTTGTGTCTATGCAAGTACTCTTCGTTAGCTAGACGAGAACACCCGGAGATAATGTGTCGGATTGATTCTCCCGGTCGGTGGCATGCCCGACACCCGACACACGTCAACCGTGCCGTCCTTCACAATAAATCTCCGGTAATTCTTCGTCATGATAACTTCGTCCATAATTGCACAGACAAAACCTTCGGTTTCCCCAAAAAGATCACCGAAACGCAGCCAGGCTACGGACGCTAAAAAGTCTACATCGGGTTCATGTAGGGCCCGGAAAAAGCATCCGTGAGCTCCTTACTTTGCCATACCTCCCTGCGATCGTTAGTGTCAAGCACTACAGGTTTGCGCCAGTTCTCTGTAGCCAAGGAGAGCGGGGTGAGGCCCTTGTCCACCGCGACCACATCTCGATGCATCCCCACGTCGGCTTCTAGGAAATATTCCCTGAGACTGCATATCTCGCGGTTGTGGAGGGTCTTAGCGTTTAAAAAGCCTCGACCTCCACACTTTCGCGGGATATACAGTCTCATTACCGAAGAGCGTGGGTGATGCATTCGATATGCAGTCAGCAGCGTACGGACCCTCCTATCCAGGGCGTCGAGTTCGGTCTGAGTCCATTTGAGTATGCCGAAAGAGTACATCAAAACCGGCATGACCCAACCGTTGAAGGCGCGCACCTTGTTTCCACCTGATAGAAGACTATTAAATACTTTCTTCAGGCGGCCAAAGAAGCGCTCCTTCAACGATTGCTTCATGTCAGTAGAATTGATGCCCAACGCTTCCGACATACCCAAATACTTATAGGTTTCAGATGTGGAGAGGGTTCTAAGGTTTATAGAATCCGAGAGTTGGATTCCCACGGATTCCACAATCTTCCCTCGCTTTACATGCATGACAGCTCATTTGTCCACACCAAATTCCATCCTGATGGCGCTACTGAAAGTTTCAGTTACTTTCAGTAGCTCCATCAGTTGCAAATTGTTGGGGGCTAAGAGTTTTAGGTCATCCATGTAGAGGAGGTGAGATATAACCTGACCACCTCTCCTCAACCGATAGCCTAGACCTGAATCCTCCAGCAGTGTGCTTAGAGGATTCAAGGCTAAGCAGACCCAAAGCGGACTCAAACTATCGCCCTGAAATATGCCTCGCACGATCCTTATCGGCTCGGTATTCCTCTGGATATTTCGACATCCTGGATAGCGAAGAACCGTCCTCCATTGCCCCATACATGACGCCAGGAAGGTGCGCAGAGTTGCATCTACTTTATACAGCTCCAGCACCCTCATGAGCCATGTATGTGGCACCGAGTCATAGGCCTTCTTATAATCTATCCAGCATGTCGACAGATCCTTTCGGGAACGACGAACCTGTTGGCTAATGGCCATATCAATGAGGAGTAACTCCTTAGCACCGCGGGACCCGTTCCTACATCCATTTTGAGAGGCAGAAATGATGAAGTTGGTGTCTATATGTTTGTTAATTTTAGCTCTCAAAATGGATGTAAGAACTTTATAGACCGTCGGTAAACACGTGATCGGCCTATAATTTGGGTTCCACGGTGCTACCTGATTTATCTGTATTTATTTACCCACCTGCTCGGTGGGTTATTCCTGTCGTTAGGAACTGGGGTAGCGAACCAGACTCTAAAGCAGTCTGGTACTGCCAAGCGAGCGTGTGACCCAACAAACCATTTAATCCAGAAGTTGTGCAGCCCGTCCGGTCCTGGAGACTTCCAATTAGGCAACGGACGGACTGCACGAGCTAAATCTTGGGGGCAGATGGTAATAGCCCCCATTTCTGGTATTGGATCGCAGGCTCGCTCGACTTGCCGAGCCCAATCACCTTCAGTGTGACTGACAGGCACCGACCAGATACTGCGCCAGAAAGAACACACGGCATCATTATCCGGCAGGCGCGTGTCAGCCACAACTTGGTTCGGTCGCTCCCAAGCCCTATAAACCCATCTTTCATCGCTCTGGAAGGTGCGATTCTGGGTGTATCGCTCCACTCGCCGCTTATACCTACGAATACGGTTTGTCCAGGCACACACTTTCTGCTTCAGGAAGTCTATGCGCTCTGTGACAGACTCCGAGACATATAGTCCTGAGGGCTGGTATCAGTCCCTAAGAACGCTCGTCTCACAAAGCGCATCTCTCTTGGGCGAGTATTGCCCTCCCTGAAGCAGATTAGTTTGCCGATGAGCGCTCTGGCCCCACCAATACGACGCTCAATTCTGCACTGCTAAGCTGGTACGACTGGTTTTGGTCGTGTAGCTATAGAGACGACATGCCGCTACAGCCGCGCAGTACAGAATCGAATGAGTATCAGTGAGGTCTTCGCAGTCATCAAAATAGTTTGACAACTGCGAATCCAGAGCCGCCACCAGCGCCCTATTTTTGTTGTGCATGGGCAAACGGGGTAAGCGTGGTCTAAGTTCGGGTGACATAAACCGATATTCCCGAATCGCACCCTCCAAAGCACTCCTCAATTTTTCATTGCACTGGGTACTTACGTTTGTAGCCCTGTCATCACTCCCCTGGTCAGCTTGGCTTGTGTTAGACTGTGGTGGTACTACAGCAGCCCGCGATAGGGGGGCGATGACATGGCTACTCTGCATTTCATTTCGCAGGCGATCAAGTACAGTGTCATCCAACATATGATTACGCTGGATGACCCGCACCTGATCCGATAGTC
The DNA here is from genome assembly GCA_948098905.1 of Tiliacea aurago. Lineage (NCBI taxonomy): Eukaryota > Metazoa > Arthropoda > Insecta > Lepidoptera > Noctuidae > Tiliacea > Tiliacea aurago. The sequence continues at coordinate 26,386,620 of OX402585.1, forward strand.
GTTGTGCCGAAACGTTGACAGCTGGTTAATTATTATTATTATTATTAATTTATATTATTATTTATTTATATTATTATTATTTTTTTATTTATTAACTACGTTTACAAAAAACTTAACATAAGGACTTTGCCCCGCAAAACCGTTTTCACGGTTTGTCTGTGGGAACAAAACACAATTATACAATTTTTATTTATAGTGCGGACACTTTAATTTCTCTAACTGAACCTACTAAGTAACTATCAATTAGCTAATCTGGTGAATTAATTATTTTAAAATATCCCTAATCACTCACCCGCTCTTCCCCAACAATCTGCAAACAATTTTCCTTAGAACATCGTTTACAAATTCCTGAAAAAGAACTGCTTAAGTAACTTGGCAAATTTACCTTTTATTTGCTGACTTCTTATATCAGGAGGCAATTGATTGAGAAGGTATGGAACTCTTTTGATTTAGTTTGACTGCTCGTACCTCTTTGTTAAATGATAAATGATTTTTATTTCTGTAAGTAGGTCTGTACACACACACGTCAATCATATTTTAAAAACTAAATGAGGTCGGCGTTTCCTATCTGACTACTCTGAGAAGAAAGGCCGAAACAAACTCAGAGGTCACAGTCTCTTTTTAAGTCCAGACATAATCTTGGTCAGATCATGTGAAGGCCATGTAGATTGGTGTCTGAAATAGTCTTTGGAGGAAAGAACCACACAGATTGAGTGGACCTGACCAGTCAGTGCACGCGTTTGTCAGTAATTATGCAGCTCTACTCAGAACTTAAGGAGCTCAACGATGCGACGAACAATACCAAAAAAAGGACATTTGGGTAGGCCGCTTATATGACTCAAACTGCCAGACCATGATTAATACTAACTGAGAATAAAAGAAAAGGATAAAAATTGTTAGTAGTTAGAATCTTTCTAGCAAAAATACATAATATGCCTCATCCAAGCACTCCAAGCTCTTTGCTCCGATCGTAACAGAACTTTCTTCGGCCCCTTCACGCGCTGATGACCACTTTAGACACAATAAAAGCATATATTATTATAATAAAAACATGTATTACAATAAAAACAGCGATGGACATTCGGCAGTACGACGTACAATCACAAAACTTGTAAAAGTTTACTACCTCGTCACTTAATCGTGTTCTGAAACCTTTGGAGGTCAATCTGTGAATCGTCGGTATATAGCAAGTGTAGTCGTAAAGATGGAATTATGTTATTTTTAAATGTTCTTCGAAAAATCGTGATTCGGTAGTTTAAGGTATGGATGGAATTCGGAGATGGATTCGTGGAAATTGGGAGGTTCTAAGTTAACTGTATTTAGATGGTTGTCATTCAGATTTTGGAAATGTTTTGAGTGTTACGAAATATTATACAATATTCTTTTTTATGTGGGGCCTTACTGAATATCTACATAATAATTCATCGATCTTGCGGTTTACAAGGAGGCCCGTTTTCATCTAAACCGTTTATTCAGAGTACCTACTTCCGATAGTCAGACATAAATTACGTTGGAAGTCATAATTATTAACAATTACTTGAAACAAAATACGATTTCATTTAACGTATGTCATTTAATTTTTAGTCCGATAGATCGTAGTATACTTAAAAAAACCGGTCAAGACTGAGTCGGACTCGCGCTCCGAGAGTTCCGTACGAATATATGATGTTGATGATTTCTGCAAAACTGTGCTATTTAGAGACATCGTTTTATTTTTCCTGTAATTTTTACTTAGGCTCCTATATAGAATAATTTCAGATTTTTTTCTCTGCAAACTTCGGAGATAAGGTACGGTATTTTTTTTACATTTTTCATCACAAGTCGGAAACTATGCAGCTTAAAAAAAAATATGTTTGAGAATGTGCAACCAGCGTTCTTTCATATGATACCTCACATGCCCAAGTAGCCCCACTTTAAATTTTTAAGATCCTTTTGCAATTTTTTTTGTCTTTCTTTTTTGCAAAATAGTTGGGCAAACGTCATCTAAAAATATTCTAAATTTCAAGCTGATAGCATTAGTAGTTCTTGAGATATCCAGGTGTGACAGACAGACAAACAGACAGACAGACTTAGTTTCACCATATGGGTTCCTTTTTACCATTGTGGTACGGAACCCTAAAAAGGTTTATCCTAACTAAGTATAGCGTAACAAACCAACTCACGAAAGTGAGTTGGTTTGTTACGCTTTCACGCTTAAACGGCTGAACGAATTTGGATGAAATTGGCACATGGGTAGAGCTGGGTTAGGACATACGATACTTTTTATCCCGATACTCTCTTGGGATCAAGACATGCGGATGACGCAGCTAGTAATTACCTATATAGTTTAGAAACATAATCGGAAAATTGAAAAGCTCAAAGTCTAAGCCAAATTATTTATTTCAATTAGAGACATAGAAGGCACTTTTGAAAGTCAAAATTTACAAAAAAAATATAATTGTTTCTAGGTAGTTTCGTATGGAGAAGAGTGGGCAAGAAACTCCACCGTTACCCTTTTAAAATGTACATTAATTATATGTGAAGACGATGTACCTAGAATAAAATTACTATATTTTTTAAGAACATGTTACTAACAATTGGGCCTAGTTGCCATGAATAAACAAATATTTAATTTAATTTAATTTAACTATATCACAATAGGTAAAAAGAATTAAGGCGACGGGAACCGACTTTTAATGATTTTATACTGAAAATCACGTCTGAACGAGTAGTTTTAATGATTTGAAAAAAAAATATGTTAAATTAGAGCATTTTTTCAATAATTTAATATGTTAATATTTTAGATTATGTTTATATTACCTACTTATTGAAATGAATTGTAAAGTTATATCTAACGCGGATAAAAACTGGCAATGGCGCAAAATCTGCTAAGCGTATTTTTCTGAAACCTTCACCAATTTAAAGATAATTTAATTATTGATCATTTAATATACGCGTTTTATTAAAATACCTTTTGATTTGTGTATAATAAATTAATAATTCGTCAAATTGTGGACAGCGCTCCTTGATGGGCGAGTCCTATTACTGGTTGACAACCACTCAAGGTCACTGGCATATATCTGCGTCTTAAGAATGAAGCAATGATGCTATATGTAAAGCATCGTACAAAGTTTCTTCACAATGTAGGTTACAAAATCTAAGATTTATAAGTATTTAAAGACTATAGTTACTGTTACTTTTATGTTTAATAGCCTGTGTGCCATTAAACATAAAAGTAGCTAAAGATAAAAGGGTCAGCACAGGCCTCGGTGGACACAACAAATCATAAGGAGTAGCCCTCAAACAAATGTGTGAAATATGAACAGAGGCTCCTTTATCACGGCCACCTAAAACATACACGTTGTGGGCCAAGTGAAAATGTTACTTATTAGACGTTAGGAGTTCTTGCGAGCTTTGTGCAACTGAAAAAAGGGAAAGTTGTTGTGTTTTTATTCATTTTCTTCGTATTATTTAGACAACATTTACTGGTAGGATTGGTCAAGTTACGCCTTTTGTCCTAGTGCAATTCTTATTTTTAATTTCACAAGTTTACACACGTAGCTCAAATCATGGTAAGTATAGAGCCAATGATGCTGTCAATTCACTTGATAAAAAATATTTTTTTAATAAATCCATCAGCTTAGCAGGGCTTGTCTTTTGATGATTATTTGTTGTAAGAACAATCTGAAATTAATTTATGTAAGTGTGTGTTGTTACTGATTGCATTGGAAACTATCCCGTTAAGCTGATTTTCAACTTAAAGCTTTTCCAGATTGTACCTAACAGGACGTCTTTTAGCCTCCAGATATCCAAAAAAAAATCCTAATCGCCACCCACTCGTATTTCACGCCATATTCTCAAGTTCACGTAAGAGGTTATTTATAGGCGGAGGCGGCCGTGTCCAAAAAGCTTAGTTGTGTCAAAAGTTGAGCGTTAAATCATTGGCCACTATCTGGACACTGCAGGCCGGACTGTGGCCACTAGTGTACGGTATGTGTCCATTGTTGCACGGCGTTCAGTTTGACGTGACGGATTGATAGGACTAGGCAAGAGTGCTACGTTGGACTTTTTGTCTGTATTCGTATAATTAAAAATAGTAGTAAGGTTACAGTAATCAAGAGTAAGGTACGCTACATGACAACCATGAAATTAACAGCGAAATGAAAAACAAAACGTTTTTGGGTTAGCCTCCTCACCTGTTAATTATGAAAACCTGCGACGATTCTGTTTCATTACTATCTGCAAAGTAAGATACATATTGAGTGGTGCAATACTCGTAAATTTAGTTTTTTAATAAAATAAGTTGCTTTTACCGGTTGGCTGAACTAAAGTTTTCTATAATGGCGAATTGTAATAAATCATTTTTCGTATAAGATAAAAATAACTGCATTTGAATAATTGCACCTAAAAAATCTCTTAAAAAACTCAAAAGAACACACATCAAAGGAAACTAACGAGACTTAAATATATGAGACACTAACACTACCTACATGTTGCAAGTAGAACAATGTTAACAAACCCGTATTATATCACAATGGTGTCGTGTGCCAATGGAAATGGTGCCAAGCTAAGTGATCCGACACGAAATGAAATATGATGACACTTCCACACATTACAATACGAATTTTTCGTGTAAATGAAAAAAATAAGCGTGTTTTTTGGCCAATAGTCCAGATAGAGTGCTTTGGTGTATGGTCTTCCGTCTTAGGTTAGTCTAGTGTTTAGGTCTTCAAAAGCAGGTCGATCGCAGAGTTGAAATTTTTCAGATTGATGCTCAAACACAAAACTCAATGCATTTATTTTAGATTGATGCTCAAACACAAAACTCAAAGCATTTATTTTAGGCACTTCTGAATTGTCAAGGGGTCGGTCGGTCAGAAATGAAATGAAATGAAATCGTTTATTCTGTAAATAGGATATTATAATCACTTTTACACGTCATTTTAAAAATAAAAATAAATAATCTAGATGTAGCCGACATTTCCTATCTGGCTACCCCTGAGAAGAAATGGCGAAACAAACTCAGGGGTCAAAGTCTCTTTTAAAGTCCAGACATAATCTTGGTCAGATCATGTGAGAACCATGTAGATCTGTGTCTGAAATGGTCTTTTGAGGAAAGAATAAATTTGAGTGGACCTGTCCAATCAGTGTAAGCATTTGTCAGTAATCATGCAGCTCAACTCAAGACTTAAGGAGCTCAACGACTCGACGAAAATATGAAGCTAGTTGCCCATTCCAAAGCGCAGCAGGTTCCTATGGAGAATAACGGGCAAGTAACTCCAAAACTATACTATGTACAGAATATGGATAATCCAAATGCATGCAGTCAGGCTTCCAAGATTCCAAACACATAGATATGGCAACTGGAAACGAATAGGCATCAATAGAGCCTGAAAAACTGAACTGGAACTAACGTCAGTTCTAAATAAATAGAATTAGCACTATGATAATAATCTAAGAACTAAGATAGGCTTTTGCGATAGATAAAATAAACTTTTATGTCCAGTATTCTTAACACGAAAGAGAAAGAAGAAAAAAACTTTAGCAGGTGTTTTATTCTACACTAGATTTAGAGCTTAATCTTATTTGCCAGCACCAACTTACGTTCATCTGTCTCATTTTTCATTTGAAAAAATCACAATTTCAGTTTAGTAAATGTAAAATCAATCCAATGTGTATTTTCGTGCAATTTATACAATTTAGCATAATCTACGACACAAAAACCTCAGCCATGTAACATCAATATTTCAATTAAGCATCGCCGATAACCGGCACACAGGTTAATGAGATTACGCTGTTATTATTTATTGTTAATTGTTATTATAAAGTGCTGCCTAGCAATTTACTAGGCGCAGATTCCGATCGATTTGTACTAGTGTAGTTATTTGATGGTGTGTTGTATGGAATTAGGTGCAGCCTTCTTGTGATGTGTAATGCGGAATTGTGGACTAAGATTACAATCTGAGGTTGTGGAATTAGCAGTGTTAAGTTAAAGTTTAATTGATTAGTGTGGAAATAATGTGTGTGATGGCAAAATCCGTACCTTGATTTCCAATCTGTATGACCTTGATCAAAATTATGATGACCAGTCGATATATTTTGCTTGTCCATTTTTCAGTCTTGTGTCAGTTTTAGATCTTGAAGCTTGAAGAAAGAAACCATATCTTAAGCATTCCATCTCATTAGGATTCATGCAGTTCACAATGTTCACATCGTAATGAATAATATAACAATATGAAGGGCATGGGTCCTCAAAAATCTAATGCAAACTATTAAATGTTGATACATGCACATGTTGCTTTCCAGTTTCTTAATTATGTACCATTTAGCAATTTTTGCATAAAAGTATGTAAGTAACCAAATGATGTGGAGAATTCATTCAAGTCGAATTGTCTTTTAGTTGTTATTAGTGGCATGTCAACTGTAAATCATGTTTGTCTACGTCCGTCTTACACTTCAAAGACTTTCATTCCTATGCTTCTGTCTCGTTTCATGTAAATAATTGGGTAAATATATCATTGTTATAGAATTATTCAAGATGGGACGTCGGCATCCTCTTGTTAGCGATACATTTGACAATGTGGTGAATTTGGAATTCTTTGAAGTGAGTAGTATTTATCGATTGACTGTGAGTAGGTACTTATTACTAGATAATGTAAGTAGCCACATCTACTGCTAAACTGCTGCATTAAGTTATCGTTAAAATAACTGTTTTCTCTCAACATACGTAGGACGCGTCGTAGATTTTGCGACAGAGACTTTTTTTTTATTTAACTTACTGAACATTCCTGATGAAAAAAACAGTACTTTGACCTAGGGATAAAACCCAGAACTCCGCACTCAGCAATCGAGCTTAGGTTAATTACACCAACGAGACAGTTATCTTATTACTGGCTCAGAAACCACATCCACAAATGATTAAGACAAAATTCCTTAGGCGTACAATGGTACACTAGCGCCACTCCTTTATAAAAGTATTATCTCTTGACTGAGAATGAATTATAAATAACGGCTAATAAGGACCCTCGGTAAGTGTGTCTAGAATTTTCTTATACTTTTTATAAAGTTTAAGACGCAGATACATGCCAGTGACCTTGAGTGGTTAGCTTGCGTGTTCTGTACTGAGCTCACGCAACGCGTCGTACGTTCAGCCAGTAATAGGACTCGCCCATCAAGGAGCGCTGTCCCCAATTTGACGCATTATTAATATATTATACACAAAACAAAAGGTATTTTAATAAAACGCGTATATTTAAAACATCAATAATTAAATTTTCTTTAAATTGGTGAAGGTTTCAGAAAAATACGATTGGTAGGTTTTGCGCCATTCTCAGTTTTTTATCCGCGTTAGACATAACTTTACAAATTAATTTCACTATGTAATATAAACATAATCTAAAATATTCACATATTAAGTTATTGAGAAAATGCTTTAATTTAACATATATTTTTTTCAAATCATTAACACTACTCGTTTAGACGTAATCTTTAGTATAAAATCATTAAAAGTCGGTTATCGTCGCCTTAATATTGAGACACGAAGCAACAAAATACGATCTAAAGAAAAGCGGCCACATTCCTCTAGATCGTGTTTTGTTGCTTCGTGAATTCTAGACACACTTACCGAGGGTCCTTATTAGCCGTTATTAATAATTCCTTCTCAGTCACGAGATAATATTTTTGTAAAGGAGTGGCGCTAGTGTACCGTTGTACGCCCTCTTAATACTAAACACATATTGTACAGCAGCGAGCGTACCTACATACAAATGTCTAATTTTATCATCACAGGATAGATGACATCCATACATCAGCAGACAGACGGTCTCGCCCATCAATGTGACGCGTGCGTTTGTCTCTGTCTGAGTTTATACGGAACTAATTCTAATAGTCGTGTTTGTTACCGAAATAATTTCAGAGGTATGATTGTGGTTATTAAAGTAGTGGGTTCTGATTTCAGGGTGCATAGGAAGATACTACGCATTGGAATGGGCAACTAGCTTCATCTTTCTGACTGATTATCGGATAAAAAATATACGACAATCCGTTTATTTTCCTTTTTGTATCGAACTGTACTCATTCGGAAAATTTTGGTGTTAGGACAATACACAATAAAGAAACCTAAGGGTTCGTAAATATAAGAATTTAAGAAAAAAATATAAGATAATTAGGAAAATAATGTTTCGTATTTTAAAGAATTCGTAAAATAAATAATTGAAAATCGCGAATTTGGATTTTGGCGCTGACATCGACCAATTACTCTGACAATTCTAAAGTGCCTTTATTTGGTTTTATTTAAATAAATGCGGCATTTCAGTTTGAGTTTTTAGCTTAATAGTGTCTATGAGATAAGCTGAATTTATGTTGGTACTTACCTACAGGTACTATGGTTATAAACGCGAGTTTTTAATTATTTTCTTTAAGATGTTTTGCACCTTGCATTTGACTAGTACCTATCCTTGTTTACGGCTGCAACTAAGCTTATGGTAGGAGCGGGTTCACATCCATTGTCTTGCGTATAGGATTAGAACACGAAACCTCCGGGTGGCAAGTCTAGCAACCTAGCCTAAGGGCCATCTTTGTATGCTGCTAGTTCAGAATGTCGCCATGTTTAAATCCAAAACTTGGATACTTTGATCCATTTTCTTGTCGCTTCTCTATAGAGCTTCTATATTCAATCTCTCCTCGTACAAACTCTTGATTAGCTTTTGAAAACAAAAAATCTATTAAAATGGTACCTGCCATATAAGACTGGCGGTATCTACATTGCTGCAAACTACGCATCACACTGACGTCAGGCAAAATCCTGCATCGCGCAAGCAGAGTTTACCGCACGACTAGCATAATTATATGAATATACAACGTCCCGACATCCATCTGCGGGCTGTAGCCCACCAGACGAAATACCCATCTTGTCGGAGGATTCTCCATTTTCTATGAAGGATGAGTTTGTTCCTCATACCTCTAAAAGACCATAGTAAAAATGTAGATCACATAATCTCTCCCTCACAAATTAAGATCCAATCTAACAACGACACCTAGCAACAGCTTTGTACGTATTTTTCTGTTTTTTTTTTCTTGTCTGCTTATTTATGTGCGTACATAATTGGTTAAATAAATAAATAAAACACCTTTACCAGCAGATCAGCAAGTAAATAAAAACAGTGAAGTTATGTGACACGTGTTACCGGTAACTCGCCTACGATCCGTCGCTCGTCGTGCGACCAACGTGTGGGTTTCTTTAATTTATTAACGTGTGTTTACTTCACTCGTTACTCGTAAAGTGAACTGGTTAGATATAGGAATTTTGGTTTTATTGTCGATATATGGAGTCGGGGTTGTCTATCTTTGCTTGACTGGTGTTGTGAGGACTTTGAAACATGTTTCTTCTTGGGAAACTTAAGGCTGACATGTTCCTATTTTGTAACAGTCATTATCGTGAACATGTATGACATAAATGGAGACTGAATGCCTGATATGTAACTAATCTTCCTGAGTTAAGATATCAATGACTCCTCTACTAGTTTCAGGATAGTCCAGGTTTCTGGCATCGTTTTTGTTATGTATTGATTTCATCTTATTCGGCATTAACATTGAAAGAAGCAACGATGAAAAGTTACTAAGTAAATATGGGTTGAAACCCGTGCAACAAATGTCAAACTCTATTTAGAAAAAGCCTTCAACATACAGACTTTTCAAATCATGTTATAATACAAAAGTCTACTTCCTTGAATTGACTTGATCATGATAGTATTTAGTTCCATTCAAATACATGAGAACTTAAAATCCTTTGTTTTCTGACTTTACAGCTGCAGCAGACACGTTTTATTAATAAAAACCCACCTAAGGTAACGACTTGGTTTTTGTTTTGTAATTTACTATCATCATTTACTCGATAATTTTCTATAAAACTAAAGATGAAACTCACTTACTAATACTAATTAAATAAAACTATAAATTTGCGATAACTTTGGAAATTATTATCAAACACTTACTGTGGTAAAATGAAACGTATAAAAACTTCTATTGCGTGTAAATTTAAAATGAAAAATATGTTATGGGCTGCTGTGAGTGAGCCGAGAGTCAGAGACGGGAAGGACCTGGCTAACATAGTGTGGAGGAGGAGCTTTTTATTTTATGTTAAAGCCTTTTTTTGTTCACTTTATGTGGAGAAATTCTGGAGTATTTGTGGGAGAAATTGGTAGTTTCTAACCTATCATACCAACTCAAGATACTTATTGATTATACAGAATGGTTTTTTTTCGTTGGGATATCTGAGCAAAATCAGAAATTAATGACATGTACATTTTGAAAAACCGTCTTCCTCGGGTTTAGATAGCTTGCTTTATGAGTAAACCAAAACTGAATTATTTTAAATTTTTGACTTTGACATGAGCAACATTATTTTTGAAAAAAAATACCTGTTAGACGTTTATTCTGAATTAAAATGATATGTACACAAATAACAACATAAAACTAATCATCACACTAATCACACTATCACACTTCACACTAATATTATTATAAAGGCGAAAGTTTGTGAGTGTGTGTGTGTATGTTTGTTACTTCTTCACGCTCAAACGGCTGGACCAATTTCTCTGACACTGACGCTGACACCCTGGATTAAGACATAGGTTACTTTTTATCTCGATATTCTCACGGAATTGAGACTTACGCGGGTGAAACCGCGGGGTGCAGCTAGTTCATAAATAAAAATAATAATATAATATCCTAACTCTATAAGTAAGAATATAATTACCTGCTGGTTATGCATAATATACTTGCCGATAGCACAAACTAAACTTGAACCAGGTATAACTATCATACTCAGCTAAATATATAACTACCACCATGAATCATTTATATTAATTAAAGGAAGCGCTGTAAGTAATAATAATGTGTCATACTGTTTATATTTCATTGCTAGTAGAGAGAGTTAATTGAATGTCAGTCATCGTCGCAAATACTTTGGCACACCACATGCATGTTGCAGGCATTTGATGACATTAGTGATAGTTTAAATAACTACCAATTAATGTCAAAATTAATAACGATCCAGTACCCCAATTGCGCAATACGCTTTCTTTCACAATCCTAGGGATTTTTAAGGAAATTCCTAATCCATTGCTTCATTATGTTTGAAAAACTCGTCTGCTCAACAACGATAATAACGCAATTAATTTTGAGATGCAGTTTCTCTGGGAGAGATGAATCTTAAAAAATCAAAATAAAAAGTCATTTATTCAAACTAGGCTGAGAATCAGCACTTTTCGAACGTCAAAAATTACATGAGACAGTCCCCCAAAAACGCCCACCCTTCACCACTTCCTAGTGCTTTAGCTGGGAAGAAGAAGTGGCGCAACAAACTCCCCAGCAGCACAACTGTCTGTTCACATATAAAACTTGAATCTATACAGTAAAACATAAAATGCAACACAACACATTAAATACTGATAAAATTGTCCAAGTATTTAAAAAATAAGAAAATGTTAGGTACCTACCTATTTACCGACAATTATGTTCATATAGTGTTAGCTAATAAGTACTTACCTAATCTATAGCCAATAACATAATGTTTACGTAAATTATATGACCAATTTAAACCCAGCTACATAACATAATGCTTTGGAAATAATAAATCAAAGAAATAGAAAAGCACTCTTAGCATAGGCGGCGCAATCAGTCGCGGGAGTAATAAACTACCGGAGTGACGTCAACGCATCTAGTGCCAAGTTTTATTGATATCAATACTAAGTCCTAAGCCTTGATTTTATAGCAGAGCATTATGCATTTAATAGAGATTTTCTTTTAAGACGGAGATATATGCCAGTGACCTTGAGTGGTTGTCGTACGTTCAACCAGTAATAGGACTCGCCCATCAAGGAGCGCTGTCCCCAATTTGACGCATTATTAATTTATTATACACAAAACAAAAGGTATTTTAATAAAATGCGTATACTAAAAGATCAATAATTAAATTATCTTTAAATTGATGAAGATTTCAGAAAAATACGCTTGGTAGATTTTGCGCCATTCTCAGTTTTTTATCCGCGTTAGACATAACTTTACAAATTAATTTCACTATAAACATAATCTAAAATATTCACATATTAAATTATTGAAAAAAGGCTCTAATTTAACATATATTTTTTTCAAATCATTAACACTACTCGTTTAGACGTGATCTTCAGTATAAAGTCATTAAAAGTCGGTTATCGTCGCCTTAATAATGTGACATAACAAAACGTTATGATAACACGATTAAAGGCTCTTACAGACTCACGCGATATCGCGGGCGTGACAGGCAGTGACATAGAAATTGTGCTACTAGTATCGCGTCGCGCCCGCGATATCGCACTATTCTGTACGAGCCATTAATTACACTTCCGGGGAGGCACTAATTCAATTTTTTTTTTTTTTTTAAGTAATCTGCCCGCCTTTTCCCAGCTATAATGGGGTCGGCTTCCAGTCTAACCGGATGTAGCTGAAGACCAGTATTTTACATGAAGTGACTATCTGACCTCCACAACCCAATTCAATTCAAATTCAAATGCATTTATTTCGTGAACACAGGGTACATATAGATGGTGTTAAAATACATAAGATCCGAGCTGTGTTCCACCAAAAGGCATACAGAATATAAAAGTGTTTTCTTTTTAATAACAAGTACATTTTAGAAAATCAAAAGTCGGTAAGTACAGTCTCTAAAATGTCAAATTAAATAAAGTAAAATAATCCAAAATAAAAATAACCATATTATAACAAAATTATTTAGAATGTCTCATAGCATAAGCACAGATTTGATTTAGCTATGTATTATAATAAAAATTTGTCATTTAAATGTTCGTCAACAGAATAATACACCTTGTTATTTAACAAATTGAAAAGATTTCCCAGTTACTGAGAAACACGATACTCTTTGTTAAGACTGGTTGTCAGACTTTTGGGCTTCTGACTATGTAAAGACTGTCAAAGATCTACGAATGACAGCCGGGATCAACAGCTTAATGTGTTTTCTTTCAGCTTTTCGGAACACGGAAGGACCCTGGGTTCGTGAATGGAAATTGTCACCCATCCACGAACCGAGGATCCAAAACTTAACGAGATTGTATGAAACTATTTGCTACTTGGACGGTGCCGTGTGGTGCCCGACGTAACTATTAGCACCACGCTGATTTTTCCTGTGGGTATCGTAAAAGGCGACTAAGGGACTTACTAGAGAATGGGCAGCAGCGTTCTCTATGCATTTTAACACCATACTGCGATCACCAACCTACCTGCCAAGCATGGCGATTATGGCAAACCCCCGCTTTGGGGAGGCCTATATCCAGCAGTAGACGTATTTCGGCTGAAATGATGATAATGCTGATTTGCTCATCCGGAGATGGTGTGGCAAAAAGTAATACACAATTGATAACTTGGTAACAAAACAAACTCCTTTTCCATACAAAGCAAGCACTACATAAAACCTTATAAACGCCACTAAATAGTCATCTTTATACCACAATAAAAGTCGGCCATCTTAAAATATATTTATCAATAAATATATCAAAAGTATGTAGGTATTTTCATTCTGACCTTATATTGATCTCGTCATGTGCATCACTTTGTATCAATATAAGGATATTTATTTAAGGATATTGTATTGTATATTTACCAAATATTGTAGTCGTAAATTAAAGTATTTTTATTGGGACTTTTTAGTGTAGAAAAGTTAAAAATACAGACGGTAGATCAAAAGAAAATATTTAAATATTGAATACTGTCTGGAGTAAAAGTCATATTGCCAATCATCGAAGTCTGGTACAGGACTATAGGATAGTCAGTACTCAAGCATTACTTAATACTAAAATCAACCAATCCAATGGCTTGAATCTAGTCTTAAGTAACGCTTGAGTACTGAGTAACGTTCTATAAATACGGGCCTAAGTCTATGGCCTATCTATAATGTTTACCAACAGCTTTTTTATACAATGTATAGATCTTAAGTACGGTCTATAGTTACTAATTAGCCTCAGCATTTTTAGGGATAAGTGAGAACATTGACATAATTATAATAGTGAGACCAGTGACTACAAATTAAATTAGAAAATACTGCATAACTTAGATAAAGAACATAACACAGTCGAATCTCGTTGGCCAGTCATAATTATCAAGATTTCATGATCAATTCGAGCTCCCTGCTAATTTTTCGAATCCTAATTTTGATTCATTATAGTATAAATAAAAGGTGAAATCTGTACAACCCACGCATTTTATAGGTTCTCAGTAAGGAATATCATATGCTAGTTACAGCACATGCCACTCGCACACAAAAGACTTGTACAATTAAAATTACGAAGTTAAATACAAACGAATCACCGAAGAAAATTAATTAAAACTATTTCCCAGTTCCCTAACACACAGTTAAAACAGAACGAAACAACAACACCATCTACTATTCGTAACATGCAATACTACCAAAAAACCAGACCTTTTAGTTCACAATAGAAATTATCAATCACGGAAATTTACGGCGCGGAACCAAAGCTAACTTTTTCCACTATAAACCGTATAAATTTGGATGAAAGCTAAATATTTAACTGACTTGTATACGACGAGCTCCTCCTAAATGTGTCGCATAAATTCGGTCAAGTAAAAAGTCGTCAACTCTTAGGGGTTATGTTAGTGTGGATAAGACTTAAATGTGGTGTGTGTGTGTGTGAAATGTGTGGATGGAGACTTTCTTTGTCATTTAATTATTATCCTGTTTGAAACTATTCTTCTTTTTTCTTAAAAAAAAAAACTTTGCCCCACACTAGGAATATCTCCTGTATTGTGGGTGCGTTTACAAAAAATAAGCTCACATACACAAACAGCCAGACCCGGAACAACTACTTGTAGGTCATACAAATATTTGTTCCGTGCGGGAATCGAACCCGCGACACGCAGCACAGCAGTAAATCGTTTAACCACTGCGCCAATCGTGTCTTACTTCATTATTGTCGTTAATATGTGAAATTGAAGGACTTTTTTAATTAACTTTGATTGAATAGAAAATGCAGTCTGGTTTACCGGGCATAATAGAAGATGACAATAAAGTCGAAAAAGTTGTCAAAAGTCAGATGAAATCTCTAGGTTAGAAAAATAGCACATTCTGAACTCTTAAGCATCCATATTATTTTACCTACATAAATAACCATAAATCATTTGTTTAGTTGTGATTTAAATCAACAATAAATAAATATTTAAGGATCAAAGGAGCATTTGGATTAACCTGATGATAAATATCTACATTTTAACTTAAAATACCATAGATTCAGAAATAGGTAAAAAACCTTCTTATCAAATTTCTCTTAAAACAATAAAGCACAGTACACCAAGTCCACACAATGCTAACCCTCAATACGCCACATCCACACAACTCTAACCCACAATACGCCACATCCACACAACTCTAACCCACAATACGCTACATACACACATCGTCATTAAATTAAGTTAAAGGAACAAAGGAGCATTTGGATTACCTATCGATAAATATCTATATTTGAACTCAAAATGCGATAGATTTAGAAAGAGGTAATAAACCTTTTAGAAAAATTCTCTTAAAACAATAAAGCAAAATACACCAAGTCCACACAACGCTAACCCACAATACGCCACATCCACACAACGCTATCCCCCAATACGCCACATCCACACAACGCTAACTCACAATACGCCACATCCACACAACGCTAACCCACAATACGCCGCATCCACACAACGCTAACCCTCTGTCGCCATTAAACGCAATAGTTACGGTTACATAATTTATTGTTTTTCATCTTTGAAATCTTAGCGGAGTCAAGTTGTATAAATCATGCGTTAATGCCAGAGTATTATACAAATTCAAATTTATAACATGATAAAATTGCCGAACGGGCTCCCCCCGTCCCCCTTCCACTGGGGGACGTAAACTACGCTGCCCTTAATTCATTAGAGATCGGGTTCGGTTTGGTTTTTGACTGTCGAGATTGAAATATCATACGTACTTAGTTTTTAGTTCGTGTGTTTCTTTTCTGATATTATGGTCTGTTTTGTATGATGGTTGGTGTATGTTTGGTAGTTCTATAGTCAAAGGAGGTGTGCTGGTCACATTGCTTGTTTGTTTTATTGTCATTTTATTCTAGCACACTTACACATATTTATACTCACGTCTTTTTACCATGACGGTAGGTAGAAGCTACAGAACGCCTGCTACGACGACCCTTACATACTCCTTTTCTTTTCTCCTTCTTTTTTCCAATTTATTATACTTTGGACAAGATCTCGCTAAATAGAAAACATAACTGAGCTAAAAGTTGACACTGTCCTCACGAGTCCTATCATCTATGTCTCACGCATTACATTTACATATCGAAGAACGTTTAAAAGATTAGAGCCATGTGTGTCTAACTCCACTTTGATGAAGATAACAATCTCTTACTACGACATTATCTACGAAGCCATAAATATGAAAGTGTAAATCAAAAACACAAGGTGTAGTCAAAAAAATATGTCACACATACTGTCACAACCCTTTTGTGAACGATGATATACACCTTTCTTTCACACAAATCTTTCTTTCATACTCACCCATTCAAATCCGCTCAAAAGCATTTTTTCACACAATCGAATAACTCAATTCAGAAATAGAAAATTAATAATCGTCTCAAACCGATCGCGAGCGAAAAAGGCCGATTATCATCGAAGCAATTATTATCAGTGAGCATGATTTATATGGATTTTGGACTGTAAACCTCTTTCTTTCCTATTCAGGTTTAATTGAATGATCAAATCGGATGGCATTAGCGAATCTCCTTTGTCTCTCACTTGTTTAAACAATGGGAATCAATCGGTGATCGGTTTGCGGCGTTTTTTGTAGTTCGTGCCGATTTTTTGGGGTTTTTGAGCGATTTTCTTTAATGATTTTCTTTTTATGTCTCTGTATTGTTAAGCGAAGTAGT
Organism: Tiliacea aurago; assembly: GCA_948098905.1. Taxonomy (NCBI): domain Eukaryota; kingdom Metazoa; phylum Arthropoda; class Insecta; order Lepidoptera; family Noctuidae; genus Tiliacea; species Tiliacea aurago. Next base: position 26,403,566 of record OX402585.1, read on the forward strand.
TAAGGCTTTTAGAACAATGAAATTTGATGCAAAGTGTGCCTATTTTTGCACGGTTTTATAATATAAATGTAAACTTCCACGTACCTAGATAATTATTTTATGGGCGGCAAGGTTCGTGAACAGAATCATCTCTACATATGGCTGGTTGGACTCATCACAATACGTATGTACTTACGTCGTGTGCCTAATTAAAAGCGAAAAGGTAGATGACACAGACACCCTCTGGCATCATGTTTAATAAAAAAAAATCTTTGTTAATTAACAACCAGAAATCATCACCCAAACATTCACCCCTAAAAACATACACATCAAATTCCCCAAATATTTAGCAAAATCGGCACCAAAGGTTATTAATACGGGAGCCGGACCGTCCATAACTAATAATTATATTTTGTCGTCCATCCGTAACAAATATGTCCCAATACGGTGATATCGGTATGGTGTTTACCCCCTTTACCCCCACCTTTTACCCCTTCCCCCTCCACTACCCCCGTATTTAATGCGGGGTACCCGATATTCAACTCTGCTGTATTGGTGTACCTTAATAAATTTAACATTAAAATCACGGTAAAGGGTTATTAGTATTTTGTTTTGATAATTTGGAAATATCGTTTTTGTAACACCTATTTTTAATTTTACCCTTATGTGGAGCTGAATGGATATTTTTGGGTTAATTATTTTTATTTGAATAGGAGAGCTGCCTGACACGTTATGGTTTCAATTTTGGGCTTTACGTACATGGGGGCCTAAAATGGACGCTTTGGCAGAATCATAATAATGATCTGCGAAAATTCATATTCCGCAATTCATCTGTTTGACAGCTGCTATTTGACATTCATCATCATCATCATTTCAACCGAAAGACGTCCGCTGCTACACATAGGCCTCCCCCAAAGGGGGGAGGGGAGGGGTTGCCATAATCGCCACGCTTGGCAGGCGGGTTGGCGATCGCAGTATGGTTTTAAAATGCTTAAAGAACGCTGCTGCCCATTCTCTGGTAAGTCCCTTAGTCGCCTTTTACGACACCCATTATTTGACATTAGACTTCATTAAAGCAATTCATAATTTGTGGACCATTTTACGAAACTCCATTCAAAACTGTCAAACAGATGAATAATTGCAAGATAGGAATTGTACGCAGATCATATTATGATTCGGCTAAAGCGTCCATTTTAGGCGCCCTGCCTGCATGTAGATTTTGGAATAAAAAATAAAAAAATACTTCTCCACAAAACACTTTCAGTAGGTTTATACTTACTCAAACTAGGTTTACTCACAACACAATGGTACCTCACCAACAGTCTGTATACAAATGAACTGCCGTACCTAAATATTGAAAAGATATTATCAATGAGTTCTTCATTCAACATTTATTTTTCTATACAAATGTGTTGCTTCTAAGTATACTAAAAATTGAGCATGTTTTAGTTTTATGGTAGCGTTAACTTTCAATGGTAGAGTTTCTTGCCCATTCTTCTCCATACGAAACTACCTTTTGGAAGGGGCGACTAGAATCAATTCTATTTTTTTATAAATTTTGATGTTCAAAATTGCCTTTTTTATTTGAAAATAAATAATTTGACTTTGACTTTGAGATTCACGTGCCTGATACTTGTTTAATTAGTTATCGTCTCATAAAAATTGTTTTTATAGACTTTATACTTACTCTCATAAATTAATTGACATTCGTAAAATATATACTTAATTCAATTAATAAAATTCCTATAAGGTGGGACTTTGGCACCTACCATAACCCTGGGCAGACAGCCCTGCTTTACCCACTTTGCTGTCTAACTAAGACTTTTACCACTTCATCAGTTATCCTCATAATTATAGCTCGTGCAACACATGAGAAGTAAAACAGTTCCAATTCGTACAGACGGAACATTCTGAGTGACTTATTAACCCAAAAATAACACACCATTTCTTCCTACGTCATCAAATATCAAAACTACCGACTTCCCTAAATACCGATGTCTACAGCCTGACGGGAAACAGAAGCATGCTATCAGGCAGCACCGTTTCAACATCGCCAGAACGGCAGATAAACAGCGAACACCACTTTTGCACCGCCACAGATAAGTATAAGCACTTAGCACACAAACTATGCATAAGCACAGCTTTTTGATAACTCGCCGACGGTACTGGTGTAGGGAAAAGTGTTTGGGGGGAAATTGGGCGTTTTTTTTTTTGTAGTAAAAGAGAAGCTTTATTTTAAAACTGTTATTGTATTTGGTACCATTGCAACTAATAAGACAGATAGTTGTTATTTTATTCAGTAAATCGTCATAGCCACAAGAGCAGATTTAGCACCGTGGTTGTGGATGATTGATGGCATTAGGTTTAGGGACTTACTTGAAGACTTACCTACCTGCAATACCTACTTTTACAGGGCCTGAAACTATTTATACCACGGCAATGTAGAAGTTATATTACAGTTGTATTAATGTTTCAGTAACCAGTTACCCTTTTTACGTAAGGCTCTTGCCACTGCGAAAGCCGTTACCTATACTCCATTTGAAATAAGCTTAGAAATTTAAATAACCTTTTTTTACAGTCTACAGTCGATTTTGACTTTTGTTGCGTTGGTGACATGACAAATGGTAGCTGTAATAAACAGTTGGTATTGCAACCACGTTATTGCTTTTAATGCCATCCTTATGCCTATGAAATAGATGTCAAAATCGGTTGAACGGACTGAAAAACTATTTATTTTATTTTCTAAGCTTATTTTAAATGGAGTATAAGTACTTAAATTGTCGTTACATTCCTGACTTACACCGACCGTCTTATTACAAAACAAATTTTATATTTTGACATGGCTTAAACCATGGAGCAGTTTTTGTATTATGAATGTAACTGTGACTGAAATACCGTTCTATAAACAAAACTGAAAACTTAGTTCGGTACTAAGTTGTCAGTTTTGTATTAGCAACTTTACGACGGAATAAAGATCGAAATTCAATAATGGCTCCATGGTTTAAACCTGGGTCTGAAGATAAACCTTGTTTTGTAATAAGACGGCGAAAGTCAAACCTTTTTAGTTCTTTTGTAATAATTTTATTTTCCTGAACACTTCTCCCCGTGCCAGTACGCGTGTACAGAACACCTCGCACGTCTGGCGATCACGCGCACATTTAGCGGTCTTTGATTAAGTCAATAGGTGGCGCTCGCGTCGCTGCTCACACATACATTATTTACACTGACGCTCGGAGTCTGTGGGTTATGTAAGATGCTGATTATTGGCGCCGTGAACGTGGAGGGATTTGAAAGAAGTGGTCGAGAGTATCGACTTGAAAACGAAATGTGATGGCAGAATAGCTCGAAGGTGTCTCTAGAAATTATGTATTAAGAGATGCTAGTGCATCCTGAAAATTTAAGGAATGGTAGTCATTTTTATAGTTCAGCACTGTCTGATAGAGTTGAGACGAATTCTTATATCCATGTCAAGTAGGAGGCCTCCACAAGGTCATCGGTCAACCTTGTGGGGTTGACCGATGACCTTGTGAAAGCCGCAGGAATTCGCTGCATGCAGGAAGCACAGAACTGGGCTAAGTGGCGGTGCTTGAGACCTCTGTCCAGCAGTGGACGTCTTTCGGCTGAAATGATGATGTCAAGTACGTAAAGTAAGGGAAATCAGGTCATCTTAAATTGGCCAAATATTCAAATCACAACTGTAATTATTTGACAGTTGTACTGTCAAATAATGACAATTCCGTTTTCACACTGAATTAGTTTTGTCACTTTGATACACAATCAATTTCCCTGACAGTACTTACACACTTCGTTAATGTTATTAATTTGTCTTGAAAATAAAAGACAATAACTTCTTAAAGTAGTAAGAAGGCAGTCACTTTTCTTCATAGATAATCCGAAACACAAAAGTAATGTGGTGTTTTCTGGCATGTTTTATTAAATTTATTTACCTATTATAGACTTAAGCTGTCTACTGTCTATGTCCTGCTTAGCATCGTCAACTAAAATTAAAACTTTACAAGTAAAAAAACCTACTAATTAGGTACGTACTAACCCTAATTAAGCTTAAACCAACCAACTCCTTCCACGGCCAATTTACATCTGTCAAATTAGGCTATTTTTTGACCAACAATTTCACACTCCAATTATAAGACTCCGCACACACCGTCGAATTGCAAAACATTTGGCGTTTCAACGCACGGCGATAATCCTGCATGAAGGAAGCTATACATCACGGGGAAAAAAGTCGACGCGGCGTAGCGACGCCCGTGTGTCCCTCGCTTTAGAGTTATGAATAAATTATTTGATTATAATGATTTATTGGACTGTGGTATTAGTATGTTTGAAGGATACTTGAAGCTTAGTTAGTGGTGGATGGTTATCATTATCTGTGAGATAGGACAGCTGATAGATGGGAAAGTGTTATCAGCTGTGCCAAAGAAATCTTGGAAAACGTCCCTCTCCGTCAAAGATAGTTGGACAGAGCCTCTCGTCTACAAAAGCATATAATTGCACGCCTGTATCCAAATTCAAATTGAAAATATTTTATTTTACATTAAAACCAGCATGGGCAGTTTTGAAACGCCCCGAGGGACGAACTCATGAAAAAGTTTCTTGGTTAAATTTTATCACCACTGAATTAACCAACAATCAAAAGCCAACATAATCATCATCATCATCATCATCAGCCCATAGCAGTCCACTGCTGGACATAGGCCTCTCCAATTGCACGCCATTCAGCTCGATTCTCGGCAATTCTCATCCAGCTGCCATCACCACCCTACGAAGATCGTCGCTCCACCTAGCCTGAGGGCGTCCTACCTTGCGTTTGCCGATTCACGGTCTCCACTCAAGAACACGTCTCTACCCCAACGGTCATCGGTTCTACGGCTAATATGGCACTTTAGCTTGCTTATTCTGTGGGCTATGTCGACAACTTTGGTTCTCTGCCGGATCACCTCGTTCCGGATTCGATCCCTCAGAGAGACTCCAAGCATAGCCCGTTCCATAGCTCGCTGAGCGACCTTGAATATATGGACCAGCCGTACCGTGAGTGTCCACATTTCGACTCCGTAAGTCATAACAGGTAGGACGCACTGATTGAAGACCTTCGTCTTTAGGCAGTAACATAATTATTAATTCAATGCAAATGGTCGACTAATCATATAATTGACAAATCTTTAAAAGATCAAAGCGAGCATTGTTTGAGAACCGTATTTATTCTTTATTTCAGGAAACTGCGTAAAAATAGTCTCTGACAACTCCCATTGTGTTGGTCGCCATAATTTTGAGAGAACCTTTTATTCCCCTTCTTTAACTACATTAGCGTGTGTATGTAGTGTTGTTAATAAATCGGGCGGCGCCATTAGTCCCGGGTTCGAGTCCCGGCGGAAAGCATGCGTCTTGTTGATTTGTGATGAACGCTGATGGATGGGGTGTGTGTAGTGTTACAGTTTTTTGGAAGATGTTGTTTGTTGGTTCAGTTTTGTGGACGAGATTCTTTGAATATTGTTAATAAGTATTTTGTTTGATTTGATCAATCTTCCCAGCTAAAGCACTAGGAAATGGTGCAGGGCGAGCGGTTGGGGGGACTGTCTTGTGTAATTTTGACGTTCAAAAAGTCCTGATTCTCCTCTAAATTGAAAAAAATGACTTTCGATTTTGAAACAAATTATTTAAATTGTAATTGGAATAAGGGATTTTAAGAAAAAAAAAACATATGTGTTCAATTGACTTGACGATCTTTACATTCCTTGATTGTGCCTTTGATTAAAATGTATTATTTAAGAAGATGATCAACTTCTTCGCTATTTAATTTTAACCGGATCTCTATGCAAGCGCTTTTGCTCATTTTTTTCGTCCACCACTATATAATTAACATCTCCATAATTGCTAAACCACATGCCATAAACACATGCAAATGATATGAGCGACATATCACTCTATATGACGTGTGATGTACGTACACTTGTCACATATATCCGTCATTATACTGATTTATGCGTCTTACACTCAGTTGCAGAAAGCTCACCATTAACACTTCATTACATAAAGCAACATTATCGCTAATGAATTCATTACTTTAATGAAGTTGCACAAACAAATTTTAGATAGCATTAGACATTTTTAATGCCACTTTAGCTAAAGAAGACTTTAAACAATATTGCCAGGAACAAATTACCATATTGAACGAAAAGAGTGAACATTTGCGTTCTGTTATTATCCGTACGTACAAGTACACCACAATTTTAGCATAAAATAAAGTAAATGTAGTTGATTTATGTGTATTCAGTGTACTCTGTGGTTTAATGTAGTTTAAATAATCTGGTTTAAGGGGGATGCGCTAAGGTAGCCCGCGAAATTCAAATTTACCAACGTTTTTTGCAATTTTTATACTTCTGATTCATATTCTAATGATTATAATTCTGTAAAGCCATATTGGTTATGGCCGCGAATCATAGTTAGATCGTGATACTTGACCTGCAAATTGCAAAAACCGTAATAAAATTTGAATTTTGCGGGCTACCTTAGCGCATCCCCCTTAATCTAATAATTTTAACATGTGTGCAGTCTAGAGCTCCTGCCACACGTGGAAATCCATCAATTTCATAAAAACCTTCTGCAACTCTACGTAGTTCCGTCCGGTCTGGCATTTTAATATAGAGGTGGCTTAATTTTGCTAGCTCACGGGATACTTTTTGTATAAACAAACTGACAAACAACCCGACCCAACCTGTTTCCGACAAACTTTTGATTTATTTATGTTTATTAAATCACCCAATACCTACTTGCTGGAAAGATCCAGTGGCGAAAAATCTCAAACATATTATAAGCTGTGTCAGGCCATTAATGGATTTATTTCTTTGCGTCACTGGTTCTAAATCTTAATCAAATACGTTACAAATTTGAAGAACTGCCTCCTTGGAAATTCTATACCTTACACGAAACTCTTTTCCATCATGTTTTAAAAATGAATTCACTCGGTCTGGGATTCGACGGCGAGGTAAATCTACTAAATAAGAATCAGATAATGATGAAAGACTGGTTAAACACATCTTTCAATTACAGAAATGCATTCAAGTACCGTAGAAAACACTAATGTTGCTCTTAATGGATGCTTTTCGGCCCATTAAAATTAAAAAATCTGAAATGTCAAACTTAAAGTTCACCACTTGCTAATGGGCGCTAATGAAGTTACGTGCAACGTAAAAGTGTTTAAAATGGCCGGTTTCATTAGGTTTGACATTTCATTAGTTAAATTTAATGGAGCATTAAAATAAAATAAAAAATGGTTTTGTGCAATGATTTAATGCTACATTAGTGTTTAATGTAGTCTTTAAAATTTAAAGATCGTTTCTGCAACTGAGTGTTAGAACATCTGCTCGCCATATTAGAAACTGCAGTGTGTGAGCTTATCATATAGGGTTCATAAATTAATCTTTAAGTATGTTTGCGTGATGAGAAATAGACCGTAGTAAGAGTATTACTATAAGAGGCTAAAGGCTTGTTTTTCAGTGTACATTTAGATAGTGGACACTGAAAAACAAGCCTTTAGCCTCATATTCTACTCATACATTCATACTCATACATTTTTTTAAATACAGTGAAACTTGGTTAAGTGGGACCTGGATAAGTGAGGAACCTCCATAACTGGAACTCAAGCTGAGGTCCCAACACTTTGGCACTGAATTACCTCTGTTAGTGGGACGAAGCAAACCTCTATATCTGGGATTCGTTATTTCGATTTTATCGTCATAGTTACCTCTATAACTGAGACAGCGAGTGCATTCTCAAGACAGCAAGTCTCTTCTGAAATTAGACATTGTCTAGCAGTCGTCTCACGTAAAGTACAGACATACATACATACCTGATATAAGATTATGTGGAACACCACTGAAGAGAGTGGAACATTTTAAATATCTTGGACAAATGATGTCCTCTGATCTGAAAGACGATGCAGACATAGAGCGAGAACGCAGGGCGTTGTCTGTAAGCGAATAGCAGCATAACGGCCCGCAGGTTTGCTCGTTGTACCATTTAAGTCAAAACAACATTGTTCAGAGCATATTGTACATCTTTCTACACGAGCAGCCTGTGGGTCTCATACACGCGCAGACAGTACAACGCCTTGCGTGTCCAATATGCGTTCAGGGTGCTGATGGGGCTGCCCCGATTCTGCAGCGCATCAGGGATGTTCGCTGAGTCGCATGTAGACTGTTTCTATTCTACTATGCGAAAACGGTGTACATCCCTGGTGCGCAGGGTTTGGGCTAGCTCCAACGGCATCCTGAGGGCATTCGCGCAGAGGTTCGAATGCCAGTACCTGAACCATTGCTGTATGGTTCACATGCTGAGCAATCAAGGTCGATAATGTGATTTATGTGATATTTTTAATTGTTTGTTTTTATTTATTTTTCTTTTAAATGTGTTTTTATTATATTTTTAATTTGATAAAACATATTGTGCATAATTATGATCCTTGTTGGTCGAAATAAACGAATTTTATTTTATATAAAAAAATGCATCAATGCAGTCATCAGTCGGACTGGCGACCTATGTGGAAACTTAAAACTTTGGAATGTATACAGGCTGCTGCACGTCGTCAGTCTGGTGCAACACGTCACATTAGCATGACGCGGTTAGCATGTCGGTGACGCGAAATCATAAGTTTTTCTCCTATCAAAAATCGCTGAACGCGCACAATCAAGTTTTCACTTCAATAATCCTACATTTCCAGCCGAAAGACATCCACTGCTGGACATAGGCCTCTCCCAAAAGGAGAGGTGTTGCCATAATCACCACGCTTGGCACGCGGGTTGGTGATCGCAGTATGGTGTTAAAATGCATAGAGAACGCTGCTGCCCATTCTCTAGTAAGTCCCTTAGTCGCCTTTTACGACACCCACGGGAAGAAATGAGATGGTGCTATTCTTTACGTCTGGCACCACACGGAGCGTAACCTACGTAATATAAATTTCAAATTCTTTATCTCAAACATGAGTCCATAGTGTTAGTATCAACAATAATAACAAGTAAAGGCTTTTACATACATGCGCGACTTGTCGTGCGACACAAAAGTACCGTTCGTCGAGCGAAACGCGAGGCCTTTGTGTCGCGTCGCGTGTCGCGCCAGTATGTAGAAGCCTTAATACTAGATAAGATCGGAATGCCATCCCAAGATAGTTGAACAAAAGCTAAGCTGATAAACGATGTAACTGCCTAAGTACTTTATCGTCACTTTCGACATGCTCAGAAAGAGACATGGTGACCCATTAAAAAAGACCACACGCCAGAACTCGTAAGCGGCACGTGAAAAAGACACACTAGCTAATAACCGACACACATTTCATTAGTAAAACACACACCAATCATAACAAAAGACACCGAACTTCAAGTTATCTGCCGACGCAAACATTTCAGGGGCACTTGAAAAAGTCAAAGTCTTTTCAACTTATACCGCTGTCACTAAGCAGGCGAGTGCAGAATGTCCAAGTTCATAATAATATAGATGAACATCAGCGATGTGCTGTGGGTCCCCCATAGCACAGCATCATGCTGAGTGGAAGTCTTCTTGTCACAGTCATGACGTGCAGCTGCTGACTACTTATGTTTTTGTGCTCGTGATTATATTACGAGATGTAGATCTGTTTTGTTTATTTTTTTTGTTTACCTACTCGAGTTAATTATGTTTTCGTATGCGCGTGTTTGCTTCTGTGTGGTGCCGGACGTAAAGAATAGCACGCCCCTATTTCTTCCCGTGGGTGTCGTAAAACGCGACTACGGGACTTACTAAAGAATGGGCAGCAGCGTTCTCTATGCATTTTAACACCATACTGCGATCGCCAACCCGCCTGCCAAGCGTGGCGATTATGGCAAATCCCCCCCCTTTTTGGGGAGACGTATGTCCAGCAGTGGACGTCTTTCGGCTGAAATGATGATGATGATGATGAATAGTAAACTAAGAATTTCTAATCTTATTTCAAATGGAGTATAGGATAGTTAGGATTTCACATTTATAATATTAGTAGGATGGTTGAATGTCACTTGCACATCATAGAACGACACGGTCTTATTGTTGTCAAAAATTATAAAGCTATTACGAAGTTGAGATTCGACTTTATTTCGGCTGGAATGATGATGATGCACGTGTTTCTGTGACAATAATTTTTTCTTTCTTTCTTCTTTCAGATAATTTTACCCGAGTACAATATATTTCGGGAATGCGTGCTAACAGCACTGAAAAGTTTCAAATCAACGCTTATTCCGTCCGATCCAGATCGTTTATTTTTGTTTTTGTTTGTTGCCGCAGTGGCCTTGTGCAAAGGTCCACGAGATACAAAATTAAAAATATATTCTGGACGTATCGTGATACAAGTTTTGAATGTATCGTTTGGTTTCGATCAAGGCAAGTTTTTTTTAACCAATTGTATGCCATCATTAGGCACACAATTGGCTAAAAAATAATAACTTCTATGATGAAGGCACATTTACTGCCAATCACTAATCTTTCCCAAAGGTTAAATTTTTTTCTGTTTTGTCTTCTGCAGAATCTTTGGAGAGCCTCGTCCATCAGTATCAGACATGCATGCATGCACTTCAGTGCTGCTTCTGCCTTCCCTATTGGAACTTCTGACCTCTTATTTATGCTGATAAAGCTCTTTCCAACTCACCGCGGCGCCTGCGCATTCTGTGTCAACATGCGCACGCATCTTAAACAGCTATTTGTTTAGCAATTTTATTCTTTTATGTTTTGATTATGTAGAAATGCTCTGATAAGATTGTTTGTTAATAGATCTACGGCATGGTTTTTGAGTGGTTTAATGAAATGTCAATATTTTGCATAGAGATGAGATTTTGCTCTTGCAACATGTCATACCTAGATCAATTTTAGGTTACCACCAATTGATATTAATTTATAGTTTTCTTGATACTGCTTCTAGTTGTTTTGTTAATGACATGAATATATGAACTTTTTAAAGTCAAAGTCAAAGTCAAATTGTTTATTTCAAATAGGCACATATAAGGCAAATATTCGATTTCAAAGATCCCTTTATATTATATTATTTCACGCTTCCACGCGATCATACACGACGTAAGCGGTGTGCTTCGATGTTGGCGCGAGTGCGCGGCAGCCCCAGCGCCATCCTGGCCGCGTGCGCCGGCCGATGGGACTCAGTACTGATGGCGCACTGGATGGAAAGACCTTCACGCGAAGGCAAGCGCCTGACTATTATTACTTTAACTTTTACTAACACTAGGCTAAGAACATTGTTACTAACAAATTTATGGACAACGTCTGAAATAAATTACTAAATAAATTTGCAGGTTACATATGGATATAAAAATCCAGTAATTCAAAAAAAGTAAACACTTTTTTGAATTGCTGGATTATAAATACATACTTAAGCATCATGCACTAGTCACAACTACGAAAATACTTCCTCAAAACTATTGGCACCCAAATGGGCCCAATCCAACTCCCGACTCAAGCCCCGAAAAAATCCAATACAAGATTCAAGAATTAAACAGTTCTCAAACTTACAGAACAGAGAGCCAAATAAATTTACTTTATTTCCCTTCCCCGTCGGAAAAGTATTTGATTCACTTCGCCCCGCTATTAGAATGATCCTGTGTTTTTTTTTTCTTTGTTCATTGCTTTTTTCCAAGTCGGTTAAGCAAGGGGCAATAAATTGTACAAGTACACTTGAAGTAGATATATGTTTGGAGTTATTTACTGACTTCAGGGCTCGCGTGATGATATTTTTATTTAAGTAAATGAAGATTTTTGGGTTGTCGGCAGCTTGGTCGTTGAGTTAGTAAAATGAATGTAGCTCTGAACAATTTGAAGGTCATTGGTTTATCAGTAGGTACATGATTGTGAGGTCAAGTACAAGTACCTACCTACTCAGTTTTCAGGCGTTGTTGCTTGGTTGTTTTTTTGCTCAAGAAGCAGGTATTTTTAACTTAAAATTATAAGATTGAATCTTGATGCATTTAATTACTTATAATCACGCTGAAATGAAGTGAGTTATACGAATACTAAAACAAAATATACAAACAGTACGTAGCGATACTAGAGGAAAATTCTGAAATAATCTTGTTAAAGCCATCAACTTTAAACAGCCACGAACACCGTCCATGTTTTTTTTACGTTAGTTTCATCTTCCTTGGCAGTGGGGTAGAAATGATTACAAATAACTTTAACCCTGCCACCGCGAGGGAGTCCCAAACCTGTTGTTGAGTGAAACTCTCTTAACCCTCACACTCTCATATTCGTCAAATGGTGCTTTTCATAAATATGCAACACCGCATCATGGTTGTGCGAAGTGTTGCTCGAGTAAAATAGTTTTAAAAAAACCTACTAGAACTTAGACAAAAAATGTGTGAATGAAATGCAGAGAGAATAATTTAGGTATTAGAATCAATTCTACTTAGCGTGTCGAGTGCAATCTAAATACAGTCGGCACAAAATTTGGCTAAGAGGCCCACCTTCAGTAGCTTCGGCAGTAGTGTCCATCAGCTCCTGCAACGTGCAAGCAACAGCTTTCTAACACACTATCAATCACAATCTGAATTATTTTGAAGTATATTGCTAATCCATTGCTTCATATATTCGAAAAAATTGTCTGCTCAACAACGTAAATAACGCAATGAACGTTGTCAAACTATCAAAATGAAACCACCCGCGAATGGACACGCTCGACATGTTATTAAGTACCCCATTAGAATCAATAACAATAAAAAAATAAAATAATATGTACTGCACATTTAGGCTGCTTTCAGACGACACGTGCCCGCTGCGCGCCCGCCCCGCGCCCGTCCCGCGCTCGCCCCGCGCCCGATGGGCACTCGCCCCGCGTCCGCCCGGCGCCCGCCCGGCGCTCGACCGGCGCCCGGCGCTCGACCGGCGCCCGGCGCTCGACCGGCGCCCGCCCCGCGACCGCCCCGCGCCCACCCCGCGCCCGCCTTGTGCTCGCCCCGCGCTCGCTTTGTGCCAGCGCTTCGGCTAGTGCCGTATTGACTGTGATCAAGGGTGTTTTTTTGATTAAATAATAAGTTAAGCGGGTGCGAGGCGGGCGTGGATTTTGCGCGTGGCTAACACGGGTGCAAGGCGGTCACAACGCGTGTGCGGGGCGTGCGCGTGATCGGCGCGGGTTATGCAAGTGTCGTCCGAACGCAGCCTTACGACGTACAAAATCATTGCTCTCACAAAAAATGAAGACAAACTTAACTTTATATTTTCAGTTATAGTTACATAAAGAGAGCTCGAGGCAAGTAATAACAGCCACACGGTTCGATCCATCAGGTTAAGCTACGCTTGCCGGGGTTGGTCCGTGGATGGGTGACCATCCTTATATACCGAGACTCCTCCGTGCCTCGGAAAGCACTATAGGGTCTTGGCTGTTATTTGTAGATATTTGACAGTTGAGTCTGACAACCAGTCTTACCAAGGGGTATCGTATTACCCAGTAACTGGGTTGTGGAGGTCAGTTAGACTGGAAAACGACCCCAACATAGTTGGTATAAGGCTAGGCAGATTGATTTTTTAAGGTTCTTAGAAATAAATCAATCAACTCAGCCTATAGCAGTCCACTGCTGGACATAGGCCTCTCCCAGGCTGCGCCACAACACCCTGTCCTCGGCCTTTCGCATCCAGTCTGACCCAGCCATCTTCTTAAGGTCGTCGGTCCATCTAGCTGGTTCCCATCAAATACTTTGCTCGTGATAACCTCGTGTTTGGACGCGATCTTAGGAATAATGGCGTTATTTAGAGAGTTGCAATATGCTAAGATGGTAGGCTGTGGCATTAACAAGTCAGGAGATGGTTGTGTTTTGTGAGAATAGGAGTGCAGTGGAGCGGTGGGTGAAGGCAAGGAAATAGCGAAAGGGTTACGATTTGATGCCTTGGCTAAAGAATTCGCTGACACTACTAATTATTTCCAATACCTAGGAAGCGCACTAGGTTAGTTAGTGAGGTTGTTGATTTTTTCAGGAAATAAAAGATCTAGGTACGGGTGTAGATCAGTAAATAAAGAAGTGCTTAATATATTTAGTGCACCTACCTCTAACTATTTATGCATGATTTGAATGCCTAAAGTTTACATCTTTGTAATGAAATTAACCGGTTCCGTTTGGTGCCGGACGTAAAGAATAGCACCATCCCATTTCTTCCCGTGGGTGTCGTAAAAGGCGACTAAAGGACTTATTAGAGAATAGGCAGCAGCGTTCTCTATGCATTTTTAAAACCATACTGCGAACGCCAACCCGCCTACCAAGCGTGGCGATTATGGCAAATCCCCCCTTTTTGGGGGAGGCCTAAGTCCAGCAGTGGACATCTTTCGGCTGAAATGATGATGATGAATGAATGCAATTAACGAAATGAAAACTAAATGAAAACTTTAACAATCCTTTCAAGAATATAAAACAAACAGTGGTGCCCTATCAATCACAAATCACAACTTACTTTTCTATTACACAAATGAAGCCGAAAGAAACAAAACATGAAAAGACAAACCAAAACAGAACAGAAATCTTCATTTCGCCACTCCACAGTTTTCCTAGAGCATTTTTTTACGACAGCAGCGCGGCTCTCTCCGCCGTTCTACTGGCCTCTCTCAATTCCGCACCGCCTGGGCCGGCTGTTAAAAACGCAATGAATAATTATTTCGGGGCCCCACCCGCACCTTTTTGGCACGACTTATACTTTCATTCCTTCAATTTGAAGACTCTGATCATTTTGATTGACAAGCTTATTTGTAGAGGAAAATATAAAGAGATATTTTCTTTGTTCTAAGTACAGTAAAATATTCTAATACCTATCGTCCCATCTGACTGTGATCCTGTGACCTTCCAAATAAAGTCGAATCTCAAGTTCGTAATAGCTTTATAATTTTTGACAACAATAAGACCGTGTCGTTCTATGATGTGCAAGTGACATTCAACCATCCTACTAATATTATAAATGTGAAATCCTAACTATCCTATACTCCATTTGAAATAAGATTAGAAATTTATATAAACTTTACAGTCCGTTCATTCGATTTTGACTTCTATTCCGTAGGCATAAGGATGGCATTAAAAGCAAGGTTTATTTAAATGTCTAATCTTATTTCAAATGGAATATAATTTATCTTAGTTTAGTATTCATCATCATCATCATCATTTCAGCCGAAAGACGTCCACTGCTGGACATAGGCCTCCCCCAAAAAGGGGGGGATTTGCCATAATCGCCACGCTTGTCAGGCGGGTTGGCGATCGCAGTATGGTTTTAAAAATGCATAGAGAACGCTGCTGCCCATTCTCTAGTAAGTCCCTTACTCGCCTTTTACAACACCCACGGGAAGAAATGGGGTAGTTTAGTATTATAAAATGTGAAAGTGAGTTTGTTTGTTAAACTTTCACGATAAAAACGGCTGAACGGATTTGGATGAAATATGGCACATGGGTAGACCATGCCCTGGGTTAGGAAATAGAATCCTTTTATCCCTATCTTCCCACGGTGTCTAGACTTTAACGGGCGAAACCGCGGGGCGCAGCTAGTACATGTAATAATATTATGAACTAGCTTTTGCTTGTACTTTTTTTCGGGATGAAAGGTACCCTATGTCCGTTTCTGTACACCTGACAACGTATATGCAAAAGTTCAGGATGATCGGTTCAGTGGTTTAGGCGTGAAAAGGTAACAAACAAACAAACAAACTTACTTTCGCATTATTATAGTTAAGTTAGGATGTGGATGTTTGTGACTAAATCACGCAAAAACGTCTGAATGGATTGAAATGGATGAAATTTGTCACACAGATAGACCATTACTTAGGTAAGAACACAGACTACTTTTCATCCTGATTCGCAGACGAAGTCACAGGCAACAGCTTGTAGGATGGTATATGAATTACGAGGTTCACTTTATCTATATATTTGAATACCAGATACTTAGTGCCAAGTTGATATTTGAGATTTTTAAGTTGATAATAAAAGAGTCCTAAAAAAAATTAGGTTGCAATGGATTTTGAATTTTGTTATGTTACAATTATAGTTTGTTGTTCCAAAACCTGATAATCATCTTAAATCCTTATTTCAAAATATAGAACTTTAAAAAGTGCTAAGTTCGTACAGTAGCTTTCAAAACAGTTAACTCTCAATGTAAATGTTTTTACCACTGAAAATCAGTGCTGTGCTGTGGGTCCCCCATAGCTCAGCATCATGCTGAGTGCAAGCCTTCTTGTCACAGTCATGACGTGCAGCTTCTGGCTATTTGTTTGTTTGTGATAGTACTTAGATGTGTTTTGTGTAACCTTCGGGTATTATTACTTATTATGTTTTCGTACGCACGTTTTTTCTGTAACAATTCAAATTATTTTTCTTTCTTTCTTACATTTCTCCATCACCACTTTTACTTACCCCCTTACCCAGACTCGTATCTAATCAAAAGCCGTAAATCGCGATCAACATTTATATTTTTAATTTTGCAACACTAATACATCAGGCTGATTTATGTCGCGAACTGGCAAAAGTTGGAGATTTATGGCGCCTCAGTTGAGGAGCCATCTTTCGCGGGACGCTGCAGCTTTTGGTATGGACTTATCCATGCTAATATTATTAAATAATACGAAACTAACTCTGTCTGTCTATCGGACTGTGCGTCTGTCTGTTATCTTCTTACACCTTAACGGCTGAATGGATTCGATGGGCACTATAGGTACACCATGACCTGGGTAGGATAGCATAGGATACTTTTTATCCTAGTAGAAAGTGCATATGGGATGATTTCCGAATACACGCGAGCGATGCCGCGGGAAAAGCTAGTGTTATATATTTGTAGCTTCCTATAGCTTTGATATTGACAGCTGTGCTCATATAAGACATTACGAAAATGAGACCACCAGATGCATTCCCGTAGAAGCTTGTTTGCCTCCACGCCTAGCACACTCGGCAGTCATACAATAAACCGCACGAAAACACAGCAACAATACAAAATAAATTATCACTATATATCACTCAAAATCAACGCGCTTTTTTAAATCTCGCGTTACAGTCAAACCCTCTAAAACGGGCATAAAAGGAAACGGCCAATAAATCAGCAACACGTCGCGCTAGACAAATAAAACATGTATGAAACAAAAAAGTTGTATATGTGTGTACAAAATTCGCAAAAAGAATTACAAGCAATAACATGCAGTAGTGTTAATATTGGATGCGTAAGAAAGCGTGTTGTTATGGAAAACTGCGTCTTATGTGGTTGTGGTACGGTCGACGTCGATGGCAGGAGACAGCGTGGTAGTGATTTAGTCCCTATCGGCCGTCAACCTGATTAATGTCGCTAGTAAATCAGCGGATTACGACAATGCGAGAAATGACGAGTCGCGGCCGGATCGCAAGCGATACTGGTGTGTGGTGCAAGCAATTGCCGCAAAACGAAGATTTTTCGGAAATTGTTACCTACATTCTGCAAGCCAAACTAGTTTAATTTTATATCAAATTAAATAATTTATTAGCTTGTTTATTACACGAAGTGATACATACAACAAAATATCTTTAAACCATATTCCTACCTTAACAGGTGTGCAAATATCTATTATAATAAAAATATTTCTTTCAAACACACAAAAGTCTGAGTCATCAGTCTTTTAGTGAATTAGTTATATTAAATAATTATTATTCGAATTTGAGGATAACAGTGTCAAACGTTTGATTTAGAGAATTGTTTGCGCAAAAATATTTTGTATCGTACCTTACCTACCTATATTTTTTGTCTGTTTTGTTTGTCTTTTTTATTTAAAAAAAAATCTGGTGGGTAGGTATCTATTTCTACAAAGTTATCCAAACCCTATGCAGCTCTAAAATGTTGTGCTAAAAACTCGCTTCCGCCTTTTCCTTTCGCTAGTCACTCGCATCGAATTATTGAGTAAACACGTACGTAATCGCGCGATCGTTTCATTTAGAACGAATGCAAGGGCATCGGGTGAAATATCGCTCAGTATATATTATATTCTAACATAAGTGTCAATTTCTTTTAATAGGATTTTTTTATGAAAAATATAGTTTTACACTCATGAAAGGTAACCTAATCTTTACAAAAGATTTGTGGGAAGTTCATTTTGATAGTTTCTGGCCGAATAAAAGTATCGAGCATTCGGGCTGAAAGTATCCCCACCACTATGAAAAGGTCTCATACGTAGATGATAAATCAAGCACTGCATTGTGTATTTATTATTATGTATGCGTATGACGAGTTTCTAAAATTCTAACGTTAATCATTGTAAAGCCAAAATTACCTTGCCTAACCTAACTAACAACAAAAATCTGTAACATCTTAATCTATTGTAGTGATGACGTATTTATTATAATTATGTTATTATATTATAATATATGTATCGAGGGTATAATCGTCTTAAAGTGAATTGTGCGTCCCTCCACATCCCGCTCTTCTTACGTGAATTTGTATGTATTTAATGGCATCAAGACTGCACGAGCAAACCCGTACATATCAATATAATTGTAACAGTGAATGAATAAATTATACATAATATTTGAGTTAGCAATTAGTAGTCGCATCGCACTGTTTTGGGTAACAACAAAAGACTCATTCGCCACGGGTCGATCATTATCATTAACTATCAATACTCAAGTTGAACTCAAATCAGTCTATCATTTATATGTACCTTATCCGTACAAAGACAATGCTTTTACCACTCAATGAACGCTATGAGTGACACGTCAAATGAGTAATTGCAATAATCACCGTTTTCGCCAAATAAGTAGATTGTTAAAAAAAGTTTGTTAAATTAATTAACAGAAAAGAAAACGCTGCTGCCGGTTAGTTGGTTTTTACGACACCCACGAGTCTTTGCAACCACATGGGACCGATGTAAGTAACTATGAGCCACACAAAAAAAGAGCATTTAATAAAGTTTTGCCTTATCACTCATGTTTAAAACTCATAAAACTGCGAATAGTGAAGTCATCTAATGAAAAGTGGTAAATTTGAATAAAAAGTCTAACGTAATATATGTTTAAATTTGATTTGTATGAATATAGTTATAATGAAAACTATACATTACATGCATCAGTAAATAATTTAATATTGATGTGAAGCACGTATGAGGAAAATTTATAGCATAAATCCCATTTGGATTTAGCAAAACGGGTTTATTACGAGGGTTTTAAAAAAAAACGATATTTAAATGTGCAATATAAGTTACAGAAATTAGTTAATATTGTTACATCTCTTCCTGGTTTTACCTGTGACTTCCTTTTAAGTCTGGGTCTATTACCAAACAGAGTATTTTCAATACTCTATAATCTAATTACTAAACTATAATATTTACTTTAACCGACAATCTTATCCTGTTGCAGTTACTTGCACTATTAAACAATAAACAAAGGTAAGCATTTCCTAAGTTGCGCAATGGCTCTCGGTCATCGGCGCCCTTGCGCATCAAATCCACCCTAGCACCGTCTTGGGTTCGTCGGATTCGGGAACAAAACTTTACATTTGCCGATCCTTCCAAAAACACTGTGGACATAAACATTACGTAAGCCAGAAGACAATAAAGAAAATAACATTAGAATTAGTACAAACCCTAAAAATTGAGCTGTGATGGTCAAGTGGTAAGACTTTCGAAGTGTT
Organism: Tiliacea aurago; assembly: GCA_948098905.1. NCBI lineage: Eukaryota > Metazoa > Arthropoda > Insecta > Lepidoptera > Noctuidae > Tiliacea > Tiliacea aurago. Next base: position 26,423,171 of record OX402585.1, read on the forward strand.
AGTGGTGGGTTCAAACCCAGGCAGACTTTGTGTAAATAATTTCATCACCACTGCTCTCAAAACGGTGAAGGAAAACCATTGTGAGAAAACCGGTATGTCTTAGAACCGAAAATTCGAAGACATGTGACATCTACCAATCCCAGCATAGCAGTGGGAACATTATAGGTTGATTATGCTGATATGCTATACAGAAAATGCGTGACAAATAGCACTAACATCAAAAAACATAATTTTTATAAAAATCCCTGACAACAAAATACCACTCCAATCAATCACTCATAATTGCACACAATCCATAGAAAACTAAAATAAACTGAAAAATATAAAAAAAAACGACCCACACGTTCACAAGTTCGCGTGTGTGTGCGCAACTACGTCACATTGTAACTGACAAATTGATTTATGTCGTCGAGGGGAGCACGACGAACCTAGCAAGTTTGCGCTAAGTCCGACTCGGATCGCTCGCTGCTACATGTTTGAAATTTCGAACTTTTTATATTTTTACATTTTGGTTGAGCTCGCTGAAGTCTTTGGGAACCTTAAAGCAAGATTTTTGTAAGGGTAGGTATTTTGATAACTGGGTATTTCGGCTAAAACATATGCAAAAGGACTATATGTATGGATCGTAGCACACCTGCTACGATTTGTAGTTTCTGCTTTCCCACATGGGACGAAGGCGTGAGTTTATGTATTTATGCAAGAATTAAATAAGTCAAAAGTTCATTGTATTGCAAGAATCTATGTGTGTCCTTCTTTGCATTTTCAACAAATTTCCATATCATTCGTGGCGCTACATAAATAAATCGAGATCTAGGTCTGTATTAAATTAAATCGGAATAAATTTTAAGTTTCGTCTACGGTTAGACTTTACGTGGGTAGGTATTTTTCATGCAGGGGACTTTACTATATTACATACATTTTACTTGGCATATTATTTACATATTAAATACATTATTACAATTAAATTAAATAATCAAAATATAATACAGGTGGTGGTAATGACATGGCAATGACCATTTCTTATTTTAAACACAAAACAATAAAGTAGTGATCAGCTACATGCCTCTTTGATTTTACGATTTTCCAATATACAACATTAGTTTTTGTTTATACTAAACCCGAAAATGGGTCATTGTACTCATCATTTTGAAAAAAATTTTCTATGGGATCAACCTTGAAATCGCGAAATAAAAATGAGCCATCATTTTGTCGATTTAAGTGAACACAAATGTAGAGAACAGCTGTTTTTTTTTTCGCGATTTCAAGGTTGAACCCATAGAAAAAAATTGTTCAAAATGATGAGTACAATGACCCCTTTTCGGATTTAGTATAAACAAAAACTAATGTTGTATATATTTTACTATTTTTTTTTTTTACTATAATACATGACGGACAGACAAGCCTTATCTACCACCACTATATACCAAATCGTTACTTATTTGGATACATTATACATTTTTTACTTCAAATCAATTGACACCTAAAGTTTTATGGTATTTCAAACCATAAAACTCTTGGACACTAAAATGGTAGATTTAGTGGTGACCGACCAATCGTGTTAGACTTGGTTTATGGCTTTGGACCATAAGACTTACGTCACCAATCCCGAGTGTCGCGCCTCGTAAAATAGATAAATAACGATTTTCGAGTTTTTATACGTCTCGATAAGATATATTTGTTATTATGTCTATATTGGGTTCGGTTACAGATTCAGAGTGGACGCCCGTTTGATGACCGAATTTTAAGTTGTTTTTAATTAATACAAATTGTTAAATCGTTAATTTTTATCTACATTGTTAGCTTAACATCTCTAATGTTTTCGGTCCATTTTGATTCTCTATAAAAAAATCTATAAATTATTTACGTTCCTAATTAAAATCAAAATGTCGTGTCTGAATTTATTCATTTTTGTTACTCTTTAATGCCAAAAAGGTAGGTAATAGTTCAAAGATTATGTCACCAGATGGCAACTGGTACTCATAACTCATCCTCCTGCCAATGTTTTTGTATACAGAGATATTAAACATTTACATTATGATTGATTTTTCCTTGATTAAATTCGTTTAGGAAATATTAGTTATGCGTGACGAATGACCGTGGTTCCTGTTTACCCCTCTTTCATAGAAGCGTTATTGGAATAATAGGGTTACTGGTTAGAATTAAAATTGTTATATACTTAGGAACTGGTTTCACGATTTGTGATTGCTATGGCAAACTACCTTTTTGTTAGTTACTTTTCTTCACGTTCAAAGCCTAGTTTATCGACCATCACTTTGAGAAATTTTCCGACTTTTCGTCAGTGCCAACCGGTAATTTTTAAGAGATTCAGTAACTTCAGCTGCTTATATGCCAGTTATATATCATACCATTTAGATGAATTTCATTTCGATAGAGCCCCTGCTCTTTTGCTGAAAACCGAGTAAGTATTGTTCTACTGTATCCTGAAATCTCATGAAACTTTTCATCTCTGCATCGAAGTCAAGTGCGTGCAGTAGTAGAATGTAGGGCACAGCACTTGACCTTACAGGATTGTAGTACTAATATACGTACGGGGAATAAAATATATCAGTTGGGGAATGGGTAAATTCAGTCCCTGACTAAGATCCATATTAGACTGTCATAGAAATATGATCAGAGATGCAAAAGTCATTTTTATATGAAGAACTTAGGACGGTATAATATCTGCATTAAGATTATTTGACAACGAACGTACAAATATGATCATATCTAACCTCAAAAATAGAGAGAAAATGCAAGAATTAAGAGTGGCACATTGAAATAACAAAAATATGAATAAACCTTTACGAGAAAATCGAGTATTTTTTTACAAATGTTTAAAAGTTTTTATTTTCTTTTTTAATGCAATTAATAAAACTGCACTCATAGCAACGGAAAACACGGCTAAATCTGTATCCACCTTGAATAAGTATGACGTTTAGATATACCGTAGGATATATCATACAATATGATCATAAGTGAAATATGTACAAATGAAGAACAGCATCATTTTACTATGATCATAGAATTTTACAGATATGAAATCATATTTGTATGATAAATATATGATAGTGTAATTGGGGCCTAAGAAATATTCGTTTTTCAGGGCAATTTGTAATTCTTATGACTATTGCAAGTTGGAATTCTGCAGTTTTCACATACAACGTGGGTGGAACATTGCAAGGTGGAACTCCTTTTGAACTATACGAGAACATGCCAATATAATAAGCAATCTTTTACCATTTTCAATAGCAAAATGCCAGCTCATAATATCAGATACAGCCATCTAACTTAACACAACATATTATATTGAAGTACAATGTCATAAAATGGTCCAAATTACGCGGGCCCGATATCCAAAAACAATGTCCCGATCAACGTGAAACCACACCACAATTTCAACCTTATTTCGTACACAATAAAGTAACTTTTATGTATTGTATCTAACGAATGCAACTACGCGACTGAATAAGTTTTTTTCAATTATAAAAGACTTAATTTGTTGTAGAGGCACCAAGCGATTTTAAAGCGTTGCATTTAGATATAAGGTTGAGATTCCCTTGTAGATATTTATGATATATGACCAACCAAAATCAAAAAGGTTATCCACGAAAATGTTAATATAATAGTTGCTTCAGTACTACGGGTTTTGTTGGCGTGAAGGCATAAATCAATTTTATGGCCTCATCTAAATCAAGCGCGTTTTAATGGGCGTCCCCCGTCATATCATAGCGTAGTATGATAATTTACTGCTACTATGTGACGAATGTTAGAAATAAAGGGCCCTTCGACCGCCCCCCTTGCCCCCCTTGGTCCCCCTACGTCGTAGGGATTAGTTTTATGCCCTAAACCGTTGTCGTAAATATGTCAGGCGTATCTCGGGCCTTCGGGAGCTGTGCCGTATGAGATAATTTTTGAATTTACTTATTATTAGTTTGGGAAGGTAGGTTTTAGTTCATCGAGGTATGAAGGTGGACTATATATTTTTTGGTGTTTTAGTCAAAAAAATATGGAACGTTTAGGTTCGACATTGATTAATTGGAAGCATTAGATAAGTACTTAAATATTTTTGTAAGTGGTTCCTTTTAATTACTGTCCCAGGCTTATGGCTGGGAATGGCGGCTAACAATAGGCAATTTAATGTAAAAGTTTCTGTTTTAGAATAATACTTTTATAACATTAGTAAATCTATCTTCCTCGCAGCCATTTTCTGACCTAAGTGCATGAACAAAAGATGCAAAAGGATTCAAACAAGCAACCTTGAGCACGAAAAGCTGGTCCCTTCGCCACCCCACCCTATCACCATACGCAAGCTAAAAGCAAAACGCGATCGCTCCAATTCTCGCTCCTGCAGCAATTCAGCCAAAACTTTAGAATGTATTTTCGTTTAAATCATTCACACAATAAAGGACGACATTCTAAGTTAACACACAACTTAATAATATACTTAAGTCATGCTTAATGCTCTGAGAAGATAGCAACATTCGCATTTCTGAGTAAGTTATTATAAGGTCATGTTAATGTGAGGATATAGGTTAGTAGGTCTGCAGGCATTGGGTTAGTTTGTCAACTTTAAAAGCTTAAGTTATTTTTACAATATTTGCAACGTTTTCCTTACATAACAGTTAATATTTTGAATTCATATTTTCATAATTAATTTTTACTTGTGTCTTGCTGTGCTGTGTCACGCTGAATAGTCATTAAATCAATCTGCCTTTTCTATCTTTATTGGGCCACCAAGATACAGGCTGTGCCTAGATTGGGACCCACGGCTATTTCTACTTATGCTCTCCTTCAATTAACATTATTCCTGCTTACAAATGTTTCCTAACTTGTGTGTGTCAATAAATTGATTTTATTTTATTTTTATATTGTAAGGTTTATGATTTGATTTATGTTTTCTATGTAAATCAATACTCTCACAGAAGCATTTTCGCTTGATTTAAAAGTTTACTGAAGTAAATCCACAGCGAGGTTATTTTCAGATACTTAATTACTTTTCAAAACAGTTTCCATGTCTGCTTAGGAAATCAATGGTCAATCTCCTATTACATGGAACTCAATATCTGTCAAAAAATATACACAAAGCTGTAGTTGTTCTACATTACCGCACTTGGTAATAAACAAAAGCAGTATGGGCTGGCCTTCTATTGAAACTACGCACTACGCTAGGGCAGTTCAAGGTCATAGTGATACCACTAACTTGCTGCCTACTGTACAAAATGACTGCAGTAAACAAGAACTGTAAAGCCTATAAAATGTCACAGTTTTCTCAAAATATACGTTTTTGAGTGCAACCTCTGCCCACCCCACAACACACATGCCGTGGACACCTCAGATAAAGACGTGAGGCATTATCTCTAAGACATCATAAAATACTTTGATTTGACGAAAATACAGTCGTTAGTCGAGCCGGATTACAATAGACTGGCCAAGCGTAGGAGGGCTTAGTTTGATGGTGTTCCGTAGGGTAACAACGGTCAACTCAGATAATATAACTATTGGATACTGTATTTTATGTGGAGATTTGGATTAATACCCCTGGTTCTGAAAGCGTGATCAAGTCGTATCTTTTATGTAATATGGTTGACCAAGTGTCTAAACCAAATGAACAGCAGCTATTTAAATTGGACATAATTCCAGTTTGTGTTCCCTTCCACATATAACCCGTCCGCCTTCTAAGCAATAGTGAACTGGCATCTTCTGGGCTCGCGTCTTCCACATCCAGGACAGGCGAGATCGAGGTCAAAAGCCCACCCAGCAAAAAAAAATGTGCCTTTGCACTAGTTGGTGTTTAACCCACAGTTTTTTTTTATATTTTTTATTTAGGATGGGTTTGCTCTTGACCTTAGTGGTGACAGAGACAAAGTCGACGATGGAGTGAGCTTACCCAGAAGAAGTCTGTTCACTCTAACTTTGAAGAGATTAGAGATTGTATGCGTTCGGAAACACAGACGCAGGTAGAGAGTTCCACTCTTTTGCTGTGCACAGTGTATGAGAATCATTAATTAAATCTCTCAAATCTTTATTTCAAGGTAATAGTTGTTGTGAAATTCGGGGGCTAGTGGCTAAGTAATAACAGCCACACAGGTCAATCGATCAGATTAAGCAACGCTTGCCGTGGTTAGCCCGTGGATGAGTGAACATATTTTTCCATACCAAGACCACTTCGTGCCGCAGAAGCACGTTAAACCGTTGGTCCCGGCTGTCATTCGTGGAGCTTTGACAGTCGTTACGTGTAGTCAGAAGCACGAAAGTCTGACAACCAGTCTTACCAAGTCGTATCGTATTAAGGCTTATACATTCTGGCGCGACATAAAGGACCCGCGCGTCGCGCGACGAGTGGTGCCTTTGTGTCGCGTCGCGAGTCGCGCCTGTCTGTAGAAGCCTTTACCCAGTCACTGGGTTGTGGAGGGCAGACAGGCAGTCGCTCCATGTAAAATACTGGCATTCAGCTGCATCCTATTAGGCTGGAAGCCGACCCCAACGATGATCGTTTTTGTGAAATAGACCAAGCAAAGCTAGCATGACATTTCACAGCAGAGTTACCAACCAAAGGACGTTTAGTAATCGGGGTAAAGGCTATTGTTATCGTATTATATAATAACTCTAGGTATAATTATGTAGAAGTTTGTCTAAGGTCACGCTGACAAATTTATTTGTTGTTGCCCTTTGACTCATTTATTGTACCTATGTAAATACGAGTACTAAATGATTGATGTTTAAATACTAAATCATTGAGTTTGTAAGTTCCATTAAATTATTTTGTTAAGAATATATATGAGATTATAATATCTTATCAATTATATTTTTGTAAAGGCATTGTTACAATATTTAGTTTAAAAGTATTTCTTTTGTAGTAGTAGTACAGTTTATTATCTGTTGCAATATTCATGTTAGCTAAGTAGTAAGGGTAGACAACTGTCATTTGAAATGTTATAAAAGATCGTGTAACTTTATTATTGCTCTCTTTTCTGTACACACAGCTACACATCAAGCTATACCAATCCAGTTTAGGCTGATCTCGCATTGTATAGGATTTTCGTACCATGAGAGGCCAGCTTATACTGGAAATGTATAGCTTGATGTGTAGCCGTGTGTACGTGTCGCTGGACTGGTAACAATATACAACATTGTAAGTAATTGATTATTATTTATCATCAACCTTCTTCTAAACACCTGCAACACTATACCTACTGTAAGACCTGCCAACTAGGCATCTACAAGTCTGTTAATTATGTCTCCTAGTACAAAATGCTTTTAAGTGTCGATAACCTCAAAGTGTGGGCTATCGCCATGACATGTGATGTTTACTAAGTAGCGGTTTACAAAAGACTTAGGAACGGTATTCATTATTAAATACTTATAGCTTTTGCCCACGATTTCACCCGCGTGGAGGTCGTAAATTATCCCAAGAAATTATACTACCGGATTGAAAATCCTTTATCCTTAACCCAGGTCAGCTCAAGTCAAGCTGTGTTTCAAATTTCGTTGAAATCTTTTCAGCCGTTGAAAGGGTGAGAGGTAACAGACAGACAGTTACTTTCGTATTTATAATATACTAGCTGCGCCCCACGGTTTCACCCGCGTAAGTCTCGATCCCGTGGGATTATCGGGATAAAAAGTAGCCTATATGTTAACCAGGGTGTCAGATACCTCCATACAAAATTTAATCAAAATTGGACCAGCCATTTGAGCGTGAAGAAGTAACAAAAACACACACTCACAAACTTTCGCCTTTATATAATAATGATTAGTTTGAAGTGTGATGTATGGGATCCTCACCAATTTATTAATTTTTGCCTTTTTTTCAGATTACCGTCCTTGGTGGATTGGGAAGCTGCTGCAGTAATATTTTGAGTTAAAAAGATGGACAATATTTGAGTTTTGTAGTAGATCTTCAACAAACACGAAAGATATTGATACAAGAAGACCTACTAAGTAGAATTTCCATGTACAAATATTTTCATCTATTAACCGACTAGCTCAGATTCTCTACTATTTAATATACCTAGTACGAGCTGTTACCCGCGACTTCATCTGCGATCCAGGATGAAAAAAAAACCTATGTTCTAACCCAGGTCATGGTTTACCCATTTGCCAAATTTCATCAAAGTCAAAGTCAATTTATTTATTTCAAATAGGCACATAAATGGCACTTTTGAACGTCAAAATTTACAAATAAAATAGAATTGATTCTAGTCGCCCCTTCCAAAAAGTAGCTTCGTATGGAGAAGAATGGGCAAGAAACTCCACCGTTACTCTTTTAAAATGTTTTACAATATTTAGTATAGGTACATCAATTAGATAACTATATGTGAAGACGATGCACCTAGAATAAAATTACTATATCACAATAGGTACAAATAATTAATAATGAAGCAATGACAGATAAATTAATTACGTGATGGATACATGGTGCTCACATATTTACAAACATTGTAAAATAAAATAATAAAAAAACGCTTTCATAAAAAACAAAAAAATTCAGTGTGTGAGTTTAAGGTAATCACAGAATGTAAAATAAATGTCATAAAAATAATAAATTATACAGTTAAAATAGCAATCAGTTAGATTTTGTCTAGACTCTAGATTGTCATATGGAGCTGGACCAGCATGTTTCCAAGCGTTCTTATCTTGGATATAATCCTCTAATATATTATAACAAACAAACTCACTTTCGCATTTATAATATTAGTCAGGAGTATCTTCGCCTTGTCACCCTTAATAATTTCTTAGAAATCTCCCATTTCCACTTGAGGCCAGCAGCACCTTTCACCAGAGGAACCCCAAAAAACAATGACCTCATTCGCTTAACGTGTAGGCAAAATATAATAAGCAACATGAAATTTATGTCGGACATAAATTTCATTAATTACCTACCGCAATGATTAATGACCATAACTATGGTATATTTAACGAAAATAATCATTATTATTGAATAACAACATATCGTTCAGATGGATATATTGATAGTTTCAATTGATTAAATTGTGAGAAATGCGATGGTTTTGAGATAGTCATTAGTTTTGGGATCCAGTGGGAGTGGTTTATGGGTCTGGGTTTTCGTTTTGAAAAGTCCACGGTTTCGGTTCCGGTGAGAACGGTACCTAAAAGAGTTACCTATACCTAAAGAGCTATTATGCACTTTTGCGTGCACCTGTGTCTTTAAAAAATGTTTTACAATAATTTTCATTGAAATCAATTAATTCATAATAAGAAAATTTTTCACAAAAGAGTCCTATTTTTAGGGTTCCGTACCAAAATGGTAAAAAGGAACCTTTATGGTGAGACTAAGTCTGTCTGTCTGTCTGTCACACCTGGATGTCTCAAGAACTACTAATGCTATCAACTTGGAATTTAGCAAAGTTTTAGATGACGTTTGCCCAACTATTTGGCAAATAAGATAGAAATTTAAAAAGAATACCTTTTTTGCAAAAGGTACTGAAAGGGGGTCTTAAAAATTGGAAGTGGGGCTACTAGGGCATGTGGGTATCATATGAAAGAAGGCTGTTTGCACATTCTCAAACATTTATTTGTTTATTTTTTGGCAGCATAGTTTACGACTTTTGATGAAAAATGTAAAAAAAATACCATCCCCCCCCTTAATACCACCTCCCCCTTAATACCACCCCCCCCCTTATCTCCGAAGTTTGCATAGATAAAAATCTGAAATAATTCTATGTGATTGCAGTTTATCCAAAGACTACAGGAAAAATAAAACTATGTCTATAAATAGCACAGTTTTTCAGAAATCATCAACATCATATATACGTACGGAACCCTCGATGCGTGAGTCCGACTCGCTCTTGACTGGTTTTTTTTACAAAAGCAATCGATTCACTTTCATTTTCAACAACCTACTGCGATCATCATTTAACTTGACTGACTTTTATAGACCTCAGAAGTCATCTACCTGAAAAGAAAAACATCAAATATTTTTAAAAATCTTGGAAAAATAAATTTCAACTTATCATTAATTTCGTCAATTATGAAGACTAAATGCTGCACTAAAAGTACCATTAAAGTGAGCTCACAAACTGAAATCTAAAGAGACACATTGACCGTTTGATGTCGGCAGCTCATAGATCAGGATCTGTCTGTTGCTCTGACTGAAATAAATAATGACAGCGTCGAACATGGGCTGGTTTATGTGAGATGAACACAAAAATACTATTATCTCTAAAAATTGTGAATTATAAAAAAAATACGGAGATAATGATAATGAGCTTTGATGACCACATCGTTATCTTTCAGCCGGAAGGTGTCCACTGCTGGCCAAAACTTTCACCAAACATCACCCACAACAGCCAGTTCCGTGCTTTTCACATTCAGCGGATTCCCCTGACCTTCACCAAGTCATCGATCCACCTTGTGAGGCTTAACCACGCTGCACCTTACAGTAAGTTGTCGCTATTCCAAAACTTTTCAGTCTTATCGACAGTGGGACTAAGAAATTGGGCCAGAATCACGTGTGTATTGGTAATGTAGCAATTACTATGACAAGACGAGATTTTTCCAATATTGATGTACTTAAACTTAAAGCAACTAAAGTTGTCATAAAATAATAGGCCCGTTTTGACATTTAACTAGAATCGATTTATCGTGAGTATTAAGGCCCGTATTTATAGAGCGTTACTCAGTACTCAAGCATTACTTAAGACTAGATTCGAGCCATTGGATTGGTTGAAACTCTCTTAAGTAATGCTTGAGTACTGAGTAACGCTCTATAAATACGGGCCTAAGTACCGAGTACCGAGTACGTCGTGAATTCGTGATTGACCATAGCGACGTAACTAGTGAAGTAACCATACGACCCAGTACTCGATACTCACGATAAATCAATTCAAGATAAATGTCAGAACGGGTCTATTATTTTTTGACAAGTATACCATAATATTTAGTACTAGAAAGTACAAAGATTATTATGTTGTCCCTACACCTGGACTTTTACGACCCCAATAAACAGCCTACAATATTTTGATTACGTACTAAATTGTTACCGCAGGAATCACATCCGAGAGAATTTTGGTTTCTTTTTAATGAGATGAACCACTAAACACTTTATGGGGTACGGGGGCCATAATATAACACGCGAAACAGTTAAATAATTACATTACGACTTTGTCGGGTGAAAAAAGCCATAAAACGACTTCAATTTTTACGACATTTTTACCGATTGAAGGGAATAATGTGAACATGCGTAGATTGTGTTTCCTTGGTTCGATGTCTTGCATGAGTATTTATTTATTTATTTATTTATTAAACATTTTGTAGACATAACAGGTCACCCCAAGGCGTCTACAATTACGTTACTGTTTCGTAATATATACGTACAGTTACAGTTACCATTTTTTAACATATTAACATTATTGCTTAACTACTAACTTATGCTGAATACAGATTAGCCTATAAAAATATACGTCGATGTCATGATTTAACTTCGTGCAGACAGTGCGTGAGGTAAACATTTGCCGCAGATATAATTTTGTTCAGTTTATCAGTAAATAGGTCCACATCTTGAGCTAGTATGATCGAGTTGAGGAGCGTAAGAGTACGTCGAGTAGTTGCATTTCTTGTGGCACGTGTGCGGGAACCAGCTACCGCCTGCAAGGGCCGCCGCCGACGCAAACCACGCTCCCCCGCACCCCGCATGGCTCCCATAGGGACGTTTAGGCTTATATCGATCAGTGCTGAGGGATTGTCGATTTTGTTATTGAGCAAATGGTAAAAGTGTATAATTGCCTGCGAGCTCCATCGCAGCTCTAGAGTGTCGAGTCCAAGCATACCTGTTACAAAGAGCGAGGGATAAAGAAACGGGTAGTACCCGTACTTCTTGTATATGTACCGGCAGAATTTTTTGTGTATTTTTTCTATCATAACTTTGTACTTTGCCTCATACGGGTCCCAAATGAGAGCATTATATTCTAACCGGCTGCGAACGTACGCGTTGTATAGCATGATTGCGGGTCTGCAATCCTGAAACTTGTAAGTTTGACGCATGATAAAACCGAGCGTTCTGTTAGCAGCTTTCGTCATGGATACGACATGTTCCCTAAAATTAAGGCGAGGGTCAAATGTCACGCCGAGATCACGCATCTCATGGACTCTTGTCAGCGTAGTGTCTAGTACTCGATAACTGTGTTGCATGGGAGTCCTAGTTCTAGTATACGTCATAACTGTGCACTTTTTTTCATTAAATTGTAAACGATTTCTGACGCTCCACTCAACAACGTTAGATATGTCGTTCTGGAGAGCTTCGCAGTCGCAAACCGACCCCACGCCCATGTATAATTTAAGGTCGTCTGCGAACATCAGACATTTTGCACTTTTAATGACATGGGGTAGGTCATTGACCATGATTAGGAATAGAAGAGGCCCCAGAGTACTTCCTTGGCTTACTCCAGATCTAGTGTAATAGGACTGGGATTTGTACCCAGCGAGTTGAACGTATTGCTTACGGTCACCTTAGTAACTAGCAAAGAGTTGGAGTAACTTTGGTGCAAAGCCTATTGCTGAAAGTTTGCTTAGTAGGACATCGTTATCGACCCTATCGAATGCTTTCTGTATGTCAAAATAGGCCGTATCTACCTGCCGCCCTGTGTCGAGTTTGGAATGAGTATAATTTACAAAGTTCATATGATTGGTAGCAGTAGATCGACCAACTCTGAATCCGTGTTGAGCGTCATCCAGACGCATTTTAATTTGTGAGCTTATGTGGCTAGCCAATAGGGTTTCGAAGATTTTACCAAACACGGAAGGGACAGCGATAGGCCTATATTCATCTAATTTGTGTTTAAGTGAACTCTTTGGCATTGGCGTGACCCTAGAAGACTTCCAGCGTGTCGGGTAAGTGCTGGTTGTTATAGACAGATTGTATATATGGCGCAGTGGTATTTCTAACACTGAAGCGCAGATCCGGAGGGCTTATGGGATCAACAGTAACACGGAATGAATCTGAAGCTGGGCCCGTATTTAAATTAATATCCTCTGGGTCTAAGGTAGGAATGTCTTTAAGGAAGACCGACGCGAAGTACTCTGCGAAAGCGTCTGCAGCAGTTTGTCCCGATACTGTCTTACCGTTATATAAGTATTCATAGTTCGGCTGTTTATCGTTCCGTTGGTTCTTAATAAATGTCCAAAACTCCGATGGTTCTTTACGAATTTTATTCTGGATAGACTTAATATAATAATCATATGATTCTTCGATTTGAGTTTTTATCAATTCGCGATAGTACTTGAATAACTCTCCGTTGAGTGGTTTGCCTGATTGTTTAAATTTTTTATGGTTATAATGTTTATTTTTAATGTTACGTATGATTTCCGCTGTGAACCAGGTGGGATATATGTAACGACCCGAGCTTCTTTTGCGCGTTTTAATAGGGACGGAACTATTGATAACAGTGAACAGTTTGGTATACAAGATTTCTACTGCACTATCTACGTCGCGAGCGCAGGTGACGTCACTCCAGTCAATGCTAGCTATGTTAGCGTACAGTGTACACAGGTCTGCCTTACCATAGTTCCATTCGGGGTGGGTGTCGAAGGTAAGCGCTGCGAGTATGTTCTCACTATGTTTTCTTGTATGTGGGATCAGATAAAATATAACAGCTGATAACTAACACCATAGTCAAAACTAAAGTCTGTAACTTTCTTAGGAGGCTTTATGGAGCTATAGGAGCTTAGCAAAAGAATCATGGATGCAAGACATCGATTAGAAATCTTCAACTACCTTTATGCCGTGGGAGCAAGGTGGGACTTGCTTGCGTATTCCTTGGATCCGCCTGCAGGGTGCAAAGTATTCGCCAGAAAGCATGCCCCGTCATGTCGTCACGGTCGAGACTCACTCCCTCCTGAGCTGGCCTTTTATATGTTCATTGTTTAGGCGATGCACCGCCCCAAGGTTTTTCCTTATTGTGGCCGAGGATGACTAACTACTGAATCCACCCAGTGCTCACTCTGCTTGTGGTTCTTTCATTCTTCTGTTTCTTGGCGTCCTTCACCTTCTCGCAAAATCATTGACTGCGAGAGGCGCTTTCGCTCCAGAATATGGATATAACCACGGTCCGCACTTCCAAAGTGAGTAGTAAACCTGTAATAGAAATTTCGACACTACTGTCTGTGCTCTTTTCATCGCATTGTCATCTTTATAAGCTTGAAAACACAGACCGTCTTATTAAACAAGATTTTTATTTTGACATGGCTTAAACCATGGAGCCAGTTTTTGTAACGTAACTGTGATTGAAATACCGTTCTTTATACAAAATTGAAAACTTAGTTCGGTACTAAGTTGTCAGTTTTGTATTAAGAACGTTACCATTGACGGAATAAAGTTCGAAATTCAATAATGGCTCCATGGTTTAAACCTGGGTCTGAACATAAACCTTGTTTTGTAATAATACGGAGAAGGACTATTTTCTTCCCATTCATCGGAACATATAAATTCAAAAATCAAAATGTAGCATAAATAAAAGCAGTAGCGTAAAACGGTCCATGAATAACTCATAGGATTGTTTCATTTCATTTTATTACGCTGTGTGCCAGTCACACAGAATTTTGTATAATACACGAATATGCAAGCTATAAAAACGTTGTTTTTATAGGTTTAATAACTTCACTGGGTATGTTGCACTAAAATGGCTAAATTTTAAGCTTTGAGCGATCGTAGTGGGCTAATGGAATTTATTATGAGAGTTGTGTAGTTAAATTATGAAGAATAATTATGTTTATGTTAAAAACTTAAATGCTCGCTTCAATTGATAATAATGTATGTAATTTGACTAATGACTTGATTTAGGAGTCAACACGTAGCACTATTTTTAAGATCTTTATCGAGGGAGGCAACTACCTAGCTAGGAGAACAGTAGTTCACCCCTACAGATATTTGTTAGTTTTACTACTACGCTTACTTATATTAAACTCTAATATGTACGTACTACAAATACCTTTTATGCAATAAATAAATATTTTATTTGATTCTACCCTTTTCTTAACCCTTACAACACCAAATTATTCTTCATCACTGCAAAAAATAACTGAAATAGCATAACCCCAGCACCTCTTTCATTCCCCATCATCACAATAATCCCTCTTAATAAGTTAAAATCCTCCAAAAAATACGAGTAAAAACTCTTTCCCAACGTTATTGCAGATCGCTGACGTGACAAATGCCGACGTTGACGTTGCAACGCTGACGTCCGACGGTACGACCCTCGGCGGGGGTGAAAAATGGGCCGTGTAATGCGGCCTTTATTGCTAAATTAATATCATTCAGGGGACTGATTTTTGATTGGTTATTGAAAAATTTGCAAGGATATTTTTGCGCTTTTCGACATAAATGTTAGGATTTTTTTTGTACATTTTGATTGAATCACTGGCAATGAGGACGTAATATTCCAATGGCTTTGATCGTTACTGATAGGTTTGGTAAGTATTTCTGAATTCTAACAATACACTATTGAACTATTGTAGAGACACAATTGTTAGAACTAATTTAGTGGCAGAGGATGGACCATAGGACTAAAGTGATATTTAGTTTACTGATTGAAATTAAAAAGGCAATCCCGATTTTTTTTGTTTATAACCACCATTTCTAAGGAGAATTACAAATTCACATCCATAGCAGACTGTCGAGTTTGACCCCAAATACCTCAAAACAAAATAGTTTCCAAAAACAGTTTCATCCAAGAATACTTCAACCTCACCAAATCCCCTCACAAGTAACCTAACATTAGCTCAAACCTTCCTAACCCTCAAAAATCACTAAATAACAGCCGCCAGCACCAGACACATAACTCACCCCCACCCACCCGTCATATTTCCATCATATGCGAGCAAAAATACAACTAGATTCATTATCAGCCCGATACATCACCCCCTGTAATGGCCGGGGTGAACGTGGACCGTGGGAGGGGGCCAGGTTGATTCATAACCAATAAATCAATGGACTAGGGCGAGGTAATAGTCCAAATATTGTGCGCATACTAGGGTAGGTCGGAAAAATGGTCATCCCTTAAAGAAGGTTGATTTGTGCGTAATTTTCTTTCTGTTTTTTTTTTGTTTATGTTTTGTTTACTTTGATGCGGGTGGTGTGTTGGGTTTGGGATCAGTAGCGGTTGTGGTACAGAAGTTGTTTTGGCAATTTTCAAAAAAAAATTGTGGATGGTATAGAATTAATAAGACATGAGGGGTAAAGTTTAATCGATAGACAAGTTAAAAAGGTACAGCTAGTAAATTTACGCAACATTTTTCTTGAAGCTTGACGAGGCTTCCTAGTGATGGTAATATGTATTCCTTTTATGCGATGGCTCCTGTGAGAGTTGGGACGCATGGTCAAAAATATGATCTTCTGCGAGAGTTGGGACGCATGGTCATAAATATGATCTTTTATGAAATTAAGGGATAAAATTATTATGCCTCGTAAAGCATTGATGCAGCTATCCTACTTCCTACTAATATTATAAACGCGAAAGTTTGTAAGTATGGATGGATGGATGTTTGTTACTTCTTCACGCTCAAACGGCTCGACCGATTTTGATAAAATTTTGTATGGAGGTAGCTGACACCCGGAATTAATATATATACTACTTTTTATCCCGATATTCCCACGGGACGGAGACTTACGCGGGTGAAACCACGGGGCGCAGCTAGTTAGTAATACATAAGTTACCTATGTACCTTTCAACTTCTTGTAAACTTCACAAAACTGCACACATTTTACACCACATTTTTTCACCAACACTATTGTTCCACCATTAGCACCACATTCCCAGGTAACCCCTAAAAGCTCCAGTTATCAGGTGCCACGTCGGTCACTTTACGTATCTACTCGTGGATCGACGATCCTTCGTCAGTCGTCAGTGTTCCCGACGTATCTCTGACGTACGTCACTCAACCAGCGACCGATTGAATAAAATGTCAATTTTCCACTTACAGCACTGTTTATTTGAATACTAGGCTTACATTTACATACTTGAATGATTTTTATTAATGCGAATCTTGTAATCTGTGGATATATAGATCATTAAAATAAGTTATTTGGTTAATTTAAAACTAATTACTGGTTAGACGTGATAATTATAATTATTTCCCACATCAGATTACATACAGACACGCAAATCGTCTAAAAATAAAAAATCTAGTTTTTGTTTTACAATATTTATCAATAAAATCCTACTATCTGTTTAAAAGCTTTTTCAATAGAAGACATCTTTAGACAGATTATCAGACGAAATATTTCAAGCATTTCTTATTTTTGGTCGATCGGCGATCCTTCGTCAGTTGTCGGCCACTGTATCTGTGACGGGCGTCAATCAACTCGCGAGCGATTGAATAAAATGTCAATTTTGTACTTACGCTCTTGTTTTTGTGAAGCTTTTAGAGTAGATTCGGTTTCATGGTACGGTGTTGGGTTTTTGTGTCGTAATTCCACGTTATTGCAAGTGGCTGTGTTAATAGTAATATTATTACTATGTTAGTAGCTAGTTATTAGGTATGAATAAAATCGAATTTATTTTTTATGAAAAAGGTTTAATTTTGCTTTGTTTTCTTTGATAGCCTGAATTCAGGGTAATTCTTGTTAAATAATCGAACAGTGAAATAAAAAAAACAACAAAAAGTAATTATTAAAAATGCTGATACGGCGAATTTTTTTATGTTTTTCACTCATATTCTATAAAAACTACAAATCTTCCACTCCCTACTTCCAAAAATATTAATATACCCACAAAAATTCAAAAAAGCGATAAAAGCATAACTAAACATAGCAAGTCACTACTGAACCATTTGAAACGAAAAAAAAAAACAACAGATGCTGACAAAAGAAGTCTTTTGTCAGCTCGCGCGACTGACATTTGTCAATCAACCCTCGCGCCTGTCAGCTGTCAATGACAATTAATGGCCGCCCATACAAAGTTTTATGGCTTTTATTACCCGAATTGTATGAAAATGATTAATGCAAGCACTAATGCAAATCCACGCGGGCGACGCACGTAGGCACTTATTGTGTTTTTCGTAGTTTTGTATAAAATTGATTTATTGCGAATTTCGCAGTTATGTCCTTGTACGTGGTGACTGTGGGCGGCGTCGTGTGTGTAGGTCATTATTACAAATGCTTGGTATGAATGAATCGAATATTTCTTGAAATTGAAGTTAGAACTAATGGTTACCGAGACTTGAGACTAAACAATGATGGACAAAACGAAAGCAATTCAAAATCGGAACTCCACATAAGTATGGAAGGAAGTCTACGACATACTAATACGTTCTACACTGGTATATAAATATAATGTGAATCATTTAAGATAGCATAGTACAGTAATAAATATTGCACGCACTGACCGATCCTAACATTCTTTAATTGTCCCACCTATTTGTCTCAGTGCGGGGCAAAGGGCAGGAACGAACATTGAGCACTCGCTCACTGCGTGACTGCATGTTGCTGATTTTAAACTAGGTTCCAAGTAGTTGAGGTTTCCTTGCAATGTTTTCTTTCACTTTAAATTAGTGGCCTTAGGATTAATTAGAACTTACTTTGCGACACAAATAGCTGAAAAGTAACTGTAAACTTAACCTTCCTTTCCTTGTCTGGCATTCCCTTATACAAAAACATTAATGATAACTCTTCACTCTGCAACCCTAACAACCTTAAATTTGCTTGATCACCTCGCTGCAAACCTAATACTAACTTCACATAGGTATATTTCATGATTATACTTTTAAAGAAAATTCTTTAAAAAAAAACAAAAATATTAAAAATGAATTTGAATTTACAAAATAAGAAAATAATAACAAATACATTTCAAGGCCCGAATACAGTAAAAGGATCGTGAAAGTTAATATAATCCCGAAGCAAACGTCTTGTGAAAATAATTAATATCGATTTCGAGACAGAGCGACTGTTCTGCTCAGCTCTGGTGTGGCCTAAGTTATAAGAACTAAAGTTTTCATGCAGATTTAATATAATTAAATTCTACTCACACCGTAATGCGTATTAAGTTGATCAGGAGGAATTGATACGTGCTAAAATGTTATTGATCATTCTGTGTCTTTGATGTTCCTAACAAAAATGGAGAGAACTTTACTGCTTTCAAGTACATAAGGAACACCCGAAATCGCAGTATAATAGCCACTTACACACCACACTACCACCACTTGGATCACTTTTGATGCATTTCGTTTCACTCACTTCGCTTTGCATAAAACATAATCCCCCTTATTACAAAACAAGGTTTATCTTCAGACCCAGGTTTAAAACATGGAGCCATTATTGAATTTCGAACTTTATTCCCACTATGGTAAAGTTCTTAAACACAAAACTGACAACTTAGTACCGAACTACGTTTTCAGTTTTGTATAAAGAACGGTATTTCAATCACAGTTACGTTCTTATTACAAAAACTGGCTCCATGGTTTAAGCCATGTTAAAATATAAATCTTTTTTTGTAATAAGACGGTCTTAGTTCATACTTACTTCATTCACTGCGTTTAAGCACATTGGGTCGCACCAAGTAATTCGTTCGCTTTGGAATGTGATAGGCTAATTCTGCAATCCCACGACCTGCTTTCTCGCAGGCCAGTTCGTGCCAGGTCAGGCCGACAGGCCAAGGGAACCGTCGATCCGATGAGGCCTGTGGTGTGAATGCTTGGCATTGGCCGCGACAGGCCTCGAGAGGCTTAGCCGTGCGCCAGGCCGCAATAGGCCTCGACAAGCCGTGGGACCGCGGCCTACCCAAGAAGTATTGGAAACATAGTTCTTCGAAAACTGACTTCTAACAAGTTGTGATGAAATAGTCATAACAAAATTATAGCTTGTTTTTAAAAATAGCTCACAATCCGCCTCCTCTCTTATCTTACGCCTCTCGTCAACGTCACAATTTCATTACCGCCGAGATCCACGTCACGTCACATCACGTCACGTCAACTCGCGTCAGTTCCCGTCAGTTGTCACCCGGCCGTCACTTACCTGCCAGCAGCGGTTTAGACAGTTCGTTAATTAGACGGTAACTTGATGTGTTACGTGTTTTTAGTTTGGATAATGTCGTTTTAGTTTCGTTGAGCTGTGCGGCATTTGGGAATAAAGAGGAGTTGTGGGATGTGTGGGTTTTTTATCAGCATGTTTATCAGCATGTTCTAGTTAGATAGGACATGGGTTTTTTCGAAGATGTTATACAAACTTGACTTTTCTAACATGCAAAGGATGTAAAAAAGGTACGATTGAGGAAAGACAATGTTGCCATCAACTCAATGTGCAATTTCTCAGCTTTCTTGGGGCACTCATCCAGCCAAATGCAACCAACTGACGTGCGACTTGACACTTCTTTTCAGTACCTTTCCGTTAGTTTATTGTGTGGAAGTCTTAAATTTAAGGGTACCTAATTACATGTAATATAATTATAAGTATTTGAGGAGGGGTCGGGGGCGGGGGTGTGGACATCATGAAGTTTAGGAAATGCATTTGATATCATCTACCTTAATTATGGGTGGAGGGAGTAGGGGGAGGGAGGAAACTCTGTTGTGCCACTCGACGTGGTCGTAGTTGACGGAGCCCTGCTGAGCGGGACGCCGGGTTACTTCTGAATGACATCATGACTCAAAAATTCACAAAATGGCTGCCAATATGTTTACGATTCGTTTCATCTTTAATCTGCAACAGGATAAAATTAATATATTCTAAATTTTCTTAGTTATTCATCCAAAAAAGGTCATATCACTATAAAGAACACACAAATAAAGAAAAATAATGTAAATTAAAAAAAAAAAGTGTGCGTCAACTTATTATTTGCTAAATCAAAAAGCATAATTACTATTAACACTCCATAAAATAGCAACATCTTCTGTCATAAATACGTCAAAAGCAATAGATAATGTAAAAGTTGAAGTTGTGTTTTATCAATGTTTAATATTTTTTATTTCCGATTGTTTTTTTTTCCTAAACTTGAAAGTTTGCTCAAGATAATAAGATTTTTGGAAAAAATAAACAAAATTTTACTGTGGGTCCCGTATATAAAAGACGAGCCCATTTTGTAGCTACATCGGGAAAATCAGACTCTCCTAAACTACCCGACGATAAAATAAAAAAAATATTTGTTCAAAAAATTAAATTTACTATTTTAAACAATGCGATAACAGGAAAAATAAGTGCAATTTCTACATCAAAAATAAGAAAAATTCAACGGCTCAACATGCTCTCTGATTCACTACTTTCCTTGATGTAATAAAACTGTAACCTATCCACGGGCTTCATCACTGGAATCTGCAGCATCACTCACGCCATTTCCCATGGGAGCAAAAACTACAGAAGGCCATCTGCTACGATCCGTACATACACGTAGCCTCTTCCATGTTCATACTCGTAAAATCTATTTGGTCATAATATTATACGAACCGGTAGCAATTACTACGCACCTGACCTACACATGGTAGACGTTCAAAATAAAACAAACAACAGGTTTCATATGTCTTTGTAGAAAGATTTTTTACATTCATAGGCCCATTTCTGTACAACAGATTAAATAGAAAACTTAGTATCTATTTAAATTACTTTAGCTGTAAAAAGATTATACTCAAATATTTACTAACTATAGATTATGCACAGTCAGAAGATCTACTTGTTGTCTGCAAATAGAACTGCTAACATGCTATTTTTATTATTTACTTTTGTTTACGTAAGTTTTAATTTAGTTCTTACTTTATAGTCATTGTTAATTTACATTATGTATTTATGCACTGTTTAGCCTGAAGCACAGGTTCAACCTAGTTCAGGCAAATAAGCAACTGTGCTCTATTTTAATTGTTAAGATATGTATTGTATATGTGACCCTTTTATAAATAAACGATTATTATTATATTATTATTATTATTTCATCACCGTAACCTGCCCCAATCCTTGCTAAATAAAACGTTGACTTGCAAGACTAGTACGCATTAACAATACGCGTATTAACAGCTCTGGTCGTCGGGCTATTGTCAGTGAACGTCGCAGGATCCTCACTCAATTGATAGTGAAAATTTATTACACGCGTGGAGTTGACAAGTACAGCTGATATTTTTTTATTGGTGACTTGATGTTTTTTAGATTGGTTTCTAGATATTCTGGGACTATTGTGTTGTAGTAACTGTTGCTACTTTAGATGAAAATTTCCATGGAACAGGTAACCTATGAGATTGGTTACCACTGACTTTAGATATTAAGTTATCAATGCTTTGAACACCAACAAAAAAGGGAGACCAAGCTTCAACTCTGACATAAATGATTTTCCACTTCAAACCATTAATATAGGAATGATAGTTGGCGGTAGAAAAAGGTATGGTACAGTCCTTTCACAGTTATTTTACCTCTGACAGCAACCCAAGCAGCAAGCAACCAGCAACCTTATTGCTAAGAAACAAAAGATCATTTTTATTTACTCAAACAAACCAATTCACACAAGGATTTAGTAGGTAAAATCTACAAAAACATTACTATACAGGTACCATTACGAAGTATTTGTACCAGCACAAGTAGGTAAAAACACACATCAAACCACAAAGATTGCTTTAAAAAAAAACTCAATCCACATTCAAACACCATAAAGCCATCAATGTATCTGTCAAATGTTTACCCGGCCGCAGCTGAAGCGCTGCAAGTTATTAAAATAAAGCGCTTCTTTTTTCGCCACAAACTCCCGCAAACGCGTCTGACTATTTTAGATTTGATGATATATTGTTGACTTTCCCGCGATTGGGAGTCAGTACAGATGTGGCCTTAGGTATAATATCTATAGAAACTGTTCGAGTAATTAAAATGCCAATATTGTTTTGAAATAATAAACGATATTTTTAATCCAACTTGCATTAGGGTTTCTACGAGTGGCAATGTATATACATAACACCAAGACAATCTTGTTAAATAATAAGTTTTCCTTACAGCGTTGCTGACTAGCTCATCTTTTCACCAGCTTTTATACTGACAATATTGTCTCGTAAACACACGTCGCTAATTGTGAATAACGTTACGTTTTGCAATGTTTGGCTACTTTTAACTACAATCCATTGTTGTTTTGACAGTTCATGGCCCGCTCCATGATAGGTTATAATTAGCCAGATCTGATCATCCTAATCAAAGACTACCAGTAATTATATAATAACTTACAAGCAGTACGAATACACAATTTAAAGGCACTCCAAAAATAAATAAAAACAACCCAAACAAATAAAATCCTACTCTATGTCCAATGTTTATGAGACGTAGTAGTGGGGGAAACGAGAGGGGGGACGCACAGATGCGCCCGCGCAGTCGCCGCTGTGACGAGCCTTGACAGACATAAATCAATTGTCAAAGCATCGGCGGTAATCTTCAGTAATGGTGGGTAGTGTTGTGTGGATACGATTGTGTGTATTTTGGAGTTGAAATTTGATGGTGTGGTTCGTTTTTTGGTAAACACTTAGAAGAAGTTTTGTTAAGCCAATTATAAGTAGTGCTTTTCACGTTACAGACAAACTACTCGATTTTCTAATCAACTCAGCCTATAGCAGTCCACTGCTGGACATAGGCCTATCCCAGGCTGCGCCACAACACCCTGTCCTCCGCCTTCCGCATCCAGTCTGTCCCAGTCCCCTTTTAAAGGTCGTTGGTCGTCGTCTAATGGTGTTAGACAACAAGACATTGATGAGGTAAACCTGTAGCATTCACCTGTGCAGTTAACGACACGGTTAGAGACGTCAGACGTCGGCAAATAAAGTCACTAGGAATGCTGCTATGGAAAATTAGAGATTGTTTCAAGTATTTTTAATAGTTGTATCGACGTTCAGTAGTTATTAAAGCAGAAATTTAGCATTCAATGGGTCAAAGAAATAATGGCAATGAAGCAAAGCTTTACAAACGTGGAAAGCTTATAAATGGCCATGCTCACATAGGTTTTACATTCGGTCACATAAAAAGCCATGCGATGCCCAGTGAAACCCGATTTATGTTATATAGTACTCATCCAAAACATGATAAGATTTTCTTCCACACCACATCCCCACTAGCCCAACGCTATCAAAGGGCAACGAGCACAGCTTAATAAGTCCAAATGGCGGCGGCGACAACAAAAACGTGTTGTATCATGTCTCGGCCGTGGGAGCCATCGATTGGCTCGAGTGCTGTCATCTGGTTGATTGGTTCGGATGACGGTTGCTTTAGTTTTAACGTGACTTCATAAATAGTATATGTGTAAGAAAAAGCATGTGATCTCAAAGTATACAAGAGTTCTCTAGTGATTAAAATTAGGCAGTTAACAAAGTTGGTATCCTGGGCTCAGAATGCAGAGGACCACAACAAGTTGCAATCGTTTTTCAAATCAAATCAAATCAAAAGTCATTTATTCAAACTAGGCTGAGAATCAGGACTTTTCGAACGTCAAAAATTACATGAGACAGTCCCCCTTAAACGCCCACCCTTCACCACTTCCTAGTGCTTTAGCTGGGAAGAAGAAGTGGCGCAACAAACTCCCCAGCAAAGCATTTTTAAAGCATTTCGTATTTCTACAGAACTTCTCAACGTGATTGACCAAAGTATTTCGGTCCCGTACAGTTTTGACATTTCCCTAAATAGTATACGTGTATCAGCGGGCATGTGATCTTGAATTCATCAGTAGAGACCACTAGTATACATGGATGAAAGATAATAAAATTGTCAGCAACATTTATTCTGGGCTCACAGCCCAGATGGCCTAGGCAAGTCTTCATATTTCTACGTCACTACAGAGCTGACCTAAGCTTTTCGGTAGCTTATGTCAGTTCCACATATTTTTGACTTTTCCAGCATCGTTATCACTGATAGAATGCCACTTTGGCTCGGCCCTCAGGAGACGTCAGGAAAACAATTTCGAGTCTTGGGGGGGCTTTTTGTTACTGCCAAGGTTCACAGCCAAAGTCGGTTAGAGAACTTAGTGATGGAAAAACCCACATCAAACGTGCCCTTATCAAAAAAGCATATTATAAGATTAAAGACTACGTCGAAGACAATGAAGTTTGGCATTAATTCCTTCTGCACATGTGGCTTCTCTGGTACCTCATTAACGGCAAAACTATGTAAATGTCTATTAAATGCTCCCAAATTACGATGTATATTTTAATTTTATTTTTTTCACAAACTTTAGTGACAAAATCTTTTTCTTATTTGACATTGTAGACCTACAATTTTGATTTCAACAAGGTTCTAACTTTTATTATTTTAATAATATTTTTTATTATTTTTTTGTTAATGTGAGGACGTTGTAGGCTTAATAGAACTGTAGATTTGTAGAACATTTTCTATTTTGTTAAGTACCTGGTGCTTTTGACGGGCCTACACTGTCCTCTCATACCTATTATGTTAACACTGTAATTTGAGACATTGTAAAAGCCAATTATTTTTAAAAGAGTAACCATGGAGTTCTTGCCGGCTCTTCTCCATAGGAAAGGACCAATTGGAACCGTGCACTTAGCTTCTGACGTTTCATAAGTGCCCATGTAGGCATAAGTAAAATAAAATATTTTGATTTTGCATTTTGATTTTGAGGATAAAAGTGCCACTAGAGTAAATAAATAAATTAAGAATTGATTTACTAACTCTGCTTTCTCTTTTATTTGCTAGCTCAGATAAATTATTAAAAAAAATGTAAAAACAAAATTGATTATTAAAATACAATAAAATTAATGAATTGACTATTAAAAAAAGAAAAAATACACATTTATGATTTACAGTCTATTTGAAATAAATGCGTTGAGTTTAAGTTTTGTTTGATGCAGCTGAATAGCAGTATTTTACACGGAGCTACTGCCATCTAACCTCCACCCCAGTAACTGGGTAATACGATATCCTTTGGTAAGACTTTCGGGCTTCTGACAACCCTTAACGTCTTAACGTGCTTTCCGAGGCACGGAGGAGACTCGGTATGTGAGGATGGTCACCCATCCACGGACGAACCCCGGCAAGCGTAACTTAACTTGATGGATCAACCCGTGTGGCTGTGAATACTTAGGCACGAGCTCCTCTACTGGTCAAGAATTATTGAAAAAAAATATAATTTGTAGCACAACATGTTTTGAACTTCACAAAAAATACACTGAAAAAAAAAGTGTTTGCTTTAACAAACATCTTGTTTAATGTGATCACGCATCTTGACTCCATACGAGCCTAACAAGATCTTGACTTCTGAAGCTAGGAGAACTTTGTTAAATTATCATAGTTCCGTCAACTAAGAAATTGGTTAGTTTAATTACGGGTAGTTATTTGATTTAACTCAAATGTTGGTCAGTTTAAGAATGATGTAATGCTAACAAGTTGCTTGTTACCATCAACTAAGATTAATAATTGATTTAAAAAAGTGAAGAAGTAAAAACAAACAAAGCATGTATGATGACTACAAAGACCGGTGATTATTCTGTACATGTCACATTATCGATATAAATAAAATGAATTTGTTCTGGCAAATATGCTATCTTGTTTAAAGTAAATAAATAAATAGTGATTCCAAACATTTTAATGCCAACTAAGAGAAAATGTATCTTAGTTAGCTCGCATTTTTTTCAGTGTAGAGGGAAGTCGAAGAAAAATGCGTTTTTTACTGATCAGAGACTTTTTATTTTCTTTCACCCTCTATTTTGTCTAATTCGAGACCAGCTTTACTTTGTAATTCCCTGTGGCTATCATCTGTCCCCTATATTCGAACTAAACGTAAACAGTACTGCCCACTCTAACCATAGTTAACTTCAATATTCAGTTCGCAAATTACAGGGAATTGTATGCAAAATAGATCATAACAGTACCATTACCGTCAGTAATCTGTCATTACTGGAGCCCATTATCTAAATAAATAGGCAGCCTATCTGTTTTGTGATATTATCGTCAATAGCTAATGTTGTGACTAGCACTTGGCTCCCCTTAGTTGATTCCAACTACGTTACACAGTTACTGTTGTATTACACGGTGAAATAATATGAAGGAAAATACTGTTCGTTTTTGATAGTAATTGGCAGCTGATAGTTATTATTTTTATTTTACATGGACGTGTGTATCAAAAAGGCATAGAATGAAGACACAACCTATGTTATTTGACTGACTATTGCTACAGCATTATACACTTGAAAAGTCCTCCTTGCATTAGAATTATTATCACAAAATAATTCTAATTTTTTACTAACTAAACTAATGAAACTAAAACAGCGTCAATCATTGTTTTTTTTTTAACCCAAAAGGGGTGAAAAGGGGATCAAGTTTTGTATTGAAGTTGCTCATTTGCTAAATATATAATATTGTATAAAAGGAAAGCGTGACTAACTGGTCTATCAACCCACAGCTCAAAACGCTCAACGGATTGTGCTGAAATTTGCCACACAGATAATTATTATGACGTAGGTATCCACAAAGAAGGGGTTTTTAAGGGGTTGAAGTTGTTTGTATGAACAATCTTATTCCTTGAGTTAATAAACTTGAAACTTACCTAAGTAAATAAAAAGTTTTTCATTTTTAGTTTTTTATAAAGTTCCCCCCTAAGGGGGATTGGGGGATGTCATAGTTTGTATAGAAAAATATTAACGCGCAGTTCGATTAACTCGAAGCTCAGTATTTATACTTAAAACCAAAAATATAGAATAACGTGTATCAGGGTTTTTTAAAAATCTACCCCTAACGGGGTGAAAAGGGGTAGTAAAATTTAAAGGATTTTACTGCGTGGCTTGATAGTTTGCTTAACAGTTTGTATTAAAAAAATCTTCTTTCGTTGACCTATAAACTTGATACTTGGCCCGAATACTAAGACTTCATAATCATAAGAATACGTCTAGTACTGGGTATGATGATATAAGCACAAACATTTTGAAAAGTGTTTCAACAATTGTTGCGCCTGTGTTAAGTCATCTGATAAATATGTGCATAGTTCATGGTATTTTTCCGGAAGAATTGAAAGTAACAATTATAAAACCGCTTTTCAAAAAAGACAACAAAGAGAACATGTCGTGCTACAGACCTATAGTTTTAGTACCCATTTTTTCAAAAATATTTGAAAAAGCAATATATAATAGACTAAACACATACTTTGAACAAAATAAGCTATTCGTTGATAACCAGAAAGGCAAAAGTTGAAAGAACAAATCTATTGACATGGCCATTTACGATTTCTTACAAACAGTTAGCCGCAGAGTGGATAAGAAGCTACCAGCTCTAGCGCTTTACATGGACATGTCAAAAGCTTTTGACCGTGTTGACCATGACATACTTATGCATAAACTTAATGCATACGGAATAAGAGGCAACATATCTAATTTAATCGAATCTTATCTTCGTAATAGGCAGCAAATAACAGTAATTAATAGAATATGTAAAAAAACCGAAATAACCTATAAATCTAGCCAGAGAACTGTATCATATGGAGTTCCGCAGGGCAGTGTACTTGGGCCTTCCCTATTCATTATCTATATTAATGACTTTCCAACGGTATCAACTTACCCAATGACAATGTTTGCAGATGATAGCACTTTACTTTTTAATAGTGACGAATTAAGCACCTTAGAGACGGAAATTAATTCTAACATAAAATCGGTCGCCGATTGGCTGCAAAATAATAATTTAATAATAAACTTAGACAAGACAGTAATCATGAAATTCCAACAAAGACCAAATTATAACTTAGTATTAAATATTAGGTATAATGTCAAAATTATTAATGAGACCAATGTGACAAAATTTCTCGGATTAAATATAGAAAACACTTTAAAATGGCATACGCATATCGATAAAGTATGTAGTAAACTTAACCAATATTCCTATGCTTTGCATATGTTAAGCAAAACGGCAAATAGGGCAACAGTCTTAACAGCATATCATGGTCTAGTTGCCTCAACATTGAGGTACGGCATTATATTTTGGGGCAATGCCACAGGCAAAGATATCGTATTTAAGTGCCAAAAAAGATGTATAAGAGCCATTTGTAATCTGCAAACCACCGACAGCTGCAAGCCTTATTTCAAAAATATGAAAATCCTTACTATGCCCTCATTATACATATACGAAACAGCTATGTTTGTTAAAAATAATATGAATAGATTTTCTCGAGTATCAAGTCAGCGTCGATGTGACCAGTTAAATTTAGTTGGATCTAGAACCGCATTATTTAAGAAAAGCATTTTTGTAATGGCTCCAAAAGTGTATAATAAATTACCAAAATGCATAAGAAGTGTAGAAAATGTTGGCCATTTTAAAAGTAAATTATTCTTATTTCTAGTAGAGAAGGCCTATTACTCCATAGAAGATTTCATTTTAAATGATAATTTATGACATTGACATTTTTTTATTTTTTTTTATTTTATTAACGGCTATTGACATTTTTTGACATTATAATATTAGTAACAGACTTAAGACATTTGAAATTATTTAAATTAATCTTCTTCAATTAGATAATTATTATTATTGCATGTTCTAAATCATTAGACATACATATTAAAATGATATAACAAATTATTTGTATACCAATTGCATTGGTAGAACATAGAGATCTCGCGAAAATGTATATTTTAAGACCTTTTAATTATGTACTATGTTCACAAATAAAGTTTGATTTGATTTGATTCTTCTGCCCTGATCCCAATTTATTTGGGGTTGGCGTAACATGTCTACTTATCTATATATATAAAAGGAAACCGTGAGTGACAGACTGACTGATTGATCTATCAACACACAGGTCCAACAGCAGAACGGATTGGCCTAGAATTTAAAACACAGATAATTATTATGACACAGGCATCGACTAAGAAATAATTTTTGAAAATTCAACCCCTAAAGGGGTGTAACGGGGGTTCAAAATTTGTATGGAGAAATCATATAAGACAGATGTATCAATTCGAAAATTCGCAGGATCACTCCTGTCAACAAATAAACGTGTTTCATGCTTTTTCAAAAACAACACCTTCAGGGGTTGTAAAGAGGTAAATAATCAAAAAATTAAGATGGGTGTTGTTTTGAATGTTTGTCGCGACGTTGATCACGTTAAATGACATATTTTTTTTTATTTATTGCACTTGAACAAAAAAAAACAATCTAACATGTCGAGGTATGGGAACGAGTCTGATGCCAAAAATATAGTTTTTAAAATTTTCGTCCGTTTGTCTGTTTGTCTGGATGTATATTTCGGATTGGCGGAAAAACGGCTGAACGGATTTAGATGAGATTTGGCACACGTAGTTAATAACCTTCCTTTTTTTTTTTGGTGTGAAATTATGATATAACTTCTTCGTGTCAGACTTTTACTGGCTAAGACCCACCCGTGTTCCTTCAGATGCCTTTGTACCAGGGCCACGATATCCCTTTCGGACAAATTCGCAAATTAGCTATTTATTAATAGATGCCCAAAATAAGATAGGAAATACCATTCTCTCCAAATCACAAGTAAACAAAGACATCAGTTAAGCATAGTTCATTATATGAGACCACAGCACATGCATCACTACAAACTCCAAAGGACACAGGTAATGTAAAACTTACGGCCGCCTCATTAACAAAGCACTTAATCGATTGGCGCCATTTAACCTTAATTTGAACCTTATGCCGTGGTGATAAGGGTGAAGGGTTGTTTGAAAGGCGACCCCTGAAATATGAGTAGTGGCGTCATGGCTACAGTGATTGATGGGTGCTGACTGACGTGTGCACGAAGTGGGGTGCGGTGGGGGGTGGGGCGAAGCATGAGCGGTAGCGGGTTGAGGTAATACTTATTGCATGGGAGTTCTTTATTAGGTTGGTGGCAAGTGCTGTTGTGCTGTGTAAAAATGGTGACAGATGTAGTTGATATTCTTTTGTTTTTGGTTATGCTGTTATCGATGGATTATTTTAGCCATGCACAGAAAGCTGGTGCTTCAACTGCTGCTGGAGTAGGTTTGAAATAGATAAGAAGAACACTTTCAATTATACAAAAAGGAAGGAAAATGTGAAGGTGTTCATACTAGTGCTTCCTCCTCAAACCTGCCTACTTAACTCAGAACTGGGCGTCCATTTAGTTACTAGCTGGAGGTAGGTAAATAGCAATCAGATTTAAAGCCGCAGCTAGTTTTAAGGTTTGTTTTTACACTCCATTCACATTCTTCCTGATATAAAACCAATTTGAGATGAAATTCCCCTATTCGAGAACTGTTTAAAAAGGGTGATATCAGCTTATAACTTGTACCATTCAGCATTGGGGTTTGCTCCGTACACATAAGCATGGCTATTATAGTTTTGACCTGGACTCTTTTAGTTTCAATTTTCAACATATTGATTAAATACGATGGTATCAACGAATGTGTCTGGCTTTTTCGGTTTTTGATCCAGCTGATTGATTTGATTATAGTTTTTTTAGAGAGGATTTTGTGGGTACCTAGTGATTGTTTGAAGGTTAATAATTATGTACTTATTGTAATTTATTAAATACCTATAGATTATCTCAGCTACAGTCTTGCTAGGTACTTTCTGTATGTTGCTTATTTGTTAGCTACAAGGATATTGAAATTATGACTCCACTCGTGATGATATTATTTTAATTATAAAATGCTTTATCTCTATTTCATCGCAATATTGTTTTATTGATTCAGATTTTGGAAATTGAGTCAATTTGAAATTATGTGCAATCATTATTGTTTTTTTTTTACCCAGACACTTGTAACAAAACATTATCCTCAAAATATGTCATCTTCCTACCTTTAAAATTGGCATTCAAACTACACAATATTTTACAATACATTAAACAAAATATTGCCATCATAATGAACAGAAATCAATAATTCAAACACAAACCAGCGGAAACTCGAAAGTGAAATAGCGTCGAGATAACGTCAACTGTCGATCGGCTGTCAATCAGCACAGTGTGCGCAAACGCGTGCGCGCAGACAAAAAGATTTTATCAATTATTATATTATGTGATTCATTGGAGGCAGGGATCGGTTGAAAAACTGTGATGGAATAATTTTGTAAGAGTTTTTATTAGTAGAGTATGGAGTGGAGTTGAGTATAGTTGTTTTGTGTTAGAAAGATGGTTGGAAAAAGTAAAATGTTTTTTCAACAACTTTTCAGTGTTGCCATTGGAATTTATGTTCAGATCTGGATGAAATGTTTCTGGACTAAGCAAATATATGCTCTGCGCGGAAACCAATGCAGGCATCGACCCGTGGCGCAGAAGCCAATGGCATAGCGCAGAGTATTGGCAGTCAGGGGGAACATGGTTGCGCGTAAGTTTGCTCGCTGCTCGTAGCGTATAAGGCATATTGCCAGTCATTTGAGCAGCTTGTGGATAAATTACACTCATAGGGCTGCTAATGCTCTGCGTGTCTAATATAACAACATTTCAGGATGCTGATGCGGCTGCCTCGCTATTGTAGTGCGTCTGGTATGTTTGCTGAGGTGCGACCGGACGGTTTCCATGCGATTGTACTCAAAAGGGTAGCTTCCTTGTCACAGCGTGTGCGTGGCAGTGGCAACGGCATCCTGCAGATGATAGTATCTCGTGCGGATTGCCCTATCCAAAACAAAATATGGATGCGCATTGTTTTGGGCGCTCACTGACATATTGTTTATAAGTTAAGTTTTAATCTAATTTTTTGTATTGTGTAAATTGATTTCAATTTAATTTTGTGTTAAATTTAATGTATTGTATGGATTATATTATCTGAAATAAATGAATTAATAATAATAACATCAGGTTAGTTTTTGGTTGCTTTTTAATATTTTGCTTCCTTGCTTATAGTTTAGTAGAGTATGTTGAGCAAACTTCTGGGATAAGGCCGTATGAAACAAATTCCTGGCTTATTTGGCAATATTTTTTAAATGCTACAACATTGTGTTCTGTTCAACGTCAGGGCAGATAAAAAAGCGCAGAATTGGATTCGTACGGTCTTATTCCAGTGCCGAACTTACCCCAATATATAGACTACTTACCAAATTATCATTGCATTTCAAGGTGGTGCTATCGTCAAAATATCTAGTACTCATCCTGCTTCTATATTTCGCCACACGCAAAGTTTGTCAGCTCATAGTTAGCTGCATACGACAGAACTAAAATATCGTTGACACAAGCGACACAAGCGAACGGTTTGGTCGATCGTCGCTTAATCATCGCCGTGACAATTCGAGCGTAACTTGACAGCTGATGTTTCCTTTCCGCGCTCTCTTTTTGTGATATAGGATCGATAAATGTCAATAGCTGTGCCAGCAATAGTATTCTTGCTAATATTCTGATACAAACTAAGCTTAGCATAACTTGAAGCTTATTTTTAGGGTTCCGTACCCCAAAAGGAAAAAACGGAAACCTTATAGAATCACTCGTTTACGTCGTACTCGTCGTCGTCGTCGTCTCGTCTCGTCTCGTCTGTCCGTCTGTCGTAGTCAATTTTCTCCGAATCTACAGGACCGATTAACTTAAAACTTGGTACACATATGAGTTTCTGTGACTCAA
Organism: Tiliacea aurago; assembly: GCA_948098905.1. Lineage (NCBI taxonomy): Eukaryota > Metazoa > Arthropoda > Insecta > Lepidoptera > Noctuidae > Tiliacea > Tiliacea aurago. Next base: position 26,456,584 of record OX402585.1, read on the forward strand.
ACACGAACGCCTAATGTAAATAAATGAATTTGGAATATGAGGGTCACTTTTAAAGTTGTTTAAGAAAAGAGATAAAAATTTGACCACCCCCACCCCCATCTCCGAAACCAATGAGCCGTAAATTTCGAAAAAAAAATACAGAAAATCGTTCTTTACTTATAAGTTACAGGAAAACATTATAAGAAGTCTATGGTGTTAAAATAACATGGTAAATCTCTCAATATTGTGCGTACATACTTACATTTGCAGTTGGAATGTATGGGAGAACAAGTTTTCAACTACAATGTTGAGGTTTGCTTGGCATAAATTATCTTGGGATAAAAAAAATTGTAGATAACATATTTATTGTACGGAACCCGCACTTATCTGGTTTTTTCTTAGGTTCTCAAGTCTGGACTTGTGCCCTGATAATGCTTGCCTCCTAAGTCAAGGTCAAAGTCAAATAATTTATTTCAAATAGGCACTTATAGGCAATTTAGAACGTCAAAATTCACAAAAAATTTAATTGATTCTAGTCACCACTTCCAGATGGTAGTTTCGTATGGAGAAGAATGGGCAAGAAACTCCACCGTTATTCTTTTTAAAATGTATTTTAAAGGCCTTTCTATTGTATAGGCTAGGACTTATATTAGACTTATAAAAAAAAAACGTAACTAGCGAAATATGTGTGTAGTATGTATGGGGTACGTAACAGGTGAGATGATTAAGTTGTGACTTTTGTTTTGAATTTTAATTTGTGTTAGAGTTGTATTATCTCTTATTATTAACATTAAAATGCTTTTATACAATCATAAATTCATAACACAACTCTTATAAAGGTATACTCTCTGCAATGATATATAAGCACAGTATCTATTTATATAGGGTAATATTTTGCACCTCTTTATCTCCTGTAAGTTAGATCTTTCTGAAGGAAAACACCGAGGAATAAAGACGACGTCTTTAGCACAAGATTGTATTGAAGAAATATGAGAAATGGCAAAGAAAACTAACCACATTTAGATAACGTAAAATCAAAAGTAAGAACCACCTGTAAGCTTATAAGTTCTTCAGTTAACTTTACAACTCAGTTAGACAAACTAATAACTAGGCAGAAACTATTTGTAGATAGGTTAGACAAATAACTTTATATTTTTAATCGACTTCAAAAAAGGAGGAGGTTCCTAATTCGACTATATGTTTTTGTATCTTGGTTACGCGATTACTCCGCCAATTATAAATTGATTTTGATGATTCTTTCTTTGTTTAGTAGGATATACTTCAGAGGTGACATAAATTATGGCCATATACATTTTATCGAAATTGATTCAGTGTTTTTTAAAATAACAACAGAAATTTAAAATTATATACCCTGATGATATTTTGGTTATTGTTCCCTTCAGCAAAACTTTTGATGAGGACTTTCAATCTCTGTTTTAACTGTCATCCATCACACAAATATTATTTTAATGTTTTTTGGGTAGTTTTTAGTTAGCTTCAATAATATGTACTTGTTTAATCCACTCGATGTATGTTGATGATGTTATAAAACTTCCTTTCACTGTTGTTTACACAAGTAGTGGTATACGAATTGGTGTGGGGTAGGTACCTTTTTTTTTTTTTGTTCACGGGGTGGAAAATCCTCATGGATGTCCTCCGCCCTGGGGCGGGCGGAGGGGTCTGTCAGACTCTTACTGACTAAAAACCACCCCAGTGTTCCCCTCCCACACTTGCACCGAGGATCTTGGGATCTGTTATTCCTTCCGCAATCTCCGGCTAGTGCCGGCCCGCCTCTGCGGGTCACCTCAAGTCTGGGGGGGAGTGAGGTGTCTGACCCCCCCGCGACGTCTGATAGGGGCGCGCGTGGAACACTACACGCCACCACCTCGGGTCCAATGTGATAGGGGGCGGCGGACGTCCCCAAGTCCGCCGTCCCTGGACCCATTTATGGGGGCTGGAAGAGGGCGTTATCGGCCCTCCGCCGACGCCCGGTGCGCCTGCTGCGGGCCGGGTGAGCGGACGAGATCTCCCGCTCCCTTTCCGCAGCCTTCTTCTGCGACACGACTGTTTCGCAGAAGGACACCACCGCGTCCCAGGACTCCTCGCTGCCGGCCATCGACTCGACCACGGCCGGCAGCGATAGGTCACTGCCTACTCCTGAGATGAGGGCACGGCGTGGCTCCTCCCAAGCGGCACACTATGCCAGCGTATGCCGCGCCGTGTCCTCCCGGCAGCCGACGCAGTGGTGACACCGGGCGTCCGGCTCCCTGTTTATGCGACACAGGTACTTCCCGAAGCAACCATGCCCCGAGAGCACCTGCGTCACCCGAAACGACAGGGAGCCGTGCCTCCTCCCGAGCCAGGGTTCGAGTACTGGCCGGACCGCCTCGATGGTGGCGAGGCCGGCGGTAGGGCGTGAAAGCCTGTCCCGCCATTCCACCACCAGGGCTGCGCGAAGCTGTGACCGACGCAACTCCACATGTCGCTGCATCAGCCACTCGCCCCGCGCCCTCGCTTCCTCGCGCCACCGATACAGTGACGCGAGTACTTTCGCCTCGAGGTCCCATGGCGGGGATCCGGCCAGTACGCAAGCCGCCTCGTAGGAGATCGTGCGATAACCCCTGATGACTCTGACGGCCATCGCTCTCTGCGGTTTGCGCAGGACTGCGATGCTCCCGGCCGTCAGGTCAGCCGCCCAGATCGGGGCCCCATACAGGGCCATCGATCGCACGATCCCCACGTAGAGCCGCCTACAGGCGGCGCCTGGGCCCCCCAGATGGGGAAGCAGCGTTGATAACGCCCCAGCCGCGCCCAACATGCGGCGCTGGTTTCCGCCATCACGTCCCGTGTAGGTGACACACCTCTCCGCCAAAAAAGCCCCGACGATGCGGCGGAGGTAGAAAGGCACCCGATGGTACCGCAGTGCCTCCCGAATACAGCTCCAGGGCAGGGTGTTGAAGGCGTTGGAAATGTCCAAGGAGACCGCCAACATCACCCCGCCCCGGGACACCGCTTCCTCCGCCAGGACTCTAGTGGGGTAGGTACCTACCACAACTAAAAAGTGAAAATAAAATATATTTTACAAAAAAAAAAAACAACTTCCAAAAACAAAACACTACAAAGTAAAAAATAACTTCGAAGTCGGTGGCAGTAAAAAAGTTTTTTTTAACTTCCAAACCACTTTAAAACAGATTCTCAAATCAATTTTCTTAGGTTTCTTCATTCTTATGAAACATGGTCTCAAAGAAATTTCTGAGAAGTAAGACAAAACAAATTCCAAAAGTTCATAAGTATAAATTTTCTCCTGAAAAACTACAAATTTAATTTAAAATATTGCACTCTATACTAAAAATAACATTAAGCTTCTCCGCTCGGTCGAAAATACCCGACCTACGAGGTACCATTTCATGCAACCCGTCAACGTCAACGTGGATTGATAGACGGGAATATATCTAGAGCGGGTCTTGCGAGCCCCCTCTGCCTACCCCCCCGCGGAAGTGTGCGTCCGTCCGTCATCCGTCATCGTCAAATGTGTGCACAGTGCGCCGAACTCGCAGAGTCTGGACAAAGGGGTAATTCACAGGTGTTCGAAGTTTTTACTTTTTTTATTTTTGGGAGGTGTCAGTAAAGTTTAAAATTTATTTTGATTTGAAAGTGAGAAGGTTTTTGTTAGTTTTGTTTTATTTTAATTTAGCATAAGCATAGCATAATCAGCCTTGCTGGGGAGTTTTTTGCACCACTTCATCCTAGCTAAAGCGAGATGGTGAAGGGCGGGCGTGTATGGGGGACTGTCTTATGGAATTATGACGTTCCAAAAGTGCTGATTCTCAGCCTAGTTTGAATAAATTACTTTTTATTTTGACACCACTGCTCTGGCACCACCACAGCTCTTGCACCACCACTGCTCTTGCACCACCACTGCTCTTGCACCACCACTGCTCTTGCACCACCACTGCTCTTGCACCACCACTGCTCTTGTACCACCACTGCTCTTGGGCCACCACTGTTCTCTGCTCTATTTTAATTTATCTTTACTAAACTGAAAGTTTCTTTAACTTTTTTTTGCCCCCACGTTGATTATAGTAGCAAAGCATTTATTATTATTAATTAGTTTCTCACATTGTGTAACGTAAACTAATGTGTAATTTATGAAACGAAGACGCTTCATCATCATCATCTATTCAGCCGAAAGGAAGACGCTTGTTTACAGGTATTTAAAATATTTTTCTGATGTAGAACCAGCTTTGATTGGTATAATAAATTAATAACTGGAGAGATCTTAACTTAGCAACGTAATTGCTTAGAAGACGTTTATATGAACACGTCTCTTAATTTTTCTATCATTCTATGAGATCGTTAACTTTTCAACACTTTGCTTGCGCAACAAGCGCAAAATTCAAACACTGGTGAATCCATGAACCGCTATTTATATAGCCGTTATTTTTATAAACTGCCATCTTTATTTCTGTCATAAATCTCGCCAATCACGGCAATTATTTATATCGTCTGCGGAAAAAATGAATGAAAGTAATTTGTTAGTCAACACACAAAAACCTTTTTTCTACAATTCTATAGAATACTCCCTATAATCAAAAAATTGCTACCCAAAAAATTCTTGCACTAAATCGCATAATTTGATTAACGAGCGTGTCAAATCCACGCAATTTTTTGTCCAGCGTCTTTTGTGGATGCACGTTTGGCGCAGTGTGCAGGCGATAATGGACACATGTCCCGTCATCCATCAGTGCCGACAGATGCCACAGAGTGGACGGCATTTGTTTCGACAAGAGTTAGAGGTGGAGTGCGCTCCATTTCAATATAGTTTTAGTTCAGTAATCGATACGTTTTAGTTTTGCCGGTGAGGTGAGTTTTATATTGAAAAGGTGAAGGGATGAACATTTTTGGTGAAGCGTTTTTACGTTTTTGCTATTAGTTGGTGGCTTCCTTATTACATAGTTTAACTTTTGTTTTTGACAATTTTTCTGTCACTAAAATTATTATAAGTACTTACTTAAATAGAAATATTATAATGCCTTAATTGATTCTATGAAAATTAAAATAATATCGTCGCTTAAACATATGCAATTAAAAAAACAGCGCTCCAGGCTCTAGATAAATCCCATAAATACGCACAAAGGTCGACAATTACAATGACAAAATACTTCAATAAAATAACAGTCACACAATCACCTAATCAATTAAAATGCTCATCTGGAACTACTAAATATCAGGAGCGACGTATTTGTTTAACATTACAATTAATTCACGTCCAAAATAATATGATTAAATAAATAAACGAATTTATAACGCCTACATAACATTTGAAATATTAACAATGATATTATTTTGTCCAGAATAAACAAACGTTAGCACACTATGCGAAGTAATTAATTTATTTGAATGTTATGAATGGAATATTATTTATATTATTTTTGATGACTTACTCTCCCTTTTTGGAACAAAGTGGCAATATTACGAAACATATTTATCATATTCAACTACAACGTACACATAGAGACCGAAAATATACCTAACTACTTTTTGGTGGTATGAGGAACAGGGTGTAAAGTTCACTCATCCAGCATAGAAAAGGGAGGATCCTCCGACCAGACGTGGTGGGCAACTGCCCGACGGTTGATGTCGGGACGTTGTATATATGCTAGTTGCGTGGTAAACTCTGCTTGCGCGATGCAGGATTCGCGTGACGTCAGTGTGACGCGTAGTTCGTATGTGGCGATGTTGATGCCGCTACAACTTCATTGCTGAGTCAAATGATCCCACTGCTGGGACACAGGCCTGCTCTCGATGAGAGGATGTGGCCTGTAAGTCAACACACAGGCCCAGTGCGGGTTGGTAGATGTCACGAATTTTTGGGTCTAGGAGTTAGGACATGCCAGCTTCGCCACGATATTTTCCTTCACCGTTTTGACAGCAGTGATGATGAAATTATTTACACAAAGTAAAGTGCCTGCCTGGATCTAAAGATTCAAACCCACGACCTCGTAAGTCGCGGCCGCTACCACTGGGCCACCACTGCTGTCTATCTACTGTCTATGATCTACTACTGTGTATCTACTTCATTGACTTGTCAAGAAATATCCAGGACTCAACCTAATTATACAGATATACAAGGTCAAATTAAATTAGCTCGCGAAACCCCGCAGACATGATGGGTACCTAAACACGACAAAATAAAAATGATTTAATAATGATTTATTTTTTTGGGGCCAGCGACCGCTCGCTGGTAGTGTTGTTACTTGAAGCGTGAGTTAATAAAATCTGTTTTATTGTGTTGAGATATCGATACCTGTGAAGTTTTCACAAAAATAACGGATTTTTAAACTGATATTTTAAGTAACTACACTATACCTACGGTTGATGACCTCACAAAAAAACATTACTTTTTTTTTTATAATGTGTAGATATACCGATACTCATAACACCTGCGGAGTTTCGCAAACTAATTTAATTTGACCCTGTATAATTATATTTTAATGGTTTGTTAGTTAATTTAGTATAAGAAGTTTATCTTTACTAGTAATCTCGTTAGATTTGCAAGAACGAGTAGGTGCCATTAACCATACCTGGTTAAATAAATAGAATATTTACTTTAAACTTAACCTTAATAATAGCAACTCCTTGTGTCTTAGCTTTTTTGTGCAGCAAAAAAGGGTTAGGTATTTGAAATCTCACCCCCTGTGACGGTTCAAGGCCATGCGAATTAAGTAGCGGAAAATGGGTTATAATGTTTACGAGGTCATATTTTACTAGGTTGAATGGTGAGTACCTCCTCAAACTTAAAACGTTTATTTCAATTAAATAATTTACAGGTAATTTTGAATTTTCAAGGAGTCTGTCCGTCAGAAAGTTGAAGCTAGTAGATCCAAAAATCTGCACTTCATTCAATAGAAAGAAGTGGAAAATGCTACAACTATGTAACTTGGACTTACTTTTGAGTTAAAGAAGAATATTACGGCATAAGTTATAAACAACTTTAGTATTTCATTCTAAACTGAAAAGTCGAGTGCAAAAGTTCTCCCCCAGAAAGTCGGTCAAGGTCAAAAAGCTTTTTCGGTAAATAGTGGGGTATAGTCGAACGAAGGAGAATTATGCATGGTCTTAAGAAAGAAATTAGATGCATAGTGCCAATTAATAAAATTAAAAAGTAGTGTAGTGCGCGTCATTTACTTCATAAATCAATTTATTAGGTAAATTACGTAAAATAATCCTTACTTTTTTTTTTTCCTTATAAAGTATCACAACTGGTGATACTTTATTCACATTACAATCTAGCCATTAGCTAATAAGTAATTTAAATATAACTTAAACTGCTAAGTAACTATAAAGTTAAGAAATCGTCCAATAACGTCTTTCTTATTCACTTTATGTTAAGGGGGGAAGACACTTGATTCACGTGTTCTTTATAAAAGTCAGCACTTGCACTACAGTTTAAGTTCACTTACACTGCACTAACTTCTGCATATTTTTGTTTATCTATGTTTATCACATCCATCTTGAGGTCCTGGTGGAGGTCGCTGTTTCTAATGTACCAGGGCGCGTTGACTATGTCCCTTAGTACTTTGTTTTGAAAACGTTGTATGATTTGACGATTTTTTTGACTGGTGCCGCCCCACAGCTGAATACCGTAGGTCCATACAGGCTTTAAAATTTGTTTATATAACAACAATTTGTTAGATATTGACAATGGCGACTGTCTACCAAGTTGCCAATACATTTTTTTGTACCGAATATCCAATTCTGCTCTTTTCTTTACTGATATAATAAATGCGAATGTAAGTTTGTTTGTTTGTTACGCTTTCACGCAAAAAAGGCTGAACGGATTTGGATGAAATGACACATGGGTAGACCATGACCTGGAGAAGGACATGGCTAATTATTATCCTGGATCGCAGACGAAGTCGCGGGCAACAGCTAGTTATTCATAAACTAACCACTCAGTACGTTTTATCCTTCTAAAAACATGAACGCTTATTGGGTCATTTTCAAAAGCTTTAGACTATCAATTTGTCATAGGTAAATTTAAATAATGTATGTCCAATTCTAATAAATGGGGATATAGATACTATATTAATTTTATTGTATTTAACTCATTCTTATTTATCTAGCAATAATTTTCCAAGTCAATATTTATGAAGCTACTACAGTGTACAGAAAACACCTGGCATCGCCATTTACTCCATTCCTATCCATTTCCTTTAAGTTTAAATTAAGCGAAATAAGTGAATAATATAAAAAATACCAACCATAGAGCCAGTATATGGTTTTGTTACCACCGATGTGCGGCCTTCTCTACATACTTAATAAAATTCTTTTTTTACTTTTCATTTTGACAATTCACTGTCACTACAATTAAGATAAATTGAAATATTATAATGTCTATGCAGATTCTAAACAAACGAAAATAATTAAATTACAAAAAAAAAAAACATACAAATCCAGTAAATATAATACATCTAAAGGTCAATAATGACAATGACCCACATCAATGGCTGCACATTAGTGGTAACAAAACCATAGGCTGGTATCTTATTCTATTGAAACTTCGTACTACTTGCTAGGCCAATCACGCGCCAAGGTCAAGGACAATCACGCGCGTTATACTGTACCTAATCTACCCCTTTCAAAAGACTTTACAGTAAAATAAAGTTCGTGTTTTATTCAGAATTCAGATACATCATAATGCACTCATCAAGCAACTAAAAACCTTTAGAAAATACCGTAGAAAATTCTTTGGAACAACCGTTCAAAGTCAAGAAAACCATCTGTTTTTGCTAACCGAACTTAACCCCACCACCGCGAACGCTGAGACAAATGACGGGCGCTCCCACATGAATCTACTGTTACGATCAATGACTAAATAATAATAATCATCACACTATCACACTAATATTATAAAGGCGAAAGTTTGTGAGTGTGTGTGTGTGTGCGTGTATGTTAATTACTTCTTCACGCTCAAACGGCTAGACCAATTTTGATAAAATTTCTATGGAAGTAGCTGACACCCTGGATTAAGACATAGGCTACTTTTTATCCCGATATTCCCATGGGATCGAGACTTACGCGGATGAAACCGCGGGGCGCAGCTAGTAAATTATAAAACAAAAACCTAAGTGATGTTCATCATTAATAAGGCTTGTGCAGACTGGTGCGATATCGCGGGCGCGACGCGACACTATCAATATTTCTATGTTCGCTGCCTGTCGCGCCCGCGATATCACGCGAGTCTGTACGAGCCTTCAATAAAAACCGGCTAAGTACGTGTCGGACCACGCACTATGAAGGGTTCCGTAGTTAGGATAAATTTATATTATACCAAAAACAAACTTACATTGTAGTTGGACAACATGTTCTCCCATACATCGATATACTTTACGGTCAATTCTCCAACTGCAAATGTAAGTCGGTCACCTCGTTAACATTTATATGTTAACGAGGTGACCGACTTACTTTTCTAGCCTTCTTAGCTGTGATAGTTTTCCTTTTAATTTCGTTATATATACTACGGAGGCCGTCACCTCTTTCTGCGAAGCAGCAATGCTCACGAAGGAGGACGCGGAACGCGTGAGGCAGAGGCAAATCCGCGCCCTCACGCCCCTAGTCACCGCAGGAGTCGCGTTGGAACTCGCAGGCCGATACCCGGCCACCGTAGGCGCGGACTTGCGGACGGTAAGCGATGGGTAGCTCGCTGTCCGATTAGGACCAGGAACCTAATTGCGTAACACAGTTTGAATCGGAATCGGAAAGATTTTGAAGTATATTGCTAATCCATTGCTTCATAAGTTAGAAAAATTTGTCTGCTCAACAACGTTAATAACGCAATGAATGTTGTTGAACTGTCAAAATGAAACCGATTCCTACTGATAGACGCAAATAGGGTGGCGAGAATAGGTGGCTTTCACGCCATCATGCGCAAGCGTTGCGCTTCCATCATGCACAGGGTACGCGCCAGCCCCAACAGCATCCTGAAGGCAATAGCTGATAGGATCTATGGGTCTGAAATAAAAGTTTTTTTATTTTTTTTTAGGTTGCCCACAGGGCCGGGTCGACGGCGCGTTGTGTTCCACACGCGCCTCAAAGAGATGTCAGCACCAACTGACGGGGTCCGATAGGGCCAATGCCTGCCTGCCAGCCGCTCCGCCCAGAGCGGGAGAAGTTATTTGATAATATCCCATCCAAAAAAAAAAGCTGTGATACTTTTACTTTTAACTTCGTTATATTATATAGGTACTACTGCCATGAATTCTTTCACATATCCAAAAACAACCATTTAGTTGGCAGGAGGGGAGGACACTTCACTCTTACAAAAATTAGAACTATAAAAAATGGTTTTCACAGACCCGCAATATTTTTAAACGGCCTATCCAACAATACCCCATTCCGTGGGACAGACGAGAAAAAAAAATATCATCTCCAATTTACGTGCAAAGGAGGTACAATACATTTTTTTTTCAAGATTATATTTAAGCACTTTGTTAGCGTGATTAATATGTACACCCATGCTAAATTACAGCTTTCTAGTACTAAGAGTCTCTGAGCTAAGCCGGGGTCAGACAGACAGACAGACGGATATGGCTAAACTATAACCTCCGCCTTGTTGACTACGGAACCCTAAAACGCAATTTTTATAACTCGACTAGGTATGTACTATTTCGCAGTTATTATAAATTATGGTGTGAAAAAAAATAAAAAATAAATAGCCCTTGTAGTTCAAGAATTCTTATACATTTTAATAAATAAGGTCTTAGAAACACTGTTATACTTTAGAAATCTCTTCTAAAGAAAAACTCTTAACACAAGAAAATCCATCTGATTTTGCTATCGTTACTTAAACCAACGCTAGCGCTGAGACAAATGACGGGGGCGCTCCTACATCAATCTATTTATTACTACCATCGATGTAACCAAATTTAATAATAATTATCAAAAACGTCACCACAACAATTATCTAATAACACACCTTTTGATACTGTATACTTCATCATTCATCATCATTTCAGCCGAAAGACGTCCACTGCTGGACATAGGCCTCCCTCTAAGGGGGGGTTGCCATAATCGCCACGCTTGGCAGGCGGGTTGGCGATCGCAGTATGGTGTTAAAATGCATAGAGAATGGTGCTGCCCTTTCTCTAGTAAGTCCCTTAGTCGCCTTTTACGACACCCACGGGGAGAAATAGGGGAATGCTATTCTTTACGTCCGGCACCACACAGACATGTGTACTTACTACCTTTTTTCTTATCTAAAAGTTTTATAAAGAAAATTAAGAATGAAGTATGTTGTAAATACAGTAACTTGATATACTTTCCACCAACCGCATTTGTAAGCCCTACGAAACATTAAAAAACTGTTAAAAAGAAACACTTAAAACTCATTAAAACACAAAAAAAACTTTGTAAAGTTTAGAAAAACCATCAGTTTTTGCTAATCGAACTTAACCCCACCACCGCAAACGCTGAGATGAGACAAATGACGGGGGGCGCTCCCACATCAATCTACTTATTACGGCCGACCTCAAGTAAATCATTTATTGTGCGATCTAAATCTTGCTATTTACTCAACGATGGGTCATGGAGAGCCATCAGTCAGGTGATAGCGACTCTTTTGTGGGTCATTGTTTATCGAGTTTTTGTGCCAAAGTAAATGGGTGTGAAAAGTGAAATGAAATTGGCACTTTGGGAGGAAGTATGCGGTGGGATGCTGATAAGTGTTTTGGTTTCAGAGGGTTTTGAAGTTCTAGTAACTTTAACTAGAATGTAGTTTATGAAATGAAATGACAATGAATTGAAATGAAAATGAAATGAAATGAAACGAAAATGAAATCGTTTATTCTGTAAATAGGATATAGAATCACTTTTACACGTCATTAAAAAAATAAAAAAATTATCTAGATGTAGCCGACATTTCCTATCTGACTACAAATTGGCGAAACAAATTCAGGGGTCAAAGTCTCTTTTAAAGTCCAGACATAATCTTGGTCAGATCATGTGAGGACCATGTAGATCCATGTCTGAAATGGTCTTTTGAGGAAAAAACCACACAAATTTGAGTGGACCTGTCCAATAAAGCATTTGTAAGTAATCGTGCAGCTCTACGAAGCAGCACAATGAAGTGATTATTATGAATTTAAAGTTAGAACTGTATCTTAAGGTGGGTTTAGACTAAGCGAGCGAATGCTCATTCTATCATGGAGGTATACTCCGAACATAAATCCGAAGTATCGGCCGAATGTTCAGCCGTTGCTTGACTACGGCTAAATATGGCTGACTACGGCGAATAAAAAAAAAAATGTGACTAAGTCGGGTAAGGATTCAAAGTCAAAAAAGGAAACTATGGAAGTTATAAAACGGCCGAACGAACACCGAACGCTTCGGAGTAGACCCCCTGTTCTATGAAGTTTTCTTCGCGTAAACAGAGAGCATTCGTTCGTTTTTCTATACATATCAAATTATCAAGGAAATCGAGAAAATAATGCTCCAAGTTGCTTTGGTTCTATGTTGGTTTGGTCTGAAACTAAGTCCTGAAAAAAAATCTTTGTATTGTCGGACCTTAGGAGTTACCATACAGTCAAACAAAACGGGTAAGGTTGTAACGCATGAGTCCAGGTTTCAGCTAGGTGGATAAATATAATGCAAATATAATGTAATATGTGTAAATATAATGTAGTTATTATACCATGAAATAACACACTAAAAACAAAAACATGTCCCATCAGTGAAGTGTTTTAAGTGATAAACAACTAATAAGACGTCCAGCATTTGTTGATGGAGTGTGACCGGTACTCCGGTCCCACTTTAATGTAGAACACTTGATTATTTTTATGTCTCAACAAATTACACACAAGAATTTTTCTTGATATTTCAACTCATAGAGGAAATACAGATATTAAATGTGAACTGAATTGATTGGATCAACTGTTGTTAAAATACTGGATCACATTCTGCTTAATTACTCATAAAAGTAAAACGAGTTCAACCCCCATCACCTTTGTCATTAGTTTTTTCTATCATTCAAATGATTTGTATATCACAGATAGCCCACAGATGTTCAATCACCATTCATTTTAATAAAAATCATAACCCAAACACACTGTAACGATTTTATCAGTGATCCTTTTTTTTCGAAAGACCCTAAAGCCGATCGTAAATAACTGTGGAAATAATTAAACATTCTCGACAACTATCCCGCCATCACAATAAATAAGCGAATTTACTGTCCAGAAACAACTATAATTAAAAGCCAGGAAAAAAATAAACACAGTATTATTTCATTCGATGCCATAAAAAGATGATAAACAGCGTATAAATCATGCTATCCATCTCGCGACTGCGGGGCTCGTAAATCGTGGGCAATGGTACCCCGGTGTACCCCCGTACCCCACCGGCGGGCGGGGGGTTGTATTCATTAATTTGATGATATAAAACAAAATGTCATTTTAATTAGTCACCATTATTAGACGTACAATGACAGACAGCGGTCTGAGGGGCAGGGGACGTTTGTCTTGTTTGGGGTTGGGTCGTTGGGGCAGATGGGGATATATTGGAATCTAGGTGTGCCGGTGACGCTTCAGTAAAGTTTTCAGTGATATGGCTGAAAAACTTATTAAAGTATAGACTGAAAAGTCTAATAACTAAGTAGAAAACGGATCACTGAAACACAGAATGTGACTTTAATATCAACAGTTCAATACATTTTCATTAGTTGTAAACTCTGAAAACAATAAATTTGTATGTAGCTACTTGAAAATAACTAAAACAGTGTGATTGTCATTACAGGCATTAATTTTGTTTTTTACTGTAATCTACATAGACAACACGTCAAATAATCAGATGGTCAGGTACTTAAATATTTTCTCTTTCAAGTCCCCGTGCCCGCCCAAAACTACCACCCTTATATTTTCTTTACCTGTAGCGACGAATACTCGCCTTCAAGGGTTTGACTGACGGCCCGTCTGTCACAGTTCTCCCTCAACCATCTTCCTTACCGACCTATCCATTACCGCTTTCCTGAACAACCTTCCACTCAGCCGCCTGTTGACCCATCAATGGATACTACAAATTGTAAGCTGTCGATGTATTTGAGGTCGCAGTACGGGATGTGCGTAAACTGCGATGAATGACGTAATTTGGGTGATAAAGACGAGGTTTCCTGGAGTTAAGACGTCTCGCTGAGTGATTTCGGGGCCCGGCAGATTTAGTAGTGGTTAGTCAAACGTGTTTTATGACTGGTTAATTGGTGATTTTTGGGATCGGTTTTGTAAATATGTTTGGGTGGTAGAAAGTTTTTTTTTTTACCTTTTTTTCATGATGACACAATTTATGGTGTTTGTCATAAAAGTGTAACTTTAGGTACCTATTTATGATGTAGAAAGGCAATTAGTGGGGTGGTATATAAAAAACATATAAAAGAAGTAATAACATAAACACAATTTCAATATGCTGACAGAATCTATACTTAATCAGCCTATAATCTTCCCACTACTGGGACACAAGCCTCCTCTCTGTGAGAGGGAGTGGGCCATAATCCACCACGCGGGCCAAGTGCGGGTTGGTAGATGTCACGTCTTCGATTTTTTGGTTCTAGGACATGTCGGTTTCCTCACGATGTTTTTCCTTCACCGTTTTGACAGAATCTATGCGGACGTTTAAAGCTATTTTGAGAATTTCACTCTTAACAACCAGTCATTAATCTAATACATGTTTAATAAGAAGTTACTCGTTGGTTATATCTTATTTATTTTGAGCGAAAAGATATCTTTCTATCCATAGTTTTTGCACCCCAAAATACAGTACGGGTACGATGCTACATGCATCATGCTATGAGTCTATGAGGCGTAGAAAGTTGTTTTACTTCAATATTGAAGGTTCTTTCCTGTTACGTTTCTGTCTTTTGCTTTATCTCCCTAACCGATACTTACATCATCATCGGCCTAGGCTTTTCCCAACTGTATTGTGGTCGGCTTACAATTTAATCGGATGCATCCGACTACTAGTATTTTACATACAACTGCCTATCTGACTTTGACAACCCAGAAAATGGGCAATACGCTACTTCTTGGTAAGACTGGTATTCATGATTATGAAATATACTTACTTACATGACTATACTTTCCCCATGGGTTTATGCTGAAAGTACTGGACCCTACGTGCTACGATCCCAACGCTACTCCCTTTGCTTCGTCAACATTCATGCATCGTAGAATGATAATTTTGTTTCAATTCCAATTTCATGACTTAAGTCACATGCGGCTGCAGTCAGATATGTCATTAAAAAAATAATCAATCACTTGAATTGACCAGCACATGTCAACGAAATTTAAATGTTCTCAATCTGTCATATTTTTGACTGACAGTCTTCCAATTTATACTTGTCTTGTCAATTAAAGTTGCTGATTGTTTATTTTTAATGACATATCTCTGAATGTGGAAGTTAGGCCTGCTTTATTTTACTATAACGACACTACTGTCGTACACACGGCTACATATCAAGCTATACAAATCCAGTTTAGGCTGATCTCGCTTTGTATAGGATTTCCGTACAATGAGAGGTCAGCTTGTATTGGAAATGTATAGCTTGATGTGTAGCCGTGTGTATCATAACTTCATACAGTTTCGGTTAATTTATTAAACTAAATGAATGCATTTCTTCTGACTGATTTTGTCTTTTCAGCTCATACTTACGTTCATACTTACTATTCTAGTCTGTTTTGAACTGGAACTTTTTAATTTTGGTTTTTCGACCATCATCAGCTGATGATCCAGTCTTTCAGGTGCTGGAGAGTTCCACGATCACTTGAAACTTTATTTTGGAGATAAGTGAAGTTTAGTCCTTCAGTGACAAACAAAGATGTAACTGATGCTCGCTAAAACGTTCTCTTGTACCAAGGATGAGATACACGTGCCGACTGTATCAATATAATATTTTTTATTGATATTGATTTTTTACAAGGTATTTAGTTGACACGTTGTGAAGTTTGTCAATATTAGGTCCAACCATCGGCTGATAAGGTAACAGCTTTAAATATTTTCTTATTTTGTTTTTAAGTTGAGTTATATTATAAGTAAGTATTTCAGGTATAGGTACTGGGATACGAATTATTGTCTCAATTATGAATTGAATCGAATCATTGAATCCTGCCCTTGTCATCGTCTTGTGGTCATCAGTTTGTAATTGTCATGTTTTATTTAAAACAACAAGTTTGTGTGTGACAGTAGGTATCATTCTCAAATGTAGTTACTAGTACCTAACTATTTTAATGATTTTTTCTATTTACGTTATTTTTAGTTAATACAGACTTGGTCGGTAGTGTGTATGTGTAACTGTGTACTGGCTAGCATATAATAGCTGCTTGATTGTATTCTGTTTAAGGGCAATGGGGTATAATCAAATAAAATGAACATTTAAAGTATGTAACATATATATTTCTTTGAGCTTTTAATTGCATTTTGAAATACAACATAAAATATTAAATAAGATTATTAAATTTGGTAAAATCAATATTTCAACACCATTTTTTACTTTTTTTTCTTAAGAATGAGCAAAAATCTCTCATCAGAGCTAGCGTATACATAATATTTGTCGTATGTTTCATTATTATCGTTAAAATGATAGATTTTTTTTCGATTTCAAATTTTTATCGATTTTAAACATCATTAGCTGAATATTCGCAACTTTTGAAAAAAAACATGTATAATATTTAAAAATCAAAAATAAAAATCGAAAATAAATTTGAAAGTTGTATATTCCATTAGAAATGTCGTATACGTCAAGGGGTAAATGGAATTTGTAATGTCACGAATACTCAGTTTACAATCAAAGTTTTTTTGATGATATCGTCTGAAACTTACATTAGACAGTTTACAATATTTTTATTAAATATAAAAGAGGTTCTTCACTCTCAAGTGCCGTATATACATCATCGTATATCTGTCGTTACAAATTGGAAGATATATCTGGTATATCTTTATGTTCTAAACGTATACGAATGTTATCATTCCTTTCAACGAAAAAAAATGTATATGTATCACTTTTAAATATTGGTTGATTGTTCAACCGATTAATGCGCTGGTATATTGGTATACAATTGTTCACAGATGTAGTTTACCTAATATTATGTACTTATCACTAAATAATAAATAGCATCCTCACGTGGAGAGCATACCTATAGCAAAATTTACACTAAGGAGATTGTTATATTGCATTCTATGTCGAATCGTATGTACAATACGAACAGAAACGAATGAGATTGAATCTCCGAGATTATACGCAACGACGGATCTCTTAAATTCACAAAAAAAAAAACAAGAAAAATCATCAAAATATACATAAACTAACCACCCTAACTCTGATTTACATAAAAAATTAAGTAACACGAAAAAAAATGATATTGCAACGAATTTTCTGTTAAAATACTGAAAGTCAACGCCACTACGCGACTAATACGATTGACGAATCACATGCGAAAGGCGAATTGCAATTAACGAAAACAAATTTCCACGATTTACCTTTTTCAAAGAATTATTAGCAAAAAATATACATTTACAAAAGAGATCGAATCGTATTTTTATGACTTAATGTGACTTATATTTACATTTATCGAAATGGAATTATAACGTAGTGTGGAAGATAAGCCACGGGCTCTGCCGCCCTTACAACAACCGATCACCTAAAGGCAATATTTTGAAAATATTCTCTTAATACCTAAAACGAACGTAAGACGTTTGGCGTATACTTAAGTCGCTATTAATTTATTACACTAACCGATCTATGCGGCGAAATCTAACAATAATTACCTAAATAATTAAATTGGCAAAGAGTTTCGAAATACTTAGCGTCGCGGCTGCGACCTAACCCTAGCAAGGTTTAACGTAGCAAGATATGGTATCATCACAACTGCCGGCCGGAGCCCAGCCTACACGTACTTACTGGAGAGCTGCTTGGCCAGTTCCGTGTACTTGAGGAACTTGGAGTGAGGGCTCTCGTCGAACGACTGCGAAGGGCTGCGCGGGTCCTGCGGCGACGCGGCGTCCGACCCGCCCTTGTGCGGGCCCGGCGAGCCCGCGCCCGCCGGGGCCTTCAGCGGGACCGGCTCGGGCAGCGCGCCGTCCTTCACGAAGTGCATCTTCGACAGGTGGTGCCGGTACGCGCCCTTCGATATGAAGGGAGTGTCGCACAGCGCACACTTCATGATGGAGTCGGTGACCACGGCGTCGTTGCACGCCCAGCTGAACGTGAGGATGCTGGGCGGGCCGGCGGGCGAGGGCGCGGGCGCGGGCGCGCGGGGGCTGGACTCGGTCTTGTCGCACAGCTTCTGCAGCGCGGCCAGCGGGTGGCTGCCGCGCCGCGAGCCGCCCGGCGCCGGCGCGCCGCCCGCCAGGCTGTCGAACATGGACGACAGCGCGCCCAGGCTGCAGGCCGGCTTGCGCTCGGCGCCCGGCGTGCCGGCCGAGCGGTCGCTGGCGGGCGAGCGCGGCGAGGCGGCGGGGCTGGGCGCGGCGCTCTCGCGCTTGGCCACGACGGGCTTCACGTCCTCGTCGGCGGTGCTGCCCGGCCGCGGTGGCTCTTCGTCCTCGTCTACTTCAGTCTTCACTCGCACCGGCTGGCTGCTCAGATCTACGCCATTTTCGCGCTCGTCCTCCTCGACTTCTCTCTTTATTCGCACTTCAGTCGGGCGGTCCTCGGAGGCTGGGGTTTGAGATCCGCGCGTGTCGGGAGTAGTGCGAGGAGTCATGTGATACGTGTCCATCTTCCTGTCGGGAGTCAATGATTCTACTCTACTACCGCCCCTCTCGGACATGGAGCTGGACTCACTCCCGCTGCGCTCGCGACGCCCGTATCCTTGCTGGTGATGGTAATTCCTCAACATATTCATAGTTTGGGGATCTACCAGTGGTTTGGTATAGTCTACGCTCTCATCTATGCCTAATCTCTTTAGGATACTAGACCCGATAGGCGCGTGTGAAGCGCCGCCCGGCATGCCAGGCACGGTGTGCCGCGATCTGGTGTCGAAACTCTTCTCTATCAATTGTTCTATGGCGTTGAGAACCGAAGGTGACGAGCTTTTTTCATTGCTCGCGTTGGGGTCTTTGGAACTCGGGGAGGAATCGTTCACGGAGGATGGAGAGCGGTGGTGGGAGCCGGGAGACGGCAGCTCCTCGTTGATGCTCTTGCGCCCGTCGCGGCCGGTGGGCGTGACGTGGCCGGGCACGTCGGGTGGGATAATGTTGTTAGATAACAGCGCGCTCTTCAAAAAGTTCCTTTGACTATTTGACATCGGCGCACCAATACACTGTCGTATGTGCTCGACAAATACCGCAGTCTCAATTTTGTCACCACATTTCTCACAGGTGATTCGGCTACCAGCACCGAAATCTCTAATTGGTTTACCCATAGGTACACCGTTCCCTTCCCCGTTTTTGAACTCGTGCTGTGCTCTCTCCAACTCTAGGAGTTTTCTAACTGGCAGAGATTTCTTTCGTTTCTCACGCGTCTGACGTCTTCTGCCTCCACTTTCGGTGATTGATCGCATAATGTGTTCTTTATAGTGAGAATTTTTAACCATATGATTACTCAACTCTTTCAAGGAACTAAATGCTTGATCGCAGACTTTACAAGTTAATACAGCGCTAACGTGACTACTAGTACCGGTGGCAGGGGGTGCCGCGTTGTTAGCACCCGGGCCGCTCGAGTTGGACCCTCCCTTACTGCCGTCATCCGAAGATTTCCATGAAATTATTTGTTCTTGCGATATGATGTTTGTGTAATGCTGAGTTCGCTGCATATGGCTGGTCATCTCAGCGAGTGAGCGGAAGCTCTCAGCGCACCACATGCATTTTAATATTTGCCTGGTTTGCTCTGCACCTTTGCCTAACCATACATCTTGGCCACGGACGAGTTTTCTAGGAATTGGCATATTCTCTTTTATGAGCATGTTCAAATCATTTTGGCTAGGTTTGGATGAACCGCTCGAAGAGGACGAGTTATGTGATGGCGTCGATGGCGAACTGGAAGGTGGTTGTAAAGAGGATGGGATAGGTCCTCCCGAGGAGGGTGGCACGGGCACGTTGACCCCGCAGTGCTTGGCTTCCTTCATGTGTACCGTCAAATCTGCGAGTGAGTTAAAACTCTTCTTACACCACACGCATTTAAGGACATCTTTAGTTTGGTCTGCGCCCTTATTAAGCCAGTGGGATTGCCAGGCGGAGTGACGGGCGGCTGCGTTCGGAGCTAGACCAGCGCCTAAAGCGGCACTTTGTACTGATCGGAACAATTCCTCGCCGCCCAACCTACTCAACTCACTCATCTTTTCCAGTGCTTTTGTAGCATCGCTCGGTGTAGGACCCCCGTGTTTTAATTTGCCGTTCCAATCAGATGGGACGCCTCCCTTAGGAGACAGACTAGCCGCAGCAACTGCAGCTGCGAAGTATGGCAGGTGCGGTGCCACAGGAGTGGACCAAGGAGATGGAGAGTGCTTAAACTCTGACGGCCTAGAACTTTTTCTAGATGGGACTGGCGATGGCGAGTCCTCTGGGCCACGTTTTCTTGTGCCAGTAGACAAGTCAAGGGGACCATTTTCGTTCTTACTGAGATTAACGGCGTCATCGTGATCATCATCGTCATGCGGTGATTCACTGCGTTTCGTGCTGAAGTCAAGGACGGCGTCACCTCGTTCGGAATCAGTCATGTCCTCTTGACAGGACATGAGGAGTCGCTGCTGGGCGGCGGCGGCGGCTGCAGCGCCGAGGTAGGCGGCGACGGCGGCCGAGTGCGGCGGCAGCAGCGCGGCCGGCAACGCCGCCGTCAGCGCGGCCGGCAGCGGCAGACCCGCGCCGCTGCGGCTGGAGTACACCGAGTCGTTCGAGGGACAGCGCGGTGCGCCCGACGATTCCCGGGACAGACATCTCGGGCTCTCCCTGGGGACAAAAGCGTGACACGGTTAGTTCCACCGACATAATTCACTTAGCGAAAATGGCCGCCTCTTTCTCATCCCCGTCGTTATCTTGAACCGGTTATCGATCATTTGAATATAGAGGGTAAACAAAACGAATGCAAGTTTTTTTAATTGCCATTTTTAATGAATTAATAGCTCGATCGTGAATAGCAAATAGACACACTAATGGGTTTATATCGATCTAAAAAAAAAACTTCATGACTCGTTGTTTGGATGTCCTTGTGGGTCGAGGTTTTTGTTTTGTTAAATGTTTAATGATGACAATACGATCAAAAACCAACCGTTGTTAGAGTTGAGGTTCGGACATTAGATTAAATGTGTTTGTTACAAAAGGAAAAATTTATGACAAATGACATTTGTATAAATCTAACGTAAATTGGGTACAAATAGGTCAAGTCTTGAGACACGAATAATCAATTGGATATCAAAAAAGTTATATTGATGACAGCTATAAAATTTTACTATCACATTTTCGACGTATAGAATATATTAAAATATTGAATCAGTATTGTAAAACAATCATTTAGAGAATTGTGGTGATATCAGATGTGATAAACACGACGAGCACAATGGTTGATGACACAGCTTATCGATTATTTATGAGACAATAAAATAACAAAAACTTAATAAAAACAGGTTCCACTATACTCGAAAAGTGAAAGACTATCGAATGTCCTCAAAAATCCTTGTAACTCGTAAAATAGAAGAATCAAATATAATATTGCTGTTTTGAAAAACCCACAAACTATAAACGTTATAGATAAAAATGATATAAAATAAATCACGATATAATCTAGGCTTTATATGATTTAATATTTTCTACAAAATCATGTAGGACTTTTAGAAACTAGCTTTCCTTTTGATTTGAATAACAGACTCCATCAAAATGTTTAAGTCAACGATGTTTTATTTTATATCTTAAACAAAATATGGATGTAAACCTATGATACAACACTAAAACTATTATAAATACAACAGAGAAACACTTTTATAGAGTAAGAACATGGATACATTGGGCACATAGTAGTTGTGAAGCTTTGATCTGAGTGAACATGAAAAATTCTAAGTTGAAAGTCGACAAGTTGAAGTGCGGAAAAGTCGAAAAACATATCCAATGTAAAATTTTATATTTGAAAGTGAAAACGATATGAAACATGATAAATTACACAAAAACAATATAACACTTGGACAAATAGAAAACCTACCTCACATGGTCGGGCTCGACGATCATTTTAGACGTAATGTTTTCAAAGTACTCCAAACTGGTAACGGTGAAAAACTTGCGGATCCATCAATACAACACTGATACAATTGATAACACTTTGCTACTAGATAACAATTGAGACTCCCCAAAAATAGTTGAAAATGTAAACACGTCGCGAAAGACGCGCCGCGATGCCGGCGGTCGGAAGGGAAGTGCGCGGTGCCTGCGGCGGCAGCGGCGGTCCCGCGTGGAATGAGACGCCGCGTGATTTACGACCCGCCTGCAGCGCCCCCGCCCCGCACGCCCCTCGCTAGAGAGAGACAGGTGCCGCTGTAACGGACCACACGCCGCGAAAGACAGAGACGGCTATCGGTATCCAACTTCGAGGGGTGGCGCTGCGTAATGCAAGCGTGCGTGCGATGCGCGAGGTGGACGTGCAGTGACGGGCGATCGTTCCGATGACAGCCGACTGACACAGCGGAGCTACTCCGCATAGCTGAGTCACAGTCGTAACACCAATGAAAAATGTACAGAGCATCCTTGATGGCCAATAGGCGCAATAACTTTATAACGAGATTGTTTACGGAATTCCATTTATGTAGGTGGAGTAAGCAAAGATCAAGCGCGCTCGGCGTGGTAGATTGAAGTCTCGGGGCTTAAAGAAGATTACCCGGACAGGGTTGATGGCGTTGACAAGGAAATGGCGCGTTAACAAAACGCCGAGATGAGTCCTTTTAACGATTCACAGACAGACAGGGGACGCAGACGGATTTACGCGTATCACGAACAGATTTCCTGCTTTGACAAAGGGAAAATATTTTGTCATGTTTATTTTATTTTTACGCAAGGAAACGTTAGGACGCTTCCGAACGACAATACAATAAATGTCAGACGGCAAATCGATAATGACAGGACGTCGTCTAGATAAATAAATTAACTAAGTAAAGAAACTATATTCCGTTAATCCCCGGAAACTAATGTACTACACGTTTTACAGCCCATAATACTGTTTTTATTTTCATTGAACGATCTCAAAGTAAATGTTATCAACGAATCCGATCTAAACAACTGTTATAGTGATTTGACAGAACTTTGTTCCAAACCCCAAAAGTTTTATAAAGTTTTTAATAAGAGAATCGCACGGCTGTTTATTGCTTCCTATGAGCATTAGTCGGCTGCGGGTCAATCAATCACATATATTTATGTGACAACTATCTCGGTCTCTTTCCTCCGCCAAACTAAAATAACCCCGAGTGGGTTGTGAAATAAACAAAAGAATTCTAGGCTTATTTTTCTATATGTAACGACAGATGATAAAAATGTTAGTGGGATATATTTTAGACTGTGGCCGTTTTGATACGTAGGAATTAGGAAAGAGCGGTTTTATGCGTCAATGTGTGCATAGTGCGGGCCAATGTATGGGGGACACCTGACATCGTTTGAATAATTTTGCAGTAACAAAGTAAATTTTATAACTGACACATGTCTCCTTGGTAATAAAATTGCAGTGAGCTTGATAGTAGACATTGTAGGAACATTTGCAGAGCATATAGAAATAAGTGGAGACGAGAAAGATTATTGTGTGGAAATATACCGAAATATATGAACGTGCAAAAATAATTATTGTCTGATAGATAGTGTGACTCCCTCTCACAGAGAGGAGACCTGTGTCCCAGCAGTGGGAACATTATAGTCTGATTAAGTAGATAGATTGTGTCAAAGTTGAATCTTATTAGATTAAGTGTACCAACTTTTAGTGAACTGGTTTTTACATCAAATTGACAATAGAGATGGAAGAAATGACAATTTTTACTCACAGAACTTGGAAAATGTTTTAATATTATTCTGCAAATATTTTTATTTCAACTTTTGAATGGCAACCATTTTCCTGGCTTGGCTGGCAATGGCTTCCTTTTAAATGGAATCCATTTAACTTAAATAGTGACAGGTTGCTAGACAATTGCTTGAAAGCCAATACAAAAAATAAAGCGCATATTTTCCAATATTCTACAATTGACAATGAAATTAACTATAAACATAGTAATAAAAACCTATTCTAAGAAAGGGTCTAATTTAGTAAACGTTTTGTTACGAAATCGTATTTTCTTGAACGAATCGACTAAAACATTTAAACAATTAGTACAATATAATCGAGACATAGATACACTGCCAGACTTTGATAATTTCGGTAATTCACCTAATTTCATAATATTAGTCAAGGGTATGAAGATATTTTGGCTATTGAATATACTCTAGTTTAAGAATTTAGAATCACAAATGATGGGTTTAATTATTCTACGGTTAAATATAGAATATACAAAATGTGTTAAATAGAAGACACAACATGGAAAACAAATAATACCTAGCCAAACAAGATAACTCATGATGTCATGATAGTACAAAAGAATAACTGGAATTTATAACCTTTTGCTCCGAAGTAGATAAACTACACAAAAATACATACAATAATTATATCAAAGCATGACTTATTTATAAGAAATTACAATAGCATAGTCAATTATTAAGCAAGAAATTACGATAACTGCCAAAGATCTAATTAGAACAGTAATTTGCTTAGATATACAGGCCAGATTAAAATTTAAAACGCTATTTTAAATGCATTTGTAGTCGTAAATTAGATTAAAGACAATAATTATGGATCCACAAATCAATAGTTCCATCATAGGAATGAAAGAAATAATAGAAACTGTTTCAGCTGCTTATTGTCACATTATTTTTAACCTCGATTTATTACACTTGACCAAGTGACTTAAAACTTGCCTAGAACTGGTTACGATGACAAAGCAATTCACTACAACCTGTGACTACGTAGATATTGTTATATTCATAACTATAAACTGAAGAACAATTTAGTAAGATAAAAAAATCACTTTAGAATGTTTAAAAGGTCTTTACTTATCATTCGGGGGTTAAAACAGGAATGGGGACTTTAGGAGTGCCAAAGCAACATTTTGTAGAACAGAGAAATGCTTTCACATGGATAAACCCATAGAAGATTCAAATCATTCCAGCATTTATAATTATGAAAGTACATCACCCATTTCTAATTCTACGACCCTCAATCAAAATGACTTCACTACCGCTTTGCCGTCATTCCCACCGGAACCCATATTTTTATCCGTTTTAGCGAATACACAAACTAAATCAGTAGATCTAAAATCTAAACAATAGAACTTCAAAGCACTAGAACCTCAAAATGATTGATCACGCCACCGTCAGTGCAGCTAATTGACATTGATTGAACAGACTTGCCACAGCACAAACTTTACCATTCAGTTTCCTTAAACTTTGTTTTCCTTATTCCACTAAACATAAGGCTCAGATTGATGTCACTGGAGCTTTAAGAATTGTATTGTGTTTGTTTGCACTCGTACCTGGCCGGTCGAATAAAGATAAAGATAAAGATTTGAAATAAAAGATTTCTAATACAATTAACATATTAATGATGTCCTCGAGTTCATATTAGTGAGGACGTTATACTTTTTTTAAAGCATTGACGTACGTGTATGTAATATAAACCGGGTTTCAATTAACGGAACTAACGAAGGAATTACAGCTTTAAAAGCTTCAAAAGCACATACATTACAAAATTTCGCTTTACCAGAAAAACAAAAAGTTTTTATCAACATCGACAATATTGAAATTGAATGGAGCTAAGCTGTTCGACCATTATGAAGGCTTTACAAATAACATAATATTTTAATGATCAATTTATTTGAATTCCACCTTTTCACGACTCACAACTACAATTTAAATTTATTATTTTTATAAAACTACATTTAATTCGTCAATACATCTAATTAAATATTGAAATTAATCGAGTTGCAGCTGTCCTCATATCGATTCGATACGGTTCTCGTATAATCTGATTAACGATTCGTAAACCTACAATATAAATCAGCTAGTAATCGAGACTGGAAGTAAATAATCGATATTATTCTTATTGTTAATCAAATGATGTGACGGTCTTGTGGTGTCCGATTGTCTTTTCCCATTCCACATTTTTTTTTTTGTGGCGGGTTTTATTTTAATTGAAGTTTATGTTATGTCTATAGAATAGAGAGTTGACTGCAAGATTATGTTTTGAGGAGTAGTCTCCCATGGATACAGCAACATTTGTATAATGGACTTTGTCGGAACTGTTCTTGTTCCTATTGGTACCTGACGATACCCTTTCGGTATTATTTTTAGTTCATTCGTTTGTGACTCCAGAAACATTACCTACGGTATATAAAACCCTTTCAATTATACAATCACGTTCAACAACAACCTGCCAACAAAACGTATCCGCCTCAGATACAGATCTCATAACCTCCGCATAATGATTCATTAACACAATCAAAACATCCATCATGTATTAGGTATATTCTAATAAATATCAGTAATCATTAATTTTCATGTCGATCCATCATTTGCCTAGTCTTTCCCCAACTGTGTTGGGGTCGGCTTCCAATCTGACCGGATGCAACTGACCTCCACAATCCACTTACTGGATAATACGATAATACCCGAAACGACTGTCAAAGATCCACGAATGACAGCTGGGACCAACGGCTTAACTTGCTTTCCTAGGCACGGAGGGGTCTTGGTATGTAAAGATGGTCACCCATCCATGGACCAACCGCGGAAAGCGTAACTTAACCTGATCAATCGACCACTTGGCCACAACGCCCTCCAATTTTAATTTCGATCCAACAATCAAATAAAGCAGGACATACTAAGTGATGTGGTATCTGTTGTGTGTATCTGTCGTTCACAGATTATGGTCACGTTCTGTTTAAATATTTTTAACTGAAATATTCTAGTATGCTTCATGGAACAGAAGATTTTCCTGATCATGCAGTGAAAGCAAAACCTTTGTTATTCAATGTTATGATGACACTGCTGATAATATTTTCGAGTGGCGCTAACCTTGATTCTGTTTGGAAGTATGTTAAAGATTAAAATGAATCAAATTATATTAACTTGTAGGTACATTGTTTGTTATCTTAACTGACCTATCTACAACTTAGGACGCAGTCATTTTCAAGATAGTTCCGACTAGAATAATAAATAACTAAATGCAAGTAAATCTTTGTTGCAGACCACATGATCCATAAAAAACACAGTAAAAAAATAATATTAAGAGATGGCTTTCTTTGACTAATTTCATAATGCAGGCCAAATTAAATGTAGCATAGAAACAAAGTCATTAATTTCGCCACTCTCAAGTTGCACTTACACCAAAATCTTTTGTGGCTTATTGCCCAACTCCTGACCCATCAGTCATTCTCACCAAGATTGATAAATCCAAAAGCATTTCAAAATGAAAATTGATCGAACGTCATTTTGAAAATTCGGATCATTTTTAGTGGTTCTGCCCACTATAACTGTCAGTGACGAGTCCATTCATTTCTCTATCTTTACCAAATTCTTTTACACTCCAAAAATTATAAAATCAACTTTAGAGTCCTATCAACAAGACTTATTTCAACAGCACATTTAAATTTTCATTCCTCCATCTCGACTATATAAAATTTCTTATTAAATATTCCACTTATAACTTTATGGGCTTTGTAATAAGAGTCATACTAGCAGCAAAGTTAAGTTGGTTGGGTAAGTAGTGATGTCAGTGGACAGTCGTTGTCAACTGATCGGTGGAAACAATGGGATCATTAAAGTGGACACCATGGAGTGATGTGCAGACCTCCGCGTTGACAATGGCGTATGGTATTATGAATGGATCCGTTGGTTCGAGACTGTTGGTGATGGTTTAATTTCCATAAAAGCCTTGAGGTGCGGTATTGGAAAGGATTGTTCTTGCAAGATGGACATTGAAGCTTTAAATCAAACGGATTAATTTGTTATCTCTATCTGACTGAGATTCAAATACGTATACGTCTGATCAATATAAGAACAGTTAAGGAAGTCAAAGTCAAGTCAAAGTAAAATTATTTATTTCAAACAGGCACAAAAGAGGCACTTTTGAACGTCAAAATTGCGATTGAAAAGGAGATGCATCAACTAGCATTTAAGTCAATTAATGACTCTGTTCTGTCGGAAGATTGGAACAAAGATCGTCATATTTTTTGTCTACGTCCGAAACTAATGATGTGTCAACAATTTATGATTATTTTGGCTGTACTTACTCATTATGGGGACTGTTATCGAACTCTCATTTAATATTTCCTAATTTGCAGGACGATGTACAGTACAATGACTTATGAACTCCGATCTAATTGAACAAACTGTAATAATGTTAAATTGTAAAGACGCTTTTTGGCCCTTTTGCTTAAACATCAACCACAATTTCATGATTTCAACAAAAGAGTATGATTGCCTTGTATTCTATTACCAACATACTGCTATCATCAACCTATTTACCCAAAACTGTTTTTAGAGCTATATTAGGAGCCTCATGGTCTATGGAAGATGATGTAATAAACTCTTAATCTTGTACAGAATCTAGAACTACCTCTCAACATTAGGATCCTGGATCAGGGTAGCTGGTATACTGTGCTCGATATCGTCACGTTCGTCAGGCGCGGGGGAGGTGCGGGACGCAGGGGACACAGAGCCGGACGCTTCGCCCTCTCCCCCTTCCTGCCTCTCCCCCCTGTCACCTCGCTCCTTCACTCCGCTTTCTGGACTGTTGGCTTCCTCTGTGGACAATGGAGAGAAGATGTTGTTAGAGTGGCAAAGACAGATTCTAATGGAAGGTTTGTGGTTTAAGCTTAGTTTTCTTCTTTATATAAGTAGACTAAGGTTTTACAGTAAAAGATTAGCAACGAGTTCTCGACGTCTTTGAAAAACACGACTATGAAAATCGAAATGTCAAGTGAAGTAGGACATGAATGTTTGGTGTGTGAGATTAGAAAACTAAACCACACTTTAATCTTCAAGCTTTTGGCTTCGGTAATGAAGTGTGGCAGAAATACGACGTTGAACGTAAAACTATCAAGTTGATAAACCTTGTGTCAATGAAAAAAATAATAAGCCATTATAAATCTAAAATAAATAAATATGCATCCATATCGCGTATCAAAGCTCCGGCCATGTTAGTCAAATGGAAAAATTTTGAAGCAAACAAGCATGACACAAACAAAACTGATACAGAGCTAATTAATATTGAAAACAAAACACCAACTGACAAATTAATCATGATAATAAAGACATTTTAAAACCGTATTTAGGTTGATTTAAAAGGGAACAGATAACAGTATATCGCTTTATTGCGATCGTTCATCATCTAAATGTAATAATCGGCGATAGGATAGATATTAAAAATGATAATACAAGGAAAAACACAATTGTAATGGGGCCATCGTTCGTTGCGCAAAACCATATGATCGATAATTGATTGATTGGTTATATTATGCTAGTCATAGACGGATCAATTATTCAAAGTCTGCTGACATAATTTGGGACGATAGTATCGACAAAACGAATATTGATACAAAGATACGGTTTTTATCAGGTTTTGAAGGAGTTACCTAATTAGATGGAGATAGTAAAAATGATTGGTGCTTTTTTTTGGGGTTTAGCTGTTTTTTAAGATAGTAATAATGCTTGATACGTGATAGAAGTATTGTATTAGATTCGATTGATAACAGTTCAGTGGGTGTTGGGTTCGAAATAACTGATTGTGGGGTTCGAAATAATATCTCACATAGATTCAAACGAGCGTTTTCTTTGTGAGCTATCTACGTGTTTAATTTCTTTATATTTTATCATAAAGGAAGCAGGAACAAAAAAAGGGATTAACTTGTTAATTCCATCATACGCTATCGCCCGGACCTTTCGCAGTAAAAAGGCAATATCTATTTATTGTTATTTGTTCTTATGCATTGCAATTAGAACATTGACGATGATTGTTTTCATTATGAGGCATTTCCATCACATTAACCGATTTTCACATTTGCTCTGTCCGACAGTAATATCATTCTTGTAGAAATGACCTATTAAAATTTTTGCTTTTATTGTATTATGCATATCTGTTATGGAGACCCTGTTTAAAACGATAAAAGAAAAATTATTCAGGAATGCCAGCACTTATAAATTCAGACGATATCACATGATTAAACAAAATCATTCAAGAATCATTATGATACAGACGAAGTTCACAAACTGACAAAATTATGAGCAAGGAAAGTTTAAAAAGAACATTTAATATCTAAAACAAAGCGCCCGTTTGACCGTAACGAAAATCCGCGGCTAAAAAGAGAACCCACCGATTATGAAGTTATTGTCTGTCCGAAAAACGCACTGGCAAAAAAAACGTATTTGAAACCGGATAGCCGAATTGGCGCCGCGGTGGCCGTCCGCTTATTTCACTGCCCATTGATTCGTGAACCGCGTTTCTGTACGCTAATTGATTAAAACGCAACGTGTCAATCCGGTGCCGGACGCCAAAGATGAGATTGCGGACGAAACGCCCGCGGCGGTCTGCACTGTGGCTAGTGGTGGGGCGATTGGTCCCGGGGTCGGTTGCCCCGTGGTTGTACTGTCGGGCAAGGGACGGTATACCGGATTTGTTAGCAATACCTAAGAGCTTTTACTAACCTTAATTTAGTGAACAAGCAGGCTGTTTTATAAGAATTACATTATTTTAAATTGCTGTTTGGAAACTCTGCATGAATCATTTCTAATTACATGCTATCATATAATCATCGAGCGAGCAAATTATATTTATGGCGCATACCGATATAAAATTTGATTTTATGATTGATAGGTGCTAATGATTACTACTGATTATGTATAATCAGTGATAGGGTTTTCCACATCCTCTGGGTTTTTTCCCCTGCAAATATCGAACCGATAAATCAACAACCGAATCATAATCCCGGACTCTCGTCGATCCCAGTGGGGAACAAGTGTGGGCCATCCCTATTCCCGATCCGTATGTGCCAGCCAATTGATCAAAGGAAGTGATAGGCCGCTGGGTATCTGCAGGTGACTCTGATTCGCTCTATGAACGTGAATTTTAATGAAGCCTTCCCTTTACC
This sequence comes from Tiliacea aurago, assembly GCA_948098905.1. Classification (NCBI taxonomy): domain Eukaryota; kingdom Metazoa; phylum Arthropoda; class Insecta; order Lepidoptera; family Noctuidae; genus Tiliacea; species Tiliacea aurago. Next base: position 26,487,738 of record OX402585.1, read on the forward strand.
GCATTGTCTGTGAATTATGGGAGAGTAATGAAATGGTGAATGTTTGTTTGTTTTGGGATAATATTTTGGCTTTATGGGTGGTGTGATTTTAGTTTCAATTTTTTGTTTATTTATTTGTATGCTTCTGTTTATTTATATCTATTTCAGTCGCCAAATGTCTTTTGCAAGGGACTCAAAACTATTCTGAGTTTTAAGATTTTCTTAAATTAAATAATTTATTATTTATTTAAAAATTATAAGTTAAGTATAGTAAGTAAGATAACAGCTATAAGTGCCAATGCGATGCTACTACAATAAAACATACATCATACTTATACAAAATTAACAAAAATAACAATAAAATGGCCTCTAAAAGTTTTCAATGCACTTCAGTGCTACTTCAGTGAATAACCATAGTATATTGTATGTGGTACAGTGATAATATACCTATTTATGAGTATAAGGTATGTTTCGAAGACATGTTAAATGACGTAGATGAAAGTTATATTTCAAAAGTGAGCACAGTTAACAAAACCAAAATACGGATATTCATTTCGATGAAATCTTCAAAAATATCAAACGTCCGTATAAATTACCTACTGAAGACAAATGTCTCTAATTATAATTTTAAGAAAACAGTTATTTATAATGACCTTATTAACGGTCATCTGTCTGCTTTTGTATTGTCTCTTCAATAACTCTTACAGTTCAACTATTTTAACTCAAAAATACTTACAGACTTTTTTCCAATTCGTCACAGAGCCCAGAGAGTCACAAAGCTCACCTACTCTTTACAATTCTGACGAAACAATGGATCAATTTTACGAAAATCGCCGTGAAACTGATGTGATTACCGATTACAATTGTTCACCAAATGACAACGTTAACTAAACCGTTTCTTAATAAAACGTTATGAATCTTGATTTTTATCGATTCTCGACGAAATGGGTCGATACTTTTATACCTACATAGTTAGATAACTCACACTCCAGTTTAAACTATATTTTGTTGTAGTTAAAGTTTAGATTAGCTTGGGTAGTTTGTAGTGCAATTTTTACAGTTGACTTGTAAAAGGTAAATTGTAAAATGTTCTAAAAACAACTTTCTTTAATCGAAATCTGAATGCTCATGTTGTGGTAGACAATATAATAATAATCTTTGAATTTGATTAATAATAAATTAATAAGTAAGCTTTTACATAATTTATATAGAGACCAGAGATAAAGTCGATACCCATAGGCACACTGTCATACAGACACAGTTTTTAAAGTAAAACTTCTTTTGGCACGCTTGACTTGGGCAGTAAGCTGGTGAATGCATGACGAGAGCGTTACGGAAGTGACGAGAGCGTTACGGAAGTATGATTAGTATTTGTAAGTTTTACTTCAGTCGTGTGGTCTAAAGCACACTCGTATTTTTTTACAAATGACTCTAACAACAAACGATAAGTACAAGTATGAAAACAAAATCTATATTAGAGTCGGTATTACATAATATATCTTTGCATTGGACTATGATCTGCTGATGATTGATGAAAGCTCAAAATAACAATGTTTGAATCGATTTGCTGCCTCTTTGGTCTAGTAGTCGCAAGCGCTACTGCTGAGCAAGAGGTCCTGGGTTCGATTCCTAGGTCGGGCAAAATGTTATTGGGAATTTCCATTAGGAATTTCTCAGTAGCAGCCCGGAGTCTAGATTTGTGTCCGGTTGATGGCAATAGGCTCGCCCCTTATTACACGGGACTTAAAAATAACTGGCGAAATATGTGTGTAGGTCAATGTATAGGTACTATGGGAACACCTCTGGCAAGCCCTTTGGGGATTACAGGCGTGATTTTATGTTAAATATTTGGACTTAAAACTTTATAATCTCTAATGTAAACTTCGATCGATGCTACAAGTTACCATTGGTAACATCAACGATTCGTTTTAAACCTTGGAACCATCAGTCAATATTTTTAACAACTCACGCTTGTATCAGACCTACAGTAAGTTTCACTTAATCGGTCTTTATCAGTCGTTATGACGTGATCAATCACCGACAGATGTCGGTAATCCAAACTAGTGATAACTGATAAGGGCAGTTTCGCAATAACCACGGTGCTGTTGACATATTACTTGCAGTAGGAGATAGGCGGTTTTATTTGCTAAGCTGGTGTTGTTACTTCAGTATTGTAGTTTGGGTGGTGTATACGAGTATAACTGTTTTAGAATCCTGTTGCTTAACACAAGTCAGAAGATTAAAGAGTGTACGGAAATCACCTCCACCACCACAACCGGACCTCATTCCAATGGCCCCCTTCTATTATCGGACATCTAGACACACTGCAGGCTACCATCCCTTCCTTGTTGCTATTCCACCAATTCGCACTAAGCGTTTCCAAATGTCTTTTATAATGCGCAAAGCAAAAGAGTGGAACTCTCTGCCTGCGTCTGTTTCCGAACGCATACAACCCTAATCTCTTTAAAGGTTAGAGTGAACAGGCTGCTTCTGGGTAAGCTCACTCCATCGTCGACTTTGTCTCTGTCACTTCTGCCCTAGACTAAGGTCAAGATCAAACCCATCCTATTTTTTTTTATTTTAATTGTAATTACAAAAAAGCAAAGGAGCCTGTAAATGACTGGCCAGAACTTTTGATAGAAATAAGTTACTTATTTCAAATAATGAATCATATTTTAATAATGAAGTACCTATCAGTCGGAGACGTTGTCGTGCACCTTATTTTTCTGATTTTTTTTGGGCAAAATGGGGCCTTTACTTTGCGTAAATTATTTCATCACCACTGCTCTCAAAACGGTGAAGCGCAAAACTCGCGCACCGAGGGCGGAACCCTCGGTGCGCGAGTTCGACTCGCTCTTGACCTACGTATATATGATGTTGATGATTTCTGAAAAACTGTGCTATTTAGAGACATCGTTTTATTTTTCCTGTAATCTTTACATACACTTCTATCACATAGAATAAATTCAGATGTTTAACTATGCAAACTTCGGAGATAGGGGGGGGAACGGTATTTTTTTTTTACATTTTTCATCAAAAGTCGGAAACTATGCTGCATAAAAAACAAAAAAAAATGTTTGAGAATGTGCAAACAGCGTTCTTTCATATTAAGATACCCCACATGCGCTAGTAGCCCCACTTCAAAATTTTAAGACCCTTTCAGTCCCTTTTGCAAAAAAGATATATTTTTTTAATTTCTTTCTTGTTTGCAAAATAGTTGGGCAAACGTCATCTAAAACTATTCTAAATTTCAAGTTGATAGCATTAGTAGTTCTTGAGATATCCAGGTGTGACAAACAGACAGACTTAGTCTCACAATAAGGGTTCCTTTTTACCATTTTGGTACGGAACCCTAAAAACAGAGTAAACTTTTGATATTTCGGGACTTCAGTATAAATCTACTACGTATCCTAATTAAAAACCGGCCAAGTGCGTGTCGGACCACACACAATGAAGGGTTTCGTAGTTGGGATGAATTTCATCCAAAAACAAACTTAACATTGTAGTTGCAAAACAAGTTCTCCCATACATCGATATACGTCAAGGTCAATTCTCCAACTGCAAATTTCAGTTGGTCGACTATTACTCGTTAACTTGTAATGCCTACTTAGCTGTGATAGTTTTTCTTTTAATTTCGTTATTTAAAATACTGACAAAAATTTATTTACTTACCCAAAACCAAGCATTTAGCTGTCAGGGGGACACACACTTGACTCTAACAAAACACAGCACTTAAAAAAATGGTGCTCATAGACCCGCAATATTTTTGAACGGCCTATCTAATGATACCCCACATCATGGGATAGACAAGATAAAAAAATATCATCCGCACTTTACGTGCAAGGGAAATACACAAAAAAAAATTTTTTAAAGGTGTTATTTTACCACTTTGTCGGAGTGATCAATACCTACAGCCATGCCAAATTATAGCTTACTAAGAGTCTCTGAGCTAAACCAGGGACAGACGGACAGACAGAAATGGCAAAACTATAAGGGTTCCTTATTAACTACGCAACTTTAAAAATCAAAAAACCTAACCATACTGTGACAGATCAAAACCGCATAACTACCAACAAACATCATACTTATTATGATAAGTTCAAAAGCATTCAATCAGTCGGCGCGGTGTCGTCGGCGCGTAATTTCCTCGCGACCGTCCCGTTGTCGTGCCGTTAGCGTGCCGCCTGTGCCGGACAGCACAAAGAGTAAGAACTCTTTGTGGGGGACCGATTCCGCATTGAAATTGAAGAAGTTTCGCGATATTGATAGGTCAATTTTAATTTTCAAAAAGTTATAGTTGCTTGGAATAAAATATTGGTGCTGGTTAATAAATTGATAGCGTTGATTATTTTGTACACAGTGGAAATGGAATGCTTGTAATATTAAAAGTTGCATTTGTAAATTACCTATACTTCGTTTGAAATAAGATTAGACATTTAAATAAACCTTTTGTACAGTCCGTTCAATCGATTTTGACGTCTATTACGTTCGTGGCATGACCAATGACAGCTGTAATAAACAGTTGGTATTGTAACCACGTTTTTGCTTTTAATGCCATCCTTATGCCTACGGAATAGAAGTCAAAATCAGTTGAACGGACTGTAAACAAGTTTATTTAAATGTCTAATCTTATTTCAAATGGAGTATAGATATCTTTTGAAACTTAATTATAATTACTTTCTTAATTTTTCATAGTTTTATAATAATGATGAAAATAATGTATTTTTTGTATGCAGTGGTTGATTTAGTTTGAAATGGCTTTTTAAAATTAACAATAGATATAATGTAACCCTCGCACGGCTCACTTCAACACAATACATTTATCTCTACATCACCGTTTCTTCCCAGAATTCGCACAATCACAGCTCACTAATTACGAACACTGTAAAAAATAAACGGCAAACTAAAAACATCACCGATCTGTCAGCGTATCGTGCATGTTCCGATAAATCCCTTGCGCACACGCACGCACTATAAATCGTGCTTACCACCGATGGGTGATCGCGATGTTACGAATTTGTCCTTCGACTTTTGTATTAAGTGCTCCAATTATAATCGACCGGTTCACTGATCGAGTTGTAGTTTTTTTGGCTGATTTAGGGAGGGGGGTGTAAGGGTTAGTATTAATTTTAGGGATTATTTTTTTGCAGGTGGTTTTGTTATATTTATTTATTATTTATTTAGGATCTCCAACAAAGGATACACCTATAATACAATATAAATCACAATAACAATAAAGGTTCTAGTACGTGTGCTCCTTCAATTACAAGGAGATACAGGATAAAAATAAAATAGATTAAATTAATGACGAAATTTGAGGAAATAAAATAAAATTAAAATTAACATATCATGATTGAGCATTCATATTACAATATTGTTTGGTATAATAATAATTCTTACACATTTGTTAACTATTGGAAGAAAGAAACGTAATAGTTACTTAGTTATCTTGCAATCGTTAAATTATTTTTGTATTTTGAAATGGGGATGGATATTGATTTATACTTGCATCGTGTCGGTCATATCAACTAAACTGGAATGACACTAGATATTAAATTACATTCTTTACCTACTATTTGTGGAATAATGTTATTTATCATGAGCATCCCTTTTCAAAAGTACCCACGAACAAGAAAATTACGCAACGATACACAACGACTTTTGTACATTATGCGTTATATTCATCCTACAGACTAAGCATTAATAAACCCCTTTGTTGTGCTTCACGATTAGCCTATGCATACCATTTCCCACACACAACAACTAAACCTAACATTTTATAATTCACCCTGTGCATATCGTACACAATATTGATTGTACACAATAAGCAAGCGGTATCTGGCGGTAATTGACCGGCCGGGCCGTCCCGGTTGTGCTCGTAAAATGTCAGATACCGCGTTGTCCGCGCCGCGTATGTTCACGATAGTCGCCACTGGGGTGAGTAGACTGATAACTGAGAATAATGTGGCGGTGGTGATAGCGTGGTGATTATGTGATTCGTGGGGAAAAGATTGGGGGTTAAATAGGCGATGGTTCTTGCAAAAATGTTGGAAAATAGTCAAGTGTTCTTACACAATTACTGTTTGTGTCAAAAAAAGTTGTACTAATATAGTTCTTGCCGACATGTAAAGATTATTCAGCCACAGCGGAAGCAAGACTGAAAGCAAAGAGTGCATTTCAGAATCGACATTCGTGGAGCCTGTTGGATGCACTGCTATCTCAGTGCTGAAGTAAGCTGATTAAAACGAAAAACTTCAAATACGTCAGCCTGCTAACTTGCATAATATAGATTAAGTAAACATAGTTATATAATCTGACGCATTGGCAATGCAAAAAATTGTGAAAGAAATGCTTCTGCCCTGGATACTCTCCACAGTTGCACATTCTCCACTTAAAAAGCATATTCTTGATTTCCAGTCCCTAAACACAATTTATAATCAGCAGAAGAACAACGACCAACATAATTATGTTCACCAACGTCACTACCAAAATAACAACCCTCAAATGCGCGGTGCGTCACGTCATCGCTGACGCGTTTAGACGTCGACGTGGACGCAACAAGTAACAAACACAACGAGGCTCAAGTGTAACTTGTCATGACGTCGCAGCGAGTCTCTTGTTTACGTCAGGTTTGTGGACTCTATGAGTGGACTTCGGTTTTCATGCAAAACGTTTGTAGGACTGGGTTTTCAGCGCAGCGACTGAGTAAAGTTAAGGTGGATATTGTTTGATATTTTGCAGGTTCACTTATTTAAGAAATAAGAATGAATGAAGGAGAAATTGGGGGGCATTGGCAAAGTTTTTCTGCAAGTATGTATGTATGATTTTATGCTTATGTAGGTACATATACCGTTTTTTCTTTTTTGGGTTTCAAATTATCAAATAACTTTCCCGCTCTGTGCGGACTTTTACTGATTAAAACGTGGCCCATGTTCCTTCAGTTGCCTATGTGCCAGGTCCACGATATCTCTTTCGGACAAACTCGCAACCCTGGCAGGAGGTACGCAAATAGATTTTAACTAGTAATTGATCTTTCTCTATCTGATATGAACGATGGTGATTCAATAGTGTTAGATCTATGCGTCTAAATCTATCCATTGCTTCTGTATCTAAACTATCTAGGTACATAATAATGTATATATCTTTAAAGATGCCGCATTCAAAATAAGATGGCTATATTTTAGTCACATAAAAGTACAAAACTATCGACATTTTTTTTTACACTAGTGCATTTAAATTAAACTCCGCCATCCTACACCATCAAAATATATTTTCATACGTAAACGGTACATTAATAAACATGTGTGATAACACTGCGGTATCTAAACATTGAGCATATAAAGCTTGCGCAACAAGTAACGATTTGTCGCTGTCACTCCGGCGCGAGAGGGTTGACTCCGAGTATATCAACTATTTGAGCTCTTGTTAATGTTCGTACTTACGTCTTGTTGGCATTCATAGCGGGTTGGATGTCACTATTTCGTGATATGTAATAGTAGTAACGTGTGTATGGTATTTTTAATAGAACAAATGAAGCCTAAAAGGAAAAAAGATACATAATCGTTTCTCGTGAAACCGAAGCAATAATTCATAAATCGTCACTTTAACCTTAAACATGCTAGAGAACGATCATCATTTTTGATTCTAACTCAGACTGACCACAATTTTTACAGGGTGATATCTCATTTAGACATTTCACAGTTTTTACAAATAACACCACAATTTTTCTTCTAGTATCTCTGTGTCACCCACTGATAGTCACACTTTCATAAACGCCTATTCCAGCCAACACAACCCTCTGAAAACCTACCAACAACTAACCCCGCAGCATATACATCAACAAAACTTTTACGTTTCACATCAAGATAATTATATAGCTCGTTAATATCATAAATATCCATCAATGTCGCAGCGAAGTTAAATTAATACGCTCATGAATCCAGTGTCGTCGCGTATCAATCAAGAGATGGCGTTGATTGATTGGGACGGCGACCGGCGAAACAAATTCTAGTATCAATCATGTTATCGACGAATATCAATGGAGTAGGTTATTCATTTATAAAATTATTGCTTGAGTGTTTGGGTCTGGGTAGAAGGTTTTTCAGAATTCTTGTTTATTTTGTCAAAGTTTTTAGTTTGAAAAGTTATGTCATGAGTTCATGACTTAGAGATTGTATTAGAATAGCATTAAGAAAAATCCTGCTTTGACATTGAATAAATAGTGTTGTTATTCAGGCTGCAAAATGCTACCAAGGTTTAAGAAAAACAAGTTCATTGATCCGGTAGTGATTGTCATTAATTTGACTCGCGTTAGTCGAAGTACATAATAGTGCTGCAATAAAACCTCAAAAGAAATATAGATTGATTGATTCAGTTTATTTCGTGATTGACAACCAAGTTTTATGAATATCATTTTCACAAACAGTTTAATAAAACAAATATTAAAAATGAAATCAACAACGTTAATCGTGAATTTTATTTTTTATTGAACAATATTTAGATTCGATCGATAAATCATTGGTAGTTAATGACTTGAAATATAAATCAGATCTAATGGCTAATCAAAGTAAGACTTGTTTTCAACAAAAATAAAATAGAATGAGTGCAATATTTTTTGTCTTAAGTTGTTCAATATACTTTTTATAGTAATAACTTATGGGTGGAACAAAGTTGCCGACAGTGTATCTATCTCTCGGTTAATGTTCCGACTTATTTGGAAATGTCAATTCTATTAGTTGAATCGATGTTCTTGTTGGTTTTTGTAACACGACAAATACAGTCATCAAGGCAAAACCGTGACACGATGCAAAGTTATTACAATCATAGACAAGAACACCAAAAACTGCATTCACCTGCAGTATATGCAAATTAATCAGATGCCAAACATAAAGTACTGTAAAAATAAACAATTGATTTTTTTGTTCAAAATAATCTTGGCTCATCAGATTTATAAATGTGAAGGTTATCATCGTCTTTTATAACATTTAAATATCACGATTATCAGTTGAGATGTCTCGCGTTGATAATATTGTTGAATACTCGTAGACATGTCAAAAAAATTAAGAAAAAACTGTGATATACTTTTAATTACCACAGAAAATATATAATAAAGGAAAAAGATAGCCAGTTCCTTCTCCAAATTAAAGGATGTCACGTTATAAAAGTCTAGATAGAAACGGGTTGGGTTGCTTTGGGGACGAGATACTTATAATTTTAATTTTATTTATGACTTTTTCAAACATCTTGTTGGTCATCGTAGTGTAATATTTCAGCATTCTGGTAAATGCTATGTTTTATGATCTCAACTGAATAATGGGCATAAAGGATATTCCTATGCTTACTAATATTGATCTAATTATTGCAATATATTACATTATACTTACTAAACATTAATCAATCATTTATTACATTTTATTTCAAAATAAATCATTAAAACAATTCGTTCATTAATTTCAGTCATACCTATTATTATAGGTAACTAACTACCTATAGTATAGTCATTTATTATTTCACATTTACGACAAGCATTATTATTACAAGGTCGATCGACGCACAATTTGTCGGTTATAAATTCCTCAACGGTTTATTAGCTTTTCTTTATTAACAGAGATTTCAACTGTTTCGAGAAAATTTAGTCATTTGGTAGGTATTTTAAACTTTCCGGTAGCTTATTAAATATTTTAGCTAGTTTTGAGTATGGTCTCTTCCCGATAACTTTTAAGTTTGTGATGGGTACCTAGTATTAATCTATTCTTGTTCCGTCAGTTATAGTTTTCATTTTCACGAGCGATTTTTTCGGCGATTTTGTGTGAATTTTTTTCTAGAAAAAATCGCCGAAAAATCGCTTGTGGGCGCCACCTTTTAACTCAATATTAGATTTGAAGAGGTGCCTATTTTTCCGAACGAATATAAAAATTTTCAGTTTAATATTGCTGGTAGTGTGAGAATTTGTTGTTTAATAAAGTGTGGCCTACAACTCTATCGTTGATCTATGTTCATTAATATTCTGATACTTACATTTCTTTTCGTAAATGAAGAGGTCCACAAAGTCAGTACTTTCTCCCCACAGAATAATACCATAATTCAGCCAGGAGTAGACGCTTATAGTCCGTGTTGCATTTCAATATACTTTAGAGATTGAGTAATAGCTCCCCTCTTCATTCATTCATTCATTAATTTTATCATTTTTCAACAAAACATTACAAAAATGATATCAATTCCACGCAACAGATGAATGTTAATCTCCACTCGACATCGCCAGGTAACCCTAAAAAATCGTCCGTCTGCCAACAAACATTGGGACAAATCTATCGGTCTAACCGACCCCGACACTGGATTAGACGGGTTTGCGTGAAAAATCCTGGACGGGGCAGTGTCCGGAGCGGTGCGATCCGTATTTGTCAACGCTGTGATGTCCGGACATCATTTTCATTAGCGAGGAGAGCCTGGCCCATTTGTACCAATGTTTGGTAATAAATGGGGTAGGAATGACCGGATGAATGCTTTTTTCTTAGGTTTTTATTTTGGGGTAGTATTTTAGGGTTTTAAAATTACCTCTACAGAGGTAATGAATATTTATAAAACTATTTTATGTCAATGTTTTTGGGTATTTGTGTTCAAAAGGTCATAAATTGGAATGATTGTCATTTGTTTCTTGTAAATTCAATATTGAGTTATTATAAAACAAATAATAAAACCAGCTGCTAACATCTAATACGTCCTTCACAAAATCTTTGCATAATTTGAAGCGATTAATGTTATCTAAACACATTAATTACCTTCATTTTATTGTATAAATAAATTATCAATTTATTGTTTTTAAATAAGCTCCAGCTTTGTCGTAAATTATCATTACAATTATGGCAATTTAAACGTTATAATGAAACATTCAAATTGTAAATTATTTAAATTCTTAATTGATTTGGAGGTAACGTGTTTTCTAAAACTTTCTGTATTGTTTTTTGCATTCATTTGTGAATATTGCCAAATAAAAAATATCATTTGGGTAATGTAATTAGCGTTGGAAGGCCTCCTACAAGGTGGACCGATGACCTTGTGAAGGCCGCAGGTATCCGCTGGATGCGGGAAGCACAGAACCGGTCGAAGTGACGGTGCTTGGGGGAGGCCTATGTCCAGCAGTGGACGTCTTTCGGCTGAAATTATGATGTTGATGATGAATGTAATTAATGTAAAGCAGTAAAATTGTATTAATTTTCCATGCATTTATAATTACAGATAGATTTGACAGATAATTATACTTATACCGTAGTCGTAAGTCACAATTAAAAATTTAAATTAGGAACAAGTAAATATAAAAGGTATTTGAGTAGGAGTTCCACGTGACGCTTGGATGGCAGGAACTAGGAACGGCAGGTAGAAGTGGAACAGGATGTGGACGAGGCTGTGGTGTCTAGCGTCGTTCAGGATCAGATGGATCAGAAGTCTACGTCCAGGGGAGGAAAAGGTTTTAAGGATTTTTGTAAGTAAGAGGTTAATGATTACACGGCTATGTGGTGTTTCACATTAGCAGAAGGGCCGTGTTTGTTGTCAAGCTCCACGGGAGTGTTATGCCCTAATGCTATTCAGGAGTGGGCAAAGAAGAGAGCGTCGCCGTGTTTCCAGTCACGCCAATACAAGAGAGAGTGCAGGCACTTTGCAGCGCCTCACTCTCAGCAGGAGGAGAATCTTGGCCTCCTACGGCATGCTATGAGTGGTCGGCTGCGGCGTTTTACGCAACGCAGCTCGTGTCGCTGACATCAGAGGCTTCCCATAGACATCGACGGGAGGACCGAAGGCAACGGGAGGAGGTCTAAAAATTCGCACACGTAGGTATGATTAAAAGAAAAAATGTTTATATTCAAGAATTACTCACAATATACTGTCGTAAGATCGACCAACTAGCGTAAAGACTCCAAGTAAACTAAACCTTTGACAGGTCTCACAGCCGCTTTTATAGATTCTGGCAAACGTTCCAGAAGCATCTCTTAAAAAATCCAAACACAGTTTCAAATTAAATGTTTAATTGTCGACCGGAAACGGCCAATATGTCAATATAAACGGCTTACAATGAGAACCTAGCAAGTCCAATTTTCCGCAAGTATAGGTATAGTATTGTGTGTGGCAACCATAATACAACAAACAAAAGTAAATGCGGTCTTTCTATCTGTAGGTCGCGCCGAGTGCAGCTAACATTAAAACAAAATATAAAACACATTGTTTTTCACAATAAAACAGATAAACTTTCCTCACAATACATTTAAATTATTAATTTAACGTCACCACATCAATTTCTCATAATTAAAATTATAATTTAAGAAGGCTTTTAGTATTAAAGTGTAAATATTTAAGAATTCCACTCTTCATGCGTTATGCGCTTTTATGAGCAGAAGCGGTGGTCTGAATATTTTAAATAATGATTGAAAATAAATGAATGAAGTTAAGTTTGTAATTCATTCTTTGCTGATATTGGACACACACGGCGAGTCGTCGAAAGAAAGGTTTTTATGGACTTAAGAGGAAGCCTTGTCGAAATTCATAATTATTATATTTGAATGCACTATTACTTCAGTTCCATTTCATGCAATCGATTAACGTCATTTATACTGTGATTATGATGACGGAAGGTGATCCAAGAAATACCCTAATATTTCCCATATTTCTTTTCATGTTTATAAATGGCAATACTTTCATTGTACACACGGCTACACATCAAGCTATACTGTTCCAGTTTATGCTGACCTCTCATTGTACGGAAATCCTATACAATGCGAGATCAGCTTATACTGGAAATGTATAGCTTGATGTGTAGCCGTCCGTACATATAACGGTCGTAGGTACCCAGGTACTGCCATACTTCAACAACTTTCACAGAAATTACATTTAAAAGATGAACTACTTAGGCAAAAATTATATCAATTACCTAGACAATCAAACGGTCTCTCGGAATTGTCGGTCACACGACGACAATTAAATAACTGCTATTTTTTATTATCTGCTTGTACCTAATTGCACTAACATAAATCAATTTGTGCCTTCATATAATTTGGCACAAAAATACATAAACAGAAGCCTATCTGATGCTAATCAATTAAATAATTAATAAATTTAGGTACAATTGTAACCTTTTTTTTTTTTTTGGGTGGGAAATTATCAAATAACTTCTCCCGCTCTGGGCTGAGCTGGCTGAGGGCGTGTCAGACTTTTACTGACTAAAACCCACCCGTGTTCCTTCCGTTGCCTGTGTGCCAGGGCCACGATATCCCTTTCGGACAAACTCGCAACCCTGGCAGGAAAAATAAATTGTAACCTAACGAATTAATTTTCAATAAAAAAAAATATTGACTAAACAGTTGCTAACCTCTGTCATTAAACTATTTATACAAATTTGACATGTGACACCCATTAAAAGGACTCAGCACCATTAATATCATAATTAAGAGTTAATTCGTTATGTATTAGAAAGTTTACATTCTTATGTAAATACTTCCTTAAAAAATCATTTATATATTTGGATAATCTAATAAAACCCATGGAATTTGTGTTGGTTAGTAATGAAACAAAAGAAAGGTTCTTAATGATTCGATAATATTAGCTATCAATAAATTGTATGACTTTATTCGATCATAAAAGTATCGATATGGGTTTTGAAGAGCTTTGAAGGTGTTGTGTAGATAAATTAATTTTCACAAAGAAAGGAATCGTAAATATACCCTGTGGTAGGGTATTCGATTTCTTTCTTTGTTGCCAGAAAAATCCATGTTATAAGATTGCAAGAAAAGACTACAGTCGATGATCTATTGTATCCAAATCTCGCTGTGAAAATTATTTGAAGTGCAAGCTGTCAATAATGTCCTAGCATCAAGCGGAATGACAGCTCACTTCTATCTGTCAATAGTGTCCTAGCATCAAGCGGAATGACAGCTCACTTCTATCTGTCAATAGTGTCCTAGCATCAAGCGGAATGACAGCTCACTTCTATCTGTCAATAGTGTCCTAGCATCAGGCGGAATGACAGCTCACTTCTATCTGTCAATAGTGTCCTAGCATCAGGCGGAATGACAGCTCACTTCTATCTGTCAATAGTGTCCTAGCATCAGGCGGAATGACAGCTCACTTCTATCTGTCAATAGTGTCCTAGCATCAGGCGGAATGACAGCTCACTTCTATCTGTCAATAGTGTCCTAGCATCAGGCGGAATGACAGCTCACTTCTATCTGTCAATAGTGTCCTAGCATCAGGCGGAATGACAGCTCACTTCTATCTGTCAATAGTGTCCTAGCATCAGGCGGAATGACAGCTCACTTCTATCTGTCAATAGTGTCCTAGCATCAGGCGGAATGACAGCTCACTTCTATCTGTCAATAGTGTCCTAGCATCAGGCGGAATGACAGCTCACTTCTATCTGTCAATAGTGTCCTAGCATCAGGCGGAATGACAGCTCACTTCTATCTGTCAATAGTGTCCTAGCATCAGGCGGAATGACAGCTCACTTCTATCTGTCAATAGTGTCCTAGCATCAGGCGGAATGACAGCTCACTTCTATCTGTCAATAGTGTCCTAGCATCAGGCGGAATGACAGCTCACTTCTATCTGTCAATAGTGTCCTAGCATCAGGCGGAAGGACAGCTCACTTCTATCTGTCAATAGTGTCCTAGCATCAGGCGGAATGACAGCTCACTTCTATCTGTCAATAGTGTCCTAGCATCAGGCGGAAGGACAGCTCACTTCTATCTGTCAATAGTGTCCTAGCATCAGGCGGAAGGACAGCTCACTTCTATCTGTCAATAGCGTCCTAGCATCAGGCGGAAGGAGAGCTCACTTCTATTTGTCAATAGAGTCCTATCTCACTTCACCTACTTTTTGACGGTGAGATTTTTGCAGAATAGACGCCCAGATGTGGAGGCCCACGTCGAAAAACAAACAAGTATTTTCGCAAAACTCATACCGCCTTAGTACAAAACAAGATTTATATTTGACATGGCTTAAACCATGGAGTCAGTTTTTATAATAAGAACGTAACAGTGATTGAAATACCGTTTTTTTACAAAACTAAAAACTTAGCTCGGTACTAAGTTGTCAGTTTTGTGTTTAGGAACTTTACCATTGTCGGAATAGAGTTCAAAATTCAATAATGGCTCCATGTTTTAAACCTGGGTCTGAAGATAAACTTTGTATTGTAATAAGGGGCAAAATGTTGAATGCCGGTTTAAATCAAATAAGTAGTTCTAAAACAATAGCGAAAAATTATACAATTCCATAGATAGAAATCAATACGTAAGATCATTATCTGGGTATCTATATGTCACCGATTACTGAGCAAACTAACTCTGTGACATGACAATGACATTATCTATTCGTCAAAATCGACATGATTTAAAACCTATGAGAGTTAATCCTAGAATCGTCTACGAAAACTCAACCTGCTAGAATCTGTTAGTAAATGTACATTTTGAAGTATCTACTGTCTTAGTCCGTCAAAATGATATCATGGCATTTTTTTTTAATAACTACGGACCTTAACTCGTCACTCCTTGTATTGCTAACGTTACAGTAGTTAACGACTATTTTGGTTTTCATAATTAATATTTATGAAAACCAACGTTTTCATAATTAAGGTAAACGTGCATCTTTAACTGTCAGTCTACAGAAGTGACTTCCACAGAAGTGACTTTAGCTAAGTTAACCCTATGAAACTCATAACCATAACATATTAACAAAAAAGAGATAAAACATGGAAACATAAACGTCAAATCAATTGAAGTAATAAAAAGAAAGGTATGGGAAAAGCATGTGTTATAGTGAAGGCTACTCAGCACGTTACATTGTTGCTACTTGTACGAGTTGTAGACACTTGTGAGTGCGCGGGGCCCGGAGGTCGCGCTAGTCAAGTACGGTTAGCAAACAACAAAGGGTTTGGTCAAATTATGTTTTTTTCATATTTTTTTATAGGTACTACGTACAGAAATTTTTTCTATTTTATTTTTCGTTCAGGTTTTGGGAGATGCTTGATATGAAAACAAGCTTTTCCAGCTTGCAAAATATTGTTGTGTCTGTTGCAAAAAAATGCACCTCGTGTTATTTTTGTACGGATAGCTATATCAAGCGGTGTTGGACCCTCAATTACAAATCTAGAGGGATTATTTCTAAAAAATCTTTGCATTGAAATAGGGTTTCATTTCCGATAATTAAGAGAATTCAAAAAGAAAAATTCCAGACACTAAGCAAATAATTAAGAGAAAAAAATGGCTTAAGATACTCCTAGAAAACTAAGAACATTACAGTATCTTTACAAAGAGCTTCAAAAAGCTTCAAGTTAAGCTCGTAACAATACACTACAATCTTATCCCATACTACTTCAAAAACACGAATAAGTTACTCGAATAGCACTTAGCAGATTTTCAGTGCAGATAAACACGGCAATCCGCACTCGTATTGCTAACGTTACGTTTGATCCAATTGAACAGGCGAGCGGCCGCTCTAACGTCCACGATGCATGCTGCACCGCAGGGGCGTGGCCACGATGCGTTTTGACCAATGATTTCGCTCCGTTCAAGCAAAACTAATTATACTGATTTATGCTCCCATTGTTCATTGTTTTATGTCTTTCTCTTAGTGTACACTTACAAACCCATATTCGTATGTAGATAAGTGAGTAACTTGATATATCGCGTTTTGTTGCCTTTTTATGTTTTCGTGACTCGCCCGGCTGTGAGTTACGGTTGTAATTAGCCGTTTATTTTCATGGATACTGAGACCTTCGGTGGAGGCCACTGAGTTGAAGGCAAAGAGGAATCAGTTTAGCTTGCTTGAGCGTTTATTAAATAGGGTATATTAGCCTGATAGCAATGATATGGTAATTGAGCACATTACTGAAGATTATGAGCCATTTAAGATTATAATCTGATAAGTAAACCAACAGGCTGGTGTGTTAGTTTAGCATGGCGACCTCGCTGCCCTCACGCATTGTGTAAATCGAAAGCTCAACATTATAAAGTCACCACCATCTAGACGTTGTTACCTTTCACTCGTTCGACGTAAAAATCCAATCGCTATTTAAAAGAACACTTCAAAAATGCCAGCATAGTTAAAGTTAAGAGGGAACATAAAAAGAGACAGGCGGACCAGCAGGTACTACAATGAGGTCGGAGATGTAACAGAAATCGCGCGCGGTGTCACCACCCATTGTATATCAATATTTTATTAAGCATATTCTGAAGAAAAACAGAGCAGCAAATCGTAGCATACGGCGCGGCAGCTGCGCCCGCGTCGCATTCACCTGTCGCTCGCAGCGCGCGCGCACGTGGGCGGGGCTAAGGAATGCAACGTTTTCGCGCTTTTTTCCATTTGCCCCGTCAGTCGCCACCGGAATTCGGGTGCGATATTTTCTTTGGTTGGAATCCAAAGGCTTTACCGGGACTTGAGATATTTATTCCCCCTTAGTCCGTTGTCTTATAGATTTATGAACGCTGATCTTTGTATGCGATTTATTGGAGTTTTAATTCAGGTAACGAAACGAAGGTTTAGAGTTATGATTTTTAGAATTCGAGTTTCGACCTACCGTTTGTCTTTTTTTACGAAAGATAATAAAGTAGAAAAGTTAGAATGTTTTTTGTAAATTAAATGTTAAGTGATGCGTTTAAATGCCACCTCGCGGAGAATAAGGGTTAAGATAATAAATGTGTTTTGCAAGTCAAAGGCGCACTTAAGTGATTATTGTGGCATTTCTTACGCGTAAGAAATTTCTATGCATCGTGATAGAAATTTTATTAAAACAGTTTATTCAAGTAAAAACAACTAACTATTAAAAAATCATTAGGATTTTTTAATAGTTACTTGTTTTTGTAGCTTGTATTGTAAAACGGCAACTTGAATATTTCTCATTTTTATTCAATAATAATATATTGAAAAAATAAATAAATTTTACCGTTTAGTTTCCATAGTGTTTTAGTGAAAAAACAATTAACCAACAAAGAAACCCTCGACAAATCAAGCACCACCAAAATTCATCGTTTTCATTAAACATTTCGTGTGTATTTAACATTTAACGTAACCGCCTAATCGCGTGTGGTTATACCGATAAAGCAAGTGGGTCAGGTAGTGGGCTATCAGTCAAAAAATAAACAACAATAATACACAGAAATCTATGGGGAACAGGGCGAGGTTGAGTGGCTTCCGTCGACGTAAGATTGATCGAGCAATCGCAATTATGAAAAATGATTTTGTGATAGCGGTGGCGAAGTAGTCGACGTGCGCGATGAGAGGGTTAGCGGGTTTTAGTACTGTCACTGTCTCTTCTGTGTCGATTGAATAGGTTTTCTCTCGTATCGGCTCCAATTATTATGAGACTAGTTCGTGCCTTAGTAAAAATGTTGGACATGACACCAAGGAGCGTGCCGGCTCAGTTGGCCGGACGACGTAATTTCAATATCGCCAATTGTGTAGGTTATATTTTAAAATATAATTAGGTATTTATTTTATTTAATACTTCAAAACACAAATGTACAGAGTCGGACTTAATGCCACAGGCATATTCTGCCAATCAACCTTTGGGACTTGTTGATTAGGTACTTACTTGTTTAACTTATCGTGGGTATTCAATAAAGACAACATGTAGACTAAAATGTTGATGGAAACTATTAAAAAAATAACCCTCTTTTATTCAGTGATTTCTGTAACCTAAATGCATTTTTTTTTTATTTAATGATATAATCAGTGAATTACATGATCAGTTACGTTTTGTAAATTTATCGTTTTAATCAAAGAAAGCATGTCACCGCATTGATTCTAGTGATATTAGTTCATATCGCTGTCTGTATTTGATAACATCTTTACGGTCTGAATAATATAAAAAAACGGCTGCAATCTTTTATGTAGGATTTTTTTAAAGCTTCGTAAATATTTTAACTAATAATCAAATGAAACATCGATAATAATTTAAGAAATCGCTTCAAACTTATAACTTGCGTCTGCTGTCTCTGAATTTATACCGGATTGTCGACTAAGCTCTTCTTAGAACCTATTTGTGAGCGTGTAAAATACCAAATAGTAAACCGAGTGTCCATGGATATTGGATAACCGACTTCATAAAAACCTGTCGGAAAAGCTGTGGTGGTGTTTTTTTATTGTCACGGACTTTGAAACTAAATCTTCTTTCCAGTACTCGCTGCTTTTTGCTACCATACCCCTTTTATAATGAAGTCGGTTAAAATAACGTATATAAGATTGCAGTTCTTATCACCCCCTTGGTGATACAATATGAGAATATTTTGTTTTACTTCGGAAAACTGAAATTAATCATGAAAAAGTTATATGATTGATTATTAACTCATAAAAATGCGACCGTGATATTATTATTTATGTTATAATACAACACAAGTATCTTTAATACCACTGTCACGTTTTTATGAGTTACTTTTAGCAACTGGATGATTTTTGGATAATTTGGAAACAGTATTAAAAGCAGGTGAAGCCAAATTATCTAAAAATCACCTGCTTTTAATACTGTTTTCACCATAAATAAAAAAAAATTGAAAATAATACAGATAATAATACATCTCACAATAATACAGATAATATTATATGGTGGAGATTATGAGAAAGATATACTTTTATCACACTAGTCATGATGCACCACTGTCATCCTTGTTTGCTGTTAAATTTTAGATTTAGTTAGCAGACCGTTTACCTGTGAATTTTTTTAATACTCAATACTTTTATTGCATTCCACATGTAGATATTCTTAGGTGGTAAACTTATAATTAGATCATATGGACCCTGTCGGGCACAGCAAAATAAGCGAGTTAGGAGAGAGGAAGCATTTGTTATTACACAAACATTACTTAGCAAAACATATTATAATAATGATTTAGGTATTTTGCAAGATATTCTAATTAATAGCTTTTATACTGCATGTTGACATAATTTATTAGGCAGGACATAATGGATCTGTAATTTATCTAACATCAGTGTCTGTTTATCCTATGCCCCCACAACAAAAATATTCGATTTGAATTGATTTTTGATTTGAAAGAACAATTTTTATTTCACAATAAAAAAACAGAGCCTAGTATCATTATATTAATACGTGAAACGAAAATTTTGTAACCCCCCCCCCCTTTTACGAAAATACGTGGACAGAGGAGTATGACATTTGGCACAGTTAAAGTTTATATGAAGCTCCTGCTTCATATAAACTTTATATTATTAAATATTAGCTTTCTGCACTCCTGTGTAGAAAGCTAATATTTAATAATATGCATTAGAAATAAATTAAATCAATAAAACAAAATTTACACACACTACAATGCGTTTGACACACACACATAGTACCAGGGTCTCATGAGTCATGACTTGAAGATAGATAGGTGACAGAAGTGACAGCTTGACCTTGGAATAAGTAAGTACTATATAGATTGTAAGTAGAGGGGGTCGAATTATGATCAGAGGGCGACCACTGAATACAGGCATTTCAGCTTATGTTGGCAGCAAGATTACTTTTATAAAAAAAATCACCAACTATAAAACATTAACTTAAATCACTCAGAAACTACTTAAATCTAAATTTCATCATCATTTCAGCCGAAAGACGTCCACTACTGGACATAGGCCTCCCCAAACATTTGAGGGGGGTTGCCATAATCGCCACGCTTGGCAGGCGGGTTGGCGATCGCAATATGGTGTTAAAATGCATAGAGAACGCAATGCCCGTTCTCTAGTAAGTCCCTTAGTCGCCTTTTACGACACCCAAACAAAATCCAGACTTATAGAAACTATAGACTTAGAATAGTTTCGCATCTCAAGACACTCGACTAAAAACGCCTGTATATAATGATGGCGGTATATAAATCCAAGTGTGTGAAATCCTTCTGCGGTCAGGGCGTCCAATTTCGGATTCGATCACATTACCATAAGGTGAGTGCGCGACTGTGCGATGCACTGGTCAGTGGGGACATACGTACGAGAAGCATGGATAGCGTCATTTTGAGACGACAGTAATTATTAGTTTGGTTTTTTTTGGGCATGCCATTTTGCTAATTATAAAGAAAGAATTAGTTTTATTTTAACAATGCCAGACAGGTTAAAAACAAATTCATTGTTTTATAAGTAAGGGGCGGATAATACCGTTATCGGTACTAAGCGCCTCCACAAATATGTCCCTGAGGAACCACGCTAATACGATTAACGAAATATAAACTAAATCAACTCTTATCAAGCAGCCTCGGCTATTGTAGTTATTATGTTATCATTAGCCAGCGTAACCTTTCTCATAACCCAAGCGATGTGGTACGTTCAGTAATAAAAAACAATAAGTATTGCGCTTAGAACTAAGATTAAGAGGTCAAGTGTCAAATTGTGAATGTCATTTGAATATTTTGAATTACAGGAGACATCAAACCGGCACTTTTTAAAGAAAGAAAGAAAGAAAAAGCATTTATTAGGACTCGTACAGATCACAAATAATAGTTCGGTTAAAATAAAACACACTTATACAGAAACAGAACAAAATTAAAAATAAAACTAAGTAAAAATTAAAAAATAACTATCTATCTATTATTTTTTTATTATTTTTAGCATGTTCTGAACACTGAAAGCAGTAATGTAGACCTTCACTCCAATAAAAGCACAAACTACCTCACCATAAAACAATTACTTTCCCCAACCATCCACCCACCGCTCGCCGCTTTCCCCGGCCGTGTGTCCCACACAACCTCGCCGACTATTTTATGTAGTATTTAGATGCACATTAAGAGTCATCTTTAACTGGAGAATGTTCCGATCGGGTATCATTACCATATTGCTGGTCGGGAACCCTTGACTACAGACGTAGTGTATGATATTCAGACTAAATTATGCTGGAATAGATAGGGACTCATTACCGAGACGCTGACTAAGATTTTGCTGGATCTTTTTTGAGTGGACTGCAGTTTAGAGTTGGTGGTAGGGGGGGTTTGCAAGAGGAACTAAGGAAGGTCTAGGAACTTAAAGACATTGATAAAATAAAAAGTCTATGTGCTAAACAGAAGTGATAGTCTTTTCCAATTTTTGTAAGACATTGAATTTGGTGACAATGGTCATGTTCGTGAACAAGCGCCGTCTGTAGGAACTGGTCATTTCTTAGCAGTCACGGCTTATTTTAACTTATTGCTTTTTATATTTTTATTACGGACGCTTTTAACGTGCACGTATTTCTACATTGTTCTCACATGTATCATTTCAACATAAATGATGTAACCAATACTATGTAACAATATTTTGATTTAAAAGAGTGTCCGTGGAGTTTCTTGCCCGTTCTTCTCCATATGAACCTACTACGCTTTGGAATGGGCAACTAGCTTCATCTCTCTGACTGACCGACCCCTTGACAATTCAAAAGTGCCTGTTATAGGTTTATTTGAAATAAATGCTTTGAGTTTGAGTTTGAGCCTTCAAACAATAAGTGGACATTAAAAGACTCAGCTCTTTCTTAACGAATTCAATGCTCTGGGCAGTGAAAAATGATTTAAAGCCAGTATGAATAAGAAAGCACCACCAATTCCCAATCAATTAAAGCAAACCGAAGAAAACGAACAAAACCAACATTAACCAGTCCATTAACCCTAAAGCCAGTAATTATAAAGGTGGCGAACGCGAAAACAAAAGCCAAGTCCTCCGCGAGGCTAACGTGTACAGAATGCACCGATTCCGAGAGACGACGCCTCTCGACCGCATTTTATCACCGACTAATGATCTCGGGCGTCTACGCCGCGTAATGAGAGCGCCAACCGCCCCGGCTCACAACCAATAAAATATTTATGAAACCATCCCCCGCCCTAATGGAACGCGTCAACTCCCCACTTAGAAAACTCCACTCGCATTAACCTCCGCAAAATTATCATTACCGCTCCACAAATGGACAATAGCCGATCGCATGTCCTATACGCAGAATGCGACTCGTTAAGTCGCCGAGGACGCGAATTTAAGAGACAGCTTCTAAATATCCAGTGGCAGCGTGCACATGCGTCCCGAGATCTGTATCGCGCACAATACCGAGGCCGGCCGTCACGACGGTAGCAGAAATATGGACGCGGGCCGCCGCATGCCCGCTTGTTTTATGTTAATGTGAGGCATAAACGGCTAGGCTGCGGGGAAAAATAACGCGCCGACGTCCACCGTGATGAAATACCAGATACCCGCCGCTGATCGTTAGCCGGCCCGCGCCACCACACGAGATCCACACCTAACGCCATTGTCTCAGACGCACGAGGAAGTCGAATAATTAAAGCGAACGCGTCGTCAGTCCAGCGTGCATTCCCACAGACGCTATCGCTCCTGTCGATCTCCGCGAATACCGAAACCTAATAAGTCCGAGCCGAGTCTCATTTGTGTAAGGAGTCGTTTAAAAAAACGAACAATACGGAGGCGCCCGATAAAGGAGACGGCCCAATAATTTAGGGTCATTGTTTCGCCTCTTAATTTATGGAGTGCGGGCGTACGATTGATTTGTAGGTTTAGGAGGGAGATTCCTCGGCCTGAGAGTGTTGGGGATAAGCGGTTTTAAATCCGCGGCGGATTATCGCGAGGCGACGTCGCGGCTCTGTGACGCGCGTCAAGAACTCAATTTATTCGCGGGCCCACTCGATATACATACAACGCGCGGCGGCATTTAAAATGCGCGATAGGATTGGCCGCTTGGGCCTGGGCGGGGTGCGCGGACCATATACGCGTTCTTCGTGATGCACATATTAAGTTAGAAGGCTCTGTACATGGGATGCGGTGGAATTACGATAGGCACCGATGATGTCTAGGATCGTGAGTGTCCCTCCGGTAGTACAATGGGCGAACTCGGAGAAAATTATTAATGCCCCCGGGTTGTTCGGTGTTACATTAAATTGCGGGTGGCGAGCGATGCCATTAAATTATCGGACTCGCTGATGTCCTCCTACAATGCATCGCTTGATAGTAATTCACGGCCGATGCTCTTGTGGTATAATTTCGCGGGTGCATTATGTACCTATGAGTGGAATTAGATTTGTTTGATTTAGAGAACTGTGGGGTGCCGGGCATGCCGCCTACTATTTGTTGAATGAATGTTGCATCTATATTATGATCTATGTGTATCAGCTCCACACAATCAGAACTGACCTTCAAATACTCTACAATCTTAACGTCCTACAGGATAACAACCAATCCAAAACCTCCATCGTTTCCACGCTGACATTTAACCCTAACAAAATCACTCCACAAATAAAACAGTCCATCGTAAGTACACACCCTATCAGGCATCGAGCGTCTGCATTAATTGGAACAGCCGATCTGGACGACGCAGATTTCACTTCTATAAATGGCTCGAAACTTTATGGTATCGCGGTGCGTTGTTACCGTCAACTTGCGCCTGCACACACTTGTAATTGGTCGACCGCCGGTTGACATTTACAAGAGAACCAAGATGGCGGCCCATCGGATATGCGACGTGTAATTGACAAATAGGCTGAAGGGTTAGAATAAATTGGGATTCGCACGCAAACGGTTGGATTTTGTTTTTCGAGATCGATGGTGCGTTTGCGCACGCGATGTCTCGACAGATTGTTGACTGCTGAGCCGAGTAAGCGAACTTAGAATTAGATGGGTTCTCTGTAAGATAGGACCATTCTGGAGCACAATAAAATTGTATTCGTACTGTTTAAGTAGGGCTGCCAGATGTGAAACTGAAAAGACTGTAACTCAGCTTGATGGCTTGACGTTTAGCTGGACTTTTGGTATTGAATTTGACAAGCAGAATAATTGAAGTCTTCGAGAGTGCCTTTGCTAGCTTGAAATCAGTTTTTTATCCGAAAGAAAGTCTAAGGAAAGCCGGAGGGGCTGGTCTTGAAGATTTTGACCGGACAAGATTCTGAAATTCTAATATACAGGTAGGTAAAGTAAGACACTTGTATCCACCCTATGCGTGAGTAATATCAATTTATCCTTTATAAAAAATACAAGAAACAAAGGTATTTTTATTCACATACCAGTCACTTAGCTATAACTAAAGGATAATTATAAGTTCTTGAATGCAAGTCTGCTGTCGCTATTCACATCCGTACCTGAAGTATAGGTAATGAGTACCTTTAGTACTTAACAGTCGATTGAGCGCAAAATACTTCGGACGTAAACATGGAAAAATATATAAAACGGTTTAAAAAGGGTTAATTCAAGGAATATTCTAGGAATTATACGTTTACGTCTAATTGCTCCCATCCTTTAAGTGACAAAATATCAAATTATTGTAGCTTTACATGCGTTGCAGTTGCACCGGTGTTGCCATTCGTCCAGCCTTTGTACGGACAACCTTGCCTTTACTTCTTCAAACTATTCAGGAGTGGCAATTCCCTTATCTTTTAGTTTTCAATGTTACATGTTCGTGTGGTGTCGGACGTAAAGAATAGCACCATCCTATTTCTTCCCGTGGGTGTCGTAAAGGGCAACTTAGGTACTTACTAGAGAATTGTGCAGCAGCGTTCTCTATGCATTTTAACACCATAGGTACTGCGATCGCCAACTCGCCTGCCAAGCGTGGCGATTCTGGCAACCCCATTTGGGGAAGCCTATGTCCAGCAGTGGATGTATTTCGGCTGAAATGATGAGTGCCTGCTAATAATGATGAGTGCCTGCTAATAATGATGAGTGCCTGCTAATAATGATGAGTGCCTGCTAATAATGCCTGCCTCACTTTCTTTGACTTTTAAATAAGTTCAGTAACTGTGCTGTTTTTCCCTGAAATAACATTACAGATATTGATAGAAATATTAACAGACCATTGATTCATCTTATTTGCGATCTCTAACGCATACCCACATAATATTTTCACTTGCTTTAAGAGAATATTACTGTCCATATTTTTTTACATAGTAGCCTTGTATGACACCCATTGGTCATTGAAAACCTTTTTGGCAGTCCACATTGTACTTACATAATATTTGTAACACTAAAGTAAGTACATCATTAGCACTTAAACAATCTTTAACTACTTCCATTTTACTATCCCCAATGGAGCCTTAAAAAGATAATCCAACATTATATTCACAAGCTATTCAAATTAACATAATCACATAGGAGTTCAAATTAAAAGTAATTAATTACATACCACCACTGCTGAGCTACCATTTTTAAACGGGCGTGAAGTGTATGCAGGCTTGGAGCACACTATGTGATTTGATAAGGATAATATTGGGAACGATTATAACTTGGAACTTTATTTGAGCACTTATTATCAGGGACCATTTTAAGGTTAAAGGTGGGTTACCTCTTCGAAAGGCTTAACTCTTAATCGGGGTTGTACGATCCCTGCTTATTATTCGACGTGTTATGTAGCAGCGTCTTTCGAAATTCGAGGTAAATCCGCCGAATTGTCAATATTTGATTGAGTAACTTCTTTACTGTCAAAATCCATGCTAAGTTGAAGTATGCCATAATTCAATATCTATGACTATCGAAACAAGCTGTTAAAAGCCCAGTTAACAATATAGATCTCCGTTAACACGACTGCTGGTCTTTGGCTGCAGTCGCAATGTTCTGACCTGACCAATAAGGATCGTGTAAACAACTGATATTCAGGGCGAACAACCGTTTTGATTTACAACTAACTTCGACAAAGTGTCAGTTTCTCGTGTCGACGCGAGCTTTACGAGCTGACTATCCAGGGTGCGACCGATCGTCTCGAAGAACAGGACGATTGAGACAATAAAGGCCTTTGTGTCGTGTCGCGTCGCGCGACTAGTCGCCCCGGTATGTAGAAGCCTTAAATCTGTAAAAAAATTATAAAATTAAGTCGCTTTTGCTTAAAAGGTGATCTCCTAATCATGTATGTAAATGCACTTTGTTATTTTTTTTTTTGTGTGTGTTTGTCCGCTTAGTTTTTCACAACGGATTTTGATGCAGTTCACCATCATTTAGATATTTTTTTCCGGAAGGGATTTATAATTGTATCTGTATTTTTTACGGTGTAGTTAACGAAGAGTACCTTCCTATCTATCTATAAAGGCTTCTACAGATCAGTGCTACTCGCGACGCGACACATAGGCACCGCTCGTCGCGCGACACGTGGGGCCTTTGTGTCGCGTCGCATGTCGCGCCAGTATGTAGAAGCCTTAATACAATACATTACATGTGTTAATAATATGTAACAAATGTAATGTACAATACATTACAATACAATATGTAACAAAAACCCTGTTGTTCCTTCTAGCTTCGTTTTAAGAATCGGTATACGAGTACATACGTAATAAAGCAAGTCATTTATAAAAACTATTCAACAAAAATAATTAAAATAAATTTTTAATTATTAATATTTGTAACGTTTAACTGATTTCCCCCAATCAAGCCAATACTTATTTTTTTTTAATTATAATTCCACCAATGTTGTGCTTGTAGGTAAATGTATACGTCCCTAAAAGGAACAACAGGGTTTTTGTTACATAATGTATATTGATTGAGTATTTATTATTATAGTTTAAACTGTATTGCATGCCCTAGTTAAGGTAATAACAATATGGATCATTTTAAACTCAACATCTATAGCAGGTACCTAGTTTATGTGCAAATAAAGAACTATTATTATAATATTAAACTAAACATAAAATAAAGAAACCTTGATTCTTTCTTACATATCACGCATAGTAGGGGCGGGTCGCTAGTAGGTACCTACATTAGATATGTATAAACACAGAAATAACGATATTTTGACATGTCGCCACATCACTAGATGAAGGGGGTGGCTCACTAGTAAAATAATATAATATTTTAAATTTATCGGCACTACTCAACCATTAACTAAATACCACACACAAACAATTATCACAAAATCTTTAAACAAAAAATCTGCTTTAAGATCAAAAATGGCACCTTAACCCTTTCAGACCTGACTTTTTTGATTTTCTCCTACGGATTTGAGTAAATTTTCAGAGTTATAATAGGTATTAAGAAGTAGGAAAAAAATAATAATAAAAATCCTGGAGGTCAAGTTTTTCGGAAAAATTTGTTTTTCTTTATGTGCACAAATGTGGCCATCCGGCTTTAATTATAATTACGGTTAATGTACAGGGGATTTTTCATCAATAAACACTGTTGATATACTATAGTTTTATTAGAAAAAACAATGAAGTAAATAAAAATTAAATCAGATCATCCTATGGTATCGTTATTATATAAATAAAAAAATACTAGAAATAGAAAATCCTATGTGTGGAATGCCAAAAAGCAATTTTTATCCTTTGTTAGGCATAAATGCACTTTACACTTGATGCACTTTACACGGGATTTTCCCTTGCATCCTACCATTTTGCAGCGTGTTCCAGCCCCGTCATCATGTGCAGGAAGGTGTCCAACCCCGTCACGAGCTATTTCAGTCGCAGGGCGAACTTCTCCTGGTCTTCGGGGAATAATTACGGATGGCGTCGGGCTACTGCCACTTGGACGGCCTCTTTTAGCGACACTAATCTGTTTATTTCGCAAAACTAAGCTTTCTGCTAATCTACGACGAAAGTGTAGCAAAGTGAATCGTTTGTTTATCGGGACTCCGAGTAATTCATTGTCAGTCTGGTATTCCCGGAAAGCTTGAACAACTGCAAGATCTGATGCGTGGAAAATCATGCGTAGAGGCCATTTTTTGGATTTTATGAATGTCCTATAATAGCTCATGAGTTGATCAAGCAAGTCAACTCCTCCCATCGCATGATTGTACTTCTTCACAATTTCTGGCCTTTCAACTTCAACAAATCGCCTCTCCTTTTTACACCATCTTCTCACTAAATCCTTTTGCCCAATACCAATAAAATTGGAAGCCAGGTGGGTAATTTTGTTATCCAACCACTTGACTACTGTGACATCGCCATCATGACTACTTATTTCTTGTACAAAGCCCCTCGGTTTCTTGTTGGTTTCTTTATCAGTTAGAAATGATGGACTTGAGAATCTGTTGACGCGAGCTGTACATGCAGCCATGATGCCTTTCTGTTTCAAAATTTGTAGAAGATGGTATGATGAGAAGTAGTTATCATAGTACAGCTCGTGGCCTTTGCTTTCTCCAATTCGCTTTGCAAGCTGTAACACTACAGATGCACCATAACCGATTTTCTTTACAATGTTATTGTCTAATTCTGGAGACGAACTTTGGTAAAGAATAAAATCATAGGCCTGACCGTGCTTACCGCATAAAAAGAATAATTTCAGGCCCCAAGGACAAGGTTTCCCTTTTATATATTGCTTCGCCACATGTTTCCCGGTAAAAGGAACCATCTGCTCATCAACACAAAGTTCTTTCTCGAGTGGTAGTTCCAAACATCTTCTCTTGATGGTATCATAGATCGGTCGTACTTTGTAGAATGCATCTTGGCAGTTTGTCGGTATGTTTGTATTGTCGACAAGGTGTAAATTGTTGCGGAGCTCGAAAAATCGATCCCTCGACATATGTTCTGAGAAAAGGGGGATGCTAATATTAGATTCCCAATACATTTTCAAGCAAGGGTAACTAAATACTCCAGTAGCCAAATGTAATCCAAACAAAACTTCCAATTCTTTTGCATTAGTAGGCCTAAATCTAGGCCTGTGTGATTGCACTGCGTATAAATTCGTCATTTCAGCCATACTGTGAAACAACTGTTGCGGAACGTACCTGTGATAATAATCGACAGGAGCTTCGACTATGGGGTCAATAGCTATTGGTGGACACCAGTCTGATGGGATAGTGTTTTCCAGCTCTCTGTGCCTCCACCTAATTCTCGCCTTTGGTGTCAGATTCTCAAAAATATCTTCATTTGAAGAGGCTGCTCCTGGTTGACTCTCAAATACTTCATCAAAAATGTCAGGAACTTCATGTATAGGAGCCGGTTGGACGAACATGTTGTCTACAGAAATATTATCCATTTCATCTTCATCAGAGTCTGGGGGGAAGATCTCCCTTTGATTTTGGTTAACTGCATCTGCACCGAATCGAACAGACCGAGATTCTCGAGCAAAACTACCTCCATTCCCATCGTCGTCATCTGAAGATAACTCCAAGTCTGAGAGATTTCCATCACGAAGAAGATCCAAGGCATTTCGTGAAAACATTATTCGTTGTAGACTTATTCTGAAAAATACGTATAAAGAAATGTTAGATAATGTTTTCCTGATAAAAATATGTTGCAAAAACAACGTAAAACTACATTTATATAAAATAAACATATTTCTTTTCAAATATCGTTACACTATTTGAATATTACGCAGAAAAGACAGTTGACACCTGATGGGCACATTTGAGGACAAATCGAAAAATCTATTATTTTGGTACAAACAAACAATAAATGACACATAAAATAAATCATACATAATCTTAGTAATATAACTTATTGATAAATATTTAAGTACATTCAAATTTTTCGCAAAATCATAGTATTTAGGAATAAAAATAGCAGCTTACCTGAGCGGTTCGAAACATACACGATCACTGGATGAAACTTGACGAAAAGACGTTAAAATACGATACTAGATGGCGGTACTTGTAGTGTTTTTCTTGACTTTTTATGTGACCAAATGAATACAACCGTTTTTCTGTACAAATTAACGAATGTAATACTTTTATATTTAATTATATTTTATGTCCTCAATTGTGGACGCCAGGTCTGAAAGGGTTAATATATCCGTTAAAAGGGTTTTGATTGATCAAGACGTCAGGCGAGGACAGTCGTCCGGCGTCTGTCCGGCGACTGATGATTGATACGCACTGTTAGACAATCGCACGATCCATCATCACTGTCCTCAGTGTGGTCCAAGCCTTATACGTGACCTATTGTATTGTAGAAAGTTATTTTTGATTTTTGTTTTGTTTTCTGGATTTAGGTTTTTAATATTTTGCAGTAAAGGCACGTAGGTAAATATTTGTTAGAAGGTTCCTTTGGTTTGTTAAGTTTTGTAACTTTGTCCTTTTTCGAAGTATGAAGTGTTTTTGTTATTCAACGATCAAAACGACAGATTTTCTAAAGCTTTCACTTTTACAAGAAAGCTTTTCCTGCTTCATCTAGCTTTATAATAAAAACTAGCTGCGCCCCGCGGTTTCACCCACGTAAGTCTCGATCCCGTGGAAATATCAGGATAAAAAGTAGCCTATGTCTTAATCCAGGGTGTCAGCTATCTCCGTACAAAATTTTATCAAAATTTTTCCAGCCGTTTGAGCGTGAAGAAGTAACAAACATACACACACACACTCACAAACTTTCGCCTTTATAATATTAGTGTGATAGTGTGATAGACTTAGTCTACGCAAGATTTCTAGATCAAGCAAGCAAGGCAAGGCAAAGGCAAGGCAAGGTTTTTTTTTGTGTTATATTTTGACAAATTATAAAAGTATCTGCTTACCGAAATAAACTATCAACTATAAAAACGGTAATTTCGGAAACAAAAATATCGATTTCCTATAATTTTTTATCGAGTTATCGCGTCAGTTCGGCGCCGGCGCACGCGTGATCGATTGCACGTTTAACACCAGGTAAACACCCCGTATATAAAATGAAACTATCACTTTACTGTGACATAAAAATACCAACATACTGATTATATTCAACTAAAACATAAACAATCTTTGGGTCACTCAAAATAAGGTTGAATTTTGAGTGGTTTTAAGTTTCAGAGCTTGCGTCAACAAGTCTGTTTGATAAATTAATTAAGCGAATGATGGATTTGTCTGCGTACAGTAGTGATTGATGATTTGACAATAATTTTGGGGTCGCACGGCGAATGTCAACAGATAAACATACAAAATGGGTTCCGGATGGACCTGAATGTGGGAAAGGTAAAAAAAGCAACAAAAAAAACTAAGTTTACTTAAGACTACGTAGAAAATATTAAGAAATATGAGATATTTCTAAATATTTTCTACTTAGTCCTCGTTCATAATGTATTTGAAGGCTATCGTAATATGTATGATTATGGTTATGTATGAAAGTTAGGCTTGTAATACATATCTACAGTCCATTTATGGTAAGACTAACATAAATTACTTCCAATCTGTCACCTAGTTTTAACTCGATCGGAAGTGAACCTTTACCGGCTTTAAAAGCTATAATGTACAATTAATAATCAAAGAACTGACCTACATCTCTATATCTAATATATAAAATTCTTGTGCCACAGTTTTAGTGTTTATACTCCTCCGAAACGGCTTGACTGATTTTGATGAAATTTTATATTATATTCAGTAGGTATGAGTTATGGTTTATAACCAACTAATTTTTATACCCCTAAGTGTTAAGGGTGGCTTTCCCACGGGATCGCGATTTACGCGGGTGAAACCGCGGGGCTCAGGTATTATACAATATTTATTATCCTTATCCAATGGGGCAAAACACCTAAATATTTGTATCAACAAAGTATTCGATCACTAAACAAACGAATGTCTTAAATATTTTGACATAACAACACCGCGCTTTTAAGCTAAATTAAAACGAACTTAAAAAATTAAAACTGGGAAAGTGCGAGTCGAACTCACGTGGAGAGGGTTCCGTACTTTTTATAGGGTTTTCTGTAGGTAATCTATAAGTATAGAACTATTTTTTTCAACTAAAGAGTTGAAAAAAATTGTTCAATCGGCGCGGCGGGGGGTTAAAGGGGCTCAATCGTTTCGGATATAAAGTGAGGAAAATGGTATATTTTCGTTAATTTTTTATATAACTTATTTAAAAATTATAAAAAATATATTATCATAATAATAATATATTTTAATATTAATAATAAAATTATATATTTGAGACCCTCAAAGCAAGCCCTTTCACTTAATATGTCACACAGTACCTACTGTTTGCAAAACTTTTTATTTTTGTTTTCTAATTGGCCGCTCAAAAGAGAAATCTTATAGGTATTCAAAATTTATTTATTTATGTTACACGTCCGCGTTTGGGTCACAGAAATTCATAATATATGTGTACCAAATTTCAACTTAAACGGTCCAGTAAGTTCAGAGCCAATTGGGTGTGACAGACGGACAGACAGACACACGAGTGATCCTATAAGGGTTCCGTTTTTTCATTCGGACGTACGGATCCCTAATTAACAATCGATAAACAAACATCATAAACAAATCGAAAACTCGTTTAAAATTTAATATAATGCTCATAAATATACTTTTTTTCGCAAAACGAATCACCCCATTTAGTAGGGTGTCCACAATAAACCTGTCACGCGAGACAGTCCGATACCCGACATCGCACTTATCAAAGAACATAACATCCTCAACTTTACGACAATCTTGCGCTGGACGCGCGCGCATATAAATTTGAACAAACGTCAAGACAGTCCGATTTTATTTTACTGATCATGGAAATTGTATCGATATTTCAACGATAACGTTATTGTGTTGTGTCGGATAAAGATACTTTTTATGTTCGCGTTCGTTTGATTTTTATACGATCCGAGAATCGGATGAGATTTTGAATCGATTATTATAAAGTTTACAACGCATGCTGTGACTAATAATAACTATTGGGAGATGCATTATCGTAAATTAAAAGTAATTCAATGTACTTATCAGTCGAGATTTCATTCACGAAGTTAGGTTCATCATTCACCGTTAAAATTCAATCACCAAACCACGTAGTTCTAAATCATGTATGAAGAACCTGTTGCTTCCCAACGAGTGTTTCAACACTGCACAATGCACGCGAATGTTGGCATAAAGGAGAAAACAGGAACAAACAAACAGCACGTCAAGTAAAACTTTTTCCCCATTGAAGCAACTGAAAACCTATAAACTACGCGTGAAAGCACGCAAATAAAAAAATCACAAAAATCATTCCCGCAGCTAAAACCCACACGCCACAATCTAGATCGCAACACACGAATAGCGAAATCTAAAAACCGGTTGTTAGTTCGCCATGTAATTCTAATTAGGTAATTCGAGCAGCCGGTACTAATGGTTCGGTTCGGTGCCATAAAGCAGGCGCAATCTGATCGTGTGAACATGCTGTCCGCGTGTCCCGTGCACATTGTCCGCAGACATGCGACGCTTTGTCACCCTAGCCCACGCGGTGAGATAGCGATATGAGAGCCTGTAATTATTGACTTCAGTGCTATTCTGTAAATTCGATTTTAGTGTTAGTGGAGGGTTAATAAATTTTAATTAATTGATGAGCTTTTTGTATTTTTTTCAGAATAGAAAAGAATTTCCCACTTTTTAATTTATTATCACAGTCAATAGTATAAGCCGGCTGCCATTGTTCTCACGTTTGGATAAAAATTAGACAGTATATTATTCTAAGCACAATAGTCACTCTCAGTTCTTTCAAGTTTATTCATTCTTGAGAGTACTCTGTCACTACTTACATGCGGTGATTACTTGCACTTTAACCTATTGGTATAACAAAAAGGCCCTGGGCACCGAAGACTAGAAAATAATGAGTCAATAGATTAAAAATGTCAAGAATTGACTTTAAACCTCTAATTTTGTATGTTTTTATTTTGACCTTTTGGAGTCTTCTCCATCGTCATTGATTGTCACCCTGGTTAGAAAAAAAACGTCCTCACCCATGTCACAACAGACGGAAATACCTAATAAATAAGACGGACAGTCGGACATACTAAATAAATAAACGAGTCGGGACATGAGGATACCGATGCATACTCATTATACTTAACCCTCTCATTGATGGAAGCGCTTAAAACGAGACGAACACACAATGACGTCACGACCTGGGTCATCAAAAGTCACGCAAAACATTCGTTGTCCAGGAAAAACCGGTACCGAATTTTGGATCTTATTGATCCAAAATTCGATGTTGCGATGGATAAATGTCATCATCTTAAATCTGATAATTTAATTTTCTAATCAGAGGAATATCTGTCTTTTGAGCAGGACATTTTGTAATGTTGGAACATGTTTTAATCCCGGTAGAAAGTTTCCGTGGGATATTTTCCGATATCCACGCGGGCGCAGCCGCGGGCAAAAGCTAATAATAGATAAGTGCACAACGACTCGGGACATGAGGACACTGATACACACTCAGCGCTCACATTGATGGAAGCGTTTCAAACGAGAGTAATGCATTCACTTGCAATGACGTCATGAGGTCATTAGGTCTACAAGAGTCACGAGAGAGATTTACTGCCCCTACGTACCAAATTCGGTAACGGCGATTCATCAATCTCATCATCTGAACTCCGATAACCATAATTTCTGGTCGTAGCTAAATCACGCAGGATATATTCTATCAAGTTTTCAAATCAGGAGCTTGAATTCCAACTTCTGCATTTTAAAGATTTCTTCATTCATCATTGATTGACACCCTGGTTAGAAAAAAAAAATCCTCACCCAGCCGATAGACGGACATAATAATTAAGTGCACAACGACGCGGGACATGAGGACACCGATACACACTCAGCGCTCACATTGATGGAAGCGTTTCAAACGCAGTTTAGATAGCGGAGTGGCGTTGACGTATTATTATTGTGTCGTTTCAATGTTCTCGTACCATTTCCGAAGTATAAGATACGAAATTTTCGTGTAGTAATGGTAATGTGGCTCTAAAGGCTAATGTTTTTTGTAAATGATGGGCTTGGGAATAGCGAAAATGTTTATTGAAGGCGATTGATTGTAATCGTATTGTTTTATTGGAGACAGGACGAGGATTTGTTTATGTTTACAATAAAAAAATATTGTTTAACCCTTTCTTGCTACACTTGATTAAAGATTCGTATCAATTTGTATGTTATGGTGTCTATGCACAACTTTGAATGCCTTTTTGTTAGTACTATCCTGTACATCAATTTTAAAGCCCCATGAATTTCTAATAATCCAAATAGCCAACTAAGTTGCTGCAAGTTCCTCAATAAACCTCTTTCTTTAACACTATATCATGAACTTGTTCGAACAGCTCATATTTTGACATGTTTTATAGTTCTTCTCACGTCAATCGCGCGTATTGCGTCCGAAATACTTTATTTATAGCCAAAACGGTTGAGTCGTCGCGGCTGTAAAAAGTTTTAGTGTCTTCCGATTGAGGCGCCGCGTCTTTATACCTTTTTTTTATCAATATTGAGCCGTTTTTGATAGCCTGTTTAGGGTTATGACGTAGTTTTATTTGTAAAGAAGCCATTGTAATGCTAGTATTTTTGATGTAACGTGGGCTTGTAACGCAAAGTTTTTAATTTATTTATTTAGTTCAGATGCAAGTGATCCATACAGTTTTGAGTGCATTTGCGATAGGTCTTTCAACGAAATGTGTTAATAGAAATAGAGACTAACAGGCTGTTGTATGATTTTATCTGTGCTAATAAATAGTGTTGTAGTAATTTGAATTTCCTGCATTCCACTTACACCTTTAGTTAGTTCGCTTACTAGTGAACGATTTCCTGTAACATTGATATGAATGTTCTAGTTTCTGATTTTACACGAAGTAACTGGCTTCTGATTAAATTGCGGGATATGTCTAACGCTGGAGTTTTTTAGGCTGCGCTTTGACTGACTGGCACTGATTAGATTATCTTCTGAATCGAAATCCCGTTTACGTGCCTTCACGAACTTTTGCACATCGAAATATCTAGTCTAGATCTTAGTCATCTCTTAAAACTTGTTATTACATATTTTCCCTATCATCCCTGATCATCAATAAAGAAAGCCCAGTTCGTTGACCCTGCGTGTTAACAATCCGGATATAATTTTTTATATCATTATGTTTAGTGGATCATTAAAACTCTGTCAAAAGAGGCATTTTTATGACTTTTTTTACGACAAGAAATCGGATAGTATGTCTTTTTAAATGTTCACAATGATTTTACATGAGTCCTTTTATTGCGTACGTCGGTAGATTAATTTCATTGTTGTTAAATTTCTGTTTGATTGCTTTTTAAGTGTTTCTTTACGGGTTACTAGTATGTTTAGTTTTCTTTTTTATAGAAATTGTGTGGTATAAGGCTATGCACGAATCAATAATAGATTTTATGTGTTAGAACTAGTTTAGCCCATTACTGAATTCGCACAAAAATACAAAACACCTCTGATAGAAGCATGGCAATAATAATTGTAAGGATATTAAAGTATTCTATGTGAAGTTTAAATACTTAATGTTAGGTTAGGATAGATTTACTTAACAGCACCAACAGTGTTGCTAAGTAAACAAATACTTCAAAATATTCCTGAATATTTAATATGAAATCAACAAAATCATTGTCACCTGAATGAACACTTACTTGGGGAAACAAACCTGCCACTAATTAAAATATTTCTTAGAATTGCCATAAAATAAACTGGCCACAAAACTGTTTAAGCTTTTAAACTTTTATATATAGACAACCGTTGAAATAAATATTATGAAATATGCAGAAATGAGTCGTAAAATGATGAAATTATTGAAATTGACGGAAAAGTTTGAAACGAAATGTTTTAATTTATAAAACTAGTGTGAAACCATTCATTTGATAGTCTAATCAAAATCTGAGTCCCACCAAGACTTAATATTAATAGATTTACCTAATCAATCAATTATACGGATCTGAATTTTATGTTGATAGAGTTATATTTTGATTTATGTGTTTAGTTTTTTAGGGTTCCGTACGTCGAATGAAAAAAACGGAACCCTTATAGGATCAATCATGTGTCTGTCTGGCTGTCCGTTTGTCACAGCTGAAATTTGGTACACATGAATTTCTGTGACCAAAACACGGACGTGTAACGTATTTTTTTTTCTAGTAATATATTCTGCCCTGAACTTGTTATAAAAAGGGCGACTCAGGCGAATTTATATTTCGAAATATAATTATCACGTCAACTTATATTCGTTTCTTAGTAGTTACGTAGACGTACTCTTACGTCAACAACCTAACCCCCTGACTCCTTACGTCAACAACCTAACCCCCTGACTCCTTGCGGTAAACAAAATGGTACAGTGTTAGCAATTCTACATTGTTGTTTGACAGATCGGATAGATGGAAATCGCTTCTTTAAGACGCTGACAACAGGTAAACCGCCTTCACTGTCAGATTGCATAAAAAAGAAAGAGATGCGCGATGACACAACGTATGGCGTAAAAATGCAAATAAAATCGTATAAAATTAGTTATTAACTAATTAATAAAAATTTATCCATCACCGGATGCAGTTTGGCATTTGCAATTTTATGGTATACTTTTAATTATAATTATAACTGTTAACGAAAGGATTAACTGCTTTTAAAAATAATTAAGAGGTCTTTGAAGATTTTTTTGATGTATTCAATTATGTTTTGAGTTACATCAACGTATGCACAAAAGACTTGAAAATATCATACTGTTTTTGTTTTGGAAATATATGTATGGTTTAAGCGATACACTGCTTTAAAAACCACCTTTTTGATAATTTTCAAGAAATCTCCGCCTGAAGAATAATACCAAGTGTAATCACAAATGAAAGGTGTCAATGCATATCAATAGTTAACACCCATAAATACAAAATTTAAATGACAAACTTAAATTCAATCAAATCAATCACCACCTTCTAATCAAAATCCTCTACTCACCCACAAAAACTCAAAACTAACCAAAAATATATCAACGAGTGTTAATTAAAACGGAAGCAGGACCACTCAATCACGTCACGAATCAAAGATGGCGCCCGTTTCATCTTGAAAATGATAAATTTATATTAAAAAAAGTCGTATGAACTAAAGGAAAGGCCGGAAGGCGACGCGTTGTATATCAATCAAGAGATGAATGACTTAGAGCCCTTATATGTCACGACACGGACACGACACGAGTCTGTAGTGTTGATATAATTTGATGGATTTTATTGCGGTTTAAATTGGGAAGGAAGGAATGTCTGTATGATGTTAGGAAATGTAAAATTAGTCTGAGACATTCATTACTTGATTCATTTAAAATCTAATATTTTTATGCAGTGAAGATAGAATATGTACCTACACTATAAAAACTACAGACATAAATGTTTATTTTACAGATAACCTTTGGATGGATTAAAGGGGGAAAGGAGAGATAATACCTACTGCAGGTAGTCAGTGGTGTCACATTTACATGTACAATAAATAAATACATACATAATGAATACACATATCTATATAAATATATATACAATAATAAACATGAAACAAGAGAAAGGAACTGTGTTATGTAATGATGATGTTTAAGGAGAGAGGAAGTGTATTTTTACCAGAATTTAGAAGTGGATAAAGATTTAAGATAAGATAAAAACTAAAGCTACCTACTAATTCATATGTTACCTACTAGTTATTTTCATTTAGAACTGCATATAAGAGGGATTGCAGTTACAATCAGATTTCGTCGATTACCTAGTGGCAACATAAATTATGATGAATATTTTTGAGCAGTGACTGACGGATGGAATACTTAAATTGTAAATGAATCTGATTAGTAAATGATTTCCTTTCTTTTAAACCAGTCTCTTAATATCTTCAATTTCGTGAATCACTTAGATTAGAGAGGCCTGGTCAAAAAAATCTGCTGATCAATACTTAAGTTTGCACCTACCTACTGTTCTAAACTGGTACTCCCTACAAAACAAGGTTTATCTTCAGACCCAGGTTTAAAACATGGAGCTATTATCGAATTTGGAACTTTATTCCGACTATAGTAAAGTTCCTAAATACAAAACTGATAACTTAGTACCGAACTAAGTATCCAGTTTTGTATAAAGAACGGTATTCCAATCATAGTTACGTTCTTATTACAAAAACTGGCTCCATGGTTTAAGCCATGTCAAAATATAAATCTTTTTTTGTAATAAGGCGGTATGGGACAGATGATTTTTTTTCACGAATTCAAAGTTGGTCCCATATTAAAATTTATCAGTTCGATGGTCTAAAGTACTCTTTAAAGTTTTTCGGGTTAATGTACAAACTCAACAGTGTTAAGCCTTCAGGCGCAGATACATTCTAAATCGTGACTTATAAATGCGATTTGTACTCGTATTCATACATTACATTCAAATTTAAATATTCGCAACTGTGTAAGTTCCATAAAACATTATTGTATGTAAATCCAAATATAGTCTGATCGGTCAGTCAGCTTTGTAAACGTCAAACGGATTGAGTCTAGCAGTTAAAAATATGATTTAAGTTCTAAACGCTTAAGTAGGTAATCTGTGTTTATAGCAGCTTGATGTTTAGTTCAAGGTGTAAACAGTTAACGGGTATAAATCGGCCCGATAATTTTCCACAATAGGAACCTACTATCTATATTCGTCTTGTCCTTCTCAACTCTGTCTCAAGTCAGGGAAAGTGATTGTTAAGCAAATTGACATCTTAGGTCAATTTGCCGTGTTAAGGCCATTTCATAAAACAATTAAAGAACGAAACTTGTGATTTAAATATACGTAGGTATAATATAAGTCTGTCTGTGTGATGCCGGACGTTAAAAGCACCGCCCTATTTCTTCTCGTGGGTGTCGTAAAAGGCGATTAAGGGACTTACTAGAGAATGGGCAGCAGCGTTCTCTATGCATTTTAACTGCGATCGCCAACCCGTCTGCCAAGCGTGGCGATTATGGCAAACTTTGGGGGAGGCCTATGTCCAGCAGTCGACGTTATTCGGCTGAAATGATGATGATGATAATTTAAGTTGGCAGTCAATTTGCATAATTATTAATTTCTCTACGCTTAATCATATTTAGTTTTCGATTTAAGTTCACACACTTGTCTAAGTTTATGTTGGTTAGAAGGGGATCAGGAAGGAAAAAGGACAAAAAATATAATTATAACTACTGGTTTTTACACCATTAAACTTGCTAATCGCTACCGCTCATGTCTTGCAACCATTTTTTTTGTATTTCAAGAGAGATTCAGTTTTACTGCTTATGCATATTTAATTAAATGCATCTTGCAATCCTTATCATCATTATTTATTGTCAAAACCTACGTCAAAGAGTTTTATTACCTATTTATGGCTTTGGTATTTGTTTATGGCTTTAACAGATATTCAGTTAGATAAAACACAATTAGTGTGGCGCCAAAATTATTACTAAATCTAGACG
Organism: Tiliacea aurago; assembly: GCA_948098905.1. Taxonomy (NCBI): domain Eukaryota; kingdom Metazoa; phylum Arthropoda; class Insecta; order Lepidoptera; family Noctuidae; genus Tiliacea; species Tiliacea aurago. The sequence continues at coordinate 26,528,673 of OX402585.1, forward strand.
CATAATTACTGAAATAAAACAGCAATAATTGTTTTATTTTGATTACATAGTTTAACGACTTATTGAGTGGAGCTCAGATTGTAAAACTGTTATGGATTAAAGCTCTGTACTTTTAAAAGCTCATTCACATTATTTGTGAATTTGCAAAAACATGGAGAAAAGATGCATAAACTATGCGCATTTCAAAACCTATCTCTGAAATCGATTTTATTAGTTACGAAACAAATTTTGAGATCTTAAGTTGTCTCAGTTGGGTTGTTTTAAGTGCTTGAACAACAACCAACAATCCACACAATACAAACAATTCATTAAAACCGGCCAAGTGCGTGTCGAACCAAGCACAATGAAGAATTCCGTAGTTGGGATGAATTTATCCCAAAAACAAATTAAACATTGTACTTGAAAAACGTGTTTTCGCATACATAGATATACGTCACGGTCAATTCTTCAACTGCAAATGTAAGTTGGTCGACTTTTACTCATTAACTTGTAAAGCCTACTTAGCTATGATAGTGTTCCTTTTAATTTCGTAATAATTATATACTACTGCCATAATTTTTTTCACTTATCCAGAAACAACCATTTAGCTGGACACTTGACTCTAACAAAAATTAGCACTTTAAAGCTTAATATTACGCATACGGATCCCGAAATCGAAAAATGACCTTGACAAACCCTCAACATTTTTGAACAGCCTATCCATCGATACCCCCACATCATGGGATAGACGAGAAAAAAATATCATCCCCACTATATTTATTAAAACTTTATGCACAAGTAAAATGTACTGTACAAAGGCGGACTTAATGCCTGAGACATTTTCTACCAGTCAACCTTAGGGTGATGCAGAGACAACACATGGTAGGTGCAATATGGGGATAGATAACTCGAAAAACAACAATATATACATAGACACATACATACTTTTAAACAAAATAAAAAGTGTCAGGAGAAATAACGATTGGTGGAGGAGAAAACGATCAGCGCTGGGAAGATTCTGCCAACTTCTTACGAATATATTCCCGTGCCTTTACCTTAAATGTTAACCTACTAGTTGCCATCCTGATGCTCAGAGGGAGCGCATTCCAAAGAAAAACCACCTGGACAAAGAATGAAGAGTGTATGAAACCAGAGCGGTGAGAAGGACATCGTAGAAGACGATTGTTGGTGGAACGAAGATTTTTATTATGGGCAGAGCACAAGTATTGAACATGAGAAGTTAGGTAAAAAGGAGTAGTGGGTTTGTCGAGTATGGAAAACAACATAGACAGAGCCCTCAACTCTCGGCGCTGACGAATGGGCAACCATTTTAAAACCAATCGGTGCGCGGACACATGATCATACTTACGTAGATTGAAAACGAATCGAATGCAGTTGTTTTGAAGGCGGTCAAGTTTATTGAGGAGATCTGCATTCAGGTCATAGTAACATACATCACAATAGTCAATTATGGGAAAGATTAGGGACTGTACAAGCATTGCCTTTATGTGTGAAGGGAGAAGGTTTTTCAACCGATAGACCGCAACGTTCTGGTGACTTTTTTACTGATAGTCGTGACTTGCTTTCGCCAGTCAAGACAAGTGTCGACATGAAGACTCAAATCCTTAACATCGGAGCCAAACGGGATGGCTGAGTTGTCGAACATCACAGGCGGCACAGTTGAGCCATTCAGCTTCCTCATACTATGAGGGCTCCCTACAATGATAGCCTGACACTTGGTAGGGTTAACCGCCACCCCAAAACGATCAGACCAGTTTTTAACCACACCTAAATCCCCGTTTAGCTCCTCAATCGCATCAGATATGTTGTCAACACTTGCCTGGCAGTAAAGCTGTAAATCGTCAGCATAAAGATGATATGCAGTCCGACGCTCGGTGGTGATAAGATTAATAAAAATTGAGAACAAAAGAGGAGATAATATACCGCCTTGAGGCACGCCAGCTGCAAGTTCACGCCAACTCGATGAAGAGTCTCCAGCACGAACAGACTGCTGACGCCCCTGAAGATAAGAGGAAAACCATTCCAGTACATCCTGAGAGACCATAAGATAGGAAAGGATGGACAAAAGGACTTCGTGACTAACACTAAGACTGTTACTTTAGTGTCTTCCATCCTTCGCCTTATATCGTCAGTCACTTTAAGGAGAGCTGAAACGGTACTATACCCGGGTCTGAAACCGGATTGAAAAGGACTGATGAGAGAGTTGCAGTGAATAAAGTGGGAGAATTGTTTATGCACACTGGCCTCGAGCACTTTAGATAGAAAGGGAAGAATGGAAATTGGGCGAAAGTGACCAGGAAGAGAGGGATTGAGTATCTTTGGCAGTGGCCGAACAAGGGCTTTACGCCACAGGGAGGGGAAAACACCTGTGTAAAGGGAGAAGTTTACGATGTGGGAGATTGCAGGGAGGAGTTGATCAAGAGCCGCTACGATCATATGGCGGCTGATATTATCGCATCCCACAGCTTTGGATTTGATGGAAAGGATAATCTTTTTGATCTCTCCCGGGTCGACTGGGGTGAAAACAAAGGGGTTAACATTGGGACGCGTCAGACCAGCAAGGTAGTCGAGGGTTTGACATTTGGTTAGACTATCCAAAACGGGAACAGTGGAGAAATGGCGATTTAAATCATCTAAACCAATTGTGTTAGGAAGGTCCAAATGTCGCGATTTGCCGATGCCCAAAGTTCCAAGGAACTTCCAAATATCGGCAGGAGAAGAAGAAATGATATTATTTAGAACGTGGCGGCGTTTAGCGTTGCGTATTTCTATACGTGAAGGGAGGTAACATAAATTTCATGATTTTGTTTTATGACTTTGTCGGCGTGATTAATATGTACACCCATGCCAAATTATAGCTTTCTAGTACTAAGAGTCTCTGAGCTAAGCTGGGTACAGACAGACGGACGGACAGACAGACAGACGGACATGGCGAAACTATAATCAGAATCAGTACTTTAGTTGCTATGAATGTAGGTACAGGTATAAGATGTTGTACATAAATTAATGAGATCAGCTACAGTCTACCTTACGGCGCGGCGTGCAAATTATTGCCTAAATTAAAATAAAACACAAACAAAATAATGTCAACAAAACAAAACAGAAATTAAAATGAAGTCAATTAATAATAATATAGTCAGGTACAAACGGCTACACATCAAGCTATACATTTCCAGTAAAATCTGATCTCGCATTGTGTAGGATTTCAGTACAATGAGAGGTCAGCGTATACTGGAAATATATAGCTTGATGTGTAGCCGTGTGTACATAATGTCATGATCAAATTTGCAATTAATAATAATAATCTCTAATTTATGGGTTCCTTGTGGACTACGGAACCCTAAAAACCAAGTTTTTTTATATAATTGATTGAATAGAGCCGCGGCACTTGCGTAACACACAATATGACAATTGATCGCAATGGGTTTCATTTTGACAGTTGACCCACGTCCATTGCGTTATTTGCATTGTCGTGCAGACGAATTGTTCAAACCTATGAAGCAATAGATTAGCACCATTCTTCAAAAATCTCGGATCGTAATTGAAACTAAGTTACGCAATGAGGTGCTGAACAACGACTCTTTTATCCTAGTAAACCTAGTGTACAATCTGTAACCAACACATCACACGACTACGCAACTCCTTAAAACCTCAACCCTGCTAAAAAGACCCGGAGTCCGTTGTCTAATTGATAATTAGTATTCAGGCGGGCGGTGCAGGCCTACGTGTGGCCCCCATGAGCCCCCCGGCCCCCGTGGGCCCCGGGGACGACGGGGGGTTGGTCAACGTTGCATCAGCACGTCCAAGACGTCTGCTATTGACGTAAGACGCCAGCCGCTGGGAGCGCGACGTGATCACACGGCTATGCGGCAGTGGGAGGGTTAAGTCCGATGATTCCAGTTCATTGAATTTAATTGGTACTTTGATTTGCTGGCGGGTTGTGTTTTTGATGTGAAGGCTGTCAAACTAAGTCTAATTGTTTGGTTTAAAATAGGCAAACGCAATGCAATGCATTTTAAATCAGTTAAAATCTAAGATTTTGGTCAGATATGACTGGATCTAATTCCAAAGGATTAATTTACAAAAATGCTTATATAATATCTGCAGGAAATATTCAGTCAAATCATAAGAAAAATATTAAACATTGCACTCGAAAAAAAGAGAAAGAAAAGAAAGAAGAAAGAGAAAAAAACCGGTCAAGAGCGAGTCGGACTCGCGCACCGTGGGTTCCGTACGAATATATGATGTTGATGATTTCTGAAAAACTGTGCTATTTAGAGACATCGTTTTATTTTTCCTGTAATCTTTACTTAGGCTTTTATCATATATAATAATTTCAGATTTTTATCTCTGTAAACTTCGGAGATGACGGGGGGAGAACGTCACCTAAAACTATTCTAAATTTCAAGTTGATAGCATTAGTAGTTCTTGAGATATCCAGGTGTGACAGACAGATAGACAGACAGACTGACGGACAGACAGACAGACTTAGTCTCACCATAAGGGTTCCTTTTTACCATTATTTTGGTACGGAACCCTAAAAAGAAAGAAAAAGAAAGAAAGAGATAAAAAAAAGGGGGGAAAGAGTATTCTATTCTATTCTCGTATTGTGACTGAGTCGAACTGTCACTTACCAATGCATCTCTTAACATCGAAGGACAACTGCCCACATTTATGTATAAGAAAAACAGAAAACGATCACTGAATCAAACTACTCCACAGGAACCAGATCGTCAATCCGACATTACCATAATTCATTATAAATTATTCATCCCAATAAACTGACCTACCCCACCACGCCCTAAGGCTTGGTACCCAATCGCGGACGACTACACAGCAACTTTTTCAAGATTACCATATCTACGTTCGAGAATCGCGAGTGAAATGGACGGGCAGTACAGCAAATTGGCTATCTAGCTCATGCATCGCGCTGCGACCGAAGAATCGGAATATTTAGGCGGTCGTGCGCGACGCCCGGTAGCCGGTCTGTGTCGGCCCTTATTTAGATACTTTGATGTTTTCAATGTGTCTGTCTTTTTGTTTGCGTTGAATACATTTTGGAGTATTTTATGTTGTTTGTTTTTTAATTGTAAAAAGCGAGAGTATTGAATTCTTTATGTTCTTTATGGTCGAATGGAATAATTAACTGGTGGGCGTTAGATTATTAGTACAAAGTATAGGTACTACGTACACTAGGTACTTACTTTTGTCGAAAAAAAATATAATGGTATACTTACCAGATACATTATTGACAAAGAATAATAAATTAAAACCTATTCCAGTCCCTTTTTGCGTCGGGGGTTAAAAACTAGACCTAACCAAATCATGAATACATGAAAATATTACAGGTCCATGATAATAGCCCTCTAATCCATCCGGAACCCACAAATTCCTCCCATCTTAATTAACAATGCACATCCAAGAATATTCAAAACAATCGCACCTCATTACAGACCAGCGATCTCTAATCCAAAGAACACGGTACGTGCCAATTTCGAAGCTAGCAGCACCCACAAGTCGGAATTTTTCAACACACTAATGAATCAGTCGGGTTAATGCAACATCGCGGAGACCGTGTACATATTTAAATCAGGTACATGGTTCTTGATTATAGCAGCCGGAGTCAACTCAGTTGGTTTTATCTGGATTGTTTAAAGTTTCCCAACGGTTATTGCTCTGACACAATATAAAGGAAATGCAGGTGAAGCTAGGTGGGTTCTGTTTTTTTCTATTTTGAATTTAATTGTTACTTTGTCTAGGTATATAATGGGATGTGCAAATCTTTGAAGGTATAAAAGACTTTGCAATCGGTATAGGCGATATGGTACAGCCGAAAATTCTGAGGGGTTGAAAGAAAACTGGTAAGTTGTAACAACCCATTTTGACAAAAGCTCTGCATCAAATGAGAAGAAAAGTGGTCAAAAGCTGTCTTATTCATCAAAAGCTGTACAAATAAGAATCTTATTATACTTAATAAGCTTAAAATCAATCAAATCTCATCTAAAAGTCACACGTCACGATCGTCGCAACTCTGCACCACGATTTCCGAAGATGGGAATCGTGGTGCTTTACAGAAATTTTTAATAAGTAATTACATCTAAAGTCCTCAAGAAAAACCTATTCCCGTCCCACCTGGCCACATTAGAAGTCGAGACTTCGAGAGTCCCTTCCTCCTTCAACTTCATTTGCAGTCTACTCCACGTTAAAATCAATTATGCTTGCGATTGTTTCGTTAGTGGAAGCAAATGTTTTTTGTGTCTCCTCCCCCACCACCCTTTCTACCCCCCCGTTGTCCCTCTTTGTATTCAGTGGACGGAATGTCTCTCCACTGTTTGGTTTTCTTTTGACGAACTTCGTTTCGAATGCATTTTCTTAATTCGTTCGTGATTTTGTGGAAAATTGAATCGTTCTGTCTGGTACGATACTATGTTTTGTTTTGTTGACTGGCTTTTTGACGATGAATGAACGTGCTGTTATTTTTAAGTGAATTAGAGATGTTTGCGTAATTAAGGAAATTAAGGAGTTTGTTTTAGGAATGCATTAATAGGTGTTCATGTGTAAATTGATGACACATTTTTTAAAGTAATTTTTGTTTACGTCGGACAATGCCCGTTAATTTAATCTGAGACAATCCGGAAAATATTAACGAATAAACAATGTAAGAGGGTGTGATTCATGTGTGTAAAAGATTCATTTCAAAATAAAGAATTGATACATGGAAAAAAAGTAGTAAGTAGCAATAAGATGTCTTTTACATTTTAAAAATTCAGAAATTATTATAATTTTATTGAACCTGGTAAACAAATGTGACACAAAATGCGAGTCAATGTAAGTTGTAATCTGCAACATAACTTCAAATTAAGATTAAATGCAATACTCTCCATTTGATAAGCCCGCCATGACTCTGTATCGGCGGCATGTCCCTTAATTGACAAACCCTCTAAGATCTCCCGTCGAAGCATTCGCATTCGCATCTCAATATTATTAAAAAGTTTATTTAGACTAAGCAAAAGTAATGTACAACAATACAGTAAATCACGAGCTAAAGTCGTTAGTAAGTCTGTTAAAATTCTTAAATTAAAAACAAACTAACAACCTTTAACAATTAGCATTTTATTTATTGCAATTACTGTACAAACTAATTTATACACTACACTTAGACACTTATGCCGTATGAATAAAACCTATTTAGTGAACTTGGGGAGCTAAAAAAATGTTTTTTTTCTTTTTTCTTTTATAAAGGCAAGGACACACTATTGTCGCTCGCCGATGTCCAATATCTACGTACATTAATTATGCAAACGATCCACTCCAGAGAGGTTAAATGGCGATTTTTTGTCTTGTTTTAATGCGACGGTGGTACGTGATGGTAGAAGATGGGTGATGTAGGATCTTGTTATTGCTTTTGTTTCGAAGTTTTCTTGTAGAGTTCTAATTGAATGAAACAAATTGAGGACAGAACGAATGCAACAAATGAACTTTAATTTACAAACTGTGCTTGCAATTGAATTTGTTGCTTTATTGTACTTATTGCATAGTAATTGTAAACATTTTCAGTGCTGCACTTAACGATCTACCAATTTTTTTTAACTATCCCATAAACCACTTTGTTCATCTTATACCTAACACAACCATGAATATTTTCCAGTGTCGTTACAAAGACTAGTATCTACACAATAAAGCGGACTGCACAGCGTCACGTACCGTATCGACGGAGCGTTCTAATTAAAAATCGTAAACATCGACGCGCCGTCGATAGCAGTAATGTGTGCGTACCCTAATTACTTGGACCGTTTGAATTAAAAACATTGATGTTTTGCTTGTTAGGAGTTTGTGTTAGTGATGTTCATTATTTTAGTGAATTTTAGTTTAGGGGGAGAGCAGCAGCTTTTTTAAACATTTTTTTTCTGTTTTTATGGTCCGTACGTTTTCAATTTCGCTAAGTTTTTTTTACTAAAACAGTACCAAAAACCATAAAAAACTAAATTAGTTTTTTCGCTAGTAGGTAGGTTAGATTCATATCCTTTTGCAATCAGGTAAAAATAAATCATTTGAAAAATATTTTACTGGAAAAACCCATTCATAATTCGGCGTGCGTCAATCCACAATATAAAGCGAAACAATCGATTATAATTAATTTTATTAGTCATCAAAAAGTTCGTTTAGATAAATGTTATGATTAATTAGTAGTTAATCCGTTTAAACCTTTATAATAATTTATATAAGCCACAAATAACTATTGCTACATAATTATTTACTTATTACAATATTTGTTAAATAGACTTTCCTGAAATTAATAAGTTTTGTTATTTGTGTTTTCCTATCTATGAACAGTAGAAGTCTAAAGTGTTCTAGATACTCTTGATGAAAAAACAAAGATTTGACAGATATGTATTCTTTTTCTTTTCTGTAAATAAATATTAACGATATTTTCAATCCCTTCCACTTTTTGAAAACGCTCTTGCTAAACTATCATTTAGACCCCTAATAAGTTTATTTAAAAGCTTTTCTCTTCACCAGACACCCGTTCCCCAAAATGTCCTCATATAATACAGAAAACACTTACTAACATTAGTAGGACTCCGCCCAAAATTCGCTAACGTACCTGAAAAAAAAAACAAAACAAATTAAATATGGCCGGCGTTAATTACACAAACAGACAGACCTCGCCAATTACGCGTACCCATAAAACGACGACATTAGATCCACTTTAGTACGCAACTGTACCAAAGGAACGTTTCCCTAATCCATTTACGATATAACAAATATAAATCAAACTTAATATTAGCTACATGTGTTGATAAAGCCCGCCACACGTGCACACGTGCACACACACACGCACGCACACATACACAAATCCAAGATGGCGCTTGACTTGAGGGAGAATGTGAGATTATCTTTTTAATGTGTGGCCCGGATTAAAATGACGAATGTTTATTGTTCTATTTTTCACGTCCTTTTTCGCACTGGTTTTTTTAGGGTTAAAACTTTTTTCTGTTTATTTTTTGGGATTCTGCCACATGGTGCATATTTCTAAAGAGATGAATACAAAATCTTGTCCTAGAACAAAGTTCACTATTGTTTCAGGTTACAAAATTAACGATCACTACTTGGAGGGGTGTCCATTGGAACAGCTACTCAGCATTATTTTATCTGCCTATAATTATCTAACACGTTGATCAATGTCTAATACGCTTTGATGTATTACTTACGTGAAAAGACCTTACGTCAATACATAATATTATTGTCATGTTTTCCAATTATTCATTTTGCGGTTGATAACAAGCAACTTAGCAACAGATTGTTATGTAATCAGATTGATGACTTGGATTATTATTCCGTGAGTGAGTCAAAAATGTATGAAAGTAGACTGATAGTTGATAAGGATTAATTGTATCCTCACGTATTGGTAATTTTATAATAAATAAAGATAAACAAAAGATGTGGTCGAACCTTATTTGAACTGGAACTTTTCTGCACAGCAGTCAAATGGTTACAATTTGCAAAAAAATAATCATTTTGGAATCGCCGAACAGGTGGTTGCTTCTGATAATCCTACTGATATACTATATCATCGGTTACCTAATTATTTTAAGTATACAGCGGTGATAACATAAATAATGATTAATAATGGTGATATAAAAATATATATTTTATCAAAACATTTAAAAACCCGCATCGTTATCATTGCCAAAAGCTCTTACTCAACCGAACATAACCCTCTCACTGCGATTACAAGACACAACATACCAACACACACACACACACTCTACAGATGAAGCGCAAATGTGTGCAAGGTGGCATGAAAATGGAATTAAGGGGGGAAAATGCAAAGGAATCAACCGGGCGAGAGCGCGGGGGGGCGAAAATGTCCCAGACCGGACACTTTGAACGAATTATGACGGTCATTATTAGAACGTGGACAGAATTAAATTGCCTCCCCCCTACCCCCTTCTCGCCCAGTCGGCCCCTTACCTTCCGGCTAAGTATGCCCGCATAATGATACCTGTCCAATACTAGCAACACTTATCTAAGCCGGCGAGTGGATCTCTATCGCTCGGGATTCGATATTTGTTTTTTCTTTTTTCTAAGGGATCGTTTTGTGTGAGTGCGTCGAATGAAGTGTCAATAGAGCTAAGTGAAGTGTTTTGAAAAGATTGAAAGACGGCTGCGTGTGGAATGCAAGCATTTTGGGGTTGGTGGTATTTTCTTTATATAAAAGTCTTTTGCTTTTTCAAAATATAAACTTTGTAATAACTTAGGCATATCTTATTAAAAACTTAACGCCAAAGGTGCCATTTATTACACAACATTTTCAGAATGTGGAAAATTTTACATTATTTTACTACAGAGATTAATAATAAAAGTCAGATTATTAATTCATAGGTACTTACTACGCTTGTAGTGAATATTTATCTAAGGCTTACAGATAATCTGTTCTAAAAAAATATTTGGTACTTCAAGTCATACCGATATCACAGAAACACGCCTAACAAGAGGATTACACATAGATAACCTTGTAACTCCCAGCTTAAAGCAATCAAATAAAAGAAATCCCATGAGTTTACAATCAGCCGGCACATCACACGATAAGGCGTACATGTCCGTACGACTAAAGTAAATTTACAGAAACAAAAGCAAACATTAGGACAGATTAGTCGACGTTACGCGAACGCAACGATGCAAAGTTAATGCCTGTATCAATAGTTCTGGAGTCGCAATCAGTAGATTTGCAGTAATCTCGGCAAACGCACCGAGCGATAAAGAGTACGGGTGGGCGGTGGAGCAAGGCATGGGTGAAAGGACCAAGGGACCGGACGGGCAGACCTGCAGAAGCAAAATGAAAAAAAATATGAGATTAGACTATCGATTGATGTAGCCAAAGATGAATTTGACAGAATCTGGCCTTTCACTTTAGCGAAAAAAATTGGAGGGACGCAGTGGTAAAAATAAACAGCGAATACCTAACTGAAAATATAAATAGGTTTACAGCGACAACGACAATTATTAAAAATGTTGTTCTCACACACTATTGTCTACATTTCTTTTTCATATCTCCTTTCGCAGGTCTGCTGGAAGAAATTTCTTAAGAAATAAGCAGTACCTTTGTACTAAATTTTTGTTATGTCATATCTCTTTGTATTTTTCTGTGTGTACATAAATAATAAAATAAATAAATAAATAAAAATGATCAGGGGGGCTAAAGTGGACGCTTTGGCAGAATCATAATATGATCTGCGTACAATTCATACATCCCGCAAGTTATCTGTTTGGCAGCTGCTATTTGACATTAGACTTCTTATAGAAATTCATAATTTGTGGACCATTTTACGAAACTCCATACAAAACTGTCAAACAAATGAATTGCGGGATATGAATTGTACGCAGATCATATTATGATTCTGCCAAAGCGTCCATTTTAGGGGCCCTGGTCTTTCCAAATAAGGTAGGTATTCATTTTCAAGAAAAGAACACGATAATAAGTTTGTTATGGTTCAAGCAATTCTGTTTTCTACTGAAACTGAAAAGGCTATGAAAAAGTCTCGCCCCTAAAAAATGCATAAATCAATTTCCATTTTGATCTCCCAACCCAATCTTTTCCAGGTCGTATCGTAAAAATAAAGTGTAACTAATCAAATCAGACTGCGAACGCCTTTCCGAATCGCGCGCGCTTGTACCTTACCCACAGCCATTATCATGCAATATTGATAGAAGCTTCGTATAAAGCAGCCGAGTTAAGACGGCGGGCACTCTCTGCGTCCCACGTGCCCAGTTTATCTACAAGATATTGTAAATATTAGGTACAATTGTACCCGCAAACAAAGCCCGGATTACTTCTATAGTTCGTCTGATTGTTGATATTTGCTTTTTTATTGGGTCGTTGAGACGCTATCAGTGTTTGAGGAGTGTAATCCGAACTGTACTGATACGGTTCGTAATGTAAGGCTATGATTGGAGGATAATATGGTGATCTTGAGGTGGACGAATTTGGCTTAAATTGCTACCAAAAGCCAAGGTCTAACTAGATCAAATTCAAAAGATTAAAAAATTTGGTTCGGGAAAGTCCAATAATTCTAAAATAAGATTGGTAATATACGAGTACATCGTTAAAACTTGTTAGCCATTACGTTAAATACTACCTACCTAAGTCAGTAAAAACCCAAAAAATATTACTCAAACACATCAAAAGTGTAATTCGCCTAAATAAAACACCAATAACAATAACAGGTTCTGAAAAACAAAACGCCGACATTTTGATAATAACGTAGAATACACACGTAATGCCTAAACACACACAAACACCTATTAACACACACTCTATTACACACATAACATATTTAGGGATGGGAAAGTGAAATTTGCAAGAATATATCGATGGAATGTAAACAGGGGGGCGAGTATATTGACGAGGTCGCAAACACATGGAGCGGAATCAGCAAAGAAAGATTATTAAAACAATGGTTTTGAACTAAATACGGGGCAGAGGGGTTATTACAATATTTGCTGGCATCTCGTTATTTTTAAGTATCAGTACGGCTCTGAAACTTTAGGGTGGGGGACTAAAATATGGCTTGGGTAACGGAATTTATGATAAAGAGTTTTTGAATGAGGATATTGTGTTTGTAAATAGGTTTGTGGATTTTTGCCTATGTTTTTTTTTGTTGTAATTTGGGCTTGGAATGGATGATACTGAAATATTAGGTTGAGTTTTTTCGCAATTATGAAAAATAGAGAAACAGAAAATGGACTACGAAGCAAAGAAAACAAAAGTCAATATTGATAGAATGCTAATCTAGTAAGTAACTGTAAGTTATTATAAAACTTAAATATTTTACCATGGCTGCCTTACTAACATGATATTCATTTTACGATATAAAAACAATCCCTGAACACCAACTAGTATACAAAAAGTGATAGAAATAGCGAAAATTTGACCAATCAAAAATTACTCCAATCCATCAAATAATAAAACAAAACAAAAAAAAATTAAAATCGCTCAATACTTCACTCACTTTCAACTCAACCCTTCTCCCGCTCTCAGTAAAAACGCGTAAACTTTGAGAGCCTGCGGAACGTCATAGCCCAGCGACATAGCGTTGTAAATTATAATGTTTTATGGTTTAATACTGCAGATAAGGCGCGGGAGGGTAAGGAGCCTATTATTAACCGTGTTAACTGGGAACGGGGGGTGGCCTCACCTCGCAGCCGTTTGTACGCTAAGCGACTTTCGGTGGCGACTTTTTATGTGCGAGTGTAAAGTAAAAGTGGTTGGGACTTGAAGTGTTTTATAGTTTGTGGTGTTGTGAAAATGTTATGTTCTGTGAGTTATTGTGAGAGTCGGATAAACAGTGCACTATGCTGATGAAGTTTCTAATTGAGTCTTTAGTATGAATAAAATGGTTTATTTTTTTCAGTACCTATTCGATTAAACTCTGCTTTCTGAAAGAGCATCTACGAGACGAAGTGAAATATATTTAAAGACGTACAGCGCACCCTGAGTAGTGAGCCTTGCTATCAGCCTTACTAACTGGAAAACCTTATTTTATTATTGTTAGGGGCTATTTTCGTGCTGACACAAGAGAAAGAACATTTTCTTAAACCTAATATAAATAAATTTTAAACAGCCAAGCCAATTCCAAAAAACTATATATTCTAAGTCTCACCACTAATGCTTTTAACACATTACAGCAAGCAGAGAGTCGGTTGCCCCGTCTGTACCCGCCCTTAGAATATGATTTTTAACGAGCCATCCCCAAGTATGTAATTGTGTCTGAATGCGTTTCGTAATGATTATTTATGTAGCGTGGAGAGGCGTCTGGATAAATTATTTTTTATTATTTCCATTGCATAGAGTGTAGTCCCACCCTTTGTGTTGGGAAATTAAAACTGCTGGATTGGGGTAATGTTTTGTCTTGTTTTGGGATGTTGATGCAAGTTCTGCACATGGTACTGATATAAGCACGAATATGAAATAAGCTTCGAGTAAGTTAAGTTCTCTAATGCTTTCAGAGCTTATACAATTAGAATTATTATTAGCAATATTACGAGAACTCTGATTGAAAGAACAGAAATTACATTATTGAAAAGAAAATATTGTTTTTTTTCAAGAAAATATTTGATTTATGCAATGATACTACGGTCAAGTCTCATACATAACGCATGCAAATACAAGGCTTCCACACTTAAAGGACACGTTGTCAACGTATCCTTGATATCAATTTTGATCGATGGCAATTAAATATTCAAAGTGACAACCAGTGACAGGCGACTGGCAGGCTAGTTTTCAACGCCTTCTTTACTGAAGGAAGTGTTTTGTTTGTAATATTTCAAACGACAAGACACAACATGGTTGTTACATTCTAAATTCATATGACCACGACAAGTGATAGCTGTAGGATTTAACAGGTGTTGTTCATTGTTATATATTTATTGTTAGCGGCTGTTTATCATGTAGATTTATAGTTTTTAATAGTAACTAGCATTTTAATCAAAGGTCAGATTAGAGGTGAGGGGCTGATGAACGATGAATCATGGCATATTGACTTGATTCATCATTTGCACTTAATTTGGTTAGTTAGAATGCCCGATACGAGTTACAGTTACGCAACACCAAAAGGAGACATGTTTTTCAACACGCAACATCAACAATCTACTCACCCTAGACAACTTTACCTTATTGACGACCAAATAAATCGAAGCCAAACGACGTCCGACACATATTTTCGCACAAAAATCGTGTGCATTTTAAATCAACGAGTTACCGAGTTGCCGGGGCCTGGTATAATGAAATCGTAAATCGGCTCAGTTCTCGTGGATAATAGTGAAATATAAATTGGGCGGTCGCGGTTTGGCGCCCGTCGGTCCGTTGGCCGACATTTTTGCGGGCTCGCTTCAATCACACGTTTTATAACGTCAGTGCACGTGTGGCCGGCGACTGTTGCCACAATAAGCTAAGTCGCGGGGTGTGTAGCACTGGGTTGGCGAGTGGCACGGTGTGGAGGAGGCCTTACGTAAATTGAGAATTTGTCACCAATCAAATGCAGCAGTAAATCTGCTCTAAGTGACACTTATTAAATTGTAAGAGCTACAGCGAATCTTGGGTACATCAACTTTTAGGGCGGTAGAAATGATGCAAGTTAACAGAAGATTTATGCAACAGTACATAAATACAAACGAGACAGAGTACGAGTAAGTCTCGTAACGTCGTGATGCAGTAGCAGCTAACGCTACTTGTTACACAATACAGACCAAACTCAACAGAACAGCTCAATTCACTCGAAATTTTATCCATAGCAGCATTTCACACTCTTTAAACCGCAAAAATTAAAACCTATAAACTTCCACGAACAACGCACTAGATTTATAAACCCTACCAACGCTAACACACTTTCACGTGTCGATGGATCCGCGTAAAAGCCTAAAAAGAGAAAAAAAAAGTCATTGGGTCCTACATGCATCTTTTTCGCCCGGCTGACAAATGGCTATGAAATGGCCAGGACGGCCCAACTCGGGACACTGAACGTAAAATCATTCACAAATTGTGATGCCACGGTTAGTTCGGACGTTCGGCGGTGCAGGGTTAGCGCGGAGGGTAGTCGTGTTTTCGGTTTTAGGTGTTGTTTCTTTTCGAGGTGGCGATAGTGGGTTAATATTTTTTTGGGCTTTTAGTCTGGTGTCAAATAAGGAATGACATCACTTCGAGGTTCATAATGCAATACAGTGAGAGTCACGAAATGGACTTTGACTTTAATTTAGATTTGCTTTGAGTGAGAATATCAGCTTCTGTGTGTTTTTAGTGTAAGAATCAAAATATGGATGTGCATCGAGCACATGTATGAGCAATGCACAATCCATTTATAAGCTTAGAATAGTCAAAATTATCACAAAGGCCAGAGATTTGAACTCGCTTTCAGCTGTTCTAAGATCGGTTAAATGCATAAAGACTAATAAAACTGTCAGTTTCGCACATCCACGTTGACAGACAACACACGCTTCTTTAAAACCTAGTTCCAACACGGTAACCCTATCACCGCCACTTTTTATCTGAACGCCATCAATAAAAAAGTCTGTACAAAAAAAAAACAGAAAACAAAAGCCGTGACGTCACTAGGTAGGTTTTCGCACCGGCAAACGGCGAGCGTATAAATCAAGCGCTACGCAAGCGTGGAGTCGGCTCCGGCCGAATTGTGGCGTTTTATGGCCTTTTGATTTACACAACCACTATTCGGTACGTATTTTAATGTGCGCTCGATAGTCCGTGTTGCGAGCGACTGTACGTAAATAAAATTCAGAAATCGCTCAATAAAAATCGTCACATATCACTGTTATATTGCAAGTTTGTGGGAATATCTTCCGGGTTTTTATCGATCTTTGGCACAACACTATTAATGTCAGTTGTGAATTGTGACATATTAGGCGGGTATGCCAGATTGTTGACGTAATTACGCTATAGAAACCCGTTACAAATGACAGATTAACACTGCAATCGCAAAACGCACGTGATGTTCTGTAAATTTCGTTTATGATCGACATAAATTTGATCGTCGACTGTTAATAAAATATAACAATAACACATGAGACACATGTTCGGGCACCCGGCAGTAAATGCCACTAAACGCTACTAGTCAAATTTATAAGTCGCAAACGACATACATATTGCATATTTAAGTGTTATTTATTTGATAGTAATCAAATATTAATTTTATTTTTGTTTTATTGTTACGACGATGTGTCGATAGTTAGGTTAGGAATATTTTGGTTCAACATTATGATAGTGCTCAAAATATTTCCTAGCCTAATAAAGTGTCGTCGAGAACTTCGACCATAAAGGCGGAAAGTCAGTAAGACTTAATTATCATCATTATAATTTTAATTTAGACAAAAGATTCGGTGTTTTCTATAAAATTTATCAAAGCAATATAAAGTGATAAGTTACCATCATTGCTCGAACTCTCTCCGCCCTATTTCACTCTGAATGACTTTGACGGACACAAGCGCATCATGGTTGATCAACTGGTGTCCCCGGCCCTCTCACTCACTCATTCATTCATTCATTCATCCGTTCGTTCATTCACTGCGACGTCGGTTTCGAGTGATCACCGATCACCTTACGTCGGTTTTATTCGTTCGTAAGCGGAGTTTAAAAAAGGAATGAACGAATGGCGGTTTGTTTTCGGCATTTTTGGTTGCAACTTGCAGTGTTAGTTTTAAACTGGCCGTTTATAAACTTTTGTAACTGTTTAAAGAGTTTGTCACTATCACAGCTAGTTTTCAAATGCTAATGATCTTAATCGACAAAATATCGACCTATGGACGGCATTACCGTCAATAATCCGCAATTAAGTTTGTTTAATTTTTCCCCAAACTCAAACTCAAAGCATTTATTTCAATTAAACCAATTACAGGCACTTTTGAATTGTCAAAGAGTCGGTCAGTTAGTCAGAAAGTTGAAGCTATTTGCCCATTCCAAAACGTAGATCTCTATGGAGAAGAAAAATCATTATAGTTTTACCTACATTTATTTTGTACTAGCTTTTGCCCGCAGCTTCACCCGCGTGGAGGCTGGAAATAGTTCCATGGGAACATGATACCTCGATAAAAAGTATCCTACGTCTTAATCAGGGACCATTTTGGTTACCCATTGAAAGGGTTTTCGATAGGGTTTTTCTAACCGGTTAAACAAAAACCTTTACGATAAGGGTAACCCTTATGAATGGCATGACGCGAGCCAGTTGAATTGAACTACTGCGGTTTAAAAAAAACTCCAAGTGTTTTTAATTTTTATTTTATCGCGTTTAGTTATCAAAACCAAAAATAATAATTTGACCCTGTATTAATATTAGTATGGACGGAGTTTCCCATAATTTTGAGAACACCAGGTCGATCGAAGTCCGCTTGGTATTTTTTTGTCAGTGTTACAAAAACCCGCTAGGTATTAGACATCCATCAAAACATTGTTATTAGTGGGGCCCGGTGACCGGTGAGTGGTCGCGTTTGTCGCCGCGGTGTCGCCGTGACGCCTGACAAGCTGTCGCCGATGTGTCGACGAATATCGCGGAGCGCGTCGCGGGTTACGGTTGACGCATCATTTCACCTTTAGAATATTATTGTTGGGTCTAATAGAAATATACCTCTTTTATAATCATAATCTCGTAAAAGAAAATTCAAGAAAAATATTTACATTACAGGGCAAACAGGAAGCCCGAATTTATTATTTGTTTTTTAAGTGAAATTAAATTAAGTCAGTTATTTAGAAATTTTACAATTCTATAACAACGAGGGTCCTAAAAATGTGATTCTGTAAAAGTACCTAGAAAATAAACGTAAAAAACAATAAATCAATAGTATGACGGACAATAAACTCTTCTTATACATAAAGTGGAACCTTACTCCATAATAAAAACAACATAATTATTTATTTTAAAGAAATTGAAATAAAAATACACTTTGCAAAGAAAATCTAATATTTAGTCAGACGCGTACTTCATTATTGTATTAAGTTCGTAAGAACTTCTCCGATTACGTAAGTTTAACTGTCCCGTTTAAAGCCTAAACTGTGTTTATTGTTAAAGTAAGCCGAGATATCCTCGTCTGTATATTTGGAAAAACTACTTTTGATATAAATTGGTATCTGGTTGAGTTACAATTATAGCTGTGTGTTTGTAGAGTTCATGCTTTCTACTTTTAAAGGCTTCTACATACTGGCGCGACTTGCCGCGCGATGTGACACCGGTAGAACAATTTCCTTGAATTTTTCTTAGAAATTGTTCTATCGGTGTCGCGTCCCGCGACAAGTCGCGCCAGTGTGTAGAAGTCTTAAGGAAGAGCAAAAATAAGATCTGGTTAGGTAGTTTTCAGGCTACTTAATTGCTTAATTTATTGCGTTTATATTATAATAGCGAAAGCCAGCAAATTAAGTCACCATTCCTCGTTAATAATTGAACGTTCTATATGTACTGCATGAGAAGACGAAGAGGCAACAAGCCAGGATAAAAAAATAACTATAAAATAACCAACCGATTCAGGCTTCCAAGGAAATATTTTCAGCTACCAATTCACCATTCGCACCCATAACACACACCCAATACAAACACGACATAAAGCATCGAACACATCGGCAAGATTACCGCCGCACCGCGCCAAATAATCGCCGATCATAAAAAAAAACCGCCTTAACGGTCTGCGAACTTTCCTATAGCATTCCAGTCACGTCGAACCGAACTGATTGACGGGAGACGTCTGCGCCTTCTAGAAACACCCCCCAACACCCTCTGACGCCCCCCCACCTGAAGGGTGGCCCCCCACAACTTGACCTGTGATCGGAGCTAGAAACATGTGAAAAATGTCATTAATGCACTCCCGTGGTGCCTTATTGAGTGCTTTATGTAGTAGAGGGGTTACCGTCATGCGTGGTGTTTCGATGTGAGCGGTAATCGCGCGTTTGATTACGGGGTGTTTTCATGGCTTTATTTTTAATTAGTTTTTGTTTCTTCTTGTAATGGCACGGCTGGCGCAATGGTTAAGCGATTGACTGCTGCGCTGCGTGTCGCGGGTTCGATTCCCGCACGGAACAAATATTTGTATGACCTGCAAGTAGTTTTTCCGGGTCTGGCTGTTTGTGTATGTGAGTTTAAATGTTTGTAAACGCACCCACAATACAGGAGAAATTCCTAGAGTAAAGCAATGTTAAAAAAAAAATAATAATCTGGAAGTGTGCAACAGTTTTCTGTAAAGAATCGTTGACAAGGATAAGGTTGATAATTTTCAAAATTGATATTCTGAAAACGCGTGCTGAATATACGAGTATTGTCCGCTTTCTAAACAGTACTTGTTTTGGAGAATTATAGGTAAAATACTAAATTCTTAATGAGACAAAAGAGCATACACAATGAATCTTTAGAAGGAGGCTGCTATGTCATGTAGGTGTACATATACAAACTTTTGAACTTTGCTTGTTTCAGACTCAATACCTAGGTTTTTTTTTGACTGAACTGAAAGAGAAAGATGAATGTGGACTGAAGATGAATGTGGACTGAAGAAATCCAACGAAAAAGTATACTTATAATATGGATATAGGTGCAGGTGCCAAACCAAATGAATGGTAACGTGGACAGGAGCGACCTCACGAAGATTATTAAATTCGAGCAGATCGTACGCCTGGATTTTCTCAACCTTGAAGTGCTGCACTTTACAATAAATAGCTGGAGGACAATCGTTTGGTGCTGTTTATTGAAAATCGTTATTGTGTACGTGATGTCAATCATAGAATCGAGACATACGGAAAACGTTCTCGATCAAAATATTCGATGTAGTTTTATTTGATGCGATCAAGAATGCAAGTTATGGTTGGGAAACAGCTAAGCATAATTATGGCGGATATTTTGTATCTTAGCTAATATCCACTCTTAGACTCTATGTCTTATTGTCTTACTTATTTGTAATCTTTTATATTTTGTATTGTTTTTAAATAATTTATTTTTTTGCATTGTTCTCACATATAGAAGCGACAAGAATAATGTACCCAGGATTTTGTAATATCATGATTTAAAAGAGTGTCCTTGGGAGTTTCTTGCATATTCTTCTCCATAGAGATCTACGTTTTGGAATAGGCAAATAGCTTCAACTTCCTGACTAACTGACCGACTCTTTGACAATTTCAAAAGTGCCTGTAATAGGTTAAATTGAAATAAATGCTTTGAGTTTGAGTATGTTAGGGTCAAGTTATTTCAGATTTATAAATATATATTTTT
The DNA here is from genome assembly GCA_948098905.1 of Tiliacea aurago. Lineage (NCBI taxonomy): Eukaryota > Metazoa > Arthropoda > Insecta > Lepidoptera > Noctuidae > Tiliacea > Tiliacea aurago. Next base: position 26,549,423 of record OX402585.1, read on the forward strand.
CCTTTTTCTTTCTTGTGCTTTTTCTGCTAATTACTAAATCTTGTTTCAATCGTGCAGCTCCCGGGTATATCACTATCTCTACAAAGAGTCCCTTCACTTATTCATCCGTCTGTCCTATAATAACCTCGGAAACAGTTCACATCATCGCACATGATGTGGCCGGTGTTGAGATTTACGGCCACCGATTAGTGGGGTCAAGGTCAAACGCGCGATACGTTAACCTGCTCCATTTTGTGTCAACAACCCTGACGGACGGAATAAGGGCTGAAATTATTTGGAACTGAAAAGTTAATGGTTTTGACATAATGGTATTTAATACATACAAACATAAACTCACACCTTCTTCCTATGGGGGTAGGCAGAAGCTATAGAATACATTGTATTTAATCATATCTAGTTGTTGTTGTGGTATTCTTTATGAGAGCGAAAAAAAATGTTTGAGGGCTTAATTTTTTTTCTGAGTCTGGACTTTTTAAATTGCTTTTATCTTAATTAAGTGAATCATTGAAACTAAAACATGGATCCCAATTAATAGAAGGTACCTATATATTATGTATTATTAATGTTTATCGCCTCTAATTAAAGGCTTCTACAGACCAGCGGGACTCGCGACGCTTCACAAAGGCACCGCTCGTCGCACGACACGCGGGGCCTTTTTGTCTTCTTCTTCTCTTTTTGTTTAGGCTTCTACATACCAGCGCGACTTGTCGCGCGACGCGACACTGCACAAAGGCCCCGCGTGTCGCGGGACGAGCGGTGCCTTTGTGTCGGGTCGCGTGTCGCGCCACTATGTAGAAGCCTTAAAGGCTTCTACATACCGGGGCGACTTGTCGCGCGACGCGACGCGACACAAAGGCACCGCTCGTCCCGCGACACGCGGGGCCTTTGTGCAGTGTCGCGTCGCGCGACAAGTCGCGCTGGTATGTAGAAGCCTTAAAGACTTAGAACGGCGCGACAGGCAGTGACATAGAAATTGTGCTACTAGTGTAGCGTCGCGCTCGCGATATCGCACCAGTCTGCACGAGCCTTAAGGTTGGGTTTATTTGGATATTGGTCTTTCTCTGAAAATAAAAGACCAACATTTGCAGGCGGAAAACTCTTTGATAAGTGAAAACTGATTTCAATATTGCACGTATGTTTTCCATTCTCTGTGTAAACTTCCTTGAATATTACACTGTTTGCCTCCGGCAGGATTAAACCAGCAACACATCTAACTAAGAACATAAAAACTCCAAGGTTGTACCATCAATACACACGCAATAACGCGAAACTCGCAAACAATAGACATTAATAAGACGGGCCGGGCAACGGGTCCGGACATAACGGCCGGCCGCGTCCTGGGATGCGCTTATTAAAACATTTTCACCCGGGCAATATCTGACGATAGCGAGACGTGTACAATATGTGCCGAGCAAACTCTGGCCGCATGTGACGACCTGTGGGAATCGCTGAGAAAACTTCATTAACTCCGCCGGACGCCACCCGGTGGACCCCCTTCTCCGGGACCGAGAATCGGGAGTCCGGGAGTCCGGGACCACCCCACGGTGACGGACGCGACGAGCGGACTCCCCCGTCCGCTTATTACGTCGCGAACGTGCCGCAGAATCGAAGAAATGTGACGTAAATACGTGAAGCGTTTGAGAAAGAATCGGCCTGCTGATTGGCCGGGCTTTGTGTTCGGTTGACCGTTAATTTGATCTGTATCTGAGGGGCGCCCACTCATTTTTTTCTTGGGATTATTATTGATGCGATCGATTCGTTTTGATGGGATGCCGATACGTCGGTTATTTTCGGGTAGAGCTCGCTCGTAATATTATTGTCGCGTCTTTTTGTAATGTCGGTGACTTGTAATCAGATGATGATCCGCACGGTTGACTTATAAATCCGTTGGCGTAGAACTAGAAATCTTTTAGCATGAAAGGAAACAAAGATGAGCCTGTTACGTCGAGCTGCCAACAACTTATCACGTTTTATGCAATGTTAACACAACTACTCAGTGCCAAGTATCCACGTCTCCATTAAAAGTCTCAGTACTTTACAAAAATGCACTCAGGCGCATCATCCGGACACGTTCCGTTTCTCGGAAGACCACACGCGTGCGTCCCGTTGACGTACGAACGATATAATTGCCGAGTTACGTTCCTTTCTGCGCGAAGAGTGACAAAGTGTGAGCTTTGCCGTAATTACGCACGTTTTAAAAATGTGAGGTAAGTAGAAATGTATGATTGACGTTGAGTTGGTTCACCACGCAGCTTCGTGTTGCTAAAAGGCTATTAACGAGAGTCGTGTGGACAGTTTGTTTCATAAATGTGATTCACTGAGGCACGTCATACTAATTAATCTTTGGGGTACCTAGAAGCAATGGCTTCTAGGTACCCCAAAGATTAAATAACGGATGTTTAGTAAATTGGCGTCAGACCGTCAGATCGCTACAAATCAGTCTCTTAGCAAGAAGAGCTACAGGATTTCAGGAAATTGAGCCGAAAATGTCTTGTTTTATATCAGACTAAAAGAGTCTTCGAAAATACTGAATATCAGAGCATCATAGCCCGCAACTTATGATTAACATCCTTGAACATGCTCTGTAACAATGGTGAAGAAATATTATCTTTCTGAGATGTTATTGTAAAACTTAATAAAAAAAAAATATTGTTTCGCAAAAGTACCAAGAAAAGTCTTCATACAAAACTAGTATCCGTAAAATTACAATTTCTCTTACAGTTGCAAAAGAAAACATCAGAATGATGGCCGATGAGTGACGGACGGACAGATATAATTATAATATTTGATGCCAAAGAAAATATATTTAGTCTCTCTTCTAATCAATCATTGACGTGTCATTTTTGATAAACGGCGTTTCAACAACTCTTTGAGATATTTTTATTTTGGAGAGAATTTTTGTTGTGATTATAGTGCTTTTACACTAGCCTGTTCTGATTTGAGGGTCTCTAGACCCTGTGATAAACAAAGAGATTTAAGGTAGATACTATAGAGAAGCCATCAGAAGTAACGTCATAGAAAAGTTGTGATCCCATGTCTCAGTGACGCCATCTAGCGTAATATCATCATCATTTATCATTACAGCCGAAAGACGTCCACGGCTGGATATAGGCCTCCCCCAATGGGGGGGTGGTTGCCATAATCGCCACGCTTGGCAGGTGGGTTGGCGATCGCAGTATGGTGTTAAAATGCATAGAGAACGCTGTTGCCCATTCTCTAATAAGCCCCTTAGTCGCCTTTTACGACACCCACGGGAAGAAATAGGGCGGTGCTAGTCTTTACGTCCGGCACCACATGGAACTAGCGTAATATAGCTAAATTCAATAAAAGCTAAGTTTGACACGTTACACTTTTATTACACCATCCTTTGATTACGAACCGTCAAATAGTTTGAAACAACTAAGAAAATTATTTATTTTATCTAAATTCTGGGTAAATTACAAAATATTAAAGAAAATAACCGTGGATAAGTCTAGTCGTTTTATCACTACGAGATTTGCAATACCATAATGCATAAATAAGGCATATACTTTGAATTTTCTTTTGGTGCACACGAATGAGCGACTTTCGCCCACTAGGACCAACATCGAATTACGGTTTTGTTCACTATGTCCCGTTTAATGTCTTTGGTGATAAGGATAACACAACAGTTCAGCAATAACGATGATGGAAAAGTCAAAAATGTACGGGACTGACATAATAAACTGAAAAGCTTATGTCCATCCTGTTGAAACTTGCTGTAGAAATACAAAACCCTTTGAAAGCGACTGAATACTTGTAGGCCCTCTGGTCTTTAAAACTTGGGTCTACGGGGTCAAGTTAAAATAGCTAGCGAAACTCGCAATGGCTATCAATATACAATCTTAGTTTTAGTATATGCGATACCCGAAACACGTGTCTAGTCTTTTTATGTAAAGACTCTATGTACAAACTTTCAAAACTGTATCATGAAAAATCACAAAGTTATAAGGTTGTTATGTTACCGGGTTGTCCGTACAAATACATGCTAACGGCGCCCCCGCGCCTCCAGGGTCGTCTTGTGCTCATTGATAATAATTTGGCAGTAGGTACCTACCTCACCGTACGTCGATTGTATTATAAGTAATTAAGTGGTGATAACATTTTCCATTCTTGTCCGTGTGGTGCCGGACGTAAAGAATAGCACCTCCCTATTTCTTCCCGTGGGTGTCGTAAAAAGCGACTAAGGGACTTACTAGAGAATGGGCAGCAGCGTTTTCTATGCACTTTAACACCATACTGCGATCGCCAACCCGCCTGCCAAGCGTGGCGATTATGGAAAACACCCCTTTGGGGGAGTCCTATGTCCAGCAGTGGACGTCTTTCGGCTGGACTGGAATGATGAATGAAGAACATTTTCCATCACACTTAAATATTTTTGGGACAAAATAAAACATGGTATAAAAATGATTGAAATCGATTCAGTACCTTATTTAGAACAAACTTTATGCAGGTTTCGCATATACTAAAAATAATGTTATAACACGAAAAATTTAAATTAAAAAGTTTTGTTATTTTTTTTGGGCTACGTGTGCTTGTCGTTTTGTTACTGGAAGTATGAGTGGAGAAAAATCTGTCATTTTTTTTTTGTTTAGTTACCATGTTGAGATACCCATCACGTCTCGCAGTCTCACTAGCTAATTTATGTTGACCCTTTCAAGAGTTTGTCTTTTGTATACACATCCAGTCAGCACATTTTATAGTTCACACAACGGTAATTCAAAAATGAGAAAGATTCTCCCAATTTTTTAACAGCCCATTAATTCACGAGGAGAAAGTATTTTAGGAATTAACCCAGTTAAGTAGTTTAATCGTTACGCTTGATTCCTTGAACCAGAACTTAAAGAAACATTGATACACTTATTTCACACTAGTCAGCTCAGTCATTTAAACAGCGGTCGTTTGGCCTGAGCACCTTTTTTGCATCTTATTCAATATGACTTTTAAAAACATAAAGCTTCTTTTAAAATCTCAGAAAACATCGCTAAAAATAAACCACGGACTAAGAGCCGGGCCAGATTAACCCTTCAACGTCAAATGTCTTTTTACACCGGGACAGATGGAGCCAGCGTCTCACTGTCAATCACACGTCAACGGACGGATTTTTGTCCGTCGGTCCGTCAGTCCGTCCATCCGTCGAAACGCGTAACTCGACTCTCTGAGAATCCGCTTAATCTTTATTGACGTTACTTCTTTCATTTTAGCGGGTATTTACGCGAAATTCAACTCTATTTGTTGAACGATAAAAGAGTTTAGAAGTGCACTTTGTTACGTTGAAAATATATTTCGAACAGTGTTCATTAGTAGCTCGTTTTGCTGTTAAGTAGACAACGTCTGTTATTTTTTTATTGATTGATTTTTTTACGTCTGTGTTTATCAGTTAAAGAATATCTGTGGTATAAGTGTGTGTATGTTTGTATACACTGTATCTTTTCTTTGTAATATGAAAGAATGAGAATTGACGAAGAATACTGTCATGTTGATTGTTTAATGTTTACAAAACATTAGGGAACTTGCTAAACAGCTTGCTTGCTATCTCACTATTGGTGGTTGACTGCCTTTATGGACGTAAAGTACAACTTCTTGAGGTTGGTCCCATCGTAAGCCTACTATTGAACGTGTTCAACGTGCATCCTCACCCAAGTTAGATACTTTTTGTGGAGAAACGTTTTGAAAGTGTTACGTACTTAATGTTCCTCAACAAAAAGTAACTTCGGTGTGGATGCACCTTTACTTGCAGTTTACAATCACGAGAGTAGTCGCAACATCATTCTCTTTTGTCAATATACGAGTAAAAGTCATAAAAGAAGACCGAGTCACATCGAAGCAGGCTACGACACTGTTTGTCGAATACTCCATTACAAAAGTTAAAAAAATCTTGAGCGATTAATACTCCAAGATGGTTGTACTAGGAGCGATTCCAAAAGCAAAGAATAAGAATAATCCCAAAAATTATTATTCAACAGTTGGAACATCCAATTATTATGTAAAAGCATTTATCGAGATGTCAATCCAAATACTAAGCAAAGGATCTGTCAGTCTGCTTAACGAAATCTAGGATGTCATTCCAATTCTAGTCCAAACGTCAGACTGCTTTAGACAAAGCCTAGAAATGTATTCCTATTTCAAATCTGTGACGTTTGAGACAAGGTCTTGACTAAGAAGTTGTACTGACTATTTGTTTTATTTGGATCTAAAACTGATAATTGGTACAGTGGTACCCAATTGATAAGGCGCGTCGTGAATCTTCGTTCGCACAGAAAAGAAAGTATGGCCCCGAAGATTAACGAAAGAATTCTTAAAACTTACAATCAACCTTAGGTCACTATTATAAGGTTCATAATACACTGGAGCTGCTAGCGTGCACTCGATCAGAAGTATGGCGGCTGACAAACATGCCACGCCGGCGCGCGCTAACATGGCGGCAGCTGCCGACCAATAGCGGTACAGGAAAAAGAACCGCGCTGCGTGGAGCGTGCCGATTGGTCAATAGCATTTCCCGCTCTTTTAAAATTCACCTTCTGCGCAGGTACATCGGTAAGCCATATCAATTGGGTACTACTGTACTTTGCTTTACAGTAACAGCTATGTCTACATAAACTCACGCCTACTTCCCATAGGGGTAGGCAGAAAGTACAGAACGATCCTTACAGCTTCTTCTTAGCGTGTCGATGGCAAAAATAACTCATAAAATACATATACAACATTAGTTTTTGTTTATACTAAACCTCTTAAGGGGTCATTGTACTCATCATTATGAACAACTTTTACTATGGGACCAACCTTGAAATCGCGAAAAAAAAATCAGCTGTTCCCTACATTTAAGTTCGCTGAACTCGTCAAAATGTATGGAACAGCTGATATTTTTTTCGCGATTTCAACTTTGGTCCCATAGTAAAAGTTGTTCATAATGATGAATACAATGACCCCTTAAGAGGTTTAGTATAAACAAAAACTAATGTTGTATACAAACACATTTACATACAAATATGTCTACGTGATGACATTTTACTTGATGTCAACTGTAATGGTATATGAATACACTAATAAGAGAACATTTAAATTTTTTGGTAAAATAAGTGATTGAGTAGATGCAGTAGATGTCAAGCGTATCACAATGTTAGATCGATGATTGACAGAACTGGTGACTGAAGCATCTATTCTGTCAGTAGGGCAGAACAGATACATCAAACGGAAGAATAGATACTGCAAATTAATAAATCTAGGGATACATTTCTGGGGTAGACAGCTCATAAGGGCAGCCGGTTTCTAGCCTAGAACATTGCCTGTTCGTAGCGAATATAAAGGCCACAAGCTGCAGTCTCTCGCAGCTCAAACATTGCCCAGGCTCCATTTAAAACAACACGACCTCAACCACAACATTGACTAACCAACCTTTTGCCAACAAGCTCAACTATCCATTTCCAAAAACCGAGATCTCTAAACACGCACCTGACGGCCATTTCACTAGAAAACAAACACGCAAGCAGCAAAGCAAACAGACAAACACGCGGACACACACAGTGGTCGTGCGCGCGCAGCCTTACGTTTCAACGGCTCATTGTCGAACAAACACTGGTTCTTTTTTGCTTTGCTTTACTTGATACAGGGTTGTGGATATGACTTATATTTATTTATTTTTATACTTAAATTTAAATAATATAGTTTTATTAATTATAATTTTTGGTTGGGTTGGCTCGTTCTTCGGCCAAAGAATTTGCATTGCCATTCAACGTGGCAATGCTGCCAGTCTTCTGGGCACGTTTCCGGATGACAGCGATGCGGACGAGTACTTCGACGCTAAGTGTCTTTTTTATTTATTATTATCATGTTGTCATTTTTTTTCGTAGTTAGTATCTTCTTAGTAATAATTAGCTGTGTATTTTTAATTAGTAAATGTAAATATATTAATAAAAAAAAGTTAAATAAACGTCAGTGTATTAAATAAAATTATATTCTAAAACCATAAAAAAATAAAAAAAATTGGTTAAAAGTGCAAGATGATGGATGGATTTATTATGAAGAAATTGGCGTTACTATAATAACTCGTTAACAATGTTTGTTAAGTTTGAAAAAGAGGCGTTAGAATTAAAATGTTATCAGAAGTATTCTGCCAATTAAATATAATATTAAATGCCGAAGATCTAATCGTGAATCGATTTGTTCAGTACTAAAGTCTAATTTCTCTTCCTATACTAGTTTATTTCTTAAGATATTAAACCTAAAATCCACAGCCATATTTTTCAAACAACACTGAATTATCAATAATATTTCTAAAATAAACCCCGATCCACACTATTCCATCAGCGCTCTACTTTTTGCTTCTCGTCCACATCAAGCGCATTGATTGATTGATGTTTATTCAACGGGCATTAGTTGCCGTACCTGCTTTATTGATATTAAGACGTATCCCGTCGCAATTATAATATTATTCATCACTACAGCACCTGTGCGGGCACTCAGTCAATCATTCCGAATTGATAATCATTGTGCTTCGTTCGGAATTTTTTCGTAATTAATTCCGATTGATGGACGCGTTTTAGGGTTATGGCTGTTTCATTGACGAATGTTTTTACGTTGGTTCTAGTTATTTAATAGGTTAATTATTTGATAGATGCCGGAAGAAGACCTTGAATTTTGATGAAGTTGAGAACACTTCAACGATAAATAGGAAGGCTACCAAATGTGCTGGCAATTTTTTTATTACGATAACAATAGAAGAGAAGTAATTACAAAATAAGATGTCACGATTACAAATAATATACTTATTGGAAGTATTAAATTATATTCTTTCCTGAAACTTCAGAAATTTTCAGATATGACCTAAAGGCACAAAAATACACCAAGCACATCTCACACTGCAAATCCAGACAGATCCATTCAAACGATCACAATCTAACCTCCAATAATTCCACCTGAAGCCCGAATCTGGCGTTAACGACTAAGCCGAGATAAAGGCCAAGACACACGGCAGACATAGGTGAGCCCAAGGTGCCTCGGGAGCAATAACGATGAACCGACTCTAAAGAACTGCAGTCATTTGCATATCGTGCTGGCTTTATGTTGCAGTATAAATGTTCTGAAACTACTATAAAAGGGGAAGAGTTTGGGAGTGAGGGTGCAGTTTTTTGGAGTTGAATTTTTAGTCGGGTTTTTGAGTTTGGGACTGTGTTATTGGTCGTGTTAAGTCTTATAGCTTCAAGCAATTAATTAAAGAAGTGCAATCTAGATGTGCTTTAATTTAGATTTTTGGGGACAGGGATAATGTTATTAATCGTGTGCATTAATTTATGTTCTAAGTCAAAGTCCTGAATTTCGAGCCACGTTTTGTTCAAGTTTGAGTATTGCACGCCTCATAAGCGAAGTGTTGAGGTTGTGCTTTACTCTCAACATTTCAAAAAAGCAGTTTTCTCGAAACTGAAATCGTTTTTTTTTTATTTATATCGCACTTACAGGTTAATTCTCAGGTTCTTTTTTTTTATTTTTTCATTCAAGTTCTTCCTACCCGAGATTGGGCGACATTGGCAGAATAGAATTTTAAATAAGAGTCCTTAATTTTGAGTAACTTACTTCTTGAAAATAGCAATGTGTAATACTTCCTATACAATGGCCGACATTGGCGATAATCGCTTTTGCCAACGAATTGTCTGTAAGTATGTACTCTTCCATTTGAGTGCATTAAATATAATGGGTGTAGAAGCTAAACTGTCTGATTTGAAGTGTTTATGTAAATGTCAGTCTGTTTTTATTGGCAATCGATGAATATTTATAAGAATTGAAGTTTTGCTATCATAAATCTAAATTGGTACCTAAATTATGGATAGGGTTTCTTTTAATTTTACAAACATAAGATTCAGATAGACTAACGCAAAAAATACAGTTTACTATCAAAGAATCTATTGCAGTTTAAAACAAATCTTCCCACGACGATTGGCAATGCCAATATTATCATATCTTGACACTAATCATAATGCTGTACGTGACAAAACTGTCAAATTGTACCCAAGGACCAAAAACCAACCCACATCCCACTTTACATCAATCATACTAAAAATAACATTTAAAACAAACATTTCAAAATACCCTCCTGGCTGGTCCTTTGTACTCGTTATTTGACGTCCTTATCGACCGGTGGAGACGACGCAAAAATAAGTCATTGACGGGAACGTGAAACGAAGTCGACGTCTGACGAGAAGAACGGAACTCAAGACAACATGGAGCTGATTGGCGAGGGCGGGACACCAGTTGATGTACTGTTGCATTGCACTGTTTTTCTAGGTTGTCTTTTAATTCTGTTGTTGGAAACCTGGAAGGTAATGTGAGTGTTTGTGTTGTGGTTGGAAAAGTTATTTGTGATAACTGATAAAGCCGGGTGCGCATTGTTTGCGTGTTTTTAACTGTTTGAAACACGCAAATATGGCGTAGCAGACCCGGCTTAAGCTTTACATGTTTAGAAAATAGCAGAGACCAATTGTATTCGATTCATTTTATTTACAAAGTATGGAGAAAGCAGAAGGGATAATACGGTAAGTCCTACATACAATATTGCAAGGAAATCTCAGCATAGATTTCTACAACGATAATTCGTTAAGTCCAAAACAAAAGGCCATTGACAAACACGATAAAATTTATATTATTTTTCGCTCTCATTCATTTTATTAAATAAAATCAACGCTTCACCACATCTTCTAACGAAAGCGTTACAATAATAACAGAAATTCTACAAAAAAACTTAAGTATTGCAACACCGGTAATATAAAAAAAAACCAATCAGTTAGCAACTCAAAAAATTACCAGCTTCCTGTTTTGAATTTGGAACGACAGTAATTGATTGAGTGACGCAATCAATTAAATTGCTTTATCGCTTGATTGATGCGCAGGCGACGGGTTGAGTCGCTGACTGATTTCTGTTTTTTTTATATTAAGTGCTGTACCTATGAAAAAATATTGTGTTATCATTTTATATTATGTATAGTGCTTGGGTGCATTGTTTAAAATAGAAACAATATCCATTTTATAGCACTTAAGTACTTATGTATATTATTATACTTAACTTAGAATTGTAATAAATTATTGTAAATAAATTGTAGTTATTTTTTTTTTTCATATTTCTTTTGAAAAAATGTTAAAGTCTACGTTAAAGAATAGCTCCATTCTTCTATATCAGTCCTGCCATGTCCCACAAATTAAGAAGCGTGAAAATACGACAAAAATGCGCTACATAGTCGCCGCCAAACGGAATACTCTATCATTCGGCTCTCGATAAAGATCGGCTTTGTTCGTAACGTGCATTTTATAATTTGCACTGAAGCGTGTGCGCAGGTTGCGCAGGGTTGCCATTTTAATATATTAAAGTCCATTAAAATTGTTTGCAATTGTTTAAAACATGCATATTTCCTAAACGTACAAAAATATGTACTTGGGGTTATGCATTGTTTAATAAAAACTTAAGGCGACGATAACTGACTTTAAATGGTTTTATACTGAAGATCACGTCTAAACGAGTAGTGTTAATGATTTGAAAAAAATATATGTTAAATTAGAGTATTTTTTCAATAATTTAATATTATGAATATTTTAGATTATATTTATATTACATAGTGAAATTAATTTGTAAAGTTATGTCTAACGCGGACAAAAAACTGAGAATGGCGCAAAATCTACCAAGAGTATTTTTCTGAAACCATCACCAATTTAAAGATAATTTAACTATTGATCTATTAGTATACGCGTTTTATTAAAATACCTTTTTTTATGTGTATAATAAATTCATAATACGTCAAATTGGGGACAGCGCTCCTTGATGGGCGAGTCCTATTACTGGCAGAACCTACGACGCGTTGCGTGAGCTCAGTACAGAACACGCAAGCTAACCACTCAAGGTCACTGGCATATATCTGCGTCTTAATAAGGAACTGTTTCATATCAAACTGATTAAATCCAGCCATCTGCCAACCTGGCAGTTTTTACTCGCAATAAGAATTTAGGTTAAGTTACTTAGAAGTTTAACATGGAGTTCCTTCCTAACAATATCAGTTCGAATCTTCAGGCAACGATGAATTATCAGGACCATTGTTTTGTGAGCTTTAAAACCCTTCCTTATGAATAATTCTTAGTATTATTGGGTTTAAAGATATTCCTCTTTTAATAACCACAATACCCAACCGACAGGACCTACTTGCTCGAGCCCTAGCTATCCGAGCGGCCATCAATCAGCTGACTGCTCGGGGCAGGATTCATTCCGAGTTGTTGCAGATCTCGGAGATAATACAGCCGTGTATGATGCGATTTAAAGCAAGATGAGATTGTACTCGTACGGGGTCAAGTGACGATAGATAACAGGGGTGAAGGCTTGTGACTTGTGAGAATTGTTTCTTATTTAAATTCGCTTTTCTGAGGATGAAAGGGAAATGTTAAAAATCAAAATCAAAAGTTATTTATTTAAACTAGGCCGAGAATCAGCACTTTTCGAACGTCAAAAATTACATGAGACAGTCCCCCAAAAACGCCCACCCGTCACCACTTCCTAGTGCTTTAGCTGGGAAGAAGAAGTGGCGCAACAACTCTCCAGCAGCACAGCTGTCTGTTCGCATATAAAACTTGAATCTATAATTTGCATTACGCAACACAAAACATTAAATTAAATTATTTGCCTTATGTTAGCTAGCACACACCATTATAAAAAAATAAAAAATAAATCGTCGAAAACTATACTCAAGCAGAAATAACGTAAACAAAACGTATCTAAATAAAAGCCTCCAGGCATAATGGGCGTGCCCGCTTAAATAAAGCTACAGCTATAACTCGAAGTCACAAATGATAAACTAGCACCATCGAAGTAAAATAAAACAGTTAATTATTAATAACAATAACAAAACCATGGTCAGCAAGACGACCAGTCACCACAAGCAGCACCCGTTCACGAGCATAACGCAAAGATCAAAAAGTTAGTTATATAGGATCTCACTGTCTTGTCTAATAACAACGACTGAAGGCATTAGCTTGAAGGCTTCTACATACCGGGGCGACTTGTCGCGCGACGCGACGCGACACAAAGGCACCGCCCGTCCCGCGAGACGCGGGGCCTTTGTGCCGTGTCGCGTCGCGCGACAAGTCGCACTGGTATGTAGAAGCCTTGAAGACATTGCCTTTCTGCCTATTATTGCCTGACCCAAAGACCGCCTTTTTCTTGTAAAGCAGACCGCACGTTGATGGTAACTCTTTGACCTTGAGCTGGCCTAGCGTAGTACTCAGTTTCAATAGAATAAGAGGCCAGATTATACTGGTTTAATTATAGACTGGCTTGTGTCCTACTGTAACTACCAGCCTACATTCTTCAAAGTATGATTCATTGATTAAAATATTATTCGTGACCTTTATAAGTATACCTACCGATATTTACAGAATTTAATAATTAAAATCATCAATACAAATGCAAATTGCCCTATTGAATTACTATGAAATCATAACGTTTGGGACCAATTCTAACTATGAAAGTTGTATTGATGATTATTCCCATTTCATGAAGTACCTACCTAATTTCCAATTACTCTTCCTTAATTCACACTGTCTTCAATTGAATCTATGAAGAATAAGAAGCACAACGTTAGTAACAAGAGCTAGTAACTCTGGCAGATCGTTGGCAGGTGTTGGTCAGTCGATTGACGTTTATCTCGTCAGTGAGGCTTTAGCGACTGAGGTCGTAAGTCGATAACATGTCCGTAAACTGAAGAACCTAATATTATACTACGACGATCTCTTTAAATACTGTAATGTTATGAATGTGTTCAATAAAGTTGAATTTTTTACTCTTGCGGAAATCAATAGACCTGAGCTGCTAATCGAAAAACAAGAATTGACTTTTTGAGAATGATACCAATTAAAAATAAATACATCCTACCTAAATTTAATAATGTGTACGGGATGAGGGTTGCTGATTATTTAGTACCTTTTTTTCTTAATAAAATTCCAGAAGACGTTATGCAAAACGAGTTCGAAAAGTAATATGTACAAATTAAAGCGTTTCCTTACACAAAATGACTCCTAATGTATGTATGTAATAGAGTATGTTTAAATTATTATCATCATTTTAAAATATATAATTGTAGTAATTTTATTAACATTTAAAAATAACATGTTAAACATAAAAGGAACGGCTCGCCGGTACACAGATAAACCCTGTGAGGTTTTCGTTGTGTGGCTATAAATAAATTGTAAAATAGGCTAAGTGTGTTAGAAATAAATAGATACTTAATTGTGGGTAATTGTTTTTTACAAAACTTAGGGCTTATTTTTCAATTGCCAGATATCTTTCACCTGAAGAATAAATATGGTGATTTGACAGTTTTTGTTTAGAAAATATGACAAACCGGCCGTGCGTGTCGGACCACGCACAATGAAGGGTTCCGTAGTTGGGATGAACTTATCCCAAAAACAAACTTAACATTGTAGTTGAAAAACATGTTCTTCCATACATCGAAATACGGCCCGGTCAATTTTCCAACAGCAAATGTAAGTTTGCAATTGCAAAAAAATCTTTTTTTATGTGAAGAAAGTACAAATTAACGATTTTCATGATTCTTGGTCAACGGGACCCTATAGGTTTTGATTTATTTGCAAGTAAGTATCAAAATGTGTCGCATGAAGGCTTCCACAGACCGGCGCGACACAAAGGCCCCGCGTGTCGCACGACGAGAGGTGCCTTTGTGTCGCATCGCGAGTCGCGCCGGTCTGTAGTAGCCTTAAATCCCCTGTACTTTTTATGAGGCTGAGCTCAGAGGAAGGTCCCTCGGAGCTCTAAAAAATCAAGCTTCAGACCTACGTATTTGATATTAATTTCAAGTTGATCGTCCACGCATTCCTGAGAAAAAGAGTTTTGATAGACTGACAGACAGACAGACAGACGGATAAACAGGCAGACGGACAACCAAATGATCCTATAAGGGTTCCTTTTTCCTTTTGAGGTACGGCGGAACCCTAAAAATCAGCCCTTAGTCAAAGAATTTGAGGAAACCAAAATTACTCACGGGTTAAATAGACACCCTTATTTGAAGTTTGTTTGTTGGTTTTGCTCAAGGAATCTTACCTGAAACAAAGAAATAAATAATTTGAATTATTCCGCAATTAATTAAAAATAATAACCAAGCTAAGTATCAGAGGGGCAACGCCCGGATTGAATTTCAGTCTTAATCTACGAAAAATACAATAATTTTGCTAACATTTTTGACATTGATTGTCGCAGAGATGAGATTGCGAATTGAATTCGAACTTTTTTTTAATCAAAATTAGCTTCTGGTTTACAGAAGTTTTTTTTTTCGTCGCGCATAGTCGTTCTTTTTATTTTATTCTCTTGTTTCATGTAGGTATCCTCAACATTCAACATTAGATGACATAAAATAAACAAATCTACATAATACTAGAATATCTATTCTTAAAACAACAGCTACAAGTATAGCATAAACACAAAACTGCAATAATAATTGCGAACGTTCGCACCGCGTATGCGTCGACGCCCTTAATCAGAATCCAGCGCGCGCGCACATCGCGTCAGATTACACTGTAGATCCATGACGTTTGAGGGAGAGGATAAGGTGATTGAAGAAGAGCGATTTGTGAAGGCAAACATGGATAAAGAACACAAAATGTTTCTAGTAATTTTATTTTATTCAATTATCTACGAGTTGTGAGTATGCTGACAGAAGTACTGGTGCACTTACTCACAAGTGAAGGAAAATTGTTATAGGATAATGAAATTAACCTACTAACAAAAATTTTTTTTTTTTTTTATAGTATGTGTTTGCTCTTGACCTTAGTCTAGGGCAGAAGTGACAGAGACAAAGCCGACGATGGAGTGAGCTTACCCAGAAGAAGCCTGTTCACTCTAACTTTGAAGAGATTAGGGTTGTATGCGTTCGGAAACACAGACGTAGGTAGAGAGTTCCAATCTTTTGCTGTGCGCATTATAAAGACATTTGGAAACGCTTAGTGCGAATTGGTGGAATAGCAACAAGGAAGGGATGGTAACCTGCAGTGCGTATATGATTTGTTTCTCTCGGGCTGGAGAAAACGAGGAGGTTTTTTCAAGCAGGAGCACAATGATTATATTGGTTCTGATGATATTGATCCCTAGGATCCGAATTCAGATGAGTCAACCGACAAGTGCGATTTTTTTTCTTATTGCGGGATGGGCCCGCTCTTGGCCTCGACCTAGCCTGATGAAAAGCGATGGACGAGGGCCCACAAGATGCTTGTTCACTCTTCAATGAAACTTTTAATAACTCTGACATTCAAATTCAAAGTAAATCGTCTTTATGAAGAATCACTCTTAACCCGCTACCGCGCCGCCTATCACTACACAACTCCGTGCTAGGTGCAACGCCCCACCTGCGCTACAAATCAGGAAGTGTTCCCCTGTCACAACAGTTACGGACAGACCCATCACTTTATATAACTAACGCGTTTGAAGCTGTTTGTTGCAGATGATAAAATATGAGGTGGCAGGGTGGGTTGAGATGGAGAATGGATTCTGCCAGGTGAAGATAAAAATAATAACGCCACATCTACTCGTAAAAATGTAGCTTTTACTAACAGCCTCAATAAGAAAAATAAGCAAGTGTAAGCTATATGCTTAGGATAGAATATGAGGTGGTAGGGTGGGTTGAGATGGAAAATGGATTCTGCCAGGTGAAGCAAAGATAATAAGTATTATGCCACATCTCAAATTGAAGCTAGCTAGGCTAAATTTAGCAATTTCTTTTATTTATTTCAAGTAAGAAACTGTGTGTTAGTCGCAGATAATAATATGAAGTGACACTGCGGTGGTTCGTGGGGATGAAAGGTTTCTATCAGATAAACTTAAGACGAATAACTACAAAAGCAAAGCGTTTTGATGCAGTCAATAAGAAAGTAGAGTAGTCGTGAAGGTGAAATACTTCTACAAGGAGAATATAAAGTCTCGTATCCCGAAAATATAGCTATACCTATTTTACCACCAAGGTAGTGTTTTTTTTTTGGAAGGTGAGCAATCTATCAAACTTGTTGGACAAGACAACAAACACCAATGATGTCACACCAACTGCTAATAAGAGTTGAGAACTTTTTGCGATGAGTGAACGAGTTTATTTTTAGAGAACCGCAGTTACTGACATAGCCTGCAGAGTAAGCAAGCTGAAGTGGCAGTTAGCCATGTTTGTCGAAGGACCGATGCCGGTGGAGCAGACGAGTCCTGAAGTGGAGTCCGCGTATTGGCAAGCGTCGTGTGGGACGCCCCCCAGCTAGATGGACCGACGACCTTAAAAAGGTGGCTGGGACAGACTGGATGCGGAAGGCGGAGGACAGGGTGTTGTGGCGCAGCCTGGGAGAGGCCTATGTCCAGCAGTGGACAGCTATAGGCTGAGTTGATTGAACTAGTTTTATGCTTAAAATCGACACACTCTATTCCGGACGAATGAGAGACAGACTCACCAGAATTAAATTCTCTTAATAAAACAAATAATCATAGAAACAGCTGCCATAACCTCTTCCAGGTTCAAAATCAAAACGATAACAACAACCGAACATTCAATAGCATCACATTTATTTACAGTTCAACCTGAACTGACAAAATCAGTAAATAATGTTTTAAAATAAAAATCTATTTCGCTTCAGACTGCACATCGCGAGCGTTCGATCAACCGTCAGTTTAGTTCAAACGGCGACTGACAGTTGATGTGATGCGAATTCGCTTTGTTTTCCATTTTCAAATGTAGTTTATTTTGTTACTTTAGAGATTTTCATGGGTTTTGGCTAGAAAGTTTAGGGTTAATATTAGTCTGTACAATTACTTGTTGTGAATTTGGGAAGTGTTATTTTGCCTTTGTCCGACTTTGCGAAGAAGTTAAATGTAATAAATCGGTCGTGTGTTCAAGGGCAGCACAAACAACTTCCTATATTATTCATGACGTTCGATGTGCTAGATGGAGTTACCCATTCTTGATTAAATCTATTTTTAAGTCCAAGTTAATAGTCTCTTTGTCACCTAACCTTTCCTAATTCATATTATATATTTAGCATTTGTGTCAATTGATTTAAAATGACCTTTTCATAACGCGACATTCAAACAGTCCAAAGTCCTTTTAAACGATTGAAAAAAATGCACTCAATCAGTAAGTACTCAGAACTCAACCAATCAATTGATTCTACATCCATCAAAATAACGTTGACAATAACTAACTAACATACATACCTACCTACGGGCAATCGCCTGGCAATGAACTGCCGATTGATTCATTCAATCAAGCTGGTTGATTGACATGTGACGTGTGACAATGCCGTACTCATTGATCAATCAATTGCTAGTAGATAGTACAGTAGCTAGCGGAGGGTTAATTTTATGTTATGTTGAAAAATTATTTATACCTACTTATTTTCTGTTTTGTTATACATTTTGAATGGATGGTGCAACAGTGGAAGATGAATTATTGAGTTGGTGTTAGTGATCAATTTTCATCTCAGGATTATTAAATAGTTTAAGATTAACAGTTCTTGCGAGAATTACGACGATTCGCCGATTAATCGAAAATCTTTCGCTAAAAATGAATTAGAATTAAAATACTACCCAATTCACATACATTCTAGATTAGCGCCATCTGCACCAAAAGCACTAAACTCAACAAAAGAACAACATGCAAAAACCCAGAACATGACATCCATGCTGCAATATTTCGTCCCATAATACCCCAGTACAAATATGATTAAACTCTAAACTACAAAATGAACGACAACAAGTCTCCTAAAATCCCTTCTTTAAGTCTAAAAATTATGGAACACACTAGACATTTTATTACAGCCACACGGCAAACAGAAATTTCGCGATCGAGAATCGAACCCGTACCCACCACCTACAACCACTTGTTTACAACTTGACCGTGGCGATATATTCAGAATCAAATTGTCGACCGATCATCGTGTCTGACTCCTACGCTCACAGACTTAACCGTACACACTATCAACCAAAAATAGCCTCTATTCTTTCAACAATAAGGTTTTCATAAACTGCTTCTTAGATGTTGTAATCTCATTGAGTAATTTGCGTCCTTTTAGTGCCTTATGTATTCCTAGTACCTTCATGTCGATCTTAAGATAAATTTTGATAAAATATTACGTGTTTATTTCATTACCACCTATTCATTACGTCATGCTTTTTATCTATAAAATGTTTTATTGTGATATCGTGTAGACCTGGTACAGCTTCCCCATCTTGGGAGATGACGTCAAGATCATAGTTTGCAGATGATTTGATAGCAGCATGCAGCATCTTTGTCAGGTGATTAGTAGACACTACTGCTACCTATACTCTGATTTATAATTCAGCACCTAAAAAAAAAAAAAAAAAAAAAATTAATTAATATTACTTTTTTTTTAAGATAACATGTTATTTTAAAAAATGGCGATCGCAGCTGTCATTTTTGTCTAGCAAATAAAAAATCGGAGTTTACTTAATATCTGCTCTTTCTTCTTTCTTCCAATATACGCTGATCTCTCATTGTACGGAAATCCTATCATCATCATTTCAGCCTCCCCCAAACACCGCCACTTCGACCAGTTCTGTGCTTCTCGCATCCAGCGGATACCTGCGGCCTTCGCAAGGTCATTGGTCCACCGTGTAGGAGGCCTTCCAACGCTACATCTTCCGGTACGCGGTCGCCACTCCAGACCCTTTCGGCCCCATCGGCCATCAGTTCTGCGAACAATGTGTCGGTTACCTTGGTTCGCCTGCGGATCTCTTCATTTCTGATTCGATCACGTAGGGAAATCCTACACAATGTGAGATCAGCTTATACTGGAAATGTACAGCTTGATGTGTAGCTGTAGACACCACTGTATATTTAGGTATAGATAGTTTTTGAGACAGACAATTTTCTGTACCGAACGAAGGACACTAAACTGATACATCCATACGGCCTACACTTTGTCTTACTTCTGCACACCCCTCAAACTGAAACACCAAAACTCTGGGCTTCAAGTCTGCTATTACAATAGTGTCAGAATGGTCTATCATTGATTTCATAATTGTTAATTTTGACAAGTTTCGTAATCTACTATTATAATGGCGTCATTATGACTTTCCAATGGTCGTCCACTGACTCTACATTGAAAGAAATTGCATATAATGGTAATCTCCTAACGACAAATGAATGACATTTCTACTAATGAGTTTTATAATAATGGCAATACGACAATGCCATTATAATAACACAATTCTATTACGAGAACATTGATCGACCAATGATCGACCATTATGAATTACAAGAACAATTATAGAACGAAGTATTGTATTTATTTTATTTCTTATTTATTTTTTATTTTTACCTCATTTAATACGAGAAGTATTGTATTTATTTTATTTCTTATTTTGTTTATTTTTACCTCTTTGATGCTGCACCGGTTTGACGTCATCACGTCAACGCCGGCTGTCTCTAAAAACCAGCGCTGGGGCTCTGTCTCGCATAGGGTCGCAGCATTATGCTGAGCGATGGCCGTTTTGCGTGAATGTGACGCATATTTTCCCTCAACTTGTTCATTCGTGTTTGTGTTTTTTTTTCTTTGCGTTATGTTTACCGCAAATAAACGTATTTTCTTTCTTTCTTTTCTAATTTAGCAGATTACGAACTTTTAGCAAAATGACAATGGCATGAAAATGGGATCGTGTTGGATTGACTGAATTTATAAAAAAATAAAAAACTTTTTTACAAAAAAAACAACCGACTTCCAACAAAAACACTAAAAAGTGAAAAATAACTTTAATTTCGAAAGCACATAACATAACATCACGCCTTGTTTCCTCGAAGGGTAGGGCAGAGGTGTACCTGTAGTACACCCACATTTAATATAATATTTAATTTAATTTCGGAAGTCGGTGTCTTTGGTTTTGTATTTTCGTTTATGGCCACCGACTTCCGAAATTTAATAAAAAAATAAAAAAATGGGACCAATCTGGAAGTATATCCTTTCAATTAAAAAAATAATTTTCCAAATCGGTTCATAAACGACGGAGTTCTGAGGTAACAAACATAAAAAAAAAAAAAAAAAAAAAAAAAATAATACAGACGACTTGAGAACCTCCTCCTTTTTGTGAAGTCGGTTAAAAATAGCAGACTTGGGCCCTTGGTCTTCTGCGATAGAACTAAGAATGGTAGAAGCACCTTCCTAAAAGAAATGTTTCTGGATCGTAGGGATCCAGAAACATTTCTTTTACAACAAAAACTCACCGATAAAACCTTCCAACAACAACCAGACATGTACATAGCTACTGTCCATAAATTAACCAACCATACTAATCAGCAGTACAATTACATCAAAACAGAAAATATGAGCAAAAATTATACGTTTACGTTAGTGACGGGTCAGACGAGAACGGACTGATTGCCTGTCCGTCTGTCTGTCCGTCCGTCCGACGTATTAACGTTGCGTGCAAGCGTTGATTTTGTTTTTGTTTGATATTAATAATAAATAGGGATCGTGTGTTTGTGCACTTATTTTTATGTACACTACTGCTTGTAATCCTGTCGTGTCTTCAAAGGTAGTATGAGATAATGTCAAGAGAATGGACAGTAGCATTCTTCTGTCTGATATTAACAACAAATTGTTATCTCCATTCCGTCAGCCAAGCGTGGTGATTACTGCAATTTCCCCTGACAACCAATTCCGAGGTAAATTTTTAGTTTTTGATACAAATTATGGTGATGACACTGATGATGTATAAATGAAGTAGTAACAAAGACATTGAATGATCTTACTAGATTGACCATAACGCATATGACAGACGGATTATTTTCTTAAATTAATGTCAACATGCTTCCGAATGCAGCTCATCCTAATGAACTGTTGGTACTCTACGACAATAACACAAATTATAGTAATCAAATGAGGCGCTACGATAAAAAGGACCAATTCAAAATAATCGTTTCAAAGGACCAATGCGTAGTATGCAGAAATCATGTCAAAAAACTTAAGAACACATCACTCACAAAGGCATAAAGAATTGTCCACTATTTATTACCGTCTTAACAGCAACATACTAACCATATTTTAAATTTTAATCCTGTGTGCACATTGCCCTCAGCAGCGATAAATTATAATAACACCGTCGCACCGGATGTGCGCAGTGCCATCCATCAAGCGTCAAGCTCGCATCACTAATTACAAACACCTCACAAACCGTATTAAAACGATCCAACGTATATTTTAATTTATAATAATAACATGTGCAATATTCTTTACAATATCTCGGGTTTTAAACGCGGAATGAACTCAACGGAAACGCAAGCGTAAACGTTTGTCATAGAGCTATATATCGCACAGAGGCGGCACGTCGCTTGCCGCACTCTGCCGTGAGGCGCCCATCTCGCCGCGCGCATTAAGTCTGCAGTCACTCTCAATCACTCAAGCTGTCCGGCCGTCACTCATAAGCAAGACGAACGGGGGAATGTCGGTGGCCTCCTTTGAACCCCCTTCTCCCTGTAGGTGAAAAGGGGGGATGGTCAGCTCTTGAAGACAATTTACTGTACAAGTCGAGTTCGCCGTCCGGGATTCGTGCGCTGATGAAATTTATTTGGAGCAACTTGTGTTGCAGTTTCCTTCTGTTATGGGATTTCCATAGCGACCGTTGGAACTTATATTTTTATGGACTTTTGTGCGGGGAAATGGGAATGTATGTTTCCAGTTCTGTTATGTATGAACACAGTTTGTGATTTTTATAAAACTGTGTGTAACTTTTGTTTGTATTCGGAAGAAAGTACGGCTAATAGTATTTTTTATCGTTCTGTTTTCTAGTTAGGATAGGATTGTAGTTGTGGGACAACTTTTCATACACTAAAAATCGACATGAATTCTATTTATGAGATATCTGCGACATGGTGATTGATCAGACGCATCCCCAATACCGTATCTCCACACAATTATCCTGCAGCCTCACTATCGATCCTCCATCCAAATTAACACAACACACGACTAAACTACAAAACATTAGCTCAGAAAAAACTCAACAAAGCGGGGCCAGTCTCAAACGGTGAGTTAACATCATTATCGGCGTTGGACGCGGGTGGGGGCGAGTCGGGGCGAAGTAGGGGGCGAGTGGGGGTGGAGGGGGCGACACACGTCGCTCAGATGTCGCGCGCAGACGGACGTCTTTGTCGACCGAAGCTTTATTTACTCTTCGCGCGGACTCGCGACGACTAGAAGTGACAGCGTTTGAAAAACATTTTTTTTTCATTCGACCTCTTGCTAATTAGGACGATTTTGAGAGATGAATGGATGGAGTGTTTTGGTCAGACTTTTGATGGATTCAAGTAAAAGTGAGGTTTAAATAATCAAGGCGTGATTAAAGTTTGGACAAATAAAGCTTTGATTTCATTTTAAATACTTAATAATGAAAACTAGACAACATCCAAATCCGAAATATGGAGTAACAAATCATTGTACTAGAAACCGTGTTGTCTGTATGTTAAACAGTCTAGTTTTTTTTATCACACAACAGGTTATTACTTTAAAGACTAAAAAGTACTTCCCAACACGAACAGGAGGTAGAGCTTTTGTCGCGAAAAAAAACTTTTTGATTTCCTGTCACTGCATGTCTTAAATTGAGAAGAATCTTGTTCGCACATGAGGGTCACCTCTTAGCTCGATTTTTCTAAACCAAGAGAGGATTTTACCTTACAGTGGGACAATTGCAGTATGATTTAATTATAGCATAACAAAGCCACTTACAAAGCAATCAAACTTAACATAATTTCGCAAAACAACCACAATATGTCGCTTCTACGAACTACATCTGTGTTCACCGTGTTGATTCAATCAAACTTGACAGCACAAAGTCGATGTGGGTTGGACAACCTACTGATGATCGATTTTTCCACCCCCTCGTGTAAATAGCGTTATGAATAACTGGCTAATGCAGGCTCACAAATAGAGTAGCCTTCACAAATACTGGTTACGTTTTTGTAGCGACTGGCACTTGTTTGGGTAAATAGAGCTTTCTTGATTTAGTGTTCTTTAGTGGGTTGGTAAGGTTTATTGTGGATTTTTTCTATGAAAAGGTAACGTCGGGCTTTGAAAATATGTCTAATAGGTACTGGATCACATTCGACACTGGTCAACCAATGAAATGTAACAAGTAAAGATCAGGGACCGTACAACCCCGGTTAACAGTTAAGCCTTTCGAAGGGGTAACCCATTCAATGGGTTAACTTTATTATGATGTAACCCATTGAAAGGGTTTTTACGAGAAACCCATTGAAAGGGTTACATGATAACCCATTGAATGGGTTTTATACTTTAATGCCTTAAAGAAAGGGTAATTTTGAATGGATTAAATTAAGCCGTTCAAAAGGGTTACCCAATCCGTATGGGTTTTTATCGAAAACCCTTTCAATGGGTTACCAAAATTTAATTTAAGCCGTTCATAAGGGTTACCCTTATCGTATGGGTTTTTGTTTAACCGCTTAGTTTCTAGCTTCGTTAAAACCCTATCGAAAACCCTTTCAATGGGGAACCAAAATGGTCCCTGGTAAAAATACAAAGAGTAGGTACCTAAAGTTCAAAATAACTTTCAAAAACAACACTTCACTTTACTACGAGACATAATAATTATGACTTTGTCTTGGATCTATAGTAGGATTCATAACATTGATAGTATTATATAGAAATCGTGATTTTCATAATAAAATTCAACTTTCACAATCAAATAAAATCCTCGCATATCAAGCCCGCTATACCTCCGGAGCCTGCATGACTGCACTCAATCACACCCAAGACGCACCTCCTCAACCCTCTCCTACTTAATTGACGTTCCACTCCATCAAAACAACTTTAAACATTTCAACAAACACAAACCCAACTACAGAACAAATGAAATTCAACCTTAAAACAACACATTAAAATTCAATGGGACTGCAAGCAAAATTACAGAAAATTTGCATTGTGCTGCAAATAATTTTACTGTGGAAATAAGCAATTATAACCTGTATTTCAAGGGGGTAGTGGTTTTGGAAGATGCAATAGATAGAGTTGATGCTGAGATGTGCAGCTGTCGTCAGGATATCATACGTCACAGTTGAAGTGTCAAAGAAAAGATGCTGTTGGTAGTTGAATGTGGGAATGAAAAAGGTATCGGGTAAGGTCAAAATGGCAAAGCACTAGTGTGATTATTTACGAAACGTGTTTCTGTAATAAACTAATAAGATATCGTGTCTTAATCTTTTAAACCTCTAAATTATGTGACACGAGGACTGGAAATAAATTATTGATTTTTATAAATTATATTAGATCTGTCATATTTTGTTTTGGCTTGCATTATTATTTATTGGCAAACTGCAGTTTTTAATGGAATCAATCAACACAGTTTTTTAATTTTGTCATAAGGATTATTTCTAAAGTTATATCGCTTTATGTCTGGAGCGGTATCGAGGGTTTATAAAATCAAATCTTACTGGTAATCAACTACTTGGTTGAGCTTAATAGTGGAAACAGTTTTAGCTCAGTGATACAAAAATTAGTTTTATTACTATCAGTATTTTACTTTGACACCAAATAGTAATCTGGGTTCCAAAAACAAGCCATTAAACACCACATCTTTTACATTAACGACCACCATTAAAAATGCTTAAAAGTTTTCAACAAACTTCTGAAACAACCGCAAAGTCTACGGAAAGCTCCTAAATCCGATGCACTGTGCGACAAACTGAATGTCGCACGACCAAAATAGTCAACGATGTTTGACAAATAGCTAACAGATGTCGCTTCACAAGTGGGAGGTCTACGCCACTTTTTTTCCACGCCGTTCGCGCCTCGGAACACTTGGCGAGCAATATTCGGCGATTGTTTCCAAACTTCAAACAGAAGTTCCCTTATTGTGAATGGTCGTGGAAAACTCTTAATAAGATAGCGTTGTGTTCGGTTAAGATATTTCTTTTTGGCTTGGAATTGGCGGAGTTTGTAGCAGAGGGTGCTGTGTATTCCTTGTTTGGGCTAGGATTTAGGACTTGAGGTTATGATGTAACTTCACAGTTAAGACTGTGAAGTTACATCATCAGGGGATCTATGTTAATTTTTGTATCGTATTATATCAATTCAGCCTAGCCAAACCTGTAGGTAATTAAATCGTCTCTGCATAATGTATATACTGAAGGGAGAAAAGGAAATAATTTTATCTTTGTAACGTTAAAGAAATCAGGCATGACAAATTCAGGTGCTGCTACCTGAAACAACTCATCCAACAGCCAAGCATTATTCAAAATTACAGGAATCGTCCGCAAACAACATAAATCGCTTTAATACGAAACCGCGTGGAATCAATCTATCAATCAATAAATCGCGCTAAAGATTGAGATATTCCACTCGGGGGGCGAGACTGGGCTAGTGGGGGTGAAAAGGGGTGTTGGGGGCGGCAGGGAGGGGGTCTGTTTACCGCGCCCGTGACGGATATATCCCTCGTAGACACCCGTCAATCATCCACGATATGATGAGAATTAATATTTCACGAAGATATTACGACAACCGATGAGTCTTGATATTTAAATGCGGGTAATAAAATATAAGGGATGCTATGGCTGCTGTTTTATGAGGAAGAATGATTTGAGAATTATAATGTTGGACTGAAAAATAAAGTTGTTAATTTTCATCAAGAAATGACAAATTCAATTTAGCTGCTAGTCAGTAACATCAACAACTCTGAAGAATCATAATTATGAGCCTTACTAATTCATTTGTGGCTAGTTATCAGGACGTAAATATCTCGGTTTGTCCATATTTACCAATCTGTTTAAAAATCCAATACTTCACTTTACTTCAAATCCAACAAACTCCACATTTCTCACATTCGATTGAGTAATATTTCAGAAAAAGTAAAACAAAATTACATCAGAAAGTTGTACTAGAAGTAGAAATGTGTAAACAGCTAGGAAATCAATCAAGTCGGACTTGGGGGTGCAGGTTGGGGGTGAAAGGGGGCGTCGCGGGGTATACCGGGGTGTCGTGAGACCCCTTGACCCGTGCAGTAGACGGGTGACGTCTGACTGATGGCTTTCACGGGACATTGTTGCAACTACTTAGCATGAAGTGAAGTGTTGGTTGTGGTGATAGTGTTATCATTGTGCATCCTAAACGCCTCGTTAATGACGTAATCTGCTGTTTCGTAAGTTGATCAAATACTTCAGATGAAATAGTGCTTTACGGCATTTCATTTATAAGACGATAATAACTGTTGGTTTCAACTAACTAAAGGATATAGGTCCCTGTAGACTTACGTGAATGTGTCACAAGACAAAAATTACAAATCATTAACACGGCTTCTCCAGTTATCATTCCTTGATCCATCCAAGGACACAACACTTTCCAAAAGTGACGGATCCTTCCTACTTTCACAAAAACGAATAAACCTTAATTTTAACATAATTATTTCTGCACAAACATCACGCTCTCCTTACATAACCTCGAAAGTCATAAATGGATAATGGCATTTATATATCAAAATTATTTGGGCCAATAAAACGAGCGGTACGAAGACGTTTATTGCCATATTTAAAATTAAATCGTATCAATCAGTTATTATGTTAACTGCCTTGAGTTTGTAATGAAAGTTTCTTTAGTGCTGACGTGTTGATTTAAAGGAAAATAGAAGCCACAGAGTATTTGTTTGCCAGAAGCGACATTAAAATAAATAATAAAATATTTTTAAATGCACTTTACGTCTTTTAATAATGAGTAGATAGACAAGCAAAATAAAGTTTAGTGAAGGCTTGCAAGGCCAACTATTTTCACCTTATTTCAGTACCGATAAGCTACATCAAATTAGCATATCAGTGAAATTAAAGCGTTTCTGGTTGTAGTTATAAATCAGAGGTAATCACTTCATCGCTTCCATACTTACATAATAACAGTTTACTAAAGGTCACATGCAGAGCTAAGACGTGAATTACTTACTTCTTGCTATATTCCATAGCTTAACTCCACCAAACAATAGCTTTTCACATTATTTTCTTTCTTTTACAAACATACATACACTCACGCCTTTTCCCATCGGGGTAGGCATAAACTACAGAACGCCACCTGCTACGATCCTTGCATACTCCTTCTTGCTTCGTTTACGTTCATACATCTCTCTTTCTTTTTACTAATACTGATAAAAGATTTGAAGCAGACAGTGGAGAAGTGTTAGCTGTGGAACTGTTGTGTGTGTACAGAATGATAAAAGTTAATGAAAATATATAATAGGTGTATGGAACAAACCTGCTATTGTACGAGTCACTTTACACCTATTTTGACAGAGGACTGCGTAACGTCCGCGTCACACACACCGCTCGACAAACAACAGAGGATGCATTTCAACTGTCCGCCCCGTCTGCACTCCTCCATAATTATTCTATGTCATTAGATATTGATTGGTTGACTGCACTTGACATAATTGTGTATGTTCGTACCGAGGTCGAAATGTTTTAGGACATAGTCATTAATAAACGAGCTATTTTTATTATTTATTCGGTCATTATCATTAAACAGGTGTAGCATAATCAGCCTATAATGTTCCCACTGCTGGGACACAAGCCTCCTCTCTGTGAGAGGGAGTGGGCCGTAATCCACCACGCGGGACCAGTGCGGGTTGCTAGATGTCACATGTCTTCAATTTTTTTGTCCTAGAACATGCCGGTTTCCTCACGATATTTTCGTTCACCGTTTTAAGAGCAGTGGTGATGAATGGTGTTTGTGGGAAAGTTTCTAATTTTTGTCATGGATTTGGTCAGACTACGGAGAAAAAGCTTGTGAAATAAATGTCATGCAGGCTTGCATGACATTTATTTCACAAACTTTTGCAAACAAGCGACATCGCTTCTAAGCTGAATTTAAATAGTTGGACATGCATATGGTTACCATCGATGCTCACAGACAAATGAAAGTGTTTTTAAAACGTTTCTCAGCATTTGCATGGTTGCATTGCGTAGCATTACACAATACCTGTACCCAGCTTAAAAATAACTAGACTGCCCCATTAAGATATTATTAAATACAGCATTAACATAACATTGTACAGTGAAATAAGCACAGACGGTCGCCCCTGACACTTCGCTCAATTAATACCCGCTATACGTCAATTAAAACCAAAATCTGTCAATCATTTTACAGACAAGGCACAGAGTAAAAATGTTCAGAAGAAACATTTGTTGCAACACGCAAAATGGAACTTACGTAACTACCTACCTAACAAATTGTTAAGGTCAGGATTAGCAAATCGTCAGAAATTAGTTATTGATGTTGTGAATTGACTGTCAATTGGAAGTACTTATCTGAAAATGGGTCACTTAATTCCAAACCCGTGTGTCACATAAAAATGTATCACTGTTTCACTGGGCTTCCGTTGCTCGAGACATTCTGAACTTAGAACCTTGTATGGTCATAAGCCACATAGGTAGGTACCTACCTTTTATTATACCTACTGTCTGAATTAGTCTGTTTCCTCGGAAAACTTTAAAAAGATCCGCCAGAGCCACAGGTACATTTTTGTTACCTGAAACTGGTAAACCACGGTATGCAAGCCATCGTTTTAAATCCCGGACAAGATGAATTTTTGCAAATTTCAATTTTGCTCCGGGTACATCATCTTCCGATAATTCAATTTTTACAATGTACGTTCAACGTTACTGTCAATAGCGAAATCAAAACACGTGTACCCCCCACTCGTGCTGCCTCTGGCGGATCTTTTTTAAATCTTCCGAGGGAACAAGCTAATTTGAATTGTGAATTCTTGTAACTACATGTGAAATGTGACCAATGTGTTGCCAAACTTTTTTATTTTTAATATCTTTCTTGGATCTCGCAGAAAGTTTAAAAAATGGTAGACATTTTTAGTTGCAGATTGTTATGACACGCACTTTTAAAATTCTTATTATTCTAACATTCGACATACGGTATACAAGTCAAAGACATTCATAATGATGAGTACAATGACCCCTTAAGAGGTTGTGTATTATTTATGTTACATCTTCTACAGGACACGTAGGTAACAAAGAATGTCACTACCCATTTTAAAGAACGGGCCTTCTGCGAATTGTCTACTCTGTGGCCAGACAGACAGACGTCAGGACTTATCATATTAATCAATCAACCACACGATTCGTTATTAATTAAGTATTTCTGTTCGTCGTTTTTATGTTACCTTGTTTTAATACGTGGGACTGGGAATGCCTCGCTTACCTGGGAAAGAAAAAAAGGAATTATTATTACATGAAACGACAATATAACATAATTAAAGGGTAAGCTAGAGAGATAGATATTATAGCTAGGTTCTGATTAAGATATTATAGATAATTATTCAATTCAGGATATGATTGGCCTACATAATTAAATTGATAATTAAAAATGTTTGTACTTCAACAGTTACTTGTATCTTTTTGCTAAGGCTGTGCAGACGTACCATATTTTCAAGAGTATTGGCCCGAGTATCTTTATCACTAAATTAATTACTACAAACAATAGTGGCCAAACCGTTTGGCTAACATGATGATTATGTCAATATTCTCTTCATTATCCCCGAAACGATCAATCGCAATTGATCAATTTATTGCCATCGGTTTCTATTATAGTAATATTGTCGCTTCATTAGCACTTGGTAGACGATCAATTTGCGCATCATGTGTATCAATCGCGTAAAAATGGTCAATTTTATTGCAATTGATCGTTTCGGGGACCCTTAACTATGGACAATTCTATATTATGGACTGTTCTATACTGTGGATAACCCTAACTCTGGAACAAGAGTAACATAGTTATGGACATCTACAGACTGATATGTGAAAGCTTCCAAATACCGAACCGAACTGAACGAGTGAGCTGAACTTGTTGTATTGACAATAATGGCAGTTGCGCCATTGACAGCTTGTCCATCCACTATACTGTTACCATCGTCCCTCTTATTGTAATGATGGCGTAAACATTGACAGGCCCTTCTATTATTACGATAAAGTTCCTATTTCATAAGTTTTTTGTACTATAGGTTACCTGCCTACTTATTGATAAGTGACGGGCACATTTTATTCATATCAATTCCGTTTTCATTACCGTACCTTCAAAACGATACACTAAAATACATAATAAACTACTAGTAATACAATAAACAAAATATAACGCACAAAAAAATCAATGTTGTAAAAGAAAATTTTACCAACTACCCTACACGGGCGGCCGATAAAAAATAATGCCATTTACACCGTCCGACACCGCGGCGGATTCGACTTATAGTCACTTGCCCCGCTTCGTTATTGCCGTAACAAAATGGCCTATCTTCCTTCTCGCTCGCACTCACGAAACTCCCATATAGAACAATGCGGGCGTAGTAAAATTTTATTGGAAGCACACGTGGGGTACATCCCGGGCCGGCCTGCATAATGCAGAAGCACGTTAGCTAAAAAGAAAGATAACTGCATATTTATACAATTGGTACGCGATATTTCGTTGCGACCGTCACTGTAAAGTGTGGAAACGTATCGGTTCCATCCAGGCTAGACTAGTCTGGTGGTGGAATTTATGCGTTTTAGATGTTTTAATGGGGAAAACTTGACGGGAAATTGAGGTAAGTAAAGGGAAGGGAACGGTTTTGTTTTGCAGTTGTTAGAACTAAAGAGCCAAAGATCCAAGAGTGTCTAAAACTTTTCATGGCGATAACATTAATGATCGAAATCAATAAAATATGATCTATTCGCAACTGCAATTTTAATAATAAAATGCTCTATGTTCTAAAATCATTGGTAAATGATCATTAAACAGAACCAAACACAAAAACAGACCTGCAGTTAAACATGAATGATAACTGATAGGCCATTGTACCCTACCCTTTAAACTTCTACACTACAAGTTCCCACTTCTATATCTGGGCAGTACTGGTGTCACTATATCTGGGCAGTACTGGTATCACTTAAAATCTAGTACAACCTACAAAGAAAACCAGCTTGCAAATAAACAAGGCTATTTTAAACCGCTTTTTTCCGTCTACTAAATAAAGTAGCGCCCGCGCCGGGCACCGCCTCGTATGTTTTCACCATAGTGTTCGATTACAATTTAATGCATCGCATTCGCACTCAAATTCAAAATCTTAAACGTTCACACTTTACACGGAAAAATCGACCTTAGACCTTAGCACTTACAATTTGAATTTGATTGTGTTTTCCCCGTTGGTGCGTCGTGTCCGTTTTGTGGCACAATGAACTTTATTTCTCGGAGAGTAAAGTTTGTTTTGTATTGTTTTTAAATGTCGTATCGTAGTCGTGGAGCGGTCGTTTCGTTGCATTAAAGTGTAGTAGTGACATCGGTCGCTACTATTATTTCTTTTATAACAAAACTAGTAGTTTATTGGTTCCGTGTCTCATTAGAATCGTTGTGGGTGGTTTATTTTAGAGCTTTTTATATTTTTACACCTCTCGTTATGAAAGAGAAATATACTGTGTAAACTCGATCACTTTTATTGCTTTCTTCAACTTCATTAAAATTACATGATTTGTTTTATTACCGACTATAAAATGATGGATACGGTCATACAAACACTGTTTTATGTTATTGTTTTAATGGCTGATGTGATATAATGGTGCTATTGAAACAAATCCTACGACGTACCGAGAAGTTATGGGCTAGACAGATATTTAGACCATTTACCAAACTTATGAAAACTAAGTTACTACACTTATTTAAGGCTATGCTAAGCTGTCATATATGATGAAATTGGAACCACATGACTGTTTTCAGATGATACTATCACCTATTGGTGAACTCAAACTTCAACGTAGCTGGTCACACAACAGCATCACATACATTTAACATCACGAACAGCAAACATTTCGTTACAAAAATGCTATTTAGTATCTCAATAAAACTTTCTGGATTACTAATTTGATTTATTTATCGTATTATTAGTTGTGAAGAACGCGTCTTGAAGACAAATCTTGATTTATGTCGCGCCATCTGTGTTAAGGATGTCAATCGGCTAAGAGTTAGCGCATATGTTGCGATTCTGGGCAAGTTTTTTGTGTATCGGTGATTTGTGAGTTGGTGAAAAAGTTATTATTATTTATTTATTCATTTATCAACTTACATTTACCATTACAGGACAACCCACGGATATCGATAACCCAATGAGATAAATTCGCTTATCCTAACGTAATTGATATTAAAATCTATAACAAATTATAAACAATGCATTCCTTGTGAATTCACTTAGAGAACAACAGAATAAGTCCGTCACTCTCGCTATAAAGTTGAGCGGTTCAGGTTGATTATAACTTACTTGTATTAATCTTATTAGTAAGATATGATGCTTACAAGTGGTTTTTTTAGAACTATGGACAAAGTTCCAAGCTTGGGTACCGGTAAATGATACAGGCAAATATTCTTTGGATTTTATTAACCAGACGTATGGGCGGCTAGACTCAAATGAAAAGCTAGGACGTGCACTTTTATCGACGACGACTATTGTGAGAGATCGCAAGCAACTTATCCATATGACAAAAGTTGGTAAGTATACACCTTCACTTATCAAATAAAGTAATAACCCAATTTTTCCTCAAAAAATTCACTATAATGACATCACCTCAAGAGTGATGTGTGACCATCGTATGAATCAGCATCACCAGTGTTTTTCCATATGTCACCTCCGCTGACACCTGTCCCCTCATATTTATGGAAAAAATATGATAATTCAACTCAAAGTTGTTATTTCTTCAGATTAATAATATAAACGAATCGCTTATGTCACTCATATTCTGATTAATTAGACATGATTATTATGCTGTGTTTATTTCTAGAAAACACAAAGACTTATGGTGTTTTTGAGTTGTTTAAGTCAACTGTGAATAATGATGAACACGTTAATTGTGAAACTTGTGAATAATATCTTAAAGCAACCAAAAGTCAAAATAGGTACCGTGTGGTGCCGGACGTAAAGAATAGCACCATCTTATTTCTTCCCGTGGGTGTCGTGGGTGTCGACAAAGGGACTTACTAGAGAATGGGCAGCAGCGTTCTCTATGCATATTAACATCATATGGCGATTATAGCAAATCTCCTTTGGGGGCGGCCTATGTGCAGCAATGGTCGTCTTTTCGCTGAAATTATGACCAAAATAGGTACTCATCTAAAACTAGTGCAGTTGCTTGATGTAAGAGAAAAATCACAAAATAAACAAATATTAGTCATTTTGTTAGGCCTTTTGTGCTGGCCATGAACGGTCTGACGAAGGACAAAGGATAGCAACTCTTAAAATGCAACAGCAAGATGTTAACCGTCAATCTTATTGGGCTTAGTCACCTATATGTCTATACCGAATTTATGCATTTTAATTGAACATGACACATCAACCTCAAAACTGTAACCTTTGATTCACCTTTTCATTGATACCTAACGTCTCTCTATCTAGAGAGACTCAAAAAGGCTATTGGAGGTAGCATTTACCGAGCGGCCCACCCTGCTGAAGACCGCATAGCTTGGAGACGCGTCGTATGTGGTCGTGATCCTCAGCATTGAGGGAACGACGAAGAAGAAGAAGAGATAGAGAGACGCGCTGCAAAAGAACTAAAACACAAACAAGCCAAGTTTATTATGTTAGTGTGCGTGACAGCTACGTCTTACACTCGCGCCCCGTCAATGTGCTGTCATTGTGTTATTCTAGTGTGGGTGTATTTTGCAGCCAACAGTTGGACATATTTTTTTCGATAAGTTCACAGCTTTGACTATCTATTTAGACATATTAATATCTTTGCGTGTACCTAACTATAAATTGGCTAACGGCTTGACAGCTCACTTGATTGATCAGATTGCCTGACCTAACACAAAAGTGAAAAATATTTTTTACACTTTTGCGCTCCAAATAAGTTACTTCTACACTGGGTCCCAAGTCTGCTATTTTTATAAACTCAGCCAACACGATCCCATTGTCATTTTGCTAAAAGTTCGTAATCTGCTAAATTCATAACGGTCGATCATTGGTCGGTCAATGTTCTCGTAATAGAATTGTGTTACCTATAATAGCATTGTCGTATTGCCGTTATTATAAAACTCATTAGTAGAAATATCATTCATTTGTCATTCATTCATTATGTACGAGATTACCAATATATACAATTTCTTTCAATGTAGTAACAGTGGCCGATCATTGGAAAGTCAATAATGACGCCATTATAATAGTAGATTACCAAACTAGTCAAAATCAACAATTATGAAATCAATGATCGACCATTCTGACACTATTGTAATAGCAGACTTGAGGTCCTGATTGGTTGCAGAAACAATTGTGATACTAGTTACTATAATGAACTACCTCTTTTACTAAAATCTCTACAAAAAAATCTACCCAAATATCTGTAACTACGAGGTATAGCATGACACCGGCAGCTCCGACCGATCGCGGACAAATGTTACAGGTGTAAGTGAATAATAATGGCGCGGTGAGGACCTGACTCGAATATTTTGGTCACGTCGAGCGCAGTATTAATGGTGACTCATTTATATCAGTCGAGTTGGAATCAGCTGGTGTCTAGTTGATTGTGACGTCAGGTTTTAAGTATTTGATGTGACAGTGGAATTGTATTTCAATTAAATATTGTTTTGTTCTTTTTGTTAAGAGATTCGTTTTGGCACTTTAGTTTTAGGTAGTAAATGATGATATCATTAGTTTGTTGTAGAGCCCTTCTGGAAGACATATTTATAGCAGAGCACGTTTCAAGGCTGACAAAATTAATCGTTTTTAGGGTTCCGTAGTAAACAAGGAACCCTTATAGTTTCGCCATGTCCGTCTGTCCGTCTGTCTGTCTGTCCGTCCGTCCGCCTGTCCCCGGCTTAGCTCAGAGACGCTAAGTCCTAGAAAGCTGTAAATTGGCATGGGTGTATATATTAATCACGCCAAGAAAATGGTAAAATAAAACCATGAACAATATCTTTTTTTAGGGTACCTCCCTTGCACGTAAAACGGGGATGATATTTTTTTTTCTCGTCTAATACATGGTGTGGGGTATCGTTGGATAGGTCGTTCAAAAATATTGTGGGTCTGTGAAAAACTTTTTCAATTCTGAGATCCGTTTGCGTAACATTAAGCTTTAAAGTGCTATTTTTTGTTAGAGTCAAGTGTCCCCCCCCCCCCTGCCAGCTAAATGGTTGGTTATGGATATGTGAAAAAATTCATGGCAGTAGTATATATAACGAAATTAAAAGGAAAACTATCACAGCTTAAGTAGGGTTTACAAGTTAACGAGTAATCGTCGACCAACTTAAATTTGCAGTTGAAGAATTGACTGTAACGTATATATATGTATGGGAGAGCATGTTTTTCAACTACAATGTTAAGTTTGTTTTTGGAATGAATTCATCCTAACTACGGAACCCTTCATTGTGCGTGGTCCGACACGTACTTGGCCGGTTTTTTTTTAATCATTATTTTGAAGTTATTTTGATTACAGGAAATTATTGTTACTTTCGTCACGATCGATACTATAATAAAAAAATCGGAAGCTGTAAAGCAGCCTGCTACTAAAATAGCTAATATTTCCGAACGACAAATCTAAAAATAACTCAAAAGTAAATTTCAAAGTATTTTAATATAAATAATGTTACCAAAACATCTCGTGTCGTGAGTCAACCTCATGACAGTCGCGCGGGAAAACGCGGCGTTTCGTAACACTCATGCAAAACGCTATAAAACTGAATTAAGTATATCTATACAAAACTGTGTGTTTATGTCTGTTTGTGAATCGTAAATTTGTCTGCTGGTGTGTATTAACTCGAGAGCTATTAGGTTAGTTTTATCGCTTTTTTATATTCACGCTTATTATACTTTGTAGGGTTAGTGAAGCTGTAGACGGCGCTTACACCGGTTTGTGAAATCTTTGAATTTAGATTAAATTAATTAATTCATTAAAATAATGTGTAATTTAAGGTAGGTACTCATGATAATTAAAGTATTGCCAATTGAAAAAGATTAATTAAATCAAACTGTTATAAGTGAACTGCCGTGTCACGTTTAAAACAACAAACGACTGTGACAAAGTTGGTTTTCTGATTTTACATTTTCCTCAATCAGATTTAAAACAAATCACATGATATCCATTGGTATATTTTGTTCTATACACTAAATTATCACTAATCATCAATAAACAGCCGAACAATCAACTCATAGTCGAAGACAAAACAGACCATTCTTAAAACTAACGCTACGCGATAAAACGCCGACAGCTCACCGCGCCGCGCCGTAAACCTGTCGCAAGGATGACGCATCATTAACGCGTTGCGACTTTTACATGTGCGAGATTTGACGTTGCAGATAGACCAGAAGGCTAACTTTAACAAGAGGATCACACAGAGCAGCAGGCAGAAGAAATACCTTCTGTATCGTGACAAGGAGACAGGATAAACTTGCAACCTTCAGTAATTGGAGAAGCAGGAAGAAGAAAAAGGTGAATCGTCACTATAAGTCAACTTAAGACATAGATACATTAAGGGGACGATAACCGACTTTTCATGATGTTATACTGAAGATCACGTCTAAACGAGTAGGGTTAATGATTTGAAAAAATATATGATAAGTTAGAGCATTTTCTCAATAACGTAATATTTGAATATTTTTGATTATGTTTATATTACATAGTGAAATTAATTTGTAAAGTTATGTCTAAAGCGGACAAAAAACAGAGATTGGCGCATAATCTACCAAGCGTATTTTTCTGAAACCTTCACCAATTTAAAGATAATTTAATTATTGATCTTTTAGTATACGCGTTTTATTAAAATACCTTTTGGTTTGTGTATAATAAATTAATAATGCGTCAAATTGGAGACACAGCACTCCTTGATGAGCGAGTCCTATTACTGGCTGAACGTACGACGCAAGCAGCAAGTACAGAACACGCAAGCTAACCACTCAAGGTCACTGGCATATATCTGCGTCTTATGGTACAGGTGCGTTATATGCAGCATCGATGAAATCAGTCAAAATAGCATGCTGTAGGTTGTGGATATAGCGATAGCGTTCAGAATATCTACGGCTACGGACTCAGACGGACTTGCCACGAAATAAGTTTTTAATTGGTACCTATATGTATGTATATCCTTATATTTACATACATACATAAACTCACGCTTTCTTCCCATGGTAGGCAGAAACTATAGAACGCCACCTGCACCATATTTAAATAAATATTTATTCCACAATTTTTGTTATTGCACGTACGAGTATTGCTTGTCACTGCATCACCTAAAGGTTGACTTGTGGAAAATTCCTATGGCATTAAGTCCGCCTCTGTACATTTGTGTGTTTAAAGTATTTATTCAATAAATAAAATCACTACAATACTTATAAGGAATAAAAACGAAGTCAACATTTTGCCATGGACGTGCGGTGGACATTACACTAACTCGTAATAAACAAGGCGAATTAAAAAATTAACTGTGTACCCTAGATGGACTTGACCTGAAGAAGACCAGCACCCTAATTGCGTAACGCACTAAGTATCAATTACAATCTGAATGATTTTGAAGTATATTGCTAATCCATTGCTTAATTTTTATTTATTTATTCAGCTCGGACAACAATATGGCCATTTTGTTTGTAAAATACCTTATCACTAGTGTTAGTAGTACACAAAACAAGGATAACAATAGCTGGTGACTGCGGCAACATGTGCAGAGAACGATAACGCAAGGAATATGCTACCTGACCGTTCTCCCCACATAAAGCCTCAGAAAAGGGGGAGTAAGGGCTCTCCACCACTGTTTTCAGGATGCTATTGTCACTGACCCGCGTTCTACGCATCAGTGATGCGACTTTTTTGCAAATCACTGCATGGAGGCCGTCAGTTCGGTTCTGAGCAAACATCTCCGATGCGCTACAGAAACGGGGCAGTTTCAACAGCATCCTAAAAACATTGTTATATTGGATGCGTAAGACATCTAGCGATCTTTTGGTGTAGCTGACCCATAGACCCCCGCATACAGACCTTGACAATACCCTTGAACAGGGTGATTTTGACTTGGTCCGCACAACGAGAGAATCTACGGGCTAACATGTTCTCTCGGACCGCCATCCAGTGCCCTACGTTCCCTTTCAATGTCTGCATTATATTTAAGGTCATCGGTAAGAATGTGCCTCAAGTACTTAAATTGGTAGACTTTATCTATGCTCATACCATTTAGAGAAAACTTTTTATATGTTCCAAAAAATGTCTGATCAACAACGTTAATAAATGAATGTTGGTGGCAATGGGCCGGCCATATTAGCCGTAGAACCGATGACCGTTGGGGTAGACGTGTTCTTGAGTGGATACCGCGAATCGGCAAACGTAAGGTAGGACGCAGGTGGCAGCTGGATGAGAGTTGCCGAGAATCGAGCTGAATGGCGTGCAATTGGAGAGGCCTATGTCCAGCAGTGGATATGCTATGGGCTGATGATGATGATGATGAATGTTGTTGAATTGTCAAAATTAAAACTAAACTCATTACTAATGTGTAACGCAATTACCCCGCAGGAGGTCAGATTTCAACGCCCGGGTCATCGTCTATCACATTTAGCAACAGACGATGACCAGGGCGTTGTGATGCAAATAGTAGTACTTAGTGCGAATTTAGAACTTCTTACTGTTCTTTGGTCTCCGTAATTTTTATAGCGTTCCGTAGATTTTATGTTTTTCTTTTGTAGAATTTATCGTGTACTATTGTGTTGACTAGATTTTTTTAATAATGTGCGTGCCAAGAATGTGATTATTAAAAATATAATGAGATTGGAGTTGTTATAGTTCGTTATAGTAGTGAACACTGGTAATGATGTGGTGAAAGAAATATGAAGAGAATTTATAAGTGTCAATAGAAGAGTATTTTTTTTTTTTTTTTTTTTAATAATAGTACTGTGATATAAATAATTTTGTTGCCCGGAGGATAATAATAAGGTTTGTGTCTCGTCTAGTGGATGTCGGGAGAGACGATCGAAATGAGGTAAAGAGTGGCTTTTTTTTGTGTGGGAAATTATTATATAACTTCCCCCGCTCTTGGTTGAGCGGGAGGGCGGGCGTGTCAGACATTTACTGACTAAAACCCACCCGTGTTCCTTCCGTTGCCTGTGTGCCAGGGCCACGATATCCCTTTCGGACAATCTCGCAGCCCTGGCAGGCATTGGTCCTAACGGACCCCGTCAGTTGGTGCTGACATCTCTTTGAAGCGCGCGTGGAACACAACGCGCCGTCGACCCGGGCCTGGTCCTTATCGGACGGCGAGCTACCCGTCGCTCACTACTGTGGCCGGAAGTCGGCTTGCGACTCCCGACGCCCGGGGCGTCTCCTGCGGCGACTAGGAGCGCGAGGGCGCGAACCTTGCCTCTCCCTCACGCGTTCCGCCTCCCCCTTCGCGAGCATTACTGCTTCACAGAAGGAGGTGACGGCCTCTCATGCACTCTCGCTCCGAACCATGGCCTGAACCAGGGCCGGACGCCAGAGATTGCCGCCGCTGATCGCCTCCGTGAGGACACGACGGTGCTCCCCCCAAGCCGGGCAGACCTCCACCGTATGCTCCACCGTGTCCTCCAGGTGATCCACACAGTGGTGACACCCGGGCGTTTCCTCCCGCTTTATCCTGAACAGGAACCTCCCGAAACAACCATGTCCGGTGAAGACCTGCGTCAGGAAGGTGAGGACGCCGTGGCGCCTCTCTAGCCACTCCTCAAAGAGGGGACTTATCACCGCAATTGTGGCGTGCCCAGAGGTAAAGAGTGGCTTAAACTGTGATTTGATAGCATTATAATCAAACATTGCTAAATTATTTGTAATAGGCCTGCCTTAGGTATGGTTAATATTCAAAACTTGCTGATAAGCTACCTTATACCTAACATTTGATATCAATGCATGGTATGCCAGTTAAAGTACAATTATTGAACAATAAACTAGGTAATTAGAAATTGTCAGGGACCTGAAACCTAAACTTTCCAAACTTTCTATTGGGCACACAGTTGATACGTGACATTGGAATTTATTCGGTAGAAAGCAATTTTGAAACGCACTGTTGAAATGGCAGTGTGAATGTAAAAT
The DNA here is from genome assembly GCA_948098905.1 of Tiliacea aurago. Taxonomy (NCBI): domain Eukaryota; kingdom Metazoa; phylum Arthropoda; class Insecta; order Lepidoptera; family Noctuidae; genus Tiliacea; species Tiliacea aurago. The sequence goes on from OX402585.1 coordinate 26,590,513, forward strand.
GCATGCCTACTTAGATACCTACATACAATTTGTAATTGGATCGGAAAAACAATTGATTGTACATATACACAAGGTGCATGATGGGAAATTAGTCCTTTATCAACAGAAATACTCGAACTATAAAGAGATACACCATTTTAATGTCCGTGTCATTGGAGTGTCCTTGGAGTTTCTTGTGTGTTCATCTGCATAGAGATCATTTTTGGAATGGTCATATAGCTTCAACTTTCTGACTAACTGACCGACTCTTTGTCAATTCAAAAGTGCCTGTAATTGTTTTTTGTTTGAAATAAATGCTTTGAGTTTGAGTTTGAATACGATGCAGTTTTCCGAGACGTGGAACTCTATACCAAACAACGATTCCGCAATCAAGTTACATCCTAACAAATCTTCCTAATTATAAGTTTACAAAAGCCAATCAGGACACAATTGTAAACATAAATAACCGATGTAAACTTTTAATAACCACTAAATAAGTGTCACCTTGTCCACCATTTGTTGTCGCCCACTTTTCCCAGTGAAGCGTTATTTTTCATTTTTTTATGACAGCAAACCATTTGATTTTATGATCGTAAATAACTATTATGATGGCATTTTTGAGACTACGCCCACTGGTATCGGTCGCGGTATCTTGCAATGATAAAAACATGTTTGTTCTTGTTAGAGTGGTTTTGATGATTGATGCCTTGGGTGAGCATTGATGTTTGAGGACCCGAATACCTAATAAATATCGTAGTGGCTGATCGTGTTCTGTAAGGTACCTATGGCTTGGCCACCAGGCTGATGGCGGTGCATCAAGTGGACGATGCAGTGTAGAAGACGCTATGCTACTTCGACACAGTAAATAAAAGAATGGAAAAAAAATACAATTATATGCAACATAAACATAACGCAAAGAAAATAAAACACAATCGCGAAATAACAAGCTGAGTGAAAATATGCGTCACATTTACGCAAAACCGTCTGTCTTCTACAGATTGTACTTCGGTGAGTGTGCCCAAGAACTCCACGACCTCATTCCACCGGCCCCCTTCTATTATCGGACATCTAGATGCTCTGCAGGTTACCATGCCTTCCTTGTTGCTATTCCACCAGTTCGCACTAAGCGTTTCCAAATATCTTTTATAATGCGCACAGCAAAAGAGTGGAACTCTCTACCTGCGTCTATGTTTCCGAACGCATGCAACCCTAATCTCTTCAAAGTTAGAGTGAACAGGCTTCTTCTGGGTAAGCTCACTCCATCGTCGACTTTGTCTCTCTCATCTCTGCCCTAGACTAAGGTCAAGAGCAAACCCATCCTAAATTAAAAAAAACCGGCCTACACTCAGCATAATGCTGCGACCCTATGCGAGACAGAGCCCCAACGCTGGTTAAATAATATAATAGCCATAATACTTCCAAAGGCTAGTTTGAGGTGGCTCTGGAAAAGGATGCCTGGAAGAATTTGGGGAGGCCTTTCCCCAGTAGTGGTACAGTGGTAGGGATGGAGAGTAGATTAACAGAAAAAAAAGTCCTCGGCACTCCTACCCAAGTGTGCCTTCTTTGCTTTGTGTAAACAAAGCCCAAAGCTATGCTTAAGAATAAAAATTAATCAAATGGAGAAAATTAACGTAAGAGAAGACTGTTGCCGTCAGGGAATCCTGCGTCTACAGCAATGGATAAATTGTACGGCAAACAAACATCAAATCTCATTCAGAAATGAATTGATTTGAATAAAAAAATAACAACAACAGGTCATCTTGAGGAAAAGATATATTTTATTGATGCTGTCGACTAGCGGTCAAGGCTAGAAAATGGTGTCCCTTGAATAATAATTAATAAGAGATCAGAATAAGATATTCAATCACGTAAGTAATGGCTCGCGCAGCCAGGCGCGACGCGACTCTAGAGAACAATTTCTGTGTAAACTTCATGTTAATCACATCGCACCGTAGCGTCACGCTTGTCTGTGGGAGCCTTCATTTAAACCTGATGAATTGATTGCATCACCATTTTTTTGCTGATTTAATACTTTCCGAGGTCTGCGACATTTTCATAATTTAACAGTTTTATAATTTGTGTTCCTAAGGTCTTCTGTTTTAATACGTATAATAAACTATTAATTAATATAATATTCCACCAATTTTACAAAACAACTGGCTGTCATAATTCACATAATTAAATATCACAAAAACTAAAAAATGTCACCGCTGAGAATGATCTACACATCAATAAAATGTGGTAATAAATTATGTCTTTTTTTAGGTATTCTATTCATAAACTAGTTCTGTCATATGACTTTGCTTGTGTTCATTGAAGTATTTCATCATCAATATTGGCAGCCTTGTTCTACCCACTGCTAAGTATAAGCTCTCCCTCTCTTTCTCTCTTATTTTCCCTTTTGTGTCATGTTTCGCTGTGCGTGTCTCAACCTGGGCCTCAAGTCTGCTATTATAATAGTGTCAGAATGGTCGATAATTGATTTCATAATTGTTGATTTTGACAAGTTTGGTAATCTACTATTATAATGGCGTCATTATGACTTTCCAATGGTCGGCCACTGACTCTACATTGAAAGAAATTGCATTTATTGGTAATCTCGTACATAATGCCAAATGAATGACATTTCTACTAATGGGTTTTATAATAATGGCAATACGACTATGCCATTATAATAACACAATTCTATTACGAGAACATTGACCGACCAATGATCGACCATTATGAATTTAGCAGATTACGAACTTTTAAATGACAATGGCATGACGAAAGCTTTATTTCAGTAAACGAGCTTTCAGCAATTTAATGCTAATGGAAATCTTAAAAAAACAAAGTTATAAAACTGAAGATTTATTTCGAGATGAAATGCTGTCTGTTAAATTACGAAATATCCACTCACATTCTCATACATACAAAAGTTACTAATCAAGTACAAACCTATGTTCATTGTTCAACCCTATAAAGTTCACTTGATAAAAATTCATAATTTTTTTTCTAAAAAAGCTATAAACTTACAGACAACCCAACAGTTCACATTACATAAGCAAATATATTAACATAATGTATGTCCACAACATTAACATTCAAATTATTATGAACATCAAATAATACATAAAACGTTTTTATGTATGTTGATAGATAGACATTATCGTGGCTATTTGTGTTATATACCAAAGAGCAGTGACCTATTTAGAAGTGAACTTTACGATGTGGCAAGTGAACCTGATTGATGGTGTGTTGTGTCTAAAATATATGTAGGAAAAGTCGAAATTCGTTTTGATAGAACAAAAGTCTATCTGTATTCAATCACAGCACTGTTATCATCAAGACTTCCTAATATGCATCACACAGTCCCCCATCCTATTAGAAACTATAGTCGTACGAGTATCCTCCTGTTTATAACCTGCTACGGCAATACAATTAATGCAGTCCCCGGTTTGACAAAGGCGATGATTCAGGAATTCTTATTACAACTCTGACAACTTATGAGAACTCCATGTTTTGTAATGTTCATTATATGGCAAAACTTTTACAATGACTTACGTCATTTTAACTATGTGCAAAAGAAAACTGTCGTATCAAACAAGTCAGTCCAATATTTACTCGAACCATTATTTTCCAAGAGAAGACATTTGGCACAAATCGTATTGGAAATTAGCAAAACATTCAAAATACTCTTTCAAAGAACCATTAACAACAGCATAATTGATACCAAAAACCCATCACCACGACCCATCAATTACGCGATAAATTAAAATCAAAACATGACGCTAATTTATTGGGCCCACTCGGTTTAACACAACACTTTGCGTGCCAACGTTATCGCTGTGCCGCGATTGACGCGAGCGTTGCGATCACTCATCGAGTGCAGCTTGCAGTGTGTCTCAGAGATGCAGGGAGGTATCAGGATGGTGAAAAGGGGGCCTCGATTTAGCATGTTTAGAGGGACAAAAATTATTCAAAGGTTGAACGGTAGAGAACGCTGTATGATATTAAATGGGCATTATGTAATAAATGGGTGTAAGACATAAAACGGTTGGGTTTTGATACCGCAAGTGAGACAAAAAAAGGAGAAGATATAATTATGTATCAATTTACAAAATCATTGAAGTTCATTGATTGACCATACAGAGATGTACTACATATTCAAGTCGGTAGAAAAGAAGTTGCTGTTAAAGGGCCGTGCACGAAATCGGCTGATTTTGATCAGTTTTGTTCATTGGTTGTGAGGCGATTCGGCAACAGTGCGCCCAAACCGTCAAGCCCTGGTGTTGCCGATTCGGCAACGGTGAATCATCGCTACTTTGGGCTCAAATTACACTTGAAAATAAAGTTGAGTATTGTTTGTGGCGGTTTTAGTCGATTGTCTGGTAGATATTCTCGTAAACTGAACGTATCCGAACGTAAAATATGGCATGACAACATTTTAAAAAAATATTGAATGTCAGTTTACTTTTCTGTGGCCGTGTTTGTGTTGTGAAAATAAATTATAGTGCAAAGTGCTTTTATAAGTGTATTTTACATGGGTAAGTGGATACATTTTCATTTATCTGTTGTTAATACATCATTGTAGATAATAATTACACGAAATTGCATCATAAAATCGAAATTTTTGAACAAAGAAAAGTTTCGACAAAGAACCGTTCTATCGTTGGAATTTGGACTTATTTTGTGTTTTATCGACTGCAAATAATCAATAATAATTATAAATAAGTGCTTGAAACATCGTTTTAGATAATATTTGCACTAAATACTTGTGAAAAGTTTCAAAATATCATATGTCAAAAATTGCATCAAAATTGTTAAACTTTGAGGTTAAATATCATTATTTCTTTCCACAAGAATGACTAAGTGTTAAATTAATATGACAGTATAGTTCCCACTTGTGCATTTATCACTAATATAAAAAAAAAAAAAAAAAGTTAATTTAGTTTTTAATTAATTCATAAATAAATCAATTAACCCCCCCATTTTCTTCAAGAAAATCTTTTATTAATTAATTATGGTGGTATATTTTTACAAGATATAGGTAGCTATCAGTCAATAAAGGTTTATGTAGTATCTTAGTAACATTTTTGTATAAGAAACTACTCGGTGTTACTCCGATGTGAATTTTCAAAGTTTCAAAGATATCATGAGGCCGGCCTCAAGTGCCATGAACTTTGTGATTTATTATTACAACAATGATTCATAATGTAACTTGCAAAATTTTGTGTAAATTGATACAATAGTTTTATCAGAAATAGCCATAACATAAGACCAAAACAATTACAGCTGTTATCTGTAATTAGGGGTAATTATTAAATACAAATACAGTTCCCACAACCATTTTTTTTATTGTTAATTACAGTGACTCTATTCAAAAACCCATACAGCTTAAATAAAGGATGTTTATGTTCTCACAAATCACTTAAGATGTTTTTTGTTTACATTGGGAACAAAGGGCAATAAATCTGGCGGCCATTAAGATAAGGATTGGTCCTTGAGCGTTTTGACGTTTGTTATGTCATAGGGCTTTACAGGTTAAACAAAATTATTTGTGATTTGAAATGTCTAGTTCTTTGTATTGCATGTGGTGGAAAGGGATCTTTCAAATAGTTTAATTTTTCATGGAAAATCCCTAATATTTGCAACAAGTTTTCCGAAAAATGACGCCAGACTGAAGTTTGATCATCTCATCATCATCAGATTTTGAGAATTTAAAAATATACTCATAATATGTGGTCTACTTGCATGTAGGTGAAGCACTTTTTTCAAATTCGATACAAAATATAGCAGAAAAATATGTTGAAAAACCTAAATATTTTTAAAAACCCAGTCATTAATGTATTTTTTCTATTATTTAGCAAACCATATCAAGAAATTTTTAAAATCACTTACTGGGCTGCAGCTATCCTTGAGATAAAATAAAATTTTATGATTATACAATAAGTATCTTCATTAAGTAAATCAAACGCGCATTAAACAACATTTTATGAGAGAACAAAAGTGATGAAACTATTAGCAGGTGCTGTGACTGACACGAATGGTTTAGCACCACGAAAACTGTACTCATATTACACAGACTTAATGTTTCAATTATTATTCATACAGATGCACAGACTTAATGTTTCAATTATTTCAATCTTTCTCACAATTAGATAAGAAATTGGTATTTTTCGTGCACGGAGCCTTATCGATATTTTTAATAATGCCGGATTTTACTATACTAATTTTACTACTATATGAATTTTACTTCGAGCTTCGTTAGATAATGTACAGTCACGGACACGAATGACCGTTTATTGGGATTACTCATCGTGCTTTTAAAGAAGCCATAGGTGACCAATGAATTAAGACATGAATGGCTAGTCAGAGTAACCTATGCGTCACAAAGTTTAATTTGATGACAACAATTTAAATGTAGAGGACTCATCCTTTAAACCGAGCTGATAAGTAACAAATCAATATCACTCTAAATAACGCAGTCATATTTCTCGGACCTCCTCAGTCTAGCCGGCAGATGACTCAAAAATGTAAATAGAGAATGTCCCAGATAATTTTGGTAAATGTCTCGTTGATATATAGGCGGTATTGTTTGAAGATAGTTTAAATGGTAATATTGCTTTGTCTACTCTATTAGATTTGCATACAACGAACATTATTTCAAATTTAAATGTTAATCAAATTACTGGCATTTAGTGCTTAATGTTCAGTAAAATATGTAATTTATATTCTTATCAACATTCGGAATAAAGAAGGCTTTATTTTATATTGTTTTATGACATTGTATTATTGTTATTCTGACCAGATGTTACCAGTAAAACCATGATTAATAAACCGGTGTTATTGTCATTGTTTCGATTGAACTCACGACCAATAATTCATCATCATCCTAATAAAAATGAAGTTATATTAGTCTATTTTAATCCTGAGAACAAGTGATTTGTCAAACTGTTTTTAACAAGACACAATATTTCACCCCCAAAATCCGGACCTGCACACAATTTGAATGAAACTAAACAGGTGCACTGAATTATGCGATCGCTGATGTATGCAGCCGATGCACCGCATGCACCCCAGGTGAAAATGTGCAGTGTTGCTAACGTAAATACGCGAAATGGCCGGTCAATCAGCAGACCGACGCTGAAGCTGTAAATATCTGGTAAGTGTATGAAAGCATTGTTTTGTATAACATCGGAAAGAATAATAATCTTTTGAGATTTAGTAGTGGAAGGGCAGTGAACTTGGCGCTTAAAGTAGGGGTGTTTTAGTTGAATCATGGTTGTTGGTTTGAGTCACTGACAAGTGTAGGTGCAAATTCTTGAATTAAGCCGGATGTTTTATATAAACAATAATATCCTTACTAGCATACCAATCAAGTGCATTTACAATATCAATTAATCTATGTATAGCATAATCAGCCCTGCTGGACACAGGGTCCTCTATTCGAGAGGGAATGGGCTGTAATCCACCACGCGGGCCCAGTGCGGGTTGGTAGATGTCACATGTTTTAATTTTTTGTTCTAGGGCCGGTTTCCTCACAATGTTTTCCATCGCCGTTTTGAGAGACTGTAGGTATATGTCTCAATTATTATTGGAGATCAATGGTATGGTAATAATGTTAGGTACACGCAAACACTGATTTCCTTCTATTTAGAAATTACATATAACTGAACGGACCTATCCATACCTTGATGTAATTTATTTCCTCACTCACGTAAAAGTGACATAGCTGTCATCTACCGAAACTATATACGTACTCATACGGTATCACTGAATGGGATAGACCCATTCAGTGATACCCCTAATATCTTGAAGCTGCTGGCTCGGAGCCAATCACCTCTGACATTACGTAGCTGATCATCCACTGACGGATGTAAGTGCCTGCTGTCTCCTACATATGGAGGAGGTATTTGATTGAAATTTGAGAACTGTTATTGAGAACCAAAACAATCAAGATTGTTATTTTTTTAAAGTGACGTGCTGAATCTATCTTACTGCAAATTCTAGCCTTGACGCTATCTACAGCTGTTTAAGTAATATCCTGCGCTAGTGGAAACACAGCAAAAGTTCTGCTTCTCATTTCTTCTTGGTATGGTACAAATGGAGTTTCATTGAACCCCTATAAATGATAAATGATTTATTTTCTGTAAGTAGGTTTGTACAAACACTTTTACTCGTCAATCATATTTAAAAAAAAACTAGATGAGGTCGGCGTTTCGTATCTGACTACTCTGAGAAGAAAGGCCGAAACAAACTCAGAGATCACAGTCTCTTTTAAAGTCCAGACATAATCTTGGTCAGATCATGTGAAGACCATGTAAAATGGTGCATGAAATGATCTTTTGATGAAAGAATCACACAGATTGAGGGGACCTGTCCAGTCAGTGCACGCATTTGTCAGTAGTCGTGCAGCTCAACTCAGACCTTGAGGAGCTCAACGATTCAACGAACAATACCAAAGAAAGGACATTTGGGTAGGCCCCATAAATTACTCACTATACATTATATGAAAGTAACGCGAGAAACATGCGAAACCATGAACAGAAAAAAAAGGAAAGTAGCCGTGGCAGAGAACGGTAGTAAGAGCAGTGGTTGCCCAGTGGTTACGGCACCGACTTACGTTTCGTAGGTCGTGGGTTCGAACCCAGACAGGCGCTTTACTTTGTGTAATTTATGTCATCACCACTGCTCTCAAAACGGTGAATCTGGCGGCAACGCTATTAAAAGATGCCCCTCCCATAGATAAATATCACCCGTCTTTCCACTATTCCAAGGCTTGCTCAAGAATGCACATCCGGCAGGCTCCAATAATCCTTTCATATCCCAAGGGCACGTCTTCCCTACCATTATCGCGCCCCCCGGTCTACTCTCTGATATACAATAGTTTCTGTAGTCCCATGAAACATGAGGCTTCAGGGGCCAGGGTGAATCTTTGGGTTCATTCGAGCAATCGAGTCTGGTCAAACCACGCTGGGGTCGGTGCATTTCATTCATTAATTCATTCACCACTGCTCTCAAAACCGTGAAGGAAATCATCGTGAGGAAGCCTGTATGTCCTAAAGCCAAAAATTTGAAGACATACCGTGACATCAACAACCGCACGGGCCCGTTTGGTGGATTACGGCCCACTCTCTCTCACAGAGAGGAGGCGTGTGTCCCAGCAGAACATTATAGGCTGATTATGAGTAAAGTAGCAAATTTTCTGTAGTGTAGAACAACCATCTAATCTTAAATTTTTCCTTGTTCGCTATACCATCCTGTCATTCCTAGCTTGTTCATATCGATTTGCTTCCAACTGTCTGTCGAACAAAACGTGCACTGTTCAGCGTCCTACAATCGCTTTGAAATTTTACTATCTTGCAGGCAAGTCGACAGATCAAAACTTGTTAACGTTCTGTATGTGATGAGATGATCGTTTGAAATCGATCGTTTGATGGCTATGAAATATACTTCGTGTCAGGTTAGTGTTCGTTTTTTGAAGTGTTTAGTTTTGCTGTCAATTTCTGTATTTGATGAGCTGTAACATCTGATTTTGGTTATGTTTCACGAGCAATGATTGAAATTAGCAATACAATAGACCTACATTTACTATGCTATGATGCTAAGGCAATAATTCTTACAAAAATAATACGATACTTTAGTTAGATTACGTAACCCAACCATAGGTAAGTATGCGCCCCAAGAAGAGATGCGTCTATTAAAGTTTTTTTAAACATCATTCCTAAGTAGTATTTTCCTTCAGTTTCAATTCTATTTTCAGCCAGTCCCATAACTTGACAACGCTAACAAGCAGCACGTCCAATTTCCATTCCCAAATCAAAAGAAACCATCAAGCACATTAATTCTCCCACACTTACCCGCTAAAAACTTTGAACTCTAATCCTTCTCTGACTATTTCTTCAAAACTAAATACTCAGTCATCAGTCTCATCTCATTGAAACGAATGAAGAAATCAAAACTACACGACCAACGACACAGCCATTTATCAAATCGAATTAAAATAAAAATCCGGCCAAGTGCGTGTCGGACCACTCACTGTGAAGGGTTCCGTATTCGGGATGAATATTTACACATGCACAGTATTGATTTTACCGGTCGGTAAAAATTTTCTTTATTTCGTAGTACTTCTCGACAAAATTATGTAAAATAAATTATTTCTGCGGTTGTAACCGAAAATATACACATATCTCAAAAACTATTGGCTTATATAGGAACGTCACTTACAAACATCATCATTTATGTTTTAATAGGTTTTGCCCGCGACTTCACTCCCGTTAATTTAGAATTTGACAATCAATTCGGGTTGTACACTGCTTGTCATTTGGCGTTTGGCGGCAAAAAACTTTAACACATTATTAAAGTTTCTAGAATAATATAATTCAATCACGATTCGAAAGTCACGTGGCGCCATCTATTATCATAAGAACGTTATTGTTGTTTTCCTCGGAAACAGTATTTTTTTTCGCGATGAAAGGTATTTTATGTCCATTTCTGTACACCTGACAACATATTTCAGGATGATCGGTTCAGTGGTTTAGGCGTGAAAAGGTAGCAAACAAACAAACTTACTTTCGCATTTATAATATTAGTTAGGATTAAGGGATCTAACAATACCCCACACATGTAAGTATATATAAAGGGACGATGAGATGTGCCACTCGTAATATTTTTTTTCGTAATTTTACTACACCATTGTTTAGCGGTGCACAGAATACACCTTCTTTCAAATTTCATCGACATAGTGCTAATAGTCTCGTCCGTTTTTGCAATTTAGCTACGGAACCCTAAAAAACTGCTGCGCAAGAGTTCACCCCGTCCGTTGGGATTTGGGGCACTTTAGCATCTATTTCTGGTGACAGACGGACAGACACATTCAGGGATAGCTATCGGGTTTCAAATTCCTGTATTAAAAGGATGGAAGGATTGTAAGTGGTCTTTGTAATTAAAAAGATTAGTGAGTATGGGACTTTCCTTTTCCTGTATTTTACATTTGGGGAGTGATTCAGAAACTTTCTTTGGTATTGTGTTTACTTTTTCCTGACAAGACCAGTGAATCTATTCAAATCATTGTTTTTTCTGAAAAAAAATGCCAATGAAATACCAATAAAATACTCGTAGGAATTGGAAGATTGGAAGCTCCTAGTTATCCAGCTAGATGGGACTGGAAAAGTTCTCATTGTAGCTATGTTGTAAGGACGAATTTGTGACTAAACTGTAAGTACTTACGTTTTATCCCGTTTGCATAATTTGCAATGAAAAGTTTAATTTGTGTTCTTTCTTTAACCTTCAAGATTTTCAAATCAATCACAACCTAATTTATGACTTCTCCCTTCCTGCTTTTACTCCCAACACTTGGAACCAAATTAAACCATAAAAAGCTAGAACATAATTAACGAAACAAGCTACTGCGAACACACAGGTAGCTATCATTAAAATTCGTATTGACTACATGAAAAGTCAATTAGTACGTGCCGTGAGGCGGCGGCCATCTTGTAATTGCGGGAGACAGCTGCGCCCGCGCACCTCGTGGGTGTCCGGCGCAACAAAGGGTTGATTTAATTAGGATTTGATTGAGTGGGAGGGAGAGGGAAGATGGTTAGTGCTTGGTTGGTGACAGATTGGGATTTATGAGTATTGTGCGCCCGATTGTATTTGTGGTTGTTAATGATTGTGCGGTTGATAAGGCACGGCGAAGAAGCAGATAAGATTTTAAGATTCTTATCCGATCAATATTATCCTAGATTTATCATTGAATCGATTTGTCACATGACGATCACTCCTAATATTCTGAACGTCAGTAGCTTATCCCTGCTTATTGTTTGGGGAAACATGAGATAAAACATGAATATGTTTTTATTTTGTAGTTATTGGCAGAAGCACAGCACTAGGTAGGAGGCGAGCCTGTTGTCGCATTTGTATCGCTACTAGTTACAAGCCGTTTGGATATGCTTTCTACTTAGTATACAACATGTCCCGGAATTAACGCAAAACCTCTTAAGGGGTCATTGTATAAACAATGAGTAAACAAAAATTGTGTAAACAAAAATCAGCTATTCCCTACATTTTGACGAGTTATGACTACATAAATGTAGGGAACAGCAGATATTTTTGTTGCGATTTCAGGTTTGGTCCCATAGTAAAAGTTGTTGATTTTGCGCAGCGACTCGCCTCATCTTGAATCGCCATAAAATTTGAATCGGGCTGTAGCAGTTATCAATAACAGATAATTTATAGTTGGTCAGCCCCCTAACGCTCACAACTCGTTTCTAGGTAGGTACAGTGGTACCCAATTGATAAGGCGCGTCGTGAATCTTCGTTCGCACAGAAAAGAAAGTATGGCCCCGAAGATTAAAGAAAGAATGCTTAAAACTTACAATCAACCTTAGGTCACTATTATAAGGTTCATAATACACTGGAGCTGCTAGCGTGCACTCGATCAGAAGTATGGCGGCTGACAAACATGCCACGCGGCGCGCGCTAACATGGCGGCAGCTGCCGACTAATAGCGGTACAGGAAAAAGAACCGCGGTGCGTGGAGCGTGCCGATTAGTCAATAGCATTTCCCGCACTTTTAAAATTCACCTTCTGCGCAGGTACATCGGTAAGCCATATCAATTGGGTACTACTGTAGGAAGCAATTTTTCGAGTTAGTTTATAGTTATAAGCTATTTTTCGAGGTAAAATGTTAAACCGCCTACCAGGTCATAACTAAATGTGTTCCGAGTCAAAAACAATAAATAATTACAACAATAGAATTAATTTCAGAGAACATCTGTAAGTACATGTCATCAGTCTGTCTGTTTGCCCTATACCTATATACACATTAACGTGTCGAATATTTACTCATTAATGTAAAACATATGTACATTACGTACTAAATTGTGGGCTTGTGTGACCTTATGTGACACAAATTGTGGGCTTGTGTGACCTTATGTGACACAAATTGTGGGCTTGTGTGACCTTATGTGACACAAATTGTGGGCTTGTGTGACCTTATGTGACACAAATTGTGGGCTTGTGTGACCTTATGTGACACAAATTGTGGGCTTGTGTGACCTTATGTGACACAAATTTGAGTAATAATAAATACCTAAATGACGACTCAGCAGAAAACCTATAATTTATAATTATTATTGTAGTGAGACTCAGAGAACAACTTTCTCCAGATCGCTAAGAACTACTTTGTATCATCAGTTCATTTCATAAGCGTGATGATCAGTTAATGTTCCATCACAAACAATCGTTAGATTAATATAATTGTTTTTACGATAGCCACAAGAACGTAAGAAATGGTCCATTATTTAGCAGAAGCAATATGATATACCTACTTACATGAAAACAAATTCAGGAATAAAACTCATTTAAAAAAAACAAAACACCTGTTTCAGTTGAGCACATAATAAAACATCATAATCATTTCAATATTATTTCAATCCAAAGTCACCTTGACTATCAATACAGCACACATTACAAATGCAACTTTTTTCAACATTAGGATGCGCACGCGTTCCGAACAATCCGAGACATGTCCCGAATGCCGCTACCCCTCCCTGGCCAAGGGAGACAAGGGGGACTAAAGAAGACGTATCTCACCACCACGATCCATTGTCCATTGTTTTTGCCTGCTGTTATTTATGACGGACGACGTTGTATCTATCCTTTTCTAACATAGCCAGAACAATATCACCGTCTCGCTCCCTCAAGGCTTCCGTCCCGTAATGCCGTAGCTAATAAATTACGATTCAAAAGATTATTTATTAGATTATTCATGGTGGAGAGGCCCTGTACCGTATTGGTCTTCGAGACATAACACTGCAGTCGTTTTCGTCTTTTTTTCGTGTGATTGATTTGTGTCCTATCGTGTGGTGTGTCGTTTCGTCAAACAATGGGGTTTGGACGTGGATTGGCTGGTTTATGGATTTTATTGGATTCACAGACGTTGGGTTTTGCATGTTAGATGCCTGATAAGCTTTGATGAGTGTGTGACATAAGGAAGCTTTTGGTGATTTCATAGGATTGCGATGAGTTTTATGTTGATACTCTTGTAAAAAAAAATGTCATGTAAAATAAATAAAATATCAAGGGTTTTACAAATATCCTAGCTACTGTTAAAGAAGGGCCTTAAATAGTCCCACCTCTTATTTAAATAAAAAAAATAGATTAGATATTTTTCTCCCTTAATATTCTAATTAGATCTAACTAACAGTGTATTAACGAGATAACTTCAAGTTCAGACCACCTATGACGAGAATGATATTATCAGGACCAGTATGACACTGACTCATTTAATCATAACCAAGAATCTATTACAACATATTTGTCGTACAATTAAAATGTAACAGTCCGATAACTTATAGCAATTAAATAACGGAACCAACTACAGGAACAATTATTTTTAAAATATGACAGAGTAATTTAGAAGCAATACAATACATTGTAGAACGCATTCGAATAAAACAGAGACAACAAAACATGTCGCCCCACCGGAAGCAGGGCCGATAATCGTTTGAAAAGAGACGTGCATTATTATTCACGACCATTAATTAACCCACACTAAAGTTTTAATTAAAAAACAAGCAAAGAACTTTCCATAAGAATGGTACGTCACAAACGCCGACGAATTCAAAACGCCAGCGTCTCGACCGTCATAAATAATTGGGACAAAACCTTCGCCCCCCGCGACCCGCCCCCATCCCCCGGATAAGTGTCTAAAATTTTCACAATCCGGCAATAAAAAGATAATTTATTAGTATAGCTCTTATTGTTTTCGTTATTTATGTGTATGGAGTAATGTAATCTAGCTGGTGGGGGCCCTAAATAAATAATTTTCACTTTAATGTCCCTTCTTGCCTAATCTCCCGAGCGGTCGGCTCTGAGTCCACCGTTTGTACGATATAATGGGCACCCGAGGTATTTTTAGGTCTAAATAAACATGATTTGTTGTACCAGCTCTGACAGAATTTAATTTCGTTACGGCAACGATGTGGCTCCCTCTGTCGCGAATATCTTGAATTATTTTTAATGACTCCTAGTCATTTGCATTATCGTCGATTTTTAGTAGCTTCTTAGAATTATTTATTATTTGAAATTATAGCTTCCTTTAATGAGATTTTTATTTTTATTACTGTAGTCTTAATAACAAAATTGTCCAGTTCCACAGAGGCAAAAAGTCCACCTGATAAAAACAAAATTTTACTGCAAAAGTTTAGTCTGATATTTATTGCCTCTTTAATACGAAATAACAATAGAATGATTTAAATCACTTTTGTCATTGATAAAGCATAGGTAATACTACCTATACAATACTACGTAAAAAGTATGCTAATATATTTTAGCATAAATATTTTTTTAATTAATTTTAATCAATGATATTTCCCAGCACTTTAAACATTCAAGACATAACAAAAAAAAAAGAACACAATACCCACGTACATCACATGCAGATTTCAAAAGCGTCTGAACTTCAGTGGCCATTTCTGAAAATTAGTGGACGTGAGGCAGTAGGGGGGAGGGCGGTGGGGAGCAGAAATGCCGTGGTGGATGATTTACACCACTCCGGTATTATGTTTTGACTTTAATAAAC
Source organism: Tiliacea aurago (assembly GCA_948098905.1). NCBI lineage: Eukaryota > Metazoa > Arthropoda > Insecta > Lepidoptera > Noctuidae > Tiliacea > Tiliacea aurago. The sequence continues at coordinate 26,606,060 of OX402585.1, forward strand.
AGAACGTTTGTCATGGCAGACTATACGTCGCCAGTCTTGGGCAAGTTTTGTGCTAGTGTTGGGACTTGGGTCTAAGAGTTCTGACGTTGAATGCAAGTGGTGTTAGATTTACCTACGTTTGGCAGTTGAAGACTGTTAGTAGCATGTTTGATTGGTGTTCGCTAAGGAATTCAAAAGTTTGGCTTATAGTTTAATTTTAGATGAGACTTACATAATCTTTCGATTTCAGGTGTCGATATTTAATGTCAATGCAATTTTCATATTTCACAGATTTCTGTTCTGTTAGGTTTTTCGATACCATTATGAATGAAGCACATACTTCAACAGAAATAAAAGCGAGCTATTTAAATAAGTATCAAGATTCAAAAACAAGTCCACATTGAAACCAAATATATCCTTTCAAAACAAAACCTTCCCAGAAAATTGCATCCAAATAATATTCATACAGACTTCCAAATCCATTTCCATTGTGCTTGGAACGTGTCCTGAGTTGACCTTAGTCCGTCTAGTTTTAATTACAGCCGACAGACGGACGGAAGGACACCCGAGCTTCGTTGTTTTGAAGACTCGACGTGACGTTCAGTTTGTGTCAAACTGCAACATCTGAATTAGTCTAGTTTTTTCTTTTAATGAAAAACTTTTTTTGGGTTTTAATGAGAACAAAATGAGCACACTGCCTAAACATCCTTTAAAAATAAAGAAAACAACTGCAGATAATGTCAGCTATTAGCATGAGAATGCAAAAAAAAGTAAAAATTTAAGTTTGTGCAAAGTCAACTTATAGTTTCTGATTGTGTCTTCATTCTGTTCTTATCAAAGCACTGACTATACTCGTATGATACTTAATAAATACGTTTTATTCTTATAGTTTCTTAATTTATAACTTACTAAAAGTCTGTGGCTGCATCTAGACCGCAGATGCATCACCACCTCAAAAAAACTCCATCCTTTTAACAGACCTAAACATCCGCGTTATAAAGTCTCTGCCACGCTACAATTCAACAACAAAGTCTCATATCAAATACATCACTAGCCATAAAGACAAAGCACGAAGACGCCATCAACATGACATCCACCCATAAAACTCACCCATACCTGGCCATCATTGTCGTAGACCACAGCAAACGGCCCATAGTTCCCCCCTATAGTTTCACCCCTCGTTTCCAGCTTTTAATTATAATACTTTATAGCCCTATAAATCACGGCGTGCGTCCCGGGCGGCTACCACCCCCCACCCCCCTTTGAAGGATACCAGTTCAATTCTCGTTGGGTGTAATAATTTATAAAGAAATTATTCCCTTTTTATGCTGGGGGTTAAAGATGGTCGTGACGTGATCTGTGATCGTCTGGCGGTGACAATCATTTTGGTTTTATGTAAGTTGTGTCAGTTAAGAATTTTAGGAAAGATTGAAGGGTGTATTTTGAGTGGTACCACTCAAAATACACCCTTCAATCTTTCGTAAAATTTACGTAATAAAAGTACGTTGTTCTTTTGATGAGGTTGGTGATGATTTTAATAAAATGCCAACTAAATAAAAAATATGGTGTGCTTTAAGATCTTAAAACAAGGAATAGACAGCAGGAATTTAGCGATGAAAAATTTTCTGATCCTTCTTCGCCGTGATTTTAGGCGTCATCTTTATAGAGTCGTAGTTGTTTGAAAGTATCAGTTCAACCTTCTTCAAAAGCTTAACTTCTCGTTATTTATTATGCTTAATTATCTCTGAGACCAAACTGAAATTATGGTTTTAATCCAACAAAAAAAAAGTAAAGAATCAAGAAAGATGAATTGAATGAAAAGTTGATTCCATCGAAGTATAACAAAAAATAATCACACGTCAAAATATCTGTCGTCATCAATTAAATGAAGAACGTATGCCTATTGAAGAACCGCTAACAATTGTTCTAGCAAATACACTGGTCATCAAAAAAATCGGCCCACCTGTAGTTTTACCGCAAATCACATTTTTTCTTTAGCGAAACAAAACAAAATTATTTTGTATTGATATGTTTAATTTGACTTGTTTATTTACACCAATTTTAGCGCAATATAAACAAAAACAACATTAAAAAAATTAAATTACGATTATAAAATTAAAAATAATAATTTTACTCTTTTTTGTGGTAATTTTAAACACGTTCTAATTTTTCACTCTTAAGTGTTATGAACACAATTGTTGCAGTTTAATATTGAGTATTCCCCCCTCTTGCTCGAATGACGGCCTGAATTCGCCGTTTTTGCGACCTAATCAAGGTTTTGATGGTCTCTTGAGGGATTCGGTTCCATTCTTCCCTGATGGCGGTTTCCAGGTCTCCTAAGGATGTAGGGGCTGGATTACGGGCTCTAACCTTTTGTTTAAGGGCGTCCCACATGTGCTCTATAGGGTTAAGATCAGGGCTTCTCGCTGGCCACGACATAACCCGAATGCCGATATTCTTCTCCAATATATCCGGCATATGGTACCACATGGTCTTCCAAGATCTCTGTGATGTAGCGTACCGCATTTAAAGCACCACTTCTTATGAAAACCAGCTCCGTGCGTCCAGTTAAAGATATCCCAGCCCAAAACATTACAGAGCCCCCACCATAACTGACTGTTTCTCTTATGCAACACTGAGCATAGCGTTCACCTGGCCGTCGCATGACATTACGACGTCCATCAGAACCGTATAAAGTCATCCGACTCTCATCACTAAAAAGAACTGACTCCCATTGGCCTATAGTCCAATTGACGTGATTCTGCGCAAATTGAAGTCTCGCTTGTCGATGAGCTGTGGTCAATTGTGGCCCCGTTGCTGGCTTGTGTGTCTTAAATTCTGCTCACGTAGTCTCCTTCTTACAGTACTGTCACTTATAGCCACACCCCGGTCTTCACGTAAGCGTCGCTGGAGATCAACACCAGAAAGGTGTCGATTTCGTAAAGCTGATACCAAAATGAAACGGTCATCCCTTTGAGTTGTCACCCTATGTCTTCCAGATCCAGATCTTCTTCGATACTGTCCAGTCTCCAGAAACCTTTGGTAAACTCGCCGAACTGCAGAACGGCTGAGATTTAACCTCCTGGCCACGACACGTTGACTTAAACCTTGTTGTAGCAAAGCCACAACTTGGGCCGCCTCAGCTTCAGTAGTGTCCATTGTTTTTAAACAGAATTAATCAAAACTACAGCCTCAGCAATTAAACTTAACGATATGCACATGAAATCCCTAGAAAAGTCTGTTTCTGACTGGAAGTACGAGTCCATTTGTTCCGATGTAAAACCGTAAAATCAGCACAAAACAGTATTTCTGTATAAAAAAATTGTTATGTACCTTCAAGTGCAATAAGATTTATGACAAACAAGACGTCAATCATCATAGCGACCCTCAAAATAAAAAACAAACATGTGAAACAGCTTATCGGTGAAATAATCTACTAATATTAAACAAAAACTGGGTGGGTCGATTTTTTTGATGACCAGTGTAGTAGATTTCTCAAGTTCTCATTATGACATATTGTGTTGATAACTTCAAGACACGCATAGTAACAAAGTGAAGAAGTTTAGTGATGTGACTTAAAGCGACGATAACCGACTTTTAATGATTTTATACTGAAGATCACGTCTAAACGAGTAGTTCTAATGATTTGAAAAAAATATATATTAAATTAGAGCATTTTCTCAATAACTTAATGTGAATATTTTAGATTATGTTTATAATACATAGTGAAATTAATTTGTAAAGTTATGTTTAACGCGGTTAAAAAACTGAGAATGGCGCAAAATCTACCAAGCATATTTTTTCTGAACCCTTCACCATTTTAAAGATAATTTAATTATTGATGTTTTAGTATACGCGTTTTATTAAAATACTTATTGTTTTGTGTATAATAAATTAATAATGCGTCAAATTGAGGACAGCGCTCCTTTATGGACGAGTCCTATTACTGGCTGAACGTACGCCGCGTTGCGTGAGCTCAGTACAGAACACGCAAGCTAACCACTCAAAGTCACTGGCACATATCTGAGTCTTAAGTACGTCAGTAATGTCACTTTGAATGGAGATTTTTGTCAATTACTTTATGTCGAAAATAATAATCATGCGAACGTGGTCCAACATTGTCTGCCAATGTTGGACACACTTCAACGTCCAACAACGTGTTGATGTTTGCAAAGCCTTATTATAGTTGCGAGAAAAAGTATTCTGATGTGTTAGAAACAACATTGTTCCTTATTGTTTTTGTGCGATGTTCAGCAGTAAATAACAAATAAGAGTTTCATAACAGAACTGAAGTTCCGTCAGACGGATTAAGACCTTTTCAGCGATAATCAGTCACATATCAACAGAAGTTCCGCTAAGTTGAACCGATAAGTCAGTGTTAAGTAAGACTACTGTAACTTAAAGCTACAAGACGTCTAACTTGTGGCGTGCCTTCGCGGAGCCATAGAGTATGAATTGACGGAGGGTGCAAATATAAAAAGGAATATTGTGCCAACTAAAGTTTACTCTCTGAGCGTATCTAAGTTTCTAGAAATTTAAAATAAATTAAAACTAGAATTTAAAGCTATACATTTTATATTAATTTGTCTTACGAAAATAAAAGCGTCCCTAAAGATGATGAGATCATGATGACTTGACGAAGCTAACTTTGGTTAACTAAAATAACCTGACCACAATAATTATAACCAACCACGGAAATATACGTCGCAACGCTCCGTGTGTAGCTTAGCCTCGCTACCAAGTTGCTTAGAAGTTAATATTTTGACCACGGCATGTGCTATTTATATAAGAACGAATATTTTGTGTCAAAACGAGAGAAGATATTGTTCAAGTTGACGTTTGCTCTCTATTCAAGATTCGGTATTAAATTATTGGAGTTAAACTTTGCACCAACATCAGTGAACCTTGTTGACGTAACCTCGTACTATGAAAAGAACAAAGATCAGAACTAGTACTATCAAAATCTTACCAACTTCGGTCGTTCCCATTGTTCTTGTTTTTACTACCCGGACTTACCTGAAAAATAAAATAAATAGGGTTAAAGTTCTTGCGTTTCTTACGTCACTGTCGATCTGAAAATATTTCATTTAGAAATTGTGTCGCTAATATTATATTTTCTAACATACACATACATGGATAGACCTTTAAAGCTTTTAATAACTAGTATTTGCTTGCAAAAATGTATCTTAAGGCCCCGGACACTTTACAGTTGCTATGTTGTTGACTTGGGTTGACGTATGATGATGTCTTGGCTTAGATACTAAGTTATGCATAGGTATTGAAAAAAAAATAACTCATGACTTTTTCAGGCAGACACTCACTACAAAACGCCACCTGCCGCGATCCTGACTGACTGAGTCATGATAACAGAACATAACATCACGCCTATTTTCTCCGAAGGGTAAGGCAGAAGTATACATATAGTACACCCACATTTCTCCAGTTATGTCCCATGGAATGGGCGTGTTGAATTGACAATAATTATAACAACATTTTAACTCATGAATTTGTTCCATACATGCACAAATTAATGACAAACAAATGCATTTTAAGTAATGTGTTCAACAAATGCATTACTTACAATTTTTAGTAACTTAATTTATATTATTAGAATCTGTAGTGCTACATGTCCTTGTTTGTGTTTGTTCTTGACGCGCCATTTAAGAAAAAAATCAAACAACAAATGCACTTCAGCATACAAGATAACGGTGACGCATCTCAATAAAATTATTAAATCTGCGATATACTTTTTTTGAACATTAATAAAAAAAATAAAAAAAGTATTACTGCAGAACTTATATCTATACTACAGAACATAACGGATGACTTTTTTACCGTCTTGAAAAAATAGGGTATATTAGAAGTCTATGGCTTCTACTCCGTTCACCTTATATACCCTTTTATAATCCTTTTTTTTTATAACGTAGGAACAAATTGATCTATCAATAAATACTACACATTTGAAGTAAACTTTTCATATCAAACGATAAAAAAATTTTTTTGAAAAAACCAAACGATAAAAAAAGTATCGAAATTCAAATCATACGCACCCTACTATATACGCGGCAAGTAACTATCGGCCGGCTTCAAAGGCTATAGGATCGTGCTACAAGGTTTCTGTTAAATTAATCCGCGCGTGATTATTAAAAAAAAAATAGTTCCATGCCATAGGCTTCTACTACGTTCACCTAATATACCCTATTTTTTTTAAAACGGTAAAAAAACCATCCAGTATATACTGGACGGCGCAGCACTAGAATCACCGAAAAGGTCGGATAAGAGTGACACTCGCTCTGCTGACAGTCACTCGAGCAGAGCGGTTGCATCGATGGTTAGTGGCGGCTGTCTTCTGATGACAGAAGAAGATGTCAGCGGAGCCGCTGTTGTACCACGTCTACGACAACTGCTATATTCCGGCACAATCCTGGTGATATTGAAGCTGCTGAACTGATACACTAATACGATGATCACTTCTGGTAAAGGCTATCCTGCGCCGTTATACTTATATAATTTAGAAGCATTTTTTTTTTTCCTTTTTTTTTATGTGAGTACCATGGAGCCGTTTATTATGATAAGATGTATGTTGACTTAAAAAAGCGTGGCAGTTGTGAGTATGTCATGCTCACTTAAATGGCTCGCTGATGGTGGCGCGTGTGTTGGATCATTCGGTTCCCTACAAAATGGTTGAGTTGGATGGTGCTGATCCACGCGTCATGTTCGTGAACGGGCGACGTCAGTTGAGACTGGTCTTCTCTTAACTGCCAGGGCTTATTTGTAATCTTTTAATCTTATATTTAGAATTGTTTTCTAAATAACCATTTTTTTTTTACATTTTTCACATATAGAAGCAACAAGAATAATGTACCCAGGATTTTGTAATATCTTGATTTAAAAGAGTGTCCTTGGAGTTTCTTGCCTATTCTTCTCCATAGAGATCTACGTTTTGGAATGGGCAAATAGCTTCAACTTTCTGACTAACTGACAGACTCTTTGACAATTCAAAAGTGCCTGTAATAGGTTTAATTGAAATAAATGTTTTGAGTTTGAGTTTATACAACAAATATACAATTTCCGTTCACTTCGCAAACTACGTAGAGTTTTCGTGACAATGTTACCTATAAACGGACAACCCATGAGACGACCACGTCACATAAGATGACATGTGTAACCTGTCACGCCGCTTATAAATTTCGTGAAGAAAACTTTGTGTGGAACTTGGACAAAAGCATAACATCATGCCTGTATTCCTCGAAGGGTTAGGGAGATATGTTACCCACATGTAATAAATAGGCGGCGAACTTGAACTTAATGGTCTGAAATCGCCAACACACAGGACAGAACGCACAACAATCGTTTTTCATGTTTCATTCATGCTGTGGATTTTGACAGCCTCTTGTTCAGTAATCTTCTTGTAATATTTTTAGAGTGAGGGAAGAAAATGGAGACACTTGAACGCACTAGATGAGGCCACATTTATATCGTCCCTTGTGCAGGTGTTCAAGCACGGTAGTCAAGACAAGAAGTGTGGCATCGACTGGTATTCTTCACTGCAGACAAATTCAGTATGACTTGGACCCTTACCCCCCCCATCTAAATCCAAACAGCAGCAGTTTTAAGGCCAAAGTATAAAAGCACTATTGCTTTTGTTTATCTCCGGATTATCTTCTCCCAATTCTTCACCAGAGCATGTACGGCTGCCATTAGGCCCCATCAAGTCATTTACCGCGAGCTTAAAACTTGGCACGCGTTGCCGAAGGGGTGGGTGCGTGCAAATATGACAAATTTATGTAAAACGGGCTCTCTTTGTACGGCAAGCAGCCGTCGAGAAATTAGTGCTCATTTTGTCTCATGTTTACGAGTGGGAGCACTGTGCGCCTCAAAAATACGGTAATGGCTGCACAGTGGTCGGGTTTCGTCTAGTGTATTGATTTTGAGATTCGTTCGAGTTGCAGAGGTTGTGTTATGTGGTAGGGGCTGCTTCTAATGTCTGTGAGTTAGGGTGTTTTTAGTACTGCATCGCTGAATACAGGTTAACTCCTTCGTAGTTATTTTTAGGTGAGGAATATCTCGCCAAAAGCTTAAGATAGCTTGTTGACAAATCTATGATTGACAAAGTAGTCTTTAGGCTGGGTCGCTTAAAACTCTTTTCTTTTAATATTAAATAGGGGATTAGACATAATGTCTACAAATATGTACTTAGATCTGTTTTGTGTACTGTTTACCTCCGAGTTTATTACATATTATGTTTTCGTACGCACGTTTTTCTGTGACAAATAAAATTATTTTTCTTTCTTTCTTTCTTTCTTCTAATCAGCGGCCGGCAACTTGAATGTTATTATAAAGCAACAGTCAAGTTTCCGGGTGCTATAATAACTTTGTATTGAGTAACTTTTTGCAAATTGTATTAGTCAAAAGTAAAGGAAGCATGAAATGGTTACGTCAACCAAAAGTATCCAAAAAGCTAGTAAGTAAAGCCCTGTTTACCCCATAAATAGTGAAACGTGAAGAAATGTCGTCGGGCTGTAAGAATCTATTTCGAGTGCGTCTAAGAGTGTGATCCGGAGGAATTGTCGCGATCCATCGGCCGTTAATCGTGACACATCGCTGTATTTTCATCTAAACTCGTTACGTTTTATGCGAAAGAGGAGTGAGGAGTAGACGTGCGACTTTTTTTCGCAGTTTTGTGGAATGAGAAACTTTGACGTGACCATTTTTTTTTCGACCGTCAAGTAAGTTACAGTAATTAGAAACACAAGTGTGTTACATACATATTGTTAGGATTTCTTATTTTGCTTCTTTCTTCTTGTTATTTGCTTATTTAGTCACTCATGTTCACTCAAAATCTTTCTCTCACACACGCACACACACCCCCACACAAACACACACACACACACTCTCTTATAAATTGATCGTAATATTTTTATTTTGTTTTTATTTTTTCCTTTTTTGTTTTATTTTGTATACCTGTTTATACTCGTACATTTATAATGTAAGGGAAGAGCGGAGTCTTAAACTACAGGCATTTTCTATGCTTAAATGGAGACTCCTCGACATGCAATGTAAGCCAAATGGTTATGTGGGTGGTTTTATTTTTCTTTTTCCTTAAATATATTGGAGCTTTTCTGATTCAAACAGCTTTATTTTTCTTTTTTAGTCTTGGTGTATGACTTTTTTTTTCTTTTTTTTTTGGGTTGGAAATTATCAAATAACTTCTCCCGCTCTGGGCGGAGCGGGAGGGCGTGTCAGACTTTTACTGACTAAAACCCACCCGTATTCCTTCATTTGCCTGTGTGCCAGGGCCACGATATCCCTTTCGGACAAACTCGCAACCCTGGCAGGTTGGTGTATGACAAAAAAAAAAAAAAATTTTTTTTTTTTCTTGGTGTATGACTAAAAAAGAAAAAAAAACTGTTTCTAAAGATCCACTATATAAAGAGTTGCAAACAAATGCCTTTTCCTACTTCCAACAGAGTAAAATATCCAAACGACCACTAAAACTTCGTAGGTACACGTAATAAGCCTATAACCAAGAGGCGTTGCACTACAAAACCTACCAAAATATGTGTAGTAGGTACCTACTACATGCCACAAAACAGTCGACAAATATTTCGGTCGCAAGTCGCCGGTGTGCGGCGCTCAGCTGACAGATACAACTCAGATTTATGTGTTTACTGTATAAATCACGAGATGTCAACGTTGCCTCTCATTTCTTTTTTCGTTTCGCGCTATACATCATAGTTTTGTCTTCCGTGGTCAAATTTTTTATTCCAGTCTAGAATGCGAGAGCGCGCGTCGAGCTATTTTAGGGTTGTGTTTGCTTATGCTTTTTCGTGATGGGGACATGCTGTGGTGGCCTCGTCGGTTCTATAGACTTTTCTCCTTCGGATCCCACATGGAAGTATTCTGTGTACCTATTAATAAAACGTGTTGCTAATCCTACTCACCTATGTGAATTACTTTTTGTCTTTTGTTATGAAATTCATGGATAAACTGTGGACTTGGTTTTTAACTTTTAATTTCCTTGTTGCTAACAAATTTGGTGACAGTTCTAAGAAATCCTAATGGAAAATAACAGATCACAGATATCCAAACATCATCACACTACGTTCCAGAAAAACACGAAAAATCCAACAATAAAATCAATTTTAGACGCAATAAATCCCCTAATCCAGTACGAGATATAATTCTAGCACGACACGTCGCTACTTCCAGATCAATCATCGTCTCCTTAACGATTGCTACAGCTGTTGTGTGCGCGATTGATGGAGCTATAAACTATATTTATAGTTTGAATAGCTCGAGAATAGTTCTGATGTGTGTCGCTCAAGAAACTGGATTATCTAGGATGGATGGCGAGGTAGATGCGGCAGTTACAATGAATTATTGTCAAACGAAAATTCTTAAAACAAATACAAATATACAATTGGTGGAGGCGTTGAGTGATGAGTTAGACTTGTGTTTAAAGTGTGTAGAAAACGTTGAAAATAAAATAGATTAGCAACACGTGTGGAAAGTGGAATAAAAACTCAACGGAATAATAAAAATGTGTGTTTATTTGTGACTGTCAGTCTAGATTCTAGGAACCTTTCAAAACTCAATGGTTGCAGTTGGTCCATCTTGATATATCGAGAACACACAATACGTAGACAGATGTAACATGAGACAGATATTACCTAGAAGAACTTCATGTTCAAGAAGCTTATTGAAAAAATTCAACTTTTTTACCAAAACTTGGTAAGTTAAGAAATGATGATTTTATACATTAAGTCCTGTATGCACTTACTTGCACGTCAAAGAAACTTTTGGGCACCATTTATGATCAATACTCACAGCCAAGTTCTGTCTCGAGCGTCACGATTTACATTGCCATCGATACTTCAAGAGAAAAAAAAACACAAAATGACTGCATCTATCACATCACATCCATATTCCTAGTTCCCCGGCATGACGAGCGATAATGTCGTAAACAGAAGTCGTCCCACGACAGCGCCGCGGCTGCAATAAAACACGCGTTATTGTCACCAACCACATTATTCACGCCTCTCACAACACTAGTATTTATTCTGTTTTTATTCACTTCTAAAATCCTTGCCTTTTAGCCTCTTTTTATATTTGACTGAAATTTCGAATCAGTCAATCAAAATCAAAATATTTTATTTCACATAAACCTACATGGGCACTTATGAAACGTCAGAAGCTGGGTGAACAGTTCCAATTGGTCGTTTCCTATGGAGAAGAGCCGACAAGAAAGTCAAGAAACTCCACAGTTATTCTTTTAAAAATAATTGCCTTTAAAATGTTTTCAAATTACAGTTTTAATAGGTATGGGAGGACAGTGTAGGCCTGTTAATAAGTACCAGGTACTGAACAAAATAGAAAATCTACAAATGTACAATCTGTTTTCACATTCACAAAATATATATAAATCTATAAAAAATATTATTAAAATAATAAAAATTAAACCAAATGACATGATTGCCATTACAACTGTGATAAATCAGAATTCCACAGAAGCAACTAATAATTAGTTGAAATTAAAATTGTAATGCCTTAATGGTCTGACGATGTCATTTTGTTCGGAAGATCTTGCCCTGCATGAAACATCAGCAGGCTGAATTGGTTCTCTCTGTTAGTTCTGCATAGTTGTCCCAATCAATTAATTGGGTACTAATTGAAAAGAAGAGACGACCTTTTCAGTGGCTGGTACATTGCGTTCAAAGACTACTCGTACGGATCGTGTGTAGAAGTTTGAAAGTACATTCATAGACTTTAGATTGAAATCAGTTGAATGTTGTATCAAAACATTCAAAACCCTTTTAAACTATTTTACCGATACATATTTCGTGAAATCTGCTCTAAAGTTATTAATGCATTTTCACCTGAAAATACCAGCACATACACTAATTCCCCCCTTCCTCCCCACATCTCTAAACTCGTGCTCATACCTGAATTCCCGGAGTACAGTTTAAAAACTTCTTCGCGTATCTCGTTGCCCGGTGCACTCCTTGACAATCGATTGACGGGTGTCCCCCTGGCCCCCGCCACTCCCTATCTTGCATCCCCACCCCCGGGCGCATTCGCCTGACCCACATAGACGCCATATTTATAATAATTGTACCCCGATTCGAGAGAGTAAATCAGATAGTTTTGGTATGGTAATAGTTTTGATTTATAATGGGCAGTTTTTTTAAAGTGGGTTTTCGTTGTCAAGTTTATTATTTAAGACGGTTGTGTTGGCTGTGCGTGTGTCAGTTAAAAGTGTTTTAAAGACTACGCCAAAGTAAATTGGGAAAGTAAAAGTTTGTCCACAAAAACATAACCCAATAAATACGTTATTTACGATTGACTTAATCATAAGCAAAAAAATCTAAACAAATCCAACATTTGCAGTACCAACCCTACATTCCCGCAGGGTAAGCAGATCACCAAATTCCATTTTCCAGACGTCTCCAACTCAATCAAGCTGAACTATTGATTAGAGCCACCTCCCTAACCCCACATGGGCCATCAGAACAAAACAATACGTACATATGCGTCGCGAAAGTAAATAGTACCCCTCCCCCCTACACCCCCTCGTTATCACGCCCCGGACATAATTTAAGACGAGTCCGACCGTCCGTAGTGTCCGGACACTCGGATATATCCGTCAATTCTGTTTGTTGGATTGATTTTTCGAACCAAGAGGTCGTTTGAAAGGTTTCGTTTCGGTTAAAATTTTGCTACTATCTTTATTTTTTAGATTTTGTTTAGAAAATCACACGTAAGCACGGTATTGGCAATGTGAAAGCATCTCAAACCTATAAGAAAAACATATGCGTTGCAAAACTCACCCCCCCGTCACCCGGTCACCCCGGTGAACCCCCTCGTTATCACGTCTCGGACATAATTTAAGACGAGTCGGATCCGGTCCGCTCCGATCCGCTCACGGATATATGCGTCAATACAGTTGGATTGATTTTTCGAAGTAAGCAGACGTTTGACAAACAAAAGGAAGGAGGGACCTGCAAGACTGAAACAAAGTTTCTAAATACTCTTTACAGATTGACCAATGTTAAAGTAGTTGTAGGACTTGGTCTTTTAAAATACACATGTCATATCATCACGCCTGTATACCCCCAAGGATTAGGCAAAGATGTGCCTATTATAGTATACTCACATTGATAAATTTATGTTTAAGTCCCATGTAATAGGACGGGCCTATTGACATCAAACGGGCACGAATCCAAAACATTAAATTATATTTTTTATAATATTTTGAAAATAAAAATTTGTTAGTGTCACGGGCTGATAAAAACAATCGTAAGTTGTTGCTTACTCTATACCATGGGTGCTACAAGGTTTGAACGACAATTTGAAGTTGTATAGACGTGGACAACGTGCTCGATTTGTACATGAGTTTTGTTAGAAAGAGAAGAATATAAATTGCTTCGTCCATCGCCCAGGAGAACTGCAATAACCTTTGACTTTTAGAACTTTCCTGAGTTCAGACGCAACTGAGTCAATGTTCATTTTCTTATTTATTCTCAAACAAAAGAACATGCAATTAACTTTGTCGATAATTTATTTTCCTTCACAATTTGAGAAAGTTATCAAAAAAAAAACTTTAAATAAAATTTTGCTTTACTCCATCATGTCAGTTTATCTCAAAAGAGAACTAAATAAATATAATTCAACATTTTTTTTAAACAAAGCTTAACGCAAAACGTTTCCGTTTCCCGAGTCGGGACAAGATGTCAAGTGACGTCATCGAGATAGCGTCCAAAGGGTTGAGTTCCGTCGCTTAAAAAAGTATGAAAAAAATAAATTTCTTATCTGTGGACCGAACGACCGATTGTCTCCGTCCATATTGTGTGCAAGAAATGTAGGTAAATGAATCAAGGTATCTTATTTTATCTGTGGCTAGTTAAAAAATGGAGGGATGTTAAGGAATTGGCTTTTTATCTGTACCCGTTTGTGTATCTTGCAGCTGCTTGATAACCAATTGATGTGTCTATTTTGTAAATGGTGCATATTTAATAAATAGATAAATTATTTAACGCCGCAAAATTAATATCGAACACTCGATATAAGTATTGACTTCTTTTGAATAAATATGCATTATGTAGTGACAGGACATCTGCCTACAGCGGAATATTTTTTTAGTCATAAAATTACTTTGAGAAAGCAAGAACTTTTCACGAACATAGTCCAAAGCGCTAGAAAAGCAATAGCCACTTAAATTAGTACCACCTTCCGAATTACGACTTAACACAATCGTGTACTAGTTATTCTCTAAGCAGAAAATGTTGGATTCTGCTAAACTGAAGACAAAATGTAACCCATGCTTTTCTTCAAAAAGATAAATATATTATGCCATTTAACATTAATACTTTAGATACGTAAACACCTATTTTCTCCCTAGGCAACATAACCCTACCTCATCTTCACCAAACCGTCGACAATCAAAACTTAGTCCATACAATCTACCACTGGGGACTAAACATGGCACATTTAAAACAAAACGCTAAAAGTTAACATTTACCAAAACTACTTAACGCTTGTAAGATGTCCCAAAACTTGTGAAGTAGTTTAATCCTTTCTATTTATTTGTCGCAGTGGGAAATCATGCTCTGTCAGATCTATTGCGAGTTAAAAGCGAAACAATTTGCATTTGACATTGAAGGGTTAAGTTACGTTTAGTTTTAAATATTTTGAGATTTTTTTAGGAATCTCACAAACGATTTCGTTGGGTTAAAATCGTACCAAATGTTTTATGAAAATCGGCTAAGAAGGGTTAAATAATACATTATAATAGTCAATTATTTGGGCCTGTCAATCTACATTCTGGAGTTACAACAGCAAGAAATGTGCTTAAAAACAAATACAAAAATTGCCAGAGTAATCAAAGAAAACTCACTGTTAGCTATTTGCACCGTAACTGCGAAGACTATTCATCTCCAAACGAACACACACAAACCCAACATATTCAATAACTCAAACGACAATTACAAACATCAAGCAAGAAACTCAAAAAGAAACAAAACAAAAGGTGCGCGCACACTGGCGCATACGTCCCGTTCGGAACATGTTCCGTCTCAAGCGATGCCGTCTCGTGTCCCTCCCGTCTCGCGATTAAAAGTGCAGGTGGGGACTGTCCAGCATTGATCTGGCGGTGACGCCGGACGATGGAGACGTCACCCACCATCACCCACCTCGGGGGTGGGAGGGGGACACCTCGTAAGTAGACGTGTGGACATGCTTAGCGATGTGCTGATAACGTCGCAGTTTTCTTATTTATTTTGTTTTGTTGGCGTTTGTGGATTAATACGTTTGAGTGGCACGTAGCAGTGAAATGAGGGATCTAGGATTAGAATTTTCTATTTGGCTGTTGGATTAATCGATGTTCGATTTTGTATGATTAAAAGAACGTCAATATGTGATGCCGGTGTTCGATAGAGAGAAGAACGTGCACAAATAATAATGACTACAATGAAACAATGTTCAAGGATTCGCTGTATGATGCCTACATTGTATATTGTAAAGAGACAATTTGCTGACATACTTAACGACACCTATTCAAACCGTAGCAATCTTAAAACTACAAAAATCTCTAATTAAACATACAATTACAGAACTCATTAAGAAACGTCCGAAGTAGACAATGGGCAGTAACGAGTGTCAGAAAACGACTATCAACTCGGCGAATCGGTCGAGCGAGAGAACTATTCACAAATTAGTCGGGACAGAACTCTCCACACTCGACGTCGCCACATCCGCGTAGGGTCGCCAGCTTGCCAGATGGACACGTTATGTAAACCGCGTGAAGTTTGTATGCTTTCGAAATTATATGTTTCTAATAGCGGGTACCATTTGTATAGTTTTACTGTAGGTACTTATCACGCAGGTATTATGTAGCAGTCACTATCTCACTCGTCAGCGTTAGTCATTTGTATATTTTCTAAGCATGTGAAATTTTGGCTGCTACAGTAGTTGGTGAAAATTGTTTTGTCATCACTTTATTCGATTAAAACAAAATTACTTGGGTTTAAGCGAAATGACAAAATCCGACTTTTGAAACTTTTTAGTGCCTTTTTACAGTTTTTTTTCATCGAAAACAATCTTTCCCTTAGTTGTAACACTGCATAGTGTTTAGATAAGTGTTTTGTACAATTGAAGGTAATAAATAACTTCTTTGTTTTATAATTGTCCCACTGCTGGCACGCAGGCGGGTCTCTTCGAGAAGGTGTGGGCTGTAATCTACCACGCGGGTCCAGTGCGGGTTGGTAGATGTCACGTGTCTTTGAACTTTTGGTTTTAGGACATGTCTGTTTCCTCACGATGTTTTCCTTCACCGTCTTGAGAGCAGTGGTGATGAAATTATTTACACAAAGTTCAGCGCCTGCCTGGGTTCGAACCTACGACCGACTTGTAAGTCGGAGCCGTTATCACTGGGCTTTACATTCCACATGCATTTAACATACTTTAATTTGCTTTACATTCCTAGACCAATATCCACGATCTTATTCTAGATCAAATTATCCCAAAGCACCATACTTCAAAACAAAACTCCTCCTAAAACTCGGACGTGGTGACCCTACGGCCGGACCTCGCCCGTCTTGCAACGTTTGACTGAGCGAAATCACTCAAAAGTTTTAATGTCGCTTCCGTGGGGACGCGACCGTTCCGGTCCGGCGGTGCGGCAGACTTTATGTCTGCGTTGTTATTTAGATTATACGCTATTGTGTCCTAGGGTTAAGAGTTTAGGTTTAAGAGGAATGTTGGCTGATCCAGGGGGTTGTTGTTAGTGCTGTCTCACTTTTTGAAAGACAAATCTGATTGTGAAAGGAATATTGTTACGGAAAATAAATCAGTTTTAAAACCAAAATATCATTCGTCCTTCGAGTAAACATATCTTCTCATCATGTTTTATCAATAAATTCAGAGAAAATCTCTGCTCAAATAATCAAAATTCTCTCGAAAAACAATCCCCAATAATTCGTCAAAATATTCCATAAAACCAGCCAATTAAACGTAACAAAAAAACATCACACGACAATCACCTTTTTCAACGTGGAATAAGCACGAAATTCCCTTGCATATCATAATGACAGACAGTTTAATTATCCTCGCGGCCGATATTGCAACAAGCGGGATTAAAAGGAAAAATTACTTGAATCCATTCAATTTTCTAACCGCGAGTGGTGCCGGGTGACGGATACTGTCTGTTAATACCCAATTATCGGCACCCCCTTCCTCCCCTGCCATCGTAACGACTATAATATCGGCGGGTGAAAATTTTTCGAATATGATTTCGGTAAGTGTGTAATGTGGAATGAGCAATCGTGTGGAGTGTGCACGTAGAGGGTTAAATTGTGTTAAGAAACTACAGTATTTTGAATAAGTTTATTTTAATTTTAATTAGGGGATCATTCAGTTTAATGAATACTGTTTAAAGGCTTCTACAGACCGGCACGACTCGCGCGTGTCATGCCGGTCTGTAGAAGCCTTAACGTGTATCACCACCACATTTTATATTTCAAACGTGGTCAAACACCTAAACCAAAGCGACTTAATTCTCCCGGTTCTGTACTATCTTCACAAAATATATTCAGTTCCCGGAAAACCAGAAAATCACTACCTTAATTAGTCAACAGTTTATGAAGGAAAATTTGCGGAAATAACGGATTACACCATTCTTCCCTCCTCAAGTCGTGCCTTGTCATCAAGGTTTGGCTCTGCTAATACTAGCTTAAATTAATAAAAGCTTTTAAATAATTTACCGTTACAGAATAGCCCTGCATTAATTTACAGCCTTTTATTCCACATAATCTATTCTATCACAACGTATTTATTCCGCCCGCGTTATCACAAGGAATGTCAATCACGTCATGTCGACAGAGCGGCGGCAACAGGAGTGACGCGTCACCCTCCCGTCACCCCCCACTCCCAGCCCGCGGTGACGTCATTCTAGTTAAGATCCTCAACATAAATGCAGTTGAGAACGTGCTGAGTTTTGATTTATTATATTTTGATAAATAGGGAAATGGAAAATGTAAAGCTGGAGATTTTCTTTGATTTGAAAAGTCTGGTTTAAAATGGTACTAAGTCAGATAATTATGTCATTTATTTCGCTGAATCTTAATGTTGTAATGTCAATAGGCCATGTACTTGATTGAAACGGTGTCATGTTTATTTTTTGCCAAAAATAACACCACAGCGGAAACTACCAGTAAAGCTAAAGTTTTCCTAGAAGAGGGATTGCCACCGCCACATAGCGTCCGTAATTTACCGGTGAATGACGTCACTGAAATGTTATTTACGAAATTAAAAGCTTCTACATACTGGCGCGACACAAAGACCCTGCGTGTCGCGCGACGAGCGGTGCCTTTGTGTCGCGTCGCGAGTCGCGCTGGTCTGTAGAAGCCTTAAGTTGGTATGTTTTTCTAGAGTGTTTTTGACACCGTGAAGTCAAACCCCGCTGCGATCATTTTCATGACAGCCGTCACTGTGGCGGCCAGCGCTCAACGAGGAAACCGCACCTTAATAGAAGTCGGAACTTTTAACCGCCTCTGTGGTCTAGTGGTACGACTATCTGTCTCAGACCCAGACGTCCCGGGTTCTATTCCCAGCGGGGAAAAAATTTTTGCTCGGTTTGGTTGGTGGTAGGGCTTGTTCTATGTCCGCCTGGCTAATAGCTACCAGCATTTTTGCGTTTTGGCAGTTAGAGGTAAGATAGCCAGTTCCTCTGTGATTGAGGATTCCGGGTGAAGCTCGCTTCCACCTTTGACCTGATCATCACTTACCATCCAGGTGACATGCAGGCCAAGAGTTTCCCCATTGTAGTTAAAAAAAAAACTTCATATGTGTAAAAGTACTGGCGAAGGTTGTATTCTATTTTCAGTTTTCGGTCTAATTCTTCTATAAAATTATAGGTTTTATCTCATGAAAAGACGAGCAAGAGATTTACCTATAATTATAAAGTTTATAATTATTTTATTTCATCATCATCATTTCAGGCGAAAGACGTCCTGCTGGACATAGGCCTCCCCCAAGCACCGCCACTCTGTCCGGTTCTGTGCTTCCCGTATCCAGCGGATGGAAGGTGGACCGATGACCTTGTAAAAGCCGCAGGTGGCTTTCACAAGGTCATCGGTCCACCTTGTGGGAGGCCTAATTTTATAAGGACTTTTTTACAACTTTTTTTATTTAATAATAGGTAATTGCTTTAAACAATATTAACTATTTACACGAGCGTCGTTTTGTTTTTGAATTCATTTGTATATTAAGTTAGTTAGTCACTAACCGACTTCCAAAAAGGAGGAGTTTTTTTTTATATACAGGGTCAAATTAAATTAGCTACCGAAACTTCGCAGACGTGATGTATCGATATCTAAACATGATTACATAGAAAAGAAATTAATTTGACGAGTTTTTTTTTGGGTCTGTAACCGCAGTTAGTGTAGTCACTTGAAAAAAATATTATTTTTCTTGTATACTTCACTGACGTGATGGGTACCGATATCTCAACATGATGAAAACCAAAGAAAACAGATTTTCTCAACTCATACTTCAAGTAACAACAATAACAGCGGTACGTTGACCCCAAAAAAAATCATCAAATCTTTTGTTATTTTATTTTGTCCTTTTTAGATATCGATACCCATCACGTCTGCGGAGTTTCACTAGCTAATTTAATTTGACCCTGTATATGTGCGTCTGTATGTATGTTTTTTTTTAAGTTACTCTTAGTAAGTTTCCGAAATTAAATTAATAATCACTATACCTTTATATAAATAACATAACATCACGCCTGTATCCCCAAAGGGTTAGGCAGAGGTGTACCTATAGTACACCCACATTTCGCCATGCAGTTATGTTTAAGTCCCATGTAATAGGGGGCGAGCCTATTGCCATCAACCGGGCACAAATCCAGTCTCCGGGCTGCTACTGAGAAATTCCAGATATAAAAATCCAATGACAATTATTTCCACTATACCTTTGTAGTTGTTATTATTTCATTTCGGATTATGCTTACTTACCGAATGGTGATCAATCATCAGCCATTTTAATTATGTCACCACAAACAGATCACAGCCTCCAATATTAAATTTAAAATGTTTCAATTTCAAATAAGTCTAGGGGAATATTCGCGAAATGCACTTATTACTGGGACGAGCCGGGATAACGGTGGGATCCCGGGGTGATTGGCAATCCTGGGCCCCGGGATAATGCGACAATTTTAATAGGATCTTCACTAGTGTAGGTAGGTGTGTTGAGGCTGTAGGGCATTCGACGAAACATCTTGCACTTCTACAATAAAAATATTATTTATTTATTTTCTTCATTATCAATGAATTATTAGCTGTACAGTCAACCGCACATCACTGGTAACTACGAAAACCGTTAAGAGTAATTCGGGGTAAAAGGACGCAGCGCCCACTGCTTCCTTTTACTGCGAATGACTACTAAAAGTATGCAGTGCTGTTTCCTTTGAGATTTTTGTTTTTGTATTTAAATAACGTTACCCCAAACTAGGATTTTCTCCTGTATTGTGGTGCGTTTACAAACATTTAAACTCACATACACAAACAGCCAGACCCGGAACAACTACTTGTAGGTCATACAAATATTGTTTCCGTGTGGGAATCGAACCCACGACACGCAGCGCAGCAGTCAATCGCTAAACCACTGCGCCAATCGTGCCGTCAAAGTGGGGAAAGGGGGACGCTGATTCCTCTAGAATGTGTGCAAAAATGAATGTGTGCCGCCATATTGTGTCATAAGCCGCGGAGCTGTGCGTGTCGCGTTTCCGATATAAAGTGCAACAAAAATTAAATTACTATAAAATTCCGTAGTTTTGGGAAAAGTTTGTGGAATCCCGCATTCGTTATTTTAAAGGTAAGTTCTTTTTTCTGTAAATGTACATATTCAAAGTTTTTCTTAATAATGATGTATTAACCTAATCTCACTGGAATTTGAGCTACTAAGAATTTTGTTATAACGGTCGAATGGTGTAAAAGTATGGGGGTAATAAACCGCACGTCAGGTCTGCTAACTTAAACAGGAAATAGAATAATCAATATTGGAAATTCAAAAAAAAAAAAACTACGATTCTTCATAAAGTTGATATTTTATTTATATAATATTATTGGTATTTATTTGTTTCAGAATGCGATATAATTCCGCGCAGATATATTTGATAAACACTCCAGGGAGACAAAAAATAGAAGAGGGAAGAATTAAACGATATGCGGTGGAATTTGTTTTTCTTTTATTATACCCATATGTTTAGAGGAGGCCTCCAGCAGTGGACGTCTTTAGGCTGAAATGATGATAATACCCAAATGTACGTACTTTTTTACTACATGCGTACTTTTACCCAAATTACCGCGTATTTTTACCCACAAGTTGGGGCAAAGGTACGCAGCCTGACCAAGGCACATTTTAGCTTAATATACAAAAGACCATTATTTTGATATATCGTCGAATATTTGTTGCGTTTTAGGAGCCTACTCGTAGTTCTGGTAGAGATAGCACAAATAAACGATCCTAATATTTTAATAGTTTTGGTTCAATAGAGACAAATAAGAAAAAGTGCGTTCTTTCGTCCCGACTCTACTGCTGCGACAGAAAGGCGCTGTCAATGTCAAATTGTTACCACTGATATGCGGATGTTTGTACGAGTGCAATGTCTTATGCATAATAAATTAATGTTTCAATTTATTTTGGTATGGTTTCAACATTTTAATTTATAACGATAAAAATAAGGCCTATATTCTTGTGATAAAATAGTTAAAATTTTTACCTATTGTCAACATTTTAATTTTGTTATCTTAATTGTTAACTTTATTGTGCATGTTGTGGTCTCCTATAAGTGAAGGAGTACACCTACTGAATATCTGATGTTGCCCTTTATTTGTGAGTTATGTATTGTGTAGGTACATCTTTTGTTGGATATACTGAATCTATAAATAAATAAAGAACGTACTTTATATGGTTGCTCATTCAGCAACGTCAGACAAGATTTTCATTACGATATGTCTTTAATGTAAAAATAATTTACTTACAATTTTATCAGCGACAGTATTATTCGCTCTCACTCTATAGCTCCCACATTTTAGAAGAACTTACCTGTAACAAAATAAAAAATAAATTAGATTTGACACAAAATATCTTCGACCAGACTCCATCATCTAAATCTTTCAACACTGGACAATTTTATTAAAAAAATAAATCAACCCGATACAACATAGGTTTCTGTTTACTCCACAATTCGCCAGTCAACCCTCTTGTTTCGATGGAGCGAGCCAGTGGGGACGGAGTCCATTGGAATTCCTTACACAATGAAGTGGATTTAATATCGGGAAGAATGCCGCTCTGAAAGATAGCGGCCTGAGTACACGGCCGATTTGTTTGTATTGCGATTATTTGATTTATTAACCGACGTCGGAAAATGTTTGACGTATGTTCATGATAAACGTTCCTGCTTTGGGCGACCGATCGTTTTATTTTTCTTTTTCAAGTACTTTGTAATGAGGTTTTAAATAATGTATTGATAAGTACACAAATAACGAAGCTTCAACGAGTCTTGTGTAAAACGCATGGTATTTTGATTTCCTTGTCAGCTAACACGAAAAAAAAAACGCCTGTCTAAAACATCATAATTATTCCAAATAATATCTTGTAACTAATTACTTAATAACATTCACTTAAACTTAACACCAATTTGTCCCAAAAAAACAAAACCAACGTTTTTACAAATATTTTCCGGGAAAATCTACTACAATAGCGCGTCTGCACAGCCCTGTCACCTTAACCCTGCAACGGCGACCTGAAATTTTATAACACGTCCCGTCGTCCCGGACCTCTTCTGATCGAATTTTATTTTACGTACTCACAACTTTTTATTGGGCCCAGTTACTTGTGCGACCATCGTTTTGTATTTATGTATTATTTAACGTCCAATTCTGTGGATTTGCATGTATTTGATACCCCTCCGATAGACGACACTGGATTTGGGATAACCCTTTTCGGAGCACGTAATAATACTCAAATATCGTTTAAATTTTTATTACAGGATATAAAAATGATTTCTACGAATTAGGTATGGACAAGGAACTGTTTTTATTAACCGTTTTATTCGTCCATGCGGAAGTGTAGGTCGGTAATAGAAATTATTTATGAGATTACTCGAATTTATTACATTCTTCAGCGAAATATTATAAGAACTTACATTAACTAGGTAGGTACTTGAACCCTATATGTACACAGTTTAACTACCATCGTTTTCCATATGCAAAAAATATCACATCTGTCCATTTATTGAACTATCTTTCTGCACTTACAACGTTTGCTATTACACCATTTTATTCAAAACAGCGCCACAAAATACTATTGAAAAAAAAACAAATCGGCGCGATCCACATCAGCCGCCTGTACCAAAGTCAAGACAGACGCTGTAAACACGAGCAATATTGTTACCCGGCCGCAATCTCGTATCAACCGACCAAATAGCTTGGATACTTATGTAAATCGGACCACTATCCCGCTTATTGTATATCTAATTTGATTTCTTTTGCAATACAGTGATGGGATTCAACGAATATTGGTCCTACCTGCCCATCTAATATCGTCCCGGGCTCCGGGAATGTGTGCCGTGGCATTTTCGGGGTTAAAAGATCACTGATACGGACACACAGGGTTTGGGTTTTTTAAAATATTTATGAGGGAGCAGCGGTGAGAGTTCGCGTTTCTGCTGTAATCCAATTTCGGTTTATGTCTTTGGTAACTTACTTATTTTTGTTGGTTGGTGGAACTTTTGGAAGGGTCAAACTGTGTTTTTATAAGTGTTAATTAAGTGATGTTATATTCATGACGGTGGTGAGCGCAGATGTTTTTGCTGCTAGTTAGGAGAAATTAGGGGCTTATAAGATGCTGGTTTAATAGTAATAAGAATAGGTTTTTCTATCTCTCTATTAGGTAGTGCATGTATGTGGTTAATTTTGGCGAATATGTGAAAGCTACGTGTTATGAAGAAGTTAATTAGAGTATTGAAAAAGGTTTTATTAAAATATCTTACACTAAGTTGTAGGATTTTATTGATTATAGTAATTCGCATAATAATTTACACTTGAAAACACACTAAAATCAATATTGTGATTAAAAATGAAACATTCTCTGCGCCAAAACTGCAAAAAACGAATCTATACCAAACTTTTTAAATCACAGCCCAAAAAGAGAAGAAAACCTACCGATCATTAATTGCACTCATTCTTAATATCACGATAAAAGTGTCTCAACCAAATTAACCACTGCACACTATTGAGCGAAAAAAGTGATATTCCTAACTGATTCGCTAAGTAGTTCGCGTCGGATCTGTCACCCGCATCGGAAGGGTTAAAAAAGTTGCGTCGTTAGTTCTTGCGACGCAAAAAAAAGTCGTCGGTCTGTCCAAACTGTCGTTTTTAAGTGGCAGGCAAGTCTGTTCGGGCTATTATCTCGACACTGAAACGGTATTGGTGTATCTTTTCATTTTAGGTCTGACTTCCATTATGACTTTTGAATGAGCGTTTAAAAGTTGTTCTCACACGTTTTTCTGTTAGAATTAGAGGGGTTGAGAGAAAATTGATACCTACTTTTAGGCTGTTTTGATTTTTGCATTTATTTTGCTTGAATAGACCTTCTTAAACAGCATTTTTAGTGAATACAAATTTAAAGTAATTTATTACTGCAGTAGGTATCCCTATCGCTTGACTTGACAAAGTTAACAATTTTTTAAATCTTAAAATTGCATCAAGCTAGAGGTATTGCATTTTTAATTTTTAGTCAGTTAAATTAATGCAATTATTTTAGATAGATATTACACCAAAGGTGCATGGCTTAAAGGACTTAGCTTCATGCAGCTGCGTGAAAAACCTAGGCATAATTTATAAATTATTCCTACTTGTCTACTTACACAAAAATATTCCCTGAAACACCATCAAAACTTCCACCACCGACCGTAATCAGAAACCGTCTCGTTCGACACAAATCACTGTAAACATGTTCAAATATTCGTTTTTTTTGTTTGCAACTTGTTCTAACTCATTCGCTTTTGACTCCAAGCCAATGTTAATTTAGTTCAATGCTAGTAAGCACGCTACAGCACTGACGGCAACTTCGCCAACTTATATTATGCAGTTCGGTGACGACGGTAATTAAGAATTTTAGTTGTAAACTGTTATTTTGGTTTGTTTTATTAGGTTTCAAGTTGGCTAAGTATACTGTATGTATAATTATGCATTCCACGAGTGTCAAAAGGCATACACAAACTAAGATGGGTCACTTCGTGCTCTTGGTAATAGTATAGGTACCTACTGTGTGGAGTTAGTACTTGGAAATTACTGTTCTTGGAGATGGTAATAGAGTTGACCATAGTGAACTACTGTAGGTCTAAAGAAGGTATTTTAAGCAGTCATTACGGAAAAAGCAGCCTTTCAGCCGCTTCCTCACAAGTTCCTTTTCAATGCATTTCCCGAGAGGTTCCGACGTTCCCGATCTCTCCCGAGCGATGCCGCCTCAAGTGCATTCGTTCACCAACAAATCAACAGCTTTGTAACTGTGACGTCAAGTTAATTAAAACAGCGAAAAGTTGGCGATTTAAAACGCGGACTTTGACAGGATTCGAGACATAAGCGAAAGCGATAAACAAAAACGCCTTTTCTGAGAATGTAAAAACACACTGCACAATGTTTTCAATTATTTTAATAAAGGTCATCGTCAAATTAATAAAAACCTAACGTCATTATTCTGTTAATGATACTCGAAACGTGTTTTATTATCATGATTTAATATTTTTGTGTGGGAAAGTAATTTATACATCACCAGTGTCCTAAATCAGTCTTGGGCGCCATAATGCATTAAAACTATTCTTAGATCAGATTAAATATATAGTGGTATTAAATTTTTTATAAATATGATATTTTAAAATAATATAACGTAAATTACTAGAGTTATGATGCTTAATAAATACGATGGGCAGTTAAACTTTTGCGATGTCTTCCTAGGATTTTTTTACGATGAATTTATATTTTGCTTTTAATAATTTCACGTGGGAATAAAAATTTAATTCATATTTTGCAATGTCAATCACTTGTAATTTCATCTAGTAGTAATAAACACATAATTATAATTACTAGCCTTAGTTCATTTCACAGGGAAAAACAGACCCAAAAGCTATGTCCACCTTTTAAATTTGAATACTAATAAAACTCATTAATTAATAATTTGCATAAACTAAAACTAGTAGCAATAACACAGAAAATTAATTAATTATTTGCTTAAATCTATAAATAATGTCAGTTTTATAATTACGTTGATATATTTATAACAAAATATTGATAGTTTTGATCCAAATCGAGGTTAATGTTGATTTTATGAAAATGAATTGTAGAATCAAATCCATTTGTTATTTACACAGTTAGGAATTACATATTTCGTGACGTTCTGTTAATTAATTAGTTTTGAATGGTAATTAGGCAATTTGAGAAATTGTGGTTCGGATTCATGTCATCCTACGCTTTGGAGAGTATAAAGTAAATCAGTCAACGTATATTTGTGGGCGAGTTTTCGAAATTTTTACATAATAACCGTTCAACTGAACATGTAACGAATGGTTTTACATTTGAAACTATATAACGCGCAACATTAAAAAATCGAAAAAATATAGGAAGAAAAAAGCAGCTGTTCTTTTCAGTCCAATTATTGTGGCATAAAATTGTTGATAGAAAATACTTTATATTTACTTAGTCATGTAGAATCTGTAATTTACACATTTTTACTGTTAATAGTTTACAGTCGTTAATTATTTCACTTGCACCACACGCCGCCCTGACTGCCGCCGCCCAACTGTCGAACCTAAAGAAACAGTCGCAACGCTAACTAACAGCTTATTAATACTTCATACACCATTCATGCACTTTTTAATAGAACTTATCTTGTTCCTGAAGCTTGTCATTTCATGTTTAGAACTGAAAGTAAGTTACATCTTAACTAACTACATATACCTACGAATCCATTGCCTGGAAAAGTCTATACTATTAAACTCATTTATGACATGGTGACCGATATATATCCCGTAAAACCAAAGTGAGGCTGGTGCGAACTTTGGTCTTCTCAATTTTCTTGTACGGCGCCGAGTCCTGGACGATAAAACAGAGAGAGAGGGCAAAGATCGACGCTTTTGAAATGTGGTGTTGGAGACGGATGCTGCGAATACCATGGACCGCACGACGTACCAACATATCCATCCTAGAGGAGCTCGGAATAACCACAAGGCTGTCCGCTACCTGTTTTCAGCGAATCCTCAAATATTTTGTCGCATCGATCGGAGAAACCCTGACAGCCTAGAGAAGCTGATGGTAGTTGGCCAGGTCGACGGGAAGAGACCACGCGGGCGCTCACCTACCGTGGTCTGACCTTGTAAAGAAGCTCACTGGCCAACCAGTATCCAAGGCTATTAAGACCGCTGAGGACAGAATTACTTGGAAGAGCGTAGTGCATCGAGTGGTCAACAATTTCAGATTAAGCACGACCTTCAGAAATGAAGTTAACGACTAAGAAGAAGATGACATGGTGAATAAAAGATTGACCGTATCATAAATTAAAATAAATAACTTAAAAGTGTATCATTATGACATTTAACCACTTACATAAGTCATTGTAGGCCACCACAACTTTTTGGATTTAGGTATTGATATGATTGTTATTTATCATAAGATTCGTAGCACGTGGTGCTCTGGGTCTTAGTGAAAAATGTGTGCGTTTCCGTATATATATTTTAACATAGAGCATTGTACTTTTTGCCAGTGACTCCTGACTGACTCCTCCTTCATAACAACACCCACACAAGAGCCAAGTAGATGACAGATTAATTTTAAACCGAAAAACTTTATTTATGCAGCGGGAATCTAAGTTTGGGACGTAAAAACAAGCGATTTAACACGATAACGAAGAAGGCCTGACTCCACTGTCGTGACTAGGCAGAGGAAATAAAAATTAATGCAGTTTGCTAGGGTATAGTCACGTAAATATGATCATAGTGTAATTAAAGAATGATGTTGTGATTTCGGTTCGATACCCGACATCGCCGAGTGGGTGGTTCATAAATGAAGGCGTCATTCGATGCCTCCATTTTCTCTCGGGATGCCACTAATCCCGAAATAACAATTGAGTGAAATCGTGAATAATTATGAAATTGCTGTGAATTCTGGCGTACGATTCTCCACAAAGAAAGCCCGTACTCTTCACCAGAGTTGTAAAATGAGTAATGGTTTATTTAAAGGGGACATGCTTACTAGGCCCTAATCGTTTCTGCTAATCACAAGATAATACGAACAATTATTCCGTCTATTTAGGGAGAAGCAAACGTTTGGAACTTACCTATGTTTATCTTCGTCAAATGCAAGTAAAAGCACCCCCACCCGACAGCAGGGAGCCAAGTCTGCTATTTTCAATGATTGGTCATTATGACGACCATACCAAGGCAACGCCATGACCATTCTGCCAATAGTTTGTAACCTCCTAAATTCATAATGGCGTGACAGTGGTCCATAAGG
The DNA here is from genome assembly GCA_948098905.1 of Tiliacea aurago. Classification (NCBI taxonomy): domain Eukaryota; kingdom Metazoa; phylum Arthropoda; class Insecta; order Lepidoptera; family Noctuidae; genus Tiliacea; species Tiliacea aurago. Next base: position 26,634,613 of record OX402585.1, read on the forward strand.
AAGTCAAAATAATAGGAGCTTGTCAGTACGAGATTACTAAATACAGACAATTTTTCCAATGGAGTATCAGTGGCACGTCAGCGGAAAATCATATGGACGCTTTTCAATTAGGAGATTAGCAAAACTGTCAAACTCTACAATTACGGTGCCAATGATCGGCCATTCGGACACAACTGCGTTAGCAGACTTGGCCCCCTGGTCACAAGTGAACTACTCTTGGCCGCCACACAAAATTAGCGACGCAGTGAACTTTTCGAATTAAACTTAGTTTCATAGAAAGTATGTGTCAAACACCGCAGTCGAAGCCTGTAGGAGTCAAATTAGTTTATATTTTGTTGCTACGTTTCAAATTTTTATGGTTAATTATGGTTACGTGTTCGTAGGGTAAAAGTGTACTAAAGTATGCTCGCAAATATTGAAGAAGAATGTTATTTTCCGATACGTGGAAAAGCACTCGTAAATAGCTTGTCGGCCGTTCTGTCTCTGAAGCCACGTGCTCTGACTCTCATACTGTCATGAGAATTCTTAGAACCAGCTAAGTATTTATTTTGAAGGACACGTTAATTTTCTTCTAAATATCGATATGATGTCGATGCTCAAATTAGTTGATGTACTTTTTAACGACACTAGTAGTATAAATTAAGGGTCTTATTAATATGAGATATATCCGACAATATTATAGGTCATACTTTAATTTCCAAAAGAAACTTTAATTACAGTAACAAAAGGTGGGTATTTGAAAACCCGAGTCGTACATAATTTAACACGAAGCACCTGCATGCTACATCGGCGCCAATGAGCACTAATCAATACGGCAGCAGAAGGTGGCGAAAAATAACGAATGTTGTATTACTGACGATCGTGTGTTTCCGTACGCCCGCCGAGTACTGTGCGCAGAACAATCTAAATATTTGTACAAATGGTAGTTTTTTATTAACTGTAACTAAGTTTTATTTTATTTTGTCTAAGTAATAACAGCCACCTATTTTTATAAATTCAGTCATTCCAACACGATCCCATTGTCATGCCATTGTCATTTTGCTAAAAGTTCGTAATCTGCTAAATTCATAATGGTCGATCATTGGTCGGTCAATATTCTCGTAATAGAATTGTGTTATTATAATGGCATTGTCGTATTGCCATTATTATAAAACCCATTAGTAGAAATGTCATTAATTTGCCATTATGTACGAGATTACCAATAAGTGCAATTTCTTTCAATGTAGTGTCAGTGGCCGACCATTGGAAAGTCATAATGACGCCATTATAATAGTAGATTACCAAACTTGTCAAAATCAACAATTAGGAAATCAATGATCGACCATTCTGACACTATTGTAATAGCAGACTTGAGGCCCTGCTTAAGCTGATGGATGACCATCTTTACATACCAAGACCCTTCCGTGCTTCGGAAAGCACGATAAGCCTTTGGTCCCGGCTGTCATTCGTGGATCTTTGACAGTCAATACGGGTTGTCAGAAGCCCGACAGTCTGACAACCAGTCTTACCAAGGGGTATCGTATTACCCAGTAACTGGGTTTTTGAGGTCAGATAGACAGTCGCTCCATTTAAAATACTGGTATCCAGCTGCATCTGGTTAGTCTAGAAGCCGACCCCAACACAGTTGGGAAAAAGCTAAGCAGATGATGAACTAAGTTTTTTTTAAGTAATCGATATGATGTTATTTCGAAAGTATTCAGCGGTGTTTTCCAGAAAACAATAAAAATAATTGTTTGTTAGTAGGTCTTAACGACTACTCTACTTAAAACATGGAAAATCAGAAGAAAATTCTGAATAATAATAAAACTTAATGTTGAAAAGAAAATGATAAATGGAAGTTCTAATTAAAAAAAGTTCGGTCAAGAGCAAGTCGGACTCGCGCACCGAGGGTTCCGTACGAAAAACTGTGCTATTTAGAGACATTGTTTTATTTTTCCTGTAATCTTTACATAAACTTCTATCACATAGAATAATTTCAGATTTTTATCTATGCAAACTTCGGAGATAAGGGGGGGGAACGGTATTTTTTTTTGATTTTTCATCAGAAGTCGGAAACTATCCTGGCTAAAAAAAATTGTGTTTGAGAATGTGCAAACAGCGCTCTTTCATATGATACCCCCACATGCTCTAGTAGCCCCACTTCAAATTTTTAAGACCCCCTTTCAGTCCCTTTTGCAAAAAAGATAAATATTTTTTTAAATTTCTTTCTTGTTTGCAAAATAGTTGGGACAAACGTCATCTAATACTATTCTAAATTTCAAGTTGATAGCATTAGTAGTTCTTGAGATATCCAGGTGTGACAGACAGACAGACAGACAGACTTAGTCTCACCATAAGGGTTCCTTTTTACCATTTTGGTACGGAACCCTAAAAACTGCTTAGTATTTTCATCCATTCAGATTTACGATTGTTTGATACTGTATACATTTTAATTAAAACTCTCATTTACCTTGCACCCCCAATTCATATAATTATGCATCTACCAACAAAACATCATCACACAAATACCATCGCACAACCATCAAAACTTCAGTATCAAAAATCCCCATTACATTTGCTAACCCTCCGGCGGCGTATGCAGCTACGCTCCCGTAATCGACGGCCGGTCGGGGACGTATTGGGCCGTCGCTGAGACGCCGCTGGCTCTCTGTGTTTTTAAAGCTTTCTTCTCCCCCGTTCCCCCCTCACCACCACCCACTCCCCTCAACAATCGATGGACGGCGTCACGTTAGTGCACCGCCCGATCAAGTGCATACGTGAGGACTTTCTTTGATGCGTCTTTGTGCGGACTCGGTAGGATGGGGTTAATTGTTTAGTTCTCTTTCTAATGTTGGCAGTTTTGTGTCTGATGGTGGATGTTGCAGTTGTGTTTTGTGTTGGAGTTTTATGTTACTGTTAGGTACTATTTAGGTATCTGTATTCACTTAAAATCTTGTTTATAATTTTTTTATAAGTACAAAATGCTTTTGATTTTTTGCTTCAGAGTATATCACTGAAAAATAACAGGTGTTTTATTTTATTTAAGTAGTTGTATCACATTTCGTTTATCAAAGATAAATATGGGTCCAGAAACAAAGCATATTTCATTATCTCTCTGCTCATATGCAAAAAACAAAGATACACAACCAACTTTGTAACTCTTACAAAGTTTACCTAATTAATAAAATAAGTTTACTTAATTTACCTTTTTCAAAATCCGAATTAAAAGTCGGGTTGTTTGGACCACCCCGCTGCACAGGGTTAGGTCTTTGTGAAAATTGTTTACAGTAGCGACTTGAATTTCTTGCGACTGCCGTCTGCGGCTGTGATGTGACAACTTGTCAGTTACAGACTGCAGTGCCGTCATGTGAAATGCAGCTTATAAATACAATGCGACTGCTAGATACAGTTTTTGTGTTGGTAAATTAACGGGTAGTTATTAGTTTTAGGGGAAAATGAAGTTGGATGTCAGAGTAAAATTATTTTTTAGAGAAATCTCTGCTTGACATAAACTCACTCGACTGACGTTAACCTTGAGCAGTCAGATCCACTACCACTTTGGAGGCTGTTGCCAATACTTTTACCATTGCTTGAGTTTTTCTTAGCGGAAAAGAAAGACGGTTGGTTAAGATAAAGTATGCAATGCGTTGAAAATCGTCAATTTTAACCCAAGGAAACATTTGAAATTAAGTCAAAGTACATGCAAAGATTGTTAAAACTGGACCAACCGGACTTTCAAGTTGCGTCACACATAAATGATTCCACTAAGATTGACATACATCACACCTATGATTCACCAGCTAAGCTAATATTGCACAACATTAAACAATCGATATCGATCCATAAATCGAATAATATACAAATCTTTTTGTTATTTGTATCGACATTTTCAATAAATAATTCACGGGAGAGACAGAAGTAATGTCAATAACCGAATGAATATAGTCCTCATCAAACTGACGGAGTTCTCGTAAATATTCAATTTGTCCGCTCTATAAAGAGCAAACTTTGTGCCTGACGCTCGCGTTTTATCATAATTATGAAAACGGATGATTGGTAAAAACAGCTCACTCATTTGATGTGACGTTTTTATAATCAAGTAGCTTTCAATAGTGCACGGATTTGTAATAAGGGTATTAAGGGGACGATAACCGAATATTAATGATTTTATACTGAAGATCATGGCTAAAAGAGTAGCGTTAAAGATTAAAAAAAAAAAAAAATTAGAGTATTTGCTCAATAACTTAATATGTGAATATTTTAGATTATGTTTATATTACATAGTGAAATTAATTTGTAAAGTCATGTCTAACGCGGATAAAAAACTGAGAATAGCGCAAAAACTACCAAGCGTATTTTTCTGAAATCTTCAACAATTTCAAGATAATTTAATTATTCATCTTTTAGTATACGTGTTTTATTAAAATACCTTTAGTTTTGTGTATAATAAATTAATAATGCGTCAAATTGGGGACAGCGCTCCTTGATGGGCGAGTCCTATTACTGGCTGAACGAACGATGCGTTGCGTGAGCTTAGTACAGAACACGCAAGCTAACCACTCAAGGTCACTGGCATATATCTGCGTCTTAATTCTCTTCTTCTATCTTTTGAATGAAAATAGATACAGTAGTAAGTTGAAGAAATATTTATTTATTTTCCCCAATAATGCTCTTACAGAACCCTTAAGCTGTGATCGCATCTAACGATCAATAACATCACAACAAACTAAGACGGAGGTTGTCAGTAAGACAGCGCTGAACAATTCAGTCGCGGCTGTCAGTAAGACAGTGCTGAACACTGATGTGACGGCCAGTGTGGACCGAGTAATAAGAGATCACACAGATTTTTAATAAATAATATAATTTATTATGTTGAAAATAATTGTAGTTGATTTTGGAACGGCTACTCATGAACCATTGTCAGCGTTCCTACTAGAGTTTACACGAATATGGTATTAATGAAGGCATAACGGTTACAAAAGGACTACGGCGATTGAATGAACATAGCGTTGACAACGTGACATTTAAATTCCTATAAAACCCAATTAACCCAACACATTTGCTCTCGCATTAATCCATAGTATGAATACTTATGCCGATATAGCACTGTGTTAGCATGGACATGGACAACCCATCGATTAAAACATTGCGATACGATCCAGGGTCTGCAGTCTCGACATAGACAGCGATCGCTTTACGCCCGAATTCGGTCGCAAAGTCCTAATGGGGTCTCTATACAACATTATTTTTAGTATATGCGAAACCTGAATATAATTTGTTCAGAATAAGGAACTGAATCGATTTCAATATTTTTTACAACATGTTATATTTGGTTGCAAAAATATTAAAGTGTGATGGAAAATGTTATCACCATTTAAATTGTACTCACAATACAATCACCGTACGGTTAGGTACCTACTGCCAAATTATTATCAATGAGCGCAAGACGACCCTGGAGGCGCGGGGGCGCCGTTAGCATGTTTTTGTACGGACTACCCGGTAGCATAACAACCTTATAGCTTTCTGATTTTTCATGATACAGTTTTGAAATTTTATACATAGATTCTTCACATAAAAATACTAGACCCGTGTTTCGGGTTTCGCATAAACATGGTGGATTTTTGAGATGGGGCAGTAAGGGCAGCTACCTTAACCGTTGTAGCTACAGGAAAATGGTCTTAACGGTCTTTTGAATAGATGGACCGCTACAACTTCATTGTAGCGGTCCATCTATTCAAAAACAAACAAAAAAAAAAACTTCTAATTTCGAACGAATACGCGTCATAATTTAATTTGCTTTTGAAAACATAATCTAGATAGTTTGTTGCTTGGTTGCTTGTAATTTCTGAAATTCTGCGCAACAGCCGCCATACTCGTTCTAATTTAAACGACCCCAAATAAATTGGGATTAGGGCAGGAGACTGATGATGAAGTATTCAGGCTAAGTTTCAAGTTAATAGATCAACGAAAGAAGATTTTTTTCATACAAACTGTATCCATCCCCCTTTACACCCCCAAAGAGGTTAATTTTTAAAGTGGTTTGCGACTTTTCCATTATTTGACATAGAGGTTATACCAATTTTCGAGTTAATCAAGCCACGTAGTAAAATCCTCTCTTGTAAAATTGAATACCCCTTTTCACCCCGTTATGGGTAGATTTTCGAAAAACCCTGATACAAGTTATTCTTCATTTTTGGTCTTAAGTATAAATACTGAGTTTCGAGTTGATCGGACCGCGCGTTAAAATTCTTCTATACAAGCTTTGACATCCCATCCGTTGAAGTTAAGTTAACAAAAAAATATAAACTTTATAATTTACTTACGTAAGTATTCGTCCAAGTTTCAAGTTTATTAACCCTAGGAATAAGATTTTTCATGCAAACAAAACCCCCCGTTTTCCACCCTTAAAGGTCAAATTTCCAAAAACCCCTTCTTAGCGGATGTCTACGTGCCAAATTTCAGGCCAATCTGATCAGTGGTTTGAGCTGTGTTGATAGACTAATCAGTCACGGTTTCCTTTTATATGTACATATGGCTAGATATATATGTATTGAGAACCTCCTACTTTTTTGTAGTCGGTTAAAAATCATTTATAGCCAGAGTGCATCTCATGAAAATTTCAATAAGACCAAACACGGGTAGGATACATTGTTTTTTAACGGAGTTCCAGTGCCTACCATCCGGCTTCATCATCAGATCAGTTTGATGGTACCATTTTGATCAGAACTATTTATTTAAATTTGCTTCGCTTAACTATCTTAATCCAGACATCTCATCGCCACCCGTGAATTACGTATCACTGAGAAGTTCCGGTGGCCATCTGTGGCCTTCTTCATCTGTTCCATTTCACCAAATTATACTTTCTGAATGCAAATGATTGACTTGTTGATGAAAATATAAAAATTGCTATAGGTATGCCTATAATATTTGAGGAGTTCCCTCAATTACTCATGGATCCCAACATCAGAACTGGATTTTGAAAAAAATGGGACTAATCTGGAAGTATATTCTTTCAATTAAAAAAATAATTTTCCAAATCGGTTCATAAACGACGGAGTTCTGAGGTAACAATCATTAAAAAAAAAAAAAAAAAAAAAAACCGTTTCCTCCTCCTCCTTTTTGTAAAGTCGGTTAAAAAACTGGACGACTAAACTGCAGACCACAAACAAATGAACGATTCTAAGAACCACAAACAGTCTCACAGTCGTCACCAGCATGACAGGATCACTGACGTGATAACTGAGTCCTTGTGGCGTGGTGTAAGAGACCGGATAGTCACCACTTGTGAAGACCTAATACGTGAAACTAAAGGAACAGATACTGTAGTAAGAACTATCTAGAAACAGTCTCACAGTCGTCAGCGACGTGACAGTGGCACTGTAGTCACGTCAGTTATCTTATCCAAGTCCTTGTGGCGTGGTGTAAGAGACGAGATAGTCACAATTTGTGAAGAACTAATGCTTCAAACTAAAGGAACAGAAACTGTTGTACTTACGTGTCCTTGTCGGGCGTGACAGTTTTGTTTTGACATGACACCACTGACTAGAGGTTGTGTGGTGCAAATGGCACAGAAAATAAGAATTTCGTATCAAAGCGTAAAGGAGAGGTAACGACATCGAGATGGTTTGGTACCTATTGGAAAGACAGAAAGTATTCGTAATTTTAGCTTGGAGATGGTAAAAATTACAGTAAGTAAATTACAAAAGCTTAAAAAGGAAAGGATATGTTGGGTTTACGAGATAATCCAAGATCCTAGACAATTGGCATATATTACAGCAGTAATGTAGGAAAATTTTAAGCGATAATTTGGACAGCGTAGCCCCCCACAAACCTCTTATACCCGTTACTTGGGCCACGAAAGCAAGTCTGGAGTGAAATTTCCAGCGGAGGCGAGTAAACTTGGGGACGTGGCTGCGACAGGGATGCTCGCGTCATCTCGATGCAAGTTGATAATGCAAGCGTGTGCCCGACGGTTGTTTTAACTTCAGGCGCTGAAACTATCAACTGTCGAGCGGTGATTTCTTGGAACAGGCTTTGATGGCACGTCTCTATTTTCTTGGCTGAACGTTGAGCTGACAGTTGAAGAGTTTATGTGCAATCGTTGATGATGTTTTAACTGGAGATGTTGCTGTCAGATGTGGACTTGGGACTGCTTTTGATTTACGTGCCAGGTGGGACAGACCGACCACTCATGTCTCGAAGTATTTAAGTTTGGCTTAATAAGACACATACCTGGTATATGCCATTCTTGACTGATTCTCTTCTATTTATTTTGCATTTAATTATGTTTTATCCAAAGGACGTAACTTTTCGAAAAAACTTCATATATATCCATGATTCTAACTTTTAACGACCTAAAACTCCATAAACCTGACCTACAACGACATTAAAACTGCACCATAAGAACATAACACGGCGCAATATCCCGAGGATGGCATTGTAAACCCGTCCATCCACCGTTCTTCAGAGGACGGGCTAGAGTACACCCGTGACAGTCATTTAAGACAGTGACGTGACACCCCCACCACCTCGCTGTGCGCCCCCCACCCGTTTCTCCCGCCAGATGGATTGATATTGCTGCACCGAGCAGACGTAAGAAGCGATAGCATACGGGAAATAAAAAATATAAAGTACTGTTATAGTTTTGAATTAAATGGGGAATTATGTTTGTGCGCTTCGGAATGGGGTTGTATTTCTTTTTGTTTTCGGTTCGTATTGTTTATTTGCCAACGCGTTTGTTGTGCTTATGAATAATGCATTTCTTATTGAGTAATTGATAATCATGTTCAATGGTAGTCTCTGGAGTCAAGCCTTTGATTTGATTTATATTGTGGTGTTCCTGAAAGTAGGACGTGCACAAAAGACGATGCAGACAAAGAATATTGAAGTTGAAATATATACCTCACATAATTTCTTTATATTCAGCTTTCCAGCTTATTAAAATATTCATTCCAAAAGAATCTAAACAACACTACCTTCACATTGCATACCATTTAAATGTTTTTATCTCTCATTTCTCATGCCTCAAACCAATTATTTAGTTCAACTAACTATAAAAACTACTGCACTTTGTAATTACATTTACCAACAAAATAATAAGACCGCATCAAAAACTGCAGAGCACGCGCCATTAGATAGACAGCTAAAAACATTTCTATTTCGCTACACTTCAAGTTGAAAAGTACGGCGATGGACGCAAACGAGACGCCGGGCCGCCGTGATGGCGATCCTGAGACAGTGACGTGACACGAAGAGCCACCCCCCCTCCCACCCGTCACCCACCACCCCAGGGGGTGCATATTGACCCACCCCGGATAATAAGGGGGTTATGCACTGAGGAGCGCACAAGTCGAGGCATCTTTTGTACGAATGTATGTTTTTAGAAATATAACTACTATTAATTTTCTATTGGACAATTTTGCGACTTCTGTTGGGACGTGAAGTATTGGAGGCAGGTTTTTCGATTCATTACTGGGAACCATTTTTGAGATTACGTACTTTCGAGTTTGTTAAGTCTTGTAAGTCAAGTGGAAAATTTTGAAGGAAAGACTTGATTATGGAGTTTGATTAAAAGATATCATGCTAGAAGTGTCTTGAACTTATTACATATTTTATCGTTTTCTTTTTCAATTTCATTTACTTCAGTGAGTATTTCTAATCAACTTTCATAAATGTTTTTCAGTTCTGAAAAAATATTCTCATTTTGACAAGCAGTCTTTATCTGAGCACAGATTGCTTCTAATTCAATTGCTCGAAAGAACTGGAATGACATTAATAACCAAAAAATAAACAATTTCTTTTCATCACGTCACTCGGAAAAACTAAAACCAAATGAAAGTAAGTGGACGCCATGACAGGAGGACATGGACAAGCCGTCATTTGCACAAAATTAAATACCCCTCAAAGACGGACGGGGTGTCCGTCCACCCCACGTCGGGGGCACAGATGGATTGATATCGCCCCACGATGCAGGTGGGCACATCTCGGCACAACGATTTATAAAGTAGTGTCTTATGTTGACTGTACTTCGTTTTATGTTTTAAAGTTGTTGGTATTGGACATGATTAAAATGGGTGTGTTTTGTAGAAAATATATTATTGAGAGTTGTACGCTACTTTTCCATTTTCAATTAAGGTAAATATGTATTTCAAGGTAGGTTCTATTAACTTGATACTGAGTAATTCATGAGTAAGTATATTAACAAAACAGGATGGAGTTTACAGCGTCGACCATAAAAAAATCAAATTGTCATCATTAAAGTAAGCACTATGAGAAGCAATTAAGAATCAAAGCTTTAATTTAAATAAATATGCTTATTGATAAAACAACCAATTCAATCAAAATCAGATGTCAAAATAAAATGATCAAATAAACTTAAACACAGATCATACCTACTGCTACAAAAATCATACCAATCTTTATTGAATATTGAATGACCTATCGTCCCTTCCCCCATACCTCTGATCAAACATAATGAAATGAAGCCCAATGAAAATTTCATTCCAACAGAAACAATAAGCGACCCTCAAATCATACAAACAAAAAATACCAAAATTAATAGTCAAAAGTCGGAAAAAACAACATCCCTCTCTTACACGCCATAAAAACGCGACAAAGACACATGTCCCCCCTTATTATCTTCAATTAAGAAACTCCGATAATGTAGTGTGACATACGGACGAAATGTCCAAATAACGTAGACCTGCCAACACGTAACACAACTTCACAATTAGGGCTCAAGTTGAATAAGCTTTTTGCACCTAAAAAAATTACGGTACACTTTATTTTGTCCAATTTCAACCCTATTCCGCCGTGATAAAAGTTGTAGCGACGGCAACAGGACAGTTGCTGTTGAGTTGCCCGTGAGTGATGGCCGGTGGACGGTGAGTGATGGGCCCCTGTAACACGTGATTAGTGGATACTGCTCGCTCCCGTAATCTAGGATAATGAGTCGTGATGGTAATCATTCTGTGGTCATGGACTGAATGACAGATGTCATTATTTGTCTTTTTTCGCAGACATAACATAGAGTAGGTAATTATGTCAACTGTTTTTCATGTGGGCATTTCGTAGGGAATATGGAACAGGATAAACCAATGCCTTAGTATAGGCTGTGTGTAGGCGTTCATTGATTGATTACATAGTACTTTGTCTGGCGTCGGGTGTACAAAAGGAGAGATGGATACTGAGAAGTGTATGCAATACAGGCCTTGTATACGGAAGGCTATTAAAGCAAACAACCAAGAGGCTGTAGAACCTTGGATTTTAATGAAGATTGCGTTTCATGGTTAGATTATTATGTTATTTCAGAAAGTTCCTAAATGTAGTGTGATTTTTATAGATATCATTAGAAGGGTAATGTCTCTCTACTCTTGAGATATGATATCATAAGTTTATTTTGTACCGACAGGCAGTAAGCCACGTTTGGACATGGCAATCAGCTTCACACTAAACCTTGCTAACAGGCTACTATTTCTACTACAACATAAAGCTACTCGTCGTGATGGGACGATAGAAGAATATAATTTTTACCGTGAAATAGAAAAAACGACACCAAAATCAATGCAATTTCAAAACTGTAAACACACGTCCCTTCCGAACCAGCTAAAATTTCACTCGAACGAGTCAATAAATAGGATTTGATCACAAAGCTGTCAGTTGCAAATATTATAGACACTCCACCGGAAGCGAGTCTCAGCTGTCAGTGTCATGCGATTGTGTCACTTCCTGTCGCGAGAGGCGATTTGACGAGGACGTGTGTCGTTCGGTTTTTAAATCAGGAATATGTTGTGTGAGCAAGGTAGGTGGGGATGTTTTTGAATGTCGAACAGGGTTAACTTCTGTTTTGTCTTTGGGTGATATTGATAGGCAATGACATTTAAAGACAGTTCGAACACCAGAGACAAAGCAGTTTTGTCATTGATTAAGAGTTTTGTTGCAAGTGTGGGCACCACTATTGGTTTCATAGCGACCTAGCCTTTAGTTTCGATAAGTACCTGCGAGATCTATAATTACGACAAAGATTGAGGAAATGCTGACGAAGATTATGAGAATGGCTTACCAACTAAACACATACCTTGTAAGCTTTAATATAAATAAATAAAAACAGTTTGGTCTCAGATCAGCCGCATAGCCTTATTATCACCGGTATCGTATCTTTACTGTTGATGTTGATGCATTTTAATATTGATGTAGAATTTTCTGTATCGGTATCTAAAAATACTATTTGACAAATGAAGCCTTAAACATTCGACTTCAGGGAATCAGTAACATGACATTAAAATCATCACCACTGACCATAATTCTCTACAAATTCATTCTTAAATTAATATTACACTCGATACGGATCGTAACCGATAGGATCTGCCGATACTGTAACGCTGTGAGCTACATTAGTACCACATGCGTCCGGGGCGGGGCGGGACGGGCCGGGGCGGGGCGGGACGGGCCGGGACGAATTGTACACGGTTCACCTGTCCTAATATATTTCAGTGTGTTGTTCTTTAGATATATCTTTACAGGTGTACCGCTATGCTTACATCAGGCTGCAGAATGCAGATGTTTGCTGCAGAACTTGGGTCTCTTCGTAGATTGTGATAAACACAACAGCCCCAGTAATAATAAGCTAGGAGTAATGTTAACTTCAGTTTAACTATACGTTTTTCGAGGTTTCAGTTTGGCATACATAACTTTACTCCGCATTTATTAATATGGAAAGACAAATAATTACCATAATAATAAACCAAATAATTATAATAGTATAATATAATATAGTACAATAGTAGGTGGGGGGGGGTAGTATTATTATAGTATAATTACCATGCTTAGCTTACAGAGTGGTGCACGAAAGAAAGTCAATTGAAACACTAAATGGTATTAATCTTAAAATAAGGATCCGGTCCCCTTTCTGCACTAATAATCCAAAAATGGATGGCTCCATTTTGGCGAGTCCTAGTTTACGACGTAGCACATGCCACGCAAGATTCCATCATGAAAATACACAACAGTGACACACATCTCTGCCAACTTAACACAAAGCCACTTTTTACCCCACTCCTTCAAATCAAGTCCCCCTTTTTTTGTCACAAGGTGGCTACCATTAATTCTTTTTGTCTCCCACTGCAATTCTTTTTTTTATTTTAAAACAAAAACCAACCTTCATTTGCTACAGCACGCGAGCTTTACATATCAACGTGTTGTCCCTGAGTTTTTTTTTCCACAATGTTTGTAGACGGTCGACGGGTTAAGATTACTTGGGAGGTAATGAAAGGTTGTAGGAAATAGGATAGTGGTTCTGTAATGAGATAAATAAACTTATTAGTGGGTGGAGTTTTAATTAGAAAGTGGGTATGGTACGGGGAGTAGAGTGCCAGAGTGGAAAGTAAGGGGTTGTGAGTTCGAAGCTAGCATGTGACGCTTTTCATGAGAGCCTGCGTTTACAAAGAATGTTAGCTTATCTGAATTGGTAAACCAACATTTCTGTGGCAGCCAAACCTGGCAAGCACTAATTTGACTTTTTTATTTCATTGTAGGTACTTTCTCGGTTCTTATGTTCGAATTACTTTAAGGAAACTCCATTGCTAGACTGAAATAGGCACAACGCAGGAAGCAATCATAATGGTCGACAATCAATCATGATGGTCAACACTCACTCTCGTAGCTTGTCTATCAGAGTCTTATGCCTGACAGTGTGACAGTTGCAAGCCAATATCATTATTAATTCCGTAAAGAAATTATACTGCATACGAGATAAATACTTGCTAAGTACTTGCATAATAATTAACCCAAGCACACACTCATTAGCTTTCTTTGTTCATGTTATAAAGGCGTGTGCACAAAAGCGAACGGATAATATTTTTTGGGCTGAGTGCATACAGGATCACATCGTGCCTTTACAATCGCCAGGCTGACGTCCGCAGACTTGCTGCGCCACAAAGTGGAGGGAGTATAGTGGGGCGCAGATGCGGCAGCGATTTGAATAAAGACAAGATGGTTGTTAATTAATATTAATTATTATTATTATGTGGTAAATTGCATCTATCTTCTAATGAAACTAATGTGTTGTTGAAATTGTTTCTTTTCGCCTAACGAGCCAAAAATATTAAATAACGAGCAAGGCTGGTAGCACAAGCAATGAAATGGGTGTTAGAATTAGAATAGACACTATTAAACAACAGCAATAGTATTACTATGCGTAACGCGAAAGTTTGTAAGTATGGATGGATATTTGTTACTCTTTCACGTAATCACGGCTATGCCAATTTTGATAAAATTTTGTATCGAGGTAGCTGACACCCTGGATTAACATATAGGCTACTTTTTATCCATATTCCCACGGGATCGAGACTTACGCGGGTGAAACCGCAGGGCGCAGATAGTTAATAATAATTATCAACAATTAATCGTCATAATTTCATGAACGATAAGCAAGTAAAATACTAATAGTTTTTTACGAATCTTATAGAAATATATTATTTATTATATTGGAAAAAAATCCAACCCGTTCTCGCTACCTCCCATCACACACCCAGCACCCTTAATTCGGCAACACATAAGCAATTTCCCGCTAGCGAAATAAGCGAATTAAAATCGCCTCAAAGCAACTGCTAGCAAAGAAACGCCTGCATACGTCGAGAGGTTTATTTTTAGCTATTTACCCCTCTGGGGGGTGACTGACGAACGGTCAGCCTTTGAACGCGTTGATTTTTTTTTTATTTTAAAGTTGTCTTTAGTACTGCATCTAGTTGGATTGTATGAGGTATTTCGATGTGTCTCTTTTGGTTTTTAATTTTCTGCTTTTAACTTAGTTGTGACGTTTGTTGAAATTACAGTAGAAATATTAATATTTTTATGAACTGTGCAAAACGTTATAATGGTTTTTTTTAACTAAACTGACAGTTACCAAACACGATGTTAGGCGGTATTCTTTGACTATGATGACTCCAATAGTTTGTGTTCACTTACGGCTGAACTCAATAACCTATCTAGCACCAGTTTTCGCATACTGGAGATAGAAAAACCTATCATCTACGGTTTTAACGTCCCAATAATCTATCAGAGATTAAGGAATCTTACCGGCCCACACTATCTATTGATGGGTCGGTCACTTACTACGGATAGCTATTTGTATGAAAAAGCTAAAGTATGCGTCACAGAAACGTGTTGACAGCTATTTGTTTGACAGGACTGACAGTTTGGTCTATCTTCCGAATTGCAGGATTAACGTATCTATCTAAGCATTGTTTACACCCTTTATACATAATCATTTATAGCATGTCCGATCTAAGTGAAAGTACGATAGCCAGAAATGATTTTGAAATGGTAACAGAAGTTATCGACTCGGTATGTGATTTGGGGGTCCAATCACTTAGTTCACAGATAACTTATCTACATATTCCGCATCAACCATATTCAGAGCAAATTGTTATTCATTAAAATAAAACAGCAGTGAGTAATTTACTCACCGAAATATATCGTCATATAAAAGTAACCTTAATAAGGTGTTTCTTATGTCAAACTGTGAATTACGTTTCATTACTACTCTCCAACGTGAACTAAAATTTCAGCAAAATGCAGTAAAATCTTGTACCATGTACTACTTACAGAGTTTTAATTTACTACAAATTATAACTTAATCCAGTCATTTATTTAGGATTATGAAATAAATACCTAAGTTTTTATATTAAGGCTGTTTTTAAAAGTAATGTTGGTTGTTACAGAACGCACGGGAGGGCCCAGTAGAGAATCCTATCTATTGTTTTCGTTAGATAGATACCCTTTTTCCATGACTGTGAGACGTCATTCAAGGAAAGATAGAAATATACTGTCTATCATCAGTAGCAATCTATCTTACACTAAACATAGGTTATTGGGTTCGGCCGTTAGGATACATAGAGATAGAATACATCCTGTACATACAAAGATACATCCTGTACCTATATCATTTCATTCTATACGTCAAGCAAATAAAAGTTTAGTAAGTAAATCATGTGCGTGTAACTTCACCGGGCATTACATCAGTCAACTTAGCTTTTCTTACGTAAACTTATATCAACCATAACATTCCTAAGTATATCATTAACGTTAATTAGAACATCCGTTATTACGATTGAGGGAACATCATTGGACGAGATGTTTCACATACCTTCATAGATCATTATTTTATTACGAAATTAAAGAATATGTAGGCAAGATGCTGAAATCACAGGACAGAAATGTACATTAGGTACTTCTTTTGCAGTAGGATGTAATTATAAACCACATTAATTACGTCAATAAGAAGTTCCAAGTTTGATTGCGCCACTTTTTAGGGTTCCGTACCCAAAGGGTAAAACGGGAACCTTATTAAAATAAAGGGACACGTATTAACACGTATAAAGACAGACAGACAGACAGACGGCGGAGCTAAGGCTCCGCCGTCTGTCTGTCTGTCTTTCCGTCGGTCTGTCTGTATGTACTTACTGTCGGTCTGTCACCAGGCTGTATCTCATGAACCGTGATAGTTAGACAGTTGAAATTTTCACAGATGATATAAATCTGTTGACTAAAATAAATATATAAGGGGGCTACCATACAAAAAACGTGATTTATTTGCTCGTTTTTGCTCAATATTGATAATGGCAACAGGTAAACGCTTGAAATATTCACAGAATATTTAGTTATATTATATTCACTTTAAAAATAAATAATTACATTAAAATAAAACAAATATTTAAGGGAGGCTCTCATACAACAGCCATTTTTATAGATAATGGTACGGAACTCTTAGTGCGCGAATCCGACTCGCACTTGGCCGGTTTTTTTTTCTTTCGATTTTCAGTTGTATTTTACAAAGGATTCCCTTCGTGATAGTTTATTAGTGACTGCTCGTTGCGTGAGTTATTTGTAGCTCGAAGTTCTTTTGTATAGCACCATGCTACTTAGTATTTCTACAGGGGGAATTGATGGCATTGAGGGTCCACTAACAATTTTCACATCAAGCTCAGAGAGGTCTCTAGAATTATATATGAATTCAAAATAATTCCGCTATCCACTTAGCCTTCATTTGAACTCCTTTGAATTCGGACCATTTTACAATCCCTAATCAAATTCGTACAGTCCACAACAAAAGTACATTGTAAAAAGACGAGCAGCTCATTAAGTACAATCGTTAATTGCGCAGTCAAATCGAACGCTACCTAACTTCATTACATTCTTCCGTTAATACGACATCGGACGGCGCCGTCCGGGGCCGTCCGGCAAGTTATGCAATGAGCACCCTCCCATTCCGATCACGTGCGAAACGGACCAGGGGCTGCTAATTAAAAATCGAAGGATTTTTGTTACTAACTGTACTTGTTACGTATTGGGACAAGTATCGATGTACTCGAGTTTTTTGTCGATGAAATCTTGCGATAAATTGCGTATAGATATGGCGCGGCCCTAAAACGGAAGCGTGTCCGGGTTTTGTGAACGGTAGCATATAGATAACTGTAGCCTTGGGTGGAGTAGGTTCTTGTTATTTTGGAGATTTCTGTCTACAGATATGAATTTTTCAAGTTTGATGACGTTTGCTGATATTGGGAGAAGATGTTCAAGATACGTGTCCCTTTATTTTTTCATTTTTTCAAGGAACGTTTTCGTAATCATCCCACTGTAAGATTGGGTAACTCATCTATTCTCATGGAAGCTATCTCAGTATAACTGTACAAAACATGTAAATACATTGATGACAACATACTTCAATCGGCAAAATTCATAGATCCAGGACCGCTTTCGCACAAGAATTGCACCCAACGCGGTAATCTAAGTGCCTGCTCGTTCTAAATTAACCTTTGAAGCTGAACCCTAAAATTATTAGCGTAAGGAATAGTGGATTACCTTCAGCTTTACCCAGCCATGGTACAAACAAGTTTCTTCAGAATTTTTTCAATTGTCGCAGCATCACAATTCAACTCTCTCAACTTTTCTACTTCGCAGG
Source organism: Tiliacea aurago (assembly GCA_948098905.1). Taxonomy (NCBI): domain Eukaryota; kingdom Metazoa; phylum Arthropoda; class Insecta; order Lepidoptera; family Noctuidae; genus Tiliacea; species Tiliacea aurago. Next base: position 26,652,551 of record OX402585.1, read on the forward strand.
TCAACACAGAAATTCTGCCCAATTTAAAACAAAAAAAAACGACACACTCCTGTAAGCACCTCCGCGAAAAAATATAAATAAAATATATACTCAAGTCAACGTCCTACATACAACAACTTGTACGTATTTCTTTACTATTACAGGACCCCCCCCCCCCCCGCCCGCCCGCGCCTCCCACCTTACACTCCGGATCTCATGCTTACAAACTGTCGCATTACCGGTCCATCCTTGCCGACAATACCCTGACATTCCTCCTCAAAACTCAACTCTATCACGTCGCAATAAGGACTGTGTGTCGCGAAAATGCGACTGCGGAACGCAAACGAGAAAACTTGTCAATGCAAATTGAACTATATAATCAGAAGCTAAGGTTGAAGTTTGCCTGTAGTACAATCGGTATGGTAATGATAATTCTAAGCAAATGCCATAAGGAAATAAGCTGAGTGGTTCCTTTTGGAATTGTTTACTTGAGAAGATTTCGTTTGGGTAAACAAAAGGTGGACGATGACCATAGAGTGGTGACACACCAGCGGAGGCTTCAGTGGTCACATTACCCTACACGCAATTGATGGGAGACAGATTTCTAATTTATAGACAGCTCATAGAAGGTTGTGCGCATGCTGGTCAAGCGCACAACTACCAAAGCGAATTGATAAAATACGAAGTGAAAATTTTGTTCTAAGCTACAAGTCTGCAGATTCATAAGAATAGCTAACTTTAAAGCTTAGTTAATCTATCATACAAGCCTACTTTAACTTCTCTGTTTGTGTCAGTATCTTGCAAAACCGTCCAATGCTAATCATTGGCCTTCATATAGACCGTTTAAAGCTAAGACCTCATGACCAGATCACCAATGACCATGCTTGCAAGTTGGATTGATAACCACAGCCTAGGGTATGCTGACTCCCATCCACCTAACGTTTACCAGAGACAACTATTACGATTACAACAGCAACTGATAGTAAAATTGTATACCTATTCTATGAATATCAAATGACAAGTTACACCTCCAATACGATGTGAATACAACAATATTCAGTAACGATAATCTATTGACACAGCTACCGTAACTGCAAACAGCACTAGCTACTGCTAGAACCAGTTAAGATTCCAAACGTGTCAATATTTACAAGGTTATCAACACAAACTATCGAATAAAGAAACCGATGGCAATCATCGTAATCGGCCGGTTACAAGACAATGCACTACCACAATAGAGGGCCATTCTGAAAGCGCTCAGTACTAGCGACCAATCGCGTTGAGTGAAAACTGCCATAAACGGCGCTGAATAGTCCTGCCAGATCAGCGGGGAGACGCGGAAGTAGGTAGAAAGGTTTTGCATCAGTGAGGTTTTGAAATAGCTACTGAATTGTAAAGCCGGTAGTCGGTTCTGGGTTGATAAGGATGTGTTAAGGAACTGTAAACTGGAGTTTCTAAGGGATATATTGTAGAATTGTTATGTGTTTAGGCTATAGTGGAAACTGAAGATAATCATGTACTTATAGTCACTTATGAAAAGTCAAATTCTCATAGATTCCGGATTCAAACTAAGATGAAACTTAATGGAAAAACCTTTATGAAAACAATAACTTTTTGCAACTTATTTTAAACCCCATTAAAGTAATTCAAACAGCAATCTCCGAACTAATTCAATAAACAATCCGGCCATAACCAGAGAAACAGGACAAACATCAAAATTTAAAATCGCTTTCACAGAAATTGAGGATAAGAGAAACAGTACAATGTGGCTATTAGCAGTAACTTATTATAGACAATTTCCTACGTTGGTACGCGACCAATCGGCCTGAGTGAGAACCGCTATAAACGGAAACAGTTACGGAACGGAATTATGGAATAAGGGACTCTTTGGACCGAGGCGTCCCTGGATTGGGACGGTGACATCAGAATCTTCTGTTAGTGTGCTGAATAATCTGGGAGTTATAAGAAATTCTGCGTTAGTAAAGGTTAATTATTAGGTCATCCACAGCTAAACACGAGACTCTCAATAGATATGATGATAGAGAAACAATTCTGGACATTTAATAAACCTCATCAAGCATTCAAACAAATTGGTGGAAGTTATAGAATCTTTTGGCATGTCCTTTGTCCTTGTCCTTTGGCAAGTATTCATAAGTCGCTTATACGTTTCCCGTGTCTAGATTATGTGCTCTAAAACCACCTTCAAATTCATGAATTAGTTAAAGGCTCAATCAGCTATTGTCTCCATATCAATATCATTAACTTTAACAAGTTCAAAAATTGCATAAACATTAACAAAACTTGAGCAATTCCATTCAATTCCTTACTCCGATAACAATACAATCCCAACATTTCCTGATCTGCATTACTATTACGAACAGTTCTAAAACCCCTCTAACTTCACCTTTACCATCCTTTAATTGGTACCAGCCTAGATAATGTTGCTAGGTAAAATAGTGCTGTCCTCTCTGCGTTAGTGCGTTGTTTATTCTATGACCACTTTAGGAATTTACGTGCTATTGTGTTCAGGCGATGTTTTAGGTATCGAGAAGGTCAATGACTTTGATGCACTAGTTAACTTTGTATCGGGATTTAGTTAGTGTTATAGTTAAGGTTAGGAAGATGGAGTTAAGTTTAATTAATAAGTCTGAAAGGCTGTAGGTACGAATTCAGAGAATTTTAAGGGAAGAATCAATATGTCCGTGTGGTGCCTGACGTAAAGAATAGCACTAACCCATTTCTTCTCGTGGGTGTCGTAAAAGGCGACTAAGGGACTAATAAATTAAAGGGCAGCAGCGTTCTCTATGCATTTTAACACGATACTGCGATCGTCAACCCGCCTGCCAAGCGTGGCGATTATGGCAAACCCTCCCCCCCTTTGGGGGAGGCCTATGTCCAGCAGTGGACGTCTTTCGGCTGAAATGATGATGAATGAATGATAAGGGAATAACATATCTTGAGGATATACGAAACGACTTATGCTCATCTACCAATGCCATACGCGCTCATATTGAGCTTTTTTATACATATAGTTAAAGATTATACAATAAAAGTGGCTTTGCCTAAAGCAGAATGATTTCAGTACACCATTCGAATAAGGTTTCATATCAAACGGAAAAGCTGTTTTTCCATAAAAAAACAAAACTTTCACAGTATCATTGGCAATACCGTTCTAGGAATACCTAGAACTGCTTGAAGATAATTGTGCTTATGTAAGTTATGGAAGATTTTCATATTCTTTACAAAGACATGTTATCTGATATTTTCCCTATATTTTTTTTCTTCTAAGCTGTAATTTTCTTCCCGAAGTTGATTTAAACTAATGGACAGTGGTGAACGATCACGGATGTTACCAATTTTATTTGTAGGACGTGGCGAGCCCTTTATACTTTTCTTTACTGTCTTTAAGAAGACGCATTACTTGGTTACAAACAGTAAGCTATCTTAAACCAAGAGGTGTATTCACATTAGGTTCTAATTTATGTGCATAATTAAATATCTTGAACTTTCCACAATAATTAAATCGATACCTACCAACTTCAAAATTATCGTGTAGTTCTTATTAGGAATCGATTAAGAGAAAATTCTCGAATCGATATCATGGTGGACAAATTATGTAAATAGAGAGGGGGGAGTATCTTCAATCTACAAGACGTTAATGGACAGGCAGACATGGAGGCTGTTGGCTATAAAGATATCAATCAAGCTGAAGTTAGGGACATTTTGTTGTTATTTAAAATGGTCTTGTACGATTAAATTAGCATCGGAATGGTACCAGCGCATTCCCATAAGATCACGGTATCAGAGAACTATGTGTGGTACAAGATAGACGCGATTTTCCAATGAGATTTGATGATGAAGAAACTTTACCATCCTTTTATCTCCCCGTCTCAAATTTCTACAATTAATCAAAATCAAATCTACAATAAATCAAAGACAACAAAGATCCATATTGTTAGTAATACCTTATAGCTAGTGTTAGTAAGCAAAGTAATATTATTATTATAAGAGTTTGAAGCATAGAAGATGACCAAGCAGGGTACAAGTTTCTCACCTGGCCATTCTCTCCGCAAAATGCCTCAAAATGGGAGAATAGAAACTCTCTGACACTGTTTTCAGAATGCTGTTGCTACTGGCCCATGTTTCTAAGTGTGTTAAAGGGTAAATAACATTCAATACCCAGACTGTCAGTTGATCTTGGCTTCAGGAACTAAGAAAATACTTGGCAAGAATGAGACAAAGCAAGCTATGTGTTTCTGTGCATCAAATAATGCAGTAAATAGTACAAGTTAAGAAAATTCTAAACAATACATTTTAACATCTTATTTTTCATTCAATTAAAGAGTATACAAGCACACAAGCAGTTTTGACGGCACGGTTGGCGCAGTTAGTTAAGCGATTGACTGCTGCGCTGCGTGTCGCGGGTTCGATTCCCGCACGGAACAAATATTTGTATGACCTACAAGTAGTTGTTCCGGGTCTGGCTGTTTGTGTATGTGAATTTAAATGTTTGTAAACGCACCCACAATACAGGAGAAATTCCTAGTGTGGAGCAATGTTTTTAAAAAAACAAACAAAACAAGCACATTTTTAACAACAGTTTCTAGTTATGTATTATTATCGCTACCTCTTGTGACTCGCACCCCACCTCTCAATGACCTCTCTATAAATGCACTGAGAGCGCAGTACAGATTACTTTTAACGCACAATACCTGTTAAGGAAAGCTACCGCTCACTGGAAGCTTATAGAAATCAATCGATTGACAACTGATGCCATTTTCCTATTGGTTGTAATGAGTGAACAGTGATGTCATCCCGTAATATCGTTGAACATTCATTTACAATTTTTTCCCACGGAACCAGGCAGAAACTCGGTTAGCATATTGTTACTACTCTACTTAAATATTATTATGAGGAGTTTATAGCTATAATTCCTGTTAGCAAGCTCTAAACAGGGTACCGGTGGTGTTTAAATTTCACAGCTACCTACTAGTCAATTATTGCTTAGCGACCTGTTAGCGCTAAATAGCGTTTATGAATAAGAATTTTGCTAATCAGTTGGTTAAAATTTAACATGCGTTTATAAATAAGACTGTTATGTTTATTATCGTGGTAGTATGGTTATTTGAAAAAAATATGCATTTTTATGCAGTAGATAAATAAAATAATAATAAGCGGCTATTAGTGTGAATGTGGGAATCGATGGGAAACTTCGATGTCCACCTGCATGTTTTCACAATACAAGGCTTCTTTTGTGCGATGATATCGACTTTGGTAGAAGATGAATAAATATAGTCGATACCAAACTGGACTTTAGGTTGATTCACTTATGTATGACGGCTCAATTGTCGCAGTTGCTAGGAATGGAACTTGCTTGTTTGATTCCAACAGTTCACAGATAGTTTAGTTAGTTTCAAGGTAATATACGTTTGTGATTGAAAATAACACAGGAAAAAACCGACTACAGAGTAAGGCGATGTTTGGAATACATCATAATTATTATGTTAAACGATATGTAGTTGTGGTTCAGCTCGTAAGAAGACGTTTAAGTAAGCGATGTATGTTCTTCCTCTTTTTCTGATAATTCAGCTGCTGCCTCAAATTAACTGTTGAATATAGAATGACATTCGCAAAAAATACTTGGATTTTTATCTACCACAACTATTTTAAACTCGGAAACTTACATACTTTCTACCATTACATAGATACTTTCTACTATTATCTACATAATTTTTACCATTACCTACATACTTTCTACCATTCCCTAAATCCTTTCTACCATTACCTACATACTTTCTACAAATCTCTTTCGAAAGTAAATTATATCGTAACATTACAATTTCAATCAAAAGCAATACCGATGACATGATTCATGCAAACACGAAGCCCATAACTTGTGCACTAAACGACTTCGACTTCCATCAATATAAGTAAGTAGCTACCACTAGACGAACTACAAAACTAATTACAAGGAAAATTAAAATGATTCACGAATATAACGACTTGTACAATGTACATGGCTTATGCAAGAGGTTCTCAACCTCCCGAAGCGAAAGAGAGGCGAATTTATAGGTTCGATTGTGTGTACTAAAGCTGTTGAAGAAAAATATATAATTTTTGCAATTTTACATTTAGGTTCTTCTTTCAGATTGTAGGGTTAGATTAAGACTGAGATATATGCCAGTAACCTTGAGTGGTTAGCTTGCGTGTTCTGTACTGAGCTCACGCAACGCGTCGTACGTTCAGCCAGTAATAAGACTCGCCCATCAGGGAGCGCTGTCCCCAATTTGACGCATTATTAATTTAACATACACAAAACAAAAGGTATTTTAATAAAACGCGTATACTAAAAGATCAATAATTAAATGATCTTTAAATTGGTGAAGGTTTCAGAAAAATACGCTTCGTAGATTTTGCGCCATTCTCAGTTTACAAATTAATTTCACTATGTATTATAAATATTCACATATTACGTTATTGAGAAAATGCTCTAATTTAACACTACTCGTCTAGACGTGATCTTCAGTATAAAATCATTAAAAGTCTTAAGCTTTGTTTGCATATAAAGGGGATATTTTCTTGTAAATTTGGAAACAAAGTATTTTCTGAAAAGGACGCAATTTCCCTCTGCAGCTTAAAGTAGTGGCGTCATTCACAAGTCATCAACTCTTTTCGGCTGGTAAACATACAGCTTCACCGGTAGATGGACTAAACCATTTGTAACATTTGTAGGATACAAGCGTTACAGGAACTGCAAGTGGTTGGTGCGTTACACAAAGAAACAAAAAGGTTGACTACCACTGGTATACAGGGTGGGGTCGTCAGTCCCCATAAATCGTACACACATACAGAAATGATATTTTGTTATTTAAAGGCGCTAGTTAATTTCACATTGGACTATAAATCACTCTTTTAATGGGTATCTGTTGAAAAAATAACTCCAGCGTTCTTACTATTTTGTTAATGAGATTTTTTCGTTTCTTTATATGGAGATATCATCATGTTTTTTTAAGTTAGTGATAGCAAAATATTGCCTCAAGGTTGGACAACAGGATCGGTTACTGATCCTTTTTATGTACTGACTAGTAGTAGGTTTCAAGTACTCAGTTGCTGGAGTCTTGTTTTTCTGCATCTTTCATATAATCATGTCGAATGACTAAAATTACGTATGGCGCCTGTTCAAGCAGCAGTTAACCCAACAATACAAGTTACCTTGAGATTTTTTTTCAACTTCCACAAATGACTAAACACCATCTTCTTTCTGATTCTTCTTGCTATATTCATTTTTATAGGGTTCCGTACCCAAAGGGTAAAACGGGAACCCTATTACTAAGGCTCCGCCGTCTGTCTGTCTGTTTGTCCGTCTGTCTGTCCGTCTGTCACCAGGCTGTATGTCATGAACCGTGATAGCTAGACAGCTGAAATTTTCACAGATGATGTATTTCTCTTGTCGCTATAACAACAAATACTAAACAATAGAATAAAATAAAAATTTAAGAGGGCTGAATACAACAAACGTGATTTTTTCTCTATATTAATAACGGTAACAGGTAGACGCATGAAATATTCACAGAATATGTAGATATATATTGACTTTACAAAAAATAATTAAATTAAAATAAAACAAATATTTTAGGGAGGCTCCCATACAACAAACGTGTTTTTTTTGCCATTTTTATAGATAATGGCACGGAACCCTTCATGCGCGAGTCCGACTCGCACTTGGCCGGTTTTTTCTTTTTCATTACATTAAGCGCAGGCCACACTGGGCACGATGCGAAACGAAGTTAAGTTCGTTCAGCTTACGTCCGAGTATTTTCATATTTCCGTTTTTGTTGTAACTTAGTACGCCGTGAGAACCGAAGTATGAAAAGACGCGGAACAAAGCCTAAACGAACTTAGCTCCGATTCGCTTCGTTCCCAGTGTGGCCTGAGCTTTATCCATGTTGATGATAGTGTCTTGTATCTTTGTCATTACTAAACAAGTACCACTTTGATTATCTAATATGATTGTACCCATGACCTACACTGTACCTTTTACCTCATTAAACTCATAAACTTGGTTATCTCCTACAATAAGAACTATAAATCTTTGATGTGCAGGTAAAACAATAAATTACTTTGTATCAAATGTGTCATGGTTCTCAGTTTTATGAGTGAAGTAGAGGTTAATGTGGTACCGCTGCAGTTTTGTAGGTTTATTGGTTTTCAGAAGAGCTGCTCAGTTGATAGGAATGTTTGGGCATATTTGCCATGGATGAGCTAAAAATTCTAGTTATTCCCCAAATTGTGAAGGTGTCAAAATAACTGCTGTAGAATCGTGTAAAGTACGATTTATAAGTTTGATATACTCGTAAGTAAGATTTATTGTATTGAAAGAGCCGTTCATCCATGCAAAGTTAATCCTAGTCCGAATTATAGTGAACACATATTATTCTTCAGAACAATTATAGTGAGATAGATGGTTATGTGTTCTGTTTACCAAGCACCCAGCTTAAGAGTCGAAAAATAATTCGTTCGTGGGCCCGCAACCCGCATGCGAGTCGTCGCTATACGAAGCTATAGATGACTTCTGTGTTGTACTGTACTGACGGGTTGCTATAGATTTACATAACACATTATATGGCATGCTAATTTGTACGCATTCTATGTTTAGCAGTAAAAGTCTTAACAAATACTTTTACTGCTAAGTACATAGAATGCATACAGATAACTTGTATAAAATAATTTGTACAAAATAATTTGTGCAAATTATTTTGCATTTTGTTATTTCACTTGAAATAACAAAACATATTTCTAAATATAACCCTAAATCTTGTGCTGTTCCCATAAATTCACGAGAGCACAAACCCCGAGGCTGTCAGTTCGTCTGTGTGCAGCGTAACTCAGGAACTGGCCAGTCTTTGTTTTATCTAGATCTGCCATCGCCTGACGCGCAATAGCGCAATGAAAGATTGGAGATACAAAGATCCACTTTCAATATAAATCTTCTAGTATCAGTTGTACGTCAGTTTTGCTTGATATATCGTGATGAAGGTTTGGGATTTTGTTTTCGTGAGGAGTTTCATCAGGCTGATTCGTAAAAGCGGGACTTTGAATGTTTTTGTGGCTAGCCATTACATTTTGAGAAGAATGGGATTACTGCTATTGTTATAACTTGCAACAAAATTGTGCAGCTTTGAGAATGCCTCAAATATTCGACCACCTGATCACAATTAAGATTTTGGCATATCTTCTACGTGTCTATTACTAGTAGTTCGGCGAATGCATGTATGCATACATGGTTGATGATGTGTGGTGTGTGTGTGTGAATGTATGTTAATTTGTCTGTAATTTCGATTTTAAATTCTTGTTTGTTATATAGTGTATGCCCGAATGGGTAGTTTTTTGAGTTACCATAACCTAACTTTAAGACCAACTGTATCTCCAAAAATCACATATTTTGACTTTGACTTAACAGTAGACCTCGCGAGCACAAACTTTTTTGCAACAATTAATATACCACTAGGTATAGTTATTTAAAACGGGATATTTACCACGTTTTTTGTTTTAAAAACATGGTCCATGCTGAGCATGAGGTCCTGGGATCGATTCCCAGGTCGGGCAGTGTTATCGGGATTTTCCATTAGGAATTTCTCAGCAGCAGCCCGGAGTCTGGATTTGGGCCGGTTGATGGCAATAGGCTCGCCCCCTATTACATAGGACTTAACCATAACTGGCAAAATGTGGGTGTACTGTAGGTACTACACCTCTGCCTAACCCTTCGGGGATACAGGCGTGATGTTATGTTATGTATGTTTTATAAATATCCCGTTTTAAATAACTTTAGTAGTGAACATAACCATGAAATTATTTTGTTCTACAAATGCTCTTCTATGATTTGACCTACTTGACAAACTGACCTACTTCATCAAAAAAAACATGACAACGTTCAATAAGTCAAATAAAAATTTGTCAAAACCAGTAAATAACTAAACACTTGACGGCCAGCTAGAAAAATTAACTAATAGATTTGAATTGGCATGTAACGCTGCAGCCTGGTTTTATGATGAGAAGGTAGTCCTAGGTGTCCCATCAATCCCTCGCTAGTAGTTAAAGGGTCGATTCCACTGATAGAAATCTAAAAGTGACCAATTTACTGAATTTGAGGAGCTATTCTGTTCATCACGCCGAAGATACATATGAGATCTTTACCAAATTCCTAAGTTACTATCTTTCAAATAAAAAAGAACCATCGAAATCGGATTTCATAAGGCGGAGATATCCAGTAGCCCCCTTTTTGCCCATTTTTAGAGAAAGTACAGGGGTATTTTCTCCAAAAATGGGCATTAGCGGGGCCAATCAAAAATCCCCTACGACAAAAAATTATAAAGTCTTAAAACCTGTCAAGTTTCGTCTAGATGGTTGTGACATACGACCTGTAGAGGAGTAGCAACATACTGACAGAGGAAAGCAAATTTTGACAAACTTGAAGCAGAGACGCAATTAATCTAATATTAGACTTTCGGTAAGACCCATTACACATAGGTACTGATTGTTCCAAGAACACAAACTATGAACCAAAAATTTACACATCTTACAATCAACACCAGCCATCGTTCCTGAATCCAACTCTTCACCTCCTAAATCTACGCAAACAAACGCAAACATCTATAACTCCTAAGCCATTTTATACGTTCTCTTACCAATAAAATTTGAATCCAACGATCGTAAATCGCCAACTGATTAATAAGTTGACATACCAATAAAATACTTGATATAATCAAAACAGAAGAATTTGTTCATCAGTACTATAAATTGGTGGAGGAATACTCGCAAATCACAGGGTTTTCCGACTAGCGCCTTGATAGGTGTCAGCAACGGCTGTTTTCTTTGATCTGTAAAAAGAATTTGAATGAACTAGAAGATTTGTACCACTTGGCGCTGGTTGCTGAAGGCTTCACAAACGTTGCTGTCAGATCTCGTGTTACCTGTTGACCAAAATGCTTAAAACCATGCAAGGAAGAAAGCGGGAATTGAAAAGATCAAGACATCTTTATACTTAATTTAGCATCGGTAATTCAAAATATAGATAATCATCGATATTTTCAATGAAGTCTATCCAATTAAGTCAGATCTAAAAGTAAATACCAATGAGATTTCGTTCTTATAAGACGAATCGTGAGAATATGTCAGTACTTGAGCAGACCTCGAGCCAATTACATTTTAAACAAGAAACCGAATTGTTGAAAGCTTAACCATCAAACCCAGATGTTTTAAATCACATTCAACTACTAATTAGAAAATAATTAAACACCAAAACAAAGTAATCTTATTAAAAATCCCCATATAATTCCTCACTATGTGTTCCTACCCTACATTCTTTAATAAAAAAAGAACGACCATACGTTGAGCGTACCTGCGTAGATCAAGATGTGTGCGTTACTCGGCCTGCGCCTGCGCATTGACAGATTTATGTGAGAGGATGCCCGCCGACCCATCCTCACCATGATTAGATAATTAACTAGTTTTAACGCTACATCATTTTAAGGAAAGATTCGGTTCGGAATCGTGGAAGATCTATTGGTTTGATTTGTGCAGAATTTGGTCAAGAACTTGTTTAAGACTGGCAGACTGACTGGTAATGAGAGACTTATGTGAGAAGTGGTTAAAATTGGGGCTGGTGATAATGCCACCCAATTGCCCAATTTTCTCCACTTCTCGCGTCTCGCGTCAGGGTCTTATAAGACGCAATTATAATTTGTATAGACCTTCATCTTGAGAAGAATAACGATAACTTGCGTGCAGCTTATTTAGTGATCTCCAAATATCTTTACCATCTGCCTGGCCTTTTCCCAACTATGTTGGGGTCGGCTCCCAAATATCACAAGTAAAATAGACCAGGAACCAGAAACGAGACAAATCTTAATCAAAGCCACGGTAATTCTAATAAATGATAAAATAAAAACACGTCCCGATATAATCGGCAAACAAATCGACACTTAATTCGAACATTAGTCAGTTATACTCGAAGACATCTTGTAACAAGTCTGCAATCACTCTCAGATTAGTACCAGGTATTTATAATGTTGTTTTAGTAGCTTTCATATAGAAAGCGATGCGCTAACTCAGCTAGCCTGGCTTTAAATTACGCTAAATGGGACCATACATCCACCGGCCTTATCTCCGCGCCATATTTGAATACAGGGTGTGAAATCTTGCTAAAGAGCTACATTAAGTTGCAAATTACTGAAGATAGTTTATTTCGATTTGCTTTTGATTATCTTGGGTGTGTTGAACCATGATTTGTGGGTAGGAAAGTGTTTCTTGGTTTATGTTTTATGTAAAATTGCGAACTAAAATAAACTAACACGGACGTAACGTCCGTGTGGTGCCGGGTAAAGAACAGCACTAACCCGTTTCTTCCCGTAGGTGTCGTAAAAGGCGACTAAGGGACTAATTACTAGAGAATAGGCAGCAGAGTTCTCTATGCATTTTAACATCATACTGCGATCGCCAACCCGCCTGCCAAGCGTGGCGATTATGGCAAACTCCCCTTTTGGAGGAGGCCTATGTCCAGCAGTGGCCGTCTTTCGGTTGAAATTATGAAAAATGATGAGAACTAAAATAAAGGAAAATTGGTAAGTATAGACTGTCCGTACACATGGTGATGGTGGTTCCAATACTACATAAAATCAATGTTGTACAGTCTAAAATCTTTTATGAAAAATTGAGTTCGTAATTTAAATTTTGCGCAAACAAGCCAATATTTTTCATTTTATTAATTTACAATGTCACACCTCCTGATTATTATGCTGAGGAATCTCAAAATAACGCACACAATTTACATACACGACACATCAGATCGTAAACATGTACATGTTATTAGATAGCTTGTTGCATGTGAAATATTCATCGGCCTACAATGTTGCCGTACGCGGCGTCATCACGGTACAACATGGCAACACTATTCTACATATCTATGGAATTATGTAATAAAATACGACTGTCATCCGTCATAGTGTTGCAACCCGGATCGAGTCCTAGCCGACACGCAATCGTAAATCTGGCTCAGCACTGACGCGTCAGTCATACAAATCATTCAAACTCTCTTGAAACCCGATCGTAAATACGTCTGAGTGTAGCATTAATCATTTTGAATACAGAATAAGAAGTGCCTCGGGCGAACGCGATTGGTCGTCACTAAACGAACAATTATTCAAATGGCGCGCTCCGATTGGTCGACGGCCGTTCGGTTTTTTACGTTGACAGAGTGATGGATTCGACCCTTCGACTCGTGCGCAGTTTAGTACCCATTTCATTGTTGTGTGCGTACGTTTATGTAGCGTGCGAGCTATCAATCTCCGTCTAAAAGTAAATACTTGGAGTTTTTGTGCTCTTATTTGCGATTGCAACGTTTAACATCTTTTTGTGCAATTAACGCGGTGATAAATGATTTTTTACTTTTTTATTGATAGCAATAAAATAAAACCTTTGTAAAGACCGCAACACGTAAAAAAGGCTCTAGACATTTATTTTATGCGTTCGCACACGTTTTATGCGTTAATGTGGCTTCTAAAACTTGTAAGGAGAAATAATTGCTGGCCGTTTTATATTACGTGCACATTCACACGCATTAACTCCAATAAAAAGGGATCAGAAATTTTAATTCCATTTGTATCATTATGCCCTCATGCACTATAGCCTCTATCACAAAAGATAACACACTGTATATCAAGAGTCACTGTCACATTCAAAACAGTCAACTACCCGCATCGAAGTCGATAAGTGTCGACTATTCGATATCGTATCTAGACGATTTATCCGAGTAGAATATCGATACCCGGAAGCACCTCTGGACGGCGGGAAAATGGCGGCGGTCGGCCCTCAGCGATTGGCTGAAGCAGCGCGCGCGCACCTCACATCTGTCACTAACTATTACCTTTTTATGTAGGAACTTTACGAGTAAGTTTATAACCACGGACGCCCATCGCGAAGCGGTGAAAATATTTAAACCCCATAAATTTTTATGGTTTAAAATAAACGGTAATGGGGAGTTATGTATAAAATACTTGTAATGTATGTGACTTTATCAGTGGTCTTGATTGGTTTAGAGCTGTTCGGGGCCTTTGAAGTTTTAACGCGATTTTAATTGATGGTCATTAGAGTTTAAGTATGAGCTACTTATAGTAAAGTTCTGAAGCTTCTTGGTACTATTTTATTGGCGTTCTTGAGATCAAATATTGGACACGACGAGGAATTTATTACGTTGAATATTTTAAAGTAATAAAATTTATGATGATGATTGGATTCCTCGCTGTATTAATTTTATTTCCAATATATTGAAGAGATAAAGCTGTTAACTTACTGTAGCATAAAATTATATTATAAAGTTTATACGCATTGTTGCTCTACTAATGTCTTCCAATAAAATTATCAGTTAATACAAACGAATTACATAAAAATATGGCTCAGCTTGGCCATTTGGAACCGTCAGTAAAATTAATTAGCAGGACAAAATAATGTAGATAATATTACTTTAATTTCATTACAAATACCTCGGAGTCTATCGTTTTGTTTTGAATATTGTGATGACTATGAGAGAATATCAAGCCTGTAAGTCCGCCTTGTGTGTAGTATAGCTAAATATTTAGTTTATGAAAATGTATCTCTCACCAACTCTGTATTGTTTCTTGCTGTACTGTGACTTACCTAAAATGTATCTCTCACCAACTCTGTATTGTTTCTTGCTGTACTGTGACTTACCTAAAAAATAAAAGAATTAAAATTATTATAACGTTTCGTATGGTACTTACTACCATACTTGTTACTCACTTAAAAGTTAAAAAAAGCACTGGCGTTAATTGTTGAGGAGTTCTCCTGGTTCTTACCAGGAACTGATGGTGACTTCACCACATGCATAGTGACGAGCATAAATTGCTTAGCAACCATATTAAAGTGTCTAATCGAATCGCAAGCGTGAAATACTTATTATTACGTAGTTCCGGTGGTCATCTGTGGTCTTCATCATCAGTTCCACTTCACCAAATGGTGCTTTCCAAGTGCAAATGCATGAGTTACTATAAAAAATACCCAAATCGATGTGTGCCTAAAAAATTTGAGGAATTTTCTCAATTTTCATGGGATTTTCATTAGAATCTGACTTGGTGACAATGGAACTACCTCTAGAGCATACCCTTTCGAACAAAAAAATCATTTTGTAAATCCGTCTCTATATGACGGAGATAGGCCATATGAACATAAAACAAAACATACAAAAATATAAACATCCGAATTGATAACCTCCTCCTTTTGGAAGTCGGTTAACAAACGTAGATTACAACCTCAAACGTAGGTGAATGTCAAAATTATGCAGAATCAGTCAATCTTATCAAAAACAAAAAGCTCTCATCCTTTTCGTATATCAAAATATTCTACGCACATTCGTTTTAGTCTGAAACAGAGCAGACTAAAACGAATTAATTTTTAACATAAAATCAATCAATCTTCCGGAAACCGCTATTCTAAATCTAAGCTTCCTAGTTTAAAAACGATGATAAAAATCATGTGTCTTAAACTATAGGTAATCCAACATAGTACCCTAACAAAAGCCACCCTCAAAAACTGCCCTACATCCTCCAAATATTTACAAAAACAAAATAAAAGCTCTTTCAGACTTTCCTGAAAATATCTCGCAGTACTTCAAAAGTAGTGACGCAAGTCTTACACAAGCTTAAGTTTCAGTCTTTCAGCCGTGACAGTAAAGGCTTTAGCAGGACACGTTTCCGGTTCCGGCTGGCAATTAAATCTTTGTTTAACGGAGAAAACTTAATTAAGTAGTCAAAGGGAGCATCTTTGATTGATATAATTATTGTGTATAGGTGGAGTTTGCAATTCTTCCAGGCATTTCTTCTCAGGGGTAGTCAGATAGGAAATGTCGGCTACATCTAGATTTTTTATGTTTTTATATGACGTGTAAAAGTGATTCTAATATCCTATTTACAGAATAAACGATTTCATTTCGTTGCCACATGTTTTTTTTTTTTGAAAATTGTTATGTATACCTACTTCACTTTGCCATATTAAAATTAAATTAAATTAATCATAGTCAGTTAAATAATCTGTCTAACATATTATCAGTCATCATTGATATGCCACCATTATGGATTCGTCATGTCTGTCTGTCCGTCCGTATGTCACAGCCACTTTTTTCCGAAACTATAAGAACTATACTGTTGAAACTTGTAGGTGTATTCTGTGAACCGCATTAAGATTTTCACACAAAAATTAGAAAAAAAAACCAATAAACTTTGTTGGTTTCCCATACTTAGAACTGAAACTCTTATTTTTTTTCACCAATCCCATACTTGTGGGGTATCTATGGATAGGTCTTCATAAATGATATTGAGGTTTATAATATATTTTTTTTCTAAACTGAATAGTTTCCGCGAGAGACACTTCCAAAATGGTAAAATGTGTCCCCCCCCACCCCTGTAACTTCTAAATTAAGAGAATGATAAAACAAAATAAAAATATGATGTATGTTACCATGTAAACTTCCACCGAAATTATTGGTTTGAACGAGATCTAGTAAGTAGTTTTTTTTAATACGTCAGAAATTGTAAACCGCAATTTACCTTTTTATAGATAATAGTACGGAACCCTTCGTACGCGAGTCCAACTCGCACTTGACCAGTTTTTTATATTATCAATGTTGATGGCAGAGCAGCACTAAAGATTCTACAAAAATAAAGTTCGTTAGACATTACTACGTGAGGGTTGCCATAGACCAGCGTATCCACTTCACACTTACAAAGTAAATCCATTATTGAAAACCACTACAGGCTAACACTACGATCGATTTGCAATCAAACAAAACCGTGGTCGAATTTACTACAAAATTTAAAAGCTTGCACCGTCACATGAAAGCTTTAGATTGTCGCCTAATGACAGCAGCGCCGTTGACCACTTAGCCGATCGTCTGGCCAACCCCTAATTACTAAATAAACTGCCAACTGATTGACAAACACAATCACAGAAAAGTAAACTCAATTTCGATTAAAGTATCGGACGAAAATACAGTTACGTAAAAATAAAACCTCAAAATTCAACGACCATTTCAATTGACCAATCAGAACGCAGAAGCTGACCAAGCAACATATTAATTCCCCACTAAAGCTACTACATAACACCATTGTTTCCAAATGTATAAATTAATAACGGTATTAAAAAAGCTATAACGATAAAAGCGAGCCACACGTTATCACGTTACAAGATCAAAAAGTTTAGATTTCTATAACGTTCGCCGCCAACAATACAATAAAAGTTGAAATCGGACGAATTTTTAATGTGTTTTTACGAGCCGTTTAAATCGCGTTGATTTAACTGTATTATAAACGTTACGACGAAAGGTAATTTTATCGTTGTTAATATGCATAGTTTCTGTAAAGTTTCTGATGTTAATTAGATTACGGTTGATATGTCAAAGATCATGGTGGTTATTGTCAAATATAGCGGTAAGTCGGCTGGCGCACTGCCCAGCTCCTTTATTGTTGTTTATTTATTTATTCATGAAAGAATTAATTTTGCATTTATAATGAGATCATCGATGTGATATCCAGTTTTGGACCGATGTGTTGCTTAGATAAAGTGTTTGTTCGACATTTTCAAAGTTTATCTACCGACAGCATCGTCTCTGTTTGGAAGTTGAGACAATACAAGCTATAAAATAAATTATGGAGTATTAGACAGTTTGAAATTTGTTAATTGATTAGAATCATAAAATGTATTATAATAAAGTGTGTTTATTTGAATATTAAATAAAGTCTGATCAACCTATAAGATAGATATTAATGACAGTATTATTTTAAAACCGTAGAAACATCGTGACAGAAGAATGCAAAAATGTAGGGCGACATTTTCTAAATAAAAGGTAATTTTGCCACCTACGACAAAATTAAGAATTAAAGAAAAGATTCTAATTCTCTATGCTTCTCTACCTTTTGGTTGGTTCCTTTGCATTCACAATGCAATGCAAAGGAACCAAACAGAAAAAGACATATTTTCGATAAAATTAGATTGGATATTGCTAATACGATTTAAAGATAAATACTAATATCTTTATTTTAGGTTGCCCAACGAAACGACCAAAACAAAGCAGTACACTATTCGAGAAGAAATTGATACTAATTGCTGCAGTCGTCTGATCCAAGTCCAGCCATGTCCCTTTCGGTACCAGTCGCCAAATCAAGCCAATATGTAGTTATTTCAGTAATGCAGCATCTCACTAGCTCAGTTACATTCTAGACACACAACACCTGTACCAAAGATTCACGATTAAATCTCGAAACTCGAACACTAATATGAAATCGATTCACACGATGTTATCAATAAAAAGAGTTGAAAATATACACGAAAAATGTTACCGGTTAATGTAACTATACCCGTAACCAATCAATTGATTTAGATAATTATTTTATTTCTGGAAAAAATAGTGTTAAATCGGGGAAAAAATCACATAGTGTATTGTTAATGGATGCTTTTAACGATTTGTTGGATATAAATCAAATAAGCTAATTGTTCAGGTCGTTAATTTAAGTTTTGGTCTATAAAATCGACAATTGGGTCTGTTTTTGTAGAAGGTAAATCTACCAGTGATTTAAATGTAGTAATAAACTTGATTAGAATAGAGAATATTAAATCATCATGGTCGTATCGGGCTATAACCTTGTGTTTGTTGGGACTATTGAATAGTAAATTTTTATATTATTAGTTTAACGCGATGCAAGAAAACTACCACAGTTGAATTAGAAAAATCCATTTCAATTTAACTTTTTCACTCAAAGCAGCAGTTCAAAGTATCACTCCCAAACTCGAAAGCGAGAAACTCTCGACTTGAACCGTACATACAAATGATAATGTACCTTTGTAACCAGCATAACAAAAGCTTGGACTAAGATCAACACACATTAGCTCTCAGACTTTGACCTGCCCCATTATTTATTGACGAGGAGGACAAAAATATATCGTCACGGATAGATAAAATCAGACGAAGCTACATATTAAAGGCATTGTCTGTACGGCCAGCGGCAACGTAGTTAGAACTGCATTTATTATTAGTAAAAGGGTGAATTTCTAGTACTTCCATTGTCGTATTTTCTTTGGTAAATAAATAGATGCAGTGACGGGTTTATATGGATTTTCATTTGATTTAAATAAATCATTATGTCGTCCATTTATGTGTGTTATTACTACTTGATGGAAGGTCAACGGTGTATCCAATTCCAAAAAATGCATTTGAAAGCGGGCAACTGACAATATGCTTATCTTGGTCTATACTATCTGTCTTAAGTCATAAGATATGCCTATTGGAATTACCTATCCAAATACTATTGGCAGAAGCTTTCCAAGGGATCATAACCTTGATATCAATACGAGTCAAGTCTAACCCCATACGTAGTACAGTTATAAGGACAAATCGGTGCGTACAGACGACGACACAATAAGCCCATGTGTCAGCGACAGTTATCTCGCAAGACACCACAATCTCTCCAACTGTCGGTCACACACAGACGGACCCGCGTATAGTTTGATGTATATTTGGGAACAGGCTGGAGGGCTTTCATAGTAACGGATGATCTTGATGTAATACTGAGAACGCTTTTTTTTTTAGTTTTAACTCTTGAGGCTGCAGAAATCACACCAAGGAAACTCCTCTGGTTCGATATTTGGATAATATGGTCCAGAAGGTTTAGTTGATTGTCCTTTCTGACTATCACCTACAACTATCAACATAATGTTATGCCCCATTTATCATTGGATATTGACTGGTGCACATTTTCTTATGTAATGTTAAATTATTTTACTTTGTAGCGCAGTACTTTTTGTCTTTAGCCAGTGCAGTATCGTTTTTCCTGTTAGCAAGTCCTTCAAAACTGTCCCACCTCATTTAGACAAAATCTTTCGTAGTTCTAATACCTTTTGCCATTACAGTTAAAGCTTGAGTGTGTTACGCGACATTTTCAACAAAGTCAAAGTCAAGTTTTTTTTTTTTAAATGGGCACATAAAAGGCACTTCTGAACGTCAAAATTTACAAAAAATAGAATTGATTCTAGTTGCCTCTACAAAAAGGTAATTTCGTATGGAGAAGAATGGGCAAGAAACTCCACAGTTACTCTTAATTTTTTTTTACAATATTTGTACATTAATTATATAATTATATGTGAAGACGATGCACCTAGAATAAAATTACTATACTTACCACAATAAGTAAAAATAATTTAATTATGAGATAGATGCATGGTGCTCACTTATTTACAAACATCGTAAAAGTATAGGTTTTCCTAACAAATTTAAAATAATAACTCAGTGTGCGAGTTTAGGTAATCACAGAATGTAAAATCAATGTCAGAAAAATAACAAATATATATTAAAATAGCAACCAGTTTGATTTTGTCTAGACTCTAGATTGTCTTATGGAGCTGGACCAGCTTCAGCTTCACTAAACAACAAAGAACCACACTTTTTTCCAAAAAGCGAAATGAATAGCCTTCATATCTTGTCTCAGTGGAGACTATGTCATGTACACGTAAACTTGCACCATTGAATGAAACCCGTTGGACGTTGGACATTTCACGTCACTTCTAGTTTGTCCTGCACTGCAGATTTTAAATGGACAAGCGTACATTATATTGTCGTGTATTGTTATGTTTGTGTGTATGACATGTGTATAATAAGTCAACAGGAGAATGTATGAGATTTAATTTGCAAGGTACCTATTGTTATTAAGATACATTTTAATGGTATGTACTGAATGTGGACAAAGTATCTCTTATTGAGTTGACTATCCATTCAATTAGTTTTCATGGGAGTCTATACGACTAAAAAAACATGTGATAGAACTGTGGAGCAATTTGCGGCAATTTTTGATTACTTCAAGTTAAGAATGAAGAGATTAAAAAAATTAACCGGGCAAAGAAAACTCCAAAGCTTTTTTGCTGTGTTGTTATTTTCTACAGTACTAAGCAAGCCATACAAAACCTTGCAAACACCCTTTTCAATACTGAATTAAACCTTTAACGCTTACAAACAGAAAGCTGGTCCACCTTTCAAAGATCATAACACGCACTTGTCTTTGACGTTGTCATACATTGTCGGGCCTTTAACATACGCGTCATTATTTCTTTGTTTCCACCGCTGGCGGTTGGTAAGGG
Organism: Tiliacea aurago; assembly: GCA_948098905.1. Taxonomy (NCBI): domain Eukaryota; kingdom Metazoa; phylum Arthropoda; class Insecta; order Lepidoptera; family Noctuidae; genus Tiliacea; species Tiliacea aurago. Next base: position 26,673,722 of record OX402585.1, read on the forward strand.
ACAGTGTGTTGGTGATATAAGTAGTGTGCAGCAGTGTACATCGCAAAATAACATGTGTACAATAATATCGAATAGACAAGGCTTGACGTTTGCATCGCTGTGTCGCTGTTGGGCTGCTCGCCGTGGGCGGAATGTGGACAGAGGTGTGGAGACGGTGTTTCGCTGTTATACTTTTTAAAAGGATATCTGTGAGTATTTGGAAAGTCAGTTGCTTATTTTAAATTTTTATGAGAAGTACTTTGAAATAGAAAAGCTTTATTTGTTTTAAATGAAACTTGCTCTTCTTTAAAAAAAAAAAATGTTCGTTATTTTATAAAAAAGTGACAACATTGTTACAAGCATTATATATCCTACAAAACAACATACAGAAGTAGTGTCTCCTGGCTCCTAAACTAGGTTTGTACCTGTGACTTGGGAGTCAGTATTCCTCCATTATAAAAATCATTAGGTATGTCGTTGATTATAAACAAGAAAAATTGTGAAAAAGAAAACAAAGGTCACTTTTTTTAGGTAATCAGCATGAAGTGTGTGTGATAGTGTGATGTGTGAGAGAGTTTGTGTGTGTGTTTGTGGAGTATCAAGTGTATGTATGGAGATGATATGTTTGTGTTGCACTATTCTCTAGTCCTTGGTTTTTGTTTTACTGCTTTGTAAGCATGGGAGCGTAATTAGACTTTTAATAATAATAACTTTATTTCAGAGTAAGTACTTAAAAACTAAGTTAGTGAACCACAAAAATAAAAAAACAAACGAAATCAAATAGACACACGAGGTACGATCCAGTGTCTAAGAAAAAGACCGTCAAACCGGTCCGCTATTGCTTTCAGAATGCTGTTGGAGCTCTTTCTCATGATGGCATGAAAGCCATCAATCTGATCCTCCATAAACATGCCAGACGCACTACAGCATCTCGGCAGCCGCAGCTACATCCTAAAAGCGTAATTATATTGTACACGAAGGGCATTGTCCGCTGAGTAAAGCTGACCCACATTGTACACGAATAAAACGTTTGGCAGTATGCTCTAAACATTGATCACTTTACCTCATTCGGGCAACCTGCGAGCCAGCATGTTTTCAAGGACAGCCAATCCCCTTCGTTCCCTCTCAACGTCCACATCATCAGCGAGGTCCTCTGTGACTCAGTGACCCAAGTACTTAACCTGCGTCGCACTGTTAAGTGGTACATTATTTAGTTTTGTCGACTTCTAAATTCCCCGGTGTAAATACCAACAACTCACTTTTCTTCGCATTGTACCTGAGCCAATGAGCCAGGGTATACTCCTCACACCTTCTAACAAGTCTCCGTAGACTGCTAATTGAAGGACTCAGCAACAACATATCATCCGCATAGCTTTAGTTGTTAATAGTGGTGCCATCAATAGTGCAGCCGACTACAGTGTTACTGAGACCCTCAATCAACTCATTGATGTACTAGGTTGAAGAGCCGAGGGGATGTTAAACCACCTTGTCTTACACCACACTAACCTGTACTCATCGAACACAACGTTCCCACCTTACAGCATTGACTTGGTTGTTATACCAGTAATCAAGAACATTAATGATCTCCTCGGAGAGTGAGTTGGCCCTCAGTTTCTCCCAAACATGTTCATAAGACACCAAATCAAAATCTTTTGATAAATTAAGGAAGCATCAACTGGAGTCTTCCTGTCCGTGTAGATTTTTGTTTCATTAAGTTCAAGTAAGTTTCATTTCGTAATCTAGTCTTTTGTTCTTCGTTAGCTAATTAATAGAGTTTTCCTTTATGATTTATTTTAATTGACAATATTATGATTTACTACTAAGTTCCAGCAATGTCCCCTTAACAATCCTATAAAATCTCTTACAAAGTCTACTCTACAGTCCCGCTCGTCGGCTTAATTCGTCGTGACGTCATCGGTCGGTGGTCGCGACTCAGTTTTTGCATTTTATCATCTGTGTGTCGGTTTGTTTTGCTCCTGTCTTGCGTTCGTTATACTCAACTTTCGTATTGTATGCACACATTACCTGCACGTTTTATTAAATTATGTTTCGTTTTGTTTGACAACTTTGTATTAGTTAGTTAGCTTTTATTGGTTTTTGTCTAACTTATTGTTAATACATTGTTGATCCATTTTTTGTTTTTCGGAAAATCGGTGGTATTGTTTGAATAAATGCCGTCTAATAACTATAAGTGCCTGATTCAGAAAAGGTTCATATTTGTTGTATCAGGCCATTGACTGATAAGTATATAGTGATAAGAGTAGTAAAATTTCACTATTCGATTAAAGTTTTTAAACCAAAATGGTTACCATTTTCCGAAGTAACCGTGTGACTAAAAATAACATACTTAGCAGTCATGTCATGTCCTGTATACCTTAAAAAAACGTCAACATGAATTAGAAAACATCCACAGTTCGAACCCTAGCAGCTACATCCCTAAATCAATGACATATCGTCAACCATAAATCACAATCTAACCATCCTCATCCCACCTAATCTTAACAGTGGGTCAGCACAACTTATGATACAAATGACGATCACGTCCAACGATAAGTACAGTCACGGAGAAAAGTTAAAGGTCGCCAAGGATCGATCGCCGCAGATGTCGGCATTAATCGGAGTGTTTAATCCGTCCGCCGGCGAATAAATCAACGCTAATTGTACCTATTTATATTTATCAACCAACCACTTGGACGGGAAGAGTTTGAGTTGCGACTGTACATTTGCTATTTTGTTTTATGGGGTTGAAGTTGCAGTGAGATCGATAAATTGTTGCATTATTTTTTTTGTAATTTAATTAATGCTTTGCTTTTGTTCAACATGGGTAGGTGATAAAAGTTATTTTTATAGTAATAAAAGTTGCATCAATACAGCATACTATAATGTAATGAGATAACGATCTGAAGCTCACTAAGATAATAAAAAGCTACTTAAAAATATCTAATTAACAAAGATTAAAAATGAAATTCAGTGGATTACCCAGCAAAAGTTTTATTCCGAAAATAATTATTATTACAAACACGTTACGCAAACAGTTTTGTTTTTTTAAATAATTGAAAGTGTAAAATAAGCGTGTTTCTCATTATCTATAATAAAATTAACGAAATGTTAATTTTAACGACACTTAATTAAATAACCGGATCAAAAATAACGGTAAAAATTAAGAATAAAAAATATCGTTATTTCATTAACTTTAAAATTATCAATGTAGAATACGATTGTGAAACAATGTTACTGTAAAAATCGTTTTCGTTTCGTTTTAGAAAGTGATAATTTTGTCAAATTACACTAAGTATAGCACAGTGGGTGGATATTTAAATTGGAGATTTCGAAAAATTTAGTTGTATAAGTGAAACGATATCGAATTAAATGACGCCTTTCATAAGTAATTTAAAGCGCCACCGGCATTGCAAGTAGGTTCAAAGTACCCTTCTCATGTGAAATAGGTAAGTTTTGACAAAAAAGTATGTAAGTCTTCATAAACATAAAAATAAAAGGAACAGACTACATCCCAACATCAAACCGTTTCAAAAATAATAAAGCTCATTTCCATCCATCACATGCATAACGTAACACAACTATATAAAAACATAACACTGGCACATAACACTAAATCATAAACATAACGTAAAAAGGAAAAAACGGGCGCCCACAAAAGAATGACCGCGGTACAGTCGGAAGAAATGACTCGAAATCTATAAATCTAGCGTGTGTAGCGGGCCGATCTCTGAAACCATCACAAATATGTCAAAAAGGGCTATAAACCGTCGGCGGCTATATAGCCCGGAGATGCTTTATAAGTTATTATAACAAACACAATGAGAAAACGGAGATATGTTATTATTAGCCGATTGATGAGATGATAGCTGAAGATACCATAAGTCGCCGTGACTGATGCTAGGAAACTTTTAATGTTCAGTAATTTATAGTTATTGTTGAAGCCAAATGTTATATTATTGTTAGTTTGTTAGTCGGGACTTTTTGTTTGGTATATTTTTTTTTGGGAGGCAATTCATTTTGATGGGAATGGGAGAAAATATAAAATATGTCGTGCTTTCTAGGAGAGGAATGCAGGATTCAAAATAAAGTTTCTTTGATGATTTGAGTGGGCGGTGGGTCGTCTGTCATTTCTTGCATCCATAAACTAGTCATCCCTCTCCACTTTTGGCTCTTACTTGAACCAAAAAATGTGAAATTGTTATAAACAGCATAATTCTTGTGAATGCACAAACATAAAGTCATGATTGTTTTCTTGTCTTATAGAGAACTAAACACTCACCTCTTCAACCTTATGAGAAATAAAGTCACACAATGGTGGAAAAAATAATATTAACAGTAATACCTACTGCTAGTTATTGATATCATGAGTATGGTGTCAATGGGATAGGTGAGACACAGACGCAAACATTGTACTAACAGTAAGTGACACCCATATCTCTAGTTTAAGCTGTCTTATCAAAAACGCAAAATTATCCGTATAATCATTGGCTACAGTCGCAGAACAAAACAGGTAGGACCGAGGAAATTTACATAAAAAATGTTGACTTGTGGCAAATTGTGGGCGTTCGCTTCGTTGGCTTTAATTCAGTCTGGGTCCCGTATTAATAATATTTATGTAATACACGTTACAGTAAAATATCTTGAGAGTTATGCCCCGTGGAATCTCATTTAAGAGGTAAAATTTTGTGACGGGGTCTCTTCTTGCGAGTTAGGCTATAATTTGAATAGATATTTTTGCGGTCGACTATACTAGGTTCCGTGTGGTGCCGGACGTAAAGAATAAAATCATCCTAATTCTTCCCGTGGGTTTCGTAAAAGGCGACTAAGGGATTTAATAGAGAATGGGCAGCAGCGTTCTCTATGGATTTTAACACCATACTGCGATCACCAACCCGCCTGCCAAGCGTGGCAATTATGCCCTTTGGGGGAGGTCTATGTCCAGCAGTGGACGCCTTTCGGCTGAAATGATGATATTTGGTGATATATTTTTGACATTAAATTGTGAAAAAGAGACATCAAATGTTTTTTATGAAAATGCAAAGTGAAGTTATGGGGTAGATCTTTCCCCAGAAATGAAAAACAATAGACATAATAAAAAGACCGCGTGGCACAGCAATCGTATAAGTCTACCGCACAGCAATAATCATGATAATCACCGAACTTCTCGGAACTTAATCACCGAGGCACAACGAATAAAGACACATACATAAAATTTAACGACACACGTCCATCCTATCAGATGTCGCTGGAACACAATTAACACTAATAGAAATCGAATTTCCAAGTAAAATGTCGTAGTCAGGTATTTGACCGTGTTCGGTGCGGGTCACGATTGACCCACGTTTCTGACTCATATATGAGGCATATTATGGAAATATGACAGTTATATTTAAGGGAAAAGCTTTTGTTGGTGACTCTGTTAAGGTTTTGTGATAAAAGGAACATTGTGTAGAAGTTAGCGAATGTTATTGTTTTAAACACTGGAGATTTTCAAGAGTTTAGTTTGGCTTCAGTTAACTTAGAAAGAGTGCTTATGACTAAAATCTTATGAAACCATCATTGTACCTATAAGGTAATCCGAAAACTGGTCAATGGAGGCTATTGCAACTATGGGGCTAAAGCAACCAACAGCGATATCTTCCATTCTAATGTTTTTTTTAAATAGACTGGCATCTATAGGCCAGGAGAAAAAACATAGTTTAACCTGTAATAAACAGATGGCATCACTGGGATTTAAACGGTTTGATTTACAGAGCTTTTTTGTTAGTCGCTATTTTGATCTCGTGTTTGTTGGCGAGCGACTCCACAACTTTAACAACAAAAAAATGCTTATCATGCATTTTGGCCCCGCGTGTCGCAGGACGAGCGGTGCCTTTGTGTCACGTCGCGTCATGCGACAAGTCGCGCCGATATGTAGAAGCCTTTAGTTGGTTTAAAACAAAACGTTAAATAGTTACGAGGCAGCACAAAAACTTTAGAATAGAATAGAATACTCTTTATTATGTACACCATAAAAGTTACAGATATAAATGTTTAAATTTTACATAGGGTGACACAATGGGCAAATACAATACAATGGGCAATACTTATTCCGAGATCTACTATAATTTGATAAATAAAAAATAATAAAATGTGATAAATATGTGCTTTTGATTGAAACAGAAAGATATTTTATACTAAAGTATGTTATTTTTATATCTGTTTTTTCAATTAAGCATAAAGTCCTCATATGAAAATGTGATAAATATGTGCCATTGATTTAGTTTAAAGTGAAGTCAAACATAAATAGAAATTAAAAACAATGCGTAGTTTTATTTCAGTTGTACCCATCATTATCGATTACCTACACTTTTTAACAATTTATCGATATTTTTTTACGACTACACAAGACTAATCCTATAAAAATAGTCACATTAGCCCCAAAAAACACAAAACATACTTTTAGTCTGAACGGGACTCTACTGGTTCAACTCAGAGATCATTTTTGCGTAAATTTTATACTAGGTGACATACGCTCCGATTGTGAGTATATGTATAAGCTACGCAAGGCAATGAGTTAGTTTAGATAGTCGAATTTACCCCAACATGAGGCTAATGTGTCTTTTTCTGCCCGCGTGGGTTATTTAATAAGATTTTAAACAAATCTTATAGCTTTTTGGCATTATTTTAGGTCAAAATTAATCTCAGATACATGTTTAATTAAATAGATTTTATAGATTACCCCTAAAGGCTTCTACAGACCGGCGCGACTCGCGACGCGACACAAAGGCACCGCTCCACAAGGGCTTTATAGTCAAGTAGACATTTTTAGCAAAGTTTAAAAGTTTTAAAATATTTTTTTTTGTTGGAATAGCCTCCATTGACCTTATTATCATGGATGCACTTTCATCTACTTTAATTGCTAGAATAAAATATAGCCAAGTCAAATATTTGTCTCTTAATTGAACCTTTTTAAGAGGGCAGGCCACTTCGGTTATCAAATCCACTAGAGAGAGTTACTCTGAACAGTCATCACATACGGAGAAATACATAGTCGTATAAATACTGGCAATATTTTAAAGAAAATGATCGTCTCTCAAGACATGTATATCACTGAAATATATCCGAATTATGAAGCTTCACAGTACGTCTCATTTCATCAAAATCCGATATTTATCGCTTGAGAGCAGTGCCAACTAGATGCTTTAGTTACAAAGCTTAAGATGCTTTAGTAGCAATAATGTGCTGATTTAATAGCTTTTATTATAAAACGTTGAAGACCTAATAGAAACCATTGGTTCTCCCGTTTTTCGCCAAGAGGCCATTCTAAGCAATTATTAAGGCGACGATAACCGACTTTTAATGATTTTATACTGAAGATCACGTCTAAACGAGTAGTGTTAATGATTTGAAAAAAATACATGTCAAGTTAGAGCATTTTTTCAATAACTTAATATGTGAATATTTTAGATTATATTTATATTACATAGTGAAATTTATTTGTAAAGTTATGTCTAACGCGGATAAAAAACTGAGAATGGTGCAAAATCTACCAAGCGTATTTTTCTGACACCTTCACTAATTTAAAAATAATTTAATTATTGATCTTTTAGTATACACGTTTTATTAAAATACCTTTTGTGTTGTGTATAATAAATTAATAATGCGTCAAATTGGGGACAGCGCTCCTTGATGGACGAGTCCTATTACTGGCTGAACGTACGACGCGTTGCATGAGCTCAGTACAGAACACGCAAGCTAACCACTCAAGATCACTGGCATATAACTCCGTCTTAATATGATGGTTGGTTGTTGAGGATGGTTGATTATTTTCAAAGATATTGATGTCTATGTGCCCTATTGCTATTCTTCGCCATTGTGGTTCATTTTGCTCCTTGGATTCGTTAGCATAGGATACGGTTAAAACGCAGTTCAACTGCCACATTACTTCTTTTTAACCGACTTCCAAAAATGAGGAGGTTATAGATATTAAGTTATCGATATGTTTGATAACGTTGAAATGTTAGATTTTGTTGAAATTACTTCATTCAAACCGAATTTCGAGTATGTAGTTACAGATTAGATTAGCCAGAAAGAGCCCTTTAAAACAGTGATAAATCACGCGAGATAGAATCAGTTAAGTATTCGTTTAATTATCTTGTCTATCTTCACGACTCTAGATTAAAAAATAATATAAAAAATAGAGCAACAAACTCTGTCTTAATCAGCGAACTGTACGTAAACAAATGAGCAAGATTAATACAAGCATCACTTTGATATCAATACTTGTCTATCAACAAAAGGTTAGTTCAGACGGCGGCCGACGCGTCTTGATAACTCGCGACGCGGCGCGACAGCTGCGCGACTAAAAATACCCGCCGGACGCACGATTCCGCGTTTTTCACTGTCAGTGCGCACATCAATTTCTGTCAGCATTTGTTAGCCAATGACAGATGTTTTACGCCTCCAACAATCGCGCAATTTTTGATGTGCATTCACATTAACCCTTCAGTAACTTGGACTACGGATTATTTTAGTCTGGCATGCGTTTTATCGTGACGTTGTCATCGGATAGAACAGGACGCCTTGTAGTTGTCAGTCGGGTAATGACAAGTGTGTAAGGACGTATTTATGTTAACCCTTTGAGAGACTGTTTTAGAATTTAGAAGTGGTTGGTATGCATGCCTAGCTTATTAGTGGGAGTCTTGGGCAATGATTGGCTGGTATTAGCCCGGGATTCCACGAAGTGTGATTAAATAATTGAGGAATAGTGTTTTAGAATCAGCTGAACGTCCATATAATCAATTTGAAAATAAACTTATTAAGTCGGTGAGTACATACTGAAATAAATGCTGTGCCAAAGTGACTTGTTATCAATTGACCACATGACAGCACATTAAGAACATCTATGGTTCTAAATTATTCACACATAGACATACCAACATCCGTATTGCACCACGATGAAAAATAGATAATTGAGCAATACCTAATTCGACTGAAACTTCTATCTTCACTCATCCAGCTCCAGTTTACCCTTTTCCTGTAAATACATAGAATGCTGTTGCTGTGACTAAAATCGGCTAGATGACATCATCATCTTCAGCCATTTTCAGGTTAAGCTCCGCTTTCAAGTTATTCACTGTTACCTTATGAGGAGCTATTCTGCAAGCCGATCTTAAGTCTGAGACCCCGAGCAAAACTAATTGGCTCACCCTATTAATATCCTCTTACTCCAGCATATCAACCTAAATAATAATACTGATCCACATAGCTCAATAAATCAGACGTTTCATAGCTCACATAGTTCGGAGCACTGCACACTGGATCACTCACAGCGTGCCGGTGTCGCGGCACCGACAACTGATATATCACGCGATTAGCGACGTTTTCTTGCGTACGCGCACCGAGCAAGATGGCGGAAGCCCTCTTCCGCCATCTTGCTCGGCTCGGATAAAGGAAGATGTTTTTTTTTTTATTAAATAGGTTACTTAACCTATTTAATAAAAAAAATGCAATAAATTAAAACACTTTTAGGGCAGAATCGTGTTGCTTTCAATAAGAAAACTTTCTAAAGAACAGGGTACGAGCTACCAAGCTACCATGCAGGTTAGGGGTTAAGAGAGAAGAAACTTCTCTCGCATTGCGTGAATTCAACTCTTAAACAGACCCAAATTAGTAGGTCCATTTGTCAATCGGTGTGTCATTATGTCACATAAGGTAAGAGGTAGGAAGCTAGAAACGCGTTCTGCTGTGCCTAATAGGAACACGCTTCTTTAGACTTATGTGGACTTAAAGATCAAGTCTCTATGATCAAGATTAAAATGTAACCCTGCAATTAAGACGAGAGGTAGCATCGTAGTACTATTTCGGTTGCTACTTATTTCGAGACGCGGTTTGCGTTGATAACTCAATCATACGCGACCTTTGTTTATGATAGCTTGCTTAAAGAGGTGACGAACTAAATAAATTGCAGTTATTTTTAAAGGAGATTGGGATGTAGGGCAGTTTCGTCTTGGTAGTAGTTTTATTTTCATTTGAGCCCGGTTTTTGGACCTAGGAAAGGCGCAAGTCAAGTAAGGTTCTGTTATTTACTAAAACCGATGAACGACTAGTACCTACTTACGTAGTTGTCACGGAAAAACTTTTCAAATCATCAGAAACACCTGCCTTAACAATCCAGTTTTAATTATTTAGCAATAATTATGATTAATAATAATGTGACAAGCGTCCAGTCATCAGATAATGACAAGAACACCATCTACACAGTCTTGGCACACAGACTGGAAACTGACAAGTGAGCTATTGAGCGAGATATGACAACTGTGACACTGATAGGTACTAGGGCTGCCTTTAAACAACGAGAAAAACAGGCGCCCGCACACATAGACACGCGTAAGTACGTATGGCGTCTCGGTCGAAAGACAGTCGCGAGTGCACCTGCACTAGCGGTACGTGATTTCGCACGTCTGTGTGCGTGCTTTTTCGCTCGGCCAACCTTCTGTACTAATCTTCTTTGTGACTGGCTACATTCTCTAGTGATTCAGCCTATACGTATAAATAGATAAGTAGATGTCACAGTTTCTCTTTTGAAGACTGAGCTAAAAAGTGTGTCTGTCTACTGCAAATTAGTTACGTCATCTCTTTTGACACATACATAACTGTGTAATATAGGTAGAGGAAAATTCATTTCAAGGTTTCATTGATGACATCTATCGTTTACCTGATCACGGTGCAGTTTGCTGGTTAACAATTAAAAACTTTCGTTGTATGTTTTTGCTACAAAGATACTTAATTCTTTCAAGAAAATCTTATAAATGTATTTTCAAATATTTTATATTGCTATGTTGACTCACTGTTAATCCTGAATTCAGCAAGAAGAGCACGTTTTTTTTTAAATGGCGTTCTATATGCCAGGTTTAAAAGATGAGGATTGGACTCATTAATTTCTTTTGGGTTGATTCTCTGGGTTTTAGTTATCATGACCCATGAAATAAAACTAAAAAAGGAGGGACCACAATCGATTGATTTATAAACATCATTTATTTCAAATCGATTTAAAGGAGGTTCTTATCGAACTCATTCATTTTGTTTTTTATCGATTCTAAAAGGGGTGTTCCTCAGCCGTCCCTGAGAATATATTATTATTTTTTACCCTTTAGAAATGGAGGAAGTCGTCGATTCGACTTTTAAAGTTTATTAGTAAAAAACAATCAGATAAACAACTGTTTATGTAGCATCGGAAGAACTAACTGTGAGAACTGGTTGTAAATTTTGGCCCTTCCGATTTCCTTGGAATTGACTGCCCTACTCATTGTGTCCCTAAGATATGATATGATGATATTTTAATTTTTTTAAATGTGAATGGTACTCACAATAATTAAATTGAAAATATCCATTTCTATTCCATTTTTAATTCCGTATAATTAGAGCCGTTTATTATGTTATGATGTCATCACCATAATCTCAGCCGAAATACGTCCACTGCTGGAAATAGGCCTCCTCCAGTGGGGGGAGGGGGGTTGCCATAATTGCCACGCTTGGCAGGCGGCTTGGCGATCGCAGTATGATGTTAAAAAGCATAGAGAACGCGACGTCCCTTAGTCGCCTGTTACGACACCCACGGGAAGAAATAGGGTGATGTTATGATGTATGTTGACTTAAAAGAGTATGTCATGCTCACTTAAATCTCTCGTTGATGGTGGCGCGTGTGTTGGATTATTCGGTTCCCTACATAATGGTTGAGCTGGATGGTGCTGATCCACGCGACATGTTCAAGAACGGGCGCCGTCAGTTGAGACTGGTCATCTTTTAACTGCCAGTGCTTATTTTTAATCTTGTCTTTTGTTTTTTTTTTTCTCACATAAGAAAGCAATAAGAATAATGTATCAAGGATTTTGTAATATCTTGATTTAAAATATTGTCCTTGGAGTTTCATGCCCGTCCTTCTCCATATAGATCTACGTTTTGGAATGGGGAACTAGCTTCAACTTTCTGGTTAACTGACCGACTCTTTGATAACTCAAAGGTGCCTGTAACTGGTTGGATTGAAATAAATGCTTTGAGTTTATGAGGAAAACACTGGTAGATAAACATGTGCCAATACAAGTATCCCGGTTTTCCCACATATTCCCGAATTTTCTAGGAAACAATGAAAAATTCTTGATATTGAAGACATAAGGTAACTTCATGCTCATGCACAAGCTAACTATAGTCTTCAAATGCTAACAGCCGAAAAGCAAAACCACACAAGACTATAAAAAAACTCGGGAGACCAAAGGCCATCTGTCGAAATGATTTACATGACTGACTATCCTAAAATGACTTATTATTCTAATGTTTCCCGCGAGCTTCATACAAAAAAGGAATCTATTAATCCTTTACTATAAAAATATAATAATCAAAGTCCGATCACGTGTGGCTATTTATCATGAAGATCGACAATGAATAAGTAATATATGTAGTAATAATAAGGATTTCCTTTGCCGTGAGAAACGTTTAACACACAAAATAATACCTCAAAGAAATATCAATGAGCATCGGAAACTGAAAGTAAAGTGTAAAATTGTATAAAGTGGAAAACCTTAACTTAAGGCGACGATAACCGACTTTTAATGATTTTATACTGAAGATCACGTCTAAACGAGTAGTGTTAATGATTTGAAAAAATATATATGTTATATTAGAGCATTTTCTCAATAATTTATTATGTAAATATTTTAGATTATAATTATATTACATAGTGAAATTAATTTGTAAAGTTATGTCTAACGTGGATAAAAAATTATGCGTCAAATTGGGGACAGTGCCCCTTGATGGGCGAGTCTTATTACTGGCTGAACGTTCGACGCGTTGCGTGAGCTCAGTACAGAACACGCAAGCTAACCACTAAAGGTCACTGGCATATATCTGCGTCTTAAAGAATAGACTATCAACCATTATCAGGTTCAAATTATCCATAGCAGGCGGAGGTAATGAACCTACGTAATAAAAAACTGGCCTAGTGCGTGTCGGACCACGCATAATGAAGGGTTCCGTAGTTGGGATGAATTTATCCCAAAACCAAACTTAACATTGTAGTTGAAAAACATGCTCTCCCATACATCAATATACGTTACGGTCAATTCTCCAACTGCAAATTTAAGTTGGTCGACTATTACTCGTTAACTTGCAAAGCCTACTTAGCTGTGATAGTTTTCCTTTTAATTTCATTATATATACTACTGTCATGAATTTTTTCACATATCCAAAACCAACCATTTAGCTGACAAGGGGGGGGGGACTTGACTAACAAAAAATTGCACTTTAAAGCTTAATATTACGCAAACGGATCGCTGAAGGCGCGGAGCAGTGGTGGCCCAGTGGTAACGGCCCCGACTTACGAGTCATAGGTCGTGGGTTCGAACCCAGGCAGGCGCTGTACTTTGTGTAAATAATTTCATCACCACTGCTCTCAAAACGGTGAAGGAAAACGTCGTGAGGAAACCGGCATGTCCTAGAACCAACAATTCGAAGACATGTGACGTCTACCAACCCGCACTGGGCCCGCGTGGTGGATTACAGCCCACTCCTTCTCGAAGAGAGGAGGTCTGTGTCCCAGCAGTGGGAACATTATAGGCTGGTTATGAATCGCTGAAAAGACTACCCTAAACCGTGATCGCCTGCCTGCGTTATACGAGTATGAGCATGATACAGCCTCTTTCCTGAAACTTTTAGTCAAAATTTACTTCAATTAATAAAATATTAAAAGCGCGGCCAGGGACGTCTCGTTAAATTCAATCAATCAATCTGCCTAGCTTTGTCCCAACATGTTGAGGTCAGCGTTCAGTCTAACCGGGTGCAGTTGAATACCAGTATTTTACATGGTGCGACTGCCCATCTGACCTCCACAACCCAGTAACTTGGTAATACTATACCACATTGTAAGACTAGTTGTCAGACTTTTGGGTTTCTGACGACCCCTAACGACTGTCAAAGATCCACGAATGACAGCCGGGACCAACGTGCTTTCCAATCCACGAAACGGTCTCGGTATGTAAAGATCACCCATCCACGGACCAACCCCGGCAAGCGTTCGACTCGTGCGTCTGTTATTACTTAGCCACGAGCTCCTCTCTCGATAAAATCAATATTCCTATTAAAAAACCCACTGCCTAGCGAGCAATCTTATAAATCAACGTTTCGCTACAGATCATGGCTAATCCACTTAGGAATAAAACCTTCAAAAGTAACAATAAATTCGACTTAGGCTCACGTAAACATAATTTCATCATTCGTTATGAATTTAAAATCAAGAGGAGGTAAATTAAAACCATCAGCCCCTTAGTTGACAGATGTTTACGTTTAATTTGTGGTCAGCATAAAAGTCAATTTAAGTTTCTGCATCCTTTTTAGAAACACTAAGTTTAGTATCCCTAGTCTTTCAGCCTGTCTGCCTGCCTGCTGTCGATGTGGTGCCGGACTTAAAGAATAGCACTCCCCTATTTCTTCCCGTGGGTGTCGTAAAAGGCGACTAAGGGAAGTCCCTTAGTCGCCTTTTACGACACACACGGGACTAAGTACTATAGAATGGGCAGCAGCGTTCTCTATGCATTTTAACACCATACTGCGATCGCCAACCCGCCTGCCAAGCGTGGCGATTATGGCAAACCCCCCCCACCTTTGGAGGAGGCCTATGTCCAGCAGTGGACGTCTTTCGGCTAAAATTATGATAATGAGTCTTTCAGCACAGACCGGAACCTAGGCACAGAAAACAGTTAACAATCTTGAAGGATTCCTATTGGTTAATGGACGGGAGGGAATTGTAGTTATCTAATATCTTACTGACATCTACTTAAACAACAATCGAAGCGAGATTGTATCGATATCGAAGCGATGTCAACACTAGATATTAACAATGGATTAAATTACAAAACAAAGCGCAATTTGTAAAAGTTTAATAAAAAATTAGGTCTTATTACCTATAGGTAAGCCAGTCCACACATGCACTCTGGCCGATGCTCGCATCAACGTTCTGCCGTGGCCTGCTCAATCGCCAGACCTCAACCCAATTGAGCTCGCATGGGAATGCTCCAAAGAAGAGCTCTGCCGAGAATGGTTGTCGTGCATACCCAACAACGCTTTGACTTGTTCGAAAGAACGTGGGCGGCCATTCCTCAGAGTGATTTTGATGAACTGATTTTAAGCATGCCAAATCGTTGTGATTTTGTGATTCGTGTCAATCAATGGTGGGAACACAGATTATTATTTTTTTTCTCTTACAATAAAGATTTAAAATCCTAATATTTGCCTTTTTTGCCATTTAACATTAACTTGGGTTAATTTCCCACAATTTGCAAACATTTTTATTTTTCTGAATTTTTACAAAATATAACTAGTACCTACGGATAATTTGGTATCTTAAACTTAAAAATAGGAATTAAAGTAAGAATCCAGTCTGAAAGACTAGATTTGGTAAATATTAATTGGATATTTTTTTTATAGTTAAATATGTACTTGAGTCCTTAGACACTTTTGATGTGTGTATATAACATGTTACATATTATATTATCAGACACTATCTCATTTTCAATTTCCAAATCTTCTTGATTTTCCGTTTCTTAAATATATTTTTAAAAATCGTACATATTTTTATTGATTTTCTTGAAATAGTTATTTGTCGCATCGATCTCGAAACAATTTTTAATTTCATATTTTGCGTGCTTAGTACCTTTTATTGTGGTCTTAGAAGACCGTCTTATTACAAAACAAGATTTATACCCATGGAACCAGTTTTTGTAATATAACGTAACTGTGATTGAAATACCGTTCTATAAACAAAACTGAAAACTTAGTTCGATAGTAAGTTGTCAGTTTTGTATTAGGAAATTTACTATAGACGGAATAAAGTTCGAAATTTAATAATGGCTCCATGATTTAGATCTGGGTCTGACGATGAACCTTGTTTTGTAATAAGGCCCAGAAAGTTTATTTATAAGTTTCGTTTTCATAACATTAAATTGTAGATTAGGAGGTCTAAACTAAAAACTGTGAAGATTTCCAAAAAACTGAGTCGCATAATTATGCAAGCTTTTCGTGAAATCGGTCCAAATCCAAAACCGTTAATTTGTTAGTACCGTTAAAAATAGTGCTTCGGTACCTCAAAATGTTCTCAACAGCACCAAAAACAATGTGGCGTTAGTAATTAAAGCAATTACAATTCCCTACGCAATAATATCAATCAAAATCATTAGGAAAATTACAATTTTCAAAGCAATTTAAAATGCCATGGCTCTCAACGAATCGGTTTATAAATTAATAGTCGGCGATCATTCAATCGATTAGTTCTACTAAATGAAATATGTACGGAGTTTAAACAATGCCTACAATAATAATTATTATAACTGTAATTATTACGAAAGCATCTGTTACTTCACGCTGGTAATCATTTATGGGATGAGCAGACTTCTAAAGAAGCGTTGGTATTTTGAAATACAGTATTCTCACACTGTATTTCAAAACTAGCTTTTAGACCTCCAACATTGTAAAAGGAAAAAAGACAGAAAACAGTTTGTTGTGTTTTTTTCCATTCCAAAAAAGTCCTATATTCAAAAAGTTACAAAAAATACTTTTCTTAGCATACGAACTATAAATAAAACATGTCATCACAAATTACAGATTTAAATAAGCTCAATCACGAATCATTCATATTTATGTGTGATACAACAATATTAAATTACTTTAAAATAATTGTTAGGTAGTGTACACACTGAACGAGTCACGTGGTGAAGCGACACGCGTCTAGAAAATATTGCTTTAGTAATTTTTAAAATTTGAAGGAATCAGATTTATCTATGGTTTGAATTCGACTTATTTCCTAAAAAAATATTCAATTAATTCGGAAGATCAAAATAGGATACAATTAATTGGCGCGGCTCTTCGGCACGAATTCGTTCCGCAATGAAAAGGATGAATAAAAATTGCATTCCCTTTATCAACAAAAATATGAACTTGTAAGCTTACCTAATTTCCAAATACAAAAGAGTTATCACAGGACGTTATCCTACACCTAATAAACACAAGCCGAACAAAAACCGCGTCACATCGCTTGCCCCCAGTGCGTCGCTAGCCTTTGGTGCTCCAGTCCGCATTTAGACGGCGGTTATAAATTTTAAATATTACGATAGGGCATTAAGATTTGAATAAACATGTCGCGTTGTCGCCGCTCGTGACGTCGCGCGGCACACATTATTGTCGCTTCACGCGTCGTGTGAAGTTGTCACAACTTACGCGATAGATGAAAACCGCGTCATATTTTGTTAGTCGCTTTGGGTGAGAACTGTGAGGTATGAATGAATATAATTGTTGGCTAAATATAGAGTTATGTGCTGGTGGTGACGAAAAAGTGGCAAATGGAATGGGTTAAGGAAATGGTCGTAAACTCGCATCTTAGGAAGTCTTGTTCATGTCTCATCATCAACCTTAATCAGACTAAATGCTAGAAATAACTGCTAAGCCACTGACTACCTGCAGTATTGTCTCTCCTGCTCCCTTTAATCCATCCAAAGGTTGTCTGTAAAAAATCGCTTTTAGCGATAAGACCGCCCATTGTGTCACCCTATGTAAAATTTAAACATTTATTTCTGTAACTTTTATGGTGTACATAATAAAGAGTAATCTATTCTATTCTAAGCGTAGACTACATTTGTTTGCAGCAACGGTCATCGCCTCTACGGCTAATATGGCCGTCTTATTGCGACTTCAGTTTACTTTTGAGCTACTGTTGCCCGAAATGCATTTAAATCTCCAGACCTCATTGAAAGCAAGTAAGAACAACACCGACGCAATCATACTGCAATCACCAATCCACTAACAACTGACCAAAAGAACCGACGTCCACCGCTGGACATCTAAGCCCATTGTCTGCCTAAAAATAAAGGCATACATATATACATACAAAAATCGGCCCGTAGGTGCATCACGAAATATTTTAATACAGTGGACGGCGACGCGTATATCTTAGTATCGCGGGAAGACAAAAGCGGGGATCTCGTGCTATACCACGTCGGAGATTTATTCCGACGATATCATTGAATGTGGACGCGCGTGTGTGCGAATGCGCCCGTGTGAACTGCGCTCGTGGAGCGCAGGGCAGGGCTGGCAAAAGCGGTTTTGGGGAATTAATTAGTGGCAAACACTACAGAGAGATTAGAAACGGTTGATGTTGTTCTATGTAATACCTTGATTACATATAC
This sequence comes from Tiliacea aurago, assembly GCA_948098905.1. Classification (NCBI taxonomy): domain Eukaryota; kingdom Metazoa; phylum Arthropoda; class Insecta; order Lepidoptera; family Noctuidae; genus Tiliacea; species Tiliacea aurago. Next base: position 26,691,910 of record OX402585.1, read on the forward strand.
AGAGTAACAGTGGCGAGACAGTGCCAAGAGAGAAGTCAGCCGACTACGTGATATGTGTAATCAAGACATAGGAGATTCTTATCCAGTGACTGAATTCACAGCCTGGTCATTCAATAGTTACTAGGCTACTTAAGCAAATATTAAGAACAAGCGTATCATTTCAGCTGAAACACGTCCATGCTGGACATAGGCCTCACCCAAACACCGCTACTTCGACCGGATCTGTGCTGCACAAGATTAAGCGTTGTGTACGGCAAATAAGGTGAGATAAGTTACAAAATAGGTCCATATTTAGGCTATATTTGACATAGCTACGTAGCTTCTACTTTAATATTCAGCACTACATACCTAGTAAACACGCACCTAAACACAAGTGAAGCACGTAATATTAATTTCAGGGACGCAAGGCCACAATCCTCATGTCCATTACGGCCAACAAAGTAACTCATAACCCTCAGTTGAGTCCCTCAAATTGCTCGAGATTACAAGCGTTTGATAAGAACTTGATGTACTCTTACTTTTTATTGACTACCTAATCATCCAATGTGTTAAGGCTGCTACAGACCAGTACGACTCGCGACGGGACACGAAGCCACCGCTCGTCGCGCGACACGCGGGGCCTTTGTGTCGCGTCGCGTGTCGCGCCAGTATGTAGAAGGCTTTATTGTTATACAGAAAAGTCACAGAAAACAGGCAAAAACTTAAAATTAAAAAACAAATCGATCAGTCTGGTCCGCACAAAGCTAGTCGAGGAGATACAATAGTTAACTAAATGCAGGCTTTTAAAGAAATAAACTGTGCGAACATAAATCACGGCATCAGAAGCGCCGGCCAACCCTATAATCATGACGAAAGTAAGCGATAGTGCACACAAGCGAGGCTCGCGACCGCGACCACAAATCGCGAGCGACAGCCAACAGGTAGCAGGTCGCACGCATTGTTTCCTGGAACCAAAACTACGAGACGCTATCGAAACGATTGATATACGATCAGACTCCGGAATGTTTTAGTAAAATGCACCAGCTTTCCGTTTTAACCTCTGAATATCTAATAGGGACCCGATTTAGAATAATTTATGGACAACGACTGAGACAAAAACAGAACACTATGGGGCCGGCACGGGTCAGATTGGCCGTCCGAGTGTCTGCCGATTTCGTAAGAATCCTTCGCGAGACCATTTATCTGTCAGCCGCGGCTGCGCAACTATGACGTATCTGCGTTTTGTAAGTGAACGCAAGTTTATCGGCAACCTGTCCAGAGAATCGACGAGAAATGGGCTGAGTTGAGCGCATTAACAACGGCTTACCCATACAAAATCATAATAGCCGGTAAGGAAACTACGATTGAGAGCGATCATTAATTACGGGTGCCTAACAAGCGGCGAACGGGGAAAGGCGACGTCGACAATTTATCCGCGAGATCGACTCGTTACTTAGATCGGTTGGGGCGCGCGACGATAGATGGCGTGCTGCGGCGCGGGCGCATATCAGATGCACGACCGGCGCGAGCGACGCGGTATCGAGCGATTTAAGGACAGTGTGATCATATTAGAGACTCTCGGGCTATCTAACGACCATTTAGAATATGAGTGTGCGTGATAAACACCCATAGTCGTGTAGATAGCCTTCTGCGGTAATGGGAAGACGATTTATGATTTTGTTCGATTAAATTAGATTTGCGATTCTGCTCCCTAAATTGGCAGTTAAGTTTGATGTATAACCTACTAATCTTTATTGTCAATCAGGTTCTAACGGTGCAATCGATAGACGCTATAAATAACTAAGGTACGACAGTGTATTTTATTGATCAGAAAGCGGCTTGAATAGTTCGAGAAAATTCCTGTAGGCAACACTGCATAGATAACTTAGTCCTAGCTTATAAAAAGTCGCACCCCATAAACTGCCCTAACACTAGAAAACAAAATAAAAGCCGTCTCACACGCACCACGTCGCGACTCGACGCGACACGCGCGATCGCGTTGTCGCGCGTTGTCCCCTTAATTAGCCGGCTACCCGAGATGGAATTCATTAGACTCGCTAATTAAATAAAAGGACATGATTTTCCGGTTAAGGTACGAAAGTGAACGTAGGTGCACTCCAAACATGATTAATTAAGAAAAGCGAATAGGCTTAAATAGTAAGTAATGTCTGTTCTAATTAAGCGTAAATCGCGTGCGGTTCCTTGTCGATGCCGTATCTGGGCTGGTATCGTAACTGATACCCTTTTTTTGTTGTTGGTTACCTATTGTTCGGTATCACTTCGTTATAAAAAACAAAGTGCAAATTTTTTTCATGTGTCGGCTGTGTGCGTACCGAACCCGAGGATTGTTTAACGAAAATGAAAGTTACGTGACTTTCTTGCTAGAAAAATGTATTTTTTTTTAAGTTTAGGTAATCATTATTGTTCTTCTTCTTATAATTATGTGTACCTACCTAATTACGATTAGGTATTTACAACAATAAAGTAACAAATCCCTTACTATAATAAGGAATTCCAGGCTCGTACAGACTGGTGCGATATCGCGGGCGCGACACGACACTAGTAGCACAGTTTCTTTGTCGGTGCCTATCGCGCCCGCGATATCGCGTCAGTCTGTACGAGCCTTTATACATATTATCCCACTGCTTTAGCTTGATTGGTACCAATAAACTAAGATCATTAATCCACATGATGAGCATGATTATTTTAATTCAATTATTTTATAGCCACACCTGAAATAAATCCAGCACCAGACCTAGGTACATAATAAAATTTGATGATCTATAAAACGACACAAATTATCACGATTTTCTACTATAAACTATACCAGTAGTAAATGTTTACTATGATATTATATCTATCAAAACGTATTTAAATTCACAAGTCGGCTATAAATTGTATGATACGTGTAGTTTCCTTAGAATGACGACTGAGCGTACCTATCTGTCGCCTTGTTATGAACTACTACTGCAGTGAAACATCGAGTGCCAACTGTTTGCATGGAAATCTAGAATATTATGTATTTGGTACTTGTTAAATGTGGTGTAAAATCTTAGATTTAAATGTAGGTTGGGACGGAGTTACATTTTTATATTTTACGAGCTGCGCACCGCGGTTTCACTCGCGTAAGTCTCGATCCCGTGGGAATATAGGGATTAAAAGTAGCCTATATGTTAATCCAGGGTATCAGCTACCTCGAGACAAAATTTTATCAAAATTGGTCCAGCCGTTTTTAAGTGAAAGAGTAACAAACATCCATCCATCCATCCATACTTACAAACTTTCGCGTTTATAATATTATATATATAATATAATAAGTAGGATAGGATAGGCATCAATTCTGAATACGGTAGCTCACATACGAATATATCCCGGTTACTGAATGGACGCCCCCCCAGCTAGATGGACCAACGACCTTAAAGAAAGTGGCTGAAATTCAATAGAATCAATAACATGCAACCGACTGTTGATGTGGCTGAGTCTGCATCATCCGACTGTACAATGTTGGAATGAAGCCTCCCCTATGACTTCCAGTTACGTCAGTCCCATTAAAAACTCAAAATAAAACGAAAACAAATTGTACATCTATTTCAAAGCGACTGCTGACAGCAGTGTTTATATAAAAAAAAATCTAGAATTCCAGGTAAAACTACAAACCTATTTTACTTTTAATTCATATCAGAAGATATCGCTGGTGCATCTATCACCGACAAAGACGTCCACTCGGGTTCGATCCCGAGCGATGATTGATGGCAAACCTGATAGATAGCTTGCATGATGCACGTCGTCTCGAGAAAATTGCACCCATTCGACACTTACCTGCAAAGGATAGGTACACAATATTTATTGCGATATTCCGTATATGGCGATAATGGGGTAGGTAAGGGAATTATGATGCGGAAAAATGTGTTATGTAATTTCTTTTTGCATCGAGCTTTTAGTTCCTTTATTAGCAATTCTTAATAATTTGCAATTAAAAGGACATCAAAACTCACTGTTACTAATTGCATTTCGTGTAATATCGTAGATATATACAATATCGTAGATATATACCTATTTAAAACGTTTCTTCATGTAGGTAGGTATATTTAATGATCAGTGGTATTTCCAAAGGTTTGAGTTATCATTTTACAGTATTGCCTGTACCTCAAGAATCACGTGCAATCAATCACTCATAAAAATAAATCAAAACCGACACACGAACCTTACAACCACATTGGAAACCCCGCACGAATAACGCATAAATCCGTATAATAAATTTCAAAATGCTATGATAATTACATGCCTGTTCGCTTTCCCTTATGAATAAGTAAGCCATGTCACGGCGCGTGACACGTGTCGCGCGTCACGCGTCACGATCGACGCGTCACGCGGTGTGACGTCGCGTCGTGTCGCGCGGGTGACGTGACCGTGATCGTGTGTGACGGGGCTTAGAAAATATCGCGTATTAACATAATTCTATTGATATTTACGCTGGATTATGTTTTTAGGAATTAACAAGTATGATTTGTTGCGGTTATTTAGGTAGGCATGGGTAATGAGCGTAATCCCTACTTATGACTTTTCATTGTCATACCCATTGGAGCTCCACGTTCAGCTGTTAACATGTTACGATTGTCTTTACCTCAGATTTTCAAATCATTATTAGCAGATCTATAAAAGAGTAGCTACTGCTATTTTGCTACTTCTGTTGCAACCAGTTTTGTAAGACTTGGAAATCATGATGTACTTATAGTCTCACTCTCAACTTTTTAATCGTGCAGTTCTCTGCCTCTACTGTTTAGGATCCAGCGTGAAGATTTTTGTCAAGATCTAAGCATGCGAGAAATATTCTACATGTCGGCTTCTAATCATGCCGCATATTTTCTAAGAGGACACTGGGGTAAATAGTAAACCTCAGAAAACGAGAATATCAATCATTTATTAGTAATACTATTTTAATACGTAATAAAAATGCAGCTATGTTTAAGCAACAAACAAATATATAATTGAAAATCTTTTACCATATTCCCTAATCCTCAATCACCATTAGAATTTGTAGCAGTCTCCGCCAATATCTCATACAACATGGCACACGAGAAAGTTCTTCATACATTTTTCAAAACAGAACAATAACCGTATCTCAGATCAGTAAAAAGCGACAATATTATATTTTCAATTAATGCAAACTGCATTTGAGGAACTCCCCCCCCCCCCTCCTCAACAGTGGCAGCCTCCCTAACTCGCGCCAACTCTCATAAAGACGTAGCTTAAAATTTTATTCTGTGTAGGGTTGCCTCTCTTACCGCATCAGCAATAAGGAAGATGAACCCGCTAATATAGCTAGAAGTTTTCTAAGGCCCGCCTGCACAAAAAATGCTTTTAACGCTAAACTTATATACAAAACACCCCCCAGTCCGGTGGGTCCGGTGTTTCTGCCAACCCCCATGGAAGAAGACGTGAGTTTATGTATGTATGTGTATATTCAAAACATAATTCTGTCTCAATTATCTTCAAACAATTGACAGAAACAGAATTAAGTTTTAAATTCGTTTAGCGTTAAATGTGTTTAGCGATTTAATACTTTAACCACATAAATGTATAGAGGCCGACTTAATAGTATAGGGATTTTTACCAGTCAACCTTTGGGTGATGCAGACACAAACAGTGGTAGGTGCAATAACGAAAATTGTGGAATAAATATTTAATTAAATATAAGGATTTTACCTATTTCTGGTGGGCCTAAAGCATAGCACATTGTATTAGAATATTCAACATCGGTGTGTGAATCTGAATCGGACAGTGAATTTGTTTTGAGGTACTACCTATATTATCTCGAAAACGTCGAGGGCTATGTATGGTCCATACTTATTGTAGTAGATACCAAGCCTTTGTTATAATGCTAAACTTTTCCTACAAAAATGATATTAAATTTTTCAACAAAACCAAAAAGCTCTAACTGTATATTAATATGTCTTGAAATCTGAAATACAAAAGATATTTGAAAACGTGGTAGCCCTAGCTTGGTGCCCTATGTGGGAGCTCAGTTTATGCTCTTGTGCAAGTCTGTATGTCTGTAGTTTCATTTGGTTATCGTATTTGTGCTATCTGATTAATTCAGTAGTTTTGTAAACTTTTTGCTGCATAGTGTTTTTTTGTAAATAAGTGCCACTTTGTAATGAGATTGGGACGGATGAACGGAGATGAAACTTTGCGAATGAAGGACAAAAGTATAATTATATGACAGTCATTTATTATAAGATTTCACTAGTATAAAACAGTTTGGGATAAATAACTCAAAAACCTTCATAATACAAAAAATATTAAATGATAAATCGATGCCAACTAATATGTAACAAAATAGTTGTGTAATACCAAATTGGTTCAATATTTTGCATTCCATTCTCGAAGAAACACTAATTTTAAGTTATCGACCCAGTGACCGAACTGGCAAAGACTTGAACACTGCACCATTTTAAACAAAAGGTAGGGCAAGGGCTTACAGTGGCACTTACAAATATATTTACGGACAGTGTACGTAAAAATAAATGTAAATGAGTTTTTGTAATTTTCACTGACTCTAACTAAATCCAGAGTGACAAACGTAAACCATTGAAATCCGTGCTTGTTGCCACTTCACCAACAAGGTGTTCACAGAGTCAACAATAAATAAACCAATAGGAACCTACTACAATTATTATTGAAGGTGCTAAAAGAAAAAAAGCTTGGTGCTTATTGTTCGAGGAAAGTTAATGAATATTTAACGATTCTCGATAGACCTGTTATTAACTACTCCACTAGAGTTTTTAGCAGAAAAAACGATATTTCATTCGTTTTATTATTCCTTTTTATGTTACATTATTTGGTTGTGTGTGATGCAATATAGGTCAGCTGACGTCATGCAATTAGGTGACACAGGACGATCGAAAGCATTTTCCATAATATAAGTACCATTTTAATACCCGTGAAGATGAACATCTTCGTACTCGATAGGTACTCTTAAGGGGACGGTAACCGACTTTTAATGATTATAAACTGAAGATCACATCTAAACGAATAGTGTTAATGATTTGAAAAAAAAATATAAGAAATTAGAGCATTTTTTCAATAACTTAATATGTAAATGTTTTAGATTATGTTTATATTACATAATTAAATTAATTTGTAAAGTTATGTCTAACGCGGATAAAAAACTGAGAATGGCGCAAAATCTACCAAGCGTATTTTTCTGAAACTTTCACCAATCTAAAGATAATTTAATTATTGATCTTTTAGTATACGCGTTTTATTAAAATACCTTTTTTTTTGTGTATAATAAATTAATAATGCGTCAAATTGGGGACAGCGCTCCTTGATGGGCGAGTCCTATTACTGGCTGAACGTACGACGCGTTGCGTGAGCTCAGTACAGAACACGTAAGCTAACCACTCAAGGTCACTGGCATATATCTGCGTCTTAATGTCCCTTGATCCAAAACCCTAAGATTTACCAACACCCAAAGCAAAAGAGGGATTAGCGGGTATAGACCCTAACGCTCAAACCACACGTCAGATCAGTTAGTTCACGGTAACAAAGCAAACCAAGTACACTTAAAATCCCTAATTCAACCAACTAGATAACAAAGTCACCAACCCTTTAACTGAACCACAAAAGAAAACAAACTTATATACACCACGTACCCGGTCCAAGTTGCCCGCACACACCCCTGGTTTATCTTTATTATTAGTCTGCCGAGCGAAATTATGACGACTGCAAAACGTCGTTGTTCTCTCTCGTTCTGTCTTCCACTATATAGCTACCTTGCGTCTCGTTCTGGCACGAGCATGCAAGTCTTGCAGTGATTCCTTGTGACGACCGCCCAGGGACGGACGGACTGATGTTTATAAGACCTTAGAGAAGCGAGTTTGGTATTTAGTTTAGTCTTATCTCTGGTTTTATGTGTCCTGAAGGGGTTGCCGGAATTCAGATTAAAAAAGAATCAGGTTTTCGTTTGAAATTTTGTTTTCGTGTGTTAGTGACGGGTGTTTGAGGTGAGGCTTTATTGATATACGTATTTCTGTTTCTAATTATCTACCTACGTGGATTGCGGACGGAAGTTGGTAATATTTTCGTGGGCGATATGACACCTGTCATTTGATATTATTCCAATCTAAACGTGTAATATTGCCATATTTAATAACAGCCAAAAATGGTAATAAGTTAACATTATGCTTGATTTATAGAGCCCGGTCAGTGTCCAGTTTTCAAACTCATTAAAGTTGTTAAAAAATAATAGGCCCGTTTTGACATTTAACTTGAATCGATTTATCGAGAGTATCGAGTGCCGAGTCGTATGGTTCCTTCACTACTGACACGTTTATTAGGTATGTATGTGTCAATGCAGCACTAGGAGGTGAAATGAAAGGCTCCCACAGACGGGTGCGACACGACACTACTAGCACAATTTCTATGAAAAGTTAATGGAAAGTGTACGCGGTAATAGTCGCGCGGTCGCGGCTGCAATATCGCGCCAGTCGTCGCGAGCCTTTAATCATTCAAAATTTTTTAACAAAAAAATTGCATAGCATGTAAGCAATCGATTTAATTTTTTATTCATAGTATTCAACACTAAAATGTATGGGTACTAGGTACTTACCTATCACAGCGTTAGCAATCTTTATATCAACACTATGTATACAAGATTTTTAAAAATACTTACGCTTCCATCCCTCTATATTTATGAAATTTCAATATTTGTTAAGGAGAATCTGTCTAAATTTGAAAAACTTAATACTAGACGTCACCAAAGCACACTAAAATCAAAAAAACACAATACTGCACTTTTCTCAAAGAGTTGTCTCGGCATGGGTCCAAATATTTTCAAAAAACTACCAATAACTTTAAAAAGCTTGACCAACATAAACCATTTTAAATCGCAACTGAAAAAATTATTGATTGAAAAGGCTTACTACTCTATCAATGAGTTTTTGGATGATAGTAGCATAAAATAAGAAATTTCCGATTCACTTGTTAATCTTGTTTACGACTTTACTTGTTTGAAACAGTTTTATTTAGTTTTTAGTTTATTTTATTTTTTTACACCTAATTTTACGCCTTGCAAGGCAAAACATAGTGATACAACGAAAAAATTTATACCATGTACCATATTACCTATGTTAAACAAATAAAATACTTTGACTTTGACTTTGAAAGATGTCCCAGAATTAACGCACAACCTCTTAAGGGGTCATTGTACTCATCATTGTGAACAACTTTTACTATGGGACCAAATCAGGAAAAAAGAATCAGTTGTTCCCATCCCTAAATTTTGACGAGGTATGAGAACATAACTGATTTTTTTTCGAGATTTCAGGTTTGGTCCCATAGTAAAAGTTGGTCATAATTATGAGTACAATGACTCCTTAAGAGGTTGTGCGTTAATTCTGGGAAATGTTGTATAATATAACACCGATAACTCCACAAACGATACATATTTACAATATCAATTCTTACAAACAAACTAACAATCTAAGGCCCTCGCCACACTTGACAAATCGCAGGCAGTTAGCCCACACACTCGCGATTATTTGCTGCGATCGCTCGCTTTATCAGACGCAGATTAAAATCCGTCCGACTGTCGTACGTGAGTAATAAGCCAATTTGCCATAGATATGAGTAATTGACATGTCGACCTCATATAAAATGCATTCGAGATTTCTTTAATAAAGTTCTGACGATTTTAATTTTCTATTGATCATAGTTTTTATGGTGTGATTTGTCATTGCAAATTGAGTGTCTGTCTTGAAATATTACTCCATCTTCTTATTTATTTATTTTATTATAACAGCCCCACGGGTCGATCCATCAGGTTAAGCTACTCTTGCCGGGGTTGGTCCGTAGATGAGTGAGCTTCTTTACATACCGAGACGAGACTCCTCCGTGCCTCGGAAATCACATTCCACCGTTGGTCCCGGCTGTCATTCGTGGATCTTTGGCAGTCGGTACGGGTTGTCAGAAGCACGAAAGTCTGACAACCAGTCTTACCAAGGGGTATCGTATTACCCAGATAATAATTTTTGGAGGTCCGATATGCTGTCGCTCCATGTAAAATACTTCTACGAGGATTCAGCTACACCCGGGTAAACTGGAAGGCGACCCCGACCCCAACATAGGAAGCAGGCAGATTGATTGATTTATGTACACACAGTAAAATAGACACAGATACGACACATACTATACACATGTGTATTGAGTAATCCTTGTACATGTACACTTCCTTAAACAACATTATTTTTTAGTATATGCGAAACCTGAATATAGTAAGTTCAGAATAAGGAACTGAATCGATTTTAATAATTTTTGCACCATGTTATATTTTGTCCCAAAAATATTTAAGTGTTATGGAAAATGTATCAGCATTTAATTACTTAGTTTACAATACTATCGCCGTACGGTTAGGTACCTACTGCTAAATTATTATCAATGAGCGCAAGACGACCCTGGAGGCGCGGGGGCGCCGTTAGCATGTTTTTGTACGGACAACCCGGTAACATAACAACCTTATACCTTTGTGATTTTTCATAATAAAGTTTTGAAATTTTGTACATAGTAAAAATATTAGACACGTGTTTCAGGTTTCGCATATACTAAAACTATTGTTTTACAGAATAAAACAAAGTCGCTTTTCGTGTCTGTCTGTATTACTGCTTAGATCTTCTAAACTACACAATTAATTTTGATGTGGTTTTGACCATAATTTAAAGCATTTATTCTGGAAGATTAATGTGTATAAAACATTAATATTTAACATAGATATAGCAAAGCAATCTCGATGTTTGGACATGTCGCAATCTCGATGTTTGGACATGTCGCAATTGCACCCGTGCGAAACAGGAGCGGGTCTAGTAAAATATAATTAAAAAAAGCTTTTGCGGTAGACAAAATAATATTAGCTTGTCATTAAAATTTTAGCGGAGCTGACTGCGCAGAGTGCTCCGGACCTTCAGTTTGTTTAGTTACACGTGGGGTCTATTTTAATGTAGTGTAGTAGTTATGTCTATACTATCAGAGTTCTGGGAATCAATTAATTTGTTGACAGTGTCATAATATTTATGGCTAAGATTAATTCCCGTCCCATGTGACGATGACGTGGCCAGTTAGCCGTGCAACCGGTACGAGACCCACGGGGGTAGAACGGGATGAAATGTTCAGTTCATCAATATGTTCAAGGCGTTCTTAGAAATAAGGAGAAACAATAAGGTAGGTAAACTAATTAATCTAGTCTTCGAAAGATCAGGAGCGCAAAAAACAACCATTATTAATTAGTTAAAAGTGCAACTCCATGCAAGGTGACGATGTCAGATCATCGAGATATCCATGTCAACAAAATGTTCTAAATTGACACATCTGTCAATCAGTCACGTGTACCTTAAAATGTCACTCTCTAACATTTCACTGACATTTCTTTTTGACGACCGGATACTGTCACCATTTTAAAAAGGCTAATCACATTGCAGACAGAATCATTCAGCCAACACTTAGTTATTACCCAAATAATATCAGTTATTAAGGCAAACATTACACTGTGTATAATGGCGCGTACACACAGCGCGTTTGACCGGCGACCGGCGCGGACACCAGTGATTTGTGGTTACTTGCAAAAGCGGCGACCTCTGGCGGTGACGTGCCAATTGTCTCCGTCTTGGAAAGCGGCATAAGATGGAAGCGGTTAGCGGGGGAGGACGGAGGTCAATTACAACATTATCTTTTTTGTAATATTTATCTTAGAATTATTTATTAAAAATGTGAAAGTGAAATATGCTAAATACATTATACAAGCTAACACTAAAATATATAATATTACGTACAAATATATAGTGGTAAAAAAGGGAGGTTGCCGAAATTTGACTATTAAGATTATAAGGAAGCGTTTCAACGAAATCTTTATTAAAACTTTTGAGCTTTGCTCAGCGTTAGGTTATACAAATGTGTGGAATTTGTTTTTGTTAGGTTACTGAAGAATCCATAATAATAATAAATGCGTAAGTTACTCTTTCTGTCTGTTACATTTTCACGTCTAAACCATTAAACCGATCGTTATGAAATTTGACAGATAGATAGCCTGGGACCTAGCGAAGGAGATAAACTTTTCATACTAGATTTTTGTATTAGAATATGATGAAATACAAAATACATTCAGAAGAAGTCGTGGGCAACAGCCAGTATTGTATGAAATACGATTGGTCCTTCTTTCTGAAATCTTTCACAATTTTTTTCTTTTTTATATCTGTGACTAACTGCGCCCCGTGGTTTCACCCGCGTAAGTCTCGATCCCGTAGGAATATCGGGATAAAAAGTAGCCTATATGTTAATCCAGAATGTCAGCTACCTCCATACAAAATTTTATCAAAATTGATCCAACCGTTTGAGCGTGAAGAAGTAACAAACACACACACTCACAAACTTCCGCCTTTATAATATTAGTGTGATTGTTGAACGTCAGTTTGCTAACACTAGCTACCGCTATCACAAGGTGAAGAACCTGGCAGCTAAGCAGGTTCGTGATGTCGCTAATCTTTTATAGCTTACACCACCATCTTTTCTGTCAGCCACAGCGGCTTGTGTAAACGCTCCTTGATACCATGAGGCCTTACTGCTCCGTGAACCAACAGACGTATAAATCAATTTATATCATCATTTATTACATATATTATTATATTAAAGTGACATTAGACTGCAGACATTAAAGATTTTTTAACCAAGTTTTGGACTGAAGCACAAATAGTTCTTCATAAGATGGAAAGACCATCGTTAAGAATGTGAGAAAAGGATCAAAAATAGTAAGGAAAATGACATATTATTTACTTGACATACTATAAATACCAGGAATAATCATAAATGGATGCTACGTAAGCTTTTTTTTTTGGGTGGGAAATTATCAAATAACTTCTCCCGCTCTGGGCGGAGCGGAACGGCGTGTCAGACTTTTACTGACTAAAACCCACCCGTGTTCCTTCCGTTGCCTGTGTGCCGGGGCCACAATATCCCTTTCGGACAAACCCGCAACCCTGGCAGGCATTGGTCCTAACGGACCCCGTCATTTGGTGCTGACATCTCTTTGAGGCGGGCGTTCGTTGTATACAACGCGCCGTCGACCCGGGCCTGGTCCTTATCGGACGACGAGCTACCCATCGCTCACGGTCCGCAAGCCCGCGCCTACGGTGGCCGGAAACGGCTTGCGACTCCCGACGCCTGGGGCGTCTCCTGCGGCGACTAGGGCGCGAGGGCGCAAACCTCGCCTCTCCCTCACGCGTTCCGCCTCCTCCTTCACGAGCATTACTGCTTCACAGAAGGAGGTGACGGCCTCCCATGCACTCTCGCTCCGAACCACGGCCTGAACCAGGGCCGGACGCGAGACATCGCCGCCGCCGATCGCTCGTGACCTCTGCCGTATGCTCCACCGTGTCCTACGGGCGATCCACACAGTGGTGACACCCGGGTGTTTCTTCCCGCTTTATCCTGACCAGGAACCTCCCGAAACAACCATTTCCGGTGAGGACCTGCATCAGGCGGAAGGTGAGGACGCCGTGGCGCCTCTCTAGCCACTCCTCAAAGAGGGGACTTATCGCCACAATTGTGGCGTGCCCAGATGCTACGTAAGCATAGATATAACAAAGAAGTTTTTTATATTTCTATGTACGTAAGCTACGTTGACTATTAAACACTTTAATTCTTATTCTTTAAGAAGTGTAGGCTTACCTACACGTCTTTTTACATAACTTATTGTAGAACATAATAATAAACATAACAAATTTAATAAATTGTAGGAGCGAACTACTACGTGTATGTAGTTCGCTCCTACAATTTGTTTCATCATCTGATGAACCTTCTTCAAATCAAAACATTTATTTTTTGCCAACATGGGTAAGGGTATAGATGCTATCCATGTTTTGATAACGTTCTCCATGCCCTGCCGTCATTTGGGCATGCTAAATTTACACAAAAAATTACAATCTACTATCAAAATACCATGCTGATTAACAATAAATATTATATTCATTCTACTGAACATTACCTAGTTCAGTTCAGATTGACTGAAGAAGTAAGATATTTCACCGACATATTTAAAATTTCCGAAGCCCGGAGCCTGGATTTGTGCACGATTGATGGCAATAAGCTCGCCCCCTATTACATGGAGCTAAAACATAACTGGCGAAATGTGGGTGTACTATAGATACAGGTCTGGTACTATACGAACATGCACTTGGTTCAACAACCTCATCGAAAGTGAGAATGTTTGATCCTGAAACTAAAGTTTAGTTCGGACCTGAAACAATGAGCTCGTAAAACAAGTGAAAGCTTACTGCGTTGCTTGTAGATTTAAACCTTTGTTACACCGTTATATTTTACTGATCGGTAGAAATAAGAAGCTTTTAAGTTGTTTAAGCCTAGATTTTGATCGCCAATTTTAGGGAAATTGGCGATCAATATCTATGAATAAATAATTACTATATTATTAAATAAATTCTAGGATCTGAGGTAGTTACATACGAGGATTTTATTTATATCAGATCGAGATCGAGTATAATTTAGATGCTCAATAAAACAGTACCTACTGTTTTATTGAGCATCTAAATTATACTCGTAGGTAATGTTTCTCATTGTTACTTGATAAACTTCCTTTGAATGCTTATGCCAACGTTTCAGAATTTGGCATCTGCATTTCCCCAACAGTAGAAGCTTGAGAATTAAAGTCCAAGATATCGATAAGCTCAATACCACGATTCGCAATAAAGCTTCCTATCTCCTTTTTACTGAATATACACACTATTATGATTAATACATAATATTTATATCCGCTCCAAAAAGTCACAACTATTAGTGATTAAAGCTGAAATACTCAAAAATAGCTCGCATCACAATCGTCATATTTTCCGATACATCCACTTAATACAGTACAGATTACTCGTCGACAAGTTAATGCGCCTGTCAAGGGCCTCAGCGGAACCGCAATGTATATAGTCTAATTAGGCTATGAGAATTCTCATTAGGACGCACGGTGAGTATAGGATTATTATAGAGATGTCTTATCCTTTGAAGTATGACGTCAGGTATCGGCGGTTCGTGATTTGAATCTCAATTCGTTAAGGAATCGACATTATCATTGTGGTCCTAAGCCACTAATTATGTTTCATTTTCTTAAAGGATGACACCTACCAGAGATAAGGGTTTTTTTTGGGTGGGTAATTATTAAATAACTTCTCCCGCTCTGGGCGAAGCGGGAGAGTGTGTCAGACTTTTACTGACTAAAACCCACCCGTATTCCTTCATTTGCTTGTGTGCCAGGGCCACGATATCCCTTTCGGACACACTCGCAACCCTGGCAGGAGGTAAAGGTAATATGAAAGGACACTTAAATTTGAAAAAAAAAAGAATTCGTTGAGAATGCACTTGCTACGGGATGCAAAATGGGTCTAAGAAAATTAATACGAAGAAAAACTTACTATTTCTATCAGGTAATTAAATCGGCGCTGAAGAGATTTGTGTATTCTTACGGCCAAGAACGATCCACTACGCAACTTTATCAACTATCATAGTGATAATATCAAGAAATGCAGTTCGTAATCACTAAGATTATAAAAGCCAGTTTGAAATACACCCTTCATAATTATAACCCTTAATCATAAAATCAAATTACCTACCAAGAGCCTTGCGCAACATGAATTTGAACCTACGACCTTATCGACAGGCAACTGTCAACTAAATTTATAATTTTCATAATAAATACGAGTAGTTACATCAAACAATGATGTCACACAATTTATCATTATTCCAGGCACAACTAAATATTATTGAAGTTATGCCAATTGACGGGCGATGTATGCCGGTAGATAGGCGATAGTGACGTAACAAAGGAGACACAGAAGGTCGAAGGATCCCCGTACCGAAGGACCAATGTTTTTTTTTTTATAAAAATGTTGCCCCACACTAGGAATTTCTCCTGTATCGTAGGTGCGTACAAACATTTCAACTCACATACACAAACAGCCAGACCCAGAACAACTACTTGTAGGTCATACAAATATTTGTTCCGTGCTGGTATCGAACCCGCGACACGCAGCGCAGCAGTCAATCGCTTAACCACTGCGCCAACCGTGCCGTCGAATTCGTCGTAATTAAACTGAAGATTAGGTTTTTGTTAAGTACTAAAGATTTTTAATGATCCTTTCTTATCGATTACTTTTGTACGGCAAAGCCAAAGACTACTTACTCCCTGGCACTAGATGCTACTCTGAGCTTTTGATTGCCGCTGAATATAGGCCTTATTTCCTACAAATTGAACTACCTTAGGCAATCGGGTTGATTCACGCAGCTGAAATTTCAGTTAATACTAGGGTTACAAGCGTCAAATCCCCGTCATTAACTGTCACATACCTCTCACCCTCCATTTTGGCCATTTATCAGGACTGGTCCTTCGGTCCGCGCCTCAATGACATACGCGTTATGACGTAATTCAACTCGTCGCGCTTATCGGTGACGGGCAGTGTCGGTGACGATGTCGCTTGAAATGCGTAGTGATATGATACGATATGTTTGTACAATGGGCTATTATAAGTTACAGGGGATGCAATTAACAATGGACGTAGGTTACGTGGAGTAGAGATTTTTGTTTGTTTGTTTGTCGAACCCATCGTAGGCAGAATAAGACTAAGCCTATCTTTTTTGGGTGGGAAATTATCAAATAGTTTCTCCCGCTCTGAGCGGAGCGGGAGGGCGTGTCAGACTTTTACTGACTTAAACCCACCCGTGTTCCTTCCGTTGCCTGTGTGCCAGGGCCACGATATCCCTTTCGGACCAACTCGCAGCCCAACCCCTTCAAATTTTTAATACAATATAAAAGCCATTTTCGTGTGTATATAAAATCTAGGATAATAGAGCTGCTAACGGTGTTTAAGCAAATTATAATCCTCTAAATAACCAAATTTAATACCACCATATTAGTTATAGTGGCGCCTCCGAAACGCCCACTAACACTCTAAAACACATATCATTTCAAACGTTTACAAACCAATGAATTATGTGTCTATCTACACACCTCTGACCTCAATTTAAAAAAATATATATATATATTTGTATTATTAAGCAATTTTGATTTCTCTGTCATCTCTGACTCGACCAAAACTATTATCAAACGCATACCTACTTATTATTATACAACATATTGATTCAAGCACCAAACTTTAATATCAACAGAAATATAAAACGTCATATATAGAACATAATTTGCCATAAAACCCATATTTCCACCGTATAAATATATTACATGCTGTATTTTGTCAACAATCACAAAAAAATAACAGATCATTAAAACATAAAGTTTACGATAATGTCGGTATAACTCATAATACTTTCATTACTGACTTGTCATAATAGGCGATGAATTCTCGAGTATATTACATTATAAAATTTGAATCAGAACTTGTTTGGTCAAGAGAGAATCGTAACGACAATCGGTGTAATGGACTCCCTATAAATATGTATATGGTTGGATGGGTGGGGCCTTAAAGTCAGCGGTTAAGCCGTATTAAATAAATACATTATAATAATGTCTGGTAGTTTAGTATCGTATTAATGTTGATTTTGCTTTCAGGCCTGCTAATGACGCTAGAAAAACATCTTCATCGTAATGAAGTCTTTACATAACATAATTTAAGCGTTTAGTGCTAACCTTTAGCTTTTAAAATACTCTAATTATGAATAAGCTTTCGATTTTATCGAAAAAGCTACTAAAAGAAATCAACCGTATTTTAAAGCTGTTTACGCTATCAATTGTAATAATAATATCGTTGTAAACCGCTCCGCTCATAATCCCGCTAGCACTTAAACCCAACACAAAAGTGAAGAGGCGTTATACTCTATAGAGTGACTATAAAGATCTTGTAAAATAGCTTCCGAGGTGCGTAGGCGCAGGTCGCGTCACGAAATTAAGAAATACCAATACACACATATTCTGTGACATTGTTCACAACAAAGAAATGTACAGAAGGACCAATACTAGGAATTTAATATTTTTTAATATTATTATTTTCTCTCCATCAGAGCACCCGCCATCTTATCTCTTCACCACCCTTGGTTGACTGGTAGAGAATGCCTAAGGCATTAAGTCCGCCTTTGTACCTTATTGTGTGCGAGAAGTTTAAATAAATAAATAAATACACAGACTCTTTGATAAGATTAGTAAGTGTTGGGTACAAACTTGTAAAATGTAAGAGTAGGACCCGGACTGACCAGGACTGAACCATACCATTTGACGGCACGGTTGGCGCAGTGGTTAAGCGATTGACTGCTACGCTGCGTGTCGCGGGTTCGATTCCCGCACGGAACAAATATTTGTATGACCTGCAGTAGTTGTTTCGGGTCTGGCTGTTTGTGTATGTGAGTTTAAATGTTTGTAAACGCACCCACAATACAAGAGTAATTCCTAGTATGGTGCAACTTGTTTAAAAAAAAAACTAAACTAATTCAAAACTCAAAGCATTTATTTGAAATAAACCTATTACAGGCACTTTTGAATTGTCAAAGGGTCGGTCAGTCAGAGAGATGAAGCTAGTTGCCCATTCCAAATCGTAGTAGGTTCCTATGGAGAAGAACGGGCAGGAAACTCCACGGACACTCTTTTAAATCAAAAGATTGCTACATAGTTTTGGTTACATCATTTATGTTGCAATTATACATGTGAGAACAATGTAGAAAGACGTGCACGTTAAAAGCGTCCGTAATAAAAATATAAAAAACAAAAAAAAAAACAATTAAAATACCTAAGTTAAAATAAGCCGTGGCAGCTAAGAAATGACCAGTCCCTACTGACGGCACTCGTTCACGATACTAATACATTTCACTTGGCTTCATAACCGTATTCAATTCATAGTTCCGCGAAAACAATGGCGTGCTACAAAATTCGTAGCAATAAGTTTGGTGTGCTACGAATTTTGTAGCACAATTACTTTAGTTTGCTACGATTTTTTGTAGCGCATAGGTAAGTACTTATGTAGCAAAGTTGAGACATCGCGACCTAACAATTGTACAGTAAGTTACTATGCAATCTGACAAGTTCTCCTTATTCTATGCCTTTGAATTACTTTATAAATGTTTGGTTTTAAGTACCTATTGGTAACCTGGCAAAGGTTTTCGTGCAAGTTTATCAAACATTGCTACGAGTGGTTCTTCTGTACCATCTTATCACATGCAACACGTTTTGTTACAATAATGGCACTTCTATTATAATTTAGACATAAAACTCTAAATAATAAAAGTTGGATTTCACTAAAGCAGTCACGAGTTCTAACAATGTATATTATAGAATCGTAAAAGCGATGGTTTTATATTGTTTTTATTTGAACAACTTCGTGTAGATGTCAATTTTATATTTATTTTATTGCATATGTCTGTTTGTTTAATTTTATGGGTTTTTCGACATTTTTAACGAGAATTTTGGGGCAAACTACGACATTTACTAAAACAAACGTGTAACAAATACCTTAAATAGCTACACCAGAGCTTAAATCGAGACTTGATTCTGAATTTTTTTTAAGTAGGTATTGGATTTCACCTATCTACTTAAAAAAACCGGTCAAGAGCGAGTTGGACTCGCGCACCGAGGGTTCCGTACGTATTATATATATGATGTTGATGATTTCTGAAAAACTGTGCTATTTAGAGACATCGTCATCAAAAGTCAGAAAATATGCGGCCTAAAAAATAAAAAAAAATATTTTTGAGAATGTGCAAACAGCGCTTTTTCATATGATACCCCACATGCTTTAGTAGCCCCACTTAATTTTTTTTAGACCCCCTTTCAGTCCCTTTTGCAAAAAAGATATATTTTTTTAAATTTCTTTCTTGTTTGCAAAATAGTTGGGCAAACGTCATCTAAAACTATTCTAAATTTCTGATAGCATTAGTGGTTCTTGAGATATTCAGGTGTAACATACAGACAGACAGACAGACTTAGTCTCACCATAAGGGTTCCTTTTTACCATTTTGGTACGGAACCCTAAAAATTCAGAATCAAGTTTCGATTTAAGCTCAATCGAAACAATATTCTAAATCTTTATTTAATTACGAGATGAGGCTTTCTGTTTTTTTTCTCTGAAAAACTGCACTAAGTCCTTACAAGACTTCATTGTTCAAAGGGTTTAGGTACTCAGTCTACTTACCATCTGGAAAAAGGCGAACACCAACACTACTCTCATCTACACCACACGTTCAGACTTACCTGCAAACAAAAGAAAATCAAAACTTAAGCAACATTCAACAGACTCAGCTATAAAACTCAGCCACTTACAAAACCAAGCATCACAGGCAGACAGAACCCTTCACCCTTTGTACATACACCCTTAATCTTCTCCCTAATGCGAGCAAAAAAATCTCGATTCAATCGCATTCGGCTTCAAAGGTAGAGACGTGTTAAAACCTTACCGGCCTTTAATTAAAGCCTGCTGGGGTGGGGAGGGGGCCGGAAACGACGGAGCGGCCATTTCACTCCGGCTGTCCACTTCCGGAGTAACGTATGGACGAAGGTACTTCATTTCGGACTGACGGTGGGGAAAAAGAAAATCGAAGGCGTCTCGGGACAGAGAGGTGGAGACGGTTGGGTTACTTATTTTTATGATATTTGGCCATATTATTATCTAGAACAAGTAGACTTATATTATAATTTAAAAAAATTATAACTAGAACCACCGTAACCGGACCGTAACCTTTAAAAGAGTGTCCGTGGAGTTTCTTGCCCGTTCTTCTCCATAGGTACCTACTAAGCTTTGGAATGGGCAACTAGATTCATCTTTATAACTGACCGACCCCTTGACAATTCAAAAGTGCTTGTAATTGGTTTATTTGAAATAAATGCTTTGAGTTTGAGTTTGAACCACGTTCGAGTATTTACACGTGTTCCTTGCCTTGTTTTAATAACCAATAATTGCAGCAGGTAACTTCATTATAACTGAAAAGCAATATTTCAGGAAAAGACCTCTAATTTGTATGAGTACTGATATCGACAGTACCAAATATTTGTAGATCTTTAGAGACTAAAGCATAAATTGTGGACAAACTTAACAAACGAACTAAAGCTCAAATTAACAAACCTCTTGTAAAAGCCATTATTTTAGGCAACCTTAGATTTCAACGACACGACGATTTTTGACGGTTGGCGCAGAGGTTAAGCGATTGACTGCTGCGCTGCGTGTCGCGGGTTCGATTCCCGCATGGAACAAATAATCGTATGACCTACAAGTAATTGTTCCGGGTCAGGCCCAAATCAAATCAAATCAAAAATATTTTTACTTCACATAAGCCTACATGGGCACTTATGAAACTTCAGAAGCTAGGTGCACGGTTCCAATAGGTCGTTTCCTGTGGAGAAGAGCCGGCAAGAAACTCCACGGTTACTCTTATAAAAAACAAAAATTGGCTTTTACAAAGTTTTGAAATTACAGTGTTATTAGATAAGAGAGGACAGCGTAGGCCCGTTAAAAGTACCAGGTACTTAACAGAATAAAAAATGGTCTACAGATCTAGTCTATTAAGCCTACAACGTCCTCACATTGACACAAAAAAAAAACAATATAAAATATGATTCAAATAATAAAAGTTACAACCTTGTTGAAATTAAAATTGTAGGTATAATACTGACAAATAAGAAAAACATTATGTCAGTGAAGTTTGTAAAAAAGATAAAAATAAATTTAAAAAAAACATCGTAATTTGGGAGCAGTGCATAGACATTTACATAGCTTTGCCGTTAATGAGGTACCAGGGAAGCCACATGTACAGAAGGAATTAATGCCAAACTTCCTTATCTTCAACGTTGTCCTTAATCTTATAATATGCTTTTTCGATAAGGGCACGTTTAATGTGCTTTTTGAATTTTCCATCACTAAGTTCTGTAACCGATTTTGGCAACTTGTTATAAAAAACTGCGGCTGTTTGTGTATGTGAGTGTAAATGTTTGTAAACGCACCCACTAAACAGGAGAAATTCCTAGTGTGGGGCTACGATTTTTTTTAAACAAACAGCAACTTCTTAAAATAACTCCAACTGTTCGACTCCACTCTACCGACCGATACTCCGACCTCACAATCGCAGACGTTTAATTGACTAGCATAACTTACTAGTTCATTTGAAATACGCGAACAAAAATGTCGCATGTCTGATTTATAATCGGGTGAGACTCTTTCCCTTTTAATTGTGTTAATCTACTTCTCTAGTTGTTCGTTGTGCGCGTGGATAAGGCGGGTATGGATGGGGCGACTGATTTCCTAGGATTGATTTGAATTTTCATGGAAGATGAATGTTTTTTTTTGTGTTTGTTGCAGGTGGCGTTCTATAATTTCTGCCTACCCCCATTGGAAGAAGGCGTGAGTGCTGTCTTTATGAATAGTGTTTGGTTATATAATTACAAGTGTATACTGAACTTATAGCTATGTTGCTTCAATTCCTATATAATTGTCGCAGGCAATTTGTATGATTCCGCGTTTTACAAACGGCGGCGGCGTCGTCCGTTTTAAAACACTCGCTGTTTTAAAATATGTTGAAGGCAAAATGTAAATTGCATAGTCACTATATAATATGCCACAACATTTAATCAACAAATCAAACGCCGTTTATAAAATGCCCCGCCGTTTATAAGATCCGGCACGTAAAAACGCTGAAGTGTGGAATCTGGTGCTCGGAGGGCTCCTGCGAAATATTATTGGTACAAAAACTGTCTTAAAATGGTAAACTGTAACAAACTTGCTTGCGACGTAACGCACCTTGCACTAATACTAAATAGCCTGCCTAGTTGCGAGCGACTTGGAAGTAGTGCTCGTCGGCCGCTAACGCGAAAAAGGCTCTCTAAAAGGCTCTAAAAAGTCGTTTTTTAACCTCCGTAGAAGCACGCTTAAACCTGCGGGCAATCATATTGACTCTAACCGACAGCGCCCTCCGCTCTCTCTCAATATCATCATCGTCCAGTGGTTAAAATATGCCCAAGGTACTTGAATGAGTGCACTCTTGACAACGGCACACCATCATTACTGGAGGTACCGTTTCTGGACATTTTCCACCAGCCCCAAACACCATCACAACACTCTTTCTCACATTATACAAGAGACCTAAGCTATACGTTCCATAGATATGTTTTTGAACTTGGATAAATCATGAAAAATTTACTACTTTTTTTACTCCGCGGCATAAACTGTACGAAAAGGGTTATTCTACTTATGTATAGTTAACGATTAATTAAATACAAGTTCCATTTCTAGTAACCAACATAGAGATTAGCACTACTGTGCTCAGTTAGAGTTTTAGCACTCAAATCACTTCCCCAGCGTCAGACTAATCGCAAAAACGTACACGACAAATCGCACCCCTCCGCCGCAGTCCGGCAAGACGTGTAGGTGGTCTTCGCCATTTTTATTTTCTTTTTATCTCTTGAATTGTTAATGTGCTGCAGAGAAGGACACTCGCGTTTTATTGGTGTCTCTTAATGAATTGATTTTAGCTCGGAATCAGGAATGACTAAGTATAAGGGGAGATTTAATTTATATCTGCTCGATTCAGTATAAAGTTACGGATGAAAATCGATTTATATTAGACGACTATAGTTGTAGTTTTAAATGTGATTTTTTATACCTAGCTGCCTGTAGGTTCAATGTATTAGTAGGTAATTATTTTTTGTACACCTAGTCACATCTACTTACGATCCAAATTATACGGTCTGACGTTGTCTGCGACTCATGTATTGCCTAGTTTCATTACTTAAGTCTAGGAATAACTATATAAGGTTAGACTAGCTAGACATAATTAATTATTATTTAGTGCAGGAACCAAATCCACGACCCGTACGCTCCGACCGTGGACAATCACTCAGCAGTTTTCCAATAAACTCTACTCCATAAGCCTATTAAACCTATGTGGCAAAAAAAAATAACTTCGTTCGTTCTGAAGTTTTGTCCCACATTCCAAAAAAATCTTAGTTTGTCCCATAACACTATTGAAGTTGTGTTTTGTCCTAAATTTCAACTCCTTCAAGATACAATAAAAAAAAAAAAAAAAAAATCAAAACAATATTTAATCTAGGTATATAAAAATGAATCCCTATTTCCCTTGGTCACGCCATAACTTGAGACTCACGACAGTAAGACACGACATAACAGAATGACTATACCGATTTCATTCATCTTTTTTTTTAAGTTTTTCAAAAATAGCAAATAATAATTTTAAAATTTCAGAAATAGCAAATAATATTTTTCTGTAGGTAGTAATAGCAGTAACCTAACATAAAGTACTAGGCTTGCATGAATTCAAGATAGTATTTCAATCATTACCGTATCCCACTAATTAGGATTTGGATGAAATATGTAGTTTATAACCTGGATACTTTTTATTGTAGTACGTTGCATACAAGACGGTTTTCTGTTCACGACACGACACGTGCACAATTTCGAGCAGTAGACCTAACAAAAAGTACTAGGCTGAATATGTTATTATAAAATAATACGAGTAAATTTTCTCTCACGGAGAAGACAGAGAGGAGCGATTGTTTTAAATAGTTGATTGATGTTAAATATTTATTAATACGTGACCCTTTTTTGCCGATTGTACAAAAAAACAAGTTTGGTCTAGGGTACAAGGAATATAAAATAGGACGAAGCGAGAATAAACTAATCAAAATTATATTTTGGGACGAACGAAACATATTGTTTGGGACGAACCAGGATTTTTTTATGTAGGACAAAACTTAGTGGGCCGAACGAAGAATAAATTTAAAAAAACCCGAGAAGGGTTTTTTTAAATTTATTCTTAAAGTGCCTATTTTTTTATTTTATAGACTTAAAATTTACTACCTAATAAGTTAACGACATAAACATTACACACCATGTGACCGGCGTCATTACTCTGTCAAGCACGGTCAATAAAACTAAGTTCCAGCCAAGTGCGTAAGTTAGTTAGCACTTCCTGCAAGAACAATAGACATTAAACATTATAGGCTGTATACACACTACACACAGCCGTATAGAGCAGTGACCTGCGTGACTTTAGATTTGCGACTTATTTTATGTAGTGTAAAATAATTAATGTTAAGATTGTTAATCTTTGATGTAAATTATTAATATTTGTATCAGTATGTTTTGGTCTATATAGTCGCAAAAGTTTCTCCTATCGTAGTGTTGTCAAATTCATTCTTTGGGGAGAACCACCGTTCTTAAAGAAAGCAAATAAGTCTGAGAAGCATTAAGCATGACGTGTCTGTGAAGTATTTCAAACCTGATCCTTGATATATTTTGGCCTTGGGCCTGGTCTATAAAATCAATCTCGATTGCTAGGTTTCCTCAGTATGTATGGCTATGTAGTTACCTATGCACGAACACCTAATGTACCTACAGATCGACCCCACAATAGCCCTAAATAACTACTCCTTCAACAAAACCAAATTCCTGAAAGGTTCCATGCTCAAGCTATTGGCTACAGTTGGCTTAAATCTCGCCTAACAAATGGTAACAAAACCTAACAATAAGTACTAGTTAGAACTAACACTTACCGGTTCAACGACCTCTGAGCTAAACACCAGCGGTTACTCTAAATGTTATCGTAAGCGCCCATTGTGTTCTGATAAGAACAGTTAACTTATTCATAACTTGGACTAACTCAGTTTACAACCTGCGATATTTGACGGATTTGTAGTACTTACCTAATGATTGGTGCAGTTGCATGGGTGCAGATTTTTTGCAAACAG
This sequence comes from Tiliacea aurago, assembly GCA_948098905.1. NCBI lineage: Eukaryota > Metazoa > Arthropoda > Insecta > Lepidoptera > Noctuidae > Tiliacea > Tiliacea aurago. The sequence continues at coordinate 26,717,624 of OX402585.1, forward strand.
AACGAGTGTTTTTAAGTTTATGGTAAGTGTAATTTTGGAGTAATTTTTGAGCCTTAGCAATAAACGACCAATTTTTTCATTGTCAGCCAAAATTGGTCCTTTTAGTTGGAATCCAATTTATCCCGCCGACTCCTTTATGGTGTTCTTTGCGATGTTGTCAACTTACGCTTAATGTGTTTTAAAACAATTAAAATCATAAATCATCTGAAATCATCATAATCATCATCTCAGCCAGGAATTATTCACTTCTGGGTATATTTTCCTTTTGTTTTTCCAGAGCCTAAAAACTTAAAATCGATGAGATCTATTCCATAATCGATGAAGACAAGCATCATGTTTGCAGGTGTATCCTACGCTCTATCATCCATAAAATACACGAATAACCTCTTTCAACAAAATTTCAAAGAATTAGCTCACTTTTAGCGCAGAAAATATGATAAAAAATCCATCTTAATAAACCTCATTCCTGCATCGAGCGTCTATCGTATAATTTCTTAACGTCGGCACTGTGTCGAGGTAATTGGATTCGATACACCCACTCTACACTTTGTAACAGATACATCTATAGAAGGGGGGCGTTTTCCAACTGTATTAATCAGACACGGTGTCATTTTAGATCTAGCAAGTCTAAGTAAATCGTTGGGTTTCTCGCTTTTTGTTGGTTTTGTTAGTGCTTTTATTGGTGATGTCGTTATAAGAAAAGGGACGAAGTTTTGATATCTCGGGGTTAGGGGCAGTAGCAATGCAATGAGGCAAGGTTCGCGCCCTCGCGCCCCTAGTCGCCGCAGGAGACGCCCCGGGCGTCGGGACTCGCAAGCCGATTTCCGGCCACCGTAGGCGTGGGCCTGCGGACGGTGAGCGATGGGTAGCTCACCATCCGATAACGACCAGGCCCGGGTCGACGGCGCGTCGTATTCCACGCGCGCCTCAAAGAGTTGTCAGCACCAACGGACGGGGTCCGCTAGGGCCAATGCCTGCCAGGGTTGCGAGTTTGTCCGAAAGGGATATCGTGGCCCTGGCACACAGGCAAATGAAGGAATACGGGTGGGTTTTAGTCAGTAAAAGTCTGACACGCCCTCCCGCTCCGCCCAGAGCGGGAGAAGTTATTTGATAATTTCCCATCACGATTAATGCTGCTGAGGTATACAAGTGTCTTACTAAGTTTCTGTTAAATTTATAAATTATTTTAGACCATTGTGTGTTTTGGCCATCAAAGCTGTAGATACCTACTGTTAGACTGTTTCGTTCCTTAGGTTGATAAAAAAGACCATATAGCTCAAATTTAATGTATCAGATGGATGCAGAAAAAGCTAAGTCATCATTAAGTTCAGATTAATGCCTCTTATAAATTCTTCGGCTCATTTGAACCCAGAGTAAAATAAAACACCACAAAATCATGATAATACGAAAATGGATGTTGACTATGGGATAATGCTTCGGCATTATCTTGTCGTTTTGTACCCAGTAGCATCATGATTTTTATCAATAAATGATGACCACTGACCACCCAGCCACTTAACTGCCAGTTCTAACACATGCGCCCACGCAACTCGTGGGACTGTGTTAAAAGAGCTTAATTACTGGTCACAGTGGATATCAGTCGCTCGTCGTGTGCATAAAACTTAGTTGTTTATGGGCAATAGAAATATATACATGTAGGTTTGTTTTAATGGCGTTCTGATGATGTTCCGCTGGTGGTTTCGTAATAATAATTCGTGAACAGACAGCTGTGCTGCTGGGGAGTTTGTTGCGCCACTTCTTCTTCCCAGCTAAAGCACTAGGAAGTGGTGAAGGGTGGGCGTTTTTGGGGGACTGTCTCATGTAATTTTGACGTTCGAAAAGTGCTGATTCTCAGCCTAGTTTGAATAAATGACTTTTGATTTTGATAATGTACTAACATAGTTAAGAATGAAATAATAATAATGGAGTTTTTATAACAGAAGTTCAAAAAGAAATAATTTAAAAATTATTTTCATCTCTGAATTATTGTTATATAATAAACGTACAGGCTACTATTAGCCTGTACTTGTTTGGTGTTCTGAATCACTGTTATAGGACATTGTCCTATTAGCCTGTACGTTTATTCAAAGAAAATTAATAGGTTATATGTAGTTATAACTTATAAACTATCAACGTGTTTAATAAAAATCGATTAATATTTATCTACACTAAGATACCGATCAAAACTATCAGGCAACACTACAAAACAAGTACTTACTAACACTATCCAAAATGATAAACTAGAGAGCTTACACACGTATTGTTATTTTAATAAAGCTACCAACACCACAGAGATGGCGATACGCGCCGCCTAGCACCTGTTGGACACAACCTGCGTGCGCACACGCATAAGTGTCAGCTACCATGATAAGTGACAATACACTAAACATGTCTATTTGTGTCGTAAAGAATACAATCATGAAATTATGAGATATCATTAAAGTTATTGCGTTAATTTAAAATACTTCATACGCTGTATAAGCTGTTGCTAATAAAGATATTACGACAAATTGGAACACGAAAAGCAGTGAGAATGTAATTTGTTCACACCGAGTGCGTTTCTAATTATTTTATTGTTTATTTTTATGCCCACTTAAGACAACACAAGTCTGGTTGGAGGATCCTTCTCTTTCAATGGATTCCATTGGAGGGTCGGGTAAACTTTATTTGATGAAATGAAATAAATTTCATTTCATTTCATCAAAATGGCATGACCTTGGCCATATAAATGCATGCCGCGCGTCGATCGGTTTAAAAAATCTGAATATAAAAAAAACACCTATAATTATAGTTAATAAAATAGTCTGATCACACAAAAAAAAAACATGAAAGTATCTTAAGTAGTTTTAAATTAATATCGTTTTTTATGATTCGGGTAGACTTAAGTTCCTAAATTTATTTCAAAGTATTAAGTAACTACAATACTTAAATATTTACATATAAAATTGATGTGTACGCGTTCTAGCTTAACATAGTTCTTTTGCATAACTTACTTGCATTATTTGAAGGCGTAATAACAGATATAAAAGTCACTAAATTCATATATCTGCGCCTTAAAAGGAAGGATTCTTCACACCTCGTTCTTCCATATTCAAATAGACATGTAAGTAGATTTTGAAAACTATATTACTAGAATGGTGACTGCCAAGATGACAACTAATAGAGAAGTATCGTAGAAATAGACATTTTGAGCCGACTACAAATAAATTGGGATAAGGGAGGAGAGTGATGATGATGATGATGTGAATAACAAGTATTAAAAAAAAAACGAGTGTGCTTTAGACCACACGACTGAAGTAAAACAGAAATCACCGTCCGCGTAACGCTAGCAAAAGAAGTTTTACTTCAAAAAAGCTGCGGTCTTGAGAGTGTATAAACAGCCATTGTCAATTTAAAAAAAATACCTATTAAGCGTGACGGCCCGCGGCGGTGACCCGGTGTGTTCCACGTTTAAAATTTAAACAACTTCCGTTCACCTCGCCCGATCACATTTTCCGTAATGCTCTCGTCACGCATTCACCAGCTTACTCCCCAAGTCAAGCGTGCTTAAAGAAGTTTTACCTTCAAAAATTGTAACGTTTCTCGTTTGAAAGGATATATGGAACCGTAATCTATACCTACACCATATACAGTATTGGTATAGATGACGGTTTTGCAGTAAAAGAGCCAGCCTCACTCCTAGGCAGTCAGCTCCACTTCCAGCTCATTGATTGGCTGAAATAATTTCTCCATGTCACTCTTGTGCAGCACCTACCGACACACGACTACAGAGATAGATCACTCTTGTCTTTTAACTATTACAAATTGCCACAGCAACACGAGTACCTATCGCAAGGTGTTCTACTTATATGGGCTTGAGCCGGATGACAGCATCAGTCTTGCCGTCTTGTGCCTCAGAATGCCCAGTTTATCTTTCTCGGTAGCAAAGCAAGAACCTGCTTTATATGTACTGAATTTTACACACATTTGCCTGTATAAATCAGGGACCATTTTCAATACTCAATATATTTATTGCTTCCACATGTGAACTTAGGTGGTAGGTTTTACAAATATGATCATTGTGGACCCTGTCGGGCACAGCAAAAAGTAGGAGAGAGAGGAAGAAGATTTTGGTTACCCAATGAAAGGGTTTTCGATAGGGTTTTTCTAAGCGGTTAAACTAAAACCCATACGATAAGGGTAACCCTAATGAACGGCTTAAATTAAATTTTGGTAACCCATTGAAAGGGTTTTCGGTAAAAACCCATACGGTGTGGGTAACCCTTTTGAACGGCTTAATTTAAGCCATTCAAAATTACCCACACCGTATGGGTTTTTGATTAACTGCTTAGAAAAACCCTATCGAAAATCCTTTCCATTGAAAGGGTTTTCGATAGGGTTTTTCTAAAATGGTAACCAAAATAGTCCCTGGGTAGAATAGAGATAGAATTGGTCATGCTACGCGTGCTGGACGGATATCGAAATAACATAATATTATGATTTTTTCATGTTACTGGGTTTCTAGTATAAAACCCTTTTAATGGGTTACATCATGATAAAGGTAACCCATTGAATGGGTTACCCCTTCGAAAGGCTTAACTTTTAACCGGAGTTGTACGGTCCCTGGTATAAATAACGCTAGTATGAACTGCTAAATATACTTGGCATCTTGTGGTGATACTCTCTAAACACCACTTCAATACTTCAATTTAAACGGTGTCAAGGAGTGAATCGGCGATGATACGTAGAAAGGAATGAGTTCGCTTTCGCATTGTATGCAGTCACTTTGTTGAGGTGACTTTCGAAGTAAACATCATAATATAGATCTAAGTATGGTATTTTGTGTATTATTTCTGATGATCACTAAACGTCATTGGATGAAATGCTACACATTAAAACAACCCAGTAATCTGAAAATGTAGCAAGCGCTTTCTATCCAACCTTCCGACTCCATGCCCACATAAATATCAAGTCTATTTTCTCCCACAGTGTCAGTGCACACTGCGATGGGGCTAGACACTATGACATCGACACATGACGCGCATAGTAGGAGGCTGGTCCTTTGTCACAGCCTCACATTTTATTAACACCATCAAGTCGCTTGTGCGACGCCTGAGTTATCTGACATGAGAACTGTAGGGCGAGGCGCCACTGGTAGCGAGACGTATGACGGAACTATGGTAGTGTCAAGATAGTTTATTACAGCCGTGTGACGTAGACTACGAGTAGTGACATGTAGGAGGCTGGTCCTTTGTCACAGCCTCCCGTTTTATGAACGCCATCAAGTTGCTTGTGGAGCACTGACTTATCTGACGTGACACTGCAATGGATATAGTGCCATTGTTAGTAATATTACTAGCACTATAGAGCGTTATCAAATGAAAGAAAAATGCATTACGTAGAGTGTAACAAGTTGCCAAAATCGGTTACAGAACTTAGTGATGGAAAATTCAAAACGCACATTAAACGTGCCCTTATCAAAAAAGCATATTATAAGATTAAGGACTACGTTGAAGACAAGGAAGTTTGGCATTAATTCCTTCTGTACATGTGGCTTCCCTGGTACCTCATTAACGACAAAACTATGTAAATGTCTATTAACTGCTCCCTACGATGTTTTTTTTAAATTTAATTTTATCTTTTTCAAACATCACTGACATAATGTTTTTCTTATTTGACATTATTATACCTACAATTTTAATTTCAACAAGGTTGTAACTTTTATTATTTGAATCATATTTTATATTGTTTTTTTTTTGTCAATGTGAGGACGTTGTAGGCTTTTAATAGACTAGATCTGTAGACCATTTTCTATTTTGTTAAGTACCTGGTACTTTTGACGGGCCTACGCTGTCCTCTCATACCTAATAACACTGTAATTTGAAAACATTGTAAAAGCAATTTTTTTTTTTTAAAGAGTAACCGTGACGGTGGAGTTTCTTGCCGGCTCTTCTCCATAGGAAACGACCAATTGGAACCGTGCACCTAGCTTCTGACGTTTCATAAGTGCCCATGTAGGCTTATGTGAAATAAAAATATTTTTGATTTTGAGTGGTCCAGCTCGGTGTAACCTAATTAGTTGCTTCATTTATAGAAGAGGATAATTTCTACAATGCGGAGCAGATTTTCCCTACTACTTTCCCGCCTGAAACATATAATATAGCTTTATGCTACAAGAACTAGCTACTGACTAATTATGTTTCACTTACTGAACCAGCAACTGATTTGTATTGTTTTGTCTCTTTTTTCTTCGGAATCTAGAACTAGCTTTTCAGTTCCCGCTTTCCGCTCTCCATCACACCAGACCTTTGACATCTTGTACCTAAACCGTGGGTGTAATGCATTCGTTTTCTTTACACGCTTTCAAAGGGTTTTGATTTTATAATACTGGAAGGGCCTAATATTGTAGTTAGGCCCATTCTGAGGCCCCTGACGTGGTTTATTGCTGAAAATACAAACGGATTGATATGGGAGGCTTCAATACAATGACCGTTGATTTTTGTTTTTAATAGTATTCGAGCAAGCAGGCTGCGTGGTACGTTTTATGGACGCGTTTCCTTAAACGATACTTTGATGGTATTTATTGGTGTTATTGGTGCATGAATAAAGGCTCTTATTGGAATTTACATAGCTTCCGATCTATGGTGGAGCGTTCTCAGTTAAGAATAGATCATTCTATTGCTTTCTATGGGCAATGTTACATAATTTGCTACTTTGTCTTGTCTACTTCGATGCCTTTCAACAAAATCTTTATATATCATTCCCTTAGATGATTTATGATGACTATGTATTGGGAAAGTGCTATAGTCTTATTAGTAAAAATAAAGATGGAAAGGCACGATTTACAAAAAACAATCCACGTAAAGCTACTGCTACTGTCCGCTAGATCTAAAGCTTCAGATGTTGCGCCACTGTGAACTAAGTTAACAATTTAATCATACAACAAAACAGCAATTAACCAGCCGTTAAGCACAGCACCAACAAATTGAAATACATCATGTCTCCTTAACTTGAAGTTATTGCAGAAAAACTGGCGCGAAAGCTGCGCGGGCGCGTGGGCGGGGCACCGCATAAACTTGTCGTTGTCCCGCTCTAACGCACAATGTGGACGATCAACGAGAATTTATTATCTCTCGTCGCATTATGCGTTATCCCAGGTTGCGAACACTGAACACTGCTAGTGTTCGCAAGTTCTGCGGTATTTGATGGGTTAACTGGGGATGTGATGCTTTTTTGTATTTGGAAGTTATGGATGGTTTTGTTGAGAAGGCTCTGTATGGTTTCTTATTGGAAATGGGCGGTGATTCAATGGAATATTGGAATCCTGACACCTGCAACTTCAATTAGTTTGATTGATGAACGGTGGCTGAAGTACCTGATCGGTTAACTTCAAAAAGCCCATAAACTTTCTACCAAAATTGCTATTAGTCTGTCTATTGCTTAAAAGCCTTATTCCTTAATTCTTACGTAAAGTTCTCAACAGGCTGCATATCCTAGCAATGCGAGGAAAACCCTGAACAAAACAAAAAATCTGCGCGCACAAAATCACACCTAGTTAGATAACATTCCCTACGCGCGGAAGTCAGTAACACAATGAGCGCAGAGTACGCATTATTGCGTAGAAACGAACACAACTCACTAACTCACTCATACATCTCAGCCTGAATGGGAGTATTAATGCACCTTATTTGTGGAGGCAGCCGCACTTAACTAGGGGTTATCAAGATCTAGAAATTGTTGGGGTAACTGCACTACCTGTTATTTTGTGGAAGGTAAAATACCGATGACGTGTGCTGCCTGTGAGTCACTGTGGCCATTGAAAGGACGTTGACAGTGACGCGGAAGAGTATAGTGACAGGTATTGTAGTGTAGGTGCAGATTTACGGGAAATTAAGCAACGAGACGGAGTCTCTTGTAAAGATATGTTGAGACGGTCATAGATTCTCTTCGATTTTGAAAATGTAAAAATGTCATGGAAATTGACACGACTATTAAACTGAAAGCGATTGTAGATGTTCGTTGTTGTTGGACTAAGTTGTTAAGACTATACTCCATTTGAAATAAGATTAGACATTTAAATAAACCTTTTTTACAGTCCGTTCAACCGATTTTGACTTCTATTCCGTAGACATATATATTATTTATTTTAACCAACTGTTTATTACAGCTGCTATTTGTCATGCCTCCAACGCAATAGAAGTCAAAATCGGTTGAAGGGGCTGTAAAAAAAGTTTATTCAAATGTCTAATCTTATTTCAAATGGAGTATAGGTAGTACTCCTATGATTTCACCATTTGCTATTTAACATTTTGACTTGTGACTGCCCGAAAAACCAAAGCTTTTTGAGTTAAGGTTTTACTACGAGCTTCCCATGTTTTATTGCTGTAGTAATAAAGCATTTAGGTGCTTATGGAGGATGCGCTAGGGTAGCCCGCAAAGTTATTTTTTTTGCAATTTGCAGGTCAGTTTCAGGTTGGATGTCGAATAAAATATGATTCGCGATTAAGTTCTTTTTCCAATTTATTAATAAAAAATGTGATAGTAGATTTTATTCTAGACCTTGATATCTGCCTATTATGTTGAAGTTTTCTGTGACAAAATAGAAAACTAAAATCCTGTTATATACTCTAGAATGCCTAACGCCTATTTTTACCATAAAACTGTCTTCATAATTATGAAGACATTTAACATTTAATTTGATGGAAATACAATATTACAGTGCTAATGGTATTAATTGCATTAAATTAAGATAAAATGGCAACTTATAGATGTATTAATTGTTTAAGTATTCTAATTAATGGAAGTTGACCTTTAATTAATTTGTTAACTTGTTATTTCACTTGTGGATCAATCATTACATTCACATAAATATTTTTTAATTATCGAAATAGTCTTTATTTTTGTGTCGTCACTTGTTATTAACTATTATTACTTAATTTTTTAGGGAACGGTGCAGTTTAAAAGAAGATGTAGTGACAAAGATTGAAAAGAGTATGCTTAGATGGTTTGGTCATGTGGAGAGGATGAGTGAAAGGCGACTAACAAAAGGTATTTATAAAGCAGAGGTGAGTGGAAACGCCGGGAGGGGACGCCCTAGAAGGACATATTGTGACCAAATTGGTGATGTTCTTCAGAAAGGTCAGGTGCGTAGTACTCGCAACCGGCGTGCGTTTATGACCAGATGTATGAACGTAGGCGAAGCAAAAGGAGTAAGGAGCGTAGCAAGTGGCGTTCTATAGTGTCTGCGTATCCCCATGGGAAGAAGGCGTGAGTTTATGTATGTATGTAATTACATTTTTCGATAATTATGGTGTCACACTTGTGACAATTTCTATAAGGCTAAATTTTTTTTTTCCTATTTGGCAAAAGGCGGTTATGAAAAACTTAAACTTATGTTAAAGTTCCATGTAATAGGGGACGAGCCTGTTGCCATCAACACAAATCCAGACTCCGGGCCGCTACTAAGAAATTCCTGATGGAAAAACTCAATGACACTGCCCCAGGACCTCATGCTTGCGACCACTAAACCAATGAGACAGTAATGAATACACTTTCTAAGTAAATGAAAAATGATAGGTACTTAGGTTTAGGCGATTATCAAGACTCAATTAAACAACTGCTTTTTTTATTCTTCAGAATAACAAAATCGAAATTTCCACAAACATACATACCTACAGAATTTCAAATAAAAACCAATCAGTAACCCATCTCTCTGTAACGAAGCGTCGATCGAAGACAATGGCGTCCTTTATGCTAAGATTTGGCTCTGAATGGACCAGCGGGCGGACGGACGGACGATCAGCTTTAGATTACTTTGTAACCGCTGATTAAACTGGAATCAAGCGTTTTGATGGAGTCGGACCTTTTTGAATTAAGTTTAGTGAAAAGTGTGAGGGTATCTTTAGAATAATATGAGTGTTTCATTTAGGAATTCGGAAGAAGATTCTAACATCACATATAACATCACGACTGTTTCCCCCGAAGGGTTGGGCAGAGATATCCTACCTATAGTACACAATGCATAAGATTCTTAAAATATTCTAAATAATTAATAAATTCTCACTATTCCTCGCTAATAAGAAAATGATAATAGTTAATGAATGGAGTAGTGAATCTGTCTGTTTGCAATGATCAAACTACGAGTTTAGAACAATTTTAACAGCTTACCTCACCCGGACCTGCGCGGTGATTGTGTAACACACGTAAAATGACACTAGTGCGTTTCATTTTGACAGCTCACTGACATTTATTGCGTTATCTACGTTGCTGAGCAGCCGAAGATTTCAAAGATAAAGCAACGCATTAGCAATTTTCTTCAAAATCTTTCAGAATGTGATTGAAAGTATGAATTATAACGTTTTTATTCGACTCTACGGCTGACAATGTTTCTAATTCTGTTGTCCCAAAACACTGGTCTTGGTCTGGATTTGATTGCTGACCGATGATTTTGTTGCCAACAAACAAAATCTAATAAGATATGAGTCGACTGCCGTGTGTCATAGATCATCACATTTCAAATAAGAAACTACCTAGGAAGACCAAACCAAAAAGAAAACCCAAACGCACTGTGTCGGTAATTGAAATCGGTAAAGTATAGTGGTGTGCGTTGGTAAATCACGCGGGTAATCGGTAAACCGGTAAGTCGGGCGGTAATTAACGATAAGACGCACCTCTCCGTGTCCGAGTAATGGACAACGTTGGCTTGTACCGGTAATAAGGGAGGCAGGGTGCTTCGCGGTAAGGCGGGGTACATACCGGAGTGGCTGGGGATACAATATTGTGTGTGGCTATTTATATCTGACTGGACCAGGTAAGACACAAAATAGTGCGGTAAAATCAGATTTCAGAATGAAAAGTTAAAATTAACATCATCTACTTAATTTTATATTTTCTTTTCTTTGTGTATGTGTCTCTCTCTGCCTTTAAATAAAGGAATTGATTTAACCGTGTTAATTAAAGTTAAAAAATAAATAAATCGTTCTCACATATGTATAATTTCAACATTGATGATGAAACCAATATTTTGTAACAATATTTTTGATATAAAAGAGTGTATATGGCGTTTCTTGTCTGTTCTTCTCCGTAGATACCTACTATGCTTTGGAATATGCAACTAACTTCATATTTCTTACTGACTGACTCCTTGACAAATTCAAAAGTGCCTGCTAATAGCTTAATTGAAATAAATGTTTTGAGTTATAATTTGATAAAAGTGCAAAGCTTTAGATTTACACGATTAACAAATAAACAGTACAATCATGTTGTGGTTGTTGCCCATTTAAAAAAATATGACATTTGGTGCTGTAATTGATACAAAGTGTTGCTGAAGAAAAGGGTTTCGATTCAGAACTAGTAAAACAGTTAAAATAATATTCTACTTAAATTAATATCCTGATTTATGTAATTTATAGCCGAATTAGGAAGCTACCACTTTCCAAATTGGGCTATAGCTCAAATAAATTAGATGGTAATTAAAGGGTAATTAAATATCGTATTTGGTCAATAAAGTTGTGTAGGTGTTATTTGACACGACTCTTCTTAAAAATTAAGTATTTAAAAACTCGTAATTAATTATTTATGACTAAAGTTTAAAAAAATATAAGGATATTGTATTCGTCGATTTAGTCATTACACTTCTGAAGGAATATTAAGATCTGCTATAAAAGAAGGAGTAAGTGGGTACTAGAAGTAGGTTCAATACACAACTAATATTTTATGGCAGTCCTTGGTAAATAAATAACACAAAAATTGTTAAATGAAATACTTATGTTAATCGTAAAAAGTTGGTCTTCCACTCCGATCGCACAAAAGCCTCACAGAACCCGCAGTGTACACGCCGCACGATCATATAATAGCAACTTTTATCGAAGCGCGTACGCACCGAGCTCCTAAGATCGTTTACCCGCTATAAATTATATCGCGAAATTGTCGATAATCATCTACCAGCGTCGGCCGATTTCATTATTCTGTACTTATTAGCGATATCGTCTCGTACCGTGTGTTCAAGGCTTTTTGTTTCAGTTCGAGGAGTATTGCTATTTAATATGTGGAAAGTAGGTATTATTTATTGGTAGTGTGGATTAAGAAAAGGGCCACCCTGTATGGAGAGAGTTTAGTGTTAGACGATGATTAAAAGCGTCTTGTCGCGACTACGCGGGTACATAGGTACCCGTCAAGCGTTATACCTTTTACGGCTAAATATTCAGGGTTTCAAAGGTTGCGAAGTTAATTTAGTAGATACTTTTTGGGTATTGGTTTTGGTGAGTGGGGTGTTGGTTGCATTAGCATCATTACTTCTCTAAACTACATACTGCTATCACTCAACTGTCTGTCAAACCTTCGAAGGCCTATGTTTCAAGACGAGATATATGCCAGTGACCTTGAGTGGTTAGCTTGCGTGTTCTGTACTGAGCTCACGGAACGCGTCGTACGTTCAGCCATTAATAGGACTCGCCCATCAAGAAGCGCTGTCCCCAATTTAATACATTATTAACTTATTATACACAAAACAAAAGGTATTTTAACAAAACGCGTATACTAAAAGTTCAATAATTAAACTATCTTTAAAACGGTGAAAGTTTCAGAAAAATACGCTTGGTAGATTTTGCGCCATTCTCAGTTTTTTATCCGCGTTAGACATAACTTTACAAATTAATTTCACTGTGTAATATAAACATAATCTAAAATATTCACATACCAAGTTATTGAGAAAATGCTCAAATTTAACATATATTTTTTTCCAATCATTAACACTACTCGTTTAGACTTGATCTTCAGTATAACGTCATAAAAAGTCGGTTATCGTCGCCTTAACAGTTGAAATTAACAGGCCGGGCAAAAATTTGTAAAATATCCCATTCAAAATATGATGATTTTACTTATTTGCAGCAACAGCCTGGGATCATGATAAATCTCATTCGTACCTAATCATTCATAAATGACATTCACGCTGACGGGACCATCATACCTCACACTGAGTTTTATACGATTCGTGAAATGCCAAACTCTACGACTGTAGCGCTGTGTATTTCCCATGAATTTAGAAGCCAGTTTTATTCTCATACCCTGAATGGCGCATGACACAATCTTTTAGGTAAGTATACTCATTTGTCTTGAGAACTAAAATGTACAAAATACATACCTATATTGCTTTTTATTTTACTGTGTGTACATAAATAATAAAATAAATATATTTTTCTGAAACTAACTACTGTATGTTTTTAAACAATTTCCTGTCAGAGCCAATTGCTTGTGTGATCTGTGCTTCCCGCACCCGTTTTAAGATAAGGCTTCTACAGACCGGCGCGACTCGCGACAAGACCCAAAGGTACCGCTCGTCGATCGACACCTTAGTGTCGCGCTTTAGTGTCGCGTCTTAGTGTCGCGTCGCGTGTCGCGCAGGTATGTAAAAGCCTATATTGGTTCATAAGGCTGAAAGACACCATATTTCTTTTATCATTTCGATTTTATTATCTCACACAGTTGTTTTCTAAAAAAAAACGTAATAAATGGGCTTACTTGCACAATAATGTCCTAGTATATAATTAGTTTGTATATTCTATGACACTGCAAATCAATTATCTCTCTTTACAGCATTTAACCAAACATCACCCACATGGACCGACAAAAACTGTCAACCCTCAAACGTCGGCGGCGCAACAAGTCGCTCCACAGGTGCCTAAGACACCCCGCGCCCTTGTGTTATTAACCCGCAGTAATCACACAAGACAAGGCTGCCGAGATAGATTGATTGGCCCGTTTTAGCTGGAACACTTTGATGCTTTTAAGTTGACAGAAGAAGGGTTAAGTTCTGACGTGTGTTTATATAAGATGTTTGATACCTGTATTACGTTTTTAGGGTTCCGTACCTCAAAAAGAAAAAACGAAACCCTTTTAGGATCACTTTGTTGTCCGTCTGTCTGTTTGTCAGTCTGTCAAGACCCTTTTTATCAGGAACAAGTGGAGGTATCAAGTTGAAATTTTTAACAAATAAGCAGATTTACGGTCCCTTGGAGCTGTAAAAAAATCAAGTTTTTAAGTCAACGCAATAATGAAATACGGCTATATATGCGACATATTTTGATACTCGCAATTAAATCAAAACCTATAGGGTACTTCTGGTTGACCTAGAATCATGAAATTTGGCAAGAAGCAAGGTCTCACAGTAAAAGTAAAGGAAAAAGTTCAAAAATAGTTCATTTCTAATTTTATCACATAAAAAAATTTGCAATTACAAATTACATTTGCAGTTAGAAAATTGATCGTGGAATATCCATGTATTGGAGAACATGGTTTTCAACTATAACGTTAAGTTTGTTTTTGGGATAAATAATTCATCCCAACTACGGAACCCTTCATTGTGCGTGGTCCGACACACACTTAGCCGGTTTTTTTTTTAATAAATGCAGTGTTCTTCTTTACTTCGATTCAACTCTAATTTTTTTCCGAACAGTTTGTAGCGACCTGGACAGCTTTATCAATAGCTTCGTTTAAATCCTTAAAGGTGCAGGTGATTGTGCAGTATTTTCTTGCATGTATGATTTTGTGATTTTGTCATAAAACTGCGAAAAAAATGTCAGATTGTGTCGATTATGAGGCCTTTTTGGCGCGGCTTTAGGCTGTAAATGGGGCAGCTGTTAGTAATTACTCATCAAATGAATGAATGTAGTGAGTACTCCCTCTTTTACTTTTTATTATATTTTATAAAATAACGACTTAAATTTAATTTCATAAATTACACTTAATCACCCATATAAAGTTTCGTAGATGCGCAATTTTATAAATGGTAAGGCAGAAAGTGTTATTGTGACCACGACACCTTGCCTCAGAAGCAAGTATACTGACTGAAGGTGATGAAAGTCTCGACTTTCTGAGCTGACTTACGGACACCTACGAACCCTAATTACAGCACATCTTTATAAAAAACCAATCAGCGCACAGCTGTCAATAATAACACAAGGATATTTCAATACGCGCTAATTCGGTCCGGCATAGCAATCATACGCAGTTCGGCCGATTTACGGCGCTTAATGGAGAGCGGCGCGAGCGCAGGCCTAACCGCGGCTGTCATTACGGATCATTACGCGAAATCGAGAATTTTACTCAACAAAATTGGTAGTATGATGTTAAATTGACACTTGATTATCAATTAATTTATGTTTTCATGATAAATATGAAGAAGAAATAACGTTTATTTTAAGAGTAAATTCGAAGTTTATCATCATTTCAAAGACGTCCACTGCTGGGGGGGGGTAGCGCAATCGCAGTATGGTTTTAAAAATGAATGAAAATCCCTTTTACGACACCCACGGGAAGAAATGAGAGAAGGTTCGAAGTTTATACGACAGCAAGTTTAACGTAAGTAGTACATGGTGTAATTATGTCTCTAATTTGGATAAGTACTAATATTATGCTTGTCAGGACACCAAGCAACATCGGCGAAGTAGTAATTACCTAATACTTCCTTTTGTAGACCTTAACAGGACCATCGTATTATTAATATTTAAATGACTTCTTTTAAAACACCTAAAAATTACTCACTCAATCAAGAAACACTATCTTCACCAGCTGCAACAGCCGAAAAGCATAACAAACGTAATATCCAACCGTCAAAACTGTCAACGAATTAAAGCGTCAATTGATCACAGTAACAGGTGAAGCCGGGGCGTGTCGTGTTATAGATCAAAATGGCGAGTATCGAAATGTCGTTGCGCGTACGCAGTCGTAGTGAGTTATTCGTTCGTGATAGTTCACGAGGCGATGCCGATACGATATTTATCTGGTATCAGGATGAAGGCGATTTATCTGTCTTCCTATTGTTTATTGGAGATTAGTTTGGTTTAAATAGGTACATATTGGAATGTATTTTGTGAATTGGATAAATAAACCCCTTTCTTTGGTTTGCTGGTTGCAATGTTTAAAGTCCGATTGTCATGGTAGAAGTAGTAATAGTAGATTGTTATACAAGGGTTGAAAGGAATCAATTCCCATGCGAGGTATTTAGACGCCCGAGCGTAGTGAGGGCGGCTATAATCCGAGTAGAAATTGGTAACTTTCACCCGTGTAAAACACTCTACTTTTCATTTCAAATATAAAAAAGTAAAAAAAAAAAGGTTTTTTCTAAAATATTTTACGTTCTTGTTTGCTCGCCACTTCATAAAATCATTGTATGTATTTAAATATCTTTCCTTTGAAATTTCTGGCATAAGATTTTCGATTACTGTATTTGCCTCGTCTTTAACCGAATCTGGGGTCAACATTTCAGAGTCGCTTGAACTCATTTTTAATCAAATATTAGTCTATATAAAACCCAGATTCTGAATTTCAGTACAGCTTACAGAGTTAAATTATATAGTCTTTTTAAAATTTTAAATATAGAACACACCGCTTCACCGCCACGGGCCGTCCCGCCTCTGCGTATTTTTTTTTAACTCCATCTGGCTGTTTATACACTCACAAGAACGCAGCATTTTTTTAAATCGATATATTTCATAACTATGTAAAAAAAAATGTAGCCGACAACCTAACCAAATTTTGTTATTCTTTTTAAATTCATTCCCGCCCTAGGGAGGGAAGCAATTTCTATGAGTCTTTCCCGTCCGAGGGTGGGGAAGCTGCGTTTTCCACGTGCTACTCAGATCAAACAAACATTACTTTCCAAGTACGAGAAATGAAAAATATTTGTCATTGGTACCTAAAGTAACGAAGGTGGACGTGGCATGTACTGAACAAAATCGAACGATACCTATAGCCTTTTTCCCTTGTGAACCAACTTATCCATATTAATTCTTAACCAGCTTAGTAAAAAATTGCTTGTAGGTAAGTTATCTAATTTGAAAAAATGCTTTTAATTTTGTATCACAAACACATAGATCGATGCCTAATATTTTTAGAGCTAGTACGTATTCACCTCAAAAGCCCTAACAAACCTGTCGTCTGTGGCCAACTGAGGTAATAAATAATACCACAATAGTAAAACATTCTCAAGTATAGTGACATTGTCAGAGACACCTGTACAGGGTCGGCAGAACTGGTCACGACTTACCTGTACCTACCTAATGTACTGAGTTTGTGGAACTTTGTCGAGCTGTGATTGATGCTGACGTAAGGCAAAGTTGGGGGCTTAATATTGTGATAATGATGGTGAAACTATAAAAAATGGCCTTGTGGTAATCATGAAGTCAACTCTAGAAGTTGTAGTCGATAGGGATGCAATAGTTTCTGGAAGCAGTCAATATAAATCTGTCAGGAAATGCGAATGTATTTGGCGAGACGAGTGTATATGTTTGAGGTAGCGCGGAAAAAAGTTCCTGGAAGGATTTAGAGGTGGCCTTTGCCCAGCATTGGGACAGTATGGGCTTACAAAAAACAAACCATAAAACAAGAGACAAGTAAGATGTAGGTATGTGATGTAGACAATACTTAACATTTATCATGTCAGTAAGTATAAGATTATACCTTGTGAACATGTGATAGAAGAAGGATGAGAGGGGCAATAATAATGAGGAAATGAAAATAAATAATTCACAATACCCAAACCATGCAACAATCCCAAACCCTCCAGATGAATCTACCGAGAGAACCTCACGGTAGAATACCTACCTTTTTAAAAAAGCAATACCCCATTTATAAACACTCTTAATACTAAACCACGTAATACATTATGAGGGACACAGTGACATTAAGTATCGTTAGTTGCCGAGGTCGTGGCGCCAGTCACGAGCACCTTGTACGGTTGTACTCGTTGTACCTGATGTACTGACAACGACGTGTCGACAAGATGGATGCTGACAGGAGATAGGTGCCTGTAATTGAGATATTTTGACGTTATTGTAGAAACAAGGTGTTTAAATCTAAGAGGTGTTTCCGTCAGACGGTGAAGTGTAGGTGTGTCGTAGACTCGTAGTTGGGCAAACTTAAGGCTTGTTAGTGACAAGGCAGACTTAAATATTAACCAATATATTTATGTTCGATCTTATAAATATAATGAATATTATTATATTATTAGAAGAATGAAATTTAAAGTCAAAGGAATTGATGCAGATAGAAAACACAGCCGAGGTGATTCTGTTAATAACAATATAAGTGACTCCGGGCTTATTATTTTCTATAAGGAATAATAGGTATGCAATTAAAATAATAAAATTTGCAATATTATGGAAGTCAAAGGGGACTGCCATAACATCGTAAATCTTTCAACAAATACCGTGAGAAGAAAGTAATAAAACTAAAACAGTAAATCACTCGCGAATTTATAAAAGCGATGACTTTTTTATTATGAATTCAAAAATGTCACTCCTAGGTGTGTACCAGTTTAAAAAATCTAAATACCGATGCAATGCGTCACGACTTGTAAAAGGAAATGTCGTTGAAAAACCCACACTATCATAAAGTGCGTAATGTTAAGGTAGGCAGCCCTAACTGTCACACTGGACTGAAACAAATAAGGTAATGCATAAACAAAGTACTAAAACTTTGACTAATAACAATTACTTGATTATCTTTGAAAGATTTGTCATGATTTAATTAATGAGGACTCCAAATGTGAAGGATTAAAAACATAAAGTGAAGAAAGAGACAAAACTAAAGAAGCAGACAATCGCATTTGTTCGATTGACGTCACTAATGTAGTAGCTTCAAATAGTCTTGGTCAAAATAGCTTAATGTAGTGATGTGGAACCATCGATACGACGAAGAATTAAACACTACTTAAAAACTCAATGTTAACAAAAAATTACAATTGATTGAAGATTTGGCGTTAATGCATCAAAGGACAATTGGATAGCTTACGTCAATCGAATAATTAACTTTTCTCGGAACACTACAATTCCCACAATAGACTTTCATTCCATAAATATACTACTAAAGCATCCGCTCGACCAATTCAGACTTAAAATATCCAACCATCGTTTTATCTTAAATGTCACTAAATATTTAGTTCATTTTCGCGGTACTTTTAACGTAGCTTCTCCACCAATTGATGGTTTATGAGCCGTCAAAGCCCATGACATGGGAGACCATGACAAAACCATAAGAGCCGCGTTAGACTACACGGTTCCAACGGTAAACACTATTGAAGGGCTCCGACGTCTTGGCAAGATGTTATTGATAGAATTTATCAGCGATCGAGTTCGGTGGAAGGCGCGAGGTATGAGCGACAGCGGGTTGAGTGAAGCGGACGTATATAAGCCGCATTCTAAAGCCTCACCTTTGTTACCAGTAACCAAAAGTATAAATATAATGTATGTAGGTATGCGAAGAAAAAAATTGTCTTTGCTGACGTAATAGGTTTTCAGTAAAGAGAGGTATATGAGGCTATGCTAATAACATAGTCTATAGATTATCTTTAGGTTAGTATATATGTAATTGATTGACTTATTTGTAATATAAATATTGCAGTGCTAGGGGATAAGAGAACGCTAGAATAAGGTTAGTAACATAATTGTTAAGCAATATTGTTACTAACTTAATGAGTCTTTGTTACTTGTAAAATTAAATAAAAATAAGTAAATGAAGAGATCATAAAACAACAAGATACAAAAAGCATTTAAAAACTTCGTGTCAACATTAGAAGAAATAGTAACCGCTAGCGATCTAAACCCGCTTTCAGCTTCTCTCTTACACTATTGACACAAAGTTGAGCTGAACATCGGGCG
Source organism: Tiliacea aurago (assembly GCA_948098905.1). Lineage (NCBI taxonomy): Eukaryota > Metazoa > Arthropoda > Insecta > Lepidoptera > Noctuidae > Tiliacea > Tiliacea aurago. The sequence continues at coordinate 26,737,258 of OX402585.1, forward strand.
TCAAGGCGCGTTACAGTCACGCTGTAAGCGAGTATACCTGGGACTTCAAGCGCCTTGTGGTCGAAGTCCCGAAGTCTGTTGCTGCTCATTTGGTATAGTCGCGTCCAAAATGTTAATCCTTGAGGTTTCTTTGGATTAAGTCTAAAAGGTGTTGCAAGGATCGATGTGGTATTTCAATATTTATTTATTTCAGAGGTCGGACTATGCGGGATGAACTTCTTGCATTTTGGTGTACTTACTTTTAACCAGTATGAGACCTCGTAATTTTATCATGGTTGGTAAAATTATTTGTCATATTATTATCCTTATTCTAAAATATTATTGTTATCTGCTTTTGATTTTGTATTAGTAATCAAAACTGGTGACTAGTAATCAAAAGAAATTAGGCATACTATTAGTACGTACCTAGGACATGTTACACCACATTAATTAATAACCTTGTAAGTATTTCATATTAAATTAAACATACAAGAAATATTATCTGAATTATGTATCTAACGTGATAGGAAATAATAATCCACTAATAAATCGTGTGTATGTATATGATGCTATGAGAACGGGACAGTTAGCGCCACCTGTCGGCCGCCGCGTGAGTTACGACGCGACAGCCACCAACTGTTAGGACACCTAGATTATGTAAGTTGTACTTTATCTACATGCGATTATCTATGTGGAACTGTTTATTATAAACCTTATAAGCATAATTTAGATATACTGCTATTGAATCTTTAAAAAAATAAAATAAGAACGATGTTCTGAAAGTTTAAATGCAGTTTTTTCGACAACATCGAGAGCATAGTGCAGGCCATTCAAAAACGAACAGTTCAAACACAAGGTTCATTGATGAACTAAAGGTCGTGCCAATTAGAAGTCGTGACAAAAGATACCATGCTTGATCAGAACGTTTGTCTCTATTCGATTTACCTTAGGATTCACTATTACACCAAATAATTTTTCATTGAATACACCAGATGTAGTTTATTTCCTTCAGAAGAACGTGGCTTACTTGGCATTGAAGAAAATTACAAACTTTAAACGCAAGCAAAGCCACGGGCTCTACTAGACTATTTAAAATAATCAATCCCTCTCACTAACTCAAGTAAAGTTATAGCCTAACCCACTCTTATCGACTCGCACGATATAAATAGTGACTTATGTAAACACTAAAAATAAAGCGGTCAATAATTTAGTTCCACATCAGCGGCCGCCGATCAATCTGGCAGGAATGGCAGGGCACTGGCATCAATCTGGCAGAAATGTCAGGGGAATGGCAGGGGATTGGCATCCATCTCTTTGGTAACTAATCTACGAGTGTGATGACTGGACCGGGCAGTGAAAGACTGTTATGTGAGGGGTTCAAATACGGGGGGATTTAGCGGTCTAATTGCGAAACAAAATCACAATGGCTTTCAATAAGCATTGGAACAATTTTTTTGAATGACAGACCATTGAAAGTTCATCATGGAGTTTTATAACTATGCATATAGCGTAGGGCTAAAACAATAAGCTAAGTCAAGCGTTAATTCCTTATAAATCTAAACCGATCACTCTATGGGATACCAGCAAATGGCATTGTCATGCAGATCAGAGTTATTTATACACTACTAGAGAAGACACTAAGCTACGCGTAACAAATGAATGATGATTCGAAAAGGTATTTTGTTGTATGAGGCTCACAAAAGTTAAAACAGTTGCCTATCTAGTAAAATTGTCTGTCTATAAACAGTAGGTGTATCTAGATGACTTTATTATTCTTATCTATGTCTTACTACCATTTCCGTACAGTACCTGTGCCTTAATCAGGGACCATTTTGGTTACCCAATGAAAGGGTTTTCGATAGGGTTTTTCTAAGCGGTTAAACAAAAACCCATACGATATGGGTAACCCTTATGAACGGCTTAAATTAAATTTTGGTAACCCATTGAAAGGGTTTTCGATAAAAACCCATACGGTGTGGGTAACGCTTTTGAACGGCTCAATTTAAGCCATTCAAAATCACCCACACCGTATGAGTTTTTGACTAACTGCTTAGAAAAACCCTATCGAAAACCCTTTCCATTGAAAGGGTTTTCGATAGGGTTTTTCTAAAATGGTAACCAAAATGGTCCCTGAGTAGTATAGAGGTAGCGAAATAACATAATATTATGTTTTTTTTCATGTTACTGGGTTTCGAGTAGGTATAGAACCCATTGAATGGGTTATCATGTAACCCTTTCACTGGGTTTCAAGTATAAAACCCATTCAATGGGTTATCATGTAGGTAACCCTTTCAATGGGTTTCTAGTATTTAAGAAGGGGTTTCGAAGGGGTAACCCATTCAATGGGTTACCTCTTCGAAAGGCTTAACTCTTAACCGGGGTTGTACGGTCCCTGACCTTAATAGAGTAATATTATTTTAGCACCAATTGTAACAGCTAGTCGACATAACATTCGATCACGGCGACATCTATTACAAATAAAAGGAGCATCACCCACTCAAGCTATCAACATCTCTCCATCACCGATACCGTATAGAGATAAGCCTCATTCTATATTTATTCCACTGTCCGTCTGTACATCGCCATCTCCGAAACGGTAACTCACGTCGCCAATAACAATTTATATCGATACCGAACGGTTATTGAATAGGCCATCGATAAAGATTCTCGAAAATCGAGAATCGAATTAAGTGAATATGCGCTACGATCTATTTTCGTTTTAAATAATCGTTTTTGCACCTTATTATTAGAGGTGTAAGTTCGAATTTTATTTGGCAGTTTTGCTGGTGATGGCAAGAGCAAATTCGTGATTCTCTATTAATAGGTGTTTCTAGGTATAATTTAAATAATTTATTGGAATATTTGCGTCGTGCTAATAAACATGTCGAATCACCAAGTGTCACAATCTTTTATACATGTATCTGTATATCGGATGATAATCGCCTTGTTGAAGAATTAATCAGACTTATTTAGCTTGGCGCTTTCGTCGGCCGATTTTTACATAATATTACGAACGAGTTTGCACGGTTTTTAATCGATTATGATGAGACTCAACGGTTGCGGAGTTATTTGATTTATTTCTTTGTTATCAAAGGAAACTAATTAGTATTTAATTAAACTCTTCTTAACGATGAAGTTGAGCTTGAACGAATTTTTGTATACTTAAAAGTCAGTAAGTTTATCATAATTAATGTGCATTCAAAAAGTGAAACATAAATTGGTGCGTCATTCGTATTTTCACACGAGAATACGAATGACGACGTAAGCCCTTAGATGACATTGGTAGGTAAGTAATTTTAGCCTTTTAAAATAATGTGGAAAAGCTCGACTTAAACACATCATATATCGTAGTAATCAGCATGGAAATAGGACGCTAAATAGATACGAAATGTTTTCTGTGAAAGTCTACCAAAGATCCTATTGCATCTTAATCAAAACTCTTTATTTACAGTAATATTATACCACAATTATTGAATATTCATTAAATAAAGTCCTTATTCATTAGTGAGGAATAAGAAGCATTTCTTCGTCTCCTAAACCCACACCGTTTATAAAATATAGATATAAAATCTTAATCCACTTTAAATATCGACAAATCAATCGATATCGAAATCGATTAGCATATTAAAACACACAAAATCGAATGATCACTTTATGGTTGTAACGTTCGAATTCTCGTAGACTGCCTATTCGAATCATGGTTTGAAAATTCGAATCGAGTTAATCGGCGATTGGATCCCGTTATATATTAAATAATCGGCTGTTTGTATTCGTTTTTTTTTTTTCTATAATAGTATATTTTGTTGGCGATTAGCACGATATTAATATTCTTTTTATTTGTTGTTACTGTTACGATTATTTCGCTCCTAAATGTTAAAGATCGTGTTAAAACGCCGTTGATGCCGTAATAGGCCGTTCGGAGCCGATTACCGCCATATTTGGCTTTGAATATAGGTCGTAAATTAATAACACAATGTATTTATGTCTTCCGCGTGATTTTAGTAATTACTGTTTACTACTAATTTATGTAAAGGTGTTTGGTATATCAGTCAGACTAATTATGAATTAAGTGCTATTTATCAATTCTAAAGACCTCGTTTTGAAACTATATCACAGTTTTTTTATGTTTAAGTAGCAATTGGAAGCAGCACCGCTCGTCCCGCGACACGCGGGGCCTTTGTGCCGCGTTGCGTCGCGCGACAATTCGCGCCGGTATGTAGAAGCCTTTAACCGTCTTTCTTAATCTAAATGAAAATAGACACGGCCAGTATCTACATTATGACGAATTAATTCATCAGAATTTAAATAAGTTTACATTATATATAATCCAAATAGCTTAAATCAGATAGACTAAAATATCCTGTAAATCAATAAAACTCTCGTAAAATCTAAAATTGGTGAATCCACTAAATTACCTACTGACATATGATCTCGACTGCTACATCATAAGGTTCTTTATCCTACTTACGTTCGATTCTCTTAAGCTTCCATCACAAGCTTCCATATTCTGGTCAAAAAAATACGTGTCGTCAATTTAGCCGTTAACAATTTGGTTACATAAAGGAATCGAGCATTATTATTAAAAGTGACGAATTCTAAGCATAACATAATATTTCGAACGATACCATGCGACCGGATTCCGCTTATGCAAATACAAGAATCAACCATCACGCTACCGTTAGGCGGACTCGGCTGTCGCTGTTAATAAATTTATGATGTACAAAACCATAGGATGTGATGCAGCTAATTAGGTTGAGTTTTGAATAAGTATAGTTATTAATATACTTAACATCTTCAAATACTGGGGGAGGAGAAAACCAAAAGGAGCGATGTTACGAGAGTTGCCCGGTGTGTTGTGTGCATTCAAAAGTTAACAGCGAACCATATTTCTGATACTTAATGCACTAAATGCACATCTATCAGCACCCCAATTGCGTACCTAACATACCCACTTTCTATCACAAGACACAAACCAAAGGATTTTTAAAGGAAATCCTAATACATTGCCTAATACATTGGACGTCCACAATATGCTTAAGTAATGGTATTCTGACCAAACAAATTTTGTGAGATGGAATAATACTCTCTCTGAAGCATATACGTTGAAAAGCGGGGTGAGACAGGGAGGTTTGGCTTCTTCCAAGCTTTTCAATCCATACATAAATGACCTCACCGTCGAGCTCAGTAGCAAGCGTGTCGGTTGCTCAATAGATGGCGTCTGCGTCAACAACATTAGCTACGCAGACGACATGGTGCTGCTGAGCCCTACGGTGAGAGGTCTCGGAGAGTTGTTAAGAGTGTGTGATGCCTATGCTGGTGCACATGGCCTTGTGTACAATGTCCAAAAAACTGAATATATGGTCTTGAAGACCGCCGGTGGATGCCCCAAGTATTCACATAATATTACCCTAAATGGCTTGTGCATAAATCATGTCACGAAATTTAAATAACTGGGGCATTTCATTTCTGAGGGTCTTGAAGACGATCCGGATATTGAGAGGGAGCGCAGGGCTTTAGCGGTCAGAGGTAACATGCTGGCCCGCAGATTCTCCCGCTGCTCTGAACAAGTAAAACTGTCATTGTTTAAGGCTTATTGTCAGAGCTTTTATACGGGAAATCTGTGGGTCAGTCACACCAAAAGATCGCTGGATGTCCTGCGCGTCCAGTATAACAACATCTTCAGGATGATGTTGGGGCTGCCTCGCTTCTGTAGTGCATCGGGGATGTTTGCGCTGTATCGCACTGATGGCTTTCATGCCGTGATCCGCAAGAAAACTGTATCCCTGATCTGCAGAATGCGTGGCAGCTGCAACGGAATTCTGAAGACTGTAGGCGACAGGATCTCTTCTCCGATATGGAGATCCTTTATTGAGCGGGTAATTTGAGTGTTGTGTTGTGTTTTAATTTAAATAAGTAATTTATGTATGGATCTAATTATCTGAATTAAATTTATTTTATTTTATTTATTTACTGCTTCATAGGTAAGTATTAATTCGTTGCTCGAAAACGTAAATAACCCAATGAATGTCGTTGTGTTGTCAAAATGAAAGGCATTGCCTTTTTAAGTTTGTTGCGCAATTGCCACGCTGCGCGCTCGTTGGTCTTCCAATTCCAACACTTCGCTTTTAGTAACTCCCCCAAGAAGCAACACACGCTGATTCAACAAACACTGTAAAGGTGAATGACTACTTTAATCGTTTGGAGAACAACGTTGTTTTGTTACGTATTATTCTACCTTCGAAAATAAAATATGAATTCTAACGGTTTACCCAAAACTAGAACCAAAGCTTGCATTAAAATAAAAAACTTCCAAATTCTAAGTTAGGGTCGGATGTCATTAAATCCAATATGGCCGCTTGATGTCTTATCGAGACCGAATTTCCGATGCGAACATATCAATACACAATTTCCATAGATTAAAGCGTCAAGACCTGTCCCAAAATCATTAGAAAAACAGATCAGACACGGTCTGACGACACATCGAGTTGACATTAATTAGTTGAAACATGTTCTTTTTTACGACGGTTATAAATCTCACATTTTAATGTATCCTAAATTGATTTTACACAACAAACATTAATATTTCTACAGCACATATTTATCTTGATTCAAGTAGATATTAGCGTGAAGCTTTTAACTCTATTTTATTTTGATTAGATTTATTGAAATAATGTTAAGCTGCTATTGGGTATCTCCATTTTCTAGTAGCTTCTTAGTATTTGTGACTCATAGGTTCGTCCTATGAGTCAATGAAAAGATGTTGCCTAGTTTAGTAGAGGCTTTAGAAATTACTTAGATTTGTCCTTATTAAAGAACTCAGTAAATGCGTTTTTTATGACTTATCAACTGTTATTAGATAAGATGCAGCTGTTAATCTTATTTCTACACTAATTTAATATCAAAATGTCATATTCTTACTTAACGGTACAATTAACAGTATGTCCAATCTACTAATAAGTCTTGGTCAAAATCTACCGATTCATTCCAAAAATGTCATGATTGGAAACGGTCCGTTGTTAGTTAATAATGAACCCAACGATAGTCTCAGTTTTTTCAGATACAGAGTATTTAACTTCAACATTCTCTTGTATCTTGAACACTAAAAATATTACTGGCAACTTAACAAGTCTACTGGCCACCGTCTGTCACCACTCTAGCACACAATTACACATCGCTAGATACATAACACGAGCTCCATGTATTATTGCGCCACTTTGACCCCTGAGGTCGCGTATCATTGACCGGAAGTGCCTAAATCTACTACATACACGCAATATCATCACTGACATTGAAACGATATTAACTATTCTAATTTGAGACAAACATGGTTCCTTACCTTAATTCTACGTGTTATGTTAAAGATAATGTTATTTAATCATCTGGTTGTGTCTAAAAGAATTTTTCTCTTTGATCATTCTACTAAAACTTTTCACGAAGTAACAAACGCTACTTTCGTTTCCTAAAGCCTGATCTATACGATGTGGTTTAATTGCCTCTGACATACTACAAGTTGAAGCAATAATAAAAATTGAACCGTCTAAAAAATGTTTAGAGATGCAAGTAATATTTTGAATGTTATTGACTTATTATATGCCACAGGCAAGAAACTTGCATCGTGTAAATGGGTCCATCACTATCGCACTACAACTTCCTTTCATAATAAACGATATTTTGAAAGCGAGTTGGTTTTCAAAGCTTACAGATACAGAAAGAGAAACACAACACTAATTAAGGGGACAATAACCGACTTTTAATGATTTTATACTGAAGACCACGTCTAAACGAGTAGTGTTAATGATTTGAAAAGAATATATCATATAATATATTATGATAAATTAGAGCATTTTCTCAACAACTTAATAAGTGAATAATTTAGATTATATTTATATTATTATTTTTAGAAATTAATTTGTAAAGTTATGTCTAACGCGGATAAAAAACTGAGAATGGCGCAAAATCTACCAAATCGTATTTTTCTGAAACCTGGTGAAGGTTTAATTTAAAGATAATTGAATTATTGATCTTTTAGTATACGCGTTTTATTAAAATTTCTTTTGTTTTGTGTATAATAAATTAATAATGCGTCAAATTGGGGACAGCGCTCCTTGATGGGCGAGTCCTATTACTGGCTGAACGTACGACGCGTTGCGTGAGCTCAGTACAGAACACGCAAGCTAACCACATATATCTGCGTCTTAACGTTGCTATAGCAACACAATTACTGACTCAGCTGAGGAAAACAACAGCTAGTACAATACTCATGCGCATACACTAGATAAAATTCACTTCCACACAAGATATGCTCGTTCACATAAGCTTGCAGAAACTCCATACGCCATATACTAACATTTCAAAATACCTCTTCCCATGACTATCTAATTTCTAGAGAAGATTAGCTATTTATTTGACAGCTACCTGTAATATACTTAGGCGCCTCCCAAAGATATCTGGCGACACTTAAATATGGACAGAGTACTGTATTTATGTGTTGACAATAATTCTATAAACATGCTTTAATAAATTTTGATGATGAAAATTACAATGTATGTTGAGTTAATTTTGTAGAATTCTGTCATCAGTTTTAAGGCTTCTACATACCAGCGCGACTAGTCGCGCGACGCGACACGGCCCAAAGGCCGGCGTGTCGCGGGACGGGCGGTGCCTTTGTGTCGCGTCGCGTCGCGCGACAAGTCGCCCCGGTATGTAGAAGCCTTTATGTGTCCTGTCCAGCCAAGGTGAGGAGAGTAATTTAGTGCGAGTTTATTTGGCTCATATTTTATAATTAGTTTGAGATAATTCATTTCTAGTGCAGCTCTAAACTGCACTGTACGAATCCAAGAAACCATAACCATACTAACGATTATTCTATCTTTATTATTTAATGTAATCAAGTTTTAGTTGTTGAATGCTTCAATAGGTAATTAACGTTTTTCCTTTTGCTAGTAACATTTTATTAATCTTTGAATTGCATTGCAAGCTATAGTTTTGTATAATTTAAAAGCATTTTTTAAAATTTTTGTAAATGTGAGTACCATGGAGCCGGTTAAAAATATGTCATGCTCACTTAAATGTCTCGCTGATGGTAGCTTATTTGTAATATGTTATAATTTGTATTGTTTTTAAATAATTTATTTTTTTACATTGTTCTCACTTAAAGAAGCGACAAAAATAATGTACCCAGGATTTTGTAATATCTTGATTTAAAAGAGTGTCCTTGGAGTTTCTTGGCTATTCTTCTCCATAGAGATCTACGTTTTGGAATGGGCAAATAGCTTCAACTTTCTGACTAACTGACCGACTCTTTGACAATTCAAAAGTGCCTGTAATAGGTTTAATTGAAATAAATGCTTTGAGTTTGAGTTCTATTCTATACTACAGAAAACATTCTTGACTATGAACCAAATCATCATCATCATGTAGCGTAGCGTTTTCCCAATTATACTGGGGTCGGCTTCCAGTCTAACCGGATGCAGTACCAGTATTTTACATGGAGCGACTGTCTATCTGACCTCCACAACCCAGTTACTGGGTAATACGATACCCCTTGGTAAGACTGGTTGTCAGACTTTCGGGCTTCTGACGACTCGTAACGACTGTCAAAGATCGAACTGACTACGAACGAAATTACAAAACAAAATATTTTCAGAGTCAAACTTTGCACTACACTTTCCCGTATTGCTTGTTTTAAACACAATCCCCTTTATTACAAAACAGGTTTAAACATGGAGCCATTATTGAATTTCGAACTTTATTCCGACTATGGTAAAGTTCCTAAACACAAAACTAACAACTTAGTACTGAACTAAGTTTTCAGTTTTGTATAAAGAACGGTATTTCAATCACTGTTACGTTATTATTACAAAAACTGGCTGCATGAATTAAGCCATGTCAAAATTAAAATAAGACGGAATGTATATAAAAGCAGCAATTATCAAGCCCAAATTACACCTGCTGTATCCAAGGCTTAAAACGACACATCGCTCCCAATAATGATTAAAGGCTTCTAAATACCAGCGCGACTTGTCGCGCGACGCTACACGGCACAAAGGCGCCGCGTGTCGCGGGACGAGCGGTGCCTTTGTGTCGTGTCGCGTCGCGCGACAAGTCGCCCCGGAATGTAGAAGCCTTAACTCAAATTGTTGTATTCAACAGCTCAACATTGACTTCTCCTAAAAATGGTCCTAAAACTTACTACTTCGCAAAAATTACCCTTCTTGAGGATCACCCCAACACAAATGACGTCCTCACCTATTCTTACCGACCCTTCTGCCAAGTCCCGTAAGACTAAAGAGCATGATAGATAATACAGTATTGAAGTGTAAAAAGCTGATGGGCTGACGTCGGTCACCGTCGGGCTGCGCGTAATCAGCCGTGAGCGTAATCCGCTACTCGTGTTACAGGCAAGGGGTCTGGTCACACCGGAGTCAATGAGGCAGTGTATTGTGTGTTTTAAATTATACTTTTCTGGGATTCAAATCACCCTTTTTTAGGGTTCCGTACCTCAAACGGAAAAAACGAAACCCTTATAGGATCACTCGTGTGTCGGTCTGTCTGGCTGGCTGTCTGTCTGTCTGTCCGTCTGTCACAGCCGATTTGCTCCGAATCCACGGGACCGATTAAGTTGAAAGGTACACATGTGGACTTCTGTGACCCAAACACGGACGTGTAACGTAAATAAATGAATTTTGTACATGGGGATCACTTTTGAGGGACAAATTAGAAAATTTAAAATTAATTGTTTTGCAAAGTGTACCGTGCGACATGTCAAATGAAAGGGCTTGTGGTAAGGATTTCAATTTTTTTTTTATATAAATTTAAAATAAATACTTTTAAAATTATTTACGAAAGTAGAATGAATTTTGTACATGGGGGTCACTTTTGAGGGGCAAATCAGAAAATTTAAAATTAATTGTTTTGCAAAGTGTACCGTGCGACATATCAAATGAAAGGGCTTGTGGTTAGGATTTCAATTTTTTTTTTTTTTTATAATTTTAAAATAAATACTTTTGAAATTATTTACGAAAGTAGATGAAAATTGACCATTCCCCCCCCCCCTTATCTCCGAAACAACTGAGTTTGAAATTTTGAAAAAAATACAGAAAATATGTAGTTCTTTACTTATAGATTACAGAAAAACCTATGAGAAGTCTATGATCTTAAAATAACATAGTAAATCTCTCAATATTGTGCGTACAAACTTAAATTTGCAGTTGGAATGTATGAGGGAACACGTATTTCAACTACAATATTAAGTTTGTTCTTAGGATAATAGACTCTTACTGACTGAAACCACACGGTGTTCTTCAATTACCTACCTTCGGCCGAAGCGCTATAAAACAGTTAGAAGAAGGATTAAAATGACCCATTTGGCGATCTCTAGAAACGTCTTCAAAACTCTATCCGTAAAACGTATTCTAGGAAACAGGCAAAAGTATTTATTTTCTCGTTCAATACTGGACATTATTAGTGAATAGGTAACTTAGGTAAGTATGTATGAAATCTGGAAGTCAAGAGCTTTGTCGTTGCACAAAAATCCCGTTTTGGACCCCGAATTTGCTCTGAAGCAAAACGTAATACCTATTTGTATTACTTAAATCACAAACAGGCTACATGGTTTTGGCATCCATTGATGGTGTACTGCACAACTCCTTTCAGTTTTAGTCCATAAAGCTTTTATTTGCCACTGTTTTGTCTCAAAAGAAGTTTGACTTTCAAAGTACCTATATTCCTATATACCATAACAAAAAAACTCCAACAAATCGTTTTTAATATCCAGTACAACCGCGTCCTAACCTCTTGCGCTCGCGCATTCTCCAGTTTCATTCATAAAGTGGCGTACAGCAGGATGTCGGAGATGGCGGCTCGCGTTACGAGGTCGCCACCGCTACTTACGATATGCTTATAGTGTGTACAGCCTCAAATTATTGGCTAAATTCAAGTAGTACTTGTAATTGTGGAAGGCTATGTAGCGTTAGGAAGCAAAAAAAACGCTGCATCGTAATCCAATTAATGAAAAACTCTTATTTAAATACTAAGGTCCACTTGTACTACAAATCACTAAATGCATTTAGCGCTAAACGCTAAATTTGAAACTTCGTGCTATTTCTGACAATCGTTTGAAGATGACAGAGACAGAATGATGTTTTAAATACGTTAGCGATAAATGCATATACTTAATTAATAATTTGTAGTGTCAGTAGGCTAAGTGTACGGCATCTCACGTAGGTAAATTTACAGGTAAAGGCAGGGTTTTACTCAAAAAATTTTCCTCGATTATAGTCAACATTCAAAAGGAAGTGGTCGAAAACCTCCTCGAGTTGAAGAGAAAAGACATCAGATCTGTACGATTGAAGGGCCTTACACACTCACGCGATATCGCGGGCGCGACAGGCACCGACAAAGACAATTTCTTTGTCGGTGCTTGTCGCGCCCGCGATATCGCGTGAGTGTGTAAGAGCCTTTACGAGAAAATATGTTTTATTGTATTTTTCTAATATATAATGCATCACGCAGTCGCTGTATTTAATAGAATAACATTTTGTGCAATACGAGGCTCCAATAATTTTGTACTCGACCACCAGAGGTCGTAAACATGTTGCTTAAACACATAATGGCTCGCTGGCTAGGTAAATAGCAACATTAGTAAAACATCAACCACTACTAAAATCCCTAATTACCAAAATATTTAACAATATGCAACAAATTGCAGCACAATTCATAACCCCGCGTAGCATCGTGTGGGGGCCACGCAGCCGGCGATTACACAGTTAACGATCTAACGCCAACCCGACAACTGTTTACGCGCGTTTATTGACAACTAAACTCACTTTACTGCCTCAGGGCAGGCCCTAAATCTATTCACTTAATGATTTATACGTAATCGTCACTTTTTATGGCCCTATCCAATAATTGGACGAAGTTTACTGAAACCTGTTCAAACAACGGATGTGTTTTGACACGATTATATTTTTATTACGAGTTTTAGTATTTTACGGAAATCGTTCATCAGAAGTTTATTGCGAATGCTATAGGTTTTTTATAGTTCATAAATATTTGACTGGAAATAAGTTATTAAGACAGTAAAAAACTATGATTTGGTTAAAAGAAATGTCATTATCTTTGCGTCAATCGATATTTTTGTTGGGTTTAGTAGCTATACGATGAGTCATTCCCATAAAGTCTATTGAGTCCCACGCCATCGCTACTCCATTCTCGAGAATATAATCCAGAAAGCGTCTGCACATCAGCGCCCTTAATGAATAGCGACCAAATCGCCTTGTAAAAGTTTACGACTGATAAAATCAGTTATAAAACTCTATGAAGCCGTAAATTCAGCGGGCATCGGGCCGATCGTTTAAAAGACGGGAGCTATTCCGAAGTCTATAAATCAGGCGATCGGGTGTATTCGGGCCTATTCGGGGCCGATCGTAAAGATTAACCGCGCTCACTGTTTGTAAACACTACTTTTATGCTGAAACGACAGATTTTTTTTTTTCGATTTTTATGATGGCGGTTTATGAATGTATATGTTTGCGGCGTGATTGATTTTGTTCCGCTTTATATTGTTCATATTTGCGTAAATCAATGTTGCTTTTCAGGATATAATTTTATAGGGAGCAGTCAATTATGTGTTGGATGATGACGGCATAATAGATTGCTTTTGCCAACATCATCCAAAGCAGAATTGACTACCAAACCGGAGCGCGGAGGACCAACATAAAGAAGAAATGGCAGAGACCAGAAGCGATCTCTAGCTTAAATAGTAACAATGAAAGATACTCCTCTAACCAGCCAATACTTGTAACAATTCCAACCGCAAATCTTCACAAAATGTATCAATAGCCTCACGAACAAAGCAACTCTACGTCAAAACCAATAAAGGGTTCCCAATAAAAACTTAAAGACTGGAAGTCAAACTTAAAGCCGTAAAAACAAGGAAAGTGCTGTGCCAAGGTTTATTGTGCCTCGACATTTTGTGGCCTAACAATTGTTTTCTCACATACATAAAAAGGGGTCATAAAACTTGTGTCGGTCAAATGATTACGGAAAGCGTAAAAAATGCGTAAAGGCCCGGAGTACCGAACAACTGTTCGAATTGTTCGAGGGTATAAGTTATTCATTAGCTTTACGGTAAATCAATAATTGGAAACCTACCTGAGGTTTTGTATACCTGGGAATGTATTTTTTTTTTAAAGAGTATATTTAGTCGAGGAAAAAGAATGTAGTGTTATTGACAATAGGGCAGTATTTTACAAGGACGTTTTTATATGAAAGGTATTTAGTTATAGATGGTATCTTTGAGTATTATTTTCCTAACTGCAAGGAATATGACTAGTGGGGTAATTGCGCAACACGAACAATCATTGCGTTATTTACGTCATTGGCTAAACAAATTTTTCGAACTTATGAAGCAATGGATTAGCAATAAGACTACTTCAAAATCATTCAAATTGTGATAGATAATGTTTTACGAAATTAGCGTGCAGGTGGATTTGTTCGGAGTCACATGATACCATAATTTATACCCTCATTTGGCATTCATGCAAAACCCAAAAAATTCTATAGGTTGATCAGATTGCCATATCCATATAAAAGCGCGCTGAAGCTTCCTAATTGCTATTATTTTAAGCTAATTCTACTTTACTTACTAATCTATTTTGTCTATTTATGCAATCATTTAGGAAAATGGCTCTGGATATTTCGTTTAGCGAGTATTTTAGTTAAATTAAGCTAACCCATAGAACACAGCTGTATTGTGGAAGCGACTATTGTTTTATTTTTCTTTTTCTTTTTCATCACTTCTCTTTAGCACTTTTAACCTTTAGTTAAATCATGGACAATGGTGTGGGTTACAATATGTTTGTTAAATCTTAGTTTAAGTATTTCTTTGTATTTTTAGCATGTAAGCAACTGTTTTTTGTCCCTAATAAATAAATAAATCTCCTTTAACTTTATCCTAAAATCCTGAGCTACACCAATATCTTCTCTCCACATGCATGACCAAAACCATAGGGACCAAGGTTCCCCACACAGTTATCAGCACCAACATTATATTTATGCAAACTGATCCACAAATTGCCAACAATAGGCCAAGCGAAAGCCTGTAAATCAAGCCAGGAACGAGCCATAAATTGTACTAAACTATGGACGGGTTTTTATTATTTTATTGTGTAGTTGTGTTTGATTGCGTCACGGTCATTTTGGGCAGCTGTGTGGTCACTTGTTAGTTGTTGGCTTCAATGAGGGGATAAGAAGCGGTAAGTTGGCAGGTAAGGTATGGTAATTAGATGTTGGTACAATTTGTTTTTAATATTATGAAGATATAGTTCAAGTTTTAGCCCCTACATCTCAGAGGTTTTCAAATGTCTTTTATAATGCGCACAGCAAAAGAGTGGAACTCTCTGCCTGCGTCTGTGTATCCGAACGCATACAATCCTAATCTCTTCAAAGTTAGAGTGAACAGGCTTCTTCTGGGTAAGCTCACTCCATCGTCGACTTTGTCTCTGTCACCTCTGCCCTAGACTAAGGTCAAGAGCAAACCCATCCTAAATGAAAATATAAATTAAAAAAAGAGGTTTAATCATCCTGAAGTTATTCTGAACTCAATCGATGCATGCAGAACCACTTGGGACTTCCGGTCAAAACAATTTGTGATGCCGTTGGGGTTTTATAACTGTAAAAATTTTACCTAATTCATGGTTTTAGCAAATTAGAATTCGCAAAAAAATAGTCGACCTTCCTATAAAGGTACATAACTGATTGGACCATTTTGTATAAGAAAGTAGACTTTTTTTTGCGTGTTCTAATTTGGTCCCATAGTAAAAGTTGTTCATATTGATGGGTAGAACACTCCCTTAAATTTGACGCATGTTTTCAAAGTCAGGCTGTATATTCAGAGTAATTCCCGTCTAATAAACAATGATTTAATGTAAATATCAATGCTAAACTATTTTAAGTATCTAAGTGGTAGATGAAACTTGGCAACTATAATAATTGATCAATCAGAACAATCCTGATAAGTTTGTCTGCTAAATCTAACTATTAATCTTTTAGTCAAGGTGATCTGACATTGTTATCTAGCGCACCTGTATTATCATTACTACTATCTATTATTTATAAGTTACTAATTTATCAAATGTTTTGATTATTATTATTTAATGAAAGTTGTACTGAAGTCGTTTATAGGTTTCCGTACCTTAAAAGTAAAAAACGATTCCCTCACAGCCGATTTGCTCCGAATCTACTGGACCGATTAAGTTGGTGCACATATGAATTTCTGTGACCCAAACACGAACGTGCAATAATAAATGAATTTTGAATATGGAGTTCAGTTTGGGGTAAAAATGAGAAAATTAAAAAAAAAATTCTACCTGTAACCGTGTGAACAAATATTTTTATTTTTAATTACTTTTAAAGTTATTAAAGAAAATAGATAAAATTTGACCCTTATCTCCGATGACCCTCCAATTTTGAAAAAATACAGCGAATAGTTAGTAGCATTTAATTACAGGAAAATCTATAAATAAAAAAGTCTATGGTCATAAAATAACATATTAAATCATTCAATATTGTGCCTACAAACTTACATTTGCAGTTGGAATGTATGTTTGTCGTGTTTTTCAACGACAATGTTAAGTTTGTTCTTGGGATAAACTCATCCCAACTACGGAACCCCATTGTGCGTGGTCCGACATGCAGTTAGCCAGTTTTTTGTTTCAATCAATTTGTTTAAAATTAGAAGTACAGTCTGTAGTAGGCCGCACGTCAATGGTAACAAGTATAAGTAATGGCAAAAACCAGTATAAGCAGGCCTCGCATTCTGTTTTGTACAAACGGCTACATATCCAGCTATATATATTTCCAGTATAAGCTGATCACACATTGTATAGGATTTCCGTAGAATGAGAGGTCAGGTTATACTGGAATTTTAAGCCTGATATGTAGCAGTGTCTAGTATGGCCTGCTCATGGTCAAAGTGTTGCCACCCACTTGCGGCCCACTGTACGTGCAACTGCTACTAAGTATATTCAGTGGATTGTAGTGACTGAATGTACTAATTTACAAAAGGTTCTAACAAGATACTTTATGAAGCTCTACCAGCCATATAACTTGCATAAAGATCAGTCCAATTACTTAAAAATCTTGCAACAATCTTCCAACATTTTTCAAATTGTGTGAAAACCTTGTTAACTTCAGAATTCCTTTCAGTAAATACGCTTACAGTCCTTTGAAGTTCCGACAGCTGACAGATATTTTTCAATCTCAATTAGTATACATAAACCATAGGTAGACCACATAGTGTGTTTATAAATATTAATATTGATTAATATACATGATTGAGGCGCCGGCGCATATGGAGGGAGCTTTAGTGCAAGGACGACTGAATTGCACGCTGGGCTACAGAAACAGCGGGGCGGAAAATTGTGAAAGTTTGAGAACTGTTTTAGAATGAAAATAGAGTAAGTAGTCTATTGACTTCAATATTAAGGATGGAATTTGTATCAGAATACTTTTGCAGTTCTATTAGGACTTAAGGCTTCTACATACCGGGGCGACTTATCGCGCGACGCGACACGACACAAAGGCACCGCTCGTCCCGCAACACGCGGGGCCTTTGTGCCGTGTCGCGTCGCGCGACAAGTCGCGCTGGTATGTAGAAGCCTTTACGGCTTACGGAATTAAAATCTTACTTAATGCTACAATAATTTTCAATGCAATATTCTCTACTGCTAGGTTTTTCAGAATTAGGTAGGGTTTAAAAGCAACCAATTTTTTCTGAACTAAAACCTTCATGACTTAGCTTAAGCTTATCTTTCTTTAACAAGTCTTTTTAAAGGAAGATTATGATGTAAGTGAAAGTTCAACATCTTTAAGTTAACACGTTCACATCATCTTAATCTCGTCTTCACTAATCAGTAAGTGATTACTGTGACGTCACCACGGTGACATGGCCGCGGACGTCGCGGCCCCGCTCCGCCCAACCCGCTCAGCGCTTTACACCCATTACAACTGACAAAAACCCGTATAATAGCGAAAATAAATATTATGTATCGCTTCACGGTGGCTCAGTTTCATACAAAAAGACCTATGAATTATTACTTAGTACATTTGCGTTTTGTATGCCACTTTTTTTTCTATGGTCATAACTTAATATTTATTGCGAGTTTTAGTTGGATATTCAGAATCGTCACGTCACGGTCCCGGTTTCAATTGTTCGCTGCGACAAATTATTCTGGTAGAAAATGCATGGCAAACGAATTTCGACTTTAAAACAATGGGATAGAGTCTGTAGGAGCGAAACATGTATAACTTTGTGACATAGTGTAAAAAATTTGGAGTGAGTACAGTAAGTCAACGTATAGAATCTATCTGCAGTTGAATATGATTAAATAGGCGTGGATTAACTGATTATGTAATAGGCTGTGGCGTGCACAGTGTGAGAAGCGGTGAGGTGTTTAGTCATAATTGAGACCTCAAAACGTTTGGATGACGTGGCCTTGATTTGCATCAAATTGATCGAGGTAATTGATATGCAATTTTAATATGTAAATCCCAACAATGAGTAATCGAGCTGTTTAAGCTTTTATCTCACCTATTATAATTTAAATTTATTGCATTCCTGTGTTATCTTAGGTAATACGGCTTGTTATTTGATATAAATATTGAATTATATGCAGCAAACATTGCTCGGGTGCAGTGCCAACGCCTACCTTAAAAGATCAAGTTAAAATGTCTCAAGTGCTCATTTACCTACCCACCATTTTCAAAATGAGAAACAAAACTGCTTAGCGACAAGCACTAAACATGGTGGCGACACTTCCCTAGACAAGCCCTTCTATTAAGAGCTTTCATAAGTTACCTGCTTACCTTAGTGTAAGTAGGTAACTTATACCACTTGCACCACAAATCAACAAACATGTTTAGAACTAAACCAATTTAAAACATAGTTCTGCTTCGATCTTGATGACAGAGATAGAATGATGTTGAAAAATGTTTAGTACATATCACTAGATACACTTTTACTGTTTAAAGCCAATAATAGTAAAATACTCACCGTTTTCGTTCGTGTTGAGCCAACGGTAGGACGGGCGCGGCTGCTGCTTGGAGCGCATCTCTACTGGTCGCTCCACTCTCCCTCCTGGTCACTCTCTGTCATCTGGAAGGGAAAACAGGATTTATAATCATTTATTTTTAATCTGGAAATTCCATAGGAGTTCAGACGGCCTCTGATTACTTTCAAAATAAAATAATTGAGGATATATGCACATTGCACAGTATACGACAAAGTTGGAAGAAAACACCCTAATACAATTAAATAAACTCGCTTTTTAATTTCATCAAATTACTCAGGCTAAGTGATGTGAACTAACCCAGTGGTTCCACATTGGTGATTTTTGATCAAAAATGTTTAGTATCGTATTTAATTGACTTTTAAAAGATTATCTCGATCGCCGCAAATCACTTCTTAAAACCGATTAGTAAAATCAAAAAATCCAATGGCTCAAGTCACTAAACACATTCGAGAATATTCACGATAAATTTAAAAAAGAACCGTCATTAATATGAGGCAAGACACGACAAGATATCGAGAGCAAAATTGTGTTTGCGGCTGTCAAAATTTAAATTAAACCTTAATCCTTCATTATTAGGGTTGTGTGTTGGCTTATCAGAGCGCATAACATCGTCGACAGTTTTATACAGAAAAATCTCGGAACTCGAACGATATGTCACACAATTTATGAGAGCCGAGCGATGCCGGCTGACGTGTTCCGAGTGATTCGAATAAGCCCCTCGTAATAAATTCGATATCAAACAGACAATGTCGTAATGCGATACAGTGATGTGCGATGCAGTGATAGGGACCCTGGATTTATGACGGACACTGTCTCTCGATTACCATTGTTGGGCGTTTTTGATTAATTTTGTTTTGTTTAACAAGATACGTACACGGGCATGATATAATAAGTTGTGATACATCCCAAATATCGTGTAGGTGTGAGCACTGTGGGCCCACTCGTGATTTGTGATGGGCGACTTTAAAAATAATGTTTTTTTGTGTACTCAAACTTTCATGTCCAAAAATGTAACCAATATGGATTCTTGTGCTGTGAAATAACATAAAACGGTTCGTGTTAATGTGATTCAAGAGGCCGGAAATGTGAATGTATACTAATAAAATTCTTCCCTCTAATGTGTACGAGCTTATTTATGTATATACCGTGACGTTCAATAAATTGCACACATACACAAGTACTCGCCAGGTCTTGTCGACTGTGTTTATGATAATCATACCAATATTATAAAGAGGAAAGTTTTGTTTGTGTGTCAGGGATGTGTGGAAAACGAATTATCTTATTGATATGAATATGACATGTTGGTACATTTCCAATGTGCTTTCTTGGTATGAAAAGCTTTTGGGAAATTCCAGTCTACTTTAGTTAACACTTTTACACATAACTTAGAAATAACCACTACTTAATCATTTTAGAACCTCTTCGTCGTTTAACCCTCGGTATGCCTGGTAGGGTCTGTCAGACCCGCCTCTGTAGATAAAGGCTGCGGTTCCACTGAGGCGGAGTGGAGCGGTGAGCGGGGCTGAGCTGTGAAAAGAGGTAGGTGTTTCCACTGAAGCGGAGCGGGGTGGAGCGGAGCGGAGCTAGGTAGAGCGGAGCTGCTTTGCCTAATCGCATCGCCTGGTGCGTGAGTGCCCAGTGACACGCGTTCTCTCAGTCAGATCACACGTCATGTTGTCGGTAAAAAAAAAACAGCTCTTTTGTATCTTTCTCTACTGGAGGAGGAAGAGTTGGAAGAAGAGAAATTAGCATTGGCTGCCAGACGCTAACTAAAATGAATGAATATGCGCGTGAGTGAGCCACTCCGCTCCGCACTGCCCCGCCCCTCTCCGCTCCGCGTCACTCCTCTCTCGGCGCTAGCCTAATCTAGCCTGTTTTCCCGATATTTTAAACAATTCCGCTCCTCGCCGCCAAGGAGGATAATAGTTGTGGATATCAAGCCATGTGATTGGTGAATCGCGGCACAGCTCGTCTCCACTCTGCTCCTCTCCGCCTCAGTGGAACCACAGCCTAACCGTTGTTTTTCATTCTAATGGAAATTTCGTGTGATGAAAATGTGGTTAGAAGGGACGAAGACTGAATATTCTATAGTTATTTATAAGTGCATGGAAGTGCCGTCTGTTTGAGGTCTCTTTAGTTTTTAATAAGAAAAGTATATTATAAAATTAATGAAGTCATTTTTTTTTTTGTTAAAAATGCTGAGTTTAATTACAAAAAAATATTAATTTGTTGTTGATTTGTAATGTTGTGTTTATTTTAACTCCTAGTAAAAACATAAGTAAATTACAATAAGTTATTTCTCAAAAAACATTTGAGAAATAACAAGTTAAAAATCCGGGTCTGACCGACCCACCAGGCATACTGTGTAACTTTCTGCCTCCAGGCATATCGAAGGTTAACACCATTACTTGACCAAAGTTGACACTTCCCCTATGAACTACCTTTCAAAATTGACAGAACAAAACTATTTAGCCCCGTAAGACTAGTTTCCACCAATCTTGGCTTGAATCTAGTCTTAAGTAATGCTTGAGTACTGAGTAACGCTCTATAAATACGAGTCTTAAACACCACTAAACTCAAAACACTTCCAAATAAATAGCTTAATTACCACAAATTCTTTCAAACGGCCCACTTAATTCTTTCATAACAAACATCAAACTACCCGCCTTGCGACATTACCATCGCCCATATCATAAACCAATTGTAGACCCATCAATATGTGGAGTATATTTTTTTTATCTTCCAAGGTATTAACGCGCCTTGTCTTAACGATTATTGGGCCGGTGGCTGTGAGTCGGCGGTAGACAGCCAACGGACATATTCCGCTAAAGCCCTGTAAATCAGTCAGGGTAATGACGGAAATATACAGGACTTGATAAGGTGCGGGCGAGACGCGGCTGGTTGTCGAAGTTTTGAGTACTTACCGAAAGTAATAAAAAGTTTATCATCATGATATTTTTGGGGGTTATGGTTTTTTTGTCGATTAGAATGTTCATCGCTTGCAGACAAATAAATATTTAAAAAAAATTAAGTTCATTGTGAACTTAACACAAACAGTCTACGAATCATTAGAAAACTTAATTATATTGCTTCCATATTTTTGCAAAATATTACAAATGCATATAACTAAGACAAATACGGAAAAACAACTCCCACAAAAGTTTTACTAAGTATCTACTTACCAACAACTCAAGCATTTCATCCTCTCACTTCACTGTCATTCTGCGTACATTGTACCCTGTAACACGTACCGCGCACGGCCGTAAAACCTCCCCGTATGTTCCCCACATTTATAGTGTCAATAAAGAATCGTCGCCCGATAACACACTTCAAGGGCAGCGCCATAAACTCCATACTATAGTGTTATTGGTGACTCGATTTATACACTTTTTTTTCTCCATACAAGTCCCAGACAATTTATTAAGTGGTTCCACTGTGATCGCATTTTTTCTGTTTCTTTGATTAAACTTATTTGATTTGAGTAAGTATTGTATGGTCGTAAACACATTTGGATAGGTATTTAAAAACTAGTTCATAAAACTAGAATCTCATACTTTTTCATTTTCCCTTGTTTGAATATTAATTTGTCTTGTTAATGTGTCTTTTGTCCTTGCAAAGTTGAATACCAAGTTATTTGTTAAAAAGAGATAAATTCTCGCATCAAGCTCTAGGCTATATTTTATTACAGTAATAAAACAGTTGGAGCCATTACTTGGCGTTTATTTTGCTAGCAACCTAGCGCCATCTAGTTTCCAAGGCGAAACTATATGAAGGACTTTGAACAAAACTTTGAAGATTTAATGAACATTAATTGTGATTTACGTAAAGACATGCTGAGAAACTTCTAAGATTTAGATAAATAATAAAACGGTAATAGTATAAAATTAAATATGCGTCAACACGACTTTATATGTGGTAAGAAAGAGCGCCTTATCACATGCTCACCTATTACTTTTTTATGGGCATTTAATAGTGTGAGCATGTACAGAATGTCATTTCTGAAGGAAACACATTGATGCAATTATAGCTAAAAATATAAATTCGACTATATAAAAGGCACACGTTTAATTAAAACTTAATTTTAGATTAACTTACATACTACGAAAGAGAAACAACATTTCTTCAAATGTTAATTAACCAAAAAGCAAACAATTTTTTGGCCAAAAGCATTGGCGATCGGCCATCAGCGCACAGTGGGCAGGTGCCGTTTAGGAAAGCCATATCGGCTGTCAAAAACTTGTAAAATATCGCCGTTCCTCGTCGGAGAGCCGCGGGCGTCGCGCGTCCCTCACAAAGATATCTGTAAGATTTATTCAGCCGTCTACAATAGGGAACGTTTTAATTCTTTTCATATGCGACAGATTTATGTACGGACAGATGCGGTGGGACCACTGTGCCGACTCGAGATAACGTGTTGCCACCCTTTACGTTAAAAGTGAACGAATGTTTGTGCGATAGTTCTGTTGGGTTGGCTACGGTGGGATCGCACTTTATTGGTGCTCTAGTTACGTTTTGCGAGATGTTTTCGTGTGAATATGTGAGGCTATATGTGATGGAATTGTGGAAAAGCTGTAGGTATGAGCTGGGAAATGGCTTCATATGCTTTGTTTCATTACCAAGTGAAACCTGGTTATGTCATATGTCTACAGACATCAATACAAGCTGAGTTTATTTAATTTTGTCATCCACTATCTATAAAGTGTTTGACAAATCTAGATAAAATTATACCTATTTCTACAAAAGGTAAACTGCATGGCGATTCCATTTTAAGATGCAAAACAAAAATGAACAATCAGAGAGCGCCTCGACATACGTCTCAAACACGACTTTGCAATGTCAATATTTTAATACAAAAATACAGCATTCTTGCATCACAAGTTCACAACACAATGAAAGTTTTGAGTAAAAGTGCTGCGCATATTTTTTCTATTATTCTCTTCTACGTAGTTCTAAATTATTGTTACATATTGTCCTAAGTGACAATAGCATAATTTATGACGGTCTTTGTCTAAAATTGTACAAACTGTACACATTTCATAAACAAAAACTATTCAATTTTTTGTCCGGATTTCGCAAATTTTTGCACCACAGTGTTTCATCTTGTGAATGGACAGAATAAAGATGTAACTTCCTTGTTTTTTCTTAATTTTAATTTGCTGTTTTAAATTAATTTGTACTAAATATTTTTAGTGATAAAACTAAATTACGTTAATGTTCGTTTGATAAACGATCAAACATTGAAATGTCAAGCGGCCGATCAATTTCAAAATGGCGCTTGAGTGAAATTCTAATACCAATGCTAATAACTGATCTTTGGTATTTTATCGCAGGCTCTATCAGCCTGTCATTAAATATATGGGTAATAAAATTAGAACCGTGGGCGACGTCTGTGGTCTAAACATATCTCACGTTGTTAAAAATACATAAATATCGACCGTACCCAGGAGCGGAGTTTAGTCGTACACGTGTTGTTTTAGTTCTTTAGAAATACTTCTTTCTGATTGGATGCGAACACTTGCTCTAGCGCATCAATGGTAATTAAATAATTGTGAACAACGTTTACGAAGTTGAAGTCTTTTATCAACTGTTTCTGATATATGGTTGCGAAGAGATATATATATTTAGATATTATGATACAATCATTTGTTCATGAATAAGAGGCCAAGAAGAAATAATTTAAATATTATTGACTTTACATAATGCTGGCAAAATATTGCCGTTCACACAGTCAATGACATAGGAGAAATCTATAGATACCAAAGTTCTACCAAAAAATACCTCCCATGAACGAACTACAGAACCAAAAAGTATTTCCCTTTATCGGTCTACATGAGCTCAAGACATACGGCTAGTATCTTAGACTTGCGTGACTGACATATTTATAAGGTCATAAATCTGCTGGAGGAGCCGACTAGAGTCTTAGACTAACCTATCACGATCAAATAACATGCAGCTAGAATGCGATGTGTGCTGCTCGTGTATAATGATGTTCTAGTAACTAGTTGATAGGGATCAGGCAGTTGGTGTACTAACACCTACAATAACGTCTATAGCTTAGTAGATACATAATTATGTGAAACTTGTATACCTTGAAACAATAATGCCGTCCAAATATATGCAATGGAACATGAAACACATAAATAGTTTCAAAGAATGTGAAAAATGTCTTAGTTGTGTTGTGACCTAGTTAGCACCTAGCAAATAGGTGCAAGACCATGTACTTAAGCTCATCCCTTTTCAAATGAGACTCATTGGTAATCTTTGAGTAAATTATTGAAATACAACTGCCTTACCTTAAACTTTTGCTTATCAACAACATGCCAATTAAGGAACCGATTACATAGAAAATCAATCACATTTTCCGAGGATATAATTATGCAATAATAAGGGCTTAAAAGCTTCCATAGTCAAATGTTAAAAGAAAAACAGTAAACAACGAAGGCAACAAAGAAGTATATAGAAATTAAAGCTATGAATATCTCTGTAACAAGCGACTAAATATAAGAACAAACACGGTCCATCATACGTTTAATTATTGTATACTATTTTGACTTGATTTACGAGTCTCGGGACCGACCCCCCGAGTCTCAAGTCTGACGTTTTTGTTAATTAAACGTGTACTACGTTCGGCCATTTTATGGAGTCAAGAAAAATACATAAATTCGTTACTCGGGATTACTTAGATCGTTACGTTAACATTTTTCTTCTTTTTTGTGTAAATTTTTGTAAAAAGGAAAGTTTTAGAGAAACACTTTTTTTGTTTTCAGAAGGGTTACCTAAGTGAAAAATGTATTTGTTTAAGTAAAGAAAAAAAACCGGTCAAGAGCGAGTCGGACTCGCGCACTAATATGTTTGAAAATGTGCAAACAACGTTCTTTCATATGATACCCCACATGACCTAGTAGCCTTACTTCAAATTTTTAAGACCCCTTTTCAGTCCCTTTTACAATTTTTTTTTTTTTTTAATTTCTCTCTTTCTTGCAAAATAGTTGGGCAAACGTCACCTAAAACTATTCTAAATTTCAAGTTAATAGCATTAGTTCTTGAGATATCCAGGTGTGACAGACAGACAGACAGACTTAGTCTCACCATAAGGGTTCCTATTTTTACCATTTTGGTACGGAACCCTAAAAACCACTGCGCATCTCACGAAAATCACTTTAGTGAAATCATTTTGTAAATATGCACATCACATTGGTAAGTTACACCACCTTTTTCATCTCCAAGAACAAACTGACATTACATCGACCCCAAACATTTTCTAAAATAACGTCTACTCTAAATCCGGCCCCACACCACACAGCTACAAACCATGTACCCATCAACGTATTCCAGTTATTTCAGTGGCATTATTTTTTGCCAAGCTCTGGCAACAAATCACTCAAGATCACATTCATAATTTAAGTCGCCGCGTCACGCCTGATGGATTTATGACGTTTCTTTCATAATGTCTACAACGTCCGTGGACGTAACACGACACTTGCTGGAGCCGTCTTTTAACGTATGGGACGTGAGTTTTGCTGTTGTGCATTATGGGTAATGCTTGCGTTTTAGAAATGTAGAACCTTTCATGGACTGCATATTAGTGCACATTCATGCAGATGCATTTTAATTTCTAATAGATTGCATTGCATTTTGGAAATGTAGAAACTTAGGTCTGCACACAACGTACGTTCTGCATTTCTTTAATTTGAATAGATCGACTGTTCAAAGATGCAACGTATGTTATCTCGGTTAACTATTATATATTTCGGAACAAAATTAGGAATCTCAATAGCAATATGCTGGTCACATGGGACTTAACATAACTGAGGTGGTATTACACCTCTGCCTACCCCTTTGGAAAAACAGACGTAAATTTATTACATAAATAATCACCCAAACAAACTCTATAAAAAGAATAAATTAATTAAAAATCATTTCATTTTAAAGTTCGAAAGTCAACATCGACCGTACGTCAACTATTCGCCAGATAAAAGTAAATCCTTCATATTTAACGGGCGACTGACGTCACGGCCGCCATTTTGATTATACATAATTTGACGTGGCGACGGGTTTGACAGAGGACATTTAATTACCGACCCCTCATTACCTTGATATCGGATATTGATATGGTGACGTTTTGTGATCACGACGCGGATACGATACGTGATTGTGTATTAAAGTTTGTTTGTATGTTTCTTGTGAAGAGTAATTGTTCTATTAGATTTACATAATATATGGAAGACCTTTGTGACACCAACGCTGACGCTGTCGAAGACCACGTACAATGAAGGGCTGCGTAGTTGTGATGAAATTATCCCAAGAACAAACTTAACATTTGGTTGAAAAACATGTTCCCCCATAAATTCCAACAGTAAATGTAAGTTTATAGGCAAAATATTGAGTGATTTACCGTGTTATTTTAAGATCGCAGACTTCTTAAAGGCGTTCCTGTAATCTATATATATATAGAACTATTGTCAGGATTTTATTGAAAAGGTTCAGCAATGTCGGAGATTAGGGAATGGTCAACTTTCATCAATTTTCTTTAACTTACCAAAAATACTGTACCAAATTTCAACATAATCGGTCCATTAGATTCGGAGCAAATCGGCTGTGACAGACGGGCAGACAGACACATGAGTGATCCTTTATGGGTTCCGTTTTATCATTCGGACATACGGAACCCTAAAAATAGTTATAAACGAAATCATCGACACAACAAAGAAAAATATAGGTAGATGGCCTTTTAAAAATACAAGATTCAATTTCTACTAATATTAGAGGAAAATATAGCTTACACGAAGACCTGAAGTTGACAAAAAAAAAACAAGTAAGTACCTACTTATTTACACATACTTATTACGTACACGTAATTATTTGTACATTAGTTCTGACTTAGTGAATGAGAAGCCTTTATTGAGTGGGAAGGAAAAGCTTACAAAAATCAACCATGTTGCTTCCGAGAGAAGTCCAAATACCTATATAACATATACACAAATAATGGACAATGATCATGATCATGTCTCTCGATCATTGATCGCCCTCGTATCGCCACCGCCCTCTCTAAAAAACCCACACGTACGAATTTTCGTTAAAAACGCACAGTTTATTTGGTCCAATGGACTTTATTAATAAAGTTTTAATTAAGATATCGGCGTGACGTCACTGATTAATTTGAATGATCAGCGGATAAACAGGTGATTAAAATTATGTCAAACGTGTAATGGAATGACGTTGATTGTATATTGTGTGACGATTTTCACTGGTTTCATTATTATTTGGGGACGAAACGAACGTTTACTATAAACTTTAGGTGGAGTTGTATGCGTGGTTGGTCTTGAATTTGATTCCCGACTGGCTTTCATAGGGTAATACTATTGCAGTTTTTCATGCTATTACACGGGACTTAACCATAACTGGCGAAATATGGGTGTACTATAGATACTACCTAACCCTTCGGGGATTACAGGCGTGATGTTATGTTTGATTGCATCGGAATCAATGCTTCTGTATAAAGATTAAAGACTTTGTTAGCCCAATTTTGTGTTGATTAAAGTTTTTCTTGTTTCTACAAGTTTCCAGAATAAATAATTTCATAGAAATTTTTATTTTAATTTTAGAAACAGCCTGCCAATCTCCTACATATACCTACAAGGTTCTGTTGGCGCTTGACGCTTGGCACTGACATTGACAGGAGGGCGCTGCTGGTAAACCTTTGTGCAAACTTGCTTTTCCAATTCACTTTAGACATTGGTAGAATAGTAGACATCGGCTTTGCTTGCCATAATCAAAAATAGAATAGAATAGATATGTTTTGTGAAACTATAGCGGAAAAATAAGATGGCGGCGTTAGTTCTGATTTCGGCCGCGCGCCAAAAGGTCCTTGTATTTGTACAACTATGATTCACTGACATTTGTAAAAATATCCTTCAATATCGATAATAGAGAGATTGCCTATTTGAAACATAAGAGGAATTTCTCAGTAAATAGCACTAGCACCCGACGTTTGAAATCGAGTCCCTGTACCTTATTGATAATAATTGTCTCATCAACACTTTGTTAGTTGCTCTTCGGGAAAAGGAGCAATGTACGTTAAAGAGTATTGACCATTTTTTTTTTTTTTGGTTGGGAAATTATCAAATAACTTCTCCCGCTCTGGGCTGAGCGGGAGGGCGTGTCAGACTTTTACTGACTAAAACCCACCCGTATTCCTTCATTTGCTAGCTAATTTAATTTGACCCTGTATATCCAACACTATCAATTATTCCATGTTTACTCACTGCTCACCTCACTAAAGCAAATGGTATAACATCCATAAGGTGTAGGTATTGGAGGAGCTCGTAGTGATAACAGCCGCACGGGTTGACCCATCAGGTTAAGCTACGCTTTCCGGGGTTGGTCCGTGGATGGGTGACCATCTTTACATACCGAGACTCCTCCGTGCCTCGGAAAGCACGCCAAGCCGTTGGTCCCGGCTGTCATTCGTGGATCGTTGATAGTCGTTACGGGTCGTCAGAAGCCCGAAAGTCTGACAAACAGTCTTACCAAGGGGTATTGTATTACCCGGTTACTGGGTCGTGGAGGGTAGGTAGGCAGTCGCTCCATGCATCCGGTTAGACTCGAAGTCAACCCCAACAAGCTAGGCAGAGTATAGTATTATATTCTGGTCCATTCTATTCTATACAGGGCATTTATGGTATAACCCGACCGTTAATGGTAGTTACCTACAGCACATCCAGTTTTTAAAAAGACAATTAAGAGAAACAAAGACGACATTATAAAGACAATATTTGTTCATAACGAAAAATTTAAACAAAAGTACATATTGATCAGCCGCAGTAATACAGTTGAATATACCTATGGTTCCTATCCGTTACCTTTTATAAACCAGAATCACACACAACTTTAATTTCAATTAAAAAATACCACTCAATAACACCGAAAACCCATTAAAATTAGTTGAAAATAAAGTGATAATGGTGAGCACTAATGAGTCAGTACTCAACGCACTAGGTGTCAATGACAGCCCGTCATCACGCAGGTACAATCGCGGGCTGTCATCAAGCATTGACACTTGAATGGCTGACGCAAATGATGAAACTATTTATAAATAGGTAGGGGTTAGGTAAAACAATTGGTATTTGTTTTATGTTGGTTTGAAGTTCGATTAAAAAATTGTATTTATGAATCTTAAATTATATGAAATTAAAATGATCGAATTTTAATACCTAAACCAATAGAGGGCTCTTAGGTCATTATGAAACTAAACAATATCAGTCAGTAAATTATTGTCCTATTGCGATAAATACTGTTTTGCATGAAGATAGAATATAGGCAGCAAGCTTACTCTGTATATAATATGAGGTTTCTTGACATTGTTTCGACAGTAAGGCGTCTTTAACCCTGAGACCTGAGTAATCAGGTCATCATAAGCTGATGTTATAGCAAATCCCAGTACTCGTACATGGTCAAAAGATTCGCTAGCCAACAAGCATTCCAAGTGCGTTACCTGTGGATCCCCTTTAAATGCAACCCAGTCATTATTTCGTTTATCTGAACAGCTTAGAAACAAAATATTAGGATATCACAGAACGAAGGTTTTAAACCCACTATCTGATGAATCAAATCCACAACAGACCAATACAACTATGTAGTCTACCATGAATATCCAAAATGAATTCACGCAGACGCTAAAACCAGCGTCATTTTAACAAGCAGAGACAGTTCGCCATAGAAGGAGAACGTATCAGATATGAAGACAGAATGGTGGAGAAACCAACGGATTAGCGAGACGACATCCTCAGTGCGTCTAACATCAGCTACTTTCACATCAACAGCCTGCGGAACTGGTAGCGTCGGGGACAGAAGTGGATGCACCGGGGTTTATCGTTTTTGGAACTTCGAGAAAGAAGAAAATCTATGTAATCAGTCTTATACAGGTGACCCATATCGTACTGGCCGTTAATGGATGACGATGATTAAACTCGTCTGTCTTTGTTTTAAGAAAGGCAAGGAGGCTTTAGAAAGGACCTTTGCATATTACATTACGGCAGTGACTTCTGCATTCAAATAGCTTTGCATCGATAATGTTGAAATAAGTATGTCTAATGTCCATAAAATATAGGTCCGATTTTAGTTGCATCGGCCCATATTTCACTAACTTAGAATTTGATTTCACAAGAAATCATAACAGTGATCATCAATCAATGACATTAATTTTGCATCTCAAATCTACTCATACCTTAAAAGGACGAACTGTCAGAACAAATCGTCAAGATCCCCTTCCTCATCTCAAACAAAGAAGGAAATCAGCACCAAAACCCCAAATCAGACACCATAAATGACAGCGATTCCTAATCGATAGTTATTTATTTTGCTCGTTCGTTTTATACGATTCACACTAAAATTTGCATCATCAGGTTATATTCCCACTTCTCCATCTAACTGTACAGCCTACGCACGTAAAAAACAAATTTAACACACCGTAAATCAAGCAGTAAATTGTATCTTAAGTCCAAAGTAATAAAAGTGATGTTGCCTGCACACACAAAGTTGCTTTGAATATGAAAATATCGCATCGCGCGGCTGCATTACAAAATGAGGCGAAATTATGATGGATACTGATGCCTCGTTGCTCGGTTAATAAGACCTGATTCTATTCGCGTTATATTTGATTGTAAACTATAGTGTTCTTGGAATAAAGATGAGAATGGATTGTGTATCGATTAGGAATCAATCGCGACGAGTGACGCGATGCAAGTGCACAACGTGACAAGTCTAAGGCTATTTGCATACAAAGCTACCTAGAACAAACTCA
Source organism: Tiliacea aurago (assembly GCA_948098905.1). NCBI lineage: Eukaryota > Metazoa > Arthropoda > Insecta > Lepidoptera > Noctuidae > Tiliacea > Tiliacea aurago. The sequence goes on from OX402585.1 coordinate 26,769,112, forward strand.
TAACTGCTGATCTATAGGCTGTTAAATATTATTCCAGTTTAGAATTGCACAAGTTGCCCGCCTGATTGACAGGTCTGCAACATGTCAATAATAATTAGCCGGGCTCAGCGAAGCATATTATGCAGTTTTGACTTAGAAATTGTGAATAAATTTACAAGCCGACCTCGTAAGGCTTATTTTATTAACATATCAAGGTGAGTGCGACGTTTACGCGAAGCATAGCAAAGCGCAAATTTTATCAATGATGCACATGTTACAACTTTCACAAAATATTTATACCATTTTGTATCCAATACCATTTAATGCCACAGCCAGGTAAATATCCGTGTATATTTATGTGTATATTATCCACATAACAGCATGCATCAACAGAAAACCCAATCAAGCACTGTCGATAAATTTTAACGATGCCAAAACACACATTCGAAACTTAATTGTTATTGGGTGTATACCTAAACACTAATCAGTATCTCTTGGTGGCGTCGTGTGCAAACGGCCTTAGTCTCAAGTTGCAATTTTAATTCCATAGGTATATGTCAGTCGTTGGGTTCACCGCAGGACACCTAATAACAGTGGAATTCATTAACATGCGAGCAAATTGAAGGGGTTTGATCTCCATAAGATGAGCGTACGCAGCCATGATACGGCGATCAAACAGAGTGGCATAAATATCACATGTAATGAGCGGCCAGAAAACTATGTGGAATTGTGTGACGTGAAAGTCAAGTTGGGTTTATTTGATGGGAGAGATGCAAGTAGGAATGAAGTTAGTCATAATTTAACTTGACTTGTAGACTGGTAGAGAATGCCTAAGGCACTATGTCCGCCTTTGTCTTTTATTGTGTGCGAGAAGTTTAAATAAATAAATAAATTTTAAATTGGAAAGTACTCGGTGATTTCGTCAAAAAGGTTAAGAGACCTTTAAATGGTACCCTGTACTGAATAGAATCGAGAAACTGATAATAATTCGGTTTATAATCATTTGAGACCAGCTGTAGCTGTACATCTTAAGCCTTAAATTGGAAAAACCAGCGATCGATAAAATTTTCAACCAAAACATATGACATACAGGTATTATGTAATGACAGACAACTCAATATTCTAATGAACATAATTCCTTATCAAAATCATAATACTAACAGAACATTCACAAACAAATGCGCTGGTCACGATCACCTTTGTACAATTCAGGGCCCTAATCGACACTTAGTGCGTTCAACATGAAATATTAACGCAGTGAAAGGCTTCAAATATATAGCAAGCCATACTTTATCTATCGCTTGAACCCTCTGCTCTCAATACCATAACTTTCTCGATAAGATACATATCTGACATTATAGTTTCCTTGCCTTCTCAGATAGGATGGAAAGTAGGTAAATTCGTGTTTAATTTAATATATTACAAGTTGACCAACGCCTCTGCTTGGGCTAGCTAATCGAGAAAGCTAATATATATAGATTCTGAAATTATGCTTTGTGTAACATTTTCATTGGAAATTATCGATGCTGATTTCTTCTATAAAAATATTGTGTGCTTCAATGAAAAATAACAACTTACAGTCGGAGTTTGAGCATTGTGGCATTCTCTGCCTGCCACTAAATTATAGGTGCTGATTGTATACAAAGCGCACACCTATTTGTGTAAATTCTAAGAATGGACAAAGTTTTGTCTCCCTAACTGCATCTATGAAGGCACATAAATTCGAAATTACACTGGACAGTTTCAGGCGATCTTAATTCAGGAAGCGTGGATACCAGTTGAAATGCAGTTCACTTACATTAACATTAAAGTACATGAGCCCTAGAAATACCTTCCAATACTCATTTTCATCCTATTCAATCATCTCATACAGACTCCTGCGCATCGCGACATCGATCGTCCCCAATTATATACCTACGCAGTTACGACACAAATCACACAGACAGACAGACAAATTGGCCAGCCGTTGGCATTTGGCAACGCCGAGATCCGTCCGTCTAGAATTATGAGATATTTATGATATACTGATTTATTTCAGCGTCGATTAGCTTATTATAATGTATTGTGGATGGGCCTCTTAATGGCTGGATTAAGATTTGATTGGTTTTTTTTAATGCATTAATCATAGTCATGTTTTGGATAGTACACTCTATCATTGACTGTGGGTGTCGTGAAAGGTGAAGTCAGCATTAAACAAGAGTAATTAATTTATTAAAGAATCATATCTTGTTTATGGGCAGTTACCACATTGGATCTTCTGAAACTATCCTAAGGTAGTTTCTGTCGAGGATGCTAAACTTTAGACCTGAGCTGAAGCTCAAACGCCAGGGTTCATCCATGAAAAAGAGGTTGACAAACCGCTGTTGAAGAATGCTCCAAGAGCCTAGACAAGTGCAAATGGCCTTCGAAGCTTTTCTTATATCAACAATGTTCAACAGACTTGACATAAGGTTTTCGCTAGCTTATTATGGCAATTCAATACATAAATTGTTGACTTTTCATCATCGATTTCCCGAATGTCACTTTGTTTAGCTAGCCCATAAGCTAGGCCCTCTGGTATCGAACCTTTTAGACAACTTCATAAAAATCTATCTTGTTGGGAAAATCGCTACACACTCAGCATTCACACCTTTATACTTAGGGATACAAAGAGGCAAAGGATTCTCAAACCCATCGATGATGACATTGACAACTTGAGCAGCACCACCAATTCAGTCTATGACACAATCATAAACCGCGACCAATCTAGGTTGACAGGCACGCTGTCAATAGCAACTATGACAAACAGACGGACTCCTCGGCGTTTATTAGCGACCTCATGAATCACAGGCCCTTGGCTGGTCATGAATCTCAATTGTCCACAACTGATCGTGACGGCAGGACACTCAACTTGGTAGTTTTTTTTAGTCTTGCTGCTGTTGGTCTCTGTTTATCTGTTTATGGTTGTGATGTATTGATTGGGGGTAGGGTAGGTCATGTTTGTGTAGGGTAAGTAGTGAAAAATTGATTCTCCAAGCCGTTCAGTACCCTCCGCAACCATATACTTAAGTAGTTAAATTGTAATTTCTTAAGAGTCTACAACACGGTGAAAATAAAGGAAATAAAAAAACCTAATATCTGCTTTATACAGCATGCCGCTAAAGTGGCGATATTAATTTAACACACGTATACTGTTTCGCCTTTACGTTTTATGAAAATATTTTAATTTCATTAAACATTATTATAATTATATTGATTTATTTTCAATTTTCTAAAATAGCATCTTGGAGCAACCTGTACTTAAAGTACTGTAGACTGTAGCACTGTAGCCGGGGTCATGGATCATAACATCGAATCAATGAAATTAAAACAAAAAACGTGTAAGGAGTAGGCGAATTGAAGGAAAGAGAGAGCTTTATTATTTGGTTTGTTTGACTTTTTTTTTATTTTTCAATTTATGATTAATATCTAAAGATAATTTATAAAAAAAATGTATATATATTTTATTAGGTACTTAAATAATAAATAAAAAAATATTACTGGCCACTAGCCCTACCAGCGCCGTGTCAAATTAATGTCCCCACTGCAGCGGCACGTTGTATAATCATGTTCAGTTAATACGCAAAGTTTCATGATCTAATTTAGTAAAAAAAAAAAAATTAATACTAGCGGTTAGGCTTGTACATACTAGTGCGACTTGTCGCGCGACGCGATACCGGTAGAACAATTTCTTTGAAAAATTCAAGGAAATTGTTCTACCGGGTGTCGCGTCGCAAGGCTTCTACAGACCGGCGCGACACGCAACGCGACACAAAGGCCCCGCGTGTCGCGCGACGAGCACACACGATTCCATAAAATTTTCTCGGCACACAGTTTGTCGTAGCCTTAATACTAATACAACAACAACAACTACAATTACTAAATTACAATTATTTTTACCGTAAAATAAATTATCTAAACTATCAGCGCCTTGGAGACTTCTCCCTGCCACTCTCTTCGGCATAAACTCTGTCTTTGATTTTCACTATCCTGGCTGATTAATTAGCAATCTTTCATGGGGTGTGTTTACTCATGAATATGATCAACACGGGTTTTCACATATAGAGACTTAGTTACCGATACCAGAGAAGATGAATCGCCAATACCATCACGATTGTTAGGGTCTGGTTAAATAACTCAAGATAAAGATAGAAAGTAGTCGCTGTGTAATAAAAGTAATTGAATCTGTAAGAAACCTTAGTGATGCATAAACTACAGTGAGTATAATGCTTGTGCAGACATAAAAGTCTAAAAGCTTTCCTCCAGATAATTTAATAACTCGAAACCGAATCCCCAATAAGTTCGATACCCACCCGTCAACCAACCGTCATTAAAACGCAATACATAACATAACTTATATACTTATCTTCGATACATGCCTAACAAATCAGTAATAAAAGAAACGAATCTCCTCGCAATAAACACCAAACGATTTTATCTCACTTTAAAATATCGGCGAATGCGAAAAATGTCCAGCCTCAATCATATATTACCCGGCTAATGTCAACCGGTGACGGACGAACGTGATTGGCTGGGCAGTACGCACACTTGCGCGTATGGGCAAGCTTACACACTCATACGATAGTTATGGGACTGTAAAAGTTTTATAGTTATCGTATGATGGTTGTACACTTAATGCAGATGCGCTTTATTCCGATGGTTACAAAAATGTGATCAGGATCGATGTGAGGGTTTTATGGCCCACCAGTGGCTTTTAGGGTCAAGGAACCCAGAATTGCTTACCCTGTCTTCCTAGAGATTTTATGTGGTTATGACACGTACCGCAAATAGCTGGCTTCGGCGCAAATCAAAGACCCGAAGAACGTTTAATTACGTTATAATAATAAAGTTGTAAATGGAAATCAAGCAGCTGATTAAAGCTAACATGTTTAATTAAATATGAAATCACCGGCTAAGTAGAAGGAAAATATTTTAACTATTCTTGACATAAAATAGAATACTAGAAAGAGATGGGCAATATTATATCCAAGTATTCCACGTAAGCAAGAAGTTAAGAATTTTATAATTCTGAGCACCCAAGTGAATAAAGACTCAATAAAATCTTTTAAGACTAATAGACTCTTCGAGACTACCCATCTGCAACAAAACTAAACAGCATTTAGAACAAATACTAATAAAATGAAAGTGCTCTTCAAACTACCTGCCTACGAAGATCACAATACTCTTATGTACATATAAAAATTCTCACACATGCATGTCTATAAACATGACAATCAGTCGTCATAAACGCCCAGGGTAATATCGCCCAGGGTAATATTGCCCAGGCTATATTATACGCCTGTTACGAACAGTAATCGACTGGACATGTCCACGTCTGTCCATCGATTTTATTGTACGTCATTACTCGTAAATGAATTTTTATATTTGATATTACTAAACTTGTTTATAGGAATACATGGGTTGTGTTGCTTTTCGCAAGGATGGCTGGGCTTGTATGAAGCCTGAACAAATTCATATTCATTATTTGTTGATTTGAGAATGAATTTTGTATAATAAATCTGTAATGTTGCTGGTTATAGGTCACATAATTCGTAACTGATTGAGAGGTCATAACAAGCTGATATGTATGTAAAACTATTGAGCAGAATGCATGTTGTTTGAGTAAAAGCTTTGGAAAGGGCAACAACTTAATATTTCTGAATGACCGACTCCCTGACAATTCAAAAGTGCATGTAAACGGTTTAATTGAAACAAATGCTTCATACCCAGTAACCGGGTAATACGATACCCCTTGGAAAGACTGGTTGTCAGACTTTCGGGCCTCTGACGAACCGTAACGACTGTCAAAGATCCACGAATGACAGCCGGGACCGACGCGTTAACGTGCTTTCTGAAGCACGGAGGAGTCTCGGTATGTAAAGCTGGTCACTCATCCACGGAACAACCTCGGCAAGCGCTGGGGCTCTGTCTCGAATAGGGTCGCAGCATTATATGTATATTTGTATTATATGTAATAGGGACGCATATTTTCCCCCTACTTGTTCTTTTTGTATCTATGTTCTTTCTTTGCGTCATGTTTACCGCAAATAAACGAAATTCTTTCTTCTTTCTTAAGCGTAGCTTAACCTGATGGATTGACCCGTGCGGCTGATATTACATAGCCACGAGCTCCTCCTGGTTACACCAGGATGTTGTAGCATTTGTTTTTTTTCTTCTCAGGGGTAGTCAGATAGGAAATGTCGGCTACATCTAGATTTTTTTTTTTTTATATGACGTGTAAAAGTGATTCTAATATCCTATTTACAGAATAAACCATTTCATTTCATTTGTTTTAGTGAGGTGAGCAGTAAGTTAACATGGAATTGATAGTGTTGGTTAAATGTGATTAATCATACTAATAAGTAAAGCGCAAATTAGTACGCCTTTTTACGAAAATTATGCGGAGGGAGGAGTATGAAATTTGGCACAATTAAAGTGTTTATGGAGAAAGAGTGCAGAAATCTAATATTTTTATATAATATGCATTAGAAATAAACTAAATTAATTAAAGAAAATATTAAACACACTATCCATGCGTTTGACACACACATAGTAACAGGGCCTCATGACTTAAAGATAGTTACTTAGATGACAGAAGTGACATCTTGAGCATGGAATAAGTAAGTACTTTTTAATAGCATGGATTTAGTGTACTCATGTGTGTGAAGGCTGCAGGTATCCGCTGGATGCGGGAAGGACAGAACCGGTCGAAGTGGCGGTGCTTGGGGGAGGCCTATGTCCAGCAGTGGACGTCTTCCGGCTGAAATGATGAGTGTACTCATGGAGTTAGTAAGTACTATATATATTGTAAGTAGAGAGAGTCGAATATCGACCAGTGGGCCAGCCGCCACTAACTAGTAATTATAATAAGCCTATTTTATTTTAATAAGAGTTTAACCAAAATGAGAGCGCAAACTATAAATTAATTGACAATAAATAAAACGCACTTTATCTCTGAAATTATGTAAGTAGATAAATCAGTGTAATTTAAATTTAAAGTGATTTAGTTGCAGCCCAACAATACATTCTAGACCATTATCCAGGCAGAAAATGACAAAAGTGTCGCGAAATTAGACGAAAAGTTGATAAAATATGTTCAACTAATACTTCAGATTGTAAACCTGCTGTAATCTGAATAATATCTTGTTGTGATTATGGTTCATTATTTGTTTAATAATGGCCACCTTATAGAATAGACCTACATAAATTTAGTTCAATGGCTTCAACTGCTGAACAAAGGTACCTAAATAAACGATTCTAGACGAAGACGATTTTCAGCATCTTTCCTTAGCTATGAATGGTCTCCATTCTAAGGTCATTTCTATCTCTCTCTTACTACCTGTACTGTAAACACAGCAGGAATTCACTCACACACCTTTGGATTACCACTCAAATCCCAGACCCAACACATTTCTATTCATCATCTCACAAACAGTCTCAAGCACAACACCCTGCGAATCGATACAGCGCACAAAAGACGACAAAAAAACGCGGCTGCGACAAAACGTAGAAACAAAAAAAAAGTCGCAAGAACAACGTACAACTGAGTGAGTGTACGCTTTCGTTTTTCCGAATGCTATCTTCATATCCGGACGTGTGCAACTCCTCGTCCGCAGTCGAGTAGTCGAGGAGCTAGGGAGGCAAAGTATGCGGTTAAATTGGAAATTTTTGATGTGATGTGAAAAGGTTCGGCTGGGATTGCATGCCGTGTTGTTTGAGAATGTGTTGTGTTGTAACTGTGGAAAGATGTTTCTTTTGGGTTGGTTTTCTATTCTGAAATGTACGTAAAAATTTGTTGAAACATGCTTAAAACTATGCTGAGAAAAAGAAAGTGAAAACAGCATTTTATACAATTCCTTTTGCAAACTTGTATTAATTCCATGCCCAGCTCCAAGCCTATTCTCAGACAATACACCCTGTCCTTATCCGAGTCGTCTTGACAGTTGCGTTTACGCCTCATGAAACGCGCTGGAAAAAAACGAAGGGCGACGTCGCTTGAGGTGTTCTGATTTTGAACTGATTGGGAAAAATTAAATAATGGCGAACGGTGCAAATAGGTCATTATTATGTCATGGAAAGTACACTTTTCATTTAACTCAAATGCAAATGAAATACAATGATATTGACAGCCTCTTATCATCCCGCATGTCATAAAAATCAACGTGTCATAAAATCAGAAATGGTGATGTTTTTACTGTTTCACTCTGTTTTATGTACCTAACTGTGTCATTCTTGAGCTCTTGACAAATACGATATCTCTTGCATCCCTTTAGTTGTCTAAAAATTGGAGTATGATGACCAATTGACCGTCCATGCTGAACATCTCCCTATGCGCTTACAGCACTTTAGTGACTAATACTTCTGCCCAGCATGGTGATACTGCTGAACACAACATGGGTTATAACACTGTGAAGACCCATTGGATTGATCAAATATGTTCCAGTTAAGACGCAGATATATGCCGGTGACCTTGAGTTGTTAGCTTGCGTGTTCTGTACTGAGCTCACGCAACGCGTCGTACGTTCAGCCAGTAGTAGGACTCGCCCATCAAGGAGCGCTGTCCCCAATTTGACGCATTATTAATTTATTATACACAAAAGAAAAGGTATTTTAATAAAACGCTTATACTAAAAGATCAATAATTAAATTATATTTAAATTGGTGTAGGTTTCTGAAAATTATGCTTGTTAGATTTTGCGCCATTTTCAGTTTTTTATCCGCGTTAGACATAACTTTACAAATTAATTTTACTATGTAATATAAACGTAATCTAAAATATTCACATATTAAGTTATTGAGAAAATGCTCTAATTTATTATAATTTATTTTTTTAATTCATTGACACTACTCGTTTAGACGTGATCTTCAGTATAAAAGTCGGTTATCGTCCCCTTAAGTCCCAAATCTTCAAAATCAAAAACGTCTCCACCATCACAACAGACAGGTTTATCTTCAAAATTTGGAATTGCATTTGAAATCTGCGCAAGACGCGCTTATCTGCTCCGCTGTGCACCTGCCGTATCGGTTTGAACGACAATCGATATTCGGACGTTACCGATTCGTTCCAAGTGATTCTAATCGATTGTCGACTTGATCTACCCCTTTTAGTGACGGGAACGTTGGATTAGGTACTGAAAGTAGAAGAGATAAGATGATGTCTTTGGGGAAAGCTATTTTGCAGCTTGCAGTCTAAAGTAACAACAATGGGATGTAAGAAAGTTCGTTTAGTGAGTATAGTAAAATGAGAGAGCTGCCATTAAATTATTTCAAAAAGAAACAAAACATAGGGCTCTCTCTACATGTAATAGGTAATACGGTCTGGAGTCCGCAACTCCACGTCAAAGCGGGTATTTTGCGTTCGGAATGGCTTTACGTATAATCAACGATATTATTATGTTTTTTATTTATAATATCATTGTATATAATAATGTGTTCTAGACTTTATGTGAATTAAAAAGCAAAGTTCTAAATAATTAACTAAGGTATTTAAATGTATAAATAATACACAATGAGCTCACTAGTAATACAATTGTATAAAGTTATTTTTTTATTTTTTTATCAATGAATCTCAGTAGTGTGATTTTGTTTCTAATTTTATTTTAAGGTCTGATGCTGAGATAAGTAAGCAAAATGTGTGAAACTATTTATATTTAAGACCTGTAATGTACCATATTCATGCATTATTAAGTATTCTAAAGTTACTCTATTCTCTTTATTAAATGAGCTCCGATTTGAAAAATGTCAGCATCAATAGTTTGATTTGAGCCGTTCTAGAGAATTAAGGATGCGGCTATTGACCAATACTACGATAGATGGAATTGTTGCCAATCCAGGAATTCATAATATACTTCAGCTGCTTAAACTACTGCGGTAATTACGAGTGTCGCTCGACAAAAATAGCGCCATACAAAGCAGGTTGACGACATGTGGCATTGGATGGGTCATACTCATGCACCTGGTGTTAAAACCGCTCGCGGTTTATTTACCTTATCAGTCGGAACATTAATAAAGAAACACATCTTAGGCAAGTTTATATCAGATATAAGATATTTCAAACATCGAGCCTGTCGGCCCAATTAAACTAAATCACATCAAAACCGATTACAATCGGGACAATACTGAAGCAGACCGGTTAAAATCGGTAGCGGCGGCCGTCAGCGGCGTTTCAAACGCGCGTCGCGTGGGCGCATACAATTTGCATAGCTTCATTAGGGCCCGACCTCACCGCGCGATAGTCGCGTTATCGACGCCGCCTCTGAATCGCGCCTTACCTCTTTTTTTCAATCGGCAGTCGTTAATTAAGCGTGTGTGAGGTCTTACGCCTTAATTATAATTGCGCACAGATACTGAATTAGCTCGGTTTTAACGAAGGGAGCTAAAATAAAATGGATAAATAAAAACCTATTTATTTGTAGCCTTTTTAAAGATAAGCATTACTGTCGTGACTAGTTTTAATTGTAGATAGCATTATCTGTTGATTGCTTGAGGTGGTTACTGACCGATAGTTTTATTGTCAATAAAATTATGTCAATTCGCGCAGTTAATGTGAAACACTTGTAATATTATTGTTGAAGTATTGCGACGTTAATTTCTAGTAGGTACTTGGTCGTATTTGTAGGGATAACGTTTACGATATTAGCTAAGATAATTATGTCTGCTTATAATCAGTCTTTTACAACAATCAGACAATCAAATCATTTATTTCAGATATTCAGATTATCTTAGTCATTAAGATCCTAGGTTAGGTTATTTTTATCGATAGTCGAGTGCCATCTTCGGAACATCACTAGTATAAAACAATAAACAATTGCTATGTCAGTGCACAGCAGCGCATTTGGTGTAACATCTCACAAGCTAAGATGAATTAATTTGAAATAATTGACTATATTACTTATTCATAAGTTAACTTAACCAGTTAATGGTAAAACAAACGAGAAGAAGTAAAACTAAGCTAGTCAGTATAAGATAATTAGAAGATCATTATTGATTTGTTGTAGCCGGTCTCTGGGACCACAGTAGGCAATTTGCAAAAATAACAGACACAATTAATTTAATAAAAACCGGCCAAGTGCGAGTCGGACTCGCGCACGAAGGGTTCCTTACCATTATCTATAAAAATGGCAAAAAAAACACGTTTGTTGTATGGGAGCCCCCCTTAAATATTTGTTTTATTTTAATTTAATTATTTATTTTTGAAGTCAATATCAATCGTCAAAAGTCGTTATCAATATAGAGGAAAAACGAGCAAAAAAAATCACGTTTGTTGTATGGGAGCCCCCTTAAATATTTATTGTATTCTATTTTTTAGTATTTGTTGTTATAGCGGCAATAGAAATACATCATCTGTGAAAATTTCAACTGTCCAGCTATCACGGTTCATGAGACACAGCCTGGTGACAGACGGACAGACAGACAGACAGACGGACAGACAGACAGACAGACAGACAGACGGCGGAGCCTTAGTAATAGGGTTCCCGTTTACCCTTTGGGTACGGAACCCTAAAAATGAGGTGTCACGAAATATCCTTAGGGTAATAAGCGACAAAAAACTTTTCACAATCAACTTTCCTTGACGTATGAAAATCATCTACTAAAGTATGTACAAGTTCTATGACATTCAGCACGAACCTACCAGGTTAGAAGTAGATAAATTTGCAATAATGACTCATCAACCCACCTCGCCGACTTTACGACTTTCCAGAAAAGATAACCACACATACGAATTTCGTTTTCCTTATCGGCTACAAACGTGGCCTTTCCTTCATTTAAACAACCTAAAAACTCTTGGAACAATCCTTTTGCAAAGCTAATTCTGTGTTCGAAGACTCCTCCATATTAAAAAGCAAATAAATCGTAGCCACGGTTGACGAAGCATCGACATAAGGCCGAGTACATGAAAGCGCAACATTTCGCGACATCGCGTGTGTCGCAATGCAAATACGGCAGACCACCGGCGTTCAACCGACACTTTTATTTAGCAGTTGAAGGAACCTCTTTTATCGATAACTTATTTAAAATTGTAATGAAAAAATATTCGCTCAATTATGTTAATATTTAATATCAAATGCAATTCGTGCAACCTTTCCTAAGTTATACGAGTTAACGTGCACACGTTAACTCGTATAACTTAGGAAATTGAAGTAACTGGTTGCGAAAAAAATAAAAATTCAAATTAATTGCTGTAATTACTATCTACAGATCTAAATGGAGTAATTAAAAGAGGAACATAAGTATTAAATTAGTTTTATAGACGACACATTGAATTTAATTTCGTACAGTAGCTTACAGATAAAGCTTTAGCACCTATTGCCCTTCGCAAAACAATCGTAAATTGGCGTTCGCAAATTTCGTCCGTATCCCATCGAAACTACATCCTAAAACTGTATTGGCTCTGGTCTCAGGCGTTAGTGGCCTTACTGGCCGTAAACGCCTACGTTTTGGTAAGTTCGCCGCACTCGGATGAAGACATTTAAATACGTCGAATATGTTAATATTGCGATCGGATCGTGTACACTGTCCTTAACAACGGGGACTGTGCGTTGGCGGACAGCGGTCTATTAGTGAGGTAGCGCAAGTTATAGGAGGGAGCGAGAGCGATTGTATTTTATTGGTAGAATGATCTGGTTCCACTTATTTAGATAGATAGTGGGCATCTATTTTATGAATAGATATTTATTTATTTTTATGGCACTTCAAAGACTTACTCACTAGGATATACACAAACAAAAATCACATACAGGTTTAAGGAATTAGGATTGTGAATTCGTCAGTTACAGAAGTGCACAGCACTAGCACAGAAATTAAAACTACGTACAATATATCGTTAGTTGCATTACATAGAAGTTATAAAATAAAATAGAATGAAAATAAGCTATGTTTACAAATACGACCGGAAAGACAAACATATGAAAAAAATCACCACAATTAACAACAAAAAAAACAAAAAAGAAGGGAATGGAAGTAGATACAATTATTAATAGGTGGGTCGTATTGCACAGGCGACTCGAAACTCTGAGCTGTTAAGAAGTCTCGATCGGAATTGATAAGTTATATAGAGCTTTCCTACATGCCGCGAATCGTAAACATTTCAAACGTAGAAACAGCCGTTTGACCTCCAGAACAAGTAGGTAGGCCATTCAGGAAAGTAGGTAAAATACTAAATAAAATAGCATAATGGTCAAGTTTGCTGATTCTACTAAATATTGACATGTCATGATATTTTAGCATCATCACGAGCGTTGTGACAATATTGCGGTTTTCACGACTTGAAACATATCATAACCTCGTCAATCGTTTTATCGATGTAAATTTAATAACATTTCTTTCCCAAACATCATTGACATAAACTATAGATAGTCCTTTCACATTTATTTTACCTCTGACAGCAGCAACCCAGCAGCAACCTTATTGTTTTGAGAAAAAAGATCACTATAATTTTGACAGCAATGCAAAGCATTTATTTCAATTAAACCAATTACAGGCACTTTTGAATTGTCAAAGAGTCGGTCAGTTAGTCAGAAAGTTGAAGCTATTTGCCCATTTCAAAACGTAGATCTCTATGGAGAAGAACAGGCACGAAACACCAAGGACACTCTTTTAAATCAAGATATTACAAAATCCTGGGTACATTATTCTTCAAAATCACAGATAAAGTAACTGTGGAAGGTCTTTTAGGTACTTCCAATAACTTCTTTCCGCTCCCGCTCATCCCTCGCACCACAGCTCCTAGCGAGCCACTCATAAGCATACACTAACGTATATTACGCAGTTTATTCAACAGGACACACTGACCCGCGTACTATTCACGTCTCCTCAGTTAATACTATGTTATTTTAAATAGCTAAGAATTATATGCCCGTAATATTATATTGATTCTTTACTGTGAGATCCCGGCCTTATAATACTTTTGTACTCCACAAATCCCGATTGTAGCGATGGGACCAATGTAACAACTTCTGAAGTAAACTGAAGATATATCACTGATTTGCGTAGGTATTGTTAAATAACAAATTTGACAGAGCTATTTGAAGGCAAAAAAGGGAAGCCAGCAATCTTTGACTTTAATGATAACAAAAGAAAGTTAAAAACTAAACCCCAACTAAAACGATATAAAGTTATAGCCTGCGGAACAACATGTCGCTTTCAACGATACCTCGTTGGTCAAAATACGACGAGTAGTTTAGGAGTTATGAGGGAACAGATGAACATACATAGCATGTTATGGCTTTGCCGTAGTTGGGTAAAAAATTAACGACTATGACGATGAGCGTTTGGTTTTCTCTGATTGAATCAAGTATTCCCATAGTGCGTAAATTCTCTAAAGGAATAATAAGAATTTGTGTGGCATCAATTTGACACAATTACTTTCGATGAAGGGGGAATTGATAATACTCGTATTATAGTAATTGAATTACCTGGAATCACCCAATCTACATACTTTGAAGGCGATTAAAGACTCCTAGTCCTATGTATTATAATTGACAATTTATAGTTCAAATAACTTCAACCGCATAATACTAGCACATTGTAAGTAAGCCTAACAACCCATAAGCACAAAAAGTAGATAAACACATAATAGCTACATTAAACCGATTACGAAGATCGATGATGCGTATTTTACGAGTAATAATTACAACCGAGTTGATTGAAATTGAGTGCTGTGTACAGTCAAATGCACGTCCTTTGTAACAATTGGACGTTTACAGCGCCTTTATGGTGTAGCAGGAAGGGGGTTTTCGTAGTCCACTGACGTGGGGTTGACTGTATCAGAACATGCATTATGGGTGAGAGAAATAACTGCTGGTTGTAATATTACAGCTGACACGCCTTTTCAAAGTGTAGACTAGACAAGTAGACAGACGTGTAGAGATACCTCAAGTCTAGAGAGTACCACATACTAGCAATTATGGGTAAGGAATCTAAAGCTCATGCTGCCATTGAATATTTTCAAACATTAAGAAACCTTGGACAAATGGAAAGTCTAAGAATGAAAACCAAGATCGATTCGACCCAAAAACTGAACCTATGCATTCTGTCACAGCTACGCTTGTGATCGCGTTTTTTTTATTTTTCACTTTTTAGTGGGTCAGTTTGTAATTTATCTAAGTCACAACAGCCTAATGTCAACTGCTCATCACAAAATTACAATTACATTTTACAAAGTTAATTGTTGAGGAATTTTACTGGTAAGAACCAGGACAACTGGAGCTGATGGTAGTTTCACCATATGCATTGTGACGTGCATAAATTTCTTAGCAACCATATTAAAGTGCCAAATCGAATCGCAAGCCGTGAAATACTTATTACTAAGTAGTTCCGGAGGCCATCTGTGGTCTTCATCATCAGTTCCACTTCACCAAAATAGTGCTTTCCGAGTGCATATGCATGAGTGACTATAAAAAATGCCCAAACGCAGGGCGTGTGCCTTTAAAATTTGAGGATTTCCCTCCATTTCCATGGGATCCCCTCATCAGATTTTGACGTGGTGACAATGGGACCACTTTGGGATCATACCCTGTCAAACATAAAAAAATATTTTCAAAATCGATCTACAAGTGAAGGAGTAATCAGAGAACATACATAAAACAAAAAAACATACAGTCGAACATAAGTAACCTCCTCTTTCTTGGAAGTTGGTTAAAATACAGTCTCATGGGAATGAGATAAACGTTGACCACAAAAGTACTCTAAAATTCATAACTCAACATCCTATAAAACCAACATGAAATGAAAATAAGTCAGTTCTCATCAACTTAAACTGCACACAGTACATTGTCACAATATCTCAAGTCAGTACGAGTGCATCCGTGTCCTTATTAGACGCGCGACGGAGTGACGTTCGCGACACGACGTCGCACGACGTCGCCGCGACGCGGAGCCGACGACGCGAACGTGACGCGACGTCGCCGTCACAGCGAGATATTAGATCTCGTTGTTTGTACGTTTTCAAATGAAAAATGTTTGCAGATTATTTTCAAGACAGTGTTTGTGTATTGATTATTATAATGTTGCATGTGTCTTACGAAACTTAATGTCTGCTTGTACATGAGCCATGTTGAAAGCGTGATTAGTGACTGTCAAAGGAAATCGAAAAGTCATAATCATCACGCTTGGAGTACAGAGGGCCTCGTCAAGTGGCATTCAAAGAGTTTTTTATTTATATAATGGCTTTCAACAGGATTGTCATGACTTTTTCTGTAGCTTTTAATCTACCGAAATCCGATACATTTTGACTATTTCATCATTGTTCTGATGAAATGTCACTTTGTTTATTTAGGGCTTAGGCCCTCTGATTGGTAATCTCAGCAGACACAATGATTGCTGCCAAATTAGGTGGTTGCCCTTTATTACATCCTCGGGTGGACACAGAGCCTTGCAGCCCGAGTCCGAGATTACCGTGGTCTCTTTTACCCAGGAACAAAGCATGTTCCTGGTTAACCAATAACAAAACGATGCATAAAAGGGATAGGTACGAAAAGCTACTAACGGTTCCGTGAACAGTTTCTGGAGACAATTTTACCTGCTAAGTCTCTTAAAGAATGACCTGCTGGCTCAATTCACAAATATTCGAGTTTTACAGTACAGGAATCAATCACAACACGTTCAGTATCTACAACTTAATTATTTATACGTCCAAAACTCAACTGAACAAAATTTCGCTCAAAATGATAAATAACTGACAACAGCCGACACCCAAACCAAATCTCAAATCTCTAAAGTCCCGCTATCTCCAAAAAATACTAATGACGTCATCCCACGAAACTGAGTATAAAGAAAAAGTCACGAAAAAACAACAAATCATTACTATCATCGGATCAGTGGGATTTCAATAGGTCCGTCAAATACACAGACAATGGCACAATGCTGATACCCGAGTCATTATCAGATCAAGTTAGGTAACACTTCAAGAGACAGACGGACGCACTGAGTGGGTAAGGTGGCAGTTAAAAGCTGGTAGGAGCGGTTCGAACGCGAATATGTACATGGAATCATTATATTTTCGATAAAGTTAACCTGCTAGATTTTAGAGGTAAAACGTCAAAAGCTTTATAAATACTATGTTCTGAAAACGGAATATAAATATAATAGGGTTTTTGTTTTTTTTGTCTACGTGGTTTCTGTTTTTTAGGAAGAACATAACTGCCAAAAAACCGCAGCGTTTGACCCACCAAGTGCGTAACACAATCAAAAATCTAGAGTGGATCTTCCAATAATGAGTTGGTTGCGTTTCGCGGCCGACAATAGTCCGGGACAATGGCGGGATTCAAATCATCGTGTACCTATCCTTGGACGATTAACGCGCTCTTTGTCATCCCTACAATGGGGGGTCAACGGTTTTTCTACGTTTTACGTTTTTCCAATTACGTTTATTGAAATTTTGTTATGATACTCATTTTTGGTGTACCGTTGTTTGCGAATTTCTGTGATTGCTTTCTGAAAGATTGATTGGGAGATGGAAAATGTTGGGCCCATGAAAGTCTTTACTTGATAATAATGGTGAGACTTCATTCTAACTTCAGTTCGGATTCCTAAAACTTCAAATTGATTCTTTTCAGTCGTTAAGGAGGAAGAAACTAAACTACGAAAGTGGTATAAAAAATTTGGCAAATATGGTATCGGGGACGTTTCGCAAATAGATCATTAATTACTGTTTACGCATGATGCATAGTTCCACATAGGATGAAGAGTTCAAACTCATCATCCTATGTGTTAATTTTTGAGTAAGTATTTGCCATATTAAAAAAATACAAGATTGTCAGTAGGTAATTAATATCAACTAGCTATATTCAGAAAGAATTCCCCGTTCACAAAGGTATTGCCACTCAGATATTCTCGTCGTGTGATTATTATAGATTTGTCCCAAAAAGCTAAAATATCGAAATCGGTTAACCTAGACATGGCTATATCGCTTCTAATCCGGTGCAAAGTGGCGGTTGCAGACGACACAAAATATACTGGACGCCATTCTCTATTATTTCGATACTAATTTTGAAGACTACTATTTTACAGTCCCTTTTGAGATGACCTAAATTACAAAGGGAAGGTCGTGTCATCTAAGAACGGATGAATTTATGAACGTGGTGAATCGATCAAAGGTTGGCAGTTTATTTGTTGTAGATTTTGTTAGACTCATCATAACATTAAGACTGTAATCCCCGAAGAGTTAGGCAGTAGTGTATCTATAGTCATTTTCTAGAATCGTGCTGCAAAGGCTTTGACTAGACAGCAGCAGTTTTAATTTTGACCTTACCAAGTAACAGTAGAAAGTTGATAGCATACTCAGTATTACACGATCAGTTCAGCCAGTAATGGGGATGGTTTCTATTGAAAACCTAAAGAGACAAGAGAGAGCCTTACCATTGGAAACACAAGCATAAATTGAATTAGTAGACCGCTTAGGAGTATGACAAGCTGGTCCTAATTTGTCCACCAGCACTTACAATATTTATGTCCCCAGATAAGCTATTCCATGTCCCTTCCCAAATAAGGTTCAGCATCAATACATACTCGTACAAGACAACAAATAACCGTCACAGCGACCTATTTGTACAATTATGTACCTTTTGATTTACCGCCGAGATATTAGCCATACAACTATAAAAGTCATACAACGATTACACGCCTTTGTACAGCATTAGGCATTAATTCAACTCTGGCGTTCGAAACGCGACGTCCGACTTGATTCATGCGCGGGCGACGATTGGAAAAGCGACGTAAGTGACGAAAAATTTGCAATGTAAAATAAACTTTACGTGTCACTTTTTTGGGTTGGAATTTGAGCGGGAGGATGTTTATCATAATGAGTAGTGTACCAATTGTCTTTGCTGAGGAGATTAAATTGATTTATAAGACGCCGTTTCGTCCGTCATTCGTTCTCGGTATCTGCTCGTAAAGTTTGGTGCGGGTCGCGATCGTTTCGCGTGTTTTATGCTGCTACCCTTTTGATGTGATGCAATATTACTAATGATTTATTTGTTGTTAATCTAGAATAATTTCCTGGTTTTGGACGTATGTCTTATTCATCTTAAATCATGAGATTGAATTTACTTTTATTCACTCAATTCTTTATTTTATTGAGTTCTAAACGTTGTCTATTTTACACCAATAAACTGTCCCAATTGCTTGCAATCCATTGAGATACGTTAGTCACTGACTGACACATCATTTAAATTCAATGAGTTTGTTCTCATTACTGCTACAGACGTTCTTAAGTAGTGCCGACACACAATACTGTACACTGTTTATACAGATGTTAAGGCTCAAAGGACCAATGTCGTACAGATTGATACTTTTACCCTCAAAAGCAATTCAACGTTAACTGAAGACAGACATCGACACAATCGGAATTATCTCATTAAAGGGAAGAGACAAGACGTGTACCATGCATAGTTCAGTGCTTCTGTCCGTCTGTACGTAAGTGTCCGAGACATAATTGGTTCAATGACTGGACACACGTTACACCGGTCACTACTTGAAGCTTGTACCGTTGTGGGGAAACTCAAAATAACTACAGACGCAATTTGCTTCAAAGTCAGAATGATGAGTCAAAGTAATTTGTTCTGTTTGATTCAACGTCGCATGTAATGATGCTTTATTATTTAATACTGCAAAAATACTCCTACTCCAGACATTCCTTACTAGCATGCGATGTATTACGGGAAAGCTATTGCTGTCAGCGATAATATACATCATGCCCATGGACAGGACAGCCGCAATTAATATTTGTCAACTGTAATGTCCTATTTCAAGAATTATTTTCTTTTGAAATAACATACGTATCCTTATTCCTTATCGTAGCCACAAAGAAAAACATTCCGAAACATCGGTGACATTCTCAAACCTTCACCCAACAGCCCTCAAATGTGTAAGCTTGGACTGTCACAGGCTCACAGCGCACACTTGACACCCGAACACGGGCCATCAGCCCATAAATCATAAGGTAACTGAGGGATACAAGGACCGAAGGCGCGGCGCACACTGGAATGGGCCCGAACGTACTTGTTGGCTGAATAATTGAGCGGAGTGCCTAATGTTAGCTGGTGACATTTGAAGTTTGGTCTTAGTGGAAATAGATTGACGTGATAGTGTTAAGGACATTGATGTTTTTGGCCCTTTGATACAGTTTCAAAGGATAGATTAAAATAAGAGCAAGTGTTCGTTAACCATAAAATTTCGCATTTAAGAGAATAACAAAATGCAATAAAAAGTTTAGGACAGTTCAATCCATAGAAAATTATAGGGAAACCAACCATATAGAATCTATTGTTGAGATGGGACTTGGGTTTTAAGAAATGTGTAGTTAAACACTCTTGCAGTCAATATAATGTCTCATACCGCCAAACAGATCAACCCAACGTGGACAGCTAAACAAAACTACGACACAAAAATAACAACTAGGTTCCAAGTATGTATTAAATTATAATTTCTCCGAGCTGAAATGCCTCGCAGACCACCAGAGTCGCCAAGCTATGCCACAGCCAAAAGGTCAGACAGCGACTTGGACGCAACATTTAACGTTAATATGAAGCCATAGATCAGGCGCACATCTGTCGGCGCGCGCGCATTGCTGTCGATCAACAGGACGCTAATAGATCATTAGTATTTACGCATGAGGGGTAGAGGTATTCAGGATTGTTTCAGGTCTAGATACGGAACGAAGAACGATTGACATCATGATCAGAATATGATCTACAACGTGACAATCCCAGAGGATGTGAGGGTGAGCTGCACATCTAACTAAAGGGTTGGCAATCGAAGAAAATATTTCAAGAGCGCCCGCGCATGCATACCTACGGTCAAACACCAAAGAGTACAATATTTAATGATCGGTGCACTAAGCTGCAAAGAAATATCAAAATGATTTTAAACCACAGACTGATTGAGACTTTGAGTCAAAACTTCTTAATTACGATCGCAATACCGTTTTCACCTAAACGTGCCCATTTCACTTAATACTCAAGGCAAACGCTTAGAGAAGAATGCCAAAATCATGCTTTTAGTTCAGACTAATAGTCACATTAAGACATCATTAATACCAATCCACAATTAATCAAATAATAATCCCCTTCCTCATAAATTTCACCAAAAGCTATGCAATAGATCACGTGTACATGCAGTACTCTTCGCCTGCGCATGCGCAGCGCGCTGTCGATCAACGATCCACTTATAGATCTGTAACATTCGCAGTTGTCACCGAGCTAGCTGCTTGCACTTCGGGAAATATGGGTGAAGAATGTTGTTATCTTATTAAAGAATTGATAGTCAAAAGGTGTTGGACAGGACTTTAAGTAAGTCCTACAGTTCCTGAGTATAATTGAGATAAGATGCAAGATTTTATCTAATAAACTTAGTTCTCCCGCTGAGAATAATAAAATGGTAATACGCATTGTTTATTTCGTTGCTAGGGCTGCCGTACTTGTAAATCTTGCATAAAATGTCCTTAGGCATTAAATAGTTTTATGAAAAGTTTTAACCCTATATTTACTTATCTTATAGTTTACTGGTGGAATCCATATTTCGAAATCTCGATTGGAGTGATACGGGAATAAATGTAAGTGGCAAGTACCTCTCACACCTCAGGTTTGCGGATGACATAGTTTTGTTGTCAGAAAACCCGTACACACTGAACCATATGATAGAGTCCCTTAGTCATCACAGCGAGATCGTTGGACTACAAATCAACTGGGACAAAACGAAAATTATGACCAATCGTGAAAAAATAACTATATCTATACAGTCCAAACCGATAGAGTACGTCACTACATTTACCTCGGACATCTAATCTCAATAAAATCCTGCACAGAAAAATAAATCGATCGCAGAGTGAAGAATAATCAGCCTATAATGTTCCCACTACTTCCCACTGCTGGGACACAGGCCTCCTCTTATCGAGAGGGACTGGGCTGTAATCTACCACGCGGGCCCAGTGCGGGTTGGTAGATGTCACATGTCTTTGAGTTGTTGGTTCTAGGACATGCCGGTTTCCTCACGATGTTTTCCTTCACCGTTTTGAGAGCAGTGGTGATGAAATTATTTACACAAAGTAAAGCGCCTGCCTGGGTTCGAACCCACGACCTATAACTCGTAAGTCGGGGCCGGTACCACTGGGCCACCACTGCTCACGAGTGAAGAATACGTGGAACAAATACTGGGCTATGAAGGAAATTTTCAAAGGCCCCAAACCAACAAAACTGAAAACGAAAGCAATGAACATCAGCCTTACGCCGGTTCTCACTTACGCATGCCAGACGTGGTCTCATAAAAAATCACTCCTAAATAAAATAAGAAGTTGTCAAAGAGGAATAGAACGGAGCTACATGAACATTAAATTAAAAGATAGAGTCAAAAGTTCACTGATAAGAAAAAGAACAAAGGCGAGGGATGCCGTCAAACAAGTGCTGACATTGAAATGGAAATGGTCAGGTCATATCCAGAGAGCTATGGATGAAAGATGGTCACAAACTATTTCTAATTGGTACCCAATATATAAAAAAAGAAGGAAGGGTAGACCTTCTAAAAGATGGAGTGACGACATCATTGAGATAGCCGGAGCGTCATGGCCCAGACGGGCAAAGGACAGAACCACCTGGAAAGGTTTGGAGGAGGCGTCCACCGCGAAAGGCGGCCCTTACACCTAACAATACTAACTAAAATTTAAGTACAAAACTAACATTACTAACAAATAAATAAATAAGTACACATCAAAAAACTAAATGTAAGGGATAAAATAAAGCTAATAAATAAATAAAATAGTTTACTGGTTTGGTAAAATCTGATATATTTTCAGTAACTTACGTTGTTCCACCTTTCTACGCCATAACTATCACAGCATAAAAATCTGAAACAAATGATTACTTATTAATTACACGTCTTTAAAAAGATTTTGGTGCAGAGACTACTGATGATGAAAAGTGTGAGCAGTTTTTAGACATTATTTGGATGCAAGCAATGATCCGGGCAAAAGGACCAATATTTCCAATGCTAGCAAACCCTACTAAATGCTGCAAAATATTGTCACCCACAAATAACACCCAGAATATTAACTACACCCCAACACGAATATCGTAAACAAGACATCGAAACGTACGTTAGTTCGTCACTCATATTCAAATTAATACAGTAATCCTACTAAAGTTGTAAAGAAGCGTTTTATGAACCGCCATCACGCGAACGCTTTGTAAATCTCAGCACAGATCATAAACAGATCTAGATGTTATAAACTACTATTATAAACATTGTTAGATTTCTCATATATTTAATGGCATATATTATTAGATAATGAGTAATTTAAAGCCACCATTTTAATTAAGTAATAGAAGTTATGGAGTTATGTTTCGTTTTATTGCTCAATTTATAAATACCTAATCTTTATGATGGAATGGTATTGTATTTGAAATGGGTGCTTGATTATCGTTTATGGTTTTACGGATCGTTATTTTATTAAATAAATACATACTTTAGTTCAAGTTCAGGTTTGAATTCTTTGCAAGCAATACTGTTTTGTGTTGTCCTGATTTACCAGTTTTGCGAATTAAAAGTTATATATAGACAGAACTTTTCGTTTATTTGATGAAAGATGGCAAGTTTAGGTTTAGAGGTAAATTATACTTTGGTCCCTAAATTTATAACATTTTTAACGTGGGCTAGTTTTCATATTTTGTCAATTTATTCCTGGGGAATTCTGTTCAACAGGACACAGTTCAATAAACAAAATTCCTCCTAATTGTAAAACCAAAATACAGATATAATCATTTCAAAACACATGCAACGTCCTATAAACAACGGGAAAATGACATTCATGCATTAAAACCATTATAATTTGCAATAAAACAATACAGAGAACCGGCTGGCTTTCATTCCGTTTAGTTCCCGCTCTAAAATTGAGATGAAGATGAGCGAATAAACGTCAAATGTTTGAATATAACGTCTTTTAACGTCAGTGTAAATATAAGTGTAACTGACAATAATTATCGTGACCTGCTTGAAAGAGTTACAGCGTCAGTTGTGACAATAGAGAATGAGTGAGATCTTGATGGTCCAAAAATTTTGAGGATGAAATTACAATTAATAATTCTGCTACACAATTCAAAATGAAAGGAATAATTATTAGAGTAGTGCTAAGCAGGCTAAGCATTTACTTGCAGTAGCAATATTTTTTTTTATTTTAGAAGTGAAACTTCTTTAGCCGCGTTGAGCGATTTTTGGCAGGGGCAAAACTTATAGGCATAGGTCACCGACATGCTAATGTAGTGTCGCGCCAGACTGTCGTACTGTGACTGTGTACCATGTAGTGTCGCGCCAGACTGTCGTACTGTGACTGTGTACCATGTAGTGTCGCGCCAGACTGTCGTACTGTGACTGTGTACCATGTAGTGTCGCGCCAGACTGTCGTACTGTGACTGTGTACCATGTAGTGTCGCGCCAGACTGTCGTACTGTGACTGTGTACCATGTATACGCATCAGATAGATATAGCGTGGCGCTTTGGTGGCGACATTAATTAAACACACGTATACGGTTTCGCCTTTACGTTTCATAAAGATAATTTAATTTATTTTTATTAATTTATTTACAATTTTCTAAAATAGCATCTCGGAGCAACCTGTACTTAAAGAACTGTAATGCAGAGGTCATTTTCCGGGGGTCGTGGATCATAAAATCGCATTAATGAAATTAAAACGAATAACGCGAAAGAGAGAGCTTTATTATTTAGTTTGTTTGAATTTAAATACAGTTATTTTATTATATTTCTTTATGATTACTGGCCACTAGCCCTACCCGTGTGTTGAATGAATGTCGCCACTGTAGCGGCACGTTGCATACAAGTTCAAATTAAATTAGCTAGCGAAACTCCGCATTTGTGATGGGTATCGATATGTAAACACGATAAAAAAACAGATGTTTTTTTTAAAGTCAACGCAGCTTGTGATTTTACTTGAAGTAAGAAATGAAAAAAACTGTTTTTTGTTTTGTTTTATTGTGTTTAGATATCGACAACCGTCACGTCTGTGAAGTTTACACAAATAAACGATTTTTTTAAACTGATATTTCAAGTGACTACACTACCTGTGTTTTATTACCCCCAAAACAACGCAACAAATTAATTTCTTATTTGTTTTATCATGTTTAGATATTGATACCCATCACGCCTGCAGAGTTTCGCTAGCTAGTTTAATTTGACCCTAACTGAATGAATGTAATGCACCGACCCTAGCGTGGTTATATCAGACTCGATTGCTCGAATGAACCCAAAGATTCACACTAGCCCCTGAAGCCTCGTGTTTCATGAGACTACAGAGACCATTCTAATATCAATGAGTAGACCGGGGGGCGTGATAATGGTAGAAAAAACCTGCCCTTGGGATATGGAAGGATTATTAGAGCCTATCGGATATACATCCTTGAGCAAGCATTGGAATAGTGGAGAGACGGGTGATGAGTTTAATTTGACCTGTATATGATATTCCTAAGTTTTCACTACTGGTGGCAATAGGGGTAAAAATAGGCAGTCCATGACTGCCTATTTTTTGTTACATCGAGTTACTCTGAATGAGAAGAGGCATTTGTCCTGCATTAGGGCTATAATGGACTGTTTATTTTTGGTGCATTTATTTCAAAGTTATGGTCAGGTATTAAAGATTGTATCTAGCAGTGATTCATCACATCAGTCCTAAATAGAAATGGACTAAAAATAATACAACATTGAACACAATAAAACAATTTAACCAGAAGGCTGTAAATCCCAGCTGATTCCAAACCCAAGAACCACCAGCACGTAAGACTCCCCCAATCGGCAATGCCAAAGAAATTCCAATATTTGCTCAAAGAATATTTACGAGCCCCGCTATCGGTACACATCCAATATGCCATAAGTCATCCCAGTGACGGGAACACATTACTAATTAAAGCCCAAAGTTGATTGCAAACGATACTGGCGATTTAATTAATATTTTGAAAGAAAGCCGCTCGTAAAACGCTTGTAAGTGTGATGGATTTACGATTGGCTAACCATGTAACTTGTAATTTATTTTGTTGTCTATTGTTAATTAATAAAATATGTTTTTTCAATATTATAATTGTAGCATGCATAGTTCTTGTTAGACCTGTAAATGTGTTGTAATTATTACCACCCACGCTAAATTAATTCGCTCGCTATGACTAACATACTTTTAAGATATTATTGTAATACTAACAAAATATGGACCAAAACTAGGTCGGAATTAAATGTGATTTATTTATTTTATGTCCAATTTTGACTACTTTCATAATAATGATAGTGACAAACCTAAAACATTACTACACAAAGAATTATTATTTTGCATAGTTAACAGAGGCAGTACTAATCCTAGTGAATGTTACAATATGACCAAAAGGGCTAAAGGATGATGCCATGAAATTTATGGAAGCTGGTACCCACTCCAATAGGATTAAATGATATACCTATCATTCATTAGAAAGGTATTAAGATTTAGTACAAAAACTCCAATGGCCTTTGTCTTGATTCCTTGTCCGATCGGAGTTTTACAGGGTGGAAGTTGAGATGAGACAGCGAGGGAAGCTACCTTAACCGTTGTAGACTGTCCTTAACTTCTTGAGCAATTGCTAAAGGCATTCACAGATTTTGTAAAAATGGTATAGACTACAGTTGTAAAAAAAGAGTTTTTTTTCATTTTATAAAATAAACAGTTCCAAATGTTTTAAACAGGTGTTTTTTTTTTGTTTATTTTTCCTAAGTTAGTTGTCATCCATTTTTAATTGATTAAGCCTGATATAATTCACTTTTATACTATTTTGAAAACTGCATGACAAAATTTTATCTTAATTCAATACAATACATCCTGTATGTTCCGACGTTCATTTTTAATAGGGAAATCACCTAAACTTCTCTTAAAATAAGGGGAATACCCAAAACATATACAAACTTGGTAACAAAAAAGCTGCAAAACTTGTCACAGTTTTTAAATACCTAAATAAAAAATAATAAATGTTGTCTAATCTAATCTGCTTATTAACGAACAAATATGATTGTACGTAGTCGTTTTATAATAAAAATTGTTAACTATTGCTTGATTTAGAAGGATTTTGAGTATTAAAAATTGTACATGTTTAAATGTCAAGTTAAAAAGCCACTTTAATTATTTTATAAAAATTGTTTAAAGTTGATTAAATAAAAGAAATAAGGAAAAAAATAACTACCTAGTATTCATTTATTTTTGCAATTATAATTTTGTTTTAAACCCTGTTTTTTTATAACGTTTGAATTTTCAAACACCTAATAAAAAGCGATGTTTTGTTTTAAACATTGTTTAAAACACATGTTTAAAACAAGTTGTTTGTAATGGTAGTTAAAAAAAAAACTTCTATGGCGATGCGGATTCGGTGCCTAGCTGAAATGCTGCAAGCTTTGTTTAACGACACCTCTTACCGATAGAAATCCAAGATTTTTTGTTGGAAGAGGAAGGAGGGGGGGAGTGAACCGATGATCGGTTACCGGGTAAAGTGTGATGTCGACGCCTTACTACATACATACATAATCAGCCTATAATGTTCCCACAGCTGGGACACAGGCCTCCTCTGTGAGAGGGAGTGGGCCGTATTCCACCACGTGGGCCCAGTGCGGGTTGGTGGATGTCACATGTCTTCGAATTATTAGTTCTAGGACATGCCGGTTTGCTCACGATGTTTTCCTTCACCGTTTTGAGAGCAGTGGCGATGAAATTATTTACACCTCAGATTATAGAAAGAAGCAGATAGACCGCGCGGAACAATAAAGTGAGGCCCGTTTGTAGACATGTGTGCGTTACAGCCACGTGACAGCACTATAAGAACAGGTGCCTCTATGTGTGTGTACGGTTGCCAGGATAATGAAAAAAATTGCCATAATATTTCATTACATGAAAAAGTTTTTTTTTCTTAAATAAGTTGTTTTTATTAACAGTATACGTCAAATTAACAATACCCATATAAACGATACATTTGCGATATATTTTTATTTTGAGACACCAACATTTTATTGTTTTTGGCAGCTATATTTGCCTTATGGTGACGTCATATATAACCCATGATATAGCAAATCGACTGATGTAATAGGTATTATAAAATCCATTAAATAGTTACACTTACGAAGACACACACATACTTATTTATTTATAAACATACCAACCAGAAAAGGCGATAAATAAAACACTATTATTAAAATAAATATTTTTGTAAATCGATACTCCTGTATCCTATACTTATTTCCTAACTTAGGGGTAAATGTTTCAATATAAACTAGCAACACCGAATGAGTTTTGTTAAGGTTTTGTGTTTCAAGATGTCACTAACAATAAACACGTAAAATAAATCCAAATAGACAAATAATCAATATTTTACCTATGAAAGATACTCCATCTTATTTCTTTTGTTTTTGGGAACAGTTCTTACAATGTTTAAAAATACAAGACGGCATTATTCTGAAATTATCTGTTAGAGCCCGTGACGTACTAACGATGCGACGCTTCGTGCTGTACTGAATCGAGATTGTATTCGCTTTTGAATTTGTATTTGCTTTGTTGGCCGCACTCTCGGTGTTCCGCGCGTTCTATCTGTTTCTTTCTATAATCTGAGATTTACACAAAGTAAAGCGCCTGCCTGGGTTCGAACCTACGACCTACAATTCGTAAGTCGCAGCCGATACCACTGGGCCATCACTGCTCTCCGCCTTACTAGTGATCCTCAAAAGGGCAGTGAATTATGAAATATCCAAAAAAACCTTGTATGGGTAGGTAATGCTAAAACCATGAGGTTTGGTACAGTATACCTTTGAACGGACAAGGATTAGAAATTAGGCGCCTAACTTATATTCAGTATAAAAAGAGCTAGCCAGCGATGCAATGTATCACACATGGCCATGGGAGGTGGGTACCACAATTGGCAGAAGCAATTCGGAATCAATTCATTCATCTGTAATGTAGAATGATAGAAGAAATTCAGAAATAAAATAAATTATTCGCATAACAGTAATTACGATTATACAAAAAAACATCGTTCATCTTAACGCATTCTCGATCTCTTCGCTTTTTGGCATCAAAACTCCGTTCCGCTTCGTTCTATTTAATTAGAGCCAATGAAAATCGTGAAGACGGCCACAAAAGATAAATTTGTTGTGTATAGATAACGATAGAGATTTCCGTGAGGTTTAACAAAGCGTTTTGGTATCAAATCACACAATTAGACGATCGGCTGTATGGATCGGCGGCTGCTTTGTCGGTGTCTGTCATTGGTTGGTTGGCGCCACCTAGGACCAGAGAAACGGTGCTGTGTTTAAACTTATAAAGTCACACTTCATATGAAAATATTTGCATGATATTATAATTTAATTTAAATAAATAACATTCCTTTTCTTTAACGTAAGAATTTTTATTTTTAAATTATAAGAACATAACATTTTTTGTTTTTTACTTTTTGTTTGGTTATTTTCCGCTATACGAGTAATATAACTTTGATCAAGATTATCGTTGATTTAGCTATATTAAACAATTTTATAGGTATATTAGAATTCCAAAGCAGACAATATTCGCTCCATGAACATAAGAATGATTAAAAAATATGCACATAGGTACCTATTTCTATTTAATAATCATTTAATTAGCAGTTTTTGTTGAAAATAAAATGCCATATTAATGTGCTTTGTCGCATACCCACACATTAGCCAACAACTAATAAATTAAAATAATGTTTCATCGTCCAGTATATTTGAATGCTTTTTAGGGTTCCGTAGTTAACAAGGAACTCTTATAGGTTCACCATGTCCGCCTGTCTGTCCGCGGTTTAGCTCAGAGACTCTTAGTACTAGAAAGCTGTAATTTGGTATAGGTAAATATTAATCACGCCGACATAGTGGTAAAATTAAATCTTAAAATCAAAATAAAATGTAAAAAAAATGTATCCCCACTTCACGTACAAGGGTACCCTTGTACACACGGCTACACATCAAGTTATACATTTCCAGTATAAGCTGCCTCATCTCATAGTACGGAAATCCTATACAATGCGAGATCAGCCTCAACTGGGTATGTATAGCTTGATATGTAGCCGTGTGTACGTGATGTGGGGATATTATTATTATGTGTAACATCGTACCTCTCGCTTTCTATGGGAGTGATTTCGTCAAAAGGGACGGAAGTATGTAACAGGAAGTGACAGATTGAGCAGAGAATAAGTAGGTAAGTACGTTTTAATAGCATTGAATTAGTAAGTACTTTATAGATTTTTCGGAACCAGTAGTAATGAATAATTTAGCTTTTTTTTAATTTAGAGGTTAATTTCTGTCGCTGCTCAGTTATTTATTAGTTATTACCAAGGTGAGATGTCAGATGTTACTCATCATATGCCATTACTGTAAGGGTCGCGATTTTCTCTCATCTATCCTATAATGTGGGGTATCGTTGGAGGCCGTTCAAAAATATTTCAGGTTTTGGGGTTGTGAATACTATTTTTCGATTCAGGGATCCGTTTGCGTAATATTAAGCTTTAAAGTTCAAATTTTTGTGAGAGTCAAGTGTCCCCTCCCCTGCCATCCAAATGGTTGTTTTTGGGTATGTGAAAATTTTTATGGCTGTAGTAAGTATATATAATGTAACGAAGCTTAAAGGAAAACTATCACAGCTAAGTAGGCTTAAGTTAGGCTTTAATAGTCAACCAACTCACATTTGCAGTTGGAGAATTGACCGCGACGTATATCGACGTATGGCAGAACATGTTTTTCAACTACAATGTTGAGTTTATTTTTGGGATAAATTCATCCCAATAACGGAACCCTTCATTGTGCGTGGTCCGACACGCAATTGGCCGGTTTTTATTTTATAGTTACCAGCCCGTAAACGGTTCCTCCTAAAAATACCGATAACAATACCAGCGTGTTAATGTCCGACTGCAGGGCAAAGGCACGAACATTGATCACCAGTCACGAAAAATACTAAAATATTTTCGAATCATTTCCTCAAAATTAACTAAGTACACGGCAGGACCAAAGTGGAGTACACCCGCGCTGTTTGCCGTCACCCGGCACGGACAACCGCTGTCGTCTCAAAGGAATCACAATGATCGACATCATGACTCTGCAGTTTCGTCTGCCTGCCCCGCCGGCGGGGTAGCGTGATGATACCTAGCTAATGAACTGCTAAACGTAATTTACAGGACTGATTTGCTTATAATAATAAACATTACCAGCCTATTTATAGTCCTCCTGCTGGGCAAATGCCTGTTCAAATACACAAAAGACGGATTGGCGATTTCAGCCTTATATTAACTGTATATGTATAGTCCGGGTTCCCTCACGATGTTTTCGTTCTCCGATGTCAGTGATGGTCAAGGTACTGATTTACGTATCTTTGTGCTACTTTCAGTTAGAAGGGAACGAAGGACCATTTGGAGAATTTAGATCGAACGTGGAAAGTGGGGTTTAGAACTCGTACTCAAATAAAATCATTTGTTCGCATTATATGGGCTTTAGTGCCATCCTCGACTCAAGCAAGGCTTCATTCCAACTTTAAGGCTCATACAGACTGGCGCGATATTTGCGGGTGCTACGGGCAGCGCGACACTTTCCATGAAGTTTCCATGAGGCTTCCGTAGACAGGCGCGACACGACAGCACGATTGCTGTCGTGTCGCGCCTGTCTACGGAAGCCTTTATTATGTTTGACAACCACACAATCTATCGATTTCTAATTAGCACAATGCAGAAAATGTAAATAGTTTAAGCACGATTTTTCTACTATCATGCTCCGATTATAACTAATCAATAATAATAATGTAAATTGCTATAATTATGCAGATGATGCAATTTTGGCTAATGCTACGAGTATGTCCGCATTTTACATGCTTATCAATCTAGAAAATTCAAACAAATAAAATAATTAAGCTGGGACTCAAACTTTCAATCACAAAAAAGGCTAGCATCTCTTTTCTCTTAATAACCATACAGTCACAACTCACAATGATTCCATCATTTTTTATACTTCGTCAATCACCATTGGACACTCTTGATTCACCATTGATGATTTTTAATTGCTATTCATACAATTCTGTATTTTTTTTCACAATTAAAACTTTTGTGTGGGCCCCTACCATGAGTTGCAAAATTGACGATCGACATTTTCTATCGAAAAACATTCGGTTCGATGGTTTTGATGTTTTTGGTCGAATGGTTTTCGATTTTGGAAGTAGTGTACGATTGTTAATGTTGTCTTGTATTATGGGAAAAATAATAATTATGATTGTGTAAGTTGTTGTCAGTCTGAGTAGACAAGGGCAAAAAATGAGCACTGAGTGCAGTCGTTGAACAAAAACTTGTTGCTTTTAAATTGAAACTAGAAGTTTTTAATACGTTGTTATTATAAAATTGATTTATTGTCATGTTTCTATTTTCCCCATGCTTGCAGTCGAAGGGTGAGGCCTGTGTGTAACTCGTGCATTTGCTCCCGAAAATCACCATTTGGTGAAGTGGTACTGATGATGGAGACCACAGATGGCCACCGGAACAACATCATAATAATAAGTATTTAAAGGTTTGCGATTCGATTAGGTACTTTAATATGGTTGCTAGGCAATTTATGCTCGTCAAAATGCACATGCTGAATGGCAGTTCTCCTGGTTCTTACCAGGAGAACTCCTCAACAATTAACGTCCCAGCATCGGGAAAAGCAATATTTTGTAAAAGGTGATGAGCAGTTGACTTTAGGCTATTGTAACTTAGATAAATTAAAAACTGACCCACTAAAAAGTGAAAAATAAAAAACTTTTGTAAAAAAAAAACAACCGACTTCCAAAAAACAAAGTGAAAAATAACTTTAATTTCGGAAGTCGGTGGCAAAAAACTAAAATACAGATCCAAAGACACCGACTTCCGAAATTAAAGTTATTTTTCACTTTGTAGTGTTTTTTTAGAAGTCGGTTATTTTTTTTTACAAAAAAGTTTTTTATTACTACATTTTTTTACCGATACTGTTCAGAAATGAAAGATCTTTCATACTACCAGGAAACCTCGGCAAAAGCAATGCTGTAATATTAATCCATTACAAACATAGTGAATGAAAACTGGAACAGCGGCCCCAGTCGCCTGACTTGGACTCTCAGAAAGAGTTTGCAGTTTTTTTTTTTAGTCTATTCCTTTTGGAAACAGATGTTTACAACAATAACGCACGCCATTGCTGACAATATTTGTGAAGTCATTGCGCTAATCGATTTTAAGACAGCCACGTATTCTGCTCAGAGGTGTGGCGAAATTAACGAATGATGATACTCCTCTAGAAAAAATATGAGATTGTATTGTGAATTGCTTGCGATTGTGTAACTTGATATGCGTTGCCATTTGATTCTGATCCTGATTAATGGTTGGGAGAAGAAATGTCTCCTTGCAGTCCGATGCCCCTTTAAAAGTAACATCATGTCTCATCACCAAAAACCAACACAAATTTTGAATCTATGTACTATTCAAATTGTTTACTTAGATGTTGTTAAAAGCTAAGTTTAAAAGAAAACTAACAGGCTGTCTTACTCACCGATAATATACAATTCTATACGATACAACAGAACACCTCTTTAAATAATCATCAAACCCGCTTAGCCAATTACAGCTTGTTTGAATAACCAAACACATATAAACCAATTTCCCTAATAACATTAGCCCGATAGTATCTACACAAGCTAATCTTCTAAGCAGCTGTGGGCTCAACTCTTCGCGTCAGGTGTGAGCTGTGCCGTCAACACGAACTCGGCACAAGTCGGCACTACCCCGGGTCGTCGTGACTCGACGACTCAACCCTGTTGAGCGCTAGGGGGTGCATGTGAGAGGTGACGCGTGGGATAGTCCTAAGGTCGGCTTTAAGAGCAAGACAAAAGAGTAACGAATTGATTATTTGGGTAAGGATAACATATTTTAGTAACCTGTGTATAATTTTTAAGAGGTGCAGCTTTATCAGAGTTAAACATTGTGCCTTAGCAGGCAGACATGGCACAGTAAGAAGAAGGACTGTGGGGGAAAAAAGGTGGTCAGTGAATTCGCTCTAATAAATGCTTCAGTGAGTACTGTATATTTCTACATCAAGCCACTTCCATCTAAACCACACAAAAAATGACATAAATCTTTCATCAAAACACGCTCGCCTGGAAAATCCTCAATCCCTCAAACTCATAGCTACCGTTAAGTGACGATGATCCACAAAAACGAATGAAGTGCGATTTTATTAACACTACGCTTCCAATTCGTATAGAAAAAATATAACACTGACTATAACAAATGATGTTGTTTGCCAGAAAAGGGCCTGAAGAAAGGCCTCAGAAAGGCCTGGAGTGATGTATTATGGCCTGGCCCATTGATGAGACGTGACGTCATCGGTTTTGGATCAGATGGTGAAAGATGGTCGCTGAGATTTGACTTGAGTGCTCCTTTTGAGTTGAACTAGTTGCTGTGACTTGAATGGTGGTGTCAGTGTTGAATATGATCTGTGGACCAAGTAACCTGGGGCTTGATTTTATATTTAGAAGTATTTGGAAAAAAAAGAGATTTTTGCCAAGTTGAATTTGAGTGGGTGATAGGTACCTATTAAAAATATTGAAGAAAAAAAAACAGACAATTGCTGAATCCGATTTCGATTGGCATTTAAAATTATTTATCAAACATTGAAATATTTTTAAATGACACATCCTTAAGTTTTCGATTGGCATTTAAAGTTATTTATCAAACACTGAAATATTTTTAAATGACACATCCTTAAGTACCTATAATGTTTTCAATGGCGCAAATACACAAAAAGCTAATTAACATCCGTAAACTCTAGAACTATAATTATTTCATTTTTAATTTACTTTCACCCAAAATTAAAACCGAATACCGTCGATCGTAATTCGTAAGTGAATTTGTCACAACACTAGACGCCATGTGATCGGGTACAGACGGCGGCGGAATGTGCTGAGTCACACCGCTTAGGGGAACACCCCTGATCAAGTGGCGTTTAGTGGTCGGGGTGATTTCTATACTGTTGATCGTGCAACGGAATTGATTGTTGAGTTGAAATGTTGTTTGAAGTATCTTTTAAGTGAGTTTATTTTGCACAGAAATGAAGTATATACCTAAATAATTATCGATTTCTCAATACTATCGAATAATCTAGCCTGTCTATTACAACAAAATATTGTTTCCAAGGATGGTTTCCTTGGAAACAATATTTTGTTTTAACATGAAGAGTTTTATTTTGTAACTTGAGTCATCTTTATTTTATGACGTCAATAGTTCTAAATACATTCTTATTCATAAGAAGCAATCGATTTTAGATATTCGGAAGCCATTGGAATGTCGATTCCATAAAATAACCGGTAGGAACAGTAGTTATTTTATTAAAAAAATATTATTGCATTCATAAAATAATGGCCCGCGGCAAACTTCAATATAAAATAAATCTCAAATGCTAT
The DNA here is from genome assembly GCA_948098905.1 of Tiliacea aurago. Lineage (NCBI taxonomy): Eukaryota > Metazoa > Arthropoda > Insecta > Lepidoptera > Noctuidae > Tiliacea > Tiliacea aurago. The sequence goes on from OX402585.1 coordinate 26,804,561, forward strand.
TATTATTAATAGGTATTACAATGATTAAATTTCAAAAAGACAACAGCAGACATTTTAATAAAAATATACAGATTGCATAAAAAATTGAAATCCCCTTGGAGTTAATGCCAATATTGGTAATATAATACAAATAATAATAACACGAATTTTATGGACATTATTAATAAAACCACAATTTTCATCTTTTATTACCATAAATCAGCGATCGAGCAGCTATTTGTCAATTATTAATTATTGAATTATCATAACTTCTTGTTAATATGGTAGCCAGCCGCTAAATATTTTAGAGCCAGTCGGGTTATTGATTTTACAAGACAGTGTTATGAATTTAGTAATTAATAAATAATATAATAAAGTTATAATAAAAATTAAACAGAGTTTAACAACACTAATCAAATTTACAAAACAGTAAAGAATGATGGCGTCAAATAGAGGAGGCTTATGCCTTTCATTGCATTAGATATCAGTGGAACGAACTTAAATTGAAATTGTTTATTAGAATAATTGATTTACATATCTAAATATTTACAATTTACGGCCGTAAACTAGAGGAATGTAACGTGTAATCAACCTGATCTAGGAATATACATGTACGAGTACAATGATTTTATACTGCAGATCACGTCTAAACGAGTAGTGTTAATGATTTGAAAAAAATATAATATGTTAAACTAGAGCATTTTCTTAATAACTTAATATGTGAATATTTTAGATTATGTTTATATTACATAGTGATATTATTTTATAAAGTTATGTCTATCGCGGATAAAAACTGAGAATGGCGCAAAATCTACCAAGCGTATTTTTCTGAAACCTTCACCAATTTAAAGATAATTTAACTATTGATCTTTTAGTATACGCGTTTTATTAAAATAACTTTTGTGTATAATAAATTAATAATGCGTCAAATTGGAGACAGCGCTCCTTGATGGGCGAATCCTATTACTGGCTGAACGTACAACGCGTTGCGTGAGCTCAGTACAGAACACGCAAGCTAACCACGCAAGGTCACTGGCATATATCTGAGTGTTGAACTAAAAACAAATATGAAATCGCATGTGGATGATATTAATAATAATTATCCTATTTTTTTCGACTTTATTAATAAAATTATGAACATCCGTAAAAATGCTTCAAAACCTACTTTTATTGAAATTTAAAAAAAAAATCTCACATACCTTGTTACTTAATTTCCTTTGCGAAACTAGCCTTCCTTTAGTTATGTACGTTACATCGTAAATTGATTAAAATTGTAATTTAGTCGCTTAAAGCACATTTCACATTCTGTTAGGTATTACCGTAATGACACTTAGCAGTGACCTTTAGTGCACAGCTACTGTTAGTGCACGCATGTCGGTACTAGTCGGTAGCAACCAGCGGGCTCTGTGACGACGTGACTAGATAACAATGATAGTCAGTATTATAACTATTTAACAGAAATGCTTTTTTTTTATCTCTATTTCTATCTATATATAAATGGATTTTTTTATCAATATCTATTATCTACATAAAAAGTAGGTTCACAAATAAATATTGACCGGGCGAGCGAAGCGTCTACTTCAAGCCGTAAAATTTGCTTTTCTGTCAGTATGTTGCTACTCCTCTTAGGTCATATTTTACAACCGATCTGGACGAAACTTGGTATACAAGTTTTACGACTTTAAATATATTTTTTTTCGTCGGGGATTTTTGATTGGAGGCGTACTTCTTCATTAAAGTGATAAAAAAGGGGCTACTGGATATCTCCACCTTATGAGGTTCGATTTCGATGGTTCTTTTTTTTATTTGAAAGGTAGTAACTCTAAGTTGATCTTATAGAATTTGGTGATGATCTGATGAGGATCTTCGGTGTGATGAGTAGAATAACTTCTCAAAATGCAGTAAATTGCTATCTTTTAGATTTCTACCAATGGAATTGGCCCTTGGATGGAGCACCTAGGACCACCTTCTCAGCGCAAAACTGCAGCGTTACGTCTGCCAATTAACACCCATCAGTTATTTTCTCTAGCTGCCAAAATTATGAGTAAAAATTTATATTTTTACTCATAATTTTTCTTTACATTTAAATGATGCAAAAAAGTTGTGCTCGCCAGGGCCTCAAGTCTGCTATTACAATAGTGTCAGAATGGTCGATCATTGATTTCATAATTGTTGATTTTGACAAGTTTGGTAATCTACTATTATAATGGCGTAATTATGACTTTCCAATGGTCGGCCACTGACACTACTTGAAAGAAATTGCATTTATTGGTAATCTCGTGCATAATGACAAATGAATGACATTTCTACTAATGGGTTTTATAATAATGACAATACGACAATACCATTATAAGTAACACAATTCTATTACGAGAACATTGACCGACCAATGAACGACCATTATGAATTTAGCAGATTACGAACTTTTAGCAAAATGACAATGGAATGACTTAATTTATAAAAATAGCAGAATTGGTGCCCAGGTCTACTGTTCACAGAACTGCTAGTCAATATTATTCGTGCATTGCCAAAAACATCAGTTTGGCTTTTTCGAAATTGGAAAAGAAAAACTCTTAACTTAAAAAAGTAATCAAAGATCTTGGAATAAAACAGATAAAACTTCAAGTTAATCAAAAATAAACAGTGAACACTCTTTGCACTACCTATAAAAAAACACCGTCACTAAATACTACAATACATACAACAACAAACGACTAGTTTTCAACCAAATATCTACAGAACCCAAAACTCATCTGACAATAGCGCCCACCCTTAGCCGCATAAGGGCTAGAGGTCACCGCGGCGGCGGCGGCGCGGCGGCGCTTCCGTCAACCTGTTGGACGTCCAGACACGGACGCGGCGATTAATGCGTCCCACACTATGATGTATCGATATCATTCGCGGCCACTTCACTATTAGGTACTGATTTTTCAGCGATTGCGTGTGGTGACTGTACAACATTATTTTTAATATAGGTATGCGAAACCTGAATATAGTTTGTTCAGTACAAGGAACTGAATCGATTTCAATAATTTTTACACCATGCTATATTTTGTCCCAAAAATATTTAAGTGTGATTGAAAATGTTATCACCATGTAATTGCTTACAATACAATCGCCGTACGGTTAGGTACCTACTGCCAAATTATTATCAATGAGCGCAAGACGACCCTGGAGGCGCGGGGGCACCGTTAGCATGTTTTTGTACGGACAACCCGGTAACAACAACTTTATAACTTTGTGATTTTTCCTGATACAGTTTTGAAATTTTGATAATAAAAATACTAGACACGTGTTTCGGGTTTCGCATATACTAAAAGTAATGTTACACATTATGATTTAGGTACTTACACGGTTTGTTGTTGGTATGTAGTTATGTACCTGGCTGAGCTACTCCTAATCACTCAGAACGAAACATTTTTAAACAATTAACCGGTATTCCTTTCGACGCTCTTCACAAAAGGTTGCTGATTTAGGTACTTACTACTCCCAAAATACAAGTACCATGAGAAAATTAATTGCGCATTCTTAAAGAAGATACTATTGGGCGTTTTCATGCAAATAGGCTTCATTGTATGACTGACGATGATGTTAATAGAAATAATGATAAAGATGAAAATGGTCAATAATTTCCCTGTCTGTATCATCTTCTTGTAAGCGTGACTAAGTAAATTAAATTAATAACACCAATAGGAACGTAAGGATTCGGCCTGAATAAATCCTTTGTCATGCATTTGTGTTCGAAGACTAGGGACAAGAGCAAGACACATTCGCTCCGTGTACACCGGTACAGTATATAAGGAAACTTCTGCCTTGAACCCACCAACCAAGCCAATGTTTACGCATAATATAGGTAGGTACTTAACATGAATAATTATGTAGATACCTATTGTAATCTAACACCCAATACAAGCACAAGCAAGTGGCCATCTCTGAGTAATGGATATCCTTGCATATCGCATCGACTCCGGCCATATTCTATTAATTATAATAATTAATTAGTTACAATTACCATTACCAGCATGTTCTTCAAAAAGGTCATGTTGAAGTAATACTTGAAGTGACTACTTGAAGTGGCGACACATGCGTGCAGTATGAAGAGGCTCGAAATTGTGTTAAATATGTGCTGAATTATTATCTTATAGTTTATCTAACTTTCATTTTGTAGTTTAAAAAAAATTTATCGAACTAAGTAAGAACATTGTTCAACTGTCACATTCAGGCCATATCAATGACGCTGCGGATTTGACTATGGCGTATTTGACTATGGCGTATTTGACTATGGCGTATTTGACTATGGCGTATTTCACACTTGTTCAGGTGACACATTAGACTCGGTAGTATTTGTTGAAAAACAAAGCCGACCTAAAGTGATTACTACAAATATTCGAATTTACTGCCTGGCTGTCCCATTTCTTCCCGTGGGTGTCGTAAAAGGCGACTAAAGGATTTACTAGAGAATGGGCAGCAGCGTTCTCTATGCATTTTTTAAAACCATACTGCGATCGCCAACCCGCATGCCAAGCGTGGCGATTATGCCAAATGCCTCCCCCCCCCTACCTTTGGGGAGGCCTATATTATGTCCATGTCTATGTCGTGGACCAAATGATGATGAATGATGTGCCGATTAATGCCTACCCGAACAAGTGTGTAGCAAGTTTGGGGAACTGATTTATAAACAAAGCTTAAATAATCAGATAATCAGAGAAGAATGGCAGTTTTGGTGTCGCTTAATTTGAGAAGCGTTCATGAATGACAGTATGTGCAAAACAGTTATAGGGCTTTAATTTTTATGTAACAGCTTTTTTTTATTAAGCTGCACGAAGAAAAACAAGAATAAACAAATATTTTATTAAATCTGACTATCAAAACACAGAACCTGGGACGGTAACGGTAGCTATGGATTTACTGCTCACCAGAATATGGTATTCCTATTTCTATAAATATGCTAATTAGTTGCAGGATTTTGGTGGTACGGTTTCATCGTTTAAACTAGTATGAGACTTTTACTAGCTCTTTTTTAGAGGAGGGCAGGACAAGACGATAATATTGATGTGATAACTCAGTACTGTTCCATCAAATCTAAGATATTTTGGAGAAGCAGACTCTGTCAACTCCTGTCTCTTGAAACACAAGAGTATTATTCAAAGGTTTGGGGCCAGTGCATATTTGTATTTGCAACATGTTTATGTTAATGAATGTGTATTACGTAGATTATTGTTAATGACAGTTAAATGAATCCACTAATTTATACGTTTTTGGAGAACATAGCTTTCATGGCAACAATCAAATCTATTGATGTCCGCCTTCAAATCAGAATTGTCATATTTTAATTTTATTTTAATGTCACTACTCTGTCTTGATGTGTCGTTGTGAATTGGTTTATTTCCTAGTTTTATTTGGTTTGTGGTGATAACACGACGATTGTACGTAATCCAGTGAGCAGAGATGATCGAGTCTAAATCGATGCCATAGGTTGTTGCTGCTAGTATGTGTGATGAGCATTGAATGGTGATGCCGACGACAAGCATGAGGCCCGCGCCGGCTACTCAGTTATTCGATGAAGTTCTTGTAAGCTTTTAATATAATATAAATGTTTTATTAAACTACCGAATAAAGGCTCTTACAGACTGGTGCGATATCGCGGGCGCGACAGGCTACGACAAAGAAATTGTGCTACTAGGTAGAGTCGCGTCGCCGTCTGGACAAGCCATTTTAATGTTTCATTTTTGCATAATAGCTAGGAATAAGCCAACCAAGATAATAAGACAACATGATGCAATGCGCGGCCTGCCCAGTCTGATTACCTTCACACAATGATGTTATAAGTACTTATAATATTATTGCCTTGAAAATTCCTAAATTCTACATTCGCCTTTGAACCTTACTTAAAATATAATTTAAAAAAAATATATATATTAGGTATTTGTAATATTTAAAATAACAGTTGACTCATTCCCCCTTATTACAAAACAAGGTTTATCTTCAGACCCAGATTTAAAACATGGAGCCATTATTGAATTTCGAACTTTATTCCGACAATGGTAAAGTTCCTAAACACAAAACTGTCAACTTAGTACCGAACTAAGTTTTCAGTTTTGTATAAAGAACGGTATTTCAATCACTGTTACGTTCTTATTACAAAAACTGGCTCCATGGTTTAAGCCATGTCAAAATATAAATCTTGTTTTGTAATAAGGCGGTATAAGTCCATTGGCAAGTATTGTCAGTGATAAAGCCTTGTATTCACTGATCAAATATCCTGCGACACGAGTCGCTTTAGGCTGCGTCTTAATAGAAAGCAATCGTCGGAAAACCGGAAGGCGCCTTCTGTTGGCGCGTCCACGCGTTCTGGTTCACCGAACAAAATGTGACATATGTCGCGACTATCGCTTATTAGCGCGACGATCGCTTTCTAATCTAACGCGGGGTAAGGGGTAAGGTCGGGCAAACTTGGGCGATGTTGACAAACGTATCTTGTCTCACGACCCTTTTCATCATTTTTGATGTTGCCAGACATGTCGTGTGACGTCGCTCAACTTCGTCCTACACCTCTGAGGACACGTGTCCGGAGAAGCTTTATCCGTCCTAGCCTGTCCGGCCATGCACGGTGCACGGTGCAAGATGCACGACGCAAAGCGATAGCGCGTTGGTTTGCAGTTGCATGGCAACAAACCATTGTGCATAGTTCATGTTGAACGTATCCCTATATTGCCTGTTTTATCTTATAAATAAATAAATAATGGCATGTTTGCCTATCTTTATTATCACGTATATTAACATCAGTAGTAATAACAAAGGACATTTTGACAATAATAAAAAACACGTAATTATGGATGCTTGCTTTGCACAGAAGTGCATGAAGCACTATAGGACATGGTGCTCATCTAGGTGTCCAATGTGTAAAGGGCTTAATATGCAAAGTCAGCCACTAGTGCCAAATTTTCTTTCAGTAGCCATTATTGGAACTATTAATTTCCGCAATCTTTGAATGTCATATACTGTTTATTGCATAATAAACTCTTTGGTTTATTGTCATGGAGGTATAAACGGGGCCACCACTGCTCTTTAAGCAACGTTATTCTAGTGAAACCCCATATTAAAAATTATGCTGTGATTATCTTTTATCTTAATTTGACCGAGATTTCTATCTATCTTTTGAGAGTATTTTTACGAATGAACGCGAAGTATACATGCGATACCCAGATTACATGTGTTCTGTCATTCTTCTTCAACATGGTGTCAAAAATCATAGCATGCAAATGAAAACCAGCGCTATTGTATTAGCTGACCACCGCTGACGATCCAAATTGCATTCCATGATTGACGGCGTATTATTTGGCCAGACATGACGGCAGCCGCGGCATACATAAACGACTATAAAACATACTGAATCTAATACCTGAATAGTAAACCTACAGAAGGTTCACATAGAAATCAAAATCGCAACTAAGCTGCCCACACCCGCACCAAATTCAGTGCCTAAACAAATAAACCGTAAACACTGGAACAACCCCTACAATTTTTGTAGCTTTTAGTGTGTTTACGAACCAGTTTCTGAGTCTGATTTCGTCTGCGTTCTGAGATAGATGTCAGACTGAGCGAAGTGGGGATGAACACAAAGAATGCTGACCTCATCACCTTGTCAGACTATATAACTGTTGGAAAGAGAAAGATTGTCGAACTAACAGTGGGACAGATAGAGAAAGTGAAAATGACTCAGCTTCTCTGCTTACGGATTCGACAAGAATTTGGGGACGCTTCAACCTGTTACTTACCAAGCCTTGATAAGAGTTTCCCTTCTGTCTCTTGACTGCTGCTTTGCCACCAATATTGTCTAGCACATGTTGAAAATATTCAATTTGTATATGAATAGAAAATTTAATCAAAAACATTGCATCGTTTATATAACTGCAATGAAACTAAATATTAGAATTACACAGAATTGTACGTAAGTAAATCATTTATTTGCGTAAAACATGGTATACATCGGTGTTAATATCTGTTTTTTTTTTTTTAAACTTTACCCCACACTAGGAATTTCTCCTGTATTGTGGGTGCGTTTACAAACATTTAAATTCACATACACAAACGGCCAGACCCGAATCAACTACTTGTAGGTCGTACCAAATATTTGTTCCGTGCGGGAATCGAACCTGCGACACACAGCGCAGCAGTCAATCGCTTAACTAACTGCGCCAGCCGTGCCGTCCAATATCATTAGAGTAGATCAACATGTTAAACAAGCATGCAAAAATTTATGTTTTAACAAAATGAGCAAGGAATCAACATCTTACATCCACAAAATCTTTTAAACTGTAAAAATTACATTCATTAAGCCACCTACACCTGTACCTACAATTAAACAGGGTGTAGATATGCAACATGAACTCTAGGATAGTTTCGGGTTAATTTCACTTCGGTTGGCAGTCACCTTATTGACATAGTCAAATATTATTGTCATTAAAAATAACTTAGCGGTTAATTCTGCAGTAACAAGTTATGTACGAAAATTTATTTATTGTATCATCCTACCACCGCCAGTCATGTCAAAAACTCACCAATAACCTTATCAACTGAACTCTAAAAAAAGAATTGAACCTATCAAAAAGCCCAATATCAATAATTGTCATCATGCTATATTACAACGAAACTTTATGTTAGTGTTGTGATAGCAATTCATTCGATTTAAAACATAATAGTGACGTACCGATCGGCAATTAACATAAAATATAATTTATTGCCGATATATTGACGCTTCGGAACTATTACCGATTATGATGCAAATTTTAATGAGCTCTATCATAGTTTTGTTTAATTAATAAAAAACGTATCGAAACTTTAATCGAGGTACGGTTCACGTATGGCTTTTTTTAAACTGAGTATCTGTTGAATTGAAACTGGCCACATTAGACACAATTTGTAAAACGGACCCATTTCATAAAATCAAAATAATAAAATACACAGAAACCTACATACATACTACATATGAAACGACACACTTTCACATCATACATTCTATCAAAGACTGGTAGAAAAACAATACCCTCCTTCTAGACCAGTCGGGTAAAAAAAAAGTAGCTAAGTATCAGAAGGAGAAGTGACGGTTTTGAAAGAAAAGGAACTAAGGGATTCACTACCACATCACACATTATACACCTTTATAACTTGGAGAGGAACTCGAAATACCAAGTACAGATGATCATGTAATTAATGTTACAAAATGAAGTTCTACAAAAATATAATGATAACTACTCTACTTTCAAATATTTCACATATTAAATTCATTACCTATGCGTAGTGTCCAAGGGATGTCTAAGGTCCCTACTACTTTTTTTAACTAAAAACATATTACAAACTATTTACAACAAATTACATTCAATTAACATATTTAATGAAATTATCAATAATTAGAGCTCAGCCAATTACCATCCAGGTGTGAAAGACACCACCTACCATCATTTATCATGTATTTTTTTTTTATGCAGTCCATGTCCTTACAGGTCCAAAGTTTCAAGCATTAGTATGCGATGTACGACCGACATTATTTGCATATCGATAAAGGTTAACAATGCAATTACGCGTGTCGATACTCGATAAACAATAAAACAAAATCGACAGCACTAAGTTTGAGCAGTTTTAGTAGGGACGATTTTTTTGGTCGGGTCATAGTCGTGTCGTTGGTCGAAAGATTTTTGACTGTACCTACATATATCATTGTGTATTGTTTAGCTAGATCTACTCCGCAAAAGGATTAATCAACTGAACGTTTGCTGTGTACACAATTTGTAATCGGCAAGTTGCGGTATGTAATCAAATTATTATTGATATTGTTAAAATTAAACTGACAAAGAGAGTCCTTCACTTAAGGAAAGTGAATCATTCCAGATTTATTTACTGACGAATATCAATACTAACCAATGTTTTCATCCCAACATGAAATCGTATCGCTCTCGTATCGTGAGTCCAGAAATTCATTATTCATGAGCCATCCGCAGTGGACATGCAATAATTACAACTAAACACTCCAACATTCACGGTAGGCAAATAATAATTCAGAAACCACTATTATTACAATAATGTTCCTATTCAATTATGTTAAAAACTTACAATGTATACGGTATGCGGGTAACTCTTTTATTTTATTATAATGTTATTCAATTACACATAAAATGATGTTGGTAGATTTATGTACGGTTAATTATATTCGTGAGCTTAGTTTTAATTATTTTTTATATCATTTACAGGTGAAAGGCGACGATGCATTGCTAAAATATGTAAAGTATTTTGAGAAATATTAGGAATGGGAAGTCTGTTTTGAAATTTTAAACTAATGAACAAAGGTATAACGTTTTCCAGCTTTCTGCTCGGAGTTTGGGATTGTATTCGAATATAATTGAATATTATTTATAGTTGCTGCACATAAAGTTGGTAAAAAAGTATCACTACAACATACCTCTAGCTAGGGTGATGCATTTATGTGAGATTCTCTATTCCAGCACTGCAAGGCCTCAAGTCTGCTATTACAATAGTGTCAGAATGGTCGATCATTGATTTCGTAATTGTTGATTTTGACAAGTTTGGTAATCTACTATTATATATATGGCGTCATTATGACTTTCCAATGGTCGGCCACTGACACTACATTGACAGAAATTGCATTTATTGGTAATCTCGTACGTAGTGACAAATGAATGACATTTCTACTAATGGGTTTTATAATAATGGCATTATGACAATGCCATTATAATAACACAATTCTATTACGAGAACATTGACCGACCAATGATCGACCATTATGAATTTAGCAGATTACGAAGTTTTAGCAAAATGACAGTGGCATGTCAATGGGATCGTGTTGGAATGACTGAATTTATAAAAATAGCAGACTTGGGCCCTTGGTACCTAACCACCTTACAATTAGAGCCCATATATATATAGATATGCCTCTTGATTTCGTATTTGATAATACTTCATTTCTCATCAGCGAAAAATTGGCATACCCAACCTTTTGCAATAATCCACCTTTGCCCACTCCTTTGCTACTATGAGTAAAGGTCCTATTTCTCGATCTGCGCCCAAGGCAGAATATTTAATGAGAAGAGAATATTTCTCGCAACTGCATCCACCTGTATAGTTACTGATAACCTCTGACAGCAATCACCAATCCCGTCTCTGACCTCGGCTCGCAGGGCTAGCCCGTGTTCTCTCACAATCGGTTAACCCTTAAATGTCACTGGTGTCAATATCGTCACATCGACGTCACACGAAACATTACTGACATTTATTATCCGATACTGCTTAGTGGTCTAATGGTACTGAACAAAGGGTCCTCGGTTCAATTCCTTGATCAGGCAGCGTCATATTGCGTAATCCATCAGGATTTTTTTATTTGAGATCGGATTCTGGCAATAATCTCACCGATTCTATGGGACTTAAGCACAGCAAAACTCGATACTAGCACTTCTGCCAACTCTTCGAGATTAACAGGCGTGATGTTAGTTATGTAATAAATTTTAAAAAACTGTCTGACCCATTTTTTGCTTCAATATCGATCTATTCGTATCTCCCGATCACTGATCCAGATCTCTTCAATGCCAGACATGACGTTTGATTGACGGATTGACGGACAAACACGCTGATTGGATATAATTACGATGCATATTTTGTTAATAAACAATTGTCTGAACATTTACTGTTTAAAGCTATCCTATTGTGCACTAATAAGGTTGATATTCGTATGGTTGGAGAGAAAGAGTAAGTTGGTAAAGTATCCTTAGAAATTATTAGTCGTGGCGGTAGGTTCGGTATTTAAAATCATTGTGTTGTGATGGGATCAAACAAGATCCTTATTCAAGTCAGTTTGCGGTTAATCATAGATGATGTTAGATGAAAGCTTATAGTTACACAGCAATGTTGATAGTCTAGTCAACGTAGTACTAAGTTGAGTGTTAAAAACTGCTATTAGCAGGTTGACTTGCGTTTTGTTTTCATCGCCAAAGTTTTATTTTTTGAGGTCTTTCCTTCTCATAATGTTCTGTATTACAAATTTAAAAGGAAAGCACCTATTACGCGTTTAGTATTACATGTTACTTGTGTCATAGAAAAGCTAACACGATTTCACATGTCAGCATGTCAATTTCAATTATTTTGACAATTAATGGTGTATACGTCACAAAGGTTAGCACTTTATTTGCCAATAATAGCATCGTTTTGCAACAGCTCACTCAGTTTTTTATCGTCTTCTTCTTCTTTCTTCCCTGCCTTCGTTATTTAATTAAAATAAATAACAATAATACATATTTATTCAAAAATACAATTTATAATAGTTAATAATACCTACAGTAGTATCTTATAAATAATGTATGTAAGTATTACAAAGAGTGATGCCTGCACTAGGATAAACCTGTATCAGGCGGCATGAGTTCTTAGAATTGGAAGAGGTACAGTCGCTAGCACAAACCGTCAAATTTATCCAAATGATTTCAAATTGTTTCCTTAAAATGTTGTTGGTGAAGTTCAAAATCGAATGAGAAAATTTTAGATAATTTCTATAATATTTACGGAAAATAGTTATTAGCACTTAGTTACACGATAATGATTGCGTCAGCAGTATTCATAACCAGATTGAAAGAAAATATTAAATAAATCAATTTCTGAGGCGGTCAGTCAATGAGCTTAAGGACGCCATAGACGTTCAAGTAATTTGATCAAACAGGCTGGTTCAAACAGTTTGATCAAATTGGCATGATCTTGACTACTCATTAAATGTGATCAAACTTTGCCATAGACATTCATGCCAATTTGATCAAACTGTTTGAACCAGCCTGTTTGATCAAATTACTTGAACGTCTAAGGCGGCCATTAGACAGATGTAAAGTCCCTGACAGGACTGGACGTCCGATTTATAAAAAGCCTTGATTGTTGGATTAGGGCTTTACAGATATTGACTGAAACTTCAACAACACAGCTCCATTAAGTGGTTTTCCCCCCAAAAGACATTTGCGTTCAAATCCGTGATAGGCACAAGTTTGTTTTTGTATTTTGCAAAAACTTTTTATTATAATTAATGTATTGTTTTAATTAATAAATAAGTTTAAGTTAGTAATATAATAAAATGTATTGCGTCGACAAGCAATAACAGGGTTAACATTTAAAAACGTCTAAGGGCGAATTTCACCAATGAAACTGAACGCGATCAGCACATCTAAACCGAGCTCAAGAGCTATCAGTGTCAATATTCCAAAGAAAATAATGACACTGACAGCTCTTAAAACGTGGTTTATGTGCTGATCGCGTTCAGTTTCATTGCTGAAATTGGCACTAAATAGACCTGAGGCTTCAAGAGCGATTTCCGTGCATATTATGATTGGAGGTTCAAATCCTAGACACGAAATGTACTTTTAGTCATGCAGTATAACTTTTTTAATAAAAAGTATTTCGGAATAAATATATGAAAAATGTAATAAGAAAATTAAATAAACAATCACTCATACTAGGAAGTAAACAATTTAAATATGTGATCCATGACTTGTGATTAGAAATATCTTGTTTTGCTATTTTCAGGGAGCATCTCTTTTCTAGTGCATCCTGAACTGGTCTATTGTTGTAATTTCTAATATCTTTTCGAATACTACGTTTAACCTCTTTATCTTTAAGTCTATATTGAAAATCTGTGTTTATATACAAATTCTGCCTCTGATCTATACATTTTACAGTTTCATCTGATAGTTTTTTGCTTTTATTTTTTATTTGTGTTACTGTTTTGCTGGCTCTAGTTGGACTTTGAATTATTTCGTCGTATTGTTGCTAGACATCTTTTACTTCAATCTCTGGATCAAGCAGGTCAAAACTATTTCTTAACTCTAGTTTAAAAGATGGCAATGGTTAGAAACAAATAAATAGATAAAAAATATTAGATATATGTACAACATTTTATAAATCCCTCTACTCCGACGATACTGATCTATCCTCAGCACCCGATTATTTCTGCCCTGACAGTATTCCACCTATAACCGGATGGAAAAAATTGGGACGAACGAAATCATTTGATCCCTTTTTCACCTGCAAAAGAAGCATTTCCCGCAACACCAGTCCTTTATCGTCTACTTTAGCTCCGAAATATGTTCCGTCAGGTCGTGCTTTTCTTAACATGTTATACATAGATATAGTATAACATGTTAAGAAAAGCACGACTTATACATAGATAAAATAGAATAGAATGCATTTATTTGTCAGAATATTGTACAAAGTTGTTATGTACATTATGTATTACGATCATAATATTGTACAAAGTTGTTATGTACATTATGTATTACGATCATAATATTCTGCCGTTTCCGTCCTAAAAATACGGTTTGTAAAATTATGGATATTTTTTACATTAAAATTAAATTATTAAGCATTAGGATTCGAATTACAAATAATTGAAATAAATTTAAGAATAGTTGTAAAAGAGAATAATTATATAAGTCTAAATGCAATAAAGTCAAGGAGATAAAAATGATTTATATGCATCATGTCAAATATTTCTAAGGTAAATTTTTCGTTCATAAAATCTTCAGTCGAGTAGTAACATTTGCTTAATAGAAAGTTAAATAATTTACATTTAAATGTATTAAATATTGCTAACGAGTAGGTAGGTCTGTGCGCTGCAAGTGAACTCGTTGGCATTCAGGCGTCCCAACACTTGGGGTCAGATACCCTCACTTTTCTAAGCCAAGTTAGTTGTTCAGTCTTACGTTGTTAGTCCTGGCAATTGGACAAGCTTGTAACTCTTTCTACATTAGATTACCAGGGGCCCAAGTCTGCTATTTTTGTAAATTCAGTCATTCCAACACGATCCCATTGTCATGCTGTTGTAATATTTCTAAAAGATCGTAATCTGCTAAATTCATAATGGTCAATCATTGGTCGATCAATGTTCTCGTAATAGAATTGTGTTTATATAATGGCATTGTGATATTGCATTATTATAAAACCCATTAGTAGAAATGTCATTAATTTGGCGGTGTCATTATTATGTACGAGATTACCAATAAATGCAATTTCTTTCAATGTAGTGTCAGTGGCCGACCATTAAAAAGTCATAATGACGCCATTATAATAGTAGATTACAAAACTTGTCAAAATCAACAATTATGAAATCAATGATCGACCATTCTGACACTGTTGTAATAGCAGACTTGAGGCCCAGGTATCTTTTTTGTTCCAGTAACATCAACGAAATTTTATTTTTTAATTAAGAAAATATAGTCCTATGGTCCTCACTGCGTCATTTGACATGATAAAGATAGAAGATATTTTCTTGTAAAGCAGAAGTAGAGAAAACTTCTTTTCAAAGGCATGCGGATCAGCACTAGATGGATCGGCCATCGATCCAATATCCAATTCTGGATAGATGGTAGTCAACTGAATACCAAAATGTATGATCGTATAAATTTGTAAGTGCGTAATCAACAGGTGTATTATCTTATCCAACTTTATGTAAAGCTTACAAAACTATTCATTAGATTGAAAACAAAACTCATCGGGTTTGCGTCGGCGTTGGACGGCCGTCCGTCTTGCGATGTACGATCGATGTTCTATCGTACTAATAAACAGAATAGTATAGTTAAACAGCATTGCATGCGTTTAATAAAAATAAAATTGGTGAGATAAAATTGAAGTTGTTCGGTTAGGAGAGACTGCGGCTCGTGTAAAGCTTCCATAGATATAACTAGAGATGCCTGTGGTCAATTTTGATTTTTGTAAAGGAATGGAGCAAGGAAACATAGGAATCCCTAATGAACACCTACATATGGCTTGAAAAGTTAGAGCAGTTCAAAATAGTAGACTTCTTTTAGAGATGTTGCGCATGTCTTAGGACTACTTACTATCTTTCACATGGAAATTAAGCACAAGTGAATGACACAAAAGCAAACTGACGGCAGACGAGAACCGTCTTATTACAAAACGAGATTCATCTTCAGACCCAGGTTTAAATAATGGAGCCATTTTCGAATTTCGAACTTTATTCCGATTACGGAATCACAATTCTTAACACAAAGATGATAACTTAATACCAGACTAAGTTGTCAGTTTTGTGTATACTCGTAGAACTGTATTTCTATCAGTTACGTTCTTATAAACCATTTCAAAAGAAAATTTTTGCTTTATAATAATTCCAAAAATAAATTACAACCACTAGGAAAGCACTCAGAAGTCCAGGGACCATATTGGTTACCCATTGAAAGGGTTTTCGATAGGGGTTTTCTAAGCGGTTAAACCAAAATCCATACGATAAGGGTAACCCATATGAACGGCTTAAACTCAATTTTGGTAACCCATTGAAAGGGTTTTCGATAAAAACCCATACGGTATGGGGTTTTGATTAACTGCTTAGAAAAACCCTTTCCATTGAAAGGGTTTTCGAAACGGTTTTTCTAAAATGGTAACCAAAATGGTCCCCGAATAGAGATAGAATTGGTCATGCTACGCGTGCTGGGCGGATATCGAAATAACATAATATTATGATTTTTTCATGTTATTGGGTTTATAGTAGGTATAGAACCCATTCAAATGGGTTATCGTGTAACCCTTTCACTGTGTTTCAAGTATAAAACCCATTCAATGGGTTATCATGTAACCCTTTCAATGGGTTTCTAGTATAAAACCCTTTCAATGGGTTACATCATGATAAAGGTAACCCATTGAATGGGTTACCCCTTCGAAAGGCTTAACCCTTAACCGGGGTTGTACGGTCCCTGCTCAGAACTACTGAAACACACTGAACAGTCATCAGTTTTACTAAAAATTTCAAAATCATACCATATATTTCACACCAAATTCAAAAACATAAAACGTTGAGACGGTACAGTGACGCCCAAAAATATCTGCAGTGCAATATTATTTGATATAGGTAGTACATTAACACTCCGCTGCATTCATTCCCGCCTGATTGATAGAGTGATTGATTGGCACATGACGCGAACACTCCCGATGTAACAGCCCAGTAAACAGGTTCGCGATTCGCGACCAAATACTACCTCTAAATTGAAATTAATATTTTTTGTGTAATCTATATTAATTTTTGTTTGTTTAATTTTTTGTTGTTGTGTTCGGATGCATGGGTGTTGAAGTTGTGTTTTATATGATCATGTTTTATTGGTACATTGTGCGTTTCAAAGATATCTTCGATTTATTTATAAACGTGCCCATATCCCCACCCCATTAAAAACTTTCGATTATGAAATAAGCAGAACTGTACGCCCTATTGACACACGCAAAAACAATTGGTCCTCTGGTACCAACTTCCGTGCACCCGAAACATACAATCACACATCCATACTCAATAACGCTTCGCAACAGCATCTTTACAAGTCATTAGACGTGCCACCCCCCCCACACGGTTCCCCCTCACCCCGAGGGCCCCGCACCCGTTTGTAATTAACTGAGGGCCATAAATTGACCGTAACTGTCATATCATATTGATTTAGTCCCGTGAGCGTACCTACGCCTTCCTCGGAGTTTTCAGCCTCGCTGGGGTGGGGGAAAAATTAAAATTGTTTGGATTGACGCTATCGGGGTGCGGCGTATCGGGGTTGATGCTCATCAGCTTCAAATTCTATTCTCTGCAGGCGAATTTGTGACTGGGCAATTCTGAAGTAGAAGTAGAGGTCAATTTATTCTGGCTCTGTGCACGTCATACTGTCTCGTGCAATGACAACGTATTACGTTTCACATCTCAATGAACGTTCACGAAACTGTTTTACAGAAAATTCTTTAATCCTTGACTCAGTTAGTGATGGCCAGCAAAATTACGAAGTGTTGAAAAATTACAATCATCTATTGAAACAGATTCATTCATTCTTTCATTCGCTTCATTCATAACAACTAATTTATCACATTGAACGTTTCAATTGCATATCAGAATTCCGTAATAAAACAAACATTGGGCGATTCAAAAATAGTCGGATATCAAACATGATACGACTCATTTAAATCATATTCACATACAAAAAATTCGTTCCGTACGCATAGACATACGTTCATGCCCACACAGAGCAGTGAATGAAGTGTAGACAGCATTATTACCGCTTTGCAACGATTGAGACTGTCAAAACAACGCTAACTAGCGAAATCGAACAACATTTGGCCGGCGGATGATAGAAAACAAACATTTACTTGCCATTCTTAAACAGATGATCCGATTCAACAAACATTATTGAACGAATTTACGAGCCATCGAGATCAAAGTCGTAACACAAAAATATCTACAGCAATCAGGAGAGGGGCGTTAGTTTCTTAAGAGCTGTGCTTAAGGAGCAATTTTGTGCGTGAGATGACTTGGATGGGTGCGGATGCAAATGTGGGCGCCATGTTTTTTTTCCCGCGCCAGCAATCGCGCACGCTGTTGCCGCATCGAAGCTTTTTTTTTTCTACTGTAAGTTCCTGATCGCGCTAATTCTGATTGAGAAGCATTTTTTATTCCGATTGTGTAACATTTTAGACACGTTCTCTATATTTCGATGATTGGTACGGCGGCGATGGTTGATCAAAGACGGCCTGGATCTAATTCAGCCTTGATGTGTGAAAGATTAATACGTTTTTACAAATATTGGAGCAGTTGTTTGGACAATAATTTCATAGCTGATAGGAAACTTTGCAACTGGACCGATGACATGATTCAATCTTCATCGATGATTCTTAGATGTGATGCTATTATTTGAAAAGTTGTTATGAATGAGTTACATACATTTCTTTAGTCATGTTCGTCATACCTACAACATTTTTTACTAGATAGAGTTACTTTAATCGATGCAAATATCTTGCGCTATAAGTACTGCAGAATTTTCAACACAAGATTATGTTTGATCCATCACTATTTTTCAGCAACAGCTTTATCTCATGTCTGTTTACATGCTCTTTATTTCAGTTCATCATCGTTGTTATCTCTATCGGTCACATTCTCACTTGTCAGTTGTCAGTCAAGCTCTTGATCTTCAGTGATTTGAGATAGTGTGATTTATAAGATAAGCCAACACATGAAGTTAACATAAATATGTTTATCCTCTGTATTTCGTTTCTTTAACAGGAGTTTTCATGATAATTTTCAGCAATATTTCATCTAATCTTTGAATGAGTCGAAATCTGATACACGCAGAGTTAAACATGTTTGCTTATTAAGAAAATATATACTCATAGTAATGTCTCTTTTACATAAACGAACATGCATTTCTCCCTCCAGTGCTGATCTAGTCACGAAATCAATACATCAGTCTGTTGGAAAGCACACCACTACTGTAACTTCTTGCCTACACCCAATTTGACAGCGGCCATTAGAAAAAAAACGGGTTTTATTTATCGCCCCACTAAAATTCCTAGTGATTTCACATCTAGGTAACTTATCTTATAAATCGTGAAATGTGTCAATTAACTCCAGTTTAATGTCGTATTTATGTTAATAGACGTCTGACGGACATTTTTGGGCATACACAAAAAGAGACTCGGCAGGATGCGACCGACACCACGGCACCAGTACACTCGGGTATTTTTAAATGTCAAATGAGTTAAATAAGTGTTGCGGCTTGAGGCCGTGTGACGGCTGATTGATTGGTTGATTGACTTTTCGCATTCAAGGGTTAATGTTATTTTTTCATTTTTGCTTCACCAAAGCGAAAATGTCATTGGTTTATTTAAAGCCAGAGCAATCAGATACACATTTACACACACTACACATTAATACACATTTTTATTTTAGTACTCATAAAATTGATTGCCAAAAACGACTACCAATTAATCGTCATTCAAAGAAACGTAAATTAGTTAATGTGACATACAATTCTTTTAATTTATCATTACTATAATAAACATCAAACGAATTTAAGACAGCTAAAAAGCTGTCAGAATTTATGTATATTGAGATCATTTAGGTAATAGGAAATAATCAGTAAGAGCTTAGCTACAAAACTGATTATTAATAAAAATTCTAATTTCAATCACTACTTTAGTAGATGGATGTCATAAAATTAATATAAATAACGTAATATAAATTATTGGGGTATCAAGAAACCTCGTATCGATGTTAATAATAATCGTAGTGGGATACATAAAACGTATCTGTTAATACATTCTTGATTATCAAACCGTGGGACTGTTTGTATGTTATTTATGTATCGTGCTTCAGTTAACGCATTGATCGGAGCTACAGCCGACGTAAATTTTAATGACGGAAGCCAAAAAAAAACTATTTTCTATAAATAATGGTACACCAATACATAAATAATGGGACCAGTCTGAGGAACTAGTACCAATAACGCGAATAAAAATAAATATTACTTAACCATTCGAAATAAATATGGCGGATGATTTATGGCGTTATTGACATTGGGTGCGCGGGCGCAGGCGGCCATCTTGGCAGCTAATTGCCATTCTGTCATTAAATCAGTCACGCATCGACTATAGACGGATGTTCGAATATTTGTTTTGTGGCGACACCTAGGCAAATTTGCATTTTTTATTATATTTGCTCTTAAATGACTTTCAAGTCGTCAGGCCAATCGTTTCGATACCACTCGGTGGTCTATGCAAATATCTGGAATAGGAGTAACGCCTCTTTAATTATTAATTTGTTTTAGCATTTGTTTTCCAGAACAAGGTTGTTTTAGGCGATTAACTAATTAACAAACATGATGGAGCGTGCTTAACTTTGGATCATGTTATCGCCTATTAGCAAATGTCACTATTCAACCGTAAATCCTATAGGAAGTACTTAAAAAAAGTGTCGGACCACACAGAATGAAGGGTTCCGTAGTTGGGATGGATTTATTCCAAGACAAACTGAGCATTGTAGGTGAAACACATGTTTCCCATACATTCCAACTGCAAATGTAAGTTTGTAAGCACAACATTGCGTAATTTACCATGTTATTTATGAAAATAGACTTGTTCCTGTAATCTATAAGTATAGAACTATTCTCTTTATTTTTTTTTAAATTGTAGTCTCAGTAGTTTCGGAGATAAGGTTGGGTGGATGAATGGTCAATTTTCATAAATTTTCTTTAATAGCTTTAAAACAAATTAATTTAAAATTATAAAAAATATATATTTGTAATCCTCATAGTTCGCAAAACATTGTTTTTAATTTTCAGATCTTTCCCCAGAAGTGAAACCCATATTCAAAATTAATTTATTTACGTTAAACGTTCGTGTTCGGGTCAAGAAATTCGTATGACTGTGTGTGTGTGTACCAAACAACTAAATCGGTCCAGTAGATTCGGAGCAAATCGGCTCTCACAGATGGACAGACAGACACACGAGTAATCCTATAAGGGTGCCATTTTTCCTTTTGAAGTACGGAACCCAAAAATATACCGAACTATGTAATAATTCTTTAGAATTTCCTTTGTTTATATGGGAAAAGTTTTTTATTTAGGATAAAATGAAGGAATCGATCAGTCGACAGCCATCCGGAACTACTTTGATGACTTTTTGTGTATCTTTAGTTTTATTTCAACATAATTATTTGTTTTGTTTTTTATAATTATAGTAAAACTAATACGCTCTAGGAGTAGTTGCTAAGGGAAAAAGTATCGAAGAGTATGTAATAGGATAAACCGTTGCGGTACTGGGTACAAGGTATGTGCTTGATACCGGTAACGCTTGAAGCTATATAGTCTATGATAACTTGTTGCACATGACGTTACATATAACTACATAATAGTATAGATAGGTACCGTTTAGTAACACTTACGGGTCCAAAAAAGTTTACATGAGAACTAGTGAACTACTTAGGAAATGAGTTGCACCTATGGTAGTAACTAATCTTGTTTTAATATCTCGTACATGGTTTGATTTTCATTAAATATTGTCTTTAAAACAAAATGGATAATTAAAGGAAAGGCGATTCAAATTACTGATTCTTGAATAACTTACTTATTTATGATATATAACTTGAACAATGTAGGTTTTTTTTAACAAGAGTGTTTTTAATTGTATCCATACGGTTATGCCAACCCTATCGTACCGTATCAACTAACGT
The DNA here is from genome assembly GCA_948098905.1 of Tiliacea aurago. NCBI lineage: Eukaryota > Metazoa > Arthropoda > Insecta > Lepidoptera > Noctuidae > Tiliacea > Tiliacea aurago. Next base: position 26,826,561 of record OX402585.1, read on the forward strand.
AGGTTCTTAGGAACTAGTAAAAATAACTATGAAAGAAAATCAACATTTGGAATTAAAATCGTCGGTCTTTGAGAAAGTATTCAAACTAAAGCAGGACTTTAAGCAGGTTATGGGAAAAAAAGTGGCTAAAAGAGGCGGCTTAATTTTCCCATCAACTGCTTGCTTCCTTTATTAAATGTGTATTCAATATAATTTGTGCACTTACACGCAGAAAATATGTAATTTTTAGGGTTCCGTACCAAAATGGTAAAAAGGAACCCTTATGGTGAGACTGTCTGTCTGTCTGTCTGTAACACCTGGATATCTCAAGAACTACTAATGCTATCAACTTGAAATTTAGAATAGTTTTAGATGACGTTTGCCCAACTAGTTTGCAAACAAGAAAGAAATTTAAAATATATATATTTTTAGCAAAAGGGACTGAAAGGGGGTCTTAAAAATTTGAAGTGGGGCTACTAGGGCATGTGGGGTATCATACGAAAGAGCGCGGTTTGCACATTCTGAAAAAAATTGTTTTTGGCAGCATATTTTCCGACTTTTGATGAAAAATGTAAAAAAAATACCGTTCCATTATCTCCGAAGTTTGCATAGATAAAAATCTGAAATTATCCTATGCGATAGAAGTTTATGTAAAGATTACAGGAAAAATAAAACGATGTCTCTAAATAGCACAGTTCTTCAGAAATCATCAACATCATTTATACGTACGGAACCCTCGGTGCGCAAGTCCGACTCGCTCTTGACCGGTTTTTTTTTTAATGGTAATGAAAAGTACAAAGGTGCTGCTTACTTCTACAGATTTTTTTTCCTGCAGAAAAGTTGCAAACAAAAGAGTAGTGGATTAGGTATAGTACAAAATAATTTAATTCATCCACAAAAAGAAACGGCCGGCCCTGGTTCAGGCCATGGTTCGGAGCGAGAGTGCATGGGAGGCCGTCACCTCCTTCTGCGAAGCAGTAATGCTTGCGAAGGAGGAGGCGGAACGCGTGAGGGAGAGGCAAGGTTCGCGCCCTCGCGCCCCTAGTCGCCGCAGGAGACGCCCCGGGCGTCGGGAGTCGCAAGCCGATTTCCGACCACCGTAGGCGCGGGCCTGCGGACGGTGAGCGATGGGTAGCTCACCGTCCGATAAGGACCAGGACCGGGTCGACGGCGCGTCGTATTCCACGCGCGCATCAAAGAGTTATCAGCACCAACTGACGGGGTCCGATAGGGCCAATGCCTGCCAGGGTTGCGAGTTTGTCCGAAAGGGATATCGTGGCCCTGGCACACAGGCAAATGAAGGAATACGGGTGGGTTTTAGTCAGTAAAGTCTGACACGCCCTCCCGCTCAGCCCAGAGCGGGAGAAGTTATTTGATAATTTCCCACCCAAAAAAAAAAAAAAAAAGAAAAGCCAAGTCCCGATACAGATTTGGATTTTGTTGTTACACCAACGGTGGCGTTTTGGATCAAACATGGATTTAATCTTCGTTAATTCATGGTTCGGTAATTGGTTACAAGCAAGTTCTTAGAAAAAAATATATGGTTAATGGGCAAGTGTACAAAGATTCTGCTTGACCCAACATGACTTTAAATTCAATAAATGAAGAAAATAATAGACATTAAGTTAGAAATAGAGATTCGGTAAGAGTACAAAAACATGCTGATAAATATAGTAAGCGTTTTATTCATTACAATGCTGAAAGTATTATTTAAGTAATCATACCCTAATCGATTAGAATGATTTGAAAAAAGTAAAACAAAATAAAAAAAGACATGATTTACGACAGTATCATCTTCAAACCGTGTCAATGGTATGTAAGGATATTAATTTGTCTATTGTGTTGTAGTCTATTGGCTCGTTGAGATCATCTGAGGTGTAGTGTAGGCGTAGGTAGGTGTAGAACACTTGAGACCAGTGTTGAATGTGACGCTACGGATGATACGAAATTGGCTATATTAATAATTTATACTCAGAGATAAATTGATCTGCTTATGATGGAAGCTGACCCAACATTAATTCATCACCTGCATAGCCTTTCCCCACCTATTCATATAATTAGGGTTCCGTACCAAAATGGTAAAAAGAAACCCTTATGGTGAGACTAAGTCTGTCTGTATGTCTGTCACATCTGGATATCTCAAGGACTATTAATGCTATCAACTTAAAATTTAGAATAGTTTTAGATGACGTTTGCCCAACTATTTTGTAAATAAGAAATACATTTTAAAAAATATATCTTTTTTTGCAAAAGGGACTGAAATTTGAAGTGGGGCTACTAGGGCATGTGGGGTATCATATGAAAGAACGCTGTTTGCACATTCTCAAACATTTTTTTTTTTAGGCAGCGTTATTTTCGACTTTTGATGAAAAATGTAAAAAAAAATACCGTTTCCCCCCCCCCTTATCTTCGAAGTTTGCATAGATAAAAATCTGAAATTATTCTATGTGATAGAAGTGTATGTAAAGATTACAGGAAAAATAAAACGATGTCTCTAAATACCACAGTTTTTCAGAAATCATTAACATCACATATACGTACGGAACCCTCCGTGCGCGAGTCCGACTCGCTCTTGCATATACAACATTATTTTTAGAATATGCAATAAAGAATTGAGAATTGATAGAATATGCGAAACCTGAATTTAGTTTGTTCAGAATAAGGAACTCAATGGATTTCAATACTTTTTACACCATTTTATATTTTGTCCCAAAAATATTTAAGTGAGCTGGAAAATGGTATCACCATTTAATTACTTACAATACAATGACCGTACAGTTAGGTACCTACTGCCAAATTATTAACGGGTAACGTGTTACCCAGTAACTGGGTTGTGGCGGTCAGATAGGCAGTCGCTTCATGTAAAATACTAGTATTCAGCGGCATCCGGTTAGACTGGAAGCTGACCCGAACATAGTTGGGAAAAGGCGGGCAGATGATGATATCTATTTATGCTGGGGTCAGCTTCCAGTCTAACACACAATGCAGGTATTGGGTAACACGATATCCCTTGGTAAGACCGGTTGTCAGACTTTATCCGAAAGTCTCTGAAAGTGACTGCCAGTAACGACTGTCAGAGATCTACAAATGACAGTCGGGACCAATGGCGTAACGTTCTTTAAGAGGGACGAATGGTAGTGGCTGGTCGCCATGGTGATTATAATTCCTGTGGCACTGAAGACGTCATGTGGTCTCATTTGCGATGGCGAAGTTGCTCAAGAATTTGTAAATTTTATTACCAGTATCCCACTTAAAACTACAAAAACCTTAAATTACGGACAAAGAGCATTACGGACTTGGAAAACTTGCGCTTAGGTTAGAAACTACTTATTTAAACGATAGACAACAGCTAGTTCTAATAAATGGTATCAACTCACTCGGTTTAAAAGTAAAAATGGGTGTTCCTCAAGGCTCGATATTGGGTCCTTTCCTCTTTTTAGTGTATAGTCATGATCTACTCCATTTATTAAATAATCAACCACAAATGGTGTTATTTGCGAACGATACTTCCTTGATTTTTAAGGTAGATAGACGTGCTAAAAATTTTGACGACGTAAATAACGCCCTACTGCAGGTCCAAAATTGGTTCACTGCCAATAATTTAGTGTTAAATGGAAAAAATCTAAGTGCATACGATTTTCTTAACCAAATGTAAAAAGTAGTGAATATGAGATAGTATTGGATCAAGAGAAACTAGAATTCGTCGATAAAACTGTTTTCCTGGGGATCACGCTCGACTCTAGGCTAGGTTCAATGGAGTCCTCATTTAACATCTCTTGCAGAACGGCTAAGTTCAGCAGCATATATTTCCTTTTTTTTAATTTATTTATATGCTATCAGAAAAAACCGTCAATTTATTGATGTAGATACCGCGAGGCTAGTCTATTTTAGTTACACTCATAGTATCATGTCTTACGGTATTTTACTTTGGGGACGGGCTGCAGACATCAAGTCTATTTTTATTCTGCAGAAAAGAGCCATCAGAGCCATATACAATCTCCGCAGGCGCGATTCTCTTAGGGAACTGTTTAAGGATATTAACATCATGATGGTGCCTTGTCAATATATCTATGAAAACATCATGTACGTAAGAAAAAATTTACATCTTTTTAGTAAAAGAGGCGAAAGACATAATTATAGTACTAGAAGTAGGGATCTATTAGCTCAACCAGGTTTCAGACTGGCAAAAGTAGACTCCTCTTTCATGGGGTACTGTTTAAAATATTATAATAAAATCCCTCCCCACATACTTCAACTGAATGAGACGGAATTCAAATCTTGTATAAAACGCACACTATGCAAGCGCCTCATATTATAGGTTGGGAGATTACATCGCTGATAGCAAAGCATATTGTAAGATTAAAGACTATGTTGAAGACAAGGAAGTTTGGAATTAATTCCTTCTGCACATATGGCTTCCCTGGTACCTCATTAACGGCAAAAATATGTAAATGTCTATTAACTGCTCCCAAGTTGCCATGTTCATGTTATTTATTTTTTACATACTTCCTTGACATATTTTTTTTTACAATTTTAATTTCAACAAGGTTCTAATTTTTATTATTTTAATCATATTGTATTGTTTTTTGTTAATGTGAGGACGTTGTAGGCTTAATGGACTGTAGATCTGTAGACCGTTTTTTATTTTGTTAAGTACTTACCCGGTACTTTTGACGGGCCTACGCTGTCCTCTTATACTTATTAACACTGTAATTTGAAAACATTGTAAAAGCCAGTTTTTTTTTTAAAAGAGTAACCGTGGAGTTTCTTGCCGGTTCTTCTCCATAGGAAACGACCAATTGGAACCTTGCACCTAGCTTCTGACGTTTCATAAGTGCCCATGTAGGCTTATGTGAAATAAAAATATTTTTGATTTGATTATTTTGATTTGATTGGATAGAAATGCTTGGCTCAATGCCGGTCCAGCTCCACAACCACAACTAATTGATTAACATTTGAAAATACTGTTGGAGCTGCTGAAGATTGTAAGACTATCTTTTCATTGTATAAACTCAATCTCCTTTGTATTAGATAATTGCATATCACAGGTGTGAGTACTATGTACAATAGAGCCGGTACATGTCTTTCATTCACTTGAATGTGCCCTGGCGGCTGAGAGTATGTCATGCTCACTCAGATGTCTCGCTGATGGTGGCGTGTCTGTTGGATCATTTAGCTCCCTTTAAAATGGTTGAGCTGAATGGTGCTGATCCATGCATCATGTTCGTCAACGGGCGCTGTCAGTTGGGACTGGTCATCTCTTAGCTGCCACGGCTTATTTTTAATTATTTTAGTTTTTTTTTTTGTATGTAATCTTTTTATCACGGACGCTTCTGACGTTTTGTATCGTTCTCACATGTATAATTTCAATATGAATGATGTAACCAATACTTTGTATCAATATTTTAATTTAAAAGAGTGTCCGTGTAGTTTCTTGCCCGTTCTTCTCCATAGGAACGTCCGAACCTACTATTCTAGCTTCATATTTGTAACTGACCGACTTCTTGACAATTCAAAAGTGCCTGTAAATGGTTTAATTGATATATAAATGCTTTGAGTTTGTACAATTTAATTTTTTTCTGACATCACGAACCATTTGGAAAAAGTAGAAAAGACGAGTGAGGGGTCTAATAGGCAGATAATCAGTTAAAGTAGATAGTAGGTACTAAGACACATGTATAATAGGAAACGACCAATTGGAACTTCTGACGTTTCATAAGTGCCATGTTGGTATATCTGAAATAAAATATTTTTATTTTGATTTTTGATAGAAGATTATGATGTTGACAAAGAAATTATGAACAAAAACAACTTTTTCGTTTACTTATAGGTATAGAATTATCAATACAAAGAAAGAACACTACTTAACAATTAAAATTTACTTATTTATTTACTTGGATGATATTTTTAATATTCTAAATATAGAATGAGCGATGGACCCGGTAAATAAAATTGCAGTTAAAAATATATTGGCGACAGATGTCCTGCGGGTAATTGTAGGAAATTGGTTGTTTCTCAAGCCATGTGGGTTACAAGGTTACAGCTATATGACATATTAGTTAATGGAGTAAAAAATATGTTCAATTGCAATAGTAGCTTGTCTTATTAAATATTACATGAAGGTTGTTAATTCGAAATAGGTAAGTAACATTCCTAGAAATTAATGTTTGCAGTCCCTGAAATTTATTTACTTGAACAATATGTTCATGAACAGAAGACTCATTTTGATCAAAATGTTTGATTTTTACCACAATTGGTTCTTGTAGCAAATCATTCAGAATTTAAGAAATTAATATTCTTTCTGTACCTGATCTCAAAAGAAACTTTATACTATAAAATAATAAAAACAAAAAAAGAAGATTATTATTATAATTAATTGAATCCCTAAAAGTTGAACCATAAATATAATATGTATATTCACGATCATAAACAAGTCAAAGTTATGGAAGATCTAGCAGATGTCGCGTCACATGGCATCTATAAATTTTAACTTGTCGTATTCAAAATGTTGGGTTCAAATTGTTTAATATTATATCTATAACTGATAGGTTTCGTGGCAGGAATTAATAAGATAGGAATCAATAGTTATATAGATTTATTTGGAAGTTACTTGAGAATATTTAAAAAAAAAACAATCGGGCAAACTGAAGCACAAGCTCCAAAAACATACCCTTTTTGCTTGTTTATTGTTTTTTTTTAGTAGGTATTGATAAAACATTATTCTAGCAATAACATCTCTAAAACATTATTCTAACAATATGCTTTTAACATTCTTTAATATATCTAACCAAAATGTTTGGAGAAAAAATTGTTTCGATAATTATTGTTTGTTTCATCTATCAAACACAAAAGGCCAAAAAAATTGTTAGTATAATTATTCAAGTACAAAACTTGCAGTAGACATTTAAATCAATTTGTTAACAGAGTAATATATTTACAAATACTTATAAAATAATAATAAATAACGCAAACTGTTAACCATTGTAAAATGTTTGCCTATCAGCTTAAGAACCAATATTAAAAGATCGTTTACCAATAAAAATAATAAAGACAAACAATGCAAATGCAAGTTGCCCATAAATTTTCCATTATGCATATCGTAATTAAAAATTGCTTCGTTTTTAATCAATTATTAATCAATGTCATTCGTGATTGCGACACTAGCAATAAAGCTTTATTATTGACTTCTATTGTAATATTATTTATGACATTTGATTGTCAGGTAATGCTGCATTTGCGTCAATCGTTGCTACGTCTTAGTGTGTCTATTATTTGAATATTTATTGTTATTTTTCTTTTCTGAGTAAAATAGGTAAATAATACAATTATTTCAAATTAATTATGCCAGTGGCTTCAAATCCCGGCAAAGGTACCAAAGTGACTTTTTCAATCCTTAAGTAGGTAAGTACTTTCTGAGTTTATCTTGGACATTCCTGACAATTTTATATAGATTCTTTTATATTTTGTGAATGTGAGAACGTTGTAGACTTAATAGACTGTAGATTATTTTCTACCTGGTACTTGTTGACGGGCCTACACTGTCCTCCCATACCAATTAACACTGTAATTTGAAAACATTGTAACAGCCAATCATTTTTAAAAGAGTTACCGTGGAGTTTTTTGCCGGCTCTTCTCCATAGGAAACGACCAATTGGATCCGTGCACCTAGCTTCTGACGTTTTATATGTGTCCATGTAGGTTTATTTGAAATAAAATATGTTGGTTTTGAACGGTGAAAGAAAATCATCGTGACGAAAACTGGACTTTTAGTTGATATAAGTTTGGCTCGTGCCTTCTCTGTAAGAGAAGAGGCCTTAGAGGCCTTTGCCCTGCAATGAGACAATAATAGGCTGGTAATATAATATTTATTTATTCTTCGGAAAACTTACAGTCTAATAAAAAACCATCCATCCAAAGGTTGTCTGTAAAATATCGCTTTTAGCGATAAGACCGCCCATTGTGTCACCCTATGTAAAATTTAAACATTTATATCTGTAACTTTTATACATAATAAAGAGTATTCTATTCTATTCTAATATCTGTAAAGGTCACTTATGTACAATAGCGCTTACAATTGCCATTTACTATCTTCCAATTAAAAAAATATGCCAGATAACGTGGTGCTTGAGTATTTATAAATAATCCTAACGCAATGGTGAATTTTACCGTGGTAAGTAACTAATGCGACAGGTTTTTTAGCAATGCGCATCGAAGGACCCCGTTTACACTTTTCCGAAGTTGTTGACCTGTTCGTCAAGGTCAAGGTAATAAGCAGTTATTTATGCTGAAATAGCTGCTGGAATAGGTACCGGTAAAAGCAGTTCTATTAAAAGAAAACTACCTACCAATAATGTGTTTTATTTGGAGTTATCATCACACCGCTCAGCACTAAATTTTAGTAGGTAAGTACTTGGTGTCATATAGAGTAGGTACATTTTAAGATGTTAAAAATAGATTTCATCTTTTAGAACTAAGTAGACAGAAACAACAATATCATAAATAAATTGACCATTTATTTTTAGTTAGTAGAACGTTTATCCTATATTTCAAGATTCTTGAATAACTGTTCAATAATAAAGCCAATTACTTATACGTATTGAAGTAAATTATAATTACTTACTTATGGGGTAACTTTAGTAGAATTGTATCGCCAATAGAATATTTAAATACCCGCATGACAAGCAATTAGTGGTTTTTGTACGTTAGTCTATATTAAAAGTGATTAAAAATTAACACAACAAAACCAACACATTTAATTTTTAATTAATTAGGTACTTACTTCTTAATTTTGATTATTAGTTTTAAACTAAAATGTGAGAGTACCTAAGTAACGCGCAGGACTAACGTTTAGTAAATTTAAAAATAGGTACTGCAACAAAAATCTTACAATCTCCTCGTCACATTCCTTCCAAACAAATTTTGCACTAGGCATATTGCGTTTTCCAAAACGTCTTTATGTACACAATGTTTATGATGCGGCGTCCCGCTCTAGCGCCCCGCCTCTGCCCCGCATGCTTGCCCCCCTCCCCCTTCGCTCCCAGCATAGACGCGTTGCAGACGCTTGGGGCGCGCGCCACTCGACTATTTAAAATGACGACTGTGTGCATTGCTTTACAAAAATAAAGATGGCGGACTGGGGAAAAGGACGCCAGTGGATGCAAAAATATTGGACGTTTCTTTTGTGGTTTGTTACTTTTCTGTCCTTTTGAGGCCTTCATAGATGCAAAAGTAATGCAGAAGTTTTCTTCAAGTTATGTAACTTGTATGAAGTGTAAACTTGAATTGAGGAACAATTTCGATGCAATTTCGGGTTTCGACGCAGCTATTTGTTCCATTATTTTATTTTCTAAAATATTTTAAAATGATCAGTTCAATTAGTTAGATCTCGACAATAGTAATATTTTTCTAATTTTAAACCAGAATTGAGATTACAGTACAGTTTCCTAATATTTTTCACAACTTTTCTTCAATCTTTTAAGTCTCTGCGTCGAAATCTTGTTTACCATTAATAAAATCATTGTTAAAAGTTTTCTACTGCTTCGGAACTATCATAATATTCCATTTCCCTGTTTTTTGTAAATTCTCGTTGTAAATTTTTTCTTGAAGTAATGGATTCCCAGGGATGCTTATCATTTAAATCTTCAATAACTTTTCGCGAACTTTATTCGACACCTTTCAGGCACTTGAAACTCTTTCCATTGCTATTCAACAATGCTCTAAGCTTGTCAGCATAATAAGAAATAAGGTTATTCACAGTGAAAAGTGTTTATTTAACACTTCATAGAATTTTCATGTAGTTATTCCTTTGTTACAGCATAATTTATCAGCCATCGCCCGGCACAGTACCGTCGCGGGCCGTCGCCGCATCCTCACTGAATTCAGCAGCCGTCACAAAGTTTTCAGTGCCCAACACGCATTGTGAAACTTAACAATACTACACTAAACTATCTACTTCATCTAAATATACGAAATTACATACATGTTTTTCAAAGAAACAGTTTAAAATGCGTGAAATTTTGTTAAAAAGCGATAAATATTTAATATAGTGTTAGCATTTGTTTGTCATGTATACTAAAAGTATGCTCACCTTCGTTTTCCAGTGAATATTCTTATTTGACAGACAATAAGAACACCGCTTCTTCTGTCACAACGAGCACCTAAGCAAGCAATGAAACTCGAGAGCCTCTCATATAACCATTGTTTTTTAAACTTCTATTTGTTTTCGAAATACGTGAAACGAATTCCTCAGCACATCAAACACTAAGTACGATGTCGTTGAACCTCTTTCCAATCCATCAATAGTAAACTTAAACAAATCAACCGTATTTGAACAGATGGGCTGCGACGGTGTGTCGGTCGAGCAAATACGTTGAAAATGCTTACTGGAATCACACAGCGCGGGTCACTTCACACAAATAACTGGCACTAAGTTAACTGGACACAATATTTGGCACAGCACGTGAACATGTCATTGAATCGTTTGCGCGTGTATCGTGGCGTGTTTACGCGGGCGAGAGCGAGCGCGGGTGGCGATGCGGTTGCGTCGCGCGCCGCGGCCGGAATGACGCGCGGAGCGGACGCCCGCCGACGACAGCGCCAAGCGGAGCCGAACAGAACTAGTGCACTCAATCAAACGTCCAGCCGTGATAAGATGCAACTGCTGCTTTTTTGCAACCTACTGCATTCTTATTGTGATTGATCTTGTAAATTAAAATGGTTGCTTATTGTAGATATTATGTCGGTATTGAATTCAGTTTTTACTTTAGTTTAAACAGCTCTGTTTTTGTAATCTAAAATTGACTTAAAAATCTATTATTTTTGTTTAATTTATGCTATATCTATATTTTATTTAACCAGTTTCACAACAAAACTATTAAATTACCTATACTATTTTAAACTTTGATTAACATAATTAATTAAGTTTGCAAACTTTACGTTAGTATCTTCAAACTTATTTCAAACGGGACATTCCAAAAATTTTCGTGACGAAAATAAAAATAAATCGAAATTAACCTGAAAATAAAATCCAAACTTAAAAAAATATTATATGAACATGTCAAAACATTGCAAAAAGTCAGTGGTTCTGACGTGACCTTGCACCATGCAGGCGGGCGCGCGTGCAGTGTCGCCGTCCCGCTCGCGGGGCGCGGCGCCTAAGCCCCGCCCCCCGCCCCCCGCCCACCTCACCGCGCCGCCTTTTTACCTTTTTGCCCGCTGCTAACTCACTTTCGTTACGATTTGTACCTACGTTACTTAAACTACATTTTATTTAAATAATTATTTTAATTATTAATTTGATTAATTCTTTTTTGTTTTTGTTATAAATATTTTGTAAATTGATGTTAGGTTTATGGATGAATTAATTGTTGTGAGGTAATAATTGGTCATTTTATACATAATGCTTTATTGATTATTCTGCCTATAATTGATTTACAATGATTAGACGAGACTTTAAGTAGTTTATAAAATAAATTATGATTACGTATCACAGCTTTGTTTTTTTTAGATTAGGTACTTACTTACTTACATAATATAAAGTAATATTATAAGGAGTTTTTTCTTTAATTGTACCTTCTTTATTTCAATATTTATTTTAGATACCTACTGTTTTCGCCTGCAACTAAGTTAAGTAGCTTTTAAAATTTATATATATTTTACATTTTGAAAATATCTATATTTATATCTACGTCCCTAGAACTTACCTATCTACGTACGCTTTTAATATGATGATGAGTAACCATGAGAAGGATTATTCTGAATATAGAATATACCCTACTAAACCTATACATAATTTATGACAAATGTCACTTAAATTTCTTTTTTTCTTTTTAGTCCACGTTTTTCTTAAAATAAAAGATAGTTTAAAAAAACAGAAAACAGATTTTATTTTTTATTTTTATTACAAATACCTATTTAAAATAAATAATTTCAATGGTAAGTTTGCTTGAATTTTACCCTAAAAGGTTGGTAAAATAAATTATGAAGGTGTATTTTTTTATTTAGGGGTTTTTATCTGAACAGATAAGTCAACCCCATCGTGCCTTTTACCATTGTGTTAAAACTACAACCATCAAACGATCTTCAATTTAAGTAGGTTCAAAGAAGATTCATTAAAAAAGTTTGCACATTCAGTGTTCTTTCTTAAAACACGTTATACCATAAAAATCTCATATTTCCATTATATTCCCACATAACATTGCCGGCTACTTTTACATAGCACCATGTTTCTTCACATAGCACTTTACTTTAATAGAAATAAGGCCGAAAATCGAATAAAACGTAACATTCAAATAATAACCCGAAACACGCGTAATTTTACGATCAGAATCGTAAAAATACGTTTTTTTTTTTCGTCAATATAATTTTATTCGCGTTTAAGTTCGCTTATTAAGCAGAGATGTGGAAATTTTCGGTTTTTACGAACTATTTTGACGGAGTTTTGATAAACTTAAGGAGTAGTGTGAGTTTTTTATTGAGTTCCTTTTAACTTGATGTCATGTTGGTCCTTCGGTCCGAGCAAACAGGTACCTATCTACCTACCTGCTCTCTCCTGCTCCTCATAAATAAATCTTAAATTATACCTAACTAGGTAACTTACTATCTTAAAGCTCTTTGGGACATCATCTTAGCCCATTGCCATGAAACAGGAACTGGATTTTCTTCCAAAATAAAAGTAAGTAGTTAAGTACCTATACTGTGTTGTAAATTATGTTTTTATTAATAATTATAATTAAAATGTAACAACGCATTGTACCTATGTATACAAATAAATAAATTTGAATTTAAAAAATATAGGTACTTACCTAATGTAAGTACCTAATTTTTACTGATATTAAAATAAAATTTGACAAAAAAGGAAAAAATTAAGTTAATTTAAAAACTGGGTACACAATGAAGAAAAAATATTTACAATGGACATTTGCTACTTTGTATACCCTTCATACAAAGTAATATTGAAATAGTAAACTTTTGATAAACATGAATTCATAAAACCATACATTTAAAACCTCACAAGAATCAAACTATAATTTTAAAATATATCAACTATTTATTAACGTATCAACTACTAAGTAGTATAGGTAGATACGTATGGCATTACCAGTTTGCTGTATAGTAGGTACAAAGTACTTAGGTACCTGCACTACTTACTACATATTTATGAAAATCGATAACATGCAACTAAATTAAAATGAATACAATAATTTATTGAAATTTTTAAGCAACTAGGTACACCAACTGTCATAATTTCATAAAAGACTAAAATGATGTCTACGTCGGAATAAAAACATAATTATGTACTTATATTTTTGTTATGCATATTAAATCATTATTTTGAAATTCAACGAATCAACTAGGTAGTGCGTGACATTTTAATAAAATTATTGAGATGCGTTGAATTATTTTGGAGATTATTATTTAAATTACATAAACTTAATTACAATTCCAAATCTTTACATTTTAGTACCTACTTTTAGTTGGTATCTCGGTAGTTTGATAGTATCTAAGTACCTATGTAAGTGTTGGGTCCTAGACCTGTCACCTGGTGCAAATTTCGTCTTCTGTCAGTTTTGAATTTTTGATTCATCAGTTTCGCAAAAGAAAATATCAAAATAGTTTTAGCGACCGTTAAAGGTACCTATTCTTTTTACCAAATTTTTTATAACATATCTACGTAAATAAAAACAAAAAAAAATAGTTTTTGAAGCACAACCACATAGTGTTGCCATCATCATCACCACAAACGCGAACCCTAATGTCAAACCTTACAATAAACCGTCATCTTTATCCGTCCCCCGCTGAGTAGCTCCACAGCTAAATATACACACGATTATTATCATCATAAATTTTAATATGTATGATAAGTTTAAAAAAATCGGATCTTACCATAACGAATACAGTTTATGTTGATTCTTGACGTGTTGGCAACATTTGAATGCGACTTAATCGCCCCGCGCTTGAGGGTTAGAGGTTAATAAACTCGCGTAAATTTTTTTTTTCGTCGTTTGATATCATAAATACTGGCTAAGTTATTTGGATGATAATGTTAGCGAACCCAATGCAAGCAAAATATAAATCCTACTTAGTTAAAAATAGCTCAAAATGCCAATAAGCTTAACGTATGCTCCTCTTAGACGAGAAAGGGCAACAAGCATGGGCAAGTAACTGGCAAATAACGCATCAGACATAAATAAATAATAATAAATCTACTTAGTAAAACTGACCATGGAATCCCAATCGTTCTTATTATATTTCTTCAGTGACATGAACTTATTGGACCACCATTCAGGTAAAGTACCAGGCTACCAGGTGAAGGCGCGGGCCTGCAGACGGTGGGCGATGGGTAGCTCGCCGTCCGATAAGGACCAGGCCCGGGTCGATGGCGCGTTGTGTTCCACGCGCGCCTCAAAGAGTTGTCAGCACCAACTGACGGGGTCCGTTAGGGCCAATACCTGCCAGGGTTGCGAGTTTGTCTGAAAGGGATATCGTGGCCCTGGCACACAGGCAAATGAAGGAATACGGGTGGCTTTTAGTCAGTAAAAGTCTGACACGCCCTCCCGCTCCGCCCAGAGCGGGAGAAGTTATTTGGTAATTTCCCACCCAAAAAAAAAAAAAAAAAGGCTACCAGGTGAAGTTACAGGTTTATCACATTGCAATCTATTGCCCTATATGGCAACAAAGATAAAATCTAACAATCTAGCGTCCCAATACTCCTGGATAATATTTGTAATTTTGAAAAACTTCATCTTTGTACAGTATCAGTATTATCAAACATTGAAAAAAAAACCCTGAGAATTGCAGACAACGTATTCAATTATCCCATCAGGGGGCCTAAAATGGACGCTTTGGCAGTATCATTATTTAATAATATTATTATGAATCATATTAAAATTCGTAAAATAGTCACAGACTGGCAATATATATTTGACAATTTTTTAGGGATATTCGTATACTGGTCCACAAATTATGAATTGCTCTGTACTAAAGTCTAATGTCAAATAGCAGCTGTCAAACAGATGAATTGCGGGATATAAATTGTACGCAGATCATATTGTGAATTGTCAGTTTGTGACCATTTTACGAATGTTAATATGATTCATAATAATTATTATTATAGGTATTATGATTCTGCCAAAGCGTCCATTTTAGTCCCCCAGGTTGTTACACCTTGCAAATGTCGGTACTTCAGTGTCAAAATACAGCCTTTGGGCAAAGTATGCGGGGCATTGAAGTAATCTATCAAACCCGACATTGATGACTTACGTATAGGTACGACCACCTTGAGGTATACTTTATATATTACTAGCTGTTGCCCACGACTTCGTCTGCGATCCAGGTTTAAAAGTAGGCTATATCCTTCTCCAGGTCATGGTCTACCTACCCATGTGCCAAATTTCATCCAAATCCGTTCTCACTTTCGCATTCATAATATTAGTTAGGATTGTTTTAGTGCAAGAAGCTGTATCATTTCTTACCTCTTTTTCATTAATAAATTAAAAACAATGAAAATAGGAACTTATCATATCTTTAGCCCACAGACGGTTTGGTTGTCTGAGTGGTCATTAGTTCGAGAAGGCAGTCTTCTCTCAGACCTAATGACCACTCAGAACACCAAATCGTTTGTCGGCTAAAGATATGATAAGTTCCTATTTTCATTGTTTTTGTATTGCATCTGTTTGTCTCATCTAGATATTGTATATTAGCTGTTTCAGTTATAAATAATGTAGGTAATATAGAGCTTCATCTATCTATCCGATCAAATCCATCTATCTAGAATTCTAGAAGAAAGAAAGAAAATACATTGATTTAACACAGAATAAAAGGCACACAATATTATATACTTACAGACGATAAAAAAAGAATAAAAAAGCAAGTAAAAAGTGTAAATAAATAAATTTAAAAATCATTTAATTCAGATAACTTAATCTACATTAAACTTAACTTAATTTACATTAAAACACACACACCACTCAAATTACCCGCTCAATAAAGGATCTCCATAGCGGAGAAGAGATCCTGTCGGCAACAGTCTTCAGAATTCCGTTACAGCTGCCACGCATTCTGCAGATCAGGGATACGGCTTTCTTGCGGATGACGGCATGAAAGCCGTCAGTGCGATACAGCGCAAACATCCTCGATGCACTACAGAAGCGAGGCATCCTGAAGATGATGTTATACCGGACGTGCAGGACATCCAGCGATCTTTTGGTGTGACTGACCCACAGATTAAAGTGACAGAGTAAAGTGCGATGTAAGAAATTAGCAGGTAAGTGGCCTCACGGCTGCGCCAAAAAGGCCCAGTTCAGCAAAAATGCCAGACAACTAGTGCCTGACACTGGTTTTCAACTGGACCTTATAAAACTCAATCTATATATATAAAATTCAAAGTCCTGACTGACTGACTGACTGACTGACTGATATATCAACGCACAGCCTAAACCACTGGTCCTAGAGACATGCAATTTGGAGGGTGTGTTCTTTGTGAAGAGTAGGTATCCACTAAGAAAGGGTTTTTCGAAATTCTACCCCTAAGAGGGTGAAATAGGGGATGGAAGTTTATATGAAAGTCCGTCAGTTTTGAACTTAGAATATTCAAATTTTGTGTTTAGGCTGACGATTGAAAATTAATTGATACATGTCTCAGCGTTTTTGATAATTCCACCCCCGAAGGGTTAAAAAGGGGTTTGATGATGTTGTGTATGGAAAGTCCTTAATTTTCGAAGTAAAATCACTAAATTTATTATCTAGGCTTATGGTTGGAAGCTAACGCAACGGTGTTGTTAGAATTTGAACCCATAAGGGGTGAAAAAGGGGATAAAATTTTATTTTTAATGAAATTTCTTTTTAAGTTATTATTATTTACTTTCGGCTTATTGTTGGAAACTATAGGCATCCGCTAAGAAGGGATTTTTCGAAATTCAACCTTTAAGGGGTGAACAAGGGGGATAAATCTTTTTCCTTGAGTTAATAAACCTGAAACATGGCACGAATACTAACCTAAGTAAATTATAAAGTGTGACATTTTTGTTTTTTTTTTTTAAACTACTCCTTATTGGGGTATTTGCGGATGACAAAGTTTGTATGGAAGAATTTTAACGCGCGGTCCGATTAACTCGAAACTCAGTATTTATACTGTAAACCAAAATAAATAAAAGAATTTATCAGTTTTTCGAAAATTGACCCCTTTTTTTTGCGTGGGAAATTATCAAATAACTTTTCCCGCTCTGGGCGGAGCTAGGGCGTGTCAGACTTTTACTGACTAAAACCCACCCATGTTCCTTCCGTTGCCTGTGTGCCAGGGCTATGATACAAACAAACAAACAAAATTCGGACAAACATCACAACCCTGGCAGGCCCTAACGGACCCCGTCAGTTGGTGCTGACATCTCTTTGAGGCACGCGTGGAACACAACGTGCTGTCGAACCGGGCTTGGTCCTTATCGGATGGCGAGCTACCCATCGCTCACCGTACGCAGGCCCGCGCCTACGGTGGCCGAAGACGGCTTGCTACTCCCGACGCCCGGGGCGTCTCCTGCGGCGACTAGGGGTGCGAGGGCGCGATCCTTGCCTCTCCCTCACGAGTTCTGCCTCCTCCTTCGCGAGCATTACTGTTTCACAGAAGGAGGTAACGGCCTCCCATGCATTCTCGCTCCGAACCATAACCTGAACCAGGGCCGGACGCGAGAGATCACCGCCGCCTTGAGGACCCAGCGGTGCTCCGCCTAAGCCGGGTAGACTTCCACCGTATGCTCCACCGTGTCATCCGGGCGATCCACACAGTGGTGACACCTGGGCGTTTCCTCCCGCTTTATCCTGAACAGGAACCTCCCGAAACAACCGTGTCCGGTGAGGACGCCGTGGCGCCTCTCTAGCCACTCCTCAAAGAGGGGACTTATCGCCGGCTTGTGGCGTGCCCAGCGCTGTATTGCGACAATCGCACTTTCCATGCCACCATGAGATCCCGCCGGAGCTTCGTCCGCTGTGCCGTGATTTCTCGCGGCAGCGGAGTTTAGACCCAGCGTTTCGCCTCCTCGCACCACTCCCCGATGTGCGCGAAGACTTTTGCCTCCAGATCCCACGGCGGCAGTCCGGCAAGGAGATTCGCCGCCTCACGGGAGACCGTGCGGTAATGACCCTTAACAGGTTGAAAAGGGGTAGTCAATTTTACAAGAGAGGATTCCACTGTGTGGCTTGATTAACCCCAAATTATGTCGTGGGCATCAGCTAAGAAGGGGTTTTTGGAAATTCAACCTTTAAGGGGGTGAAAAGGGGGATTTTGTTTGTATGAAAAATCTTATTCCTTGAGTTAATAAACCTGAAACTTGGCACGAATACTAACCTAAGTAAAATATAAAGTTTGTCATTTTTTGTTTTTTTAAACTACCCCCTTTTTTTTTTTGGGTGGGAAATTATCAAATAACTTCTCCCGGTCTGGGCTGAGCGGGAGGGCGTGCCAAACTTTTACTGACTAAGACCCACCCGTATTCCTTCATTTGCCTGTGTGCCAGGGCCACGATATCCCTTTCGGACAAACTCGCAACCCTGGCAGGCATTGGCCCTATCGGACCCCGTCAGTTGGTGCTGACAACTCTTTGAGGCGCGCGTGGAATACGAGGCGCCGTCGACCCGGGCCTGGTCCTTATCGACCCCCTAAAGGGGGATTGGGGGATATCAAAACTTTTATGGAATAATTTTAACGCGCGGTCCGATTAACTTGAAACTCAGGATTTATACTGAAAACTTAAAATAAAGAATAACTTTTATCCGGTTTTTTTTAAATCTGCCCCTTTAAATGGGTTGAAAAGAGATAGTCAATTTACAAGGGAGGATTCTACTGTGTGGCGTGATTAACTTAAAAATTGGTATAAATAATCTATAAATCCAATAATAGAAACGTCAAAAACGATGTTTCAACAATTTACCCCTTTGAATGCGTAAAAAGGGGCGATATAGTTTGTGTGAACAGAATCTTATTTCTTTAGATATATAAACTTGATATTTGGCCCGAGTACTTATTTACATAACATCACGCCTGCAATCCCCAAAGGGTTAGGTAGAGGTGTATCTTTAGTACACCCACATTTCGACAGTTTTGTTTAAGTCCCATGTAATAGGGGGCGAGCCTATTGCCATCAAACGGGCATAAATGCAGACTTCGGGCTGCTACTAATAAATTCCTAATGGAAAATCCAATGACACTTTGCCCGACCTGGGAATCAAACCCACCCCTCATTCTTAGCAGTCGCGCCTGTGACCACTAGACTAACGAGGCATTCATTACTTAAATAACAAAGTTTGTCATAACTTTTGCGTTTTTTAAAACTACCCCTCAAAGGGGTACATAGTATTCGGGAGAATTTTACTGCGTACCTTGAATAACTCAAAAGTTGGTACATCAATTATTATTTAAGAGCAAAAACGTAGAAAAAATAAACAATACAAAATTACTTACAAATAGACTTAGACATGAAATGGAGGAGGACACGTAGGTATATTGAACAAGTATGTACAAAACGAAGTTTGTATTTATATGCTTTATATAAAGTTGTAAATCAAACTGCACTCCTATCTGCTTACCACGCTTACGTTGGTTCCAACTAAGATATGGTATAATGTTTAGGGGGAATGCTGCTGATAGAGAAGCTGTTTTTTTTCGACATTCACGCGGGCGAAGCCGCGGGCGAAAGCTAGTATCCTATAAAACTGATGTCACTTACAGTGTATACTTACAGTGACACCAGTTCTATACTGCAACGAGTATAAGCATACTTAAATAAAATAAATTTGTTTCAGATAAAAATAATAACGTATATGAACCTACACATAAATCAAACTCAAACTCAAACTCAAAGCATTTATTTCAAATAAACCAATTACAGGCACTTTTGAATTGTCAAGGGGGTCGGTCAGTCATCAAGATGAAGTTAGTTGCCCATTCCAAAGCTTAGTAGGTACCTATGGAGAAGAACGGGCAAGAAACTCCACGGACACTCTTTTTAATTAACATATGGTTACAAAATATTGGTTACATCATTCGTGTTGAAATTAAACATGTGAGAACGATGCAAAACGTCAAAGGCGTCCGTAACAAAAATATTAAAAAAAAACAATTCAAAACTTAAATTAAAATAAGCCAAGGCCGCTAAAAGATGACCAGTCCCTACTGATGGCGCCCGTTCACGAACATGACGCATGGATTAGCACCATTCAACTCAATCATTTTGAAGGGAGCTAAATGATCCAACACACCCGCCACCAAATAGTATGATTTTAAATAAAATTGCAAAAAAAAACAAAAAAGACTGTTAAATAAATGAGAAGAACGCATGATAGACCTTCGTTAATAGGTACCTAAATAAATAAATCCTTCGAAACGAGTCCGAACAAAAACCGGTTTCAAAACGATGCCAGGCTTCCACGTTCCAGCACATTGTCTTAATTTATTAATCCGTGCACTTCGTTAGAATTGTAATTGATAATTGTTAAAAAAAAATATGTTTGAACTGCCGCAAGGGTACAATAAGGTCCTTTGTACTCAAGAGCCTTTGTACCAATATGTACCTAATCAAGAGGAAATTGTAACTGTTACTTGATTGAGTAACTAATGCAACTACACCTTTACAGACACGTACCTTACAGCCTAACAACATCAGGAGATGAACTGTGATCAGTAGCTAGACAAACAAGTGCCAATGCCCGCGCCGGAGTGCCAACTCCCTGCGTCTGTCGTCGCGTTTCAAACGAGAGCAGTCAGCAGATACCATAATGTGACGTTGATTACGACGCCGCAGACGCCTAACTAGCCTAAGTCGTGTGGCCAATAGGAATTCTACTATCGGCAGAAATTACGAACTGCCATATAAACTTTCATCCCTTATTTTCCCCTTTAAGGGATGAATTTTCAAAGATGCTTCAAATCAAAATATTTTATTTCACATGCAATGAAAGAAATAAAGATTTTTTTTTTATTCTACACAAACAAACCGCACACTACAAAAGAATAAAATAAATTGCACACATACAAAGTAGCCAAAAGCCTCGTATTCAAACAATAAAAGTTTGACAATCTTGTACATAAATGTATACATGGGCACTTATGAAACGTCAGAAGCTAGGTGCACGGTTCCGATTGGTCGTTTCATAAGGAGAAGAGCCGGCAAGAAACTCCACGGTTACTCTTTTTTTTTTAATTGGTTTTTACAATGTTTTCAAATTACAGTGTTAATATGTATGGGAGGACAGTGTAGGTCCGTCAACTAGTACTAGGGGGCCTAACTGAGTAAGTCCGTCACCGGAAACACGGGCCCGTCCGAAAGTAGTTTGAAACTTTAGAGTGAACCCTAAACCCGATTAATAACTTTTTCAGACAAGTCACATCGGGAGTCAAATGACAAATGTCAAATCGTGGACGGTGTCATTCATTCTTGGGTCGGGTCCCGAAGTAAGCTTA
The DNA here is from genome assembly GCA_948098905.1 of Tiliacea aurago. Classification (NCBI taxonomy): domain Eukaryota; kingdom Metazoa; phylum Arthropoda; class Insecta; order Lepidoptera; family Noctuidae; genus Tiliacea; species Tiliacea aurago. Next base: position 26,847,988 of record OX402585.1, read on the forward strand.
TATCCGTAGATGATACGGAGTAGTAACCGCCCGTAACTTCAGTCGGAACTACGGATGTAGTGCTTAGTAGACATCCACGTACCTTCTTAACAAAATAGAAAATGGACCTTCCTTACTCTCAATTTCGCTAGATATAGAACTCTTGTGCAAAATTTCTTGCTTCTGGAAGCAAGAAATTTCCCTGAACCGCAAGGTCTAGAGTCTAGACTAGACCTTGCGGTTTAGGTTGTCCGTTGTCTGTCAGTGAATGGATGAATGAATTTTATAAAAGGGGGAGGAGGCATATAGCGTTGCTACAGTTTAATAGATCTTTAATAGGAATAATTCCGTAATAGGTACATTGTTTTCATATAACTCTATTGGTTTCTCCCAGTCGATATTATTTTTTCCGACATCTTCAGCAATCATCGTCATATTTCAGCCAATTTACACACAACCAGAGCAGTGGTGGCCCAGTGGTAACGGCCGCGACTTACGAGTTGTAGGTCGTGGGTTCAAACCCAGGCAGGCGCTTTACTTTGTGTAAATTATTTAATCACCACTGCTCTCATAACGGTGAAGGAAAACATCGTGAGGAAACCGGCATGTCCTAGAACCAACAATTCGAAGACATGTGACATCTACCAACCCGCACTGGGCCCGCGTGGTGGATTACGGCCCACTCCCTCTCGAAGAGAGGAGGTCTGTGTCCCAGCAGTGGGAACATTATAGGCTGATTATGCTATGCTACACACAACCAATGAATTATACACCTCAACCTTCCTCTTGATTCACTCCGTCTACTCGTATAAGTGAAAACTGTTTGAAAATCTGGTCGGTTGTTTTTGAGTTTATCGCGTTCAGACACAGACAGACGCGGCGCGGGGTCTTTGTTTTATAATATGTAGGTAGTGATGATTAGTACATGGCACCAAGTACGTGGCACCAAGAACATCGCACCAAGAACATGGCACCAAGAACAACGCACTAGATGATACAACGCGCATGCAACTGCGACTCTTGAACTAAAAAGTAGCAGAAGACCTTTTATTTCAAATGTCGCAGTAACTTTACACTAAAGCTATACACCGCCATCTTGGTCCACATGCACTAAACTTCGCTATTTGCATCGATACAGACGCAATTCAATAAATAGATAAGTATCATCATCATCATTTCAGCCGGAAGACGTCCACTGCTGGATATAGGGCTCCCCCGATAAGGGGGGTTGCCACAATTGCCACGCTTGACAGACGGGTTGGCGATCGCAGTATGGTGTTAAAATGCATAGAGTACGCTGCCTATTCTCAAGTAAGTCCCTTAGTCGCATTTTACGACACTCACGGGAAGAAATAGGATGGTGCTATTCTTTACGTCCGGCACCACACCGAATTATAATAGGTTAGTATAGCAATCCTTAATCAGTTTTTAAAAACAAGTAAGTATTTACCTAAGAGCTCTTATATACCTGTAATACACAATTTATTTTCTCAATACCGATCAACATTATTAGGATAAGATACTCAAACTATTGTCGTCTTATTTTCGCCAATAAATAAACACAACACCCACAAAGCCAATAAAATATAAATAAAACCATGTAGGTTGTGTTTTACAACCTCGTAAACTCACTTCCCTGGTTCAAATCTTAATGGTCACCCTAACTCCTACACTTTCAACCAATTTAAAATGATCCAATAAAATATGTAAGAGTGCATAAAGCTCGGTGTAATCGATATAGTAATCTGACACCAGACGCACAAACAGACAAACAAGAGTGGCCGTCAATCAAAAGCAATCAGTCAACGGTTTCATGACACGAACGCACTCCGGCCAGCCTCTTTACACCCACGATAGCACATTCTTACTCTTATTACCATCCTTTAAGGACCAGATTTGGACCGAAGGACCAATTTCTAGGTGTACCACAATAAGGTCTATATGTAATTTCGGATCATAAAATTGGTAATTTTCGCGGTTCGCCATGTCTGCGCTGCCATCACGCGGGATCCTTTATGGCGCTAAATTATACACGCTGCGCAGGCGCACCGTTTTTCTTGCATTGAACCAGTTGCACGCAAATTGGGTTAGGTTTCTGCGTGGTTCAAGACAATAATGAGTGTCAATCGGGTCGGGTTTCATTGGGGTTTTGTTAGTTTTGCTCTGTTTTTTGGTTGAGTGCTTGTTTTTTGGTTGAGTGCTTGTTTGTCGGCAGATTTACGTATATTTTTTATAGCGGTTAAAAAAGTCGATAAAAGTAAAAATTGATCAACCTTCCGTCTGGTGAACAATGGTTGAAATATTGGTAAAACCTTGTAATCTTCCGAATTTATAAGACCTAATTACTTAAAAAATGATGCATTACTAAATTATGCTAACTGAATTACCTATAGTGAACAAGAAAGTCAACATTACTATACTTGAATTCTAACTGGCTCCATGATATATTTTTTATTTGCCAGAGATCACCTACCACCAACACATCTATGAACCTAGAAAAAAAACCCACCCCCTTGAACAAGAAAAATACCGTCAAGCTTCATTTGCAAACGCCAAGTCAAGCGCGTTTCCTCCATATGATAAATAGAAATAAAAGCATATTTCCAATGCAACAGTTACCTGCGGCTGTCCGGCTGAACACTGAACTTCTCGTAAAGGAAGCCATGTCGGAAGGGTGAGCCGAGCCGCATGCAACCCGGTTTTAATTACCTCTGCTTACCCCCCTGCCCCCTCGCCCAGGTAATAAATATGGTCTTCGCACGCACTCATAGTAGTATTGTAATTGATGAATGTGCTCCAAAGGTTATGCATATCTGCGGTCTTTGAAAAGTTGTTGACAATTTTTTATTAGGCCTGGCAGACTGCATAATGAAGAATTGTTTATGGCTTCATGTGCTGAAGTTAAGCCTATAATTAATCATGTGTTGCTGTAAATGATAATTATTTCAGATCCTGAAGAGTTGAACGAAAACAGATAATCACCGCTAACCTTGGCCATACAAATGCGCGTCGCGCTCACGCCGCGCAACCATTAACTTTCACAGGGAATATTTATTTTTAGTTACGAAAATATGAATATTTAAAAAAAATCACATATATAATTATTGATAATAAAACAGTCTATTCATACAAAAAAAAAGCATGAAAATATCTTAAGTAGTTTGAAAGTAATATCGTTTTTTATACTTAGGGTAGACATTACTTCCTGAATTTATTTCATAAAGTATTTTACTACAATACATAAATATTCACAAGAATTGATGTGTATGCGTTCTAGTTTAACATATATTTTTTGCATAACTTACTTGCATTATATGAAGGCGTAATGACAGATTGAAAAGTCACTTAAATCATATACAACCTGTTTTTTTTGATATCCCATAACTCTAGGGTTATATTCTGTAGGTAAAAATAATACTAAAACTCCTAGAATAGGTGGTCCAAAAATGCACCGTTTCGGAGATATCATCAATCATAATTAAATTAGGTCAAAAATTGTCACCAGTATGACGAATCTTTACTTTTGCGAGGTTGCCAAACTTCGCAGTAGTGTAGTAAAATAAATAGTAAAATAAAATATGTAGGTATGTTGGTATCGGGGCTTCCCGGCGGCAGCTAGTGAAGGGAAAGCTACCTTGTCGACGTTGTCATATTTCACGTAAGGGTGTTTTACATTAACAATCGTGACTTTGCCGAATTATTTTGTATGAAAAATGAAAAAAAAAATAACGAAGGATTGGAACATAACTCATATGCCAGTTGATTCTTTGATATGGCCTCAATCATACCCTAGAGTTATGGGATATCAAAAAAAACACGTTGTATATCTGCGCCTCATTGACAATCTGGCCTGGACCCTAGGACCAAAAAATCTTTCGCAATCTAAAATCTGTCATTTTTTCTAAACTAATGGTGTTATAAGGACCAAGAGGAAATGTATTAGGGCTCATCAACAATTCGGGAAAACTAACTAAATCTATTGTATTCATGGGATCCTATGAGTAAATAATTAGAAATACTTCAGCATCAAACAAAGCAGTATAATATCGACGGACGGTGATGGACGACGTAAGCGCGATGCGCATAACTAGTTAACGCTCCATGCGTCGCCCGCTGTAATGATTGCACGGAACTAGGAGGACCAAGTTTGTAGAGATCAATCGGGATATTACTTAAAGGCTTCTACATACCAGCGCGACGGCACAAAGGCCCCGCGTGCCGCGGGACAAGCGGTGCCTTTGTGTCGCGTCGCGTCGCGCGACAAGTCGCCCCGGTATGTAGAAGCCTTTAGTGTGCTATAACAATAGGAGCTTTATAAAATTCAAAACCCATAACTGCCCAAGCGATGAAGGCAAGATAGATATATTTTTCTCACCTTCGTCGCAGCCCAATCTAAGATTACCGATGTGGTGAGCAGGCTCAAATTGAGAAAAAGCTCATATCGTGTAGCCAGGGTTGGGCAGTATTTGAATAACTTGTAATTAAAATACGTAATTGAAATACAAATACGTATTTGGTATTTGTATTTCAATTAATTCCTTAAAATGTAATTTGTAATTCGTATTTCAAATACCTGATGACGAAGTATTATGTAATTAGTATTTTAAATACTTGAGGCTTCAAAATACATTTTAACATTAAAATACATTTAACCTTCATTTAGCGATCGTGAGTTTGAGTGCGAGGCGAGAGTGCAATGATGGTAAAGCAGCTATTAGAGTTGGCAACACTGCACCTGTTATGCTGTACGCTATGACTGTACGTCAAACTTGGCCAACAAAATGCAAAAAAATGTACGTCGAATTGTCAATGTCAAGCTAGGATGTCAAGTCATAACGGTTTAACAGTTTGCTTTTAGTTTTTTCACGGAATAAATAAAGCTTTTGTTCTGTGTAGAATATAAATATGTAATTTGTATTTTGTATTTCAATTAAAAATAGCTAAATTACTGTATTTTGTATTTTATATTTCAAATACCTTACTTAAAGATATTTTGTATTTTGTAATTTAATTACTTGCGATACTGTATTTTGTATATCAATTAAAGCAAAGCATGTATTTTGCCCAGCCCTGCTTATAGCACCTAACTTATTCAATAATAATCTACAAAAGACTATGAAGTGATATTTGACTTGCGTTCTCTTGAACATCCAAAGGTATGCTTACTTAAAGTCCTCCAAATGCACGTAAAAAAGCTTTGGAAATCAATGCCCCTTTACTGATCATCTCACAAAACAAAAGCCTTTCGGAAAACATGAGGGTCATCTTCACCGTCAGATAAATCACTGATTCATATCCATATTGCCTATTGATATCTTGCTTTTATAATCTGTCTGAACTCAGACAGTCCTATAACAACACACTAACATCGTCCCTCTACCAATAACCCACAGTAAAGTCTAATCAAGCTCGCATATTCATTAATGCCTGTCGAAAAACCACTAAGCTAGTAATAACGCGATCAGTCCGAACTGAAGATTTATATCAGTCGTAATTAAGAAATTATTTACATACTTACACAGCTAGTGACTTGTGTGAAGGATGATCGGGGAATTGATGGAGCTTTTTTAATTAATGGTTTTAATAGATGAAAGGTCAATTATGAGACTTAAGAGAGGCGCATGTTTCTGGGTTCGTACTTTGGTCATTGTTGTCAAAGCTCGAGTTTAGGGCAGCTTTGCTGAAGTTTTTAAAAGTGTTTTACAAAAAGACCCTGTGGAATATACAGTATGTAACAAAAACCCCGTTGTTCCTTTTAGGGACGTATTCATTTACCTATAAGCACACCATTGCATTGGTGGAATTATAATTAAAAAAAAAAAAGTATTGGCTAGCCGAGAAGTCAAAATCAACGAATGAAAGAGGTTAGAAATCAGTTAAACATTACAAATATTAGTAATTAAATATTTATTTTAATTATTTTCGTGTTGTTCAGTTTTTATAAATGAAGTCATTTATAAAAACTGAACAACACGAAAGTAATTTATTAATTATTACGTATACCTATATACCGATACTTAAAACGTAGGTAGAAGGAACAACAGGGTTTTTGTTACATATTATATAGGACATATTTAAAACATTACAAGTGCATTTTTCGTGAGAGGCGTTTCTCAAATTGAAATTAAACGTTCATCAGCATTTAACTGAAAGTTTGATAACATGAAACGTAGAACTTTTACTTAAAAACTAGCGTAATTTTAAGTTTTCTGCAGTAGAAAACGGCTTTTTTTCTTAAAAAATCTGCGACACACATCCAAATATTGTCACCAACATCCAACATTGACTCCAAGTTCTAACAAACAATAAACATAAACATTTTAAGAAAAAACCTTTTTACAAAAAAAAACAACTTCCAAAAAAACACTACAAAGTGAAAAATAACTTTAATTTCGGAAGTCGGTGTCTTTGGGTCTGTTTTGTAAAAAGTTTTTTATTGTTCACTTTTTAGTGGGTCAGTTTGTAATTAGTCTAAATTACAATAGATTAATGTCAACTGCTCGTCACCTTTTACAAAATATTAATTTTACCGATGCAGGGCTGTTAATTGTTGAGCAGTTCTCCTGGTATGAACCAGGAGAACTGCCACTCACCACGTGCATTGTGACGAGCATATTTATGCTCGTCACAATGCACGTGGTGAGTGTAAGCAATTTTGCTTAGCAACACTAATCGTATCGCAACCCGTAAAATACTTATTATTAAGTAGTTCCGTTGGCCATCTCTGGTCTTCATCATCTTCATCATCAGTACCACTTCACCAAATGGTACTTTCCGAGAGCAAATGCACGTGTTACTATAAAAAATAGTGTGCCTATAAAATTTGAGGACTTCCCTCGATTTCCATGGGATCCCCTCATCAGATTCTGATTTGGTGGCAATGGGACCGCCTCGGTTTCCTTTCAAACAAAAAAAGAATTTTCAAAATCGGTCCCCGATTGACGGAGAAATCGGTGAACATACACAAAAACAAAAACTAGCCGCCGAACATAATAACCTCCTCCTTTTTGGAAGTCGGTTAAAAATGTGAAACAAATGCATTCGCTCCACCATAACTCCACTAAATAAAGAAGCCTGTTTAACTCTGACTGCGTTGAATGTAAAAAATACAATTTCACATAGCAGGGTTACCTAATGGTTATGAAGAATTAAGTCAGTGGATAATCGAGATGCAATTTATGTTTTTATTTAATATTGCTTGTAGTTTTTCTTCTTCATAGCATAATAAAAGAAAACCCTTATAGATTTCCGATGCTACTTGAAAGTTTTCGAGAAACTAATCGGAGAAAAATTGGTCCTATTACACAAAGTGTGATTCATCTCAAGTTCTCAACCAATAGATGATTCGTATAAGTCAAGTTGAGTTTCCGACTGATCTTAACCTTCCGCCGGTCAAGGTTAAGAGGTTCGAAAGAGGTTTCACTAACAAAGACTTGTTTAACCTTATTTGATTCATAAATATTTACCCGCTATGTGGTACAGTCACGCGTGTAATAAGTATGAGTATCGGGTATAAAGGTGAATGCAAAAGTGATCTTTAAACACAGAAATCTATGCTATTAAAGGATTTTGTTTGTCTAATTAAGACGGAATATTAAAGCTTTTAAATGTACTCTTTTTAGGGTTCCGTACCAAAATGGTAAAAAGGAACCCTTATGGTGAGACTAAGTCTGTCTGTCTGTCTGTCTGTCACACCTGGATATCTCAAAAACTACTAATGCTATCAACTTGAAATTTAGAATAGTTTTAGATGACGTTTGCCCAACTATTTTGCAAGCAAGAAAGAAATTTAAAAAAAATATCTTTTTTGCAAAAGGGACTGAAAGGGGGTCTTAAAATTTTGAATTGGGGCTACTAAGGCATGTGGGGTATCATTATAATGAAAGAACGCTGTTTGCACATTCTCAAACATTTATTTTGGCAGCATAGTTTCCGACTTTTGATGAAAAATGTAAAAAAAAATACCCTCAGAAGTTTGCAGAGATAAAAATCTGAAATTATTCTTTAAGATAGAAGCTTATGTAAAGATTACAGGAAAAATAAAACGATGTCTCTAAATAGCACAGTTTTTCAGAAATCATCAACATCATATATTCGTACGGAACCCTCGGTGCGCGAGTACGCCTCGCTTTTGACGGGTTTTTTTTTTACTATACACAAAAATAAATACCTATTTCCATAAAGGTATTATTAGGTATCCACTTGACAAATATCGCGTCCACTTTTTTGGTCCTTCGGCCCGCAACCCGTGCGCTGCCGCGGCCGGGCCGCGTAGGTGCGTCCCATTCAGTCAAATTTATGAATGAGTTCAATGCGTTCAGTCATTCGCTCGCTCGCTAATGTCAAGGCCGAAGCGACACCTACGTTACAAGTTACAATATGGACATTATGATATTTATACAGTTATTGTGTTGCGACTTGCGACTAAGCTATGTTTAATGTGAAACTCATACGTAATGCCATTAACTTGTTTAGATGTTTTCTTCGTGTTGTGAAAATATTAGCCAGTGTTAAACATAAATAACGTCACATATGGAGGCTATTAATTGAATATATCCTTGATTGAGTTAAAAAAATTAAAGAGACTTTAAATACCTTGTACCTATATACATATTATATTGAATAATGCTCCCATAACATGTAAACGTAGGAAATTGGAAAATCGGAAAACCTTTTACAGTTAGTGTTACAGTTTACATAGTCCAATAATTGATATTATTATGAATATTCTACATTATATTATGCACCTACATGTAAAAGTTTAAATTCGTTTAAACATGTTAATTAATAACGAAAGTCAATATTAAAAATATTTATGGAATTTTTATATCTCTACTCGCAGAATAATTGAGAATGTCACCATATTAACGAATACGTTTATTTTTTTATTTGCACGTAATTAGGCTCACGGCACACTGCGTCCCACGCAAAACCTACAAGTCTATAAACTGTCCAACGTATGATAGTTGTACTCGTAACTCGTAAGTTGTACTTCTCCTTAAATCGCGTTGTTTTGATAGTGAACGACTTAAACAAGAGTGTTTTTTTTTTTAAATATGTTGTAGATATCATGTTATTTTTTTTTGGTCCTTTGTAAATTGTAGGGTTAAGGTCAACGCCACTCAAAGCGTTTTATGTGTGTTAAGATAACTTAAATGAGGGCGTGTTTTGCTACTGGTTATCATAGTTTAACTTTAATTATCATAACATTATTTTTAAATGATATGGCTGCCAGCTTTTTCAAGCAGACGGAAAGGTGCAACATAAGTCAGTCAAATCTTACATTTGGCTAAAAGATTTTGGCGGTAACCTTCAAAGATGCAACTTCACACCAAAGCGTGTTCTAATTAGGAAACAACTTATGACATGACAAACTAATTCACACAAATAGATTTATTTCTAAAAAAATACACATAAAAAGGAAACAATTCAAATAAATAAAGATCGAATCGCACCCAATATTAACCCTTAAACGCGTTGTACGGTCTAATGGAGGGCCATAAGTTGGTGCAAGTTAGCACCTTACTCCGGCTTGGCTCTGCGCGCGCGCCGCGCCGTAATGTAGATAAATTGATCGCTTCAATCCCTTATTGGATTAATATATGGTAATATGTTCAGATCGCGATAGCCAGTGCCGAGTTACGATTAAACAGTTTTTATGTAAGGCCGCCATCTTTGTTCGCAGCAGTCTGTATGTTGGTGGGGTGGTGCAAAGTGGAAAAAGAAGCGTGTTTAAAAATATTATCATAAATCATGATTCCTGAAATCATGGCACTTAACTGTTATCCAGCAAAAAGAAGAGCACACGTGTCAGTTGCAATCACATGTTATATCGTACACAGTCAATCTTTCAGCAAGACCGGCTTGATTGCTGCTCAATGCTGTATAAAGTATCTTAGTAATTAAATAATTATATTTCTGCACATAATAACATATATGCAGAGTGTGTCAACAAATATATCATAATTCATAATATATGAAAGTGATCGCGGTACAACTAGCATTCATTGTAGTCTATTTTGACTTTAAATTTATTTTTCATGCTTGCCTATGCCTAGCTTACCGGTTCCGCCTATGACGTGTCCCACCCCACACGTGTTAATCATACCACTATGGTATTCGTGATTTTATGACAGGCCGCGAGTCTGCATAATGTGATAGGTTTTGTTTCTGAACGTTCGTGTGGCGAAACTATTTGAACGTGATGATGGATGCTTCAGTGTCAGGTTCTGACGCTAAGCCGGAACTCGGACGTTATTGTATCAAAAATACCTATCTGTAATTTGATTCTGATAAATAATTCACTTGGGAAAGTGTCATAATTGTATGATAAGTATATACACCGTGGCATTTTAATCGTCTTACAACGGCAGCCCACTTCATGTATCCAATGACTACTAATCATTCACAAAAGTATTTTTTTTAAATTAACATTTGACTAATAAAAAAAAAATATATTTTGCATTATGACGCATGATGTAGTTTGAAACACCGTGTTATGAGCGCGGTGGGAGCCTTGCGCTCCATTCCGCGCCGCCCTTGGAACGCAAGGCTCGCACCGCGCTCATACCAGGCTGTTTCAAACTACATCATGCGTCATAATGAATAATATATATTGTATTTTTTTTTTATTATTTAATGTTAATAAACATTTTTTTTTACTTTCATGAATAATTAGTAATTTAGTATAATATCCATATATCCAAAACGATTAAAATGCCACGGTGTATTTTAGTATAAGGTAGGTGAGTGGTAGCAGTCATAATAAGTCGATCAAAGAATGCGCAAAAGGACCAAAATTGCTATTTCAAGTTACTTTTCGTCACTTAAGTTTCAGTTAGTTATTGAGATACAGTGGTATAGAGAAGATATTTTTATCTCACGAAACAACGCGCGCTTTTCTTGTGGTTACCACGTGTACAAACACGCTGTGAATGTGTGTGTAAGCGCAGGAGCTCCGTCCGAGACAATGGCGAAGTCGGAAGTGTGTGTGTATGTGCGTGTATGTGTAACGTGCTGACGCTACTCGTCGTCACGCACACATTCACAGCGTGTTTGCACACTTGGTTATAAGTCGCCGGCTCGTAACTTGGCAAGAATCTTTAGAAGTTTCTCTCCTTTCTTTAACTTTCTTCTAAACAGACACGTTTAAAATTAAATTCTGGCAATAACCATAGAATAATGACAAGCAATAAAAGTGATAACGTTGTCGTTGCACTAATTAAACATGCGTAAATTTACTCACACTACGGCAAAACCTTGCCCAGTTACGTGCCGGCGACTATACCATTAGTAAAGAGCATGTCTATTCTTCAGATAAATAAAAAACCTACAGATACTTTGACACAAACCATTTCAAACTAACGATGGTACTGAGAATAAGAAAGTCACTAAGCAAGTCTGAGATCTGAGAGTTTAGGACCAAACTCAGAAGAGATTGATGACACATTATATAACGGAGGTGGCAATAGAAAGTGTGCCCGATGTCAAAGGTGACTTTATGTCACTTTATGAATATTTAAAACAATGTTTGTCTGTCTGTCCAGGGGGCACACACAACACATTGAAGTGATATTATTATAAAACAATATTGTCATGGTTTTTTTAGTTTTAATGGTCGGAATTGAAAATTTATGTGTTAGTTTTAGACCCCCGGTAGTGTTTAAAATTGCTTATTTAATGTTTAAGTGTCGAAGAAAGTTGTTAAAGAAATAGCTAAGTATTTAGGTCGATGTAGATAATTTGTTGATCATTGTTTTATTTAAATTATTTTATTTCAAATGGGGTAACAGCGCCTACTTTCCGTCATACCTGAAGTTAAATCTTGGATTGTGTAATATTTTGACGACTTATTCTAATTCAATAACTAATTCAGTATAATTGTTTCTATTTATTGGTTTTTGTGCATTATATTATGATTATGATATGAGTTATGACATCAAAAGAGAATCCAATGATAAAAATATACTAAGTACTATATTCATGAGTTGGTACGAACTTGTGACCCAGTCGTAATAAAAACAAAATTCATACTGATAAATGATGCGCCCCACAAACATTTCCACAAAAAAAACAGGTAACAAACTGATAAACGACTTGATACACTTTGTTCCGAATTCATGAATCCAATAAGAGAAGCCGAAATAACCTCAAGAAGAAAAGAGGAAAACGAAGAAATATCCTTAAAGTTTGTTCAATAAACAAAGCGAGGCGAGATCGCAGGAAAAACGCTTTCGAGCCACATTGCAGTACATTTTATACAAACGATGACATAAATACTCATTTTCGGCAACAATATCCGATATTGAGTGAGGCCTGTCTTCCGAGGAATGAGCTGATACAATGTCGGCCAAAAATTGGGGTATAGCTTAATTTTTTTGTTCGGTGTATGTATCCGATATTTTCCTTTTCGATATCGTAAATTTTTTGGCTATTGCGCCATGAATATGTGATGGAGGCTTCTGTGTTCTATTTTTGAAATTATTTACCTACTCATATGGTAAAAATATAATAAGGTGCACTTTTTCTAATATTATGTATTATTAAAAAATGTAGAATATTCTCTATCGTCTTAAAATAAATAAATTAGTCTCTAGATGTTAGCAATTCTGTATCTTTTTGTAAAATTTTGCTGTTTCGACGAAGTAAAAACATTATAAAAAATATTTTACGTTTATAAAATTCCTTTCTTTTTTCTATATTTTTATCAATACCCGAAAACAACTACCCAAGTAACTGAAAACACGAGCAAAGCCGGGGATATTTTCAGCAAAAACATCCCCAACAATCGAGCTACGGGAGTAAATTTTCGTTCCGCCAGTGTACTCATTCATGTTTATTCACTGCCTCACCCCATCCTATACATTTATCGGTTTGCATCCCAAACCTACGTGGAATATACTAGCCGAGCAATGAGTCTTATTCGTCTTGCATTTAACTTCACACTCTTGCTATAAGTTAGAAAACTTAGTGGAGGAAGTAAGAAATATGAGTGATGGAATGAATGGGAGTGCGGGGAATTCTTTAGGGGTTGCTGTATTGCTGGGTGGAAAATTATGTCGATCGCGTTTACTAGCGGTTATTAAAAACTTTACAATAAGTTACTCTATTCTAAATTTTTCATAATAATAACTTAGCGGATTCCTCTTAACATGCAGCATAGCCTACCTACCTTGAAAAAATAGCATGCAATAGCAAGATAGTGAATCTGCATCACTTTTGAGTGCTTAAACGTTGGCATACCATTTTGAGGTCAGTAGATTTTTTTCAGCAAATTTATTTAACAAAAACAAAACACTACTTGAATTAATATGTAACCAATATTCTCATAATTATGTCATAAATAAACCCGCAAACTTGAAGCACGTTACAGTGGCATCAAGCAGCGACCTACATATTGTGCAACGCGACCCGTCCAAAGTACCGCCATCGGGCTGGTATCGGAAAACAATAGCAGACGACCGATATCTTTACTTATTGCTAGCTACGCTTCCACCGCACTTGCTGCACTGACCGACTATTTATGTATTTAGGTGAGTATGAATATCTGTAGCCGATCCAGGAAATGAATTAGCTAATTATATCCGAGAGAAAAAGTTCAGATGTCTAATTGGTCCTTCGAGACGGATGAATGACTCTGGTTAGGCTGACGCCAAAAATATTTTTCTTTTTGGGATTATTACCTAACTTAAATGTATGTAATAATACAGCAATAACAACCTTTCTGCGATGTCATTAAGATCCCCTAGACTAGATGTTCTATTATTTTGAATGCCATAGGAAGTCGATATCTATGTTTTTGGACAAAAAGTCATAGCTAAACTAAAGAACCGATTGTGCTGCTTGCTTGACCAAAAGGAACACAAGCAAGCACGTAAAGTAACTTTAATCTCTGTCAATTAAACTAGTATTATATTATCTAATATCAAGTGGACAGAACCGCAGACTAACCGAGTAATTATTAATTAAATTACGCTGAACCAAGTCAGCGTACGAACGGGAAACGCATGACATATATGATTTACTTGCAGTTTTTACGTCAGTGAGAAGCTCAGGCATGCTATGATTGACAGCAAAATGATCGTACGGTCCCACAGTTGCGCATGAGTGGCGTTATACGTCAAAGTCAGGCGCATCCGGGCGGCGAGACTATCTCACGGTGTGCCGTTATTACTGGAAATGATGGATTTGAGATATTTTAGTGATAAATGTATATGTTTGTTTAAGTTATGTTATCATATTGTGACTGAATGAGTTGGTCGAATAGCATGGTAGGTACCGCTTTTTATTTGGGTGGAAAATTATCAAATAACTTCTCCCGCTCTGGGAGGAGCGGGACGGCGCGGCGGCGTGTCAGTTTTTACTGACTAAAACCCACCCGTGTTCCTTCCGTTGCCTGTGTGCCTGGGCCACGATATCCCTTTCGGACAAACTCGCAACCCTGACAGGCATTGGTCCTAACGGACCCCGTCAGTTGGTGCTGTCATCTCTTTGAGGCGCGCGTGGACCACAACGCCCCGTCGCCCGGGTTTCTCCCTCACGCGTTCCGCCTCCTCCTTCGCGAGCATTACTGCTTCACAGAAGGAGCTGACGGCCTTCCATGCATTCTCGCTCCGAACCATGGCCTGAACCAGAGCCGGACGCGAGAGATCGCTGCCGCCGATCGCCTCCGCAACGACACGGCGGTGCTCCGCGTAAGCTGGGCAAACGTCCACTGTATGCTCCACCGTGTCCTCCAGGCGATCCACACAGTGGTAACACCCGGGCGTTTCCCAGAGGCACCTGCCAAAACAACCGTGTCCGGTGAGGACCTGCGTCAGGCGGAAGGTCAGGGCGCCGTGGCGCCTCTCTAGCCACTCCTCAAAGAACTTATCGCCACAATTATGGCGTCATTTGAAGGCTGAAACCATAATTAGCTGTGGTCATTTTTACAACTACCTATCTATTTAGGCGTCTATACTTTAGTAATTCTTCTCCATATGTACTACTACGCTTTGCAACTAGCTACATATTTCTAACTGACCGACTCCTTGATTTTCTAACTGATCGACTCCTTGACAATTCAAAAGTAAATGGTTTAATTGAAATAAATGCTTTGACTTTGAGCTTAATATAAAAAAAAATACTTAAAAAAAATTCAAATACAAGCCCTAACTACGTCAACTGTTTTATTATTCTACCTTATTATACAAGGTGTATAAATAAATATACCCAGAAAATAAAAGAACACTCAACATTTAAAAGGCCATTACGTTAATGTAAACTAAATTCACTGAAGTCTTGTCACAGGAGTTAGGTCTTATTTTCATAATTACCACCTGTTGTAACAGTGTCATGCATTTTGAGCACTGCTACATAAATCCATAATAAAATACTGCAACACGTTCTATAAGAAATGCGCTTCAATTGTGCGCCATCGATCATGCGCCCGCGCATACAATCATTCGCTTTTTATTCGCGCTCCAGTCAATCATAAATCAAGCCGATGATTGAACCCTTTGGACGTGTATCTTCACGCTATATCCTTATCAGGGTAGGTAAGTTGTTGAGTGACAGTAATTGTGGTGCTTCAAAGACGGTGGATATCCTTTCTGGTGCACTTAATTGGAACAAAAACTACAATGAAACGATTAGTGTGTTAGCAATGATAAGTTCGTGGTTCTTCGCTAGATATCGCGTATCAATCATTTTCTTTATTTACTTTACAGCCCACTTTTTTTGTCAGTTTACCTACTGGGTCTAAACGTTAGTTAGTGAAGTCAAGAAATTAAATAGTTCAAGAGAGTAATGCTGCTCCTGCCGTAAAAGCCATACATGCACCAACATCGATCCTACATACGTATCTACATCGTACATTATGATAAAAACTGTCGATAGAGAGGAGTGATAAGCTTAGATAGCTTGATAGCTAACTAAAATAATGCAATACTTATTGAACTGCAACTGACTACCTGATTAATTGCAAAGGCATACTTCTGTATTGGACATTCGTGATTCACTTGATTCGGCAGGTCAGAAGATTTTTTAATTTATTTTTTTTATTTAGGATGGGTCTTGTCTTGCCCTTAGTCTAGGGCAGAGGTCACAGAGACAAAGTCGACGATGGAGTGAGCTTACCCAGAAGATGCCTGTGACTCTAACTTTGAAGAGATTAGGGTTGTATGCGTTCGGAAACACAAACGCAGGTAGAGAGTTCCACTCTTTTGCTGTGCGCATTATAAAAGTCGTTTGGAAACGCTTAGTGCGAATTGGTGGAATAGCAACAAGGAAGGGATGGTAACATGCAGTGCGTCTAGATGTACGATAATAGAAGGGGGCCGGTGGAATGAGGTCGTGGAGTTCCTGGGCACACTCACCGAAGTACAATCTGTAGAAGACCGACAAGCAGGCAACCTTGCGGCGATGGACCAAGCTGTGAAGATTGGCATCCACCAGTTTTACGTCGACAATGAGCCTCTTAGCTCTGCGTTCCACCGAGTCAAGCGCGGCAAGTTGGTATTTTGCTGCGCCATCCCAAAGGTGGCTACAATACTCCATGCAATTTCGGCATAAGATCCAAACCTGTCTTCCTGCCTTTCGTGTATCTATGAACTCATAAAAACACGAAACAGTAGCATATATAAAAATTATGAGAAGCAGCTGACCCTAGATAGATACTTCATGTTCCAGATACACCATATCTTAATTAAACCAAATATTAACAAATATGTTTTTTTTTTATCAAACAACGTTTTTTCTGCAATCGTTTGAAACTAACGTTGCGCGTGCGCCTGTGTGGTCCGACAGGTGTGGGTTCTAAAGGTCACAGATATTAGCGGTCCTTTGATCCGAGTTTATCGGAAATAATCCTGGATAGATGCAATTGAATGTGGAAGTTGATAGGGATGGTATAGATAGGGTTTTTAGCATTCTTATGATTGGGTATTTTTTATGAAGCGGTTGAAGCTGAACCCCAGTAAAGTGGTTTTATAACAGGGTTTTGCATGTTGGCTTTTTAACCGACCTCTAAAAAAGGAGGAGGTTCTCAATTCGGATGTTTGTTTTTTTATGTTTGTACGCGCATAACTCCGTCGCTTGCCAGCCGATTTGAAAAATATTTTTTTTGTTGGAGAGGGTATATTTTCCAAATGGTCCCATGAAAATTTTATTGAAATCGAACAAGCGGTTTTTGAAAAATCTAAAAATGTATCTACATTAACGATCGTTTCGTTTACTCTGCATTGCATTTTTTGTTCGCGCATAACTCTCGTCATTTACGAACCGATTTGGAAAATTCTTCTTCGGCACTAAAAAGTGAAAAATAAAAACTTTTTACAAAAAAAAAATAACTGACTTCCAAAAAAACACTACAATTTTTAGGTTATTTTTTTTTTGGAAAAAGATTTTTTATCTTAATAGAAATAGAAGATAGAGGTACCAATTTGAATAAACGAACCTTTATCAATACTTCAATTAACATGAAATTTTAGTAGCGAAAGATGCAAAAGAGTTGGTCCTAAATGACGTTCAATACGAAATTGTCGATCGATTAAAAAACAACACCTGCCATGTAAATTCAATACACACCAGAGTCAATCAAACAATTTGTTCAACGCACAAACCTGTGCACTAAATCGATCAGAGAGACACCATCTATTACTACGCGGCCTGCGCGCGCGCGCAATTATAACGCGCGTAATTGGATCCCGCGGTAATACGAGACATTGTAATACAGTTCTGATTGCTTTTCAACTTGTTTCTGATGTAGATCTATCCTGTGTTGAGAATAGAAATGTAACATTGCGACTGTACCCTCCGAAGGGGTAAGCAGAGGTTGCAGTAACCTTGTGGCAGCCATCTACATCACCACATGCGAACTACGCATCACACTGACGTCACGCAAAATCGTGCATCGCGCAGTTTACCGCGCGACCAGCATACCTACTACACCCCAACATCAACAGTCGGGCAGTTGCCCACCAGACACAACACCCGTCTTGTCGGAGGATCCTCCCTTTTCTATGGACGATGAGTGAACGTTACACCCTGTTCCTCACACTTCTATATCCTCATAAGCTGCCATTTGTAAGTCCCATGAGGTAGGGTTCGAGCTTATTTTCATCAACCGTCCACAAATCCTGACTTCGGGGTGCTACTGAAATTTCCAACATAAAAACTAATGCACGACCTCGGAATCGAACGTCGGAAGCTAATGCTCGGATAGGTCAGTCGGTAGCTCGCACTTTACAGGCGTGATTTTTTTTTTAATATATTAAACTTTGTGCAAATTAAAGATACAAATGCAGATCTAGTGCCAAAAAAATTTATTTGAATTTATTAAAAGCTGTTTTTGAAAATGTCTTCTTTCGGTTGAGATAATGCTTGCTTGTTGTTTATTACAGGAAATTAAGTAGAAATCGACTATTTGCTTTGCATAGTTAGCATGTTGTATGATATATGACCACAAAACTAAGATATTAAGAACAACTTCTATGCTCCATCATGGTGTGTCTTACATCAAACATTAATTACTACACCTTAATTGAAAACTTGTTGAACCGTATATGGAAAGCAGGTCTTAAAATTAAGTCATTACATTTTATGATACTGAAACAAGAAAGTATTACCATGTAAAAAAAATAGAATCAATTAACAACGCGGTCAAAGATCCAAGGAATGAGTGAGTGTTGCCAGAACAAAAACGGAAGAACTAAATAAGTTTCCTATCTTAATTAATGGTCGTTCTATTCGTGCAGTTCGTATCATTCGTCGTATTTCATCATAATGTAAGTACTTATCGTACATTTGATAGTTTTTAGATTATTTCGCATGTCAACTGTATTTCAGTGCGTGCGGTCGGAAGGACAAACAAATACATAAATACCTAGGTAAGCCTTATAAGGTGTGGTCATAAACTGAAAGATAATGATGCCTTAATTTAATTTGTAAATGTCTCAAGCCCTTAAATGGATTACTAATTCAAGTGGATATTTCTAATTTAGACGATGATTAGATTACAATAGCATAGTTCTGTCAAATTTTAAAACAACGAATGTTCAAGTTTTTTCATTCTTCGATATTGCTAGGAAAGAATGTTATATATAATTCTTTAAGATGATGTAATTTATTGACCGACTAGTAATCCGAGTTCTCGCCAGCCGGATTATGAACACACATATCACTCTTCGTAAGCACGCTATAACTTATCACCTATCATCTTATAACGTCTATAAATTCAATCTGCTACCATCATGATTTTCATTCCCATAACTCGCGAATCATAATTATTAATTATAGCCTGTTCAGTGTACGGGAATCGAACCAGCTACCCGGTTCATCGACCGCCCCCGCCGCTGCTGATCCGCTATAGATCAACGTCGACAGTTTGGCATCTCATCGCTACACGAACAGAGGCCGCTACTAGCCGCCGACTGGCGTACCTTCGTGTGAAGCTCCATTATATCACGTCATGTTAGATTTGCCGTACCTCAAGACGCTTGAAATGCGTACGGTTATGATGACTGTTCCTTGGGTACAAGTAAACAAAGAAACTTAAACTCAATTGTAGGTCATCACAATGGCCAAAATCCTTTCGAGACTATCAAACTACACGTCAAAAGTCGCTTAGAAATATGGGAATAGCTTAATTAGTTGCTTCCAAATCCAAGCAAGTCAATATGATTATCTATAGTAGGATAGAATAGAATAGAATAGACATTTATTTTGCAAATATGGGTAATACATAATAGGTGACAAGATACATTAAAGGTCAGCCATATTTCACCATTCGGCATGCAAACATTTACATTATTAAAGTATAACCAAAGGCAAATCCATTATAAAAGTAATTCAGCAAAAATCATTTTCCGATAAAAACTCAGTCACACTGTAGTACGTCTTATCCATTAAAAAAATACGTAGTCTACTCTTGAACTGCACTGTTGTTAATTCTCTAGGGTTGATCGTTGCTTTACGATAACAGTTTACTGAAATCACCCCTCAATCATGGCAACATCACTAGAATCCTTAAAACCAGATTTTTAAAACTATCACCACACTTAATTTAGTTAAACTCCAACCTAATATGGCAGTCAAGCACCTAATACACCGCAGCACAGCGGCCATTATCATGCCCTCTACCTATAGATCAAAGTCGTTTAGCATCTCATCATGCCATAAACAGGGGTAGCCGCCGATCAGGCGGCAGTCGGGACTAGCGTTAATATTGAGCACCTTAATATACCGCTATCGACTGAACACTATCAGCCGCCTATGGATACCTCCGAGGTTGGTGTCCATTGTTGTACGGCAAGGAATGACGTGAGATTGGCTTTTCAGTAAAAAAAATATAGAACGCGTCTCATCTTTGTTGACTGTTTTTTGACAAATATCGATGTGTAAGTGCCGTGGAAAATTTGGGCACTTTTGCTACGACTTTCTTTGGCAGAGTAGAGAACAGAAGTATACAAGGAAAAGGAGGTCTTTGCCCTGTAGTGGTACAATATAGGCCAGATAGATAGATAAAGAAGCAGTGTATTTAAACATATTGGCTTATCATAACTACATACAACATGTGTTACTATAAATCCAACTAGGAAAGACCATGTGACATACATATCATCACACTTTCCCTCTTATGTGGCGAATTTTTCCTCCAAAAGTATAATTTCCCCGTTAATACGGCCACTGTTCCCAGAAGCAGAGCAATCAGTATGAAGAGGGCTTCAGAGGCTGTTGGCTCCGTGATCGCACTTCATTACAACAAGCTTCTTAAGATATCGGCACCTACAGACGCGCAGTCGTTACTAGCAGCCGCCTGTCGATGGAGCTGTAATTATCCACTGTTGTACGGTATTGGGATCTCTACCGATTTTTCTTGTGAGAATGTTGGTCAGCTGACTGTTTGATCTTGGGCATTGACTCAAGATCCAGATAAGACTGTTTGGTAGGGTAATTCTAATGTCTGGCAATGCTTTGTTCAAAATAAATTTAATCGTGGGTCATCCTAAATACACTTTCAAGAATTTCTGATAACCAATGCCCCCTGGTAAATTACTATACATAGACAGGGAAATTAATGATTTAACAAATCGACTACTAACGAAAATTTTCCGTATAATACTTAATCACAGCTGTCATTCTTTGACAGTTGTATGAAATGGCTGTAACACGGCAAATTGACGTAGTGTGTGCACACTCCTTCTGCACAGCAAATGTTATATCAGTTTGAACTTTAGGCAACCAACTCATCGCATCGTAGCACTTACACCAAAAACCGTGCCCCACAACAATGGACACCCGCCAAACAATGTCCGCGGTATCAGATGACGAGGTTAGCCCGACGCCGCATGTTTATGGACACAATCTAATTTATTAGACGCCGTGCGCAGATTACGGCCTGCCTCCTTGCCTGCTTACCATCGTTTTGTTGTAGCGCTGTTTTATCTGCGATCGGATTCGCCAGTACAGTGTTCAAGAACCTTTTTTGCGCGAAAGTGATTTCAGTTGCACGCAAAAGGGAAAATTGTGTGTTTCTATTAGTTGTCGTCGAGTCGTTTACTTGGTTCAGGTAGGAGATAACTGGTTACTTGTTTAATGGTTCGGAGTAAATGCAGCAAGGAAACCTAAAGCCTCAAGGGAAACGGCAAGTGTGATAGTTATAAGAAATCATTTAAGTTTTTTTGTGGTAATAAATGACAGATGTGTTCTGTAAGCATAGCTTGAAGTTATTAGTTGAATTCATTCTGTGGTTATTTAAATGTTTCTCTCAGTTGTTTGCAGGCTATACCTTCATCTGTTCAGCCTAAATCATTACTTGATTTGGCAGAAAGGTTTAATGTATTTCTACAAAAGTTAAGTTTCACACAGTTGTATCACAGATACAAAAAAAAACTACAGCATAGAAGGAATAGGACATCTTACACAAACCATCAACCGCATCTTGCAAGTTGACGTCCTTGAAAAGGTAGAACCTTTTAACCAAGGTACTCGTAGAATCAAAAGCCACCAGGCAAATTGAATGCGACTTGCCCAACTAATGATCAATCCTATCGAACCAACAATAACTTAGTAATATAAATTCACACCCGGCCACAGCCGAATCGACATCCAATCAAAACACTGCAATAAATTACGACAACAGTACAGTCTCAATTCTAAAGTTAATATTACAGACTTAATTCTAGCAAACAGTTAGAACACGAACCGGTACCAGGAGTCCATGACTATCGTAGGATTCGATAATTAATATGCTAATGCCACAGCTTTGCCCACCCTTGCGTACGTGAGAAGCATGTTGGTGGATGCCAAAGAATAATGTGTTGTTTTTGAGGAAGTGACAATTTTTTATCAAATTCTACGAATTGTTCGTGCTTTAGTAACCATTACTGTCCATTACCACTTATCTCATTTCGGACAACCAAAAATAATTGGTCCTAAGTTACGAATCTATACTTTACTTGATTGTGTAAGTAATCCTTATTGTAATATCATTAAATCTTGCATCTCTGCGACACTAACCAGATAGGCATTACATTTTCCTGTCTGCACTCACCTCCATCTATCATATTATTATAGATCTATGCGCGCTGATTTGCGTGCGCGCGCGCTGAAAAAACGTCATAATTTACGAGCTGCACGCTGACGTCTGACTGACAGACGATGTGTAGTGAGCCATGAGAAACGAACACACAGACACACAAACAGCGATGTTTTCTAAGCATGGTGCATAATTGAAATCTAATAACAAGTGCGGAAACACGGAAATTGATAATGATTGCTTTATGATTGTAAGATTATGAATTATAAATCTGTTTTCATCCGGACATGAATTAAAATTATGTGGCGCGATTTGATTGCTTGGGTGCAGGTTGGACCCGGTACTAGTTGTTACTATTATAATTAGCGGCCCACTAGGGCTCTGTTATGACTGACGAAACATACACTAGCAACTTAGAAAGTTTTGTCAATAGCCTTTAGCTAGCTACAAAATTAAAACCGTGGATTTTCTTGCCGGCTCTTTTTTTCATGTCTTATGTGGCCATTTGAAAAAATAAATTTTGAAGTGAAAACTAGGGCCTCCGATCTTAAAATTACTTAAGGCGACTATATATATACGATAACCGACTTTTAATGATTTTATACTGAATATCACGTCTAAACGAGTATTGTTAATGATTTGAAAAAAACATAATGTTAAATTAGAGCATTTTCTTAATAATTTAATATGTGAATATTTTAGATTATGTTTATATTACATAGTGAAATTAATTTGTAAAGTTAGCCTAACACGGATAAAAAACTGAGAATGGCGCAAAATCTACCCAGGCGTATTTTTCTGAAACCTTGACCGATAATAAAAGATAATTTAATTATTGATCTTTTAGCATACGCGTTTTATTCAAATACTTTTGGTTTGTGTATAATAAATTAATAATGCGTCAAATTGGGGACAGCGCTCCTTGATGGACGAGTCCTATTACTGGCTGAACGTACGACGCGTTGCGTGAGCTCAGTACAGAACACGCAAGTTAACCACTCAAGGTCACTGGCATATATCTCCGTCTTAAATGTTATATCAAAGGTATCATAACCTACCTTTTTGCCTTTTCAACTTTTTGAAAAGATGGAAGGGAAAGGAACAGTTTTCAGTCCAGAAAACGTGACTGCTGCTTGTTCTTGGAAAACTATAGTAGCAGTAGGATAGTGATGTATCTTAAGGCTTTCGATTTTCAGGTTTTCATCTTCTAGCTTCTTGTGAGGAACTAAGAACCACCATAGTCATTGGTTGGACATCGGTAACTATAATAATAATAATAATATATATATATAATAATATATATATAATATATATATATATATATATATATTATATATCATCACTGACAGGACTATTGTTGCCAATAAGCCTGATATAGTGGTGGTGGATCGAATAGAGCGGCGCACAATGATTATTGACATAACGGTCCCTCATGACGGGAACCTCGTGAAAGCCGAGAAAGATAAAGAAATCAAGTATCTTGACTTGGCTCGCGAGGTTGTCGACATGTGGGATGTGGACTCAGCAATCATTGTGCCGATAGTTGTATCAGCCAATGGCTTAATTGCCAAGAGCCTCGACCAACACCTAAAGAGGCTCTCGTTGGGCAGCTGGATTAAGGGCCTGATTCAGAGAGCGGTACTTCTGGACACGGCTCGCATTGTTAGGAGGTTCCTCTCTCTGGAGCCCTGACCGCCGGTAGCTTGGACCTTGTTCCTGATACCGGTGGGCTACTATTTTTTATATTTTTAAATGTTTTTATATTTTGTTTATATTCTAATATTTAAAAATATAATTTATATGTATATTTAATGAAATAAAGGAAAAATAATAATAATAATAATCGTTTATTTATAAAAGGGTCACATGTACAATAAATACCTTAACAATTAAAATAGAGCACAGTTGCTTATTTGCCTGAACTAGGTTGAACCTGTGCTTCAGGCTAGAAAGTGCATAAATACAAAATTTAATAAATTAACAATGACTATAAAGTAAGAACTAAATTAAAACTTACGTAAACAAAAGTAAATAATAAAAATAGCATGTTAGCAGTTCTACTTGCAGACAACAAGTAGATCTTCTGAGTTTGCATAATTTAAAGTTAGTAAATGTTTGAGTACAATTTTTTTACAGCTAAAGTAATTTAGTTTATAGATACTAAGTTTTCTATTGAATCTATTGTACAGAAATGGGCCTAAGAATGTAAAAAATCTTTCTACAAAGACATGTTTTGAGGTTGCATTAGATATGCATACTATATCATTCCGTCTCTTGTTAGTATTGTCAGCATTGTAGGTAAGCATGGTGTGCTGTTTTAATACTAAGTGCATAATGAAAAGCTGGCGAACCGTTAATACGTTGCAGGATTTATATAGTAGATCAGTGGGAAAGAAGAAGGGATGGAAGTTTGCTACCTTTAAAATTGCTCGCTGAGCTCTTTCAAGAGGAAGTAAATTAGTTTTTGGTGCGCCACCCCAAGAAGTGATACAGTATTGAATTATAGACTGACATAGGGCCAAATAAACTTGTGTGATTAATTTTGAACCTGCAAATGAGCGTAATTTTTTAAAAACATATATTAGTTTGCGCACTCTTTTAACTAGACTTTCAATATGATTTCTGAAAGAGAGTGTGTCGTCTATTATTACCCCAAGGTATTTTAAGTTCCTCGTTTTGAGGATAAAAGGACAATTACACAAGTTGACTGTACGGTTTCCACATTGATGGGCATATAGATGAGGGTTAGTAATGTTAAGTTGAGGCTTGCGCATGGAGAATTGAATATATTTTGTTTTGTCAGCATTTAATGTTAGTAGATTGCTTTGAAGCCAATTAGTCACAGTATTAAAGCCTAGTTGAGCGATTTCGAACAGTTCGCTACTGGTTTTAGCGGTAAATATTAACGCCGTGTCGTCGGCATAAGATATAATTTTGCCGTCTGGAATATTAAGACTACACAAGTCGTTAATATAAATCAGGAATAGCGTGGGACCCAGAATACTCCCCTGAGGAACACCAAAACCAGTATTTTTCTGCTCATCGCTCGTAATATTATCTATTCTAACACATTGGTACCGGCCCTCTAAATAGTTAGTAAATAGTTTCAGCGGCGTTCCCCTTATTCCTATGGTCTCTAATTTGTTTAGTAGAACAGAAACAGACACTGTGTCGAAGGCCTTGGCTAAATCAAGGAAGACACCCAGGGTCTGGTTTCCTTTGCCGAGCTCTTCTGATATATAATCAGTCAGGCCATGTACCGCGTCGGCTGTCGATAGTTTGGCTCTGAAACCAAATTGCGCAGGGGACAGCAAGTTGTTTTGTTCTAGGTAGTTAACTAGTCTACTGTTTATAATTTTCTCTAGTATTTTTGATATCGAGGGGAGTATGGATATTGGCCTATAATTATTAACTAAGTCTTTATTTCCAGATTTAAAGATAGGGATTACAACTGCTTTTTTGAGACAACTAGGAAAGATTCCTTCGGACAGACAGATTCGAAATATATGCGTTAAAGGAGGTACCAAAATACGCTTAAAGAGTTTAAGGAACTTATTGCTTATAATAATGGGATATTATAAGCAATAAGTTCCTTAAACTCTTTGCTCCAACTGCACAGTCATCCTTTAGCCCAGAGATGATTCGGGTTATTTCATCTTCATCAGTGTCCAGCATAACAAAGGATTTCGGGTTACAGCCATTAGATGATTTTTGGAAAGGTAACTGGTCACAATGTTTCGGAATCTGTTCGGCAAGAGTTTTTCCAACATTTACAAAAAAGTTATTTACATTGTTAGCTGACAAGAGTGGTGAAGGATTAGTAAGCAATAAACTTGAATTTGATTCACGCTGTTTAGACATATTAGTGACATTTTTAATATGTTTCCAAAGTTGCTTACTATTGTTACCTGCTTTATTTAATTCATTTTTATCGTAATTATTTTTTAACTTCTTTAGGAGATTGTTGCAGAAATTCCTGTATCTTTTATAGGTGCTTTGAATTATTAGATTATCAGGGTATCTCTTTGTTCTTTGATGAAGTTTATCTCTGTGTCTTATACACCGAATTAGGCCAGGAGTAATCCACGGTTTGATATTATAAAGTTTCTTGTTTACTGCATAAACTGTCGTGTTACGTAATATTGCTTGTTGGACATGTTTTATTAAGTACGATAAAGCCAAATTAGCGTCAGCAGTATTGTATACCAGGCAAAAATCAAGTTTGCATAAATCATATTCGAGTTTGTTTACGTTTAATTTGCTCATAGTCTGGGGACGATTTAGCTTAGGCAGCGTTAAATTTATGGTAAGTAGGACAGCGTGATGGTCAGTAATTGTTGAGTTAGTAACAAGCGTAATATATGATAGGCTGGTTTTGATCATCATATGATCGAGGCAGGACTATGGGTAAAGCCTGCCTCATTGATCTAGTGGTCGCAAGCGCGACTGCTAAGCATGGGGTCCTGGGTTCGATTCCCTGATCAGGCAAAGTGTTATCGGGTTTTTATTGGGATTTTTTCAGTGGGAGTCCAGAGTCTGTATTTGTGCCCGGTTGATGGCAATAAGATCACCCATATAACGTCGGACTTAAAAATAACTTGCGAAATGTGGGTGTACTATAGTTACACATCTACCTAACCCTTAAAAACAAGCGGATGTTATCTATACTTAATAATATAAAGAGGTAAAATTTGTGAGTTTTAATGTAGGGAGTAATCTTCGGAACTACTGGTCCGGTTCCGAAAATTCTTTCGCTTATGATGATCAAGTTCTACTTGCATCGTCAGTTTCCGCTGACGATGCAAGACAGCTGCAAGACATGGTGACTGTGATGGATGAAGCATATAAAATGAAACGGATGAATATAAATGTGAATAAGGTCAAGGTCATGGTGTTTGAAAGAGAAGAGGATATATCGGTGTATAATGTGAAAATAAATGATAAGGATATATTTGGAGTCAGTTTACAAGAGATGGAAAGATTGATGAAGATGTGGAAAGGTAAATAAATGCGGGAAATAAAGTGAATGGTGGGATACGCGATTGTGACCAATCAGTCGATGCCCAAAAAGGCTCGACTGGCTGTTCACAATCGTGTGCTGGTGCTTACGCTTATGTATGGAAGTGAATGTTGGGTGTGGCAAAAGAATCATGAAAGCAGAATAAATGCTGTGGAAATGCGTTCTTTGCGAAGCATGTGTGGTGTGACTATAAATGATAGGCTGAAAAATGATGTGATAAGGCAACGGTGTGGTTTAAAAAAAGATGTAGTGATAAAAACTGAATAGAGTATGCTTAGATGGTTGCGTCATGTTGAGAGGATGAATGAAAGACGACTATCAAAGGGTGTTTACAGGGCAGATGTGAGTGTAAACACTGGGAGGGGACGCCCTAGGAGGATATCATTTACCTATATGGTGATGTTTTTCAGAAAAGTCAGGTGCGTAGTACTAGCAACTGTGTGTGTATGACCAGATGTATGAACGTAAACGAAGCAAAAGGAGTAGCGCAGCAGGTGGCGTTCTATAGTTTCTGCCTACCCCCATGGGGAGAAGACGTGAGTTTATGTAAGAAATTTCACGCAGACGAAGTCACGGGCAGAAGCTAGTGTTATATATATGTCGTGGATAGATGGCGCCACAGTACAGCAACAATTTAATTCGTAACGAATAATCATGTGACCGGAAACGCAAGCGAGCCCTACCGCTTGAACACGATCGTCGGTGGAGGGGATGCAGCGAGTACTAGAGGAGGGACCGAGTGTTGCGACAGTCGACGGTCGACAGTCGAGCTCGGATGGTCTTGGTAAACGCTCAGTACCAAAGCACGTGTTTGTTTCCGACGCGCGTGTTTATTTCGTTTATTAATTATTACAGTTATTTTAAATTCGAATTATCTTTTCGTTCGAGTACCCACTGCAGTGCCCACACCTCATCTGAAATATGTCGGATCGTGAAGAAGACCCGATGTTTCGCATCTCGGCCACCCAAGATGCGACATATATTATATGTAAAAAGCTCGGTTTTACCTCACAATTGACTGGTAACCTCAAACAAACCTGTTACCTGACAATAATCAGTTATGATGTATCTTCAGTTACAAAATGGATTGTTGTCATGTTTCGTAAGATCATGACACGAGTCTTAACTTGTATCGACAGCTGATCATCGACATTGATAAAAGTAATCCTATTTACATGATATTTATAAATAGCTCGCTTATGTAGAGCAACGGGGCAAGGTATTTGCGGTAATTTATTTGTATGGGAACCGCCTTATCTGGTTTGTGAAGTTCTGGTAAGGAAATTATGTAATAATCTACTGATAAATCACTGTGATAATACTGATTTGACATTACATCATCAAAACATGACATCAAGCTTGTACTTTGGAAGGGATAGGAAGAACCACCGATATTCGCCATCAGTTAAGCTTTAAGTGCAGTGTAATAAGGCCTAGTCTATTGCTAGTAACCAGACACAAGCCTGCATTGTTAGACCCACATAGTATCTTAAAATATAATGTTTGGACTTTAAAAGAGAGAAACCTTTGAGTTTATTTCGGCATCTAGCAATTTTAGCAATCTAGTTTTAAAATGTTAAATTATTGACCAAAAAAACTTAACTTGTAAAAGTTGATGTTTACCTACTTCTGTAAGTAGATCTTCCGAGACAGAAGATCTACTTAAATAAATAAACATCATTACTGAGAATTGTCTCAAGAATAAAGTCAATAACACTGCTCTACCCGGGGATGGAACTTAGGACATCACGCTTAAACCAACGAGGCATGAAGATACAAAAAAATACAAGAAACATTTTCATTTCTAAAACAGTCGACTAAGCTGCAAACTAATACTAGTCTTTAACACTTGCAACACGTATGCTAATTATTTCGCAGAATTATCAACACTTCAGAAATAATATCGACAATAACCTAATCATTTAACTGCGAACTAAACAGTTCATAATACACATTAAAATACATATTATCATCATCATTCAACCGAAAGACGTCCACTGTTGGACATAGGCCTCCCCCAGAGTGGGGGGGGGGGGGGGTTGCCAAAATCACCACGCTTGGCAGACGGGTTGGCGATCACAGTATGGTGTTAAAATGCACAGAGAACGCTGCTACCCATTCTCTAGTAAGTCCCTTAGTCACTTTTTACGTCACTCACTGGAAGAAATAGGGAGGTAGATAAAACTACAACGGAAAATACGTAAATAGTCCGGTCCAAAACTAACGGATGAAAGTGTGAACATATCCTGTTGAGGTGAAATTCTGACACATACGCAATCACACACTACAGAGAATTACTAACTCGTTCATCTGTATTTAGTAGGTTTCAACTTTATATAATTATCATCCTTTTTTTAACAATTATTGTTTCAATCAACTCAGCCTATAGCAGTCCACTCTGGCCAAGCTGCGCCACAACACCCCGTCTTTAGCCTTCCGCATCCAGTCTGTCCCAGCCACCTTTTTAATGTCGTCGGTCCATCTAGCTGGCGGGCGTCCCACACTACGCTTGCCGATACGCGGTCTCCATTCCAGGACTCGTCTGCTCCACCGGCAATCGGTCCTTCGACAAACATGGCCAGCCTACTGCCACTTCAGCTTGCTTGCTCTGCAGTCTATGTCGTCAACTTCGATTCTCTAATTATTGTTTAAATAACATTATTAATTTGTAACTTAAAAATTATTTATGAAAATTGAGGTTACAAAATTAACCTCAATAATCAACTGAAAAACATTTTTTAATGTGATTTAAAATTAGAATTTCGGGTTTAGATAATCAAATTGAAGGCTCCCGCAGACAGGCGCAACGCGACTCTAGTAGGACAATAATTTATATGAAAACTTCGTGGAAATTGTTTTACCAAAATCGCGACGCACTGTCGCGTCGCGCCTGTCCGCGGGAGCCTTAAATCGCTCAATTTGTAAGGGACTCACAAATTAGCATCCACGTCTGATACGCTTTGTGATCCATTAGGTTACATTTTCCTCAGATACTTTCGGAACAGACCATACATATACCTAATACACTTTCTTTTTATTTCCAATTAATAGAAATAGATACCGCATAACGATTACATTCCGTCATTACTTTTTAATTGCTGGGTATGTGATTAGTAGGTTAAGTCAGCGATGGCGGTGATAAAGAGGATACGTCGAATTGTAATTATATTCAAAGTTCCCGCTAAACAGTGTTGCGCGCACCTGCCATCATTATCCTATTCAGTGTGTTGTTTTAGTATTCCTAGGCAGGTCTGTGATAATTCTAAGCTTACACACCTTTTGCTATTAAAATAAAATCTTTTATGTCGGTTTGGAAGTAAAAAAAAGCACAGGAATAGGTTGCTTATCATGTACCTACGAATCATTAAAATCAACTGTTCGGGTCCGGCATGATTCAGCACAGCCGGGCGGCAAAGTCGAATATTTATTTAGCAGCCCGGCTGTGCTGAGGCATGCCGAATGACGCCGACCCGAACCAGCGTGCAGCACGCCTAAGGAACTATTGCTGGATTTTCAACTAACATAATGATGATCAAATTAACTAAGTTTTTCCTCTAAGAGTTTGAAACGCAACGACAGTTTTATACTTTTATTTATTTCCTTCTGAAATCCGTAATTACCTATAAAGGCTCGTGCAGACTGGGGCGATATCGCTGGCGCGACAAGGGTAGCTCTGCCTGTCGCGCCCGCGTTATTGCTCCGTTCTGCACAAGCCTCAAACTCAAACTCAAAGCATTTATTTAAAGTAAACTATTTACAGGCAGTTTTGAATTGTCAAGAAGTCGGTCAGTTAGAAATATGAAGCTAGTTGCTCATTCCAAAGAGTAGTAGGTTCCCATGGAGAAGAACGGGCAAGAAACTCCACGGATACTCTTTTAAATTAAAATATTGATACAAAGTAGAATTGGGTACATCATTCATATTGAAATTATACATGTGAGAAAGATGAAAAACATCAGAAGCATCCGTGATAAAAATATAAAAAATAACAATTGAAAACTAAAATAATAAAAAAAAGCCGTGGCAGCTAAGAGATGACCAGTCCCAACTGACAGCGCCCGTTCACGAACATGACGCATGGGTCAGCACCATTCAGCTTAACCATTTTGAAGGGAGCTAAATGATCTAACACACACGCCACCATCAGCGAGACATCTGAGTGAGCATGACATACTCTCAGCCGCCAGGGCACATTCAAGTCAATGAAAGACATATTACCCGGTAAATGGTAGTTCTATTGTACATAGTAAAAAAAAGGAAGAAAATACGTTTATTTGCGGTAAACATGACACAAAAAAGAAAATAAACACAAAAAGTAAGAAAAGGTTAGGAGAAACATGCGCCACATCCACGCAAAACGGCTATCGCTCAGCATTATGCTGCAACCGTATGCGAGACAGCCCCCGTGCTAGGTACGCACCACGCTTGTGCAATGCAATTATATAATACAAAGGAGATTGAGTTTATACAATCTTCAGCAGCTCCAACAGTATTTTCAAATGTTAATCAATTAGTTGTGGTTGTGGAGCAGGACCAGCATTGACCCAAACATTTTTATCAGCGATGTAATCCCCCAACTTATAATATGCCTGCTTGCATAGTGTGCGTTTTATACAAGATTTGAATTTCGTCTCATTCAGTTGAAGTATGTGGGGAGGAATTTTATTATAACATTTTGAACAGTACCCCATGAAAGATGAGTCTACATTTGCCAGTCTGAAACCTGATTGAGCTAATAGATCCCTAATTATTATGTCTTCCCCCTCTTTTACTAAAAAGATGTAATTATTTTTCTTACGTACATGATATTTTTATAGTTATATTGACAAGGCACCATCATGATGTTAGTATCCTTAAACAGTTCCCTAAGAGAATTGCGCCTGCGGAGATTATAAAGAATAAAAATCGACTCGACGTCTGCAGCCCGTCTCCACAGCAAACTACCGTAAGACATGATACTATGAAAGTAACTAAAATAGACTAGCCTCGCGGTATCTACATCAGTAAATTGACGGATTTTTGTGACAGCATAATTATGCTGCTGAACTCAGCCGTCCTGCAAGAGATGTTAAATGAGGACCCCATTGAAGCCTAGAGCCGAGCGTGATCCCCAGGAAAACAGTTTTATCGACGAATTCTAGTTTCTCTGATTCAATACTGTCTCATAATCACTACTTTTTACATTAGGCAAAGAAAATCGTATGCACTTAGTTTTTTTTCCATGTAATACTAAATTATTGGCAGTGAACCAATTTTGGACCTGCAGTAGGGGGTTATTAGTAGGGTTATAATGGAGGATAACCAGTAGAAGAGATAACTACCTATACAAAATAGTGTAAAGGCTCCTACAAACTAGTGCGATACCGCGGGCGCGACAGGCAGCGCGACCATTGTCGCGCCCGCGATATCGCACCAGTTTGTAGAATTAAAGTTAAAATATGAGTTTATAAAGTACCTACAGATAACTACCAATCAAAAGTGAAAACTGGACACACTGGATTACGTTTATTGTTTAAAATTTCGTTTTTATTTTCACTTTTCCATGTTGGGCACTTGTGATGGTGGTTATGGCGACTCATTAATTTTAATGGATAGCGCACGTAAAACCGTGTAGGTTGAATATTTTTATGAAGATTATTTACTGACAGAGGTTGTATGTCATGTAGAGCAACTCTTGTATTGTTTTATAAATATTCATGGATATTGCAAAAATTCAAAATATAAACTATTGCCTACGTGAGTGTGTACCACAATTCAGGTGCAGGTTTCATACAACTTTACTACCTCAAAGATCAACATATGTAACTCATAATCTTCTAATTTTAAAAAGAACATAATATTTAAAGTTCAAAGTATTAAAATGGTAAAAAAGCCCTTAACAAAGTAGCCAACATTGCAATAAAACACACACTTGGTCAGTTTGTCCGCTATGTAAATTGCGATAACTGACGATATGACCTTTTACACTTCCATAATTAGTAGCTGCTGTAAAATTAATGTCATTTCAGATGTCTTGATAGAACACATTCCTCAACTTATTTAATTATCAAAAGATTATTAAGTATAGGTAAGGACTAAGTGCACCACACATAAAATTATTTTTAAATTAATTAAAATGAAAAATTATAATCTGAAACTATAAAGATGGAAGATAGTGGTTTTACGATGGGGTGTTTATTTTGATTCATGTTTATAAAAAAGTACTAATTGCTACCGTTAATGGTTACTGTACAGAAGTCGACATCTTGATCATAGTCAACAGCGAAACCAAAGACTAATGAAAATTACTATTTTGAAAGAGTTTTATGGTCTCTTACAGCTTGTGACATTTTGTTTTTTACACTGAAATATTTAGCCAGGTGTTTACCAATCATTGCCCGATCTGTTTAGTTTAGACCAGAGGTTATTAAGGCCGGTCTGGCAGTAAACAGGGTCAAAAATGCAATTGGATCAGTCGATCCACATACATTTGTGAGCCCAAATCACCTGTCCTCGAATTAAATCATCACCGCAAAGCCTCAAAAAGTCCAGTAGACAATGAAAGTGCAATATATACCTGTCGTTCGAGTTACGACATAAATTTAATAAAATAAAAATTTAATAAGATGAGATAGGTACTTTATTTAACTACTTAATAGTTATTCAGCCCTAAAGTCAAACTGAAAGTTAACCCAAACTAAGTTAGGAAAATACAACGAAGAAAGACTCATGAAGACACATGAAGAAATTAGTTTCGACATTTAATGTCGAAACTAATTTCTTCATTACTGTAAAACAACGTTTAGCTACTACTTACAAACAATTAACTTCTCAAACTCAACACATAGACATACCTAATGCCTATATTAATAGCTCTGCTTGCAACTAACTGCG
Source organism: Tiliacea aurago (assembly GCA_948098905.1). NCBI lineage: Eukaryota > Metazoa > Arthropoda > Insecta > Lepidoptera > Noctuidae > Tiliacea > Tiliacea aurago. The sequence continues at coordinate 26,882,376 of OX402585.1, forward strand.
ACATTCACTACAAACGACACGAAACATTTTATTCCGCAAAATTAAACCAAACAAAATACTATCAGCATTTTAGAATTCCCTGATGGACGTTATCGGCAGGCGTCAATTCGGGGAGCCGTCATTTTGACAGTCCTACGTCATAACATATTGATGCAGAAGGGTCACTCCACAACACACCACACATATTGGGGCCGAACGAAGCAAAAATATCGCGAGCAATCTGGTACTGGAAACTGATCCGTGTTTATTGCCTTTGTGATGTCACCTACGATCTTTTGTTGTACACTGCTGGGCCATGAACGAATACTGAAGACAATAATTACGTAGTTGACGAAGAGCCAGCTCACAAAGGTTGTGCATGCATAATACGGGAGCGCCTGCACCTGTATGTGAGTATTGTTTCTTCTTCTTCGTCGTTCCCTCAATGCTGAGAATCGCGACCACATCCGACGCGTCTTCAAGCTATGCGGTCTTCAGCAGTGTGGACCGCTCGGTAAATGCTACCTCCAACCGCCTTCTTGATTGCGTCGGACCATCTTGCCGGTGCTCTGCCTTGAGCGCGTTTTCCTACCACCCGGCCCAGTATCATACCAACTAGTATTGTGTAGCTGTACATAATGGTGTGACAGATTTGATGGAATTCTTATTATTGGTGGTCACAGCAACCTGGTCAGTGAGATTGCGACGGCAGTAATTTGCGACTATTTTAATTTTAAGCTACCTATTATTATATCAGGTACAGCTCCTAGCCATATTCCCAACTTGGCAACAACTTGAACCTTTTAACCCTTTCGTTGCAATTAGTGGTTCTTCTGTACGCGATTTAGTGGTGAACCCGTCAAAATCGATTGACGGGCGCCAGTCAAGCGACGTTCGTTCTAAATTTATATAAAGCGATCGACAGTGACGCGATATGGCAACGTGACGACTGCGTGACGTGCCTGGTTGTGACGCTGACAACTGTGTGACGTGCCCGGTTGTGACGCTGACGACTGCATGGAGCGACAATGTGAAAGGATTTGTCTGCTGTTACGTGATGATTTGTTTGGAAATGGTCTGGGTAGTTTGTTTTACGACGAATATCGAAGTTGTATTAGAGTCGAACGTGTCGAATATATAATAAATAGCTATGAACCTGTTGAACTGTGAATATTTTGGTGCCCAGAAACACAGAATCATAGATTAAATCAGGATTTAAACTTTTAAGCGATGTGGTCTGCTTTTCTGATTATCTGAAAGGATTTCCATTCAGATTTGATAGATTGGCTGTATCCTTGAAATGCAGCACTTTCAATTTTATAATGGCTTACATAGTTACCTACTGTCTACTCGAAACTAACAGTTATGCCGTTCCCTTATGCAATAGAGCTTATATTCTGAAAACAGTATTAAACTTGGTTGAGTAGTAGTTGTTAAAACCAAAGCATATGCTCACGTCGCATATGCTTTGGTTTTAACACGCTGAACTGAAGTGTTAGTTACAAGTTGGTTGTTATTATACGTGGATAAAAATAACCAAAATATTTCCAGAATCGAGCCTTTCAAAATCAACTAGCAAAATACAACAAGCCCTTATCCATTTATTACCATTAACATCTCAAATAGTAATTAATGTAACTGTTGGACTGTACAACAGGTTCGTATGTTATTCGAAGACAGAGCAACCTCTCCCTGTGTGCACATTTGCACAATAGTAGTTATGCATGGCATTAACATACAATACTGTTTGCTACTGGTTGATTTGTAGGGGAATTGGATGCCGTATAGGAAAAAAATTTACGTCTTCTGAAAGACAGAATAGATATTTAACTGGAAGGTACAGACAAAGGTTTTACATAAAGGATCGTGCAGACCGGCGCGACACTGGTAGAACTATTTCCATGAAATTTTCATAGACATTGTTCTACCAGTGTCGCGCCGGTCTGTACAAACCTTTATCTTTAACAATTTAAATGCAACGCAGCCACCTAGTTTCATTAGCCTATCTATTTAATTAAATCGATTGTCAAATGGTGTGTCCAATAAGATTGGTTGCTGTTGTTTTGATCAACCAATCACAATAGTTAACATAAGATTTGCAGGTACCAGATTACTAGATTAAAAACTTGAGCAGGCTTCCAGAAACCAGCATGGCTTTTCAGAAACTGTGTTAGAATATTGTCTGATCAGAAGTTCCTCTATAAGTGAAGAATACCCTTGGAACGCCACCTTACCATAAAGGCAGGTACTTACTAAACAATGTCATCAGAAACGCCATTGATACCGCATCATGGTGTTCGCAGGGGGGTGCAGAGGTAAGGGAGGGGGTAAGGCTGCGAGCCTGAAGTGAATGCGAGCAAAACGAGGGGGCGACACTGTGTTGATGCTGATTTACGCGCTGGGCCGCGTGCTCTACTGGCCCGACTGACCGCTCAACAACAATGGAGTGGACTTAGGACTAGAAATATTTTTGAGCGTATACTTTTTGTTGGGTTTTTTTTCTGCTTTGCTTATTGCTGCCCTAAAGAGAGAGTGTATATTGGATGAGTGTATATTTTCGTTGTAACTAGATATTGATGTAGCTTCAGTGTCATTAACTGCACTACACTACACCATATCACACCACACTACACCGCACTACACTACACCACACCACACTTCACCCACAATCTTCAACAATAACTTTTAACTTTGTATAATTATATATTTTTTCCTTTATTTCCTTTATTTTTAAATTCTTCTACCATAGGTTAAAATATTTTGTCAATATTATCTTTAAGTACTAGTACTCAAACGCTGTTTGGGGGGGGGGGGGGGCTGGTAATCTGTGTGGCAGGGTTTCCTAGTGCAGATACCAGTCTCCCACAAAGGAATTATTGTGAGGATATATTATTCATATTTTTAAGGCGCCTTTGTGGAAGATAAATAAAATGTTTATTTATTATTATTTATTAAATGATGATAATTTTCTGTCTATAGGAAGGTAAATAATTATCATAAGGATATAATAGTTTAATTTTCGGGAGAGAATGGAAGGCCGAAACATACTGCGCAAACCCCAAGTAAAATAAGACAAGGGCAGGCAAAATAATCATAACATCAAAAGATGATGTAGTATCAATATACCTAGTATAGGATAGTTTATGAAGTATAGTAAAGCCGAAGTGCCCTGAGTTTGTTTCGCCATTTCTTCTCAGGGGTAGTCAGATAGGAAATGTCGGCTACATCTAGAGGAGGAATATGTATGCAATTGCCTTAAGATAAATCAACTTCAGATCAAATCAAACGAACTCAGTTTGAAACCCATAAGGAAAATAGTGACGCAAAATGTCCCAGTAAACAACGAAAAAGAACGAACTTCTGATGCGTCATCACTGCAGTTACGCAACAGGTTCGAGAAACTTCTAGTTGAAGATCACCCCCACCAGGACGACAGTAGTCACGAGCCAGTTTCACGCTCAAAATCTGCGTCATCCCTCAGCGCACACACACCACGTGTTCGCAGCCAATCACTGAAGCGATCTAACCCGTATGAGGAAACAGGTGGGGCAAAACGAGCCACCAGGCGATTAACACCCAAAAGCTCTGTCAAGAATGAAACGGCTCAATTGCCGGCAGCAGTAAAGGAGTCAAGAGCGTCTGCACACGTTCCTCCGATATTAATAACGGACCCGCGCTACAAGTTTCGCTTCAATAGGGACCCCAAGAAGCTGACAAGTGATCAATCGGTGGGAGATTTGACGAAACTCCTAGACAAATATCATGGAACAATTCGTCGCAATCCTAGAAGTAAAAACATAATGATCACGGCTACTGACTACACAAGCCGCTCAAACATGATCGAGGACATTAAAAAATTCAAACTCGATTTAATATTCATTGCACCCAAACCAAAGGGTGAACAGATCAAAACCACAAAGGTCGTGATCCGCAACCCAACCATGGACTACGACCATGAAAGGCAACTTGACGAGATGGAAAGATGCATAGGTATCCGCCCAATCAACATCAAGAAGATTACATTTGATATACAATTATGTATATTTGATGGAAATTTTTCATTTAATGAAATAGCCGAACGGATGCAAAGTACCAAAGAGCACTTCTTCCATGCACCTAAGCTGCTACCTGAAAGATATAAAGTGAATGCGGACCGAGTACTGCAGTGTAAAAACTGTTTCAGATTCAACCATGCAACCAGTGCGTGCCACGCGCCAAAGAAAAGTCCTACGACTCAGATACAGAACAAACAAGGCGAAATCGTCATGGTGTGCTCAAACTGTCTCGATGTTCAGCCAGAACAACATACTGCAACTCAAAGAAAATGCCCTATATTCCAAAAGGCCATGGAAAGACAAAGAAAAATGTCGGAGGAAAAGGAGATGTCTAATCGTAGAACAGATACGCAACTGGAAGTATCATATGCTCAGGCTGCCAACGGCTCGCAATCCCATACGGGGGCAGTCATACTACAAGAAAAAGCACGCAAGATAGCCATGTTGAAAGAGGTCCTCATGCAATGCTTTGAAACATTCTTCGAAAAACTCGCCAATGTATTATAAAAACAGACGCGTAAAAAAACAACTTAAGATTCTGCACGCAAACGTACAGGGTATGAGGAACAAATTTCAAGAAATAAAACACCTTACGCAGAAATATCATCCAGACATCGCAGTACTGAATGAAACAAAAATCTATCTCACAAAAGAAAAATTCAACATACTAGGATATGACAAAATATTTGAAAGAAAAGCAGACCACCTAGGGACCACGATCTACATAAAACAAGGGGTCAAATGGTCTCAAATTAAACTCATCGAGACAATTTATGATGAGGAACGCAACATAGAGGGATGTGCACTCCGCATAATCACTAACCACGCCACAGGTGAATACATAACACTCAAAGGCATTTATGTCCCCATTCCAAATCAGACGGACTATGCTGATGAGTTCGAACAACTAATGAGAGAAGAAAGCGCCATTGTGATTGGAGACATGAACCTCCGCATGACAGCACTTGGACATTCACAAGACAGAGGCCTAGGCATCATATTGAGAGACATACACAAGGAAAGTGACTGTAGAATTATCCACACAAATCTTCCATCTCGCCCGACCAGCCAAGGTAACAACATCCTAGATATAGCAGTGCTCACCTATGACCACATGGCCATAGAGGTAAAGTCATGCAAACAAATTGATTCAATCGCCTCTGATCACGCACCGTGGCTGCTCACGCTTAACCTAGAAAACGACTACGAAATCGAAATGACGCGCAACCTGAAAGCCATAAAGTGCAGCAAAGAGAAACGTGAACAATTCGAACGCATGATAGCCTCGAAAATTGATTCTACTACGGAAATAACAACGGACACAGACTGTGAAAGTTACATAAAGCAAACTGAACGAGCTATCTCCGAATCACTGAACTCATTCGCCCCACAAAAACCACTGGACATGAAAGACAGCCTTCCGGGAGAAATTCAAAACATTATTGAAGAAAGGAACTCGGCGAAACAAAAAGCGTGGCGCTTACGCTTTACTGACAGATCCCAAAGGCTGCGCGCAACCTATAACTCAATCAAACGCAATCTTGCAAAGAAAATCATAGAACACGAAGAACAAACATTGACCAAAATCCTAGAAAACAAAGAAAATAACAGAAAGAAGATGTGGAGCGTACAAAGAGCCATGAAAAAACCACCCCAGCGACTGCCGATGATACCAAACTGCAAAACAGAATTAGAAATCATAGACGAACTTGTCAACACGGCAATAGTCTCCAATTCAGACATTAATGAGATCGATAAACACTCGGAAATACTCACGCCATTTCAACCCCTGGATTCAACATCCAAAACAGAGCTGAAACAAGCGTTGAAAAACTTCAAAAATCACAAAGCTCCAGGTCCCGACGGAATTCGTGCGGACATTCTGAAGCTTGGTGGGGAAACAGTCATTGCAATGTTTAAACGTGTAATGGACTACATTATCAAAACAGGCTACTTCCCAAAACGATGGAAGGAAAGCACCTGTATATTTTTACACAAACAAGGCAAAGATTACACTCAACCAAAGTCGTATCGCCCTATTAGCCTACTCAACATCATGGGCAAATGGGCAGAGAGAATAATTCTCTCACGACTGATGAAGGAATGCAAAGAACTAATACCAGAGCATCAACACGGGTTTGTTCGTCAACGAGGCACCGCCACTCAAATACTGAGAACAGGAAAATACATCGCAGACGCCTTGAACAAACGTCATAGTGTCGCGATGATATCGACTGACCTCTCCAAAGCATTTGACTCGATCAATCACAAAGGCCTAATCAAGAAATTATACGACGGAGGAGCTCGCAATAACATCATCAAGATCATAGAGAATTATCTCTCGCACAGAACTACGAGAGGCAGATTCCACACGACCACTGGAACAGAAAAACTAGTCCCTCACGGGGTGCCCCAGGGCTCGATCCTTGAGCCGGTTTTGTTCAACCTGTATGTTTCAGACATACCAATACAACGCATAGCAGGCCAAATGATCTCACAATATGCAGACGACCTGTGTATACTTAACGCAGCAGAACGCCCCGACCACGCCACCACACGGGTAGAATGGGCAGCGGACGCAATAATCGACTACTACAACCGATGGGGATTGCAATGTAACGTCGACAAAATTGAATGCATTATGTTCTCTAGCAAGAACCCTAGGGGAAGAAACCCTAACACAGGCTACAGAAATCATATCCGATTGAAAGGAGAGTGTATCGAGTACAAGAAACAAGTTAAATACCTAGGGGTAATGCTTGACAAAAACCTGTCAATGAATCATCACACAAAAGAAGTTGTCAAAAAGTTGAAACGAGTAAGAGGTGCGCTTAACTCCATTATTGGATACAGATCCAAAATTGGCGTGGACACTAAGCTACTCATTATACAAGCATGTTTGCTCCCGATCCTTGACTACGGCGTCGTGCAGTTACTGCCGAGGTATAGCAAAAGCAATCTACTAAAAATCGAGCGCCAATACAGAATGGCGCTAAAAGCTGCTGGAGGTTTCGACCGACGATTAGACACGGACACACTGTGGGAGATGTTACAACAAGACCCATGGCACATCAGGGCCCACGACCTACATCGCGATATGATCAACAAACTCCAACAACTGGCGATCACCGGTCTAGAAGATCCCGGACCCGAATACACGCGATATGGCCACTTTAACCCAGCTCTCTTCGCCCATAGAATAGGTGAAATTGAATATGTCCATAAAAAGGAGAGAGAAAAGCCGCTCCATAAGCGAACAGCCCTCCCGCGTGAGCGTAGGCTCTGACTTGTAGTCACGCTTGGTTAATAAGTAAATGCAGGTCTAGACTTGCTGGGATTATAAATCCACTAACCTTAATTTTTGCGCTGTATACACCTTCAGTATAGTATAAAGTACTCAGTGGTATACACTAAAAAGTAAGGAAAGATGTTAGAAATAGGTTGCAAAAGATCCCCCACAGGACAAAATGCGCTTAATTAAAACAAAACACCGTATTATATTATCACTTTATAACTTTTTTCATTATGTGACATGTTAATTATTCTTAACCAAGCAATAAACAATATTCTATTCTATTCTATTCTACATCTAGATTATTTTTTTTATATGACGTGTAAAAGTGATTTCAATATCCTATTTACAGATTAAACGATTTCATTTAATTTCAGTACCTAACTATAAGAGCTAATAAGTTATTTAATTATGCATTAATATTAACACAACATAATCACTGGTTAGTTTAGTAATAAAATCAAACACATCACTAATATGGTAGGTATTGAGATGCGTCATAGGAATGTCGTCCACTTGGAAACTGCAAATTACTTATTAAAATTATTTACATCTTTATTATAAAGTTACTCAGAATCGTAGCATTACATAGGTATACATTTGTAGAACACATTAGGTACATGGATAGGTACATTCATTTTCTCATTAAATACCGGAGCATAACTTAGCTGATATTTAATGCTGACTAGTCTTGCTTGTGCTGTAACTGCAATACAGTCTAGTTGCATCAGATGAAACATGAGAAAAAATACAAAAGCCTGATTTACACGGTGCTATTTAACTGCCTGTGGCATACCTACTAAAACTTGAAGCAACAATAAAAGTTAAATCGCCTAAACTGTATTTAGACGATGCAAGTCATTGGTTGTTCCAATTTATTATATGCCACAGGCAAGAAATTTGCATCGTGTAAATGGAGCGCTACTTTTAAAACTAAGTACCTACGCCAATTTTTCTTCTGAAGAGACTTGCAGGACATCGAAAAAACAAGACCAAATAATCTCTCTAAAATTAAATAAGTATCAAAAATCTACTCGTCATCGACTCCACGGCTTCCCATGCGCCATTATTTGAGACAGGATCGCGAGCTGCAGATAGCGCGGCGGCAGACATTTTTTGCATCTTTTTTCGTATGTCTGTTTTTGTTTTGTGTCCACATGCGCTAATACTGAGACGATCGGCTGACTCGCCCATACAACTGCTATTTTTACGTTTTACCCTCTAATTAACAAGAAAATAGCACAAAAAGCTACTAGAATGTATGCTTTATTAGTCTTCGCAGCGAAATCTGACACCGTTGATTATTTTTACCTGAAGCATCTGCTGTTAGCAGGTGCGTGCTCGGCCCATCTGTTTAGATACCACTATTTGTATACGCCAATGTGTCGTTGATGCTCACTGATAAAACCCTTTCACGAAACGAACAATAATTCAGTTTACCAATACAAAATTATACACTTGCATTATAGGAGAATACAACCGAATGAAGTCGTCGCACACAATCCAGCCTGACACACAAACAATTCTTAAAGGATTATTAACTAAAGGAGCAACAAAATGACCGCGTTAATAGCATCGAGTTGTAATTTACATAAACAATTTTATACAAACGGCTCCCTGTTGAGTGAACTAACAAATATTACTCGCTAATTATTTTGCTCAACATTACCTCTCGACACTAAGTAGACACGCAGTCGCGATACGGTGCTCACCTGCTCATTACGGAATTTCAGCGAGCGATGCGCGTGCGCACGCATGCCCACGTTCCAATTTTAAAATTTTAAACGCATTTCGTCGCTATCTGTCATCGGGAACGGACGCGGCGACTGTATTGGTCCGCGGAGGGATCGATTAAATCTGCCACAGTGCGGTGGCCATTAAAATAAAGTGTCCCTTAATAGTCCCTGATAATGCTGAAATTGAAGAATTTTATTTTTATTTTCACTTACAGCTGTACCCGATAAGGCATGTGTTATCTTATGAAATATCATAATTTGCATACGTTGCTAATGTTGAAAGAAAATTAATCGTCTGCCTGCCTTATTGAGCATTAAGTATTCGGTTTCGGCTATAGAATATCGATAAATAACGTATGTACGTCTATACATAGTGATATTTCAACCAACATTGTAATAACAGGTAAATAAGGGCTGAGGAATGCAATAATTGCAACAGATCTCGACGAAATTACTATTTACTTTATTCATATTATGTTACCGATGATAACCCGATGGTTTAGGATATCTTGTGGGATGTAATTACCGTGAGTAAAGTGCAAATCAAGTTTAATAATTTCCACGAAGGTGTAAGATGTGGAATTTCTCATCTATCGTCGAATGGTCAAAGGTCATGTTCAATGGAACGTAAATACACGCTCGTACATTAAATACATAGCATTCAACTTATTGACTAATGTTACAGGCTTAACATCGCTTTACATGTCGAAGCTGCGGGTACAGGGCAGGTTGCGTGACCATTCAAGTGCTTCACATTTCTTGTTACTACGACTTCCAATGCTTTAATTTCTTAAATCTGTCAGCAAGTTCAATGTTTCCGGTAAATACTACATACATGGGGGCACGTAAAAGCAGCAGTGAGGCTCTCAAAGGACGTATAATGGGCCTGTAATAGGCCAAAACGGGCACAACGCGTGTAAGGCCGGTTAAAGGCCACTTACTACAGCAGCTAATTAGAACTAACGCACACGTTTACTGCTAAGTTTTAGCTTAATGTGGTACTAACCTTTGAGTGGATGTTTGGATAGAAATATATTTTTTTGGTATAAGTTTTGTTTCCAGAAATTGACGACACGGTCAGTAGGACAGAAGGCTGATGACAGAATTGTTTGGACACACCAGTGTTACAATTTCCCGACCAAGAATCTGACCGTTGAAGATGCTGACGAAGTAAAGTCAAGTGTGAAAAGGCCATGATCTCACAAAGTGCACCACGCCATGGAAACTATACGACCGCGACGGTTCTGTCTGAGCAAATGAAACAAGGATAGCTGGATGTCACCCATATTGACAACCACATCGAAAACAAAAATTCCAAATGACGCTTAACCATTTAAGTTACCAAAAGCTTGATATCTAATAAAACTATACTAATTAAAGACGAATTTTAGATATAACAACAATTGGCACTAAACCCCCTTAAGATAAGATAAGATTTCTTTATTTGTTAAACATTGTATACATACAAGAGCATGTAAGATATTACAGTCATCGTTTAAGTCCAATCATGTTTAGCCGTAAGTATCGGCGTACAAATATTTCCTTAGCATTGAAAATAATTAACAATAACAAAATCGAAAATTTACCTAGAACTAACAAAGTTTATAATTAGAAACTTAATAAATTAGAAATTATTTTATGTTATAATGTCAAAATTCCATAAATTATAAATATATACATATAAATTTAATATTAGTGTCATATAAATTATTAGTAATTAGTATTATTAGTGTCAGGAAAAAGCTAAAATTATTCACTCAAAAAAAATCCTTAAACCAGTGAGCCCTTGTTTATGAGCACTTACACTTGGCGCATCAGGGTGGTATTGACCTTGGCCATAGCTTTATAGGACGTAGCCTTAGACATATTTCATGGCGAAAGCATCATAACATAAAGTTATTACTGAACTTTACATTACACATGACTGAAGATTAGAAATATGGCATTCACTTACACTTTCAGACATTTCACAAGTAGAATGAAACGGGAAAAATACTCCCTAAACTCACAAATATGCTAGGTCACCCGTTGACACGCAGAGCCGAAGATGAACTAATGAACTCAACTCCCATGATTAGTATACACCTACGATTATAAAAATTTTAACTCTGTGAGTACACTCACAGAGTTAAAATTTTTATAATCGAATGCAGGTTCTTTAGGTGTACCTAAAGAACCTGCATGAGGAACGATACCTGAATAAGACAGGTACACCCTGGATACTGAACAGTAAAGCTTCGATACCATCCTTGCTAACTAACTATTCTTCACGAGTTCAATCTTTTAAGAAGCAAAATTAAAGCATGTCTTTTGGAAAAATGCATCTGCATGATTAACAATGAAGCTCTTACGCATGCCATTGATGAAAACGAATATTACCTGTAATTTTCCTAATAGAAATGACAGCTAAAATCACTAGTATCAGATGAATTTAACATATCACGTGTGCTAAATTCTTCTGCAATATCTAGACATCACATTCTCACATTGATTGATTCGTTGATTGACAGTTGCCAGTATCTGGTTGAGTGATGCTCATATTATGATGTACAGAGATAAGTGGAAGGTCGAATGCTTTGGCACTGATAGTGAATGCATTGGAATATTTATTCGTTTTTTTTTAAATAGCTGTCTTTCTTTGTTTCTAGGCTTAAATTTGTTTTAGAAAAGATTGCTAGAAATGTGTCACTGGGGACTATCGTTTGTTCATTTTCTTGTTTTTTTTTGTAATGATACTTGGAAATGTTTCGTGGGGAAAGTTTTGAGTATGAACGTGAATGGCTGTAAGAGTAGGAGAAGACTAAAGAAACGAAGGATGGACTGGCTGAAAGGGGTTGACTACTGAGATGACGACTAATAGAGATTATAGGGAAGTATGTAGCTTCCGTGTGGTATTTCTTCCCGTGGGTATAAAAGGCGACCTAAGGGACTTACTATAGAATGGACAGCAGCGTTCTCGATGCATTTTAACACCATAACGATCTACAACCCGCCTGCCAAGCATGGCGATTATAGCAATCCCCCCCCCCCTTTATGGATAAGCACTGTGCTAAGAATGCCATGGATCAGCTGGATGCGGGAAGCACAGAACCGGTCGAAGTGGCGGTGCTTGGAGGTCTATGTCCCGCAGTGGACGTAATTCAACTGAAATGATGTAGGTACAAAGAAGACATGCCGCGCTGACCCCAAATAAATTGTGTAACTGTACTAGTATCTCTGTTAAATTGTGTAACTGTATTAGTATCTCTGTTAAATTGTGTAACTGTACTAGTATTTCTGTTAAATTGTGGAACTGTACTAGTATCTCTGTTAAATTGTGTAACTGTACTAGTATCTCTGTTAAATTGTGTAACTGTACTAGTATCTCTGTTAAATTGTGTAACTGTACTAGTATTTCTGTTAAATTGTGGAACTGTACTAGTATCTCTGTTAAATTGTGTAACTGTACTAGTATCTCTGTTAAATTGTGTAACTGTACTAGTATCTCTGTTTATCCCTCAATGTATGCACAATACCTGCAGCCTTCACAAGGTCATCGGTCCAAGTGGAAGCACAGAACCGGTCGAAGTGGAGGTGCTTGGGGGAGGCCTATGTCCAGCAGTGGACGTCTTTCGGATGAAATGATGGAACTCACGACTTCTAACTCACCAGTATAGACTCATAGGACTCTGCTCAGCTGAGAACATTTAAAGGTATGTGTGATGATGTTAATTCCACAGCAGCTTTGCAAAAAATGTTAAACCTGACAAGAAGAGCTATCGTATCTATAAATAAATACAGTATAAAGTTCTTGTGTGTGTAAGTTAGCACTTAAAACCAGCTAATGATTATTAATGACGTGGTATAGGCTTAATTTACTAAATACGCAATGTTTTTATTGCCATTTTTATAGTAATTACCTTTTTACTTGTAACCCACTAATGTGAGCGAGCTTAAGTGTACTGCATTAAATTATTTGTGTGTGTCGTTTATATAGTCATGCACACTCTAATAGTGGATATAATATAAATTCACAGAAGTTGTTATGAAGAAAACATGACTTTTTAAGTGGTTGATCGCCCTGCGAAGGTGGTTTTTTGGTTGCAGTTGATAGATGAAGTCGAGGCGATCTTAGTGAAGAGGTTCATAGCATAGGTTGATATGCTTAGCAAAGAACTGCTGTTCTGCTGGTGAATCTAATAAGTTGTCTACGTTCCTGGTGGTTTTTTAATGACTTTCCAAAACATACAAGCGGCATTCGGAGCCAAAGTCAATTTATATTGACGACACCTTTGTCATAGCGTTATTTGGTCAGTGTCCATGAGTCACTAGAAGAAACACAATTTAAGACGCAGATATATGCCAGTTACCTTGAGTGGTTAGCTTGTGTGTTCTGTACTGAGCTCACGCAACGCGTCGTACGTTCAGCCACTAATAGGACTCGCCCATCAAGGAGCGCTGTCCCCAATTTGATGCATTATTAATTTATTGTACACAAAACAAAAGGTATTTTAATAAAACACATATACTAAAAGATCAATATTTAAATTATCTTTAAATTGTTGAAGGTTTCAGAAAAAATACGCTCGGTAGATTTTGCGCCATTCTAAGTTTTTTATCCGCGTTAGACATAACTTTACAAATTAATTTCACTATGTAATAAAAACATAATCTAAAATAGTCGTTTAACAAGTTATCGAGAAAATGCTCTAATTTAACATATATTTTTTCAAATCATTAACACTACTCGTTTAGACGTGATCTTCAGTATAAAATCATTAAAAGTCGGGTATCGTCGCCTTTTTTTTTTGGGTGGGAAATTTTTAAATAACTTCTCCCGCTCTGGGCGGAGCGGGAGGGCGTGTCAGACTTTTTTACTGACTAAAACCCACCCGTATTCCTTCATTTGCCTGTGTGCCAGGGCCACGATACCCCTTTCGGACAAACTCGCAACCCTCGCAGGCATTGGCCCTAGCGGACCCCGTCAGTTGGTGCTGACAACTCTTTGAGGCGCGCGTGGAATACGACGCGCCGTCGATCCGAGCCTGATCCTTATCGGATGGTGAGCTACCCATCGCTCACCGTCCGCAGGCCCGCGCCTACGGTGGCCGGAAATCAGCTTGCGACTCCCGACGCCCGGGGCGTCTCCTGCGGCGACTAGGGGCGCGAGGGCGCGAACCTTGCCTCTCCCACGCGCGTTCCGCCTCCTCCTTCGCAAGCATTACTAATTCGCAGAAGGAGGTGACGGCCGCCCATGCTCTCTCGCTCCGAACCATGGCCTGAACCAGGGCCGGACGCGAGAGATCTCCGCCGCCGATCGCCTCCGTGAGGACACGGCGGTGCTCCGCCCAAGCTGGTCAGACCTCCACCGTATGCTCCACCGTGTCCTCCGGGCGATCCACACAGTGGTGACACCACAAAACAACCATGTCCGGTGAGGACCTGCGTCAAGCGGAAGGTGAGGACGCCGTGGCGCCTCTCTAGCCACTCCTCAAAGAGGGGACTTATCGCCACAATTGTGGCGTGCCCAGCGCTGGGTTGCGACAATCGCACTCTCCATGCCGCCATAAGATCCCGAGGATGTTTATGAAAACATTCGGCTATCTCAAAAGCATAAAAAAATAAAACTTATTATCTCCAATAACTACTTAGTATCGAAAAAAATAAATAAAACTTTAATATTTCTAATTAACAACTGGCCGGCAAGATAAAGCTACCAGCAACAACCTATTAAAAATAAATGTTGCCATGTGGAAAAAACTATCGTGCAAAATATGACAGACGGCTGTACTGAATGTATGTATGTTATAACTGTAAGTTCATTTGGTGGCGATAACATAGGCAATTTACGACTTCCCTTCAGCGGAGTATGGGGGTTGCCAGACGGAGTAGGCTTTTGGATAAGTTATTGTAATATGACGCGACCTTGGTAGGCTCAGGCTGGTACCAACTAGAATAGAGGGCCTTGAACCAGCCTCGTCTGTGGCCCGTCAATTAGCAACTATTTGGAATCTGAGTTACTGCTTTGACCTAATTTTAATAGATAGTTGCTTAGGTTAAACTAAATTGCGTACGTCGTTGCTTTGCATGACATCGATACTTGGTTTAGTTTGATTTCATTTTATTAATCGAGTTGTAAATTATTAAGTAGGTACCTACTTACTACCCAAGATAAATGCTTGTAATTTATTCACTCTTATCATTTTTTTTCTTATGTAATACTTGAAGTTATGGTCAGTTTTAAAATTACTGAAATACAAATTGAATATTAGATATTTACGGCAAACTATTTTAATAAACACTGGTACTCTACGACTTTCTCGAATCTCACAAGTTTGGCTCGCTCATAAAAATTGCAACGAGCTCACAACTAACGTGCCGAAATGAACCAAACAAAAACACAGCTCATGCCAATTCATTAAAACTTTCCCGCTGATGACCTCCATCGCAACACCTACTATTTATACCGGATTGGTAGAATTTTCTCCCGAATGGCAACACTAACGGCGCGACAACGAGCCAAAGTTAGATTGCAAGAGGCCATAACCCCGCTTCTCCACTTCAATCTCCTCTATAAGATGAGAGGTGTTTGCGAGATGTCGGCTAGAATTTTTTTCTTGACGCGGATAATCTAATTTGGGTAGTAAATGTTTTTATTAATAAATAAGGCGGGGATGAAAGGCAACGTGGCGTCTTGAATGTGTAAGATAAAGGAGATGCTTCGTGAACTTTGGTCCTAAGATACGAGTAAAGGGTCGGGAAGTTTGGAATGGACAAATTAATTCTTAAGTAATTTTGATACTGAGATTCTTACTGCTTTGAGACATCGATAGCTTTGGGACCTAAAGGGGCCACAGTAACGGTCCTTCGGCTCTTGTTATGACGTAGATGGCAACGACATCGTTGTGTAGCAACTGCAGTACCAAGCGTGAATTAATTTGCCAATCAATCGAGCTTAGTAGGTAATTTTTGGTTTTTTTCTTTACGATGATATATCATGCGGAAGCGATCGCTATAAGGGGCCCGTTTCAACAATGGACAATTTGGTCAAGACTAAGAGACCGACCACGTTCGTGTATCTTTTTTTTTTTATTGTCTGTAGAAGCTGGGTTTTAATTTGGGCAGTCCAGACCTGCTACCACAACCTTGTTCCATATACATTGTATGGATAACAATGGTCACTACGAGCTATTTTAGCGCATATACATTTTTATAGTACGTGCTAATACAAAATATGAAGGCAAGAATCGATTTATCAGCAACTCATTGCCATAATAAACTTCTCCCTTACAATGTGTAGGACGATTAATGCCGCGAATTTCAATGATGCAAAAAGAAAATATGTTTATCTCCCAGAACATGAATACCTGTCTTCCCTTACCATCAAGTTTATGTAGGACGAAGTAAGTACCTATAATCTAGTGATCTAGGAAAGTTGTTCTCACGAGATCTTGATACTGATTTATTGATGGAAAGAATTAAAAGTTGGTATCGCACTGGACACTTGTATCAAGACGTGTATTGCGTTGTGTTGCGATTCCGACGTGTTCGCGATGCCATTTCACTGGACAAGTTTAAGGGCTAGCTCTGAGATAAGAATGGGCGTTAAATCTGCAGGTGTTTCGGTTTTATGACCACTTCGTTCCTTATGGTAGTTGTGTGTTATTAATAAATGAGTCATTTGTTGTGGGAGATTTAAAGGTGCATTGCGAATGTATACTTTACAGTAAATTTATGTAATTAAAACAGCACTAAATCATGTCTATAAAGACAAAATATAATAAGGAGACGTTTTCTACTTACCTCCTAAAATAGGGTTTCTTCTCCTTTTTCACGATGACATAACAAAAAAAGTTTTTCATTTAAGGTATTTAAATGATTAAGATTATTTCATTGAACATAACAATGACTACTAAAATACACAATTTGTCTCAAATTGTGATACATGTAAAACTTATCTTTTTATTAATAATTTGTAATCTAAAAATTATGATCTCTCTTTAATTGTTCTAATAATATTACCAAAATAATATAATTTTATCTAAACTTATTATTATCAAGAAAATAGCTACATACTTTCCAATATTAGAACTATTTATGTTATTGTTATTTACTTTTATGCGAATGTAATTATTGGTTTCATGTTATAGTTTTATTTTGATATTTTATTTTTATTTTATAATTTTACTTTGATTTTAGCTATGTAGGTATCTAACATATTTTTTTCTGTGCCCTGACAGGGTCTACAACAGCTCTTAGAATACGCCTTTTGTTAACATCTTGTTTTTACCTTGTGGAACGCAAATAAATGAATATGAAATGAAAAACTTTTTTGTTACTAAATTGTATTAATTAATTAAAGGGGGCTTGTGGCTTAGTAATAACAGCCGTACGGGTCGATAGATCAGGTTAAGCAACGCTTGCCGCGGTTGATCTGTGGATGGGTGACCATCTTTACAAACCAAGACCCCTGCCTCGGAAAGCACTTCAAGCCGTTGGTCCCGGCTGTCATTCGTGGATCTTTGACAGTCGTCACACGTCAGATGCCCGAACGTCTCACAACCAGTTCGTGTTACCCAGTAACTGGGTTGTGGAGGTCAGATAGGCAGTCGCTCCATGTAAAATACTGGTATTCTGCTGCATCCCGTTAGACTGGAAGCTGACCCCAACACAGTAGGGAAAAAGCTATGATGGCCGACCACAACAAAGTTGGGGAAAGGCAGGTGATGATGATAAATTCATTAAAGAATGACGTTAACTAATTATAATTTTAATAATTACCATTAAAATATCTGAAACGGCAACAGTAAGCGAACCGTACCTATCTCCTACTAAGTTACTAAAGCAACGTTTCGATACTGGCAGCGCCATCTATTAGTACGGAAACAAACTAACAGTTTTAGTGATGCTGAAAACATTAGTTTTTTGACAAACTATGTAGGTATCGAATTAATGAAGATATTTATTTATAGAATTGAAAAATATATATATCTTTTTTGTCAAAAAAAAGGATTACTTACTTACTGGAGTAACATTCAGAAATTTGAATATACTCAAATTTTATAGTTAAGTAATACATCTAAAAGTAAACTAATTAGCTACTCAAAACTACAGGCAAACAACAAGAAATAAGCAGGTAACCATTGATTGACCCGGTAGGTCCGTCGAGCAAAAGAAAAAAAACATGATCATTCTTGTAGGCAAAAATCTGCAAGCATAGTTTATATATTCATGTTTAATTAAGCGAATCGTGGCTGGATGGCCATTGTCCGACTTACCTGCTCGATTTAAATCGCCCGCAACCGGTTACCGGCCCGTCAACCGACTTTTATTTTCAACAAAATTTATTTACCAAAATATCACGACACGAATCATTCATCACAGAATATCTTCCTCAAAATATCATCTTCTGCAATATCCACTTCCTCTACACTTTTACACAATGTTTTTGATAGTTTACAGAAGTATTTTTTTATTTTTGGCAAGCAACAACAACATCAGTTCGGCCAGTACCAGCCATCTTGTTTTTTTCTGACATTCTTAATTATCGTGATAAATGGAAAAGGTATACCTACATACAGCCTAGTTCAAGTTTCGTTCATTCCGTTCCGATTACATTTTATCGCATCGGCGACGTTCGAAATTCGCGCCGCGCGTACTTATCATAGAGCGCGGGCCGCGCGTCTGCTGCCGAAGCTAACGTTGTCCGTCAAACACCGGGGGCGGACCGAAGGGACGGGCCTCGGAATATATTCGGCTAACTTCGGAGCGCACCTCTCACTCTGTAGATCGCGAAGTGAGTTGAGTCACAAACAGACAATACGCTCTCTTATTGTTGTTCTATTCCGTGTTTCTGCAAAAATAAGGACTGGTAAGTGGTTTTGTAATCATATTTTATTGTTTAATAGGTCTGTGTTTAGTCTTGAGAACGCTTATTGAGTAATAACAAGACGTAGCGTCAAACAAGATTGTGTTATTGTTCATCTAGCGTCTGTACTTTTTAAGTGTTTTTGACAAACTTCTCAACCGTGTTTTACGTCACTAAAACTTCAATGATACTTAGAAAAATAGTCTGGCTCATGATAAGAACTTAAAACTGTTTGTAAAGGACATTTTAATAAGTTGACTGGAGAAATATTTAACATAACCTCAAAGTGACATTTGCAATTACTCTACTACTCAATAGATGGCGTTGGGTGTGGGAGGCGGAGCTTGATAACTGCCACACTAGCATGGACGTATGTCATTTGAGATAATTGAAGGTTAGTTCAGTATTGTCGAAAATTTTAGATAAGCGTTGTTTATTTTATGGTCACCCCCGTTCACCCCCGTCGGGTTGTAAACTTGGGGTTCCGGATTGGCAGGCAAGTATTTTTAATCCCTCTATTTACTGGTTAAAATATATTAGATAAGTTTTTGTTTTAATGAAATACAGTCGACGCTACGAGTATAAGTTTTGTATTTAATTTTTTATCTTTTATGTTATTTTTATGTAGTGAATAACTATAATGTTGCTATTTATTGCTTTTATCATATTTTGCTTGAGTAATAGTTAATAAGAAAATAATTTACTAGAACAACGATGACTTGAATTTGTGGTGCTGGTGCATTTTGCTGAAAAAAAAAAACTTTTTACTACATTTCACTTGTTCGTTTTATTAGACGTCAAGAGTGCGTACAACATTGATCCACTGCGCCTTTGTAGCGTCGTCGTCAGAGAAAAAATGAGTTATAAAATTGTATGACGCGCCTTTTCTGTAAGTGTTAATATTTTCTTTTTGGTATATCTCAAGACACCTGATATTATTCTCAAGTATTCTATGATATTTTGGATCACACTCATCTAGACTAAGGTCTAAATTACTACGTCTAAATTAACTTATAATAGGTAAAATTAGAATAAAACTGGAATCTCCTTATTATTATTTTTCATTCAGAGGTCTACCTGTGGGACTATAGGTCTACCTGTGGGACTGCTGACATGTGAATGTCAGCAGTCCCACAGGTAGACCTAAACATCTTGATAGGAAATATCCAAAAATATAAATTATTATACTACTTAAACAAAAGCTGTCGGTGCCTTGCGGACCGTCCAAGGCGTTGTTGGGGGCCGTCTCTTGACAGATTTATAGCGTGCGTGGCTGTTACTCGTACGCACTCTGTCCCCCTGTCCCCGTCGCCTGCACCCCGCACCCTTCGTGACCCGCACGCCATCCCCTTCTCACGAAAATTAAATCGTTCCATATTTGAAATTCTTTTAAATCCCACACCGATTGAATTTGTGTTCCTGTTTTCCATTTTTGATATCTTTTTTATTTATGGCACCTGAGTTTTGTTGGTGACTGTCCGCTGACGTTGAGACCTCTACTTACATATATATTAGGTAGGTATATATTTTTTTATTACAAAATGTCTTCAACTATTGAAAGTGATATGCGTCACTATAGTAAAATTTGTTGTTTTAAAAAAAAAACATCCATTTGAGTAAGTACTTACATATTTACATCGAGGTATAAAAAACTTTTTTATACGTCCATGCATAGTTACTTATAATTTATTCATATTTTGTTTTGATACAGTAGGGACCTAGGTATATTTGTTTACATAGCTAGTCGTAAATTAACATAATCCTGATACCTCAAAACGATCACTTCGAGTTCGCATCCTTTTAAAAGCAGAAATCCCTAACAAGATTTATGACGTACCGATCCGACTTTCTTACACGAAAAAAGCCACCAGTTTTTTCTAATGAAAGCAAAAACTTAAAATTTATGATCGTCACAAACAATGATAGTAATGCATCACTCGTCATAATGGACAGATTACGTCTGTCTGTACTCGACAGATTTACGAGTTGTTGCATAATAGCTAACTGTTCATGGACAAAAAACGTGGCATTCATTCAAATATTCATAGAAACGGTTTTAGTAATTATAATTTGAAATTATAAGCGAACTAACGGTTTTGGATTTGAAATTAGAATTTGATAAAGCGGCCAGTTTAACGTTAATATAAATTTGAAAAGTTACTTCTTAATTGAAAGTAACTTGAAACGTCATAATATTTCTCCTTAGCATGCAATCAAAAATAAATTTAAAAATTACCGTCTAAAAAAAATCGTCAAAGTTTTGAAGTCAACGGTTTTCTCAATAGAGTATCGCCTTTGAAAATTTTGACGAGTCTCTTTTTTAATTATGGATTTAAATAAGTATGAAGAAAACAAAGATTCGCCACAGGTCAACTTCAATGATAAATCTTGTAGATTTATTGATTCGTTTCTACGAATACAAATATAATTTATGTTTCATTTTAGTTATTTCTTCAAATTCTATATATATTAGATGTATAGATATAAAACCAAGGCAAAGGACAATGCTCTAAACGTTTAATTTTTTTTTAAAAAACCATTGTTTTATAACTTATCTTTAGTAAAACAAAGATTAATTGAAAAACACAGACTTTACTAGGTAAAACTATGTCTGGAGCTGATTCTTACGCTTCGCGATGAAAAAACAATAGAAAGCTATTAATTTAGGGTTTATTTGAAATTCTCTCATTTACTCGTACTCGCATTCAATTCATTACCATGCGTCTTGAACAATAAGTGAACATTTAGACTCCTAAATCAAAAACAACAAAACATTTTACAAAAATGTCAAAAATCTAATATATCAAAATGGCCGTCACATACCTACCCCACCATATACAGGTTGTTCAAAAACAAACGTACATTTATTTAGATACATATTAAGCTAATTAATAATAAATCCAGTGTCCCGGATTACGGTGACGCGCCGGGACAAATGTTTCCGGTCGCACACGGAACGGCTTTTATTTATTTTTATTATTTTTATTTACGAAATAAAAATTTATGGTCGTCGAGACCGCCTTCCGTGAGATTTAGCGAGTGTGTCATAGACTCGGGGAGCTGAAAACTCGATCTGAATTGAATTATGTACGTTTTTAATGGTTTCGCGGTTTTTACGTCGAAAAAGGTTGTGGTAATGTATTGGCGGGATTGTGTTTGTGTGATTTTAATTCATATTATCGGCAGACAAGTGGATTTTAGGTTGTGTTCATGTTTTTTTGTAATGTTTTTGACACATTTGTTGTTACTTTATTTAGGATTTTTTTATGCACTTTTGTGAAATGGGATATACTTAGTCAATAATTTTTAAAAAAAGCTCAATATATAAATGTGAAATATGTCAAATTTACTATAAAAAATAATAAAATGATAAAGTTTCATAATCAATTTGTTTTATAATTTATTGATTTAACTATCAATTCATCGAAATGGCAATATTATTTATAATTATATTATTCAATATATAGGTAGCATTTTTGGCCTTCTATTTTTAACTGTCTAATTTGATATTGGATGGATAGGTACCCTAGCGTCACACTAATATTTGAGAAGGCTATCGATTTTTATTTGCAATTTTGACTATGCAGCGTCTTCATTCATTTTTTTGGTACGTAAGTCTGTTTGTACAAATCATGACTAGCAGGGACTTGCTTTGTTTAACCAAATAAGTGTTTATAGAAACAGTTTGAAGGAACCAGGAAGTTTCAGGAGTATGTAACTATAACGTCAGCTATAAAATATAGCTTCAAGTTCCGCTGACCTTAAAGAAAATAGACCCATACAGCCGTAACTTTTTAACACGCCTAATGATTTATTTCCGACAAAACTTCACAAATGTACCTCCATTTACTTTCCTTACCTTCTCAGTATAGTCAAACAGATATTGTTAAATTACATGAAACAATCAGCTTGTTAAACAGAGAAAGAAACACTATCTACGTCAATTTATCTGCAGCCGTACGCTAGGCTGACAAACACACATGCACGCAAACAATAACTTGTAATACAAGGCTGCGTACAAATTTAGTTATACACCCACTCGGGACCGACACGATTATTTATAATAAAACCCTTTTTTATACGATTTTGTTTCCGATTCAACATAAATAAGATATGTTATTTAAAGTCAATATATCACTTGACAGGTGGTAGGCAGCCATTTTCATATTTACACACTAATTAATACTCAACAGCTCAAAGAATAAAGGTGTTATTCTCTTGGCACGTTTATGTACTCGGGACGGGCAGACGTTTCATAAGATTTATACATATATCAAAGTAAGGCTTTGTGTGAATGTAGTGAGAGATTTTAATCAATGTCCGAATGCAATGGCAATAAGGGGCCTGGTTCGATTCCCGGCTCGTACAGGACGGTTGATGCGATTAATTGAGTTTAAACGATTAATTAACGATTTCTTCATACAGATGTGTATCAGTTTCTTAAAGACGAGACGTATTTTTGAGTGAAAATTAAAATGTCCGAATGTATTTGTAAGTTGAAATGAATTTAATACTTTTACGAATTGCTTCCGACTTGTTAACTGTAATGAATAAATCTTTTCTTTAATTCGTTTTATGTTTCGGCGTCCATTTTTATTCATTGGATAATCCGTTGAACTAAGTGGGCAATACATCGATAAACAAAGTACAAGCTTTCGTCCTTTAGGTCATGTAAATGACGTCGCAGCGGCTGACATCTTGGATGAAAGCAAATATTAATAATGAAGAGAACCACCCTGTATATAAAACACGGCCACTAATCACAGGATATTATCGTCCACATAATAGCTCCAGGAACAACATTACCGCAGTGCATTGTAATAATTGTAATATATTAACCGCCAAACTTACCAAATTATTGAAAACGAAACGATTGTAATAAAACATCAAACAGCCGCTAAACATATATTTACATATATTTTCCAATAATATATGCAATACATTTATCATAAACAATGTTTGCAATAGTTTGAATACTAAGCTAGGCCAGGCCACAAGTCTTTAATAAAAGTATTTTACCCACTGTCAGATTACCTACATAGAAGGTTATCGACACCAAGCAAAAGATCTTTCGTAATCCGTGTAATGTTTATAATGCGGAAACTGTACCAACTATATTATTATGACTTCTAATCATAAAATAACCGCCGTATTCGAAACCAATGTGACTACTAACGCCATCTAGTACGGCAATAAAAAACTAATGAGTCCTGACACGCAAGAGTTGAGCTGTAAAGTCTGTTAGTATACTGGGGTTGAAGAGTCGAGTATGGATTTTTGGATAGTTTTTTTATTTTTTCTAAAGTGTAGTCAATAGTGATGGGACTTCGTTTGGGCAGCGGAGTGTTAGTGAGGCGCGTTGCGTCGGCGGCTGACGCGGCGGCGAGCGCTAATCGATGCGCGCCACTGCGCTGTCTTCCGACGGCGGCCATTACGCACCTTTATGGCCACCCAGCCCCCGTCCCCCGCGCCGCTCTAAGGCGGCACATGACGAATCAATATGCCGCCAACCGACTCAACACTTATTTATTTGACACGATTTATTAGCCGAATGCCTGTAAACTTTTATGCGCCCCTCTGTTCTCATCCCCCCCACCCCGGCCCACGAGGGATGCTTTATGATGGACACAGCAGTGATAAAATTCTATGTTTCGGCTGCCGTCTACTTTTATTGGGAATCGGAACAGATGTCTGGATGAGACTAGAGGGAGCGAAATTACTATTCGAACGCCGAATAGTAAACGTTCCTTCTGTGTTGCTTTTAAAAGAGGTTACCATCTAGGCAATAACAATTTATTTTTACAATTCGCTTCATTAATTACCATTTTATTTTGCCGGGCGGTGCAATTAACATTAGTTACTTTTTTACCGTCGCAAGCGCTCAGCAACCGCGGTGTAGAGACAAAATGTCGGCAGGAAATGTGTAATTTTTTCACAAATATTGCGGAAGGAAGACGCTGGCTTCCTCTGGGCTGTTTAGATGGTTTTTATGCTAATCGTGGAGATTTGCTGGGTTTTCTTTTAGCGCGACAATTATTCACGGTGTGCGGTCGCGGCTCGCCCTTTAAGAAATTAGCGGGAGACCATGCTGCCGCGGGAACTGACTCTCGTCCCTCCCACTTACTATACGCTTAATCGTCAGCGTACTTATCCGGAACAAAATACAGAAATAAACTTAGTCAGTATCTGCAAAGCAGTCTTATTCCCACTGCCGTTTCAAGGAAACTTTCTTTATGAAAATACGGGGTACAAACAATTTATTATCCACTTACTAAATATAGTTTGGCCAGCGAGTCGTGGCACTAGGCAATGGCGGAATATTTAAAAAATCCTTGGCTGGCTGGTCTGAAATGTTATCATAATCCTACATTCCATTCATATACTAACTAATTAACATATAAAAACAGAAAAGTATCAATCAATGCCAGCTGAAGATTTTTTAATTTTGCCTCCATTTTCTTGTGCCATGGCGACGCCCACGACTCGCTGGCCAAACTAGAAAGGCTTCTACAGACCGGCGCGACTCGCGACGCGACACTTAGGCACCGCTCGTCGCGCGACACGCGGGGCCTTAATGTCGCGTGATCACGTCGCGTGTCGCGCCGGTCTGTAGAAGCCTTAAATGAATGATGATGTGGGAACGAATAAAAAATATTAGTTACAAATTTAATAGAATTAATAACTTAATTGTGCGCGAATGTACTTATTTGTATAAGTATTCAAACACCATCCCTGTTCACACGGGAATAAACTCATTTATTGAACTTACATAAGGAGCACAATAAAAAACCAAGAAACTACAATCCATAGCAGGACTTGTCAACTACATAATTAGTGACGAAACCTCATAAATCATTCATTACGAGTAAACAAATAGAAAATTACACATACCGCGTTACCAACCCCTTACAAGCATACGTAGGAATGCCCCTTATGAACTAATTAAACTATGTACAAACGCACAAACATTGCAACGCTAGCACCATTAGCTAACGCCGCACTTATTTTTTATATCCCAACGAATACTAAGCATGGTCGTCGTAAGTTTTAATGGTGGATATGCATACATAACAGTGCTTTTACGAGTAGGTAAAGACAAAGCTAACGACTTAGCACCAATCAATTAATTTGCCGACAAACACGAGCCGGCCGGTGCCTCCTCAAACGGAAACGTGTACTTTAATTAAAAATGACCATCCCCTAATGACCTTTGGGTATTAGATAACAAATTATCCATGCAAATGATGCCGTAAATATTTTCTGTTTGTTTGTCGCGTGACATTTAATCTAACACTCCTCGTATAAACGCGGCACAGGATTTTTTCCCCTCGTCAACCTACGAAGATTCGTATAAAGGCTTCTACATACCGGGGCAACTTGTCGCGCGACGCGACGCGACACAAAGGTACCGCTCGTCCCGCGACACGGGGGCCTTTGTGCCGTGTTGCGTCGCGCGACAAGTCGCGCTGGTATGTAGAAGCCTTAAAACGCTGGCCCGTTCGGCACAGTCCGTCATATGATAAGCATGTAATTATTTACACCGCTCCAAGCTCGTATCGTGTCCAAACTCAATATTTCACTTAATGGAACTTTTACAAACGAGTCGATTACTATTGGGGAACTAAATGAATCGATTGATATCGATTAAAATTTAACAGCAATTACTACAATAGTCGAATAAAAATATCGAGCGTAATTGCTAATTAGTTCCAAAATTCAAATTATGGACAGTTGAAAGGAATTCTTTTTTTAAGTGGTAATGGGTTATTTTTGATAAATGGCAAGCATAACCGCAAGGTGCTATAAAATTTTCGTCGCCGGCCGTCGTCGTCCAGAGCGTCGCTGTCCCTTTGATATTACTTAATAAAAATGTTTCCAGCAGAAGCTGTTTACGTCAAATAAAAGTCGAAAATATAAGAACAGGAAGTGTTTTATAGACCCATTGACCTACATTTTATTCTATTCTATCAATGACGATGCCAAATGTAAGTATTTGATGAAATGTTCGAAACGAATGAGCAAGGAAGCATTTGAGTGGAGTCAAGACCTTTGTACAAGCTCGGTGTTACGAAGGCGCGTGTCGCGTGCATGTAAATGTAAAACAATTTCATCTACCCGCTTGTGAACGACGGACGGGAGAACCTGTGAGCCGTTCCGTTTCACACGTCGACATTGTAACTCCACCCGCTCCGTTCCATACTCGAATGCATAACAGACAAACAGGCTAATCCCGGCGTTATCGTAAATTGTCAGTTTATGACGTGCGGAACGGCCGCGGGGCCGGGGGGGTGTGGGGCAAGGGGAAGAGTTTTCTAATTTCGCCCCCTGCGCCCGTTTTGATGCGCTAATTCGTGTAAGCAGTTTCTGAACGTGCTTGTTTCGAGTTCACTTCAATTTGCCAACGGTGAGTTTGCTAGTCAGCCACTCTTACTCGCCCACGCTTAAGGTCGGGATTGAGGGGACTACTCGCTTGCATTACTTTGCAAGGTTATCGTCGGCTTTTACATAGAGTTGCGCAATTTACATACATTTGTTTGTTCGGTTTTTAAATTGGGGAATTAACTGTGTTAATCGCGATGTTGTTTCGCTGAAGGCCCCCCCCTAGCAAGTTTCAAAGTTATGTTAGCTATACGCATAATGTTATTTATTTATCGTATTCCATAAAAGACGGACGAACGGTCAGTTAATATTACATTACAACAGAACATATCAAAGCGCGGCGCGCGATGTGATCTCGGCCTGCGCGGGCGCATCAGCAATTAATACTCTTCATTTAATCGATTCCTTCAATTATTCCACCTTGATATATGTTAATCCTTTTCGGTCTCGGCCTCCCCGGGATATTGTTGGCTATAATTACGTGGGAGGCGACCTCTATTGACAAGTATTGATGTTTTTAATCTGATGTTAGGATAAGACGTTAGTATGCGTTCGTCCGTCTGTCCGTCCGTTGATTTGTGGCCGGCCGGCTCATTGCCTCGTAATTATTGGATTTCGGCGCGATATTTATTGGCATTTCTTCTCACAGTCGCCTTGATTTATCATTGGGCTGTCATACGGGAGAGAATTATTG
Source organism: Tiliacea aurago (assembly GCA_948098905.1). Taxonomy (NCBI): domain Eukaryota; kingdom Metazoa; phylum Arthropoda; class Insecta; order Lepidoptera; family Noctuidae; genus Tiliacea; species Tiliacea aurago. The sequence continues at coordinate 26,910,358 of OX402585.1, forward strand.
CGATGCGTGCCCGTCCGGGGAGAGCGTTCCATAATCGAAGTGTTTTTTTTTTCGTTTATTAACGCTGAATCCCCGAAGGTACATCCAATACGTCATATTTCAATACGTTACGCGTTAGGACACATGATCACCTCCATTAAGGCGCGTCTTCTCCCGACGGATTAGCGCCGTCAGTGCGGCTCGAGTAATGAGATGGCGAAAAATATTGGAAATAACACGCGACAATAATATACGTATAATAGGGGAACGTTCGGTTCGCAGCTGTGGCCCGCCGACGCTAGGGGGCGCTACCGGCGCGCTTTATCGCTCATCGATGATTAAAACCGAGTTAAATCGATTAATTTATTTTAGTCGATTAATTTTACCCGATAATATTTTTATGGTTGCTAAAAAAAATTACAGTAGATATACAAATAGAGAATGATGTTGGAAACTAGTTTGGTCATAGATTTATTAATAGTGAACAAAACCGATATAACGCTTTATTTCACGGAGGTGATAAAACTAAGCTGTGATTAACGGCTCAATCAAATTTATTTATAACTTATTAATTTGTAACATAACCTTTTGCTAACAGTGCTAACACCTCTTTGATTAAGTGGATACAACAGTTGACTTTCGAAAATTTCAATGTCTTAGACAATATCATACCGCATAGATAAGTAGGTACCTAAGACAAAAAATCCTTTACAAAATAAACTACCATGGAGTAAGATTTATTTTTGGAACTTCATTCAAAATACCTACGTTTAAAATAGTTTAACATCTAAGTACTTCCTTCAGTTCAGTAAGAAAAGTTTTCAACCGAACAATTATTTAGGTATTCTACCTACTTCTCCGTATCTCAGATGAGTTCAATCATTTCAAACTACTAACGCCATCTAGATTCAATAGTGTGAATTAATTTATTACCAGTCATAAAACCAAACATTTATTTCTCTGCCAAACAAAAGCACAAAAATAATCCATAATAAAATGTAGAAATAATAACACGTCTTTCACGTGACTTAATTGACTATAAAGTAGCTTGCATTTTCCCGCGCAAGCATTGGCGTTCGCGCCAAAATGATGGATTAACGTCACACGAGTATTTTCTTTTTAAAAACGCAAACAAGAGCTCGCCGGCAAAATTGCATCCAGCTAATATTCCCTTGCCAATCATGTTGTTCAGTCAATTTTCAATTTTCCCGTTAATAAGGACGTCAACTCCCGTCTCGAACAATATCAGCCGGCTTTATTGAGGCTCAAGTGTTAAGAAAGAAGAATACAATATTAATTTGTAAAGGAATTTTGTTTTAGCTAATTGGATTTAATTAGAAGTCTAGGTTTTCTGGGAGATAATTGGGGATCAGTTTGATTATGTTAGCGGTAAAGTCGAATCGTTGACGGAGTAAGCAGAGTTTAATTAAGTAGGTAATTTGGTAATAACGGATACCTAATTTAAATATTAGGAAAATAACACCCATTCCTTGCTTATAAAATGATTACGGTAGGTATTATTTTAGGTACTTACTTGCTTGTTGAATAATTATTAATTTAAAAAAATAACGGAATTATGTTTTTCTATCTGGTACGTGTGTATCAGTTTGCTTAATGGGTAGATAAGAATGCTTATCAAATGACTTGACCAAATAAATAACTGAAAAATAACTATGACTCGATAAACACAGCGGCACCAAAGGAATAACTATTTCGAACCACATTCCAAGAAGCAGAGTGGCGCAGTGGAAGCGTGCTGGGCCCATAACCCAGAGGTCCGTGGATCGAAACCACGCTCTGCTAGAAACACTTTTTGTATGTTTTATTTTTTTTGTATTCATTTGCTTGGTTTATTTTTTGATACCTTAAAGAATTTAAAAAACATACACGATACTCTTGATATTTTTCAACCTTTTTTTAGTAGCGCCATCTACACCGTAATTTTATTTCCGTAGTTGTATTTGAGTTAAATTGTTTGATTTCTAGCAACTTGTAGCAAAAAATATCGACTTTACTATCCTTTCCTGTCCCATCTAACTTCTTTAATAAAAAAATCATCTACAACTTCAATACTTCTAATCTCAACAGAATGGTGACCAACATTCGTAAAAAAACAGTATTTTTTTGGATAAAAATTAAAACATGGCGTAAGTTTATTACTTACTTCGTAAAGGCTGTAAAATTCAAACATAAGGAACTCATAGACGTATCAAGTCCATTAGCCGACCGTCACAGGAGATTTATGTTTAATTGAAATCGTCGAGTTTATTGTGGTGCCATGATTTATTCCATTTATTCGAAGCGGACGGCCGATAGCGGTGCACTTTCAATTGCCATCGCTCACGGCTATGGGACTCAATAACAATAGACATTGTTTGATTACGTGTTTAAAAGTTGGATGTTTGTTTTTGTTGATTTTAAACGGTGGGTGATCGTGTTGTGTCGGTGAGTCGTGATTGCATTGATGGCTCAATTATGGCGCTGTTGTTTTAGTGACTTTTATAGAATTTTGATGGGATACGGGCAATATAATATTACATACATAATTTCTATTATAAAGTAGGTATAAGTACGATAAATAGATTATAAAACATTTAACTTATTATTTGTAAGGAAAATATTGTTATACGTTTTGTGTACAACTATATAAGTCCCTAACAAAGATATCACAGTCTAACACAAATTAATAACCGCAGAACATTTTACAATATACGCAAGTAGCTATAGGAATAGGAGCTAAGAGGCTTATAATTACTGCTTCGTCAATAGCACTGGCGTATCGCGTGTCCACGGTATTGAGTATTAATTCCCTTCAAAGTGAATGGGCAACATAATTCATTCGTTTATTTGGCATTTTAATTCATACATCTACGCAGATATTGATGTCGTGTGCGACTGTAATTCAATCTTTGTGTGTTTCGCAACCAACAGTCCCTTGATAATCTCATACTAAAAGCAATAATTTATTCACTACCAACGTATACACACCGCGTATCTATATATTGACATCTCTTTATTACTCCTACATGAATAATATTATTTTGAATCCTTACACGCGCAAACAGAAAAACAAAACAGCTTCTGCCTCGCAAAATACACGCTTAACTCAACACAATAACGTCTAAAATAAACAAAACCTAACTGTAGGTCAAGTCACGAATAAACGGACGCATACATTTCCACAAATCCGTGTCAAGAATCGAAGTGGAGTTTAAAAAAAGGAGCTATCCTACTGACACGAAGCTTTAATAAATAATTCCTTTTCACATGTTATTATTTATTGGACGCCACGCAAGCCAGCCTCCGACGGGACTATAACGATGACGAATACGAGATACGTTTGTAAAAAACCCTTTTGAGTCTTGACGCGTGATATATTCCTGCGCACGAGTGTTATAAAGAACGCGGCGGGGTGCGCGCGCGCCGAGCGCTGATTGGCCCGCGTAATGACTCCATGCGCGGACGTTCCGTTTTCGAAGTACGACTGTGACGTAGACTAATGACTGCTGTATGGTAAACCAATGACGGATAGGCACCTCTGAACCTATTGTGTATGTGGTATATAGGAGTTGCGCCGGCGTTGAAATATTACGTCGATTTGCCAGTTCTGCGCACAACGGCTAGCTCAAGACTAATTCTAGGTCATAATATTTATAGCAAAAAGATTGCAACTCTGTTTGATGATAGCTATGTTGCAGAGATATTGAGCTGCCGCACGATTTAATGGAAATTAAACTTTGTAATATACGCGCGCTTGTATTCGTTGTGTAATGCGTCGGTTCTGCATAAGAATACAAAAACTATAAGTAGGTATATTAAAAGCATTAATCAATTCGTGTGACAGGCAACATTTAACAAAAATCAATTTATCGGTCAATCCGCTCAGAATCCGCAAAAAAACTGCCGCCAACAAACTAATAAAAGACGATTATCCACTTTATTTTAATTCGAATGCAATGTTGAAATCCGATAACATGTTTCTCTTTATTTTACCTTAAAGAAACTGTGTCATAAATCGACAAAATGACCTGTGGAGACAAATTCAAGTATGAGGGATAAGACAAAACCTAGAGAATGAGCAACCAAAAACCCTATTGCTTCAGTGATAATAACACACCCACATTGTCACTAGTCACTGTACTCTTCTGCGTTCAATATCTTTAGAAAGGTAAAATGCAGTTGCTGCCAGTACTCATAAAACTGCGTTAGCTACTCATGGAAGACTGAGACATGTTTTCCAGAGAATATAGCTCCTGTCGTGGTGACAAAAAGAAAACCTGTTTAGGCAGTCAGTAGGTTTTAAGAAGCTGAACTGACTGGCAAGGATCAAACTGTTAGTATCCCCGCTAATAGAGGCTCCTTTAATAGTACCCCAAAAGGCTATATTCGAACCTATTAACTCATAACCATCTACAAGTCTCCCAAACTCTTCGCACCCAAAATCCCAATCAATCTTCAGCAGCCTCACCTCAGTCCAGTTAAAAACATGTGTGTCATCGTTAGATTGGTACTAATGAATCTATCAATCCCCCGGGACGCATACATTGTCCGACCGGACGGCGACGTGTGGCCAACTTACCGGCAAGATTGATTAGTTCGGAAATTTGCTTGTATTTTAATTGATTAAGTATACAACTTGGTCCCCGTGTGATTTTATATTTTCGTTGATAGCTAGGTATGAATTTTGTTGTGAAATTGTTATTTTATTTTTGTCTTAAAAAACGTTGCCCCACACTAGGAATTTCTCCTGTATTGTGGGTGCGTTTACAAACATTTAAATTCACATACACACAAACAGCCAGACCCGGAACAACTACTTGTAGATCATACAAATATTTGTTCCGTGTGGGAATCGAACCCGCGACACGCAGCGCAGCAGTCAATCGCTTAACTAACTGCGCCAACCGTGCCGCTAATTAATTTGGTCCACTCTGATTAATAATAGAGTAGCTACTCGTATGGTAAGTATGATTGATTTCTTAAGACACTGGGTTATGTCATAGGAAAAGTTCAAAGTAACATCAGTCCAGACTTTTTCGGGTTTCAATTTAGCAATTTTATAGCAACGGTAATGGCATCACCATCAATACTTAGTTAATTTAAACCAAATCTGGTAGTTGTGTCAATAAAAACTCTCAGCTGGATACAAGCCGGGCCGGTAACAAGTTCCGCCACACAGTGGTACACTTCATACAACCGTCTTACCCTGGCTAACATTAACTAAATCATTGGTTTCTTCAAATAAGGCAAACCGAAAAATCCAATACTTACTACTTTTTTCTTCTATGCAGGATGGAACGTTGCTTTGCCAACCAACCCTTAAAAAAAACTCAATAACATCAATATCAAAACGTAGCATGAAATAAAAATGCAGCACAGAGCTCCCAAGTCCCTCCACAAAGGCATGGCGCCATCCATCTACATGTAGGAACATTAGTCAAGGAATCGGCAACAAGTGCGTTGACCTAGTTGAGACCGTCTTAACGTATGACACGGATTTAGTATTCACACTATGAATATAGTATTTTATTTTTGATAGAATAACGACGAAATATTGAGACAAAAAAAAACAAACACTTCTTTGAATATACTTACTTAACAGGTTTATAAGTAGTAAAAAAATATTAGATTAGGTACTCGAGGAATTTCATATCTAACCAGTTTCAAAACAAAATCCCGTGAACACGATGACCACATCTGTTTTACGCTCCTTTTTGCATCGACCAATGAAACAAAAATACATAGTAATATTTTGTCGTTTCTGATTTTTGCTGTTCATGCGTTTTTTGTAGGCTCTGTTACAATGATCACAGATGTCTAACTACGGATATGGTGACCCTTTCTCGACCACTAGGAACAGAACAAAAGAAACAAAACTGAGAAAGTTTTTAATTTTAATGTTTTTATACTTTACATTTTGTTCACTCACGTCACATGGTTTACAGCATGCTTGGTATACTCGATTGAAATATAGGCGCGCGCATAAATTACAACGAATTAAACGGTACTGCATAAATTGATAAATTAAAGCAATGAGGTATCGTTTCGGTATACCGAGCATACTATACCGAAACGATACCGCGTTTTGCGCTTTTAAAGTATTATGGAAATTTTCCGCCTCTCACCCAAAAACTGCTAATTGTGAAACTACTCAATTCTAATTTTATATTATACTTTTCTAAGAGCATAGCAAACCCACTCATAAAAAAAAACCCATAAACTTGTCCCAAACGATCTCGAACTACGACCGAACGAGGGTTCCCATTGAAATTGTTTCCATTGAAAAAATATGCACCACCTCAGCTGGTTTTTTACTGTCTTTTTTTTTCATTTACAAAAACAAGGGTCTCATCAAAAATCTGATGGTGCGATGCTATTGGTTGATGAGATTTCTATAGCGGCCGAGCGCTGCAAGCACAAATAGTCCTTAAGGTGTATAGATATGAAATTCCTCGATAGTACACCGTAATATAACTATAAGAGTTGTGCAAATTTTGTTTATCTACATGTGCAGTCAAAAAGTATGGTCATGCAAATTAAATAATGTCATAATAATTACAAATATTTTTAGTACATACTTATAGGTTTATTTTGTCCGACATTTTCCTGACAAAAATGTGGACACCCTATCTTACTATGATTGGTAAAAACTGTCACGATGACGTCAAAGAAATTAGTAGGAGCATTCCCCTAAGTGCTAAACAAAAACAATGCTTAACACTGCTAACCACGAATCCTTTTATTAAGCTTAGTGATACCTAAACATACTACTAACTCTCTCTCTACCCACACTTATGCCAGCTTTAATTAGGGCACGTATGATCAAAATACACATAATCAAACATCAAATCGCTCGCAAACGGAACGGAAAAGAAACATGAAAAAAAAAATCTCTCCCTACATTCTGTCACTACCCACCTTTTTGCTTAAATTACGGGTGTATTTAGTTCAGCCATTATAATTATGTCATTAGTTCATTACTCACGATATGGTCAAATCACTTATAAATTCCTTTGTGTGCATAAATAATGACATACCTTCATATTAATAGGTAGTCAAGAAGTCATAACAACTATGTACCGACTCACCTTGACCCAGTTACCGACTCGACCTCGGAGCCACTGCACTGGTGTCCCAAATCACTGCGCTATCCTGAAACTCACACATTTCTTGGATGTAAATACTATTTAGTATAAGAAAGACGCACTGGCAGTATCTTTAAGGGAAATTCACCTTGGAAAATGCTTACTTGAAAAAAAAAGGGGGCCGAAAATCGGCTTGATTCACTCGTCGTTCATTCTAACTTCTTCGTTCATCTACAATAGTAAAATTTATGTAAAAAAACTTATTGTAAAGTTTTTTATTTTTCACTTTTTACTGGGTCAGTTTGCAATGTATCTAAGTTACAATATCCTAATGTTAACTGCTCATCACCTTTTACAAAATATTGCTTTTCCTGATGCACGACGGGGACGTTGATTGATAAGGAGTTCTCCTGGTAAGAACCAGGAGAACCGCCACTCACCATATGCATAGTGACGAGCATAAATTGCTTAGCAACCACATTAAAGTACCTAATCGAATCGCAACCCGTTAAATACTTATTATTATATTGTTCCGGTTGCCATCTGTGGTTTCCGTCATCAGTTCCACTTCACCAAATGGTGCTTTCCGAGAGCAAATGCTCGAGTTACTATAAAAAATACCCAAATCGCTACAGGTTTGCCTATAAAATTTGAGGGTTTCCCTCGATTTCCATGGGATCCCCTCATCAGATTCTGATTTGGTGGCAATGGGACCACTTCAAAAGTATACCCTTTCGAACAAAAAAAATATTTTCAAAATTGGCCCATAATTGACGGAGAAATCGGTAAAAAAAAAAAAAACATACAGCCGAACATATAGGTTATATGTTCGGCTGTATGTTTTTTTTTCTCCTCCATTTTGGAAGTCGGTTAAAAAACCGGCTAAGTGCGACTTAGACTCCCACACGAAGGCCTCCGTAAAACGCCGAAAATATAAATTATTAATAAAAACAAAAAACCCGACTGCAAAAAAATTAACTGAATCCTTTACGAGTATGTATCAAAAATAAATAAATGCAGTCGGAGGCATCTAGGATGTAACGAATGCCTTAAAATTTGCCTTCGACTACATTTATTTATTTTAGATACTTAAAGGATACCTACTGGTTTTCTATTCATCTTGTTTTCATCGCTTCGACCTGTAACTACGTTGTTGAAGTCTCATCCGATATACGTAAAGCCCTAATCCCTCAATCAAGGCTTTTTATAAATTGGACGTCCTGTCCTGTCAGGGACTTTACATTGGTAACAAGGTGTTATAAATGCCAACAATATGGCAATGCAGCAAAAACTTGCCGTGAGATTGTTACTGCGTGTGGTCACTGTGGTGACGCAGGCCATTCGATGTCCGAATGTGCGAAAAAAGCCGACATTCCGAAATGTGCAACTTGCTCACGCTTTAATAAGCCTAGTGATCACAAAACGGGAGACGCTGAATGCCCCACTAGAAAATAGCAGAATACCGATATATTAACTCGATCGATTATGAGGGCACCTAGTGCGTCATGCACAAGACCAGACTTCTATATCGCTTGTTGCTGACTTAACAATATACCTGACCACTTGGCTGCCCTACTGACCATCGATTTGTCACTGTCTAAGCACATTAGCCGACTACTTCAAAAATGTAATGTAGCCTTGAAGGTGATTTATGCAATATTTATTTCAACCTAGTTAATAAAACTGCAGTCGCAATCATAATCGTGTAACTAAGTGCTATCAACAATTTTCCGTAAATAATATAGAAATTATCTACAAGTTTAAGACCTTAATTATTAGTGTTTGTTTAAGCCCTCAATTATTAGTGTTTAAGTAAATTATAAATAATAAATTAACTAACATGTCACTATTCTTAAGATTTATGTTAAATATTGTTAAGACATCAGTTGTCCTAATAGTAATTGTAAGAACTCATGCCGCCTGTGATACAGGTTTATCCTAGTACAGGCATCATACTTTGTAATACCTACATTACTTCTTAGATTTTTACTGTATTTTACCCATTTTTAATTTTTAATAATTTTTTATTTTATTTTTTTCAATTCATTTTTATGCAGTCGGGTTTATTGTTTTTATTTTTAATAATTTGTTTGAAGCTTTTTAGTGTTATTAATGAACAAAATGTTTAGTTAAGTATTGGTAAGTTAAAAAGCTATACGACTTAGCAAGATAGGATAGGATTGGTTTTTAGAAAAGACTAGCTTCTGCCCGCGACTTCGTTCGCGTGGAAGTAGTAGAATAGCCACATTTTTATATAAAACGGCCTCGTTGGTCTAGTGGTTGGAAGCGTTAATGTTGAGCATAGGTCCTGGGCTCGATTCCCGGGTCAGGAAAAGTGTTATTGGGTTTTTCCATCTGAAATTTCTCAGAAACAGTCCGAAGTCTGAGTTTGTGCCCAGTTAGTGGCAATAGGCTCGCCCCCTATTACATGGAACCTAAACATAACTGGCGAAAAGTGGATGTATTATACGGCACACTTCTGCCTAACTCTTAGGGGAATACAGGCGTGAACGTGATGTTACGTTATTTTTATAAAAAAATCCCTGTATACTACGTTTGTAGTTTTGATCTCAGCAGCCAAAATACACAGAGACTCAAGACTGGTGACGCGGGAGCAAGTGACGTACAGCTGTTGTCCGTGTGAGAACCAGTTTTAGTCCTGAGGTCGACTCCGCAATCTTCAGTGGCAATTCCCCATTGCTTGGCAATGCCAAAAGGGTCTGGACAGACAGACAGACAGACGGACGGACGGACAACGAAGTGATCCTTGAAAGGTTCCGTTTTTTCCTTTGGTATCATCTTGCGTTAAGGCTTCTTCATACCAGGGCGACTTGTCGCGCGACGCGACACGACACAAAGGCACCGCTCGTCCCGCGACACGCGGGGCCTTTGTGCCGTGTCTCGTCGCGCGACAAGTCGTGCTGGTATGTAGAAGCCTTTATGATTTTATACAAAATGAATATTTGTACAAAAATTAAACAGAATGTATCCGAATAGAATTTGCGTGATGCTGGAACATACATTCAGACAAACAGACAAAAAAATAAAAATAAACTATATTTTCGGCATTAGAACGATCCCAGACCCATGTGTACAATTTTATCTCCGCTTCGATTTTATTATTAAAGAAAATGTACTTTTTTGTAGTTTGTGTCAAAATAGTAGCTAGTGTGCTAATAAGTGCTATAAAATATATATGTTTGGAATTGGCTATTTACATGCTTTTATTTGATACCCATATTAATTTAATCACAAAATATATATTTTTATTCCCCCCTCTCTTTTTTGATTGCTTTATTAAAAGTTCATAGCATAAGTCACTCCCGCAATTAAAACGAGTCTAAGGATACCTCATCCATCAAGCTGTTTAGCCTACAGAGCGTGCCAAAGAAATACACATACATACACACGAAAAACATAACCCTCCTTCTGGAGCAGTCGGGTAAAAACACGTACCTATCTTATTCACTATTTAACTATTATTACCTACTTGTTGTTATAGCGGTAATAGAAATACACAATCTGTGAAAATTTCGGGTTATTGTACATTCGCCACAAAGTAAGTTCGCCACGAGAAAAAGTACTGTAAATTTGCCACAGTTCTATTTTTTTCATGAAGTAAATTCGTCACAGTATATTAATTTTGATTATTGTAAATTCCTCAATTGTTTTTATTTCCGCACCGACAGCAGAAAAATCAAACAATAAGTAGAATAAAAACGTTATTTATTTATTTAAAAACCAATAACTTTGCTTGCTACCAGTATTTTATGCAAAAATGATGTACGTACAGACGCCAGCAGGTCAAGCTACCCGAAACTGTCAAATTTCTTCAATCAACCTTGAACCTTAAACTGTAGGGATAAAGTTGAAAATCTATTAAAGAAATTTGACAGATTGTAGTAGGTTGATGTGCTGGCGTCTGTAGCTAAAATGAAGACTTCTGGTTGTAGCGAATTTACACATATTTTTAATGCAAGTGGCGAATACACTTTCAATGTATGGAGTGTACAAAAATGTGAAGAATTTACTTTGTGGCGAATGTACAATAACCCAAAATTTCTACTGTCTACTTATTACGGTTCATGAGATACAGCCCGCTGACAGACAGACGGACGGATAGAAATGAATTGAAATGAAATGAAATTGTTTCGGAATCACTTTTACACGTCATATTAAAAATAAAAAAATAAGCTAGATGGAGTCGACATTTCCTTATCTGACTACCCCTGAGAAGAAATGCCGAAACAAACTCAGGGGTCAAAGTCAAGGAAGGGGCGACTAGAATCAATTCTATTTTTTTTTGTAAATATTGACGTTCAAAAGTGCCTTTTATGTACCTATTTGAAATAAACAATTTGACTTTGACCCCTGAGTTTGTTTCGGCATTTCTTCTCAGGGGTAGTCAGATAAGGAAATGTCGACTCCATCTAGCTTATTTAAATATGAAGCTAGAAAAGTAGGTTCGGACGTTCCTATGGAGAAGAATGGGCAAGAAACTCCACCGGTACTCTTTTAAAATCTTGTACAATATTTTTATAGGTACATTAATTATATAATTATATGTGAAGACGATGCACCTAGAATAAAAGTACTATACCACAATAGGTAATAAAAAGAGTTAAGAATGAAGCAATGACAGATAAATTAATTAGGTGATAGAACATGGTGCTCACATATTTACAAAATTTAAAAAAAATATATACGATTTCCTAAAAAATAACAATAATATCAGTGTGAGTTAAGATAATCACAGAATTTAAAATAAATGTCATAAAAATAATAAATTATACAATTAAAATAGCAACCTGTTTGATTTTGTCTAGACTCTAGATTGTCCTATGGAGCAGGACCAGCATGTTTCCAAGCATTCTTATTTTGTATATAATCCTCTAATTTGTAATATGCTTGTTTACAAAGTGTTCTTTTAATATGAGTTTTAAATTTTCTTTCAAGGTCAAGTCTCTTTTAAAGTCCAGACATAATCTTGGTCAGGTAAGCGGACAGTGGAGGCTTAGTAATAGGGCTCCATTTGGCATCTTTCGGGTAAGCAACCCTAAAAAGTTGCCTTATGATTGAATGGAGCCTAAATATATAGAGCCATAGTGTAAATAAACTTATTTTTCTGTATACCACACGAAATACTCTATCTCAGACATGGCATAAGACAACAAGTAATAAATAGTATTAGTATTAGATTATGTATACCTTTAGCTATCATCAAATTATCAAAAAGTAAAAATATTTGTCTTGTACTTCACCAATATCTAACTCTTTCAACGCTATGGTCTAGGCACCTGTTATACTTGTAATAAACCTTACATTTCACTCCCATTCCTACAACAATCTAGCCACAACCACACACTTAGCCGCATTAATCTGCACACGTCTTTCCAGCGCGGAAACTGAAATTATAATAAGCAATTATCAGTGAGACTTCAATACAAGGTGCACTTGCAAGCGTACGTAATTTTTTCCAACTACCCACATAAATCAAAGGGCCCGCCCCCCTCTAATGGGAATTATAATTGATTCCCTCCCAAGCTAGGTAGTTTTTGTGATCGTAATGCAGGATTTAAATTTGTTTGTCGGTGTATCTTTGTACAAATATTTGAGAGTATAATCTATGTGAGCTAATTAAATCGCATTGTTGTTCGATTAATTGGATATGCTAGCATAAACTGTGATAAGGTAATCCTCGGTAAGGAATCTAGACTATTTCATAAAATAAGAATAGAAAAGGCCTTCCTCTGGACCCTGGACAGGTTTGTCTCCACTCGATATATTGGAAAATGAGGCAGGTCTGGCACTTTTTTTTAAACATGGGACATAATCAAAACTTGTCTTTGAATAATTTAAACCAAATAAGTAAATAATGTCAATTAGACTTCAATAAAGCAATTCATAGTTTGTGGACCATTTTACGAAACTCCATAAGGTTTTTACTAAATGCATAAGAAAGCATAAATACTACTTAGATATAACCAAAAACAATGTTTTTTTTTGTCTGTCTGTCTGTTTTTTCCGGCTAATCTCCGAAACGGCAGGACTAATTTTGACGGGACCGGCAGATAGCTGATGTTATAAGGAGTAACTTTGGCTACTTTTATCTCAGAAATGGCCACGCGGGCGAAGCCGCAGGCAAGCTAGTGCAGAATAAAATAAAACAGCTAAAAGTTAGTCCCTAACAAACCACACATCATAAACTGGAAGAAACAGAAATACATAAATTACTTATGATGTCGGGCTCATCCACACGTACATACATCGAATACTAAGAGGACACTCAATAGTTAGTTTAGGTCAGCACCATCATTTCAGCCGAAAGACGTCCACTGCTGGACATACGCATCCACCCAGTACCGCCACTTCGACTGTCCCTGTGCTTCCCGCATCCAGCGGATTCCTGCGGTCTTCACAAGGTCATCGGTCCGCCCTGTAAGAGGCCATCCAACGCTACGTCTTCCGGTAGGTACGCGGTCGCCACTCCAGAACCTTTCGGCCCCATCGGCCATGTGTTCTGCGAGCAATTTGCTGCCCACTGCCATTGGCAATTCTTCGGGCTATGACGGTTACCTTGGTTAGTTTAGGTACCTACTGAGGAGGCCAGCAGGCAACGGGTGCGGGAGCACCCTTGGCTGTATATGCACAGGCCTCCACCAGTGTCGGACGGGAATGGCCAGGTGTTCCCGGCCATTCCCGTAGCCCCCCAGTAACGGGGGGGCATGCGGGGCCTGCCAGCTAGGCGGGCATGCGCCGGGAGGGTTGTGGAAGAAAAGGTTGAACCATTATCCCATGGCCCTCCGGACACGGCGATGTGGGAACACCGCTGAGTTTTGGTGGGTATACTGTATGATTGACAGGAGTCCCACATACCCCGACTCGTCCCCCACGAGCGGGGATGCATAATGCATTCTCAGCGAAAAAAAAAGGTACCTACTGTAAAAGCCGCCCACAAGCAGCCAATCACCCAAGAATATCACAGATTATAGAACTGAAGCAAAATAAACGAGTAAACGACGAATGTTAAACTCAACTGTGAGTGAGCTCAAGAGTAGAGTGGGTAGCAAGTTCGATTCGTAGTTAATATTAAAAGGAATCAGGACTGTGTTCGTCTGTAACTGTCTTGATCCTATGAAACCAACATAAGTACTAATTACTGAACAGTGATCGATCCTTTGTTTGAGTGAATTCTAAATGCCGCAGTGTCACGTGATTTTTCAACACTGGACTTCTCGATAAGGGTGCGCGTCATTTACAGTAGGTACCTTTAAAAAATTTGAATCTAGCAAATAAAGAGATCATTCATTCATTTAGTTAAGTGTGCTAAGAATATAGAGTTGTAGAGCTCTTTCAATCCAAACAGAATACTGATTCTGTCCGGGTAGAAAGAGCTGATCAGGTAATGCAGAATTGACCGTCCATTTACGGACTGAAAACTAATAAAAATAATAAAGTGAAACATTTTGGATGGTTTAGATATAAAAAAAATATGTCAAAGGATGTAGATAAAGATAGTGCATATGAAACTGTTGTGTTTCTGTTTATCTGCCAGACCTACAATGTACACGCCACCCAGTCCATATAATTATGTTTCATTTTGGCATTAGCAAGCAACCATCTCAAAAATTCATTGACCACTATAATTATGCACAATCAAGTGATTTCGGTGTACTTAATCAAAACTCAATGCAATTTGACTACTATGCAACTCTAACGTCACAATAAACTCTAAATTCAAGTCAAATAGAAAACAATAAAAGTCGCGTGCACCTCCAACCAGTGACATGACATCACAATTAGCTCGAAATTCAAACGAAATTCGAAATAATGAAACCGCGTTCCATGCTAACCAGTGACATGACGTCACAATTAGTTCCAAAAAATACAAAAGGTGTTGAAAAACCGTTTCGTTTGTATTGCACGTGTAAGGTGGCTGCGGGGTGCAGCGGGCCGAGGTGAGGGGGGGGAGCGGGGCGCACCTCGATCGATGGCGACGTCGTTATTCGGGCGACAGCCTTTGACGACGTCGCGGATGCGTTCCGCTTGCGACCGCCTTTAATTTCTTCATTTGTATGCTGATTTGCGATTGAGGGAATTAGGTTGTTGGGGTATTTGTGTTGGAGAGAACTGCATGGATTATGCAAAAGTTCCTCTTTCAGCGTGTCCATATTACTTCCCTGAAAAAATTGGGTTTGTGTTGTTGTTGTGTCTTACTTTGGTGTCGAATGGTCAAAGTTCACCAACACTAAACATGGAACATTTACTTTACTTCACTACACCCCTCTACGCCCCTCTATCAGGATATTTCGCGAATCCCGCGCATATTCACACACTTGCTCTGTCTTCATAATGTACTGCAGGGAGTATTCGGGGGGCCGGCAATATATGCTATGGGCAGCAAGGTTACGTGGACTAACGGTGCATTGCGGATTCAGCAATGTTGTAACGAGGAGGTGTTGCGTGATCGATTTGTGAAGGGGATGGTAACGGGGTCTGAACGGGAGAAACTGTTTGCGTGGGTCTCCAAACCTTAACCTTGGCGAAGGCGGTGGAGCTAGCAGAGAGCATAAGATGTGAGCGCGCGGGCGCTGCCGCTGCTGCTTCTACTCAACAGATCAAGTACAGGTGTTCAAGATCGCGAAAGAATAAAATAGTGCCAACCCGATTAATAGTACCGAGAAAGAAAAGTGTTCGGTGTGCAGTCGTACTAATCATAAGTCGTCGTATGTAAAGCTTTATCTTTTCGCCAGATGTTGTTACTCTTCCAAAACTACACATCTGGCTGTTTGCTATAGTCATTCAACAAGGTCTAACAATCCCTATTGGCCCGCAATGAAAAATAGCTTTCCGACTTTCCGACCAGTCCCAAGTGGAGCCCACCCGGGCTAGGTCCACGCCTCCGCGGACGCGTGACTGACGGACGTCTGCACACTAGCACACCTCACTCACACACTAAAACAACAGCCTCTATACACACTACTCACCCACACAACACCATGTATACACACGACGTTTTGACACTTGACAGATGTGTGCCCAGAGTGATGGGTGGCGCGCGCCGCGAAAAATACGAGGGAATGTTTGAATATGGAATACTGAGAGAGAGTTTTATTTATGCCCCTATTTGTGATTGGCAGTGCAATTGATTCTTGGTTCTAGAAAGTTATTGAATTACTTTGTGAAAGTAATAATTTTTTAAGTACCGGATTTATAAGGGATGTTTAGTTTGTTGGTTACAGTGGACTGGTGCGTTCCACTTACCATAACAGATGGGCTACTACTTAGTGCATTAATAAATGTAAAGCGACAATGACCTTTGTACGAGTGACACAGAAAGTGCCTAAATAATATTAAACCGACCGACATGTGACATCTAGACTAGACAATAACTACAATCGTTGAGTGAATTATAAAGAATCTTTTATTCTGAATATGACAAAAGATCAAGATTAATTAAGTTTTGCTACCAGAAACAGCAGATCGGATCCCAAAACTGACACATTTTATGAAAAACGAAACCCAAAAGTCCCTCACTTGTTAGTCATAGCAATTGTCGTAGTCAACAGAAGGATCATTCCCACTCACTGGCATGATTGTGTCGTCCGCACACTGCGAGCCAGTTATCTGTCACCAGTTACTAGTGCGCTGTCCTGTGATCCTGTCGCAGTATAGTGATCTTTTGTAACTGACACGTCACTGCTACGGTTTGGTTTCGGCCAGTGTTAGTACTGGTATGTCAGTTGAGTTTATGTTTTCAGGATGTTTTGGTGAAACGATTTTAGATCATCATACTGCGAACAGGTTAGGTATCTATAGCAGAACTTGCGCAGATTATGTATGTATTTAGGGGTTGGGAAGTTCCCATTTTTTTGTTAGAGCGTTCTTAGTAGAATTTGTAGAAGGATGCAGCATCAACATCGACTTAAAATTTTGTAATGGCCCAGTGGTTGGTTAAGCCGCACCTCGCAGTTCGAATCCAGGCATGTACCATGTGGCTTTTTCAATTCATACGTACTTTCTAAAGTTTATTTTGGACACCATTTACATCAGTTTAGGAAAATATGGTGAGAAAAGGTGGTCTGCTAAGCCATATGTAAGTCTGAAATCACCAACCCGCCTTGAGCAAGCGTGGTGATCAATTCTCATGCCTGCTCTTTGTGAGAAGAAGCTTTTGTCCTGCAGAGGGACAATAATAGGCTGGTATAACTGCCAAATGGTGATTGGGTTAGTAATCAGGTATTGAATTTCATTTTTCCTTCGAAGTATCTTCGACCGCTTGAGAAACCATCTTTCTTACTATATTCCGAGCCAAACGAGCGGGATTCCTAAACTGCTCCCATTTTCCACAACCCATCAAATCACACTCGAACCAGACTATTTTAAAACCCAACAAATCAATAAACAAATCCGTTCAGCAGCGACTCCAATAATTAAAAAGTTCCCCGAACAGCGGTGTAATGACTGCTGGGACGTTAACGACATGGCTGACAGCGAAGCCATTTGTCAGCCGTCACGTGTCAACTGTTTGTCAGCCACAATGGTGTCAGGCGGCGCGGGGCCGATTGACGCGTGTCACTCAAGGCACGAACTAACAGTTGTCGAATGCAACTCGAATATTCCCTGTAAAGGAGTCCTATTGGCTTTGGCAGTTTAACACTTGTGAAGCCGTAAAAGGAAATTCTCGTTTTGACAGATACATTGGCGGGATTCGATTTTGACAGCTGATAAAGATGGCGGAATAGTATAAATAAAAACCTCTAAAGGCATCTTGTGTTACGTTTTATGACATAGAACAACTTACTGGATACGAATAGCGATGTGCTCACGGTATAGTTTATGGTATGGGGCATGAAGCTCTGACGACCATTTGAAAAAGTAGCCCACTCCAGCCAAAATATTGATCATTAGGGATATCATCCCAAAGGATGAAACGCTTTTGGAAAAAATGACGAAATTCTGAAGAAAATTTACAATTCACAACCTTGGTATTTCCATAAATTCGAGTAATTTTGAGTACCAGTGGTAAATCAACGTTGTATGTGATAGGACAGGTGTGGCAGAATTATTAATGATAGCTTGATTCACACCTCGACTGTCCCTGACGCCCCGTCTCGGCGTCGCACTGAAAAATACTTTTCATTACTGTATGTATGTTCAAGCAAGTTAGACCTTGTAAGGTTTCAGATGCCTTCCAATATATTTTGATGTACCTACTTACTTATCTCAGTTCTTGATAGAGAATTATTAGTTTTAGATTGGTTAGACTTCTCTCAATTAATGAGTGCGACATGCAATTCAATGCATTTTTGTTTCTACTTGCAAGCATAGCTATATTTCGACAGTTTTGGTAGGGGCAACGTTTGGGCAACCTAAAAAATAAGTTTAATGGCGAAGAATGTTTCAATACTTCGGGGGATATGTATGTGAGGCGATTTCGTGGCCTTTATGACATTACAACATTATCAGATGGAGTTCTAATCCCACCCAAGCGCACAAAGCAAAAACAATTGACACACAATTTTTGCACCTTTCCAGTACCAACTTCGATCATGCACAATCATTTAATTTATGGGCTCAAGTAAAAACAATAGAAATACTTCCATAACTCAATCGACTGCAGGTATGCGGCGTAAACTTAGCTACTTATTACTGCTTTCGTTGCATAGATTATAGATCTGAACAACTATTTACGGTTAATTCGCATCGGAGGTATATTTATTGGTCGGCGGTGACGGCTGACGTCATTGGTAATGTCTGTGCACCATGCGATTAGCCCCGACGACGTCGCCATAACACTTTAAACTAGGTTGCGAATCTTCCAATTATTAGTTTAGTAGTTTGAATACTCGTTTATATTAAAGTTTTGTAAAGAAGGTTTTTGATGGTGTGGCATTTGCTTTAAACTTTTATGTATGTGTATTAATTTTCTATCATAGCACTTTAAACATCTATGTACTTATTTTTCTAATTGGGTCTTCTTTCGGACATTTTTCAGTCGGGTGCAGATGAACCCTCGTTGATGGTTCTTCAACATCTTCTGAGCATCCCGTGCTACCTGCGAAATATAAATATTTATTACCGGTTCATCTAATCCTGTTCACGTTGTTTTTGCAGATGTTGTCACCAAGGGAAGATGATGAGGATGACAACCACCTCTGCATCAAATGCAACACCACCATTGTTGGGTTGGATAATTACGTGAAACACAGGAAGCAAAGATGTGGGAAACTAAAACCTGAAGAGTCGAAACCAGAACTACCAGCTATAGATACTTTGGAACCGTCCTACAGCCTCGGAGCAGATGTGTTCTTCCAGTCTTTAGAGCTACAGAGCAGTGTCAAGAAAACTTCCCTTTCAAGACTGACACCACCCATTCCGATACCCAAACCCAATTTAGATAGAAAGACTTCTATTGTTGTTCCGTCTACGTCTAGAGATATCCCACGAATGAGCCTTCTTGAAAATAATTTAAGGGGAGAAGACTGGATTGGAGGACACAGTTTAAGGATCGGAAGTAATGAAGATAACCAAACTAAGTTAATTAACGCTGTCGCAAGCATCAGCGGCGCAGTCAAGAAAGACATTCCAACACATTCATCGTACAGCATAAATACTTATGATTACAAAGGGGATGAAGAAAGTGACGAATCAGAGGAATCGGAAGATGATGATGAGGAAGAACATCCTAGTGGTGCTAAATGGAAGCCTCCTCCAAACTATACTGGTGGAAAATGGCGACCAGCTTCTCCTGAACATGAAGACTGGGACATGAGGGAAGAACAAGAACACACTGGTGGGAAGTGGAAACCTATCATGCCCGATAGTAACGAACGTGATGAAGATTATGATGCACCACCACCTGGATACACAAAAGGCAAGTGGGTACCAGGTGCAACTGACAAGACCCAAATAATGCAAACAACAATACAGACCAAGGGATCAGTGCAGTATTGGTGCGGTCCCTGCAATAGAAGACTTAACTCCAGAGCGATTTATGACAAGCATCTTCGATCCAGTTTACATCTGAAGAAAGTTCTTCCAGAACATGAATTAGAGTTCTCTGGCCATTTAGAGCCGATGAAGAGTATGGTAGACAAGCGAATGGCACGTCCATCTAGATATGTAAACGATGAAATTTACTCTCAAATCGAAAGAAAAAGGCAGGATAAGAACGAGAGAAAAGTAATCGTCAAAATTGAAAAGAAAAAAAGGAAGAGGAAGCCTAATTTTGTACACTGCTCCGGCTGCAAGTCACGAGTAAGACAACATTTGATGGGAAAGCATTTAATTTCCCACTATCACTTCAGAAAAGCCACAGATACAAATACAACTCTGTACCAGGAGCTTATTTTGGACAACATGGATGCTATAGTCCATCAATCCCCTTTCCAATGCAGTCCATGTAAGTTTTACACAAACTGGCTTTCTACTTTCATGCAGCACTGGTATTCTGAAGAACACAACCGAAAACTGGCTTTAATCGAAGGCAGACTGTGGTGTTCCTTTTGCAAATTCGATTGCGAATCCTCCCAAGAAATGTTAGAACATTTATCCAGTTCTGACCATAGCGAAGTGGTCGCTGTTATAAACAGATCTATGCCAATCATAATAAGAAAGAAAACTGTATTAAAATGTGATGCGTGTTGCAAAGAATTTCGATTCAATATCGAGATGAAACGACACTGCCAGAAGACTGGACATCCATTGGCGACTACAGCCACTGACAATTATCAGGAGCTTCACAAATGCCAGCATTGTAAAGCTAAGTTTAAATCTTCTCTGACTCTTGCTGCTCATTTAAAATCTAAGCACAAACAGAAAGCTTACCTTTGCCTTGTTTGTGCAATGAACTTTAATTCTTCTGAGGAAGCTAAGCGTCATCGACAGACTTCGGAACACAGGATCAAGAGGAAGGAAAACTTGAGGGAACAAGGAGTGCCTACCAAAGACATGAGCAAGAAGTGTCCGTACTGCACTGATACTGTTATTTTGAGAAATGTATTGGTTTTGAAGGATCATATTCGGAGAATGCATCCTAATATACGAAAAAAGTAAGTAACTAGATAGTAAGCAATTAGAAAAAGATCAATTTGTAAAAATTACATGATCACTTTGTTTGTTTGCAGGTGCCCGAAATGTGGGATGTCATTCATCCTCTCCCAGGAAGTGACTCGTCACGTCAGGGACAATGCCTGCCAACTCTCACAAACCGCCGAGATCACTTCGTCCATCTTCTGGAACTGCAGCCAGTGCCTTTTCAACACCGACTCCCAAGCCGAGTGCTTCTTCCACGAGGTCTTGCATACGACACCTAAGAAAGAACTCCTCAAAATTGCGGATACAGACAAAGTTGTCCAGAAGTATCCTTGTCCTCTTTGTCCCAAGAGTTTCAAAAAGGCATCATTGCGTCAGCATTTGAGGCAGCACACGTTTGAAAGGCCGTTTATCTGTTCGACCTGTGGTGCCAACTTTACCAGACAGACTAGCCTGGCAAATCATTCCAGAAATGAGCACAGCACTGAGGTGGCCAAGATACCGAAGTTGCCAGCTATAGTTGAGAGGCTTGAGGAGTGGGAGTGCGCGAAGTGCAAGAACAGGTTTTCTAGCAAGTAAGTATTGCTATTTAGTCACATTACATGTAACTAAACTTTTATATCTCAAAGTCGGACCTCAAGTGATCATAAAAAAATAATTATTGACCAATACTTATCATAAATATTTGAATGGAAAGTATTCATGGGCTCAAAGTATTTCTATTACTTTTCTAACATCTTCATATCGGATAGACTGCGTTAATCGAAGTCAATTTGAATCAGTATGCGATCAGAGTTTATTAAGACGGAAGCGCAAACAAAACACATACAACCGAAATAAACGGCGCATCAGCGCGTAGTCGCGTCGACATCAATTTGCGGTAATAACATGCGTGCGCGCAGCGGATGCGTTACATGTCACACGTCACACAACTCCTTCACAAATATCGGGATACATTCATAATTTGACAAGAGCGCTTTGATTATGCTCGCGCGCACCACATTCCCGCCCGCGGTGTTGCCAACGATGACATTTTTATACTCTGTGGTAGTAAATTTGTGCCCGGATGCACGGTATTTTGAGAGAGTGCTGGATCAAAATATTAGTGTCGGAGAGAGATAGTGGACGTTTGAATTTTATTGTTAGCACGTGTCCCTGTAACGTATTGGGGATTTGCATTTTGATCTGTCGTTCAGTTTGATGGCGCTAAATCGTGTGTGGTTTATTTGCTTTGACACTTGCGCTGCGAGCGTTACAATTTATATGTCTAACTTCACTCTATAAATAGTTGGGATCAGTCACGAAGGATTGACGCCGCCAATTTTAAACTGAATGTGGTTCGTTAAAATTAACGGCTGTTTGTGCTCAGTGTTTAATGTTTTAGCGCAAATATTTTCATAATAGCTATTACCAAGATAAACCTTTGTGCTCGCCGTATCTGAAACACGAACAATGGTGTCGTGTCTAGAACGACCAATTTTGTAAACTGGAGCTAGACTAACCAGACATCTGAATATCTAATTGCTTCGTATTTTATAACATAATTATCTTCAAATATACTCGGTGGATTCAAACGCCAATATAAATTGAAATTTCCAATCCTCCTTCCTCCATTAATGCTAAAATCACAGCACTAAGACGTTGAAACTTCACCGCAGACCGCATGAATCAAGTCGGCGCGTCATTAAGGGAACTTTCAACGGATCTAGACAATTGTAGGACATAGCAGAGCCATTGGGGGCGTCTAACAGCGCTGATGATCTAACTTGTGTAATATCTTACGCGTTATTGCGACGCCTTGCATTAATGCAGTGCAACTGTAATGCGACCGAGCGAGTTAACTGTCGCCGCGGTGGGCCAGTGTTGCCAGATTATGCGCGCGAAATTATTACTGTAATGCTTATTAGTTTTGAAAGAGTTTTTGTGGCGAATAGCTTTTCGTGGCTTAATTTTAAATTAGGTACCTACTACTAATTACTTAGTTACCAGAGCAGTTAGACAGGAAACTTTACAGTTTCTCCATGTTCGTCTGTCTGTATGTTGTAATTATGAAAATATATTCTATGTGAGGAAATGGAAGAATGTTAAGTGAATGAACCAGATACACAATTAAGGCAAATTTCTCAATAGAACATGATCTTTTTTTTCAACAGAAGAAACATTTCCGTGGATTGTGGACTTAACGCATCGGAAATAACTGCAGCATCGCGTATAAATTATTAAAATTTTCACTCAAAATCTGTCACAGTACGAGTTTATATTTATATTCAGTCCTACATGTGCTGCTACCGTGCAATGACACTAACGGCCGAACCCAATAACCTATATATCACCAGTTTCGGCCTACTGGAGATAGAAAAATATATCTATCGATGGTTTTAACGTCCCAATAATCTAGGAGACGTTATGGAATCTTACCGGCCAACGCTATCTACTGATGGGAGGGTGTATCGCCTACAACAGATATTGTTTGTATGAAAATGCCAAAGTATGCGTCCCAATATACGATGTGTTTGACTACAGATGGCAGATTTGGCTATTCCCCGAATTGCAGGGATAAACGTAAAGTAGCCAAGCTAAAATGAACTCTTTAGTACTTGCAATAATGATCATAGATGTTTTTTTTTATTTAAAGTAATAAAAAAAAATTAAATTCAAGTATCTCGAAAACGGTGCGCACTAGGCAAAAAATAACAGAAATGTAAATGATCTGTCTTTCACTGAAAATAAGTTATTGGGTTCGGCCGTAAGACAATACACTATCTACAAAAAACAACTTTCAGAACTTGCGACTTTCTGCTCTTTTGGCCATCAAATCTTTAATATGTGTCGGATTTCTTTATTACGTATTTTTGATAATTTCACAGATTTAGTCACTTTAAATCACTTTTCTCTAAACTCTTAAGTTTAATGGCCTTTATTGCTATTCGATTGGGTACCTAATACTTTAGCAAACCTTTCGATGTAACCAATTATACTAAAACATCACACAGTTAAGAGGTAAAGGAAGTAGTGTATTCACTATTTTCAAAAATCAGCAACGTAGGTACATGAACACACTTTGACACCAGTTATCTCAAAAATTTCGTGTCGCAATTACGGGGTAGACATCTTCATGTAATCACGTATCTAACGAGGTACAAAAGTAAAAAAAATATAAGTAGGTACTTATTTAGTGGTGCCGATGAAACAGTTGAAAAGGTGGAATTTGCACAAAATTTTGAAATAAGTATTAAAAAATTGTGTGATAATCGAATTAATGTCAAACTATTACATGTATGTTTAAATACACGCAGACTAAGCGACAAGTGAAACGAGACCAGCGAGTTGACCGTGAGTCATGGTAAAAACTCATAAGCTGCTCCGCGACTTTGTGACCTGGTCATGACGAATCAAATTAATTCGATTAACACACAATTTTTAAATATTTCTACAATTTGCAAATTCGACCTTTGCCAGCATTATCGACTGTTTCATCGACACCTCTAAATATTTTTTTTAACTTTTGTAATTAAAATTAAATTATGTCTTCCCGTAATTTGTACGATTAATGCCATAGTACAATTTTGAGATAACTGGTGTCAAACTTCATGTACACACGGCTACACATCAAGCTATACATTTCCAGTATAAGCTGATCTCGCAATGTATAGGATTTCCGTACAATGAGAGGTCAGCGTATACTGGAAATGAATAGCTTGATGTGTAGCCGTGTGTACGTAGATGATATTTTTATATGGTTAATAAACTTCTTGCTTTTAACTTCTATCTACTTGACATTTTAGAAAAAAATGGTTAGATCGAAACTAATCGAAAGGTTTATTAATCAATGGAATAGCAATGACGGCAATTAAATTTGAGAGTTTAAAGAAAAATAATGTTTAGTGACGAATTCTCATAAATTTCAAAACTACATAAAAATTGGGTTTCCTTGAGTCCTATGAATTTTCGCCTAGGCTTTATGGGATGCTTAATTGTTGCAAATGACAATATTTAATTTAATATAATTTTTAATATTTAATAATTGCAAAACAATTAAGCATCCCATCATCATCGTCATCATCATCACCAGTCACCCTGTATAGTGCTTCTCAGTATATTTAAGACATAATCAAAATGTTGAGAAGTCTTCCTATTATAACATGCGCAAGGAATTAATTCTTACTATACTTTGTAATCTATCACAAAACAATTTCTTTTTGCTTTTTCTCGGGACGCTTTTAACGTGACCGTCTTTTTACGTCGTTGTCGCATATAAATTCAACATTAAGATGTAACTAATATTTAATAATTAAAAGAGTGTCCATGGTTTCCAAACCAAAGTTTCTTGACCGTTCTTCCCCATATGAACCTACTATGCTTTGTAATGGGCAACTAGCTTCATCTTTCTGAATTACCGACTTCTTTCACAATTCAAAAGCGCCTGTAAATGGTTTAAGTAATTGAAATAAATACAGCACTATTATCTAAGTTGGTAGGGACTAGTTCTTTGGACTAGTTATATGAAATGTTGACAAGTAGTCAGTGTTGCCAGTTTGTCAGTGCGTGCGTCCTTAAACGCAATCCATTACTTCTATACTTAGCTTGCTTGCAAGTGATTCATTAACGAACGGAGTGAAATAGCACGCAACTGAAATGTAGCCGAGACAATATTTTACAGTTTAAGTTAAATTACTTCTTTAAATAGTTGGTGACATTCTGGTACCTAAATAGGCATTGATTCCAATCAAAAAATGGTGCAGTGGCATGGCTAGCTAAAGGCAGTGTATCCTCAGGACTTGCGGGTTCAGTTTTAGCATCGGACCTTTCTAACATTTCTATCTCACTGTAACAGAGCGCCTCGAACACACTCATTGTGGCATAAGCAACGTTTAATCAGCCTATTATGTACCCACTGCTGGGACACAAGCCTTTACTTTGTGAGAGGGAGTGGGCTGAATCCATAAAGGGTCTAGGACTGGTGTAATGATGAAGGAAAACATCGTAAGGAAACCTCTCACGATGTTTTCCTTCACCGTTCTGAAGGCAAGGGCGAGTGTGCAGCGGTGTAATTATGTGGTGGTTGCTGATGAGGTGCTGTTAGTGTTAGTCCCGACGAAGAAGAAATAAAACGGCGGACAGTTAATATTCACGTGTGTATTGGACCAGTGTCACAGTTGTTGAAATTTATTATTGATCTGTGGCAAAACAGACCCCTTGGCTGAGCCCCTTGGTCTGTCTTGTGTTGCCACAGATCAATAATAAATTACATTTACCTAATTGTACTAAACACTGAAATAACCAACAGTCAAAATCAAAATATTTTATTTCACATAAACCTACACATGAAACGTCAGAAGCTAGGTGCACGGTTCCAATTGGTCGTTTCCTATGGAGAAGAGCCGGCGAGAAACTCCGCGGTTACTCTTTTAAAAAGAATGGTCTTTTACAATGTTTTCAAGTTACAGTGTTAATAGGTATGGGAGGACAGTGTAGGCCCGTCAACAAGTACCAGGTACATAACAAAATAGAGAATGGTTTACAAAGCTATAGTTACATAAAACGTTCTCACACTCACAAATAATCTATAAAAAATATTACTAAAATAATAAAAATAAAAACCTATTTAAAATTTTAAACCAATGAGGGGGAACTGTAACACAGTGGTAATGGCCTTATGAATCTCATAATTGAAGTTGGCAACTTAGGCACTCATCATTAAAAATAGGCATAAGATTGATGAGTGAAGAAAGAATTTTACGAAAAAGACCGGCAAATTTAAGTTAAAATAAAAGCGCGATACTGCTTGACTTCTCTTCTTCCTTCACCAGAACAAGTTCTAAGCCCAGCTTACCCTCCTTTTGTAACGAATTCCCTTTTCCGCTACTTCCGAAGATTATGTTTGCCACTGCACATTTGCTAGCATAGCAATAAATATGGCCAAATGCGTCACATCACATTCTTGCCCTCGCTAACTGCTAGCAGACGGCATTCTGAACGTCTGGAGACTGCATGCAGCAATTAGTAGCTTACTGGACACTTCTGGAATTAAACTATATTGAGTACTATATCTATATAGGGAAGTATGGGTACTTATAGGAAAGTGTATGGGTATCTAGGTATTGAAAATCATGGTTGAATTTTGATTACATGAAAATAAAAAATAAATGTGGTATTTCTCTCGTTGTCACAACACATTGCTATGAAAACTGAAAAGACAGGTAAGTTGGTAAAGTTACATAACTACTTTGAACCACTCAACGAGGCGGTTTCAGGGCTGGCTGACTGAGCGCTGAAAAATTAGAAGGAATCAATGAGTTTTCTGTACCTACTACGTAAGAATAAAATGAGTTGGTAGGCATCCATTGCTGGGCACGCCACAATGGCCCTGGTTCGGGCCATGGTTTGGAGCGAGAGTGCATGGGAGGCCGTCACCTCCTTCTGCAAAACACTCATACTCGCGAAGGAGGAGGCGGAACGCGTGAGGGTGAGGCAGGGTGCCCGCCCTCCGCCCTTAGACGCCGCAGGAGACGCTCCGGGCGTCGGGAATCGCAGGCTGATTCCCGTCCACCGTAGGCGCGGGCTTGCGGACGGTGAGCGATGGGTAGCTCGCAGTCCGATAAGGACCAGGCCCGGGTCGACGGCGCGTTGTGATCCACGCGCGCCTCAATGAGACGTCAGCACCAATTGACGGGGTCCGAAAGGGCCAATGCCTGCCAGGGTGACGAGTCTGTCCGAAAGGGATAAAGGGATATCGTGGCCCTGGCACACAGGCATTTGAAGGAACACGGTGGGTTTTAGTCAGTAAAAGTCTGACACTCCCTCCCGCTTCGCCCAGAGCGAGAGAAGTTATTTGATGATTTCCCACCCAAAAAAAAAAAAAAAGCATCCATTGCTATAATAAAAAAAATGTAAGTATATTTGTTTGGAAGCCCTATTAGATTATTATTATGTGAATATATTATTGCAGTTCCAATAATATTACTTATCTACTTAAATACGTATCGAATTGATAACCTCCTTTTTTGAAGTCGGTAAAAAAACTTCAACTAATAATAGGTACATAAGTAGGTAGGTAGTTAGGTGACCGATACTTGTCTAACATTGCAGTCCACACAAATGTTTGGTACAATATTTCAATTTAGTTAATTAACTTTTAATTAGGTATGTATGTATTTTTTATGCCATCTTGTTTGGTTTTTCAGGACTGCATTATCGCGCCACGCCAGTAGCTGCGCCAATGCTACAACTGCGCGCCATTGTCCACATGAACAGTGCACATTCGTGGCCGCAAATTTTAGTCAACTTGCTAGGTAAAGATGAATTATGGATTTAAACAATAATTACCTAGTTGATAAAAAATCTTTTTACAATAAAATAATAACCGACTACCAAAAATAACACTACAAAGTGAAAAATAACTTTAATTTCGGAAGTCGGTGTTTTTGGATCTGTATTTGAGTTTTTTGCCACTTTTTGTTATTTTTGGTAGTCGGTTATTATTTTTTTGTAAAAAGATTTTTATTTTTGACTTTTTAGTGGGTCAGTTTTGAATTTAACTAAGTTACAATAGCCTAATGTTAACTGCTCATCACCTTTTACAAAAATTTGCTTTTCCCGACGCTGGGACGTTGATTGTTGAGGAGTTCTCCTGGTAAGTACCAGGAGAACTGCCACTCACCATATGCATAGGGACGAGCATAAATTGCTTAATCGCAACCCGTTAACTAGGTATTCATTATTATATTGTTCCGGTGACCATCTGTGGTCTCCATCATCAGTTCCACTTCACCAAATGGTGCTTTCGGAGAGCAAATGCACGAGTTACTATAAACAATACCCAAATCGCTATAGGTTTGCATATAAAATTTGAGGGTTTCCCTCGATTTCCATGGGATCCCCTCATCAGATTCTGATTTGGTGGCAATGGGACCACCTCGGGAGTATACCCTTTCAAACAAAAAAATAATTTTAAAAATCGGTTCATAATTGACGGCGTAATCGCGTAACAAACATACAAAAAAAAAAATGAAAAAAAGAACATACAGCCGAATTAAGAACCTCCTTTTTGGAAGTCGGTTAAACAATAAACCTACTTTAAAAAAAAACATCACATCACAATTTACATCTATTGGGAACATTGCCATCTATGAATATTTTTCTAAACCATTTGTATTCTAATGAATAGCACTGGGTTGGTGCAACGTAGTTTGCTTATTTGGAAGAAGCTCAAAATAGATGGCGTCTGATACATAATTTAAACAAGACAGTGTGACACTAGTTTAATTATCATTTATTACTAGCATAAAATAAATGTTATTAGTTATAATTGTTTGATGATAATTATCATGTTTATTTTACCTAGTTAATTTGTAAAAGATAGTCTTAAATCAATTTGTATTTGTTTCACTCGATAAATAATAGATGGAGTTGTTGTACTTATGATAAATAATTATGTTTTCAGACATCGCAGAACTCACGGGGAACATGTAAAACATCACGAATGCCATCTGTGCACGTTCAAGAGCGACCAAGCAAGCCATATGAAGCGGCACATGCTGTGCCATCAAGGAATCAAACCATATGCCTGTCCACATTGCTCTTTCACCTGTGGTAGCTTGGTAAGTAATCACTACGCTAAACAATATGGCTCTGATAAATTGAGAATAAAATAATAAAATGTTGTTTCAATCACATTATTTTAATAGGTACTTGCAAAAAGGTGTAAAATAAAAGAATTTAAATAGACAAAATCTATTATATTTTTTTTTTATGTTCATTCGACTCAACAACAGAGATTTTCAATTAAGTCACGCAGTTAAAAAATAGTTCAATACAATGTATGAGAAATTATCATTTCTTTTCTAATTTCTTCCATACTTTATTTTAGGAGAATCTTCGCAAACACGTTCTTCGAAGTGGCCGCCATCCAGGTTTATTTCTCTACCATTGCCGATTGTGTCCATACAATACTAATACAGCAATGGAGCTCCGTGCACATCTAACTGCGGTTCACGCTCACAAATATGACACCAAGAGCGCTGTTGAAGCTGTAAAAATGCACTTAAAAATAGGCGATATGAAATAATGACGTTATACTTGCATAAGTTTGTATTAAATAGTATATTTTTAGTATTTATGTTTTTATGTAGCAAACTATTCATGGCCTAATCTGCCAAGTTCTATTAATTTTTCTACCTTTTTAAACTGGCAATGAAAGCAAAGGATTTCGTTTGACAACCAAAGCAAGTCATCGCTGGAACGCGCCAGCTGTCAAAACGCGCGCAACTCCGCAACTGCGAGCGAGGGAAAAAATCACAGAGTCGAAAATACGACGGTATCTTGTTGACGTCTGTCCGTTTCTTCGCTATCGACAAAAATATTATCCAACCGTTTTCAGCTGTGAAACACGACATTAGTAACTTAAACAATTGTAAATAAAACGCACAATTATAGAATCTGTTACATAATGCATGTTATAGTATTTTAGATAGAATGTGTTCAAATAATTCTCATAAAGTGAAGTGTTTTTGAAATTCTAATTTTCCGAATTATGACTGTTTGAATACACGTGTGGTGCTGCAAATCGATTTACATCCATAATGTCACTGAAGGTAAGTGCTGATAATATATATTTTATGTACCTAGGTAATATTTTCGACTCCTGTTTGGTTCATGCTATATTTAATTTTTGCGTGGGTAGCTTACCCTTTCGACCTGATATCGAGGCTCGCTTCATCTGAAGTTATTTTTGCATTATCACAATTATTTACTTACGTAAAATAGTAGGTACTTATGTTTTAAAAAAAAATGTACAAGTAATATTATGCTCCAGGCCAGTCTATAATAATTATTGTGAATGCAAGTAAGAGCGAAAAACCTCAGCACACAAGAATTTAAATGATTGTAATGTTTTATTTAGGCCTGATCGTCATATTTTTATTTGCAAATTTTTGTCCAGCAGTGGGACAAGTGAAACTATAAAAAAACGTGATTCTTATGAGAGACTCTTTGGTCGACTTAGTGGTCAAAAAAGCCTAGTTGTGTTAACCTTTGTCCAATTTTTTCTCTGGCCCAAGATGTGATAGACCATGGTTGGTTGTTTAGTAATAAAAAGTGCACACATGTTGCATCCTATGAGGGTAAATAGAAAAAAGTATCCCAGGTGCATACTTTTGTTTTTGTTATTTTTACTTCCTGGGATGTGCTAGAAGTGCTAGAACACAGGCTAGAAGTACCTACCTATTTTTAATTAAAGCATTTTACATTTAATTAAAATTCTTTTGTAATAATTCTTGAAGAACTGCCTGAGAACACAGCCCAAAATTCAACAATGTAAGTTGAAGGTCAAAATCTGCATCACAACAATTACAGAAATGCTCCTAAAAGTAGCATTTGTAGCAGTTGAAAAAAATAAACACCTTTTAATTTGAAAAAAATATTTTATTGGGCATAAATAACAGCATAAATTAATAATTTATTTAATTTCTCATCACAATTGTTGTGGACAGAAAGCGCTTAATCTTAAATAAAACTTATTGAATAAAGACAATAAGGTCCTTACTTTTTGTTACATCATACAATGTCATGCTTTGTTTGATTTTACTTCTTCACTTTTGTATATCAAATAATAATGTTCATGTTATACTTAATTGAGAAAAAGACATTCAATCTTTATTTCCTTTGACTACCATAAACAGAGAACAGAAATGTATATTCATGACTTGCTCTTACTCCATCGCTGTAGGTCAAGGACGTGACACAGTATTCTGTTAGCAAAGACACTGCCTACTAAATGTTTTGTTTACATTTTTATTTAAACTTGTTATGGTTATGATGCTGGTAAAAAAAGACATATTTATATTTAACTGCTGCTGCTTGCATTTTAATTACATAACATCACGCCTATAATCCCCGAAGGGTTAGGCAGAGGTGTACCTAAAGCACACCCACAATTCGCCAGTTGTGTTTAAGTCCTCTATTGCCATCAACTGTGCACAAATTCAGACTCCGGACTGCTACTGAAAAGTTCCAGACCAGATGAAACATCCAATAAGACTATGCCCAACCTGGGAGTCAAACCCAGGACCTCTTGCTCAGCAGTAACGCCTGCTACCACTAGACCAACGAGGCAGTGCTGCTTACTTAATACAACACTCCCATAATCCTTTATTGAAGCAATCCTACTTGAATAAATACCAAATATCATCTACACTAACATTATAAAGAGGAATGAATTTTTGGTTTGTTTTTATGTTTGTAACGAATAGGCTCCGAAACTACGGAACCGATTTAAAAAATTCTTTCACCAGTAGATAGCTACATTATTACGGATTAACATAGACAACGATTGACTAAAAAAAAATTGTGTTCCGCTCTTACAAAACCGCGGGGTTCAGCTAGTACCCTATAAATTGATCTGCGGGGTAAGTGCGTAACACACTCTCAGTACTCCTACACTGCCCCCCCCCATCTCGCCGCACATACCTAAACGCTGCCTAGGCGCCCTTATATGCAATAAAATACCCTCAAACAATAAACTGGTATTATCACCAACGTCACCGTCGCAAGTCGGAAACTGGTTGGAACAAAGGAGTGATGGAAAATGCATGTGAAGACATATTTTCGTCAGCAGGTTCACGTACGCACGGCTACAGATCAAGCTATACATTTCCAGTATAAGCTGATCTCGTATTTTATAGGATTCCTTACAATGAGAAGTCAGCGTAAACTGGAAATGTATATAGATAGCTTAATGTGTAGCCGTGTGTACATTATAGGAAAATAATGCAGCTTTGCATTTATTTTTGCAGTAACGTCTGATCTAGGAAGGTAACACACTATCAGGAATCGGATAAATAACTATCGAAGTCTACGAACTTGAGCTATCAACATCACATTTCTAGTAAATATTGGTTCTTTCTTAAAATGCCTATTTTGCTACGTAAACACGTCTTCCCTACATCCCTAATATTCGTACCATTTTTGCACAGCCATGTTGCTGATCCATTTTAAGCCAGCCATCGTTTTCTAGGAGAGCAATATACCTTACGTTATAGGTAGGTACTTAATCTTAGCTCTAGAAAGAATATTTAAACGTTGATACAGAGGGAAAATATAATCTTTGGAGTACTTTTTCGAATGGAAATAAAAATAGTCGACTCTTACCTAAGGGCCTGCGCACACCACGTTTTTTAAACGCGCCGTCGACGCGCGTTTGTAGCGCTACGGACGCGATTCAGACGCAGCCTGTAGACCTGTAGGATAAAAGCGCGCCGTCGACGCACGTTCCTAAAACGCGCGTCAAAGGCGCGTTTAATAAACGTGGTGTGCACAGGCCCTAAGAGGTAGGAAATGGGATATACTTAATATAGGTATGGGAGGGTACAATTATGAAGGCTTCTCGGATATTGTACTCTTGGGGCGGATAAAAAGTAGAAAATGCCTGTTTCACTATGTATAGGAATAAGCCTGTCGAAAAGTAGAGACCTGCGTGTTTTTGTGATACCAAACTAGGTATCTTATAGTTTGGTATTGAATCGTAAAAACATGCCAGACAAACTACTAACTTTCGTGTAATCGCATGAATCATAAAACTAACAAGAATGTATTGGGAAGTGCGAAATCGGCATGTTAATCCCAAACCATTTGAACTGACAATAATAAAATAAATAAACTCCCACATATCCTCATAAAATTAGCTTGACAAAGCTTCATCTGCTTAATTAATACTGGCTGCATTTAAAACGGTCACCGGTTGCAGAAGATAGTCCATATTTAGCGCGCCGGCGGCAAGGCTTGAAACCAGTTGTACCAGTCACGGTGTCACTGAACCAAGGGTGGTCGAGATTTGCTATATCATACCGATGACGTAAATGGAAAATCCGAGAAGATGAGGTTTTTGCACCTAAACCGAAAAGTCGTCAGTTTGGCCAAGTTGAGAGCATTTTAATCCTTAAATATGAGGTTTTTGCACTCATATGGGAAAGTGGATTATTAGGCACAATAATTAAGAGAATATCGGACTAGATTAGATGTTCGGTACAATGAAGAAAAGCCCAGGAAAACCCCGCGTTTTCTATGGGCCTGTCTCGCCTGCAATAAATGGTATTATTATTATAAGCAATGGTCCAAATTAGCCCTGGACCTAAATTACTGGAAGTCATTCTTAGACTCCTTTTCCCTGCAATGACATAATGATTCAGACTGACATGACAGTAACCATTAACAATATGCAACCATTAAAGAAGATTTTGTTTGTATGTGATGCAATTGAACCGACGCCGACGACGTTGCAAACTCGTGTCTATCAATCACTTATATACAAATATCACGACAATCGCAAGTCACGACTCCCGTACTCATACATACATATAAACTAATCCATGTTCGGATCGGATCAGTTGAGTCTTCTCCATTCCTTGACCAAGTTACCATTTCCAAGGATAACTTAAAAGGTACAAGGAAAAAGAGGACATCTTTGTGAGCAAACAATTTTGTACCCGTACCTTTTTCTTAGTAACTACATATTACGAGTTGCAAAACTAACCAAAACTTAGTCTTTCACATTCTAAGTATGTTACCCTTTTACTTCCTCATACATAAAACAGAAAATATAATAATAATTTTAGCGTCCATAACATGTTTATATTCTACATTCGAGCAGCATCATTAACTATCATTAACAATGTGGTGTAATACCACAGAGCATCGTAGGTAGAATAAATGACATAATTTCTACTTTTAGCGGGCGTAAATTCTAGCCTAGTTTTCGTAAGCAAGTAGTGGCTTGTAAATCAGCAATGTTCTAAGGAACTATATTAAAGGTAATTTAGCGAAATTGAGCAGTAACCTATGCCAATTTAAAATAGAAAGGGTTATCAACATACTGCGCTCCAAAACAAAGATAGCTGACGTGGCTCAAAAGGCTGCCCAACTTAAATGGGACTGGGCAGGACATGTCTGCCGCATGACCAACGCAGGACCAACTGGGCCCAAATGTCACAGAATTGGTGCCCTGAAACAGTGCGACGGGGTCGCGGCAGACCACGTAGAAGATGGCAAGACGAATTGGATTGGTTCCGGAAAAACTGGAAGGAGGACGCGTGGGCTCGCGGAGGATGGAAGGAGTGGAGGGAGGCCTTTGCCCAGCAGTGGGACAGCGTAGGCTAGAGAGAGAAAAAAAATCAACATGATAGATGATTGTGGGCATGCTCAAACCGATCTCGCACCTAAACTATCCCAAATTTAAGTTTCCGACCTGTTTAGTTCAAAACGGTCTTCACAACTTGCTCACTTGGTATCTCTGTATCGACAGCGTAAATACCCTTATTTATCCTTTAGAAAGTTTCGTTCTACGCAAAAGTTTCTGCTACTGGGACTTAATTGAGTCCGAGACATGGTCTGCAAATACAAAAATAAAAAACCGTCTGTTTCCCGGCAGTTGTAAAAGACGAAGAAAGTGGGTCACAGCTGCTAGTCTGCCACACAACCCACATATCACTTTACACTGCGACCTTTAATGGGAACCGGCCAGACATCACATGTACACATTCACATTGGCAACATACATCATATCAGACTATAAAAGTACACCTTGCGCTGTTCCTCTTTGGGATTACAAGTTGTTTCTATAGCCGTGCGAAAGATTATTAGCGAAGGTCAGGGTCAGTTTCCCCATCATTATGTTCGGATATGCTCACAGACGTTGAGCTCCATTGCCAAAATCAAAATGTCTCAGTGGCTGGCTTTGTTGAAAAAATGGGCAAGAAAGCCTGGCTGGTTATCAAGTATTTTGTAATGAGGAAGTTGGAAAAAATGTTGTAATAAGAAAACAAGAAACGCCGTCGGTAAAAGTTAAGGGCGTTATCATACTAGCGGATTGCGAGCGTCCTCAAAGCGAAGCAGGCGCGCAACGAATAGGTTACGGGCGCGCAACGAACACGCCGCGGCTGCACAGCGAGGACGTCGCGGATGTGAGGAAGAAGAAAGTGAGGCGGGGCGGCCGGGCTGACGTTTGTACGAGACAGTATTCACGGCGATCTTGTTGCGCGCCCGTAATCTATTCGTTGCGCGCCCGCTCCGCTTTGAGGACGCTCGCAATTCGCTAGTATGATGAAGCCCTAAGAGTTCCAATGCCAGCTAATTAAGAAACTACTAAACCAAGCCCCTAATGAATTGTTTTGACTTAACCAGACTCAAAACAAGCCATAACTGCACACGTAGTGTTCAAATAAATACAACGCTCATTCACTTCTATTTCCACCACATTTTGAAATACCCCCGATAACTGCGACATTTAACGTCTGAACTAAATATAATCTGTTTAAGTATTCATCCGCTGCTCTGCATCCCAGCTTGTCTGGATTTAGGTCTAGACGCTATAAATAAAATCAACTTTGACTTATGGAATGGATTTTCTAACGATATTTCGAAAAGAATTTTGCTGATGTTGAAATATTTTTATCGCACAAGAATAATGGGTCATACTTTTGTATATCGATGTAGAATGTCCAATAATAGTGAGTAGTGACAGACTGAAATGAAACAAAGGAATATGCATTTTTACGTCACGTTTTTTTTCTTGTTCTGTGCAAAGAACCTTCTTTCTGTGTAAGAATAACCTATCGTTTCCAGTACAAGGTCGTCTAGAAAATCCTTTTGACAGTTGTCATGATTGACTTTTTTCTTCAAGTTTCTTCTGGATTCCACTACATTTAGCGACTAACAACTTACCCGCATACACGGCATACACTTTTCTGTCAGTTTACAAGATTCATTATCACTACCGCGATAACAAATCAATTGTATAAACTATGACGTCACAGCTGGCCATTTGCATAAGTTATGGCCCATTAAACCTATAGGCAACAAATGTTACGATCCCAATATAATGGCTGCAATAAATACGTAATCTAAGGTAGGTATTCGTTTTGCAAATTAAACCATGTCATTTTATGGTTTTAAATCCGTGACCCACTGGGTATTGTTTATGTTTTCATGGTGATAAGATTTTATTGAAATTATTAATTTACCTTTGTTCACGGTAAAAACCTGAATTAATTATTCTTCCAAAGTTTTGTGTGCCCTATCAAAAGAAAAAGCCTTTTTTGGATCCATGGGAACGTAAGCCATAAATCCTAGCTGTTACCTGTGTTGCCTGTCCTATCTGTTGTGTAAATCCATCATGGATTTGTGTACCATTCCACAGGCTTCACCTACTCGGTCTAACTCAAAATGCGCCGCGATACGTTTTGAAATGCCTCCTTCGCAGTCTATTTGATAGGTCTGTGGCAGAAACGAACCACCATGCATCTGTATTTCGTAGATCGATTCTAACAAGTGCATCGAAGCAAACAGCAGCTACAGTACATAACGGAGATTAGAACCACATGGAGCAAGTTCTGTGGTCTTGTTTATAAGACCGTAACCCGGCGAGACGCTAGACAGCTCCTATGGCTTTTATGGAGCGTAAATAAGTTATCTGTTTTGACCTTTCATCGAATAGAAACGTGCTTTTAATGTTACCCTGCAATAATTTATTTGGCTAGCCTTTTTACAATTGAAAGTCCCAAAACCTTCAAACATTCTTGTAGAAGATGTAAAATTTTAAAACGTTAGATCAAAAATTGAGGCTGACAGAGTCAATAAAGACGAAGATGATGATAATGACGCTGCCAGCCTCGATTTTTGATCTAATGTTTTAGAACTTTAAATGCATCTATATTTTTTTGTGCTCATACCTGTGAAACCTTCGCTTTTGACGTTTTTGAGTGAGAATTTTAAATTATAAAGTACCTGCCTGTTTTTCACGTTAAACAACTGAGGTGTTTATAGGCAATTGTGTTATTTATAGCCTGAACTGTTGTGTGGCTTCAAGTATTATTTAAACGTCGTACCTAAAGACCAGTGTCAGACATGGGCTTAATCTAAAATGCGTCACAAAGGTGACCTCTGCTTTTCGCAAAAATACATCATTATGTCGTCATCATCCACAGCCCAACTTCTCCCACTGCTGGGCATAGGCCTGTATTTGCTTACATCTTGGTCGTGCAGCGGTAAGATATTGCCATCGCAGATAAAACTTGGGTGCAAGATCGTAGATATTGGCGCAAAAACATACGACCATGGGTTGCAGTATTTTCCGGGGCGGAAGATCAGTTCAAATGCCTCCTACCGGATGCAGTAAACTCAAATTGACATGCGGCTTGTTAATGAGTTAGGATTAGCCACAGCACTTTCCTTAATTACACGGCTGACATGCGAAGCGGTGGAGGTGGACTTTTATCATATAACAACGTTACGCCTGCTATTTCCTGAGGTCAAGAAGTGTAATGTACTTCGCAGTTGACTGTAGTGTTAAGCTCGAACTACCTGTCAAACACTTTTATGAGTCAGCTTCACATAAAGTCGAAGACACCATTGAGGCAGCTTGAGTGCCTTTTTCTTCAGCCCATACTGTCCTACTGCCAGGCAATGAGTTTCTGGTTTGACTTAGGGGAGGCCCTAAGTCCTTCCAGGAACTTTCTTTTACCTACATTAGCTAGGGATACAGTGGACATGGTTATGATTTCAAATTACTTAAATGTTCATACGAACGGGAAATCACACTAATATTATAAAGGCGACAGTTTGTGAGTGTGTGTGTGTGCGTGTGTGTGTTTGTTACTTCTTCACGCCCAAACGGCTGGACCAATTTTGATAACATTTTGTATGGAGGTAGCTGACATCCTGGATTAATATATAGGCTAGTCTTTATCCCGATACTCTTACGGGATCGAGACTTATGCGGGTGAAACCGCGGGGCGTAGCTAGTTTTATATAAAACGACTTCGAAGAGTTGTCAATTTTTAAAAGACATTATTACTGCTTTTTGGGAATGTACTACTTGGGTATTGACCTCAGGAACTCAAAGCCGGTAGCTAGCAGTCCGAAGCAGTGCTAAGTACGAACACGTTAATGATGCAATCTTTAGCCGTAGTTTACAAGACACAGTAAGGAAGTCGTTCTAATTGACCTGCAGTTTAGCGCAGCCTGTTTAATTACAGCAGTGTACAATTATGAGTATGTCGCTAGCCCGGCATGTTAACAAGCAAGACATAGTTAAGAAACCTTAGGGTATGCATTCTTCGCGCACATTTGGGAGTGGCGCGAGGAGGCGAAACGCCGGGGCGTAACTCCGCTGCCACGAGAAATCACGGCACAGCGGACGGAGCTCCGGCGGGATCTTATGGCGACATGGAGAGTGCGATTGTCGCAACCCAGCGCTGGGCACACCATAATTTGTGGTGATAAGTCCCCTCTT
This sequence comes from Tiliacea aurago, assembly GCA_948098905.1. Classification (NCBI taxonomy): domain Eukaryota; kingdom Metazoa; phylum Arthropoda; class Insecta; order Lepidoptera; family Noctuidae; genus Tiliacea; species Tiliacea aurago. The sequence continues at coordinate 26,949,742 of OX402585.1, forward strand.
TGAGGAGTGGCTAGAGAGGCGCCACGGCGTCCTCACCTTCCGCCTGACGCAGGTCCTCACCGGCCACGGTTGTTTCGGGAGGTTCCTGTTCAGGATAAACCGGGAGGAAACGCCCGGGTGTCATCAATGTGTGGATCGCCCGGAGGACACGGTGGAGCATTCGGTAGAGGTCTGCCCGGCTTGGGCGGAGCACCGCCGCCGTGTCCTTACGGAGGCGATCGGCGGCGGCGATCTCTCGCGTCCGGCCCTGGTTCAGGCAATGGGTCGGAGCGAGAGTGCATGGGAGGCCGTATCCTCCTTCTGCGAAGTAGTAATGCTCGCGGAGGAGGAGGTGGAACGCGTGAGGGAGAGGCAAAATTCGCGCCCTCATGCCCATAGTCGCCGCGGGAGACGCCCCGGGCGTCGGGAGTCGCAGGCTGGTCACCGTAGGCGCGGGGTTGCGGACGGTGAGCGATGGGTAGCTCGTCGTCCCATAAGGACCAGGCCTGGGTTGACGGCGCGTTGTGCGCGCCTCAAAGAGATGTCAGCACCAACTGACGGGGTCCGATAGGGCCAATGCCTGTCAGGGTGGCGAGTTTGTCCGAAAGGGATATCGCGCGGCCCTGGCACACAGGCAAATGAAGGAACACGGGTGGGTTTTAGTCAGTAAAAGACTGACACGCCCTCCCGCTCCGCCCAGAGCGGGAGAAGTCATTTGATAATATCCCACCCAAAAAAAAAAAGGGTATGCATTCCGTTTATTGTTGTAACCATTAATAGGGCAGTTGGCTAAAAGACACAATTTGGCTACTTATAAAACAAAAGCTCATAAATATCCTTGCTCAAAAGTTCTAGCTTTGTCTAGGTCTTTTATCCCAGATATTATGGGCAGACCTACGGCTCCCAAAGCAGCTATATTATGGGCAGACCTGCGGCTCTGTAGCTATATTCTGATTTTACATTTATTACGTAAGTTTCAAGGAAATCAGGTAATCGGAAATACACTAAAAATGGAAATCTCTGGAACGGCCAAACTAAACATGTTACAAAATTGCACAACGCCCCTCTAAACGAAGTAAACACAACTATTACTCGTGTTGGCAAACCGGTAACAGAGGTAGTTAACTTGAATAACTAACTTTATGTACCGCTTCTCAGGTAATGATCTTTTACGTGGAAAGATGCTGGGTCTTGTATCAATAGTATAACGTTTACCTTATGCTGTATCTTACGAGTAGCTTACATCCACAACCACCTTTAGATATTTAGAATTCTATTACAGATACTACTCTTCTCTTAAAACTATTTCTCTATGCAAGGTAAAACTCTTAAAATAGCAATCATCATCCGCTTGTACTCTGCTCCTCCAGAAGGCCAGATCGGCTTCAATAGATCTACATTTTAAAATGATGTACAATGCGAACAAAACAAAAATGAACCAACTGCATCATGATCATGAATCAGACAGGATTCCTCTAATTCATCATCATCATCATTTCAGCCGTAAGACGTCCACTGCTGCAGGCGGGTTGGCGAACGCAGTATGGTGTTAAAATGCATAGAGAACGCTGCTGCCCATTCGCTTGTAAGTCCCTTAGTCGCCTTTTACGACGCCCAAGGAAAGAAATAGGAGGAGTGCTATTCTTTACGTCCGGCACCACACAGACGATTCCTCTAATTTCTGCGGCCAAATTATCCTAAGCAGGAAAAGCTATTGTAATTTAAATGGACTCTATATGTGGTGAAAGAACATCCCAAAGCCATCGTCTTAAAAGCAATTCAATTACCAACCATGACGTCACTGATCTATTTGTATGCAAATACTTGAAACGTGTCTACTAAACCGATTTGTTTAACAAATTGTTCTACTCAAGCTAGTCATAATCCGTAATCCAATTGACAAATGTATGCTAGTTATTTTTAGTAGTGACAAGATGAAGTCATGCAGTATGTTGTTAATGTTGTAGTTTTGTTATTGACCTGATTAAATGATGTACCACATGAGTGTAGTAGGTACGCCTACTATTCGTGTGAGAACTGTGATTCTCCAAACGTCCTATTTCAGTTTCTTTACATGTGTTTACTACTTCATTTCTTCCAGTTTCTTCAGCTGTTGTATCTAGAACTTTCTGGAGTCTTTGTCCTTTTTTTGCAGCCCATCCCATGTTACTGTTTCCCTTTACTTAGGCAAGTAAGCTTTCGCTTTACTTACTTATCTCTCTTATTCGTCTTGTCCATTATGTCTCTTGCTCGCCTTGTCCATGGTATTCGGATATCTTTGGTGATGACGTTCGACTTATTGTAAAGAGGCTATGATTTTGTCACTTTGCTCAAAACCGTACCTGTATACCTAATAACAAACTGTAATTTTGTAGATGTATTTCATCACTGTAGTTAGTAGTTTAGTCCTGAGTCCCGGGCATTGGGACATCCCGTATGACAGGGTCCAGAGGCCAAACGAATGGCATACAATCGTCGAGAACGATTTGCTTTCGCGTTTGCTAATTAGATCAAAGTTTAAACGAAATAATAATCATGAAATAGGCAAGAAAAGCGATAGAATACTAATGATTCGATTTTCTCAAAAATAGATATGTTTGAATATTACGAAAGATGAACATTCCTTTCATAGACAGACATTCATAGAAAGTTCAGAACTACTATCGTTCAGAATATTTGTGGCTGAGAATACTTATCTCCCAAAACTTCGTGTTGACCTTAGGCATAATATTGGCAGGCACAGTTGAAAAATTATTTCTTATTGGATACTACAAGCAATACGGTGCAAAGGTTAACGACTTAAGGTACCCTTTGGACGGATACTTACTGAAAAACAATACACTGTGTGACAGTCTGACGGAACAGTAACTTTATGTCATATGAATGTCAAATGGCATGTGGTAATTTTACCCTTCTAAGCCATAAAATAAAATGCCTTGACTCGACCTTCCCGGTAACCGCAATGAAACAGATAAGAATCTACATGTATTGTGTTATCTGCATTTCAGGTTATTGCAACAATTTTACTAACAAAGAGATCCCAGATTTTCTCTTAAAATCCTCAAAATAATACAATAACTGACGATCTGGCAATGATGTATTACTTTTAGATGCGTTACCTGCGCTCAATAATGGCAAAGTAAATGCCAGGCAATTGCCTGACATTTACAATAATAATAATAATTATTACGTACGCGCCAATGAACATGCAGCAGCTAGTGCCGTTACTAAATATGTATGATCATCTCTTTTTAACAACAGATATCGATAAAGGTCTTTCCTTTTCTTCACGCTCTTTATGATTTTATGCAAGTATGTAGCTACAATCGTGGCTTACGCTGTTTTTGAGTTCACTAATGTTCGTGTATGACGCGTCTATTTTTATAATACGTCATTGCTATCTGGTAAGAAAATGGTTTGTCTATGACTGCTTTTGAATGCCAACAGTACTTTTCCAATAGGCAGGGAGATTCTCTTACTTATTAGACAGAACTTACATACATCTATGAACACGGGTAGAGAAATGGCTCAGTCTATTCTTACCAAGAACATCCGATAGAGATTATGAAAATGTGATGAAAATTACGCAAGCGTCTCTGATTTACATCACTTTACATTCAAGACCGGTGACTGCACAATACAGCGCGTCGTCGTCAATCACAATCAATCACGATCACTTATTGCAAATTAGCTTTTACCTACATAAAATGGACATAAACATAATATTTTATACTCTATATACGTACAAACTTGTACCTATGATCAACACAAACTCATAAATGCGCTAGTCATTTATTAGCAATAGCTACTGCTACAGCACGGTTCCTTTCGGCTTCCCTTCCTAAACATGGTCATAATTGTCATTATAGATCTCTATGAATTTTTGGATACAGCCTTCAATTTCCCCAAAAATTTGATTGACACTTCGCACTGCTTATTGAAAATTGTATCAGTAGCCGTAGTAGCCGTTTGTCATCGTCACACGTTGCAGTATAAAACTGATTTACTCACACTTCAGGTCCACTGCTACAGCATGGTTCCTTTCGGCTTCCCTTTCTAAACATGGTCATAATTGTCATTATAGATCTCTATGATTTTTTCGATACAGCCTTCAATTTCTTATTCTTATTGAAAATATTGTATCAGTAGCCTTTTGTCACACGTTGCAGTATAAAACTGATTTACATCCGTCACCTCACACTTCCGGTCCAGTTGAAAACCAACGCTAGGCACTAGCTGCTGAACTGGGCCTTTTTGGCACAGCCGTGAGGCACACTTTCCTGCTAATTTCTTACATCGCATTTTACACTTTAATTCGTTTTTTTTTTTTTTACCTGCTGTTTATTATATTGTGTGCCTTTTAGTCTGTGCTAAACAAATGTATCCGTCTCCCGTCTCCATCGTGTATGTGTCTGTTGTGTGTAATGTGTGTGTATGTATGTATCATAATTTCAGCCCAGAGTCAGCTACTACACACCTATTCAGGTGGTTCCAGGAGTTTCTCGCATCTTTGACGGTATCTTCAACAGTTGTCAGCCCAACGCTTTTGTAGACTCGGTTCTGGGTCATTCTACGAATGGAAGCTTATCTTTAACTTGTAAATACTTCTGATACAAACCTGTGGCATGATATTTGGGTCATTCCAATTTGAAGAGGCCAATGTAATGCCGCGATGAATGAAATTATCTCTCGATGGAGAATCTCGTTACACCTTGATGTTTGAGCGTGTTGATAATTGCATAGCTACTTAAGTTTTTATGAGTCTTTTAAGTTGCACATGCCATGACACAACATTATATACGACTGTAAATATCTGCGTGTAACAATTTTACTCATCAAGGAGGTAAGTAGATAAAGTTATACAAGTAGGAGCTCTTACTAAAAATGATGTCTTGATTAATAATATTAGGCTCTAAAATCTAATTAGTGAAATTAACCGGGGTTTTTCTGTTTAATCTGTTGTTTGTCGATGCGGTATTGAAGTCAATTAGGTACTTTGGGTTATTTTCATAAACAATATTCCCAAAATAAGGTCAGTCTCTTGAAGCCTATTATTATTATTAACACTGGGGTTCTTGGGATGTTGTAAATTGTTTCACGTCGAGCTATGCAGCTATTCTCGTGAGACAAAATAATACAACACTACCCAACGTTTTCCAAACATAAAAAAACGACCAAGTGCGTGTCGGACCACGCACAATGAAGGGTTCCGTAGATGGGATGAATTTATCCCAAGAATAAACTTAACATTGTAGTTGAAAAACATGTTCCCCATACATTTCAACTGCAAATGCAAGTTTTTACGCACAACATTGAGTGATTTACCATGTGATTTTAAGACCATAGATGTCTTATAGCTTTCCTGTAATCTAGTAAGTATTCCCTGTATTTTTTTTTCAATGATTTAGGCTTAGCAGTTTCAGAGATAAGGGGATCAATTTTCATGAATTTTCTTTAATAAAAAAAAAGTAAATAAAAAAATATTATTAAAAAAAAAATTGGAAACTCACAGTAAGCCCTCTCATTTAGATGTCACACGGTACAGTTTGCAAAACGTTTCTTTTTTAAATATTTTAATTTTTCCCCCGAAACTGAACCCCATATTCAAAATTGATTTATTTACGTTACACGTTCGTGGTTTGGTCACAGAAATTAAACGTGTACCAAATTTCAACTTATAAGGCTTCCGAATTTTCCTTTTAAGGTACAGAACCCTAAAAACACCAATAACTGCCTGCATTACATATCTATTACTGAGATAAATCTGATAACAACACACAGATTTACTGCAATCTAGATAAAACCAAAGCACAGATAACACCAGACTTCAAAACAAGACGATCAATAACAGAGACATAATATTTGAACATACAAACATAAACACGACGATTAAAAAAAGTAAATAAAAAAAAACAAAAACCCGACTGCGTACAAAAGTAAACTTAAAAAAAAAAGTTAATTAAAAAAATCTAAAAACCAGACTGCGTAAAAAGTGAACTTAGAAAAGATGGAAACAAGATTTATATAAACTATAAACAATCTCATGCAGGCGGAGGTAATAGGTCGTTATTGTTAAGAAGATGCCTGGTGACACTCGCGCAATAAAGACGAATCTAACGACATATAATTCATCAAAATCGGTTCAGCCGTTTAGTAGTTACGAGGGAACAAAGGGACTGATATACATACAGAAATACTGGTCAAACACATAACTCTCCTTTTTGGCTTCGCCGCAGTCGGGTAATAAACAACATTACATACGATAACAAACTCGCGGCTACATAACATAATAGGTTATTTATAACCGACACGTCAACCTCGGTTACTGAGGTTAAGGATTTTACCTTTGCCGCTAAACATACATCAACACCGTCTAAGGATCAAGTACATTTTTAACTATAAAAATATCCAATTAATTTTTACCAAATCTAGTCTTCCAGACTGGCTTCTTACTTTAGTTCCTATGTTTAAGTTAACTTAGTACTATCATCATCATTCTCCTGCCCTTATCCCAATTCATTTGTGGTCGGCGCAACATGTCCCTTTCTAGACATATCATCTTTCACAAAGTCCATCCATCGTTTCTTTGCTCTTCCCCTACAGTAGGGGAAGAGCAAAGAAACGATGGATGAAGAGTAACTCTTATAACCATCGACATTCATACTCAAAACAACACCAACCACTTATCCCTATATTTTGTAAAAATTAAGAAAAATTGCAATTTTTTCAAATTGTGGAAAATTAATTTAAATGAATTTCTAATCTCATAATTTAAAAAATAATAATCTGTGTTTACATCATTGACACGAACCACAATCACAGCGATTTGGCATGCTTAAAATCAGTTCATCAAAATCACTTTGAGGAATGGCCACCCACGTTCTTTCTAACAAAAAGTTGTGGGGTATGCACGGTCCAAGCTCGGCAGAGCTCTTCTTTGGAGCATATCCCATGCGAGCTCAATTGGGTTCAGGTCTAACGATTGAGCAGGCCACGGCAGAACGTTGATGCGAGCATCGGCAAGAGTGCGTGTTACGACTCTAGCCGTGTGTGGACGTGCATTGTCGTGCATTAGTCGAAACGACTCTTGATGATCACGTCTGAAACAATCCTCTCCGCATAAATCTGAGCCTTGAGGTTGCCCCTGATCCAAATGAGATCGTGTGTCCATGTCGCTCGGCCACGCTGCCCGTGATACGATAGCGTGTCCAGAGGCGGCTTATGATGCTCTGTTTAGTGCCAAGAGCGACAGCCACAGTACCTTGCCTGGAACCAGCTTGCAACATTCCGACGGCTCTCATCATCTATTTTCGTGTCAAATGATGTCGTCGCTCCATATCGATGCTTTTTAGGGTTCCGTAGTAAACAAGGAACCCTTATAGTTTCGCCATGTCCGTCTGTCTGTCTGTCTGTCTGTCTGTCCGTCCGTCCGTCTGTCGCCAGCTTAGCTCAGAGACGCTTAGTCCTAGAAAGCTGTAATTTGGCATGGGTATACATATTAATCATGCCAAAAAAATGGTAAAATAAAATTATGAAAAACATTTTTTTTTAGGGTACCTCCCTTACACGTGAAATGGGGATGATATTTTTTTTTCTCGTCTATTCCATGGTGTGGGGTATCGTTGGATAGGCCGTTCAAAAATATTGTGGGTTTGGCGAAACCATTTTTCAATTAAGGGATCCGTTTGCGTAATATTAAGCTTTAAAGTGCTAGTTTTTGTTAGAGTCAAGTGTCCCCCCCCCCCTGCCAGCTAAATGGTTGGTTTTGGATATGTGAAAAAATTCATGGCAATAGTATATATAACGAAATTAAAAGGAAAACTATCACAGCTTCACAAGTTAACGAGTAATAGTCGACCAACTTAAATTTGCAGTTGGAGAATTGACCGTAACGTATATCAATGTATCGGAGAGCATGTTTTTCAACTACAATGTTAAGTTTGTTTTTGGGATAAATTCATCCCAACTACGGAACCCTTCATTGTGCGTGGTCCGACATGCACTTGGCCGGTTTTTTTTTTTCAGTTCCGATGTAGAGATTATAATAGTTTTGTAAAAACGCTATTACACATTTTTATAGGAATCCTGATTGACGGTTGATTTTCTATTTTAAATCAAAATTTAAAGAAAACTATTTATTGAAATAACGAAATTCACTAAAAAGATTTAATAACGATCTAAAAAAGTTAAAATAATGATCCTCAATTGCGGCCATACTCTCTAAATCCTACTTGATCCCTAGACACTTTTGATGTGTGTAGCTAAACGTGTTCATAAGTGGGACTTTTGGTACTAATTTCAGTAAGTTTTTTACGATTAAACGGGGAAGAAACAGTGATGGCCACAAAGTAATTAAACTGAAGTACATAAGTTGTTTAAATCTGAGGCTTTATGGAGGTCAAATGTCATAAAAAGTTAATGATTCTGTTGCGGTTGTAACTTAAAAGTACTGGTTTCTTTAGTTTCATCAGAAGTTTATTTATTTAATACTGTAAACACAAATGTACAGTACCATAGGCATTTTCTACCTGTCAACCTTTGGGTGATGCAGAGACAAACAGTGGTAGGTGCAATAGCGAGCATTGAGGAATAAATATTATTTAACTTTATAGATATACATATACCTACTTATTAAAAACTATAAATATAATATATACACCTTGTTATATATGTTATAGTCAAAGTCCGATACACAGTCTCTTCGCGGAAGGACTGGTTTATCCTAGGTTTGGCCAAAGCCATCAGGCAATCCCCGAAATACATTTCAATTAGGTTAGGTTAGGTTAGTTAGGCTCCCAGGTTTGACGAAAATTGTTTAGTCAAAGGCCGAAAATCCGAAAATTTACATTTGTTTGGGCTTTGACTAAGTCATTCAGTCTGACCTGAGGATTGACCAGTCCAACCTAGGAGCGCCGGAGCTTCGGAGTTTGCCTATAAAATATATACCTAAATTTAGACACAAATAAATATACATAAATAATTAAAACAAATAAGACAAACAATGGGAAAACATTACCGTTGTGATTATATACCAGCTTCTTGTGAATATGCTCGCGAACTTTAAATTTAAAGGATAATTGGTTGGTTGCCATCCTGATTTCCTGGGGGAGCGCATTCCACAGAGAGATAGACTAAACGAAGAAGGAAGAGCGAATGAGGTCTGTGCGGTGAGTGGGACAATGACACAAGTTGTTTGTAAAATGTTTTTATGAGATTGAAAAGAATCGCAACAAAGGCACTTAAGTACTTTACAGTAAGTTGCTGGCAGTTTCACGTAGCTATAGGCTGACAAAGTTGATAAATCTTATGGTGTCCTCACCTCACCTATAAGGATCGTTATAAGGATCAAATACTCTAAGTAGTGTGATTGTTAAAGTACTATTTAACACTTGATCTTTCTGTCCGATAAACAGGCTGAAACCCCCATACATTTTTGCCAGACCTATAAAAGCACGCTAATGCATTTTAAAACACCACTAGTCAACAAAGGGAACAAAAGCGAAAGGCGAACTACCCCTTGGATTTCCCCCGTAGCCTATCCATGTCGCGCTGTACGTAAGTAGCGGTCGGGGCCCACTTGCCCCAAGTACAGGGTATTTTTCTAACGCTTTGTCACGTTTCTTTTTTCTGGGGACTTTTGTAAAGTGCTATGAAATCTGTCTGTCTGCTACATTTTTACAGATACATAGCCTGAGACATGGAGAAGGACATAAGTAGGCTATTAAATATAAAAAATATTTAAAGTATAAAATGCACGCAGACAAAATTGTTTTAATTTAGTAACAAAATGTATACTAGTAACGCCATCTATGATATTGAAGTTGTGTTCATTGTGACGTTTAGTAAAGTAGTTGTTATCCGAGAGTGCACGTTTTAATAAGTTATGGGCCCAGGACAACAACAACTAGTCAAAAATAATCCAAATAAAATTGATAATAATATAATCAAAGATGATATTAGTAAAAAACTAAATGTACGGTCTACTTATGCACACAACTAAATTTTTCGATAATATGCTGTACTGACTACTATATGTATCTATTGTTATTTGTCCTACCTACCTGAAGTAGGTAATAATCATCATTAATTTAGCCGAAGACGTCCAATGCTGCACATAGGCCTCCCCCAAGCACCGCCACAACGGTACATATATAAAATTATTTCCACATACCTGCCCTGCTGTTTCACATTTTTACTTACACATTACTACTAAGTCCACCTGCTGCAGTGCGCGCAACGTATACATTTATAACTTACGGGTTTCCCCTAAAAAACCGCTGTCGCGCCGCGGTAAGTAGCAGTCACATTACACTTGACCCTGCCTTTGTCAAACAGCGGTTTTCCTTCGACGAACCTTGCTGGCTAGATCGAGTTACATCACTAAACGTGTTTTGTTTAGTCTTCCTTATTTAATGCGATTAAATTCGTTTATGCGACGTAATTTATTTGTGAACTGTCATCATTTAAAGGTTTTAACACTTTTCCGAAAATAAAGCAGCCTAAGTCCAGCAGTAGACGTCTTTCGGCTGAAATAATAATTTATCTTTATTTCAGACATACGTCCATAATTTTTTACAAATATAATAGTTAGTAAGATGGTTAGTAGTACACACAAAAAATAAAAAAACAAGATAAAAAGGTGTTAGTTATTTGTTAGTAAACAAAACACAGTAAATGATGCCTATTTCCTATTTCTGTGCAGGTGTACACCTGCCCAGTACACAGTAAAAGGACTATCTATTTTGCACCCTAACGTTTTGAGGACAGTGTTGGTGCTACCACGGACCCTGCTCATCATCGATACAGTTCTTTTCCTAATTATGGAAAAGAAATCATCGATGGATGCATCCGCAAACATTGCGGAAGCACTGCAGTACCGAGGTTTTTTTAACACTGCCCTCAGAGCGTCATTGTACTGAACTCGCAGGGCGTTGAAAGCCCGCCGCGTAAGGTTGATCCACAGACTGCACGTGTAAAATGACTGACAGAAGGCTCTAAAAAGTGACAGTTTCACATGAAATGATGGTGAATGAAGTAAATCTTTTATTAGCTTCTATATACAAATAACCAAACATACAAGAATAGAGCTACTAAAACTTTTATAAAACATAAGTTTTTGGACAGAAGACTTTCACTATGTCCTTTCTTGTCCCCACAATCCCGACAATACCAAACAAAACTGGCTTCCAGAAAGCTTACCAAATATCATCATCTGCCTAATCTTTTCCTAACCATATTGGGGTCGGCTTTCAGACTAACCGGATGAGGCTGAATATCAGTACCAGTGTTTTATATGGAGCGACTACCTGACCACCACAACTCAGTTACTAGGATATACGATACCCCTTGATAAGATTGGTTGTCAGACATTCGGGCTTCTGATCTGACGACTCGTAACGACTGTCAAAGATCCACGAACGACAGCCGGGACCAACGGCTTAACGTGCTTACCTAAACACGGAGGGATGTAAAGATGGTCACGATCCTTGGACCAACCGCCGCAAGCGTAGCCTGATTGATCGACCTCTGTGGCTGGTATTACTTAGCCACAAGCATACCATATAAACGCCAGAAATAGATTCAATCCGTGAAATTCACTAAAACGTCTGCGATTTATGTCTCGGTTCATCAGCCATAAACAAACACCGCCTGCACATGAAGGCTTTATAGGTACAGTTTATACAGTATGCACCAGAGCAGTAAACCAGAATGAAAGCCCGTCTGCCGCATTCCAGTATCGACCCGACTGCTCCTACCCTTTTACGGTTTCAAGGGTATCATCCGTGAAATATCAGTTAACGTTACGTACATTCCAGTTTTTTACTTGACTGTGGAATCTATGTGAAAAAGTTGTCTTGCAAGTTTAGTTTACATTTAGTTCTTGGTTAGGTATGAACGGACGGGCTAAAAAGTTACTCCGTCAGGTTTTGGTAATACATACATACATACACTCACGCCTTTCCACGCCACCTGCTACGATCCTTACATACTCCTTTTGCTCTGTTTACGTTTGTTACGTTTCGTTTTGCGTTTTGGTAGTAATACTCGATAACAGGATAGACAACCGCCTACTCCGAATCGATACTTAATCCGAAGTATCGGCTGAATGTTCGGCCATTTCTAGACTTCCAAAGCTTCCTTATTTGTCTTTGAATCCTTACCCGACTTCAAGTCACGTTTTTGACATTGACTTACCTCTTTGACCGTCGTTTTTTTTTCTTTCGCCGTAGTCAGTCATAGTCAGCCGTAGTCAAGAAACGATCGAACATTCGGCCGATGCTTCGAAATAGACCCACTGGTTTCACGTTATGATCTCCGTCCCCGTGTTATATATTATATATGTTATTATAAATGATGGTCCTCATCTTCTAAGACTCGTCTTTAAAAAGGTGCGTCTTCGAAGACCTTACCGCACTTGAGGAAGTCACTTGTGACTATTTAAAACACGTGACAGTGTATTTCTGTCGCGTGCAAAGTATTAACATATTGGTTTTGCTTTCAGTATTTTTATCTGAAATCAAATTAACAGGCTTTTGATAGGCGATCTTCCTAAAGTGATTTGTCAGCAAATTGGATTTGAGAGTTATTTTGTCGTGTTGTTTGTTTTGTGTTGTCCTTTTGGCGTGGCGTTATTGCTACATGTTTACAAGATTTGTTGAATTGCAAGATTTTTGTTTAGTTTATACAAATTGTGTTGGGTTTCCCCTTGTATGGGTGAGAATAAAGAGCGTAGTTCCAGACGGAACCAATTTTCGAATTTGACTACCAAAAGAATTGATGTTAATTTTTAATTTGAACCCTGCAGTTTCCCTCATAATAAAGGCTCCTACAGACTAGTGCGATATCGCGGGTGTGCCGGAGAAGTTTCTTTCCGCAAGAGGTTTCGAAGAAAAATGTTTGTATGTTACTGATAAAAGTCTCACAATATTTCATTTTAAAACTCGTTATTTATCATTCTATTTATCGTGCAATAAATCAGAATTCAAGGCAATCTGATCAAACATCGAAGTTTGCTCCGATTCTAATTAACGAGCTGGTTATAATTATGACGCACCACGCACTGTCAATGATAGCGGCGAAATAAACAGCGTGTGTCTGTAGTTCTGCGCGCTTGAATCAGAAATTGCTTGGTATGAAAGAAATATCTTAAATTCGGCCGAACCCCCCATTCTTGGTCCTAAGAGCCAAAGTCACGATAAGTTCTCAAACGCCAAACGCAATTAAATAACACATAACATAACATCACGCCTGTAATCCCCGTAGGGTTAGGCAGAGGTGTACCTATAGTAACTCCCTCATTTCGCCAGTTGTATATTTATGTTCGTAAGTAAATATTCATTTATTTATCAATTGGCCCCTTAATGCACCCCATAAATGCAGATCTAAAAAATCCCTCTCTAGTTTCACCTCACTATATGCCCCGAATCTTCCTACCAATAAATCACTAAAACACTCTAGTTCTAACATTTTTAATGGCGCTCGTCTGTCGGTCAAACATTTTAACTTTACAACGGGAAACGTTTAGACAATTTCCTTATAAACTTTTTGTACTATTTCCAAATATCCTGTTTCGTTGGCTTCCTCGTGGTTATTATCATGAAGAGCAGTGGGCGGTGGTAACTCAATTCGGCTCAACTCAGGATGGGGAAATGTTTCCAGAATTTTATCCTGCTGCGGTCCAAGGACTTATAGAATAGAATACTCTTTATTATGTTCAGCGTACATACTAACGAGTATTCTGTAAGAAGCGAATAATTTGTAATTATTTATATCTGTAATTTGTATTCTGTACAGCGTACATCAACGACTATAATAATATGGTCGTTGGTGTACACCATACAGATTACAGATATACTTAAATGTAGAAATTTTACATGGGGTGACAGTGACACAATGGGCGGTCTTATCGCTAAAAGCAATATTTTAAAGACATCCTTACAACTTCTCTAGGGTGGAGGTAAGATAAGATAATATTTATTTGCATAAACATGTGTCATACATACAACCCCCCCCCCCCCCCATCGCACGCGCGGTCTTTGTCTTCTTTTCTTTTTTTCTTTTTTCCTTTATTAATAAGAACTAAAGTTCTTAATAATTTATTACAATCTACCCTAATAGACTAATAAGCAATTTAACTCTAACTTATTATTTTACGTGATAGATTACGTTATTACTAAGAATAGTGTCAATTTGCACTTTTACACAATTCCGTAGCACTTTCTTAGAGTCTGATAATTAATAAAAACACTTTGTTCATGTGTTTTAGGTGTAGCACAGCATTGTTACTATTATTCATTCACTATTTATACACTACACTAACTCAAATGGTTTGGTGGCTATGTCCTTGTCTAGCAGCTGAATTGCCTCGACATTGTTTGCTTCCTAGACATATACCTATTAGTATTACTTATATTCCCGTGCAGTGGATGTAACTAACTTTGTCGCCGTATCGGTATTTTATGTAGGTACATTTATTTTTATATTCGTACTAGCTTTTCCCGGCCCGGCTACGCACGGGTAGCGCTAAGTATCTACCCTACCTACCCAACCTACCTACCCTTCCTGCCTACCCTACCTGCCTACCCTACCTACCTACCTACCTACCCTACCTACCTACCTACCTACCCTACCTACCTACCTACCTAAAAAAAAAAAAGAAACTTCACAAAAACCATCTACAAAATAGTCCGAACAAAGCCTAAAACCTTTTTTTTTATAGGTGAGCCCGTTTTTGAGTTATAAAATTACAACGAAAAGTGGCATTGATTTTTATAGATATAGATTTGTTTCTTGGTATAAGGTTGTACTAATTGTTTCCTTTTCCGGCCCATAAATAGAATAATTCGGAGAAAAAAGCTTTCTTTTACGAAGTAAATTAATTGAAGTGCTTTTCATTTGTTTTTAATAATCTAGCATTATCGATAAACATCTTATATTTGTACAAATATTAATGAAACTGACCATGTTCCTCCTCCTAATGTTATAATCCCGATATACATTTTGATAAGCCTTTAATAACATGGTGGGTGCCAGAATTATTTAGCCTTTACCACGACCTTGCCATGTGCCATGAAAAATATACGGCAAACTTGGCAACAATGCCAAGAAACTAATGTAACTTGAATGTCAATGCCAAGGACTCCCAGGAGTCAAATATTTTACAGTTCCAACAATTTGTTTCATACAAAATATATTAAAATACGAACCCTAGCATATTCTTTTGGAGAAATATTGAGAATTTCAGGGATCCTACAAACTGACCGAAGCACCATTTTCGGAAATTTAGGATGCCTTTACAAGAATTCAACGATCGTGCAGATAGCTTGCATATTTCCAATTTTACTGACATCGATTTCCGTCTCGATTTCAGTCGGTAAACTTATGAAAAGTCTCTTTAAAAGCTTAGGTTTTATTTTATCTATAAACATTAAAGCGTTCAAAAGGATTCTGTTAGCTAGACGTCGCAGTCTGTAAAGTCGGAATCAACAATCAATCTCACTTGCTCATACCTCATAATGAACCACTTTTTATGTTGATTGCTTTTTTAATAACCTCGGTCGTTAATCCAATTAACGCTTTGTCTTTACGTCTTTTCTTCAGTCACTTCCCTACATAATGGGTTTCCTGTCGACGAAGTGAAGATTGCGAGCACGATTTACTATTTTTGTATACTTACTTAAATAAAATAAATTAAAAAACCTCTTTATTTCGTGCAAACTTTGAAAACAGTGCAATGATCTTAAAAATTGCGATTACTTATACTAATTGTATGCATTAGTTAGGATATGGAACATAATTATTAATTTGTTATTATAAAAAAATGTAAGTTTCTTACGCTTCATTCTTGTATGCATTTGCATACTGTTCAGTGTTATTAATGTTATTATATACCTACTATGAATAATTTCAATAACATTTGCAATATTCCATTGACTAGTTACCTTTCAATTTCTATGACTACATTTACCGGTTGTCGTTATCAGCTGTGACATTCACAAATTAAAAACTAAAGACCTTGAAATAATAACAAACGGAAGCGACGTAATAAATAATCGAACGGCAATTGCAGAAACACAATCTGCCAATTAGTTACCGTTGCGCAACCGGGGAACTGTGGTGCGCAGGCGCGGACGGTTGCGCGGGAGTTCGTACGATACGGCGCCGGCGGTCTTACGTCACTGATGATCTAGCAATCTGGATGGTGTGACGAAATGATGGCTTACTCATTGAGTTTTTTTGCTGACGGATTGTGAGAGGAGAACTTTAAAGTAGATGGGCGGCCCGCATCCGGGATGCTGCTGTGATTGTGGGAAATGAGTTTGAACATGAGTTACAATTGGACCCTGACCTTATGCGAATTCGTAGAACAACACTCCAACGGGCCAGTAATAGGGACACTATTACGAACAGATTGGTGCTGCAACGAGCCTATCCTATTTGTTCTAGATCGTAATTTCGAAGACACCTTTACGGTCTCTGCTGAAAATATTCCAGATCTTACAAAAAAATCCTGAAACTCGAACTGACATTCCCCTAACCAATTGTTTTGCAAATAAACACCCAAGTTCAAAAAGCGTGTCTCGCCACAAATGTCAAGGCCTCGGTCCTAATAGAAATGGCAGTGTCTAGATCTGCATTATTATGCATTCATCTCAAGGCCGCGCCATTCGTTCCGTTATTACTGCCGCGTTTTTTCCTTTGGACACTGTTTTTTGTGGGAGAGTACAGATGTTGTCTCATTTTTGGGTCATTTCGAAATGACGATTCTTGGCTTTGAATTGAGAAGCGTGACGACGCGACGGGCTGACGGGGGCAAAACTAAGTTTGTTTCGAAGAATTTGTATGAATGCTTTAGGAAATACCAGCGCCCTAATGCAACACACTTTATAGTCACAATCCCAGGGTTTTGAAGGATATTGCTATTCTATTGCTTCATTGGTTTTAAAAAATCGACTGCTCAACAATGAACTGGCGGCATTCCGGCAAGAGTGTTGAGGCAGTGTGCGCCTGAACTGTCTCCTGTGTTGACACGTTTGTTCCGCCTCTTTCTTAAAAAAAGAAGGGTGCAAATGTACATCCAGTGCCCAAAAAGGGCGACCGTGCAGACCCTGCCCAGTACCGTCCGATCGCCATTACCTCCATTCTGTGCAAAGTTATAGAAAGAGTACTGAACAGTAAGTTGCTGACCTACCTTGAAGACAATGATCTCCTTAGTGACCGTCAATATGGCTTTCGCCGGGGTCGGTCAAATGGTGATCTTTTTGTGTATGTCACGCACTGCTGGGGCGAAGCCATCGAGAAACATGGCGAAGCACTTGCTGTATCGCTTGATATCTCGTATGCCTTCGACACGGTCTCTGTCACCTCTGGCCTAGACTAAGGTTAAGAACAAACCCATCAAAAAAGAAAAAAACTGTCAAATTGAAACCCATTGCGATCAATTGTCATGTTATGTGTGTTATGCAATTTTGTTTGAGCGTTTTGGTTTTGTGTCTTTCCATCCTTCCATCCAACGTCAAATGAAAACAAATAACCGCAATTAGTTTTTGTAAATTGATTACGATCTTGGTTCTTCTAATTTTACAAACTTCGCAAATTAAACGTAGTATGTACAGAAAACAAAGCAAGATACTATCCTTTGTTAGCTTCAATATAGGGCTGCAAGTTCCTCTAATTGTATAAATGAACGAGACGCCCGTTCTCTGCATCTCAGTTAATTAGTATACTTGCTTCACATCCAAAACATTGCTTAACAATGTTTTACTTTTCACATTAACACGCTCTAAATCATTGCTACTGAACTGATCATGTTTCAGCTTTATTTCTATTGTTGGGATAAGAAATATTCAAGTGTCTTGGAATAAATATTGTCACAGAACGTTTAGTACTCCTGAGAACCTTTTTGTTCTTGATTAAACTGGCAAAGTAAACGAATCGTCCGGCAATGCAAAAGAAATGTGCATAAAAATGTGCTCAGATCACTGGTTTCCAGGACATAAACCACTCTTTATTTATTTATTTTTATTTGTTAACATAGGTAAAGAAATACAGATCTTATTGTTGATAAACAGAGCGCTATGTTATGCCAGGAGGCGTACAAATATGGTGTGCAAATCTAGCTAAGGATTACTTACAAGTTAAAATTTACTAAAAATATTTGAAAATCATGCATAATATTATGGTATTAAATTAGAAAATAAATTGAACAATTACATTATTATTATTCAATACTCTAATGGTGTCAGAATACTAAATGAGGAATTATTAAATTGTCAAAAGTCTATGTCAAAATAATTGAAATGTCAAAGTTATTTAAGTAATGATTAATAATTGTAATTCTAAATTAATTCGTCATTTAAGTATTCGTCAATAGCATAATAACATTTATCAAATAAGAACAATTTCATTTTTTTCTTAAATTGTGTAAAATTTAATTCCTTTATGGCGTCTGGAATTTTCTCTCTTGTATGTACTTAGCTGCTAACCATCAACTTAATGACAATTTACGCTGTAAAGGGCTTACAAAACCATTCCCATCGTATTCCATGAACATTGCAGCAATAAATACACTTGGCATTGTGCAACTGCATTCTGACAGGCGATGCATTGTTGAACAAAAAATTGGGCTCGCCACGCGGCCGTTGACCCCGCATTGTACCGAGATGAAGCCTTAAACAATACCGTACTGTTACTGAATAATTTTACGTTCATACAGTCGGTTAAAAGGTTTGGAAGCTTAGAATGTACATAAACGAGTTTATTGTTGTGTCAGTGGACAGTTACTCAATTGTCATTTGTATGTCAAAAGGAGCAATTTGTGAAGCTTAAGTACAGGAGTGTTGTTAGCTTACATTTGAAATCTTTAGGACCGAATGTTGTGGAAGCTTTGAATGTACCTAAACGAGTATATTGTTGTGTCAGTGGCCAGTTACATTTAGAAACCTTTAGGACCAAATGTTGTAATTAGAATCTTTTTATCTACTAAAGTGTAATATAGTTGAAAGAAACTGACAGACTATTGCGTAACTTTAGTTGACCAACTTTTACATAGGCTAGTTTATAAATAGAAGAAAATCAACCCTCGCAACATTGTACAGCAGTACACGAACGAATCAATCACATCTAAGCCTTTACTTACCACAATCACTCGCGATCCATCAAAGCCTCCTATACCACAAACCCGCTGCATCACTTCCAGCTTATCAATTTCCATTTAATATTCCCGCCCTGTATTGAGTAAGCTTTGCATTACGATCGCAACTTCATCTCTCGGTGACTAGGCGACTTTCTCGTGACTCATCAGTGACCTGACCCCGCAACTGTCATTATAAAGCTCTTTATTGTGGGTAGTTTGATGTTGTAACACTGGGTTTGTTAGGAGTGCGATTTACTTGTCTACTGCAGTAATCTAATCGGACAAGCCATCTAGCTTTCAGTTTCCAAAGCCACGTTACAGCTCAAGTCTTTGATGCCTGTCAATCTCTTGAGTAAGTCCAAATTAAAAACAGATATCTTTACACCTATTCATGCCTCAAACCTTACAAAATGGGACCCTCTACTTTCAGCGTAATCAAAACCTGGACGGTAAGAACAGAAAACGAAGGCTGCACCCCTTGTGCTGTTTGTCCCCACGTTGCTACGTCGCAAGGTATTAAGATTGTCGGCACTCCCCTCGATAAAGAGTAACTACAGGGTGTGTCTCTTGTTATTGCCTTGTACCAAATGAAGCAATAAGGAATTGTAACATTTGTAGCGAATGTGAGCATAAAACGATTCAGAAAATGGTATATGTAAGTACCTACGACGATTAAATTGAATGAGGTCTATTTTGATATGTCGGTGAATTGCAGTTGCACTGTATTACCATAAACTTTCAGGCTAGTCAAAAGTCAAAGTCAAAGTCAAATTGTTTATTTCAAATAGGCACATAAAAGGCACTTTTGAACGTCAATATTTACAAAAAAAAATAGAATTGATTCTAGTCGCCCCTTCCAAAATGTAGTTTCGTATGGAGAAGAATGGGAAAGAAACTCCACCGGTACTCTTTTAAAATCTTGTACAATATTTTTATAGGTACATTAATTATATAATTATATGTGAAGACGATGCACCTAGAATAAAATTACAATACCACAATAGGTAATAAAAAGAGTTAAGAATGAAGCAATGACAGATAAATTAATTAGGTGATAGAACATGGTGCTCACATATTTACAAAAATTGTAAAAAATATATACGAAACCTATTTAACACTAGCAAAAATTAACTGAGGGACAAAACAGAGGCTGGTGTTGCATTATATGCATTAAGCAGCGACTTTCTATAGATTGCAGCGAAAGATAAACATATTTGCACGCGAGCTGATGTCAACGCGGAGAAAGTACATATGACACCGATTGCTCCTTGCGGGTCGCGGGTAGTAACGCCATAATTATGTCCCGAGTTCGTCGGGACAGAATAGGACAATATTAGACTTGTTAATTTTTAGGGTTCCGTAGCTGGCTCAAAAGGAACAAACGGAACTCTTATAGGATCACTTCGTTGTACGTCTGTCTGTCTGTCAGTCTGTCAAGACCCTTTTTCTCAGGAACGCGTGGAGGTATCAAGTTGAAATTAATATCAAATACTCTACGGTCCCTTGGAGCTCTAAAAAAAATCAAGCTTCTAAGTCAACGCAATAAATATACGGTGATTTATGCGACTTAATTTGTACTCTCAAATAAATTAAAACCTATAGGGTACTTCGTCGCCCCTGCTGCCCAGATTCGTTTTCGGAATATACAGATAGGTAAATTGCCATTTGACATTTAAGTGTCAACCAACCAGGGGGCCTAAAATGGACGCTTTGGCAGAATCATAATATGATCTGCGTACAATTCATATCCCGCAATTCATCTGTGTGACAGTTTTTTATGGAGTTTCGTAAAATGGTGCACAAATTATGAATTGCTATAGTGAAGTCTAATGTCAAATAGCAGCAGTCAAACAGATGAATTGCGGGATTTATGAATTGTACGCAGATCATATTATGATTCTGCCAAAGCGTCCATTTTAGGCCCCCTGTGCTATTGTGTAGAAACTTTTGGCGTGACTAAGTTTTTTTTCGTTGCGTATTTTTTTTTGCCAGATGGTTGGATTGTCCTGGTTTTTGTCTTCTTGCACATGGATAATGTAAGCTCGGCGTGTGTACCCTTCAGATAAGGTTTGGTACAGTTTGCTTTAGTCTGATAAGAGTTCTTGTGAAACAAGACAGAAAGTGAAATTGCAGTAAGACTTGAGATTGGTTTGAAAGCAAGCAAGATTACACCGTTGCTTTCGCGTTGCATGAGGAACATTCGTTAGGGCCTCAGAATTAGAGAGAATAGTGTAGCGGCATCAACATCGCCACATGCGAACTATGCGTCACACTGACGTCACTCAAAATCCTGCATCGCGCAAGCAGATTTTACCACGCAACTAGAATATATACAACATCCCGACACCCGTCTGGTCGGAGGATCCTACCTTTTCTATAGAGGATGAGTGAACTTTACACCCTGTTCCTCAATCCTCTAAACTGGTGAACCCGAGTATGAACGTCAGCGCAGCCTTCGTGCAACTACTTCAGCGTGACGTCATCATCACTTCCTCAAGCTTTCGAGCGGCGAGTCATACAGCCAGCCAGCACCCACGGCTTCAACGGATATCCTGACCACCAGCATGCAGCGGACGCGCATTCCTGGTCATCACCCGCAGCCTCATCAGCAACCTTGCCAAGGTTGCTGCACTGCAAGCACACTGCACTTTCGGCCGGTTCACAAGCAGAGAACATATACCTCTCCTGGTCGACGCCAAACTGAAGGACAGTCGCGTTAAAATTAAACTGCTGACTGAAATTATATCTGTATTTGGTCAAGCGTTTCGTTGGCCTGGAAGATGACAGATGTTGATTAGCAGATCTAAAGCAAATGTTAATTAGAACGGATTCACTAAGAATGTAGGTATTATGGCTTTAAATCACTAGCGGCTTATTATACAATCGTTAATCTTTCTCAAATTCCGATTTCATGAAACCGTCACTACAAACGAGGCACAATTACCAATTTTCACACTTCTTTACTGAGAACAATACGGAACGCTCAGTGCACATGAATGTGGAAACTAGAAAGTTATCATCTGCTAATACCATTAGACTGCGTGCAGTATGTAACTGTTACTAATCGTTTCTTGATTTCTAGCTGTGGGAACATGTTACGTTTCCGTCAAATTCATTTATCTCTTAACTGTCACTGCTGTTTATGGGTCTTGAACTTAATCAAAATGCTGTAAATGGTACTATTCAAGAATCTCTGTACTTACCCGTGTGAATATCTTTCTAACCTCAACTGAAGCTAGAGTTCTTTCTTTCTTGGATCCTGGTCCTGTCGTTCGGTATTTAATCAGGATGTGGAACAAAAAGATTATTGTCGCAATTATCTGAGAACCGTTTGCACTTTGCATTTCATGTTTCTGAAAAGCTGGGTGCAGCCACAGTTTTCGTTAGCCGATTCTATCGCACTGCTGGGAAAAGGCATCCCCCTCCCTACAGCTATCTTTTTCATAAGCCACCTTGAACCAGTCCGTGTGGAGTGCCTCTAGGTCGTTTCGCCATCTTTTACTCCATCCACAGGCGCCACCGTGTGGAGACAGCTTAAAAACCTGACCACCTTTAAAATATTCAACCTAGATCTCGCCTTTCCCATTCTGTCTCACTTCCTAAGTATACACTCAATCAAAGTCTGTTTTCATTAGTCTGACGTAACACTAAAATGGTAACAAATGCAAGTGGTCTATAAATACCTGTAGGCACAAAAGAACAATGACTGCGTACAATTTTGACACGACCGCGAACGAAATAGAGAGTTGTTTACGTCTGAACGTTGTGGACAAAAAATATTTGGACGGTAGGGTTCAAAAATGTTATTCGTGCAGAAAGACCACTAAAACAATGCGCTGTAAAAAGGACACAAACACTAATACAGATAATCTAGAGACAGTAGCTTAGAAAATGTCATGTAAGGAGGTAGGTAGAGCAGAAGCGGCTTTTTTGTTTTGATCAACAATAGCCGAAGTTTGTGTGAGGTTTTGCTCGCTAAGTGGAAGTTCTGCATTTCTTTATTTCGTGGCGGTATTAATTGCTTTATTAGTTGTTAGGATATTGCACAACTTTTCGAAGGGTTTTTTTTTTGTTTCATATTGTTTTCCAACAATTTAGTTTTTAAAATTGAATGCATTAGATTTAGGTTTTCAATGTATTCTGGCTTACCCTGCAAGCAATAAAGCTAAGCTTATTTATAAGTTTATATTTACTTAATAGTCTTAAGAAAATTTTGTAAGTAACTTGTTAAGGAAATGATGGGGCTGACATGACTTGTTATAAGTTCCAAGTCCCTAATAAATAAAGAGAAAAAAAACAAAAAACAAATTAATTTATTAAAGAGGATAATGATTTTATAATGGTAATACCGTAACCCAATCGTTAAGCTGGCAACTTTTGATTTTCCTGATAAAGGTTGTCACGTTGTTTGAGCGAGCATAACAAAACATGATGCATAACATCAATAACAAAAGTGCATTGGTTTTCCTTTTAACAAAAGGTATGCCCGTTTTTACTAACACTTGGTGACAAACTGACAACTGACACCTAAATAAAAGAGAGCTGTAGGATTTTCAACGCTCAGCGTTCAAAATTCAACATGCGCGCGGCCGAAGTCCCAATACTCCGGAGTGGCGCAACAGTTGCCCAAATCCGTCTCGCACGAGTTCTTAACATATTCCGCGATATACCTTGAGTGGTTCACAATAAACTGTGAATAACGTTGTTAGTCTCGCTCTAATAAACATTTCATTGTATTGTTGAATGTATCCACTCGGCTCTTAAGTTTCCGCAAATGTAAATAGAGACTTTTAGTTGTTATTGTAAATAAGCAGAGGTGTTGTTTCAATTAATTCTGTGTAGTTTGGTAGAAAATTATTTTCTGTTCGCGTGTTTTTTTGTGGTTTGATGTTTTCCATGAAAGTTATATAACAGTGTTTATTAGTAGAATGTTCGTGTTCCGAAATAATTGTTTACGGCGACGATAACCGACTTTTAATGATTTTATACTGAAGATCACGTCTAAACGAGTAGTGTTAATGATACCAAAAAAATATTTTTTAAATTAGAGCATTTTCTCAATAACTTAATATGTGAATATTTTAGATTATGTTTATATTACATAGTGAAATTAATTTGTAAAGTTATTAGTTATTAATTAAGATAAAAAACTGAGAATGGCGCAAAATCTACCAAGCGTAGTTTTCTAAAACCTTCACCAATTTAAAGATAATTTAACTATTGATATTTTAGTACACGCATTTTATTAAAATACCTTTTGGTTTGTGTATAATAAATTAATAATTGGGGACAGCGCTCCTTGATGGGCGAGTCCTATTACTGGCTGAACATACGAGGCGTTGCGTGAGCTCAGTACAGAACACGCAAGCTAACCACTCAAGGTCACTGGCTATATCTCCGTCTTAATTGTGATAATGGTAGAGCGTTTAAGTCATTTAAACAGAGAAATGTTTAAAATAATAATCAGGAACTTTGATATTCTGTCTTCCGATCCATATAGATTTACCAATGGTAAATTGCCATTGCAAATCTTTATTTCAAGCTTAACATAAATTAGTATATTTTTATAGGTGCTAATTTAATACTTCCATTGTGTGTTAGGTACCTACTAACGTGCGTACGAGTAATGCCTGAAATAAAGATTTGTAATTCATACATTGTCTAATATTTCAGTAGAATCTGCTCCATTGTTCGTTTACCCACACACCAACAAAACT
This sequence comes from Tiliacea aurago, assembly GCA_948098905.1. Lineage (NCBI taxonomy): Eukaryota > Metazoa > Arthropoda > Insecta > Lepidoptera > Noctuidae > Tiliacea > Tiliacea aurago. The sequence goes on from OX402585.1 coordinate 26,974,573, forward strand.
ATTGTTTCCGAAAGTACTTACCTACTTATTTTCGTGACCGCTTACGACGTGCCCCTGCAGTTTCGGTAACAACTTCCGCACAAAACGCATTAGTGGACAGTCCTCGCTTCCATCTTCACAAATAGAAAGCGACATGTCCCATCAATCATTGCAGACGCTTGAAACAGTAACTGATGTGCTGACTGCAGTAGTGTTGCGAGTTGTGACATGAGCTAGGTAATGCTTATGGTACTGACGAGTCTAAGTGCGTACTTTTGGCTTTGATGAAGTGGTTAAAGATTCGGTCGTTTGAAAGTGGAACGATATTTGGATTGCTTAAAAATTGTCTAGTACGTAGACAGCCTATTGTGCATTCAGGGTGAAATTAATGGATTGCTTCCGAATATAATATCTATTCGATGACAATATTTTCCCTCAGTTTCTCCAATCAATCATTACGATGTTCATAATCCATCAACCATAATTATTTTCACATCCATCACTGGTTAGGTAGATTTAGTACTAAACATAGAAAACAGCATCGCATTTGCATCGCATACATCAAGTGCAATCGCCTCTAATCACCATCTGAAGGTTGTCTAACGGCTCGTGTACCGCTAAGGCAATTTCCCGGGATAGTGCAAATGATTGTAGTAACCGTAAGACGGCTATGTGTGGTCGCCGTGGAAACTGACCACTTGATTCACAATCACCGGCAGGGCTGACACTAGGGCGATTTTTTACTAAATACTTTTGAATACCAACATTACATACAAGAGACAAACATGCATGGATAAACTGTATTGGAAAATGTATCCCGAGTATAGTGATAGGCATACTAGGAAAAAAAATATACTTAAAACTGAAATAAAAAAAATGAGAAGAGAGAAATATGAAAAGTTTTTCCATCCTATTGTGGCATCAATGAAAATAAATCCTTGAATGATATACATTTTGTCGATACACGGCTAAAAGTCGCCACATAAATCATAATATTAAGTTAGTGGAGTGACGAAAATCCTTGAGCTATTTTTTGTTCGCTTTTCATAAAACTGTCATCTAAATCCTGGATTTTGGCATCCCTGAAGGCCTGAAACTCCGTAAAGTACATGATTGGCAGTTAGAAACATGACAATTGTGGATCTGGTTTTTATGTTCACCAGTTTCTTCTACTGTTTAGCATCTTCGGTATACTAGACATAATATGGCTGGGTGCATACAAATTGTATAATCTTTACCTTAAGAGACCGCTATGATCCATAAACTGAGAGTTCCCTAGGAACACTCCTGTTCAAACTCAAATTAATTTTATCATCATCATAATTACCAACCTGGAATCACTGCTGGTATAGACCTCGTTTTCTTTCTGCCACACTTCTCGTATAAATATTTTTTTATTAAGTATATTTTTTATAAAAAATATTTATACGCATTCTGCATTCCTCATTGAATTTGTCCTGATGTACAATCTCCCTACGTGTATAGTGTTGTAGCAAATGATCAGATACCGCAAGATAAATGCGGGCAAATGTGTGCTTGCAAATGTTGCAATGTGAAAACTGTGCACTTACTTCACTGCCGCGATAGAAATGCAACGCATGATTAGTGCGGTTGAAAAACCGTAAACGTTCATTACCGGAAAACGGGTTTTAGCTCAGGTATACGAAATTCTTTAAATTCTCCACTTTTCCTGCTACTATCTGCAAAAACTAATAATCAGCCTAGTTATCCATAATGTTCGCTGCTTCTCTACGTTTAAAACGTTTTGTATTCATTATGACGAATACCGTAAAAATATTTGCAAGTAAAGCAAATACTATACCCACATAGACCTACACAAAATACATATAACGGTTACTGAAGAAGTATAATTCATTCCTTTGTTCTCAAAAACCTGTATTATTGTTATCCATCCAAAATGTTGTATTTGTACAAGTGAACAATTTGGCTCAGTCGGAAACAAACAACCAAGTCATACTAAATAAGTTAGTAGGTAAGCACTAAAGATCTTAAAGATGCTTTTCGAGCCTCTGACTAACCTCTATATAAAACCGACTAAAGCAAAAGATGAACTGCATCTAAAATCTAAATAATGGCAGGACAGCCTATAATTTCAGAGCACAGTGTTCCTTCATACTTAAGATCATGTCTACCAAAGCAGTCTGTAAAGGCATACTTAGCATTCAAATTATAGCATGGGAACCTATAATTATTGCAGAGAACAATCTCAATCTCAGCGAACTTTACCCTTCATCCATCACTCAATACGGAGCTCGAAAGTAGATGCGAATTCACCAATAGACTAGGGAACTGGGCACGTTGCTGCGTTGGACCATTAGGTCAGCTAGTTCAAGTTATGGTGCTTATACAACGTATATATACTACAAGGTAGAATAATAATAGTGCACAAATTTTAATAAGTTCGCCTGCCTTTCGCCTACGTGCGCCACCGTAACCCAATTCTACCGTACTTACGACATGGACGAAAATAAGACGCTAATTCTGAATTCTGTCGCATTTTCTCAACATTCGATATGTTCTTCACGTACTTTTGGCGTTATGAGTACCGACAACATCGGTTATCAATAATTATATTTTCTTCGATGAAGAAAAGATCGAACTTCTTTTTGAAGGATAATATATCACTACCATCTAACATTAAATTGTTTTTCTAGGTCTCTTAGTTTATCTTCATTCTATCTTATTAATTTTCAAGCACAACAAACTTTCTTTTGATTATTTTGTGAACAATTTTTCTTTCTTTTTTATTACTTTTTACTGTTAAATCATTCGGCACCACATAAATCTGTATCGACTTTGGCCTAATGTAAACTTACGGTAACGCGCTCAACGATTATATAAGCAAACAATCGCCAAAAATAATAGTGATTGATCGGATCATCCACTTTAATCAGATGGCCAGAGCTTTCGACTCGATGCTCCGATGTTATCGATAAACACGAATTTGCTCTTACGACTGATGGGGTATATTCCGATTAGTTGAATGGTGGACTAGAAATTTATTGCTGGACGAAAAGACCATTATTTGCTTGGTGAGTTATGAGACTTTAAAACGCAGCCCAATGGGCATTGTATTGGGGAATGCACATATGTCTAAATATTCGTTCGCATAGCTATCTGCCAGATATAATAGCCTCTCTGTTTCCTGTCATTTCATTCCAGATAAATCGTGGATTGATTTTTTATCTTACTCCGATTTGATCCTCTACAGGTGTAGAGGACTACTCTAGTACCGCTCCGGTCTATATTACTGTTGTTAGCTCATATTTCTATTCTTTAAACCCTTCTATCACCCCTTAAAGATATAAATAATACACCGATCCCCTATTCGCACGATGCACGGTAATCAGAGAGCGTTCAGTCATCTAATATTCAGCGGAGGGAACTGCCTTGCGTCTTCGCTGGCGGATCGCGTTACCTATCGCAACAGCAAATTGTCTGCGAATTTGTCTGTGTGCGGACGGATATTATGACTGTAAGATGAATATGGATCGTAGAGAAAGATTTTTGAACTGAGAAGTCAATCATTGGGTTCCGTACTCAACAACTTCCTAGAAAATGGGCATTAGCGTTCTCTATGCTTTTTAACACCATACTGCGATCGCCAACCCACCTGCCAAGCGTGGCAATTATGGCAAACCCTCCCTTTGGGGGAGGCATATGTCCAGCAGTGGACGTCTTTCGGCTGAAATGATGATGATGTGTCAACAAGGAACCCTTATAGTTTCGCCATGTCCGTCTGGCTGTCTTTCTGTATGTCTGTCTGTCTGCCTGTCCCCTGCTTAGCTCAGAGACTATTAGTACTAGAAATCTATAATTTGGCATGAATATTAATAACGCCGATAAAGAGTTAAAATAAAATATTGCAACAAAAAAATATGGTAAGTACGTACCTAAAGTGAGGATGATATTTATTTTTGCTCGTCTATCCCATGGTGTGGGGTATCGTTGGATAGGCCGTTTAAAAATAGTGCGAGTTTGTGATCACCATTTTTCGATTCAGGTATTCGTTAGCATAATATTAAACTTTAAAGTGATCATTTTTGTTAGAGTCAAGTGGGCCCCCTAGGGCCCCGCTGCCAGCTAAATGGTTGTTTTGGATATATGTGAAAAAATTAATGGCAGTAGTTTAGATAACGAAATTAAAAAAAAAAGTAGGTAGGCTTTACAAGTTAATACGAGTAATAGTCGACCAACTTACATTTCCTGTTGGAGGATCGACCGTGACGTATATCAATGTATGGGAGAACATGTTCTTCAACTACAATATTAATTTTGTTTTGGGTTAAATTCCCAACTACGGAACCCTTCATTATGCTCGATCCGACACGCACTTGGCCGGTTTTTTTTATAACAACATCACGTTTTCCCCAAAGGGTAGGGTAAAGTATAATTTACTGACATTTCGCCAGTTATGTTTTGTTTTTGTTGTTTTCTTGTGTTGTTTTGCCTTAACCAAAATTGCCAACCTTCAATTTGGTAGTACAAAATAGGAAAACAGAGCGACGACTTATATTTTCTGGGAATCAAACTGTACGCCGTGCCGTCCTAAATGATTAATAGCCTTTATTGAAAATCTTAATTCACTGGTTCAAGGTGTTCTATGAGAGAAAAGAGAACTGATAAGCATTTAGAAACAGTGATACTTAATTATCCAGTTTACCCAAATCTTGTTGATATAAATATCTGATGATAACATTTGGTGACAAAAAGTTGTTTGGAAATAGGTTCAAAAATCAAAATATTTTATTTCACATAAACCTACGTGGGCAAAGAAACGTCGAACGACGAAGCTAGGTGCACGGTTCCAATTGGAAAATATTAAATATTATAATTGGTGAATATTATTAAAATAATAAAAGTAAAAGCCTTGTTGAAATTAAAATTGTAGGTATATAATGTCAAATAATGAAAAGATTATGTCAAGGAAGTATGTAAAAAAGATAAAATGAACATCGTAATTTGGGAGCAGTAGTTATGCCGTTAATGAGGTACCAGGGATGCCAGTATGCCACATGTGCAGAAGGAATTATTGCCAAACTTCCTTGTCTTCAACGTTGTCATTAATCTTATGCATTTTTGATAAGGACACGTTTGATGTGGGTTTTGAACTTTCCATCGCTAAGTTCTGTAACCGACTTTAGCAACTTGTTATAAAAGCGGATACTGTTTATAAGAAGAGGTTGTTATAGTATGGGCATTTGATGCGGAGGAACGAGGGAGATGTCGCCTGGAAAGTTTTGAGTATGAATGTAGATGGCTATACGAGTAGGGGAGGACCAAAGGAACGATGGATGGACTGTGTGAAAGATGATATGGCTGGAAAGGGAGTGACTGAAAAATGTGGAAGTGGACTGTGGAAGAAAAATACATGTTGCGCCGACCCCAATTAAATTGAAATAGAGGCAGGAGTATGATCATGATGATAATGAAATCTGATCGCGGAGGGCGGTGTCGGTTAGAGCGAATATGATTGCCCGCAAGTTTAAGCGTGCTTCTACGGAGGAAAAAAACACTTTTTAGAGCCTTCTGTACCTCATTTTTCACCTGTGGCCTGTGAGTACAATTTTACCCAGAGATCGTACAGTGCCCTTCGCGTGCAGTACAATAATGCTTTCAAGGTGTCGATGGGGCTGCCTCGCTTCTGTAGCGCATCAGGGATGTTTGCGTGTTGATTGCTTTTATGCGTAAAAGATGTGTGTCCTTGGTGCGCAGGTTGCGAGCCAGTTCCAACAGTATCCTGGGAGGTATTGCTGACAGGCTGGACTGCTCTATTGTAAGTCGTTGCTCCAGCATTTCAGCTGGAATGCTGAAGCAGTGATTATATTTTTGTGTGTGTTTTTGTGTATCACTAACATAGTTGTAAGTTTATTTTATTGTTACTAGCACTGTATGAGTCTCATTAGTTACTCTCAATAAAGAATTTCATTTTAATTATTATAACCAAAAGAAGAAAAACATCTCTATAACCCAGTTTTTCTCATTTTATTATTATTAAACTGTGATAAGTACCAAAAACATGACAAAAAAAAACAAATCTACAAATCTTGTCGAAAGTCAACAAGTATCGAACTATCGACAGACATTATTGTGGCAGACTATGTAAATGTCCCATATTGTGGGATTCAACCGTTACATGACATTCATAAATAAATGTAATGTCACCCACATTATAATCATAAACAAATGTTTGTTTTTTTATGATTCACCTTTGATGGTGATTCTTGTGTTCTTACACTGTTATTGGGGTGCCCTTAGAGTTTTCTTATAATGGAATTGGAAGAAACATTGCAGCAGACAATATTACAGACCTTGACTGTAACATTGTGAGGAAACAAGTAGCCAGCTTGGCGTTTTGCGTCGAATTTGATCAAAAACACTAAATAGAAGTGGTCGTAATAGTGCTATATTTTCCTGAGACAGTTTATTATAAAATTGTTGGATTTTGATTATTAGTGAAGGTGGACCAGCTAGAACTTATTTTTTGTTCTACTAGTCTTAATTAATGCAGTTATAATTAAGAGGAGTTAACGACACAAATATGTGAGATAGTAGTGTTTACTGTGTTAATAATTACTGATGTTTTTGATAACTATTTTAATTAAAGTTTTAAATTGTTTACACGTTTCCCTCGTTCAAGGTTAGTAGAGATATAAACTTGTTTGAATCAGTCAGCTAGATACGAATTTCAAATGATAATAATAATATTAGGAATGCGCAAGATTTTTAAACAGTAAAGGGACATGCTCAATCAGTCGTAAACTTTGCGTTACGCTGAACATCATTTGCGGATCTTCTTAAATTGTCTCCTCCACCCTCTTAACGATCAATTATAATAAATAAATACAATTCACATCCGTTTCCGTACATTCACATAAATCACTTAGGTAATTACAATTAGTACTAAAATAACAGTTACATACGCTGTACATAACAATTACAGCGTGACAAACACGCGATGTTTTATCACGCAACTGCGGTTATGTGCAATTATTGTCTGTTACCTTGTGCAGTGCCACCAGAGCTGTGAATGCTGTGATTATTATAGCAATGTTTGACAATTATTTTTGGATACTGATAACGGAGATTGTTTTGTTATGAAAATTATTTGCGCATTCAGTGTTTGGTTAGTCAATTTAGAGGACGGAGTGTTAAGTGTAGTAGTAGTGCTTTTTTTCAAGGTTGCTGAGATGAATTTCCTTGAGGATTTATTTCTCTAATACAGTGATGACTGTATTGTTACCATGTTGCTGCGACTGCATTGTTGAGCTATTTCAATCCGATCACGTAATCGGATCCTGGTAATGAATTTCGCCCCGTGTATCAACGGAAAATCCGAGTTGACGATCAGACTGCAATAACTCAGATTGTTTGTTCTCAGATGGAATACATATTATAAAAAAACATTCTATACGCCACTTTTTTTAAATACTAGTATTTTCTAATGATTTTTTTAAATCTTCTTTACAGAAAGAATCTCGCACAGACGTGCAGTTCCACCTGGCAGCGCTACGAGGAGACTGCGACAGACTACGTCAGCTGCTCGACACCGGCAAGGTTCACATCGACTCTAGGGACAGGGTAAGAAAACCATCCTACTAATATTACGCCTGTTTTACCTGAAGGGTTGGGCAGAGATGTACGGTCTATATTACACGCACATTTCACCAGTTATGTTTAAGTTACATGTAATAGGGGCCGAGCCTATTGCCATCAACCGCCATCATCACAAATCCAGACTCTAAACTGGGACTCGTAAACTGGTGCAAATTGTAACATGCGTAAAGCAATGTCGCTGCCAAAGTGTCGTGTCGTCGCGGCGACTAGGATTTTCCTACATGGAATAACATTGTTGTTCGGTGTTTTCACCGAACATCTTAGTTAGCAATATCGGCGTGACGCGTTGACCTAATTTATTTAAATAACTTGTTATTTATTATTTTATATTATATTCAGTGCGCTTTTGTCTACCGCGTTAGCCGGTTGGATTCAAACATTTCATTAACATTTTAACTCTAAGAACAGTTTGTGAATGAGTCATTAAATAGTGTTCAACATAAACATTTGTTTCTGCTCAAAACACCGACACCTTGCTACGTACCCCGACATATTTTGGTCCTTCGAACCCATAGAAATATTAAAAACAGGAGAAGTGGCAAGGGGGCGTGTCTGTGTCCACGCGACATGATCGCAACGCTCATGTACCGGGCAAATGGTCATATCTGCGAACTAGTACGCTTTCGACCGCGGTCGTGACGGCATATATGAATGCCGTGTTGCTCAGTGGTTTCTTGTAAAAACCGAAATCAAACTTAAAACTTTATAAATCATGGAATCACATAAAATATTTATGTAAAAAAAGTATTTAACTTTATTTGTCTTTAAAATCATGAAAAACATCAAATCGTAAAATAGTTCTTGGTTTTACTACGTCACTTTTGTTTTCAAATATCACATCGACAGTACTATCTTTGCATGAAATACATTGCTTCTTAACCACTACCTAAATATGTCGCTTACTGACTGGACAATCAGTGTAAACATCACAAACTGATACTTTGATTATGCTGATGCATCGCGTAGTACGCTGATGTATCTTGGGACGAGTTAGTGATGTCCTTGTGCAGATGCACTAACGTAGGCTATCGAAAAAAAAATCGATTGCCTAATGAATATATTGTTATTATAGTTTATTCTTCAATTTGTCAACCGTTGTTACCTGATTGGAAGACCCATGAGGAAATAATGTTTTTTACTCATTTTGAATTGCTCATATTGTTTATTTTTTTTTATTTACATAATAATATATATTTTTTTAGGTACATTATTGTTTATTTGTATTATATTTGTATCAATATATCATTTATTATTTATTTTATTTTTAGGCCCCCACAAAATTTTTAATACGACGATATATGGAAGGATCGATAACTTTCCAATTTAGCCAATCATTAGCCTAAATGTAAAATAAATGGCTTTTGCACAGCACAACGATAGCGTTTGTTGTTTTCGTGTGAGTAAGTTGTACGGTGAATAGTAAATGCACGCTGCGTTTGATGGGGTAGTGTTTATAATTGATTGTGTAGTACGTTCTGATTTATTTCTTGCGAGTGTGTGCGCGACTTCGTATAGATTGCTTTTACTGAACTGCACGGTAGTTGTGGCGAGTAGTAGGGACAAACTGGAGACACCGGGTTTCGATACATTTTCAACTACCGGGCATATCTCCTTCTTTCTTATATCTACGTTCGAACCGTATCACGCGTCGCGTAATTTCGGAAATTCGGAAATTGGGTGTGCGGGTTTGAACTATCGTAACAAACAACAGTGTGTGTACGTCGTGGCCGTGGGCTGTCGGAGCGAACATTGGAGCAGAACAGTGAACTAGCAGCAAAGGCTGAGTACCTACTAACAGCGGAGAATACACGTAATAAATTTCCTTATTTTTAGTCAGTAAAGACTGCAATTTAACATCCCATAAATATGTCGGGGTACGTAGCAAGGCCGGTGTTTTGAGCAGAAACAAATATTTATGTTGAACACTATTTAATGACTCACTCACAAACTGTTCTTAGAGTTAAAATGTTAATGAAATGTTTTATGAAATACACCCGGCTAAAACGGTTGTCAAAAGTGCAATGAATATAATATAAAATAATAAATAACAAGTTATTAAATAAATTAGGTCAACGTGTCACGCCGATATTGCTAACTAAGATGTTTGGTGAAAACACCGAACAATTGCGTATTTGCATATCCTGGAGAACTACGTGGTAAAGGTAACAAGGTGGCGAAAGTGATTCAGCTCCCCATGTATTACTTCGTAACGCAAGCGTTTTATTATGGGTAGGTATATTACAGTGGCCGCAACTCCACGTCCGAGCGCGTATTTTGCGTACGGTATGGGTGCAGTAGGCAATAAATGTGACTGATGAGGCCAAGCTTTGAAATCTTCTTTGAAGAACAGTCACACGTTCATAATATTATTCAATGTCCCACTGGTCAAATCGTCGCCGTCGCCTCGGCTGACACTTGACTGGACATAAAGCTAAGATATTGATACCGATATAGGATGTATCGATTTCAATTTCAATGTATCAGGTGAATGTCAAATGAGATCAGGATGTTAAAGCCAAAGATGTGGTTAGTGTGTATTGTACCAGCAGCTAGTACTTAGTTGAACTGCGGGCAAATCCAAAAAGGTTTTTAAACGACGGAGTTCTGAGGTAACAACAAACCTCATCCGTTTATTGAAGTCGGTTAAAAAGAGTGTGTGCTTATACTGTTATACACGATAGAAGTCAAAAACTTACGTGTGCATTCTTCATTGACTTAAATGTGCCCGGGCGGCTGAGAGTATGTCATGCTCACTCAGATGTCTCGCTGATTGTGGCGTGTGTGTTGGATCATTTAGCTCCCTTCAAAATGGTTGAGCTGAATGGTGCTGATTCATGTATCATGTTCGTGAACGGGCGCTGTCAGTTGGGACTGGTCATCTCTTAGCTGCCACGGCTTATTTTTAATTATTTTAGTTTTGAATTGTTATCTTTTTATCACGGACGCTTCTGACGTATTGCATCGTTCTCACATGTTTAACTTCAATATGAATGATGTAACCAATATTTTGTATCAATATTTTAGTTTAAAAGAGTGTCCGTGGAGGGTCTTGCCCGTTCTTCTCCATAGAAACCTACTATTTGGAATGGGCAACTAGCTTCATATTTGTAACTGACCGACTTCTTGACAGTTCAAAAGTGCCTGTCAATGGTTTAATTGAAATAAATGCTTTAGTTTACGACTGTAGTCGAGTATACGCTATTCAGCGACCGACTTGAGCCGAGTACCTATACCTGATTCAGCGAACCGCCGAGCGCTACGGTTCGGTTTCGTTCACTGTTCAGAAAGAGCGCAAAGTGCGCCTAAAGAATTTTCACAATCTCTCATCAAAATCTTAGTTAAACATTTGTGGTGCTCATTACTGCAATCGTTTCATTTCACTTGTGTTCGTCAACTAATCTGAAAAAACGCCTAAGTATTTTAAATAATCCATTTTCGCTTCTACGAAATACTATAAAGATGAAAACGTGACGATAAACCTCATTCTCGAGATCGTTCGCCAAGAAGAGCGGTGTCACTAGCGGGATTGATGACTCGCTGAAGTTCAAAGTGTCACGCTTTGCCTATAACATATAAACGCGTTGAAGACGGGCACCCAACGTCCCCCAATGCCCCTTGAAGCTCGAAGAAAGACGGATGGGGGTGTTACGTAACCCCAGGAGCTGAAAAAAGGTTAATTTAGGCAGCGGAATAAATCAATGGCCTAGATTTTGCGAAGATCAGAATTTGTTAACACTGTGTTGTGTTTTTGGAACATTGATTATTGTTTTTCTGGGGTTTTGTTTAGTGAACGAAGCCGAGGGATATTAGTCTATATTCTATGGTGGAGCCAGTGTTATTGACCACTCTGAATATTTTGTAGTGTTACGAGCTGTGGCAGGCTATGAAGTGGTAATGTGAACTTAACTGACTATGCCACCTTAGGTACAAGTCATCATAGGCATTATGCCTATGAAAAAGCCCTTACGGCTACGACATAAAGTGGCTGTCACTGTCAAATTGTTAGCACTGATGTACGGTTGACTGTACCACATAATTATCATATTAATTCATAAAATTGGATTAGTAGCTGCCTTATCAAAAGGCATGAAATTATAATAGGTGGGAAAGTAATTTGAACTTGTTGAGATTCTAATCTAAGAGGGCTCACTTTTATTTTAGAAGTGATCTGTGAGAATATTTCTTAAATCAATCTATCAAAACTAATTGAACATGCATTACAAAAGTTCCTACGTTACTAGTTCACAATAACTTTGTAATTAATTAATTAATGTTCTAAAGAATTTCATTAATCAAAGCACAACCCACTGGTTATACAATAGATATTCTAATGGTTTATAGCGATATAAAATTAGCGCCCCACTTTCGACCAAATCGCCATTCTATAAATGAAATTCATTTTACCGTGTTTTTATGCCATAAGCTGAAGCGGTTTCCATAGTTTTGTAAAGTTCCATTTTTGTTTGTAAAAGCTTATAAAAAAATCTTTCGAATATAGGTCACCCGTTGGCCGCTGCAAAGAACGACGGTGAATTAAGGCGACGATAACCGACTTTTAATGATTTTATACTGAAGATCACGTCTAAACAAGTATAATGATTTGAAAAAAATATATGTTAAATTAGAGCATTTTCTCAATAACTTAATATGTGAATATTTTAGATTATATTTATATTACATAGTGAAATTAATTTGTAAAGTTATGTCTAACGCGGATAAAAAACTGAGAATGGCGCAAAATCAACCAAGCGTATTTTTCTGAAACCTTCACCAATTTAAAGATAATTTAATTATTGATCTTTTAGTATACGCGTTTTATTAAAATACCTTTTGTTTTGTGTTTAATAAATTCATAATGCGTCAAATTGAGGACAGCTCCTTGATGGGCGAGTCCTATTACTGGCTGAACGTACGACGCGTTACGTGAGCTCAGTACAGAAAACGCAAGCTAATTACTCAAGGTCATTGGCATATATCTGCGTCTTAAGTAACTCAATGGTCACGCCACGCGTTTTGCCCATGGGACAAAGGTGTGAGGCAGAAACTACAAAACGTTACCTGCTACGATCCTTACAACCTCCTTTTGCGTTTATACACACTCGACGGTTGCTAGTACTACACACCTGACATTTACGGAGATCGTCACCAATAGTGTTTTCGTAAATATTATATAATATTATATCAAGCTTTATTTAGAACTACAGCACTGATGCTCAAAAGGTTCATAGCCATTTCAAGTCATATTACAGAAAAATCTGGATATTAATTGCCTTGCTTATGTTCGTTTATACCGTGGCCCATAAAGGTCGTGAATTCATAACTCCTACCTGTCATGTTTTATTATAATCAGCGGTTCCTTTACGTCAATCTTACATTAAACCACGTAATGGCACAAAATGGCAGTTGGAACAACTCATAAACTGTTTCAGTCATTACTACCGACCACACGCGATGTGCCGAACTTCGTCAAGTTTTGGGCGCCTGTACCACATAGTCTTCTCATTCCATGAATTCGCCGAGCACACTACATAGTTGGGCTAGCCTACGAATAAGACTCGCTTTGCTTTGGAAATATTAAAGCCAATCTCGAATATGACCCCTATTTTTTCTACAATTTGTTACGAAAGTATTGGCTGAGAAATCAGAATAAACCTAACTTGCAATATTTGCAAGCAAGCTATGGTGTACATAGAAAGATATGAACCGCAGGGCATCTTCGTCATAAATAGTTTTACTAAATAAACCGCGTCGCCTATTACTTGGGACCGCCCTTCGAGAATCCACAACAAAGCGTTAACTCCACACTATGTTATAAACAGCTCCTCACAGTTGCGTAAACGTGAAAATATAAGAGATGTGAGAACACGCGTGTATTCGTAATAACGTGCGAATTGTGACCAAGTAATCCGAGTATTATGTTGTTTGTGTACCGCGAGTGTGGGTTCCTACACTAGGCAATAATAGGCATTATGTGGACGAATACATATATATATGTAAAACACAAGCTCCATGGGATTTTCTATCGGCAAAAATTACCCAATTTGTTTTTAGGGGTTCAATTTTCCAAAAATCTTTCCCGAGTGCTCACCTTCGTTATAAAGACTCAAATAAAATTAGCTGGCAATGGCATACCTTCATAGACGTGATGGTACCTACAGCTAATTTAATTTCTTCCTGTTTATGGAACTCGTACGTTGTCTGACAGTGAATTTAAGATTTGTTAAGTAGTGTGCTTGATTTTGATAAGAGAAAGATTTTTATTAATCTTGTTTCATGTCTTTATCACGTTAGCTTGGAGATGGCTATGCTGTATTAGTGGAAGAGTAGATGCTAGTAAAAGAAAGAAGGACGAAAGCCATGATGGCCTTCGTACATATAAAAGAAACGTCTGTCTCTTTGATCGCAACCCCAGTGGAGAAAGGTTGTCATATTATCCTTTGCCTGACTCTTCTGGGTTCCTTTTTCTAGTCGATAGTTCATTAAATTAATTCAATAAATAAAATCTTAATTAAAACTAATCAATTTGTTACAAGACTTAGTCTTCCATTATGCTTCAGCATTTCTCTTTTAAAACTATTAATTACTTAATCAATTAATTCGTGTTTACTTTTTCTCTCGCGGATTAACATAACTATACATAAATCTACATTATGTATGTATGTAACATGTTACTTTCTCAATTGTTATTATAATTGGTCAGTAATTACAAACTGCAATTAGCATGGGCGTATGTTAAGGCCTGAAATACACAGTCATGCTCCCTTGGAGTTATCATTCGTTAGTTGGTAGGTTTGTTGTCTTTGCTCTTGTCACTGCTTGCCAGCAGATCTCCATAATTGATGATTTTCTTTCAATCAACTCAGCCTATAGCAGTCCACTGCTGGACATAGGCCTCTCCCAGGCGGCGCCACAACACCTTGTCCTCCGCCTTCCGCATCCAGTCTGTCCCAGCCACCTTTTTAAGGTCGTCAGTCCATCTAGCTGGGGGGCATCCCACACTACGCTTGCCGATACGCGGTCTCCACTTCAGGACTCTTCTGCTCCAACGGCCATCGGTCCTTCGACAAACATGGCCAGCCCACTGCCACTTCAGCTTGCTTACTCTGCAGGCTATGACGGTAACTCCGGTTCTCTTCCGGATAACTTCATTTCTGATCTTATCCTTCAGAGAAACTCCGAGCATAGCTCGCTCTATAGCACGCTGAGTGACCTTGAACTTGCGGACCAGCCCGACTGTCAGTGTCCACGTTTCGGCACCGTATGTCATAACGGGCAGGACGCACTGGTTGAAGACCTTAGTCTTCAAACACTGCGGGATTGGCGACGAGAAGACTTGACGAAGTTTTCCAAACGCTGCCCAACCCAACCGGATCCTTCTGTCGGCTTCTTTCTCAAAGTTGTGCCTACCAAGCTGGAAAACTTGCCCTAGGTAGACGTACTCCTTCACAACTCCGAGAAGCGACCCTTCGATGTGGATTGGACTCGGCAAGACGTGCGAATTGTACATGACTTTCGTCTTGTCCAAATTTTCTGTCAGATTTTCTTTATTATCGGCATAATCGACACGGGCTGTAAAGCTCGACGCCCCATATTACGCCCCGATGGCTTTCTTAAAAATAATGTTCTAAAGCAAGTATTTTCTACAAAGCAAGCTTTAAAAAATATTTTCTAATCAAGCGTGGCTGTTCCATATTCTACAGCATGTGTATTCCCGGCCTAAAGTCGCGTGTACACTGGTTACAGTAAGCTAAGCACATGTAGGAATGTAATGATACTGAACGGACGTGATTTATCAGCGGAAAGCTGTGTGCTCATGCCTCTTTTACAGGCAGACAATGTAGCGTGGAGATAAGAGATTATATTTTTGATAAGGATGTAGGTATGTGGTGTGATAATGATCTATGTTTTACACAGATTACGCAGATTCATTACGGCAGTTCAGCATCATATGAACACCGATTTTTATGACATTTGTCCTTTGGGAGTTTCGAAGTCATTAAAGCACCTCCATGCTGTGGGTCTTCCAAATGTTAAATAAATAAATAAATTGGAACAGCTACGCGGTTACGAGGCTTATTAGGTAGGTAATTAACAAAGTAGCTTCTGCTTAGTTCACGGTTCCAGGGGATTTCAATGTGAATTTATAATGCTAATTTTAAAGCGTAAGCGTGAAGCAGCACTATCCGTTAAACAGAGCACAGTTGACAGCTCGTTAGTTAACTACCGTTACTTACTCGCCGTAAACGCACGATTAAAGTAAACAACACTTTATAATTACACTTCAAGTGGGCACTTGTTAGTCACTGAAAACAGAACTTTAACAATTATTTTTAACATCACGGACATGATCTATTTCGGTGCTAATAGATTCGAAAGACTGTTTTGAGGTTATTGACGGTGTACACACGGCTACACATCAAGCTATACATTTTCAGTATAAGCTGATCTCGAACTTTAGAGGATTTCCATACAATGTGAGGTCAGCGTATACTGGAAATGTATAGCTTGATGTGTAGCCGTGTGAACAGTACTTGTCTGCAATACGCTGCAAAATACTTTTAGAATTATACTAATAGGAATATCCGCACTATGTTATAAACTTCACTTTATTTAATATAGTCTGATTCCAGAAACAAACCGTGAAAACGGTTTTGTAGAATGTAGTAAGTACTTAGTTTGAAATATAAGACTGCTGAAAACTTTTTATAAGTAAATAAAGAAATAACAAACAGCTTTTTAACATCATTTGTATTAAGGCTCTTATAGACTCACGTGACATCGCGGGCGCGACAGGCAGCGCCCTAGAATATGTGCTACCAGCAAGGACCATTTTGGTAACCCATTGAAAGGGTTTTTCTAAGCGATTAAACAAAAACCCAAACGATAAGGGTAACCCTTATGAACGGCTTAAATAAAATGTTGATAACCCATTGAATGGGTTTTCGATAAAAAACCCATACGGTGTGGGTAACCCTTTTGAACGGCTTAATTTAAGCCATTCAAAATTACCCACACCGTATGGGTTTTTGATTACTTAACTGCTTAGAAAAACCCTATCGAAAACCCTTTCCATTGAGAGGGTTTTCCGCGATATCGCACCAGTCTGTACGAGCCTTTATGTGAATCAGTCAATGCATACGACGACAGACGAGAATGCAGTCAAATAGCTGTGCATTTCACGCACAGTTGAATACGTCATTGCATTGAACAGTGATTAAACGTTGACATACAGACTGTTAACAATATAATGATCTAGCTGCAATTATGTTGTAATACATTGTCATTTGTGATGCCACAGCATGTTTCTTGATAGATATGCCTATCTTAATACCTACCTATGTCAAGTTTTTAGGGTTCCGTAGTAAACAAAGAACCCTTATAGTTTCGCCATGTCCGTCTGTCTGTCCGTCCGTCCGTCTGTCCCCGGCTTAGCTCAGAGACGCTAAATCCTAGAAAGCTGTAATTTGGCATGGGTGTACATATTAATGACGTCGAAAAAGTCGTTAAATAAAACCATGAAAAACATTTTTTTTAGGGTACCTCCCTTGCACGTAAAACGGGGATGATATTTTTTTTTCTCGTCTAATACATGGTGTGGGGTATCGTTGGATAGGCCGTTCAAAAATATTGAGGGTCTGTAAAAGCCATTTTTCAATTCTGAGATCCGTTTCCATAATATTAAGCTTTAAAGTGCTATTTTTTGTTAGCGTCAAGTGTCCCCCCCCCCTGCCAGCTAAATGGTCGGTTTTGGATATGTGAAAAAATTCATGGCAGTAGTATATATAATGAAATTAAAAGGAAAACTATCACAGCTAAGTAGGCTTTACAAGTTAACGAGTAATCGTCGACCAACTTAAATTTGCAGTTGAAGAATTGACCGTAACGTATATAGATGTATGGGAGAGCATGTTTTTCAACTACAATGTTAAGTTTGTTTTTGGGATGAATTCATCCTAACTACGGAACCCTTCATTGTGCGTGGTCCGACACGTACTTGGCCGGTTTTTTGGATGATGAGATGATTTTACTATTTAACTTGGTGTTCGTGGTAGTGGTTTATTTCGAGAGCTGTAAAACGTCTTACCTACTTAATTATTTTTCCTGCAATGGAATTTAATCAAACGAGTTCAGTACCCCGAGTGTAAGTTTGCAAGTGAGTTAACGTAACTAGGGCGTTTGCGTTAAGATTTTTATTCTGTACCTCTACCATGAGTTAACACAGCCAAAACTCGCTAGCGTCTCCGTAAATCATATGTATGAAATATTGTACAGCGCCCCTAGCGGTCACAGCAAGAATTAAAATACGTACCATGAGCACTATAGATTTTGATAGGTAAGAAACCTAACGTAATCTATTCGATAGTCACTAACGTTTTTCAGCTGTCACCATACAAAACGGCACCATGAGTCACTAATTCGACGCTATCGAAAAATACGCTTGCCATAGTAGTTACGTAGCTCACTAGCATTTTGAGGTGTGAAACATTTGTTTACATTCAAATTATACACATTTTGAGTCTATTAAAGTCAAAATAATGTCGGGAAGAGCTTATTTAGCATGAAATATGTTAGTGGGCAACTTTACAGGCTCTCTAGAGAAGCATTTGAAGATTTGTGCTTATTATTGAATAATGTTACGGATTTGAAGGCAACACAAAGAGGCCATAGAACTATAATAATAATTTTCATTTCTATAAACACTACTTATACTAAATTGTGACCCACTGGTCCTCATTGTATTACATATTCTATTTTTGAAAACTTATTTTAATTTAAGTCAAAAACGCTGCGGCGCACACAACGTCAACAAAATTCCAAATTTAATTGATGACATGAAACATTATAAGGATTCAAAATTCAACAACTACTAAATGTCATAGGTACCTAGTCCATGAACCGACAACTTACTTACAACAATGTTTACTGCAATATGAGCTAATGAGCCGTTCTCTCTTCATATTAGTGAGAAAGAAAGAAACAAAACATAAGGAGTGAAGTTAGCTGTACGACACGATCTATCGAGCTTACCTTATCGCCTGCGTTAGACTCCGTAAAACTCATGGTGCAAGCGTTATAGAAATCTATTTCATCCACGTTAATACGCTAGCGAGTTTAACGCTAGCGAGTAATTTTTCGATAACAACTCATGGTAGACGTACTGACTCTTATACTCTTAGCTTTATGATCTATCGGTCAAATTTTAACGCAAACGAAATAGTTACGTTTACTCTCTTGCAAACTTACACTAGGGGTTATGAAGAAGATTCCAGTTACTTTCCAAACTGCAGTTGTATTTCGTGATATATGACGTGTAAAAGTGATTTTAATATCCTATTTACAGAATAAACGATTTCATTTCATTTCATTTCATTTCCTAACAATATAACATTTCCTTAGACGCTTTAAAACCTATTTACAGAAATAAATCAACATTGAACCAATTTCCCCACGATTTTCTTGAAATAAGTACACTTCATGGTATCCAGCACAGTTCAAATCGAAAGTAAATCATCATACTAGCCTAATACATTCTTATTACAGCCTATATCCGATGTAATAGATAGTAAGCTGTCATCGTAGTCCATATTTGTGAATGAGTTGTCTCTAAGTCAGCGGAAGTCTCCATTTAAGTCTAGTGTTGGTATTAGTGTTGTGGCTAATAAGTTTTGAAGAGTACCGCAGGGAACGTGTGTAGATTATGATAAGCTACTAATGTGGATTATTATCCTACAACGCGGTCAGCCCTAGTTTAGAATGTATGCCAAATCATCGTCCACGAGTAGCTTTTTCGCTACTAGCTACGATGTCTCCCAACGCAAATACTCCAATTTACTTACTGTTTTTGATTCAATAAAATGAATGCTTTTGTAAAATAAAATGAGAATGAATGAAGATATGATGAGCATTAGCATAGCACAATGCTAAAGTAAATAATAAGTATAAAAATGCTGTTGGCCTGGTTACTGCCGATTTTCATACTTACAGTAAGGAAATATTGCAAAAACCTACCAATTTAATGGAATGAATAAGCCTTTTGTTACCTAATCGATGTTTTGCATTGTTTTTATGCAAGAGGGTCAAACTTCGAACAGTTTTTGTCGATCCCAAATTGGCGCCGACCCGACCGTCCGCTCACTTTTTGCGGCGTTTACCCGATTGATAGCAAAAAGAGGTTAATGTTTTTCATGCGTGCACATCTCAGATTCTCTGCATTATTTATTGTGTGTCCGATTCAATCCGATGGGAAAGCGGGCCACAGATTCATCATCATTATTCGGCAAATAAAGTATTTAATATTTAGGAAATTCATTATGAGATTGAATCTTCTTATGGTTAGAAAGGAAGCTATGAATTTAATTTTGTTATGATTCAGTAGTTAACATTAACTTATGCCAAATAAATATTATTTTGACAACAACAAATGAAATACAGATTTTAAGTAACAAACAGACAGACGTCATGAAAACTCATTTAACCAACTAACTACCATTATGACTACACACAAAAAAAATCTTTGCAACATAATTACTAGTAATGACTGACTGCCAACACAATACAGTAGGTACCCAGGACATCGTTTGTTACAAAAATAAACTGAACATGTAAACGAAACGCCGTTTAAAACTTCCACTTTTCAAGTGCGAATTCAAATTAACTTTACAATTTACGTTCCTCAAGTAAACATGTGAAAAGTTTACGCTAACGTAAACTCTGGCCGTTCCATCAAAGCGGCGTAAAACACAGTCAGCCTACGTTCACGAATGGAGGCTTTATGTCGGCAAAAAGCGGCAAATGAAAGTTCCTAATGAGTTTTCTTTTACGGCGGAAAATGTGTAAAACGTTAGCAAGGCGTTTATATGCATAGACAGTTAATTTTGTGAAAGTGACGAAATGGTAACTACTTCCGGTTTAGCACGAGCGGTCAAGTTCAATCGCTTACTTTATTTATCTCAGAACAAGGTATAGGCAAGTTATGTATACAAGTTATCTATATCCTACTAGCTTGTGCCAGCGGCTTCGCCTGCGGTGGATGTCGGAAATTATCCCACGGGAACGTGGAACAATAATAATAATTCATTATAATACTATCCCTATTCATTTGAAATAGGTACCTACTCTAGCGCCGCCATTGACCACGTAATATCTACATATTAGCTAGAACTTTAAATTGTAATACTTGGACGGATTTTAATGGAATAATCACTAAAATAAATATTACCTTAATAAGAGGTGTATACACAAAAATTTAAATAATGTGAATTTTAAAATCATCCCCTAATTTACCCTTTTGGGGGATGATTCGAGATACTTAAACACGAAATCTTTTATTTCTTACCAAAAGCATAAATTTGAATTTTCCTGTCCCTAACTTAGGAAATGCTAAGTTTCCCATACAAACTTTTACCCCATTTAGGAATATTTTTGAGAAAAAAAAAGGATGCCATCTATCTCCTTGCCAAATTTTATTGAAATTCGTTCAGTGTTTTAGACGTGAAAAAGTAACATACATACAAGAGTTACTTTCGAATTTATAATATTAGTGTATGGATTACAGGATGTACAAGATTCGAGTCTGTGAAAGGAATGATACATTTATCATTTACAGTACATGTAGAGTACATAGTTTCAGATAATCTAATCTAAAATATGCAAGTGACATACATTTATCTCAGTTGAAGCCGCGAGAGATAACGATAGGACAGATGACAATGTACGTATACTGTCACATAATATTCCGCGGCTGCCTATTAACACTTGTATACAAATACACACTGAACTACTGAATGTACATTCCTCCACTATGGATTTCTGATTTTCTAATATCGGTCCCTCGCCGTCCGCAAGCTCGCGCCTGCGGTGGCCGGGAATCGGCCTGCGACTCCCGGCGTCCGGGGCGTCTCCTGCGGCGTCTATGGGCGTGACAGCGCGAATTTTGTCTCACCCTCACGTGTTCCACCTCGTCCTTCGCGAGCATTACTGCTTCGCAGAAAGAGGTGACGGCCTCTCATGCATTCTCGCTCCGAACCTTGGCCTGAACCAGGGCCGGACGCGAGAGATCGCCGCCGCCGATCGCCTCTACGAGGACACGGTGGAGGTCTGCCCAAGCCGGGCAGACCTCCACCGTATGCTTCACCGTGTCCTCCGCGCGACCCACACAGTAGTGGTAACATCCGGGAATTTCCTCCCGCTTTATCCTGAACAGGAACCTCCCGAAACAACCGTGTCCGGTGAGGACCTGCGTCAGGCGGATATGTCGTATTGTGAGTAGTGCGATGTTTAACATCTGCCAGTCGTCCCGTGACGGCTCAATTTTTTTCTCATAGAGGGGGATGAAAAGCAGTGTCACACGGTACCAAAATTATTTAACCTCGAGCGACGTACTTTGAATCCCTCGCTACGCTTAGGATTCTACCCTAGAATCTCTCGCAATGCTCGGGATTCTACTCTAGAATCCTTCGCTTCGCTCTGGATTCAAACAATCGCTCTCGCCGTCAATACATTATTTTGGTCCTATAAGACACAATCTACTAATTTTACCACTACCACGAGTGGCCTACCTATTTACTTAGAACAATACTACCTATATTGAAATCATGACTAAGTATATCCAACACCTTCCCCGTTTGTCTTCAGGATGGCACGACGCCGCTCATTCTGTCAGCTGCGATGGGTCACACGGAGTGCGTGCGGGAGTTGCTGGCGCAGGGCGCCGACCCGGCCTGCAGCAGAACGGTAATTATGACCTAAGTTATTGAAACTATTTCTTGATTGCTTCATAGACTTGTTACGACTTCGTCTTCGTTATATTAATAGTAGTCTTCAATCATTATAGCAGTAAGTAAAACTGTGCACAACACAAGTAATCTGACAGCTGTAGTTTATTGATTCACATTAACTTCTTCATTCAAACAGATCGGAGGATCAACTTTGTTATGATTCTCAGAACAATTTAGTACAAATTCCTTAATCACACTGGTCCTTGGCGGAAAACATTGTTCACTACATACAACTACAAGATTATCTCAAAACTTTGAAATTCTAAGCGATCGATGAAGATTAATTATCTACTTAATTGTATAGCACCAATTCTTATACACCGACCCTTCCGATCTTTCAGACAGGAACGAGCGCGTTGTTCTTCGCAGCGCAGGGCGGGTTCCTCGACATCGCGCGACTACTGCTCGACTCGGGAGCTGCCATCGACGCACCTAGCATGGTAACTAGTCAACACTAATAGGGGAGACCTGTACAGAACCGTACACCGCGGTAAAACAGTATAGCACGTTTATTTCGGTCAATAATTCGAATTTCGCGCCTAACGGCCGCTCAGCGGTGCCAACCAATGAGACCAACTTGTCAACATAAACTTTTCGGCCCAAGCACGTTCGTTAGTAAAATATTACATTTTATTGTTTTTCGGTGCTCTTGATCTTATTTTTGAGTAAATTCAAGCAACAATTGTGAAATCTACGTGTACTATAGGAAAGTCTCTATTTATCTTACGGCCGAACCCAATAACCTATATATTTTATATCACCAGTTTCGGCCTACTGGAGATAGAAAAATATATCTATCGATGGTTTTAACGTCCCAATAATCTCTTAATCTACCATATTTAAAGTAATCAAAAAAAAAGAAATTCAAATGAGATATTTGAATTTTTTTTTTTTTATTACGGTACGCCCTAAACAAAAAATAACAGAAATGTAACCCCCCCCCCCTTACTAACACCCCCCGTGCAAGCACCATTCCAACATGAATTTAAGTTTAAAAAAAACCAACATTAATGCGCAAAGGTAGCCCGCAAAATTCAAATTTTATTACGTTTTTTGCAATTTGCAGGTCAGTAACAGGTTGTATTTTGATTCGCGGCCATAACAAATATGGCTCTACGGAATTATATCTTAATCCAGTAACTTATTTAGAAGTAAGAAACAAAGAAGTTTTAATAGAACCCTAATTACACATGTTGTTTTTAAAGTGATGTTGGTTGTAATGGAACGCACGGGAGGGCGAAGTAGAGAAACCTACTTATTGTTTTCGTTAGATAGATAGCATTTATCAATGATTGTGAGACGCCATCCGAGGATAGATTTATACGGTCTATCATCAATAGCGATCTGTCTTTGACTGAAAATAAGTTAGTGGGTTCGGCCGTTAGTGAAAGTGTGTTTATTTGATGGTAATTAACAATGTTTTTACCGGCGTGATGATTTGCGTATGTAGTAATGAGTGGTAAGTTTACACAGACGCCGTCTTGGGGCAAAACCGCTTGGGGTAAAACTGGCCATATACGATTTTAACCCGGTTGTATGAATATGATATGACCTTCTAATTTACCATTATAGATGCTATAAAGATGCCGCGTAAATATAAAAGGAAAACAAACAGACAAGAATCGGACACGGAAAACATGAGAAAAGCGGTATATGATTAAAATTCTTCAAGTGGTAATTATTCAAATGGTATATGACGGAACTATGGGATATTTGAAAGCTGGTAAGATCTTCCAGGTACTATCATCCACCTTACAAGATCGTGTAAAGAAATATATACTGAACACCCAACTTCACACCCCTCGCTGATCCGTTCCAACTTCTTCTGCACCGTAAACTCCTCCTGCTGTTAATGCTGTTAAACTGGTATACGCAACTCTATGTCCAGCCGATATAATGCCTGTTCCCAAGATAAGCATGGATGCAAAAAGAAAAATCGATCGTCGAAGAGGCAAAACAGCTATCATCACATCCTCTCCCTACAAAGACGAGTTAATAACCACCACTCATAACAAGAACGGCTAAACTTAATTCGAACTTGCCAACTAAAGCCACAAAAGCCACAAAATCAAAATCCACAAATGAAAATATTTGCCTGTATTGTCTGAAGGAATACGGAACAAGCCGCATAGATGAAGGTTAGGTGCAATGCACAGGTTGCAAAGGCTGGGCTCGTGAGGGCTGTACAGGCTATGACCCAGAGGAACTTGATGATTCCTTGTGTATGGGTTGCGTTGCCTCTCGGTAATTTCCGGGGCAGTAACGTATATTGTATACGGATTTGTCCAGGGGTCGGGGGAAAACCGGAATTAGCAGGAGCAGAATGATAGGTAAGAAGGGCGAGAAGCTATGCCATCCTTAGATAGCAGGCTAACCAGGCGTTTACTACTCCTGGACAGCAACGACCTGCGCCTGGTGCCGGGGACCATCACGGGACGGACACTCACAAACTCTCTCACTAAACAAACAATTCCACACAATAGGCATAACGGACAGTCCTTTGTACAGGGCATGCATGGAGACTGAAGGAACCCAACGCATGTGCTCTTTGAATGCACAGGATCTGGATTGAGGGTTTCTGTTCTGATCTGGGTGACGCCAGATCAGAACAGAAACCTAAACAGATATCCTAAACAGACCGGAGACATAATCAGTTTCTGGAGGGAGGTGGGCTGGTTGGAATAACCACTGACGGCTGCCATGGCTCACGCACAATGTTCCACATGAAAAACAAAGTGCGGAAACCAAACCCTCTAACATGGAACTTAGATAGATTTCAGCCAATTTACACGAAACCTCAATGAATTATGCATATGCATAAGCAATTTATGCTTGTCATATATTGTGATGTCACCATCAGCTCTAGTTAGAATTTTTTTGTAAAAGGTTATGAGCAGTTGACATTAGGCTATAATTGTAACTTACAAACAAATAAATCGCCCTGGTATATAAGAAATGACGACCTCAATCGTGACTTAAAAATGAAACCAGTCACCAACATAATCCAAAAATTTGCTGAGGCCCATGAACACCGACTCCACCGACATGTGAACATCGAGGCAATTCAGCTGTTAGACCAAACAAATATAGTGCGAACGAAGATTAAAACGAACAAAACTTTTTGAGTTAGTGTAGAGTAAAAAGTGTAGGCATAATAGTGACAATGACACACATATAATGATATATCAGACTCTAAGAAAGTGGAACGGACTTTTGTAAAGTACAATCAGCACTATTCTAAGTTTTAAAATAATTATCACATAGCAAATTAAGTAAGATTCAACTTATTAGTCTTTTATGCTAGATTGTAATTCATTATTAAGAACCTGGTTCTTTTGAATAAAGGATAAAAATAAAAATAAACTTACAAACTGACCAACTAAAAAAGTAAAAATAACTTTAATTTCGGAAGTCACCTCCGAAATTAAAGTAATTATTTATTCACTTTTTAGTTTTTTTGGAAGTCTGTTGTTTTTTTATTTTTTCGTAAAAAAGTTTTTCA
This sequence comes from Tiliacea aurago, assembly GCA_948098905.1. Lineage (NCBI taxonomy): Eukaryota > Metazoa > Arthropoda > Insecta > Lepidoptera > Noctuidae > Tiliacea > Tiliacea aurago. The sequence continues at coordinate 27,000,469 of OX402585.1, forward strand.
TTTTTCACTTTGTGGTACCTGTCCCACACCTATTTGTATACCACTACTTGCTATGTAAACAACAGTGACATAGACCGAGTACCCAAGCAAAGTTAATAAAATTGATATGGGATCGCGCACGCTTCCTCTAACAAATGAAAGAATTTTAAAAATCGGTTGATAAACAAATAAGTTATGCCCGAACAAATGTATAAAATTATAAATAAGTACAGAATTCTGTGTGGTGCCGGACGTAAAGAATACCGTTCCTTACCTGTGGTCCCTCATGTTTTTTTTTTTTTGGGTGGGAAATTATCAAATAACTTTCCCGCTCTGGGCGGAGCGGGAGGTCGTGGGGTGTGTTTTTTACCCGTGGTCCCTCCGAGAAATACAATGCTGCCGAATTAAAATTGTACCAAATTCAATTTGTAAGGTACATCATCGGAAGATCTGACGGTCTCATCATGTGAAGAGTCCTGGTACATCAGTTATGTTGTTGATTTCAGGACGGTGGCACACCTTTGTTCGTGGCGTGCCAGTGCGGTCACTTGCCGGTCGTCGACGAGCTCATCCGCAGGGGAGCCAACGTCAACTCTTCTATGAAGGTAAGCCGTTACGTCCGGACTTTGATATCAAGACAAAATTCTGATTACCCTCGGTTAACAAAATTGGAAGTGACTCTGGTGTCAAAAAATATATACAGGGTGGATTTTTGAGATGGGGCAGTAAGGGCAGCTACCTTAACCGTTGTAGCTACAGGAAACGGTCTTAGGAGACTGTCCTTAACTTTTTGAGAAATTTCGATTTGCATTTACAGATTTTGAAAAAAATTTACAGTCAGCAGGAAAATGGGCAGTTTTCACAAAAACTTTTTTTTGTGCCAACCGATCCTGTTTCTTAAAGGGATCAAAAACCTCTATCGGACCAACTGAGTTTTGAGTACTAGATAAGTCAGAAATCGTAAAAAACTTTTCCAATACATATGAAACTTCAACTTAAATTTTTTATGATGGACCGGTACAATGAAAACTGGCCGAAAATAAACAAAAAAAATTAACTTCGAATGAATACGCGTCATAATTTAATTTGCTTTGAAAACAGAATCTAGATAGTTGGTTGCTTGCTTGTAATTTCTGAAATTCTGTGACAAAAATGACCTTATTTAATTTAGAACGGTTAGACTTGTTAGAAGGTTATTTTTAAATAATAAAAACCCGTCAGGTGCATTGGAGTGGAACAGGATCAATTACCCGATGCGTCTTGTGCCAACCAGAAAGGTATTACAAATCTTGTAAAGAATCTCGCAGAAGGTGGCTCGTTCAAGGAAAAAATTGTACGACATTCAAGTGTAAAGTAGATGAAAATATGGTGATTGCGATTTTATCACTCGTGGAAGCGTATCCAGAGATTTCTTCTAGAGATGTCGCTAGCGAAGTGGGTGTTTCGCACTCCTACTTTTTTGTAGCGGCCAGTTTATAGGTGGTAAAAAATTTAAGTTGCCTACGAATTAGGTGAGTCTAAATGTAAAGTTTCAAGTTTTTAATTTTAAGGTAAAAAAATACCCAAAGTAAAAGTTATTGTTTTTTATTTGTTTTTCGATCAGTCTTGTTTGTAGCGGCCAGTTTATCGATGGTATAAAACTTAAGTTGGAGTCTGATTTCCTACGAAATGTATGGGAAAAGTTTTTTGCGATTTCTGACTTTTCTAGTACTCAAACCTCAGTTGGTCCGATAGAGGTTTTTGATTCATATAAGAAACAGGATCGATTAGCATAAAAAAAAAGTTTTTGTGAAAACTGCCCATTTTCCTGCTGACTGTGCATTTTTTTCAAAATCTGTAAATGCAAATCGAAATTTCTCAAAAAGTTAAGGACAGTCTCCTAAGACCGTTTCCTGTAGCTACAACGGTTAACGTAGCTGCCCTTACTGCCTCATCTCAAAAATCCACCCTGTATATTTGTGTTGCCACATTGTTTTTAGTCAAAAAAGAAGTGGCCATTTTGGTGTTGTCACTTTTCTGTGATAGTGCTGCCATCTCTCGGTTGTTGAAGATACTGTAGCAGTTTAATGTAGTCTTAAATCACGAGGAGTCAGTAGCCATGTGATTACTTTCTAACAATTCCAGGACAAAGCGACCCCTCTCTTCATAGCCGCACAGAACGGCCATGAGGAAGTGTGTCGCGCGCTGGTGTCGGCGGGAGCGGCCGTGGACGGGGCGCGCGCCGACCGCGCCACGCCGCTGTGGATCGCGGCGCAGTGCGGCCACCAGCGCGTGGCGCGCCTGCTGCTGGCGGCCGGCGCCAGCGTCGACCACGTCAGGCAGGTACGGACCCCGCTGTCGACCACGTCAGGCAGGTACGGACCCCGCTGTCGACCACGTCAGGCAGGTACGGACCCCGCTGTCGACCACGTCAGGCAGGTACGGACCCCGCTGTCGACCACGTCAGGCAGGTACGGACCCCGCCAGCCTCGACCACGTCAGGCAGGTACGGACCCCGCCAGCCTCGACCACGTCAGGCAGGTACGGACCCCGCCAGCCTCGACCACGTCAGGCAGGTACGGACCCCGCCAGCCTCGACCACGTCAGGCAGGTACGGACCCCGCCAGCCTCGACCACGTCAGGCAGGTACGGACCCCGCCAGCGTCGACCACGTCAGGCAGGTACGGACCCACGCCGCTGTGGTCTGTATAGACTAACTCTTTTCATAGGAATCATGGATGTTTACCTCAGTTGCCTCAATTAAATTGAATGGCGAAAATATGTCTCTAGTACGCTCAAAATGATCGATAATATTTTAGAGCATAAACTTATAAAACATTTTAATTTTTCAGGATGGCGCTACACCGCTATTCAAAGCTGCACACAAAGGCCACGCTGCTGTGGTCGTAGAATTGCTCAAATATAAACCAAACCTAGGTTTGCTTCCTGTAAGAATATTATTTCTATTCGTTTTATCTAGTGTATCAGTAGTGACATCTAGTTTTTAGTTTGATGAAACTCTTAACACTTCGGACGTCGTGTATTCTGTTCACCGCTAGATGGCGTTGTAACAAGCTTATTATATTTACTTTAAATTTTCAATTGCACGAAATTGCATCAAAAAATTAAAATTTTTGAACAAAGAAAAGTTACGATAAAGATCCGTTCTATCGTCCGAATTTGAACAAATGTTGTGTTTTATCGACTGCAAATAATCATTAATAATCATAAATAAGTGCTTATAGATAATATTTGCACTAATTATATCATAAATACTTGTGAAAAGTTTCAAAAATTATATGTCAAAAGTTGCAAAATTTAGTGTAAACTGATATAGTAGTTTTATCAAAAATAGCCATAACATAAGACCAAAACAATTACAGCTGATATCTGTAATCAGTTCATATTTAAAAATACAATACCCTTCCTATATCAATTGTGTTAATTGTTAATTTCAGTCATTCTATACACAAAGCCAAATCTGCTTAACACTTGCAAATTAAGTTCCTGTACTTTTCAAGATATTTTTACGTGTCATTAGAAAGGTATCCTATTTTGTGGATCTACATCTATATAGAATTAGAACAGCAGTGATAGGGTTTACATAACGTTGTAATAAGTTGTGGCCCGTTCCAGAACGGGCAGTCGGCCCTGCACGGCGCGGCCATGTTCGGGCAGCTGGCGTGCGTGCGGCTGCTGGCGCGGCGCGGGGGGGGGGGGCTGCGCAGCGCGGCCGGCCTCACGCCGCTGCAGGCCGCGGCCGCCGCGCGCCGCGCCGACGTCGTGGCCTACCTGCGGCAGCTGGAGCCGCACGCGTGAGGCGGCGCGCCCGGCCTCACGCCGCGCCCACGTCGTGGCCTACCTGCGGCAGCTGGAGCCGCACGCGTGAGGCGGCGCGCCCGGCCTCACGCCGCGCCCACGTCGTGGCCTACCTGCGGCAGCTGGAGCCGCACGCGTGAGGCGGCGCGCCCGGCCTCACGCCGCGCCCACGTCGTGGCCTACCTGCGGCAGCTGGAGCCGCACGCGTGAGGCGGCGCGCCCGGCCTCACGCCGCGCCCACGTCGTGGCCTACCTGCGGCAGCTGGAGCCGCACGCGTGAGGCGGCGCGCCCGGCCTCACGCCGCGCCCACGTCGTGGCCTACCTGCGGCAGCTGGAGCCGCACGCGTGAGGCGGCGCGCCCGGCCTCACGCCGCGCCCACGTCGTGGCCTACCTGCGGCAGCTGGAGCCGCACGCGTGAGGCGGCGCGCCCGGCCTCACGCCGCGCCCACGTCGTGGCCTACCTGCGGCAGCTGGAGCCGCACGCGTGAGGCGGCGCGCCCGGCCTCACGCCGCGCCCACGTCGTGGCCTACCTGCGGCAGCTGGAGCTGGAGCTGCACACGTGATGCGGGCGCAGCGTAGCGCGGCCTGGACCTGGAGCTGCACACATGATTCTGTCCGACTGTTACACTATGTAGGCGTCTGCTGTTAGTTGGGTGGTGTCTATATCAATGGCGGGCAGAAAATATTTTTAACTAAAACCTCATTTTCACGATACATGTTCTTTGCCTGTGACGTAAGATAACGTTAAAACAACATATTAAGTCTTTTTGTTACTTAAACTCACCACAGGCAATTAAATCGCAACGTATCAGTCAGGCTTGGATTGTGCAGTGTTTGCACGTATTCGACTTTAACAAATACAGAAAATATGTTTTAAGGTATCCTTAAAAAAATTGTCACAAATAACCAATGCCCCACGATTTAAAAACACTGAATGCAAAATGCAAGTCCACCAATTTCAAAGCAACTTTATTCATCAATAAAGCAAGTGTCTTTTTGACTTTGCATTCATTGCATATTATTTATAATTCAATTATATTTTATGAATGAATAACTCAGTTGTACCTTGTAAATAGCGGCACCCAACTAACAGAGACCATGCATTTGTTATAAATCTCACGTGGTAATCGATCTGCATACAATCTCGTATTCCTAAATATAGTTACTAACCGACTATTTTGTATGATGTACTCGCAGCCATACTTGTATAGCTTTACCCACTCGCCTTAAGCAATACCTCACTCAATACTGAATATATATTGACGCTATATAAACGGTAACAATAGTGTCTTCAAACTACAAAACACTTTTGCAATTATAAAAAAATTATTTAGGTAAATATAATTTATATCAATTACAATAAGGGGGCAATCAAATTAACATCATTTACTTACCATATTTGTTTGAGTAAGATTTAAATCCCCATATTTTAAACCTTTGATACCTTTTATGTGTCACAAAGTTCTACATTACATGAGACCATGGTATTCGTCTAAATGTGAGTCTCGAGACTATTGCTACCGTTTACAATAAAATGACAATGTTTTAACAAAACATTGGGTTTATCGTTGGTGCTGATTTAGTCAATAAGCGATATGTAAACATGTTTTAATTTTACACTAGTCAACTTTATCGCGGTCATGCCAGTGAGAATCAAAGAAAATATTTTAGATAACTCCATTACTAGAAATCCATGAAGATTTTAAATAGATTTTCAAGTCACAGAATTATAAATGAATAACAAAACTTAATGACCGCGATTCATCGTTCTGTAGCATAAAGTCGAAAAAAAAATGTATTTTTCATACAATCACATACATACACAACTAGTTGAATGAATAACTGTTGTATTGTTGTAGCATAGGTTTAAGCTAAGTATTTATTTAATTATTTGTATCATACGACATGACTCGTATTGTAGTCATCGCTCAATTTGTATTTTAAATTGTATCAAACTTTTGGGCAATATCTCAGTTTGGAATCTCATAAGTGTTCTGATTCCTAATTGCACATAGCAATTCAATTGCTTGTTAAATGCAATAAATTTAAACAATAATTAAAATGTCACTGTCCCACGTCAGATAGCGAATCAAAGATATTGCTTCCAATTGTTACATGGTTACTGAACCTTTACAGTATATCATTATGAATAATAAAGATGAATTTAACCTTATAACAGGATGGAAAGAATGTTCAATAGCGCAAAAATCACTGCTACTTTTTGGGAGGTGAAATCTGTCTTAAATTGGAAAATATTCTAGATTTTTACTTACAATCTTATCTTTGCCAATAGTAGCTCCTGTAGCAACACAACATATTTCCATATAATGGTCAATTATTTAAATTAAAAGGTTTAGGGTTACTCCACCAAATAAACAATTATTTAACTTAGTTAATAAACATTGTATTAATACATAGCATATGTGTCGGTTTAGATATAAGTTTCAACATTGTTGTTATGTTATATGAACAGTACAGTTGTTTTTTTTTTAATATAATGTTTTACTTACAAAATGGCGTTTTTATTTTTTGTTACCAGTCAAAATAATTTCATGGATAAGTAAATTATCATTATTTGTAAAAATAATTACATTACTAATTAATCCTGCTACCTGCAGGATGGTCAAACAATATTCAAGTGTCATTGAACCGTATTTCCCTTTCCATCTTCAATTCGAGACAACCGGTGTCTTCAATTGATCACAGAAAGGGAAATACAGGTCATAGAAATCATTAAATTCAGGCCCTTAATCCTACACATAATAATAAATTAATCATAATTAAAATAACTACAAGAACGAACCAAGTAAAATACATATTAGTAATTTTACTTTCCCAATGGTAGATATTCTAGCCACCCCAACCTTATCAACTAAAGCCTCCACGAACAGCTTATCCGGCGGACTTCTCGCACTGTCGCAACATGTCTCGCGCGGCGACGCACAGGAGCTGCGCGGGCGGGCGCAGGCGCGCCGAGCTCTCTGTGCAGCAGTAGAACAGGGCCAGCGGGTGCGAGTACTGCTTCTCAGAGATGTTCACTGGTACTGAGGGCCTGGTGCCTACGAAAAGAAGTTTAATAAATTAAAATTAATTTATTTTGTGAACATACCTAAATGTCATGCTTATAGGTAAGTATATTAAATTTTACAGGAAGGTAAATTGCTACCACTTGCTATTCTTAAATGATTAATTAGGAATTAGTAATATTTGGAATTGATGGCCAACCTTCAGTAATTATAAAGACACCAAAAGAGACTGCATACTTAGCAGGCTGGGTGGTAACACCGGTAAATGCAACTTAACTATTTAGCAAGCACAAGTCTTAAAAGAACAGGAATGATGTTAATCAATGCACATTGCTAATTTGCATTTTACGCCCTGCGCTTTTTGCATTTGGGTGTACTGTACTGGCAACGGAAGGAACATGGGTGGGTTTTTGTCAGTAAAAGTCTGAAACGGGGGAAGTTATTTGATAATTTCCCACCCAAACAAAAAAAAAGGTATACCACTGCCCATCCCTTCAGGGAAACAGTTGTGATACTATGTTATGGTACCCTGAGCTTCTAAAAGTTTGATTAGTATTTCTGCTATCCAATTATGTTGTGATTGATTGCTAAAAATAGCCACAGAATCAACTAGACTGGAAGCTCCTGTTTTTAAACTCACCATATCTATCATTGAAGTAGTCACCAATACTGTCGACACTATCATCAAGACACTGCACGCTGTCCTCCATGGAGTCATCATCAGTCTGTATGTGTGGAGGCATGAGGGCCATCATCTCCCACAGTGTGAGGCCCAGTGGCCATATGTCTGTCTTGCAGGATATCTCCCCGCCGTGGATCACTTCTGGGGCACTCCACGCTTCTGTGCCTGAAATTTGACATAGTTATTTGATGAGAAAAGAGATGATGAAGATTTTATTCTGCAGATGCAAAATATACACAAGTTTCAAGGTAGCAACATTTTTTTTGCTCTAACAATAGCTTCCAAAAGGACTGAAGTCTCTCCCAAAGTATTTTTAGAGACTTTTTTTGTATATGTGATCTAGATATTCCAATAGTTGTTTACTTTTAAAACCCACACTCTATTTACATTAAACCAAATACAGGCAATTTTGAATTGTCAAGGAGTGAGAAAGATGAAGCTAGAGTTGCCCATTTCAAAGTGGGTTCCTATTGAGAAGACCAGGCAAGAAACTCTATGGATGTTTTGAATTATGTCATAAAAAGGTCAATATTTTGATTAGAGTGGATCAAAATATTGCCCTTATAAATGACATGAGTAATTCAAAACATTCAATTGATTATGAATATTTTAAATTATGATTACAGAAATTGAAACAATTCTAGTTTAACCCCTAAACGCAGAAAGATAGACAAAACAGTACAAGAATGTTGACATTATGAAAGTGAAGTTATTTCTAACTGAACAATGAGAATCATTGAAAAATAAAGATTAACTACTATCAGGTGCAGCTGTTTTATTACTACCTACTCTGACAATATCCTTATAAAATAATCAAGCACTTCTAAGCCACATTATCTATGAAAAGAAAATAATGAAGGCTGAAACATCCACACACAGCACACACATACCCAACAATGCTCTTCTACTGACTCTAACAATACTGTCCTGTTATGTTAGAAGGTTTGGTTTCCGCACTTAGTCCTTCATGTGGACCATTGTGCGTGGGCCATGGCGGCCGTCAGTGGTTTATTCCAACCAGCCCACCTCCCTCCAGAAGCTGATTAGGTCTCCTGGTCTGCATAGGACATCTGTGAAAGATCTGGGTGACCCGAGGGTTTCTGTTCTGATCTGGGTGACGCCTGTGCAGTCAAAGAGCACATGCGCAACGGTTTCTTCAGCCTCCATGCAAGCCCTGCACAGAGGGCTGTCCGTTATACCTATTGTGTGGAAATGTTTGTTCAGTGAGCAGTGTCCCGTTATAGTCCCCGCCACCAGGCGCAGGCCGTTACGCCTGTCCAGGCGTAGCAAACGCCTGGTTAGCCTGCCATCTAAGGATGGCATTGCTTCCCTGGATTGCCTGCAGCCCGGTGCCGAGGTCCACCAGTTCTCCGCTAGTGTATGGGTGAACTCCTGTAGCCACCTACGTAGTTGGTTAAAGGGGATGGGTACGAAAGGTTCGGGTCCACAGGCTGGCGCGCTGGATGCTCTCCTAGCCAGTTCGTCAGATGCGTCGTTACCCAGCGACCCGCTGTGTCCTTTTATCCATTGCAGTGTCACTTTGTTATGGTTGCACACCGTCACCCGCTCCAGTGCATTGTGACATTCTAGTGTTAGTCTGGAGGTTATATATTTTTTCTCTAGGGATTGCAGCACTGAGGCACTGTCGGACAGTATACGTATACGAGTGTCCGTAACTTTCCTGGCTTCGATGGCGTAAGCCGCTTGTATAATGCCCACACATTCCGCCTGGTAGACGGTGTTGAACATTCCAAGCGGGCTGGATATATTTATGTTAAAATCGTGTGAGAAGACTCCGACTCCGGTTCCGGAGTTGGTCTTTGATCCGTCGCTGTATACTCTCATCTCTTTCGGGCCTGAGTGATCACACCGTTCCTCTGTAAGTATAACGTTGTAGTGCTTCTGAAAGAAGTGTAGTTTTGGGGCTTTGTCGCAGGGTGATGCCATCATCGGTTGTCTTTTGATTGCCTCCTCCTTTATGCGTGTGTGTTTGACCCTAGAGTCTTTGCTCAGGGTTCCCGATATGTGGAGCCTGAAGGCGGCCAGGGCTGCCTCCTCTCGCACGATGAGGTGTAGGGGTGGCAGTCCTAGCATTACTTGTAGTGCGGCAGTGGGTGCAGTCCTCATACTGCCAGTTATTGCTACACAAGCAAACCGCTGCAGTTTGTCGAGGTCTTTTTGGGCTGTACTCAGGTCCATCCTGGGCCACCAGACCAGTGAGCCATATGTGATAATTGGTCAGATGACTGTGGTGTATAGCCAGTGGGTGACCTTGGGAGAGATGCCCCAATTCCTTCCAAGCAGTCTTTTGCACTGCCATAGGGATATGCTGGCTTTTAATACTGTCCTGTTAAACTGCCACTGCCATTTGAAAAACCTATTTCCATTCCTGTCATCTGGTGTACACTTTCAATTTTTTTTTTTTTTACTATTTAAAGAAAAGACCAAATATTCAAAAAGGAATTACTGGTTACTCTACACCTTGCTTCATCTCACTGCTGGGCAAAAGCCTTCCCAAGACTTCCATCTATTTCAATGTAGGCTAAAAAATTATATTAATGCTTACCAAAATACACAGCTTTCCCAGCCTTCCTCTTATCAAACACACCATTCTCGTCAAGTGGTAGAGTGACTCCGAAATCACACAGCTTGCAGATCACAAAGTCTCCATTCACAAGGATGTTGTAGGATTTTATGTCACCATGCAGGATCTGCATCTTTGTGTGAAGGTAGTCCAGGGCACTGGCTATGTGTGATACTACCTGTAACATGGATTAAGTGGTTTTTACTGAGTTCAAGTTGTAGTTTGTTGTTACTGCACGCTAAAAGGTATTTCTTGTTACAATAGGCCTAAGTGGGTTCAGCTAGTATGTTTTAGTTAGTTATTATTATATCATTAAAGTCAAAGCACAAATAATAAAAAAGATATGTTGTGCCACACCCTATGCCTAGAAACTGGATAAACATAAATAGCAGTTCTGGCTCACTGGTAGCGGCCTCGACTTACCTGCAATATTATGGACAAAATCAGTAACATCAAAAACTTTTAACTTGTTTAATGACTTACTTTCAATATTTGCTTTGGCAAGAATAGTTCATTGTCCTCTTCAATTCTTTTCTCAATCATTTCACCAAGAGACAGGTCACAGGCCTCCATCCCTAAGTACAGGATCTTCGCCATACTGAACGCGCGAAAACCAACGATGTTAGGGTGTGACATGCGCTGCAGAAGATCCGCTTCTGCTTTTATACGGTCGGTGTATACTTTGTTCGGTTTCACACGTTTGTTCAGCATTTTGAGAGCCCATGGAGAACGAATTTGTCCTGCACGAGGGGATCTTACAAGTTGCATCACACTTACACCTAGAAATGACAAATATAAACAAGGTTTTAGCATAGGTTTTAGCACGCGGAGAAGCAACGTATAAAACATGTTTTTTTACCTGTTCCATAGCCAAGTCTGTTTAAAAACGGTGATGGAGGTATAGTGATTATGTCGTTATTATCCAGGGCTTTGTTTTTGATAGGTGTCTTGAACTCAGTCATGTTTAATTTTCAATTAATTTGTAAAAATCTCACTGCGTTACGAACGATGTTATTAAGATAAACGTATAAAAACGTTATGACGTTATCTTTTCAAACGCTTGTTTTTAAATTTGAATTTGCTTGAGTGACATATGAGCAGTGCTACCAGCTTAGTAAAAGATAAAATATTATTGCTATCTCTCAAAAAATGTATGACGAAGATAGAGATAAAACGAAAATATCATGCTAAAATTGTTTTTACCAGTATGGAATAAATGGATATCAATGTAAATTCGTTCAGAAACTTGAATGGGGTTTTAACAGATAGTACTAAAGGCATCTATATACTAGCGCGACTTGTCGCGCGACGCGACACTGGCACTGGTAGAACAATTTCTATGAAAAATTCAAGGAAATTGTTCTACCGCTCAACCGGTGTCCCATCGCGCGCCAAGTCGCGCCTGTATGGAGAAGCTTTGTGCCATTGACGTTTACAAACCGCCATTGTTTTGTTTGTTTACTTTTGTGTCGAAAACTAGATAAATACGTAGATAAGCGACTAGAGTGTATCACTAATGGGATACGTAAAACTTTAATCATACTTAGCGAACTCGGCGGCCGGCCTTATGAAAGTGACAGTCTTGACTTGAATTTGACAGTCACTGACTTTCACTCCCATTGAGATGGGAAAACTATGGAGATGCCCCATTCTACTATATGAAGAATAGTTATACAAATATCTATCATATCGACACACACATGTCATAAAGCGTTTTGTTTCTTTTTAACTAGTCAAGAACTGCGTAAGAAAAGAGAGACGTATATGTTTGTCAAGGACATAATTTGGCAACAATTTTGTGACGTAAAAATCATGTGTATGCGTGACCGGTCGCCATGTTTATTGCCAAGTTTTGTGGTAGATGTGCTGTCAAACGATTGTTTACTCAAAATATTTTTATTATTTTCGAGAGAAATACGTCTATAAACTAAGTATTTTGGTATTCTGAGTTTTGCTGTTAATAGGAAAACCATGCCCTCGTGTTGTATAAAACAGTGTGGTGCGAGAAAAAACAAAAATCAGCCTAATTTGTCTCTGCACAGGTTAGTAACTAGTTTTCACTAATCCAGTCGAATATTGTACAATTTTGTTTATTATACTGTTACAAGATGATGTTTTTGATAATTATTGAAACCTGTGTCATGTATAAATTGCTTAAAAGATAAAACGTTTGTTATTTTCTTTATTTCTTTGCATTGTTTACATTCTATATTTATATTGGTAGTAAGGTTAGTGATGTGTGTGTGATGCTCGCATGCGATTCGAAGTATCGATAATATTTGTTTAGTGTGTAAACTACATTGCAATGATGTTTTAATCCACAGATTTCCTAAAAACGAAATTTTAAAGAAGAAATGGATAGAAGTTATTGGTTCTGAAAACATAAACCCTAGACATAAAATGTGGCATATCTGCTCCATGCCAGTGAAAAAATATTATATTTGCCGCTGAACATGGAACATAACACCACCCACAGGCTGTTGCTTGTTAAATCTATAATTAAAGCCTATATTGATTTAAGATTCCGTTATCATGCAAGAAAACATTGTGATAAAATTTCATATAGAAACTATTTGAATAAATTAATTTTGTTCAGAAATGAATAAATTACTTTTATACATAAAAAATTGTTATTATGTCATAAAAGTTGTTCGAAAAGTAGGAAGTTAACAAAATATTATTATTTATTTACCACCCCGTTGGTCTAGGTGGTCGCAAGCACGTCTGCTAAGCGTGGGGTCCTAGGATCAATACATATACAACATTAGTTTTTGTTTATACTAAACCCGAAAAGGGGTCATTGTACTCATCATTTTGAAAAAAAAATTCTATGGGACCAAACTTGAAATTGCGAAAAAAAAATCAGCTGTTCCCTACATTTGTGTTCACTTAAATCGACAAAATGTATGGAACAGCTAATTTTTATTTCGTGATTTCAAGGTTGGTCCCATAGATTTTTTTTTTCAAAATGATGAGTAACAATGACCCCTTTTTGGGTTTAGTATAAACAAAAACTAATTTATATAATTATAAGGGAAGACGATGCACCTAGAATAAAATTACTATACCACAATAGGTAAGAATGAAGCAATGACAGATAAATTAATTATGTGATAAATACATTGTGTTCACATATTTACAAAAAATTTAAAAAATATATACGATTTTCTTAAAAAATTACAATATCAGTGTGAGTTAAGAATTTAAAATAAATGTCATAAAAATAATAAATTATACAATTAAAATAGCAACCTGTTTGATTTTGTCTAGACCCTAGATTGTCCTATGGAGCTGGACCAGCATGTTTCCAAGCATTCTTATCTTATTTTATTTATTTAATTATCTTGGATATAATCCTCTAATTTGTAATATGCTTGTTTACAAATCGTCTTACAATGGCAGCTCACTTCATGAATGATTAGTAGTCATTAGATGTATCCAATGACTACTAATAAAAATAAAGTAAAAAAAAATATTTATTAACCTTTCGATAATTACAAAAGCCTAACTTTCATATTTCAGCCGCAAAGCAGCAATGCATCCACTATCGTGTTTCGGTTTAAAGGGAAAGAGAGCCAGTGTAAGAACAGGCATGATGAAACATAAAACACCCACAACTTCTAAAATTCTTATCATTTCACCTGCATTACGTACATTTACGAGGCTAATCGAAAAATGTAAACCAATACCTTAAATCAAATTCATGTATGTTTTATAAATGTCGATATCACCTACGCATGTTGCACGCAGTTACAACCCTATTAAAGGCGGCCATCTTAAGCGCCCATATTTTTGTAGGTATGCACGCAAATTTTGTAGGTAGGGCGAGTCCATAGGTTTATATGTCAATGTTCACTCCCCATGCGAAAAAAGGAAGCGCAACAATGCGCTGGGACCAAATTATAACAACGTAAAGAGTTGCAAGAAGTGCCAAAAAGTATTATAACGAAAAAATATTGATATCGAATTCGATTTATCGAAAAAAAAATATCGATAAGTCGCACTGACGTATGTCGGTGAAATTTTCTAAAAAGTACATACCTACTTTGTGAAATAGTATTGTTTATTTTTTATTCATAGAAATACCAAACTACATAGAAACATCATTTCTGATGTAAAATCATAAACTAATATATCATTACAAATAAAATGATCTTTATCTTTATCATTGTTAAGAATAAGTTTACTATTTCACGGCTCTGAATGGGGCAGGCAAGTCGGCAGCTGTCAAAGTGGCGCTAGTAGCACATAGACCAATAACAAAGCAGTTTTTGTTGTGGAAATAATAGTGAATTCATAATTAGAGACAATTATTTAGGAAATGTTTAGATGTTGTGTACCAAATTGTAAAGAAACTGGAGGCCACCAGTTTCCTCGAGATGAGAAACTTAAAAAAAAAACGGTCAAGAGCGAGTCGGACTCGCGCACCGAGGGTTCCGTTATAAATGATGTTGATGATTTCTGAAAAACTGTGCTATTTAGAGACATCGTTTTATTTTTCCTGTAATCTTATCACATAGAATAATTTCAGATTTTTATCTATGCAAACTTCGTAGATAAGGGGGGGGGGGGAACGGTATTTTTTTTTACATTTTTCATCAAAACTTGGACACTAAGGTCCCAAAAAATATATATGTTTGAGAATGTGCAAACAGCGTTCTTTCATATGATACCCCACATGCTCTACTAACCCCACTTCAATTTTTTAAGACTTCCCTTCAGTCCCTTTTGCAAAAAATATTTTTATTTTTTTCTTGTTTGCAAAATAGTTGGGCAAATGTCATCTAAAATTATTCTAAATTTCAAGTTGATAGCATTAGAAGTTCTTGAGATATCCAGGTGTGACAGACAGACAGACTTATTCTCACCATAAGGGTTCCTTTTTACCATTTTGGTACGGAACCCTAAAAATTGTGGCTTAAAGTGCTATAGCGAGTAAATGAGCCTAGACACACTCTCGCCCCGCTAGGGGCGAGAGTGTGTCATAAACATTTCAAGGAAAGTAACTATGAAAAACCGGTCAAGAGCGAGTCGGAGTCGCGCACCGAGGGTTCCGTACGAATATATGATGTTGATGATTTCTGAAAAACTGTGCTATTTA
Source organism: Tiliacea aurago (assembly GCA_948098905.1). Classification (NCBI taxonomy): domain Eukaryota; kingdom Metazoa; phylum Arthropoda; class Insecta; order Lepidoptera; family Noctuidae; genus Tiliacea; species Tiliacea aurago. The sequence goes on from OX402585.1 coordinate 27,015,642, forward strand.
GAGACATCGTTTTATTCTTCCTGTAATCTTTACATAAGCTTCTATCTTAAAGAATAATTTCATATTTTTATCTCTGCAAACTTCGGAGGGGAACGGTATTTTTTTTTACATTTTTCATCAAAAGTCGGAACGATGCTGCCTAAAAAAAAATGTTTGAGAGTGTGCAAACAGCGTTCTTTCATATGATACCCCACATGCCCTAGCAGCCCCACTTCAAATTTTTAAGACCCCCTTTCAGTCCCTTTTGCAAAAAGATATATTTTTTTTTATTTCTTTCTTACTTGCAAATTAGTTGGGCAAACGTCATATAAAACTTATTATAGTTATTTTCAGTTTAACTAGGTCATCTTAAACTATTTCCTTTCATTTGTACGTAACCTTTATTACTGGATCACTTGTCATACAGGGTGATTGGAAGATGGGTGCAAAGCTTTAAGGTGAAGATAGTATAGACAATTTAGAACCATTTAAGCCATGGTTGTCTTAGACGAAGTCTTACCAAATTTTTTTAACCATATTTTTAAGTTTTTTTTCGGAAATTCTCAAAATTTTATGTAAACTGCATAATTATGGCCAAATTAAATGATAAATGAATTATTTTTTTATTTATTTAATTAAAGTAATGTGTAAGCAACCAAGCAAAACATGTTTTAGGCTTCTGTGTCATTAGACATTTTTTTTACAGATATTTAAAGCTCAGAAAAAATAAAAAATTTGTACAATACGTCTTTTAAACCTTATTTTAAAAAAAAAACGGAGGGTGCTTTTTTTGTTCAAACCTTTTTGAAGACATGCTTGATAATCGCTCTTTCTTTTGAGGTATCATTTATGGGGATATCTTACAAATTATTGCAATTAGGACCTACAAACCAATTCGAGGGAGAAATTTTAAATTTTAGGCAGTCTAACAAAACACAAAATTTTTGCTTAAAAGAATACTTTATGTGCTCGAAATGATAACATTGTTCAATTATAAGAATTGTTGGCACATGTAGGAACCAATTGAGGGGATTCTCTAAACAATGGCCACCGAGCGCGGTGCGACGGCATTTCCAGGTAGAACGCCCAATGAATAGCAAAAAGCGATAAGAGTTGGTTTTTACAGCAAAATGGTCTTAGTTACTGAGGCAACAAAGTCGTTTTTCTTTAGTCAGGGTCAGTCGGTCTGTGATGAAGCCGTTACATCTTTTACTTATTAGTCAAACTACTGCCCTTGTGAGTGGTTGTTGTCGTGTTGATTCACAATTTACCGTGTTCAGTTGTAGCCCTTTGCGTTCCTGCACGTGTTGTTTGCGTTAGTTTTGAACTTTTTTGTTTCACCGTGTCCAGTCGTAGCCTCGCGCTCCTGCATGTGTTGATTTTTGACTTAATTGTGTTGAGTTGACATTTAATGCGCTCCTACGCCGTTTTTCTTAATTGTTAAGTGACTATGGTTACTTTTTCCAATCAAGAATATGCGGATATCGTATTTATGTACGGTAGAGCAGACGGCAATGGATCTTTGGCGCGACGGATGTATCAAGAGCGCTATCCGAATCGCAGGATACCGAATGTCCGAGTGTTTTACAACACGTTTCGTCGTCTTGCCCAAGATGGGTTTCACCGCGTGGAACCTGGAGTCAACCGGGGCAGACACGAAACTGCCGTCGACGAAGACATTTTAGCAGCATTTCAAGCGGATCCTAGTACTAGAGCAGTAGCTCGAAATTTAAACATTTCTCAATGGAAGGTGTGGCATACAATGCACCAAAATGATAAGTATCCGTTCCATGGCAGGAGTGTGCAAGGTCTAGTAGAGCAAGATCCTCAAAGAAGAATTCAGTTCTGCCGTTTCCTCCTCAACAGAGACATCGAAGATGCGTGGTTTCTGAAATCAATCTTGAGGACGGATGAAAGTAAATTTTCAAGGGAAGGTATTACAAACTTTCACAACATCCATAAATGGGCTGACGCAGACAACAATCCACATTTTAAGAAGCAGGTGTCATTTCAGATGAAATTCTCTGTGAATGTATGGGCTGGAATAATTGGCAGAACATTGATTGGGCCCCACTTTTTGCCTGATCCATTGAATGGCGAAAATTATTTGCAATTTCTGCAAATTGATGTACCACTGCTGGTAGAGGAATCAGGTGTCCCGATCTTCGAAAGAGACCGAACAGTCATCTTTCAGCAAGACGGCTGTCCAGCGCATTGGACTTTAAATGTAAGGGAACACCTCAACAATTGCTTTCCTGATAGCTGGATCGGCAGGGATGGACCCATCCCTTGGCCCGCTCGCTCCCCAGATCTGACCCCGTTGGACTTTTTCGTGTGGGGCCGGGCCAAGGAACTGGTGTATAACAACATAGAAATAAACACTAGAGAAGAATTGATACAAAGAATAAATTCAGCGTTTGAGACAATGAAGCAGGAGATGATGTTGAAAATAACGACTACAGAAGTTAGAAGACGGGGCCGTGCTTGTATTAGGAATCACGGCCGTCATTTTGAACATGAAAAATAAATAATTTTAATTCAAATGTTATTTAATTAGTCTGCCTAAAATAAAAAATTTCTACCTCAAATTGGTTTGTAGGCCCTAATTTCAATAATTTGTAAGATATCCGCATAAATGATACCTCAAAAGAAAGAGCGATTATCAAGCTTGTCTTCAAAAAGGTTTGAACAAAAAAAGCACCCTCCGTTTTTTTTTTAATAAGGTTTAAAAGACGTATTGTACAAATTTTTTATTTTTTCTGAGCTCTAAATGTCTGTAAAAAAAATGTCTAATGACACAGAAGCCTAAAACATGTTTTGCTTGATTGCTTACACATTACTTTAATTAAATAAATAAAAAATGAATTCATTTATCATTCAATTTGGCCATAATTATGCAGTTTACATTAAATTTTGAGAATTTCCGAAAAAAAACTTAAAAATTTGGTTAAAAATATTTGATAAGACTTCGTCTAAGACAACCATGGCTTAAATGGTTCTAAATTGTCTGTACTATCTTCGCCTTAAAGTTTTGCACCCATCTTCCAATCATCCTGTATAATGTAAGAAAGTTAACTTTTATAATGCGCAACAGTGGACGCCTTTCGGCTGAAATGATGAATGATGATGAAATACCTAACTGATAGTCGCGAATCATATTTTGATCAAGATACAACCTGACACTGACCTGCAAATTGTAAAAAAACGTAAGTAAATTTGAAGTTCGTGGGCTACAGCTGCGGATTAAGTAAGTTTAACTGCTACTGGGTACTGTTTATTTTACGTGAACAGCAGGCTTAGCACGAGAGCCTTGGAGAAGCTTTTTGTCGACGGAAGAGTTGTCAAAAATGACGTTTCTGTGTGACAGTTCACAGTATTCTACCGAGAAGGGTAGACAAACGATTTTTATTCTACAGTAGAATAGAAATAGAAAGTTTGTTGGAATCTTGCAAGTCAAATTTCGTGCACTTCCCAATCAGCTATCCGGCTGAAACTTTCAGGGTAGCTCACAACTCGATGACAATGTATTATAAATCCGTTTATTAGCATGCAATGCCGACCTAACCTAAAAAAAAAACACAAAAACCGCTATACCTTGTAAAGGAAGCGAGATACAGCAAAAATAACACTTTTTGGGGTATTCCTAAGGAGTTTCACTAATAATGACACATTGATTGAGTGGTTCGCATACCTGAATACTTTACCCAAAAAAATTTTTTTTTCTTTCAAACTGAGAGTGCTGTTTTCAAGTCACAATTTCAGCGATCAATCGAGGTTTTCGTTCCGGTCCCAAATTCAGCATTAGGCGCGATATACATCTACAACCTGTGAACACAACAAAAACACGAACACAAATAGCGAAATGTGGGTGTATTACACACTTCTGCCTGCTCTTCGGGGAATACAGGCGTGATAATTATTATTTGTTTACTACATGTGCAAAGTTGTTTCATCAATTTACGTTAGTACTACGTGAACAAACTCTCGTCTATATACGGTCGAAATGCATTCAAACGAATTGAGAACCTTCTTTTTTTCGTCGTTGGTAAAATATTCCAAAAAGAAAAATATTTTTTGTTTTGAAACACATTCTAACACAAACATCGTTTTATTGTATATTGTTATCATCTATCGATACGACTGGACAGCATGTATAAATGTCAGTCAACTGCCAACTGTCAAGTCAAGTCAACTGACAACTGTCAACGGCGATTGACGGTAAAGGGGAGCACTAATTACGGGATCTATAAAAATTAGTCTAGGACTTCCACTTCCAGCGATCCAGCACCTTTTCGGTGCCAGTAGGGCCTGACTGTAATAAACTCAAAGGTAATAAATGTCATAGGTAAATAGGACGGTTACCACAGAGTACATTTTGAGTGACGGTTACGTATCTAATAAAAATTGTAAGTACCTACCTACAGTACCTACTCATTTGAGTTTATACTGCTAAATATTTAACTTAAAATATTACGATTTTACTTAGGTAACCGTCAGGTCCGCCTTAATGTTATATTCAAAGCAGGAAAGAAAAGCAATAATAGGTATTGAATACATTTTCAATGGGCGCCGATTACTTTAGCGACATACATAACACATTCTTCGATGAAGAACTAGCCACAACTCCAGAAGTAAATCGAGTGCGCTCATGTAATCATTACGTGTTTATTACACTTGATTACAGCTATGTATCTAATGTATCATAATGTTTTTGGTACTAATGCTCGCTGAACTTGTATGTACAGACAGACGCCAGCACATCAAGCTACTACAATCTGTCAAATTTATTTAATAGATTTTCAACTTTATCCCTACAGCATAAGATTCAAGGTTGATTGGGAAAATTTGACAGTTTGGGGTAACTTGACCTGCTGGCGTCTGTACTTCTGATGTATGCACGACGTTGTAGCATCCATAACGTATCATTGAGTAGCATGCACCTGTACACGATAGGTCCAGCAGGCTTAGCATGCATGACGCTTTCTATTTCTACTCTACTGTAGAATAGAAATCGTTTGTCTACCCTTCTCGGTAGAAAACTGTGAACTGTCTACACAGAAACGTCATTTTTGTCAACTCTTCCGTCGACAAAACGCTTCTCCAAGGCTCTCGTGCTTCGCCTGGTGTTCACGTAAAATAAACAGTACCTATTAATAGTAGCAGTTAAACTTACCTAAGGTGAATCCGCAGCTGCAGGCCACGAACTTCTTTCTTACGTTTTTTTGCAATTTGCAGGTCAGTGTCAGCTTGTATGTTTCGGGAGGTTCCTGTTCAGGATAAAGCGGGAGGAAACGCCCGGCTGTCACCACTGTGTGGATCGCCCGGTGGACACGGTGGAGCATACGGTGGAGGTCTGGCCCGGATTGGGCGGAGCACCGCCGTGTCCTCACGGAGGCGATCTCTCGCGTCCGGCCCTGGTTGAGGCCATGGTTCGGAGCTAGAGTGCATGGGAGGCCGTCACCTCCTTTTGTGAAGCAGTAATGCTCGCGAAGGAGGAGGCGGAACGCGTGAGGGAGAGGCAAGGTTCGCGCCCTCGCGCCCCTAGTCGCCGCAGGAGACGCCCCGAGCGTCGGGAGTCGCAAGCAGATTTCCGGCACCGTAGGCGCGGGCTTGCGGACGGTGAGCGATGGGTAGCTCGCCGTCCGATAAGGACCAGGGCCGGGTCAACGGCGCGTTGTGTTCCACGCGCGCCTCAAAGAGATGTCAGCACCAACTGACGGGGTCCGTTAGGACCAATGCCTGCCAGGGTTGCGAGTTTGTCCGAAAGGGATATCGTGGCCCTGGCACACAGGCAACGGAAGGAACACGGGTGGGTTTTAGTCCGCTCCGTCCAGAGCGGGAGAAGTTATGTGATAATTTCCCACCCAAAAAAAGAAAAAAAAAGTGTCAGGTTATATCTGGATCAAAATATGATTCGCGACTCTATTTACCGATTAGATGCAAATGGGTTAATATTGTGGGTATGTAATGATAATAATTCTGTAAAGCCATATTTTGTTACGTCCGCGAATCATATTTAGATCAACATGCAACCTGAGACCTGACACAGAACCTAGTGTTATCTACAAACTATCGAAATATTATGCGTTAATTTGTAAATGGTTGTAATTGTTTGTTGCAGCTCACAATTATTCGATAGTCTATAATCCCGCTAGAAAGATTATTTATTTTAACTTTAATTAACACGGTTAAACCAATTACGTTAATTACAGGCAGAGACACATACCTACACATAGAAACGATTTTTTTTTTAAATTTTTGTAAACTAACGATACCATCAAACGGAAATTATACTAGACAGGCAGACGCCACAAATGTGGGCGTCCAGCCAAAGGGGTCCAGCTGTGGGGTATTGAGTTAAGACTAGATTCGGTATCTAAAATAGTCAATTGATAATAAGGATGAAAAAATATGCTCAATAACTTGATTTGAGAAAAAGCATTTTCTTAGTATTTTTTTTATTTGTGTTTAAATACTACCCATTCATAATCATTAAAAATCGTGAAATGCAATTTTTTCACCCAACTTAACAAAACTGCGTATATTTCGGAAACTAATTGCCGAGAACTGGGGGCCTAAAATGGACGCTTTGGCAGAATCATAATAATTATTGCGTACAATTCATACCTACATCCCGCAATTCATCTGTTTGACAGCTGCTATTTGACATTAGACTTCACTGCAATTAGCAATTCATATTTTGTGGACCATTTTACGAAACTCCATACAAAACTGTCAAACAGATGAATTGTACGCAGATCATTATGATTCTGCCAAAGCATCCATTTTAGGCCCCCAGCATAGCTATTCACAACCATTCGACAGGATGTCGAATCCAAAATGAAATATTTTATTTCAATTACTAATTTGCCCTGCTCCCGACAGCAGATAGCTGTCGCGACAATGGCGGCAGTCTATTTGAGTTATACTGACAAAACTTACACCCCCTTATTACAAAACAAGGTTTATCTTCAGACCCAGGTTTAAAACATGGAGCCATTATTGAATTTCGAACTTTATTCCCACTATAGTAAAGTTCCTAAACACAATACTGACAACTTAGTACCGAACTAAGTTAGACACCTCCCCCCCCCCTAGACTAGAGGTGGCATTGCGGAAGTAATAATAGATTCCAAGATCCCCGGTGCAAGTGTGGGAGGGGAACACTGGGGTGGTTTTTAGTCAGTATGAGTCTGACAGACCCCTCCGCCCGCCCCAGGGCGGAGGACATCCATGAGGAATTTCCACCCCGTGAACAAAAAAAAAAGGTTACCAATTGAGCGGTTGAGCCATAAAAGAGACTGGCTGGCGTTCGGGGCACCAAGCCGACAAATAGGAGCCAAAATAACCACAAAATACAACAAACCGAACAATCATGCCATCTGTTTACCTTTTCCCAACTATGTTATGTAGGTCACGGGGGTCGTGAGTCATGACCCCCTCAAAATCATCCATTGAGAACGACACTGGTTGGAGTGAGCTTCCAGTCCAACGTGGTGCAGCTGAATTGCTGAATACCAGAACCATTACTTCATTATTGTACCTATATGTATTCGAAACGAGGACTTTAACTGCATTGGACACAATACTGATTGTATTCAAAGTTATTCGTTTATCAGGCGAAATTCTTGTCATAGGTAGGTAGGTAGGTTAGTAGTAGCAGGATAAGCAGCATTATCACAGCTAGATGAACTCCGGTTAAGATTTTTTTTGGTTATGCATTTTCTGGCGTACAATAAAATAAATAACATAACATCACGCCTGTAATCCCCGAATGGTTGTGCAGAGGTGTACCTATAGCGCACCCACACATCGCCAGTTATGTTTAAGTGCCATGTAATAGGGGCGAGCCTATTGCCTTGCCACCACCCGGGCACCAATCCAGACTCCGGCTGCTACTAAAATATAAATAAATGGTCTCAGAAACTTGGCATACCTATCTAAGCCAAATGTTTTGTAGGTTTTTAAATTTATTCTTATCGGAGAACGTCTCTGTATCTCCAAATCTCTGAACACTAAGTTCCTACAGTGTAAAAGTTACAGAATATGGTGACAGTCATACTTAAACCTACCATTTACTAATATTAAAATAACTTGTGTCCCGCGTCGGTTTCTATAAAGCGACTAAGGATGAGCAATGATATATTCTAGTTGCCCCCAATTACCAATTTACATAAAAATCGCCAGCTCGCATACTAAACACGACAAAACTTAATTAATATTACCTATTCAAATTATAACGCGTAAGTACCTGCCTATAATCATGTGAAACTGATTCGCGAAGGCCGCTCTCCGGAACTTGAGGAAGCATCGAATTACGCGGGAACAGTCGTCCTTAGCGTTACAACGTTGCTCAATGGAAGGAAGCGTTGTCGTCGATGTTGAGGCTTGAGGTAATGCCCGTCAGTAATGGAGCGGTCACCGCGAAGCGCGGGCGTGCATCCCCGGACTGGAGCCAGCATGGGCCAGTACCACACACTCAGGTAGGAGCTGGTGGCACGCGCCATTGGTTCGCGTATTGCGTTTGTGTTGTGTTGCGTTAGCGTGACGGTTGGTAAGGGAGGTAGGTGCCTCCGTGAGCGGCGAGGGTAAGTACTGCTGATGTTGCTGTGTTGTGAAATGAGTACTGGACTTCTGTTGGTGACAACTCACAATCAGTTCAATTTTGATAGCAAATTTTCAGTTATTAGAAAGGGATCAGACATTGAATTTGACTGATCTTTTATTTTGAAAGTGATACTTACCACAGTATAATAATTCTGAGTAATTAGTTGATTCGTGGTAATTTCTAAACATCCTATTAGGGTGGTTAGGTCGGGTATGTTTGAAAAATACGGTATCACACTACAATTAAAACCTTTATAAAATGTAACAGTTAAATCACATTTTATCAAGTTAGTGCCGCTGATACAATGTTCTGCAACTTGATAAAACTGCATCATTATTGTTCACAAGAGCGTGGGTTCAATTCCCATGTCGCATAGTGTTTTTGGGTACCTAACATAATCAACATCTTGTTTCTACCCTTTCAGGGAAATCAGAAGTGTGCGAAAATTAACAACATTTTCCCATAAGTTTTTTTAGTTTCGGACTTAAAACGCTAATGCGAAAATTAATTTTCGCACACGTGCGTAAAACAGTCGCGATAATCTTGTTTTAATGTGAGAAAGATCACACGTAGCTTCCGTATCTACTTATCTACTCTCTTCTAACTGCCATCCAATCTATCATCGTTGACCTTTGATCATGACCGGCCGTACCTACCTACATAATGCATGGCCACTGTTGGTTTTCCAAAATTCAAAGATTCACGTAATATCTTGTTTCCGACTCAGTAAGTTGGGTATTAGCCTCAGCATAATGCCTCACTGCCCGTTACAAGGCAAAGCCCTTCTTTCCCTCCTTCCACTTATCACTATCTATTGCTGTCCGTGGCTAATTTGTAGGCAAAAGAGTGAGTTCGTTCCACCATCGCCTCCAAGGTATCCAATGTTTTACTTACTGTTCCCTTTCGTCCACAACAATGACCTATACGCTTTTAATTGTGTTTAATATTTTGCTGTTACAACAGTCGTGCTCGACCTCATCGTATAGGTACAACTTACAAGGTGAATCTAGCACTGACCATAGTGACCATTTTCATTATAACTACTTAATAATAATCTTAAATTCATTGACCGACAACGCATAGCCTGCTGAGAAGAATTAAAAAATAAATTCACGTTGTTTCATGGGGGATTATTGACCCAACGGACACCCAGTGCGAATGTGGTGCTCCTGACCAAACCATTGCCCATGTGTTGGAGTGTCCAGTGTCCATACACCTGCACTTCTGAAGACCTAAAAAATGGTATGACGCCGCGATTGGCGTGGCCACGTACTGGGCCCCACTCCTCTAACATACTTAAATACTTTACTTTGGCCATCGATTCGAAAAGAAGATGTGCCTAGACAAACTTGTATCCCAACACAACTCTTTTGAAATCGTTCGATGCAATAAATTGCCTTCTTGTGATCCAAAATACTCCAGAAATCCAGACAGATTAACACCTAAAGAGATATACGATAAAGGTTTTAAGTGCCGTTTTGTATTTAGTCATTGCCCAATTCAGTGTGTGATAAACTTCGCGTTGGCTGGCCCATCGACTACTATCGCAGGTTTGACAGCTATTGTTCTTCTTACCATGTTAGTATACTGATACTCGTATACGTTATTGTCGTATTTTCCGTGTTGATTGATGTTGATTTATTTATATTTTGAAACGCGATCTCATTGTATAGATTCTCTTCACACACTTCTGCGTCTATTGGTGTTTTCTCATTGTCAGTGATATTAATTCGGAAGTGAATACGAGTAAAAGAATTATTAACACATTATAGTGACGCTGTTTATCTTACTCGAGGTACCTATTGATTCGCTTATGTTTTTGAAATGACCAACATATTTACTCATTTGCACTAGAAGCGTCCACACTGTTGTAATGCGACACATATTAGCACCATGCTTAGTTAATTACCTACGTGTTGTCACTTGCCAGGCCATTGCCCACAGACACCATAGCAAACAGCTAATTGGTTGGTTGGACCTTGTGCATATTCCGTAGAATCAACTACTGATACCGTCTCCGGATAAGGCGCACTTACCTACGTATTATGCTTTTTGTGCTCAATTACACTAATCGTCCCAGTCCTGCGAGGTGTTACAATAAACTTATCAGGAAGACACCCATTTGTAACAACATGTTATTAAAACATTCGTTTTTAATTCACGGAACTTCTCATTATCGCATTCAGCTCTAATAAATTATTCTGAATGCAGTCAGTCATAAAAGGGGTGAAGTAGGAATGTTTCTAATTATGTAAAATGATCGGACATGTTTCACAATGACTTGTAACTGTTAGGTCATGTAGCCCTGCACGCGAGTATAAGGAATCCTACCGTGTGATATATTCATTGACCCACTTTGAGGGATATCACTGATCTCCGGAATTGTTGAAAGTGCTGTTCAAGGATGCACGCCAGTTGAGTTTTTGTTGCATCTTGTCTAGTCTAGTACCTGTATTCTTTTAGAAATTCGTTACAATAGTAGGTAATCAAACAAGTACGAGTAGTTCCGCAGCCTTGAATACGCGCATCTCTTTCTTTTTTTTTTGTAAACTTCGCCGCAATCTTGAGGAATCTTGATCCGAGAAGAGAGTTGATCCGAGTATCATTCAAAACTTACTTCTTCTCTCTTCTTTTACAATTTCAGGTGGTTACATCTAAGTATTCATAGCTTCCAAATATTTATTAATAATTATGCATATTGTGCATTGATCCAAAAGACATGAAAAAAAAAAATGAATGGTTAATGATTGAGTGTTGTAGAAATGTGATTGATTGTGATTGTCCTTCAATCAACTCAGCCTATAGCAGTCCACTGCTGTATATAGGCCTCTCCCAGGTTGCGTTACAACACCCTGTCCTCCGCCTTCCGCATCCAATCTGTCCTAGCCAACATTTTAAGGTCGTCGGTCTATCTAGCTGGGGGCGCCCCACACTACGCTTGTGCTGTGCTCTTCGCTCCAGGACTCGTCTGCTCCACCAGCCATCGATCCTTCGACAAACATAGCCAGCCCACTGTCACTTCAGCTTGTTTACTTTGCAAGCTATGTCGGTAACTCCGGTTCTCTTCCGAATAACTTGAAAACTGTCAGTGTCCACGTTTCAGGACCGTATGTCATAACGCTGCGGGATTGACGACGAAAAGACTTGACGAAGTTTTCCATACGCTGCCCAACCTAACTGGATCCTTCTGGTCGGGGATGTTATATCCCCGAAACTCTCAAATTTCCCTGTCTCACCCCCCTGAGTACCTGAAGTTGGTCGAGACTGGTTTCCTTATCCTGACTCTGGACAGTCATCATTGCAGCGTCATGCAAACACCTCGACACTGCGATATAGCGCCAGTCGATTCGACACCGTTGCAGAGGCCAGAACCGCCCATATTTCGGTGGAGTCGAAGGCTTTCTCGTAGTTCACAAATGCCATACACAGCGGCTGGTTGTACTCTTCGGTCTTCTATACAATCTGCCGAACATTATGGATGTGGTCGACGGTATTGAAGCCTTTTCGAAAACCGGCTTGTTCTGGTGGCTGGAACTCGTCAAGTTTCCTGGCGAGACGGTTATGACGAGTGTGACGACCCTCTAGAGCAGCTTGTATACGTGGCGCAGAAATGGAAATGGGTCTATACTTCTTCAGCAAGGTTTTTTCGCCTTTTTTTAACAGAACCACCGCACGTGTGCCCCTCGCTTCGGGCATTTTACATGTACCCTCTTGGATGACGGAGTTGAAAAGACTCGCTAGCTCTCTCAGGCCTGGAGCCTCACCCGCTTTAAGGAGCTTGTCTGTCGTTATTCCGTCATCACCAGGTGACTTGTTGTTCTTTAGCTGCTCGAGAGCCGCCCTTATCTCGCAGTGGTCGATATCCGGGATGTCCTCCTTGTAGTGGTGCGTAAATTCGGCACCTTCCTATGCGCTGGTTTCGCCGTCCCCGATGGGTACAAGTGCCCGTAAAAATCCTCAATTTCCTCGAACATCTCGGACTTCGACGTCATGAATTCACGATCCTACCATCTGCAGTTCTCAGTTTCGTCAAATGGGACCTCCCTAATTGCTGACCGAACACTTTCGACCCTCAATTCTGCTCAATCGTGATTATTTCCTTATAAGGAAGCAATTAAACAAGTAGTTTTGTGACTTGAGACTGGTCAAGATATTACTCGATTCCTATAACTATTTAATTCTTCTTTCGTCGTCGTAACATAACAGGCAACTTCTTTACCTTCAAGGTCTTTAGGTGTCTATTTGCACAGATGAAATTCAATATCTCAGTAAAGTCATCCTGAAGGTGCCCCCCAAGGCATAATTCCGTGTCCTTTTCTCATCTCAGTGTTCTGCCATCAAAAAGTAAACCACGCTGTCGATTAACATTCATCTTTCATTCTTCTTTTCATCTCTAAATTGGATCGTCGATCCAATTGCGTACGCTGCTATGAGAGGTTGATAACATAAACCTCTCGTAGCAGCGTACCATCTCTTATTTTGAAAGACTGAATGTAAGATTGGTGATTTAAAAAAATCTTTTGTTTCTCTAATCTTATCGATCTAATCTCTCAACGCGTGCAGGTGTATTTTGATGAACGATTTCTCTGGTCCTATATCTTCCACCACATCTCCTAGTGAAGATGATTCTAATAGTGTCTTCATCGTCATCACTAAGACATTCCTAAACAAGCTTAATCGTAGGCGTATCCACATAGGTATATCGATCATCGTCATAAATATTAAATAAATAAAGTTTTTATTTGTGCTTCAGTTTAAATAATATAGCCACAATTTCACAAATACTCAAACAAAAAAAAGATGAGACCCTAAAAACTAAATCAACAATAGTACAAACAAAGCTTTGATGAAGTAGCTAAAGGAAAAAGATAACAATGCATTAATCGTAGTTTGCAAAATGCTAAGAAATTAGAGCAATATGGTAATCCGAAAATTTACGCATGACCGATGTTTAGGGACGTAATAACAATATTTACATAGACTAGTGCTAGTAGGTTCTCGATGTAAGCACGACATTCGTGCCTGTCAATTCTCAAATTGTGATTTCAGGGCAACGCTGAATCGGACAGGAAAAGGATGTAATAAAAAACTACATAGAAATTACACGCTCGTATATCATTGTGTCACTACGATTGATTGAAATTACTTACGAAAAGTGATTTCTGTAGTTGCTTTATCTTTAAATAGAAAATTTCATATTTTTGAACTTCCTGCCTGAGGTACGTAAGTAGCATTATATTTTGTATCTTCAGTATGGTCATAATGTTAGCGTATTTACGGCACTTTCAACTTGTGTGCAATCAATGACATCAAGGATGCCTGGCCAGATTACAGTAATTAATGATTTTGTTAAAAACAACCTTTAATAATGTTTTGCTAATATTGGTGCAATGTGTGGCTACTGCAAGTGCGGATATCTCTAAATGCATTAGAATAGCTAGTGTTTACAAACAGAAAGTTCTGACGATAAATTGCTAATTGAATATAAACGCTCCCCGGGCTCATAATTTTTCTAGTTTTCTTGTATTAGAAACTAATTGAGTGATTGCGCGCGAGCACGTTACTATCGTTATAGCATCCTCTACTTGGCTTGATTTCAAACTCGTTAATTAATCAATGTAAATCAAAGTAAACAGATATTATCGACAGCCCCATCAATTATTTAGTTGATAAAACGATTTCGTCAATGACGTATGGGAATTGCGCACGAGTTCAACTACAGGCATTTTCAGTTTGAGTATTCTAGTTATTGCATCACTTGTTATTTAATTGGCAACCTGTTCGATACTGTAGCGCATCAATACGTGCACTATTGTCTGCCCCTCGAAATACTTATGTAGGTCCGTCAAATGAAGTAGTCATTACATTCCGATGCAACGTTTTATTAAATTTCTGATGCGTGAAACCGTAAGAACGATTTTCCAATCAAAAGTTTATTAAACATTATAGATTAAATTATGTCTCGTCTGTAACGCTATCATAACATGTCCAAAATACAATTGATTAATCAGTGTGGGTATTATCTAAACATAAATTATGATACAATTATATATTAACACTCGTAGCGTTTGTACGCAGGCGCCGTGTTTGATAACACGTCCATTGTCCTGCACCGCGGCACTACCGCACCATCGCGCACCACTTCAGATAGGATCACTCGCATCAGCCGCAACAGTAACGTCGCGATATGTTGTCTGGGTAAGCAGTCGCGAGGGCAGCACATATAACGCAGCACTACAAATAAATTTGGATTTACGCTTTTATCCAATTCTTCTATTCTCAACATCAGGCTGTCACTGCAAGAGTATTTTAAAATAGATTTTCATGGTTACCTACCATCCAAAATGTTTAGGAAAACTTACATTTTTCGAAATTTCGCTCACTTACCCCGTACTTTCTTCTTTTCAGGTCATTCGTGATTTCCTTGGCAATCGCGATAGCAATAACCAAATCACCAGCCAGTGGTTTTACTATAGCTCGGGATAATTTGAATTCGCCAGATCTGGAAACTGGAGAGAGCAAACAGCTGGAAGTGAGATACGATTTGAAGACCTTAAATGATAATGAGGCAATCTATAGCAAGAGGAAAGAAGATTCAAATTCTACTGTAATAGCAATCAACAACACCAAACATAATAATAAGCAAAATTACAGTGATGAAAAGGTTAATGAGAAACCGCTGATTATCAACGAGACTGATACACGAACAAAAATATCAGAAACTAACAAAACCGAAATAACATCCGATTCAACGACAATAATTTCGACCGAAACAGGTAGTTATGCCACTTCAGCACCAAGCGCAAGTCAAACTTATAGCCTAGAAACTGAAAGAAGTCAAGATCTTTCAACTACATCTTCACCGCAAATTTCATTTACTACTGAATTGGTAATTGAATATTCAACTGTTACAAATAAAGTCGAAGAAAAAGGAATCCAAGAAAATGAAACAAGATCACCAGAAGATCAAAATTATACGGGAGATGTTACTTCTACTGTAACACCAGGCACAAATAACGTGAATGATAATGACGCAGATAAAAGTGAAAAGAAGACTAATGATTTTAACAACGATATTAACAATTTAAACACTGTAATAACAACTATTGCAGATTCTGAAAGTAAAGTTACAACCGAAACCCATTTTACTGATCAGAAAGCTGATCAAATAAATACTGAAGAAGAAAATACGGTAGCAAAGACTGACAGATTGCTTGATGCATCTACGACTGCTTCATCTGAGTCAAAGACTGACGTAACATTAGAAAAGGCCTCGACAGAATTGACGCCAGAAAACTCTACTGGTGCAGTTTTTACCACAGACTTATATCCACGTACGTTACCGTCTTGGAAAAAATATACAATGATTGACAGGAAACGCACAAGTACCGAAGACACCACAACAGAAAAAGATATGGCGCGAGCCGAAACTGCGCAAACTCATATAAATCTAGAAAAAGTGTTTACTAACACACCCATAACTTCATTAGAAAAATTGAGAAATGATCTTATTGATGCTCAAGAGTCAACGAGACTACTTGAAACAACAACTGGGACCGAAAATATCATAAGTCATATTTTGGATTCTGTAACAAACACATCCACGACAATGATAGGTACTGAGATTGAGACCGAACCAACGAAACTGGAGATTGTGTCTAAAAGAGCAGGATACAAAGACAACCGAGAGAAGACAACTCCTAAGTCTGAAGAAGCCACTATCACGGAGTTCTCGCCTAGAGTGAGCACGAACAATACGGAGATGTATAGTACTATGTACGAAACTGAAGTTGAGGTAGCAAAAAACAAGAACGGTAGTGTCTATGAGTCGCAAAGTCAATTGGTAAGTGGATTTAAGTTTTATAATATTGTTATCTTTGTGACTTGGGTCCATATTGGCTCAACTAAAGTTCTTTACCCGAAATTGTTCTTCCTAACGATTTGTAATCCGAATGATCACTCTTCCTAAAATTTTTCATCCTAAAGTTTTCATTCATACTATTTGTAGTGCTACCGGCGATGTTCATAACACTCATGTTTCCGAAAATTGTAATTAATAATATCATTAATGTAAATATATTTAAACTCCTACTGTTTTTTATCATAACGCTTTTAACCCTAAAACTATAACTATACATGAGATTATTATGTCTAAAAAACCAACTGTTTAGAATGATTTAAGGTCGTTTCACAGATTTTTGTCTTAAATGAATGAAATCCAGGTCAGAATGTCGTCTTGGGGGCACTATAAAAAAATACTTATAAAAATTTCGCGACCAATTTCGAGGTAGCGCTCGCCGGCCGCTGCCTTACTGCTTTACCACGGTACCCCGTGGTAAAAATAAAACTGGCCATGCAACAATTAAGGGTTCCGTACTTGGGATGAATGTATCCTAAGAAAAAACGTAACATTGTAGTTGAAAAACATGTTCGCTCATACATTCTAACTGCAAATGTAAGTTTGTACGCACAAAATTGAGTGATAAACCCTGTAATTTTAAGACCATAGACATCTTATAGGTTTTTCTGTAATCTATAAGTAAGTATAGAACTATTGTCTGTATTTTTTTCAATATTTTGGGCTCAGCAGTTTCGGAACTATGGGTAAATGAATGGTAAATTTTCATATATTTTCTTTAACAACTTTAAAGGACTTATTATGAGGATTTCAAATATATTTATTTTTATAATTTCAAAATAATCCTTTAAAGTTATTAAAGAAAATATATGAAAATTGACCATTCATTACCCATAGCTCCAAAACTGCCGAGCCCAAATTTTTTAAAGAATACAGAGAATAGGTCTATACTTATAGATTACAGGAAAACCTATAAGAAGTCTGTGGTCTTAAGATGTCATGGTATATCACTCATTTTGTGCGTACAAACTTACATTTGCAGTTGGAATAGGTATATGGGGGAACATGTTTTTCAACTACAATGTTAAGTTTGGTCTTGGGATAAATTCACCCCAACTACGGAACCCTTCATTGTGCGTGATCCGACACGCACTTGGCCGGTTTTTTCCCATTAAAATATGTCTTTCATAATTATTAACTATTTCCTGTCTTATTTTTACATCGGGCTTCTTTCCGTAAGGAACTGTACTTATAAAATTGCATAATTCATTTTGCAAACATTTTCAGGCTGAAGATGCGATTAAAGAAGAGTTATTAAGAGAGGAAACGCTCAACGACAACGAGAGAATGCTTTTTACACATTCGAAACAAGGGAGGATCATTGATGGCGTGCCTGAAATTGTTACCGACGACTCGCTTAGCGTCAAACCCATAGGTCACGAAAAAAAGAAAAATAGCATTTTATATGCCGTCAGCCCTAACTACAAACCCCTTAAGAAAATTGACGTTCAACCACCAAAACAGTTCGTTCGCGATCCAGATGACAACAGCTGGAGAAACGAAAGCATCAGCTCTTTAGGAATCGTTTTTAAACCGAAGAATGCTTCCAAATCTTTTACGCAAGTCCTAAAAAACAAAACTGAGACAGAGTTAGGAAATATGACCGATAAAGACAGCAAAGGCGATCTCCCGGACTTAAGAGTTAGGCTAGAAAAGATAGCTGAAGTAAGAAAATCCAAGAAAAAGATTAACAAGTTTGGAGATACTGTGTATAGTGACTATGAGGAATCGAGTGAGAATACAAAACCTTATAGAGAAGACACGACCACACCGATGAGCCCCTCCACGGAAACAATATTAAACTTCACCCCACCTCCACCATCTCAGTCACCTACGACTGAGTTTGATCTCACGGTAAACGCAATTTCAAGAGAACATTTTGACCTTTTCAAGACCGAAAAGACTTCTCCTATAACAACAAATACACCAAGGAAACTCTACAACGTGGCAGAATACTACGACGCTACCGACGAGTATGATGCTGATTACGTGAATCAGCACAAAATTGATTTAAAAAAATTCACTAAAGCCATGAAAACAAAGGAGACCTTCGCTACGCAACCCCCCGAGCTGTTACGTACACAACCGATGAGAGAATATCAGCCGGAGAGGAAGGCCACTCTTCAGTATTTCCCACCTACACAGAAAGTTGCCCAAAAAGTAAATATGAACGATTACGATACTAATTTCAATAGAAAAGTGAACATGTACACCATTAATAAAGAGCCTCCTAAAAACATGCTGACGGCTTCTTTTGGCACAGTTTCTCCCATACCAACAGAAACGTATGAACCGTTAAATAAAGTAACAATGAAGGCTGCTTACACTCCAATGTACCAAAATGACAATTTGGACAAGAACCTGTACTTAACGAACCAGCCGCGCGTGTCCCCTCACGGCGGATTTGTGGCAAACGACGGAAATTTCAACAGAGCCTCGTATGTCATAAAACATTACCGGGACTTTATCAACGAGGCGGCGAAAGGCGGCGACGACGAAAGGAGCGAGGAGTATACGTATACTGAGGCACCCGTCCGCGGCGTCACCGTCAATGAGTTGGCTACCATGCCCGACCGGGATAGCAACCAAGGCGAGGAGGAGTACGAGTACGACGTGAAGGTCCGCAAAGATATTATAAACCGATTCGTTGATAACTTCAATCAGAACAGTGAGAGGTTCAAGGTGGACTTCCCGATCTTGTACAACAGTAGTGTTGTGCACAGACAGACGCCGGAGCACGGGAGGGTGGCATCGTCGTCTGCGTTCATGAAGAGGTTGTACGAAGTGGGGAACTCGCAGCCGGCCAGCTTGCTGAGGAGGCCGTGCGACCCTCACTGTGAGAAGACAGTGGAGCTGTCTCCCGCGTACGAGCTGCACTACTACGTGCCAGACGAAGAAGAAAAGGAAGAAATGCAGCCGCGCGCCATCACTCCGCCCTATCGCTACAGGTTATGAGATACACGTCGCGTGCATTTTAGCTAATGCAATAGTTAGTCGGGTCGGGATCTGAGCGGGCTGTAGTTCATGACAATAAATTACAATTTATTGGTGCCTATTAACGGTTATCGAATCGAATGATCGGCAGAGCGAATGGTAATTATATAAACAATAATGATATCGCAAATGAAGTACTTAGTGGTTGTAAAAATATAATTGTTCTGTGAAACTGTGGCAGAATTGGGACTTGAACTGTTCACAAAAATGTAATACATAATACTAAATACACAATAGTAATCTAGCTTAGCTAGTACTCAGGTAGGTACTACCTTTAACCTGAATTAAAATTATTGTAAACCTAGTGATTAGATGTTTCTAAGGTATTTTTTATGGAATTTTTTACGTTGGATACCCACCTATTTACCTACTGCCGTGTACCGTGTTTTAGAACCCAATAAAGTTTTTAATTTTACTTCGAAATGAGACAGTAAACAAATTGTGTTCTTCCTTTATTTAGGTGTATTCTGCCGAATTACCAAAGATGTAATTTTTTAGGGCTATATATTATATAGTATTTTTAATGTAAAGATCACATGACATAGAAAATTAAGTTATTGGTCTTCAACAACCCACATTGGTGTCCAAATTATTTCATGTAGGTACCTATTTGTACTGTATTTAGACAATATGATACATAATTGCATAGCGTATTGGTAGTTGCATGGAATAAAGTAAAACTGAAATAGTTCAGTAATGAAGGCCTGTATTTCATAGTAAATAAACTGTTGTGTAAATATTTAACTGTAGCTTTGCCGTAGCGATGTACTATTACAGCTTGTAAGTTATTTACTTGGCTAAAAAAATATTATATTTTAATATAATATTATTATTATAAAAATAACGATTGATCGCGCTCATTTCATACAAGCACTTTAATTACCTACATTGAAAGTTTTTGTCATATTTTCGCTCTCCGTAAACTCGATGTTTCGCGTATTTAGTAAAAAAACATTGACGCTAGCGTTGTGAGTTTGTGATAATAAAATACAATTTTATGTAAAATCTAGGTTTTTTATTGTTTGTGCACGCATCCTTGCATACTTACCTACATACAATTTTAATTTCAACAAGGTTCTAACTTTTATTATTTTAATCATGTTTTATATTGTTTTTTTTGTTAATGTGAGGACGTTGTAGGCATAGACTGTAGATCTGTAGACCATTTTCTATTTTGTTAAATAAGTACCTCAGTCCTCTCATACCTATCACATTATAAAAGCCATTTTTTTTTAAAAGAGTAGATAACCGTGAAGTTTCTTGCCGGCTCTTCTTCATAGACAAACGACCAATTAGAACCGTGCACCTAGCTTCTGACGTTTCATAAGTGCCCATGTAAGCCCAGGGGCTTATGTGAAAATTTGATTTGATTTGACACCATACACCAGTAAAACTTGTAGGTAACAAGCAAGTAGGTACTTTGTACTTACCTATCGGTAAGTACAAAGTAAGTTCCTACTCGATGACGTGACGAGGCAGTACCTACGTGGGCAGATCCTACAGTAGGTACATATGGTCTTGGTCAGCACAAAAAAATTCGTGCAACTTCAAAGCATCTTAACTTTCTGGACTCACCTATAATAATACTAAAATATGAATATTTGTGGGCGAAAGGTCTGGGTCTGACTACTTAGGGCCTATTTCACCGATCGTATTACAAAACGCGTTTAAGAAAACTAAGTTCTGCTTAAACGTGTTCAAATCTCAATATTGATCTCGTTTTACGTCCAACCAATTTCACCAGTTACATTTTGATCGCGTTCACGAAAACTAAGTTTCCATGGCATAGAATTTAAATGATGTCATAAGAACGCAATTAGTTTAGCATTTGCAACATACGATATGGATCTACTGTGCTTAAATTTTATTACCACGTTTTTATTAAGTCACTTTCTTGTTTGTCTGTCTGTCTGTCGTTTCGGGTGTAATCTTGCAACTCAAATTTCGAGCACTTCCCGGTTAGCTATCCGGCTGAAACTTTCAGGGTAGCTCGCAACTCGATGACAATGCGTTCTAAATACATTTATTAGCATGCAATGCCGACCTAACCTCAAAAAAAAACATAAAAACCACTATAACTTCTAAAGGAAGCGAGATAGAGCAAAAATAACACTTTTTGGGGGCTTCCTTAAGGGGTTTCACTAATCATGACACATCGATCGAGAGGTTGGCAAACCTGAAAACATAACATTAAATTTTTTTTTTGCTTCTAGCTTTCAAAGATCAGCAGCAAAAAGTGTTTTCGTTATAATATAGTCTTAACAATTTTTTTATTTGAATTAGCCAAATACTAACAAAATAAATATTAATAATAAAAGACTACACACAATATTTTCTAAAAAACACGAGCTCATGACCTCGTTTAGAGACTCGAACGCTGAAAATCGGGCGTTCAGAATTTAAACTAGTTTATGCTTGCACTGCGTTCACTTTATGTTGGTGAAATCAAAAGTGGAGTTCTGTATCCCAAGTGGAAGTTTGCAAGAGAGTAAAGTAACTATTTCATTTGCGTTAAAATTTGACCGATAGATCATAATGCTAAGAGTATGAAGTAGCTACTTTTGTCAAATCAAATCTACATTTATATAATCGCCCGAAGAGCATACGCTATAAAAATACAATATGCATGACAAGACACAAAAAAGCTATATTCAGCAAAAACGTTTTAGGCATGGCACCCAAAATCTACAATAAATTACCCAAACATATCATAGAAGCTAGTAATACAGATCTGTTCAAAAAATGGTTAAATGATTTTTTGATTGAAAAATGTTACTACACTATGAAACTTGCTAGAACTACTATATCCGATTTATGACATTAGTAAAAACTTGACATTGCACTGAATTAAATTATTGAAATAAAATTGTTATAATTATTACCTCTATGTTTATGTGACAATTAATTTGTTTGTGTGTAAAATTAATAATCTAAAATATTGTTATTTTCTAATCATTCTGACATTAATGTTATTTTTGTAATTTGAAATTTGATAAAAACTGATTATAATCATCAATTTAATTTGTACGCTTAAACGCAAAACATAGACGGGACTCTTATATTTAATTGTAACACCATTTAAAAACCTATGTTTACAAATAAAGATTTCATTTTCATTTTCAATAAGAGTGAGAATCAAAATCTTAACGCAAACGCGCTAGTTACGTTTACTCTCTTGCAAACTTACACTTGGGGTACTGAACTCAGTTAAACGCTTGAACTGAGTTCAGCGTGAATTGATCACGTTTAATTTCGTTGATGAAATCCGCCCTTATTAAGTCATATTGATGCCTCAGTTCGAACCCACCCGTGAAGCAGCAAGGTACTTACATATTTACGTAACACACTATCAGTTGCAATGGGTTTCATTTTGACAGTTCATTATGAATAGAATAAAATACGTACTTACTCTTCTCGCGCTTCTTGCTCTTACTCATTTACGTTGTTGAGCAGACAAATTTTTCGAACATCTAAGAAGCAATGGATTTGCAATATAGCTTACCTTAAAATGCTCAAATTTGGCCTACCTAGCCTTACTTTGCCTAAACAGATTATTTGAATTTCATTAAATAAATTCTAGCTAAAGAATTTAGTCTATGATAAGTACGATTTTTTACGCGTCGTAACACTTACTTTTGGTTGTGGCAAGTACTGGCAAGAAAGTTGTGAAACTGTGAAAGGTCAGTGTAGTTCAGAATTTTTCAAATGGTGGTCGCTGATTATGCTGGTTATTCAAATGGTGGTCGCTGATTATGCTGATTATTCAAATGGTGGTCGCTGATTATACTGATTATTCAAATGGTGGTCACTGATTATGCTGATTATTTTCCTGCACTTGAATAAAAACCGGCCAAGTGCGAGTCGGACTCGCGCACGAAGGGTTCCGTACCATTATCTAAAAAAACGGCAAAGAAATCATGTTTAACCTTATACTTCGGGTCTCAACCGAAGACGATTACAAATTTACTTGCAGATGTTTAAAGTAAGTATCATGACAAAAGAGGGAAAGCAAACCTTGTAATATTATGATTCGTTTTACTAATCATTCAGGTTATAACAATAACTAAGTATCTAAATATTCTACTTACTAATCAGACTTATTGTTTGCTACATCCAGTTACATCCGCATAACATTAACAGGATAGTCTATTCGATTTCTATTCGATTCGACATGATGAATTTTGTATAACTCCATCCATAACTGACGGCATGCAGAAGCGCCTATAAATTCAGCGAAGTACTTGATTGAACATTTATTTAAATTTACAAATTCCATAGTTTTGTCTAAGATACGATGTTTCTTCTCATCAGGAAGATAAATAGTCATTTCTACGGTATTGCTACTAATACTGCTACTTAAAAATTTACATTCTGTTGTTCTGTTTCAATGAAAGTCAAGTAACGCCCCTGGCGTTACTTGAATTTTTAAGTTTTTTGTCAATACCGTAGAAATGACTATTTATCTTCCTGATGAGAAGAAACATCGTATCTTAGACAAAACTATGGAATTTGTAAATTTAAATAAATGTTCAATCAAGTACTTCGCTGAATTTATAGGCGCTTCTGCATGCCGTCAGTTATGGATGGAGTTATACAAAATTCATCATGTGATTGTCCAATACATAGGGGCGAGCATTATTAAATTGACATAGTTGTGATTTCCACTCTAAACATAATTTCTTCCTATCATTAATATTTATAGGGATTCAAAAGTAAACATCCCTTAAATATAAAGTTGCATTAAAATTATTTTTATCTAATAACTTAAATGCTGTTCTGTATTCATCTCCATTTTGAAATGTTCAAGTTGAATAAATTTATTTAGATTTTTAAGGTTCATAATAAAGCGATGTTCGCCACTAGCTTTTGGTAATGTAAATATGGGTGATATAAATTGTCCCTCGCAAGGCTCACAGGTTGGCTCAATGCAAGGCTCAATAATTATGTGAAACAATTTATCAATTATCTTGCATCACGACATTGATTTACGGAAATTTCGGGAAGGAATAGTCAGTACCGGTTCAGGTGTTCAAACGGTATACTATAGCCTCATACCCAAGATAATACTATAGGATCACTGGTTATACGACATCAGTTATGATTAAAATATTGCAATATACCGGCGAGTGATACCTTGGCTAGTGATGTCAGCATCTCCTGGTCCTCTGGCGCGTCGAGCTGGACCTGTTCTGGCGATACGAGTCTGGGCGGCGATCCCGCGAGGCTGCTGCTGGCCTCCGTGGGGCGGGGTTCCGACGCGGCTGGCCGGCTGCTGGTCGCGGAACCCCTCGCGCGTTTAAAGCCCCCCTTAAATTGGGTAGTGTGTTATCGGAGGCTTATACGGAGCCCGCTGAGTAGTCTTCATCTCCCGACCAGATTTAGAAATTGCTTTTGCTGATTTGAAATGATCAGAAAGGTTGGATCTTTGTGTTCTTCACAATTTCTCGAGTCTCCATATTTAAATTGTTAATGACGGCGTATAGCCTCGACTGTGACTCTCTGTAATGACAGTCACATAGGAGTGTCTAACGTGTCCTTAGAAACGGACGAAGCCCAATTAGGGACTATACCTATAGCTCTTAAGCAGCTAGATATTTGATTAGGCTTGTATTGGCTAAACAGATCTTTTTTTATAATTTTTAAGTTTCGGTGCATTCTTATTACTACAGTTATCTGCCGGTAAGTATTGTTTCATCAATACCAATTTGCTTTCTTTATGTAACCTATATCTTAAAGCATGTGCCCGTCTAGCAGCTATATCTCTATGTAAATCCGTATCGCTTCCTCAGTCGGGATTTCTTCACCTGTAAATGAGCATTATCATAGAATTTTAATGTAGGTATACGAAACTCAACGCGATTTACAGGGATCTCAACATGATTCACATGGAGGTTGGATAAACTTGCGTTACCTCAACACGATATACGTGGAGAAAGCAATAAAAGTTATCAGACTATGGTCCGCACTGACCAAGTTCGATAGTTAGGATCTCAACATGATTCACATGGAGGTTAAATACATTTGTGTTACCCCAACACGATATACGTGGAGAAAGAAAGAAAAGTTATCAGACTATGTTCCTCACTGACCTAATTCCTAAACCACAACAGGTAGGTACTTGAAATCTTCGACACGATTTACGTGGAGAATTGTATTTGTCCTCTACACAATTTACGTGGAGGAAATATTCAAACTGTTTCGACTAACTTCAAAACGGTTAACGTTTTGAATAAGGTCTTATCTTCAACACGATATACGTGGAGATGGGTTTATATTAATTACGATTTCAATAAAACCGTATAACAACAAATAATAATAATAGCGTAATAATAGTTTTGTAGTCCTGATGAGTGCCTCGTTGGTCTGGTTATCGCACGCAAGGCTATCGACGACAGTTCTTGGTTTCCATTCCCAGGTCAGGCATTTTCTTTTTTCGTCATGAATCTAAGTAGTAAGTACTACTACTACACAGTTCGAGCTGCCCCTCGGGGAATACAGGCATAATATTTAATAACTTTTTGATAAATTATAATTTTTCGCTTGGTATCAAATGAGGGGTACACCGAAAAAATGTTTTATTTTAAAATGTGTTGAAGGAAAGTACTTAGATTGAGTCGCAGTTTAAGTAATAAGACTAGTGACTAATTTAGGTAACTCTGTTATAGGTATACATACCTTGTCCAGACATCCAACATTATAATTGCGCCTTCACAACCAGAAAACTTTCAAAATAAGAACGTTACGAAAATGACGAACTACTTCGTCGGTATCTTTGTAGTTTACGTTCGAGTTTTTTAACTTTTTTCCGCATATTACGAAAAAAATAGTCACTATTCCTAAATCGCGAACGCTTTCGTTTTCCAACTTTAAATTTTGATGTTCCTATAACCAACTAAAAACAGTGTAAAAGATTCTAATAATTTTATGCAGTGTGACTCCGACAACACAAAAACACGTAAGTAATGATTGAAAAGCGGGGACGACCGTGTCCGTATATATAATGTACTCTGTGGACGACAGCGCCGCGTGCCCGGGGTAGGAGCGAGACAGGACACGTATATAGTTACTCTACTCTTTGCAGGACACTACGTCGTGTTTTTTTTTTTAAGCTATGAGTACCTATCTATAAGTGTGGCAAAGACAGCACTTTCTCATGTACTGCTGCAAGTAAAATTTTAATCGTCTTCGGTTGAGACCCGAAGTATAATAATAATTTGCCTCGTTCAACATATTTTCAGAATCGGTAAAACAGCCGATATCAATTTAAACAAATACTTATTATGCGGGACGGCCATCGGCGTTGACGCGGTGTGTTCCAGTGTGTTCCATGTTTAAAATTTAAAAAAAAACGGCAAAGTGCGAGTTGGTACCATTATCTATAAAAATGGCAAAAAAATCACGTTTGTTGTATGGGTGTTTAAAAATTAAAATAAAACAAATATTTATGGGGGGCTCCCTTAAATATTTGTTTTATTTTAATTTACTATTTACAATATACCTAGGTACCTATTTACATTAGGTATCGCGGTTCTAAAAACTTCATACGACGTGCGCCAATCCGTTTTTAAGACGCGCCGCGTTTTTTGCCGCGTCTGAGATCATCGCCGATATCTCGAAAGATACTTAAGGGATCTGGCTAAATGATGTGTTGTTAGAATCTTTATGAAATAGGCTAATATATTATATATAGATTAGTCCTGTCGTGCCTTGTAAAAAAAAGCAATAAATCGGCAAAAGTCAGCCTAAGCGTTTTTTGTCTAAAGGTCGTTCTAAAATAATAAATAACCATTATTTCATTATGTTTTGAGTTATTTAACATGCCAATAGCCTACCCTACACATATCATTAAAAAAAACACAGCTGCCAGAACATAATTTTTAAGGCCGCTGTGTTTTAAAAAAATGACCCGCAATCCTTGAGTTTGTATTCGATTTAACTGTCCAATGTTACGTTTATTAATTACGGTTTATGTTTAAATACATGCTAACAATAGTAATAAACAAACTTATCTATAAAGCAACGACAGTTTGTTAGCAATAAAATAGTTATTAGTCATCACGGCAAATTCCGATTTTGCTAGTTCCGAACCTATTTCTGTGCAAACTCCTTCGTAACTACTTATTTTTGGGCTTAAAATCTGTTCATTACTTACCCATCTATGATATAAATCCTATTTGCACGCAATTCACCAAAAACAAAGCACTACACAACGAATACCAACTCTTGTCAAACCGAACTGACAATAACTGCCAAACTAACAAACTGAAAACTCAAACTCAAACCCCCTTATTACAAAACAAGGTTTATCTTCAGACCCAGGTTTAAAACATGGAGCCATTATTGAATTTCGAACTTTATTCCGACCACGGTAAAGTTCCTAAACACAAAACTGACAACTTAGTATCTAACTAAGTTTTCAGTTTTGTATAAAGAACGGTATTTCAATCACAGTTACGTTCTTATTACAAAAACTGGCTCCATGGTTTAAGCCATGTCAAAATATAAATCTTGTTTTGTAATAAGGCGGAATGCATTTATTTCAATTAAACCATTGACAGGCACTTTTGAATTGTTAAGAAGTCGGTCAGTTACAAATATGAAGCTAGTTGCCCATTCCAAATAGTAGATTCCTATGGAGAAGAACGGGCAAGAAACTCCACGGACACTCTTTTAAAAACATAGTACTCACACCTGTGATATGCAATTATATAATACAAAGGAGATTCGAGTTTATACAATGAAAAGATAGTCTTCCAATCTTCATCAGCTCCAACAGTATTTTCAAATGTTAATAAATTAAGTAGTTGTGGTTGTGGAGCTGGACCAGCATTGAGCCAAGCATTTCTATCAGCGATGTAATCCCCCAACCTATAATATGCCTGCTTGCATAGTGTACGTTTTATACAAGATTTGAATTTCGAGAAACTAGAGAATTTCGAGAAACTCATTCAGTTGAAGTATGACGGGAGGGATTTTATTATAACATTTTAAACAGTACCCCATGAAAGATGAGTCTACTTTTGCCAGTCTGAAACCTGGTTGAGCTAATAGATCCCTACTTCTAGTACTATAATTATGTCTTTCGCCTCTTTTACTAAAAAGATGTAAATTTTTTCTTACGTACATGATGTTTTCATAACGTCATAGAGTTCCTAATTTACTTTTTTTATTGCGCTCCAGAAACGTGGTTAGTGGTTCTATAACATCGTTGTCTAATATTCTACCAATTTCATGCTTAAAATCATAAAATCCCAGACATCTCTCAATGAGAGACAGTCATGACGTGACGTCTGTCACCATCACACTGAATCAGTCTGATCGGCAAACGTCAAACGAGTTTTTTGATAGACTGTTTCAGTTCGACAGGCTTACAATGGGATTGAATTTTTGTGAATGTAAAGACTCTCAGTTATATTTTATCATGGTTCTGGACTCCGACTCCCGGCAGTTTGAGTAATTTATGCGGCCTCCCCAATCATCCTTCCTTTGGTATTTTTCGTTGAATTGTTGAGGTCCTTATGTTCGATGTTGAGCTGCACGATTACTGACAAATGCATGCACTGACTGGACAGGTCCACTCAATCTGTGTGGTGCTTCCATCAAAAGACCTCTACTGTAAGGTGCTGACAGCATTCTACATGGTATTCACATGATCAGGGGGCCTAAAATGGACGCTTTCGCAGAATCATAATATGATCTGCGTACAATTCATAACCCGCAATTCATCTGTTTGACAGTTGTGTAAGGAGTTTCGTAAAATGGTCCACAAATTAAGAATTATTATAGTGAAGTCTAATGTCAAATAGCAGCTGTCAAACAGATGAATTGCGGGCTGTATGAATTGCACGCATGATTCTGCCAAAGCGTCCATTTTAGGCTCCCTGACCAAGGTTATGTTTGGACTTTAAAATAGACTGTGATCTCTGAGTTTGTTTCGGCCTTTCTTCTCAGAGTAGGCAGTAAGGAAACGCCGACCTCATCTAGTTTTTAGGGTTCCGTAGTAAACAAGGAACCCTTATAGTTTCGCCATGTCCGCCTGTCTGTCTGTCCGTCCGTCCGTACGTGTGTCCCCGGCTTCGCTCAGAGACGCTAAGTCCTAGAAAGCTGTAATTTGGCATGGGTGTACACCCATGCCAAATTATTATTATAATTAAAAAGTACATATTAATCACGTCGGGAAAGTCGTAAAATAAAACCATGAAGACATTTTTTTTAGGGTACCTCCCTTGCACGTAAAACGGGGATGACATTTTTTTTTCTCGTCTAATACATGGTGTGGGGTATCGTTGGATAGGCCGTTCAAAAATATTGTGGGTCTGTGAAAGCCATTTTTCAATTCTGGGATCCGTTTGCGTAATATTAAGCTTTAAAGTGCTAATGTATGGTGTGGAGTGTGGATATGTGAAAAAATTCATGGCCGTAGTATATATAACGAAATTAAAAGGAAAACTATCACAGCTAAGTAGGGTTTACAAGTTAACGAGTAATTGTCGACCAACTTAAATTTGCAGTTGAAGAATTGACCGTAACGTATATAGATGTATGGGAGAGCATGTTTTTCAACTACAATGTTAAGTTTGTTTTTGGGATGAACTCATCCTAACTACGGAACCCTTCATTGTGCGTGGTCCGACACGTACTTGGCCGGTTTTAAAATATGATTGACGTCTAAGTGTTTGCACAAAACTATTTACAAAAAAAAAAATTTTTTTTTTTTAAATTAGCAGTTTATTGTGACTTTATTCTGCCCCAAATTGCGTAACACAGTTTCAATCGAAATCGGAATGATTTTGAAGTATATTGCTAATCCATTGCTTCATATGTTAGAAAAAATTGTCTGCTCAACAACGTTAATAACGCAATGAATATGGTTGAACTGTCAAATTGAAACCGATTCCTACTGATAGTGTGTTACGCAATTAGCCCTCTGGATCCTGGCATACAGGTACACCTAGTTCAGGAGTCAGGCTTCAAACAAGTTTCTGTAACCTATTATGTCAATAAAGAATTATTTATTTATTTTTGTTGTTTGGAGGTAGGTACGTAACTTTATTTTTATTGGTGGAGAAAATTTAATGGAATCGTGGTTTCGTCAAACATAGTACCTACTTACTCCTCCACTTCGCCATTATATTTATTTCAAAATGAATGCTGCAGTATTTTAGATGTGACGGGAGGATCATGCTTAGCAATTTGAGGCATTTTAGACTCTTAACAATATTGTATTTTGTTGACTATCGCATCAAATGTTTACTTTTCTTTAATAATGTTGAATATTATCATTTCCTAGCCTAGTGTTCAATATTTATAGTTTTATGCTATACACAGTTTATAGACTCAGGTATACCATAATATTTGATCTAGCAAAGGAAAACACATTGAAACACCAAATACTTTTTTAAAATACACTTTATTGACGTTCTTTATTGTAGAATAGTATGCAAACATCACTCGATCGTTCGATCATATTTTGTTATGGATTCTTTACAAGTCACTTTGAGCATAATCATAATAGGTATCATTACAATAATTATTTATGTACTATAGCTAAATCATACTTGCACATGTTTACTGTAGACGAAATCATATAATCGAGTGCGAAATGCAATTCTGGATCCAATAAATAATTATGTTACAATCTCATAAAAACGGAAATTAAAATACTTTTCATAGATGAACACATTTTTCTCTTTGGATTAACAAAAGAAAAATCAGAACACTGATTGGGTAATTATATAAAACAATAAATTGTGAATGAAACTAAAACATTCTCCATTAATGTGTCCACTTTTTGTAAATAAAAATTAAAACAAAAGAAAAAATATATCTGGGAGAAACTAAAATATAAACAACGTTAAATAAAATAAAAGTAATTGGTACCATTTAGCTCGTCGGCGCAAACTGTCGCTTACAATAAACACCAATGCAGACAACTTGTAAAATCTATAACTCTCGTTACATCACTAGGCGTTTTAAGATAAAAGTGAAAGTGGGCCTTATCTACTACGTCTTTAGATTTAAGTCGCTAAAGTAAAGTGATCGAGCCTCTGATATTTTTCTGAGTACATTCAAGAGCCTAAGTTTAATATGGAATTAGCACCAGTTTTAGGTTTATTTAAGTTTTTCAGAAAAGCTTGCATTGGTATTGTCGTAGTTCGTAAAATGAATGTGGAATATAGCCGTCGCAGCGCTTTCGAAGTAAAATGGTACATTTAGGAACATATAAGGTGAGAGTTCTCTAAGATAACTGCAAAAGTATTTAGGTAACGTTGTGATGACACGCTTCTGTGCTAAAAGCCTTCCGCTGATGAATGTTCTAGTATAACTAATTGGCCATGAAACTTGTGTCTATGCTTGATACAGAAAGTGAACAATTTATACTTAATTTTGTAATTTGTAAGTATGATGTAAGTAAATTCAACTTTAAATGTCAGTACACAAAAGGTTTGGGTTTTTAGACAGGTTATTTATCGACTTTTATGTAAACAAGCACATGTAGACACAAAACTACATAGTCAAACAGTTCTGTTGTATTTTAAAACGATAAAAACCAAAATAATATTTAAAAAAAAATGCGAGATACATAAATAGAAGCAATTCAGTAACGTAGCGGCGTTTGTATGCTTTATGTAGATAAGTAGGTACGTAAATCAGTTACAATTACAACAATAATCATTTATAAGTATAGTTTTTAGACTAAAAGCGAATATTTACAAAGAGCACGCCACTTTACTACCTATATACCTGCCTCCCATGGCGAGCGCGCGGTGTCCGGCTACCGAGTTGTATCAAATTAATTATTTTCCTAATATTTTATAATTTAATTATATTCCCTAATATATATAAGTAAGCGTACATCATTTTTTGGTAACGAATACGAAATTTCCCGCATTCTTTATAAATTAGAATCTTAGGACAAAAATACGCGTGTTTAATTAAATGACAAGGGTGTAATAATAACACAACAACGCACACGCGGCGCCGGCCCGCGCGCCGCACGAACCGAACTCTTTACATTAGCCAGTCTTTCGTTTCCACTACTCTACACTACTGCGTTACTAACTCCTACCCTTCGACGCCGACACGAGGACTAATGTGTGCCCCATACTTGCTCGTACGCGTAGATATTTAAGGACTTGCTTTGAAATATTGAACATACAGAATAGCGGTGTTCCAATCCTCCACTTCGGCTGACTATTTTGTCAGACTTGCACCCTACGAGTGACAATCCTTTACGTCATAATGTTACCCTACCCATTGCTTATTTTTGCTGTCGAGCAGACGGATTTTTCAGGCATAAGAAGCAATGTAATTTGTTGTTTCATCAAATTGAAAGAAATTGTCATTTCGTTTACACAATTTGGGTGCTGGATTGTTATGCTCAAATCTATGTCCGTCGGTAAAGACGCACAAAAAGCATGCGGCACACACTCGCCCCCACACGGCACACAGCCGCGCGATGAGAGCGCTCCGTCACCGCACCGCGACACGCGCGGGGGGGGCGCGTCGTACCGGTGCACACCGCGGGGAAAGGTTGGCAAATTTATATCATAGACGGGGTTATTCAAGGTGAACAAAAGATGCGCTACGTAGCAAAATATTTTTATATTGTTGAAAACATGGTGCAACATTGCATGCAATATACTGTGTGATAATGAAACATATTTTAGCAACTAGAGAATCGTGTTACTGCAATAATATTATGCACTTTTGTTCATTATAAATAAGGAGACTATAGGTAAAACATTTTCCCCCTTATTACAAAACAAGGTTTATCTTCAGACGCAGGTTTCAAACATGGAGCCATTATTGGATTTCGAACTTTATTCCGACTATGGTAAAGTTCCTACACACAAAATTGACAACTTAGTACCGAACTAAGTTTTCAGTTTTGTATAAAGAACGGTATTTCAATCACTGTTACGTTCTTATTACAAAAACTGGCTCCAGGGTTAAAGCCATGTCAAAATATAAATCTTGTTTTGTAATAAGACAGATAAAGTTTATCTCAAAAACCGTTACTTATATATTTTTTGAGTTTTCATTTACTGAAGCAATACTGAAAGCGGACTCAAAAGGCGAACAACAAAATTGTAGCGACGCGAACATTTGTATCTACTAACCCCCGTGCTGACTGTACCGATGCATTTCAATTATAGAATGATACAAGGATCTTTTAGACGCCTGAATGACATTGACAAGGCAGTTGTGAAATTATCACAGATATTGTATGGAAACACAAGATGGTCCAAAAGATCCTTGTACTGTTCTAAGTGAATGTCGTATTGTCAATGGCAAGCCGTTACTTGTGAAATACTTCTGAAGGTTTAGTGACTAAGGTCAAGTAACCTGTCGTTTGAAAGTAATATTGTTGGCACCTCGTATTTTTGGCACCACTAGCGTCAACTAACTGTGAAGCTCGCTGTCCGTACAGGTGTAACTAACAAGTAAAGTTTTGAACTTGGCTTTGCACTGCCGTGCACTTTAGATATAGCGGTCTAGTTGTATGCTATGAAAACAAGTGAAATCCATACGAGATATTTTTGACTCAAATCGTAAAGGCTTCTACATACCAGGGCGACTTGTCGCGCGACGCGACACGACACAAAGGCACCGCTCGTCCCGCGACACGCGGGGCCTTTGTGCCGTGTCGCGTCGCGCGACAAGTCGCGCTGGTATGTAGAAGCCTTAATACACAATTTTTCTTTCTTTCTTTTTTTAAAACGTTGCCCCACACTAGGAATTTCTCCTGTATCGTGGGTGCGTTTACAAACATTTAAACTCACATACACAAACAGCCAGGACCGGAACAACTACTTGTAGGTCATACAAATATTTGTTCCGTGCGGGAATCGAACCCGCGACACGCAGCGCAGCAGTCAATCGCTTAACCACTGCGCCAACCGTGCTGCCATAACAATAATTTGGATTACGATTTAGTAAGACGTTATTCATAGTTATTTTGGCCAGTCGCATTATTCTCATTCAAAAGTTATACCTACACGGACAAAAGCGCAAATTTCGCTCAATAAAACGTGTTTCAGCACCAAAATTTTTGAAAGTAACGAACGAACTAGGAACCGGTGCCGATGTGATATTCTGTGTACGACAATATACACAATAAAACAACGTACAGTAAGTACATAAGGAACAACTTATTCAACGCACGGTAAAGAACTCACGTACAACTGACCTAAACTATTGCTATCTCACTCTCGCAGTTGAAACAAGAATGACACGGAAGATTATTTAAAGCTGGCAAATTATGTTGAACTCAAGACTAGATGCACAAGTTTAAATGTTATGTCGGAACACACCACCTAAATAAACAGCTGGACTTTGTTTTTAGCCAATATGACAGCTGTCAACCACCACCGTCTCTTTCTTGCTCGCTCTGTTAGAGAAGGACAGCAATACTCTTATCCTTGTTTAGTTGTTACAATCTAATCAACTTTTCATTTGAGTTTTTTATCGCCCGTTGTCAAAGTGACCCGCCTTCCATACTTATGTATATTGTAGAAATACAATATTATAGCGAAATTTATACAATGCTGTACATACATACTAGCACCACTATAGCTTTACGTATAATAACTAAAACTTCACCATTTGTATAAAATCAAAATGTACATGTGTGTAAATGCAAAACATTATATTTTCATATTGAGTCTTGTACTGATGTGTAAGCACTAAGTGCTTAAATACTGGAATTTTAAAGTACACTTTTTCTTATTAATCTTTTTTTATGTTGGTAGCTAACATTGGGGAGACAAGGGAGACAACATTGAGATAAAAAAATAAGGTGGTTTTCGTTTGTAAACATCAATACAAAGCCCAGTACACATTTATTAAGTTACATTAAAACATCACAAATTCGGACAATTGACTTTAAACATGCATACAACAATAATGTGCCAGGACGCCTGCCGCTCTTTCACTGACGATGTAATTTCAGAATTGCTTTGGAATTCTAGAGAAGCCTGGGTAATGTATAATGGCTCGAGATCTCATAACAATGTCAGCCACAGGCGTCCTTACGAAGCAGAACCCTAAATATAAGCGTCTCATACAAAATCTTAACAAATGACGTGACTGCGGTCAACAAACAAGTCAAGCTTCTCCTGTCGGTAGTAAAAAGTAATAATCGACGCGAGTACAGTACAAATTTCAACCTTATCTTCATAGTGAGTATGTTCAATTTTCCGTATACTTATTATTTATAACCACATCCATAAAGCTCTAAGAGGAAGCCTCACTATACATATAATTAAAAGTAAACGTTTAATTTAAATATTTTTTCTTTAAATATCATTTATAATTATAACATATACACATTCATACAAAACTCTACATCACTAAAGCGTACTCGATGTTCGAACTAAATTATGAACCGTTCCGAATCTTCAATAACTTTACAATTTTTACATCTCGTCGTCTTAAAGTGAAGTACATTTTACAATTTCCTTTAAGAAAGCGTATCGATTAATTTAAAATGAATGATTCGGCTGATCGGAGTTAGATTCACACTCGACTAGTAAGTTTTTTGGGAGGTGAGATGCAATGTTAGAAGGTACCTTAACTCGACCTTCATCCACGTAGTACTTTGATAGAGTTTGTATCTCATCATCAACCACATCGTGTCAATGGCCAGCCTGTAGGTTCGTAAATTGCAATAGAGATCCGTATGTGGATTGAGAGATCTTTTCGAAAAACTCTTCCAATCCCAACCAACTTATAAGAGGATTTAGGAAATAATTGTGAAAACTTCATGGTAAGGTATAAAATTTGTGAAACCTAAACAAAGAAAGTTAGAACTCATTAACTGGATCTCTCAATCTGGACAACTGAAGAATATTATT
Organism: Tiliacea aurago; assembly: GCA_948098905.1. Lineage (NCBI taxonomy): Eukaryota > Metazoa > Arthropoda > Insecta > Lepidoptera > Noctuidae > Tiliacea > Tiliacea aurago. Next base: position 27,052,000 of record OX402585.1, read on the forward strand.
AGGTTTCACAAATTTAATACCTTACCATGAAGTTTTCACAATTATTTCCTAAATCCTCTTATAATTTGGTTGGGATTGGAAGAGTTTTTCGAAAAGATCTCTCAATCCACACGCACATGAGATCCATGCGCCACGCGCTGGATGTTTGAACATCATCATCACAGTACTGCGCAGAGGGTGTTCGTACATATGCGTCACATCAAGACTACACATTACCTCCACGTAACAATTTCGATGGACTAAATTGACGTTTTATAAGTAGAAGTAGTGACCAACACGAAAGAATAAACGACAGACACTTGTTTATGCGAGGATTCAGAGTTATCAAAGTTAGCTATAATATTGGTTTAATTTTATACAAAAACTAAATAGTGAAGTTTTGCTCCCACTCCTTAAGTTCTAACATTAAATTAAAAATAAATAAGATTCGGAATTGTTTGGGATCCCCGCTTAAACAAGCCTCAAGTGTGAGAGGACAACTTGCGGAGTACATTCAATCGGTACCATACTTATGCAAAAATACATGATACGGCGATACAAAATTTCATCATAAGACCCATCATTTCTACGTATAAATATGCGTTTAAACCTAATCTATAGACTACTGCGGGGTGGTATCGTTCGTGACGTGTCGTGTCGAACGCTGACGTCATGTCGGAGGCCGATTCCGCAACTAGTTGACTAAAAACCTTGTTTAAATATCAATAAAAGCTAAGTGCTCCGGAAGTATATCATATACGTACGATATTGGATAGTGCTGGGCCGCTTCGTAGCTAGGACTCGGTAAGCGCAGCTTGTGTCGCGGGCGAGCCGGCCTGCGGGCTGCGGAGTCTAAGCTACAGGCCACTACGACGAAGAGTTAAAGAGCAAAGTAGTGCGGCCGCACTGTAGCGCGTGCAGCTAGTGACGTCACGAGCGCGTGACGTCACTAGCTGGCCACGCCGAAGCTGCTGCGCAACGACTCCTCCATGAGGCGGCAGATCTTGTCGCGGTCCGCCTGCAACATCCATAACATTATCAGACGAACTAGAATAGCTGAACAAAAAAAAACTATAATATCGAGAGACTTCTAGCACAATAGTCAGCTTTGTACGAACAGGCGCACGCGCACATGTATGTGCGTCTGCGTAAGTACGGGCCATGTAAAACAAATGCCAATCGCCAGTGCGCTTGGACTGGCTGTACGTCAAAGCGTCCCTGTGGGTAGTGCCAGTTAAACAAATATCAAGTTACTACTGCTATGGGAAGTAAACCTGACTGCCTCGTACCTCGTGTATGAAGCCGAGCTGCACGAGCTCGTGCGCGAGCGCGGCGGCGCCGTCCCGCCGCGACACGGCGCAGGTGAGCTGGCGGTTCATCTTGTCGTCCATGCGCAGGAGGATCGTCATCTGGAGGGACGGTTAGCAAACAAATTACTGCCTCGGGGTGGGGTTCGTTCCTAGCTGACTTGAAACTATGTACACGCAGCGAACGTCTTTTGGCTCATTATGATGATGACATATTTAATAAAACAGAAATCGACTATGGTCTGTTCCAAAAGTATCTGATGAAAATGTTAACAAACCCTATTCAGGTTACATTCTGACGCAATGACTCGTTATAGGGAATTAGTTACTTACACATTCATCGGTATTTAGAAGGTTTCGACTTTATATTTATCCAACAATTAATGAGTATTTGAATAACATTATTAAAATTATGGTTATAAATTAAACACAATTGATTTTAAATTAGAGTTTCGGGTTTAAATTTAATTATAGTAATAAAATAATCAAAGCAAAGCTCTCGATTTTTAAGTTGACAAGTACGTTTTCTGATTCATTTGTTTATTTTTTCTTCAGATACTTTTGGAACAGACTATACCACGATCAATGCTCAATCTAAGGCTGTAACGAGTAATCTCTATAACGAGTACTCACACTTACGTACTTTGCTCAGTAAATATACCTACCCATGAATTTTTTTATTAACTTGTAGAGTATGTTTTTTTTTTCATAAGAATAATGTTCATATTCGTATGAAACGTTTACTTGGCAAAGTACACTATATATCTCTGCCTAAATCGTATCTACTCGTAAGAATAAAAAAATCATGGTCCTGATGTGCGTTTACAAAAATTATATCTGAGTTTTCTATACCTACTGTCGAGTGTTCTGTCACTAGTTTGCTATGATAGACTTGGATAGTCGTAAATACACCCCGGACTCATAAATCGAGCCACCGTGCGTTTAAAGGATTAAAACATCAAAATAATAATTAGTCAGAGAAAAAGTTTTTATGCTTTGAAGCTGACATACTGGCCATCATCTCGGTATCACAATTGTTCCAAATTTGAATTCAAGAATTTGAAAAAGAGAAGAAAATCGTAGTTCGTCATAAATTAACAAGCTTAGATTAAAGCACCTAAGTATATGTCAATAGTCATTTCGTTGTTTTGTTTTGCATAAAAACAGTATTTTTATTATTTTTTAAACCATTCTGACGTTCAAATTATGGATGCACCTGAAGTAGCCGCGCAGGTAGCTGCGGCACTTCTTCGGTCTGGAACTCAGGGCCTAGTCAGCAAAATGTAAGTGCACAAGTTCATGTAAGTCGTTCTAACATTCAAAAAATGACCATCGATACCTGGAGACTGGCGGCTGCGTGCGCCGTCCTGGAGGACCACGACCCTGGGTCACTACAGCACGACAAGATCGGTTTATCTTTACCACCAGCCTGCGTAATATTGTCACCTGACCTCAGTAGGTACAGGTCCAAGAACGGCTTCGAGACTTGCATGGGCTGACTGTTTGTGCTCGATCTGTTAGACGGAGACTCGAAGAACGTGGCCTAAAACCTAATAAGCCAGCTACTGGTCCCAAACGGACACAAGCTCACAGAATGGCGCGCCTACAGTTATTTTCACGGATGAAAGCAAGATTATGCTGCGTGGCAATGGAGGACGTAGGAAAGTGTACCGAAGACAGGCAGATCATTTTCAGCAATGTTGCATTCAATACAAGGTGAGTTATGGCGGTGGGTCAAAGACAGTCTTGGGCGGAATTTCCACCGAAGGAAAAACTGGCCTCAAGGTTGTGACGGGACCACGGTTACCACCACTAAATAGCGGCCGACACATTCGTCAATGACTACAGGCTCATATGATGCTTATATTCTGAGTTTGTGGGCCACGATTTAATTTTTATACGTGATATATTAGAGATCGGATATTCGTACGAGGGCGGCACTGAAAATTTCGGGAATCAAGGAAGTGACACAAAATTACTATTTAAAAATGTATTTATTGCTTTTCGAAGTATTTTCCGCGAAATTTGACACATTTTTCCATACGATGGAACCAATCATTGAAGCAACCATTCCATTCGGAAGTTGGGGTCTCCAAAATGGCCGTTTTGTAGGCGTCCACAGCTTCTTCAGGTGATGAAAATATCTGTCCACGCAATTTATTCTTTATTTTAGGGAAAGTATAGAAATCATTAGGGCTTAGGTCGGGACTGTACGGCGGATGGTCTAATAATTCTATGTTTTCTTGCTCTAAAAACTCTTTTGTTCTGTGCTCGGTGTGAGAACTCGCATTGTCGTGATGGAGGATGATGCGGCGGTTGCAGTTCTCTTTACGGAGTTCAGAAACGACCTGTGACAAACAAATGCTAGCATACCATTCTGCATTAACCGTTCTTTGTCCCTCAAGAGGAATAGTCGTAACATGGCCGGTTTTGGAGACAAACGTGGCCACCATTTTTTTTGCAACACTCCGTGAACGAACAATTTTTGTTGGCTTTAACTCATTTTCGAACACCCGAACTCGTGACTGGTTTTTTGTTTCGGGTTCGTAGTTCGTACGCATATATCCAGGATTCGTCACCTGATACAATGTTGTATACAGCATTTGAGGATCCTGCGTGGAATCTTTCGAGAGTTCTGACGCACCAAGTAACGCGAGCCGCTTTTTGCACTTCACAGAGCGAATGCGGTATCCATCGGGAAAACAACTTTTTTACACCTAATTGTTCATGCAAGATTATTTGTATTTGACTCATGCCAATGTCTAAAGTTGCCTGAATTTCGCGGTATGTCACATGTCGATCTTCCTCAATCACCTTACGCACAGCATCAACGTTTTCTTGGGTGACTGCAGTTTTTGGACGACCTTGACGGGGATCATCACTGAGCTTGACACGTCCACGTTGAAATTCAGCAAACCACCGATAAATTGTGGTTTTGGATGGGGCTTCATCACCGAATCATAATAAATCATCGCTCTTGAATTTTATCGAGTCAATTCCATTTTCTCAACGACTAAACAAGTTTGACAAAACCTTGTGACAAGACCGAGAATCTTTTTTTAAATAAATAAATGGTATTCGATTTTTAAAACCAAGGAGTTTTCAATTAAAAAGATTTAATATGACAGGAACAGTGGAAATATTCCATTCCCGATACTTTTAGTGCAGCCCTCGTATGCCTTAGATTATAGAAAGAAGCAAATAGACCGCGCGGAACAATAAAGTGAGGCCCGTTTGTAGACATGTGTGCGTTACAGCCACGTGACAGCACTATAAGAACAGGTGTCTCTATGTGTGTGTACGGTTGCCAGGATAATTAAAAAATTAGCCATAATATCTCATTACATGAAAAAAAAAAAGTTTTTTTTTTTCTTAAGCAGTTGTTTTTATTAACAGTATACGTCAAATTAATAAATTACCTAAGCAATGGAAAGAATTGCCGCTATCATTATTTTAAAACAGGCTCCGAAGCTTTTTAACGCATAAAGCATACTATAATGTAAGTGAATTCCTTACTGAGAAAGAGTGTTGTATAGATATTGTGTGGTATTTTTGTATTTTTATGTATTGTGTAGTATTTTTATTAAGAATTTTGTTCAATGTATTTTATAATTGCCTTTATTGTTTTAGCGTCAAACTTAAATTTTTGCATGCCGATTGGTAAAATGTGGCTGAACCTATTTATTCATCATTTTATCACCATGTACTGTACCCATATTTGCAGAATAAAAGACCTACTTACTTACTTAATGGAATTCTCAAATATAATTGCAAAAAAATTATTAACATTTATTTTATTTTACAAACCCTATTCTATTATGGTAAACATAAGTTGCTTAACAATGTTTCAGTAATGTTCATGTGTAGTAGGTAATGCAGTTTGTATTTCAAGCATGTTCCAGAATAAAAACCGACCAAGTGCGGGTTGGACCTCGCACAATGAAGGGTTCCGTAGTTGGCATGAATTCATCTCAAGAAAACTTAACATTGTAGTTGGAAAACATGTAAGTTTGTATGTACAATATTGAGAGTTTTATCATGTTATTTTAAGACCATAGACTTCTTATAGGTGTTCATGTAATCTATATGTAAAGGACAATTTTCAATATTTTTTTAATAATTTATACTCAGTAGTTTAGTGTATTCCCGTTGTCCCCGTATGCCATATCCCCGTCACGGGGACAGCGGGACGTGATTAAATTTATTTCCCGTTGTCCCCATAACGTACGAAGTAAACCTTTTTTAAATCGAAACAGCTAGGTTGGATTAGAACTGTGACAATCGGTCCAGGGACGGCGGACTTGGAGACGCCCGCCGCCCCCTATCACATTGGACCCGACGTGGCGGCGCGTCGTGTTCCGCGCGGCCCTAGCAGACGTCGCGGGGGGGTCAGACACCTCACCCCCCCCCAGACTTGAGGTGGCCCGCGGAGGCGGGCCGGCACTAGCCGGGGATTGCGGAAGGAATAACAGATCCCAAGATCCCCGGTGCAAGTGTGGGAGGGGAACACTGGGGTGGTTTTTAGTCAGTAAGAGTCTGACAGACCCCTCCGCCCGCCCCAGGGCGGAGGACATCCATGAGGATTTTCCTCCCCGTGAACAAAAAAAAAAAAAAAGATTAGAACTGTGACCACACAACGCCCGAGCCGAGCGAGCGAAGCGAGCGGTGCCGCGGCAAAAAAAATCCTATATACCTCTCAAAAATGACCCCCAAATTCAAAATTTATTTATTTGTGTTATAGGTCCTTGTTTGGGTCACAGAAATTAATATGTGTACCAAATTTCAACTTAATCGGGTCATTAGATTCGGAGCAAACTGGCTGTGACAGACGGACAGACAGACCGACACACGAGTGATCCTGTAAGGGTTCCGTTTTTTCATTCGGACGTACCTACGGAACACTAAAAAACATGTTAGGCAACTTTCCATAGAATTATGGAGAGAGACAGCTAAGTGTGGCAGTCTCTTTCCATAACTATAAGAGTGACAAAGACGACGCTCTATAGAAAGTTGAGGTCTTTGTTGAGAGGTACACACGGCCACATATCAAGCTATACAGTGCCAGTATGACCTGTCATTGTACGGAAATCCTATAAGTGTCCTATAATCCAATGCGAGATCAGCATATACTGGAAAATTATGGCTTGATAAGTTTGTAACCGTGAGTACGGCAAAAAATATGAAAGGTGAGTGGCGTTGCGGGTGCTTATTTATATGTAATATGTTTCCTCTCGCTCTCTGTGGGAATGGTTTCGTAAAAAGGGACGGAAATGTGTAACAGGAAGTGACAGCTTGAGCATGGAATTACTACGTACTATATAGATTGTAAGTAGAGGGGGTCAAGTTTCGACCAGTGGGCGACCACTAGTAATAAATAATTAATTAACTATTCGAATAAATAAACATTTCAGTAAGTATTTAGCTTTATTTAAATTTCGAGGTTAATATCTGTCGCTGCTCAGCTGGTTATCACCAAGCTAAGGCTCACTCGTTTTTTTTTACTGTCTACTAAAAACTGAAGTTTATTTATTCATTCTCTGACAATCAAAGTACAGGCTGAACGACCTAACCCGGTGTGTCTAGAAGCATGAAAGAACACCCGACCTCCTTGGCATACCTTCAGCCATTTTGAAAAGAAAAAACTAGTTTTGGCGGCCTGCGATGAAACATGTGTCAATCGACTGAGTCAATATTCAGTAATGAATCTCGTGATATACTTAAGTACTTACTTACTTACTTTCTGAGATATTTTTTGAGTTCAAAAATGTAAAAATAAAACATGAATTTAATAATTTTATGAATTTAATAATTTTATGAATTTAGTGGTTATATGTCTAAAATTATTATGATGTATGAATTTTGTGGATATAATGTCTAAAATTATTATGATGTACGCCGCATAGTTGGAATTTATGAGGGAACCTGTTTTCCAACTACAATGTTATGTTTGTTCATAAGATAAATTCATCCCAACTACGGAACCCTTCATTGTGCGTGGTCCCACACGTACGGTTTTTTATAACTATTAGCTGGATTAGATAGTTTTGTAAACTAGTATTTGCCATGCAACCAGCGGCGGCGGGAATGAAGAGAATAATTAATTTTAAATCAAAAGTTAAAATTCATTATTCGCTTCGGTTCTATAACATGTCTGACGATGATTGAATCTAAAAATGTCGCTGTGATACAGGAAATGTTTCCAGGTGTCGTCGAGTCCATGCCATGAACCACATAAGTACGGAACACATATTATATGAGAGCAACAGCTCAGAGTTCTTTCCCCCACTATGCATGAGCAATAACATCCCGCGATTTTATCTTCTATCTGATTTTTCGAGTGAAATCCAGATATTATTTTTATTATTAATACAGTACGGATGAACTTCGCTGACTCATTTGTGATCTACTAAATAAAAAATAAGAAAAATATTTATCACTTACGAGATTCATCACTATATTAAATATTTTTTGTTTGCAATCATTTATGTATCCGTTGACACTTGTTTCATCACTGGCCGCCAGTAACGGACGGTAGGTACTTAGGTACGCCAGGTCGCATGCAAGATCCGAAGTCCGTCGCACTCACCAGCAGGTCGGCGGGCGGCGCGTCCTGGTGCGGGTGCGGCTGCGGCTTGAGCGAGCACATCATGTTGACGACGCGCCGCGTCTCCAGGTCGCGCGGCTCGGGCGACGCGGGCAGCGACTCGGCGGCGCGCTCGGCCGGCGACGCGGCGCGGTGCAGGCCGCGCGTCCAGCCGTACGCCGTCAGCGGGTAGATGCCGTACCTGCGGCGCCATGCGATCATTTTAAATCTTTTATTTCAATTCGATCTTTAAAAGGCACTCTTAGACATCAAAAATTACAGAGGAGAGTCGAATCTAGTCTAAAATAAACAAGCATCATATTCAAAACCGGCCAACTGCGTGTCGGACCACGCACAATTTTCACACAAGGGTTCAGTAGTTGAGATAAATTCATCCAAAGAACAAACTTAACATTGTAATTGAAAAACATGTATATCTCAAATCCTTACAACAAGCTCTTTCGTTTGACCTATATATCACACGGTTTCAGCATGCGAACTTAAAAAAAAAAACAACTAATCTGTCCCCCAAAAGTGAATGGGGGTCACTTTTGGGGGGCAGATTAGAAAAAATAAAGTTTCGCATACCGTACCGTGTGATAATAATATATCAAACGAAAGAGCTTGTTGTATTCAAAATTCATTTATTTATGTTACGCGTTCGTGTTTGTGTCACGGAAATTCATATGATACCAAATTTCAACTTAATCGGTCCAGTAGATTCGGAGCTAATTGGCTGTGACATACACAACTGATCCTATAAGAGTTCTGTTTTTTTAATTTTGAGGTAAGGAAACCCTAAAAACCAAAAATTCTATTAGAAAACAGTAAAAAGCATGAGCTTAATATGGTATCAGACGACATCACAATCACTAAACCCTGTTCTTTAACTACACAAGTGTTACATTCAGTAATACCTAATCAAATACGTACGTAATCTTGGAACAAACATCATCAGCCCATTAAACGAAGTCATCAATATAGGTAAACATTTTAGGGCGTCACTAGACTGCGGTACACCAGTCGATGTTGATCGCCACAAATTATGTCAACTCATTGAAAGAATACAATCTAGTTGAACCGTCAAACCCTGTGACTGCTGTGCCCGATAGGGTAAACCATGATCATGTCTTAAACGTCTTTGTAAACCTACCACCTAAGTTCACATTGTGTAATGCAATATTGAGTATTGAAACTCACTTGACATCCTCGACGAACTTCTCCAGTTTCTCTGCGTGTGGCTGCAGGTCCTTTGCCGCGAGCTCCGTGCGTTCTTCCCCGCGCACGCACCACGCAAGCACCTCGCCACTGCTACCGCCCGCCACCTCGTCCGTTATCGTCTCCGATATGTTCGCTGGAGACACACGCAATAAACACTTAGTAAAATAAAAAGGGGTGTGGTTTCAAAGACCAAAGAGAAACAACGCAGTAGTCGAGATTTTCGAACATGCTCACTTTTTGGCAGTTGTTGACATTTTAATTTCGATTATTGCAACAATTACACAAACATAATTATCACAACCCATTTAAAAAAAAAACCTGCCAAGCGCTTGTCGGACCACGCACAATGAAGGGTTCCGTAGTTGGAATGAATTTATCCCAAGAACAAACTTAAGATTGTAGTTGAAAGACATGTTCCCCTCTCATACATATATTCCAACTGCAAATGTAAGTTTGCACGCATTGTGCGTGATTTACCATGTTTTTTTCTTCTAGGTTTTCCTGTAATCTGTAACGAACTATTTTCTGTATTTAAAAAAATTTCATCGATTTTCTTAAATAACTTAGTGTTTATTTTAAAATTATTATAAAAATATATCTGAAATCCCTACATCAAGCCAACATTCGATATGTCACATGGTACTAATTGTAAAACTTTTTTTTCTAATCTGCCCCCCAAAAGTAACCCCCATATTCAAAATTCATTTATTTATGTTACACGTCCGTGTTTGGGTCACAGTATTCCATATGTGTACCAAGTTTCAATTTAATCGGTCCAGTAGATTCGGAGTAAATTGGCTGTGACAGACGGACGGACACGAATGATCCTATAAGGGTTCCGTTTTTCCTTTTGAGGTACGGAACCCTAAATAGTTCAAGAGCATCATCCTTCCCATATACAAGTTTCAGAATGGACATATTTGACAGATTAGAGATCTTTCAGACTTACCGGTGGTATTGACAAGCGTGTGTGCAGCCAACAGTTTGAGGGAGTGTACTTCGAAGAGTAGCGGGTGGAAGAGAAGTTCCCGCGCCGTCGGCCTCTTCGCGGGGTCCTTGTTTATACACCTGTCGACACACGGCGCGGTTACCGACTGGGCAGGGGAGAGACGCCTCAGAGGCAGTGACCCTTACACGGGGTTACTGAGGAGTTGAGTGCTCACTGTGTATGCCGAGAGGCTTTATAAGTAACAGTGCTAGCTGCGATGCGTTGTTTTGAAATCAATGAGTACTCACACCTCGTTCAAACCAAAGCTCCGCAGCAAGCGACCAATGCAGAATGTTTCTCAGATCACAAGTCTCTACAGCGATACACATGAGCAGTCCATCCCTCACTTCGTGCACCCATACAATAAAAGCGACTTTACCGCCACGCCCACCTGTAAGACAAGTACCTGTATATAAAGTCCTTCTGTCGCGTCTCCTCCAATGATTCGACCGTTCGTACGATGTGGTCCTCCGTGACGTGGCTGCCCGAGTCGCCATTGCCCTGAATCTCAAGTGCCGCAGTCTCCAATGCGCACATTCCGAATGAGTAGATATCCATCGCTGGCGTCACCATTTGTGATGCTGATACGGGGGGGAAATAAAGATGTAATGAATGCAAAAAAATGGACAACATAGTTTCGGTTGCCGTGATTCTTGGACACGAGCACAGTACATACTATACAGAAACTTGACATTTGGACGCAACACACGCAGTTACAAGCACGGCTTGTTTACACGGTATTCATTGGGAAAGCAATGAAATCACTCACAAAGTCACGATTTTCACATAGAATTCCGTGAACGAGCGTAGGTATGCATATGTGTGTGAGAGCTGGCCAACGATAAGACAAGTTTCTGCATAGTATGTAATCTGTGGCGCGAGGTTTGCCTGATGCAAAACATTTAACAAACTTCCTAAACAAGGAAAAGCCACGAGTCCGTCAAATCAAGGCTGTCGAAACTGTGTGGTCCTTTCTTGAGAGTCATCTGTTATTTCAGGGTACTTACATCCATATTCGGGTGCAATAAAGTGCATATTCCTCATGTTCTCGCGGCAGGTCTTGACGTGGTGGTGGATGGCGTCGGGGGCTACGGAGCCAATCTTCACGAGGCCGTTGTGTTGGATAAAGATGGTATCGCACGTGAGGTTCCCGTGGACTATCGGAGGTACGCAGCCGTGTAGATAGCTGAACGGGGAATGATAGGAATTGTATTGGGGTGAACAAACAGTCGCGGCCGACTAGATCGAGGTATAATTTTGAATGAACAGTCGTATCTGTGTACCTAGCTAGAACGTGGCAGTATCGTGGAAGTAGAAGTTTGGTATCTTACCTGAGCGCCGACAATATCTGCGTGCACCATCTCTTCCAGGCCTGCAGTGGCAGTCGCTTAACGTTCCGCTTTGTTCGCTTGAGGAACTGCTTCAGAGAGCCGCAAGACATGTACTCCGTTATGAATATTACCTGAAACGACCAGGTATTGAAAATTAGTAGTCATGTATTTCGGTAGTGAAGCAATTCCTATAAAATACTTTATGTGACTGGAATAAGGATTTAAATAAAATTGAGCATGCCGTCGACGGATTTAGATATGCCTCAAATAAAACCTTGAAATAAGAACTCCCACTAGGATTTTTGAAGCACAAATAAGTAGCGACTAAAGGCTCGTGCAGACTGGGGCGATATCACGAGCGCGACAAGGATCGCGCTGGCTATCGCGCCAGTCTGCGCGAGCCTTTAAATGACATTTCTAAAATATCAGTCATCTTATTTGATTATTAGGTACATAATTTAGATTAGATTACACAGAAATAGAAACACATTAATTTTATCTGTAGTTATATTTATTTGTAAGGGGTCCTATATTTTTTTGGGTAAACATAAAAATGTTTGACAAACTCAACATAGTTGAGATCAAGAATTCGTCTGCCTAGAGATGATATCATGTCGTGTCGTCTTTCATGATCTGAAGATGCAGAGCATTCTTCAAAAATGTAACCAAAAAGACAACTTTCAATGGATGCACATATTGCACAACAGATATTAAATAAATAGTTAGGGTCCTTGGCCTCTGTCCAACAGTGAAGTCGTTGGTTTGAATGATGACGACGACGATGCTCCTTCACAAACAGGAGAAGTTTCCAATGACGGATAGAAGAAATGAAAGTCCATCTTACCCTAGGCTTATCGTTGTGTGTATCCGTCCAGTAGCGGTGGAATTTTACGATGTTGGGATGTTCTAGCCTGGTGAGGTTGTCGAACACCATCTGTATCTTGTCCTCCTGTGCCTTGAAGTTCTTGCGCTCAGAGAACTGCACCTCGTTCCAGACCACCTCGACGCCTTCCTCGGTGTCCATGGCCAGGTTCGCGCAGTCGATTCCCGGGACATCTCGTTGTTCCACCTGAAAATAATGAGATAGAAGAATTAGACATGTTTGTACTGTGGTTAATATTTTATTTACTGATCATGGATGTTATCATAAGGGTGAAGTTTTGTATTCGCTGTGCTAGTATCACGAATGTAATATTGTGTTTTTGATGGTTCGTCATCGTCTCTCTTCCTTGTCACGTTTCCTACCTACTTATGTGCTTGCACTGTTCTACATTTTAACTTTAATTCATACAGCTTACTGCTTATGTCATCTTTCTTAAAAAAAAAACAATGTCTATAAATAACTTGGCAGTTTATAAATAAACAATCTACAATACAAGGCAAAACTATTATTGAAAGCAATAGAGGTACGATGTCAAGCAAACATTCGGACTTCCTCTCGCCACAGATAGAGGGCCAATCATTCAATTGAGCCCCTTGATAGCAGGTTGGGGCAATGATGACGTGGATGATAACAGCTATCAGATGTAACAGAAGAGAAAATTTCAGATTATGTTTTGGCAACCTTCATAACTACATATGGAAAGAATCTTGATATTGATCAGTTAATGTGTATAGCGGAATAATGATGGAGACTGCTTTGGAGGAAACGATAAAAACCTCGGGACCATGTGAGACGGAAACACTGCAGATATGCCTCACATCAATTAACTAATTAATCGCATCAGATTAATTAAAACACGAATAAACGTCGCCGTGCACGTTACAAATGCTTGCGACCAACCATACAGTCGCTGTCGCGTCGTCGTCGTCGTCGCGACAATCGACAAAATGTGCAATTACCTTGTTATCGGTCAGTTATTCTCGTTGCAATTATTTATAACTGTTATATCGACGTAATGAATAACCAATGTTTATTAATTATGAAAACTGCTATTTGCGTGCGTCGTAACTTTGTGTTGTTTATTGAATTTAGTTGCTGAGGCTATTATTAAGTTAGGGCTGCTTATTAGTTTGTAAAGTTGTGACAATCTTATAATGTAAAGAAAATAATGTCGGTAACAGTGCGACATAAAGTCAAGACCAGATAGTTATCTACTCTTCACGACTAGTCTGACAAATAAGGTTGACCAAGACCGCCTTGGAATGAAACAGTTCAATCATCATCATCATTTCAGCCGAAAGACGTCCACTGCTGGACATAGGCCTCCCCTAAAGGTGGGGTTTGCAATAATCGCCACGCTTGGCAGGCGGATTGGCGATCGCAGTATGGTGTTAAAATTCATAGAGAACGCTGCTGCCCATTCTATAGTATGTCTCTTAGTAGGTTTTTACGACACCCACGGGAAGAAATGGATAGTGCTATTATTTACATCCGGCACCAAACAGTTCAATAACTGGGTCAAAATTAAGCTGTCGAACATTCAAGTCATTCCCATCAGTTATTCATTATTGTCGAATATTGATAGATAGATCATTTATTTGTCAGAAACATGAGTATGCATGCACATTGCACACACCTAGCATGCAAGATGTTAAATACATTGCAGAAAGGATCAGAGGAGTCATGTTTTACCTTAACGGCGTACAAATATTTATTACAATAACATTTGATCAGCTATTTATAACTATTAATTTATTATACATAAATACAATTAAAATACAATTAACTGAAATTAATATGCTAACGATTACAATAAATTAGATTTAAATAAAATGTAGGAACAAGCAATTCAAACATCAATTAAATTAGATAAGCAGAAGAACAAAATATTATCGTCCTAAGTTAATACAAATGTCAAAATCAAATGACAAAAATAAACAGTTACTGGATTAAGATATAATTCTGTAGACATATTTGTTATGGCCGCGAATCAAAATAAAACCTGTTACTGACCTGCAAATTGCAAAAAACGTAATAAATTTGAATTTCGTGGGCTACCTTAGCGCATCCCTCATATATTAATGTTGGTTTTTTTTTTAACTTAAATTCATGTTGGCATGGTGCTTGCACGGGGGTGTCACTAAGGAGGCGATACTACCTCCCATCAGTAGATAGCGTGGGCCGGTAAGATTCCATAATGTCTCATAGATTTTTGGGACGTTAAAACCATCGATAGATAGATTTTTCTATCTCCAGTATGCCAAAACTGGTGATAGATAGGTTATTGGGTTCGGCCGTTAATCAGTCGCTTGCTTAACTCCTGTAAATGTGGTTTCCAGTCTATCTATTGTGAGCCCTAAGAACTTACTTAAGTACATCCACTTTACTTATCTGTTTGTTATTATTATGTATATTCAGGTTATTATAACTAATATTTAAACACTGACTAAATAACAATAACAATATTTATTGATACTGACAGCTCTTGAAAGCGGTTGAGAATGCTGATCGCGTTCACTGTCATTGGTGAAAATTTCGGGTTTTTCCCTGAGTACCCCGATCCCCGAGGCCCCCGTCCCGGAGGACCCCGAATACGATAAATATGATTACGATTCTTTTTTTTCTTTTTATATTGTTTTCAACTTGTACGGTCGACATAAAAAAATTCTTAGATGACAGGAGCACTAATTTAGTAGAGGCATGGAATAACAGATTGAAATGCCATTTAGGTTCAAATCCCACCTTTTTATTATTTTTACAAATGATAATGATTGGTATAGCAAGCTACGATACGCACAAGACCGATTGCGGTTCAAAGCGAAGCCCATCACCAAAAAGAAGCGCAGAAGTATTCTCAACGAAAAAGCTATCACAAAACTGACAAAGGACTATGAAGAAAGACATATTGCATTAACTAAGTTTTAGAAAACCTTAGTAAAATTGTGCTCATAACGCCTAAAAAAACTGATTAAAATTGTTAATAAGCATTTTGTTTTAAATATTTTTTTACTTACGTTAATTAAATAAATTATTATTAAATTACTGTGAGAAGAATGATTTGACATAACACTGATTTTGTATGTTATGAAAAGACTGACCATAACATGTTCAATCAGTCTTTTCATAACATATTTTGATTTTTTTAAACTTTTTTAATAAAATTGATTATTTATAATTGTTATTTATAATACTTGAAAAGATTTATATTTTTATATTTTGAGACTATTTTTTGCAGTTAATTATTATATACTTTACATAAAGATTTTTAAAATATTAATGTTGTTTTTGTATCTTTTTTGAAAAGTCTGATTAAAAAGGTAACTTTTTTTATTTAAAAAAAATGAAATTGAAACTGATTTGGCATGTTATAAGATTATTTTAGAGTTAAATATTTACTACGTTACATTATAATAAATAATTCTGAAGGTGAGAATGTTTTTGCGTATTTTTTAACATATCATCTGCTGATGGTACTTTTAAGCTAAACTGACTTTTAATTGAGTTTATCAAGATAAAAATAAATCGGGGTCCTCCGGGACGGGGGCCTCGGGGCTCGGGGTACCCAAAATTTCTGTCCTTCATTTTTCATGATTAAGGATTTTTATCGCACATTGTACTGAGTAGATTTTATTTATTTATTAAAACTTTATGCACAAGTAAAAAAACTACTGTACAAAGGCGGACTTAATGCCTGAGGTATTTTATACCAGTCAACCTTAGTGTGATGCAGAGACAAAACATGGTAGGTGCAACATAGGTGATAGATAACTCGAAAATCAATAATATATACTAATACATAGATACATACGTACATATAAACAAAATAAAGAGTGCTAGGAGAAATAACGATACGATTAACGATTTTCTGTACTGTTCACTGATAGTGTAGTCAAATATTGCCTTTAGGACATGCCCACTGCACTAGTGCGACTGCGCAGTTTGATGACGTCGACCACTGCGCAATGACAGGATCTAACACATCTCTTGAATAATAACAGCTGTCATTTAGATGGAAATCTAATGTTATGGTTTTTTTGTTGTACACCACAATAATTGCTATGTTATCAGATGTGTGCTTATTAGGGATATTTTTATGCATTTACGTGTCAAGTCATACAAATCATTTGATTATATCTTGTGCATTATCTTACAGTTTTGTGATGGTCGAGACATGTTGCCCAAACGTGGTTATTAAAAGGATCATCTGTTTTGTAACCCCCATATTCAGCGGCAGACATGTTAGAAGATGAGATGCAAGAATAATAAACTTGTATAATAACCGTCGTGTTGCCACTTATCAGTCCAATAAAAAAGGTTCAGTAGTTCTACTCATAAATCTAAAACGTCACGTAGAAAAATACAAAACATCACATGAACAACGGCAACAGGTGCCGCAACATTTTATGAATGAAACACTAAATTGCTTAGTGTTATTTTCGGTTGATTTAGGCAATGTTGCTGCTTAGTATTACTGTTCCTAGCGGCTCATTGATAGTTAGGCGTTAATACTTGTAAAACCATAATTCAGGAACATTGTATGCTGAAAATTATGTTATTTATTGCCCATAAATAATCATTTTTATAAATGTCAATTTTAATTATGGTTAAATTGTATTTGGTGCGCAACAAATTGCCACAGTATATAGTGAAGGACTTCACACCTCAGTGGTGCAGTATACCTAAATAGTTGCAGTTGGTCAATGTGTACTGTTTCGGGTTTCTACAACAACGTGCACAGTATCGGATTTCGACCTGAGAACTTGTTTGATGGCATTCTGGTCACGCTTGTTGCGTATTTTGTGAAATGGTAAGTATTTCGGGTTTATTTGTATTATGATCTGTTTTCACGTAATGAGTAAAGTAAATGGGACCCCAAGGCATATACTCAACAACAAGTTTTAGCGTTTTCTCATTTTGTTTCGCAACCGCTTTGTCTTTCTTTTTACGCTTTGGGACATACCACAAACATAAATATATACAAGGTGTTCCCTACATTTTGATGAGTTATTCGAGCATAAATGTAGCGAACAGGCGATTTCAGGTTTGTTCCCATAGTAAAAGTTGTTCATAATGATGAGTACCTACAATGACCCCTTAAAGAGGTTGTGCGTTAATTCTGGGACATGTTGTCATATTTTATAGCTGTTCTGAAATCCCAAGATTATGAAAGTGATTTTAATTGCATCGATTTCATTAATCTGTTTGCATTGGCATCGATAACGTTATCACTAATCAGATTCTAGTAAAGATTTCCTTATGTTGTCGCAGACACAGATAGTGGACTTCATTGGAGATTAATGACTAATTTGCTATCGCTGATTAGGTTTCTGGAATTCCTGATTAAACTGTCCATTGTTTGGGTCAAGTCTAGTAGAGTTATCCTCATTTTTTCCGGTAGGATCTGGTAATACTTTCCTAGTGATTGTCAGAAAATGTATTATCTAATCACTGTAGTATTTTTATAACTAACAAGGATTAAAAACTATAATTTTCTTCATACATTTAAAGCTACAAAATAAAAATCAAGTTAGTTCAATTTCACTCTCCATGCAAGCCTGTCACATGCACTGAATCTTAGCAAAACATAAACTTTCTCATTTATTAACGAAGATAATCTAGTACTCGTTAGTTAGGCGGGCAATACACCGACCGACAATTTAGCCGTACAGACAGCGCCATAAATTGTGCGAAGAAAGCCGCTCGAAACCGCTCGTTACTGGCGAAGCAGCGAGTGGGCGAGCGAGTCCGCTGCAAAGATTTAAGTTGCAGATTTTATACGGATACGCACATTTTACTGTCCGTCGGTAATCGCGAGGTGTGGCCGCAGCCTTCCAACTTTATTGTTACGACGATATTTTAAATTGATATTATTGTATCTTCTGCAGTGAAAAGGGTTCGTGGTATTGCTCCCGCCTTTATGTCGTGGTATGGGCGCTTTAGGTTTTCATAGTAGTTGTAAAATGTAATTATTATTGCTGGTGAAGGCCTGTGAGTGGCGCATGAACATAAACGGTGGTGGCCTGTGTGAAACATGTAACGGTTTGAACGTTGGTAACCTTTACAGGTTTCTGTAGGCGTCTGATGTCTCTAGTGATAGGTGCAAAAAAGCCAGTTAAATCAGATGTTTACTAAACAAAGTACACAACAAATTAGAAGAGGTGGACCCAAGGCGCTATAATGAATTTTGAAAAATAAGTATGACCGTGGTTTAGTTTACATGTGGAAAGGGTGCACACAAACACGATACAGAACCTCGTTTACGAGCAAATATTAAACCGAACCCTAAGTTAACTGAATCAACTTCCGCATGATACGAGGATATAGTGTAAACGACACAAAAGCATTTTTGAGGTTCTGTTCATATTTTTGCTGAATAAAGGGCTTCCGTTGAAGACCCCGAAAACTAAAACCTTATATCCTAGGGTATCAAGAAAACAATAGAAAAGACGCCCTGGGAAAACTGATGATGAGGATGATATGTTCAAACTGATGATGAGGATATGTTCAAACTGATGATAAGGATGATATGTTCAAACTGATGATGAGGATGATATGTTCAAACTGATGATGAGGATATGTTCAAACTGATGATAAGGATGATATGTTCAAACTGATGATGAGGATGATATGTTCAAACTGATGATGAGGATATGTTCAAACTGATGATAAGGATGATATGTTCAAACTGATGATGAGGATATGTTCAAACTGATGATAAGGATGATATGTTCAAACTGATGATGAGGATGATATGTTCAAACTGATGATGAGGATGATATGTTCAAACGTCGAAACCGACGACATCGCGCTAGGTGGACATAAACCACCAATAAAGCCATTAATAAAGTTAAACTCGAAACAAAAGATTTAGTCAGCATGAGAAGCAAGAAGAACCATAACAATACACAACCAATAAGTATAAATTATATTTATTTTAGTAATTGCTTTAAACTTAGCGAAACGTATCGTGCCATCCATCAATTTCTATAATTAAAATATATACGTATATAGGTATTATACTCAATCGAGTTTGATGGCTCAAAGATAGGTATTATTTTTGACTTTTTAAATGTTCGCTTTTCTTTTTTGAGTTGGGGATTTTTAAATTTTAAATTTAATTTTTATCAGTGTTATATTTGGAAGTTGGTGGCTGTTTATTTTCACAGTTGAACTAGCACACAGATAACACCGCACCGTTATAATTATCAGTTGAAGCTAGAATAAACAAATAATTGAATACTTATCAATGAGCTATTGTAGATTAACCCCGGGGTCAGCTGGTGTGAGCCTGTAGGCTATAAATATGAAGATTGCGAGATGTACAGTCTTTTATTTAATAATCGAGTTGAGTAATGAGACTTACACACGAACGTATTTAAGAATGTTATTTGTTAAATGAAGACGCATCAATTTAGAGGTATATAGTGATTCTGTATAGTGATTCAATTCAGAATATTTATTTGTAAACATAGGTTACAGATACACAGGAGTGTGTAAGATGTTACATTTTTGTAAGTTATCCATGCTTTGCCATTAGGCGTACAAATGTTAGTATTAGTTTCAATTATTTGATTATTCATTTCACAGTGTTAAATAAAAATTATATAAAGAGCTAGTGGTGGATTAATCAATATGGTATTCCCGTGATATAGCAATAACGAGCAAAAAAATCACGTTTGTTGTATGGGAGCCCCCTTAAATATTTATTTTATTCTGTTTTTTAGTATTTGTTGTTATAGCGGCAACAGAAATACATCATCTGTGTAATTTCCAACTGTCTAACTATCACGGTTCATGAGATACAGCCTGGTGACAGACGGACGGACGGACAGACAGACAGACGGCGGAGCCTTAGTAATAGGGTTCCCGTTTTACCCCTTGGGTACAGAACCCTAAAAACGGTTGAAAACTGTCGGTGCTATTTAAGCCACACATAGATCAGATATTTTTTTGTTGAGCTCTAATTACAAATAGTCTATCGACTGAGTTACCCCAATACATTATGCTATACCTAAGTGTTACAACATAACCGTGATATGCCGTTAGTACCGATTCTAGGCTGACAGTCTTTGACAGTTTGTAAAGAACATATGCGAATGTACTATTTTTTAGGGTTCCTACCAAACAATGTGCTTGCTTCGTCCCAAAATATAATTTTAATTATTTTATTCCCGCTTCGTCCAAAATCAAAATATTTTATTTCACATAAGCCTACATGGACACCTATGAAACGTCAGAAGCTAGGTGCACGGTTCCAATAGGTCGTTTCCTATGGAGAAGAGCCGACAAGAAACTCCATGGTTACTCTTTTAAAAATAATTAGCTTTTACAATGTTTCAAATTACAGTAGGTATGAGAGGACAGTGTAGGCCCGTCAAAAGTACCAAAATAGAAAATGGTCTACAAATCTATAGTCTATTATGTAAGCCTACAACGTCCTCACATTAACAAAACAACAATATAAAATATTATTAAAATATTAAAAGTTAAGACCTTGTTGAAATTCAAATTGCAGCACTCTAATTGCGTAACACAGTTTGAATCGGAATCGGAATGATTTTGAAGTATATTGCTAATCCATTGCTTCATATGTTAGAAAAATTCGTCTGCTCAACAACGTAAATAACGCAATGAATGTTGTTGAACTGTCAAATTGAAACCGATTCCTACTGATAGTGTGTTACGCAATTAGCCCACAAGTCTACAATGTCCAATAAAAAAAAGATTAAGTCAGTGAAGTTTAATAAAAAATAAAAAAAATATATATAAACATCGTAATTTGGGAACATTTAATAGACATTTACATATGCTTTGGCGTTAATGAGGTAAAGTAAACCTTTTTGAAAGAACAGCCAGACTATCTTTGACGTATAAGACGTCCGCATCTTTTCTATCTATTTAAAAAATAAGAGAAGTGTATCAGCGAATAGAATTATATGCGATAAATTATCCATCATGTCAAGAAGATCATTTATATAAACTAGAAATAGGAAAAGGCCAAGAATTGAACTTTGAGGCACGCCCATTTTTACTAGAAATCCCGAGGACGTCACCCCGTTAACGTTTACTTTTTGCTGCCTATTTGATAGATAGGAAACAAAAAGATCAGCAGTTTGTCAACGAATTCCGTAGTGGTGTAATTTACAGATTAGTGTATGTGGTCAACGCAGTCAAACGCTTTTGAGAGGTCACAGAAAATGCCAATGGCATCCTGGGATTTCTCCCAGGACTCCAAAATGTGACTGATGAGTTTTACTCCTGCGTCAGTCGTCGACTTATCTTTCGTGAAACCAAACTGGTGACTATGTAAAATCCCATTTGAATTAAAATGTGACAACATCTGGTCTAGCATGTTTTTTTTTAATTCCTTCTTCAGTCCTATTTTATATTCCATCTACGGCCCATATTTTTTTTTATATAGGCCAAACTTACTTTTTTGTACAATCGGCAAAAAAGGGTTACGTATTATTAAATATTTAACAAAAATCAACTATTTAAAACAACCGCTTCTCTCTGTTTTCCCCGCGATAGAAAATTTACTCGTATAATTTGATAACAACATTATTTATGCAAGGCTAGTACTTTTTGTTAGGTCTATTGCTCGAAATTGTGCACAACGTGTCTTGTCGTGAAAGAATACCGTCTTGCTTGCATGCAACGTAGATTTATTTATTTTTATAACCTGGATACTTTTTATCCGTAGTAAAAAGTGTCCAGGTTATAAAAATAAATAAATTTTAATTTTAAACTATTTTGAAAGAAAAGAAAGATCCAAATCCTAATTAGTGGGATACGGTAATGATTGAAATACTATCTTGACTAGTACTTTATGTTAGATTACTGCTATTACTACCTACTGCGGTTCCGTGTGGACGTAAAGAATAGCACTGCCCTATTTCTTCCCGTGGGTGTCGTAAAAGGCGACTAAGGGACAGAGAATGGACAGCAGCGTTCTCTATGCATTTTAACACCATACTGCGATCGACAACCCGCCTGCCAAGCGTGGCGATTATGGCAAACCTTTCCCTTTGGGGGAGGACGTCTTTCGGCTGAAATGATGAATGAAGATTACTACCTAGAGAGAAATTATTATTTGCTATTTCTGTCATTTTCTGCGCAATTTTCTTTATTTTTCTTTCCGTAAGAACCGCCTACAAATTATTAGAAAACTTATAAAAAACAGATGAATGAAATCAGTAAAGTCGTTCTCAGGTTATGGCGTGACCAAGGGTAATTGGTATTCATTTTAGTTTTTAGTTTGAATATTAAAAAAAATAATTAAATAAGTACTTTTTTTTTGTTGACTGTACCTTTAAAGTACTTGTAATTTAGGACGAAGCACAACTTCAATAGTGATATGGGACAAGCTAAGATTTTTTTTGTAATGTGGGACTTAACTGCAGGACGTACGAAGAATAAACCGTGTTCTACTGTCAAATGTCATCTTTAGATAAAGAGAATTACGCCTTTGTATAAACTTGATAGTTATGCCTATTTCCAAATTCAGATGTTAAGATTCTGGTTAATAGGTAATACGGGCTGGTGTCCGCAACTCCACGTCAATATGCGCGTATTTTGCGTACGGGTGGGAAAATCGATTATTCGATCCAC
Source organism: Tiliacea aurago (assembly GCA_948098905.1). Taxonomy (NCBI): domain Eukaryota; kingdom Metazoa; phylum Arthropoda; class Insecta; order Lepidoptera; family Noctuidae; genus Tiliacea; species Tiliacea aurago. Next base: position 27,074,903 of record OX402585.1, read on the forward strand.
CCCAGCTCCTCAAGGAACGCCAGCAACGCCTTGGTGTTACTGACAATCTCACAGAGGTTACCTGGGTTACCGAAGTACTTTGCCCTGTATGTGGCGACCACTGGGCAGTATAGACCAGTATAGTAGCAGATGCGCTGCACAGCGGACTGTCTGTGACTCCTATGACAAAGAGGTGTTTATTAAATGACCCGTGGCCAGTTATAGCTGCTGTCATTGTACGCAGCTGTTGCTTCGTTAGTCGGAGAACTCGTTTCGTGAGGCGGCCATCAATTGTAGGGAGTGCTTCCTTGGCCTGCCTGCACTCACCTTGGTCCGACCATAGTTTATGATGTTGGTCCCTGGTGCGGTTCCTTACTAGAGTGCGTAAGTACCCGAAGGGTAGTGGCACGATGGGCTCAGGTCCCACTGGTGCCATGCTCGATCCCCTTCTGGCAAGTTCATCGGCTGCGTCGTTGCCTAGCGAGCCGCTGTGTCCTTTGATCCATTGAATGGTTAAAGATTGTGGTTATAAAGTTTTAGGATTCTGGTTTTAACAGTTTGGAAACATTCAATCAATTCAATACTTTTATAAGATTCTGGTTATAAAAGTATTGAATTGATTGAATGTTTCCAAACTGTTAAATTATATTGGAGACATTGAAAATGCACTAATTGCAGTTATGGAGAAACGCGACAAACGACCTATGTTTGAATTTCTCTGCGCAATGTGTGTACGCCTTTATGTTAATCGAAGCTGGTTATTGTAGGTTACCTTGTGTTAGTATTGAACTCTACGTTGGCATAGGCTTCAGCGGGACCTAGCTATTATAAATTGTTGAGGAAACAGGCTTTCAATAACTTTATAGTATCCATTCATTGCTGTAATGCTTTCTGACATTCAAGCACGCCTCATTGGCGAAGTTTATGATAATAACCATATTATGTAATGGCCCGCATTTACTGCAAAACTTGGCTTTATCTGTGACCTCCGAGTAACTGTATGCAGCAAATGCGATGTACCAATACACGTTCTTTCGGGACATTGACAGTTGTTGAATCGTCAGTGCCACATGCAAAGTGTTTTATGAAACATAATCTTTGTTCTAGTCTGAATAAAAACGATGTTATGTCCGGAATTTGCAGTACAAATTGTAAACATCCGGAAAAGTAAATGCGTCGAAATCGACGCGGACGTCAGTTCACATAAATCAGTGATAATACTCGTATTTCGGAAACTAGTCTGGAAGTCCGGTCCGAAATACTACCTACTTAAAGGATTTTTTACTAGTGTAGAAAACAAGAATTATAGCATATTTTTTTCTACATAAGAATGCATAAGGCATAGTTTAATTAAGTATGTAAGGCAAAGAATCTCAAATCATGCTTATTATGAGCAGGAGAAAAGGCAGCGTTAGTACATACTACACTATTACGTGTACGTACAAATACTTTACATACATTATATATGTAAAGTTGTGTGCAACCTAAATAGACGCAAAAGTTCCAATCCCTGCAACATTAATAGAAATGATGAAGGAAGGCAGAATTCATAAAAATATATATAAATACTAAATATATATTTTATACGTACGTATCATTACGATACATTTTTAAAATTCCGAGCAATCGTAAGATGTTGATGGAACGTTACTGGGTACAAAAAGTGTTGGCAGACAGATGGATGGATTACCTTATAGGACCGCGGGGAAGAAATCTGGATGGGACTCGCACAGACCAACGATGACTTGGTCTGTACGATGCCCATCCACCTTTCTTAGTCTCTTCCATGGCAAAGAAGACGCAAAAAGGTGGCTTATAGTGGCAACAGGGCCAAGTGGAAGCAAGTGCAAGTCCTTCAATACTTAATAGCAGTCGAACAGTACGTGCTTACTTCTAAATGCGCCTTCTGCAACTCCTCAAGTAATTACAAGTGAATGAACTCTGCGCCTGCGCTGATAACGTTTATTACACACGTATTACGCGAAACGATAACGAAATGTGTCTTTGTGTAGCCATTGTGTGAAGGAATGTACTTCGACTGAATGTAACTAATGATTTATTTGTATTTGGACACCGCACAGGATGTTGTGGAAGCTGATACGAGGGCTAACAACCTTACTGTATAGGGTGCTACAGTTTCATGTGTAGATGAACGGAAAACTGCAATTGTTTGTAGATTGCACAAACAAGTCAAACTCCATGTACTTATTTCTAATAAACCAATTACAGGCACAATGAATTGCCAAGGGGTCGGGCAGTCAGAAAGATGAAGTTAGTTGCCTATTCCAAAGAGTAGTAGGTTCCTATGGAGAAGAACCGGCAAAAAACCCCACGGACACTTTTAAATCAAAATATTATACTTAACAGAATTTTAGTTACATCATTCATGTTGAATTTATACAAGTGAGAACGATGTAAAAGACGTGCACGTTAAAAGTCCGTAATAAAAAGATACAAACAAAAACTATCCCAAAATCTAACTAAATTTAAACAAGCCAAAGCCATAGCAGCTAAGAGATGATCAGTCCCTGAGGCCCTACTGACGGCGCCCGTTCACGAACATGACGCATCGATTAGCACCATTCAGCTCAACCATTTTGAAGGGAGCTAAATGATCCAACAGACACGCCACCATCCACGAGACATTTAAGTGAGCATGACATACTCTCAGCCGCCAGGGCACATTCAAGTCAATGAATGACGTACCCATTAATGGTAGCTTTATAGTAGGTACATAATGCTCACACATGTGCTGTACAAGCACAAGCAAAGAAACAGCTGTTTCACTTAGCTGGATCTAAGTAATTTTTTAGTGCGTTCGTAGTCTTAGTTTAATTTAAAGTATACCGTTTTGATGGAAACGATGGAAAAGAAACAGCTGTTTCTTTCTTTTCCATCGTTTCCATCAAACGGTATACTTAGATCCAGCTAAGTTTTCATCTTGTTTCAGAAACATTTCAATTGAAATCTGTTAATTTATAGATGGCGAACACTATAAATCCATACAAAGTTAGCTCAGAAACGTCGCACGCGCACGCTACGATCAATATTTGCACGGAGCGAGCGAGCATCGCGAATTTTACGAGGAGACGTGAAACGCGTACGAACTACTTCATGGTTTACTGCAAGATAGTTTATTTGCAACTTCAAGTAAAAAATATAGTTTAACATTAAACATAGGCCATCATAAGGTAAGTAGAAGATGAGAAAAACATCAAGAGTATGTAATGTTAATATTTTATCCTATCATATTATATAATGTTAATATTTATTGTTAATATTTATAATTATGTATATATTAAGATAAAACTTCAGAAATAATAATTTATCATCTTTGAGAGTTTGCGATGAAAAGATGAAGTATTCCATGGATATCCTTGGAATATCTGCTCCTTACATGAAGAGCCGAATCATGCAAAAATCTAAATGAAAATGCTAAAACATTAATTCACATAAAGTAGAAACATCGTCATGAAAACATCAATTAGACATTCTAATCAAAGCAAAGTCCATTATACAACTACTTCGCTGAAGGAAATTACCATAAAAGAAGCACCTAAGATTAATACTCGTAGCCACCTGCACTATCAGACAGGGTGTCTTAAAAACCATAAAGCATAAACTAGACTCAATAGTCTAGAGCTTTTGCTTAATTAAATTCTTTAGCGTCCATGTTCGCACACGGAGCAAGAAGCTCAAAAATATTGTAATAGGATTGCCAACGGCACAAAATTATTGCTCGTATAGCCTGTGTAGGCACACAAATACAATATAATGAACAGTTTAATGCGAAACGGTTTCGCAGTCCATAGTTTTGGTATTATCGTATCAAATCTGGATTATTCTGGATGAGACATAAAAGGGAGCTGGTTTAAAATAAGAGATTAATGGTATTCGAGGGTTTGCGTGGACATGTTAAAACTATGAGAGGAAATAATGGCGGAAATTTGCCATTATTTGCATGGTCATCCTAGGTGCCTGTCTGCATACCAATAACTGAGTTTTGTTATGGTAAAGCCGAGTTTAATCAACATTCTGATGTGTATTTAGAAACTCTGGGTGATAATGAAGTTCAAAATATACATATTAATTAATTATCCTGGATGATTAGATTGGTAAGTGTACAATTTTGTAACGTCCAAATAAGAGGAACTCGATTAAAATATAGCAAGTTTACTATCCCCCAGGCTCTTTAAACTGGAAGCATTTAAAACTTGAAAGATCAACTCATCTACTGAAGTTTCGACACGGTCAGTTAAGAAATTCAATCAAAATGAACTAGCGATAAAATCAAAAGAACATTCGCTATTTCTTATAGGGCTCTTTTAATTGGCCACGTGATAACGATCTATAGGTAACTAGGTACTGCGTGACAAAGCGGTTTGAGTTGTTAATTAGGCGCCATAATGATTGGAAATTAACCGCCTTATTACAAAACAAGATTTAAATTTTGACATGGCTTAAACCATGGAGCCAGTTTTTGTAATAAGAACGTAACAGTGATTGAAATACCGTTCTTTATACAAAACTGAAAACTTAATTCGGTACTAAGTTGTCAGTTTTGTGTTTAAAAACTTTACCATAGTCGGAATAAAGTTCAAAATTCAATAATGGCTCCATGTTTTAAACCTGGGTCTGAAGATAAACCTTGTTTTGTAATAAGGGGGTATGTGTTTATTACATCTGCGGAATTCACATAAATAATGATGAATAATTTTCTAATCATTTTATCAAAACCTAGATTCTATGTCAGATAAGTTAACGATAATGATGTAGAACAGTAGTTATTAGTTACGTGTTTGTTCCAATTACTTGACAACAGAGAATATTATCACTAAATCGACATTGAGTCACTAGTTTTAAAAATGTCTGATGTCACTTTTTCAAGTTTCTAGATAAATTGCAACAAATAAAGACTGCGAATAGAAGTTTATAGCTTGGCTTATGTAGCACAGGCAAACAGAATAGCTAACAAACTTTATAGTGCTAGCACATGACCGAAAATAGACAATTTGCTGGAACCATTTGGCAAGGTCTGCAAATTGGAGCGTCCGCGACTCCGCGTCCATAGATGTTAGATCGACAATTAATTGTTGGGTTTTGACTCTCCAAATTATATTTTATCTTGCAAATTATTTTTTGGGTTTCGTTCCTTCAAATTGTATTTTATCTTGCAAATGAATCGTGAAATTAAGACTACTTTTTCTGTAACACAATTATATGAAAATAATTCCCTCGCAACACGCTAATCCTCATGTCATCATATCTTACAGATTATGTTAAATTCGTCGCCTTTTGTCTCCGATTCATCGGCCAAAGTGCCTTAGGATCGTTGGCAAAACGAGCGATCGAGGGGAAATCTAATCAGACTAGGTTTCCTTCCCCGTTCGTTTGTCGAATTACTTGCTGGCAGCGCACGGAGGGAAATTGGACCAACCTTACATGTAATTTGTAAAACCGACAGAGATACGTCTGTCCCCTACATCTTGATAGCTTTCTTCCGAAGTGCGTCATAGGGACGGTGATTAATAGCTGTGCGTAACGTTTTCCTTAAAAATAAGACACGGCAGGTGCTGTCAGTTTTCCTATTGTGTTAGTTGGTTCACAATTTACGTCACACAGGTCAAGAAGAGGTGGTTTGTTTACGAATGGACCATTTATTAACTGAACATTTCTCTCAGGGCTCATGATAACGCTCGCCAGAACATAAACATTGAAAGCGACACTGATTGAGTCTCGTGCAGTGTTAGCGTTCGTGTGGAGACAGTAATTAACTTGCCGCGACGTCGCGTTGCTGTGCACCGAATTAGATTACACCGCGCTACGCCGCTGCATTTTTATTTAGATTCTAGCTGCAATGTTTTGAGAAAAATGCTTTTAGCGCAAACGGGACCAATTGGCACAAACAGAGCTTTTGCTTATGATTTTATCTTGAATCTATTAAATGTTCAGAGTTTCTGCTTAATACTGCTGGAACGATTCGAAATACTTTATTATAACCTGAGCAGAAAATACTCGTAAATGATTACAACAATTTTTTTTTTGTTTGTAAAAATTGCACGATGTGTAGAAAGGACCAGAGGGGCAATTCCCATATTTTTAAAAACGTTCGCATTCTAGTCTCAGTTTTAATCTGTCAAAATAAACTAGAGTTTAAAAAATGTTGGTGAATTAGAATTTACCAACATTTTGACAAGTTTTTGACATTGATTTTATCTTTAGCCGTTTACGCACGCTTTAATAAATGTTACGTAACAAAACTATTCGTATAGAATAGAACTTGGCGGGGTAGAGCAAGATAAAGTTCACGACTGTTGTGCGCATTGACTATTAATTCTCTTTGGTTGTGCGTGAACTCGATTCGAACCAAATACTACTATAGTACTTATACTGATTCGAACTATGTTCCCGTTCGTGTTCGAATATGCCGTCCATACGTACAAATCAAATGTTCATGTTTGATGTTTGTGTTCACTATGTTCCGTGTTCGTAAGTGAATACACGGCTTTTGAGATAAAATTGAGACTTGAGTTTGAATGTTTTTAAGTACCAGAATATTGGCCTTGTTCAACGTTTACGTGCAGCATTGTAGAGCTGGTGGTAGACGTATACTTCTTTCGACTGAGTAATTACTTGACGATGTGCCGGTACATTGAGGATTATCAAATACTAGACATTTTTTGCATTGGTCAATCACTCAACAGTTGGCCTCAGCATTTGTAAAGCAAACATCAATGACTTCATACGACATTATGTACCAACTCAATAAGTACACAAGGCAGTGTACTTTCGATTTTAATTCGCAAAACATTGTCGAATCAATACGGAAACGTATTGACAATCGTGAACAACCAATATTGGTTTCATCCGATTATTTGTTCGTCGCAATCTTTGTTAACTGTCTGTCTGTTGAAATTATACGTATAAATGTCATCTCTAAGTACTATGTCAAAATTGCCAATATTGCTAAAGAACCTGTAAAGCAAATTATGCAAACAAAAATTGCAAGTTTTTCGCGCTCTAGCAGGAACTCAATTGTCAGAATTGAATATACATATTGACATAAATGACAACACGTTTTCACACTCATCTCAATATACACCAACATGGATATTTAATTAGTGGGAGACAATACAGACACTCGCTAATGTGTTAACATCTCACAAATCGTTTCACAACAAGACACTGCAAACACTCAGTTGAATATAGAATTGCAGATGATTTGGCAAGCACAGCAGCATAAAGAAGATTGCGCTATTAATCGCGTCCGCAATCATGCGTATCCAAACAGCATCATTAAAGTCCACACAATAACATCGACTGATTCACACATCTTAAAAACGGTCCAAATATTTGAAGGAGAAAACAGCCGTATCGATCGTAGATAGAGAATTACTCGACACGCGACATACCGAGCGAAATTCCTTACACGTTTTAAATAAAACTGCCGAAGGTCACGACATTGACCTCCAAATGACGTCGGCGATTGATCAACCCCAAAAAGAACACGATTCAATGTCAAGTGTGGATCTATTCCTATCGGTGCGTGTATACGCGGCCTGCGTCACGGCGCCGTCACTCGTTACGGGCAACCCTAAGCCCGCTGCATGATACGCCCACCGTTAGATACAATGATTACAATTAACCAATTTATTAATACACGATAACGCGTACTGTGACGTCGCAGTCGCAAACGCGTCATATGCCATGATTAATGGTGTCCGAGGTGAGGCGAATCTTATTATAAGCTCGTGACGTATGGCTGCTAAATCGTGTCTCAAATATTTTAAAATCGCAATTATTTTTCCTTTGATAACTTTTCCGTTACGCACTCCTCGCCTTATGCTTATCGAGAGAGTACTTAAGAACGTTATTCAATATTCTTTTATGCTGAAAACGTTCACGCGGGAACCTTGTTACATATTATATTTTTATCGACACCCTTAAACGAGTTCCACGTAACCTTAAAGTTGTTTCCTCTTTCGTTTTCTATCAGAGGTAACTCTTTAGCGTTCCTATTTTAATCACAAGTTGGAGCGGAGACAAATTGATCTTTCTCATTTACAGTTGTTATTGGTTCCATTTGTCACGTTAGGGGTGATATGTGGTTTGTTTCTAGCGATTTGTAATGTGGAGGTACATTAAGGTGGAAATGTCGCGGGGATGTATCCGGTGTCGTCGACCCGCCGGCCCTGGCGCAATATTCGCGACAATACGCTGGCAGCACTCCAAGCGCCGGATGGCGTCAATACATCGGCTGCACATGCAACACTAGCACACGTTTTCACCTCCGTAACTGCGCAATCGACATCTTCCGTCCAATCTTCAACTTTAGCGTAAAGCATGAAGAAGTTTAAGAGTTTTCAGAACAGCAACATAAAGTGTGCACATCGGTAAATTAGCGAAAACGCCTGCAACGTTTTGTCCTTTGATGTTACAAACGTCGAGGAAGTCATTTGGGCATGTGGTGTAATATTACGGAGCTGCAATTTCATATTTAAACGTGCAAATGGAAATAGTTTTAGAGGCGGCACGTCGGCATATATCACGTCCCCTGCGGTTATATTACACCACTTGTGAATGAAGTAGGAAGCAGATCAAAGCCGAAAGTGACTTTATGACGATATCACGTGGGTTATCAATAGCTGTGTGATTAAAGTTAGTATGGTATTATACGAAACTGGCGAGTCATACGAATATCTTCAAAATAATTAGGTAACGTCGTGATGATATGTGCTAACGATGACGACGCAATGATGTATCTAATATCACAACAGTTCTTTTATAAACAAAATAGTCATCAATGTCAATAAATTATGAATTTGTCGGGATAGGTTCAGACATCAGAAGTAATACTCAGATATGGCAATACAGAAATATATTTCAATCGAACAATCAGTTATTTTAAATCGAGAGAATATAGAAATTAAATACAAATAATTAAATAACTAATAATGGTAGTGGCGGTCACATAGGGCAGTACTGACTGTCAGGGACAGTGGTCCATGCACCCACCGCAATAAGGATAGTACTAATTTGTCGGAGACAGCGTTCCATATCCAATAACCGGGCAGTACTGACTGTCGAGAGACAGTGGTCCGTGCACCAAGACGCATCCGTTCAAAATGCGTACCGACTCTTTTTTTTTTTTTTTTGAATGGCATCTCGTAGCAGACCTAGAGAGGTCGTTGCTACTTAACCGGATATTCCTGTGGCTGCCCTAAGGTTTTTAATCTTAAAGCCTCCAGCCAGGGCGCAAATTATATATATTAAAAACTAAACGACAGCGCACTAAGGGCACCCCCTGTGGGGTACGGACCTCGGCTCAGGGCGTCGTTGGGGGATCACAAAATTACTAACAATTTGGGGACGGGCTGGATCAACATTTTGATCATGATTATTATCAGGGGATATTATATTTATTGCTACGGCGCTCTCAGCCTCTAACCGGGCGGCTGGCGCATCGACATTCAAGGGACGGGGGGGAGGACTTTTATTACCATTTACTCGGGAAGTTCGCGTGGTACCTCGGCGGCGAGGACGGAAGGTCGGTTTGTGTAATTTGTGCACTGTACTCGTGGCCCTATTGCTTTCCTGAAGGAGAGTGATGGGGTCATCCGGATCTAAGAGAGTGTGCCTCGGTCGGCGAGTCTGACTAATGGCAGAAGGCCTGTAACTAGCGGCCTGCACAACCAAGGGGTTGCGATGACGTTCCGCGGATTCGAAAAAGCGCTTTGCAAGGCGCTTCATAAACTGTTTGATGGTAGGCATCTTAAGGTCTACGTGAAGTTGTTCGTTCCGAACGAACCAAGGAGCTTTCGTAATTCTACGGAGAAATCGGTTTTGAAGCGTCTGCATCTTATGAATGTGATATGACTTTGCGTGAGCGAAGACTACGCAGGCGTAAGTCATGATCGGTCGAATGCACGCGGTGTAAATACGCAATTTGCACTTAAGGGACAACTTGCTGCGCGGGTTGAGTACGGAGTGTAGTCGGCCGAGAGCAAAACTGGCGCGCGAGCGCACCTGTTTTATGTGCTCGCCGAACGTCATGTGATGGTCTAAGACCACACCGAGATATTTGGCTCGCTTCTCCCAAGGGATAGGCTTGCCGAACATGGTGATCGGTTGGGGCAGGGCGGGTGATCGCCGGGGCCTACAGAATAGGACCCCCTGGCTCTTATCAGGGTTGACTTCAATCCTCCACTTCCTGAACCAGGCCGCGAGTCTGTTGACTTCGGCCTGAAGGATGCGGGCGATATTGTCTTGCCTGAGGCCGGAGTAGGCGTACCGACTCAACAGCGTAGCTCCTTATAAAGGCGATCCGCTAGTGGGGGGTAACGTTACAATATTTCACTCAATTGACTTCAAGTGTTTTAAGTCAAATGACCGATAGAATGAATGAATCGTCTATGGTGCACGTTCCACTAGCGCCATTTAGTCGCCGCCTCTCGCAGCTGTTAAACAATATGGCTTCCGTCAAATTTATGAGTTTTTGTTAAAGAAGTAACATGGGATAATACTTAAATAACACCCTTCTTTTTCGTCGAGGTTTATACAAATTCTTGGTAATCGGCCAGGTGATTTTTTGTAATAGAAATAACATTTGAAGTTTCAAAAATCCTTGAAAACTTGTTTGAAAAGTTCAAAAACGATAACGAAAACATATTTACGAGGGGCAAAAAATATTTTAATAATCGCATTAAGATGAGGCTTTGTTTATTTTTAGATGACTGAACATAATATTTGAAAATTGTGCGCAGTTCGTCGCCGCCATTTACATGACATAGGTACTTGCAAATGACAACAAATACTATTATGTCCAATAAACAACTTTGTACGTGCTAAACAAAAATTTCCACACGTGAGATTATGTCCTTATCAGGAGTATTGGTTTCACAGCGGTGGGGTTGTCCGTGAATATATAGGATGATGGAAAATGTATAACGCCACGCCATTGGATTTATCAATAAATTAATCGGCTCTGACGCCTGACGAATACAACGGCAGAGTGGTCCTGGACCACTCTGCCGTTACATTTTGATGGACCACTGGTTCATCAAAATTTATTGTTGTAAAGGATCTACTAGCGGTATTGTATTAAGGTGATAGCAGACTACCTGTATAGTATACTAACATAATTAAGGCTCGTGTAGACTGGAGCGATATCGCGGGCGTGACCAGGGTCGCCCTGCCTGTCGCGCCCGTTTATATAATAGAATACTCTTTATTATGTACACCATAAAAGTAAAAAAAATATATATATATTAAATGTATAATGAATTAAATGTCTATAACATATATTTTTTGTTTATTTATTCGATAAGAGTAGCTCGTAAAATTAAGTATAGCCCCATTTTGAAAGGAGTTGGAAAACGGTAATTAAGCATTATATCTAGTCTCGGTTGCATATCTGTGAATCCTAATTCGATAATCGCCGTAGACTGTAGTGGAAACTTTTCCATGAGACGTCCTTCCCTTTTCTAATAAAACGCGAAGTCAACAGCTCTATAATCTAGCACATTTCGTGCCCGACTAGGGTAGAAAATTCCATAGATATGGTCTCTATACATATTTTCCAGGTCGTTTCATTTCGCTCGGGTCAAGGTGCCACGTGTGTCGCCTCGCCAGATGGCCTGTGACGACATACATAATATGATAACTAATCTTATAGCCATTTCTGGAAGTAGTAGGTAAAGTTTACTATAATTTCAGTAGTCTAAATGCTTGATTATACTGACCGAGGAATTTGAATTTACAAAAAAAAAAAGTTTTTGGACTTTACTTCTCGGGACATTTTATGACGAGTGAAATTAATACAAGCGTTAACTCAAAAGCGTTACGTTTTTCACTTCGTTTTTTCTATTTAATTTATTATTTTTCGACGTGGGTGTCATTTTTATCGTTTTCTAGGGCGCTGACAACGATCATGAGGTGGCACCATCTTGAATTTTGATTGTAAGCAATCAAAATTCAAGATGGCTCCGAAAATTTGCTAATTATATTCGTCATGGGTGTCAACGATTATGGGTTCAAATTTAAATTATAGATGGCACCACTAAAAAAATTCCAACATTACCGAATCAATACAACGAAGACAATCGTACTTAGGATCGTACTCCAGTCGTGCGTCGGAGGTGACACACACACTTTTTTATGATCTTAATTCAAAACTGACAGACTGGAGCAATCAGGAATAGTTAAATATTTTCGTCACTTCTTAAAATTCTGGAATTTCTTAAATTGATACATCATTCTGGCAACATTAAATACTTGATTTCATTTCCAAATGTAAGCAACTTCTGGGGACTGCCCAAACGATTAGCATCACTGTTTTGGGTTTGCGTCGAATATTATTTGTAGGAAAACACAAGTTTTCTTATAATTCGTGTCCAAATTAATCTGAAGGCCTTCCAAAATCTCGCAGCAGCCCAAACGAAGCCGTCAAACAACCGCTTTTCAGTCCTCAACCAGATTCTAAGCTGTTGAGTCATGTTTGAGCCCTTCTCAACAACGGCAATAAGTCGAACAATCAAGTAGGTAGCCCTATGTAGCTATATTCTCGTCCGTCTTTGATGATAAATTCTATCGTGTATAAAAGCATCTGTTAGCAATGTCGATAGCTGTTTGCGCGGCATGCAAGGCAGCTCTGTGTCTACGGTCGATCGCTCTGGGATACTGACGACGTTTGTCAATACCTCGCCTTATTGCTCCGTTTGCAAATCAACTGCTCTATTCAAGGATAGGAATTTCATTAATAAGAGCAGATGGAGAAAGCTATTGTGTTGGTTCAGTGCTTTGTTTAGGGATGCCTTAGATGCAGTTAGATGTGTTGACGCAGTCACATCTACAAATAGGATTGAAATACAAGTCTTACTAGTCCAATACAGCACTCTACCAAGTCCTACTCCAAACTGGCAATATTATTCCAAAAAATACACCAAGATCGCGTTGAATCGAAAATGTCATAGAGTACTCATAACTAGATATCCACAGTATTGAGTCACTTATATTATGATTCAATTGGCGGTGTCCACAATCACCCCCGCCCCAGTGACGTGTCACCCAGAATAGAACATCCCTAGTCATCCCGAGAAAGAAAGTAAAACGAGTTAACTATGAGTTGAGTCGTGATTTAAACCGAGATGTGAGTAGCATCGTCTGGAGTGTAAGCCGCTGGAATTTTAGATAATATTTCGGAATGACATGTGCGAGCTCAATTAGAACAGTAATGTAATTAATGTATGACTAGTGCAGAGCCTTCTTCTTTGCTCATCATGTTTGTCACTGGTTTATTGAAAGTGGGTAGTTTTATTTTACTTGGATGCAAAATTAGAGGTCATGTGAGGTTATAAGTTTTATTTTCAATAATTAGGGTCAACGTAGTGGAACATTATTATTAGTATGAAGGCCCGTAAATCACTTTTAGCGAGGATTTGAAAGTGAAAACAAGAAATATCAGGGGTATTGACAAGAGATTCTGAAATCAAATGGTGTCATTTATTTATGTCTGTCTAGTCCTGTAGTGGAACTGCTCTTGTTGAACCAGTCGTACTAGACAGTTATTGAGCCACAGCGGTTGAAATAATGCTGAAAGATATAGTTCACTATAATACTAACCCATTTTACGAATGGCAATAATGATTAATTGAACCGAGTACCTACTTCTCTTTTTTCGTTAATTCTCAGTCTAACATAAAAACCGCCTAATGTTTGCCAAAAGTAAAATACAATAGATAAATAAAAGTAAATTAGCCGCGACAGCTTCGAATGTAAAAACTAAACGACACACTTTGTTAAAATGACTAATGGGTAGACTATTTTATTTATATTGTGTAAGAAATGTTGTATGCTTTTTTCGTATCATAATTTTGCGTCAAACTGTCGTGTGTTGTGTAATTTTAAATAATAAAGTTCTAGTCTGATGTAACACGCACCCTCGACATTTTTGTGTTTTTCTCACAATTGACCAGTCTGATGCGTAATGCGTATCTTGTTTTGCAAAAAGGTGGGTTTCTTGTTACTCCTAAACTTCTTCTTCATTATCATCGTAAAAAGAGTTCGTGAAAGAATCTTTCATTATATTTCATTTCCAAGCGAGATGTCGGCAATCTATGCCTTGTATTGTGTTGTGCAGGATACAACCACTTGATATAATCCTTGGCAGCTCATACGCCCACAGAGAGAGATGAGCAAATCCTTCTCATTCTATTCCTGTCGTCTAAATTGTATAATTTCGCAACAAATTGCATATTGGAGCCGCGACACGTTGTTTGTTTTCCTAACTTGCATTATGACTAGTATTTATAGCACGTTTGTTTTTGTTATGATTCTCACATGCGTGCGTGTCTCTCGGTGCGTGTCCCGTTTTATTTTATTTTAATATACTTTGTTTATTAACAGACTTTAAAAAAGGAGGAGGTTCTCCATTCGACTGTATATTATTTTTTGTATGTTTGTTACGCGATTACTCCGCCAATTATGAATTCATTTTGAAGATTCTTGTTTGGTAGGTCATACTTCAGAGGTGGTCCCATATAAATTTTATCGAAATTGAAACAGCCCTTTTTGGAAAAATCAACCAAATCAAAAAATATACAGATGACGTTTTGGTTTGTGGTTCCCTTCAGCCAAAGTTTTTCTCATTAGTATATGTGGATGATGTTATAACTTCCTGTCCCTGTTATTTATATAGCTAGTAGTGGTATTCGGATTTGTGTGGAGTAGGAACCGCAACTAAAAGGTAAAAAAATATAAACTTTTCCAAAAAAAAAAACAACTGACTCCCAAAAAAACACCTTTTGTGAACAAGTTTGTGGAAAAGTGAAAAATATATTTTCAACACATTTGCTCAAAAAATGCATCTACGAAGCCTGTATACATTTTCCGAAAGTTAAGAATTACGCACCATACAACGGACGGGGCGGTAAAATAGGTACTCTCACCTAAGTACATGTTTTACCGCCCCCTTCGTTGTATAGCGCCGTGCGTATCCTTTACGGTTTTTTTTAAATTTCTATATAAAGTATATAAGAATTCCACCAAGGAGTTTCAAATTACGAGAATAAATAAGCTGAATGATCGAACCTCCTTGGAAGCGCTTTTGCTCAATACGTTTATCTCACTTTATTAATAAAGAGAAAATGAGACGAAACATGTAGTACTCATGTTCACCATGCGCACGTGGCGCCATTTGCAAATTCGTCCCATTTTCATATTAGAAATGTCAAAGATTCTTGCGACTTTCCGACTGATAATTATAAACAAAATAATAATATGAGTTCAAGCGAGGGATCGATATTAATATGGAATCTACTGCACCTGATAACTTGAATGAGCCGCCAAAATCACGTGAGTGCCATTTAATGTTTTTCAATCATTTTATATCATGAAAGCCTCAAATAAATACTCAATCATTCTCTTAAAATGTTTTGATGGCTTGGTTTATTACATATTTTACTGTTTTCTCGCAAATGTGTTGAAAAAAGTTGTATGCCCTACGTGCGGAAATTGGTATTTACAAACTCGTGACTATGGTAAGCACTCGTTTGTAAAAACCAACTTACCGCACTAGTATCATAAATAACTATTCATTTCGGAAGTCGGTGGCAAAATACGAAAATACAAAACCAAAGACTTACGAATTAAAGTAATTTTTCACTTTGTAGTGTTTTTTTTGGAAGTTAGTTGTTTTTTTTTAGATCTATTTATAAATGGTGAGGCACAGAGGTTTGAATTTCAGTCTAGGATTATCTACTGGTTATTTGATTTATGCTCTGCAATTTCCTGATATAATTGTAAAATTATCCAAATGTTCTGCACCGCTATTTGGATAACCAACCCGCACTGGGCCCGCGTGGTGGATTACAGCCCAGTCCCTCTCGAAGAGAGGAGGCCTATATCCCAGCAGTGGGAACATTATAGCCTGATTATGCTATTTGGATAGACTTTCCTGCGTGATCGAGCATTACGGGAAAATACGTGCCAATGCCATCATTCCCAAAATCCTGACCCTAGAGTTAATCCTGCGTACAGTAGCGAATAAAACCGACGACGGTGATGTCCTGCATTCTAACTAATTTTGACGTACAAATGTAGGAAACTCGTAACATTCTGAATGCACAAAAGTGAAAACTAGGCCTCAGGGACAAAAATGCAATCTGTATGTGCTCTCAATGTGAGCTGAATAGATTCTGTGAAAACGAATTCGTATCCAAACCGCAATCTGCCTAAACGCTTTTTTTAAATTCTGTATTTTCCTGTTTAATACCTCGGAATATCGTTTTTGGTCATAGTGTTAAGGCTTCTACATACCAGCACGACTTGTCGCGCGACGCGACACGGCACAAAGGCCCCGCGCGTCGCGGGACCTTTGTCGTCAAGTCGCCCCGGTATGTAGAAGCCTTTACTCCGCATCGGGGATTACCTGAGCTTCACTCATCCCTTGCTTTTGCGATGTATTCTTTGTTTCCAACCAAATACGTTTTCGTATTATGCTTTGACAGAACGTAGAGATAGATGCCACTGCCGATTTTACTAGTAAATGACTTTAGTATTAGACCAAAAGAAAAACAAAGACTTGTTTGCGCTATCAAAGCTGGAGGGAATAGCTTTTCCCCGAAGGATAGATAGTATAATATATTCTACGTCAAATAAAACGTATTCCTCTAACATGTAACATCTTTAGTTTAATGCCTCATAAACATTAATTTTCTTGTTCCATGCTTGTTTTGATAATAGTGGGAGTTTCAAGGAAAGACGCAGTAAATAAAATCACGTGCTGGACCGAATTTACCTAACTTTGTAAATAAACATGTTTAAGATAGTGTACGTCATGTTTGTAATGTTATCCTACTTGTTCTAGATACGTGGTAAGTATACACAAGTGAAGAAGGTATATACCATGCAAGTAACCTTATAGCTTTTAAATATGGCAAGGTATGGTATGGTATGGATATGGCTTGGTATATGTCTATGGGCCATTGTAGCCTGCAATAAATGTTTTATTATTATTAAATGCAACTGTATTCTGAAAGCGCTCGTGGAGAATTTAGCGGCATGGTAGCCAGCCTGAACGGTTTTGGAAGATAATGGAATGAGATTCAGCATAGTGCATTTTAGTTATTGCATGTAACATTCTATATTCCTCCACGCCCTTGCTTCTAAGTTTCTCAAAAGCAGTCGATACACAGTTGACCTTCTTTGCTCTTTTCTTTTACGTTGGCTTTTACTATGTAGTTCATAGTTTGTTAGCAGATTGCGGGAGGGACGTACATTGAACTTGGATAGTCAAGGGCGTTCATAGACTCTTGACATCTATAAGAAAATCTAGATTGTATGTACTGTTATTAAGTCAGAATATTTTTTTCTGGGGGTACCTAATTACAGACATTTAAACTACATGGTAGTAGGCACTTTTGAGGCAGTGTAGAAAATCACGTCGTATACCTACAGAAAGATAAGACGGAACCAAAAATCGGAAAATACCGTGACACGGTAATAAAAAGAAAACGTGCAATCGATCCATATGAAAATGTGGTATAAATATACGGCAGTGTTTTACGAGGCGCTTCCAAATTGATACGTATCCTACACGTATGCCGTAACGTCACTGAGAATTCAGTGAACCACGGAAAAAGTAATCACAGAGGACTCAGTAACTACCTACACAACAAAGCAGGAGGGTGCTCAAACAGAAGACAATCGTCATCAAAATCAAAATATTTTATTTCACATAAACCTACATGGGCACCTATAAAACGTCAGAAGCTAGGTTTACCTAGCTACCTAGGAATTGGAACCGTGCGGTTCCAGTTGGTCGTTTCCTATGGAGAAGAGCCGGCGAGAAACTCCACGGTTACTGTTTTAAAAATAATAGGCCTTTACAATGTTTCTAATTACAGTGTTAATAGGTATGGGAGGACAGTGTAGGCCCGTCAACAAGTAACAGGTACTTAACAAAACAGAAAATGGTCAACAAATCTACAGGCCTACAACGTTCTCACATTCAAAAATATAAAAAAACTATATAAAATATTATTAAAATAATAAAAGTAAAACCCTTATTGAAATTAAAATATAGAATATATAAAACCGAACGATTTCGTGATGCATTCGCAAATATTTGCATGACTTTATTATGTTTTCTGGGCTTCTGACATTGTGTGGAGTAGCCCTTCTGTATCTACGTTGGTCAAAGTCAATCCCTGAATGCTATCTGAATACAAAATTCAGTTCTCAATCAAAGCAGAAGTGCGCAGGTCGTTTGCTGTCGGTTACACAACACTCATTAAAATTCGCGGCAAATGAATTCATTTGATAGACAGTGTTTTTGGTAAACATATAACGTAACTTGAGATATGTATCAAGAAAGATTAATTATTTAATGGACTTGCAAATATATCAATGTCAATTGGTACATAATTTCTTCACAGTAATAGAAAGCATACCTACATGACAGAAATAGTACACTTAAAATAAAGTCGCTTTTAGTAACTGTCTATGCAAATGCTTTGTTTTTCTCAAGAAACTAGTTATCAATGGAGGTTGATGCGGGTTTCACCATTATGTAGACAATTTAATCCGTAAGGTTTCTGTACAACATTAATATTTAACTTACACATTGCACAGTAATCTCGATTTTATGGGAACACATCAGCAGATAGCACGCACCCGTGCGAAGCAAGGGCGAGAAACTAATGAAAGATACATAAATCTACCAGACGATGAAAAGGACTTTCAGTCCCAAAAACATTCCATAATACAATACAGAGAACCGTCAGATACAAGCTGGTATCGTTCTCAGTACAATTATTATATCAGACAGACAGACGGATCAGATGACACTATCAACGGGACAAAGAAAACATCTGTATTCCGATTATTCGATAACTATTATCGATTCAACGCCATCGGTATCGATAAACGGATGCTTTTTTTTTTGAGTTGGTTGTAATAAAACCGAGAATTGATAGTGAGATGCGTCTACAGTTGTTGATGATATAATATTCGATAATGAAGTCAATGAAGTAGAATTTATAGCTTTTTATAAGAAACGTCATGGAAATCGAAACAGAGATGTAATACGCACAAACTCAAACTCAATGTATTTATTACAAATAAACCAATTACAGGCACTTTTGAATTGTCAAGATGTCGGTCAGTCAGAGAAATGAAGCTAGTTGCCCATTCCAAAGTGTAGTAGGTAGGTTCCTATATGGATAAGAACGGGTAAGAAACTCCACACAGGCACTCTTTTAAATCAAAATATTGTTACAAAATATAAGTTACATCATTCATGTTGAAATTATACATGATTGTGAGAACGATATAGAAAGACGTGCACGTTAAAAGCGTCCGTAATAAAAAGATAAAACAAAAAGCTATTCCAAAATCAAAATAAATTAAAACAAGCCGTATCAGCTAAGATATGACCAGTCCCTACAGACGGCGTCCGTTCACGAACAGGACGTATCAGCACCATTCAGCTCAACCATTTTGAACGAAACTTAATGATCCCAACAGACACGCCACCACCAGCGAGACATTTGAGTGAGCATGACATACTCTCAGCCGCCAGGGCACATTCAAGTCAATGAAAGACATACCTAGTAAGTATATGGTAGGTTTATAGTAGGTAAGTGGTTACACATGTGCTATGCAATTATACAATACTAAGAGATTAAATATAAAAAATGCAAAGATAGTTTCTTCAGCAGCTCCAACAATATTGTTGAATGCTAATCAATTAGTTTATGCGCCCTTGTGGAACAGGACCAGCGTTGAGTCAAGCATTTTTGTCAGCGATGTAATCCCTCAACTTATAATATGCTTGGCTGCATAGTGTGCGTCCTAAACAATATATAAATTTCGTTTCAGTCAGTTGAAGTATGTGGGGAGGTATTTTATTCTAACATTTTAAACAGTACCCCATGAAGGATGAGTCTACTTTAGCCAGTCTGAAACCAGGTTGAACTAATTGGTCCCTATTTCTAGTCCTATAATTGTGTCTTTCACCGCTTTTACTTTGCGGTATCTACATCAGTAAATTGACGGATTTTTCTGACAGCATAATGCTACTAAACTTAGCCGTCCTGCAAGAGATGTTTAATGAGTACCCTATTGCAGCTTTGAGTCGAGCGTGATTCACATGAAAACAGTTTCATCGACGAATTCTAGTTCCCCTTTATTCAATACTATGTCACAACCTAGTAACTTTTAACATTGGGTAAAGCAAATTTTATGCATTGAGTTTTTTCCCCCATTTAATACTAAGTTATTAGCAGTGAACCAATTTTGGCCCTGCAGTAGGACGTAGTCACATAACATGAGTTTACGACGAGATATAAGTAATAAATAATATTAAGTAATGGGCTATAGTAGTGTCTCCGATCCAAAAAGATTTTAAAAGAAAATCTAATCTTTAAAACAATGAGTCGTATATAAGTACTTTGCATTTCTAAATTCTACACTTCTATCCATAGAACTCCCCAATGTATAGAAGTCCTGCCTAAATAATTACTCAACAATTAATTACTTAAACATAATGAAACCGTTAGTTCCAGTCTACTTTAACGACAGCTTTGTTGTTACGAATCGATTCAATTAAGTAATTGAAGTACTTATAATTTTTATTGCAGGTATTCAATTATTTGTTTACAGAAACCTGTGCGTGTGGCTGTATTAATAGCGAGGAAGAAATAATGGCAAATATTCAAGAGAGGAGAAAAAATCTACTTTTGGAAAACAGAAAGCTAAATAGTAATCTGGTTGATGCGACATAATTTTATTGACCATTAGCAATAAGCCTATTGGGAATTTGTGTTCGCTTTGGGATCGGGCCTGCAACACCTACTCCTTTCATTGATCAACGACATTTGTTACCTGCTTAACATATCTATCGTAGTGAATTCACCTGAGAAAGAATAAACGAAGACGACCTCGCGTCAGTACACCTCTCTACGTACTGACTCTGTCACAATTGACTTTTTAGTGAAATAGTATATTTTTCATTAGTCGTATCCAGGGACCGTACAACTCCGGCTAAGAGTTAAGCCTTTCGAAGGGGTAAACCAGTGAATGGGTTTTATACTAGAAACCCAGTGAAAGGGTTACATGATATCCCATTGAATGGGTTTTATACATGAAATGAAACCCAGTGAAAGGGTTACATGATAACCCATTCAATGGGTTCTATACCTACTTGAAACCCAGTGACGTGAAAAAATCATAATATTATGTTATTTCGATATCCGCCCAGCACGCGTAGCATGACAAATTATATCTGTATTCTACCCAGGGACCATTTTGGTTGCCATTTTAGAAAAACCCTATCGAAAACCCTTTCAATGGGTAACCAAAATGGTCCCTGGTCGTATCCTACCAGTTATTGAACGGGAAGATGAAGCGTTAAGCAAATGGCCAAAAGACCTGTCAAAGATCACGGGTTCATTGGATGGAAGATGTCCTTAACCGATTCTTATGGCAAAATGCTATTTTCAATGTGTCCAACTAATATGCTAATGATCATTTAGTCTAGCTCTACAAAAGGACTGGCCTAAGTAACTGACACCGCTAAAATTAAACCGTTAAAGCACCGCTTCAACCCGCTCGCGTAGCAACCGCACTAGATAACACACATAGATAAGTACAATAATTATCAATTCAATATGCTAATTGATAAGTTAATTAGACGCGAGTATGGAAGCATGAAGCGTACCAGCACAGCACGCGACTAGTGTATAAATGCAGACGTAACGCATTGCTATTTGTAAATATCGATTACTTTGTTGAGTGAGCAACTTTAGTTTTGTGACTACATTGTGAGTATTATTTCAAGTCTGTGTTTAATAGTTTGGTGCCTGCAGTCTTTCCTCAATAAAGTATATTTCTGATTTAGCTGACTCTCGTCATAGCCATTTATCCAAAGCTTTTTTTGGTCAATTTGGTTAATAAACTTCGCATTTGTTGAAGCTAGATTTATTTCTTGTCTCCGTTGAGTGTATGTTATCCAACAATGTCTGCTGCTAAATTGTAATGCTAATAGTTAATAGCCAAGACCAACTTGTAAAGTTTAGGACCGCTTTACGGGAGCCGGGGATGGTCATCCTTGTGCATAAACCAAGATTGCCCAAAAATATGTGCGAAGATACTATTTGAGCAACTATCTAAAGTTTGTAACGGTGATCAATTGAATAAAAGAAGAAAATAAAAAAAGAGAGCAAGGATGACCATTGCGATTTTCTCGTTTAGATTTACCGGTGTTGCTTATTTTGTAACAACATAAGATAAATATTCAATGCCAAAACAATACATAAATAAGTCTGCAAAGAAAAACACAAAAACCCAGCCAGTAAAACGTCCCACATAGCCTTTGTTTTCGTTTCGCGTAAGAGTGAGCGACATAACATATTTAATAACTCCGTAACCATCATACGGGGAAGGTCGCGGGAAATCCTAAAAAAGTTGCCTAAACTTATAAACCGACACAGATTGTTTGATGCTTCGGCCTAAGTAAAGAAAGAAAGCAAAACGTAAACAACTATTGGTTTAGCAAGCTGAAGTTGACTTTTAGCAAGGTCAGACAAACTGTCATTCTGACTTCCTATTACATTACCAGGTCTGTAAAGCTATTTTGGGGTCCTATTTTGAATTACCGGGTTGAACTTTGATAATTTATTCGTATGATAAGTCTATGAAACTTTTCCAAATCTAATTTCGCTTTTTGGACCATTCAAGTACAAAGCGGTAAACTCTTCTCGATCTTTAGGATAGTTAAAGATCTATTCTCAACAAAAAGGCGATCAGTTGATTCATTTGTATTACAAACGTGGTCAAGGATTCCATAACTTTGCTCACCGCATCAGCGATCAAAAGAGTAATTAATGTACGCAGAATAAAAGCACAATAGAACCTGCGCCACTCCTGTGCAAACAAACGGGCATTGGCATTGTGTCGTGAGAACCGTTCAGTCTTCTATACAACCCTGTATCGTGAATAATATCGTACAATAGGTCGGAATCAGTAGCACAATACGCGTATGGCCTGATTCTGAATCTTTAGTTCTCAGGATAATTTACAGCTTATTGGAGAATAAGAACCTCATACCTCTATACCACCAAGCAAATCGCAGCCCACGCAAATCCGTTTAAATCAGATACCGCGAAAGGATCTCAAAAGGCCCATACATGCTGGCCGTTCCATATCGCCAGAGTATCGGCCATTCGATCCGCCGACCGCGATCCCGCAACAATGGACGCACTTGCACGCAGGACTCGGGTTACCGACGCTGCTGCACAATGCACACCACGTGACCACCGCCGAGTTATTGCCCCACATTCTGAATTTCTGATACGTGTATATACGCCTTTTTAATAGATGAATAGCTTTCAGAAAAGCAGATTCACTTGCAATTTTGCCATTGCTTCTATAAACTAGGAGGCCTCGCCAAAACTTTAGACTCATCTAGATTTTGATCTCACTTGCTAGCGATTCTTAAATAAATACTTCGCGTTGTGTAAATATATAAATAACGCATACATATTTCATTTCTAGGAAACTAGTCATGACTTACGACAACATAAGTGAATATCCCTTTTACCTTTATAGTTGTAAGTCAATAAGAAAATATCAGTATCTTCAAGAACCTATAAGGCAAGACTTATTAAGCCAGAACTAAATAAGATACTGTATAGTCCTTCAGTATTTATTTGATACTAAAATTAGTATAATATCAGCAGCAAAGTTTATGAGATTAATCTTAATCCAGTTTCAAGAGTCTGGAGCTATGTAAGAAAAACAACTGAAAATGGTGGCAAAGTTACGAAACAATTCATCATTTTAACACTCTGGTGCTTCAGTGTTTATTTATAACAATTATTTTGAAGCCATAAGATTGGTCTTGAATAGAATAAAACCTGTGCAGTTCACGGAAACAGTGAATCCTGAGAATCAGCAAATTAATTTCAGAGAATTCTAAATAAAAAATTGCAAGTTATGAATTTCCTTGAAAGATTATAAGCGATTAAGTGGCATGTTGTGTAATTGTTCCTCACTGGTTAAAAATCTTGTTAAGGTTTCCTGGGCGTAATTCTTCCTGTTGGCATGTTGCCAGCTGCTGAACAGTAAAAAAGTAAAAGTTTTTAATGCATTTCGCATCTTTCGGTTCTCGTAATTTCGGCTCGCAGCCAGATTTTCATGTTTTACAGTCAGCGTTTAAAAAAATAGAAGATTCGCTGTCTCTTTTGAGTCACCAATTATTTGATAACGAATTTTAGCTACCTTGCGTCAGCCGCCCTAATACTGAAAGATCTTCGGGGGGATAATACCATAGTAGCAACACACAAATTCGCCATATGGCCATCGTGGATTCGTGGCGTCATCAAAGGCACATCGCGTGGCGAATTAGCATTTATACAAGTTCTAGATATAAACCATCGTGTAATATGGTTTGTTACACACGCTATGGAAGATCATATTACAGGAAGATCAAGACAAGTACTTCGTTTTTCCACAATAAAATGATTGCTGAATTTAACTAGGTCTTCACCAAGTTTTCTTTCTCTGCATTTCTTATGTAATTTATTACAGTTGATGCTTTAGGATGTCCACCTGGCTTGTAAATTACTTCTGCGTTCTTCATTTTTAACCCATTTGAATCAACTACTTCGTCATCATCAATAACATTGTATTAATTAACAACAATCAAGTCAAGTCTGTAAGGTTTCAAGCGTACACACAGCTATGACATTCCAGCGAGTGGACATAACACCCAGACAACATGGCGGCCACGGCGTTTGTTGCATTCAATACCTTATACAGGACGATTTATGTCCGAACGTGTTTATTCGGCTTGTTATATGTAAATGCGCTGTAGCCGAGGATTTCTATCGTAAATCATGGAACGACTTGCTTGTGCTTGCTGCGAAGTGTTTCAAATTGCGAACCACTTTGCAAATTGTACCAAAGTGGAGTAAGGATTGGGTGAAATTGGAAACAGCCAGGTGAGTTTGTCAAGCTGTCAGTGGTTGAAGATTATATTACTCGTTTCTTGGAATCATCTGTTATCAATGTATTGTGTGAATCTTGATTTAATGCGAATATAATATACACTTATATTAAATTAATTTAATTAATTTAATTGATTTTTAGAACGTTACTTTACAATAGTGTTTAATCACCTGATTAAACACTATGCTAGTATTATAACGTTACGTTCTTCTCTGACGTATCTGCTACGTGGTGTTGACGTCGAAAAAACTGATGACAATATCAGAAAAATCAATAAAATGAATTGAATATAAAGCACATAACATATTGCTTCTCCAAACTTGATAAAAGCAATATCTGTAACAATAAATCAATATAGTCCGTTCAGTAGACTATTCAAAGCCCATTTTCCAAGAACAGATCAAACAAACAAACGTTAGATGAAATTAATCGCAAGATTGACGTTAATTAATAGTACAATCATGTGCGAAAATGTAAACACACAAATTGTTCATGAATAACAGTATGTATTCTAAATTCATTATTAGGTAAGTATAGTAAACTAGAGAACTAAAGAACAAGGACGGGTTCATGATGGTATTCTGATAATCGTATTTTGCAATACAAATTCGGAATATGATTCAGTCCAATTAGTGATTTTATTTCCAGTGTTTTGTCGAATTGTGGCACGTTTATTGGATGCAAAGTTTTGCAGTCATATGCGGTATGCGCTTCTGACATCTATTGGTGAATGGATTAGATTGAAAACTAATTGCTACCGCGAATTGCAACTTGAATTCCAGAATTAACTAACTAATACGGCGAATGAGCGTACACAATTAGGGTACCTCTCTCATTTCACTGTAAAGTTATGCCTCACTTCATTTTCGCGCTTATTTTCACACTCTTCACGAAGATATGTCAACAGACGAAGTACTACAAAGAATCACACCTACGCGTGAACTCAAGAGATTGAATGCTTCTACAGCGCGACGCGCGACGCGACACAAAGGCACCACTCGTCGCGCGACACGCGGGGCCTTTGTGTCGCGTCGCGTATCGGGCCGGTCTGTAGACGCCTTCCATCGAACCAATCGAATACTTAAGTACCTATTTGTTTCCTTTTCGCTTCCATTTTTCAGCAAGTGCAGACACCAACACACTATGTATCGCCAACTGCACTGCAAATTGAGTGACGTCGTACAATTGAATGGCGTTTCAGAGTATGGAAGTTCTCAGTTAAAACCTCTCAAATGCACGACCATTTGAAAGGTTTTAACTGAGAACTCTGTAAGGAGCTCCCGAGAGAGAGGAAAATCATTCAAGGAAATAATACGCCGAGAAATGTTGCTGGTGTTTGCATTGACTTTTTAAAAGATATCGTTCAATCATAAAGTTCTACTGTATGATTTCCCAAGGCACTATGGCTATATTATGTATAATGGATACAGTTCTACAGTTGAGCTAGTATTTCTCAATATGAAAATGGAAGCGGAACTTGATCAGCTTTGACGTCTGAACCGTATATGATATCATAAACAAGTACAGCGAAATAAAAAACTGTGTAATCGACACTGTCCACGCATGTACTAACAAGAAACATGTTTTTAATGACGTACTGAACAAAATGAAAAGGGTGTCGAATGCACATATCGCGTATCGCGATACCCGGAGCAAAACGAATGGAGATGCACTTTACCAAAACATTATATAAAGTGTAATCAGATATAAAGTTATCGACGAACATGCTTGCATAAGCATGTGACGTAACGCCACAAAGGTGAACGACTTGAATGATAGATTAAATGATAATAGGAGATTGATGTTAGTTGCAGTTGCAAAGATATGCAGACATGTACGAAAGATGGTTGCTATCTTGTGCATGCAACAGCTTTAACACCTGGTTGCCCTTTATTGGACGTTATAACCCATCAGCGAAATGCGTCTCAAGCGATGTTGGCTCATCGAACAAATACGGAATGACTTCAATCTGTTTCGAAGTTTAACTTCTCTTCTTTCTTAGTTAGATCAATAAATAGATATGTAATAACTAATTAACCTACGGAACAGCTGCAGCGGTTGCAAACGACGCGGCACAAATAAATCTATAAAATGAAGACATAACCTATGCCTATGCTTTTTGCCTATGGGGGCCTTAGTAGCCTGAAAATAAAGCAATTATTCTAAATGGGTAGAAACTGTATCCCCGCGGATTCGCCACGCTGACGGCAAAATCATGCTTCATCTATATTGGATAGCTATGCAAGACGTTTCTCGATGCATTTCTCGTGGTATATATCTTACTTGCATAGGCAGCACATATTGTTTCGCAGTGACGGAAAGAGCCTGTCTGCCATTTCGTGCAAGCTGTAAATCTTTCAGTGAAATAGGTTACGTGGCTTGCTGGCGATAAAGTTACAGTATTATAATAGTTGTACGCTGTATTATTGTGAATTTGACACGCTCTTTACTGATTACTCAACGTTTGGATACAGCTATACCAATAGAAAAGTGTGGGTAAGGTATGGAACAGCCTCGTAGACAGAGACAGACCATCTCAGCTCTTTTGAATGTGAATATACTTGAAAAAGATTTGTTTTCCGTAGTGATTGATATATATTTGGTATACATTTTGATATTTATAAAATAAAAATAAGTTAAATTGAATAAGTGGACGCAGAGATAAATGAGAATAGTATACTCTACATTAAGAACACCATATAAAGTACAGATATAAATGCAGAAATTTTGCATAGAGTGACACCATGGGCGGTCTATAATAAATAAAAAAAACCGGACAAGTGCGAGTCGAACTCGCGTGGTGAGGGTTCCGTACAATGAATATGTTATCTACCATGTTTTTTATCCAAAGAACAATTTTACCTAACATTGTAGTTGAAAAACATGTTCACCCATACATTCAAACTGAAAATGTAAGTTTGTACGCACAATATTGAGAGATTTACCATGTTATTTTAACCAAGGACCGTACAACCTCGGTTAAGGGTTAAGCCTTTCGAAGGGGTAACCCATTCAATGGGTTACCTTTATCATGGTGTAAACCATTGAAAGGGTTTCATACTAGAAACCCATTGAAAGAGTTACATGATAACCCATTGGATGGGTTTTATACTTGAAACCCAGTAACATGAGAAAACCATAATATTATGTTATTTCGATATCCACCCAGCACGCGTAGCAGGACCAATTCTATCTCTATTCTACCCAGGGACCATTCTAGAAAAACCATATCGAAAAGCCTTTCAATGGAAAGGGTTTTCGATAGGGTTTTTGTAAGCAGTTAATCAAAACCCATACGGTGTGGATAATTTTGAATGGCTTAAATTAAGACGTTCAAAAGGGTTACCCACACCGTATGGGTTTTTATCGAAAACCCTTTCAATGGGTTACCAAAATTTAATATAAGCCGTTCATAAGGGTTACCCTTATCGTATGGGTTTTTGTTTAACCGCTTAGAAAAACCCAATCGAAAACCCTTTCAATGGGTAACCAAAATGGTCAATGATTTTAACACCATAGACTTCTTATAGGTTTTCCTGTAATCTATAAGTAAACAACTATTTTCTGTATTCTTTTTTAGAATTTTAGGCTCAGTAGTTTCGGAGATAAGACGGGGATGTGTCAATTTTAATAAATAACTTTAAAACGAATTATTTTAAAATTATAAAAAAAAACCGTCACAACAGGCCCTTTCATTTGATATGTCACACGCTACAGTTTCCAAAACTTCTCTTTTTAATTATTTAAATTATCCCTGAAAAGTATATATAAAACTTAACTATTTTCTGTATTTTTTTCAAAATTGTTGGCCCAATCATTTCAGAGATAGCGAGAACGAGGGGAGAATGGTTAGTTTTCATCTAATTTCTTAAATAACTTTAAAACTATTTATTTTAAAATTATAAAAAATATTTATTATACTTGAGACCCTCACCTAAAAACGCGGACATAACCTATTGGTTAGTTCACAGGCATAATGGGCACAGCGTTGGACTAAAACAGACCATATTTGAGCAGATTCTAAAGCGCTTCAGCGAACTTCGCGTATAATAATTAATCACTTGCAAACAAGGTTAAAGTCCAATAATTTTAAGAATCAGTAACATTATAACATATGTGTGAATGCTGACGCAGGTGACGTATGTGTAGATTCACCAAACTTATTACAATTCTCGTGCACGCGTTGTCAGCGCCATGCGCCAGCGCGTGCGCAAGTGCTCGGTGACGTCATCATCTGCACCAGCAACAACCCGCGAAATGCAGTTATAAATAAACAAACGATTTGCGGATTAATGCATCGGTCTGTGGTTAAGTTTTCTTGGCAAGTTTTATGATATGGGTTTTTATTTGACAGCCAATTTAATATAACGTGTGATCACGGTCATTGCATCTACTTTATTTTACTTTTGTCTGACTTTTTGATACCTCTTGGTGACTTCTTCATAATCTTTTGTTCTTGGCTTTCGTTGATTGGGCTCGCAAAATGGCTCCTTCGGAATACTCATAATTAGCATTCACAGAAAACTAGAGTGAAGGACCGACATAGGGCTATTTTACCCAGTAACATACGTCATCGAATTATCTAGTCGGGTAAAAACCGTACTTACTTAATCGTGAGACTTTTAACTCTAATCAGTAAACGTAACTGTTATCGTTTCACCTGTCGCAATGGCTGCAAAAACAACAATAGCCTATAAAGTGAGTGTATTGTCTTTGAACATGGGATTTAACCATTTTCTGAATCCTTGATCATTGCTACAACGCGCTACTGGTAAGAATCTAGTGCGTTTCATTTTGTGTGCGGTTATCCAATCATGAGTTAATGTAGCAATAAACTTGCTTGAATTCCGTTCATAATTATGATCATTTGCTTCTTTACAGATTCGTAGGCAGGGCTCATTTTATAGCTAAGCATTCTGATAATTGTGAATATTTTTAGCAAGTAGTAAACCTGCTATAAAAACTTAACATAACACAAGTTTACAGCAATAAAGCTAAACGTAAACATTGCAACAAAGTAAAAGCATCGATGATCCTATGTGTCCGACATAAGAGTAGATATTAGAATACACTCAGATTATAGAAAGAAGCAGATAGACCGCGCGGAACAATAAAGTGAGGCTCGTTTGTAGACATGTGTGCGTTACAGCCACGTGACAGCACTATAAGAACAGGTGCCTCTATGGGTGTGTACGGTTGCCAGAAGAATGAAAAAATTAGCCATAATATTTCACTACATGAAAAAAAAGCTTATTTTTCTCTTAAATCAGTTGTTTTTATTAACAGTATTGTCAAATTAACAATACCCATAAAAACGAGACATTTGCGATATATTTTTATTTTGAGACACCAACATTTTATTGTTTTTGGTAGCTATATTTACTTTATGGTGACGTCAAATAACCCATGATATAGCAAATCGACTGATGTAATAAGTATTATAAAATCCATTAACTAGTTACACTTACGAAAACACATACATACTTATTTATTTATAAACATACTAACCAGAAAAGGCGATAAATAAAACACTATTATCGACATAAATATTTTTGTAAATCGATACTCCTGTATCCTATACTTATTTGCTGGGTATCTTAGACCTAAATACACAAATGGTAAAATCAAAAGTGACGGAGTGGCTTCTACAGAAGGACTATGCTTTTACAGAGTCCTTACTCTCCTTCATCGCCTAATGTTCATTTATACTTTACACGCAATACGCTCACACTTACATAACATAAATACATTCACTCAACAAACATAACCCTCACAACACATTCATATATTCATAAACACTTACACACATACAACACACTCACGCAGACACAACCTACACTTATAGAAATATATAATAAATAATATAACAACTGCGCATCGCTCATCAACTTTATCATTTTATCACTATTATTAATTAAGCTAGTTTTATTTTTTATTTTTATTAATTTATTATTATTAGTTTTTATTAGTTTTTTTTTCTGTTTCCATGAAATACTAAGATTTAATTCAAAGGGATGAATCGACACATCTATTTTTGTCATTAACTATGTTTAAGACCCTCGTGGCTGATCACTGTCTCTTAAGATACAGGTTTACCTAGTTTAAGAGGCAGGGAGGCATACTTGAGTACAGATTTTAATGTACAACCAAATGTATACAATGTACACCTTCCCATCTGTATTTTTATGGAAAATAAATTTATCATTTATCATTTCCTAACTTAGGGGTAAATGTTTCAATTTAAACTAGCAACACCGAATGATTTTTGTTAAGGTTTTGTGTTTCAAGATGTTACTAACAATAAACACGTAAAATAAATCCAAATAGACAAATAATCAATATTTTACTTATGAAAGATACTCCATCTTATTTCTTTTGTTTTTGGGAACAGTTTTTACAATGTTTAAAAATACAAGACGGCATTATTCTGAAATTATCTGTTAGAGCCCGTGACGTACTAACGATGCGACGCTTCGTGCTGTACTGAATCGAGAGTGTATTCGCTTTTGAATTTGTATTTGCTTTGTTGGCCGCACTCTCGGTGTTCCGCGCGGTCTATCTGCTTCTTTTCTATAATCTGAGAGAATACACATTCTTTCTTTGAATGCACTATAAAAGATGATGTAATAGTGAACAGAAATAATTGAAAAGAAAACAATTTAGTGTTGTTTGCCATGCAGCAAACGTTAAACAAAGCATTTGGAAGATTATGCATTATCGAATATTTATGCTATTTTATTCGGTTGAGCTAAAACACCCAAAAGGAAAGCGTTAAAAACTCTTAAACGCTACAGCGATGGTAGATGTAGATTGGAATAATGCTAAATAAATCATAGACTAATGACATAAAATGATTCAGTTATTTCTGAAACCATAACGAGCACTCCAATCGACCATGAGAATAAAAAGCACTCCAATCGACAATAGACTTTCCCATTGTATTTTCACTCAAAGCTTCTGACAACAGAAGCAGCTTCCAACTACACTACATGCATACCTTAATTTCTATCTTCGTATACATATACCAACCTACTTGATACCACATCGGAGTCCAGTCGAGCGGTAATACGATTGCTCTTCATTATACAATACCGCCACAATCGGCTTAGATAAGGCTTGCAACCTACTCCCGAGCCGAGGATGGATTAAAATTAGGCAAGCGGAAATTTTATTTTTAGACCTGTTCTTGGGGAATAATATGAGGTTGAGGATGGAGAATGTGACATAGGTACTTCTATTGAGGTTTGGCTTATTAACATAAGTAGAACTTGAGAGTACCGACAGAGATTTAAGATTCAGATTCATTTATTTGCAAAAACATGTGTAGATAATATACATGGTATGATGCTTATTATAGGTGTTACAAGGTATTTTTTTGGCTCAACATGTTTGACCATGGCTGGTGTACAAATTTGGTCGAAAGACAAAAGGTTTTCAAAATCATGATACAATGAACAATAATATAAATAAATCAACAATTAGCAATAATATTAAATTAAATAGGTCAATAATCATGCAATTCAAAATAAATAGAATAGATGTCAGTATCTTCAGAGCGATTTATCATTTAAAAATTCATTAAAATTCATTAAGTACAAATTTATAATTTACTGGTTGATTGCATTGACAGTCTTGGAATGATTACAGAACACTTTAACAGTACCTGTGCCCTGGTAATAGTTAAAGTAGACTGGGTAAACTTCTGAAGTCACTACTAATGCTAGACCGACGAATAGTGACCGCAAGGACATCAATGACGATAGTATTACCATTATTATTTAGTCAAAGCATCAGCTTTCTGCTTGTCTATATCATGCCATATTTACTCAGCCTCTTCATCCATTACTAACTCTTCAAGTAATCTGTCTTCAGTTTCTAACAACTATGTATTAACGCAACATAGTGCATTAGTAATGATAAGTTGCTAGCCAAGTAATAAGCAGTTTCGCTCACTTAGTTGTTTATTACTACTTATGCGGGATGAGCAGATATGCTATGATTTTCGACAACAATAATTTTTCACGCGCCAATATGTTCATTTGTTTCTTTTTTACTTTGAACAGCTTTATTTGCAAACCAGTTCGAAATTTAGGCAAAACCTTTGATAACCTTTGACTCCTTGGTTAAAAGTTCGTTCCATTTTTTAACCGACTTCCAAAAAAGAGGTTATATGTTCGGCTATATGTTTTTTTTTATGTTTGTTCACCGATTGCTCCGTCAATTGTGGACCGATTTTGAAAATTCTTTTTTTTTGTTTGAAAGTGTATGCTCCCGAGGTGGTCCCATTGCCACCAAACCAGAATCTGATGAAGGGATCCCATGGAAATCGAGAGAAACCCTCAAATTTTATAGGCACACCTATAGCGATTTGGGTATTTTGTATAGTAACTCGTGAATTTTCTCTCGAAAAGTACCATTTGTTGAGGTGGAACTGATGATGAAGGCCACAGATGGCCACCGGAACAACATAATAATAAGTAAGTATTTAACGGGTTGCGATTCGATTAGGTACTTTAATAAGGTTGCTACGCATTTTTTGCTCGTCACAATGCATATGGTGAGTGGCAGTTTTCCTGGTGCTTACCAAGAGAACTCCTCAACAATTAACGTCCCAGCATCAGGAAAAGCAATATTTGTAAAAGGTGATGAGCAGATGACAAGAGGCTATTGTAACGTTGGTATAATAAAGGTTGTCAAAATAATGCTCGAATTTCCAAGCATGTTTGAGAAAAGTAATTATCGTAATAACAGATTGTCGCCGCGCTGTCTCGGATAGTCAAGATAATGATATTATTCATTCACTTAAAATAAATCGATTTAACTTTGATTCTGGGTAGCGAAATTCAATTGATCAAAAAGAACAAGAAAAATAGTCACTGACGTTAATCCTTGCAATAAAATTTAAGGAACTGATATTGCAGTTACGAAAGCGGATCCAGGAAATGAGCATGATCATTAAACAGTTCATTGCAAGCTTAAAAAAAACTTAAACTCCACACTATTCAATCTTAATATACCTTGTGTAACTATATAATAATCCCAAAGGGACGTAAGCTTTATGAACTAGCTTCACAGACGGCGAGTTGTACGGATTCGCTTAAAATTGGCTCCTCTCAGGAGATTTATCATCCCTTTCTATACATAGTATACTATTTGTATAAAAGGTATGATGAGCCAATTTTACAGCTCTGCTCGTTGCGTTATATTCTTTTATCCGGAAAATATCCCCTCGTTATTTATAATTAAAAGTTTCATGAGAAATATCTTATGCAGTTTTCCCAGAACACTAACTCTAACATTTAAGTAAATGCTTTTAACTTCTAAATTCTAATGAAGAAGAATCAAACAAGAAAATATAACTTTCTTACAAAGAAGCCCAAAGGCTGGCTTCTTTGTAAGAAAGTTATATTTTCTTGTTGCCTTTGACGATTGTCAGGCACGTCTAAGGAGCTTAGGACTGCGCATTTTGATTGAAATGTATGCGTGCAGTCACGCTTTGCTTGAGTCTTATGCATATGTGGGGACATATTGAAATATTAAAAGCAGCGGTTCTAAGTGGTTTTCCTTGGAAGCCCGAAAATTGTTCAGTTTGATGTCTATTTAAAAAAAATCACATCACTTTTATGATTAACAAATGTTTAACATAATTTATTAGTTATTCATAAAGAGCTATGGATGTGGTTATCGCCTAAACGAGATCTACATAATGTGTGTAGAGCACAGTGCCACCGTGTGTAGTCCACGTATACCGTCGCTGTGTTGGTTACCAGCCATCAATTGTCACTATCACCTGACATTGGATGCAAAGGAATCATGCATTACTCTTACTTTTGATTGCAGGGAAATGCAAATAGAAAAAAACCTGTCTGTATGCTTATAACTCTTACGATATAGCGAAGATGCGGCTTGCAATATTTGAGACTTAACATATTTTATATTTACCCAATTAAAGAATAAGGTAAAGGTTTACGGAATTGGCGATGACATTACGTGTCGCAAAAAAGCAAATTCCACAAGAAGATCCATACGAGCGGAGTAACAGGAAAAAGTAAGTAGGTATGTAAACATATTAAACAACCGTTTACACGATACGTTTCACGCGAGCTCGTGATTTGTGTCAACATAAAACCCTGGACTTCCGCATATGTGGCATGTAGATGGTAACAGTAGCCTAAATGTGCGGGCTTAACAGTTACTAAACTACCAAATCATCTTCCGAACAAGATTTATTGAATTTTAAAACAGAGGGACAAAAAAAGTTCGTGGCATCGTGTCCTCTGTCACGTAGACCATGACAATGCGCCCCGTCTGACATCGTTTGTCACTATCAACTGACGGGATGCAGGGGGACATATTGACGCTGTCGAGCCCTTAATTCTATTTCTATGCATTATTTACGATAGATCATCAATTTTGGAATGGAAAGAAAGAGAGCATTAGACAAAGCAATGGATGAAGCTAATGGTTAGCAGTAGCTACGATGAACGAAATCCAACCACAATTTTTTTGACGAATTTGATGATATTTTAACTTGCACAGTACGAAAGAAATATTCCTTAAAATAGGTGATAATAGATGCCTATGAGAAAACTCTTAAGTTAAGACAAGTTCCGTTGGTGACGTTAATAAGAAAAGTTAAGCAACACGCACTTGCAGTCCTATTTGAACATAACTTTAAATAGCAGCTAGTCTCAGTACTGTGTGAACTTTTTGCAATAAAGTTGTAAGAACGACACGTCTGTCGCGACTTCATCAAAGTTTTAAAATAATGCCAATAGCGAAAAAACATTGGCCTCGAAAATTGCAATCAAGGACGTCATGCAAAAGCATGTTTAAACGACGACGTTTATTTTGCAAAAGAATAGGCAATTGGAGCAGAAACTTAAACTAGATGCCCAAATGAATGATATATCGGGTGTAAAAAGACCCTTTCCCAAGCCGAAAGCTTCATATTCTACCCATTATTTGGATCGTTTTTTTCCACTAGACCATACTTGGGAATCCACTGGTTCTGGAGATATTTAAGGCAGAAACCGTTTTTTTTTTTTTGTATTAAAACGAATTCCAATTGTTATTATATAACTTTTTTCCAAGCAAACATTACCTGAATTTTCGATTTTTATTACGTTCATTTCGTTCATAGCCGCGAGTATTCGACAAGAACCTACGCGTACCGCGTAGGATAAATGGGCGGGGCTTACCTCACACAACAGCACTGAGTCCGTTTGCCTGGGTTCGCGTTACATTGCGCGCAATAAAAATTGCAATTTTTTAATCCCTAAAAAAAACGGTACCCAACAATAATTTTTGCGCAAAGCTACTTAGTTAGATGCACAGTATGCGTAGTTGACGGCTTTGTGATGTGTCTTTTTACACCCTGTATATTCTCCATTTAATTACGGAATTTCCCAAAAATCTAATAATTTGCCTGCCTTTTTCCAACAATGTTGGGGTCAGCTTCCAGTATAACCGGATGCAGCTAAATACCAGTATTTTACATGGAGCGACTGACTATCTGACCTCCACAACCCAAATTCTGGCTAACACGATACCCCTTGATAAGACCGGTTGTCAGTGTTTTGGGCTTCTGACTAGTGTAAAGACTGTCAAATATCTACGAATGATAGCCGGGACCAACGGCTTAACGTTATTTCCGTGGCAGGGAGGGGTCACGATATGTAATGTATGAACTCCTATCCAAAAACCAACCGCGGCAAGCGTAGCTCAACCTTCGTTTGACCCATGCGGCTCGCTCCCACTAATTATAGGATCTCCTGTAAAAACCAATAAAAAGGGTCCCCCAAAGGAACCCAATTTGTCAAAGAACAGAGTTGCGAACGTATCGGCGATCGTTAACACTGCGAGGTGCGAAGCCGGAGATGCCATGATGAATAATTCAACAGACAGCATGCAATACAAATAAATGGAAAACGTATTGATGGATGTTAGATGTCTACTCGGGTAATTATTACGAGTAGAAGGATGCATGGGGGAAGTTAAATCCTGTTTGATATTGATATAAATAATTCGTTATTTTACAATTCAAGACTGTCTAGTTTTTAATAGGTATTTATGATACATTAACTAAAGAAGATTCAAATGAAATGAAAACAGACGATGAATTTGAATTCAATGTAGACTAGCTGCTCCCCGGCTTTGCCCGCATGGCTTTTTCTAATATAAAAGTATCTATAACACCGGCTGTCTGCCAGTGAAAGTCCCGTCCAAATCGATCCAGCCGTGTCGGAGATTAACCGAAACAGACACTTAAAAAAAAAAAAACCGTATGTACTTCCATAAATATGCATTAGTAACAAGCTGTTATTTTGGCATTACAAGCAGACACTTCAATTTTATTTATTTGTATAGTTTAGATACCATGTCAAAATCGAATAGTATGTGTATCATCATTAGAGTGAGATATTTAAAAGGAGTACACACTAAATCCCACTGGACCCATTTCATTCAGAACATATTAGTAGCAAGTGGCGTTCTGTAGTTTCTCCCTACACACATGAGAAGAAGGCGAGAGTTTATGTATGTATATTCAGTAATTCGTTCAAACGATTGATTTGTACAGACTTGATTGAGGGCATCCCCATTAAACTATTAGGTTGGGGAAAAAGTCTTTTCGCATTATAGTATGTATGAACTTGTAATAAAATCTCTTTGGCAATACTATTTGTATCTGGCTGGTTTTGGTATCATTGAAAGTTTAAATTTTAAAGAACATAATTCCAAATTCAATATGGAAAAAAGTGTGATTTTCATTTTTTTTCGTACTGTCAAGATGAGTGAATCTAATGAAGAAAATCGATACATTTTAAAAATTTACTACAAAAAAGGTAAAAATGCAACGCAAGCCGCGAAAAAAATTTGCGATGTTTATGGACCTAGTGCAGTGTCTGTGAGAGTAGCACAAATTTGGTTTAAGCGTTTTCAATCCGGAAATTTTGATGTCAAAGATGCACGTCGCTCTGGTCGCCCTATTACGGATAAAATGGATGCCATTTTTGAAAAAGTGGAGCAAGATTGGCATATCAGGAGTTACGACGTAGCTGAAGAACTGGGAATTGACCACAAAACAGTTTTGGCACATTTAAAAAAAACTGGGTACACAAAAAAGCTCGATATTTGGGTACCTCACGAGCTCACTGAAAGAAACCTAATGAACCGTGTACTCATTTGTGATTCTTTATTACGACGTAATGAAACCGAACTATTTTTGAAGAAGCTGATAACTGGTGATGAAAAGTGGATCACGTACGACAAGAACGTGCGAAAAAGGTCGTGGTCAAAGGCCGGTCAGGCTTCACAGACTGTGGCGAAACCCGGGTTAACTCGCAACAAGGTGATGCTGTGTGTGTGGTGGGATTGGAAGGGCATTATTCATTATGAGCTGTTACCACCAGGCAGGACCATCGATTCTGAAGTCTACTGCGAACAACTGATGAGAGAAAACGGCCGGAATTGATCAACAGAAGGGGTGTGGTTTTTCATCATGATAACGCTAGACCTCACACATCTTTAGCCACTCAGCAAAAATTAAGAGTTTGGCTGGGAGGTGTTAATGCATCCGCCGTATAGTCCTGACCTTGCACCTTCAAATTTCCACCTGTTTCGGTCTCTTCAGAATTATTTAGGCAGTATCAGGTTAACA
Organism: Tiliacea aurago; assembly: GCA_948098905.1. Classification (NCBI taxonomy): domain Eukaryota; kingdom Metazoa; phylum Arthropoda; class Insecta; order Lepidoptera; family Noctuidae; genus Tiliacea; species Tiliacea aurago. Next base: position 27,113,550 of record OX402585.1, read on the forward strand.
TCACGAGAGGACTGCTAAAACCACTTGTCGCGGTATTTTGATCAGAAGTCCCAAAATTTCTATAGCAATGGGATCATGTCCCTACCTACAAGATGGCAAAAAGTTAACGAACAAAATGGTACCTACATACTTTAGTAAAATATAAATAAACTATATTAAAAAATGTTTTGAATTTCCTTAAAAAATGCGAAGAAACTTTTTCCCCAACCTATTATTAAGTAATATAATAGACATCGTAGCCTCCTATCTAGCTGTTACTTTTAATAAATGTGTTGATTTAGGAACTTTTCCTGACCTCATGAAGAGAAGTAAAGCCATACCTTTATTTAAATCAGGTAATAAAAATGACGTGGGCAATTTCAGGCCTATTTCTATCTTACCTGGATTTAGCAAAATATTTGAAAAGTTAATACTCAAGCAGTTGCAAGACATTTTAATTTAAACAGCCTGCTTCACAATTTTTTTTTTTTTTCAATTTGGCTTTACAAAAGGTCGTTCGACTGCCAGATGCGGGTGTTGCACTACTGAAACACATATTTAATGCATGGGAGAGCTCGCAAAATGCTATTGGAGTTTTCTGTGACCTCTTCAAAGTCTTTGATTGCGTGCACCATGACATGCTTTTGCGTAAACTACGTCATTACGGCGTCCATAACGAAGCTCTAAAGAGTAATGAATTCCTATTTACATAATAGGTTCCAATGTGTAGATGTTAATGGTGTGAACTCTTTCGGGTTACCAGTTCAGTTAGGTGTACTTCAAGGCTCAATACTGGGTCCATTCTTATTCTTAATGTATATCAATGACTTACCATTCTTTATAAAGGGTACCTATGACGTTGTAATGTTTGCAGATGATACCTCTCTTATTTTCTAAAGTAGACAGGAATAGACAAGATTTTGACGACGTAAACAGTATATTCTATTGAGAGTGTACTGTTTACGTCGTCAAAATCTTGTCTGGTTACGGATTGGTTTACGACAAATAACTTAGTTCTCAATGCCGAGAAAACGAAATTTATAAAGTTCGCGTTCTCGAATGTGAAATCTAGGTCCCAGCATGTTCTTAGATTAAGACGTGCTTGAAACTGTAGACTCGGCAGCTTTTCTGGTTGTAACAGTAGAAGCCAAACTTCAGTGGGGACCCTATATAGATATCAAGCCCAGCGGGAAGGCTCAGTTCGGCCGCCTACGCTGTCGGGAAAGTAAGACAATACAGTCAGTGTATTGTTTTCGTTGATACAGTTCGATTAGTCTATTTTAGTTATTTTCATAGCGTTACGTACTTACGCCCTACGGTATTCTGCTGTGGGGGCAAAGCCGCTGCTGACATTCAAAATATATTTGTTCTTCAAAAACGAGCTGTTCGAGCAATTTACCAGCTTGGTGCCAGTTTCTTTGAGAGGTTTTTTTTTAAAGATATTGGTATTCGTGAGAAAGTGGCAGTACATATATGCGGAAGGTGGCATCACAATGTATCTTCGCCAACATCTTATATGTTAGGCAAAATATACACTTTTACACTAAAAACAGTGATGATTCTTAATATTAACACCAGGAATAAGGACAAATTACGTACGTACGTACTAGAGAATGGACAGCAGCGTTCTCTATGCATTTTAACAACATACTGCGATCTCCAACCCGTCTGTCAAGCGTGGCGATTATTAGGCCCTTCTTTAGAGGGAAGCCTATGTCCAGCAGTGGTCGTCTTTCGGCTGAAATGAAAGTTCATAACTCATTTGCTGGTTTTGGTATAACTTTTTATAACAAGCTACCCTTCTTTGCTAGATTTGCCTGTTATTGCGTTTAAAGTTAAAGTTAAATCCCCTTTTGTTCAAAGACATACTATTCTATCAACGACTACTAAAACGATAAGAATTAACTCATTTGCTGGACTTGTATAACTTTTTATAACAAGCTACCCTATTCTTTGCTAGATTTGCCTGTTAATGCGTTTAAAGTTAAAGTTAAATCCACCTTTGTTCAAAGGCATACTATTCTATCAACAACTACTAAAACGATAAGAATAATTGGTCGCTGTGATTAACTCAAGACAATGTTCATGTAATTGTTTATTTTATTTGACTGTCTGAGTCAATTTATTTTAATTTTCATTTATTGGTGACATAATTTACTCATTATCATGTTTTTTTAATAAGTTGTATTGCACTAAGTGGTTAGCTAGCGACCTCGACAATTGATCATAATTATTATTCTTGCCTGAGCAACCGGCAACAAGCTCCCTTAGATTAGATGTTACTGCTTGCAGTAGCATCGGGGGTCGGGTTGCCACCTTCCCTCAAATATGGCGAGCGGTGGTGATGGCTGATCTTTGCGTTATGCTCGTGAACGAGAGTTGCTTGCGAACGTCTTGCTGACCATGGCGGGGGTTTTTGGGGGACTGTCTTATTTAATTGTGACGTTCGAAAAGTGCTGATTCTCAGTCTAGTTTGAATGAATGACTTTTGATTTTGACTCTTGTGCTCGTAAATCAATAACTTTTTAAAATGAAACGCCAAAGCGAGAGGAGTAGCCGGTGAAACAGGAAATATTGGTGAATGAGCTTGTACAAGTTAAACTTCTCTCAACTGGGAATGCTTAATGAACTACACGTATACTGTACCTGCACATGCCCAGCTTGTGTTTTATTACTAAGTTAATTCAGTTCCTATAAGCATTTAGATCGACAAAACGCGTTCAAATGTGTAATTTCCGTAGAAGTGAGTTGCATTTATACGTAACTCCTATGCTGACATTGGGCTACCGTTGTTAAAACTAATATTGTAATTGCAAAAGTTTGCTTGTTTACTTCACCTAATGTGGTCAGAGCTACTGTGTGAAATTGTAAAACTTGGCAGATCAGATCTAAATCACGTAATAAAATATACAAACACATTTTGGCAGCCCAAAAACGAAATATTAATATCCTTGGGGAAATATCCCTCTTTTTTGTTCAATTACTTAAGGGATTAATAAAGTTACCAAACTTGGGTCCTGTGGGATTAGAAACCGCAGGTAAAATGTTTCAGGCTCCTAAACATTATTACATTACTAGGTTAAATAGTGACCACGCAATTTTGTGACGTGCGTGTCATAAGACCCCATAGCTACTAAATGATTATATCAGGCGTTCATAATATGTAGCAGCATGGTAAAATGAACAAGGACCTTAGTTCTCTAATCTTTATGTTATGGTTTTACCGCATCTGTTTTCCGTTACTTACTCACACCAACAAAAAATACAGTTCAGAATGTCTGTTTTTCTTTCTTAAAACTGCAGTTCTATTCTATTGCCTTCAATCTACTTCAGACCGAATCATTTGGCCATGAATATAATCAAATTTAGATTTACAAGTAGGTTGATGCGCTCTAGTGCGATGACTCACTGTCCTGATTACCGTAATGAGTATATGAAATCATTGTAGCAAATGGCCTTACTGCTTTAAAGATTATCGACCTGTGTACGGTTTCCATTTTGTCCTCTGTATTTGAAAGAGTTACATACTTATTTTTGACGGTTTTTGGTTGACTGGCATTTGGTTGACATGAATCTGGATTCGATATGCTTACCTGGAAAAGAAAAGGGATGGTGGTTATTAACAGGTACTTAACTTTAAAGATAAATGTATTCTTAATTTAAAGACATTATTTTTCTAGACAACTTTCATCAGGTGAATAGGAGTCTATTAGAATAAGTTCTGTTTCAAGATCAACAGGATCATCAACAGATAAAAAAAAACTCTTCCTGGTACACTTCTAGGTATGACAAATATAATTCCATGTCTCGAGAATTTTAGAGACCTTAGATGACTTATCAATCTGCACAAAACCACATCTAAATTGATTAACTGCGCAGTGGTAAAAAAGCTGGTACATACTTATAAAGCATCTAACTACTACGGATATATTAACGATTAGATACTTTAACAAGATATCGTAAACATTTTCTCCAACGATGAATGTTTTGATCTCAAAACAATTTTCACTACCCACACAGTTATATTCACAAGACAGCGACTTACAACAGATGAACAACGAAGTTGGCCGATCAATGATCGTGATTAATGAGTCATGTCAATGACTGGGAACATCATTAAAAGAAAGCACAGAAGGCTAATGTCAACAACTTGTAATACTTATACTTACTAGATGAATAGTACTAGCTAAAGTGATAGTAAAATATGTCATGGGGGAACCATTGGAGATTATGATAATTCTCGTTCGAATGACTTTTGGAATGTGCGTGGGCTTGATAAAGCAGTCTGTATGATGGATAAGTCAACCTTCTGTCACTGTCTGATTTGGATTGATACCCTTTTATGCGCCGGCGCCGACTTTTTACTCACGACCAAAAAGTGATGTTGTTATTCAATTTGATATGAGAAAAAAACTAGTGGGCACTTGGCTAAGTTTTTTAAACAGAATATGATAATATGCGTGTGTTGTAAGCACAAACAAAATAACTACTAGTAAAATAGCATTGTGCTTCGTTCAAAGAACTTTCTTCGATTGACACTTGATTTAAACTTTAAATACAATGTTACTTTTGAAATATAAAAACTTTTGTATTTTAAAACTAACTACTTACGTAACACTGAAAAAGTAAGTGGTAAGTATTCATACTTTTAATTTTCTTCAATCAAGATTATACAGTCGTCATAATCATAATACATAATTATATTGTCATATTGTTTGTATGGGAAAAATACCACATACCCATACATATCCCATAAAAGTTCATCGGCTCTTACGTATATCATGCGATTAGTATTCACCTAACATTGTATGGAACTGAATCATATTTCAATTTGAGTTTCAATCCCAGTCTGTTTGGTTAGGATGTTTCCGTTCACGACTTGTGCTGTTTATATTGCAAATTTTATATAAAAATATGGGGGGGATGGATGTGATCATGGGGTTGGTATCAATGGGTATTCTGTTACCGGCGGGTATGGGTTTTATGATATCAGGAAGCACGAAACATAAGAAAGGATATATTACTGATGATACTATTGGTGTAAGCGTACGTAGTAGGGTCAGCTAGAATACGGTCTTACATAAGACAGAAAGATTGGCAGCTCCATTGAAAATGACAAAAAAAATAACCAATCCAGTAATTTACTACAGGATACCTAAACCAATCAGTCTCGTACAATTTGGTGCGACAGTCGACATCCTGGGTATTTTCCTAAGATTTAACTAAAGGAAACAAGTCGTTGCGACACTCGTAGCCAATAAAATAGAGCACTTTTCATCGTATCTTTGCATTTGACCTTGGCAATGACTTCTGCTTTGGAACCTCTAGAAAAGATAAAGATATCTCCACATTTCCCCACGTCCATTCGATTTATGGGATGCTCAAAATTACGCGCTTCATACGTAGCCCGTAGCCGTGAACTTTAATACCGAGTGCGTTGGTACCGTCGAGGTCACGAGCGCAATAAACCGACGGGTTTCCAGATCGCTAGTGAATAGTGAAACACTACGATAACTTAATTTAAATACTTTTCTAATGACTTTCTGGTTCCTGTATTTTACTAATAGTTCAACGTAAGACTTGTGAATGTCAATAGATTCGAGGTCCGTGCATGGACTAGCAAAGTAGACCCTGGTGGGTTCTGACCTGTTGCTAAAGTTTGCAAGTTAAATTCGAATCCAACTACTATTCATCAATTTAGACTACTATCTAGAAGTTCAAATGATGATTCTAATAAGTTGGGATATTGTTAAATCAGTTACTTCAGTAATCATTCTCCACTTTAATCTTTACGAATGTTTGTAACCCTTCGAATTCGGTATATTTAATGATTCTATCCATTTCGTCAAGGAAACGACTGTGACAATGAATATTCTCCAAACAAACATGGTTGATTAATAAAAAATCTTCATTTACACGTGTCGTCAGGGTGTGAACCATGGACACGCCAGGGACGGTGCCGGTGAATCAGACTTACACACCTTGCTGGTGTAAACTGTAGGTAGCACTCAATTGAAAGATATAGAAGCTAGACTCGATAGAATGTACGATTACTAGGGCTGTGAAATCTACTTATTCAAGTTTTGTAGTGATTATTCTTCTTGTGTCTGGTTTGAGTTGCATTCTTCATGAGATTTACGCCATTGTAAATGGAGCTACTAAACCTTGCATTTTAACTTTTAAGGTCCTTCCATTGTATGGGGCATTTTGTTCTTCTGTGTGTTATAAACTGGGGGATTTGGCATCTGTGGTCAACATTCATAATGCTTTCACAGCGTCAACTTTTTTAGTAAACCTTAGCAGTAACATTACATGGGAATAGTTAGTGGTACTTCTGTTAATCTTTACCTTGATGGGTACAGGTAGTTGATTCAGTGGCTTATTTGCATAGGTATTATTGTACGCGGAACTAGTCTTTAGATGTATGCTGCCGGATTACCTAATAAGGTGAATAGGTTATATGCACATTAGTATATACGACCTTAGAATTAACATAACCAATAGGTTACAGTTTCTATGATAATTATGTTGACTATAAATAACTTATGTTTAATTCAAATCTATATTATCTCGTAACCGTCTCATTGCTGATCATTGATTGATTTGTCTGTTCATCCAGGCAGGTATCTTGTACATTATTATTCATAGCTGCATAATATAAATTTATGACATTTGCCCAGATATTATAAAATATTAGCATAACAATATACATAACAAAACAGGATAAATGCAATTATTGCATGCATAGCTCAGTAGTGGGTAGGTCCCTAATCTATTTGCTTATGCATCACAATGAAGTACAAATCGTATCGAATGCATTTCATATAAAGACAATTATCATAAATATCATGCTTAGTAGATGGTTGCTGCTGCAATACAATTTTAATTCCATATCCTAACATAATGTAGCTGCCGTAGCTAGCCTATCTTCCGACCCTTGATGTTTCTCATCTCACCGATATTGAATAATCTTGGAACCTCGAAGCAATATAACCGATAAAGTATATTGACAATTTTGACTCTATTAAGCTTAGATTAGTTGTACGCCTGACCTGCCACGTCAAAGGCAGACGAAATAAATAGACCGAAAAATCCATATCAGTTGTCCAATTGTTATTCATAACAAGACTCAAGAGCTAATATCTAGGTGCTGACGATGATTCACGAGGTGACGACACCTAGCAGGTTAACACCGACAATGAGGAACTGAAGAAGGCTAGTACGCCGTTATGACCGTTTACGTGGAAGTTCATCTTTAGTACTTGATGGCGTATTTGTGCTGATTTTTGATTTTTTTAGGACATTCTGTACACATTTCTGCAGTGTCTTTTGAAATGATTCTTCAATTATTCAGGTCTACCGCCATTCCATAGCCGTTGTTACACTGCAACAATCGCCTCAATCAATAGCAAAACCGGTATTCAATAAATTGGACAGTCTCGCACCGCAGCAATCGCATGTGTGTCAGATATAGATGTTTGTTCGATTGCTTGAGCACCTAAGTGCGGAAGCATAGGCGCAAAGAGTGAACCTTCTGCAGTTATCTATTCTGTTTCTAACTTAGCATTCCCAACACGCTGAAGGCGATGACTGTTTAATGGCGTCTATACTTAGACAACAATTAATAGGTACAATGAGAAAATTCCGTAACATTACCATGTAAACGCTTAATTGGGAGCTAATGGCGCACACCCCATGGTTATGGCTTCGTGTATGGGTGGTGTGGGGCCTGGAATGGTGGGTTTTAATCGTTAAGATTCAAAGCCAGGTTTTTTACTAAGAATACCAACTATATCGTTGAAAAGATCTCGGTTTGATGCGCAACATATTCTGGTATGTCGCAAATAGTGTTCGTCTCTATCATGAACCCAAACTTTTTTCTTTAGAGATACGTTTTCGGTGTGGAGTGTAATAAGTTGACGTCAGTTATTCTGGGCTTTCTACAATTTCTTTCCTATATTCATTATAAAACTATGTTTCCTTAATAAAACCTCTTAACCGCTAAAGAAGTTGGTAAATATAGGTATCACAGACAGTGGTCGCGCTATACAAATAGTTTAGCGCCCTAAATACAAAGGTCAACACAGAAAGGTTAGCGAACGCTTAGACCACACACAGACACTGATGGCAATTAAGGAAATAGCTGTCTCTTTAGTGCATCATGTCAACACCACTTCTTAATCGACTACTTCGAAGTACGTCCTTAAGTTAATGCCATGACTGCCTAGTAATTAGAGATCCCTTAGGATGTTGCTACGCAGCTGGGCACTGCTACCCATTACTTAGAATCATAATTTGTTTGTAATATGACAAGACAAGACCGTGTCCCTTAAAAGGGCAGGTTTAATAGTAATTATGAATTAAGGCCTTCCAGGGTGTGAAAGATCTCGAAACAGAAGACATTATGTAGTTACAAGAAAAACAACTGAATCCATTATGCTAGGCAGTCATTATAGAAAGAGACACGAAGACTCGCCCATTTAATTTCACTACTGATTATCGTGCACTTTTTTTCTAAGTCGCGTGTCCAATTAGCAGAGCTATGGACAGCACATCATTAATAGTAAGCGACGAGGTCAAACTGTCTGATGAGCAGGCATTTAGAGCATTTATAAATCAGTTCATGTTTCCTTTGAACTGATGCAAATTATAGCGCATTGTCACGAACCCGCCACACGCCAGGATATTGTTAATCAAAGACAATATTCGGTTGCGTTTTAATAGTACTTTTTATGGGATTACTGCTGGCTTACTTTTGGACTAATTGTGTCTTGCATGATAGGATTTGGCTTCAGTTTGAAGGTCGGAAAAGCTTTCTGTGTTTGTGTATTTTCTTTGCTTTCTGTTTTACCGCAAATGAACGTATATTCTTTTTAAAAAAAAATGTTTTGGTCGAAATTGTGACCGATGGAGATAATGGGCTCGCTCTCTGAAAATATAGAATCTATTTATTTGTTTCTATGCATCATTCTGCATACAGTTTTGAGATAATTAAAGATAGAGCCTTTTATGGGATTATACTGACAGTGCTAGTCAGGTCTGGCACAATCATCATCATCATTTCAGCTGAAATACGTGCACTGCTGGAGATAAGCCCCTAAAGGAGGAGTCTGCCATAATCGCCACGCTTGGCAGGCGGGTGGGCGATCGCAGTATGGTGTTTAAATGCATAGAGAACGCTGCTGCCCGTTCTCTAGTAATTCCGTTAGTCGCCTTTTACGACACCCACGGGAAGAAATGGGATGGTGCTATTATTTACGTCCGGCACCACACGGGACGGCACAATCTTTACTATTAGTTTTTTGAGAAGCGGATTAAAAATTACTGGAAGACGCTACGCCAATTAGATGAGATGTTAACGTTGTTGAAATTTTCATGACCTTGACATTCTGAACTCAGTCTCACTCAGAAGTCAGGTATGACGGAACCGCAAAACGTATTTTCGGAGTCAGGACCGACAGCTGTTGCTGAATGTGGTGGATATAAACGTGTCTTCTAAAGTTGCAACCATGAAGGTACTGTTAGGTTCTTTAGGTTCCCATATTATAACTGCTAATGACTGAGGATTGGTAATGGCAATTTCTATCTTGACACACAGAGATGACTGCCAATTTAAAAAATTCAACATATCCAAGCCTTACAAACATGTCTGATCCACAAGTGTGTGATTCGTCTCATGATTCTTAAAAAGGTTATACTGTGTCGCGTGGAAGGGAGAGGCGAGGACGCTAAGGCGTGCTATAAATAACTCGGTTTAAATAAACGGCGATCACAAATCACCCCAGCGTATACTTAATTAGGATACACTGCATATTTCGTTCGTTAAGACGCTCTGAGAGAAGCCTGACGCAAAATTGTGATTAGTGAGTTAGGGTGGTGATTCAAGGGACTTAGTGGAGGTGCAAATAAACTTAGTGCAGGAAATAAATAAGTTGGCAGTACACCATTTTGGGGAAAAAACCACCAGGGTTCTTTATCGGCCACAATACTTTATTGTAGCTGTACGTGATATTCCGGAAACGTCTGGTAAATGAGAAAAGTTCAAATACAATTTTGAGGAAATTCAATCTAATAATGTTGGTAGTAAGAGTCACCATGCTGCACTTCGACGAAGGAATTTTTACGGAGCATTAAAACGTCGGGAGTTATTTCAGGCTTGATTGTGTTGAATAAGATATTAGCTTTGAGGGAATAGTCAGGGAGTGGAACATAAAACGTAGTTTCGAAAGTCACGCCTTTCCTTTAGCGTCGAGTAATAGAATAGAATAGAATACTCTTTATTATGTACTTACACCATAAAAGTTACAGATATAAATGTTTAAATTTAATGTGTGTAATTATGTGTATTTTTTGTTTTTTTTTAATTATTTGAGTAATATATGGGGGAAAACAACATTATTTTGGAAATACAAGTAACTTTAAACAAACTCTACAAAAGAAACTAGTAAAGTTTGTGATTTATTACTTCAACAATTTCTAATACGATAAAGGCAATAACTTATCCCTAATCAACATAGAAATAGCAAAGTAATATCATAAATCTATGTATCGAGGAGCAACATCGATATATTACAATAAAGAAAATGTACCGGATTCCACAACTAGATAGCGTGCACAATGCACGGACGAGTCGTGGGCGCGTCCGCTCCCAATCGCTCCCGATAATACGAATGGGAACTTTGACCAACTATATCTTGTAACTTCCACTATCTATTCAATAAATATGTCCAAGAATAGAATTGGTAAATAAAAGATATAAATGGTAATGGCTTCTACATACTGGCGCGAGACGTGACAAGTCGCGCCAGTATGTAGAAGCCTTAATGAGACAAAAGAATAAAGGTAAGTCGCAAAGATTTTGCTACAAATCATTGCGGGATTACTCTTTCACCGGTAGATAATATCCTAAAGAACTACAATTAATAAAGATCGACGTATGTTATTGAAAGTACATACACCAGCTATAAAATGAAGCTTTAAGAGCGTTTTTCGAAAATGTTCTTAACTAACTTTTTAGACCTTTGTATCCTGCTTATGCGTATGAAGTTTCATTAAAATCGGTTCAGTAATTTCGAAAAACAAGGGCTTGGAAGTTTGTATGAAATGCCGTACGTCGTAAACGCTAGTTCCAGCCAACAAACAAGTAGAAAGTGCACTAGTCATACTTGTCTTTACGAAGCTGTTAAACGCGAGGCGACAGAAGAAAGGTAGACTGTAAGATTGTTACACAGCGATCCAGTGTAAAATGTTTACTATAAAGTGCCAATCAACTTGTAAATTACACCGCTTTGAAATACTTTAAGGTAGTGACTAATTATATCTCAGCCTACCCCGATACGGTTCGCAACCGGTGTATGTTGAGAACAGATTTATTAAAGTTCTAAATGTCACTGGTGCGTTCCAAGCGTGACTTTTTAATTGAGATATAAATTAGTTGTGTTGAATATAAGTTACTTGTACATTTTGTAAGCAGAGTGCAAGCAAGCGATACCAGATGTCCAGAACAAGCATTTCTCTTGTACGCGTGGCGGCGAGGGATCGACGCAAAGCGTTAAAACTAATGAAGTAGATTCTTTATTAGTCATTTTCATGAAAGCATACTCCGACTTACAAGTTTGTAAATGATAGTACCTAGAACCTATTAGGAATAGCGATACTGATTTCAGAAAAAACTTGATTCGTTTTTGTGTTTAACCGCATAAACAAGTCGTGCAAAAAGCGATCGAATATCTAATTTGATCGTGCTTCAAACAAATCGATATCAACTCTTAAGCCAAAATAGTGCGTTAATACTCTTTAGTCAAAATCTTTGAAAACTAAGTGATCCGACCAACAAAATCGTGCCCTCCTATAATATACACCACAGGACACGCAACGCAAGGCGATGCATCGCCTACGCTGCAATTTGCGCGGTCAGCTGCCTCGCCGCCCGGCGATTTATCGGCGCCTTAAACTTGATCTGTAACGCAACCCTTCGCGGTACTGTTTGTTTTGGAATATACAACAAAACCTTGCAGCTTTAAGAATATTAATCAAATTATAGATGGCAGAATTGGGGATCTTTAAGCAAAGGAGGGAGTATGTATGTCATGTGCAGAAATAACTTAAGACCAGCTATTATTTGCTGGCCTTGAGTAGCTTCAAAAGAAAAAACCGACGAAGTACGTGTTGGACCACGCACAACGAAAGTTTCCGTAGTTGGGATGAATTTATCCCAAGAACAAAGTTAACATTGTAATTGAAAAACATGGCCATACATTCCAACTGGAAATGTAAGTTGGTCGACTATTACTCCTTATTTACCACATGCTGATAGAATGTGACCGGAACATACACGATAGAAAATATTCGCTTGGTGTGGGATTTGAAGTGGTGGAAATGTAACAGTATCCTAGAGTCCCCTTTTTCGGAGGAGGCTAGGATGTTGTGTCGACTGTTGTTGGTTATATTATTTATCAAAACGAATAGGGACAACACTATTAAGTAGGTCATAACATAACTATAATAATAACTGTTTAATCTGTTTATTACCCATTGTTTAGTTTTAAGTTGTTGAATGTTTTCTGATTAGTTAATGAAAGAGTTTTTTATCACTTAGTGATAATGTCACCCTATCACTAAGTGATACCCCAAAAGAAGTATCTAGAGAAATTAAGTGTAATTTTAATCGGAGAAAATCCCCTGGTTATGACGAATCATTCCACTTTGCCCCACTGAGCCGCCCCACTGGTAGGGCAAAGTGGAATGCCTACAATTTTGCAGTGGAATCTGCCCCACTACTTCGATTTAGTGGGGCAGATTCCACTACTCTAAAATCTTGTTGGATTCTGCCCCACTAGGGTTGGCACCTCAGAACAAAAGTATTTTTTTTCTTAAGGAAACGGGTTGTAAATCACTGATTAGTTTGTTAGTTTCTTACAATGTTTTATCTGTTAAAACCTAAAAAAAAAATTGCTGGTTTGGTTGTTTTGTGAAAAATAGTAGATTGTTATACAAGGAGCTAAAATTACCCATTATACGAGATAGAGGGAGTAAATAGAAACCGTTATATTGGGTTTGTAGCTCCGTGTGTTACACTTTACTTTTCACTACGATTGCGAGATAATAAAACTTTCCATCTGCAAATTAGGGTCTCCATTCTCGTTGTATCACCAATTGTGATACTTTATAAAGAAAAAAAAATAAACTAAGTGATAAAACTCTTTCACATAACTAAAGAAAAAAGAATACTCCCATAACTTGTAAAGCCTATACTTAGCTATAATAATAGTTTTCCTTTTAACTTCGTTATTGTACTGCCGTAAGTTTTTCACATACCCAAAAACAACTATTTAGCTGGGAGGGCCCTTGACTCTAACAAAAATTAGCACTATAAAGTTATACGCACACTGATCCCTGAATCGATAAAAAGGTTTTTATTTTACCACTTTGCCGGCGTGATTAATATGTACCTATATCCATGCCAAATTACAGCTACTAAGAGTCTCTGAGCTAAGCCGCGGACAGACAGATAGACATGGCGAAACTATAAGGGTTCGGAAAGGTGTTGCCTAGGGAACCCAAAAAACCGCCAAGAATATCTTCTATGAAATATCTTTGTGTGGGTTCGTGTCTTGGAATCAGATTGAGACAGGAAAATGCTCATCTCTCAAAAGCGGAAACACTTTTGATCCCCGTTCCGATATGTGCAAAGATAGAAATCCGGAAATACCTATTACTTGTCAAAATCAGGTACTTATCAGAAAGTTAAAAAATCACTCTCCCGAAAATTGAATTCCTCAAATGTGTGAGGAAATTGAGTCAACTTTAGGCATTACATTGAGATGGGTTGTTACTACTATTGCTTTCAGACTTCAATAAGGATACAGTCACGATACTGACAAGCTAAAACGTCAGAAACGTTTTTGATCTCTTTCCTTATGTTAATGCACTTTCTTCATCAAATCACTGAGAGGTACAGCCTGAAGGCATTGAATAAGTGTCAAACATTTCCATTTCGTCCCCATTGAAAACCAAGGGTTGTCGCTGTTCAAACGGATGACATAATAGTTAATTTGAGCTGAAGGAGCTTGTCTTGTTGCTTGCTGAAGGAGGTTGCTTATTGTCTGTGTGGTGCCGGACGTTAAGAATAGCACTTCCCTATTTCTACCCGTGGGTGTCGTAAAAGGCTTACTAGAGAATAGGCAGCAGCGTTCTCTATACATTTTAACACCATACTGTGATCGCCAACCCGCCGGCCAAGCGTGGCGATTATCGCAAACCCCCCCTTTAGGAGAGGCCTATGTAAAGCAGTGGACGTCTTTCGGCTGCAATGATGAAGAGCTCCTTCATCATTGCAGCCGAAAGACGTCCAATTCCAGAAAGTAAATGAGACTCATTTTATCAAAAATAGACATAAGAATCGTGCATGGAGGGAAGGTAGCAAGATTGTTATGAAACATTCAGTGCAGTGTTGTGTGGTAGTATTAAGGATGGGTAGTAGACGATAGGAGAAAACAAAATGGCACGAGAATACTCCGCGCAGTCGTTAAATAAACAGAGACACACTAAAGCGAAAATTACCCGTTCTAAAGCATTATTTCATGTTATTTTTACCTTATTGTTTCCTTTTATTATGCACTTCTGTACAAAGCAACTGCATACAGCAGAACTACGAGCAATATGCATTGAATTTAAATTATATTACGACGCATTGTAAACTAATCTCATTCCATCGTGTGCCTTGGTTAATTCCTACAATTTGCAATACTTATCAATTGCAAATTCCCGATCAACATAGTAGACAAGTATTCGTGTTATTTATTCTAGCTAGTCTGGAATGCTATGGGCACTTGCAACACTGTCAGCGAGGGAGCGTTAGCCATGTCAACGTAGGTTATGAAATTTCTAATGGCGCTGTTCCAGTACAAAGGTCGACGGTTCACCTTTAAAGGCTCTTGTTGCATGGACTGTAGCTATGAAAGCGAGCAAAAAAATACTAGGTAACTTGTTGCGAGGTGTGACAGCGCATTAATTCTCAGGTGCAGACTGCAGGTTGCTCGTTCATCGCTCGCCCAGTCATGTTATTCTGTACTTTATAGCTATCCTCGAAAAACAGTCGCTTCTCAGTGTTTCCGTTATTTATTGCTCGCTCTCGCTCCTCGGTGGGACAAGTGCCCGAGATCCGGCAAACGGCGATATTGTCACGGTCCATTGGTCACATTCAATGCCGCAGCTTACATACAACTATACAAGTCGCTATAGACCAGACTATTACAGTATAACAAGCAAAAACTTGCTATCTTGGAGGGGCTATTTTGAACTCTTATTTGGACTTGTAATATTGGATTTTTCTGAAAGGAAGTTTTACGCTCAACAGTTTTTATGAATAGAGGGGAAAATGGAAGCCAGATATTATTTTGAAACTAGTCAAAATGTAACTAGCATGGCTTTAATATTTCTAAAGCTAAACCAGTACCGGTCTAGAAAATGAACAAGTTTGAAAATTACCGTGTAATAAATACAGGTTGTGCTATTTTAGTTTCTGAAAGCTTAACCTAAAATTAGGGGCGGGGATCAAATCCCAAGGTCCCACCTGACTAGCATAACCACAATTTATTTTAATAAGGCTACTTAATCTCGTGAACTTACTTTCTAGACCTTTAACACTGAACTGGGTATTGAGGCTTTCCCACACGCTAACAATGTGAGCACGGAGGAGGTGGGTGTTGATAAATCAATAAGCTGAGCCAGAGATGATTCATCTTCTAGTTTGTGATCTCTGCCGTTCCATACGCGACACCACTTCGGTATTTAGGCAAGTGGTGTCAGAGTTACTTGCATCACTCAGTCTGAATATCAATGGTTGATTTGAACAAATGAAAGTTCGTTTTTTAGACTGAGCGTAAGTCGACGCTTCAGCAGTCTTTGTTAACCATAGTGACATACATTCTTGGATTTATTGGCAGATGTGCTGAGTTTTTTTTCTTCCAATGTCATTTAAGTTGATGTCACTGTTTAAAATAGTATTGTCATCTTGGAATTTGTCACCTTTCGTTAGGCGCCATTGATGGATGGATTGGTTTTCTTGTCTGAGTTGTCTTTATGGTAAGATAATCAAGATATCGAACAGCACAATGGTAACAATTCATACAAGTATATAATACGGGCAATTCTGCCAAAATTAGGACGAGACTTTCCTGTACGAAGAACGGATGTATAATCAAACAATCATTTAAAGAATTTCCTACTGCGTAACGTGCAAAGTATGTTTGCGGTTAAAGGCATCACCGCAATATTTAGGCAGGTAAGATTGCTTGACTCATCGATGCTTCATTTTCTTTCCCTTCTGGTGTACAATAAAGGCTGCTCTTTTTTGGAGCATTCCTCAGGCTGTGACCAGACGTTCCTCAGTTCCTACATCGATCACGTAACGAGTCAATGCACCGTACCTTTGAGTCACGCCTTTCTCTCGTCTATCGCACGTCTGGCCCGCAGGTGATAACGAACTGGACGCAGCCGTGGAAATTGTTGAGTTTGGCACGATTTGGTGTTGCAGTTTTTTGTTAATGAACATTCATTGGCTGCATATGACAATATTTATTGCATTTGCTGCAAGTAACTGTTGAATTACATCAACGTTTTCCTTCAACAATGGTTTTTTTTATTCTGTTCCCATAGCAAGAACTTTATGTCTTAGAAGTGAAGGAAATCTTTAGTGCCACTGTCCACTGAATATTCAATTCATTCAATGGGTTTCAGTCATCACAGAGAAGAAACTTTTGCCTATTACAGAGGCGACGAATAGACAGGCTCTAAAATTGAAAGTATGTGCTTGAGTTTAAAGATAAGAGGAATTTTTATAAGTATAGCAAAAAACCAGCATTAAAGATGATAAAAAAGTTATAAGCCAATTTAGATTAGAGATTAGGGATGTCCAGCGAAGTTTCAGTAAAGGCTCGTACAGACTATTGTGATATCGCGGGCGGGACGCGACACTATTAGCACAATTTTTTTGTCGCTGCCTGTTGCCCCCGCGATATCGCGCGAGTCTGTACGGTCCTTCAAAGTATATAATTTTATATTCAACATTTTCCGCGCATTTTAGCAGCATTCGATAAGCTTGTACATGAGAGACTGAAAGCCATTAGCGAGTAAATGGGTATTGCATAATACGAAGTGATAGATAGCACTATAGCAGAGCGAAGAGTACACTAGATGTGTCATAATTTCCACATGCGACTATTCTGTATGTTTTAACGAAAGTTGAGTAGCTTCTACAGCATGGACAGACCGTACAGAGTTAAAGAATGACTCCGGCTTTACTAGCTAGTCAGAGGCTTTCGGATTGGAAGGGCATAATAAACCCGACAGGCGACAGGTGACAATCCAACAATCTGACAAGTTTAACAGCACCTGTCGTGAAAATGTGACCTATTTGTCATTATTAGGGTTCAGTACCTACCTAAAAAGGAAGAAACGGAACCTATATAAGGATCACTTCGTTTTCTCCGTCTGTCTGTCTGTCAAGCTGGCGAGACCCTTTTTCTCAGTAACGCGTGGAGGTATCATGTTGAAATTAATATAAATACGTAAGTCGATGTCATGATGATCAATAGCTTAATTTTTTCCCAACCACGGAACCCTTCAATGTGCGTGGTCCGACACGCACTTAGCCGGTTTTTTAACATTATGTCGTCGTCAGTCAGTTACATTACATAGGGGTAATCCGAAAGCCTCTGATTGGCTAGGAAAGCCGGAGTAATACTTTAATTCTGTACGGTCTATCCAGGCTGTAAAAGCTTCTAAACTTATTTAACCGTATAAAAATACAGTTTGTAGAAATGAGGAAAGCCTAACTGGCTGTGCCTTTTTTTTTTTTTGGGTGAGAATTTAACAAATAACTTCTCCCGCTCTGGGCTGAGCGGGAGGGCGTGTCAGACTTTTACTAACTAAAACCCACCCGTGTTCCTTCCGTTGCCTGTGTGCCGGGGCCACGATATCCCTTTCGGACAAACTCGCAACCCTGGCAGGCATTGGCCCCAACGGACTCCGTCAGTTCGTGCTAACATCTCTTTGAGGCGCGCGTGAACACAACGCGCCGTCGAAACGGGCCTGGTCCTTATCGGACGGTGAGCTACCCATCGCTCACCGTCCGCAGGCCAGCGTGTAGTATGGCCGGAAATCGGCTTGCGATTCCCGACGCCCGGGGCGTCTCCTGCGGCGACTAGGGGCGCGTGGGCGCGAACCTTGCCTCTCCCTCACGCGTTCCGCCTCCTCCTTCGCAAGCATTACTGCTTCGCAGAAGGAGGTGACGGCCTCCCATGGCCTGAACCAGGGCCGGACGCGAGAGATCGCCGCCGCCGATCGCCTCAGTGAGGACACGGCGGTGCTCCACCCAAGCCGAGCAAACCTCCACCGTATGCTCCACCGTGTCCTCCGGGCGATCCACACAGTGGTGACACCCGGGCGCTTCCTCCTGCTAACTGGCTGTGCCTAAAGCCTCGTCATCAGATTATGCGATTCATGAAACCAAAAAAAGAATCCGAGCGTTCTTAAGTTTTGCGTCCGTGCATGTAATCATCAAGATATGTGCAATAAGACGGTGTTCGGAGTTGTCGCAATATTTCGGAAACAATACAACTATTGTATGACTTGTGTCGACATGCCAGTGTAAATGTCAACAAATTCTGTCTGACTAATGTCAGTTTGGGGAACTGTCACGAGTGAATTTTGCGAAGTTCTGAGTGGTTTAATATTACTTTTGGTACCTATTTATTTGATTTCTATTAAAGCTGAAATGAAAATAGGGGGAACACAATAAAAACATACAAAAAAAACCCTAAGCTCAATCGAAAATAAACTATGGCCCGTATTTATAGAACGTTACTCAGTACTCAAGCATTACAAGACTAGATTCAAGCCATTGGATTGGTTGAAACTAGTCTTAAGTAATGCTTGAGTACTGAGTAACGCTCTATAAATACGGGCCTAAGTACATCTTGTTGTTGTAGTATTTCTTTGGTTATCAGCTCCGAATTTGACTAATGTACAAAGGAAATTATTGTGTAGGGAGCCATTACGTCCATACGTTGTATCGATGTAATGAAATATCAATTTCTCCCTTTATCACAAACGACTGGTTTGCAGTAATATTATAATGCATAATCAATGATGGATAGTTAGGAAAGATAAGATATCGGCTGCTATGCACGCTAGCACTACTGTAATAAATTAAAAATAAGCCTAAAAATCAATGGCACTGCCATTGATTTTGATATAATGTTGTAGATTCTGCCATTACGAGTATGGCAGAATCTACAAAATATATCTGCGTATCCCGTAAGAAACAAAGAGTTTCGGTCATTCAATTATTTATATACATATTAAAAGAACGCTTTGTAAACAAGCATAATTATTACAAATTAGAGGATTATATACAAGATAAGAATGCTTGGAAACATGCTGGTCCTGCTCCATAGGACAATCTAGAGTCTAGACAAAATCAAACAGGTTGCTATTTTAATTGTATAATTTATTATTTTGATGACATTTATTTTAAATTCTGTGATTACCTTAACTCACACTGATATTATTGTTATTTTTTAGGAAATCGTATATATTTTTTTACAATTTTTGTAAATATGTGAGCACCATGTTCTATCACCTAATTAATTTATCTGTCATTGCTTCATTCTTAACTCTTTTTATTACCTATTGTGGTATAGTAATTTTATTCTAGGTGCATCGTCTTCACATATAATTATATAATTAATGTACCTATAAAAATATTGTACAAGATTTTAAAAGAGTACCGGTGGAGTTTCTTGCCCATTCTTCTCCATACGAAACTACATTTTGGAAGGGGCGACTAGAATCAATTCTATTTTTTTTTGTAAATATTGACGTTCAAAAGTGCCTTTTATGTGCCTATTTGAAATAAACAATTTGACTTTGACTTTTGACTTTATAGGTAACTAGACTTAAGGCTTCAACAGACCGACACGCGACGCGAAATAAAAGCCCCGCGTGTCGCGTGACGAGCTTTGCCTTTGCGTCGCGTCGCGATTCGCGCCGGTCTGTAGAAGCTTTTATATTAGAGGCATTCTAATATTTGCGAATTGATAGTGACGTCAGAAGAGCGAAATCGGTCATCAATGAATTGACGTAAGTATATTTATCAAGATTTGTGTTGTTATGAACGCTTACAATACCTACAAGTTCTGATAAGATAAACGGAAATCGTGACTCTCTATTCTTATCGTTTAGATAAACATATAATCTACTATTTACATGTATGCTGATGCATGTTGTCCATACAATAATCAAGACATTCGATTAGTGGATAGGAACGAGACATCCATTCATCCTTCTGATGCTGACTAAAAAACCGAAGTATCTACCAGAGAACACGAGGCATACCACAAATCATACACAAGGATAATGGACACAATCGGCTACATACTTATCACTTTTTACCACGAACAGATCACAAAAAGGCGTTCCAAGAATAAGAACCACTTTCAAAACGGGCTCGTGGTCCCGTTTCATTATCATTTAACTTAGCAATTAGATCTGGTCGGATTACATCTCATATTAAATACACATACCGCACAAACGACTGGTTTGCAGCCATGCTATTAGTTCTCTCGGCAACTGGTTACATAATGATGCTGCCGGATCCAGCTAGATTCAGCTGGTGGTTCATTAAAGGTGATTAATATGGATGGAAGTGCGGATTAAAATTTGTAGAAGACGGTTTTATTAATATAAAAGCTGCCCAGAGAAAATTTTAACGTGAACTTCAGTTTAATGTTCGTTCGAGGAATTTTACGATAAAGGATGAAAATATGTCTGTGAGTATAACATTGTAAGGGGCGATAAATTGGCCACTGTTCTCTGGAATCACACAGTAGCTTGAGTACAGGAAGGAAAACAAAATATGTCATCATTGAAATCCGCCAGTAGCTTCTAAAAAGACACTAACAATGACTCAAAGTTACAAGATCACAATGACCAGACCGAATTAGCAGTTCACAGAAAAGTGGCAACTGGCTAAGTAATTATTTTATAATAATAAAACCACTGATGATAGAGTGGCGTGTCATGACAGAACCAATGTAACAAAAGTGGGTCAATTTGAAGTTTAAATAGTAAAACATAGTATAATCATTGATGTATTTAATACATCAATGAGTATCAAAGTGTTCAGGTATCGACGATCTTTAGGTTAGAAATGTTGGAATGGTAAAGTTTATAAGGATAGGTCGGAGTGCGCAGCAGATTTAAAATCGGTCAAGAAAATCGTACTTAATTATTCTGTTAGAACTGGATCACATGACCGCGCCGGTGAAGAATCCTGCAAGTATGTCGCATCTCAAAGTTATGACATTATGCATTTAAGATTCGAAAACAACTACCAATACTAATTTGTAATAATAAGACATGAGATAACTAAGCATGTTTTAGCATAATTCCCAGAACCGTTAGGCAAGCTCACTTAAACACAGACAGACGGACGTTTTCTAAAATATTCAGGCATTGTCAACAATAGCCGTTATGATGTCCGTGACACTTTCGTCCACAAATCCCATAAGGCTGTCGGGGCATCGGGTCGTTGTTTGACCGGCTAATGGCGGCGTCTGTCTCCAATTACATAGTTAGGCGACACCGGGTTACCACACTTGCGAACATCGATGATACAATTTACCGCGTACGTTGTTAGGTGTTTCGTGTCATCAGTCATTTGTGATGAGAGGCCATTATTTATGTTGAAAACAGTCTAAGTATTTTAACTTTATAGCAAGTTGAATTTTAGATTTTTGGATTTTTTTTACAACATTTTGTCGCTTACGTTTTGTTTGCTCAATAACAACATATATTTTTTTTGAGAATTGATACTTAAATCGCAAAGACAAAAAATGGACACACTTGATTGAAAAAAAAGTTCATTCAAAACCGGATTGTAACATAAACCGTCGAAGCATTCGAACTTCTGGGTGTTATGACTAATGTTCATGTTGAGTGATGCTGGCCCACGCCCGGGAATACAATCCCGGCCCATTCATAACAACGACGCCAAAAAAAAAACTGGCGTAGGTGGGCGTGAAAAAATAATTCTTTAGAAAAAAAATGTTGTGATTGACACATTTGAAACGAAAGTGATATTTTAACAGTTCTGGGACAGTACACATTGGCACAGTTCTGAATGATGATCCACTTAATAGAAACGTTATTACGGTGCTTGTTTTACGAACTTATGTCGAGCTGTTTCCCGAATCCCGCGGGCTTCTTTGATACGTTGTGCCCGACTTAATTCTCCGGATCCAAAGCAACACCTCATTCAAATACTCTTTTTGAAATAAATGTTTTGAGTTTCTTCTCATAAAACTTTAGTCATACTTCCACATTTCGGTATGCGGAAATGCGAAATTTTCCCAATAATATAAGCACTTTGAGCAGTGGTGGCCCTGTGGTAACAGCCGCAACTTACGACTTGTAGGTCGTAGGTTCGAACCGAGACAGGCGCTTTACTTTGTGTGTAAACTATTTCATCACCATTGCTCTCAAAACGGTCGGACGGACATGTCGGTTTCCTCACGATGTTTTCCGTGAGAAAACCGACATGTCCTACAATTCGAAGACGTGTCATGTACCAACCCGCACTGGGTCCGAGTGGTAGACGGCCCAGTCCCTCTCACCGAGAGGACTCACAGAGAGACTGTCCCAGCAGTGGGTACATTATAGGCTGATTATGCTATACGCACTTTCACTTAAGAAGTTGCAAAAAACGCGGTACCTATGCAAATCTGCCAACTCTCTTCCTACATGTGAAATAGTTTTCACTTTCGAACAAAAAAGTGATGAAAAAAGGCACCATAGTAAAAAATCTGTGTCGATGCCCCACCGATGAAAGTGTGCATACCTATATCAAACCTAACATGAACGGCGGCATACAATACAATATGGTTCTTATTACCCTCGCTTTACAATTGATAATGATCGCATATCGGGCGCTAGCGTGTATAAAAACCAAGAAGTAAAAATATTAGATCATTATTTATTATGATAAATGAGTCAGTTGTTTCCGCTACGACGATCTCAAAGGTGGGCAAGGTAGAAAGGAGATAGGAAATGGACGCGGCTCAGACTCAAGGAAAGATCACAATGTAAACATAATAAACGGCGTTTATTATTCGATAATTGTTATTTGTAGTTGGATTTCGTTGTCCTTTGTTAGGTGTAAGAGGAGACCGTCAAGGCACAGCAGACGTCATTACACATTACGTAGTCGGCGCTGTGAGCACTCTCGATAAATTCACGGTGTCGCGCCTCACTCTCAGTTGCGGTTTAATTATACGAGCAGTGTATTTAATGATGACATGTTATTATTAATTAATCATTAAGAGAATATTAATGAGTTGGAAAAGTAACAATCATTACCAGTGCGTTAATTAAATACAAAAATTACGAGCTTCGGCGCAGCGATGTGGCGTTCTGCATAGTGTTGGCACTTTCTACAGTCGCGGACAGAAATCTTGGCTAATAAAGCGCCCTAAGGCATCTTTGCAATAATCTTTTGTTTCAGTTTTCTCTAAGAAGTAAGAAAAGCCATCAGATTTTCAAGTAAGCAATATTTTGTCAATAGCTAGATACAATAATAAATGCTCCTCAATATCTGCGGAGCCTAATATAAACGAATACGACATTGAACAAGTCTAGGTCACCGTCGCGAATATGACAATTGACGAAAGCTGGACATGAGACGTCCTTTACATCGGCGAGGTCGACACGAAAATAGACCCAAATATACACTACTTACATCTCAATGAAGATTTGTTGGGATCTCGCTTTAGCACTCTTACCTCGAACTAATGAAACCGCGAAAAGAAACGGCAATTTTATGCGAATGCCAGTTGTTACATCACTGCCTGCAATGCGTACTGAAGTAATGCTGTGGACGTGAAGCTCCAGGTTTATGTGTTGAGGTAACCTTTAGGAATGTTTCTGAGACTTTTGTGCGTCCCACAACATATTTTACTTTTATATGCGCCTATTTCCAGAATGTTTGAAACAGTGGAAATGCTACAGAACCCAAAAATATTTCTTACAAAGAGCTTTTCTGAATTGAAGGCTCCATTTCTCGCAGACGCGACGTACTGACGTACAATAGATGGAAGCCTACATCAGGAATGCCTCAGGGGTGATATCCGAGGTACAGAATTTATTGTACTCGTTCATTTTCGCATTTATGCGTCAGAATGTTGATGGGACTACAATGGGGCGGCTGATATTTACAAATTAAAATTCCCGTCGTACCTCTGTGGTGGACGGTAGAGCAAAGAATGCACGTTGTATTTTTAACGCACATTTGCCCACAAAAGCCACCCACTTCAGCTTCATCTATTCTATTCATCTAGCTTGATCTATTTGCTCTAGTGTATTTCTCAAGTCTTGTTTTCTTTTAAGATCGAGAACAGATTGCAATACTTCAGTTTAGATCAGAATTTTTTAAGCGACTTTGAAATCTGGCGCATTGCAAAATCAGTTAAGTGATGCTGTCATTGCTGTCTTCTGTTTTTGCAATACCAGATAATCGATGTTTATTTACGGTTGCAAAACGTTTCCAAAATATGATTACTTAAATGTGTCGTTGCAAACATTGTGCGCAAACATTTAAAGACAAAATATTATGATACCAAAACGGCGCACGTAACCAGTACTTACCATTATTTCGCCAAGCCTTTTTTTTGCAACCCAAAAGACCAAACATTCATTCAATATCGCGAAGGGTAAAAAAACAAGGTATTCTTAGAACGGGAAAGCGTCTTCAACTTGTCAATTGGTTTAAGACCCTCCCGTTACGGCACAATGGCATCATTTATATAACAGGAAAACTAAATCAGCCGTACCCGAAATATGATGACGTCAAAACTATTAGGTGTCAGTATCATGCAACACGGAATCTACATGGATGTACTTATAGATTTACGGAAAACCTATAAATACATCTAACCTTTGTGTTGTTTGTTAAACATTCTTATTTTGGTTTATTTGGACCAATTTTTCTACCATCAATGATCAGATTTGGGAAAACTGGCTTTTTAGAAAAGCTGGGTTTCTAAAATCACCGTTGTCACAATGAGTGTAATATTGAATACCGGTCAAATATTCTGACGATTATGGCATTACTAAATTATGGTGTAGAACTAATGTTCCAAGTTGTAATACTTAAATAATAAAACTCCAGACAAGCCATTTTAGTTTATAGTTTTACGGTCCATGCGGTAGTATTGACGAAATCAATTTGATTCGACTGGCTTATGTGTTGAGGATGAAGTGCGTTTTACGAGTTTATGAAGTTATTACTTCTTTAGGCACGTTGAGCGATTTTTGGTATAAGGGAAAAACTTATGGGTTCGTGTCACCGACATGCCCGCGCCGACATGCTGTAGTAGGTAGCAGTAAGTGAAGTTAAATTGACCACGTGAAACGTTTAAAGCGCAGATATATGATTTTAGTGACTTTTAAATCTGTTTTTACGCCTTCATATACTATAATGCAAGTAAGTTATGCAAAAAATGTATGTTAAACTAGAGCGCGTAGGTACACATCAATTCTATATATGAATATTATTGTAGTAAAATACTATATGAAATAAATTCAGGAAGTAGTAGTAGTTTTTTATTATCTAATAAAATTCTATCTGTGATTTTTTCAAATATTCATATTTTCGTTACTAAAAATAAATATTCCCTATGAAAGTTAATGGTTGCGCAGCGTGATTGCGGCGTGCATTTTATGGCCAAGGTCAACGGCGATTATCTGACCCTTAATTTGTGTATACTGTGTATTGCTTAAATTGTGTTGTAGAACTTGTAGATAATTGTGTTGTAGAACTTGTAGATGTACATTATTTTATTGAAGGCGCGTTGAGCGATATGTTTTCACTTCTGTCGGCAGTCCCCATGACTGCCTAATTATGTTTTTTTCTCCAGAATATGGGACGACAAAAGTTTAATATGTCCCTAAGAGATACAGTTCCGTACAATCACTAGACTGAGAACAAGGCACCTTCGATTATGCCATTTTATGATAAACAGCTGCCCAACCATCAATCACCGCACGCTGAACAAAATAATTAACCTTACTATAATTGTGCATCTAAAACAAGAAAGCCAACAGCATCTAACTCCACAGACAGCATCTAACCTACATCCACCAACCCAATCCCATCACCCTAAGCCTAGAAAGCGACAGTGATCACTTGCGTAAGCGCCAAATCGCGAGCGCGAGTCGACGACCGGCGGCGCGGGCGAAAGTAGCGTACCTAACCATCGCCGGTAATTAGAACCTACGTGGCCGACATCCGAAGAGCACTGAGCACTAGATGACAGGCTTACTTGATGGAGCGTAAGCAGATATTGTTCGCGGATGACTAAATATCATCATCATTTCAGCCGAAGGACATTCACTGCTGGACATAGGCCTCCCCCAAAAGGGGGGGAGGGGGGTTGCCATAATCGCCACGCTTCGCAGGCGGGTTGGCAATCGCAGAATGGTGTTAAAATGCATAGCGAACGCTGCTGCCCATTCTCTAGTAAGTCCCTTAGTCGCCTTTTACGACACCCACAGGAACAAATGAGATGGTGATATTCTTTACTTCCGGCACCAAACGGAAGTGAATATATTATATTAGTCATATGTTCCGAACATTGGAGTCAAAATAAGAACACCACATAGATAGGAAAACCCAGAAAGATGAAACAAAGACTTCAGCCCTGAAGAACTTAGCTGAAGTAGACTGGAAGTGAAAGGACTCAAGTGAAATAGCGCAATTTGGTAATGAAGGCCTGCAGTGTTGGAAAATTAACATGATAATGACCCACTACCGGTACTGAGGGTTTTAATAGTTTTGATGTAGGGGACGTTGTAAGAAAACCCGCACAGAGCCAGCTTGGTGCATCACGGCCAACTCTCCTTCCTGTGAAAGACAGTAGCCTTGCCTGTGCAAGGCATAAGTTCCAGCAGTCGGAGATAAGTATAGGCTGATTATATTATGTTATTTTAGAGATAAACCATAAACTTTTTAACGCGCAATTTTGACGAGCAGATTGTCCTCCGCCACTGCGCAAAATTGAATGAGCCGTCAAAAGTAACACGCGTTTGCCAGCTGATTATCATGACAGAATTAATAGGTCAATGTGGTTATTTACAATAAGCTAATAGGCTGCCAATGAAAATCATTAGATGACAGTAATTTTCCTTATCATGACTTGAATATGCATGCACTAACTTACAAAATGAGAACGCGCCTTTACAAACATTAAAGCTAGAATTACTGATTTTGAATTTATATAAACTTCGTTATGGTCGTTTGACACTGAGCAGTAGAATCTAAGGTGTCTTATTAAATTTAAAACAAGCCGTGTTGCCGGTAGGATTTCCCTTCGGCAAGAATTAACCACACAGTCATTTTACTTCTTAATTTTAATCTTTTTTTTTTCTTTTACTGTTTTGCAAAAAAAAGAATCAAAATATTTTCTCTTAAAATCACAACCTAATAATATATTATTTTTGTCTAATATCAGCTTACTAGCTCTTAATAATAAGGGTTTAGTGTCCATGTGGCAGTAGAACACTGACTCCTAAGTCAGGGTTTCAACTTTTATGCGTTTTGTGCTCCTTTAATTATTGTGAACTTTAGCTAGATTTAAGCATATTGTAAGAACCTGTATCAATAAAGTATATATTATTATTATTATTATAACGCACTTCTATTCAGAGGAAAAATGTTCAAAAATTCTTCCGACGTGCTCATCTTCGTTACTTGGAACTTTTGAGCAAAATTTCATGCTTCTAGACGCAGTGGTTTAAGCTCCGTCTACTGTGACTGTAGCTCATGTCAACCAGTCGCCTAATTCAAGTGAATTTTGTGACCCATGCCATGCGAACTGCATGCAAAAAAACTATGCAAATAAACTGGAAATTACCTACTTTAAAAATATCTATTCTTGTTGTGCTCACCTATTTAAGTAAGTATTGCAGATTTGAGGTCAGAACGAAATTCAACATAAAAATAAAAGTTATTGTATCCTTATTTAATAATACCTTTTAGATCATTTAAATTCTATATCAATATTGATGTTTTCTAAAAACTATCTTATTAGCTGATCAAATCATGCGCAGAATTCAAATCAATAATAGCTTGCATTGGGAGGATTTGTGTGCTATAAAAATAATTAAAATGAAGCAGCAAATTGCTAGTGTTTTAAAAGAAAAAAAAAGATTAATTAAGTTAGAAACTTCAATATTTAAGTAAATCTATTATCAACCAGGTGTTTTTTAATGTGCGAATGATGCTGAATTCAAAGGAAACACAATGATCAATTAACTTCAGATTGCTGCCCAATTAATGGTTATTGCCAAACATGCCGTTTTCTGTTCTGATTAGTAAACGAAACATCAAACGTAAGTAGGTAGTTAAAGTTGAAACAGATTTTAATGCTTTCAGAACCCAGGGGGTCTACTCCGAACATAAATCCGAAGTATCGGCCGAATGTTCGGCCGTTGCTTGACTACGGCTAACTATGGCTAACTACGGCGAAAGAAAAAAAAACGACAGTCAAAGTGATAAGCCAATGTCAAAAATGTGGCTTTAGGTCGGGTAAAAAATTCAAAGTCAAAAAAGGAAACTATGAAAGTTATAAAATGGCCGAACATTCGGCCGATACTTCGGAGTAGATAAATGGTTCATTTATCCAAGTATTAAAACTAATCTTGAACTCAAGAAATAACTCTGCATTTGAGAAAACCGCCGAAACACTTGTACTGAGAAAACCGCCGTATTGCTAGGACATAAAGATACTGTCAAAGTGCAATTGTTGCCCTGGACATGCAGTTGACTGTCAGTTGGGCTACGAAAAGATAAATCAGAACTAGATGAGTTGTTAGCACATATGCTGGAATCCATTAATAGCCCATACTAATACAATACTACTGAGAATCGCCGCTAGTTGCCACTGCACAGAATAAATAACTATGGCACAGGATACTTAACTTATGCTCATCAAAATAATTTGCACTTACGCAGTTGAGACTGGTCCTTCCATATTTATTTATAACTAGCTGGCCAGGATAACGTCTGTGGGGGGCCACAGACGTTATCCTGTCCAGTTTTTCCCGAATTTTCCCGGCAATTAAATTTATTCTCAGCGTTGGAACCTGACCTGATTTGGACTATTACGAATATTTTAAAACAAAAATTTGCCAAATCGGTCCTGCTGTTCTAAAGTGTTTTTTTATTAAGTATATTAAACTTATATACTTAGTGAAGGAAACTTATCCAATCCTTGGCGGTGGTATACAGCTAATAATTAATTTATTCAGTCACAGAAATGTTTAAGGGCCAAGGATAGAACCCTGTGGAACACCAGATGTTAACTTGGTAATGTTCGACCTGTATCCGTTAATTACGACACTCTAGCAGCGGTTGGTGATATATGACGCGAACCAACGCAATAAGTTTCCTCTGATCCCGTCGAAGGCGATTTTGTTAAGTAATAATTCGTGATCCACCCTGTCAAAGGCCTTGCAAAAATCTGTGTACACAGTGTCCACTTGCTCATTAGCGTCAATGCTATCAAACAAGAAACTAAAGAAAGATAAAAGGTTTTTGGTAGTAGATCTATGTTTGACGAAGCCGTGTTGTTCCTGTATAATGACATGGTGCACCGATGGATATATTTCGTTATGAACAAGTTTCTCAAAAACTTTTGACAAGGTGGAGAGGATGGAGATTGGACGGTAATTCTCAACGTTATTTTTGGAACCACTCTTGTGTACAGGTGTGATATTAGCGTATTTCCACCGGTTGGGAAACGCCCTCGGTAATACACTTATTGTATATATAATACTTAACGGCTTATAAATGCAAGCTGCGGTGTTCCGAAGAAAAAGTGCTGGTATTCCATCAGGTCCAGGTCCTTTGGAAGGAACCAATGACTTGAGTTCTTTCAAAACCTTTTCTTCACTAAAGTGCAAGTCAGTAGTAATATCGCTAGTTGAAGAAGTTTCTGTTGTCGGTTGCCATTGTGATAGTAGTGGAGAAGCAGGTTCATACACTGAGTAAAATAAATCAGCGAACATATTACGGTTAAGTACTTGGGTCACTGGGTCACGGAGGACCTCGCTGATGACTTGGACGTTGAGAGGGAACGAAGGGCGTTGGCGGTCCGTGGGAACATGCTGGCTCGCAGGTTTAAACGGTGCCCGAAAGAGGTCTAGGATCTAAAACACCTATCGCCAATCCATCTAGGTGTCTCACGCGACTAAGAGCGACATAAGGTTGCCCCTTGGCAACAATTTTAGCGCCTAGATCCACGGCTCTGTGTCGTCCCTTGCAGCTTGTGCACTGTCACAGCCCAACATAATATCAGTGGTAGCCTACGCCGCTCGACTTTACCTTGACCCCGTAACGCGTCAAATTCGACAGTGCTAGGCTCAATTTTAACACCCAAACCGACGGTGTGCCTCGTATCGTTTTGTCATCGAACTCTACAAAGACTAACATTATATTTATTTAATTTATTTTGTTATTATTAGTGAACGAATGCATATTGAATACTACTGTTAAATATATTTTTGTTATGTACTAAGCAAGCTCTAGACGATGATAGTGTATACGTAGTCTAATTTTCATAAAAATGTACATTTACAAATTGTTACCGTTTTTTTCATGAACCATGGCTCCCTCTTTATTTTTTTAAATGTTCACTAGCCTATGTTAGCCGGAATAGTTCAACGCTTCTAACAATACCATACATTAAAATCGGTTAAGCCATTTAGAAGTTATGGTGGTATAAAGAAACACAAAAACATACATACATGAACCCTGAAAACAAAAACACTCCATTTTAAAAATGATGACAAGCTTGACGCTGGTGGTCTAGAAACACATAAGAAAGTATGGCCTTCAACCTCTCACATAAGCGATCAACAGAGCAAGCAGTGATATCCTTTCTTTCCATATGTCTGAAACAACTAAGTATTACAAAATATCAAGGTATCAACGCCTATTGAGGACCTGTTGTACGCACTGGCAACTGAAAAATTATTTATATTAAACAACATCCTATCTGGCCTTAACTAGGTTGCACAGAAACATAAGATATCCATACAATATTTATCTATTAACAATTCCACATCTGGGATTTTGTATAGTTAAATATTCTTATTTTGCTTCTCTTTAATCCAAAAGTTTAAAGAATCTATTAAAGTATTATTATAAGTACTGCATAATAAATACTGTTTCATCACTTAACATAGTCTTAGTTAAATTATCAAGAACTGTGAGTATATTGTAAGCTAACAAAGTAGCCAATACATGTTGACTTTTCTTGGGAGAAAGAAACATAAATGTTCCCGAATTAACATAAAATCTCTAACAAAATTGTTAGTTAATAAAATACAAACTAGAATTAACTACCAATGCAAGTAACTTTATATATAATATTTTATTCTGTAAACCTTTTGAAAACTTCTAAGACATCTTTCTACTCCACAACACATCACAGCTCAACATTTAATGGCGTCACATTTTAAGACATTACCTTTCACCGTCAGATAGTACTACGCACCAGTGAGAGGCAAGTACCAGACTATGTAATTATATGAAAAAGCTTTCTTCTTACTTTCATTGATTGAATTATGATCATCTCCTTAAGACAGCATGTTTCAAGACGTTAGTTTTAGGTTCACATACATCACATTCACAATCTTGAGATTGGACGATCCTCATCAGAAAATCCTGATAATCTCATTTATGATATACGGTCACAGTTTTTATAAAACTGAACAGAAATGCAGGATCGAGAATGTAGAGGCATTGTTTAGTATAGTTTTTCATGCTTAAGAAAACAGTAGAAGTTAAAGATTTCTTTCATAGATGTAGAGAGATGAGGCACTGTTTGTGTAGATTAAAATGTTGAATCAGACACAAATCAGATAGGAATAGGAACACAGTTCTGACAGTTTTGGCATCACACAAATAATAAATATGCAGTTGGAACCTAGTTCAGATGCAAGTTTAAAAATATTTATGAGTAACCTTGACTATCAGTCAAAATCAAAATATTTTATTTCACATAAACCTACATGGGCACATATGAAACGCCAGAAGCTAGGTGCACGGTTCCAATTGGTTGTTTCCTATAGAGAAGAGCCGACAAGAAACTCCATGGTTACTCTTTTAAAAATAAAGGGCTTTTACAATGTTTTCAAATTACAGTGTTAATAGGTAGGAGAGGACAGTGTAGGCCCGTCCCAGTAATACCAGTCACAGTAATAAAGTTTCCCGTTTCTGTTGAAGAGCAACAGAAAAACAGCATTTACACTGCCTGCTTACTTGGGCCAGCTTCAGCAAGACAAACATAAATACTTATATATATAACAAAAAAACATTAATTTTAATTTATACAAACTAGCAGCTGCCATTACTCTCTGCCAAACCTTTTATCGGACAGTTGCACACATGCAAGCGATTAATAACTCTTTCTCCAATGTAACATCTGTGCATTTCTTTGTAATTAGTGTCTTTATAAGGATTCAATGTGCTTGCTTGTGCAGCCACTTGTTTATACTTTAAATTGTTTTTGCTGAGCATAAGTATACCAGTTAGTTTACCTTTTTATTAAGACTATATTTTACTTTAATGAAATTATGTTCTTACATAATCAGCCTATAATGTTCCCACTGCTGGGACACAGGCCTCCTCTTTGTGAGAGAGAGTGGGCTACTATCCATCACGCAAGCCCGGTGTGGGTTGGTAGATGTCACAAGTCTTTGAATTTTTTTGTCGAGGACATCCAGGTTTCCTCACGATGTTATCCTTCACCGTTTTGAGAGCTTCAATATTTATGAAATAATTAATTCAAATGTAGTATTATTTAGTTAATGAGTCATCAAGTAACAGTATAATAACTTGAAATATGTGCATGTTTATTAGGTGAATAAAGTTATCTTTTAATCAAGATTAGATAGCAATTGTTTGAGTGAATGTTTAATCCTAATAAATCCTTGTACTTTAAGTACAGTTAACTTTGAAGTTAAAATGCAACAATTTAATTAAAAGATAAAATAAGGTTTAATCAGTTATGCAGAGAATTCATATTCATCCTATCTACACAACTAAACAATAAAATTATTTTCCAGTGTACATTACAACAAAAACCTCATAAATAACACAATAAAACAACTGATTCACTGATAATCATGATTGTGTCATCAGTAGAAAGTTTATATGCTGGCAGTTGAAATCAGTCCAGATCCAGGACAATGTTGGTCCATCACAACAAACCTTGTTGTCTCAAATAAAAACATATTGAACTACGTCATAATTGTATATCATGAGCTAACCTTGTGGATCAGCTGACGACGGTCTTTGTTTCGACTGCCCTAAATATCTCCACGTAAACACGCTAATGATTGATAAAGTGTGCATGCTTACCTCCTCTCGGCGCTTCAGCCACCGGCCGCAGGGGCTCTCCTCGAGGATCTCGCTCTCGTCCTCTGAATCCTCCCCGCTTTCCCGAGGAGACTTTCGCTCCTTGTCGATGCTCCTGCCACCCGACATAACACCAATATACAACACCAAAACGTCGAACAAAACCACCACACAGTCGATGAATACCTCACAGACGTTTTTTACAAGAAAACACTTGATATATTTTCAAAATACACTTTTTCTCGTAACCATAATATCCAAGGCTGAATCGCGAGACGTCACTATAGTTTCTTCCCAAACCATTATTCGTTACACGACACTCGCTATGAAACTTTTGCTTGACGAATAATACAGTTGATATATTTGTCTAAAGCAAACGATGACACACGGCGTCTCCACTGAGCTTATCCATGATAATTGAAATAATTTGTCTGCCGGCGTAACTCTCGACGTATTTCTATCCGACACAAAAATAAATCCATAGTGACATTTTTACTTCTTTTTTCTGTCACCCACAGACAATACATGGAGTAGGACAGCATGAAACATGAAACTTTGAATGCAAAAAATATTTTTTTTATCGAGAAAGTTATTTTATTTGTTTCAAATATTACGTTTTTAATAAATGTATGATCTTTGAATGCATTGTTTTATTAATTTGAACCGTATTTCACAAAATGCATCACATTTTAAAAGACCTTCTGAAACGCCATCTGTTAGTAACTTGTAAGTGTACAGGCCAAAGAATTTTTTTTTTCTTTGTGTTGGTAAAAGCTACATCTATACATGTTTTTAAGAAAAGCATTGAACCTGGTGTCTTGTACTTGATATAATACTTCTAACATTCTCTAACAGATGGCGTTGTAGCCAAATGTTCATTACCACGTTCCCTTTTCCAATCGCTGCTTATTAATTAATATGTATTCCACGGTTACAAAAAAGTCTCCAAAACAGATAAATCTGTTCTTTGTCGAATACAATCTTTGTTTAGGGTTTAGTTGTACTCCCGTTTTGTGCGCAAAATCCGTGTTCGGGACTCCTCTCTCTGCGAGTGCGGGTTGGAAGAGGGCACTCTGGATCACATCTTCTTTGAGTGCTCGAACAACATTCCACCTTTAGAATTTACAGAGTCGCCTCCCTAAATTTAAGATCCCTCTTCCGACTATTTTTTCCTCCTTATTAACATACCTATTCCTCTCAAGATCTGCTTGTGGCGCTGATGAGCTACATCCGTCACAATAACATAAAGTTATGAACTATTCCGTTTGTGTGGTTGTGGTATGCGTACCTATATTTTATGTTTTTAACCTTGTTTTAACAATCATTATATTTTTTTTTTTTTTTTGTTTATTTCAATCCCGTAGGTACTAATCCAACAAGATCTACATTGTGTTCAACTGCATCAATCGAAGAGTTTTATTAGTTCATTTTTAGAATAGAATAGAGCTTCTTGGCGGGAAAGTGAAGCATCATGTTCAGAAGTTTTGTTTTATTTTCTAAAATTTGTGTTTAGCCGAATATTAATGTGTAATAATTGTGGATAGTGTTTGTGAACGTGCATTAGTGTAGGTAGGAAAATGAAACAAAACAGTGCAACTTCGCTTCAAGTTCTCCGCGTGCCCGCTCCCCGGTTTCAGTAAAGATGTGGCACTTTACTCAGACCAGTAAAGTGCCACATCTTTACTGAAACCGGGGAGCGGGCGGGAATATCATCATCATCATGCATTGAATAATTTTATTTCATCAATATATAAACAAGTTTTCTAACTAAATAAAGACTTGGCTAAAAGGTCCTAGCAACCAGGCCATTAAAATATTATTAAAAAAAAAAGAATAGAATAGAATAATAATTATTGTATGTCTAATAGGCAGGACTTATTGGAACACTAGTTTATAGTCAAGACCTGTAACAAACATAAGCCCACAATAAAGTTAAATAAAATTTTGATTTTTTCGAAAAAAAATGACAGTTTGGTATAACCGATGTGCTGGTGACTGGTAGATACAGGTTGTCCCGTGGCAGATTTAGGATATAGAATTTAAATAAATACAAAACTACAAAGGATATACCAATAAATATTTCAATAAATATTAAAAAGCAGAAAAGCGCAGATTTCATTTCTTAAAAATTGTTTCGTCTAAATGTTGTCCGTCACGTCGGACACACTCATTGAATCTGGCCTCAGTATTCCGTGCCACTCGTTGGAGAAGGGAAGTCGGGATGCCATTAATTTCGCGAACGATATTTTCTTTTAGTGCTGAGATGGTCGCGGGATTTGTTTCATAGACTTTGCTTATGAGGTACCCCCACAGAAAAAAGTCCATGGGAGTGAGATCCGGCGACCTGGGTGGCCAGGAGATGTCACCGAAATGACTTATCAGTTTGTTAGGGAAGAAATCACGAAGAAGCGCCATCGAGTCTCTAGCAGTGTGTGGCGTGGCGCCATCTTGCTGGAACCATGTGTGTGAACTGAAGGCAGGATGTTCTCTCATTTTTGGCAGAAAATAATCGTTTAGCATGCGCCGATAAGAAACACCGTCCACAGTAAGAGCTTGACCACGAAGATTTTCAAAAAAATAGGGTCCGATTATCCCACTGCTTGACAATGTGCACAAAACCGTTACCTTGGGACTGTGAAGTGGTTGCTGATGTTTTAAATGTGGGTTCTGTCCTTAATGTGACCAATAACGGCAATTCTGCTTATTTACACTTCCATTTAAATGAAAATGGGCTTCATCACTCCAAAAGATAGTGTTTACCGTTCGAAATCGCTCTAACATTGTCTCACATAATTTTTACGTAAATTTAAGCGCTTGCACAATTTGAATCTTAAAAGGGTGAAATCTAAGATCCTTCTTCAATATTTCGTGCACTATCGTTTTTGGAAGCCCCTAGGGTAGCCGCTCTCTTCCGCACGGACTGACGTGGATTATCGTGCAAACTGTTCGCGACGAGTTCAATGTTTTCGTTTGTTCTCGACGTCCGACTGGGTCCCGGCCGTGAGTCGTTTGTTGTTAAACTTGCTGCCCGGAAACTCCGGACCCAAGATCGAATCAAATCTACACTTGGCGCTTCACGTAAACGTCGAATATTGTAACGCGTACAAAACTGTCGACGCGCAATTGCACACGAATCGTTCGCTTTGAAAAACTCTTCTATTGCGAACTCCCGTCCACTGCGACATCGTGACTAAATAATCCGCATGAATGACGAAGCTAACGCGG
The DNA here is from genome assembly GCA_948098905.1 of Tiliacea aurago. Taxonomy (NCBI): domain Eukaryota; kingdom Metazoa; phylum Arthropoda; class Insecta; order Lepidoptera; family Noctuidae; genus Tiliacea; species Tiliacea aurago. The sequence goes on from OX402585.1 coordinate 27,150,235, forward strand.
CCCCCGCCCCACTCCTCCGCTTAGCCGTTATCGAGAAATTTGAAATTCAAAACCGAAATCTGCCACGGGACACCCTGTACTTATTGAGTCCTTGTGACCACACGGTCGTGTCACTTTTAAATTGACTCCGGACGAATCCTGATGTTGCGACCAGCTGCTGTCAGCTACAAATCATCAATCACAGACTTGACCACATTTAGTCAGCAGCCCAGCAGTTAGTGACAGACTAGCCACGTTTACAACAACCATTACCGGTCCGAATGTCCGGCTACAGATAAACCTCAGAGGGACGTTTGTTCCTAGTTGGTTAATTATTATTTACGAGGTACAAGGATTTGAGTAAGTAGGTACAAGTTCGGGCTGAAACTTTAATTAGGGTCACGTGGTCTATTCCACTTCTTATTTTCGAGTCGATGGTAAAATGTACTTATTCAAAATTCTTCTGTCATACCTATCCCCACTGCAATTTGCATAGATATAGTTTATGGGCCGGATAGTGGCAAAGTAATGTTTGTCCCGAAAAAATGCATGGTAGGTAAGTATAAACCTAATCCCACAGGTTCATGCTTATCATAAAAATTAGCTACTAAAAAGTCAGCTAGGTCCGTTTTCATAGTACCGGTGTAGCTGTGTAAATGTTAGGTAGTGCAAATTACATTACAAATTACAGTTGTTGTGTCATAGAAGGACAAAGCAGCAAACACACTTTCGCTTTTTTTTTTTTTACAAATTAGTAAACAAAACAAAAATCTGTGTGTATTGTCAATAATAATGAAAGAATTATACACTAGAATACATACACAAATCGCTTAAAGGCTTCTACATACCGGGGCGACTTGTCGCGCGACGCGACGCGACACAAAGGCACCGCTCGTCCCGCGACACGCGGGGCCTTTGTGCTGTGTCGCGTCGCGCGACAAGTCGCGCTGGTATGTAGAAGCCTTTAATGGTACTTACCTATCACCTTAAATTGTAACTCGAGACCGCTTTCGTCGTTTTCTTTTTTATTCCAACCGTCTTTTTTCTACTTCCTCAAAAGTCATCTGTGGGCTGCCACAATTAAAAAAGGATAAAATATTTAAAAATAACAATGTTGCAACCCACAAATAATATCAGTTAAATAGTCAATTATTGTAAAAACTAACATTATGGATAATAAATAATAATAATAGTAGGAAAGCTTGACGGATAATAATAACGGGCCGGATGCGGTGACCAACCAGATGTTGCACTTGCGAACTCGGGCCGTTTTTGTGTATTTTCCGTCCCTTTTATGTTATTTTACTATTTTTCTCAAACATGCATGGAAATATTGTCATTATTTTTCGAAAAAAGTACACGCGAAGTATCGAATTTACGGTAAAAAAAAATCTAATTCATTGCAGGAGCGTTGAATTTGGAACATTACAACTTCATGTACCTACCATATTTGATGCAATAAATAAATGAATTTTCAATTTGAACGCTCCAGCATTAATGTTGTATGAAACGGCGTGCTGGGGTTAATAAACACTATTTTCTCAAACATGCTTGGAAATTAGAGCATTATTTTGACAACCTTTTTCGAGATAAATCGAAATTGCTGTATTGGTCAAATACATGCGAGCAGCGGCCACCAAAAGTTGTGTGAAAATCCATATATGTCGTGGTTTACGGCCAAATAAATTACATAGTAAATAATTTAAAAATGGAACGATCTTGTACTCCGAAACATGGCAACCAAGGAGGTAACATAACAAAGGTTTTATTTAAATTTCGAACTGGCTTCCAAATATAAAGCTGTACCTATATTGAAAAAAAAACAAATGAACACATTGGCGCGTGAAAAATTATCGTTGTTGGTCATTAAATCTGCAATTTATAAATAATTTACTTTCCCTACATTCTTTTGAGAAAAGCAGAGGGGGGCAACTAAACATTATTTTATGTAACTGATAAAGAAGAAAACAAATACTTATAATATTTAAGTATGAAATTATTTATATTAATAAAGAAAAAAAAAATAAATAACCCCCAACGCAAAAAAAAGCGGACATTTAAAAAAGTCAAAAATAATACCTATCCTTGAGCCATCACATTCGATTAAGTAATATCTATATTATTATATAATAATTGAATTATAGAAATTGATGGATGACACGTTACGGTACTCATAGAAATGGCGCTATGAAATTTGCGGCGGGGTACCGCTCGAATCCAAACACTACATATCTGCTATTTCTTTTTTCAAGAGTGTACTATTGTGTTGGAGATCCTGGCTGCAGCATCAGCTCATCGTGTTGCCATTGTATGTATGTGGATGTGGAATCAAATTTACTGATCAAAACGAATCCAAACACAACATAACTGCTATTTTATTTTTTCATCAAAACGAATCCAAACACAACATAACTGCTATTTTATTTTTTCATGACTGTAAAACGAATCCAAACACAACATAACTGCTATTTTATTTTTTCATGACTGTACTAGTGTGCTGGATATCTTGGCTGCAGGATCAGACCAAGAATTCCATAATCTTGCATAGTTATAAAGCATACATGGGTGTTTCAAATTTTATGTCACACATGTTTGAAAGTAAAGTAAATACCCATTATGCGTCTAAGATCCCTACCGTAGCTAACAAAAGAGTCTATAACTTGAAACGGCTGGACCGATTTTGATAAAACATGTCTAAGAACCACCGCTAGACAACCTGCTTTCAAATAAAAAAAACCACATCGAAATCAGTTCATCCGTTTAAGAGCTACGGTGCCACAGACAGACACACACCCCTCTTTTTTCGTCGAAGGTTAAAAAAATGTGTAACACGTTTCGTACATTATAAAACTTTAATTAAATACAAAAAAATAAGAAAATTTCGCTTCTAACTTATGACAACAAAATACACTTCGCAGGAAATCTTAATCTCGCATCTCCCGAGCTCGTCCCATGCATGTTCTATGGGATTTAAGTCTGGGCTCCGAGCTGGCTCCTCCATGCAGGTAATACCGACGTCTTGAATATACATATTGACCAAATGAGCAGTATGTGGTCGCACATTATCGTGAAGATCGCTTTTAGCGATAAGACCGCCCATTGTGTCACCCTATGTAAAATTTAAACATTTTTATCTGTAACTTTTATGGTGTACATAATAAAGAGTATTAGTAGTATTCTTCTATTCTATTCTATAAACATGGAATTTGCACCCATATTCACTAAGAACCAGCACGCTCATTTAAAACCTCTTCTACGTATCTGACAGTAGTCAGAGAACCGTTTTCTATGATCACTAACTCCGTGCGATCCTCTGAAGATATCCCAGCCCAAACCATTATTTAATCCCGCATCGAATGGCACCTTTTTTCAAAACACGCTTTATTATACCGTTGTCCTGGTCATCTAAATACTCTTCGTATCCCGTCGTGCGTAAATAAACAAAATCTGGACTCATCGGAAAAAATAACCTTGGACCAATCTTCATCTGTCCATCGGATGTGTTCTCGAGCAAACCGTAACCTGGCAACTCGATGTACTCTGAGCAGTTTGGGGCCGTTTGCTGATCTATAAGTTTTTATATCAGCTTTACGAAAAAGTCGCAGAATTTTGTCAGAGCTCACATTGTTGTGGTGAATTTCTTGAAGACTGTTTCGGACCTGAACAGCCGTGAGATGTCGATTTCTTAACATAGTGCTCACGATGAATCGGTCTTCTCGTGTAGTTGTGCACCTTGGCCTACCATTTCCTGGTGGCCTACCATTACCAGTTCCTCCTGATCTTCATGCCGGACTCTTGAAATTGCTGGAGTACTCTTTGGACCGTTGATAAAGATACTCCTACTGTTCTAGCAGTGCTACGCTGACTTCTTCCTTCTTGTGCCATGGTAATAATCCGTGTACATTCTTCAGGTGTTAATGACCTGATATTGCACTGAATACTATATCAATCCAAGGAACCATATACAATGACAGCTCGGTTTGAAACAAAACCAGAAAAAATATTCTATTCCTAATTTGAAATTTTGAAATTTTTCGAAACCCAGAATATTTTTTTTTAATCTGTTACTTTTACAAATGAAACTTCTTTAGAGATTTAGAACAAGCATTAGTAACCTGCTTTCTACATATTATTTTTCTAGTGATCTAGGTACTTATATAATTTATGGATATATCACGGTTCTAATAGCGACCCGGAATTTTTGCGATCGAGTGTTTATTGAAGCGTAGCGAGCATAACTTTCTTGACAGGTACTTAGTAGGTCAGTATCTCACTTTTTCCATGCGATCGATGCCCAAGTGAAGGAACAAAATATACCTATACTAGCTTCTGCCCGCGGCTTCGCCTGCGTGGATTTCGGTCTGTCACAGAAAATGCGTCCTGCGATCAAATCTAAACGCATCCCATATTCATCTAACATTTTTATGCATTTAACATTATTGAATTTAACATTACCTGAATATAGTACACTACACAAATAAATATATATTTTTTTATAGAACTCTGTCATAATATTTTATCAAGTTGTGAATTAACCTGAGCATTTAGATATACCATCGCGGACTTTTATAAAGGCCTTTTTATGTATTTTTTTCTATAGAACATAATAGTATTTTATTTTGGAACCCAATTAAATGGATCAATTTTATTTTTATTTCAGACTATCTGAATTTGGCTGATGTGTTGAAATAAATTAGCAAACAAACCTAACCGCATTCGTGAAAAACATTTTAATGTACAGGACGTAGGTACTACCTACAACAAATTGCAAGATTTTAAAAAAGAATGCTTCTGCATCATGTTTCCGCACTTACAAAGTACAGTTACAACCCAAGAGACACAGTCAGTGGGCAACCCCAGTGCGTGTTTATCTACCGAGAGGCCATAGGTCATTATTTCAAGGACACTACCGAGACGTAATACTGCTTACTTTATTATACTGTGCCGCCGCTGACCAATCCCAAGCCATGCGGCGTAATCTATTCGGCGAACTAGAGCACGAACTGTACGTGTAGTGTGTATAGTTTTAGAGAAACTGGCTTGTTAATACATACTTACCTCTGTTAATTGTAGCCCCGGCCTCCGTCCCTACGAACGTGAGAGTTTTGTCGTCGCTTTTGCAAGTACAGGGATTTCGTAATATAGGATTTTATTCATTCCCATTTATGCTTGTAGGAGTACCAAGGTTTCTCAGACACAACGGCTGTATGCTTGCTTGATCCTCTACATCTTAGTTTTTAATTTTACGAGACCATTATATAGGTACTTGCTATCTACTTAATCTGTAGTTATCAACATCATAATAAAAAGCTAATGGAGACGGATCAAAAATCCGTTGATCGATGATTATCTGGAAGAAGAAACGTTTCTGTATATAAACGAAACTTCACGACCTTTACAGATCATTTAATTTGAAGATTACACAACACAAACTGCGCAAAAACTTTACGTGACATGTAAGGGCTTGAGCAGATGATCGACTATTCGTTAATCTTTTACGATGTAAAGGCTTCTACATACAAGCGCGACTTGTCGGGCGACGCGACACGGCACAAAGGCCCCGCGTGTCGCGGGACGAGCGGTGCCTTTGTGTCGTGTCGCGTCGCGCGACAAGTCGCCCCGGTATGTAGAAGCCTTAAAGTATTCCAATCTTTCAAAAGACCATTTGCTTTTATGCAAAATAAGTAAATGTGCTTGTTTTCAGTCATCGCGTCACGTCTTATCATTTGTTTGGTCAAAAAGAAAAAAAATGGTCGATTGCTCGGCGCTGTAGAGGTCGCAGTAGCTAAACGTTTTACCGCAGCCGCGGCATGAGCCATTCTTAGTTCGTGTTGACTTGAGAGAAGATGTGATTGAATCCTGCGCTAAATAGGTAATAGTAGATATTAGTGCCTCTAGATATATATATTTTCTTCTGGGTGATAGTGTATCTACCTAGATATATTAGATTTGAGTCTATTTCATTTCCAATACTACACAAATCCAAGACATAAAATACAATAACCTAAGTAGGTTATATGTTATAGGCAATAAAAAGTATTCTATCTAAGTAGATAGAATACTTTTTATTGCACACTAGAAAAAAGGGTGATACAATGAGCGGTCTTACCCCATCAGTACTTTCGGCCAAACAACATTAGGATGGTCAGAAACTGGATCAGTCGATCGTCTGACTGAACATTAACTTAACCCTTGGGGCACAAAAACTGTGTTTAATCTTCCAAATGCCTGTCCCCAATTGTTTGATGTGCCAAATTGTCTTTTTGTTCGCAAACTCTGCAGGCAAAGGTAAACTGTTGAGCATTTACTTTCGGTTTATTCTGTAATATTGGTTCGAGGAACAAGTCCTAGTAATTGTGGAGAAAATATAAATAATTTGAGAAACTATGATAGGCTGTGGATGTAAGATGGCCGATTGTACTTCTTACTGATTGATTTGTACAGCATAGCTATTCACAAATGTCCGATACGCTTTCGTGCCGAATCGAACACCAATCAATGTTATCAAAAGAGTCCTCTAAAGGCTGTTCACAAATCCAAAACCCCGTAAATTTTTTCAGTCTATCTCAAATAGACTGCCGTCATTCTTGCGACAGCTATTTGCTGTCAGGGGCAAGGCAAATTAGTAATTGAAATATGTCATTTTCGATAAGACAACCTGTCAAATGTTTGTGAATAGCTATGCTGAACTGGCAACTCTATCAGAAGGGTAATTCCCGTAGGTAATAAAAAGGTTAAAGTCGATTCGTTCACAATCTCATCTCAGCAATCAAGTAAATAATTTAATTTTGTCAAAAATGTAGCTAAGATGAGAGGTGTTGGTAACAGAGTTTTTTTTTCACGGTTGTATCATATTTTTAATATTTTGTTAATAACTACCTTGCGTGCTTCGATCAAGAATACACGTTATAAAATATATAAGTACTTACGTTGAATTAAAACGCGCACGTTCAGGAAAATAATTGCCCTTTACCTAGTTATCACACATCGTCTGGATTAGGAGAAAGCATTGTGATTAGGTAAAAGGTAAATTAAAAAAAAAAACCACCCTTGGGTTTTTTTATTTCTAATAATATATAATAAATCTGATATATAATAAATTTTTATCTCTAAAATACGGCGCTCCTTATATTTGAATAGAGGATTTTCTAGCAAATATCTATTAAACTTTAACTTGTTCAAATAAATTAGGTACATCTACCAACCCGCACTGGGCCCTCGTGGGGAATTTTGATTACGACCCAGTCGCTGACACAGAGACGAGGCCCAGGCTGTTTGTCAGCAGTGGTAACGTTATAAGGTTCATTATGCCATACCTACTATGCTTATTCAAAAACTAGCACTACCCCGGCTACTTCGTTCGCGTACATTTTGTATTTTCTCCTGCACATTCCAACACCCCTTTCACCCCTATAAAATTATTTATGATCATAATCTTATACAGAGTGTTAAAGTAACTGCGTGCCATAGCTTAAGGGTAGGTTCAGTATCGATAAAGGAACCCAGGAAAAAAAATAAAGAAAAAAAAAATAACACAAACAAAAAATTTAATTACTAAACATAAATAAATAAATTATAAAAAAAAGTCTCTTCGTACTTTGACGAGCTCAGGACCGTCAAATAAAATAATTTTAATTCTAAACATTTGCTATTTTAAGTTAGGTAAGTACTAAATTAGGTTGATCTTGCAATATTTTTTTTTGTTTTCATTTTCGGTCAACCTTTTTTTTTCTTGGGTTCCTTTATCGATACTGAACCTACGCCTAAGCTATGGCACGCAGTTATTTTAACACCCTGTATATTTCGACGCATCACCAGCCCGCGCTGTATCGTATGGCGTTCTTACTGACTTTTTGCTTGGCTCCTAAGGGTCGTAGCGTGATGTTAAATATAACCTTGCTCAAGAATTGGGATATCAATTACAAAAAGAATCAAATCCGACTGGTGGTTCCAGAAATTAGCGCGTTCAAACAAATTACGACAAACAAAACTTAGCATATTATTATATTAGAACCTAATACCTAACCATCTCCATTTCTTCCCGTGGGTGTCGTAAAAGGCGACTAAGGGATTTTCTAGAGAAAGGGCAGCAGCGTTCTCTATGCATTTTTAAAACCATACTGCGATCGCCAACCCGCCTGCCAAGCGTGGCGATTATGGCAAATCCCCCCCTTTTTGGGGAGGCCTATGTCCAGCGTACGTCTTTCGGCTGAAATGATAATACCTAATTAAGGCTGTTACAGACTCACGCGATATCGCGGGCGCGACCGGCACCGACATAGAAATTGTGCTATTAATGTCGCGTCACCCCCGCTATATCGCACCAGTCTGTACGAGCCTTCACTCTAAAAAGTTAGTTCGCCTCTGTATTAATAAATAAGTAAAAATATTAAAACACAGTTCTCCGGTCCATTAATACAAGTTATCGATCAAATGTGACTCAACTAAGGTCCACAAGTGTTATTTATGCTAAAGACGCTGAGTGTAAACAATAACATCCAAAACAAGTGCACACTACAAATCATCAACAACTGACAATTAAACAAAACATCTGCTCAGTGAAAGTGCAAACATAAAGCATTGTGAGTACATAGTGTTTTGTGAGCAAAAAAGTGCAATAAATAAAGGAAATTAATCTAAAGTGCAACAAAAATATTCTAACAGAACATCGAAATTGCCTACCCACTCACAAAACAATATTAAAATCAACCGTCAGCTGACTCAAGGATGTATAGACCTTTTTGAATATAATTTAGGATTATCACGGTAGCACGTAAAGAGCGAGCCCGGACTTACGATTTAAGTGGCGCAAGTTCGATCCTCACCGAACGCTTGACTTTTTGTAGTAATTTCATCACAAACAATGGAACCAGTAAATAATATCACGACAAGGAAACCGCTACCAATGAATAAAATGAAATCACGATCAATGGAGTCTCTTGAACGCGGCTCAGGTGACACAAGTATAATGTTTGGTGAGGAAAAAATACTAGGCACGAGCTTAGATCTATCCTCCAATATTTGTTCCACGTACATGTTGGAACTAAAGGCAGAAATAAAGGAATTAAAATCTCAGCTAGAAATTATACAAAATGAAATGGAAAATATAGTTCTTGAAAATCTAGACTTAAAGAAACAAGTATCGAATATGAACCAGGAGCTTGGCGTACTAAAACAATTGTGTAGAAGCCCGTTGACTGCCTTTAAACATAACATGTCATCAAGTTCTAAAAAGAGTGTGCCACGCCGGCTGACAAACAGTTTCTGTGCTTCTCCTCTGAAACCTTACGACATTAGTAACACAGAAGTAGGAAAATCTGTAACTACCGCGCCAGATATCGAATCTAAAACTAAGCAACCCTCGACAAGCGCAACATTTGACCAAAATTCTGTACCTGAGCTGGAACAGACTATGCTACAGAGAGCATCTTTCGTCGGAAATGAAAAGTGTGCAGATAAGCCAGAACCAACTAAAATCCAGGAAAACAGCAACAGTTTTAGGAAACACAATGTTCTAATTCTTACTGATGAACAGGAAAGCGATATAGGTAGTTTGCTACGGCGCGACTTAGGAGCGGACTATAAGGTACTGTCAATAATAAAACCGGAGGCACCCACGGATGAAATAGTTAACTCGTGTATTTCTCTATGTAAAAACTTTGATGAAAGAGACTTTGTAATCATTTTGACAGGCACAAACGATGACAATCTGATTAGTATGCAATCCTTCTTAAAGTCCATTTCACGAAAGAAGTCCCGCGGAAATAAGTGGAACTAATTATTATTATACGCTAAGTTAGCAACATTCCTAAAATAACCCATGCCTGCAGCGCCACGTCTGCGGGACTTCTTTCGTGAAATGGACTTTATATTATAATTTATTTAAAATCTCACACAATAATGTACTAGTTGGAAATGTACACAAGGCAAGATACCACCACGTCAACACGTCAAAAATTAATTCTATTCTTAGTCTTATATGCGATAATTTGAAGCATGTAGAATTTATTGACAGTGGCAATAAACAAGATACAATAATCAAGTCACGGCTATTTTTAAGAGAAATATTACGAACTCAATATCGGAATAACTATACGAAATACTGTAATAACATTGTGCGCAAAAACATAATTTCTTGGAAGACCGAAAAGTGTAACCTTCCTAGTAATAAAACTATCCCCCGAAAAGGCACTATACAATATTACTTCCAATCGGTCCCTAAATCAATGCCAAATATAAATTCAGAACCTTCCTGTACTCAGACTTGTGCCAATGTAACACAGTGAGCTGATGATTTATTTTTTCGTAGGTAATACAAAAGGGGACTCTAGTTCACATAAAGCTAGTAGTAGTAACTGTAATCGGAATGAAATATGCACTCCAATATTACAAAATATCAACATATTTCACCAGAACTTGTGTGGTATTAGTAATAAGAAGAATGAATTGGATGTTTATATACAATGCCTTGAAATCAGGGTAGACTACATATGCATTAGTGAACATTTTTTAAATGATAAATCTGTAATTTCTTTTTCTTTAGATAACTACAACCTGATTTCATGCAACACCAGAAGTAAAAAGACTAGAGGTGGTAGTTTGATCCTGGGGCATGTGGATAGAAAAGTAGAGATTATGGAGGTAATTAACAAACTCTATAAGATGGACAGTTTTGAAATATGTTGTGTTAAAGATATCGATACTGGTCTATACATATGTTGTTGTTATCGAAGTCCTTATGACAAGAATTTTGAACTTTTCATGACACGCATGGAAAAATTGCTGGAACATTTATTTAATAGGAATTGCATAATATGCGGAGATTTTAATATAGATTTACTTTTAGATAACAAAAAACGCACTGAATTTGTCAGCTTATTAACATGTTACAATTTTAGGCCTCTTGTTAACACTGCAACTTTTATTCGAAACGACTCATATTCGTGCATCGACAATATCCTAACAAATCTGCCTGAATATTATATAAAGGAATGTGAAGTAGACCATAATAGTCTGGCTGATGGACATGGGGGTCTTTTAGGTAAATTTTGGTTGGAATCCGTGACAAGTAAGTCAAGTAACAACGACCAGCTTATTGTTATAAATAAGAGAGTTTTCAGTTCTAGTAACGGCCCATATTTTAAGCAGGGAATATTGAGACATAACTGGAGTAATATGGGAATTAATGCATTTATAAAGAGGTTTTCAGAGGTTTTTAAAAATAGTTACAAAAAAAAGAAACGTAAAATAAACCTTATAAAGAGTACTAAAATAAAATGGGTCACCAAAGGAGTGAAAACCTCTAGTAAAATGAAACGCATTTTATGTGCTAGTAATGGTAATAATCTTGAAAGTAGTGTTCTAAATTACAAAAATAAATACATCCGAATTTATAGAAGGATTATCACGAAAGCAAAAAAAAATGCAGTTAGTGAAAAAATTAATAATTCAATAAACTCTAGCAAAGAAATCTGGCGAATTGTTAACAATTGCACAAACCGATCTAAAATTATGCATACGGAACATCTACTACTTAAAATTGACGGTAAAATAGTTGATGATCCCGAAGAAGTAGCGAACACCCTAGCGAAACATATTGATAACAAATGTCTGACCAGAGAAAATAAAAATAAAAATGAGGAAGCGACCTTGTTACTACAGCAGAGTACACAACGGGTTGAAAACGAACTTTGTTTTACTCTCACCACTCCAAATGAAATTTTTAATATAGTCAGAAAGATGGAAAATAAACGTTCTTGTGGATATGACGAAATTCCTATCTCTGTGATTAAAGATCATGTAAATATTCTTGCCGAACCGCTTTCTTGCTTCTTTAATAAGTGTATTGATGAGGGTATATTCCCAGATCAGCTAAAAATAGCCAAGATCATACCGATTCATAAAAAAGGCACAAAGACCGATCCTAAAAATTATAGGCCAATCTCTTTGCTACCAACGCTTTCAAAGATATTCGAAAAAATTATCAAATCTCGGCTTGTTCTTCATATAAACTTAAACAAAGTCTTAGATAGAAGACAATTTGGATACCAAAAAAATGTTGGCACTGGAGACGCCATATGTACTCTTATTAATGATGTAATCAATAAAATAAATAATAAAATGAGAGTAGCTGGAGTATTTTTAGATTTGAGCTCAGCATTTGACACTGTTGATTACGATCTACTCATAGCTAAGCTGAATCACTATGGAGTGAGAGGCAAAGCCTTGCAACTTTTCTTTTCCTACTTAAAAAATAGAAAAATGTTTGTCGAAATCAGTGAGACGCGAGATGGATATAGACAAACTTGTAAATCGCCATTATTTAATATTTCTGCAGGTGTTCCATAAGGATCAATATTAGGGCCGATATTGTTCATTTTATTCACCAATGACTTAATAAATTATATAAACAAAATTCTACCCGACATAGAGCTTGTGGTTTTTGCGGATGACACGAATGCCATTATTGGGGCAAATGACTCAAAAGAACTTACGGCAAAAGTTAATGCAGCTCTAAGTTATATTTATTCATGGTTTTCTGTAAATAAGCTAAAAATTAATAGTGCAAAGACCAAAATAATGTTATTCAAAACAACTGCTCGTAATAAAGACACCATGGAAATAAGACTAAATGAGGACAAAATTGAACTCGTGAGAGAAGCTAAATTTTTGGGAGTACATATAGATGACTCATTAAATTGGAAAAAGGAACTAGCCGCCATAGATGCATCTATATCATCTGCGTGTTATGCGTTAAGAACCCTTCGAGACGAAATTGACATAAAACAATTAAAAATGGTATACTACGCGCTAATTGAGTCTAAATTAAGATATAGCATACAATTTTGGGGGAACAGCTATAATTATAACTGCCAGAGAGCTTTTGTCCTTCAGAAAAGAGCTATACGTACTATTGTCCGTATTTCACAAAGAGAGAGCTGTCGCCCACATTTATTAGTTTTAAATATCCTTACAGTACCCAGTCTCTACGTTCTAGTACTTCTGACTAATCTTAAGAAGTACATACATGAATATGAGACAGATGAGGAAAGACTGGTTAGGGAGAGTACACGTAGGAAGGATTTGAAAAATAAGATAAGTCCTCACTTCAACATTGTGAAGCATAGTTCACAATGTCAAGCAGTGCAAATATTTAACAAGTTACCACTACACTTAAAAATTTTGATTTATACATCTGCATTTAAAACAAAGCTTCAAGCATTCCTACTAGATAAGTGTCTCTACTCCGTTGACGAAATGTAATATTATGATTATGACCATGCGTTTTTCTCCTGTCAACTTGTGAGTATTAAAACGACTGAAATTATTGTTTACTGTATGCTATGGACACTATTTTTAAATGACTAATGTATTATGATTCTTTCTATTATTTATTTGAGTTGACTTTTACTTTTTTATTCGTATTTAATTTTTAAATGATTTTGAGTTGACATTGAATTATATTGTTTTGATGTGTTATGTTGTTAATTTTTATATGACCAATGTGTTACGTGTATTTTTTATTATCTAGAATTCTATTTCAAACACAATGTAAATTGTTAACGAATAAATTGAATTGAAATTGAATTGAAACAAACTACAGTCAAGTGCGGCTGACAATGATGATGATTTTAAATATTACCATTCCGTCATGCTTTTACCACAACATCAATTACTGAAACAATTTATACGCGGTCTATTATAACGATCCAATCATTATTCAAACCAGCGCGAATCAGTATTCATGTGTAGTGCAGTATTCATTACTACATCTGTTTGCTCGCACTGCAAGCTATCAAGCGGTAAGAATACTTTGGTTTAAATATTTGCAATTAGGATTAGACTTCATTCATATCACACGTAGATATAAATACAGTCTTAAAACTAAAAATATCTTAAAAATATTATTTGAACAGGCATTTGATTAATAAGGGCACTTTCAGAGGTGTGTTAAAATGCTATAAGTAGGATAGTTACTGTTGTGTTTTCGATTAAAAATCATTCGAGTTTACGTGTCGTCTACTTCGCGCATTCGTGTACGGCCTCAGTACAGACGGCTACACATCAAGCTATACATTTCTAGTATAAGCTGGTCTCGCATTGTATATGATTTCCGTACAGTGCGAGATCAGCGTAAACTGGAAATGTATAGCTTGATGTGTAGCCATGTGTACAAGAAGGAATGTGCCAAATATACCATGTTGTACCTAAAATAATCGCACCTCCACACAAATAGTGTCGTAAGTCAAAAAAATCTGTCATACTCGTAAGTGTGACACTATTTGAGATAAGATTTTTAAGTTTTCTGAAACAAATGGAACATTATAAGAGTTTTAATTTTTTTTTAGTTGTGACACTATTTGAGTGGAGGTGCGCTATGTCGTCAATTCCAAGTTAAAATTACTCAACAATCAATTCACGATATAAAATTGCACGAATTCACGCAACTTGTTATGTTATTACAACTTTCTGCTCGTGACAGCACGTCATACCGTAAACCTATAAATAAACAAAAAGGAGCCAAAATATAAATAGCCTGTCTTCAAAACTGTTCGTGACACGCACTCCGAATCCCATCCATTTCCAACGATCATGCAAGCATAATTATAAATCAATAGGTATGGGTTCTGGGCTAACTATGTCATGGTCTAATTGCGTTCCCCCTCCCTTATTGTGGGACAGAAGTCCAAGTTCACGCTTATTTTTTTCTTTCCGATTAAATTCGATGCGGCGCCAGAGGCAATTTAACTTTGGTGAACGTATTTTAATGTTTGTCGGGTGCTTGCCTAGCGGGGTCCACGGGGCTCGCGGGGCTAGCGGGGCTGGCGGGCCGAGGCCTTGAGCCCTATTGTGACTGAATTTGGGATTTTTACGACAATTAAATTGGTGTGATACTGTTTTCATATGAAATTTAGATGACTTTTCAACTTTGCTGGCGTCAGAAGTTAGGCTGATAAATAGTTGAGCGAATTTTTGTAAATTAGTTAATAAGTAACCATAACTATATATAAATAATCTATTGGTGTATCGATGCAGTATAAGTTAGCATAAGTTTTTGGAATCACTGACTCCCAAGTCACAGGCAATAAACCTAGTTTGGGAGCAAGGAGATTAATTAGTCTCACATCTTCGTACCAAATTATTGTACCATTGTTTTTGTCACCAAGTTATAGATAAATAAAAAATGTTATTATTTGATTACAGATAACTATACTAACCAAGCATAGCCCGTTCCATTGAATGTATAGATCAGCCGTACAGTGAGACCACGTTCCGGCTCCGTAAGTCATAACAGGCAGGATGTACTGATTTAAGACCTTCGTCTTTAGGCTCTGTGGAATACTCAACGAGAAGACTTGACGAAGCTTCCCAAACGCTGCCCAGACCAACCGTATTCTTCTTTTAACCTCCCTCTCAAAGATGTTCTTACCAAACTGCAGAGTTTTACCGAGTGTACATGCGGGTTGGCGATTGCAAATCGCAGCTTCTCGTACTAGTGCGCTGCTGCCCGTCACTAGGCTGCACCATTTAGCAGTGAAGTTTTTATTTAGAATGTTTATACCATTTTTCGATTGTCAGAGCCTTTTTATTCAGCAGGGTGCACCACGCGCAGGGGCACTGAGGTGATGAGTGCGCCCCTTACATCCCATTTCAGTTTTCACCATCATTTAGAGAATATTCCGGAAGGTTCATGTGTTTAATAAATTAAACTTACATCTTATAAAAAATCTCGATGATTTGTTAAGTCGTGAGAAATCAAATCATCATGTTGCTGTGGAAGTTGCTAAAATAGACCAAACGGGTGGTTTCTATATAACTCTATATAACTTCTATATAACCCCGCAAGAGATGACAAAATGTGGTCCCCGTTGCAGTTTCTCGTCTAGAGTGATTCCCAGGAAAACCGTTTAATTAATAAATTCCAGTTTTTCTCCATTCAATATAATATTATACTAGCTTTCGCCCGCGGCTTCGCCCGCGTGGATGTCGAAAAAAAAACAGCTTCTCTATCAGCAGCATTCCCCCAAATATTATACCATATCTTAGTTGGAACCAACGTAAGCGTGGTAAGCAGATAGGAGTGCAGTTGTATTTACAACTTTACGGAGGATATAGCATTCAATATACCTACGTGTCCTCCTCCATTTCAAATCTAAGTCTATTTGTAAGAAATTTTGTTTTGTTTATTTTTTTCTACGTTTTGTTTCTTAAATAATAATTGATGTAAGTATTACAGTAAGTATACCAACTTTTGAGTTATTCAAGGTACGCAGTAAAATTCTCCCGAAAACTTAGTTACCCCTTTTTCCGATTCTCGAAAATTCAATTTATTTTCTTCTTTTTTTTTTCTGCCAAAAGTATGAGCACTGAGGTTCGAGTTAATCGAACCGCGCGTTAAGATTCTTAAATACAAACTATAACACTCCCTAAAATCCTTTTGAGGGGTAGTTTTGAAAAACGCAAAAGTTATGACAAACTTTGTTATTTAAGTAATGACTGCTTCGTAGTTTAGTGGTCACAGGCGCGACTGCTGAGCATGAGGGGTGGGTTTGATTCCCAGGTCGGGCAAAGTGTTATTGGATTTCCCATTAGGATATGTCTCAGTAGCAGCCCGAAGTCTGGAGTTATGCCCGGTTGATGGCAATAGGCTCGCCCCCATTACATGGGACATAAACAAAACTGTCGTAATGTGGGTGTACTAAAGGTACACGTCTACCTATCCCTTTGGGGATTGCAGGCGTGATGTTATGTAAATAAGAACTCGGGCCAAATTTCAAGCTTATATATCAAAAGAAATAAGATTCTGTTCATACAAAACTATATCGCCCCTTTTTACGCACTCAAAGGGGTAAATTGTTGAAACATCGTTTTTGACGTTTCTATTATTGGATTTATAGGTTATTTATACCAATTTTCAAGTTAATCAAGCCAAGCAGTAAAATCCTCCCTTGTAAATTTACTATCCCGTTTCACTCCATTATTAGGGGCAGATTTTCAAAAAAACCTGATACAAGTTATTCTTTATTTTTTGTTTTCAGTATAAATCCTGAGTTTCAAGTTAATCGGACCGCGTGTTAAAATGATTCCATAAAAACTTTGATATCCCCCAATCCCCCTTTAGGGGGTAGTTTAAAAAAACAAAAAATGACATACTTTATATTTTACTTAGGTTAGTATTCGTGCCAAGTTTCGGGTTTATTAACTCAAGGAATAAGATTTTTCATACTAACAAAATCCCCCTTTTCACCCCCTTAAAGGTTGAATTTCCTAGAACCCCTTCTTAGCTGATGCCCACGTCATAATTTGGGATTAATCAAGCCACACAGTAGAATCCTCCCTTGTAAAATTGACTACCCCTTTTCACCCTGTTTTGTAATATCCTTATGGGTCATTGCCGCACGGTCACCCGTGAGGCGGCGAGCCTCCTTGCCGGACTGCCGCCGTGGGATCTGGAGGCAAAAGTCCTCGCGCACATCACACAGTGGCGCGAGGAGGCGAAAGAAAGAAAGAAAGAAAGAAAGAAAATAAATTTATTTGACACAGGAAGGCACACAATATTCACACAAAAAACAAAAACAGAACAAATGCTTAAAATAGTATTGAGTGCCTCACGGCTGCGCCAAATAGGCCCAGTTCAGCATTAATGCCAGACAACTAGTGCCTGATGCTGGTTTTCAACTGGACCTTATGTTAAGAGGACGTCTTACGGATGTAAATCAGTTTTATAGTGTGTAAATATTTAAATAAAATTAGATATGTGTAACAAATAATAATATAAACCATTAGATATATTTTGTTTAAAAAAGAAATAAGTACAATAAAAATAATTATAGTTATGAGTGGTGTTTAAGAAATAAAAAAATAAAATGGTATGGGTCTGTTATGGCAAGAAAAAATAATGGACTGTTGTCGATGAGTAAAAGAGAACCTTAACATAATTTATATTAATGAAACATTCAAATTGATCATGTCTAGCTTCCGTTGCGCTTCCATGAGGTACTGCCGTAGGCGTTTTCTAAATGTGTCGATCGTGTTAATTGCCCGAATAGGTGGTGGTAGGTTATTCCACACTTTGGAAGCCGCATAATGGAAGCTACCCCTAAACGCAGCTGTCCTATGTGACTGGGTCGAGAGCTGCTGCGAGCATTGCCTTCTCTCACATTCTCGTTTACTCGCTATCCAACTCAACTTGTCGTACAGGTAGTCCGGTTTCTGGTATTTAACTACACCAAACAGAAGGCATGCCAAGTGTAGTTTACGTCTCGATTTCATTCTCAATGTGTAGTGTTTGTTTAAAAATGGAGTAACGTGAGTTCTGGGAGGAATTTTATAACAAAACCGAGCACAAGCGTTTTGGACCCTTTGAATGAGCCGATCTGTGCGAGCCAATAGGCGCGGGCCGTACACTGTATCTGCATAGTTTAGCCTAGATAAAACCAGGGTTTCTACAAGCTGCTCCCGTAGTGTTTCGGACAAATAAGGCCTAATCTTGTACAGAACTTTCAGGCGGTAAAAGCAGTTTCTTACTGAGTCGGCTACATGTTTTTCGAAATGAAGATCCTTGTCCATAATAAGTCCAAGATTCCGCGCTTCATAGACTCTGTCAATTGGCTCGCCCATTAGCTCCAGGTGAAACGTTGCGGGTATTTTGGCTAGTTGCTGTCTCGTGCCAAATACCATGTATTTTGTTTTGGTTGGGTTTAGCGACAGGCAATTCTCTTCAGACCAGGCGGCAATTCTACGAAGGTCATCGTTTAGATCTTTAATGGCACTATCGTATTCATCTGGACTAAACGATATGTATAGTTGGATGTCATCGGCATATATATGGTACTTGCACCTTTGGAGACATTTAATTATATCTGCACAGTATAAAATAAACATAATTGGGCCTAGTATAGATCCCTGCGGAACACCTCTCTCAATAGAAGTAAGAGTCGATGTAAGAGCAGTACCATCACCCAAAAGTAGATCCACAAGTTGTTTTCTATCACTAAGGTAGCTGCGAAACCATTGCGTAGCGCTAGAGTCAAATCCATAATAATTTAGCTTCGACAGTAATAGCGGGATATTTATTGCGTCAAATGCCCGGGAAAAATCTAGCAAGACCAGCAATGAACACATTCCTTTATCTTGGGCTGATAATAGGTTATCAGTAACATCTAGTAAGGCAGTGGCAGTACTGCGCTGTTTTCTGAAACCAGACTGTAAGTCCGGTAACACGTTATTTTGTTCCAGAAAATGCGTTAACTGGTGGCTGACTATCTTCTCTAACACTTTAGACAGAGACGGTAAAATGCTAATAGGGCGTAGGTCTTTTACTTCAATTGGATTGTCATTTTTTGGTAAGGGCCTAACGGAAGCTATTTTCCATTGGTCTGGGAACGTTGACGTCACTATTGAGCAGTTTACAATGTCAGTTACAGTACTTAGTGCGTATGGCAGAATCATGTTTAGCATGTCAAGGGTAATGTTGTCGTAACCCTTGGCGTTACTTTTAAGGTTGGATATAATGCGAGAAATGTCATTCTGTTCTACAGGATTGATTGTAAAAATTGCTTCACCATGTCTATGATTCTCAAAATATGTCAAAAGTGTCATGCTTGCAACGGGGTTACCTGGAACTGTTAAAAAAGTGTTATTAATTAGATTTGGATCGGTAAAATGCGACGGAAGGTCTTGTCTGGGTTTATAGGGTGATAATGTGGATTTAAGATTTTTCCATAATAGTTTAGGGTTCTTTATTTTATTATTTATACTATGCTTGAAAAAAGCAACTTTCTCGCTGTACAAAGAACTTAACACAAGGGATTTTAACTCCTTGTAGTATTCTTTTTTAGAATCTGATTTAGTTTTCCTAGAACAAGTTAATGCATCGTCCCGTAAGCGCATCATGAGTTTAATGGTATCAGTAATCCACGGGTAAGACTTTTCCCTGACAGTACATGTTTTTATTGGTGCGTGAACATCGAATAATGAAATAATATGGGAGTTAAATACATGCACCATGTCATTCACATTGTCAAACGAGGAAATATTTTCAAGACGTAAAAGTAACAAGTCCATATTAAAGCTATCCATGCATACATTTTTAAGTGGCCTAAATTTTACTACGTATGGTTTAAACTTATCACGTTTTACGTAAAATTCACCAACAATGATAGAATGACCATTAAGTGAACCAAAAGACTCCACTGACGTGTATCTTGCTCTTAGGTCGGTACACATGAGATCGATGAGCGTTTCACTGGAGGCTGTGAAGTGAGTAGGAGAAGTGACCAATTGAGTAAGACTGAGGCTATTCAGAAACTCGCTAGTTTTTTTTGTTTTTATGCAGCTTGTATCCAGCATGTTAACATTAAAATCACCTAGTAAAATGTAATGGTCACAATTTCCCAGTGAACTAAGCGAATTTGTTATGGCGTCCAGAAAAAGAACAAAGTCAAGCCATGGTGGCCGGTACGCTGTACCTATTGCAACTTTTTTGCCATTCATTGAGAGCGTTAGCCATTTGTTCGACCGATTCGAACCTGGAATCGACCGCGCTTGTCCAACTTCTCGCGCTCAGTCCCCTCCGCAGATAAAACCCGACACCCCCACCACGACCCGAGCGCACGCTCGCTGGCCGCGGCGTGTGACACAGACGGTAGCCCGGCACCACCGGAGCGCGCCCCTCCTCGCCCGGTCTCAACCACGTTTCGTTAATGACCATAACATCAAAACAATGCCTGTCGAGTGCGCCAATCAAGTTATCGTGACCTGTACCCAATGATCCAGCATTAAGAAAACCAACTTTAAGAAACTTATCTCCTTTAACCATCATTATCATAATGTAAAATAATTTACTACACTATAATACACTATTGATTTTGGTAATAACATCATTTACCAAAATCAATAGTGAAATCAATACAATCAGTGCGCATTCAGAAGTTTCAATACCAATTTCATACAATATTATTAGTCAAATTGTAAATATATTATAAATAATGCATATAATAAAAGGAAACAAAAGTTTTAAGCTTTGGTATGTAAATAATAGTTTTGTTAATAATAGGTTAGTAAAATTAAATAGTAGTTTTGTAATAAATAGGTGTAGAGAAATACGAGTATGTGTAGTGTTAAAAAACTGGTTTGCGTACAGTTGAACGAGCTTCGCCGCGAGACACACACTTACCAATCTAAAAGATAGCAGATAGTAGCAACTTATACATAATACTTTTGAAATGCTGACACTTACTACAAATAAACTTAATTTAAAAATCAACGTGACGGTATACGATAGACAAATAATAAGTATAACAAAACAAAAAAAACAAATGAAATGGTAATTTTAAATTGCGTTATTTCCACCGCTACACGGTGCCGTTCCGAAGATGCGCTGTAAGTCAGCCTCACCATGGATGCGGCAAGTGGCGTCTCCGGTTTTGTACCGGGCGAGAATACGGCCTCGTTTTGCCCATACAAATTGCCAACCGAGGCGACTGCCGGCTTCACGAGCGCAACGAAACAACTCCCTATTCATCTTCGTAAGGCGCTCGTTTACGTAAAAACGCGCCGCAAGGCCCGGCAAATCCAGGTCTGAAGTAGTCATACCGCGACGCACTCGCGCTCCCTCCAGCAGCTCGTCACGCAGGTCGCGGCGAGCAAGACGCACGATGAGGAAGCGAGGGCGGGTCTCCACCGGCCCCGTCGCCTGCGTCGCGCTGATACGCCTGCCTCCGACACGCTCGGCGCTCACTATGTCGCGCGCCTTGATTTTGACGACTATCTTAGACGCCACTAACATCACCGTGTGGATTAGGTTTTCCCCACTGGTCTCCGGTATGTTAGTGATCTGTATGTCATTTGCGAGCAGCTCCTGATCTCGATCATTAATATCGCTCCGCAGTTGTGATATCAAATCATTTACCTCCGACGATACCTGGGGCTGAGTGTGTTTATTTTCTAACACAGCTACTCTCTCCTCCAGATTACTCATCCTATCATTGGTTGCGTTTACAGAAGATCTTAGCTCGGACAGATCATCACGGAGTAGCTGGAATTCAATCCGCACTGTCTTCAAAAATTCCTCCTTAAAAATGCTTAGTTCTGCCCTGAGGATGTCTAGGTTGACGTTGAGCTCCTGTGTGGCGTCTAGAGCTGTGCTATTTATGGGGCTGGTGTCCATCAAATTAACGAGGCTTTCCTCGTGCGCAGCCGGCGTTGGTG
Source organism: Tiliacea aurago (assembly GCA_948098905.1). NCBI lineage: Eukaryota > Metazoa > Arthropoda > Insecta > Lepidoptera > Noctuidae > Tiliacea > Tiliacea aurago. The sequence continues at coordinate 27,172,426 of OX402585.1, forward strand.
TACGCGCCCTTACCGGCGTTTCGGCCTGGTTGTCTCTCACCAGGTTCTTATTACACTCAGGACAGTGCCAGGGGGTCATTAAAGGGCCGATATTCTGTATACCCACGCACGCTCGAGGGTACCAAGACCTACATTTATTGCAATTAGCGGCCTCTGCCGACGCCAAAAACTTGCCACAACCACCGCACTTAGCCATGGTAAACTTGTTGATTTGTGCAATCGATCAGTCCAAGTAGTAGACCGATAAGGCAACAGATGGCGCTATTCTGAGAAACACGTTTATGGCAGTTTTCACGGTGTGTATGGTACTTATAGACACCATAAGCTGAGCTCAGTATCGGCGTAAGGGTGCGCACACACTAAAGTTTGGTCACAGCTTGTTTCCCGTTCACGAAAAAAACCACTGTTTATTTTCCTTCGGGTGTCAGGTACTTAAAATATTTCTGGAGATCCATAAAACGTTTTTATAGTTTATTTTAATTAACACAGCACATAACCACTGAAAAATATTGTTACTGGTAAGTTGCACTTAAAAATGTATTTACACAATAAACTTTTGCTAAACAAACTTGTATTTTTATTTATTTCGCGAGAAGTAAACAAAGAGCTTATTGACTGATTGACATCCGTGACGTCGTAAAAACGCGTCACGAAACGCTGGGGTGAAACTCCGCTGCCGATAAAGCGGGAGGAAACGCCCGGGTGTCACCACTGTGTGGATCGCCCGGAAAACACGGTGGAGCATACGGTGGAGGTCTGCCCGGCTTGGGCGGAGCACCACCGTGTCCTCACGAAGGCTATCGGCGGCGGTGATCTCTCGCGTCCGGCCCTGGTTCAGGCTATGGTTCGGAGCAAGAGTGCATGGGAGGCCGTCACCTCCTTCTGTGAAGCAGTAATGCTCGCGAAGGAGGAGACGAAACGCGTGAGGGAGAGGCAAGGTTCGCGCCCTCGCACCCCTAGTCGCCGCAGGAGACGCCCCGGGCGTCAGGAGTCGCAAGCCGTCTTCCTGCCACCGTAGGCGCGGGCTTGCGGACGGTGAGCGATGGGTACCTCGCCGTCCGATAAGGACCAGGCCCGGGTCAACGGCGCGTTGTGTTCCACGCGCGTCTCAAAGAGATGTCAGCACCAACTGACGGGATCCGTTAGGACCAACGCCTGCCAGGGTTGCGAGTTTGTCCGAAAGGGATATCGTGGCCCTGGCACACAGGCAAATGAAGGAACACGGGTGGGTTTTAGTCAGTAAAAATCTGACACGCCCTCCCGCTCCGCCCACAGCGGGAGAAGTTATTTGATAATTTTCCACAAAAAATAAAAAAAAGTGCTCAGTTTTAAAAAAACTGATAAATTCTATTATTTATTTTTGGTTTACAGTATAAATACTGAGTTTCAAGTTAATTGGACCGCGCGTTAAAATTCTTCCATACAAACTTTGATATCCGCAAATCCGGAGTAGTTTTTAAAAAATACAAAAAATGTCACACTTTATAATTTACTTAGGTAAATATTCATGCCAAGTTTCAGGTTTATTAACTCAAGGAATATGATTTTTCACCCATTAAAGGTTGAATTTCGAAAAATCCCTTAGCGGATGCCTATAGTTTCCAACAATAAGCCGAAATATTTGTGATTTTAATTTAAAAAGAACTTTCATCCAAAAGAAAAAAAAATCCCCTTTTTCACCCCTTATGGGTTCAAATTCTATCAACACCGTTGCGTTAGCTTACAACCATAAAGCCTAGATAATAAATTTAGTGATTTTACTTAGAAAATTAAGGACTTTTAATACACAACATCATCCCTATTTTTAACCCTTCGGGGGAAAATTATCAAAAACGCTGAGACACGTATAAATTTATTTTCAATCGTCAGCCTATACACCAAATTTGAAGATCCTAACTTTAAAACTGACGGACTTTCATATAAACTTCCATGCCCTATTTCACCCTCTTAAGGGTGGAATTTCGGAAAACCCTTTCTTAGTGGATACCTACTCTTTACAAAGAACACACCCTCCAAATTTCATGTCTCTAGGACCAGTGGTTTAGGCTGTGCGTTGATATATCAGTCAGTCAGTCAGTCAGTCAGTCAGGACTTTGAATTTTATATATATAGATTGTATACATTCGCTACTTCTAACACTAATTAATTTATTTTTTTGCGGACGCCGACGTTTTCCATATGTATGGGAAGAGTAGCTTGTGCCCAAGCTCGGTCGTCCATGGCCACATATAAAGTCGAAGTTAATGTATAATAATATTATAATGTATGTTAATGATAATTTGGTAAATTTTGTCTAAAAGGTGAGTGTGCTTCCATAAAAGGGAAAGTGCGAAGGAAATGTGTTCATTTATGGCCGAAACAGGAAGTAAGGTAATAGCCGAATGCATATTAATTTGGAACAATGTTTCTTTCTGAAACGTCGTTGAAATGTTGTATTTTTTCCTCAATAAAAAAAAACGGAAAAGGAATTCTCGAAACCCCAAGGAGACGGAGAACTTTTTTCAATTCTGGTGCTATTGCTTTAAATTTGAGAAGTAACAGTTGTCTATCAGTAGTGTCCGCTCTAAAGTACAATTCACATTTCGAAAGGTTGAGACAATACTTATTATATACTCTTTGGGTTGAGATCAAGGCCAGTGGAATGTAGTTAATTTTTCAAGAAGTTTAGGTCATTTAAAACAGTTTCTACATCGCCTCTCAAGGTTCCACCATCAACATACCAAAGATTAAAATTGTAGATATACTTTAAAATAATATTCGCAGCGCCACACTAAATTGCAATTTTGTAAAACATGATTTCCAAATTTAGGAGCTCATCTACTCATCGCATCAAACCCCATTTTAAGGTTCCCGTCGATACATTCATGACATTGTGTGCGGGAGGCGAGGTGAGCAGAACGAGTGCTTCCGCGCGGGCGGCGCCCGATCACGCGGAAACGGGAGATAACACTGTGACACATATTGTCTTGGTACCACATCCAGGTGAACTTGCAACGTTATGAAAGGTATAATGATGGTTAATTTTAGTTTGTGTTACAACACCTAGGCCCTTTAGCGGCACTGCCGTACACTGTTACAGCTGATCAATTACCTAAAGTACGATTTTTAATCCTAGATGTAATTTGACATTTCAATTCTTTGTTGTTCTTTTTTTCAATTTGTAGTTTGACATTTGCAATTGTCAAATTACTATCTGGGATTTAGAAATCGAACTTTAGACTAACAGTGAAGTATCAAGCTGATTTTGCACCATTGTGTGCTCTGCTTCACACTCTCTACACCTACCTTGCAAAATGATTATAACTGCTTGGCCCCTAAACAGGCTGCTTTTTAATAACATTTCTTTTAATTCTAAAATAGATTAAAATAAAGTTATTCTATAAAAAAAAATTGCGCTGCACACCTACCTACTCACTCTCCTGTAATCAAATAATAACATTTTTTATTTATCTGTCGGGATAGGTTCAGACATCAGAAGTAATACTCAGATATGGCAATACAGAAATATATTTCAATCGAACAATCAGTTATTTTAAATCGAGAGAATATAGAAATTAAATAGAATTAATTAAATAACTAATAATGGTAGTGGCGGTCACATAGGGCAGTACTGACTGTCAGGGACAGTGGTCCATGCACCCACCGCAATAAGGATAGTACTAATTTGTCGGAGACAGCGTTCCATATCCAATAACCGGGCAGTACTGACTGTCGAGAGACAGTGGTCCGTGCACCAAGACGCATCCGTTCAAAATGCGTACCGACTCAATAGCGCACCTCCTTATAAAGGCGATCCGCTAGAGGGGGTAACGTTACAATATTTCACTCAATTGACTTCAATTCTTTTAAGTCAAACATCCGATAGAATGAATGATTTGTCTATGGTGCACGTTCCACTAGCGCCATCTAGTCGCCGCCTCTCGCAGCTGTTAAATAATATGGCTTCCGTCACGGCCATTCTGATAAATCACTCGTCCTCGAGTGCAAAAATTCATCCATAAAAAATTAAAAAAGGACTTTCATTAATTCACATCATCATCACTACATATCAAAATACCAAATATCACTGGTCTAGGTATTTCTTTACAACAGAAAACCCCTACAGTTCAAACATGCTGGTCTAAATCGTCACCCACTAAAGCAGGTGAGATTCCTGCAGCTCACAAAGCGCTGGGCTAGGTTATCAACCCACAAAAGCAGGTGAAACCCCTTCAGCTACATATTTGCTAGTCTAAATCGACAAAGCGCTGGACTAGGTCATCAACCCACACAAGCAGGTGAGACCCTTCCAGCTACAACTGGGCTAGGTCACCACACACGACTCTTGCAACCCCTACGGTGTAAATCAGTACTAGTACATTTAGTCATCCAGCAAGAGACCTTGTTCCGGTACTGGGTTATACAGAACAGAATTACAGGATTCAGAATTAATAGTTACTGTTTGTGAACCAATCGATAATGTTTTTTGGATTCTAAGACACGACTGGCATTTAAGTTTTGAGAACTATCTCTTTAAAATATAAAATCCGTTTTAATTTCCAAGCAATTTGAAACTAAAAGTTGGAACTATCAGTTTTGAGATTACCGAGACCAAGCACAATGATTCCATATTAAAATAATAGGTATCTCATTCATGGTCAATAACACACACACTATTCCCCACGGGAATACCGAGTCAACCCTTGACTCTATGGTCTTTGCTTCTAGGCAAAACCCGATTATACAACCCAGAGCTACCGCCTACCGCGTACCCATGGACTACTCATTGAGCACTACGATACTCTGTTGTAGTCTCCGACCCAATGAACCGAAAACATGTTACATAAACTAAAGTGATGCCAACTCATCTATTTCGTCTACAATCTCAATAGGTACTTGACACTGGGCATCTTCCGAACACGGTCATGAGCGTTTATTCGGATCGAATCCAGAACGAGGTGATCCGGCAGAGGAACAAAGTTGTCGACATAGCTCACAGAACAAGCAAGCTGAAGTGGCAATCGGCCATATTAGCCGTAGGACCGGTGACCGTTGGGGTAGACGTGTTCTTGAGTGACGACCGCGAATCGGCAAACGTAAGGAAGGGCGCGCTCAGGCTAGGTGGAGCGACGATCTTCGCAGGGTGGCTGGTGGCAGCTGGGTGAGAGTTGCCGAGAATCGAGCTGAATGTCGTGCAATTGGAGAAGCCCATGTCCAGCAGTAGACTGCTATGGGCTGATGATGATGATGATGATGATGGTGGTGAAACCCGCATCAAAATCCGTTGCGTAATTTAAAAGAACAACGCGGGCACACAGACAGACACGAAAAGCTACTTTAATTTATAATAATTATGTATCTATAGATATCGATTTTATAAGCTCTATGATATTATTAGTTGCGGTTTTACTTGCTGTAACAAGCTGTGTCTTGGATCAGTTGGGTGCTTCTTTTTACTTTTAAGTACTAAACAGTGACAGTGCAGACAGCTGTGATCAATGTCCGACCCCCGGCCGGCAGTTCTTATAAAGCTGGTGCAGACAGCGATTTGTGCCGCCATTTACAGTCGCTCGCAAATACATCAGCCAATACCCAGCTTTATTTAAGCGGAGAGTTCCTTTGGGAGAGTTTTTGTGCCGAACATAGCAGTCTAACATAATGGTTGGGACGCTAGTTTTTATTGTCATCAAGATAAGGCTGTTACCTACTTGCATTTATTGGAGAAGCTAAGGTCACATTCATACCAAACGTATTGTCAGCCACTGATTTTGAGCGTGCATTACATTTCAAATAAAATAAATTAAAATCACAAACTTATAGAATGAAAATCGTAATTAAAAACAAAATTAAAATCAAAATTGGGATCAAAATTAGGATCAAAATTAAAATTAAAAACAAAAATATCATAAAAGTTAAAATAAAAATGAATACATATATTACATTATATAATAAACGCAGGCGCTGGCATGCAGCTGCAGCCACCTCCGCAAAAAAAGCGAGTCCCACCGCTCGGACAACACACTCAGGAGCCCGTTCTCTGCCGCGGCGCGGCGCAGACGCACTCCTTTTTCTAATTATACCGTGGAAATCATCAGTTCTTGCCTCAGCAAACATTGCAGACACGCTAGAAAACCGTGGCAGCCCGAACAGAATCCTAAACGCGTTGTTGTACTGGCTTATGCCCGGGCGGCGAGGTTATGGCCGGGTTACACGAAGCAAATTTTTGAAGCTAGGATCTTGCTCTCCTAGCTTCAAACATTTTCATTAGGGTATTATAGGTTTATTATCTTGACTTAGCACATGCTAGAGTTGTTTACACGATGCTAAGAAATTGTAAGTCAGTAGTCCCTAAAGTAAAATCTTCCTGGGTTTTGTACTAGCCTCATGTCACCGGCAAAGCTAGTATCCAAACTTATAATTTTACTAAATTTGACTAAATCACTGCTACTGTACTAGCTTAAAATTTCCTAGCATCAAGTAAACAATGATGGGGCCGCTACTAGCTTAAAAATAGAACCCCATCCTATTAAACTATGAAGATAGTTCTCACGAGGCCAGAGTGAATAGCTTCAAAAAATAATGCCTGAGTTACATGAGGCTAGTTTTGTCTTGTCACTCTGACCTCGTGTATACAAATAGAACTATCCTCATTTTTAGGCTAGTAAGCTAGTGAGAAAGATAGTGTTAGTAGCATGTATACTAGCGTTAGCATGTCGTGTGGCCCAACCCAATCGCATCATTCTTGTTTACGGACTAAGTCATCGAAATGCTTTACTAGCATCGTGTAAATAGCTCTAGCATTTAGGAACTAGGATAGTTAGCTAGGATATTACTATTGTTTGCTATGTTAGCTTAAAAAACTAGCCTCGTGTAACCCGGGTATTATACGCTATTAAAATAAGCTAGCTCACAATCGGTCACTAAGCAATTCTTCGAGATACGACGTAAAGATGCATCTACAAGGTAGGCTACAAGGTTCTATTCGAGGTAGAACGTTCGGAGCGTACGTTCATTCTACAAAAACAAGTCTACGACGTTGCTGAAGAAGGTACGATTGTGCATTGCTACGCCTGCTACGCCGTAGCACATGGCTACCGAACCGCTCCGAATAAAAAAAATAAAAAGGGCAGGTTTATTATGTATTTATTTCAATAGTTTTATGAAATGAAATGAAAAAGAAATGAAAAGTTTGTATGTTTTTAGTATCAAAAGAGTTGTTTTGAGTGGCGGTTTTTTTTTTCAGCTTGGCTTGATCTTATTAACAATTTTATCGTGATACTTACGTAAAACAATTCCTACACTTATCTCGGGTGTGAGAGAGTGTTGGTCTCCGGGTTTTGAACAGCACCGACTGCAATCGCTTTGTAACGCATCGCTTTACTGAAATAAATTCAATAGATTTCATTTTCGATATTAATAGCTAAGTTTTGAAACTATTTCGAAGTAGCTAATTGCTTGTGATTATACAAGATTAGTTATAGTATATTTTCAAAATTTCAAAACTGTATCATGAAAAATCACAAAGTTATAAGGTCGTTATGTTACGGGATTGTCCGTACAAAAAACATGCTAACGGCGCCCCCGTGCCTCCAGGGTCGTCTTGCGCTCATTGATAATAATTTGGCAGTAGGTACCTAACCATACGGCGATTGTATTGTAAGTAATTAAATGGTGATAACATTTTCCATTAAACTAACATATTTTTGGGACAAAATATAACATGGTGTAAAAATTATTGACATCACACAGCCCGCGCAATCACTTGTACAGTCCTTAATCTTTCCCATAATTGACTATTGTGATGTATGTTACTATGACCTGAATGCTGATCTCCTCAATAAACTTGACCGCCTTCTAAATAACTGCATTCGATTCGTTTTCAATTTTCGTAAGTATGATCATGTGTCCGCGCACCGATTGGTTTTAAAATGGTTGCCCATTCGTCAGCGCAGGGAGTTGAGGGCTTTGTCTATGTTGTTTTCCATACTCGACAAACGCACTTCTCCTTCTTACCTAACTCCCCATGTTCAACACTTGTGCTCTGCCCACAGTAAAAATCTCCGTTCCACCAACAATCGTCTTCTACGATGTCCTTCTCACCGCTCTAGTTTCATTCACTCTTCTTTCTTTGTCCAGGCATTTCCTTTGGAATGCGCTCCCTCTGAGCATCAGGATGGCAACCGGACGGTTAATGTTTAAAGTGAAGGCACGGGAATATATTCGTAAGAAGTTGGCAGAATCATCCCAGCGTTGATTCGTTTTCTCCTCCACCAATCGTTATTTCTCCTGACACTTTTTATTTTGTTTATAAGTATGTATGTATTAGTATATATTTTTGATTTTCGAGTTGTTCAACATCCCCTATGTTGCACCTACAATGTTTTGTCTCTGCATCACCCTAAGGTTGACTGGTAGAAAATGCCTCAGGCATTAAGTCCGCCTTTGTACAGTATTTTTTTACTTGTGCATGAAGTTTTAATAAATAAATAAATAATAAATCGATTCAGTTCCTTATTCTGAACAAACTATATTCAGGTTTCACATAGATTAAAAATAACGTTGTTTAACAGATATCTGCTAAAGCCCCATTCATGATCAGTGGAAACTGATCATGAATGGGGCTTTAGCAGATATCCACCCATGGTTTCAATAATAATTATAATTCCGCAATATCTCGATTCAGTTTGGATGCATAATGCAGCCTCCCAGCTCACAAAAATATGCACTAATATAATGCAACATGCAATCCAGACCTGTACTCTCCTAGTATTTCTATAACGAGAACGAAACATTTGGACTCACCTGATTAATATGTTACAATTATGTAGACTCGTTGCTGCAGTCTCAAATACATTAACATATCGTTACGCCGCAGCACTCAGCTATGCTTTCGTAGCACAATAAAACATTCTCCCTCCAACATGTTTGATGACCCATCGGCAACGTCTCAGGAGCCATATGGGATGAGTTTTCAAAATACTATCATACAAGTAACTTTTACCTACTTGGGAGATCAAAAAAAATCCTTCTTTAGTGCTCACCCTTTTATATAATAGGTAAGGAACTCTTCTCTCTCTCAAAAATTTCATGACTTTAGACCCAGTGGTTTAGGCTGTACGTTGTACGTCACTGAATGAATTAAAAAAACCTCTTTAATCATAATATTAAGTAAGCAGCAGGCTGCCCATATTGTCGAAGGACCGATGGCCGGTGGAGCAGACGAGTCCTGGAGTGGAGACCGCGTATCGGCAGGCGTAGTGTGGGACGTCCCTCAGCTAGATGGGCTGAAGACCGATGCTTCGTCATTAGACGACGAATATTTATGTTAAAAGTTAAATCTCAATAAGTGAACTGTATCATGTTCTTATGAGAAATAAAGATACTTCTTTAAACCTAAGACCTCAAAAAGGTGTCTGGGTCAGACTGGATGCGAAAGACGGAGTACAAGGAGGTGTGGCGGAGGACAGGGAGGTGAGGCGCAGCCAGGGAGAGGCCTATGTCCGGCAGTGGACTGCGATAGGCGAGACGAGTTATTGATAATATTATCGCAAATTCTCATATATTTCGTCCCTGACCCTCGTCAGTTTCGACACAAAATAGTTAGGTAGGTACACGGCTCCAGACAACGAGTCAAACCGTACGCACACGTGTTTACAGACAGCGAGTGCAAGTGCACTCACGACTGACATTTGTGTTACATACTTTGAGATCACTATTAGGCTGCGTCCTATTTAAGAGTGAGGGGGTGCTCGAGCCCACAGGGCTATTGAGTGAGTATCGAGAATTTGTCACCGGAATGCGAGCAGAATCGTTAAATAGGGGTAGGGCTCTAGACTAAACTCAGGTAATTTTGTGGTTTAAATACGATGGCTATGATCATGAAAAATATCAGGGGGACGTGCTGCATAAACTTAGTACTTTAATAGCTGCCTAATAAAGATGGACATACCATCTTTGAAAAAGTTATGATATTCAACAATATTTTTTTTATTGTTTTAACAACTAGCTTCACCCGCGACTTCGTTCGGGTGGAAGTCGTAAAACAACACAATATACTAAAACAACAGCCATATTTTTATAAAAAAACTGCCTCGTTGGAGACTGTACTTTTTTTCAAAATCTGTGTAAGCGAATCAAAATGTCTCAAAAAGTTAAGGACAGTCTCTTAAGACCGGTTCCGTGTAAGCTACATCGGTTAAGATACCCTTACCTCATTTTAAAAATCCATCCTAAAGCAAATATCATGATTTGAGATTGCTAAGGAAACCTCACCTTAGCAATCTCATATCGCGAGTCCGCAAGTGTATATTTCTTTTTTTTTAATTAAGGTACTCCGCGGACTATCATACCATTAAAACTGTTTATTATGCCCTGTGCCAAAGCATATTAAACTACTGCATCACAGTGTGGGGTGGGACTCCCAAGACGACCCTACTGCCTCTTGAACGAGCACAGAGAGCTGTCCTCAAGGTTATAACCTTGAAGCCGTTTAGATATCCCAGCTCGGCTCTCTACACCGAATGTCAGGTCCTCACTGTGCGGCAGCTCTTTGTTCTTGGCACCATTCTTCGCAAACATCCCTCTGTGGTATACAAGCCGAATGCTGCTAAAAAGCATAGAGACTTCGAAGTATGCTCAACTCGCAGATGTAGAATAGCCCTTGCTTCAGCGTCATTATGATATTCTGTCCAACCATCTAAATAATAAATAAAATAAACTATGCACCGTAGCTCCCATGTGCCATAATGAATGTAAGACCAAGGTCACAAAGTGGCTACTGACACTGAGTTACGATAAGACTGAAGATTTACTATATGTATCAATCGACCTTTAAGTAGTTAATAAAGTCATATATTTATAATTATAGGCGAAGACGCTGGCACCCTAAACACAAGTTAAATCTTACTCTGGGTGCCAGAGTTCTTCGAAACCACACTTTCCCTTAGTTGTTACGCTGCATAGTGTTTAGTTAAGAGTTTTTGTACAATTGAAGATATAAATAATAAAGAACTTAAAAAAAATAAAAATAAAATACCTATAGCCTACAGACTGATCAGACTTATAGCATATCTATGCAAAACCTCCACAGTAACAGCAATTACTTTTGTTCATAAATATTCCATGTACTGTTTTGATTGCACTACGATTTTATTATAATATATGTATAAGTTTCGTTTTCAAGTATTCATTTCAATTTCCATTTACCTAACACTGGGTTTGATAGGAGTGTGATATACTTGTATAATTATTGCTGTGATCTAATCGGATAACCCTCTGGCTTTCAGTTATCAAAGCTGCAATTTCCAATATTTGTAACCTAAGTATTTCTTCGAGGCCTGAGTTTCCTTTTGTTTTTGTATTTATTTGTATACTTATAATTAAGTACTTAGTGTAAACAGTTAGTTGTGTAATAATTGTATAATAAGCATTTTAAATTAATTGTTCCGTTTGGTGCCGGACGTAAGGAATAGCACTATCTACCCTATTTCTTCCTGTGGGTGTCGTAAAAGGCGACTAAGGGACTTACTAGAGAATGGGCAGCAGCGTTCTCTATGCATTTTAACACCATAATGCGACCGCCTGCAGTGGACGTCTTTCGGCTGAAATCATGATGATGATGATGAAGCATTTTTGTCGAGGTGGACTGTATATGTTAATAAAACTTCAGACTTATTGTTTCTTGTTTGTATTCCCGGGACTAGTGAGCTGCTTGACCGTTGAGTGATGACTGACGACTGACCAATTTGCAACTCACTGTCCCGTTTATATTCATTTCTTACATACCGCAAGTAGCGGGTGGGGCGCGGTGGTGGGGAGTACGACTCGACAATCCGAGCGCGTCTTTGTATGTGTGGGTGTCTGGCGCTCTCGACAGGTTCAAACTTGTCGGAGTCGTGCTCTCTACCATCTTACAATATTATTATACCTTATTATTATATCTTAGGATAGTAAAACAAACCTTAACTGAATTGTTACATAAAATTCCCTACTATCAAATGGTCTTTATTGTAATACTTAAATCTAAACCTTAGCTAACATTATGACATGAATAATCAGATTTATTTACATATTAATAGTTCAAATAAAACCAAATAATTTATTTGGTTACATAAGCTACGTCGTCCGTAACAATTTTAATGTTAATAATAAAGTGTCTTTGAAGATTAGAAAAAAAAACAATAGACGATACGGTACTAAATAATGCTGTTTTGAAACCCTTTACATAAAACTACATGGCAGGTGTACCATAACGTTGGTTAACTTATTAGCCTGGGTCGCTTTTAGACCGTGGACGTACAAAAACAGTCCACCGGGAATGATTTACGATCCAAGTTACATAGTTGGCGGTAATTCAATTGTTTGGGCCCACTGTGTAGCGTACGAGTGGAGGTTCAGAACTGGAGTACAGTTACAGTTTGTGGTAATTAATTATTGTGAGTAGTATCACGATATAGATATGTAGAAGTTCGGCTTCGAAAACTGGCCCACGCACACATGTATGGTCTGTTCCAAAGTATCTGATGAAAGTAAACAAGCCCTGTTCATGTTAAATTGTTCCACAATCACTCACTAAAGCTACAAACGTTCATCTGTATTTATAAGGTTTCAATTTTATAGCGCACCACTTCCTCCAACAATCATTATTGTTTGAATAATATTATGTTTAAATTGTAATTGTATAATCAACGATGAAGATTGAATAAGTAGATTTGATTAAGTAAATTATTGAAATTATTAATGTAAAATCGTGACAATAGAATACCTAGTTATTTTAATTTTTTAATGTTAATAACCCTCAAATTTGCGTTGCCTGGAAAAGGCCGTGTAAACACCTTTAGTATAAAATAACACCAAAATGTACACTTAGTTTGCAAATAAATCTTTGACTTTGACTTTGATGTTATAAAATTAACAGCAATTGTCAAACGAAAACTATCTTAGACCGTTTAGGTACGTCTAACACAAGCTTGCGTAACTGTGGGCGCGTTCGCGAGATTATAGTCAGACTTACCACGTTGATCTGTTCGATTTAGTTAGAGCAATCATTATTATATTAGGTCTTATATTTATTTATAATTAGGTATATGTATTATATTTAAAGTTTTTAATAGGTATATGTATGGATATCCATTTTAAATAAATATTTATTCCACAATTTTCGTTATTGCACCTACCACTGCTTGTCTCTGCATCACCCAAAGGTTGACTGGTAGAAAATGCCTATGGCATTAAGTCCGCCTCTGTACATTTTGTGTGCTTAAAGTGTTAAATAAATAAAAAAATATTATTATAGTAAATATTTAATTGGGATTTAAATCAAACTTCAATTTATTGTTATAAATAAATAAGTTTGTATATCATTTGGAGAGGTCTCCTTGGACACGTTATAAATTAATATAAATCAGAACTCTAGTATTAGCCGCCTTGAACTTATTTTCATAATCAGCAATAGCTTAATTTCCCTGTATGGCTATTGTTATTTAAATCTTTATTTTGCGCGCAGTTAGCGGCAGAGGCTGGGAACGTCGGCTGATCCACCATCGCCTTATACATAGCGCAACCAGCTGTTATTTTCCCGCTTGTGGGCGCCGCCGCAAAGCGCACATTTTTCCCGCTTGAGGGCGCCGCCGCGCGCCGCAAAGCGCACATTTTTTTTTATAATTGGCATCTCGTAGGCCAACCTAGGAGGTTGTCGTCTGCTTAACCGGACTTTCCTGTGGGTGCCTCAATAAATTAAGGCCTCCAGCCAGGGCATAAACTTATAAACTAAGCGACTACACGCCAAGGGCACCCTCTGTGGGGAACGGATCTTGACTTAGGGCGTCGCTGGGGAGCACAGCAAGGGACAGGCTGGGTCGGATTAATATTTTTGGGGACGAATTTAAAGCTACAGGCTCAGTGATGAGGGCTGGCTCGCGCAAGGTGTGACGTACAAAAAAAAATAACGCAAGGGATGGCGACATCTAGCGTCAGGACATACAGGCTCATGGCATGGCTGTAAACGTAATCTTTGCAAAACTAATAAATAAATAAAATTTATTCAAGTATAAAGTAAAGTAAAATTATAATTTAGATTAATTACAACCAGGGAAAAATGTAATTCTAACTGTAATGTAGACCTGTCTGAACTAGGTTTATGAAAAACCTGTGTTTCAGGCCATCGATTTACATCAAACATTTAAAATGAAGACAACAATAGGTTTATTACTAAGTTAAATTAAAAAGGAGACATAATATTTTCAATGACTTAAAGAGTAACTCTTTCCCCCTTATTCCAAAACAAGGTTTATCTTCAGACCCAGGTTCAAAACATGGAGCCATTATTGAATTTCGAACTTTATTCCGACTATGGTAAAGTTCCTAAACACAAAACTGTCAACTTAGTACCGAACTAAGTTTTCAGTTTTGTATAAAGAACGGTATTTCAATCACTGTTACGTTCTCATTACAAAAACTGGCTCCATGGTTTAAGCCATGTCAAAATATAAATCTTGTTTTGTAATAAGACAGTTTGGGTATATTATTTTTAAAACTAGATTATGTAAGATAATATTATGTTTAAATAAATTAACAAATAATATTAAAGTAGATAAAGTAGATACTATTATTAATTAGCTAAAGGAATAGACTTATATTAGAGTAGGTCGACAGAGCTATTATTTTAAAATTTCTAGTAGTTTTTCTGCGTAATTCAATTTTGAGAAATATTCCTGTACTAGTAAGTTACACCTATTATAACTTAAACTATAAATCTTAAGCACTCTGTTAAACTTGTTATACAAGTAGGGCCCTAAAAATAAATAAAATCGATTAGTAAAAGCATGTTTAGTCTGAGAGTTAGCACATACCAAATCTTTTCTTCTCCTATCTGAAGGTACTGGGTTAAAGTAGAGTTCAGTGTGTTGGAATAAAACTACATTAAAAACAAATAATTGACGTACTGTTAGCACCTTACATGCCATATAAAGCTGGTCAGTAGGAAATCTAAATGGACGAAAAGTAGCAACCTTTAAAACTGCTCTTTGGGCGCGTTCTAGGTGCAGTAAAATTGATTTAGCGGCACCACCCCAGGACGTTATGCAGTAGGTGATAATAGATTGACATAACGCCAAATAAACCTGTCTAATTAATTTAAAGTCGGCAATGTTACGTAAATTTTTAAAAATGTATATTAGTTTACGCACTCTGGTGCATAACAAATCGATGTGTTTGCGGAAATTCAGGTTTGTGTCAATCGTGACGCCTAGATATTTGATATGATCGGTTTTAGCTAAAGTGGGGGACAAGTGCATGCAATGTCAGCATAATGTAAATTACAATTGTTATGCGCTTGAATGTTTAGATTAGTAAGCGTTGGATTAGTGTTTCTCATTGCAAATATTAGGTAGTTGGTTTTATCTGTATTTAAAGTTAAGAGATTTTTATGAAGCCAATTAGACACAGTATTAAAACCATTCTGTGCTACCTCAAAGACCTCGGCCATTGATTTAGCTGTGAACAGTAGCGCAGTGTCATCCGCATATGACATAATTACACCCTTTTGGAGTGTCAAATTGCAAAGGTCATTTATATAGACTAAAAACAATGTAGGACCCAAAATACTGCCTTGTGGGATTCCATAACAGCTATTTTTAAGTTCAGAACTCATGTATTGACCTATTTTTACACACTGATGGCGGTCGGTGAGGTAATCAGATAATAGTTGCAATTGTATTCCCCGTATTCCCAGCATTTCCAGCTTGTATAAGAGCAAATTACAAGAAATTGTGTCAAAAGCCTTGGCAAGGTCTAAGAATATCCCTATGGTATGCATGCCGTTTTATCCAAGTTTGTGCTTATAAAATTTGTCAGATGGTGAACAGCTTGGCTTGTTGATCTTTTAGGCCTAAAACCAAATTGATGCTCAGAGAGTAATTTACTACTTTCAAGATAGTTTACTAATCTACTGTTTATAATTTTTTCCAAAATCTTTGAGAGACCTGTTAAAATTGAAATTGGCCTGTAGTTATTTAAACAACTTTTGTCTCCAGCTTTAAACACAGGGGTGACTACGGCTTTTTTAAGCAATTTAGGAAATATTCCTTTTGTTAAACCTAACTGAAAAATGTGAGTCAAGGGAAGGGCAATGACGTATTTAAATCTTTTGAGTATGCTATTAGGTATGTCGTCACATCCTACGGCACAAATTTCCTTTAATCCATCTATTATACTTACAACCTCATTAACATCAGTATCTTATAAGACAAAAGAGTTTCGTGCTGCATTTGTCATGGTATGGCTTTGAAAGGAAAAACATCTATTAGATAATAAGTTTTTTTCTGCTAAGTTTTTTCCTACGTTAATGAAGAAGTTGTTAGCTTTATTTGCTGCTTCGGTTATTATTAACTCAGAAGATAAAAGATCAAGCGGAGTTTCGGGATTTTTTGACCTAAAAGTGTTAGTTTTTATGAATTTCCATATGAGTTTACTGTTTTTACCTGCTTTCTGAAGTTGACTTTGATCATATTGGGTTTTCAGCTTTTTTAACAGATTATTACAAAAATTCCTATATCGTTTGTAAGTAATTGACAATAGTTCATTATCCGGAGCGTTTTTTGATTTTTTGTGAAGTTTGTCTCTATGTCTGATACAGCGAACAAGTCCTGGTGTAATCCATGGTTTAATATTACTATACTTTCTAGGAATTACTTTAGTAAATGTATTTTTCCTTATGGCAGATTGTAACAAATCGACAAAATATTGTATAGAAATATTTGGATCATGTGTATTGTAAACGGGGTCAAAATTAATACCGCGTAAGTCAGTTTCAAGACTCGTCATATTCCGTCTTATTCCAAAACACGATCTAAATTTAGTACTAGGATAATTACTAGGTTTGCCACCATGACTAAATAAAACGTTATTATAAAATGAAGTTCATCACTAGTTCATGAACTAGCTATGGTACTAAAGATAGTCCGCCGAGACCCCTAGTTTTTCTATAGGCTAACTTCGGTACTAATTTATTTGAGGTTAGTGTTTATTGTTATTGTGTGGCTTTTTATTTACAAATCGACTTGATGGATTTGGAAGATTTGGATAATTATGCTGGAGACGTCTCGGCGATCTTACAGACATCGTCATACGTAGTACGACGTAATATTTCCTATAATAATATGAACATTCGCGTTAGGCAGTCGAAATAAGATGATACAAAGCATTGCTTACCTAATATTAATTAAAAATCCATGTTTTGTACAGTGGGTCGTCTTAGGATTTTACTCGTACTAAGTTTATCTTCAACGGTTTAACCAGACGCAACTCACGAACAAACCACATAATTATTATCAACAGTACCTAATACTAAGATTTATTATTTATGGACGGACACAACATAAACATTCGTCTCAAATTACGAGTGCCGCGCCGTACCTATGTAATTCACTCCACTTCACGCTAGAGGTGTTAAAAAATATGATAACTTGATTACAAAAAGCACGTCAAAAGTACAAGTTGTATATATTGTAACCTAAACAAAGAACGATTTATGACATATTTTTGTATTGATTAATAATTATTTATGCATTTCAAGTGTTATTATAATATCAATATTTAGAGAAACGAAACGTTGCTTCAAATAGATGCAGAATGAACGAATGAAAGAATGCCATTTTTGTTTCTTATCTGTGGAACCATGAACCTTCTTTGGTACTAACTGATCCTCAAAAAGTCTTCGTTTTGTAATAAGAACACGTTTTGAGCCTGATATTAACTTGAATACCGTAACAATCCTAGACCTTGTGGTCTTGGTATAAAACAGTACTTAAGCATTTTTTTGTAATAAGACGGATTGAGTTTAGTATAGCTGCGCATGCAATTATTTCTAGGTGAGGATATTTGTAATGTTAGTAAAACAGCTTGATGATCGGTTAGTGACGAATTAGTAACCAATGTTTTGGATGGACATTTCGATTTTATAAGGATATGGTCTAGACAAGAGCCGCTCTGGTGGGTTGGGTGATAATGAGCTGGTAATAGTCCATGAAATGAGCAGATATTGAGGTAATTATGAGAATGAGTATCGATTTTTTCAGCAGCAATGTTTATGTTGATATCACCTATCACTATGATATTTTTAAACGAAGATAATATTCCTAAGTTACTGTTAAGCGAATCCAAAAACCCATCAATACTTTGGGATGGAGGCCTATAAATAGCCATAATTACTGTATCAGGAATAATTTTAATTACTAAGCAGTTGCAGTCTTGAAAAAGGGGTTCGACTACTAATGTTCTTAAATTATTTTTAATATAAACCACTATGCCATCATTCTGGTTGAATGTTCTAACGCTTTTGTGAAGATTATATCCATCGAGAGATGGTATAATGGCCGTTTGTTTGGATAACCAACATTCTGTTAGAACGATAATGTCGCAGCCTATATCAAGATTTTGTAACAAAACTTGGAAACCGTTAATATTGCGAGTTATACTGCGTATATTTTGTGTAAGTAGGGTCAATGTTTTATCTCCAGTAAAGACTATGTTTTTGCACTTCTCAACATTACAGATTTTAGCTTCAGACACGGAAAACCCATCCAGATCACAGATTAGCTGATTGGTCATTATAAAAAGTAAAAATATATGTAGAAGTTTACCTACTATCTATGTGCTTAATTGAAAAGGTAGTCGGTGGCGCTCCTAGGCGCCTTCATAGTCAATGGAATTAATGTAATTGTCTTCTGCATATTTACGTGCTGGGCAATTTACATCACCAGTAGGATGATCATCTTTCCTCTTAAAACGTTTACAGGTCGCACATTGAGGCAGAGAACCTTTATTATTGCAGTCCTTGAAAGAGTGTCCTGTTTCGCCACAGAGGTTGCAGGTAGGGTTCGTTTCTCTGCAAAATTTGGCAGCGTGTCCGAACTGCTGGCAGTTAAAACACCTGGTCACAATAGTGAAATCTCTCACTGGACATGATGTCCAATTAATAAAAATTCGGCCTTGGTCCATCATAATTTTCCTGATATTAGCAGGCACTTCCAATATATAATTACAGTCCGGACGATCTTTCTTTCCTGACTTATGGCTCAATTTGATACTTTCTAAAAAGGACTCACGAGTAATGTTCGGCAATTTATCTGTCAAGTTTTGGACGTAAATGCAATCAAATACCTCTTTTTCAGTTAGGGCTACGGGGACACCAACGTAAGGCCTGAGGCAACCAGCTTCTGTGAGCTTTTTAATTTATTAATGTCGTCTTTGTTATCCGTCCGAATGATGACACCTCCATTTCTAATTTTCCTTAGACCACGAACATGGAGTTTTAATTCCTCAGGCGAAATAATTTTTTGTACCAATGATTTGATGTCGTCACTGGTTTTGGTTTTATCGCTGGGATATATAGCGACCGAACTGAGATTTGCTGGGCGAATAAATTTATCAGAGCCTGTCTTCACCATGTTAGCGTAGGAAGTACCTTCTGGTACGGTTCGGCTCATCTTCGTTTCCACGACTTCTTTGAATTGGCAAAGGGATGCCGCAACATTCTGCTGCACTTGAAGGTGTTGGATGGTTGTGTGCGCCTGGATGGACTTCTGCTTCAGGGATTGGTACAACACGGCCACCTGAGACGTCCCATGGTTGACTTTTCGACAGAGATTGGTGACACGGAGTTTTTGGTCGGAATTCATTTTTCCTTCCGCCACAATTGAGCAAATTTCGGTCAAAATTGTGTCGATGGACCCAAGCCATCTCTGAAGCTCCGTCGTAGAGACGACTTCAGTCGGTAATTCGTTCTCCGTGGCGGCTGGCGGCTCTGGTTCCCTTGTCTGGTTTTGATGGCCAGGCGATGGCATCGGTGGGGGACTTCGTCGTACTATTTGACTGCGGCCGAAGGGGCTATCTCCTGGGTTAGACATACACCGAAAACGTTGATTGTCTATAAACTATTTAATTCATCTTTCACAACGAAAAAAGTTGTTAGTCACTCTCGACACTTATACAATAAACTGACTCCGCAAATTATTGCAATAACATTATTCGTAATTACTTAAATAAATATCGTTATAACCAACACAAAAACACGTCTGCTTAGTCTCGCGGCTAGCGAATGAACCCAAAGAAATTATGTCAAATAAATATTAATTATACATAATTAATAGTTAATTTAAATAAATAAACATACAGACTTAATTTCCACATTATATTTAAAACAATGCCTAATAAAACACTAACCAATAGACAACAATAAATTTTGGTCTAAGGCGGCCGAAGCGTCCAGAACGATGACTGACGGATTTTTCTCGAGAGGAAGACATTCGAAATTTTGGCGACACACGAACCAATAGGTTAAATGACCCGATGGGGTTTAAACCAGTCCAAATACGAATCTGAATCCTGTGAGTATTCAATCATATTCTTTGTTTATGCGAGATAACCTTAGGACTTACATGTGCTTATGACACGAGTACTTGTTGCAAGGTCAGGCAGTTTATGCTAGCGTTTTGAGATGGTTGTAATTTGCAATTGAGACGTGATGCCTTGGTGTGGCTTCGTGATCTAATGATTGGAATTGATCCGGGTGCAGACAAACCTAGAGGTGTGGTCATCCGTTGGTAAGGAAGGCCTTACTATAGCCGAATATCGGTGTTGACGGAAGCCAGCTGCAGCAGGTAACGATAGCGTCACCATCTTTACCCGTAGGTCACGTTTAATGTGTGAACACAGGTTCATCCTGTGTTTGATGCCAAGGGTCGCAGTCCCGTCAAGTGACGTCGAGTGTGTCAAGTTAGGGTTTGGAATGGTTGAAAGATGCTAGATGTCGCCACTCGTTGCGTTTACTGAGAGATCACAGAGTATATCTGTAAAGTAATTCTTTAATGTCCAAGACACTCTCTCAGAGAGAAATTTAAGGAGATTAATGTAATGACTGTGCCTTCTCAGTATATTTTTGAAAATCTATTATATGCCCATAAAAATATAAAATTATTTAAAAAATACAGTGATATCCATAATATAAATACTAGGAACAAACACAAATTTGTTGTACCTACAACAAGGCTCAAGAAAATAGGTGGCTCGTTTCGATGTCAATGTATACGCTTTTATAATAAACTTCCAAGCCACGTTCAAGATCTAAGCCTTAATAAATTCAAATCATTCATTAAACGTAAGTTGTGCCAGAAAGCCTTTTATACTGTTAAAGATTATATTGAGGACAAAAAGGCTTGGGATTGAGCTGCTCCAATTTTTGTACATATTGAGGTAGTTTATTTTTATTGTTTTTTGTTTTTTTGTTTTTGCTAACTTTATTATTTTATAAACAGTGACATTTAATTATTATTTTATACACAATGACAGGAATATTTACTTGTAAAGTATTATATTATTTTAATTATTGTGAATGTGAAGACTATGTGGGTTATTGCATAATATTTTTTTTCCCTTTCTTTTATTCTCAGTTAGTGTTAATCATGGTCTGGCAGTTTGAGTCATATAAGTGGCCTACCCAAATGGCCTTTCTTTGGTATTGATAGTCGCATCGTTGAGCTCCTTATATTCTGAGTAGAGCTGCACGATTACTGACAAATGCGTGCACTGACTGGTCAGGTCCACTCAACCTGTGTGGTTCTTTCCTCAAAAGACCATTTCAGACACCAATCTACATGGTCTTCACATGATCTGACCAAGATTATGTCTGGACTTTAAAAGAGACTATGACCTCTGAGTTTGTTTCGGCCTTTCTTCTCAGAGTAGTCAGATAGGAAACGCCGACCTCATCTAGTTTTTAAAATATGATTGACGTGTAAAAGTGTTTGTACAAACCTACTTACAGAAATAAAATCATTTATCATTTATCATTAATCTATGAGAGAGGTAGGCGCCTATTGAATGGACTAGGTAAAAAACCATTTTTGTTGTATCTCGGGATGCTTTGCATAATCTTTGTGTTCCCTTTTGAGCACAGCCTTAATAGGTCGTCGGTACTTGTGTGATTGAGCTAAAAACTAGTTCATCTCACGGACTCGCAAATTGCGACTCTGAGTTATTGTTATAGTCTCATTGCAGGCGGAAACACCAATAAAATTAGATCCGAGACTGGTGGTATTGGTGTGGACGCCCAAGTCTTTGGGAAAGGTTTGTGACCCGCCACATTACTTATTATGGACCTTTAAATGATGTATGTTGCAATAAATATTGTATTGTGTAAGAAGGTACTTGTTTAATTGAATCTTTCCTTAACAGCTTGTACCTATATTAACCTCAAAATTTAAAAAAAGTAAATAGTGAAATATTTATGTGAATAATTATTCATTACTAGTGGTCGCCCACTGGTCGAAATTCGACCCCTCTACCTACTTACAATCTATATATTACTTACTAAAAAAAAAACTATATAAAATATGATTAAAATAATAAAAGTTAGAGCCTTGTTGAAATCAAAAAACATCGATTATGTCAAGGAAGTATGTAAAAAATACGCTTACTTCAAAACGGACGACGGACTTTCATATAAACTTCCATCCCCTATTTCACCCTCTTAGGGGTAGAATTTTGAAAAACCCCTTTCTTAGTGGATGCCCACTCTTATAAAGAACATACCCTCCAAATTTCATGTTTCTAGGACCAACGGTTTAGGCTGTGCGTTGATGTATCAGTCAGTCAGTCAGTGAGTCAGTCAGGACTTTGAATTTTATTCAACTTGAATAAAAGGGGAAAATAATTTACTTAGAGCATAATGGTTTTGATTTGCAGCAAATCGTAAGTGAAACTGAAAAGTTAGAACGATGTATCATTTAATCAATGAGATCGCACGGATTGCAGACCAATACATGCCATGTTTCGAATTTTGCTTTTAACTTAAAAATAAATTGTGAAGACATGTATCAGACCCTTAAGATACACAATTCAATGTGACGTTTGCTTGCTACGACATAAAACGTAGCGCGACAAGACGTCACGGGCAGGACGTCAACCGTATACGTGTGCATAGTCCGTAAATAGAAATAGACATATTTTATTTTTAAACGCAATTTAGAGACACGAGTTCTTGGGTTTGTTATTTATATTTATTTGAAAAACATTGAAAACAGCAATCAGTAGAAAGTTATTAACAAAGACAGAATATAATGGAATTTTACACTGTCTGTCGTAGTTATAATTAAGAAAAAGGAAGACAAAACAAATTAAGGAATCATCCTTCAAAATAATGGATTTTGTTTTGTATTGAGAGCAGTAGGTACTTTGGACATTCGTTGTCTGAAAAATAAATGTATTATTATTATTTTGTTTTGAATTTTGATTTTAATTCTATAAGTTTACGATTTTATTTTATTTTATTTCTTATTATGACATGTGTATAATTAACCTATGGAAATTTATCTGAAAAAAAAATTGATTTGATTAGTATTATGTAGCTATACATAGTTTCCAGATCGATATTGTGTTTGTATCTATTAGTATTATTCATTAATTGGTTAGTTTTTCTTCAAAACAAGACTGCGGGTAAACCGAACATAGAATTTATAACAGAGAAAGTAAGTCATAACCCCAAGCAGCAAAAAGCTTTTAAAGTTATCTTCTTCGATAAATAAGTATCTAATTGTTTCTTCCTGTTTCCTTCGACGTAGCCTCGTATTTTTCCGCTAAGAATATAATGTTCTAGAAACAATACATAAGTATTTACCAGGAAATAGCATCTAATAATGTAAACGTGTATCATCTTTCCCAAGAAAAACGTGATCTTCTGATCCAAATTATGTACGCCTGGCGTCACGTCCGGTACTGGACACATATAGGATATATAAAGGTACATAATGTCAAGCTGGTTTCCTTGGGTGTATGCTGAAACTACAAAACCTCACAATCCTAGTGCTTCGTCCACGTTCATTCACCTGGTCATATACCTAAGATTGTTGAAGGACATCATCAATAAGGTCTGTCTTTTTAAGGCGTCCCCCATAGTCGAGCATACCATAGTCGAGCATACCATAGTTGAGCATACCATAGTCGAGCATACTATAGTTGAGCATACCGTAGTCGAGCATACCATAGTTGAGCATACCATAGTCGAGCATACCATCGTTTTTACTTCCATCCGTCTTACACAAGGTCAAATTAAATAAGCCAGCGAAACTCGACAAATGTGCTGGCTATCAATATCTAAACAAAATATATTGATGCTATGATATTATGATTGGGAGCATGACGATGGCAAATAAAAATCATGTGAATGTAGCCCTATAAGTATGACCCAGCATACATTATCCACCATGACTTTTATAACCTTTATAACAAACTAGCTGCACCCCGCGGTTTTTCTCGATCCGCAAAGAGCGGATCCCTATTTTTTTTTTAAATAAATCAATGCCTATGTTATTCCGTAATAATGTAGCTATCTACTGGTGAAATAATTTTTTAAATCGGTTCAGTAGTTTCGGAGCCTATTCGTTACAAATATGAAAACAATAAAAAAAATCTTTGCTCTTTATAATATTACTAGCTGACCCGTGCCCACTCCGTTGGGCGGTAAACATTTTCACTCTATGACACTCACAAATAACGTGGCTTTCTATGGGTAAAAGAATACCTACCCTACCTGCCTAACCTACCTACCTACCTACCTACCCTACCTACCTACCTACCCTACCTACCTACCTACCTACCCTACCTACCTACCTACCTACCTACCTACCCTACCTACCTACCTACCCTACCTACCTACCCTACCTACCTACCTATCCTACCTACCTACCCTACCTACCTACCCTACCTACCTATCCTACCAACCCTACCTACCTACCTACCTACCCTACCTACCTACCCTACTTACCTATCCTACCTACCTACCCTACCTACCTACCCTACCTACCTACCCTACCTACCTACCCTACCTACCTACCCTACCTACATACCCTACCTACCTACCCTACCTACCTACTATCTCTCAAGTTGGATCGAACTGCACATGGTGTGCGAATTTTATTATAATCGGTTAAGTGGTTTAGGAGTCCATTGAGGACAAACATTGTGACACGAGATTTATATATATTAAGATTATAACAAAAATAGAAGTACTTCCGTACTTTACCCGTGCAATCTTGTAAACGCCCTGGGTAGGATAAACGCTGCGGGTTTTTTGTGAGGAAAACTCTGGTCGATGGAGAGCCCCGTCACTGAATTGTAGATTTACGTTAGGGAAACCTTTTACATAGTAACTAAAAAAATCATACAAATTATTAACCCAGTCATTCGATTGCCAGTAAGTTATCTTCATGGATCTCGGGGTCCTTGGCACTTTAATAGACTTTGAATTGTATGTGTCGCCGCAAGAGCGTATACCTGTTAAGATTATTTATTACATAATCTTATTCCTAACGAACGAATTATTCCAATTTATGATAATATAATAATTACACCCTCTGCGGAATATTGTTACAATCAATACATTGTGTTATTATCAAATATCGACTGCTGTAAGAGATTGGCGCCATTTATTGGATTCTTTGTGAAATAGAAACACCTAGTATTGTTTTAAAATTAATTAGATGTTCTCGTTAAAATTATTTATTTATTCACTTACAAATATCCTTACAGGCCAGTGCGATATTGTAGTACACTTAAAAATTAAATATTTCCACTGCTTGTAACATAACAAATTCTATAGGTAGCTGCTATTCTTTCAAATTCACCCAACAGAATATGTCGACGTCATCAGCAATGAGGTTGAGAGTGCGGAGGGCGCTCGTCAGCGGCGCCTAACGCAGCAAGTAAGTTCGCGTGCGCAGTGCCGCCAGAAACCGCAGCTGACGACGATGACCCACATACCCGTCTAGCACGACTAGTTCCACCCTTCGCAATATATCCGCAGACTTTTGACTATACAAAGTAGTTACCTTTGTATAGTCAAAAGTCTGCGGATTTCGAATCGTGATTCAGTCACAAGTTTTACCAATTATAGGGTGGTTTATTGTGCACGAATAACAAATTTATTGAAAGTGTCGTTTCATGAAGACTAATAACATAGTTATTTTTCATTTTTCAAAATCACTATCTCACTGCACAGAAACATTTTTGTTATGATATTACCATCCTTCTCTTGCCCAGGGTATCCCAATTTATCTATGGTCGGCGCAACATACATGTTTTCCCCTATTCTATATCAATTCTTATTCAAGTCTCCCAAACAGTCCAGGAGCAGTGGTTGCCCAGTGGCAACAGCCCCGACTTACGACTCGAGACTTACGGTTGTGGGTTTAAACCCAAGCAGACGCTTTACTTAAATAATTTAATCACCATTGCTCTCAAAACGGTGAAGGAAAACATCGTGAGGAAACCGGCATGTCCTAGAACCAAAAATTCAAAAAAGACATCACCAACCAACCCACACTGGGCCCGCGTGGTGGATAACAGCCTACTCCCTCTTGAAGAGAGGAGGCCTGTGTCCCAGCAGTGGGAACATTATAGGCTGATTATGCTATGCTATGCTTAAGTAGCCCAAAGCTTAGCGGAGCTGAAATGTTGCAGTTTTCAACGCTCCATCGTATTTTGAAAACTGTGCGTAAATAAACACAAACCGTCTTATTGCAAAACTACATTTATATTTTGACATGGCTTAAACCATGGAACCAGTTTTTGTAATAAGATCGTAACTGTGATTGAAATACCGTTCTTTATACAAAACTGAAAACTTAGTTCGGTACCAAGTTGTCAGTTTTGTATTAGGAACTTTTCTATAGACGGAATAAAGTTCGCAATTCAATAATGGCTCCATGGCTGAAACCTGGGTCTGAAGATAAACCTTGTTTTGTAATAAGACGGTACAGGACTAATTTAATTCACATCTAACCATAATTATAATAAAATCGTAGATTTGTAGCAGTTTCTATTCCTAGTAAGTCTGGTCAACGCATAGGTTACATATTATCATGCTATTTGCTATGGAGGAGAAGCAATATTGCATTTTGTTCGTATTCTTCAACAGTTTACCGCGAGATTGTGATTAGACAATTAAAAAAAAACCGGTCAAGAGCGAGTCGGACTCACGCACCGAGGGTTCCGTACGTATACATATATGATGTTGATGATTTCTGAAAAACTGTGCTATTTAGAGACATCGTTTTGTTTTTCCTGTAATCTTTACACAAACTTCTATCATATAGAATAATATCAGATTTTTATCTAAGCAAACGGACGGTATTTTTTTTACATTTTTCATCAAAAGTCAAGAAGTAAGCTGCTTAAAAAAATAAAATGTTTGATAATATGCAAACAGCCTTCTTTCATAATATGATACCCCACATGCCCTAGTAGCCCCACTTCAATTTTTTAAGACCCCCTTTCAGTCCCTTTTGCAAAAAAGATATATTTGTTTTAACTTCTTTCTTATTTGCAAAATAGTTGGGCAAACGTCATCTAAAACTATTCTAAATTTCAAGTTGATAGCATTAGCAGTTCTTGAGATATCCAGGTGTGACAGACAGACAGACAGACTTAGTCTCACCATAAGGGTTCCTTTTTACCATTTTGGTACGGAACCCTAAAAAGCTTATAATAGGTACGGATTTAACCTCTGAAATTTATAACATCACGCTATACCTACAAAGGAGCTAAGCCGTCAATCATGGCATGTATAAGAACGGATATTTTAGTCAAATTGTTAGCGAAGTAAACAGCGCCCGCGCGGCACGTCGAACTTAACTTAAGCTGGCGAGACCATCCGCCGACCGTCACCATCCCTGGCGTCTGCAGCGTAGCACACCCGCCGCGGTCATCGTCACACCAGGCTGAGCTAGGAGAGTACTGTGCTACTCCCAAGGGAATTTAAGGGAATCTTGTGACCATAAAGAATTTACGTGATCTTATTTATTAGTCCCACCACGTAAACCTTTTCCGTCACAAGGGGATAAATATTCAAAAATCCTACCTAAACGCTACCTTTTGATATATTTATAAGAAACTGTTGTGCAACATTTCATGTCCAGTAATAAGTAGTAGACAAATACTGCCGTGGTTTGAATCTAGGCCTTTCATCAGAATATATTTCAAATAAAGAGACACCATTTTTCTAACAATAAAATAAATTCATTTCAAAAGGAAACAAGCTCACAAAAGCACTCTTCTTGAAAGGCTGTCTTAAGATCGTAAGCTAAATCTCAACTCTCAACAAAGGCTGACGTCCCAGTGCGGCTGAATATCAACGAGAAAGGAAATAGAATCGTCTTTCATGTGTCGCTGTCCACTTTCCACTGTCCATATTCGCTGTCTTTGGTTTAAAAAGAAACATGGATATATTGAGGCGCGTACACTCACGTGCCGCCAGCGAGAGGCATGCGCTTCGAATGGACGTCTGTCGCGAATGCCTTCGGCTGTGTCATGTGTGGGTGCTCGCTGTGAGCATTCGCCGCATTCATTCCTCACATGCTTCAGAAGCGGTTGTTGCGCTCTGTCTGCCAAATTTCTTCCTACTAACAATGATCAAGATCTATCGTACTGCACGTGTTCTCTCATAAGTACATAAGACGTATTCAAGCACTACACAGAATTCAAGATAAATGGCAAAATAAGTCAACATTTTCAGCCTTCTTATTTATTTTAAAACGAAGACAAAAAAAATAAAATATACATAATTTTATTCATATTTTCTTCAGTATGTTGACAAGTGCCAGAAAGCTCGCGAGAGATTATTCCGGCCTTCGATCTCAAGCCTCCCTAGCCCCCTCCGAGGTCGGCGTGATAGCAGGAAATAGGATTTGCGGCCATACTAACACAGATACAAGTGTACACCGTAAACTTTTGACTATACAAAGGTAACTACTTTGTATAGTCAAAAGTCTGCGGATTTCGAATCGTGATTATTTAAAAAACTGCTAGTAGACCTGCGGTAGGTGGAATGAAATAGAAATGTATAAATGTCGCGCGTGCCCAACTCAGTGCGTATTTGTTTACGGTGTACACTTGTATCTGTGTTAGTATGGCCGCAAATCCTATTTCCTGCTATCACGCCGACCTCGGAGGGGGCTAGGGAGGCTTGAGATCGAAGGCCGGAATAATCTCTCGCGAGCTTTCTGGCACTTGTCAACATACTGAAGAAAATATGAATAAAATTATGTATATTTTATTTTTTTTGTCTTCGTTTTAAAATAAATAAGAAGGCTGAAAATGTTGACTTATTTTGCCATTTATCTTGAATTCTGTGTAGTGCTTGAATACGTCTTATGTACTTATGAGAGAACACGTGCAGTACGATAGATCTTGATCATTGTTAGTAGGAAGAAATTTGGCAGACAGAGCGCAACAACCGCTTCTGAAGCATGTGAGGAATGAATGCGGCGAATGCTCACAGCGAGCACCCACACATGACACAGCCGAAGGCATTCGCGACAGACGTCCATTCGAAGCGCATGCCTCTCGCTGGCGGCACGTGAGTGTACGCGCCTCAATATATCCATGTTTCTTTTTAAACCAAAGACAGCGAATATGGACAGTGGAAAGTGGACAGCGACACATGAAAGACGATTCTATTTCCTTTCTCGTTGATATTCAGCCGCACTGGGACGTCAGCCTTTGTTGAGAGTTGAGATTTAGCTTACGATCTTAAGACAGCCTTTCAAGAAGAGTGCTTTTGTGAGCTTGTTTCCTTTTGAAATGAATTTATTTTATTGTTAGAAAAATGGTGTCTCTTTATTTGAAATATATTCTGATGAAAGGCCTAGATTCAAACCACGGCAGTATTTGTCTACTACTTATTACTGGACATGAAATGTTGCACAACAGTTTCTTATAAATATATCAAAAGGTAGCGTTTAGGTAGGATTTTTGAATATTTATCCCCTTGTGACGGAAAAGGTTTACGTGGTGGGACTAATAAATAAGATCACGTAAATTCTTTATGGTCACAAGATTCCCTTAAATTCCCTTGGGAGTAGCACAGTACTCTCCTAGCTCAGCCTGGTGTGACGATGACCGCGGCGGGTGTGCTACGCTGCAGACGCCAGGGATGGTGACGGTCGGCGGATGGTCTCGCCAGCTTAAGTTAAGTTCGACGTGCCGCGCGGGCGCTGTTTACTTCGCTAACAATTTGACTAAAATATCCGTTCTTATACATGCCATGATTGACGGCTTAGCTCCTTTGTAGGTATAGCGTGATGTTATAAATTTCAGAGGTTAAATCCGTACCTATTATAAGCTTTTTAGGGTTCCGTACCAAAATGGTAAAAAGGAACCCTTATGGTGAGACTAAGTCTGTCTGTCTGTCTGTCACACCTGGATATCTCAAGAACTGCTAATGCTATCAACTTGAAATTTAGAATAGTTTTAGATGACGTTTGCCCAACTATTTTGCAAATAAGAAAGAAGTTAAAACAAATATATCTTTTTTGCAAAAGGGACTGAAAGGGGGTCTTAAAAAATTGAAGTGGGGCTACTAGGGCATGTGGGGTATCATATTATGAAAGAAGGCTGTTTGCATATTATCAAACATTTTATTTTTTTAAGCAGCTTACTTCTTGACTTTTGATGAAAAATGTAAAAAAAATACCGTCCGTTTGCTTAGATAAAAATCTGATATTATTCTATATGATAGAAGTTTGTGTAAAGATTACAGGAAAAACAAAACGATGTCTCTAAATAGCACAGTTTTTCAGAAATCATCAACATCATATATGTATACGTACGGAACCCTCGGTGCGTGAGTCCGACTCGCTCTTGACCGGTTTTTTTTTAATTGTCTAATCACAATCTCGCGGTAAACTGTTGAAGAATACGAACAAAATGCAATATTGCTTCTCCTCCATAGCAAATAGCATGATAATATGTAACCTATGCGTTGACCAGACTTACTAGGAATAGAAACTGCTACAAATCTACGATTTTATTATAATTATGGTTAGATGTGAATTAAATTAGTCCTGTACCGTCTTATTACAAAACAAGGTTTATCTTCAGACCCAGGTTTCAGCCATGGAGCCATTATTGAATTGCGAACTTTATTCCGTCTATAGAAAAGTTCCTAATACAAAACTGACAACTTGGTACCGAACTAAGTTTTCAGTTTTGTATAAAGAACGGTATTTCAATCACAGTTACGATCTTATTACAAAAACTGGTTCCATGGTTTAAGCCATGTCAAAATATAAATGTAGTTTTGCAATAAGACGGTTTGTGTTTATTTACGCACAGTTTTCAAAATACGATGGAGCGTTGAAAACTGCAACATTTCAGCTCCGCTAAGCTTTGGGCTACTTAAGCATAGCATAGCATAATCAGCCTATAATGTTCCCACTGCTGGGACACAGGCCTCCTCTCTTCAAGAGGGAGTAGGCTGTTATCCACCACGCGGGCCCAGTGTGGGTTGGTTGGTGATGTCTTTTTTGAATTTTTGGTTCTAGGACATGCCGGTTTCCTCACGATGTTTTCCTTCACCGTTTTGAGAGCAATGGTGATTAAATTATTTAAGTAAAGCGTCTGCTTGGGTTTAAACCCACAACCGTAAGTCTCGAGTCGTAAGTCGGGGCTGTTGCCACTGGGCAACCACTGCTCCTGGACTGTTTGGGAGACTTGAATAAGAATTGATATAGAATAGGGGAAAACATGTATGTTGCGCCGACCATAGATAAATTGGGATACCCTGGGCAAGAGAAGGATGGTAATATCATAACAAAAATGTTTCTGTGCAGTGAGATAGTGATTTTGAAAAATGAAAAATAACTATGTTATTAGTCTTCATGAAACGACACTTTCAATAAATTTGTTATTCGTGCACAATAAACCACCCTATAATTGGTAAAACTTGTGACTTATATTCGCAACATGACTACATACTTATGTACCAAGCTGTAAGAGACATGTTGAGTCGGTACAAAAACAACGACATAAACATTTCACGGCACATGCTCTTCAAAAGTGTCCGCGTTCCGTCTCAACCTTTATTTTGGAGCATTTAAGTAACAGCAGGAAGGCGTAACATGCGGGAAGTTAATGAGTTGAATGAAATTAATGGATGGTGGGACGCCGGCGTCACAAAATATATAGGTATCTACAGAACATAGCTACAGAAGGTCGACTGCATACAACGAACGAAAGCGCACGCACACGTGGACACGCATCACGTAAACACGCATTACGTATACTCGTAGGTACACTGCCACTGATTTTGACATACAGGTCATCATGTATCTAAAGTGCTAAAAGGATATTTAGAAATACAAGAGGGATCCGAAGATAAATCCGAAGTATCGGCTGAATGTTCTGCCGTTTCCTGGCTAATTATGGCTTTTTTTATTAAGGAAACTTTGGAAGTCAAGAAACGGCCGAACATTCTGCCGATACTTGGGATTATCACTTCGGAGTAGACCCTCAGGTCATCATGGATCTATAGCGCTAAAATTCTAAAAGGATTTTGGTGCCTGAGTGACATTTACAGGGGGCGTTGTTGATAAACATTTCTGAAATTGTTTTGTGACATGGTATTGAAAAAACAAGATGTCCAGGCGCCGAAAGATCCTTGTACAACTATAGATGAACGTGGGTGGCGGCAGTGCTTGTCAAGGAAGATGTCAAGTGACATTTCATGTCATTTTAATCACGTACGAGTATGACGTAAGTACATCATAGGACTTGTTTGATATCGCCCTACGTTCAATTCAATTTTTTTGTAAATATTGACGTTCAAAAGTGCCTTATATGTGCCTATTTGAAATAAACAATTTGACTTTGACTTTGTTCGCGTCTGTGTCGTCTGTGCCTTCTGTAGGTTCCTATCTATATTTAGTGTTGTCGCGAAGTAGAGCACGGTTCCAGTTGTGTGCGTGTCCGCATGTACCTAGTGGTATTGATAAGTTTGTTGGGACTTTGGAAGACCTTTTTATTTAGTTTTATTACAATTTGTGTCATTGATTTGGGTTTCCTGTTCTTTTGAGGAAGTTAACTAGGTAATTCAGATCCATTGATCTCTTGATCAATTACACGATCAGCAATATGGTTTCACCAGGGGACGTTGTACGACTGACGCCGGTGTCACCTTATTAAAACACATATTTACAGCGTGGGAGGAGGCCCAAGATGCCATAGGAATCTTTTGTGACCTCTCCAAGGCATTTGACTGCGTAAATCATGAAACCTTACTCTTGAAACTTGAGCATTACGGACTAGGTAAACTTGCGCTGAGTTTAGTAAAATCTTATTTAAATGATAGACAACAGCAAGTTCAAATAAATGGTCTCAATTCACTCGGTTTAAAAGTAAAAATGGGTGTCCCACAAGGCTCAATATTGGGTCCTTTCCTCTTTTTAGTATATATTAATGATCTTCCCCATTTATTCAAAAACCAACCACAAATGGTGTTATTTGCTGACGACACTTCCTTAATCTTTAAGATAAATAGACGGGCATCAAATCTTGACGACGTAAATAACGCCCTACTGCAGGTCCAAAATTGGTTCACTGCTAATAATTTAGTATTAAATGGGAAAAAAACTAAATGCATAAGATTTGCTTTACCGAATGTTAAAAGTAGTGATTGTGACATAGTATTGAATAAAGAGAAACTGGAATTCGTCGATAAAACTGTTTTCCTTGGGATCACGCTCGACTCAAGGCTGCAATGGGGTCCTCATATAACATCACTTGCAGGACGGCTAAGTTCAGCAGCGTATGCTGTGAGAAAAATCCGTCAATTCACTAATGTAGATACCGCGAGGCTAGTCTATTTCAGTTACTTTCATAGTATTATGTCTTACGGTATTTTACTATGGGGACGGGCTGCAGATATCGAGTCTATTTTTATTCTGCAGAAAAGAGCCATCAGAGCAATATATGGCCTCCGCAGGCGCGATTCTCTAAGGGAACTGTTTAAAGATATCAACATCATGACGGTACCTTGTCAATATATCTATGAAAACATCATGTACGTAAGAAAAAATTTAAATAGTTTCAGTAAAAGAGGTGAAAGACACAATTATGGGACTAGAAATAGGGATGAATTAGTTCAACCAGGTTTCAGACTGGCTAAAGTAGACTCATCCTTCATGGGGTACTGTTTAAAATGCTACAATAAAATACCTCCCCACATAGTCCAACTAAATGAAACGAAATTTAAATCTTTTATAAAACGCACTCTATGTAGCCAAGCATATTATAAGTTGGGGGATTACATTGCTGACGAAAATGCTTGGCTTAACGCTGGTCCTGCTCCACAAGGGCGCATAAACTAATTGAATAGCATTCAAATCTATTGTTGGAGCGGCTGAAGATTGTAAATACTATCTTTTTATTGTATAAATTCAATCTATTAGTATTGTATAATTGCATAGCACATGTGTGAGCACTATGTACCTACCATTTTCTGAGTACGTCTTTTATTGACTTGAATGTGCCAGGGCGGCTGAGAGTGTCATGCTCACTAAAATGTCTAGCTGATGGTGGCGTGTGTCATGGATCATTAAGTTCCCTTCAAAATGGTTGAGCTAAATGGTGCTGATCCATGCGTCATGTTCGTGAACGGGCGCCATCAGTAGGGACTGGTCATTTCTTAGCTGCCACGGCTTATTTTAACTTAGTATTTTAGTTGTTTTTTATATGTTTATTACGGACGCTTTTAACGTGCGCGTCTTTCTACATTGTTCTCACATGTATAATTTCAACATAAATTATGTAACCAATACTATGTAACAATATTTTGATTTAAAAGAGTGTCCGTGGAGTTTCTTGCCCGTTCTTCTCCATAGGAACCTACTACGCTTTGGAATGGGCAACTAGCTTCATCTGACTGACTGACCCCTTGACAATTCAAAAGTGCCTATAATAGGTTTATTTGAAATAAATGCTTTGAGTTTTAGTTTGAGTTTGATCTGAAACAAATAGTTTCTACCACTTAAGCTAAGCGCACATTACAGGTACGTAGGGCCGCAGCAAATTCATTTTGATTTAAAAAAGTGTTATTAATTTCAATATAAAAAGTGCAGTGCGGCCCACCTGTTGTTGACGATGCGATGGTTCATACCAAACGTACGAAAATGATGTAGGAGGATTTTTTTGCAATGCGGTGCGGCACAAACCTGCGTCGGCCTAACATGAAACATACACACTCTGATGTAATAAATATAAAGTATAAAATGTTATTTATTGCATTTAAATAATTTAACTAAACTAATAGGATAAACCTCTTATACTTAATTAACTAACAAGCTATTAAACTATAATCAAATTAACCTAACATAACGAAAACTCAAACAAAAATATGGCGTCGAAAAATTCCTCCGCATCGCTGTCGACTGGTAATGTACCCAAGAGAGTGGCGACATTGTCACGTTGTATGGCAATGCGTAGCCTATTTAACTAAACGATTACCTACTATCTAAGTAGATAGTAGGCAATCGTTTAGTTAAACAAAAACTAAAAGACACATAAAATATAATAGGTAAGTACTTATTATATTTTATGTGTCTTTTAGTTCTTGTTTTTGCACAGTAGCAAGCTGTGACAAGCACAGTAGCAAATTGTGACAAGCACAGTACCAAGCAGTGACAAGCACAGTAGCAAGCAGTGACAAGCACAGTAGCAAGCTGTGACCAGCACAGTAGCAAGCTGTGACAAGCACAGTAGCAAATTGTGACAAGCACAGTACCAAGCAGTGACAAGCACAGTAGCAAGCAGTGACAAGCATAGTAGCAAGCTGTGACCAGCACAGTAGCAAGCTGTGACAAGCACAGTAGCGAATTGTGACAAGCACAGTACCAAGCAGTGACAAGCACAGTAGCAAGCAGTGACAAGCACAGTAGCAAGCTGTGACAAGCACAGTAGCGAATTGTGACAAGCACAGTACCAAGCAGTGACAAGCACAGTAGCAAGCTGTGACAAGCACAGTAGCAAATTGTGACAAGCACAGTACCAAGCAGTGACAAGCACACTAGCAAGCAGTGACAAGCACAGTAGCAAGCTGTGACAAGCACAGTAGCAAATTATGACAAGCACAGTACCAAGCAGTGACAAGCACAGTAGCAAGCAGTGACAAGCACAGTAGCAAGCTGTGACAAGCACAGTAGCAAATTGTGACAAGCACAGTACCAAGCTGTGACAAGCACAGTAGCAAATTGTGACAAGCACAGTACCAAGCAGTGACAAGCACAGTAGCAAGCAGTGACAAGCACAGTACCAAGCAGTGACAAGCACAGTAGCAAGCAGTAACAAGCACAGTAGCAAGCTGTGACCAGCACAGTAGCAAGCTGTGACAAGCACAGTAGCAAATTGTGACAAGCACAGTACCAAGCAGTGACAAGCACAGTAGCCAGCAGTGACAAGCACAGTAGCAAGCTGTGACCAGCACAGTAGCAAGCTGTGCCAAGCACAGTAGCAAATTGTGACAAGCACAGTACCAAGCAGTGACAAGCACAGTAGCAAGCAGTGACAAGCACAGTAGCAAGCTGTGACAAGCACAGTAGCAAATTGTGATAAGCACAGTACCAAGCAGTGACAAGCACACTAGCAAGCAGTGACAAGCACAGTAGCAAACTGTGACAAGCACAGTAGCAAATTGTGACAAGCACAGTACCAAGCAGTGACAAGCACAGTAGCAAGCAGTGACAAGCACAGTAGCAAGCAGTGACAAGCACAGTAGCAAGCTGTGACCAGCACAGTAGCAAGCTGTGACAAGCACATTAGCAAATTGTGACAAGCACAGTACCAAGCAGTGACAAGCACAGTAGCAAGCAGTGACAAGCACAGTAGCAAGCTGTAACCAGCACAGTAGCAAGCTGTGACAAGCACAGTAGCAAATGGTGACAAGCACAGTACCAAGCAGTGAGAAGCACAGTAGCAAGCAGTGACAAGCACAGTAGCAAGGTGTGACAAGCACAGTAGCAAATTGTGACTAGCACAGTACCAAGCAGTGACAAGCACACTAGCAAGCAGTGACAAGCACAGTAGCAAGCTGTGACAAGCACAGTAGCAAATTGTGACAAGCACAGTACCAAGCAGTGACAAGCACAGTAGCAAGCAGTGACAAGCACAGTAGCAAGCTGTGACTAGCACAGTAGCAAGCTGTGACAAGCACAGTAGCAAGCTGTGACAAGCATAGTAGCAAGCTGTGACAAGCACAGTAGCAAGCTGTGACAAGCACAGTAGCAAGCTGTGACAAGCACAGTAGCAAGCAAAATTCTTAATACTGAAACTTCAGTTTTTAAGTCTAAATACAGTGCTTTATACGTTAGTGGAGTCTGATTATTGTGAATATCTAAATAAAACCATACAATCGACCGTTTGTGTGTAATTGAAGACTTTACCTCCACCAATACCTGCCTCTTCTCACCTGAGCCTCTGGGAGGCCGCTGATATCAGCAGCACATTAGCTGTGTGAAGAAAAGCCACAGCAGCTGATCTCTACCAGCTGCTTATCTCTACCAACTGTTGATCACTTCCTCACTCGTAGGGAGGCCAAGACTCACCTCCTGTTGAGCGTGAGGCAGTGCCTCCGCTCTCCTACAACGGAGTGACTCAAGATCATTTACCTATCGGCTCACTCTCGGAAATCACCTAGCTTCCATAGTCTTTATCTCACATCAGAACATTTTCCATTCCTGAACAGAATTGCCTCCTTCTGCCCATCCAACATCCATCTGTGGAACGCTGACGCTGCAGCCCCGTCTTGTTCCTGAGCCCGAGCCACTGACGACTATATTCCTTTTATAATTTTGTATTACATTTTAACTTGTGTCCTACGCCTGGCCCTCCGGCCAATCGTAACGTTACACCTTCTGCCAAAGTCTGAGGCACTACGAAAAGTTTAGACTATAACGAATAATGAACACTTGTAATTAAAAAAGCACTGCCTCTCGTTGGTCTAGTGGTCACAAGCGCTACTGCAAAGCATGACGTCCTGGGTTCTATTGCCGAGTTG
This sequence comes from Tiliacea aurago, assembly GCA_948098905.1. Taxonomy (NCBI): domain Eukaryota; kingdom Metazoa; phylum Arthropoda; class Insecta; order Lepidoptera; family Noctuidae; genus Tiliacea; species Tiliacea aurago. The sequence continues at coordinate 27,210,281 of OX402585.1, forward strand.
GGCAAAGTGTTATTGGGGTTTTCCATCCGTAATTTCTCAGTAGCAGCCCGGAGTCTATATTAGTGCCCGGTTGATGGCGAGGTCGCCTTCTGTTATATAGGACTTAAACATACTGTCGTGGGGGTGTACTATACGTTCACTTCTGCCCAACCTTTTAATAAAGGAGGAGGATCTCAATTCGTTGGAATCTTCATTATATTTTTTATGTATGTTCAGCTGTAATTCTTTACCACTTTTTTTTAATAGAAAGGGGTACCCGAACCTTGGTGGTAACAGCAGTATGTACGACTGATGGCGTGCCGTGCATCCTGCGCTCTTACTGCAGGGCAAGCCATGGTGTCCGAGGCAGTCGACATCGTCATCGGATTGGCAGCTATGGGAGCCCTGCGAGGTGCGCCCAGACGTAGACTTGTAACCATCCAGCAAAGTGATATTAGGCCCTAACACGACGTAAACGTTACGTAATTTCCAACGATTCTTGATTCTAAGATACTATCCTACTTACAGCGATAAGCACAATGAGTATCCCCCTTAGATATGAGCATAAAGTCTTAATACTAAGTAACGTAATTATTAAAATCATTTGTATTTACATTACGCGCATAGTTTGCCCCGCGCGTTCGTGCTAGGCCCACTTGACTAGTTTGAAAACCGTAATAATCGTTTTCCGAGACACAATTGGATAGTTTATCTTTGAAATGACCGTTTTGTATGCAAATAAACTTAAACTATTTATTATCCCAAACTATCAAGAATATAATATTTACAGGATACTGAAACTTGCAGCATTAGATCGCACAAGCCCTGTTTGGCTGGGAGCCAACACAACGAGCGTTAACACCGTGTGAACACGCCACTCGTGCATGTTTCATTAACTGCACAGTTGCACTAACTACATACAACTGAGGGATAAACGCACAATGAAAATTGTGCAACTTTTAAAACTTTTCATCCATCTTTTTCTACTTACTTACTTTATTAAAATATTACCTCACTGTCAGACAACGAGTCTAGAAGCATAATATTTAGCACAAGAATTCCATAAAAGGGGTGTCCCAACGAGAGCGCCGGATTTAAATATGCCGCCATTTTGTTGATACGAGTTGTACGGTGATTTTATTTTGACAGTTGTCACGTGTAGTACAGACCACGCGATTTAAGAATATGGAGAAGTATTCAAACCAATAACGTCTAATTATTGTAAAAACAAAAATGGTGAAAGTTTTGCGAAAACAGTTCGCCAATTACGTCAAGTTTTCGGTCGCAATAATGCGCCAAATGAATCGACAGTGACACGTTTAATTATAAAATTTTAGAACAAATTTACGCTGATGGACCAAAAGATCATTGTTCGTCATCGTCCTTGTCGGTCACAGTAAGGGAATCTGTGGCCGAGAATCCAGGAACTTCCATTCGGCATCGTGGTCAAGAATTAAACATTTCCAGAAGCACTATACAATGAATTTTGGTAAAAGGTCTGCGTTTGCATGTGTACAAGACTCACGGTTTTCGGACTCACCGTGAAATTTAATCCGGCCCTCTTGTTGGGACACCTATTTAATTGTAAGGTCTAAGGAAGGTTTTTGAAAATTCATCACCTAAAGGGGTTACATAGGGGATAAAAGTTCGTATGGTGGTTCGTCAATTTTGCCAAGTCCCATCGGGCATGTTGCTGAAAGAAAGCTGTTGTTAATAGTAATGACCAATTTTGAGTACACGGTTTGGTTGTTAGAAAACCTTTCGTGGAATTCGAGACTGTTACGTATGTGCAAACAAAAACAACTTACTTAATCATTCAACAAACAGAGGGGATACAATGTTCTCAGGAATTCAATGGAACGATTCATAAATCAAGCAAATCGGCTTATTGGTCGATTCACACGCATTTATTCGCCCGAACCCGGCAGATCGATTTTTTTAAATAATATGAGTTTTTCTGTAGGCGATTTAATTAATAAGTGGGCGAATCAACAACTCTAGAAATACCTACGTATTAGGCAATTGGCACACAAAATATTTTCTTTTATATCACTATATCACTACATAGTATAAAACAAAGTCGTTTCCCGCTTCCTGTCTGTCCCTATGTATTCTTAGATCTTTAAAACTATACGCACCGGGTTTTGATGCGGTTTTTTTAATAGATACGAGTGATTCAAGAGGAAGGTTTATATATAATTCAACATAATTTCCAACGTAATAGTCACTAGCTACGCGGGCGAAGTCGCGGGCAGAAGCTAGTTTACTCATAAACATTTGCTGAATAAAATATAAACTTGAATAAAAATAGTTCGTAAATGTAGTTTCTAGTGTCCTTTTTTCATAACTTTATTGCATACAATTCAAAATGCGCCAATTGCCTAATATCTACGTATTTGTGTAGTTGTTGTTGTGTGTAGTTGTCGACTCGCGCACTAATAAATTAAATTCGTGCGAATCGCCTGTAGAAAAAATTATATTAAGTATTTAAAAGTGTCGATTCGCCCGTTTCGGGCGAGTAAACTCGTGCGAATCGACCAATAAGCCAGCAAATCGGTGCATTGATATATTGACTCTCATCTGTCGCATCGTCTTTGTTTACTTTATCTTTTTTGTAGTGTACTATACTAATATTATATGTCCACAAATCCCCATTTACACGACGCTAGTTTCTTGCCTGTGACATAAAATGAAATTGAAGCAATATGACTTTGTTTTGCATTGTTTACGTATACATAAAAAAATATGATGTTAAACGTTATCCGGCGATCAGTTTAATTTGATTTGATTTTTAAACCTACAAAAGATAATATTTGTATCGTTTTAACCCGCACTCGACATGAGGAACAACATGTCGTTTCAGAAATCGCTTTTCTGACTAAACAACATGAGATGAACACTTCACTTTGATGAGATTTCTGAGAGACGTTCATATTTTATAGCGAACAGATTGTATATGTAGTGACTAGCTCGTAGGTGGAAAACAAACTAAGATATTCTATAAACTCAAGAAATTAGCAAAAACTGAATAATGTTTCAAGAAACTGTTATGCTGTGAATAGATTTTCTGTAAAATATGCATTTTAGTCAGACTGACAGAAAAGTATAGAAGAAGATGACATGCTGCACCAACCCCTATTACATTGGGATATGGGCAGGAAAGTGGTGACGAAGGCGTACTGTGTGCTGCTTGTCCGAGATGTATGACATTGCGGAGCTGATTATAATAGAAAAGTTCTCTAAGATTAAGTTTACTGTTGCAGTGTGTGCCTATTTACCCATACTGTTAATTAGCCATAGTAATTATCTAAGCGCTGTTGGAATTTCAGTTTTTTGTAAGAACGTACGTATCTTACCTACCTTGTTTCCAGCACTATGGTCCAGGCATTAGGTGCCGGACGTACAATCGTCTAGATTGATCAGAGTCAGACGGTGAAACTAAAATGAACTCACTTTCACATTCACGTTAGATATAAGTAAACTTGGAGTCTCCTAGGAAATCAGAATCAAATCAGACAATCTGAAACTTGTCCTAGATGTGGCAGTTGTTTAAATAATAATATTCGAGGTGGAGGTTTAAAAAGAAAAGTATGCGCTTCGGGAATCATCGTCCATCAAAATATACGGACGAGTGATGATTGGAGCTATTAAAGAGCTGTTACAACTATGGAAGTACATGCCTATTTTGTATAACCATGTTTACAAAATTATAGATTAACTAGCTGTTCTCTGCGGTTTCACCCGCGTAAGTCTCGATCCCGTGGGAATATCGGGATAAAAAGTAGCCTATGTCTTAATCCAGGGTGTCAGCTACCTCCATACAAAATTTTATCAAAATGGGTCCAGCTGTTTGACCATAAAGAAGTAACAAACATACACACACACACAGTCACAAACTTTCGCCTTTATAATATTAGTGTGATAGTGTGATATCTCTATGCAATTCCAAAAAACTTTTCAAATCTGCCAAGCGTTGACGATCTGAGACCGGAGTAGGAAACCCGACGGACAGAAAATTTCATCCAAACGCGCAATGATAGATGCACTACGTACTTCAAAGCGCAGAGTTACTCTGTGGCGCTACGTTCGTGCTAATTGGCTAACACGAAGATTAGCGAAGCGCTACTGTTCTTTGGAAAGCTGTATGTCTGTATGTATGTGGGTCTCGCCTGCAGTTGCGTCGTATCATTTCATATGGCGATGGCAACCAATATGCTCAGTACAATAAATCGCCCATTGCGAGACTAGCGCGAGATGCAGAGCCGACACTTTGTTGAAACTTCTTTTTCCAAATTTTTATTATTTATCTGCTATCGATTTATTCGTTTAAAATAATTATTAAACGGTCATTTACCTATTTATTTCATAATTGTGTCGCACCCTGTATCCCTAATTCACAAAATAATAAGATGTGGAAAATACCTCTGTTTTAGAAAAAATATTTCTTTAATATTATTATATCAGATTGCGTTGTTTCTGATCTTTTCCAGTGCATAATCACAGGTCTGTATAATCACAGGTCAGTGCTATCTACCGTAGTGATATGTAGGTAGCTAGTCATGTTCGACACACCTCATTTAACCAATTGAGTCGTCTCAGGCATCTCATCTTCGATTTATCTCAAACTTATAAGTTATACTTCAACATTGTCGAGAAAGTGATTATTTTGCTTTTGTGATTTAAATTTGTTAAGAATGTGTGCCTGTACGCTGTGTCGGCTAAAGTATTTTCTTTCTTTAGTTCTTTTTAAATTCACTCCATAAAAAGACCGCATCCGTTGAATAATTCTGTGTTGCACGTTTCGCCGACTAATCTATGCGCAATGTATCACAGACGATATTGCACTCTGCAGCCGAGCATGGCGAGCGTATTGCCGTGCTCCGTGGGCCTAGCGTGAACGCGCGGAATAAACGTTACCTACGTACTTACATTCGAACGATTTTAATGCTGAAAGTATTCGTATTGCACTCACCTAATATTTACTTAGTTTTGGATTGTGGATGGGTGATGGAATGGATTAGCAATATCCTTCAAAATAGTTCAGATTGTGATTGATAGTGTGAGACGCAATTAGGGAGCAGGCCACGAGTCACCGCGACGTGGCTTGCAGAGCCACGGAAACAAGTCCCGTCGTAAGACGCATGACTTGAGACCGTGTCCGAACACGGGGCCATACGATAGTTGTATTTTCGGTACAAAAATCTTTCGAATCTACATTACGTTTACGTCGCGCGTTCATGTTAGCCCCTCCGGTTAGTCTGCCGGAACGGAACGGAACGGTACGCCCTGACAATTGATCTCGACGGTAAGATGTCTATCTGTTTTCAGCGAGGCTTGCTTTTTTTAGTTTCGTGGCAAAGGGAATGGAAATAAAGTTTGACTTTATTGTTTCGTTTGCTTTGAACAGATGCAGAGAGGTGACACGTGTGTGCTAGTCAGAAGTCGTTTAGATTGTTTTTGAGTTTTAGGAAATGTTGGTTGTTTTGTATTTTATTTTCATTAAAGGGAAAATAAACAAGAGGCTTACAGGTGGGTCTGAGCGTTAGTTAAATGTTTAAACCAACGACATTTTCCACACATTATTAAAACAAGTTAAATAACCTCTCTTTCGCCGAGCGGCCTTAATGAGGCCGATGAGGCCGATGTCAATTATGTGGGATTCGCCAATCGGTCTGATTCAGTCCGACTGATTCAGTTTGTTCGTGGCGCACACCCATTTTCGCGCCAAATAGGCTGGTTCAGAAGAGGTTACGTATAAAACTAAGGCCATGTACGTACTTCGATATTATTATTTTTGTTATACATATAACCAATTACGAAGGTGGCAGCAGGAGGACTTTAAAGAAAACCGAAGTTATTTAAATAAAGGTTTTAATTATGTAAAAACTACATTATAAACTTAAGCTAATTCCTAAGTCTAGATTCGGACGATGCTAGTACCGAAATGCCTAAAATGAGTTATCTCTAACATTACAATTATAACGATTGCTAGACGTCGATGCGGCATCAGCTGATTTGGAAGTAGGTGAGCGTTCGGCGACCGGCGACACGAGGCGTCAATTCGTTGATTCACCAAAATGGTGTATTGCGATTTTATGCGGAATCATCCGATTGACGTAATTAGGTTATCATGTCGCTATTCAGATTATTAGGTGTAGGCAGGGTACGTAACAAACCTACAATTGCTGTTTTTTTGAGGTTCAAAGATTTACATACGCAACAAATGGATTGGAAAGAGTCTCTAGAATTTGGTTAAAACTTGTTTCACTACACCATAATATCACCTCGCAAACTCAGAAGTCACAGTCTCTTTAGGTTTTGTAGTTAGAGTTGGAGTACGACGAGTTTAGAACATATGTTTATTTTTGTGTGCAATCATCACAGGCGTGATGGGTATCGATCGATATCTTAATACAATAAAGCAAACACAAATTGTTTTTTTTTTAACATGCACTCATACCCATCACGTCTGCAGTTTCCCTAGCTAATTTAAGTTGAACTTGTATAGGCCCACAAACAAAAACAAAACAACCGGTAGTAGGTAGCCCTTTTGTTCATTTACCGTCGCAATCCCGCCCAGTCACAGCCCAACTACCTTCGACATTGACAATTGACAAACAGTCTCGGTGCAATAATATAAACTATGATTGTGTTGATCCGAGACAAATTTATTCATGGCTTTAGAACTTGGCAGTGTTGCCAACTGCAGTGCCATAGTGCGAGGTGATAACAGTAATTTTGCGAAATATACTAGCATTGTGCCAATATACCTAGGTACTGAAAACAAGATTTTATATTTTGACATGGCTTAGAGCCATGTCAAAATATTAATCTTGTTTTGTAATAAGACGGTTGGTGTTAATCCAGGTTATTAAACTTTATATGAGTACTTTTGACTTATTTGAACAAAAAACGGTTATTGTGACTTAACTATTATAGTTAGACATAATTTGTAGCATAAACAATCATGTAGTATTGTATTTTATGTATCATCAATAGTTTTTGCAGCGCACGCCAAATAATGACTTTTACATGCAAATTTTTGATACCTTGGGTTATATTATTGTAATTTTTGTAGGGATCTCTAATTTTCATTAAAATAAAATACTACCCATGCTACTCGCTGATAATGTAGCATTTTATAAATGAAGAATTTTTTTAATCATAAGTTGTTTTTGAGTTTATCCATTACATACAAACAAAATATCAAATCTTTTCTCTTTATAATATTGGTATATAGGTAAAGATAAAGAAAGAAAAATATTCTATTTGGGACACGCACAAGAAATACAAATATAGCAAAAAAACACACACACACATAAATATAAATACTACACAATATGAGGTATAATTACCCACTCATCCCCCAACTCTGGGCTAGTAATAAAACTCATAAGGCCCACTATCCTCCATAAAACTAGTGTCAAGGTGAATGAGAAATGCCATAAATTCATATCCCATTTGGCTAGCACAATACAATAGAGATGCTATTTATCGATGATTTAATTTATCGATATCGGATGTATTAGAGTATTATCGTCGATAGCAAGGGATAATAAGTGATGCGAGCGAGTGGCTTTAGATCTAAACCCGTTCTGCAGAGTTGTGAATCTACTAGTAGCTATCATTAATCAATTTATATTTTGCCTGTTACAGTATAAAATAAAGAAAATGATTAATTTACAGTAATTTAAGTCACGTTAATGAATGTTGAATTTACTACTTCCTTTTTTTTAATAAATTGTTCTTATTGATCTGATTGAGCTGTTCCATTATCTAAAAATATTTTCACGATTAAATAAGCTATAAATAAAAAGTACTTAGTGTAATCAATTCTACTCTTGATTTCAACAACCTACACCTGATTACCTATACCTACATCCAATACGTACTTACCATAAACTACAAGACTGCTTAGTAAATACCTCATCAACTAAGTGCCGCAATTCGGTCCTCACAACCGATGCGCATGGACAAAGTAAAACCTAAAAAATACACGAGAGCATTCTAGCATTGATTGAAAAAGTTGGGTAGCAGATAGTTCAAATAGATAGTATATTTGGATACTATTGGCGAGGAAACGAGTGCAGAACCATTTATCGAGAAGTTTGTATATTGCAATAGTATGCAAACAATGTTGGAATACTTTCATTAGGCAAGCTGGTCATGCGTGATTCCAATCCCAAACTATTTGCTTCAACCACTGTACTTTGTTTGTGTGTTTATTTTAATGCATTGAATTTAGTGCTGTGTGACATATTTTCATGTAGTTGTTGATTGTTGCTTCATGTTATATCTAACTTTTTACTATACCTACACTTAGTAAGAAATCAATATTATTATTTATTTTCAGCCTTTTCCGACGACCCACTGCTAGGTAAAACTCCTGCACACTGCATTTCAAGCAGTTTTTATAAAAAATACACAAATACAAATATTCCGGTAACAATGCACTTCAGTAGTTGCAGAGTTCTATTAAATATAAAAGAGCTCGTTCGGCGAATTACTAGGAACCACCTTTCTATACCTGTTACCAAGCAGGGTTGCTTTGGAACACCAAAGGTTGTAGTTATATAGAAATATAAATAATATTTTTTGCATATAACATGGTGTATAAAGTTGTTTTAAAAATACATTAACGAGCATACTTACATGTTTTGCTTATATCATAGGATGCAAATATTATAGGGTTACATTAGAAAATGTTACCCGTCACTAAATTCTTTCATGCTATATAAAATATTGTTGTTTAACCATTTCAGTAATATTTTTATAAACAATCTAAAATCTAAAGTTTTTAAATCACTTGGAATTTTATTATATATTCGAACACATAGCTGCTGACGTTTCATAAGTGCCCATGATGTAGGTTTATGTGAAATAAAATATTTTAATTTTGATTGTGAAAACACACATGGCTAAACAGCTGTTATTATATTTAACCAGTCTTGGTTAGTCAAATATAAGCCTGTGAGGATCTCGCCGGTTTCGAAGATATACATCCTCTGCCTTTTTAAATAAGTCTTTATGCTCTTTAAGAAACATGCATACTTCATAAATATATAGAGGGGGAGAGCGAGGGGGGGGGGTAGCGGTAATAAACGAAGTTCTTTAAATATTGGTCTGTAAGATTTATCAGCGAGCTAATTGCGTAACACTATCAGTAGGAATCGGTTTCAATTTGACAGTTCAACCATATTCATTGCGTTATTAACGTTGTCGAACAGACAATTTTTTCTAACACATGAAGCAATGGATTAGCAATATACTTCAAAATCATTCCGATTCCGATTCAAACTGTGTTACGCAATTAGGGTGCAGGTTGAAGTCCATATATTGCACGAATACACTATTTTTGTGCAACAAATACTCTACTTTTGTCGGTACTATTACCCCACATTATGAGCCCATAGCGTATTAATGATTCAAAATAAGCATGATAGGTAGTGATAGCAATTTAAATGTTTATTATATTTTTAACCTTTCAGAGTGTGTTTACAAATTTATATATTCTTTTGGATATATCATCTACTTGTGAATTCCAATTTATGTCTTGATCTATTATTACTACAAGAAATTTCGTTTGTAACACTATATTTAATTGTATAACTATTATAAGTATGTAGGACGTTTTAGCTTTATCTCAGGGACGGCGACGCCTCTGAGATGCCACGTGGGTCGACACGTGGACACCATCCACGTGGGTCGACACGTGGACACCATCCAAAAACGTAAATAAAAGGCAATCCAATTTTTAATATCGATACATGTTAAATCGTTGATCGGCACAACTCTAACTGTCCACTCGTAAAGATGACCGCACACGGAGACGTTTTACGACACATTAAAATTAAAGTTCGCGCGAACAGCGAAACGTACTCATAAGTTTATGTAGGAACGTTCGTATTATAACTCATGTATTAGTCGTATGTACCTACGTGATATAATATCTCAAGTATTTTTATTACTTCATTGCTTGACTACTCACGTGACTTTCGGGGGTTATTTTGGGATAAAAAACTTTGAATTTCTTAGCTTTTTTTAAGTAGCGAATCGTGTATTAAAATAACTACATCCACCTTTAATACACGTCACGTAAGGCCGCAATATTGGTAAGTCAAAGTCAAAGTCAAAGTCAAATTATTTATTTCAAATAACGTCAAAAATTACAAATAAAATAGAATTGATTTTAGTCGCCCCTTCCAAAAGGTAGCTTCGTATGGAGAAGAATGGGCAAGAAACTCCACCGTTACGTAAGGGTGTTACAGTACATGGAAATATATGATTAGTTAAAGTAACCTACACAGACCTACAAGCATAGAAGCCTAAACTAAAGCCATTTTATTTGACAAACCGAGATGAGTGATTTTCAAGAACTATGATTTATTACTTAATTTTGGTGGAAAATTTTGTAACACTATTGTTGTGCCAGTAATAAAGAATAAGACTGGTGACGCCTCCGACATCTCCAACTATAGGCCGATATCGCTTGCCACTATCTGTGCTAAGGTATTGGATAGTCTGCTTGATAAGATTCTATCTAAACATATCGATCTCGAGGATGGTCAGTTTGGTTTTAGACCGAACTTATCAACGGATAGTGCACAGACCGCTTTACTTTGTGCAAATTATTTCATCACCACTGCTTTCAAAACGGTGAAAGAAAACATTGTGAGGAAACCAGCTTGTCCTAGAACCAAAAATTCGAAGATTTGTGACCTCTAGCAACCCACACTGGGCCCGCGTGCTGGATTACGATCCATTCCCTCTCACTGAGAGGAGGCCTATATCCCAGCAGTTTGAACATTATAGGCTGATTATGTTTTCAACATTTTGTGAGATATAATTATGTTTATATACAGCGTGTTACGGAAAGGGTATATCCATACAAACTGGGTGAAGAGTGCATTTGGTTCAGAATCTTTGTACAAAATTTCAGCTCAAAAATAATAACTTTGAAAATGTTTTTTTTATTTTTATTTCCATAGTTTATTAAATTTAAATGATAACAAACGTGTCACCACACTACGAGGGTCACTATCTATTATCTGTGTCTGTGCGCCTAGTACACACGCACACCTGCCACAGCTCTGCGTCACGGCACCGCACCGACACGCGGCGGCGCGGGCGCCACGATTGACGGCGGGGTCAAACGAATTGATTAAAACGTGTACCGATCAGCTGACTTGGTCTAGTGATGTGTAGAATTCAATTGGAAACATTTGATTTTAATTAGTTAAATGATTCTTAACTTTATAATTATGTAGGTATTATTAAAAAAATGTTGTCATGTAGTTTGTTATCACCAAAAGAATCCGTGCCTTTGATATGTACGTATATATACCCTTTCCGTAACACGCTGTATATCAATTGATATTCATTGTCAACATTAGAAATTTAGCAGTTTTTTGTTTAAACCATCTTATTGAAAACGAATAAATAAAGGTATATCCTATAATTATGTCCTTTTGTTTTGTTGTATTTGGTGTAGGTACAATAAAGTGTTTAACAAATAAACATCATTTATCATCGGCCAATAAATCGTATACAGTTGAGATCGGATGATATAAAGAAGACGTTATTAGAATTGTACATTAGTACATTTTGTGTCGTAAAACTGCTTGTTATACGCAAGTTGTAAAATGTAACCGAGTAAACTAGCTCATAATATGATGCCGTAGACTATAAACTGATATTATGTGACCTATCATAGGATTATTGACAATACATTGTGTTAGACCAACCGTTTCGAAACACTTTTGATAACCCGCGATAAAAACTAAAGTTTCTTTAAAATTAATTCCCGCATTTTTTTTTCGGTTAATATAAGACAACAACATGGGTCCCTGAAAACGTTCTACGGCATCGCGGCGGACCCAGGCGTAGATATGGCAGGACTAGCTTGAGGCCTATAGGCGAGATTGGTCCAGATTGGCGAAGGATCGAGTTGAGTGAGAAAGGAAACGGAGGCCTATGCTCTGCTGTGGGACAACACAGGCTGTTTTTTTTTTATTATAAGACGTGACTTCATAACCAGAAGACGAAGTCACCATTTTGTGACCGCTTTTTATAACTTACAATTTTATTAAACTAATGACTATTTATTTAAGCAAGAATAGAAAATTAAAATACGCAGATTTATCAGGCGTATACCTGTTGGGAATATGCGAGTATGTATAGGTACCCTAACGTATTACCCAGTAACTGGGATATGGAGGTCAGATGACAGTCGCCCCATGTAAAAAAAAGCTGCATCAGGTGAGACTGGAAGCCTTCAAGAACATAGTTAGGAAAGGGCTCGACAGATGATGCCTTAAACTCCCAACTCAAGGTAGCCAGACGAACCATGGTGGTTTAGTTGGTATGTGTCCGACATTAACCCACCATTCTTCTAGACGGCGGGTAAATAAAGATATTCTCACAAAAAGGTATGCCTACTTAGCTCTTCTATTCTCAATCACGAATGACATTAACGCGTGCAATATGATCGCGTTATAAAACAAGTGCTCCCGAGTCCCGCTCCCGACCCGTTTGCTTACTGCCGAAGATACCCGAGCGTTATGGTGACGATTACCGAACGAAATTGCCTATAAAATATGACCCTACTGACTATGACGGTCTATGGGCTGTGCATTAATAGAACTGGTTTTACGCAGTGCTAGTAACTTGAGTATAAAGGTGCGCACTTTTAACAAAACAGAAAAATATATTGTGGAAATCTTCATTAGTAGGTATAATATTGTCGTTCGCCCTAGGATGGGCGGAGTCGGTGAGGTTCTTATGGACGCTAAACCACATGGTGTTCTTCCAACTGCATCTGGCCGGTGGGTAGGTATAAAATCGAAATATCTATATTGGTTGTGTTGCGAGATTAAAATAGCTGAACTTTCAATCCGCAGAAAACAAGGGGTAGCATCATAGATATAAGAAAGAATATTTTATATTTCTATGGGTAGCATAGTGTGATTGATTACATGGAAACACGTGTCAGCCAAAATACAATTAAAACAAGGGGTAGCATCATAGATATAAGAAAGAATATTTTATATTTCTATGGGTAGCATAGTGTGATTGATTACATGGAAACACGTGTCAGCCAAAATACAATTAAAACAAGGGGTAGCATCATAGATATAAGAAAGATTATTTTATATTTCTATGGGTAGCATAGTTTGATTGATTCCATGGAACCACGTGTCAGCCAAAATACAATTAAAACAAGGGGTAGCATAGTGTGATGGATTACATGGAATCACCTGTCAGCCAAAATACAATTAAAACAAGGGGTAGCATAGTGTGATGGATTACATGGAATCACCTGTCAGCCAAAATACAATTAAAACAAGGGGTAGCATAGTGTGATGGATTACATGGAATCACCTGTCAGCCAAAATACAATTAAAACAAGGGGTAGCATAGTGTGATGGATTACATGGAATCACCTGTCAGCCAAAATACAATTAAAACAAGGGGTAGCATAGTGTGATTGCTAGAACATAAACTTTTTAATGAATGCAATTATTTTTGGTAAAAGAATATATATATTTTTTTTACTGTAATATATTATTGATTAATTTGATTTTTTATTTAACATTTACCTAAAAATACATGCTTAAGTCACAACAACACGTCAAAAAACTTAATCAAATAACCCGCCCCTAACTGTTCCCGGCGCAAAGGTGCCCATAACGCTTGCTGCATTGCCACGTTGGATGGCAATGGCTAACCTTTACACCAAGAACGAGCCGGCGCGGGAGTCACCCGTTTTTAATCGGAGCTTGTGCCCCATCTCCCTAATGAGCTTCCTGGCCTCAGTGCCCCAACTACCCATGGTATCAACGGAAATGGGCACAAAATGGTAGCGTTCCACTAACGGTGCGTATTTACCCTTTTCATCTCTGCGGCGTCTTCCGCTGCTGCTGACGGAGAGAGGACGGTGCGACCAAGGTGGCTGGCGGCAACAGTGCTGACGCAAGTGGCGTCCCATATGAGGCATTTGCCATTCCTCCAAGGCACCAGGGTCAGCCCGTCCGGCCTCTTGCCGTCAGTCCTGCTGTATTTGATTTTATTATTATTATAAATTTATTTAGTTTTATTATTATTATTTACTTATTTGATGTTATAAGTGATAGTAGTAATTTTAAAATAAGATTAAGTTCTGTGTAAGTGCTTTTGTGAATTAGTCGTTGGAGTGCCATAATAAACAAATAAATAAATTACATGGAACCATGTGTCAGCCATAATACAATTAAAACTCTCACATGTACCATCATGAAACCACTCACTTCCCAGACTTTAGGAAGAATCCATTACACTTTTGGCCGGTCTGCCCAAAAATCCGAGGCTTTTGAACGTGCGATAACCACTCATTCACTCACTATCACACTTGTTTTAAAATATCGCAGCATCATATTCTGATATCGGAATGCCGGGAATGATGTAGCATTTTGGCTTCGTACGGGACTTTCTGTTTTTATTTTCATTACACAGCACAAGTAAAGGAAATGTCCGAATATCGTAAATTTGTAGTTTTATCACACAAATATATTTTTTTTGGCGGTTACAAAGTCACATTTTCAGTTGGAGAATTGACCGTGACGTATATCGATGTATGGGAGAACATGTTTATCATCTACAATGTTAAGTTTATTCTTGGGATAAGTTCATCCCAACTACGGAACTCTTCATTGTGCGTGGTCCGACACGCACTTGGTCGGATTTTTTTTAAATGTTACTTTGTGTGTGTTTAGTTTGTGTTTTCCTGTGCGAGTTCGAATAAATACTTTTTGTTTTCTTTCTTTAATCACATGCGCTTTTACCGAAAAATTATAATACATTGTATAATTTAGTTATGCGCCGTAAAAGCGTCCGTCTGGGCCGGACAGCCGCCGTAATCACGTTACGGACCGCATACGACCAAGTTTTTAATCTGGTAAGAAGGACTGTAATTGTGTTATGGTTGTGTATAATTTTTATTATTATTGTTGGTGTACCTATACAGAAAGGCATATTATGCCTTTTGAGCTAATGAGCAGAAGGGTTTTAGAAAAAAAAAATAATATTAATATGCCTATTTTCGATTTTTGAAAATCATAATGCCAAATGTTGATAAAAAAATACCTAAATGTGCCTTATTCACTGATTTATCAAAAGCGTTTGACTGTGTAAATCATGACATACTTTTAAATAAAATTGAAACATATGGTATACGAGGAAATGTGCTTAATCTTATTAAAAATCTTATTAGCTTCAGTGCTTGCGGTCTGGACCGCTACGTGTGGAGGCGGCGGCGCCCGCCACTTCTGGCTGTGCCAACTGCCAGAACCAACATGCTGGCCAAAGCACCTCTCACGCGAGCAATTCGTACTGTTAACGAAATTCAGAATAGGTTGGACATTTTTTCGTGTTACTTTAGTGAACTTGCAAGAGTAAGTTTATATATAATATGTTACGAAAGCAACAATTAGTGTAATTTTATGTTTATTGTTTCTTTATTGTTTTATTTTTTTTTAATGTAAAGCATACTTAAGTTAATTTTCTGTGAAGATTACATTGTTATAATTATAAGGTTGTATTGTTTTAGTTATAAGTAATTTGGTGTTAATGTATTGTGTAGTTATTTGTAATTGTTAGTAATATTAGTAAGTGTTATTTAAAATAGTTAATATTATAAATAGGCTTAGCTATCGCATTAGGTTTCTAAACCTATAGTGATAGTTTAGGCGTTTATTAAATAAATAAATAAATAAAACTTATATAAAAGAACGGAAACTATTTACAGAAATTTCTAGAGTCTGTAAAAACAAAAAAAGAGTATGCTTCTTCTGTAAGAATAATAAAATTTGGTGTCCACAGGGCAGTATCATCGGTCCCTTACTATTTTTACTTTATGTAAATGATTTGCCAAGCCAAATGCCAAATCCAATGGTCCTTTTTGCTGATGACAGCACTTTGATAATTAAATGTCATAATGTCATAGTGGCCGACAGCTGCGTACCTGTTTTTAACCGACTTCCAAAAAGGAGGAGGTTATGTTGTGTTCGGCTGTATGTTTGTTCACCGATTTCTCCGTCAATTCAAAAGTGCCTGTCAATGGTTTAATTGCAATAAATGCTTTGAGTTTGAGTTTGAATTATGGACCGATTTTAACAATTCTTTTTTATTGTTTGAAAGGGAATACTTCCGAGGTGGTCCCATTTTCACCAAATCAGAATCTGATGAGGGGGTATTTTTTATAGTAACTCATGCATTTGCTCTCGGATGATGGAGACCACAGATGGCCACCGGAACAATATAATAATAAGTATTTAACGGGTTGCGATTCAATTAGGTACTTTAATGTAGTTGCTAAGCAATTTAAGCTCGTCACTATACGTATGGTGAGTGGCAGTTCACCTAGTTCTTACCAGGAGAACTCAACAATCAACGTCCGAGCATGGAGAAAAGCAATATTTTGTAAAAGATGATGAGCAGTTAAGATTAGGCTATTGTATCTTGGATAAATTAAACATTGACCCACTAAACAGTGAAAAATAAAAAACTTTTTCCAAAAAAAAAATAACCAACTTCCAAAAATATCACTATAAAGTGAAAAATAAATTTAATTTCGGAAGTCAGTGGCAAAAAACTAAAATACCAGATCCAAAGACACCGACTTCCGAAATTAAATTTATTTTTCACTTTGAAGTGATCTTTTTGGAAGTTGGTTATTTTTTTTTTGAAAAAGTTTTTAAAGAATATAATCTATTAACTTTTGCATGCCTATATATACTAGAAATATCAATTTTTAATAAAGCAATTGATCACTTATTCCCGACTTTGAAAAATACTAGAACCAGGACTACAAGTTTAAGAACTCAATATTAAGACAACTTATGCATAGGTGGACCTAAACCTGCATTATTGAGAAAGAGTGTTATGTGCAATAATGTGCATGGCTCCGCTTATTTATAATCATGTACCAAAATTGATTAAAGAGCAACCTTTAATAGGATTTAAAAAGTACCTTAAAAAATTAGTTTATTCTTTCATTTAACGTTTATTCTAGTTTTTTGGTGGATATTTTCCTTATTTTGTACTTTGTTTCAGGTTAATTAATTTGTCGTATTTTAATATACTTAACCCATTTTCTCTTGCTGTTTTAAGTTGTTCTTGTAATTCTTTTCGCTTGTGGAGTACATGGAAAGTTTTCTTTGAAATAACAGGATTTTCATCTTCAATTGTTTTTTTTGTTTATAAGAAGTTGTTTTTCTTTTTTGTTGTGCCAAGGTTGTGCCAAATTTAATTAGGACAGGTCGGATAGTATTACCCTTTTTACCCAATCGTCTGGCACGTTGATGCTGGTAGTGTCGCATGTGATATTCAAATCTTTGTAGATTTTTCGACGATATTTTTGTATTAAGTATATTGTTTATAAAAACCTAAAAATACCTACTTATAAAATGTAAGCGGTCTTATACCAGGTTTATACGCTGTAGAACTTAATATATGAAATCAATTATCCTACTATTATTGGAAACTAATAATTGCATAAATAATCTCTTTTTATTATAACTATTCAGAAAAACTTCAGAAACGGTTCCACGAAAGAATTATATGGTTATAACATTCCTTTTATGCCAGTCCTATTTATATTGATGGCAATTATAGGCTCGCCCCCTATTACATGGGATTTAAACGTTCAAAAAGTGCTGATTCTCAGCCTAGTTTGAATAAATGACTTTTGATTTGATTTGAAACATAACTGGCGAAATGCGGGTGTACTATAGGTACACCTCTGCACAACCCTTTATTCGGGGAAACAAGGCGTGATGTTATTCCTTTTATCAGCAAAACCTCCTTAATTTACGTCTGAATGAGGAGCACGATCGTCTTCGAGGGCCCAGACTTTCCGAAGAGGATTATGTAAAGCCGGCAGAGATTTGGCACAAGCCTATCTTATTTTATCGAAAATAATGTCAAGAGAGTTTTTGTGAAGACACTGAATTGGTTGTGGATTTGCGTTTCGATTTCGGATGTTATCCTAGGACCTAGGATCTGATCGCGTAACCATTTCGAGGATGGGTTTACCGTAGCGACAATTTCGGAGAAAACAAATGTCATATTTTTACTTTATGATCATGCTGACTAGAAATCAAAACGTCTATGCCAAGTATTGCCTAAACCTTATATTGACTAGGAAGCACAATGCCTACCTTGCAATATGTCTATACAGTATTTGGACTCAAATCAAAAGTCATTTATTCAAACTAGGCTGAGAATCAGCACTTTTCGAACGTCAAAAGTTATATGAGACAGTCCCCCAAAAACGCCCACCCTTCACCACTTCCTAGTGCTTTAGCTGGGAAGAAGAAGTGGCGCAACAAACTCCCCAGCAGCACAGCTGTCTGTTTGCATATAAAACTTGAAGCTATACAATACAATATAAAATAATTTGCATTACGCAACACAAAACGTTAAATTAAATTATTTGCCTATGTTAGCTTGCACACACCATTATAAATAATCGTCGAAAACTATACTCAAACAGAAAGAACGTAAACAAAATCAAAATCAAATCAAAATCAAAAATATTTTTATTTCACATAAGCCTACATGGGCACTTATGAAACGTCAGAAGCTAGGTGCACGGTTCCAATTGGTCGTTTCCTATGGAGAAGAGCCGGCAAGAAACTCCACGGTCACTCTTTTAAAAAAATAAAATTGGCTTTTACAATGTTTTCAAATTACAGTGTTAATAGGTATGAGAGGACAGCGTAGGCCCATCAAAAGTACCAGGAACTTAACAAAATAGAAAATGGTTTAAAGATCTACAGTCTAATAAGCCTACAACGTCCTCACATTGACAAAAAAAAAAAAAAAATATATGATTAAAATAATAAAAGTTAGAATCTTGTTGAAATTTAAATTGTAGGTATAATAATGTCAAATAAGAAAAACATTATGTCAGTGAAGTTTGTAAAAAAAAGATAAAATTAAATTAAAAAATAACTTCGTAATTTGGGAGCTCGGCAAAACTATGTAAATGTCTATTAACATTTACATAGTTTTGCCGTTAATGAGGTACCAGGGAGGCCACATGTACAGAAGGAATTAATGCCAAACTTCCTTGTCTTCAACGTAGTCCTTAATCTTATAATATGCTTTTTTGATAAGGGCACGTTTAATGTGCGTTTTGAATTTTCCATCACTAAGTTCTGTAACCGATTGTGGCAACTTGTTATAAAAGCGGATACTGTTTACAAGAAATGACTTGCTTGTTTTAGTTAATCTAAATTTGGGTAACACAATTTCATGTTTACTACGTGTATTTATATTATGGAAATCACTTCTTATTTTGAATAGTCCTAAGTTTTTGCGAACATATAAAATACTTTCTAAGATATAAAGAGAGGGCAGAGTTAGTACATCAATTTCTTTGAATTTGTTTCTAAGGGACTCACGAGGACCCATTCCATAGATCGCGCGGATTGCCCTCTTTTGTAAAATGGAAATTGAATCTACGTCGGCTATATACGTATCTAAATAAAAGCCTCCAGGCATAATGGGCGTGCCCGCTTAAATAAAGCTACAGCTATAACTCGAAGTCACGGACTGGACTAAACCTTATTCTGACTTTGAAGGTTAATAATTAAAAAAAAAATGTTTAGGCTAGGTTAGGCTAAAACTGTGACTACCTACGCACGAGCCGAGCGAGCGAAGCGAGCCCCGCCGCGGAAGCGGCCGGCGAGTGCCAGAAACGACTAAAAAATAGGGAAAAATAATAATTTGTTTTGCTCTTTAGGAAAATTGCTTGGTAGGTATTTTGATCTCTAGGTGATTTACATCTTAGGCAATTGGCTGTGTAGGCATTAATTTTAGGCATTTTGCTTCGTAGACGAATTGAAAGTTAGACACTCTGATCATAAAGGATATTTTTCACTACTTAAGGGGACGATAACCGATTTTTAATAATTTTATACTGAAGATCACGTCTAAACGAGTAGTGTTAATGATTTGAAAAAAATATATGTTAAATTAGAGCATTTTCTCAATAACTTCATATGCGAATATTTTAGATTATGTTTATAATCAATAAGTAATGAAATTAATTTGTAAAGTTATGTCTAACGCGGATAAAAAACTGAGAATGGCGCAAAATCTACTGAGCGTGAAAAATCTAGTGTGACATGCAGAGCACACAGTAGTGGTGCAAAATCAGCTTGATACTTCACTTTTAGTCTAAAGTTCGTATTTTAATCCCAGATAGTAATTTGATAGGTTGAAAAAACGAACAACAAAGAATTTAAATGTCAAATTACTATCTAGGATTCAAAATCGAACTTTAGGTAATTGGTCAGCTGTAACAGTGTACGGTAACACACCACAGTACCGTCATTGTCGTATGAAGATGACAGAGGCAATATAATGTTATAAATACGTTTAGCGTTTCAGTGATTTGTGCCGCTAAAGGGCCTAGGTGTTGTAACACAAACTAAAATTAACCATCATTATACCTTTCATAACGTTGCAAGTTCACCTGGATGTGGTACCAAGACAATATGTGTCACAGTGTTATCTCCGTGTCACAGTGTTATCTCCCGTTTCCGCGTGATCGGGCGCCGCCCGCGCGGAAGCACTCGTTCTGCTCATCTCGCCTCCCGCACACAATATCATGAATGTATCGACGGGAACCTTAAAATGAGGTTTGATGCGATGAGTAGATGGGCTCATAAATTTGGAAACAATCATACTTTACGAAACTGCAATTTAGTGTGGCGCTGCGAATATTATTTTAAAGTATATCTACATCATTGTGTGCTGTACATGTCGAATCTCCTTGTTTTGTTTTATGGGCGTGACAGACCTATGTAGGTACCAAATTTCTCCAAGTCCTACCTACACATTTAATTTCTGTCCTTATTGTCTTTCCACTGCACTCGGGTCAATAATTTTTAGTTTAGCCTTTCACCCCATTATTCGACAGCTAAATACCAATTTTAATGTTTGGTATGTTGATGATGGAACCTTGAGAGGCGATGTAGAAACTGTTTTAAATGACCTAAACTTCTTAAAAAAATTACTTCATTGTGTGCTGTACACGTCGAATCACCTTGTTTTGTTATATGGCGGTAGGTACCTAATTTCTCCAAGTCCGGAATTACCTACACAATTTAATTTCTGTCCTTATTGTCTTTCCACTGCAGCTGTATGTTTTTTTTTAAATAAAATCAAAACCATACTTTGTTTACTAGTTTTTCTTGAACTAGGATATGGCGCGATATCGTAGGCGCGACAGGCAGCGCGCCCACGATATCACGCCAGTCTGTACGAGCCTTAACTCGTATTCTTGATAACCCCTCCAACTAAGCCAAATATATAGGTATGCACGAAATCAGGAAGATTAGTTGTACCCCGCGTCCTATTTAAAAGCGATCTTCGTGTTAATACGCGATCATTGCGCTCATAAGTCACTTTTTGTTCGGTGAACATGAGCACGTGCTCGCGCTTACAGAGGTGTGCTGTGTCGACGACGACGACGATGTGCTGGTGCTGATCCACGCGTGACTGGTGTTCTCTTAACTGCCAGGGCTTATTTGTAATCTTTTAATCTTATTTTTGTATTGTTTATTTAAATAAGTAATTTAATTGTTTACATTGTTCTCACATATAGAAGCAACAAGAATAATGTACCCAGGATTTTGTAATATCTTGATTTAAAAGAGTATCGTTGGAGTTTCTTGCCTGTTCTTCTCCATAGAGATCTACGTTTTGGAATGGGCAAATAGCTTCAACTTTCTAACTAACTAAACGACTATTTGACAATTCAAAAGTGCCTGTAATAGGTTTAATTGAAATAAATGTTTTGAGTTTGAGAGTGCGTTTTCTGATTTTCCGAACAAAAAGTGACAATAAGCACGCGACGATCGTATTCGCGCGGCCATCGCTTTGAAATAGGACGCGGGGTACAACTTCCATTTAATTAGCATAAGTACATGGAAATGCAGCAGTAGCTAGGTAGGTACTGAACTTAATAAACTTCTCCCTTATCTGACACGTGCATATTCTCCCAATTAGTTCAGATCTAATTAACACAGCGCAGTAGTAGCGTATAAGCAAGCAGTTGTAGCGGGGTAGTCAGCAGTGCAGGCACGTACCGACTAGAGTACCTAAAGTACGCGGTTAACACCTGGGCGGGACATTTGCACGTTTTGTAAATGTATAGGGTACGTGTTTGTATAAAGACATTTTTATTTTTAATTAATATAAGCCCCAAGATCTGACTAAATAGTTTTCGGTAATTTTTCTAAATCATAAGGTTGCGTTTGACACTACCTCGCCTGATAGTAAGTGACGATGTAATCGATGGGCGATAGTGCACGCTTGCCTTACTGGTAGGTAACGGGTTGAAGACTATACATTATACGTACCTACATTGATTTATGAAACGTTCGTGGGAATTTACTTAGTTTTTTATAAAATTTTAACTCTGATTATCATTAATATTCATATTCAAACTTATTTACATTTATTCAATATACCTCACAATCCTAGCTATCCTAACTATAATATTATAAATGCGAAAGTAAGTTTGTTTGTATGTTACCTTTTCACGCCTAAACCACTGAACGATCATCATGTCAGGTGTACAGACACGGACATAGGGTACCTTTCATCCCGAAAAAAAGACTGTTCACGAGGAAAACAACAATAACGTTCTTATGATAATAGATGGCGCCACGTGTCTTTCGAATCATGATTGAATTATAATTTTTTTATTCCGGTAGTTTCCGTGGGATAATTTCCGAACTCCACGTTGGCGAAGCCGCGGGCAAAAGCTAGTAATTTTATAATTGAAAAGTTAGTACGGAATTTAAAAAAATCTTTTTAGTCGGTTATTTTTTTTTGTAAAAAGATTTTTATTATTCACTTTTTAGTCAAATCAAAAAAATCAAATCAAATCATTTATTTGCTTGAATATGGGTAGGTTTTTAATTTATCTAAGTTACAATAGCCTAATGTTAACTGCTCATCACCTTTTACAAAATATTGCTTTTCCCGATGCTGAGACGTTGATTGTTGAGGAGTTCTCCTAGTAAGAACCAGGAGAACTGCCACTCACTATATGCATAGTGACGAGCATAAATTGCTTAGCAACCACATTAAAGTACCTAATCGAATCAAAACCCGTTAAATACTTATTATTATATTGTTCCGGTGGCCATCTGTGGTCTCCATCATCAGTTCCACTTCACCAAATGGTGGTGCTTTCCGAAAGCAAATGCACTAATTACTATAAAAATACCCAAATCGCTATATGTGTGCCTAAATTTGAGGATTTCCCTCGATTTCTATGGGATCCTTTCATCAGATTCTAATTTGGTGGCAATGGGACCACCTCGGGAGCATACCCTTTCAAACAAAAAAGTAATTTTCAAAATCGGTCTACGATGGACGGAGCAACCGGTGAACAAACATAAAAAAAAAAAAAAAGCGCAGATACGTCCGTCGCGGTGCGTCCGATCCGCGGCCAGTCGGTAACTTCAACGGTGCGGTGCGAGCTCTCTTTACGAGTTCACTTTCACTTTGCATTTTGGAATGAAAATGGATCCAATCTCAAGACACACCGACCGACCGTTGGAACTTCACTTTGGGCTCGGGCATTTTTCCTGTTGACAGCGATGCGGATGAAGTTTTTGATGCCCTACGATTCTGTTCTCTCCTTTTTTATATACTTGTACATATTATTATTATTATTTTAAGTCTGATAAACATTTATTAAAGTCCAGGGAATTTAAAACAAACTGTCAGGATCACTCACAATATTTATTACGTTTTCTACAAAATCACTTTATACTTGTGTACACTTCAACTGTTCGACGTCTATTGACTAACGATCGTGCGCACTACTTCCCACCACATCGTATTTTGTTACCGGAAACAGCCTAGGCTGACATTTATAATAAATCGTGGTGGTACAACCGGAAGTAGTGCGTGCGATAACACTTAATTTTATTATTAATGTAAACGGTATTTAAATATTGTTATTAAGTTAAATACCAATAATAACATAATGAATGTCTATGATTCTGAAATCAGGCTATCGAAGAAAGAGTTTTTAACACATTATAGTTGAAAAACATGTTCTTCCGTACATCGTAATCCATCGATAGACTTCACGGTCAATCTCCAACTGCAAATGTAAGTTGGTAAACTATCAAAGCTAAGTATTCTTTACAAGTTAACGAGTATAACTTGTAGAGACTACTTAGCTGTGATAGATTTCCTTTTAATTTCGTTTATTTACTATAGCCATGAATTTTTTCAATCCATAAACAACCATGGACACACATGACTAACAAAAATTAGTACTTTAAAGCTTAATATTACGCAAACTGATCCTTCAATCGAAAAATGGTGTAGACAGACTCGCAATATTTTTGAACGGCCTATCCAACGATAGCCCACACTATGGGATAGACTAGAAAAAATATCATCCCCACTTTACGTGCAAGGTACAAGGTACAATATTGCTTTTTCAAGATTTTATTTTACCACTTTGTCGGCCTGATTGCAGCTTTCTACTACTAAGAGCATAGAAATAAGTATGAAAAAACAGAATCTCCGAGCTATGCCCGGACAGACAGACATACAGGCGGACGTGGCGATACGATAGCGGTTCCTTGTTGGCTACGGAACCCTAAAAATGAAATGTTGTTCGTTGTTAAGCGCATCAGCTGAGAACAGCTCGACCGATTTGTGTTTTTTTTGTTTTCAAATGTTCCTAATAGTCCGAATCAGGTTCTTACGGAAATAAAAATTAAAAAAGTTGTTGGGAACACAAAATTTTTCATATTCAATTCTGATTATGATTTTTTTTTTGACAATCACCCAAAACGCCCCCGCCTTGCGCCACTTCCTAGTCAAATCAAAAATCAAAAGTTACATTAAAATCGGTTCTGTCAATTCGAAAAACAAGGGCTTGAAAGTTTGTATGAAATGCCGTAAGTCGCAAACACTTGTAAAACATCGTAGCGAAGTAAGTTAATCATTATTCCTATCATTGGAATGATGTTGGATAAGTAATTATATATTTATAGGTAGAAGGTTAAAATTAAAAGTAGATCAATAATAGGTAATCAATAAGTAAATAATCACAAACATGCTGCTCTTTATTTATGTTTTACTTTAATTCTGTTGAAAGGTGATATTATTGAGCCTATCCTATAAAACTTACTCATCATCATCATTTCAGCCAAAAGTCATCCACTGCTGGACAAAGGCCGCACCGCCACTTCGACCGTTTCTGTGCTTTCCGCATCCAGCGGATTCCTGCGGCCTTCACAAGGTCATCGGTCGTTTGTTATAGGGTAAAACTTAGTGCCCGTTGAGTTATCAGTGCAGGAGGAGGTCCAGGGAAAGACTTCTGCCATACCCGTTCCAATAGCTAAATATCGTTGATGTTTTCTGAAAATGTTTTCATAATGTAGGTATCTAATTACAATTTTTCAACAACACTATTAAGGGTCGTACAGACTGGTGCGATATTGCGGGGGCAGCGCGACACTAGTACCACAATTTCTATGTCGCTGCCTGTCGCGCCCGCGATATCGCGTGAGGCTTTACCCCGTTCATCTCAATTTCGATGTAATAAATAAATACCTACCAACTTCTTTGTCGGTTAATTGTTAAGGAACAAGCAATTAAGTATGTACGTAAATATTTACTGAACGGAACGGTTCAGTCGTCAACACGCCATGTTTGGCCGAAGTCTCGATGATAGCGGGTAGCGGGCGGTGCGATGCTATGCGGTAGCGAGGAGGGTGAGAATGGTATTTCCGGGCATTGTACATAGACAAGCATGAAGTGTAATTAACAAGATCATGTGTAATAGACAGGACTTTGACGACGTAAACGACTCTCAATGGTTACGGATTGGTTTACGACAAATAATTTAGTTCTCAATGCCAAGAAACCGAAATTTATAAAGTTCGCCTTACCGAATGTTAGAAATATAGGTCCCAACATTGTCTTAGATAAAGAGGTGCTTGAAACTGTAGACACGGCAGTTTTTCTGGGCATAACAGTAGATGCCAAACTTCAGTGGAGCCCACAAATAGGTATCAAACCTATCGGAAAGTCTCAGTTCGGGCGCCTACCCCGTCAGGAAACTAACGTTGATACAGCTTGGTTAGTGTATTTTCATAGCGTTATGTCTTCCGATAATTTGGCGTGGGGCAAAGCCGGCGACATTAAAACAATATATTTGTTCTTCAAAAATAAGCTGTTCGAGCAATTTACCAGCGAGGTGCCAGAGTTTCTCTGAGAGATTTTTTAAAGATATTCTCATAAAAAGGTATTTTCACGGTGGCATCACAATAAATCATCTTCACCAAAATAAGGAGATAATTTGTCATTATTTCCAGTGTTAATATTGTGAACATCACTGCTCACGTGCTCCATTTCATCAGCTTCAAAAGGTTCATAACTCATTTGTTGGGCTTGGTACTCGTATAACTTTTTATAACAAGTGACCCTCTTCTTTGCAAGCTTCTTTGCAAAAATCCAACCTTTGCTCAAAGTCATACTATGCGATACATCTTTAAACGACTTAAACATAAACGATAAGAATACTTGATCGCTGTGATTTCACTTAAGATAATGTTTATGTTGTTTCTCCCGAGTTAGCTTGCCTACTGACAGGTTATATGAGTTTATTTTATTTACTGTATATGTCAATTTATTTATATTTTGTTTTCATTTATTATTGACATAATCTACCCATTACAATGTTTTTAAAGTGAAAACTTCTTTAGGCACGTTGAGTGATATTTGGTGGAGGAAAATCTTATGGGTTCGTGTCACCGACATGCACTTGCCGATATTCTGTAGTCGCAGTAAGTGCATGAAGTTAAATAGACCTCTTGAAAAGTTTAATTTGATTATACTGTGCATTGTTTACATTCCGTCTTATTACAAAACAAGGTTTGTTTTCAGACCCAGGTTTAAAGCATGAAGCCATTATTGAATTTCGAACTTTATTCCGTCTATGGTAAAATTCCTAATACAAAACTGACAACTTAGTACCGAACAATTTTTTTAAATTTATTTATTTATTTCTAAAACACTTAGCCTATTTTACAATTTTTTTATAGCCGCACAACGAAAACCTCACAGGAAAACAAAACGAAAACACACAAACACACACATCTGTGTGCCGGCGAGCCGTTCATTTTATGTTTAACGTGTTATCATATACACTAAGTTTTCAGTTTTGTATAAAGAACGGTATTTCAATCACAGTTACGTTCTTATTACAAAAACTGGCTCCATGGTTTAAGCCATGTCAAAATATAAATCTTGTTTTGTAATAAGACGGATTGTGTTTTAGATAATCAAACCGTGGAATTGGAACCGTGCACCTAGCATCTGACGTTTCATAAGTGCCCATGTAGGGTTATGTGAAATAAAATATTTTGATTTTGAATAATTATTTTATTGAAGTTTTAGGCTTAAACTTCTTTAGGCTCGTTGAGCGATAAGTTTTCACTGCTGTCGCTAGTCCCTATGACTGCCTTTGCTTTTTTATATGAGTTGTATTACCTTATGTGGTTAGCTAACGACCTCAACAATAATTGATCTTAATATTATTCTTGCCTGAACAACCGGCAGCAAGTTCCTCATGCTCCCTTAGATGTTATGAAATGAAATCGTTTTAAGAAGAAGAAGAAGAAGAAGTAGAGACTTTCATAGTACCTATTTTCACTTGCTACCTAGCTCACTAAACGCCCCGCTACCCGCTCAGCTTTACGCTATTATCCATACTTCTGCCTTCGAAGTTCTTGGCTGAAATTCCCGAGGTATACAATTTATGAATGAGAAAAACCATATAATTTAGTTTTTAAAGTGCTACGGCGTTGTTTTGGCGCTTAACTATACATAATTATAGTGTATTATCTATGGCTTAACTGACATTGACAGGAAGGCGCTGTTGGTCAACATTTGTGATGATATTTTGTGAAATGTTATTGTAAAAATCAAGATGGCGGCGTTAGTTCCGATTTGGCCCACGTGCCAATAGATCCTTGTACATCTATACGTTTCAAAGTTCAGTTATTATAGGTATTATTTACTTCCAAGGGTTGACCCAACGTTTGTATCGATATCAACAGTATAGTGACCGACTCAATGAGTACACGTCAGTATCATGTCACTGCTCCCCCATCGTATCGTATCGACAGACTAGTTTCACGCGCCGGCGCCTCTAGGAGTTAGTACGAGTACGTGTTGTAGTATGTGTTGCTGTCTGTACGTGTACACGTTACGGATAATTGAATCCGGATAAATTCAAGGTGTAAAAACACCCATCACGAAGCCGTCATCTACGCATTATGCATATCAAACTAAGTACTTTGTGCAAAAGTATTTGCTGAGTTACGACTTATTTTTGGTATGAAAATTCGCTGTCAAGAGCGGCCAACCCGTCATACTTTTCATACAAACGCTCGTATGTAATTATGGCGCTGTACCTAACACATCTTTCTTTGAAATTGTTGAACTAATAAGTATCTTGTGCAATATATGTTGGTTTCTATGAATGCAAAAATTAAAAAAAATTAGAATAAAATTCAGTATAAGCCTGCAAAAATCAGCGTTTTTAAACAAATTTTACCTTAACTTTGGCCGTTTATTTACTCATCAATTGTAAAACTAAAGAAAACATCTTCATAGAAACCTTGGCCATGACAATGGAGATTCTAAATAACAAACATTTATTTCACAAACTTATAAAGCTTATTAAAAAAAAACGTATTTCCTGGAACAAGTTTTATTAAATATCCGCACACTATTTTCCATTCAATGTTATCGCGTTCTCACTTGCTTGTTAGTACTTGCGCTGGATGAAAAAACAAGCTTTTCGAGCATGTTTACGTTGACGACGGACGGACTGGGGAGGGCCCTCTTAACGGTAGTGCGCACGCAAACAGAACGATGTAACAAACCCAAAACAGTGTGCATAAGGGTGCATGAACAGGTGCAAGGATTGTAGGAGCATTTAAAGTTAAGTTATATCAAAAAAAGTTGGAACTTAGACCTTTAATATTTCCGTAACCAAAAGGTATGATCCAGTCCAAAAAAAAATTTTAATAACAGGAATAACAAGTGAGTCTCCGATATGGAGTAATCGTACGTAAGTATAGTGGTTGCATTTCACGTGCGTGAATGATTGCTGTTGAAGCCTTTTAAGTCAATGATTGGTGTTGAAGCTTTTTATGTATGTCAATGATTGCTGTTGAAGCTTATAATTATATCAATGATTGCTGTTGAAGCCTAATATGTCAAAGATTGCAGTTGAAGCCTTATAAGTATGACAATGATTGTTGTTGAAGCTATGTCAATCATTGATGTTGAAGCCTTATTTATGTCAATGATTGCTGTTGAAGCTTTATAATTATATCAATGATTGCTGTTGAAGCCTAATATGTCAATTATTGCAGTTGAAGCCTTATAAGTATTTCAATGGTTGCTGTTGAAGCTATGTCAATGATTGCTGTTGAAGCTATGTCAATGATTGCTGTTGAAGCTATGTCAATGATTGCTGTTGAAGCTATGTCAATGATTGCTGTTGAAGCTATGTCAATGATTGCTGTTGAAGCTATGTCAATGATTGCTGTTGAAGCTATGTCAATGATTGCTGTTGAAGCTATGTCAATGATTGCTGTTGAAGCCTTATATGTCAATGATTGCTGTCGACGCTCTATATGTATGTCAAAGATTGCAGTTGAAGCCTTATAAGTATGTCAATGATAGCTTTTGAAGCCCTATATGTCAATGGCATGAAAGTAACTTATTGTTAAATTTGTATAGTTTTACGTAAATCTGAAGCTAAAAAATAGCACTACTTATCGTCGCAAATACGACTTGAAATAGGATAATTTTTAGGTTTCCGTACCTTAAAATAAAAACGGAAGCCTTATAGGATAACATCGTTGTCCGTCCGTCTGTATATCTGTCAAGACCCTTTTTCTCAGGAATGCTTGGAGGTATCAAGTTGAAATCATTCAAATCAAATCAAATAAAATCATTTATTTTTGCAAACATGGGTAATTCGTACATAGTTGTTTTCTTAAAAAGTAGTCCTCCATATTCTACCGTCTCATGGGCATGCAAATAATATTCAATTCCAAAAAAATCGATTGATACCGAATAAATATAAATGTCAAATCATTAAAATTACAAAAAAAACAGACTAATTCAGTAGAAACATTTTCACATTAATGTCACAAAAATATAATAAAGTATGTCAAAGTATCAATCAGAATAAAAAGTGTCAGAATAGGAACATGTATGTCAATCATAATAATAGTTTATCAATCAGTGCAGGGATTTATCATTAAGGAAGTCGTCAATTGTGTAATAGCTTTTCTCAATTAATATTTTGTTTAGTGCCCTTTTAAATTTTATTACAGTCATATTTTTGATTACATCAGGTTCTTTATTATAAATATGTGGGGCAATACCAAAAAAACTTTTCTTCATAAGTGCGGTTTTACATTTCACTTGGCATAGTTTGTTTACATAATGAGTCCGTATCGGATTTTTTCGAACTGCTGACAGTTTTTCAAATAATTGTGGATTGTTTTTTACAAATAGAGCTGTTTCCAAAATGTACAAAGAAGGAAAAGTTAAAATTTTTAGAGACTGAAAATAGGACAGACAGCTATCTGTTGTTTTAAGACCGCACATTGACCTTATACATCGCTTTTGCATTCTAAATACCAGTTCCTTATCGGTAGACTGCCCCCAGAAAATAATGCCATACCGCAAAACCGAGGCCACCAGTCCATGGTACGCTGATAAAAGAGCCTGACGGTTGACTTTTTTAGAAAGTTGATGGAGAGCATACGCGGATTTGCTAAGTTTTTTGCACACAACTTCAGCCTGAGGTTTCCAAGTGAGTTTGCTGTCAATCACTATACCTAAAAACTTCGCCTGACTCTCTTCATCAATATTACAGCCTTGGTAAGCAATACTAAGTTTTGGGTTTTCGGTGCGTTGATGAAATTGTATTATTTTCGTCTTACTTAGGTTTATTACTAAATTATTTTTGCTTAACCAGTTAACTATGTCATGCAGACAAGTATTTATGTCCTGCTCGTAATTATTATGATTTGTACACTTGATTACAGCTGTACTGTCATCCGCAAAGAGAACCATTTTGTTCGATGTTACTGTCGGGAGATCGTTAATATATATTAGAAAAAGTGGCAGCCCCAGTACGCTACCCTTTGGAACACCATATTTTACATGCCTTAGTTTAGATTTATATATGGTTTAAATTTTACTTTTCGGACAAATTCTAGAAATTTCTGTGTATTGCAGTCTATTACTTAAGTACGATTCTAATAACTGAAGGATGTTCCCTCTTATACCGTAACTATGTAGCTTGTGTAGCAGAATTTTATGGTCCACATAGTCAAAGGCCTTAGTCATGTCAGTATAAATAGCACAGACTGGATTTCTCATATCTACAGATGACATGATGTTTGTTAATAGGTCGAAGAGTGCAATATTAGCGGTAGTATTCTTACGGAATCCCTTTTGTTCGTGACAAAATAATTGAATTTTTTCAAAATAACTGTAAAGAGAGTTGTAAATAACTTTCTCAAAAATTTTGGAAAAAATGGGAATTTTCGCTATAGGTCTATAGCTTTTTAACTCTGTTTTGTCATCTTTTTTGAGTAAGGGTTTTATTATAACTATTTTGAGCCCGTTTGGGAATATGCCATTAGCAATACACAAGGTAATTATATGCGCCAATGGAGAAGCTATCATTTCTTTAGTGAATTTTATGACTTTTGTAGAAATACCATCATATCCAACAGTGCTAGTGTTTTTTAGGCTAGAAATTATTATTATAATGTCATCAGTTGTAACAGGTTGCATGAACAGGGAATTTAATGTCTGATTGTTTAAATTAATATTATTTACCGTAATGTCAGTTTTAGAATTATTTTCTATTTCGTCAATAAAATAATTGTTAAATTCATTTGCAATTCAATTCAATTCAATTTATTCGTTAACAATTTACATTGTGTTTGAAATATAATTCTAGATAATAAAAAATACTCGTAACACATTGGTCATATAAAAATTAACAACATAACACATCAAAACAATATAATTCAATGTCAACTCAAAATCATTTAAAAATTAAATACGAATAAAAAAGTAAAAGTCAACTCAAATAAATAATAGAAAGAATCATAATACATTAGTCATTTAAAAATAGTGTCCATAGCATACAGTAAACAATAATTTCAGTCGTTTTAATACTCACAAGTTGACAGGAGAAAAACGCATGGTCATAATCATAATATTACATTTCGTCAACGGAGTAGAGACACTTATCTAGTAGGAATGCTTGAAGCTTTGTTTTAAATGCAGATGTATAAATCAAAATTTTTAAGTGTAGTGGTAACTTGTTAAATATTTGCACTGCTTGACATTGTGAACTATGCTTCACAATGTTGAAGTGAGGACTTATCTTATTTTTCAAATCCTTCCTACGTGTACTCTCCCTAACCAGTCTTTCCTCATCTGTCTCATATTCATGTATGTACTTCTTAAGATTCGTCAGAAGTACTAGAACGTAGAGACTGGGTACTGTAAGGATATTTAAAACTAAGAAATGTGGGTGACAGCTCTCTCTTTGTGAAATACGGACAATAGTACGTATAGCTCTTTTCTGAAGGACAAAAGCTCTCTGGCAGTTATAATTATAGCTGTTCCCCCAAAATTGTATGCTATATCTTAATTTAGACTCAATTAGCGCGTAGTATACCATTTTTAATTGTTTTATGTCAATTTCGTCTCGAAGGGTTCTTAACGCATAACACGCAGATGATATAGATGCATCTATGGCGGCTAGTTCCTTTTTCCAATTTAATGAGTCATCTATATGTACTCCCAAAAATTTAGCTTCTCTCACGAGTTCAATTTTGTCCTCATTTAGTCTTATTTCCATGGTGTCTTTATTACGAGCAGTTGTTTTGAATAACATTATTTTGGTCTTTGCACTATTAATTTTTAGCTTATTTACAGAAAACCATGAATAAATATAACTTAGAGCTGCATTAACTTTTGCCGTAAGTTCTTTTGAGTCATTTGCCCCAATAATGGCATTCGTGTCATCCGCAAAAACCACAAGCTCTATGTCGGGTAGAATTTTGTTTATATAATTTATTAAGTCATTGGTGAATAAAATGAACAATATCGGCCCTAATATTGATCCTTGTGGAACACCGGCAGAAATATTTATGAATCGGTATGATCTTGGCTATTTTTAGCTGATCTGGGAATATACCCTCATCAATACACTTATTAAAGAAGCAAGAAAGCGGTTCGGCAAGAATATTTACATGATCTTTAATCACAGAGATAGGAATTTCGTCATATCCACAAGAACATTTATTTTCCATCTTTCTGACTATATTAAAAATTTCATTTGGAGTGGTGAGAGTAAAACAAAGTTCGTTTTCAACCCGTTGTGTACTCTGCTGTAGTAACAAGGTCGCTTCCTCATTTTTATTTTTATTTTCACTGGTCAGACATTTGTTATCAATATGTTTCGCTAGGGTGTTCGCTACTTCTTCGGGATCATCAACTATTTTACCGTCAATTTTAAGTAGTAGATGTTCCGTATGCATAATTTTAGATCGGTTTGTGCAATTGTTAACAATTCACCAGATTTCTTTGCTAGAGTTTATTGAATTATTAATTTTTTCACTAACTGCATTTTTTTTTGCTTTCGTGATAATCCTTCTATAAATTCGGATGTATTTATTTTTGTAATTTAGAACACTACTTTCAAGATTATTACCATTACTAGCACATAAAATGCGTTTCATTTTACTAGAGGTTTTCACTCCTTTGGTGACCCATTTTATTTTAGTACTCTTTATAAGGTTTATTTTACGTTTCTTTTTTTTGTAACTATTTTTAAAAACCTCTGAAAACCTCTTTATAAATGCATTAATTCCCATATTACTCCAGTTATGTCTCAATATTCCCTGCTTAAAATATGTGCCGTTACTAGAACTGAAAACTCTCTTATTTATAACAATAAGCTGGTCGTTGTTACTTGACTTACTTGTCACGGATTCCAACCAAAATTTACCTAAAAGACCCCCATGTCCATCAGCCAGACCATTATGGTCTACTTCACATTCCTTTATATAATATTCAGGCAGATTTGTTAGGATATTGTCGATGCACGAATATGAGTCGTTTCGAATAAAAGTTGCAGTGATAACAAGAGGCCTAAAATTGTAACATGTTAATAAGCTGACAAATTCAGTGCGTTTTTTGTTATCTAAAAGTAAATCTATATTAAAATCTCCGCATATTATGCAATTCCTATTAAATAAATGTTCCAGCAATTTTTCCATGCGTGTCATGAAAAGTTCAAAATTCTTGTCATAAGGACTACGATAACAACAACATATGTATAGACCAGTATCGATATCTTTAACACAACATATTTCAAAGCTGTCCATCTTATAGAGTTTGTTAATTACCTCCATATTCTCTACTTTTCTATCCACATGCCCCAGGATCAAACTGCCACCTCTAGTCTTTTTACTTCTGGTGTTGCATGAAATCAGGTTGTAGTTATCTAAAGAAAAAGAAATTACAGATTTGTCATTTAAAAAATGTTCACTAATGCATATGTAGTCTACCCTGATTTCAAGGCATTGTATATAAACATCCAATTCATTCTTCTTATTACTAATACCACACAAATTCTGGTGAAATATGTTGATATTTTGTAATATTGGAGTGCATATTTCATTCCGATTACAGTTACTACTACTAGCTTTATGTAAACTAGAGTCCCCTTTTGTATTACCTACGAAAAAATAAATCATCAGCTCGCTGTGTTACATTGGCACAAGTCTGAGTACAGGAAGGTTCTGAATTTATATTTGGCATTGATTTAGGGACCGATTGGAAGTAATATTGTATAGTGCCTTTTCGGGGGATAGTTTTATTACTAGGAAGGTTACACTTTTCGGTCTTCCAAGAAATTATGTTTTTGCGCACAATGTTATTACAGTATTTCGTATAGTTATTCCGATATTGAATTCGTAATATTTCTCTTAAAAATAGCCGTGACTTGATTATTGTATCTTGTTTATTGCCACTGTCAATAAATTCTACATGCTTCAAATTATCGCATATAAGACTAAGAATAGAATTAATTTTTGACGTGTTGACGTGGTGGTATCTTGCCTTGTGTACATTTCCAACTAGTACATTAGTGTGTGAGATTTTAAATAAATTATAATATAAGAAGGATTGCATACTAATCAGATTGTCATCGTTTGTGCCTGTCAAAATGATTACAAAGTCTCTTTCATCAAAGTTTTTACATAGAGAAATACACGAGTTAACTATTTCATCCGTGGGTGCCTCCGGTTTTATTATTGACAGTACCTTATAGTCCGCTCCTAAGTCACGCCGTAGCAAACTACCTATATCGCTTTCCTGTTCATCAGTAAGAATTAGAATATTGTGTTTCCTAAAACTGTTGCTGTTTTCCTGGATTTTAGTTGGTTCTGGCTTATCTGCACACTTTTCATTTCCGACGAAAGATGCTCTCTGTAGCATAGTCTGTTCAAGCTCAGGTTCAGAATTTTGGTCAAATGTTGCGCTTGTCGAGGGTTGCTTAGTTTTAGATTCGATATCTGGCGCGGTAGTTACAGATTTTCCTACTTCTGTGTTACTAATGTCGTAAGGTTTCAGAGGAGAAGCACAGAAACTGTTTGTCAGCCGGCGTGGCACACTCTTTTTAGAACTTGATGACATGTTATGTTTAAAGGCAGTCAACGGGCTTCTACACAATTGTTTTAGTACGCATAGCTCCTGGTTCATATTCGATACTTGTTTCTTTAAGTCTACATTTTCAAGAACTATATTTTCCATTTCATTTTGTGTAATTTCTAGCTGAGATTTTAATTCCTTTATTTCTGCCTTTAGTTCCAACATGTACGTGGAACAAATATTGGAGGATAGATCTAAGCTCGTGCCTAGTATTTCCTCACCAGACATTATACTTGTGTCACCTGAGCTGCGTTCAAGAGACTCCATTGATCGTGATTTCATTTTATTCATTGGTAGCGGTTTCCTTATCGTGATATTATTTACTGGTTCCATTGTTTGTGATGAAATTACTACAAAAAGTCAAGCGTTCGGTGAGGATCGAACTTGCGCCACTTAAATCGTAAGTCCGGGCTCGCTCTTTACGTTCTACCGTGATAATCATAATTGATATTCAAAAAGGTCTATACATCCTTGAGTCAGCTGACGGTTGATTTTAATATTGTTTTGTGAGTGGGTAGGCAATTTCGATGTTCTGTTAGAATATTTTTATTGCACTTTAGATTAATTTCCTTTATTTATTGCACTTTTTTGCTCACAAAACACTATGTACTCACAATGTTTTATGTTTGCACTTTCACTGAGCAGATTTTTTGTTTAATTGTCAGTTGTTGATGATTTGTAGTGTGCATGTCGGGATAGGTTCAGACATCAGAAGTAATACTCAGATATGGCAATACAGAAATATATTTCAATCGAACAATCAGTTATTTTAAATCGAGAGAATATAGAAATTAAATAGAATTAATTAAATAACTAATAATGGTAGTGGCGGTCACATAGGGCAGTACTGACTGTCAGGGACAGTGGTCCATGCACCCACCGCAATAAGGATAGTACTAATTTGTCGGAGACAGCGTTCCATATCCAATAACCGGGCAGTACTGACTGTCGAGAGACAGTGGTCCGTGCACCAAGACGCATCCGTTCAAAATGCGTACCGACTCAATAGCGCACCTCATTATAAAGGCGATCCGCTAGTGGGGGGTAACGTTACAATATTTCACTCAATTGACTTCAAGTCTTTTAAGTCAAACATCCGATAGAATGAATGATTTGTCTATGGTGCACGTTCCACTAGCGCCATCTAGTCGCCGCCTCTCGCAGCTGTTAAATAATATGGCTTCCGACATGCACTTGTTTTGGATGTTATTGTTTACACTCAGCGTCTTTAGCATAAATAACACTTGTGGACCTTAGTTGAGTCACATTTGATCGATAACTTGTATTAATGGACCGGAGAACTGTGTTTTAATATTTTTACTTATTTATTAATACAGAGGCGAACTAACTTCTTATGTCTGTCTCACAATGTCTGTGGGGTGCGTAAATGACAGATTGCCTCTATTTATGCACATAACTGTCTCCTGTGGCAAACACAGTTTGGTTTTATTTATTACTTGCCAGGTAGCCTTGGATTTGTTTTCAGCGGTGTTTATAAAATGATTATTTTGCGCTCTTTGGGTTAGCTTGATAATTTTTCTATAAAGTTTTGTATAGTTTCTAAGAACTTTTTTATTCAGTGAGTCTGAATTTAACCTATATGCCCAAAGCAACTGCCTTTGCTTTTTGCTACATGTTTTTATTCCTCGAGATATCCATTTCGTTTCTTTATTAGTTTTGATCGTTATCATCTTTTGCGGAAAACATAATCTATAAAAAAGAGAAAAATCATCCATGAAATTATCAGAAGCTTTATTTGCGTCTTGTGCATCAAAGACTTGAACAAAAGACAAACAGCTAAGGTGTGTTTTAAAAGTTATTAAATTATTCATGCTAATGTCCTGTTTTTTAGTTTTCCAATGCTGTAGTTTACATGTTTTTTTAATTGGTATTTTAATTATTTGAGATGTATGGTCCGAAAGAACCAGATCTACAACTTGAGCCTCGCAGTCTTTCCTATAGTTGTGTGCAAAATTATCAATACTTAACCGTGTGGGAGTATAACGAGCTAGTTTTAGGTTGTACTTCATAAGAAAAAATTCTAAGTCTAAAGTGGCCTTGTTTCTTTTTAAAACATCAATATTAAAATCTCCACACAAGACAACTTTTTTATTTGATGAAATACAAACTTTTGTTAAAATATAATCCAATTTTTCATAAAATATTTCGTAACTAGGCTTAGGAATTCTGTATATACAAATAATAATAATTTTATGCGCTATCATCTCTACAGCACAGCATTCAAAAATCCCCGAAACTGATTGTTTCGATATGTCCGGTACTTCTTTGAACTGCAATCCTATTCTAATGAAAATACACGCTCCACCTCTCTTTGCAGTTCTAGAGAAGAAAGCAGCTGGACAAAAATTTGGAATGTGTAATAAATCCTCATAACCAGTTTGTATGAAGTGCTCCGTGATACAAATAACATCAATAATTTCGTCGTTCCTCTGTCAGATAATTCCACTAGCTTTACAGTCAGACTATGACTATGCTTTATTCATCAGCCCAGCTATGTTCTGATGTAAAATGGTAAGGTATTTAAAGAAAAAACTGAGAATTTACTTGTTGCGAATCTGTAGGTAAACTATTTTTATTTTGCGGGAGGCAGTTAACTTTTAAGTGCGTAGCAGTCAGGTTGCTTAGGCAATAAGGTCTCGCAAATCTGATACAACAGTCTCTAAACCAGAGTTATTTAAAGTTCCATATTTTTTATTATAGGTTTGGTAATCATAAGGTAGATTAAGATTTGAGTCTAGTAAGAATGTATAATTACAAACATTTATATCTAAATAAAGAAGGTTATTAAACTTTTCTATACGGCTGTTAAACATTATGTTGGAATCTGTCATATATTTAAAGGTGGGTAAACAAATTATAAAGTTTGTGTGACTCAATGGTAACAATTTTTCCCTCACAAACATGATAAGTTCTAAATAGTTATTTGTTTTACGAAAGTCTTCCTCGCCAATATAAATAACACAATAGTCCGAGTGTGTAAAGTTTTGTACTTTTCTTTCAATTTTGTCAAGAATTTGCCACAGTCCACATGTAGGTTTACGATAGTGACAGATTTCAAAGTTACACAGATTAGTTCTTTCGGCAATTGTATAAAGTCTGTTTGACGTTTCGCTGCTAATTAGGCATATTTTTTGTTTCGTAGAAGGATGCTCATGCACTATAGCTGTTCTGGTTTGTATGTTTTTATTTTGGTTAGATGGGCTTACGCTGGTGCTAATGTTTTTAGTTACATTATGTGTGTTCGTCGGTAAAGAGTCGTCCCTTTCAATTGTCAGG
Organism: Tiliacea aurago; assembly: GCA_948098905.1. Classification (NCBI taxonomy): domain Eukaryota; kingdom Metazoa; phylum Arthropoda; class Insecta; order Lepidoptera; family Noctuidae; genus Tiliacea; species Tiliacea aurago. The sequence continues at coordinate 27,249,422 of OX402585.1, forward strand.
GCGGTCTGAGTTTGTTTTGTCTTCGTGTTTTTTTTAGGAGTCATTAATGTGGTCTTCGCTTTATGTTTTCCTGGAGTGTTGACAATTTTTTTGTAGATGTCATTTTTTTAATTAAATTCTTCATTTAATTTCTTTAGTTGGCAGTTTTCTAATGATAATATTTCTATTTCCTTATGAGCACTAGTAAGTTGAGACGTTAGTCTAGCAACCTCATCATTTAATATTATTAATTGCGGAACATCTTCGTCCTCAGATATAGCAGGCAGACTACTCGTCGTACAGTTCAAAGTTTGTGATAAAATATCGCTTCCGTCATCGGTTGGTTCCGATCGTGTGCGCGTCCGCCGGAAAGTAATGTTCTCCAAGAAATTCATTTTGTATGTTAAACTAAACTTTCAAAAATATTTGCTAGAAGTGAGATTTGAACTTGCGACTCGTTGATTCAATCGTTTTGGTATCACGGTTGTGCCACTAGGCCAGCCGGCGCTTGATGAGTTGGTCGAAATACTGCTGTCAGTGCGGGCGTTGTACGTATTTGTTAGTTACGTTTGGGATTTTTTAATTAACTTCATGCTCAATAGATGTATCTAAACACAATTTTAATTCAGCAATCGTTCTTGCTATGGCAACATTGTTTAGTTAGACGTTGGTAACAATTATCTTGGTTCTTGAAATATGACTTAAGATGGCGTTGTCGTCAATCCGTTTCAAATAAAAAACGACTTCTTATTTGTTACTTATTTTTGTATCACTTAAATCCTCCTATTTTTGAAAGTTATTCAAGTCGACGTCCAAATGATTGAGTCAGATTGTCACAATATGTTATATTACGTAAACAAACTTACGAACGTCCAGTTCCATAAATATTCAAGTCACTGTATGTGGCCACTATTTTCACAATTTTTTTAGTTGTTAGTGCACTTTACCTATTTATAACACTGTCACAGTTAGTTTATATGACTAGCTTCACTTTGATGTGCATTACACAGTTCGCACTTGAGTTTAACTATTTTTTTAAGTTTTATTAATAGGATCACAAATCACTGTTCTGTTTACTAGCCAGCGCCACCTAGCGTTGTTCAAATACTTAGGTCTACGGTCCTTCAGAGCTCTAAAAAATGAAGCAATAAACGCAACGCAATTAAAAAATCGGCTATACAGGAAAAGTTTTTATCCACTGCGCAAATTTTGACAAATTAAACTTAAACGAGTTTTATTAAACATATATTTTTTATTTTGATACGTCTTAGTACAAAAAACAAAAAATATCGTTAACGAAAGATGTTTACTTTAAAAGTGGTTGTATGGCTACCCGGCGGCGCGCGGCGAAGCGGAACGGGCGAAAGTACCTACCTATCAGCTGTGCGCTCGCTCGATTCGCCGGCGTAGGTATTTACGTGGGTTACAATGTACTGATCGCTAATTTTATCAGGTTCGAACTAGACTTTTTTATGTTTAGGCCGTGACCTGAAGTTATTTGAAGAGTAATTCCTATTTTTTTCTTCATACTTTAATGGGCTTAGGATGGCTTCTTCGATTTCGATAGCCAGTCGGGGTCTGCCAGACCCTCGTGCATGATTCGGGGTTCTGAACTGTCCCTGATCAAGCAGCCTTTGAGTGGCCGCTAAAATGGTCCTTTCATTAGGGACCGCGGGGTTAAGGATTCCATGGGCTCGCATTCGAGGTATGCTCTCCGTCGCATACATTTTGCGAGCTGCTCGCAAACTTTCATCACTCAGTACATACACTCGCACCATCTCGTAAAACTCGCGGTTACTGAAGTCCGACATCGTGACCGGTAACACGGCACACGTGCGGCGCGGCGCTTGCGCGGGGAATCGAACTGTCGGCGGCCACAGCGCCCGGCGCGCCCTGCCGCCCCCTGCCGCCCCCTGCCGCCCGGGAGCCGTGCAACACCGCCGCGCGCGCCCATTGATATTATTACGAATAGATTGTGTCCATATTTTGCTGATTTAAAGTAGGATAAAAAAAAAAAAAAAGTATTGAATAAGTACTGGAAATGTGTTCTGTTACTGATATTGAACCACCAAACAATTTGCGCACTGGTTAAAAACTTTTCCTGTATAATATATATATGCGCCATATTTTGATACTCGCAAATAATACCTTAAAATAATACTTCCCGTGGACCTTGAATCATGAAATTTGGCAAGAAGCAAGATCTCACACCACAAGTAAAGGGAAACAGTCCGGAAATCATTAATTTGTAGTTTTACACATAAAAGTATTTTTTTGCGATTACAAACTTACAATTGCAGTTGGAGAATTGACCGTAAAGGCTTCTACATACCGGGGCGACTTGTCGCGCTGGTATGTAGAAGCCTTAACGTATATCGATGTATGGCAGAACATTTTTTCAAGTACAAAGTTGGTTCTAGGGATACATTCATCCCAACTACGGAACCCTTCATTGTGCGTGGTCCGACACGCACTTGGCTGGTGTACTTCTTTTATCCATTATTATTTCCATTGTTAGAAGAAAGGTACATTTGGACTGTTCTCGTGCGCCCTGTTTAGGTAATTGTACCATTAATTAGCTACGTTCAGATTTGTGCTGTCTTTCTTAATACACCAATGCACCTGTTTAAGACGCAGATATATGCCAGTGACCTTGAGTACTTAGCTTGCGTGGTCTGTACTGAGCTCACGCAACGCGTCGTACGTTCAGCCAGTAATAGGACTCGCCCATCAAGGAGCGCTGTCCCCAATTTGATGCATTATTAATTTATTATACACAAACCAAAAGGTATTTTAATAAAACGCGTATACTTAAAGATCAATAATTAAATTATCTTTAAATTGGTGAAGGTTTCAGAAAAATACGCTTGGTAGTTTTTTTTTTTTTTTATCCGCGTTAGACGTAACTTTACAAATTAATTTCACTATGTAATGTAAACATAATCCAATATATTCACATATTAAGTTGTTGAAAAAATGCTCTAATTTATCATATTTTTTTTTTTTTTCAATTCATTAACACTACTCGTTTAGACGTGATCTTCAGTATAAAATCATTAAAAGTCGGTTATCGTCCCCTTAAGAAAGTTGTCTGCGTTACGTTGTCCCACGAGTGCCGTCTCAGGAACATTCAGACAAACTATACATGCACTCGGGGAAGCCTGGGTCGACCCAACGCGGTTGTATGCGTACATTCGTGGTGGGGCGACCCAGACTGCCAGGCACTTCTTCTCTTGCAACCGAGCGGGTGGGCAGGTTGCGGATAGCCCAACTCCGGCTGCGGGACCGACTATTAAAGGTCGATCCCGCACCCGGAGCATCTCGTTGAGATCCCGGACAAGAGAAGTTTCCGAAGGCCAAACCCCAGGCTTAGGTTAACCTTTCTACCTCTTCCTATGTACCTACCACCTAACTATCCGTCCTTCCTTATCCATACATCCTGTCGATCCCCAAATCCCTAGGCCAAATTCCAAACCTAGGGTGACCCCACAAGTACCCGCACCCTTTACCCACGAATACCTTCCCTCCCATCCCTATATCCCGTCGGTCCTAGAGGAAGGGTAACCTCGATTCCAAAAAAGCCCACCCCCAAAATGCCAAATGATGAAACAGAATGAGCAAAATACTACCCAGGTGGGTCCCGGCCAAGCCGGGGAATCCCACACCGCCTCGGCGGTCAGCCCCCAACGTAATCTGGGGGGGGCACCCATCTGTTCTTTGGTGCCGCGCTCTTTAGCGCGGCTGGCTGCTGATTTAGCGCCCATTACCCAGGCTGCGACTCACGCGCCCACTAACCCGATTTCGGCTGCGATCAACGCGCCAACACACCCAAATCCGGCTGCGACTTACGCGCCAACACACAGCACAAAAGGCACGCTTCCCGCGAGCATCTGGCAGCAGAGCATCGTGCGGAAAAGCTTTGCCTACCCTGAAAGAGACCAAGACCGACACGGACAGAGAGGGACGGGGAACGATGACGGGCCTGGCAGCTCCAAAACTCTCCCGGTTGATGTTGATGGAGTACGCCTGCTGAAAAAGCGCGGAAAAATCTGAGCCCGGGAGAAGAAAGTAGGCGACCGAAAGCCCGAACCCGCCAAGGCACTAGCCAGCGTGGTGCGCGATCGGACGCCGAAGGGGAAGTACGCGACCAGCCACGAGTACGCGAAGGGGAAACCCAGCGCGAAAAGTGGCTGGACGCGGAACCACGCGACCAGCCGCGAGTACGCGAAGGGGAAACCCAGCGCGAAAAACGGCAGGATGTGGAATCACGCGGGCAGGGGCAAGTACGCGAAGGGGAAACTCAGCGCGAAAAGCCTCCGCAAGCGTCGGAGTCTGCCGGGGCCGACAGCCGACCCCAAAACACCGACAGCACTCACGACCGACCTCAACCCAGACGCAACAGGGGTAAGAGATCCGGAGCCTTGTACAAGGCGTCGCCGGCAAAAAACACCCAGCCAGGCACCTCGAAGCCGCAGCCTGGACCGAGCGGTATAGGGCCGGCGAAGAGGGAGTGCCCTGACGATACAGCTTCCCCAAGCATGCTTCAGGGGGACGCCAAACGCTCCAGGATCCAGGCTATTCCGGGGGAGCAGAGGACCTACGCGCGAGCCACGAAGGACATCCCTGCGCGGCTTGCCGTAGCAATCTGCTTCCCAACGGCTAGTCTACGCAGGGCACTGGAGGTGAAGCCCCGAACCATCGCACTGATCCAAGAGCTGTGGATCAGGAACAACAGAATATGCGGCCTCGGTAACATCGGAGGTAAGCTAATCCTAAACACACACAGCCCAGACAAACCAAGAACCTGCGCTTACATACCCAAAGAAATCCCTATCGCCCCACTTACTCAATTCTGTTCTAGAGATCTGACAGCTATCAGGCTCCAAACAGAAGGCGACGCTCCAGATGTTGTACTGGCCTCGGTATACATGCCAGGCGAGGAAGCCGACTGTCCGCCGAAAGAGATGGTCGACTTGGTACAGCACTGCGAGCGCGCCAACTTGCACCTGATCATCTGCACTGACTCGAACGCCCACCACCCGCTCTGGGGCAGCGACGCACCGAACTCCAGAGGAGAGGTACTATCCACCTATTTATTTTCAACTAATCTTAACATCGTAAACCGCGGCTCGGAACCCACTTGGGTCACAGCCCGAGGACAAACGATCATAGATCTAACGCTCTCTACAGAAAACGCGACAAACTTTATCACAAACTGGCACGTGTCGGACGAGCCTTCTTGCTCAGACCATAGAAGAATCCGCTTCACACTAACAACCAACGTTAAAAAACCCATACCGAGACGAAATCCTCGGCGCACTAATGTGCCGGGATATAAGCGGCTCCTAGCCTCACTGCTAGCTAGGCACCTAACACTAACAAGCTTAACAGATCCTGTACAATTAGAATACACTGTCACAAAGCTATCAGATTACATAACCGAAGCCTACCATACATGCTGCATACTAAGGGCACCACAAACCAAGACTGAGAGAAACCCCTGGTGGACCACCGAACTCAGTAAACTCAGAGATGCACTTCGTAAGCAATTCAACAGAGCCAAGAACACCAGACTCCCGGAGGACTGGGAGCTATACAAAGAAACCCAATATCTGTACAGGAAACAGATCAGGACTGCCAGGAGGACAGCTTGGCGGAAATTCTGTGAATCCATTGAGACAAATAATGAAGCCGCAAGGGTAAGGAAGATCCTGTCAACTGACCAGGACCGAACTCTTGGCGCGCTGAAAAAACCCGACAACTCTTATACAATAACTGACCATGAAACCAGCAAGGTCCTTCTTGAGACTCACTTCCCGGACTGCAAACTCTTAGAGGACAGGACGTGGGAGGTTGTGCCAGAATGGACCCCTACGGATCAAGACTGGTCAAGAGCCCATAATATAGCAACAGAAGACCGTATAAAGTGGGCTATCAACACGTTTAAGCCATTTAAGTCCGCAGGGCTGGATGGCATCTTCCCAGCCCTGCTACAGTGGGGAATAGATTATCTGACACCGTGGCTGGTCGAGATCTATCGAGCGTGCATAGCCCTCAGACACATACCACTAGCATGGCGTGAAGTGAAAGTCATCTTCATACCCAAACCGGGCAAAACCGACTACACACAACCCAAGGCCTTTAGGCATAGGCCTAAAGCTGCTGCTGATAGCAGCCTTACATCCTTCCTACTAAAAACCCTGGAGAGACTCTGTGACAGACACATTCGAGACGGACCTCTTCGGGTAAAACCACTCCATAAACAACAGCATGCGTACTCCACGGGCAAATCAACAGAATCTGCGCTACACAGCGTGGTTTCTAAGATTGAATGCGCAGTGGACCACAAATGCTCATCACTGGCCGCCTTCATTGACATCGAGGGCGCCTTTGACAAAACCATGTTCAACAGCATCAACATGGGTCTAAACAGACATTGACTCGACCCTGAGCGGCTGGATCACCAATATGCTCAAAATGAGAGCTGTACAAGTCACGGTAAATGACACTACAAGGGCCGTTGTGGCGAAGGGTTGCCCACAAGGGGGCGTCCTCTCGCCGCTTCTGTGGAACCTGGTTGTAGACAGCCTCATCAAAGCACTCAATGACAAAGGTTATTTTACCGTAGGCTACGCCGACGACATAACCATAATAATAAATGGCACCCACGAGAACACCTTATGTAACCTAATGCGCCAAGCTTTGAAAATAGTAGAGGACTGGTGCAACAAACACCAACTGTCGGTGAATCCGACAAAAACCGAATTGATTCTCTTCACAAAAAAGAGGAAGTTGGCGACACTACAATTGCCACGACTCTTTGGAACTACCCTAAGCCTTTCAACTGAGACCAAATACCTGGGCATCTATTTGGACAAACAGCTGAACTGGGCAAAACACACCAACTAAATCACCACAAAAGCCAGCATATCCCTATGGCAGTGCAAAAGACTGCTTGGAAGGAATTGGGGCATCTCTCCCAAGGTCACCCACTGGCTATACACCACAGTCATCCGACCAATTATCACATATGGCTCACTGGTCTGGTGGCCCAGGACGGACCTGAGTACAGCCCAAAAAGACCTCGACAAACTGCAGCGGTTTGCTTGTGTAGCAATAACTGGCAGTATGAGGACTGCACCCACTGCCGCACTACAAGTAATGCTAGGACTGCCACCCCTACACCTCATCGTGCGAGAGGAGGCAGCCCTGGCCGCCTTCAGGCTCCACATATCGGGAACCCTGAGCAAAGACTCTAGGGTCAAACACACACGCATAAAGGAGGAGGCAATCAAAAGACAACCGATGATGGCATCACCCTGCGACAAAGCCCCAAAACTAAAATGTTTCAGAAGCACTACAACATTATACTTACAGAGGAACGGTGTGATCACTCAGGCCCGAAAGAGATGAGAGTATACACCGACGGATCAAAGACCAACTCCAGAACCGGAGTCGGAGTCTTCTCACACGATTTTAACATAAATATATCCAGCCCGCTTGGAATGTTCAACACCGTCTACCAGGCGGAATGTGTGGGCATTATACAAGCGGCTTACGCCATCGAAGCCAGGACAGTTACGGACACCCGTATACGTATACTGTCTGACAGTGCCTCAGTGCTGCAATCCCTAGAGAAAAAATATATAACCTCCAGACTAACACTAGAATGTCACAATGCACTGGAGCGGGTGACGGTGTGCAACCGTAACAAAGTGACACTGCAATGGATAAAAGGACACAGCGGATCGCTGGGTAACGACGCAGCTGACGAACTGGCTAGGAGAGGATCCAGCGCGCCAGCCTGTGGACCCGAACCTATCGTACCCATCCCCTTTAACCAACTACGTAGGTGGCTACAGGAGTTCACCCATACACTAGCGGAGAACTGGTGGACCTCGGCACCGGGCTGCAGGCAATCCAGGGAAGCCATGCCATCCTTAGATGGCAGGCTAACCAGGCGTTTGCTACGCCTGGACAGGAACGGCCTGCGCCTGGTGACAGGGACTATAACGGGACACTGCTCACTGAACAAACATTTCCACACAATAGGTATAACGGACAGCCCTCTGTGCAGGGCTTGCATGGAGGCTGAAGAAACCGTTGCGCATGTGCTCTTTGACTGCACAGGCGTCACCCAGATCAGAACAGAAACCCTCGGGTCACCCAGATCTTTCACAGACGTCCTATGCAGACCAGGAGACCTAATCAGCTTCTGGAGGGAGGTGGGCTGGTTGGAATAAACCACTGACGGCCGCCATGGCCCACGCACAATGGTCCACATGAAGGACTAAGTGCGGAAACCAAACCTTCTAACATAGAACATAGAACATAGAACTATACATGCATATTGTATAGCCAGAGCCGTCACTTGTTTACTAGTCCGAAAAATTAATTTGTCCCGAAAGAAATTTGTACGATCTTATGGCGACATAACCCAAAAACAGAAAATATTTTGGATATTTAACAAATCTCAGGTGTGTCTGTCTGTTATTTTAATTTCATCCGAAATTAAAGAAAATACAGAAACTTATTTGACATGGCTGGTTCTTAGGGTAACAGTGTATGTCGCCAGAGCACTTTCGTTTGGTAACAGAATGCGATCACAAGGCCATTTTTCTGAGATTCAGTATCAAACGCCTTATTTGAAAAATAGAGGCACACATAAAGTTTTATCAACCACAGGTTATCACAAAAGCACATAAAACTTGATAAAATGTTAAGCGGCTATTAACAACACAATCTTAAAGTTCCTACATTTTATTATTGGAACTATATTAAGTGCAGATTGCTACTATCTAAAGTAGTAAAACATCTGAAAACATAAATGTTGTATCTAAGACGAGAGCGAATCATTTGCACAATACAGTGCCAAAATATTTACAGTTCTTGTTTGTTTTGTATGTACAGAAAAAGTTGGTTTGTTACATGACCTTCGCGTTTTCGTATGTTATCTAATAGTAAACAAGCCAACGTGTTGCCGCCACTTATGGAAATCTGCAATATCAAAGGCAACAAAAATGCGTTGCCATCCTAGAGATTAAGCTGAAATGTGTCATTTGCCTATAATTACACCGATACCGTTCAAACTGGAACACGGTGCTTGGCGACAGAAATAGCTACATACTCGTTTATAGTAGTAAAAACTTCCCTGGATGAGCTCCTTTACAAAAGCTTTACCATACTATCTAAGTGTGTGGCATTTTGCAGTAAACTATCGATATACTCATAGGATGGCTATAATCACCATTTGCCTATGTATCGGTTGATTGCATCACTATTCCGCTGGGATTAGAGGAAGCAATGTTATAATATATATACTGTGGTCGTTTGTCGAATTTAATATGGATGATGTAAGGGTTATCAATAGTTCGAGTGAACTATTGAGTTCGAGTGGTCTTAGCAAGAATCAACGTGATGTCAACAGCTAAATACAAATCACGTCACACTCCACTGCCGCGAGAAATCACGGCTCAGCCGTCAGAGCTCCGGCGGGATCTCATGGCGACATGGAGAGGGCAATTGTCGCAACCCAACGCTGGGCACGCCATAATTGTGGCGATAACTCCCCTCTTTGAGGAGTGGCTAGAGAGGCGCCACGGTGTCCTCACCTTCTGCTTGACTCAGGGGTCCTCACCGGACACGGTTGTTTCGGGAGGTTCCAGTTCAGGATAAAGCGGGAGGAAACGCCTAGTTGTTACCACTGTGTGGATCGCCCGGAGGACTCGGTGAAGCATATGGTCTGCCCGGCTTGGGCGGAGCACCACCGTGTCCTCACGGAGGCGATCGGCGGCGGCGATCTCTCGCGTCCGGCCTAGGTTCGGGCTATGGTTCAGAGCGAGAGTGCATGGGGCGGGAGGAGACGGAACTCGTGAGGGAGAGGCAAGGTTCGCGGCCTCTCGCCCTTAGTCGCCGCAAGAGACGCCCCGGGTGCCGGAAGTCACAGGCTGATTCTCGGCCACCATAGGCGCGTGCTTGCGGATGGTGAGCGATGGGTAGCCAATAAGGACTGGGCCCGGGTGGAGGGCGCGTTGTGTTACACGTGCGCCTCAAGGAGATGTCGGCACCAACTGACGGGGTCCGTTAGGGCCAATGCCTGCCAGAGTTGCCAGTTTGTCCAAAAGGGATATCATGGCCCTGGCACACGGGCAAAGGAAGGAACACGGGTGAGTTTTAGTCAGTAAAAGTCTGACACGCCCTCCCGCTCCGCCCAGAGCGGGAGAAGTTATTTGATAATTCCCAACCCAAACAAAATAGAAAAAGCAGATTCTCCACTAGAGCTTTCCACAAATACATTTTTCATACTAGATATACCAGGTGAACTAACAATATGAGAATAATACAGCATGTGCACCCGAAGGCAATAGTTAGCTGAATATAAAACTCAGTTATCAATTCCCGAAGCAGTTATTATGGGAGCAATAGAAAGTATATTGCTTGCTGGTAAAAACACCATATTTTTATGGTGATAAACTTTATGGCAGAATAAAAAGAGTTTACAGTTTATGGTTCAAACGTTTCAAGGCTCCCAGATATTTATTTTTAAATTATATTCTATACTCGTTTTATTACTTACTCCATTGTTTTATCGATTTCCTTGATTGTGAAGGCTGACATTTTAAGTACCTATGTTTTTGATGGTAAAACTTCTTTAAGTGCTTTGCGCGATGTTTGGTCGGGGAAAAATTTATGCAGTTCGCGTAACCAACATGCCCGAGACAACATGCTGTAGTAGCAGTAAGTGAAGTCAAATTGACATTTGAAACGTTTAATTGGTGTATACTGTGCATTGTCTAAATTGTGTTTTAGTTAATCATTATTATATTGAAGTGAGAATTTCTTTAGGCGCGTCGAGCGAGTAGTTTTCATTTCTGTCGGCAGTCCTCATGACTACCTATGTTTTTTATTATATTTACGTAAGTGATGAAGTTGGAAGATGGAAGAGCCGATATTATACTATAGATAATTCTACAAAATATATCTATAAAAATTCAAGTTCAATTCAAATTCAAATTCTTTTATTCAGACAATGAGTCCATAGTGTTAGTATCAACAAAATAACTTAATAACTAGTGTTAGTAATAACGAGATAATACAAATACATCAAATATCAACTGGTATAGATTCTTACCCAGTGGCGCAGCAAAGGGGAGTCCCACCGATCTAAGAACACGCTCAGGAGACTGTTGGTGCTGGCGCGCAGCTGACCGGCTATGGAGGCGGTCCTTTTTCTTATTATGCCGTAAAAATCGTCTGTGCGCGCCTCCGCAAACATTGTGGACGCACTACAACGCCACGACAGCCCCAACAGTATCCTAAACGTGTTATTATATTGGGTAAAAATGTAAGGTACCTCCTACTACTTGAAAAGAGAGAGATATTGCAAGACTTAGGGAGGACGTTAAAAAAAAATTGGGTTTGGATAACAAAAACAAAAGATACGATATTTGAGTAAAGAAACACCGACACTTGGTTCACGAGCCCTACGGTGTGAGTTACAGCTTGCGTGACGACTTATGTCTCCCACGACACGACTTTTTCACTCCCGATGACGTTTCCAATCACTTAAAATATTCCCTAAAGTTCTATCCAAAAATATCCGTGAAACGAAAACGTTGTAGAAAGTAAAATGGGCCAGTAAATAAAGTCGCCAGTGTCGCCACCATAAAGTCGGCTGTAAATGATGTAACAATGGTGTCATCAGCGGTAATCAAGCGACGCGGCTTCCATTGCTGGGTGTGGCCGCAACTAAAGTTATTGATGCCTGTGTTGCATGGCGATGTTTAATGCGTTGTAGTGGTCTTTCACACTGATCGTGTTGTGCGCTATTATCACTCCTGCGAGTCTGCTTTTTAAGAATTATAAATTTTTCATTCTCTCTATTTTTTCTATAGTTTTGCCTGCCTTTAAATACTGGATAGATACGTTTCAAAGCAATATAAATGATAATGATAGCTAGGCTTAGCCACAGTGTCCGTTAGTGTCCCTGTTGGGTGCCAATAAAATTGCACAGTCATCATTTATTCATGAACAATAAATTGTATCTGAAATTACACGGTACAAAAAAAAAAATCCATGGAAAACACGATAAACCCCCTTATCCTCCTGATTCTTAGCGTATGTCCTACGTTATTGAACATTTCTGACGTTTATATTCATCAAGTAAAAATACGCATAATCTAAAGTAGATTATGCGTATTTTTACTTGATGACTGTCGCTATTACGGGTACACTTCCTTAAAACTTTGGGCAAGACGGAGGACCTTTTGATAAATATAATCTTTTTAAAAGAAGCTTAACGTAATTTATTAATTAACTGATAAAAGTGGCTACGTATATCAACGAACTTATAAAAATAAATTCTAATTTCTATACAGAAGGCTCTATATTTATTCGGACCTTTTTAATAAGCCAATGAACCGAGACGAGTTGTAATAGGCTTAGGCGACTCGAGTCAATAGGCCGCTCATTGTAAAAATACTCTGCCTTTGATAACTGGTATATTATTATGTGGAAAAACATTATCAAATATCCGAAAATGTACAAAGATACTAATTTGGGCTTAAATAAACGCGTGTAACTTATGTAGGTACTGAAATATTAGTAGGTATTGAAATGGAAACCAATGTAATATTAGATTGGAATTTTGTGGATTCAGTTTTTCACGTCTTTGTATAATCAACACGCTGTATTACACTTACACTATCGCGCTTTCTGCTATGACATAAAGATACTGTCAATATCAAATTGCTACCACTGATGTGCGGTTGACTGTATCAAGCACCAATGTGACTTCTTAAGTTACCAAATAAAATGTACTAGATCGACGAGAAACTGAAAAATAGCAACTAAATACCTATCTGTTTATATTTTTGTTTCTCCGCTATGAGACTTATTAGTCGCGGACTGATGATAAATATTGGCTTTGGGGCAATGATAATTAGGCAGCTTGTTCCACGAGTTAACACCATAATGCTTCTTATGTAATTAATTATATTGAACCAACATTGTAATAATTTGGTATCCTTAGCAACACAGAGGTATAGGTGCTGCGATCCAGTAGGTTACGAATATATAATTAGTAATTAGGCCGTGGGAACAGTGCGCAGCCGAAGGTATACGGCACATTCGGCCTTTCTTCTCAGAGTAGTCAGATAGGAAACGCCGACCTCATCTAGTTTTTAAAATATGATTGACGTGTAAAAGTGTTTGTACAAACCTACTTACAGAAATAAAATCATTTATCATTTATCATTAAGTTAAAAAAAAAACCGGCCAAGTGCGTGTCGGACCACGCACAATGAAGGGTTCCGTAGTTAGGATGAATTTATCCCAAAAACAAACTTAACATTGTAGTTGAAAAACATGCTCTCCCATACATCAATATACGTTACGGTCAATTCGTCAACTGTAAATTTAAGTTGGTCGACTATTACTCGTTAACTTGTAAACCCTACTCAGCTGTGATAGTTTTCCTTTTAATTTCGTTATACATATAAGTTAACCATTTAGCTGGCAGGGGGAGGGGGATTTGACTCTAACAAAAAATAGCACTTTAATGCTTAATATTACGCAAACGAATCTCAGAATTGAAAAATGTCTTTCACAGACCCACAATATTTTTAAACGGCGGTATCCAACGATACCCCACACCATGTATTAGACAGACAGACGGACATGGCGAAACTGGGTTCCTTGTTTACTACGGAACCCTAAAAATCTGCTTAGTCGAGTGTCGTTGTCACTGTCAATATGCCATATTAACGTCCGGGATCTGCAGGTATAGGGCTACAATGTTATTTCGGCGGATGGTCAAACAAACTACCGCCACCATTTTGTTTTTTTAAGACATTTCAAGAGGTATTTCACAAAATAATAATTTCACAAATGTTTACCAACAGCGCCCCCTGTCGTCGTCATTATACTTATAGCAAAAATATACTTATAGCAGCGTAAGGGTCCGGTCACGCGCACCACAACCGCACCACAACCACGCCACAATGACACCACGTGGACGGGCACTAATATGTATGAAAATGAATAGTTACGGACAGTCGGACACTGACCACATTTAACCGTTAAATGCTATGCTACTCGTATGATACTACTTATGAACCTATTGTAATTTGTAAACATTTATATTGTAGCTGGTTATTGTCCCGTAATAAATAAATAAATCATCTGCCCGCCTTTTCCCAACTATGTTGGGGTCGGCTTCCAGTCTAACCGGAGGCAGTTGAATACCAGTATTTCACATGGAGAGACTGCCTATCTGACCTCCATAACCCAGTAACTCGGCAATACGATACTCCTTGGTAAGACTGGTTGTCAGACTTTCGGGCTTCTGACGACCCTTAACGACTGTCAAATATTCACGAATGACAGCCGGGACCAACGACTTAACGTGCTTTCTAAGGCACGGAGGAGTCTCGGTTTGTAAAGATGGTCACCCATCCACGGAGCAACCCCGGCAAGCCGTGCACCCGTACGGCTGTTATTACTTAGCCACAAGCTCCTCATATATAGTCCCTTAATAAATAAAAAAAACCGGTCAAGAGCGAGTCGGACTCGCGCACCGAAGGTTCCGTACGTATGTATAATATGATATTGATGATTTCTGAAAAACTGTGCTATTTAGAGACATCGTTTTATTTTTCCTGTAATCTTTACATACACTTCTATCACATAGAATAATTTCAGATTTTTATCTATGCAAACTTCGGAGATAAGGGGGGGGGGAACGGTATTTTTTTTTACATTTTTCACAAAAAGTCGGAAACTGTGCTGCCTAAAAAAAAAAAATAATGTTTGAGAATGTGCAAACAGCGTTCTTTCATATGATACCCCACATGCCCTAGTAGCCTCACTTCAAATTTTTAAGACTCCCTTTCAGTCCCTTTTTCAAAAAAGATATATTTTTTTAATTTCTTTCTTGTTTGCAAAGTAGTTGGGCTAACGTCATCTAAAAGTATTCTAAATTTCAAGTTGATAGCATTAGTAGTTCTCGAGATATTTAGGTGTGACATACAGACAGACAGACTTAGTCTCACCATAAGGGTTTCTTTTTACCATTTTGGTACGGAACCAACAATTTAAATTTCCACAAGGTTCTAACTTTTATTATTTTAATCATATTTTATATTGGTTTTTTTTTGTCAATGTGAGGACTTTGTAGGCTGGTTTGGCAGGCTTTTTATTAGACTGTAGGTCTGTAGACCATTTTCTATTTTGTCAAATTACAGTGTTAATAGGTATGTCATCTCATACCTATTAACACTGTAATTTGAAAACATTGTAAAAGCCAATTTTATTTTTTTTAAAGAGTGACCGTGGAGTTTCTTGCCGGCTCTTCTCCATAGGAAACGACCAATTGGAACCGTGCACCTAGCTTCTGACGTTTCATAAGTGCCCATGTAGGCTTATGTGAAATAAAAATATTTTTGATTTGATTTGATTTGAACCCTAATAAAATAAGTCAACCGTGTGGGCCATACCGACTACATCCTGGCGACGTCGTCGCAGCCACAACGCGACCACAACTTTGCGTCGACGTGACGACACTGTTACAGCGGAGTCTATTTGTCTGCAAATACTAGCCACAACGTAACCGCATCAGAACTACTAGCGACAACGCAACTGCAAGAAGTTGCAGTTCCACTATTCACACGTAGCCCACATTTTGTCGCTGCATGTGGTGTGGTTGTGGTACGTGAAAACGGGCCCTGAGTGTTATTTGTTTATTTGAACGAATAGTTACTTTATGTCATACGTTCACGCCGTGTTAGTGTTAGTGTGTGCTCACTTGTACACGTCATACGTTCACGCCATGTTAGCGTGTACTCACTTTAAGAATGCGTCTCGCTTTGTATTTCAGAATTAGTGCGATCGCTTGCAACTGCGGTACTGTGTTTGTTAATCTCGTGATGTTCTGCTTATTTACATTTATAGCAGCTGCAGGTTACCAAAGGATGGCGATGGCAGGATACATGGTCAAATAAAATTAGCTATCGATGTCGAATGACGATAAAACAAAAACATAAATCCAAAAAAATGTAGTTGTAGGTGTTAGTTGCTTGAATCAAGAGTTAAAGAATAAATTGTTATTTATGTACATTACACACGCACAATTAAGTGCGGAAACCAAACCCACTAACAGATAGATAACATAGGTACATTACATTTATTTTTCATTAATATCATTCTTAGCAGGAAAAAAAACAAAAAAAAAAGAGTTTGAAAACCTTTTTATTTTGTTCTATCGTCAGTCGATATCGAAACCCATCCTTCACATCTGCGAGGTTTTGCTAGCTAATTTAATTTGGCCCTGTACAGATAGTCCAAAATATCAACGAAAATATTTCAAACGTTTTGAACATGCACGTGGTCAACAAACGTTTTGAACATGCACGTGGTCAGCAAAAGTTTTGAATATGCACGTGGTCAACAAACGTTTGGAACATGCACGTGGTCAACAAACGTTTTGAACATGCACGTGGACAACAAACGTTTTGAACATGCACGTGGTCAGCAAAAGTTTTGAATATGCACGTAGTCGTCAACAAACGTTTTGAACATGCACGTGGTCAACAAACGTTTTGAACATGCACGTGGTCAACAAACGTTTTGAAATTTGGTCACCAAATCTCTAACGGCAAGGCAGGCACACTAAAAAGTACTAGATAACCATGATGCTTGTATTTCTCTGCTCTTTCAATGGGTAAGTAGGAGCAAATGGGAAAAATAGTAATATATTATCCCCACTTTACGTGCAAGGGAAAAAATTGAAGTAATCAAAAATATATTTTTAATAGTATTTAATTTTAACACTAATAATGTAGACGTAATTAATATGCCAAATACTCGTAACCCATGCCAAATTACAGCTTTCTAGTACTAATATAGTCTCTGAGCTAAGCCGGGGACAGACAGAGAGACAAACATACAGACGGACAGATAGACGGACATAGCGAAACTATAAGGGTTTCTTGTTGAGTACGGAACCCTAAAAAAGAATGACACATGAAATTCCCCCAATCTGTTCAGTGCACAGTGACGTCACGCCAATAAAGCGATCAATCAAATTCCGTCATAGTTCCATAGGACGGAGATCGCACGCATCTGCGACTCGCACATAATGGCGGCACATACGTGAACACGTCACCCGCGCTTACCCGCGTTTTATAGTCACAATCACGTTTATTGCCCGCGTGATTGCTACACACGTTAACTCGCGAGTCGCACACTTCGCGAGTAAAAGAGAAAGCAATACAAGATAATCGAATGGGAATGTTTGCAATGATAGAGATGTGATGTTGTTGTGTCTCAATACTGTTATTTGCTAGATTAGATACTTGTGTCAATGGTCGGAATAGAAGGGGGTTGGGTTTAAATATGTTGGCCATAATGCGTTGCGTGCGTGCGCATAAGCGCATAACACGCAAGAAGCTCTTTCTGTGTTGGATTATGGAAAGAAACTACAGATTTGTAGTGACTCTATTGATGGAATACTGGTTAAAGTTCAAGCAGAACAGTATGCCATGAGTCGTCACATTATTTTGTAGTTACTAATTTCCTGTTCCCTATCTTTATGAGTCCGTGATTGTCATAGATAATACCTACCTATAAGGTAGCAATTTACATTCAAATGACTAGCTCCCAAGTTGAAGCTTTTAAAGCTATGTTTAATATGATGAGAATGTTTGATTTTAGAATTAGCAAATAAATTTCGACCAATATTTTTTTCCACTTTTCTCGACTCATAAGTTGTCTATGATAGTAGGTACCTTTACTTATCAAATTAAAATATAGTTTTGTAATTGTAAATCAGTCCATCCAAGAAAAATGTAAGTGAAAAACAAAAAATACCATTAATTACAAATCATCTAAATTGGTAGAATTAAGTGAACGCGCGCTACGTACACGTCGCCGCCGTCTAATGTGCGCGTCAAATTAAATGCACGTCGACTCCAATTGTAAATAAACTGCACAGTATTGGTCACTCGTTAGTCTTCTGCGTTTTCCAACAACGAGTTTAATTGACACTGTGTTCCTCTTATGAGGAACACAGTGTCAATTAAACTGAGATTGATTCATTATTGTCGACACGGTGATGCAAATCCAGTGCTGTGTTTGTGAGGTATAAAGAGAGTGTCGCGTTTGGTACGGTGTCCTAATTTCGTCGTTCCTAATAAAGGCAATTTCATGGCAAATCGTACTGACGGGTGGCCGATATACTCAGGTCTGCAAAAGTTTAATGAGCTGTTTACGTTGTGTGTGTATTTTTTATTGTTATCTACAATAAAAAATACACACACACAACGTAAACTTTTGCGATCCGCTGCGATCACCCTCATAATCTACTCATAACAAGCTTGGTGATTTGCTGGAGTGGTCATGAGTCATGACGAGGGTGAGTTTGATAACTACATATTTATGTATTTGTGTTTGTAAAAACTCTTTTAATAATTCATTCATTTATAGAAAGCTACATTTTCGGTTTTGCAACATATATATTTTTTTAAACAAAGTAAATACACCAGTCTCATGTTATTCACATGGGATGTAACTACATTGTTTAAAAAAAAAATTAAGTTAAAATTATTCGAATCGGAGCTTTTGTTTAAGTAAGTTACGACGGGTATAAAAATGCTAAAAGTAAGAAAAATGACGCGGTGTGAGCGAACAGCCTTAAGGCTTCTACATACAGGCGCGACTTGTCACGCGACACAAAGGCACCGCTCGTCGCGCGACACGCGGGGCCTTTGTGTCGCGTCGCGTGTCGCGCCGGTCTGTAGAAGCCTTTAAGTTTAGTCTATTAGTTACCTACACATTTATTTTTTTGTAAACTAGAAACAATTGAATGTGAAACAGTTTGTCATAATAATAATAAATAAAAATATCAAAATCATTCGTTTTCGAAAACTATCTCTCATACATACACACATACAAAAAGTGCTAGACTGTAATATTGGTGCGATGTGTCTGTGGTGTGTCTGTGGCGTGTTTGTGGTGTTTGTGCGGTGTGTGTGTGGCGTGTTTGTGGCGTGAGTGTATAAGTGTGCGTGTTTGTTCCCATCGTGCTTCGTTTGATTCAGTCTTTATATTAATTGTTCTTAGTCATCATATCCAGTCTTATGCAACATTTTCTTTACAATATTTTGCAATTGAATGAGGTAGTATTTTTAATTTCACAGAGTTTGCAGACTTTACTGTACGTATTAATGAGAGAGTAGCCCGGCGAGCGTCTAGCCAGGAATGAGTTTTATTGACTTTACATTCATCCAATTATTATAATTTCCTTTATTTTATTAAATATACATATAAATTATATTTTTAAATATTAGAATATAAAAAAATATAAAAACATTTAAAAATATAAAAAATAGTAGCCCACCGGTATCGAGAACAAGGTCCAAGCTACCGGCGCCGGCGGTCAGGGCTCCAAAGAGAGGAACCTCCTAACAATGCGAGCCGTGTCCAGAAGAACAGCTCTCTGAATCAGGCCCTTAATCCAGCTGCCCAACGAGAGCCTCCTTAGGTGTTGGTCGAGGCTCTTGGCAATTAAGCCATTGGCTGATACAACTATCGGCACAATGATTGCTGAGTCCACATCCCACATGTCGACAACCTCGCGAGCCAAGTCAAGATACTTGATTTGTTTATCTTTCTCAGCTTTCACGAGGTTCCCGTCATGAGGGACCGTTATGTCAATAATCATGGTGCGCCACTCTATTCGATCCACCACCTCTATATCAGGCTTATTGGAAACAATAGTCCTGTCAGTGATGATGGATCGGTCCCAGTACAATGTGATATTTCCACTCTCGAGAACTGGGTCGGGCACATACCTGTAGTACGGCACCTCCAATTCCACAAGGCTGTATTTCAGAGCAAGTTGCTGATGGATAATCCTGGCTACAAGGTTGTGTCTATGCAAGTACTCTTCGTTAGCTAGACGAGAACACCCGGAGATAATGTGTCGGATTGATTCTCCCGGACGGTGACATGCCCGACACACGTCAACCGTGCCGTCCTTCACAATAAATCTCCGATACAATTATTATCATTATTATTATAGCCTTTATTTATTCCTTAATTAAAAATTAACATAACAATCATAAAATAAATATTTCATTTGACGCATGCGGCAAAAACATAATAAAAAGTATTTAATTTAAATCAATAAATAAATATGAGATAACTATTCTATTCATCACTAATATAATAATATTTGATTCACTCACAATTTTGTTCATTAATAATATATAAAATAGTTAAAGTTAAGCACCACTTATATAGTATAATGCATTTATTATCTATAAACTCATTTATCTATCTATTAATAGTAACATAAAATTTAAGTAAGTACTTAATTCATCAATAATTTAACTCATTAACATTATTTGTTTAATAATAATTTTATTTATTTATTTATCCATTAGTAACAACATAATAAAATGTAAGTACATACCCAATTCATCAATAATTTAATTACATAATTTTTTTAATTAATATTTTTATAACTTTTCTAAATACCCGCCTGAATAGTTACTATTGTGGCTGCCTTACCTGCCTAAATCCATCATTCGATTTTTTTTTTTTAAACGTTGCCCCACACTAGGAATTTCTCCTGTATCGTGGGTGCATTTACAAACATTTAAACTCACATACACAAACAGCCCGACCCGGAACAACTACTTGTAGGTCATACAAATATTTGTTCCGTGCGGGAATCGAACCCGCGACACGCAGCGCAGTAGTCAATTGCTTAACCACTGCGCCAACCGTGCCGTCGTTTCCCAGGTCCAGTAGGTTGTCGTATTGTCAACATTCTCTAGCGCTAGTTGCGTATAAAGACCTGAGTGTCATCATCATTGTCCTCCCCTACCCCAATTTATTCAGGGTCGGTGCAACATGTCTCGTTCATCCACACTTGTCTATTAGTCGTCATCTCGGTAGTCACCTCCTTTCTAGCCATAATTATCATCTTCCACACAGTCCATCCATATTTTATTTGGTCTTCCCCTACTCTTATAGCCATCGACATTCATACTCAAAACCTGAAAGACCTGAGTGTATAAATTACAATTTAAATGATCGCATTCTGATTTTACAAAAACCGGCCAAGTGTGGGTCGGAATACGCACAATGAAGGGTTCCGTAGTGGGATGAATTATTCTAGGAAAAAACTTAACATTGCAGTTAAAAAACATATTCCCTCATACATTCCAACTGCAAATGTAAGTTTGTACGCAAAATATTGACAGATTTACTATGTTTATTTAAGATCATAGACTTCTTATGAGTTTTCCTGTAATCTACAAATAAATAAATATTTTCTGGATTATATTTAAGCTCAGTAATTTCGGAGATAAGGGGGAATGGTAAATTTTCATATATTTTTGTTAATAATTTTAAAAGTATTAACTTTAAAATTATAAACAAAATATATCTGAAATCCTTACAACAAGCCCTTTCATTCGATGTGTCGCACGGTACAGTTTGAAGAACTTTTTTTTAAAATTTTCTGATTTGCCCCCCAAAAGTGACCCCCATATTCAAAATTAATTTATTTACGTTATACGTCCGTGTTTGGGTCACAGAAGTATATATGTGTACCAAATTTCAACTTAATCGGTCTAGTAGATTCGGAGCAAATCGGCTGTGACAGACGGACACGCGAGTAATCCTATAAGGGTTCCGTTTTTTTATTTTGAGGTACGGAACCCTAATAACAATACCGATAGACATAATATACAGCTTTATCTCTGCCTTCTCCTCATAAACGCAATCTATTTATTTAATTACATCTCTGCAACGGCAACGCTCCCTAATAAACGTAGTAAATCCAGGCGATAACCGTGAGCAACCCATATTAAACCTGTACGTGGTGGGTGTGCTCACGCGCGGCGCGGCGGCGCTGCAGGGTTAAACGGGTGCATATAGTGCAATAAGCAGCTGTATGAACTAAACGGGTGCATGCTGTTGGGATATTGCTGCATTATGTAGAGCAACTATACGGGAGCTGTAATTGGGGCTTGTCCGTTGGTATTTATCGTTTATTTACTCGTGGGACCTAATGTTCCCAGCAGAAACGGATTAATGTTGGTCAATAAACCCGTAGGTTACATGCGAAAAAAATCGCATTCGCCATCACCGCATCAATTTGACACTGACTGACGGCAGGGTAACTTTTTACTAATTAATTAATAAGCTATTATTAATTATTGAGATGCTATTCAGAAAGTGGTAGACAGTAAGGTAGTACCTTCATATTAAATTAAGCTAAATAATGTTAATGATTTGATCTTATTTTATTTTATTAATCAGTTCAACTAGCATGAGATTTCACAGCAGATTAACGTGAGATTAACTGATCAGAAACTAAACAAAAACCGGTAGTTAATCGTGGAGCTCCCGCTCCAACGATAACGGTTGTATATTTCTACGTGAACGGTGTCAGGCAAGACGTCACATCGCAGTGACGTGACAATTACCCTACTTGTCGATGCATCACGGCGTGAATGTATTAGCACAGATACACCACACTGTAGGGTTATATCGAAGCAATGCCCCAGGGTTTAGCTACGTGTTGGAACAATGTTGGGTTATCTGCGGATATTATGGGCAAATTGAGTGCTTGGAATAGTGTTGAAGGTAATGTTATAATGTTGTTTAAGTTTAACCCTCACACTTGGACGTTTCTTATGTATACGGTCATGGTACGTCGCGTCGCCAGTAACACTTTATAACACAATTACCAACAAACTGCCATTCAAAGTCAAATTGACCATGGACGTGCCGGTTGACTATACGCACTAACAGAGCGGTAATTCCTGTATTTTTAAGAACCTCCGTTCGCAGTCAAACCTCAGCCTCAACTAACCATAATGTACCAACCTTTGTGAACTTACAACCAACACTTGTACCTACGTTTTTGAAAAGTCATTGACATTGATTGTCGATGAGATGAGGTTCCGACTAGATTTTAACGTTAACGTTTTGAGTTACGGGAATTGGCCGGTCAGACCTGAGAGAGAAGACTTAAGACTACCTAAATCTTTCTCAGTCCCATACGGTTAAAACCATAAAGTTGGATACTACGAGTAATATCGCATACAATCCCTAAATAAAAATTGCCTAATATGTATCTCTCAAGTGTTGATTCGCACGTTTCGGGCTAGTAAATTCGTGCGAATCAACCAATAAGCCCAATCCCGTAAAATAATAATTTCACAAAGTAATAGTTTTTCATATTTCTTGAAACTTAAGGCTCGAACAGACTGGTGCGATATCGCGGGCGCGGCGCGACACTAGTAACACAATTACTATGTCAGTGTCTGTTGTTTATGCGTTCATTCTAATGCATTTTGCTAGAAGTTATTATTTATCAATATATTATAGTTACGTTAGGTCATTCTGAGGATAAAAAATTAGTATTTTGAAACCAGAATCCTTCTTTGAATCAAGAATCTGTCATGGATTTGTATGTGTTGTCTATTGGCTCGAATATCTATCTACTGATTGGGCTCAAAATAGTATGCCTAATACCTATTTTATGTTATTGTAGTACCTACTACAATAACATAAAATATTAACACAAATCCAAAACCTTAATTAAAACAAAAACACAATTAAAACATTGTAACTGCATTAACGCTATCCAACAATGCCAATTTGGAGCGAACCGACGACGCAGACACCAAGTGGTTCTTTTCCCCTCAATTCATGTATGTGTCGCGAGTAAAACGCTACAACATCGGTATTTCCATCGTAAAGAGATGAACAATTCTGTTGCAAATCCATCCGCTGATTGCCAAAAAGAACAAAAATACAGCATTTCCGAGGACCTACAGACTAACAAGCTCTTTTGAATGTTAAGCGGAGTATATATACTTCTGTAGATATTTTAACTTACAACTGACTGAGGCGCTGATTGTGACTGAAACTCTCCAGAAAACATTTCGCATGTTTGCTAAAAATAAGAAATTGAAATCGAAGCAAACTCGCAATCCTGTTTTCCTTAATTTACTTATTAATTTTTCCAACTTTATTTGTTACCCACCTAGTAACAGCAATAAACAATATTCTATTGCATTCAATATTCTATTGTATTCTTTTTGGTATCTTGAATTTCAAAAGTCCCACTCACAAGTAAATAAAGGCATACGTATTTAACGCGGCAAAAAATTTATCTGAATTAAAAAATAATTAAAGCCGATAACAAAAATAGTAGAAATATTTTAAGTAGAAAGTAGCAGCTTAATAACTAGTTGTTAGCTTTGTTTTAATTTAAACTGGTATCGAGTTTTTGTTTCGGTAACTCAATGATTTACCAACAATATATACGGCGTTCGGCGGCCATTGCCGCGACACGCTCGCTTTGCTCGCTCGGTCACTGTTCTAACGCAACCTAACCCAAATGATTCAATAACAATATAGATGACTTGGCAGCGTTTAAAAATAGTACATTATTGCAAAGGCCGTGAAATAGGCAATTGCAGGTCGAGTATGAGTTTGAAGGCCAAGCCGTAGGCGAGGACTTCACTAATACGAGACAGGCAATTGCCATTTCCGCCGAGGCATATAAAGTGCTTTTCTCAAAAGAATGCAGGGAAAGTAAATTATTTATAAATTCAAGATTCAATGACGAACAACGATATATTTTCACGCGCCAATGTTTCATTTTATTTTTTTCAATATACAGCTTTCTATTTGCAAGCCAGTTCGAAATTTAAATAAAACCTTTGATAAGTTATTACCTTGGTTGCCATGTTTCGGATTAAAAGAGTACTTAATAACCCCAGCACGCCGTTTCATACAACATTGCTGGAGCGTTGAATGGTCCAAATTCAAAAAACGCTCCTGCAATGGATTACTGAATAAAAAAAATATTATTATTATATATTATATTTGATTTTCTTTGACCGTAAATTCAATACTTCGCGTGTTCTTTTTTCGACAATAATGACAATATTTCCATGCCATGTTTGAGAAAAATATAATTTATCGCTGGCAAGTTATTTTTTTAGTATCAAATAGTAAGTCGCCCATTAGGTTGTTAGTCGCGTGGAAAATAATTAGTCATAAATAAATTTGAAGTCATAAAAAAAGCCTAACGAATGACAGTACCAGTTTAAAAAGAATAGTACAAAGCGTAAAAACTTTTTACAAAAAAAAAAAATAACCGACCTCCAAAAAAACACTACAAAGTGAAAAATAACTTTAATTTCGGAAGTCGGTGGCATAAAACTTAAATACAGATCCAAAGACACCGACTTCCGAAATTATAGTTATTTTTCTTTTTGTAGTGTTTTTTTGGAAGTCGATTTTTTTTTTTTTGTAAAAAGTTTTTATTTTTCACATTTTAGTGCCGAAATAGTACATTTTGATACAAGTGGAGAATGTTTGTTATTGCATTCGAGGCGGAATTAACAGACAAACCGTAGGCGAGGCTGTTTTTGAGCCGAGAACAGCAATAACAATGTCCACGTGTATCAAACGACGTTTGTCAATACACTTTTGAAGAAATAAAATAAAATAACGAAAAAATATTTTTGTCGTGAGTTATTAGGAAACTATGATTTAATGTTCTTTTTTTTTCCGCGCTTTGCTTTCGCCAGGTTGAAGGAGAAGCAAATATATAAAGCCAATAAACAGCCTAATATGAAAAATAGAAAATTCAAATATTTTTGAGTTTAGAACACAAATAAATGTTAATTTGTTCATAAACGTTTCTTTTTATTGTAATAATCATGGTATTCTATTTATAAACATTATTTAAATATTCCAAAAATATTAACGCCGTAAAGACGCATCTTTGCCATGATTAAAAAAAAAAACCTCAACCTCAGGTGATTTTTTTTTGGTGCGAAACGGTGTGAATAGAGGCATTGAACCAATTTGGACTAGGTATAGGTATAAGTTATCTGTGGCAATTTTTATTCCCGCACACGTGTTGGAAAATAAAAAATCGCACGCGTGTGAAATACATTGCATTGTGTACCTAATCGTAGTGCGATATGAACCAGTTTTCGAGGAAGTGGATTGAAAAAGAATTTTCCAAATCGGTTCGTAAATGACGGGAGTTATGCGCGAACAAAAAACGCAATGCAGAGTAAACGAAAAAATCGTTAATGTAGACAATGTAGATACATTTTTAGATTTTTGTTGATTTTTCAAAAACCGCTTGTCCGATTGCGATAAAATTTTCATGGGACTATTTGGAAAGTATTTCTAACAAAAAAAGATTTTTTCAAATCGGTTGGCAACCGACGGAGTTATGCGCGAACAAACATAAAAAAAAACACAAACATCCGAATTGAGAACCTCCTCCTTTTTTAGAAGTCGGTTAAAAATAACTTTAAGTTTGGAAGCCGGTGTCTTAAGATCTCTATATTTTAGTTTTTCGCCACTGACTTCCAAAGTAAAAGTAATTTTTCAATTTGTAGTATTTTTTTGGAAGTCGGTTGTTTTTTTTTTGGACGTTTTTTATTTTGCACTTTTTAGTGGCGGTTTGTAATTTATGTAAGTTACAGCCTATTGTCAACTGCTCATCACCTTCTACAAAATATTCCTTTTTCCGATGCAGAGGGGTTAACAGTTGAGGAGTTCTCCTGGTAAGAACCAGGAGAACTGGAGCTGATGGGGACTTCACCATAAGCATTGTGACGAGCATAAATTGCTTAGCAACCAATTAGCAACCATATTAAAGTGCCAAGCAATCGAATCACAACCGTGAATTACAACTTCTTAATAATAAGTATTTCCTTATTATTACTATGTCGTTCCGGTGTCTATAAAATAAAGTCTATACAATTTGAGGATTGCCCTCGATTTCCATGGGATCCCCTCTTTAGATTCTGACTCCGAAAATAGGTCCACAATTGACGGAGAAGCCCCTTTTGGAAGCCGGTAAAAAAAACTACCACCCGGTGCACTCAAAACCTTGCAGGATACCAAATTGAATTGAAATATGGCTAAAGAGGAATGAGGAACAGGGTGAAAAGTTCACTCATCCTCCATAGAAAGGGGAGGATCCTCCGGCCAGACGGGTGCTGTGTCTGGTGGGCAACTGCTCGACGATTGTTTTTTTTTTTTTAATGGCATCTCGTAGAAGACCTAGAGAGGTCGTTGCTACTTAACCGGATATTCCTGTGGCTGCCCTAAGGTTTTTAATCTTAAAGCCTCCAGCCAGGGCGCAAATTATATATATTAAAACTAAACGACAGCGCACTAAGGGCACCCCCTGTGGGGTACGGACCTCGGCTTAGGGCGTCGTTGGGGGATCACAAAATTATTAACAATTTGGGGACGGGCTGGATCAACATTTTGATCATGATTATTATCAGGGGATATTATATTTATTGCTACGGCGCTCTCAGCCTCTAACCGGGCGGCTGGCGCATCGACATTCAAGGGACGGGGGGAGGACTTTTATTACCATTTACTCGGGAAGTTTGGTACCTCGGCGGCGAGGACGGAAGGTCGGTTTGTGTATTTTGTGCACTGTACTCGTGGCCCTATTGCTTTCCTGAAGGAGAGTGACGGGGTCATCCGGATCTAAGAGAGTATGCCTCGGTCGGCGAGTCTGACTAATGGCAGAAGGCCTGTAACTAGCGGCCTGCACAACCAAGGGGTTGCGATGACGTTCCGCAGATTCGAAAAAGCGCTTTGCAAGGCGCTTCATAAACTGCTTGATGGTAGGCATCTTAAGGTCTACGTGAAGTTGTTCGTTCCGAACGAACCAAGGAGCCTTCGTAATTCTACGGAGAAATCGGTTTTGAAGCGTCTGCATCTTATGAATGTGATACGACTTTGCGTGAGCGAAGACTACGCAGGCGTAAGTCATGATCGGTCGAATGCACGCGGTGTAAATACGCAATTTGCACTTAAGGGACAACTTGCTGCGCGGGTTGAGTACTGAGTGTAGTCGGCCGAGAGCAAAACTGGCGCGCGAGCGCACCTGTTTTATGTGCTCGCCGAACGTCATGTGATGGTCTAAGACCACACCGAGATATTTGGCTCGCTTCTCCCAAGGGATAGGCTTGCCGAACATGGTGATCGGTTGGGGTCGACGATTGGTGTCCGGACGTTGTATTTATATTAGTCGCGCGGTATACTTTGCTTGCGCGATGCAGAATTTTGCGTGACGTCCGCGTCAGTGTGAAGCGTAGTTCCCATATGGCGATGTTGATGCCGGCCACCACAAGGGAAGAAGATTATAAAACTATGCTTCTGCCATTAAAAGTCACGATGATATTGCGAGGATTTGTTAGTGAATGTGGAAAATCCTCTGAAATTCTGTTTATTTACAAAATTAATTTATTTGCACAAGCAATGCTACTCACGAATACCTATAACGCAAGTCTAAGCTGTTATAAATTACGGCTACGTGTTTACTAATTACCTCCTCTCAGGTATGCGTTGCAAGTCTAATTATTGAATACGATCACTGTGCAGGAACGTTCAGGCACTGACAATATTCACTTAATTATAGTTAGGAGTTTGAGATAGCTCAAACTAGAAGCAGGCGCCACATTTGCTTCGCGTGCAAGTAGGTTGAGAACCAAGATGTTTATGTGTACTATGCCTTAGAAATGCACGTGACTACGTAAGACGTTCAGTCGCGTATGTGATCATGCCTTTACAGCGGAAATGAAACCCTAATAAACACATAATATTACTTTAGATAAACATAATATTTTCGTCTGACTCGGTTAAATTTCTAAAAGCGACACAGATACGTCGTATACTATAAGTTTCCACTGTGTCCGGATTAGGAATCGTTTTCATGCTCGTTTCTTCCAAATATTGAATTCACTACACCTCTATGTCTTTAGTAATTGAGTTCAAATTCGCAAATCAGAAATATATACGAAATCTTTATTAGATTTTCCGCTTGCGCTGTTGTTTTCAAGTGTTATTGCAAATTCTGTCTCATTGCTGTGTATTTCAATTTCAAAAGATCTATTTTATAAACAAATATAAGGAAACTGAATAGGAAAGCACTAAAGTTTCATTTGAAAAGAAATAAATGGTTTTATCCAGTAGGTTTATATTAAAGTCGAGCACTTTATTCTTCCCGCCTGCCAAGCGTGGCGATTATAGCAAACCCCCCCCTCTTTGGGGGAGCCTATGTCCAGCAGTGCACGTCTTTCGGCTGAAATGATGATGACTTTACTCTTCTAGAATGGTTCTCTCTCTACATAGTTATTTCCGAAATTAAAGTTAGCTAATCTAGCTAATTAGCTCGGTATAAATGCAGATTGAAAAAATATTGTATAAACTACATGTTTTCATTTTAGAATACACCTATTGTTTTACACGTAAACATAAATTCCGTCGTGAATGTTAAAACTGGATATTTGTAGACTTTCACAGAACAGTGGTTTCACCAATTTAATTTGAATTTCATTGGTGTTAACTAATGTTGAAAACACCTACTATTCAGTTCCACTTAAAACCCACTGTGCGCATAATATTGTACTTAAATATTCATGACTAACTTCAGAACAAAGAAATTGTAATTTACTAACATTAAATAGGAGCACAGAGAAGCACTCCTCTTAATTGGTAGTTTTAATTTTCTTTTCAACTGTAGGTTCTAAGCAAAATAATGTAATTATGTTCACTTAGCTACAAGAAAATGAGACCTCCTCCTTCTTATAATGATGATGTATTTCGCAAGCCATTATGGTATATGGATGGTTAAAAAAAAATCTGCAGCCTTTTCCCAACTATATTGGGTTCGGTTTCCAGTCCGGATGCAGCTGTCTATGCCTATCTGACCTTCACAACCCTGGCTTCACACGGGTGGAGTGGCGGGCAGAAACTAGTCCATATAATAAAATAGTTACGAACATAAAAACCGGCCAAGTGCGTGTTGGAACACGCACAATAAAGGGTTCCGTAGTTGGAATAAATTTATCCCAAAAACAAACTTAACATTGTAGTTGAAAAACATGTTCTCCCATACATCGATTTATGTCACGGTCAATTCTCAAACTAAAAATGTAAGTAGGTCGACTAGTACTCGTTAATTTGTAAAGCCTACTTAGCTCTGCTACTTTTCCTTTTATATTCGTTGTAAATGTACTACTGCCATGATTTTTTCACTTATCCAATAACAATCATTTCCGCCGCCCCGGCAGGGACACACTTGACTCTATCAAAAATTTGCACTTTTAAGTTTAATATTACGCAAACGAATCCCTGAATCTAAAAATGGTCTTCATAGACCTTCAATATTTTTGAACGGTCTATCCAACGATATCCCACATCATAGGTTAGACTATAATTATGTACCTGTTAGGGCAAACTAAACAAAAATGTTTTTTGAAGTTTTTTTTACCACTTCAGCTTTCTAGTAGTAGGAGTCTCGGACCTAAGCCGGGGACAGACAGACAGCCGGACATGATGAAACTATAAGGGTTCCTTGTTGACTACGGAACCCTAAAAAGAGAAAACGTACCTGTGGATCCCAATTTGTAGTGGTTACAAATTGAGTGCTTTAATTTGTGCTCAAAAGAAACGGAACCCTTATAGGTTCATTCGTGTGTCTGTCTGTCCGTCTGTCTCAGCCGATTTTCTCCGAATCTACATACACACATATGAACTGCTGTGACCCAAACACGGACGTGTAACGTAAATAAATTAATTTTAAATGTGGGGGTCACTTTTGGGAGATTAGAAAATTAAAAAAAAAAATGTTTTTGCAAACTGTACTGCAATAGTACGTAAGTATATTAAATGAAAGGATTTACTGTGAGGATTTCAAATGTTTTTTTTTTATAATTTAAAAATAAATACTTTTAAAATTATTTAAGAAAATAGGTGAAAATTAGTTATTTACTTATAGAATGAATGAATGAATGAATGAATGAATGAATGATGTCATTTTTTATTGACATGACATCATTATTACTGATCGCTATTTTTGATATAAATTATTATTTTAAATGAATATAATTGTGTATAATTTGATTTTTATGAATTGCATTGTAATCTAAATTTAGTTCTTGAAATTGTTACTAGTATTTTAATGTTATTGCTTATTCCTAAATGTGTACTGCATGCTATAAGTATAACCAAGATGTAAAATCTAAATATTTGCACGGCTGAAATGCCGAATATAGTGAAACCCATAGCTATTAAGAACTTATGTATACCTATATTCTTGCAAATAAATATCATTCATTATCATTCATTCATTCATTCATTCATTCATTCGAATTTGGAACATTACAACGCTCCAGCAATGTTGTATGAAACGGCGTGCTGGGGTTATTAAATACTCTTTTACTCCGAAACATGGCAACCAAGGAAGTAACTTATCAAAGGTTTTATTTAAATTTCAAACTGGCTTGCAAATAGAAAGTTGTATATTGAAAAAAAAAACAAATGAACACATTGGCGCGTGAAAAATTATCGTTGTTCGTCATTGAATCTGGAATATGTAAATAATTTACTTTCCCTGCATTCTTTTGAGAAGAGCACTTTATATGCCTCGGCGGAAATGGCAATTGCCTGTCTCATATTAGTGAAGTCCTCGCCTAGGCTCGGCCTTCAAACTCATACTCGACCTGCAATTGCCTATTTCACGGCCTTTGCAATAATGTACTATTAAAACCGCAATGTTCGTTGATAATTTTTCAATTAAAATTTAATAATGTTATTTAATCTATAATTGTTGGAAAAAGTAGTCTATATAAATAAAAAGAAAAGTCCTGACTGACTCATCAACGCCCAGCCCAAACCCTTGGACCTAGAAAGCTGAAATTTTGCACAGAGGATCCCTTTATAATGTAGACAAGGAATAAATTTTTTGAAATTCAACCCCTAAGGAAGTTATAGGATGAAAGTTTGTATGGAAAATCGTCATTTTTGTGTGTCAACCATGAAAATTGGTGTTTATAATTCTGGTAAAAAATTTGTGTGATGTTTCAGTGTTTTTGGGAAATCAGCCCCTTTTTTGTTTTTTTTTTTTTGGGTTGGAAATTATCAAATAACTTCTCCCGCTCTGGGCTGAGCGGGGAGGGCGTGTCAGACTTTTACTGACTAAAACCCACCCGTATTCCTTCATTTGCCTGTGTGCCAGGGCCACGATATCCCTTTCGGACAAACTCGCAACCCTGGCAGGCATTGGCCCTATCGGACCCCGTCAGTTGGTGCTGACAACTCTTTGAGGTGCGCGTGAAATACGACGCGCCGTCGACCCGGGCCTGGTCCTTATCGGACGGTGAGCTACCCATCGCTCACCGTCCGCAGGCCCGCGCCTACAGTGGCCGGAAATCGGCTTGCGACTCCCGACGCCCGGGGCGTCTCCTGCGGCGACTAGGGGCGCGAGGGCGCGAACCTTGCCTCTCCCTCACGCGTTCCGCCTCCTCCTTCGCAAGCATTACTGCTTCGCAGAAGGAGGTGACGGCCTCCCATGCACTCTCGCTCCGAACCATGGCCTGAACCAGGGCCGGACGCGAGAGATCGCCGCCGCCGATCGCCTCCGTTAGGACACGGCGGTGCTCCGCCCAAGCTGGGCAGACCTCCACCGTATGCTCCACCGTGTCCTCCGGGCGATCCACACAGTGGTGACACCCGGGCGTTTCCTCCCGCTTTATCCTGAACAGGAACCTCCCGAAACAACCGTGTCCGGTGAGGACCTGCGTCAGGCGGAAGGTGAGGACGCCGTGGCGCCTCTCTAGCCACTCCTCAAAGAGGGGACTTATCGCCACAATTGTGGCGTGCCCAGGAAATCAGCCCCTGAGGGCGTAAAATATGGGATGAAAGTATAAATGGGAAACCCGTTAGTTTTGTAGTTCAAACCATGAAAATTTGTATTTAGCCTGGGGGTAAAATAGGAGATAAAAGTTTGTATGGGAAACCCGTAATCACTCAGGCCGACTTTCGCCATCGCCAAAGACACTTTAGTAATTCAAAGAACAATAAGTTTACTAAGGGATGAAATAAGTAATAATATTTAAAATTTTCCTATTTTCGTATGTGTAATTATTTGATCTATTGACATTTTTTTTATTAAAAAAAAATCACGACCTGGGGAATAAAGAGGATTTATATTTTCGCTTTAAAGTTGCCTTCAAATTTGTTTAAGCTTAAAAAGTAAATAGTCTTAACCCCCTGTGAAGAACAATGTAAGTAGTAATTTTACCCTCAGTTACCGGATTTTACAAAAGTTGGCGTGCGAATGATTTATAAAAGAGTGAAAATGTGAACGAACTCTATAACCTGGATTAACACATAGGATACTTTTAATCCTGGTACGTTCCCGTGGGATATTTTCCGAAACCTACGCGGGCGAAGCCACGGGCAAAAGCTAGTGTTGTATAGGCATCGTTGTCTGACTGATCTATCAGCCTGTAGCTCAAACTATTGGATGGATTGGGTTGAAATTTGAGACACAGATACCTATTATGACGTAGGTTCCCGCTAAGAAGGGGTTTTTGGAAATTCGACCTTTAAGAGAGGATTTTATTTGTATGAAAAATCGTATTCCATGAGTTAATAAACTTGAAACTTGGCACGAATACTTACCTAAGTAAATTATAAAGATTCTGATTTTTTTGTTTTTTTTTTTTAACTACTTTCTAAAGGGTGATTTGAGGATGTCAAAGTTTGTATAGAAGAATTTTAACGCGCGGCCCGAGTAACTCGAAACTCAGTATTTGTACTTAGAACAAAAAAGTTAGGATATCATGTATCAGGGTTTTTCGAAAATTGATTCTTAACGGGGTGAAAAGGGGTAGTAAATTTTACAAGGGAGGATTTCACTGCATGGCTTGATTAACTCGAAAATTGGTATAAATAACCTATAGGTCAATTAATGGAAAACTCGCATACCATTTTAAAAAATTAACTTCTTTGGGGGTGCAGGTGCAGACAGATTGTATGAAAAAAAAACTTATTTCGTTGATTAATAAACTTGAAAGTAGGCCCGAATACTTCATCATCATTCTCTTGCCCTAATCCCAATTTATTTGGGGTCGGCGTAACACGTCTACTTATACATTTTTGTATAAATCTTCTATAAATAATTATATATTATAAAAGGAAACCGTGACTGACTGACTGACTGATCTTTCAACACATAGCTCAAACCACAGAACGGATCGGACTACAATTTGGCACACAAATAGTTATTATGACGTAGGAAACCGCTAAGAACAAGTTTTTTTTTAATTCAACTCTTATAGGGGTGTAACGGAGGTTCAGATATGTATGGAGAAATCATTTAAGATAGATGTATCAATTCTAAAATTCGCAGGATTACTCCTGTTAAAAAATAAATAAACACATGTTTCATGATTTTTCAAAAAACGTGAACGAGAAGAGAGAAAAGAGGTAAACAAAAATCAACATGGGAGTGGGGGGGGTCAATGTTTGTATGGAAGAATCGTAACGCGCGGGCCGATTTACTCCAACCTCGGTATTTATATATACCTAATACTCTCAGAATATAAAGTCTTACAAGTTTTTGGGTTTATTCGAAATGTACCCATTGCGGGGCAAAATAGAATATTAATTACGTTTTTAGGGAAGGATTTTACTGCGCGTCTTCATAAACTAAAGTAATTTAAACAATAAATGACAAAACACTTGATTGAAGATTTTTCAAAAATTAACCCCTTTCGGGGTCAAAAGGCCATACAGTTTTTATCAAAATTATGTTTACTTTGATTAATAAACTTGAAAATTGACCCAGATACTTTCTTAATAAATAAAACGACCGTAAATATACATTTTCAAAAACAACCTTTTAAAGGGAGAAGGGTGGAGGGGGTGTTGAATTTTATAGGGGGAAATAATTGTATGGAAAGATTTTAACACGTGGTTCGATTAACTTGAAACTCGGTATTTATATTTAAGATCGGAAATAAAGGAAGGAAAAGGTATATCAGGGTTTTCCAAAAATCTAACCCTAACGGGGTGCAAAGGGGTAGTCAATTTTAGAGGGATGGTTTTATATTTCGGATTGTCGCAAAAACGGCTGAACGGATTTAGATGAATAGCACACATAGTTTATAATCGGGATTAATACATAGGGTACTTTTAATCCCGGTACGGTAGTACGTTCCCGTGAGATATTTTCCGTCATCCACGCGGGTGAAGCCGCGGGCAAAAGCTAGTGAGATATAATATTGAAACATTTTGAATACTGATGAATGTGTTACTAATTTCATTTTGTGAGAGATTGCGTAAGATTACTTACCTGCACACACACTTTCATACTTTGGAGCAGACCAAAGGTAATTTAGTTTGCGTGTTGAGGGTTTTTTCACTTGAGTACCCAAATGATTAAAAATTGAGGAGGACTTCCTCGCGATATCACATCCAGCCCATTGTTATGGGCTTTATTTGAACCTCAAACATGACACATGATGATAATATATCCATTCCTCCGACACAACCTATTACGACACAACTATCCATTCGTAATGAACTAAAATACCTACAATAAACATTTTGCGGCGCAGTGCATGAATAAACGCCACCAATATACCCCCGCTATCAATCGTACGCATGTACTATGTAATTGGTAAACCCCGGAGCGGCCAGCGAGCTGTGAAATGACTGTTAAGGTGATCATACACAAGCAAAATTGCTCAATTCTGGGCAATGTTGGTAAAATTTTATGTCGCGATAACATCAAACATTTACTGAAGAACACTACTGAAGCCGCGATCTACGTGGTCACCTATTATGCCAAAGTAATCTAGTTAACTAGACGAAGGCACATGTCCCACCGCCGCACGCGGATTGACCTACTTACGAGAAGCGAGTAGAGCTAGCAACTAGAAACAAGTTGGCAAGCAACGAGCAGCAACTGTGGGACGGCGACGAGCCATTACTCGCTCGTATGCGTATGTACCAAGTGTGAGTCTCTCAGCGAATGTTGTACCCGCCAAGCGAGCGTCACTCAGCGAGATAACTCTTTTTTAAAGCTGTTGTAGCTGCGACAAACGAGTACTCACTGTCGGTGGGAACAGTCAGCTATCAACTATAATTAATATATGTATCTCTTTTACTTACACGACACATACAATCTTTCAAAAATCTCTTTCTCATCTCTATAAAAAAGACAGGGTCTACATTCATTAGCAATACTGAACATACTACGAAGCAAATTCTCGAATGCTTGCCACAACAATGATGAATTGCTCCACTCATTGCCCCACCTCGCCGAACTATGGAGGCTGAAAAACTAACCCGTCTGAGTGCAGCTTTACAGCTAGACCAGCTCCGAACGGACTCACATCTCGTTTTACACTTGACTGATCTCAATTATTGTAATATTTGTGATTCTGAAATATTGTTAATACCTATATTTGTATGCTCTGCTATATGAAAACATAATGATATCTTGAGTAATACAAAACAGATATTTATCTGTTTCATATGAACGAGATGGGAGGTACAACAGCTTATAGTAGTAAAAAAATCACTCTTTTAAAATGAAAGTTAATAGGTAATTTGTAAAATAAATAAATGAATCTTTCATTCATAAAATATCTATCTACGAAATTATTCTATAAATCATAAGAAACCCATCTCATGACGCAGCTGGTACTCAATATTTTTCCATAATTTCTACATCAGCATTTCAAAACAATTTTTTTTATGCGAGCATTTACTGTTGAAGCTATTCAACAGTATTTACTGTTGAGCATTGTACGAACATTTGCTGGCATAAAAAAAAAATTAGACTTGATATAAAAGTCATCTAGAGAGTTAAATTACAGACTCCGAGACTACAAGGGTGGATTCTACGAAAATTATGATCTCTTTGACAAAAAGAATTTGAAGCATTCGTAATCCTGCGTAAGCTGATCCAAAATTATTAAGCGGGTATTATACAGCAAACTTTATTATGTGTTCATATTATAATTTTTCGTATAGAGTAACGTACTTATAAAACTTCGAAATATTAACATATCTTTTCTTCAGATCCATTCTCAAAATAATAGTGGTAAGATGATAGAATACTCTTTATTGTGTAGGTACACCATCAAAATTATAGATCATATACATGTAGAAATTTTACGTAGAGTGACACAATGGGCGATCTTATCGCTAAAAGCAACACAACCGAAAAGTATTATTGGGATTTTCCAGTGAATGGCAATAATCTCGCTCATTATTGACATTATCAAGAAGCGATAAAAATATGCAATTTTCAAACAAATTCCGTTCCCACATAGCCGGTGCATGTCATCTTTTCGAACTGCAATTTTCATTCAAAATGTTCAATGACGGTGTCGGAAAAACAATAAGATACAAATAAAAAATGATCTTAGGGTGCTTAATATCACGGTGGAGATCTGTCCGGCTTGGGCGGAGCACCGCCGTGTCCTCACGGAGGCGATCGGCGGCGGTGATCTCTCGCGTCCAGCACCTGTTCAGGCCATGGTTCGGAGCGAGAATGCATGGGAGGCCGTCACCTCCTTCTGGAGGAGGAGGCGGAACGCGTGAGGGAGAGGCAGGGGACGCCCCGGGCGTCGGGAGTTGCAAGCCGATTTCCGGCCACCGGCACCGTAGGCGCGGGCTTGCGGACGGAGAGCGATGGGTAGCTCACCGTCCGATAAGGACCAGGCCCGGGTCGACGGCGCGTTTTGTTCCACGAGCGCCTCAAAGAGATGTCAGCACCAACTGACGGGGTCCGTCAGGACCAATGCCTGCCAGGGTTGCGAGTTTGTCCGAAAGGGATATCATGGCCCTGGCACACAGGCAACGGAAGGAACACGGGTGGGTTTTAGTCAGTAAAAGTCTAACACGCCATCCCGCTCCGCCCAGAGTGGGAGAAGTTATTTGATAATTTCCAACCCAAAAAAAAAAAAAAGGGTGCTTAATATAATTTCATGACTTTAGCTTCTGTATTCCCATGCTTAACCCTTAGGAGCATGTGATGATTCCTAAGGCAGACATATTAACCTCGCCTGATAACGCTATCACGTAAGGAGTAACCGTACTGATGTACCACGTAGGGAGCAACCGTGCTAATCTCAACTCGCTTCTCCTCTAACTGGAAAGAAGCTTTCATCCTACTGTGAAATATTTAGACTCATAACATATTCAACAATTTTGATAATTATTATGTAAAAAGCGTTAAGTACGCCCGTGTACTGTTTAATTACTAAAGAAACCAATTTATTTGTGTTTGCTTGAGGTATTCGCAAGGCTATACGTTACATAGGAATGAGGTTACCTTGATCTTGAAAATGTGTTTTATAATGAGTGTTCACTATGTTTGAAATTAACTTAATGTTACGACACTGATGAAAATACAGTATTATTTTGATAGATCTAAAGGTTAAAGTGTGCTCTTGTATTGACAGACGAATTAATTAGTTAGGTTACCGTAAGCAGACAGGAGGACGCCACCCATTTTCTTCGCTGACACGACATTTCCACTGCATTTTTTTTTTACTTTATTGCGGTTTTGCGTGGTGTCGGGGGTTTTTAAATTTTTAATTTTGGTTAACTTTTATTTCTTGTTACTTAAACATTATTTATGTATATTAATAGTAGACAACCGAAAATGCGGCTGAATTTTATCGATTGTTGAATTCGATATTTAATAAAAATGTTTACGTTTAGAGTTTACCTGTAGATTCTTATGGCCCTAACCGCTGAGCTTGTATTAGCATGTACTCGTCAAAACGCATCGTATGAGACCAAACACAAGGTAGATGCCGAACACCGTTGAGGAGTTCTTCTGGCGGGTTGGGTATCCTGCAGGATCCCGGTGATGCCTGCTCATCAGGTCAAGGATATCAAATGGTATCAATACACTCGGTTTAAAAGTAAAAATGGGTGTTCCATAAAGCTCGGTATTGGGCTATTTTCTCTTTGTACGAGTAGTGTATATTAATGATCTATTCCATTTATTAAATAAAAATCTTTTTACAAAAAATAAAAAACAACCGACTTCCAAAAAAAAAAACACTACAAAGTGGGGATCACTACTTTGGATCTGTATTTTAGTTTTTTGCCACCGACTTCCGAAATTAAAGTTATTTTTCACTTTGTAGTGTGTTTTTTTTGTAAAAACTTTTTTATGTTTCACTTCTTAGTGGGTCAGTTTGTAATTTATCTAAGTTACAATAGCCTAATGTCAAATGCTCATCACCTTTTACAAAATATTGCTTTTCCCGATGTAGAGGCGTTAATTGTTGAGGAGTTCTCCTAGTAATGAGTAATTCCCTCGATTTTCATGGGATCCCCTCTTCAGAATTTGACGTGGTGACAATGGGACTACCTCGAGAGTATACCCTTTCGAACGAAAAAATAATGTTGCAAATCCGTATATTAAACACGGAGTTATGCCGAACATACATTACAAAAAATATATAAACATCCGAATTGAATCCCCCTCCTCCTTTTTGAAATTGGTTAAAAATCATCCACAAATGGTGTTATTTGCTCATGATATTTCCTTAATTTTTAAAGGTAGATAGACGTGCTAGAAATTTTGACGACGTAAATTACGCTCTACTGCAGGTTCTTAATTGGTTCACTGCCAATAATTTAGTATTAAATAGAATAAAAACTAAGTGCATAAGATTTTCTTTAACAAATGTCAAAAGTAGTGATAATGAATCAAGAGTAACGAGTAATAGTATTGAATCAAGAGAAACTAGAATTCGTCGATAAAACTGTTTTCCTGGGGAGCACGCTCGACTCTAGGCTTCAATGGGGTCCTCATTTAACATCTCTTGGTGGACGGCTAAGTTCAGCAGCATATGCTGTCAGAAAAATCCGTCAATTTACTGATGTTGATACCGCGAGGCTAGTCTATTTTAGTTACTTTCATAGTATCATGTCTTACGGTATTTTACTTTGGGGACGGGCTGCCGAGTCTATTTTATTCTGCAGAAAAGAGCCATCGGAGCCAATATAATCTCCGCAGGCGCGATTCTCTAAGGGAACTGTTTAAGGATATTAACATCATGACGGTGCCTTTTCAATATATCTATGAAAACATCATAAAGTCAAAGTCAAATTGTTTATTTCAAATAGGCACAAAAAGGTTTTTTTTTGCGTCCGCAAAATTACAAGTATTAGTTTACCGGCTTTCATTTCCTCGGTCCACGGCACTGAGAAATTAATCAGGAAAATCCTAGCCCCCACACTGATTGATTTTGATGTGCCGTGGTTCTCCGAGGCTATGGATGCCTGGAGACTCGCTTGCCCGAACTCAGATGCACCCGACAATCCATCTTCCCAGAGACGGTGGGATGAGCAGCTCTGCAGAGTAGTACAGAATAATTTACTTGACACGTCTGCTACTACTGCGGAGCGTGCGCGCTTGCTGGCTGTGGGTAAATGGGAGTCGGGTCTGTGGCTTCATGCACTACCATCGTCGAACATAGGTACTTTGTTCGACGACACTACTTTCCGCCTCGCTGCTTCCCTCCGACTAGGAGCTCCTTGTTGTTCTCCTCATCGCTGTCACTGTGGCGAAGTTGTCAACAGCCTCGGACACCACGGCCTGTCTTGCAGCCGTAGTGCAGGTCGCTTAGCGCGGCACGCGAATATTAATGACATTATCCGACGAGCTCTTGTCACCGTCGGCGTTCCAGCAGTATTAGCACCTAATGGCTTGGCACGTGACGATGGCAAGAGACCGGACGGCATGTCTTTATTTCCATGGAAGGTGGGTAGGCCTTTAGTGTGGGACGCAACGTGTGTCGATACTCTAGCGCCATCCCATCTTCCTGACTCCGCGTGCTGTGCTGGCGCTGCTGCTGCGTCTGCGGAAAATCTCAAGCGGCGAAAGTATAATAACCTTATCGGTAACTATATTTTCGAGCCGTTTGGGGTTGAAACCCTCGGGCCGTGGGGTCCGAGTGCTCATGATTTGTTCAAAGATATCTCCAAACGGCTGGTTGACACTTCCCGTGACCCAAGGGCTGGCTTTTACCTTGGCCAGAGGTTAAGCATTGCCATACAACGTGGCAATGCCGCCAGTCTCTTGGGTACATTACCAGTCGACAGCGATGCGGAGGATTTTTTCGACGCTATATTTTAATGTTCTACCTTCTTAGATGAAGAAGTATACTATTTTGTTATTTTTATAAATTAATTAGTTATAAGTTGTTATTTATGTACTTAATATTTTAATTCTAACTAAATAAAAGAAACAATTCAGTAAAAAAAAAAAATAAAATAGGCACATAAAAGGCACTTTTGAACGTCAATATTTACAAAAAAATAGAATTGATTCTAGTCGCCCCTTCCAAAAGATAGTTTCGTATGGAGAAGAATGGGCAAGAAACTCCACCGGTACTCTTTTAAAATCTAGTACAATATTTTTATAGGTACATTAAATATATAAATTATATGTGAAGACGATGCACCTAGAATAAAATTACGGTTTAGTCCATCTATACCACAATAGGTAATAAAAAGAGTTAAGGATGAAGCAATGACAGATAAATTAATTGTGTGATAGAACATGGTGCTCACATATTTACAAAAATTGTAAAAAATATATAAGTACGATTTCCTAAAAAATAACAATATCAGTGTGAGTTAAGGTAATCACAGAATTTAAAATAAATGTCATAAAAATAATAAATTATACAATTAAAATAGCAACCTGTTTGATTTTGTCTAGACTCTAGATTGTCCTATGGAGCAGGACCAGCATGTTTCCAAGCATTCTTATCTTGTATATAATCCTCTAATTTGTAATATACTTGTTTACAAAGTGTTCTTTTAATACATAAATACCTACGTAAGAAAAAAATATACATCTATTTAGTAAAAGAGGTGAAAGACATAATTATAGTACTAGAAATAGGGACCTATTAGCTCAATTAGGTTTCAGACTGGCTAAAGTAGACTCATCTTTCATGGGGTACCTACTGTTTAAAATGTTACAATAAAATTCCTCCACACATACTTAAACTGAATGAGACGAAATTCAAATCTTGTATAAAACGCGGGTCCATATTGGCT
This sequence comes from Tiliacea aurago, assembly GCA_948098905.1. Taxonomy (NCBI): domain Eukaryota; kingdom Metazoa; phylum Arthropoda; class Insecta; order Lepidoptera; family Noctuidae; genus Tiliacea; species Tiliacea aurago. The sequence goes on from OX402585.1 coordinate 27,291,374, forward strand.
CACCTAAAGTTCTTTACCCGAAATTGTTCTTCCTAATGATTTGTAATCCGAATGATCACTCTTCCTAAAATTTTTCATCCTAAAGTTTTCATTCATACTATTTGTTGTACTACCGGCGATGTTCATAACACTCATGTTTCCGAAAATTGTAATTAATAATATCATTAATGTAATATATTTAAACTCCTACTGTTTTTTATCATAACGCTTTTATCCCTAAAACTATAACTATACCTGAGATAGTTATGTCTAAAAAACCAACTGTTTAGAATGATTGAAAGTCGTTTCACTGATTTTTGTCTTAAATGAATGAAATTCAAGTCAGAGTGTCGTCTTTGGGGCACTATGAAAAAAATACTTAGAAATATTTCGCGACCAATTTCGAGGTAGCGCTCGCCGGCCGCTGCCGCGGCACCGCTCGCTACGCTCGCTCGGCTCACGCGTAGTTGGTCACAGTTCTAACCTAACCTAACCTATGGATATCTTTGCAGGTACACACCGCTATAAATAAAATTAAAATATGACTTTGAATAATAGTGTAAAAGATCGTTATGTTGAGAAAATATAGGAAAACAAATAAAAGTTTAATAGATGTTTATTGCTACTGACATTATGAAGTTGAATGCTTCGGAATTATGAACATTAGAGACAGAGTAGTTAGGAATTGTGATTGTTAGGATAAAAAATGTTAGGAAGAACATTTTCGGATTTCCAATTATCGGAGTTGAAAATTTAGGTGAACTTTGGCGCACCCATAAAACGCACACTATGCAAGCAGGCATATTATAAGTTGGGGGATTACATAGCTGATAAAAATGCTTGGCTCAATGCTGGTCATGCTCCACAACCACAACTAATTGATTAACATTTGAAAATACTGTTGGAGCTGCTGATGATTGTAAGACTATCTTTTCATTGTATAAACTCAAACTCCTTTGTATTATATAATTGCATAGCACAGGTGTGATGACTATGTACAACAGAGCTACCATCGGGTAATATGTCTTTCATTGACTTAAAGGTGTCCTGGCGCCTGAGAGTATGTCATGCTCACTCAGATGTCTTGCTGATGATGGCGTGTGTGTTGGATCATTTAGCTCCCTTCAAAATGGTTCAGCTGAATGGTGCTGATCCATGCGTCATGTTCGTGAACGGGCGCTGTCAGTTGCCACTGGTCATCTCTTAGCTGCCACGTCTTATTTTAATTATTTTAGTTTTGAATTGTTTTTATTGTTATATCGTACTTACATTTAGTTATAAGTTCAACACTATAAATGTAACAATATTTTTGTAACATTATAATTTAAAAGTGTGTCGATGGAGTTTCTTGCCCGTTCTTCTCGATATTATTATGTACCTACTACGCTTTGCAATGGGCAACTAGCTTCATATTTCTAACTGACCGCCTCCTTGACAGTTCAAAAGTGCCTGTAAAAGGTTTAATTGAAATAAATGATTTGAGTTTTGAGTTTCATACTTTTGTAATATCATTGACGACCTGTCCTATTGACAGAATTGTAAATTTCGAATCGACCAGTTCTGTGGAAGTTGTTTATATCTCTTCATCACCTACAAAAGAGGTTATGATCTTCAAACGGCTAAGCAGCTTTTCTTGAAACATAGCTAAGAACACTCTCGATTAAGACACCTTTCAAACAATTTTTTTATCAATATTGGTTCATCCGTTCAGCAGACTACGCAGACTAGTACTGTGCAACTACAGTATCTGTAGATACACAGATACACACTACAAACTTATAACACCCCTCTTTTTCATCGGGGGTTAAAAGATTATGAAATACAAAATACACGTAGATGAAGCCGCGTGCAACAGATAATAGTAAATAATGCGCCACTTACAAGAACTCTTGCACCGACGGCCGCAGAGCAGAGGATGTATCTCATGGATGGCGCGCTGGAGCGCGACCGCATAAAAAGGCAACAATAGTGGCAGCGGTCAGTGCTGTGGTACTTTAAGTGGCACTACTTACACCGTATCGTAATCGTAGATAGAAAATGGTTGTGAGCTGCGTCTTTATGATTTGGGTGGAACTTTAGGTACGATTGATTCATGATATACCTACCTAATGAATGCTGTTGATTTATGTTCAAAAAACAACTTATGAATACTTTGAGAGCTTTTCTCTATTCACATAATTTTAGGGTTATGCTCAGAAATCTAATCTCTGAAACTCATTTTGTTTAGGTAGGTACTCAGACGAGTCTTAAACAGTTTTATCCCGAATGGGATAATTAACTACAATTTATAAGATGGTCTTATTACTTAAACATAATAGCATCACTTAAAACCGTCTTCAAACATCCCATTTGTGAGAACAACACAATCCCCTTTATAAAAACTAATTGTTTTGTTTATTATTAACGTATTTTAATTATTAAAGAAAACAATTAATTTTTAAAGAGCGTCGCCAACTCAATTGTTTTAGCGAATATAGTTACGCAACAATGTGACAGGCGGTCTTTTGACCTTTTGGCGCCTGTCATTTTTAATTGAAACTAACGACTTTATGTTATAATCTTTAGGGTCGCAAGTCCCTTGGAAACAGTATATAACACTATTGGGTCAAGTCATCTCAGTTCCGGGTTTGCTAGTTTTCATATTTGACACTTTTTGCGCACTTTGTGTGCGACGGCTTTTCTTTAAAATTACTAAGTATTTCGTTCGTTGAATTTACGACTGCTATGTGTGTTAAAACAAATCCGTTTTATGAAATCTTCACAATTTAAGGCAAATAAGAGAGGAGCAAGATTTCTTGAATATATACCGTTAGTAATTGGACTAGTTTTCAAAATAGATTCTTGAGCTTTCAGCTGATTTTCCAATAATTCTAATGGTAATAAATCAAGTTTGACCTAGACGAATCTTTATCTTCAAAATCATCAAAATAAACAAAAAATATTCCATACACAAAAACATTCCAATCTTAACAAGACAGGCAAAATATAAGGCCTGATAAAAGTAGGGCCTATTTAGACACACAATGGCTGTCCACGTCAGGCCACTACATCTGGCCTAGATCTTTTTATACAAACATTCCATTAACATGGAGATTGGTCGGCCAAATGAGCTGAGTGTATCTGTGTGTATTTATGTACATACATGTCAAGTAAATAATTATGTTTGGATTAAAGTCATAACAATAAGGACGAGGCTGGGGTTAACCTAATATCAGATTATTGGATGTGTGAATTTATTTATTTTTATACCAAAAAAAATGTAATTGTTAAATCAATCAATCTATCAACTTAGCCTATAGCAGTCCTCTGCTGGGCATACGCCTCTCCCAGGCGGCGCCACAACACCCTGTCCTCCGCCATCCGCATCAAGTCTGTACCAGCCACCTTTTTAAAGTCGTCGGTCCATCTAGCTGGGGGGCATCCCACACTACGCTTGCCGATACGCGGTCTCCACTCCAGGACTCGTCTGCTCCAACGGCCATCGGTCCTTTGACAAACATGGCCAGCCCACTGCCACTTCAGCTTGTTTACGCTGCAGGCTATGTCGGTAACTCCGGTTCTCTTCCGGATAACTTCATTTCTGATCTTATCCTTCAGAGAAACTCCGAGCATAGCTCGCTCCATAGCACGCTGAGTGACCTTCAATTTGTGTACCAGCCCGACTGTCAGTGTCCACGTTTCGGCACCGTATGTCATAACGGGCAGGACGCACTGGTTAAAGACCTTAGTCTTGAAACACTGCGGGATTGGCGACGAGAAGACTTGACAAAGTTTTCCAAACGGTCATTAAATAAATAAAACAAATTATTACGAAAGAAAAAAACCAGAATGCATAAAAACGAACGGAAAATATGGAAACAAGATGAAAAGAAAAATATAAGTATCCTTTAAGTACCAAAAATAAATAAATGCAGTCGGAGACATTTGGGAACGAACACCTTAAAATTTGCCTCCGACTGCATTTATTTATTACTGCGTTCCGTTTGTGCGTAATAGTTACGTGTTACCGGAATACTATTTAGGCATGACAGAAACGGTTTTACGTTGGCAATAGAAGCACTGTGGTGCGTTCACTGCAATGTCTAGCGTAACGTGTCTGTGTGTAGACAACAAGTACGTTCTATACAATAATAAAGTAATAAAAACTTGGCAGACACCATGTCATTCCAGGTGCTAAAATTGTACATACTTTTGCATAAAACCAGTTTTTAAAATCATCTTTGTTCAAAAGCACGTTTATAAAGGATGAGTATTAAGGTATTCAAATCACATTTCTCAGCGAAATAATATTCGAAAAATTCGACAAAAAATCGAAGTATTGAACGGAAAATCTAATTTTGTTCGAATTAAACGTGGCAAAGCAAGTGCACCCTTAGATCTGATATCTGTAGCAGACATCGATGCCCCCATTTTACACTGGCGGACAAATTAAACGGACACCCCTTTATTGCTAATGAAATGACATTTAATTAAACCCCATGAATTTATCTTTATGAGAGTAGGTGTGGCGGAAATTTCGTTTCGGCGATTAAGTTTTAGAGGTTTGAAATACCTTTTTGTATTAAGTTTTATGATCAGATTAATTGTTTTTTTTTTAAATCATTTAGGTATTAAAATATTTTATTTATACTTTAATAATAAAATAATAATACTGCACTGGTCACAATGTTCAATGGAAACAGCAACAAATAAAACGTTTTATAAAGTCTACGATTTTCCTAATAAACTGTACACGTCGATCACAAATTATCAACTTCCTGTGAATGCACGGCTTTATTTTATTGAAAAATATTTTTGTGTTACCCGTTAATTTATCATTTCTCGCTACTTATGTATAATTAAACGTCAGAAGCATAAATGAAGGGTGAAATTCGGACACAAATGTATAGCGTACAGAAAAACCTAGTATGGTATATAGATTGATCATCGGAGTGATACACAGTAAGACATAATATTTATTACTCATATACCTAAAACTTATCCACTAATCTACTAGTTGTCTATCTAGCTGAATTGTCCAGTTGTCCTACAGAATTACGTTGAAAATTAATAACATTCAGGTAACGTTTCATAAAAAATCCAATATAGGGACGCAGGTAATAAAAGCCAAACAAAATTACCTGTCTGTCTGGACCTCTGTCCGTCGACTCATCAAATCCGAGGGACGTGAAACGAGCGACGTCAAACGAGCATGTTTATTGTGCGCCCAAACTTTTGTCCCCCAGTGTCTAGAATGCAGATTGCTGCAAATATTATTAAAGTTGAGGGGAGCGCTAACAAACTTCGTGCAATGAATGCCGACACAACACCTGTTTATTATGTATAGTCTTGTCTCAGACATAGCCTTAGGCCACCCGAGCTGACTGGAACAAATGATATCTTATACTGGGATGCTCATGTAAATTGGTTTAGTTACTTGGTATTCTCAAGAAAGTGGCTGAACTTTAAGAAGCTTATTATTTCTGTGGGGCATTAACGTCTAGTCTAGTAATTATTTACTCGTGGTCTCGTGTTTGTGGCGATGGTCATTACGGCTCGGACAAGTCAAATAAATGGATTTCAGTTATAAAAGTTAAAACAACTTAACATTGTTATCGTAAAGCGGTGGTTTTACATCGTCATAATGTAGTGTAGTTGAGTAAGAAACTTTTTGTGAACGGCACGTAGTCATTATTGTACTTCTCTTTCTGTGTACAAAGTATGTTGGAATGATTATTTTTGAAACCCCTTATTTCCCATACTGTCATCATTATACTCCTACAAGCCAAGCTTGCAAGCTCGGCAAGTGAGGCTTCTAACTGTGGCTTCCACTCATTACGGCCGGCTCAATAGCCCGTAGCCACAAAGGATACACGCCGTAGTTCCCATTATGTCTGCCATTCAAGGAAATTGTCGCCTGTTTTAGTATGTGGTGTGTGGAATACTAATTACAACATAACGTCACGCCTGTTTGACCAGGGGAGGTAGGCAGAGGTGTACCTATAGTAGCACACCCACATTTTGCCAGTTGTATTGAAGTAATAATGTAACATTACATTTTTAGTTTGGGTACTTAGCTTTTTTTTTTTTTTTGGGTAGGTATTTATCAAATATCCTAACCTTCTCCCGCTCTGGGCGGAGCGGGAGGACGTGTCAGAATTTTACTGACTAAAACCCACCCGTGTTCCTTCCATTGCCTGTGTGCCAGGGCCACGATATCCCTTTCGGACAAACTCGCAACCCTGGCAGGCATTGGTCCTAACGGACTCCGTCAGTTGGTGCTGACATCTCTTTGAGGCGCGCGTGGAACACAACGCGCCGTCGACCCGCGCCTGGTCCTTATCGGACGGCGAGCTACCCATCGCTCACCGTCCGCAAGCCCGCACCTACGGTGGCCGGAAGTCGGCTTCCGCCTCCTCCTTCGCGAACATTACTGCTAAATAGAAGGAGGTGACGGCCTCCCATGCACTCTCGCTCCGAACCATAGCCTGAACCAGGGCCGTACGCGAGAGTTGGGTACTTAGCAAAAGGCACTTCCAAGTTATTAGTTATTAAATTTAAGACAAACAGTTGAGGACTTGTTATAAACTTGTCTTAAGCTTTTAGGGCAAATATTTTTTGAAAATCCGTGTAAGAAGACCACGCAATTTCGGGTTTTGGTCTTAGAAACTGCCATCTAAGCTCTCAAGCAGTCTGAAAGAAGGCTTAATATTTTTATAATTAAAATACAACTGGTGTAATATAGCCTAACCCTTCGGGGAATATGGGTGCGCTGATATGTTAGCACAATTGTTGACGTAGTCATGTTATTCGTTTAGGGTAACCACATAATGATATACTTAAGTAACATTATCAGAGTTACACATCTCACAACAGGAAAAAGCGAATATTCCCTAATAATATTGATTATTAATACAGGACGTATGAAGCGATTATTCGTAATCGTGTAAGCCAGGGTCTAATTAAGGCAGAACACGGTCATCGCTGTGGGCCCTTTGTTATACGTGTCTTGTATACTGTGGTATGTGTAGCTAAATATTGATATAATATACGTGAAGCTTTGTGCCATAATCCTACGGATTAGAACTACGTCCTTTCAAGCTGGGGTAGTTTTAAGAGTTCCGTACGTCCGAATGAAAAAACAGAACCCTTATTTATAGGATCACTCGTGTGTCTGTCTATCTGTCCGTCTGTAACAGCCACATTGCTCCGAATCTACTGGACCCATTAAGTTGAAATTTGGTGCACATATGAATATCTGTAACCCAAACCAGGACATTTCATGTAAATAAATAAATTTTGAATATGGAGTCACGTTTTGGGGACAAAACAAAAAGTAAAAAAAAAAAGTTTTGCAGACTGTACCGTGTGACATATCAAAGAAAAGTGCTTGTTGTGAGGGTCTCAAATATATTTAAATAATTTTAAGATAAATAGTTTTAAATTTATTTAAGAAAATATATGAAAATTGACCATTACTGATCAAGACTCATACTCGTAGCTCCAAAACTACTATACAGAAAACGTTCTTTACAAAATAGACAATAGATTTCTTTTTTTTTTACAAAATACAGAAAACGTTCTTTACAAAATAGACAATAGATTTCTTATAGGTTCTACAGGAACCTTAAAATAACATGGTAAATCTCTCAATATTGTGCGTACAAAATTTAATTTGTGGTTGGAATGTATGGGAGAAGATGCTTTTCAACTGTTAAGGTTGTTCTTGGGATAAATTATTCATCCCATCTACAGAACCCTTCATTATCGTGGCCCGACACGCACTTTGTTTTTAATAGGTTTAACTATATCGTTTTTGATCGGTATCGTATCGACCGTTGATACCGACTCAAGAATCGGTCTCATTACAAGAAATGAGTTAGCGGTGTCTTGTTTAAGAAATTGATTTCCATTTTTTTCTTGTTTAACAAACACGCAGTTTTTGTCTCCCCCTAGTTTTGTAGTGGTTTAGGCTATGGCTGAACTACCAACATTTATTTTCTTTTAGAAAAATAGGAATACGTATGCGTATTACTAGATTTTTTTAATTTTTTTATTATAGTTAATATTTCAAAATAATCAACATTATATTAAGAAAAAAATAAAGAACAATCTGGATGGTCAACATGGTCAATATATGTATAATGTTTTTGTTTTTTTTTGCAATTTTTACTATCGCATCATCATCACATCGCAACAGGCGTGCTTGTATGACCTGGAAGTATGAACGTAAACGAGGCAAAAGGAGTATGTAAGGATCGTAGCAGATGGCGTTCTGTAGTTTTTGCCTATCCCCATTGGAAGAAGGTGTGAGGTTATGTAAGTTTTAGTACTAAAGCATGTCATAGATAAAAATATTAACAACCTTCATAGAAAAATATATTTCCTATTTATTTTTCTAATAAAAATAAAAATATTACCTACACATTAAATTAAAATAATCAGGTTTTTCCAAAATAATGATTAAGTAGGGTTTTGTTTGTGTGACTTCGCAAAAAATGTTTTTGATTAAAATCAGTTAAAATTCAGTTTCAATAAAGGCTTAGCGCATTTTTTGTAAATACTAAGACCGAATATGTTTAACAGAATTAACGAATTGATTTCAGTACCTATCGGGTGGCGTAGTTTTATTTAGATTTAAAATCTCACTTGGTAGTTCGTAAATAATATAATGATAACAGAATACGGCTAACTGTTCCTAAATAATATAATGATAACAGAATACGGCTAACTGTTCCTAAATAATATAATGATAACAGAATACGGCTAACTGTTCCTAAATAATATAATGATAACAGAATACGGCTAACTGTTCCTAAATAATATAATGATAACAGAATACGGCTAACTGTTCCTAAATAATATAATGATAACAGAATACGGCTAACTGTTCCTAAATAATATAATGATAACAGAATACGGCTAACTGTTCCTAAATAATATAATGATAACAGAATACGGCTAACTGTTCCTAAATAATATAATGATAACAGAATACGGCTAACTGTTCCTAAATAATATAATGATAACAGAATACGGCTAACTGTTCCTAAATAATATAATGATAACAGAATACGGCTAACTGTTCCTAAATAATATAATGATAACAGAATACGGCTAACTGTTCCTAAATAATATAATGATAACAGAATACGGCTAACTGTTCCTAAATAATATAATGATAACAGAATACGGCTAACTGTTCCTAAATAATATAATGATAACAGAATACGGCTAACTGTTCCTAAATAATATAATGATAACAGAATACGGCTAACTGTTCCTAAATAATATAATGATAACAGAATACGGCTAACTGTTCCTAAATAATATAATGATAACAGAATACGGCTAACTGTTCCTAAATAATATAATGATAACAGAATACGGCTAACTGTTCCTAAATAATATAATGATAACAGAATACGGCTAACTGTTCCTAAATAATATAATGATAACAGAATACGGCTAACTGTTCCTAAATAATATAATGATAACAGAATACGGCTGACTTAGGTATATAATATGTATTTCATATTTGGCTTTTAAAACATGAAAGTACTTCACGCTGAAATGATTTCTGCAAACTGAAATCGTTTTTCCATTTCAGTTAATGGCCAATTATCTTTAACGGTACTCCCTTTTTTCTCCTAAAGTTGTTCGTCCGAAAATCATTATTCATAAAGGCTTCTACATACCGGGGCGACTTGTCGCGCGACGCGACGCGACACAAAGCCACCGGTCGTCCTGCGACACGCGGGGCCTTCGTGCCGCGTCGCGTCGCGCGACAAGTCGCGCTGGTATGTAGAAGCCTTAACACGTTTGCTATAAACTTCAGTAACCATAATGTTCAAAAATTCGAAATTTAGTTTTACATAATTATCTTTACTTCTAAAACTATTCTGTTATAATATCGTGTACTATAATAGTTGAATCTCCTAATTTTGGATGAAATAAAGTCATATGTCCTAAGTATTGTATTGTTACGAGCTTGGGGTTCGTGACAATAAAAACTGCCGATTTAATAACTAAAAAACTAGACACTTTAATTAAGAACACCAATTTAAAAACACTACTACTTTAAACACAATTAAAAACACAATCACTTAATGTCACTCTCAAATATCGTTCAGTTGTTTTCGCTAGTCTCGTTTTCAAAAGTAAACTAACTCCATCGCGGCCCATACCGGCCTTATATAGGGCCTCGGATAGTTCCCGAAACATCTAGAATATTCGAGTACATACCGGCCCCGACCGACCGGGTGTCGATAGTTCTAAAATCGAACTTTCTAGAAGCATCTTGACTCTACTAGTTCCGCTATTCGATACTAGATGGCGCTAGTAGTAAGCTTTTTAGTTTTGCGCGCAACACTGCCCCCTCCTAAGACATGCTAGTCCCCAGCATTATCGGCCTGATGATAACGCGCCAGTCGATCCACATGGACGATCTTAGGAGTACCTCTTGCCCCTTTCTGTATCCGGTAGGTTACGTCATTGATTTTTGTCACAATCCGGTACGGTCATTCCACCATTCCATCCGATTGTGGGTAGTAAGAAGTTGTTCTCGTTTTATGAGGACCCATTACTCGGCAAGTTTCCTGAAATATTTGGGACTCAAAATTCTTTCCCTGATCGCTGTGAATTTCCAAGGGTACTCCAAAATGGCAGAAGACTTCATGAACCAGTTTATCTGCAACTGTTGAAGCTTCTTGGTTTAGAATGGCGAAGACTTCCGGCCACTTAGTGAAGTAATCCATCACAACCATGAAACACTTGTTACCACTTTTACTCTCCGGAAATGGCCCCGCAACGTCAAGGGCTATCCTTTCCCATGGTGCACCAACATTGTACAATTTCAATGCACCTCTACTACGAATCTGAGGTCCTTTTACAGCTGCACAACTTGTACATTTGCGACACCAGTCCTCAACATCGTCCCGACAGTGGACTCAGTAAAACCGCTCTCGTATCTTCAGTAGAGTCCGTTTTACTCCCAGATGTCCTCCTGAACAACCATTATGGTACAGCTGTAGAACGTCCGGTACTTGAGCTTTAGGGACAACCATTTGCAAATGACAGCTGTCTCCCCGAGCATTTTCCCATTTACGGCACAGGACTCCATCCTGAATGGCCAAGCTGGCCCATTGGGCCCAATAGCTTTTTGTGATCGAACTCATCGCTGAGACGTCGCTCCACCTGGGTTTGGGAGCTCTGGCCTTTATCCACTCCAGAATCGGCTTGATGTCTGAATCTTCCTGCTGTGTACGTTGTAGGCTTTCCTTCCACTCGTTGCTGAGGTCTGTCCTGAGCATTCTCACAGGTACCACTTCCTTACCCTCTTGCTGGTGGGTGGTGCTGTTAGCCGCACTACCCTCTGGAGACCGGCCATCTTCCTTTTCTGTAGTTCGCTTAGGGCAACTAGATCGACGGTGGCCCCTTTTCCCACAGCCGTAGCACTTAGGGATATATCCTTTACGATCGCGAACTGTAGACGCTGCAACCTTCCTGACGCGATGGGAACGATGATCTTGCCGCACAGCTTCCACCTCCAGTGCATGGGCCAAGGCGTTCTTAAGCGTCCCGTGGTGACCGAGCCTCACAGCAGCTCTAACTTCGAGGTCGCGGATGCCGTCGATGAATGCCTGCACCAGGTTCCCATCAATAAGCGCAGTTACGGACTGGTAAGCTTTACAAACCAGCTTCTCCACTTCAAGAGCCCACTGCTGCAGGTCTTCGTTACTGCGTTGCACACGATCCTTGAGCTGCGCACGAAACACGTGTTCCAGGTGAGCATCGCCATACCGAGCCTCTAATGCCTCAAGGAGCTGCTCGTAAGTCACTTCCTTACCAAGAGCTTCCAGGACAGTTAAGGCCTGTTCGCGCAGGCCTAGGGTGAGGGCAGTCATGGCCTGACTGTTATTCCACCCGTTCGCCTTCATGACAGCCTCAAACTGGATTTTGTAGGCTGACCAGGAAGAAGTTCCGTCGAACGGTGGCACTTTGAATCCACGTAGCGAAGGTGTTGTAGCTACGGGAGCTGCGATTCCATCCCCAAGTTTAAGGTTACCCAACTCCAGCTTCGCATCAGCAATGACGTTGTTAAACTTGCTGATCTGAGTTTCAGCTTCTGACAGGCGGTTGTCATGCTGGGCAACCTTCTCCTTCACCTCCTTCACGTCTTTCCTGAAGGTTGCGTGAAGGTCCTTTATGAGGAGCATCTGCTCTTCCTGGCGGCAAGCCTGTTCCTCCTGACGGCGGGACTGCTCCGCCTTATCGCGCTGGAGCTGTTCTTCCAGCCGACGAGCCTGTTCCTCCTGACGGCGAGACTGCTCCTCCTTATCGCGCTGGAGCCGTTCTTCCAGCCGACGAGCCTGTTCCTCCTGACGGCGGGACTGTTCCTCCTGACGGCGGGATTGCTCCTCCTTATCGCGCTGGAGCTGTTCTTCCAGCCGACGAGCCTGTTCCTCCTGACGGCGGGACTGTTCCTCCTGACGGCTGGACTGTTCCTGCGGCATCATCACCAGGGCAGCAAAGTCTGGTGCTGCTGATGCTGGAGCTGCTGCGGACGGGTCGGCCTCCGTGGTCGGTAGCTCGCCTTCCGACCTCTGTGGCGTAGCTCCACCAAAACGTCTCTGGTCCGTCTCCTGTTGGCGTTGACTCCGGGTACGGATACCCTCCGTGTTGTCTTTAGGTAAAATCGGCATGATTTAAATCCCATTTCTTACACCAATTGTTACGAGCTTGGGGTTCGTGACAATAAAAACTGCCGATTTAATAACTAAAAAACTAGACACTTTAATTAGGAACACCAATTTAAACACAATTAAAAACACAATCACTTAATGTCACTCTCAAATATCGTTCAGTTGTTTTCGCTTGTCTCGTTTTCAAAAGTAAACTAACTCCGTCGCGGCCCATACCGGCCTTATATAGGGCCTCGGATAGTTCCCGAAACATCTAGAATATTCGAGTACATACCGGCCCCGACTGACCGGGTGTCGATAGTTCTAGAATCGAACTTTCTAGAAGCATCTTGACTCTACTAGTTCCGCTATTCGATACTAGATGGCTTTTTAGTTGTGCGCGCAACAGTATTATACAATAATGTGTATTATTCTGAGTGTTCATTTATAATCAAAGTTTTAGTAACAGAAACGAATCGCTGTAAATCCGACTCCATGTAGTCTTGTATGCCCTACCCCTAGAGTGTAATTTAAAATCGAGTAGGCGCGGAGGGGCGAGGCGGCCTGCGAGTTGAGGAGCAGGTGGTTGTAACGCTTGCCACCGTGGCTGAGGCTGGCCAGCAAGACGAAGCTGCGGTGGTGGGCGTTTAACCATCTGTTACGATAAGCTCGCTTGGGACCGCCGGAGCCCCGCAGCGCCGAAGCCGTGACAGAAACCATGCCTGCTGCATGTTGCATGCTCGCTTGCGTGCTGCATGCTTGCTTGCATGCTCGCTTGTATGCTGCATGCTTGCTCATTGCATGCTGCATGCTTGCTGCATGCATGGTGTATGCTTGTTTGCATGCTTACAGGGAAATAAAAACCCCATGTTCAAAATATTATTAGGATAAATAAACATTAAATCATTTGAATTTAGAACTTATAACTTTTATTGAAAACGGTTTTATGTCTTTTGTTTATTATTGATTGTAATATTTATGACAAACAAATTAATGGGCATATTGAATTTAGGGATTTCAATTTTATGGCATGTGATATTATGTGACATTAAGTTCGGGCAAGTTATCATTCGGACAAAAAATTATTAAGAGAAAAAAAATTATGGCATTTTAGATTATGGATAAAAAAGTTAGGGAACACAATAGAGAACCACCTTTAACAGATAGTGAAGATAACTTCCCTATGTTTTCGCTGTATCTTGCCAATATTAGTGCTATAATTGAACATGTGGATATTGAAACTGTCTTGTGCGCACAGGTTTGGAAACGAGTTGGTGGACTACTGCTCTGAGGAAGCGTTATCTTGTATAGACTGTAGGTGGGTCGATACAAACACGCATACTTATATCAGTGACGCTAACTTCCGCAACACACTTTCCGCTTGTAATACAGGTAATGTTTGATAACTTTATTTGTAAAGCAATAACTGCAGAATATGTTATTTTGTAAATTATTTTAATCTGTGTTGTAAGAGTGAAATGTGTAAGGTCTCGGAACATACTAAATTAGTTGATATATTTTACTCTAAAACGTTACAAACATCTGCAGAAAGTACATTTTTTGGTAAAAACCAGAAAAAACTTGTAGGTTAGTTCTTATCACAGATCAGAAAACTTTTTCTGATCAAATAATATGTACAGAATAATCAAGAAAAAATCAAAATGGATATACTGGCTCGACATGAACGTCTAAAACTTTTCTGAAATTTTGGAAGGAAGTCCAGAAGCTAAACCCTAAGAGTGGTGCTCCTGTTAGTGTGGAAGGGGAGACTGATGTGACTATTACTGCAAATTAGTTCCGGAAACACTTTTATGTAATTGCCGGTCAGGCAGATGCAGACTGTGACAGCAGAGAACCGATGACGTTCTTGCCGTTCTGAGAGGTATGAGGCGTGGAAAGTCTCCGGGACATGACGGCCTTAGTTTAGAGCATTTGGTGAATGCAGGCCAGTATATCTGTTGGATATCAGCACAGTTTTTTAACCTTTGTGCACATTGTTACATACTCGTACCAGCGGATCTCATTCGCACAGTGGTTGTTTCTATCCCGAAAAACAGGACTGGTGATGTCTCAACCATGGCCCATTATAGACCTATCTCTCTTGCAACAAAAGTGGCCAAGCTTGAACGTCTAATACACAGGAAGCTGAGTCAGTCATCTAAGATTGACGATGGTCAGTTTGGTTTTCAACTGACATAGCTATATTCTTTATTCTCGCTACCAGCTGCCCTGCGGGTTTCTGTATCTCTCTTGGTCTGGCTCCTTACCCTAGACCTGTTCCGGAAAAGTAAACTCTACCGGCACAGACCTAGAGTTCGGAGCGCGCTAGCCCCACCACAGAAGAGCAGTGGTGGCCCAGTAGTAACGGCCTCGACTTACGAATAGTAAATCGAAGGTTCGAACCCGGACAGGTGTTTTACTTTGTCATCATCATCATCATTTCAGCCGAAAGACGTCCACTGCTGGACATAGGCCTCCCCCAAAGGGGGGGTTTGCCATAATCGCCACGCTTGGCAGGCGGGTTGGCGATCGCAGTATGGTGTTAAAATACATAGAGAACGCTGCTGCCTATTCCCTAGTAAGTCCCTCAGTCATCGTGAGGAAACCGACATGTCCTAGAACTAAAACATCGAAGACATGTGACATCCACCAACCCACACCGGGTCCGCGTGATGGATTACAGTCCACTCCCTCTCACAGAAATAGGAGACCTGTGTCCCAGCAGTGGGAACATGTTACAGGCTGATTATGTAAGCGCCACCACAACGTCAACGTAGAGATAAGGTGGTGGCGTTATTATTGTTAAACTTTGTTCTTTATTAGACATAGGTAAGTATGTATCATTTTGCATCCTTAAGAAAAACATTGTTATTAATTGTCGCTGAACACTAACCCCGTAATATTACAAAAGCACTACAACATCTTGAACTCAAGCAGCTTGTTTATGGGTGTAGCTACTTAACACTAACTTGACACGAGGACAAGCTACTCAATTCGCGGTAGTCTACTCTTCATTATACTAACAACTATCACTCTTGCTGTAGGGTACGGTCACAGTAATAGGAGGAGCGATTTGATACGTGACAGTCATCTATACATATAACGGTGAAGGATAGTCTTTACCAGAAATGGTAATTGTATCAGTGGTTCGGCAGCTTCAATATTATCAGGATTGGGCTGGAACATAGCAGTCCGTCGTAGACGTGGTAGGACAGGCTCTTCTGAAACAAGCAAGTCATTTCTTATAAACAGTATACGCTTTTATAACAAGTTGCCAAAGTCTGTTACAGAACTTAGCGATGGAAAATTCAAAACCCACATCAAACGTGTCCTTATCAAAACAGCATATTTTATAATTAAAGACTACGTTGAAGACAAGGAAGTTTGGCATTAATTCCTTCTACACATGTGGCTTCCCTGGTACCTCATTAACGGCAAAAATATATAAATGTCTATTAACTGCTCCCAAGTTGCGATGTTTATGTTATTTATTTTTGACATACTTCCTTGACATAATCAATGTTTTTTTTTTTACAATTTTAATTTTAACAAGGTTCTAACTTTTATTATTTTAATCATATGTTATATTGTTTTTTTGTTAATGTGAGGACGTTGCAGGCTTAATACACTGTAAATCTGTAGACCCTTTTCTATTTTGTTAGGTACTTTTGACAGGCTCTTCTCCATAGGAAACGACCAATTGGAACCGTGCACCTAGCTTCTGACGATTTATAAGTGCGCATGTAGGCTTATGTGAAATAAAAATATTTTTGATAATATTTTTGATTTCTGATATCCTTTCTGTCACCAGAAGACAGCCGCCACGCAGCCATCGATGCTCTACTACAGTGACTGTCAGCAGACAGTGTCACTCTTATCCGACCTTTTCGGTGATTCCAGTAACTTCGTAATAAAACTAGACGGCGCTAGTTGCTGCGCCGTCACATATTATAAATTAAGGTCTCTTTTCGTGTCAGCCTGTGTAACCGCGTTGTTCTTCTAAACAATGTAATGGATTTTCATGCCGTTTTCACAATAATTAAGAGAATTCATACTAGAAAATTTTGTATAGACAACATTATTTTTAGTTTATGCGAAACCTGAATATGGTTTGTTCCGAATAAGGAACTGAATCGATTTCAATGATTTTTACACCATGTTATATTTTGTCCCAAAAATATTTTTCTCAAACATGCTTGGAAATTCGAGCATTATTTTGACAACCTTCTTCGAGATAAATCGAAATTTCTGTACTGGCCAAATACATGCGATGCGAGCAGCGGCCACCAAAAGTTTTATGAAAATCCATAATTATGTGGTTTAGCGGCCAAATAAATTACATAGTAAACTCTTAACTGTCGTGTAATTTAAAAATGGAATGATTTTTTACTCCGAAATATGGCAACGAAGGAGGTAACTTATCAAAGTTTTTTAAATTTCGAACTGGCTTGCAAATGTATAGCTGTTTATTGAAAAAAAAACAAATGAACACATTGGCGCGTGAAAAATTATCATTGTTCGTCATTGAATCTGGAATTTATAAATAATGTCCTTTGTTTGAATTTCCGCGCATTATTTTTGAGAAAAGCACTCCTCAAGCCTTGGCCGCAACCGGCCATTGATGGACTCACTCGTGGCTTCGCCTCGGCCCACATTTTTAGGTTCATCCATCAATGCCCCTGTTGCAGGCCGCTGCAGTAATGTACTATAAGTGTGATGTAATTGCTTACAATACAATCGCCGTACGGTTAGGTACCTACTAGAAAATTATTATCAATGAGCGCAAGCATACAGTTTTGAAATTTTGTACATAGATTCTTTACATAAAATACTAGACTCGTGTTTCGGGTTTCGCATATACTAAAACTAATATTGTATAATACATTCCTATTGAACTAACATAATGATAAAGAAATTTCGAAGCTATGATGAAAAAAAAAAAAATTTTTTTAGGTCTCCCATAATAATTGTTAGACTACACTTTGAAAAGTCTAAGACTAGTGCTAATAATATTACATAGGTTTCAACAAAGATACATTTATGCTTCACTTAATTTATTATAATCGCCTTCCGCTACCAAATATTTCGAGCTCTACCTTACATTTAACAGGTATTAACACAACGACCTCTCAACGATAATATTACTCAGATCTGGGGGCACGGTAGTGCCCCCGCCAAGACGAGCCAAGCGAAGTGCAAGGGCACTACCTACCTTTTCTCGAAGTTTTTCGTCGTTTGAGTTTTGAACCCTCATAGAGTTGGTTTCCGATGCACCAGATAATTCATATTCTCAGGATATGATGTCAATAATAAATTAATTAAACATACAACGTCTCAATTGAATATCTCTAATACTTTAGATTTTATTGATATCTAAAATACACCGATTTCGGCACTGACACACTCACTGATGATCATCTAAATGTTTGGCTACTTCCTGAAGTGCTAGAAAGCCGAAATTTGGTATGTAAACAAAGTTCAGTATACCAAAAATCACTACCGTGCCCCCAGATAAACTTATAACTTTCGCCCCCCATCCCCTAAACTTGGGGGGGGGGGTGGAAGTTTGAATGAGACTTTCAGACTTTCAGCAATTTTATGAATAAAACATTAACGTTTACACGGGACTGTAGACAGTAACTTAAAAACCTATTAATAAGTACTTACAAGAACCTCCGCCCTAATCAAGAGTCTCATGGTAGATATCAGTTGTTTACGCCTTTTGACGACGAGGTGAGCAAATCGACTGTAAGTATCGTGAGTCTCATGGTAGGTCTCAGGCAACTTACAAAAATAAATCCCACCAAAAACATTTCATGTCAAATGTTGCCAAGACGACCACATAAGGTTTGCCCTGTGAAAAAGATATTAGATCTCATGTAGAGTCAAGCTTCTGAATCTACACGGCCGAACTCTACCGACCCTCACTTCACAAAAAGCCATACATTATTCACAGGGCAAACCTTATGCGGTCGTCTTGGCAACATTTTAAATGAAATGTTTTTGGTGGGATCTTACTTAAAACAGAAGCCCTCTGCTGAGATTAATTCCTCAAATAGAATACATCTGCAGGTACTCGACAAGTGCTACGCCGTAGACAAGTGCTCCACCGTAGACAGGGCTACGCCGTAGAGGACACAGCTAAGCGGTTATCTGCTGAAAGGGATTTTGTTGTCTAAGAGTTTATCTTGTCTCATGTGATGAAGGTTATCTCGTGTTTCTTTGAAAAATTGGTTTTGTATTAAATAAGACCTTTACTAGGTAAGATAGGATCAGCCGTTGGATTTTCAGAATTACTTATTAATAATTGCTGGCAAGAAAACTGAACTAATAAGAAGCAGATAATATTAAAATACACTTTTGTTGAGTTCAAAATTAAGTTGATTTTCCTTTCAGTAAGTTTTATGAAAATTATCAATTAAATATCAACTTTTAAATAAAGCGAGAAACATTGCCAAATGAGTCTTTGCCAAGATGTCCTTCCTGGAGTATAATATTCATATTTTTAGTTGTTTATTGTGTAAGCGGTAAGTGCGCGAATAACTTCGTATAAATTTTTAATTTTCTTGGCACCGTAGTAGTTACTTTCAAGTTACGGGAAGACTATTTGATTAAATTGAAGAATGTTTAAACTAATTTATCTTTTGTAAGTAATTGTTTCTTTCAAGAATTATGAAAGCTTCGTTTTATTTTATTTTATTTATTAAGGGATAATAAACAACTACAACATAAATAATACATAAAGTGAACAATACTTTTAGTAGCAATGTTGCAGTCCACTGCATTATCCGCAGGTAACACATATTTAAAGATCAGTGGTTGCCACTAGACGAGCAATTAACTGTGAGAACTATGTAGGTATATTTTTTTTTAATATTATCCTTTTTTTTCTTTTTCTCAGTTAAGTTTTAATGATGGTCTGTCATTTTGAGCGCTTTATGCGGCCTACTCAAATGTCCTTTCTTTGGTATTGTTCGTCGAGTCGTTGAGCTCCTTAAGTTTTGAGTTGAGCTGCACGATTACTGATAAATGCTTGCACTGATTGGACAGGTTCGCTCAAATCTGTGTGGTTCTTTCCTCAAAAGACCATTTCAGACACGGATCTACATGGTCCTCATATGATCTGACCATGATTATGTCTGGACTTTAAAAGAGACTGACCCCTGAGTTTGTTTCGCCATTTCTTCTCAAGGATAATCAGATAGGAAATGTCGGCTACATCTATATTAATATTTTTTATATGACGTGTAAAAGTGATTTTAATATCTTATTTACAGAATAAACGATTTCATTTCATTTCATAACAAATATTTTGAAATAAATAAATAAGTTACTTTATAGTAAGCTATAGCTATAAAACCAAATCAGTTCATAAACAGTTTCATTAACTTAAATTAAGCAATAAATGAGTAATAATAGTAAGATATAAGTAATTAAGATACAATTAAGATAGAGTTTTTATAATATTAGATTTAAATTTATTTTTCCAGCATGCAAATATATCAATATCAATGAAATTTGATTCGTTCTTCCAGATATCATGAAACATTTAAACCTGTTAGTTTACTGCCCAACAACCTATGTATTTGTCAAGAGCACAATAATGAACAATAAAACAAAGAGCAGTGGATGTAACTGTACGCGGAAGCAATTGTAACCGCCAATTGCTGCCCCGTGCAAATGAGAGTGGAGCACAGTTGTGCCGAGCGAGCAGCTGGAGGTACTCGATATGGATCTTCCAGCTCACCATCTGTCTAGCCTTTTCTACTTTCAGTCGTTGCTTGCAGCTGAATACCAGTATTTTACATCGAGCGGCTGCCTATCTGACCTCCACAACCCAGTTCAGTAACTGGGTTGTAGGTGTCAGATCCAGTCTTACCAAGGAGTATTGTGTTACTCAGTGGTAACAACTTGAGACCAGCCTTCCTCAACATCGCCGTGCGCTGGCGGCAGTGAACGAGGGGTGCGGGGGCAGCGACGAGCAAGACGGCCACACGGCCAGGCGAGAATTGAAGCCATGCTTATTATGTGTTTTATATCAACCTTAAAATTTATTTTACATGAAAATGTAATTAATTTACATGATTGCATGATGTAAAAAGGTGTTAAGTTTTGAATGAAAGTCATTAGCGGTTTATAATTAAACAAGGTTCAGCGTAGAGGTTACCTGTTAGCAGTGCACGAGGAGACTTAATTTTGAGGTTTTTTTCAATTATTTCCATAATCTTCTTTCTTGAACCCAGAATATAAAAGTTTATCGACAAAAAATAGTATGCAAAAAATGCGCTGAGCCATGTGTAAAGAAATACACAAACAACAATTAATTAAAGAGTTTTATGTTACGAATTAAAGAGTATTAATTAATTAAATGTAGGCCAAAGCGTGTCGGACTACGCACAACGAAGGATTCCGTAGTTTGGATGAACTTATCCCAAAACTTAATATTGTAGTTGAAAAACAATTCCCCTCATATATTCCAACAGCAAATGTAAGTTTGTACGCACAAAGTTGAAAGATTTACCATGGTATTTAAAGACTAGCTTCTTATACGTTTTCCTGTAATCTATACGTAAATAAATTTTTTCTATATATTTTTCAAAATTTTACTCAGTAGTTTCGAAGATAAGGTGGCGGAATGGTCAATATTCATCTATTTTCTTAAATTACTTTAAAAGTATTTATTTTAAAACTATAAAAAATATGTATTTGAAATTCTCACAACAAACCCTTTCATTTGATATGTTACACGGTACAGTTTGAAACACTTATTTTTTTTAATTTTCTGACTTGACCCCTAAAAGTGACCCCCTTATTCAAAATAAATTTATTTACGTTACACGTCCATATTTGGGTCACAGAAATTCATATCTGTACCAAATTTCAACTTAATCGGTCCAGTAGATTCGGAGCAACTTGGCTGTGACAGACGGACAGACAAGTGATCCTATAAGGGTTCCGTTTTTCCTTTTGAGGTACGGGACCCTAAAAAGTGTATAACACTTCAAAATAAGTTTTACCGGTAGCAGTAACTTTAATATCGCGTCGCGCTGAACCCACGTTACTAACGAGCTCTGAAAGCTGCACATAAATAAAAGCTTTCACTGAAATTTTCAGCTAAAAATTGTACTCCATTGAAAATAAAAAAGTACGCCATAATGATTTATAGTTTCTGTAAAAATTCACTGCTGTGTTAGAATATAGTTTTAAGTTTTAAACTTAAAGCTGTGTTTCCACGGGACGATAAGTCGCGAAGTTTGCTTGCTTCACAGCTAAGTAATATCAACTTGTAGTCATTTGTCCATTGCAGGTGGACGCGTCGTCTGTTACAAACAAGTAATGAACATAGATAAGCCCTTCTAGTTTTGTTCGTTTTTAGGGTTCCGTACCAAAATGGTAAAAAGGAACCCTTATGGTGAAACTAAATCTGTCTGTCTGTCTGTCTGTCTGTCACACCTTTTTTTTTTCTTTTTGGGTGGGAAATTATCAAATAACTTCACCCGCTCTGGGCGGAGCTGGGCGTGTCAGACTTTTACTGACTAAAACCCACCCGTATTCCTTCATTTGCCTGTGTGCCAGGGCCACGATATCCCTTTCGGACAAACTCGCAACCCTGGCAGCTGTCTGTCACACCTGGATATCTCAAGAACTACTCATGCTATCAACTTGAAATTTAGAATAGTTTTAGATGACGTTAGCCCAACTACTTTGCAAACAAGAAAACAATTTAAAAAAATATATCTTTTTTGCAAAAAGGGACTGAGACCCTCTCTCAGTCCCTTTTGCAAAAAAGATATATTTTTCCTAAAAATTTGAAGTGGGGCTACTAGGGCATGTGGGGTATCATATGAAAAAACGCTGTTTGCACATTCCCAAACATTTTGTTATTTTTTTTTAGGCAGCACAAATTCCGACTTTTGATGAAAAATGTAAAAAAAAATACCTTTATCTCCGAAGTTTGCATAGATAAAAATCTGAAATTATTCTATGTGATAGAAGTTTATGTAAAGATTACAGAAAAAATAAAACGATGTCTCTAAATAGCACAGTTTTTCAGAAGTCATCAACATCATATATACGTACGGAACCCTCGGTGCGCGAGTTCGACTCGCTCTTGACCGGTTTTTTTTTTAATATTTCTATAATCTGTCATAATTACTATTTTGTTGAATTCATTTTAATTGTCAGCAGCAGAAATTGTGGCAAAGTTGAATGTAATAAACCTGGTATAAAACACTATTTACTGTTAATTAACTTAGTGCCAACTGTTAATAAGCCACAAGTTAATTATTTATATCTATGTTTAAGAATGCACATCTATTGTACCAAAGTAATGTATTATTTCAAAATGTGGGAAACGTTGTCAAATACACATGTGGTTCCAAGCTTTTGTGTCGCCGGTGTGTTCCTAGCTTTTAGTTTTAACCGCTTTTACTTATATTGCAGGTTGGAGTTGAATTTGAAGCAGAGTTTAGCATTTTAATGCTAAAATTACGTGCAAAACTAAATTTCCATGGACCAGAGTGCTACGTCATGCACGTAGATCCTAAGCTCAGATTTATCGCAATTGCTCCGCCATTAATTTTAGAAATTGTCTTCTGGAAGGATTATTTGAAATTGAATTGCTGATATCATAAGGTGTTGGCGGCGATAGCTTTGTGAATGTATGAATATTATCATCGTTTGCTTTTAAGCTGTTAGAAACGTGATGGGATGCCTTTTTATATGGTAATAGTTTTACTTTGTCATTTGTGGAAATTAAGTAAAGATATTCCTTTAGTTTGGTAGTTTTAGTCAGAAACCTGAAAGTCTGACAACCAGTCTTACCAAGAAGTATCGTGTTACCCAGTTACTGGGTTGTGGAGGTCAGATGGGCAGTCGCTCCATGTAAAATACTGATATTTAGCTGCATCTGGTTATACTGGAAGCTGACCCCGAAGTAGTTTAGAAAAGCTGGGCATGATGATGATGATTCCTTTAGTTTTTAATTTCAACTAAAAAAAAAAGTACCTTTGTACTTAAATTTTAATTATGTCATATCGCTTTGTATTTTACTGTGTGTACATAAATAATAAAATAAATAAAATATAAGGGAAAATGTTACAAATGCATTAAAATAATATACCTATCAAACCATTCTGAATATCTTATTCCCCTCATCAAATTAAATAAAACAGATTAATATTTAAAAATGAGAAAAATCCATCGACATTTAAAAAGTTAAAGAGGATCAACGATCTAAAAATTATAACGGAGATAAATCACACTCCAGATAAAAACTCTAATTAAAAAAGTCAATCGGCGGGAAAATCGGATTCGGAATTAAAGCAATTTGTTCTATCTCTAGAAACGAATCCGAAAATTTTAAACAACCTACCTTTTTTAAACAGACGTAGTTTGACCAGGATTGTAAACAGTAGTAACGTTGCGGTTCCTGATAAATTGATCAAGTCAGTGAATGACAACAACGGCTAGATCAATCAATTGTCAATTGATTGATTGATTGGTTGAGATTTAACAAAGCATTAAATTGAACAAACATTCATAAAGTAATAAAATTAGTCAACATTATTAGTAATTTAATTTAATGTTTTGTGTTGCATTTTACATTTTATTGTATAGAATCAAGTTTTATACATGAACAGACAGCTGTGCTGCTGGGGAGTTTGTTGCGCCACTTCCTCTTCCCAGCTAAAGCACCAGGAAGTGGTGAAAGGTGGGCGTTTTTGGGGGACTGTCTCATGTAATTTTGACGTTCGAAAAGCGCTGATTCTCAGCCTAGTTTGAATAAATGACTTGATTTTGAAATCAAAATCAAAAGTCATTTATTCAAACTAGATGATTAATGAAACTTTGATTAATGGCAGTAGGTACAGAGCATATACAATAGAGTGGATGTAAACATTTCTTAAGTTGCAACTCACAACTCGATCGCTAGTAACCCACGCTGCCTTTCATCAAACTTTTAATTAATAATTCCATTTTGTAACTTTGCTTACATTTTTGGCAAATTCATTATAAACATAGTGTAGTTACCGTATAAGCTGAAGGGTTATTAAAATGCATGGCCCGTCGCCTCGCTCGGTGTTAAGTGCAATAATAAAAATTGTAAAAGGCGAAGTTTTTACTGCTGAAGTTGGGTCGCCCTCGCGGCTATTGACTGCAAAAACGTTGCTAAAGTTGGTACTTATTAGTATTATATAGAGGTTCATTTCAAATGGTAAAAATAATGAAGTATGTCTTTTATTCAATGGAACTTGGAATGTGGAAATAACGTTAATACGATCGCTAAAACTGAGAGAACAAAGCGTTTAGAATCTAATTCACAGACTAAATAATAATTATAATTCTGTTCCTAAATAATAACAATAATAACGGTTAATCCTACCAAGACGCGATTTGTCTGTTCAATTTGCTTACGACTGTGAATTGAATTAGCGCTCTAGGGCGTAAAGTTCACACAAAAGTTTATAATTTCCTATCTTTTAGTAAAGAGTGTCAACCCTAACTAACTTGACATTTGCGTGAATGGATAACCTTATAACTTTATATTCCTACATCCACATACATTATAATAGGTGGCTGCATATGTAAGGAACCTTTATTGGCATTGACATTCACTGACATTTTAATGGTATTCAATAAACTTTGTCTTTCGAGCCACTGAAGTTTTAATTTGCGACATTTAAAATGATTACTGCAATTTGATTGTGAGGTTCGGTTTGGTTGTAAAATAAACATAACATCACGCCTGTAATCCCCGAATGGTTAGGCAGAGGGGTACCTATAGTACACCCAAATTTCGCCATGCAGTTATGTTTAAGTCCCATGTAATAGGGGGCGAGCCTATTGCCATCATCGGACACAAATCGAGACTCCGAGATGCTACTGAGAAATCCCAATGGAAAATTCCAATAAAACTGATAACCGCTTACCTGGTGATACCGGTTTAGTTGTGATAATGATAAATGATTTAATTTCTGTAAGTAGGTTTGTAGTAGTCACTCCATATAAAATATTGGTATTCAGCTGCATCCGGCAGTCAGACTGGAAGCTGACCCCAACATAGTTGGGAAAAGGCGGGCAGATGATGAAGATGACGTAGGTTTGTACAAACACTTTTACACGTCATGCGTCACTCATATTTAAAAAAAAACTGGCCAAGTGCGAGTCGGACTCGCGCACGAAGGGTTCTGTACCATTATCTATAAAACCAGCAAAAAAATCACGTTTCTTGTATGGGAGCCCCCTTAAATATTTGTTCTATTTTAATTTAATAATTTATTTTTAAAGTGAATATATTATTAAAGATTCTGTGAAAATTTCAATCGTCTACCTGTTACCGTTATCAATGTCGAGCAAAAACGACCAAAAAAATCACGTTTGTTGTATGGGAGCCCCCTTAAATATTTTAATTTAATCTTTTTTTTAGTATTTGTTGTTATAGCGGCAACAGAAATACATCATCTATGAAAATTTCAACTATCTATCACGGTTCATGAGATACAGCCTGGTCACAGACGGACAGACAGACAGACAGATGGCGGAGCCTTAGTAATAGGGTTCCCGTTTTACCCTTTCGGTACGGAAGCCTAAAAAGTAGTTGAGGTCGGCGTTTCCTATCTGACTACTCTGAGAAGAACGGCCGAAACCCGAGACTCAGAGGTCACAGTCTCTTTTAAAATACAGACAAATAATCTTGGTCAGGTCATGTGAAGACCGCGTACATTGGTGTCTAAAATGTTTTGAGGCAAGAACCATACAGATTTGAGTGGACCTGTCCAATCAGTGCACGCATTTGTCAGTAATCGTGCAGCTCAACTCAGAATTTAAGGAGCTCAATGACTTGACGAACAATACTAAAGAAAGGACATTTGGGTGCCGCATAAAGTACTCAATCTTCCAGATTATCATTAAAACTAACTTAGAAAAAGAAACAATTATGATCCACATAGTCCTCACATAATACATTACACGTAAATCAATAAAAATTAAAATGTCAATAATAATTCCAATACACGTAGTATAAAATAGTTTGTTGTTTGGGTACTCCCAAGCAACAAACTATTTTGTTTACTATTGGAGTAGCTTAAATGAATCTCAAGCCTTTTTGATGTCCAAGTAATTAACTTTATACAATCAACTTTATAGAAACCTTTATGACAGAGTTTCTGTTCAGTAAATGATTTAAATTTATTGAAGCTCAGTTCTGTAACGTGGCTTGGGAGTTTGTTGTAAAAACGTATACTTTGACGCTTAAATGAATTACATTTTTTATACAATAAGTCAGTCTTTGTTTCTCGTATTTATGCTATGAATGTCGTATGTTTAGAATATAGATTAATATTGTTTTTACATAAATCGGTTCTCTTATACATAATGAGATGCGACTGTCATTATGTTTATTTCCTTAAATTTATCTCTCAGTGAATGCCTACAACTTAAAGATAAAGATAATTTATTTGTCCAAACATGAGGACAAACATGAGGACACAAACATGAGGACACAAACATGAGGACACAAACATGAGGACACAAACATGAGGACACAAACATGAGGACACAAACATGAGGACACAAACATGAGGACACAAACATGAGGACACACACGAGAGAAAAAATAATCAGCATGCAAGTTGTTAAAAGTATTTTATACAGGTCGTCATGCTTGCCTTAAACAATGGCATACGAATATTTAAGTAGATAAGAAGGTTGATCTATGCAAACATTTTTAACTTATTGAAATTAAGTACTCAAGCTAAGAAAATTATTTAAATATTACAACAACAATTCAATTATCCAAATTAAAATATAACACTCACAGTTAACATAGAAACAATATATAAATTAAGTAAGTACTCAAAACAAATAGGCCAGAATTATAAATCAGTCAAAATATTTTTCAAATAAAAAATCATTAATGGTATAATATGCTGTTTCTGCTAACATTTTTTTTACTTTCACTTTAAACTGCACGTCACTTAAAAGCTTCCAACTTTTTGGCAATTTATTATAGATTATTGCAGCCATGCAAAATACACTCTTCTGCATAGAGTAGTTCTGGCTTGTTGTACGCAAATCTGAGTGTTGTCACGTCTGTTGCGTGGAAACACCTCAGCTATGCAAGGAAACAGATTAGGATTGGACCTTACAAACATTGCATTTTCTATTATGTAAATGGACGGTAATGTCAAAATTTTATATTTTTCAAAATAAGGCCTACAACTCTGAGTGGTTTCTAGTTTGAACATGGACCTAATACATTTTTTTTGTGCTTTGAATATAGTGTCCTTATCAGTTGAGTTACCCCAAAAGATAATCCCGTATCTTAGGACAGATTCCACCAACCCTTGTTCTATATTGTTCGAATGGCTGTAGGTTTGGAGGGCTAAGTAGGTACATATTGTATTCTTACTATATTAGCATATTCGGATTCAAAGTCAAAAAAGGAAACTATGCAAGTTATAAAACGGCCGAACATTCGGCCGAAGCTTCGGAACCACTCAATACCGATAAAAACCGGTATTTAGTGGTTCCGTTACTAGAATCCGAATCGGAACAGGAACCTAAATTGAAACCTTTAAGAAAATTTGAAAGGCTTCTACGTACTGGCGCGACACGTGACTTGACACAAAGGCCCCGCGTGTCGCGCGACGAGCGGTGCCTTTGTGTCACGCGACAAGTCGCGCCTGTATGTAGAAGCCTTTACCGGTTCTTCTTCAAAGCGGGTCTGAACGAGCTTATACGATGCCACTTAACGCTGGACGATAGCACCTCTGTTTGCAATTTTTTATTTAATTGTCAGTATGTTTTTTGGGCATGCCCTACCAAGTTCATAAGGTATTTATTCCTGTAACATTTGATGCTTTTCTTATAAAAGCTTTTTTTCTTTTTAAATACTTTATTAGCTTTAGGAATTTGTATAAATTATCAGTGCGAATGTACTTAAACAAAATAAAATTACTTTTTTTTATGATTACAAAATAGTTATTTCCTGTGTCCCACCACACGAAAAGTTATTTATTTTTCACTTTTTAGTGTGTCAGTTTATATTTTATCTAAGTTACAATAGCCTAATGCCAACTGCTCATCACCTTTCACAAAATATTGCTTTTCTCGATGCAGGGACGTTAATTGTTGAGGAGCTGATGTTGACTTCAACATAAGCATTGTGACGAGCATAAATTGCTTAGCAACCATATTAAAGTGCCTAATCGGTTTGCAACCCGCGAAATACTTATTATTAAGTAGTTCCGGTGGCCATCTGTGGCCTTCATCATCAGTTCCACTTCACCCAAATGGTGCGTTTCGAGTACAAATGCATGACTTACTATAAAAAAATACCCAAATCACTGTAGGTGTTTGAGGATTTCCCTGGATTTCCATGGGATCCCCTCATCAGATTCTGATTTGGTGACAATGGGACCACCTCGAAGGAACATACTTTCAAACAAAAAAAAAGGTTTTTAAAAGGTATTTCATAAATAACAAGAACGTCTTATTTGTATGCCGCACTTGGTTGTTTTTTATTTTCGATTACTCAACTCATATTTGAGTAAATAAATAATTGCTTCATATTTTGCAATGAATTACTCGTACAAGCGTTGTGTCATCGCGCTTCCACCTGCAGTATTCAAATTCAAAATCAAAAATATTTTTATTTCACATAGGCCTACATGGGCACTTATGAAACGTTAAAAGCTAGGTGCACGGTTCCAATTGGTCGTTTCCTATGGAGAAGGGCCGGCAAGAAACTCCACGGTTAGTCTTTAAAAAGAAAATGGGTTTTACAATGTTTTCAAATTACAGTGTTTGTAGGTATGAGAGGACAGCGTAGGCCCGTCAAAAGTACCAGGTACTTAACAAAATAGAAAATGGTCTACAGATCTACAGTCTATTAAGCCTACAACGTCCTCACATTAACAAAACATTACAAAAAAACTATATAAAATATTATTAAAATAATAAAATTTAGAACCTTGTTTCAATTAAAATTGTAGGTACATAATGTCAAAGAAAAAAAAAAAAAGATAATGTCAAGGAAGACTGTAAAACAAAAACATAAACATCGTAACTTGGGAGCAGTTAATAGACATATACATATTTTTGCCGTTAATGAGGTACCAGGGAAGCCACATACATGTGCAGAAGGAATTAATGCCAAACTTCCTTGTCTTCAACGTAGTCTTTAATCTTATTGTCTTTACTTCTCCCTTTAATCCATCTAAAGGTTGTCTGTAAAAGATCGCTTTTAGCGATAAGACCGCCCATTGTGTCACTTCACACATTTGTATCTGTAACTTTTATGGTGTACATAATAAAAAGTATTCTATTCTATTCTTCTCTTTCTTTTGTATGCAGTCTGACAGTAACAGCGATTTACCTGTTGTCAGCATTTTAATGCGGTTTTTCATCTTGTAAATACCAAACAAACAGTTTCGTTTCTGTAACACTAAACGTTGTCCAATCTTAAAGGTGCCTGAGAAGTGAAGACAGTGTTCCTGGGTACGAGCCAACACCACCTGCGACCTAGGTCGCAGTTCACTACATTACTCTTGTTTAAAGTAATTTGCCACCCTCTAGCTTTTACTGACACAATTTATAGGCAATTCCTGCTTGTTGGGGGTATTATTAAGTATATTCATAGTTAATTTAGTGGCTATCCATGAAATATATTGTAGGCCATCGGAATTTGACATTTATGTATTATCTAACTAGCTTTTGCCCGCGGCTTTGCCGGCGTGGAGGGTGGGAATTATCCCACGAGAATCTACTACCGGGATAAAAAGTATCCTATGTCCAGAACCTAAATCGCTCTGACTGACGTTTTTTTTTCTTTAGCTGTAGTCAGCCATAGGCAGCCGTAGTCAGGAAACGTCCGAACATTCGGCTGATAATTCGGATTATCGCTTCTGAGTAGGCCCCCAGGTCGTAGTCTACCCGTGTGTCAAATTTTGTTAAGGACTGAAAGGTGACAGACAGACAGAGTTACCTTCGCATGTACCTATCATATTCCACAATACCTATTGTTATGGATATGGATTACCGATAGTGCGACAATACAACTGTTGTCTTGCGGTCAGCTGCAGTTGCAAACAATGGCACTATCTTCCTTACGATATAAAGACGGTGTGTCAGTGACGTATTGTGGGCTAGTGGGGACGTCTGACTGCTGCAGGCTGGTCAACACGGGTTTACACACGAGTAGTGGAGCTATAAGCAAGCTTGAGCAATGTGAGTATGTGTCAGGTAGGTACTCAATAGAGAACGCGATAATACAATAGCTTGGGTGAGTGCTAGTCAGTGGCAGAAGTGGTATGGAACGTGTATGCTCTGACTGAAATCTGACTTAATATACGAGTATTAAGTAGTTAGTAACGACTAACTACTTAATAAAATACATATTCTTTAAATTTCCTCACCTCATAAGAAAAAAAGGAACCCTTATAGGATCACTCGTGTGTCTGTCTGTCTGCCTGTCCGTCTGTCGCAGCTGATTTGCTCCGAATCTACTGGACCGATTAAGTTGAAATTTGGTAAAGGTATGAAATTCTGTGACCCAAACACGGACGTGTTACGTAAATAAATTAATTTTGAATATGGAGGTCACTTTTGTGGGGCAAATTAGAAAATTAAAAAAAAAAGTTTTGCTGACTGTACTGTGTTACATATCAAATGGTAGGGATTGTTTTAAGAATTTTATATATATTTTTTTTATAATTTTAAATTACATACTTTAGAAATTATTTAAGAAAATAGATGAAAGATTACCATTCCCCCCCTTATCTCCGAAACTACTAAGCCTAAAATTTTGATAAAAATACAGAAAATAGTTCTTTACTCATAGATTACAGGAAAACTTATAAAAAGTCTGTGGTCTTAAAATAACATGGTAAATCACTCAATATTGTGCGTACAAACTTACATACAGATAATATTCGAAAAGGACAATGAAGAAGAGATCTACAAGCCAAGAGCTTGAAGGATCTGTAGGTTCTTATAACAATTCCTAAGTAACAATACCTACTCCATACATTTAACTACTAATTAAGTTGGCTGAACCTATAAATCAGAAATTACCAGGATCGTATAAACATACTGATTGGTCTCGTGTTCACATTTTACGAGAATAAGGGCACTAGGGCATGACACATTGTTGTTGTTATCAATAGCAGCAGGAAGCTGTGACAAATTAATCCCCCGCAGCTTACAATCACCAAGCAGTATTTTATTGCTGTCTTTAATAAATACTATTTAGAGATTAGTAATGGTTTGTCAATAAAACATAGTACAGTCAGCCTGAATAACTTGGAGGTATACATCGACAAGAATTCGTTTATTTGTCTACAATATTTGTTCCAAATATTGCTCAATGTGTAGCCACAAAACATATTACACATTGGGTACTTAATTGTAGGTACTTATCGATACAGTATTATGGAACACAAATTGTAGACCATCAAATAAAGATATTGTATTTAAGTGCCAAAAACGGTGCATAAGAGCTTTATATAATTTGAAGACAACAGTCAGCTGCAAACCGTTTTTAAAAAATACGAAAATATTAACTATGCGCCGTCGTTGTACATTTATGAAACGTCTATGTTCGTCAAAAAGAATATACATAAATTTGCTCGAGTAACTAGTCAGCGCCGTTGTGATCGGTTACAAACAGTCGGATCTAGTACTGCACTATACAGAAACAGTATTTTTGTAATGGGTCCAAAGGTCTATAATAAATTACCAAAATGTATAAGGAGTGAAGATAATGTCCGCAAATTCAAAAGTAAATTGTATTTATTTCTAATAGATAAGACATAATATTACTCTATCGAAGAATTTTTTAATGATAAAATATGACATTACCAGCCAACATAATTTACTATTGACAATATTGACATGCATGAAAAATAAATTATAATTTTAATAATACATTTAATTTACTTAGATTATTAACAATAATGATGAAATATGACATTACTAGCCTTTTATTATAATTTACCATTGACATGCATGTAAAATAAGTTATAATTATTTATTTGTCATTATTTACTCGAACGTGACTTTGTATTATATAGATTCAGTTATAATTTTATATTGCTAAAAAACGAATATATTTGTACACCAATTTAATTGGTAGGACATAGAGCTCGACTAAAATACAGCATATTATAAGATTAAAGACTACGTTGAAGACAAGGAAGTTTGGCATTAATTCCTTCTGCACATGTGGCTTCCCTGGTACCTCATTAACGGCAAAAATATGTAAATGTCTATTAACTGCTCCCAAGTTGCGATGTTTATGTTATTTATTTTTACATACTTCCTTGACATAATCGATGTTTTTTGATTTCAACAAGGCTCTAACTTTTATTATTTTAATCATATTTTATATAGTTTTTTTTGTTAATGTGAGGACGTTGTAGGCTTAATATACTGTAGATCTGTAGACCATTTTC
Source organism: Tiliacea aurago (assembly GCA_948098905.1). Taxonomy (NCBI): domain Eukaryota; kingdom Metazoa; phylum Arthropoda; class Insecta; order Lepidoptera; family Noctuidae; genus Tiliacea; species Tiliacea aurago. Next base: position 27,324,471 of record OX402585.1, read on the forward strand.
TATTTTGTTAAGTACCTGGTACTTTTGACGGGGCTACGCTGTCCTCTCATACTTTGAAAATATTGTAAAAGCCAATTTTTTTTTTTTAAAAGAGTAACCGTGGAGTTTCTTGCCGGCTCTTCTCCATAGGAAACGACCAATTGGAACCGTGCACCTAGCTTCTGACGTTTCATAAGTGCCCATGTAGGCTTATGTGAAATAAAAATATTTTTGATTTTGAATGTATAAATAAGACCTTTATTGTAATACCTATGTTCACAAATAAAGATTGATTGATTGATCAAATGAATTCTTGTGGATGTACTTATACATATTTTTGAAGCTGACTGTACATAGTAGTACCTAATCTTTGCATGTTTAAAAATCATCATTTGCCCAGCCTTTCCCCTTCTATTTCACATGAGACAAATATTAGTATTCCAAAGTATTGTAAATTATTTTAGAGTTAAGATGTAGCCGCAACACGTTAAATATTAATAGTATGTCACACCTGGCAATACTGATATCCGAAATTAACTTTCAATAGGAAAAATAGAGACCTACCGGAATAGCAAACACATTGCTATAATAAAATAGAACAGCACTGGGCGCCTAACTCGATAGCCCCAATCTTATTTCTTAACTTACTTCACAATACCCGAGTATCGGGAGTTTCGGAAAACACTAGATTTTTACGAGGCTTCATGTGCTTTGAAACTTATTTGAAAATGATGTCTACTGTGAATGTAGTAACATTGTGTATATTATATTGAGAACTAGCTTATGCCCGCGACTTTATCCGCGTGAATTTTCTTCTTTTTACATAAAATATTATATCCTATAATACCCAGCAATACTGTAGCATCCCAAAAGTGAAATAAATTTCGGAATGGGATCAGTAGTTCTGAAGATTACCCCATACATACTCGTACATACCAACTCACCTACATACCAACTCACAATCAATCAGTTTGTCTGCAAGAATCTAAACAGGTAAAATAGTTTTGTAATTTTAATTTGATCACTGAAATGTCAAATCAAATAAAATCAAAAATATTTTTATTTCACATAAGCCTACATGGGCACTTATGAAACGTCAGAAGCTAGGTGCACGTTTCCAATTGGTCGTTTCCTATGGAGAAGAGCTGGCAAGAAACTCCAAGGTAACTCTTTTTAAAAAAAAATTGGCTTTTACAATGTTTTCAAATTACAGTGTCAATAAGTATGAGAGGACAGCGTAGGCCCGTCAAAAGTACCAGGTACTTAACAAAATAGAAAATGGTCTACAGATCTACAGTCTATTAAGCCTACAACGTCCTCACATTAACAAACAAACAATATAATGATTTAAATAATAAAAGTTAGAATCTTGTTGAAATTAAAATTGCAGGTATATTAAAGTCAAATAAGAAAAACATTATGTCAGTGAAGTTTGTAAAAAAAAGATTAAGAAAAAAATGCACCACGCGGTTTTTAGTCAAGGCTTCTACATACTGGCGCGACACGCGACGCGACACAAAGGCTCCGCGTGTCGCGCGACGAGCGGTGCCTTTGTGTCGCGTCGCGAGTCGCTCTGGTCTGTAGAAGCCTTCACGCTCAATCCGATTTGGTTCTAGATACCTAAAGGTTAAAACTGAATATTGATTGTCAAGAAGAATTCGTATACTTTCTAGTTGATAAAATAAGGAGTTTGAGTAATGAGTTAAACTTCGGCTTTTATATAAATATTCATTTGAACTTGTGCCTTGTGTTATTATAAAACGAATAGGTTTGTCTGTACGAAATATTGGTGTTGTTAAAATTCTGTGTGAATTTCGATACGAGTTTGTGAATAAAACATTTATTTTAATACTGATTATTATGATTACTCTAGATAACAATATTTTCGGACATTATTTATTTGGTACACAAATAAATAAATTCTCAATTCTAAATTTCGTTTGAAACCACCCATACCTACACATCACTGCGTCTGCGCCAAATAGAACCAACAGAACCGTTTAACAACCGCTGAACCATAGACCGCTACGTCTAGTTATTTGGACACGTCACGAGTTCGGCCATTTTGTAGTCACCGGGGCCCAATATCAATCGCGATGTATGAAGTTACGATTGTATGGGTCCGATGTTTTTGTTAAATATAATGGGGTGCTAAGCTATGGGGTGTTTTGGTTTAGTATTAAGGCTCTTACAGACTCACGCGATATCGCGGGTGCGACAGGCAGTGACATAGAAATTGTGTTACTAGTGTCGCGTCGTGCCCGCGATACCGCACCAGTCTGTACGAGCCTTTAACGTAATGGGAGTCATAAATAAAAGGTTTTGGTACATATCACTCGGCTTTGAGCCAGACCTCCACTGCTTAAATGTAACAGTCGTGATTTCTTTTACGACAAATAATGCATTCCCGTTTGCTGTTTCGTTACTTCAATTCCTACTTAAGCACATGTTTGGCACGAAGTTCCATCAACTGCACGACGGCATGGTTGGCGCAGTGGTTAATCAATTGACTGCTGCGCTGCGTGTCGCGGGTTCGATTTCCGCACGGAACAATTATTTGTATGACCTACAAGTAGTTTTTCCGGGTCTGGCTGTTTGTGTATGTGAGTTTAAATGTTTGTAAATGCACCCACGATACAGGAGAAATTCCTAGTGTGGGGCAACGTTTAAAAAAAAAAAAAAAACTATCTTTTTCAATTTATACTACCGCACATTATTACTTTGACAAACAGCTGATGCACACATCTCTCATTTCTAAAAACTTCGTTCGAAAACGGAGTGCATTATGAGATCGTAAAGAGAAGCGATGCCAGGCTCACGGCGAGCTCGTAAACCGACGGATGGGACTCAGCAGACATACAGCATGCACTTCTGTCGGCCCGAGACTGAACTAATAATGAACTACCAACATAATATATGAGACGTACGGGAAAAAGGTACAGAAGACTCGATCGTTATAAAACCTAGCATGTGCAAGGATCATATAAGTAATGATAGGTACGCACCCACTGTCGAACAAGGTTTCATCATCATCATCATTTTAGCCGCGTACTGCTGGACATAGGCCTCCCCCAAGCACCACCACTTCGATCGGTTCTGTGCTTCCCTCAACCAGCGTTTACGTTCCACAAACTCGGCTACCTTCCAGGGAGACGATGAGTACAGTCACGAGCATAAATACCTTACATTTACGCAAGATTCAAAAGCGATTTCCTCTTAAAATATGGATAGAAGTTGTATGGTGCCACGAACATAGCTTTGTATGGTATGGTGCCACGAACATGACTTTGTATGGTGCCGCGAACATAGCTTTGTATGGTGCCACGAACATAGCTTTGTATTGTACCACGAACACAGCTTTGTATGGTAGCACGAACATAGCTTTGTATGGTAGCACGAACATAGCTTTGTATGGTGCCACGATCATAGCTTTGCATGGTACCACGAACACAGCTTTGTATAGTAGCACGAACATAGCTTTGTATGGTGCCACGATCATAGCTTTGCATGGTACCACGAACACAGCTTTGTATGGTAGCACGAACATAGCTTTGTATGGTGCCACGATCATAGCTTTGCATGGTACCACGAACACAGCTTTGTATAGTAGCACGAACATAGCTTTGTATGGTGCCACGATCATAGCTTTGCATGGTACCACGAACACAGCTTTGTATGGTAGCACGAACATAGCTTTGTATGGTGCCACGATCATAGCTTTGCATGGTACCACGAACACAGCTTTGTATGGTAGCACGAACATAGATTTGTATGGTGCCACGATCATAGCTTTGCATGGTACCACGAACACAGCTTTGTATGGTAGCACGAACATAGCTTTGTATGGTGCCACGATCATAGCTTTGCATGATACCACGAACACAGCTTTGTATGGTAGCACGAACATAGCTTTGTATGGTGCCACAATCATAGCTTTGCCGAAACCATACTATTATGAAATAGGCCTTTTCGCAAAGTTGCAATTGTTATTTCACGAGATAATCGCTTTTGAATTTTGCGTGAGTGTAAGGTAAGTATTCCAAAAACAGATAGAAATATATTTATAATTAATCTGATGGCTACACAATTTGTGACATCAAAATCTGCAGAGCGTCGAAGAGCGAGTCATACCTAGATATTGTACGTATAGTGTATTATTGCATAGAGTGAACTTTCTTTGTGTATCCTGGTCTGTGTGACAGCATACATCTACCATATGAGACGAGCAGCTGATGGATATATTGCACTGTTGGAAATAAAACTTTGTGTTGTCTGCGACTTTACTGCCTGAGTACTTTCTGCCAGTCAGTAAAGTTACAATCCGAGATGTCCGTAGCTATGAAAAAATAACATAATTACGCGAGCAGGTACCTATATAATCACACATACGACACAGATAGTTGAATGACCAAAGACAATTAGATTATAAAAAAAAAATATACATTAAAATCCATTTCAACGGGCACACATCAAGGATTAAATTAAATCATACAACCGTGTTTTATTATTACATCTAGATCTCCGAAAAACGAAATGGATTGAAGAAAAATAACAAAAGCGTGCGAAGAGCTGATCTCAAATAAGATCAGAGTGAAAGTCTCACATACGCGAGAACTGTGCCCTGATAGCAGCAGCTCCAAGAACGAGACGTTTTGTGGATGTGCAGTTTTGGAAAACGGGATCAGTAATTGAAAAGATATAGCTGCTAAAATGACTTCACTACAAAGGTGCATTACACATCTGTGACTTTTATATTAAATAATCCTTATCTTGTCATAATCTACTTGTAAACTCAACTCAGTCTGGCATCCAGCTGGCCCGAGTCGTGTTCATAAAACATATTGTTCTACTCATAAGGATGTCACATCAGCTATTTTACGACTTTCAAACTACCCTGAATGACAATGAAACATCATTGTTGCTTAGATTGCTGAGCTGGGTACCCTTTAAAACAAAAAGTTACATAGTATATTCTTCATTTATTTAAAGTATGAACCTTTTCCAACTACGTAGTGTAATTCAGTCCGTGAGGTATGACTGGAGACTATTAAATTTTATAAGGCCTTTTACAATGTACTACCTATATTTTGTTGAACCAATTATGTACCGTGATTTGATCGTAGAAATGGCCATATCGTGATCTGTCTGGCTATTTTATGATAAGCCGCCATTTCATGATTTGGCTGGTTATAGCACGATGCGCCTAATCGAAAGTCGGGCAGATCGAAAAAAGCAACCTACCACTATATATCGTAAAACAGTTGCATTTTACGCCGCTAGGTGGCACCCCGACCAAATGGGTTAGGTTAGGCTAGACCTTTTTTTTTTTTCAGGGCCTGGGAAATCATCATGGATGTCCTCCGCCCTGGGGCGGGCGGAGGGGTCTGTCAGACTCTTACTGACTAAAAACCGCCCAGTGTTCCCCTCGCACACTTGCACCGGGGATCTTGGGTCTATTATTACTTCCGCAATCCCCGGTTAGTCGGCCGGCCCGCCTCTGCGGGCCACCTCAAGTCTCGGACTGAAGTGTTTGACCCCCCCCGCGACGCGCGTCTGAAAGGGGCGTGCGTGGAACACTACGCACCGCCACCTCGGGTCCAGTGTGATAGGGGCGGTGGATCTCCCCAAGTCCGCCGTCCCTGGACAAATTTGGGAGGACCGGCAGACGCCTAGTGCGCCTGCTGCGGGCTGGGTGAGCAGACGAGATCTCCCGCTCCCTTTCCGCAGTCTCCTTCTGTGACACGACTGTTTCGCAGAAGGACACCACTGCGTCCCAGGACTCCTCATTGCCGACCATCGACTCGCCCACGGCCGGCAGTTATAGGTCACTGCAGCCTACTCCTGAGATGAGGGCACGGCGTGGCTCTTCCCAAGCGGAAGTTAGGCTAGACCTGTACCAACCGCGCGCAAGTCGAACGAGTGCTACATCCAAATTGGTCGCAGCTGCTTGGCTATTTAATATTTTTAGTACCCTAAAATAGGAAAAAAATCGAGTAGGAATAGGTCGAACAGGATTTGGTAGCAGCAAAGATAGGGTTATGGTTTTCGATATGACAAGCATCGCTGAGCAAATCGTAGAACGCTAAGCGTTGAACGATATGGCGGATGTTAGATGGTCAAATCATGAAACGGCGCGGCGGCGCGGGCGTATCGTGAAATGGCCAGTTTACGGCATATACACACGTCACATTGGTCATATTTATGTTAAGATAGAGATTCTGTAATATTAGTACAATACAGATACGAGATCGCTATTCAAGTAGGTACCTACTTGAAAACCGTTCTCGTATAAGTAGGTACTACAAGTATTTGAAAAGCGTTCATAAGGATATTGAATTGAATTTGTAGTTTTCTAAAGTGAGTCCTGCCATTCCTCACAGCTGCGTCGTACTTTAGACAAAAGAAAAAAAATATGGAGTTTTCGAGAATCGGAAAAAAGGGTAGGTAATTAAGTTATCGGGACAATTTTACTGAGTACCTTGAATAACTCAAAAGTTGGTAAGTATATAAACATTATTATTCAAGAACAAAAACGTAGAAAAAATAAACAATACAAAATTTCTCACAAATAGACTTAGACATGAAATAGAGGACACGTATATTGAACAAGTATGTACAAAACGAATTTGATATTTATATGCTATCTATATCCTCGGTAAAGTTGTAAATCAAACTGCACTCCTATCTGCTTACCACGCTTACGTTGGTTCCAACTAAGATATGGTATAATGTTTTGGGGAAATGCTGCTGATAGAGAAGCTGTTTTTTTTTCGACATCCACGCGGGCGAAGCCGCGGGCGAAAGCTAGTAAAATATATGTTATGTTTTGCCGGCATTCGGTTAAGTTATATTCTTTATCTGAAACCATATCACAGAAACTATTCTTGTTAAATATATTTGTTTGTTTTATTCTAGACAGAACAGAAAATATTATTCCTAACTGATGTTCTATTTTGTTCGTATCAAAACGAATCAATCTCATAGCGAGTGATTCTATAGTTTTCCTATTTTTAAATCAAACGAGTTCTTGCGATTTAAATTTATGGAGCAGCAAATGCGTGGAGTAGTGTTTTGTTGAAATATTTCTTAGTTTTATGGTGAAATCAGTCAGCTCGGTTGAGACTATGAGCATCATAAACTGGGGTTGAGTCGGATATAGTGGTTCATTAGAATGAGTCTATGCAAACTTCGTAAATTGGATCTAAGTATTAAATACGCCTGATATCTATCTTTGTTAAAACCTGAATTGTGGTTTCCAAATAAATAATGTTATAACTCAGACTACTCAGGAAAAACAATGATTGTGATGTGGCATTACTTTAAACAATGATTGTGATGTGGCATTACTTTAAACAATGATTGTGATGTGGCATTACTTTAAACAATGATTGTGATGTGGCATTACTTTAAACCTGCGTCATACAATCGATCGCGTTCTCGCGTGACAATCGCTTTACGCTTTAGCGATAGTAAATTAAATTGTGAATCGTGTTAAAGAAACAGGAAAAGAATGACTAACATCAGATGAATGCCTCCGAAATGTTTTCATAAAAATGAAATCCGAAAACTTTGTAATTTATAACGACGATAATAAATCTAATTAGCGAAGTTTTAAACAACTTCCAAGAAAGTATTTAGGTTGCTCTATTGACCATTATTTTTAGGAAGCTAAATTACTGACGTGAAATGTCCGGGCAAATCAATTGAAAAGAAGCAAACTAACATGCTTTTGACCAAAACATGTTGGATATTTTAATTTCATATTTAGAATTTATTCAAATAAAAAGTACAACCCGTTTTGCTTTGATGTGTATTTTCCCCCACTTTTTTACCGACTTAAAAAAAGGAGGTTATCAATTCGATATGTATGTAATATTATTGGCACTGCAATATATTCACAGAATATTTTTTATTTATTATTAATATGGTAATCTATTAGGGCTTCCAAACAAACATACAACATTTTTATAGGTGTATGTATTTTTGTATGTACCTATGTATGTTTGTCCACGCATTTCTCTCAAACTTTAAATCGGATTTTGCCCAGGTTTTTTATTGGCTTACATTTACTTTTTAGAGGCATGAGGAACAGGGTGTAAAGTTTACTCATCCTCTATAGAAAAGGGAGGATCCTCCGACCAGACGGGTGTTGTGTCTGGTGGGCAAGTGCCCGACGGTTGATCTCGGGATGTTGAATATTTATGCTAGTCGCGCGGTAAACTCTGCTTGAGCGATGCAGGATTTTGCGTGACGTCAGTGTAACGCGTAGTTCGCATGTGGCGATGTTGATGCCGCTATAACTTCAAGTTTCATCAAAATCGGTTCACTAGATTTCAAGATAAGGACTAATACGTGTAAGTGTGACGGCCAGGCTTATTGATACGAGCTACGGGTGTGTAAAACGAAAAATATCTCACCTTGTTTAAATTCTAGTGCATGTAAGAAAAATCATAATCAAAATCAAAGTATTAACTACTTATTACAAACAAATATTAAAGTTTTTAAAACTAAAAAAATACGAATCAAAAAGTAATTGAAAAAGAATGCGACACAAATTGGTAGCCTACAATTTTTTTTGAAAAGCCAAGAATCGAAATTAAAAATGGCACATGTCTGTGACTGCCAATAGTTTTTCAATTAGTAGTACTCAGATATGAAACGGCGAGTTCACCTAGTTTTAAAATATGATTGACGTGTAGGTACAAGTGTTTGTACAAACCTACAGTTTACAGAAATAAATCATATATCATTATCGTTTATCAATTGTGTAAGAATAAAGATAGGTTCATAGAAAGGCTTAGGTACCTAGATAATTATTTTACAAGTTTTATTTTTAATGAATCAGATTAATTGACTGATTTTAACATTGGAGAATAGTACAAACGTTTTTTACGGAAAATATGCCATAGCTTTCATTTGTTTTCGGCTATGCAAAAACCACACAAGAAAAGTCCTGTTCCTGCTGTGCGCATAGCAGACCCGTCCTGAACAATACGCACGTACATGTCCACGTGAGTAATTGCGATCGCTATTTTTGTCACGTCAGTGACGCGGACATAATCCCCGCGTCACGGCAGCCAGCACGCTCCGCCACGCTGCGGGCACGCTCGCGGCGTGACAATCATTCATCTTGTTTTGCATTCGGTGCGTTCCCAATAATATCAATGTTATTATTGAAAAAGAGGAACGTTGACGTGAACTGATCGTGATGTGTTGAGACCTGTGACTGGGGAACGAATTGAAAACGTGTCTGTTTTAACGCGTGATTTCATGTTTTATGGATCGCTCTTTTTTCTCATACTTGTAGAGGAAATGATATTGCGTCACGTACTGCTGAATGATATGATATTATAAATCCTGCTACAACATAACGTGGAGGAACTTCAAAATTATATATCACGGAGCATATCCACTGATAGGAGCCCCGCGCGCGCGCAACCCCCGTTATTGGTCATGAACTATTTTTTATCGCTTTTTTATGGCTCGCCGGCCGGCGACCCACTTATAAACTTTTCGTAAACAAAAAAATTCTATGAAGCGTTGTAAGGTGACTATTGTTTCGTTGAGTGCATAGATAAGGCTATACACAATGGCTATACAATTCAAGTTGTTTAGTAACTTAAATGACTGAAGTGTTTTTTTAATGTTTGTTAATGGGAACTACAGATCCCAGCAGCATTTTACTTGTAGCTTCCATTGTACAACTCGGAAATCCATGTATTATATATCAATCGAAAGGGCGTAAAGTTTCCAACAAAATGGTATAAAATCTTCACCAGTATTAATTTTCACAAAACACTTGCACGGGAATATTAGTTCAACAAGCTGACAATGTCATTTTCAACAACAGATTTCATATTTCCACAGCCTGATAAAAAACAGATAATTTTTTTTAAATAATAGCTTGATACAAGGGCTTTTCGCCACCATTTGCCGGACACACGCAGCTGCGTTTAAAAAAATCAAATAAATAAAAAAGAGAACGCTGTTTTCAAGTCCCAATTTTGGCAATGTTCAATCAAGCGTTTTCGTTCCGGTCTCTTTCGGCATTGTTGCCGGGAGGGGATATCCCTACCCACAACTATTATGATTATGCATATGCCTGTAAGTTATTAGCAGTGTGAATATTCAAACAAGTTCACGGAAACTACTGTTATTAATATTTATTTTATCTATGTTAGTTGTTAACAATATTGTGCATGCTACGGTCTGCGATAAGTGAAGGAGTACATCTACTTAATACCCGATGTTGCGCTTTATGTTTATGTTATTTACTGTGTATGTCTTTTGTTGTATCATCATTCTCCTGCCCCTATCCCAATTCCGCAACCTCGCTCTTGTAAAATATGTTTTTATGGTTTTTCGTGGAATACTGAATAATCCACAAATATTGGAGTCGTTGCGATTGCTCGTTCCAGACAGGAGGTTACGGTTGGGACCGAGGGAGGAACTTTTTAAAGTTCCGGCAACCAGTACAAACTTACTAAAGCACCAGGTGATTCGTGCAGTATGCTCGGCGTTTGGACATATTTTCTTGCTCTTTGGCGGAATTCCAGAGGGTAACACTTAGTATGTTGTCCACTGTGTAACTTGTGCTTTACCCGGACCCGTTATTTGGGATTGAACAATTAGCAATTCATGACTACTTTTGTTATTTTGGGTATTACCTGTTAAAACAAATTAATGTATGTGTTATTGAATAAATAAATGTATTGTCCCGTTCGTCCATACTTGTCTATAAGTCGTCTTCTTCACTTCCTTTCTAGCCATATCATCATTCAGACAGTGCCCTATTCTTAAAGCCGTCGACATTCATACTCAAAACTTTCCTCACGACATTTTCCTCATTTTTCCGCATCACCATGATAACCGATTTCCGCACAACTTTCTAGTCACCGGTGCCACTTTCAGACTTCCTCAGACATTTTTCTCAGTACATATGTACTTTTTTTTATTCTATCCATTCGTGTCACACTACACATCCCTCTTAGCATTCTCATCTCAGCTACATGCAATTGCCTTTCATTCATCCCTTTTGTGACCCAACATTCTGATCCATACAAGCCAGCAGGTCTAACCATCGTTTCCCTTGTGTTCAGTACAACCTACATGAACATAGAATTGTTTGATTATTACTGGCCACTAGTTTGTCTTTGGCCTAAATTAGTTTATTTTTTTATTTTTGTTGTTCAAGTGTTTTCCTTGTAACGAGTACATTGTGCTCCCATTTTAACTAGTTTAATAAATTAGTTATTTTTACAATTTTCAACAGCATTTTATTTCCTACACCTTGAGTTTAAGGGAAATGCGGGAGTCACATCTTTTGTTGGATATTTTAAATGAATAAATAAAGAGAAAATAATTCCTCGGCAATGAACCCGGCCGTAGTACAGATCCAACTAATAAGCCACTGGCCCTCTCCTACACTTGCAACCTGTATGCTACCGACACATCACTTTCCTGCCCTATAGTCTCAAATCACTTGGAGGCGGCGCAACACGTTTTTTTCTTCGATTCTCTCCTGGTAGCCGTCACTCCTTTTTCTTTTATATCATCCCTCCCATAATCAATCCATCTATGTTTAGGGTTCCGTACCTCAAACGGAAATAACGGAACCCTAATAGGATCACTTCGTTGACCGTCCGTCCATCAGCCTGTCTGTCTGTCAAGGATAGAATACTCTTTATTATGTACATTGTACACCATAAAAGTTACAGATTTTAAAATCTATTGAGATTAAGAAAATTTAAACATCTATTGTTTAAATTTTACAAAGGGTGACTCAATGGGCGGTCTTATCGCTAAAAGCGATCTTTCACAGACAACCTGAACCAAAGAAGGAGAGACAATACTGCAGGTAGTCGTCGGTGGGGTACCATTTACATATACAATAAATACATACATACACAAAGCATACACTTATCTAATAAATATACAATAATACACATGAAACAAGAGCAGGGAACTGTATCAAGACCTTTTTTCTCAGGAATGCGCGGCGGTATAAAGTTGAAATTATATATCATTCGTATAAATCAAATACATAGGTGTACGGTCCCTTGGGCTCGAAACAAATGAAGCTTCGAAGTCAACGCTATAACAAATACAGCCATTTATGCGGAATATTTTGATAGTCGCAAATAGTTCCTAATTTGTAGTTATACCACATTAAAAAAAAATGGGGTTACAAACTGACTTTTGCAGTTGGAAAATTGACCATGGCGTAACCTATTGGTATTATAGATAATTATGGGAGAACATTTTTTTCATCTACAATGTTGTTTGTTTTTGGAATAAATTCATTCCAACTACGGAACCCGTTGTGCGTGGTCCGACACGCACTTAGCCGGTGTATTGGTGTTCCTGTCATTTGCATTTATATTCTTTTATTTGCTTTCAACTGTAACTAGCGCCACTTTCAAACTTCAACACACATGCACAACACACATGCTCAACACATGAAGCCCAACTGTATACATCACATCTATAGTCCACTACAATTCCCATACTTTCCTATGCCATTACGAGCCAATCGCCCAATCAATCAGAGACAATGCGGTGCACCGTCGTGTGACGTCACTAACTCGCCGGCGATGGGACACTAATCACATATTGTCTCCAGATACGACACTCCGACACTGTGTTAGACACTTGCTATTACGATTTGAGACAAGGGAATGTGTGGGGGCGCACTGGTAGCGAGCAGTGCTAGCATTGTTGCAGTTTGCGGAATTTGAAGAAGATATAACCTATAAAGACATTATTAAACCAATGGGAATAATTTCACCGTGTTAAGAGAAAAAGTGATAGCTTATTAAGTAAAGATTTAAATTATGTATTGTGCTATGCAGTCCCCAGAACTGTCCATAGACGGCAGGTGCGTGCAGGCAAACGCTTTGCATAGGAAACTGCCGATCTAACATTGGTCTACGTTTACCAGTTCGGCGAATGTTAGCAACCTACAATGAAGCATTCGACACATCGACATATTTACATGCTCTTTGAAAAGGTTTCGCAGTCTTTTGTATGAGACACTAAACTCATGGACTAGTTGTAATTGTTTTTATTTTTATGTTTTTATAATATTAGTGTAACTGTCATGAATGATAAATGATAAATGATTTTATTTCTGTAAGTAGGTTTGTACAAACACTTTTACACGTCAATCATATTTTAAAAACTAGATGAGGTCGGCGTTTCCTATCTGACTACTCTGAGAAGAAAGGCCGAAACAAACTCAGAGGTCATAGTCTCTTTTAAAGTCCAGACATAATCTTGGTCAGATCATGTGAAGACCATGTAGATTGGTGTCTGAAATGGTCTTTTGAGGAAAGAACCACACAGGTTGAGTGGACCTGACCAGTCAGTGCACGCATTTGTCAGTAATCGTGCAGCTCTACTCAGAATATAAGGAGCTCAACGATGCGACTATCAATACCAAAGAAAGGCCATTTGGGTAGGCCACTTATATGACTCAAACTGCCAGACCATGATTAACACTAACTGAGAATAAAAGAAAGGGAAAAAAAAAATATTATGCAATAACCCACATAGTCTTCACATTCACAATAATTAAAATAATATAATACTTTACAAGTAAATATTCCTGTCATTGTGTATAAAATAATAATTAAATGTCACTGTTTATAAAATAATAAAGTTAGCAAAAACAAAAAAAAAAAAACAATAAAAATAAACTACCTCAATATGTACAAAAATTGGAGCAGCTCAATCACAAGCCTTTTTGTCCTCAATATAATCTTTAACAGTATAAAAGGCTTTCTGGCACAACTTACGTTTAATGAATGATTTGAATTTATTAAGGCTTAGATCTTGAACGTGGCTTGGAAGTTTATTATAAAAGCGTATACATTGACATCGAAACGAGCCACCTATTTTCTTGAGCATTGTTGTAGGTACAACAAATTTGTGTTTGTTCCTAGTATTTATATTATGGATATCACTGTATTTTTTAAATAATTTTATATTTTTATGGGCATATAATAGATTTTCAAAAATATACTGAGAAGGCACAGTCATTACATTAATCTCCTTAAATTTCTCTCTGAGAGAGTGTCTTGGACTTAATTTATAAATTGATCGAACAGCTCTTTTCTGCAAAACAAAGATAGTCTGAATGTCTGCAGCATTTCCTCATAACAGAATACCGTTCGACATTACACTATGAAAATAGCTAAAGTACACTAAACGGGCTGTCTCTATGTCAGTTAAATTACGATTTTTTCTAACAGCATATGCTGCGGAGCTTAGCTTTTTTGACAGTTTATCTACATGTGGGCCCCACTGAAGCTTAGCATCCAAAGTCAAGCCCAAAAATACTGTGCTATCTTCAGGATTCAATTCTTCGCCCTTTATTAACACATTAGTTTTCACCTGCCTAACTTGAGGTAGCGTAAACTTAATGCATTTGGTTTTTTTTTCATTTAGAAGTAAATTATTAACATTAAACCAGTGAACTACTTTTGAGATCGCGCTATTTACATCGTCAGTAACCAGCTGCTGACGTTTAAGTTTAAACAAAAGTGAAGTGTCATCTGCAAACAACACTATATCATGATTATCCTTTATGAGGTAAGGCAAGCATGTACAGTTCACTTCCTAGTGGTTTTAAGGTTTTATTTATTAATGGTATAAATCTGTGAACAGCGCTTTGGGCTACAGTATTACATACTTAAGTTATTTATGTTTTTCTGTTTTATAACATTGCATAATGTAGATGTTTGTTGTTCCTATTTATAATAAAAAAAATATTGTGTACTATTTCACCAGTAGCTTTCAAAAATAAACTCAGCTTGGTGAAGAAATTAAACCAAGGCCAAGGGGTTTTATTGTCACTTTTTACAGTCATTTCTAAAAATAATAATAATACCAGCCTGTTATTATTTCAGTGCAGGGCAAACGTCTCTCCTTAATCTACTCAGACGCAGAAGGCATGAGCACTGATCTCCATGCTTGCTCAAGGCGGGATGGCGATTTCAGACTTATCGTAGCTATAAGTTCAGGTTTCCTCGCGATATTTCCTTTACCGATCAGTAATGTCCAAGATAAACTTAGAAAGTACATATGAATTGAAAAATAACATTGGTACTTGCCCTGATTTGAACCCACAACCTTGTGCAGTCATTCGGGTTAAAGGATCAGTTATGTGTTGTGATCTTAATTCCCATAATTAAAGGTGTTATTACACACGACAACTATTTCTATTAAACAGAACTAATCTAAAGTAACCCTGAATTGAAATAACCTTACTTAGAGCTGTCATTGTGACCATATTAAGTAGTAAGTAAGTGAACAATACCGGTAATTATGCCGGGTGAGTGCGCCGCGCCGCCGCGCTGTGTCCGTGGCAGCGTTTGGCGGACGGACGACGGCTGCGCCGGACGGCGCCTGACAGTCACCTGATCTGAACTGTTTCTATTATTAGTTGTTGCATTATTTTCTTGTTTTATTTGTTAATGGCACATGGTCGTAGATGTTTTTCATTGGGTTGCTATTTATAAAAATATGATGGTTTATGGGAAAGAAATACGACAGGACTTGTTGCGTCGACCCCAAATAAATTAGGTTAAGAGCAGGAGAATATTGATCATGTAGGAAAGAAATATAAGCACCTATTTATTGAATTTTGGTATAAAACAAAAAAAAACGTAGGCGGTCGGGGGCCCCCGTCAGGATAGAAGTTCTTCTCAAGTATGTTTTAAAACAAAAACAACATTTAGCAGCCGCCATCTTGGATTTACACCTCACGCCGGTAGCACACCTCCGCCTTGAAACCATAGCAGCGAAACCGTAGCAGTTCAATTCAAGTGGCTCGCGTTATGTTCCGCTACTCGAATCGGATGCGTGTAGCGGAACATGATGCGAGCCAGTTGAATAGAACTACTGCGGTTTCGCTGCTATGGTTTCAAGGCGAAGGTGTGCTCACGGCGTTAACGTCGCAATCGGCTTAAGCACCCTCGAAAACTATGAAAACGACACCCATAACGAAAAATTTTAAAATTTTCTCAGCCGCTATTTTGGATTTACTTTTTGACCAAATTCCATCTACATTCAAGATTAGAAGAAGACAGTCGCAAGTATTAACGCTTTTTCGCATGACGATTTCGGCCAGTTTACTCCTACTGCAAGCCGCGTTAGAAAACTTCGTTCCAATAAACATTTATTTTGTGTTGGTAGGATAATGACGTTATTATTATTCAAACATTATTAGCCTCCTCTATTTGTTTATTTATTTAATACTTTAAGCACAAATGTACAGAGGTGGACTTAATGCCATTGGCATTTGCTACCAGTCAATCTTTGGGTGATGCAGAGACAATAACGAAAATTGAGGAATAAATATTTATCTAAATTTAAAGATATTACAATTATCTTCAAAAAACGACTACTTCAATCTGAGAGCAGAAGAACTTATGATAGGACCATGTTTTGTAAAGCTTAAGTTTAAACCGCATGTAGGTGTAATCGACAATAGACTTAAAACAACAAAAGAAAGGTAGTCTTTCAATAAAATACAGAACGCAACATAACAGAAAATAATAAATTCTCTTCAAACCTCAGTACTTTATGCGACATAACAAGTTGAGCGCCCCTGCACAATGAAGTGGTATTTGAAAAGAAAATCCTCCTAACTGCACGCCCTAAGAAAATACTTTACGCTTGGAAAAATGGTGCCATTAAAATATCTATAAAGACGGGCTTAGAATGTGGCGACACTAGATGTAGCGTCGGTCTACCACGTCCACGATTAGTAACAGTTATGGTCACGAACTTACGCGTGTGGTAATAAATACCTCTTATTTCGGAGGTGTCTTTTAAGTTATCATTTATAATACATAACATAACATCACGCCTGTAATCCCCGAAGGGTTAGGCAGGGGAGTACTTATAGTAACACCCACATTTCGCCATCTATCCGTTTACTTAGTTCGTTCGTGTCTATTTTTCGCTGAAAGCTACATATTCATGGTATTGTCGTAGCATAAAAGTCAAGGAAATATAAAAGAAAGTCAAACAATGCTACTGCTGCGTGCTGTGCACCTGTCGCCTCAACAAAATGCCGTAAAACTACGCCGATGAACAGCTCAGCCGCTGCAGCGCTGCAGCACTTACTGCCGAGAAGAACAGTCTGCATCATAAGCTGTCGCGGGAATATACTCTACACAGCCACTCAAGTTATTTGGCTTCATTCTGCAACTCTGCTTGCTTATCTACGTGTTATAATAAATTCTCTTTGCGCGTCAGCAAGAGATGTAAGAAGTGTGTGTGTATATTTTTTTAAAGATTATAATGAAAGTTTTATTGGCTTGAACTTGAGGTGATTCATAATAAAGCACAACGTTGTAAGTCCGTACGTCCATATTTTAAATTAAAGTCTGTTTTTGTGTCCGTATGTGTGAACGCGTTCGTGTTTATGTGTACAGGTTCAATTGAAGTTAGATAAAGCACTTAGTTGTGAATTCTTTGTAAACCTATCAAGAATCACATTTAAAAATCCGTTCGTCCTGCCTTTCTTCCGCCGCTGTCTTACACCGAACACGAAGCCAGGCGTCTGGCCACAAAAGAAAACGATATAATGCAAATAACTGTAGCTTTATATAAAAAGAATAAACTGAATTCTTACGCTAACATTTAAAGTGTGTTTTTTAAGATTTCAATCACACCAATTAGATAATAATAATCAACATCAAATGTTGTTCAGTCCCTACCATATTCATGTGGTTCATTGTTGCAACTAATTGCTAATTATGATAATATTATCAAAATTACCACAAAATAACATATTAATAAGGCTAGCAATGATATGCCCTGATAATATATTTTAGGCACATCGAATTTTTGCTTTTTAAATTGAAAGTTTCTCCTTGTTTTTGTGTAAAATAAAATGTGTGCAGGTGTCGTGCAGTATATAAAAATCTAGTGTATTGGGAATGCACTTTAAATGTCTGGTATCAGCCAATCAACGGGCAACCAAAATAATTGCATTCTGCACTCCGCAGGTTCCTATCAATTTTGTCGAACCGTTTGTTTTCATGGCGCACTTTTAATGCCACGGGTTTTTCGGAAAGTGGAAAACTCACATTGATAAAGCACTCAATTGCTATGCAAATGGCATTTAATTGCCTGTTAATAATCCGCTATTGTTATTCAAAAGTGTGAACAATGTTATTGCTTAAGGGTGAGTTCTTTGTTTCGTAAAAAGTTGTTTGATACAATTGTTACATTTTGATACGAAGCGTAGCTTGACAAAAACAATAGATTTTGGAACGCCATTGCTAAACCTTTGTTAGCATTCAATTTAATTCAATTACATGCCTTACAATGCTTCAGAGTGTCAGATTGCTCTACTCTCGATATGTCGCCTTGTCAAAATTTTCCAACATAAAATCGTTTATATACTCTGAATTGTATTACCTATACATGGAATTCATATTAGCAGGGAAGTTTTAAAAACAAGAGTATTGACATTATGAGATTAATATATTTTAGATAGATTTACCTTGATATAGATAACAATGTTTTTTTTTATAGAAATTACGTGTAATGCTTTCCTTTGGGAAGTCTGTCTGTTTGTCGTCACGATTCACGTCATCACACACAGTGAATTAAATCTTCATATAAATTTTCTTTCACCCTTCGGATGAGGTATATTGATTTCCTTAGCAAACTCATAACCATTCAATAGATTTTACCAAAATCTATGAATATTCTTAATATTTTTCGTAAAATTTATCGTCAACATGTTTCTGTCTGTGAGGCGTGCAAAGTCAAAGTCAAATGATTTATTTCAAGTTGATTTGATTCTAGTTGCCCCTTCCAAAAGGTAGTTTCGTATGGAGAAGAATGGGCAAGAAACTCAACCGATACTCTTTTAAAAATGTTTTACAATATTTTGTATAATTTATTTTCTTATTTATTTAACAGTTTATGTACACACATATATACAGACAAGAAAAAAGGAACAGAAAAATACGTACAAAGGTGATGCTTATTTCTAAAGAAATCTCTTCCAGCAAACCTGCGACAAGGAAAGTAGACGAAGAGATGTAGACAACGTGTGTAAGATTAAAAGAGAAAACATAATAAGGTAACTGCACCAGTAATGGTAATTAATTTTTGGTTCTTCATTTTAATGCACTCTGATTTTCCATTTTTTTATTTAGGTATTCAATAACAATTTATGTTGTGTACAAATATAATCCAGCATAAAACATATTAAGTAGTAGATGTCCAGAATATAAGTAGGTACCTAGTAGATGTACAAATGAACAATACTTTTAACTAATAAATGATTTGATCTGTGCATGAAACAATTATTGTTTTCATTGATCCTACAGATAATTCCTATTCTTTAGCTAATTATACACGAAGATAACAATTTTATTTTTCTTAAAATAAAATTGTTATCAAAAAATTATAGTTTTACTGAAAATTGGGCATTTTTCCAGCAAGATTCAACTGTATATTACATTGCCTACTTCTTTATTCTCAGCCAATTTTGCACACACGTTACCATATAAAATCACAACAGGTGAATTGGCCCGAAATCCATAAATATGATTCAATTGTTGTCGTAATGCATCTTCCCCTCACTACCTAATAACTGGCTTTATTTTTACGAAAAGCTAGTTTTGTTGAGTTAAGGCTTCTACATACCGGGGCGACTTGTCGCGCGACGCGACGCGACACAAAGGCACCGCTCGTCCCGGGACACACGGGGCCTATTCCTAAATTCACACCTATTGTATACAACATCATACTTTCAGCGCTTTATCAAAACAATCAGATACAAAGAATTGCTTCAATAAAAACAGATTAATACTGAAGTGAAAGGCATACTGTAAAAAAAGTGTTTGTTTATCGTGAAAAATCATGTACCGATTTGTAAATCTGAGTACAATGGAGTTCAAAATATGCGGTACACAATGTTTATGTTCCAGGCTTTGTTGGCGAACAATTAAGGGATTCTTTTCGCTCACAAAGAACGCGAAATTCAAAAGATTTCGCTTGAAAAGGCCCTTGTGAGCTCTTGATATGTAGAATCGGAATATTGTGGGATATTTTTAGAAAGATCTAGTTGAGCTAGCATTGCTTTGTTTGGGAAGAAAAGATTCGAGTGCCTTTTGGGGAAGACACATAAGTGAACAAAAATACATAATATTATAGTCTACGTGTGGTGTTTTATTAATGCAAGGGAACAATTTTATTCACACAGTCTCCATAGACGTTGTAATAGATAAGGATCTCACTGAGAAATATATATTTAAAAATAATAAATTAAAAAAAAATAAAAAAGCCTTTTATTTCTTCCAGAAAGATGCTGGTTTACAAATTACAAGTTAGTTTACAAATTACAATTTATTTTACAAGTTTCGATATTATAAAGATTTTTTTTTTTTAAATTATATATTTTTGGATGTGTTAGTATTTATTTTTATAAAATTATTCTGTAAGAACCCCTCTGCAGGTAAAGGCCTCCTCCAAATTAAGCCAGTCCTCTCTGTATTTTGCTGTTTGTGTCCAGTTTGGACCTGCTACGCGTTTGATTTCGTCCTCCCATCTGATGGAAGGTCTCCCTTTCTTTCTTTTGCCCACTGGCCCCCTCCATTCTGTCACTCTTATTGTCCACCTTTGATCTTGCAGGCGTGCTATGTGTCCGGCCCACTTCCATTTTAATGCAAGAGCTTGTGCTAGGCCGTCTGTTGCTTTTGTGATGTTGCGTATTTTTGTATGCCTTATTTTATTTATTCTTTTTATGTTCAGCATACTCCGCTCCATTCCTCGTTGGCACGTTATAATTTTATTTTTAATATTTTTGTTAAACTTCCATGTCTGACAAGCATAGGTCAGGCATGGATTTGGGTGTAGATATGGATGGCTTTGTCTTCAGTTTGATTGGCATGTTGCTCTTAAATATTTCCTTGAGGCTCCAGTACTTATTCCATGTTAACTGGGCTGCGCTCAATCTCTTGGTAGTTGTTTAATCTATCGAAGCTTATTTGCTTGCCTAGGTAAATGTATTTATCAATGTATTGGAGAGGTTCGTCGTCAGCGTATATTTGTACCTTGGTGTTGTTGGTCATTACCATAGTTTTAGAGAGGTTCATCTCTAGCCCGGCGAGCTTGCTAGCTTTGTTTAGCGAATCTACCATGTACTGTAGTTCTTTTCCTTTCTCTGATATCAGCACCAAGTCGTCGGCAAAACGTAGGTGGTTTAAATACTTATTTTTTAATTTTATTCCGCATTGATTCCAGTCAAGCTTGCTTATTATCGATTCTAATGTGGCTATGAATAGTATAGGTGAAAGCGGGTCCCCCTGTCTAACGCCTCTCTTCATAGGGAACCAGGGACCGGCTGTTTCTAGTTTAACTCTACTTTTGCTCTTACTGTATATGCTTTTGATTGCTCTTAAGTATTCGTTTTCCAGTTTTTGTGTTGTTAGAGTTTCCCAGATATAGTTGTGTGACACTGAATCGAATGCTTTTTTGTAATCGATATATGCCAAGTATAGTGGTCTATTTCTCTCTTGATATTTCTCGATTAGAAGCTCGAGTGTGTGAATATGGTCGATGGTAGAAAAACCTTTTCTGAATCCTGCCTGTTCAACAGGTTGTCTTTTTTCTAATGTAGAACTAATTTTTTTGGTCAGGATTGTAGAAAATAGCTTGTATGCACTCGACAGCAGACTTATAGGTCTGTAGTTCCCAATATCATTTGGGTCGCCTTTTTTATACATATAATAGAATTTTGTTAGATTCAGACCATTGGGTGGGTATCTCTCCAGATTCGAGGATACAGTTGAATAAATTTGTAAAGGGTGTAGCTAGTATTGGGGCAGATATCTTTAGAGTCTCGTTTGTTAGGTTGTCCGAGCCTGGGCTTTTGTCTAATTTCAGTTTGTTCAATGCCTCAATGACGTCATTTTCTTCAATTTGGGGTCTTATTTGTGTGTCCATCGTCGCTGTTATTTTGGTTCTCGTGGCTGGTGTCTTCTTGCTCGTTTGTGCTGTAGAGATCCCTGTAGAATTCTGTCGCGATGCTAATGATGTCGCCGCGGTTGTTTTTTGTTAAATCGCCTCGTTTTACCTTTTCGATCCATGTTTTATTTGGTTTCAGCTCTTTGTATGCCTTTTTTGTGCTACCAGTTTGGCGTAGGTGTTTTTCAATAGTTTTATATCTGTAGTTGGCGTAGTCTTTTTTTATGCATTTATTGACAAGCTTGTAAAGCGCCGAAATTTCGTTTCTTGTTGATCTGGTTTTATTTGGACTTTTTTGCAGGTCTTGTCTTCTTTTAAAAAGTTTTAATGTATGCTCTGAAATTATTTATTAATATTTAAAAATACTTAAGTAAAATAAAACTGATCTAGGCGCGATGAAGGTTCTAGCTAAAAATTCTATCACAGACAGCGCACAGCAAATCGTCAGCTATTCATACTTACAATTACACTACAACTTACTGTTTATTCAAAAGAGAAAAAACAAGCTTTATGATCTGATAAACGACGTATCGTCGCACCGCGGATGTCATAATACGCAACTTTTCAGGAGAGCAATAAAACCATTTCGTTTTGAACCAAAAAACTGTTTAGACAAAATATTGAAGGAGACAGAAAATATAGAAATATATAATATCTAGCAAAGAGAAACTACCAAAGCAATTTAGTCTTGCTAAGTTATTTAGGGACCAGAATATAAAAGATATTAGCAGAATGTGAAAAAAACTGCATTACACAGAGCCAATATTGACAACTTGGGATAATAGAATATTAAAAAGAAAGAAAAATTATTATTAAACACGGTAATAATAGCACTTTGATCCATGAAGGTTGTTTGTGAAGTAAACATTGTACCTATATAAACATGGGCGAGACTGTGTTAAAATTCAGATTTAATATTGAGATATTTGTAGTAAGTTAGAACATACGAACGAAAGAAAAAATACAATTTGTTTATTCTGCACAAACAAGACGCACATTACAAAAAAAAAGGCAGATTAGACAGATTTATTATTATCTAATGTTCTGGAATTTTGTTATTTTTTTAATATTAGAAATTGATAAATTATGATAGCATAGAGGGGTCTCCATTACATATCGAGATCCCTCCGTGCCTCGGAAAGCACGTTAAGCCGTTGGTCAAGGCTGTCATTCGTAGATCTTTGACAGTCGTTACGGGTAGTCAGAAGCTGTATCAGAAGTCCAAAACGTCTGACAACCAGTCTTACCAAGGGGTGTCGGGTTACCCAGTAACTGAGTTGTGGAGGTTAGATAGGCAGTCGGTTCTTGCGAAATACTGGTGTTCAGCTACATCTGGTTAGACTGGAAGCCGACCACAACATTGTTATTTCCTTACAACCGGACCACCTCAGAAGCAGAAAAAAAATCTATATTAGTAATATTGAAAATACCTAACAATATTGGTTACATAAATCAGAATCTGTTTTTAAAATATATCGGATAAATAAAAAAAAAATACATTTCAGAGCAATGTACATAATTATAGGTTTTCACATACAAAGGAGGAACGGATATCAATCGCCATCGTATTTACGCTGGCAAATAAATATTTGTATTGTACTTAATATCTTTTTCTAGTACGAGTATATCTACAAAACCGGTTTTCGATAAAATGTTTATAAATTGTCCTCGATATCAAGGTCCAATAAAATATTAAATGGACCACATTAAATGACAAGTTTACCTTGCTCGATACAAGGCATTGTACATACCTTTGTCTGAATAGCGCTATGGTTTCGTTACATGCGTTTAATAACACCTCCTCATCAATTGGTTTTAAAAACTTATCAAATGGTGATTTTTTTATTAGAATCTCTGGAACTCAGATTATAGAAAGAAGCAGATAGACCGCGCGGCACACCGAGAGTGCGGCCAACAAAGCAAATACAAATTCAAAAGCGAATACAATCTCGATAGATAATTTCAGAATAATGCCGTCTTGTGTTTTTAAACATTGTAAAAACTGTTCCCAAAAACAAAAGAAATAAGATGGAGAATCTTTCATAGGTAAAATATTGATTATTTGTCTATTTGGATTTATTTTACGTGTTTATTGTTAGTGACATCATGAAACACAAAACCTTAACAAAAATCATTCGGTGTTGCTAGTTTATATTGAAACATTTACCTCTAAGTTAGGAAATAAGTATAGGATACAGGAGTATCGATTTGCAAAAATATTTATTTTGATAATAGTGTTTTATTTATCGCCTTTTCTGGTTGGTATGTTTATAAATAAATAAGTATGTAATAGTATGTATGTGTCTTCGTAAGTGTAACTAGTTAATGGATTTTATAATACTTATTACATCAGTAGATTTGCTATATCATGGGTTATATGACGTCACCATAAAGTAAATATAGCTACCAAAAACAATGTTGTCGTCTCAAAATAAAAATATATCGTTTTTATGGGTATTGATAAAATTAATAAAAACAACTGATTTAAGAAAAAAAAAACATTTTTTTTTCATGTAATGAAATATTATGGCTAATTTTTTCATTATCCTGGCAACCGTACACACACATAGAGGTACCTGTTCTTATAGTGCTGTCACGTGGCTGTAACGCACACATGTCTACAAACGGGCCTCACTATATTGTTCCGCGCGGTCTATCTGCTTCTTTCTATAATCTGAGCTCTGGAAGTATTCAGAGATTCTATATTATACTTTAAGAATCAAAGTAGCTGGTAATTTCCTCAATAAATCTGCCTAGCCTTTTCAGTCTAGCCGGATGTAGCTGAATACCGGTTTTTTACATGGAGCGACTGCCTATCTGACCAGAAAACCCAGTTACTGGGTAACAAGATATCCCTTGGTATGACTGATTGTCAGACTTTTGGACTTCTGACTAACCGTAACGATTGTACCATGCCAACAGCACAGGAATCGTGCACTTTTACGGAAAGTTCATAGCCGCTAAACCGCTTTTAATGAAATTATTTTTATTGTAGAGATAAGTCAGAAACACCCTAGAGGCTTCTACAGACCGGCGCGACACGCGACGCGACGCGCAGGCCCCGCGCGACACGCGACGCGACGCGCAGGCCCCGCGCGACACGCGACGCGACGCGCCGGCCCCGCGTGTCGCGCGACGAGCCTTGAAGCTAAGCGCACATTAAAGCCGCAGCGCATTTCAATATAAAAACCGGCCAAGTGCGAGTCGGACTCGCGTACGAAGGGTTCCGTACAATTATTATCTAAGGTAAATTGCGGTTTACGATTTATGACGTATTCAAAAAAAACTACTTACTAGATCTCGTTCAAACCAATTTTCGGTGGAAGTTTACATGGTAATGTACATCATATTTTTTTTTTAGTTTTATCATTCTCTTGTTTTAGAAGTTACAGGGGGGGGGACACATTTTACCACTTTGGAAGTGTCTCTCGCGCAAACTATTCAGTTTAGAAAAAAATTATATCAGAAACCTCAATATCATTTTTGAAGACCTATTCATAGATACCCCACACGTATGAGTTTGATGAAAAAAAAAATAGTTTCAGTTCTAAGTATGGGGAACCCCCAAAATTTATTGTTTTTTTATATTTTTGTGTGCAAATCTTAATGCGGTTCACAGAATACATCTACTTACCAAGTTTCAACAGTATAGTTCTTATAGTTTCGGAAAAAAGTGGCTGTGACATACGTACGGACAGACAGACAGACAGACAGACATGACGAATCTATAAGGGTTCCGTTTTATGCCATTTGGCTACGGAACCCTAAAAACTGCATTATACAGAGCCAATATTGACAACTTGGATTTTAGAATATTAAAAAGAAAGAAAAAATATTATTAAACACTGTAATAATAACACTTTGATCCATGAAGGTTGTTTGTGAAGTAAACATTGTACCTATATACCTACAGGATGGATTTTTGAGATGGGGCAGTAAGCAGCTACGTTAACCGTTGTAGCTACAGGAAAACAGTCTTAGGAGACTGTCCTTAACTTTTTGAGAAATTTCGATCTGCATTTACAGATTTTGAAAAAAAATTACAGTCAGCAGGAAAATGGGCAGTTTACACAAAAACTTTTTTTTATGCCAATCGATCCGGTTTCTTATAAGTATCAAAAACCTCTATTGGACCAACTGAGGTTTGAGTACTAGAAAAGTCAGAAATCGCAAAAAAACTTTTCCCATACATTTCGTAGGAAATGAAACTCACACTTAGTTTTTTATGATGGACCGCTACAATGAAGACTGGCAGAAAATAAACAAAAAAAAAAAAAAACTTCAAATTTCGAACGAATACGCGTCATAATTTAATTTGCTTTGAATATAGAATCTAGTTTGTTGCTTGCTTGTAATTTCTGAAATTCTGTGACAAAAATGACCTTATTTAATTTAGAACGTTTAGACTTGTTAGAAGCTTATTTTTTAAATAATAAAAACCCGTCAGGGGCATTGGAGTGGAACAGAATCAATTACCCGATGCGTCTTGTGCCAACCAGAAAGGTATTACAAATCTTGTGAAGAATCTCACAGAAGGTGGCTCTTTCAAGAAAAAAATTGTACGTCATTTAAGTGTATTAAGTAGGTGGTATGGTGATTGCAATTTTATCACTCGTGGAAGCATATCAAGAGATTTCTTCTAGAAATGTCGCTAGCGAAGTGGGTGTTTCGCAGTCCTACTTTTCTGTAGCGGCCAGTTTATCGATGGTAAAAAATTTAAGTTACCTCACCTCAAAAATCCATCCTGTATAAACGTGACACTGTGTTAAAATTCAGATTTATTATTGAGATGTGTGTAGTAAGTTAGAACATAAGAACGAGAGAACATAAGGCTACGGAACCCTAAAAAGTCCGGTGCGGCCCGCCTGCAGTGTGTGATGTTTCATTCCAAATGTACGGAAGTGATTTAGGAGGATTTTCGCAATGCGTTAAGATGCGCCGCGGCCCGTGGATTGTTGATGACTGTATGGCAAAGTTCGATATCCCCGCGGACGAAGATGGCAAAGTAAACCTCCTGTTCCTCGCGTTCACTCCAGCTTGCCAATAAAAACAAGCTAGAGCTGAGGAACAAGAGTTCTCCCCGGAGATAGGGTCCGTGGGGTCGCTACTGCCCAACAGGTCGCCACATGCTGCCCTGCGGGTTTATTTATCTCTCTTGGTCTGCCTCATCTTCCTAGACCTGTTTTGGGGACTTCATCGGCACAGACCAAGAGTTCAGGAACGCGCTAGCCCCACCACAACGTCAACGTAGAGAGCGCGGCGGTGAGGTTATTATTATTATTAATTCTTGATGTGTTACATCTTTCCTCGCGCTTCTGTGGGAGTGATTTCGTAAAAAGGGACGGAAGTGTGTAACAGGAAGTGACAGCTTGAGCATGGAATTAGTAAGATTTCATTTCATTTCATTTATTCATAAAACAATTTACATTGTGTTGAATATATATACACACATGCAATTTACATACAAATACAAAGAACTTTATAATAGCATGGAATTAGTAAGTACGACATAGATTGTAAGTTGGGGGGTCGAATTTCGACCAGTGGGCAATCATTGGTAATTAATAATTATTCGAATAAACATTTCAGTATTAAGCTTTTTAAAATTTTGGGGTTTAATACTGTCACTGCTCAGTTGCTTATTACCAAGGTAAGATGTCAGTTGCTTATTACCAAGGTAAGATGTCAGTTGCTTATTACCAAGGTAAGATGTCAGTTGCTTATTACCAAGGAAAGATATCAGTTGCTTATTACCAAGGTAAGATGTCAGTTGCTTATTACCAAGGTAAGATGTCAGTTGCTTATTACCAAGGTAAGATGTCAGTTGCTTATTACCAAGGTAAGATGTCAGGATATTATGCATCATATGCGACTACTGTTATAAGGCTCGTTCGTTTTTTTTTGTTACTCAGCAACTAGACACAGAAATAATTTCCCATATAAATGGCAATCCATATTCCTTTAGAAGTAATGGTGTATAAATCACATAAGTAAGTGATGGCGTACTGAGCGACGCGTGAAGGTGATCGTTTGGACTGCGACGTTGCTGATTAATGCTTTCATGGTCTAGGGAGCAGACGGCACACGACTCGAATAAAATAAATGTTAGTTAGTAAATTGTTTGTGCCGAAAAGGTGGCAGGCCTCGCTGAACTTATATTCATATTATATTTATTTGTCTCCCGTAATGTGAACAAGATCTTATAAGGTCTAAAACAGTAAAATATAACATTCAAAGATTACAAATAAGCCCTGGCAGTTAAGAGGTAACCAGAGTCTCAACTGACGGCGCCCATTCACGAACATGAAGCGTGGATCAGCTCCAAAGTCAGTAAAATTATTTTTTTCAAATAGGCGCATACAAGACAATAATAATAAATAATATGTGATGAACAAAAAGTATTCAGGAAGAATTAAGGTATTGCTATTTACGACTTGCTAAGCATCATTTATGGGAAATGTTGACAAAAAATTGCCAATTTGAGTAATCAAAAAAATATAACTATAGCTTTCCATTGTGTCTTCCATCATGCAACCCTGATTGATAAG
The DNA here is from genome assembly GCA_948098905.1 of Tiliacea aurago. Classification (NCBI taxonomy): domain Eukaryota; kingdom Metazoa; phylum Arthropoda; class Insecta; order Lepidoptera; family Noctuidae; genus Tiliacea; species Tiliacea aurago. The sequence continues at coordinate 27,352,997 of OX402585.1, forward strand.
CTTAACATGACATGAGATAACAGGAAACGTACTTAATCTTATTAAATTATATTTAAGTGACTGTAAACAATATACAGAAATAAATAAAATTTACACGAACACTAGGCGTGAGAAGAAATAGATAATATCTGGAGCAAGGGTTATCAGGCATGGCGTACCTCAGGGTGGAGTTTTTGGCTTACTTTTATTTTTGCCATAGCACTATACAACGTGTTTTTTTTGATATCCCATAACTCTAGGGTATGATTGAGGCCATATCAAAGAATCAACTGGCATATGAGTTATGTTCCAATCCTTCGTTATTTTTATTTTTCATTTTCCATACTCAATAATTCGGCAAAGTCACGATTATTAATGTAAAACACCCTTACGTGAAATATGACAACGTCGCATTTTCTTTCGTCCCTTCACTAGCTGCCGCCGGGAAGCCCCGATACCAACGTACCTACATATTTTATTTTACTACACTACTGCGAAGTTTGGCAACCTCGCAAAAGTAAAGATTCGTCATACTGGTGACAATTTTTGACCTAATTTAATTATGATTGATGATATCTCCGAAACGATGCATTTTTGGATCACCTATTCTAGGAGTTTTAGTATTATTTTTACCTACAGAATATAACCCTAGAGTTATGGGATATCAAAAAAAACAGGTTGAATAAATGACTTTTCAATACACTTCCTCGAAAACTGGTTCATATCGCACTACGATTAGGTTCACATTGCAATGTATTTCACACGCGTGCGATTTTTTATTTTCCAACACGTGTTCGGGAATAAAAATTGCCATAGATAACTTATACCTATACTTAGTCCAAATTAGTTCAACGCCTCTATTCACACCGTCTCGCGCCAGAGACGGTCCTCTCTATTCGGAGGTGATTTTTTTTTTAAATCTCGGCAAAGATGCGTCTTTACGGCGTTAATATTTTTGGAATATTTAAATAATGTTTGTATATAGAATATCATGATTATTACAATACAAAAACGATTATGAACAAATTAACATTTATTTGTGTAGAACACAATTAAACTCAAAAACATTTCAATTTTCCATTTTTCATATTAGGCTGTTTATCGGCTTTATACCTTTGCTTCTCCTTCAACCTGGCGAAAGCAAAGTGCGGAAAAAAAAGAAAATTAAATCATAGTTTCCTAATCATGACAAAAATATTTTTCGTTATTTTATTTTATTTCTTCAAAAGTGTATTGAAAAACGTCGTTTGATACACGTGGACATTTGTTATTGTAGGCCTTGGCTCAAAATCAATCTCGCCTACGGCTCGGGTGTTAATTCCACCTCGAATGCATTAACAAACATTCTTCACTTTTATCAAAATGTACTAATATGTCACTATTGCATTTTATTATATATCAATTCACTTATTTTACAATAATGTTGTATGCCTAATATAAGGTAGATTGTGCAAGGATCACTCATATTTTAACTGTAAGTTACTGTTATTTACTGTACCTACAATCTATGCAAATAAATGTTTACATTACTATACTTTACTTTAAAAAAGGTGCAATCACGCACCCTACAGGGTCCTGTAGGGCACGCAAAAAGAAAAAATAAAGTCTTAAAATAAGAATTAGGAAACAAGAACCTATTTGCCTTACTTTGCTTAACTTGATCGACCAACCCACGCGGCTGTTATTAGTGAGCCACAACCCACGCGGCTGTTATTAGTGAGCCACAACCCACGCGGCTGTTATTAGTGAGCCACAACCCACGCGGCTGTTATTAGTGAGCCACAACCCACGCGGCTGTTATTAGTGAGCCACAACCCACGCGGCCATTATTAGTGAGCCACAACCCACGCGGCTGTTATTAGTGAGCCACAACCCACGCGGCTGTTATTAGTGAGCCACAACCCACGCGGCTGTTATTAGTGAGCCACAACCCACGCGGCTATTATTAGTGAGCCACAACCCACGCGGCTGTTATTAGTGAGCCACAACCCACGCGGCTGTTATTAGTGAGCCACAACCCACGCGGCTGTTATTAGTGAGCTACAACCCACGCGGCTGTTATTAGTGAGCCACAACCCACGCGGCTGTTATTAGTGAGCCACAACCCACGCGGCTGTTATTAATGAGCCACAACCCACGCGGCTGGTATTAGTGAGCCACAAGCCTGGGTTACATTTTGCTTAACTTGATCGACCAACCCACGCGGCTGTTATTAGTGAGCCACAAGCCTGGGTTACATTTTGCTTAACTTGATCGACCAACCCACGCGGCTGTTATTAGTGAGCCACAAACCTGGGTTACATTTTGCTTAACTTGATCGACCAACCCACGTGGCTGTTATTAGTGAGCCACAAGCCTGGGTTACATTTTGCTTAACTTGATCGACCAACCCACGCGGCTGTTATTAGTGAGCCACAAGCCTGGGTTACATTTTGCTTAACTTGATCGACCAACCCACGCGGCTGTTATTAGTGAGCCACAAGCCTGGGTTACATTTTGCTTAACTTGATCGACCAACCCACGCGGCTGTTATTAGTGAGCCACAAGCCTGGGTTACATTTTGGCGAAAAAAAAGAGTGAGACAACAAATGAAAGGACTAGGTATGAGGATTTCAAATATATTTTTTAAATCATTAGTTTTAAAGTTATTAAAGAAAATAGATGGAAACTTAACATTCCCCCCGTAACTCCGAAAATGCTGATCCGAAATTTTTGAAAAAATACAGAGAATGGCTATACTTATAGATTACAGGAAAATTTATAAGAAGTCTATGGTCTTAAAATAACATGGTAAATCACTCAATATTGTGCGTACAAACTTACATTTTCAGTTGGAACGTTTCAGGGAACATGTTTGTCAACTACAATGTTAAGTTTGTTCTTGGGATAAATTCATCACAACTACGGAACCCTTCGATGTGTGGTACGACACGCAGTTGGCCGGGTTTTTAAACCTTTTGTAACATTTAGTAATACGAAAAGCTGTGAGTGTTTTGTGGATTTAAAAACTGCTTAAAGGCTTCTACATACCAGCGCGACTTGTCGCGTGACGCGACACGGCACAAAGGCCCCGCGTGTCGCGAGGCGAGCGGTGCATTTGTGTCGCGTCGTTTCGCGCGACAAGTCGCCCCGGTATGTAGAAGCCTTTATATCAAAAAAGCTGATGTTATCAACTGCTCAGATACTTAACACCTCTCCTCAAAGAATTTGGAGTTCATATTTTATATTTTTTTATCGGTGATCTTTTGTTGTTGAGTTAATAAACTCCAATAAACAAAATTATGTGTGAAATTGGGGGCCCTGCGTCTCAGGAGATAGTGACTTTTGTTTGTCTCATAACGAATGGGACCCCTTGGGATAACCGTGACAGTTCTGTATGATATCAATCACAATATTTGATTGTTCAACTACTCACTTTCGTAAAGTTAAATTCCATTTCTTTTCGTGTTTTTCTATATTTTTTTGCTGGAATTAAAGCAGGTAAGATATACATGTGGGAGAGAAATTATTTAATGATTTTTTAATAATATTTTTATCAACTTCCGGTATATGAAAGTATTGTAACTGGCTACTTAGTCCCCCACTATACGAGTGAATCATGCTTTAAAATGGGCGCACTGTCTATCGACGGATCAGAAGCTGTCCGATAGCGGACACGGCACAACACGGTGCTCTGAACTGTCAGGTACGTTTCTTAAAACGTTGTAATGTTGAATTTCTATGTTGTATTTTACCGTGTTATTATTTTTAAATCCTAATATTTAATAATGTTATGAAGTATTGCTGAGTCACTTACTGAAAAATATAATAACGAACTTATTTATGTCTATTATTCTACCCTACCTCCTACATCAGAAGTGGGATTGATAACAAAAAAACTACGCCTACAAATGTTTGATTTCAGGAAAATGAATAGAAATAAATCTGTGTCAGTCGAGAACGGGCTCCTGCAAGATGATGCAGAAACAACGCAAGGGTGTCAAGAATGTCCTACACCTGATCTTCAATCGCTAGTCTTGGGATAAAGGACAGTGGCATACGCTGTTCCAAGTGCAACTAATAAGGCTATGGCATACCCAGGTGATGGCGATGCACCTCTCGGGGATTCAATTGCAGCCAATAGCAGCAGTAATTCAAGGACAGTAGAGTTTGTACGTATTAATGTTATGCAAAATATGATGCAAGAAATTATGTCTAATTCATACTACTGCAAAAGCCTTTCATCCACTAAATGTGAGACTTACTCCTCGGATGCGCAGTCTTGAACATATCTATGTCATCATCATCATCATTCAGCCGGGGGACGTCCACTGCTGGACATAGGCCTCCCCCAAGCACCGCTACTTCAACTGGTTCTGTTCCCGCATCCAGCGGATACCTGCGCTGCGGCCTTCACAAGGTCATCGGTCCACCTTGTTGGACTTCCAACGCTACGTCTTCCGGTACGCGGTCGCCACTCCAGAACCTTAGGTAATAGGTAATATGGGCTGGTGTCCGCAACTCCACGTCAATATGCGCGTATTTTGCGTACGGGTGGGAAAATCGATTATTCGATCCACCCCAGCTCCTCAAGGAACGCCAGCAATGCCTTGGTGTTACTGACAATCTCAGAGGTTACCTGGGTTATCGAAGTATTTTGCGCTGTATGTGGCGACCACTGGGCAGTATAGTAGCAGATGCGCTGCTATCTCGTCATCCTCCATGCAGGCCCTGCACAGCGGACTGTCTGTGACTCCTATGACAGAACCTTTTAGCCCCATCAGCCATCAGTTCTGCGAGCAATGTGCCCTGCCCACTGCCACTTAAGCTTGGCAACTCTTCGGGCTATGTCGGTTACCTTGGTTCGCCTGCGGATCTCTTCATTTCTGATTCAATCACGTAGGGAAACTTCTGCATAGCCCTCTCCATTGTCCTTTGGGTTACTTTTAGCCTTCTGTTAGGGCCCACTGTGAGTGGCCATCGCAATAGCGATATCTATGTACCAAGTTTTAACCCTGACGATCGCACCGATACTATACAAGTTTGGTTCCGAAACGTCGAAGAACTTAAAATTGAGTATGCACTGACTGATAGAGAAATTCAGAAATTGTATAGGAAGAACTTGCACGGGCGTGCCACTGGATGGGTGCGTCGTAATTATTCCAGTCTTAGTAGCTGGCCAGATCTCAAAATCGGTCTTATCGAAACTTTCTTAGTTGAGGCTAGTTACAACGATGACCTAACGCTGTTTATGGACTACATCAGTGAGCAGGCTTATCAGGCAGTCTTGCCGAGTACGCCACTCGAAGATGGGAGTTTGCAAAGAAAGCAATTGGTGTGGAGATGACTGAACTTACACCGAAAAGCTTCCTACAGTTAATTCAGATTCTAAATAATTCATATAAACGAAAAAGACCGGTCAGAGAGTCTGATCAGATACTTCGTCTAGACGTTGTCACAAATGCTACAAATTAGGTCATATTCAAAGAGACTGTAATCGGGGTACTAATCGCGGGCCTAGTAAAGATTCAACTTCTACTACTAATTCTAACAGTTCAAAACCAGTAGAATCTAGTTCAAAACCCCCCTGTAACTCCGTGCAATTTTTGTAATAAAAAGGGAATTCCAGTGAGAATTAGTTTCACCAATAAGAAAACTTAAGATGAAATTGCCTCTCACGTGAATAGCTTGGTTTCATTCAAGTTGATAATCACGATTATTCCTGCCTTGACTGAATTCTTGCCTGAGTGGTGCGGAATGTTCTCTAATGCGCAAACGTATTGGCGATACAATTAAAAGTAAAATAACTTATGAAACCATATTTCTGAGAGGTGTTGGAGATAATACTTTCTGTTAATCGCGTAAAAACCTGTGTATGGTCTGTGTTGATGGCACAAACGTTGAATTTGATTTAATTCTGGTTCCTAATAGGTACATTCAGTATGACATATTAGGTACTTGGTCAAAGAAACTGAAATATTATCTGGAATTTAGGTGACTTTCTCTAGGAATTCTGCTAAAGTCTACCGTAACTCTTACAGTATTAGTTGCTTTAAGAAAAAAAATGTTCGGTGTGACGGAGTGGATATTAATCCTGAAATAATTTCGGAGCAGGAAACTGCTAGAGATAAAGTCTTTGAGTACCTTGCCTCTGAACCAGTTCTAACTTTGTTCGATCCTGCTAAACCTGTCGAACTTCACACGGATGCCAGTACCGCAGGTCTAGCGGGAATTCTTTTTCAAAAACATGATCAGTTGCTGAGACTGCAAATCGTTACCACTCTTATGAGTTGGAAACTCTGTCAGTTAGATCTATTAGGCATTTTCGTAACTATTTACTTGGCAGGCCATAGTCATTACTGATTTTAACTCGCTTCCTAGGGTTCATAGGTTGGAATTACCTACAATATTTTGATTTAGTATCGAGTATCAAAGGGGAGAACATATTCCCCTTAATAATATTCAAAATTATAGTGAATGGCTAGAAGTAGAACAAAATAATGATTAAGAAACCAAAAATATAATCGAATTAATTAAACAAGGGAGTATCAACAAAAATATATCTTCCACGTATAAAATTGCAAATGGATTATTATATCGTATTAAAAATCGAGTTAAGAAACGTCTCTATGTTTCAAAAAGTTATAGGTGGCATATTATAAAAAATTATCAGGATGCTCTTTAACACTTTGGTTGAAAAAAAAAAACCCTCGACAAACAAAAAAATCAATTTTGGTTTCCAAATATATCTATGTATACTACTACTACGTAAATACGTTGTCAGTTGTCAGACTTGCACAATAAATAAAAGTCAATCTGGTTCACGACAGATTACATTACACCCTATAGATAAGCCCCCTACTCCTTTTCATACAGTCCTTATGGACACAACGGGCAAACTGAGTGGCAATAAACGCAGTTGTCTTTGTAGATGCATTTACAAAGTTCTGCTACTTTAATCCTGTTACTAATTTAATGGCAGTAGCTACAGTAAATGCCTTAAAACAATTAATTTATACTTTTGGTACCCCTTAACGTATGATTTGTGATCAGGCTGCTTCCTATACCGGCGATGAATTTACGAGTTTCTGTGAAAACTGGTCTATAGAATTGCAATTTATAGCTAGTGGTGTGAGTCGTGCCAGGTCGAGCGGATCATGAAGTTTCTGACAAACAGTTTTAATACTGTTATAAATACATCTAAAAAAAAGTTGCAAAGATGCTGTCAGCGAAGTACAGTTGGTTATCAATATCACCTTTAGTAAAAGTACTGGTCATACTCCTTTCCAACTTCTGATGGGCTGCGATCAGTCACCTCCAGCTATACCAGCTTTGCTAAATGATGTTGAACGTATGGACCTCGTTATGTGCCGTCAAGAGTCAAAACTCAGAATGGACGAGCTAGCTCAAACCCAAAAAACGGATTATGATAAATCTAAAGCTAAAATTATACCTTTTAAAGTCGATGATATAGTACTGGTAAAACAAAATCCGCGAGTAATTAACAAACTTTACAGTAAATTTAAAGGTCCATGCGTCATTACTCATGTAAATGTTAACGATAGTTAAACAGTTCAAGTTAATAAAACTGTCTCTCATGATAATTTGCGAATTGTCACTCCTGACATGGGATGTGAGTTGACAGACTCTTTAGGTATTTCTGATTAATGTTACGAAGATAATTAATGAAATCTTGTGTTTATTATATTGTATATTACGCAATTCTAAAGATTGTCCTGCATATCCCTGAGCGTCTGGCCAACGGTTATGGTTATGCTTGACAATCTCACCAACGTCATGAGATTTGACAATAGCCATGTGATTTGGCATATAAATAGCAATGTGATTTGGAATATATCAGGTTGTCATGAGATTTGACAATAGCCATGTGATTTGGCATTTATCTGGTTGTCATGAGATTTGACAATAGCCATGTGATTTGGCATATACATAGCCATGTGATTTGGCATATATCTGGTTGTCATGAGATTTGACAATAGCCATGTGATTTATCATGTATCTGGTTGTCATGAGATTTGACAATAATTATAGCCATGTGATTTGGCATACCTATATCTGTTTGTCATGAGATTTGACAATAGCCATGTGATTTGGCATGTATCTGATTGTCATGAGATTTGACAATAGCCATGTGATTTGGCAGATACAGAATCATGATACCATGTGATTTGGTAGATACATCACCTTCGAGTTTCAATCCAAAATATCTGTATTAAATATCAACGTACGGTTGGTATTTAATTATTATCAAGAACGTCTTATTTGTATGCAGAACTCATCATGAGGACATATGATTTGGCTTTGGTGGTCATGTGGTTTGGCTATGTAATGTAACAGCCATTGAAAATGACGGTCAGTGATTTGACCGTTGGTAACTATTTGATATAATTTGAAAGAACTGATATAAATCTTTTTATGAATTTTGTTCGCGAGCCATAAAGGCTGCTCGTCATGGCCGTGTGGGAGAGAAATTATTTAATGATTTTTTAATAATATTTTTATCAACTTCCGGTATATGAAAGTATTGTAACTGACTACTTAGTCCTCCACTATACGAGTGAATCATGCTTTAAAATGGGCGCGCTGTCTATCGACGGATCAGAAGCTGTCCGATAGCGGACACGGCACAACACGGTGCTCTGAACTGTCAGGTACGTTTCTTAAAACGTTTTAATGTTGAATTTCTATTTTTATGTTGTATTTTACCGTGTTATTATTTTTAAATCCTAATATTTAATAATGTTATGAAAGTATTGCTGAGTCACTTACTGAAAAATATAATAACGAACTTATTTATGTCTATTATTCTACCCTACCTCCTACATACATAGTACCTCTCAGATGAGATGAATCTAGCAGATAAATTAATGATCGCAGTAAGCAATTGCTGTCCTGATTTTGAAAAAATCCCTAAGTCATCTATACTACTATTATCGAGTGGACACGAGTGCCTACCCTACATCCCACGAGGTCAATTTGAACAAACAATGTTCCGGCGCAGGCCAAGGGGCAAAATCGAAAGTATATTTTTCCGCCCGGCTGTGCGGAATGGTGCCGAACGTGTGTGTAGCACGTTAGCGTAAACCCTCTCCTATCACAAGCATCAACTTTAATCTAATATCTCGAATCAAAATACCCATATCACACGTGCCATCGGTGATCGATGGAGATATTGACAGCGTGTTTTATTTATTCATTCACGGGGTGGTCAACACATCGTCATCAACACTATGATAGATGACGTCACGAGGAGCCTTCATAAATCAAATAGCACTTCTTTTTTACTCACGGTTTTTCTAAGGGTAAAGAAATAATCCTTAAGTGAGGGTGGTGCTATTATTTACCCCGGGGTGAGATTGGTCTGTATAATAGTGGAGTTATAATAAATAGAGCACTTTACTTTAAAGACTTTTGGATGTATTTTTGTTGAAGATTTTAAGGGTATTTTCGGATTTAGAGCGCGTATTTTTAGTTTAACTTAAGAACACCTATGTTTCGTATTTGAAAGAGTAGACCAAAACGCTTTTTTTTAAATTTGAAAGTTTCGAATGAAAAAATAAAAAGAATATTCCTTTTTTTGCTTGTAAATCTCAATTTTATATTTTGCCTACCCCCATGGGAAAAAGGCGTGAGTCTATAAATGCATGTATGTATTTTTGTTTTTATTCTGTAAATATGTCTACTTAAAAGCAAAAGGTTTTCTTGTTTACTTATGTACCTAGGTATTAATACACTATACAATGTCACGCCGGGATTGTTACGATGCATGAGAAACCGAGATCAATTACATGCAGACCATAACAAGTCACCTAAAAACGAAATTCTAAAAGCTACATATATACGCTACAGAAATTTCTGTAACCTAATCTTAAAAAAAGTTAGGAGAGCCTACGATAAGAATCAAGTTGAATTGGCTGGTAATGACACAAAAAAATTGTGGAATGCCATTAAAAGCATCACTAACAACAAAAAGGACAAAAATTGTCCTTCTGAATTATTAGAAATTTATTCCTCTCCTCAGGAAACAGTGAGTGAAATGAACAGCTATTTCATAAATGTAGGCAAGTCTTTAGCTGAAAATATAATGCATACACGTAAAACATACGCAGGTAATCTCTTTTTAGCAGACCCTGCAAATGATTCCACATTATACTCCTTCTTTCTCAAAGATACAAATGAAGAGGAGGTAGCTCGTCACATAGATGGACTAAAAACTGAGTGTTCGGTAGGCTGGGACAGTATTTCTAACAAACTAATAAAGCAATTTAAAGAATTCCTTATCCCGCCACTAACAACCATTTTCAACCTATGTCTTGAGACTGGAACCTTCCCCGAAGCCTTTAAAAATTCTGTCGTGCGTCCCATAGATAAAGGAGGAGATCGAGTCCGTTTTAGTAACTACAGGCCAATCTCAATTCTACCCTCTTTGTCCAAGATTCTTGAAAAAATAATTAATACCAGACTTGTCAAATATCTTGAACAAAACAAACTTTTTTCTGAAAACCAATTCGGCTTCCATGCAGGTAAATCCACTGATGAAGCAGTACATAAACTAACTAGCTATATCACAACCCAGTTGGATAAAGGTAAGAAGTGTATTTCGGTCTTCCTTGACCTCGCGAAGGCCTTTGATACAATTTCTGTCCCTGTACTTATAAAAAAATTAGAGAAGATTGGCATAAGGGGAATCCAGCTTCAGCTTTTTGAGAGTTACCTAACTGGACGTTATCAGCGTGTGCGAGTGGGGAACCACTGCAGTGAGGAACTTCCTGTGTCGTTTGGAGTTCCACAGGGCAGCATCCTTGGACCCACTTTATTTCTCGTATATATTAACGATCTTACAAACCTATGTATACCAAGAGGCGAAATAATCTCATATGTGGATGAACTGCTCTTCTCTTCTCTGCCGATAATTGGAATGAAGTATTTGATGCTGCCCAAGTCTGTTTCGATATGGTTCAAGAGTGGTTAGATAGAAATATCCTAATCCTTAACCTTGACAAAACTAGCCTAGCGTTCTCTATCCGTCAGAAAACTGGAATCAATAAAGAGCACCACATTACTGCACACAAATGTGTCTCCAAAGCAAACTGCAGTTGTGAACCTCTAGAGTGTGTTGATAAAATAAAATACCTGGGTATTACAGTTTACTGCCATTTCAGCTTTAAAGAACACATTAAGCTGTTATCTTCTAGGGTACGTAAACTTATCTACGTCTTTAAAAAGCTTAGGCACGTCACAGATGGGACTCTACTAAAAAATATTTACCTTGCTTTGTGCCAGTCTATCATTTCATACTGCATATTATCCTGGGGTGGAACTCCTAAAACCACCATGAAGAGCTTAGAAATTGCTCAACGAGCGATACTGAAAGTGAGCAATTTTAAGCCGATATTGTTCCCGACAAAAACCCTCTATCAACACTGCCAAGTCTCTACTGTTAGGCAGTTGTTCATAGAAAAAATTGTTTTGAAGAAACACAGCGAACTCGTTTATGACCCAATACTGACCAACAAGCGCCGAAAGCACGAGGTGTGTACACGATCCTATGAGCCCAAAACATCTTTCATAAGGAGATTTTACACAGTTATTGCTCCTTTTCTTTACAATAAAATAAATAAAGAACTCAACATATATCCGCTCAACAAATCTTTATGTAAGAAGAAGGTCCATAACTACCTAATTGGCCTTTCAAATGAGGAAACAGAGAAACTGTTCATTGTTTCGAGATAGCTAATGCTTTTGTCAAATAATCAATTTTTATTTTATTTTTCGGTAAGACGTATTTACACTACCCAACACGCCAACACCTTCCACTACTCTACACCTACACAAAATTACAAGCACATACACACATTCATTTATGTATGGTTTTAGTTTTTTCTCTTTTATTTTATTTTTTCTTTTTTCTTTTTCTTGTTTAAGATCATTCAATGATGCATCTTTTTGCATGTCTTTTGGGCTAATATTTATTGTCTGTTTTGAGGGGTCTGGCGCTGTATTCCGAGATACAGGACTCGTCCTAGTTCGGCTACAGATGCTCCCATGTTATATACTCCCATATTACTAGCCTATAAGTTTGTGTAATCCGCTGTATTGTTTTTGGTGAAATAAATAAATTATTATTATTAAATTATTATTATTAATACATCTTAGCTTATTAAAAATACTTACTTACTTCAGTACTAAAACTTTTGCTTTATCAACATTTCATTCCCAGTAATACAGACTAAATTACAGTGAATTGTCTGTTTTTGTTTGGTTTATTGTTTTACATTAATCGGTATTAAATGAAACTGTGAAACAATTTGTCGGCAATGAGTTCTCTTAACATAATATTAGTTATTGTGTCTTCGAGTCACTGTACCTATGCTCAACATCCTATTCAACCAATATTTCTGCCTATCCCGTGGCAAACCAGCCATGATTGATCTTTAACTACGTACAGTACCTTCCATAAAAGTTCACAGGCACAAGGGGTCAATGACCGCGTAAAGTATAGGAAATAGCATCGCCTACACTACCGAACACACGGCACTCCGGGAGGCGGCGCTTGTGGACAAACTACTGTGAATTATGTACATGAACAGTTATTTATTATTCGATATTGATATATTAAGGAGAATATCCTCGTTGATGTCAAGGATAAATCAACTAACTTGGTCGTTTCCTGTTGTGTTGTCAACTATTGTCTGAACTGAGAAAGTCAGAAGTTTTCGATCCTTTTTTCGATGATTCTATTGTGACGTGTATGTATTGATAGGTGACTGTCCGCGATGGCAGGTCGGCGATCAATCTAGCGTCACGATATCTGTATCGCTAGATTCCTGTACCTATCTAGTTTTCATTGATGTCTAGCTCACAGAAAGACACAGATCATTCTATCTAAGGATAGAGTGATCTTTGTGTTTTGTTCACTTTTGTTTACGATGGCAATATACTGAAATATGCTCGTTGTAGAGGTAACGAAACAGAAAAGTCACAAGTCGACGTAACGGGCATCGACAGAAAAGCGATCAAATAAAACACACTTCAGCCTCAATTTAGTAAAACTCCAATTATCATCATTTCCAAATAATTACCGCTCGAAAAACGGTTCACCCTTGTTTGGTCGAACAATGTTTCGTCGAAAATCACTTCGGCGAATTTTAGTTGCAATAAAGTCATTTCGTAGAATTATTCATTTGACCGAATAATTCATTGGTAAATTTTTATTTAGCATAATTATTTATTTGAACTAATTTCATTTGAACAAATTTCATTTCACCGAATTTTCAAATGCACTAATTTTATTTAAACTAATGTTTCACTAGACTAATAATGATTTAGTCGAAAGATCGTATCGAATATTTAGTACATTAATAATTCGTTTCTTTTCATCGTCTATAAACTAACATTGTTCCTTCACCTATCGAATTACCGCGCGCACCGTACTTCTAACGCCATCTAGTAGATGTAAGTGGAACAATATTGAGATTTACTATAATCGTAAATATGAAGGTATTACCAAGAAAAATGCATCATGCAGGTTGTCATTGTCATGCACTAGAACGATTTGTGTCTCATCATAAGTCATAACTAAGTAAACATTGTTTATTTATTTTTTTAATTGTTTAGTCGAGGTAATTAAAATTGTTTCGAAATGTGCAGCATATTCCTTAGCAAGAGAGGTGGTATGAAGCTAAATATAGATGGGTTTTCGTTCAACAAAAATAAGGAAGTGGTGAATAAATACTATTGGTCCTGTGAACAACGAAACAAGGATAAGTGTTCGTCGCGTGCTATAACTATACGCGACACAGATAATGATCAACACACAGTGTTAAGCCACGGCGAACATAATCACGAACCCAGTGCATGTAAATTACTAACTTCAAGTGTAATACGTGAATTAAAAGAAGAATCACTTAAGAACAACCGTTTAAAACCATGTCAGATTTTGCAAACAGTCTTAAAAAGTACAAATTCAGATATTGCGTCACAGTTACCAACGACCAGTGCGTTAAAGCAAATAATTTACAGAGAAAAGCGTAAAAATAAGCCTGTGTTTGTTGTACCAAAAAATATATATTTTGATATTAACAATGATTATCTTAAATTAGAAAAAGGAAACTTAGTAATTAAGGATGAAATATTTAATGATAATAAGAGAGTAATTCTTTTATCAACAAAGAAATTGATGACTCAATTAGGACAAAGCATGATGTGGTATATGGATGGTACCTTTAAGTCTGTACCAGAATTATTTTTACAATTGTATACAATTCATTCTAGGATTTTGAATGAACATAGGTCCACCATGCCGTTAGTATTTGTGTTGTGCACTAAGAAGGACAAAACAACGTACAATAAAATATTCGACTTAATAAATGAGTATTTTTGTGAAAACGATATTGTTATAAACGTGAAATATTGTATGATGGACTTCGAAATTACTGCAATTCAATGTGCACGACAAAATTTGGAAAATATTATGGTTAAATGCTGTTCATTCCATTTTGGACAAATTATTTATAGGAAGATTCAATCAAGTGGCCTTGCAAAACTGTACGGAACGGATTACAGCTTCAGCTTGGAAATTAAGTGTCTCATGGCTTTGTCTTTCCTACCACATTCAACAATACCACAGTACTTCAAAGTTTGGGAAGAGAATTGCTCAGAAAAAAGTGCATTAATTGCCAAATGGTTTGCGGAAAATTATGTTGTAGGAAAGAATGGTAAACCCCCCCAGTTTCCACCTAGCTTATGGAGTTGTCATGATTTGAACCATTTCAAATTGCCACGCACACAAAATAATGTGGAAGCGTGGCACCACAGGTTAAATAGTATAGTCGATAAAAGAAGCCCCGGATTTTATGAACTGTCTACTATACTGCTTGCCGAAATGAATATAGTTGAAGGAAAAATACAGTGTATTTTAAATGGAGAACCTAGTGCAAAGCAGAAGATTTGTACTAAAAAAAATGACAATATTGAGATCATATTGCGCAATTTTGAAATGTATACAGAACTGGATTTACTAAAAGCAATTGCAAGTAATTTAAGATTACTTTAACTGTTTTCTTGTTCAAAATAAATAACTTTCAAATATTTACAATGTATTTTTTTCTGCATTACTTTACACCAATTGAATATTCGATAAAATACATGTTATACCATCTGAACATTACATCAAATGAACATTATACCTTTTGATCATTAGCACAAATGTTGTTATAGCAAATAAATATTCGACGAACTGAAAATTCTGTCAAACGATATTATACTAAGTGATGATTTTCTTAAACGTTGTTCGATTTAGTAATATTGTATCAAACGTTGTTCGACCAAACAAGGGTGAACCTCGAAAAACATTGGTAATATGTTTTTCGAGCGGTAATTATTTGGAAATACCTAGTACGCAGTACCTATTTAAACATTAAATAACTTAATTTTATTTTCATATTAAGTTAATTTATTTCTGCTTATCCCTAAGTACCTAGTTCATCACGACACCCATGGGAGTTTTGGAGTTAGTAGGTAAAACTCCCGTTTTACCTACTATATATAACTCCATCAAAACTACTCAGCCAATTAGGTACCATTCTGTAATAATATTAATGAAAATCTTGAAAATACGTACACAAAACAACATAATTCCAGCATGACGAGCAGCTTCAATACCACTTATTTTCTTTAATCCTAGATTAGCATGAGAACCCAATTCTTTAGATGAGTTCCCTAGCTGCCTATAAAAGTGTATGAGAATGATTATAAATCATCTGACTAAATGAAATTTCAAATTCACGGAGCAGCAAGAACTGTACAAAGAAGTATTATCCGTGGAGCGCAAGTCATGTTTCTGTTATTTATTAAAGGTGATTTTCATGACCAACAAAAAATGATGTGCGATGAAGTACTAACATTGAGGCTTCATTTAGGTACGTAGTTATAATAGTGAAGAATCTGCCTTTTTGTGAACTAATTAAGTAAAATATGTCTATTAAAATGAATTAAGGCGACGATAACCGACTTTTAATGATTTATACTGAAGATCGCGTCTAAACGAGTAGTGTTAATGATTTGAAAAAAATATATGTTAAATCAGAGCATTTTCTCAATAACTTAATATGTGAATATTTTAGATTATGTTTATATTACATGGAGAAATTAATTTGTAAAGTTATGTCTAACGCAGATAAAAAACTGAGAATGGCGCAAAATCTACCAAGCGTATTTTTCTGAAACCTTCACCAATTTAAAGATAATTTAATTATTGATCTTTTAGTGTACTTACGCGTTTTATTAAAATACCTTTTGTTTTGTGTATAATAAATTGGGGACAGCGCTCCTTGATGGGCGAGTCCTATTACTGGCTGAACGTACAACGCGTTGCGTGTGCTCAGTACAGAACACGCAAGCTAACTACTCAAGGTCACTGGCATATATCTCCGTCTTAATGGAAAGTAGAACTTCCAAAATAATGATAAGTAGGTCTGTACTACTTTAAGTACAGACCTACGTTTAGGGTCATCCTCGATACAAATTTTTATTATTTATTTAAAAGAACCAGGTTCTTTATAATTAATTACAATCTAGCTTATAGAACTAATAAGCAATTTTAATCTAACTTAATATTTTTTATTATGATCAATATCATCGTCATTATTTTTATTTTTTTATTGCACATTTTTTTTTATGGCAAATCAATTTTTGTGGGAGGCCTATGTCCAGCAGTGGACGTCTTTCGGCTGAAATGATGATGATGATGAATATTTTACGAAATTTTTGTATGATTTTGATGTTGGTCGGTTTAGTACAGCCCCACAGTTGGATGCCATAATTATGTCCATATTGGCATAAGAATATGCTTAAATAATAACATTTTGTTATGTATCGATAGAGGAATCCCGTCCAATCAACCAATACATGTTTTTTAAAACGCATGTATTGTTCCTGTCTTTTCTTTTTTACGTGCGCTTTCCAGCGCAATCTTGATATCTATACATGAACCCCTCGGGAACCTCGAAAACCCATCAAATGGATATAAGATCTGCACACAAAACTACCGTAATAATAATACGCATATTTATCTCGTCGGCTTCTTTTTCTTTTTGAGTCAAATGGCAAAAGTAAAAATATTTTATTATGTTATATGAGTTGGGCCAGTCGGTAGTCACGTAATTATTTCAATCTCGTCTGTTCGACGTCCGTATGTCACTGCAGGGATCCAGCTCAATATTAGTGTTAGGAATATTTGGTTGATTTTAATTGTGCTTTTGTGTGTTCTGCTATTTCTTTTGTGTGCACCAAATAACCATTAACCATTTATTTACTCACTTCGCTGGTTCCGTGTGGTGCCGGACGTAAAGAATAGCACCATCCCATTTCTTCCCATGGGTGTCGTAAAAGGTGACTAAGCAAAGAGAATTTAGTCATTGCGACTAAGGGACTTACTAGAGAATGGGCAGCAGCGTTCTCTATGCATTTTTAAAACCATCCTGCGATCGCCAACCCGCCTGCCAAGCGTGGCGATTATGGCAAATCCCTCCCCTTTTTGAGGGAGGCCTATGTCCAGCAGTGGACGTCTTTCGGCTGAAATCATGATGAATGATGACTACTCACTTCACAATATCATTTTGTATACAAACTTGGAAAGTCCAATGAAAACCAACCATACTCAGTTGGCAAGTTTAAACTCCCGTGTGTCTCAAGTCCATAACTCATCTGGTCTTTTATTATTATAGTGGACACAAGTGGGTCGGCGGCCGGTGATAACGCATTACCTCTCCTCTGCAACGTCGGCTAAGTGAGGATATTGGTGCACACTTCAGTATAATGCATGATACGGTTACGCTGGCGATGCACTTTTAGGAATGGAGGATAATTCTGTTTGACGGTGCTTTCTATTCTTCATCATTCGAATGTCTTTAGAAGAAAAGTGCATTTACAGCTGCACTTTATTGGTAGAGTAAATGCGGGAAATAAAGTGAATGGTGCTATATATGCGATTGTGACCAGCCAGTCGATGCCCAAAAAGGCTCGACTGGCTGTTCATAACGGTGTGCTGGTGCCTACGCTTATTTATGGAAGTGAATGTTGGGTGTGACAAAAGAAGCATGAAAGTAGATTATATGCTGTGGAAATGCGTTCCTTGCCGAGGTGTCTGGCGTGACTATGAATTAAATAGGCTGAGAAATGAGGTGGTAAGGCAATGGTGCAGTTTAAAAGAAGATGTAGTGACAAATATTGAAATGAGTATGCTTGGATGGTTTCGTCATGTTGAGAGGATGAGTGAAAGGCGACTAACAAAAGGTATTTATAAAGCAGAGGTGAGTGGAAATGCCGGGAGTGTCGCCCTAGGAGGACATAAATAGTGACCTAATTGGTGATGTTCTTCAGCAAGGTCAGGTGCGGAGTACTCGCCAGCGGCGTGCGTGTATGACCAGATGTATGAAACGTAGGCGAAGCAAAAGGAGTATGTAAGGAACGTAGCAGGTGGCGTTCTATAGTTTCTGCCCTCCCCCCCTGGGAAGAAGGCGTGAGTGTATAGGTAAAGAACTATTTTCTGTATTTTTTTCGAAATTTTAAGCTGAGTAGTTTCGGAGATATTAGGGGGAGTGGTCAATTTTCATCTATTTTCTTAAAGCAAGTAAAAAAAAAACTTTAAAAAAATATATATTTATCTGAAATTCTTAGACTTTACTTCTCTTTCATTAGATATGACACACGGTACAGTTTGCAAAACTTTTTTTTATTTTGTTTTTATTTTCCCCTTGAAAGTGACCCCCATATTCAAAATTCATTTATTTACGTTACACGTCCGTGTTTGGGTCATAGAAATTTATATGTGTACCAACTTTCAACTTAATCGGTCCAGTAGAGACGGAGTAAATTGACAGTGACAGACGGACAGACACACGAGTGATCCTATAAGGTTTCCGTTTTTTTTCTTTTGAGGTACGGAACCCTAAAACCAAACGCTTCAGCTTTATTAGAATAAGTTTAGATAACGATCTCGTCAGTATTAAGGCTCCTGCAGACTGGCGTGACAGGTAGCGTGACACTTACCATGAAGTTTTCAAACAAATTTTGCTACTACAGCCGCGTCGCGCCAGTTGCGGGAGCCTTTACACTAATTACACGATTAATTGTTTAAAGTCGTTGTTGCGATCAGTGTTTGTGAGTTTTGTGTTAAAGGTGTAAAAAGAATTTGTGTAGATGACGAACTCGGAGACGCACGTGTGTGTGTGTGTGTGATCTTCAACAAGTCAAGATAATAATACTAAATGGGAATACCACAAAGGTAAGGGCTACCTACCTATTATTGATACTCTTCGTAGATTAGTTAGTTAATCATTGTTTATTCGTGACGTCAATTTCTTTTATTTCCACCTGCACCTAAATCCATCAAACTGGGACACAGCTGCATGTCGTGTGGAGTAGTACTGTACCGGATGAATAAATGTAAAGGAGCTGTATTAGTGAGTACTGAATGTGAAGTGAAGATGAATGAAAAAGCAGGAAAAATTGCTTAATTTCCTAAAAAGTCAATCAATCAATCAATCAATCTTTATTAGTGAACATAGGTATTACAATAAAGGTCTTATTTATACATTTTAGTCGAGCTCTATGTCCTACCAATTAAATTGGTGTACAAATATATTAGTTTTTTAGCAATATACAATTATAACTGAATCTATATAATACAAAGTCACGTTCGAATAAATAATGTCAAATAAATAATTATAACTTATTTTTACATGCATGTCAATGGTAAATTATAATAAAAGGCTAGTAATGTCATATTTCATCATTATTGTTAATAATGTAAGTAAATTAAATGTATTATTAAAATTAACATTTATTTTTCATGCATGCCAATAGTAAATTATGTTGGCTGGTAATGTCATATTTTATCATTAAAAAATTCTTCGATAGAGTAATACGTCTTATCTATTAGAAATAAATACAATTTACTTTTGAATTTGCGGACATTATCTTCACTCCTTATACATTTTGGTAATTTATTATAGACCTTTGGAGCCATTACAAAAATACTGTTTCTGTATAGTGCAGTACTAGATCCGACTGTTTGTAACCGATCACAGCGGCGCTGACTAGTTACTCGAGCAAATTTATGTATATTCTTTTTGACGAACATAGACGTTTCATAAATGTACGAGTACAACGACGGTTTGCAGCTGACTGTTGTCTTCAAATTATATAAAGCTCTTATGCACCGTTTTTGGCACTTAAATACAATATCTTTACCCGTGGCATTGCCCCAAAATATAATTCCATATCTCAACGTTGAGGCTACTAGACCATGGTACGCCGTTAAGAGTGTTGCTCGATTGGCCGTTTTACTTAACATGTGCAAAGCATAGGATTGTTGGTTTAGCTCACTGCATACTTTGTAAAGTAAACGTAACATAACACACCTGTTTATACTTTTTCATGTACTGTGCTTTATGTACTTTCAATTGTTATCTAATTCGTCAGGTAAACAAGTCAGTGAAATATTAAAAAAAAATACTTACAGTATTTTAAATTAATTATAGCCATGAACATATTTAATTAAGCATCGGTACCCTTTTCCATATATTTGTAAACCAAAAATGAGTAAAGGTCGATCTTACTTCGGATCTTATACCAATAAATGTGGGTGAAAAAAGACATATAATGCATTATTTAGTTGAGTATAAATATTATTTCTTTGTTTCATGTACTCACGACTTTTAGTAAATATTACTTTATATTATTTTATTATTTCGGAGAAGACAATACAAAATAGCCCAATAAAAACCTATATCAGTAAAAAAATAAAACGAGCTATTTTAATTCACAGTCCATTGTTCGATTTCATCTGAATCATCAACGAATTTTATCGAAACTCGTTGGAAAAGCGCAATGAATCGTGATTGCTTCATATTCATGAATGTTCTCAACTTTATGTTGTTTATTTACTGACGTTTAACTTTGATGTAGAACTTATCTCATTCGAATCAAATCAGTCTGGAATACTAGTCAAAGGGATCTAAGGGTGTCTACATACAGATGTTATGTAATAATACTAGTGTTATAAATGAGAAACTAAGGTCGTGACTGGAGTTATTTTATATTTTGATCAGAAGTGAATGTCGTTTTGAAATTTGGCACCTAATTACAAAATTTTCTTGTCTCTGTATGAGAATTCTTCTTGTCTTTCTGTCCAATAGAACACCCAGTAAGCGTCAGGTATTGTAGCATGAGGCATACAATCCTAGCAGTAAATGTGTACAAAAGACTTTAACAACAGAGCGTGCATGTATCCAACTAAAAAGTTCACTTTGTGCGCCAAAAATGGTTGCGGTCGCATTGCGCTCTGTCACCTACACATATATTTTTACTCCGAATTCATGCTATTATTTTATCGCCGTGTCCAGGCACTTCAACAAAGCCATGAATATTGAACGTAGTACCCACTAAACCATTTTTTAGCGAACTGTCCGGCTTCCATTAACCGCTAGATGGCTTTTACTGATTCAACCGTAAACACGTTTTACTGACACGTTTCTCTACTCGCTCGTGTAAACGCGCCTTTGCAGCCCCTCATAAATTTATAGAAGTGGCCAATAAAGCTATTGTATGCGTGACAGAACCCTAATATTAAAATTCTAATAAACAAATTGATAAGTTAAAGGTTTCATACGAATTCTCGTAAACAAGATTTTATTTCAAGATAAAAAACCTTTTAAAGAGTATTTGCTTCTTTAGGTTCCGTAGAAAATAGTTTAAAATATGGAAGAGTTAGGTATCGCCGCGCCGTCGGCAGTGTTCGAAAAGCCGAATTTAGCCAACGTATGCGTGACTCTAGTAGTGCTCGAGGGACACGGGAGGAAAGTTCTAAAGTTAAACGATTTCGCGAATGCTTACTTTCAAGCAGCGCGGAAAATAACTCGATTTTTTTTTCTTTTGTATCTTCAATCATCTCGCTGTCAGTTACTTGACCTGAAAGAGGGTGAAGCCTTCAAAACGAATCGCTTTTATTAAAAGACTTTAGAAGTTTCGTTGTTTTTAGGGTACCGAATGACAAAACGGAACTCTTATCGGATCACTCGTGTGTCTGTCTGTCTGTCCGTCTGTCGTTATAGTATTGAAGTTATTTAAGAAAATGAGTGTGTGTGTGTATTACAGTTCACAGTACTTACTGTAACCGCACTTTTGCAAATAACTGACGACATCCGCTGGGCAATGGAGAATAAGTCCCTTACTGTTCTCGTATTGCTTGACTTTAGTAGCGCCTTTAACTCAATGGATTCAACATTTTACTGGGTATCCTCAAATATATCAATTTCTCTGCTTCCGCTTTAGCTTGGTTCAGTGCCTATCTTCGGGGACGTTCTCAGTGTGCGCCTGGAAGAGGCCTTCTCCGATTGGTCTACCTCACGGACAGTGTTCCTCAGGTCAGCTGGAAGAAACTTCTTAAGAAATAAGCACCTTTGTGGTACCTTTGTACTAATACTCGTATTATAATTATGTCGTATCTCTCTGTATTTTACTGTGTGTACATAAATAATTAAAATTGACTATTTTCATCTATTTTACAGTTGCCACTTACAGAGCCAAAACTTTTTGATAAAATACCAAAAAAGTTCTAGCTCTAGTTCTATGCAGGATAATATTTTTTTAGAAAAAAAATCATTACAGGTAAAATCTATAACAAAATCAATAGTGTTAAAATGACATGGTAAATTATCCAATAGTGTGCGTATTTACATTTGCACTACATATTTATATTTGGAATGTATGGGAGAACGTGTTTTTCAACTACAATGTTTTTTCTTGGGATAAATTCATCCGACCTACGGAACCATTCATTGTGCGAGGTCCGACACGCACTTGGCAGATTTTTTTCCTATAAACAAGTTGCTGACGCAGTTCCGGTGAAAGATTTAAGAATCTTATCCACAAGCCCCTCTCTTCTCTTATTGTAGTTAGCCAATATGTGGTAAATAATAAACTAAAACCAAATCGTTTAACCCTAGGGTCGGGTAATCGCCATTGACCTTGGCCATAAAAACGCATCACACTCACGCCACGCTGCTGTTCGGTTTCATAGGGAATATTTATTTCTAGTAACGACAATAATAATATTTGAAAAAAAACACAGATATAATGCATAACACAACATCACGACTGTAATCCCCGAAAGAATAGGCAGAGGTGTAAGGGTTCCCCCTTCTGTGGTCTATAGCACACCCACATTTCGCCATTTCGACAGATATAATTATTATAGATAATAGAATAGTCCATTTAAAAAAAAAACGGGTAAAAGCGAGTCGGACTCGCGCACCGACAGTTCCATACGATGACAGTTACATATATGATGTTGATGATTTCTGAAAAACTGTGCTATTTAAAGAAATTGTTTTATTTTCCTGTACTTTTTACATAAACTTCTATCACATAGAATAATTTCAGATTTTGATGTATGCAAACTTCGGATATAAGGGGGGAGACGATATTTTTTTACATTTTTCATCAAAAGTCGGAAACTATGATGCCTAAAAAAAAAGTTTGAGAATGTGCAAACAGGGCTCTCTCATATGATACCCCACATGCCCTAGTAGCCCCACTTCAAAATTTTAAGACCCCCTTTCAGTCCCTGTTGCAAAAAAGATATATTTTTTTAAATTTCTTTCATGTTTGCAAAATAGTTGGGCAAACGTCATCTAAAACTGTTCTAAATTTCAAGTTGATAGCATCAGTAGATCTTGAGATATCCAGGTGTGACAGACAGACAGACAGACAGACTTAATCACCCACACGTCCCACCACATAAGGGGGAACCCTTATGTGGTGGGACTAAGTCTGTTAATTAACACCTTTGAATTTTACCATTTTGGTACGGAACCCTAAAAATGAGTTTGGCGAGCTAACTTAGCGCATCTCCCATAACATACATTACACGAAGGTATTACATTATATGAAGGCGTAATAACAATTTAAAAGTCACTAAAATCACATATCTGCGCCTTAACTATATAAGTAGAAATTAATGATGTCTGAATCGTAACGAATGGCAACTATTGTCACGACCTACATATACCCATAAATGTAATATTTAATATTCCAATAAGAAGCCAGACTAACTATAATACGAGTACTCATTTCGCACAATAACGACTTCTGAACAATTTACAGATTCGCCATAAATCTATGTATAAACATACTATAGAACAAAGTCGATGTTCATGTCTGTTTGTGTGACCGTGTCTATTGTGTGACCGTGTCTGTTTGTGTGACCGTGTCTGTTTGTGTGACCGTGTCTGTTGTGTGACCGTGTCTGTTGTGTGACCGTGTCTGTCTTGTGATCGTGTCTGTTTGTGTGACCGTGTCTGTTTGTGTGACCGTGTCTGTTGTGTGACCGTGTCTGTTGTGTGATCGTGTCTGTCTTTATGAACGTGTCTGTTTGTGTGTCCGTGTTTGTTGTGTGACCGTGTCAGGCTGTGTGACCATGTCTGTCCGTGTGACCGTATCTGTTGTGTGGCCGTATCTGTCGTGTGACCGTGTCTGTTGTGTGACAGTGTCTGACTGCACAGTACTTTTTTTTAAACTACACACTGGATCTGGATGTGGTTTTCATCCTTATTTAGAGAGTTTATTCTGAAAGGTTTGTGTGTATTTCATTAATATTAAACTTACATTTAATAAAGAACTCCCATTTTTTTGTCAGGGCGTAAAAACCATGCAAAGCAGAGGCGGGTCGATAGTTCCTAATAAAAACTGAATGATCCCATTGTATAGTTTACGACACTTTTATAACTATATTTATTTTGCATGTAGATCTGTTTGGCAGACAGCTGTGTGTCTGATCACTGGTGATCTGATCTTATTGCTCGTCGTAAAAATGTAATATCAATGTTCGGAAAGGAATTTAGTGTTGATTTTGTAACTGATCGCTGAGACTGGAACACAGTGAATCATTTTAGGGAAGCGAAAAACTTCTTAATGTACCTAAGCCATGCATTGGGTAAGTACTTAAGGTTTAAAACCAGGAGCATCTCACTGAGTTCCGAATAATATGAGAGCTTCTCAAACCGATCTGGTCACAAACACAATTGCTCGAAAAAACAAACCCACAAAAACTTTAAACATAAAATAAATAGCCGTCAGTTTCTACCTATTCCAAACAGCACGTTTTCAAAAGTTTACCCGACCGTGCATAACAAAGAGGTCACGGCCACGTGACCTTCGACCAGAGTGTAAATAGGAATATAAGCCTGAACACATGGAACTAACTTGCGTTATTAACTAAAGTTCGGGTTGACAGTGTAACTGTAACTATTATGTTTCACATGGCCAAGGTTGAGCTGTACAAATACGGACGTCAAACTGTGTATATTGTATATAATATGTCACCGTAAGAATGTGAGAATCGTTATTTATAATCTATCGGTATTATTTCCGTCACATTATAAACTGTCGAAAATTATAAGATTTTTGTGCTTCAAATTCCTTCTTTGCTCTCGTACCGTGTGAATGAATATTTGAGGACAGTGTGAGCAAATATGAGTAGGAGGAGAATTTCATAATTTATATTATGCGACAACGTTGGGGACCTAATTTCTTCCTGATTTATGTAGAATAGCTCTGGGGGATAGCTAATTTGGTGCAATATTTTCAAGCTTTTGTTTGTTTTAACTTTTCATAGAATGAAGCTTTACACAAGATGTTGAAGTAGGTATGCAAGTTTTTATTTTATTCACTTATCTTCTTTCAGAAATCAATGCAAGTGAGGAAAAAACACTCTTATCTTCTTCTTCCTTAAGTAAGCAGACATTAACATAATCATCGAGATGTGAATATCCATACCCTATAAACGACGGTTTGTTATTAAAAAAGCTTGATGCTTACGGGGTAAGAGGAAACGTCCTTGAGCTTTTAAAGTCGTACCTACATAACAGAAAACAAATAACGGAAATAAGCAGAATTAATATAAGGACCAAAAAGGAAGAAATCTTCCAATCGGATGAACGTAAGGTTATCTACGGAGTTCCACAAGGAAGTATACTAGGACCATCGCTTTTTACGCTTTACATTAATGACTTTCCAATGGCAGTCAAACATCCGATGATACTATTCGCAGATGACAGCACAATAACGATACCTTGCAATCAAAGAGATTTTTATAAAGAGGACATATATAACACATTAAAAGAAACTATAGAATGGTTAGACAATAATAATTTAAAAATTAATTTAAAATTAGACTGTAATTATGCATTTTAGCCAACGCGTATTGACTCTTTATTATCTTGACATAACATACAATGACATTAAAATTGACACAGTTAATACAACTAAGTTTTTAGGACTTACAATAGATCGGAATTTAAATTGGAAGGCGCATATAGAGGCTCTGACTAAAAAGATAAGCAGTAGTGCATACGCCTTGTATATACTGTCACGCACTGTTAACATAAATGCGTTCATAACTGCTTATTACGGGCTAACGGAATCTGTTCTCAGATACGGTGTTGTTTTTCTTTGTTTGTTGGTGATCTTTTGGGGTAACTCAACTAATAAAGAAGTTGCATTTAAAGCGCAAAAGAGATGCCTCAGAGCCATGTTTAAGTTGAAATCCACCGATAGTTGTAAGCCCTTTTTCATACGGTATTAAATATTGACATTGGCATCCCTTTATATTCTGGAAACCGTTATGTTTGTTGGAAATAATAATAACTTGTTTTCGCGAATAGGCGTGATCAAAGTCAGCTCTGTCTGCATAGGAGTAGGACTGCACTTATGCGCAAAAGTGTTTTCTGCATGGCTCCCACTATTTATAATAAATTACCTAAAATTTGGAGGGAGCTTAATAATGCACAGTTGAGAAAACAGCTTAAGACATTTCTAACTAACAAAGCATACTATACTATTAATGAATTTCTGGCAGAATCGTTTATTTTGTCGTAGATTAAATGCATTATTGTTTAAGCATTATTATTAATATAATTTTAGTTTTTTTTTTGTTTTTGACATTTTAATAATTCATTATTGTTTGACGTTAAATTATTGTACCTATTGAAATTAATTATTACCAATCATAATATTTGCACGCCATAGTACGTGGCAAACATGTCTGAACCTTTATCTTATGTATTGTTATCCTGCATGCATTTTTATTCTTGTATGTGTACACAATGTTTATTCTTGTATGTGTACACAATGTTTAAGCAAATAAACACAATATCTTTATCTTTGATCACGTTTGTCACGACATACAAATGTTTCTCCCGATAGGGACATAAACCTAATTACTCTGAACGCTGAAGATCATCACCATTTCACAATTGAAAAATGTTACATAGTACAGTATCAGAGTAGAGTCTAGTTGTCAGTTGATGGTAATAGGTTCGGCCAAGGAACTTCAACATAACTGGTTAAATGTGGGTGAACTAAAGCTAACCTCGACCTAGTCCGTAGACAGTGCTGTTATCCTCTACTAGCTACAATTAATTTAAACAATCTACTCTTCCATCGTTACCACCTAATCCAACCGAAATTTTGAAGACAATCCAACAAAAATTCGCCAAATCCGCAGGAAAATTCGAGTTCTCGAGTAGGAAATATCGATAGCCATTAGGATAATACGGCGGCCGGAGATTGTCCAAATTTAATAAAAGTTTCTCTTGTGTGGCGCATAAATCTGGCGAGGTTAGTATTCAGCGCACAACGCACTGACGAATACCCCTCGCCTCCTTATGATGGAGTGCCGACCATGAGCCTAGAAACACACAGATTTATTTGAATAGTAGTGTAGCGGCATAACTATATTAAAACCACACATATTTAGCCTAAACACACATCCTGCCAGGGTTACGAGCCCTGCCAGGGTTACGAGCCCTGCCAGGGTTACGAGCCTGTCCGAAAGGGATATCGTGGCTCTGGCACACAGGCATTTGAAGGAACACGGTGGGTTTTAGTCAGTAAAAGTCTGACACTCCCTCTCGCTCCGCCCAGAGCGGGAGAAGTTATTTAATGATTTCCCACCCAAAAAAAAAAAAAAAGCCTAAACACACATTATTATAACCCGCTCCATTAAAGAAGCGAATTAATAATGGCAGTGCTAATAGTTCAATTCAAAATTGTCCTGTTGAATTATTATTTCATGAAATCATGACACAGTGTACTGTGTTATTGTATTAGTTGTTATTATTATTGTATTGTAAATATACAGAGTGTCTGTATACGGTGTGGCGAAATTTATGGGTGTGGTACAGACCATCAAACTGAACAACTTTCTCCCGGGGACCAACATCGTAATCGGGGGAAAAAAAACATTCATCCCTTACAAAACTTCAATACCTACTCGACCAAACCTATGGGACGACTGATAATTTTTTCTCGATTACGATGTTGGTCTCCGGGAGAAAGTTGTTCAGTTTGATGGTCTGTACCACACTCTTTCGTTCCGTTTGGTGCCGGCCGTAAAGAATAGCTCCATCCCATTTCTTCCCGTGGGTGTCGTAAAAGGCGACTAAGGGACTTACTAGAGAATGGGCAGCAGCGTTCTCTATGCATTTTTATAACCATACTGCGATCGCCAACCCGCCGGCCAAGCGTGGTGATTATGGCAAATGATGATGACCACAGTCTTAATTTTCGCCACACCGTATACAGACACCCGGTATATTTTTTAAGGTCGTGAATCATATTTTGATCAACATGCAACCTGACACTGACTTGCAAACCGCAAAGAACGAATTTTGTGGGCTACAGCAGCCCAAGAAATTCGTTCTTTGCGCATCCTCCTTAAAGTTATTTGTATTACACTAACATGTATTCTAATTTCCTGTGCTGTTGTTGAACTCCCATGGACTTTTACTTGTATGTTTGTGAACTTTACAGACAACGCACACTTACCGGTCTGTGTTCTTCAATCCTTCTTAATGCCTGTGCTTATGTCAGTGTGTTGGACTGTGCTTTGGAACATATTTTAGGCTAGCTACAATACTTGCTTGAATACTTTCAGGCCATCGAACTCCACCTGCTACGATCCTTACGTACTCCTTTTGCCTCATTTACGATCATACGTCTGCCACGTCGTCATATATCGCGTTACAATCTTTATATTAAATGCTTTATTTACTTGCGGCTACATATTGCATCGTTCTTCATTAGCGCTCACACACTAGTCAAAATATTGACTATAGACTTAATATACGTTTTTTCAGGTCTGGTAAAATAAAAATTGTTCACATCTATCCCCCACTGAACAGACTTTAGTATGTTGTTCACAGGGCCGAACGTCAATGGTAATAAAACCAGTATACGTTGGCATCTTATTTCCTTGAAACTCCGTACTTCACTAAGCCAGTTTAGGATTATAGTGTTACCATCGACGTGAGGCCTACTGTACTACATGTCACTCAATATGCCAAAATTGCTCATAAAGATGCCTCAATGCCACTCTCTTGACGTATCTCCGTAACGTCTACGATCTGCAAACGTGCTAGTTCTCTGGGTCAATGTTTGAAGAACATTCTTCCACTGGAAAGTTTTCACATTAGACCCGAATCGAGAAGCCTAACCAAACTGCCAAACACACAATAGATAGCTTTTGTGTATAAAAAGTAACATTATCTTACTGAATTCCTAACGGTTGCCATGAAAGGATGGTGTTTGCCGTGAACTTACGTAATTTGTCAAAGTCACAGAGAAAATGGCGTTATGTACGGGTTGATTTGGGTTGGTTATTAAACAATTTTTTTCTCCTAATCTCTTAGAAATACAAAATTTCTTGAAGCAGTTCTTAAAATATGTACGAAATCTGTCTCTGTACGAAACGAGGGTTTACCTAATAAGTATGACCAAGAGAGCGCGGGAGATGTTTTGTAAAAAATCCTTCATTCCCGACGAGCTTTATATAAAAGGGTAACTATTATAAATCGAAGTATGAAATATGTATATATAGATAGGTGTATGTGCTATGTTCTGAAGTATTTTTTACGAAAATAGTGAGATCATTTTTATGAAATGTTTTTATTTTCCAACTGTGTCTCAGAAAAATGAGCTTACATGACATCGTGTATACCTAACCTACCTACATAAAGATGAACTTATAGGAAAATTGTTCCCGAGATTACCCCCTTCATACAACCAAACAAACAAACAAACTTACAAACAAATGTTACCACTTTATAAAATATTAGTATAGATAGATACACAAATAAAGTAAGTTATCTGAGAAAAATAAATCACGCGCTAAAAAGTACGAAACAAGAAAATATTCTAATCTGAAATTTTTATGTACAAACTATTTAATATTTATCATCTATTAAATAAACAACTTACCCGTAATTATATTTTAATGTATTTTATACACATTCGTAGTGACGGATAGCCGCGGTCATTTACTTTAGAAGTTACGAGGGAACAGATAATAACCCTCCTTCTTGCTTTGCCATAGTCAAGTAAAAATACCACCATGTATTAGGTTCAGCAGATTTACATAAGTCCGAAAATTCACCATATTTACTTAAATCCCCAGGCTATTCAAATCCCGAACCTAGATCACGGCCTTAAAGCCCATCAGGGATAGCCCAGAATAGCTCCACTACAAAATAGCTCCACTACAAAAGACTTACTACACAGTATCGGATGTGGTCCATTAGACCCTTTTATTGCTCTGACAATGAAGGTCCTTGACCGGGCTAGAGGTCACCGTTATGTAGTGTGTCAGGTGGGGCATGCGATTATGACGCTCGATGGATCTGGAGGTGAGGGTAGGTAACTGTTTAACGATGTTCGGTAAATGTTTGGTAAGTGAATGTTCCTATTTTCGGGATAAATCGTATTTAATCATTGTAGTATGTCATGGTAAGCTGTAAAGGATTTAAAAAAAAACAGTCTGCGAGAGTGGTTTCTAGTCAAAAGCTCTAAACCTTGTCGCAATTATACGACTTCACACTTTAGGGAGAATCATAATAAGTGTTGCTCCATATACGAAACTCAGTTAATAAAGAAAACATTAATACCAAAGTTTTAAAACTGGAAACTCGGTCAAAATAGAACCTATAAAAACAATTCATAAGACAACTTGAAAGAAAAGCATCAAAATATTATGTTTTAACACAAAGTAATCAAAAATCACTTTCATCTGGGAGAAATTTTCCGCGATACGCGGTTACACACCCCCATCGAAATATGAACAAAGTCACCCCTAACGCGGGGGTGAATCTCGCGAAAAGTAAACAGAAATCGCTTTAGTCGATAAAGTCGCCCCCGAACCAATTACATGACAAAATTGGTGTTTATAAGTTCAATTTGGAAACATGCGGGTAGACGCAATCATATGAATGTTTGGAAGAGTCAAAGTAGGTTTAATTTACAAAATGTCTAAAAATAGACCTAGATTATTATATAATAAATACTATTTTGGATGAGATACAGATAAAGTCAGATACGCTTCTTGATAAATCATTTGATTTTGTTTAGTTTCCTCTTCTATCAATATGTTAAGACCATAGGTATAAATGTAAATTGTGTTTAAAAAAAAAAAAAAACCCATAGTAAAATTACAAAAATAAAACAAAACTACAATCCATTATTAATTTTAAATTAAATTACATGCACAAAATTAAATTAAATTACAATAGATATTGAGATTTTTTAATACCTGCTTATAAATGAAAATACTTAGGTCCACATCTGATGTTCTTCAGCGAGGTGGCAGTACTTGCGACCGGCGTGCGTGTGACCAAATGTATGAACATAAATTAAGCAAAAGGAGTATGTAAGGATCATATATAGCAGGTGGCTTTCTGTAGTTTCTGCCTACCCAGACTGCCTTTCATGGGAAAATGGCATGAATTTATGTATGTATTGTATATTAAATTAATGAGCGCTAAAGCTATTCTAATATTAATTATTTCCAATAACAATTATGACTTCATTTTTAATTACATGGATTAATTCATCAACTCACTTTTTAGTGAATACCTAAATAAGCCAATCAACGATTAACAAAAAATCCCTTTTAGACGACCATTCAACTTTATGTCTGTGCCGTTTTAATATTACTATATGCTTCCAATGTGTACATGTTGGAAGCTTAAAGTAATATTAAAACGGCACGCTTAGCCTTTTGAGGTCACTCTCAAAGAATTAATTAATATTCCTGACACAATGCTGTATTCATCAGACTTCCATTATGTGGACCGGCCTTTTAGGCCCAAACTGTAGAGCTTCAAACATTAGCACTGAAACTTAGTGCATGAGCGGAGCGATTTCATAATTTTTGAAATTATTTTATTGACACATGGTGTGAGTTTTTAAAGCTTAGCTCAGTTCTTTTCTTTCTTTTTCTTTTTTTTAGTTACAATGCTTGTTGAACTTTTACACAGTCCTTGACCACATGCAGTCATGAATTTATATTAGGTTACCAATGCCTTTCCGATCCAAGAAATAAAGTTGAGTAGTCATTGTGTGTAGTGGATATTAAAAAACTTAACAAAAGAAAATTAGAAATAAAGAAACATATTGAATATAAGGCTGAAAGATAAACAAATAACGAGAAACATACGCAAGAAAACTAATATACACTTGAACATACAAAACGCCTGACGTGGAAGTGAGGGACACATAGCAAGAATGACAGATGAAAGATGGACACAGTTGGTAACTCAATGCAGCCAGGCCCAAGCGGCCAGAGAGAAAGAAGACGACCCAGAGAACGTTGGACAAATGAAATCAAACAAATTGCCGGTCAATCATTTTTTAATTTCCATGCGTATACCTTTTGATAAATTAAAAATCCTTCAACTCAACAATCTTTCTTTATATTTACGTTTCTTCTTAAATTTTATACCATTTTGTATACCACAAAATTATACGTATTAAGTAGTGAAAGATGCTTTTTTTTTTGGGTGGTAAATTATTAAATATCCGCTCACCTTCTCCCGCTCTGGGCGGAGCGGAAGGGACGTGTCAGACTTTTGTTGACTAAATCCCACCCGTGTCCCCTCCGTTGCCTGTGTGCCAGAGCCACGATATCCCTTTCGGACAAACTCGCAACCCTGGTAGCCATTGGCCCTAAAGAACCTCGTCAGTTGGTGCTGACATCTCTTTGAGGCGCGCGCGGAACACAACGCACCGTCAACTTATCGGACGGCGAGCTAACCATCGCTCACCGTCCGAAAGCCCGCGCCTACGGTGGTCTCAAGTTGGGGAAAACAATATTTTTTTTAATTAAGAAAAATATTGTTTCACTTGTATTGTTTAGATCTAAGCAGATATTTTTATCAAATCGAGAATAATATTTGTTTTCGACTAAGAATTATAGATTTTCTTGAATTAAAAATTCAAAAAATATGGCTATCAAAACAATTTATTGTTTTTATACCATAATATATGATTCTTGACACTAGTATTATTTATTAATTAGAATTTTAATTATTTTCAATTAAGAGATATTTGTTTTAAAACACCATATTCTTCATCTTAATAATTTAAAATGTCAATAATTAAGAATCATTTTCTAGTATCAATCATTGTTTGTTTTATAGTAAGAATTTATAGGATCTTGACTCTTGTAGTTTAATTCTCATCACAAAATAATTTTGTTGCTTTTATGAAGAATCTGATACTCTAGTCACAAGAATATGATTGTTTTTAATCAAGATAACCCACTTTTCTTACATCAAGTATTTATTTCATATAAAATCAAAATAATGACAGGAACTTAAAATTTTTGAGCCAAGTAAACTAAATTCTTAAAATCAAAATATAGCATTTTTTTCAAGTAAGACGTTTTGTCTTTACTAAAAAAAAATCTTAAAAACTTTACTTGAAGCTATAAACTTGTCACCAAAATACCATATTCTTCATTTAAGAATAATATTATTCTTTACTTAAAAATAAAAGAAGCTATTAAGGAGAATATTTGTTTTCAAACCAATAAAAGATTAGATAAGACAAGAATATAAAAGACTTGGAATTAAATAATTTTTTATCTCAAATATAAAATGATTTTATACTTTCTTGGTATTACCAAGAAATTAAGATTCTAGTTACAATAACATAGTTACTTTAATCAAGAGCAACTATTCTTCTTGCAACAATACTATATGTTTTCTTGAAGTAAGAATAATTATCTCAAATTAACAATATTGTTCTCTTGGGAACAATAGTTACAAAAATATTTTGAAACAACATACGTTGAATTTTTTAATTTTCCAGATTAAATACAATGGGTGAATTGATGAAACAATAATTTTCTTAAGTTAAGCTTAAATTGTTGGTCTGAGAATATAAAGCAAGAATATTATTTTATTGGTCTAAGTAATACGTGTTTCGTGTGTCGTGTGTAATTCAGCCTGAGCCTCTAATAATTCCCTGGATAGTTAACTGTTCACTCAATAGTTAACTGTTCACTCAATAGACAAGATATTGTTACTGCCATGAGGCTTCGATCCGGTCACATCCCATCGAGGAAGTTTACGTTCCTTATGGGTATCACACCTTCACCCAATTGCGAGAAATGTGGAATAATCGAGGACGTACATCACAAGATCGAGTGTGAGCGGGGCGAACGCCTCAGGAGAAATCTGTTTGATTCCCAAAATAAGTTTGGAATTGGTATTTTGAATAGTGTTTTAGCTAAGCCTATGTCGGACGAGGCTGCAATTCTGTACGGAATATATTATAATCATATAAAATAATTACAATTCAAAATTTGGCTATGATGGAGCGACATAGTCAGTATTGTGACAAAGCTCCTTAATAAAGAATAAAAAATAAAAAAAATACGTGTTTCTCAAGTCAACAATTCTATTTTCGGCGACAAAATAATCGCTCAGCGATTGTCGCTCGTGGGGCGGGCACCCTCTGTAACTAGGAGCTCTACTAGGTACAGTCAGCTTCGAAAGCCTTAGATGTATTACATGGACAAGAATTCATTTAATTGTTTACGATCTATATTCCAAAATATTTTTTTAACACAAAAATTAGTACACATTGGGTAGTTAATTGTAACTACACATTGATACAGTATTGTGGAACAAAGATTGTAGACAATTAACCGAATTCTTGTCGAAGTTTACACCTTTTTGAGGCTCACTATACAACCTAGTAAAACCTACCTGTAGCTAAATCTTTATAAGACATAAAAAATACTTAATTCAAACTACCGCTCAGTGCACCACCCAGTCCCTATCATACAAATATAATCCCTATAGATGATAAACTTCGTACGTATGTCGGTCCGTCACATAAGTTTGTATCATTATCCACCGGCCGACACGACAAATGCGACGCGACACAACCGACAAGAGCCCTTTGTGTCGTGTCACACCACATTCTGTTTATGTCCCATGTCGTTGCCATCAGTGTTGTTGAATAGGGAATGGATTTTACGGTTCATTTAGAATTTTCCTGTCGGTAGTGTCTTTTTAACCGACTTCCTAAAAGGAGGTATGTTCGTCTGTATGTTTTTTTTAATGTAGGTTTTGTATTATTTTATATTATTAATGTACTTATTATTCGCGTCACCCTATCAAACTGTTACGTCCCCCATTCCGCTAAACTGTGTCAGGGTCTAACTCTCCAGTCCCAAGACTTTGCAGACTTCTTAACAATTGTGATGAAGGGATTGATATTTGTTGCACGTCACTTCAAGAATTCAAGCGTCAAGTACCAAAATAGATAACCATTATAATTATGTAACGCACGGTTTTCCAACTACTGTCAACCATTCGTGTCTAAATTGTGTAAAAATTATGTGGCATTTCTGTACTGATATTGTTTTTATTTTATATTGTTTTGGCATGGTGTGTCTATCGCTTAATATTGTGCACTTGGCTTGTATGTTGGCTTGTGTTAATTGATTGAAGTGTAACGATTGTAGATAGACTAATAAAAAATATGTTCACCGTAATTTCTGTCAATTGTAGACCGATTTAATAAAATATTTTTTTATTTGAAAGGGTTTATTTTCGAAGTGGTCTCATTGTCACCAAGTCAGAATCTGACGAGGGAATCCCATAGAAATCGAAGGAAATCTTTAAATTTATAGCTATAGCGATTTGGGTATTTTTTATAGTATTATTAACTCATGTATGGAACTGATGATGAAGACCAAAGATGGCCACCGGAACTACTTAACATAAAAGGCAAACAGTATTGTACGGCTTGCGATTCGATTAGGTACTTTAATATGGTTGCTAAGCAATTTAGCTCATCACAATGCATATGGTGATGTGGAGCTGATGATTCTTACCAGGAGAACTTCTCAACAGTTAATGTCCCTGCATCGGGAAAAGCAATATCTTGTAAAAGGTGATGAGCAGTTAACATTAGGATTTTGTAACTTAGATAAATTACATACTGACTCACAAAAAAGTGAAAAGTCGGTGCCAAAAAACTAAAATTCTTATCCAGGCACCAACTTCCGAAATTAAAGTTACTCGTATTTTTACTTTGTAGAGTTTTTTTGGAAGCCGGTTGTTTTTTTGGAAAAAGTTTTTTTGACGTATCGAAAAAGAATGTAGATAAACGGAGAATGTAGATAAACGGGATTCGTGATCAACGTACAATTTTAAAGTTATTAAAATATGTATATTTTTTTAAAGACATGATAAAATAGGATTAATATTAATTATTGTATATGATTTTAATTAAGAAATATTTATTTTATATTAGTATTGCTACATATTACAAACTGAAACAGACCAAATTTGACGAAAAAAAATAAAATTACTAAATATCCTTTAAAAGCAAAAATTACGAAGAACTATATTTTCCTCTGAATTGTAAAATCTTCTTGAATTACGAACCACCAGTAATCTGTTAACACTTTAGCATTCCATCTCCCTGGGTAACGTTCCTCTACTTTTTTTTAATATCTTGATGAAAGTGTTCAGCATGTTCGTCACTCACCATTCCAAGATTAGGCAGAAAAAATGAAAAGAGAAAGCAAAAAGTGATTTTTTAAAGACTTTCTGTTTCCCATCGCATTATACACACGACTTGAGAACCTCAAGACCTCCTCCTTTTTGTGAAGTCGGTTAAAATAAGCCAGAATATACAGGCAATAGTATGTATAGACGCCAGCACATGTAACGTATGCTTGCATATATTTAATGTACCTATACAAAATATTGTAAAACATTTTAAAAGGGTAACGGTGGAGTTTCCTGCCCATTCTTCTCCATACGAAACTACCTTTTGGAAGGCACATTAAATGAAGGCACAGCAAATTATTTATTTCAAAAAGGCACTTATGAACGTCAAAATTAACAAAAAATAGATTTTTTGTAAATTTTGACGTTCAAAAGTGCATATTTGAAATAAATAATTTGACTTTCAATAAAATATTTTGTATTTGATTTTGATTTGCACGATGTACCACTGATGTCAAACTATTACTTTTTAGAGTCTTCTCCCAGTCTTTTTACACGTGCAGTCTGTGGATCAATTTTACGCGGCAGGCTTACTGCGCCCTGCGTGTTCAGTACAACGACGCGCTGCAGTACCAGGGTTTTATCAACACTGCCCAGTGTTGAGAAAACCCTGGAACTGCAGTGCTTCCGTAATGTTTGAGGATGCTTCCATCGATGATTTCTTTGTCAGCATTAAGAAAAGAACTGCATCGATGATGAGCAGGGTCTGTGGCAGCACCAACACTGTCCTCAGAACGTCAGTGTGTAAAATTGATACTTAGACCTTTTACTGTGTACCGGGTAAGTGTTATACTTGCACAGAAATAGGAAATAGACTAGTGATTATTGTGTAACATGTTTTGTTTACCAACAAATTACTAACCCCTTTTATTTTTGTGTTTACTACTCGTACTAACAACCCTACTAACGTTATCTTTATTAAAAAAATATGGACGTATGTCTGAAATTAAGTTAAACTATTTAATTATAATAATATGATATAATTGTCCGCATGTAATTTCCGGTTTCGGCATACCTTCTCTAGTAAATAGCAGGAATCCAGAAAAAACTAAAGTAATTCCACAATGTTTGAACTTGACCTGCCGTGACGCTTTGCTCAATAGAAATCAGTTGAGCTGAGTGTCGCAATAGGTTCTATGAAATAAGGAAAAGCTGGCATCTTTAGGATCATAAATTCATAACATAACCGAAATCTTATAAAACAAATATTTCTCCATCAAATTAAGTATTTATTTCTAAGTATATTTGATTTGAATGAGATTTTGGTTAATAACTATTTTCCTTAAGCTAGTTTATATTTATCTAGCCTTGTAAATACAAATTCTCATCTTAGCGACTGTAAAGTCTGCGTCTGTTGTTCTCATTGATCATGTTTGCGCCGACTATTTGTTAGTATTTATGGGCAAACAGAAGATAATCGAATCTGTGAGAGGCCTTTGACATCGCGTGCTTTTTCCAATTTTATTGAATTATAACTAGAGTTTATTCAATTAGGATAAATTATTTTTTCATAGTGATTTAAGGTGGAATGGAAAATGAATGTCAACAATTTAATTTTCTGCAAGCTAACATAATCAGAGGTAGATTGATTTATTTTTTTAATAATTATTTCTAAATTCTTTAACTTGAAGAGCGTCCTTAATGCCTTTTACAAGTTGATGATTGAGGAGCACAATATTATCTAGTTATTTATGGAATATAAACTCCGATTGTTACCAAGAAAATATGAGGAGAAGTGTTGCTTAAAACATATAACACTGTGGTCTGGTCCAGTATTTAAGTGCAGGAAAATATTTTCTTTCGCCACTTTGCTACTTATCTCACTATCAAAAGTGCGGGCTTGAATTAATTTTATTCATAATTTTTTGAGAACATTTTCATATCTTCAGCATGAATAAGAACTTTCCTTTCACTAAATTCGTCGCATGAGTGAATGTAAAATGCTATTTAATAGCAGTAGGTATTGTGCTATAGAAGCATCCCAAGTGTTAGCTGCAGTAACATATGACGCCATATTTCATAACCTAAATGTACCGCGAACACATTGTTTTCGTGAAATACCTACTTTGTTCAGAGTATTTCTTATTTTATGATGGACTTAGATGTTTCGAGTTGTGAACTTTGGGATCTCGGTTGGTGAATGTCACGGAAAAATTACATAAATAAACATCTACGATTTCAGAAATAAGTTTTTAATAAATTAAGGCTGGCGGTAGGAAACTGACAGAAATCGTCACCAGAAAAGACTTTCTTCTTTCACTTTCTTCGTGAATTTGATGAAAATGAAAATCCAAAATGCCGGTTGGAACATTTTCTCATTTTTCGTCATGAGTGTAGTTTTCATGGTTTTCAAGAGTGTTAAAGCCGATCGTGAGGTCAAAATGTAATTCCAAGATGGCGGCAACGAAAATTCTCATCCACCGCAAACGTTTTTTTTGCTTTAAAAATATTGAATTATTTTCTCTTTAATAATTCAATATTTTTATTATTGTATTGTATCACCACGACATTATCGAGAATATAATAAAGTTATGAGCCTCTTTGAATGCATTAAAATAATCTAAAAGCAAACCCCTCTCTTTGGGAATATGAAAAATGGAAACCAATCAATTGTCAATTAAATCGTCTACAAAACTACAAAGCGTTGCCCAATATTCCGTAGAAACCAAATTACGTACAATTATATCTAGTAAAATAAAGCCACTTATCGAGGTCGGGTCGGGAGCCACGTAACCTCAAAAGCAACAGTCGTAATATTTGCTCGTAGGTTTATTCCACACAAATTGCTAAAGGTTGGGAGGATGCAAAACTGTCGGTTTGTAGACTGCAGTAGTTGTTACTGTGTTGTTTTGTGTTATTTGGTTCGTTTGAAAAATGAAAACACAGTTCGGAAAATGTTTTGATTGGTCTGGGAACCGTGGAACGTATGAAATAATTTATCTAGAAAAATATTTTGATAGTTATGGAACTTTGAATTGATGAAGTGTTAAAATATTCGTTGCAAAATAGAAAGATCGCACTAAGCGTTTCCAAATGACTTTTATAATGTGCACAGCAAAAGAGTGGAACTCCCAACCTGCGTCTGTGTTTCCGAACGCATACAACCCTAATCTCTTCAAAGTTAGAGTAAACAGGCATCTTCTGGGTAAGCTCACTCCATTGTCGACTTTGTCTCTGTCACCTCTGCCCTAGACTAAGGTCAAGAGCAAACCCATCCTGCATAAAAAAATAGAAGATAATTTTGTGCGTAAAAAGTTGGAAATAGACGAAAATAGGTGTAAATTCCGTTCTATTTGTAAATGCGTTCGGTCGTAATTAATGAACAAACAGCCAAACTTTCACATTTATAGCAATAATGAGTGATGGAAAATCAAATAATTAATTTAAAATTGTGCAGGCAGTTGAATGTTCTGACCGTATCCTGATAACGAACGAGTGCACCGACTGCTTGTTTAACATGGGAATCACATTTACTTTTTCAATTTTAGGTTCCAAATGAAAATGAGCTATGAGGTACATATATTTTATTGAAATAAAGTGTGTTTGTATTGCAAGAGTGCTATTTAAATATTGACAATACATGCTAATTAATAAAACACAGGTGGTGCTACCATTATCAAAGCTGCACTTTCACAAAGTAGCATTTGTCATGCATGACTTTACATTTTTACCATTTATCATGAAATAGGTTCCATTATTGTATGGCAAGGCAGTAGAAACCGCAATGCGATGTCATTAGAACATAGCTGCGAAGGAAATAATTTTTAATTTCAATTAGTTTGCCTCGAGGGCGTGCTGTGGCTCGTGTAATCATTTATTTACAACTTTATAATTATTTTTTCCTGGAAGAAATAACGAGAAAATTATGGGTGATTATACAGTTCTGCCGTTTGTTGTTTTACTGTTTTAAATTGGATTAATACTGCTACAGACGAAGTCGGAACGAAACAGAAACTATCAGTAACTTGAAACTTCACATTTCCTTCGTATCAATGGAATTTAATATTAATATTAGACATGGGCGAAATAGCTCACTGAAAAGAAAAAGAGCGATTAGCAAGTGAAAGATCACTCCAAAGAGCTATATCACTCTTCTAGCTCACCAGCTCTTCTATAGCTCAGTGACTCAGACGCCGACTGACTGTTAGCTCATTTCACACACGCCGCTCGCACGTCTAAGGAGACGGCTAGGCTCGCTCAATAGTCAATAGCTCTTTGGAAGTTTGGACTTTTTGTTACTCACTAGCTCTTCCATAGCTCAGTGACGCAGACGCCAACTGTTAGCTCATTTGACTCACGCCACACGAGCGTCGAAAGAAACGGGTTCGGGTCGCTCTATATTGTCAAATTATGAGTGAGCTAACTGAGCTAGTGAGCTATTTAGCGAGCGAGAGCAAGATATCTATCGAAAAGAGCTAGCTCTTTTCTATCACTCGGTCACGAGCTACCCATGACTTATTAATATGCATTCCCACTGTGCATTCCTCGGGGATGGAAGAAGTTGTGCTATTCCTATTGTATTGTAGCAGGCAGCAGGCACATGCACATCTCGCGGCGTGCGCTGCTTGCGAGTGTCCTACCGTCCCGCTTAATAATGTTGCGTGACACTGCAACGACTGGCATGTAGCTCCTACCGTTGTTGACTTGGTCCCATAAATCGAGTTCTACTTACAAGTGGTGAATATTGATTTATTAACGTAGTAATGGTTTGCACATCACCGTTTGGCGCTGTGATTTCGCAAGTAGTAAGACCCACGAACGACCCATGAAGCCACAATTACTAAATAAACGCCACGTTTATAAAAAACTTCCCTGTGTTTGCCCATTGTGGTTTTAGTCTCA
This sequence comes from Tiliacea aurago, assembly GCA_948098905.1. Taxonomy (NCBI): domain Eukaryota; kingdom Metazoa; phylum Arthropoda; class Insecta; order Lepidoptera; family Noctuidae; genus Tiliacea; species Tiliacea aurago. Next base: position 27,394,744 of record OX402585.1, read on the forward strand.
GCAGCCAAAAATATACAGAGAGTCAGGACTGGTGACGCGGGAGCAAGCGACGAACAGATCCACTCAAATCTGTATGGTTCTTTCCTTAAAATTCCATTTCATATACCAATGTACATGATCCTCAAATGATCTGACCAAGATTACTCGTATTTCCGGATTTTTATATTATACGAGTATACAGATTGACATTCATGCATTTTATACACCGTGGCATTTTAATCGTCTTACAACGGCAGCCCACTTGATGTATCCAATGACTACTAATCATTCATAAAATTAAAAAAAAAAAAAAATTACATTCGAATAGTTAAAAAAAAAAAACGCTATGACGCATGACGTAGTTTGAAACATCCTGTTACGAGCGCGGTGCGAGCCTTGCGTTCCAAGGGCGGCGCGGAATGGAGCGCAAGGCTCGCACCGCGCTCATTACAGGGTGTTTCAAACTTCATCATGCGTCTTATTGCATAATTTAAAAAATAAATAAAAAATAAAATGTTAATAATTAATAAATATTCTTTAACTATAGGAATGATTAGTAGTCATTGGATACATGAAGTGGGCTGCCGTTGTAAGACGATTAAAATGCCACGGTGTATATACAATGACATGAATATTTACTTTGTAAAGTATTATAGTAATTATTGTAATTATTGTGAATGTGAAGATTATTAAAGAAGAAGTTATGAAAAGAAGATTACAAAAATACTTAAAAAAAACAATGAACCACCATTGTTTTTTTTTGTTTTTTTTTCTCTGGTTTTACCATGGTCTGGCAGTTTAAGTAATTTATGCGGCCTACCCAAATGTCCTTTCTTAGGGGTTAGAAGCGTTATGACTACCTCTCGATAAGACTAAATAGCAGATATGACTAGTTCGCTATAGGACTTAATCTCGATATAACTAGATCGCTGTAAAACTAATTAGCTGTTTGACTACATATGCATAAGTCCTGTTATCAAAATGACTCATTATCGATATGACGTACAATCGTATCTAAAAGTGGCATTAGTATAGGAACTTCATGGAGTACCTACTTAGCTTTACTAAAGTGTGACGAAATCTCAAGAAGGACGATACATCACTAGAATTACTGCTAATTTGCCGCTCCTTCATCTTATACAAGACGGATGGTCCGCTATTGTGGAATGTTCAACGCAATCACCTGAAATGAATGCATTCGCAAGCTACTTTTGCAGGCAATGGCTAAAGAATCCTTTGCTTATTTCCTGTGCAAAACAAAAGCACAGAACCAATTGTGCGCATGCAGCACAAACCAACATTGTTACAATTTTTATTTTATTTAAAAAAGAGGCACATTTTCAAGATAAAAAAAATCAACATTCTCTGTTTAAACCGAACAACAAAAAAATAAACACCATATTATTCAATCGCAAGTATCAAAGAGAATTAAATAAACTTGAGACGAAGGAGATTACGCTCCTATCTTTTTTTTAAAACGTTAGCGATTTAAAGCGTAAGTTTAAATAAATAAATAATTATGTTACCATGAAATGCTTTCATTTTAAGTATTTTAGTATAGGTACCAAGGAAAAAAACTTAATGCTATAACTCGATAACTGTACTCCAAAAAACAAACGAAAATATAGTCGTTACGCTATCTGGCCTTATTGCGATCTAGTCCAAACACGATATAGTCCTAACAAGATCTAGTCATATCGAGATTATGTCCTATAGCGAACTAGTCATATCTGCTATTTAGTCTTATCGAGAGGTAGTCATAACGCTTCTAACCCTTTCTTAGGATTGTTCATCGAATCGTTGAGCTCCTTCAGCTGCACGGCTACTGACAAATGCGTGCACTTCATTATCACGCTTAAACTATATTTTCGGCATTAGAATCGTTCCCAGACCTCGCAGCAATTCCTTTTTTTCCAAAAATATTCAAAAATATAGTTAACTACCAAAATAAAATAAAATTTTGTCTTAACGTAAACAATGTTCAGCCAGCTGATTTCCTAATTTTGGCACGGTATACAAAAAAGAGGCCTATTCAGGCTTTATCAAAGGCAAACCTAACAACCTGCCAGTCTACCTGCTGGTCAATCTGTCTACCTGCTGGTCAATCTGGGTTCCTTAAGATCCATTTCGTAGCTGCTTCCTAAACAAAGATTGTAACGTTTTTCATGTCTTCATGTGTGAACACCGTAGAACTTATTACTTAGTCGGTGTTCCTTACATGTTACCATTGAATTTTGACTTACTCTAAGTAGTATTTGGTTTCGGTGATTTCTACTACCTGCCTGTTATTAATACGGTCTCTAAAAGATTATTATTACTATTAAAAGCTCTCGTTATTTTGATGCACATGAAACTGGATGTAACTGGATTTAGCTTCGTAAAAATGGATTTTATTGACATTTTCTTTACAAAATCCATAAAATTCAACGACCGAATTTTATGAAATTCAATATTACCTACTCTAAAAGATAGTTTGCGTGTAACTTTGTGGTTAACTTTGTGTCTTCGTGTAGAGTGAAAGAACACTATCTTTCCACTTCGTCATAGTTGCGTATGTATTTATTATTTTAATTTAATTATAATTATTATTATTCTAGTGATTTTTGCGTGCGTTTGTGCGTCTGGCATGTTCGTTGAGAACCGAGTTACCGATTTTTACGGGCTCTTGAGGAAACTCAAGACATACTTCCTCACTCGACTATGTGCATGTACGAATCAAATAGTGTCTCACTTCGCTGTGTGTACATGCTAAGATGCTGTATTTTAATTTAATGTAATTCATTTAATTTTTAATATCTATTGTAATTTAATTTAATTTTGATGCATGTAATTTAATTTAAATTTATAATGGATTGTGAGTTTTATTTTTGTAATTTGACTATGGGTTTAATACCTGAATTAAACGATTGTTTATTTTTTTATTTATTTTAGAAGTATGTATGTATTTAAGTATGTATATTAGTAAATTCTCCTAATATCTGTTTTATTTTAATTAGTGTATTGTTTTTGATTTTATGTATTCTATTTTCTCTTCTACTTTTACACACGGTGTCTACATCTCTTTGTCGACTTTCCTATCGCAGGTATGCTCGGAGAGATTTCTTTAGAATTAAGCGTACCCTTTATACGGATTTTTCTGTTCCTTTCTTCTTGTATGTTTATATATTGTGTGTACATAAATGGTTAAATAAATAAATAAATTTAGTTTTTTTAAAAAACACACTATCCTAAGGCAGCCGGTAATAAGGAGCTTTATATGAGTTGAAGACTTTATAGGACCAGTACTTCCAGGGATTACCACTTCCTGCCAGGGTTGCGAGTTTGTCCGAAACCGATATCATGGCCCTGTCACACAGGCAACGGAAGGAACACGGGTGGGTTTTAATCAGTAAAAGTCTGACACTTCCTCCCGCTCCGCCCAGAGCGGGAGAAGTTATTTGATAATTTCCAACCCAGAAAAAAAAGGGATTACCACTTCTAAACAAAGAATTTTACAGTTAGATTTAATTTTTGAAGCCGAAATTAATATTCAATTTGTAAGTGCTGCGTGGAGGATAATGTTAATAGTCATATATTATATTAGTTTGCTTTTTGTTAATAAAGTCAGTACCTACTTATTCAGTAGTATGATGAATGGTTCGTGAAATTAATCGACATGAGCTGAGTCGACAGTATGATAAATTATAATTCGTTTGACCAACAAGGTTTACCTGAAAAGTTTCCACAAACCATGTTACTATCGTTAGGCCACTATTCTGATATAAACATATGAGAAATCAGCTAATGGATTGCCCGGCCCCGCCTGTAATACTAGGGAAAGTAGGTTAGGTTACGACTGAATGCCATGATAATTATGACTTTGGATATTGACTTTATGAGCAAATAAAACATGGTGATGAAAGATCCTAACGAAAAAATGCATTTCTTTACTTATTAAAATGTTATATTTAAAAATCTGTCTCGCCGTAGAGGGGGGCAGGGGAGTGCATCTCCACGTTTCCCACTAACTCGCTAAATTATGACGCCTGTAAAACGTATGGCAGTCATTCGAAGCCATTCAATTGGATGTCGCGCAGAAACTAGAGATGCTAGATATAAAGTTATTACGAGGTGGACGTGACACGCTTGGACAAAGGAGATCCGCCAAATCCCATACAAAAAAAACCCAGGCCCGGCGCAAAAGAAATGGATCTCAGATTTTAGAGTAATAATAGAAATATTGTACAGTATCGCTATTGCCAAATTCAGTGGCTAACATAGTTTTTTTGCCCGGAGAAGTTTCATAGGCGCTAGATTTAAAAATTACATTCTTATGGGAAAACTACATCTTTCCGAGTTCTGTGCTTAACTAACATTGACAACTTAAGTATGCAATGCTTGTTTTACAGTTTTTGCATACGTATGTATATTTAGAATAGAGCAGCTAGAGCTGCGTGCGGACATCTGGGTTTTTTCAAAAAGCATTTTTTGAAACCCTGTATACAGGGTTATTTTTAAAACGTCAATAACCTCTTAAGGGGTCATTGTACTCATCATTATGAACAACTTTTACTATGGGACTTAAACTGAAATCGTGAACAAAAAACCAGCTGTTCCCTACATTTATGTTCGAATAATTCGTTAAAATGTAGGGAACAGCAGATTTTTTTTTCGCGAGTCTGGTTTGGTCCCATAGTAAAAGTTGTTCATAATGATGAATACAATGACCCCTTACGAGGTTATTGACGTTTTAAAAATAACCTTGTATATGAAAGTATATAGATTACAATAAAACCATGGCATTTTATGTAGATATATGTATATTCTATTAAGTTTCATTTTTACATTTCAGTCATCCAAATCTATTAAAATAGACTCCAAACCTATAGCTGGGTGATCCAGATCATGTTCATTGTTTCTAGCCCAACCAAGATAATACATAACACTTATTATATGGGCGCAGCTTCCAAGTGTCCTTTTACCTTGATAACAAGAACAATAATGTTCTTTAATTGCATCGATTCCAGAAATCGCAGTGTTAACTAACAAATAGGTGTGGTACGTTTTTGATCTTACATGGCGTGAATTTATTCTGCAGCGAATCAAGACATTGCTTGATTGCGACTGTGACCTAATGACGATCGTTTACTATGGCGATTTCTTCAGAGTGTCTATATACCTCGATCTCATATACGCCAGTTCTTTTCGTGTGTTCGCTGCAGTATGATCGTGCGAGTTTTAAATGGTACGTGCCTATGGTGAATTTTATGAGTTCCTCATACGTCAGCTCTGGAAAATCTGATACTTGTGGATTGTTTGCATCCAGCCGGGTAAATGTTGCTCTTTGTCTGTTCAAATTATTTTGTAGAACATACGCTGCCAAAAGATTCGGTTTATGTAAGTTGCGGTTTATGGATGCAATAAAATCATTTGTATATCTGCTGTCTTCATAAGGTTCCTGAAAACGGTTTATTAGGGCCGCAGCTATTTTAAAGTCTGTAAAAGTGTTTACCAGGGCGTTATTAAACATTCTGTGGCGGAAGATTTTGAAACTATTTTTGAACTTCCCATTTACGGTTTCTACGACCCAACGACACAAGGTTATTAGTCGTGATTTATTAGACTCTTCTGTAGTGAGCTGAGTTTCACCTCGTTGTTTTGAGGGTGGTAAGAAAGCAACATAGCCGTGCCCCTCCAATGAATTTATTGCATCACGAAACCCCCTGTCTAAGATGAAAACATCTCCTTGTTCAAAGAAATAATGAAACGCGTTGTCTTCAATAAACTGGTCATGGTTTTGCAATAGATGCTTCATGATGTCCGCGTCTGAGATTGTAGCAGCGTATGGTCCTGTTACGTCTAAGATGTGGCCGTCGCCACAAACAATCAAAAATGGCTTTACTAGATTGTGGTATTTATGCAAGCTGTAGCTCACTCTTTGGAAGAAAAAGTTGGAACTTTTTTCTACAAATAAGTAGGTACCATCGCATATAATTATCGATTTTGGCGATGCGTTGCTTCTAAATATGTGATTAGGTAAAACTCTATTTCGGTTAATAACGTCACTCCGTGTTATGTGGTCTAACCCTATGTGCAGGGGAACAAAATCTCCAAATAAAGCAGCTCTCGTCAGACGTATCTTTCTTCTTACAGTGGTCTCAGGAAAACCGAATGTGGAACTAATTCTTTTATTGGGTTCCCCTGTTCGTATTTTACACAAGTATATTCCCAAGTCGGTTCGTGGAGTGCGGGACTGCTGGTGGAGAGATGGAACTTCTTGAATTAGTTGTTCAAATTGTGAATGATGCAGACCAGTCCAATAGTGCATATCGTCTTCAGATATTTCGTTTATATTTTCGAAAGCTAGTCGAGATCTGGACTCAGGCGCTTGTATATATATTGACTATGTCAACAAAGCATTGCAAGCATTGAAATCAGAATGTTGAGAGGCTGCATTTTCTGGAAATTCTTCCAAAGAAGTGTTCTGCAAATGTAGTTCACAGATGCGGGCCAGGGTGGGAATATACAATCCAAAATGGCTTAGGAGATAGACTTTTATAGAGTTCGGAACAAGTCGTAGCTCCAAGTTATTGCAATGGTTCATCATGCATCGTCGGGACGTATTGGCTACTCGATTAAACTGAGGGACATTCACCGATTCTCCAATCGCAGGTAAGACAGCAGGTGAAGGTGGTTGGTCTTGATTACGGATGTTGGAGTCAATTTGATGCCAACATGCATGACAAATTGATCGGGTACTATTGAATGGAACCTGTTAACAATTAACATCGTTTTTAGATATACGACAAATATTTTTATTACTACGTCTCTGTACGTATAGTGTTAAAAGCAAGTCTAATACTCTATTTAAATGGGATACATTTTAAACATACCTCTTGGGGTGGTTCGATTGCACGTACAATATGAATCACGTATTCTCGATGTGATTGTAGAAATTGTTCAGACAGAATATGTCTACGACGTCGCCGAAGTGGCCGTGTACTTACACAAAACACAAACGTCTGCCATATCACAAGAAAAATCAAAAGTCCAGTAGGAGTTAGCCAATTCGTCGTAATAATAAAGAATGATCAAGAGGAAAGATATCGCACAGCACACAACACAACAAACGTTAGCGAGGGACTGCGCATGGGCATCGGTGTAAGACAACCAACACACCGATAGGGCGTCACTATGTTTCTCCCTCTAAACATTGATTTAGAGGGAGAAACAGTGCACGCATTACGCATTGTTTTGTTGTCATTGTAACAATAACAATAGGCGTGAGCGTGACAACAATGCGTAGCCAGTTTTGTTGTCACTTCACGTCACAGGCTCGTGTTGATCCTTTTCTACCTGCAATTATTTGAAGGTCATATGGCTGTGAAGCGATAACACAAACTTTTTGTATTTGTCCATGTTAATAATATTAATTACGCGCTAATTCACATCTTATTTTATTTTCTATAAAAAATATAACTGCAAATAAGGTATTTAATCATGTCGTAATTATAATAAAGGGTAAATGCACCATATACATTTGCATGTTGTTAAGTACAAGAGAATGAAGTTTTTCCTTAAAAATGTTATTTTTACATCTAGCGCCTATCAAACTTCTCCGGGCAAAAAAAACTATGTTAGCCACCGAATTTGGCAATAGCGATACTGTACAATATTTCTAATACTATTACTCTAAAATCTGAGATACATTTCTTTTGCGCCGGGCCTGGGGCAAATTTGGCGGATCTCCTTTAAAGTTTCATTAATAAGCTTGTTTACGTGTCGGCAGACTGGATGACATAATAAAAAATGCACATTTTTCATAGTATACATATTTTGGCTTTCGGTAGTTGTTTATTTTACCGTGTCATGTCCAGTATTTTCCTGAATAAGGGGATCAACAAATTCTACATCTTGAGGTATGATGTTTTATTCGATTTTTAAATCGTTTGTTTGTTCGTGTAGTTACACCAAGACTTATGTAATCAACCTATAATTTTCCCACTACTGGGACACAGGCCTCATCTCTGTGAAAGGGAGTTTGCCGAAATCAACCACGAGGGGACAGTGCGGGTTGGTACATAATGACCTCCAAGCAATTGAATAATTATTATAATAATTAATAAGTCATTATAAATTAAATTTATAATGGATTGTTTTTTTTTTTTGTAATTTTACTATGTGTTTAATACCTGAATTAAACGATTTTTTTTTCATAAACTTATTCCGCCTTATTACAAAACAAGATTTATATTTTGATATGGCTTAAACCATGCAGCCAGTTTTTGTAAAAAGAACGTAACAGTGATTGAAATACCGTTCTATATACAAAACTGAAAACTTAGTTTGGTACGAAGTTGACAGTTTTGTGTTTAGGAACTTTACCGTAGTCGGAATAAAGTTCGAAATTCAATAATGGCTCCATGTTTTAAACCTGGGTCTTAAGATAAACCTTGTTTTGTAATAAGGGGGTTTGTGTCTTACCAAGGGGTATCGCGTTATCGAGTAACTGGGTGGTGGAGGTCAGATAGGCAGTCGCTCCATGTGAAATACGAGTACTAGTATCCTGCTGCATCCGGTTAGACTGGAAGCCCACCCAATATAGTTGGAAAAGGGCAGGCAGATGATGATGATGATACTAATTGTGGCTTCATAACATCGTGTTGCTTTCGCTAGTATTGAAGAACAAAACAAATCTAAAACATAATAAATAATAATAACATGGTGTTTTTTGTTTCAATGTTTAATTTGTTTAATTCATGACCAATATTCATCACAACTAACTGTTCACAATTAAATGACTAACTAGCTATATAAATAAATAAATACAAAAGGGAAAAGAATCGTGGGCATCAAAAAAATTCGTCCGCATCGCCGTTAACAGGAAGTGCCCAAAAGGCTGGCAGCATTGCGACGTTGTATGGCGATGCTGATTCTTTGGCCCAAAATAGGCCAGGTTTCTGGACACGTGAAGAATCGACCAACCACTTGGCGATATCTCGAAAAACCAAATGGGCACTCGGACCCCATGGCCCTAGTGTTTCAACCCCAAACGGCTCGAACATATAACTCCCAATAAGATTGGAATATTTTCGCCGTTTAAGGTTTTCCGTACATGCAGCAGCCGCCCCAGCACACCCCGCCGTACCAAGAAGATGGGATGGCGCAAGGGTGTCGACACAAGTTGCATCCCACACCAATGTTACAACACACTAGTTACTTGATTTAATTTCGTTGGAGTGATATCTGAATAAGAGTTTAGTGGAATCATTTGGTTATGCAAAATGAGCATGATTCAACGTTTTCGTCACGACTGTACTTGATCAGTTAAGTCCATCAGTAAGGTAATACACGTAACATCATGAAGCGCCGATCAAGTTGCTGTTAAGTTCAGGTCTGAGCGCGACACCGTTTTCTAGAAATAATTAAACTGCCCGTAGCTGTAGAATGCGCTCTTGTTGCGCGCTGGCGTCAATTTTCACGCGAGCGTACTATCTGACAGCAGTAAAGAATATGAAAAGCGTTTTTGTTTTTGACAAATCCTTTGCAGGAAATTAAACAAAGCATTTATTCCATTTAAACCAATTATATGTACCTTTGAATTGTCAAGGAGTCGGCCAGTAAGAAAGATAGTAGGTGCCTATGGAGAAGAACGGGCAAGAATCTCCATGGAAACTTTTTTAAATGAAAATATTTTTACATAACTGCACTGCAACGGAACTACTTTAGTTACGTAAATAAGCCTACTGATGTTGATTCGCGACATCGTCGATGGATGTCGGTTGAAGTATAATGGAGAACTCGTGTTTGACTCAACTCATCTGTAGGCGTCAACGCAAATAAAGTGTATGTATCCTGGGAACTGGCCAGAATTATAAGTATTTTCTTTCTAAACGTATAGTTTTGTTAGTGTTCTGGTTTGTAGTTACTTGAACTGCTTACGTCCCACACAGTTTGTAAGACGGCAGAAGTTGTGCTTGATGATTTTCTTACTGCCCACGTTATTACCACTAATTGTAAGACGACTTGTTTTATAAGTAGGAGTGGTTACACAAGTAGGAGTGGTTACACAAGCAACATGAACTTTAGTTCGTTATTTCTTACACCAACCTGCCCCTTAGGTATCATTAATTTCAAGGATTAATTGTTTGTTTGTTGAATTGTTAAAAGTTTAACTTAAGACAATAGAAGAATAATTTCTTAGAATTTTAAAATAATTCCGGTACTAACTCTTCAAGGAGTTCAACCTTGTAGATATACATTTATTTATTACAGGGGGAAATCTTAAAGATGGTGATGAATGTAAGTTTGACAAGTTCTCAATTTAAAATTCTCAATTCGACGAGGTGTTCGTCTCACATACTCAACTCAAAGCATTTATTTCCAATAAACCAATTACAGGCACTTTAGAATTGTCAAGGGGTCGTCAGTCAGAAAGATGAAGCTGGTTCCCAATTCCAAAGCGTAGTAGGTACCTATGGAGAAGATCGGGAAAGAAACTCCACAGACACTCTTTTAAATCAACATATGGTTACAACATATTGATAAAATCATCCATTTTGAAATAATACATGTGAAAGCGATTTCAAGCCAAACGTCAGAAGGGTCCGTAACAAAAAAAAAACAATTCAAAAATTACATTAAAACAAGCCGTGGCAGCTAACAAACGACCAGTCCCTACTGACGGCGCGGTGACGCCCGTTCACGAACATGATACTTGGATTAGCACCATTCACCTCAACCATTTTGAAGGGAGCTAAATAAACCAACACACACGCCACCATCAGCGAGACATTAGACTGAGTATGACATACTCTCAGCCGCCAGGGCAAATTCAAGTCAATGAAAGAAGTACCTACCCAGTAAATGGTACCTTTATAGAAGGTTCATAGTATTCAATCAAGCAATTGCTTTCTTCCGCAATAGTATAACAAACCAAATCAACAAAACCACCATTCGTCCATCACTTTACACTGCATGCATGGTATAACAAGAATAGGACCACCCCCACAGCCCACTTATAATTATAGTCAGTTGGACACTCGGCGGGATGAGTCACCCGATGATGCCCCAGTTACCCGAAGATCTTATCCTGGGCTTTACTGATGTAAATTAGTCTATCAACCAAGTAAATGGCTTCATTGTGAGCGTGGGTGAAAACCTAGCCTCAAATATTAAGCCTCCCAGCCATTCCCCCTTAAATAATACAACTCAGCCGACTCCACCAAATTCCCTCGTTATCATCCGGTTGACGAATCATAGGTGTATGGGGTAATTTGTAGTTTACGAACAGATTGCGCCGCTGGCCACGATAACATCCCAGTTTACGAACAGATTGCGCCGCTGGCCACGATAACATCCCAGTTTACGAACAGATTGCGCCACTGGCCACGATAACATCCCAGTAAAATACTTATTAAGCAATCCAACCCTATACTCACTTCACCCATAACTCACATAATTATGTAATCGTGCAATTGATACCGGTATTTTCCTAGAGTATTTAAGAATGCCGTAGATTATCTAATTTAAAAAAATAATTGATAGGCTGATCTGCTTTGAGTTATTTGTCTAAAATCCTTGATAAAATATTAAATAAATCCATGACTTAATATATTTTTCCAAATTTAAAATATATATATATTTTTTTTTTAAAACGTTGCCCCACACTAGGAATTTCTCCTGTATTGTGGGTGCGTTTACAAACATTTAAACTCACATACACAAACAGCCAGACCCGGAACAACTACTTGTAGGTCATACAAATATTTGTTCCGTGCGGGAATCGAACCCGCGACACGCATCGCAGCAGTCAATCGCTTAACCACTACTTGCCAGTAATCAGTACGGGTTTAGACAGGGAATCTCCACTAAAGACGCTGTCCAATATCTTGTAAACTGTTGTTTTTCTAGACTAATGACTTATCCTTAAGCATTTGACTCGGTTTCTGTTGCCACACTGCTTCTGAAGATGGCAAACAAAAAAAACAAAAACATTAGAATACGTGGCCTTGGGTTAAAAATGTTTACTTGTCTGGAAGAACTCAGCGTGTAAAAATCAATTCCTGTGTCAGCGAAGATGTTTGTATCTTTTTTAGGGTGCCACAAGGAAGTATATTAGGAGTTACATTATTTCTAATATACATAAATGATTTGTGCAAAATATCCTCAACTGTGATATATTCATCTACGCTGACGACACAGCGCTTATTGTATATGATGCTAACTGGGACAAGGCCAACCAAAGAACGGAACACTCTCTCCGCCTTATGATGGAGTGGCTTCCAGCAAATCTCTTGACTCGCAATATTGAGAAGACCAAACTCTTACGTTTTTCCATGCCGAATTCTATTTTACCTACCGAGTATAGCATAGTGAAAGCTCATTCCTATTCAAAGCATGATATCAGCTGCGGTTGTCTTACACTCTCCTTAGTTTCGAGTATCAAATACCTAGGGGTGTACATTGATGAAAAACTAACTTGGCGCACCCACATCGGGGCATTATGTAGACGTAGCTACAAGGAAGCTCATCTTTATATTTAAAGAGTTGAGACATTCAGCTGACCCTGCAACTTTGCCATTGGTCTACCAGAGTTTGCTCCATGTCTGTGAGGTACTTATCAAATAGAACGTGCTCAAAGGGTGACTACCCAACCGGTACTGCACTCCGCTGCTTTACTCGGAGACCCAAGTCCTCACTGTGCATTAACTCTTCGTTTTGCGTGTAGTCTTATGCAACTACATCCACTCCATCCTACATCTTGACTCAAACATTCTTCTAATACGTCGGGGTCGTCCCGTCTGTGACTCCGTCCAATTCGTTCATTGCTAGCCGCCATTACTCTGTCATAAGCACTCGTCTTTATAATAGGGTGCATCGGTTAATTGATATTTACACGTTTGCCAAGTGTAAATGATTTTGTAAAAACATATTTAAGAATAAGACTTTTCTCCACAAGCGACAGATGGCGCTAGTGATTGCATGAACTTTATACAACCGTTTTAGGTATTCATTTGTATTTGGTATTAAAGTATATATTATTTGTTTTGTTTAATTAATAAATCATTATTGTTGAAATTAAAAAAGTTTAATTACAGTTAATTATAAGCCTTAATGTATTTTAGTTAATCATGTAATTGTCTGTACTGTTTACTCTGCTCTGATTGGTTGTATGGCGGCTGGGTGTTCACTTCCGTTTAAAGTGGGGAACGTTCAGTTTATAATTGATTTGCTTGCACAGACAGTCTATTTCGGCGTTAAACTGTATGCATATCTGACGGATAAGTGCTACTTTTGTTATATTCTTAATAATTAATTAGTGATTGTTAATAACCTAATTGTGTTGAAATAAAGTGAAGAAACATTATCAATACTGAACTTGAGGTGTATCATTTCTTTATACAAGTTGGCGGTTGCTGATTGCAAGCTGATTTTTGGAATGGCTTCGAAAATGTATAATAAAATACCCGATAATATTAAAAAATATGCCCTAAATTAAAGTTTGAGATAGCTCTCATCTCGCTATTAATTGAAAAAAATTATTATAGTGTTCCATATTTTATAAATTATAGTTTTTTATATTTTTTTGTGTTGTTTTATAGTTTAGTTTTTAAGCATTTTAGTTTTTATTTTATTTAATATTTGTACGCCTTCACGGCAAAACATAGTGCCCAAATATGTTACCTTTATGTAAATATGTTGAAGATATATCACCTTCATGTAAATACTTAGACTGGCTAGATAGAAAGCTATCTAGCTAATAGTTGACATATGGTTTTGTACGAGATTCCATTGTTACATTTGTTCTGAGTACCTTTTACACCTAATATATGCTTTACACTATTTCCTGTGTTTTATCTCTGCAAACCTCCCCAACAAAGGTTATGGGCCCAGAGCAGTAAAGCCCAGAGCAGTAAAGTGTATTTGTTGTATATTGTGAAAATAATTCGAAATTGGTAAAGTACATGTGGGAAGAAAAATTACTTCGAATGTACGAATAGAATTATTGACAAAGGACAACTACGACAGTTGGAAGGTACAGGTGGAAGCATTGTTAATAAAAAATGACTTCTGGGAATATGTCAGTGGAGAAAAGCCAAAACCTACGACCGATGCTGCTACATTGACATGGAAGACGGCTGAAAGAAAAGCAAAGTCTGAGTTGATATTGGCATTAGATCCGAGTGTAGTTCGTCATGTAAAAAGGGTGGAGACTGCACGAGAGGTATGGTTAAAATTAGAGAGCTTGTTTGCATCAAGAGGACCTGCAAAGAAAGCAAATTTAATGAAAAGGCTCATGTTACAAAGGATGAGTGAAAACCAAAAGGTATGTGAGCACCTTGATTCTTTTTTTGAAGCTGTCGACAAATTGGAAGAAATGGATATAAAAATCCATGATGATTTGTTTACGATCATGTTGTTGTATAGTCTTCCGGGAAGTTACGAAAACTTTAGATGTGCCATAGAGTCTAGAGATGAACTCCCAAAGCCAGAACAACTAAGAGTTAAAATCATCGAAGAGGATAGTTCAAGAGGAAACGCTCAAATTGACAAAATAGAAGGCGCCATGTATTTGGACAAACATCCGAAGAAAAAGACTGGAAACACATTTAAGTTTAAATGTTTTAAATGCCACAATTTTGGCCATAAGGCATCGGACTGCACAAAGAAAATGAAGAAGACTCAAGAAACCCAATGTGTGGAGTCATGCACTAGTCATGAAAGTTGTGAAGCTTTAACCATAAATCATGTTTCAGATGACTGCCGCATCGCTGTTGATGCGAAGCGCCGTCAAGAATGGATTTTTGATAGTGGTTGCACTTTTCATATGTGCAATGACGCGGAAAGGTTTGCTGAGATACTCCCTGCGAGTCAAAAATTAAAATTAGCCACAGATTCTTTGACAACCGTGCAAGGTAAAGGTACAGTTAAGTTATTAGCATGCAATGATGATCGAACGCGTAAAATTCAACTTGAAAATACTCTATTGGTTCCCGATTTACGTAGTAATTTAATTTCCATCGCCCAACTTACTGAACGAGGCTGTGAAGTCACGTTCAAGCAAGACGTAGCCTATGCTGTTAAAAAAGGTGAGGTAAAACTGACCGCCGATAGACGAGGTGATTTATATTACTTGAGGGAGCTGGACGCTTCAGCGTCTATGGTATGTAGTGAAAGAGTTGATCTGTATCGATGGCATGAGCGTATGGGACATCTGAATGCTAGGGATCTTATGAAAGTACTGAAGAAATCAGATATTGATCCAATAAAGATCGATAGTAACTTGCATGATTGTGATGTGTGTGCTAAAGGGAAAATGGTGTCGTTGCCTTTTGTGAAATCCAGTTCACGCTGCAATGAAAAGTTGCAAATAATATACTCTGATGTGGTAGGTCCAATGAGAGTTCAATCGAATGGCGGAAATAAATACTTTGTTACTTTTATTGACGACTGTACTCGTTTGTGTGAAGTCTTTATGCTGAAAAATAAAAGTGACGTTTTGTCAAAGTTTAAAATTTTTAAATGTCATGTCGAAAATATGGATACCTGAGAGTAGAAGAATCGTAGTGTCGAGAGATGTAAAATTTCAGGAAGGTAAACTAACTGAAACTGAGTGTAAGGTCTCAAATGAATCACTAATTGAACCACAATGTGAGAAGAGTGTTGTGAGAAAGACCGTTGATATAGAAATCCAAACTAAAGAACAGTCGGATGTGCCATTTAGTGATGAATCTTCAAGAGAAGAAATTCCATTAGATATTCAACCGAATGTGCCAGTGATTGATGAAGGAAGTACAGATAATACAGAATCTACTGGAATTGGTGATAGAAACGTTATTTTAACAAAAGGTCCTGGAAGGCCAAGGATTCAGAAAGGACAGGTTAGCCGCCCTCGTAAAATCTACAACATGGTTGAAGTAAGAGAGAGTAGCGACAATGACTCATTGACGGAAGAATACGTTGACACTGATGATTTTGCTGGAGCTATTGAAACCACGTTGAAGGAAGCTTTGGCATCTGACGAAAAGGTCAAATGGGAGGAAGCGATTCTTTCAGAAATAAGAAGTCTAGTAAATAACGACACTTGGGAAATTGTGAAGAAACCTTCAGATCGTAATATCGTAGGATGTCGATACGTGCTGACGACAAAGCTAAATGTTGACAATACTGAGAAAAAGAAGGCCAGACTGGTAGCAAAAGGATACAGTCAGCAACATGGCCTAGATTATAATAAGACATTCGCCCCAGTTGCGAGAATTGCAACTGTACGTTTGTTGGTCGCCTTAGCTGTCGAAATGGGCATGGACGTTGACCAGATAGATATAAATACCGCCTATTTAAACGGTGATCTGAACGAAGATATTTATATGAAGATCCCAGAACTGCTAAAAGAAGGTTTAGAGAACCTGAAAAATGCAGATGGCGTTAATTCTGCAGTAGGTAAAAAAGCAGCAAAAATGCTTGATGATATGAAAGCAGGTGGTGACACCTGTCGTCTAAAGAAATATCTATATGGTCTCAAACAAGCTGGAAGACAGTGGAATATTAAACTGGACGAGAAGCTAAGAAAAATGGGATTGAGACCAACGATAAATGAACCTTGTTTGTATCACAAACACAATAAAGGTGGATCAGATCTTTTTGTTGTTGTGTACGTGGATGACATATTGATTGCATCACAAAAGAGATTGTATATAGATAAATTCAAGCAGGAATTAGCGAAGAGGTTTGAGCTTAAGGACTTTGGTCAAGCAACCTTCTGTCTCGGGATAGATATAAAGAAAAGAGGTAATGAATATTTCTTATCACAAGAAAAGTATATAAAAGATATTTTGAAGAAATATGCTATGGATACTTGCAATCCTATACGGACTCCGATGGAAATTGGAAATCCTGTTATTAGTGAAAAAGAAGTAATAAAAGGGAAACAATTTCCGTATAGAGAACTAATTGGAGCGCTCATGTATTTAAGTGTAGCGACTAGGCCTGATATCACTAACGCTACGCCAAAACTTGCGCAGTTTGCAGAAAACCCGCAGGAAACTCATTGGAGGGCTGCGAAGCGAGTTCTTCGATACTTAAAAGGTACGATAACTCACGGTTTGGCGTTTAAGCCGACAGGGTTATGCATACAAGGGTATGCAGATGCAGATTGGGGTAGCTGCATCATTGATAGACGATCTTTTACGGGTTATGTATTCGTTCTAGGTGGCGCAAGCATATCATGGACTTCACAAAAGCAACGCATCGTTGCAACTTCTACTTGTGAGGCTGAGTTTGTAAGTTTGGCAGAAGCTATGAAAGAAGCTGTATATTTGAATAGCCTGTTGAAAGAACTAGATTTACATCAACTCTGTAAGGTAAGAATGCATGCTGATAATTTAAGTGCTATTTGCCTTGCTGAGGATCATGGTATACATCATACGAAAAGTAAGCACATTGACATTAGACATTTCTTTATAAGGGATGTGCTACGTGACAATAAAGATATAACTTTGGAATATTTGTCGACTGATAAGATGTTGGCAGATGTCCTCACCAAACCTTTGCCTCGCGTAAGACACGAGTTACTAATAAGTGCGTTAGGATTGTGTGTGCGAAAGTAAAGATAGGTTTATTTTAGTGAATCGTATCGTACATGAGTTGAGTGAATCGTATCGTACATGAGTTGAGTGAATCGTATCGTACATGAGTTGAGTGAATCGTATCGTACATGAGTTCCTTCATGTAAATACTTAGACTGGCTAGATAGAAAGCTATCTAGCTAATAGTTGACATATGGTGTTGTACGAGATTCCATTGTTACATTTGTTCTGAGTACCTTTTACACCTAATATATGCTTTACACTATTTCCTGTGTTTTATCTCTGCAAACCTCTCCAACAAAATACCTATGTTGTACAAATAAATATTCTGATTCTGATTTTAACTAATTGGTTGCAGAATTTGTCTTACGACGATACAGAAGCTATTCTAACGAACACCTCATGAATACCTTTCTCAATACTGATACCTGTAATTACTGAGTCACATTAACCTGATTGCATTTAAGTTATACTATAATCTATGTTTGTTCCGTTTGGTGCTGGACGTAAAGAATAGCTCCATCCCATTTCTTCCCGTGGGTGTCGTAAAAGGCGACTAAGGGACTTACTAGAGAATGGGCAGCAGCATTCTTTATGCATTTTTAAAACCATACTGCGATCGCCAACCCGCCTGCCAAGCGTGGCAATTATGGCAAATCCCCCCCCTATTTGGGGAAGGCCTATGTCCAGCAGTGGACGTCTTTCGGCTGAAATGATGATGATGAATCTATGTTTATGAAGAACTTTGGCTCTTGAGATACAATATTTACACTTTGTTCAGGAGCCAGCTGACCAATCTAACTACTTACCTAATCTTGACCAACACTTGTACAATCATGTTTAGTGACTAACTTTATGTGTTTCACTTTGTACAATAAACTTATATTATTAGTATTATATTGCTGCCATATTAAACCTATTTCAAGGAAATTGGGTTAAATTAAATTGGTGGAAAGATACAATAACAGTAATACTGATACAAATTCAAAGAGTAAGAAACGGAGAAAGATGGAAGTCTTTAGAGGAGGTCTTTGTATAAGAACAAAATTATTTAACAAAATAATAAAAGAAAAGTGCACCAAACGTCGATATATAAGAAAAAAATTGTTGGTATAATAAAGAAAAATAATTTTACAATTTTAGAAACATTGGAGAACCAGCAATAAAGGCTTACTTATTTTATTGTTTTTGTAATCCTACATTGTTTACAAAAGTTACCCATCCATACTAATATTAGAAATGCACAAGTAACTCTAGGCTGTCTGTCCTTTTCACGCCTTAACGGCTAAACGGATTTCGATGGCACACAGGTGACCATGACTAGGTAAGGACAAAACATCTCTTTTATATTAGTATTACGGCCCCGTGGGATAATTTCCGACCGCCATGAGGGTGAAGCTGCGGGCAAAGCAAACCTTAAAAATAAGTTCAGATAACATGACCCCTGTAGTTATACCCCGAAGGGCCGGCGTTTAGAATACCCGCATTAGGCTTGTTAGGTTAGAGTCATCATTTTAGGCTTCCGTACCTCAAAAAGAAAAAAGGAACCCTTATAGGATCACTCGTGTGTCTGTATGTCTGTCTGTCTGTCCGTCTGTCACAACTGATTTGCTCCGAATCCACCAGACCGATTAAGTTGAAATTTGGTACACATATGAACTTCTGTGACCCAAACATGGACGTGTCACGTAAATAAATTAATTTTGAATATGGGGGTACTTTTGGGGAGCAAATTAGAAAATTAAAAAAAAAGTTTCGCTGACTGTACCGTGTGACATATTAAATGAAAGGGCTTGTTTTAAGGGTTTTATACATTTTTTTTTTTATATTTTTAAAATACACACTTGAAATTATTTAAGAAAATAGATGAAACATTACCATTCCCCCCCCCCTTATCTCCGAAAGTACTGAGCCTAAAATTTTGATAAAAATACAGAAAATAGTTCTTTACTTATAGATTACAGAAAAATCTATAAGAAGTCTGTGATCTTAAAGTAACATGGTAAATCACTTAATATTGTGCGTACAAACTTACATTTGCAGTTGGAATGTATGGGGATCATGTTTTCCAACTACAATGTTAAGTACGTTCTTGGGATAAATACATCCCAACTACGGAACCCTTCATTGTGCGTGGTCCGACACGCACTTGACCGGTTTTTAGGGTTCCGTACCAAAATGGTAAAAAGGGACCCTTATGGTGAGAATAAGTCTATCTATCTGTCACACCTAGATATCTCAAGAACTACTAATGCTATCAACTTGAAATTTAGAGTAGTTTTAGATGACGTTTGCCGAACTATTTAGCAAGCAAGAATTTTTTTTTTTATCTTTTTTGCAAAAGGGACTGAAAGGGGGTCTTACAAATTTGAAGTGGGGCTACTAGGGCATGTGGGGTATCATATGAAAGAACGCTGTTTGCACATTCTCAAACATTTATTTTTTAGGCAGCATAGTTTGCGACTTTTGATGAAAAATGTAAAAAAGATACCGTTCCCCCCCCCCTTATCTCCGAAGTTTGCAGAGACAAAAATCTGAAATTATTCTATATGACAGAAGCTTATGTAAAGATTACAGGAAAAATAAAACGATGTCTCTATATAGCACAGTTTTCAGAAATCATCAAATCATATATTCGAACGGAACCCTCAGTGCGCGAGTCCGACTCGCTCTTGACCGGTTTTTTTTTTCTTCTAGCGTTTGTTTATAAAGTCTTATTGGATATAGAGAAGTAGACAAGAGATACCGAATGCATCGGCTTGTTAGGTATATTGAAGTCCCTGGTCCTGATAGGTTTTGCTATAATACCAAGCGCAAATACAGCCTCCGTACTGGCTATTGATAAGTAATGGAAGAACTTAATAACCCTTTGCCCAACCCGGGGATCAAACCCTGCAGTCGTGCTTGCGACCACTAGACTCACTAGGATCTCATTCATACGTGCTTGTAACTAATACATTATGTATGTTTATTGTTTTGCGACTCCATGCATGCTAACAATTCCAAATTGTATACACAGATTATAATAAATAGGCAGTAGAGACACTTAGGCGCCCCACTGATGCCTGTTAGATTATCCTGCCTGTGAGCTTAGAATATATTCCAGGAATAGGATATTACTGGTGAGAAGCAATTCCCTTTGGCCTGCCACCGGCAACTGTGATGTATCGAGTTAGATTGGTGAATTAAGTAGGAACCTTGTGGTTATGTTAGCCGCTTATGTTACGTACACATTCTTGGAAACGAAAATAGCATTGGGGATTCACAACTTCAGACTGTTTTATGTAAACTTGAAAATTTGATGATTATATTTATTAGATGTATTTTTCTGTGAAAAATAAGTCAAGTAAATCCTCTCAATCTCCGTTCACGTAGAAAATCCTTTCTTTCCCATCCATCAAATTAAAACAAACGCTAACAACAATACATGCCATTTCTTTGGGATTATACAATATTAGTTTTAGTATAATTATGCGAAACCCGAAACACGTGTCTAGTATTTTTATGTAAAGAATCTATGTACAAAATTTCAAAACTGTATCATGAAAAATCACAAACTTATGAGGTTTTTATGTTACCGGGTTGTCCGTACAAAAACATGCTAACGGCGCCCCCGCGCCTCCAGGGTCGTCTTGCACTCATTGATAATAATTTGGCAGTAGGTACCTAACCGTACGGCGATTGTTTTTAAATATAACATTTAAATATTTTTGGGATAAAATATAACATGGTTTAAAAATTATTGAACTCGATTCAGTTCCTTATTCTGAACAAACTATAGTCAGGTTTCGCATATACTACAAATAATGTTGTATATTTAGCATAATATACCGAAAAAAACCTACAGGCGCCAATGTTTACAAAAAAGATCCTTTTATCTTTTCAATTGGGATAACTTGAGCGACTGAATATAGACAGTCTCAGATTGAGTCTGCCTACTAAACCTGAAAAAGAGTCTATAACCGTGGAGTTTCTCGCCGGCTCTTCTCCATAGGAAACGACAAATTGGAACCGTGCACCTAGCTTCTGACGATTCATATGTGCCCATGTAGGTTTATGTGAAATGAAATATTTTGATTTAGATTTTTTGGTTTTGAACCATCTTTAAAGTTAACTGAGTACATAATCTATAGAGAGTATAAAACAAAGTCACTTTTGTGTGACCGCGTCGATCTTATAAACTACACAATGGATTTTGTTGTGATTTAACAATCATTTTAGAGCATTTAATTCAAAATGTTAATGTGTTACATTGATATTTAACTTTTAATTCCACAGAAATCTCGATGTTTTGATATGTCGCCACAACAGTGCATTGCACACGAGCGAGGAGGGGGCCAACCAAGTTACTCACGTATCAATGAGCAACACCGTATGTACGTTAATTTGTTCACCACCCACATCAAATCTACACCTCGAATAAAGTTGGAAAAACTCTCCAGCGGTTTGTCAGTAGTGGAACAACGGGATTTATAGCCGGCACCTTACTAGTTTGTAGTTCACCAGCAACTAGTAAACTAGTGGAATCTCATCTAAACTTCTTTATAGCCCCACATTGAGCTGAAAGTATTCAGGAAAAGAGTAATGAATCTTGTATAATAGCTCGTGTTTTACAAAGTTAAGTCCATTGACGGGTTAGTTACAAATTCATCGGACTTCTTGGTTATAAATAGAGTTGTGTACGTTAGGGTATTAACTTATTAGATATCGGAATAGTGTACAACGTAATTTAAGATAATAACGCTCGTTGGTTTAGTGGTCGCTACTGTTGAGCATGAGGTCCTGGGTTCGATTCACAAGCCGGGCAAAGAGTTGTTGGGTTTTCCCACTAGGAATTTCTCAGTAGTAGACCGGAGTCTAATTGGTGTCCATAAGCAAAGCAATACCAGCCTGTAACTGTAACATAACGGCAACATATAGCTGTACTACATAGGTAGGTACTGTATCGAAATAAAAATGAAAATTCAGCACTTGCATGCAACAATTTGCATGTCATTATGTTATGATTATAGTACATTGTGATACAAGGGTGGAAAGTAGGTTCTCTGTGGAACTCGTGTCGACAGCTCGTTTGCAATAACCTACACACCCGTGTATCACACGACGTTTTGCAATACACTTGTGGGAAATAGTAAAAATCAAAATCACAGAATTATTATTTTTTACAACAAAAACAGCACATACAGCCTATTCGATTTTTGACAAATGTTGATGTGAAAAAATTAAATTAATACTGGTAATTAAATTTTAAAATATATTATAGAACCATTTAAAAGACTTTTGAGAATTAAATGTTAAGACGTACGGACTCATTCATATTTCCTCGTATAAAACCTATCCCATTTTGTTCTATGTATGAAAACTCCTTGCTACTAAACTTTTTAAATTGACTTATAAATTTCAACTGACTGATACCTGCAAAACTGATGATAGAGCTCGTAAACAAAAGTCACGACCGCGTAACAGAAATATGCCTGTGCAAAAGATTTAATTTTCAAATCATAATTATTTCTCTCTCACTCTGAAAGTACGCCATGTTAAACAACTGTATTGAAAAATATGTTAAGCTACTTACTATACTGTACTACTACTATACTATAGTACTACTATATTACTACTATATTACTACCATTGTAAGAACTTTTGTAACCATATTTATCTGCAAACAAATCTTTAACTTTGACATTAACACGTATAGGTAAAAATTGTATGATATTTAAAAAAATAATCTAAATAATAATTATATAAAAAGCTTAAGTTAAATATGATCAAAATACATAGTTGCAGAACCGATAATTTGAGATAAACGAAGAGAGATTACGAGAAAACTTAAGTTACATCAGATGGTAAATCTTAGTCACGCATTTGGTTTCCGAACCAAGGAATCGATTGCAATCGGTTTTAGGTTCGTGACCCCTAAATTACATATACTTTCAAATGAAGATTATCTTATAAAGAGGAACCTAAGTTATCCCGACCGAAACAGACTTGGTTTAAAAAATCAACTACAACTAAAATGATAGTGCAGAAAGTACTAAAAGGTATAGTATTTAAGTGTGAAGGTTTAAAAAGTAAAAACTCGTTCCTGACGAACTGCAACTGCAAGGCAGATACGTTCATGTGTCGCACCAATATGGACTCGCTGGTCTTCGAACTCCAAGGGTTCCATGCGGCTGATAAAGACAAACCAAGATCATGCAGATTCTATGCGGCTGGTAAAAACGAACTAAGAGGGCGCGTGTCTGGTAGTCTGGTACCCGGAAAAAGGCCGGAAGTGGCCTTTTTCAACTGGTTATGCAGTTTACACCTACGATAAATAAAATAGGGTGTTACGCCAGAGCAAAAGCTAAAACACTCCGTTGCGTGAGCAAATAAGCGAAAGTACATACCAAATTCAAAGAATATCATACACCATTTGCAGAATTCAACAATCAATAAAATATACATAATTATTTACAATAACTTTTACTTGGTACTATTTTTCAATATAAAGTCCGAAATTTATTTTATCTAGTAGAATTAACTTCTGATTCTCTGCAACTGACGTTTATAGGGTTCCGTACCTAGATAGGTAAAAACGGAACCCATAAAGGATCACTCGTGTGTCTGTCTGTCCGTCTGTCACAGCCGATTTTCTCCGAATCTACCGATTAAGTTGAAATTTGGTATACATAATATGAATTTCTATCACCCGAACACGGACGTCTAATGTAAATACAGGGTGTTTGGCAGAACGTTGAACATACGAAAATGGTGGGTAGGTGGGGTCATCTGCTACTTACTCAGCCCTAATTTATTTGGCCCTGGCCGACTGGGTATTTAAAAAAAAAAAAAAAAGTTTTTTTCTTGTTTCACCACTTTCCTAACTTTAAAGTGTATTTTTTTTATTAAAAATGGGCAATAAAACAGGCAATTTTTTTTTTTTTAATCTTTGATGTTGGCAGATTCTTATAAAATTATTGCTTTGTTCAGATGTTAGCTAGAAAAAAATTTATGAGTCCTCAAACTTACAGAAAGATGTAAAAAATACTTGAATGTTAATTTCAACTTGCATTTAAAAAAAAACAAAAAATGATTGAGGAGTTCCAATTCTAGCAAAACATCCCTAGTGTGTGAGCTTTCTAATGGTATGTAATTTGCTTTTATAAAAAAAAAACTTTAAGAGTTATTTCATAATTTTATTAAGTAGGAAATTTTTGACTAAACTCTACCTTTACGGAAAGTTAAATGTTTTGCGAAATTTAATACTGCAAAGTTGGTAAAAATTATGGATCGACGGCTTGCCAGTAGCAGTGGTGCAAATTGACATTCACTATTCCCTTGAGATGGTTACACAAAGCAGGTAGAAATTTTGTTTCACTCTTGCGCAGTCATAGCGTATTTTTGCTCTCTTTCGCTCTCGTGGCACCGTGACGCGTCAGAATGAATTCTTGACGAAACTCTACCTTTACGGAAAGTTAAATGTTTTGCGAAATTTAATACTGCAAAGTTGGTAAAAATTAAATGATCGATTGAAATTATGCTGTACCAGTTAGGTGCGTTAATGAAACAATTAAATAATTTTAAATAATTTATTTAAATAATAAATCATATTAGATGTTCAAATTGACGCCCTTCATTCGCAATACAGGTGCGGCATCTACGTCTGATTTCTACAGTTGTTGTGCGCAGCAGCATCTCCTGTCGCATAACTTCGAAAGCAGCATTAATTCGATTTATCAAATCTTCCCGACTTTCTACTTCTGTAGTGTAAACTAGTTCCTTTGCCCTTCCCCACACGTGAAAATCGAGCGGAGTGAGGTCGGGCGATCGCGGAGGCCAGGGAATTGGTCCTCCCCTGCCAATCCACGAATTTGGGAAACAATTATCCAAATGCTCACGTACAACTAGACTAAAGTGAGCTGGGCAACCATCGTGTTGAAAGACAATAGGCCTGTTTATGTCTACTTGGAACACTTCTTCCACTAATGGTGGTAAATCATTTATCAAAAAATCCAAGTAGTTGTTCGCGTTGATGTTGTCGGGCAAATAATGAGGCCCTATTAGCTTATCGCCAATCACTCCTGCCCAGACATTCACACTGAATCTCCTCTGGAAGCCTCTTTGTCTCTTCACGTGTGGGTTTTGATTTTTAAGTGCCCAATGGTGAAGATTGTGATAATTGACAATCCCTTCTTTGTCAAATTTGGACTCGTCTGTCCACAAAATACTTTTTAAAAAGTTAACGTCGTCCACATCGGTATGCAGCAAATGGCGACAAAATTGCACACGTCTCCCAAAATCACTGTCATCGAGACCTAGAGACCTAGAACAAACAAAACATGTCTAAGAATTGATTTCAATACTGAATCTTTTCTTCCTCCGAGTTCAAACTCTACAATTATCCAAATTTTTCATCTTCAATTTTTAAGTACACTAATTGGCTTTATGGCTTAGCCATAA
The DNA here is from genome assembly GCA_948098905.1 of Tiliacea aurago. Taxonomy (NCBI): domain Eukaryota; kingdom Metazoa; phylum Arthropoda; class Insecta; order Lepidoptera; family Noctuidae; genus Tiliacea; species Tiliacea aurago. The sequence goes on from OX402585.1 coordinate 27,420,732, forward strand.
AGACGTAAGACCAAATTCACAAAAGGGCGTGCGACTTTCCAATTTTGTTCTAAAAAGGACCCATAAGTTCTGGCAAGTTTACCTACGCTGACCACCTGCGCAAACCGAATCCGAAATCCGAATCCTGTAAGCGCTGGCCGCCTGATTGTTACGTGAATGCGGCCGAATAGGAATAGTTTATTGAATTTAATTTGAAATTAGAATTGAATGCGCTAAAAACAACATGAGGCAAAACAACTAATAAAGAAAGTGACGAAATCAAGGTTAAATGGAACGATCAATTGAACTGTCTCATAATTTACTACATTCCACAAAATCGTATCAGATGCAGTGCATAAACGGCTTAATCTTACCTTGCACTGGAGTGTAGTGAAAAGCATGTCTACCATCTTGCCGGAGAACAGACCACACTTTCCATATGCTTAAGCCAAGTATTGAAGCTATCTGTCTAATGCTTTTGGTAGGATCCGCGTCAAACTCGGCAAGAACTTGTTCGTCAATGGTAGCATCGGGTCGTGCTGCGTTCACTCGTGGTTCTTGTAAGTTCAGGTTACCGGTTTGTCGTAAACGTCGGTAAGTACTCGCAAACGTCTGATGACTGGGTACTCGGCGGTTGGGATAACGCTCTTGATAAATTCTTCGCGCTTCACGCGAATTTGTATTAGCGCTTCCATACGCTAACAACATGTCCGCGTATTCCTCACTGGTAAAAGCAGCCATTTCTTTACCAATAACAACAGGTAACAGTAATAACAAAAAACTTAACAAACTTAAACTTAAACTTAACTAGTGATAACAATAAAAGAAAACGAAGTGAACAAAAACAAACGTAAGCGTAACGGGCACGTGAGATCGCAGAGGCAGTTAAGTCTCGACTGAATAAAAGAAAAGAATTCATTCTGAGGCGTCACGGTGCCACGAGAGCGAAAGAGAGCAAAAATACGCTATGACTGCGCAAGAGTGAAACAAAATTTCTACCTGCTTTGTGTAACCATCTCAAGGGAATAGTGAATGTCAATTTGCACCACTGCTACTGGCAAGCCGTCGATCCATAATTTTTACCAACTTTGCAGTATTAAATTTCGCAAAACATTTAACTTTCCGTAAAGGTAGAGTTTCGTCAAAAATTTCCTGCTTGATAAAATTATGAAATAACTCTTAAAGTTTTTTTTTTATAAAAGCAAATTACATACCATTAGAAAGCTCACACACTAGGGATGTTTTGCTAGAATTGGAACTCCTCAATCATTTTTTTGTTTTTTTTTAAATGCAAGTTGAAATTAACATTCAAGTATTTTTTACATCTTTCTGTAAGTTTGAGGACTCATAACTTTTTTTCTAGCTAACATCTGAACAAAGCAATAATTTTATAAGAATCTGCCAACATCAAAGATTTAAAAAAAAAATTGCCTGTTTTATTGCCCATTTTTAATAAAAAAAATACACTTTAAAGTTAGGAAAGTGGTGAAACAAGAAAAAAACTTTTTTTTTTTTTTTTTAAATACCCAGTCGGCCAGGGCCAAATAAATTAGGGCTGAGTAAGTAGCAGATGACCCCACCTACCCACCATTTTCGTATGTTCAACGTTCTGCCAAACACCCTGTATATGAATTTTGAAAATGGGGGTTAGTTTTGGGGGAAAAATTAGAAAAAAAAGAAGTAAATTGTACCGTATGGATACATCACCATGAAAGGGTTTACTGAGAGGGTTTTTCAATATTTTTTTTCTACATTTTTATAATAAAGATTTTTAAAGTTATTTAAGAAAATAGAAGAGAATTTACCATTTCACTTTGCCATCTCCGAAACTAATGGAACAAAATTTTATTTTAAAAGAATACAGGAAATAGTTCTATATTTATAGATTACAGGAAAACCTATAAGAAGTCTATGTTCTGAAATTAACATGGTAAATATTTCAATATTTTGCGTACACACGGCTACACATCAAGCTATACAATTCCAGTTTACGCTGATCTCGCACTGTACGAAAATCTTATACAATGCGAGATCAGCTTATACTGGAATTGTATAGCTTGATGTGTAGCCGTCTGTACAAACTTACATTTGCAGTTGACATGTGTGTGTGTGTGTGTGTTTTTCAACTACAATGTTAAGTTTGTTTTGGGATAAATTCATAAACACTACGGAACCCTTTATTGTGCATGAATCCGTCATGCACTTGGGCAGTTTTTTTTGATTAAACAGACAAACTTGTTTAAGTCATCAAATTTTCCAATCAGAAAAATTATGAATAGAAAATTGATGGCCACCTAGAAACGGTAAACTAATAGGTTTAAACTGCAGAGGTGACGCTGTAATACGTATACCTCTGCTAATCCTTTGGGGAATACAGCCGTTATGTTATTTTATGTGGTACCTACTAGCTGGCTTTTGCCCGCGGCTTTGCCCGTGTGGAAGTCGGAAATTATCTCACGGGAACCTACTACCGGGATAAAAAGTATTCTATCCACAACCCAGGTCATGTTCTACTTATGTGCGAAATTAATTTAAATCCGTTCAGCCGTTTTAGCGTAAAAGCATAACAAACAAACAAACGTACTTTTGCATTTATAACATTAGTAAGGATGTTATATTATGCAAAACAATGGTTCATGTTTTGCTTTAGCACGCTTAGTAATTATCCAATGGTGCCAGAGGCTTCTACTCGGTCGTAGCACAGAGAAAGCTACGACGTAGCTTTTTGCTACGCGAGTGCTACGAGAATGCTACGAGTGTTATTAAACTTGGTAACTTAATTACTCGTATGTAGCAAAATTGAAACCTTGTAGATTATAACACGAGTATGGCCAACAAATTACTTCATTATGCCAAAAAAATCTCAGTAATCACCAACCTATGGTAAGATAAGCGGTAATTATAGCTTTATCTTTGACCGTTAGTTTGGAGACCTACGTTCCAAAGAGTTCCGTTGAATTCATCGAATCACCAGCGAATAGTGATCCAGTAAAAGAAAAATTAATGTTACCCACTGTAGTACTTCTTCTTTGTTAGTAATAATAGCAAAAAAATAGATGTTCACAATTTGTACATACCATTTGGGAAATCAACGGAGCGTAAACTTTGTTTGTTTGACTCTAGCGTTGTTATAATAATAATTCGTATTAGTTTGTACTTTTGTTGTTTTACGAATCTGGGTATTTTTCGAACAAAGCTATCTGAATTGGCCTGTGCTCTGATGTACTTCTGACAAAATATGTTTAAGTTTGATTGACAAACGAGGGACCCATCCGATGAAAATTTATTATAATCTCCGATTATAAAACTCTGTCGATGAGTCTTAGAGTAATTTTACCGGAACAAATTAATTTTAAACAGATTTGCGGTAAAATAAGTAAATGATCCCGGTGTGCCCGGGATCCCCGGACAGTCCGGACACATTCTTGGACACAATCTCTACTACTACAAACAACATACCTCCACGTACATACTGACTGAAAGCTGTTTGTATCCAAGTTTAACAAAGGTTAACGAACTCCTGCAACCAGTAAGTAAGAACAAGTAAGTTAAGTTAACAACTTGGTTAACTTACGTGGCTCCGGTAACTTGCGCACTCGTAGTGTTGCAGTTGCAACTCTGTTTGGAACGCAACAAGAAAGACGAACACATAAATACTGCGGTGTGGAAGAAGTTAGCGGCACTACACTTCGCATAACTAGTTGGTACCGAGCATAGGTTTCCTAGTTATGACTTTCGAAAGACTTGTGACTTTATGAAACCAAAACTTTGACATTGATTTTCATTATGGTTCTTGAGTGCAGAACAGTCATTAAAACTTATTCATAGATTTCAAAACCTAAAATGATGTTCCTTTCAAATATAGTTTTCCATCCTTACTTGCAGAAAGTAAAGTTTTTATGTCAAAGATAAAATATTTTTTTCTAGTAATACAAAGAGCTGATATAGCCTATTCTTACTACTCGTTTTTGTCATAAAAGCTAGTCAGGGATTAAACGGTTTAGTCCATGTTCAACCACCTCAATCTTTACCCCTGACCATGTTGAACCCCTAATAAACGATGAATGATTTAACCAATACTATGTAACAATATTTTGATTTAAAAGAGTGTCCGTGGAGTTTCTTGCCCGTTCTTCTCCATAGGAACCTACTACGCTTTGGAATGGGAACTAGCTTCATCTCTCTGACTGACCGACCCCTTGACAATTCAAAAGTGCCTGTAATAGGTTTATTTGAAATAAATGCTTTGAGTTTGAGCACTTAGTGAGCACGCAGATTGCAGAAACGACACACGCGGCGCGGCGCGTGGCGCGGTTACGATAACCAATACACGTGCCATAGCTAAAACTACGATAACCAAGACACGTGCCATACATAGCTAAAAGGTCCACTAATACCATCAAATGAAAGAGGTCAACTAAAGTGCACTCTCTCATCCAACCGCTATAAAGTTCAGTCTCTCATCCAACCGCTATAAAGTTCAGTCTCTCATCCAACCGCTATAAAAGAACGAACCCAAAAAAGTCTAGTATGAGGGATGTAGCGCGGCCAGAGACGGGCAATTTTTCACATTCAAATTCTTTTTGATTTGTGGCGAAGCACTATTTATGGCTAGCTGGCACTCTGCCACTAATGAAACGGAAAACCTGCGCTTTTATTAGTACATTTCTCTTTATTTCTAATGAATAAATTCTAGAATAATATAAGTTTAAATGCTGACCTAATTGTGTGGGCAATAGTTTTGAGTTTAAATAATTTGACTGGCTGCCACGCCTGCCACAGTGGGAACATTATAGGCTGATTATGCTATGCTTTGCTAAATTTCCCTGAGTTTACATAAGTGTCGTTAGTTCGTTACCTAGTTTAAGCATAATTTATATTTAAGATTTATAAGATAAACTCATAAATATGTTAATTGAGTGGCTACAGTTAATTTTATTTCATTACTAGCTTTTACCCGTGGCTTCGCCCGTGTGGATGTTGGAAATAACTCCACGGAAACGAACTATTAAAAAATTAATTAAAAATTATTTATTGGCATACAAAATGTGTACAAACAAAGTGAAGCCCTGACTCCTGCGCTAGGTACAAACCTGTGTTACAGGAGCCAGTGTCTTCTCCCAAACAATAGGTTCTGGATTATTATAGCGGGATTAAAGTATACTATGTGTTAACCATCTGTGTGCCGAATTTCATCCATATCTGTTCATCCGTTTTTTTCTGTCGTAGTAATAGCAGAGGAAAGGTCAACAAGGAAGAAGGAAGGAAGGTCAGGTTTCAACATTTATATCTGTAGCTTTTATGGTGTACATAATAAAGAGTATTCTATTTTATTCTAAAGGTCATTGACTCCTGTGCTAGCGCCGCGCAGCCGTCAACCATAATTATTTTGTTACGCGAAATTTTGAATCCGTGATATCTTTTAAAGTATTAATTTAAATTATATGATGTCAAGGTATACATAATAAGCCTATAACGTTCTCACAGCTGGGACACAGCTGGGACACAGCTGGGACACAGCTGGGACACAGGCCTCCTCTCTGTTCTCACAGCTGGGACACAGGCCTCCTCTCTGTTCTCACAGCTGGGACACCGGCCTCCTCTCTGTTCTCACAGCTGGGACACCGGCCTCCTCTCTGTTCTCACAGCTGGGACACAGGCCTTCTCTCTGTTCTCACAGCTGGGACACAGGCCTCCTCTCTGTTCTCACAGCTGGGACACAGGCCTCCTCTCTGTTCTCACAGCTGGGACACAGGCCTCCTCTCTGTGAGTGGGCCGTAATCCACCACGCGGGCCCAGTGCGGTTTGGTGGATGTCACATGTCTTCGAATTTTTTATATGCACAATCCTTTAGAACATTAATATTATGTATCTCGTACGGTTTACGCGGCGCACGCCAGTAAAGCTCCAGTCGGCATGATTTTTTCCGACATCTTCAACAATAATCGTCATATTTCAGCCAATTTACAGAAAACCTGAATGAAGTATACACCCAAACCTTCCTCATGATCACTCTATTCATCGGTGAACACCGTATAAAAATCCGTTCCGTTCGGTAGTTTTTGAGTTTAATATCGTTCAGACAGACAGAAAGATGCCCCGGGGGGCTTTGATTTATAATAGTGTGAGTACTATGTACAATGGAGCTACCATTTACCGGTACATGTCTTTCATTGACTTGAATGTGCCCTGGCGGCTGAGAGTATGTCATGCTCACTCAGATGTCTCGCTGATGGTGGCGTGTGTGTTGGATCATTTAGCTCCCTTCAAAATGGTTGAGCTAAATGGTCATGTTCGTGAACGGGCGCTGTCAGTTGGGACTGGTCATCTCTTAGCTGCAACGGCTTATTTTTAATTATTTTAGTTTTGAATTGTTATCTTCATTGTTATCTTATATCACGGATGCTTCTGACGTATTTCATCGTTCTCACATGTTTAACTTCAATATGAATGATGTAACCAATTTTTTGTATCAATATTTTAATTTAAAAGAGTGTCCGTGGAGTTTCTTGCCCGTTCTTCTCCATAGGAACCTTCTATTTGGAATGGGCAACTAGCTTCATATTTGTAACTGACCGACTTCTTGACAATTCATAAGTGCCTGTCAATGTTTTAATTTAAATAAATGCTTTGAGTTTGAGTAATATGTAGTGACTTACTGGTCACTTCATTTTGCTCTCACAAAGTACTCTCGCATAAACTCAGTAAATTAATGATATCAGTTGTGAAGGTGGCTTGCTCTCGACAGATACAAATGATGATCTACCCACGCCACACTACGTGGTGCGGGGTAGGCAGAGAGGGAAGTGACGAAAGCGCACTTTCTCATAGTTATTAATTGATTATAAGAGAGTTTGTTGGAGAGCTAAATTGTTACCCCGAAATGGGTGAATTTTCCAAACAGAAAAAAATCGTGGCGATGAAATCGCCACTGCAGGAAGTTAAAATACAGTCGAAATATTGTTTTCTTATTAGACTTACGTGAGGCAATAAATATACTTATTTTAGTTAGGATTTTAGTTAATTATTAAAAAAAAAGTTAAACCACTAAAGTCAGCGCCGCGCGCCGCGGCTGTCCCCAATACAAATTCAAATTCTTTATTGCATTCATGTATACATTTGGATGTTACGATATATTAAGTAAGTTCCAACATGAACCCCGCATGAAACTAAGAACTTTTGAAGGTAATGTACCTCGTACAAGAAAAACTATTTGTTATTTACTTTTAAGACTTCTACATACTGGCGCGACACGTGAAGTGACTCAAAAGCCCTGTGTGTCGCGCCGAGCGGTGCCTTTGTCTCGCGTCGCGAGTCGCGCTGGTCTGTAGAAGCCTTTATGTTTAGTTTTATTTAATAGGCCAGTAGTTATAGTATTGACAAAAAGTGTTATTATCATCACGCACAATGGTCCACATGAAGGACTAAGTGCGGAAACCAAACCCGCTAACATAGAACAGGGTCCACAGTGATCATAATTCTGCAAAAACCCACCTAAGTTCACATGCGGAAGCAATAAATATATTGAGTATTGAGTAGAAGTGTTATTATTCTTATACCTAGCCAGTGAAGTTACGGATAAGTGAAAACACAAGTGTGCGCGAAATATTTTGATCCCGGTGAACAAAAGTTGCACAGGCATAGTTTGCATACAGCATTTATGCATGGTGATTCCTATTTACCACTTAACACTTACATGGTATATTTTTTTAAGTATTAGGTGCACTAGACACCACTATCAAAGAAAATAAAAGAGAAGTTATCAAAATCATTTTATAACTCAATGATCAAAATAGACTCTCTTAAATATCTCTCTTGCTAAAAAGTATTAGCCTTTGAAATTCACGATTTATCAGACTACTTTAATGGCAACATTGGCAAATATGTTCACATCAGACTGATATAAAATTAAAAAGAAAAATAAAACAATACTTTAAACAATATGAAAGAAAGAAAGAAGAAAGAAAATACGTTTATTTGCGGTAAACATGACGCAAAAAAGAACATAAACACAAAAATAAGAAAAGGTTGGGGGAAACATGCGTCACATCCACGCAAAACGGCTATCGCTCAGCATTAAGGCTTCTCCATACCGGCGCGACTTGTCGCGCGAGAAGTCGCACCGGTATGTAGAAGCCTTTATACTGCGACCCTATGAAAGACAGAGCCCCAGCGCTGGTTTTCAGCGACAGCCGGCGCTGACGTAATGACGTCGTACGGTGCAGCAAACAATTAATAGGACGCTGTGCCGGTACATCATAGATAAAGAAAAATAATATAATTTAAATATGTGGTAGAATAAACTAAACAGAAATATTAATAAAAATAGATATACATGCTATGAGAATATCATCCTCCTTAAACGTTTTACGCTTTATGCAGTGGCAACATTTCGAAAGTTCACATCTCCGTTAGCAGTTTATGTGTTCTGTGCTTCAAATTTGACGAGTACTACGTAATCTGTAATTTGACGTAAGTACTTCCTACGTATATGATGTAAGGAATTACTTATACGAATCAACACTGTCTTCTTACTACTACTAATTGCAAAAAAAGGGATCAAAATGTTAACGATTAGGTCCACACTAGAATGTGACAAATGACTGATGCTGACTGATGTCTTTGTTGACGTTTCAATCATCTGTCAATACTCCGAAGTAAAAGCGAGCAAAAGGAAATGTCCGTTTCTACTGCGATGTTATTTTTTAATCGAGTGTTTCTACATGTCTTCATTAACGTGCCAGTTATTAGTCATTATTTTGATATTTTAATTCATTTTAATGCTGACTTGTTGATATGGTTGATAGCATTTTCGCAAGAATGTACATGTGAGGGTGGTCTACATTGCTGCCATCGAATTATGTAGGAACTGTAAAGGTTGTCTGTTAAAGGTAACCTTACATCATTCAGGCTGGTTGACAAATAAGTCTGGTTGCATTCAATCACTCAAGCTAATTTAGAATTAGATTTCAAAACTGGATATGCTGATAATAGTTAATGTGTTGGGCGCGTAACGGTCAGCACATCCTCTTGAAATAAATAGTGGAAATTTAGTCATCATCATCATTTCAGCCGAAAGACGTCCACTGCTGAACATAGGCCTCCCTCAAGGGGGGGGGCTATGTAATCGCCACGCTTGGCGTGCGGGTTGGTGATCGCAGTATGGTGTTAAAATGCATAGAGAACGCTGCTGCCCATTCTAGTAAGTCCCTTAGAAAGAAATAGCAAGGTATATTACCATGCTATTCTATACATCTGTACGTCCGGCACCACACGAAAAATTCAGTATTGCTTCTTATTTTCGTATGTATCGTCTGCCCCACATAAGTTCCGGTACTGAACTCTCCCAGCGTGAACTGTATCTCATCTACCAAACACATATATATATATACACTTACAACTTAAATATTTTTGGTGCCAATGGGTACATACAGGGTCATGTGAACTTCATCATTTCAGCCGAAAGACGTCCACTGCTAGACATTGGCCTGCCCTAAAGGGGGGTTGCCATAATCGCCCAAGGCAGGCGGATTGGCGATCGCAGTATGAACTTACTTCATGTGAACTTAAAATGGAATAATAGATAGATGGATAGAATAAATACTCTTTATTGTGTCACCATACAAGTTACAGATATAAATGTAGAAATTTTACAGAGGGTGACCCTTAGAAAAGCCTTAGAAACCGCTAGAAATAGGCGATTCATGTTTTAGAAGGTCAACTAAGTAATCAAAGTAAGCAGCAAGAGAAAGGGTCACAATCTCGTGATAACTTATCCAAAATACAATATCTACGTCCCTTCGATGTCCCCAACGAGGCAAACAAATGAGGCGACGCAAACATAACCACTTATCTTGCTCATAAGATTTATGCGCAAACAATAATCAAGGCGAGGCGATCACGACGCGATCACGACACGATCGTGGCGCGATTATCGCACGATCACTGAGCGACTGTCAACATCGTTACGTGTAATGAATGGAACGAGATGAGGCTGGGAGACAAGCTAGTGTTTGATTAGGTGATTTTGTATGATTTTGTTGCTAGAGGGAAAGGTTCTGCGGTCGTTGAACTTTGTTCTGCGAAAAGACTAACTTTTTGGGTACGAATTGCCTAGGGTTGAGAAAGTGTTTGACAATTTCACTATAGATTAATTTAGTAGACAACATGTCAAAACGGTTGGGTATTTTCATTCGGATTATAAGTTCATCTTTAGTTTACCGAAAATTTTCGACTGCCCTTTAGCCAGCAAGTTGGAGGTGATTCCAGCAAGTTGGAGGTGATTCCAGCAAGTTGGAGGTGATTCCAGCAAGTTGGAGGTGATTCCAGCAAGTTGGAGGTGCTGTTGATTCATCTTTCTTAATTCATCACTCTTCATCCTTCCCTACCCTTCAGCCGCTTCATTGTTGTGGTAAGGCTAGTTTTGAGGTCACCAAACAACTCATACTATCTATCGCTAAGAAAATCTATCTGATCGTTGGCCAAGCTCTATAAGTAGCGTCTAGGAATGGCAGTTGATAAATTGAATCGCTAAAATCCTTAAATATTATAATCTGGGAAACCGTTACAACGTGGATGAAAATATAAAATTAATAAAACAAATACGTAGGTACATCGGATATAACTTACAGAGAGCGCTTCATATAACTCAAATACGTGTGATGTATATAATTATATTATACAGACTAATATGTAAGGTCTCTCTTAGTAATTACTGAAAACAATTACTCAGATTGATTGCTAAATTCATTATATTATCGATACCTATAAAGCAGCCGTTCCGAATATTGGATCTTATTTATAGTCAAGCTAACGCCCAAACCTCGGCCGCACACACGATATTTTTTTAACTATGGCCTTGAGCGAAGGCCAAGACATTCACCTAGGGTTGTCTCCACTGATTTTGGGACAAAATGTTAATTAAAGCAGGGCTGGTAGGAGGTACTAATTTTCCACATCGCTTGTTCTAATTATAGATGTCTTTTAGTCAAAGGTGCTAAAATATGTTTTGGGGATGTTTCTTGGAAGATCGCGTTTAAAGCAACGATAAAGCTTGGCTTTTTTACGTGCTTGTTTTCACATGAAAACTATAGAACGCAATTTCTATATCGTTTCTATTAACTCCCAAAAATAGATTTCTTCGGGGAGACCTAAATCCATAAGTGCCTTCGGACCACACGCCGATAACTTATTTCAACATGTAATTTATCTTTGGCAAGAAAAGTAACAGTGAACCCTATACTTTTTCATCCTCTTATATATTAGATACAAACCTACGCCTAAAAAAGGAGATCGATTACTTGGAAAGTCTAACACTAGACTACAACCTTCAAAGTCTGCTAACTTAACTTACCAGCGTCACTTAGCAGATGATCTATCGCCCTTACTATCACAATGGAGTTGTTTCCCATACCATTGAATGGTTCCCATACATCAGCAGCGTCGCTAATGGCCACATAAATGTACTTGACGTGAAAAAAAATGTTTGAAGGTCGTTCAGGACGTTTGAGAGGGTTAGGTAAATAAACGAGGTGTTGATTTGGAGCGGCGTGAGTGTGGAAGTGTTCTTATTTCTTTTTTGTGGTGCCTATTTAAGGGTTCCATAGTCAACAAGGAACCCTTACCGCCTTATTACAAAATAAGATTTATATTTTGACATGGCTTAAACTATGGAGCTAGTTTTTGTAATGAGATCGTAACTCTGATGGAAATACCGTTCCTTATACAAAACTGAATACTTAGTTCGGTACTAAGTTGTCAATTTTGTACTAGGAACTTTACCGTAGACGGAATAAAGTTCGAAATTAAATAATGGCTCCATGGTTTAAACTTGGGTCTGAAGATAAACCTTGTTTTGTTATAAGGCCCTTTTAGTTTCGCCATGTCCGAGACGTCTGTCTATCCGCGGCTTAGTTCAGAGACTTACGGCCGAACCCAATAACTTATTTTCCGTTAAAGACAGATCGCTATTGATGATAGACAGTATAATTATATCTATGCTCGGATGGCGTCTCGCAATCATTGATAAAGGCTATCTATCTAACGAAAACAATAAGTAGATTTCTCTACTTCGCCCTCCCGTGCGTTCAACATCACTTTAAAAAACAACATGTGTAATTAGGGTTATATTAAAACTTCTTTGTTTTTTACTTCTAAATAAGTTACTGGATTAAAATATAATGTAGAGCCATATTTGTTATGGCCGCGAATCAAAATACAACCTGTTACTGACCTGCAAATTGCAAAAAACGTAATAAAATTTGAATTTCGCGGGCTACTTTAGCGCATTAATGTTATTTTTTTTTTAACTTAAATTAATGTTGGAATGGTGCTTGCACGGGGGTGTTAGTAAAGGGGGGGGGGTTCAATTTCTGTTATTTTTTGCCTAGGGCGCACCGTTTTCGAGATATTTGAATTTAATTATTTTTTTATTACCTTAAATAAAAAAAAAACATCTATGATCATTATTGCAAGTACTAAAGAGTTCATTTTAGCTTGGCTACTTTACGTTTATCCCTGCAATTCGGGGAATAGCCAAATCTGCCATCTGTAGTACTGTCCTGTCAAACAAATCGTATATTTTGGCATTTTCATTACAAATAAATATCTGTTGTAGGCGATACACCCTCCCATCAGTAGATAGCGTGGGCCGGTAGATTAAGAGATTATTGGGACGTTAAAACCATCGATAGATATATTTTTATATCTCCAATAGGCCGAAACTGGTGATATATAGGTTATTGGGTTCGGCCGTTAGTAGGTACTAGAAAGCTGTAATTGGCATGGGTATATTGGCATGGGTATATTGAAAAAAACCTCTCTTGCACGTTAAGTGGGGATGATATTTATTTTTCTTGTCTATCCTATGGTGTGGAGTAGCGTTTGGATACATTTGCAGTTGGAATGGAGAACATGTATTTCAACTACAATATTAAGTTTGTTCTTGGGATAAATGCATTCCAACTACGGAAGCCATGGGCCGACATGCAATTGGTTGGTTTTTTATGTTAGAGTTCAATGGGAGATGGATAAAACGACAGCACGAAAATAATGGCGAAGTATTTAAAACACTCATAAACAAGACATAGAGAAATCCGGAAAAGCTGGTCGTGGTGATGCATGACGCGATGTGCGCCGAGGTCTTTTTTCAGTGAATATGTTAGTAGGTATATGAAGCTGCAATCAATATCGAAGAGGTTTCAATGACGACATTGCTTAGTTACCAACTGTATAATTGGTCTAATAAAAACAAGAATAACTTCAAATGCGTTCAAGGGATAATAATGTGAGAGATAGGTTCAATTATTAGGTCGACTAGAGTTTTTTTTGTCAGAAAACTACAGAGCCTAGAGAGAACTAGTTCTGTCTATCGGGTGTTTTTAAGGTGGAGAACGTTTTATTGAAATTGGCTTTTTTGACAGATAATTTTATGGCATTCATGTTTGAACGTGATTTAGGGCATGTGGCCGCCGCGGCTGGCGCGAAGGCCTTATTTACTGATAGCTTATTTTTTTTCTGAAACATTCTTGGAAATTCGATCATTTTTTTTTTTACTTTCTTCGAGATAAATCGAAAATGCTGTACTGGTCAAATACATGCGAGCAGGCGGCCGGAAATGTTAGTATGAAAATCTATACTTATCTATATACTCATATCTTTTGTGTAGGTAATTAAAAACAAAATTACGAACTTTTTACGACACATGGCAACCAAGGAGGTAACTTATTAAAGATTTTATTGAAAGCTCGAAGTCAAAGTCAAAGACGAATTATTTATTTCAAATAGGCACATAAGAGGCACTTTTAAACGTCAAAATTCGACTTAGATTCAACTCGATAACGAGACAACTTTCTCTCCAATAACTAAGCATAACGAATCGAGTACAGTTCCACGATGTCTTAAGGCAACGATACCCGACTTTTAATGATTTATACTGAAGATCACGTCAAAACGAGTAATGTTAATGATTTGAAAAAAATATATGTTAAATTAGAACATTTTCTCAATAACTTAATATGTGAATATTATAGATTATATTACATAGTGAAATTAATTTGTAAAGTTATGTCTAACGCGGATAAAAAGTGAGAATGGCGCAAAATCTACCAAGAATATTTTTCTGAAACCTTCACTAATCTAAAGATAATTTAACTATTGATGTTTTAGTATGCGCGTTTTATTAAAATACCTTTTGTTTTGTGTATAATAAATTAATAATGCGTCAAATTGGAGACAGCGCTCCTTGATGGGCGAGTCCTATTACTGGCTGAACGTACGACGCGTTGAGTGAGCTCAGTACAGAACACGCAAGCTTACCATACAAGGTCACTGAAATATTATAACTGAGTCTTAACTCCGATGCGATCAGACATTGAATCTTGAATGTCGTCCTCGTCCATCGGCTCAAAACATCATGACTCTGTAGAAGCGCGCTAAAGGTGTGGGTAGATCACACGATGTCGCCAGTAGTAGCGCGCTTGATTCGTTACTTGTCCGTACTAATGACCGGATCCGACATATAAAATACCTTGCCGATGACTACGAATTTGAATTTTTCTATGTTTGCTTAGCAACAAGCCTACTTTACCGTAACGAGAGCCGTAATAGTACATGAAATACGCAAGTATATAAGGCATGTTACATATAGTTGGATTTCTTATGAAATTCCCTGACAGCTGAGATATGTGCATCAGCTACACCTATTTCCACTGAAAGAATATTTCAGTGGAAACATACAAACATAAAATTGGTTTTCTAATCGCTTTTCTTGGAAACTATTAAACCGATTTTCATTCTGATTGTAGATATCTCAGGCTACCCTATACACCTACAACAATCTAACATTTAAAATGTTATAAGTATATTTTCAGGGCGTGACGCGCCCTGAAAAGACAATTGGCAAACCCAAAATTACACAGTTTACAATATTAAAGAAATACGACATTCAAGCTCAATTAAATGGGTATATTTAATGGACTAGATATTTGTTACCTGGACACACTAAAAATACTATAAATTATGACTATATAGCCCACTTCATTCAGGTTGTAAGGGTCGTTACTTCGGTCGGGACTTACGGTTTTACGTACTAACCACTTTTCACTATTGTTTCTTTACGTTAACTATCACTGTTTTTACTTGAATTTAAGTTAATATTCAAAAACACGAAAAACACTAATTTGTGACGCATTGTCGCGAATATGAAGTATATTTTTTTCCCGAAATGAATGCTACATTCGCTTGTTTTGACAACACAAACCTTGTGGTCGTACCGCAACATGACCACATTGGGCTGTGGAAATGAAGCAACAGAAAACAAAATCACGAAAGGCTGCTTGTCTCTGCATCACCCAAAGGTTGACTGGTAGAAAATGCCTATGGAATTAAGTCCGCCTCTGTACATTTTGTGTGCTTAAAGTGTTAAATAAATAAATAAAATAATTTACTAGTATATTTATCATTGACCAGTATGTTGCAGGAAATATTGATATTTGTTTCAACTTTAACAGGATATTTATTTACACTACCGATGTTTGCTGGCACAGTCATGGCGAATAAACTTAAAACCCAAGGGTACCTAACCCAAACAAGAAATACACACAAAGATCTAACTTAATCTGACTATAGTGCATTAAATAAGCCTTTCTTTAAAAATCAAACAAATAAAGATGGAACTGTAGTAATTGTGCTGGTACAGAATCAAGTAAGTAAGTGAGTCCTTGTAGCCCTATGCAGATATTACTAATTTTACAATCAGCTAAGACTCGTTTTCCTAATATTTGCTTTAATCATGTTGCATGTTGTTTTAATCGAACAAAAAGTCAATTATGCCAAGCTCTAAACAGTGTTGTGAATTTTTAAACTCGTGGAACCAATTGAAATTCAGTTAAAAAGCTTGACGAGTACTCAAACATTTCTGTATTACTCGGTTGTCAACTACATGTTTCATAACTGTAACTATAACTGACCGATCTTCATATTTGTAACTGACCGACTTCTTGACAATTCAAAAGTGCCTGTAAATGGTTTAATTGAAATAAATGTAAAAAAAAAACTAAATAAATGTAAAAATGTATGATACCAAATTTAATAATAATTTAATAATTTTTATTGTTCCAAAAACAGTGTTACAGATTATTTTTCCACCAGTTATTGATAAGCAAAAACTATGCAATACAATACAGTACTTAACGTTAGTGGAAAAGATCAGCTGTATCCCGTACTAGTTAAATAAAACTGTATCACAGGAGACAGGGCCTTCCGTTTAAAATGAGTCAGCGTATTGATAATACAATAATTATGTAAGCCGGTATTTGTTGGAAAAAAACTAATAGGTAATATAAGGATACATGAAAAAGTAGGAACAAATTGGTAATTAAAATAAAGTAACTGTAGGTGTAATGAAATGAAATGAAATGAAATCGTTTATTCTGTAAATAGGATATTAAAATCACTTTTACACGTCATATAAAAAATAAAAAAAAATCTAGATGTAGCCGACATTTCCTATCTGACTACCCCTGAGAAGAAATGGCGAAACAAACTCAGGGGTCAAAGTCTCTTTTAAAGTCCAGACATAATCTTGGTCAGATCATGTGAGGACCATGTAGATCCGTGTCTGAAATGGTCTTTTGAGGAAAGAACCACGCAAATTTGAGCGGACCTGACCAATCAGTGTAAGCATTTGTCAGTAATCGTGCAGCTCAACTCAAAACTTAAGGAGCTCAACGACTCGACGAACAGTACCAAAAAAAGGACATTTGGGTAGGCCGCATAAAGCGCTCAAAATGTCAGACCATCATTAAAACTTAACTGAGAAAAGAAAGGAAAACATTTAAAGAAAAAAAAAAATGACCCACATAGTGCTCACATTCACAATAAATTAAAGCAGTAAATATAATACTTTTCAAAGTAAACATTCATGTAAAATTGTATACAATATTCTGCAATGTCAATATGTATATAAAATCATGCATAATAATTAAAATGTCAAGTTTTATCACAAGGCTAGCAGAGCGAGCAGCTCAATCCCAAGTTTTTTTGTCCTCTAAATAATCAGAAATCTTATAGTACCCTTTTTTACAAAGTTTAGTTTTAATACAGATTTTAAATCGTTTAATGGGTAAGTTCCGAATGTCAGTAGGAAGTTGGTTGTAAAAGCGTATACATTGACCCATGAAAGAGTTGCCTACTCTGTGGAGGCGAGTGCGATGTACAGCAAGATTGTGTTTATTCCTGGTATTTAAACTATGAATATCGGACATTTTCTTAAAATTTGATTTATTTTTGTGTACATATAATAGATTTTCAAGTATATATTGAGAGGCTACAGTCAGAATATCTATTTCTTTGAATATTTCACGAAGTGAATCTCTTGGACCTAGATTGTAAATGGCTCGAACAGCCCTTTTCTGTAAAATAAAGATATTATTAATGTCCGCACATGTTCCCCAGAGAAGGATCCCATACGACATAAGACTATGAAAATAACTAAAATAAACAATTCTGGCAGTATCTACATCAGTAATCTGTCTAATTTTTTTAACAGCATAGGCGGCCGAACTAAGCCTTCCTGACAATTTTTTGTAAGTTGTAAGTGGGCTGTGTAGGTGTGTTGTGTAAGTGTGTTGTGTAGGTGTGTGGTGTGGTGTGTTGTTGGTGTGAGAAAGTTGGTGTAATGAGTGTGTGTGATTGCGTATGAGTGTACAGATTACACTGTAGAACTAGATCGGTTGTACAAGAAGACTTTCAGTATCACTATATGAAAGTTTTAACAGCCAGTCACGCAGCAGTAATTTGCACTTTGAGACAGAATGTTCGTAAATGTTGAGTTGTTTGTTTGCCTTGTTATAAAGACGAGGACCGAGGACATAGAAATGTCGTCTAGCAAGAGTGGTCCTATGGCGTACGGTGGGACATACACAGCTTTTGCGTGACCAAATGCATTTTATTCATTACGATTTCCAATTCTAATACTCGTGGGTTAAATAGAGAACCCATTTTTCACAGTTCGTTAAGTTGCTTAAAAGGCTAGTATTCAAACTATTCTGGGCTCCGCAAACCTCTCAGCAAAAAGATTCGATATCATAGCACTACGAGCGACAAAAATGTTGTCTGATAAAATTAAATAAAAAAAACTTTTTTACAAAAAAAACAACCGACTTCCAACAAAAACACTAAAAAGTGAAAAATAACTTTAATTTCGGAAGCACATAACATTACATCACGCCTTGTTTCCTCGAAGGGTAGGGCAGAGGTGTACCTGTAGTACACCCACATTTAATATAATATTTAATTTAATTTCGGAAGTCGGTGTCTTTGGTTTTGTATTTTCGTTTATGGCCACCGACTTCCGAAATTAAATTAAATATTATATTAAATGTGGGTGTACTACAGGTACACCTCTGCCCTACCCTTCGAGGAAACAAGGCGTGATGTAATGTTATGTGCTTCCGAAATTAAAGTTATTTTTCACTTTTTAGTGTTTTTGTTGGAAGTCGGTTGTTTTTTTTGTAAAAAAGTTTTTTATTTTTCACTTTTTAGTGGTACCTACCCCACACCAATTCGTATACTACTACTTGCTATGAAAACAACAGTCAGGAAGTTTTATTTTACACCCCTTAAGGGGTTAAATCTTCATAAATCTGTTTTTAGCGGTTACCTACGTCATAATTACTATCTGTGTGCCAAATAGCCCAATCAATTCAGTGATTTGAGCTTTGTGTTGATAGATCAGTCAGTAAGTCAGTCACTGTTTCCTTTTGTATGTATTAAATCTATAGTGTAATTCGACATGTTACGACGACCCCAAATTAATTGAGATTAGGGCAAGAGACTGATGATGAAGTATTCAAGCTAAGTTTCAAGTTAATAGATCAACGAAAGAAGATTTTTTTCATACAAACTGTATCCATCCGCCTTTACACCCCCAAAGAGGTTAATTTTTAAAGTGGTTTGCGACTTTTCCATTATTTGACATAGAGGTTATACCAATTTTTGAGTTAATTAGGATTTTACTACGTGGCTTGCCACGTAGTAAAATACTCTCTTGTAAAATTGACTACCCCTTTTCACCCCGTTATGGGTAGATTTTCGAAAAACCCTGATACAAGCTATTCTTTATTTTTGGTCTTAAGTATAAATACTGAGTTTCGAGTTGATCGGACCGCGCGTTAAAATTCTTCTATACAAGCTTTGACATCCCATCCGTTGAAGTTAAGTTAACAAAAAAATATAAACTTTATAATTTACTTACGTAAGTATTCGTCCAAGTTTCAAGTTTATTAACCCTAGGAATAAGATTTTTCATGCAAACAAAACCCCCCGTTTTCCACCCTTAAAGGTCAAATTTCCAAAAACCCTTTCTTAGCGGATGTCTACGTACCAAATTTCAGGCCAATCTGTTCAGTGGTTTGAGCTGTGTTGATAGACCAATCAGTCACGGTTTCCTTTTATATGTACATATGGCTAGATATATATAATTATATTGAGAACCTCCTCCTTTTTTGTAGTCGGTTAAAAATCATTTATAGCCAGAGAGCATCTCATGACAATTCCAATAAGACCAAACACGGGTAGGATACATTGTTTTTTAACGGAGTTCCAGTGCCTACCATCCGGCTTCATCATCAGATCAGTTTGATGGTACCATTTTGAGCAGAACTATTTATTTAAATTTGCTTCGCTTAACTATCTTAATCCAGATATCTCATCGCCACCCGTGAATTACTTATCACTGAGAAGTTCCGGTGGCCATCTGTGGCCTTCTTCATCTGTTCCACTTCACCAAATTATACTTTCTGAATGCAAATGATTGACTTGTTGATGAAAATATAAAAATTGCTATAGGTATGCCTATAATATTTGAGGAGTTCCCTCAATTAATGGGACCAATCTGGAAGTATATCCTTTCAATTAAAAAAATAATTTTACAAATCGGTTCATAAACGACGGAGTTCTGAGGTAACAAACATTAAAAAAAAAAAATACAGACGACTTGAGAACCTCCTCCTTTTTGTGAAGTCGGTTAAAAAGAAACGTCATAATCAAAGGTTGCGAATCCTAAAGCGATTTTTTTAAATTGTAGATTAGATTACCGTCTGAGTGCCTACTACTTAGTCTGGGCAGCTGTTGCACGCCTTCACGCAAGGCTGCGCTTACGCGTTTTATTCACATCCTTAATCTTGTTTGCTTTTAACCGACACAGTTGTAATTTCATGATTTCCTATAAATTCATTATAATGTTATACAGTCCACTCACTTTCGTTTTGCTCCTCTATGGCCTATCCTCGCGACCAAGTATAATAATCCCTTTATGTTTTCACGAATAAATTTTATATTGTATGCTAATACCTAACAATAATTTATTATTTAACTTTCTGCCAAATCGACTCGTCCATAATGATTTAAGATTTTCCAAACTCACGAGCATCCAAACTTTGTAAAATGTGCTTTGTAAATTTTAGTTCATGACAACAGATTGACAATCAAAATTTTTGGTGAAAAACGTCAAATTCAGGTTAGCAAAATTGACTGAAATTGTGTCTTAGTGCAATTATGAAAAATAATGTGATAGCCTCAAATGGCACAAACGAGGTGGCCAGTTAACATGCCCATTTCTCTCTCTATTATTGGCTTAGTTTACTGAAAGAAACATTTGACGTACGACTAATTATTTCAAGAAATGGACTGGTAACTGGCCACTTCATTCGTGCGATTTGAGGCCATCACATTATTTTTTCTGGGGATATGTAAAGTCGCATGTCTACACCGATAAACCAGAAACAATTGAGCACTTGGTTGCCAACATTCGACGCATTATTGCCAAGATACAGCCTGATTTACTGCGGTGAATGCAATTAGACCAAAATCAAAATCAAAAGTAATTTATTCAAACTAGGCTGAAAATATCTAAATATAGCACTTTTCGAACGTCAAAAATGACATAAGACAGTCCTCCAAAAACACCGACCCTTCACCACTTCCTAGAGCTTTAGCTGGGAAGAAGAAGTGGCGCAACAAACTCCCCAGCAGCACAGCTGTCTGTTCAGTTAGAAAACTTGATTTTATACAATAGTATGTAAAATAATTTGCATTACGCAAACAAAAAAAATATTTGCCATAATTATGTTAGCTAGCCACTACACCAACAAAAAAATATATATAATCGTCGAAAACTATAGGTACTCAAACAAAAATAAAAAATTGAAACTAAAAAACGTAAACAGAACGTACCTAAACAAAAGCCTCCAGGAATAATGAGCGTGCCCGCTTAGAAATTATGCCATTTACGTGCCAGCCGCGGCGGACATATGCCCGAAATCATATTCAAACATTAAAGGCTTCTAGAGACCAGCGCGACTCGCGACGCGACACAAAGGCACCGCTCGTCGCGCGACACGCGGGGCCTTTGTGTCGCGTCGCGTGTCGCGCCAGTATGTAGAAGCCTTAATGCCATGAAACGATCTGTCAAATAAAGCCAATTTTATGTATGCTAAAGCCATTTTTCTTTGATCAATTTCAATTTAAAGTTCTTCGCCTCTAAAAAAACACCCTTTACATAAATCTTAACTGCTATTACATTAATAACTAAGCCGTATATTCGCCTTCTATTCCCACCTGCACACGAGGACACGGGGTGACTGCTGCAATGAGGCCTGTCATTGAGTGTCCGCAAATAGACGCCGCGCGCCGCGCGCCGCCCGCGTGGGTCGCGCACACTCTACTACACACATGTCATATTATTATATTCAAATCAGCAATAGTACGGGAGATAGTGCAATAAATCTACTAGTCTTTTTTACTCTGGATTTGTGCCCTGTTGATGGCAATAGGCTCGCCTCCAAATTAGGTAAATGTGGCTGTATTTTACACCTCTGCCTCAGTCTACTTCTTTGGGGAAAATTAGTGATGTTATGAAAATAAAATCTGCGATCTCTTCCCTCATCTATCTTTGCATTAATCTCAGACTGTTCCATTTGTTTTATTTATGAATAAAAGCTGTCGGAGCTGCTACTTACAGAACAAAAACGATGCTATCGTCACTAGCTCACAGACCCAACTAAACCCAACTTCAATGAACACGAGAATGAGTAAAGGCTTCTACATATAAGCGCGACTTGTCGCGCGACGCGACACGGCACAAAGGCCCCGCGTGTCGCGGGACGAGCGGTGCCTTTGTGTCGCGTCGCGTCGCGCGACAAGTCGCCCCGGTATGTAGAAGCCTTAACGCTATTTTGTTTTTAATTAATTACGACTCATTATCTGTGACGCCACATGCTCTGACAGTTCACTGAAGTATTTGTATGGAGAAGTGATTAACTACGGCTTTGCAGCTGACGGATTAATGGTCGTGAATTAATCCAAAATAGTTGGCGTAAACAATGTTCAACTATTATAAATAAATAAATAATATTATTTCAGAAATAACCCATTTTTTTCGGTTCACTAAACCGTTGTCGTAAAAAAAAATGTAGAAAAGTGAATACCCTGTATTGTATACGTGTAGTCTGTATGAAAGTGTGAGTAGCTGTCGTGAACTCGTGACAAAACCTTGGAATGGGCAACTATGTACCGGTTTCATAGGTATTAATATCGGACTAAGTGACTGAATTCTGGGCAATTAATAACTACCAAGCTACCTTTGTTACTTTAAAATAAATAAGTATGGCATCGCATTATGGTTTTTGTTTGTAAGCAGGAAAAATTAATGATTTTGAACTAAAAACAGAATTGTCCCAGCCAACCTCTCGCAGCTCATGACAACAAAGCATCAATGATCAAAATTATCAAATAGCTCACGCAACATGGTGCCTGGGGCATCAATTGTCCTCCATCTCACAAAAAGGCCGGTTACCTTACTACGCAATTATTTTAGCGAGTCACAAACTGAATTATGTTTACATAATTTTATTACATTTCGTAGTCGTTAATTTAATAAAATATATTTTATTAAATTATTGCCAATTAGGTACATTTCGCATGAATGTCGGCAGAAATTCACAATACGATGAAAAAGTCACAATTTGGTTGATATTTGTATAAAAGAAGAAAAAAATGTCTTCTCTCCGTCTGGCGTGTTTGAAGCTACACACATTGTGACATATCATAACTTTTATTGGAATCGGTGTTACGAGAATTTCAATAAACGAAATGTATGTAGATTGTATAAAAAATAAGAAGCCCCGAGACAGCTTGTTACTCGCGTACGCAGATGTGTATATATCTACTTATGTATACCTACACAATGTCACAAAATTCCAGCACATTTCTAATCATTATGAAAAATATGGCAGTTTTTAGTTAGGCTAAAAAAATTACGTCTACTATATTTTGGCACGGTTTGGGTATTTAGCTCTAGAAGATAAAAAGTTTAAAGTTTTTTCCACCCACAGTTTAAAGTTTTTATGATCTAGCTAGAATTTACAACTTTCGGTCAAAGTTTAAAATCTAAATCTAAATAACAAACACGTGCCGGTTGTTAATTTTGTTTGATATTTAAATCATTTGCAACATTACCATCTAAACCTGGAAACTTCATAAAGGCTTCTACAGACCGGTGCAACTCGCGACGCGACACAAAGGTACCGCTCGTCGCGCGACACGCGGGGCCTTTGTGCCGTGTCGCGTCGCGCTGGTATGTAGAAGCCTTAATACTGTCGCTTTCGCATCTGCGGTTGCTTGCAATAACAAATCTGCATAGTTGCCGCGCCACGAAGTTGTGTCAGTATTTACAGTAATGTGCACTTACAGCGACACTGCTCTAGCAGCTAAGTGCACTTGCCAGTGCCGCTTAATTTGATAATTAGCAGGAATTAATTGCTTTAACTAAGTACATAATTCAACTGCATTTGTTTTTATCACTAGCGGCCAAATCGTTTGTTTGCTTTGAAAGCTCCTACCTGCTGAATGGGCTACTATCATTGATAAAAAAAACTTTTTACAAGAAAAACATTTTATTTTATTTTTCACTTTTTAGCGGGTAAGTTTGCAATTTATTTATCTAAGTTACAATAGCCTAATGTCAATTGCTCATCACCTTTTACAAAATATTGCTTTTCCCGATGCAGGGGCGTTAATAGTTGAGGAGTTCTCCTGGTAAGAACCAGGAGAACTGGAACTGATGGTGACTTCACCATATGCATTGTGACGAGCATAAATTGCAACCATATTAAAGTGTCTAATCCAATCGAAACAGTGAAATACTTATTATTAAATAGTTCCGGTGGCCATCTGTGGTCTTCATCATCAGTTCCACCAAATGATGCTTTCCGAGTGCAAATGCATGAGTTACTATAAAAAATACTGAAATCGATATAGGTGTGCCTATAAAATTTGAGGATTGCCTTTGATTTCCATGGGATCACCTCATCAGATTCTGACTTGGTGACAATGGGACCACCTCGGGAGCATGCCCTTTCAAACAAGAAAAGAATTTTAAAAATCGGTCCACTACGAGTATTGACAGAGCAATCGGTGAACAAACATAAATAAAAAAACATACAGCCGAACATATAACCTCCTCCTTTTTGGAATTCAGTTAAAAAATAATGTCATTTGCAAAAAGCACCAACATCTAACGCACACTAAAGCAAATTCGCGGTACCAATCAAGGCTCAGTAATAACAAAGTTGTTCGAGTTAAAACTCTGCAAGTTGCAATGATTTAACCGATTAGAACTTTAGTACTCGGATATACTCGTATAGAGCCCAGTGCACACGTAATGGGTTTAGCTTTAGCATAACGTCGCGGTTGGATGCCGACCATACGAATATGATTATTGCACTTTAATTGCGAACCATTCTGATAGCGTAGCTGTAATTTATTTATTTGATAATTGGATTTGCCTGAAAGGCTGCCCTGATTTCAGCATTCAGTAAAATAATTGGCGTGTGTTCATTTAAATATGGTTACGAAAGTTCATCATGTTTTTATTTATTTTGCGTTTAATTAAAATATAATTTTACCAACTCGTTAATTTACTGAAGCTGTAGTGCTGATTACCATCGTAGATCCCTTATGACAACATTTGCTGCTATGGGAATAGCACTATGTGAGTGATGACCACGTCTGTTACAGATTGGATTGCTTAGAGGTATCTGTTATTATCTCAATGAAGTATGTAACTGCCACCTTCTTCACATAATCTCTTTTTACCGTGACGTAAGAATGATTACGGTGCCTACATATTTAATGATTGAGCGACAGGTTTGTCAAAAACGAACAAATGAGCGGGTAAATAACTTTTGTGAGTCGAAACTTTGCAGTCGATGTCGACGATCGAAAAACTAGTCTTTGTCATATATTGATCTTTCTCATAACATAACATCTATATTCCCCGAAAGTGCACCCAAATTACGCTATTAATGTTTAACCTTTGATGTTAATTGGAACCTATTGCCCTCGATCCGGCACAAATGCAGACTTCAGGCTTCTAGTGAGAAATTCCATAATGATTGCATTCCATGTGTATATTGGCTGCACCAACTCATGCACAATGTACTGCCGTTGTACTGTCTGGGTGAAGCCGGTGTTGGAATATTTAATACCAATCAATATTTGAGACTAGGGCATTTACTAAGCGGCTAACGATAGGAATTGTACCTACATAATACAATAGGTACCGGTAGAAGCGGGTTACTTTGACCCTAGGGCATAACTTTGGCCAATTTGGGCCAAAGTTGCCCGCCATGTCGCGACCACACAACCGATCGTCGTAGGTCCTTCGGTAACTAATAGATGGCGATATAGACGCGTACTTGCGGAACTGTTTTAGGGACTTGAGTGAACGGCGCTATATGTTCGCGCCATTTGAAGTTTTGACAGTAACACGGCGTATTTTTGTGCTGCAAACTTTGATGTGTAATGCTGTATTTTGGTAAGTTTTCCAATTGGATTGTAATTTATTTTCTTAGGCGTGTATGTAAGAGTATGGCAATTGTTTTTTAAAGACGATTACTTATATTTTGGGACTTAAATTACAGATCGGTATACTTTGACCGCCTTTTCGGGTAACTTTTGCCCTAGGTCCAAAGTAACCTTGCAAAGTTTATTAGTGAAGAATTTTAAATTTTTGGTATTTTTTTTATATAACTATAATACTGAGCGACATGATGCCATCTGTATACAGACGACAGCCGGGCAGTCGTCGATAGGTCGACTACACCCAGGCAGGTTTAATAAAAAGGTCTGGATGCTCCAATCGAAAGTGCTGACGAAGAAAAGACGGCTGCAGAGTTGTTTAACATTCCTCGCAGCACTTTGAAATACAAATTAACCCGTTTAAGAAAATATTATTGTAAATTTTGAAAGTTTGTTACCTACCTATCATTTTTTAGATATTTTCTTACTGTAAATATTTTTGAAATATATAATGTTGATTTTAAATCGTATTTTAATTTATTTCAACTTTTTTCTTACATTAAACCTCTCCTGGATATTCAATCTTACTGCCCTTGATGGTCCTTTGGCTACTGATAGTTGCAAGTCCGATTTTTTGCCGATAAAGTTCATGGGGTTAAAGTAACCCTTTCCTAAGAACAACTTTGGCCCAAACTGTAATTTTAAAAAATTAAAAAAATTTACGCTTAACATATTTCTTAAATACACTACGGATGTTGGTGATTACATCCTCAAGCTTCTTTATAACATACAAAAACACAAAAAAAATAATACCAATAAAAACTACAGATCAAATTCTAAAATTATTTGAAAAAAGTAGCTAAAGTAACCCGCCGCGCCGGTATAATTTATGTTAACTTTATAATAATTCACATCGAAAACTTAATAAAATATTTATCCAATTCAAGAAAAGACACAAAAGCAAAGAACTACGCAAAGTTAGAAATTAAAGAAATAATTTCTATTATTAAATTACTCATAGTTCCAATAATTGGTTTATTTGAGAAAAAACCTATGTAAAACTTCTTGAACTAAGTATTTTTTTCCATTGTGGCAAGAATCTATTCAAAAAACTATTGATATGCACCTAAAAATAACCCTAATAATCTTACCACGCTCCTTCGGAATTGTTCAAAATCCATCAAGTTCAACCTTAACCCTCAAGCGCGTGTTCACACGGTACAACTTGCAGGGTCGCGCGGGCCCCAGCGCCCCTATACTAACATAGGTACAGAAGGTCGGCTCCATACAATTACAACGAGCGACAACACACGCACACATAAGGTTAAGTCGATAAGTCCGGACAAATGACAAGGCCGGAAAAAGTTCGGCCGGGGACCAATAAGGTGGACATACGAGTATCCGGAGAAATACGGTCGGATGGTAACCCTACGCACACATATACAGTATAGTCGCGCGTATACGTACAACGAGTGCAAGCGTTGCATTGTTTTACGTAGCTTGAGATTGCTATTAATGTGTGCGTGCGCGCCTGTTCCGCTCGTTTTATGGAGCTTCTGAACCTATCTATTTTGTGCCACGGCGCAGCCCTGTGTATTAACACCAATAGATTTCATGAGTGAATCCCGAGCCTTCTCTAATCTCCGCCAAGTGGATACATAGGGCAGTGAGAATAGCGGTATTAGAAGCCCGCAATGAAAGGTGTTGATAGTGGATAATATTGAGTGGGGAAACTGTTGTTATTAAAATTATAGTGAGTTAGAGTTAATGCTTAAACACAAAACACTACTAAACTAACTACAACACACAAACTACTACACTACTACTTACTTACTACCAAAAACTAAAAACTAACTACTAAAACTTACTACTACAACACTACCTACTACTACACTACTACTTACACACTACAAAACTACTACTACAACAACAACACAACACAACACAACTACTACTAAACTAACTACTACCAACACACTACTTACTAGTACTACTACAAAAACACTACTACTACTAAAACTACTACTACTACTACAACACAACACAACACAACACTACACTTAAAAACTACTAACCTACTACTACTACTAACTAAACACTACTACTACAAACTACTACTACTACTAAAAAACTACTACACTACTACAACTACTACTTTGACTTTGACTTTGACTTTGCTCTTACAGACTCACGTGACATCGCGGGCGCGACAAAAAAATTGTGCTACTAGTGTTGCGTCGCGCCCGTGATATCGCACTAGTCTGTACGAGGCCTTGCACTTTAATGTATAGACTGTGGTACCAATGCTTACGTGTGGTGCCCGGTACGTGTGGTGCCCGGTGCGTTAGTACTTATTTGATAAACAAACTACAAGTCATAATCATATACCGAGTAGGTACACCCATCAGGTTTGTGAAGTTTCGCAAATCAATAAAAAAAGTCATATTGCGTAAAGCCGTATTCAAAACAGCTGTATGTTGAACAAATTGTTGTTGAGTCTATTTATAAACAGACAGCTTTACACACTTTGTAAAGCAGCACTGCTTTACAAAGTGTACTTTTTTTAAATATGATTTTTAAATTTTCATTAATTGAATTGCAAAATATCACAAGATATTTGGTTGTAACATTTAACACAGTACCCCATAAAAAATGTATGTACTTTAGATAAAGCTGACCATTATAAACCGGACGTTATCACGTGACACGAACAATAATTTTATAGATTTTAATTAAATAATTAAAATCTATAAAAATATTGATAATGAGATAAGGAGTTACTACACTGAACCAAAATAGGTTCAGTGTAGTGACGCCATAACGTGGTTTGTGAATTGTGATTGTAATTTTGTATGTTCTGATGTCGGTCGTTTGGGTCGTAATGAATGAAAGATGGGAACGTGCGTCTAACAAAACACGCGCTGAGCAAAACAAATCGACGATTAATTTGCGTTTGTTTATCAATCATCGATCGGTGGGTGCCGATGCCGTATGGTCAACCGTAGATTAGTAGTAACATTGCTTTACGAAAACCACCATTACCGCTTGGAAATAAAGGTAAACTTTAACTTAACCGTGGGCTTGCAGTTGACTGTACGTTCCGAACAAAAACGGAATTTGTAGCGATTTTCACAGCTAACGTATTTATCAATGTTGTAAGAACGTAGGTACAACAGTTTATTAAATAAACAATAGCATTGTTTTGTTTCTCGTGAATTCGTAAATCAGTAACGTGGGTGTGATTAATTTGATATAGGTGTGTAGTGTCGCTTGTGTTTACTACAATCAATAGATTCTCCTATTTGTATGGTATTCCGCGGGTAATTTGGTCGATGGAGGTTTCGTCTGTAAGGTATTGTTGTTTGAGCGGAGTTACACAACAATCCATACTACACTTATGTACTAATGTTATAATTGTGCACAACTTAACGGTTGAACGGATTTCGATGAAAAGTACACAGGGCAGACCGTGACCTGCGTTAGGACCTAAGATACTTTTAATCCCGGCTGTACGTTCCCGTAGGATCATGTAGAAACTGTGGGCAAAAGCTACTTAGTTGAGAATACAAAGAATAGAAGCAATTAGATATTTGTATGAAACCACAATACTGAAACCACCGCAATAAAAGTTAACACACAACATCCGCGAGATTACAGTCAAACTTGCTTCGTAAACAAATTCTAATGTGACACACAGGTGCTTGAACGAACAAGAACTACTTACTTCTTCAGTGTTCGATATTCAGCTCAGTTCCCAACTTGAGATCCGAGGAGGTAAATAATCTGGATCGATCCAACTTTCAGCCATTACACGGTTCTCAAAGGAACATCTGGCGTAATACTTGGACGCACAAACATAACAGTAACTATATCGATATACCCGCGCCCGCTCCTAACTGGTTCCAACCGGATTTACTCAGTTTGAACTGGCTAAAAGCGGAATTATCCGGTTATTTCTCGGCAAATGCGAAGGCGAGATTTCGCGCAGGTAAAATAAAGGCACTTTTAGTACAAAGTGTGTACTATGGAAGTAATATTGTAATGGAATGTGAGAGAAATTCTCGGACTCAGTAGTTCTTTTTTGCAATTTAAATACGGATTTTCACACAAAGCTGAAGTTAAAATTTTATTTTTATGTAAAAAAATAAAAATGTTTATTTCTATTACAAAAGACATATAGATACATGTTATTGGAGATCACCTTTTAAGCAAGGAATTGCTTTTATTGGAATTATGATCTTTTAAAAAACTGAATATTTTGTTTTGTAAAATGGTTGGCAATCGATCAAGGCACACTTTATTTCGTTTAGCGCATGGCAACGGTTCACTGATCCTAAGCGATCAATCAGGGCGTCATTTTACAAACCGTGGCACGTAGATGAAGGGGTATTAGCAGATGACTGAACCAAATGATAATAAATGCACGTTAAAATACATTTAATTTGAAAATATGCCTGCCATTTATCAGTAAATACTATGTAAAACACTACGAGTTAGGGGAGCTTCACAACCATCGCAGTCCATTTCCTATAGATCTAGTAAAAACGCGACGGGTAGGAACAGTTTAACAAGCTATTTGGTACACCTGCAGTCAAAAACATAATCTTTCCACTGGGTACTAACTTTGTAAAATAATTGATTACTCAGCACAACATTATTTAAAAGAAGTTGCATTTTAGCTGCCTGGATAGCAAATAACTTGTTCGATTGTACCTTGGAACTAAGTAGATTTTGTAATGAATTTTCCTCGTACGGTTAACACTGTTGTTCACTGAATTTTAATCAAGGATGTGATTAAAATTCAGTAAACTATCGATGATTGCAGGCGACAGCTGACGATCATCCAGCCTCGTTGTCTATGTATTATAGCCTACATAATGAAATACGCGTAACATTGAAGTGTATGTTTGCCAACAAACATTTTAGAGAAAACCCACTTATAGTGGTGGACCGGCCCCCACAAGTCCACACGCTAAAAATGGACTTAATCAGTCAATATAAACGGCGAAAAGTGTACCAACATCTATCTACAGGTTGTTGTTTTTACGCCAACATCCCAAACGGCTAAGCAAATGTAAGGTTCGGCTGTCGGCACATTGATATTGCGTCGCATTCAATCTGGGAGTGTGTTTGGTCTCGTCCATCAACGTGTCGCGGTGATGGATGACGCCGCCGCGCCGCAAGCGTACGATATGCGAGTGATAGGCCCTAGGGTTGGACAATTTTTATATATTTTGGCCGAGTTTATTTAGGGCGCTTACATTACAATAATGGAGATTGTTTTTATAATGTGTGTGATTTTGCCAAAGTCTACCAATTTGAATAGCAGTTTAATTTTTTAAAGTCAATTCCAATAGCCGTAAATACAGAATAATCCTCTACGATATTAATATCGTAGAGGATTATTCTGTATTTAAAGTGGAGCTAAATGACTTGTGCCAGACTTATTTAAATAAGTCTGGCACAAGTCATTTAGCTCCACTTTTGACCTTGTAGTCTTAAGTCTGCCAAATGTTTTCATTACGAGACACAAACTATTCTCGTAAAAGTAGCTCGTTCTGGCAGGATAGGATAACATTTTAATCTACTAATTTCTCTTGTTGTAAACACTTACGTACAGTCAACCACACATCAGTGGCAATACTTGCACTACAAAAGTTATTCTTATAGCTACGACATAAAAGCGATGTCACTGTCAAATTGTTGCCTTTGCTGTGCAGTTGGTTTGGTTGACTGTACTAACATTATCATCTTGATTACACTGTACTCTAAACTATCAAAAAAAAAATTAAACACAGTTGTCGCCAATTTTTTTCTCGTGTCAGCCCTACTTCGAATCAGTTCCGTAATAGTTTGTTGTCAACAGTCGCGACCTCACGCGGTGATATCGGCTTACGATGACGTGCGCGTCACTCTCATATGCGCTACAGCCTGTATCACATAGCGATAGAACACGTTCAACGATTGATCCACACGGTGACAAGTTACAGCAGCTTTATTTTGTGTCACATAGCGCGGGGAGTTTGAGCTGCTAATGATAGTAAATATCAGTAAAAACGTAGAGTTTAAGAAGCATCATTTGATTTCGAATTTCCTTACAAACGTCAAACCGTCGCTGATTGAAAACATTTTGTACAAAGATAGTACAGGGTGATTACGCCCATTTTTGAAAAGTGTCTCAATTAGATTATATACTTAGTGCTAATGAACCACTAAAAAAATCACAAAATTTTGATTCAATCGTTAAGTGCCATAAAAATGCATTTAAATTTTGCGTAATTTGACGAAAACGCTTGACGCAGTGGACGCCATTTGCTCTGTGGTCATGACGTCAGTTGGCTGTGTAAACAAATGCAGTAATATTCAAAATTACGATGGTACGCTGATAGTTGACAGTTGACACTAACTTTACATAGCCATATCCTCTCTTTCGCCGAGCGGCCTTAATGAGGCCGATGAGGCCGATTTCAATTATGCGGGATTCGCCAATCGGTCTGATTCAGTCCGACTAATTCAGTTCGTTCGTGGCGCACACCCATTTTCGCGCCAAATAGGCTGGTTCAGAAGCGGTTACCCTCTCATCTGTCAATTGACCTACATTAGGCCGATGTCAATTATGCTGGATTCGCCATCCGATCTGGTTCAGACCGACTGATTCAGTTCGTATAGTGGCAAATCCCCATTTCGCGCCAAAAAGCCGACACGAGAGAGGATATGACGTAATAACATGGCTTATGAACCAGATTAAAAAGCTGAAACCTTTAAATTGAATTTTAAAATGTAGTTTGCTATTTCATGAACTAAAACTATCGTTTTCCGATTGATTTTTGCCTAAGCTATCTCAATAATGTATTTTTAGATTTTTCCCTTATAGAGTAAAACACCCTATTGAAAATTATGACTTCGTATGAAAAATCTATTGGATGCGACTTCACATTTGCCCGATTAAAGAGAAAATAATATTTTATATGCTTTTCTTATAAAAATAATAAGAATAAAAACCTGTTTAAACCAAATGACAAGATTGCCACTACAAGTGCAACAAATCTGAATTAATATTCTGTCCACAAGTCATTAATAAATATTTTAAACTAAAATTGTAGGTATTTAGTGTCAAATAATGAAGAGATTACGTCAAGGTATGTAAAAAATACATTAATTTAGGAGCAGTTAATAGACATTTACATAGGTACCAGGGAAGCCACATATGCAGAAGGAATTATTGCCAAACTTCCTTGTCTTCAACGTAGTCCTTAATCTTATAATATACTTTTTTTAATTAGGACACGTTTGTTGGACAAAGTTCATAACCCACATGGTTTATGAACTTTCCATCGCTAAGTTCTATAACCGACTTTGGCAACTTGTAAGTTGGTCGACTATTACTCGTTAACTTATAAAGCCTACTTAGGCTTTCGTATATCGGTAGCTAAGTAGCTGGGATAGTTTTCCTTTTAACTTCCTTATATATAAAAAAAGTGGTGTTATATAATATAAGTCGGCGCCAGGCCAGGGCGGACGACCGTAGCCTAAAATACTTTGTAAAATTCACTAATATTAGATTTAGAGTAAACATGTCATCATAATTATTCTCATAACGTTATCTTGGTTAAGTTTTGTCAATTAGTTAAAATGGTGAAACGATCATTATTTTGTTCCTTTCCCACAGCACGTCATAGACTAGCCTTAAATTAACCTAACATCTTTAGTACCTCTCATGTTGTTTTCAAGTTTTTAGAAATACTTGAGGAAACGTGAAGAGAGGCGGGCTTGCATTTTTTGCTGCTAAGCGTGGTTATGGGGCGAGGGGAGCTAGTTCCCTAGGCTCAAAGGCGAAGGGCTTGGAATTGGTACATTCTTGTAGGAATTGGCAAGTGAACTATACGGTCGCGAGATGAACTATTAGCTAACACGGATGTGTTTCCCGATTTTCCGAGCCCCGTGAAGGCGTTCACGCCTCTTCTCACATTTAGACGTAATTAAAACGTAGTGTGTTAATTCATGTAAGACTTTAAACCTGTAAATTACAATTTTCCATCTTAGGTACTGGTCCGTGTTATTTTCGCCTACACAAGTGTTTTCCCTGACAACCTGATCCGTGACAATGAAAACTCGTAGAAAATAGCTCAATATGAGATATACTATTTACCTTCTTTTTTTTTTTTACATACCCAATAACAACCATTTAGTTGGCAAGGGTCAACTCTCTAACAAAAATTTGCACTTTAAAGCTTATATTACCCAAACGGATCCCTAAATTGAAATAGAATAGAATACTCTTTATTATGTACACCATAAAAGTCACCCCCACCATAATAGTACATTTTGATACAAGTGGAGAATGTTTGTTATTGCATTCGAGGCGGAATTAACACCCGAGCATTAGGCGAGTTTTTTTTTGAGCCTAGAACTGTAATAACAAATGTTCACGTGAATCAAACGACGTTTTTCAATACACTTTTGAAAATAAAATAAAATAACGAAAAATATTAGGAAACTATGATTTAATTATCCTTTTTTTCCGCGCTTTCTTTTCGCCAGGTTGAAGGAGAAGCAAAGGTATAAAGCCGATAAACAGCCTAATATGAAAAATAGAAAATTCAAATATTTTTGAGTTTAGAACTCAAATAAATGTTAATTTGTTCATAAACGTTTTTTTATTGTAATAATCATGGTATTCTATTTATAAAAATTATTTAAATATTCCAAAAATATGAACGCCGATAGACGCATCTTTGCCGAGATTAAAAAAAAAATCACCTCCCAATAGACAGGACCGTCTCTGGCGCGAAACGGTGTGAATAGAGGCATTAAATTATCTGTGGCAATTTTTATTCCCGCACACGTGTTACAAAATAAAAAAAACGCACGCGTGTGAAATACATTGCATTGTGAACCTAATCGTAGTGCGATATGAACCAGTTTTCGAGGAAGTGTATTGAAAAATAGTTTTCATAGACCCGCAATATTTTTGAACGGCCTATCCAATGATACCCCACACCATGGAACAGACGAGTAAAAAAAATATCATCACCATTATTTATTAAGTCACTAAGTCCCAATCACAATACATAAAATTAAAACAAAAATCATTACACCATTAAAATACAATATAATTATTAAAATTAATTATTTCATTAAAATACACATTATTATAAAATTGATTATAGGAAAAATCCTTATCGTCGGTTGGCACTCCGATGAACTTTGAGTCAATACCTGTGGATGGGACTGCTCCTATCATCACTAACGACCCTGAACAGTTGATTCGTCGATTTATTTAAAGTACCTACTGTAAAACGATGCTATGCGCGATCGAATAACGGCGTGAAAGTCTCGAACACTCTTGCTTCAGCGAACATGCTCGACGCGCTACAGTACCGCGGAAATTTCATCAAGATGCGATATCTATAGGTATGCGGTACACGCATGGTACTAAATACCATGCGTGTACCGCATACCTATAGCATGGTACTTAGTACCATGCGTGTGCAGTACAATGATGCCTTCATTGCTGCACATGCATGGTACTAAATGTCGACCTTTAAAATTTTGTCCATCGCGCCTGTGTAACAACCCCGAAGCCCGAAGTGAGCCTGCGTGCCGCAAAGCCGAACACACCGGTGTACATCTCCCGCCTGCACTACACCACTAAGGCGGAGGACATCGTGGAGTACGTGCGCCAAAAGACGAGGTACACGCCGAGGGTGCAGTTACTGGAGTCGCGCCGGAACGTCAACTTCAAAGCGTTCGTCGTGCGTGTTCCGAACTGTTATCTGCCCCTCGTCATGGAAGAAGACTTTTGGCCGCAGGACGTGGTGTTCCGTCGCTTCCGCGGACAAGTTCCACAGGACAGCACAATCTAGTGCAAAGTGAAGTGCTACTAACATAGTCTAAGCCTTTTTATTAACACAAGTTTTTGTTTATATACAGTATGTATGTTTAGGTTAAGGTATTTTTCTATGGGCCTACGTCGCCTGAAATAAATGGTATTATTATTATTATTATAGACACGGAACAACGTCTTTTTAACACACGTGCTACAAAGGGAAAATCTACGCGCAAGGATATTGCACCTTATCGAGAGTGCCCGTTTTTCGCGTTCTAATATTTATGGTCACCCTATACACAAAATTGTTAAGGAATGTTTAAATTATTAATATCTTTTGAAATACTGAGTGTGTAGGATGTTTGATTATACCAATATTTAGTAGAAATTTCTACTAAATATTGGTACTATTTTATCCGATTTCATCAACTGCTTTAGTAGCTACGAACATAGGTTGGGGAAAAAGTCTTTTCGCATTATAGTATGTATGAACTTGTAATAAAATCTCGTTGGCTATACTATTTGTATCTGGCTGGTTTTGGTATCATTGAAAGTTAAAATTTTAAAGAACATAATTCCTAATTCAAATTAGGAAAAATGTGTGATTTTCATTTGTTTTTCGTACTGTCAAGATGAGTGAATCTAATTAAGAAATTCGATACATTTTAAAATTTTACTACAAAAAAGGTAAAAATGCAACGCAAGCCGCGAAAAAAATTTGCGATGTTTATGGACCTAGTGCAGTGTCTGTGAGAGTAGCACAAATTTGGTTTCAGCGTTTTCAATCCGGAAAATTTGATGTCAAAGATGCACGTCGCTCTGGTCGCCCTATTACGGATAAAATGGATGCCATTTTTTAAAAAGTGCAGCAAGATCGGCATATCAGTAGTTACGACGTAGCTGAAGAACTGGGAATTGACCACAAAGCAGTTTTGGCACATTTGAAAAAAACTGGGTACACAAAAAAGCTCGATATTTGGGTACCTCACGAGTTCACTGAAAGAAACCTAATGAACCGTGTACTCATTTGTGATTCTTTATTACGACGTAATGAAACCGAACCATTTTTGAAGAAGCTGATAACTGGTGATGAAAAGTGGATCACGTACGACAAGAACGTGCAAAAAAGGTCGTGGTCAAAGGCCGGTGAGGCTTCACAGACTGTGGCGAAACCCGGGTTAACTCGCAACAAGGTGATGCTGTGTGTATGGTGGGATTGGAAGGGCATTATTCATTTTGAGCTGTTACCACCAGGCAGGACCTTCGATTCTGAACTCTACTGCGAACAACTGATGAGATTAAAGTAAGAAGTTGAGAGAAAGCGGCCGGAATTAATCAACAGAAGGAGTGTGGTTTTTCATGATAACGCTAGACCTCACACATCTTTAGCCACTCAGCAAAAATTAAGAGAGTTTGGCTGGGAGGTGTTAATGCATCCGCCGTATAGTCCTGACCTTGCACCTTCAGATTTCTACCGGTTTCGGTCTCTTCAAAATCCTTTAGGCAGTGTCAGGTTAACATCACGAGAGGACTGCTAAAACCACTTGTCGCGGTATTTTGATCAGAAGTCCCAAAATTTCTATAGCATGGGATTTTGTCCCTACCTACAAGATGGCAAAAAGTTATCGAACAAAATGGTACCTACATACTTTAGTTAAACTATATTAATTGGTTGATGGCTTTCCGAGAAACAGCGTGGTGAAATTTATGGATTTTTATGAAAAATCAAAGCATTGGAGCTATCTCAAATTCAGCCGTAAAAAACCCATTTTTTTTGTACAGATTACGCATAAACACTACTAAATCCTACCAAATTTTCAAAAACATCCGTCGGCTAGTTTTCGAGTTCTAAGATGGCTCCTCCCTCAATCCAGACGTCCTATAACTTTTTAACGGTTTTACTTCAAATTCCAGGATCGGGCCTACAAAATCGACTAATTTACTACTAAATATTGGTCCAGGATCTACCTACTCCTATTGACCTATCTTTTTTTTTTTTTGGATGGGAAATTATCAAATAACTTCTCCCGCTCTGGGCGGAGCGGCGAGGGCGTGTCAGACTTTTACTGACTAAAACCCTCCCGTGTTCCTCCCGTTGCCTGTGTGCACTATATTCTTTTCGGACAAACTCGCAACCCTGGCAGGCATTGACTCTAACGGACCTCGTCAGTTGATGCTGACATCTCTTTGAAGCGCGCGTGGAACACAGCGCGCCATCGACTCGGGCCTGGTCCTTATCGGAAGGCGAGCTGACTATCGCTCACCGTCCGCAAGCACGCGCCTACGGTGTCCGGGCCTGCGACTCCCGACGCCCGGGGCGTCTCCTGCGGCGACTAGGGGCGGGAGGGCGCGAATTTTACCTCTCCCTCATGCGTTCCGCCTCCTCCTTCGCGAGCATTACTGCTTCGCAGAAGGAGGTGACAGCCCCCCATGCAATCTCGCTCCGAACCAGGGCCGGACGCGAGAGATCGCCGCCTCCGATTGCCTCCGTGAGGACACCTCCACCGTATGCACCTCCGTGTCCTCCGGGCGATCCTCACAGTGGTGACACCCGGGCGTTTCCTCCCGCTTTTGCCTGAACAGGAACCTCCCGAAACAACCATGTCCGGTGAGGACCTGCGTCAGTCGGAAGGTAAGGACGCTGTGGCGCCACTCTAGCCACTCCTCAAAGAGGGGACTTATTGCTAGATTAACCTACTCTTGCTAGATTGACCTACCTGGAAGATTATCAAAAATATAAATTACATTAATGACTATTAACCAAAACTAAAAGATTTGTAAACGGCATGTATTAATTATTCAAGCACATCACTATCCACAACAAAGAGGTAATAAAGTACCTACTTATAACAGAGGTTCTAAACATTTTCCTATGCAAATCCCGGGAATGCCGGGACTCGTACATAATCCTGGACACCGGGACAGTTATTCACATGGATTTATTGGTCGGTCGAGACAGGTGGGGATTTTTAGTGAATTGTAAAAACATGTTTTGTTTTAAATCGTCAGATTTTAGTACAATGCTCCGAAATCGTGATAATGCCTTCGGATAGAATAACGGCAATGTGAACGCCGTATTGGGTTTTATACTGTTTTTACGTTCAATAAACCGACCTTTTTACATGAATATGCATGATCGTTTGTTTTTTCAAACGAATATAAATGCAAATGTTTATTCAAGTTGTTTGTTGCGTTATTTTTGTGTGTTTCATATAATTAAATTGTGTGTAGGTACTCTACTATTTGAACTCATTTGATTAATTTTATGTTAGGATACCTGCGTGTTGTTTGTTTTAATCCTAATTAATGTGATGAGTAAACATCGTATTAAAATGTTAAATTAATCATAAATATTAGTAATTAAGCATGTTATAATTTCTCTCTCAACGTATAATCCTCGCAGACATAAGGTAACTCCTCCGTCAGAGTGGAAGCTCCTCGAAAGCCACTCAGGGGAATGCTGAGGGTTATCGCGTACACTGTACCTACTTATTCCTTTATGCTCTCGAATACATTCGTTTTCCTAAACATTGAGATTATAACTTAGTGTGATACCGGCCTTATAATTATACTAGTTATTTTTTTGATGTTAATAAAACTTAAATATATAGTGGGGTTGGTGATTTTGATTTTAATTAATACAAATATTTCGGAATTATTTTTTATCTAGTAATAAGAGTATCATACACTTATGTAAGTAATTTAATCAACAGAACCTAGATATTTTTTCAACGTTAAGGGTTTATAATTTACTAGAAATGGTCCAAAATCAGTCTTGGTATTTTTTTTTATCGTTGCCCCACACTATGAATTCCTCCTGTATCGTGGGTGTGTTTTTAAACATTTAAACTCACATACACAAACAGCCAGACCCGGAACAACTACTTGTAGGTCATACAAATATTTGTTCCATGCGGGAATCGAACCCGCATCACGCAACGCAGCAGTCAATCGCCTAACCACTGCGCCAAGCGGCGCGGTGGTTACACAAGGCTAATGCGTGGGCACTTCTTAAAGCACAACAAAGAACCGTTACTTGCTACAGGCCCACCCAATTAAATCGCGCGTTGTTAAACCTCTTTACAAGAGATTTGATAGGCTGTTGATATTTTGGATGAGCAATCACACATTTTGACATGAGATTAATGAGATCGTTTTTTTCTTTCCTTTATCCTTCATGAGATCGTCAAGGTTCCAAAAATCTGGGGTTATAATAAAGCTACTTCATTTTGGGACCTGTCCCATGTTTTAGGCCACAGGAACTACTTAATAATAAGTATTTCACGGGTTGCGATTTGATCATTGTAGTATTATTTTGGTTATCAACCGCCAACCAAAATAATACTGCAATGTGAAAAATTACTTTAATTTAGGAAGTCGATGGCAAAAACTAAAATACAGATCCAAAGACACCGACTTTTGAAATTTTTCACTAAGTAGTGATTTTTTGGGAAATCAGTTGTTTCTTTTTAGAAAAAGTTTTTTAAACAAGATAAACATAATTTGTATGCTAACAGTTTTATAAATAATAATATGTACATGCATAAATAGCGGGAAGGGCATCAAATAATCGGCTCATGTTTAGGTAACCGACACAACACAACTTCTGTAGCTTTTTTAAAGAAACAGCACAAAAGAAAACAACAATCCCACGTCCAAGCTTAGTAAGTAAAGACCCCATCTATCCCCCACGCTCTGCCTGCAACAACCTGTTGCAAGGTGAAGGAACTAATACGTCTCGGAGGCGCGCGCATTAGTCGGCGTCGTCTGAGTGTTGGCTGCCACTGACTCAGGTGTCTACGGCGGATGCCATTACGAAAGGATCGCTGGGATTTATTTAGATGTATGAGTTTTAAAGTACGTATTTTTATAAATGGAAAAGTATAAGATGTGTCTGCAATTGAAGATTGACTAAAATCATTTCAGTATTTCATCAAACAATCAAGATCAAACACTGTCATATTCTACAGCACTTAATCCTTATCAATCGATAGGATATAATAGAGAAAAAAATATATTATGTGTTTAGATTTGGTAGAATGTTATTTAGCATACGTAACACTTATAGAAAGAAAAGAAAAGAAATAAAATACGTTTATTTGCGGTAAACATGACGCAACAAAGAACATAAACACAAAAATAAGAAAAGGTTGGGGGAAACATGCGTCACATCCACGCAAAACGGCTATCGCTCAGCATTATACTGCGACCCTATGCAAGACAGAGCCCCAGCGCTGGTTTTCAGCGACAGCCGGCGCCGACGTATGACGTCGTACGGTGCAGCAAACAATTAATAGGACGCTGTGCCAGTACATAATAGATAAAGAAAAATAATATAATTTAAATAAGTGGTAGAATAAACTAAACAGAAATATTAATAAAAATAGACATACATGTTATGAGAATATCATCCTCCTTAAACGTTTTACGCTGTATGTAGTGGCAACATTTCGAAAGTTCACATCTCTGTTAGGAGTTTATGTGTTCTGTGCATTTGACGAGTACTACGTAATCTGTGATTTGACGTAAGTGCTTCCTACCTAAAATAATTATGATGTAAGGAATTACAAAATGGCCAATGATGTAATACTATGTGTTGTTATTATGCAAAAGTCATTTGTCAGTGCTTTATACGTTTGTGAGTGAATGTGAAAGATAAGATGGACCCAATAAAATGACAAAACCTTGGAAACTGGAGGGTGACCCGACATGCCGAACACTATGAAGAGCTTAAGAGCTCCAAAAACAGGAAGGTATGAAAAAAATGGAAATCAGTCACGAATAGAAACACTGAATATGACAACACAACTTATAAATAATACGATTATTGGAATTTAATTTGAAATTATATTGTAAATGGACGAATAATAAAAAATAATTATTTAGCAACATGGACGTATTTAGCAATAAACATGGACAAGTAATATGAGCAAAATTTATTTCAATAAATAGGCTGTCAACATAGAATGAATGTGGACAGGGGAGACGTTGCCAGCAGTCCCAGCATACAGGGGACCGAGTACCATGCCGCAACGCTGCTGGAGATCCAAAACCAAATACCGCAGGCTATGACCCATGAGGTGAGTAAAGAAAGAAAAACAACTTTATGAAAACTTAATGTTCAGAGAGCTGTTTAAGCAACAATACCTTCTTCAGTTGAATGACTGTATTTTTTTAGGCCTTGCATTGGCGGTGGAAGGTCATTCCAGCAGAGCGTGGCGGCAAACTTGAAGCTACCTCTGAAAGCTGCGGTTTTATGTCGCCACATGTTCAGCGGGCCAACTACAGAACGAAGACCATATTATCATATTATATCACTAGCTATTTAACTAACTTATGCCCGTGGCTTCACCCGCGTGGAGGTTGGAAATTATCCAACGGAAATGTACCACCATGATGAGTGTAACATGATCCAGGTGTTATTAACTACTGTGTGCCATTTTCACCCAAATCCGTTCAACCGTTTTTATGTCGTAGTAATGGCAGAGGAAAAGGTCATTGACTGCCGCGCCACCGTCAAACATAATTTTGAATCTGTCATATCTTTGAAAGTATTTATTTAAATATTATGATGCAATGTAATAATATATTTTAAGCCGAATTAAATGCCCAATTTAAATAACATATTTTATTGGATAAGGATCAATATAATACCGGTTAAAATAGCTTGGGAAATAACAATGAACATTTTATCAAATTCTGAAAGATAAAAACGGTTACTGTGGGTCGTCCTTAGAAGATAGACACCATCGCGGACTTTTTTGTTGAAATTATTTTCAAGATGTACCTACAGTCCTGTAAGTAAAACATACATTTTACGGTTTACGCGGCGCCAGTAAAGCTCCAGTCGGCATGATGTTTTCCGACATCTTCAACAATCATCGTCATTTTTCAGCCAATTTACAGGTTTATTCATTTATCGTATTCAGTCAGACAGACGGAAAGACGTGGTGGAGGACTTTGTTTTATAATATGTAAGGAAATGCCAATTTCAATAGTTAAAATGGCTGAGATAAAAAAAAATGAAATCTCATATGCGCAAAGAAACCCACCATTTTGCTACATTAAAGTTGATAGCGTTGAGAACTATGTGCTGCCATTCGTCTGATAAGCGTATCGTACGTCTGAATAACGCAGTCTAGACGCGCGCAATATGTACGATGCATGTTTACTGAGATACACGTCAGACACTAAACATACGCAACCAGCAGATTTATTTTTGTTTATTAACTGTTACTTAATTTATTTTGACAGGACGAACTTTCACTTGGAGATATTTTTCTTCTTTTTTAATATAGATAACGTCCAATTACAAACGATATAAACTTAAATTGTAGCTTTATTTAATTATCTAATTAATTAATCAAGTCTTTTGCTTGAAATAATTTATGTTAACATTGGGATATGCTCAAACATAGAACGTAACGATTTACTACGAATTACAATGGGTATTATTGTTTTTTCAAATATTTAATGTTTGTTTGTAAACACAAACACTCATTAAAACAAAAAAAAACACTTCTGGAAGAGGTTGTTTTTTTTTTGTTGGAAAATGTTTTTTATTTTTCACTTTTAAGTGGGTCAGTTTATAATTTATCTAAGTTACAATAGCCTAAGGTCAACTGCTCATCACCTTTTTACAAAATATCGCTTTTCCCGATGCAGGGGCGTTAATTGTTGAGGAGTTCTCCTGGTAAGAACCAGGAGAACTAGAGCTGATGGTGACTCTTACCATATGCATTTTGACGAGCGTAAACTGCTTAGCAACCGTATGAAAGTGCCTAATCAAATCGCAACCCGTGAAATACTTGTCTTAATATTAAGTAGTTCTCATCAGATTCTGACTTGGTGACAATGAGACTATCTCGAGACCATACCCTTTCAAAAAAAACAGATTGACAGGTTTACAGATTGACGGAGAAATCGGTAAACATACATAAAAATAAAAAAAACATACAGACGATCATTATTATTATAACCTCCTCGTTTTTGGAAGTCGGTTAAAAAGACGTACACCATCTGTAAGCCTAAACAAACATAAACAACATCGTAAAAAAGAAAACCTACAAAAATACGCGAAATTAGGAAAACATTGCATAGTGATCTAGTCGGAAAAACTTCGTTAAAACTTCGAGAGATTATAATCTGCGTTCCAAATTGAATTGAAGACGTAAAAGCCGATAAACCGGGTCCGTGCCGTAACGTGCCGCTCTGAACCGATGAGCGATTGAATCGTTAAAAGTTTTTAAACGATTAATTGTACATCATGAATTTCAGCTATCGATCATAAAACATCGAAA
Organism: Tiliacea aurago; assembly: GCA_948098905.1. Taxonomy (NCBI): domain Eukaryota; kingdom Metazoa; phylum Arthropoda; class Insecta; order Lepidoptera; family Noctuidae; genus Tiliacea; species Tiliacea aurago. The sequence goes on from OX402585.1 coordinate 27,464,700, forward strand.
ACATTCAAATCAGTGCTTTTTGTTGTTTTTATTTTTGATAGCATGGTGTGTTTTTGATAAATCGCTGAAGTTGTTTGTTGTTGTTTTTTTTTTTTTTGTAAAAATGTTTTAGATACTTAATTAAAATGAATAATTCTAATAACACATTTATTTTTTTATGATGTTCGTACTCCCTCTCAATATGCAACCAAATTCTGAATAAAATCTTTTTGCACCTGCCAATTTTTGAAACAAAACTCGACAGTAATGGATTTTCAAAGGAAATTGCTGGTGGCTAAAACTCACCAGCAATGAAATTCCATTCAACTTTGTGGCGTCTATTCAAGTAGCGCGGAAAGGTCGACTTTGCTCAAAGAAGGTTGTCTAAATAATGACCACATTAAAAGCATTTTAGAAAAAAAAAATTACATACCTACAGATGAACAACACACACACTGACTGACTCACACTGTAGGTATAACCTCCTCCTTTTTTAAGTTGTCAATATCAATCATAGTCCAAAGTGAATAAAATGTATAGTGGGCGATCAATGGATCTTGAAAACCACTATTAAACAGTAAGTTTATGGAAATAAAATTTATGACTGTATCTACTTACATCTGTCCAATCCTAAACTAAACTTGTTCAGTTACTTAATGTTCTTATTAAAATAACTAGCGACGCCTCTGCTTCGCACATGCAATGGCATGTCAAAATATCGTTATTAATGTACGTATCTATTATACACATAAAACTTACGGATTAAATTATCTAAATAATAGTGAAGACCGCATTAAGGCTTCTACAGACCGGCGCGATTCGCTATGCGACACAAAGGCACCGCTCGTCGCGCGACACGCGGGGCCTTTGTGTCGCATCGCGTGTCGCGCCGGTCTGTAGAAACCTTTAAAATCCGTTGCGATGGTTAAAAGAACAACGCAGTCTCACACAGCTGTCTGTGTGTCTGTGCACGAAACGCGTGTTTGTTATACAAGATGTAGGTATAGATGCCCCTCGCTAGAAAACAAGTTACCTCTTGATAGAATTTCGTTTATTGGAGCAGATCCCATTACTCATTCTTTTCCTAATCAGACAACTAATCCTAAGGATATTCCAACATCAATAAATTAGACTACGCAGAACGTAAAGCAATCTATGCAGGAAAGGCAAATAGATCTATCAGCCTACTTCCCAAACTAAAAAGTGAGCTGTAGGCGAAAACAGTTCAGTTAATTACTTAGTGATACCGGCCATATTTCACTACTTAGGCCCATTGGCCAAATTGATCGAATGTTAAATAATTGCTGCGCAAATGTGCGTGTTTTTTTCTTTTGGAAAGATTGAAAGATGACATAACTCCAGGCTTGTTTTCCTCGAAGGGTTAGGCTACATTGTATCTATAGTACTCCTACATTTCGCCGGTTATAACAATTAGGTACTTATAATTTCTTTTTCTGCACATCTTTTCCAACCTGTGGTAATTTTGTGCTTATGTACTTTTGTTGTTTCGATTACAAAAACATACACCGTTTGCCACTTCCAAACAACTTTACAAATATACGAGTAATTGGAACACTGATAATAATAGCCTATAACCCTTAAACGAAGACAGATGATACTCGTATTAATGAGCCGATGAGCCGCAATGCCTACGCCACTGCCTACCCGGCTACACGCTACGTAGTTGTGAAGTGCGCAATTATTTGAAGCACTTCAGTGATGAAACTGACGGCAAGAGCTACGCGTATCCGCCGGCCACACTGCAATGACGGTTGGCGAGCTTTTTTGTTGATTATTTCAGTTGCAGCCTGGACTCTGGATTGGCACCTGATTTTACACAATAAAATACATTATAAAAACTATAAAGAAGTGTTTGGTGTGAGCGGCACCAAGCACTATTACTTATTCTGTGGCGGCACAGATGCATTCATAGCAACTGTATCAAATCGGCCTGACATCGATCGTCTGAAGGCTAAACTACTTAGCTGACCGAGAGCAAATAAATGTAATTAAAGATAAAGATCATTCAATTTGTAAAACATGCGTATACATGCAAATTCAGCATGCAGGATGTCACAAAATTAATATTTAAGTACGTACATGTTTCACCCGTTTAAGGCTTTTACGCTGGTATGTAGAAGCCTTAAGGCGTACAAATTTATTTTTATTTTTTTTTGTAAAAATTAATTTTTACAAAAAAAAATACGGAGCTTAATTACAAAATAAAAACTAAATTACTAAAGGCTCTTTTCATTTCAAGTACACAATAGTAAGTAATAAATATTGATAAGTCAGTAAAATAAATACATTATAAAATGTCACAAAAATAAAGTTTTTTTTTAAACAAATTTTCCGGCAATGCTTTATAAGACTGTAGTATTTTATTATATTTTGTTTTATAAATTAAAGGGCGGTAATTGTGCGGGCTTCCTATACATTAGCTACTTACTGTTGTAACGTAAAACTGGAATTTTGAGAGGAAGCTAATAAAGATGCTGCTAATGATTTTTCTTTCTTTTTAGGGATCCGTATTCTACAAGAAGCCCTTATAGTTTCGCCATGTCCGTCTGTCTGTCTGTCTGTCCGCGGCTTAGCTCAGAGACTCTTAGTACTAGCAAGCTGTAATTTGGCATGGGTATACATATTAATCAAGCCGATAAAATGCATCTTTTAAACCGCACCGTTGCCTTATCTCATCATTCCTCAGCCTATCATTCATAGATACCTTTTGATTGCGTATCCTGGCGCACTGTGTGTCAGGAAGTGAGCATCTCGTATAATAACCTCGACAGGCGGTCGGTAATTACAGCGCACAGTGCGATCACTCGCGCTAACAAAACCAATCGTAGGTCGTTTTATTAATCGTAATTTACAATCATCAAACTTTTAAAAGAAAAAACGTTTTAAAAGATAGAAAACTTTCGGTCAACGTTTACTGGCCATTAATTTAAAGTTATAAAAGAGTTGACGTCGATTTATTTTTAATCTACTCAATTAAGATTAGGATCTCAGTTATTGGCTGTCTGTCGTGATTAAAATAGCTATGAAAACAGTCGGTTCTACACTAGTAGGTATTTAGATTGTTTATTTTTATTTTTTTATTTCGATGTTTGGATTTAGGTATTTGATGGTTTTAAAGTACTCCTATGCAATATTATCGCCAGTGTTTTCATTTGCTGACATTATAGTCGTTAGTACGTGCCACGTAGTATAATTTCCTTAAATATTTTAATTGAATGCTCAAATTGTCACTTTCTAACAAAATAACATACTAGCACATTAACCACTAGTTACTAATTCAGAAGTAGTGGCCTCACCAGTCCAGTCCGCAGTAAAGACCGGCCACAGGCCAGTTCAGTCTCAGACACATTGTCTCAATCCCGGCTACATTTATATGTTAATGTCTCATGCATATGCAGATGAGGCCTGCTTACCCGTTATCGTCATACGGAGTAAGTTTTGATTTTACATGTGTTATGTTACGAACACGCGGTGTTTATGAATAATAAAGGATGCATTTCCCTCCAGGTTGAAATTTATCGTTTGATAAGCTGTTGTGGCTATATAAACATGGCAACTTTTGTAGTTTTAACTAATGCTTCATTATTTTACGAGCCAGCGAACGCTCGCTGTTAAAAAAAGAGACTGTTTCATAAACATCCAAGGCAAGTCTACTTTTCATAGCCATCATGCTAAGTACAAGAGTGCTTACCAAAAGTTGCTGTTTCTTACTCGAAAGATGAAAATTGCTGCTTGATCTTTAAAAGAAAAATCTTAATCACCTCCATCGATACCCGTATCTTGAGCAGGGACCGTACAACCCCCGTTAAGGGTTAAGCCTTTCGAAGGGGTAACATATTCAGTGGGTTACCTTTATCATGATGTAACCCATTGAAAGGGTTTTATACTAGAAACCCATTGAAAGGGTTACATGATAACCCATTGAATGGGTTTTTTACTTGAAACCCAGTGAAAGGGTTACATGATAACCCATTCAATGGGTTCTATACCTACTTGAAACCCAGTAACATGAAAAAATCTAAATATTATGTTAATTCGATATCCGCCCAGCACGCGTAGCATGACCAATTCTATCTCTATTCTACCCAGGGACCATTTTGGTTACCATTTTAGAAAAACCCTAACTGCTTAGAAAAACCCTATCGAAAACCCATTCCGTTATAAGGATTTTCGATAGGGTTTTTCTAAGCAGTTAATCAAAAACCCATATGGTGTGGGTAATTTTGAATGGCTTAAATTAAGCCGTTCAAAATGGTTACCCACACCATATGGGTTTTTATCGAAAACCTTTTCAATGGGTTACCAAAATTGAATTTAAGCCGTTCATAAGGGTTACCCATATCGTATGGGTTTTTGTTTAACCGCTTAGAAATAACCCTATCGAAAACCCTCTTGGGCCCCTATCTTGAGACCTTAGAAGATAAGGCTAACCAAACATTCACGCTAAACATATCCAAAGCGATCCAACCTTGAGATTAAAAGGTTAGGTATGTTTAGTTACGTTATGAAGCGAAAAGTTCAAGGATTCGTTCTCTAGTGAAGGGTCTCAAACAAGAATACATGTAAATTCAGCGCTGAAGGTTCATGAATTATGTTCTAACAACATTGAGTGGGTGTTACTGAAGAGGGGAATAATATAAATAGACAATGATAACTACCTACGAGTACAACACGGCTGTGCATCAAATTATGAAACAGTAATAGAAGGACTATTATAATGTATGTATGAGCAGCTAATGTTGTGTATTGAAGTTGTGCAATTTTTTAATTTTGTGGTTGGAGGGTGGGTTCTCTCAAGTTTAGACATGCTCATTCATATTGCTAGATTGACAGATTATAGTTAGTAGGTTTTTAATACCTACATTCTATTTATCGTGAAGTTTCGTCTTCTCTATGCAGACTTACTATGGTCTATCTAGGTAGATGATGCTGATCATGGTTTTTGACATAGTTTTCTACAGATAGTTGCTTAAAAATCCAGCCAAGTGCGAGTCGGACTCGCGCACGAAGGGTTCCGTACCATTATCTATAAAAACGGCCAAAAAAATCATGTCTGTGGTTTGGGCGCCCCCTTAAATATTAATTTTATTTTCTGTGAATATTTCAAGTGTCTACCTGTTGCCGTTAACAATATCGAGCAAAAACGAGCAAAAAAAAAACGTTTGTTGTATGGGAGCCACCTTAAATATGTATTTTATTCTGTTTTTTCAGTATTTGCTATTATAGCGGCAACAAAAATACATCATCTGTGAAAATTTCAACTGTCTGACTATCACGGTTCATGAGATACAGCCTGGTGACAGACCGACAGACAGACAGACGGTCGGACAGCGGAGTCTTAGTAATAGGGTCCCGTTTTACCCTTTGGGTACGGAACCCTAAAAACTACCTGGCAATGAACTGGGGACAGTTTCACAAATGAAAGACTTTTCTCATATCTCTGATTTCGATAAACTTACGATGTTGCAGTGCATTCTGTGGCTGCACTGTAATGCCACGTACAGCGGCTACCGCGGATGTAGGTACTTGTTTCGAATCCTAATTGGTTCAGTTCAGCTGCGAAGCAAAACTAATTTCAACTAGTACGTATTGGATAAAACCAAACAAAACAGTAATTAAATATAAGACTCTACCGCTCTCTCTACACAGTCTACACACACAGACATCATATTTATTTGTAAGATACCTACACAACTTCGATACGTAATTATGTAGATCAAAGAAACTTATTTTGTATTCTGAATTTCCGTCAGCAATTTGATTCTCTAAATCCAACCACTTTATTTCATGTTTGCACGTCGGGTAATCTTCACAAAACAAAATCCAACTTTTTGAAACATAACTATCAATCACATATAATATTTAAGTAATACAGACATACTACTTAAATATTATATGTGATTGAGAGTACTTCAAGCGATTCTCTTAAATTCAAAATGGCGGCGCTATCTGAGTCGAGACGTGAAAGTTGAGCGTTAATCCGTTTGCTCATAATATATTATTATAGTTCGTTTGAATATGCATGCTACTTTCAAACTGGAGCCCACGTTTTATATGCTTCGCTATTTCATATAATCTTCCTCGTTTGAGAAAATTAAATTTTTTGGCATTATTGTGCTAAAGTCGATAATAGAAGCTCAGTCTTAATCTGTGCATAATAAATAAATGAAGTATTTTGTGTGCGCATTATATTACAATATTTTTAAGCATTAACCGTACCTCAAAAAATAAAAAACGGAACCCTTATCGAAACGGATCACTCGTGTGTCTGTCTGTCTGGCTGTCTGTCTGTCCGTCTGTCACAGCCGATTTACTCCGAATCTAGTGGACTGATTAAGTTGAAACTTGGTACAAATATGAGTTTCTGTGACCCAAACACGGACGAGTAACGTAAATAAATGAATTTTGAAAATAGGGCTCACTCTATGGGGGCAAATTAGAAAAAAAAAAGGTTTTGCAATTGGTACCATGTGACCTCAAAGTGTGATATCAAATGAAAAGGCTTGATGTAGGGATTTCAGATGTATTTTTTCAATAATTTTTAGAAAATAGTTCTTTAGTTATAGATTGGCATTTGGCTTATTAGAATGGGCAGCAGCGTTCTCTATGCATTTTAACACCAACTGCGATCGCCAACTCGCCTGCTAAGCGTGGCGTTTATGGCAACCCCCCGCCCCTTTTTTAGGGGAGGCCTATGTCCAGCAGTGGACGTCTTTCGGCTGAAATGATGACTTATAGATTACAGGAAAAAAAATAAGTAGTCTATGGTCTTAAAATAACATGGTAAAACACTCAAAATTGTGCGTACAAACTTACATTTGCAGTTGGAATGTGTGACGGAACAAGTCTTTCAACTACAATGTTAAGTTTGTTCTTGGGATAAATTAATTCCAACTATGAAACCCTTCATTGTGCGCACTTTTTTTTAAGTAATTCATTTAATACCTATCTAAAACTACTAAAAGTTCCACCGTCAAATTCAAAAACCTACAGCTGCTGTTCGCACAAATTGTATATTTCGTTTCATGAATACAAACTAAATCTTCCAAACCTTAAAAGCAACTGTATTAATAATTATAATGTTTTTAAGATTGACAATAGTTCAAATAAATTTAGCCATTATAAAAGGTATACGATAGATACCTATTAGGATATTACCCTATTCTAATACTTTCAATTGGATTCCTCTTTTTGAAACAATTACTATTTGGATGATAGTGTTAACTGAGATGAAAATACGGAATTCATGCGGGATACTGCCAAAACAATAAGTTTTTGCCTTAAATTATTTTGTTGAGCAATGTTACGAAATTAACGATTTATCTGCTCGCATTCCACCGAACTAGGCTCGCGTCTAAAGATTCTTCGAGGAAATTAATTGTTTCAGTGTTTAGACATTCACATAGCTAGCCGCCATTATTTAAAGCTATTGACATTTTTATTACGTCGATATTTCCATCATACAAAAATGTTACTGCCAACATTCTAGGCCAATGATCAGAAAAATACATTCCTAATACTTACATAAATATTTTATATTACTCGTAGTTGAATTTTGTAAAGACTCTCGTTGTTAAACTGAATAGCTAGTGACAATCACCAGGCATCGCCAAATTATCAAATATTTGCTTCCCAATAATTAAACTGCTAAATCTGCTTTGTTATAAATTCAATATTTTATTGTGATACTTACCTACTTAAAAAGCTGTTTAAGGTACGCAGTGTATTTCGTATTCGAGAAAACTTAAACCTCCGTCTGGTCAGTTAACTCTCGCTGAACAGTGTTGATCAAAAAAATCCTATACTCTCCAACACCTCTACAACAAGCCGAGGTGAAGATATTTATAAATAAGCTGCCTTCCCATGCAAAATCATGTTACACGTCAGTTAGTCGTCGGGTGCGAGGCGATAATTTCGTATTTTTGCATATTCATCGAACGCCACCGAAGCGCCGTCCGGCCACCGCTGCCTGTCAGCTGCTGATTAATCACCACACTTTGTACCGCCGCTGTAGGATGGCCCTCTTACGCAGCTTGTGAAGGAAAGTGCGTGAGTGTTAGCTTTGCAAGAATGTTGATGGATACGTTAAAGTTCATTGGCCTTGGATAAGTTGCGGACATTTGGTATCAAAACATTATTATTTATTTAATGTATGAACTTTTTAGTCGACTAGCTGTTACCCCTGATTTTGTCTGCAATCCGTCTCCAGGTCCTAGGCTACATATCATGTCAATGTCAAGGTTTAGTGGTTTGGGTTTAAAAAGGTAACAGACGACAGAATTATTTTCGCATTTATAATATTAAGTATGGACTAACTGTTTATTCAATACAAATATTTAGGATTAAAAGTAGCGTTTGGCCTTCTCCAGGTCCCACGCTGCCTATGTGTTCAGTGGTTCTGGCGTGAACACGTAACAGACAGACAGACAGATGTAGTCACTTTCGCATTGAAATTATTGTACATATGGATATGGATATTCTAATAATTTTAGTATCATCTACAGAGGCGACAGATACAAGCCACCTAACTATCAAGACACTGGTTCTCTGTAGAAGACAGCCCACTTCTTCACGTCTCCACCTTTTCAGACGCATGGCTGTTCAGAGCTTACTGCTTGTCAATGTACAACTGCCAACTTTGGTGGAACTTCACTTCTTCTTCAGTTCATTAAGGGTTCAGTATAATGATGCTTACGGAACCTTTATGAAACTGCCAAGAAACTGCAGTAGCTCGAGCATGTTTGCTGAAGCGAGGATCTCGGACTTTTACGCCATCATAGGTCGAGGGTCGCGTCTATTTGGCAAATTTTGAGAAATTAAATGAAATGTTTATTTCTGTAAGTAGATCTTTTGAGACGGCTAGTTACAGCATGGCTCGTGCAACCTAGTAAGTAGATCTTTTGAGACGGACTAGTTTCAGCATGCCTCGTGCAACCAAATCCCAAAACCAAAACCATAAGCATAGTGTGCACTGAATTTCTGTTCACCAATAAATGACGATATACTTGATGTATTCAGTAGATCATGTTTTTTTTATGTGTAACATTTTTCCTCTCGCTTTCTGAGGGAGTGATTTCATGAAAAGGGACGGAAGTGTGTAACAAGAAATGACAGCTTGAGCATGGAATTAGTAAGTACTTTATAATAGCATGTAATTAGTGTACTTATGGAATTAGTATATAAGTAGATTATAAGCAGAGGGGGTCCAATTTCAACCAGTGAGCGACCACTAGTAATGAATAATTATTAGAATAAATTCATTATTTAGATTTTTTTAATGTTAGGTTAATTTCTGTCGCTGCTCAGTAGCTTATTACGAAGGTGAGATGTCAGCTGTTGCACGTCCTGTGCGACTATTGTAAGGCTCGTTTTTAGGGTTCCGAACCAAAATGGTAAAAAGGAAGACTTAGTCTCACCATAAGGTGAAACTAAGTCAGTCTGTCTGTCACACCTCGATGTCTCAAGAACTACTAATGCTATCAACTTGAAATTAAGAATAGTTTTAGATGACGTTTGCCCAACTATTTTGCAAACAAGAACGAAATTAAAAAAAATATATCTTTTTTGCCTTAAAAATTTTAAGTGGGGCTACTAGGGCATGTGAGGTATCATATGAAAGAACGCTATTTGCACATTCCCAAACATTTTTTATTTTTATTTTAGGCAGCATGTAGTTTTCAACTTTTAATGAAAAATGTAAAAAAAAATACCGTTCCCCCCCATTATCTCCGAAGTTTGCATAGATACAAATCTGAAATTATTCTATATATATGTAAAGATTACAGGAAAAATAAAACAATGTATCTAAATAGCACAGTTTTTCAGAAATCATCAACATCATATATACGTATCGGAACCCTCGGTGGGCGAGTCCGACTCCCTCTTGACCGGTTTTTTTTATTACTATTTATTATATTTTTTTATGTGGGTATCTTGCCTGCAATAAAACACTATTTATTTATGGCATTATGGCATCAATAACGATCTCCAAGAGAGATAAATGATAAACCAAGTAACTTTACCAATCGTAACTAACCTATCAACCGTAACCAATTCACCACAGCAAAATATTAGAAAATATTGCCACTGACTTCAAAAACACCCGTAGAAAGTAGGTGGTAAGTGTCCATAAAATATAAAACGTATGTTCACGCTAACCCCATTCCAACATATTGATGGGGTATTTCAGCATTTCCAATATGATGGGAAGCCATGGCGTTCTTTATAGCGCGGGTATATCGTAAAATGCCATAATATTGATGATCAAACTCTCTCATGCATTAAACCTCAAACTCATAAACTTAAAAGAGATTTAGAACTCCCAAAAAAGCTTTCTGATTTAAGGCTTCTACATACCGGGGCGACGTGTAGCGCGACGCGACGCGACACAAAGGCACCGCTCGTCCCGTGACACGCGGGGCCTTTGTGCCGTGTCGCGTCGCGCGACAAGTCGCGCTGGTATGGAGAAGCCTTTAGGAAAAACCTTGCGGTTTAGATTTTAATATACTTACATTACTTTTTATTACCTTTGTTCGCTAAGTAGTAAAATATGTAAACTACATTCTCTTACTGCATACTTCTAAAAACCTTTCTTTGATAAAATCTAGGAACATTTATTTTCTTTATCATGCAAAAGAAAGGGCTTCTAAAGGGCTTTATTTAGCAAAACTATGCGAGTATACAGGCGGTCCAATATTGTTATTAACATATAAGATAAGTATCACTTTGCATATACAGGCGGTCCAATATTGTTATTAACATATAAGATAAGTATCACTTTGCTTATAAGATAAGTATCACTTTGCTTATACAGGCGGTCCAATATTGTTATTAACATATAAGATAAGTATACAGGCGGTCCAATATTGTTATTAACTATGCGAGTATACAGGCGGTCCAATATTGTTATTAACATATAAGATAAGTATCACTTTGCTTATACCTACAGGCTGTGACTCGTGCAAGCTTAATAGGCGATTGTGAATCTGATTTTACGAATAAATACTTTTTCGCTATCTTATTATAACAGACTGGCTTATTGAATTTAATATTTCAATATAACCAGCCGGCAGTTACTGGTTTGTGGAGGTCAGATAGGCAGTCGCTCCATGTACAATACTGGTATTCAGCTGCATCCGGTCAGACTGGAAGCCGACCCCAAAATATTGGGAAAACCCTGATAATGATGATGATAATTAGCCTGTTTAAGTACTTGTTGCCTGCTCTGGTCTGGATATAGATTTCTCTCACGTTAGTTTTGCTACAAGGCCCAAATTTTTACCAGCTGGATTTGCAGTCATGTCTTTAAACCAAATTCCTCCTGACTGACTCCTTGAACTCGATGCGCCATCGTGTGGCAGCAAATCACGCCAGGTTTTTGTAGTTTGTTAACTTTTCTGCTTAGGAGTCGTCAGCATCATCATCATTTCAGCCGAAAGACATCCACTGCTGGGCATAGGCCTCCCCAAGCACCACCACTTTGACCGGTTCTGTGCTTCCCGCTTTCAGCGGCTTAGGATTACCTACCTATATACCGTATTTTTTTCTTTCTTGCTTGCTGGAACACAGACCTCCTCTCTGTGAGAGGAAATATCACAAACTACAACCCTCTAATACACTCATCAAACGACATGTTAAACAAGATGTCTGCCAACAATCCGTTTTAACTAATTCAGCTCCAAAACCAAATATTCCAACCGCCTCTTTGGGCTCAAATATGCACCCTGTATATTACCATAGACCCAAATATTCTGTACCCCTATTATTTATGGTCTGGCCGAAGATTTATGTCATCGGCCGAGTGGGTTCCTAACGAGTGGAATTTAAGTGGATTCCTGTTATAGCCACTGCATGCCGACACGGTAGTACATTCGTAATATGGTTCCTAGGGGCGATTCATTGTGTGATATATGTACTATGCAGCCACATTAAACGTGTCCTTATCAAAAAAGCATATTATAAGATTAAGACTACGTTGAAGACAAAGAAGTTTAATTCTTTCTTCACATGTGGCTTTCCTGGTACCTGGTTAAAGGCTATTTTAATTTCAATTAGGTTTTTACTTTTATTATTTTAATAATATTTTATATAGATTTTTTTTTTACATTTTGTGAATGTGAGAACGTTGTAGGCTTAATAGACTGTAGATTTGTACACCATTTTCTATTTAGTTAAGTATCAGGTACTTGTTGACGGGCCTACACCTGTCCTCCCATACCTAATTATCACAGTAATTTGAAAACATTGTAAAAGCCAATTATTTTTTGAAAAAGTAACCATGGAATTTCTCGCCGGCTCTTCTCCATAGGAAACGATCCATTGGAACCATGCACCTAGCTTCTGACGTTTCATAAGTGCCCATGTAGGTTTATGTGAAAATATTTTGATTTTGATTGGTTTTTTGTGTTGTTTAGTGGTTATTTAGTGTTTAGTGGTTGTGATTATTTTTTTGCATTCTGTTTGTGTGACCTGGCATGTTCCATGCTCTTAGCCTTGCTACTTTGTCATAGTACTGACCTAAGTAGGTAAGGAGGCTGTTGTGAGTTTTTTGGTTAGGTACGCTATCAGTACCTATTGTTTTCAAGTATGCAGGTATTCGATGGGAAAAAGATATTGAAAAGGTTTTAGAAAATCTTTTTACCGGACAATGATTAACAATCGTTTATATTATTGAAAAGGTTTGGAGGTCTCCAATTTCAGAATAATGAAAAAGTGACGATGTATAATTAGGACACCTTAGTGAACAATGGCCTTACTTACCTACCCAAATTTAACGATTTTACAAAATCAACACTTTTCCTTGAGCCACCACTTTCTCAAATTTTAAACACTCATCAATTACCTACAGCTCTTTTGTGAATACTAATGAATGAACTTACTCCGACAATTAACTCCATGATTATTTTAATTTTCTATTTTAACTGAGGTACCTTAGTAGGTACCTCAGTTAAAATAGCGACGCCGACTACTACGATAATAATTATTTAAGTGTGAGGAATAGCTGTCCGTAATAAAGTATCTGCCCACATTAATTATGGTACATGCCATTTGTAAAATAAGTAGAGTTTTATAAGCTCATATTTACTAAAAAAAAATCCCTTTATAATATTACGTAGGCGCTACGCCACAGTGTGATTATTTTTCCTCCCAGTTACATCTCTGTTTTTTTACCTCTTCACAATAAAAATAACTTTTTTCCTGCGAAATGAACTTAAAATAATAAATATCTCTAATTTTTGGAAAAATAACAATTATTACTCTCTCTCTAAAAAATCTGTCCGGATATTCTTTGATGCTGAAACGAGGTCATAACCCGAAAGGATGAGACACATAACAGAGAGTTAGAGAAGTATCACTTGTAACATCCTTGACTGACAAACTAGTTTGTAATACTATTCAATAGTTGCTCAAACAGCACCCTAATTGCATACCACACTTTCAATCACAATCGAAAGGTTTTGAAGGAAATTCCTAATCCATTACTTCATGGGTTTGAAAAATTCGTCTGCTCAATAACGTACGTAACGCAATGAAAGTGGCTGAACTGTCAAAATTCAAAGAAATGATCGGTGATTGATGAATAAACGGTGATTCTTCAACAAGCACAAGAAAAATTGAATGCGACAGTGCAAAATGTTATTTTTTTCAGTTACCAAGGGATACAATACCAAAGGGTCTAGAGTAGTTTCGACAAAGTAACACTCGATTAGCGATGACGCTAGTAGAAAAGCCACAGAATGTATGGGGTTGACATAAGCTATCGAAATGTCACGTGATCATAGGTCAGCGGATAGAAATTAGCTAGACAATGTTATTATCATCATTCGATTCCATGAAACGCATCGACAGCGTCGAACGATAACTTCCATAAAGATGCGTAGCCAAGGGGCACTTTTTGACAAGCGTTATCGCTAGTTATCGATTTTTATGAAGAAATTTGAATCGAAAACTATCGCTAGGATAACGCTTGTCAAAAAGTGAAAGACCGATAACGATTGCAGTAATAGTATCGCTCCGAATCGAATGCCATTTATTTAGGCCTTTTGTTCTCTAAAATGTCTGCTTCAACTTCACGGAGTTCACCTTCACTTCCAATGCAGCTCCGACGACTGCCACTGGCCAAAGTCCAATTTTATTATTTTATTTATTAACTCCGAGTATTACCATGACAAGAAAGTTGTGTACCTAGAGTCTCCTTGTAAGACTAGGTCTACGATAACTAATCTATTTATTCTTTGTTGTAGTAAGAGCTACGTTTTTTCCCATATCTTAAGCATCAGTAAACTTTCCAAGTGAGTGGACTTACTGTTCACATTTTGTGTCATGTATTCCCCACACAATACATTCACAAACTCACTCGGAAAGCGTTATTCTTACCCTCTTGTGTGTTTTGGCGAAGTTTCTCAACACAGCCCGGCGTGGACGCGGAGCTAGAAATAATAACGCGTATTTATGTGTGTGTTCGTTTTAAACATCTGATTTATGTTAGCGTTAGGAGCTGCCCAGATCTGGTCAACAGTCATTTGTTAATGTTCGTTGAGTATACTTTAACAGCGGATAGATCATCTTGAGACTTTCGTGTGTGGTTATTAGGGCGGATATAATTTTTCAGGAGCATTCATGATTCGCCCATAAGCTTTTCGTAAAACGTATGAGAGAGTATTGATTGATATAAAAAATATACCTCGCAATACCAGCTCCATGTCTTTCTCTGTCTTTGCTTTTCGTACTGCAATCACTTATCCGTTCGCCCAGTGCTGTGACCGTAGTATACCCTACTTGATCATAATGTTTACCGGAATATTAAAAGTGTTACAGACCTATTATATTAGTATTTATTTGATACTTACCATCAGTTCATCTGCAGTCAATTTGGTTTAACCCAGCTATACGGCCAAAACGTTTCCAGATGAAGTTGAGCGAGTCTAGATTTTGCTATTGTTAACAGCACAGACTTGTCCGTTAGTAGGCAGTAAACCTAGATTACCAGTCATGTATTAGTGTTCTATCTATTTATATTCAGGTCGTTCAAACTAAACGAGCTGTTTGAAACTAACCCATAAACAGAGTGTTCAAAACGGCCTCGAAATGTGAGACCATTTCCCAAATAGTAGTCGTTTATTCATATCAACTGCTTGGCTCTACAGAGAGGCTGGAGAGTATTCTGATTCGTGTTAAGTGAGGCATAAGGTTGAGAATGGCTATAAAATAAACTAACACATTTTCACGAACGTAATTTTATTACAACTGTGACATTATGACAATTTACGAATATTTACACGATATGTACAATTTTTTACATCTTAATTACACAGTATACAAACAGTAACCTTACATTCGCTATGCGATAAAAAATTACACCTTAGTAAATTCATCGTTACAACCCTAGGCCGAATCGACTCCATACAATTTTGACTTTATACAGAAACTAAACAAGTTCATCACATATCGGTCCACACAGCACACCTTACACGTAATATTAAAAACTTGAATCGTACAAAACTGGACGCTGGGGCAGGTCGGCGGCCGAGAGACAGGGCTCAGGTCTCCGCGGCCGCCGGCGACCGTGCGACAGTCTCTAGTCTAGTCGATGGACACGATCAGCGTGTCCTCCTCCAGCAAATCACTGGAGGGCTCGCGGCACCGGCGCGAGACCCGCACTCAGAGCTTCGTGTGCGACAGTCCGTTGGGCGCTATCAGTGGCGCCAGCGTGGCCGGTCGCGCCTCCAGCGGCAGCGCCTCGCTCACCGCCGCTGACTTCGACGTCAGCGCCGTGGACGCCTCAGAGCGCGACGCTCCCACACCTTCCCCCACCGAAAGACCCCCTCTCGACTCCGCCGCTCGCAGTTGCGCACGTGCTGCTCCACCTCCTCTCTTCCGCGGTATCACACTGTTCTCCACATGCAGAGTAGCATTCACGTCCTTCCCAGCTGCGCAAGTGCACGCTTTTAGGAAACTCTTCTTGAAATTGTCAGAAAGGAAAGCATAAAGGATCGGATTCATGGCTGAGTTGCTGTAGCTGAAGCAGGCTGCGACCAGGAACACTGTGATAGTGATGCGGCTGGCGCACTCATTCGGTGGAGAGTATATGAGCGCCACTTGGAACGCCCAGTATGGCAGCCAACACAACACGTACACCGCAATCACAGTCAGAACTAATTTGGTCACTTTCCTGTGCGATCGTTTCTTCTCTTTGGACTTGTTCTTCGGGCCAACAGTCTTCAGCTTACGGATGACGAGACAGTAGAACACGAATATAAGAGTAAGAGGGGCGGCGAAGCCGAGAGCGAACGAGTACAGCGTGAAGGACGTCTGACCTTTGTTGAACTCTCGCTCGGGCCACACGATGTTGCACGATAGACCATTGTCCGTCGGTATAAGCGTCGTGTACATGAAGATGGGCGTCATCACCAACGCTGACGCCGTCCACGCCGCAGCGGATACGACGCGCGAGACGAATGGCGTCCGAAGTCTCGGCGCGGCTATTGGGTGACACACAGCTATGTACCGATCCGCGCTCATGATGCATAAGAATATGGAGCTGGTGAATTGGTTGATCCCGGTGGATATCATGTACGCTTTGCACATGAAGCGTCCAAACGGCCAGGCTCGCAGTGACATGGTGGTGATCAAGAATGGTATGCCAATGAGGAAGCATTCATCTGCGATGGCCAGGTTCACAATGTACATGTTCGTGACTGTCTGCATCTTGGAATAGCGGAGGACGACGTAGATGACCAGGGTGTTGCCCAGCAGTCCGACCACGCAGACGAGGGCATACAGGACCTGCGTCACGACGTACACAACTGGCAGGTTGATGTTGGGGCAGTTCTCAAATGTTCCATTGTACGTGCCATTTTCGTCGTAAGAGTAGTTGCCATCTCGGAACATTTCCACGTCTTCCAACTCCATTGTGATGGATTCAAAAGTAGCTTCTCGTAGAGGATATTTACCTGAAATAACAAATATTAATAGGTTAGATCACTGGATAAATCGGCACGAGTGACAGACGGCTGATGATTGGTTGATTTGTGAGCAAGTAATTATTGTAATCAGTAGGAGTCTGTTGTGCTCTCGGGTTACTACAAGTGTGGTCGAGATAAACATTTCGGGGAAATTATACGTAATAAGTAAGGTAAATGCAGGTAATATCGACCCATTGAAAATCCGCAGTTATTACCGAGCCATTCCATTAATTTGCAATGTTTACGGTACTGGAACGATTTATGCTGAAGACGCTTGCCTAAACACGCATGTTTCTTCATTGATCATCGCAAAAATTTACGTTAGTGTGCTTGGCATCCCGGGAAAGAGACAAAATTTGTTATTTTTTGTCACGACAGCGCTTTGGATCTTAGGTCCATATTTAATCGACAATAATGTCTTCGTCCAACAGCATACACCAGCGTGGCCAAGTGGCTTTTCCTATGAAGAGTGGTATGAAAGGGGTAAGGACTTGGTGAAAGACTACATGTCTTAATGCATGCAAATTTCCTTCACGAAACCACATTTGCTTGTTTTTATTTAATCACAATACCAATCTATACAATCTCCTCGTTTCTCACACTCGTTAATACCTTCATAGCTTTTTCTATGGGTCGGTAATACAAACAATCAACATTTTCACTTAATTTAATTTTTAATTTAAATAAAATCTTCTATTTTAGGGCAGTAAGGTAATAAATACAAACTAGACAAGCAAAAGTTTCATATAAAAACAAAACACTGGGTGTGAAAGCAAGTCACCACTCTTAGAAATTATCATCGATTTTAAAATTCGGCGTAGTTCATACAAAAGTAATACCAAAATAATTTGTAAATCAAACATATCCTTAAGGTAGTGTGTATTTATTTTGATTGGATTAAAGAATATCTATGTTCCCAAATATATATTTTGAAAGGACAATTATATAAAGACGAGATATGAGGAATTTAAAATTTCTATAGAAAACTTATTTTTCTCATATCTCTTGTTTAAATCAGTGTCCATTCAAAATGTATATTTGGGAACCTAGATATTCTGTATTCCAATCGGAATAAAGACACACTACCTTATGAATAATTATGTTTAATTTACAAATTATTTTGGTATTACGTTTGTATGAACTACGCATCCATCGCCGGCCTCATAACAGGGTCGGTAATAGCTGCGTTCGACTTACTAAGTATAAATAAACAGATAACAATGTAACGTGATCCATTTGTATAGTGAAACTCATCATGAATCGTATACTTACCTACGATAGAAAAAGTGAAATAAATAATGTTAAGTCTTTTTTCATTGAATATAAGCGTATGAAATTATTGAACCATGTAAAGAATTTCCAATATGACATTCTCATCATGAAATGTCCACATTTACTTGAATTCAATATCGACAGTCCACAAGAGCGGCACACAGCTACTCTCATTATTTTCACATCGCCATGATTTATCGGTATTTGCAGAGAGTAGTTATTTCACGTATTGTTTGGATTGAAAACAGGCTGATAAATGATTGACGTGAATTCGTTATTATTATTACGTTCTAGTAACATATGTTCGTAATGGGGAAAGATGATAGAATGAGCGTGGGATAGACCAACGCAACGTCGTGAATCGAACGAATAATCAACTAATATGATTGTGGAATATCGTTAAGAAAGGTTGGGAACCTATTCATATTCCATTAAGTAAGCGGAAAATATACACGATATTTTCCGATCAACAATAAAACAATTTCAAAGAGACAACCACTGGTCACAAAAAAGATAACCGAAAATAGAGAAAGTAATTAATAGGTTTAGTTTCGATACTCACATTTTGTTTCAGCAAACAATTATTTGGAGAGCTGTGGACGTGGCACTGGAGTATATCTATAACAAAAAGAAACACATTGTTAGCTTTTAAGTTTACGTTGTAGGTGCAGGTAGAGATTTGTCAAAATTCCTTAACAGTACGAAATATATAAGGTAAGGCTTCCGTTGTCACATTCATTTCTTGAACTGCGACAAGTAGACACGACAACCAATACATAGAAGATAATATGAAGCTTAATTTCATAATTATATGTTGGATCCGGTCATTAGTGCGGACAAGTAACGGACGGAGCTACACATGAGACGTGTAGGTATCTATATTATTATGGTCGTTTTGCTGATGGTTTTGTTATTGATAATAATAATTAACTGTTTATTTATTTGTCTTCGATGGTGCTAGTTTATCATTATTGTGACTTCGAGCTACAGCTATAGTTTGATGTAAGCGGGCACGCCCTTTATTCCTGGAGGCTTTTATTTAGGTACGTTCTCGTTTCGTTCTTCGTTTACAGTTTTAGTTTAAATTTTTTATTTCTGATTGATCT
The DNA here is from genome assembly GCA_948098905.1 of Tiliacea aurago. NCBI lineage: Eukaryota > Metazoa > Arthropoda > Insecta > Lepidoptera > Noctuidae > Tiliacea > Tiliacea aurago. Next base: position 27,484,042 of record OX402585.1, read on the forward strand.
AGTTTCGTTAGTTTTCGATGATTTTTGTTTTGTTGGTATGTTGGCGTGTGCTAGCTATCATTTTGGTAAATAATAAAATTTAATGTTTTGTGTTGCGTAATGTAAATTATTATACATACTATTGAATAGAATCAAGTTTTTCTAACTGAACAGACAGCTGTGCTGCTGGGGAGTTTGTTGCGCCACTTCTTCTTCCCAGCTAAAGCACTAGGAAGTGGTGAAAGCAGCCCGCGTTTTTGAGGAACTGTCTCATGAAATTTTGACGTTCGAAAGGTGCTGATTCTCACCCTAGTTTGAATAAATACTTTTGATGTTGATTGTAATGATTTTGATGGGACGTTGTTGTTTCCCTTAGTATTATTATATAATATACAGGTATTGCCTCCGGCAAATATACTTAATTTTCCAGGAAACATTCATACAATCAAATTAGGAATTTAAATACGAAACTATTAGTGTGTATAAATTGTTTTGCTACAAAATTGTCTGAGTGAGATTATGTTATTATTTATTCTTTGAAAACTTCTATGCATTGAAATTACTGTAGCTCAATTTAGAGCAATGTTTGTTCCTATAGTGAAAACATCCTCGCCAGAATAATGATGTGTTAAAACTCCATAAATATCCCAGTCATAACAATCGTTCAAGCGTCAACGAGATGCTACTTAGGTAAGTCCACTCCTAATGCGGCCAATCGTGAGTACCATCGCTTCGTATGGAACATCCCATAATGCAGGCCAATCGTGAGTACCATCGCTTCGTATGGAACATCCCATAGCCTTTAGGCATTGTTTTGACTGAACTTACTTCGCATGCTATTGTATGGAATCAAATTCTTATAAGTTAACAGACAAATATGTTGCTGGTCAGTTTGTTGCGCCATTTTTTTCAGCTAAAGCACAGCACTAGCAAGTGGTGAAGTAGTGTTTAGGGATATTGTTTTATTTAATTTTGACGTTTTAAAAGTGCTGATTCTCAGTCTACTTTGAATAAAAGATTGTTGATTTCGATTTTGAACTTTCTGCATTTAAATGTGAACCTAACATTAAACTTAGAATATTGTTGTGGGTTTCAACTGCAGCGTCAGCCTGCTGTGAGGTGGTCGGCAATCTGTCAAACGCATGTGTTTAGTCGAACGTGATTAATGCGGGGAAAATAATCCAGCTTCGTGGCGTCTGCGTGGCGGCGGCGTGGTGGCTGCGGTGCGGCTCGGATCATGCGGGTATAAAGGAAGTACGTTATATTTTTGGTGATGAATTGAAGGAGGGTCGGAATCGAGCTTTTTAAAAACAATTTGAAGTGATTGCATAGTACAAATGTACCTATCAGACAGAATTTGACCATATCTAGCTTTATTGATCAGGGAAATCCCCCAAACTACTGCCATTTCCCGATCACTCGATAGGAAATAACTATAAAAAGGAAACTATCTAATGTCTCACGTATTCCTCCTACTAAAATATAATAATACATGCTTAGCTTATGTTGTACTGAAAACCCTCTGCTATATAGAACGCGAGAAGGTTACCAGGGAACGAGGTCACGTTTTGAGCGCAGCCGCGGAGCGATAAACCACGCTTCGTCAGTAGCGCTTGGTGTTGTGGCTCATAGTAGATGACTTTTAAATTATCCTAGTTTTAGCTTCTAGTTTTGTTTTTTATTGTAGGTACTGTTTGTTTTGCTGTTATTTACTTCGAAAACGAAAATCTATAAAATCTTTGGTAAGGGTTTGTTTTCCTTTAATTCATTTATGGGATTCTCTATAAAATAAATGTCAGGCCCATGATTTAACTATTTTGTTTCACTAAAACGCGGCTAATTTACTTTAAATAAAAGTTCCATGACAGTCGCTCCCGCTCCTTTGTGCCTGCTTACTTTATAGCTTAGGTCTTAAGTAATAGTTAAAGCCAGCCTATACGCTGAAGGATAGTAAAGCACTGATTACATTACGGAGATATTAACTTACTACATTTAAGTTGACGACTTTTCGTAGTTTTCGTGCCATCCCATGTTTGATGGCTTCCGGGGTGTTACAATAAAATAAATGTTATTGAACATTTGAGGGGCAGATGGATAAAAACTGGCCAAGTGCGTGTCGGACCACGCACAATGAAGGTTTCCGTAGTTGGGATGAATTTATCCCAAGAAAAAACTTAACATTGTAGTTGAAAAGCATGTTACAATCCAACTGAAAATGTAAGTTTGTACGCACAATATTGAGAGATTTACCAAGTTATTTTAACACCATAACTTCATATAGGTTTTCTTGTAATCTATAAGTAAAGAACTCTTTTCTGTTGATTTTTTTTTAAGCAATTTTCATCTATTTTCTTAAATAATTTTTAAAGTATTTATATTCAAATTATACAACAAAAAAATTTAGACCCTCACAACAAGCCCTTTTATTTAACATATCACACGGTACTTTATAATTTGCCCCCCAAAAGTGACCATAATATTATAAATTACATGTCCGTATTTGGGTAACAGAAATTATTATGTGTACAAAATTTCAATTTAATCGATTTAGTAGATTCAGAGCAAAACGGCTGTGACAGACGGACAGACAGCCAGACACACGAGTGATCCTTTATGGGTTCCGTTTTTGCTTTTGAGGTACGGAACCCTAAAAAACAAAATGAAGAACGCGTATAAAGTGATGTGTTTTAATGGCTACCATGCTCATTTGTTTCGCCTGAAAACTACTCGTATAATAATTACTTCAGGTTTTGAGGTTCAGCCAAATAGAATATCAAACTCACTGTTTTATTACGTGGGGAATTGGGGATTCCTACTGTTTAGATAATTGGTTTCAAACCTTGCGAACAATTTTATTGATAACAAAAATACAGATAGATAAGTACAGTTAATTCATTTTTAGGGTTCCGTACCTCAAAAGAAAAAAAACCGGTCAAGAGCGAGTCGGACTCGCTCACCGAGGGTTCCGTACGTATATTATGCTGTTGATGAAAAAACTGTGCTAATTAGAGACATCGTTTTATTTTTCCTGTAATCTTTACATAAATACTTCTATCACATAGAATAATTTCAGATTTTTATCTACGCAAACTTCGGAGATAAGGCGGGGGAACGGTTTTTTTTTTTAATTTTTTCAGCAAAAGTCGGCAAATATGCTGCCCAAAAAATAAGATAGTAAAGTTCAAACAGCGCTCTTTCATATGATACCCCACATGCCCTAGTAGTCTCACTTCAAATTTTTAAGACCCCGTTTCATTCCCTTTTGCAACAAAGATATTTTTTTTTTCTTGTTTGCAAAATAGTTGGGCAAACGTCATCTAAAACTATTTTAAATTTCAAGTTGATAGCATTAGTAGTTCTTAAGATATCCAGGTTTGACAGACAGACAGACTGACAGACTTAGTCTCACCATAAGGGTTCCTTTTTACCATTTTGGTACGGAACCCTAAAAAGGAACCCTTATAGGATCACTCGTGTGTCTGTCTGTCTGTCCGCCTGTCACAGCTGATTTGCTCCGAATCTACTGGACTGATTAAGTTGTTACACATTTGGTACACATATTATGAACTTCTGTGACCCAAACACGGACGGACGTGTTACGTAAATAGAAAATTAAAAAAAAAGTTTAGCTGACTGTACCGTGTGACATATCAAATGAAAGGGCTTGTTTTAAGGATTTTATGTTTTTTTTTAAATAATTTTAAAATACATACCTTTGAATTATTTAAGAAAATAGATGAAAAATTACCATTCCTCCCCCTTATCTCCGTAAATATACTGAGCCTAAAATTTTGATAAAAATACAGACAATAGTAAGTTCTTTACTTACAGATTACAGGAAAACCTATAAGAAGTCTGTGATCTTAAAATAACATGGTAAATCACTCAATATTGTGCGTACAAACTTACATTTGCAGTTGGAATGTATGGGGATCTTCAACTACAATGTTAAGTTTGTTCTTGGGATAAATTCATCCCAACTACGGAACCCTTCATTGTGCGTGGTCCGACACGCACTTGGACGGGTTTTTTAATAGAAGACAGACTTTCTAACACTTTCAAAGACAGAATTCTTAGGAATGGTGACAAAGACATTAAAATGAGATTTTTTATCAATGTTGGTCGAAAAGATAAAAGAAGAGGCTGGGCCGTTATAGAAGTAACAATCACAACTGGGTCACACCTTTTAAAATTTTTATCAAAAATCTTTTGAAACTTTTAATGAAATGGCAGCCTTCTGTTACATTTTATTGAAGTAAAACTCACATCTGTGTAGTCCAGGTGTTGGAACTTACAATATTCAGTACAGTTATCAAACTCCGTAAATTAGACTGATTGCTGTCTAATCTACTAGTTATATGGAAACTGGGGCCTAAAGATTGGCCTAGCTTCTCAACCACTGCGATACCATGCATTTTGCGGTATAATGGAATTATACTATCACAGGCACAGTTCAACCGGGCACGCCATAATTGTGGCGATAAGTCCCCTCTTTGAGGAGTGGCTAGAGAGGCGCCACGGCGTCCTCACCTTCCGCCTGACGCAGGTCCTCACCGGACACGGTTGTTTCGGGAGGTTCCTGTTCAGGATAAAGCGGGAGGAAACGCCCGGGTGTCACCACTGTGTGGATCGCCCGGTGGACACGGTGGAGCATACGGTGGAGGTCTGCCCAGCTTGGGCGGAGCACCGCCGTGTCTTAACGGAGGCGATCGGTGGCGGCGATCTCTCGCATCCGGCCCTGGTTCAGGCGATGGTTCGGAGCGAGAGTGCATGGGAGGCCGTCACCTCCTTCTGCGAAGCAGTAATGCTTGCGAAGGAGGAGGCGGAACGCGTGAGGGAGAGGCAAGGTTCGCGCCCTCGCGCCCCTAGTCGCCGCAGGAGACGCCCCGGGCGTCGGGAGTCGCAAGCCGATTTCCGGCCACCGTAGGCGCGGGCCTGCGGACGGTGAGCGATGGGTAGCTCACCGTCCGATAAGGACCAGGCCCGGGTCGACGGCGCGTCATATTCCACGCGCGCCTCAAAGAGTTGTCAGCACCAACTGACGGGGTCCGATAGGGCCAATGCCTGCCAGGGTTGCGAGTTTGTCCGAAAGGGATATCGTGGCCCTGGCACACAGGCAAATGAAGGAATACGGGTGGGTTTTAGTCAGTAAAAGTCTGACACTTATTAATCAGTCAGTATATCCAACCCCAATTTAAGTACTTAACTGATCACATTTTTATGTTAGCCGTAGTCTGTAGTTCAACTATACCAGTAAAAGTTATAATCTATTAATTAATGTGATAATTAGTGCTATAATAATAATATTTATCGATTCTTGTGATAATATGGACTGTACGTTAATGTGTAACATTGTTTGAAATAAAGATTGATTCGATTGTGTAACGACAGGAAATTTGTCAATGCTATAGCCTCTCCATATTATATCATGATTTGTCAATGATATAGCCACTTCATATTCTATCATGATTTCATAAAGACAGCTGCAGTCTTTATGAAATCATGATATAATGTGGAGTGGATAAACGTATACTCATCACAAGTGACCACATAAGACAATTTAGAGGCTTGAGGAACAGGGTGTAAAGTTCACTCATCCTCTAAAGAAAAGGGAGGATTCTCCGACCAGATGGGTGTTGTGTCTGGTGGGCAACTGCCCGACGGTTGATGTCGGGATGTTGTATATATGCTAGTCGCGCGGTAAAGTCTGCTTGCGTGATGCAGGATTTTGCGTGACATCAGTGTGACGCGTAGTTCGAATGTGGCGATGTTGATGCCGCTACAACAATAATATTGTTATCTTAATTTAGCTTGAGAAAGAAATTGAGCTAAGTATACAGTACAAAAAGCACATTTCCTTTTTCTCAACGGAACAGTAGGTAATAGTTTAGTTAGACACTTCACAGTACAACCCCTTATTCTTTGCAACGTCTTACGGGTGTTTTTTTTAAAGAACGTCTTCTGAAGCTTATCAGAATCTTTCTTCTGTTTAGCTTATTCCTTCTCTGTATAAAAAGAGTATTTTGAACTACACTGGAAGCATTACAAGCTTGTACAAACAATCGTTAATAATACGAACCAAATTGTAACAATCCTTCGATCTGTATACATTCTAAGTCGTCATTCAGACACGCCATGTTTCATCACCACTATCGCTAGCTCTGCGCATACGATGCCAAATCGCTATCATTCACAATACACATGTGTTTGTTACGGCTCACTGCTCATCAGCTTGTCCAGTACTCAACAATATTTTCACACAACACAATACAGCTGTGAGATTCCAATAGATCAAAGCATAGGAAATGTACAAAATCAATTCGAACACGCTTTTACAACTGATGTCTTTTAACGCTAGATTTGCTCACAATAAAATAAACCCGTAAATTAAACATTACCAGTGGCAGGTGGGATTTGCTCAAAATAAAATGGAGTTTGTTGATCCCATAACATTGAATTTTTCTTAAGAATGGATGAAAATGTTTTCCAAGGCTTAGAAATTCTGTTGATCATAAACGGACCGCAGTGTTTTTTATCTGTGCGACATACCAATCAGTTTATGCGTTATTAACTAACAAACATCTCACAAACTTTCACTTTTATAATTAGTAAGAAAGTATGTAAACATTTGCAGTTTCTTGGAACACAGTCTAAGCGCTTAGAAAACCATAATCGAATATCAATCATAGGCACAACCACGCAATATTTCCGTACATTTTAATGCGCACACATGCGTTGCGCGCGCGCATATTGCGGGTGTTTGCGCAGCTGGGCTGCCAATAAACGTGATTTGTGCGCAAATTCGCTTTCACTATCAATCTGATTTAAGATCTATAGTTCTGCATCCGTGGGTAGGCTGGAATGTTTTGTTTCATAATTATTTGAACATAGAATGTAGGTAACTACCGTTTGGCGTATTCTCGTAGTATACAAACGTAGGTCGTGTACTGTACGTAAAATCAGATAACACACCTCTTTACATTGCTCAAGCAGAGCACAAAGTTCCCCAAAAGGGTTACAATTGTCTTCCCAACGGAGTTTATTTGTCCCCAAAAAAGCACACGATCCGAGCTTCATCCGGCTTCAGACACCTCTTTGTACATTCTCGCTCTTTTTTTTGTTGCTTTGTTTCAGCCCTTTGATGTTAATTTGTGTCCGTTGTGTTTGTTGTATGTTGTAAATGTTCGTTTGTTGGATCTTCGTCACCGTCCTTGTGGACTGGATGTTGGTTTGCGGCGAGAAGATTACTTTTTGTGCTGGACTTTTTTTTTTATTTGGCTGTTCGGCCTTTATAAGACCTTGTTTCCTTAATAAGTTATTGTACTTTTACCTGATCATTGTATGAGGAGAAATCATTTTTAAATTAAATTATTTAAAATAATTTGTGGCTTCTTATTTTTTTTTCAACAAACTCTTTTTTTTTTTTTTCTGGGTGGGAAATTATCAAATAACTTCTCCCGCTCTGGGCGGAGCGGGAGGGCGTGTCAGACTTTTACTGACTAAAACCCACCCGCCACCCTCCACCCACCCTCTTAAACGTCAACCATGTTATTTGTATTTTCATTAGCTTGTGGTATTACTTTTATGTTGAAAAAGTAAGTTTTTCATTCCAAATCTACAGATCAAAGTTATTTCTGCTAGTAAGAAATCATGCCAATAAAAATCGAGCATTTGCTTGTTTAGTCTATGTCAAATCTAATAAGAACATATCTTTTAGAAACTGCTAATAATGTCACCAAAACATGAACTGATAATGAAAATATGAATGTGCTTGGAGTACCAAATTCTTTAGCATATTGAATTCTATTAATTTTTCCTTGAATCTGTGGGGATGAAATATTAAATATTTGGTCGAGTATTGCTTCTCGTTTATTGGCAAGGCAAGAACACTTTCACATATTATTCTCTTGGGGATTGTTTAGATGTTCCAAGTTGTTACTAAGCAATACAAGCGATAGTGCTGCTAATCTGCATCACTTCTAGCCATAGAACTAACTAAAAATGTTACTCGTCTGTCTTAGATAAAAACACGAAATATGTGGCAACACTATACCAGTCGTTTTCTAACCGTATTGATTAATCTTCGTTAAAATTTGAAAGCTTCAATGTCTTACTTAACTCTCTCACATCACCGAATAAGAAATTGGTTTTATTTGTAAAACTTTAATTCCGAAACACAAAATGTAACCACAGTAGTACTAATCCAACATATCGAACATCTAATATTAGATGAAACGTTTCTAAACAATGTTCTCCTCACGCGATTCGACTACCGTTCACACAAACACTGAGTGGAGTGTTTGTGTGATCGGTAGTCGCCACTGCCACTGCAAAATGTCCCGGTCATCGGTATGAAAACCTCCACGAGTGCCAATATGTAAGTTTACATCCTGGGAGGTTAGCCCTACTTTGTAGCAGGGATGATCAACAGAAGAGAGATGGAGAGGTGTTGGTCCCTTACCAACACTTTATTCTTTTGATCAGTACATAACGCTAGTAAAAATCGTCATGAAATTCAAACAGGTCAATGTTCGTATCTATATCCTCATCATATCATTTTCTATGAGCATTAAGCTATCTAAAGTACAGTCAACCGCATCAATGGTAACAATTTGACATTGACTTTAATATGTTGTAGCAGTAAGGGTGTTTTTTTTAGGTTACCACTAATATGCGATTGACTGTACAAACAACGTATCAAAACGAATATAAAATTATCGTTTTCTGATACAAATGTTTACGACACAATTGGAGTTATGGTGCGCGTTAGTGGCCTATTGGTCAATAATGGCCAACTACGTGGTCAGGCCTCTTCAGACGGACAACTTTATAGACCGCTATAATTTGACGATATTGACTGTTTCATAAGGAACTTAATGTGATTTGGAATGGTTTGTAGGCATATTTTTATATCTGCGCTATTGTGTTATCGAGTGTGTCTAGAAATATAGGGATCAACTAAGAAGAAATGTAATTCTCAATTCCCTTATTATGATTATCCCAAGATTATCCTCTATTCTAGCCCTATCAACCAAGCTAAAACCAAAGGTATAAATAACCCGTAGCATAAGCCATAGGTTCACCCTCATACATCACGCATTTCGATCTCAAACCGAGGAGACAGTTCGATCAGTGAACCGCGCCCATACACTGAGTTCTACTTAGGCTGGTTTTATAGTCACGCCGCTGGACGCGCCGCTGGGCAGCGCGCTATTAAACAGCGCGCGCTTGAAGAGCGGTGCGCTGTGAGTGTGACACGAGATTAGTGCCGCGCGTTCCGCTGCTGTGAGACAGTCGGGTACAGTATGAACGTTAACGCAGTTAGAGGCGGCTTACGGCGCGTCTCAACCTCATTATATTCTATATATTAGTCTATTGTCTCAACGGCGTCACACTGAAACGCATACTGGCTGTAGAAGCGCATGAGCGGTATAGCGCGCTTTTACTGAGCGGCGCTGGTCAAGCGCGCGACTTTGAAATGCAACTACTACTTTACATCAACGCCCGCGCGCGCTCCAACGGCGCTGCCGAAACGCGTAACAATAAAACCAGCCTTAGTCACTTAGATTTCAGAAGCCCTTATTACATGGTGTCCTATTACGAACGGTCATGGAGTCCCATGGGTGTTGTGGGTGCCTGGGGACATTTTAAGGGTTCATTTTCAATTAATCTATGGTTTGGTTATTCTTTGGTACTCACTGCTTGAAGGATAAAATATAAATTCATATGAATATAAAAGCGAAGTGAGCGAGTTTCGAGGAACACAGGCGTGTTGTTGTTTTTTTTTTGTGTAAAATATAAGAATTATTCAATCTTGAAATTCGGGTTTAATTACGTGAAATCGTTTGCGATTTTCTACTGTTTGGAGTTAGACCTAATTTGCTGACACATGCACATTGTGCACAAGAAACCGAATCGTGCATTGCCATAATAATATGCTTTTGGAATAATGTGCAAGTGTCAAAATATTGACGGAGACGTAGTTTAAGACAATTATGAAAAGCTAGAATTAAAAAGAATATGAAAATACGTGTTTACCGTTGGAGCCTATTTGAAAACTAACATAGGTAACTATTACGAATATCGAAAATAAATTGTAAGAATTTGAGAAACTGTCTAGAGTAGGTACCTATGTAACAGAATTTTACGTATTAACTGCGTACGTGACAAGTAAAGAGAATCTCTTGGGACTTCCCATATCTCATTCGATGCTCGTTATCCCAAAAAAAAGTAAGAATATTAGGTTACTAACTACGAATTGTTCGACCTTTTCAGGCACGTCTACTTGTAAGTATATTTTGTGGTCTTCATCGTGTTCATCATTTCAGCCGAAAGACGTCCACTGCTGGACATATCGCCGCCTCTTCGACCGGTTCTGTGCCGTTTCTCGCATTCCTGCGGCCTTCACAAGGTCTTCGGTCCACCATGTGGGAGGCCTTCCAACGCTACGGCTTCCGGTACGCAATCGCGACTCCAGAACCTTTCGGCCCCATCGGCCATCTGTTCTGCGACTAATGTGCGCTGCCCACGGCCAGTAAAGGCTTCTACATACTGGCGCGACGTGTCGCGCGTCGCGGCACCGGTAAAACAATTTCTATGAAAAATTCAAGGAAATTGTTCTACCGGTGTCACGTCGTGCGACAAGTCGCGCCAGTAAAGCCTTTAAGTTTGGCAATTCTTAGGGCTATGTCAGTTGCCTTGGTTTTCTTGACTTATACGAGTATGAATATGGAACTGCGGATCACCAATAGAAATTCCGCTACTACTACGTATAATGTATAATATAATGGGTATAATATGGTCCCGTGGCTGTGCCACTGAAGAGCAACCCTTCTTCTCATTAGGAAAAAATCAATTAATCTTCACGCCCATCACATTTTACGTTGCTCTTTTGTTTTTTAAATAATTCTGTAAAGCAAACCGTTGTAGGCAGATTTACCTTACAATAAATCTTTATATCGCTACCGATGTGACGTCAACCAATTAAAATGAAATAAAAAGGTAAAGTAGATAGCATTTCTTAAATAAAATTGTGTACAAATCAATAACCAATAGGTAACCTTCGCCCCCGTGAACAAACTACAAGTAATGAATAGTGATCACAACAAGATAGACGTTGTTTTCTTTTGGGCATGATGTTATGTTGTGTTTAATATTTTTCCTCCAAAGCACAATAGGGGAACCCAGTAAAACTTAAAAAACAAAAAGAGTTTTAAAATTACTTGAATGCTTACAACTGTATACATTCTAAAGCCTCCTAGATATATGTAGAGAGTGCGTCGTATAGGTGGCATGGCAGGTTAATGTTTACAAGCCATGGAGGCATGTAATTAATATAGGAGTTACATAATAGGTCGTAAACGTCCTCTGCTGATGATGCATGCTTCCATTATTACCTACTATTAATAGATATGACGTCACAGGGATGAATATAGTTCACGTCATAAGTTTGGATGACAGCTTGACAGGGCTAGTGAATAGTGATCTTCTTTTGTTTTATCAAACGTAATTGTGTTGTTTGAGGACGACAGTTCGGCTTGCTACACACTTGTTCGGGTCGGCATGATTCGACACAGCCGGCCGAAAAATATGTACTTGATGTTGCCTCCCGTCTTTGCCGAATCATGCTGACCCGAACAAGTGTGCACCACGACCTATGACGATCTTAATGATAACTGTGTCTAAACTTCTGGGAGTACTTGAGGTGAACTTATAATAATAGGAGGACACTGCTAAAGTGGTTATTTTCTTGAAATAATCCCCGTGTCGTCTTTTATGACAATTTTCTGTAAAGAGATTGGGATTGGGAAAACGATTGACAATGCAAGTGTAGCGGCTTCAACATCGTCACATGCACACTACGCATCACATTGACGTCACGCAAAATCCTGCATCGCGCAAGCAGAGTTTACCGCGCGACTAGTATATATACAACGTGCCGACATCTATCGTCGGGCAGTTGCTCACCAGACACAACACCCATCTGGTCGGAGGATCCTCCCTTTTCTATGGAGAATGAGTGAACTTTACACCCTGTTCCTCTTTCCTTTAAAAAAGCATCGCAGCATGTAACACAAAGCAGCGCAGGCGACTCACATCGCGGCAATATGTAACACAAAGCAGCGCAGGTGACTCACATCACGGCAATATGTTTTATTTTTATTTTGTAAAAAGTTTTTATGTTTCACTTTTTAGTGGGTCAGTTTTTAATTTATCTGTTACAATTGCCTAATGTCAACTACTCATCACCTTTTACAAAATGTTGCTTTTCCCGAAGCTGGGACGTTAATTGTTGAGGAGTTCTCCAGCAGAACTGCCACTCACCATATATGCATTGTGACGAGCATAAATTGCTTAGCAACCATAATAAAGTACCTAATCGAATCGCAACCCGCTAAATACTTATAATTATGTTGTTCCGGATGCCATCTGTGGTCTCCATCATCAGTTCCACTTCACCAAGTGATGCTTTTCGAGAGCAAATGCATGAGTTACTATAAAAAATACCCAAATCGCTATAAGTGTGCCTATATTATTTGAAGAGTTCCCTCGATTTATCCAAAATCCCATCATTAGATCCTGACATGATGGTAATGGGACCAACTGTTAAGTATACCCATTCAAACAAAAAAAACAATTTTCCAAATCGGATTAGCCGTCTTCGAGTAATCGGGGAACATACATAAAAAAAGGTTCCGACGAATTGAGAACCTTCTCCTTTTTTTGAAGTCGGTTAAAAAGGGTATTTTTAACCGACAATTTAGGAACAAATAACATCACGTATGCCCACATTTCGCCAGTTATGTTTAGTCGTGTTTAGCCATGTAATTGGGCCACTGTTACAATTCTGATTTTTGTCCCTCTAGTTGAAAGAACAAAAGCTCTGATGTAAGGGTGGGTTAGTATCTGCGCACAAAGAAACTAGAAAATATATCAAACAATAAATATATTTATAACCAATATAAGTAGCCTAACTTAGATTAGGTAGGTGACAATAACACCTAAGGTATGCCAGCCAGCTTAGATTCCCGTTAATAAGAACTAGGGTCGTGGGGGGTTGGTGATAAACCGAGTACTGCTCCGTGTAGTAGTTTAATTAGATTAAATATTAAAAAATAAAACTGATTTATAAAGTATAACCTTCCAGTTAATTTAAGTGTTACAACTAATAAATGGGCAAGGTCCAGGGACTTTGGGGGTCCTGGATCCCGGAGCCGACGAAGAGGTCCAATATTCTTTCTGATGAACGTAGGTGTCGGACCCGAAGTCCTTAATTTAAATTTTGTGTAAGACCGGTTTCCGATTTTGAAACCAGCCAGGTATTAAACCGGTTATTTAAATATTAACCCTAAAACTATTCACTAATGCGTTGGAGGACGTCTTCAAGACGCTGGAATGGACTGGACAGGGTATCAACGTTAACGGCGAGTACATCTCACACCTTCGCTTTGCTGATGACATCGTCATAATCGCAGAGACGCTGGAACAGTTAGACCGGTTGCTGCACAGCCTAAATGGAGCCTCTCGGCGGGTTGGCCTCGGCATGAATTTGGACAAGACAAAAGTCATGTACAATACGCACGTCTTGCCGAGTCCAATCCACATCGAAGGGTCGCTTCTCGAAGTTGTGAAGGAGTATGTCTACCTAGGACAAGTCATCCAGCTCGGTAGACACAACTTTGAGAAAGAAGCCGACAGAAGGATCCAGTTGGGTTGGGCGGCATTTGGAAAACTGCGTCAAGTCTTCTCGTCGCCTATCCCGCAATGTTTGAAGATGAAGGCCTTTAACCAGTGCGTCCTGCCCGTCATGACATACGGTGCCGAAACGTGGACACTGACAGTCGGGCTGGTCCACAAATTCAAGGTTGCCCAGCGCGCTAAGGAGCGGGCTATGCTTGTAGTCTCTTTGAAGGATAAAATCAGGAATGAAATTATCCGGAAAAGAACCGGAGTTACCGACATAGCCTGCAGAGTAAGCAAACTGAAGTGGCAGTGGGCTGGCCATGTTTGTCGAAGGACCTATGGCCGATGGAGCAGACGAGTCCTGGAGTGGAGACCGCGTATCGGCAAGCGTAGTGTGGGACGCCCCCCAGCTAGATGGACCGACGACCTTAAGAAGATGGCTGGGTCAGACTGGATGCAGAAGGCGGAGGACAGGGTGTTGTGGCGCAGCCTGGGAGAGGCCTATGTCCAGCAGTGGACTGCGATAGGCTGAGTTGATTGATTGATGTAATTGGGAGCGAGCCTATGGCACAACCGGTCACAAATCACAATGGATCACAATTTAGTATTCATTTAATTATTTCGTTCTTTAAATTGCATGTATTCGTTCGTAAAGAGTTTTATAATTTTAACCATACTGACCTATGCACTGGCAGCTTCTTTGGAGTCATCATGGTGAAATCTGTAACAATAGAAATTAAGTATAACATCAGCTTTCAGGTAAAGATAATCAGCACACACGTTATCAGGCAATCATAGTTATAGTAAATTGTGTTAAAGAACAACCAATTCGTACTGTACGTAAATCGTAGATACTAATTAAGATATCTACAATTTATGCTGATTTGTTAATATTAGAGAATCGAATCGAATCAGATTGTATTTTGTATATTCTAGTCCATTCTCAGGAAAAAATTGATTAAAAAGCATCACTAGTGTAAAAATAGGTACAATAAATAATCTAGTACATTTTGTATACAAAAATGTGTATATGAAAATTATTTAAAAGGACCGAGCATATTTGTATAAATATGCTCGGTCCTTTTAAATACTTTTTAAGAAGAATATTTTCTTTCATACAATACTCAGCACCTGCTCTGAATACTAAATGCGCTCGCTTTTGTGGCTAACATCGACTGATTCGATTTAGATAGAACATTGATTCGGTAGCCGCGCGGCGTACGCGCTTATTGAATTATTATATATTATAATTCAATATACTTTTTATGAAATTAGGCACAGCTGAAGTTTATATGGAAGAGGAGTGCAAAAAGCTAATATTTTGACATAATATGCATTAAAAATAATAATAATAAAATTTATTTATTTCCAAAAAACAGGTTACAGACTTATCTTAGTTAACAAAAGGGTATTATTAACAGCTAGTGGTAGGACGTAAGTACAGAGCAAATAATAATCTATGCAGAAATCACTAGACAATATAATTGGTGAGCCTTGCCTCATAAACTAGGGTTACCTGTATCCTTTTTTTGTGGAAAATTATCAAATAACTTCTCCGGCGTGTCAGACTTTTACTGACTAAAACCCACCCGTGTTCCTTCCGTTGCCTGTGTGCCAGGGCCACGATATCCCTTTCGGACAAACTCGCAACCCTGACAGGCATTGGTCCAACGGACCCCGTCAGTTGATACTGACATCTTTTTGAGGCGCGCGTGGATCACAGCGCGCCGTCGACCCGGGCCCTCCTCGTTTTTGGAAGTCGGTTAAAAAGTATTTTACATTTTGTATTCCAGATACTTAATATAAGGTATTTTGTACATCACTGTTCAAGTCATGTGAAGTTGAGAGGGAGATATACATTAGTGAAGATAGAAAGAGTGAGAGTTACGTTTCGTAACGCTCCATATATTACTGTAGGGGTAAGAGAGAGCGGTGTGAGCACACATTTTCTTTCTCTCATTCTCTCATAGGCAGTTGCGTTTCGTATACCTAAGACACAGTGCAGGCCTATTGTTGTAAGTACCTATAATTAGTATTACTATTTGTAAGTTTTACTTCAGTCGTGTGGTCTAAAGCACACTCTTTTTTTTTTTTGGGGTAAAATGTTGTCTCTTTTACAAGTAGAATTTACAACATCAACATAGCACCACGTATTTTCACCTCAGTTTTTGGCATAGGCGTACCTGTTACATACTAATAAAATAGACAGCTCCTTTAAGAAAAAAACCGGTCAAGAGCGAGTCGGACTCGCGCACCGAGGGTTCCGTACGAATATATGATGTTGATGATTTCTGAAAAACTGTGCTATTTAGAGACATCGTTTTATTTTTCCTGTAATTTTTACATAAGCTTCTATCATATAGAATAATTTCAGATTTTTATCTCTGCAAACTTCGGAGATAAGGGGGGGGAACGGTATTTTTTTTTACATTTTTCATCATAAGTCGGAAACTTTGCTGCTTAAAAAAAAAAATCGTTTGAGAATGTGCAAACAGCGTTCTTTCATATGATACCCCACATGCCCTAGTAGCTCCACTTTAAATTTTTAAGTCCCCTTTCAGTCTTTTTTGAAAAAAAAGAAATATGTTTTTTAATTTTTTTCTTGCTTGCAAAATAGTTGGGCAAACGTCATCTGAAACTATTCTAAATTTCAAGTTGATAGCATTAGTAGTTCTTGAGATATCCAGGTGTGACAGACAGACAGACAGAAAGACAGACAGACAGACTTAGTCTCACCATAAGGGTTCCTTTTTACCATTTTGGTACGGAACCCTAAAAAGGTGTCGGCCAAATGTCAAACTACACTATTTTTATTTATTTCTATTTTATTTATATTTAAGAGAAGCTACTGTAGCCTTAGTCCTATGCGCGTTCGCGCCTGGTTTGTTCTGTATTCCATGGAGAAGTGGCGAACAGCGGGAAATTGTATTTACTTTACATTCCTGTGGAGGATCATTGAGAAGACCAGGGGACCATGGGGCAGATCTTTTTCAGATTAGTAATTTTAACGTGGGGTAGGTTTTAAGGGCTACTACGAAAGTTGTGTCAACAGAATAGACACTCACATCAGCGCATGAGTAGCAATATTCCCTGTAAAGGCTTCTACATACCGGGGCGAATTGTCGCGCGACGCGACGCGACACAAAGGCACCGCTCGTCCCGCGACACGCGGGGCCTTTGTGCCGTGTCGCGTCGCGCGACAAGTCGCGCTGGTATGTAGAAGCCTTAAGTTGGAAAATCATTACAAGGACTTAATAACACGTTTTTAGGAGGAAATACACATCAAGTATTTATTTACGCACAACTTAATTAGTTATTCATAAAGTATTTTAGCTTTATTGATGCTAATATCTAAATATTGAAATTGGCTTTTAATTTAAGATGCCTAATTGGTTGGAAGGTAAATTTTTGGATCGAATCTAATAAATTCGTCATAGAAAGAAACGCGTAGGTGTTGGTATCGATGAAATTATCGTGAATGGATGTAGTATAATGTATTGGAAATCAACTTCTGACTGATATAAATAACTTCTATTTTAATACCTAGTCACCCTGTGAAAGTATACTTCAGAAAATGGACCTACAAATTTACTACCGATAGAATTTAAACTTACTGAAATGTGATCACATAATGTTCCTATTAGGAGACAAGAGTAGGGTATAAAATAGGTAATTCCAAAGCAAGTCAAGTCAGTCTAAACCTTGCTGACTAATTCTTTTCGTTACATCTTGAACCATTTGAGTATACATCGTCCCAATCCCAACACGAAAGGATAAAAGAAGCAGAGTGGAGGAACCTGAACATCCACTGTTCTTTCAATAAATCAAAGACCAACGCGGTTGAGGATTTTTTCTGCAAAAAAACCTAAAGCTATTAAAAATAAAGTTATAATAATGTTCTTTTCTTGTCAAACTGTACCTAGATTTTAAATGATGTGGTCTCCTATAATTGGAAGCACACACTTGTATTCGTCCCTTGCTTGTAATTGTGTAGCCTCTGTTGGTGATCCAATAAATAAATAAATAAAATTTAAAAAAAAGCAGTCAGCTGATCTCAACTCCATTAACACTTCTAAATATTTAGTCCTAGGTATAATTAGCAACCCAACCAGCTCATTTAACGATAAGCGCCGTCATGGCCATCAATCACGTCAACCACTCTCTCTGCAGGTGACGTGATGGCAATAGAGCGTAGACTTACCTTTCAAATAAGTATCCCGTTTAGAAAATGATTTTTGTTGAATTTCTATACCACTATAAGGCTAATACTGTGAGTATGCTCACTTGTACCTAGTCGGTAAGGGCAAGGTGAGCCTAAGTAAGTCCAGTGTTATAAGAATACTTGCAACTGAACTGGAAATAATTTCAGGGCCATAAAAAATGCTCACCAGAACTTAGCACACCGTTTCAATTCTAATGGCCATCAAACTAGCATGAGAATAGTTTGAGTCAAAACGACGTACAACTCCTAATTACAAAACGGACCGCTTCCTATCTCGTCGGCACATCTATCAGATGGCTCCGAAACTCGCAGCTTACCACTAAGTAACCAACTTGCTAGTCAACGACCCCAAACTGCTAACTTAGCCGCCTAAGTTCAGACTGCGTCCTTATCGCTCCCGGCTTAATCCATCTTCTTTTACAATCGCGACCGATCCTTCCTAAATCCATACGCTTTGAATACATCCACAACAAAGGATATTATACTGTAATTTTTAGACTATTAAGTTCAATTTACAGTGTGAAATGTGTTGCCAGAAAAATTACGGATTCATTTAAAGTAGACTTTAGGAAAATGGAGATAGGTTTCAATTTCCCGCGGTTAGTGCAAAGTATAAGTTTCAATAAGGGGCCAAGTGCAGGGTTTGCAATAAGAACATTGCCAGCAGTTGTCTCGTTTGACAAGACTTATTGAAACGCAAGATTTTTCAGGACTTTCAGCGAAAAAAGTTTAACGTTTTATGTTTTATGTGCAAAAGTCTGGAACAAAGTAAATTATGTTTATTTGAGTTTGCAGACGACAGTTTTTTAGCTTCAAGTTTGTTGAAACAGTTTGACGGTAAATACTATCTAATACATCGCATTCTCATTCATTCTCGAAATTGGTTGTGCGAGAAAAACACAGAACATTACCGTATTGCGATAATAAACAACGTTACATCATTAATATTTTCCTTGGGCAAGGTATTGTTAGATAGAGTTTCATATTGACTAGCTCAGATATTCATTTCGTACCTAGACAATCCATTATCTTCGAATACAAATGCTGCTATAAACTATCAGTGTTTCTTACTATTATAATATTCCAATACTTGATTTACTATTACTTACACACTGATCGCATAGAAAAGTAACATTTACGGCTAACAGTGATTTGACGAAAACTCCAAAGGTGTAAATAATGATGCTATGCTAAATTATACCTTGGAAAATTAAACTGCTAAATGGTGTTAGTTTTGGTCTTTTTAATGTACAGAAGAGGTAAAAATTACACTCTTTATATTGCCAGTCTCTGTAAACGTGGGTCAGTTATACAAAAAACTCGTACGGTGCTCTGCGAGTCCAATATAACAATGCCTTCAGGGTGCTGTTGGGACTACCGCGCTTTTGCAGTGCGTCGGGGATGTTCGCGGAAACCGGCGTGCCGGATTTTTACGCGCTGATGCGTCTGCGTATAGCGTCCCTGATGCGGCGAGTGCGCGATAGTCCCAACAGTCTTTTGGGTACTGTGGCCAGCAGGATGGACAGCCCCATAATGTGGCATTGGATGACGACTCACAGAGCGTTATTCCAATGCCCTATATAACTTTTATTTGTGTTCATTTTATTGAACGTGCATGTTATTTTATTTGATGTGTATTGTGTTTTTTATTGTATTTTTTTATAACAAATGGACTATTTGTCTGATAATAAAGTTTCTATTCTATTCTTTTCTTCTTTTTAATTTAACGGACCTTTAAAATATTTAAAAGTGGAGCTCCTTGAGAAGAACTTCATCGACTATGATTATTGTTTCCAAGGCCAGTAACGCGTCACAATTAATAATGTATTACTGTTACATTTGTCTTGCAGATCAATGCCAAAATAAATAATTACATGCTAGGTATATACATTTATTACATTAAACATTTTAAGTACCTATATATAAGTCGTGTGATGTAATCTTTCCAATACCATAAAAATATTGTAAATACATAATTCGGTCCATAAGTCTTAATCATCATAATCATAATCATTTTTTTATTTGTTAACATATATGTTTAAAAATACAGATGTTAGCTTAGATGAAATAGAGCGCTATGTTATGCCAACATAGCGTACAAATATGGTGTTCAATTAAAATTAGGTACAAATATTGTCCATATTATTTTAAGTCACACTTACAGTAGGTATTTAATGAAAAAGAAATAATATAATATCAATTTATAGTTATTCGATTCTACATTAATTTATCATCTAAATAATCGTCAACAGTATAATAACATTTATCAGCAAGTAATAATTATTATTTTTTGTTGAAATGATTTTTTTTTTATGGCGTCGGGAGTTTTGTTGTAAATACCAGAACACTCTTTTTTATTAATGCAGTTTTACATTTACGATTACGTATGGAATTTTTGTATTGACTTCGAATTGAAACATTTCGTACATTTGATATTTTTTGAAAAAGGTTTAGATTTGTTTTCTCGAAAATACTATTTTCTAATATGTATAACGCCGGCAATGTAAGAATTTTTAAAGATTTAAAGTGAGGTGCACAGCTATCATCTGTTTTCAGAGCTCACATGGCTCTTATACATCTTTTTTGTGCCTTAAATATTAATAATTTATCTGAAGAATTGCCCCAAATAATAATTCCGTATCGTAGAATCGAAGCTACTAGACCGCGACAGGTAACGCATCCTCTGTTTACTTTTTTCGATAGTTGAAAGAGTGCATAGGCAGATTTATTTATTTTTTTACCTAACTGTTCTTTACTAGTGTTTACTAGTGGCTTAATATGAATAATTTATTAATTAACCTTAAAAAAACTAAAGTAATGAATTTTCACCAAAAACAAATACACCAAAAATTTGTGTTAACTATAACGACAGCGAAGGTACAAAAGTAACTGTGTCTTTAGGTATCCATATTGACAACCACATTAATTGGAAAAACAAAAATTAATTTTTGTTTATAGTTATAGTTAACACAAATTTTTGGTGTATTTGTTTTTGGTGAAAACTCATTACTTTAGTTTTTTTAAGGTTAATTAATAAATTATTCATATTAAGCCAATTTGTTATATCAGTAAGTGTATTGTTAATGTCAAATTAATAGGTATTAAAAATTTTGCATTTTACTATGGCATTATTATTAATTATTTATTGATAAATTCAATAAATAAAATGCATTTAAATGTATGTAAAAAATGATTTACTTATTGAATTTTGTAATAAAGTCACCAACATAAACAGTGAGCCCTTGCTGCCTGTGTTTTTTTAATTTTCTCTTAAATTGGAATATTAATCGTGTCCGTATGGATTGAGGAGCCATGTCTCATAATTAAACGAGGGTACTACCAAAATTTAGTAGTAAATTAGCCGTTTTTATAGACCCGATCCTTGAATTTGTAGTAAAACCGTTAAAAAGTTATAGGACGTTTAGAAATCGAAAACTAACCGACAGATGTTTTTGAAAATTTGGTAGGATTTAGTAGTATTTATGCGTAATCTGTACAAAAAAATGGGTTTTGTACGGCTGAATTTGAGATAGCTACAATGCTTTGATTTTTCATAGAAATCCATAATTTCCCCACGCTGTTTCTCGAAAAGTCATCAACCAATTAAAACGTATTTTTAGTATAATTTAGTAGTAAATGAGTACTAATTTTTTGTATAAAAATAAAATGGAACTAGACTATTTAATTTCAGTGACACTACACATTTTAGTTTAGTACCCTCCTTTAAATATGAGACATGGCTCCTCAATCCATACGAAAACTATTAATCCGCTAATCAGTGTTTCCTCCCGCGTGTTTCCTGTAAAAGAGGGAAAATTCTAAAACCTCATTTTAAAGGAAAACATTGCGTTATGTTTAGAATAATTAATGTAATTTTTTGCTTTTAAAAAGAAGTTTACAACTTCGGGCTTCATATTTTATTCAAGGAGAATATTATTGTACGCCAAGCTTTTTCATCGCTTTTCGGCGTACGCTTTATGATAAAAGTTGTTAACCTCTGAGAGGAACGCACCTACTGTTCTACAAAAACGGCACGGTCTGACGGCACGGTTGGCGCAGTGGTTAAGCGATTGACTGCTGCGCTGCGTGTCGCGGGTTCAATTCCCGCACGGAACAAATATTTGTATAACCTACAAGTAGTTTTTTCGGGTCTGGCTGTTTGTGTATGTGAGTTTAAATGTTTGAAAACGCACCCACGATACAGGAGAAATTCCTAGTGTGTGCAACGATAAAAAAAAAATACTAAGACTGATTTTGGACCATTTCTAGTGAATTATAAACCCTTAACGTTGAAAAAAATATCTAGATTCTGTTGATTAAATTACTTACATAGGTGTATACTAATACTTAATTAAAATCAAAATAACCAAACCCACTACATATATAAGCTTTATTAACATCAAAGAAATACCTAGTATATAAGGCCGGTATCACACTAAGTTATAATCTCAATGTTTAGGAAAACGAATGTATTCGAGACAACATAAAGGAATTAGTAGGTACAGTGTACGTACAGTGTACGCGGTAACCCTCAGCATTCCCCTGAGTGGCTCTCGAGGAGCTTCCACTCTGACGGAGGAGTTACCTTATGTCTGCGAGGATTATACGTTGAGAGAGAAATTGAATTGAATTTGTTTGTAAACGCCCCCACGATACAGAAGAAATTCCTAGTGTGGGGCAACGTTAAAAACAAAAAAAAAAACTTTAGGCAAAAGCATAAATCTACTACAATATTATCAATCCAATATTATCAGGCCAAATACCACCAAAACCAAAATTAATTTATGTAATTTTGGTTTTGGTGGTATTTGGCCATGTAGGTACGCAGGCTCACAAGCTCACAACAAAACTCTAACGGTAAAAAGAAGTCCTACCCTACTTTAAATAAAGCCAATACAGATTGCTTTAAAAATGGAAAGAATATCAGATATTGGCAAACTGTTCTCCGAGCCGGCGGGTGGCGGGCGTGGATAGAGACAGTCTTATTCACAATATTCGGCCAAAGACTTGCTTCCACGAATATCCACGAATAAGCCCGGATTTCCGCCGATAGGCTTTTAATTAGATTATTATTAGCCTTTCTTTTTACTATAAGAGATGTAATGCCTTATCAATTATGGCACAAGCTTTGACGGATGTCACGAAATGACTCTTCGACGCAATTTTACCTGTCACGGCTTCTAGAGTTGAATAGTCTCTTTTCAAGCTATACAAACTACGCGTCATAATTAGCATCGATTGCAATAGTGTTAGCCTTAATTATAACGTTTGGTAAAAAACAATAAGAATTGAATAAAACCATCATTCTACAAATTTAATTGAATCCCAAGCAGGTTTGGTCTATCTGAATCAAAATATAACAACAATGAAAACAATACAAAAATCTGCCTTTTAAAATGTAACATGTTACATGCCTGACCTATCATCCGTATTTGAAAACACAACGCTAAATTTGCACGAAAACTTTTATTCAAATTCATTTTACGGAAAATACTCCGATATTTTGTTTGGCAACCGTTTGGGGATCTCCGGCGACCTTCGACAATCTCCGCTGATCCTCGTGTCGCTTGCACATATTTTATTCAGCGCCATGCATGTACAATTTGTAGGGAACACGCGGCCATCTATGACGTCACTACACGTCCAATATGAACGGTTGCAGAACGTAATTTGAGAAATTTCACGCTTCGTCTCTCGAAAATTGGTCCAAAGTAGGGGTGTTTGAGAGCAGCGCTGATGGAGTTTTGCATTTAAGTTAGGGGTGGAAACTACATTTTAAAACCGCTACTGTTACATATACTTAGTAGGTATGCAGTTAAATTTATAAATAATGTGTGTACTAATCTGCAGAATTGCAAAACTTTAGCAGTTTTCCGATAGATTCTCCTAATATATTTTTTTTTAAAACGTTACCCCATACTAGGAATTTTTCCTGTATTGTGGGTGCGTTTACAAACATGTAAACTCACATACACAAACAGCCAGACCCGGAACAACTACTTGTAGGTCATACAAATATTTTTTCCGTGCGGGAATAGAACCCGCGACACGCAGCGCAGCAGTAAATCACTTAACCACTGCGCCAACCGTGTCGTCAATATAAATAGCTATAACGTAAATTCATACCTAGTTACTTTTTATTTGCGTAAGAGAAGTCACTTAGTATGTCGAGCTACGTAACTAGCTGCCTCAGCCATTCCAGCCAGACAGGTACGAACGTCACGGAACGTCGGAATGACGGCCCAAGACGTTATCCGCTTTAGTTTAAAAATAAAATAATGACATTATTATTTAAAATAGTCTACAGACCTACTTTTTTTTTTAGTATGAGTTATTTAAAAGCAACTTGATTTAGTACTTTACATTTTTGCAATGCAGTATAATTCGTACTTGAAGACCATTCAACATCGCCGCTCGGCCATCAGAACCACTGAGCGGTCGCTCCGCAGTTCCGGACGTGTCACGTAGTCGCACGTGTCTACGATACGTCTATGAACGATAAAGTTTAACACGTTAGTAACTGGACTTAACAATTTGCAATATACATTGACATCATCATCGGCATATTTATCAATCAATGTTTGGTGTAAACTTGTCAACCTATTGACTATTCTGAGTATTTGTATATTGATCCGTGGTCAATATGTAATAAACTACCTAGCACTAAAATCATCTGATAATATTTACCTACATCCTGTCTTGAAATATATTTTTGTTAAGTTCAACCATCATCATTTCACATATACGTGCGAATTTTGACACTTTAAACTTACTAGCTTAATTACATCAGATCAATATTCTTCTTATACGTACAAAATCTACAGTAAACATAAAACCTAACCATCACAATTGGAAAACACTATTTAAAAAACAATTTAACTCAATTCATTATTAACATGAATCAAATCAATTTATTGCATACATGTTGTACAGAGGTTGGCATAAAGTTATAAATTTCAAACATGCACCCTGTACCGGCACTGCAAAACAAAACCAAATTATTAAATTACATTACAATAAACATGATTGTGACATTTTTACAAAAAACATAGTTCAAATGAACAGAATAGAATCATTTATTGTTTGTTGTTACGGTAGCTTTTCAAATATTATTTATTTATTATAATAATTAATGAATAAAAATAAGTCAAATAAAAATGAAATGAACCAATAAAATAAATTAAATATGTAGGTATGTGTACAAACAATGGTGAGCAATTTATTTAAAAAAAAAAATCAAAAAAACTTGAAACGTTTCGTAGCATTTCAATTAAAGGCTGAACTACTGAATGAAATGGTCGCAACATGTGGCAGTAATTAATCGATCACTGAACCAGTTAAAAACTACTTGTATCTACCTTCTATTTTTTATTTAGTAGAATTAAAATATTATGTACATAAATAACAACTTATAACTAATTAATTTATAAAAATAACAAAATTATATACTAACTAAACTAAAACTATAAAACATTAAAATATAGCGTCGAAAAATTCCTCCTTAAGTTTGTTCCAAATTAACATGCATTCGGCTATAACCTTAATCCGTTACTGCTGTTTCGGCCCTAAATTAACATATTTCCTTCGCGCTTCCCATATAAGGAAGCACACTCACCTATTAGACAAAATGGACCAAATTATCCGGCATACAATATCTTCGATCTTAAATGTGGCCATGGACGACCGAGCTTGGGCACAAACTACTCTTCCCATTCGTATGGGAGGCCTCGGCGTCCGCAAAATTTCAAGTATTAGTTTACCGGCTGTCATATCCTCGGTCCACGGCACTGAGAAATTAATCAGGAAAATCCTAGCCCCCACACTGATTGATTTTGATGTGCCGTGGTTCTCCGAGGCTATGGATGCCTGGAGACTCGCTTGCCCGAACTCAGATGCACCCGACAATCCATCTTCCCAGAGACGGTGGGATGAGCAGCTCTGCAGAGTAGTACAGAATAATTTACTTGACACGTCTGCTACTACTGCGGAGCGTGCGCGCTTGCTGGCTGTGGGTAAATGGGAGTCGGGTCTGTGGCTTCATGCACTACCATCGTCGAACATAGGTACTTTGTTCGACGACACTACTTTCCGCCTCGCTGCTTCCCTCCGACTAGGAGCTCCTTGTTGTTCTCCTCATCGCTGTCACTGTGGCGAAGTTGTCAACAGCCTCGGACACCACGGCCTGTCTTGCAGCCGTAGTGCAGGTCGCTTAGCGCGGCACGCGAATATTAATGACATTATCCGACGAGCTCTTGTCACCGTCGGCGTTCCAGCAGTATTAGCACCTAATGGCTTGGCACGTGACGATGGCAAGAGACCGGACGGCATGTCTTTATTTCCATGGAAGGTGGGTAGGCCTTTAGTGTGGGACGCAACGTGTGTCGATACTCTTGCGCCATCCCATCTTCCTGACTCCGCGTGCTGTGCTGGCGCTGCTGCTGCGTCTGCGGAAAATCTCAAGCGGCGAAAGTATAATAACCCTCGGGCAAACCCTCGGGCCGTGGGGTCCGAGTGCTCATGATTTGTTCAAAGATATCTCCAAACGGCTGGTTGACACTTCCCGTGACCCAAGGGCTGGCTTTTACCTTGGCCAGAGGTTAAGCATTGCCATACAACGTGGCAATGCCGCCAGTCTCTTGGGTACATTACCAGTCGACAGCGATGCGGAGGATTTTTTCGACGCTATATTTTAATGTTCTACCTTCTTAGATGAAGAAGTATACTATTTTATTGTTTAAACCAAATATTTTAAGACGAGCGCTAATCCTGCCGTCAAACTGTCACGCAGTTTGGCAGGTTTATAAAATGTGTACAAGTCTTTGGTCCAAAATAAATGTTTTTTTTTTTAAATTACTACCTAGACTGCAAACGGTCCTATGGCCCAGCCTGCTTTTATTATCAAAAGTTCAGGACCAATTTCCAAACCCCCTCAGGACCTAAAAGAACCTAACGAGAAAAATATTACCAACAAAATGTAACTTAAACACATTTTCTCGTACAACAACATAGTACGCCACAATCAGATCTCATTTATTATTGTAATCGCGTACTGTAGAATCAAAATCTCATTAAGTGCGACTGAGATTAAAACCAACAGCGGTTCACTTATTAACATAAACCGTTTATGATAGAAAAAACGAGGCTATGATAACAAGGGCGAAAGATCTAAATATATTTTGGTAACGAGAATTCATACGCAGACCCTGAAACCGACTGATGGTTTCATAAAACGACTAGCAGTTCGCCCGCGACTTCGTCCGCGTGGATTTTACAAATTTTAACACTCTCTCCGTCCCATTTAAAAAAACTTTCCGAAAACGAATGGTTGTGATCTTGTGAATTTATGACAAAATATATTATATTCATTATTACATACTAAGTACTAAGTATTCAATTGTTTCTAGTTTACAAAACAAATAATGTGTTGATAACGAATAGACTAAGCGTAGGGCTGTGCGCACACACAGTTTTCTTACTTTTAGCATTTGTATACCCGTCGCGTCATAATTTCTAAAAGAGAGGTCCGATTCGAATAATTTCAAGAGGAATTTACATGTACTATTACAAACTATTTAGTTGGATAAGGATTAATATCCATGATACGAATGTCATCTTTCGATTCCACCCGTGTTTTCATGGACTAATTTGATCAAAAAACGGTTATTGTGTATAGGTAATGACGAGTACCTACTATAAACATGTAATAGATTATTTTATGTATCATCAATAGTTGTTGCAGCGCACGCCAAATAATGACTTTTATAGGCAAAATATGTTGATACCTTGGGTTATATTATTGTAATTTTCGTAGGAATCTCTATATAAAAAAAATAAAATAAAATGCAGCTCATTTTACTCGCTGATAATATAGGTTTCTATATGTGAACGAATTTTAAAAATTAATTAAGCCGTTTTTGAGTTTATCCATTACAAACAAAAAATCTTTTTTTTTATAAAATAAAAATCAAATCAGAATATATATTTCTTATCAAATATAAGTTTATTGTACAAAGAAAAACACATACTATAATTGGTCATACACTAAACATGATTGTACAAGTTGTGGTCAAAAACCAGGTAGAACAGCTGGCTCCTGAACTAAGTAAAAAGATACTTGTATCTCAAGAGCCAAACTCCCTCATAAACATAGATTAGTATAAATTAAATGCAATCATCAGGTTAAAGTGACTCAGTAACTCCAGGTATCAATATTGAGAAAAGTATTCATGAGATGATCGTCAGTAAATCTTCTGTATCGTTGTAAGACAAATTCTGCAACCAATTTGTTAGCTTTTTGTTAGCTTAATCTAATCTTTTCACTTCATAAAAGTATTATGAAGCGAAAAGATTAGATTTATTATTATTTAAAAAATGTCTTCGAAGGGCCGAAGCCAACTCGCAGAGGCCCCTCAGACAAATTTAAATGATGAATATGCACCAACCGACGATTATCCCTGTATGCACTATGCAAGTGCATTACTGCACCCAAGGACAACCCCCGGTTGGTGCAGGACTATTGCAGCACATGGAAACAAAACATATTATTATTATATTTTCGTCTGTGACAATTCTCGAGACCCTGGGGTCCAGGACCTTTGTAAAGCGCACGAGGGGCCGAAGCCAACTCGAAGAGGTTGGTTAGACGTTTTGAATGACATAAGGCACCAACCGATAATTATCCTTTTAAGCACTATGCATGCGCACCCAAGGACAACCCCCGGTTGGTGCTTGGTACAGGAATAATGCAGAAAATGGCAACAACATGGGTTTGGGTGGCTCTAATGGATTGGTTACCTTGAATTATGGAAGAACTATGACCCCTGCCTGATCAATGTTATGAAATACACAGATAAAATGGCAGGGGGTCCGCTAGGGCCAATGCCTGCCAGGGTTGCGATTTTGTCCGAAAGGGATATCGTGGCCCTGGCACACAGGCAAATGAAGGAATACGGGTGGGTTTTAGTCAGTAAAAGTCTGACACGCCCTCCCGCTCCGCCCAGAGCGGGAGGAGTTATTTGATAATATCCCACCCAAAAAAAAAAAAAAAAGGGGGTGACTTGCACACTCAATAATGGGCCCCGGAAACTGTTGCTAGCACAAAATGACGTAGCGACAAGTGGACAACATGTCCTGAGGTTCTTGAGGAGTGGAGAGGCTATCAGAAAAATACCAGAGCCGGAAGACGGTCCATATCTCTACCAGTACTAGCTGGAATACTGCCTTCCTCCGAGCACGTTTGCTCTTGCGAATCTCCACTCAAGACAGCCAATATAGGCAAGAATGGGGTGGGTAGCTCTGTTCCTCGTCAGTGTTCACTCCAAACGGCCAATAAAGGCAAGCCAGAGATGAGAACAAGACTTTTCCCGGCAGATAGGGTCCGTGGGGTTGCTACTGCCCATCAGCTCGCCACATGCCCTGCGGGTTTATTATTAGTATAGATATGTCTCCGTATGGGGGGAATTCGTGGAGTGCATTCATACGCACTCGGCCACAATTAGGTATTGTGGAAATTAAAGTTAGCTGGCGAAATTATGGGTGTAATATACACCCCAGGCGTTAAACTATGGCCTGCGGACGGTGGCCCTGACACACAGGCAACGGAAGGAACACGGGTGGGTTTTAGTCAGTAAAAGCCTGACACGCCCTCCTGCTCCGCCCAGAGCGGGAGAAGTTATTTGATAATTTCCCACCCAAAAAAAAAACACATTTTTGACCTTTTTCAGAATTCTCCGCCTTAACTACCCTAAAGCAGGAAGCGAAGCACTCAATCAGTCCATGGAAAAAATCACCGAATTTATAAATACTCGATGTGCGGCTCCGAGGAGCAAAATCTTACAAATAATGAAAACATGCATTTCTTAGATATCGATAAACAGGGACAGGAGGGAGAGAGAAATAAATGCACCTAGCAGTGGGTGATGATGATTTTTATTTACGTGTTAAGTAAGGTGTTTGTTAAAACCAATGTACAGAATTAATTTATCGTTTATGATGAGTTTACATGAGTCCTTCAAAAAGGTTGGACGCAAAAACTAGGCGGTTGTTTGCCCTAGAGCTTCTCGATTTCTATAATAGAAAGGAATAGTATGGAAAAACTCATTACTGGGCCACTGATGAACTATTCCGTCAAAATAAATTAATTTTTCAAGGTCTAAAGATGGAAAAGTCACAAAATATGACTACATATTACGGCGCGTGTCGCTTTGATACACGATGTGTCTGACGACCTATTGAATCTTAAATAAATTTATCTGGGTGGTTGTAATATTAAATGTGTTAATAGGATTTTATTATTGCGATGTTATTTATTAAAAGAAATAAGTCGTAAAAAGTATTTGAAGGTCAACGGGAATACCTTCTGATGTTATTAATGTTATACCGTCTCTTTGGTCCTTTTTTACAGTAAACCACAGAACCCAAAATGGAGGTAGCAAAATAGCTTTAGTAACATTGTTACCTGGAGGGAAATGAAAAGTTTAAATATCACAAAGACTGAACTTTGTGATTCTAAATATTTAAGAACCTTACTGAAGCTAGTGTGACTGTTCCTAAACTACCCCAGGCTGATAAAATTTTCGTTTTTCCTAATTTTGTTAATCTTAGTGTTTAGGTCAGTTTCCCTTTAGACAAAAGAACAGCCCGTCCTTTCCGCACAGCTCTGTAGGGCTCGTCCTAGACTAGTCATCCTCCCACCGATTGTAATGAATTCCCATGAAATAATTTGCCGTGTCTCTACTTATAGCGTAAGGAACATACTAGAAACCAATGTCAATATAAAGATAAGGTTGGAAATTCATAGGTAAGAAAATTAGAATAGAATAGAATAGAATACTCTTTATTATGTACACCATAAAAGTTACAGATTTAAATGTACATAATGGAAAAAGGTGAAAAAAAAAAGGTGAAAGGTGGGGGAAGGTGGCGTAAGAAAGAAAGGAAATCTAGTTTATCTACTTATATTCTTTTGATTATGAAAGTTAAAAGACAAGAGAGGAATACAAAATGGTATTTGACACGTAACGCTTGCGTTGAAGTATAGATAATTTTCAGTTACGTTAAGGAATTTCCTTACAATAATATAAAAACCCACCCCAGTGACGTGGGGCCGCTTTACAACAGCCGACACGTCCTAAGTGTACCGCTAGTCCTAACGTGCATAGGCCTAGAGAGGACCTGCTGCGGTTCCAGCAGGACACGTTCCCTACACTAAAGCATGTCTTACTCAATCCTAAGACAGAGAACTGCGAAGTTCCTCTGCCATTGAGCGAGACACGGATCCAGAGGTACTGGACGCGGACGGTTGTAAATAAACCCTTTTATCGGCCTATTCACCTTTTACTAAGACAATATAAATGTGTCAGGTGTTGGTTGTGGTTATCTATAGTCTGTTAGCAGAGTAGTCGCCTAGTCTATTGGCAAGTGTCATACCCAATGGAACGCTTTCTCCGAGTCCCTAGAACCAAACGCAGCTGTAGGATACCTCAATCATGTTATAGAAAGGAATAAAGAGGATTAAAATAAAACGGTAAAACTCACCCAATCGTTCACAAACGCACTCACTGAGATTCACACGCCTTACACATTACTTACATTAATACTAGACTAATATAATCCAGACTAATACTGCACCTATTATTTAACGTGTTAAATAACACTCTCGCATCTCCCCACAGAGACTAATCGTCTCACAACTATCAACTACTTTCTAACACTCGCTCCAAGCATATCTGTAATTCGAACGCACTCTTTCGTCGCCCCAAACCAACTGTCCTGACTCCTTGCATCAGTCTCACTCTCAACTCTCAACCCACGCGAGCGTGGGTTTTTTCCCCGTACTAAAAGAATACGCAGAATAGGTTTATTGCCGCGTTTTGCGCGTAACAAACGCGACACAATACCTTGGGTTCATTTGAGTTGCTTGGGCCCAACCTATGATAACCAGATGTTGGCACTGGTATTGTATGCTGCGATTAGAAATCGGACACACCACACTTGCATCTTTAGAATTTTTTGAATTTGCATTCGACTTGTCCGTCGCTATTTGTCACTAGTTTGCGTCCCAATTGATGTGTCTCTACGAGGCCCAAACCATGTGCTGGTTTGAAAATATATATAAGATTTTGTTATTAATGGGGGTGGGGGTGGTTGGGTTTGTTGTTAGGTTTTGTTGTTTGTTTTGTTGTTTTTGTTTGGTTTTGTTTTGTTTTTTTTTATTGCTTGTTTTGTGTTAATAGGAGTACATGACATACTGTCACCCACCATACCACACCATACCAAACCACACCACTGTACCATAAACTAGACTTGTGTAAATTAGCTTTACAGCTTCACAAATCCTTAAAAATATTCTCTTTCCACAAGTTTTACAACAAGGTAAAGGAAAACCAAAACCACAAACAAGTACATTTTACGCATGCCCGTCTATTAGCATTCACCCTGTCACACAGAGCTATCTCAGATGATCAAGATACAGCAGCACAATGCAAGGAATATATCAGTGTATTGTGTGGCCATTGTGACGGATATAAGTGGGTGTCAGTGGAAGTGCGACGCGCCACGCTGGGCCATTGTCGCGAGCGGGACGACGACGCAGCGGCGGATGATAACCAGTGTGAGTGTATGGTGTGCTGGGGAAAAGAATGACGCGAAGAATTAAGTAGATATTTGTGTCAAAATATGACAGGAATACGTTTTTAGGGTTCCGTAGTCAACAACCCTTAGAGTTCCGCTATATCCGTCTGTCTGTCTGTCCCCCCGGCTTAGCTCAGAGACTCTTAGTACTAGGATTTGTATCTCTGTAATTTGGCATGGGTATACATAATATATTAATTATGCCGACGAAGTGGTAAAATAATATCTTCTATGTGAAAAAAATCATGGCAGTAGTATATATCTAAATTAAAATGAAAACTATCACAGCTAATTAGGATTAGGATAGGAACATTTTAAGGAGTTCGTAACATCCTAGATGCCTCCGACTAAATTTATTTATTTTTGGTACTCAAAGGATACTCGGTTTTCTTTTCATCTTGTTTCCATCTTTTAGGTAATTTTTTTTGCAGTCGGATTATTCCAGAAATCCCAACCGACAAATCTCCACTGGTGGGGATTGTTACTTATTTTTAAAAAAATCCCCACTAGGCTGAGTTTATATAACCAGTGGGGATTTCTGGAAAAAAAAAAACAATCCCCACCAGTGGGGATTTGTCGGTGGGGATTTCTGGAATAAATCTCGGGTTTTATTGTTTCTTTTAATATTTTTTATACATGTTTATTAGTAACGTGACCATGATCCATTTTGTGTTTACATCACATGTTTACGTACACTAAGTAGATTAACCTAACCTGTTCTCTATGCAGTTACAAACACAAATGTGAAATAGGGGGTAGTTCGGTACCTAATTAGTCGATGCGGAAAGATGTCGGATGGACAATGAAAACCAATATTTTGTGGCTAGTCCATTTGATGGCCGATAGTGCCTGACTGTACAACCACAGTCGGTCATTATTAGCCATCAAATGGACTAGCGACTAATGGACTAGATGAATTATTATTACAACAGTAATTAGCGGTCAAAGGGCACAGTAGATTTATTATGTTGTATTAAATGACATTGGTCAGGATTTTCATGTAAAACTGTTAAATATATTAAGTAGCTATATATATATGCTTTTCTTCTTTTCTTTTTATTATTTATTTATTTTATTATGTATGTACACACAGTAAAATACAAAGCGATATGACATAATTAAAATTTAAGTGCAAAGGTACAGCTTATTTCTTAAGAAATTATGTAATTAATATTATTATTTAATTTGCTTGACTCAAGTGTTAAGATCAAGACGTGTCTATTTAATAAGTATAACGGTGCAGGATAGCGTTTACCAGAAGTGATCTTCGTATTAGTGGTTCAGCAGCTTTAATATCATCAGGATTGTGCCGGAATAAAGCAATTCATCGTGGACGTGGTTCAACAGCGGCTTCCCTGACATCATCTTTGGTCATCAGAGGACAGCCGCCACGCAACCATCAATGCGACGATCTGCTCGAGTGACTGTCACCAGCCAGTGTCACCCTTATCCGACCTTTTCGGTGGTTCCAGTAACTTCGTAACAAGAATAGACGGCGCCACTTGCTGTGCCCTCAAGTTTAATTTGACACTTACCCCCGTCTCTGCAAAATCTAGTTTTCATTTAAGTTTCTTCGTGCCATAGGAACTGCTTAAAAATATAAATAACAATACGTTTTTTACACTACAGATACTCCAAATTTAATATTGACTAAGTACCTACCTACATAAATCCCAGAGGCTGGATAGACTCAGTCGTCAACATTTCATACAAAGGATCGTAATATCTCAGGCTGATGTGTGTTGTCTGCAAATGCCTATCATGTTTTGCTACAAATTAGGATGAATAGCGTGTATTGTAGATGTAGTGTGTGGTGAGCTAAGGAGCCATTATTTTCTGTCTAGCCGCTAGACGGTGCCTAGACCTACCTGGGTAGACTGGACGAATGCTTCACTGTCGAATTACATAGTTATTTAATAGGCTTGGCTTCTGCGGGTTAAGGCGCCTTAAATTTGTTCTTATAACATTACGGTTTGAAACAACAAATAGAAACAGGATGATTAGAAAGGTGAATTTAACAGTAGTTACCTTCGTGTATTAGTAATTATTAGATTCAAATGAATGGCTAAACAATCTGGCTAAATAAGACTTCTAAAAACTTGAATCCAACTATAAACTAGATATTATCCATATTCCTTCATTTTGAACAGATAGATAGATAGAATACCTCCTCTTGAAGAGATTAAACTTATGTCAACAAACTTAACTTGTGTAAATTAGTGCCTCTAAAATATATACATTACTGTGTAAAATGGCTGAGCTCAGAGCTACGATTGGTTCCCGTCCACTAGTCTGTATCCACAATCTAGACTTATCTGTAGTAAGAACTGAATGCTTTTAGCGTCATAATAGTCTACTAAGCTACCTAAGTAAACCTTCTTTTAACCTATCAGATCCTACTCCTATTATTTAATAATTCCTATTATAAATGTAGGACCTTTTACTCTTTAATCTAAAAAATATCCTAACTTACCATGTTTGGGGTCCCGCTGTCTACATTCGAGGCCCGAACAAATGAGAGATCCTAAGACCGGCCATGATTGAGGTCCGGACGTACAGGGGATCCAACACAAAGGCCACGAAGATTTAGGGGCCGCACGGAAATATTATCATTACGTTATGATAGTACGATTGCTTTCTATGTTGCGCTTCTATGTGAACGATAGCATATAATGTGGTGATATTAGGTAACGCGATAGAAAAGGTTTGGGAAACGTTGTCAAACAGATTATTTATGAATGCTATTTTTATACGGTAACATAATATTGATATTTTATGATTTTAAAACAATTCTACAATTGATGAACGAATCCTGACAGTCCTGACCCAAGAAATAAAAAGCTCATGCAGAAGTTATCAAAGGTCGGCTGTACAGAATGGCATCAGTTCAGCATACGTTTCAGAACTTATGCTGAACTTATACATCCGCACGCGCGTTCTTACTTGCATTTGTCAGTAATCGTCAAGGTTGCCATGATTAAAACAAGTTGTTTTAAAACACGTGTTTAATACACGTGTTTAAAACAGTGTTTAAAACAGTTTGAATTAAAACCGTATTTTTAATTACGTGTTTAAATCTCAGATTAAAACAAGTTTTAAACAATGTATAAAACATTAATAAAAAAAACAAGCTTTAAAACTACTTTTCATTTGTAAATTAACATGTCATATCTATGAGAGCCGGGTGATCTGTAACTCAGGACCCTCCTAGCTCAGACGCCTTTCTCTATTTAAGATTGTACATTTTATTAACCAGTGCCTGTAATATGATGTTGAGATAAATAATAATAATCGTTTATTTAGGTATATAAAAAACTTTTTGTAAAAAAACAATAACCGGTGTTTTTGGATCTGTATTTTAGTTTTTTGCCGCCGACTTCCGAAATTAAAGTTATTTTTCACTTTGTAGTGTTTTTTTGGAAGTCGGTTATTGTTTTTTTACAAAAAGTTTTTTATTTTTCACTCTTTATTGGGTCAGTTTTTAATTTATATAAGTTACAATAGCCTATAGTCAACTGCTCATCACCTTTTACAAAATATTGCTTTTCCCGGTGCTGGGACGTTAATTGTTGAGGAGTTCTCCTGGTAAGAACCAGGAGAACTGCCACTCACCATATGCATTGAGACGAGCATAAACTGCTTAGCAAGCATATTTAAAGTACCTAATCGAATCGGAATCCGTTAAATACTTATTATTTTGTTGTTCCAGTGGCCATCTGTGATCTCCATAATCAGTTCCACTTCACCAAATGGTGATTTTCGGGAGCAAATGCACGAGTTACTGTAAAGAATACCCAAATCGCTATAGGTTTGCCTATAAAATTCGAGGGTTGCCCTCGATTTCCATGAGATCTCCTCATCAGATTCTGATTTGGTGGTAATGGGACCACCTCGGGAGCATACCCTTTCAAACAAAAAAATTGTGTTCAAAATCGGTCCATAATTGACGGAGATATCGGTGAACAAACATAAAAAAAAGCATATATACGGTCGAATTGAGTAACCTCCTTTTTTAGAAGTCGGTTAAAAAGGGTCACATGTACAATAATACCTTGACAATTAAAATAGAGCACAGTTGCTTATTTGCCTGAACTAGGTTGAACCTGTGCTTCAGGCTAGAAAGTGCACAAATATAAAGTAATAAATTAACAATGACTATAAAGTAAGAACTAAATTAAAACTTACGTAAATAAAAGTACTTAAATAATAAACAAAGAAAAAAGAGAGATTTATGATTGCGAATGAATGGAAATAAATGAATATATTAGTTTGACATAAAACCAAATGAGTCCATGCTGGATATGTTATATTTTTGTACTTTTGAACTAGGAATTATAAGGAAATATTATTTGGCATTGTAATTTTTTTTTTTTTTATGACAAATAATTTATTCAATCAAGGATCAAAGTACCATTAATTAACAAAAAATATTTGGTGCATTTATAGACCAGATATCATATATTTTTACCCGACTGCGGCGAAGCCAAAAAAAGAGGGTTATGTGTTTGACCTGTATGTATGTATGTCTGTCCCTATGTACACTCTCGTAACTACTAAACGGCTGAATCGATTTTGATGATTGATATGTCGTTAAATTCGTCTTTATTGCGCGAATGTCATAGAATAGGTATATAAAAATTATAAAAAATTAAAAATTTAGATTTTTGGCGCCAAAAGGCTTGTTTTCGAATAAAAAATATCTACCAAACCTATTGAGTGGGGTATTTTGGCAAATTTCATTTTATCTTTTTTTTTACAAACTTCACTGACATAATGTTTTTCTTATTTGACATTATTATACCTACAATTTTAATTTCAACAAGGTTGTAACTTTTATTATTTGAATCATATTTTATATTGTTTTTTTTTTTTGTTAATGTGAGGACGTTGTAGGCTTTTAATAGACTGTAGATCTGTAGACCATTTTCTATTTTTTTAAGTACTTGTTGGTACTTTCGACGGGCCTACGCTGTCCTCTCATACCTCACACCATTGTAAAAGCCATTTTTTTTTAAAAGAGTAACCGTGGTGTTTCTTGCCGGTTCTTCTCCATAGGAAACGACCAATTGGAACCGTGCACCTAGCTTCTGATGTTTCATAAGTGCCCATGTAGGCTTATGTGAAATAAAAATATTTTTGATTTGATTTGATTGATTGTATCAAAATGAAGGGTTTTAAAAGGTACAAAAATATATACTTATGTTAAAAAGTAATTTAAATGAGAAATGATAAAAAAAATATTCCGAACTTTTGGAGTGAGTAAGTAAGAGGTCGTTATCTCCCGATTGTAATTGAGTTTAAAAACCTAATTTACCGTCTTATAATCCTAACTAAAAAGTATAAAATAAAAAAAAGTAATTAATAAACCCGACTGCGATAACATGAACTAAAAAGATGGAAACAAGATGAAAACGAGTACCTATCCTTTAAGTACCAAAAATAATAAACGCAGTCGGAGGCAAATGTTAAGGCGTTCGTAGCATTATAGGCATCTGAGATGTTTTCCATCTTTTCAGTTCATATTTTTGCAGTCGGGTTTTTTGTTTTTTTAATTAACATTTTTTTTAACATGCAATAAATGATATTCAAATCAATCAAAGTTAATTACTTAATAAAAAAACTAGTTATTTAAAAATCAAAGTTGTGTCGGACAGACAATAATTATGACAAGACAACAATTATTTCTTCTTATTTAGGTATTTAAAAACAGTGACAATTTTTGCAGCTTTCTCGGTACCCAGTTTATTTCGTACGTCAGAATGAATAAATCCAAATGTCAAAAACAGTCTATCAATTCCAGATTTGAAATAATTAATGGCCTAAACTAAACTAAACTAAAGAGAGAAAAAAAACAATTGTTTAAAACAATTTGAACTGTTTGTTTTATAACTGTAATGTACTCTAGGACTCAGGAGGGTGATATTTGGAATGAACAAGTACCTAACACCAAATTACACTGGTATCGGCTCGCAGCAAGCGTTCGCATCTTCTGCCTGCGGCGGTCGGTCGCCTAGTGCCCCGCCCCCGCGACCCCGCGCGTGCGCTGCTTGAGACGACAGAGTTACACACAACTATAATTGTTACACTACAATAACATTTAAAAAAACGTTTGTTTTCCAACCCTGGTAGGCTTATGTGAAATAAAAATATTTCTGAATTTGATTTGATTTGAGTTACTACGTTGGGTCGGCGACGTATTGTGCTGAATCGTGGTGTCATGTAGCCTTCCGCGAAAACGCTGATACACGACACCCGTCGGCCAAAATTCCTCCTTCAAGAAAGTGTCCAGATGATGAGTCGGAACCCACACCACAAAAGATGATGATTATGTCTGGACTTTAAAATAGACTTGTGACCTCTGAGTTTGTTTCGGCCTTTCTTCTCAGAGTAGTCAGATAGGAAACGCCGACCTCATCTAGTGTTTAAAATATGATTGACGTGTACAAGTGTTTGTACAAACCTACAGAAATAAATAATTTCATTTCATTTCAACACAATTAAGTAAAACTTTTGCGGTCTATCTATTTGCTTTTCAACCACCTTATCGCCCTCACCCCAGCAATAATTCACAGCCTGTACAATCTTGTTTGACCGACAAAATGTATGGAGTGCCCCGCACCACTACTGGCACGTCTGGCAACATCGCACCGCATCGGACGCGCGTCGCTTACGATAAATATTTCAATTTCCGTGCGGTTGCCGCGCCGCGCGGCTCCCGCACCGCAAATAACCCCCGCAAAATGTACGGACCAACCCGCAAATATCCCGCACCGGACGCAATGCGCACCGCTGCACGTCTACCGCAATGAATTGCTGATACGGACAGAGCATTCGTTTTATATGCATTGGCAATGTATCTGATATGTGATTGGAGTTCCTAGAACTATGTTTTTAATGTCAGTGAACCGAAATTGTAGCAACTTGAGAGTAGTATGAACAGCTAGAAAATAACAATAGCACGAAGAGCACCACTGAGACACTGGTGGGTCGAAACTGGATTCGAAACTATTCGAAAATGATCATCATCGTCATCATCGGCATCATCGTCATCATCATCATCATCGGCATCATCCACCGCCTCACTTCACCCACTGCTGGACGTAGGCCTCCCCTTTCTCGTGCCGAATCCCAATCCAAATATTAATTTGTGGTAAACTAACTACCATGACCCTGATTTACCTGTAACTTCCTGATACTGCGGCTACATTTTCGCGATAAGGCGAACTACACTTCGCACGCTCTCTTTATGCTACGGCTACATTGTCGCGATGACACGAACTAAACTTCGTGCGCTCTCTTTCGCACACCCCTCGACGCCTCGCTGTGCAACAGACTGCGCGCGAAGTATAGTTCGCGTTATCGGGATAATTTAGCCGTAGCATAACAGCCAGACGTTGAGCGGTATGCGAGAAGATGCGCGCAAAGTGTAGTTCGCCTTATCGCGACAATGTAGCCGTAGAATAAGTAACGTGTATATTATAAACTCGATTTAATTATAGCGCGCATTAATTATGATACCTGCCAGCAATTTATTTACTGAATCTGAGAGCATAATTATGTGTAAGTATAAGTAATTAAATTCAAGAAACCTCATTAAGTAGGTAGATTATAAATACAATTAATGTACTAATAATAAATAGCCAAGAAAATATGGTCTTAGAATACGACTAAGGAGCTGTGATGGCTAAGAAAACGTCTAAAAAGTAAAATAAATAAAAAATCTTTGTTGTTCAAAAGAAGATGCCTCCGACTGCATGAGATTGTTTATTAAATAGGTGTGCAGCAGGTGGGATTGGAAACAGAAATAGCTTACCACGTTTCGAAACATGATAAGCTAGTCAACAAGGAACCCTTATAGTTTCGCCATTTCCGTCTGTATGTCTGTCTGTCTGTCTCCAGCTTAGCTCAGATACTCTTAGTACTAGAGAGGTGTAATTTGGCATGGCTGTACATATTAATTACACCAACAAAGTGGTAAAATAAAATCTTATTTTTTTTTGTTACCTCCCTTTTACGTAAAGAGAGGATGATATTTTTTTTCTCGTCTATAATTACCATGTTATGCTCGTATCGTTGGACAGGCCGTTAAAAAATATTGCAGGTCTGTGGTAACCATTTCAAAAAAACTATCACAGCTAAGCGACCAGTTGCTAGTTATTATTTATTCTTAATTAGGTTATTTTTCTCTCACTGTGTTAAGTAACACTTTAGGTAACGGTTGTTAAAATTGTCTTTCAAATGAGTAATATTCTGGGTTTGTCACTCCATTATAAGAATTATATGGAACTAGGTATTGTCAGCGCCTTCACCCGCGTGGAGTTCGGAAATGATCCCGCGGGAACATACTGCCGGGGTACAAAGTATCCTATGTGCTAACCTAGATCATGGTGTACCCATGCGCCAAATTTCATCCAAATCCGTTCAGCCGGTTTATCGTGAAAGCGTAACAAACAAACATTCAAACTCACTTGCGCATTCCTATTATTAAGTTAGGATAGTTAGGATTATATTATTATAATAATTATTTTTCACTTTAATAAGCCTCTTCCATGACGAGTGGAACTTGTCCGCGGACAGCACAATCTAGTGCAAAGTGAAGTGCTACTAACATAGTCTTAAGTATTTTTATTAGCACAAGTTTTTGTTTATATTACAATAATTATGTATGTTTAGGTATTTTTCTATGGGCCTGTGTCACCCGAAATAAACGGTATTATGATTATTATAATTATAATAAGTACACCGAGCGCATCAATTAACCGCGCGACAAAATACAGATTGCTCGTCGACGTCCACGTTCGCGTCGTGCGCGCTCCTATTAGCAGCCTCGCAGCGTCCTATTACCGGACAAAGGCCGGCGCAGCGTGACTAATTCGCGCGGTAATTAAACCGCTAGATTATTATGTCGCACCCTATTTTATGCTTCTGATGCATGTCATGTGAATCAGCTTTGTAATGTAAACGCGCCGTTAGGTGTGGGTCGGGCCTGAGTCTCCCACGCCCTTTGTCGCCGCAGGAGACGCCTTGGACGTCGGGAATTGCAGGCCGATTCCCGGCCACCGTAGGCGCGGGCTTGCGGACGATAAGCGATGGGTAGCTCGCCGTCCGATAAGGACCAGGCCCGGGTCGGGATGTCAGCACCAATTGACGGGGTCCGAAAGGGCCAATGGCTGCCAGGGTTACGAGCCTGTCCAAAAGGGATATCGTAGCCCTGGCACACATGCATTTGAAGGAACACGGGTGGATTTTAGTCAATAAAAGTCAGGCACGCACTCCCGCAAAAAAAAAAAAAAGGCCATGCACTGATATGCGCATCCTGGGCCTGGACGACTGCGTGACGGCGAAAGATGTTGTGGCCGCCGTGGCTAGGACTAATAAAATGACTACTAAATAAAAGACGATAAACAAGAATTAAATGAAAATAGTAATAGTAACACATTTGTAGTATGTATCTTTTATATTCTTGATTATATACATTTATCTTTTGAAACCAAAGAACGTTTTTTTCTTTCGTCTCTGGTGAAAAGTTGTGTTTATTGACTTATCTCCTTTTACTTTAACGCCTATGTCAATTTTTTTTTCCATTTTATCAGTATGAATTAACATCATTAATAAACTCTACGACACTGAAATAAAGTCGGATATTAATGCAATACCTGGTAGGTACCTACAAGTGTAAGCTGGTTACAAGTAGCTTATACATGGTGATGCAGTTTCACGCTCAGAGCAACACTTTCGCGTTGTACGCTAGATATACATGGATGCTTATACAGGGGCGACTGTTAATGCACTTTGTATCGAGTGGCTACGGTGGCAACTAATGAACATTATCGTTAGTGCAGCTGCGAATTGCTTTAATAATACAGGTCATAGGTCGGACGTGACGGCAAATTAGCCGTTTGTCCGGGTTTATGATGCATAGAGAACGGATATATGGTCTTGGTACATTGCCAACAGTATTTTCCTATTGCCTGAACCCGGGGCGGTCCCCAACGACGAGTATTTGGCAGCGGTTTTTATGAAGGTAAACGATACAGCTGGTAGATTGTATGCATTTGCAAAAATGTGAATAGGGATATTAGATGTCGTTTGGTTTTCCTTAATGGAAACACAAACAAGAGTAGTACAAAAATAATAGTGGAAAGATAATGCTTGCACAAGCTTTTAACACCACACTCACAAACGACAATAAAAGTTAATAATGAATTAACCAACAATCAAATCAAATCAAAATAAAAAATATTTTTATTTTACATAAGCCTACATGGGCACTTATGAAACGTCAGAAGCTAGGTGCACGGTTCCAATTGGCCGTTTCCTATGGAGAAGAGCCGGCAAGAAACTCCACGGTTACAATAAGTTAATGGTGGACAGTATATATCATAACAAACGGTTGATAATAATACTAATAGGCCTATGTTATTGCCTATGGCCATGTTGCAAGACTGCATGACAACAATGACGATGAGCCTAAAAGATGACTTCTTGGATGGGACCGGTTGACAAATGTAAACGAGAAAAATCATACACTTGCTGGGAGGACAAGATCGTGTATGTAGCTGGACCACGCTGGATGGACGTAGCGAAAGACAGAGAAAGCTGGCATTCTCTGGAGGAGGCCGTCACCTCAGGGGTTCTCAAACAAAAACCATAAAAAATAGTAGACTGTTGTATAGTCTGAGTAAAAATTGGTGACTTTCACCCGTGTTAAACACTCTACTTTTCATTTCGAATACATGGACGTATAAACAATTCGAATATAGGGAAAGTGAAAAATTGTAAGTAGTTTTTCTAAAATATTTTATTCTCTTGTTTGCTCGCCACTTCATAAAATCATTGTGTGTATTTAAATATCTTTCCTTTGAAATTTCTAGCAAAAGATTTTCGATTACTGTATTTGCCTCTTCTTCAACCGAATCTAGGGTCGGCATTTCAGAATCGGTTGAACTCATTTTTAATATTAGTCTTAATAAAACCCAGATTTTGAATTTCGGTACAGCGTACTGAGTTAGTATTCCGTCAAATTATATAGTCTTATTTAAATTTTAATTATGGAACACATCGCTTCACCGCCGCGGGCCGTCTCGCATAATAGGTATTTTTTAAATTCACAGTGGCTGTTTAAACACTCATTTTGACCGCAGCATTTATTTTTATCGATATTTTTTTTAATTACGGTATGTAAAAATTTTCGTAGCCGACTGCCTAACCAAATTTTGAGTATTTTTAAAATTCATTCCCGCCCTAGGGAGGGAAGAAACTACTATGAGTCTTTCCCACCCAACGGTGGGAAGCAGTATTTTCCATCCGCTACTCAGATCAAACAAACACTACTTTCCAAGTATGAGAAATAAAAATATAATTATTGTTTAGCACTGTAAAAAATATTTAGAAGTAAGTGAATAAGCCTTTTTAAGTTGTTTGCTACCGTTTAATCTTCTGATCCGAAGTTTCAGAATAGTGTCTTGGCTTCTGTGCGACGGTAATGTTTTAGTTTGCAAAGAGTAATTAAGTAGCAAATAGAATTATCTCCGAGTACTAAGCTTTTAGTTTCTACGTCTCAGATAATATTTGCGAGCACTCTGCATGTCATGAATAACGACCCTTAATACTATTATGCGGGTGCGTAACTGTGTCAACAACAGACAGCGATGTCATTTTGTGTACAGGTACAAATAACAACATACTTTATAAAGCGATTATGGAAATATCAGTGTACTTATAGCGGTGAGCTTATTTATAATGTTGAAACGTCTATTTCGTTTCAGAGCTATACGAATAAAATCTTTAGTTTATTACACTCTATCTTAAACAAACTTCTTGAAAACATTTATATTTACTTCTCTCTCAATACTTTACGAGTAATGTCTCAATCTAAATAATTACACTGACAACCACCTATTTCAAATTCAAATTATGAATAAATAAACAACTAGAATAAAATAAAATTCAATGTTAATAAGCTATCAACTCCATTTTCATTTAATTTTAAATAAAAAGGCCGTATATCTATTATATTATAAACAAATACGTGTAGAACAAACATAATCTCGGCGCGTAATGTGAATTACAACACTAGTGAGACTGGGT
This sequence comes from Tiliacea aurago, assembly GCA_948098905.1. NCBI lineage: Eukaryota > Metazoa > Arthropoda > Insecta > Lepidoptera > Noctuidae > Tiliacea > Tiliacea aurago. Next base: position 27,528,647 of record OX402585.1, read on the forward strand.
ACATCACTAGTTCTGTTTAAACTCATTATAACTCTAAATTGGGTGGCGACTGGCGAGTGGCCGCCGTGGCCGGTGATCGATGGCGCGGGCGCCGCTCACACCGCAGCGAGCACTCGTAAATATTTAACGTTATTCCTCCGCACCTCGTATATTATACAACGTTTACATTATTATTTATTAGATTTGCTTTCGGTCGGCGGGTGAGATTCGTCAGTTGATAGATTGGATTTTTAGCTGCCGTATCTGTTATCGATTCACACTGTTTTGTTTGTGTAGGTGGTAGGATTCAAGCTTATCATCACTTGGTAATAAATAAATTGGTATTATAGCGATTGGTTCGTGTGTATTGATTACCTTTAATAAATGGCATTTTGGAGCAAAACGTAATCCAATTATAACTTATTTCATCAGACTATTTAATTTTGAACATGTTTGAAACACAATTAACGCTATATGCATGCGTTGGTGTAACTATAAAACGAGCACAATAATGTAAAACATGGCACATACAATCAGCAGAACATAATGGACGTGACAATTAGCAATCACTACATACACACAAATGACACACAGTTCGCACAATCGTGTTACCAACAATATACACACATAATTGGTTTAACATAGGCTAGGCAAACTAAAGCATTATTATTGACAACTTCTATTTTCCATAATGGGTTTAATTTTGGTCATTAGAGTTTGTGATGGAAGTTATTGGTAACAACCACTTTTATAGTAAATTTTCATTAAGAGTTACATAATTGAGATCTCTTTGTGTGGTCGAAGATTGTGCGTTCTTTATTGCGTATTGCTAAGAGTGTGACTTCTGTACCTGGTTGTGTTGGTGTAACTGGGTAATTAACAGTGTTGACTCCGCGCAGATGATCCGGCTGGGCCACAGATCTTATTTGTAAGAACACAGATATATGTTGTATGCTTGAGTTCAAATAAATTGACTCACGGTTTCAAATCTGTGTTACAAAACGGTGTTACTTGTTGCAAACAAAAATGTATTTCTGTAGCCGCTATAACAACAAATACAAAAAAACAGAATAAAATAAATATTTAATCCTTTTTCCTCGATATTGATAACAGCAACAGGTAGACGCTTGAAATATTCACAGAATATTTAATTATAAATTCAGTTTATAGATAAATAATTATATTAAAATAAAACAAATATTTAAGGGGGGCTCCCATTCAACAAACGTGATTTTTTTGCCATTTTTATAGATAATGGTACGGAACCCTTCGTGCGCGAGTCGGACTCGCATTTGGCCGCTTTTTTATTTTTTCTTTCTTCGTAGTCTGACGTAGTCTGGAAACAACCGAAAATTCAGCCGATACTTCGGAACTATTTTCGGAGGCAGGGGGCTTGCAGAAAAGAGACAGGTACAGGTATTGGTCGCAAACCGCTTTATCTCTTTCTAGAGTAGTCACTTTTGTGTGGCTAACAGTAATTCATTTTCTATGACTGAGACCTAACTCAACAATCACGTAATTTCTTGACAAATGGACTTCAACATTAAAGAAAACACTAACAACTGCTTATCCTCCCTCAGGAGTCAAATTTATACTGTAGGCGTAGCGTAGGAGGTACCCATGTACCATAGTACTTACCGCTACAGGGGTTGGTAGAGCCTCCAGTCCGGAGCACCCCCCAGAACACAACTCCACGTGGGACGAACGAATATACGCCCCCGTTAATTATGAAATAATAGATATTTTATCTAAATAATCGTATTTTCGGGAACCTAGAGTTCTGTAGACCTCACGAAACAGAAACAGCGTAGGCGGCTCGTGGATACGCCTCCACACAAACAGTTTGAAATAAGTATTTTTTATGATAACAGGTACTTTTAAATTATTCTAACCTCCATTAGTGGCAAAAAATAAAATACGCTCTATTTACAAAACATGTAGGTACGCGATATCTTTTTTTTTGCGCGCTGGCAACACTGGTGACAGGTCGTGGAAAACGACCTCGTAGTTAAATTGTTGTTTTAAATTATTAGTAAATTGTGTTTATTTTGTGAGGAACCTCCCGAAACAATCATGTCCGGTGATGGCCTGCGTCAGGCGGAAGGTAAGGACGCCGTGGCGCTTCTCTAGCCACTCCGCAAAGAGGGGAATTATGGCGTGTCCAAGATAAAGATACTTGTCTATCAATTATTATAATCCCAATTCTTATGTAAAACTTTCGTTCAAACGTGTTCGAGTTAACTCAAGTACCTACTGCACTTCAGTACTTTTCAAAGACGATAATATCAGCTGATCTGACATTCAAATATCATGTAAAACGATTCAGTTCAGAGAGACTGCCAATGAATTTCAATTCAATGACAAGTGAGCCAACTGACATTTTAAATAGCAGAACTTCCTCAAAGATATATAAATGGCACATGATGAATGAAAGTATATAAAGATCTGCTCCGAGTTATAAAGAAAAGTTTTTTTAATAACGCCCACACCTACAGACATTCATTAAAGTTAATATACCCGAACTGCAAATACAAAATAAGGTATATTCTTGGAATTTTGCCGTGTTTGTATCCCCGAGCAGTGGTAGTTAACGGAGCATAAACGTTAAATAAAACCTTTGTGTAGTAATTAGTATTATTTAGTTTGCGTCTAAATATTAAAATAATATTATATAGCCAACATACGGCTTTCCACTTTTCAGTGTGGTTTCATGTGACTGGTTTTATTTTACTTATTTCTTAAACCAAAAGACAGCAATATTATTTTGGGGCGTAAATAGTGATGGTAGCTGGCACTGCCTTGGAACAAATTCTATTACAACGGAGCACTACTTCCACTCTTATTTACATGCACCTCGATCGTAAAGCCTACCTACTGTTAGTATACAAAGAAAGCGACCAGGGAAACTCCATCCCCTTTACTTATAAAAGTTGCGTAAAGTTAAGGCAAGCTTAAACGTACAAAACATGTGGTGAAACAGTCGCTAATCATTACTTAACTTTATGTAAAGTTTATAAGTAATGGGGCGAATGTACAAATACACATATACAAAATTATCTCAAAGCACTAAAAATGCATATTTGCATCTTCCTAAACAGTTTTGATGTACTGCCATCTTCAAAGCAAGAATTTTGTAAACATATCCATTAGATTTACCATTTACCGTGTGGTACCGGACGTAAAGAATAGCACCCCCCTATTTCTTCCCGTGGGTATCGTAAAAGGCAAGTAAGGGACAAGTATTTTTGTAATATGTATTAATACTCAAACTCAACGTGTTAGACTTCAAACTTCGCTTAAGAAATTTGAAGTCAAATTCTGTTCAGTTAACTATCCTGCATTTTAGCAGATTTCAATGCGAAAACTTAGACAAAACAACGCTTTGAGGATAGTTCGCCAAAGGTGTACACTGTATACAGCGATGTAAAGCTTTCACTTTCAATGCACTTTCAGTTGTCACAGGCACAATTCGTTATCACCTAAGAAATTCCCATCCTGTAAGTTTTAATGCCCAACGAAAGGTACTAGAAGTCTCTTTGGGATCGTCTTGCAGCGCTAAGCTACTTGAATAATTATTTTTAAAGATAGAATAGTATTCCTATGTATAACAAAACCGGTCAAGTGCGTGTCGAACCACGCACAATTCATTCAAACAATCAATCTTTACCAATGTTCACAAATAAAGATTGATTGATTGAATGAAGGGTTCCGTAGTTGGGATGAATTTATCCAAGGAACAAAACTTAACATTGTAGTTGAAAAACTGCAAATGTACGTTTGTCCGCACAATATTGAGAGATTTACCATGTTATTTTAAGAGCATAGACTTCTTATAGGTTTTTCCTATAATCTATATGTATAGAACTATTTAATTTCTGTATTTTTCAAAATTTCAACCTCGGTAGTTTTGGAGATAGGAGAAATCCAAAACTACCGAGCTTGAAATTTGGTATCATATATTTCCTTAAATAATTTAAAAAGTATTTATTTTAAAATAAACAAATAAATATACCTATTTGATACCCTCTTGATATGTCACACAGTAAAGTATGCATAACTTTTTTTTAAATTATCTTATTTGTCTCCCAAATTACCCCCATAATCAAAATGAATTTATTTACGTAACACGCCGTGTTTGGGTTATAGAAATTGTTATGGGGAAGTACCAAATTTCAACGTAAGGGTTCCGTTTTTTTTATTCATACATACGGAACCCTAGAAACTTATTTTACAGCATGACGCGCCTGTCAGCTATCCCAGCTGACTATCTACTCATTTCTATTTTTCTATACATATTATTAGTTAAATTCAACCTCCACGCCTGTCTGTGTGACCGCGTTGTTCTTCTAAACTCCGCAACAGGTTCTGGTAAGGTTTTCACTATCATTTAGAGAACTTATTCCGAAAGTTTTATGTGTGTAATACATTACATAATAACAGTAACAAACATGCCATTCCGTCTAGTGCCAAGCTTGTTTCCACAAAATCAATATTAAAGTCACTAAGCGTTTGCAAAACACTTCAATATTAAGACAAACTAACAATAGAGACAGTAACAACTATTTCTTGTGCCAACCACTATAAGTTGCGAAGTACCTAAGTTGAGGGAAAGTTTGCACAGTGTCTGGCAAAACATTGCCGTGTGGATGAAAGGAAAACAATGGAGAATGTCTCACGAAACTTGAGGAGTCGAGGAGGGCAATAGTTTGTAGAAGAGCTTAGGAAACTAGTTGGCTAAGTATTAATAGCTCGTTTTGTGTGGTATAGGTTCGCAAATATCTTAATGCCCTGCCTAATGGATAGTAGTTATCGTCGTTCATTGACACCTGCAACAACACTAAGGCTTAAATATGTGTCTGTAGTTTCATCATCTAAATAGAACATCAACAATGTCTTTTAACAGCTGAACTATAAGGGTATTTACTTCCCCTGACCAACATTTACAGAAGGTCTACTTCTAAAAAACAAATAATTAAAAAAAAAAATAACCGACTGCAAAAAAATGAACTGAAAAGATGGAAACAAGATGAAAGAAAACTAGTATCCTTTATGTATCAAAAATAAATAAATGCAGTCGGAAGCATCTAGGATGTTACGAACGCCTTAAAATTTGCCTCCGACTGCATTTTTTTTTTTGTTTTGTTTTATGATTTTTAGTGTTATTAACGAACAAATTGTTTAGTTAAGTATTGGTAAGTTAATAAGCTATACGACAAAGTAAGGTTAGCAAGATAGGATAGGTTAATTTGCTCCGTTCTTTCATAGAATTCTTAATTTAATACCTATTTCTTTTACGAATTTGTAGACATACTTGTATTGTATGTTACGCTTTAACTGACTAACTTCCATTAAATATTTGCATGTCATCAGTGCACGGCGGATTATATCTTTGCACAGAATTTTATACCTACACCTTTTTGTGCCCACCACATTTATGCAAATAAACGATTTTGATGGGGAAAGCTACTTCTGACTTTTTTAATGGCCAGTCTATTCATTATAAAAAAAAACTAGGCAAGTGCGTGTCAGAAAACGCACAATGAAGGGTTCCGTAGTTGGGATGAATTTATCCCATCAAAATATGTATGTCGCATGAAGACCGTATTTTTTTATTGCGTTGATTTGAAACTTGATTTTTTTAGAGCTCTAAGCTCCGTAGACCTTCGTATTTGATATTAATTTCAACTTAATATCTTCACGCGTTCCTGAGATAGATGGACAGATGGACGGACGGACAGACGGACGGACGGTCAGGTAACGAAGTGATCCTTGAAGGGTTCCATTTTTTTCTTTGGCACCATCTTGCGTTTTGATGTTGACTACATTATCGTCGTCAGCGCCCTCAAAAACCATGAAAACACGGCACCCATGACAAAAAATTTGCATATTTTGGTAACGCCATCTTGAATTTTGATTTTGACCCCAGTGTTGTTATCAGAGACCTGGTAAACGATAAAAACGACACCCATGACGAGAAATCATCACGAAATCCAGATCCTATGGAATCCGATGGATGGGTGGACAATCGCAGTTGGTCTCTCATAAGAAACAGGTCTTGCTGACTGTACATTTTTTTTAAATCTATGAATGCAGATCAAAATGTCTCAAAATTTTAAAGACAGTCTCCTAAGACCGATTTTTTGTAGCTACAACGGTTAAGATATCCTTACTTCCCATCTTAAAAATCCACCCTGCCATGATGATTGACTGCTTAGCCCCATAAAGATATAGCGTGATGATAATCATTTAAAAGATTAAATCTGTAACTATCTGCAATGTTCTAACCGTTTGGCTCGTCTTTTTACAATTTGCTGTAAACCATAGAGGAATACAAACATAATGCAATATTGCTCATCCCCCATAGTAAATACCGTGATAATATATAACCTTCCGGGGTGACCAGACTTATAGGGAATATATATGGAAAATTGGAACATAATGTATACGAGTAGAATTTGCGTGATGCTGGAACATACATTCAGACAAACAGGCAAACATTCTAAAAACAATGTTTTCGGCATAGGAACGATCCCAGACCTCAAACCAGTTACTTTTTTCAAAAATATTCAATCTACAATTTTAACTTCGCTACGATTTTATTATTAAAGGAAATGTACTTTTTTTTTAGTTTGTGTCATAATAGTAGCTTAAAAGTGTCATAAAACATATATATTTGGAATAGGCTATTTACTAGCTTTTATTTGATACCCATATTAATATAATCACAAAATATTTATTTTTATTCCCCCTCCATTTTTTTATTCGCAGATGCCATATTAAAATTTTATAGCCTATGTCACTCCCGCAATTAAAACAAATCTAAGGATACCTTACATGTTAAAATCCATCAAGCCGTTTAGGCTACAGAGCGTGCCAAAGAAATTGACATACATACGTAATTATTGGACATCAACGTGAATGCTAAATGAGCAGCGTAATTAATTTAGGATTGCAGTGGTAGTTCATATTCCTCGTTATTTAATTGTTAACATTTCATGACATTCCTGAAACACCAAAGCTCATTGACTAAGCTGGTTATCGCTAGTTACACTTTTAACAATTAAACTTTGACAACACAACTACGAGCAATATGGGACAACAATGAGCTCGTAAAATATGAGTGATCAATTCGATTAATTCAGAAAAACATTAAATCAGTGAGACATAATGTTTTTCTTATTTGACATTATTATACCTACAATTTTAATTTCAACAAGGTTCTAAATTTTATTATTTTAATCATAATTATTTTATATTGTTTTTTTGTCAATGTGAGGGCGTTGTAGGCTTAATAGACTGTAGATCTGTAGACCATTTTGTATTTTGTTAAGTACCTGGTACTTTTGACGGGCCTACGCTGTCCTCTCATACCTATTAACACTGTAATTTAAAAACATTGTAAAAGCCATTTTTTATTAAAGAGTAACCGTGGAATTTCTTGCCGGCTCTCCTCCATAGGAAACGATCGATTGGAACCATGCATGCACCTAGCTTCCGACGTTTCATAAGTGCCCATGAAATAAAATTATTTTTGATTTGATTTTGATTTGATTGGACCAGGCCTTTTACTTTGTGTAAATAATATCGTCAACACTGCTCTAACCCAACTGTGGGGCTGTACAAAACCCACCAATATTAAAATGACACAGACATTCCAAAATAAGGTACTCAGGAGTATTGTAAACACGCCCTGGTCCCTGGTATATAAGAAATGACGACCTCTATGGTGACCTATAAATGGACCCCGTCACCAACAAATTCAAAAATTTGCTGCGGCCCATGAACACCGACTCCACCGACATGTGAACAATAAAACCTTTTTTAGTTAGTGTAGTGTAAAAAGTGTATAAATAATAGTGACAATGACAGATATATAACACATGAACAAAGTGTTTTTATTATAATATCAGACTCTTAAGAAAGTGGAACGGTCTTTGTGAAGTGCAATAGGCACTATTCTAAGTTTTAAAATAATTACCACATTAAAAAATAGGTTAGATTAAAATTTGCATATAGTCGTAAAGGTTAGATTGTAATTAATTATTAAGAATCTGGTTCTTTTTACTAAAACTCTCTTCTCTCTCGTTCTCTTTACTCGAAACTTTACATTTGGACTCACCTAGTTTATTTTTGTGCTCTAAGTTATGAGGTGTTCAAAATGGTAGCCGTTTTGATGTAGGCATAGGTTTACTCTCTTTACTACAGAGCGGGCAGCAGCTGATAATGTGCTAGGACTAATTCCATAGAAAATCGTGGTGAGTAAATCTTTGAGTTCCTGAACACACATATTTCTCTTCTATTTCTCTTGAACCTATTCCTTTTTATAAAGTTAATTTTTAGGGTTCCGTACCCAATGGGTAAAACGGTAACCCTATTACTAAGGCTCCGCCGTCTGTCTGTCTGTCTGTCCGTCTGTCACCAGGCTGTATCTCATGAACCGTGATAGTTAGACAGTTGACATTTTCAAAGATGATGTATTTCTGTTGCCGCTATAACAAAAAATACTAATAAACACAATAAAATAAATATTTAAGGGGGCTTCCATACAACAAACGTGATTTTTTTTCTCGATATTGATAACGGCAACAGGTAGACGCTTGAAATATTCACAGAATATTTAGTTATATATTTACTTTAAAAATAAATAATTAAATTAAAATAAAACAAATATTTACGGGGGCCTCCATACAAAAACGTGATTTTTTTGCCGTTTTTATAGATAATGGTACAGAACCTTTCGTGCATATTTGCCCCCCAAAAGTGACCTCAATATTCAAAATTAATTTATTTACGTAACACGTCCATGTTTGGGTCACAGAAGTTCATATGTGTACCAAATTCAACTTAATCGGTCTGGTGGATTCGGAGCAAATCAGTTGTGACAGATGGATAGACAGACAAACGAGTGATCCCATAAGGGTTCCGTTTTTTCCTTTTGAGATACGGAACCCTAAAAAAAGGTAAGTAAGAGGATATTATGTCACCTTTTCAAACCGTCATTTTCATTCATAATGTTGGCAGTACTTACCTAAGGGAAAATAAAAAAATCTCTGTGCACTCTGCACGCAAACAAGGTTATTTACCTATTCATTCAACGATGTAAAATGTACGTCACACGACAAAAATGTCAAAGTACGGATATAGTTAGTTACTGCCAGAGGTACAGTGAAGCGCATGACATGGTTCTGGCAACTCTAATAGCTCCGCCTCTGTTCTAAGTGAAATCTAGCGCTGCTCTTCGAGAGTTTTCGGTAAAATCTTTTTATAGCACAGGCTTGGAAGTTTCGATAGAATTACTTTTTATGAAGTACCATGATTTTAACTTACCATATATTTAACAAAAACTTTGCCTAGGTAACATCAGTACCTACTGTTTCAATAAGGGATGGGTATGGTTATTACAAATGAGTAAGGCCCTTCAAACTAGGAAAATCCTGTATCTTGTAATGCAGATTTATTTAGTGGTATTGGCCCTTTTTAACAAAATATTTATAATTGCATAATAATAAACAATTATTATTATGCAATTATAAATATTTTATACTCCACAGCACAACAATAACCATTCAATAAATATGTTAACATCACAAGATGTTAACATATTTATTGAGTGGGTTTAATGGTTAATAATAATGTGAGGAGTGTTTGTGTGAGTGTTGTGCTGTGGGGTTAAACTGGTATTTTAGGGTTTGTGTGTGAGTGTGGAATACTTAACAAAAACAACCTGTCAAGGAAGTGAAAAATTTGGTACTTTTGTCGTTAATTCGTAGAATAAATAAGTTCCTCTATAACGCAATAGTTTAGATTTAAGAACTAATTTATCAATTTTCTGTGAAATTCGAAATGGTTTAGATTATTTATTGTTAATTTGTTGTGAAACTTGTTGTATATTCAAGAACTTAGTAATCCTTAGTTTAAATCAAAAGACTTATACCTATTATGTAAACAACTTATTCATTGCTATTGCACTAAAGGACAACAATTAAAATAAATGAGCCATTGGTACTCAAATAGAAGTTTCATTTAAAAAAAATATATATATTAAAATCTGCGTGTAATTATCCCACCTCGAGGCCAAGGAAGGCTCTTAGCAGAAGAAATAACGATCGTTGATCAAAATGATTCCAATTGATGTAATTCTGAATATGAATCACTTCCTATTATGAGGACTCCTCTAATGCTTAGCAACGAGAATCAACCAACCGTGACTGTTCTAACATAAAATATTAATATCATGTTCTAATATTACGGTTTTGATTGTTATTACAATAAATATCATTTTTAGACTTCTTCACTTTTTTACATATTATTATTATTTATCCACCACGTTTAATGATGAAGTGCACCAAGTTTAGGTAGAAACGTTCACTAATCTTTTCAACCTACACTTGGTGCACTTAAAACGTCAGTAAGGTAACATAATGGTCCCTCTCAAGGTCATTTGACGTGAACTCTGTAGGCATGCCCCGCCCATATTCTACAAGTGATAATACACTTATTCATCTAGTTGTGCATAATTTCACGGCCAAACTACTGGGATTGGCCCAGTCATTTGGGCGTGCGCTGTGCGCTGATAATTATGTCAGTCAGTCAGTTAGTTTATCCTTTTGCATATACCTACTTAAACATGTTCCATAACGTTCCATTATGAACAACTTTAACATTATCCAACAGTTTAGTCGATCGTGCATTATTTGGCCCTTTTGGAGAGCGTTTACGACTTACGGCAATTCATACAAACTTTCAAGCCCTTGTTTTTCGAAACGACTGAACCGATTTTAATAAAACTTCATATGCATAAACAAGATACAAAGGTCTAAAAATGTAATTAAGAACATTTTCGAAAAATAGTGTTACAGCCAAATAAGACCGATTTTAAATTTACCATAGAAACAGAGATTTCCAGTTATCGGTTTTTAAATAAGACATTTCGAAAATGTTCTTTACTAACCTTTTAGACGTTTGTACCCTGCTTATGTGTATGAAGTTTCATTAAAATCGGTTGTCATTTCGAAAAACAAGGGCTTGAAAGTTTGTATGAAATGCTGTAGGTACGTCGTAAACGCTCTTAACGGCATTCACCTATTTTTAACCGACTTCCAAAATGGAGGAGGTTATATGTTCGTCTGAATGTTTGTTTTATTTTTTATATATGTTCACCGGTTTCTCTGTCAATTGTGGACCGGTTTTTTTCTTAGGATGGTATGCTCTCAAGGGGGTCCCATTCACCGAGTCAGAATCTGATGAGGGAATCTCATGGCAATCGCGGGAAATCCTCAATTTTTATAGGCACACCTATAGCGATTTGGGTATTTTTTATATTAACTTATGCATTGTACTTGGAAAGCACCATTTGGTGAAGTGGAACTGATGATGAAGAAAAAAATATTTATTTTCTTCTTTACATAATTCACGGGTTGCGATTCAATAAGGCACTTTAATATGGTTGCTAAACAATTTCTGCGTTTCACAATGAATATGGTGAAGTCACCATGAATTCCAGTTCTCCTGGTTCTTACCAGGAGAACTCCTCAACAATTAACGCCCCTGCATCGGGAAAAGCAATATTTTGTAAAAGGTGATAAGCAGTTGACATCAGGCTATTGTAACTTAGATAAATTACAAACTAACCCACTAAAAAGAATAAAATAAAAAACTAAAAAAAAAACGAGTTCCAAGAAAAACACTATAAAGTGAAAAATAAGTTTAATTTCGGAAGTCTGTGTCTTTGGATTTGTATTTTAGTATTTTGCTACAAGCTAAAAAGCTTTTGATTTTATTATATTCGGGAAACTTACAGCTAATAAGTATAATTATACAGTTTTATCCTCAAACAATATGAAATTAAAGGCCATTCACAAATTTCCACTGATTTCTGTTCGTATTGCCTCTTTATATGAATTCCGCTATTCCAGAATTCTTTCCAACCACCCCCTGGAGGCTACCCTCGTCGTATTATATTTAGAACACCCCTTTACACGCACTCTCACCTGACATTCATTTTGCTGAATAGGTACGCGCCACTTATTTTGTTATTCTTATACATACGTGATGTGTGGCTACATTATTATGTCCTGTGCTTCAGCAATTTGCTTTGTGCAAATCAAAATGACTAACATGGCGTATTGGTGATCACCAATACGCCAAGTTAGTCACTGTTAGATATCTAAAGATAAAAAATGATTATAAAATTATAATAAGTTTATCCAAGTATAGTAAGATAACATAAACTATGTAAATATGTATTGACTGCTCCCAAATTATGATGTTTATTGTTATTTTATTTTTTTACATACTTCCTTGACATAATCTTTTCTCTATTTGACATTATATACCTACAATTTAATTTCAAGAAGGTTTTTATTTTTATTATTTTAATAACATTTTATGTAGATTTTTTTATATTTTAAATTAGTGAGAACGTTGTAGGCTTAATATACTGTAGGTCTGTAGACCATTTTCTATTTTGTTAAGCACGTACTTTCTGACGGGCCTAAACTGTCCTCCCATACCATTAACACAGTAATTTGAAAACATTGTAAAGGCCTATTATTTTTAAAAGAGTAACCGTGGAGTTTCTTGCCGGCTCCTCTCCGTAGGAAACGACCAAAAGGAACCGTGCACCTAGCTTCTGACGTTTCTTAAGTGCCCATGTAGGCATATGTGAAATAAAATATATTGATTTTTATCCGAGGAATAAATATTACGGAAAATATGTCAAACTGTCATTCAGATAAAAGTTCTGACTATTGTTATATCTGCTCTAAATGACTTGGATTTAAAGTTCTTAGAATAAATTATTTTTATAATCATTTGTTGTCTTTCAGCTCTTATTATACCAAATGTAAATATTCTAAAAACAAACAAATGCAAATAGCCAGACCACAATAAACTCACACAGATCGCAACAAACTGCATGCTTCCTCATAATTATAAATGATTAAGGTTGACTGGTAGAATATGCCTATGTCATTACAAAGTCCGCCTCTATAAATTTGTATGCATAAAGTGTTAAATAAATAATTATTCAAATTAAAACAGAATGAGTGATATCATTTTATTTGTTCGTAACAAAAGGTCTCGAGCACATTTGTTGTACGGCGCGGGCGGCCGACTGCTGGCGTATGATAACTGCTTCAACTTTACTACGCCGGTGTTACGGCCAACAAACAACTTGTGAGGAGAATAACTGTACTTGTTTAGGGGGGAATGAAATTATTTCTGATTTATTACAAACCTTAGTATAGTTTATTAAATTATCGTAAGAGATTATTTTCGAATAACTACGATTATATTTAAAAAAAATTACAACCATAGTAAATATCCATTTTCGACTTCAATAGGGTCGCTACGTAAAGTAATGTAGCGGTGCTACGAACGCAACTACGAGATAGCTACGAAGCGGTATCGCGTAGCAATTCATGTCTACAGGCTTATTTATTATCATAGTCCAGATAAAAAAATATTATATAATATATTTATAATTTTAACCTCATTATGAGAATAAATAAGCCTGTAATTAAATATAACATCTCTTTGATAAATGTGTACTTGCCACTAATCACGGGCTCCTCTTAACAAGACAAACAGACAGCTAATAAAACCGACCTTCATACAACTTTTTTTTTTTTTAAACGTTGCGGGTGCGTTTAAAAACATTTAAAAATACATAAACAAACAGCCAGACCCGGAGCAACTTGTACGTCATACAAATATTTGTTCCGTGCGGGAATCGAACCCGCGACACGCAGCGCAGCAGTCAATCGCTTAACCATCGCGCCAACCGTGTCGTCAAACTTGACCAGGTTCGACGTGAAGCACGGGAATATATTCGTAAGAAGTTGGCAGAATCTTCCCAGCGCTGATCGACCAATCGTTATTTCTCCGGACACTTTTTATTTTGTTTAAAAGTATGTATGTATATATTGTTGTTTTTCGAGATATATTGCACCTACCATGTGTTGTCTCTGCATCACCCTAAGGTTGACTGGTATAAAATGCCTCAGGCATTAAGTCCGCCTTTGTACAGTAGTTTTTTTTACTTGTGCATAAAGTTTTAATAAATAAATACACATTATCATTATATTAATACGAGTATGTGAAGCGAAAACTTTGAGCCCCTCTTTACGAAAATTTCGCGGACGGAGGAGTATGAAATTTGGCACAGTAAACGTTTATATTATTGTGGAGTAAAGCAAAAAGCTAATATTTTTATATAATATGCGTTAGAAATAAATTGTATTAAATTAGTCTTGAGCATTGAATTAGGAAGTACTATACAGATGTAAGTAGTCGACCCACTGGTCGAAATTGGACCAGTAGGTCCACTAACTTTCATGGCGGCATGGAGAGTGCGATTGTCGCAACCCAGCGCTGGGCACGCCACAATTGTGGCGATAAGTCCCCTCTTTGAGGAGTGGCTAGAGAGGCGCCACGGCGTCCTCATCTTCCGCCTGACGCAGGTCCTCACCGGACATGGTTGTTTCGGGAGGTTCCTGTTCAGGATAAAGCGGGAGGAAACGCCCGGGTGTCACCACTGTGTGGATCGCCCGGAGGACACGGTGGAGCATACGGTGGAGGTCTGCCCGGCTTGGGTGGAGCACCGCCGTGTACTCACGGAGGCGATCGGCGGCGGCGATCTCTCGCGTCCGGCCCTGGTTCGGGCCATGGTTCGGAGCGAGAGTGCATGGGAGGCCGGCGAAGGAGTAGGCGCAACGCGTGAGGGAGAGGCAAGGTTCGCGCCCTCGCGCCCCTAGTCGCCGCAGGAGACGCCCTGGGCGTCGGGAGTCGCAAGCCGATTTCCGGCCACCGTAGGCGCGGGCTTGCGGACGGTGAGCGATGAGTAGTTCACCGTCCGATAAGGGCCCGGCCCTCAAGGGCGCGCCTCAAAGAGTTGTCAGCAGCAACTGACGGGGTCCGTTAGGGCCAATGCCTGCCAGGGTTGCAAGTTTGTCCGAAAGGGATATCGTGGCCCTGGCACACAGGCAAATGAAGGAATACGGGTGGGTTTTAGTCAGTAAAAGTCTGACACGCCCTCCCGCTCCGCCCAGAGCGGGAAAAGTTATTTGATAATTTACCACCCCCAAAAAAAAAAAAAAAGGTCCACTAACTTGCAATCTTATGTATGAACCCTGCAGCACGAGTAAGACTTACGTCAGACCGAACTGACGATGCCGACATGTCCAGTGTTTGATTTTCAGACGGGTTTATTTGTGTTGTAATTTAAGTCGGTAGATTAGACGTTGTTGGTTGGTTGGAAATGAGGGGAAAGTATTCTGATATTATCAATTATTTACGCATGTGACTCATGCAACTAAAATATTTATGTTGATATAATTTATGTAATTCACATTATAATTAGAGCCCCTTTCAAATCAAATCAAAAATGTTTATTTGTTAAGATATGGTACAATAGACGTTACAATATTGGTTCCAGCATACCCTGCCATAGTATGGCGTACAAATATATCTATACACAAACAAAGCCCATACTACTAACCTATTTATAATTATGAATAATAATGAATTAGAGAATAAAATATGAATCTATAATAGATAATTAGTACCGATTGAGATTGTATTGTAGTAATAATAATATTTAATAATAATGAAATATATAGTTTTAGCCCCCACCCCCCGCTCACGCCCCACCCCCTTTAGGGGAGGCCTATGTCTAGCAGTGGACGTCTTTTCGGCTGAAATGATGATGAATGATGGTATAGTTTTAGCGTGTAATGGATTAAAGAGTGGCTTTTACTACTTGCTTTAATACATTTGAAAATTATGTATAATGTTTAAGTCACTATAATGGAAGCGTACCAATCCATCAGATATAAAATATGTTATTGTTACCCTCTTCGCGCATGAAACTGCATTCCAATAGTCCCTACGTAATGTCCATAAAAATATTTAATAAAGTACCAGATGCACTAAAAGACGAAACCAGCGATACGACATTTATAAATAAGCTCAAGCAAATATTAATTCAAAAAGCATACTACACAATAAACGAATACATACATGACAAAAAAATTGATTTAATACAAACTGACAACACAAACAGTTAGTCGTCAGATACATGCCTACATACATATATAAATATTTTATTATTTTAAATGTTTAATTGACCATTTGAAATAATTATCGTACAAGCAAGCAGCCAACATGTCCAGCAGTGGACGTGTTTCACCTGCAATGATGATGATGATGATTGTACAACCTAAAATGATCTCAATAAAATGATCTCAATAAAATGACCTCAATAAAATGATCTCAATAAAATGATCTCAATAAAATGACCTCAATAAAATGATCTCAATAAAATGATCTCAATAAAATGACCTCAACAAAATGATCTCAATAAAATGATCTCAATAAAATAAAATAAACTTTCTAATTATATTTAATTAATGTTAATAATATATAAAAGTGTTGATTGCTTATTGTTTCCTAATTTTATTTTTATTTTATTTTAAGAATTAATTTTATTATACCTTTTGCTGTGCCCTACAGGGTCCGTAGTTGTACCTTAGCTTTAAGCCATTGTAACACCTTTAACTATACATTATGGAATGCAAATAAATATATGAATATGAATATGATTTAAAAAAAATAAGCTCTGAGTGGTAAAAATGGAGGACACAGTTTACATGAAAAATATTTATCACTGTGATCTATAAACTTGAAAGTTGGGTCGAATACTTATTTATAAGTAAGTGAGTGAGTGGGTGTAAGTGATGAAGATCGAATCATTATTTTTCGAAAACTACCCTATAAGTTTTGGTGCTCGCTCTGCTAGCCTTGTGATAAAACTGGAAAACTTGGCATTTTAATTATTATGCAAAATCATAATTTTAAGTATAACATTTTATATACCTACATAAAATATTGACATTGAACATTTACTTTGAAAAGTATTATATTTATTATTTTAATTTATTGTGAATGTGAGCATTTAGAGGGTGTAAAGTTCACTCATCCTCCATAGAAAAGGGAGGATCCTCCGACCAGACGGGTGCTGTGTCTGGTGGGCAGTGTTAAAGGCTTTGGAGGAAAGTACGATATCCACGCAGACGAAGTCGCGGGTGAATTGTTAGTAACACCATATTATCTGTTTCATATGTACCTAACTGATGAAATTGTTAACTAAACGAAAATGTAAAATTTGTATTGTGACTTACAAGTTGAGTGCTTTCATTTGATTATTTGAATATAATACTTAAAACCAGAATTTCTAATTTTAAATCACCTTAAAACTGTTTTAATTTTTTTACCTGAACAGGGTTTGTTTACAACTTCATCTGATACTTTTGGAACAGACCAAACATAAAATATTTATTTTTAGGAAAATCACATAAACCAACATACATTATAAAGAAGTAGATATCTGGCTATACACAAACTCGACACGGTGGCACCTAGTTGATGTATTTTCTAAGACACTAGTAATATCTCGACGAGGCCAAGAATATACATACCCCAAGTCCAGCCCAGTCCCACAAGTTTTATTTTTATGACAAAGCGATGAAGACCTTATGACCTACATAATGATTCTTACGCATAGTAATAACTGACTGTGATCGCAATGCCCAATGGTCACTAATGATCGCCGTGTAATTTGAATTCCTATTCATATTTTTAAGAGATTTAGACTGATGTTGAGGGATCCTTTTAAGTTTCATCATCATCATCATCATTTCAGCCGAAAGACGTCCACTGCTGGACATAGGCCTCCCCCAAGCACCGCCACTTCGACCGGTTCTGTGCTTCCCGCATCCAGCGGATACCTGCGGCCTTCACAAGGTCATCGGTCCACCTTGTAGGAGGCCTTCCAACGCTACGTCTTCCGGTACGCGGTCGCCACTCCAAGACCTTTCGGCCCCATCGGCCATCAGTTCTGCGAGCAATGTGCCCTCCCCACTGCCACTTAAGCTTGGCAATTCTTCGGGCTATGTCGGTTACCTTGGTTCGCCTGCAGATCTCTTCATTCCTGATTCGATCACGTAGGGAAACTCCAAGCATAGCCCTCTCCATTGCCCTTTGGGTGACTTTTAGCCTTCTGATAAGGCCCATTGTAAGCGACCACGTTTCAGTGCCATAGGTCATCACTGGCAACACGCACTGGTCAAAGACTTTCGTCTTGAGACACTGCGGTATGTGGGACGAAAAGATATTGCGAAGCTTCCCGAACGCTGCCCAGCCGAGTCGGATTCGACGATTGACCTCTTTCTCGAAGTTGGACCTACCTAACTGGACAGTTTGTTCGAGGTAAACATACTCGTCCACAACTTCGAGTGTAGCGCCTCCGATCTTCATGGGAGTGGGTGTTACATGGGCATTTGACATGACCTTTGTCTTATCCATGTTCATTTTCAGACCCACTCTTTCGGAAGCTCTACTGAGGTCATCGAGCATTACACTGAGGTCCTCCATAGTCTCAGCCATGACAACTATATCGTCGGCAAACCGAAGGTGAGTGATGTACTCGCCATTGATGTTGATGCCTAGCCCTTTCCAGTCCAGAACCTTGAAGACATCCTCCAGTGCAGCGGTGAACAGTTTCGGAGAGATAACGTCTCCCTGCCTCACACATCGCTGCAGAAGGATAGGTTTCGAGGTCTGGTCCTGGAGTCGGACCGACATAGTGGCGTTTTTGTACAGACACTTCAGCACCTCGATGTACCGATAGTCGATCTGGCACCGTTGAAGAGACTGCAGTACAGCCCATGTCTCGATCGAATCAAAGGCTTTATCGTAGTCTACAAACGCTAAGCAGAGAGGCAGGTTATACTCTTCGGTCTTCTGTATAACCTGCCGCAGCGTGTGTATGTGGTCTACTGTGCTAAAGCCTTTACGGAATCCGGCTTGTTCGGGAGGCTGGAAGTCGTCAAACCTGCGCGCGAGACGGTTCGTAATGACTCTTGAAAACAGCTTGTAGACATGGCTCAGAAGTGAGATGGGCCTATAATTCTTAAGGAGGGTATTGTCACCCTTCTTAAAGAAAAGGATCACCACACCTCTGTTCCATGCCTGTGGCGTTTTGCCCTCGAGTATGACGGAATCAAAGAGCTTCTGGAGGACCTTAAGAACGGGTTTTCCGCCGGCCTTCAGGAGCTCGGCCGTAATTCCATCATCACCCGGCGCCTTGTTGTTTTTAAGCTGCTTCAGAGCCATCCTAATCTCGTACAAGCTGACGTCCGGGATGTCTTCAGTGTAATGTCGGGTCAATCTAGCTCTTGGGTCATTTGCCAGATTCGTACCGGGGTTATATGTTGATGTGTATAACTGCCCATAGAACCTCTCGATCTCTCCCAACAGCTCAGGTTTGGCGGATACGATCCTGCCGTCATCGGTCTTCAGTTTTGCAAGCTGGCTCTGCCCAATAGACAGATCTCTTGAAAAGAGCTTGGAGCCCTTATTTCGCTCTATCGCGTCCTTAATGCGGTCTGCATTAAAGCGGCGAAGGTCGCTTTTCAAGGACTTAGAGATCTGTTTATTGAGCTGGCGGTACTTAAGCGCATCATCTGAAGACTGCAGTATCAACTCGCGCCTCTCCTCCATGAGCTTTATAGTAGGATCAGAGAGCTTCTTGTTTTTATTTGTATGACGGGTCTTAAAGATCTTAGACCCGACCGTATGGACAGTTTCCACGAACCCATCCTTTTAAGTTTGTTATTATAATAATATGGGCGGTTCTTCTGTCTCTTCTTGTACGTTGATGGTATTAGAAAGGGCCGATCGTTAGGGCGTCCATATTTACTTGACGTTTATGAACCGTAAGATTTACTGGTACTTAGACCAAGTAATCATTGCACGTGTGACGACTACCTACACTTGAAAGTGCAATGGATTCATTGGTTTGACATAACTGAGTAAATACACAACATTACACCGAGTTAGGCAAGATCTTTGCGCTCTGCGCGTTTTATCGAAACATGGATTGAGTTTTAATAATAATTATTATGGTTTTAGGGTTCCGTACCAAAATGGTAAAAAGGAACCCTTATGGTGAGACTAAGTCTGTCTGTCTGTCTGTCACACCTGGATATCTCAAGAACTACTAATGCTATCAACTTGAAATTTAGAATAGTTTTAGGTGACGTTTGCTCAACTATTTTGCAAGTAAGAAAGAAATTTAAAAAAAAATATCTTTTTGCAAAAGGGACTGAAAAGGGGTCTTAAAAAATTTAAGTAGGGCTACTAGGGCATGTGGGGTATCATATGAAAGAACGTTGTTTGCACATTTTCGAACATATTTTTTTTTTAGGCCGCATAGTGTCTGTCTTGTGATGAAAACTGTAAAAAAACACCGTCCCCCCCCCCCTTATCTCCGAAGTTTGCAGAGATAAAAATCTGAAATTATTATATATAATATGATAGAAGCCTAAGTAAAGATTACAGGAAAAATAAAACGATGACTCTAAATAGCACAGTTTTTCAGAAATCATCAACATCATACTATATATTATTTATTTCTAATGATACACTTTAAATTCTAAGTGTATCACTATTCAGGCCCATACATAAGCTATTGCCTACAAAACCTAAATTGGTCGCAATCTTTCACCAAGCACTTACAGAAATGGCTTTTTCTAGTACCCATAACAAACAGTTACCATCAGTACCTACATAGTACATACTAGATGACCTCTAAAACAAAACAACCGTACTGCTAACCTACCGAACCCGAAACACTGAAGCCGCAGGATTGGCTCAACACAGCTCAACAACTTGACAACAAGTCGTACCAAACCTCTCCTTATTGTTATTTCCTAGTTTCCTGAATTCGTTACAACTTTTATACATTGTACTCGATGTTCGCGCAAATTACCGAGTCTACTTCAGTACACGATAAAGTCAAATCGACTGAAATATTTAATGTTGCTTGGAATTAAAGGCTACGGGGCTGGATGTAGGGAGTATTTTGCAGCATGATTTCTTTCTAGGTCGCAATTCTGCTGGAAAAGCATTTTTAACGATGCCAGCAATTTTACACCTTTTATTTATTAAGACATAAGTACCTACTTATTTTTTTATTTTTGGGTGGACAAATAGCAAATAACTTCTCCCGCTCTGGGCGGAGCGGGAGGGCGTGTCAGACTTATACTGACTTAAACCCACCTGTGTTCCTTCAGTTGGCTGTGTGCCACGATATCCCTTTCGGACAAACTCGCAAACCTGGCAGGCCTTGGCCCTACCGGACCCCATCAGTTGGTGCTGACATCTCTTCGAGGCGCGCGTGGAACACAACACGCCGTCGATCCGGGCCTGGTCTTTATCGGACGGCGAGCTACCCATCGATCTCCGTCCGCAAGCCCGCGCCTACGGTGGCCGGGAATCGGCCTGCGACTCCCGACGCCCGGGGCGTATACCCGGTGACTAGGGGCGTGAGGGCGCGAATTTTGCCTCTCCCTCACGCGCTCCGCCTCCTCCTTCGCGAGCATTACTGCTTCGCAGAAGGAGGGGACGGCCTCCCATGCACTCTCGCTCCGAACCATGACTTGAACCAGGGCCGCACGCGAGAGATCGGCGCCGCCGATCGCCTCCGCAAGGACATGGCGCCCAAGCCGGGCTGGCCTCCACCGTATGCTCCACCGTATCCTCCGGGCGACCCACACAGTGGTAGCACCCACTTGATACATGGTGATGTGGTGTATAAAGCTAAGCGCACATTACAGCAGCCTTGGGCCGTAGCGGCACGCTTTGTGTTGCGGCCCGCCTACCATGGTTAGTGACGGTTGATAGAACATTCAGAAAGTGATGAGGATTTTTTGCAATGTGGTGCGTGCCGCCCAAACTGCGTCAGCCTTGAGGCTATTAAATTTAATCATATTTTATATGCTCTTAAAAATTAAGCTATCGATTAAAATCAAGCCCCAACGATTCATTAAAGTTTATTAGTAATTACAATCTACACCTTTCCATTTACTTGATTTGCGTATCAGAAATTAATTACACTGCCAATGATTTATATCCCTGGGCAATATTCATTAACTCATTGAACTATAAGTTTGGGATAGTGGGGTAAAATCGAGACGGTATGGCAAATATTTAATAAAACACAAGTTTGGATGAAATTAATTAAATGTAATATCCTATATTTAGTTTGTTTTATAAAATACATAAGTTGCATACGCGATCACTTTTTTCTTAATTCTAAATTAAAAAAAAATATCGTAAAGGTCAAGTTTTTACGGTGTTGCCCCGTGTTTTGTCTAAAACCGGGTCTACCTATACTAGATTTAGTGCTCATCAATTTCTTCAGGTTCCTAACACGTACACGTACTTTGCAAATATTTCAAATCTAGTAATAATAACTGTACTAGGTAGTGCAGATAATTATTACAGCACGGTTTTGCCCCAAACGCACTTTAGAAAGACAAAGACAAAAATAAGCTTAAATAAAACATGGCGTTTAACTGTTGTTCTTTTACACTTTTACGCTTAATCTTTGCTAGAAAATAAATTTCACTTATACGAAGACGACTTCGGTATATACGAGTCTAATGAAACACTTGTTTAATTCTAGGAATTCATCAGACACCATGATTTTTTTTTCTTATATATTTCCGCGGAGCGTGCATCAACGCCATTGAATGTTAGTTGACAAACTAGTCAGAATGGGTATATATAGCTCATGGACGTGTATAGCTGCAACGGGCAAACGCGCGCGTAACGAAAAATGGCAGGACACCAATCTGGGTGTCGCACTTAGACTTCGCGTACATTCGTAGAAATACTCTCAAAAGATAGGCCTCGGTCAAATTAAGATAAAAGGTAATCACAGCATATTTTTAAAATATTGGGTTTCGCCAGAAAAACGTTGAAAGATCAGGTGGCTCTGTATAAACAGACCCCGTGGCAGTAAACCACAGAGTATATTATGTTGTTAACCAACGAGTACTCGTCAACAGTACATGTCATTCAAAGATGGCGGAAATGAATAGTTAGAATAATGGCTACTGAAGCGAAAAGTGGCACTCTAGTAGCGCACTTTGTATATTAAGCCCTTTATACATTGGACCTCTAGAAGAGCGTCATGTCCTATTGTACTCCATGCACTTCTACTTCATCTTATGATTGACAACATGTCTTTTGTTATGACTAATAAGTTAACGTCATATAATATAACGGCAAATCAATGAAAACAACGCTTTCGAATGAAAAAAACCAAAAATGCGAAATAGGAATACATGCAAAAAAAAAACTATGCACGATGGTTTGTTGCCCTACAACTGCAAACCGAAGCGCGATCAATTTGCGTCGTGAATCGTACACGGCCAGACAGGCTCCGACGCATAAAGCTTCCCACGACATGTGTCCCTAGATATGTCTGGTAACATCGAAAACGAAGAAAAAGGTCGTAGGTAAGATATCTAGAGACGTTGGTCGACATCGCCCGACGTTTACAATCTTGGTCGGCTTATTCCTAACCTCAATCAATCTGCCCGCCCTTTTGCCAAATATGTTGGGGTCAGCTTCCAGTCTAACGAGAAGCAGCTGACTGCCTATCTGACCTCCAGAACCCAGTTACTGGGTAATACGATACCCCTTGGTAAGACTGGTTGTCCCGTAACGACAGTCAAAGATCCACGAATGACAGGCGGGACCTATGGCTTAGCGTGCTTTCCGAGGCACGGAGGAGTCTCGGTCACCCATCCCGGACCAACCCCGACAAGCGTAACTTAACCTGATGGATCGACCCGTGCGGCTATTATTAGTTAGTTACGAGCTGCTCAGAGGCTTATTCCTATCTATTATGGATTAGCAAAAATAAAACATTTGTTTGGTAATTGAATAAAGCATTTAGATATATGATACTATTACATTCTAATCTAAGAAGAACATCCTCGAATAACTGAGTAGACGGCGCGCGGGCGTCATGCTTGTCGTAGGCATCTGCATACGATGCTCATCGTCAGCACACATACGAGTACTAGCAGCAACTGAAACCTATGGCATTGTATTGGACTCGATCATCTCTGCACACGGATTAAGTACAATCCTCGTGTCCTATACTTCACCACAAAACAAATAAAACTAGTAGGTAAACAAACTAATTTACAACGACACATCAAGACATGACAGAGCAGTGCAATTCAAATATGACATTTCTGATTTGAAATTGACATCAATAGATTTTAATGTTGCCATGAAAGCTAAAAATTCTCCTAAAAACGTATAGATAATAGGTTCATATAACTGTCATCAACTATAATCTAACACATACATAGGTTCATATAACTGTCATCAACTATAATCTAACACATACATAGGTTCATATAACTGTCATCAACTATAATCTAACACATACATAGACGTGTGTTCTGTTTTCTACCGACTGTACTTTGGCTGACGAATTGAATAAAACTTATAAATCGACGAAAACTGGCAAATACTGGAAAATGTCGAGTTAACGCAACTGTCTAATCGGTAAAACTGACCAATCAGTGAAACTGACTAATGAACGAAACTGGCGAATTAAATAAACTGACCACTGAGGGAAACTGACCAGTGATACGCGGACTCATACATACATATGTGTTCATATAAAATATGTTAAAAATACAAATAGGCATTGACTCCAAAGCTCAGTATACTCTTTTGTTTCAAGGGACAGGAGTCTGCTACTCCAAAATGTCAAAGTTAAAGTTCGCGAGCACATTCGTAAGAAGCTGGCAGTATCATCACAACGGTAATGTTTTCCGATTGATTGTTTGGTTTGTTGGTATATTCGTGTATTTATAAGGTCTTATATTTATTTATAATTAGGTATATATATTATATTTATTTATATTTAATTATCCATAAATTTAAATAAATATTTATTCTACAATTTTCGTTATTGCACCTACCACTGCTTGTCTCTGCATCACCCAAAGGTTGACTGATAGAAAATGCCCATGGCATTAAGTCCGCCTCTGTACATTTTGTGTGCTTAAAGTGTTAAATAAATAAATAAATAAATGTCTTAGATTTGATAAAACAGAACTGAGTTATCACAGCAATAATTAATGTACCTGTAATACTTCTCTAAAAAAAAGAGGTGGTAAAAGTCTCTCACTAGTTTAAACGATGAAACCACTACCACCAAAACCCGCTTATTAGCATAATTACAGAAAAATTGAAGTACCATATTCTGGTGAGTATGGTAACTCGATAGCTACCGTCCCAGGTTGTGCGTTTAGATATTATGATTGCCAATATTTGCTTTTGATAGTCAGATTTTATAAAATATTCGTTTTTTCTTTATGCATCTTAATAAAAGTTTAGTGGAGACCGCATATCGGCAAGCGTAGTGTAGGACGCCCCCCAGCTAGATGGACCGACGACCTTAAGAAGATGGCTGGGTCAGACTGGATGCGGAAGGCGGAGGACAGGGTGTTGTGGCGCAGCCTGGGAGAGGCCTATGTCCAGCAGTGGACTGCGATAGGCTGAGTTGATTGATTGATTGATCTTAATAAAAACAAGTGTGTCGGACCACGCAGAAAGAAGGGCTCCGTAATTGGAATGAATAATTATCCCATGAACAAACTTAACATTGTATTTGAAAAACATGTTCTCTCATACATTCCTACTAGTAATGTAAAGTACGCACAATAATGAGTAATTTACCATGTTATTTTAAGACCATAGACTTCTTATAGGCTTTCCTTGAATCTAACCATCCATCTATCCCTTTTTTTTTCGATTTTCTATCAATCTTGAACTATTTTCTGTACTTAAAAAAAAACCATATTTTCGGAGATAAGGTCAATTTTCATCAACTTTTTCTTAAATATCTTTGAAAGTATTTATTTTAAAATTATAAAAACAAAAATATCTGAAACAAAAACAAGCCCTTTCATTTGATACACATTCTTACATGGTACAGTTTGCAAAACGTTTGTTTATATTTCTTATTTGTCCCTAACAATGACCCGCGTATTCAAACTGTATTTATTCACGTTAAACGTCCGTATTCAAACTGTATTTATTCACGTTAAACGTCCGTATTTGGATGACAGAAATTCAAATGTGTACTAAATTTCAATTTAAACGGTCCAGTAGATTCGTAGCAAATTGGCCGTGACAGACGGACAGACAGACAGCCACATGAGTGATCCTATAAGGGTTCCGTTTTTTTCCTTTTGAGGTTCGGAACCCTAAAAACAAATTCATACAAACTAAAACCCTGTAACTGTTTCATAATTATGATGCATGATGATGTAACTGTTTCATTCACGAACACTTCTGAAATTAAGCGACACCAAAACTGCCATTCTTCAGAAACATGTAAGAGCCTGTTTAGGCTCTTACATGTTTCTGAAGAATGGCAGTTTTGGTGTTTAGCCTTGTCCTGGTTTTACCCCCATACCTGGCTTTGGAATAATCTCCCCTACATACAGTGTTGCCGTGTGATTGGACTTTGTGCTAGCTTATACATCAAAGGACTCGTTATACACATAACGGAAAATAAAAGCATTGAAATAAGCGTAAAAAGAGCATAAAATATGAGTATTTTGTAGTCTAATTGCTGTTCAGTTTGAGGGAAATCTTCTCATAAATGTTCCACTTATTTGTTTTATAAATATGCTCTTTGAAGATGCTAATTTAAAGTGAAAAAAATGCTATTAAATAAAAGGAAGATTTTTATTTTTATTTCATTTTTCAGAAGCTTTTTACTTTCAAGAATCGTTTGAAATTATGATTTATATTGCGTCTATGACTGCAAACATATTTTTTCTTTCCCGGAAATACTTTAATTATCTACATGTAGGTTTAATTTATACGCTACGTCTTTTTTTTTCACATAGCTAATGAAGAAGTATTTTGTAGAAAATAAAGTTTCGAAGCTTCGATATACTCAAACGCTGTTATATTTTAATAAATAAGTTATCTCGCTAACTAAGCCATCAAAGGATTGATTGCCTTTATATTAAGAAGGATTAGGTTACAAATCCCTTTTTTATTGCAACTTAATCTAATCAATAACACGTATTATGGACCTAAAAAACTCAACTACATCATTTTAATAGCTTTCAGCATCCAACAGTAACATAAGCATTTCTAAACTATAGCCAAAATAGCAAAATGAGTTTATTTTCGTTACCTCTACTTTGCTATCGGTCATTCAGGTCATCGGTCCATCTAATTAAGATGCTCCCAGTAAAAAAAAAAAAAAATCGCAAATGGGACACCAATACAATACAACAGTCTGTAAGTACGAAAGAACTTAGAATATTGGCACATAATCTTGAGATTCGGTAATCTCAGGATTATGTGCCAATATTCTAAGTTCTTTCACGCTACGCAACAACTTACATCCTAAGTTATTACTTAGTTATAAGGAACTTGTTAGCTAATGGGACATTAATTTGTATTGGATGGTAATCTCTTTCGTTGCCATGTTTTACTACAGAACTTCAATGCTCTCTCTCTTGTAATGTTTAATGATCATAGATGACATAGAAAACGTATAATTTTATTATACGTATTTTATAATATGCCTACAATTTTTTCTGTCGTAGCGTCATATCAGTCTGTTGCGTCGAGCATGTTGGTTAGATTCAAATGTAACTCATGCATATCCTACTTGGAGTATTTAACATCGTCATATTTCAGCCAATTTACTCAAAACCTTCATTAAATATACACCTAAACTTTCCTCATGAATCACTCTATCTATTGGTGAAAACCGTACGTAAATCCGTTCGGCAGTTTTTGAGTTTATCGCACTCAGACAGACAGACAGACGCGGTGGTCCCTCCGCCCCGCGTCTGTCTTTTTTCCTTAATATTTATTTATATTATACACTACACACACACACAAACACTATTATTTACTTTATTGTACACCAGAAAAAACATAGCAAACAATTAATTTAAATCTACAAAACATACAATGGGCGACATAATAATATAATACCATGTGAAACCTGACACTCTTTGTAGGCTTGGGAATAAGTTTTCTAAAATATTTAAATTGGGTGGGCGTTTTAGCGTGGAGCAGGTAACATTTTGTATGTCACCCAATTTAAATATTTCAGAAAACTTTTTCTTAATATGACGCTAAAAGTTATTATTTTTAGGAGATTCTGAATGAATCCAATCTAATTACAGACTATCAATCAAGTTCCTTTTATTAACATTCTTGATTCTTTTATTTTCGTGAATCTGTGACGTAAGCATTATCTGATATTCTGATTGACGTCACCAACTCAATCATATTTGCGTACGAACTAAAATAGATCTGTTCGGAATTTGCCAATAATTTTAATTTGATCGATGATTGTCTAGGGTTGCTTGCCGCTCTTACGGTTTCCTATTATAACTTGGTGCGACGAGTTTTCAACTCGGTTATTTTAACTTTGTCAATAGTTATATAAGCAGTTGTACTGCACGTTAGGAAAAGATTTCAGTGTGGCTGTGCCGGGCTGCGTCCTCCGACGACCAGGGGTTGACGAATAACAAAACGAAAAGATCGACTGCAACAAATAAGTTTATGTACGAATGCTTCGAGGAAATTGATCGGATTCGCGGCTGGGTGCATCGTCTTACTTTATTACTACAAACAAGTAGTTTATTGCCTACGATATAAAACCAAACATGTTTTAAAAAAGAGACCCCTACAATAAAAAACCGGTCAAGAGCGAGTCGGACTCGCACACCGAGGGTTCCGTACGTATACAGGGTGGAAACTTTCAGCGGGGCAGTACGGGGAAGTACCTTATCCGTTGCAGCTACGCGAAAATGAATCATCCCAGTGTTGATTCGTTTTCTCCTCCACCAATCGTTATTTCTCCTGACACTTTTTATTTTGTTTATAAGTATGTATGTATGTATGTATTAGTATATATTTTTGATTTTGGAGTTATCTATCCCATATGTTGCACCTACCATGTTTTGTCTCTGCATCACCCTAAGGTTGACTGGTAGAAAATGCCTCAGGCATTACGTCCGCCTTTGTACAGTATTTTTTTACTTGTGCATGAAGTTTTAATAAATAAATAAATAATAAAATGGTCTTAAGAGACTATCCATAAATTTTTATGGAAATCTGTGAATCCCCATTCACAGATTTTCAAAAAAATGTACAGTCAGCAGGAAAATGGGCAGTTTTTACAAAAACTTTTTTTATGCCAATCGATCCGGTTTCTTATAAGGATCAAAAACCTCTATCGGACCAACTGAGGTTTGAGTACTAGAAAAGTCAGAAATCGCAAAAAACTTTTCCCATACATTTCATAGGAAATGAGACTCCCAACTTAAATTTTTACCATAGATAAACTGGCCGCTACAAAAAATACTATTCGAAAAACAAATCAAATACAATAATTTTTACTTTGGGTATTATTTTACCTTAAAATTAAAAACTTGAAACTTTACATTTGGACTCACCTAGAAATTTTACTTTTGCTCTAAGATACGAGTATGAGGTGTTCAAAATGGTAGCCGGTTTGACGTAGGCACAGGTTTACTCTCTTTACTACAGAGTGGGTAGCAGCTGATAATGTGCTAGGATTAATTCCATAGAGAATCGTGGTAAGTGAACCTTTGAGTTCCTGAACATTGTCGTATTTTCTTTTTATAAAGTTCATTTTTTAAATAGTCCCACATAAAAAAATCAAGAGGTATGAGATCAGGAGGTGGCCACGGTATAGGACCATAATTATATTCCTATCCACTGCCTTGGGAATTGCCGGTTCAAATTAGAACAGGAATGGCGGCTGTTGTGTGGCGGAGCGTCATTTTGTTGGAAATACAACTTGGATAAAAACTAACTTGGAGTCTTATTTCCTACGAAATGTATGGGAAAAGTTTTTTGCGATTTCTGACTTTTCTAGTACTCAAACCTCAGTTGGCCCAATAGAGGTTTTTGATCCTTATAAGAAACAGAATCGATTGGCATAAAAAAAAGTTTTTGTGAAAACGACGAATTTTCCTGCTGACTGTAATTTTTTTTGAAAATCTGTGAATGGGGATCAAAAATTCAATAAAAAATTATGGATAGTCTCTTAAGACCATTTTCGCGTAGCTGCAACGGATAAGGTACTTCCCCTTACTGCCCCGCTGAAAGTTTCCACCCTGTATATGATGTTGATGATTTCTGAAAAACTGTGCTATTTAGAGACATTGTTTTATTTTTCCTGTAATCTTTGCATACTCTTCTATCACATAGAGTAATTTCAGAAATTTATCTATTTAGGGCAACGGTATTTTTTTTACATTTTTCGTTAAAAGTCAGAAACTATACCGCCAAAAAAAAAAAGAAAAATGTTTGAGAATGTGCAAACAGCGTTATTTCATATGATACCCCACATGCCCTAGTAACTCCACTTCAAATTTTTAAGATTTTTCAGTCCCTTTTGCAAAAAGATATATTTTTTTTAAGTACTTTCTTGTTTGCAAAATAGTTGGAGAAACGTAATCTAAAACTATTCTAAATTTCAAGTTGATAGCATTAGTAGTTCTTGAGATATCCAGGTGTGACAGACAGACTTAGTCTCACCATAAGGGTTCCTTTTTACTATTTTGGTACGGAACCCTAACCATAAGGGTTCCTTTTTACCATTTTGGTACGGAACCCTAAAAAGAATTTTTCAGTGAGTTGCTGCGGGTGATATCCGCACGCGTATCGTTAAGCTGTGTCGGCTAGCTGCAGGTGCTGCGTATTTGAAAGCGCGAGCGTGTAGCGAATATTTAACGGTATCTGCTGTTTGGTCAGGGCTGTCACAAAATTATAAGATTCAAAATTTTAACTTACCTCATTGCTTAATTAATATTAAACTCAGAATGAAGGTAGCTCAATCCCAATTTACTTAAAGGTGAGTAATGTTACTATTTGTAAAGATACAACAAAACGTTGGTAAACATAACGAAGGCTTCAACATTGAGAAATGACCGGGATTTGTTGTGAAAAACTACGGGTATTTACGTGTCTGAGAGTCGTGAGTGATGCGGGGAAGCCCTGGTCCCGACCATTGCAGATAACGCCGGGCAATACGAATATTGGCCGAGCATAACGAACATTGGCCGCAGTGCGAATAAAAACGGTCGTGCGCACACAATACGAGATACCGTTGTTTATGACTCGGTCGCGACTCACGGCCGTGTGGTTTTTGTGTAATTGACTTAATTTCGCGCAGTTGTAAACTGATTCAGCGAAAAATATTTTTTAACCTACATTTGTTCGTCCTATATGTGTGTATATCGACGTCATATTCCATATTCCAGGAGAGATAAGTTAATTAAAAATATCAAGCTGATTGGTTTTGTCTGTCTTGATATTATAAAGCCAATTCTCGTTTTTTCAGTGCACTGAGAATAGCAACAAACCGATCTTAAGTAGGTGAAATATTCTATGAAATAAGATGCAAACCCAAACTTAAAGCATTTATTTCAATTAAACATTACAGGCAGTTTTGAATTGTCAAGGGGTTGGTCAGTCAGAAAGATAATGCGATTTGCCCATTCCAAAGCGTAGTCGGTTCCTATGGAGAAGAACGGGTAAGAAACTCCTGCTGCTTCATGCTGATAACTAACTACAGTAATACAAGTTGGGAGCTATCGTGGGACACCCGGTTGGATTGAACTCGTTCCTTTCGCTATATGGATATTATTTATTAATACAGAGCCATCTAGAATGGTCTCAAGATTCAAGTTGTATTAAAAAACAAAACATGCGGGGCAGTCTTTGGGGACTGCCGATAGAAGTGAAAACAAAGTAACTTTTGAATTGTATCGAAGCGTTCGGTGACGATGACGCGAGTTCCATGACTGTTGTTCACCCAAAAAGTGCTCAACGCGTCTAAAGAGGTTTTCACTTCAAAAACTTTTGACACTTGAAACTGACTTTTTCAGGCATAACGCTTTTTCGTTACGTGACGATTTCTGACAGTTTAAGCCTACCGCAAGCCAAGAACTTCGTTCCAATTATTATAGATCGTATTTTGAACCTACCTACTACTACCATAATTACTATTGGCGTACATACGCTAAGTATACAGAAAGACCTATTATTTTCTAATGAGATATTCAAAAGCTCGAATAATGATGTGATGGAGCCTAGTTACTGAAATATCCTAAATTCCAGGTAAACCGACGAAGCCGAAAATATACAGTACGAAAATATTAGTAGGTACCTACCAAATATTTTCAGTTATGTTCACTTTGTCTGGTTAAACTAAACGTTTAAATTAAACTAAAAGTTATATTTAAGTTAATGATGTACTAAGTTAATGTCGATAATCTCAGCCTGTAAAGGACTTCAAGCCCTGTCTTCGTATAAAATTAAAGTTGACATACAATAATTTATGTTGTCAATTTTGTGAAACTTTTAACGCTTAATTTTTAAAAACAATAAATAATAATAAAAAATAAATAAAATAAATTATAAAGAGAAAAGATTTTATTTTTTGTTTGTTTTTGTAATAGATAAACTCAAAAACTACTAAACTGATTTTAAAAAATCTTTCACATAAATAGCTACTTTATCAGCGAGTAACATGGACTGTATTTTTTTTTTATTGACATCCCTACGAAAATTACAATAATAATACCCAAGGTTTCAAAAATTTGCCTAAAAAAGTAATTATTTGGCGTGCGCTGCGAAAACGGTTGATGATACTTAAAATAATGTACTACATGTGTATAGTACTCATCCTTATCCACAAAAAAGTCTGCTAGCTAACTATTATAGTAAAGATAAATTTGTCAATCAAAACACGGGTAGAATCGAAAGACTATGATATTCGTATCGTGATATTTATCGTTATCTAACAAAATAGTTTCATAATCATGGTTGATTATGTTTAGGTGAAATCCTCTTTATATTATAATTTGAATCGGACCTTTCGTTTAGAAGTTACGGACGCGACGGGTATAAAAATTCTAAAAGTAAGAAAAATGCCGCGGTGTGAGCGAACAGCCCTACGCTTAGTATATTCCTTACCTACACATTTTAAACTTTGTAAACTAGAAACAATTGAATAGTAGTTTGTAATAAATAATAAAAGTCATAAAATAATAAATAAAAACATCGCAACCATTCGTTTTCGAAAACTATCTTTTAAATGGGACGGAGAGAGTGTTGAACTTTATAGGCGAAGATACGAATCCACCCGGACGAGTCGCGGGCGAAGTGCTAGTCTTAGAATAATTTATTAAAGAAATAGTAATGTTAAGTAGGTATTGTAACTCAGTTACATCAAATCAAATCAAAATATTTTATTTCACATAAGCCTACATGGGCACTTATGAATCGTCAGAAGCTAGGTGCACGGTCCCAATTGGTCGTTTCCTATGGAGCAGAGCCGGCGAGAAACTCCACGGTTACTCTTTTAAAAATAACTACTACTAAATACTATTTTATTATCTACTAGCTTTTGCCCACGGCTTCGCCCGCGTGGTCGATTGATGATTTACCCTATCCAGGTTATTAACTATCTGTGTGCCAAACATCCAAATCCGTTCGGCTGTTTTTTTATCGTAGTAATAGCAGAGGAAAAGGAATGACCTTTTCCTCTGCTATTACTACTGACTGACTCCCGCGCCGCCGTC
The DNA here is from genome assembly GCA_948098905.1 of Tiliacea aurago. NCBI lineage: Eukaryota > Metazoa > Arthropoda > Insecta > Lepidoptera > Noctuidae > Tiliacea > Tiliacea aurago. The sequence continues at coordinate 27,562,165 of OX402585.1, forward strand.
AACTATAATTTTGACTAAAACCCACCCGTGTTCATTCAGTTGCCTGTGCCAGGGCCGCGATACCCCTTTCAGACAAACTCGCAACCCTGGCACGCATTGGATCTAATGGACCCCGTCCATTTGTGCTGACATCTCTTTGAGGCGCGCGTAGAACAAACCGCGCCGTCGAGAGGTAAAGGCCGGGGCACCCTCGCTCCGAACCATGGCCTGAACCAGGGCCGGACGCGAGAGATCGCGAGAAACATATAACTGAAAGTACCAAAATTCATTTTACAGGAGGCATTTCTCAAAAATAACTGACAATATTGACTTTTAGGGAGCTTGTGAAATAAAAAATGCCAACATTTTGAAATGTTGAAAATGTTTTATTAGCTAATAATAACTAATAACTACCGTATTAAACTTTAATTAGGTAACAATATTGAGATCAATTTGACAGTTATTGGTACTTTTTTAGGAAAATCAAAAACTGTATCGCATACAGTGATCAAAAATCGCTGCGCCGCGGGCCACGATCCTCGAAAACGGCAAAACAATGTAACTCCGACCATACAGTAAAATTTTAATGATATTATCGTGGTATTTTATAAATAACCACATAAAATATTAAGACTTCTACATACTGGTGCGACTTGTCGCGCGACGCGACGCCGCGGCCGGTAAAACAATTTCTATGAAAAATTTAAGGAATTTTTTCTACCGGTGTCGCGTCGCGCGACAAGTCGCGCCTGTATTAGAAGCCGTGCTGTGTGTGTGTGCTTTAGAACTTTTCCCAGAAATACATTTAATAAAATTTTGAAACACTGAACTAAAGTTGATTTACTTAGTTACAGTATAATGGCTTTGGAGATAACGACATATACAATAGGATAGTATGAACTCAAAATCTAAAAAAACGAAGTTAAAGTTATAAGCTTCTCAGGAACAGAATTATTTTGTTTCGCGTAAAGGCTTCTAAACGCGACTGGTCTCCGGTCGAACAATTTCCTTAAATTGTTCATAGAAATTGTTCTACCGGTGTCGCGTCGCGCGACCAGTCGCGCCAGTATGTAGAAGCCTTTATTTTGAATATGTGATATCTTTTAAAGTATTCATTTAAATGATATGATGTCAAAGCATATTTTAATCTTAATTAAATGCCCAATTTAAATAACTTCACGTGTCACGCCGGTCTGTAGAAGCCTTTAGAAAACCCTTGGACAGAAATATTATGCTATCGCGGACTTTTTTGTTGAAGTTTTTAAGACCTGTTTTGTAATATGTAAGGATACATCTAAATCCTTACATAATAAAACAAAGTCCCCCGCCGCACAGTGGGCTGAAAATCGGCTTTCATAGACATTCGATTTTTTTTTCGAATTGGTCAAATTTTTTGATTGGAATTGTTTAAAACAATCATGACCTTGAGGTATAATTGGTATGACGTCATAGAACATAGTGGAAGATAGACTTTTGATTTTTTTTCAAAATACTTGTATGGGAATTATCATAAAATCTTCAATATCTCAGCTATCGCATATTTGCGCAAAAGAATTCTTTCACACAAAAAATCTCCTATTTTTTTGCCAATTTTTGATATATTTCACTTTTATGGCAGAGGTGCGATGAAAAAGAAAAAAAATAAAAATAATTTTATTATTTTTATTTCTTCATTTATAACGATTATAAATGAATTTAATTACGCATTAGAATAATATAACAAAGAATATATAGCACAATAGTCTAGGCCATCGTGAGCCGCTTTTTTAGTCATTGATTTTTATACTACCTAGCAGAAAAACAGCATCTTATACGTAAAAAAACAATTCTTAAATTGTTGACAACAAATACTCGACTTTATCGGAAGCCTGACCCTTTTAGCCTATAACAATTACCGAGAATTATTGCTAATAGGTACCTACCTATTAACTAATAGGTAGGTGATCACTGATCACCTAATTTAAGTTTTATTATGACAATGAAGGGTTTTTAGGCTAATTACTAATCGTTCTCCAGAGGAACTTACAGAATCACTGTGCAGGTGCCTAATGAGTTATAATCATTAGGGTTAATTTAGTTCTGTACAGATATCTCACAGGTATTTAAAGTGCAGTATTGGGAACAATTATTCAGTTCACATTGATTTCCCCTTGTGTTAACAGTGAAATTGTGCTTGCAAAAAATGGAGAGTTTATCTACTTACCTAGATTTCTTCATGATTTTGAAGAATTCGGGGAAGTACAGTGACAGCCTTGCACTATATAATGCTGTAGTTTCTCGTTTGAACTTAAATCTCTCCGATGAAGATAATTTAACATTAAAAGAATATTGCAGAAGGATTACACTAGCTATTACAAGGAAATGGAAGCAAGCCAACAGAAAACTGGAGTGTTTCTTAAAGGAACACAAAAACTGGCTTGAGACTGATATTGATTGGCCTAGTTGCATAAAAGTACCTGCTGCTTCAGGCATTGTGGATTCTGAAGTAAATGCCATATCTCCTCAACCTTCCACATCTACATCAGCAGCAATATCAGTTGGAACAATGACAAAAAGAAAGGCACCAACTCGTAAACCATTTCAAGATCTAGGAAAGAAACAAAAAAGAAGGAGAATTACAGATCAAGAAAATTGTGAGTCCAGTGAGATAGCATATGCTGCTATCATAAAGATGAGACAAGAAGGAAAGGAGAATATTGCTTCAGCACTAGAATTCATGTTGACAAATCCAGGAGCTGCTGATAAGTTCAATAATTTAATTCATCAATCGTCGGCCAAGCAAGTTTTCACACCCGAGAAGGCACTTGGCATATTTCTCTCTTTAAAATTATCTAAGTGGCAATATATAACATTGAGAGAAACAGCCATACGTGAAGGCGTAAAAGATTTGTATCCATCTTATTACAAAGTTCAACAGGCGAAATTACAATGTTATCCTTCCAAACAAACAATAACAGTGACGGATTCATCAGCAAAAATTTCTCTTCAAGGATTATTAGATTTAACAGTCAAAAGAATCTTCGACAGTTTACCTGAGTGCGTAGAACAGAAACAGTTAATATTAATATCGAAATGGGGATTTGACGGTGCGTCTAGCCAGAGCAGATATAAACAGACAATGGACAGTGAAAATGATGATTCTAGTGTCTTCATGACATCATTAGTTCCATTGAAACTAATCAATGGCAGTGACACCATATGGAAAAACCCGAAACCCTGTTCTTCATCATTTTGTCGTCCCGTGCGATTTAGCTTCATGAAAGAAAGCAAACTGGTTGTCAATGAGCATTTAGACAGTATGAAAGAAGAAATAAAAGCGTTGAGACCGACAGATAGTGGCAGCAACAAGGTCACCCATGACCTTAAGATGACCATGATCGATGGCAAGGTCTGCACTTACATCTCTGAAGCCAAAGCCAGCTCAGTTTGCTATTTATGTTTGGCAAAACCTTCAGAGATGAACAATTTAACGGAAGTGTTAAAAAGGCCTGTTTCTGAGAATTTATACGAATTTGGGCTGTCTTCGTTACATGCACGCATCAATTGCATGGAATGCCTTTTAAATATTTCTTACAGACAAGATCTTAAAAAATGGATGGCAAAAGGGGAAGAAGATAAAGCTATTCTGCAGGCAAGGAAAAAAACAATCCAAGACGGTTTCAAGCGGGAACTGAACCTGATCATAGGTGTGGTTAAACAAGGCTCAGGAACAACCAACGATGGAAATACAGCACGGAGATTTTTTGAATTTCCGGAAAAAACCGCAGCCATTACGGGTCTGGATGAGAATTTGATTCGGAGATTTGCTGTTATTTTACAGGCTATTACATCAGAAGAAAATATATATATTGAAAAATTTAAAGAGTACTGCCTAAAGACAGCAGAGAGGTATTTGGCACTTTATAACTGGTATTACATGTCGTCAACTGTGCACAAGTTACTTGTACATGGGGCAGATATTATAGCTTGTAATGCAGTAGTACCAATTGGGTGTCTTTCAGAAGAAGCATCAGAGGCTCGTAATAAGGACTTTCGAAGATTTAGATGTCATCATTCAAGAAAAAAGAGCAGACAATGTTCTAATGAAGACATTCTAAACATGCTTCTTCTCACTTCAGACCCTCTCATTTCTTCAGTTAGACCAATTATGGATGTAAAGAACAGGAAAGCTCTCTTCGCTGAAACTCGGGATCTTTTGGATAACCTGCAAGAACCCGATGTCGAATTTTGCGATATAAATCAATTAGATTCCGAATCTGAATCAGAATCAGAATGTAGTGATTGTGACTAACAGTAGGTTAAGATGTTTTTGTTTATTTACTAACTTTTTATTAGTTTTACTTTTGTTAGTATTAATTTAGAGCATGTCTGTAAATAATCAATTAAATTTTATTTTTAGAATGTATTTAGATTTAGGTACTATTTTTGTTCTATTTTTTTTTATATAAAACTATTTAAAATTTAAATGTAAGTCATATTTGTAGTTGTATATTATATGTTTAACTGTTATTATACCCTAATGATAATAACCCATTAGGCACAGTGATTCTATAAGTTCTACCTCTGGAGAACGATTAGTAATCAGCCTAAAAACCCTTCATTGTCATAATAAAACTTAAATTAGGTGATCAGTGATCACCTACCTATTAGTTAATAGGTAGGTACCTATTAGCAATAATTCTCGGTAATTGTTATAGGCTAAAAGGGTCAGGCTTCCGATAAAGTCGAGTATTTGTTGTCAACAATTTAAGAATAGTTTTTTTACGTATAAGATGCTGTTTTTCTGCTAGGTAGTTTAAAAATCAATTATTAAAAAAGCGGCTCACGATGGCCTAGACTATTTTGCTATATATTCTTTGTTATATTATTCTAATGCGTAATACAATTCATTTATAATCGTTATAAATGAAGAAATAAAAATAATAAAATTATTTTTAATTTTTTTCTTTTTCATCGCACCTCTGCCATAAAAGTGAAATATATCAAAAATTAGCAAAAAAATAGGAGATTTTTTGTGTGAAAGAATTCTTTTGCGCAAATATGCGATAGCTGAGATATTGAAGATTTTATGATAATTCCCATACAAGTATTTTGAAAAAAAATCAAAAGTCTATCTTCCACTATGTTCTATGACGTCATACCAATTATACCTCAAGGTCATAATTGTTTTAAACAATTCCAATCAAAAAATTTGACCAATTCGAAAAAAAAATCGAATGTCTATGAAAGCCGATTTTCAGCCCACTGTGCGCCGGGTCTCTCTGTCTGTCTGAACGCGATAAACTCAAAAACAACTGAACGGATTTTCAAATAAAATTTAAGTGTCTGTTTGTAATATGAATTCCCGTGGTACTACTGGATCGCTTGGTAGTTCTACGGGATTTTTTTTTACCCGTGGTACTACTGGTAGCAAGAAAGCTTTCTTCTAAATGCATACGGTACGTATAGCAATTTTGTTGTCTGTCTGTCCCGGCTAATCTCCGAAACGGCTGGACAAATTTTGGCAGGACTTTCACTGGCAGATAGCTGATTTTATAAAGAGTAACTAAGGCCACTTTATTTTAGAAAAACCAAACGGGCGAAGCCGCGGGCAGAAGCTTGTTTATTAATAATTTATGTCTCAATTTCTTTTAACTTTTGTTATGAACCTCAATTAGTCTATTTTGACCAGTAAAAAGAACTATTCCTTTATAGAAACTATATAGAGATTTAATTCGCTATCCCATGTTCAAGTGTAGATTTACCTCCCGTTATTCAGTACGTGTCACATGAGGTGGCCTTGGGATTACGTCAAGATAATGATATAGACTAATATACACCGCTGCCCACCTCTACTCCGCTAATAAAGGATTACAGTGTGGGTGCTGGCTCAAAATAAGTGACACCAGAATTTCGTGGAAAGAGATTCCTGTTTTAGATCGGAAAGGCCTGGCTAAGTCTGAAAGCAAGTTCTATACTGTGCGGTTTTTTGTAAAATTGACACGATTTCCCCAAAAGCATACCTAAGTGTATTAAAATCTAATCCGTGATTACATTAATTGGATGGCAGCAGCGTCTTTCTGTCTCCAAGTAACAACAAATGCTTGACACTTGTTGTTACTTGGAGACCACCAGTCTGTCTATTGTGTGTCTGCTAACATTGGTGATTATGACAATTCCTTGGCTTTCTTGACTTTCAATGAAACGGACCTTTCAATGATCTTGAAATTGAAAGTTCCGTTTTTAACACTGTGAGCAAAACAAAAACTTTTGACAAGCAACGCATCCACCAAAACCGGTCAAGAGCGAGTCGGACTCGCGCACCGAGGGTTCCGTACGTATATAATATGATGTTGATGATTTCTCAAAAACTGTGCTATTTAGAGACATCGTTTTATTTTTCCTGTAATCTTTACATAAACTTCTATCACAAAGAATAATTTCAGATTTTTATCTATGCAAACTTCGGAGAAAAGGGGGGGGGGGGCGGTATTTTTATTTATATTTTTCATCAAAAGTCGGAAACTGTGCCGCCTAAAAAAAATTAAAAATGTTTGAGAATGTGCAAACAGCGATCTTTCATATGATACCCCACATGCCCTAGTAGCCCCACTTCAAATTTTTAAGACCCCCTTTCAGTCCCTTTTGCAAAAAAGATATATTTTTTTAAATTTCTTTCTTGTTTGCTAAATAGTTGGGCAAACGTCATCTAAAACTATTCTAAATTTAAAGTTGATAGCATTAGTAGTTCTTGAGATATCCAGGTGTGACAGACAGACAGACAGACTTAGTCTCAACATAAGGGTTCCTTTTTACCATTTTGGTACGGAACCCTAAAAACGACGTACATAGGTACACTAAGTAATGGTAGTTATTTTTTACCCCAAAAGTATAAAAGTAACTGGAGGATGATAGATATTTATATAAGCCACCTATTTACGTAACAGTAAATTACCCCACAGCACCACGGATCACTGGAAGCTATTTTGATTGAGTAGGTGTCGGCAACAGACACGTGTCGGGATTTGGTTACACTAAGTCTATTGAATGTCGTCCTGTTTTAGAGGGATCATTTTCTTTCAGTAGATTAAACAATATTAGGTAATACATCCTTAGTAATATAGATCGTATTATTATGTTTGTAATTTATTTAAAACTAGCTAGCCCGCAATTTCGCCCGCGTGGCGTTCGGGGACTATTTTGCGGGAATGTACTACCGAAACAAAAAGTATCCTATGCCCTCCCTAGGTCATGGTGTATCTGTGTGCCATCTGCATCCTATGCCCTCCCTAGGTCGTGGTGTATCTGTGTGCCATCTGCATCCTATGCCCTCCCTAGGTCATGGTGTATCTGTGTGCCATCTGCATCCTATGCCCTCCCTAGGTCGTGGTGTATCTGTGTGCCATCTGCATCCTATGCCCTCCCTAGGTCATGGTGTATCTGTGTGCCATCTGCATCCTATGCCCTCCCTAGGTCATGGTGTATCTGTGTGCCATCTGCATCCTATGCCCTCCCTAGGTCGTGGTGTATCTGTGTGCCATCTGCATCCTATGCCCTCCCTAGGTCATGGTGTATCTGTGTGCCATCTGCATCCTATGCCCTCCCTAGGTCGTGGTGTATCTGTGTGCCATCTGCATCCTATGCCCTCCCTAGGTCGTGGTGTATCTGTGTGCCATCTGCATCCTATGCCCTCCCTAGGTCGTGGTGTATCTGTGTGCCATCTGCATCCTATGCCCTCCCTAGGTCGTGGTGTATCTGTGTGCCATCTGCATCCTATGCCCTCCCTAGGTCATGGTGTATCTGTGTGCCATCTGCATCCTATGCCCTCCCTAGGTCATGGTGTATCTGTGTGCCATCTGCATCCTATGCCCTCCCTAGGTCGTGGTGTATCTGTGTGCCATCTGCATCCTATGCCCTCCCTAGGTCATGGTGTATCTGTGTGCCATCTGCATCCTATGCCCTCCCTAGGTCATGGTGTATCTGTGTGCCATCTGCATCCTATGCCCTCCCTAGGTCGTGGTGTATCTGTGTGCCATCTGCATCCTATGCCCTCCCTAGGTCATGGTGTATCTGTGTGCCATCTGCATCCTATGCCCTCCCTAGGTCATGGTGTATCTGTGTGCCATCTGCATCCTATGCCCTCCCTAGGTCGTGGTGTATCTGTGTGCCATCTGCATCCTATGCCCTCCCTAGGTCGTGGTGTATCTGTGTGCCATCTGCATCCTATGCCCTCCCTAGGTCATGGTGTATCTGTGTGCCATCTGCATCCTATGCCCTCCCTAGGTCGTGGTGTATCTGTGTGCCATCTGCATCCTATGCCCTCCCTAGGTCGTGGTGTATCTGTGTGCCATCTGCATCCTATGCCCTCCCTAGGTCGTGGTGTATCTGTGTGCCATCTGCATCCTATGCCCTCCCTAGGTCGTGGTGTATCTGTGTGCCATCTGCATCCTATGCCCTCCCTAGGTCGTGGTGTATCTGTGTGCCATCTGCATCCTATGCCCTCCCTAGGTCATGGTGTATCTGCCACCTGCACCCGGCGAGCCGCTGAGGCGTGACAAGGGGACAAAAAGACAGACACAGTTACTTTCGCATTTATAAAATGAACATTTATAACAAAACATAACATCACGCCTGTATTCCTCTAGGGTTTGGCAGAGGTGTTCCTATTTATAATATTAGTATGGGCTACTAGGCACATTCTGTTGGGCATAAAAAATTATTCAAATCCTAATGCTTACGATTGAAAAATATTTAGCTATTAATAAGTATTACACAAGAAAGTTGAAGTGAATAGTTATTTTTATTTTAATTTATGTTTTTTTTTTTCTCTTCTACCTTTACACACTTTTACGTTGTCTTGTACATTCCTATCGCAGGTATGCTGGAAGAGATTTCTGTAGAAATAGGCATCACCTTTGTACATATATTTCTGTTCCTTTCTTCTCGTCTGTTTATACACCGTGGCATTTTAATCGTCATACAACGGCAGCCCACTTCATGTACTACCAGTATACCAAGGATCAATCATTCATAAAAGTTTTTTTTAAATTAACATTTGAATAATTAAAAAAACAAAATATAATTCATTATGACGCATGATGTAGTTTGAAACACCCTGTTATGAGCGCTATGCGAGCCTTGCACTCAATTCCGCGCCGCCCTTGGAATGTTTCAAACTACGTCATGCGTATTTTTTTTTTAATTATTCTAATGTTAATAAAAAAAAAATATTTTATGAATGATTAGTAGTCATTGGATACATGAAGTGGGCTGCCGTTGTAAGATGACTAAAATGCCACTGTGTATATACATAAACATACATACATAAACTCACGCTTTCATCGCATGGGGGTAGGCAGAAACTATAGAACGCCACCTACTACGCTCTTTACATACTCATTGTGCTGCGCCTACGTTCATACATGCACGCCGGTTGCGAGTACTACGCACCTGACCTTTCTGAAGAATATCACCAATTAGGTCACCATATATGTCTTCCTAGAGCGTCCCCTCCCGGCGTTTGCACTTACCTCTGCTTTATAAATACCTTTTGTTAGTCGCTTTTCACTCATCCTCTCAACATGACCAAACTATGTAAGCATACTATCTTCTTTTAAACTACACCGTTGTCTTCATTATCACCTCATTTATTAGCCTAACATTCATAGTCATGGCAGACTTGTTTCGCAAGAAACGCATTTCCACAGCATTTATTATACTTTCATGCTTCTTTTTCCACACCTAACCCTTCCATACATAAGCGTAGGCACCAGCACATCATTATGAAGAGCCAGTCGGACCTTTTTGGGCATCGACTGATTGGTCACAATCGAATGTATAGCACCAGTCACTTTATTTCCAGCATTTAATCTCCTTTCCACATCTTCATCAATATTTCCACCCCTTGTAAACTGAATCCCAAATATATAAATTCACTTGCTCCACTCTCAATGTTTATATGTATGTACATAAACTGTTAATATATAAATTAACGCTGAAGTTTGTTAACCGTCATAAAAAGAAAAGGTAAATAAACTTGATTAAATAGTTCAAAGAAAGATTATCATGACAAGCATGCATTACCTGTAAAAGAGTTTATGTTTCACTGTCGTTTTATTGTTTGTTGAGATTTAAAACATGAAGGAAAATGCTTTAGCATTTGAAAGAAAAACAATTCCGTTAAGTTACAAGTTCTGGGCTGACACACATAGATTGCCACCGACGCGACCCAGACGCGCTCAGAAGAATATCGGTTATGAAATGGTTGTATTTTTTACTTTTTCTTTTGCATTTTCTTGGTTTACTACCGAGTGTATTTAATTCTTCTAATTCTCGTTATTTTGGTGCCGGACGTAAAAAATAGCACCATCCCATTTCTTCCCGTGGGTGTCCTAAAAGGCGACTAAGGGATTTACTAGAGAATGGGCAGCAGCGTTCTCTATGCATTTTTAAAACCATACTGCGATCGCCAACCCGCCTGCCAAGTGTGGCGATTATGGCAAATCCCCCCCCCCCCTTTTTGGGGTAGGCCTATGTCCAGCAGTGGCTGAAATGATGATGAATGATGATGTAAGTATGTAATTCTCTAATAGATTTGTTTTGAACGTTTTAAGTAGTTAAATATACAGCGTGTTACGGAAAGGGTATACACATATCAAAGGCACGGATTCTTTTGGTGATAACAAACTACATGGCAACATTTTTTTTAATAATACCTACTTAATTATAAAGTTAAGAAACATTTAAATAATAAAAATCAAAGGTTTCCAATTCAATTCTACACATCACTAGACCAAGTCAGCTGATCGGTACAGAGATTCTGAACCTTTGTACAGAGCTGAAATTTTGTACAAAGATTCTGAACCAGATGCACTCTTCACCCTGTTTGTATGGATATACCCTTTCCGTAACACGCTGTAGAGCAACAATGTTTACAGATATTACTGTATATACCCAAGTGGGTTAGTACAGTCACCGTCGAAAAGACGTATACAATATAAATAACATCACGGCTGTAATCCCCGAAGCCTGCCGCGCCTGTCGCGCCCGCGATATCGCACCAGTCTGTACGAGCCTTTAAATCGATTGCTTTGTATAACGACACTCAGATCTTACTTTATGCGGTTTCTTATTTTATGCGGAGAGACATTTACTCTCATACAATTTCATTTTCCTCTCACAAATCCGTACAAACTTATTTTGCAATAAATACGGTAGCGAAGTGACAATGAAATGCACTTATAAGTTCTTAGTGGACAGAGTTGGACACGCTATCGAAGGTTGAAGATTAAATAAACAGATAACTTAGAGACAGTCCGTCGCGACCAAGTCGAAAAGGATGGATATGAGGTTTACTGAAACGAAACTACCTGTAATTGTTTTCATTATGTATTGTTTGTTTCAGGGGTTATTTTTCATTAGTCAAATAACTTTTATCTGAGGAATAAATATTGCTGATTGACGGATTTTCTGTAGAAAAGATGTTAACCGGTCATTTCTATAGCTCAATCCATCGTCAACTTTGTCTCTGTCGCCTCTGCCCTAGACTAAGGCCAACAGCAATCCCTTCCTAAATAAAAATAAACAAAAAATAAATCTTCAGATAAAAGTTATCTAACTACTGAAAAAATTTACTTTAAAAAAGTAACCTGAGTAAAGAGTATATTGTTACATGTTACCTAAAATTATAGTAAAGTACTGTTATAAGACCCTACGTAAGGGTGCATTTCACTAAAATCAGCCGTCACTAAAACATAAAACATCATGCAAATAAAATTGTGTTACACAGTAACAAGAAACCATTTAAAACATCCATTTACTTAATTGTGTAACTCTTTAGTAAATGACAAAATTTCTTCAGAAGCGACGAGCTCTCAGCATCCGTGTCGCCTTATTGAGTTACGAACAATTCGGCCGCTCACCGCCACGAGCCGCTTTGCTAGGGCGCTAGGGCTGTACCAAAGCTTTCTTACTTTTTATTTATTTCAATACTTTTAAATACTTCAAGCACAGAAATGTACAGTGGTAGACTTAATTCTAAAGGCATTTTCTACCAGTCCATCTTTGGGTAATGCAGAGACAAACAGTGTAGTGTTTTAGTATCTACATATCATCGCTTTCTAAAAAACTGATACATTTCATGTTAAATGTGATTGATTGACTAAAATTAAGAATATAAATCGTAAGTTGACATCATGAGGTTTGACAACAAATAAATTGGGATATAATGTTTCTTCTGCTGGGACCCAGGCCTCCTCTCGGTGAGAGGGGCTGTAATCCATCACGCGGGCCCAGTGCGGGTTGGTTGATGTCACATGTCGTCGAATGTTTGGTTCTAGAACATGCCGGTGTCCTCACGATGTTTTCCTTTACCGTTTTGAGAGCAGTGGTGATGAAATTATTTACACAAATTAAAGCGCCTGCCTGGGTTCGAACCCACAAACGGCCCCTACTTACGAGTGTTACCATTGGGCTTCCAGTCTATGAACTTACCATTTTGTTATTGTCAAAGTAGGCACGAAATTCCACGCCAAAATGACTCACGTTCACGCGTGGTGCTTGTGTCGCGGTTGCGATATAGTGACTTGGGAAAATAGCACTAAGTACTAATTAAAGTCTCAGAAATGTGGCCTAAATGTAATAAATGTCAATTATTTTGTCCAAAGAAACTGACATTTTATTCTAACCAGAAGTTTAGAAAACGAAAATTCAATCAAAAATTGATTAATGTATTTTTTTTGCAAAAAATATTTCTAGCCCAAACCGGTTAACGTTAAAGCAAGACAATTTTATACGAAGCCAAAATTCCATAACTTTCAGTTTTGAAATACTATTTTTATCCAACCATCATAATTTACGACGTAAAAGTCTTACGACCCTCCATTTTTACCGACTTTGCGTATTTTTTTTTCCTAGTCACCTAGTGTAATGAAACTAAGACCAATAGACGCAGAAAAAAGCCGAACCATATATTATATGACTCGTTTTTGCAAAAAATGTCGCTTATCCCTTTTTGACTTTTTAGTCTCTTTTTGATCTTTTTTATTTAGGGTCTATAATTGTGTATAATATAAAATTATTTCCCTACCAAATTGTATACATTATGGTACGCAATAAAGAATTGAGAATTTGAATTTGAAAATTTGGCTGTAAGGCATCGATACCTACTTGTTAGTCTAACTCTTACAAAATACAATCTATTGATTGATTATTATTTCCGAGTCCTGAACGTACATTTTCCACGAAGACCCCTGTCAATCACTAGAAGGTTTCAATCGAATGGAGTAATTAACTAAAACAGAATTACCGATTTGTGCCACCTGCGCGCCCCTAGCGCGGGGTATCGAATTATCTACCGAATCCGAGAACCTCTGGTGTCTCCACCTTTAATTAACTATTTCATTAAGGTATTCCCGTTACCGAATTCCTGATCAATTGATGACTATGGATTAGAGGAAAATGTGACTTAAATATTTTGTAAGATGTCGGAGTTACGAAGTAATTTCTTGGGGCTTAACCCAAATCCAATAAGCGACATCTTTAGCTTTTTTAAAACTGATTATTTTTCTGTTTTATCACGAATTTTCTGAAACACACAGCGGATTTGTACCGTTTTAAATTGCAACCACTTTGCATTTCAAGACTGCGACGTTCTACTGTTTTTCTACCGTGAAACATAAACGAGAATATTTCCTCAAACAACGATGATCGTTTAGCCTCAAAAGTAAACAAATATCAATAAACACAGTTTGACCTCTCCGCGACCCATCATCCATCACGACAACTGCACGGAGGGCCTCGGCAGAGTCGTAAATGTCGCGCGATATTTATACCGATAAACAGACTGGATAAGTAAATTGCAATTACGAAAATACGATGTTCTGTGACTTCTGTGAGTGATAAGGGATACAACTGTGGTTAAATGTATAGCTACCCGACCTAAGCACAAGGTTTCTTAATCTAAAAATATGTTTTTCTGTTAGTGGGACTAAATATTATATATAAATAAGCTCATAATACTGAATAATACAACAGAAAAAATTGTTCCACATTAATCCGACGGGTTGTCTGTCATATTCACAATCCTCAGAGACACCACACAATATTTCTTACAAAGTTCTTTTAGCACAAACAACTTAGGACTTGCTAAATGCCAGAGACACCCCTATTAAGTCCACCTAAAGTTCTCTTTAAAAATCTTACGAAACAGCCAATTTGTTACTCAAACTACTTTATGAAAAGCTTTAAAAACGGAGACAATTGCATAATGTATTCGTACAAATTAGCCTTATTCCGGCCATTAGGCGTCTGTTGGCTGGTCGCCCGCGCCCGGCCGGTATTGAGCGAGCCACAACACCCACATTACCACTTAATGTGCACTTTTCTTCCACATTTACTGTGCACTTTGGTGAGCGTGCCTTGGTCGTTTGACAGAAGTTCAACTTGGAACTTAAATATTTTGTAAGATGTCGGAGTTACGAAGTAATTTCTTGGGGCTTAATCCAAATCCAATAAGCGACACCTTTACCTTTTTTAAAACTGATTATTTTTCTGTTTTATCACGAATTTTCTGGAACACACAGCGGATTTGTACCGTTTTAAATTGCAACCACTTTGCATTTCAAGAATGCGACGTTCTGCTGTTTTTCTACCGTGAAAGAGGAGTTTTCAGAGCGTGCGATGTGACATTCTATATAACACTCCCATAATTATGTATACTGGTTTTCAGGTAACTTACGAGTTACGACGTGTTATATACTCTAAGGTTGCGACCTATCCAAAAGGTACTTTGATTAGTGTTTAATTAAGTATAGTAGTAGGAATCAAATTGATTTCATAGCTTGTATCTGAGCTGCGTTCTATTTACTAAAGGCTCGTGCAGACTGGTGCGATATCGCGGGCGCGACGCGACACTAGTAGCACAATTTCGTTGTCGCTGCCTGCCTGTCGCGCCCGCGGTATCTGTACAAACCTTAAAGCTACTTGAAGTATTGTTAGAAGTGGAACTTCTGTACTTCTTTGTTGTTACACCATGACACGGAAAACATTGAATGAAACAACATTTTTATGGAAAAGATCTTAAATAGCCAAACAGACGTTCCAGATATCTGATAAGATACAAAGAACCGACGAAAAAACGAGGAGTTGCCGTCTGTTTATAATATAATAATTTTAAGGCTTTGAATGCTGGTAAAGTAAACAGCGGCTTTCATGATCTTTTCTATGAATTCAAATTACTATGGGAATTAAGCAGGAGTAGGTATGTTAACTTATGTTATGACTGAGCTTAGTTTAAACACATTTTTTCTTTCTTTTTAGGACAAACAAACACAGCCAGGTAGCCAGGTATGTCAGCCTAATTATATTTTCAGTCATTTTATAGCTTGATTGCGGTTTTAATACATTTAATATTTTTAACCCACTCTCATCTACGATGAGATAGTTTCCTTTACTACTTACGGAAACCAATTTTTTAGGGAATTGACACCCTATTTCAATTTGCTAAACAATTAGGTTTCCCTGACTTTACATTATGACATTAAGTTTATTATTCAGGCTTGAAACATTTTGAATGAAAGGAAAAACTAACCCAACATCACAAAATTTTATGTATGGTTGAATCAGTGTCTGAACTTCTGGGCTAGGAACCTACGCGTCGCAAGTTCGTTTTGGTGCCTACAAATTCGAATCTTGGTATGCATGGTTGGTACTTGTGACCGGTAATTTAACAGACATTATAAAGCGTTATTTTAGGAAGTAAAATCTTTAATCCTTTTATAAGGCTTTCCTTACGACTGTGTAGGTCTATTCATAAAAAAAAACAATTTGACGTCTCCGAAAGGATCACGGAAGCCGATAAAGGTTAGAGCACACATTCTGCGTTAGTATCATTTCCAATAATAAGAGTACATTCGGTGATATTTGCGACGGTGGGTGCGTTGGTGGATTTATCCGTCATATATTTTACGAGATAACAGGACAAAGGAGAGGCCGGCCGTGTTCTAGATATAATTTTTAGATTATGTTTACGTGATGCTAATATCGGACAGCGCTTTATATCGGATTTATGGCCGGAGACACGAGTAGCCGTACAGTTGTTAATAAAAAAGATGATATTAATTTATGCTTTATTAAGATCCACACAAGGAGATAAGAATGTAGTGATTGCATTTTTGATAGCAATATTTAATTGGTATCTAGTGTTGTTGACTAATAATAAATGTTTTGGAATAGAGGTTTGTTTTATCTATTGAAAATTGTTCATTGATACATGCTGCCAAATAAAGAAAAGTTTATCCAATAACACCAGCACCCATTTCTTTTGGATTAGTCACTCAATTATAATCACAGTAGCGAAACTTAACTTATAGCTACATCCTATCATCGACCACCCTCATAAAGACACTGCCCATCTCCATAATATTATTCCATAACCCTTCCTAAACCATGGCAAACGATAGTTTAGCGCTAAGCGGTGTACATACGTTAACTAAACTGCCGGCTAACGAGCGGGCCCTGCCGGCCCTCAGCGTATCGCGTCAGATCTAACTCGTGGCCGCAAGTAATTAAAACAGAGAGGATTAGCATTCATTAACTGACGGTAACAGGTAGAGGCAAGAAAGTACAAAGATCAGCTCCTAATACCGGACGATTAGTATCCTAAGCAAAAGTAATCTAGAAAGCCCTCAGGTTATGGGAAGCAATCTTCACAAGAGTCCGTATATGGATTAGAATGGAGGGATTAAGCTCAGTGATGAGTAATTTGAGAAAACTGCAGAGTAGGCTTCTCTAGTCTTTAGTTGATAATGATTTAGGAAATTAAGGCGGAACGCAGTGCCAGTTATCTGGCTTTAAGTTGGGCTTTACGCGTTCATAAAAACTTTGAGGAAGAATTGATCAACAACGATCAATCAAACGATCTTCCAGAAATTCTAAAGATTCTAAATCTACATACGCTAGAACGTCGATATTGATGTTTGATTTGATGTCTAGGTAATAAGACTATCACTTATTGTGTAGCAAGCGATACTTTTGTACCTATTTGATTGCCAGCAAACATAAGTGGCGCGTAATCTCCGCTCAGCTCTACTCAGTTCGCTCAGCTCACTAGGAGCGACAGTGACAGTGACAGCGGTGTGCAGTCAGCGCTATTACTGCACTATGATAGAACAACTCGCGGTGCTAATGTGAGACGTTAAGACCGGTAGTAAGTTGTAGAGACCGTGTTTAACGAACGAAAGAGATAGCTATGTATGTCAACATTATTTTAAAGTGTACTTGTGCAGAGGTATTTGAACTTGTCTATTAGTGAAACTGTTCCTGCGATTTGCTGTTTATAGGGTAATTAGTTAGTATGATTGTGGGGACACTTACTTGATTGGAATTTAACATCAGCTTAGTTTTTATTAAGTATACAAAACAAAGGTCATCAAAATTCATCTCCTATAAGAATAAGTATAATTTATTTTAACAAAAAGAAGAATTAAAATGCATGTTACGTTATTATGATATTACATTTGCGCTTAATTTTTGTAAATAATGACCCCGATGCTAGGAAAATCCTGTGTTATAGGGGACTATGGCACTGAATCCAAATATCCTTCAAGCCTGTGACCCGTGTAGCCCAAATTCCGCATTATTAATTCTCCCCGAACCTAGCTTCAAGTTAAATCCTCCGAGTATATTCCTAAACAACTTTATCCAATGACAATAAAACATCGATAGCAAATACATATTTTTTTACTCCCACGCTCGAAGAACTCGGAACTCGACAAAAAGCGTCCTCTGGGAAGTTCCGGCTTTTAACTGGAGCCACGCAAAGTGCTTACAAGCCGCACCTGAGGCTTCCTGCAGGAATGGACGCATTTTTAATTTTTTTTTTTGCTTATATTTTACCTAAGTAATTTGTTTTTCTGAAGGAATTAAATAGAGTTTGGAAAAAGAATTAGTTTTTTTTTTTCCTGTATAAAATTATTTACTAGGTAGATACTGTTCCTATATTTTAACCGACATCTAAAAAGAAAGAGTTTGTAGGTACGTCTGTATGTTTGCTTTTTTTAGGGTTCTGTACGTCAAAAGGAAAAAAGGGACCCTTATAGGACCACTCAGTTGTCCGTCTGTCTGTCTGTCTGTCAGTCTGTCAAGACCCTTTTTCTTAGGAACGCGTAGAGGTATCATGTTGAAATTAATACCGAATACATAGGGCTACGGTCCCTTGGAGCGCAATAATAAAATACGGCGATTTATGCGACATATTTTGATACTCGCAAGTAAATCAGGTAATAGGGTACGTTTTTGCTAGTTGGTAGGTCAACGGGAAGCGTTGATCTACCAACTAGAAAAAACGTCGGATAGTTCCAGTCTTATAAGACTTCATGTTATGTTACAGTTCTATAGTGGTATGTAGCTAACTACAACAGTTCAGTCGCCTGATTGTAAGTCTTATTATTTATTTGATTAAATGTTTTCAGGACTAACTTATACGACGTCGTACAATGGTGTCAGTGCATATGTTTAGTAAACGTTTGCAAGACTAACTTATACGACGTTGTACAGTGGTGTCAGTGCACATGTTGAATAAACGTTTTCAGAACTAACTTACACGATGTTGGATACCAGTGCCAGCCATGACGTTTATTGGACAATGTATTAGTAATTTAAACGTTTCGCTTAAATAAAAGGTTTTCATAAGACAGCCATCGTCGTGTGCAGAATCTTAACACAACTTTTATACCATTAAAATGCCGCTTAAATAAATGTAATAATTAAAGGGGGTCCCCCCTTTAATTATTACATTTATTTAATTTTTATATATTTTTTATAGTGGCAATAGAATTTCACAATCTGTGAAAATGTCAACTGTCTACCTATTACGGTTTATGAGATACAGCTTGCTGACAGATGGATGGACGGACAGACGGACGGACAGCGGAGGCTTAGTAATAGGGTAACATCTGCCACCTTTCGGCTCCCTAATCCTAAAAAGTAAGTAATCATTAGGGAACCCTAAAGTCGAATTGATATGGCCGGACGTCATGGTCTCAAAAAAAAAGGCTGTACTTAAGACCTTTTTGTTATATTAGTGTAATATAGAGGTCCTCGTATAACTTAGACAAGATGGTTGGAGCTTTATTATGAAAATATATTTTTAATAATTAACTTAAACCATTACAAAGTAATAGGGGAAGCGTTAATAACTTCCCAAAAACACATATACATATTGTCATAAAACTAAAGTTCCCTAAAAGATTAACACAACTACTACATATATCACACTAATTTAAATAACATAGGCCCAGAATAGATATTTTGTAATCATGGAAATTAACTAAATTCTGAATATTAGAATATTTTTTTCTGATCGTCTTTCATATAAGCACAATTTTTAACATACGAATCAAAATGGCTGTCGTTGAGTCGTTTTTTGACAATAGTCCAACGTTTCAGTTGTTTGACAACCACATTATAACTGATATGTGACATAAACGGTCACATAAAGGTCTCATCACAACCAGTATTGGACCGTAAAGTCAGTCTTTAACTTTTATTTAACTTGTTTATAAGGTTCAGCGGACATTGGCTGACTTCTACGTAACTACTAACCGATAATTTGTCGTATAATTTGGGCCTTTTTCAGGTTTTATAAATGTTTATATTTACGCGTATACGACCAATCTTAAAAGATTAACTGAAAATGTAAAACGTTAACTTGACTATTATAAAACATTAATTTGTTAGTTGCGCGCACTAGAATCTTGAAATTTGGCAAGAAGCAAGGTCTCACAGCATAAGTAAAGGAAACTGTCCGAATATCGTTAATTTGTAGTTTTATCACACAAAAATATATGTTTTGCGATTAGTAACTTACATTTTGTAGTTGGAAAATTGACCGTGGCGTATTATATCGATGTATCGGAGAGAACACGTTTTTCAGCTACAATGTTAAGTTTGTTTTTGGGATAAATGATAAGATAGAAATTATAAGAGAGGTAGGATAAACTTTTCCGTTTGAAATGGTATGCTCTAGAGGTGGTCCCATTGTTATCAAGTCAGAATCTGATGAGAGGACCCCATGGAAATTAGGGGAAATCTAAAACTATCAAACTCGTAAAGACGTGAACAAAAGTCGTAACATTTTACAGCAATACATGCGAATATTTTCACTTGTGTACGTCAGGGCTACGAGCTCATTCTACTTTCCACACTCCTGAGTATGTATGTGGATCATGTAGCTACATAATTAATTAACATTCAACTATAAATCTTGCGTTTTACGACTCAATATCACTGGAGTAATTAGGACACCGTTCTTCGTAATAGGATTTGCGTGTAATATGAGATTATTTTGACACGCATGCTGTACACTGCAGGTTATGTACCGTACGGATGGCCGTGTGTCGTGATTTCTTTGATTCAATTAAAAAAGTATATATTATTTTAATACCGAATTATAATATTTACTTTGGCAACACTGTCAAAGTACAAATTACTAATGTTGTAACAAAATTTTAAATGTATTTTCATTATGGCAACTGAATGTATTATTTTACTTTGGCAACACAGAAATAACGGTTATGATGTTATCGTTATTTCTGAGTGGGGGAAAAGTCATTTTGAATAGTAAAATATAGTGCAGAGTCGTCGTTTAGTTGTGAAATAGTGCAGTTGTGCGGAATAAAAGTGTTAGCAAGAAAAGAGGTTTTTTTCTCAAAAATAATAAACGTGAAATAACATGGACCACAGAGAGCAGGCCTGTGTCCCAGCAGCGGGAACATTATAACATGGACCACAGAGAGCAGGCCTGTGTCCCAGCAGCGGGAACATTATAACATGGACCACAGAGAGCAGGCCTGTGTCCCAGCAGCGGGAAACTTTATAACATGGACCACAGAGAGCAGGCCTGTGTCCCAGCAGCGGGAACATTATAACATGGACCACAGAGAGCAGGCCTGTGTCCCAGCAGCGGGAACATTATAACATGGACCACAGAGAGCAGGCCTGTGTCCCAGCAGCGGGAACATTATAACATGGACCACAGAGAGCAGGCCTGTGTCCCAGCAGCGGGAACATTATAGGATGATTTTATGTTTGTCGCATGAAATACAGCGTTGCCGACTGAAGTACTCGCAGTCGGTGAGCTATGACGGAGTCTAAGGAGCGGGCGAGGGCGCGGGAAATAACAGGAGCGCCAGTCACCCTTCAGCCCTAGGTCCTGTCATACGTTCATGAGACGCGTGCGCATAGCGATTCATCCAAAGTTTGATTATTTTATTTCTATTGTTATTATTAATGGACAAGATTAATTAGGACAATAGTTGTTAATTGTGATTTGTGTAACTGTATTAACTAAGTGTACATAAACTAAGTGCATAAAGCTGATAATTATCATCTTTTAATTGCCAGAGATCCACAAACAGCCTACAACAATATCAGAGGATGGAAGTAAGACCCCTCCCCGATGTCTTGTGGCGACATATTATTTATAACAAGGACCAAGTTAATGCTTATTTCTAAAGTAATTTCTACACTACAACAGGATAGGTTGAATAGGAGGTGAAGCCTGCACACTATGTAATAATTATTGTTATAACAGATTCTGCGTTAGTATGTATCTATCTAAAGAGAGGAAAGGTAGGTTGTTTTTTACCTACTTATCACACATACATAAAGTAATCATGACGCAAATAACATTCAACTTCACAAAATCGTCACAAAAGCACATAATATTCATAATCGGCTACGGTGGCAAGTTCTCGACCCTCGCACGTTCAAACGCGAATGGTTCATGAATGGTTGGTAACTAAACCGAATGATTTGCTCTAACTGGGTCAAACGGCACCCAGCGACTGGTGATGACGTATGAAAGGTTCTGGCAGACGTCAAACGTGTGTATGTCACCAGTAATTGAATATGGAACATCGACCCCCTTATTACAAAACAAGGTTTATCTTCAGACCCGGGTTTAAAACATGGAGCTATTATTGAATTTCGAACTTTATTCCGACTGTGGTAAAGTTCATATACACAAAACTGAAAACTTAGTACCGAGCTAAGTTTTCAATTTTGTAAAAAGAACGGTATTTCAATCACCGTTACGTTCTTATTACAAAAACTGGCTCCATGGTTTAAGCCATGTCAAATATAAATCTTATTTTGTAATAAGGCGGCGAGAGTTTTAGAAAAAGCTGTAGATTGTCATCTCTGTCACTATTTTCTATGTGTCTCTTTCTGTAACTTGATGTGTTATACCGGGTACTGTATTTAATTATTGATAAGTTTCAGTCGAAATCTAAACGATAGCGAACCGATTCGGAAGTTTTGCTATAAAACGGTTGTGTGTGAGGTCGCCTCTTACGTTATGGAAGCGTAATTTGGTTGAAGTTCTTAGATTTGATGTAATACGGAGTTGAATCTTCTAAGTCTTCTTGTGAGACGGATTTGACGCCTCTAATGAACTTCCTTCACGGAGTTGGGATTGAATTAAAAGTTTAAGCGTAAAGTTGGTTAAAGATGATCGATAGTCATACATAAGAAAGCCTGCATTATTCTCATACCTAGCCAAGGTATGAGAATAATGCAGGTTTTCTTCTCATGTCAATAACTAAGGTAGAGAAATGGGAGATTTAACGGTAAATAACATTCATCAGGAATTCCACTTTGTGCACCGATTTCACCGCACTTCAGCATCAAAACAAAACTTGCTGTTGTTGGAATACCTCACCTAGATTAGGTACTTACTGTTTATTATTAAATACAGTTATCTAGATTTACTACATTTCATCTTACGTCATCATCATCTGCCGCCTTCTCCCAACTATGTTGGAGTCGGCTTCCAGTCTTACCGGATGGATCTGACCTCCACAACCCAGTTACTGGGTAACACGATATCCCTTGGTAAGACTGGTTGTCAGACTTTTGGGCTTCTGTCGACCCGACAAATGCTTCTACTTCTTCTGACATTGCTTGCACTGATTGGACAGGTCCACTGAAATTTGTGTGGTTCTTTTCCATTTCAGACACGGATCTACATGGTCCTCATATGATCTGACCAAGATTATGTCTGGACTTTAAAAGAGACTTTGACCCCTGAGTTTGTTTCGTCATTTCTTCTCAGGGGTAGTCAGATAGGAAATGTCGGCTACATCTAGATTATTTTTAAACTTTTTATATGACATGTAAAAGTGATTCTAATATCCTATTTACAGAATAAACGATTTCATTTCATTTAATTTCGTAACAACTCTCAAAGATCTACAAATGACAGCTGGGACCAACGGGTTAACGTGCTTTTCGAGACACGGAGGAATCTTGGTATGAAAAGATGGTCACCAATCCACGGACCAACCCCGGCAAGCGTAGCTTAACCTGATCGATCGACCCGTGCGGCAGTTATCTATTACTTAGCCACGAGCTCCTCCTTTCATCTTACCTCCACATTTCATCTTATGTCCTTCATCTTAAATACAATCGGTTGTGTTGGGTACTTATATCAAAACAGGTTTAGCCGCTCTCGAGAAAGAAGATACTGTCAGCGATTGTTACTAAGATAACTAAATGGTGCTTAATGTAGTACTTACATCACATTCACGGCTTGGTTCAACAAGTAGAGTAAAGAATCCAATGCACTTGTTCACGAGTTAATCTGGAACAAAACAAATAACTTTGAAAAATGTTGTGAGAGCATACATTTACACTCGTAGCTACGTATTCAGTTCTCAAACTTATATTTATTTACGGTAAACAATTCAACCATCCTTGTATCAATCAATGATGCTAAGACATGCTCAATTATATACTATTTAGAGGCATAAGAAACAGGGTGTAAAGTTCACTCATCCTCTATAGAAAAGGGAGGATCCTCCGACCAGACGGGTGTTGTGTCTGGTGGGCAACTGCCCGACGGTTGATGTCGGGATGTTGTATATATGCTAGTTGTGCGGTAAACTCTGCTTGCGCGATGCAGGGTTTTTCGTGATGTCAGTGTGACGCGTAGTTCGCATATGGCGATGTTGATGCCACTACAAATACATTATTTTGACCCCTCTCAGGCAGATTTACAATATTATGTTTAAGGTGTAGGTATTATACAAACATAGTTAATGCCTAAAACTCAGTTTGCTTTGGTAGAATAAACTATCTACTTTATGAACGGTTCTCTAATTAAGTCTTATTTTCGCTTTGTGATATTTTACTTTACTTATTTCTGCTACGAAAAAAATTGGCGGAAGTCATTTCCGGCCGCTTGAATTTGCCAAACCTTGTTTTGTTTTAAATTGGGTCCAATCTTCGATTCTAATACAATGTTTAGTCTAGTTTAGTCCATATTGGGCCAATCCTCAATTCTGTTGCTCTGGCTTGTTGCCAGGCCCGTCTCCCCGGCATAGATTCCCCACTTTACGCCGACTTACGCAATAGACTTGAGACTTAACAATCTTATCGAGTTTCGATGAAACCATACTTGGGGGATGATTTTGTGCCAAATTAGTTCTTGTTACTTTTTAGGGTTCCGAACCAAAATTGTAAAAAGGAACCCTTATGGTGAGACTAAGTCGGTCTGTCTGTCTGTCTGTCTGTCACTCCTGGATATCTCAAGAACTACTAAATTTGAAATTTTGAATAGTTTTAGGTGACGTTTTCCCAACTATTTTGCAAGCTAGAAAGAAATTTAAAAACGTATATCTTTTTTGCAAAAGGCACTGAAGGGTCTTCAAAATTTTAAGTGATCATATGAAAGAACGCTATTTCTCAAACTTTTTTTTTAAGCATTATTGTTTCCGAGCTTTGATGAAAAATGTGAAAAAAAATACCCCCCCCTCCCTTATCTCCGAAGTTTGCAGAGATAAAAATCTGAAATTATTTTATATGATAGAAGCTTAAGTAAAGATTATAGGAAAAATAAAACGATGTCTCTAAATAGCACAGTTTTTCAGAAATCATCAACATCATATATTCGTACGGAACCCTCGGTGCGCGAGTCCGACTCGCTCTTGACCGGTTTTTTATATCTCATCTGGATAAAGTTTTTGATTTTCAAATTGCTAGAGGCCTTTAATGCACACCTATTATTGTTCCAATTCTTCAATAAATATAACCTCGAAGTGAAGTTTGCTTATTTTCCAAAAACAGTGCTTTACATTTCCTTATAAGCTCCTAAATTAATAACTAAAATTAATATCTAGGTTTACATTATTATATATGACGCAAAGGAAGTACTTTTACCTAAGAACTCTACACTAGGTCGAGCCTGTCTCGTAGAGTCCTTGGGTGGAGTTGCCATATGAAAATGCGCATTACATAATTGTTATTGTTACAATCGAGAAGCACATGAAAAAGTGCTTTTATTATATAACAAAACATTGTCTGGGTCAAGAACAGTTCAATTAAAAAACAAAATAAACTAAAGACGGATAAAATAATGTTTTGAGAACAATGAGCACTGTGTAGTGTGTATATGTGTGAGAAAGAGTGTGTGGGGGGGGGGTGTGACTGTTACGAAATTACCTTTAAGATAGCGTCGGCTTCACTGTAGGATTGGGCTAGCAACCAGTTACGAACAATCATTTTGACTAGGCTAGTTCTAGAGTTACTGATGCCACACATGTCACACATCATTACAGCTTTGTTGTATATGTGACTGAGCGTGAATTCTTGCATATGTTGTGCGAAGGCTGTACGCGTCCTTATCGAGGCACACTTAAAAACCAGACGACGATCTTTCTAGCAAACATCTAACAGAGTTACCACATTAGTGTCGTTACACCGCGCCACTTTACGCTCTAATTAAAAACATAATAACTATCTTACCTACGGCCAGCCAACGCTAAGTGAATGCGCTAACCTAGTAAAAGCCAGCCTCCTCTCCTCACAGGTCCGAAGGTAACACAACAAAGGCGGAAGGTGGGAGGTGATTAATGTAATTATTATCCAAACCAAAGCCTCGAGATAAACAGACTTAGCTTTCAGGAGTTCGTCTTGAAGAGGCTTTCAAAGTAATGAATTGTCTCAGCCGATCCATTTTACTGTCTCGATGGGTTATTTACCTAATTCTCATCAAGTTAGTTTGATTTAGTAAGAGCCTACGCTAACTTAGTACCCAATCAGTACCAGTAGAATTCCCAAATGTGGTACCTAATGATTATTTGGATCATACAACCTACATTCTCATGCAAGGAAACTGTACATTGCCATCTATTTAATTGTTCTATGGCTGTGTGTCGTTTTGTGGGTTTTTTGGTTTTATTAAATAAAACAATAAGCACGTGGCTCACTAAAATTTGTTCCCCGACAGAGGTTTATCCTAAACAAGGCAACAATCTGACAGCGAATAGTTTGACTATCGCAACTATAGCTAAACTTTTAATGATCTAAACCGATTCTCTCCCGGTAACAAATTGGGTATAATTAATTTCGCTATGTTTAGAAGTGGGAGGTAAAGTTTTTGGCCATTACGAGCTTGTTTTGGCAAAACTCATTTATCATCGCTCGTCTTTCGTTGGGGTTGTGTACGTAATTGGGGTTAGGTCGCACAACTGCTTGACAGATAGCTGGACTTGAGACTCTAGATACAACTAGGTATAACAGACGAACAATTTCTCGACGCTTTGTTCTTAATACAGTCCTATTACAACACAAGGATACCCCCTACGTGACAATCACTACAAGACGTAAGGACATAGTTTGTCGGTACTACAGATGTAAATACTCATTCACAAAACGATTTATTTGCTTCCAAGGGCCACAATGATATAATAAATTCAATAGGAAATTGAGACTTTACTCTCTATCAACCTCATCACTCAAGAAATCTGTGACAAACTTTCTACTTACAAATAACTACCTGGATACAGAAGGCCTGCTTTTCTTTGATAATAACCCACCCTAACCCCATCCACCGAGAACACACATTCTGCACCGACACACACACCATCACCATTATACACATACACAGATTCGCACACGCACACACCCACAAACACGAATAATCCAAATGTCAATTAAATATAATAAATATAGTAATTTCTGAATTCTGCAATTGTGGGCTTATCATAATTTTAGTTTGTTTCTTTTCGTAACACTTGTTCTGCCTGCAATTCCTTTGTGAAAATGATGTGTGTATGGGCTTGTACCACTGCCCTTAATACAAGTTATTTCATAACTTAGCAAGGGTGCTGGTTGCAACACCTACCTGTTTTGTTAACTATAACTAGCTTAAGTCAAGTGTAACTACAGATACTATATTTTAATGTTAACATTGTAATTGATTCTTGAATAAATAAAGTTGTAGTATAGCAAATCACTAGCATTTGTGACTTTTACGTCATTGACAATTTTTAAATTGCGTGTGCTAAAAAAAACCAACTAAAAGAATTAGTCTGAGGAAAGCGCTCATCATCATTTCAGCCGAAAGACGTGCACTGCTGGACATAAGCCCCCTCCAATGGGGGAGGGGGTTTGCCATAATCGCCACGCTTGGCAGGCGGGTGGGTGATCGCAGTATGGTGTTAAAATGCATAGAGAACGCTGCTGCCCATTATCTTGTAGGAAAGCGCTACCACAGGTATAGTTTGAAGGGTGTCGACTGTCGGTGGTAGTGCAGCTACTGGCACATGAGACTTGTTACCTTTGTGTTTGGGCGACGAGCGTGTCAGTGACACGTTGGACACGTTTTTTTTTTATTTTTTGGGTGGGAAATAATCAAATAACTTCTCCCGCTCTGGGACGATATCCCTTTCGGACAAACTCGCAACCCTGGCAGGCATTGGCCCTAATAGACCCTGTCAATTCATGCTGACGTAGGACACGTCCTAAGTAGACGAGACCTGCGAGTTTTTGCAGTTTTAATTGGTACATAATACATGCTAGGTGACAGATTCCATGCCAGTTCTGTCATTTATATTATAGCAAATCTCTAAATGTATATATATATATATTAGGTTTGCTTGAGCATGATTATTTGTAGCAAAACATAAATGACGTCGTAATATTTCACATTCCTAAATAATAAAATAAAAGTAATCACAGTCAGTGTTTTAGTACTAAAAAGACAATAACTTTACCTCTTACACTCGGCTAGGCGAAGAATACTTACTGTAGGTAGTAAGTATTCTTCGCCTGGCCGAGTTATTACTCACATTTAGAATATGTAGCAAAAAGTGTCATAAAAAGTACATCAACTACGTACCGACGACGTGTCGACTATGTGTGCAGACAGATACTTATTTATTAACATTGTATGTAGGTACGTGTGATGTTCGTAAACATTTGTTTTTATTATGGTCTGATCTAAAATAATCTGATGAAAGTGTAAACGAACCCAGTTCAGGATACATTCATAAGCGATCACTCACTAAAGGGAATTAGTAACACGTTCATGTGAATTTAGAAGGTTTCAACTTTATATCTCACTACTTTTTCCAACAACTATGGTAAGAATAACATTATTCAATTGTAATTAAGAATCCTGCGACGAAAAAAGAGGTTATAAAATTGACCTTATTTGAAAAAGGTTTTTTTTTTGCCGAATTTTAAACTTAGAATTTCGGGTTTAAGTATTCAAATAATCAAATCAAAGCACTCAATTTGTGAGTGGTGATACTAATTGGCATCCACAGAAACGTTTTCTGATCCATTTGTTTACTTTTTCATAGGATACTTTTGGCACAGACATTAAGCAGCAATACGACAACGGAAGCTCGCGTGCTGACATGAAACACCGATCTATTTCTTTGAATATTTCTACAATAATATGTCGGATAATATTCTCCTAATGACTTGACATGGCAATGCGAGAGCAGGAACTGAGAATCTATCTTATAGCTTTTATGTATTACGGCTCGTACAGACTGGTGCGATATGGCGGGCGCGACGCGACACTAGTAGCACAATTTCTTTGTCGGTGTCTGTCACGCCCACGATATCACGTGAGTCTGTAAGAGCCTTTATGAAGACATAAATAGGTAGATATCCTATATTATGTTATGTGATTGAATACATCGTCACTAGTAATAATAATAATAAATAAATAATAATAAAAATGTTTATTTGTACCTTCAAAATGAACATAAAGAAACAGGTTTACAATAAAATAGGCCGAAAGGTAGTTACATTAGTTTTCTTTCAACTACGTAGTAATGTTAATATCATTAATCACTACAAAACCTATCACAAAGCACGTATTTTTTGCTTAGAACCAAATCAATGCAGAAATGTTGTATGAAATCTCATTGTTGCACTGTTTTTCTGTGCAACAATTAGATTTTTATACAACATATAAGCACTGTTTTTATTTTTTTATTTAGATGCAAATTTACCACAGAGGTTTAATGTCTCCCATTAAGTTTAATATAAAATGTATGCATTAGATCAAAAAGATAATGGCTGAAAATTTAAATCGGCTGAATAAAACCGACTTAGTGAAAAACATTGTTTTCATTATCTTGAGATTTTATTTTGAGTAGGTATATTTAGTCACGGTAGGTAGATTGGTGGTTGAAAAAAATGTAAATTACGCACCTTGGTAAAGTGAGTAATTAAAGCACTCGTTCTAATCCAACATAACATTCGTGTAACTCACTTTGCACTCGGTGCAACAATCTACTGTTACATGTTAGAGTTGCAACTAATACCTAAGCTAAGATAACTTAATGTCTTGTAATAAAAGTATCAGCGCCCACCCTCATTAATAGTAACAGCTTGCTGAACAGTGAACACTCCACCGAACAATACAATTTTGATTTATTTAACAGTAATAAGGTAAGGTTTAACCTTTCCTCAAGCGCCTGAAGAAATGGGAGGTTTTAGCTCATTTATAATATTTTAGTACTGAAATTATAAATATTGCCTATAAGAGTCAAATGTAAACCAAATAATGTGGTGATTTAGTTCGGGCGGTTATGATCTGAACTTTACTAGGCAGGTAAAGTCAACCACGCTTCCATGGCAATAATTTGACCTTGCAGTAAGGGTGGGTTTCGTAGTTCAAGTGCTACCACTGACGTGCTGGTGACCGGACGTGGTTCAAGTGTTACCACTGACGTGCTGGTGACCGGACGTAGTTCAAGTGTTACCACTGACGTGCTGGTGACCGGACGTAGTTCAAGTGTTACCACTGACGTGCTGGTGACCGGACGTAGTTCAAGTGTTACCACTGACGTGCTGGTGACCGGACGTAGTTCAAGTGTTACCACTGACGTGCTGGTGACCGGACGTAGTTCAAGTGTTACCACTGACGTGCTGGTGACCGGACGTAGTTCAAGTGTTACCACTGACGTGCTGGTGACCGGACGTAGTTCAAGTGTTACCACTGACGTGCTGGTGACCGGACGTAGTTCAAGTGTTACCACTGACGTGCTGGTGACCGGACGTAGTTCAAGTGTTACCACTGACGTGCTGGTGACCGGACGTAGTTCAAGTGTTACCACTGACGTGCTGGTGACCGGACGTAGTTCAAGTGTTACCACTGACGTGCTGGTGACCGGACGTAGTTCAAGTGTTACCACTGACGTGCTGGTGACCGGACGTAGTTCAAGTGTTACCACTGACGTGCTGGTGACCGGACGTAGTTCAAGTGTTACCACTGACGTGCTGGTGACCGGACGTAGTTCAAGTGTTACCACTGACGTGCTGGTGACCGGACGTAGTTCAAGTGTTACCACTGACGTGCTGGTGACCGGACGTAGTTCAAGTGTTACCACTGACGTGCTGGTGACCGGACGTAGTTCAAGTGTTACCACTGACGTGCTGGTGACCGGACGTAGTTCAAGTGTTACCACTGACGTGCTGGTGACCGGACGTAGTTCAAGTGTTACCACTGACGTGCTGGTGACCGGACGTAGTTCAAGTGTTACCACTGACGTGCTGGTGACCGGACGTAGTTCAAGTGTTACCACTGACGTGCTGGTGACCGGACGTAGTTCAAGTGTTACCACTGACGTGCTGGTGACCGGACGTAGTTCAAGTGTTACCACTGACGTGCTGGTGACCGGACGTAGTTCAAGTGTTACCACTGACGTGCTGGTGACCGGACGTAGTTCAAGTGTTACCACTGACGTGCTGGTGACCGGACGTAGTTCAAGTTTTACCACTGAAGGGCTGTTGACCCTACATGCGACCGGAAGTAGAGAATATCTTGTTTTAAAGCCAGTTTTTTGGGGGAACCCCGATGGTTGACAGCACCTATTGTTTTATGTTTGTGGTTTGAAATAAAAATCTCTAAAATAACAACATTTCTAAAAATATTTAGGTAGCTATTAATTAGCTGATAGGCCTATAAAAAAAATTCTATGTCAATAAAATGTTCCAATTCATACAAAACGCAATTTACATTCACAACAATAAAGTAGCAATTTACAGAACCCGTCTGTCGTATCTAAGACATAAACGTTATGTCGTATTGAATACGACCTACGGGCTCCGTATCACCTTCATAGATTTATTCGCGAGGCTGTAAAAGCGAAATTAACATTTTACGTTGTTTTGGTCCGGGGCGTCACCTTGTGCGTTTATAACTCAATTAAAGGTTTATTCACACTAGACTTGTTTTGATCCAGTATAGGTTATCTACATAAGTGCATCATAAAGTGTAGTGTTTTAGTAATCATCTCCACCGCGATATAAAGCTAAGTGGGGCTTCTAAATAATTGAAACGTAAAAGCACGAAGATCAGTAATAAAATAATTTATTCTGGGAGCTCTGACGTTATTTATTAGAGTACTATCAGTGGTAGACATAATGAATATTGTAAAAAATGCCGATCATCTCTGTCGCCAAGATGTTCAAGCTCGGCACTGATAGCTCCTCTTGCTGCATCAATCACGCTAAACGTGTGACGTGACACAATATATCACGTCACCACTCCCGGCAGTGATGTTCTTCTAAGTGACAGGTGATGATGCCGTCGACTTTATTATTTGTATCCACTAGGACAACATCCTTTGAGTTATAGATACCTAGACGGAACACTTTTCTCAATTATTTTATCCAATAAAGTAAAGTAATATATTTTTTATAAAAGACAGTTTATTCCCATGAATTTCTAGATATCCACAACCTTGCGAATTCAATATCTATAGTTTAGTTTGTCTACCCTAAACTAACTTAAAGCGCGTTGCAGACTGCCATAAGTTCGGCCGTTCCGCACAGATGGCTGTTGTCGACTGCGGCAAACAGCTTCGATACCGACCAGTGTTGCCAATTACCGCTGTTCGAAGCTGTTAGCGAACTAACTTTGTAGAATACAATACTGTTCATCTTCAGAACTTTGGTACCTCATGACAGCTCCGAAATTAAGTTACAGTCGTAAAAGATTTTGATCGCCGCACATTTCACGCTATCAGTAATCAACCAATAATGATTCGGCTGTACAACTAGAGAGATATACCGATTAAAACATGTTCAATGACACTAAAGGTAAAACTTTTATAATGTAATTTATGTGATTTAGTCAGTAAATACTATGTCCTGCCCATTCATTGCCTAAGAAAAATATTTTGCCTGAACTCAAGTGTAAGTAAGGATTCGCGAACACGAGAGAAATTCTATTAGATTCGCCGCGCAATTACAACGCTTATTAAATAGAACGCCTTAGTACGACTAAAAGCACATAATTCGATCAGCTCGGAAGGCAGCCCGAGTCCGCGGAGCCCAGAATAATGCGAACACCCTAAATTAACAATGATTTACCGTGTGAATGGGACTTTGATGTCGAGACGATAGGCTTCTGAATCCTCTGAAGCGCATAGAACATTAATATTTGACTATAATAATTGAACATAAATCCTAACGAAATAATGCGGATTTAGTGTTTCTATGGCAAAGAGCCAACAATGGGTTGGTGTGTCACGACTTTAAATCGCACTAGTTAGTCGTGAGTGAGTCGCCACGCGGCGTCGTCCGCCCTCGTTGTCTAACGACCGTCCAACTTCGACCATTTCCTATATGGGATTTTTTACATGTCCCATTCATGGGCGATCGTTTATGGTTGCCGTCTGTCGTTTAATCGCGCAACTTGCTTACAATGTCGCTCGTTTGCAACTATACTATACTCCAATGTAAAGCATCCAGCGTTATGCGGGAAACATTCTGAATTCAACTTAATTTAACTTCCGTTCAGATTGACTCAAACATTTTCATGTAAACTCGTAAACAAAAGTCCACATTTCAGTGATAGTGTTTTTATTCTATTTCCCAAAAGTTGTGAACATCTCCAGTTAAGCTCACGTTGTTACATGTGGGCAATTCGCTCACAGTCTGATAAGTAAATTTTGAACCCCATTGAACTGGCGGCCCATCCCTCCCGGAGAAGCAGTTAAGCATATTTAACAATTTAGCAATTTATCAAATTTAGAAACCATCTTCAAACAATAATTATGATCGTGCTTGTAGCGTATCTTAATTAAACCTTCTAATTTCCCTGCTATACTTTATGATTCACTTAGTGAGTGTAGGCAGTCATCAAAGGTTATGTTCACATGAGCGCGATTTATTGTGCGTGCATTGTTTCGTCTTCGCCTCATAAAACAGAAGAAAGGCATTCAAATGGCTCCTCGCACCGAGTGGAGGCTGTAGTTTCAAATGGCTCCTCGCACCGAGTGGAGGCTGTAGTTTCAAATGGCTCCTCGCACCGAGTGGAGGCTGTAGTTTCAAATGGCTCCTCGCACCGAGTGGAGGCTGTAGTTTCAAATGGCTCCTCGCACCGAGTGGAGGCTGTAGTTTCAAATGGCTCCTCGCACCGAGTGGAGGCTGTAGTTTCAAATGGCTCCTCGCACCGAGTGGAGGCTGTAGTTTCAAATGGCTCCTCGCACCGAGTGGAGGCTGTAGTTTCAATATTAATCTTAGTTGTGTGTTTTTTAAATAAACAGCATTCTGAATAACATAATTTTGTGCTTTTAGATGGATAAAACAGCTCCTAAACTGCAATATCTTTCATTGTAAGGGTACAACGACAAACTTCATCGACATCGCATATTTTTGACAGCTTTCTTTCAAACTTCAGGTCAGAAGTTAAACAATTTAAAACTACACATCGTTGCATCTTAAAATTCAAAACTGTTTTGTATTTAAGAATTTTGGACATTGTTGAGGCAAAAGTTAATGGATCATAAAATTTCATCAAAAACAATCTCCTTTGTAATGATCGCAAATCTTAAAACATTATTTTGAGTATCATTAATTAAGATCGTAAAGAGTACGTTCCAAGAGTTTGAACGGATGCTTGTTTAAAAAATATTAAGTTTAAGTCGGCTGTTATGAATGGAAGTATTTTGGTTGATTATCTTCTCCGCCCACACTCAACCACACAAGAACTTTATAAAAGTTGGTTCTGTATTGTTTCAGATACTATCCTACTACTCTACAATAATCTAAGTTCGAAACTTAAAGAAAAACAGCATCGTCTGAAAATGGTCGCTGGCACAAAGAATCTCTAATATAAACTCGAGAGCAGTCCCGGGGTTTACAAGCGTGCGTAGTCAAATATAGTAGTATATATAATTATGGGCTCATGTCTCGTGTAATGGGGCCAAATAACACAGATGACATGTGAGTGTTACTGTATCAAAACTCATCTGCTTCACGCTATGGAAACACGGAAACAAGTTACTATTACTTAATAAACTCATAACACCGAAACTCAGGTTCATAAGGTGTGTCCTTCACTCCCACCTCAGGTGCATAAGGTGTGTCCCTGACTCCCACTTTCGCAAATTCCAAAAAGGTGTGTGCCACTCAACGGAACACCTTTAAACCCTAAAATCTAATAAATCCTTCTAAAACCTCTGTGTGATCACTTTTGACTTTTGCCTTACAAGACGTAGGTAATCATGAATGGAGGGTCAGAGTACTCTGACATTTCACAAATCTGACTTAGTTACGTCAAAATCTCGACATTTTCATAAAAGTTTATTGATAATTATTGTACAATGAACACGAGTTTGAAATGTCAAAGGAGGCAGACTCCACAGAGTAAATACGAATGTATTTGAGGTCTATTGTTTCAAGTAAAGTAGATCAAAGAAAGTAGAGGATGCACAAAATAGTAAGAAGGTACAGTCTACACTCCACGGTCAGTCTAGCTTTAAAGTTATGAGTCTAGGCACCAAAAGGAACAACTAAACCAATCAGAAATAATCTAGTAATCAGAATCAGTTCCTAAAATCAAAACGTTTTGCAATGCAATATTTATAACTCACATAAGGTACAGAGAAGTAAGTTTTATAGAAGTGACTTCTGAGACAGTTATCGTCCGCTCGATCTTAGTTATCTTTCTGTATGTTCTTATTGCGTGTCGGTTCGTCCAACGCGCTACGTGCCGACTTCGGTTCGTCCTACGCGCTACGTGCCGACTTCGGTTCGTCCTACGCGCTACGTGCCGACTACGCGTGACCTTGACGGCGTAGTATTTGTGGCACGTTTCGGCGCTGTGTACACGAACATCCCCCGAGGTTCGGTTTCATTCTGCCTCTGTAGTCCCGCGGAGCCTGGGGTCGCCTCTCTGGATTTTCATTAATATTTACACCAAATGTCACATCGTGAGTAGACTAGGCAGAATAGCCCGCGGCACACGGTTCTATGAATAAAAGATTTTGATTCCGGTTTTTTCTGTCTTCTGACGTTATTACAGTTATAATTAAATATAATAAATTGCTCTAAAGAAAATAAGTATTATAATAATTAATGTTAATATTGTACGTGTATTTAATATATTTCAGTACAAAAGTAAATAAAACAAACCTTTTACAAACAATTGGATCTACAATAAACGTGCAACAAATAGTCAGCATTCATTCAGACAGCAAACAATTTTACAGTTGTGTTCCTACACTAAGTATATTTTTGTGAAATTGTAAATTTATGTGGGTCGAAGCGGAGACTCATCATCATCAAATAAAATCAAATCAATTTATTTGCCATAAGTGTTGATACAAGTACGGTCTTAACATAAATTTATACAGATCCATATCACTTAGTCATAACAATGTGAAAATTTGTACATAAGTAGTCATAATTCCCATTTCTTCCCGTGGGTGTCGTAAAAGGCGACTAAGAGACTTACTAGAGAGTGGGCAGCAGCGTTCTGGGTTGGCGATCCCAGTATGGTGTTAAAATGCTATGCATTTTTTGCCGCCTGCCAAGCGTGGCGATTATGGCAAACCCTCCTTTTAGGGGAGGCCTATGTCCAGCAGTGGACGTCTTTCGGCTGAAATGATGATGATGATGAGTCATAATTATTATCACATACACACAAATTTAAAACTCACGCATAATATTTTTTATTATTATAATAGTTCAAATTGAATTACAATTGAGTAGAAATATTTTTACACTAGCAGCGCCCCGCGGTTTCACCCGCGTAATTCTCAATCCCGTGGGAATATGGGGATAAAAAGTAGCCTATATGTTTATCCAGGGGGTCTACTCCGATGCGCTTAACCGAAGTATCGGCCGAATGTTCGGCCGTTTTATAACTGCCAAAGTTTTTTTTTTACTTTGAGTTCTTCGCCGACTTCAAGTCACAGTTTTGACTTTGGCTTAACTCATCGACTGCCCTTTTTTTTTCGCCGTATTCAGCAATAGTTAGCCATACCAAAGAAACGACCGAACATTCGGCCGATACTTCGGATTTATGTTCGGAGTATACCCCCAGGGTGTCAGCTACGTCCGTACAAAATATTATCAAAATTAGTCCATCCATTAGAGCGTGAAGAAGTAACAAACACACACACTCACAAACTTTCGCCTATATACACGTAATATTCGTGTGATTATTTTAAAACTATGATATCTCCTAACATAATATTCATTGAAATCATATGATGTCAAGAGCAATTTTGTTCAAAATTAAATACTTATGATGAATACCGTATTTATTTGGAGAAGGATTAATATCATGTTTATAAAAACACCCTCGCAAATAATGCATTATTTTAGAACAAATTTATACTAAGTACATTATCTGGGTTAGTTATTTAATAAGTTTATATTGATCAGTTAGAACAAATATTCCGAAGTCAATATTTCTTGTTGATCCTGACGATACAAAACACAATAAAAGAACACAACTCTTTCATCATTCGTTGACGAGCTAAATGAGACGTTAAGCCTTTGAAGATGTCAATACGCCCAATCGTTTAGAGGCAGTCATTCCATTAGTCTTCCACGAACTGATTGGCATCGGTACATCACTACTACGTATCTTTACACAACGCAAATTGGTTAAGTACCCGGCCGTAAATAAGAGACACCGAGTTCTAGAAAATGTGTATTGTTGTAGAGCGTCATCTCTTTCACTCATGCCTGTGTGACTGTCTTTTTCTAAAGCTCGATGTGTCACATGTTCGCTCAGATATTGTAAATAGTGACACAGAGTAGACAAGCGTGACAGAGGGCACTCACTGGAAAGTGTCACGTTGTAGATAGCGCCTACACACGTCACAGATACATAGCTATACTTGTGTCACTCAGGTATTCTCGTATTTTATTCTAGGAAAAATATTAGGATCGAGACGAGATGTCTGTGGACAGAAAGATTTCAAAAGATACGGCGATTTGCAGAATTTCACAATTTTGCGCAAGTGCTGGAGCAACTGTCATTTCGAGACTATTTTTACCAGAAAAGTCGATGTGTAAGATAACAGTAGGATACTACGTAACTGTAGTAGCAAACATACTGATTTTTTATTCACTTAAATATAAAACACAAGCAGCGATCACTACCCTTACATGTGTAGCGTCTTAATTACAAACCCCTGACCGTACCTTCAAATTATATAAGTTCAGGTACATAGACCTAATGATTTTTTTTTCTTAGTAAACAATCTTCCACTGCGGTTGTTCTTAAAACCGATACTTGTTTAAAATGGATTTTAAACAAGTATCGGTTTTACAAAGCCGCAAACCTGCCATCGCTGTAATGTACTGATAAGTTTATATGAATATATGAAACTCCAAAAATAGACGCTTTGAAGAAAGTCACTTCTCATTGTTACCCGTTCGATTCAGCACGTGATTGAAGTGACGGTTTTTTGAATCGAGTCAGCCTTTGCCCTGGTCCTAATAATATAGTTTCTATAGTAACAAATTATGAGGAATTTCACGACGAGGTGGTTTGGTTTGGTTGAGTAACCTGGAGGTTACTCAACTTTGCTTAGTACTTCTGCCTCCATACGTTATTTAAATCCAATTTATTAATTCTCTCTTTCAGTTGATTTGGCACCAACATCTCAAAGCTTAAGCGGTCGGTGGAATATCTCCAGTTTATTATAATGGAATCGCGAGATTATAGCTTCCGCGGGTAAAGAGGCTTATTCATGTTTAATTAAAAATTCTTTGAGTCCCTCTTCCCCCCTTCCCCCACAGACTCGCGGGGTATTGAGATAGCTGTTTGGGTAATAAAATATCGTATTTAATACATTTATCTCAGCTGTAACTAAGGTTTTGGTTTTGGATAATCACGTTTCAGTCAAACGTGAAAGCAATCCAGCAATCTGATTATTCCTAATATTATGTGATATTGGCTTATCACACAGTTATTGCCTTACAAATATAATTTCACGCAGATTTTCTTTATCTCAGGAGCAAATCTATAATACAACAAATGGATGTCGACAGAATAACGTGTGGCAGATAACTCGCTTCAATAGTTTGTAGCAATGATGTTTTCGTCATGTTGCCATTGCCATATTGATCCTTATGTGCTTAATCAAAAAGATGACTTCAGTATTAAGGTACGTTCTGTACGAACAAAGCAATATTTCTAAATATCAGTAAGCTATGAAAACCGAGTAAATTGAAACGTGTTGTGATGTAAGGCTGGTGGCTGGTGGCTGGAGGCGTGTGTAGTATTAAGCCAATTAAAAGTTAGTCGCCGTGTGGCGCCGTTTCTCGTGGTTCACTGCACGGTTGCCATGACGACCAAGTGACCGTTTAATCAGGTGGTTTAGGCATGGAATGAGCAAGTACTATTTAGTAGGTTTAGGTGATTTGGGGATTATTCTGATTCCATATAGGTAGGTACGTACCTAGTTGAAAACGTTTGAAAACGTATTTGTAGGTGTGGTCGCGCTCCTTTTGAGTATGAGGTCTGTACATCCACCCTTAACAAACGTCACGTACCTAAGGCCGCAATACTGCTAAGGGTGTGACAGTACATGAAAATATATGATAAGTTAAAGGAACCTACAAAGACCTACAAGCCTAACAGTCCCTACGACCCTAAACCCTACAAGCCCTAACCTATCATATACCTAGTAGGTATGTGATAAATAAATATATAAATAAGTTCAGGATGTCTGCACCATGCGACCCAAGGTTACAGACGGATAGTAGACAGGATTTCCAGGTTTGGGACGGGTACACTCACTGCCAGTCGCGCAGACTCACGAGACTGATCAGAGATGGCTAAAGGTGTCTTGGCCACAGTGAGGGGTAATGAGACAAGAATATAAAAAACAAATCTGATTTATTTATAATAATTAAATTATTTGACTTTGTCTTTGACTTTGACTTTGCCAGTTATGTTTAAGTCCCATGTAAAAGAAGACGAGCCTATTGACATTAACCGGTCACAAAACCCAAGAACACTGCCCGACCTGGGAATCGAACCAAGTACCTTGTTCAACGTTACCTTTGGACATTGACTCAGCACTCGGCCCGGCTACGCGCGGCCCAGTTAAAAATAATTATTTGGATGCATCTTACACGCTTAAGACTAAATGATTTTGTAAATTAGTGTGTGTTATGAAAAATTTGTACATAAGCTGTGTCAACATTTGATACAGCTTATGTAGTGGGCAGTGCTCTTGGTTGTTGTGACTGGTTAGTGACAATTATAGGCTCGTCTTCGTTTACATGGGAGTTAAACATAACTGGCAAAGTCAAATTATTTACTTCAAATGGGCACATAGAAGCACTTTTGAACGTCAATATTTACAAAAAAAAAATTGATTCTAGTCACCCCTTCCAAAATGTAGTTTCGTATGAAGAAGAATGGGCAGGAAACTTCACGGTTACTCTTTTAAAAATAATTGGCTTTTACAATGTTTTCAAATTACAGTGTTAATAGTATGGGAGGACAGTGTAGGCCTACCCTTCGGGGAAATGTGAGTGTACTGTGGTACACCTCTGCCCAACCCTTTGGGGAAATGTGAGTGTACTATGGTAAACCTGCCCAACCCTTCAGGGAAATGTGAGTGTACTATGGTACACCTCTGCCCAACCCTTCGGGGAAACAAGGCGTGATGTAATTAATGTTGTTGTATTTATTAAGTACATACAAACAAGACACTGGTTTTAAATTGAATAAGTGGTTGAAAACCCATAACTTGGTGTATTAGCAATCTAATACACCAAGTTATGGGTTTGCAACCACTTATTCAATTTAAAACCAGTGTCTTCTTTGTAAAATATAACCTTAATTCAATACCAATGTATTGAATTAAGGTTATATTTTACTGTGGAGCTACACAAAGTTTAAGGACAAACGAAGATAACTCTATAATTAATTTTTATTTAAGTAAATTGAACTTAATAACTAAAACACAAGCTCCAAATCTTTTGTGTAGATCGTATTAATCCAATCTTCTTCGTAATTTAACTTTCACAGACTTTGTTTAGTCAATCATTGGCAAGATTTGATTCAATAAGCCTCCATGAAGAACAGATAATCTACAATCAAGCACACACAAGCAAACGGGCTAGACAATGGACATAAATATATGATATGATATGATAAATTTATTTGCCATAAAAATACAGATGGGACCCTAGGTGATTCATTATAAAATAGTGTACGTTGTATACATCTGGTTCTATATAATAACATATCTATGTAGTCTCTCTAAGTAGTAGAATCTTTAATTTTAAGTAGTAATAATTCTAATTTTATCGAGAGATTAAAAGTCAAAATTGTCTGTAATCTAAAGTCTAAATTGTATTCAAGGAAATAAAACAAATTCTTCATCTTAATCAAGGACTACTTGAAATTAATTCGTTAGAAACAGCAAATTATTTTAGGGAATTCTGATGAAAATATTTTCGTTAACATTTCGCTTATTATTCCTCGGAGAGCATACTTCAAGGAGATCTGTATTACAATCCTTCAGCTTCACTCTCCCGCCGGGTATTGTCGTTCCAAACGATTAATTAATTATTAAATTCGCGTCTAAAAGTAGAACTTTCTAGGAACACTTCCGATTATTATGCGAACTCGACTATGTACACTTACCCACTGACCGACCGTTAATGGTAAAACAATGGAGGTACCTTCTAAGCAAGCGTGTATCAGCGTTCACCTTCAGATGGGCTACTGGCTAAAAGCGAGCCATCAATAATAACAACAAAATATATATATTTTGTACAAGTCTACCTTTTCCGAAATAAATGCGTTTACTAGCTTACCTAGAATTGCCCATTCAACCTTTAAAAGCGTTTATAAATGCCTTCAAAATATTTTCAAAGGATCTAGATTTAGGAATTCAAAAAGTATACGATCGATAAAAATGCTATTTACAATCTTTGTGCCATTATGTAGTCTATTTTAGTATCAAACGCCTTCTGTGTTAAATGTCTCTGGAACACCAATAGTGCTCCATTTTCAACTGAGTCAGACTAAACAGTGGTACAAACAGACGTAACATTTCAAATGAAAGCATTTGTAGTAGGTACCTACCTACGCATTACAGATACAGAAAACACATTACATTTTGTATAAATTATAGTCAGTGATAAAGCAAATTTGCAGTTATGTGTGTCTTCGCTGACATGTTGACGTTGAGGTTTTGAAACGATGAAGGGAATCAGGAAATTACATTAAATGTATTGATTTTACCAGAAATCAAGAGGTATGATGTTGCTGTCATAAAACTATGTCCACACAGAGTTTGTGACTAGGTACCTAATAAGTAGTTGTCAACTATGTTATGTAAGAGTTTTAATCAGCACGAATTAAGACGCTAACAACAGGTAAAGCGCAGTCACTGTCAGACTACATACAAAAGAAAGAGAAGCGCGATGACACAACGCTTGTAATTTATTGCAAAATATGAACCAATTATCTATTTACTCAAAAATTTGTTGAGTAATCAAAAATAAAAAACAACCAAGTTCTGCATTCAAATAAAACGTACTTGTTATTAATTAAATACAAATATTTTGGGTTGGAACTCAAGATAAAAGGTTAGTTTACCGTTAATTTGGACCGATTTTTTTTTTCTAAACGTGTATTGGTAACAACCAAGATCTGAGAAATATGTTCAAGAATAACATATTTTTTCCACGACCACAAACTATATACATAGATCTGGCAATATTTTTTTTATGACGAGCCTACTTTAATAATTTGCCTGCACGTATGTACTACCTAATTGTCTCTTGTAAACCGATCATGAAACCTCCGATCTAACTAGACAGATACTAACGTCGGTTCCCTATCCATTTGCATAAAATTTTAAGACCTAATATAACTTAGCATAATTTTGTTTGGCATAATTATATTTTCGCATAATATAAATACGCATAACAGCTTACGCATAATTTTTTAAGCATAATTTCTCTAACCATAATAATGATTAAGCATAATATTCTAAAGCATAAATTTATTAAGCATAAAGTTCTAAAGCATAACTTTTTTAAGCATAATATCCTAAAGCATAAATTTGCATACAGCATGCAAGCAAGCATGCAAGCAAGCATGCAGCAAACAAGCAAGCATGCAAGCAAGCATGCAGCATGCAGCAGGCAGGGTTTCTGTCACGGCTCCGGCGCTGCGGGCCTCCGGCGGCCCCACGCGTGCTAATCGTCGCAGACGGCTTTCGCTCACCGCCGCGGCTGAGGCTCAGCCGCCTGCTCCTCACACCGCGGGCCGCCTCGCCGCTACGCGCCTACGCGATTTTAAATTACACTCTAGGGGTAGGACAAACAAGACTACGTGGAGTCAGTTTTGCAGCAATTCGGTTCTGTCACTAACTTTTGTTGCACAGCATATTACATTTTTAACCAACAATATTATTTATTTGTTACAGAAACTATAGCAAATTGGTTTGATCAGAATTATGTATGGGGTACTACAAGTTCGCCACCACCATTTCCACCCAAAGTCTGGAGTACGTATCTACTAGAAAAGGAAAATATACCTAGGACACAAAATCATGCAGAGGCATGGCACAATAGATTTGCACATTTGTGGGAAAACACCATCCTTTTTTTTTTTTTTTTTTTGGTGGGGAATCATCAAATAACTTCTCCCGCTCTGGGCGGAGCGAGAGGGAGTGTCAGACTTTTACTGACTAAAACCCACCGTGTTCCTTCAGATGCCTGTGTGCCAGAGTCACGATATCCCTTTCGGACAGGCTCGTAACCCTGGCAGGCATTGGCCCTTTCAGACTCCGTCAATTGGTGCTGACGTCTCTTTGAGGCGCGCGTGGAACACAACGCGCCGTCGACCCGGGCCTGGTCCTTATCGGACGGCGAGCTACCCATCGCTCACCGTCCGCAAGCCCGGATTTTATTTTTTGGCAAAAAAGATCGTTCAAGAAATAAAACATCAAACCATTGAATTAGATAAACTGGATGTCGGAACATCGCTTATACCAAAAAAAAAAGAAAAAATACACGGACAAAACCAAAAGAATTGAAAAAATTATAAGTAAAAAAGATGAGTATACTTCTAAACAAGCATATTTACAAGCAATTGCTAAAAATATACACCTAAAATAAATATTTATACATAATTAAGGACCACTGTTTCAATCAGTTAACTTCTATCTGAGGAATAACCGCCATATTTATTTCTCATAATAGAAGTTAACTGATTGACATATTTTTTTATACAAAAACTGTCATAACATCTAATATATTCTTCAGGTAAAAGTTATCTCGCGATTGAAAAATCGTTTAAGTTACATAATGTTATGTATAATAAATCATTTGCATGAAAATTGTTTTTGTTATTTATATTAATTGTATGCCTAAATATTATTATGCTAATAGTCATTAGGCCTACTAACGTTATGCTAATAGTCATTAGGCCTACTAACGTCATGCGAATCAAATTTATGCCAAAACAAATTAGTCTTTAAGATGATTATGCCAACATATGTCTAAAAAAATTAGGCCGAAGTATTATTATGCCAAAACAAATTGTGCCAAAATCGTTATGCCGAAGTATATTAGGACAAAGAACATTATGCGAAAAGAAGGGATCCCATTAATGATTTCCGGCGGCAGGTTAGCTTCATTCAACAATTTTTTCCATAGGATATCATATGATACAAGGTCAAAAGCCCTGGATAGATCTAGGAAGCATGCATACACAGGTGTCCTCCTCCCAGTGTAATATTGCACTGTGCTCTTAAGAGTCATAATCGCAGTCTCGGTTGATAACCCATGCCTAAAGCCAAACTGTCTGTCATTAATATTTGGTTGTTTACCTAGATAACTGTCAAGTAAACTATCCAAAATTTTAGCTGTAACTGTTGCTAAGGAAATAGGTCTGTAGTTGTTTATATCCGACATATCACCTGTCTTATTCTTAGGAACGGGCACCACAACTGTTTTCACCAGATCAGCAGGCAGATAAGAATGACTGACACACAGGTTGAACAGTAAGGCAAGAATCCTTGGGAGATGAACACCTGCGTTCTGCAAATGCTCAATACTCAAGCTGTCGTGACCCGGCGACTTTCCCCTGGACATGTTTTGGATAACGGAAGACACGTCACGGGCAGTGAAGC
The DNA here is from genome assembly GCA_948098905.1 of Tiliacea aurago. Taxonomy (NCBI): domain Eukaryota; kingdom Metazoa; phylum Arthropoda; class Insecta; order Lepidoptera; family Noctuidae; genus Tiliacea; species Tiliacea aurago. The sequence goes on from OX402585.1 coordinate 27,606,846, forward strand.
GTACACTTAGCTCACTACAGCTTACATACGATGTTTGATCTGCTGGACCTAGAGGTGGTTCAATTTTGAAACGCTGTCGAAATAAGTTAGCAATATCGACAGACTCACTTTTACCATCAACACTCGAGGGGAGACTGGACTCAGGATTTAACCTTTTCGTTTCTCTCCAAAAGCTTCCAAAGTTCCTTGCCGAGTGGTGAGAAGCAATAATGTCCATTTTGATTTGCTGCTGGTTGTTTTCACACCACTTTAGTTTCGCCTTAAAAACCTTTCGAGAGTCACGCATTTGATTGCAAATGGGCCCCGCACCAGGTTTACCATATTGCATCCAAACCTCAAACCTGAGTCGCGCCTCCGCATGAGCTTCTTTCACATGCTTGTTCCAACCCGTGACATACCTCCGCTTACCTTCAGTCCGACACTCACAAGTCGTCGCTGCTGACTCACTCAAAATTTTAATAACAGTGTTGTACAAGCTATCTATATGTGGTCTATGTCCAGGTTATGGCACATATTATCACAGCATTCATGAAAAACAATAGGAAAGTCAACCTCTCTCATCCTATTATGACACAATTCTTGGTACCTGTTTATCTGACTAAGTTCTCTAATCCCCCACGTAACCTTGTTACATAAGATATTACTGCTAACACGTTTTGGCTGCAATACTTTCAAGTTGCATGTCAGCTCTAACGGTAAGTGGTCTGACCAGAAAACATCACACACAATCTTAACGTCAACAATAGTTTGCCGAGCGGCCTGAGTGAGCACACAGTGGTCAAGCCACCTACGGCAATGATCATGAGCATCACTAACGTATGTGTATGTATTAGAATTCAGTCCGAGACTCTCTATATCTGCACATAACCATTTTTGCTCATTACAGAAACTAAGTAACTCAATACCAAAACGCTCACTTGGGTGTGAATTAAAATCCCCCAACACAAACACACTTTCAAAGTTCTCGTTCTCAATAATTGCACTTACTTCGCTTAAACATTCCGTAAACTCAATAAGATTGTCCACTGAGTCCGTAGGCATTTAAATGGAAAAAACTATAAAAACTCGCTCCGCCGCTACAAACTTAGCTGCCACTAGACGCACACTTTTACACTTAATGACGGACACTGATGTAAACAAACTCTTTTTCCATAACAGCGCCACTCCACCATACGGCCGCCCGCGTAGTATCTCGGTTGACGTATCCACAGCTGACTTGCCCGCGAAAGCGAATTCTTTATGGATAGTTCCTAGGTAGGCTATGTCGTGCGGCAGGAGCCACGTCTCCTGCAGTGCAATGATATCAGCCGATTGGCATAGAGATCTCACACCTTCGATAGATCTATGAATAGACTTACAGTTGAAGCTTACGAATTTAACAAGACTTTGTAAACAAACAAAAAAATTTAAGAAAAAAAAAAGAAAGAAAAAGAAATTTAGGACATATTGCATTTAGTGATTTCAGTTTTATGGCATGTGATATTATATTACATAAAGTTCGGGCAAGTTATCATTCGGACAAATGATGATAAGGACAAAAAAAATATGGCACTTTAGATTATGGATAAAAAAGTTAGGGAACACAATAGAGAACCGTTGAATTATTATTATGTTGCAAGCATTGCTCGTATTGACGGACGATTTTATAGCTCAGTGTTTTAAAGATACAAAGTGGATCGCTAGCACTTTGCAAAGGTTACTTTTATCGTTACATTATAGTGCAAGGTTCGAATCATAAAAGTTCTGATGCTTATTGCTTATTCAAAGAGACATGAATCATACTTGGTACATAGGTATAATTTTACAGTGACATGCATCAAACCATCAACTCTTATTTTTTAATGTTGTTAAAAGAGCGCTTACAATACCACAAAAAATTATAAGAAGAAAAATTATCTTCAAAGTTACACGATACCCTATCAGCTAATTTAAAAAGAAAATATTGAAACAAAAAGTCCGCAATAATCATCCAAAGTGCACGACTGTGACAAACGCAAGTGTCAACTGCGTTTACATTAGCGGAGTTTTTATTGGAGCTACACGAGTGTGCTACTCTCCTTCTTCGTCTGAGTAAGCACTTTGTCGGCGAGTGTCCCTCATTGTCTGCGCTAATATTTTGAAATTGTGCTAAAACTGAGACCACGTGTTTTTGTGGGGGTTTTCAATAGCTTTTACAATAGACCCTCTGGAACGTGACGCGGTGAAGAAGTGCTTGCTTTGTCACGCTTTGGAGGGACCGAGATATTTCATAAGAATACGGTACCTACGAGTATTGTAAAAATCTAAAAAGTTGGTAATTACGGATACAAAGTATTTCTGCGACATCGTTTTCTATTTGTTGGAGCCATTTTTTGGTCATGTTTTAAGAAAGACAGTCGAAGCTACTACACAACATATTATTTGAGACTCTTTGAGGAAAGGTCATATCCCTGCGGTACTACAACATTAAAATTGTAAGTTCTGATTTAACATTTTTATAAAATAATGTTTTTTTACTCTCTAGACCTAGTAATGCCCCGCCGCTGGGTTAATGTCGGCTAAGTAGGCTTTGGTAATTTATTAGAAGACTTATTATTCATACAGTTCCGTACCTCAGAAAAAAACGAAACCCATAGGATCACTTCGTTCTCCGTCCGTCCATACGTTTGTCTGCCCGTCTGTTAAGACCCCTTTCTCAGGAACGCGTAGAGTTAAAAGTTTTAAATTGATATCAAATACGTAGGTCTACAGTCCCTTGGAGCTCTAGTCAGGGCAATCAAAAGATACGGACATTGTGACATATTTTTACACTCGCAAATAAATCGAAACCTATTGGTACTCTTCCCATTGACCTAGAATCATTTTTGGCAAGAAGCGAGGTCTCTCAGCACAAAGTAAAGGAAAAAGTCCGAAAGTCTTTAATGATTTTGTTTGCGATTACATACTCGTAGGTACTTATATTTGCAGGTGGAGCGTGACGATTACATACTCGTAGGTACTTATATTCGCAGGTGGAGCGTAACGATTACATACTCGTTGGTACTTATATTCGCAGGTGGAGCGTAACGATTACATACTCGTAGGTACTTATATTCGCAGGTGGAGCGTAACGATTACATACTCGTAGGTACTTATATTCGCAGGTGGAGCGTAACGATTACATACTCGTAGGTACTTATATTCGCAGGTGGAGCGTAACGATTACATACTCGTAGGTACTTATATTCGCAGGTGGAGCGTAACGATTACATACTCGTAGGTACTTATATTCGCAGGTGGAGCGTAACGATTACATACTCGTAGGTACTTATATTCGCAGGTGGAGCGTAACGATTACATACTCGTAGGTACTTATATTCGCAGGTGGAGCGTGACGATTACATACTCGTAGGTACTTATATTCGCAGGTGGAGCGTGACGTAACGTAACGTAACGTAACGTAAATCGACGTATTACATTTTTCAACTACAAAATTATGTTTTTTCTTGGGATAAATTCGTCCCAACGGAATGCTTCATTGTTGGCCGGTTTTTCCACTTCATCTTACAGATTAAAACATTCAAAGTCATGTTCGTTATAATTTCCTAAGATTTCAGCAAAAAAATATGATGATGAAACGGTTTAATAAAATTTCTTAAGAATTTGTAATTAAATGGATCGCCTCGTGGAAAAGCAGTTCAAGTTAGTCTGGTTTCCTCTGGTTTTTCATAAAGACCCAGTGTTGAGCGATCACACACAAACGGAGTATTACTCGAATGATTGATGGAACCGAGCAGCTGGCAGAACATAATTAATCAAATAAACAAAAAACTCACACCTAGCTATATTAATACGATGCTAAAATGTTCATACCGAGTTATTGTACAAAACAGTCTTTGTAAAAAACAAGTTAATCTTTCTATAGAATTGTGTGTGAGGCTATCTTACAGCTTACTTACTTTACTCAAAAATGAGTTGAGTCAGCTTCCAGTCTGACCGGATGCAGCTGAATACCAGTATTTTACAGGGAGCGACTGCCTATCTGACCTCCACAACCCAGTAACTGGGTAATACGATACCCCATGGTAAGACTGGTTGTAAGACTTTCGGGCTTCTGATGACCTCTAACGAATATCAAAGTTCCACGAATGACAGCCGGGACCAACGGCTTAACGTGCTTTCCGAGACACGGAGCAGTTTCGGTATGTAAAGATGGTCACCCATCCACGGTCCAACCCCGGCATGTGTAGCTTAACCTGATGGGGCGACCCGTGCGGCTGTTATTACTTAGCCACGAGCTCCTTAACAACATACAAGTAACAACAACATACAAGTAACATCTCATAGTGATTGTATTACTTTTCAAGTCATTCGTAGACCGTAGCACACGCCTACGCATAATCGTTGAGGCACGCCCGCGTAGCACCCGCGCCGTAGCGCTAGGCGGGCGCTACGGTTGGCTCGTGCTTCACTAATACAATACCACTTAGGACGGCTTCCAATTTTGTCATTACAATATCGTGTCGGATTTACACAATTAAATTAAATTGTAATTACCCTACAATCCGTTAATGGCGAAATCCCAAAACTTATGAGCAAATAAACATAACATTAGTGTAATCCGGCGCTATATCATTAAGGAAAATAGCAATTATGTTGATTAAAGTTAGTCTTAATAGCGGTACATCAGTACCGGCTAATGTGCGGGATGTTCGAACAAGTCCATTGTTCCGCAACATTGAGAATTGATCTGAGAGCGGGGGGCAGGGAGTTGAAAGATATCCAGGCGTGTGTTATAAGACACTGTGAAAGATTTTAGCAATAGGTCTAAAGCACTTTATGCAACGGATCTCATGATCCTTGGTCTATTTTAGTTTCGCGACTCATAGAGCTGAATTCCAATCGGATAAACACTGAAGGACACGAATTAATAATGTATGTATTACACAATGACAATGTAATGAAATGAAACTGCTGGGATATTGATCTTTAGCTTTCGATCATTTTGTTTATTCAAGCGTTCTTAAACGTTCTCCACCCCGCGAGACGACGCACACATCCGCGGCCGCGTTTTATGTCAAATCAATAGGAAGCTACGTATGAGGATGGCGAAACCTATCTGTATATTTACTTCGGCAAAACATACTGACTGATCAGCTGTCATTAACTCAAGTCCTAGAGATCGACTTCGATGTTAAATTACTTTTGATTGTTGTGTTATTTTAGGTCCTCAATACAGCAAGTTAACTGACGAAGCCTACTTTCCCAAAAAAAAAATCCTATTAAGAATTCTTAATTTTTTTTTTTACATAAAAACTATAGGCCCAGTTCAAAATCAAAAATGTACTGAACTCAACCCAATCATTCTGCAGCGGGTACCTACTGTGCGCAAGTCGTTTTGATTTATCAACCGTTACTCATTAAACTCACTTTCGTATCTTTGACAGTATCAAAGCATAGTGTAAAGCCTACCGTCCACGATCCTACTCAAAAATAACCAGTTACAAACTCAAATAACCAATGAGTGAACTCAACTAACCTAGCCAGAATCTCACACAGCACTAATATTTGAATGGCAGTCTGCACACGACGCAACCAATCACAAACTAGTTAAAGTAAACCACGTGGTGATTTGAGTTTGTAGCACGTTAGTTTTAAGTAGCATCGTGGATGATCGGCCTTATTGTTTCCAAAGTCGGTTACAAGAGCAGTTTGGTATTTCAATAGAAAACACCATCCTCTCTGAAGCTGTTTCGATTGTGAATAAATCGCTATTCTAACGAACACACCAACTCAACCTACTGCCTTCTACTTACATCCTGACACTACAGTAACGCAACACATTAACGTTTCTCCATCCAAAATGTTGTTTACTTCCGTATTGACACAAATCTCATTAGGGGCAGGCAGAACAACAGGCTTATGTCTATTATTATTAATTGAGGAACCAGCGTGCACCGTGCCATGACCGATGTTCTTAGGAAATGTATAAACGAAGTTATTGTGTCGCTCTGATGAGATAATCTTAATAAATGTAGCTATGTGGAGTCGTGTGTGACCCGCTTTGTGTTTATAGAATCAGGCGAAAATATACTTGCTATTCGTGTAAGCTTTCTTGAATACAATATTAATGTTAGCGTCCATCAAAATTTCATTCGCGAATATACAGGAAAATAATTTTAAATGCAAAATACGCAGAATCACTTGGTAATGCTATGCGTATAGTAAATCTCTAAGATCAATATTAATGAACTGACTCTCATTTCATAACAATTTGTGCTCACAAAATGGCGGATTAAGAAGAGGATTATTAGTATGTATCGTAAATACATTTCCCCGAACGTAAAAATATATCTAAATTAAAGAAAGTAGCCTACAATTTTATTATTCACAAAGAAGAATCACTAAACATCTGGTAGCTTGCTACTTAATGCCACTAGTACCGGGTTCACTATTAGCTAATACTGTATCTCAGTGAACCGAGCCCCTGGTGTAGTCTCAGTAACAAGTTGCTGCTCTATTTGCCACTGATTACGGCTGATAACGACGAGCTGCTAATCCGCTCCCCTGTTAACCTAATTACGTGCTGGAACTAGTATTAATTAATGAATGTATCTAGGTACATTCTTTCGCATATCTTTGGGAAGAACTCACTGTGTTAAATAAGACCCAAGGCCATGACTTGGCTTCGTATAAAACTTTATCTGTAGTATTATTCTTAACACCGAAAAAACGTAGGCGTCATAATAATTGAGGGACACATCATTTGTACGAATTCTATATTGGTAGGAACAAAAAGTCAAAAAACCCGGGAACGTAAAAAGTGAACTTTAAAAAAGATGGAAATAAGATTGATGTAACTTAATACTTAATGTTTGCGGATGCATCCATCGATGATTTCTTTTCCATAATTAGGAAAAGCACTGCATCGATGATGAGCAGGGTCCGTGGTAGCACCAACACCGTCCTCAAAACGTTAGGGTGCAAAATAGACAGTCCTTTTACTGTGTACTGGGCAAGTGTACACCTCCACAGAAATAGGAAATAGGCATCAGTTAGGCGATTAACACACGGCACCGCGCACCGCCGCGGTTTCATATGGTGAGAGCACCGCTCAACCGCGCGGTCGGGCGGTGTACGTGTGTTAGGCATCAACGGATTTATTAGAGGCCAAAGCGACGTTGAGATCCGCTTCACCGCCTACCGCGGCGGTGCGCGGTGCCGTGTGTTAATCGCCTTACTGTGTGTTGTTTACTAACAAATTACTAACACCTTCTCATCTTGTTTTTGTTTTTTTGTGTGTACTACTAACCATCTACTAACTATAATATTTGTAAAAAATTATGGACGTATATCTGAAATAAAGATAAATTATTAATACTATAAACAATCTCATCTGTTTTAAAGTTCGCTTTTTACGCAGTCGGGTTTTATGTTTTTTTTTTATTTTATAATAAATTTTAGTTAGGGTTTTAGGTACTTAAATTAGGTTTTCCACTTATAATCGGGTGATAACGGCCTTTTACTCAGTCAATCCAAAAGTTCGGGATAGTTTTTTATCATTTCTCATTCCAAATTACATTTAAACATAATTATATTTCTCATGCATTTTTTAATCACCTTTTAAAACCCTTCATTTTGATGGCATTGGAGTTTTTTTTATTTTGCGCCAAAGATCCACCATTTAGATTTTTTTATAATTTTAATATACTCAGTGACTGTCGCGCAATAAAGACGAATCTAACGACATATCATTCATCGAAATCGGTTCAGCCGTTTAGGAGTTATGAAGGAACATAGGGACGGACATACATAAATACATAGATACATACATACATAATTATGAATTCCATAGATACATACTTACACACATACATTCATGTAAAACATATAACCCTCCTTTTTTGGCTTCGCCGCAGACGGGTAAGAAGTTAACGTCGTGATGGCTCTGCAAAGTTAAAATGTGATTTATTCATTTCACCAACCCTACTGATCTGTGCCGGTAGCAACCGCCGGCGGTTGACTGTACACTCATAAACAGATTTAATCGGCGAGTGTTTACTGAGCACGTACTTATTATCCCTTTCTAGACAGAAGTTGCGATAGACTGAGCAGATAAGTAAAAGTAGTAGATGAGCAGATAAGTAAACCAAATTGTTCGTAATCCAGAAACATGCACTATTAATTCATTTAATCATGATTCCGGCTCGAAAATGAACGCAAACTGGAGCCAAACCCCCGACACACAGCCTCGTCGCTAGCAGCCCAAGCAGCTTTATGCCATTAATTGGATTTACGGGTCGCAGCACGAATCTGAGAGACAAAATTTATTTGACAGTATTCCTCCCAGCTTACATCCTTAATTGCCGGTTTTAGTACAAAATAAATATATTTTAAAGTATAGTTAAATTAACATAATGAATGTTTGAGTTTAGATAAATAGACAGACAGTCTGAAAAAACGTTAATTATTATAAAAGCTTTTAATTAATAATTGTTTTGTCGCCAAAGATGTAGGACGTTGAAAGTCAAACCTAATATTTCGCCGGCTGTGCCTCCCGCGCTGTCATCTTACAAGTCCACAGATTAGAGCACAGAATAGAATCCTAATTTTCCAACGTTGTACGTGCTACGTGAATCTTGAAGTAACAACAGAAGTTTCACTATACCTATACAATGAAAAAAAAAAAGAAGTGTTACAATGTTGTTAAAGAGCTTCTTGTTCAGGCGTACAACTTGTATGAAAGTCATTTAAGTATAGTTTGACATGATTTTTAAACGTTCTTCCACAACTTTCTCAAGTTTAATCTTTGTAGATGAAGCACGGTTTTTCAGTTCGATGCCAAATGCTATTTGCCGCACAACGTGGTACTTCTGCATCCATCAATTCCTCACCTCGCGGTCACGAAGCGACGACGTGGCAAACAATACATCGCCTCGTACCCCCCCCCCCCTGCAATACGCCCACCATTGTTTCAACTGTAATTAAAAAGTTCGGAAATAAGTTCACCTCCTCTCTGAAGACCAGGAACTGAAAACATATTTTTTTTGGAAAGTTTTAGCGACCGACACTGCATTTTAAACAGTGGCTTCTAAGCTGTATTATCATTCAAATCATTTGCTAAAACAATGTTAAAGACATGCTAATTAATGCTATTATCGCGCTTTAAGTGTAAAAGTTTGTGGTTATAATAATTATTCGTTATTCAAATCACTTCTATCATAATTTGTAATTATTACAAAGTATAAGAGAAGTGATTTGAATAACGATAGTTCAATCTACATAATTCTTAGAGTATTAATACGAACTTCGAAACAGTCATATTTCATATTCGGCAATAATTCACAGTTGTTTCAAAATAAATTACATTCGTCTTTATAAAACAAAGATAATTAAATGTCAATGTATTGAGAACTAAGTTTAATATGTTATTTATTCAAATATTTTCATCAATTTTTGACAGTCATAGAAGAAATTCTTCTGAATAATATAAATCATATAAAACAATTTTTATTAAGCAGTGAGACGACTTTCCATCAATCAACCAATAGGCACGCGTGGCTACGCTATCAAGAGTTCCTCTGGAAATCCGTTGGCATTACATCCCGGTTCCTTCCGATAAGACAAGCGAATAAACCCGATCCAATAGGGATCACCGCAGACCGCACTCTTCATAAACTTTAGGGTTCACTCAGTGATACACTTCCAGCCAGTAGGTTATATGAGTCATTGCGTGGATATAACCGTATATATCAGTGTCATACAGTAGGATGTACTATATCAGCACGTTGATTTAAAACTCGCCTTTGTTCTATTTTAACCTACAATAAATAGGGTACAAAATTGATTTACGTTTCAAATATCATCATAGTTACGGGCTATTGTCTCTCTCGCATTCTGTCTCTATGGTAATGCACGTGCTTTAGGTAAAAAACATAATCGCGTAACAGAGTATGAGCCTTTTTTTTTCTTGCGAGTCGGGCTTGCTCTTGATTTCGATCTCGCCTGGTGTTGAACGATAGATGTAGTCTACGATGGAACGAGCAAGCCTAACAGATACCTGTCACTGTTGTCCAAATTAAAATCACGTCCCGCTGCTAAAAAGAATCTAACACATGCCTGCCTCAGAGACTATACAGAATGGATTTTTTAGATTGGGCAGTAAGGGCAGCTACCTTAACCGTTATAGCTACAGGAAACGGTCTTAAGAGACTGTCCTTATCTCTTTGAGAAATTTTGATCTGCGACTACTAAGATCGTTTGATACAGCAACTGTGTGGTGAACAGTTCGTAATCATTTGCGAGCCGTACTGGCAACATCCACGACACGACGCACTCACACGGTCAATTGCGATGTAAGAGTGGTTGCTTACGCATGTCGCAATGATCCATAGCGTCTCCTCTGTGAAGACGTACAAGATCATTGCGGCGTGAGAGCAGAGGTACACAGTGGATGAAGGGGTTCAGCTATGATGGCTGAAGAGTTTGTCGTAGTGGAAGAAGGAGAGGATAGTTGACAGATTATTAATTGTAATAGGTAAACTTTCTAACAGGAAGGGTGTTGATTGACTAGCAAAGGGTTTTGGCCTTGAACCCGTTATTCTATTGCTATTCCATTCCTAGCTTACGAATTAGTAGCTTAGTTGTAGGTGATATCAGTAATAGTAGTACTGAGAAACACGCACATTGCTAGTAAAATAAATTCCTCTCGGAAAGTTGAGGTTCCTTGTGTAAAAATATTCTGGATTTGGAATATATATGATAGTCAAATGCTCGATATCTTTAGATTTCCGAGGTCTTACAGTTTGTTTAAATCTCAAGCGATCGGTTTTCCCGAGTATCTGGGTTGCAGAGGTCAGATGGCTGCGGTCCAGTGTAAATACTGATATTAATTTAGTCAGATGGAAGCTACACTCAGAGTAATTACTGAAGACTAACATAATTATACAAGAAGAAGGGATATAAATTGTAAGTCAGATTGGAAACTTGAGATTAATTGAAGTATCTACTCAAGAATCCTTTGTAAGTAGTACATAAATCGAGGAATTTATCACATTTACAATCAACAATTACACCCCTAGTCCACTGCCAGCTACATGAGAATATCGGTTTAATCATCACGACACACGCGTGTGTTTCTGTACGGGGTCACATTAAATTAACTAGCAAAACTTTACAGACGTGATGTGTTGTTATCTAAATATTATAAAGCAGAAAAAAATATTTGACGATATTATTTTGTTGCGACTATATTCGCATGTAAGTTGATTAAAGTATGAGTTTATAATATATTTAATTTTTTGTTTTATTGTGTTTAAATAGCCGATACCCATCACGTCTGTGAAGATTACACAAAATAAATCATTCAATATTAATATTTTTATCATGTTAAGTAGTCCGCGGAGTTTCACTAGGTCATTTAATTTGACAATCTGACCTGTATTCACTCAAATATCAGACTTACCAATACGATCCGTAGTCATGTCCTACGTGATCGTGTAAACCAAAGCCCGCACTCCACGGCACACTGCGCCTGTAACACAAACACGCGACTAAAAGCGGCACATCGCTCTCAACACAAATATTTATCAATCACACACTAATGTGCTTTTTATTCCACGACTATCCATGTTACTAGGTCGCGATACACCTAGTTCGGTTAGGTACGTGCCGTGTTGATCCGAAAACTACAGTTGTTTAAACTGATATAAGTATTAATGTTGCTTTTAAACGTGATGATAATGATAGAGTAGTTATCCATAAACCATTAACGACTCCACTTGCAAAAAAAAAATAAAAAAAACACTACGCAGTGCAAAAGTAGTTTTTTTTTTTTTTTCAAACGTTTTTTTTTATTTGTGTGTATGTGTTGTTTTAATTTCGTATTTCACTACTTGCTATGTAAATAACAATGACAGTAAGTTATAATATCATCAACATACACAAAGTGGATTAAATACATATTAATGAAGAAAAATACATGAATTACCAAAATAATATTATTAAATAATTTTAATAATAACTATCCTTTTCAGCTTTATAATAATATGTAAAACTAAAAATAGTGCATGTGGCGATATATCCTGTTAGTAAGTAGGAATAGAATGTATTGTAAATGTTTTGTGTAAACAATTTATTGGTCAACCTAATAAAGAAATAATTAAACTCAAAACTGCTAAAGCAAAGTTAATAACATTAATATGGGACTATCACGCGGCTTATAAAAAATTAAAAAGAATCACGTAAATCGGTGTAAATACATGAAAAAAAAAACTCGCCGAATATAGAATCGAATATCCTTTTTTTTAAGTTGTTTAAACAAGGGTAGTTTATTGAAGGAAATGCTGTTTATGTAGCAACATTTAAAGTAATTTACTGAAAGAACAACAGCTGTTTACCTACTAAACGACTTAGTAAGACTGTAAGTTACTAAAAAAACTACACTTTTACGCCACAGTTTTAAGTTGTTCAATTTTATTAAAAGCAAACAACTCTACTTTAGGCCAAAATATTTTTTTTAGAATAACAAGCCCATCTTTTATCACCCGTCCTACCGCAAAGATTATACAACTTCCAACAAAAATCACGGGCGGAAAATACACTTTTTTTTCTTTAACTTAAAATAATTTCTATACCTACATAGAACGTTTTCCTTCCGTTCCTAGATTAGCGGTGGAATTACAAACAAACGAACACCGTAATAAAGTTGGTCTCATAATTTAATGTCATTACTTTATAACTTCTAAACGATTTATTATGACGTCACTTCTAAATTCTTCAGCCATTTATAATTCAAACAATTTGGAAAGATTCCTGAAAGTGTTACTGCTTGTCGTTAAAACAAGACGTACCGTAAGTATTTATTTGAATTAACTTTTATTTTCTAAACTCGCTATAATAATGTATATTATATTATGACGAGTATTCTATATCGGTATTCCACAGGATCTACGGCATAACACACTGCAGCATGTGTGGTTTTATTGGATAGTAGTACAACGTGTTCTTTTTCCTGCCAGTGATTAAAGAGAGAAGTTCTTTAGAATTTTCACCAAAAAAAAATAGTATTCTCAGTTCACATGATATAGCATGAGTCATAATAAGAAGCATAACTCCACAACCACAACATAAATAAAACCAAAGCACTCTACACAAACATATCATAATTTATGAGTTTTAATGAATCCCAGGCATAAGAGGAGGTCATGGGAGCGTGGGATGTTATTACATGCAGTGTGCGGGCACCACGTAGCGCGTGTGACGTCAAAATGACAGGCTAACACGTCCAGTTACATGTTGGGGACAAGTAAATGGGTGATGGAAGGATCACTGAAAGCTCACAGTAGTTGTTACAAAGTAAAAGTTCATAAAGTCGATACTATGAGGTTTTAATGACGTAACTAAGGTCGTATGCCTACCTGCTTTGAAATAAGCGTTCTTTCGTACATATCCAAGAGGAACGTAGATAAATTAAGTATCATTTCAGCCTGTACTTGTCTAGCTAAGGAAAGGAACTCGTTTCTTTCCTTAGCTAAGGAAAGGAACTCGTTTCTTTCCTTAGTATTGTACCTTGCCGTATACTTGTACCATATACCTATTGATCATTATAGATATTGCACACAATTTTCAAATGTTTGTATATACATTTTAGTGGTGCAGTTATAAAACCGCATCCACTAAAATTTCTAAACGATCTCTACCCAAATGACATACTTAATTACACTTTTCGAAACGTAAGTACTCATAAAGGCTTCTACATACCGGGGCGACTTGTCGCGCGACGCGACGCGACACAAAGGCACCGCTCGTCCCGCGACACGCGGAGCCTTTGTGCCGTGTCGCGTCGCACGACTAGTCGCGCTGGTATGTAGAAGCCTTAACATATAGATCCTATTTACCTAAATACAATTTTACCTATTTATTTTCATGTAACCTTCAGTAAGTAATCAAGTTACAAATAACTATATCTCCCAAAGTAATTACATGACGATTATAATCAAAGGAAATCTCCCAGATTACCCATCTCAATCATACATAAGTGAAGTAAAGCTATGTCTCCACCAGCGAATCCTCAGATAAACAAAGCCGAGCCATTAGCAACGTTTAGCTCAACACGGGTCGTAATGGAAGAGTTAATTTATTCGAACAAGCAGTAGTTTGTAACTCAGCCGGAATATAATTCGGTCGTGACGACCGAGCGATTTCCATGACGATGTCTACCGTGTGGACGAGGCTTAAGCGATGAGCGAGTGAAGTTTACGAATCTATCTTGGTCACGCTTTTGACACAGAGGTTCTTCCAACAAAAAGTTTCCAAACAACCATAAAGAACATCGTCGTAAATGGCCCTAGGACCAACAAACATCTGCCGTACATAATAGTTTTATAAATATATTTTATTAAACAAATTGAGAATATCTCTAAGTAACTATGGGGCAATAGTTACAATTACAATTGCCAAAGAGCTTTTGTACTTCAAAAAAGAGCTGTACGCACCATGTTTCGAATCTCGCAAAGAGAGAGTTGCCGTCCCCTTTTTGCAGTTTTGAGGATTCTAACAGTACCCAGCCTTTATATTCTAGTACTCCTGACTAACCTAAAAACTTATCTGCATGAATATGAGACTGAACAGGAAAGATTCATCAGAGAGAGCACACGTAGGAAGGACCTCAGCAATATAATAAGCCCACATCTTCTGATCACAAAACATAGTGCACGATACCAGGCAGTACAAATTTTTAACAAATTGCCACTCGACCTTAAAAGTTCGATATATACGTCCTCGTTTACGCTCAAGCTTAGAGTTTTTCTCTTGAATAAATGCCTCTACTCCATTGATGAATTATAACTTGACACTAATTTCTTTTGACATTCAAATTTCTTTCGACTTTCTAATTTCTTTGACATCTTAATTGCCTTTAGTTGACATAACATTATTGTATTGGTTAATTTGACATCTTATTAAAATACCCAATAGATTTGTGATTCTATCGTATCTCTGACATGTAACTGTTCAGTAAATTATATATACTAGTACGAATTAATGGATTGTAATGGAATTAAATTATGTGAAAGTGTTTCCTATTGTTATTGAGTTGCTGGGTTATTTTATTCACCTCGTAAGGTTATTGGGTTTATAATTATTATTAAGGGTATGTGTGTAGGTATTTATCTGAGTTGATGCAAAAGGTATGGGACGTTATAGGTGAAGCCTACTTGTAACATTAGACTGCAATGTCTGACTGCTCGTTTATTATTGTGGTTTTTGTTGTTTTTATTTAATTTGGTGATGGTATATTTTTGTATGTATTATTAGTCAAGTTGTGTTTTTTTTTTTTTTGTTTGTTACCTAATTTTATTACTAATTTAAACTTTTTTTATGTAACACATTCAGACACAATTTGTATTGTTATTGAATAAATAAATTGAATTGAATTGAACGGACGTTCTGCGTTACATAGTGAATAATTAAAAGAGCTTTAATGACATTACATCAAACACGCCGCCATCTTTGACTAGTAGATTTGACATGACAATTAGTGATCCAATCTTTCATTCCACACACATCGAGAGCGAGATTACTTTCGTTGGCCACCTGCCGATCTATTCTCCAAAAATCTCAACATGATAACTAAGGTGAAGTGAGTTTTTGCGGTGAGATTTATACCGAATAGCGGTGCTCACGGGTGTCACACGCATTCCGTTCGTACTTTCCTTATCAAAACTTTTCACTCTAGGGTTCAACGCTTCTGTAGTGGCTTGTGCGACGTTTATTTATAATGGTACCATACACTGTAGGTGCTAAAAGAATTCAACATCAAAACCGATTTCTTATCCTAATACATCCATTATAAATAATTAATTATATTTTTCTATACAATTACCACACTTATATAAGATGCATTGTTATATTTCAAATAGAATAACAAATGGTTACTACACCGCGGCACTCAACTGTCAAGAAGATTTACCAAAGAATAAAATGCTACATAATAAGTATATAAAACACCAAAACAAGAGGTAGTAAGTACTTGCAATGTTTTACTGAATGTATTAGCTCAACTAGCCACGAACAAGATAGGTAGTAAGTACTTGCAATGTTTTACTGAATGTATTAGCTCAACTAGCCACAAACAAGATAGGGAGTAAGTACTTGCAATGTTGTACTGAATGTATTAGCTCAACTAGCCACAAACAGAGCTACAGCCAATAGATATAACATGAGTGACAGGCACTTATTAGCATGTATTTCTAAGTATTGAAAGTATTGTTTCTTACTAAATATAACCTCAAAATCCTTGTTTTTTTTTTTTTTTTATAAATGCTTTCTGCAAGTTGTCCGTCATTTTAACTTGTAATTTAGAACATGCAAAGTAATTTTCCTTCGCTGTTGGTTCTGGGGCGAAAGATGTATGTATGCAGAACAATCACATTTGCATGGTTTACTGACAAGTCATAATTAGTGATATCAAAAAGTTAAGGTGGAACATTATAGAGTTCATCAGCATTTAAAATGTATAGAAATACATTATCATCATAAGTATAATATATCTACAGCACCGTCGCTCCCCACCGTCTAATGCGCCCGCTCCGAAGACACCCGAGGACGCACGACGTGGCGTCGGCGACGAGGCGTCGGTGACGCGACGACTTTGTACGGCTAGTTACCGGTAGCTGTACAATGTACGTAGATCTACTCTAGTAAGGGTACGTTTTAGACGATTTCATGTCTCTGATTTAGTGACAGGATCACTTAAGTTTGATTCTGATGACATTTTGAAAGGTGGCTTTCGATAGTTTCTGTCTAGATCCTACTCCTATCGGAAAAAAGCTTGAGTTTATGTATCTGTCACAGATGGATTGTCGAATCCGCTGTTTTACATAACCTCCAATTGTTGACCCGCCGTATTGATAAATGGAAATTTTTTATGCAACTCTGCGTGTTAAAAGTTCAGTACCGAATTCTGAAAAATCGCTAAACGTCGTTCAGCTGTTTTACATAACAGAGCTGTTTTGTAAACCGGCTAGCGGTAGTGGATTCAACAACCCAACCGCGACATATTTATTAAGACGTACTTGACGTTGTCTGAACGACAAAATATTTTCTCAAGTTACCGTGACACAATGACTGTCCAAGGAGCGCAAAGGACATAAATAAATACACTGTTATTTAAATGCGTCACGCAAACTTAAAATTCCGGGCAAAAACTCTCACTTCGCTTGGTCATTATGAAGTCAGATCGCTTCGTTATCTATACCACCTTTGTATGTTTAACTTAAACTACAAAAATATTATGTTCGTAACTGAGCCTTTTTTCGTCAGTATCTTGAACCAGCCTCTGACGTGTCTCGTAACAACAGAATCTCTTCAGCGAGACAGTCTCGGCACACGATCCAACATTCCTACCTTTTGAATCCTAATTCTTTTGCACGGTACTCACTGCGAATGGGATCATTTGGGTCTATCTGCAGACTTGGGCCTATCTGCAGAGTTATGTCTCGCTACAATCATAGTCTTTTATTTCCTACTGCTCTGTGTAAGAGAGAATGATAGCAGACGAGGTTGAATAAGAAACTTGTCGCGTCTTGACTGGTGACTAATTTAATGTTGACATTTAGGCTCAAAACGTTTGCTACGTTTTGACTTCACTGCAGGCGGGTATAAAAAGAGCTGTTGCATCCCGATTTTTAATTTCTGTCATATTCTTTTTTTGTGGTTGCTAAGGTTTATTTTATTTTTTTTGGGTGTGAAATTATCAAATAACTTATCCCTCTCTAGGCGGAGCGGGAGGGCGTGTCAGACTTTTAGTGACTCAAACTCACCCGTGTTCCTTCCGTTGCCTGTGTGCCAGGGCCACGATAACCCTTTCGGAAAGGTTAAAAATGTAATCCGACTTTTGTAAGCACATTGTGGCTCTTGTGCAATGTTTCATTGCGAGTCTATGAGGGTATTCTTAAAATGTGGGAGGAATTTAAGCCCGGTAGTAAAAATAAAATTATTATTAGAAAACAAACAATCCATATAGGATTATAGGTACATCCTGGATTATCCTTCAACAGCGGACGAGGCAATAGTTGTACTAAGCCACGTGCCAGAACAAGAATAAACAAACGGCCATCTTAACTAGAATAATTAAATTACTTTCAACGTCACTACAGGCTGTTTTATATCGAAAAGTAAACAACGGTTTACGTTATTATTTTCTTTTTAGTTCCTTTTCTTGCTGGAAAATAAGGAAATATCTTGACCTATGAATTGTTTATATTTAAGACCGGAACGAATAGGACGAAAGCCACGCTGTGGGACTTAACTGAATTAATTAAACAATTATAGCTCTTTTAAATCATCAAGTACTAATCCAAACATCAAAATTCTAATCAATAATATAATATACTATTAAACAGCGTGCCGCTACAGTGGCGACATTAATTTGACACACTGGTAGGGCTAGTGGCAAGTAATCATTTTTTTTTTATATTTGAATTATTAACATAAATAATTATAAATAAAAAATAAAAAAATTAAACAAACTAAATAATAAAGCTTTCTCTTTCCTTCAATTCGCCTACTACCTAACCTTGCACGTCATTTGTTTTAATTTAATGGATTCGATATTATGATCCATGACCTCGGCTAATTACCTCTGTGCAACAGTTCTTTATGTCAGGTTGTTAAAAGATGCTATTTTAGAAAATTTAAAATAAATCAATAAATAATAATGTTTAATCAAATTAAAATATTATAATTAAAAGATAAATGTTACATTAATGTCGCCACTGTAGCGGCACGCTGTATACTATTAATACTATACAGAGGTGACGGTCTCGACTTACGAGTAGTATGTAGGTCGTGGGTTTGAACCCAGACAGGCTACTGCTCTCAAAACGGTGAAGGAAACCATCGTGAAGAAACCTACATGTCCTAGAACTAGAAAATCGAAGACATCTGACATCCACCAACCCGCTCTGGGCCCACGTGGTGAGTTACGGCCCACTACCTCTCACAGAATGAGGAGGCGTGTGTCCCAGCGGTGGGAACATTATAGTTTGATTAAAACATAACATAACATCACGTCTCACTCTGTCTGTCTGTATTATTACATTTTCACGCCTGAACCACTGCTCGGATTTCGGTAGGCGAGTAGATACATGGCATCCTAAGAAAGGACGTAAGCTCGACTTTTTGGCTCAAAAATAATCCTAAAGTAGGTGGTAAAAAGTTTGTATGGGAGACCCAGCATTTCTTAAGTTAGGGATATAAAATTCAAGTTTATGCTGTTGTTATGAAATAAAGGATTAACTGTTTCAGTGTTTTTGTAAAATCATCACCCAAGCGGATAAAATAGGGGATGATTTTAAAATACTGATATTTTTGTGTACTTTTTGTCCCCGTCTTGAAATAAAATTTAGTAAAATTTCTATATTTAATTAAAATCGGCCTACTTAATTGGTCAAAAAGTATTACAATTTAAAGTCATAAAAAAAAAGTTAAGTAATTAAAAAAATCAAAAACCCTACTGCGTAAAAACTGAACTTAAAAAAAGATGGAAACAAGATTTATATAAAATAATAAGTACTATAAACAATCTCATGCAGTCGGAGGCAATAGGTCGTTATTGTTAGGAAGATGCGCAGTCGGGTTTTTGATTTTTTAAATTAACTTTTTTATTTTATTATTTTTAGTTAGGATTATAAGATGGTAAATTAGGTTATATACTCACTTATAATCGGGTGATAACGACCTCTTACTCACTCACTCCAAAAGTCCGGGATATTTTTTTATAATTTCTTATTTAAATTACTTTTAAACGTTATAAGCATATATTTTTGTAATCACCTTTCAAAACCCTTCATTTTGATACCCCACTCGATAGGCTTGGGAGATAAAATTTTTTTCGAAGACACTCCTTTTGGCGCCAAAAACCCGCCATTTTGATTTTAATAATTTTAATATACCCTATGACACTCGCGCAATTAAGACGAATCTAACGACATATCATTCATCAAAATCGGTTCAGCCGTTTAGTAGTTACGAGGGAACATAGGGACAGACATACATACATAAAGGTCAAACACATAACCCTCGTCTTTTGGCTTCACCGCAGTCGGGTAATAACCTTTCTGACATCGTATTACACGGTCAATGGCGGCACTAGAGTAGATATTACAAATTAATGGCGACATTAATTATTAAAATTCACAATTATTAAAATTACAATTAAAATTAGACATTTAGAATCAACAAATTTAAAAAAACCGGCTTCGTGTAAGTAGACGCCCCGCCCTGAAGATTCCGTCTCAAAGCTGTGCTCATTGCACTCGGCTGCCCGTCCGGATTGAAGGATAAACTTAACTTTTCAGTTGAAAAAGAACTTTAAATAGTGGAGAGGACTGATTTCAAAGAAATACAGCCAACATTTTACTTCAAGTCACGGCCTATAGATTTCCGATCCCTCGATTCCGATTGTAGAACACACTTAGCTTTGCAGTTGATCTATAACTATAAATTACCAATTTTCGTATTTTACTCTTTACTTGAATTGTACGACTTTGCTTCTCGCCCAACTTCATGCTGCAGGTGAACATACATGGCCGTATTTTTTTATTGCGTTAACTTGGAACTTTGAATTTATTTACAGCCCGTAGATCTTTGTTCTTGATATCTATATCAACTTGATACCTCCACGCGGTTCTGAGTGACAACGAAGTCACCCTATAAGAGCACTAATTTTTCTTTTTGAGGTACGGAACCCTATGAATGATTATTTGAATTTAATATCTGCCTGTCTGTCACTTTTTCATGCCGTAACGGCTGAACAGATATTATATAACTGGTGGAATGGGTGTTCCATAAACACCTTCGCCTCTACAGTGGATAAGAGTGTAGCGCGGCAGTGAACTAAATAATCTTACGGTGCAAGTACTTATCTAAAACAATAACTTACCCGAGCAGGGACACAAGTGTCTCCATGGCTTAAGAGCTGTTCAATAGTAATTAATGCGAACAATGGGCACTCCAATCACGGTCGAGGAGCCGCAGACTCTTACTACACTCCCAACTAATTCTATTTGCTGCCATTGTCTGGAATTGGAGGCGAAGAACAAGCGTGCCCCCCTCCCCCCCCCCTTCAGCCCGAATTTATTTCCTCTAACAATTATCCGAGATTGCTTTATATCCACTGTTAACATAAGGAAGACATGGGCATAACCCAGTAAGGTACGTGGGGTAGGCGTAGGAGAGCTATAAGTCAAAGTGAACTTTAAAGCATCTACTTCCACGTTTGTAGTGCTGTGGGCTCTCTGAATATTAAAGCATCTACTTCCACGTTTGTAGTGCTGTGGGCTCTCTGAATATTAAAGCATCTACTTCCACGTTTGTAGTGCTGTGGGCTCTCTGAATATTAAAGCATCTACTTCCACGTTTGTAGTGCTGTGGGCTCTCTGAATATTAAAGCATCTACTTCCACGTTTGTAGTGCTGTGGGCTCTCTGAATATTAAAGCATCTACTTCCACGTTTGTAGTGCTGTGGGCTCTCTGAATATTAAAGCATCTACTTCCACGTTTGTAGTGCTGTGGGCTCTCTGAATATTCCGAAACTAGAGGAAGGCTCCGGTGTACATTAAAGTGCTGAGAACGCCCACCTTGTGGTTTGAGCAGGTCTAACCAGTCTCTTCGCATTTCCTATAAATCGAAGATACCCAAGAGAGAATTTCTTCAAGAAAAATAAACTGGAGCTCGTTGCGCTAGTTTCAATCAAGTCGGTTTAAATCTCGATACACCCGAGATTTAAACTTGAATGGAACTCATAAAATAAAGATTACTTTTAAGTGATATTCTCACGGGGTTATTAACTTAAAAGTTGAGTGTTACTTCAGCGGACTCCGACAGTAAAATGTCCCCAATTCGTCTTAAAGTCCAAAACTCGCCCTTGAGACATCTCGAAAAATTCCAATATTTGTTCAAACTCTTAATCATTTTGTTTCAATTCCAAATCACTGAGATTCGAACAAATCGTTAATTTTACTTGATTGAAATCAAAGTCTCATTGAGCATTTAAACGCACTCTTAATTGATTACTTTAATTATTGTTATTTAGCATGTAAAGTCAAGTTAGGAAACTTTGATGCTGCAATGAAAGTTGCGTCACTTATTTAACTGGTGTCGCCCACCGGACCCCTCTACCTCTACTTACAATCTATATAGTACCTACTTACTAATTCCATGAGTATTTTTTTTTTATTTAGGATGGGTTTACTCTTGACCTTAGTCTAGGGCAGAGGTGACAGAGACAAAGTCGACGACGGAGTGAACTTACCCAGAAGAAGCCTGTTCACTCTAACTAATCCAAAATTCCAATTTCCAATTCTAATTCCATGCTATACTGTACTTACTGATTCCATGCTATTAAAAAGTACTTGCTTATTCCATGAAAGAAAGAATGAATGAAAGAATAACATATTTTATTTGAAAACAGTTCATGAAACACAAAGTACAAATTTTAATAACAAAATAAAAACGTGAAAATAATGTTCTAACATAAATAATTAAAGCGTGTGCCTCACGGCTGCGCCAAAAAGGTTAATTTCAGCAAGATAATGTCTGACGCTGGTTTTCTAATGAACCTTCAAGGGCAGGTGACGGGGTGTACAAACCAAACAGTATCATGCTCAAACTGTCACTTCTGTCACCTATCTATCTTCAAGTCATTAGGCCCTGGGACATGACATGCGTCTGTGTGTCAAACGCATGAAATGAAATGAAATTGTTTATCGTCATGTTAAAAAATAAGTATGTTCATGTGTGTAATGTTTTTGTTATTAATTTAATTTATTTCGAATGCATACTCGTATTAGATAAAAAATAGCTTTTTGCACTCCTCCTCCATATAAACTATAACTGTGTTTTCGTAACGTCCCGTGTGGTGTCGGACGTAAAGAATAGCACCACCCTATTCCCGTGGGTGTCGTAAAAGACGACTAAGGGACTTACTACAGAATGGACAGCAGCGTTCTCTATGCATTTTAATACCATACTGCGATCGCCAACCCCTCTGCCAAGCGTGGCGATTATGGCAAACCCCCCCCTTTGTGGGAGGCCTATCTCCAGCAGTGGAGCAGTGGCTAAAATGAATTTTCGTAAAAAGCATCACTTCTTTCGCTTCACGTTTAATAATGATGATAATTATTTTCAGTGTAATTTATTTGGATCCAATTAAGATCGTTATCAAGTTGGGCGCGCATGACAGTGATGCATAATTACCTAAGTCACAGTTCATGTAAGCTTAGGACACGGCTGTAGTGATAGTGAGCTTGGCAAATAAACTTCTAACCTATTTTAAGCCTTTTACACATTTCATGAGCTGTAAAGAGGTATCTTACGTCTGAGCGACGTTAAACAATAAAACGGCTGTGAGTGCCAAATAGCCCATCACGTTAGTTCCCCTTTACTGAACACGGTTGTCACAAACATTTCGAAATAAATGAGTCTAAGTCAACATACTTATTCAGCCTATAACGTTCCCACTGCTGGGACACAGGGCTCCTCTTGAAGAGAGGGAGTGAGCTGTAATCTACCACGCGGGCCCAGTGCAGATTGGTAAATGTCACATGTGTTCGAATTGTTTTGAGAGCAGTGGTTTGTGGTGATTAATTTACACAAAGTAATAGCGCACCCAGGCAGGGTTTGAACCCACGACCAACAACTCGTAAGTCGGGCCCGTTACCACTGGGCCACCACTGCTCTCAACAGCTCAGTCAACATCCCGGAGTAAATTGGATGTTATCGTCGAAAAGCTTGAACAAATAAAAAGTATGGAAAACTTAAAGTTTGGACAGATACTCAATCACACCTCAACAAAGCAATGTATCATGATGTTTTCAAATCGTAACTTTCCAAATTCCTTCATCCACTTCGACTGTTTAAAGCTAGTAAATAACTGTTTAATCACTTTACTCTTCTAACTACGCTAGGAACTCAATACTCACAACACAATCTAGATAATTGAAACCAAATCTTGTTGTCATTTGTAGATTAGTTTTCAAGTGTACATACAGTCAGCGGTAATGGCTTCTACCTCATCTGTTTTATCGGATGCATCTGCGACGAACTGCAGTCGACTGCTAGCGACGGCGCCGGCGCCTATAGTTGAAACGGTCGGTTTTACTGTTATTGCTTTTGACGCAAAGTTTAAAGTAATTGCCACATCTGTACCGAAGTGGTACACGTTTGTACTGCACTTGCATTCTAGTTGCGTATCATACCGGAATGACAATCCATTGCTTTATATTAATAACTAGCTGCTGGCCGCGGCTTACCCCGGGTGGCTTTTGCTAAAATAAAAGTTAAAAAGTAATTTTGATGAGACTTTCACTGGCTATCTGCCAGTGAAAGTCTCATCAAAATCAGTCCAGCTGTTTCGGAGATTAGCCGGAACAAACAGACAGAAAGAGAGATAAACAAAATTTAAAAAAATATTTATGTAAGTATTTCAATAATAAAAGTACCGTATAGACTTTCCATTTAGTAAAAAACTGTTATTTTGACATTTAAACAGATACGTCAATTGTATTTAATTGTATAGATTTTTGAAAAGTTCGTCACAAAATTGTTGTAATATCAAAATAAATTGGATTTGTAAGTGTGTGGAGCAATTAGGGTGCAGGTGCAATCTTATTGGCCTGAACCGTCTCTTATCAAAGTATCATTGGAATACGTATCATTATCAGCATCGTCGTAGGTCGCCTTAGGCTTACGATGCCCTATTGACGTTGGGCTGTCATCTGCGATGACGCGTGGATAAAGGCTAATTGGAAGATGCAGAACATCAACTTGTTTTCCGCTTAATAAGATGGCAGTTATATTCTAGTGACAGAACCACTTTAGATTATGATTCCTTTGAAATATTTCTCGTCTGATATTTTGCAGTGATTCCTTCATTCTCAGTTGAATTGAAACACAAAGCAAAGGCGAGTTAATACTCTACAGTTATTTTATAATCACGTTATACAATTCCTTTCATTCTAATTTGTTCAAGAAACAGTAATACGTTTATTTAATTGCTTTACAGAATCTCAACATTTTTAGGGTTCCGTAGTCTACTAAGGAACTCATATTATAGTTTCGCCATATCTATCTGCCTGTCTGTCGATCTGTCTGTCTGTCTGTTTGTCAGTCTGTCTGTCTGTCTGTTTGTCTGTCTGTCTGTCCGCGGCTTAGCTCAGAGACTCTTCGTTCTAGATAGCTGTTATTTGTCATGGGTTTAAATATTAATGACGCTGACACAGTGGTAAAATAAAATCTTGAATAAGAAAAATTTGTAGTGTAAAGTATAGTGGGCAAGATATTTTTTTTCCTCGTTGATCTCATGGTGTGGGGTATCGTTGGATAAGTCGTTCATAAAAATTGCGGGTCTGTCAAAACCATTTTTCGAAACACTTAATATTACGCAAACGGATCCGTCTGTCAGCTAAATGGTTGTTTTGGACATGGGAAAGTATTCATGGCAGTTCAGCATTCAGTATATACAGAGGCAAACTAAATTAGCTAGCGAAACTCCGTAGCCGTGATGGGTATCGATATCAAACAAATAATTTATTAATTTGATGAGTTTTTTTCAACCATTGTTAACTATTTTACGATTTGATGTTTTTCATGATTTTACAGACAAATAAAGTTAAATACTTTTAAATAATTATTTTATGTGATTCTATGATTTATAAAGTTTTTAGTTTGACTTCGGTTTTTACAAGAAACCACTGGAAAACACGGCATTCATATATGTTGTCACGACCGCGGTCGAAAGCGCACTAGTTGGCAGACATGACCATTTGCCCGGTACATGAGCGTTGCGATCATGTCGCGTGGAAAACAATCTGGAACGCGTCAGACACAGCTCGCCCATAAATACATGTAGTTTAACTCAGAAACCGTCACAGCATCAGTAAGCAATCCGTAATCATAAATCGAACATCCGGAGGGACGGCATTTGTTTCAATTATTTTGGTCACCATGCAATACTGACGCACAGTAGTACTGCCCTTTCGCGGCCATCCACTTAACAGTAGGCTAATTGCGTAACGCATTTTCTGCAAACGATTCAGACTAATTTGCTTTATTCCGATCGGAGTTTGCTTTATTTTACGACTTTCGTATTGTGTAACACCAATAATGTGTGAAACCAATTCGAATCTGTTTGAGACGCTAAAGAGTGAACGATATGCGTCTAAAAACGCTAATATTCGAATTGCGTAACCATTTTGACAGTTGTTAGTTGGTTTGAAACCAACGAGTTTGTTTGAATCGAAAGCGAAGACAACAAGTTGGTCGCTATCATTTTTCGTTGGACATTTTTTGGGATTTACTCATAAAATATCCATAATTATTACGAAATTATGTATGTGAATATCTTCTTGATAAATTGTGAATGCGTTTTTGTGTAGAACATCTATGATAAATCAATATTAGTGGTATTTTAGCTAGCAAGGCAGTGAGATCATTTTTTTTAAATAATTGTAAAAGTTTTGTTTTGTTAAGTGCTTTACAACCTAAATTAGAGATACTTATTATGATATTTCAGAAACTAGGTATATTAGTGGCATTTTATGGAAAGACAAATTCATACCTCGTACCGTAACAAACTTACCATGAGCCACAAGCTTAACAACTTGTGTATGTATTCGAGGTTTTACTTTGAATAGCAATAAATCTACTTAAAGACGAAGAACAAAAACAAGCACAGAAATAAGCATTTGTCAATGGATTATGTAAGGACTTCGATGAACTGTACACCACCATACATATAAATTTCCACATCATCGTCTGTTCAAGGTAATATCAATACTTACTTACTTACATATTATTATTATCTTTCTAAGTGTTGAACATTGAATGTGCCCAAAATAGGTACCTAAATATTGTACCTTCAAAGATGTTTGATATGCACAGCAAAATTATTTTGTTTGTTACTGGTGAATACAAAATGTAGGTAAGGCATCATCAAAAATAATTACCCCCTCGTATGTATGGTAGATAACCATACATACGAGGGTCTTGAATGTTTTTCAATGATTGACATTATTAGTAAGAATATCCAAGTCAATTATTAAATTTAAATAAAATTACTCACTGGGGCTATATAAAGTATCTTTGTTTAGGTACTTTTTAGTCAAGTCTGCTTATCAATAGAATTGTACGAGTAGGCACCTATTATTGTTGTACCTATACAGCAGAATATTGCTGTTCTATACATAGATTGTGTATTGAAGTGTTCAAGAATATTGCTGTTCTATACATAGATTGTGTATTGAATATTGCTGTTCTATACATAGATTGTGTATTGAAGTGTTACAGGAAGAGGCCTATTAGACTTTATGGATGGATGTAATGGATAATGGAATGTAATGAGAGTTTACTTAAATTCTTTTTCTTTTTCAGGTGTCACACTTAACTACACAGGAAAAATTTAAACTTTCTCTCATGCGCTCATAGCAAGCAATATCAAGCAGTTTAAATTATCCATGATGACTTCCACAGGAAGACATTAGATGCCAAATGTTAAATGTGAATAAATTCTATTGTCAGTTGGTTGTTATAACATAAATAAAAGTTGTTTTTTTGTTTACCATAATTTATTTCTTTCTATTTATCTATACTTACCTAATGAATGACAGTTAATTAAAGCAAACACCACTATTTTCAAAATAGCATCACTATAATAATCACTTGTATTTATAAAAAAAAACTTAATAAGTAGGTATTCAATTATTCTTAATATTTCATAACAAGTTATTTTTATTTGTGCCTATAAAGTTCATAATTAAAATACTTCATAATAAAGTTTACAGGTTATCAATTAACACAATATGTACATAGGTTTATATCAGTGTCTAACAAGACTATAAATCAACAAGTTTTCTAAAATTAAATGATTATCTTTTATGAACAATCTTCAGTTTCTACTTTTGTACTTGAGCAGTGATGTCAGAAGTAAATAGCAGCAGTAGCCAAAGTGAACAGCAACAGCAATGGGGCAACATCATTCATGCTGCCTTCATGTCTTCATAGGTGAAACGCCCCAGGAACTCTCCTAGTTTTAAACAAAAATCTAATTATTTGCTGCTCAAATAAAGTACTCAAACATTATGTGGCAAATTAATGCCTAGTTTGCCACATAATCAACTAGGTGTTTTTCAGCCCATGGCTGGACAAAAGCCATCGGCCTAGTCATTGCTATTAGTTGTTTAATTTCTTCTTTATTTAGGGCCGATTTTTCAGTCTCCAGATTTTTTTTTAACCACTAAATTAGAATGGTAAACATTAGTTAGGTATACATAAAATATATGATGTGGAGAAAGTTTGCCCAAGAAAATATATTCAGTACTAAATTAAGTGAGTTCCTGTTTGATTATTAACTACTAGCTGACCCGTGACCACTTCGTTGGGAGGTAAACATTTTTACTGGTGAATAGCTTTAAGACACACAAATAACGTGGCTCTATGGGTACAAGAATTTTCAAAATCGGTTCAGTAGATCCAGAGAGAAACCTCACAAACTTTACCTCTTTATAATATTAGTATAGATGTGTCAAAAGCTTACCTTCAATGACTATATTACAGAAGATGGGTTTTCCATGTCCAGCTTTGCCACTGACTTGCTAGTGGCAAAGCTGGACATGGAAAACCCATCTTGACGCTGACACAGTGGTAAAATAAAATCTTGAATAAGAAAAATTTGTAGTGTAAAGTATAGTGGGCAAGATATTTTTTTTCCTCGTTGATCTCATGGTGTGGGGTATCGTTGGATAAGTCGTTCATAAAAATTGCGGGTCTGTCAAAACCATTTTTCGAAACACTTAATATTACGCAAACGGATCCGTCTGTCAGCTAAATGGTTGTTTTGGACATGGGAAAGTATTCATGGCAGTTCAGCATTCAGTATATACAGAGGCAAACTAAATTAGCTAGCGAAACTCCGTAGCCGTGATGGGTATCGATATCAAACAAATAATTTATTAATTTGATGAGTTTTTTTCAACCATTGTTAACTATTTTACGATTTGATGTTTTTCATGATTTTACAGACAAATAAAGTTAAATACTTTTAAATAATTATTTTATGTGATTCTATGATTTATAAAGTTTTTAGTTTGACTTCGGTTTTTACAAGAAACCACTGGAAAACACGGCATTCATATATGTTGTCACGACCGCGGTCGAAAGCGCACTAGTTGGCAGACATGACCATTTGCCCGGTACATGAGCGTTGCGATCATGTCGCGTGGACACAGACACGCCCCCTTGCCACTTCTCCTGTTTTTAATATTTCCATGTGTAGTCACTTAAAATATCAGTTTAAAAAAATCTTATTTTTCTGTGTAAGTATACTTACTTCACCACACCACGTCTTCGCAAGCATAACTCTATAGTATACGTCATCTGTCTCACTTACACCTTAGAATTCAGCTATTTCATACAGTCATGCTTCCATTATCGTTCCATTCCATACAAGACGACTCTTGTAAGACTTTATAAAATCATTAAGCATTTGATAGCATTGTGATCAGAATCGCACAGAAAACAATCTGGAACGCGTCAGACACAGCTCGCCCATAAATACATGTAGTTTAACTCAGAAACCGTCACAGCATCAGTAAGCAATCCGTAATCATAAATCGAACATCCGGAGGGACGGCATTTGTTTCAATTATTTTGGTCACCATGCAATACTGACGCACAGTAGTACTGCCCTTTCGCGGCCATCCACTTAACAGTAGGCTAATTGCGTAACGCATTTTCTGCAAACGATTCAGACTAATTTGCTTTATTCCGATCGGAGTTTGCTTTATTTTACGACTTTCGTATTGTGTAACACCAATAATGTGTGAAACCAATTCGAATCTGTTTGAGACGCTAAAGAGTGAACGATATGCGTCTAAAAACGCTAATATTCGAATTGCGTAACCATTTTGACAGTTGTTAGTTGGTTTGAAACCAACGAGTTTGTTTGAATCGAAAGCGAAGACAACAAGTTGGTCGCTATCATTTTTCGTTGGACATTTTTTGGGATTTACTCATAAAATATCCATAATTATTACGAAATTATGTATGTGAATATCTTCTTGATAAATTGTGAATGCGTTTTTGTGTAGAACATCTATGATAAATCAATATTAGTGGTATTTTAGCTAGCAAGGCAGTGAGATCATTTTTTTTAAATAATTGTAAAAGTTTTGTTTTGTTAAGTGCTTTACAACCTAAATTAGAGATACTTATTATGATATTTCAGAAACTAGGTATATTAGTGGCATTTTATGGAAAGACAAATTCATACCTCGTACCGTAACAAACTTACCATGAGCCACAAGCTTAACAACTTGTGTATGTATTCGAGGTTTTACTTTGAATAGCAATAAATCTACTTAAAGACGAAGAACAAAAACAAGCACAGAAATAAGCATTTGTCAATGGATTATGTAAGGACTTCGATGAACTGTACACCACCATACATATAAATTTCCACATCATCGTCTGTTCAAGGTAATATCAATACTTACTTACTTACATATTATTATTATCTTTCTAAGTGTTGAACATTGAATGTGCCCAAAATAGGTACCTAAATATTGTACCTTCAAAGATGTTTGATATGCACAGCAAAATTATTTTGTTTGTTACTGGTGAATACAAAATGTAGGTAAGGCATCATCAAAAATAATTACCCCCTCGTATGTATGGTAGATAACCATACATACGAGGGTCTTGAATGTTTTTCAATGATTGACATTATTAGTAAGAATATCCAAGTCAATTATTAAATTTAAATAAAATTACTCACTGGGGCTATATAAAGTATCTTTGTTTAGGTACTTTTTAGTCAAGTCTGCTTATCAATAGAATTGTACGAGTAGGCACCTATTATTGTTGTACCTATACAGCAGAATATTGCTGTTCTATACATAGATTGTGTATTGAAGTGTTCAAGAATATTGCTGTTCTATACATAGATTGTGTATTGAATATTGCTGTTCTATACATAGATTGTGTATTGAAGTGTTACAGGAAGAGGCCTATTAGACTTTATGGATGGATGTAATGGATAATGGAATGTAATGAGAGTTTACTTAAATTCTTTTTCTTTTTCAGGTGTCACACTTAACTACACAGGAAAAATTTAAACTTTCTCTCATGCGCTCATAGCAAGCAATATCAAGCAGTTTAAATTATCCATGATGACTTCCACAGGAAGACATTAGATGCCAAATGTTAAATGTGAATAAATTCTATTGTCAGTTGGTTGTTATAACATAAATAAAAGTTGTTTTTTTGTTTACCATAATTTATTTCTTTCTATTTATCTATACTTACCTAATGAATGACAGTTAATTAAAGCAAACACCACTATTTTCAAAATAGCATCACTATAATAATCACTTGTATTTATAAAAAAAAACTTAATAAGTAGGTATTCAATTATTCTTAATATTTCATAACAAGTTATTTTTATTTGTGCCTATAAAGTTCATAATTAAAATACTTCATAATAAAGTTTACAGGTTATCAATTAACACAATATGTACATAGGTTTATATCAGTGTCTAACAAGACTATAAATCAACAAGTTTTCTAAAATTAAATGATTATCTTTTATGAACAATCTTCAGTTTCTACTTTTGTACTTGAGCAGTGATGTCAGAAGTAAATAGCAGCAGTAGCCAAAGTGAACAGCAACAGCAATGGGGCAACATCATTCATGCTGCCTTCATGTCTTCATAGGTGAAACGCCCCAGGAACTCTCCTAGTTTTAAACAAAAATCTAATTATTTGCTGCTCAAATAAAGTACTCAAACATTATGTGGCAAATTAATGCCTAGTTTGCCACATAATCAACTAGGTGTTTTTCAGCCCATGGCTGGACAAAAGCCATCGGCCTAGTCATTGCTATTAGTTGTTTAATTTCTTCTTTATTTAGGGCCGATTTTTCAGTCTCCAGATTTTTTTTTAACCACTAAATTAGAATGGTAAACATTAGTTAGGTATACATAAAATATATGATGTGGAGAAAGTTTGCCCAAGAAAATATATTCAGTACTAAATTAAGTGAGTTCCTGTTTGATTATTAACTACTAGCTGACCCGTGACCACTTCGTTGGGAGGTAAACATTTTTACTGGTGAATAGCTTTAAGACACACAAATAACGTGGCTCTATGGGTACAAGAATTTTCAAAATCGGTTCAGTAGATCCAGAGAGAAACCTCACAAACTTTACCTCTTTATAATATTAGTATAGATGTGTCAAAAGCTTACCTTCAATGACTATATTACAGAAGATGGGTTTTCCATGTCCAGCTTTGCCACTAGCAAGTCTTTGTAAGAAAATCCCCAGTATTTCAACTAGTTGATGTACGAGGTTGATATGTTGTGTTCCGATTGCGTTCCATTCTTGTATTTTAAGCTCTTGCACCGTCTGTGAAAATATTATGATTAATGTTTTGTAGAGCTTCTAAGTAAGTACAAAAATATCTATTAACAATTTCAGTTGTTAGAATGTGAGTTTGACAGGCATACTAACTATAATAATTAGTTTAACTGCAATAAATAGATTAAGTTCTTGTGTCTACACAACAAAGGAATAGTTGTCCGTATCCATACGTAGACTGACCAATAATGTACCTACAGCAGCTACACTCTAATGAGATATAGTCGCCGGCACGTAACTTGGCAAGAATCGTTAGATGTTTCTCTCCTTTCTTTAACTTACTTCGAAACAGACACGTTAAAAATAAATTCTGGCAATAACCTTATAATAATGATAAGCAATAAAAGTGATAATTTTTTGGTTGCACTAATTGTACATGCGTATATTTACTCAGACTACGCCAAAACCTTGCCAAGTTACGTGCCGGCGACTGTACGAAGGTTCACACGTCCCTAAGACACAGAACATGCCCGTTATTCCTATATTTATATTGGCTTACTTACTTGTAGTGATGGTATTGACATAGGTAGGTAAGTACTTTTCGCTATTGAGAAAAAGTCTTCCAGGTACAGATAGTACAAAACGAAGACACCACACCACAGAACTCTCTCCAAACATATTCCACAATCCACAAGAAAAAAGCACTGAAACTACATATCATAGGCCCTTGTTTCTGTATGAGAATAATAAATATAATTTTGTATGTTGAAATTACAAATAAACTAATATTAAAAACAAAATTCAAGGCAAAACAATGCGAAGTTTTCTAATAATAATAGTTTTCTCAGTGTTGCCAACTTTTTCCCCGAGTCTACTAGTGCTAGTGGCGGTTCTTCAAATTAGATTAGTCGCTTTTTGATGTGAAACATCTATAGCCGCACGTAAACCGATTGCTGGCGGGGTGACGCAAGCTGCGTGGCGACGCGTCGCTTCTATACAGTCTTTATGTAGTAGTGTGTAAATAATTTGTATGTTTCACATCTGCCAGGCGTCCTGTGACGGCTCAATTTTTTTTGAAGTAAAACTTTTTAAGGCGCGCTTGACTTGGGGATTAAGCTGGAGAATGCATGACGAGAGCGTTACAGAAGTGAGCCAGCAGAAGTTGAGAGTGAGAGTTAAGTTAGTGAAGATATAAAGAGAGAGAGTTACGTTTCGTAACGTTCCGTATATTACTGTAGGGGCAAAAGAGAGAGAAAGAAAATGTGTGCTCGCACCGAGCACACATTTTCTTTCTCTCTTATCTAGTTGCGTTTCATATAATAACTAAGACACAGTGCAGGCCTATTGTTGTAAGTAAGTAAGTATAATTAGTATTTGTAAGTTTTACTTCAGTCGTGTGGTTGCAACTCGCAAGCACACTCGTTTTTTTTATTCCTATTTCGACGTTCGGTCTCCTTTCGGAGGTTCATTTGAAGATATAAGAATGAAAATGAAAACATAACATATTCATAGTAATTTTTTCAACATCATCCTAATATAATATCACAATACTGAAAACGTTAGTGAACGTGTTTGGATGTTTGTTACATACTTATAAAATAATGGCTTATCGACGGTTTTTTTTATCCTGGCAGTATCTGCCCGTGGCATATTATTTTCGAAATGACGTTGTTTTTCGATCTCCACACGCGCGTAGCCTCTGTTTGACTTCACTATAATCATCATGCTGATTAGTCTTTCCAAATCAGCGTTCGAATCCGCAGTAGTTTCGGTAAATGTCCGCCAGTAGGGGTGCCCCAAATCCCCAGGTTTAGTGGAAATCCCACTAAGTTGACAACACTGCTTTTCTACGATTTTTGCATTGGCCACAGATAACTAAAACGTGTAAAGAAAAACGTATTGTTCGTGCATTTCAACTATGGTAGTTTTTGGTAGAAAGTGTTTTAAAAATTGATTTTTCATTTTTCGGCAATCATTGGACATTTTCTTCAAATAGCATTAGTTGACCATCAGTTGTAATGAAAACAAAATTAAATTGTAGCACAATAATTCAGAAACAAATAATTCCTATATGATGAAACAAAACGCTGCAAGCAAACTTACTCTGCCCGATTGGTTTGTACACCTCTATAAAATTCTACTGGATTGGAAAAAAAATTGTTACACAATTCCAAATATGGAAACCGATTCCGACTGGAATTTGCTTAAATTTGGAATCTGCTTCTAAAACAAACTGCGTTGCGCAATTAGCCTGCAGGCTCGAGTTCACGATATTCAGATACATCATGTAGGTAATTCTGGATTGAGTTATTCTTATTACTGTTAGATCCCTTTAAGTTACACTTAAAATCCTCATGGAAAACTCTAGTTGGTAAGGGGGTTTTAGACAGTAGTACCTAGGTATTAGTAAAACAGTTCGCCAAGAGATGATAGTGCTACAGTCTAGTCTGTCTGCCATCTGCCAGTTAGTCACTCTGCTGCGATTTATTTTTGCCACTATTATTAGTATTCCTGTATTCCGGTTCAATAGGCCATCCGATCACATAACAATACGCAGCTTATGACAAGTTATTCATGCGTTAGAAGCCGATCTAGGCCGAGACAGTGACGTCACGCGAAAATGTACAACTGATAAGAATGACTGATGTGATTGTGTTGAGTTGACCTTCTGTGCTACACTTAACGTTGACACCCCGCGCCCCGCTTCCCACTACCGCTCCTGCTGCCGCCTCTGCCACGACAGACGAGACATTGAGATTCATTCCCTGAGTACTGTTTTATGTCCTCCATAATTTATAGGGATTTTCCAATCGTCTAACACTATTTGGGCTGAGAAAAAGACAATTTTATGTCTAAATACTGGAATCCATTGCGTAAAAAGAGGAAAGACCTCAATTTTGGTTTACGGTTTATCGAAAACTAGACTACCTAGAGCTATTGGTAAATGATAACCTTATAACATCTGCCCAGTATTATGTCTAGCCTGTGTAACCCTAGGGACCTGGGCACCTGGGACCTGGGGTAAGGGATAAGCTAAATGCAGTGTCACATGAAAAAAAAAAGAAAAAGTGTTTATTCAGATTATTAATTTAATAGACATAATATTTACTTCTGCCAAACTGCACAGCAGTTTGTTGGCAGACGTAGCTCCTTTTTTTGTGAGTGAAGTTTAAAATATGGTTTTTATAATGACACTGTTTCACATAGGTATAGGTTAAAACTATCTTGCATTCTAATTTCTAAACATAGATGGGTGGGTGGTAGGTGGCAGGGTGGGTGGTAGGTGGCAGGGTGGGTGGTAGGTGGCAGGGTGGGTGGTAGCTGGCAGGGTGGGTGGTAGGTGGCAGGGTGGGTGGTAGCTGGCAGGGTGGGTGGTAGGTGGCAGGGTGGGTGGTAGGTGGCAGGGTGGGTGGTAGGTGGCAGGGTGGGTGGTAGCTGGCAGGGTGGGTGGTAGGTGGCAGGGTGGGTGGTAGGTGGCAGTGTGGGTGGTAGCTAGCAGCGTGGGTGGTAGGTGGCAGGGTGGGTGGTAGTTGGCAGGGTGGGTGGTAGCTGGCAGGGTGGGTGGTAGGTGGCAGGGTGGGTGGTAGGTGGCAGGGTGGGTGGTAGGTGGCAGGGTGTGTGGTAGCTGGCAGGGTGGGTGGTAGGTGGCAGGGTGGGTGGTAGGTGGCAGTGTGGGTGGTAGCTGGCAGGGTGGGTGGTAGGTGGCAGGGTGGGTGGTAGGTGGCAGTGTGGGTGGTAGGTGGCAGGGTGGGTGGTAGGTGGCCGTGTGGGTGGTAGCTGGCAGGGTGGGTGGTAGGTGGCAGGGTGGGTGGTAGTTGGCAGGGTGGGTGGTAGCTGGCAGGGTGGGTGGTAGGTGGCAGGGTGGGTGGTAGGTGGCAGGGTGGGTGGTAGGTGGCAGGGTGGGTGGTAGCTGGCAGGGTGGGTGGTAGGTGGCAGGGTGGGTGGTAGGTGGCAGTGTGGGTGGTAGCCGGCAGGGTGGGTGGTAGGTGGCAGGGTGGGTGGGAGTTGGCAGGGTGGGTGGTAGCTGGCAGGGTGGGTGGTAGGTGGCAGGGTGGGTGATAGCGGGCAGGGTGGGTGGTAGGTGGCAGGGTGGGTGGCAGCTGGCAGGGTGGGTGGTAGGTGGCAGGGTGGGTGATAGGTGGCAGTGTGGGTGGTAGCTGGCAGGGTGGGTGGTAGATGGCAGGGTGGGTGGTAGGTGGCATAGGTTTACCTATGTGACATTGCATTTAGTTTAACCCTTAGAGCCATTGTAAAGTCTCATGTGTGCCTAGTTTCTCCAACAGCCATATCCTAAATCAATGTTGTTGATTAAAAATACGAAACCAGCTTCTACTTGGCTGACATAGGTACGTATAGACGACCTACTGCAAACAGAAAACCCCTGCTCTCACACTGGATAGATCAAAGTGAAATAACAATGACACAAATCAAGATTATTTACTTAAGACATAAGAGAAGGCTATAAGACTTCCTTATCAACTTTTGACAAGAGACTAAACTCAGTTCGTGTTTCTACAATAAATAATGCACGTGCAAAATATTTTAGTCAACATCGTTTATAATGTGATACAGAATATGTATCACATTATTAATTCATGCAATCATAACTCTGTGCTGGTGCTCTGTGAGTGAAGTCTGACGCTT
This sequence comes from Tiliacea aurago, assembly GCA_948098905.1. NCBI lineage: Eukaryota > Metazoa > Arthropoda > Insecta > Lepidoptera > Noctuidae > Tiliacea > Tiliacea aurago. Next base: position 27,643,862 of record OX402585.1, read on the forward strand.
TCTCAGCAGCTTGTTACAATGAGTAGAATCAAATAACTTAAATTCTTAATTTATAGAACTAAAATTGTTAATAAAAATCTCTAACGACCTATCGGAAACAATTAATCAACAAACAAACTAAAAAAGCAATTACAAAGTTTACAACACTCGACGTGAGTGTCATTATCTCCATATATTTCCCGTCACTGTCACTGCGAACGCATTTGTTGAGTAAACTATCTGACAAACTACAATGCTATAATTACTGCACTTAGCCTGTCTGTCTGTTTGTCAGTTAGTCATCAATCACTGCTGTTTCAACACGATGTGGAGAAGTGCATGTAAATGCAGACGAGCGATTTTTACTGACCACCAATTTGATGCCGACGGGTCTTGGTGAGGCCATTTTTCCAATTTTTCACAGATTAAACAAATATACAAAAACTCTTGGATTGATAAATTTTCTCTTATCCTTTTCTCCGTAGTAAAACCAAAGAGTACCAAAAACTCAATTCACAGTTCACCTTAATGCTGAAAATAAATCGGTGGTAGTCCGGTCTAGCTAAAATTATATTATTTTGTAGAAAATTAAATCACGCTCTGTTTTCAATCTTAGTACGAGTACACTTGTATTTTCTCCAACAGCAGTGTACGCGCCCACTTATGCCAGTGTGCAGCCTACGCGCCCACTCAGAGGTAATTACATCAGGAACGATTGGACTTACTTGTTTGTAAGCGAGTATTGAATAGCCTTCCTGCTAAGTGGCAGTTTCACAACTAGTCGTTAAACGATTGCCAATCGATTGTAACTGTCTGTGGAAGTCTCAAGTTAGTGAGATTTATCTGATGATTGTGATAAACGTTAATATCCGTGTTATTATTGTGTCATAAGATGTTAGGATGTACATTTCTAAACGGAAAATAACAGTGTCGTGAAGAAAAGAATGCATCTCAACCGCAGCTCAAGAAAGCTGTCAGATTAACGTAAGGCGCTACTATATTTCCGTTCTGTTGGTAACTTAAAAACAACCGGGAAGCCTCTAAACATCTCAAGCAAAATATTTCGTATAATACCTACTCCTTCCAAAAAATCAAAGATTTCATTACTATATGCAGCTTTTCAACGTAAGTAACTATACTCACTACGATTATACTCACTTGATTTACGTTCATTCCCGGCAACACCCAGCCCCTGATTGAGTCTTCCCTTGCAGCCACAGGATCCCTGACCCGGCTTCATCTCGCGGCGGCCATTTAAATAATAACAAGTGTTGCCAATCTCATTTATCTGCGCTTAACCCATAGTCACGTTAGAGCGCGTGCAGACCGGCGCGACTTGTTGCCCGACGCAACACCGGTAGAACACTTTCCATTAAATTTCCATGGAAATTCTTCTACTGGTATCGCGTTGCGCGACAGGTCGCGCCGGTCTGTACGAGCCTTTATACCCACGAAGCAGATACGGTCAGAAGACTAGAACTCATAGTTAAACTTAGGGAAGTTGTTTATAAAATTGACTACTAATTTGTAGGTACGTATATTTACAACTGTCATTCTTTGACAGTTGCATAAAATGGCATATAACACGGCAAATTGGCATAGATCTGGCTACATTCTGGTCGGGCATTTGAGTCAAATCGACATGCAAAGAAGGCGGAGGATGTTAATTTGCTTAATAATTATTTCACTGACGGTAGGTATACAATGCGTCATTTTATTTTCTGAAACTGAGCTGGTAACGAAACTTCTATGTATCCCCGTAATATAAACTACTTAATTCCTCTATTGTTTCCCTCATCAGCTATCCACTTACATATTACCATAATCAACCAATTTGCAAGCAGCTTGAGGATTCCTTAGTCATCATTTAGGATTCCACAAAAAGAAAATGGGCCTCTTTACCAGGAAGTAGGCATCTCTCGAAATCAGAGCTAGCATACAAATTCAAGCTACCATGATTAATTTTATCCCTTATCACAAAGACTTTCATGATGAGCCATCGAAAAACCACGGCATAAATTGAAAAACGTTACTTAGCACGTAGACCTACTCTCGCTAAGCATTTTGCCTGTCACTGCCGCACAACTGTCACTGCCGCACAACTGTCACTGCCGCACAACTGACAACTGCAAGTGCAAGATTGAGAACATTTGGCTAAGTTTAAGCACGTGCCAAGTTTGTCAATTTAGGCATTTTCTCTCTCTTCGATACTCACTGTTTCGATAATATCTGCATAATAATATTGTCTCGTAGAACGGAATGATACTTCTATCGCTCAATCTGTGCTACATCGCAGCCACTGCCGGAGGATCAACGGGGCTGGCGGGAGGGGTAGTTCTCTCCGACGATAAATCTAAGCGAGGCGATGTCCCCACTGGCCGTGAAAAACGCAGCGTAATTAGTTTGTGTTAAAATAACGGCCGTTATAAAGCTACATGCTCCCACCTTGATATACGAGCCTTATCCTTAAGTTCAAAGAAAGTATGTAGGTATGTGTTCAAAGTCTTTGAACCTTTCATTTGTTAGGGCTTACGGCTGTCCCGCCAATAAATGACTAAGTGCGAATTTCACCAATCAAACTGAGTTCAAGAGCTGTCAGTGTCAATCTAACAAAGAAAATAATGACACTGACAGCTTTTAAACGTAGTTTATGTGCTGATTGCGTTCAGTTTTCATTGGTGAAATTAGCCCTAACAGACTAACTTTCAAGTTCACAGAGTGATTCTGCACAGTTACGTGCAAAATACTATCCTCAATAATCATTCTATATCTCATTAGATAATAATTACAATGAACCAGCTATTACACTTCCTGTATTTACACAAAAACAGTTTACCATCCAGCAATTGTTTTACATTATAAGTACTACCGCGCAAATATTGCTTTACACTGAACTATTTACCAACACTGGTAGCTACCTACTGCGTACCTGCGAACCAACACTGGTAGCTACCTACTGCGTACTTGTGAACCCACAGATAACGCACACGTTTGCACGTGAAAACGCATAATGTGAACAACACACAATGACCAGGTGATTCGCACAAGTACCGGCTTAAGTGGAATTACGTTAATGCAGATCAGATAGCGCAAATAAAGAGATATTTTATTAATTTGCAAACGTTGCCTGATTGTACAGCAGAGTGAGGTAATTATTTTATTGTTATTAATTTGTAGGGAACACACACTAAAACGTATGATTTGAATATATTAACATTGATTGACATCCGTAAAAGGCAAGTAAGAGACTTACTAGAGAATGGGCAGCAGCGTTCTCTACTGCGATTGCCAACCACCTGCCAAACGTGGTGATTATGGCACCCCCCTCCTCCCCTTGGGGGAGGTCTATGTTCAGCAGTGGACGTCTTCCGGCTGAAATGATGATGATGATGATTCGTAATTAACTGTTTATTTATTTTACTTCGATGGTCCCGGTTATCATTTTATTTTATTTTATTTTTATTGAAAGGAACAGCAAACAGTTATATTATAAGAACTTACAACTAATTTAACATAAACAATTTTAATAACAATATAACCCACAACGCTGTCCACAGGTAGACATAAAAGTAAAGTGGAACGATATAATCGCTAGGAGTTTCAGTCATTACACAACCAAGAACCGCTCGCACTGCTACTAAGCAGTACGAGCACTTCCTAGCTGTGTAATGACTAATGAGCATTAATAAAGTTAAATTTTGACAAAGGTTACATAATAATTATAAAAATATGACCTTTTAAGGTTTGATGATTTTCATAGAGGACACAAACATTGGTTTTATTTAATAAAGAGGAGCGGGTGAGGCTTTTGAATCTATTCATTGAACAATTGAAGATGTCAATATTTACAAAAGTGCTATTGTATGAGTCAACCATACGGCGGACTGGTAAGCGCTGGCCAGAATTAGTTCGACATGAGTTCACTGCAAAAAGAGTACCTGCGCGTACCTGTCGCCTGTGATAGGTTCTAGGTACAGCGTAACAAATCATATCATTTAGATTTATACAGTTGAATTTATGCACGTATCATTTGTGACTTCAAGCACAGATAAAGATCCACACAGCTGCGACCAAAAAATTCAAATAAATTAAAATATCAGCGCTGTTTTCAAGTCCCAATTTTGGCATTGTTCAATCGAGCGTTTTCGTTCCGGTCCCAATTTCGGCATTGTTCACGTGAGTGGTACTTCTTCGAGTTACAGCTATTTGTAAGCGGACACGTCCTTTATACCTGGAGGTTTTTATTTAGGTATTAAGCTCAGTTTACTTTTTAATTTTGTTATTTCTGCTTGAGATAGTTTCGTTTTTTTTTAGGGTCCGTAGTCAACAACGAACCCTTACAGTTTCACCATGTCCGTCTGTCTGTCTGTCCCCGGCTTAGCTCAGAAACTCATAGTACTAGGAAGCTCTAATTTGTTATGGACATACATATTAATCACGCTGACCAAGTGGTAAAATAAAATCTTGATACAATTTTTTTTTCTCATATATCCTATGGTATAGGGGTATCGTTGGATAGGCCATTCAATAATATTGCGGGTCTGTAAAAACCATTTAACGATTCAGGGCTCTGTGTGCGTAAAGTGTGTGTGTGCGTAAGCAATAAAGTGCAATTTTTTGTTAGTCTAGTGTCCCCTCCTCCGCCAGCTAAATGGTTGTTTTTAAATAAATAAAATTAATCAAGTATTAGTATATTATAATAAATCAAAATAAATAGGAAAACTATCACTGCTAAGTAGGCTTTACAAGTTACCTAGTAATAGTCGACCAACTTTAATTTGCATTTGGAGAATTGACCGTGACGTATATCGATATATGGGAGAACATTTTTTTCAACTACAATGTTAAGTTTGTTTTTGGGATAAATTCATCCCAACCACGGAACCCTTCATGGTGCGCGATCCGACACGCACTTGGCCGGTTTTTTTCTTTAAACAGGGTCAAATTAAATTAGTTTGCGACATTTTTTTTGTTGTTGTTATAGTGGCATGTGCTAGCTGACATACGGCAAATTTATTTATTTATTTATTAATAGGTTAACCTACAATTGTTTACACTATTCCTTTCATATAAAAGTACACAGTATACATTTACAAGTGCAACAATTACTTACAGGCTAACACCACATGCACTATAAATTTAGATTAAACAAAAAACAATTAAAAAAGAAAGCTTAAATCTAGCAATTTAAAAACAAAAATCAATAATCGAATTAAACTAATTTAAATAATAAAAAATAAGTAAGGATACATTATTAAAAAAAAAAAAAAAAAGATTTAATTTAATGTTTTGTTGTTCTATTGTTTAGAATCAAGTTTTTCTACTTGAACAGACAGCTGTGCTGCTGTGGAGTCTTTTGCGCCATTTCTTCTTCCTAGCTACGGCACTAGCAAGTGGTGAAGGGCGGGCGTTTGGAGGGACTGTCTTATGTAATTTTGACGTTCGAAAAGTGCTGATTCTCAGCCTAGTTTGAATAAATGACTTGCTTTTGATTGATCCCATACATTTCGATTGGTCTCATAAATTTTGATTGGTCCCATACATTTTGATTGGTCCCATACATTTTTTTACACGTTTGCAACGTTATCTTGGTTGTGTATAGAGACACAAAATAACATAAATTATGGTAAAACACTCCGCTCTGTACTATTTGCAAGACCTGCAAATATTTGACTTTGTTACACAGTATTAGTAAGCATACACTATAGCGACACCGCGCGGGATGCGAAATTGTCTCCCGTATTTAGGTACCCGGATTGTGAAAACTTAAAGCAACAGAAAATAAAGAAGAATTTATGATTTTATTAGCCATGTAATTTATCTGGATAAAATGAAGGCGACCTTGACACGCTCGGCGAAGAATTCATTAAAACAAGAAAACTAATAAGCGCGTGTTAAAGTCAGTATTTAAGTAATCAAGGACTCTCGAATCGTCACTTATTTATCTTATAATTGCTCGTACAAAAATGTGAATGACGCATATGTTGTTAATAAGTTTATTGTTATGTTAGTAATAAAAGTGGTTTCGAGTTAAGGCTTCTACATACCGGGGCGACTTGTCGCGCGACGCGACGCGACACAAAGGCAGCGCTCGTCCCGCGACACGCGGGGCCTTTGTGCCGCGTCGCGTCGCGCGACAAGTGGCGCTGGTATGTAGAAGCCTTTAATACATTTGCGTTGGAAGTAGGTAACAATAAAACTAATGACACTATTAATTAGTCATAATTAGTTTAGTTTTTGCAGAAAGCGTCCTGGAAAACATGTTACATGAACTAACACTTGAAAGCAAAATGTAGGTTTGACACTTTGAACACGGGAAAACCAAGATCCTAACAAACTGAGAAAGAAAAGACATTTTAGTAGAGAGATTATGAAAATATAATAGAATAGAATAAACAAATATAAATACATATAAATAGAAAACATAAATACATTTTAAATAGAAAACTCTACGAAGCGTGCAGTTGCCAGACCAGGGCCTCAAGTCTGCTATTACAATAGTGTCAGAATGGTCGTTCATTGATTTCATAATTGTTGATTTTGACAAGTTTGGTAATCTACTATTATAATGGCGTCATTATGACTTTCCAATGGTCGGCCACTGACACTACATTGAAAGAAATTGCATTTATTGGTAATCTCGTACATAAAGACAAATGAATGATATTTCTACTAATGGGTTTTATAATAATGGCAATACAACAATGCCATTATAATAGCACAATTCTATTACGAGAACATTGACCGACCAATGATCGACCATTATGAATTTAGCAGATGACGAACTTTTAGCAAAATGACAATAGCATGAATGGGATCGTGCTGGAATGACTGTATTTATAAAAATAGCAGACTTGAGCCCTTGGGGCCTACTCCGAAGCGTTAACCCGAAGTATCGGCCGAATGTTCGGCCGTTTTATAACTTCCATAGTTTCCTTTTTTGACATCGAATCCTTACCCGACTTAAAGTCACATGTTTGACTTTGGCTTATCTCTTTGACTGTCGTTTTTTTTCTTTCTTTCGCCGTAGTTAGTCACAGTTAGCCGTAGTCAAGCAAGGGCCGAACATTCGGCCGATACTTCGGATTTATGATGATATACTACACAAGGAGCACTTACTGAAGAATATTTTTGAAAAATATGAGACTTCACAACGGCAACTAGGTGACCGCTTGTTGGAGGCTGGGGAACTACTGGATTTGGTGAAGTGCAATGCTGAGAGGTATGAGTCTCTGACTAATAACCTCTCATGTAGCTGTGCCAACCAACCACTACCTCCTCAGCCTCAGCCAAACTTGCCCGCTACGGCGTTGGCTCTTCCAGTAGAGACCTGTGTTAGCTCACAGCAAAATAAAACAATATTTTTTTGTGATGAATTGGGTTCAGGCTTTGGAAAAATTTTACTCAATTACCTTAGCCATAGTTTTACCAATCATAGTTACCATAACATAAGTTTTAAACAAATGATTAATAGAATTGCAAACACAAACCTAAATAATTATTCTACAATGGTTTTGCTATTAGGTAATAGTAGTAGTGTATGTAGTACTGGTATCACCAGAAAGGACATAGTGGATGGTGTGAACACCTTATTAAAGTTAAATGTAGGAAAACTGATAATGTGTGCTTTTCCTTATTCTGATACTTTATCACATGATGATAATAATTATATTTTTAGGTTGAATAATACTATTCATAGGCTGACATGTTGTCACAGTGACAAATTATTGTATTTTGACACTAATAAGTTTGTTAGTGGTTTTAGATTAACTCAGAGAAATTTATCTCTGTCTTGGAAATGTAGACATATGATTGCTATGTTGATAGCATATAATATTAACAAGGTTATAGCTAATATAACAGATTGTAGTATTAGTGACGAATCTGTGTTGTCTAGTTATACTAACAACATAGTGATTAATTATGAATCATCATGTTGTACGAAGGAGGATCCACCTATAATACCAACATCCTTGGAGGCCACTACCAGTCAGATAGAGTATTCTCTTCCTGCTGGAACTCATACGGCCATTTTTGACTCTTCAGTTGTAGTTGTGGAGGTCACTTCGGATAATTCTTTAAACTAGGCAGTAAGACAACAGAAGTTACCGCTTCAAATAACCAAATATTAATATTAGAGAATAATAAAAAGGTATCTTCTGGCAATATAATTCATAGTAAAAAATCAAAGGGAGAGCAACATACTTTAAAATTATTTAATCAAAATATTCAAGGTTGCTCTTCAAAGTTACTGGAAATAGAATTGTTTTTAGAAAATACCAAGTTTGATGTCATTTGTTTAACAGAACATTGGTTAAAAGATCATCAAGTGATGTCAATTAATTTTGAAAATTATTGTGTAGTTAGCCATTTTAGCCGAAAACGTATGATACATGGCGGATCATTAATATTAATTAAAAATTCTATTAAATCGAAAGAACGAAAAGACATCATTGGACTATCTGTTGAACACACCATTGAATTGTCCTGTGTTGAGCTCGATAAGCATGTTATAGTATGTGTATACAGACCTCCAAGTTACCAGAATCTATCCGCGTTTGATTCTGTAATGGAAGATGTATTAAGAAAACTTAGTACAAATAGTAAGTCAATAATCATATGTGGTGATTTTAATATTAACTTATTAGAAAGTAACGCGAATACTATCAGATTATTAAGTCTTTTTAGGTCATTTGATTTGTCAAACGTTTTTGTTGAACCAACCCGAGTGACGGCTTCTTCTGCCACTTGTATAGATAATATTTTTTGTAATTGTGATTACTTACACAAACAAATTGTAAATAAGTTGCCATCTGATCACAGTGGACAAACAATAACATTTTGCTCCTCTATTCCTTTACAAAAAATTCAAATAAGGTTTAGGGCAATCACAAGTAAACATTTAGAGAAATTAAATAATTCTTTGGCCAGTAAATTATGTGTTCAGAGTTTTAATCATATTTGTGACCCAAATGAGTTCTACGCCGATTTCTTTTCACTATTAAAGACGCAATTTAATGACACTTTTCCACTAAAGACTAAAAGTATCTACACAAAGTTCTTATTTAGTGATTGGGCGACTCCAGGTATTCGTAAAAGCAGGGAAAATCTTTTTGAACTTTATGGCCTAAAGCAACATTTATGAATAATACTAGCTTTCATCAGCATGTTGCAAAATATTCTAAAACTTTTAAAAGTGTGTGCAAATTAGCTAAAGTTCTTTATATTAGCAATAAAATCAAAATTTCTGATGATAAAATAAAAACTACCTGGCAAATAATAAATAATGAAACAGGTAGGAAAAAACAGCGTAATACTGAATTTAATTTAGAGACTGCACATGGGCCCATCACTTCAGATGTAGAAATAGCTCAGGAATTCGAAAACTTTTTTGCTAATATTCCCCTTAAAACTACTGAAACTTTAAATTCCTCACCCGCGCTTTCTGCTGCCTTACTTAGAAAGAATGTAACGGCTTTCCCTATGGAGTTTAGGTTTCAGCATACAAACCCCCAAGCTGTTATAAAAGCTTTTAAAGATCTTAAAATTAAATCAACAGAAGATCTCTGGGGGATGTCTGTAAAAGTCTGTAGATCTATCATCGAAACCATTGCGCCCGATTTAACACCTGTGTGGACCAAGGAGTCTTTCCGGATCTTATGAAACACAGTAAAGTAGTTCCTTTGTTCAAATCCGGAGATAGTAAAGAACCCTACAATTATAGGCCTGTGTCAGTTCTGCCAGTTCTCAGTAAGGTGTTTGAAAAGTTGATGCTCAATCAAATGTTACGTCACTTTAATAAAAATTCCATCTTTCATGAACAACAGTACGGTTTAGCCAAAGGGCGTTGTACCACTGACGCCGGTGTCTCCCTAATAAAGAACATTTTTAACGCCTGGGAGGAAGCACAAGATGCCATTGGAATCTTTTGTGACCTCTCTAAGGCGTTCGATTGCGTAAACCATGAGACACTTTTGCTGAAACTAGAGCACTATGGGATTAGGTATACAGCTCTTGATTTACTAAGATCATACCTGAAAGATAGAAAGGTTAAAGTTCAAGTGAACGGCGTAAACTCATTGGGGTCTGAAATGGCAATGAGCGTTCCTCAAGGTTCAATATTGGGTCCATTCCTCTTTTTAGTTTATATTAACGATTTACCCCAATTATTTCAAAATCAACCGAAGATGGTGTTATTTGCAGATGACACATCATTGATATTTAAAATAGACCGACGGTCACAAAATCTTGACGACGTGAATAACTCTATTCTTCAGGTCCAAGATTGGTTTACGGTAAATAATTTGGTACTAAATAAAGCAAAAACCAAATGCATTCGATTTAAATTACCTCATGTTAGAAGTAGTGAATGTAATATCATATTGGATGGAGCAAAACTGGAATTTATTAATCAAACGGTTTTCCTAGGAATCACTCTAGACGAGAAATTACAATGGGGACCACATATAACATCTCTTGCGGGGCGGCTAAGCTCGGCGGCTTATGCTGTTAGAAAGATAAGACAGTTAACAGATGTAGAAACCGCGCGTTTGGTCTATTTTAGCTACTTCCACAGCATTATGTCGTACGCCATTTTACTGAGGGGTCGGGCTGCTGACACTGAGTCAATATTTATTTTGCAAAAGAGAGCTGTCAGAGCAATTTATAATCTAAGTCGCCGCGAATCTCTTAGGGAACTATTTAAAAATATTAATATTATGACGGTACCTTGCCAATTCATTTATGAAAATATTATGTATCTAAGGAAAAATCTACATATACAAATAAAATAAGTGATAGACATAATTTTAATACTAGAAATAAAGACAAAATAGATCAACCATTTTTCAGGTTATCTAACGTACATACATCTTTTATGGGGTACTGTGTTAAATGTTACAACAAAATACCTTGTGATATATTGCAACTAAATGAAAGAAAATTTAAAACTCATATTAAAAGAACACTTTGTAAACAAGCATATTACAAATTAGAGGATTATATACGAGATAGGAATGCTTGGAAACATGCTGGTCCTGCTCCATAGGTCAATCTAGAGTCTAGACAAAATCAAACAGGTTGCTATTTTAATTGTATAATTTATTATTTTTATGACATTTATTTTAAATTCTGTGATTACCTTAACTCACACTGATATTATTGTTATTTTTTAGGAAATCGTATATATTTTTTTAAAATTTTTGTAAATATGTGAGCACCATGTTCTATCACCTAATTAATTTATCTGTCATTGCTTCATTCTTAACTCTTTTTATTACCTATTGTGGTATAGTAATTTTATTCTAGGTGCATCGTCTTCACATATAATTTTATAATTAATGTACCTATAAAAATATTGTACAAGATTTTAAAAGAGTACCGGTGGAGATTCTTGCCCATTCTTCTCCATACGAAACTACATTTTGGAAGGGGCGACTAGAATCAATTCTATTTTTTTTTGTAAATATTGACGTTCAAAAGTGCCTTTTATGTGCCTATTTGAAATAAACAATTTGACTTTGACTTTGACTTTGACTTTATGTTTGGAGTAGACCCCCTGGTCTTTAAAGAAAGATGACGAAAATGCACTAGCCAAAACAACATGCAACGAAGCATGCTGGGGATAAAACAGAAAGAAAGAATTTATAATAAAACTAGACAAAAGGCAAGATTGGCTGACGTCATCAAAAGAATCAGGTTACTCAAGTAGAACTGGGCCGACCATGTCAGCAGGTTGGAAAACAGGCGGTGGACCACAATGTAACTGAATGGATACCAAGAAACCAAAGTAGGAGTAGATGTCGGCCAAGGAAAATGTGGGGAGACATATTCTTATACTCGTATTGAAAGAAAAGAGAATCAGAATGGACGACCAAAGTTAGGGACAGGTACCAGTAGAAGGAAATGGGAGAGGCTTACAATTATGGCTATAGCAATATGTAATAGGTTGTCATAGTCTATGAATAGTTCACAATTTAGAAAAAAATCATACGACCCAGAAAAAACTACTTTTATACTACTGAAAATGGAGAAATACGTGTTTTCGTGCAAATTAAAGAAAGCCTGTGCTTTTATTATGGCATTAAGTTAAATATAAACTTTTTCATTTCCTTCCTCATGACATGAAACATTTGTTATACGACTTATTAATTTAAAAATAGCTCGTCCGCTGTAATCGCGATATTTGCAAGAATAAGCCATTACAAACACGCACATCCGTAAAACTGCGGACAATGCCGCGCGCTGTTGCATGTCACATACCTACCGCACCGCACCGCACCACAACTCGGTGAATTTCCTCTCGTGTGTACCGTAGCTTTATGCTAAGTCACAGACAACAGTTTGCATTTTTATGTAACGAAATAGTGACGTAGATAAAATTTAACAGGAAAAACTGTGTTCCTTATGTCAAAATAAAATGTGAGTGTAACTTTGGGATCACATATACCTACAAAATTATCTAGATTTAAACTAATAGATAGTAATTTAGCAAACGACACAATTTGCTATGCTACAACGAGGCCGATGGTCAATATTGCCGCACAGGTTGCGATAACTTCCACTAAGCAATTTATATGTCAAATTGAATAAATAATTACCCCGCTGGCATAAAACGTTCAAACAAATCTGTTTTTCAAAATATCTCAAGAATTACAACTATTAACGACATATTTATCGTCCATTACGTGTATTAGGGAGTATTTCATATGCTCCGTCATAATGAATAGTTGTAATAATTCACACTTACCATTGAACACCCACGAACTGCTGCTGCAAACTGCGCGTTACTGCGCGTCGCTGACCACACAATGATCTGGAACAAAACAACGGTATTTGAATCAATTTGAAACTAAAATGAGAGGGATTAGACACATTCATGTTATTTGAGCTATATCACATTGAGTACATAGCCACTCCAACGCCCACGCGCGGACGTTTGAGTGGTAGTACTGAGCGTTGTTGGTCTTTCTTATTTATGTACATAGAGATGCATAAGAAATAGATTATAAGGATAAAAATATACATATTGCATCGCCCTGTTTTTTTAACTCAGGGTGAGCAGGGTACGCGGGATTGTTAGATAGTTTATTGTTAACCTGCCGACCTTGTTTTAGTTCACGCCATGGCGCCACTGCGATCATCCTGTTGTAATATAGATACTTAGTTTTTTGTTTAGATGTTTGCTTGAAATGACGACCTCCATCGTGACATAAAAACCGGCCAAGTGCGAGTCAAGAGCATAAAAATTGCAAAAAATCACGTTTGTTGTATGGGAGCCCCCTTAAATATTTATTTTATTCTGTTTTTTTGTATTTTTTGTTATAGCGGCAACAAAAATACATCATCTGTGAAAATGTGAACTGTCTAACTATCACAGTTCATGAGATACAGCCTGGTGACAGACGGACAGACAGGCAGACAGACGGTGGAGCCTTAGTAATAGGGTTCCCGTTTTACCCTTTGGGTACGGAACCCTAAAAATGGAACCCGTCACCAACATAATCCAAAAATTTGCTGCTCCACCGACATGTGAACATTGAGGCAATTGAGCTGTTTGACCAAACATTAAATATGGTGCGAAGACTACGACGAACAAAACCTTTTGAGTTAGTGTAGTGTAAAAAGTGTAGAAGTAACAGTGACAATTACACACATAATTATAATTAATGTTATAACTTATAACACACGAACAAAGTATTATTAAGTATAGACTCTAAGAAAGTGGAACGGACTTGTGTAAAGTACAATCACTATTCTAAGTTTTAAAAAAATTAACACGTAAAAATGTACGTGAGATTTAAATTTATAGGCTAGATTTTAATTAATTATTAAGAGTTCTTTTTCATAAAGGATTTAAAAATAGTAAAAAAAATGTCTAGATCTAAACTTATTTTTATTTTATCGAAACGGCATACAAAACCTCCTACGCTACACGTGTGTCACGTTTCTTGCGACCTTCTGATATTAACCCATCAAAAATAACATCAAAGACTCAAGCACTTGGTAACGCGAGCGAGTGCATTCCTGTAATCGTAACTTATTGCCGTTCTCTTCCGCTTTGAGTTGTCCTTTGAACTTTATCCTTTCATAGTCCGTACTATGAAGCTATACATACATTTTACGAGTGTCTGCGATTGGATCGGAAGTTGGGCCAACGCAACGTGTTGGAGCTCCAATATGTCCACACTTATTCCTCTTACCACACCTGAGAGAAAAAGTGAAGGCAAACAATCCAGAAGGATGATGCAAAATTATTATTATGTTGATGAAAAGTGTTCGACCTTCGCAGTTTCATATGCCACCGCCACAGACTGCTCATATTATCCCATTTCAATATATTCCATTTGAATTCGCAAGTAAACAGATTGAGATGCTAATCTAAACGTTGTGTGTGTCATACTGTTCGCGATACGTATTGTTTTCGCAGCCAATGATACAATTTAACAAATTATCGTGTGAAAGGAAATCGCAGAATTGCCAATTTGTTCCGAGCGATACGTTGGCGGGGCGCACGCGGGACGTTTTCAACATCTGATAACGAACGGTAATCGTATTCTAGTGCTTTGTTTGCTCAATAAGACTTCTGTTTTTCTTATATGGAAAAAATCATTCGTTTCGTACCATTGTGTTACATTTTTAATAAGAACAAGTAAGTAGGTATTATGTTTCTAACTTTGAAACGTAAAGGAGTCTATAAAAACTTGAAGCATGCAGAAAATTGCAAAGGTACGGCTCTCTGACATGCAACTACAGAAATAACTCGCTTTTCTGCAATTGTTATTCATGGACCTATTTTATTTTTCAACATCTGTATTAATTGCCGGCACGTTAGGGCAATGCATGGGATGGGCACGAGGGGTCTCTATTATGAAACAGAGACCGTATTTCCAATAATAATCGTACTCAGCTTCTAAAACATTTTCGCCAGACTCTTGGCCATTAAAGCGGAAACAACTAAAACTTTCTAGAACGGGAAATAAGTTTGACGTCCAACATTTTTCCCCAAATACTATTCGCCCTTGGGCTGGTTTTTTTAAGAAAATTGTATAGCTACTACAAATCGACTTACCTATACCGAAAAAATACGCCTTAAGAACCGGCCAGAAGGCTGGCAAACTTTCAAGTACACAGTCTTTATGCCTCGGAGCGTCTGATTTCGCCTGACAACGTCCAAGTACGCTTAAGACGGAGATATATGCCAGTGACCTTGAGTAGTTAGCTTGCGTGTTCTGTACTGAGCTCACGCAACGCGTCGTACGTTCAGCCAGTAATAGGACTCGCCCATCAAGGAGCGCTGTCCCCAATTAGACGCATTGTTAATTTATTATACACAAAACAAAAGGTATTTTAATAAAACGCGTATACTAAAAGATCAATAATTAAATTATCTTAAAATTGGTGAAGGTTTCAGAAAAATACGCTTGATAGATTTTGCGCCATTCTCAGTTTTTTATCCGCATTAGACATAACTTTACAAATTAATTTCGTTATGTAATATAAACATAATCTAAAATATTCACATATTAAATGATTGAGAAAATGCTCTAATTAAACATAATTATATTTTTTCAAATAATTAACACTACTCGTTTAGACGTGATCTTCATTATAAAATCGTGGAAAAGTCGGTTATCGTCGCCTTAAGGGGGATGCGCTAAGGTAGCCCGCGAAATTCATTTTTTTTTAGGTTTTTTGCAATTTGCAGGTCAGTAACAGGTTGTATGTTGAACTAAATATGATTCGCGGCCATAACAAATATGGCTTTACAGAATTAGAATCAGCATTACAGCATTATTTCAGAAATAATCATTCAGTAGGATTTTTTGAACTGATGATGACGCTATTTTGATTCTAAAGATTATAATTCTGTAAAGCCGTATTTGTTACGGTCGTCATATTTAGATCAACACACAACCTGTTAACGACCTGCAAATTGCAAAAAACGTAATAAAATTTTAATTTCACGGGCTACCTTAGCGCATCCCCCTTAAGTACGCTTGAGTACTTATTTGAAAATTGTTTGTGCCTAGTATTATAGTATTGCAGTCTCCCAGTATCGAACAGGTTCAGTTTGGCAACGACGACAACGGTCTGCGAGCGCGCGCGCGCCTCACAAATATTTGAAAGGTTTTGTGGTAACTCGTTATAGTCCCACTAGCGACGCGCGACAGGCAACGTGACGTGCAGCGCGACACTTTCCATCAAGTTTTCATAGAAATGGTGCAACTAGTGTCGCGTCGCGCGTGATTTTTTTTGTGTTTCTGTGGAACCTTGCTGAAATGAAATAGGTAAAGATAACTTTCAAACAGGAAGCAGCTTAATCCTTAATACACAGGTAGGTAATTATCTAAATTGACTCAAAAGTGATACCTACTTGGAGTAATCTAAAAGAACTTCTGAACGTTTGCGTTTTTAATTAAAAAAATATTTTCTATTTTAACCGAATACAAAAAAAAGAGGGGGTTATAAAAACTTAAAAATACATGCATACGAACATTCGTATGCATGTATTTTTAAGTTTTTAGCCGACTTCACAAAAAGGAGGAGGTTCTCAAGTCGTCTGTATTTTTTTTTTTTTTTTTTTAATGTTTGTTACCTCAGAACTCCGTCGTTTATGAACCGATTTGGAAAATTATTTTATTTTAATTGAAAGGATATACTTCCAGATTGGTCCCATTTTTTTCAAAATCCAGTTCTGATGTTGGGATCCATGAGTAATTGAGGGAACTCCTCAAATATTATAGGCATACCTATAGTAATTTTTATATTTTCATCAACAAGTCAATCATTTGCATTCAGAAAGTATAATTTGGTGAAGTGGAACAGATGAAGAAGGCCACAGATGGTCACCGGAACTTCTCAGTGATACGTAATTCACGGGTGGCGATGAGATATCTGGATTAAGATAGTTAAGCGAAGCAAATTTAAATAAATAGTTCTGATCAAAATGGTACCATCAAACTGATCTGATGATGAAGCCGGATGGTAGGCACTGGAACTCCGTTAAAAAACAATATATCCTACCCGTGTTTGGTCTTATTGGAATTGTCATGAGATGCACTCTGGCTATAAATGATTTTTAACCGACTACAAAAAAGGAGGAGGTTCTCAATATATATATATATATCTAGCCATATGTACATATAAAAATATAAAAGGAAACCGTGACTGATTGGTCTATCAACACAGCTCAAACCACTGAACAGATTGGCCTGAAATTTGGCACGTAGACATCCGCTAAGAAGGGGTTTTTGGAAATTTGACTTTTAAGGGTGGAGAACGGGGGGTTTTGTTTGCATGAAAAATCTTATTCCTAGGGTTAAACTTGGACGAATACTTACGTAAGTAAATTATAAAGTTTATATTTTTTTGTTAACTTAACTTCAACGGATGGGATGTCAAAGCTTGTATAGAGGAATTTTAACGCGCGGTTCGATCAACTCGAAACTCAGTATTTATACATAAGACCAAAAATGAAGAATAACTTGTATCAGGGTTTTTCGAAAATCTACCCATAACGGGGTGAAAAGGGGTAGTCAATTTTACAAGAGAGGATTTTACTACGTGGCTTGATTAACTCGAAAATTGGTATAACCTCTATGTCAAATAATGGAAAAGTCGCAAACCACTTTAAAAATTAACCTCTGTGGGGGTAAAAGGGGATGGATACAGTTTGTATGAAGAAAATCTTCTTTCGTTGATCTATTAACTTGAAACTTAGCCTGAATACTTCATCATCAGTCTCCTGCCCTAATCCCAATTTATTTGGGGTCGTCGTAACATGTCGAATTACACTATAGATTTAATACATACATAAGGAAACAGTGACTGACTTACTGACTGATCTATCAACACAAAGCTCAAATCACTGAATTGATTGGGCTATTTGGCACACAGATAGTTATTATGACGTAGGTTACCGCTAAAAACAGATTTATGAAGATTTAACCCCTTAAGGGGTGTAAAATAAAACTTCCTGTCTCTGTTGTTTTCATAGCAAGTAGTAGTATACGAATAGGTGTGGGGTAGGTACCACTAAAAAGTGAAAAATAAAAAGCTTTTTTACAAAAAAAACAACCGACTTCCAACAAAAACACTAAAAAGTGAGTCTTTGGTTTTTTATTTTCGTTTATGGCCACCGACTACCGAAATTTAATTAAATATAATATTAAATGTGGGTGTACTACAGGTACACCTCTGCCCTACCCTTCGAGGAAACAAGGCGTGATGTTATGTTATGTGCTTCCGAAATTAAAGTTATTTTTCACTTTTTAGTGTTTTTGTTGGAAGTCGGTTGTTTTTTTTGTAAAAAAGTTTTTATGTATGCTCATTGATATTTTCGTCAATTGTGACCCGATTTTGATTTTTTTTGTTCTATGGTTAGAGGAAGTTTGCACGGTGGTCCCATATTTTTTTTAATAACTTTGCTTGGGTCGTTTTTAGGTTTCCGTACCCAAAGGGTAAAACGGGAACCCTATAAATTATTAAGGCTACGCTGTCCGTCCGTCTGTCTGTCTGTCACCAGGCTGTATCTCATGAACCGTAATCGTTAGACAGTTAGAATTTTTTTGTCGCTATAACAACAAATACTTACTAAAAAACATAATAAAATAAATATTTAAAATACATACAACAAACATAATTTTTTTGTTGGTTTTATAGATGGGAGCACGGAATGTTTCGTGGGCGAGTCCGACTCGCACTTAGCCGGGTTTTTTTTTACTTTTGAGCTGCGATAATACGTATTCTTGATGATGATATACCTCCTTTCACTGTTCTTTAAATAGCAAGTACGAATACGCGCGAGTGTGTGTATACGAATTGGTCTGAGGTAGAGTGAACAATTTAAAAAACCTATTTTACACCGACTTTGTAGTGTTTTTTTTTTGTGAAGTTGTTTTTTATAACAAAACGTTGGCGAAAATGAATTTACCGTTCTCAAAATATTTATGTAACGCATTCTCTTTGTAAATAGATTAATTAATTACGCTACTGTCTAAGATCCAAGCGATGACTTTTCTTCTTCTTCTTGCTTTTAGCGTGTCGATAGCAAAAATAACACAAATAGAAATATTTAGATTTCTAAAGTAAGAAGTTATCATTTAATTCCGCCTTACTTTCAACGATACTTTGTTACCAACAATGGAATAATGTAGGTATTTGGGCATGAAATAAAGATAGTATACCAATAATAATAGCTGCCAGCGCTGCCAGTAACATTCGTTCATATTGCCTTTGACAGACGATTGATTACCAATTTAAAAAATAAATAAAAAACCGGCCAAGTGCGTGTCGGACCACGCACAATGAAGGGTTCCGTAAATGGGATGTATTTATCTTAAAAACAAACTTAACATTGTACTCGTAGTTGAAAAACATGCCCATGCCCATAAGTTTCGGTCAATTCTCCGACTGCAAATTTAAGTTGGTCGACTATTACTCGTTAACTTGTAAAGCCTACTTAGCTGTGATAGTTTTCTTTTTAATTTCGTTATAAATACTACTGCTATGAATTTTTTCACATGTCCAAAACCAACCAATTAGCTGGCAGGGGGGGGGGGAGGACACTTGACTCTAACAAAAAATAGCGCTTTAAAGCTTAATATTACGCAAACGGATCCCTGAATTGAAAAATGGTTTTAACAAAACCACATTTTTTTTTAAACGGCCTATCCAACAATACCCCATACCATGGAATAGTCTAGAAAAAAAAATATCATCCCCATTTCACGTGAAAGGGAGGTACTCGTACCCTAAAAAAAAAATTGTTTTCATGGTTTTATTTTACGACTTTCTCGGAGTGATTAATATGTATACCCATGTCAAATTACAGCTTTCTAGTACTAAGCGTCTTTGAGCTACGCCGGGAACAGACGGACGGACGGACAGACAGACCGACAGACGGACATGGCGAAACTATAAGGGTTCTTTGTTGACTAAGGAACCCTAAAAACATACAGACGAACATAATATAACCTGCTCCTTTTTGAAAGTCGGTGAAAGAGACCTCGTGTCTCGAACGGTCGACCACTGAATGATATCTTTATATTTCTCTCTCCGAACATTGTCACAAGCGCACGTTCATTAACTACCGAGTTGTGCTGCTTGTCAAGATTATATTAATTCACGTTCGTTATCACACCTTCGTATTGCAATATAAAAAAGTTTAATATTATTGTTGAGTTATATTTTGTGTGACTAACGTATAGACACCTCTAAGAGAATTTACAAGTTTTCTTTGTGCAGGTGATAATTATGTTCTTGCAGGTGACATATTCTTGGAGGTGTTATGTTCTTCCAGATTTTAATGAACTAATTGGCTTAGTTACGACCCGGCAAAATTACTGGTTCGTAAAAAAACCCTTTCATTAGCGCGTAAAAATTCAAACAAAATCTTGCATTTTTATTCAACAAAAAAATAAAACATCTGTTGCAGAACTCGAATTTTAAAAGGCAATACATTACCAGGTGTCCCGGTGCGAGGCATGTTTAAAACTGTGCACTTTTATGGATATAACATAAACCTCGCGGCAGTATACTTTCCCCGGGATATAGTAAGCCGTCCCTGCTGTGTTTGTAGTCCATACGTTTAGAGACATGTTCTGGTTGGCGCGCCTCCAAGTCGTGACAACAACACACTTTGCTACCGAGTGAACTGTGGATGTCGCGCAATGGTTCTTGCAATCTTTTAACTTATGATACAACACAAATAATCGAGTATAGTTTTCGTTTTCCGTGACAAATAGACGAATAAATAAGCGAAACAAGAACAATCATTTTTGACGGTTCTAAATCCCATTTTCCGTAATTTATTGCTTCCGAGTATTCTATATTCGTTCTATAGTGATGGCTGATGGAAATAGCTAAACACTGAAATATTCTCAGAACTCAGACAAACACAGGTGGTTTATTTCGCATAAATGTCTCAAACCGTCCACTGAGAGGAATAATGTGAGATTTATATGAGCGGCTAATGTATCATTTTTATGAATGTATCCCTCGTATGTATCCCCGTGCGGATCACGAGAGAGCTAGTCACAGCCGCTGTGAACGAGGGCAAGTGGTCCGAGTGCGTCTGTATCGGAGACAGCTTCAAGTGCAACGGTGCAGTGCAGAGTGGAGTTATATCTTTGTGGTTGGCTGCTGGTATGTTTGGCTCCTTCATATTGCGGTATGGCTCACGTGCTTATTTTGAGCAGTATATACTAGCTCTTATTACAACTCTATACGTGGCCTTGGCCTACCCTATTCCTTCCTTGCTAGGTTTTCTTTACTAAATAGATACGTCTTTATCTTTATAATCTGACTGATGGATCGATGGTTTATAATTATGACTAAATTATTACGAAAACTATGTAGGTAACCAAACATTCAGTAGGAAAATTACACAATGATAGAAGTTTAGGTAATTTTTTTAAAAGCACTTCCATTTTCACAATATTATTATATCTCAACCGCTCATTCCTTCCACTTACCTTATAAATGTCTGCATCCCAACAACTAGAACATTTAAGAAGTCCCAACTAAACCGATAAAATAGTTTTATGCTAACTATTCGAATGCCTTTCTTTATGCAAATCGCCGTGCTTTAAGCTTAGCGGGCAGGGAAGGAAAAAGTCGTGGAAACTAGATCAGGTGCAGTGGAACTGCGGGAGTGAACTTGTCGAAGGCATTAATATTCAAACGTAGGAGTTTAGCGGCGGAGCATGAGCAGTACCCAGTAGTACATTCGTACAGTCATACAAGTTATTTGATAAACAGGCATAAATATTCACCTTTCCACTGACTGCCAAAATTCGTTCTTGTTGTGTGTATAATAACAACTTTTTTTGAGTTTATAGATATACTAGCTTTTGCCCGCGGCTTTGCCCGCGTGGATGTCGAAAAAATGTCACGACAGGGGTACTTTTAATTCCGGTAGAACGTTCTCGTGACTCACGAGAACGTACTACCGGAATTAAAAGTACCCCTTTCCACCCCGCTAGAGGTAGATTTTTTGACAACTCTGATAAGCCTTTTCCTTTATTTCTGATCTTAAACATAGATTCCGAGTTTCAAGTTAGTCAAACCGCATTTTTTTTTTTCGTTATGGAAGTCCTTAATTTTCGAAGTAAAATCACAAAATGTATTAACTAGCCTTAGGGTTGGAAGCTAACGCAACGGTGTTGTTAGAATTTCTTTTTAAGTTAAAATCACTAATATTTCGGCTTATGGTTGGAAACTATAGGCATCGCCTAAGGGATTTTTCGAAATTCGACCTTTAAGGGGTGAAAAAGAGGGATAAATCTTATTCCTTGAGTTAATAAACTACCTACCTAACTTGCTTCGTGCACGTGCTAACTTGGCACGAATGCTAACTTAAGTAAATGATAAAGTGTGACATTTTTAATTTTAACTACCTCCTAAAGGCGGATTTGCGGATGTCAAAGTTTAATTGTAACGCGTGGTCCGATTAACTCGAAACTCATTATTTGAAGGATTCTACTGGGTGGCTTGATTAACTCCAAATTATGACGTAGGCATTAGCTACGAAGGGGTTTTTGGAAATTCGACCTTTAAGGGGGTGAAAAGGGGTGATTTTGTTTGTATGAAAAATCTTATTCCTTGAGTTAATAAACCTGAAACTTGGCAGAAATACTAACCTAAGTAAATTATAAAGTATGACATTTTTTGTTTTTTTAAACTACCCCCTAAAGGGGGATTGGGCGATATCAAAGTTTGTATGGAAGAATTTTAACACGCGGTCCGATTAACTTGAAACTCAGTATTTATACTGAAAACAAAAAACAAAGAATAACTTTTAGCAGGTTTTTTGAAAAATATGCCCCTAATGGGGTAAAAAGGGATAGTCAATTTACAAGGGAGGATTTTACTGCTTGGCTTGATTAACTTGAAAATTGGTTTAAGTAACCTATAAGTCCAATAATAGAAACGTCAAAAAAGATGTTTCAACAATTTACCCCTTTGAGTGCGTAAAAAGGGATGATATACATAGTTTGTATGAACGGAATCTTATTTCTTTTGATATTGAATTTAATATAATCTTATTTCTTTTGATATTGATTTGATATTGAACTTGGCCCGAGTACTTATTTACATAACATCACGCATGCAATCCCCAAAGGGTTAGCTAGAGGTGTACCTTTAGTACACCCACATTTCATCAGTGTTTTTTAAGTCCCATGTAATAGGGGGCGAGCCGTAGCCATCAACCGGGCATAAATCCAGACTTCGGGCTGCTACTGAGAAATTCCTAATAGAAAATCCAATAACCCTTTGCCCGACCTGGGAATCAAACCCACCCCTCATGCTCAGCAGTCGCGCTTGTGACCACTAGACTAACGAGGCAGTCATTACTTAATAGAAATTGAGAATACTATTTATTAATAAAGATCGTAATCATCAATATTGCACCATTTAAAGGATGTGGAGGTGTTGCTGAAATAATTTTTAGGGGAAGTAAGAAATCCAAGCGAACTAAGGCGTTGGCGAAGTCCTGACTGACTGACATAGGATTTTTTTATTATTATAATAATAATTTTATTTCAGAATTTTACATTCCATACATTGTAGGCGAACTCTAAGACTCGGTTTTTGAAAATTGGATCTTTATCCCCAACAATCTTATCTTAGTGGATACTTATCTTCACAACGAACACCCTCCAAGTTTCATGCCTCTAGGACCAGCGGTTTGGGCTGTATAATATATCACCCAGGCAGTCAGTCAGTTTACTCACCATCACCATTCCGACACCACCGCCCACCATCCGCCACCACCGTCAACATTTTATATATAATATATAAAATGGTGTTAGAGGCAACGTTTTAGAATTAATTAAATCATACTCGTATCTTCATAACCGTAAACAAGTTACAGAAATTATGCACTGATTTCTGTAACTTGTTTACGGTTATGAAGATATGATTTAATTAATTCTAAAACGATAAATAAAAAAAGTAAACGTGAAGAAACTTCAAGATCATCAGAGGAACGGGAAGTTATGGACGGAGTACCTCAAGGCAGTGTATTGAGGCCTCCGTTGTTCTCCCTGTATATTAAATGACTTTCCTAAAGTTACTGAACAACCAATGACACTTTTAGCTGACGATTGCACTATGCAAACAACGGACAGTTGTAAATCTTATTTTATAGAACGTAAAATATTGACATTGCCCTCGTTATATATCCTGGAAACAGTACTGTTTATTAAATCAAATAGTCATTTATTTCAGCTTTTGTCTGATGCTGTCTCTAGGAACAGACGTGATAACTTCAAACTTTGTGGTCAAGGCGCTAAAACCGCCCTTATGCATAGTTTAATAAATAGCCCAAATCATGGAGAACATATCTGCTCAAAAAAATATTTTGAAGAGTTTACTACCTGAAAGAGCATATTACAGTATAGCAGAGTTTATGAAAGAGGACAATTTTTCTTCGTTTTTGAGATGACGATGTTGTATTTTATTGACATGTTATTGTAGTCTATTGTATTTTTGTGAAATAATTGTAATTTGTAATTTTGTATGACATAAATTCATAAATTTTTGTTGACTAACTTATTTAATGACTACTTTGACATTTAATTTTATGTATAAAATATGCTTGCTGAATTGTAATGATAGCTAATCTTTAATTAATAATGTTGATTTAATAAGTACCGACATAATTTCTATAATTTAATTTTGATGAATATTATCACGGTTTGTGCACCATCTCTTCCTACCAATTTGTACGCCACGATAGGCGGCTGAACATGTTAGAACTTTTCTGTATCTCTTATTATCTTTCATGCAATGTATATATCATGTACACCATGTTTAAACAAATAAAATTTTACTTACTTAATATAGATAAGAAGACAGATAGATGAATAAACTATTTAGTGCACGAAAAAGCAATAACACACAAAAGCACAATTAAATAAACGGTCTATAAAAAGACGGCAAATGCCCGGCGGATAAAAATGTAGATTGTTTTTTATCTAAGATGAGGAAGTAAAATACACCCGGTCCATATCTCATGAAAATTCGGCCTAAATTAATAACCCTGCTTCACAAAAACGTCGCGAAATAAGATGATGAATAATTTGTAGGGAGGAGAGTTTTTGTGTTTCTCCAGTAACCTTAATTCGTTTATGAACCACGACTAACGTCTTCATGACTGTGGAGCCGCCTCGCCTTTAAAATGGGCTTACTTCCTTTACTTGGTATTTTATTTAATTCCTTGTTTTTGTTTCTTTTAGAGCGAAGTTTATCGTACTACTGGCAGTAAAACTGACGTAGATAATTAGATACACAGATTACCTTGGACCGAAATAGACGGTTTGATATACCTACTCCTCGCATAGGGTTTTATACTTTTGTTCATCTTTCAACAAGCTACCGTCCATCTTCGTGTCAGAAAATAAAGATGCAAAAAACTAGTGAACAAGTTACATAACATGTTCTCAATGAAGTACAAAGCCTAACATGTACTTTCAGCTCCATTTAAATGTAAAACCATAAGCACATAAAGACATCATTCATTATTATTTTTATGAGAGAAGCGAAACCCTTGTTTAATTAATAATACTTTGCTGTTGAATATTTAACGGCGGATATCTGACGTAATTAATAATTATCGAGGAAGTACTCGGAATGTTAAGAGAATGGTGAAATGATTGGCACATTAATAACTAGGAAGTGGACGGAGGCTCTGACCACAACAGTGAGAGGACGATGTTTTTATAAACACCTCCTGAATTTAATAAGTAATTAATACTTTCTGCTTTGTTGAATTGACGTAGAAAGCGGATTATTATAACGGACTAACAAGGTGTAGAATATACATAATAATGTGTCTATAGGATAATTAAAACTAAATAGGTTTGATTTCGACTTTTGTAGCCCATGAACATGGGCTACGAAAGTCGGGAATAGTGGATTGTTGATTGTAAAACCGTTTATTTAATTATGATAATTGTGGGTTTAATTACTAATTCAGTGCTGACCCGAAAATGAAGGATCGTAAAGAAAACGATATGAAAATTGGGTTAATACGTTATTATAATATTAATACAAATATTGCTCAGCTAACCACGCAGCCCGACGTAGCCTCTCTTTTTTTTTTTTTTTTTGGGTGGGAAATTATCAAATAACTTCTCCCGCTCTTGGCGTAGCGGGAGGGCGTGTCAGACTTTTACTGACTAAAACCCACCCGTATTCCTTCATTTGCCTGTGTGCCAGGGCCACGATATCCCTTTCGGATAGCGCGTGTTTTGTTGGAGTTGCCCCATTTTTTTATATAGTTATTGCCCCTTATGTTTTGCCCAACCGCCTTTACCGACTTCCCCTTCCTCCCAGAAAGGAAATATTTCCAATTATTCCTTTGATTTGACTCCATAAATAAGAATGATTTCACCGAATATTGTTGAAGATCTTTTCTACAGAAACGCGTAATTTAAAATGGCTAACGTTGTGCGATATTGCGGAGATACCAGAAATTATTTTATTTTTAGGTTATAATTAACATAATATTTTGACTAAGGCAATTGGCTAGCAATTCCATAAGAAGGAACGATTTTTAATGAATGAAAGGCTCACATAAGAAGAGGATTATTATAAACGTAACAATAATTTTCGCACATTTTAGCATATATTTCTGTATTCGCTGTTGTACGAAAATAGAACGACAGTTGTATAAACCAGGCCTAATCTTAAAAATATTGAAAAGTAATAATAGTACCTACTTACTTCCGAAGTTATAAATGGTCTTTAAAAATAACAAAAACTGAGTATAATTGTTGGTAAGTATTGTTATTACCTACCAACAATAAGTAAATAAGTTTTGAATTGGTGCTTAATAAAATTAGCAATAACTTTTCAGTAGAAAATGTTGGATATCTCTCCTAAGTCGATAATACTTTTGATGTTCGATGTCTCTCCTAAGACTATATTACGTTTGATGTTCGATGTCTCTCCTAAGACTATATTACTTTTGATGTTCGATGTCTCTCCTAAGACTATATTACTTTTGATGTTCGGTATCTCTCCTAAGACTATATTACTTTTGATGTTCGGTATCTCTCCTAAGACTATAATACTTTTGATGTTCGGTATCTCTCCTAAGACTATATTACTTTTGATGTTCGGTATCTCTCCTAAGACTATATTACTTTTGATGTTCGGTATCTCTCCTAAGACTATATTACTTTTGATGTTCGGTATCTCTCCTAAGACTATATTACTTTTGATGTTCGGTATCTCTCCTAAGACTATAATACTTTTGCAAACCCACACCCGAAGTGCGTAACATACTGTCAATCACAATCCAACGGATTTTAATGGAAATTGCTAAGCTATTGCTTCATAATTTTGTTTGAAAAATCCGTCTGCTCGTCATCGTAAATCAGGGTATTCCACTCAGAGTATTGATGTCTACGGCATTTGATCGAACGGCACCTAAGCTGATCCACTCACCACACTGAAAGAAAACATTTTCTAGGTGCGGTTCGGTGGAAAAGTTTATTAATATTAGTTTTATTTCACGAACGGCACCTACGTTAAAGATTTTTTCGTGATGGGATGTATTTTTTTGTTCAGAGCATTATAAAATATAACCTATCGATACAAATCAGCAGAAGTTAAGTCATGTACCTACCTACCAGATTATTCCACCTTGTTCACCTGTTGAATTTTTCAAATGAAAGGTATTGCCATTGTAAGTGTTGCACTAGCCCCGCAGTTGTACCGACGGTATTCCGTCATTCGTATTATTTACTTCTCCACCTCAGAGCAAACGAATAAGTACAATCCGGCACATACATTTACATTATGTAGCAAACATTACTTGATCACCTATAAAACTTTACACCCTATAAGATTTAACAACTCCTTCCCGGAGCGTTGCTCCTAATGTTGCCATCAAGTGTAATTACACTTCCTACAGGTATTAACCGCTATTACAGGTAACCGTTACAAGATCATGTTGTGTTACCGGCACTGTACAGTGTACATGTTTTGTGCGATTAATACTGTTATGATAAGACTCATTAATAATATGCTTTAGAAGTTATGGTGGGATTTTATTTGCTTTTGAGTAATAGCATCATTTATCAGCAGGTAAGTTGTTACACAGTAATGCTGGGAATCTTTCGAAACATACGGAATTTAAAAGTCCTGACAAACTCATGTGTAATATGTAGATATTTCGTAAAAATATGTGTACATAATAATTCTTATCCCATTAGAAACTAGCGTTGCCGCAAGGCAACGTAAGTAGAAGATTTAATTTCAAATTATATATAAAAAACTATAGACTGTAGCCATCCTACGTTATTGAAAACCTATAGCGAGATATAGAAGCCATTGCATTGAATAAACAATCTGGGATCAGTGGTTTTTTAAGATTGCTGGTAGTGGCGTGTTCATTTGTTGAATGTTATAAATTCCGCAGAACAGAGAATTTTAATTCCCATTTTTTATTTCGCGTCGTTTTTTTTTCTTTTTTCTTTGAACTTGTATGAACTATAAGTACAAGTTCAGACACTATTTAGGTTTTTAATGATACTAAAGAAATGTTAGTTTTTTCATGTATATGTATTTAATGTAACAAAGGTTTTGTCAAACATTGCATAAAGGATGATGCCCATTTTGGTACCCACCTCCAATAGTCATGTGCGATACATCGTTGGATAGGTCTTTTAAACTAAGTAGAAGTTACTATGGCGCCTTATTCCAAATCCTTGTCCGTTCAGAGTTATACTGTAGGTACCAAACCTCCTGATTTTAGCATTACCTAAATAAGGTTTTTTTTTAATATTTCATAATGCAACGCCCTTTTGAGGATCACTAGGAATGCGCCGACATCACCCGCTACCCAGTAACCGATCATTGATTCACTCCCCCCCCCTCTTCCAAAATTTCTATCGGTAAGAGGTGTTGTTACATAAAACTTACAGCATTTCAGCTTGGCATTGAATCCGCATCGCCATGAAACTTTTTTTAAATTCATACTGCCTGGTTGGCGGCGCGTGTCGATGAGGTGTGGCGGTGCTAGCAAGGTTTTTCTGCAGCGAACATTAACACAACGGTTTAACATTTGTCCAATAGAAGTTTAAAGGGAAAATGCACTGGAAGATATACCTGACAGGATCAGTGATGACATGAAATAGCAAGAAAGTAGGTACTATTGTTACTTATTAATTAATAATGATAACAAAAGTACATACAATGCTTATCTGGAAGATGCACTGTGTACTTGTGTACACGTACTCATCTAATATGAATTGTTTGGTACCTAGGGTACTCCAGACATACGGGATGTACACTGTACAGCCCCTGCCTTATTTCTTAAAGATGCCATGTGGGCGATGAATTATTTTTATTTATTTTTAAAAAAACATTCATCATCCATTCTTCATCAGCAGGGTCGATCGAAGAATAAGTAACGCTGACTGAGGTCGGTCCGTGGATGGGTGCCTCGGAAAAGCACGCCGGCTGTCAATTGTAGATATTGGAGTCGTTATGGGTAGTCAGAAGCCCGTAAGTTGGACAACCAGTCTTACCAACAATGGGTACCTTTCGTGCTGTGTCTGGATTGTGGAGGTTATATTATGGAATCGCTCCATGTAAAATACTGATATTCAACTGCATCTAATTAGATGGAAGACGACCCTTGCATAGTTTGGGAAAAAATAGAAAAACATAACGTACGTAACATTACGCATTTCTTTTATAAAATTATTAATAGCAAATATCGTAAAAGATCGTAATAAGATGATCGATCACTGCGAAATCGCATGGGAAAAGTTTTTTTTTGAGATTTGTGCCTTTTGTAGTACTTTAACCGCAATAAGTTTAGTCCAAAAGAGTATTTCAATCCATAGATGAAACTGCATTGCTTGGCATTATAAAATTAAAATGTAAGAATTAACGTTTTTCTAGCTGACTGTACCATTTTTTTTCAAAATCTGTGAATACCGTTAGCAATTGCTGAAGAAGTTAAGCACAGTCACCTAAGAACGGTTTTCTGTAGCTATAACGGTTATGGTAGCTTCCCTTACTGTCTCGTCTCAACTACCCCCTGTATAACTCCGAACGGACAAGGAATCAATACAAAGGCCATTGGAATTCTTGTACTAAATCTTAATACCTTTCTACACATACATAAACTCACGCCTTCTTCCCATGCGGGTAGGCAGAAACTATAGAACGCCACTTGCTACGCTCCTTACATACTCCTTTTGCGTCGCCTACGTTCATACACGCACGCCGGTTGCGAGTACTACGCACCTGACCTTTCTAAAGAACATCACCAATCTGGTCACTATATGTCCTTCTAGGGCGACCCCTCCCGGCGTTTCCAGTCACCCCTGCTTTATAAAACCTTTTGTTAGTCGCCTTTCACTCATCCTCTCCACATGACCAAACCATCAAAGCGTGCTTTTCAATCTTTGTCACTAAGTACATCTTCTCTTAAACTGCACCGTTGTAACCATAATAACTTTCTAATGATATATAATTGAATCCTATTGGAGTAAGTACCAGTTTCCATACATTTCGTGGCATCATCCTTTAGTACTTATACTTTGGCTCTTGTACAAAACTCGCTACGCAGCCTAGTTTAAATTCCATTAGCGGCATCCCGAAGGACTTCATCGTATTTATTTTATGACACTATTTTTACGAAGTGACATGTAATCAACTTAATTACGCTATCTGGTTTTCATTCTAATGGATTAATTTTCATGCCGAACTTAATTTTTAATTATTAACTATGGGATTTTTAGATTACTCAACATCGCTTAACTGAAAATTACGTTGATTATCATTTTTTGCATTGTTTGCATTGTTGTCAGTCTTATGTAAAACATTTTGTATCTAATCTAGGCATCCCACCTGAAAGAGATGTCCGCACAAACTAACGGGGTCCGTTAGGGGCAATGACTGCTAGGGTTGCGAGTTTGTCCGAAAGGGATATCGTGGCCCTGGCACACAGGCAACGGAAGGAACACGGGTGGGTTTTAGTCAGTAAAAGTCTGACACGCCCTCTCGCTCCGCCCAGAGCGGGAGAAGTTATTTGATAATTTCCCAACCAAAAAAAAAAAAGAAAGGCATCCTACCCACTTAGGGGGGATGCGCTAAGGTAGCCCGCAAAATTCAAATTTTCTTACGTTTTTTGCAAACTTCATTTTAATAACAAATGCAGCTAAACTCCATATAAATTCAATTCGTATCCCGATGTTGGTAACAAAAACAGCTACGTGTCAACCAATAAGGATCAAATACAGCTAGGAGTCACGCCGCCCAATCAGAGAATAGGATTTTTATGAGATTCATCATGGCCGCCGCCATACATTTCGTGTGCACATTCAGTCCAGTTTTTGGCTAATATCTTGTGGTTTTAGTGAAATAAAAATAACGTGATTCCTTTTGTATTGTTACACGAGTTTGGATACACATGTAGGTCCCAGTAAAACCGGCAAGGGCGGGCAAGGCTCGTAAAAGAACAAAACGCCCCGACAAGTGGAAAGCTAATATAGCTAAGAAATGAGGTTAGTGATGTGACGATTCGATACTATTCCGATATTAAAATATTAAAATTGAATAAACGTTGCAGAGTCCATATTACAGTAGACAATTTAACGTATAATTTTGCGATTGTACAAGGAACCTCTAAAGACAACCTTAATAAGGACACAACCTTCGCCTACACTTGGACAGAAAACGAATTTGGTAAAACAGCTAATCAGATATCATCAGCCGATATTATGATCGACAATAATTTTTTTTATATTCAATAATAACTATTTAGCCGGCACTCCCCTTTTTTTTTTTTTTTTTTTTGGGGTGGGAGATTATCAAATAACTTCTCCCTCTCTGGGCGGAGCGGGAGGGCGTGTCAGACTTTTACTGACTAAAACCCACCCGTATTCCTTCATTTTCCTTCCTATTTTTGTAAATATTTATGTAAATCAATTATTTCAATAAACAATTTCAATTTCAATTTCAATTTCAATTTCAATTTGCCTGTGTGCCAGGGCACGTTATCCCTTTCGGACAAACTCGCAACCCTGGCAGGCATTGGCCCTAGCGGTCCTCCCGCTTTATCCTGAACAGGAACCTCCCGAAACAACCATGTCTGGTGAGGACCTGCGTCAGGCGGAAGGTGAGGACGCCGTGGCGCCTCTCTAGCCACTCCTCAAAGAGGGGACTTATCGCCACAATTGTGGCGTGCCCAGCGCTGGGTTGCGACAATCGCACTCTCCATGCCGCCATAAGATCCCGCCGGAGCTCTGTCCGCTGTGCCGTGATTTCTCGCGGTAGCGGAGTTTCACCCCGGCGTTTCGCCTCCTCGCGTCACTCCCAGACGTGCGCGAGGACTTTTGCCTCCAGATCCCATGGCGGTAGTCCGGCAAGGAGGCTCGCCGCCTCACGGGAGACCGTGCGGTATCCTCGGACCAGCCTGATGGCCTTTGGGACGCGTTCAATCGCTGGGCTGGTCGCAGCCTTATAGAACGCGCCCACACCGGTGCCCCGTAAAGGGCCATGGACCGCACGACCCCCGTGTAGAGCCTCCGGCAGGAGGCGTTTGGACCCCCCAGATTGGGCAGGAGCCGCTTTAAGGCAGCCCCGGAGCCGGCACCCCCCTGCCAGCTAAATAGTTGTTATTGAATATGAAAAATGCGGCGATACTTGACTCTAACAAAAAATAGCACTTTAAAGCTCAAGACGCTGACAACAGGTAAGCCACTGTCACTGTCAGACTGCATATAAAAGAAAGAGAAGCGCGATGACACAACGCTTGTAGTTTATTGCAAAATATGAAGCAATTATTCATTTACTCAAAAATGAGTTGAGTAATCCTAAATAAAAAACCGGTCAAGAGCGAGTCGGACTCGCACACCGAGGGTTCCGTACGTATATATGATGTTGATGATTTCCAAAAAACTGTGCTATTCATCGTTTTATTTTTCCTGTAATCTTTACATACACTTCTATTACATAGAATAATTTCGAATTTTTATCTATGCAAAGTTCGGAGATAAGAGGGGGGGGGGGACGGTATATATTTTATATTTTTCGTCAAAAGTCGGAAACTATGCTGCCAAAAAAAAAGAAAAAAATGTTTTAGAATGTGCAAACAGCGTTCTTTCATATGATACCCCACATGCCCTAGTAGCCTCACTTCAAATTTTGAAGAATTCAGTCCCTTTTGCAAAAAAGATATATTTTTTTTAAATTTCTTTCTTGTTTGCAAAATTGTTGGGCAAACGTCATCTAAAACTATTCTAAATTTCAAGTTGATAGCATTAGTAGTTTTTGAGATATTCAGGTGTGACAGACAGACTTAGTTTCACCATAAGGGTTCTTTTTTACCAATTTGGTACGGAACCCTAAAAACAACTAAGTTCTGCATACAAATAAGACGTTCTTGTAATTAATTAAATACCAACTGTATTATATTTAATACAGATATTTTGGATTGAAACTCAAAGTTAAGGGTTCGTTTACCGCTAATTTGTATCGAGATTTTTTTACTAAACGTGTTTTGGTTTGTTACCAAGTTCTGAGAATTATGTTTAAGAATAACATATATTTTTTCCACTACCACAACCTACATACTTTTGTCATTTGCCTCTTGTGCCTTAAGAGCGTTTACGAAAAATGGTGTTACAGCCAAATTAGACCGATGTAAAATTTTCCATAGAAACAGAGATTTCCAGTATCTGTTTTTAAATAAGACATTTAGAAAATGTTTTTAATTAAGTTTTTAGAGCTTTGTATCCTGCTTACGCGTATGAAGTTTCATTAAAATCGGTTCAGTCATTTCGAAAAACATGGGCTTGAAAGTTTGTATGAAATGCCGTACAAAAAACGCTCTTAATATTAAACGGATCCCTGAATTGAAAAATGGTTTTCACAGACCCACAATATTTTTGAACGGCCTATGCAACGATACCCCACGCTATGGAATAGACGAAAAAAAAATATCATCCCCACTTTTCGTGCATAGGTAAGTTAAGTAAACCAATAAAATTTTTTTTTTCAACATTTTATTTTACGACTGTCGGCGTAATTAACATGAATGTATACCCATCCCAAATTACAGCTTTCTAGTACTAAGTTTCTCTGAGCTACATAAATAAGTAGTTAGAAACCTCTGAAGGGTCACATTTTATTTTTAATAGCAGGGACTACTGTGGTTTGCATTCGTTCCTCAGGTAAATATGAATGACTTAAGCACACATTAAAAAGCAACGATACCACTCTTGGAAAGTGGAATCCAGCGTACCGCAGATGCTAAGACTATCATGCCCTGCCGACCTATTCTGCAAAAATCTCACCGTGATATCTTAGGTGAAGTGAGCTTCTAGTGTACTGTCATCCCATCCAATGCTAGGGATTGACAGCTCACTTCACGTAACTTTTCACGGTGAGATATTTTACAGAATAGCACTACTAGATACTTTCCGCTCACCATTTTTCTTATTACTTAACTCCAAGTCATGGGCCCCAGCATCAGGCATCGTTGATGAAGCCGGCCCCAGACTAGATTCTACATTAAAATAACGACGAAAAACATTAGCTATATCACCAGAGAGGCCCTAACCACGCTCACGGGAAGGCTAGGTCTAAGAATAATCTGGTTAGACGACAAGCTTCCAAAACGTATTAGTCATTATTTGCTTGGTGTTCAGCAATAATATAAAATTTAATTTGTTG
The DNA here is from genome assembly GCA_948098905.1 of Tiliacea aurago. Classification (NCBI taxonomy): domain Eukaryota; kingdom Metazoa; phylum Arthropoda; class Insecta; order Lepidoptera; family Noctuidae; genus Tiliacea; species Tiliacea aurago. The sequence goes on from OX402585.1 coordinate 27,678,548, forward strand.
TTAATTATTTTGGCATCATTTCAAGATGCATTTAAAAGATCGTCTAGAATCACACGTCATTGTAGATACCACCGGAGGTCGGTTTATTGTAAGATAACCCTATGTGGTAACAAAGTCGCGCACATATTATCTATTCCAGCCCGTAACATATTTTCCTCGCCGTTTCATTCTAACATTGTAGCTACATTCTGCGGCCTCAGAAAGCACCAACACAATTTTGTCATAAGTTTAATTTATTATTGATCTGTGTAGGATCACTACATATTTGATCACGTAGAACTACCTACTTCTGATTTGTTTTGATTACTACGACAAAACTTTTAAGTCAAAGTGTCATTATAATGTTAGTTTTAAGATTCATAGTATGTGTAGCAAAATGTTATTTTAAGCTATGCTTGCTGGCACATAACATAATATATTTAAACCTGTTTATGTTTTCTCTATATGTGAATTTGTAACTCTTTTGAGAAATAAATACCTTACACCCCAATATTTACTTACCCAATACTTAACATCCCAATATTTATATGACAAAAAATATTCGTACGGTGCATAGTTTTTTCAGTATTTCATGACTTGAAATATTGATACAACACTCGTGAGGTGAGGGATCAGCGTAAGTCATCAAAATATATCAAAGTGCTGCCATCTACAGACGGAATTGCAAAACACGCAATTACAAAACAGTTAAGTAATTAAATATTAATACAGAATCCCTATAATACTTAATTTTGTCATCACAGACAAGCCGTTAGGTACCTCCCGTTTAGCATTGAAGTTTTATTTTAGAAAATTAAAATGAAAAATTGGAGAAAAGCTCAACTTATGTATCTAGGTACTTTAAAAAATCGAGCAATGTGTGGATAAAATATAGTGTTAAAAAGAATATTAAAATGTACGTTACATAATTATATCACCCGCCTTGTCCCAACAATGTCGGGGTCAGCTTCCAGTCTAACCGGGTGCAGATGAACACCAGTTGTTGGGAAGGATTCTACCTATGCCTAGTTATGTATCAATCGTTTAACCTCAAGCATGTCATATTAGATGAAGTAGTTGAAAATAAAGCTTTGAACTAAACACACGTCTTAATTACTCCAATTTCTGTGCCAACCAAAAGTGAACCTTAACACGCTGAACACCAGTATTTTACATGGAGCTACTGTCTGACCTCCACAACCCAGTTACTGGGTACCGCTTGGTAAGACTGGTTGTCAGACTTTCGGGTTTCTGACGTCCTGTAACAACTGTCAAAGATCTACAAATGACAGCCGAGACCAACGACTTAACGTGCTTTCCGAGGCACGGAGGGATTTTGGTATGTAAAGATGTTCATCCATCCATGGACCAACCGCGGCAACCGCGGCTTAATCTGATCGGTCGATCCGTGCGGCTGTTACTTAGCCACCAGCCCCTCAACACGTATGTGTAAGTAACTAAGTAGTAGGTACTGCATACTTACATAGCAATAAAGTGGCTCGAGTACTAAGTTAATATCGCTCAGCAAGTTACCGACCGTCTGTCATACCGCACGTGACACTACGCAGTTTAAACACCCCCTTTATGAACCAAACACAACCCCTAAGAAGAAACCGCTAAATGTAGCACATTCGATAGCCTGAGCTGTCTGCTTCGAAAAACAAAGATACTCATTATTGCCTACGGTGTGTTTGTACCCTCCCTTGTATACAGGCCCGACCAAATATTGTCGGAATTTCCGGTCAGTAATTAGACTGTGGTGGTCTCATTGTCAGCGATTAGCGTTCGACTTTCAGTTCAACTTCTAGTGTCTCTTAGAGAAGGTACCTAATGCACGCTCCCTTTTCTTAAAGCAGTACTAAAATAGAAAAGGTTCATTTTCTGACGTTATTACTTTAGGGATAAAAGTAAAACTGCTAAAGCTTTGAGTAAAAACTTAGCTTCATGAGGACGAGTTCTTGGTATAAAAATAAATTTAAGTTGCTCACGACAATAGTAACTCCCGCTCATAGGTGTTTGTAACTCGCGGTCGGTGTGGCCGCAGCTGAAGCCTGTAAGTAAGCATGTACTACGTGTGACGATGTCCGTGTATTTGTTCTCGCAGTAATTACAGTGTGCGATCACCGTGAGCCGGGATACAGATGTATTGACCACACACCACACCACACCACACCACCCAAATGACACACCGCGGGGCAGTCACAGGGACAATCGCTGATAAGTATATTGCGGCTTGTAGTGTTTAGGAGATTAGATGAATGACATTGTTATACAAACTGTTTTAGTATTTTCACCGTCAAAGGTAGGGAGCATCCCCAACGGCTGAACATAGATAGTTAGACATCAATAGTATGTTGGTATGTTAGTTAACATAGGTTAGTTTGCTGTGCCCGACAGGGTCCATATGATCTAATTATAAGTTTACCACCTAAGAATCTACATGTGGAATGCAATAAAAGAATTGAGTATTGAGTATTGTAGAGTTACGATTTGTACCCTCAACACGATGATCCCTTGTTTCGCAGACAGAAATTTTATAGAATTTTGTTTCTTGGAAAATGTTTCATATAATAGTGTCCTTGTATTTTTATTTCGAATAATATTGTTTCAACGACTATTTCGTTGAATGAAACATATTTCACAGAAACACAATTCAATGAATTTTATAGTAACATTTTTTTTTAGGACAAACTTATCTAATAGTAGAATTATTTTTTAACGAATATTGTTTGTTCGGTGTATTTATTCATGGAAGTTTATTTCAACGAAAATGTAAAAATAGACATTATGCTATCCATAATTTTATAAATAAATATCTTATATATATTTAGTAAGATTAACTAAGCGTTTAAGAAGTATAATATAAGTAAAATAATAAAAGAATCAGTGTTTTAATTAACATATCTGCGTCAGATATCATCTACTGTTATTGAATAATTTGGGTTAGGTTAGGTTAGAACAGTGACCATTAACGCCTGAAGGCGAGCGAGCGAAGCGAGCGTGCCGCGGCAGCGGCCGCCGAGCGCCAAATCCCCTTTATTGTTTAGGCGTTTGGTATAATGAAAATATGGTTATTAAAACAGTGGTATAATGAATGTTCGGAAACATAATATTTCGAACAAATGTTATTTCGTCGAAACAGTTATTACGTGCAATGAAGTCACTATTAATGAGAATAACAAGATTGTTTTCCCGCAACCCGCATTGTTTTTGTGAACGCAGTGTTGTAATTTTATATGAGGGTATGCATTTTCGAACATTTTCAAAGATACGAACTGAAACGTTAAGAAACTGTCAGTCGATAAAATGTTTTTCTTGGTAATAAGTTTGATATTAACTTAGCAATATTCTATGAAATGAATATTAAAACATAAAATTTTATTTGTAACAAAAATCATTGATTTAAATTTCTTCAAAGTAAGAATTCTGCGTATTGATTATTTTATGAAATGATAATATGAGAAAAACAATATGTGAAATGAAATTCTATGGAACTATTTTCTATAAAACAACGTACAACCCCTCAACACAAATGGTGACAGCGTTAAACAATGACTCTAACAGTTTTTGCGTTGTTGTAGATCGTCGATAAGGCACGCGTTCCCTCAATATTAACGTGAATGAAGCGACGAAATATGTGCCACGTCAACAATTCGTCTTTGTTCCAAACAACCTAGTCCCAACATTACAGCCAGCCGATAGAAGAGGGTCTAAAACGTGCCGCAACGTATCTATCTTTTACTAGAGGTCTTTAAATCTCACGGTTTATCGTTGCAAGCGACTCAAGTGCTATGAATACTGCACGAATAGTTACTGCTTGAAACTTTCATTACATACCCAACATAGAAACGGAAAACAGAAAATGGGACATCTATACGAAATCAGGGTAACTAAGAAAAGATACGGCAGTAAAGTCAGATCGCTCGTAAAAGTGTTTTTAGTGAAGTTCCCAGGTATCTTAAAACTGTGCACCGTCCGACACAATTGAAACCTTTTTAACGAACAACAATCAAACCCGCGGCCGGAAATAAAAAAATACAAAAACCTGCGCCCGTTGTGTAATAAAACGATGTATCCTGGTTGCGGATCTAACGTAGATAGTTGTGCAAATAGCTATCGGATTTTTTTGAGTACGTTGGCAAAAAAGGGATCAGAATAACACTGAAATGAAGCAGCAAAAAAGTAATGCGTGGAAAATTGTAGCAGAAATCATATAATGTATCGATATTTAGGTACCTAATGTACGTATTATGTAGAGTGAAAAGGGTGAGCCTTTTCTTGACATAATATTCGGGTGCTATAATATTAGTAGTTATTGTGTGCATCCCCGAGGCGCTCAGCTCATCATGGAGATAATACGGTCACCTCGTGGCACGCTGCATTGTTTTATTATGCTGGCATTTACTGCCACGGCGTCGCTTCGGTGAGGAACGGTTCATTATACGGAGATAAATTGGTTTATTAGTTCAGCATGTGTTTGATAGTTTCTCTTGTGTATTATTGTGTGGAAACATTCCCAATTCTTATAATTACAAATGCATTTACTCGTAAATGTCTCACTGATAATATTCTCGCTCGTTCAAATCTCAAAAGTTAAACGGTAAAAAGTTCTTACTGGATACATAAATAAACACTTCCAAAAAAAAAAAGTGCGCATCTATCAGTGCCAGTGATAAATAACAGTGTTCAGAAACAGCGACAGATACCAGTATCAGAAAACTTTATTTTTTAACCCAAACATTCAAACAATATAGTTACGCCCGCGGGTCGTTTCATTGCTCCAAATAATGTGATATTTTCATTGTAATGTCATTCAAAGTGCTTGATAAGCTGATCCGTCCCATTTATGTGTAAAAAGCTTTAATTTTATTGTTTTATGACACTGCGTCAAATGTCCACCGAGCTTCTAATAGACCGATAATGATAATGTCGATTTATCGAAAACGCCTTTTAGTCATCACTCAAATTATCTTGTCTACTCAACCTTACGTGTGCGTGACAATTCTGACAGTACATTATTGACATTGTATTTGAATATGTTACCTAGTCATTATTAATTAAACGTAATAATAGGTACGTTAATTAGTAATTATCGCTCTACTAAACTTCAACTCTGAATTAGCTGTTAAACGTCCGACAAATAAATTAACCCAAGCTTCAATAATTATAACAATGATTTGATAACAGTAATTACTCATTTGTATCTAAGGCTACCTGCATACCTTCATCGTTTTATTAATTAATCAATATTTACATATAAATATTGAGGGCTTGTGTGAAATCCTATGTTAACCGTAAAAGCAATATGGTTACCCCATCTTACCGACTATTGGTGTAAATTAATTATTTTCTTAACGCTAAGGAAGGTCTCACTACTCACTATTGTAATCCACTTGTTGCTGTGACTATCCCACAAGGAAGACACCGTGAGTACCGCACTAATTATAATATACAGAGTACTTTACCCATTCAGAAGGTGCACTCTGTACATAGTTGATGACAAATGAACAATGGTTTCTTGATTTTGGAAAATTAGGTGCTTGCTTTACAGGATTTGAGTATACAACCTAATTTAACCATCGTATTGCTGTGTGAGTGCGTGGGTTTCATAAAACGAATCGTTTTCTGCTAGACATCGTTTTCCCTGGAAAAGAGATATTGTCTACAGTAGACAACCGTTCATCTCCAGCTCTCAAAGCTTGTTTTTTTTTGTTTATCTCTTCTTGGAACTTACACAACATCTTTCGGTAGAAAAATCGCATGAGGATTCCAGTCCATTGTACAGTTTTGAGGTTTCAGTTGCTATGGTGCATTGTACAGTTTTGAGGTTTCAGTTGCTATGGTGCATTGTACAGTTTTGAGGTTTCAGTTGCTATGGTGCATTGTACAGCGATTGATTTTCTTTTTCGTTTTCTTAGCGTGTCGAAGAAAATCTAAATTGAGGCGATTCAAAATTTGGCTATGAGTTTGGCGCCTTCATTAGCGTCCATCAGGTTCTGTAACGTGCAGACAACAGGATACGTAAGTCTCCCATTATTTGTGAATCTCCACCTGAGCAGGATATCCTTGCTTCAAGATTTTTTGCTGATGCCATCGACGCTTAATTACTATGATTGTTTTGTATGATTTCTGTCGGTCCTTTCGACAAATAAATGTGGGTTTTTGTCAGATGGGTCTTTTGTGTCTCATAATGTAGGTACAGGCATACCTCAGGTCATGATTGGATCTGTTGTGCAATTAGAGGGTCGCCCTCTGCCTCGCATGTTTGTGCGAGAGTCATACGTGCTGCCAATCACGCGGAAAACCCTTTGTATGTGGCGCGCCCTTCATTACCGACATGGTATCGATACAACGGGTTTTTTGTGCCTAATGTAAAATGTTTTTTTTTAGGTCCAAAACGAAAATGATATTTTACCTGATTTATATTTTCGGCCGATAGCCGATATATTAATAATATATTTTTGGTAGGGTAGGTAAAAGTAATAGGAATGCAGTGTCTATCTTATAATTCAATCAATCAAACAAAATATTTTATTTCACATAAACCTACATGGGCACTTAAGAAACATCAGAAGCTAGGTGCACGGTTCCAATTGGTCGTTTCCGATGGACAAGAGCCGGCAAGAAACTCCACGGTTACTCTTTTAAAAATAATTGGCTTTTACAATGTTTTCAAGTTACAGGACAGTGTAGGCCCGTCAACAAGTACCAAGTACTTAACAAAATAGAAAATGGTTTACAAAGCTACAGTCCATTAAGCCTACAACGTTCTCACATTGACAAAACATTACAAAAAAACGATATAAAATATTATAAAAATTTAGAACCTTGTTTAAATTAAAATTGTAGGTATATAATGTTAAAAAAAAAAAGAATAATCTTTTTTTTCCTTGACCTAAGTCAAGGAAAAAAAAATTTGACCGTTTCAACTTAAATCACACGGAACTTTAGGTATACTTTTCTTATAATTATACGTAACTTATAAAAATAATCAAATTATCTGATGTTATATGCCATAAAAAGTAACTATTTAATAAGCATTCAAATATCCATCAATCAAAACAAACAAAAACCAACTACAACATACCTAGTTGGGGAAGACTCAATTTATCCACACACACTACATTTAATTTTGTACTATCTAGGTTATTGTATTAATAACATAATAATAGTAATATAAAATTATTATTTTCTCTACACAAGTTATAAACTTGATACTCAACTTTACTTTGACAGCAGTGCACGAACAAGGAGCTAATTTTGTGAGAGACTGAAGTTTCTTTTTTTTTTGGTTGGGAAGTTAAGAATAACTTCTCCCGCTCTGGGCTGAGCGGGAGGCGTGTCAGACTTTTACTGACTAAAACCCAACCGTGTTCCTTCCGTTGCCTGTGTGCCAGGGCCACGATATCCCATTCGGACAAACTAGCAACCCTGGCAGGCATTGGCCCTAACGGACCCCGTCAGTTGGTGCTGATATCTCATTGAGGCGCGCGTGAAACACAATGCGCCGTCGACCCGGGCCTGGTCCTTGTCAGACGGCGAGCTACCCATCGCTCACCGTCCGCAGACCCGCGCCTACGGTGGCCGGAAATCAGCTTGCGACTCCTGACACCCAGGGCGTCTCCTGCGGCGACTAAGGGCGTGAGGGCGCGAACCCTGCCTCACCCTCACGCGTTCCGCCTCCTCCTTCGCGAGCATTACTACTTCGCAGAAGGAGGTGACGGCCTCTCATGCACTCTCGCTCCGAACCATGGCCTGAACCAGGGCCGGAAGCATTTAACGTTAGAACATTCGTTTGTAACCATTCGCATACTCGATTAAAACCCTTTTGGGCAGTATCAAAGACCTACTCCCAGGTCTGTTCACAAAAAAAGAGTCATCAACGAATGTAACAATTTTGCCCTTGTGGAGCTGGAGTTATCAGAGGCTGTTGATATACACCAAAGAACAACGTTTGGCCTAGTATGCTGCCCTGAGGCACACCAAATTCGATATATGCCTCATCGCTCAATCTATTGTCAATCCGAAGTCTTTGTTTTCTTCCTGTAAGTAATCTTCATTAATTTTAAAGGAATACCTCTTACACCAAATCCTTCCAACTTTTTGAATAGGTGTGGGATAGAGATTGTGTCGAAAGCTTTTGCCAGATCAAGGAACACTGTCAAACTTTTTTCCTTTGGTCTAGGTTGGTAATGATGGAGTTTAAGAGATCGTGTACCGCGACATTAGTTGACCTTTTACGACGAAAACCATAATGATTGGGTGAAAGAAGATTGTTTGATTCTAGGTCATTTCCTAGTTGACGGTTTATAAACCATTCCAGGATTTTGGACAGAGTTGGTAGGATAGAGATAGGGCGGTAGTTATCGACACCGTTTTTCGCCCTCCCTTTGTGTATTTGTTTGATGAATGCCATTTTAAATGCTCTAGGAAAAACACCTGTCGCCAAAGCCAGTTTGCAAATGTATGTAATAGAACTGGTCAGAAAGTTTATGTACCTCTTTAAGATCTTGCCGGATATCTAGTCAATTACTACCGCACACTTCTCCTTTAAATCTTTGATGAGGAAAAATACTTCGTCTTCATCAGGCGGGAGCATGATAAACTAATTGAGGGGTGGATCAGATAACACATCATAATTATTATGACATTGGTATATACAGCGTTTAACTGTTAGTACGCTCCACAAACTTTCTGCCCACGTTCGCAAAAGAAATTTTAAAAAATATTAACGCTATATTGTCCATATTTCTGTTTACGGACGAGACAGGAAGAGAGGTAAACTGGTTTGCTTGAACCACTAAATTGCATCCCATAGCTGCTTTTGTATTTTCTATCTTTCTTTTTGTTAAGCTTTTTTAATTATAGAGTTACAATTAATATACTAGCTGCGCCCCGCGGTTTCACCCCAATCCCGTTGGAATATCAGATTTTACTCATACATTTACTTTTTACATTGTCCTGACAATGGTCTACACATATGCCAAATTTGGTCTAAATCCGTTTAGCCGTTTTAGAGTGAAAGCGTAACAAACAAACAAACTCACTTTCGCATTTAAATATTAGTTAGGATTTGCAAGTCAATTCCTTTGACCACACTTTCTCTATCTTCTCTATTATTTTCCAGTTCTAGCTATATTTCTACTAGATTAAGAGTAGTCTACACACATACGAATATTATTTTATTATTAAACTAGCTGAACGGACAGACATTGTCCTGTGTCCTAGAACTCGATCGCAGCGCCATCTACCGGGTCCAATTGTGAATCTTAACCATTCAAGGACCCACTTAAACACACTTATAAAATATCATTAAGTCGGTCCAGCCGTTTAGAAGGAGTTCAGTGACATGCAGACGTACATAAGAATTACGAATATATATAATAGTATATAAAGATAATAATGTAAGTATGTGGGTGACTCGTTATTTACAGGGAGCCACACTTACTAGGGGAATACATTTTGATTTCAGACTCGATCAATATTTATTAATGACTCTATCAGAATACTTTGACATGATATTGATGGATAACGATAAACTGAGTGACGTAGTATAAATTAACAGGAACCTACCGAAAATATAATTATTTTGTATCGAGATGTCAATCAATTCTGTTAATTTGATATTATGGGGAACCGACAACACCTACTACATTATCTACGTATATGTATATCGCAGGCAGCTTGTATGATTCGTCATTATACATACGTTCGTTTAAAAACGCTCGCAGTTCTGAAATATGCCGAAGGGAAATAAACAAAAAAAAAAAAAATATGGCAACTCGTTCAATTGTTCAATTACATTGATTGTTATTGTAGGGTGACCATCATAAAACACAGGTCACATCAGGACAAATCAGATTTTATTCCAGCAATCATGTACCTATTATGTCACCGTAAAACTGTTACAACCGTTAGTAGATTATAAACTGTAGCAAAATTGTGAACTGGGTGAAATGGGTAGGTTAGGTTAGAACTGTGACCAATCGCGTGTAAGCCGAGTGAGCGCAGCGAGCGGTGCCGCGGCAGCGGCCGACGAGCGCTACTTCCAAGTCGCTCGCAACTAGGCAGGCTATTTAGTATTACTGCAAGGTGCGTTGTGTCGCAAGCAAGTTTGTTACAGTTCACAATTTTTCGGCAGTTTTTGTACCAATAATATTTCGCAGGAGTCCTCCGAGCACCAGATTCCATATAACAAAATAACGGAATTTTATAAACGGCGTTTGATCGGTCCATCAAAAGTTGTGGCATATTATACATTTATTTATACAAGGCAATTTACATTGGAGCGTCTGTTCAAAAGGTCGTATTTCACTTTTCAACTTTTTTTTTTTTTTGAACTCATAGTAGAAAACTCCATCGAATGAGCGTAAAAACTTGTTCAAAAGGAGCGTATTTCCCATATAATAAAATCCAAAAAACTTAAATGTTCCCTTGGATTGTTTTAAACAAAACAGGCATATTTCTTCTACAAATAGCATCTTTTATTTATTTTTCTGTTCAAAAGGTCATATTTTTTTCCATACATAACCACTTTAATAAAAATCGTTTCGTTCGAGTAAATAACGGTATCGAGTCAAAAGATGACGGCTGTACGTTGAATATCATTATCAATAGCAACCCTATAAAATTTTGAACTTTGGAAGTTATTATAAAGTATATTTCTAGAAGTGACAAATCAAAAGGTCGTGTTTCTGATTTTTCCGATCAATAAGTCTTATTTCTGAACGAAAATTAAATAAAAAAAAAAGTTATGGTGAATTTTTTTTATTTTTAAAAATTCATGTAATATTGTAGTCTTAATCTTCACAATGATCTAAATTTAATTTAATTTTAGAATTTTTATAATAGGAATTAGATGTTTTTTTCTGTTTTTGTAAAGTTTGTTTATCATAGAAATATGACCTTTTGAACAGATGCTCCTTTTGTCTTAGGCATTTTGCAACTGCAAGCGTTTGTAAACGGACGGCGCCGTTTGTATAATGAGTTGACGAACGAATTAAATAATACAATCTGCCTGCGACATTTAAATAATTATGACCAAGACGAGCCAAAAAAACCAGCGAAGTGTGTGTCGGACCACGCACAATGATGGGTTCAGTAGTTGGGAAGAACTTATCCCAAGAACAAACCTAACATTGTAGTTGAAAAACATGGTCCCCGTACATTCCAACTGCAAATATAAGTTTGTACACACAATATTGATGGGCACCTAAGAAGTCTATGGTCTTAAAATAACATATACCATAGTTGTAGGTTTCCCTGGAATCTATAATATATAAGTATACAACTATTTTATGTTTTTTTTTAATGTATATTTAGTAGTTTCGGAGTTATGGGAGGAATGGTACGAGTAAATTATCGTCTATATTCTTGAATAACTTCAAAGTCATTTACTTTAAAATTATTAAAAAAAAATTGAGACCCTCACAGTAAGACGTTCTTTCATTTAATATGTCACACGGTATAGTTTCTAAACTGTTTTAAATTTTTAAAATTTTCTCCCGAAAGTGACCCATGTTTGGGTTCCTGAAATTCATACGTGTACCAAATTTCAACTTAATCGGTGTATTAGATTCTGAGCAAATTGGCTGTATCAGAAGGACAGACAGACAGACACGCAAGTATCCTATAAGGCGTATAGGGGTTCTGTTTTTCATTAGGACGTAACCCAAAAAAGCAGCACTACAAGGTAGGTTGTCGTAGTGCTGCTTTTCTCGATATTACTTACAACAGTAATAATTTACAGTTCTGATATATCGACTCATATTTTTAATAGATCCGGTACCGTTCCGTTAATACAATTATGAAAGACTTCTTTTATCGTTCAGAGTAATATCAAAAGTGTTGAGAACATTTTTATCGGTTGAAGATCGTTTCGATATCCCAGTTATTGCCACCGGGTGTTATGCGAGTTAACAGCATTCTCTCCCTCTCTGGACAGTTTAGAAACAAAATCGTTTGGGTTATATTATACCCAAACGATTTTGTTTTGAATTAGGTGAAAGATTTAATAGTAGGTATTAAATTTTTCACCTAATTCAAAACACTGGTATTTTCTACATAATATAAAGTATAAGGTAATACAATGTCTGTCGTGATACATACACTGCGGTTAAGAAATGGATCGTTGATCTAAGTTTGTGTCAGACAGAAACCTGTTTTATGTAAGTAGGTACTGTAATGTATGTGTTACATACTGCTGGCGTCTTAGGCCCGGCGAACATTGGCGGCACGGCATGGCAAGGTATTTTTAGGCGACGAATAAAAATATAACTTAATAGTATGGAAATAATGTTTAAATTTCAATGTTAACGGTAGGTAGTACAAAAACAATACCGCGGTATGCTTAGGCATGCCGTGTCGGCAACCTTCGGAACGCTTCGGCATCCTTTGCAACGCTTTGGCAGTCTTCGGGATACCGCGGCAAGATAGCGCAGCGCGCGCCCGTTTCCCGCGGCCCCGCGCGTAGCTTCATTAGCTTAGCGTCGTTCATGCCGAAATGTGTCCTTGTCGAACGTACCTAACTTATTTGTTGTGTAATAATTATCGCGATGACTGAAGAAAAACGAATTAAGGCTTCTACATACCAGCGCGACTTGTCGCGCGACGCGACACGGCACAAAGGCCCCGCGTGTCGCGGGACGAGCGGTGCCTTTGTGTCGCGTCGCGTCACGCGACAAGTCACCCCGGTATGTAGAAGCCTTTAATCTAGTTCGTTTACATTAATGTTTGTATAACATAAAATCGCGATACTACAGTGATAAACATAAATGAAAAATAATGCATGGGAGAAAATCATCAAGGAGATGAATAAAACATGTAAGTTATTACGATAAAATTATCATTAATTATTAAATATTTTAAGATTTGTTGATAATATCGTTTTGCCAAAGAATTGACCCATGTTCGGAGTTATAATACTTATTGTTTGAATCGGTTTCTAACATTGATATTATATTAAACAGATATGTTATAACATATCTGTTGTACACTCACTTCACAGTGTTATACACTCACAAAACAACCGAAACAAGTGTTCCGCACAGCAGCGGCAGCACACATACCCGATTTTCATTCAATTTACATTTCACTACAAGTAAAAATGATAGAAAAGAGATGGCTTGATAAAAACAACATGAAAAAAAGAGACAGCTAGTGTTGTCAATTGCGCGTGAATGTAAACAAACATTATTTTGGCCACAAATCACCGAATGTTGGCATCACAGACTAACAAGAACGTCCCAATTAGGACGTTTTCGAGTCTTCACAATTGCGCGCTCACAACATATCTGTTTAATAAAATATAATTGGTCTCTAATGACCATTCCTTCACATTATAATGGTATCGTTATCGCCAATTACATTATTTTCCACGGTATCCTCTAAAATGTCAATTTGCTGTAGATTTGGTAGTTCAGTCGTCGTACTGTTAATAATGTAATTGTGTAATGAAGTGCAGGCTAAAATAATGTTATCTATATGTTTTGGTTGGATTTGCATTCTCCTTTGAAATATTTCAAACCTTGATTGAAGAATGCCAAAGGCACTCTCCACGATACGCCTAGCTCGACTTAGCCTATAATTAAAAAAATCTTTTTTCTTGATCTGCCAATTGGTTCACAGGATAAGGTATCTCATTATATTTTTTGTTAGTGGGAAGGCTTCATCAGCAACAAAAACGTACGGTAATTCTATAGTTGTTCCTGATAAATGTTCATTTGAGGGTAAAGTGTGATTTTGCAGTTTTAATCCCAATTTTAAATATGGTAATATACCACCATCGCTATTTCTGCCGTAAGCTTCTAACATCAACTATTTATTATACACCGTGCTTTATAGACCCATGGAACTGAACAACTTGAAACATAGGTCGAAAAATGAGAAAAAATTACTGAGCGATTTCTATTGAGCGAGCAAGGTTAGTACGTCTACCTAGGGCATGTTTTCCAGCTTGGTAGGCACAACTTTGAGAAAGAAACCGACAGAAGGATCCGGTTAGGTTGGGCAGCGTTTGGAAAACTTCATTAAGTCTTCTCGTCACCAATCCCGCAGTGTTTGAAGACTAAGGTCTTCAACAGTGCGTCCTGCCCGTAATGCATACGATGCCCAAACGTGGATACTGACAGTCGGGCTGGTCCACAAATTCAAGATCACTCAGCATGCTATGGAGCGGGCTATGCTTGGAGTTTCTATGAAGGATAAGATCAGAAATGAAGTTATCCGGAAGAGAACCGGAGTTACCGACATAGCCTGCAGAGTAAGCAAGCTGAAGTGGCAGTGGGCTGGCCATGTTTGTCGAAGGACCGATGGCCGGTGGAGCAGACGAGTCCTGGAGTAGAGACCACGTATCGGCAAGCGTAGTGTGGGACGCCCCCCAGCTAAATGGACCGATGACCTTAAAAAGGTGGCTGGGACAGACTGGATGCGGAAGGCGGAGGACAGGGTGTTGTAGCGCAGCCTGGGAGAGGCCTACGTCCAGCAGTGGACTGCTATAGGCTGAGTTGATTGAGCAAGGTTTGTATGGAAAAGCAAAACTCATTTTTCAAACTATGTTTCTTGGGGAAAGTTGTTCAGTTCCATGGTCTGATCAACCCAGCTGCGGGTCAAAAACGGTTTAAAAATCATGGTGAATATACAAAATCTTGATATAAGTAATAATTCGTTCATTTTAATAATTTATTATTTTAACGTATTATTACTTATTCGTTAATCTAAATAAATCAAAATATATTCTGTGTTATTTATTCCTCAAAATTTTTAACGACTTTTCTACATAATTTACACGCTGAACTTCTATTACATAGTCTGCGCATGATATTGAACAACTTTGACCAAGAAACATGGGTCAAACAATATTTTTTTTAATAATCGTTACGTTAATATCGTTTACGGATACGTTTCCTAGAGAAAGTTATTCAATGGTGTGTAAAAAATCACAGTACCATATTTGATTCTATTTGCAGCTCAAGAATGTCAAAAGATGTAGACGAACATTCGGAGTAACTATTGAAAAACGACAAAATAGAAGATTCAAAAGTGGTGACGCAGCAAAAAAAACAAGACCTATAAAATTCGAAAAAGAACTCCAATTCTTAAAGTCATTTAGAAGGTGTATCTATTCATACACGAAATCTCTTAAGGGGGCATTGTACTTACTCATCATTATGAACAACTTTTACTATGGAACCAAACCATAAAATCACGAAAAAAAATCAGATGTTCCCTACATTGTTTGCATTTGCAGTGGAGTGCATGTTCGCATAACTCATAGTCATCAACTACAGGCATTTTCTATAAGGCGACGATAACCGACTTTTAATGATTTTATACTGAAGATCGAGTAGATCGAAACGAGTAGTGTTAATGATTTGAAAAAAAAAATTGGTAAATTAGAGCATCTTCTCAATAACTTAATATGTGAATATTTTAGATTTTATTTATATTACATAGCGAAATTAATTTGTAAAGTTATGTCTAATGCGGATAATAAACTGCGAATGGCGCAAAATCTACCAAGCGTATTTTTCAGAAACCTTCACCAATTTAAAGATAATTTAATTGTGATCTTTTAATATACGTGTTTTTTAAAATACCTTTTTTATGTGTATAATAAATTAATAATGCGTCAAATTGGGGACAGTGCTCCTTGATGGGCGAGTCCTATTACTGGCTGAACGTACGACGCGTTGCGTGAGCTCAGTACAGAACACGCAAGCTAACCACTCAAGGTCACTGACATATATCTCCGTCTTAACTGGAGACTCCTCGACATGCAATGTAAGCCAAATAAGATATATATGATATAAACTTATTGTATTTTATTTTATAACTCGTCAAAATGTAGGGAACAGCTGATTTATTTTTCGCGATTTCTAGTTTGGTCCTATAGTGAAAGTTAACCCGATACCCAACTCCAGCATAACTAGACGCTAAGGTGAAAGGGGTATTGAAATTAGTGCTGTATTGATGATTATGAAGATTTGGAGGATATGAATAATTGTCGTAATAACTTCTGCCTGGATTAATTCATATTAAGTTACCTATACAAATTAAAATGAGGATTAACAATGATTCGAGCTAATTAAAAAACTGTTATCTGATAATACCTAGTTTACTATGATTAAAATTTATTCTAGCTAAACAAAACATAATAAATGCCTAATAATGTTACCTGATCTATTCCTAGTTTACTATTCTAAGTCAATTAAAAAATAATAAATGGTTAAGCAAATAAATGATTAATTAAACTAATGTTTTAATTATATACTTACCTCAAGCACACGGACAATCTTTCATCAACAGATATAGGTGAGCGAAAATTTGTTAGTTTTTTCTTTAAATGAGAACGAAGCAAATGAACCAGCGGTTCAAAATGTTCATAATTCATTCTATAATAGTCGTAAAGTTTTCGAATATCACATCGCAAATCATTAAATAAATTGCTGAATTTATTCACCGGAGTTACATCTTTGCTTACACAGGTTATTCACCCAAAATCTTCTCTTTGGTTTAATTCATTTCTCTTCTTCTTCAGCAAGAACTGCTATGAGCAAGTCCCAATCTATCATTATACACACACTTAGGAGGACGACGGCAGCCCCCCTCCCATCTCCACGCACACACTAACACTCAAAACCTTTTCACATACGCACATAACACTCATTACACGCCACGACACCCTTCACACATACACAACATACTTATTACACGCCACGACACCCTTCACACATACACAACATACTTATTACACGCCACGACACCCTTCACACATACACAACATACTCATTACACGCCACGACACCCTTCACACATACACAACATACTTATTACACGCCACGACACCCTTCACACATACACAACATACTCATTACACGCCACGACACCCTTCACACATACACAACATACTTATTACACGCCACGACACCCTTCACACATACACAACATACTTATTACACGCCACGACACCCTTCACACATACACAACATACTTATTACACGCCACGACACCCTTCACACATACACAACATACTTATTACGTACACAACATTTTTTCTTTTCTTCTCACAAGTACATAACCTTATCTCTGACAATTCTTTCATATTAAATTTACTTGTATGCTCACAAAAATCGCTCGACTTAATGTAATACGAAGACACTGCCTCCCAAGATACAGGATTTTCCTAGTTTGGGAGACAGGGTACCTATTCTTGTTGGACTTTCGAAGTTTCGACTTCATTGCAGTCACTAACCTTTTGTATCCATTCATTGTGTAATTTTCCTCAAGTCTGTTTACCCTTCTGTGTTATTGTCGAAGTTTATGTTTTTTGTGAATCAACTTCAACTCAGCCTATAGCAGTCCACTGCTGGACATAGGCCTCTCCCAGGCTGCGCCACAACACCCTGTCCTCTGCCTTCCGCATCCAGTTTGTCCGAGCCACCTTTTTAAGGTCGTAGGTAGGTTTATTGTGAATAAAAAAATATTATTATTAGGTACAACAATTTTGCGATAAGACCGTTCTGAAGAAGAGATACGACTATTGTGAAAAAAACTAGGCGCGAGCACAGTGTCTGAGGACGCCTTGGCATGCCTAAGGACGCTTCGGTATGCTTAAGGACGTCGCGGCTTACTTAAGGATGCTACGGTATAGTTACCGCCAGTGAGCGCTTACATGTAGGGATGCCGAAGGATGTGTCGTGCCATGCCGCCAATGTGCGCCGGGCCTTATTGTTAGAACGCACCAAATTGTGTTCAAATATCATATAACTGACAGCTATAATTATTTATTTATATAACAATTGCTTGCTGCACTTACAGTAAACACCAAAGGTGCAGAAAGCCAATACAACATTACCGCATCGCGGGGCTCAGGCGCGCGACCTCCGCAGCCGGTCCAGAGCAAACCATGAACAGCGAGCTATAGCAGTCGCGTCATCGATCTTATTATTGAGTAATAAGTAGTACTCGTAGTGCATCAACAGCGCTCACTTACGTCTCAGCTCCAACGTGTTGATGCCTACCATTCCCGCAAGAAACAGAGACGGATACAAATAGTTAGCGAGCATATTTTGGTTGGAACCGTTCTGTCATTAGCTTATATTTTTGCTCACGTGGATCCAATACCAGCGCATTGTATCCAAGTTTGCTATGTATTATTTTCGTTTGCTAAATGAATAATGTGAGGTAGTTATCAGTCTGTCTATTTTACCACCATATCAATGTCCGTCTGCAGCGCCTCACAGCCATGCTCGCTATTAATACCCGAGAATAACGTCAGGTCATCCTTAGAGATGAGACATCGTGCAGTCCTGACGACCTTCGGCAGGTCATTCACCATACAATAAACTGCGTAGGCCCCAGGGTGCTACCCTGGCTTACACTAGAGCAAGTTATATAAGGGGCAGATTTATGTCCAGAGATTTGAACATACTGAAAACGGTCAGTGAAATAGCTCGAGAAGAGTTCAAGCAACTTCGGGTAAATCCTATTGCGGATATTTTTTTAAGTAGGACGTAATTTTGGACATGATCGAACGCCTTATTGAAGTCAAAATAAGCCTTGTCAACGTGCTTATATTTATTCATTTCAGTAACAGCAATATTTACAAAATTAATGTGGTTTGTCTAAAACCATGCTGACACTCGGCTAGTTATGTCTTGATCTGCCTGATGACGTAACGATTAAATATTGACTCAAAGATCTTGCTCAACGCTGACAGAACCACAATAGGCCTGTAGTTGTCCACTTTTGACCAGGGGCGCCACCCTTGGTTATAGGGGTAACCCGTGAAATTTTACACTCTGCAGGATAAGAAGCTATCAATGTCACACTTCTGTAGTGTCGCAAAAAGGCAAGCACCTTGTTCTCAGTACCCTTTGTGCCGGACGCTAACGAGTTTAAATTTGGATGTCCTCTCCCTGATTTTTCCAGAAGGCTCCCAATTTTATTCTGTAGAATAGTTGCCTGATACCCACGGTAAGAAAAAGATTCCTAGGTATTTGTTATTGAAAACTAAGATAGAAGTCTCTCTCATTTCAATAACTAGATTATTGTACCCAGAGAAGCATATTATAAATAAACTACTTAACATAAAGGCTGGTGATTCTATCCGAGAATTAAATAAAGTTGTTCGTTCGTTTGAATGGCCCCAAGTACTGCTGAGCAACTCGATGCGCCCTCGACTCAAGCCCGTCGTCCGCGTCGGTGCTAACTTCAGTGACTCGCTTCACATTTTACTTAGTTTTATTTGCTTGTTGCAGGTGCTTCAAGAAATGTCAATGAATTACTAGAATTTTATTATGATCTTGAATGAAGAATTAACGGTGTAGTTGTTTTTTTTCTATAAATCAGTTGGGTAGTATTACCTAACTAGCAAGGAGAATTATTGTGATTAGTGAATAATTGTGTAGGTAGAGATCGTCCAATTCAGAACTACTGCACGCCCCTACACTAAAAGTGATATATAAACAGACATTAAAAATGTGTGCAACAATCAGTGGAGGGGCGTGCACTTTTAAATTAGACGATCTCTACCAAAACGTAACGTAAGTCCATAGTAATATATTTATGCTCGTGACTGTCCGTGCCTGCGCCTACTCTTGTTTTCATACACGGAACTCGAAAGTATACTTGACTATCAGACTACACAATTAAATAACAAGCAGACAAACCTATATAATTTACGTACATACATACCTACATGGGAAAACTCACGTCGTTTCCCACAGGGGGGGGGGGGTGGGGGGGGCAGACACTACAGGACGCCACCTATACGATTCTATACTTTACATTATCTACCTACTTCTTTATCAACAAGTTATACCATATAAAATATACTTATCATTCTGTAAAACTTCTTTTCAATCACTTATTGATTTTCATATTTTAGTTATAAGGAAGAGCGTTCACGTCTTCTACAGAATATTATACTAAGGAATCACATTTTTCTTTCCAGCTCAGGTTATTTTTAGTCGGTATTCAATGCATTTGCTTGGTTTCTGTCGATCACTAGTTTTGATAGACGGGATGTCGAGAATTGTTTTAAATAATGTTACAATATAAAGTAGTTTAAGTAGTACGTTTGTAAAAAAACTGCTAAGTTATCTGGGCTAACTGGTAATTGTTTTGTTGGTTTTTGTTGTGGTTTTGGGTAAAGATATACAACAATGCCTATATCACAATCATCATATAATATGATTTTACAGGCTACTATTACACAAGTGCTTAAGACTATGAAATCAACGCAAACACAAATAACTAAAATATGTCTATCTAGTTAAGAATAGAATGGGGGACTGTGGACAAGTGCTCATAATAACACACTGTCAGATAGGAAGCTACGGTTTAAATACAATTTTGGTTTTTCAGCGCAACAACAAACGCTGAATATTTTTTTATGTATTTTCGTGTGTACCATAAGAGCTGTTATCTTAGACGACGTTCTGAGAAAGATAAACATCTACCTACTATTACAATCTATGAGTAAATATAACCAAACTGTTAAGCGGGAGCACTGCAGTGAGAACTTGTAATTATATTCTTAGCCATGATTTGCAACTAGGAAATTGTTTAACTGTGCGCGCAAATAAGTTTAATTTATCTTATCACTCGTTTTAAATAAAAAAAATATTATGTGTCTATAGCACTCTACAGCAAATTTGTATTTTTTGTTTTGTATTCCATTAAGTAGACCTTACATTCCAACCATGACACTAATTCCATCTAAAATGTATGTTATTCATCCCTTGAGTAGATGAAATATATTACACTTAGCTAGAGCCTCCCCACACTTTATTTTTTTTTTCCAAAAACAATCCGTCCTCACAATACACTAATGATACACTAATGCCTCACTAATGATTAGAGATCGGATATTCGGATGCATATTCACCTAAAGTTTGAGAGTTGACTAGTATGGAGTGCGCTTCGGTACGGGAAAAAGTGTCGGTTTCCAGAACTGACAAGTTTTTAAGAACTACTCTTTTGTACTGTGTATCTTCGAATAAATATAAAAAGAAGAAATATTAATAGTGTTTTTTAAACGTGTTATATTTTCCACAAAATTCATGCCTAGATCTAAATAGATAAGAAATATTTGTTATACTTAGGAATACAAAATTGTATAGGTACCTACACACTGTTATTAATGAAACCCCGCGAACCCGGAATAAAAATATATTTTAAGAAGCCGTTTCCATACTGTATCCTTTGCCGGGAAAAAAACGTACTTTATGTAAATATGCATCCGAATATCCGATCTCTACTAATGATACACTAACGATACACTAATGATACAGTAACGATACACTAATGATACACTAATGACACGGATTCATTTTAAAGCATCATCATCTACCTGCCCTTGCCCCGTGTTACTTGCGGTCGGTGCAACACGTTTTCTTCTCCCATTTTGATTCATTTTAAAGCATTTCCTACAAATGGCAAAATATTGCACCAAACACAAGCAAACAATGTATATATTGTATATGTATGTATTGCATACAGATGCAAAATACATTTTATAACATCTATTATCTGTGTGTCAATAGTCTCGTAGCCGTAGACAAACGATATACAAAAGTGAGATCCATTCCAAAACGTTATCAGTAATGAGCGCGAAATGGAAAGCATTATCACAAGTTACTTTTTAATTACACACTGATAATGTTATCTCTCGCTCGATAACCGGCTTTCCTAACACAGGCATGGTGTCGCGAATATGTGTGCGATATATGTCATACGGCCGTGACAAGTGTGGCACTTATCTGAGATAGTCACACTCGTGTGACTCGCAAGTAACTGTGGAAAAGCTCAGGTTCTGCTACGTTTCATGATGGCTTATTGAGTTAGTTTCACGATTAATAATTTGCAATCTCTGTCTACTTTGAATTGGTAAAAGTTTATTTCTAAAAAGTTTAAATACTAAAATATTATTTTGATTTAAATTAGTCAACAGCAGTAACATATCTGTATTTCCTTATTGTGATGCATTAAACTATTCACTAAATACTTACTTGAAAGTTGTTCTCAGTACAAAACTGTAGACTAACAACACTAGAAATGTTTTAAAGTTTAGTTTTTAACGTTGACAATCCACAAAATAACTTAACATTCATTGATCATAAATAGTCTAAAACACACGCGTTATATGATTCGTATGTTCGGTCGAGTAAAGTTTCGCTACGGCACCGCGAAGGGGAGGACACGAACGGCTGCGGCGAGCGCGACGCACCAACTGACGTTGCTAGTTGGTAACAGACTCCGCTCCACAATATGAATGACTCGTAGCGCGTAGCGCGGGGCTCGTAGGCCGCGGCTACGAAGTCCCGTAGAACGCCTACGGACTTGTCAGCCCTGATTTCTGAACAGTAAAATGTTAATAATAATCCCCCTCCTATTATCTCCTCTCATCCCACTACTTCGGGGCATGTAAAAAGTTCTACATTAAATGGAATTATTTTAATTAAGAAAATTTTCACGACTCTACGACAACCGTTTAACAACTTTGGATTTAATTGCCCAAGAATCCTTAAATCTTTAGATTAAACGTTCGCTAATTCGCGAAAAATATTTAAGTACGAAAGTCTTTAAGTATTATCTACACCGTCTTTTTTTACAGTTTAGCGGATCGAGATAAATTGTAGGGCAAAAAGAACATACTTTACATCTTGATTTATAAGTATCTACTATAACTAATACCTAAATGCCTATGAGATATTATCATTTATTGGATTTGAGCTTCGTCAAGTTTAGAGAAATGGTGACCATTTTTAGATTAAGGTTGTTTATTAAAATAACTACACAAAACCATAGCTACCATAAACCAAAACCAAACCATAGCAAAAAAAATTGAAGACCGGCGACGCTTTTAAAAGATATGTTTGGTCTTCTTCTTCTTAGTGTCGAAGGTAATCTGAATGCACTCGGCCCAGAACTCGGCGACGTGTTTGGCGCCATCACTAGCGTCCGTCAGTTCCTGTAACGTGCAGCTGCTAGGCCACACAGGTGATGTTGTGTTGACGGATATTAAAGAAACTCAGTTCCGGCTCTTCTTCAGACTCTGTTATACATACGCATAAAGTGTTCACGTGAATTCATGCAAATCGAGTGTAAGCATAGTGATCGTGTAGCGTGAGCGGTGATAGCTGCGGTACATACAACCTAGAGATAGATCACGCTCGCCCCGGTGGAATACTGCTCGGAACAGATGGTTTATTTTTAACTCTAACAAGCTAGTTGCTCAACCCGTGGGCTCGAAACAATGTGTTGCCGTCAACTCCCATTATCGGACACTACATTTGAAACCATGAGCTCAGTCATGTTTATAAAAAGAAACAGCCAAACCAAACCAAAACACTATCTGTGCAGTATAAAGTTTTACTTTATTATGTTAAAAGCCAAGTGATTGATACTTAGATTGAAGTACTGCTGTTGTCACATGCTGTTGTTGTCACAGGCTGTTGTTGTCACAGGCTGTTGTTGTCACAGGCTGTTGTCGTTACAGGCTGTTGTTGTCACAGGCTGTTGTTTTCACAGGCTGTTGTTGTCACAGGCTGTTGTTGTCACAGGCTGTTGTTGTCACAGGCTGTGGTTGTCACAGGATGTTGTTGTCACAGGCTATTGTTGTCACGGGCTGTCGTTGTCACAGGCTGTTGTTGTCACAGGCTGTTGCTGTCACAGGCTGTTGTTGTCACAGGCTTTTGTTATCACAGGCTATTGTTGTCACAGGCTGTTGTCGTTACAGGCTGTTGTTGTCACAGGCTGTTGTTGTCACAGGCTGTTGTTGTCACAGGCTGTTGTCGTTACAGGCTGTTGTTGTCACAGGCTGTTGTCGTTAAAGGCTGTTGTTATCACAGGCTGTTGTTATCACAGGCTGTTGTTGTCACAGGCTGTTGTCGTTACAGGCTGTTGTTGTCACAGGCTGTTGTTGTCACAGGCTGTTGCTGTCACAGGCTGTTGTTGTCACAGGCTTTTGTTATCACAGGCTGTGGAAAGGACTCTTTAAAGTTTCTCGGGTTAAGGACGCTATCACAATTTTCCTCAAATATCAGTGCTTTTCAGGTACCATTTTAATGAATTAGGAGTCACAACTGCAAGGATATCATTGTCTCAAATTAAAGATAATATATTCATCTCCATAAAAGGCCCATAAAAATTGTATAGCCACAACATACAACATTTTCACACTAATACGTTTTAACAATCACAATAAAACCGACAAATGAAAAAAAATGAGGTCTGAATAGGGACCAATATAGCTAAATCCACTGCATAGTTAAACATAAAAATAATAACAAATTTTTGCTTATATAGTCCTCTATACGGCCCTATATATATTTTGTAAGTAAATAAATAACTTTTTTATTTATGATTAAAATAAGAAGCGCCCTGCAATTTCTCCATACATTTTCTACTCGCGGTTCGTCATTCCGCGCTCAGACGCGCTCGTGGAAGCACTGGTGTATCGACTTTTCGCAAAAAAATATTTACGTACAGAAATGTGTGCTGTATTGTATACTGTGGGTGGACGAAGTTGATACTTTTTCGGGCCGAAATAAAAGTACCTATGATTATTGGAATTTCTTTTAAAAATAAATACATAGTTGTAATTTTTTTGTATAAATAATAGTTGTAGATTACGAATAAACATTGTGTAAATATATATATTATTTAACCGACTTCTAAAAAAGGAGGTTACTCAATTCGACCGTATATATGCTTTTTTTATGTTTGTTCACCGATATCTCCGTCAGTTATAGACCGATTTTGAAAATTATTTTTTGTTTAAAAGGGTAGGCTCCCGAGATGGTCCCATTGCCACCAAATCAGAATCTGATGAAGGGATCTCATGGAAATCGAGGGAAACTCTCGAATTTTATAGGCAAACCTATAGCGATTTGTATATTTTTTATAGTAACTCGTGCATTTGCTCCCGAAAATCACCATTTGGTGAAGTGGAATTGATGATGGAGACCACAGATGGCCACCGGAACAACATAATAATAAGTATTTAACGGGTTGCGATTCGATTAGGTACTTTAATATGGTTGCTAAGCAATTTATGCTCGTCAAAATGCATATGGTGAGTGGCAGTTCTCCTGGTTCATACCAGGAGAACTCCTCAACAATTGACGTCCCAGCATCGGGAAAAGCAATATTTTGTAAAAGGTGATGAGCAGTTGACTTTAGGCTGTTGTAACTTAGATAAATTAAAAACTGACCCACTAAAAAGTGAAAAATAAAAAACTTTTTGTAAAAAAAAATAACCGACTAATATACAGATCCAAAGACACCGACTTTCGAAATTAAAGTTATTTTTCACTTTGTAGTGTTTTTTTGGAAGTTTTTTTTGAGATATTCGATACATAGTCAATTTTGGGGTTTTTGGGGGTGGTGATTACGTATAAGTCATATTTTTTTTAATCCAAGATGGTGGGTGTATTTTTTTAAATAAAAATTCGACATTGTTATCAATTGTGGAGGTGTTGAAGGTGGTGTTTACGAATATACCATCCAATTTTTGATTGATGATGGCGGATGTAAATTTTGGTGATAAATCTTAGATCTATTAAACTTAGTTGTCAATTCATAAATCCAGAATAGTAGATGGTTATAACTTTCGACACCAAGTATGATTTTTAATTGTGGTGTGCATTGCTAAAATATTTACATTTGTTATGATGCTGTTAAGGTGCCACGAATTCGGAAATTTGGATAAAGGACAAAAAACCCGTACACGTAGCAGTAAACAAAAGTAATGA
Organism: Tiliacea aurago; assembly: GCA_948098905.1. Lineage (NCBI taxonomy): Eukaryota > Metazoa > Arthropoda > Insecta > Lepidoptera > Noctuidae > Tiliacea > Tiliacea aurago. Next base: position 27,704,287 of record OX402585.1, read on the forward strand.
GACTTTGTATTTTCATTCAGAAATCACAAATCTACTCTGGAGTTTTGTTATGTCTTGTATTAGAAAATATAGTAGTTTTTTTATTTAACAGCTTTCAGAGCAATGTGTCCGTAGATGGTAATGAGCAAAATTAAATTTCAATTGTAAGTGTTTTTTTAATTTCACTTGTAACATTAGTGAGTACCTAAGGTAAATCAAATACAACAAATTACCAAACAGACGTTGATATACGTCTGTTGGTAATTTGTTTTATTTGATTTACCTTACGTACTAGCTAATGTTGTCTTTGTAGAGTTCCGTACCAAAATGGTAAAAAGGCACCCTTATGGTGAGACTAAATCTGTCTGTCTATCTGTCTGTCACACCTGGATATCTCAAGAATTTCTTTAGGCAGCAATTTCCGACTTTTGATGCAAAATGTAAAAAAAATACTGTCCCCCCCTTATCTCCGAAGTTTGCATAGATAAAAGTCTGAAATTATTCTATGTGATAGAAGTTTATGTAAAGATTACAGGAAAAATAAAACGATGTCTCTAAATAGCACAGTTTTTCAGAAATCATCAACATCATATATACGTACGGAACCCTCGGTGCGCGAGTCCGACTTGCTCTTGACCGGTTTTTTATTTTTAGTGAGTGACAGCAATAGTGTTCCGCTTGGACTTTTCAGGTACGGAACCCTAGAAAGAGCTGGCCTTCATTCTAAATTTGAACTTCTTTGAAACATGAAATGAAAATATACTTTTTACTACCTACTTTGGTTTTAATTTTTATCAAAAGTACTGAAATCGCGCCCCGGTCTCTGTAAATAAAATACTTACTGTTCATAGGGGAATGATTATTTTTAAATATCACAACGAAAGCCTACGATAAACTCCCAGGCTAGTATTTGATTATGAAATGCTCCAACATTTGCCAGCAAAAATAATATTTACAAGTACCTACTTACATCTTTTCTAACTAATAGTAGCCTGGGGGATAATCGTAGGTGTTCCTTGTAATAGTAAAATGTTTAGGTTGTTAGTTTATGTAAAAATATGGTATTTAATCCATATGGCCAGCGCTTGAAATTTTTGGGTACCTACTTACGCTACGTAATGGCTGATGAATTTAAAAAATACTAAAAACATAATTATCACGCAGATAGTACTTAGTCACAGTTACTAAAATTCGATTGCAAACTTACAACTAACTTTACTCAATCAATACCAGTAAAATAAAAAAAATATACCTTCAAGTACCAAGATTAGTTAAGTTACGTATAAAATCGAGCGGTCAGCGTTTTCAATGTGTGCGTGCGCGTAATGTTGTTGTGTTGCGATTCAGATACCTAAACTCGAGCGAGTTCAAAATGTGATAGCGTCCTTAATGTTTTAATCTCTTATAGTGTCGTAACGTAACTTGCTTTGATCTATTCAAGTGACAACACTTATAATACTAATATCAAAGAATCATCCAAATGTATGAATATTCAGACTATTTTGTATGCAGCCGACGAGTGTTTTAATTCAACATCATTGAACCTGAAGCAGACCGCTAATGGGATCGTGTTTGTTAAAAGGCTACAAAGCACACGTGTTTATTATTTATTCAATATCGGGATATATTTCGGGATATTTTTGCGAATATTAATGTTGCGAGATAACTCTCACGGGGCTATTAGCAGCCATGTTGATGGAGGAAATGCAGGCCTTGTGCTGAAATAAGAAGGTCGGTTTATTGTTAACTAAGAACTTTTATGAAAGCTTGTGGTTAAATAACATGTATTCTTTTATCAAATATGTAATTACCTACTTACAGCATAAATAGGGATATTTTTTTTCCTTAACCTACTAAATAAGTAAGTAGGTACTTTTAAGAACCAAGTACCTAATTCTGGAATATTCAAGCGGTTATTCCAAAAGTTAACTGTCACATTACTATTATAAACAGTCACCCCTAAAGACAAAGGGCCTCTAGTTTACATTTCCTTGCCTAAACAGAATGTACAGACGTAACATTTGAACCAGTCAACCCTATCTGAGCTCGAACATAAACAAAGAGCACTGTGCGACAAACTAATATCTCAGTTGGGAGTAGTCTTTAGGGCGGTACTAACTCGCGCGTGTCGAAGCAGCGACGGCAGCGCGAGGCGCGGGCGGCTCGTGGCGGCCGGGACACACAAATGATCCCACTTTGAAAACAATACAGAATTACAGACCTTACTATTGTAAGGAAATAAAGAAGATTCACAACAAAGTCTCTTAAAATGTGAAGGAAGCGGAAGTAATGAGTGGAGTAGAACAGTAGATACAAGCTAAATAAAAAAATACAAAGTAGCCAAAACCCTCGTATCCAATACACTAAAAATTTTGACAATCATTTCCATTGATTGCGATTGGTTGATGTCAGGGCCAGGGACCAAAGACAATTTACATTGCGTTTACTAATAGATTATAATGTCTATGTATCTAATCTGTTGTTGTGGTACTGGCAAACCCAAAATGACAACCAGTGATGACAACAAAGTCAACATTCAACAAACAAACAAACTTGAATCAAAACAAAAACAAAATGCTGATTGCCGAGTGGAAAAATAACTACTTTTATACCAAAAAAACTATAATATGAACAATTACAATGACTGTGCGTTGTATCTGTGCAATAACAGGTCTTTGCTTAGCTAAATGCTGTGACTTCGGACCAACCTAACGTCAACAACGATGATTTTCAGCAAAAACCATCAACATTAGTACCTACTGAGTCGCTGCCGCTTCCTGATAATATCTATGTAATCGAATTATTTAAGTATAGGAAGCGGCTGATGATCAAGATACGCATCATCAATATACACAAAACATAGAAGTCGAGTGAATTTTGACTGCAGATCAAATGTAACTGCTGTGTATAACAAATAAATGTTTTCACTCATTCATGTAAAGCTATACATCGTATAAAGAAATAGAAAAGCTTCAAGACAAGCTTGTTTTATATTTTGTGAATGTGAGAACGCTGTATGCTTCATAGACTATAGATTTGTAGACCATTTCTATTTTGTTAGTACCTGGTGCTAGTTGACGGGCCTACACTGTCCTCCCATACTTATCAACATATAATTTGAAAAAATTCTCAAAGCCAATCCTACTAATATTATAAACGCGAAAGTTTGTAAGTATGGATGGACGGATGAATGTTTGTTACTCTTTCACGTAAAAACGGCTGGACCAATTTTGATAAAATTTTGTATCGAGGTAGCTGACACCCTGGATTAACATATAGGTTATTTTTATTCTTATATATATACTGGAGCGATACTTACGCGGGTGAAACCGCGGGGCGCAGCTAGTTTATTATATTTAAAAGAGATAACCGTGGAGTTTCTTGCCGGCTCTTTGCCATAGGAACCTACTACGCTTTGGAATGGGCAACTAGCTTCATCCCTCTGACTGACCGACCCCTTGACAATTCAAAAGTTCCGGTAATTGGTTTATTTGAAAAAATGCGTTGAGTTTGAGTTTTGAACTTGAGTTTGTTGTTGCACGTAATACTGTTTAGTATAGGGTCTTACATACAGCCCTTCAGGGAGTCACACCGATATTACTTCACTCAACTTAAATACCACAGAGTTATTAGTAATAACTCTGTGGTAAGTTTAGGAAATAAGATACGTATGTTCATGTTCGAGTCTATGTAATAACTTATTACATAGACGCGAACATGAACATACGTATCTTAATTCCATTTTTCCAAGAAAGCTTTACGAATTGCAAAAAGTAAATTCGTTTTCCATCTCTTTAGTACTGCGACCCCGCACTCTTATGGTTGTGAGATAAATTCACTGAAATATAGTAACTCCATTAGTGTAGAGTGGTTCGCGAGCCTACATTAAAACCAATAAAAAGTGCAAAGAAATCCTGCCGCGATATTGTGTGCTCCAAAGATCCGCACAAATTGAATGACTCGACTTTCTTAACATTTATGTAGGATTTACCTTTTGAGTATTTTGAGGACATTATTATTATTTTGTAAAGTATAGGACGTGACGTAATCACCATATTTCTTTTCAGAATCCCTCAATATGGTAAACCCATTTTTCATATGTTTATTTAATATCTTCACTATTTGCAACAGCATATGCTTATGCAGTTATAATTAAACACTCATATTTATGTTTGTGATGAGCTCGTGGCTACGTAATAACAGTCGCATGGGTCGATCCATCAGGTTAAGCTACGCTTGCCGGGGTTGGTTCGTGGATGGGGGACCATCTTTACATACCAAACCTCCTCTGTGCCTTGGAAAGCACGTTAAGCCGTTGGTCCCAGCAGTCATTCGTGAATCTTTGACAGTCGTTACGGGTGACGACCCGTAAGCCCGAAAGTCTGACACCAGTCTTACCAAGGGATATCGTATTACCCAGTAACTGTGTTATAAAGGTCAGATAGGCAGTCGCTCCATGTAAAATACTGGTATTCTGCTGCATCTGGTTAGACTGGAAGCCGACCCCAACACTTTAGAAAAAGGCTGCAGGTTGGTTGATTGTGACGATCTGATGGCGATTGTTAGACAGAAACAATAATTATTGTGAGCATCAGTTGAGAAAATAATATAACTTTTCATTGTATGGCAACAGGCTGTCCCGTAGCTAACATTGTACGGCTACCGGGTGTCCCGGGTGTCCCGTAGCTAACATTGTATGGCTACCGGGTGTCCCGGGTGTCCCGTAGCTAACATTGTACGGCTACCGGGTGTCCCGGGTGTCCCGTAGCTAACATTGTACGGCTACCGGGTGTGCCGGGTGTCCCGTAGCTAACATTGTACGGCTACCGGGTGTCCCGGGTGTCCCGTAGCTAACATTGTACGGCTACCGGGTGTCCCGGGTGTCCCGTAGCTAACATTGTACGGCTACCGGGGGTCCCGGGTGTCCCGTAGCTAACATTGTACGGCTACCGGGGGTCCCGGGTGTCCCGTAGCTAACATTGTACGGCTACCAGGTGTCCCGGGTGTCCCGTAGCTAACATTGTACGGCTACCGGGTGTCCCGGGTGTCCCGTAGCTAACATTGTACGGCTACCGGGTGTCCCGGGTGTCCCGTAGCTAACATTGTACGGCTACCGGGTGTCCCGGGTGTCCCGTAGCTAACAATAGACATGTATGGGCTGAAATTACTACTTTTTAGTACGTTGTATAAAAGTATAGTAACCCTTATTCTTCAGCGGTTCAGTGATATTTAGTTGCTCTAGTTCAAATATACGTTAACAAAATGTCAAGTGGTGATGTTCTTCAGAAAGGTCAGGTGCGTAGTACTCGCAACCGATGTGCGTCATGACTAGATGTATGAACGTAAGCGAAGCAAAAGGAGTATGTAAGGAGCGTAGCAAGTGGCGTTCTATAGTTTCTGCCTACCCCCATGGGAAGAAGGCGTGAGTTTATGTATGTATGTATGTAAAATGTCAAGTTCCAATTTATTAATAAGCATTTACAATTTCAAACCATTTAAATAGTATCACTTGAGACGTTTAGAAACTTCAGCAGTCCACAGACTATGCAAATTAAGTCCCTCACTACTTGAGACGTAAGTCTCAACATCGGGCCGTTAATAACTAAGAGCGTTCATTAATGAAGGCTTCATTAATTAACTCGCTCATAGTTATTAACGGCCCGATGTTCGGACTACATTGCTGAGATACCTGGGCCAATCACGTGCCGTCGAATGTTCCAGACATAACTATCTGCTCTCTCTATATACTAACATGAGACTTGGTTATTTTTTAGTTTGGTGCTCTCTCCGTGTGACAGCTAATCAGGGATTGCGTGTTATCATGTTGACATATTGGCATTAGTGCCGATGTTGACGCGGGATCAGACAGACGCCTCTTTTGCAATGTGTGTACTCACGGAATTATTTGCGTAGAATTTTGTGCGTCAAATAACTCTGTCAGAATGTATGAATTCTATAATTGCGAGTTGAACGTCTGACTTCAAAGAACGCGTTTTACACACTCTTTTTTGTCGTGAGTCGTCACTCTCATGAGTTCATGACGAACTAAAATATTTACTGAATTGTACTGGGCAAACAGTGGAAAATTATTCATTTGTATTTTTGACAGCCATACCGATAATAATGGACACACTAAGATATCACTTGAGTGGACACTTGGACAAATCGTCGCCAGCTACCAGCCTACTTGAGTACATGCCTACCTATCATAGATTAATTATGATTCGTGGTGAATTATTTAGGATTCGTCTGTTGTGTGCAGACTACGGCGCTGGTGGGGGGGGGGTGACGTCAGAGGTACGTCGAACGCAAACGAGGGAGGCAGTTCTCGCTGACAGTTCACGGAATACGATAGATTAGGTCGGAATTAGCCCATGTTTATGTAATGTTCAGACGTGCAACTTAACCTGCTAATTAATAAACTCATTTGATCATCACTAAGATGAAAGAACAGTAACAAAGGAAAATATCCGACGTTCAGTCAAGCAATTTTATTCAACAAAGAAAGACCAAAAAAACATCAAAAATAGACTTAAATAGCAACAAAACGTAAAAATATAAAAACATAAACTATATTAAGAAGGCTCCAATCGGCCCGACTTACTGTATAATTCATTAAATCTGGGAAGATCCACACACAAATTAAATATTAAAGCTAAGTATGGTGCTACAGTCTCGATTATGGATGTGCAAACTTTGATTGACAATCCCCATAATCAACAGAAGATCTCTGGGGGATGTCTGTAAAAGTCTGTAGATCTATCATAGAAACCATTGCGCCCTATTTAGCTTTCTTATTTAACACCAGTGTGGACCAAGGAGTCTTTCCGGATCTCATGAAACACAGTAAGGTAGTTCCTTTGTTCAAGTCCGGAGATAGTAAAGAACCCAACAATTATAGGCCTGTGTCAGTTCTGCCAGTTCTCAGTAAGGTGTTTGAAAAGTTGATTCTCAATCAAATGTTACGTCACTTTAATAAAAATTCCATCTTTCATGAACAACAGTACGGTTTCACCAAGGGGCGTTGTACCACTGACGCCGGTGTCTCCCTAATAAAGAACATTTTTAACGCCTGGGAGGAAGCACAAGATGCCATTGGAATCTTTTGCGACCTCTCTAAGGCGTTCGATTGCGTAAACCATGAGACACTTTTGCTGAAACTAGATCACTATGGGATTAGGTATACAGCTCTTGGTTTACTAAGATCATACCTGAAAGATAGAAAGGTTAAAGTTCAAGTGAACGGCGTAAACTCATTGGGGTCTGAAATGGCAATGGGCGTTCCTCAAGGTTCAATATTGGGTCCATTCCTTTTTTAGTTTATATTAACGATTTACCCCAATTATTTCAAAAACAACCGAAGATGGTGTTATTTGCAGATGACACATCATTGATATTTAAAATAGACCGACGGTCACAAAATCTTGACGACGTGAATAACTCTATTCTTCAGGTAATTTGGTACTAAATAAAGCAAAATCCAAATGCATTCGATTTAAATTACCTAATGTTAGAAGTAGTGAATGTAATATCATATTGGATGGAGCAAAACTGGAATTTATTAATCAAACGGTTTTGCTAGGAATCACTCTAGACGAGAAATTACAATGGGGACCACATATAACATCTCTTGCGGGGCGCCTAAGCTCGGCGGCTTATGCTGTTAGAAAGATAAGACAGTTAACAGATGTAGAAACCGCGCGTTTGGTCTTTTTTAGCTACTTCCACAGCATTATGTCGTACGGCATTTTACTGTGGGGTCGGGCTGCTGACATTGAGTCAATCTTTATTTTGCAAAAGAGAGCTGTCAGAGCAATTTATAATCTAAGTCGCCGCGAATCTCTTAGGGAACTATTTAAAAATATTAATATTGTGACGGTACCTTGCCAATTCATTTATGAAAATAGTATGTATGTAAGGAAAAATCTACATCTTTTTAATAAAATAAGTGATAGACATAATTTTAATACTAGAAATAAAGACAAAATAGATCAACCATTTTTCAGGTTATCTAAAGTACATACATCTTTTATGGGGTACTGTGTTAAATGTTACAACAAAATACCTTGTGATATATTGCAACTAAATGAAAGAAAATTTCAAACTCATATTAAAAGAACACTTTGTAAACAAGCATATTACAAATTAGAGGGTTATATACAAGATAAGAATGCTTGGAAACATGCTGGTCCTGCTCCATAGGACAATCTAGAGTCTAGAAAAAATCAAACAGGTTGCTATTTTAATTGTATAATTTATTATTTTTATGACATTTATTTTAAATTCTGTGATTAGGATTACCTTAACTCACACGGATATTATTGTTATTTTTTAGGAAATCGTATATATTTTTTACAATTTTTGTAAATATGTGAGCACCACGTTCTATCACCTAATTAATTTATCTGTCATTGCTTCATTCTTAACTCTTTTTATTACCTATTGTGGTATAGTAATTTTATTCTGGGTGCATCGTCTTCACATATAATTATATAATTAATGTACCTATAAAAATATTGTACAAGATTTTAAAAGAGTACCGGTGGAGTTTCTTGCCCATTCTTCTCCATACGAAACTACATTTTGGAAGGGGCGACAAGAATCAATTCTATTTTTTTTTGTAAATATTGACGTTCAAAAGTGCCTTTTATGTGCCTATTTGAAATAAACAATTTGACTTTTTTTTTTGACCATATATCTTCAGTCAATTTGATTTTTATATGTTTAAATTGAAATTCAACCAGGAACGTTCGCTCTTAATAAATCAATTGAGACATCGGGTGGGGAATTTAAGGCTTCCGTCGTTTTAGATGGTATATTAGATGGTATATTAGATGGTATATTAGATGGTATATTAACGAAGAAATGTACAAATTCTTGAGCTATTTGGCTTTACAACTCGAAAAGTCTTTCCCTACTTATCCTAATTCCTCTAGCTGCCCAGCCACTAATTCCTCTAGCTGCCCAGCCACTAATTCCTCTAGCTGCCTAGCCACTAAATATAAAATTAGGGCAAATGTTTTTTGTTTTATTTTCAAAAGATTTATTGAATTCAGTGTGCACTACTGAAAAAAAATCCTCATACAATTTATTTGCATCGTCCATGTTATGGCCAGAACATTTAACTTATTATTTAGGGTACTATTAAATCTATTTAATTTGCCAGCTGTTAATTGTATTTGCACTTTTTGCAAAGGTGTTTTAAACTTAAAAGTTACCGTTTGTTCACAATGATCAGACGGCAAATAATTTACGATGGCTATAAATAAATAATCACAATCGCAGAAGACATTATCGATACAAGTAGCAGAAATTGGAGTTACTCTAGTTGGTTCCGTGAAAACATTGGATAAAAAAACCGGCCAAGTGCATGTCGGACCACGCACAATGAAGGGTTCCGTAGTTGGGATGAATTTATCCCAAAAACAAACTTAACATTGTAGTTGAAAAACATGCTCTCCCATACATCGATATACGTTACGGTCAATTCTCCAACTGCAAATTTAAATTGGTCGACTATTACTCGTTAACTTGTGAAGCCTACTTAGCTGTGATAGTTTTTTAATTTCGTTATACAGGGTGTTTGGTGCATCATGTGCCAAATTAAAATGGTCGACTGAAGGGGTCATCCGCTAGCCTTTCAGACCCCTTAACACCCCTCATGCTCTGTGGATTTTTTTTTATCGACTTTTTATTGTTTTCCAAAAAAAGACCCAAATTTTACATTCAAATACAGATTTTAAAAAAAATATAAGGCGTAGACTCTGAATTTTAATTTTTTTTCGATGTGTATTGTTTAAGAATACTTTTAAATACAAAATTAGTGATATTAGTCACCTAGTTTTTTTTTTAATTCACTCGCAAAGGTAAAAGCTGTACATGTTACAGCTATTTATAAGGCTACAAAAAAAAAACCAAAAGCGACCGGGATCTTCCAACTCCCTTATTAATTTTCCAGTCTATCCTCTTTCTAATGATGTCCCACATGCCATAAAAGTATTTTAACAACTTTGTGAATTCGCTAGAATTGTGAATCAAGTCACATAAAACTACATTCCAAATTCTAATGAAAAAATATTTATTGCGGAACTGTTACTTGAGAAAGAGGTAAAATTTGTTTTCTCACTCTTTCACAGTAAAATCTATCTTCTATCTCTTTCTTGCATACCTTAAATCGGTTTGAACAAATCGCGCCGCCCGACCCGCCATTTTTTTAGTCGAGACATGACTGCCTCTGCTACCTAACGTGTGTGCTAGTTCACCATACTCCGCGATTCTTTTATTACTTTGTTATCGTTAAGTTTTGCTGGTTCTTGTTACATTTGTTTAATTTTTGTTGTTATTGTTAAACTTTGAGTTTTTTGTTATTGCAATGGCGACATTCTCTAACGAAGAATATGCGGACATCATGATGGCTTACGGAGCCGCTAATGGCGTCACTCGTGCAGCGCAACGACTTTACCAGGAACGCTTTCCTGGTAGACGATTACCTGGCCGCAGAGTCTTCCAAGACACATACCGACGCATACGCGAGACTGGCAGTGTTACTTTTAATGAACCAAGGGGCCATATTGTGCGACATAATGTTGAAGTAGACGAGAGAATACTGGCACTTTTTGAGGAAGACCCTACAAGAAGCATTAGAAACGTGGCATCACATCTTGATATTTCAATATGGAAAGTGTGGAAAGTACTTCGTCAAAACAAAAAGCATCCATTCCACTACACTCCGGTGCAAGGTACGTAATTTTAAACTAACTTTAAACCCGTGCAAGCTTTGTTTGACCTTGCCTTTGTTTAGCAGGTAATGGGTATGGTATGGCGTCACTTCCAGGTAGTGAATCTATTAGCAAGAACAGCGGGTCCTTTCTTGTGCAATTACTTATTGCCCAAGAGATTTTTAAAAGAGTTTTTTGTTTGTTGACGAGTGGCTTTTTGTCGGTTTCTTTTACACACGGATGTCGATGATCCTGATTTTTTAAAAAGAATACTATGGACGGATGAATCCAAATTTACCAAGGATGGGATCCTCAATTTACACAATTTGCACCACTGGACAACGAAAACGCAAAACCCACGTGTTTAGTTTAAACGTTTTAGTGTAAACGTTTGGGCAGGAGTGATTGGGAATCAGGTAATTGGACTGCATTACCTGCCCGATAATCTCAATGGCGAAGACTACCTGGAATTCCTACAAAATGACCTGCCCGAATTAGTGACCGATGTGCCCGTATTTAATGAACGTGTGCCCATTGTATTTCAAAATGACGGCTGTCCCGCGCATTGGCGATTGACTGTGAGGGAATATCTCGACAATGTGTTCCCCAATGCATGGATTGGACGCGATGGCCCTATTCCATGGCCGCCACGTTCCCCAGATCTAACTCCGTTAGACTTTTATGTCTGGGGACGTGCCAAAGAGTTGGTATATGCCACGGAGGTTCCAACTAGGGAGGTATTAGTCCAACGCATAGAAGCGGCATTCAATACTATTAAGGAGGAAATACGACTTCGTACAACAACTGTTGAAATACGAAACAGGTGTCGGGCCTGCATTCGCAACAGAGGCCAACAATTTGAGCAAGATTTGTAACAATGATTAAATAAATGTTAAAAATGCAATTTTGTTTTTTTATTTCAAGTAAATCCCACGAAAGATACAGATATGAGACACGAATTTACCTAACCATAAGAATGAGATAGCAGATTTATAGGTTTGACAGGTATCATTTAAGAGATTTTTTTTTAAATCATAATTTTGAATATTAGCCTTAGGTGACTCGATTCACAATTCTAGCGAATTCACAAAGTTGTTAAAATACTTTTATGGCATGTGGCACATCATTAGAAAGAGGATAGACTGGAGAATTAATGAGGGAGTTGGAAGATCCCGGTCGCTTTTGATTTTTTTTTGTAGCCTTATAAACAGCTGTAACATGTACAGCTTTAATTTAAGTTTTACCTTTGCGAGTGAATTAAAAAAGAACTAGGTGACTAATATCACTAATTTTGTATTTAAAAGTATTCTTAGACAATACACATCGAAAAAAAATTAAAATTCAGAGTCTACGCCTTATATATTTTTTTAAATCTGTATTTGAATGTAAAATTTGGGTCTTATTTTTGGAAAACAATAAAAAGTCGATAAAAAAAAATCCACAGAGCATGAGGGGTGTTCAAGGGTCTAAAAGGCTAGCGGATGACTCCTTCAGTCGACCATTTCAATTTGGCACACGATGCACCAAACACCCTGTATATACTATTGCCATGAATTTTTTCACATATCCAAAACCAATCATTTAGCTGGCAGGGGGGGGGGGGACACTTGACTCTAACAAAAAATAGCACTTTAAAGCTTAATATTACGCAAACGGATCCCTGTATTGAAAAATGGTTTTGCCAAACCCACAATATTTTTGAACGGCCACACCGTGGAATAGACGAGAAAAAAAAATATCATCCCCATTTCACGTGTAAGTGAGGTACCCTAAAAAAAATGTTTTTCATAATTTTATTTTACCATTTTTTCGGCATGATTAATATGTATACCCATGCCAAATTACAGCTTTCTAGGACTAAGCGTCTCTGAGCTAAGCTGGGGACAGACGGACGGACGGACGGACAGACAGACAGACAGACAGACAGACAGACGGACATGGCGAAACTATAAGGGTTCCTTGTTTACTACGGAACCCTAAAAACTATTTAAAAAGGCTTAATTAGTGCTATTTAAATTATTTTCCAGAATATTGGTATTAATAAAAAACTTTTTTACAAAAAAGACAACCGACTTCCAACAAAAACACTAAAAAGTGCAAAATAACTTTAATTTCGGAAGCACATAACATAATCACGCCTTGTTTCCTCGAAGGGTTGGGCAGAGGTGTACCTGTAGTATACCCACATTTAATATTATATTTAATTTAATTTCGGAAGTCGGTGTCTTTGGTTTTGTATTTTTGTTTATATGGCCACCGACTTTCTTTTTGTGAAGTCGGTTAAAAACACCAGAAATAACTGCGGCTTTGTTACTGGATGCAAGTTTCGCTAGAATATTTTCCATTATTGACTCAAATAAAGAAAAATTCTGATAATGAGGGGGTCTGTACACGCACACTACAACATGCTTATCCAGCTCAACACAGGACAGTTCAATGCAATGTTCAACCGATAAATCAACTACCTATGTCATTACGTTGCTTAGATTTAAAACATTTTTTTTATCACGATTAGAGAACCTCCACGCAGCATCGATTTACGGTTAAAACAACTGCCCACGATATAGTTCTCATAATTAATTATATTTGGTAATCCTTTAACCAATGTTCAGTAAAACAAAAATCTTAGTTTTTTCTATTCTACTTTTTTTCTACCGATTCCTAATAATTTGGAAGAAATACCTTGAATATTTTGATGAAATAATTTCAAGGCATTCTGCTGATCTCCTATCTGATAATTACTTATTTTAGAGCAAGAAGACACCTTGTTGCTGTTGCACCTATAAGAATATTCTTACTGGTACCTTCTGTTGTGTTACAAACTAGTTTAAATGACTATCCGGAGTTAAGCCCAAGACTTCAGTGTCGTCACCAGACAGTGAGCTCATAGTGAGCGAGGAACATGGAGCCTTCTTCGTACAATTAGTATAATTATTTATAGCATTTGAGCTACATTTATTCAGGCGTACCACTTTATTATTAGTATTATTACTAACCATTGTGGCGTTAATAACACTTCGACTTCGACATAGTATTTATGTCTGAGTTTATATAAAAAGCTAATAGCCTTACTATTAGGTGCCTAAAACTAACAGGCAGATACACAGTATCCCTAGTCGATTTAAAATTTTCCACAAAACAGTCGGTGTCAAAATACACAAACTTGTCACTATAATAACTAACTAAGAAGTGCATAAGCGTATTAAGCACATGGATATAATTATTTTGCCTATTTTTCAAATTTTCAAAATATGGGAAAGCACACAATATTATTTTACTACAATTTAACTTTAACAACTCAGAGTTACCCAGTCAGTGATTTCTTCTTTTTCGACCTTAGAACTATTTCCTACAAATACAGTAATGTTTGTTTTGGTATTTTATACCTTTCCTGTTACTGATGCCATTATTCGTTTGTAGGTTGACCCTGGCATACAATACTTTTGAGTAGGACAAATTTATTTAATTTACACAGGTTGTTACTAATTAATCTACCTAAACCTCTTCCTACTATCTGAGAACATAACTGAAAGATAAAAGTCATGCCTACTGAAAGATGGACAACTACCGATCTCGGGCTGTAGCACTTGAGATAGACCTGGTACTATATCAGATTTTATATGTTGGTTGAGGATACAGTCTTAAGAAAAACTCTCGGTCTGGGACGGGTCCTCCGTTGTCTCAAGCTGGACAGTACTGTTTGGCTAGGTAGGTGATCTTTTGGGCCTAAAAAAATGATCATGTTCATAAAATATCGCCAAAATATTACAGTAGATCAATGTAATTATAATTGATGTGGTCTCTGTCGGTCTCGGCTACTCTGTGGTGGCCCTGAGGTATAGACAAAAAAATTTTTCGCGATATTTACGTCAGCGGCGGTTGGCGGCAAAACTGACGGAAACTATAAATTAGTTTTATTTGATTCGGTCGCGTTCAATAACTCCCCAGTTATTACAGCGGTTCGCCATTTAGTGGTCGTATGAGAAAGCCACGAATCGTTATTTTATTCACTCGTAAAACTGTTAACATTATAATTCAATTGACGCCTTTTGAAGTTATGCAACGAATTTAATGTTTTGTTTCTAATTTGTTATCATGCATAACACAGAAGTCATTTCTTGATTACATGCCAGAAACTGTTAGACTTTTGTTGTTTTTCTCCATAGTACATAACGACGGCCATACAATCAAACGTGGTATTGATGGTTTATACAGGTACCGAAACATGAAGCTTGCATCGGTTATTCAACCCAATCCTGTGCGTTAAGCAAACAATGAAACTTGTAGCATGCAAAACTCTGTTTTAAACACTCCTTCTTTCTCAATGTGAATTCCATTCCACACAAAATCGGAAAAGTTTATGAAATAAAATCAGAAACAGATTTAGCCAACGATTGAGAATTAAATGAATTTAAAAGTGCGCCGAACAAATCGTACTCAAACAGATATAATTGTTTCACGGAGCTCTCGGGGCTCGCGGGGCTTGTGGAGTTCTCGGGGCTCACGCGGCTCGCGGCTGAGTTGAACCGTTCTTACTTTAAGAAAACTTTCTTGATGTATGATAATATGTTTCAAGATTGATTTGTCTCGGGCTCCCCTGGATCTGTCTCGGGCTCCCCTGGATCTGTCTCGGGCTCCCCTGGATCTGTCTCGGGCTCCCCTGGATCTGTCTCGGGCTCCCCTGGATCTGTCTCGGGCTCCCCTGGATCTGTCTCGGGCTCCCCTGGATCTGTCTCGGGCTCCCCTGGATTTGTAAAAAGAGTAGCTATATTGTCGTACTATACTATACTCGTTATTCCAACATTCCACCTTAACACTAATACAACGTATTGCCAGACGCGCAGGGAGATTTCTTAGTGTTTGATGTGGTAACAATACAGTAAATAGATGTTCCTTAGTTTTTCCATTATTTCTCTTATTTTTTAAAACAACTCAATCTTCTTTCATGAAAGTTTAGAATGTAAACTTTGTTCAATGACAATAATGCCAACACTTGCGTGACATTAGAGTTACATCTACGGCGACAAAATTGCACATAACTACCAACCACAGTATTATTGAACGTCTGATGTATCGACAGTGTTCCAGCTGATCCACGATCGTCACTCGAGCACCAGCGTGTGCCACACTGGTCCAACTCGCATCAGTTAGCGCCGACCAACTTGCCTAATCTATCAATGGAGGCAAACTCGAGTCGTGTCAAACGTATGCACCGACACGCGCCGACAAATCACAGATAAGGCGCAAAAGGTGCATTTGAAATGGCCAAAATGTACATCAAAGGCCTATCAAAAAAATTCGTCACCAGTAATTGGTGCTACACATAGGATGACCGGATCGAGTCACCGCTGAATGGGCACAGCCGGGTGACAATCAAATATATACAACCATGTCCCTGAATTAACGCACATCACCAAACACTCTAATTAGCATATTATGTTATAATCATAATACATACACTGAATTTATATTTATTTATTAAATTTATAATATTTATTAAATTAGCTATACTGATTGTAGGAGAAAATTGTAGTCATATTACAAATCTCTGCACGCAAACAGTCGCACACGTATAAAGGTACCATCGTCGTTTCGTCGTAGTACTCATCACATTCATAAGATGCAGACGCTTCAAAACCGATTTCTCCGTAGAATTACGAAAGCTCCTTGGTTCGTTCGGAACGAACAACTTCACGTAGACCTTAAGATGCCTACCATCAAACAGTTTATGAAGCGCCTTGCAAAGCGCTTTTTCGAATCCGCGGAACGTCATCGCAACCCCTTGGTTGTGCAGGCCGCTAGTTACAGGCCTTCTGCCATTAGTCAGACTCGCCGACCGAGGCACACTCTCTTAGATCCGGATGACCCCATCACTCTCCTTCAGGAAAGCAATAGGGCCACGAGTACAGTGCACAAATTACACAAACCGACCTTCCGTCCTCGCCGCCGAGGTACCACGCGAACTTCCCGAGTAAATGGTAATAAAAGTCCTCCCCCCCGTCCCTTGAATGTCGATGCGCCAGCCGCCCGGTTAGAGGCTGAGAGCGCCGTAGCAATAAATATAATATCCCCTGATAATAATCATGATCAAAATGTTGATCCAGCCCGTCCCCAAATTGTTAGTAATTTTGTGATCCCCCAACGACGCCCTGAGCCGAGGTCCGTACCCCACAGGGGGTGCCCTTAGTGCGCTGTCGTTTAGTTTTTAATATATATAATTTGCGCCCTGGCTGGAGGCTTTAAGATTAAAAACCTTAGGGCAGCCACAGGAATATCCGGTTAAGTAGCAACGACCTCTCTAGGTCTGCTACGAGATGCCATACAAAAAAAAAAAAAAAAAAAATCGTCGTAGTACTCGGAGGTACTTCGTCCATTTTGGTTTGTTTTGACTGTACAGTGGAAGTATGTCTGTAATTTACGTAGATTTAATTATTTTTGGGATAAAAAAATACATATAATAAAAATTACAGAAATCAATTCAGTAAACTATTCTGAACAACCTACTTGCATAATGTGCATTAATTAAGTTACACATTGTATATTGTTTCGCCTGGCTTTTCCAAATCGTACCGAATCATGCCGACCCGAACAATTGTGCAGCACGCCTCACAATCACTATATACAAGAGTGCAGAAATAAACATAATCATTGAATTAGCCATACCAGACTAATGTTCGCAGTCCACAGCTAAAGTAACGTGGACGCATAAGGCATTGTTAGTGTACGTGCCGTCTATAACTTTATGTCCAAGAGTATTCCGAGGGCCCATAGAGGAGGTTGTTATAACCAGACCTTCTGTTTCTTCTTACGATGAGCCGAGTGCGGGGGCGACACATGCGGAGATTGAAGACGCGTCACGTGGAGCGATGCTCGCTGAACTGCCGCTTGCGTGATGTGCTTCAATGATCTTAGCGTCAGGAAGAATGAGCTGTAATAGACACGGTAGATTATGAAACACAAGCAATTTAGCAAGGATTCACCTGTGCTTCCCACAACCAATGGTTTGCTGTTCTAGGTCGCTGTGCCAACCGCTGTTACTACCTCATCCTCTACAAAAGAATATTGGATATAAGGAATAATTGCCCCGACGACTACATTACCAACGTTAAGTTGGTCATGCTAGCTTCCTCAATGGCATAATATTTGCCGATATAGTACAAATTGTTGTAGGACACGGATACGGAAAATCCGCGTTAAATTAGATTTTAATAATTTTCAGCAATACTTTTGGCAAGCTTTATTGAGTAACTGCGAGCTAATGGCAGTGGTGTGTTTATTACAGTTTGCCATGGTATAGGCTCACGACGTGATGTAATTATAGCCAGCCACGCTTTAACCTATTACTACGAGTGTCATTTACCTATGTACCTATTGTCTATTATTAGATACTTACCTGATAATAATACGATAAGCTGCGTTTGTCAGGCGCGGTAATCACTATGATTTAACCGTAATTAAAATATATTATATGTACTGGTGTAGATAACATAAGCCAGTAGCCCAAATAGTTACAATGTACATACTTGTTGCCAGCAATCAGACGCATTCCTCATACAACCCCCTCCGTTGCCAAGAGACAGCACAGTCCCGAAGGTGATGAGATATACTTGTACATACATTTTAGGCAATGGTTTATTGCCGTCTGATCACACAAACTATCACTTCATAATATTGCCGTCTGATCACACAAACTATAACTTCATAATAGGACAGTTCAAAAATGTTGGTGTCTGATTGGATTTTGGGTGACGGCTCTGAGTGTGGAAATTATGACTACGAGTACATTGTTGCATTGGGTATCTGTAAAAACAAATGTAAGTGGTAATGCTATTATAAATAAATAAACTTTCCCGGATAATAATTAAATTAGAGAGGAGCATCAAAATCAAAATCAAAAGTCATTTATTCAAACTAAACTGAGAATCAGCACTTTTCGAACGCCAAATCGCGGTGGAGTCCGTTGAAGCGAGTCGTCGTAGGGCCGGACGGAACCATCTCGAAGACTATGCAAGACGGGGGGGGGGATGAGCACCGAGCAGACTCGCCACCAGCTTATAATACTAATTCCCGAACTGCTCGCGATCCTTGCTCTCGTCATCGGGGTTATCCAGCAACACCTCGATGTTGCACTGCAGTTTGTCGACATATAAGGTATCGAATTTATCAAATCTCGTCTCTAAGTCTATAAGTTGTAAGCTGCTAAGTTCGATGCAACTTTTAAGCATGTGAAAGTAGTTTAAAAATACCTTTTATTCAGCCATAGCGATCGAAACACCAGTAGCAAACTCGCAAACGTACTAATACTCGTAAGAGATAACAATCCAGTTAATATTATAAAAAGCAATCAATAATGTAACTTGCTAATGAGTTGTGAATGACTCGACTCGCGACGGTGCGAACAAATGAACAGCTGATGCGCAGATAACAAGTATGTCGCCCAGCAACGACCAGCTGTTATAGATAAGAAGCGAAGAATTTGCGTAAACAGATGGGTAAATTAAAGTTACAACATCGCATTCTGTTTTTTTTTTGGGCGGGATATTATCAAATAACTCACGATATCCCTTTCGGACAAACTCGCAACCCTGGCAGGCATTGGCCCTAACGGACGCCGTCAGTTGGTGCTGACATCTCTTTGAGGCGCACATGGAACACAACGCGCCGTCGACCCGGGCCTGGTCCTTATCGGATGGCAAGCTACCCATCGCTCACTGTCCGCAAGCTTGCGCCTACGGTGGCCGGGAATCGGCCTGCGACTCCCGACGCCCGGGGCGACTCCCGCTGCGACTAGGGGCGTGAGGGCGCGAATTTTGCCTCTCCCTTACGCGTTCCGCCTCCTCCTTCGCGAACATTACTGCTTCGCAGAAGGAGGTCGCAGCCTCCTATGCACTCTCGCTCCGAACCATGGCCTGAACCAGGGCCGGACGCGAGATATCACCGCCGCCGATCGCTTCCGTGAGGACACGGCGATGCTCCGCCCAAGCCGGGCAGACCTCCACCGTATGCTCCACCGTGTCCTCCGGGAAATCTACACAGTGGTGACACTCGGGCCTTTCTTCCCAATTTATCCTGAACAGATACCTCCCGAAACAACCGTGTCCGGTGAGGACCTGCGTCCGGTGGAAGATGAGGACGCCGTGGTGCCACTCCTCAAAAAGGGGACTTATCGCCACAATTGTGGCGTGCCCAGCGCTGGGTTGCGACAATCGCACTTGGTATCTTTGGACCAGCCTGATGGCCATGACCCTTTGGGACGCGTTCAATCGGCGGGCTGGTTGCAGCCTTAAGGAATGTGCCCACACCGGTGCCTGTAAAGGGCCATGGACCGCACGATAATATAGCCTTACCAGCAGAAAAGTGATTTTAGATAAACATAACGCTATGAATAAGGAAGATTGTTACTAAATGACTTAAATTGAAATTAGAGTGCTTAACTTCAATTTAACTTAAATATTGCCATTTAAAACATAATGAAGAAAAGACCAAGAATAGGAACAAATAAGGAATAAATTGGAACTCAAACTCAAACTCAAAGCATTTATTTCAATTAAACCAATTACAGGCACTTTTGAATTGTCAAAGAGTCGGTCAGTTAGTCAGAAAGTTGAAGCTATTTGCCCATTCCAAAACGTAGATCTCTATGGAGAAGAATAGGCAAGAAACGCCAAGGACACTCTTTTAAATCAAGATATTACAAAATCCTGGGTACATTATTCTTGTCGCTTCTATATGTGAGAACAATGTAAAAATATAAATTATTTAAAAAACAATATAAAATATTACAAATAAGCCCTGGCAGATAGGAGAAGACCAGTCACAACAAACGGCGCCCGTTCACGAGCATGACGCGTGGATCAGCACCATCCAGCTCAACCATTTTGTAGGGAACGAATGATCCAACACACGCGCCACCATCAGCGAGACATATAAGTGAGCATGAACTTCCAAACTTTTTTAAGTCAACATACATCTTATCATAATAAACGGCTCCATGGTACTCACATTTACAAAAATTGAAAAAATGCTTTTAAATTATACAAAACTATAGCTTGCAATACATTTCAAAGATAAATAAAATTTTAGTAGCAAAAGGATAAACATAATTACCTATTGAAGTATTCGTATTCAACAACTAAAACTTGATTAAGTACATTTTAAATAATAAATATGATTGTAATGTCAGAACATAAAAAAGAGGGGAAGCATCTCTTCCAAATATTATAATTTTAACAAGTGAGCCCAAGTGGTTGTGGAGCAGGACCAGCATTAAGCCAAGCATTTTTATCTACGATATAATCATCCAACCTATAATATGCTTGTCTACATAGTGTGCGTTCAATGCATGTTTTAAATTTCTTCTCATTTAGTTGAAGAATATCGAGTGGTATTTTATTATAACATTTTACACAATACCCCATAAAAGAAGTGTGTACTTTTGACAATCTGAAACGTGGTTGATCTAATTTGTTCCTATTTCTAGTATTAAAATTATGCCTGTCACTTGTCTTACTGAAAAGATGTAGGTTTTTTCTAACATACATAATATTTTCATAAATATATTGGCAAGGTACCGTCATGATGTTAATTTCTTTAAACAGTTCCCTTAGAGAGTCGCGTCTGCGGAGGTTGTAGATGGCTCTGATAGCCCTCTTTTGCACAGCAAAATACCGTAAGACATGATGCTATGAAAGTAACTAAAATAGACCAGTCTCGCTGTATCCACGTCTGTTAATTGGCGAATTTTCCAAACAGCGTAGGCGGCTGAACTTAGCCGCCCTGCAAGTGATGTTAAGTGAGGACTCCACTGTAGCTTAGAGTCAAGCGTGATTCCCAGGAAAACAGTTTTTTTCGACGAATTCTAGTATCTCTTTGTTCAATACAACGTGACATTCACTACTTCTAACATTCGGTAACGCGAATCTTATGCATTTAGTTTTCTTCTCATTTAATACCAAATTGTTTACAGTAAACCAATTATGGACCATAATCATAGCGTTATTTACGTCGTCAAGCTCCTGTGCATGTCTGCTTACTTTACTCGAACGAACTCACAGAATGTCTAAACCACCCACAGGATAAACGATGATCTACTTGTTTTCATTCTTCTTTGTCAGTGACGATGACTTGAATATTCGATGGGTCAGAAGGCCAAAGTCTGACGCCGGTCGACCTCTGGATGACTTCTTCCTCTAGGCGTGTGCGGGTGCTACGTGAAGTTTCTTCAATAGGACATTAATTACTCCTGCAGGAACTGTCGCCGCTGAAGACCGCAACCGAAGAGCTTCCAGTTTTAAGTTTTTTCTTCCGTGACTTGTGCTAAGTAAAATTTCGGATATAAGACGGCGAGATCCTTAAAGGTCTAATGTAAGCGCGGGAGCAAGAAAATAACTTCAAACTCTTCCATGTGAGCATCGTGTAAGCAACTATACGAATATCCCTGCGACCCTTTATCAGTCTTATGGACAGGACGAACTCCAACCTTTTGACCGTAAACCCTTTTGACATAGGGGTAAGTAAATTGACGGTATTCAATAAGATATCTTGTGGTGTTATAAAAGTTTTAACACATAAATAACTAGGTAATTATTTGATTATTATGAAACTTAAAAACAAAAAGATGCTTATGACAATAACAACACATCCGCTGCTCAATAAAGTCTCCTCAACTTGACCACCAGACGATTCGAACACGTTTTTATGTTCTTTTTTATAAGCTTTTATTTAGTTTTTATCAATTTATTCTGGCTTGCTTTAAATATTAAACCAGTGTACAGTATAAAAAAAATTGCCTTGAACTTATGAGTTCGTATTCTGGGAGACACTCGTAGTTTTCAACTAGAATGATAAAATAAGAGGTTCCTCACTCTAAATTAAATAATGTCTGTGTAAGTGTACACTTAATCTAACATAAAACAAAGGAACGTGGCAAAGTCTCATTAACACCAGTCTGTTCCGAAGACCAATATTGTGGCCATCTCTCGGACGACACCGAAGGAAATTCCTCGTAATATTATTTGCGTAATTATACAAAGTTAGTCAAAACAAAATACAAATCTTCCCACACACAGTACATCTAGACAATTTAAAAACAAAAGCTTCCAGACAGGGAGGGACGGAATTTATATCCTCCGACTGAAGCGGGTAAATAACAACAAATCTTAACAAACTTCTAAACAACTACAAACAATGTTTGTAAAAAAGTATAGTGGCGGCCCTAACATAGTTTATAATGCTCAGTGTGAAGCAACCCTAGCAGTGGAAACATTTTTATTATTAGTTTACAGCGACGTTGTGCTGGCATTCAGCGGGCACGCTGAATGCCAGCACAACGTTGAAACTACCTTATGTAGGTACCTCATTGTATATTTAGCGCAGGATTTTTAGATTTAAGACAAATTTGCATACGCATTCAGAATAGTGCCTGGAATAATGGGCCAATACTGGGCATATCCGTCGCTTGTGGCTGGAGATAATAATTATATACCTCCTGAAGGTTGGAGGTGAGTCCAACATCTTATTTGGGAGCACCTGCATTCAGTCGGCAGTTAGCATTGTTTCGGTAATGTCGGCGGGCGCGGCAGCTACATCTTTATATGGTCATATAAAGATCTATCTATAATCTATCTATCGATGGTTTTATCGTCCCAATAATCTATGAGGCATTATGGAATCTTACCGGCCCACGCTATCTACTAATGGGAGGGTGTATCGCCTTCAATGGATAGCTATTTATATGAAAATGCCAATATACGATTTGTTTGACAGGACAGTTACTACAGATGGCAGATTGGTCTATTACCCAGGGATAAAGGTAAAGTAGCCAAGCTAAAATGAACTTTTTAGTACATGCAATAATGATTATAGATGTTTTATTTATTAAAAAAAAAAATTAATTCAAATAACTCGAAAACGGTGCGCCCTAGGCAAAAAATAACAGCACCATGACAACATGAATTTAAGTTAAAAAAAACCAACATTAATCTAAGAGGGATGCGCTAAGGTAGCCCGTGAAATTCAAATTTGATTACGTTTTTTGCAATTTGCAAACATGTGTTATTATTAGTCTTATAATAAAACTTCTTTGTTTCTTACTTCTAAATAAGTTACTGGATTAAGATATAATTCTGTAGAGCCATATTTTTTATGGCCGCGAATCAAAATACAACCTGTTACTGAGGTCAGTAACAGGTTGTATTATATTATATGAAGTTGTATTATAAGACTAATTACACATGTTGTTTTTTAAAGTAATGTTGGTTGTAACGGAACGGGAGGGCGAAGTAGAGAAACCTACTTATTGTTTTCGTTAGATAGATAGCCTTTATCAATGATTGTGAGAAGCCATCCAAGGATAGATAGAATTATACTGTCTATCATCAATAGCGATCTGTCTTTCACTCAATATAGGTTATTGGGTTCGGCCGTAAGGCCATCGAGCATTGTACACCATAGTCTCAGTCATGACACTACATCGTCGGCAAACCGAAGGTGAGTGATGTACGCGCCATTGAAATGGATGCTTAGCCCTCTCCCGTCTAGAACCTTAAAAACATCAAACAGAAAACCTATAACATCATTGAATTAAGTAGGCCTATAGTAGGGTAATCCTCAATTTAGTTTTTAAACAAAGTTGACGTGAAATGTTTTCCCCCACGTTTATAAATTCCTAACGCAGTGAAAACATTCGGCAGAGGTTTCCGACATGGTGTCGGAAACCTCTGCCGAATATTTTCACTTTAATTGTGTTGACATTATCGTCTATAGTCAATTAATAAAAAAGTTTTTACTCTTGACACTTTCCATGAAGTTTTCATAGAAATTGTGCTGCTAGTGTCGCGTCGCGCCTGTCTGCGTGAGCCTTAACACTAACTGAAGTTATAATTATCTAGATTAGACTTACAATTAGCAACAAAACCGTTTCTTATTACATTGCTCGCTCTACATACATGGAGTGTACTCGGGGATTAGAGAATTAATAAGAGAAGCAATGCAATTAAAGTAGAAATAGAGCTTTAGATAATTGATAGTAATTTGTACAGAGAAGATCTAAGCAGACTAGCTTATTGTGGTTGTAAATTGTCTAGATTTAAATTGGCTAAGTTAAAGTCGGGCAATCAACTGGGCTTGCCATGGGACGTTAACAGGAACCTATAACAAACATGAATAAAAATAATGATGACGTCTCAACAGATCTTGCAGTTTTATACAAACCCCACATTTCTAACGTTGTAGTTTCCTATTTATACATATTATTAAATTTTACCGTCAAAAATAAGGAAGGAGAAAGTTCTCAAGTCGACAAGTACAATACTGCTATAGAATAGAATAATATAATAGAATATACACCATAAAAATTACAGATATAATTGATGAAATTTTATTTAGAATAAAGGGTTTCGTAGTTGGGACGAATTTATCCCAATACCAAACTTGACATTGTATTAAAAACATGTTCTTCCATACATTGATATACGTCACGGTCAATTCTCGAACTGCAAATTTAAGTTTATAAGCGCATTTTTTTTGTATGTTCAAACTACGAACTAATTTTGGTCATTTTCCTTTACTTGTGCTGAGAGACTGCTTCTTGCAGAATTTCATAGTTCTAGGTCAACGGGAAGTAGGTACGGGTGGATTTACACAAATCGCTATAGGTATGCCTATAAAATTTGTGGATTTCCCTCGATTTCCATGGGATCCCCTCACCAGATTCTGACGTGGTGACAATGGGTGGTTGTTGTCACCACTCGCGAGCACACCTTTCAAAGCAAAAAAAAAAGTTTTCAAAATCTTTCCACAATTGACGGAGAAACCAGTGAACATACATAAAAACAAATACCAAAATAAAACATACAGATGAACATCATAAGAGGTAATTTTTGAAAGTCGGTTAAAAATGGTCTTGATCATGATGTGTGCTACACGCGCGGCACATTCGAATCGGCATTTGTTGAATAGCTAAACTTGACTCGAATCAATAGCTACACATAATATTCAGCGCTTATCGATCGGAAAACTTTGTTTGTGCCGACCCGAACATGTTCCGCGAGGGTAAGCCGAGCGGCTTTTACCCGTCTCTACAATAGTATATTCGATTTTGCCACCCGGCTGTGTCGAATCACGCCGAGCCGAACATTGTGAAGCACCCCTAACACCAGGAAGGCCGTATGATAAGATGATGATGTTATGATGCCTCAGGCATTAAGTGCGCCAGTCGCCGTCAAACGTGCTACGCGAGGGCTACGCAACTACGCAACTACGAACGTCTAAACAAAACCGTTACGCAAAAATCAAGTCAGCTGACTTGATTGTTTTATTTTTTTTATATTTTTGGAGTTCCGTACTTCAAAAGGAAAAAACGGAACCCTTATAGGATCACTTGTGTGTCTGTCTGTCTGTCTGTTTGTTACAGCCGATTGACTTCGTATCTACTGGGCCGATGAAGTTGAAATTTAGTACAGATATGAATTTCTGTGACCCAAACACGAACGTGTAACATAAATAAATGAATTTTAATATAAGGTTCACTTCTGGGGATAAATTACAACACAAAAAAAAGGTTTTGCACACTGTACCGTGTGACATATCAAATAGGACTTCAAATATTTTTTTTATTATCATTTAAAAATAATTATTATCAAGTTTTTTAAGAAATTAGATGAAAAATTACCACTATTTCCGATACTACTGAGCCTAAAATTAAAAAAACATACAAAGAATAGTTCTATATTTTTAGATTACAGGAAAATCTATAAGAAATTTATGGTCTTAAAATAATATATGGTAAATCACTCAATAGTGTGCGTACAAATTTACATTTGCAGTTGGAATGTATGGTGAACATGTTTTTTTGCTACAATAATAACAATATCTGCACCGCATTTAATATAAAATACATAACAAATAAATCTTCCGGAATATAACAATATTACGTTAGCATAATATCTTATTTTAGCAAAATTTAGGTAACTACTCCAAATTATCAGATTTGTATAAGGCTTTTATGTCCAAATTATTAGCAGTACAATTTTTTTGTTTTTTTTTACTGTTTTGCTGTCGTTGATACGTTCGTTGTTACATTGTTTCGCGGCCGCGTAGTTAGGTGTGAAGTTTTTCGTTGTTCCGTGATTCGTTATCAAATGTTTTCGTTATAACGATATTCGTTGCTTCGTACTTTCGTCATTAGATTAGTCGTTAATGCAAACCTCCGGCACTGCGTTATTCGGTGTAGCATATTTCGAGGACACGTAGCGCACTCACAATAGATAATGTGAAGAGCACAGTTATTATATTGTAAGCTGAAGAGGAATATTGAGGCTCACTCGTGCGTCCGCCGTCATCCTCATGAGTTCACGTCCTCTTTACAAACTACTGTAGAGGTTTAACCTCAGGGACGTTCTAAGCCGACCTTTGTGAATATTTGGCATAATTATATCTTCTTTATAATATATTATAATATTCTAACAAAAATCTTTAAAAAAAAATAATTTGTGTTAGAAACACAGATTGATTTTTTTTAAAGATTTTAATAGCCTTCGGCCAAAGAAATTATTACAAAATTAAAACAGCAAACAAAAAAATAAAAGATTTGAAATAACGACAATCGCTAGGTATTCGCGGGCAGAGCTTCCGTACTCCGTGGTGACTGATGGGCAAAATGGACGAGTGCCGCCAGCCGCCTTCCTTATACTCCGTATAATACGTCGCGGTGTTGCTATTCTTTATTTTGATTTTCATCTAACACGGCTGCTCCTGCCGGGGCTGCGTGCTCGAAGCCCTCAGCAGGAACCCGTGGATGGGCCAGCAACACCCACCGCATCCAACGGCTGTTCGGCGTCATCATCATCAATCTCTGAGAACATATACACATTTTATGAAACACAGTTATTTACATCGTTTATCAACAGTTGGTCTAAATTTATATTGTTCATAAAAGCGTCGGATTATGTACCAATTAGCAAAACAAGCCAAAATGAGCAGTAAGCAACGCTACACACAAGGGTTCAAAGTTACATAGGTTTTACACAGGTCAGTTCCGACGCAACCGAACACCCCGCACATACTCGCGTGTGCAAACAGGATTTACATCAGTCTCTAGTAGGTCACCCCACATACCTAATAAGGGCTGGATTTCCACAGGTCTGTTGTCAGCTGCGCCACCGACTCACCCCAGAAACCACCAACCACCCATGTTAGGGTCAACCCAATACCATGAGCACATTTCCACTGAACATAGCCAAAATCAATAAACACGGCCTTGTTTAGTACATAATCTAGCTCAAGAATGGGAGAAAAGAAAAAGAGACTAGTAGGTATGTGAACTAACAGCAAACATAACAGCAATTGTACAACAAGTACCTTCATAACAGCAATTGTACAACAAGTACCTTCATAACAGCAATTGTACAACAAGTACCTTCATAACAGCAATTGTACAACAAGTACCTTCATTAAATGCAGCACAAGTTTCCGGTGTCCATTAACTCTTCCATAATAACATGTATGCTACGGCTGCCTAGTCTTGCCATAAGCACCGGCTAACAATTGAACCTCATATCTATCGTTAGGGAGGAGCTTAGTAACTTTATAAGGGCCTCTCATACCGCTATAGAGTTTTCCGGTACTTTGAGAGCTGTTAATCACATAGACCAAATCATTAACTTGAATTTTTTTTGGCGGTTTCCTATTTTTATTAACGTAAGAGTCTTGTTTTCTTTGTTTTCGCGAATAAGTCCTTCTGCACGTTGTCGTCTAATCTCGCGAATTGCATCACGATTTGGATTTGAACCTTCACAAGTTATATCTTTGATCAAAGCGTTTATCGTGCGTTTAAAGGTGTAGTGTAATCAGTGCCGATAAGAAGATGTAATGCCGAATATTGAGTAGTCCTATGTTTAGTAATGTTTAAAACAAATTGCAGTTTACATAATATTTTTGGCCAATCATTTTCATTATAATTTATTTCAACTCTAATCATGTTTAAAACTGTACGGCAATAGCGTTCTACTTGTCCGTTTTCCTGATGCATTTCAGGGATAACGAAATGCACTTCAACGCCATAATTAGAAATCCAATTAATAAACTCATGGTTATTGAACATACGACTTCTATCGCACACTAGTCTTTTAAAAGTACCAAACAGAGAAATTACTTGGGTCATCACGCGCTTCAACTCGCTACAACCTTGACTTGGTAAGGCATAAAGGAAGCAGTATTTAGTATACGCGTCAACTATAATAAGTACATGTTTATGACTATGAGTATTGTATCAAATGTTACCGGAGCTTTTTGCCTAGAAGATATTGGTTGCAAGGGTGCGGTAACTTGCTTATGCGAGATGCACATTACGCAGTGCATGACGTATTTCGCGACAAATTGTCTAAGACCGGGGAACCAAAATTGTCGCAGGATCAAATCAGTAGTTTTGTCTACACCAATGTGTTCATGCTCATCATGGAAAACGCGTAGTAAACTTAATCGAAATGCCTTTGGTACATAACATAAGAATCGCACTTGCTCACCCGTGCCGTCATACTTATAGTACAAGAGGTCATTACGTTTCACGTAACGCGTGTTATCTAATTTACCGTTATATAATTTTTCAAGTAACGTTAATGTCTCCTCGTCACCTGCCTGCGCCACTTGAGCCCAATTTTGTGGCTTTTGAACAGCATTAATAATATTGACCGGGTTCCTACTCAAGTAGTCTACGTGCGACATACGCGTGTGCCTTTACGATATTCGATATTCTAGTGAGAAATCAAAGTCCTACATGTACATCCACCATCTTGCAACTCTGGGTTGGAGATCCTTCGTACGTTGTGTCATTTTTAATGCTTTACAGTCTGTACTATCCTATCAGTATGCATGTGCCATGACAATCGCTGGTCAATCATTACACCCAAGTATTTAATTTGTTGTAGCCTGCCTATTTTGACACAAGAGCAACCAAGATTTAGGGGGTTCGAACAGTTCAGATGATGGTTGCATGTGGTTATACTTGGGAAAATAAATGTAGTTAGATTTGGAAGCATTTAATGTGAGGAGATAGAGATTGAGTCAAGTTGCTATTTCCGACATGCCATGCTCGGCTAACCGCCCAACACTTTCCTACATCCTGTCAGCAAAAACTATAGCGGTATCAAAATCAAAATCAAATGTCATTTATTCAAACTAGGCTGAGAATCAGCACTTTTCGAACGTCAAAAATTACATGAGACAATCCCCCAAAAACGCCTACCCTTCACCACTTCCTAGTGCTTTAGCTGGGAAGAAGAAGTGGCGCAACAAACTCCCCAGCAGCACAGCTGTCTCTTCGCATATAAAACTTGAATCTATACAACACAATGTAAAATAATTTGCATTACTCAACACAAAACGTTAAATTAAATTATTTGCCTCATGTTAGCTAGCACACACCAATATACAAAAATATATATATCAATATAATAATCGTCGAAAACTATACTCAAGCAGACATAACTTAAACAAAACGTATCTAAATAAAAGCCTCCCCGCATAATTGTCGTGCACGCTTAAATAAAGCTACAGCTATAACTCGAAGTCACAAATGATAAACTAGCACCATTGAAGTAAAATAAAAAATAGTTAATTATTAATAACAAGAACAAAACCATGGTCAGCAAGACGACCATTCACCACAAGCAGCACCCGTTCACGAGCATAACGCAAAGATCAGCCATCACCCCCCTCGCCATATTTGAGGGAAGAAGGCAACTCGACGCTACCGCAAGCAGTGACATCTAAGGGAGCATGACGAACTTGCTGCCGGTTGCTCAGGCAAGAATAAAGTGATCAATTTGTTGAGGTCGCTAGCTAACCACTTATTGCAATACAACTCATAAAAGAACATTGTAATGAGTAGATTTTGTCACTAATAAATTAAAATAGATTGACTTAGACAGTCAAACAATTATAGGAACTCATAAACTCAAACTCAAACTGAAAGCATTTATTTCAAATAAACCTATTATAGGCACTTTTGAATTGTCAAGGGGTCAGTCAGTCAGATGAAACTAGTTGCCCATTCCAAAGCGTAGTAGGTTCCTATGGAGAAGAACGGGCAAGAAACTCCACGGACACTCTTTTAAATCAAAATATTGTTACATAGTATTGGTTACATAATTTATGTTGAAATTATACATGTGTGAGAACAATGTAGAAAGACGTGCACGTTAAAAGCGTCCGTAATAAAAATATAAAAAACAACTAAAATACTAAGTTAAAATAAGCCGTGGCAGCTAAGAAATGACCAGTCCCTACTGACGGCGCCCGTTCACGAACATGACGCATGGATCAGCACCATTTAGCTCAACCATTTTGAAGGGAACTTAATGATCCAACACATACGCCACCATCAGCTAGACATTTTAGTGACCATGACACTCTCAGCCGCCATGGCACATTCAAGTCAATAAAAGACGTACTCAGAAAATGGTAGGTACATAGTGCTCACACATGTGCTATGCAATTATACAATACTAATAGATTGAATTTATACAATATAAAGATAGTATTTACAATCTTCAGTATCCTGTCAGTAGGTAATCTATCTGGAGAAAGAACATGAATATTGTCATTGTCATTGTCTTGAGTTAATCACAGCGACCAACTATTCTTATCGTTTAAGTAGTCGTTGATAGAATAGTATGCCTTTGAACAAAGATTGTATTTAACTTTAAACGCACTAAAAAGCAAATCTAGCAAGGAAGAGGGTAGCTTGTTATAAAAAGTTATACCAAGTCCAACAAATGAGTTATGAACCTTATGAAGCCGGTGAAATGGAGCACGTAATTTGTCCTTATTTCTGATATTAATATTGTGGAGATCACTGTTTTTAGTGTATACGTGTATATTTTGCATAACTTAGAAGATGTTGGCGAAGATGAATTGTGATGCCACCGTGAGAATACCAATATCTTTAAAAAAATCTCTTAGAGAAATTCTGGCACGCAGCTGGTAAATTGCTCGAACAGCTCGTTTTTGAAGTACAAATATATTTTTAATGTAAGCAGCTTTACCCCACAGCAGAATACTGTAGGACATATCGCTATGAAAATAACTAAAATAGACGAAACGGGCTGTATCAACGTCAGTGTATTGTCTTACTTCGTATGCGGCCGAACTGAGCCTTCCCGCTAGACTTGATATATGTGGTCCCCACCGAAGTTTGGCATCTACTGTTATACCCAGAAACACTACCGAGTCTACAGTTTTAAGCACCTCTTTATCTAAGACGATGTTGTGCCCTATATTGCTAACATTCGGTAAGGCGAACTTTATACATTTCATTTTCTTGGCATTAAGTAATAAGTTATTGGTCGTAAACAAATCCTTAACCATTGAGAGTGCTAAATGTTTACGTCGTCAAAATCTTGTCAATTCCTTTCTACTTTAAAAATAAAAGAGGTATCATCTGCAAACAGTACAACGTCACAGATACCCTTTATATAGAATGGTAAGTCATTGATATATACCAAGAATGAGAATGGACCCAGTATTGAGCCTTGAGGTACACCTAACTGAACTGGTAGCTCGGAAGATTTCACACCATCAACATCTACACATTGGAACTTATTATTTAAATATGAATTTATTACTTTAAGAGCTTTGTTTGGACGCCGTAATGACGTAGTTTACGCAAAAGCGAGTCATGGTGCACGCAATCAAAGGCTTTGGAGAGATCACAGAAAATCCAATAGCATTTTGCAAGTTCTCCCAAGCGTTAAATATATGTTTCAGCAGTGCAACACCCGCATCTGTAGTCGAACGACCTTTTGTAAAGCCATGTTCTTCATTATGAAGGAGGCTGTTTAAATTAAAATGTCTTAGCAACTGCTTGAGAATTAACTTTTCAAATATTTTGCTAAATTCAGGTAAGATAGAAATAGGCCTAAAATTGCCAACGTCATTTTTATTACCTGATTTAAATAAAGGTATGAATTTACTACTCTTCATGAGGTCAGGAAAACTTCCCAAATCAACACATTTATTACAAGTAACAGCTAGATAGGGGGCTACGATGTCTACTAAATTACTTAATAGTTTAATGGACATACCCCAGTAATCACCAGTGTTTTTAGATTTAAGTGTGTTAAAAACATTAACTACATCATGAGGAGTTACATGTTTGAAGCTAAATAAACGACTACATTTAGGCACACTACTGTTCAAAAGATTTTCAGCTTTCGACGGGGATGAATTTAAGGAGCGAGACGTAGTTACAGGCATGTTGGCAAAAACTCATTGAATGGCTCAGGCTCTACGTCAGCTGCATTATTAACTAATTTGTTTTCGACTATAATCTCAAGTTGTTTTAGACTTACCAGTTTCATTATTAATAATTTTCCAAGTAGTTTTTACTTTATCATTAGATTTTTTAATTGTCTCGCTTAAAAAATTTGATATAGCGAAAACACTAATCTTTTTAAATAATTTTGAATAATATTTGACATACTCTAGAAAAGGAGTATCAAACCTATATTTTTTTAAATCATATAACTCGTATAGTTTCGCTCTACTTTTATAAATACCTGGAGTAGCCCATTGGTTAAAGCCAACGGAGGTACCATTAATGGTGTCCGTATGGATTGAGGAGCCATGTCTCATATTTAAACGAGGGTACTACCAATATTTAGTAGTAAATTTGCTGATTTAGTAGGCCCAATCCTGGAATTTGTAGTAAAACCGTTAAAAAGTTATAGGACGTTTAAGGTGGCTCCTCAATCCAGACATCTGGATTGAGGAGCCACCTTAAAACTCGAAAACTAGCCAACAGATGTTTTTGAAAATTTGGTATGATTTAGTAGTGTTTATGAGTAATCTGTACAAAAAAAATGGGTTTTGTACAGCTGAATTTGAGGTGGCTACAATGCTTTGATTTTTCTTAAAAATCCATAATTTTCACCACGCTGTTTCTCGGAAACTTATCAACCGATTAAAACGCATTTTTAGTATAATTTAGTAGTAAATGAGTTCTAATTTGTAGTATAAAAATAAAATGGAAAGACTATACAATTTCGGTGATACAACACATTTTATGTGGCTCCTCAATCCTGACGGTCTAGAAAAAATATATGTATGTTCGTAGCTACTAAAACAGTTGATCAAATTGGATAAAAATAGCACCAATATTTAGTAGAAATTTCTACTAAATATTGGCATCATCAAACATCCTACACACTCAGTATTTCAAAAGATATTAATAATTTAAACATTCCTTAACAATTTTGTGTATAGGGTGACCATAAATAATTCAAACTATGAATACATAATTTTATTCGCTTATGACATTCTACGAGTACGAGTGCCTACATGTAACCTAATTGATTTTTTAGATTAAATGAGATAACTAGCTTTTGCCCGCGGCTTCGCCCGCGTGAGTGTCGGAAAATATCTCACGGGAACGTACTACCGGACAGGACTTTTCTTTTTATTTATATAGAATAGATTATATATAAGATATATATTATTACGTACAACAAAAATCAATTTAACTAATGAAATTAAATTCAGAATTATTTTATGTTTCTAAATTTATTATTGTTTCGCTGTTATTTTTCACAACATTATTGCTATGGTGATGTAAAGAATGTAATAGACAAACATTAGATGAGGAAAGTGAGAGCAGTGGAGGCCCAGTGGTAACGGCCCCAACTTACGAGTTGTAGGTCGTGGGTTCGAACTCAGGCAGGCGCTTTACTTTGTGTAAATAATTTCATCATCACTGCTCTCAAAACGGTGAAGGAAAACATCGTGAGGAAACCATGTCCTAGAACCAAAAATTCGAAGAAATGTTACGTCCACCAACGAGCACTGGGCCCGCGTGGTGGATTACGGCCCACTCTCTCTCAAAGAGAGGAGGCCTGTGTCCCAGCAGTGGGAACATTATAGGCTGATTATGATTATGATATGAGGAAAAAAAATCGGTTAGACATAAATGATAAAAACTCCATTATGGAATGTCACTACCATAAGGATAGTCAGTTTTTTTGCTAATACGATTATGAAACCAAAATTCGCAATAGTACCAAACAACAAAAATATTTTCATATAATTACTTATGGTTCAAAGTTGTAAGGGAGAACATATTTTTCAACTACAATGTTTAGTTTTTTCTTGGACTAAATTCATCCCAACTACGGAACTCTTCATTGTGCACTTAGCTGGTATTTTGTGTCTCATTATATGCTGCGCCAGTTTATGTTGTATGTTCTTTCATTGCGTCAAGTTTACTGGGCATCTCGTATCACATCTCGAGCGTTTGTTGCACGTACCAGTGACAAGAACCATCTCTACAAAACTCGTACAGATTAGGCGAGCCGTGTACACAATTAGACTTGCCAGGAAGGAAGTTGAAATCGATAGATATAAGACAATTTAGGACAATCCACTTTTAGTTTATTTTTCATTTTTTTCTTTCTTTGTTTGTTTGTATGTATTATTGTGTTCATTATTGTACTGATTGGTTTAGAATCATTCACGTGTAAATAAAACTTTGTTAATGATAATGGTTTGAACTACTTATGGTCACCCAATTCACAAAATTGTAAAGGAATGTTTAAATTATTAATATCTTTTGAAATACTGAGTGTGTAGGATGTTTGATGATGTCAATATTTAGTAGAAATTTCTACTAAATATTGGTGCTATTTTTATCCAATTTGATCAACTGCTTTAGTAGCTCCGAACATATATTTTTTCTAGACCGTCAGGATTGAGGAGCCACATAAAATGTGTTGTTTTGTACAGATTACTCATAAACACTACTAAATCCTACCAAATTTTCAAAAACATCTGTTGGCTAGTTTTTGAGTTCTAAGGTGGCTCCTCAATCCAGATGTTTGGATTGAGGAGCCACCTTAAACGTCCTATAACTTTTTAACGGTTTTACTACAAATTCCAGGATCGGGCCTACAAAATCAGTAAATTTACTACTAAATATTGGTAGTACCCTCGTTTAAATATGAGACATGGCTCCTCAATCCATACGGACACCATTAATGTTAATGGTTTTAATCTTGAAAGTAGATTGATACTCTTTTTGTACAACATCAAAAAGGGCTCCATAAGACTGGTTGTCACACTTTTGCTCTTCTAACGATCCGTAAGGATATTTCATTCGAGCAATATTGCATTTATATACAATATTGCTCTGGCTAACATTGTAGGAGTTTATTATGCGTATTTGTTAAGCCTTTAAAAATGTTGTTTATAATGTCATTATGCGTAAATATATTTATGCTGTTGAATGTTATCCTTATTATGATTACTTATATTGTGCTTAAAATAATTATGCGTAAGCTGTTATGGCTTCTACATACCGGCGCGACTTGTCGCACAACGCGACCCGGCACAAAGGCCCCGCGTGTCGCGGGACGAGCGGTGCCTTTGTGACGCGTCGCGTCGCGCAACAAGTCGCGCCGGTATGTAGAAGCCTTTATGCGTAAATATAGTTTGGATAAACAAAATTATGCCAAGTTATAATATTATGTCTTAAAATTGTATGCAAATGGATTGGAACCATGTTTGAGATACCATTCGACTGCTACAGCCAAGCAAAAATATGTACCTAAAGGTAGTAGGTGCCGTCATCATTAGTTGCCTTCGTCATTAGCTGCATCTTACACTTTAACAATAAGTACTAGGTGCCTTCGTCATTAGTTACATCTTACACTTTAACAGTAAGTACTAGGTGCCCTTGTCATTAGTTGCATCTTACACTTTAACATTAAGTAATTAGTGACTTCGTCATTAATTTCATCTTACACTTTAACAGTAAGTACTAGGTGCTTTCGTCATTAGTTGCATCTTACACTTTAACATTAAGTAATAAGTGACTTCGTCATTAATTGCATCTTACACTTAACAGTAAGTACTAGGTGCCTTCGTTATTAGTTGCATGTTACACTTTAACTGTAAGTAGGTACTAGA
Source organism: Tiliacea aurago (assembly GCA_948098905.1). Classification (NCBI taxonomy): domain Eukaryota; kingdom Metazoa; phylum Arthropoda; class Insecta; order Lepidoptera; family Noctuidae; genus Tiliacea; species Tiliacea aurago. The sequence goes on from OX402585.1 coordinate 27,740,937, forward strand.
TGCCATCGACATTAGTTGCATGTTACATTATAGCACTAAGTACTAGGTGCCTTCGTCATTAGTTGCATCTTACACTTTAACAGTAAGTACTAGGTGCCCTTGTCATTAGTTGCATCTTACACTTTAACATTAAGTAATTAGTGACTTCGTCATTAATTTCATCTTACACTTTAACAGTAAGTACTAGGTGCTTTCGTCATTAGTTGCATCTTACACTTTAACATTAAGTAATAAGTGACTTCGTCATTAATTGCATCTTACACTTAACAGTAAGTACTAGGTGCCTTCGTTATTAGTTGCATGTTACACTTTAACTGTAAGTAGGTACTAGATGCCATCGACATTAGTTGCATGTTACATTATAGCACTAAGTACTAGGTGCCTTCGTCATTAGTTGCATCTTACATTTTACAGTAAGTACAAGGTACCTTCGTCATTTATTGCATCTTACACTTAACAGTAAGTACTAGGTGCCTTCGTTATTAGTTGCATGTTACACTTTAACTGTAAGTACTAGATGCCTTCGACATTAGTTGCATATTACATTATAGCAGTAAGTACTAGGTGCCTTCGTTATTAGTTGCATCTTACACTTTACAGTAAGTACAAGGTGCCTTCGTCATTAGGTGCATGTTACACTTTAACAGTAAGTACTAGGTGCCTTCGTCATTAGTTGCATCTTACGCTTTAATAGTAAGTACTAGGTGCCTTCGTAATTAGTTGCATCTTGCACTTTAACAGTATGTACTAGGTGCCTTCGTAATTAGTTGCATCTTACACTTTAACAGTAAGTCCTAGTAGAACTAGGTGCCATAGAGGTGCAATTTTGATATGCAGCGTCTATGATTTTATTTGCAAAGCATAATTTCATAAATCCCGGTCGGACCGCGTCACTGATAAACAACAGACAACCAACAGCGACTTGACAAATTCATTATGTTACTATTCAATTACAGAATATATTCCGAGTATTCGCTCGAAGTTTAGCTAGCTTAGCAGATTAGCTATAGGCAGTAAATTATCTCAACTTGGCACACAGAGGACCTCAAGCTTGTTGCTACTACGGTTTCCCTTCATTTCTCAGAATTATGCTGTATTGAGTGTGTCTCAATGAATACAAAGACTTAGACGTAGGCGCGATATTCTATAGAATTTAATGTAATTTAGTTGCCATCTTTTAAAGCTTGACTTGATTAAGTACGATGAATATCATCCATTCGCCTGTCAAATTAATCCAATGAACTGAAGCGTAGCGTCAGTTCTTGTAGACAGTTTCTGATTGTGTCTGACCGGTCAGATGTAACCGCAGGGTAACTACAATCTGCTTAGCTGCCGGAACACAACGCGCTTATCATCCACCGCATTACAGACAAGTAGAATAGATTCACATAACAACGAACTTCTCCATTGGTTACATAGCCAATTGTGGGTAATACGGTCAAGGTATAATACAAAATGTTATAGAAGGAAATTAATGTTAGGCAGGCCTAGCTGGCTAAAGTACAAGTCTTTGTCATTTACAGGTTTGTGTGACCCAGCAGGTATGAGAGACAAACACGACGCTTCGAAAAGCTGAGCTGTTACTAAAGCGAGTTCAAATCCCGTTCAACAATAAAAAGGGCTTATTCAATTGTTCCTTGTTATGTATAAAATAACTTTATACATAATAATGTATATGATTTTTGCGTAACTTTATTCTTTTAACGCAGCGTTCGCAACGGAAGCTCTCAAAAGATTTTTTTTTCCAGTTTTTGCAACATGTTTTATTTATGCACCGCTCCTCTTTATGTTGCGTGATGTTATATAGCCTATAGCCTTCCTCGATAAATGGACTATCCAACACAAAAATATTTTTTCAATTCGAACCAGTAGTTCCTGAGATCAGCGCGTTAAACCAAACAAACTCTTCAGCTTTATAATATTAAGTATAGATGATGAAAAGTACGGCGCTGGTCATCCTCTGCTTATGCTACCTCACATAAGCGATCAACAGAGCAAGCAGTGATATCCTTCCTTCCCTTGTCTAAAACAACTACCAATAAAATAATATCAATGTACACCCTCCTTGAGGACCGGTCGGTTCTGTAACCATCTCACCGTGAAAACTTATGTGAAGAGAGCGTGGAGTGACCTGTCAGTGTCATCCCACCTGATGCTAGGGATGGACCAAGTAAGTATTACATTTGAAGAGAGCGTGGAGTGACCTGTCAGTGTCATCCCACCTGATGCTAGGGATGGACCAAGTAAGTATTACATTTGAAGAGAGCGTGAAGTGACCTGTCAGTGTCATCCCACCTGATGCTAGGGATGGACCAAGTAAGTATTACATTTGAAGAGAGCGTGGAGTGACCTGTCAGTGTCATCCCACCTGATGCTAGGGATGGACCAAGTAAGTATTACATTTGAAGAGAGCGTGGAGTGACCTGTCAGTGTCATCCCACCTGATGCTAGGGATGGACCAAGTAAGTATTACATTTGAAGAGAGCGTGGAGTGACCTGTCAGTGTCATCCCACCTGATGCTAGGGATGGACCAAGTAAGTATTACATTTACCTACAATCATAATCGAGATTTTTATGCTAATTCTGGGTCATTATCAGGAGACTCATTATTTGGTTGACTTCGGTGCCAATTTTTTTTTTATTATTTAGGCATTACTAACATGAAATATCAAAACTAGAGTTAATTTAAAACATATTAGTAGTAGAGGGAATCGTATAGACCGAATGGATATGAAGGGATTTAATTTTTTTTAAATGGTGTGCACCGAATTCAATATTCTTACCACCGAAATCAAATTTATCAAATAATTTATATTTCAAACACTGTATTTTTATATATATTAGCTGCCTAAGTAATACTATGGACATAAATGGCAAGAAATTGCAGGTTCATTTTACAATAAAACATTTTATTTTATCAAGACTTATGTCACTTATGTCCCATTTATTAATTAAAGGAAAATGTACAAGAATCGACTTTCGTTCAATTATTACATTAAATGTAATTAAAAATACTAGGTAGTCTTAAACTAACAATACAGGAACTTAAAAAAAAACAGAAATCTTAGTTGAAATCTAGCTTAATCTTCATCACAGACAATTTACTTATTGATAAAAGAACACTACAAAAATCACTCAAAAATCAGTCAGTGATGTCACCAAAGGATGGTCAGCTTCGTTGGTTACTTCTGGTACGAGTGTACGACTATTAAATCCTCTTCAATTGTTCCTTTTAAAATAGCGTTGCCTATCTTTCTCCTTCCAGCTCTGGATCACTCTTGATGCGAGCTTTCCGACGTCGTTCAGCCAATCCCTTTTTAACCAATCGATCTTCTTTTGAATCTTCCATAATCACAATACTGAAACAAAATGAGAAATGATGAGAAAGTTAAATAAACGATCTTAAAATGTAAATAAATGACTATTGATTGATTTCGGTGACTTTAAAATTGATTTCGGTGCACCTATTTCCACCGAATACACCGAAATCAATGCCACTAAAATCAAAATAATAAGCAAAATCCTAGATGTTTTCAAAAGTAATCCGAATTTTTTATATTATTCCCTTTAATTGAAATCGAATACTTAGAAGACATACTTTTATTATAATTTAAAAATATTAATTTTCTTATTTGTGGATAAAATGGATTCACCGAAATCAATTTTAAGGGTATACCAAGCCACCGAAAACGATTACGTACCTTAATAAAAGAGTGGAACTGAGACGCACAGACGTGTCATGCTTACCTCCGATGCAGCACGGCTGACAGTTTGTGTTACTCGAACAACTATTCTCGCAGTCACTAAAATAAAGGATTTATGAACGGATTGGTGCGCGCCACGGATATCAATTCTAAACGTCGGACGTGAAGACAACCAGTTGTAACTCGTCTACTAAAGCCTATTATGGCTTAGAAATATTATAAATTGAGTTAATAACTACCTAGTTATTTGTGAACACATACAAAATAGCGCCATGTATTGTAAAAAAAAGATAAAAGATAATTTCCGCCGCCAAACGGGGCCGGACGCGGCACGGAGGTCAATATTTTGGAGGTTTTAATTTTTTTAAACTACCTTATATTTAATTTATTTAAAAAAGAACACAGGCCCCTCCTAATATTTTGGTCGTACCTGTTAAAGAAAAAAATATCAAGTTGTTAGTTATCCATTTCGTACTAGATTTCGACCTGGACACGCGTATTTGAGCCGTCTGAGAATGACCGTTCTATTGATCATTTTATATTATTTCAAAGCTGATATTTAAGTGTCTAAACATAGTAATGTTAATGTAGTCTAGGATAAAATGAAAAAAAATAACAAAATTGAGTTTCTGACTGAATTTCTGTTTTGCTATTTTATTTAAAAACCCCCTAATTAGTAATGTTTAGACACTTAAATACTTGTTTTGAAATAATATAAAATGATCAACAGACTAAAGGCTTCTACACGCGCGCTACTACGAGCGGTGCCTTTGTGTCGCGTCGCGTCGCGCGACAAGCCGCCCCGGTATGTAGAAGCCTTTAGCATACAAAATATTATTAAAATCTGGAATATGATTATAAATGTGATGCTTGGTCATTCCCTAGCATCAGTGAGATGACACTGACAGCTCACTCCACGCAAGATTTCACGGTGAGATATTTACAGAATAGCACTGCTACGCACTAGCAACTGAAAAATTATTTACTTTAATTATTTCCTATCCGGTCATAACCCGGTTTCACAAAAACATAAGATATCCTTAAGGTATTTATCCATTACCATTCCACGTCTAGTATTTTGCAAGAGAAAATATTTTGTTGATATAGTAAAATATTCTTATTTTGTTTTCTTTTGGCGAACGTAAAAGTTAGTGTTAGTTACTGTTTCGTCACTTAGCCTATTCTCAGTTAAGTTATCTATGACTGCGTGTACTGTAAGCTAACAGAGTAGTCAATACATTATTGACTTTGCTTGGGAAGAAACATAAGTTCCCGAATTAAAACAAAATCTCTACAAATATTGCACAACTTTAATTTCCGTGCTCCTTTAAGCATTCCTCGGAGTCCCATATAACCACTCTGCCCACCGCAGAGAAGAACGGTTCTAGTTGATAATCCCCCTATGCAAGGTTATGCAAAGTCGTGTATAGCTGCAGCAATCAAATCGATGTACACTTTGAAAGTTTGGGCAACTTGAAGGCCAAATTTCTTAAATTATATAATTAAAAAACACATAGGGCAAAGTTGCTCTGGGTTTTTTTTTTTTGGAAAAATAAGAATATTTTTCTCTTTTTAGTGGGTCAGTTTGTAATTTATCCAAGTTACCATAGCCTAATTTCATCTGCTCATCATCTGTTACAAAATATTGCATTTCCCGATGCAGGGACGTTAATTGTTGACGAGTTCTCCTGGTAAGAACCAGGAGAACTGCCACTCACCATATGCATTGTGAGGAGCATAAATTGCTTGGCAACCATATTAAAATACCTAATTGAATCGCAACCCGTTAAACGTTAAACCGTAGCCATCTGTGGTCTTCATTATCAGTTCTTCACCAAATGGCACTTTCCGAGAGCAAATGCACGAGTTACTATCAAAAATACCCAAATCGCTATAGGTGTGCCTATAACATGTAAGGATTTCCCTCGATTTCCATGGGATCCTCTCATCAGATTCTGACTTGGTCACAATGGGACTACCGCGGGAATGTACCCTTTCAAACAGCAACAAAAAAAAATCGTAGACCACTGAAGCCTTTAAAAATGGTTAAATAGAAAAAAAAATAGTAGGAATAGGTAGAAAAATTGCAAAGTTGTAGGTAGTAAAAAGTATTACCTACAACTTTGCCATTTAACTTTTTTCCATAGGACTTGTAGTTTTGCCGGAAATCGAGATCAACCGTTTTTTACCCTTAAAAACTCACCCCCATCCACTTCCCGACCTGAGATCGCCCGTAAATTATTTTTCCTTAAATTTTTGATATAATATTCTCTTCCTTTTCCAATGGGTTTCATCCTACCTGGTCTAATCAGTCTACAATTTGACGGAAAATTCGGTGAATATAAAAAAATAATAATAAAATAAACTCCTTTGAGAAAACTTTGTACCCCTTTACGAAAATTACTCGGACAGAGGACTATGAAATTTGGCACACAAAGTTTATATATACTCGTAGGAGGAGTGCAGAAAGCTAATATTTTTAAAATATGCTTCATTACTTAATAAAAAAAAAACATTACACACACTACCACCAGTACCAGGGCCTTGGAAAGCTCAAGTAGATAATGTATGTAAGAAATTAAATGAATTCGTATTTGCACTTAGGAGGATGAAAAATTTAACAGACATTCAAACAGCCTTATTGGTATACCATAGCCATGTTTGTTCTGTTTTAAGGTATGGGATAACTGTATGGGGGAATTCTACAGATGCCCAGAGGGCATTCATAGCCCAAAAAAAGTGTTTTAGGTCAATTTATAATCTTAAGTGGACAGACTCTTGTAAACCTGTATTTATTAAGCAAAAGCTGCTAACCCTCCGGTCTTTATATGTATTTGAAACCTGCAAATTTGTAAGAAAGAACTACTCGCTTTTTGAAAAAGATGAAAAGGCTATGTCAAAGAGGAAAATAGTACAAAAGCCACTAGTAGTCCCGCGTAATAGACTAAAAGTATGCAACAAAAACTGTTATACCATGGCGGTGAAAATATATAACCACCTAGCTGAAGAATTTAGAAGTGCTACAAATTTGGAATTCAATAAAAAGCTATATATCTGGTTGTGTGAAAGATGTTTTTATTCCATCAATGAATATTTTGAGTGTAAAATGTAAAACTTATTTTTAATAATTATTATGACATCTAAATATTGACATTACATAAATAATATTGACACATTTTTTATTGACATGACATCATTATTACTGATCGCTATTTTTGATATAAATTATTATTTTAAATGAATATAATTGTATATAATTTTATTTTTATGAATTGCATTGTACACACTAGTATTTTAATGTTATTGCTAATTCCTAAATGTGTACTGCATGCTATAAGTATAACCAAGATGTAAAATCTAAATATTTGCACGGCTGAAATGCCAAATATAGTGAAACCCATAGCTATTAACAACTTATGTATCCCTATATTCTTGCAAATAAATATCATTCATTCATTCATGACTTGAAGAAAGATAGGTGACAGAAGTGACAGCTTGAGCATAGAATAAGTGAGTACTTTTTAATAGCATGGAATTAGTAAGTACTTTATAATAAAATAGTTTTTTTTTATGGTCCCGTCGTAAACTAAATAATAATAATTTCTATAACTTCAAAAAAGTGACAACATTATTACAGAATTTTACAACATACAGAAGTAGTGTCTTAAACATAGATATCCTGGCTCCCAAACTAGGTTTATACTGAGACTTGGGAGTCGGTGTTCCTCCGTTATAAAAGTCATTACGCATGTCGTTGGTTATCATTAAAAGAAAATTGTGTAAAATTTGTGATTTTAGTGTACCTACTCATGGAACGAATAATTCTTTATTTACAATTCACTTCAATACTGCGCTCCAAAACAAAGATAGCTGACGTGGCTCAAAAGGCTGCCCAACTTAAATGGGACTGGGCAGGACATGTCTGCCGCACGCCGGACCAACTGTGGGCCCAAATAGCACAGAATTGGTGCCCTGTAACAGTGCGACGGGGTCGCGGCAGACCACGTAGGAGATGGCGGGACGAATTGGATAGGTTCCGGCAAAACTGGAAGGAGGACGCGCGGGCTCGCGAAGAATGGAAGGAGTGGAGAGAGGCCTTTGCCCAGCAATGGGACAGCGTAGGCTAGAAAAAAACAAAAAAAAAACACTTCAAAGTAACAAATATCTGTATAGGTATGTGAGATCTCGCGAAAATGTATATTTTAAGACCTTTTATGTACTATGTTCACAAATAAAGTTTGCTCTGATTTGATTTGATTTGATGTACTAGATAGTAAGTAGAGGGGGTTGAATTTGGACCAGTAGGCGACCTTATGCGTATGTACACAGGCCGCGCATCGCCAGTCTGGCGCAACACGTCACATTGACATGTCGGTGACGCAAACCCATAAGTTATTCCCACACTGAAAATTGCTCAACGTGCCTAAAGAAGTTTTCACTTCAACAATCAGAAGGGTACGGCAAGGGTGGGCACAGAGAAGAAGTTTTCACTTCAACAATCAGAAGGGTACGGCAAGGGTAGGCACAGAGAAGAACTTATCATCATCATCATTTCAGCCGAAAGACGTCCACCGCTGGACATAGGCCTCCCCCAAGCACCGCCACTTCGACCGGTTCTGTGCTTCCCGCATCCAGCGGATACCTGCAGCCTTCACAAGGTCATCGGTCCACCTCGTAGGAGGCCTTACAACGCTACGTGTTCCGGTACGCGGCACAGAGCAGCTAGCAGCAGAGCAACCTATACCTAACGTACTTAATGATTACTTTTGTTTTATTGTCTCTCGGCCTCGGCTGACCCACCGCCAAATAAAATGGAAATTGTACCTACCTATAATATACTATGTTGATTTGCAAAGTAAACAAGAATTTTGAACAGGGCTTGGAAACCGGTTAATTTTTTATGTAACCTTATCTGTTTAGGTTTTCGCACATAATTATTTAATGTGATGCAGCAATATTTGAAGCTAATAATAATTGTATCAAAAATAATGTGTATCTTCGGAAATAAAAATGTACCGCTTTCAAGCCCTGATTTTGAAAACATATTTTCAAGTAATTCCTATACTGTTGAACTCAGCGCCATCTGCTTAAGTTTACATGAAACATCTTCAGAGCAACATGTATCGAGTCGAGATTGCTCACTAAACGAAATGATGTGAGAACCATACCGTGCTACTTGATAGCACAGTTCACAGATGGCGGTAGTATAGGTAGCTGATGTTGAAAAACTATTGTTTTATTGAATAAAACTAGAAATTAAAATGGCATTGCTTGTAGACCTTGTATGTTTGTGAAAATTCTGATGCACTTTTACGTAAAACTATCTTATTGATCTTTTCATTACAAACGTGACTGTGGTCTAAGGTTTTGTTCCCGGGACCGGGTTGAGCAAAGTGTTTACCACCTTGTCTTTAGAACCGAGCTGAGTAAATAGCTTACACCTGTTAGGACTCATTCATTATCTGCATCTTCATAATTGACACCCTTTTTCCACTCACTACTGAATATCATACTATATTATATCCTTGATTTTGTGCCATCTTGCCGTGGTCTACGCTAGTCTCACTCATAGCACGTCTCATCCAGGGTCCTTCACCCATCTGGCTGTTAGTCTGACTTGACAACACTTCTCCATCTCTGAATTTTAGGATTTAAAAGTAAGTGGTAAAAATAAGTATCTTATTCAGTTCATACTTTTTTAAATCGTTTGTGCTGTATAGAGTAGCAGCTCCAGTAGATACTCTTGAACTCTGTCCTATTATGCCTCATGAAACCAAGGGAAGAAAGGGAGTGGCTAGTATGCTATAATGACACCATTACAATCACGGTGATACAATATCACCGTGATAGTAATGGTGTCATTAAAGCATTGTCTAAAGGTCAGAACCAATACGACACACATTTTGGTTGAATGTAAATAAGTAAGCAAATCAGGTCGTCCGTATTTATTAAGTTGTTCATTATTCAGTACAGTTTGCATTATAAATTAACCTATTAAGTGGACGGCGCGCTAACTACCATTATCTGAGCCCTGATGAGCTTCACTGCGAGTGTCGTTATAGCGTGGTTGGTGACACGTGTACCTCACAGCTCCGTGCAGAAGGACCACATGAAGAAACGAACTGGAATGAACAATACTCACTAGTAAATAAGTAATGCGTAGCCATCTTGATCCACTCCAGTAGCGCATCTCACGCGGTTCACTATGTTAGTTCTGGTTGTCGTGTTTGCTTGCCACAGGGAGTGGATCTTCTGCGCCTGTCTGTAGCGTGTGATGTTGTGTGTTGCGCTATCAGTCCGAGAGATGTCACAGTTCAGGGGCTATCGCACGATTTATTATCTGTGGCGATAGCGTGGCGACACTGCAATACTCACACACTCACACATGTACCTACGCGAGTGTTGTCAACCACACTCGTCTTTATAGATTGTGTTATGTAGGTATCAAAAACAATTTTATATGTTAATGAAACATAATATTTTATGATTTTGAGCGCTGTCCCCGCTTCTTCATCTTGCTTACTACTACTGCTACCTACAATAGAGTTATGTTTACTTAATTTATGATACTTCACACGAATGCTTTGTGCATTCGTGTGAAGTATCGTAAGCCCTACCCGCCTCGTCACCGTCGGGGCGGTCCGGCCGGTGCTCGGCGACTGGCTCGGGAGGAAGCACGGTTCTCTGTCATTTAGAGCGACCCAGGTGCTCTCTGGGCACGGCTGCTTCGGGAAGTACCTGTATCACACATGCAGGGAGCTAGACGCTCGGTCTCATCACTGCGTCCACTGTCGAGAGAACACGGCGAAGAATACGTTTGCAGAGTATGATGTTTGGGGGGAGCCGCGTCATTCCCTCGTATCGGAAGTGGAACGCGACCTGTCGCTGCCGGCTGTGATTCGTTCTATGGTCGGTTGCGCAGCAACGTGGGTCGCGGTGATCGCCTTCTGCGAAAATCGCATGTCGCAGAAGGAAGCAGCGGAAAAGGAGAGGGAGAGTTCGAGTGCTCTCCCGGCCCGCAGCAGGCGCACTGGGCGTCCGTGGCAGATAATGCCCTGTTCCAGCCCCCCTAAATAGGTCCAAAGACGGCGGACTCGGGGGCGTCCGCCGCCCCCTATCATACAAGACCCGGATATTGGTGGCACGAAATCCACACGCACACCTCTTAGACGTTGCGGGGGAGTGAAACACATCACTCCCCCCGCTTGACCAGATGGGGCCTGCAAAGACGGAAATAACATCGATAGATTGTAAACTAACGAAGTTCATTATTTTACGGTAATCTTATATACAACTGAGCGCGTCATAATGTCGGAAGCGGTCACTCGATAACAACTTTACCATAATTATACCTATAAAGTACAGCCAGTTCCGTTGAGTGGCAGTCTGGGAAACGTATAGGTACCTACTACGGACGGAACTATTCAAAGGACGATGAAACACACAGAACCACATAATATTGAGTGCTTGCATCAAAGATTTGATTGTGATTAAGACTTCGAGTAGGTTATACTTACCCAAATTTACTTTGGTATTTAGAAGTTAAAAGTAAGAATAAAAATAGAAAAGCATCAAACCACAACACTATGTTGTCGTAATCAAGTAAAACAGCATAATACCGAGTACGTCATAAACCCACAAGCTGACTGCAGCTTGCCTGACCTGACTGGCAGTCAGGTCTTGTTTACGACGGGGTACAGCGCGGTTCTGCTATGCACGGAGTCCGGGCTAGTTCAGCAGGCTCGTAAACTATGCAATATTTAATATTTGAATAGCTCTACCCACCATCAAGCGACGCACAGACATGTATGACGCAGATACCCGGCGACGTGCTATCAACGAACAGGACTCAGCGCCTGCTCACTACATACAGCTCGTTATGGAAACTGATAGATTATTGATAAGTACAAATAGAAACATGATGATGAAACATTAAAGCCATTTGTATCAGTAATAATGATCGATCCCTTATTTCGTTCTGTTAACTAGTAAATAAACCTTTAATTTCCAACAATCATAGATTTTCATCGAAATCATCATTTCATTTCAGCCGAAAGACGTCCACTGCTGGACATAGGCCTCTCCCAAAAGGAGGGGGTGGAGTTGCCATAATCGCCACGCTTGGCAGACGGGTTGGCGATCGCAGTATGGTCTTAAAATGCATAGATAACGCTGCTGCCCATTCTCTAGTAAGTCCCTTAGTCGCCTTTTACGACATTCCCGAGAAGAAATAGGATGGTGCTATTCTTTACGTCCGGCACCACACGGAACCCCATCGAAATAACTCACCATAATATAAAATACAAACTTGCCAATGTATCCATAGAGCTATAATCCCAACATTTGATGAATGAGTTGTCGACAAAGCATATCGATTCGATATCAATCGTTTTACGACTGAAAACAATGCTGCCCTGTAAGATACTATCATCTTGCAATGGACGATCATAATGAATGAAGAACTACCGGTGCGCCGGCGCCGGGGCCGGTATCCAAGCGGCGCGAGGTTCGGGGGCCCGGGGCATGCCCGTGGCGCAGACGGGCGTCGTCCACTTGTTAGCGCAATTGATACGGCGCTGCTCATTGCCACCCGCGATGCGCCGCCTCGAGGTTATCCGCACAATAGATACTAATCGCCTTTTATCGCCCAAATCGCCCTTTACTGTCGATATTGATCATAATGAAATCAGTGATCAATATCGACAGTCGACAGGGATAACAGTGCTTGTGAATGCACCTAGCGTGGCTAACGTGTTGTTCTCCTATGTTTAGTTGTCTCATGACATGTACTGTTTCCTCGGTATACGATTTTGTACGGGTCTCCTACTTAATGGCACGCTATACCAGTGACAACTTGATAAACTTTTATAAATACTCAGACAATCCCTTTTAGGGGGAGTTTTGATTTGTTTGATACTTACTGCTTCTGGGGATTCCAAGGCGAGACATTGAATGAATGACCTGCACAACGAACAACAAATATTTACAATTCCCAGGTAGGTATATACACAATAAATTCTACTACAAATAATGCGTAAAAAACCTTTAAATAATAAATTTGTTTTTATTCAGTCTAAAAACATCCAGATTTTTTTAATTGGGAGGTAATCTGCATGATTAATCGCTGTTACTCAGATTTGAATAGCAGTGTAATTACAAGCTAATAACGCACCAACATGTTCAAGCGGTTTTGTTTTACGAGTTTATTGCAGAGGTCACGACTCACGACCAAATTATTTGAGGAGCATTCCGACTTCATCCGGAGCTAATCGGTCGATTATTTGGACTATCACGAGTCGACATTATGATCCTGATTTTTGCAGAACATGAACAGCTGAGTTCAAACTGAACGTAACTTCTTCAATGTGAACGTCATGCATGATAGCCTAGAAGTGTGGGTGTCTGAATGAGCGGCAAACAATAGGTTCGTCACTCTTACCAGTCTCCACCGCGCCGGCTGCCGAGCTTCAAACACCTGATGCTAACTGCGGCTATAACTTAATTACCTAAAGTAAGTAACTTTGTCAGAACATGAAACTGAAAAACCGTTATTGTAATATATAATTATGTAAATTCCCTTGTAAATTTGTTTATTATAGGAGTACTGAGAGTAGAACTGCAATAAAGCAATTCAAAATTATCGATATTATTAGCAGAAATTAGAATACTTAAAAGAAGCAGAAATTAAAATTTTCAGCAATTAAAGTTATTATTTTTCTTAATTTATGGCAATGTTTACTCACCTACAGTGTTGAGAAGCAACGCACCCACAGCCACAATCGGCGTCTTGAACTAATTAATGTTTAATTACAGAGATTAACGGCATCGGCATCGCCCAGTAGCGCGATAGTGCACTCCTTACATAAGCACCCGCCCTTTACGTAACAACCTGTATACCGCGCACCTGACGGCGGCTGTCATACAGCGTGTTGTCCAAAACAATGCGCGCTGGTGTGGAGCAATAATGTTAATTGAAACGAGTTCCAATCAGGTTGTCTAACGAGCGGCGGATGGCCCATGGAGGTGAGGCAGTATGGGGGAGAGGAGGCAGGGGGGTGGAGGGGGGGCAGCAAGTTCGACACCTGACAAGTAGGTACATTCAGAAGGCACACTCAATACAGCAGCGTTTGAAAACAGGCTCAAGCTAGAGCGAGTGGGTTTCGCTCTGATTAACTTGTGCAGGTATACCTCGGCCAAAGACCATGACCCACCTCAATACTGTTCTCCTGACTGATAAAAACATAGGCAGCCGGCCTCATGACCACTACCTTAGTTGCCAGCCGTAACGAGTTTGCTACTGGCGCAATGTACTATTATATACTATGTGTAATTCACGCCGGAACTGCTAGCTAGCTAGCAGTTCCGGCTTGAACTCAATGTCAACAGTTGGAACATCCAGGTGTTTATTTAGCAGATAACAAGCAAGGCCTGTGAGGCTACGAGTGTGCTCTCTGCACGTCGCCTGTCGCACGGCCAATGCACGCGGCGGCCCTGACCCGCCGCCGAATACTTCGGTTTAGCGTCAGCGCCTACTTACCGGCCAGCCCGACCTGATCGAATTATTCAGACACTTTCAAGTTACGGTATTTCATATAGGTACCTACCGCAACCTACCTGTTGATTCGCTTCCGTGCTACTGGCACTTACAAAACGGAAATTTCCGTCCATTTTAATAGAAAATCGTACGAGTGTTGGAAGTTGCACCCATACTCATAATGTGATAAGGATAACTCCATTTTTTGCAGATCATTGATTTTGATTGTGTGTCCGCCTCGGGCACGCAGCGAGATAAGAAATAACGAGCTTGTCTGTTTAGTATGATATCAAGTCGACAGCTACATCTGCAAGTTGTCCGGCTGTCCCTAGACTTAACATCCAGGAATACTGTGTACTGGACACTTTGATTACTGCTGCTTCGTACGCACTCTTCGCCATCGTAGTGAGGGCAGTTCCAGAAGAAACATATTCTATGCTGCGCTAGAAGTAGGTCCGTTATCAGCAATTTAAATATGATATTGATTACATTGTATAACCGCTCATTAACTGTTGGCTAGTGTGACCAGTGCGTAAGTGTGCAGCAAGATACTTCACGAACACTCGGCACATTTCGTGCTCGTGCGTGACTGCCTGTGACGTAAATCTGTGGATTAGCTACGATTTACTGCTCATCGGAAACCGAGTAACAAGTATATATTAAGTAGCAAAATATTAATTAAAATTAAGTATTCAAATATTACCTACGTAAATATCATTATCTCTGTATGCTGCTTCTGAACTAGACTTTACAAGGATTACTGTAATACAGGGTATTAGTAGTATCTGTCAGTTCCTTGTCACTTCCTGATAAGGTATAGCAAAACAATTAATTATTAATGTTGTCTACACGCGGTGACAGGGCAAGGTCTTCCCAACCTTCGCGACCACCTGCTCAGCAATGACATAATAACATTAATAAGTAATGCCCATGAAGGCCCTGCACCACAGCTACCAAGCTGGAATAGACTAGGCTGGTCCCGACAGCCATTGGCAAAAACAGCAACTCACCTGAAAGAAAATAAGAAAAATATAATTTTCATCCCATCTATTCGAAAAGAGCCGAAGGGTTCCTTGATAAGTGCGAGCTAAATGGGTCATTCCGGCGCACTTAATAACAGTGACTAAATGACTTTTGAATACGGAACACTATTTAATTGAAAAGTTTGAACGCAATTCGTCAAAACGTATCGAATATTAATATAAATTTGTAATTTGGTTATGTACATATAAATATTCGTCGCTACTAAAAGCATCTCTTATTTATTTTTCTCATATAGGGGGATGAAAAGCAGAATATGCCACACGGTACCAAAATTATTTAACCTCGAGCGACGTAATTTTAATCCCTCGCCACGCTTAGGACTCTATTCTAGAATCCCGAGCATTGAGAGGGATTCCATCGCTTCGCTCTGGATTCAAACAATCGCTCTCGCCCTCAATACATTATTTTGCCACAATAAAAATGAAAAAATAAAATGAGAAAATAAATAAATAAATCTACTATTTTTAGTGTAGATCGTTGACTATTTGTAACTTTTCTGCCCCTGTAATATGTTTGTTTACCAAAACGATAGCAATAGTTTTGGTAAACAAACATATGTGTAGAAATACAGATTATGTAGCTATTCCTAAAAACCTAAAAGAATACGCACAACATCTGTATTTGTAGCTATATATACTTAATCGGGACAAAACACATAACATAACATCACTCCTCGCTTAGGGTTGAAACAGATCCAGGACCTATAGTATTGGGACATAATATCAAATTCTCCAATCAGTCTCGAGAGGGGTGCAGCACGGGGTACGCTGGCACAGGATGGCGTCAGCCCGCGCTGCTCACCGGGACAAACATCGCGATAACCGAGTTTATCTGAGCTCCATAAAAACGTATGCGCCTTATCTGCTGTCACCACTACAGAAATAGAGCAACGAATATTTATACTTAATCACTATAATCGGAAAATAACGAAGAGACACGCCGATAACACTGCGACCTCTCAATGTCCCCGGCGCCCACACAACTTAGAACCGACATTATGTATATCACGTTAAGGTATTTAATTCGTCGTGTAGTGCGGGGCTGTGATAAGACGTGCCCCCTGACCCGCGCTTCTCGAAGCGGCCGTATCTCAAGAACGTTCTATCGGCATATCGGGGTCGCGCACACTGCTCCCGCATCACATGCCGCATGCTCGCCGGACGACCAGGAAAATAATACACTTATTATTATGTACATCAATTAATCTGCCCAGCATTTTCCCAACTGTGTTGCAGTCAGCTTATTATTATGAATCTATATTAATTAGCAAACACAATATAATTATACTGACCCACATTAGGAATGAGCTAGTGGGCCCCTAAAACACTAGTAGGTAAAACACTAAGGAGATCTTTTTGTGGGCTAACGTTTGTTAATGAAGCTAAAAGAGGAGGCTTTCAGATCAGCGCAAACATGTCAGTTTAACAGCGACAAGAGTAGCCGCAAACCTTACAAGATGCTGCGTCCGATGATAATGTGGAGTGGAACAATCCCACGCCGCCATCTCCGCCACTATCACTACAACACTAGTCCCGGCCTCCAAGCATGCTATAATTAGCCCACTGAGCTGGCTAGCTAATGCATAACCCGCAAAAACAGTCTTCATGAATTTTCATAAACTTCGTAAATTAAAAACCTGCAAGTTTACAGTTCGTAGTTCGCGTAACTACGAACTGTAAACTTGCAGGTTTTTAATTTACGTTAACATGTTATTTGCTTCGCCGACTGATCATTAACCAAGTGGCTGCAGGCATATTGACAAAAATACCTACTGTTACGAGTATACACCTACTCAGCCATCACAGTCTGCAGGGATATTGCCAATCAGAACAATACAGAAAAGCAATTTATTTTAACCGACTTCCAAAAAGGAGGAGGTTCTCAATTCGTCTGTAGGTATGTTCTTTTTTTTTTGTTTTTTTAATGTTTGTTACGCGATTACTCCGTCAATTATGAACCGATTTTGAAAATTCTTTTTTTGCGTGAAAGGGTATACTCCCGAGGTAGTCCCATTGCCACCAAATCAGAATCTGGTGAGGGGATCCCATGGAAATCGAGGGAAACCCTCAAATTTTATATGCAAACATATAGCGATTTGGGTATTTTTTATAGTAACTCGTGCATTTACTCTCCAAAAGCACCATTTGGTGAAGTGGAACTGATGATGGAGACCACAGATGGCCACCGGAACAATATAATAATGAGTACCTATTTAACGGTTGTGTTTAAGGGTTGCGCATTATGCTCGTCACTATGCATATGGTGACTGGCAGTTCTCCTGGTTCTTACCAGGAGAGCTCCTCAAAAATCAACGTCCCAGCATCGGAAAAAGCAATATTTTATAAAAAGTGATAGCAGTTAACATTAGGCTATTGTAACTTAGATAAATTCAAAACTTACCCACTAAAAAGTGAAAATTAAAAAGCTTTTTACAAAACAATAATAACCGACTACCAAAAATTACACTACAAAGTGAAAAATTACTTTAATTTCGGAAGTCGGTGGCAAAAAACTCAAATACAGATCCAAAGACACCGACTTCCGAAATTAAAGTAATTTTTCACTTTGTAGTGTTTTTTGGTAGTCGGTTATTATTTTTTTGTATAAAGTTTTTTTTATCATCCAGTAACTCCCACACATAATTACCGTAAAACTGATCAAAAGTTTACCGTTTCTGAAACACTGATTACGATTTCTAAGTGGGCAATAATTCAGGGCTTCTGAGGCTCTGTTGGGCGCCGGTTGAGGCTCTGTCAGTTAGTTTATGTCAAAGTTTCCTGTTCTATTTCTGTTTCCATCTTCACGTACCCCTCCCCAAACCCATACCTCTATAAATATTTTGTTGGTTATGCCAGAGAGATGACAAGGACAAAATATATATACATAAATAGGTACATCACTATTTCATTGGTAAAATGTTTATAATTGACTAGCTTTTGCACACGCGTCGCCGTGAACCGCCCGCTCGCGCTATTACTTCGTTTTCGCTTAGATTTCTTTATTTATTTTATTTACACACAGTAATAATTATACATAGAGATACGACATAATTATAATTTTGAGTACAAAGGTACAGCTTATTTCTTAAAAAACTTCTTTCAGCAGACTTGCGAAAGGAGAAATTAAGAAGAAATGTAGACAATAGTGTGTGAGAACAAGAAGAGAAAAATATGAATGTGTGAAGACTTAAACTAAACTACGAAGGGTTAAGCACAGGTGTACTTAAAGTACACCCACATTTCACTCGTGTATCTGTCTGTCCGTCTGTCACAGCTGATTTGCTCCGAATCTACTGAACCGATTAAGTTTAAAGGTACACATATGAACTTCTGTGACCCAAACACAGACGTGTTTCGTAAATTAATTAATTTTTCATGAATATGGAGGTTACTTTTGAGGGGTTAATTAGAAAATAAAAAAAATAAAAATTACTGACTGTACCGTGTGACATATCGAATGAAAGATCTTATTTTAAGGATTTCATATATATTTTTTTATCATTTTAAAATACATACTTACTTTTGAAACTATTTAAGACAATAGACGAAAAATTACCATTCCCCCGCCCCCCTTATCTCCGAAACTAGTCAGCATAAAAGTTACAGAAAAAAACAGAGTACTATAAAGTTTATTTACTTATTATGGCACTCCAACGACTAATTCACGAAAGCACTTACAGTGAACTTAGTCTTATTTTAATTTAAAATTACTACAGTGTACACATAAAGGTGTGCACAGCACACAGTCAAGCGGTCTGCATAACAGACATAAAGATACCTAATCATAAAATCAAATAAGTTAATAATAATAATAAAATCAAACAAATTTATAATAACAATAAAATCTATATTATAATAAAATCAATAATAAAATATATGTATATCTAATATAATATCGCACAGTTTTAGTTAGTCTACAATCTGGCGTCGCGGTCCGGTCTTATCTGCGCACAGCTAAACCTCATTCAGTAGTTTTAGTTAGTGTACAATGTGGCGTCGCGGTCCGGTCTTATCTGCGCACAGCTAAACCTCATTCAGTAGTTTTAGTTAGTGTACAATGTGGCGCCGCGGTCCGGTCTTATCTGCGCACAGCTAAACCTTATTCAGTAGTTTTAGTTAAGGCTTCTACATACCGGGACGACTTGTCGCGCGACGCGACACGACACAAAGGCACCGCTCGTCCTGCGACACGCGGGGCCTTTGTGCCGTGGCGCGTCGCGCGACAAGTCGCGCTGGTATGTAGAAGCCTTTAGTCTACAATCTGGCGCCGCAGTCCGGTCTTATCTGCGCACAGCTAAACCTCATTCAGTAGTTTTACGGCCGAACCCAATAACCTATATATCACCAGTTTCGGCCTACTGGAGATATAAAAAAATATCTATCGATGGTTTTAACGTTCCAATAATCTAGGAATCATACCGGCCCACGCGGCTATATACTGATGGAAGGGTGTATCGCCTACAACAGATATCTCTTTGTATGTAAATGCCAAAGTATGCGTCCCAATATACGATTTGTTTGACAGGACTACTACAGATGGCAGATTTGGCTATTCCTCGAATTGCAGGGATAAACGTAAAGTAGCAAAGCTAAAATGAACTCTTTAGTACTTGCAATAATGATCATAGATGTTTTTTTTTAATTTAAAGTAATAAAAAAAAAAACAAATATCTCGAAAACGGTGCGCCCTAGGCAAAAAACAACAGAAATTTAACCCCCCCCTTACTAACACCCCCCGTGCAAGCACCATTCCAACATGAATTTAAGTTAAAACGAAAATAACATTAATGCGCTAAGGTAGCCCGCGAAATTCAAATTTTATTACGTTTTTTTGCAATTTGCAGGTCAGTAACAGGTTGTATTTTGATTCGCGGCCATAAAAAATATGGGTCTACAGAATTATATCTTAATCCAGTAACTTATTTAGATGTAAGAAACAGAGAAGTTTTAATATAACCCTAATTACACATGTTGTTTTTTAAAGTGATGTTGGTTGTAATGGAACGCACGGGAGGGCGAAGTAGAGAAACCTACTTATTGTTTTCGTTAGATAGATAACCTTTATCAATGATTGTGAGACGCCATCCGAGCATAGATATAATTATACTGTCTACCATCAATAGCGATCTGTCTTTAACTGAAAATAAGTTATTGGGTTCGGTCGTTAGTTAGTCTACAATCTGCCGCCGCGGTCCGGTCTTATCTGCGCACAGCTAAACCTCATTCAGTAGTTTTAGTTAGTCTGCAATCTGCCGCCGCGGTCCGGTCTTATCTGCGCACAGCTAAACCTCATTCAGTAGTTTTCTGAAAAACCGCTGCTTACAGTGTGCCTAAAATAAAACACTTTGCACCGTAATGAATGTTACGTCAAATGTGACTTCAGCACGTAGGGCACCGGGCAGGCGTGCACCTAATACAAGGATAATTCGGGTCGTATAGGTTTTTTGCCGATTGTGACCGAAGTCGGTCGGGCACAAACAGTGGCGTGCCCGCGAAACAGAATATTTGCATCACGCATAGTAACCTAATAGTGGGATATTACAACCAGACACAGCAGGTCCACTGCTTCAAATATATCAGACATCAATTGTTTGCTGACTCGAGAGCCCTTGTAAAGCTTTGTACTCTGGAAACCACTCTCTACAGTCATAGGATTGAAAAAAAAAGTCTCATGTCATTTTTTGATCGGATCCCTAGTAGGCCACATGTAAAGTGGTAACAAACTCAAGGCCTGTTATTCTATTCAATTCTGCCAGTTCTCAGTAAGATGTTTAAAAAGTTGATGCTCAATCAAATGTCACTTCAATAAAAAATCCATCTTTCATGAACAACAGTACGGTTTCACTAAAGGTCGTTGTACCACTGACGCCGGTGTCACCCTAATAAAGAACATTTTCAACGCCTGGGAGGAGCACAAGATGCCATTGGAATCTTTTGTGACCTCTCTAAGGCTTTCGATTGCGTTAACCATGAAACACTTCTGTTGAAACAAGAACACTATGGGATTAGGAATACAGCTCTTGATTTACTTAGATCATACCTGAAAGATAGAAAGGTTAGAGTTCACGTAAACGGCGTGAACACTTTGGGGTCTGAAAAAGCAATGGGCGTTCCTCAAGGTTCGATATTGAGTCCATTCCTCTTTTTAGTGTACATTAACGATTTATCCAATTACTTCAAAATCAACCGGAGATGTTTGCAGATGACACGTCATTGATCTTTAAAATAGACCGTCAGTCATAAAACCTTGACGACGTGAATAATTCTATTCTTCAGGTCCAAGATTGGTTTACGGTAAATAATTTGGTTCTAATGAAAAAAAAAACAAATGCATTAGATTTAAACTACCTAATGTTAGAAGTAGCGAATGTGATATCACATTGAATGAAGAAAAACTGGAATGTATTAATCAAACGGTTTTCCTAGGAATCACTCTAGACGAGAAACTACAATGGGGACCACATATAACATCTCTTGCGGGGTGGTTAAGCTCGGCCGCTTATGCTGTTAGGAAGATAAGACAGTTCACAGATGTAGAAACCGCACGATTGGTCTATTTTAGCTACTTTCACAGCATTATGTCGTACGGTATTTTACTGTGGGGTCGGGCTGCTGACATTAAATCCATCTTTATTTTGCAAAAGAGACCTGTCAGAGCCATTTATAATCTACGTCGCCGAGAATCTCTTAGGGAACTCTTTAAAAGGATTAATATTATGACGGTAATAGCCAATTCATTTATGAAAATATTATGTATGTAAGAAAAAACCTACATCATTTCAATAAAATAAGTGATAGACATCATTTCAATACTAGCAATAAAGACATAATAGAACAGGCATGTTTTAGATTATCTAAAGTACATACATCTTTTATGGGGTTCTGTGTTAAATGTTACAACAAAATACCTAGTGATATATTGCAATTAAATAACAGAAAATTTAAAACTCATAATAAAAGAACACTTTGTAAACAACCTTATTACAAATTAGAGGGTTATATCCAAGATAAGAACGCTTGGAAGCATGCTGGTCCAGCTCCATATGACAATCTAGAGTCTAGACAAAATCTAACTTATTGCTATTTTAACTGTTTATTTTATTATTTTTATGATATAATTTTTTTTTTTTTTTAGGAAAACCTTTTTTTATTTTACAAAGTTTGTAAATATGTGAGAACCATGTATATATCACATAATTAATTTATCTGTCATTGCTTCATTATTAATTATTTTTACTTGTTGTGGTATAGTAATTTTATTCTAGGTGCATCGTCTTCACATATAATTATATAATTGATGTACCTATACAAAATACCGTAAAATGGGGTGAATAGAATTCAAGGGGGGAATAGAAAAAAAAACGAAACTTTTTACATTGCATCCATGTTCTCACTGTGCTACATGAAATTAGCTACATTTGATTTTTTTACATACGGCAACATTGATTCTGTTATGGCAACACCGTCATTAATAGTGAAGTTGTTCCTAAATGCGAAAAATAATGTGTAAAAGTGATCAACTAACGGTTGCGATTTTGGGCTGTGTAAAACTTTTATTTCTGTTCGGTACTACGATTGAATTTCGCCATCAATACGAATTGTTGAAAAGTGTTTGTTATTTAACTATTGAGAAAACTTAAAGGTAAGCCAAATTAAGCATGATTTCTGTTCTAAATATGCCCAAATGTTATGTTACCTATAAATTGAATAAATTCGGGGTGAAAAGAAGACGCCTGAGGGGTGAATAGAATTGAGTATGGGGTAAATAGAAACGCGTAAAGGCTGAATAGAAGTGCACGAGGGGTGAGAAGCAATGCGTTTGGGGTGATTAGGATTGTTATTGCTAGGGCTGCCAACCAAAATTATATCTGATACATTTTTGTACTTACCTACGTAGATTGTAGGTACCTAAAGACTGTTATTTTATGAAATACTTAGGTTATTGTTCATATTTTTATGACTAATGAAAATAATTGCGTATTTTGTTTGTTCAGATTATATTGGACAATGCCGCGTATTTATAAACCTGAACCTGGAGGCAAGCGCTACAAAAGGTATGACGAAAATATTCGTAAGCAAGCGGTGGAAGATTATTTGATGGGTAATGATTCGATAAAAACAGTAGCTATCAAACACAATATGCATCCATCAGTGTTGTATCGTCACAGCAAAGGACTAGTCAAATCTCAAGGTGGGCAAAGAGCCCTTTCGTTGGAAACGGAAGACTATATCATCCAGTATATTAATGTTTGTGCAGAATGGGGATATCCACTGGATACACTAGACTTAAGATATATTGTTAAAATGTACCTGGACAAAATTGGAATTACAAATAAGCGATTCAAAAATAATTTCCCTGGGCCCGATTTCATCCAATGTTTTTTAAACAGACATAAAGATAAAATTTCCCAACGGATATGCCAAAATATTAAAAGGTCTCGAGCTGCCGTGTCAGCAGAAATTGTAACAAAATATTTTGAAGAGCTACAAAAATCTTCGGCCAATGTTCCAGCAGCAAATATCGTCAATTATGACGAGACAAATCTCGCAGACGATCCTGGGCGCAGAAAAATTATTACGAAACGCGGCACTAAATATCCAGAACGCGTCATGAACCACTCAAAGGCTTCTGTTTCCTTAATGATAGCTGGATCGGCAGAGGGCGAGATTTTACCACCATATGTGGTTTATAAAGCCCAAAATTTGTACAACACATGGGTTTCTCACGGGCCTAGAGGTGCAAGGTATAATCGTTCGGCATCAGGATGGTTCGACGGTACCATTTTTGAAGATTGGGTACAATCCATCATTATTCCATACTTCGCTGACAAACCGGGAAAAAAGCTGCTAATAGGCGATAATTTATCTTCACATTTGTCGGTTGACATGATAAAACTATGCAAAGAGCATCAAATTGATTTTGTGTTTTTACCGAGCAATTCAACACACCTAACTCAACCTCTCGATGTAGCCTTTTTTAGGCCTATGAAGGCAGCCTGGCGGCAAATACTTCTTAAGTGGAAGAAAACCGATGGCAGTAATGAGACATGTGTGCCAAAGGGTTGCTTCCCTAAATTATTAAAGAAATTAATGGAGGCTATACAAGAAAATGCTGAGTCTAATTTAAAAGCGGGTTTTAAAAAAACTGGTATCTATCCGTTAGATTCTACACAAGTGCTATCTCGAATACCAGCACAGTCGACCGATATCAATAGACATAGGGAAGCAGTGGATGAGTCTGTACTAACTTTATTAAACGACATGCGATATGGTACAATGGGTGTGAAAGAAGTAAAAAGAAAGCGGAAACTCGATGTGGTGGCAGGAAAGAGTGTCAGTGAATCTACTGAGGATTACGTAGACTCGGAAGCAACACCCGGCCCGAGTACATCAAAACCACAAAGAAAAATAAACAAGCTTGATAATTCAGTGGAAAAAGAAAATCTATATCCTAAAGAAACAATAAACATTAAAAAAAGTATTAAAGGAAAAGGAAAGGGTAAGAAGACAAAGAGAGAGACAAGCACGTCGATAGACCAATTATATGACGTCAGAGAAGAAAATATGGACATAGGCAATGCATTTACAGATACCTAAACCAAATGATAATATAGACATCAATGACACTGTGTTGGATATGCCTGTATATTTCGAAGATGACTTGGTATGTGGAGGAGAGCTAACTATTGAAAATTGTCCACTAAGTGATGCGTTAATAATAAACCCTACAGGAGCAGCTGAAAATATCGAAACCGGTCTAAATAATGTGTATGATCATGATGGTCAATTAAACTGTCCATTAGCAAATAACGGAGAAGAATATTCTGTCGCAGAAGTTATAACTAATGCTTTACCAAAGATAAAAAAGGAGAAAATAAAGATAATAGAAAATATAAACTTTTTAGAAACTCGCAAAAATATTAGCTATGTTAAGAAATATAAAAAAGCTTCCCCTGCAGCGCCTATTATAATAAATTTAAAGAAAACTGCAAGGCCGAACAAGTATTATAAAGATGATGAGGCTATTCTAAAAGACTTACTAGATGATAATACTTAAATATAGTATTATCATCTAGTAACTCCAGATAATATTTTAATAATTACTTACGTACTGATGATTAGAATATGTTAACTTCATTTTTTGATTTTATTTGTTTCACATAGATTTTGTTTTTCGTTGATTTTATTTAGTTTCTTTGCTAGGTACTCGTAATTATAAATTTTACATCATTATTGGCCTATGCCAATATATGATGTGAAGTTTATAATTATGCTGAAGCAAAGGACAATACTATACCTACTTGTGTACCTATGTATGCTTCTATAAGCATACATCACAAGTAGGTATTTAGAAGGAATGGTTCACTTTTATAAGATCGTTTATTTTTTTGATAAAGAATATGTTAACTTCATTTTTTGATTTTATTTGTTTCACAAAGGTTTTGTTTTTTGTTGATTTTATTTAGTTTCTTTGCTAGGTTTAGTTTTTTGTTGGTTTATATGATGTGAAGTTTATAATAATTATGCTGAAGCAAAGGACAATTCTATACCTACTTGTGTATGTATGCTTCTATAAGCATACATCACAAGTAGGTATTTAGAAGGAATAGTTCACTTTTATAAGATCGTTTATTTTTTTTTAATGAAGATGTTTATTGGGTAAAAATATAATAATTCTTAATATTTTTTCTGACTGACGGAATAAACAGTTTTTTTCTATAAAATACACTGTTGTGTATTTTATAGAAAAAAACAGCACCAGTATAAAAAACTTTTAAAGTTTTTTATACTGGTGTTTTGCTCTAATTGTGTTGCATTAAAAATGTAATTTACCAGCCCTGTTGTATTTTTTGAAAAATAATGGTCAAATAATAGGTAAATATATTTGTACTTAGGTTTGTGTTTTTGTTTGTAATAATCCATAAATACATTTTGACAACCCTAGCATTTTTTTCTATTGACCCCCTTTTCGACTCCATTCACCCATATCGCGGGTAAATAGAAAACGCGTACATATTGTAATTTATTAAATAAATGAGAAGGAAAATAAGTTAATCTTTAATTGAAAACACTTTATTACGCTTTAACTCACAAGACACTATAACTGTTACTTTTTGAATTTGATAAAAACATACTAAAATTTCGATCCAAAAGTTGAAAACCTTTCTATTCACCCCATTTTACGGTATTGTAAAACATTTTAAAAGAGTAACGGTGGAGTTTCTTGCCCATTCTTCTCCATACGAAGCTACCTTTTAGAAGGGGCGACTAGAATTAATTCTATTTTATTTGTAAATTTTGACGTTCAAAAGTGCCACATAAGTGCTTATTTGAAATAAATAATTTGACTTTGCCGTCTCCGTACAACGCCAGGCCAGTTAAGGTCAAAGGGTTAGCACTGACGTGCGACTTACTGTACTAGATAGAATAATGATGTCATCTGAATTGAGATGCCAAATGACGTGTAGAGACTGTAAAGAGTGCTCCTTCTATACATTATTTATTTGTTTCATTTAGCCTGAGGGGAGTCAGGGGGGCAGGCGGTCGAGAGGTGGTGTGCACTTGGCCAAACACGCGGGATGTGTGTCAGAGCTGACATACTCACACACCATTTCTCCAGTTTGCCGAGCGAACACCGGCTCACGACACACGCGGGTTTCAGCGCGAGCTGAGTCGGGTGAACACGAAGCAATCAAAATGTCTTTTCAATAGGACACACACGTGCCTTTCGAGTTCGAAGATTCAAAAAGTCCAGCAATATGTTGTGTCCATTGTACCAAATAATAAGCGATCTCGCAACAACCAAGTTGAATCTAAGATAGTTGACGAATAGTTTCTCTTTCTGGTAGTCACCATATTGATGCTGGTGTTCAGGAGATGCAGTGGTTGGGAATAGTGGGGAGGGGTTGTCTCAAAAAACAACTACGCTGATGGCGAATTCCTTCGCCTAAATTCACCCAATCATCTAGGTACTATTATAGAACTATCGGACAATTGGCTTTCGGCTGTGTGACTGTCTCATAGCATTAAATGTTTAATTTTGCTAAAAAAGAGGATAATGTGATACAATGCCTTATTTTCAGGCTGTGGACAATCGCGTTAAAGATTTTAGAATCTCTTTTTTTTAGCAATTTACATGATGAATTCATGGTCACTTTCTTTATGAACATGCGTGGTTAGGCACAGATGATCGATGCTACGTGGACACAGGACATGGGTGTATATAGCTCACGTGTCGATTCAAATGAGACAGCTTGGTCAACGCCATTGACTCACAAATGCGTGCCACCGCTTGCGAGCCCCGACCACGACCGACATGCGTACGTCCATCCAAACACCGCAATATTTGCCAAATTAAAGTCAGATTGTAAGCTATCGTGAATGGCTCACTGCTACTTTTATAAAGTAAATGCAATGCATAATGCATATTTACAAAATAAATGTCTCTTCTATTCTATTCTACTTTTGGTATCTGCGCCAAGAAATTGTGGAGTGGGTTGGGTCCACTGCTGAAAAAGTACTGCAACCAATGACTACCCGAAACATTGGCAGAGACATCGCTGAGCAATAGAGACGACCCATCCTCTTGAAATATTCACATACGTCGTCGCTTCTAAAATACCCTCGTGCGGTGAGTCGCAAAACTTAACGGAATATTGTGAACAACACAAGTCGTAAAATTGAACGAAAGCCCTTGAGCTCATTGTTATCGGGCACCCCTTGGACCGATGACCTACTCACTGATAAGCCGAGCGTTAGCAACTGTCATAACAATACTCCTATTTTATCAAATGTCCTACACGATCCAAACTTTAGTATGTAGTACTTCACTATTTATAACTACTGTGCGTACCCCGTTTATGATTTTAGTTAAATAGCTTTACTTGGACTGCCTCGTTGGTCTCATGTTCTCATGACTGTAAGTGCGCCTGCTGAGCTAGGGACTAGGGCCTTATCCCGGGTTCAATTACTAAGTTGAGCAAATAGCTATTAAATTGGTCTCTCTTTTCAGAATTTATTTATTTATTTCTCCGTAGCAGCCCAGTTTGTCTCATAAATGGCAAGGATAAAAATAAAGCTTATTTTTCATAAATTCATTATATTTTGGTAGAGTACTTAAGCTTCTTCTACATACCACTTACGGAAATACGGGCGTGATGTTGTGAATAGCTGTAATTAGGAGGACAGATAAGCGCATGTTGCTGGGCGCGGGCTCGGCTGTGCTCACGGGAACACTTCGCCATGAGCGCCAGATGTGTCGCCGTCACAGGAAGTGTAACTTATCGAGATCTAGAATCTGACGCATGTATTCCCATCTTGAAACCCATAAATATCGACAATATTACTTTATGCATCTAATACGTAATATATATATAGCTATTACGTATTCGATGCTTTGTGCTTTATTTTGTGTAAAAGGGATTTTCATTCCTAGTAATGAAAAAGTAAGGGTTAACTTTGACTTGTGTAATTTGGCGAGATAGGCGTCAACAGCATTGGTTTGCAATCTATCTAGGAGAAGGATAACTCCAAAATAAAACCCGGAACTGTGTTTCGTAAGGCTTAAGTAAGCTTCAAACTGAAATAAATGGTGCATTCCTCCAAACACCCAAGTCAAGGTGAGGGCGTGCCGAGGACCGAGTGGCATCAGGGTGTAAGATGATATCGTGAACGTACCGTATACATACTTAGGGCACCGGGACGAAACCTGTTGTATATTAGCTCTTACCCTTCTAAACGAAGCTCTGGGAGGGTTGACGCATATTTCTCCAGTACTCGTGGGAACACAAAAACAGAAACATCAACACAAAGGAAGAGAAGGCTTGAGAAAAAGAAATTAAAACAAAAAAGAACACAAAATAAAGCAGAAAAGTGACATAAAAAAACGAAGTCCATTTGCGGGTATTAGTGTCAGTCGGCTACCCCATAGTCAAACAAGCGCTGTTTATTCTGTTGCTCCGCGCCCAACGCCCGCTGCCCCCACTAGCCCACTCGCTACCACTCGCCACCACTCGGCCGGTTCTCGACGACCGAACTATCGAATTTCTAGTAAACTAAGTCCAAATCTATAGCTGTAACAGCCAAATAAAACTATTGAAGAGGTCTTGGCGGCCTTTCACACTAAAGACTTATGAGGTTGCTTGGAAAAATGGCTAATCTGGTCCGAGCAACACCAAATTAATCCTCATAATTCTTGCGGTAGAGAAGTAGCCAGATTCCTGTCGGACCTTCATTTGGTTAATAATTAATCATAGAATACGATTCTGTTGCACAAATCTGTAATTTCCACTCTTTGCAATCCAGACATTGCTGGCCAAATTAGTTCTCCTATTTTAGTAAACAGGTTTTAAAATCCATAGCGTTGGAGAAACCAGTTAAAACTAAACCACCAATTTGTAACAAATTCATAAATGCTCACACGTTGGTACGATATTCCACTGAGTGAGGGTGTCAGTCAACGTTCGATATGCGAGCTGGAAACTTACAAGTACGTGAACTCAAACTTAATGTGTTGCACAGAAATGGATATAATTAAAGTATATGTAGTGTAGTAATTTTTAATGATGTAGGTACACGTTCATAAGACATACGTCTTAAGATCGTGTACCTACATCATTAAAAATTGAAAAGATTATGAATGTGGTGTCAATATGACAGTAGGTACGTTTTTATTCGGTTCCGTTAGGAATAAAACTTAAAAAAGAGACAAAGTGCGAAGGTTATCTTAAAATTATTAAATATATTTTTTAGCAACTGTTTATGTTAATATAGCTACCAAAAAAAGTGAGATAATAGTCTCCAAGCTACGCACGTGCTCCCAGATGTAACATGCGCAACACATGTGACACTTACTCCTATACTTTGTCATGTACAAGAGATAATTAATTTAACTGTTGTAATATTGTATCACTATTACCAGACGCTTGTACTGCAGTCGCTCTCCTGCAACCTCGCTTGTGTACGGTACTCATCGATTTTTTTCTTCCTTTGGACTACAGATAATATAATACTACGTTGTTTGGAGGGTCCAAACAACGTAGTATTATATTATCTGTAGTGCATGCTCACAGAACTTATCAGGCTTGAGTGTTTCGCAAAAGTCTTAACATAAAGAACACTGAAGAGTTATCGGGGATTTCCGTTAAGGTTCTTGGACATATCACTGAAACAATAGCTCCTGTCCTAACAGCGATATTTAACCAATTTCAAGACAGCGCGACAGTGGAACGTTTCCTGATTTAATTAAACATAGTAAAGTAGTAGGTACCAATTTTCAAATCGGGCAGTAAGAGAGATCCCTCTAATTATAGACTGCTATGCTACCAGCAGTGAGTAAAATTAAAAATCATGCTAGACCAGAGGTTGTCACAATTTTAATTCAAATGAAATTTTACATAAGCGCCAGTTTGATTTCACGAAAGATAGGTCGACGACTGACGCAGGAGTAAACTCATCAGTCACCTCATGACATTGGCATCTTCTGTGACCTCTCAAAAGCGTTTGACTGCGTTGACCACAATACTACGGAATTCGTAGACAAGCTCATCTTGTTCTTTCCTATTATCAAACAGGCAGCAAAAAGTAAACGCTAACGGGGCGACGTCCTCGGGGTTTCTAGTAGAGATGGGCGTACCTCAAGGTTCACTTCTTGGCCGTTCCCTATTTTTTATTCTATTATATTAATGATCTTCCTTACATGATGGCTAACTTATTGGATATAATTATATTTGCTGATAATACTTCTCTTATTTTTAAAATAGATAGAAAAGATACGGATGTCTTCCATGCTAACGATAGTCTCACTGCTTCTTTCGAAATAGTTCGCAGCTAATAACGATAGTCTGTCTGTTCTTTCGAAATGGTTCGCAGCTAATAATTCTTACTTTAATGCAAACAAAACAAAATGTCTTAAGTTCTCATTACCAAATGTACCCAAGTGGGTTTCAATTTAAAACTTGATGGCAAAAAACTAGATGCTATTAGGGAAACTGTATATCTAGGAATTACTCTAGATTCCACATTGCAGTGGGGTGCCTACATTAGAGCTCTTTCAGATAGATTAAGTTCAGTTGCATATGCAGTAAGAAAAATAAGGCAGTTGACTGATATAGGCACAGCTAGGCTAATATACCTACTTTGCTTATTTCCACAGTGTTATGTCTTATGGCGTTCTGCTATGGGGATCGGCAGCTCACGTAGATTCAATTTTCATTTTACAAAAGAGGGCAAACCGCGCTGTCTGGAATCATCGAATGGGCCCTCGTGAGTCCCTTCGAAACATTCAAAGAAATTTATGTACTAATTCTGTCTTCTCTTTATATCTTAGAAAGTATTTTATAATTATGTTCGCAAAAATTAGGACTTTTTAAAATAAGAAGCGATTTTCATTATATAAATACACGTAGTAAACATGAAATTGTGATACCCAAATTTATATTAACTAAAACAAGCAAGTCATTTCTTATAAACAGTATCCGCTTCTATCAGTTGCCAAAGTCGGTTTCAGAACTTGGCGATGGAAAGTTCAAAACCCACATCAAACGTGTCCTTATCAAAAAAGTATAAAATTATAAGATTAAAGACTACGTTGAAGACAAGGAAGTTTGGCAATAATTCCTTCTGGAAATTTAGCTTCCTTGGTACCACCTCATTAACGTCAAAACGATGTAAATATCTATTAACTGCTCCCAAATTACGAAGTTTTTTTAAAAAATATACAGGGTGATTGGAAGATGGGTGCAAAGCTTTAAGGTGAAGATAGTATAGACAATTTAGAACCATTTAAGCCATGGTTGTCTTAGACGAAGTCTTACCAAATTTTTTTAACCAAATTTTTAAGTTTTTTTTCGGAAATTCTCAAAATTGAATGTAAACTGCATAATTATGGCCAAATTGAATGATAAATGAATTAATTTTTTATTTATTTAATTAAAGTAATGTGTAAGCAACCAAGCAAAACATGTTTTAGGCTTCTGTGTCATTAGACATTTTTTTTACAGATATTTAAAGCTCAGAAAAAATAAAAAATTTGTACAATACGTCTTTTAAACCTTATTTTTAAAAAAAAACGGAGGGTGCTTTTTTTGTTCAAACCTTTTTGAAGACATGCTTGATAATCGCTCTTTCTTTTGAGGTATCATTTATGCGGATATCTTACAAATTATTGAAATTAGGACCTACAAACCAATTCGAGGGAGAAATTTTAAATTTTAGGCAGTCTAACAAAACACAAAATGTTTGCTTAAAAGAATACTTTATGTGCTCGAAATGATAACATTGTTCAATTCTAAGAATTTTTGGCACATGCAGGAACCAATTGAGGGGAACCCATTGAGGGGATTCTCTAAACAATGGCCACCGAGCGCGGTGCGACGGCATTTCCAGGTAGAACGCCCAATGAATAGCAAAAAGCGATAAGAGTTGGTTTTTACAGCAAAATGGTCTTAGTTACTGAGGCAACAAAGTCGTTTTTCTTTAGTCAGGGTCAGTCGGTCTGTGATGAAGCCGTTACATCTTTTACTTATTAGTCAAACTACTGCCCTTGTGAGTGGACGTTGTCGTGTTGATTCACAATTTACCGTGTTCAGTTGTAGCCCTTTGCGTTCCTGCACGTGTTGTTTGCGTTAGTTTTGAACTTTTTTGTTTCACCGTGTCCAGTCGTAGCCTCGCGCTCCTGCACGTGTTGATTTTTGACTTAATTGTGTTGAGTTGACATTTAGTGCGCTCCTACGCCGTTTTTCTTAATTGTTAAGTGACTATGGCTACTTTTTCCAATCAAGAATATGCGGATATCGTATTTATGTACGGTAGAGCAGACGGCAATGGATCTTTGGCGCGATGGATGTATCAAGAGCGCTATCCGAATCGCAGGATACCGAATGTCCGAGTGTTTTACAACACGTTTCGTCGTCTTGCCCAAGATGGGTTTCACCGCGTGGAACCTGGAGTCAACCCGGGCAGACATGAAACTGCCGTCGACGAAGACATTTTAGCAGCATTTCAAGCGGATCCTACTACCAGTACTAGAGCAGTAGCTCGAAATTTAAACATTTCTCAATGGAAGGTGTGGCATACAATGCACCAAAATGATAAGTATCCGTTCCATGGCAGGAGTGTGCAAGGTCTAGTAGAGCAAGATCCTCAAAGAAGAATTCAGTTCTGCCTTTTCCTCCTCAACAGAGACATCGAAGATGCGTGGTTTCTGAAATCAATCTTGTGGGAGGATGAAAGTAAATTTTCAAGGGAAGGTATTACAAACTTTCACAACATCCATGAATGGGCTGACGCAGACAACAATCCACATTTTAAGAAGCAGGTGTCATTTCAGATGAAATTCTCTGTGAATGTATGGGCTGGAATAATTGGCAGAACATTGATTGGGCCCCACTTTTTGCCTGATCCATTGAATGGCGAAAATTATTTGCAATTTCTGCAAATTGATTTACCACTGCTGGTAGAGGAATCAGGTGTCCCGATCTTCGAAAGAGACCGAACAGTCATCTTTCAGCAAGACGGCTGTCCAGCGCATTGGACTTTAAATGTAAGGGAACACCTCAACAATTGCTTTCCTGATAGCTGGATCGGCAGGGATGGACCCATCCCTTGGCCCGCTCGCTCCCCAGATCTGACCCCGTTGGACTTTTTCGTGTGGGGCCGGGCCAAGGAACTGGTGTATAACAACATAGAAATAAACACTAGAGAAGAATTGATACAAAGAATAAATTCAGCGTTTGAGACAATGAAGCAGGAGATGATGTTGAAAATAACGACTACAGAAGTTAGAAGACGGGGCCGTGCTTGTATTAGGAATCACGGCCGTCATTTTGAACATGAAAAATAAATAATTTTAATTCAAATGTTGTTTTAATTAGTCTGCCTAAAATAAAAAATTTCTACCTCAAATTGGTTTGTAGGCCCTAATTTCAATAATTTGTAAGATATCCGCATAAATGATACCTCAAAAGAAAGAGCGATTTTCAAGCTTGTCTTCAAAAAGGTTTGAACAAAAAAAGCACCCTCCGTTTTTTTTTTTTAAAGGTTTAAAAGACGTATTGTACAATTTTTTTATTTTTTCTGAGCTTTAAATGTCTGTAAAAAAAATGTCTAATGACACAGAAGCCTAAAACATGTTTTGCTTGGTTGCTTACACATTACTTTAATTAAATAAATAATAAATGAATTCATTAATCATTCAATTTGGCCATAATTATGCAGTTTACATTCAATTTTGAGAATTTCCGAAAAAAAACTAAAAAATTTGGTTAAAAATATTTGGTAAGACTTCGTCTAAGACAACCATGGCTTAAATGGTTCTAAATTGTCTATACTATCTTCACCTTAAAGCTTTGCACCCATCTTCCAATCACCCTGTATATTAAAGTCCATTTCACGAAAGAAGTCCCGCAGACGTGGCGCTGCAGGCATGGGTTATTTTAGGAATGTTGTTAACTTAGCGTATAATAATAATTAGTTCCACTTATTTCCGCGGGACTTCTTTCGTGAAATGGACTTTATATACGATTTACACACGACGTATACCGGATTAATAATGCTTACTCAACCAATAAAAGATATTTGACAGTTCAGTTGTACACATCTGATAATTACGAGTATAGCGGGAGTTTTTATTGTATGAGAAATTACGCAACTGTTATTCAGTCCTCAACCCTTGTTTAGTGAGCGCGTAACCTACTACGGTTACGCGCTCACTAAACAAGGGTTAACCGGACATCTGGCAAATCTCAATGATGGATTATTACGTGGTATATTTGCATTATTACGATGTTTTTGATTAAATGGACTGTGTTTTTGTTTTCTATTATGGAAACAACCTTCTTCATACAGCTTTTCAATAAACTTTCTAAAGTAATAGGCACAAATTTGACCACAAATGATGACCGTGTGGTAATTAAGTAAAGCAACAGTTTTTTTTTCTAGTAAAATGACTATCCTTTTCTAAAGTGTCCCAATTTATAGAACGTTTTCAGCCTTCAACTGGTCAGTATTTATGTTATTATTCGCCATTATTATAGTATTTAAAAAAACCAAATTAGTTGGGACCCTACTTTGACATTTGAAAGGGGCGTTCTTAAACTCAATGACGAACTTATAAAGTATGTTTCATTCTTTCTTTCGTTTTTTTTTACCGTAAAAAGAACTACTATTATTTTTAAATACATTTCGAAACAATATTTTGGGCACAATTTGTATTATTTATTAAAAATAAACATTTTTATGCTGTTTACAAGGTTTTCGTATACTGTCCTGTGCCAGTAGACAAGTGAACCCACTTCCCACTGTAAGTACACCTGCGTCCACCTGACTCCACTCGCGCCACACTTCGGATGCCAGTTTATAATCGCAATCAATGTCGTCGCCTACGAACTATTATTATTCTCTTAGGCAAATTAAACGAGTTCTAAAACATTATTTAAATAAGCAAGCGAATTTTTAATACTAATTCTGGGGTACCCCAACAACAAATCCGCAGAAGGAATCAGCCTTCAGAAGTTAAATATCTAATCTAAATAGAGGGTTTATTTTGAACATATAACGTCAGAAGGACGATTACCTACTCATATTTGAACGTTCAAAATCTAGTCTCCATCTTGTATTGTCTGTTAATGACAAAAATTAAGGTAAACGCACTTATTTAAGAGAGTTTTCAAATGTTTTAGACAAAAAGGATGTTATGAGAAAGGTGTAGGGCAATCAAAGGAATTAAGCTTTATAGTATCATTAAAAAACATCACTAAAGAGATGCCGATAGCCTCTATTTAAGTACATTACAATATACAGTGTGCCTTGGCGACATCAACTAACAAATATTTTAAGTGTATCAATAACTGTGGCTCAACGCAAAGCTTGATCGTTGCGTCCATTTTGCTCAGTATTAATGCTCGGCGAGACATAAGTGTTGGAGTTAAACGCAACAGTGCAAGCTATTCACTTTCGCGGCAAACAATCCGGTGCAGGCAATTAATCAAGCGTCGAGCGGCGCGCGCGCAGCCACGCCGTGACGTCATCACATCGCTCCTGCACGGAGCAACACAGAAGAACTACTACATACTATACACGACAATTAATTTATAACGGAAGCAGTCAGGCTGTGGGTGGTCGCACAAGAGTTCAGCAATAGGTATTCAACATATTTCTGATAGCCAGTTATAGTTTATGACGATTATATTATACATGCGTCAGCTCAGGCAGATCAGCTCTCGGAATGGTGGTGCATACTGCATTATTTTTGTACTTGCATCGTGGTTAAGTGGCCACTGCAAGCTACATGTTGGCGTGCAGTCTGGTCGACATGAATCAGTCGATACGTGGAATGTCAAATCGCAACCACTTGCCACGTGTCTACGAAGCACACTGACTAGTTTAAGAATGTTTGTGTAATGAATGATGCAATCTCGATGATGACATATAATGGATTCGTTTCTTATCATTGCATTAAAAGTGGGGCTTTTGTTCTATCCTGGCGTGTGCTCTTATAGTACTTCAGTAGTGGACATCTGCAGATTTCTTCATCAAACATATTAAGCATATGGCGTGTTATATAACCATAACGACTTTGTTTCTCGTTCGGCGATAACGTTACATACACTGGAACACATTGACATTTGCGGATGGCATGCGGAAAATACGTCGCCGCCTACCCCTTCCGGTGCCGCAGACGTGACGAATATAAATATTGTTTTAGTAGACTTTTATCACTCACAGTGTTTTGAACTTTTAGTCAATGAACTGAGTGCTGCAAGCCGGATGACGGTCTTAAAATGAATTTGGAATCGTAAAAACTACGAATTATAGGTACGCCAATTTGTCAGGTTCACAGCGCTTAACTAATACCGACAATAAAGCCATAATGTCGCCACCTCTTCACCACACGTCAGTCTGTCACTGTGTCGCGATACAATTTGGGTGACATCATTAGTGAGGACTGGTCGTCTAATTATCATAAACGTGTAAGTGAAGGGTGCGAGAGCCGTGCGGGCCACGAGCCGCGCCCTTCAGGGCCAGGCACGTGGTGCGGCCCGGGCCCCGCGGGACCCGCGGCCCACCCCACCTGTGGCGCGCGGCCGGCGACCTGTGGCGCGCCTTCCTCGTTCACTTACATTACCGTCACTTCCGATTACTTCACCCAGTCCACACACGCTCCACAACCTCTATCATTCAGAACACTTGAACATGGAGATGACTTCGAACTAATTTTGTACTGTACCTAGCTGTGAGCTTGAACTGTAGCTAGCTCACCGTGTGCTGTGACGTACCATTATATACAGGGAAACTTCACAGACGTGATGGGTATAGATATCCAAACATGATAAAACAAAAAAAAAATATGTATAAATAATAAATATCAGTTTTAAAAAACTGTTTTTTTTTGTGTGAACTTCACAGATGATGTGATGGGTACTGGTAACTAAATACGATAAACAAAACAGATTTTCTCAATTCATACTTCCAGTAACAACACTACCAACGATCGTTGACCCAAAAAAATAAAACATTAAATCTTTTCAATTTTATTTTGGAAGTAAAATAAAATTACAATCATTATGGTTGGAGGAAATCACTTTTAAAAGTTGCTAAGTATATACATATTAGTGCTCGTGACTGTACACAATAAGTGCTCGTGACTGTACACAATAAGTGCTCGTGACTGTACACAATAAGTGCTCGTGACTGTACACAATAAGTGCTCGTGACTGTACACAATAAGTGCTCGTGACTGTACACAATAAGTGCTCGTGACTGTACACAATAAGTGCTCGTGACTGTACACAATAAGTGCTCGTGACTGTACACAATAAGTGCTCGTGACTGTACACAATAAGTGCTCGTGACTGTACACAATAAGTGCTCGTGACTGTACACAATAAGTGCTCGAGACTGTACACAATAAGTGCTCGTGACTGTACACAATAAGTATTTTTATTTATGTGAGATGTAAGTTATAGTGTTTGCCAAACAAATGTTGCTGTCATTAAAATGTCCATGAAGACTATGTAGGCAGATAGTAACACTGTAATATCCAGTATAATGTAGCCGTTGGCATAGCGTACGTGATCCTTTCACGCAATCAGCGAAACTCCAGTAAGAGGAGCGAGCCGCACCGAGCCCCGGCGGCGCAGGCTTCACTTACTATCAACATCATATCGGGTTCAGCTCCTCTAGTAATGCTAACCACCGCAGGTTCTTTACTAAATATACCTATTATTATTTGTTAGCAACCAAGTGTCCTGTAAGGCGCTTGCAATTTGGATGTCTAAATTGAATGCGAAGAATGGATGGAAAAATAAAAGGACAGTGTACAATCTGCTGCTCATAGCGGAGTGGGTGCGAGTAGTAGGAGTACGTGGAGTGGCACCCGAACACATCTGAACATGCATGAAGAGGGTTCACCTTAACGTCACCCGTCTGTCGAAGACAAACAGCGATGCGATGCTGGCGTAGCTTTGTAACCGAGAAAAGTTCTTATAGGAACCTAATCGCAGCAAACCAAGCTAGAATATTTCGGGAAGTGTCGCTGTTTCCTGCACACTGCACAGTGAAGCGACAAGCGACAAGCGACCTGCATGCATCGCGGTTATTAAAAGTCCCACAGTTGTAGTTATTATGATGATTAGTGTGCGGGGCGCGGCGCACGCGGCGCTAACGAATGGCGCACATTAACCACCCTCTGCCGGCTCGCTCGAGCCCCCCAGCCCCCCCAGCCCCCCCAGCCCCCTAGTGTTTGGAGGTCAATAGCATCGCGGACACGCGCCCTTTACACCCATAATTTCACCGTTATGACATCCACTATTTTATAATGCTTGTATACATATACTTAGTTTTGTATTTTGGACAATAATCGTCTTCGTGAGAACTAGGTTCGTTGGGACGACGCGACGGCATCGGCAGTGGGACGAACGGGGCCATACACGTTCATTTGCACTCAAAAAATCAGTGAAAATAAATTCGGCATTACATTCATTAATTATCACTCAACAGCGGAAGCATTTGTGTGTTTCAGTCAGTTACTTCCAAAAATCGTGATATATCCCTTACTGTGTCCTACTCATACTTAAGATTCCGTCTGAGAGTTTATAAATTATCATCTTAGAGTAATTAGACTTAGAGTGATAGTTTCATTCAAAATTCCGTTCAAAGTAGAAGCAATAACGTTCGCCGGCACGCACACAAGGAAACTTTAATGTTGCAAAAAAATTACATTTTCCCGAAAAAGTGGGGGAAAATGGAACTGTCCCAACACCTTAAAACTTCATCAAAACAAAATAAAAACAACACATTTTTTTCATGACACGTGCGTGGGAACCCTAATAATATTTGGCAAATCAAAATAAAAATAAAACTTTTAGGTGAATAGGTATTATAGGTAGTACATAATTATAATGGTGGCTTACATGATGGCTAACTTATCGGATATAATTCTATTCGCTGATGACACTTCTCTTATTTTTAAAATAGATAGAAAAGATTCGGATGTCTTACACGTCAACGATAGTCTAGCTGTTCTTTCGAAATGGTTCGCAGCTAATAGTCTTTTACTTAATGCGAACAAAACAAAATGTCTTAAGTTCTCATTACCAAATGTACCCCAAGTG
This sequence comes from Tiliacea aurago, assembly GCA_948098905.1. Taxonomy (NCBI): domain Eukaryota; kingdom Metazoa; phylum Arthropoda; class Insecta; order Lepidoptera; family Noctuidae; genus Tiliacea; species Tiliacea aurago. The sequence goes on from OX402585.1 coordinate 27,780,830, forward strand.
GGTCTAAATTTAAAACTTGATGGCAAAAAACTAGATGCTATTACGGAAACTGTATTTCTAGGAATTACTTTAGATTCCAAATTGCAATGGGGTGCCCACATTAGAGCTCTTTCAGGTAGATTAAGTTCAGCTGCTTATGCAGTAAGAAAAATAAGGCAGTTGACAGATATAGCCACAGCTAGGTTAGTATACTTTGCTTATTTCCACAGTATTATGTCTTATGGCGTTTTGCTGTGGGGATCGGCAGCCGACGTGGATTCAATTTTCATTTTACAAAAGAGGGCAATCCGCGCGGTCTATAGAATGGGTCCTCGTGAGTCCCTTAGAATCAAATTCAAAGAAATTGATGTACTAACTCTGCCTTCTCTTTATATCTTAGAAAGTATTTTATATGTTCGCAAAAACTTAGGCCTTTTTAAAATAAGAAGCTATTTCCATAATATAAATACACGTAGTAAACATGAAATTGTGATACCCAAATTTAGATTAACTAAAACAAGCAAGTCATTTCTTATTAACAGTATCCGCTTTTATAACAAGTTGCCAAAGTCTGTTACAGAACTTAGCGATGGAAAATTCAAAACCCACATCAAACGTGTCCTTATCAAAAAAGCATATTATAAGATTAAATACTACGTTGAAGACAAGGAAGTTTGGCATTAATTCCTTCTGCACATGTGGCTTCCCTGGTACCTCATTAACGGCAAAAATATGTAAATGTCTATTAACTGCTCCCAAGTTGCGATGTTTATGTTATTAATTTTTTACATACATCCTTGACATAATCGATGTTTTTTGATTTCAACAAGGCTCTAACTTTTATTATGTTAATCATATTTTATATAGTTTTTTTTTGTTAATGTGAGGACGTTGTAGGCTTAATATACTGTAGATCTGTAGACCATTTTCTATTTTGTTAAGTACCTGGTACTTTTGACGGGCCTACGCTGTCCTCTCATACTTTGAAAATATTGTAAAAGCCAATTTTTTTTTTTTAAAAGAGTAACCGTGGAGTTTCTTGCCGGCTCTTCTCCATAGGAAACGACCAATTGGAACCGTGCACCTAGCTTCTGACGTTTCATAAGTGCCCATGTAGGCTTATGTGAAATAAAAATATTTTTGATTTGATTTGATAATAACAAAAAATGGTGTAAAATATTTTCCTTTGCCTAGCAACATTTTCAATGTAATGTCACATTTACGATTTATTCATCTGTTTTGATAAATGTTTTATACAAAAAATATAAGATGCTAGGCAGTACTTACCCGTGAAATGGAATCTTTAAATTTTTCTCGTGATTATGTGATGAATTGTGACACCCTTTCACTACACAGTACGTAATTTTTTTGTAAAATTGCACAAGCTCTTTACTGTTATACTTGGTCTTGATTACTGACGTGCCGAAAGTCCTAGGTACAAAGGCTAACATGAAATGGGTTCACTTTGCATACGAGTACCTACTGCGGTTCTAAGACTATTACTTCTATGATTATCATTATATTAATACGTGAAGCAAACAAGCAACCCCTTTTTACGAAAATTACGTGGAGGGAATAGTATGAAATTTGGCAGTTAACGTTTATATGGAGAAGAAAGAGTGCAAAAAGCTAATATTTTGATAAAATACGCTTTGTTAATACATTACAGTTAGGTGAACCCGCAGCTGCAGCGAAATTCTAATTTTCTTACGTTTGTTTGCAATTTGCAGGTCAGTGTCAGGCGGTATCTTGATGAACATATGATTCGCGACTTGTATGTACAGAATTATTATCATTAGAATCATTAATACATCTCTCTGAATTAGATTTGTTCCAAAAAACGTTAGAAAATTGGAATTTAGTGGGCTACAGCTGCAGATTCACCTTAATAAAAAAAACCGGTCAAGTGCGAGTCGGACTCGCGCACGAAGGGTTCCGTACCATTATCTATAAAAATGGCAAAAAAACACGTTTGTTGTATGGGAGCCCCCTTAAATATTTATTTTATTCTATTTTTTAGTACTTGTTGTTATAGCGGCAACAAAAATACACCATCTGTGAAAATTTCAACAGCCTGGTGACAGACGGACAGACAGACAGACAGACGGCGGAGCCTTAGTAATAGGGTTTCCGTTTTACCCTTTGGGTACGGAACCCTAAAAATACACACACTACCATGCGTTTGACACACACACACACACACACACACATAGTAGCGTTTTATCAAATAGTTCCTATGACGTAATGTTGGCTCCACTGTTATAGGACAAAGTGACGAACACGAATACGCTACCTAATAAATAGGTCCGTTGTTAAACTTAAACCGCCTTATTACAAAACAAGATTTATATTTTGACATGGCTTAAACCATGGAGCCAGTTTTTGTAATAAGAACGTAACAGTGATTAAAATACCGTTCTTTATACAAAAGTGAAAATTTAGTTCGGTACTAAGCTGTTGTGAGTTTTGTGTTTAGGAACTTTACCATAGTCGGAATAAAGTTCGAAATTCAATAATGGCTCCATGTTTTAAACTTCGGTCTGAAGATAAACCTTGTTTTGTAATAAGGGGGTAACAGTATAACCACCATTACGGCATAGGAACTATTAAATGAAACGCACTTTACCAGGGCCTCATGACTTAAGATTTACAGAAGTAAAAAGTTGAGCATGGAATTAGTAGGTACTAATATAAAATAGTCTATAAAGTAGTTTAGTAACTGAAAGGCTAATAATAATAATAAATATAACATAGTACGTAGAGGGGGTCGAATTTCGACCAGTGGGCGACCAGTAGTTATTTTATTTATGTTAATAAAGTTAATTTTACGGTGGACATCGTGTGGTCAAACTTGCTATCAAAACTATAAACTAGGTAGGTACTTAAAACGGCTCCGCGGTTGAGGCAAAATACCGCAACCCAGGGGCCCAAGTCACCTATATTCAGTCATTCCAACACGATCCCATTGTCATGCCATTGTCATTTTGCTAAAAGAACGTAATCTGCTAAATTCATAATGGTTGATCATTGGTGGGTCAATGTCAATGTAATATAATTGTGATATTATAATGGCATTGTCGTATTGCCATTATTATAAAACCCATTAGTAGAAATGTCAAACATTTGTCATGTATGACTTTGTATGTACGAGATTACCAATAAATGCAATTTCTTTCAATGTAGTGTCAGTGGCCGACCATTGGAAAGTCATAATGACGCCATTATAATAGTAGATTACCAAACTTGTCAAAATCAACAATTATGAAATCAATGATCGACCATTCTGACACTATTGTAATAGCAGACCTGAGGCCCAGGTGACATTTATCTCAATAGTCGTACCTGTTATTGAAAAGAATGAAATACATTTTTCTTCGGGCTATCAAATTTATGATATCGATAGGTAACGAGATAAACTTACCTCGAACTTAAATTTAAAAATAAACTGGCCAAGTGCGAGTCGGACTCGCGCACAAAGGGTTCCGTACCATTATCTATAAAAATAGCAAAAAATCACGTTTGTTGTATGGGAAATATTTTTATTTTTTACCCATAAATATTTCTTTTATTTTAATTTAATTATTTATTTTTAAAGTGAATATACAGGGTGTTTGGTGAATCGTGTGCCAAATTAAAATGGTCGACTGAAGGGGTCATCCGCTAGCCTTTCAGACCCCTTAACACCCCTCATGCTCTGTGGATTTTTTTTTATCGACTTTTTATTGTTTTCCAAAAAAAAGACCCAAATTTTACATTCAAATACAGATTTTAAAAAAAATATAAGGCGTAGACTCTGAATTTTATTTTTATTTCGATGTGTATTGTTTAAGAATACTTTTAAATACAAAATTAGTGATATTAGTCACCTAGTTCTTTTTTAATTCACTCGCAAAGGTAAAACTTAAATTAAAGCTGTACATGTTACAGCTGTTTATAAGGCTACAAAAAAAAAATCAAAAGCGACCGGGATCTTCCAACTCCCTCATTAATTCTCCAGTCTATCCTCTTTCTAATGAAGTGCCACATGCCATAAAAGTATTTTAACAACTTTGTGAATTCGCTAGAATTGTGAATCGAGTCACCTAAGGCTAATATTCAAAATTATGATTTAAAAAAAAATCTCTTAAATGATACCTGTCAAACCTATAAATCTGCTATCTTATTCTTATGGTTAGGTAAATTCGTGTCTCATATCTGTATCTGTCGTGGGATTTACTTGAAATAAAAAAACAAAATTGCATTTTTAACATTTATTTAATCATTGTTACAAATCTTGCTCAAATTGTTGGCCTCTGTTGCGAATGCAGGCCCGACACCTGTTTCGTATTTCAACAGTTGTTGGACGAAGTCGTATTTCCTCCTTAATAGTATTGAATGCCGCTTCTATGCGTTGCACTAATACCTCCCTAGTTGGAACCTCCGTGGCATATACCAACTCTTTGGCACGTCCCCAGACATAAAAGTCTAACGGAGTTAGATCTGGGGAACGTGGCGGCCATGGAATAGGGCCATCGCGTCCAATCCATGCATTGGGGAACACATTGTCGAGATATTTCCTCACAGTCAATCGCCAATGCGCGGGACAGCCGTCATTTTGAAATACAATGGGCACACGTTCATTAAATACGGGCACATCGGTCACTAATTCGGCCAGGTCATTTTGTAGGAATTCCAGGTAGTCTTCGCCATTGAGATTATCGGGCAGGTAATGCGGTCCAATTACCTGATTCCCAATCACTCCTGCCCAAACGTTTACACTAAAACGTTTAAACTAAACACGTGGGTTTTGCGTTTTCGTTGTCCAGTGGTGCAAATTGTGTAAATTGAGGATCCCATCCTTGGATTTGGAAATTTGGATTCATCCGTCTACAGTATTCTTTTTAAAAAATCAGGATCATCCACATCCGTGTGTAAAAGAAACCGACAAAAAGCCACTCGTCTCTCAAAGTCGCCACCCTCAAGACCTGCAACAAACAAAAAACTCTTTTAAATTTCTCTTGGGCAATAAGTAATTGCACAAGAAAGGACCCGCTGTTCGTGCTAATAGATTCACTACCTGGAAGTGACGCCTACCATACCCATTACCTGCTAAACAAAGGCAAGGTCAAACAAAGCTTGCACGGGTTTAAAGTTAGTTTAAAATTACGTACCTTGCACCGGAGTGTAGTGAAATGGATGCTTTTTGTTTTGACGAAGTACTTTCCACACTTTCCATATTGAAATATCAAGATGTGATGCCACATTTCTAAAGCTTCTTGTAGGGTCTTCCTCAAAAAGTGCCAGTATTCTCTCGTCTACTTCAACATTATGTCGCACAATATGGCCCCTTGGTTCATTAAAAGTAACACTGCCAGTCTCGCGTATGCGTCGGTATGTGTCTTGGAAGACTCTGCGGCCAGGTAATCGTCTACCAGGAAAGCGTTCCTGGTAAAGTCGTTGCGCTGCACGAGCGACGCCATTAGCGGCTCCGTAAGCCATCATGATGTCCGCATATTCTTCGTTAGAGAATGTCGCCATTGCAATAACAAAAAACTCAAAGTTTAACAACAACAACAAAAATTAAACAAATGTAACAAGAACCAGCAAAACTTAACGATAACAAAGTAATAAAAGAATCGCGGAGTATGGTGAACTAGCACACACGTTAGGTAGCAGAGGCAGTCATGTCTCGACTAAAAAAATGGCGGGTCGGGCGGCGCGATTTGTTTGAACCGATTTAAGGTATGCAAGAAAGAGATAGAAGATAGATTTTACTGTGAAAGAGTGAGAATATAAATTTTACCTCTTTCTCAAGTAACAGTTCCGCAATAAATATTTTTTCATTAGAATTTGGAATGTAGTTTTATGTGACTTGATTCACAATTCTGGCGAAATCACAAAGTTGTTAAAATACTTTTATGGCATGTGGCACATCATTAGAAAGAGGATAGACTGGAGAATTAATGAGGGAGTTGGAAGATCCCGGTCGCTTTTGGTTTTTTTTTTGTAGCCTTATAAATAGCTGTAACATGTACAGCTTTAATTTAAGTTTTACCTTTGCGAGTGAATTAAAAAAAAAACTAGGTGACTAATATCACTAATTTTGTATTTAAAAGTATTCTTAAACAATACACATCGAAATAAAATTAAAATTCAGAGTCTACGCCTTATATTTTTTTTAAAATCTGTATTTGAATGTAAAATTTGGGTCTTTTTTTGGAAAACAATAAAAAGTCGATAAAAAAAAATCCACAGAGCATGAGGGGTGTTAAAGTAAAGGCTAGCGGATGACCCCTTCAGTCGACCATTTTAATTTGGCACACGATGCACCAAACACCCTGTATAATGAAATATTCTGTGAATATTTCATGCGTCTACCTGTTGCCGTTAACAATATCAATCAAAAACTAACAATAAAATCACGTTTGTTCTATGGGAGCCCCCTTAACCTTCGGCCCGTCGCATGGGGTCTTTGAAAGCCTAGGTGTTAGAAAAATGTAAAATTAACACATTTAAAATTATCCAGGAGTTTTAGTACTTCAGGTACCCTCCGGAATTAGATTATAGTTACCGTGCATCACCGCTAACTTCAGATCGCGCGCCAGCGCAGTGAGATACAGGACGTGTTTTGGGCGCGAGGGCTGTAAAAGACCCCATGCGACGAACCCCGTAAGTAAAATCGAATTGTTTGATTTCTTTTGTAACATGTGTTTTATTTACTTTTTTATTGTTTTACATCACAGTTAAATTATAATTGACTTTTAAAATGTGTGAAGAACAACAACGACGTATATTGAGTTGGTTAGAAGATGAATCTGAAGATGTTTGCGGTGGCGAGGAGGAAGAAGATGAAGTCGCTACATGTCTGGATGAAAGAAGTGATTTAACACGGATTCGGAGCAAGAATGTGAAGATTTGGTGCCTACAGAACAACATGAGGTACCTTCGGAGGAACCGGATCAGGTTTTAGAATCGTTGGATGAACAGCACCTGGAGTTGGAAAGTTCGTATAGTGATGATGATGAAGAGCCCTTGATAAAATAAATATACCTATATATAGGCATTTGAATTGTGCCGTCCTCAATTGCAATCGCGGGCCACTATTTCAACTTTGCCCCGGGAATTGAAACAGATCATAAGGCGATTCACACCCGAGCTTCAGAATATTCAACCTGATGGAAACGACATCGCTCCTATGAGGAAGCGCTGCATATATTGTCAAAGACGAACAAATAGAAAATAAATAGGGTAACGTAAATGCCCTACACATACTAAATGGTATGTACTGACGGTGTCCAAACGGAAAATTAATCTGATTTCGTAGCTCGTAGCTAAATTTTATGTTACAATGTTGATTGTTCTTATGTGATCTCATATAGGTTTAAAATAAACTAAAATTCATTGATTTAGTTGGAATAAAAATATTTTTTCTATGATGTGATCTCGAAGAGAGAAATTTATTCTCCTAATTTTAGATTGGAAGTTTAAACAGTAAATAAATGAAATATTTTGATATTTTTTTTGTAATTCTATTGTCATTAAATAAATTAATAAGAAACTGCTAGAATAGTTGCAAAGATACAAGTTTTAAGGGTTTTTATAGGCGTTTTATTGTTGAGGTTTGGAGGGACCCCACGCGACCAACCGCGTTATTAAAAGATGCGCGACGGGCCGAAGGTTAAACATTTCCTTTATTCTGTTTTTCTTTGTATTTGATGTTATAGCGGCAACAGAAATACATCATCTGCGAAAATTTCAACTGTCTATCTATCACGGTTCATGAGATACAGCCTGGTGACAGACAGACGGCGGAGCTTTAGTAATAGGGTTCCCGATTTTCCCTTTGAGTACGGAACCCTAAAAACAAACATCATATTTTTAAATCAAATGTAATTCTTAAATTAATAATATTATAATAAAATCATATTCTTATACAGTACTTACGTACATAAAAAACTTGTATGTTGCTCATGTCACGAGAGTTTCGTGTCAGCCTACGTTTACATCACAAGATTATTATTTGTCCCAAAGTCAACGATACAAATGACCCTTTATTAAAAATGATGACTGGGGACGTCCCAGTGCAGCCCGCTGCTACTTATATGAACAGAAGCCTTTGTGCTACCACAGCTACTCTTATCACTGTTGTTCGGTGCAGCAGGGCCTGAAACAAGAGACAAACTCTTAGTAGCAATCCTGCCTGGCATCACGTGACCGGTGTGAAGCTGGCCCCGAGCGCCGAGCCCCGAGCGAGCCCACGTTGGCCACTTTGTTCTAAACTTGTATATTTCAAATTCTAATTTATGCACTACGGAATGGCCCTATTTTAAAACATTGATTTGTTTCGTAGCAACAGCGTGCCTATGTAAATTATAAAGTAATATTAACCTCTTTGGACGAAATCTCTATGTATTAAAGTTAGAATAATATATTTAAAGTAAATAGACACGTTTTGTGAAATCGGCAAGTTCACGGCCGAACTAGATCATATATATTGTTCCAAGGTCGAATGTGGAATGAGAACCACTACTAGCTATAATGTCAGCACTAATACCATTCTATTCAATACAAATAAGTTGAAGATACGTTTTAAATCATGGTATTTGTAGTAATTTGAATCTACTGCACTTACTATCTTTTAGCCATCACTATCGATAGATCAAACCAAGTATTGAGCTCACCAGTGCACAGCAGCGGACTGTACGATACTTTTATATTATGTTCTAGATTCTTTGAGGATTCAGTAGTTCTGGATACCCTAAGTTTTTACTATTTTCGGGTCTTGAACGTAAGCTACTTATAGTAATATTCTAAAGAACCTATCATATTATAAATAAACAGTGAGAGACATTTACTACGTTTGTACTGGATATCGTAAACTCACCTTCATCAATTGAACAGCAACATACGGCCAGCGTGACGTCATCCGCGAATGTCACTGCGTCACACCCTTGTGGCCCACATCGACCACCCCCTGTATGTGTGGACGTACCAAGGTACAGTTAGACGGTAGTATTATTTATAGTAACGACCTCATTTGTTCACTAACCGTTTGCTGACATAACTTTCGCTGCTTTGCGCTAACTCAGCAATACAAAAAATCGGTTGTTTTCAAAGCACGGTTGGTACGCTGTTATGTTTGTGTGTTGTCAAACAGAATCGGCCAGCGAATTAAAATGAGGTTACTATAATAAAGTATACTCGTATACATATAATAGTTTACTTTTTCATAAGATAATACAATCATGTGAACAAAACTGATGCTGAAAACATTGTGCAAGCGTGAACCGTGTAATAATGAATACGACTTAGATACCATGACTATTTGAGATCTGGCGACTATATTCTAAAATAATTTTATTTGGTTAGTCTTCAGTTGCAGTCGTGGATGTCACTCTGGATAATTATTTAAGGCGACGATAACCGACTTTTAATGATTTTATACTGAAGATCACGTCTAAACGAGTAGTGTTAAGGCTTCTACATACCAGCGCGACTTGTCGCGCGACGCGACACGGCACAAAGGCCCCGCGCGTCGCGGGACGAGCGGTGCCTTTGTGTCGCGTCGCGTCGCGCGACAAGTCGCCCCGGTATGTAGAAGCCTTTAACGATTTGAAAAAAATATAATTATGTTAAATTAGAGCATTTTCTTAAATGTGAATATTTTAGATTATGTATATAGTGAAATTAATTTGTAAAGTTATGTCTAACGCGGATAAAAAACTGAGAATGTCGCAAAATATACCAAGCGTATTTTTCTGAAACCTTCACCAATTTAAAGATAATTTAATGATTGATCTTTTAGTATAAACGTTTTATTAAAATACCTTTTGTTTTGTGTATAATAAATTAATAATGCGTCAAATTGGGGACAGCGCTCCTTGATGGGCGAGTCCTATTACTGGCTGAGCGTACGACGGGTTGCGTGAGCTCAGTACAGAATACGCAAGCTAACCACTCAAGGTCACTGGCATATATCTGCCGTTCCTTCCTCGTGGTCAAACTGATTTGACCACGAGGAATTCTGTTTCGGATAGTCAAACTACTTAGTTTAACGAAAAATATCCACCCTTTATAGTTCGTAAATATACTTATACAGTCATTAACAAAAATAACTATCTTAGTTTATTTAAAAAGTACCCAACATCGCCATGCATTAATTGCAACTGACACTTCATTATGAAATCATCTCGACATTTTGCTCTTAGCGGCGGAGAGATACTTTTTCATTAGAAGATTTTTCTGTTTTTGTATTAAGGTTTCAAGTAAACGAGCAACTGTAATTTGATTATGACGTTTCATGGATTTGTATAGTTGGCCGTTCCAACTTTCGACCACATTGTTTGTGCGATGTCTTTGGACATAAACAGACCATTGTTTTCGGAATAATTTATTCTTTAGCCACTTTGTTTCAAAATATTTAAGAAATTGTTAGTTTTGGTAGTATTGGGGTATTTATATTCTCCCATCATTCTTCAAAATTATTTTCGGGTAATAAAGCGAGTTCTGCACACAATCCCACTACTCTCCTGTCATCTTTAGACTCATAAAACACATGAACAAAGTGTTTTTATTATACCTAATATCAGTTAAAGTGGAACGGACTTGTGTAAAGTGCAATAAACATTATTCTAAGTTTTAAAATAATTATCACAAAACAAAATTGGTTTGATTAAAATTGCTTATTAGGCATAAAGGCTAGATTGTAATTAATTATTAAGAACTTGGTTCTTTTTAATAAAGCACAAAAAAAAAGTAGATGATTAAAATCACCCATAAGATTATTGATCTTCTATTAAAGTAGTAGAAGATCAATAATCATAATGTGGCGATATTAATTTATTAAAAAATAACTCGAATAGTGTCAGATTGTTGTTTTTTTAGGTCATTTGGTTTATCAAATATTTTTATTGAACCAACCAGAGTGACAGCTTCTTCTACCTACATCTGTAGATAACATTTTTTATAACTATTTATGCCGTTAATGAGGTACCAGGGAAGCCACATGTGCAGAGGGAATTATTATCAAACTTCCTTGTCTTCAATGTAGTCTTTAATCTTATAATATGCTTTTTTGTTATGGACACGTTTGATGTGGGTTTTGAACTTTCCATCGCTAAATTCTTAGCTGTGATAGTTTTCCATTAATTTCGTTATGTATACTACTGCCATGAATTTTTTCAGATATCCAAAACCAACCATTTAGCTGCCAGAGGGCAAGCTTAATATTAGGCAAACGGATCCCTAAATTGAAAAATGGTTTAGACAGACCCACAATATTTTTACGGTCTATCCAACGATGGGGTATCGTTGGTACACCATGGTATAGACGAGAAAAAAAATATCAATCCCATTTTACGTGCAAGGGAAGTACCCTAAAAAATATATTTTTCAAGGTTTTATTTTACGACTTTTTCGGCGTGATTAATATTATTATTATTATTTTTACTTTTATACCCATGCCAAATTACAGCTTTGTAGTACTAAGTGTCTCTGAGCTAAGCCGGGGACAGACGGACGGACGGACAGACAGAAAGATAAGGCGAAACTATAAGGGTTCCTTGGTGACTACGGAACCCTAAAAACGGATACTGTTTCTAAGAAATTACTTGTTTGTTTTAGTTAGAGGAACACAATTTCATGTTTACTACGTGTATTTTATATTATGGAAATTGCTTCTTATTTTGAAAAGTCCTAAGTTTTTGCGAACATCTAAAATACTTTCTAAGATATAAAGATACGGCAGAGTTAGTTCATCCATTTCTTTGAATTTGTTTCTAAGGGACTCACGAGGACCCATTCTTTGTATCGCGCGGATTGTCATGTTCGTGAACGGGCGCCGTCAGTTGTGACTGGTCATCTCCTATCTGCCAGGGCTTATTTGTAATCTTTTATATTTGTATTGTTTTAAATTTTTTTTTTTTTACATTGTTCTCACTCATTGCATTCGCATGAGAAGAAATCTGAACCAGCTCGCCTACACCTCCGGTTCCCATCCAGCCCCACATGTTAGCTGAGATTCAGCCAGATAATTGATTCGGCACTACGTGATCCTCGGCGTATCGTGTATTATTGTAACGCCACAAAGTTATGCGACCGTGCTGAAAAGATCTAAAAGATTTCTCGTCTGAAAAGATAACGTTAGTCCAGTCAAAGTTCACGTGAATGAAAATATTCACGTGCAAAATTTAATCTTGCAAGTTTGTGTCCATCTGTTAAGTCGACTTTCTTAGCGTGATGTCTATAGTGCAGTCTAGTAGAGTGCAAATGATTTCTTATCGTTTGTAGACAAACGTCGTAACGTGCCGCAAAATACCGAGTTCCCAACGGATGTTCTTCGTAGATTTGATGACGCATGTCGGTTTTCTGTTGATTCGTGATTTGACGAACGCCATTATTATATAGTCGTCTATCTACCAGGGTACCCTCTTCTTTATATCGCCTGAACCAGGTCCTCACTGTGTTTCGAGATATATTTAACTCTCGAGATATTTCTCGTATACCGTAGCCTTGCTCACTTAGAACTATAATCCGAGCTCTTTGTTCTGCCATTGGTATAAATATATAAACGAATTATTTTCTATTCCTATAGAAATTATTATTTGACACCAATTTCTGAGTCACTTTTTGACTCTTTGTCATTATAACATCGAAAGAGTTCGGAACATTGTTTTGAAAAAAAAAAACATTAGTTCTGAGTTATAGTTAATTCCAAAGAGTTTGGATTTCAAATATGATTATTAATGCTTTATCTAAAATATTATTTATTGCAGGGATGACAAGGTTAAAATTGCATAGATCTCCGACCAGTATTGACATAGCTTGCTTAAATTTAAAACGTCCTAAGTGCGGCATGCACTGTAAAGGAGGGAAATCTTTGTTATTTTGACGGTTTCAATCGATTTATCATCAAAGTGATTCAGATTTTTCGACTGTACTTAAATTTAAAAAAAACTCATCTCATTACTAAATTTTCTATAATAATATAATTCTATCATGATTCGAAAGACAAGTGGCGCCATCTATTATCATAAGAACGTTATTTTTGTTTTCCTCGGGAATTGTACTTTTTTTCGGGATGAAATAAACCCTATGTCCGTTTCTGTATACCTGTCAATGTATATGCAAAATTTCAGGATGATCGGTTCAGTGATTTAGGCGTCAAAAGGTGAGAAACAAACAAACTTACTTCCGCATTTATAATATTAATTAGGAAGGATTTCAAATAAATGATTTGAATTCGACTTTGAATAGCACGACGAACAATGTATGCATGAGTTTTATGTAACTACCTACTTATATGCAGCACAATGTTCAATCAATCAACTCGGCCTATCACAGTCCACTGCTGGACATAGGCCTCTCCCAGGCTGCACCACAACATCCTGTCCTCCGCCTTCCGCATCCAGTCTGACCCAGCCATCTTCTTAAGGTCGTCGGTCCATCTAGCTGGGGGGCGTCCCACACTACGCTTGCCGATACGCGGTCTCCACTCCAGGACTCGTCTGCTCCAGCGGCCATCGGTCCTTCGACAAACATGGCCAGCACACTGCCACTTCAGTTTGCTTACTCTGCAAGCTATGTCGGTAACTCCGGTTCTTTTCCGGATAATTTCATTCCTGATTTTATCCTTCAAAGAGACTCCAAAAGCATAGCCCGCTCGCTCCATAGCGCGCTGGGCGACCTTGAATTTGTGGACAAGCCCGACTGTCAGTGTCCCTGTTTCGGCACCGTATGTCATGACGGGCAGGACGCACTGGTTAAAGACCTTAGTCTTCAAACATTGCGGGATAGGCGACGAGAAGACATGACGCAGTTTTCCAAACGCCGCCCAACCCAACTGGATCCTTCTGTCGGCTTCTTTCTCAAAGTTGTGGCTACCGATCTGAATGCCGTCTTGCCGAGTCCAATCCACATCGAAGGGTCGCTTCTCGAAGTTGTGAAGGAGTACGTCTACCTAGGATAAGTCAGCACAATGAATCATAATTGTGGAAAATAGAGTAACAAAGAAGTATACATTATTTTGTTTATCGACGGCTCTCGTAGACGTCAACCGGCTCCATTCAGTGTTACGAGTAGCACGAGCTAGGTGGCGAGTGATCCTAAGTGATGAGTAGCTGAGTGACTCCGTGATGCTCAGCAGGTCAGTATAAGCACGTGTTGGCCACTTAAGGGTCACAAATCACAATCACAAGGCCCCAGTGTCACTGCCACTACAAGTCAGAATGAAATGCATAAAATGTACAAAGTTCTTACTCAACTTCGCTATTTTTGCTATCGGTCAAAATATACTCGGTAGGCTCATCAAAAAACTTCATAATATCCTGCATGCAGCCCACTGCAACCTGGTACAAAAGTAAACTGGTAAATGAAGAGGATTGTGATTGTAAGTGAGTTACGCAATTGATGCAGGTCTCATTCCAAAACAATCACTTGTGGTGAGAGGTGGCGGGCTGGTGGCTGGTGACGTCACGGCGGGTGGCTGAAGTCAGGCCTCGGGGGCTCGTGACAGCCGCACTCATCTAATTGTGTGAATGCGGGAGACGCCGATAATTCATTTGCGCGCTCCGTTAATTAGGCAGCCGGGCCCGCGGCGCACCCGGCGGGCGCACGGCTCACTTACTTTCGATAAAGCACCGAATAATATAATTTAATTGTTAGTTTACACTGTGGACAAGGATCGCGCTGCCTGTCAAGTTTACACTGTGGACAAGGATCGCGCTGCCAGATATTCATATTCATTTTCTTATTCATATATTTATTTGCATTCCATAATGTATAGGTAAAGGTGTTACAATGGCTTAAAGCTAAGGTACCGCGATATTGCGCCAGTCTGCAGAAGCCTTTAATCGTAATACCTAAATATGTATTTTTTTGCTTTTCCGGCGTTAATTATGTAAGCTAATAATTATTAGTATTCTCTAAGTTAGTAAGGCATTGGCTTGACTGCCATTTTTAGAGCCAATAGAAATTCCCGATGCGCTTGATATAATAAAAAAATAAGATATACCTGATGCAGGTAAGAGAGTGATGCGATGGTTTGAAAATTATTATTTCAGTGGGTCAGCGATAATTACAAAATCCATTAGCTCCAACATGACAGTAAAACTAAGTCCGCCAATATTGAATCCAAGGATATGGTCAGTACTTGACAGCCAATATATCAAAATGCGCTGGAGTCGTGGCACAACAGGTGGAATATCTTATTAGGAAAATGGAACATTTTCAAAAAAATAGTAGAATTCCAGAAAGAACAAAAGCACACAGAATGCTCTATCGAACTCATTAATTCGTCGGAACCAACGCTTCAGAGAAAAAGATCGAACTATCAAGAGAGGATTACTCAGCATTTGTCAGAAAAGGATACAAACAGGAAAACCTACTTACGTGGCTGGGCGCACATTTACTTAAGTGTCTGGGCGCACATGTTATCATTTAATGAATACTAAATAATGTGTCTTATAAACTTAGAATTGTTTTTGTTAATCATAGGTAGTTGATTTGTTGTGTTTTCGATTTGGTAATAATCATGTTGTGTAGAACTGTTAATTATTAATAAAAGTTATTTTCATTTGCAAATAAATTTCATTTAACCTTTGAAAACGTATTGACATTTAATCAAATACGTATGTTTTGGTCACTTTGTTGGCAAGTTTTCCACAAGCTTTGTATATAACTTTATGTTTTGTCTTCACAACTTGATTTAGGTGTAAACAATAATCGGAAAGGACTACATGTCGAATACCGATGTTGTACACTCCAGGGACAGACGAACAGTTGTCGAATCGTTTGCGGGTGAAAGGTTCTATCGATGAAATTTTCAAAAGTGAATCGTTCTATCGGCGAATCGTTCATCGTTGAAACGTTCTATCGGTGAAACAATGAAAAGTTAATCGTTCTGGCGGTGAACCGTTCATCTGAGAAACGAATTTCGGAGGACTGTTTCAGAATCGAAAACGTACCTAATTAAGTAAAATTACATAACATAACATCACGCCTGTAATCCCCGAAGGGACACTTGCGCGAACCCACTTGTGCGAAAAGATGGTTGTCGTGATTTTTCGTCATGGGTGTTGTTTTTATCGTTTCCGAGGTCTCTGATAACAACACTGGGGTCAAAATCAAAATTCACGATGGCGCCACCGAAAATTTGCAATTTTTTTGTCATGGGTGTCGTTTTCATGGTTTTCGAGGGCGCGCTATCAAAGTTAATTTGCATAAATCTGGTGGGTACAAAAGAAAAAATCTGGGCAAAGATATATTCTTCCGCAGTCGTCCAATGACGACTGCGGAAGTGCAAAGTCAACCTCAGGACTAAAACTGATTCTTACACGGACAACTGTCTTGAGTCTCTGTGTATTTTGGCTACTGAGATCAAAACTACAATCGTAGTATACAGGTAATTTTATCGTCGTATAGTCGGAGGCAAATTTTAAGGCTTTCGTAACATCCTAGATGCTTCCGACTGCATTTATTTATTTTTGATACTTAAAGGATACTGGTTTTCTTTTCATCTTGTTTCCATCTTTTCAGTTACTTTTTTTACAGTCGGGTTTTTTTTTTATAATTTGTATTTTCTTAACTTCGCTTTCGGTGTGATTTGCAAGTCCGTGCTTGGAATAATGCCACCTTACGAATGGGCAGATATTTTTCGTTAGGACATAGACAACTGTAACAATAAAAAGAATAAAAGAACAGAATTGCTTGAATACAAAAAATAATCTTTTTACCAAAAAAAACAACCGACTTCCAAAAACAGACTACAAAGCGAAACAAACCTTTTTACAAAAAAAAACCACTACAAAGTGATAAATAACCTTAATTTCGGAAGTCGGTGTCTTTGGATCTATTTTAGTTTTTTGCTACCGACTTCCGAAATTAAGGTTATTTATCACTTTGCAGTGTTTTTTTTTTTAAGTCGGAGGTTTTTTTGTTGTTGTAAATACTTTTTTTTATTTTTTACTTTTTAGTGGGTCAGTTTCAACTGCTCATTCCTCACTCCTTTTACAAAATTGTGTCCAGAAAATAAAAAAAATGTTAAGTAAGTTTTCCTTTGAAGAGTAACATTGTTACGTATTTTTTTATTTTTGTATATTCTCTTTAGTTGTTTCTATGTATATCTAACGCTGTTTCACCGTTTTGTCAACTTCATACATACGTTTTTATAAGTGGAAACTTGTAATTGGCTTTCTTCTAGGGGCGTAAATAGTTGAGGTGAACTCCTAGTAAGAACCAGGAGAACTGGAACTGCTTCCAGTCCCAGTCCTCAATGCATATGGTGAAGTCACGTATGGTGACTTCACCATATGCATTGTGCCGAGCATAAATTGCTTAGCGAAATACTTATTATTAAGTTTCGGTGCCATCTGTGGTCTTAATCATCAGTTCCACTTCACCAAACGGTGCTTTCCAAGTGCAAATGCATAAGTTACTATAAAAAATACTGACATCGATATAGGTGTGACTATAAAAATGGAGGATTACCCTCGATTTCCATAGGATCCCCTCATCAGATTCAGACTTGGTAACAATGAGACCATCTCGGGAGCACAAATCCTTTCAAACAACAAAATAAAAAAACATTCAGCTGAACATATAACCTCCTCATTTTTGGAAGTTGGTTAATAAAACAACTTTAATTTCGGAAGTCGGTGTCTTTGGATCTGTATTTGAGTTTTTTGCCACCGACTTCCGAAATTAAAGTTATTTTTCACTTTGTAGTGTTATTTTTTGGTAGTCGGTTATTATTTTTTTGTAAAAAGTGTTTTATTTTTCACTTTTTAGTGGGTCAGTTTTGAATTTATCTAAGTTACAATAGCCTAATGTTAACTTCCTTTTACGAAATATTGCTTTTCCCGATGCTGGAACGTTGATTGTTGAGGAGTTCTCCTGGGAAGAACCAGGAGAACTGCCACTCACCATATGCATAGTGACGAGCATAAATTGCTTAATCGCAACCCGTTAAATAGGTACTCATTACTATATTGTTCCGGTGGCCATCTGTGGTCTCCATCATCAGTTCCACTTCACCAAATGGTGCTTTCCGTGAGCAAATGCACGAGTTACTATAAAAAATACCCAAATCGCTATAGGTTTGCATATAAAATTTGAGGGTTTCCCTCGATTTCCATTGAATCCCTTCATCAGATTCTGATTTGGTGGCAATGGGACCACCTCGGGAGTATACTCTTTCAAACAAAAAAAGAATTTTCAAAATCGGTTCATAATTGACGGAGTAATCGCGTAACAAACATACAAAAAAAAAAAAAAAAACATACAGCTGAATTGAGAACCTCCTCCTTTTTGGAAGCCGGTTAAAAACAAAACGGCTAAATATGACGCTTCACTTTCCCGCCAAGAAGTCCAGTGCGGTACCTCGAGCGGGCAGTTCGACACCCGCCCAGTACATTCTCACAGACAGTGCAGTGCCACGAGCGGGCAGCTCTACACCCGCCCGGTACATTCTCACAGACAGTGCGGTACCTCGCGAGCGGGCAGCTCGACACCCACCCGGTACATTCTCACAGACAGTGCGGTGCCACGAGCGGGCAGCTCTACACCCGCCCGGTACATTCGCACAGACGGTGCGGTACCTCGAGCGGGCAGCTTGACACCCGCCCGTTACATACAGAACTACACGACTAAAACGACTTTTTGTAAATGCTGTAATGTATAACTGTTTTTTGTCCCAAATAAATAAAATAAAATAAAATAAAACTACGACTTCTTCTTCTTTTTGAGTCGATGGCAGTACAACACAAAGTACATATATTTGTATATGAATTAACGAACCCTATGACACTACGCCAACTCGCGAATAGGGACTTGAGAAACGTTATCTTTTTTTTATTACGTGGAAAGGAAGCGATCGTCGCAGTGCGTTGTTTGTTATTGCACATTGAGCTCCGCGCCATGGGAGGACATCAGGGTAACCTCTGTTTACCGAGCGGAGGAGATGTGCTCAGCACAGCGCGGCACCGCGTGTGGACGTTCGAGTATGTACGATACGATAGCACCCGATTAACGTAGTAGCAGTTAAAACCGATATTTCGTTCTAATCAATTGTTATCACCAGTCAGTCAATGTTACGCCCGCCGCCGCCGTATCGCAGTATGTAGATCGCATATAATTTGAGTGTGTTATAATGTGTAGAGCAGTGTGGAGTGTGGAGCGACAATTTCTCCCCCGCGGCGCGGGCGCAGCGACGCTGATATGAAATTCGAATTAGTGAAAATACAGTTAGAGGCGCCAAGTATGCGGTCGCCTTCTGCGCCGCCGACGGCGACGCTGCGCCGGCCGTGTCGCGATATGCGCTACCACTGCCACGCTGACACGCTCATTCATAAAATATTACATTGTTTTCCTTGAACATTATTATTTTATATTATTATTTGCACAACGATAACGAGCTCATATTTGGAATAATATGGGTAAGTGGTCGTTAGCTCGTAGTGCGGAGTGCGGCCGGTCTCCGGCGCCCCGCCACGTGTGCCGCGCGGTGTGCTGTCGTGTCGCGCACGTGGGACGCGGCGAGCGCGCGGGGTTATCTCGTTGTGTACTAACTACAGACGAAAGAGTAGTGCGACTGTCAGCAATGAGCTGAAAATAGTCGCGGCATGTCTTGATGAGCGGCCGCGGACTCCATGCACCACTCACGATTGGGGATGCAGGCTCTTGCAGACCTGCGAATACTTACCATTAATTTATGAATATTGCCTAAGCGTATACGCCAGAAAACAAATGTATCTAGAGCTAAAGCCTAGTATGTCTGTTTCCTCGATACCTAGTTATTGTAGCGTCGCGCATTGATCTAAATATTCCAAATGAAATAGTTTCGTAGCGCTAAAGTTTCCGAGTGCTCGGCGGCCTCGCGCGGGTTATCGCGCGACCTCTTATCACCCGCACGCACACACGCACACGCACTCACGCACACACACACAGCTAGCACGTCGCGTCGCGCGCCGCGCATGTGTGCATATGAAATGGGTCGCGTATGTCGCCAGATGTAATTAGAGCAAGAAACTGTTTATTGTTACCCGCCCGATGGCCGATGTTCATTTAATTATCTACCTATTCATAATCCTTGAATTATGAATTTCAATACAAAGGTTTCTAATGGTTGTAATATAATGTTTATATTATGAATGCGTGCCAGCCGGCTTGTTGGCGCTGGCGTCGGCCCGGGCCACTCGGCAGCAGGCACGTGTCCGGGTCACCGCAGCTGCCACATCATAGGTGCCGTACTCCAGATAATGTGCATGAAGACACTATGTGAACATCTTACGTGTTGGTTGGGTTCAGCTTCCAGTTTTACCGGATGGAGCGACTGCCTATCTAACCTCCACGACCCAGGTACTGGGTAATACGATACCCCTGGTAAGACTGGTTGCCAGACTTTCGGGCTTCTTTATACCCGGAAGCACTGTCAAAGATCTATGAATGACAGTCAGTACCAACAGTTCAGCATATTTTCCGACGAAGGGGTCTGGGGGGCTTTTATGGTGTACATAATAAAGACTATTCTATTTTATTCTCGATGAAACGGATGGTCACCCATCCACGGACCGACCGCGGCAAGCGTACCTAAGGTAATCTTGATCGATCGTCGTGCTGGTGTACGTGTGTGTGGGTATGAATGTATGGGCACTATGTTTTGGTGTACGTGTATGCAGGTATATGCAATTTTACAATTAAATAAGTACTCACTTAAATGACCCAAGCACCTATGCCACCAACCTACCCTGTTATTAAATAACTTGTTATTAAATATTTACAAAATACACGACATGAGATGACAAACCGTACTATGACATTGGATGTACTGGACGACGCACTCCTAGAGGTCTGGTGTCGGCCGGCAGTCCACCGCGGGCTCACAGGCGACGTTCTGCGATGTGTTGGTGATGCTCTACTGTACATCATTATTAGATACCGCTCGATCAGCGCAACATGCATACCTAAAGGTAACTGTAATTCTAATTTGAAAAAGAAGTTTAAACCAATTATTTTATAAATAGTAAGTAAACGTGGAGTTTCTTGCCAGCTCTTCTCAATAGGACACGACCAACCAACAATAAAGAAAGAAAGAAAATTGCATATATACACAATCAGCCTATAATGTTCCCACTGCTGGGACACAGGCCTCCTCTCGGTGAGAGGGAGTGGGCTGAAATCCACCACGTGGGCCCAGTACGGGTTGGTAGATGTCACATGTCGTCAAAGTTTTGGTTCTAGGACAAACCGGTTTCCTCATGATGTTTTCCTTCAGCGTTTTGAAAGCAGTGTTGATGCAATTATTTACACAAAGTAAAGCGCCTGCCTGGGTTCGAACCCCCGACTTACAACTTGTAAGTCCCCGTTACCACTGCGCCATCACTGCTCTCAAGAAAAATGCGTTTATTTGCATCGCAGCAACAAAAAAAATGCAGTAAAAATGACGTTTCATAAGTGCCCATGTCGGTATTTAAATGGAATAAAAATATTTTTAATTTGAAGTTATCAGAAGATCCCCATAAAAGGCCCTAACTGCCACGGGTTGTAGATAACGTGCGGAACAGACGTAAACAAAGGTGATCGACCCCGCGGACCACATCGTGCGCCTGCACATCCCGCGGCCCGCGGCCTCTCCTGCTGACGTGAGCAGCACCAGCGCGCGGAGACATCCACTACGCAGCGGACCATCCGCGTACTTGGTCACTATACCGTCACGTTGCTAGTGCTAGTTAATAGATTTGCAAATATTACCCACGTTTCTTCATAGCTTCCAGCTATGAAGAAACGTGGCGAAAAAAAAAATCAGCTGTTCCCTACATTTTGACGAGTTCAGCGAACTTAAATGTAGGGAACAGCTGATTTTTTTTTCGCGATTTCAAGGTTGGTCCCATAGTAAAAGTTGTTCATAATGATGAGTACAATGACCCCTTAAGACGTTTAGTATAAACAAAAACTAATGTTGTAGTTTTGCTAGCTGTTATACATTTTCTCCCCTGCAGCCAAAACAGCTTGTAAGGCGATACGGGTAACTATGGTATTCATTATTTATAATTACAAGCAGACAGCCGGTGACAGCAACTGGCTTTAGCTGACCTGTGAGGTGCGCTGTTCACTTTCAGTGAAAACTTCACTATTACGGAAATAATGTTCAGCTAAAAACATAGGCAGGGCAGCTTCGTGAATGGTGAGCTGGTGGGCGCGGGGTGCCGGGCGCGGGGTCAGCTCAGGTGGAATAATTGTCACAATAAACAGTCGGTAATGGAGTGGCGGCGCGCCCAACGAGTTAATTAGTGAAATGACACCCCTCCCCGCACGGCGCCCTCCGTCCCGCAGGCACGGCAGTCGGCTGCCACCCCCAGCCACTCCTCTGCGCGGCCCACTCGCCTATTAAATTATGTCCAAGTGCTTATGAACTTTTGGCAACGAATTTTCAATATCGAGCCCAGTAGGTAGGTAGGTACCTGCCTGCTACAGCCTAGTAACACCTACACTACATTCATTCAGCATGAAAGGTTTCAAAAATCAGCACTTCTGGGAATTCACTATCATAATTGGTATAGTTTTACAAACTGAACATGGACGAGTTGCTTAGCATACTTTTGTTTCTATCAACGCAATAGCATTCCACTATCGGAGCTCCGAGCGCCATCTCATTCCACTATTGGAGCTCCGAGCGCCATCTCATTCCACTGTCGGAACTCCGAGTGCCATCTCATTCCACTGTCGGAGCTCCGAGCGCCATCTCTTTCCACTGTCGGAGCTCCGAGCGCCATCTCATCTCAAGTTCCGCCGAAAGACGTCTACTGCTGGACATAGGCCTCCCCAAAAAAAGGAGGATTTGCCATCATCGCCACGCTTGGCAGGCGGGTTGGCGATTGCAGTATGGTTTTAAAAATGCATAGAGAACGCTGCTGCCCATTCTCTAGTAAGTCCCTTCGTAGTTTTACGACACCCACGGGAAGAAATGGGATGGTGCTATTCTTTACGTCCGGCACCTCACGGAACCAACATTCAGCAATAATAGCCTTTATTTTCAGCTTTCAAAACATCTTGCTCGATTCACAGCCGCGGTCCGACATCCAATCAACATAATCATCATCTGCCAGCTTTTCCCCAACTATGTTGGGGTCGGCTTCCAGTCTAATCGGATGCAGCTAAATACCAGGATTTTACATGGAGCGACTGCCTATTTGACCTCCATAACCCAGTTACTGGGTAATACGATACCTCCTGGTAAGACTGGCTGTTAGACTTTCGGCCTTCTGACGACCCGTAACGACTGTCAAAGATCCACGAATGACTGCCGGGACCAAAGGCTTAACGTGCTTGCCGAGGCACGGAGGAGTCTCGGTATGTAAAGATGGTCACCCATCCATGATCCAATCGCGGCAAGCGTAGCGACCCGTGCGGCTGTTATTATTTAGCCACGAGCCCGAAATCCAATGAAATGAAATGGAATTGTTTATTGTAAATAGGATATCGGAATCACTGTTACACGACATATAAATAGGATATCGGAATCACTGTTACACGACATATTAATAGGATATCGGAATCACTGTTACACGACATATAAATAGGATATCGGAATCACTGTTACACGTAGTATAAATAGGATATCGGAATCACTGTTACACGTCGTATAAATAGGATATCGGAATCACTGTTACACGTCACATAAATAGGATATCGGAATCACTGTTACACGTCGTATAAATAGGATATCGGAATCACTGTTACACGTCATATAAATAGGATATCGGAATCACTGTTACACGTCGTATAAATAGGATATCGGAATCACTGTTACACGTCGTATAAATAGGATATCGGAATCACTGTTACACGTCGTATAAATAGGATATCGGAATCACTGTTACACGTCGTATAAATAGAATATCGGAATCACTGTTACACGACATATAAATAGGATATCGGAATCACTGTTACACGTCGTATAAATAGGATATCGGAATCACTGTTACACGTCGTATAAATAGGATATCGGAATCACTGTTACACGTCATATAAATAGGATTTCGGAATCACTGTTACACGTCGTATAAATAGAATATCGGAATCAATGTTACACGTCGTATAAATAGGATATCGGAATCACTGTTACACGTCATATAAATAGGATTTTGAATCACGGTTACACGTCATATAATTTTTTTTATTAAAAATTAAGCTAGATAGATGGCTGCATCCCATTCGACTGGAAAAGGCGGCAGATCGAAGCGAAAGGAGTCGACATTTCCTATCTGACTACCCCTGAGACGAAATGGTGAAACAATGCTCATATATTAGCTATGATAAGTGCAGTAGGTACCTACTCGGATGAGTACTAGTAATTACTGGGCACAACATCGTTGTCGCAATCAGCGGCGGCGACAATGTGGCCGATATCACTACGATATAGTGCACACGACGTACATCAGTAGGTACTCGACACTAGTCTCGTTAGCCTGGGCCCAAAGTCTGCTATTACAATAGTTTCAGAATGGTCGATCATTGATTTCATAATTGTTGATTTTGACAAGTTTGTTAATCCACTATTATAATGGCGTCATTATGACTTTCCAATGGTCGGCCACTGACACTACATTGAAAGAAATTGCATTTATTGGTAATCTCGTACATAATGACAAATGAATGACATTTCTACTAATGGGTTTTATAATAATGGCAATACGACAATGCCATTATAAGTAACACAATTCTATTACGAGAACATTGACCGACCAATGACCGACCATTATGAATTTAGCAGATTACTTAATTATTTGTTATTATTATTTAATTATTTGTTTTTTATTTTATACCTTTTAGTGATAAAACAATATTTTTGCAAACGCACAATGTGCCAAGAATGATAACTTTAATTTTTTTTGGAACGTGAAATTATTTTACATGATTTATTACACGACGTGGAAACGGATAAGACAATTTTTTTCTATGGGTTGATGAATACTACCGTTATATTTATTTAATTTTTTTGTTTGTTTGTGTGTTTTTTTTTTTTTTTTTTGTTATTCTTATTACTGAACGAATGCATATTGAATACTACTGTTTTATATTTTTGTTATGTACTAAGCAAGCTCTAGACGATGATAGTACCTATACGTAGTCAAATTTTCAAGGAAAAAATAAATTATTACCGTTTTTTTCATGAACCATGGCTCTCTCTTTATTTTTTTTTAATGTTCACTAGCCTATGTTACCCGGAATAGTTCAACGCTTCTAACAATACCACATATGGCCTGGGGCAAGTGCGGCGGTAGGGCAACTTGCCTATGTGTGTGAATGCGTTTGTATTCAGCAGGAGCGCCACGGCACTGTTCCACAGAGCCGCTTTCTTCACGCCACCCCGGCGGTCTGCTTCCGCCAGGTGAGACCTCCGGTTCCCCGGAGGAGGAACCTCCGGTTCCGCAGCGTCAGGTTCTGCTGCGCGCGGAGGAGCTTCTTGTTGGACTCGCTAGTGAGGGCGAGCCAAGCCGGGGCGGCGTATGTGAGCAGCGGGCGAATGTACGTCTTGTACACACCCAGCTTGGTACACAGCGGGAGGTGGGATGAGAGCACCGGGTGGAGCAGTGCGCGGGCTGTTCTGCCCTTCGCGGTGACCTTGCGGACGTGACTTCCCATGGTGAGCCGACGGTCGATGGTGAACCCTAAGTACTTGACCTGTGGTGACCATGCGATGTCGATTTCTTGCAGCTGTAAGGGTGGTGGGAGGTGGGCGCCTCCAGCGAGCAGCGCCTGTGTCTTACCCACGTTAACCGACAACCGCCACTTTGACAGCCAGTCGGAAAGCAAATCTAAGGCACGCTGCATTTTGATGGCCGCGTGTCTTGGCCTAATAGAGGACGAGATGTACGCGGCGTCGTCAGCGTACAGCGCGAGCGTAGTGTCCTGCGTCGTGGGGATGTCATCGGTATAACGTGAGTAGCACAGCGGCGAGACACAGCTGCCCTGCGGTACCCCTGCCGCTATCGGACGCACGCTTGACAGCACTCCGTCAACCACCACCCTAAAAGTCCTGTGGGAAAGGAAGGAGGAGACCACCTTTATGACGCGACGGGGCGCGTCTGATTTTGACAGTTTAAAGAGCAGACCGGCGTGCCAAACGCGGTCAAACGCTTTTGCCATGTCGAGGAATACTGCAACTGCGTGTTCTTTCTTGTTCAGCGACGCCGTGAGTAGGTGCAGTACCCTCGACAGCTGGAGCGTCGTGCTGTGTTCCGAGCGGAACCCGAACTGTTCCGGACGTGGCGTGATGTGAGATGCTAGGTGTCGCAGCAGGAGTTGCTCAAACACCTTGGATATGGTTGGCAGCAGAGTTATGGGCCGGTAGCTCCCAGGCTTCAGCACATCTTTGTTCGCCTTGGGCAGCATAATGACGCGCCCTTCTTTCCAGCTGGTCGGGAAGACCCCCATGCGCAGTATCCCCGTGTACAGGCGCACCAGTGCCGCTACCGTACGGTATGGCAAGTGGCGCAGCGCTGTGTTGGTGATACCGTCCGCTCCAGGGGCCTTTCTTGGCTTGGTCTTCAATATAGCGCGTCTGACTGCGCAAGGCGAGAAGAAAATCGGATCTTCATCTGGGGCTATCGGCGAGGCAAAGTATTCCTCGAGGTGCCTCTCAACTGCTGCGACATGCTCGTTGTCGTCGGTCGGGTTCGGCTGGAATTGACGCTCCAGGTGCTCAGCAAAGATCTCCGCACGGTCTGCTGCGATGTACCTTGGGGCCCCGTCGCTGTGTAGTAGCGGGCGCACCGGAGCTGGGGTATTCGAGAGCTGCCTGCACAGTCTGTGTATTGACGGCCAGTCTCCTTCGACAGCGTCGATGTGTGACTCCCAGCTCTCGGCGTTAAATTCTTGAAGCTTGGCCCTAACCTTCTCCGCGAGACGGTTGAGTTCGGACTTCATGGTCGGGCATCCAGTACTTTGCCACCGTAGTAGCGTAGGCGCCTCTTCTTGGCGACCAACTCTTTAAGGTGGGTAGGCAGGGGTTTAAATAGAGACCCCTGCGGCTGCGTTAATGTTGTTGTCGCCACTTCGTAGGCGCGTTGGATGCAAACGGTGATCTCTTCTGCCAGTCCGTCAACGTCCGCGGCGGTGACGATGGGCCAAGTCAGTGTGGTGGTCTCCATCACTTCTCGAAACTTCGTCCAATCCGTTTTTCGACGTGGCGCTGGAGGAGAGAGTCGGGTCGGCATTTCCGATAAGACGACGAGGACGGGTTGGTGATCCGACTGCATCTCGTCGTCTATCACCTGTTGGGTGATCTGGCAGCTCAGGCCTCTGTGGATCACGATGTCCAGCACATCCGGTGAATGGGTCTGTATGTCTGGGTAGTGGGTGGGAGTCTCAGGGCCGGACACCGTGTACCCACAGGCTTCCGCGTCTGCGAAGAGCCGTCTCCCCCCGGGATTCGTGGTGTGGCTGTTCCACCCCGGGTGCTTACAGTTCATGTCACCGGCGAGGACCGTTGGGTGCGTTGATCGATTCAGGAGCACCTGCAGCTCCGCTAAGTCGAACGGTGCTGCGGGCGGGCTGTAGCATGCGTAGATGTCGACGTCCTCGCCAGCCATGTGCAGCTGGACACCCAGCGCATAAAAGGTAGCCAATGACGTCGGAGGGAGAGCTTGATGTACGACTCTTCGCTTCACCATTACCGCCAGACCGCGATAGATGTTGCCGAGTGCCGACTTCTCATCCTTCCTATAGAGCAGGTAACCAGGGAACCTGATTTGGTCCGCTGGTCCCAGGAGAGTTTCGCTAATGAGCGCCACGTCGATCTTCTGCTCCTTGAGGAGGAGGCGGAGGGGGGCGACCTTGCTCCGCAGGCCGCGGGCGTTCCAATGTAGAATCCTCAGCGGTCTAGCCATGGTAGAGTGTGAGTAGGGCGGCCAGACCGTCGAGGATGACCAATTCCGCGTCTTGCCCCTGTCTGATGGCTTTGATTAGGTCCATCAACAGTTGGATGGCGCAGGCGGTAAATTCCTTCTGGCGCTCCAGAAACTGCAATCGCCGCCCCAGAAGCGGCTCAAAACCAAGCCACATTGGGCTCAAACGCCGGCCGCGACCAGCAGCGGCGCCGCGCACCACAACAGACTGGCGCCTTAAGTCAAGAGCGCCAGAAGGAATTTACCGCGTACCGACTCAACAGCGTAGCTCCTTATAAAGGCGATCCGCTAGTGGCAGTCGTGTAATAAAAACAAATAATTAAAAAAAAATAAAAACACGCCTGCCGTATCGAAAAGTGAACTAATAAATTAAAAACCAGTTATATGATTTTAGTGTTGAATGGCCACAAGTTATGTACTAAATA
This sequence comes from Tiliacea aurago, assembly GCA_948098905.1. Classification (NCBI taxonomy): domain Eukaryota; kingdom Metazoa; phylum Arthropoda; class Insecta; order Lepidoptera; family Noctuidae; genus Tiliacea; species Tiliacea aurago. The sequence continues at coordinate 27,809,115 of OX402585.1, forward strand.
GATTATAATATTTACTGTGCAATTAAAACGCCATTGTGCCCAAAAGTAGAAAACTGAAAATCAATCTTTTCATTGCAGTCGGGTGACGGATCCTTGGACTTGTTTTTAATTTTTTAGTTCACTTTTTGATATGGCAGGCGTGTTTTTATTTTTTTTAATTATTTGTTTTTTCCTTTCTTTTTTATATATTCAGTCCTTGGGGCAGTACTTCCACTGATTTAATTTAACTGTTGCCATAATAAGTTTTAACCCTGATACCAAGATTCAGCTTTCCCGCTATCCGCCATATTTAAAATCTAGAAAAAATAAAAACGCTCCACCCCTGTGTGTGTATTTTATAAAAATAACAACAATACGTCTGTATTCCCAAAAGGGTCAGGCAGAGGTGTACCTACTTATAGTACACCCACATTAAATTTCGCCGGTTATGTCTAGTTCCCATGTAATAGGGGACGAGCCTATTGTTACTAACCGAGCACAAATTCAGACTGCTTACTTTAACTGAGAAATTCCAGACGGAAAACCCATTATCACTTTGCCTGACCCGGGAATCAAACCCAGGACCTCATTCCCAACAGTAGCGCTTGCGACCAAAAGACCAACGAGGCAGTTTTTAATAAAAATGTGACTGTTATTTGTATATTGTTGTGATATCTTACGACTTCCACGCAAACGAAGTCGCGGGCAGAAGCTAGTTTGAAATAAATTGAGTTTATTTACAGAATAAACGATTTCATTTCAGAAATATGTCGTCGTAGGTATAGGCAAATAATCAGAATCCAGGCAAGCACTAGTCACACAGGAAACCGTAAATATCAGCGCCCATCAACAGAAGCAGTCGCTAAAGTAGAAAATCACGGAAAATCAATGGATCATGAAAAAACAAATTATAACCGTTTTTTTCATGAACCATGGCTACCGCTTTATATTTGTTTTAAATGTTCACTAGCCTATGTTACCCGGAATAGTTCAGTGCTTCTAACAATATCATATACATTAAAATCGGTTTCGCCGTTTACAAGTTATGGTGGAATAAAGAAACTCACAAACATACATACATACATACATACATACATGACACCTGCAAATGGTGCACTGCACGGACTTGCAAATCACACCGAAAGCAAAGTTAAGAAAAACCAACTAAATGTAATCAAGTTTTAGTTGTTGAATACTTTAATAGGTAAAAATGATTTTCCTTTTGCTAGTAAAATTTTATTAATTTTTGAAATACATTGCAAGCTATAGTTTTGTATAATTTAGAAGCAAATTTTTTTTTTCATTTTTGTTAATGTGAGTACCATGGAGCCGTTTATTATGATAAGATGTATGTTGACTTAAAAAAGCGTGGCAGTTGAGAGTATGTCATGCTCACTTAAATGGCTCGCTGATGGTGGCGCGTGTGTTGGATCATTCGGTTCCCTACAAAATGGTTGAGTTGGATGGTGCTGATCCACGCGCCATGTTCGTGAACGGGCGCCGTCAGTTGAGAATGGTCTTCTCTTAACTGCCAGGGCTTATTTGTAATCTTTTAATCTTATATTTTGAATTGTTTTTTAAATAAACAATTTAATGTTTTTTACATTGTTCTCACTTATAGAAGCAACAAGAATAATGTACCCAGGATTTTGGAGTTTCTAGCCTATTCTTCTCCATAGAGATCTACGTTTTGGAATGGGCAAATAGCTTCAACTTTCTGACTAACTGACCGACTCTTTGACAATTCAAAAGTGTCTGTAATAGGTTTAATTGAAATAAATGTTTTTAGTTTGAGTTTTGAGTTCCAACACAAATATTCTCCATATCGATTATCGAAACTGGTTGTGACTCATTAATACAAGAACTGTTAGTGTGCTCTCTCATTACCGTTATCAGTGGCGGTGAACACACAACAACAAACCACAGCCTCGTGGCCGCCGCCGCCGGCCGCTGGGAGCCAAAATACGCCGCACCAATACGAAAGGCACGTGATTATCAGCAGACTGGCCGAGTTACATTTTGAACTTGTGAAACAACTAGAAATTTAAAATATTAAAATATTTGTTTACTATTCAAGTTTACCAGAAAAGAGCAGTAACTATTCATAAACTACACCACGTGAGCTCATAAATTAATACTGACAAGTGTGGCCACTACAGAAGGGCACGTGGCTAGTACCTAAAAGCCGCACGGGATCGATCGATCAGGGTAAAGCAACGGTTACTGACTTCATTCCGTGGATGGGTTACCATACATTTCCAACTGAGACCGCTCCGTGCCACAGAATGCACCTTATGACGGCCCCGGCCATCAGTCGTCATGCTGCGCATCTCTTAGCATGCTGGGCATCTGGAGATGCGTAGTGTAATGCAGAAGAATGGAGACTAGTTGTTGCGAGTGATCAAAATAAACAATTTCTGTATCAAATGTAGCTCTGGGCTTAGCATTCCTTGTTTGTTTATCTCAACACTCTGTCGCGGAACCGTCGTTAGTAATCATGTATATATCTGCTTCGTACGCCTTTCATGAGTTTCTGTAAACTTACTAAGGAACATTATAGAATCTTGCTCCGATTCGCCGGTTTAATAAGTTTTTATTTATTCAAATAACAAAAAAAAAAAGTTAATTATAAAAATCCTTGCCCCGGTGCCTTTGTGTCGCGCCAGTATGTAGAAACCTTAACACGACATAACGACCTATTGCCTTCGACTGCATGAGATTGTTTGTATGTAGCATTAATTTATATAATTCTTGTTTCTATCTTTTTTTAACTTCACTTTTTACGCGGGTTTTTGATTTTTTTAATTAACTTTTTTATTTTATACGTTTTAGTTAGGATTATAAGACGGTAAATTAGGTTATACTCACTCTTATAATCGGGTGATACCGACCTCTCACCCACTTACTCCAAAAGTTCGGGATATTTTTTTTATCATTTCTCATTTAAATTACTTTTAAACATATAATAAGTATATATTTTTGTAATCACGTCTTAAAAACGCTTCTTTTTGATACCCCACTCTATAGGATTGGGAGATATTTTTTAACTTTTGGCGCCAATAATTCGCCATTTTGATTTTCAATAATATAATTTTAATATACGTTATGACACTGGCGCGATAAAGACGAATCTAACGACATATCATTCATCAATATCAGCCGTTTAGTAGTTACGAGGGAACATAGGGACAGACATACATACATAGATACATACATACAGGTCAAACACATAACCATCCTTTTTTGGCTTCGCCGCAGTCGGGTAAAAAGGACTTAGTTTTTGGAACCACCTGTGTTAAGAGACTCCGCTCTTCAATAGTACAGCATAATTACTTACTTAATCTAGTAACGGACGGCTAAGTTCAGCAGCATATGCTGTCAGAAAAATCCGTCAATTTACTGATGTAGATACCGCGAGGCTAGTCTATTTTAGTTACTTTCATAGTATCATGTCTTACGGTATTTTACTTTGGGGACGGGCTGCAGACATCGAGTCTATTTTTATTCTGCAGAAAAGAGCCATCAGAGCCATATACAATCTCCGCAGGCGCGATTCTCTTAGGGAACTGTTTAAGGATATTAACATCATGACGGTGCCTTGTCAATATATCTATGAAAACATCATGTACGTAAGAAAAAATTTACATCTTTTTAGTAAAAGAGGCGAAAGACATAATTATAGTACTAGAAGTAGGGATCTATTAGCTCAACCAGGTTTCAGACTGGCAAAAGTAGACTCATCTTTCATGGGGTACTGTTTAAAATGTTATAATAAAATCCCTCCCGTCATACTTCAACTGAATGAGACGAAATTCAAATCTTGTATAAAACGCACACTATGCAAGCAGGCATATTATAGGTTGGGGGATTACATCGCTGATAGAAATGCTTGGCTCAATGCTGGTCCAGCTCCACAACCACAACTAATTTATTAACATTTGAAAATACTGTTGGAGCTGATGAAGATTGGAAGACTATCTTTTCATTGTATAAACTCGAATCTCCTTTGTATTATATAATTGCATATCACAGGTGTGAGTACTATGTACAATAGAGCTACCATTTACCGAGTAATTATGTCTTTCATTGACTTAAATGTGCCCTGGCGGCTGAGAGTATGTCATGCTCACTCAGATGTCTCGCTGATGGTGGCGTGTGTGTTGGTTCATTTAGCTCCCTTCAAAATGGTTGAGCTGAATGCTGCTGATCCATGCGTCATGTTCGTGAACGGGCGCTGTCAGTTGGGACTGGTCATCTCTTAGCTGCCACGGCTTATTTTTAATTATTTTAGTTTTGAATTGTTATCTTTTTATCACGGACGCTTTTGACGTATTGCATCGTTCTCACATGTTTAACTTCAATATGAATGATGTAACCAATATTTTGTACCAATATTTTAATTTAAAAGAGTGTCCGTGGAGTTTCTTGCCCGTTCTTCTCCATAGGAACCTACTATTTGGAATGGGCAACTAGCTTCATATTTGTAACTGACCGACTTCTTGACAATTCAAAAGTGCCTGTCAATGGTTTAATTGAAATAAATGCTTTGAGTTTGAGTTTGAGTTTAACGAAATCGTAGGTACCTATTTAAAATATAAAAAAAAAAATGTTAGTGAAAGTATGATTCAAGTGTGAACACCTGTACGTAGGTGTGTCTCAAACTCAAACCTTTTTTTTCAATTCAACAATGGCCGTTTTGAATTGGCATGGAGTCGGTCAGCTAGAAATATGAAGCTAGTTGCCTATTCCAAAGAGTAGTAGGTTCCTATGGAGAAGAACGGGCAAGAAACTCTACGGACAGTCTTTTAAAATATATTTTTTTAAATATAATATTGATACAAAGTGTTTGATACATCATTCATGTTGAAATTATACATGTGTGAACGTTGCAAAACGTCAAAAGCGTCCGTGAAAAAGATTAAAAAAAAAACAATTCAACACTAAAATAATTAAAATAAGCCGTGGCAGCTAAGAAATGACCAGTCCCAACTGACAGCGCCCGTTCACGAACATGACGCAAGGATCAGCACCACTCAGCACAACCATTTTGAAGGGAGCTAAATGATCCAACACACGCGTTACCATTAGCGAGACATCTGAGTGAGCATGTATGTCATGCTCACTCTGCCGCCAGGGCGGGCACGTTCAAGTCAATGAAAGACATATTACCCGGTATATGGTACATCTATTGTACATAGTACTCACACCTGTGCTATGCAATTATTAATAATAAGGCTTAATTAAGGCCATACAGCTCGAAACAACTAATTATATATAAATCTAGGTACAAATAAATATACATAAATGTACTCGGTTGGTTGCCACCCGGATTTCCTGGGGGAGCGCATTCCATAGAGAGATAGACTGAACGAAGAAGGAAGATTGAATGAAGTCTGAGCGGTGAGTAGGACATTGAAGAAGACGTTAGTGGGATGAACTAAGATTTTTAATGTGATTGGCGCAAATATACTTAAACCAATTACAGGCACTTTTGAATTGTCAAGGGGTCGTCAGTCAGAGAGATGAAGCTAGTTGCCCATTCCGAAGCTTAGTAGGTACCTATGGAGAAGAACGGGCAAGAACCCTTCATTGTGCCTGGTCCGACACGTATTTGGCCTGTTTTTTTTTTAAGCAACTCTTGCATTTACTCTCAGAAAGCTCTCACCATTTGGTGAAGTGAAACTGATGGTGAACACCACAGATGGCCATTGGAACTACTTAATAAAGTATTTCACGGGTTGCGATTTGATTAGGTAACTTTAATATACGGGTGCTAAGCAACTTATGTTCTTCACAATGCATAATTATGGTGAAGTAGAACTGATGGTTATTACCAGGAGAACTTTACGTCAAAAATTTCAAAAATTTACGTCCGTGCATCGGGAAAAGTAATACTTTGTAATAGGCGATGAGCAGTTGACATTAGGCTATTGTAACTTACTTAAATTACAAACTGACCCACTAAAAAATGAAAAATATAAAACTTTTTACAAAAAAAAACAACTGACTTCCAAAAAAACACTACAAAGTGAAAAATAACTTTAATTTCGGAAGTCGGTGGCCAAAAACGAAAATACATATCCAAAGACACCGACTTCCAAAATTAAAGTTTGTTTTCACTTTGTAGTGTTTTTAAAGTTTAGAGTATATTATGTATATATAAGTATCAGAGCTCGGTGGGCTCGCTCCACGTCTATAAGTATCAGAGCTCGGTGGGCTCGCTCCACGTCTATAAAATTAGTTTAAGCTGCACCTCCCCAAATAGGGATGCAATATAGCAAGACCACCAAAGCCATGTAGATCTCATTAAGAACATTATTTTCTTGGGGGTCTCGTTTACTGGTAATATTTTTTGGAACAATAATATTGTTATTATTCCAAAAAATATTTCGGGAGGTGCAGCTAAAACTAATTTCGAAGTGTTTTATAGATCCACTACTTATTCGATACTTTTCTGATTCGGGATTGAGTAAACGACAAAATACAGTTTAACATTTTAAATGTAAGTATGATATATCGGTGAAGTTTATCGTCGAATCAAAACAGTGGTCGATTGTTAGCGGTGGTGAGCGCGGAAGGGAATCGCCGCGGTGGAGATAAGATAAGTTCCGTTGTGTCGTCACGTGACACCGCGACCGACTACCGCACGGCCTTCAAATGCAGGCGCGTCTGCAGCACTGCAACTTGCAACATACAAACACATTGACGTCGGATCACTTCCACGTGCTTCGTACCCTGTGTTCGTGCCATAATGCCGGCCACCAAGCGACCTCTGCGCTGCGACTCACAACGGTCTAGAAGTTACAAAGTTTCGAGCTTTGTCACATTTAAAGATATGACGCTCCATCGACAGATCGATACTAAACAGAGAGAGTTTTCGACGTCGTATTTTTGTTGAAACACAAGTTTGTATTTTTAATCGATTTCCAAAAAGGAGGAAGTTATTTTGTTCGGCTGCATGTGCTTTGTTTTTTTTGTGTTTGTTCACCAATTTCTCCGTCAATTGCGGACTGATTTAGAAAATTATTTTTTTGTTTGTAAGGGTGTACGCCCGTGGTCGTACCATTGTGACTAAGTCAGAATCTGATGAGCCGATCCCATGGAAATCGAGGGAAATCCTCAATTTTTATAGGCACACCTATAACGATTTGGGTATTTTTTATAGTAACTTGTGCATTTGCTCTCGAAAAGCACCATTTGGTGAAGTGGTACTGATGATTAAGACTACAGATGGCCATCGGAACTACTTAATAATAAGTATTTAACGGGTTGCGATTCGATTAGGTGTTTTAATATGGTTGCTAAGCAATTTATGCTCGTCACAATGCATAATATGGTGAGTGGCAGTTGTCCTGGTTCTTACCAGGAAAACTCCTCAACTATTAACGTCCCAGCATTTGGAAAAGCAATATTTTGTAAGTTAGATAAATTACAAAGTGAAATATAAATAAAAAAAAACAACAGACTTCCAAAAAAACACTGCATACAAAAAAATTACTTTAATTTCGGAAGTCAGTGGCAAAAAACTAAAATTCAGATCCAAAGACACCGAATTCCGAAATCAAAGTTATTTTTCACTTGGTAGTGTTTTTTTGGAAGTCGGTTGTTTTCTTTTTGTAAAAAAAATAGTTTAGAAAGTACCTACACCAATGCCTTGGATTCGATTCCCAGATCGATGTATTTATTTATTTATTTTATTATTTATGTACACACAGTAAAATACAAAGCGATATGACATAATTAAATTGAATTAATTTATTATTATTATTTTATTCTGTCAGTAAGTTCTCAGCCAGCCCGTCTCATTCTGCAGTCATTGCAAAAAATATGAATCACCCCAAGACATTTGAATTTACGTAAATATGTATCGTTGTCGGTATGTGCCACACTAGTTGACGATGTGATTGTTCTATTAATAATAATATATAAATAATAATAAATAAGCCTTTTATTAATTGTCATTTTTCCATGCGGTTTTACAATAATTTGATTAGCTTGCAACAAAATTAATATAATTAAATATAATTCAATATATTATGCTTTACAATATATTTTTTATATAATAATAAGTTTATATGTATTTTTACCCGACTGCTCCAGAAGGAGGGTTATGTTTTTCGAGTGTATGTATATATCTATTTCTTTGGCACGCTCTGTAGGCGAAACTCCATACAAAACTGTCAGACTCCATACAGAACAGATGAATTGCGGGATATGAATTGTACGCAGATTATATTAAAATTCTGCCAAAGCGTCCAGTTTAGGCCCCCAGAACTCTTATCAGATTTTAGTATCTTTATTTCTCGATCTATTTCTATTTATTTTCAGTCAGTGTTCATTTCGTTTTGAGAGTGAAAAATTATGGTTTCGAAATTTTCATAAGCGCCGATGCCGCGCCGTGTGAACTGGCTGCAGGTGATTCGGAGATCTTTCTTTTTGTACGCTTAACTGTACAAATAAAATACTAGATCTGTTCGGAGCAGTTTTTAAAAACTTTACGAAAACATTCCCCTAATGGGTAGGCGATCAAAATTGATTATCATAGGCTGTAATAAATGCATTGACGCCGAAAATAACGTCTGGAAGATGACCACTGTTCTAAAGTCGCTCTCCAACTCTCACTGAGCATTATTATTCCAACTACTTACATAGTTAGCATATCTAGATACCAACAAGGTAAATGATCTGATAGATACGGTTATCAGCTGTAATCTAAGCTTTCCTCATTATAATATTATTTCGTTCGACCAATATAGCTAAATGAAAAATTAGCATAAATGGAATGCGCGGTGAGCTGAGTTCAAGGTTGCGGCAGAATATGGGAAAGCCCCATAAAAAGCCATCTCTAAACAGTCTCACGCGAAAGTCGTTGCTATGGAATAAAAATAACAAATTAATAATACAGTCTAATAAATAAGCTTTCTTTTCGCATTTTTTTTAAACATAATGTATATAAATATGCATCAAAGCTAACTCATGTTCAGTAACGTAATTTTGACACAATACGTTACTACAATTCAACGCCACATTAAGGCTTCTACAAACTGGCGCGACTTGTCGCGCGTCGCGACACTGGTAGGACAATTTCCTTGATTTTTTTATAGAAATTGTTCTACCGGTGTTGCGTCGCGTGACAATCTGCACCAGAATGCCTTTAATCGAAAGTTTTTGATATAAATGTACAAGTAGTATTTTTGGAATGCCTAAAATCTCCTCATACCGTTTCGTAATTACTATTATATACCTACAGCGTGCCGCTACAGTGGCAACATTAATTAACACACGTACAGTTTCGCCTTTACGTTATAAGAAAATAGTTTTATTTTATTAAACATTATTATTTATTAATTTATTTACAATTTTCATCTTGCATCTTGGAGCAACCTGACTTAAAGAACTGTAGCACAAAGGTAATTAGCCGAGGTCATGGATCATGACATCGAATCAATGAAATTATTTTAAAACAAATAACGTGCAAGGAGTAGGCGAATTGAAGGAAAGAGAGAGCTTTATTATTTAGTTTCTTTGAATTTTTTTATTTTTCAATTTATAATTATATAACCTAATATAATAATATAAAAAAATATAAAAAATGGTTACTGGCCCTACCAGTGTGTCAAATTAATGTGGCCACTGTAGCGGCACGCTGTATAATGATTTAACAAAATGAAATTAGCCAATATACTTTAAGATGGTATATGTTTTAAGGGATATTTTTTTTCAACGAGATGTTTAAATTTATTTGGTTTACTGTCGAGATATTTGTTGTATTAAGATCTTTATACATTAGGCTACGCAAGGAGAAAAAAATTGCGCACACTTGCGCCTTTTCTTATAGCACATCGCGAGTAAGAAAAAAAAAAATCTTCTATTTCTTTTTATTTCTCATAAAATCATTTGTATCTGTTAGGAGCTAATTGATAAAAGTTAATTACAGTGATGAGTATTATTAACAATTATTTGTGGTTTTGATATACTTTTGACCACCTTCCTTGATAAAATAATATGGCCGATCGCCTCCTTGAGGACACGGCGGTGCTCCGCCTAAGCCGGGCAGACCTCCACCGTATGCTCCACCGTGTCCTGCAGGCGATCCACACCGGTGAGGACCTACGTCAGGTGGAAAGTGAGGACGCCGTGGCGCCTCTCTAGCCACTCCTCAAAGAGGGGACTTATCGCCACAATTGTGGCGTGCCCACCGATGTGAACCCCTCCCGCCGTTATCTGGGAACCCGACAGTGGCGCGTTCCGAGGACCATAAACACATGGCCTCGGACTTGTGCAAAGTGCTTCTGAGTTTGTTTCGGCCTTTCTTCTCAGAGTAGTCAGTTACAAAACGCCGACCTCATCTAGTTTTTTTTTGTTTTTTTTAATTTGTTTGACGTGTAAAAGTGTTTGTACAAACCTACTTACAGAAAATAAATCATTTATCATTTATCATTTATCATAGTTATTTATCTAGTTGGGAAACACAGTTCCCATTTTTTTTTTTTATTCGTTACATTTTGGGTGCGTTTACAAACATTTAAACTCACATACACAAACAGCCAGACCCGGAACAACTACTTGTAGGTCATACAAATATTTGTTCCGTGCGGGAATCGAACCCGCGACACGCAGCGCAGCAGTCAATTGCTTAACCACTGCGCCAACCGTGCTGGCAAAAATAACACCTTAAAGTGACGTATGGGAACCAGAGTTCCCAACCTGCACTTTACGGTGTTTTATTTTGGGAACTGTAGTTCCCAACTGCGTTCGAGCGGCTGCTGTGATAGTTTTCCTTTCAATTTCGTTATTATATACTACTGCCATAATATTTTTAAACGGCCTATCCAACGATACCCCACACCTTGGAAGGGACGAGAAAAAAAATTATCATCCCCATTCTACAAGCAAGGGAGGTATCCTAAAAAAATAGTTTTTCATGGTTTTATTTTACAACTTTCTCGGCGTGATTAATATGAATACCCATGCCAAATTGCAGCTTTCTAGTACTAAGCGTCTTTGAGCTAAACCGGGGGGGGACAGACGGACGGATGGACGGACGGACAGACAGACAGACAGACGGACGTGGCGAAACTATAAGAGTTCTTTGTTGATTACGGATACCATAATTGCCACGCTTGGTAGGCGGGTTGGCGATCGCAGTATGGGTTTAAAAATGCATAGAGAACGCTGCTGCCCATTCTCTAGGGACTTACCCTTAGTCGCCTTTTACGACACCCATGGGAAGAAATGGGATGGTGCTATTCTTTACGTTCGGCACCAAACCGAACAAGTCATAATAGGTAGTTAACATAAAAATATTTAAAAAAATAGCTTTGCTGTTTTTAAAAATTATGGGCATTTATAAAAAATAACGAGAAAATCACAACATCAAAACAAATTTAACTTTTTTTTTTATTTTCTAATCTTGAATAATGCTCCTGAAAACTGAAAGCATTGGGGTACACAAATTGCATTCGAGGCGGAATTAACACCCGAGCCGTAGGCGAGGTTGTTTTTGAGCCGAAATGTTCACGTGTATCAAACGACGTTTTTCAATACACTTTTGAAGAAATAAAATAAAATAACGAAAAATATTGTTGTCATGACATAATAAGAAACTATGATTTAATTTTCTTTTTTTTCCGCGCTTTGCTTTCGCCGGGTTGAAGGAGAAGCAAAGCTATAAAGCCGATAAAGAGCCTAAGGCCTAATATGGATAATAGAAAATACAAATATTTTTGAGTTTAGAACACAAATAAATGTTAATTGGTCATAAACGTTTTTTTTTATTGTAATCATCATGGTCTTCTATTTCTATACATTATTTAAATATTCCTAAAATCTTAACGCCGCGCCGTAAAGACGTATCTTTACCGAGATTTAAAAAAAAATCACCTCCTAATAGAGAGGACCGTCTCAGGCGTGAGACGGTGTGAATAGAGGCATTGAACTAATTTGGACTAAGTATAGGTATAAGTTATCTGTGCCAATTTTTATTCCCGAACACGTGTTGAAAAATAAAAAATCGCACGCTTGTGAAATAAATTGCATTGTGAACCTAATCGTAGTGCGATATGAACCAGTTTTCGAGGAAGTGTATTGAAAAAATTATTTTAGACAGGTAAGGAAAATTAATTTACAAAAAGTTTCTTTAAAAAACTATTTTTATTTACATAAATTAACAAATAATCTTGCAAGTGTTATACTATTTTGGAATCCTTATTAAATGCGCCATCTTTTAAAGTTACTTACCAAACTCGTGTATTCATTTTTTTTTCAGTACAGTCATATAAAACTGGGCAAAGTTTTAATTTTGAATACTTGGTTGGGAATTGGGGCTGTAAATTTTTATTAACAGTTTCAGAAGCATTATTCAAGATTACATATTCAACAAAAAATTAAAAAAAGTTTAAATTTGTAGCAACAGGAGTTAAAAGACCGTCACAGGCAGTAGATTTTAAATTACCGTAATTTTTAAAATACATAGCAAAGATTTTTTTTTCTGTTAAAACTATTATGACTCACTCAATCACCCTCCCCTATCTCTCTCTCTCACTCTTCTGATGATTATGATCATCCGATTCCGGCTTGACGTCGACTTCTGGGACACCCTATAAGTGTCCAAAATTACACCTCTTTTATTTTGAAACAACTGAGATACGGAGTTTTACGGAGATGAAACAAACGCAATTTTCCCTTAGCGCAGCGCGGGCGGTGCGCAGCGATGCGCGGTGGTCAGCAGATCAGCCAGCCCACATTGAACTAGTACGAGTGATTCTGACGGCGGCTCTGGGCACTTAGGCATCGTTCAGCGACTGGTCACAGCGCCCAAGTTCGCCAGGACACTTCACGCCACAGCACAAAGTCAGAAGGCGCATATCCACAACCACGATCTAACAAACAACGCTTCATGAAACTCTACATAATAATCTCCACGTTCTACATTACATATATAGGCATATATATAAATTATTTATTTATTTGGTTCACCAACAATTGTATACACTGGTATATTATATGCAAATGAAAACGAAGCAACAAATTAGAATAGAGTGTAACAATCACTTTTAGGTAAACTCTGCATGCACACAAAACATTGTTGTAATTTACAAAAAAGAAAAATAGAAACAAAAGACTATATTATAAAGATGCATTTAATAAAACTTAATAAATTAATTAAAACAAACAAATTAAAACAAAATCAAAACAAATAAAATAGACATACAGTAACAGACACACGACATGGCGATCTGCACTGTGAGCAGCGACTGCTGACATGAATCAACCACAGTACCTATTGTCGATCGTTGTTTTAATATTTCTTTTAATTTAAGATCAGCGGAACTTTGGAACTTTCCAATACTTTTCATAAAATATTGAAAGTAAGAAAATTTATATACATTCATCATTCATTTCAGCCGAAAGACGTCCACTGCTGGACATAGGCCTCCCCCAAGCACCGGCCACATCAACCGGTTCTGTGCTTCCCGCATCCAGCGGATACCTGCGGCTTCACAAGGTCATCGGTCTACCTTGTAGGAGGCCGTCCAACGCTACGTCTCCCGGTACGCGGTCGCCACTCCAGAACCTTTCGGCCCCATCGGCCATCAGTTCTGCGAGCAATGTGCCCTGCCCACTGCCACTTAAGCTTGGCAATTCTTCGGGCTATGTCGGTTACCTTGGTTCGCCTGTATAATAATCATTATAATTATGTAAACTTATATATATTAAGCAACTAACTATTTACACTAGGTAGGTACTAAATTAAATAACTACATAGGTACAAAAACAAAAAGGACATTAGGCATCAAAGTACCTACTCCTCCTCATCGCTGTTATCCAGAAAAGTGCCCAGGAAACTGGCAGCATTACCACGAATGGCAAAGCAAATTCTCTGGCCAAAGAACGAGCCAGCTCTCTGGTCACGTGAAATATTGACCAGTCGGCAAAAATTTCTTGAAGAGGAGACGCGCACTCGAGCCCCATGGGACCCGAGCGTTTCGACCCCAAACGACGAACTGAACTGGATTAAGTCCAAACCGTAAATAATCAATGAAAAGTGTACCCCAGTGTTCGAAATGTGGGGGTGGTACCGCATATCGTACGAACTAAACTTTCTGTTCCAACACAGTTATACTGGGCCCTCCGATCGTATACAGTTAACCGCTCCAGTTCAATACTCGGCGATCACCGGCGCAGCTCCTGATTGCGATCTCGCATCGCTGCGGATTGCGCCCGCGCCCCGCGCCTTCCACTGTCCGGGGCACAGGCCGGGGTGCGTCCGCGCTACAGGTGGCGCGCATATTATGTTTAATATCTAAGTAACAAGCGCTTGTAGCTCGAAGTGGTTACAGTTGCCACAAGATCTCATTGGAGACCCACTTATCTGTTAATAATGTTGTGTGTCTGTGCTACTGGCTCACTTCAGTATTACAACCGCTTGACTATGTAGCTTGTCACATCATACGATCCTTTTGCTGCTGAGAAAACCGAAGAAAAATATGTGAAACAAGATCTAAGTAATTATGTTTGTTAATAGGCTGATGGATGCGTAGTTCATACAAACGTAATACGAAAATAATTTGCAAATCAAACATATTCCGATTAAAATATACAAAGTCTAGGTTCCCAAATATATAAGGTGTATCTGTGAACGAACTTAAAATCGCGAAAAAAAAAAATCTGCTGTCCCTACATTTTGACGAGTTATGCGAACATAAATGTAGGGAACAGCAGATTTTTTTTTCGTGATTTCCGGTTGGTCCCATATTTCCGGTTGGTCCCATATTTCCGGTTGGTCCCATATTTCCGGTTGGTCCCATATTTTCGGTTGGTCCCATATTCATAAAAGTTGTTCATAATGATGAGTACAATGAAACCTAAAGATATTTCGTGTATGAATAGATACACCGTATATATTTTGAATGGACACTGATTTAAACAAAAGTAATGAGAAAAATATTTTTTTATAGAAATTTTAAATTCCTCTAATCTCGTCTTTATATTTGTCCTTTCAAAATATATATTTGGGAACAGATATTCTGTAATCCAATCGAAATAAATACACACTACCTTAAGAATAGGTTTGATTTACAAATTATTTTGGTACCTACTCAGATTATAGAAAAGAAGCAGATAGACCGCGCGGAACAATAAAGTGAGGCCCGTTTGTAGACATGTGTGCGTTACAGCCACGTGACAGCACTATAAGAACAGGTGCCTCTATGTGTGTGTACGGTTGCCAGGAGAATGAAAAAATTAGCCATAATATTTCATTACATGAAAAAAAAAAAGTTTTATTTTCTTAAAGCAGTTATTTTTATTAACAGTATACGTCAAATTAACAATACCCATATAAACGATACATTTGCGATATATTTTTATTTTGAGACACCAACATTTTATTGTTTTTCGTAGCTATATTTACTTTATGGTGACGTCATATAACCCATGATATAGCAAATCGACTGATGTAATAAGTATCATAGAATCCATTAACTAGTTACACTTACGAAGACACATACATACTTATTTATTTATAAACATACTACCCAGAAAAGGCGATAACTAAAACACTATTATCGACATAAATATTTTTGTAAATCGATACTCCTGTATCCTATACTTATTTCCTAACTTAGGGGTAAATGTTTTGGGCACGCCACAATTGCGGCGGTAAGTCCCCTCTTTGAGGAGTGGCTAGAGAGGCGCCACGGCGTACTCACCTTCCGCCTGACGCAGGTCCTCACCGGACACGGTTGTGTTTCGGGAGGTTCCTGTTCAGGATAAAGCGGGAGGAAACGCCCGGGTGTCACCACTGTGTGGATCGCCCGGAGGACACGGTGGAGCATACGGTGGAGGTCTGCCCTGAGGCAGGGTGCCCGCCCTTCCGCCCTAAGTCGCCGCAGGAGACGCCCTGGGCGTCGGGAATCGCAGGCCGATTCCCGGCCACCGTAGGCGCGGGCTTGCGGACGGTGAGCGATGGGTAGCTCGCCGTCCGATAAGGACCAGGCCCGGGTCGACGGCGCGTTGTGTTCCACGCGCGCCTCAAAGAGACGTCAGCACCAATTGACGGGGTCCGAAAGGGCCAATGCCTGCCAGGGTTACGAGCCTGTCCGAAAGGGATATCGTGGCTCTGGCACACACAGGCATCTGAAGGAACACGGTGGGTTTTAGTCAGTAAAAGTCTGACACTCCCTCTCGCTCCGCCCAGAGCGGGAGAAGTTATTTGATGATTTCCCACCAAAAAAAAAAAAAAAAATAAAAAAAAAAAAATAAAAAAAAAAAAATAATATAAACTAGCAACACCGAATGATTTTTGTTAAGGTTTTGTGTTTCAAGATGTCACTAACAATAAACACGTAAAATAAATCCAAATAGACAAATAATCAATATTTTACTTATGAAAGATACTCCATCTTATTTCTTTTGTTTTTGAGAACAGTTTTTACAATGTTTAAAAATACAAGACGGCATAATTCTGAAATTATCTGTTAGAGCCCGTGACGTACTAACGATGCGACGATTCGTGCTGTACTGAATCGAGAGTGTATTCGCTTTTGAATTTGTATTTGCTTTGTTGGCCGCACTCTCGGTGTTCCGCGCGGTCTATCTGCTTCTTTTCTATAATCTGTGGGTACCTATTACATTTGTATGAACTACGCATGCTACGCCGGCCCCTTAAGCTACATAATACTGCCTCATTGCAGAACAAATATAAAACAACACGCTCCATTTTATAGAATGTATTGCAGCTACAACGGTGTGAGACAGCAATTTGATATTTTCTCCGGGACCTAAGCATCAGCCAAAATTAAAATTAGGATGAGCCTGTGCAACCATTTGACTAATAATAATTAGTTTAATGGCATTGGCTGCATATTATTTATGAGCTTATTTATAGATAATTACTTTGAACTAGCTCATACATTGTGCATGCTGTGTTCACTATTTTAGGGCATGCAATTGTTATGTGTCTCTTTAAGTTTGCCTAGTATATATAAGTAATATTGTATTGTCCGATTTGTGAACCATTAAATAAAAATAATAAAAAAAGATTAGTATTTTATCTCACACAGGCAGTTTGGTTTTAATATTGTACCTACCTAACTATTACAGAGATAGATTATCAATTAAAGATGGACAAAGTACCTACCTACAGACGCAGATATCCCAGCGCCGTGTTATCTACTAGCACAAACATGTCATTACGACGGGCTCCCTAATGATTAGCAAACATACCACTTATCAATATTTGTTCAGTTGCGCGCATTCAAAATGATGCTCTTTACAAGTGATTACATGGAGCGAGCGGTAGGAGCTGGTCACGTCCCGCGCCCGCCCGCGCTCGCGCCCCGCCTCCCGTGGCTGGCATTACCAGACTTCGTAGTTCGTTTCCCTGCAGCATCTCAAGACTTTCCTGGAGTTGCTTGATCGGGATCTACCACGTGGAGATGGACTAAGATTACTTCGATGCAGAATGAAAATAAAGCTAGGTACCTAATGGATCTCAAAAGCCAATAGGAAACGGGTCGAGTCGGACCTAACCCTGTCCTGCCCGCCTGCCGGGATGCTCTAGGTTCCTGCACAATCGAGAGGTAAACAATTTATTGGTGGCACAATGTCGAGAAACGTGTGCGGAAACTAACACGCCACAAGACACGTCAATATTCTGCCTACGAATGGACAATTTTTTATGGGGTGTCTAATTACAAATTAGGTTAATAATAAAGTATATTATAGGTATACGGGGTAAGGTAATACGAGAGTGGACTGGTTGGACTCACTATGAACAAGTCGAAGACAAAAGTCACGCTCATCGGCAGAACCGGTCAACTCTCCAGAACGGGAAAACTTGCAGATCTCGATTTTGTCAGCGAGTTTATATACCTTGGATGGCTACTTACTGACCAGGGAGGAAGCGAAAGAGAGATCAAGAGAACGACTGAAATGGCCAAAGCAGCGATGAGTAAGCTGACACGTATCTGGCAGGACAGAAAGGTCTCTAATGTGATGAGGCTAGTCCGGACACTGGTTTTCTCGATATTCCTTTACGCCTCAGAGTCGAGGACAATTCGGGCAATAGAACGGAAGAAGATAGACGATTTTGAGATGTGGTGTTGGCGAAGAATGCTCCGCATACCATGGACCGCTAAGTGCCGTAAGATCAAAAGCAGTTTATATAGTATGATAAATGATAATGATAAATGATTTTATTTCTGTAAGTAGGTTTGTACAAACACTTTTACACGTCAATCATATTTTAAAAACTAGATGAGGTCGGCGTTTTCTATCTGACTACTCTGAGAAGAAAGGCCGAAACAAACTCAGAGGTCACAGTCTCTTAGTCCAGACATAATCTTGGTCAGATCATGTGAAGACCATGTAGATTGGTGTCTGAAATGGTCTTTTGAGGAAAGAACCACACAGGTTGAGTGGACCTGACCAGTCAGTGCACGCATTTGTCAGTAATCGTGCAGCTCTACTCAGAACTTAAGGAGCTCAACGATGCGACGATCAATACCAATGTTTATCGAAATCTACGACAAAATATATACAATCGATGGTTTAATCTACTGTCCTAAGATCTAATGGAAAATATGAACTTAGTTAAACTTCGATTAGTATTTTGCACATGGCAACATTCTCTATTTTATTCGAAGTTCGTTCATCCGTTCATTAAAATAATGGCATCAAATAGATCCATTTGACATTGACACTGTAATAATGATGACGTCTGTGAGTCTGCGACGTTTTATTATTTTATTAATCATGTCCAGTCTTCATGTGGTATTTAATTTCTTCGAAAATTATTGCTAATATAATAATAGATAACAGTAGGACGTATGTAGGACGTATCTCTAGAAAAAAACTAGGGTTTATTTACTGTCATTTGCATTTTGTTCGAACGACATACGGTCTACTATAATAACTATTTATATCGTTCAACTAATGTATTATTACGATATCTGAATCAGAATCACTATTATATATAATTTTACATTTTAATAACCTCAAAATAAAACTTTAATGAACCATGTAGAATTGTTTGAAGCAGGCAAGTAGAATCTTTTGTAGCTATTATGAAACACCGTCACGTCACATTATGAAAGACCGTCACGTCACATTATGAAACACCGTCACGTCACATTATGCCTTCTGGTCAATTAACGGTCAGTCAAACTAGCCCAAAGGGACAGTTAAACTCCTTTGTATGGGACAAAGGAGTTTAACTGTCCCTTTGGGCTAGTTTAAAGTAATCGATGGTTTAAACTGCCAATAATCGATCAACTACCATTAATCTTATGAAATAATCGATGCCCAGAGATTAAACTCTCTTTCATGGTTTAAACTACGATTAGTAGTAGTCCCTAACCGAACGAACAAATCTATTCTCGAACAACTATGCACAAGCGATAGACTATCCACGATCTGTTATCAAAGGATTCTCGGTTACTTTTGGTCCTTTGCCCGTCGGGAACCAGATAACCTTGAAAAGATGGTGGTGATGGGCAAGGTAAATGGGAAAAGACCTCGCGACCGGTCACCTAATACTGGTCGGACCCAATAACTGCCCTCACTGGACTCTCTGTTACGACCGCCTTGGGACAAGCGGAGAACCGCACGAACGATCTTCAGTAATGAACTACGCGACCAAGATGAACATAATAAAGGTACCGCGTCAGGTGGTATACGTTGCATACGCGTATATGATCAGCAGCCGCAGCGCCGACGCGGTGTTCCCTCGCCGCGTGCGTTGATGTCTAATGTTGGCGCGGCCGACGGAGGCGCGGTGCGGCCTTCTCTGTTTATAAGATCTGCTCTGCTAACAACATCGTTTATTGCTTAGGAAGCCCGACTCTTTTTCTCTCCCGTGCTGTGCTGCGCTAACTTCGCGCTGCACAGCACGGGGCAGAAGGCTCATTCGTTCAGCGTCTATCTCGCTGATCGTGTAGAAGAATCTTCGACAACAAATAATGACAATCGGTACATTATTGGTAGGTATATTGAGAACTGCTCCCGCATATTCTAAGCGCCTCTGTGCCTTAGCTCTAATCAGCATCTTCAAGTATCAATACTGCGAGAGCGTTTACACATAGCGCCGCAGCGACAGCGTTTTTCGGCAATGTGGTATCAACAAGACTCGCTGCCGCCGCTGCGGCGCCAATAGTGTACGGGATCTTCTAATATTATCATTATAATGTGGAGTGTCAAACATTCGTGTTGGTGGGCTGCCACGCTCTGCGCCGCAACGATTGTGTGCTTCCATATTTATGATGATCCACAGAAGATGATCAAATTAGGAACATAATATATTCATAGTTTGGTTATTTTAGTAAAAATCCATAACTTCATCTTGTATAAACCCAGAACAGGCAGTACACTCAAAGTTCATCAAACTTTTATAGAAATGTTTTACTGAGCTATTCATTTTATTATTTATTATTTTATTTATTGGATCTCCAACAGTCTAAACAATTACGTACAAATATACAAGAATCACATCATTCACTTATAATGTAGGTGCAACGTAAAAGTGTACTGTTGGAGCTGCTGAAGATTGTAAGACTATATTTGTATTGTATAAACTCAATCTCCTTTGTAAGTATTATATAATTGCATAGCACAGGTGTGAGTACTATGTACAATAGAGCTACCATTTACCGGGTTATATATCTTTCATTGACTTGAATGTGCCCTGGCGGCTGAGTGTATGTCATGCTCACTGTAATGTCTTGCTGATGGTGGCGTGTGTGTTGGTTCCCTTGAAGCTCCCTTTAAAATGGTTGAGCTGAATGGTGCTGATCCATGCGTCATGTTCGTGAACGGGCCCTGTCAGTGGGGACTGATCATCTCTTAGCTGCCACGGCTTATTTCAATTATTTTATTTTTGAACTGTTGGTTTTTTAGGGTTCCGTACCCAAAGGGTAAAACGGGAACCCTATTACTAAGGCTCCGCCGTCTGTCTGTCTGTTTGTCTGTCCGTCTGTCACCAGGCTGTATCTCATGAACCGTGGTAGTTAGACAGTTGAAATTTTCACAAATTATGTATTTCTGTTGCCGCTATAATTACAAATACTAAAACACAGAATAAAATAAATATTTAAGGGGGGCTCCCATACAAAAAACGTGTTTTTTACCATTTTTATAGAAAATGGTACGGAACCCTTTGCGGGCGAGTCCGACTCGCACTTGGCCGGTTTTTTTATTATTTAAATTAGCCAACGCAATTAAAACATCAAAATGACCTTCAATAAAGTTACCTGAGAATCGGATTATTTTGACTCCCTGCCGTGCTTCCCCAAAACCAGCAATAAAAATACCATCCTGAAACACCTGGAACTCAAATGAGAATAGTTCTGACACTGCCATTTTTTTTTTTTGGGTGGTAAATTATCAAATAACTTCTCCCGCTCTGGCCGAAGCGGGGAGGGCGTGTCAGACTGTTACTGACTAAAACCCACCCGTGTTCCTTTACCCGAATCTGACTCGCACTTGTTTTGTTTGTTTCTATTTGCTGTACTATGGACGCGTTTTTTTTTGTTATAATCATCTTCACATTTAGTTATAAATTCAACACTATTTTTGTAACATTATAATTTAAAAGTGTCGATTGAGTTTCTTGCCCGTTCTTCTCCATATGTACCTACTACGCTTTGGAATGGGCAACTAGCTTCATATTATATATAACTGACCGACTCCTTGACAATTCAAAAGTGCCTGTAAATGGTTAATTTGAAATAAATGCTTTGAGTTTGAGTTTTGAGTTTGCAATAAGTTAAACAAAGACGTAAAAATTTTAATAATAGTATTTTTGAGATGAGGAAAAAAATATATACATTGTATAGAATGATATAATATAATGATGGCGATGCTTTGCGCCGAGGGAGCCACGTCCTGCCGCGCGACGTTATATGTGGGAGAGCGTACGATGGGAGATGAGAAATTCCCTGTGATAATATACGAAAGAAAATTATATTGTGTACGTGTTGGATGTTTGAAGTAATTGTTTAAAGGTGCTACAATAAGTTGTTACGCTCCGATGCAATGGTTGCAGCTCAATAACCACAACGTTACTTACGCTTAAGATCTACGAACCGTTGACGCACTCACACACGACCGCGACTCAAATGATGTTCGCGAGATAGTTTGTCGGGTAAAATATTTCTCCACTCCATAGCAGATATTAGTTGTAAGTTCCCGAGCTTATCATGAACATCATCCGAGTCACCATTCGATCACTGTCGTCAACCACGACAATACGTGACACACGCGTAAGATGATCCATTCGTTTGCTAGTAAGCTGAATGTGTAAAATTTAAATAATGGTGCTAAATGATTGTGTTGCCTTTTTTTTTTTTTTTTTTTTTTCGAGAAAAACAGAAGATGTCAGAAACACGTCAAACACCGTTCTGTGTAATTTAATTAATTAATAATATAATGATCCGGTCTAAGTAACAAAAAAGAGTACATAAATACATTCGTAATAAGTTGTGATATCAGAGACAGTGTTATCCAAGCCTTAAATTACAGATATAAAGAGAACAAGGCAAAAAACGTGGAAGTGCATATTCATTAACAATCTATCAACTTTGAATTGCAAAAAAATAAAAGTAATAACAAAAGTGACTAGCAGGCTCAGGTCACTTAAAATATTTATTTCTAAGCCAGTTTAATCTCCTGACGGCTCAGACCTGCATATAAAAATCTATAAAGATATTTTTCATTTACGCGGTTGCTAAGGCCGCCATCGGTTGTCCTAGCGACGACTTGCGTCGCTAGGTCTCCTCCACTCATCCTGTGACGCACCTACGTAACGACGCATGCGTTTTGTTACCAATACAAGCAGCCGTCATATTTTGACTTTGACTTTTTTCATGTTTTTAGTGTTACTTTATTTTGTTTTTAAATTTGTTTTAAGTTATTCATTTTTGTTATAACAGTGTAAATAATTACTTTTGTGTTTTTCTCATCTTTTTTTTTGTAAGTGTTATTTTTACTAATGTTAAATGCCGCCTGTAGCGACGCCGGAATTAGTGCCAGTCAACCTGCCACATCGCTCGATGTCCAGGTGAGATGTCCCCATTGCTCCCAGGCACGCTTCTTTAAAGGCGAACGGGGGCTACGGATACACTATGGAAAGGTTCACAAACCTCATAGTGTACTTTGGAAAATCTTTCAGACCAAACACTTTGGAAAAGACTTTCAAATTTAAAAAATTCAACCCCTGTTTTAAAAAGAGTTCCCCGGGGCGCGAGGCGGTCTGTTGCTCTAAGTTTAACGCGATGTCTCCGCCTCGCAACCCAGGAGAATACTTATAGCGCCTGGGAGCAACTACTCACCTTCCCTTATAGGATTCTGCATGTCCAAAAAAATTTGGCAGATAAAAAAACATTGACAAACCAAATTAAAGACAACTGTAACAATTTGACTCTTATTTTAGATCCAAAATTACCAAATTTCAGTAACCATTCACGAAGAGGCTTGTGTTCACATGTGGAATCCAAATTAAGTGAAGGTGATATCAGGGGAGCGGCCAGGCTATTTTTCAGTAGTGATGTGGTGGCGCCCTACTCTCCAGAAACTCTTTCAGCCCTGGAGAATAAACATCCAGCGCCTGCGGATGGTCTCACCTTCCCCGACCCCCCCCCCCCCCCTCCTACCCGATCCGGATTCAACTCCTTTTAATATTACTGCCCCCCAGCTGATTGCAGCCGTGAGCTCCTTCCGAAGTGGTTCCGCTGGCGGCCTCGACGGCCTGACTCCTCAGCATTTAAAAGATTTATTGAGTTCATGCGCCGGGGAAGCTGGTGAGTCGCTTTTGAAGGAGCTTGCGGCTCTAATTAACCTGATGCTCAACGGCGGTGTGAATGATGCCGTCGTCGATGTCTTGTACGGGGCCAACTTATGTGCCCTTCGCAAGAAGGACGGCGGTATTCGTCCCATTGCCGTTGGGTGCACCTACAGGCGTACGGCAGCCAAAATATGCTGCAAATTGTACAGCGAAACTCTGACCAACAAGTTCCAGCCCCTTCAGCTTGGCTTTGGTTCCAAAGGAGGCTGCGAGGCTGCCGTACATGCCCTTTCCAGTTTTTTACATGCCCGTAAAGGTGAGGTCATCCTCAAGGTTGACGTCAAGAATGCCTTCAACTCCGTTAACAGGGACACTTTGTTGGCTGAAGTAAAAAAGGTGTTACCAGAAATATATGGCTTTATGTGGCAGTGCTATAGACACCCTTCAAAATTATTATATAAAGATCACGTTTTAGAATCTGCAGTCGGATGCCAACAAGGTGACCCTCTTGGGCCAGTCATTTTCAGTTTGGCTATTCATCCCATTATACAACAACTAAATTCAAAATTTAATGTGTGGTATTTAGATGATGGAACACTGGGAGGTGACGTAGACACCGTTTTAAAAGATCTTCAATTCCTAAAGCAGCAGTTCCAATCCATAGGCCTTGACCTCAACAACTCCAAATGTGAAATTTACCTTTGTGACAATACTGACAGACAATCGACTATACAAAAATTCAATTTAGTAGCCCCAGATATCAAAGTTTTGGAAAATAGTTCACTGCACCTCCTAGGTTCCCCAATTTTAGAGGACAGTTTTTCACCATTCATCGAGGAAAAAATTAAACATTTCATCGATATTTCGGATAGACTTTCTAAAATTAATTTACACTCGGCATTCACCCTTATCAGATATTGTTGTTTCGGTCCAAATTTTATGTATTTTCTCCGCTCTTCCTCTTTATGGAAGCAGCCACACCTTTTAGACAAAATTGATCTTATTATTCGAAGTACTCTTACTTCCATTTTAAATGTGGCATTAGACGACCGAGCGTGGCTGCAAGCCACACTACCCATTCGTTTTGGTGGGCTCGGCGTCCGCAAAATTTCTAGTGTAAGCCTACCGGCGTTCCTGTCCTCGGTCCACAGCACTGAAAAGTTAATCAAAAGAATTTAGACTTTTCTCAGGTTGACTCTGAAGTGCCGTGTTTGACCGATGCTATGAACGCGTGGAAAGTGGCTTGCCCGGATACGGTTCAGCCCGAGAACCCATCTTCCCAGAGACAGTGGGATGAGCCGCTCTGCAGGTTGGTACGGAATAAACTTATTAATACGTCCACCAATACTGCCGAGCGTGCCCGCCTGCTGGCTGTGGGTGAATGGGAGTCGGGCCTCTGGCTTCAGGCACTACCGTCACCCAACATTGGCACCATGCTGGGTGACATCACATTCCGGCTCGCTACGTGTTTGCGTCTGGGCGCTCCTTGCGGGGCTCCACATCGCTGTCAATGCGGTGAAGAAGTCGACTGCCTAGGACACCACGGCCTATCTTGTAGCAAGAGCGCTGGTCGGATGGCACGTCATGCTAGCATTAACGACATCATCCGTCGGGCTCTTGTCACCGCCGGGGTGCCAGCTGTTTTAGAACCCAATGGCTTGGCACGCGACGATGGGAAGAGGCCAGACGGAATGACCATAATGCCGTGGAAGTTGGGTAGGCCTTTGGTGTGGGATGCAACCTGTGTCGACACCCTCGCGCCATCCCATCTTCCTAGCACGACGGGCTGTGCCGGGGCGGCAGCTACAGGAGCAGAAAACCTCAAACGGCGCAAATATAACAACCTTATTGGGAGTTATATGTTTGAGCCGTTTGGGGTTGAAACGCTAGGGCCTTGGAGTCCGAGTGCTCATCGAGTTTTTCAGGACATCGCCAAGCGGTTGGTCGACTCTTCATGCGACCAGAGGGCTGGTCTATTTTTAGCCCAAAGAGTCAGCATTGCCATCCAACGTGGCAATGCTGCCAGCCTTTTGGGCACCTTTCCCGTTGACAGCGATGCGGACGAATTTTTTGATGCCCAATGAGCTTTCCCCCCCCCCTTTATTATTTTATTCTGTTTTATTTTGAACTTGTACATACTATATATATTTTACTGTTAACATGTATATTTTAATTAGGGTTTCTTGAATAAATGTACGCCTTACACTAAGTAAAGACGTAAATATTAAAACAAATCAAAATAATACAAATAAATATTATTGTTTAAAGATTATTAAATTAGACTAACGCAAATGAATGAAGTAAGTATGTAGGTATGTGCAGGCGCACCCGGTCAGACTCATTTTGAACTAAACACGTTTTATTATCTCAGCGACTTGTATTGCGAATCACGCATTCGAAACGATGATTGAAAGTACAAAACTAACTCCAACGAACGTTTTATTTTATTTAAAAAATTCAAATGAGACAGTGATTCGACTAAAGCAGTGTTTACGGAACGTTAATGGTGACATAAATTTAAATGTTAATGCGTGGCTCGGGGTCGCGGCCGGCGCACGTCTTCCAGCTAGCGACACGGTGCCGTTCTGTGCCGCGCCTCGCGACTCGCCTCTTCAACGGTTGCCAATATCTAACTTCTCATTAATTTCGTAACTCCTACGAGATTAGACCAGATGGCGCTGCCTCGGACACTACGTAGCTAATATCATTAGGTATGACATTTCTCGCGTTTCGTTGTCACTAGGTAGGTACTCTCTTAGCTCTCGTGCTCAGATCATTGACAGGTACGAATACGAATAATTACCACAAATTGCATGCCTATCTATGTTCATACAATTCGTCTGTATTGACAACATTTCAGCACCCCCCCACCAGTCCTTGAAAATTCACAATATCTTAGATTATGTTAATAAGTACAAACATCAAGTGTCTTGGGATCAAGCACTTTATTGCTAGTTACAAAAATCTGGTTTTTAGGGTTCCGTACCCAAAGGCTAAAACGGGAACCCTATTACTAAGGCTCCGCCGTCTGTCTGTCTGTCCGTTCAGTTGAAATTTTCACAGATGATGTATTTCTGTTGCCGCTATAACAACAAATACAAAAAAAATAGAATAAAATAAATATTTAGGGGGCTCCCATACAACAAACGTGATTTTTTTGCTCGTTTTTGCTCTATATTGATAACGGCAACAGGTAGACGCTTGAAATATTCACAGAATATTTAGTTATTTATTCACTTTAAAAATAAATAATTAAATTAAAATAAAACAAATATTTAAGGGGGGCATTTTCCCATACAACAAACGTGAATTTCTTGCCATTTTTAGTTGCCACTTGGTCGTAGGCCAAGTTTTTTTTATTATATTTTTTGTAACTCTTAAGGATACTTTTTAGTAAACGTCATTTGAAAAGGGAATAGTTTTTGAATATAGGTCAAAAGATGAAAATCTTCTGTCTAGTCGTATTTCTATAAAATCCTGCAACGGGTTTGAGGCCAAATCAGTAAAATTTCTGCCATAGGAACTTCTGAGTGGAATCAATACAAAAGAACGTTATTATGGAGAGAAGACGTTATTTGAGCCGAGAAGAAAATGATCAGAGCCATGGGAATGCTGGAAGCTGGTTCTAGGCAACATGCTGTGGCCATTGCTCTGGGCACTACGCAGAGTGTTACAAGTCGACTTCGGATACGTTACCGCGTCACTGGCAGCGTGGCGGAGCGACGTGGAGGACGAGCTCGCTCACCACACGCAGGCAAGGTCGTTACATACTAATTACTGCTCGACGAAATCGTACAATGACCGCGATGATGTTGGTTACGAAGCTTCATAGCTCTTCAGGGATGTTAATAAACGATCAAACCATAAGAAATCGTTTGCATGAAGTCAATCTCCGTTCCCGAAGGCTGTTACGTGTACCACCTATTGAGCCCCGCTATCGCAGAGCTCGTTTACAATGGGCTTGTGAACACAAAAATTGGGCAGAAGAAGAGTGGCGTTTTGTGTTTTTTGACGAATCTCGCTTTGGTATTAAATTAGGCCAGATACTAGTCGTACGTGGTATGGAGGACCCCTGGATGATAAGAATGTCAATCATTTATAAATTACCCGACTGCCCCAGAAGGAGGCTAATGTTTTTAGTGAAATAAAATCTACCTAATCATATTCAAAAAGTCTTTATTCAAAATAGGTACATCATAGACAGTACCAGTTAAGTTCCTAGTCCACTTTTACCCGCTCGCCCGCTGCACACAATTCTGACCGATTCTTATTTCGTGCGCCAGACTCTGGTCGGACAGGCAAGACTGGAGCTGATGGTGCCTTCACCATCTGCTCCAGTTTTC
Source organism: Tiliacea aurago (assembly GCA_948098905.1). Lineage (NCBI taxonomy): Eukaryota > Metazoa > Arthropoda > Insecta > Lepidoptera > Noctuidae > Tiliacea > Tiliacea aurago. The sequence continues at coordinate 27,837,219 of OX402585.1, forward strand.
CCGGTTCTTACCAGGAGAACTCCTAAACAATTAACGTTCCTGCATCGGGAATTGCAATATTTTGTAAAAGGTGATGAGCAGTTGACATTAGGCTATTGTAACTTAAATGATAAATGATTTATTTTCTGTAAGTAGGTTTGTACAAACACTTTTACACGTCAAACATATTTAAAAAAATAAAAACTAGATGAGGTCGGCGTTTTGTAACTGACTACTCTGAGAAGAAAGGCCGAAACAAACTCAGAGGTCACAGTCTCTTTTAAAGTCCAGACATAATCTTGGTCAAATCATGTGAAGACCATGTAGATTGGTGCCTGAAATGATCTTTTGATGAAAGAATCACACAGATTGAGGGGACCTGTCCAGTCAGTGCACGCATTTGTCAGTAGTCGTGCAGCTCAACTCAGAACTTGAGGAGCTCAACGATTCAACGAACAATACCAAAGAAAGGCCATTTGGGTAGGCCGCATAAATTACTCAAACTGCCAGACTATGATAAAAACTAACTGAGTAAAAACAAAAATGAACAATAAGCCACATAGTCTTCACATTTACAATTATACTTAATTAAAAGAGCGGGCTGTCTCTAAATCAGTTAAATCACTTAATAAAGTAAATATTCATGTCATTGTATATATAAAATTCATCAATGTCAATGTGTATATAAAATACGGATATAATCTTGGTCAGATCATTTTTTCATCAGATTGGTGTCTGAAATGGTCTTTTGAGGAAAGAACCACCAAATCTGTATGAGATTTGAGTGGACCTGTCCAGTCAGTGCACGCATTTGTCAGTTATCGTGCAGCTCACAACGATTCGACGAACAATACCAAAGAAAAAAAGAAAAAGAGAAAGAAAGGGCATTTGGGTAGGCCGCATAAATTACTCAAACTACCAGACCATCATTAAAACTAAAAAAAAAACAAAAACAATGACCACATAGTCCTCACATTCATAATAATTAAAATAATATAATACTTTACGAAGTAAATATTATTATTTTCATTGTTAATATAAAATGGTATGTATATAAAAAACAAAAAGAAAAACATAAATAGTTGGCAAAAAAAAATATATAAATATAAATCAAATCAAGATTCACTGTAAATTTATTGGAGCAGCTCAATCCCAAGCCTTTTTGTCTTTAACAGTATTATAGGCTTTCTGGCACAGTTTCTGCTTTATAAAACATTTGAATTTATTACTTAATTCTTGAATATGGCTAGGAAGTTTATTATAGAAACGTATACACTGGCATCTAAATGAGCCACCTATTTTTTTTAAGCCTGGTTGTAGGAACAATAAATGTGTGCTTGTTCCTAATATGTTTAAAAAATACAGTGATATCCATAATGTAAACAACATTATGGATATCACTGTATTTTTTAAACATATTAATATTTTTATGTGCATACAAAAGATTTTCATAAATGTACTGAGAAGCTACAGTCATTATATTAATATCTTTAAATTTGTCTCTGAGGGAGTGTCTGGGACTTAATTCATAAATTGAACGAATTGCCCTTTTTTGTAAAACGAAAATTGACTGAATATCGGCGGCATTTCCCCACAACAGAATACCGTACGACATTACACTATGAAAATAACTAAAGTATACTAAGCGGGCTGTCTCTAAATCAGTTAAATCACGAATTTTTCTAACGGCGTATGCTGCAGAGCTAAGGTTTTTTGACAATTGATCTATATGGGGGCCCCATTGAAGCTTAGCATCCAAAGTTATGCCAAAAAACACTGTGGTATCTTCGGGTTTCAACTCTTCACCCTTTTTAGTTTTTTTCTCGTTAAGAAGTAGGTTATTAACATTAAATCAGGTAACAAATTTTTCCAGGGCATTATTTACATTGTCAGTAACCAACTGCTGACGTTTGAGTTTAAATAAAAGTGAAGTGTCGTCTGCAAACTACACTATATCATGTTTATCCTTTATGAGGTAAGGCAAGTCATTTATATAAATAAGAAACAAAAATGGGCCAAGAATTGAGCACATTCTTACTATAGATCCGAGAGATCTTTTTCCATTAACATCAACTCTCTGAATCCTATCACTTGAATATGAAGTAAGAAGATCCAGGGAGGAATTTCGGATTCCGTAGTGGTGCAGTTTCCTGATTAATGTTTCATGAAGAACGCAATCGAATGCCTTGGACAAATCGCAAAAGATGCCCCAAGCATCGCATTTATCCTCGTATGCATTATAAACATGTCCTAAAAGTTCAACACCGGCGGCATCAGTAGTTGAACGACCCCTTGTTAAATTACAAACTTTTAAGTGATTACTTTCCCATCATAAACGGTTATAATAATATATTATCCTATTATGTTTATAGTCGCCATTATTACGAATGTAGTTTGGTAGACTTATTTATCAGCAAATTTATGGACGTAGGACCTCTACCAATGTCCAGTCAGGGAAATTAATCTTTATGCAGCTTGACACAATACGTCATTTTGCCGTTTTCTTAGTGTGTCAATTGCAATCTAAGTTATTGTATTGGTCTAGAATTTGGCCACGAATATAAAGCGATTTGAGACAACGACGCATCGAGCTAGAAAGAGTGAGTTTCCATTTGAATTATCATACAATTTAAATTGATAGTCAATAAACTAAGTACGTGAGCATTTATTTTCCCTGGCCTTACCAACTGGCCTTACTGAATTGTTAGGTGTTGTTAAAACAAAAAACAATGTTAAACGATGATTCGTTTAAGACGCAGATATATGCCAGTGACCTTGAGTGGTTAGCTTGCGTGTACTGAGCTCACGCAACGCGTCGTAGGTTCAGCCAGTAATAGGACTCGCCCATCAAGGAGCGCTGTCCCCAATTTAACGCATTATTAATTTATTATACACAAAAAAGGTATTTTAATAAAACGCGTATACTAAAAGATCAATAATTAAATTATCTTTAAATTGATGAAGGTTTCAGAAAAATACGCTTGGTGGATTTTGCGCCATTCTCAGTTTTGTATCCGCGTTAGACATAAAATTACACATTTATTTACAAATAAATTTCACAATGTAATATAAACATAATCTAAAATATTCGTATAATAAGTTATTGAGAAAATGCTCTAATTTAACATACTTATATTTTTTCAAATCATTAACACTACTCGTTTAGAGTTGATCTTCAGTATAAAATCATTAAAAGTCGGTTATTGTTTTTCTTGGGTTGTATTAGTTTTTTATTACAAAATAAACAACTATTAATATTGTTTGTATTGATCTGAACTTGATCTTGCAAAAAACAAAACGCATCTGACACCTACCTACTGCAAATGAATGGTTCTTAACATTACAGGTGTGGTCTAGATAGGCTGTTAGTAAGTAAATAATGTTATGTGAGGGCAGTGCACCCATAAGCGTCGGCACCGCGGTAGGTACTGCCCCGCGAGTCCCACGACATAAGCGTCGGCACCGCGGTAGGTACTGCCCCGCGAGTCCCACGACATAAGCGTCGGCACCGCGGTAGGTACTGCCCCGCGAGTCCCACGACATAAGCGTCGGCACCGCGGTAGGTACTGCCCCGCGAGTCCCACGACATACAATTTGGTCTCGGAATGGAATACAGCAACCGTTCGTGCCGGGAGTGGCCGGGACTAAACTGGATGTTGGACCCACAGTCTAATATCAAACTATGTTTCTATCAAATTGTGACTCATAGCACAGAATAAGTAATAGTACTACGTTGTACTGTATATAAGTACTGCTCATAGTGCCTTATTTCTAAAATATTGGTAGGGAATTTTCATTTTCATCATAACTAAAGTTAATGCCTTGCATTAACATTAGTTTCTTTTAAGTATTTCTGTTACTAACTTTATGGATGTATTATCTAAATCTGAAATAAATGAATAATAATAATAATTAAGTGGTCAAAAATACCAGGATCGAGGTCTGAAAGACAGCACGTGTATCTGTGGAGGACCCGGCGTCAGATGCGTCACTGTCTACACTGAGCTCGCGCGGCTAGTGCGGAATGGTGTCGTGTGTGTGCAACAGCCCTGGTCGTGCGCAGTGTTACTAAGCACCTCCACAGTGTCCCCAGGCCCAATACAACATACCAAACACAACAATAACAGTGCCGCTCCACAGCGGCCCGCCTCTAATCTACGCACGGATCCGTGGCTGGCAAACAAGGAATTGAATTGGATGTATGGACTGGCACCTACTTTTTCCGTATTCATTTTATATGGATGCCATGTGAAGTAGTTCTTCTGTGTGTATCGCACAGTGTGTTATGGTAATGTAGCGGGCGCGCCGCGAGCCGCGAGCGCGCGGCACTCGGCAGCCATCACATAATGTCTCGGCGCGACACTTGCTCGCTCAAGGCTGGCGCTGGGCGCGGGCGGCGCGGCGCGGAGCCTGCACCTGCGGACGCACGCACACAGCCGCACCGCGCGCGTCTATTAATAGAAGCCGATGTACGACACTTGGTAACGGACTGGTTGTGCTTAGTCAGTGGCGCTTCTATTTGCAAGGAATTTGATTCCCGCTTGCTTGTTGCTGTCCTGCTCCTCTGCATATTACTCCGAGACCGCGCCTTGATATGTTCTTAGTTCTTACATGAACATAAGCAACTGTCTATTATTAAAAAGGATCTGATGATTACGTACTTGCAAAATATCGTAAGTAGATACCCAAGTACCTACCTACCTCTAGCACAGAGCGGCGCGCGGCGCCTGGCGGCGCATAATATTATATGCTAAGTCGTTAAAGCGCCATAGTCCGTCTTTCATTTAGGTATTTTCTAGCCTGCCCCGAGGCGGTAAGAGCACCTCCATTATTTGAAAATGAGAGCAACATCTTGATATTTTTTTTCTTAATATCAAATAAAAAAAAACTTAATTGTTCAAGAGAGCAGTACAAGTCAAAATAGCACTAGATAGGAAAGGATAAGCAGTTTTTAAACTAACGTAGCCTTTATCAAAATACCTTTAAGTTAATATTCACTTAGTAAGTTTTTGCAATGTGCAGAATAATAAAGCATCTACATACTGGCGCGACTTGTCGCGCGACGCGACACCGGCAGAACAATTTCTATGAAAAATTCAAGGAAATTGTTTTACCGGTGTCGCGTCGCGCGACAAGTCGCGCCAGTATGTAGAAGCCTTTAATAGATCTGTGTTAGGTCAACCGTCAAACAGCTCGCAGATCGAGTGCACTTGATCCCCTGATCAGACGCCAGGCCTAGGCCTAGGCAGATACGGGAAAACTATTGAAATTGAAACAACATGTGCGTTACTTATCATTTTAATCACACATCAATTTAGCAGACATTGATCATAAATTACGACAATCACTTTTTGCCGGTAGTCTCAAACAAATTAAAAACTATTTTACAAACTTTTACTCATCAACTTCTGATTTATTTAATAACACTTCATCATTGACGCAGTCGAAGTCCTTCGTCATATCCATAAAGTGCCGAGACATGTTTTTTTACTATCCATGCCTGTTAGTACCTTTTTGAGGAAAGTGTAAAATGCGTCGTTAATAGCAACTTACTTGTAACAACTTGTAAACTACATGGATGCAATAAATGATGGATATGAGTATGAAACTCTAACCTTAGGTAGGTACATAATAACAAACTGAGACTTATTTAAACTCAGATTATAGAATAGTAGTATTTAAACATAGTTCTAATGAGCTCACGCACTACGGCGCAGGTAGTGGCTGCAACGTTTAATGAGCTCACGCACTACGGCGCAGGTAGTGGCTGCAACGTTTAATGAGCTCACGCACTACGGCGCAGGTAGTGGCTGCAACGTTGGTCGCAGAATTTCCGACAATGATGCCGACGCTCGTACTAAAGCATACAAAGTTCGGCCGCAACTGCCAACTGGTCGGACGGCCGCGTGGCCGGGCGGTCGGGCGGCCAAGTGCGCGACGCGCATTCGTTTGGTCTATGCGGCCACTGGCCGTGGTCGTGCGCGACGACCGCTACAACACAATGTCTGTTCAGAACAGCCAACATAACTTAATAGGACCATACATTTTAGATAAATTCTATGCACTATAAAAATAACATGTACTAGCTAGGTATTAATCCAAACAGTGACGCTGCGAACACCAATCAGCTTAATGGCATAAAATACCTTTGCACCATTAGGGAAGCGATTCAACATTCAAGCAATAGATACAATATAAAGTAGTTTACTTACAAAACATAGACACGTTTCCTTGATTTACCATTCTTATACACGAATAACAAATTTGTCTATTATGTATTGGTCGCAACAACTTACAAACCAATAATGAGCTGTATCACCAAGACATAGAGATGAGATCCGCATGCCCGGCGCCGCTGCTTCAGCGAGCAGCTTCAGCGTACGGAGTCTCGTCACACACTCAATACCTATTACTGGTATTATTAAATAATAGCTCACGTCTAACATAAGGTTATCAATGAATGTGCTTACTTTAGTAATGGCAATATGACTAGTACACAAATATACTATACAATATGTCTAGTACACAAATATACTATACAATTATACGTACGTACCTAATAGGACTATAGGGTAACCTTTGCGCAGCGTTAACCGGGCAGACCTGCGTTCTCAAAAATCAGCTTACTTAGGTATTTGGATCATCTCTGGTGTTTTTTAGGGTTCCGTACCTCAAAAGGAAAAAACGGAACCCATATAGGAACACTCGTGTATCTGTCTGTCCATCTGTCACAGCCGATTTGCTTCGAATCTACTGGACCGATTAAGTTGAAATTTGGTTCACATGAATTTCTGTGACCCAAGCACGAACGTGTAACGTGCGAAATTTTATGGGAAAAAATTGATAATTTAAAAAAAAGATTCGCTAACTGTACAGTTAGCGAATCTTTTTTTTAAATTATCAATATTTCAAACCGTGTGACATATCAAATGAAAGAACTTGAATTATGAGGATTTAAAATAAATATTTTTTTATAATTTAAAGAAAATGTTTTAAAGTTATTCGAGAAAATACATATCTCCGAAACTGCTGAACCAACGTTTTGAAAAATACACAGAGAATAGTTCTTAGAAGTATAGATGGCCTGCCTTACCTGTACCTATTCCGGAGCGCGTTCCGCGAGCCCGAGTCCTGTTTGGTAGTCACAATTTCAGGGTTTTTCTTATTTTTCAGTCAAAAAACACGTATTTTGACCAAAACTCAAAATGTTTGTATAGCTTATATTATATTTTTAGTAGTTTGACAGCTCGCTAGCCCGCGCGGAGACGCGTCTTTTGACACCTCGCACGTGCGTCTAGCGAACATAGAACATCAAAAAATTGCATATCAAGCATTTTCATTTTTTTTTCAGTTTTTCGTTGTACGTTGCTTCATGCATGAGCGTCATTTTATTTTAGATTTCCAAACAACGTTCAATTCCACCCGCTATAAATTAATCATTCGAATCTTTAATACTTAGCAAATAATTCACATTTTAATAACACGATAAATGAATGCTCAGTTTCAAATTCATCGTTCCGCGCGTGAAGATTCTTCCATAGCAAGTTTGATGTTTAGAAACCGAAGTATTTTTTTTTATCGTTTTTAATTATCGATTACGTTGCTAGGTAACCTATACAATAAAAGAGTAGATAATACTTTGAAAGGCGAAAGGGCACCGGGAACTTAAAAAAATAGCAGGTTAGTGTCAGGTTGTAATTGTATGTTGCTCAAAATATGATTCACGACCGCAATAAACATTTGTATTTATAGAATTTAATGATTATACATTAAAATGGATTTCATGAATACCTACAACAAAGTCCAAGTTACCCTATTGAATGACTACATAATGAAATCATGACATTTGAGGTCCATTCTAACTAAGAGAGTTGTTTTGATGATTCTAATCACGTTCATTGCCGGAAGCCCTCCTGGAAGGTTCACACAAGTCGCATAATATGGGATGCCGGGAGAGCCCTCGTGGAGGGCTCATTTTAAATATGCGTTTTTCTGAGCGAATACAGCATTATAAATTGTGATAATGAAATCAGTTGTATATTTTAGCAAGATTTAATAGTATACTCGTTGGTTTTTTTTTTACAAGCATTTGTATTTATATTAAATTCATGTTTTTATTCATATTTATTTTATTCATTATAACTTGCTATAGTATGGCGGCATAACGTATGAGCTCTACGAAAAGTGGGTGGATTCGAAAGTGTAAGTATTTGTTATGGCAGCGAATCATATTTTGAAGAACAAACAACTGGACACTGACTTGCAAATCGCAAGAAAGTTTTCATTTCGCGGGCTACTTTAGCGCACCCCCCTTAAGGGAATGTAGTAGGTACTGCGGGCTACCTTAGCTCATACTCCTCTAGGGAGTGTATTACTGCGGGCTACCTTAGCGCATCCCGCTTAAGGGAGTGTAGTACTGCGGGCTACCTTAGCAGCAGCTCAACCCCCTCAAGGGAGTGTAGTACTGCGGGCTACCTTAGCGCATCCCCCTTAAGGAAGTGTAGTATTGCGGGCTACTTTAGCGCATCCCCCTTAAGGGAGTTTAGTACTGCGGAATACCTTAGCACATCCCCTTTTGCGGGAATGTAGTACTGCGGGCTACCTAAGTTCATCCCCCTCAAGGGAATGTAGTACTGCGGGCTACCTTAGCGCATCCCCCTAAAGGGAGTGTAGTACTGCGGGCTACCTTAGCGCATCCCCCTTAAGGGAGTGTAGTACTACGGAATACCTTAGCACATCCCCTTTGCGGGAATGTAGTACTGCGGGCTACCTAAGTTCATCCCCCTCAAGGGAATGTAGTACTGTGGGCTACCTTAGCGCATCCCCCTAAAGGGAGTGTAGTACTGCGGGCTACCTTAGCACATCCGCCTTAAGGGAGTGTAGTACTACGGAATACCTTAGCGCATACCCCATAAGGCAGTGTAGTACTGCGGGCTACTTTAGTGCATCCCCCTTAAGGAAGTTTAGTACTGCGGGCTACTTTAGCGTATCCCTTTTAAGGGAGTGTAGTACTGCGGGCTACCATAGAGCATCCACCTTAAGGGAGTGTAGTACTGCAGGCTACCTTAGCGCATCCCCCTTAAGGGGGTGTAGTACTGCAGGCTACCTTAGCGTATCCCTCTTAAGGGAGTGAAGTACCACATCCCCCTCTGCGGGAATGTAGTACTGCGGATTACCTTAGCGCATACCCCATAAGGGAGTGTAGTACTGCGGGCTACCTTAGTGCATCCCTTTTAAGGGAGTGTAGTACTGCGGGATACCTTAGCGTATCCCTTTAAGGGAGTGTAGTACTGCGGGCTACCTTAGCGCATCCCCCTTAAGGGAGTTTAGTACTGCGGACTACCTTAGCGTATCCCGCTTAAGGGAATGTAGTACTGCGGGCTACCTTAGCGCATCCCCCTTAAGGGAGTGTAGTACTGCGGGCTACCTTAGCGCATCCCCCTTAAGAGAGTGCAGTACTGCGGGCTACCTTAGCGTATCCCTCTTAAGGGAGCGTAGTACTGCGGGCTATCTTAGCGCATCCCCCTTAAGGGGGTATAGTACTTCGGGCTACCTTAGCGCTTCCCCCTTAAGGGAGTGTAGTACTCATGAAACTGAACAAGTTTTACTATGGGACCAACTATTAAATATATAACAAATTGCTGTTTCATACATTTTGATCGTGTTAGTAGGTCTATACTTTTGTATAGAACAGCAGGGTATTATTTCATATTTCAGAGTGGATCCCGTAGTACAAGTTGTTTATTGTCATGAGTAGGTAGGTACACTACACTCCCTAAAAGTATGCCCCATCTTTCTTTTGCAACTTCCTCAAATGACAATATGCACCCGCTGCGCTGGTTGTACGTAGTTTTAACCTGTCTCCAGTTGACTCGTACAACAAAACAATTTTCAGAGTTGGAGAGAACCAGTTGACTATTCTTCTGGTCACCGTGAGCAGTTACATTGGTTATGTCGTGGTGGGAAAGCAGTGGCGCAGTGAGCAGTGTTGACATTGGCGGACGAGGTGGCTAAATACGAGGCGGCCGGTGCAGGACGTGCAGGTCGTGCAGGGCAGTGCACGACGTGCAGGGCAGTGCACGACGGGCACCTGCCGGCCCTCGTTCGGTCGCGGCTCGGCTTCGCATGTTAATGCAGGTACATTCATTAGCAGAGCGCGGCGCAGCGGCTCGCTGTCGCGCGGCGGCCAGTTTTAAAACAAGAATTAAACACCGAACGAGATCTGAAAGCAAGAAAAGTAACGGTACCGGACATAACCAGCCGGCCAGCGATCCACCGATACAGGCGCACAGCTCACATGCGTACGTATGAATATATAAAGTTTATCGCGGCGCCCACGGCCGGCCGGGGTCGCCGACCGCCCATCCACCAAATGGACATGAGACCGTGTGCACTGTTGTCATGTGTGCCCGCACCCCGCACCCCGCGGCCCTCACACTTCTCCTTTCCTTCGTTACAGCAATGCTGATTTTTGGCCTTGCAAATGTCAAAAGTCAAATTAATGTATGGAGTGAGTTAAATAATTGCTTCTTCGTTTAAGTCGGTACACCGGTAGTAGGTACACTAAACATGGCCATACCTACACAAATGAACGTCCGGCGGTAGCCCGGCCGCGGCCGGCCTGGCCGGCCACGTTGCTGACTGGCAAATAATTTTAGAGAAAGAAGTAGATTAAGAAAGTAATTTTGAAATGTGCGTGGACTATTTGCAAAATTAAATATTTCTGGTTAATGTTTAACCAGCTTTACGATGACCAGGATGTAATAGAGGTCTGTAGAAATAACTTAACGGACTAACAATGCCATTCGTTTCCAAGGAGATTCATAATTCATCGATTCTGAATATTTAAAAAAATCGTTGGCTTGGACAACGTAAATAACGCAATGAATATTGCTGAATTGTCTAAGTAAGAGGGATTATGATTGTAATTTGTAAGTGTGGTTTGTGTAGAACCGTCGCCGTCGTGTCGTGTCACAACCACGAAATGGTGTTGTTCACAGACGCCCGCAGTGCGCCGGCGCCGGCGCGCGGCGTCCGCCATCGAACATTATCGAAACATAATATTATCCTAAGCCGGGCAGTATCGCGCGATAACGTAGCGATTACACAGAGATACGCGAGCGTCCGCCGACGCGGCCACAGCTACCGATCACCGATTGCAAACACACGCTTGCAACAGTTCAAACTAAAGTCACAGGTGTGTGGGTGCAGTGATAAGCCTATTTCTTCTGGACGCTGATGTTAGTAGTAGGGAACACAGACGCTGGCAGAGCCACACTTCGACTGTAGGCATAATAAAATGTGGATGAGAAGCGAGAGTACGACATGTCGGGATATCCACCAAGTGCGGATGGTACCCTGCAGTAGATACCTACCTACGTCTGGAAGTTCGGTGATAGAAGGGAGATTACAACGTGTCTAACAATAATGTCGTCAAATATTTTACGACACTAGCCCCAATATGCCGCACGTGTTGTGTCAGAATATAGTATTAAAGGCTTCTGCAGACCAGCGCAACTCACGACGCGACACAAAGGCACCGCTCGTCACGCGACACGCGGGGCCTTTCTGTCGCGCGACAAGTCGCGCCGAATGTAGAAGCCTTGTATCGTAGTACAGACCACGCTACTTTGGAGTTCCAAAAGACCGCTAGTTACGATGTGAGGCAAGGCAAGCTGTTCTCGAGCGAGTTATTAGCGGGACAGAAAGAAGAAAATGCAAAGGCGAGAACGAGATAGAATAAGGAGTTGTTGAATTTCGTATAATATGCAAATATTTTATTGTGTCAACTTGTTGACAGATAAATAAACTTTTGCGTCACTTGTGCCATACAATGACAATATTTTTATTTACATAATATGTGTTTGTGTTTGAAGTGGTCTGAAACGTCATTTTGATATAAGTAATAAATAATATGAATAGAGAGTCAGATAGAATTAGAAATGTTCCATCTCGTAGATAATTGTTGTCATTTATGTTGTGTTAATTTCTTGACAGATTAATTCAAGTGTATTTTGTTTTCACCTGGCCCTGCAGTCTCGACGTATGTAGCGATCGCTTTACGACCGAATTCGGTCGCTAAATCCGAATGGAGTCCGTACACGGTCAAAAATGCTTGACAAGATTGTGATTTTTTCGTGCATAACAAGCAATCGTCTAGAGATCCCATTAGGACTTTGCGATCGATTTCGTTCATATAACGATCGCTATCTATGTCGAGACTGCAGGGCCTTTTCCCTCGCATTTTATTCGTTATAATATAATATTAGAATCTATTTTTAATAGACTGTTTTTCAGAAATAAAACTATAATCGATAATACCTTAATAGTTTTATTTCTGTAAAACATTGGTAATTTTGTTTGTGTAGTGATAGCGTATCTTTGGTTTTACTACTTGAGCATAGATGGCGTAAGAAAACTAGAGGAATGACTGACATTTTTGAGGCAGTAAATGTGTGATTGATTTTTCTTCGGCTTTCCTATAAAGGAAGTTGTAGCTTCGCTACTGGTACACACTGTGAAAATTTCAAGTAGGTATTTACCTACTACGATGGATCGCCCGGAGTCCCGCTATGCTTGCCAAGTTGTTTTTAATTTCAATTTATTTATTTATTTCTTAATTTATTTTTTGTTTTTGCTTGTTACCCGTCTTATTAACGTTAGTCTGTTTTAGTTTATTCATTTTCAAGGCAGAAAGATATTGTAATAAATGCTATGTACGCCGGAATTTTCATGTACAATTAGTCCTTTATTTATTAAGATTATTTTTACCATAAGTTTAATGTATGTGATGTGGCTGTGCTTGTTTTAAATATAAAAATAAATAGACAAGTCTTGCCAGCAGGACTTTAAGTACTTCTGGAAGGACGCAACTTTTTTGTGGTTTCAGACATGTATTTCTCAAAAACAGAATACAATTACTCACTTAGAATGAGAAACACTGGTTGCATACATATAAACGTTCCTTGGAACGAGTATCGGAACGGTGTGTTAGAGTTCGAAGTAGCTACAATAATGTTAGTCATTGAATTATCAAAAAGTTAGTAAAATAAACTAAGATAATAATAATAAACTAAGATAATAATAATAATAGATCGAGTTTTTCGATCACAGCACCGTAGTTATATACCTACAGCACTTTGAAATTTGCACTAAAATATAGAGTATTTTTGTCTTTTTCACATTGTACACATAAGCTGATCTCGCATTGTGTAGGATTTCGGTACAATTAGAGGTCAGCGTATACTGGAAATGTATAGGCTCGATGTGTAGCCGTGTCACCGTGTGTACAAGAAACGGCTTCTAAACACAACTGACCTTCCGCCGGCACTCGCTGGCGCACAGACTCACGCGTGGGCAGCGCGTTCGCGCTCGCGCTACTCATTTCGATGCCCGGGTACTGAAAACGCATGGAGTCGTCAACATTTCGATATTCCAGCGTAATCAAGTTTTTTTATTTTCCTGATTTAAATTTTTTGTGAGTACATCTTCACTCGCACCTTTTTTATTAATTGTTAATACTATACCAGCACAGTTTTTAAGTGCTTAATAAAACCAAAGTAGGTGTTGTTACCGCGCACGGGCTTTACTTTGTTGTATGCCAATACAGAATTTATTTACCAATAGGTTCTTTCCTTTATATAATATTAGATAAATGCGTTCCATTAATAATAGTTGATTATTTATCAAGTACGAATTCTACATATATTATTATTAAGTATAAAAAATATGAAAGTAAGTACTTAAACAAATGAGTTTTATTTTATTACGCACTAGCCAAATGTTTAAAACTTCTGCCGAGCGCATTCAAAATCGAGGTCCCGTACTGCTGCAAGAACTAACAAATTTCATACAAACTGCGTACTGCTAGCAGGACTCACGACAGTCTCCCGGCAGTACAAGTCATCGGGCAATTTATCAATTATGGTTCAACAGATACAGCCCTGTGACAGACGGACGGACAGCCTTAGTAATAGGTACCGTTGGTAGGTCACCCTTTGAGTACGGAATCCTAAAAAAAGTTATTTTGGGCCTTTTTAATTTTTTACATGAAGATTATTTATTTATACCAATTTTCGAGTTGCTCAAGCCACGCAGTGAGATCCTGCTCAAAAACCATGATTAATTACCATTTTTTACTCCGTAAGAATAACATTTTGAGTTTTTGGAAAATCGAGCCACGATTTTGCAAAAACCCAAAATTTTATTCTTTGAACCGCGCGTTATGATTCTTCCATATAAACTTACAACAAAGCCCCCCCCTTAGGGTTCAATTTAGGAACAATATCATCAAAATCGCGGGAACATGGCAAGGATATCTGAATGAGACGCACGCTGCAGATGTGGTGACAATATAAACACGTTCCTAGTCCCAGTTTGACCCTTTTATAACGTCAATTTATAAACTAATTAATTTCACATACTTTTACCTATTTAGACAATTACCCACATCGTTATACTTATCAACGTACTTAAGGCGACGATAACCGACTTAAGGCTTCTACATACCAGCGCGAAATGTCGCGCGACGCGACACGGCACAAAAGCCCCGCGTGTCGCGGGACGAGCGGTGCCTTTGTGTCGCGTCGCGTCGCGTGACAAGTCGCCCCGGTATGTAGAAGCCTTTATGATTGTATACTGAAGATCACGTCTATACAAGTAGTGTTCATGATTTGAAAAAAATATATGTTAAATTAGAGCATTTTCTCAATAATTTAATATGTGATTATGTTTATATTACATAGTGAAATTAATTTGTAAAGTTATGTCTAACGCGGAAAAAAGTCTGAGAATGGCGCAAAATCTACCAAGCGTTGTTTTCTGAAACCTTCACCAATTTAATCATAATTTAATAGTTGATCTTTTAGTATTAAAATACCTTTTGTTTTGTGTATAATAAATTAATAATGCGTCAAATTGGGGACAGCGCTCCTTGATAGGCGAGTCCTACTATTACTGGCTGAACGTACGACGCGTTGCGTGAGTTCAGTACAGAACACGCAAGCTAACCACTCAAGGTCACTGGCATATATATCCGTCTTAATGGATGATTAACAAAGTTTTGTAGCTAACTAAAGTATACAGGTACCGTACCGTAGTACGTTCGAATTGTGTTGCGGTGCAGAGCGGTGAGCTTCGTCGATGAAATATTATTTATATGTATAGGTAATGTGGTAGTGGCGATTGTGATAAATGGTCCACCATGCGCGGCGCAGGTGCAGGCCGCCTGACCTTTGCAGCGAGCTTGCCCCCCCCGCCCCCCCCCAGCCACTCGCCACCCTTGCTCCGCTGCGCAAGCGTCCGAAGCCTCCGCCGCCGCGCCGCCCGTTATGAATCCTCTCGTATGCGAGAGTGACCGTTATCTGCAAACTGTATTTTTCAAAACCACGTTTCATATTCACGACTAACACTAACCATAAACATTTTATCTTGCTGGTTATACGGCCCACGAAATCGAATAACGAATAACGCGTGCCTATTGCGCTCGCTTGAGCTTGTTTCCATGCCAATAAAAAACTGAAGTGATAGCTAAACAAATGACATGATCACATAGGTATACTCAAGCCTTCTTCCATGGGATAGGAGTACGCTGAACTACAGTAGGTACGCCCTGACGTGTTACGAGAGAAGTTAGCATTTGGTTTGTACATAGGTAGGGGGTAATCTTCGGAACTACTGAACCGATTCCGAAAGTTCTTTCACTAGTGGGAGCTACAGTATTGATATGTTTAGGATAGCATAGGAAATAAGTATTTTCTCAAACATGCTTGGAAGTTCGAGCATTATTTGACAACCTTCTTCGAGATAAATCGAAATTGCTGTACTGGCCAAATACATGCGAGCAGCGGCCACCAAAAGTTGTATAAAAATCCATGTGTCGTGTTCTAGCGGCCAAATAAATTACATAGTAAACTCTCTTGATCCATCGTGTAATTTAAAAATGGAACGATATTTTGGAGCGGTATTATTTTTGTAATTTTACTATGGGTTTAATACCTGAATTAAACGATTTTTTTTTTTTTTTACTCCGAAATATGGCAACCAAGGAGGTTACTTATCAAAAGTTTTATTTAAATTTCGAACTGGCTTTAAAAAAATAGAAAGCTGCTTATTGAAAAAAAAAGAACACATTGGCGCGTGAAAAAATATCATCGTTCGTCATTGAATCTGGAACTTATAAATAATTTACTTAAGTTTGAATTTCCGCGCATTATTTGAGAAAAGCACTATACAAGCCTTGGCCGCAACTAGTCATTGATGGACTCACGTATGAGTCCCTCAGCTTTGCCTCGGCCCACATTTACACGTTCGTCCATCAGTGCCTCTTTTGCTGGCCGCTGCAGTAATGTACTATTCATGTTAAAACAAGAAATTTCACGCGGAAGAAGTCGCGGGCAGAAGCAGCGGGTAGTAGCACGATATCACTCTCAGAGTGCGAGACCTCTGGAAGCATCAAGTGATCCAGTTACGAGTACTTATTTCACGCGGACGAAGTCGCGGGTAGAAGCTAGTAGCACGATATCACTCTCAGAGTGCGAGACCTCTGGAAGCATCAAGTGATCCACTTACGAGTACTTATTTCACGCGGACGAAGTCGCGGGCAGAAGCTAGTAGCACGATATCACTCTCAGACTGCGAGACCTCTGGAAGCATCAAGTGATCCAGTTACGAGTACTTATTCACGCGGACGAAGTCGCGGGCAAAAGCTAGTAGCACGATATCACTCTCAGAGTGCGAGGCCTCTGGAATCATCTAGTGATCCAGTTACGAGTACTTATTTCACGCGGACGAAGTCGCGGGCAGAAGCTAGTAGCACGATATCACTCTCAGAGTGCGAGACCTCTGGAAGCATCAAGTGATCCACTTACGCGTACTTATTTCTAGGGTTACCCTCGGCTTTACCCGACTGCGTAAAAAGTGAACTTAAAAAATATAGAAACAAGATTTATTTAAACTATACACAATTTCATGCAGTCGGAGGCATCTTCTTTAAGGCTTCTACAGACCGGCGCGACACGCGACGCGACATAAAGGTCCCGCGTGTCGCGGGACGAGCGGTGCCTTGGTGTCGCGTCGCGAGTCATGCCAGTATGTAGAAGCCTTTACAATAACGACCCATTGCCTCAGACTGTATGAGATTGTTTATAGTTTATATAAATCTTGTTTCTATCTTTTTTTAAGTTCACTTTTTACGCAGTCGTGTTTTTTATTTTTTCATTAACTTTTTAGGGTTCCATAGCCAAATGGCAATAAACTGAACCCTTATGGATTCGTTATGTCTGTCTGTATGTCCGTCCGTATGTCACATAGCCAGTTTTTTTCCGAAACTATAAGAACTATACCTTTTTTTTTTTTTTGGTTGGGAAATTATCAAATAACTTCTCCCGCTCTGGGCGGAGCGGGAGGGCGTGTCAGACTTTTACTGACTAAAACCCACCCGTATTCCTTCATTTGCCTGTGTGCCAGGGCCACGATATCCCTTTCGGACAAACTCGCAACCCTGGCAGACATTAGCCCTAACGGACTCCGTCAGTTCGGTTTAAAGAACTTTATTCTCATTAAGACAATCGTCACTTACATGAGAACATTAAATCTTATTACTAATTATAATAAATCAGTGCGGGTAGAAGAGAAAACAAAAAGCAAAAAATAATGTGTATCACTGCACACTGTCAACAAAATTGGAAGCGAGTTCACTGCATACCTAAGATAAGGTGGTGGCACAAGTTAAAAGATTTTGCCGTTTTAAACAAAAATAAACACAACACAATTAATATAGTGTTTCGTCGTTGTAAATAAAAGTGAATAATTTATTTTTAAATATGTTGAGTGAAGTCGCTTCTTTTACATCCTTTGGAAGTTTATTATAGAGCTGTGCTCCCCCATATGTTAGGTTATTTTTACCGTAGTTAGTTCTTATTCTAGACAATACTAGGTGACCAGCTCGACGAGATGAGTATTTACATATTTCCCCTTCTGTTGTGAATGTAATGCGTGAGTGAATAAGTTTGTGAATGATTTTATAGATAAGTATGCATGTGTTGTATACATAAAGTTGTTTGATGTTTAATAGCTTCGTGTCTTTGTAAATAGTTTTTGACGGTGTTAAGAAATCATAATTGTGTAGTATTTTGATTATTTTGTTTTGTAGAATTTGGATTGGTTTTAGATTAGTTTTAGATGAGTTACCCCATACTTCGATAAGATATAATAAATGAGGTTTAACAAGGGAGTTGTATATTACTAGCCGAACCTTTTTTGGAATACATCTATCAATTTTATGCAGTGAGCCCACCAATGATGAAAGTTTGTTTTTAATGTATTGAAGGTGTGCTTTCCATGTCAAATTGCTATCAAGAGTTAGTCCGAGGTATTTTTCTTGATCAGTCATTTTCAGTACTTCCCCGTTTATGCTTAGATTAGGGTGGTTAGGGAGTTTTTTGTTTTTAGCTCTAAATATTATATATGAGGTTTTGGAAGCGTTAATAGTTAAAAGATTGCACTGGTACCAATTTTGTAGTATATTTAAATCATCTTGGGCTTTTTTTGTGATGTCATTTATGTTATCTCCAAAATAAAATAAACATGTATCATCAGCATAAAGGGCAGGTCAGTTGCTGCTGACAACTCTTTGAGGCGCGCGTGGAATACAACGCGCCGTCGACCCGGGCCTGGTCCATATCGGACGGTGAGCTATATATAAGAACTATACCTACTGTTGCAATTTGGTAAGTAGATGTATTCTGTGAACAAAAAAAAGATTTTCACACAAAAATAGAAAAAAAACAATACATTTTGGGGGTTCCCCGTACTTAGAACTGAAACTCAAATTTTTGTTTTCATCAAACCCATACATACGTGTATCTATGGATAGGTCTTCAAAAATGATATTGAGGTTTCTAATATCATTTTTTTCTAAACTGAATAGTTTGCGCGAGAGACACTTTCAAAGTGGTAAAATGTGTCCCCCCCTGTTACTTCTAAAATAAGAGAATGATAAAACTAAAAAAAATATATGATGTACATTACAATGTAAACTTCCACCGAAAATTGGTTTGAACGAGATCTAGTAAGTGGTTATTTTTTAATACGTCATAAATCGTATAATTAATAAATAAATACACTATTATTAAAACATCGATCAAAGTTACAACGAACTACTATAACTTTTATATTATGTTACTTGCTGCTATGGAACCCTTCATGGGCGAGTCCGACTCGCTCTCGTCCACTTTTTACACTGTCGGCTTATTAGATTTTTTTTATTTTACACTTTTTCGTTAGGACTAGCTTCTGCCGGCGACTTCGTTCTCGTGGAAGTCGTAAGACACCACAATATACTCGTACAAATAACAATCACATTTTTATGAAAAACTACCTCGTTGGTCTATTGGTCGCAAGCGCTCTGTTGAGCATGAGGTCCTGGGTTCGATTCCCGGGTCAGGCAACGTGTTTTTGGGTTTTCCATCTGGAATTTGTCAGTTACAGTCTGAAGTCTGAATTTGTGCCTGGGTAATGGCAATAGACTCGCCCCCTATTACATAGGCCCTAAACATAACTGGCAACATTTAATGTGGGTGTACTATAAGTAGGTACACCTCTGTCTAACCCTTCGGGGAATACTGACGTAATGCTATGTTATTTTTATAAAACATAAATACATACATAAAATCACGCTTTCTTCCCATGGGGGCAGGCAGAAACTATAGGACGCCAACTACTACGCTACTTACATACTCCTTTTGGTTCGTTTACGTTCATACATCTGGTCATACACGCACGCCTGTTCCGAGTATTACACACCTGACCTTTCTGAAGAACATCACCAATTATGTCACTATTTGTCCCCTAGGGCGTGCCACGGCATTTCCACTCACATCTGCCTTGTAAATATCTTTTGTTAGTCGCCTTTCATTCATCTTCTCAACATGACTAAACCATCTAAGCATACTCTTTTAAATTTTTGTCACTACATCTTCTTTTAAACCGTACCGTTGCCTTATCACATAATTTGTTAGCCTATCATTCATAGCCACGCCACACATGTTTCGCAAGGAATACATTTACACAGCATTTATTCTATTTTCATGCTTCTTTTATCACACCCAACATTTCTTCTTCCATACGTTTCTTCCCACGATAAGTTAGCCATCATGTAAGGAAGATCATTAATATAAACTAGAAATAAGAAAGGGCCAAGAATTGAACCTTGAGGCATGACCAGCTTTACCAGAGACCCCGAGGACGTCGCCCCGTTAACGTTTACTTTTTGGTTTTGCTGCCTGTTTGATAGATAGGTAAAACATGATCAGCAGCTTGTGCAAGAATTCCGTAGTGGTGTAATTTAGAAATCAGTGTATGTGGTCAACGCAGTCAAACGCTTTTAAGAGGTCACAGAAAATGCCAATGGCATCCTGGGATTCGTTCCAGGATTCCAAAATGTGACTGATGAGTGTTTTACTTCTGCGTCAGTCGTCGACCTACTTTTCGTGAAACCAAACTGGCGACTATGTAAAATCCCAGTTGAATTAAAATGTGACAACGTCTGGTCCAGCATTAGTTTTCCGTATATTTTACGCAATGCTGGTAGCACAGATATAGGTACAAGTAGAGGATCACTCTTACTACCCGATTTGAAAATTGGTACTACATTACTATGTTGCACTACGAGTATATCAGGAAACGTACCGCTGTCTGAACATTGATTCAATATGTCTGTTAGGACAGGAGCTATTGTGTCCATTATATCTCTAAAGAACCTTAACGGAAATCCCCCATAAGTCTTCAGTGTTCTTTATGTAAAGACTTTTGAATGCTTTTTTAATCGTGACAATAGAAATGGGCTTGAATTCAAAACGAGAAGAGATTCAGCTAATATAGATGATGAGAAGAGATATTTCGTAACCACTATTGGGATGTTGGTAAAGAAATGTTCTAGTGTCTCAGCAACTTTTAACTTATCTGAAATGGTTTCAGTATGAAATTTTAAAGACAATTCATTCTGATGTCGTTGTTTTGTTTCCAGATTCTTTGTTAATTACCTGCCACACAGCTTTTATTTTATTATTAGAAATACAAATTTTGTTACTTATTAATTTAGCTTGAGCGCAGACTCTTTATCAAAATTGGTCACGCCGTTTGAGCTTGAAGAAATAACAAACACACTCACAAACTTTCGCCTTTATAATATTAGTGTGATTTATTTATTTGCTAACATGTAAAACACTGGTTAGTTGGCATGCATTAAAATTTCATGACACAGTATTAAATATTGGTATAATAATCAACAAAACAGTGTGAAGTGGGAGGGGTCTTTCTCTGATGTGTATCGGTTGGAGTGCGGGGTGAGGCAGGGGGGATTGAGCTCACCTCGACTTTTCAATCTGTACATGAATCGACTGATCGTTGAGCTCAGCAACACTAATATTGGCTGTCATATTGATTTAGTTTGTGTTAATAAAGAAAAGAAAGAAAATACATTTATTCAGCACAGACTAAGGCACACAATATAACATAAGTACAGCATGTAAAAATAAAAAATAAAAAACAAGTAAATAGTGTAAAGTGCGATGTAAGAAATTTGCGGGTAAGTGTGCCTCACGGCTGCGCCAAAAAGGCCCAGTTCAGCATAAATGCCAGACAGTGCCTGACGCTGGTTTTCAACTGGACCTGAAGTATGAGGTGACGGATGTGAATCAGTTTTATACTGCATACATAAATAAATAAATAAAATAAATTTGTGTCAGATATAAAATAATATAGTGTGATTATAGTGAAAACTGTAAAAAAACAAAACAAAAAAGACACTAATAAATAAATGAGAAGGACACATCAGGACATAATAACATTAGTTATGCTGACGATATGGTGTTGCTGAGCCCATCGATCGGTGCCTTGAGGCGACTGGTGTCAATCTGTGAAGCATACGCGATAGCTCAGGGACTCAAGTAAAATACCAACAAGATCGAAATAATGGTTTTTAAAGCAGGTGCTATAGCTTACCCAACTATACCAGATATATCGCTCTGCGGAGCTCCCTTAAATAGGGTGACCAATTTTAAGTACTTGGGTCATTGGGTTACCGAAGAGCTGAAAGTTAACAAGGACATTGACAGGGAACGTAGATCGCTGTCGGTACGCTGCAACATGCTGGCCCGCAGGTTTGCGCGATGTACAGAGGCGGTCAAGATTACATTGTTTAAATCATTTTGCTCGTCATTTTACACGTGCCGCCTGTGGACTAGTTATAGTTTGCGTGCATATAGCGATCTACGTGTCCAGTATAATAACGCACTCAGGATACAGTTGAGGCTGCCGTGGCGATGTAGCGCGTCAAGGATGTTTGCGGAAAGGCATATAGATGGTTTTGAGGCCATCATACGTAAAAGAAGCGCTTCTCTGCTTGCTCGTCTCCGCGGCAGTACCAACACTATCTTGAGTTTATTCGCAGATAGATGGGAGTCTCCAATGCTGCGACATTGGATGAAACTCCACACGTAATAAAACTTGTATGTCTACTAACACTAGTTTTTAAGATCATTGTTACTAACACTATGGGCGTTGCCTGAAATAAATGATATAATAATAATAATTATGACATGCCCCCTGTAAGGGCATTGCAAATTTTATGTATCGAATTATTATTAATAAATTAAATTTAGTAATCAGATTTCATAATATTGATTCTAATTATTGCAATTTATTACATTATACTAAACATGAATCAATAGGGTCCATATTGGCTCACCTAAAGTCCTTTACCCGAAATTGTCTTTCCTAATGATTTGTAATCCGAATGATCACTCTTCCTAAACATTTTCACCCTAAAGTTTTCATTCATACTATTTGTAGTGCTACCGGCGATGTTCATAACACTCATGTTTTCGAAAATTGTAATTAATAATATCATTAATTTAAATATATTTAAACTCCTACTGTTTTTTATCATAACGCTTTTATACCTAAAACTATAACTATACCTGAGATAATTATGTCTAAAAAACCAACTGTTTAGAATGATTAAAGGTCGTTTCACTGATTTTTGTCTTAAATGAATGAAATTCAGGTCAGAGTGTCGTCTTTGGGGCACTATGAAAAAAATACTTAGAAAAATTTCGCGACCAATTTCGAGGTAGCGCTCGCCGGCCGCTGCCGCGGTACCGCTCGCTACGCTCGCTCGGCTCGCGCGTAGTTGGTCACAGTTCTAACCTAACCTAACCTATGAATATCTTTGCAGGTACACACCGCTATAAATAAAATTAAAATATGACTGAATAATAGTGTAAAAGATGGTTATGTTGAGAAAATATAGGAAAACAAATAAAAGTATAATAGATGTTTATTGCTACTGACATTATGAAGTTGAATGCTTCGGAATTATGAACATTAGAGACAGAGTAGTTAGGAATTGTGATCGTTAGGATAAAAAATGTTAGGAAGAACATTTTCGGATTTCCAATTATCGGAGTTGAAAATTTAGGTGAACTTTGGCGCACCCGAATCAATAATTTATTACATCTTATTTTAAAATAAATCATTAATAACAATTCGTTCATTAATTTTACACAAGGTCGATCGATTCACAATTAGTCAGTTTTAAATTCCTCAACGGCATATTAGCCTTTCTTTGCTAATAGAGATTTCAACTGTTTCAAAAAAATTGAGTCTGTGTAACTATAAAAGTACAGTTTTTGTGGTGCTAAACCATTCGTGTCAGTCTCAGCACCTGTTAATAATTTCATAAATTTTGCGCCCTCGAAAATATAGTTTATTTCGCCATTGATGTACTTAGTGAAGATATTGAATAATCATAATTCTCAATTCTCAATTCTTTATTGCATTCCATATGTATTTATAGATGGTATAAAAAAAAGTAAAAGATCAATATGGACCCTGTCGGGCACAGCAAACATTAGGAGAGAGGAAGAGGGCTAAAGTAACAATAAAATTCAAGCAATTCATTATTATTATAAATTATTAATATGTGTTTAGTTGGGTGCATAATTATTATGTGTAGGTGTATATATATATATTATTAGGTTTGTGTATACAGGTATAGTAAGTATATTAGTTATTTTAATTTTGCGAATAATGTAGGTAATTTTTATGAAATTATTATTATTAGTTATTATTATTAGAAGTATGTTCATTTTTATTTATGTATTCATATTTTTATTTGATTTTCTATAATCCTATTTATTTATATAGATTTCATAATGTTTGGTTTTTATGGAGAATTAATTATATTTTGCAATAGTTTTGTCATCTAAAAACTCATTTACTGAGTAGTATGACTTGGATTCCAGAAATTGTTTCAATTTATTAATAAATACATTTGTTTTGGTAACTTCTCTAATGTCATTTGGCAATTTATTATACATTTTTATAGACATAACTAAAGGACTAGTTGAGTGCATTTTGAGTCGGGATTGAGGTATGTTTATTTTGTTTTTGTTGTGTCGAAAATTGTATTTTGTTTGTGTTTCTTCGCAAGTGGTGTAAAAATGTGGGTGTTTTCTGACAAACTTACATAATTCATAAATATATAAACAGGGAAGTGTGAGTATTTTGTGTTTTCGGAAGTGTGGTTTTCAGCTATCTGTTTGATTTATGTTGGTGATTATTCTAATTAACTTCTTTTGTAAAATAAATGTGGTTTGTGAGTCTGTACTGTTTCCCCACAACATAATCCCATAGCTGAGCCATGCCTGGGCATATGCGTAGTAAGTGACAAGTGCAGTTTGCAGGTTGGTAGTTTTTTTAATTTCGCGTAGGGCGTATGAAAATTTTGATAATTTTGCTCTTATTTTCTGTATATGGGATTTCCAATTTATGTGGGTATCTATAGACAAACCGAGGAGAGTAAATTCATTTACTTGTTCCAGTTTTTCTTTATTAAAAGTGAAATTTAGTTTTAATGGGGATTTTTGATGGGGATGAAAAGTAATTAATTTTGTTTTAGTGAAGTTAATTTCTAGATTATGGTTATCCATCCAGTTTACAACTGTAGAAAGAAGGGAGTTTAATTTGTCGTTTATATTGTCATTGTTCTGGCATGAGGTGAGCAGAGATATATCATCCGCAAATAGAACACATGGTCCGTTTATAATTTTGGGAAGGTCGTTTATATAGATAAGAAATAAAAGGCAACCTATTACACTCCCTTGGGGAATTGACGCGTTAACTGCTTTTCTGTCGGATCTTATTCTAATTATTTCATTTGTGTTTTTATCAAAATGTTCAATTTGTACTAGTTGTTCTCTATCCTTTAGGTATGATGCAAACCATTCATGAGCTTTTCCTCGTATTCCTATCCCATGTAACTTATCTAATAGTATTTTAAATTGAACCTTATCATAGATAACATTTTGATTTTATCACAAGGATAGCTGAAGCCCAGTGTGTGATTTTTATATTGCTTGATATGGTTTGTTAAATAATAGGAAAAAAAACATTACCGACTGGGTTTTTAAGAAAATATAGGTTTTTTTTTGACATAATATTCTGACAGACTATTTGTAACATTTTGGTAGTTCTTTTTGCTACCTTTTTGAGTTGAATATTTAAATAACTAAATTTATGTTATTATATGGAAGAAAAATGTTCCTAAACTCAACACGATACCGTGAATGTTGTGTGAAGAGGCGACGGAAATTATTTTTTACAATATAAACCAACATTTTTGTATAAAAAATTGCTACCATTTGGAGATGAAGGAGTAATCTATCTCTGGCACACAGTTACATTCGTTCGTTCAGTTACAGTTGTATTAGTTACATTTTGCCGCAAAATGTACCAAAAAACTGCTAATATTTGTCAGATTTGCAAATGCGTCCTTAAAAAATCAAGAGAGTTAATTTTTCCCAAAAATAATAATAAATGTGATCTCGTTTTAATTTTAAAAGGTGTAATTTTAAATAACAAAAGAAGGCTAAATACTAGATTTTACAAATAAACGGTATTTTATAAAATATTGGCCTTTTTAGGGTTCCGTACCTAAAGAGTAAAATGGGAACGTCCGTCCGTGTCTGTCTGTCCGTCTGTCACCAGGCTGTATCTCATGAACCGTGATAGTTAGACAATTGAAATTTTCACAAATGATGTATTTCTGTTGCCACTATAACAACAAATACTAAAAAACGGAACAAAATAAATATTTAAGGGGGCTCCCATACAACAGACATGATTTTTTTGCCGTTTTTATAGATAATGGTACGGAACCCTTCGTGCGCGAGTCCGACTCGCACTTGGCCGGTTTTTTTATGTTCCGCTTTAAGTGCGGCGTTTGTGTAGTATAACTATGAAACGTTGGTTGTAAAATAAAAATTTATCCGGTGTTTTGGTGAAACATTAGTGAACCTATACGGTGACATAAGCACTTATCGTAATAATGCACCTCGGTTTGTGTGCTGTTGGAAGGAAAGAAAAACATTTATTTATCCTAACGGTTCTGTTGGCGTACCTACCTTGTAGGTACATACATAGACAAATACTGCATGTCGCAGGATAATTGAAACGACGAATCTTTGTGAAAATTCTAGAATATTATTGAAAACTAAGAAAAATAATAATAATCATACGAGCTTGTATCAGATCTAGATGAAAATCCAGCTTATCTTAGGTAAATCGCGAACAAAGACGATTATGAACGTTGATTGGATGATAATATGAGCGTTAAGGCTTCTACATACCGGGGCTACTTGTCGCGCGACGCGTCGCGACACAAAGGCACCGTTCGTCCCACGACACGCGGGGCCATTGTGCCGTGTCGCGTCGCGCGACAAGTCGCGTTGGTATGTAGAAGCCTTTATGCACTGACGGATTCGCTCTTTGGTCAACAGCTACATTTGAAGGGAACCGATCACTTTTAAGATTTATTTTGTTCGAATTTCATTTTACCGAAAACTATAATAAATTGACCGACGTCTTTTTTGCTGTAAGCATTATTTGACATATTTTTAGATCATCGAAGTATCATGTGTCTTAGGTATTATTTTACCGAACTACATTTCGCCGATTTACAAAATAACTTTTTGCTATTGGCCGAAGCCTCTTTTTAAATTTTTTTATTTGCCAAATGATTTATTTGCCATATTTTCACCACACCGAAACAACATGTAAAATGTTGTTTCGGGATATTGTTTGGTCACAAATATATAGCCGGTCACTTGGTAGGGTAAAACCGGGATAGATGCCGCGCTGGGATAGATGCCTCGTTTCTAAAAACTCAACTACCAGAGAACGAAACAGCAAATTCGTTGTTTACATACGCGCCACATGCACCCCCCACCTCAGTGACGCGCGAGTTGTTGTGCTAGACGGACGTTTCTCGCTTGTGTGTCGAATTACATTCGCAGCGGACGCGACGAACGCTTCAAAATTTCAAACGTAAGTATTCACTATTCCATATCTTTATAAACAGTTAAATGATTACATTTTATTTGAATGGTTTTAATACATTGGTTCTTTAAGAATACATTTAAGAGTCAATCACTGATGTTTGCATTTATTTTATATAAAAAATAATGAGAGGCATCTATCCCTAGTGAAAAGGATAGTTGGCCCGAGTTTACAAGGGATAGTTGACTTTAGGGGCATCTATCCCTCTATACTGCAAGAGCCTTATCAAAGTATTTAAAAGTCGTGAATATTTTGGTATTTCCTAATAGTAGAATATTAAAAAAACACCAAAAAAAAATGTATCCAACTTTAATTTCATAATTCGAATGTAAAGAAATGTGTGTAGATACTGTGTTTTATTTATACTTACTTTGCTTATTGTAGGTGAGCCATGCCAAGGAAATACAAAAGAAAGGAGGGCGTACGAGCTCGAGTAGTTTCTTGGACAACAGAGCAGTTACAGTCAGCTTTTCATGAATTGGATAAAAAAGAATTGGGGATCAATGAAATATCCAGACAATTTGGGATTCCATCCAGAACATTGCGAAGGCGTTACGCTATTAAAAACCAAACTAAGTTGACTTTGGGAAAACATCCTGTCCTGGGTTTTGAACACGAAAAAAGGTTGGTAGCGCACATTTTGAAGCTTAGCGACGCGGGATTTCCCCCAGATAGACGATCTATACGTACGTTAGCATACCAATTTGCCGAAAAGCTACAGATTCAACACAATTTTGATAATGAAAACCAGATAGCTGGGAATGAATGGTTCAAAAGTTTTATTGAGCGAAATCCAGAGTTGTCTATTAGGCAAGCAGAAGGTTTATCTGTCGCTAGGGCTAAAGGTCTTAGCAGAGAAGAAGTGAATAATTTTCATGAACTTCTGACAAAAGTCCTGGCCGATAATGATCTCTTGGATAAGCCTGAAAGGATTTATAATATGGACGAATCAGGAGTTCAGCTTAACAATAAGCCTGGCAAAGTTGTTGCAAAGAAAGGTGCAAAAGTAGTAAATTCAGTTACATCTGCGGAGAAAGGTGAAACAATGACTATCGTAGCCTGTTGCAATGCCATTGGTAATTTTCTCCCACCAGTAGTAATAATTAAAGGTGTAAATAAGAAACCAGAATTCGAGAACGGTCTACCACTGGGCTCAAAAGTGTACATGAACAAAAAGTCGGCATACATAAATACCGATCTTTTCTATAAGTGGCTTACGGAACACTTCATAGCTTTGAAACCGCAAGGTAAGGTTCTGCTTATTTTAGACGGGCACTCATCTCATTCATCCGCACCAGACATGCTGCAAGTTGCTTCTGATAACGATATTATTTTGTTATGTTTACCCAGCCACACTACCTCAGCTTTACAACCATTAGACGTAGCGGTGTTTGGGCCATTTAAAACATACTTTAATCATGAGACTAATCAGTTTATGCGCCCAAATCCAAATAAAAAGATAAGCCGTTATAATGCTGGAACCCTTATACGCAACGCATGGATACGCGCTACTACACCTGCAAATGCTCTTGCTGGCTTTCGAAGAAGTGGGATTTATCCACTAAATCCTAATGCTTTGCCCGATTCTGTTTTCACTATATCTGATATTGCACATCGCAGTGACAATGATCCTGATCAACCCTGTGTGCTACATCAAACTACAACAGCGCTTCTTCAAACATCTTCTTTAAACGAAAATGCAGAACCTTGTGAGCATGTTGAAGTTGAACACAGAACACAAACAACTATACCTCCGATTTCTTCAATTGATTGTCCAACTACATTTGAAAACGAATATTTGTATGTCGCAGACCTGAACATAACACCACCCAATATGCCATCAACTTCATTCAACCGAAACTCACCTAGCCTTTTGATCGACCCTCAGATTTTAGAAGATACGATTATTGATATTGTTGATATAGGTGATGATTCACTAATACGGATTCTAAATAACGAAGAAAAAGAAACACCTTCTAAATTTTTAGTCGAAGCATCACCAATACCACAAATTCCTCTGACTTTAGCAAGGAGAGCTAAACAATCGGCAGATATTCTCAATTCTAGAGAAAAAATAAAAGAAAAAAGGGATATTGCTGACAGGAAAAAGAAACAAATAGAATCTAAGATAAACAAGACTGAAGCTACCAAAAAAAGACGAACAATAAAAAAAGCAAATAAAAAAGCCAAAGAACAAATACAAAAAAATAAAAATAAGAAAGGAAAACCAAAGAAAAACTATGACTCAAGTGAAGAAACAGATGGTGACGTGACTGATTGCAGTCATAAAGAAAATGATTATTATTTAAAAGTAAACAAGGATCGTGGATTACGTAAAAGACTAGCTATTTATAGCTCAAACAGTGAAAATGAAGATCACCTCTCACCTAATGCCGAAAAAGGTAAAAAAACCATAGGACTACCCGTGAAAAAAACTAAAAAAAAAAAATTAGAAGAGACTAATGCTATAGATGAAAATGTTTGCGTAGAATGCTTCGATACCTATAATAACACGAAGTCTAAATCTGATTGGATCCAGTGTATTATGTGTGAGAAGTGGCTGCACGAAACATGCACACTTTTTAAGAACTATTGCTCAAGATGTGGAAAACTTAAAATGTCCGGTTCCACTTAATGAAGGATAGTTCCTTACGAATATGTTGATTTTTTTGAATGTTTAAATAATTACTAAGGTTAAACGAAATTATTAATTTTTATTTTGTTAGAGATTCATATGAATGTTGATTTTTTTTTAATGTTAAATAATTATTTCTACGTTAAAACGGGAATGTTTCGTTTGAGATGATTCTATATGATAGTTTTAATATGTTATCGCTTAAACAGTTTTTTTGTATTTTTTGTTAAAGACATGCATAAATATAATTATGGTTAAGCATTTTATATTACCTACACATGAAGATAATAAATAAATATTACATTGTGATTACGTATTCTTGTTGATTATTTAAAAAGGCATCTATCCCGCATCACAGGCATCTATCCTCCTAAGTGATTTCATAGTGGGGCATCTATCCATATAGGTAGGCACCTATCCCCAAAAAATGTGTTTCGCAAGAATTACATTTTTGCAAAACCAGTAATGGTTAGGTAAATAAATACAGTTTCTAAAGCTTTATGAATGATTAAACTAACTATATTACAGGGTCAATCTAAGCAAATATGTTTGGTATTCAAATAATGAAACAGTTTCGAAAAGTGGGGCATCTATCCCGGTTTTACCCTAGCATTTTCAATATTAAATTAAAGTAGTGTCTTAAAAAGTCAATAAATGTTGTGCTACATAATTTGGTGACAAACGAATCGCTGCAAAACCGACTTCACGCAGTCTTGTCTGCCCTACCCCTAGTGTAGGGCCCGCGAGCTGAGGAGGTGAGCGTTAGAACCATCTGCGATGATAAGCTCGCGTGGGGCCGCCCAAACCCCAGCGCCGGAGCCGTGACAGAAACAATGCCTGCTGCATGTTGCATGCTACATGTTGCATGCTTGCTTGCATGCAGCATGCGTTACCTCCTTATATAATATACCTCAAAGTCAAAGTCAAAGTCAAATTATTTATTTCAAATAGGCACATAAATGGCACTTTTGAACGTCAAAAATTACAAATAAAATAGAATTGATTCTAGTCGCCCCTTCCAAAAGGTAGCTTCGTATGGAGAAGAATGGGCAAGAAACTCCACCGTTACTCTTTTAAAAATGTTTTACAATATTTTGTATAGAGTACATCAATAATATAATTATATGTGAAGACGATGCACCTAAAATTACTAATAATAGTTAAAAAGAATTAATAATGAAGCAATGACAGATAAATTAATTATGTGATAGATACATGACCTGCCTACCTGCATCAGATATCATCTACTGTTATTGAATCATTTGGGTTGGGTTAGAACAGAGACCATTAACACGCGACGGCGAGCGGGCGGAGCGAGCGTGGGCCGTCGAGCGCCAGATCCCCTCTATTATATAGCCGTTTGGTGAAATGAAAATATGGTAATTAAAACAGTGGCATAATGAATGTTCGGAAATACTTCGAACAAATGTTATTTCGGCTAAGTATAACTTCGGTAAAATGTTTTTCGACCAATTGAAATTCGGAGTAACGAAAAACATCGATATCGATAATAGGTCAACCTGGTCAACTGATACAGTGGCAGACTTCGATCAAGTAAAAACAAACGAAACGATAATAGTTACAAGTTTTACGTGAAATGGAATTCGGTCCAATATTTTCCGAACTTTTATTAGGTAACCACATTCAAAGCGTGTTCTGAACAACTAAATAGAAATAAATAAATAATTAATTAATAACGAATCATCTTATTTTTATTATTTTATTAATATTTTATAAAGATTCTTTTATATTTTGTGAATGTGAGAACGTTGTTGGCTACTACACTGAATATTTGTACACCATTTTGTATTTTGATAAGTACTAGGTACTTAACGAAATAGAAAATGGTACTTGTTACACTTGGGCCTACACTGTCCTTCCATAGCTACATATTAAGACTGTAATTTGAAAACATTGTAAAAGCGAAATTATTTATAAAAGAGTAGGTACCCGTGGAGTCTCTTGTCGTCTCTTCTTTTTATGAAACGACTAATTGGAACAGTGCACCTAGCTTCAGACATTTCATAAGTACCCATGTCTATGACACAAGGTTTGATAAAATCAGTCAGTCACAATCAGTAGGTGAAATAAAATATTGGGATTTTTTTTATTTCAACCAGAATATAAATGTTATGCATAAACTCTTAATGCTCATACACACAAGCGGGCCAGCACCTGTCAACGGTGAGGTTCAGCCAAAGTCATTGGGCTCAGCCGTCGTCGACGAGTGGCGACAGCTGCAGTTGCCTCAGTCTGCCGTCGAAGCGTGCCGCTCGTGTGTATGAGCACTTAGCCTGCATATACGTTGCGAGTATGTCCGTTACTGTACCATCAGTATTATCACTTATGATCCACCACTCACACTCATGAAACTGGCTTAATTTATACATGGTGCTCACATATTTAAAAAAATGGTAAAAAATACGTTTTCCTAAAAAATAAAAATATCAGTGTGAGTTAAGGTAATCACAGAATTTAATATAAATGTCATAAAAAATATAAATTATACAATTAAAATAGCAACCTGTTTGATTTTGTCTAGACCCTAGATTGTCCTATGGAGCAGGACCAGCATGTTTCCAAGCATTCTTATCTTGGATATAATCCTCTAATTTTCTTTCATTTAGTTGCAATATATCGCAAGGTATTTTGTTGTAACAAAAAGATGTAGATTTTTCCTTACATACATAATATTTTCATAAATGAATTGGCAAGGTACCGTCATAATATTAATATTTTTAAATAGTCCCCTACGAGATTTGCGGCGACGTAGATTATAAATTGCTCCGAGAGCTCTCTTTTGCAAAATAAAGAGGCACTCATTGTCAGCATCCCGACCCCACAGTAAAATGCCGTACGACATAATGCCACAGCATTATGTCGTATGGCATTTTACTATGGGGTAAGTAGCTAAAATAGACCAAGCGCGCGGTTTCTACATCTGTTAACTGTCTTATCTTTCTAACATCATAAGCCGCCGCGGCAGCTTAGCCGCCCCGCAAGTGATATGTGATTTAATGTGATGTTATATGTGGTCCCCATTGTAGTTTCTCGTCTAGAGTGATTCCTAGGAAAACCGTTTGTTTAATAAACTCCAAATTTGCTCCATTCAAGATGGTATCACATTCACTACTTCTAACATTAGGTAATTTAAATCGAATACATTTGGTTTTTTCTTTATTTATTACCAAATTATTTACCTTAAACCAATCTTGGACCTGAAGAATAGAGTTATTCACGTCGTCAAATATTTTAAATATCAATGATGTGTTATCTGCAAATAACACCATCTTCGGTTGATTTTGAAGTAATTGGGGTAAATCGTTAATATAAACTAAAACGAGGATTGGACCCAATATTGAACCTTGAGGAACGCCCATTGCCATTTCAGACCCCAATGCCTTCACGCCGTTCACTTGAACTTTAACCTTTCTATCTTTCAGGTATGATCTTAGTAAATCAAGAGCTGTATTCCTAATCCCATAGTGCTCTAGTTTCAGCAAAAGTGTCTCATGGTTTACGCAATCGAACGCCTTAGAGACGTCGCAAAAGATTCCAATGGCATCTTGTGCTTCCTTCCAAATGTTAAAAATGTTCTTTATTAGGGAGACACCGGCGTCACTGGTACAACGCCCTTTGGCTAAACCGTACTGTTGTTCATGAAAGATGGAATTTTTATTAAAGTGACGTAACATTTGATTGAGCATCAACTTTTCAAACACCTTACTGAGAACTGGCAGAACTGACACAGGCCTATAATTGTAGGGTTCTTTACTATCTCCGGATTTGAACAAAGGAACTACTTTACTGTGTTTCATAAGATCCGGAAAGACTCCTTGGTCCACGCAGGTGTTAAATCGGGCGCAATGGTTTCGATGATAGATCTACAGACTTTTACAGACATTCCCCAGAGATCATCTGTTGATTTAATTTTGAGATCTTTAAAAGCTTTTATAACAGCTTGGGGGTTTGTATGCTGAAACCTACACCCTAACGCGCATACCTTTACGTTATTTCTAAGTAAGGCAGCAGAAAGCGCGGGTGAGGAATTTAAAGTTTCAGTAGTTTTAAGGGCAATATTAGCAAACAAGTTTTCTAATTCCTGAGCTATTTCTACATCTGAAGTTATGGGCCCATGTGCAGTCTCTACATAAAATTCAGTATTACGCTGTTTTTTCGTACCTGTTTCATTATTTATTATTTGCCAGGTAGTTTTTATTTTAATATCAGCAGATTTTATTTTATTGCTAATATAAAGAGCTTTAGCACTTTTAAAAGTTGTAGAATATTTTGCAACATGCTGATGAAAGCTTGTTTTATTCATATGTTGCTTTATGCCATAAACTTCAAAAATATTTTCCCTGCTTTTACGAAAACCTGGAGTCGCTCTATCACTAAATAAGAACTTTGTGTAAATACTTTTAGTCTTTAGTGGAAAAATTTCATTAAATTGCGGGTTTAATAGTGAAAAGAACTCGACGTAGAACTCATTCGGGTCACAAATATTATTAAAACTCTGAAACACATAATTTACTGGCCAAAGAATCATTTAATTTCTCTAAATTGTTACTTGTGATTGGCCCAAACCCTATTTGATTTTTTTGTAAAGGAATATAGGAGCAAAATGTTACTGTTTGTCCACTGTGGCAGATGGCAACTTATTTACAATTTGTTTATGTAAGTAATCACAATTACAAAAAATATTATCTATACAAGTGGCAGAAGAAACCGTCACTCGGGTTGGTTCAATAAAAACGTTTGACAAATCAAATGACCTAAAAAGACTTAATAATCTGACAATGTTAAGACAAGAATAACAATAAGAGTACTTATTGGTGTTCGGTGACAGAGACCGGTATTTATAGTGCGCGCGCGCAATGGCATCGACACGACACGACGCGACGGGGACGTGGAGCGCGCGGTGTATTCGGCCAGCGCAGCACTCAGCGGCACGCAGCGGACACCGACGTGGCATCGCCGCTCCATCCGCGCGTGTAAATAAACATAAGCGATCAGCGCACACAACATCATTGTTGTCTAATAATAATATGCTATTACCATCTCATCATCGTGCGTTACAACTATCAAATTTACCTAAAGATGCCGCCTTAGACTGCGTTCCGCAGTGCTTTTAACTCAGGCAACCGTTTTGCATTCATTACAGTAGGATAACATAATTCGTAGACTTACTCGTTTCATCAGGCTGTCTCTGCTGCATCCCTCTTTTCGAGTCGTTTCAGGTATAACTAATCGACCATCGGGAGCGCACGTTTGGCAAGAGAACTGTGTTCCACTTATGTACAACCTGCCCAATCATTGAGTATTCATTGTATCGGCGAGGCGAGCGACAACCTTCGCTGCAGCTGAACAAACAGGCCCGTCGAACAGAACATTAGCATACGTCGATGGGGCCACCTTCGGCTAGCGGAAGTTCTTCATAATAAGGTTAATGTTGTTAAGAAACTAACTATTTACATAATAATAGCTTAGCGTCGGTTTCTCATCACATGACCGCGATTATCAAGTTTAAATACTTGAAGCTGTTCATTTTTGAGAATTCATTGTTGTCGTATTTAGTTATTATAACAACTTAGTTCGCATGCTTCGCTAACTATGCAACGGATGATTACGACAAACAGCATTACTTGTTTTTTTTATTTTTTATTTATTAGGGGAAACAAACAGTTACACATTAAATTTCGTAGGAAGAAATAGAAAAACATACAGCCAAATGCGTAACCAACAACATTTTCCACGGAATACACATAAAAAATAAATCTTTACAAACTATGGTATTAAAACTTAAACCTACAAACTACAACAATTCAAGTTAAGAAATATTTTTTTGCTAAATAGTAAAACAAAAGTAAATTTAGCAAACAAAGAAAAACTCATCATGGTATGCAAATCTTAATATACGGTCACGAAAACAACATGTGTATTTAAAGCTAGATTAAAGGCATTGCTCTTAAAAAAATGCTACTACAGTATCCAAGAATTTATGGAAGATAAAATGTTAAAATAGAATTCAAATATAAATATCTGTGTGCTGATTATAATATAATATATAATATTTTATGTATAAAGTTAGGCGGGTCGCTGGTGGTTACAACCGTGTGTAGCTCTAGTGTACAGGGCGGGTCGCTGGTGGTTACACCCGTGTGTAGCTGTAGTGTACATGGCGGGTCGCTGGTGGTTACAACCGTGTGTAGCTCTAGTGTACAGGGCGGGTCGCTGGTGGTTACACCCGTGTGTAGCTCTAGTAGTGTAGAGGACGAGTCGCTGGTGGTTAAATAAAAAGTAATCATGTTAATTTATTAAATTCCAGCGATTGACCTTAAATGTATTTTCGTACGCCATATTTGGCAAGATATGCTGAAACGAAATTAGTGTGTGACATCTATTGTTTATTTGTACCGTAAATATTTGCCACTCCGGAATATAAATATTTTTGATTTGATTTTGATGGAGTGGTAATGCTAGTAGGTTGTGTGTATGGTTTCCTTATGAAGTTATTGTCATTACTACATGACATTACATTACGACACACATACCTAATAATATTATTGAGTTGTGAACTTTAATAATGTGAACTCGACTGTCATTTACTATCAGGGTAGCAGTCTACCGTTGATAATAAATTAAGGGTCATTATACTTAGTGCTTGTTTATTATATTTATATAAATTAGTTATCGTTCAGCCTGCAGGACAAGAGCGATGGACGAGTGAGCCACGAGTGGACAAGCCGCCACAATCATAGTTATTGTGTTGACACATTAGTGAGCCACGAGTGGACAAGCCGCCACAATCATAGTTATTGTGTTGACACATTAGTGAGCCACGAGTGGAGAAGCCGCCACAATCATAGTTATTGTGTTGACACATTAGTGAGCCACGAGTGGACAAGCCACCACAATCATTGTTATTGTGTTGACACATTAGCGAGCCAGGAGTGGACAAGCCGCCACAATCATAGTTATTATGTTGACACATTAGTGAGCCACGAGAGGACAAGCCGCCACAATCATAGTTATTGTGTTGACACATTACTGAGCCACGAGTGGACAAGCCACCACAATCATAGTTATTGTGTTGACACATTAGTGAGCCACGAGTGGACAAGCCGCCACAATCATAGTGATTGTGTTGACACATTAGTGAGCCACGAGTGGACAAGCCACCACAATCATAGTTATTGTGTTGACACATTAGTGAGCCACGAGTGGACAAGCCACCACAATCATAGTTGTTATATTGTCACCACAGATTTAGAGTAGGCTAGATACGCATGTTCATTAGATAGTAAGAAAACCGAGCGTGTCATCTTTATTCTACTTACGATGACGTCACCCCAGCCATTTTCAGTATGTGCTCAACGTAAACAAAATCATTTAAATCGCTAAGCGCGTCTGTCCTCGGGCATTATTGCGACTTCCTATTGCATGTCAAATGAAAAAATGTCAACGCACGTCCACTCCTGACGAAGTCTATTAGTTCACAGTGTCACACACTGTGAGCTAATAGACTTCATGACATTTTTTCATTTGACATGCAATAGGAAGTCGCATTATTGGTCGGACGGCTTGTGGTACTAGTACTAGCCTACTGTAAATCTATGGTTGACGCATTAGCGAAGGTGCGCTACACTTAGGTAGGGTCATTGCACCGGTTTCGCGACCACCTTCGGTACGCGACCACTTGTCTGACTAGGTTTCTTTAATTAAAGATAATAAATAACCTTTCTTTAGGAAATAAAAATAAACAGGATGCTTTGAATATTATTTGAATAGTTACGTAATAAGAATTTACAAAATTGCATACTAACCGCTTGACCCAAAACAAAGAAAAACGACGTGAAGTTCAGGGCTTGACTCAGTGGTGTGTGGATATGCTACGCAATAGCAAAACAATTGCAAGGCGCGCGGCGTTCGAAGGTACGTTTTGTTACTTAGTATTAGTTGTTTACTCACTTTAGAAGCGTGGGTACTTCGAATATGCAGTTATTTAAATTGTTTAATTGCATTTAAGTAGGTACATTTTTACCTTATATTAAACTAAAACTCAGTGGTCGGTTACTGAAATGCATATTTTATTAATACTGATTACTTATATGTTAGAAATCGCCCAGTGGTCGCATGGCAGTGGTGGTATTCTGACTCACACAGTTTTATTTTGTTTTGCATAATATGTTCTCAATGTTTTAGGAATGGTTTGTGTGGTGTTCTAAAAGCATAAAGATGCAATTCTTCAGTAAAAGACCACATGTTTTCTTGATAAAACTTGTTTAATTCACTCACAAATATTGGTCGCTAACTTATAGAGTTCGAAAATTACGATGGTAGTTTGCGACCACCAAGATTATGTACGAAAAGAACGATTGCCGCAAACTAAACTAAAAAATAAATAACGTGATTCCTTCCAAATACGGAATATGATTCGTTGTATGTTTTACAGATTATCATTTAACTAGCTTCTGCTCGCGACTTCATCCGCGTGAAATTTTGGCCCCAATCCACCGCGTCGCGTCGCGTCTCATCGCCCGCCCGCGCTATTCATTCATTTACGCTTAGCGTTATTTCTGACTCTTTTTCTTTTTGCTCGACTAAGGGTCGTAGCGTGATGTTAAATAGCTTATAACCTTCCTCAAAAATTGGGTTATGAAATCCGTAAAACAAAATTCAAATCAGACTAGCAGTTCCAGAGATTAGCGCGTTCGAATAAACAAACTCTTCAGCCTTATTATATTACTAGCAGCGTTCCGCGACTTCACCCGCATAAGTTTCGATTCCGAGGGAATATCGGGATAAAAACTATCCTATCTGTTAACCCTGGTTATAAACTATATCTGTGTGTCAAATTTCATCTAAATCCTAAAGCGTAACAAACATCCCACCAACCTCACAATCTTTCACACTTATAATATAATTATATTAAAACTATGATATCTCCTAAGAAATTCATTGAAATCATAATTATGATGTCAAGGGCAATTTCGTTCAAAATTAAATACTTGTATTTATTTGGTTAAGGATTAATATCATGTTAATAAAAAAACCTTCGCAAATAATGCATTATTTTAGAATGAATCTGATTACCATTAAAAGGCTATAGTGAGTCAACCGTAAAGATAGGCATATGCTGTCACGGACTTATTTTGAACTTTTAGAGGGGAACAATTTCGTCATACATAATTTTTGCGTAACATTAATCGTTCAAATTCAAAAGTTTATTGCTCAACACAGTACATAATAATACATTTTCAGATGTCAAGTGAATGCGCAGTCCACTGTGTTGTACCAATTCAGGCATGCAAAATTCATCATTATAATTATATAATTACGCAGCGTACCTACGCAACGGAATCTTTAAAAGGATTTTTTTTCCCGTTTTTGCTACATTTTTCATTGATGCTCCGCTCCTCTTGGTCGTAGCGTGATTTTATATAGCCTGCCTCGATAAATGGACTATCCAACACAAATATTTTTAATTCGAACCAGTAGTTCTGAAATTAGCGCGTTCAACCAAACAAACTCTTTAGCTTTATAATATTAGCGTTCTCTCTGACTTTTTGTCTTTTTGCTCGGCTCCTAAGAGTCGTAGCGTGATGTGAAATAAATAGCCTATAACCTTCCTCAAGAATTGGGAATGCAAAAATATTTTTTCAAATCTGACTCATGGTAGTTCTAAAGGTTAGCACGTTCAAACAAACAAACTATTCAGCTTTATTAGTATAATATTATTAAATAATATTTATAGATAGTTATAGATTATTATTAGTATAGAGGTAAGTATAGATTAACAGAAAAAGAATTAGATTCCTACCAAATATTTTTATTCATTTATGTAATAAAAAATGTTAAATCAGATGATTAGATACTATTTTTGATAATTATTTGATATTTAATTAAGTATGTTTAATTTAAAATGAAAAATAAAACATATTTGTATCAATAAAAGTTGATTTATTACTTTATTTTTATTATTTTTTAATAGTGGCCGTAATCTAGTATACTAGTGGTCGTTATCTAACATTTCGGCAATTTTTTTTATAAAACGTTGCCCCACACTAGCAATTTCTCCTGTGTTGTGGGTGCGTTTACAAACATTTAAACTCACATACACAAACAGCCAGACCCGGAACAACTACTTGTAGGTCATACAAATATTTGTTTCGTGCGGGAATTGAACCACAATTAGACTCTTTTTAGGACAAATTTATAAATGGTCGCCAACTATTTTTCATTTTTAAGGCGTATATTTTGACTCGTCTAAAGTTAGCAACTCAACAAGTGGTCGCCCACCGGCGCCACCACCCTGTAATAATAATGTGGTGCCATTCGACACCAAAAACGACCGACCGCACCTTGACGCTGTGTTTGACTTTTGTTTATAAATGTTTCTTTGAAAAGAGATCCTGGAAGGAGTTGGGGGAAGCCTTTTCCCAGCAGTGGGACAGTATAGGCTCAACGAAAATAAATAAATGATATTATCGGATAAGATCATCAGAAGTAGCACATAATGATTCAAGTGCAGCCTTCCGTGGCGTCCGCCGCACGACACAAGCTCGCACCGTACTACGGGCTGACATGATGATGATTTCCGAGTTTGTTAGTGCACATTTCTGATTTTGTCTTTTCTTAAAATCTACATTTACTTATATCAAAGACGCAAATCTAAAAACCTGGTGAAAACAAACTTTTCCTTTGTAGTTACATGTTCTCACGTACACATTCACAAATGTCTTTGTAGTTACATGTTCTCACGTACACATTCACAAATGTCTTTGTAGTTACATGTTCTCACGTACACATTCACAAATGTCTTTGTAGTTACATGTTCTCACGTACACATTCACAAATGTCTTTGTAGTTACATGTTCTCACGTACACATTCACAAATGTCTTTGTAGTTACATGTTCTCACGTACACATTCACAAATGTCGAAAGCCCTAGTAGGACCACATGAAGGACTAAGTGCGGAAACCAAACCCGCTAACATAGAAGCCCCAGTAGGTGTATTAAAAAAAAAAACCGGCCAAGTGCGTGTCGGACCACGCACAATGAAGGGTTCCGTAGTTGGGATGAATTTATCTCAAGAACAAACTTAACATTGTAGTTGGAAAACATGATCCCCCATACATTCCAACTGCAAATGTAAGTTTGTACGCACAATATTGAATGATTTCCCATGTTATTTTAAGATAACAGACTTCATAAGGTTTTCCTGTAATCTATAAGTAAAAGAACTATAATTATGCTCACTAGTTTATGGTCACAGTACAGTCAGAAAAAACTTTCTTTTTTAATTTTCTAATTTGCCCCCTAAAAGTGACCTCCTTAATTATTCAAAATTTATTCATTTACGAAACACGTCCGTGTTTGGGTCACAGAAGTTCATATGTGTACCAAATTTCAACTTAATCGTTCCAGTAGATTCGGAGAAAATCAGCTGTGACAGACGGACAGACAGACACACGAGTGAACCTATAAGGGTTCCTTTTTTCCTTTTGACGTACGAAACCCTAAAAAACCGGCCAAGTGCGAGTCGGACGCGCGCACGAAGGGTTCCGTACCATTATCTATAAAAACCGCAAAAAAAAAAAAAAAATCAAAGTCAAATTATTTATTTCAAATAGGCACATAGGACTTTTGAACATTTGAACACTTTTGAACGTCAAAATGTACAAACAAAAAATTGAGTTGATTCTAGTCGCCCCTTCCAAAAGGTAGTTTCGTATGGAGAAGAATGGGCAAGAAACTCCACCGGTACTCTTTTAAAAATCACGTTTTTTGTATTGTTTTGATTAAGCATTCAAGGAAGGGCACAACCGTGTGTAGGTATTTGTCTTTAGTTTGTCAACACGCGTACACTCTATAAAGGTAAGACCCTTAGATAGGTATTCCTTGCATTTCTATACTTAAGTTACATTGACAATGCGCAATAAAGTGAATTCTATCCATAAAAAAACCGGTCAAGAGCGAGTCCGCGCGCACCAAGGGTTCCGTACGTATATAATATGATGTTGATGTTGTTCGGTTTGGTGCCGGACGTAAAGAATAGCATCATCCCATTTATTCCCGTGGGTGTCGTAAAAGGCGACTAAGGGACTTACTAGAGAATGGGCAGCAGCGTTCTCTATGCATTTTTAAAACCATTCTGAGATCGCCAACCCGCCTGCCTAGCGTGGCATAATAATAAGCATAATCAGCCTATAATGTTCCCACTGCTGGGACACAGGCCTCCTCTTATCGAGAGGGCGATATCCTAGCATGGCGATAATGGCAAATGGTCCTTTTTGGGGGAGACCTATATTAGCAGTGGATGTCTTTCGGCTGAATGATGATGATTTTGATAATAGATGATTTCTGAACAACCGCGCCATTTAGAGATCGTTTTATTTTTCCTGTAATCTTTACATAAACTTCTATCACACAGAATAATTCCAGATTTTTATCTATACAAACTTCGGAGATAAGGATAAATCTATAAAAATAACATTTTTATCAAAACTATGCTGCCTAAAAAAAAACAAAAATGTTTGAGAATGTGCAAACAGCGCTCTTTCATAATTATGATACCACATGCCCTAGTAGCCCCACTCCAAATTTTTTAAGACCACCTTTCAGTCCCTTTTGATTTTTTTTTTTTTAATTTCTTCTTTGCATAATAGTTGGGCAAACGTCATCTAAAACTATTCTAAATTTCAAGTTGATAGCATTAGTAGTTCTTGAGATAACCAGGTGTGACAGACAGACAGACTTAGTCTCACCATATTAAGGTTTCCTTTTTACCATTTTGGTACGGAACCCTAAAAAGTTTATGTGTTGTTTGGGACGCACGCCGTGGGCTTGGAGCGGCGGACAGGCTGGGACAGACATTCTGAGTTTAGAAACGTATTAATAGCGCAACAATGTGCGTGCACCGAGCGCGCCGCCACTGCTGCGTGCTGTGTGGTGTGGCGCAGCAAATTGTGTTGGATTGCATGCGCTCGATGGCCGATAAATAGTAGTTTTATGCGAGGGCGAGTCGCGGCCCGCCCCCGGCTTATTAATAACATTATGCTCGATTAGGCATGTCCCTCCCGGCGCCTGGGGACTGGGGACGACGCACTCCCGCGCGTTACGTCATCGCCTGAAATACGCCTGAGTTTTACTCGAAATCGCCGATCGGCGGGCGAGCCGCTCCCGGAACGACTCTCTGACACGAACAGAATCAAACCGGCCGCCGGTAGTGCCAAACCCGCGGTCAACGACTCCCGAAATAGATGTACCACGCGCGCACCTATAGGAAACTAAGAACCGGTCCCGACCGCGGCGACACTCCGATAGCGATAAAAATTCATTTCGAAAGCGGAATCCACCTGAGCGATTAATTTACTGCGGCTTTCACCGGCGCGTTATCGAGGCTCGGCGCGAACGTAGGCGGACTTCAGGCACGGAACTGTAAGACGCGGGACGTGGCAGGCACGCGGCGGCCGCGTGTCGCCGCCACTTGCTGGGCCGTGCGCCCGGACCCACTTCACTTGCTGTGCCGCGCGCCCGGACCCACTTCACTTTCTGTGCCGCGCGCCTGGACCCACTTCACTTGCTGTGCCGCGCGCCCAGACCCGCATCACTTGCTGTGCCGCGCGCCCGGACCCGCCCCACACAAACCACTGCAATTTATTATAATGCCCATTCAACAAACCTGTCGGCTAATAAACGATTGTATATGTAGTACCCGAAATTTATAGAATTTCTTCCTGTCTTTGTGCCTAGCGATACACAATCCCAGACACGGAAAACTAATATTGCCCTAATGATTCAATAGTAATTATTATTTCATAACATTCGGATGTTTGAGTGCTCTAGATCAGAGTAGGTACTTGCAACTATTTAGTTGCGTTATCTTTAAACATCAATGACAGTGCAAATTTTGATACAATCTGCTAAAGAAATCCTTTTAAATGTAAATAAATCAAGTCGTTAAGTTGTCACTTGATGTAGGTACCTACGTAGTTATGAGTAGGTAGGAATTTAAAATGTTGAACTTGCAGCCGATCTTTTCTGTAAAAATGTCATCGTAAAAACTTAGGTGTTGTTAGCTGTCAACAGTGTCAGGTCAGCATCAGCAAGTGTCAACATCAGGTGGAATAACTGCTCACTTCACATAAGTGTTCACGTTGAGATTTTACGGACTTACTTAATAGAATTCAAATTCAAAATATACCGGCAGGGACATTACAAATTTGTAAATGACGTTACGAAAATTAATAGAAATGCGAAAGTAACTCTTGTCTGTCGGTGTGTCCATCTGTTACACTTCCACGCCTTATCGACTGAACGGGTTTCAATGAAATTTGTCACACAGGTAGACAATGGCCTGGGTTAGGGACATAGGATACATTTTTATCCGATACTGGATAAAATCCGAAATACTACTATTCAGTTGCATCCCAACATAGTTGGGAAGATGCTAGGGAGATGATTGATTGAATTTCCGACCAGCACGCGGGCGAAGCCGCGGGCAAAAGCTAGTCTATAATAAGGAGCTACAAAGTGGAACAATACCGTGAAAAGTAATGTGGCAGCCGTGGCAGGATGCATGTTGCACAAAGAAAAGGAATATGGCAGCCGTGGCAGGATGCATGTTGCACAAAGAGAAAGTGGTGCAGGCTCAAGCCATGACCTACATCCCATTTTGCAAAGTCAAATCTTTTC
Organism: Tiliacea aurago; assembly: GCA_948098905.1. Taxonomy (NCBI): domain Eukaryota; kingdom Metazoa; phylum Arthropoda; class Insecta; order Lepidoptera; family Noctuidae; genus Tiliacea; species Tiliacea aurago. Next base: position 27,881,933 of record OX402585.1, read on the forward strand.
ACCGTCTAATGAATAATGTACTCCTTTTGCAAGAGTCATCAATTGAACTGCTGTCGCTGGACTCAGCTGTGAGGGACAGCTTACCCAACAGCTCAGTGCCGCTCATTCGTTAGCACTCGTCGCTTTTGTACATCAGCATTCCATACATTACGTTTCAGTACATTAGCATTAGAGACAAAGACAGACTAAGGACACGGGGTGACAGACTACAGCATCTGGCCAAATTCCATGTAAACAATGTACGCGATGGATGGTATATATGTATGCAGAAAACACTAACTAGCAACAGACATTTGGGCAAACAGACACGCAGACGTGGCCGACCGGCCGCGGCCGTCCGCAGCGGCGCGCGGCGGGCGGAGCGGCCGGCGCGGGCGCCGCTCGGCGGAGCCATCGTGCGCGAGTTAATGAGTTGAAAACGCGTGCTCATTGCCGGCCATGAGGAATTTTAATTAGTTAAGTGGGTTACGTGAGCGACGATGAGGAAACGCAACAGTGCGCGGATTATGTTGATAACATCGACTTCGGGAAGCGTTTCTTGCTCCGACTAACCCGACTGTTACGCGTTTCTCATTAGTTATAACTTTATAAGTCGCTACATCAACACGATTGCTGACAACAGATCCGGTAGGTTATGAACAGAGGGCGCTAGTAAGACTGTTGTCAGTCGAATAGTTAACCATACTGGACACTGAAAAACCACATGAAAATGATGAACCAAGATAGCAATATGAAATAGTTCATAGCTGATAACCGGTTGTACGGTTACGACGTCGATGCATAGCGGCGCATGCGGCGATCGATAAATTAAGTAAGAGGATAGCTATTAGATTGGGGAAACTTACATACGTACTATGCTTTCTTGAGAAACAATTCTTAAAAATTTCCGAATGCGGGTACCGACACCAACGACAAGACATTCCTATACACGTCAAAAGTCAACGACGACTAGTCCGACACATGTGACGTAATGATGTGCGACATATCACAAAATTGCGATGGAGGTCGACGATATATCACGTTTGTTGTAGGTTACCGTAGGATCCAAAGGTGATGCGAGTTTGTTGTAGGATCCAAAGATGATGCGATTTCGTTAACCGTACAAGCGTTCTGCGCACGCGGTGCTGAGCTACGCGTGCGATTTCCTCGTCGTCTGCGCCGGTCCGGTTACCTGATGCGGAGAGAGAAGCTTCCAGTGACCAGCCGAACCCAGTACATATAAACGTCGTTAGCGGACCGGTTCCGAAGAATTCCAGAAGCTCAAAGTAGAACGTGGAGCGCGGACGACATCTTTACCTGACAGTATTAGAAATAACTATTTGACTCTAATGCTGCCCGGTAAGATGCGAACCGCCACTCCGGTCGGTGACATGCTGGCTGGTGTATGTGTTGGTGGAGGTCGGTGCGCGGTCGCCACGAGGCGGCGCGGGGAGCGCGCACGCGTGCGAACGGCGGCGCTGCTGGTCGCGGACTGGGCCGGTCGGCGCGCGGCCGGGCGGCCGGGCCCGCGCGGCGCCGCGCTCTGGGAGCGGCGGAGGCGGCGCCGCCTCGCCGCACGCCCCACGCCCGCGACCCCTCCTGCCACGCGACAACAACACCACCAACCCCGAGACCGGCGTCGTCACCACCCCGCGTATACAGGATGGCCGGCGAAGTAACGTGACGTCTAAAGGTATTTTTTTTATGCCTTTCATTGCGGGGCATCCGAATCACTTCCATGATTTTATTAATAATTTTTGTGACTACTTTAGGCGCGTTGAGCCCTTTTTGGGTGAACAAAAACCATGGAACTCGCGTCATCGTCACCGAACACTTTCCATGAGCTTTAAGACATACTGTTTTCACTTCTATCGGCAGTCTCCAAAGACTGTACCGCATGTTTTTTGTAGTGATAATTCATCACCATAATGTCAAGTACCTACTTACCATCTTAAACATTATGGTTTATCAGAGCCCTATGTATGGGACATGACTGAAATTGATTAGAGAGTTCAAAATGACTGCTCAAGCTACATCCACAAGCTACAACCACAAGCTACATCCACAAGCTACAACCACAAGCTACATCCACAAGCTACATCCACAAGCTACATCCACAAGCTACATCCACAAGCTACATCCACAAGCTACATACAGCTCATAGCCACAAAAGTTCGACTCACGATAAAAAAAAAGAAATGGTGGCAATACCTTTTAAGTGTTTCTAAAAACTGCTATGCATCTTTAATAACAAAAAACATTTAAAAAACCAGGGATTAGGGATCTATTTTCAGCAAGTTGCCTTCAAAGTTAAAAATTTGTAACTTTTTAAGGAATAATTAAAAAAAAAATGTGATTAATACTACTAATAATCACGGAACATACATGGGGGTGATTCGGATTCCTCGCAATAAAAGGCATCTAAATGTTACCTTTAGACGTAACTTCTCCGGCCACCCTGTATATTATGCTACATCCACAAGGATACTGTTCACAGCTGACTACCCTAACGCAGTGTTTCTTAACCTGTGGTATGCGGACCCCTGGGGGTCCGCGAGTAAGTATATGTATGGGGGTCCTCAGTCTCATCTCTGGACTATTTATCAATAATAAATAAATGTCACTAAGTCTTGTAATCGCTTACTTAAAACAGCGGTCGTGCGCCAGCGGGCGGAATCCGATGTGCGAATACAACTTTCTACAAAGTTGTATTCGAAAATTGGATTCAACCCGATTATCACTATTAGGCCTATATTTAAGTCACATAACCTTTTTACTGTACCCTGCTTATACAGGGTGTAAGGGACAGCCCTCCGCAAATTAACAGGGTGCATTCAGCTCCTTATTTTTAATCATATTCCACTGAAAATTTTCTCAGGAAAATTGTAATTTTTTTATCGTAATTTCAGTTACTATTCCTTTATTTCAATGTAAAATCACATTCTCTGTACGCAGTACTCCATTAATGTAAATAACACAGCTAAAATAAATAAATCTGCAATGAATGTTGAAATTCTCTAACGAACGACGCGCGACGCCTGAAATCAGCGAGTGCGGCCGTCCACCCCACCGCGACCAATCAGGTTCATTGGATTCCCATAACGTTCCTGAAATAATTTCATGTACAACAAGAACAATAAGGTCATCTTAGTACGATATACTGAATTCACCCCATCAGACTGCGGAGGGCTGTCCCTTACACCCTGTATATCTTTGAAGTTGCCAAGTTTCTGAGATCCAATCTTGCATTATTTGAACGAAGGATAATACAAATAAAAAGAAGTAAGTAATAAGTAATTGCAAGTTTAGATTTCGAGATACGTGTCCTTGTTCAACGTAATGTGACTGGCACACCTCTCACCTCTACAAACTCAAGTAAACTTAAAAAACATGTCCCTGTTCCAAACTTTCTTCAGCGGGGTGGGGAAACTAATAAAGTTGCAACTATTCCGAAAGAGTTGTATCTATCTACATAGCTCCCCTAATTTATAATGCTTTGCCGAAGTCAATTACCCAATTACCCTTCCAAAGCTTTTGTTCGGCACTACAGAAGCGGCTGTTGCAGGAATATTTTTACTCAATGCACGAGTATTTTGTAAAATGTCCCTGTAATTTTTTTTCTCATCTGGCATCAAAATACAGGCCTAAGTAATTATTTAAGTGAAACTAAACTACTACTATGTTAAACTTATTGTTTTATTTAATTAAATGGTAAAAATATTACCTAGTGTGTAGTAAATAAAATATTATAATAATGTAAATCATATTTAAAATTTTAAAATGAATATACTGCAAATTGAAAATTAATGCATTTCAATAATATAATCAGCCTATAATGTTCCCACTGCTGGGACACAGGCCCTATTTCTGTGAGAGGGAGTGGGCCGTACCAAATCCACCATGTGAACCCAGCGCGGGTTGGTGGATCAATGATTTGATGTAATTGTAAATTGATTTTGCATACCGTTAAAACGGGCCTCACCGTTTTAAAATGTTAATATAATAATTGAAATACTATTGAAAATTAAAGTAATGTAAATTGAAAATTAATGCACTTCAATGAATGGTCTGAAATGTATTATTGCTTTTTTTATTAAGGGGGAACTTCATAAATGCGCTTGATTTTCTAAAGGCCCGTGGCTCAAAAAGGTTAGAAAACGCTGCCCTAACGCATACATAATAATAAACAACTACAACATAAATAATACAGGTGCAGTCCACTGCATTATCCGCAGGTAACGCATATTTAAAGATCAGTGGTTGCCACTAGACGAGCATTACCACAATTAACAAATATTTTGAAATAAATAAATAACTTACTATAAAGCTATAGCTACAAAACCAAATCAGTTCAGAAACAGTTTCATTAACTTAAATTAAGCAATAAATGTGTAATAATAGTAACATATAATTAAGATACAATTAAGATAGAATTTTTATAATATTAGATTTAAATTTATTTTTCGAGCATGATAATATAATATATTATAAGCCGAACTTATTTTTTGGTAGTTGGGGTACTCGCCGATTTTTATAAAAGTGAGCGCTCAATCGAGTGCGGGGTTACTCTCTTAGATCCGGATGACCCCATCACTCTCCTTCAGGAAAGCAATAGGGTCACGAGTACAGTGCACAAAATACACAAACCGACCTTCCGTCCTCACCGCCGAGGTACCACGCGAACTTCCCGAGTAAATGTTAATAAAAGTCCTCCCCCCCGTCCCTTGAATGTCGATGCGCCAGCCGCCCGGTTAGAGGCTGAGAGCGCCGTAGCAATAAATATAATATCCCCCGATAATAATCATGATCAAAATGTTGATCCAGCCCGTCCCCAAATTGGGCACGCCACAATTGCGGCGGTAAGTCCCCTCTTTGAGGAGTGGCTAGAGAGGCGCCACGGCGTCCTCACCTTCCGCCTGACGCAGGTCCTCACCGGACACGGTTGTTTCGGGAGGTTCCTGTTCAGGATAAAGCGGGAGGAAACGCCCGGGTGTCACCACTGTGTGGATCGCCCGGAGGACACGGTGGAGCATACGGTGGAGGTCTGCCCTGCTTGGGCGGAGCACCGCCGTGTCCTCACGGAGGCGATCGGCGGCGACGATCTCTCGCGTCCGGCCCTGGTTCAGGCCATGGTTCGGAGCGAGAGTGCATGGGAGGCCGTCACCTCCTTCTGCGAAACAGTAATGCTCGCGAAGGAGGAGGCGGAGCGCATGAGGGTGAGGCAGGGTGCCCGCCCTTCCGCCCTAAGTCGCCGCAGGAGACGCCCTGGGCGTCGGGAATCGCAGGCTGATTCCCGGCCACCGTAGGCGCGGGCTTGCGGACGGTGAGCGATGGGTAGCTCGCCGTCCGATAAGGACCAGGCCCGGGTCGACGGCGCGTTGTGTTCCACGCGCGCCTCAAAGAGACGTCAGCACCAATTGACGGGGTCCGAAAGGGCCAATGCCTGCCAGGGTTACGAGCCTGTCCGAAAGGGATATCGTGGCTCTGGCACACAGGCATCTGAAGGAACACGGTGGGTTTTAGTCAGTAAAAGTCTGACACTCCCTCTCGCTCCGCCCAGAGCGGGAGAAGTTATTTGATGATTTCCCACCAAAAAAAAAAAAAAAAAAAGCCCGTCCCCAAATTGTTACTAATTTTGTGATCCCCCAACGACGCCCTAAGCCGAGGTCCGTACCCCACAGGGGGTGCCCTTAGTGCGCTGTCGTTTAGTTTTAATAAATATATATAATTTACGCCCTGGCTGGAGGCTTTAAGATTAAAAACCTTAGGGCAGCCACAGGAATATCCGGTTAAGTAGCAACGACCTCTCTAGGTCTGCTACGAGATGCGGGCATTCGTTGCTCAGTCGTCGAACGGTAAGGTTGTCTGTGCCTACGCTACTGTGCAGTAAGTTCGTTCCATATTTTATTTTTAGTGGTTTTCCGTTATTGTTTGAATAATGTTGTTTTGAATATTAACGGCTGTTTGTTATTGCTCGAATTTTGGTGATAACATGAAGTATTGTTGAAATTAAGTGTATTTTGAATTAAATTAGTTTTAGGTTATTTAAAATTGTCTTTTTATTATTGTTTTCCCTTCTGATTGCTAAAATCAGAAGTTGGATAGAACTTATTTGCTCACAATTATTAGCCTTGATACCTACACAAACAGCCGTTGATTTCAAAAATATGTATAAATTCCACGTTCGCCTCGCTCTGGGGCTGGACGTAGCAGTCGCAGTAAAACGCGACAAGACCGTAGGCGTGGTTTACGATCGACTTACGATAGAAGACGTTCACGCCGTGATAGAACTCGTTCACGGTCGCGCCGTAGTAGAGCTCGTTCGCATTCGCGTGGTGACAGGACTCACTCGCGTTTACGTAACGATAGAACTCGTTCACGATCACGTCGTTGTGAAAGATCTAGGTCACGTACGGTCAATTCATATCGTCGCCGTAGTAGATCTCGATTCTACCCTCAGGATGTTTCCGCGAAAAACGTGTTAGGCACTATCATGTCGCGACTGACTGCTATTGAGGAAAGCACTGCTAATGGTTCGCGTGTTACGCCGTCAATTCGTGACAGCACACTTCCATTAGCTGAAAATAATGTTTTAACGACCCAAGCGCTTGTTCATGCGTTGGAGGTGTTAACAGGGAACGAGTCTGCAAGTTACTCTGTGTCAAGTTTTGAGGTGTGGTGCAGTAAGGTGGACGGGGATGGGTATGTAAACCATTGGGACGATCTCGAGTGTTTCTCGCGTATGGCTTGCTGTTAGAAGGTTGAAGTAGGACCCTGGTTAGGTGAGTGGGCTACGAATTGTCGCTCATGGTCCAGTTTCGTTGGGGAATTTCAGTCATTGTGTTCAGTAAGTACGTTTAGTAAGTCAGATTACGTTTAGTAAAAGGGTTGGGCGAGGAACTTATGGTTCTAATAGTGATCCACGGTATCAGTGATGTACAGGTGCGTGCAGTGGCTATCAATGCTGAACTAACTAATTATGTACAGCTTATTCGTGAATTTGATAATCATAACTCCGATATATGTGCGCCATTTAGTAATACGACTGAAATGCGTGATTTTGGTGGTCTTAGTGGATCTGAAAACTAATGTTTTGGTTGTGGCCAGACAGGGCATTATAAGGATGGGTGCCCCAAAGAGCGTAATGTTAATGATGGAGCCGATAGTAATATTAATGCTGAACCCTGGGGAGAGTGACTGTTTCGCTAGGGCTCAGCCTGAGTTTCAAAGTAACAGTGGTAGTCAACGCAGGGTTGACTTGTGTAGTGAGCTTTCAAACGCGAAGGATAGTAGTGATATAAGTACAGCCGTGATACAGGGTTTGCCGGTTGACATTCTTATGGATGGTGGTGCGCTCAATGTGACCTTGATGTCGTTAGCGATGTTAAATCACTTTTCCGGTTTGCGTAAACAAATTAAATGTTCTATTAAGGGAATAAGCATAAAGAGATTTTTGCTCGCGAACACATCACCTTAACTGTCGAGCTTAGTGGTGTCGCACTTGAAGTAGTTTTTGGCGTAGTACCCGCGTCATGAATAAATGCACCCATTGTCATGGGGACTGACGTACTAGGTTACGTTTATTCGCACGAGACATGGACAGTGCCTGACTCGTCCAGCGGATAGAGAACCAAAAACGATGTGCTGATCCTAAGTTTAACAGTCGATGATAGCATCACCTTGTTGCGCGATGTGTTGAGGACTTTGGCTGGGGCCGGGTTTTCAATTAACGTGCGCAAGTGTTTCTTTCTTACCGCCAAAGTAGAGTACCTAGGTCGCGTTATTAGCCAAGGTCAGGTGAGGCCGAATTCCCACAAAATCGAGGCACTAGTTAACGCACCTATACCTAGTAACGCCCAATAAGTACGCCAGTGCTTGGGACTTGCGGGTTACTTTCGGCGTTATATTGAAGGTTCCTCGACGAAAACCGCACGTATCTAGCCTCTCACAAGGAAAGACATAAAATTTGAGTGGGGACCTGATCAAGATCGAGCCCGGCAATGTCTTATGGAACGGTTAACTGGCGGGGGCCCATTCATGCGATTTTCGACTTGAAATTTCCTACAGAGCTGCACACTGACGCTAGCAGTGCAGGATATGGTGCTGTACTTATGCAAGTACACGCGAACGGTGGTAAACGGGTGATAGCCTAGCCTATTTTAGTAAAGTCACGCAGGGTGCGGAGGCAAAATACCAATCGTATGAACTGGAAACGTTGGCGGTCGTCAAAGCACTGCAACTCTTTTGTCATTATTTGATCGGCATAAATTTTAAAATCGTAACTGATTGCAATGCTTTGAAGGCCACCGAGCGTAAGAAGTATCTTCTGCTACTGGTTGCACGATGGTGGATTTGTCTGCAGGATTTCAATTTTGAGATTAAATATCGAAAGGGCGTGATGATGGGTCACGGGCGAAATATCTTTCTCATAGCGCTATATCTTTATTTGGGACACCCAAACTGATAGTTTGTGACCGTGGTCGCACGTTTGAGGCGTCAACTTCTACCAGCTGGATGTCTGAAATGGGTTGTGAAATCCATTACGTGACGCCCGAGATGCAACATTCCAATGGGGAAGTCGAGCGTTATGTGACGCTGCCGTCGAGAATTCAGCAGGAGGTCCGCTAAAGAATCTCTTGACAAAAATCAAGAAAGCCAAAACGTTCGGGTAAATCGTCAAAGACACCCGCCAAGAGTTTTTCAGGTTAACAATCAGGTATTCGTAATAAAATATTCTCACACCGTTGGGAAGCTTGACCCTGGCATAAGGGGTCCGCACCGCGTGACCAAAGTGTTACCAAGTGATCGTTACGAGCTGAAATTATTGGTAAGTGGAGCTAGAGGCAAAACAACTCAGGCCGTGGCTCGGTACATGGTACCCTGGAAAGGTGAGTGTCCTGAGAGCTGTGCTGCATTTTTTAGAAGTAAGTTTCAACCGAACCTTTTAATTTTGTTTTATGTTCAAGTAGCACGTGTACTATGTATGCGTGCGCGTGAATGGGAGGCATGTATTTGCCTTGTTGGTTGGAACGGGTGGCTGGTGCAGCCCAGATGCAGCGCACTCCTAAGGCTAACGTCCTGGAGTGGCTGGAGCGGCCCAGATGCAGCGCACTCCTAAGACTAACGTCCTGGAGTGGCTGGTGCGGCCCAGATGCAGCGCACTCCTAAGGCTAGCATCCTGAAGTGGCTGGTGCGGCCCAGATGCAGCGCACTCCTAAGGCTAACGTCCTGGAGTGGCTGGTGCGGCCCAGATGCAGCGCGCTCCTAAGGCTAGCGCCCTGGAGTGGCTGGTGCGGCCCAGATGCAGCGCACTCCTAAGGCTAACGTCCTGGAGTGGCTGGTGTGGCCCAGATGCAGCGCGCTCCTAAGGCTAGCGTCCTGGAGTGCCTGGCAGACGCGTACAGTGTATGCGCATTGGGTGCTGTCCCAGAAGTCGTGTACTATGTATGCGCATTGGGTGTTGTCCCGGAAGTCGTGTACTATGTATGCGCATTGGGTGTTGTCCCGGAAGTCGCGTACTATGTATGCGCATTGGGTGTTGTCCCGGAAGTCGTGTTCAGCTGGACACGCATCAGGACGTTGTCCTGGCAGGCGTTTTTAACGAGTGAATTGACTCGTTCTTAACGAGTGAACTTGTACAAGTTCAAGTATGAGTATGAGTGAGATATGATATGTGAAGATGTATGAATACTTTTGAAAGCGAAGTGATTTAATTTGGGTGTGAAAGTGTACTTTTGTATGAGGGCCTTGTATGCGCGATGAATAACAGAATAGGCAAAGTTGTATGTCATCGCTTATAATTAACAGCTTGTTTCTCATACAGATTGCAATGACGATGCTGGCGACCATTCAGGTGCTCCTGCTGGTCCTCCTGGTGATTTGAGTACAGACGGGACCAATTCACATGAAGACGGCAATAAACTCTCGCCGTACCTGAGAGCTGGGCTTCCGAGGGAGGAGTTCCTGGTGTAGCCGAGGACGGCGCATGGTCAGGAGAGGCCGTATAAGCCGAACTTATTTTTTGGTAGTTGGGGTACTCGCCGATTCTTATAAAAGTGAGCGCTCAATCGAGTGCGGGGCCCCCTCTGACACGACCCGACAGGACGATAGCATTCGACGACACCGACAAGGCTGAATGCCTGGCTGACACTCTCGAGACTCAGTGCTCGCCCAGCTCTCAACCAGTAGACCAAGCTCACCTCGCTGAGCCCCCCATCCGCTCCGCGCAGGCGTCCCTCAGGGCGCTGTGCTGGCACCGCTGATATTCACTATATTCACTAGTGATATCCCCAAATGTAGAAAGGCGCAGTTAGCTCTGTTCGCAGACGACACGGCCATCTACTACTCCGGCCTCAGGCAAGACAACATCGCCCGCATCCTTCAGGCCGAAGTCAACAGACTCGCGGCCTGGTTCAGGAAGTGGAGGATCGAAGTCAACCCTGATAAGAGCCAGGGGGTCCTATTCTGTAGGCCCCGGCGATCACCCGCCCTGCCCCAACCGATCACCATGTTCGGCAAGCCTATCCCTTGGGAGAAGCGAGCCAAATATCTCGGTGTGGTCTTAGACCATCACATGACGTTCGGCGAGCACATAAAACAGGTGCGCTCGCGCGCCAGTTTTGCTCTCGGCCGACTACACTCCGTACTCAACCCGCGCAGCAAGTTGTCCCTTAAGTGCAAATTGCATATTTACACCGCGTGCATTCGACCGATCATGACTTACGCCTGCGTAGTCTTCGCTCACGCAAAGTCGTATCACATCCATAAGATGCAGACGCTTCAAAACCGATTTCTCCGCAGAATTACGAAGGCTCGTTGGTTCGTTCGGAACGAACAACTTCACGTAGACCTTAAGATGCCTACCATCAAACAGTTTATGAAGCGCCTTGCAAAGCGCTTTTTCGAATCCGCGGAACGTCATCGCAACCCCTTGGTTGTGCAGGCCGCTAGTTACAGGCCTTCTGCCATTAGTCAGACTCGCCGACCGAGGCACACTCTCTTAGATCCGGATGACCCCGTCACTCTCCTTCAGGAAAGCAATAGGGCCACGAGTACAGTGCAGAAAATACACAAACCGACCTTCCGTCCTCGCCGCCGAGGTACCACGCGAACTTCCCGAGTAAATGGTAATAAAAGTCCTCCCCCCCGTCCCTTGAATGTCGATGCGCCAGCCGCCCGGTTAGAGGCTGAGAGCGCCGTAGCAATAAATATAATATCCCCTGATAATAATCATGATCAAAATGTTGATCCAGCCCGTCCCCAAATTGTTACTAATTTTGTGATCCCCCAACGACGCCCTGAGCCGAGGTCCGTACCCCACAGGGGGTGCCCTTAGTGCGCTGTCGTTTAGTTTTTAATATATATAATTTGCGCCCTGGCTGGAGGCTTTAAGATTAAAAACCTTAGGGCAGCCACAGGAATATCCGGTTAAGTAGCAATGACCTCTCTAGGTCTGCTACGAGATGCCATTCAAAAAAAAAAAAAAAAAAGAGTGCGGGGCATTCGTTGCTCAGTCGTCGAACGGTAAGGTTGTCTGTGCCTACGCTACTGTGCAGTAAGTTCGTTCCATATTTTATTTTTAGTGGTTTTCCGTTATTGTTTGAATAATGTTGTTTTGAATATTAACGGCTGTTTGTTATTGCTCGAATTTTGGTGATTACATGAAGTATTGTTGAAATTAAGTGTATTTTGAATTAAATTAGTTTTAGGTTATTTAAAATTGTCTTTTTATTATTGTTTTCCCTTCTGATTGCTAAAAATATCAATATCAATGAAATTTGAATTATAGGATTCCAACATTCTATGAATAGGGCAGCGTAAGCCAAAGTTCGTACGACAAGAATTTAGCGCAAACAGAGTACGTGTACGAACTTGACGCGCATGAACTGTTCGGGGGACAGAATAACACAGCTTACTCGTTAGATCAATGGCATCAAAATTATTGTTAACAATATCATGAAGCACGTTGGCCTCAAGGTATTTGCGCCGGTTCTCCAAGCTGATAAGCTTGTATTTATCAAGAAGTTGGGAGTATGACAGATAGACATAACATCTGTAGCACATAGCACGGAGGTACTTGCGCTGGACCCTTTCTATTCCAACTACGTACTTCTGGTAGAAGGGGTTCCAAATAGGGACCGCATATACTGAGAGCGTATGAGCGTCTTATACAGATAGAGATAGGTTGAGGTACGCTTCTTCACAATTCTGTTGAAGATCTCATCACAAATCCATACATTTTAAGAGCACTATTAACTATGGCTTCCATATGCTGGTTCAAGGACAGTTTGCCATCAAAGAGAACACCTAGATCCTTCACTATGGAAATATTATTCTATGTATTTATTAATGTAATATTCATATACATTAAAGTCAAAGTCAAAGTCATATTATTTATATATAGGCACATAAATGGCACTTTTGAAAGTCAAAATTTACAAATAAAATAGAATTGATTCTAGTCGCCCCTTCCCTCTTTTTTAATGTTTTACAATATTTTGTATAGGTACATCAATTATATACTTTTATGTGAAGACGATGCACCTAGAATAAATTTACTATACAATAGGTTAAAATAATAAATAATGAAGCAATGACAGATAAATTAATTATGTGATACATGGTGCTCACTTATTTAAAAAATTGTAAAAAATAAAGTTTTCCTAAAAAAAAATAAAAAAAATATAAGTGTGTGAGTTTAAGGTAATCACAGAATAGAAAATAAATGTCATAAAAATAATAAATTATACAGTTATAAACTTTTTACAAAAAAAAAATAACCGACTTCCAAAAAAACACTACAAAGTGAAAAATAACTTTAATTTCGGAAGTCGGTGTCTTTGAATCTGTATTTTAGTTTTTGCCACCGACTTCCGAAATTAAAGTTATTTTTCACTTTGTAGTGTTTTTTTGGAAGTCGGTTATTTTTTTTTTGTAAAAAGTTTTCTATTTTTCACTTTTTAGTGGGTCAGTTTTTAATTTATCTAAGTTGCAATAGCCTTTTGTCAACAGTTCACCACCTTTTACAAAATATTGCTTTTCCCGATGCTGGGACGTTAATTTTTGAAGAGTTCTCCTGGTAAGAACCAGGAGAGCTGCCACTCACCATTGCATTGTGACGAGCATAAATTGCTTAGCAACCATATTAAAGTACCTAATCGAATCGCCCCCTAATGACAGTCACAACCCATCTAGGTGTAAGAATCTTATCCATACAAATTAATCAAGCTCGAACACAAGATAGCTACTGTAAACCGTTGAGGAGTTCCCTGAACTGTCCTTTGTCTTCATCATCAGACTCCTAATGACAGTCACAACCCATCTAGACGTAAAGTTCTTATCAATACAAATTAATCAAGCTCAAACACAAGATAGCTGCTGTGAATCGTTGAGGAGTTCCCTTGACTGTCTCTTGGCTCCATCATCAGATCTACTCCAGACCTTTATTAAATTGTAGTGGTTTAAAATACTTAATGAAACACCTTACAAACGCACTAGTCACCCCTGCGATTTTTAAAAGTTCCCCTTGATTTCTCTGGTATATCATCATCAAACCCTGACTTGAAATATCTTCTTTCCAACAAAAAAAGAATCATCAAAATCGGTTCATTAACGACGAAGTTAAGCGCGAACAAACATAAAAAAAAGCTTATACATATACGGTTGAATTGAGTAACCTCCTTTTTTAGAAGTCGGTTCAAATAGCAATCAGTTAGATTTTGTCTAGACTCTAGATCATTTAAGGGCAACAACCGTATCCATATCAACCGTATCCGGCCCGCGAGACATTTTGAAAAAACCCAATTGAAAAAATATTACATTAGGTACAGTCGAAAAATCTGAATCATGACCCACTTTGACTATAAATCGTTTGAAACCGTCGAAATAACAAAGATTTCCCTCCTTTACAGTGCATGCCGCACTTAGGACGTTTTAAATATTAAGCAAGATAATATGTCAATACGGGTCGGAGATCTATGCAATTTTAACCTTTGTCATCACTGCAATAGTTAAATCTAAACTCTTTGGAATTAACTATAACTCAGAACAAATGTTTTTTTTTTCAAAACCATGTTCCGAACTCTTTCGATTATAAAATGACAAAGAATCAAAAAGTCACTCAGAAATTGGTGTCAAATAATCATTTCTATCATGAGAATAAAAAATAGGTAGTTCGTTTATATTTATACCATACAATGGCAGAACAAAGAGCTCGGATTATAGTAAGCCGATGATCACGTAGTGCTGAATCAATTATCTGGCCGAATCTCAGCTAACATGTGGGACTGGATGGGAACCGGAGGTGTAGGCGAGCTGGTTCAGATTTTTTTCTCATGCGAACGCAATGAGTTATGTGGATTTATTAGAAGAATCTATGTTACCGACATTGCAAACGGTTCACCCGCGAGAAGAAGTTCCAAGCTTTTATTATGTTCACGATAACTGTAGAGTGCATGCGGCCAGGGTTGTGTCTAACTGGTTTAGCCAGCCTCCAGAAGTTACTCTAAATCCCCGGACTTAAATCCAATTGAACATTTTGAGGTCTGATGGTCCAAATCTGGGATAACAGAAACGACAGGACAAAGCAAGCAATTGAGCAACATTGCAACGAAATTTGGGATAAATATGAGAAGAAACAATATTTGCAGTCGCCTTATTGGATCAATGCGTTCAAGACTATGGCTGTTATTGCAAGCTATGGTGGTTACACTCGATATTAACTATTGTTAAATAATAATGAGTTCAACATTATCATTTTTATATTTTCTAAGCGTTTTACTTCCCCATTTCTTATTGTTGCCTTAACGCAAAGTGCGTTGCAAACAAAATTCAGTGAAGATGTATGCAAAGATGGTGGAATCTTGTTTGTACCACATTTAAGGCTCTTACAGACCGGCGCGACATTGTCCTGTAGAACAATACACCGGTAGAACAATTTCTATGAATGGAAATTGTTCTACTGGTGTCGCGTCGCGCGACAAGTTGCGCCAGTATGTAGAAGCCATTAAGCTGAACGCATATTAAAACAAATCAGGCATAATAGATTAAAAACACATTGATTTTAGTACGACAATGCGTACGCGTCGTATTTATTTTGGGTGTGCATTCAGCTTTATACTGCACTCGTGTGTAAAAGCTCTTAACAAAGATGGAGACTGCAACAGATAATTCTCTGTGTAATTAAATGGCAGATTACAAGGTCGTTTTAGGTCGTTACCATGGAAATGTATGTTTACGCGAATGTCGCCCTAATTTTATTTGAATGTCTGTAAGAAAATAAGCTTATGGTGGATCATGATTCAAATTTGTCGACTGTACTTATACTCACGGGAGTGACAGTGGGGAGTGACACTCTTTGATAATCGCCGCCACTCGGCTTGTTCGATCAAATTCTTTGAGGTTTGCCGCCTCACGGGCGACACATCAAAAGATTTATTGCTTCTCAATTATTCTAAACTAATTTATTCCAGATTATTCCTTCATTTTGCCTATATAAGTGGGTGGATGGCCCGAACGTTAGTTCAGTTCTATTTGAGCTACCGAGGTGATAACTTGGACAAACGATATCCTAGCGAACTGCTCGAGCCGTCAACATGCTTTGTGACTTTGTGTGCATCTTTTATTGAACGAAAAGTAAACAAAAATGATGTCTGGTGGAAAGAAACGAAAAGTAGATACAGAGGGTCGCCAGTTTCAAGAAAAATGGACTGAAGAATTCTTTTTATCTTGCACAATGGTAAGCCTATTTGTTTGCTGTGTAATGAATCCATTTCAGTAATGAAAGAATTCAATATAAAGAGGCATTCCTCAACTAAGCATGCTACGCTGCACTCACTGACAGGACAATTAAGAACAGACAAAATCCAGAAGCTTACCACAAATTTGGAAAAACAGCAACAAATGTTTCATAAACAAGGAACACAAGTTGATAATGTTGTGAAAGCTAGTTTTATAGTTAGCTCAAAATTGGCAACGGCATTAAAACCATTTGCCGAAGGAGAATTTATCAAGGAGTGTACATTAGAAGTTTGCAGTATTTTGTGTCCCGAAAAGAAAAATGAATTTGGAAAAATTTGTTGGCAAGACGAACTGTTGTTATACGTATAGAAATGATGGCTAATGATATAAAAACAACATTGACTGAACCAGCCATACGGTCGGCTGGTTTTAAATCATTTTCCATAGCATTAGACGAGAGCACCGATTTGTCTGACACAGCTCAACTGGCTATATTTATTCGAGGTGTTGATAAGGAGTTCACTGTTACTGAGGAATTGCTTGCTTTACAGCCGCTTAAAGGAACCACTACAGGAGAGGATATTTTTATTGAAGATCAAAAGGTATTCACAAGTTTTGGCATGCCATGGTCAAAATTAATTGGAGTATGCACTGATGGTGCACCTTCTATTGTCAGCTTACGTAAAGGTTTCGTCGGAATTTTGAATGAAAAAGCAACAGAATTAAATGTGCAAAAAGATGATTTGATAGTCCTTCATTGCATTATCCACCAACAGAACTTGTGTTCTAAGTCCATTCGACTCCAGAATGTTATGAATGTGGTAGTAAAAACCATCAACTTTATTCGATCCCGAGGGCTTAACCATCGTCAGTTCAAGGCGTTTTTGGATGAAATATCAACTGAATATTACGTAACATATTATTGTGAAGTCAGATGGCTGAGCAAAGGAAAAATGTTGAAACGGGTTTACGAGCTTAGAAATGAGATAGCAGACTTTATGAAAATAAAAGATAAACCACTATCTGAATTAAGTGACCCAAAATGGATATGTGACTTAGCATTTCTGGTCAATCTTACAGGCTATTTGAATGATTTAAATTTGAAACTTCAAAAACAAGGACAGTTGGTAAGCGTAGCCATTTGAAAGCGTTTCAGATCAAACTACGCTTGTGGGAGTCACAGATGCTGTCTGGTAATAGTTACCATTTCAACAAGCTCTCTGCGTATGAAAATATTGCATATGCTCAATATGCTGAAGAACTCAAGTTACTGTCGGAACAATTTTCGAACAGATTTAGCGACTTCAAAAACATGGAAGACTGTGTCAGTTTATTTGCTACTCCTAAAATGTAATGTACAAAATGCTCCAATACACTTACAAATGGAGTTGATCGAGATTCAAGAAAACTCACTCCTAAAATCCAAATTTGAAGACGTAGAGTTGTGCGATTTCTACAAAAAATACCTAGAAGAAGACAATTTTCCGCAGCTTAGAAAATTCGCAAGAAGATTGATTTGTGCGTTGGGCAGTACTTATAAATGCGAACAGTTCTTTTCATTGATGAAAGAAGATCAATAATTAAATTATCTTTAAATTGGTGAAGGTTTCACGCTTGGTAGATTTTGCGCCATTCTCAGGTTTTTATCCGCGTTAGACATAACTTTACAAATTAATTTCACTATGTAATATAAACTTAATAAATCAACACATCGTACAAGACTGACTGACGATAATTTGGAAAATTCTTTACGACTTTGTATCAGTGGAATTAATCCAAATATCGATGGATTAGTTTCCCAAATTCAAGCTCAAGTGTCTCATTGATTTCGGTTTATTTAACTTTCGTAGTTTGTAACAATTGCAAATTTAACGATTTAATTATAATGTACCATTTTTTTAAATTTCATTTTGTTATTTTAATAAATTGTACTATAATAACATTGTCGTATTATTTCATGTCTAATATCTATCGCAAAAAATACTATCACTACTTAAAAATGCACTAAGTACTTTTAAACGCGGCCCGCGAACGTATTTGCACGCTAAAGTTTGGCCCTCAACATGTCAAAGGTTGCCCATACCTGCTGTAGATTGTCCTATGGAGCTGGACCAGCATGTTTCCAAGCGTTCTTATCTTGGATATAATCCTCTAATTTGTAATAATCTGGTTTACAAAGTGTACTTATAATATGAGTTTTAAATTTTCTTTCATTTAATTGCAATATATTAGAAGGTTATTTTGTTGTAACATTTAACACAGTACCCCATAAAAGATGTATGTACTTTAGATAATCTAAAACATGGCTGATCTATTTTATCTCTTCCCTGCTATTTAGTTTATTCTATCTTACCTGCATTTAGCAAAATATTTGAAAAGTTAATACTCAAGCAGTTACTAAGACATTTTAATTTAAACAGCCTTCTTCATAATGAACAATATGGCTTTACAAAAGGTCGTTCGACTACAGATGCGGGTGTTGCTCTGCTGAAACACATATTTAACGCATGGGAGAATTCGCAAAATGCTATTGCAGTTTTCTGTGATCTCTCCAAAGCCTTTGATTGCGTGCACCATGACACGCTTTTGCGTAAACTACGTCATTACGGCGTCCAAAACGAAGCTCTTGAAGTAATAAATTCATATTTACATAATAGGTTCCAATGTGTAGATGTTGATGGTGTGAAATCTTCCGAGCTACCAGTTCAGTTAGGTGTACCTCAAGGCTCAATACTGGGTCCATTCTTATTCTTGGTATATATCAACGACTTACCATTCTATATAAAGGGTATCTGTGACGTTATACTGTTTGCAGATGATACCTCTCTAATTTTTAAAGTAGAAAGGAATAGACAAGATTTTGACGACGTAAACATTCAAAATCAAAAGTCATTTATTCAAACTAGGCTGAGAATCAGCACTTTTTGAACGTCAAAATTACATGAGACAGTCCCCCAAAAACGCCCACCCTTCACCACTTCCTAGTGCTTTAGCTGGGAAGAAGAAGTGGCGCAACAAACTCCCCAGCAGCACAGCTGTCAGTTCATTTAAAAACTTTAATCTATACAATAAAATGTAAAATGCAACACAAAACATTAAATTAAATTATTTGCCTTATGTAAGCTAGCACACACCACTATACAAAAAAATATAATTTATATAATAATCGTCTAAAATTATACTCAAGCACAAATAACGTAAATAAAACGTATCTAAATAAAATCCTCCAGGCATAATGGGCGTGCCCGCTTAAATAAAGCTATATCTATAACTCGAAGTCACAAATGATAAACTAGCACCGTCGAAGTAAAATAAAAAAACAGTTAATTATTAATAACAATAACAAAACCATGGTCAGCAAGACGACCAGTCACCACAAGCAGCACCCGTTCACGAGCATAACGCAAAGATCACCCATCACCCCCCTCGCCATATTTAAGGGAAGGAGGCAACCCGACCCCCGACGCTACCGCAAGCAGTGACATCTAAGGGAGCATGCCGAACTTGCTGCCGGTTGCTCAGGCAAGAATAAAGTGATCAATTTGTTGAGGTCGCTAGCTAACCACTTATTGCAATGCAACTCATAAAAGAACACGTAATGAGTAGATTTTGTCACTAATAAATTAAAATAAATTGACTTAGACAGTCAAATAAAATAAACAAATATAGGAACTCATATTACCTGTCAGTAGGTAATCTATTATCTATCATTGCACTCTCAATGGTTACGGATTGGTTTACGACAAATAACTTAGTACTCAATGCCAGGAAAACGAAATGTATAAAGTTCGCCTTACCGAATGTTAGAAATTTAGGACCCAACATCGTCTTAGATAAAGAGGTGCTTGAAACTGTAGACTCGGTAGTGTTTCTGGGTATAACAGTAGATGCCAAACTTCAGTGGGGACCACATATATCAAGCCTAGCGGGAAGGCTCAGTTCTTCTGCATACGCCGTCAGGAAAGTAAGACAATACACTGACGTTGATACAGCCCGTTTAGTCTATTTTAGTTATTTTCATAGCGTTATGTCCTACTGTATTCTGCTGTGGGGTAAAGCCGCTGACATTCAAAATATATTTGTACTTCAAAAACGAGCTGTTCGAGTAATTTACCAGCTGGGTGCCAGAGTTTCTCTAAGAGATTTTTTTAAATATATTGGTATTCTCACGGTGGCATCATAATTCATCTTCGCCAACATCTTATATGTTAGGCAAAATATACACTTATACACTAAAAACAGTGATCTCCACAATATTAATACCAGAAATAAGGACAAATCACGTGCTCCATTTCAACGGCTTCATAAGGTTCATAACTCATTTGTTGGACTTGGTATAACTTTTTATAACAAGCTACCCTCTTCCTTGCTAGATTTGCCTTTTAATGCGTTTAAAGTTAAAGTTAAATCTAATCTTTGTTCAAAGGCATACTATTCTATCAACGACTACTTAAACGATAAGAATAGTTGGTCGCTGTGATTAACTCAAGACAATGTTCATGTTCTTTCTCCAGATATAGATTACCTACTGACAGGTTATATGAGTTCCTATATTTGTTTAATTTATTTGACTGTCTAAGTCAATTTATTTTAATTTATTAGTGACAAAATCTACTCATTACGTGTTCTTTTATGAGTTGCATTGCAATAAGTGGTTAGCTAGCGACCTCAACAAATTGATCACTTTATTCTTGCCTGAGCAACCGGCAGCAAGTTCGGCATGCTCCCTTAGATGTCACTGCTTGCGGTAGCGTCGGGGGTCGGGTTGCCTCCTTCCCTTAAATATGGCGAGGGGGGTGATGGGTGATCTTTGCGTTATGCTCGTGAACGGGTGCTGCTTGTGGTGACTGGTCGTCTTGCTGACCCTGGTTTTGTTATTGTTATTAATAATTAACTGTTTTTTTATTTTACTTCGATGGTGCTAGTTTATCATTTGTGACTTCCAGTTATAGATATAGCTTTATTTAAGCGGGCACGCCCATTATGCCTGGAGGGTTTTATTTAGATACGTTTTGTTTACGTTATTTGTGCTTGAGTATAATTTTAGACGATTATTATATAAATTATATTTTTTTGTATAGTGGTGTGTGCTAGCTAACATAAGGCAAATAATTTAATTTAATGTTTTGTGTTGCATTTTACATTTTATTGTATAGATTAAAGTTTTTAAATGAACTGACAGCTGTGCTGCTGGGGAGTTTGTTGCGCCACTTCTTCTTCCCAGCTAAACCACTAGGAAGTGGTGAAGGGTGGGCGTTTTTGGGGGACTGTCTCATGTAGTTTTCTGAATCTCAGCCTTGTTTGAATAAATGACTTTTGATTTTGATTTATCTTTATTTCTAGTATTGAAATTATGTCTATCACTTATTTTATTGACATGATGTAGGTGTTTTCATACATACATAATATTTTCATAAATGAATTGGCAAGGTACCGTCATAATATTAATCCTTTTAAAGAGTTCTCGGAGATTCTCGGCGACGTAGTTATAAATGGCTCTGACAGCTCTCTTTTGCAAAATAAAGATGGATTCAATGTCAGCTAATTTATTGCAATGTATTTTAATTTCTATAGATATTAATTACTTCATAATGTTTAATTGCTAATATTTTAATTTCAATGCATGCCTGATAGGGTAGATTTTTGAGGTACTATAAAATATTTTTAAAACCATGTTATGTCACCAATAATCGCATTAATAAAAAAAAATACTTTGACTTTGTCTCTATGGGTTTTTCTCGTAGGCTTTGATGTTACAATTTTTGACAAGTCTGGACGGTAAATGCTATTTTTTTGCATTAGTTAGTAATATTAAGGGCCGCACTCGTCAAACGTCAGTTAAAGTTAATCCATAAGTAAAATTGTTATCTGGCATTCTCTATAAATACTTTCAATGTACGTAACAAAAAATAATTACAACATCAAGCTTAACAGAGGATTAATTGAACTAATGTACGGCACTTACTGCCGCACTCAAAGTTTTTTTAAATTAAGAAATAACTTAACCCATTACTTTTCTATGTCCCATTCTTGCTTTTTCATTTCGTTGATGACCATTTTACAAGTTACCTTTGAATTTGAACATATAATTATATACTTATCTACCCTTAATATTCCATTATCTGAGGATTATATACACTTATTATTCCATTATATATATACATATATACCTAGATACAATATAATAAATAAATAATGTAATAAATAAACATTTTTTTGTGGAAGAGAAACAAAATAATTATTTATTATATTGTATCCAGTTACCTATCTACACTTCATCATTTCAGCCGAAAGACGTCCACTGCTGGACATAGGCCTCCCCCAAGCACCTTCACTTCGACCGGTTCTGTGCTTCCCGCATCCAGCGGATACCTGCAGCCTTCACAAGGTCATCGGTCCACCTTGTATGAGGCCTTCCAACGCTAGGTCTTCCGGTACGCGATCGCCACTCCATAACCTTTCGGCCCCATCGGCCATCAGTTCTGCGAGCAATGTGCCCTGCCCACTGCCACTTAAGCTTGGCAATTCTTCGGGCTATGTCGGTTACCTTGGTTCGCCTGCGGATCTCTTCATTTTTGATTCGATCACGTAGGGAAACTTCAAGCATAGCCCTCTCCATTGTTGATTCAGCGGATTCTTAGTCGCGAGCGGTCATGTTATTAAGTACTCTGGTTATTTTATTCGAAATTATAGTAAAAAGTACAGATATCATTATCAAAATCATATAAAAATACTTCTTTTACCAAATTGATATCAAGCCGCAAGTAAATCGTCGGACATTTTTATTTTTGTTCAAGAAAGTGTTTTATATTTTATGGTTAATTGAACTTACCTTAAGTGAACTTCAACCAAAATTATACGAGATGAGATCCGAAGAGATTTAATTCACATGGTAATCCGTTGCCTAATGCACTACACTGCACACTGTTGAAAGACTAAAAAACAAAAATACTAATCTGTGTCATCTGTCAACTGTCACCCAAATCTCATTCGTTTTAGAGCTCATTGTTTACTCCATTCCATAACAGTATGGTGTGTTATGTACATGGGTGGGTAGGGTGTTAAATCTCTTTTCGTAATAGATTTAAATAATTGTGAATCTAACTCCCATTAGTACCTAGAATCTAGGTCCGCGTCAGTGTTCTCTCTGGATTTAATATACGACGTGTAAATAAATATATTTTATTGTTTTATTGCACCACTGCCACATTTGCCAAGTGATATCATTTAAATGAAGGAATTGTGTCCACCCATTTTTTTAAGATAAGCAATGACAACAGTATTATCTAAGAAGAACATTTGCATTTGTCTTGTTTTTGCAAAAGGCTTTTAGGCCCATCAATGCTACCAGTAACTCGAGGAAGTTAATGTGGTGTTTTCTTTCTTTCATTGACCAAAGACCTCTAGTAATTTCACTTGCCTCCTCACTCACAGGCTGCCCCCCATCTTGTAAGTGAGGTGTCTTGTGAATATTTCCAATTGGAAGGAGTAATCACGAAGTTTGTTTATATTTCTGTGCGACATTTGACTCCACCAAGTGAAGTCTTCTTGTGAGAGAGTACAAACAGTCATTTTGTATCATAGTTGTCATTTTACTTCAAAGTACTAAACATTTCTCCCATTCTAGCCGTTTGGTATATACCATATGCAATGGCTGGACACGCTGCTGATAACGTACCGATTAGTTTTTCAAAATCTCTGATAACTGCAGTATCTATGCGGCGGCGGTATTTATTGATTAGCTCCTTTATTCTTTGATTTTTTTCTTGGAGTAGCTGTAAACATATGCAAACTCCTTGCTGCATCGTCTACGAAGCAGCAGCAACAGCATCCTAATTGCTATTGCTGCCCGTTTTGACTGTCCTTTCCAAAATCAGTGGATAAGGACGGCCATAGGCATCAGTTAGGTATAGGTATTAATAATACTAACATAATTTTGGATACAATGTTTTATTACTAACACACTACCTAATAGTTTTATGATTTTGTTATTGTGTGATTTTAATTATGTTAACTTATATGGACATTCTCTGAAATAAAAATTATATTATTATTATTATTATATGGACTATGAGTTTGAGAATTCGTAAGAATTTGCAAATCTGATTTGGTATGAGACAACATTTTTTCTAAGTTTATAACTTAACATCATTTATCAAATGTTTGTATTACTGAATTTACAGTCCTGAGACATGAGTCGTAAGTATTTCCTATGCAAATTACGTGATCCAAATAAGATGCTACTGTATAGTAATTGTACCTCAAACAAGACAAAACGGGTTTGAGTAATTTTGTATTATACTAATGGCGCCAGGCTGAAGCCATATGGTAGGCAATTGAATAACGGAATCACATCACACTAATATTACACAGCTACTGAACTTTCTCTTAAAGTTATACACCAAAATATCAGAAGCATAACACGTAATACACCAGGTTTGCTTACATTACTACAAAGATCGCAAATAGATTGGGACTTCATTATTCTGACGGATTGCTGGTTGTCTTGCGCACACCGCATTCCACCGCTTGAGGGTTACAATTACTACAAAACTAATAATAACCTAACCCAAAACGAAGGGGTTGTTATTTATTGCAAAAATAACATTAGCGTGTGCATAGATGAACCTACTATCTCTGATTGTAACTGCCTAATGATCAAAATTAATCAGAACACGGCTATGTTGGCAGTTTACCGACCTGCTGGTTACAAAAACCTACATAACTTTCTGACCTCTCTCGACCTTTTTTAAGTACAACCTCCAATATAAAAAACTTTATTTTAATAGGGGACCTCAATGTGGACATCACGGAGACCAATACAGACTCTAATTCGGCTCATTACCTTAACCTTTTAGCATCCCATGGTATGTTGCCCGCATATACTTTCCCTACACATAAAAAAACATGCTTGGATCACATTATATTAAAAACGCGACTGCCAGCTTCTTGTTATGTGGCTGAAACCTCTATCACTGATCATGATGCCGTCATCCTTATCTTGGATTCAAGTGAACCTCAAAACAAAACCTTTAAAATAATTAAACGCTTCAATTACAAAAAAATGGACGATGCAATTATGAATCTCAACTTTAATGACTTGTATTTATTAATGACTGATGTTGATATTGCCGTTCAGTACTTGGTTAACTCAATAAACAGTATTATACAATCTAACACACAAATTATAAAAACGTCAAACCGTAAGAAAATTACTAAACCTTGGATAACGACCGGATTATTGCGGTGTATGAGGAATCGTGACAAACTGCACCAAAAAGCAAAAAAGAATCCTAACAACCAGACCATAATAATAACCTATAAAAGATACAGAAATTTTTGCAACGAACTTTTAAAAAAGATTAAAAGGGAACATGATAAATTAGAAATTCAGACTGCGGCTAAAATTAATAACAAACTACTATGGAACACAATAAAAGACATTACTTACACCAAAAAATCTAAAAACGTGGCCAGGCAACTAATTAATACCCAGGATCCTATAACTTCTACTAATAAAATCAATAAATTTTTTGTTGACATCGGCAAAAATATCGCTGACCGCTGTAGTTCGGGTAACGATATCCCTTCACCACCGCTCAACATTCATCCCCACTCGATGGTTTTTTTCCCCACGGACCTGGAAGAGATTGAAAACATAATTCATAGTCTGAAGTCGGATTGTGCTGTTGGATATGACAACATTTCTGCCGGCTTTGTCAAGAGATATAGACAGATCCTCATTTCCCCAATCGTTTTTATTTGCAACCTTGCCATTGACTCCGGCAGATTCCCAAACGCCTGGAAAATAGCAGAGATTCGCCCCATCTTCAAAGGTGGCGACGGAGCCTGTGTCAACAACTATAGACTAATTTCCATTCTGCCAGCCTTGTCTAAGATATTGGAAAGGATCATGAAGAGGCGCCTGGTTGACTACCTGGAGGACAACTCACTGCTATCATCTTCTCAGTACGGTTTCCGATCTGGTTTGTCAACCAGCGACGCCATTCACGGTTTAACTAAATTTGTTTCTGAAAAACTCGATGAAAACAAAAAGGTAATAGTAATCTTTATGGACCTTGCCAAGGCGTTTGACACAGTCTCCGTCCCACTGTTGGTGAGGAAGTTGGAGAGCATTGGTGTAAGGGATGCGCAACTAAAGCTTTTTTCCGACTACCTCACCAACCGATTCCAGAGAGTTAGAGTAGACGAGTGGACTAGTAGTGATCTTCCCGTAGTACACGGCGTCCCTCAGGGCAGTGTCATTGGTCCCCCTTTATTTCTGACTTTCATTAACGACCTCTGTGAACTCAAGATTCCCAGCGGAAGGATCATAACTTTCGCTGATGACACAGCACTTTTGTTTGACGCCGACACCTGGCCCGAAGTTTACAGTTCTGCACAGGTGGGGTTGAATTTGGTGTTGTCATGGCTGGCTAATAATGGACTCGCTCTAAATGTTGATAAGACAAAGTATATCTCTTTCTACATAAAAAAAACCCACTTGTTCACTCGATAATTTCAAAATTACTGCACTTTCATCTTCTTGCATTTTGACGCATGGTGCTCATTGCTTCTCCCGTCGACATTTTGGTTTTCTTGGGAACTACTTGTATAATAAAATTAACGGGATTTTGTCAATTTATGCCCTACCGAAGCAGCGTTGCAACTCAACCTGATTACAAAAATTGGGCTATGATGACACGGAGCAGCTACTCATTGTTCCCTCGTAGTAATTATGTAATTTCAGGTTCATGACTGTAACAAACACCCCACTCACTCACATTCTCTCCATCATTCTACCTCTCCTCACACTTCACCTGCACACTACACACACATTACGAGTACACTACACCTACTTTTTTTTATTATATTTAAAAAAAATATTTTTTTGGTTAATTATTTTAAACATTTCTGTTTGTTCTCTTCATTAATAAATAATTTGTCTAGAGTTTAAAATTGACCACTGTAATGTTAATTAGATTTAGTTCGGGGTGAGAGCCTGGTGATCCGTCACACAGGGTATCCTAGTATGGACGCCAGTCTCTCACAAAGGATCATATTTTATGCATTTTTGTCAAAACGTTATAATTCTTGTCTCTGTCTTTATTTATGTGAACCTTTGTGAAGAGAGAAATAAAATTATACTTATTATTATTATTTCCTTTATTTCACTATATATACATATAAATTATATTTGTAAATATTAGAATATAGAAAAAGAATATAAAAACATTTTAAAAGTATAAAAAATAGTAGCCCACCGGTATCGGGAACAGGGTCCAAGCTACCGGCGGTCAGGGCTCCAGAGAGAGGAACCTCTGACAATGCGAGCCGTGTCCAGAAGTACCGCTCTCTGAATCAGGCCCTTAATCCAGCCGCCCAACGCGAGCCTCCTTAGGTGTTGGTCGAGGCTCTTGGCAATTAAGCCATTGGCTGATACAACTATCGGCACAATGATTGCTGAGTCCACATCCCACATGTCGACAACCTCGCGAGCCAAGTCAAGATACTTGATTTGTTTATCTTTCTCGGCTTTCACGAGGTTCCCGTCATGAGGGACCGTTATGTCAATAATCATTGTGCGCCGCTCTATTCGATCCACCACCACTATATCAGGTTTATTGAGCAAGTTGCTGATGGATAATCCTGGCTACAAGGTTGTGTCTATGCAAGTACTCTTCGTTAGCTAGACGAGAACACCCGGAGATAATGTGTCGGATTGATTCTCCCGGACAGTGGCATGCCCGACACACGTCAACCGTGCCGTCCTTCACAATAAATCTCCGGTAATTCTTCGTCATGATAACTTCGTCCATAATTGCACAGACAAAACCCTCGGTTTCCCCAAAGAGGTCACCGAAACGCAGCCAGGCTACGGACGTTAAAAAGTCTACATCGGGTTCATGTAGGGCCCGGAAAAAGCGTCCGTGAAGCTCCTTACTTTGCCATACCTCCCTGCGATCGTTAGTGTCAAGCACTACAGGTTTGCGCCAGTTCTCTGTAGCCAAGGAGAGCGGGGTGAGGCCCTTGTCCACCGCGACCACATCTCGATGCATCCCCACGTCGGCTTCTAGGAAATATTCCCTGAGACTGCATATCTCGCGGTTGTGGAGGGTCTTAGCGTTTAAAAAGCCTCGACCTCCACACTTTCGCGGGATATACAGTCTCATTACCGAAGAGCGTGGGTGATGCATTGGATATGCAGTCAGCAGCGTACGGACCCTCCTATCCAGGGCGTCGAGTTCGGTCTGAGTCCATTTGAGTATGCTGAAAGAGTACATCAAAACCGGCATGACCCAACCGTTGAAGGCGCGCACCTTGTTTCCGCCTGATAGAAGACTATTAAATACTTTCTTCAGGCGGCCAAAGAAGCGCTCCTTCAACGATTGCTTCATGTCAGTAGAATTGATGCCCAACGCTTCCGACATACCCAAATACTTATAGGTTTCACATGTGGAGAGGGTTCTAAGGTTTATGGAATCCGAGAGTTGGATTCCCATGGATTCCACGATCTTCCCTCGCTTTACATGCATGACAGCACATTTGTCCACACCAAATTCCATCCTGATGGCGCTACTGAAAGTTTCAGTTACTTTCAGTAGCTCCATCAGTTGCAAATTGTTGGGGGCAAAGAGTTTTAGGTCATCCATGTAGAGTAGGTGAGATATAACCTGACCACCTCTCCTCAACCGATAGCCTAGACCTGAATCCTCCAGCAGTGTGCTTAGAGAATTCAAGACTAAGCAGAACCAAAGCGGACTCAAACTATCGCCCTGAAATATGCCTCGCTCGATCCTTATCGGCTCGCTATTCCTCTGGATATTTCGACATCCTGGATAGCGAAGAACCGTCCTCCATTGCCCCATACATGACGCCAGGAAGATGCGCAGAGTTGCATCTACTTTATACAGCTCCAGCACCCTCATGAGCCATGTATGTGGCACCGAGTCATAGGCCTTCTTATAATCTATCCAGCATGTCGACAGATCCTTTCGGGAACGACGAACCTGTTGGCTAATGGCCATATCAATAAGGAGTAACTCCTTAGCACCGCGGGACCCGTTCCTACATCCATTTTGAGAGGCAGACATGATGAAGTTGGTGTCTATATATAAAATGGATGTAAGAACTTTATAGACCGTCGGTAAACACGTGATCGGCCTATAATTTTTGGGTTCCACGGTGCTACCTGATTTATGGAGCAGGTGGGTTATTCCTGTCGTTAGGAACTGGGGTAGCGAACGAGACTCCAAAGCAGTCTGGTACTGAGCTGCCAAGCGAGCGTGCGACCCAACAAACCATTTAATCCAGAAGTTGTGCAGCCCGTCTGGTCCTGGAGACTTCCAATTAGGCAACGGACGGACTGCACGAACTACATCTTGGGGGCAGATGGTAATAGCACCCATTTCTGGTATTGGATCGCAGGCTCGCTCGACTTGCCGAGCCCAATCGCCTTCAGTGTGACTGACAGGCACCGACCAGATACTGCGCCAGAAAGAACACACGGCATCATTATCCGGCAGGCGCGTGTCAGCCACAACTTGGTTCGGTCGCTCCCAAGCCCTATAAACCCACCTTTCATCGCTCTGGAAGGTGCGATTCTGGGTGTATCGGTCCACCCGCCGCTTATACCTACGAATACGGTTTGCCCAGGCATACACTTTCTGCTTCAGGAAGTCTATGCGCTCTGTGACACGAGACATATAGTCCTGAGGGCTGGTATCAGTCCCTAAGAACGCTCGTCTCACAAAGCGCATCACTCTTGGGCGAGTATTGCCCTCCCTGAAGCAGATTAGTTTGCCGATGAGCGCTCTGGCCCCACCAATACGACGCTCAACTCTGCACTGCCAAGCTGATACGACTGGTTTTGGTCGTGTAGCTATAGAGACATTAGAAAATTTTACGTTAGCTACACGACATGCCGCTACAGCCGCGCAGTACAGAATCGAATGAGTATCAGTGAGGTCTTAGTCATCAAAATAGTTTGACAACTGCGAATCCAGAACCGCCACCAGCGCCCTATTTTTGTTGTGCATGGGCAAACGGGGTAAGCGTGGTCTAAGTTCGGGTGACATAAACCGATATTCCCGAATCGCACCCTCCAAAGCACTCCTCAATTTTTCATTGCACTGGGTACTTACGTTTGTAGCCCTGTCATCACTCCCCGGGTCAGCTTGGCTTGTGTTAGACTGTGGTGGTACTACAGCAGCCCGCGATAGGGGGGCGATGACATGGCTACTCTGCATTTCATTTCGCAGGCGATCAAGTGCAGTGTCATCCAACATATGATTACGCTGGATGACCCGCACCTGATCCGATAGTCGTTGTGCCGAAACGTTGACAGCTGGCTCAAGCACCTGAAAAAGAGAGAGTATCCGAACACGGTACGCGGTCAGATTGTTTCCTCCATCTATAGCCCCATAGTATGAGCGCATGACATTCTCATTGATGGATTGTGTCCATCTCATGCGCTGCACACTTCCGCCGGGAGCTGGGACCCTATCAGAGGCCGGTGGGCCTCGAGGTCCTAAGCCGTCCGACGGCCGGCGTCCTCCCCGTCGACGAACAGGTGGTGGCGTCGTGGGCGGAGAGAAATACTCGCCGCTCGAGCTCGACGCAACTGCCGCGGCCGATGTTGTCACAGCGTTCACAGTGGGGCTGGGTACCGGCGGCGGCGAGGCGGAGCTGAGCGACGAGTCCGGAGGTGGTAGGCGTGCGCGGCGAGCTGCTGATCTCGTCAACATTCCGTTTCTTGGTTTCCATAACACATTTTACATTTTATTGTAGGGCTTTCAACAGCCGTCTTCTTGTTTTTCGGTATATTTTTTGGTTTTTCATTTTCTTGTTGTTTTGTTTTTCTTGTATGTATATTTTAAAGGTTTTAATGTATTTTTTTAACTTTCTGGGACTAAAATGTGGGTGAGGAATTAATAAATAAAGAAAATATGGGATAAGCGAAATATGACGTTTGTTGACGTTGGTGTTGCCAGCTATTATTAATTATTTTTTATTATTATTATTATTACCAATAAAGGTGAAAGTTTGTGAGTGTGTGTGTGTTTGTTACTTCTTCACGCTCAAACGGCTGGACCATTTCTTATAAAATTTTGTATGGAGGTAGCTGACACCTTTTATTATCATATAGGCTACTTGCTACTTTTTATCCCGATATCGAGATCGAGACTTACGCGGGTGAAATCGCGGGACGCAGCTAGTCTCAAATATTTTCTATGTGAGATATGTTTAAGCATTAAAATTAAGATTCTTTTAGGTCTATTGTTGCCATTATTTATTTTGATACGGTACGTATATCATGCATTTTAAAATTTTGGGTCGTAAGAACTTATTAAGGGTGTTCAGATTTAAGATAAATCTATAACCACCTCCTCCCCTCCTCTCCTTTTTGTAATTCATGTAATCTGTCGAAAGAGACTGGATCCTGCGACACAGGGTATCCTAGTGCGGGATCCAGTGTCATACCCAAATTGTAACACTTGTTTATAAATCAATAAAACTTTTTATTATTACCTATACTCTTAGGCTTTATGAATACCGGTGAAATAAACTGTTGTGGTAGATATTAAGAACAGAACATTTAAGAAATTTCCCCTATATCCATAAGTTTGAATATTGCAGATTCCATTTCTCCATGAGATGCTGGGTTTTTTGATTCAGTGTTTTGAACCACTTTCCTAATAAACGGTATTTATAACCATTAACATAATTTAGTATGATGGCATCATCGGTTAACAACATCCAGAGTATTTTTTTAATATCTTATTATACCGGCGTGAGGTACCTTTAACGGCGGTTCTTCTTGTCGTTCATCTTGATGGCTCTTGTCTGCCGACTGCGTTGGGTTGAGTAGTTGGTCCTCCTCGCCGAAGATGTTGATGGTTTTGGTTGGTGGCGACTTGTGGATGGTGCTGCAGCCATATTGTTTGCTCTTCGAAGAGGACCCCACACATTTCCCGCCTGAAAACCAGTTCTCTGTTTGCCTGTAGTATTCACTGGAGTCGGGGTGTAGATCAAGAAGCAATTGACTGATTTCTGATATTCTATTCAGAATATCAAGTTTCTACAGATTGGGCCTGTATGAGGTCCTTCGTCAGGTTAACGAGGCCAGCGATCCCTGTATCAAGCTGATTTTGCGCTGATTCCAAATGATTTTGGTGCACGCACTAATGTGAAATTTTCAGGAACAAGCATTTTTGCTTTTAATGATTCCTTGTGTTCTTCATCTGATCCATCGAACAGTATTTTTCCCCAACGTTCAGAGACTTCTCCGCGTGCGGAAAAGCTTCGCCAAGCAACTCAAGAATTTCGCGGTTTTTTCGCGGGTAGGTGTAAAAAAACGATAGACGTATCTCTGTTTTTGAATTTTTATTTAAATAGAAATACACAGTTTTTTTGCCTAAATTTCTATCAAGTATAAGTGATAACTTATATAGCACGGGTACTCACGTTTGTGGCACAT
Source organism: Tiliacea aurago (assembly GCA_948098905.1). Lineage (NCBI taxonomy): Eukaryota > Metazoa > Arthropoda > Insecta > Lepidoptera > Noctuidae > Tiliacea > Tiliacea aurago. Next base: position 27,914,130 of record OX402585.1, read on the forward strand.
TTATGTGACTCAATCATTAAAATTACACCACCTGCCAGCTCATCATCTACAAAATCACTTCACATTCACTTGAACACAGTTGGATCACTATGTCTCAATTTGCTGAGGTATTGTCTGCACAAAAGTGCCTTGAAGAGAACTTCACACGGAAGATGGAAGCACTGGAAGCCCAAATTCAGTGTGCAGGACCTGCCAAGGATACCGTGGCAAGGGTGGCTGAGGAGTTCCGGACCTTCAGGGAGCTTATCTTCAGCATGCTTGGTTTACTCCGGACTCAGATTTGTGAGTGTGCTAGGCAAGTTGACGGATTGGAGACTAGGCACAGGAGAAAAGCACTGATCTTTCAAGGTGTTGCCAAAGTTGCCAGTGAAGATAGCACCACAGTCATCCTGGATGTTATCACCAATAAGCTGGCCCTCAAGAACTTCTCCGCATCTTCCATAAAGGTCTGTCACAGACTTGGCGCAGCCAATACAGAACGTCATAGGCCCATACTGGTGAGATTTTCCAGCTACGATGACAAATCAGTGGTTTGGAGAGCTAAGACGCGCTTAAAGGGAACATCTATCTCCGTCAAGGAGTTCTTGACAAGGGTCCGGCAGTCCATCTTTGGGAAGGCGCGTCTTCACTTTGGAATGCGGTCGTGTTGGACTCAGGACGGTGTTATCGTTTTAAAGGCCTTCGACGGAAGTAAACATAAAGTTTCTTCAATGGACGAGCTCAATCCTCTGCTTGCAAAGTTTCCAAAGGCCCAAGATCCTAAGGTCCAAGGCACAGGAGATAGCCTGCAAAACAGAACATGTCAATAATGGTATCCTGTTATTTTTTATATTTACTGGCCAATGACTTGCATGCAATTGATTGAACCACTTACCGTTGTAATTTCTTTTTTATGTACTGAGTAGTCCTTCTATTATTTATTACTTAACTTATTTATTCCCCACACTTTACAGAATAAGTTACCCTCAACTTGTTTACCTTTCTTCCTTTTCATTAATTCTTGTACGTAAATAACCTATCTAGTCTGTGACGCAAATGTCAAATATGTCATATGCCAAAGTTGAATAGTCCACAGATTATCTATGACAAAAAGGCTGATTCGAAGTTTGACGTATTCTTGATCGGATACGTTCGCGACATAATCTTTTACAATTCGATGTAGATGTAGATGTAAAAATATTTTTTTGTGTATATTTAGTTTTTTAGCTCGGCAATTTTACAATTTTATTCGGCATGACAGTTATTATGTTTTTTTAGTAGGTTTTTATTTTTTTCCCCTGTGTGCCTTTTAATTAGTTTAATTAACCAATAAGTTTAGATTTAGATGATGTTGTGAGCTGGCGGGTGGTGCAGAGATGCAAACGTCGTATCATTCGTGTAGTGTTTTTAGCGTTTATAATTATATATTTATAGATATTTATTTAATTTACTTTTTATGACTTCTGATAACGAATCTTTTTATTCTGCCAACAATTCTAGTGCCTCTTCCAGAGATGAAAGTTTTGTTCTCTTACAGACACCCTAGGTGTTGTTTTACGCCAAAATTTCAGCCATAATTCTGGTCGGCTGTTTAACGTATGCCACCTCAATGCTCAAAGCATTCCCAGTCACTTCAATGAACTTTACGATACTTTCACCGATAACAACGTTCACGCCGTCCTGATTTCCGAGACTTGGCTCAAACCTAACCTGCTTTCAACCACTTACCCACTCCCTGGTTTCGTTCTTCTTCGGAATGACCGGATCGGTAAGAGGGGGGGTGGTGTAGCCATCTATCTTCGTAATGATTTCCCTTTTAAAATTCTAGCTTCTTCCTCTCCCGATAAATCTGCAGAGTTTCTTTTCCTCGAGGTTTATGTCAAAGGAGCTAAAACCGTCCTGGGTGTTGTTTATTGCCCGCCTTCCACGGATTATTTCACTGAATTCGAATCGGTTCTTGAATCTTTGGGTTCCGAGTATGCACATCACATCGTTATGGGGGATTTTAACACAAATCTTCTTGCCCACAACTCCCCTCGGTCCAGTAAACTCATGCATCTCATCGAGTCAGCCAGTCTGCACGTTTTGCCTCTCCAACCCACTCATCATAATATAGTAGGTGATGATACTTGGCTTGACCTGATCCTCACCTCTAATCCTTCCCTAGTTTCCTTACATGGTCAACATGTTGCTCCTGGCTTTTCCCATCACGACCTTATTTTCCTATCCTATGTCCTTAAACCCCCTAAACCTAAACCCATGTTTCAGTACAGGCGTGCCTTTGCACGTATGAATAATGAGAGGCTTCAACAAGATGCATCCAATATTGGAATTGGTCACTCCTGGAAGCAGCTGCTTCAGTTGATGAGAAAGTTAGCGTTTTCAATGATGTTGTGGTCAAACTTTATGACACTCATGCACCTGTCAAGAAAATAAAGTTAAAGCGTCCTCCTGCGCCTTGGATGAACACGGGAGTTCGGATGGCAATGCGACGGAGGGACCGCGCGTTTTGGAAATTTAAAAAAGATCGCACGGAGGACAATTGGACCTTCTTTAAGGCTGCTAGGAATCGGTGTAATCAGATGATACGCAACGCTAAACGCCGCCACATCCTAAATAATATCACTTCTTCTTCTCCTGCCGATATTTGGAAGTTCCTTAGGACTTTAGGCATTGGCAAATCGCGACATTCAGACCTTCCCAACACAATTGGTTTAGACGATCTAAATCGCCATTTCTCCACTGTTCCAACTCTAGATAGTCTAACCAAATGTCAAACCCTCGACTACCTTGCTGGTCTGACGCGTCCCAATATCGATCCCTTTCTCTTCATTCCAGTCGACCCGGGAGAGATCAAAAAGATTATCCTATCCATTAAATCCAAAGCCGTGGGTTGCGATAATATCAGCCGCCATATGATCGTGACGGCTCTTGATCAACTCCTCCCTGCAATCTCCCACATAATAAACTTTTCCCTTTACACCGGTGTTTTTCCTTCCCTGTGGCGCAAAGCCCTTGTTCGGCCCCTGCCTAAGATACCCAATCCCTCTCTTCCCAGTCACTTCCGCCCAATTTCCATCCTTCCCTTTCTATCCAAAGTGCTCGAGGCCTGTGTTCACAAACAATTCTCCTACTTTATTCACCACAACTCCCTCATCAGTCCATTTCTATCCGGGTTCAGGCCCGGGCACAGTACCGTTTCAGCTCTCCTTAAAGTGACCGATGATATAAGGCGGGGAATGGAAGACACTAAGGTTACGGTCTTAGTGTTAATTGACTTTTCCAATGCTTTTAATACCGTCAGTCACGAAGTCCTTTTATCCATCCTTTCCTATCTTATGGTCTCTCCGGAGGTATTGGAATGGTTTTCATCTTATCTTCAGGGGCGACAGCAGTCTGTTTATGCTGGAGACTCTTCGTCGAGTTGGTGTGATCTTGCAGCTGGCGTCCCTCAAGGCGGTATATTATCTCCTCTTTTATTCTCCATTTTTATTAACCTCATTACTACCGAGCTTCGGACTGCGTATCATCTTTATGCTGACGATTTGCAGCTTTATTGTCGGGCAAGTGTTGACAACATATCCGATGCGATTGAGGAGCTAAACCGGGATTTAGATGTCGTTAAAAACTGGTCTGATCGATTTGGGGTAGCGGTTAACCCAACCAAGTGTCAGACTATTATACTAGGGAGCCCCTACAGTATGAGAAAATTGAATGGCTTAACCGTGCCACCTGTAATCTTCGACAATTCAGTCATCCCGTTTAGCTCCAATGTTAAGAATCTTGGTCTGCATGTCGACAATTGTCTTGACTGGCGAAAGCAGGTAACGACTGTAAGTCAAAAAGTAACCGGAACGTTGCGGTCGCTCTATCGATTGAAAAATCTTCTTCCATCACACATAAAGGCAATGCTTGTACAGTCCCTAATATTTCCCATGATTGACTATGGTGATGTGTGTTACTATGACCTGAATGCAGATCTCCTCAATAAACTTGACCGCCTTCTCAATAACTGCATTCGATTCGTTTTCAATCTGCGTAAGTATGACCATGTATCCGCGCACCGACTGCTTTTAAAATGGTTACCCATTCGTCAACGCAGAGAGTTAAGGGCTCTGTCTATGTTGTTCTCTATTCTCGACAAACCCACTTCTCCTTCTTACCTGACTTCCAAAATTAAATACTTATGCTCTGCTCATAGTAAAAATCTTCGTTCCACCAACAATCGTCTGCTACGATGTCCTTCACACCGTTCTGGCTTCATTTATTCTTCTTTCTTTGTCCAGGCGGTCTTTCTTTGGAATGCGCTCCCTCTGAACATCAGGACGGCACCCAGCCGGTTATCATTTAAAGTGAAGGCACGTGAACATATTCGTCAGAAGTTGGCCGAAACATCTCAACGGTGATTTGCTGGAGTGGTTTTCTTCGCTACCGGTCGTTATTTCTCCTGACAAAGTTTATTTTGGTATATTATGTATGTATGTATCTATCTATGTATTTATTTATGCTTGTATTTTATAGTTATTTCCGAGCTATCTATCCCGTACGTTGCACCTGCCATGTTTTGTCTCTGCATCACCCTAAGGTTGACTGGTAGAAAATGCCTCTGGCATTAAGTCCGCCTTTGTACAGTGTATTTTTTTACTTGTGCATAAAGTTTTAATAAATAAAAATAAATAAATTTCTATGGAAATATCCACAGTAGAAGTTTCATTGACCACACTCGGGTCACTCGAAATTTGTCCTTGTAGCAAGGACAAGGAAATTTTCTTGAGACGCGGTATTAATTACCGATGTGACTACTGGGATTTCATCATCCTCTTGTGTTTCATCGATATTTCTATTGTTTTCAACAGAACTTTGATATACATCATAATGCGATGAGCTTAAAGATCGCAACGATGGGCTTTCTGAAGGCCGAAACAAAAAGAAAGTTACTTTCAGGATAGCCTCATCGAGAAAGTAGTTATTGTATTTCTGGATAACATCGCGTGTTACCTCGCTAAGAAATATCATTTTGTTATCAGGATAACATTAGGTGTTATCTCATTAAGATAACGATAGAGTTATAGGTCTTTAAAATAAATAAACGCCTAAAATATTCTTCGTCACGTTAATTTTTTCGTTTCCCATGACTAATTTTCACTTTATTAATACTTTTTGCAATGAAAATATAAAGATTTTTAAAGATAAAGATTGAATTATTGAAAAACACAGCGTCACAGTGCAACACACGAAGAACGAATGAGATTTCGATTACAGTCGACAGATGACACAGACTAGTTTTTTTTTTCTTTTAGTCTCTCAACATTGTGCAGTGTAGTGCATTAGGTAACGGGCTACCATGTGAATTAAATTTCCAGGATGCAACATTGAAGTATAATAAGATAAAAACATACCAAAGTACTAAACAAAAATTGTGTAAATCAACATAAAATGGAACATAAAGAAAACAACATCACTATGAGAAACCGTCAGTACTGAACTAGGTTTTACAAACGATCTTGCAGTGGAGAAACATTTTGAAATATGCGGTGTAGAAATTGAACAAATCAAATTGATTGTGATTTGTATATACAGAACACCAAATTCTGATATAAATATATTTTTTCAAAATTACATTAAAACATTACTAAAACTTCAAGATAAAAAATACAAGATAATAATATGTGGTGATTTTAAGATGGACTTACTAATAACTGATAAAAACAGTTCTAAATTTAAAGAATTATTACTTAATTATGGAATGCAATACTACATAAAGGAGCCTACTAGGCTTAAGAAATGTATAGACAGTATAATTGGTAATGTAACAAGTGCAATAGGCGAAACATATAATTGTTTCCTGTCTGATCATAATACAGCTCAAATAATTACCATTGATCAACAAATTAACAGCAAAACTGATTTCTTTTTTGTAACTATTAATGATTTAAATAAAGGTAATGTTGGTAGGTTCATTGAATACATAAATTGCTTAAGTTTTAGTGAATTTTATGATATCTCAGATGCTAATGCAGCCTTTGATGGATTTCATGATCTTTTAACTTTGATCTATAATCTTTGCTTTCCATGTATAGAAATTAAAAGAAAATATAACATGAATAAACAAAAATGGATAACAAAAGGTATTAAAAAAAGCTTCAGTACTAAGAGGTCATTGAGATAACAATATTATTTGAATAGAAATAATGAAAATAAGAACAAATTTAAAACATATTCCAAATTATTAAGAAGTTGTATGAATAACCTGCAATCCCTATGTAACCAAAAGCACATTACTTATTCGCGAAACAAAATCAAAGCAACATGGGATATTGTAAAGTGCAATACGGTTACTAAGCCGTCTAGGGATTGCATTGGTAAAATCAAAGACAATTGTATAACACTAATCTCCGGATCTGAAACCGCTAATAAATTCAATAATCACTTCATTGACATTGCCATTAATCATTCCTCTAATTTTAATAATGATAATATTGACAGACACAACATAGAAATTCATGATGACAGTATATTTCTAGAACCTACAAATGCTTCCAAAATTGAAAGTATAATAAAATGCTTAAGAAATACAAAATCAGCAGGCTATGATAATATGACAACTGAACTTCTTAAAAGTATTTCAAAATACATAATCATCGCCTTTAGCATACATTATTAACCTATCCTTGGAACAGGGCTGTTTTCCTGACAGATTGAAACTTTCCTTAATTAAGCCATTACATAAAAAGGGCTCCCAATCTAACGTTGACAACTATAGACCTATAGCATTAACTCCCATACTTTCAAAAATATTTGAAAAAGTGATGTACAGGCGGTTATTAAGGTTCCTAGATAAATATAACATTCTAGTTAGTCAGGAATATGGATTTAGACAAAATAAATCCACTACCGTAGCAATTTATACATTAATAAAACAAATCATGAACAATATCAATAAAAGAATATGTTCCTGTGAATTATTTTTAGATTTAAGCAAGGCGTTTGACTTCGTTGACCATGTTAGGCTATTGGATAAAATGGAAAGATACGGAATAAGGGGTCCCGCTATAAAATGGTTTGAGTCATATTTACGTGACAGGAAGCAGATAACAAGAATAGCAAAGTTGAACCATATGGCAAATATTATGGATAATTTCGAATCCGAACCAAGAATTAACTATTGCGGTGTCCCTCAGTGAAGCATTCTCGGGCCGTTATTGTTCCTTCTCTATATAAACGACTTACCGAAATCAATAAAACATCAGTGTGTTCTGTTTGCTGATGACACCACAATTATTATTAAATGTAAAGATGAACAAAACTATGATAATGAAATTAATCAAACATTGAATGATATTATAAAATGGTTAGATATTAACAAACTAAAATTAAATATTGCAAAAAAACGAACGTACTCCACTTTAAAACATGGAAAAGTAAACCTGTCCATCTTCATGTCGCGTATAATAATATTAGCGTAAAGCAAGTACATAACACAAGGTTTCTAGGGGTAACACTTGATGAGCACTTAACATGGAAGAATCATATCGAGATACTCTGCAAGAAAATCAACCAATTTGTGTTTGCGCTAAAAAACGGTCAAAAATGTAACGTCGAGCGAAACCTCCATATTGGTGTATCATATTCATGCCTATGTCTGTTCAGTAATTCGCTACGGCATAGTTGTGTCGGGAAACTCCTCAGAAATTTATCGAATTTTCATTGCTCAATAAAAGTGTATCCGCGCAATTTTTAATATGGAATGGTCCAATTCGTGTAGGCCTATATTTAAGTCACATAACCTTTTGACTGTACCCTGCATATATATCTACGAAGTTGCAAAGTTTCTGAGATCCAATCTTGCATTATTTGAACGAAGGGATAATACAAATAAAAGGAAAACTGCACATTTAGATTTCGAGATACCTGTTCTTAAGTTGCAACTCTTCCGAAAGAGTTGTATCTACATGGCTCCCCTAATTTATAATGCTTTGCCGAAAACAATTACCCAACTACTCTTCCAAAAATTTTGTTCGGCACTACAAAAGTGGTTTTTACTCAATTCACGAGTTTTTTTGTAAAATGTCCCTGTAATTTTTTTTCTCTTGATCTAGCATCAAAATACAGGCATAAGTAATTATTTAAGTTAATTTAGTGATATTATGACAAACATGTTTTTATTTAACGACATGGCAAAAATAGAAGTGTGTAATTTATATAATATAATAATTGAAATAATTATTAAAATTTTAATATTAATATATTGTAAATAATGCTCCGTGCGGTGCCGGACGTAAAGAATAGCATCTTCCCATTTCTTCCCGTGGGTGTCGTAAAAGGCGACTAAGGGACTTACTAGAGAATGGGCAGCAGCGCTCTCTATGCTTTTTTAACACCATATTGCGATCGCCAACCCGCCTGCCAAGCGTACCGATTATGGCAATCCCCTCCCATAAATGACAAGCACTAATAAAACACGGCCCCTAGTACCCGGCGGCCCGCCTACCCTTGGCTACGGTAGCGGTCAAGGCAACGGTGAGGCAAGGGGTGCTAAGAATCCCCGGACGAGATCCGGCTACCAAAATCACCGAAAACTGGACCTGGCAACATACAACACGCGTACACTCCGGACAGACGAGAAGATTATTGAACTCGAGGAAGAATTGAGCAGGTTACGATGGCGTATAATAGGGTTATCTGAAGTCCGAAGACAGGGGGAGGACTCGATAATCCTGAAATCTGGGAACTTGCTTTATTTCCGGGAGGGCGACCAGCAGTCCCAAGGTGGTGTCGGGTTTATCGTCCATAAGTCCCTTGTGAGCAACGTGGTGAAGATCAAGAGTGTGTCGACCAGGGTGGCGTACCTTATACTCAGAATATCCGCACGATATTCGCTGAAGGTCGTACAGGTTTACGCCCCGACTTCGTCACACCCTGACGATGAGGTGGAGACCATGTATGAGGATATTTCAAGAGCCATGCATGGCTCTAAAACTCACTTTACCGTTGTTATGGGGGACTTCAATGCAAAACTGGGCAAACGAAACGATGATGAGCTGCGAGTGGGGCAATTTGGAGTTGGGCGTCGGAACCACCGAGGTCACGTACTGGCCAGTTTTATGGAGAAGAAAGGCCTCTTTATGATGAACTCCTTCTTCAGAAAACGTGAGCACAGAATGTGGACCTGGCAGAGCCCTGATGGTGCAACAAAAAACGAGATTGACCTCATCATGTCGACGAAGAAGCAAGTATTCAATGATGTCTCTGTGATCAACGCGGTGAAAACCGGAATTGATCACCGCATGGTAAGAGGCACATTGAACTTAAATATCAAGCTGGAAAGATCTCGACTGGTGAAGTCTACGCTCCGCCCAGCACCGATCCAAGTCCAAAACCCCGAGAACTTTCAGCTCGAGCTTCAGAATCGTTTCGAGTGCCTAGGGAGCTCCGTGGACGATTATAACGATGGGTTCGTGGAAACTGTCCATACGGTCGGGTCTAAGATCTTTAAGACCCGTCGTACAAATAAAAACAAGAAGCTCTCTGATCCTACTATAAAGCTCATGGAGGAGAGGCGCGAGTTGATACTGCAGTCTTCAGATGATGCGCTTAAGTACCGCTAGCTCAATAAACAGATCTCTAAGTCCTTGAAAAGCGACCTTCGCCGCTTTAATGCAGACCGCATTAAGGACGCGATAGAGCGAAATAAGGGCTCCAAGGTCTTTTCAAGAGATCTGTCTATTGGGCAGAGCCAGCTTGCAAAACTGAAGACCGATGACGGCAGGATCGTATCCGCCAAACTTGAGCTGTTGGGAGAGATCGAGAGGTTCTATGGGCAGTTATACACATCAACAATAACCCCGGTACGAATCTGGCAAATGACCCAAGAGCTAGATTGACCCGAAATTACACTGAAAACATCCCGGAAGTCAGCTTGTACGAGATTAGGATGGCTCTGACGCAGCTTAAAAACAACAAGGCGCCGGGTGATGATGGAATTACGGCCGAGCTCCTGAAGGCCGGCGGAAAACCCGTTCTCAAGGTCCTCCAGAAGCTGTTTGATTCCGTCATACTCGAGGGCAAAACGCCACAGGCATGGAACAGAGGTGTGGTGATCCTTTTCTTTAAGAAGGGTGACAATACCCTCCTTAAGAATTATAGGCCCATCTCACTTCTGAGCCATGTCTACAAGCTGTTTTCAAGAGTCATTACGAACCTTCTCGCGCGCAGGTTTGACGACTTCCAGCCTCCCGAACAAGCCGGATTCCGTAAAGGCTTTAGCACAGTAGACCACATACATACGCTGCGGCAGGTTATACAGAAGACCGAAGAGTATAACCTGCCTCTCTGCTTAGCGTTTGTGGACTACGAGAAAGCCTTCAATTCGATCGAGACATGGGCTGTACTGCAGTCTCTTCAACGGTGCCAGATCGACTATCAGTACATCGAGGTGCTGAAGTGTCTGTACAAAAACGCCACTATGTCGGTCCGACTCCAGGACCAGACCTCGAAACCTATCCTTCTGCAGCGAGGTGTGAGGCAGACAGACGTTATCTCTCCGAAACTGTTCACCGCTGCACTGGAGGATGTCTTCAAGGTTCTGGACTGGAAAGGGCTAGGCATCAACATCAATGGCGAGTACATCACTCACCTTCGGTTTGCCGACGATATAGTTGTCATGGCTGAGACTATGGAGGACCTCAGTGCAATGCTCGATGACCTCAGTAGAGCTTCCGAAAGAGTGGGTCTGAAAATGAACATGGATAAGACAAAGGTCATGTCAAATGCCCATGTAACACCCACTCTCATGAAGATCGGAGGCGCTACACTCGAAGTTGTGGACGAGTATGTTTACCTCGGACAAAATGTCCAGTTAGGTAGGTCCAACTTCGAGAAAGAGGTCAATCGTCGAATCCGACTCGGCTGGGCAGCGTTCGGGAAGCTTCGCAATATCTTCTCGTCCCACATACCGCAGTGTCTCAAGACGAAAGTCTTTGACCAGTGCGTGTTGCCAGTGATGACCTATGGCACTGAAACGTGGTCGCTTACAATGGGCCTTATCAGAAGGCTAAAAGTCACCCAAAGGGCAATGGAGAGGGCTATGCTTGGAGTTTCCCTACGTGATCGAATCAGGAATGAAGAGATCCGCAGGCGAACCAAGGCAACCGACATAGCCCGAAGAATTGCCAAGCTTAAGTGGCAGTGGGCAGGCCACATTACTCGCAGAACTGATGGCCGATGGGGCCAAAAGGTTCTGGAGTGGCGACCGCGTACCGGAAGACGTAGCGTTGGAAGGCCTCCTACAAGGTGGACCGATGACCTTGTGAAGGCCGCAGGTATCCGCTGGATGCGGGAAGCACAGAACCGGTCGAAGTGGCGGTGCTTGGGGGAGGCCTATGTCCAGCAGTGGACGTCTTTCGGCTGAAATGATGATGATGATGAAATAATGCTAACTCAAACTCAAAACATTTATTTCAATTAAACCTATTACAGGCACTTTTGAATTGTCAGAGTCGGTCAGTTAGTCAGAAAGTTATAGCTATTTGCCCATTCCAAAACGTAGATCTCTAAACTCCAAGGACACTCTTTTAAAGCAAGATATTACAAAATCCTGGTTACATTATTCTTGTTGCTTCTATATGTGAGAACAATGTAAAAAAAAAAAAATTGGTTATTTAAAAAACAATTCAAAATATAAGATTAAAAGATTACAAATAAGCCCTGGCAGTTAAGAGAAGACCAGTCTCAACTGACGGCGCCCGTTCACGAACATGACGCGTGGATCAGCACCATCCAAATCAACCATTTGTAGGGAACCGAATGATCCAACACACGCGCCACCATCAGCGAGCCATTTAAGTGAGCATGACATACTCTCAACTGCCACGTTTTTTTAAGTCAACATACATCTTATCATAATAAACGGCTCCATGGTACAGTCAGCATCAAAAGTCGATGACCACATTCAAATTTTCAAAATCACTGTACATTATATATTATTATTTATATTATTGATTTTGAAAATCTAAATGTAGTCATCAACTTTTGATGCTGACCGTACACACATTAACAAAAATCAAAAAAAAATTGCTTCTAAATTATACAAAACTATAGCTTGCAATGTATTTCAAAAATTAATAAAATTTTACTCGCAAAAGGAAAATCATTATTACCTATTAAAGTATTCAACAACTAAAACTTGATTAATTTTCTTCTTCTTCTTAGTCGTCGTCGATTACATTTTATAAAATCGATATGATTGTAATGTCAGAACATAAAAAAAGGGGGGAAGCATCTCTTCCAAATATTATAATTTTAACAAGTGAGCCCAAGTGGTTGTGGTGCAGGACGAGCATTAAGCCAAGCATTTTTATCTACGATATAATCATCCAACCTATAATATGCTTGTCTACATAGTGTGCGTTTAATGCATGTTTTAAATTTCTTCTCATTTAGTTGAAGAATATCAAGTGGTATTTTATTATAACATTTTACACAGTACCCCATAAAAGAAGTGTGTACTTTTGACAATCTGAAACGTGGTTGATATAATTTGTTCCTATTTCTAGTGTTAAAATTATGCCTATCACTTATCTTACTGAAGAGATGTAGGTTTTTTCTAACATACATAATATTTTCATAATTATATTGACAAGGTACCGTCATGATGTAATTTTTTTTAAAGAGTTCCCTTAGAGAGTCGCGTTTGCGGAGGTTGTAGATGGCTCTGATAGCCCTCTTTTGCAGAACAAAGATAGAAACAATATCTGCAGCCCGTCCCCACAAGCAAAATACCGTAAGACATGATGCTATGAAAGTAACTAAAATAGTCTGTCAGTCTCGCTGTATCCACGTCTGTTAATTGGCGGATTTTCCAAACAGCGTAGGCGGCAGAACTTAGCCGCCCTGCAAGTGATGTTAAGTGAGGACTCCACTGCAGCTTAAAGTCAAGCGTGATTCCCAGGGAAACAGTTTTGTCGACGAATTATTAATGCAATCAATCAAAACTAATAATTAATGCACTTGAATGTTTGTATGTAATAATAATTGTAAATTGATTTGCATACCGTTAAAACGATGAGACATGTAGCACTATGTAATGATACGAACACCTTTTGTCGAATTTTGCTAATCAGTTGCTTATCAATTGATTAAAATTTAACATGCGTTTATAAAGAAGACTGACCATGTTTCTGGCAAATAAATATTCTATTCTATTCTCTATTGCCCTTTGGGTGACTTAGCCTTCTGATAAGGCCCATTGTGAGCGACCACGTTTCTGTTATCTACACTTATTATTTCATTATTATTTATACATATTCAGGTACACTGATTCATTCACTGCAAATATTTAATCCTATACTAATAAGGGATTACAAAGTTATTTATGCATTGGTGTATCTAGAACACTGGACCGACATTTCAAAATATACTAGTTTTTCCTTGATTTATAAACTAAACACTAATTGTATTCTAAATTTTAAGTTTCTATGTCCGCTAGAAGTGCCTTAGAGTTTTGAATAAAATCAAAATCAAATCAAATCTAAATCAAAAATATTTTTATTACACATAAGCCTACATGGGCACTTATGAAACGTCAGAAGCTAGGTGCACGGTTCCAATTGGTCGTTTCCTATGGAGAAGAGCCGGCAAGAAACTCCACGGTCACTCTTTAAAAAAAATAAAATTGGCTTTTACAATGTTTTCAAATTACAGTGTTAATAGGTATGAGAGGACAGCGTAGGCCCGTCAAAAGTACCAGGTACTTAACAAAATAAAAAATGGTCTACAGATCTAAAGTCTAATAAGCCTACAACGTCCTCACATTGACAAAAAAAAACAATATAAAATATGATTAAAATAATAAAAGTTAGAACCTTGTTGAAATTTAAATTGTAGGTATAATAATGTCAAAAGAGAAAAATATTATGTCAGTGAAGTTTGTAAAAAAAAGATAAAATTAAATTAAAAAATAACTTCGTAATTTGGGAGCTGTTAATAGACATTTACATAGTTTTGCCGTTAATGGGAAAGCCACAGGGTGGGAGGGAAGCCACACGTACAGAAGGAATTAATGCCAAACTTCCTTGTCTTCAACGTAGTCCTTAATCTTATAATATGCTTTTTTGATGAGGGCACGTTTAATGTGCGTTTTGAATTTTCCATCACTAAGTTCTGTAACCGATTGTGGCAACTTGATAAACAAGCGGATACTGTTTACAAAAAATGACTTGCTTGTTTTAGTTAATCTAAATTTGGGTATCACAATTTCATGTTTACTACGTGTATTTATATTATAGAAATCACTTCTTATTTTGAAAAGTCCTAAGTTTTTGCGAACATATAAAATACTTTCTAAGATATAAAGAGAAGGCAGAGTTAGTACATCAATTTCTTTGAATTTGTTTCTTAGGGACTCACGAAGACACATTCCATAGATCGCGCGGATTGCCCTCTTTTGTAAAATGAAAATTGAATCTATGTCGGCTGCCGATCCCCACAGCAGAACGCCATAAGACATAATACTGTGGAAGTAAGCAAAGTACACTAACCTAGCTGTGGCTATATCTGTCAACTGCCTTATTTTTCTTACTGCATATGCAGCTGAACTTAATCTACCTGAAAGAGCTCTAATGTGGGCACCCCACTGCAATTTGTAATCTAAATTAATTCCTAGAAATACAGTTTCCGTAATAGCATCTAGCTTCTTACCATCAAGTTTTAAATTAAGACCTACTTGGGGTATATTTGGTAATGAGAACTTAAGACATTTTGTTTTGTTCGCATTAAGTAAGAGATTATTAGCTGCGAACCATTTCGAAAGAACAGCCAGACTATCGTTGACGTGTAAGACATCTGTATCTTTTCTATCTATTTAAAAAATAAGAGAAGTGTCATCAGCGAATAGAATTATATCCGATAAGTTAGCCATCATGTAAGGAAGATCATTTATATAAACTAGAAATAAGAAAGGGCCAAGAATTGAACCTTGAGGCACGCCCATCCTTACTAGAGATCCCGAGGACGTCACCCCGTTAACGTTCACTTTTTGCAGCCTGTTTGATAGATAAGAAAGAACAAGATCAGCAGCTTGTCCACGAATTCCGTAGTGGTGTAATTTACAGATCAGTGTATTGTGGTCAACGCAGTCAAACGCTTTTGAGAGGTCATAGAAAATGCCAATGGCATCCTGGGATTTCTCCCAGGATTCCAAAATGTGACTGATGAGTTTCACTCCTGCGTCAGTCGTCGACCTACCTTTCGTGAAACCAAACTGATTACTATGTAAAATCCCATTTGAATTAAAATGCGACAACATCTGGTCTAGCATGAGTTTTTCATATATTTTACTCAATGCTGGTAGCACAGATATAGGTCTATAATTAGAGGGATTACTCTTACTTCTCGAACAGTCAGTCAGTCAGTGAGTGAGTGACAAATTAACAAACTTTGACTAGTTATAATTCTTAAACTACTGGTTCAAATTGATTGAAATTTGAAATATACCGAGTTTATACAATGCCTGCTTGGTTACTGAAAATTCAAGTGTTATCCACTACGAAGATATAGGGGGTTAAAAATGGCCTGAACTACTTCGAGAAAAGGCCGTGCCGCTTGTCGTTGCTCGACTTGGCGGGGGCACTGCCGTGCCCCCAGATATCAATTATTATGTGAAGACGATACACCTAGAATAAAATTACAACACAACAATAGATAAAAAGAATTAAGAATGAAACAATGACAGATAAACTAATTATGTGATAGACACATGGTGCTCCCATATTAGGTTGGGGAAAAAGTCTTTTCGCATTATAGTACGTATGAACTTGTAATAAAATCTCTTTGGCTATACTATTTGTATCTGGCTGGTTTTGGTATCATTGAAAGTTTAAATTTTAAAGAACATAATTCCAAATTCAAATTAGGAAAATGTGTGATTTTCATTTGTTTTTCGTATTGTCAAGATGAGTGAATCTAATGAAGAAATTCGATACATTTTAAAATTTTACTACAAAAAAGGTAAAAATGCAACGCAAGCAGCGAAAAAAATTTGCGATGTTTATGGACTAGTGCAGTGTCTGTGAGAGTAGCACAAATTTGGTTTAAGCGTTTTCAATCCGGAAATTTTGATGTCAAAGATGCATCCGCCGTATAGTCCTGACCTTGCACCTTCAGATTTCCATCTGTTTCGGTCTCTTTAGAATTCTTTAGGCAGTGTCAGGTTAACATCACGAGAGGACTGCCAAAACCACTTGTCGCGGTATTTTGATCAGAAGTCCCAAAATTTCTATAGCAATGGGATCATGTCCCTACCTACAAGATGGCATACAGTTATCGAACAAAATGGTACCTACATACTTTAGTTAAATGTAAATAAACTATAATAAAAAATGTTTTGAATTTTCTTAAAAAATGCGAAGAAACTTTTTCCCCAACCTATTATTTATAAACAAGGTAAAAATAGAAGTTTACCTAAAAATAAAATCTGTGTGTGAGTTAAGATCATTACAGAATGTAAAACAAAAGTCATATAAATAATTAATTATACAATTAAAATAGCAACCAGTTTGATTTTGTCTAGACTCTAGATTGTCCTATGGAGCTGGACCTGCATGTTTCCAAACATTATCCAGTCAGCTGTTGCGCGCCTTCAAGCACGGCTGCGCTAACGCATTTTAACGCCCTTAAAATTATCCTCTTGTTTGCTTGTCAATCGACACAGTTGTTTGTAATTTTCCTTTTATTTTGCATTATACATGATATACAGTCCATTCATCTTTAATTTTGCTCCACAAAGACCTATCGTTACGATCATTGGTCTTTCGAGCCGGAAATGTTGCTTCAAATATTCAATGCGGTGAAACCGCTGTAAGCCGTTGATGTTTGCGTTCTGGATCTGTGGATGAGGCAGCATGATTACAGAACGGCCAATAAGGAAGTGTGCCGGCCGGGGTTAAAGGAGTGAGGTCGAAAAGGTCGTTGTACAGTGGAGTTAAGGGCCTTGAATTCAAGATAACCTCAACTTGAATTAAACAAGTAGCCATCTCCTCAAAAGTTAGGTTTGTTAAACCCAAAGTGCGTCGCAGATGATGCTTGGTGGATTTAACTGCAGACTCCCATAGGCCTCCGAAATATGGAGTATATGAAGGTATGAAAGAAAAGTATATGCCAGGGTCGATGTTATTTAAGTTTAAGTCTTGCGAAAGCAGCCTGGACAACTCATTGAAAGCGCCGGCAAAGGTCGTACCGTTGTCGGAAAAGATGTTACGGGGTTTTCCCCTTCGAGCCATAAAGCGGTTTAGTGCAGCTAAGAAGGCTTCTTTAGTAAGGTCCGACACAAGCTCGAGGTGGACGGCTCTCGTAGCTAGACAACAAACACACAAATGAAGCATTTGATGAGCCTACATCCTCTACCTTTCCGGTCAGCTATCATGATGGGACCGGCGTAGTCTACCCCTGTATCTAAAAATGGAAATTCTAAATGTAGACGCTGCTCTGGGAGATTACCCATGATAGGTTGAATAGTGTTGGCCTTGACCCTGCAACATTTTACACATTGATGTGTGATCTTTTTAGCCAGGTTCCTACCTCCAATTGGATTGTAGTGGTGACGAACAGTGGTCAATAAAAGATGTGGCCCAGCATGCAAAAGGCGTACATGAAACATATTGAACAAGAGAATGCAAATTATATGAGAACTAGATAATAGAATTGGATGCATAATATTGTAATCATAAAATGAGTTGTTTAATCTTCCTCCAACACGAATTAGATTAGAAAGAGTGTCAAAGAAAGTGTGAAAGTGTTTTTGTTATGTCATATCTCTGTATTTTTCTGTGTGTATGTCGGGATAGGTCCAGACATCAGAAGTAATACTCAGATATGGCAATACAGAAATCTATTTCAATCAAACTATCAGTTATTTTAAATCGAGAGAATTTAGAAATGAAATTAATTAAATAACTAATAATGGTAGTGGCGGTCACATAGGGCAGTACTGACTGTCAGGGACAGTGGTCCATGCACCCACCGCAATAAGGATAGTACTAATTTGTCGGAGACAACGTTCCACATCCAATAACCGGGAAGTACTGACTGTCGAGAGACAGTGGTCCGTGCACCACGACGCATCCGTTCAAAGTGCGTACCAACTCAACAGCGTAGCTCCTTATAAAGGCGATCCGCTAGTTGGGGGTAACGTTACAATATTTCACTCAATTGACTTCAAGTGTTTTAAGTCAAATGACCGATAGAATGAATGATTGTCTATGGTGCACGTTCCACTAGCGCCATCTAGTCGCCGCCTCTCGCAGCTATTAAACAATATGGCTTCCGTCACGGCCATTCTGATAAATCACTCGTCCTCGAGTGCATGACGTCATCCAAAAAAATTAAAAAACGACTTTCATTAATTCACATCATCATCATCGTTACATATCAAAATAGCAAATATCACTGGTCTAGGTATTTCTTTACAACAGAAAACCCCTACAGTTCAAACATGCTGGTCTAAATCGTCACCCACTAAAGCAGGTGAGATTCCTGCAGCTCACAAAGCGCTGGGCTAGGTTATCAACCCACAAAAGCAGGTGAAACCCCTTCAGCTACAACTGGACTAGGTCACAACTCTTGCAACCCCTACGATATAAACTATTACTACTACTAGTACATTTAGTCATCCAGCAAGGGACCTTGTTCCGGTACTGGGTTATACAGAACAGAATTACAGGATACAGTCGCCTCAGAATCCATAGATAAAGTATCTTCAGAATTAATAGTTACTGTTTGTGAACCAATCGATAATGTTTTTTTTTTATTCTAAGACACGACTGGCATTTAAGTTTTGAGAACTATCTCTTTTTAAAATCCGTTTTAATTTCCAAGCAATTTGAAACCAAATTTTAGAAACTATAAACTAGACCAACCTTCTAGTTGGAACTATCTAGTTTTGAGATTACCGGGCAAAGAAAACAAAACCTCAGGTATCTCATTCATGGTCACTTTGAGGGACTTGTAGCCACTTCCAGCCTTAGCAGATCGTTTGAATTGTAAGCTTAAGGTGATCTGCACACACACTATTCCCCACGGGAATACCGAGTCAACCCTTGACTCTATGGTCTTTGCTTCTAGGCAAAACCCGACTATACCACCCAGAGCTACCGCCTACCGCGTACCCATGGACTACTCATTGAGCACTACGATACTCTGGTATAGTCTCCGACCCACTGAACCGAGAACCTGTTACACAAACTAAAGTGATGCCAACTCATCTATTTCGTCTACAATCTCAATTGGTACTTGGCATCGGGCATCTTCCGAACACGGTCATGAGCGTTTGTAAGTACGCTTGTTAACTAGAGATTTTTAAAACATACCGATTGCCATCTAACACTTCAACAATTTGAAAGGGCCTCTATACTTCACTTCAAACTTAGTTTGATTACGCTCCTCGTTCGTTCTGGCTACAAGAGTTCATCCACACACAAGCGGAGAACTGGTGGACCTCGACACCGCGCTGCAGGCAATCCAGGAAAGCCATGCCATCCCTAGATGACAGGCTAACCAGGCGCTTGCTACGCCTGGACAGGAACGGCCTGCGTCCGGTGACGGGGACCATCACTGGACACTGATCATTAAACAAACACTTCCACACAATAGGTATAACGCACAGCCCTCTGTGCAGGGCTTGCATGGAGGCTGAAGAAACCGTTTCGCATGTGCTCTTTGACTGCACAGGCGTCAACCAGATCTGAACACAAACCCTCGGGTCACTCAGATCTTTCACAGATATCCTATGCAGTCCAGAGGGCTAATTGCGTAACACACTATCAGTAGGAATCGGTTTCAATTTGACAGTTCAACAACAGTCATTGCGTTATTTACGTTGTTGAGCAGACATTTTTTTTCTACCATAAGAAGCAATGGATTAGCAATATATTTTAAAATCATTCCGATTCCGATTCAAACCGTGTTACGCAATTAGGGTACAGAAGACCTAATCAGCTTCTGGAGGTAAGTGGGCTGGTTGGAATAACACGCACAATGGTCCACATGAAGGACTAAGTGCGGAAACCAAACCCTCTAACATAGAACGCTTCTCGTTCTCAATAAGCACGAATTCACCGACAGAGAACCTACTCACGCTTGCCTTTGTCCTATCAAAAAGACTTTCATCATAACGCGCGGACTTCTCAACGCCTTCAGATGCCAATCTCATTATGACATCAAGGTGTTGTCATCGTTGTCGTTAGCCATTAAATGAAGTGACCGTCTAATTTATCAGAATTCAATAAAGTCGAAATGAGGCTTTTATCCACAGTGGCATGCCAGCCTCATCATAACTTAAACTATTCTAAATTAACTACAAATACATACAATATAAATTATTAATGTCTAAACAAATCAGTAAGTAGGTTTTCTATCTCGGGTGAAGGCTGCGCCAAAACTTTAACATATCTACCAATATCATATTCATTACCTTTTGCCGCACTTAACAATGATTCTCTTTCCTTCTTAGTCTTAGTACACTCTATAAGTAGATGGTGAACATCTTCAACCGATCCGCATGTTTCACAATTGGGAGAATTTACTTTGTTCATCAAATAACCAAACTTGCGGGATGGGTAGTGACTAAAACGTAATCAATGAAATAGAACAATATGATGCCTACTCATTTCCTTGATAGCAAACTACGGTATACGAGGAGGCTGACAATGTATAGTTTTATACCAGATACCCTTTTCCCTATTTCGTTCGTCAAAGTACTCTTTAAACCTAACTCTTTATTTCATTTTGAATTAAACTAGAGAACCATATTACTATAAATCAACGAGAACTTAGAAGAAAATTAACATGTTATCAATAATCAGGAAATTCAAAGTCGAAGTCAAAGATTTATCGCGCATCTCGCAAAAGACAAAATCAAACTAAACATGTGAGAGCAATTCATAAATCAGCCTTAGAGCATAACAAAACACAAAGTAGGAATCTTATGAGTGGCCTGTGACTTTTCACTAAGCCCGTTCAACAAACCCCATGTTTTTTTCACTGAATTCTCCTGAATTCCGAGTCCCACGGACTATGGTCACTACAAGACCCGACCTCTACTAGAGCCACCCGCGCACTGCGCATCCACGGACTACTATAAGCAGATACCGACTTCTAACGGACTACGGCTACGAAATGATTACTGGTACGGTCCGACCAGCCAAACCAAGATTCACCACTATCACTCGACTCAACGTCTTCCACTTCAAATGGCTATCATGCACGTACCATCGAGGACACCGCCGCCCGACCACTTCTCAACCCTATTCTTCTTGTAATAAGGTCGAAAAGCGGCTACGCGCCAGCGTCCGCGATAGTACTTGTAAATACGCTTGAAATTGAATGCTCTCAATGTGTAGCGATCACCGTCAAAGAACTTCTATGACCTCAAACGGTCCCTTAAATTTTGGATGTAACTTTGTAAAGAAATCTGGTCAGAAATCAACGGTAATGGATAATGAACTGTCACTTTATTATTATTAATTTCTCTATAATCTATGCACATACGGTCTGATCCATCATACTTTATAACCAAAAGGGCTGGCCTAGCAAACGGCGTACTACTGGGTACTGATGGGATGACATTTAGCAAATAGCATAGCATTAGCAATTAGCATGGTAAGAATCAAGAATTCGCATTAATTTACATTACTACTACTGGGTCTAATTATTTAGGCTTGCAACAGTAAATTAGCCCTATCGCGCATGGTTCGACTTTCGTCCGGAGACAGTCTGTAAGAACGTCTTTGCACTGTACGATTAAGGTCTATCAATCTTACTTTCAAATAGGTATTGCAATCAAATATTCGAATACCGAGTTGTTCGAGTAACTCGAAAAATTCGAACAAGGCTGAAGAAGTATTCGAATACTAAAAATTATCGAATATTTACAATCCCTACCTCCAACTCACCAGTGTTAACACGTTGTCGGAAAACCGTTATTAAAAAAAGTCCAGAGTATAATTCTAAGATTTTTACAAGGTCACGCCTTTTATCAACTGGTAAATCGTTGTCATTTACAAAAGTAGTCAAATCCACTTAAATTAAAGCAAAAACCGGTTTTAAAATACACGTTAGTATCTAACTCAGTCAAATCCTTCGAAGTTTATTAACAAATTTAGTCAAATCCTTTCAGTCAATCAGGAGCGAAACGTCAAATCATTTCAGCCAATCAGGAGCGCGAGATTGTTTTAACTGACAGAAGTTTAAAATGACTATCTTTCTCAGTGTTGGTAACGTGTTGACTCTGTACTTATTTCGTGCCACATTTTAATTGATTTACTACGTTAAAATGGATAATGTGAACATTTTAGTCAAAGAAACAACCTCTCAGTTATCACGAAAAAGAAAACGACAAGAATCTCATCGACACAATTAATTATTGCCGTAGTCTAAATAGCTTTACACACGTTTATAGTTTTTCTATTTCTAAAATTATAAAATTAATTCAGTTGCTCGAACAAAAACCGTTACTTAAAATGTCTCGAGTCAATACGATGTTACTACGCAAGTACATATCTAGCTTACTTAACTTGGAATAGAAACTCCGTCGTGAAATCGTTAATTTCTGCCTGACACAGCAATTGCAAAGTATTCTTGATATTTTTTTTATTGCCTATACCTACTAAAGGTACCACATCATTTACTCTTCTACCTCTACATTTACAAGTAATACTCTCCTTCATTAAACACGATGCGTGCGGACGCGTCACGGTCGAATGAGACTAATGGACTTAGTGTACAGGAGGTAGATGACAAATTTCCAACGATTTTAGAAATTAAGGCTTCCATGCCGTTACTAAACAAAAGCATCTGGTCTTGCATGATATTGGAAGCTGAGTCTCCAGAAGTGGGGTGGTCTTCGTATCCCACTTCTGATGTCGGGATAGGTCCAGACATCAGAAGTAATACTCAGATATGGCAATACAGAAATCTATTTCAATCAAACTATCAGTTATTTTAAATCGAGAGAATTTAGAAATGAAATTAATTAAATAACTAATAATGGTAGTGGCGGTCACATAGGGCAGTACTGACTGTCAGGGACAGTGGTCCATGCACCCACCGCAATAAGGATAGTACTAATTTGTCGGAGACAACGTTCCACATCCAATAACCGGGAAGTACTGACTGTCGAGAGACAGTGGTCCGTGCACCACGACGCATCCGTTCAAAGTGCGTACCAACTCAACAGCGTAGCTCCTTATAAAGGCGATCCGCTAGTTGGGGGTAACGTTACAATATTTCACTCAATTGACTTCAAGTGTTTTAAGTCAAATGACCGATAGAATGAATGATTGTCTATGGTGCACGTCGCCGCCTCTCGCAGCTATTAAACAATATGGCTTCCGTCATGTACCTACATAAATAATAAAATAAATAAATAATAAATAAAGAAAGGACACAAAGATAATAGTTTGTTCTTTGCTGGTAATTGTTTACCTGATTTAAGTAAGTGGTACTCTTCCGGGAAAGATTCCATTTGACTAAATCTTAACAACAATTTTAAAGAATTGTTAAGTTCAGTGGAAGTTAGTGAACCAGACTCAAGTGATTTCATATCGCATTTAGAAATGATTCGCATGACATATGATCATTATGGTATGTTTAAGAATAAAAATAAGAATTATTTATTTGTAAAACATAGGTTCAAGGTCAAGGTCTTATATGCTAATCATAATGTTGCACTATGTTTTGTCATTGATGACATACAAATATCAATGAAAATTATATAAAAATAACGACGAACAAAATTCAGCCTATAAAACAAACAAAAATATCAAAACAAAAGAAAAATACATGCTTGATTATTAATAGGTACAGAAGTTACAGTAGAAGTTTGAAAGTTGCTACCTGTTACCTTGGACTTGGTAATGTAGGTAGGAATATGCAGTTTACGAACAAAGTCCTCCGAGATGATTTTTTTTTACTTCCACTGTCCAGCAAGACCCGTGCTGTGTGGTGGTTACCGTCAGCGTCGATCACCCACACGAGCGCTGCGGAAAGTATAATTACTCGACATGTAAACGATTGACTAGCTGATAATGCAGTGTTGTGTGCACTAGGAAGAATATTTTCACTATAGATGTGTAACAGAGTGTTGTATTTTTGACGACAATATTTACAATGACCTAATCTTCATTTGGAGATGAGATGACCTGGAAGAAGACAATTCATAAATACATTTGAACCCTGAGCCTTTTTAATACGAGCCTGTACTGAGAGACTTTTAAACCGCTCAAATGCAAAAATATAATGATTTTGATGACACATGGGACATGACAAAGGTTTTAACAATCTCTCAGGTAGCACAGAACTGCTCTTTGGTTTAGTCGCAGGTGTGGTTTCACTCTTAGCCGTTGCTATAGGCTTAGTAGACTCCTCAAGTGTCTTCAGTAAGTCAGCTCTGCTACTGATGAAGTTAGTGAATGCAGATAATGTAGGAGGTTCGGAAAAAGTGTTTCTGTGCTCTTCCCACTGACGATTTGTAACGTGGTCGAGTTTACTGGTCAAAATGTAAATAATAAGTACATCGACGGTTTTTTTTGCTGATGACAGCATTGTAATTATTAGGCATGATAATTTTAATATAAACTATGAAAGTGACATTAAAAAGGCATTACAACAATCAGTTGCTTGGCTTGAACAAAAGAATTTAATTCTTAATTTAAATAAAACTAAAATCATGCAGTTTCGACAAAGAATTACCACTCATACATCAATCTATCTTTAAATATTAATATAATTGAAGAAGTAGGACATATCAATTTTTTAGGATTGACAATAGACTCAAAACTGACGTGGAAAGAACATGTATCGATCCTTAATTACAAAATTGACCAGGTTTGCCTTTGCTCTTTATAAACTCAGCAAAATAAGAAAATCAGGCGGCTGTCGTAACCGCGTATTATGGCTACGTAGATTCCATATTGCATTAAGGAGTCATTTTCTGACCTGATTTTTTTTATCTAGTTCCGTTATAATTTTTTGTAAAAACTGATGCATGCTGTATTAACCGATTTCCCTTTTCTCAATCCAGCTTGATTATCTATTACCTATTATTTTATTTTTTTCGAAATATTTACTAAGATTATTATATAGTACCCTTTCAAATATTTTAGCCATTATTGGAATGAGAGCCACTATAACAACGTACACCTTCCGTGTTTTCTTTTTTGAATATTGGTGTAACTACAGTAGTTTTCAAATATGTCGGGAAAATTCCTTCCTCAAGACACTGATTTATTATGTAGGTGATGATTGGTGCAATTTCGTAACGTACCCTAAACGCTTTATTATTTTTGTGGAAATTTCATCAGAACCTATGCTGTTAGTGTTTTTCAATTTCATGATTATATTGACAAATCGTAAGGGGTAACTGGTGTTAAAAAACAGGAGTTTGGTTTGTTATAGTGTAGAGTATTAGCGTAGTTTATTGTAATATTTGTTAGTTTTGAAATGTCATCAATATAAAAAAGTTGTTGAATGTTTGTGCTATAGCAGCAGGAGCAGTTATTGGTTGGTTAGTTGGTAAACGAATTGAATTGTGTTTGTGTGTACTAGTAATACAAGATTCCACCTCGGTTGCGGAGTCCCCCTCAAGAAGCTTGCGAGCGCCACTGATCAGCTGGTGAGCAGAAGCCACCAAACCGTAGTACAGCTTCTCAAACTCCTCGCGTCCCGCATGTTGCTCGCTGGGGTCATCCACCAAAGCCTCCAATTCATCCTGTAATGCATCTTAATTCTCATACAAGCTTTCAAATATATTAAGTCGATATTCGATTTCGATGACTTGTACCCTTTCCCCCTTATCACAAAACAAGGTTTATCTTCAGACCCAGGTTTAAAACATGGAGCCATTATTGAATTTCGAACTTTATTCCGACTACGGTAAAGTTCCTAAACACAAAACTGACAACTTAGTACCGAACCAAGTTTTCAGTTTTGTAACAAGAACGGTATTTCAATCACTGTGACGATCATATTACAAAAACTGGCTCCGTGGTTTAAGCCATGTCAAATATAAATCTTGTTTTGTAATAAGGCGGTTTGTGTTTACTCCGTGCTTGTACCTCACTCAACTTTTCGCAAGACTTAGAAATATCTAAATAAGAAATAAATTGTGTAAGCTTAGCTTTAATTGAAGCTCGTTTCTTAATATAGTTTTTCATGTCAGCCATGACTATGAAAATTTTGCAGCAGCAGCAGCAAGAACGAGAAGATAAAAAAGTCGTTATTTTAAAGTTACTGACAATAAACGATTAGCAATTAGTTGCGAATTAGGCACGCGAGCTGTAAGCAGTAGGAAATGAGATTGCTTTTATAAAAGCGTCAGGCGTTTCCGATCGAAACGGCTGAGTAATGCTAAACAAAATGATGCAATGGTTTTTTTTACACAAAACACAAACTCAATTAAATTGAACTAAATGGAATCATTAAAATTATATCGATTGTAAATTGTGATTCTGAAATAAAAAAAAGCATAAATAATGGAATTATTGACACACTGAACAAGCTATTGTCAAAATACTAAAGTTACTATTGTAAATCTTACTGCTTAAAACAAAAGAAAGTGTTTTAACAAGCTGATAGGCTAAAGATCATGTGGGATTACTAATTGAATTGTAACTACATAAGTTAGAGACCTTCCTAGCGGCGTCAGCGGCGTCAGCGTAGTATGCTACGGTAACGACACGCTGGTCCTGGCGCAGGGGAGGTCGCATCAGGTGGCGGCAGAACTGGTGTACGCGGTGTTGCGACAATCGTCGATAGGATCCGGCAATTGGGACTCGAGGTGGCTTTGCACAAGTCCGAGGCCATGTGTTTTTATTGTTAAAGTAATCCATAGAATTAGATTTAGTTGATATACTAAATTATAAGATCACAACACTATACACATAGTCTGTGGAAATAATTCTACCTTGTCAGTAGTCCAAGAAGTCCACACAAAAATGAAGATGTAAAATGTACCCGTGTCTAAAGAGAAATAAAACTCCAAGTTTATTACTAGAAGAAGTGCTTTTACTATCTGCCTAAACAAACCACGTCCCAATATACTTATGGGCCCAGAGAAAACAAGCATCTCGGTGAGAAATTGTTAAAAATTTGCTATCACAATGGCGTCACAGCAAATCCAATTTCCGCAATTACAAACTCCGGGTGAATGTAACAACTGGAAGTTCCGAGTAAAAACGTTACTGGAAAAGAATGGCGTGCTGGAAGCAATTGAAGATGTGAAAGAAACCGGTAATAACGAATGGAAGCAAAATGACGCCACGGCAAGAAATATCATGGTGCAATGTCTGCCAGACAGATACTTAGAAATCATAAAAGGCGGTAAAACGGCTGCAGGTATGTTCAAGTTACTAGAAGAACATTTCGAAAGAAAAAGCGTGCTAAACAAACTACATTTACGTAGAAAATTGATAAACCTGAAATGCACAACGAGTCTGGAAGACCACTTTTTAATTTTTGAAAAGCTAGTGACGGAGCTAGAAGCTTCAGGCTCAAAAATAGAGAACCTTGATAAAAATTGTTATTTGCTGTCATCATTACCTGAGGAGTATGAACAAGTTATAACCTCCATAGAAACAATGAGCACTGAAAAAGAAATATCTGTCGACTTTGTGAAGGTGCGACTGCTTGATGCTGAGATAAAGCTAAAGAAAAACAAGGACGGAATGAAAGTGCAGGTAATGAAGCGTTCAGTGCAAATAGTACAATCAAATGTTATCGCTGCGGAAAACCTGGTCATAAATCTTTCGAGTGCAGAGCCGGTCAAGGACGTGGAAGAATAAGAAAAGGATTCAGAGGTTGTGGACGTGGTTATATTCCCGAGGACAGTGCTGCGGCAAGAGTGAGTGATGAAAATTATGATGGACTGGCATTCATAAGTTGTGTTGAGGTGCATGCATCAGTGAATAGTGAAATGCATTTAGTGGCAGATTCAGCTTGTACCGAACATTTAGTAAAAGAAGAATTTGAAGGTTTTATGACAAATATCACAATCATGGACACTCCCACTAGGATTTATGTGGCAAATGGACAGTGTATTCATACAAATAAGAAAGGTAAGGTTAAACTTAATGTCAATGGTACAGTAATAAGATTTGATGCTTTGATTGTGAAAAATTTGACTTCCAATTTACTTTCAGTAAAGAAAATAGTAGAGACAGGACATAAAGTAAACTTTGACAATTCTATAGTCAAGATATTTAACAACAAAGCTCAGGTGGTAGGAAAATTAAATGGTAAACTATATTACATTAAGGGTAAAGTATGTAATGACTCTGCTGATGATGAGAAATGCAATATTGTTAGTGATGATTTGTGGCATAAAAGGCTAGGGCATCTCCATCGCAAGGGTTTACAGATCATGAAATTACCAATTGGCAAGAAAGTTTGTCCAGAGTGCATGGAAGCAAAGTCAACAAGACTACCGTTCAAGACAGTTAAAGGTCCAAGGTCAAGAGACATAGCAGAACTTCTACATAGTGACATAGCAGGTCCAATAAGACCAGCTACTGATGAAGGTGAGATATACTATCAAACAGTTATAGATGAATACTCCCATTTCTGTGAAGTCTACCCGTTGAAGAATAAAAGTGAAGCGACTGAGAATTTAATCTCTTACATAAAAAGGATAGAGACAGAAACAGGTAAGAAAGTAAAAAGGATAACATCAGACAATGGTGGAATTCTCCACCAAAATGAAAGACTTTTGTAAAGACAAAGGAATACAATTAGAGACAACAATACCGCACACTCCACAACAGAATGGAGTAAGTGAGAGGATGAATAGGACTTTATACAACAAGGCAAGGACTATCATAAATGAAAGTAATTTACCAAAGCAACTATGAGGAGAGGCAATAAAGTGTGCTGCATATCAGTTAAATAGATGTCCCTCAGCAGCAATAAGGAACAAGATACCTACAGACATTAGATTTGGCAAGACAGACCTTACAAAATTGAAAATATTTGGAGCAAGAGGATGGATGGTAAACATACCAAAACAAGACAAGCTAAGCAACAGGGCAACAGAAGTTAGAATGGTTGGTTATGCCAAAAATGGATACAGGCTTTGGAATCCTGTCAATAATAAAATAATGATATCAAGAGATGTTAGATTTGATGAAAACGATATCCGCTATAAAAGCAGAGAAGAAAAGGTTGAGAGAAAATATTATGAAGAAAAATGTGATGAAGAAATACTAGAAAGCATCAGAGAATCAGAAGACATAATGACAGAAGAACGAAGACTGGAACAAGATGCAAAAGAGATGCAAGATAAAGAACATGAGAAATCAGATAAAGAAGAAAAGACGACAAAATCAGGAAGACTAGTGAAGACACCAAATCATCTGAAGGACTATGAAACAGAATTCGAAACTAACATTGTATATTGTTTATGCACTGGTGATCCACAGAATTATGATGAGGCAATAGAGAGCGGAGAAGACTGGAAGTTAGCAATAGAAAAGGAACTAAATGCACATGAAAAAATAGGTACTTGGAAAGTCACAGACTTACCACAAGGTAAAAAGGCAATTGACACTAAATGGGTATTCAGAACTAAGAGTGATGGATCAAAAAAGGCAAGATTAGTGGCAAAAGGATATCAGGAAGAGACATACACAAATGTATATTCACCTGTAGCAAGAATGCCTACCATTAGGTTGTTGCTAAGCCATAGTTTACAAGAAAACCTGACAGTGAGACAGTTAGATGGTGTAAACATAAAAGAAGGAAAAGTAATTAAACTACAAAGAGCATTGTATGGCCTGAAAGAAGCACCAAGATGCTGGAATGAAAGATTCCACAAATATATTGTGAGCATGGGATTTGTACAATCACAACATGATTTCTGCTTATACAAGAAAGAAGATGTATGGTTATTGATCTTTGTCGATGACATATTGGTATCAGGAAATTCTTCAGACATCATACAAAAACTAAAATCAGAGTTTCAAGTTAAAGACATAGGTGAAATTAAGGAATACCTTGGTATGGAAATAGAAAGAAAAGAGAACAAATTGGAAATCAATCAAGGAAAAATAATAAAGAAGGTCTTACTGCAAAGGTTCAAAGACTCCGATGGAAATTAACTTTACAGTAAATGAAAATGAAGATATCATTGAAGTGCCTTATAGGGAACTTATAGGCTGCCTACTCTACATTTCTACAACCAGTAGACCAGACATAACTTTTGCTACTGCATTTCTGAGTAGATACTTAGACAAACCAACACAGCAATTGTGGACAGCAGCTAAACGAATATTGAGATACCTAAGTGTAAGCATCAAGAAAGCTTTGATCTATACCAAAGTAGACGGGGCAAAGGACATAAACGCTTACAGCGATGCTGATTGGGCAAGTGACAAACATGACAGGAAAAGTGTCAGTGGTAGTGCCATATTCTATTGTCAAAATTTAATTTCATGGACTTCTAAGAAGCAAAATACGGTTGCCTTATCAACAGCAGAATCAGAGTATGTAGCATCAGCTGTAACTGTATCTGAATTACTTCATTTGAAAGGACTATTGTATGACTTTGGTTGTGTTAATTCTAAAATCTATATGTTCTTAGACAATCAAAGTGCTATTTGTATGATTGAGTCATATGAAAACAGCAAGCGATCAAAGCACATAGACATCAAAGCACATTTTGTAAAGGATGTTGTTAATAAGAAATTAGTAATATTGAGTTATGTGCCCACTCATGAAAACATTGCTGATATCATGACAAAATCTTTAGTGCCATTAAAGCATAACTACTTTGTTGATAAACTAGGTGTTCAATAATTAAGTTTTAATTTAACTAAGTTTATTATTTGACTAAGATAATTGTTTGTAAGGCAATTTCAATAATTTGTTTGTTATATTGTATTTCCAAAAACTTAAAAGGATTTGTACTAAGTTCAAATTATAAAAATTGAGACGGGGTGTTAAAGTAATCCATAGAATTAGATTTAGTTGATATACTAAATTATAAGATGACAACACTATACACATAGTCTGTGGAAATAATTCTACCTTGTCAGTAGTCCAAGAAGTCCACACAAAAATGAAGATGTAAAATGTACCCGTGTCTAAAGAGAAATAAAACTCCAAGTTTATTTTACTAGAAGAAGTGCTTTTACTATCTGCCTAAACAAACCACGTCCCAATATACTTATAATATTTATGGTCCTCGGAACGCGCCACTGTCGGGTTACCAGATAATGGCGGGAGGGGTTCACATCGGTGTCGAGTCGACGATGAAGTACCTGGGACTCGTCCTCGACAGCTGGTGGAACTTCGTGGAGCACTTCCGACGTTTGGAGTCTCCCAGACTGGAGAGGGCCGGGGCTGCTTTGAAGTGGCTTCTGCCCAATCTAGAGGGTCCAAACGCCTCCTGCCGAAGGCTCTACGCGGAGATCGTACGGTCCATGGCCCTTTATGGGGCACCGGTGCGGGCGCGTTCTATAAGGCTGCGACCAGCCCGCTGAATGAACACATCCCAATGGATCATGGCCATCAGGCTGGTACGGGGTTACCGCATGGGCTCCCGTGAGGTGGCGAGCCTCCTTGCCGGACTACCGCCATGGGATCTGGAGGCAAAAGTCCTCGCCCACATCTGGGAGTTGCGAGAGGAGGCGAAACGCCGGGGTAAAACTGCGCGGCCGCGAGAAATCACGGCTCAGCGGACAAAGCTCCGGCGGGATCTCATGGCGGCATGGAGAGTGCGATTGTCGCAACCCAGTGCTGGGCACGCTACAATTGTGGCGATAAGTCCCCTCTTTGAGGAGTGGCTAGAGAGGCGCCACGGCGTCCTCGCCTTCCGCCTGACGCAGGTCCTCACCGGACACGGTTGTTTCGGGAGGTTCCTGTTCAGGATAAAGCGGGAGGAAACGCCCGGGTGTCACCACTGTGTGGATCGCCCGGAGGACACGGTGGAGCATACGGTGGAGGTCTGCCCGGCTTGGGTAGAGCACCGCCGTGTCCTCACGGAGGCGATCGGTGGCGGCGATCTCTCGCGTCCGGCCCTGGTTCAGGCCATGGTTCGGAGCGAGAGTGCATGGGAGGCCGTCACCTCGTTCTGCGAAGCAGTAATGCTTGCGAAGGAGGAGGCGGAACGCGTGAG
Organism: Tiliacea aurago; assembly: GCA_948098905.1. Lineage (NCBI taxonomy): Eukaryota > Metazoa > Arthropoda > Insecta > Lepidoptera > Noctuidae > Tiliacea > Tiliacea aurago. Next base: position 27,946,267 of record OX402585.1, read on the forward strand.
GGAGAGGCAGGGTTTGCGCCCTCACGCCCCTAGTCGCCGCAGGAGACGGCCGGGGCATCGGCAGTCGCAAGCCGATTTCCGGCCGAAGTAGGCGCGGGCCTGCGGACGGTGAGTGATGGGTAGCTCACCGTCCGATAAGGACCAGGGCCCGAGTCGACGGCGCGTTGTGTTCCACGTGCGCCTCAAAGAGATGTTAGCACGAATTGACGGGGTCCATTAGGGCCAATGCCTGCCAGGGTTGCGAGTTTGTCCGAAAGGGAAATCGTGGCCCTGGCAAACAGGCAAATGAAGGAACATGGGTGGGTTTTAGTAAGTAAAAGTCTGACAAACCCGCCCGCTCCGCCTAGAGCGGGAGAAGTTATTTGATAATATCCCACCCAGAAAAAAAAAATAAATTGACCGACTGGTAATAGATGGATCTCACAACTTTGTACGATAGAAGAACTGAGTTGCGAGACTTGTTTTTTTTTACAATTTATGTTTTGATGGCATGATATATGCCATCAAAAACATAAATTCCACAATTTTACAATATTTTATACAAAATTTTAGAAGTAAAACATTTTAGAAGAGTAACGGTGGAGTTACTTGCCCATTTTTCTCCATACAAAACTACCTTTTGGAAGGGGCGACTAAGTAGAAACAATATAATTTTTTTTTTTGCGCACTGGCAACACTTGTGACAGGTCGTGACAAAACGACCTCGTAGTTAAATTATTTTAAATTACTAATTATTTGTGTTTATTTTGTATAAAATCTATTCTTTAGCTTAGAATCTAAGTAAATAGTGTCACACTCGGTGTTTGTGGCGTGTTTTTGTTGTGTTATCACAATATTATTCGATAATTTTGATAAGTCATCTACCGGCTTGTCAACGTTTGGATTACGAATTTGAATATTCATCGAACCTGGGGAGTATTTTCTTTTATAATTCATTATTGTAGTTATATTTACACACTATACAACACCTGTAAATACTGCTCAGAGATATGAGCTACGTCCAATACACACGGGCACCGTTTGTCTCCTTTTGCTTGGCAAGTGTTTTCGTCGTCGATTCTGCTTCCACAAGCAGAATCGACGACGAAAACACTTGCCCCAGACATAGAACACAAACTACAAACTTTACTTTACACATATTTATTCATAATTTGCTATTTACTTTTATTTAAAAAAATCATTTTGATGAAACTTTGTTAACTCTAATCTTAGTAATTCCCTTACTTTCATATTAGAAATGAACTAGCCCAGTACCTAATTAATTGAAATGCTAATATAATTAATAATAGTCTTCCTACAAATAAAAAAAAGTGTGATAAGTCCCTGATTAAGTACTTAAATAAAATAACTTCTTATTTTCTTATACCTCCATTTTTTCATAATCTTTTCTAAAACTCCATCTTTTGTTATTTTTTTTGTCTTTTTTAATTCCTGCTAACTGTCTTATCTTCTCAAGTTCTCAACTCATATACTCAGCTGTTACTTGTCACATTCCAGGTGCAATTTGGGGAAATTTGTGAATATGATGACCCACGGAGCCACAGTTCGTGACATGAATAACAAACTGAATGTGGCGCTGAAGTAGCTGGAGGCATCATAAAGCCTTTCCAACCAGCTGCTGCAGGAAAGAGAGGACAGTGAGATTGAAGTCCAGAGGGTAAATGACAGAAACACTCAACTAAAGAGCCAGCTTGTAGAACTTCACACCCAGCACATGGACATACTTGACCAGCACCACCATCTCCGTCAACTAGTGTCAGACTTCCAACAGTGCAGTGACACTCATGAACAGGCACTGAAACGTATATCAGGCCTGGAAGCAGAATTGTGCCAGGCACACGACACAATATCCACCATCAATTCTCTGAAAGCCAGCGAACAGGTTGCCAACACCAATAACCTTTTCACCAAGCTGGTTGGTAGTGTATCCGGACTGGAGTGTGAAAATCCCACCGTCACCATAGCTGCAACACCTTCGCTACGTGGATTCAAAGTGCCACCGTTCGACGGAACTTGTTCCTGGTCAGCCTACAAAATCCAGTTTGAGGCTGTCATGAAGGCGAACGGGTGGAATAACAGTCAGGCTATGACTGCCCTCACCCTAGGCCTGCGCGACTAGGCCTTAACTGTCCTGGAAGCTCTTGGTAAGGAAGTGACTTACGAGCAGCTCCTTGAGGCATTAGAGGCTCGGTATGGCGATGCTCACCTGGAACACGTGTTTCGTGCGCAGCTCAAGGATCGTGTGCAACGCAGTAACGAAAACCTGCAGCAGTGGGCTCTTGAAGTGGAGAAGCTGGTTCGTAAAGCTTACCAGTCCGTACCTGCGCTTATTGATGGGAACCTGGTGCAGGCATTCATCGACGGCATCCGCGACCTTGAAGTTAGAGCTGCTGTGAGGCTCGGTCACCACGGGACGCTTAAGGACGCCTTGGCCCATGCACTGGAGGTGGAAGCTGTGCGGCAGGATCATCGTTCCCATCGCGTCAGGGAGGTTGCAGCGTCTACAGTTCGCGATCGTAAAGGATACATCCCTAGGTGCTACGGCTGTGGGGAAAGGGGCCACCTTCGATCTAGTTGCCCTAAGCGAACTACAGAAAAGGAAGATGGCCGGTCTCCAGAGGGTAGTGCGGCTAACAGCACCACCAAGAGTAATAGCCAGGACTGCGGGGCGGGTGCTGGCTGATGTTCAAAGAGCCCCAAGGATTTCGATCACACAAACCCATGACGGGAACACCTTAGTCATCAAGGGCGAGGTCAACGGAACGCCTTGTAAGCTGACCATAGATACTGGAGCCTCTCGTACGGTCGTCAGTTCCCAACTTATAAGCCGGTTCCTTGGGGACTCCACATACAAACGAGACCGCATTAATTTGTTAACAGCCACCGGTCAGCGCATACCCGTCCATGGAGAAAAGAAGATGGAGTTGAAGCTAGGTAACAGAATCTACCTGCATAATGTTATCGTGGCTGATATAATGGACGATTGCATCTTGGGCCTTGACTTTATGAGGAAGAATTGTTGTGAGATTGACGTCAAGCAAGGTGTTTTGAAATGTGGACAAGAGGAACTTTTCATGGAAGGGGCGTTACCAGGGAATGTGTACAGCCTTAAGAAGATTGTTCTTCCGCCGAGATCGGAAACGATTGTGCCGATAAGTCTTCCTCGGAATCCTGGGCAAACCCATCGTTGTGTACTCGTGGAAAGGGTGGACAATGTCCTTCCATGGAAAGTGGCACGAACTTTGGTCAGAGCCACAGACATCTCAGGGGTACGCGTGCTGAACCTTTGTGATCAGGAACAGATTATAGAAAAAGGCACACTAGTTGGTACTTGCAAGGAAGTGGATTGGTTGCGTCGATGCACAAACGAAAGTGTCCACACTTTTAGAAGACTGCCGCAGCACTCTGGCCCAAGATGAAATGTTCAAGGCAAAGAAGATGTTACTCAAGTACGCTGATGTTTTCTCGTCAAATGATGGTGACATCGGGAAGACTGGCTTAGTTCAACACAAAATAAACACAGGAGAAGGATTGCCTATACGTCAGCGGCCAAGGAGATTGCCGGTAGCACGTGAATAGGAAGTGGAATCCATGATTGAAGGAATGGTGAAGAATGGTGTTATTGAACCTTCATCTAGTCCATGGTGTTCACCTGTAGTGCTCGTAAGGAAGAAGGACGGCAGCATGCGGTTTTGTGTTGACTATCGTCGTCTGAATGATGTCACGAAGAAGGACAGCTATCCTTTGCCAAGAATAGATGACACGCTGGACATGCTTGCTGGAGTTAAGTGGTTTAGCACGCGGGACCGTAAAAGTGGCAAGTTGAGATTGACCCTAAGGACAAGGAGAAAACAGCATTCTCGACAGGAAAGGGTCTGTGGCAATTTAAAGTTATGCCGTTTGGATTGTGCAACGCTCCGGCAACGTTTGAAAGACTGATGGAACTTTTACTAACCGGGTTAATTGGCGATGCCTGCCTGGTCTACTTGGATGACATCATCATCGTAGGCCGTACGTTTGAAGAACATCTTCAAAACCTGGAACGCGTGCTTATGAAGATCCAGAGTGCCAACCTGAAGTTGAGTCCAAGGAAGTGTTCACTATTCAAACGGCAAGTAAGCTTTGTGGGGTATGTAGTGTCGGAAGAAGGTATCCGCACGGATCCAGAGAAAATCGCCGCAGTCAAGGATTGGCCAGTTCCAAAGGACAAGACGCAGGTCAGAGCATTTTTGGGATTGTGCTCTTATTATCGGCGATTCGTTAAGAACTTTGCGGATATAGCCAAACCCCTGCACAAGCTAACCGAGGAGAAGCGACATTTCTGCTGGGATGAAAGTTGCGACATCGCATTCCAGGAGTTAAAGGACCGACTGCAAAACACCTATTTTGGGGTATCCTGATGCAGGCAAGGAATTTATAGTTGACACAGACGCAAGTGACATAGGCCTTGGTGGTGTGCTGTCTCAACGGAATGGTGATCAAGAAGTTGTGATAGCATACTTCAGCAAGTCGTTGTCAAAGCCGGAAAGGAACTATTGTGTCACGAGACGGGAATTGCTTGCTGTGGTAAAGTCATTGCAACATTTTAGCAAATATCTTCTGGGGCGGAAATTCCACTTACGAACTGACCATGCTGCACTGAAATGGCTATTGCAGTTCAAAAATCCAGAAGGACAAGTTGCGAGATGGATTGAGCTACTGCAGGAGTACGACTTTGTGGTCGAACATCGCAGCGGGAAATCTCATGGCAACGCGGATGCATTGTCAAGAAGACCTTGTCCTGAAGACTGCAAGCATTGTACGAGGCAAGAGGGTAAGGAAGTGGTACCTGTGAGAATGCTCAGGACAAACCTCAGCAACGAGTGGAAGGAAAGCCTACAACGTACACAGCAGGAAGATTCGGACATCAAGCCGATTCTGGAGTGGATAAAGGCCAGAGCTCCCAAGCCCAGGTGGAGCGACGTCTCAGCGATGAGTTCGATCACAAAAAGCTATTGGGCCCAATGGGACAGCTTGGCGATTCAGGATGGAGTCCTGTGCCGTAAATGGGAAAATGCTCGGGGAGATAGCTGTCATTTGCAAATGGTTGTCCCTAAAGCTCAAGTACCGGACGTTCTACAGCTGTACCATAATGGTTGTTCAGGAGGTCATCTGGGAGTAAAACGGACTCTACTGAAGATACGAGAGCGGTTTTACTGGGTCCACTGTCGGAACGATGTCGAGGACTGGTGTCGCAAATGTACAAGTTGTGCATCTGTAAAGGGACCTCAGATTCGTAGTAGAGGTGCATTGAAATTGTACAATGTTGGTGCACCATGGGAAAGGATAGCCCTTGACGTTGCGGGGCCATTTCCGGAGAGTGAAAGTGGTAACAAGTATTTCATGGTTGTGATGGATTACTTCACTAAGTGGCCAGAAGTCTTCGCCATTCCAAACCAAGAAGCTTCAACAGTGGCAGATAAACTGGTTCATGAAGTCTTCTGCCGTTTTGGAGTACCCTTGGAAATATTTCAGGAAACTTGCCGAGTAATGGGTACTCATAAAACGAGAACAACTTCTTACCACCCACAATCGGATGGAATGGTGGAGCGATTTAATCAGACATTGGAGCGATACCTGGCAAAAGTTGTGGATAATCGGCAACGAGATTGGGACAAATACATACAACCGTTTTTATTGTCATATCGAAGTGCTGTTCACGAAAGTACATCGGTGACACCAGCTTTCGCAAATTTTGGAAGGGAATTACGGCTGCCTGCAGACCTGATCACCGGAATACCACCTGATGCCCCACGCAGTATTACCGATTATGCGAATGACTTGCGGAACAAAATGAATGACATCTATGAGCACGTCAGACAATCAGGCCAGCAAATGTCTGAAAAGATGAAAACCCGTTATGACCGCAAAATTAACAATAAAGGGTTCGACGAAGGTTCACTAGTGTGGTTGCACAACCCAGTCCGGAGCAAAGGGAAATCTCCTAAGCTTCAAGCTAAATGGGACGGACCGTACCGATTGTGACAAAGATCAATGACGTAACCTACCGGATACAGAAAGGGGCAAGAGGTACTCCTAAGATCGTCCATGTGGATCGACTGGTGTGTTATCATGAGGCCGATAATGCTCGGGACGAGCATGTCTTAGGAGGGGGCAGTGTTGCGCGCACAACTAAAAACCCTACTACTAGCGCCATCTAGTATCAGGTAGCGAAACTAATAAGAGTCAAGATGCTTCGAGAAAGTTCGATTATAGAACTATCGACACCCGGTCAGTCGGGGCCGGTATGTACTCGAATGTTCTAGATGTTTCGGGAACTATCCGAGGCCCTATATAAGGCCGGTATGGGCCGCGACGGAGTTTTAGTTTACTTTGGAAAACGAGACAAGCGAGAACAATTACAGAACGATATTTGAGAGTGACATTAAGTGATTGTGTTTTTAATTGTGTTTAAAGTAGTAGTGTGTTTAAATTGGTGTTCTTAATGAAAGTGTCTATTTGTTTAGTTATTAAATCACGTTTTTTTTGTCACGAACCCCAAGCTCGTAACAATATTCTCAAACAGTTTTGGGAAATTGAATCTGATGTTACTAATAAGAAAAAGATACTTACCCAAGAAGAACAGCTGTGCGAAGAATTCTTTACTCGTACTACTCGACGAGGCGCTACCGGGCGATACGTAGTCAAGCTTCCATTTCGTGAATCAGATCCACGAAGTAAAATCGGTTACACCAAAGACATGGCACTGAAACGATTTCATCATCTTGAACAGCGTTTCAAGAAAAATCATGAGATCAAAAGGAAATACACCGACGTAATTCAAGAATACCTTGACCTTGGACACATGAAAATCGTGTCTAGCGAAACTGATACTAAGCGGTCAGAAGCAGTCTATCTGCCTCACCACGCAGTGGTTCGCGATGATAAGACCTCTACCAAGGTCAGAGTTGTGTTCGACGCTTCTTCTAAAGGTTCTTATGGTGAATCCCTTAATGAAATGTTGATGGTAGGACCTACCATACAACCGGAATTACGTCACATCATCATGAGATGGCGTACGTATCCAATTGTATTATGTGCAGATATAGTAAAAATGTATCGGCAGATCAAAGTCGCTCCTGAAGATACACACTTCCAGAGACTACTTTGGCGTAGTGAACCTGCATCTGAAATAAAAGAGTATGAGTTGTTGAGACTTACCTTTGGCACTGCATCCGCACCTTACCTGGCCGTGAAGTCGTTGCAGCAGCTGGCACACGATGAGGGAGCAGAGTTTCCGCTGGTATCTGAAACACTAAAAAGCGAATTTTATGTAGATGATTATATGTCAGGATGTCAAACGGTAGAGGATGGAAAAAGGATTCACAGGGAAATGAAAAACCTACTAGAGAAAGGTGGGTTTCCGTTACAGAAGTGGATGACAAACAACAAGAAATTAGCAGAGGAAATATTGGGAGAAGGTACAAATCAGGAAGGAATAGTAGAGATAAAACTAAACGACGTGGTGAAAATACTAGGACTTTTTTGGGATAGAGAATCTGACAGTTTCAGATATTCAATAACATTTCCGCAACCTGCATCTGTAACAAAACGAAAAGTAATATCAGATATATCACGACTGTTCGACCCCTTAGGGTGGGTAGCGCCGTGTGTTATACCGGCGAAAATAATGATTCAAAAGATATGGCTTGCCGGGATCGATTGGGATGATAGATTACCTGAAAACTTATTAAAAGAATGGCAAACATATCAGAAGGAACTACAAAATTTACCGGAGTTTCATGTGCCAAGATGGGTTGATTCCAGAGAAGACGATGTAGTTGTAGAACTACATGGTTTTTGTGACGCATCTAATGTAGCGTATGCAGCTGCTATGTATTTAAGGATAATTGGTGCTGACGGAAATATTAAAATAAATTTAATAGCGGCAAAAACCAAGGTTGCTCCGATAAAGCAATTGTCAATTCCTCGTCTCGAGTTGATGGGTGCTGTTCTGTTGGCCAAATTGATTGTAGAGGTAGCTGAGATACTAGCAATACATAAAGACAGTATACACTGTTGGACAGACTCGACTGTGGTTCTGGCTTGGCTCAGTAGTCATCCCAGCCGCTGGACAACATTTGTTGGTAATAGGGTGTCTGAAATTCTGAGTTATTTGGATAATCATCAATGGGGACATGTGAAATCTACTCACAACCCTGCAGATATCGCGTCAAGAGGTATGACACCTTCAGCACTTTCACAGTCATCTCTGTGGAAGCACGGTCCGTTGTGGTTAAATAAAGAACCCATTGACTACGTCAAACCAAACTCGACGTCAACTAAACTCGAAGAAAGATCATTGAAAGGTGTTAAAGCTCATGTGACAACAAATGTAGAGGATGGGCTGTGGACAAAATATTCATCATTTCAAAAATTTATCAGAGTAGTGGCATATTGTAGACGATTCTTAAGATATAAGCAACATAAAGAAACTTACCTGACAAGTGAGGAATTGACAGTCGCGCTAGAAATCTGTATAAAAAAATGTCAAGAACAAGAATTTAAGGAAGACATAGAAAACATTAAAAAGACAGGAAGAGTAAGTAAGAAGAGCAAATTACGACCTTTATGTCCTATATTAGATGAGCACGGAATTTTAAGAGTAGGAGGAAGAATTGACAAGTCTCAACAGTCAGTAAGCATGAGGCATCCTATTATAATTCCACAACGCCATCACTTCGCTACTCGGCTTGTCAGCGAAGCTCACAAAACCACTCTTCACGGAGGTCCAACATTGATGTTAAACTATTTGTGCACACAATATTGGATACTATCTGCAAAAAATGTAGTAAAGGCTTACGTTCGTAAATGTACAGTATGTGTTCGGCATTCAGCGACATTTAAAAATCAAGTCATGGGTCAATTGCCGACCTGTAGAGTGTCTCCAGCCAGGCCGTTTTTACATACAGGTGTTGATTTCGCCGGTCCGATTAACATTAGGGTTTCTAAGGGTCGTGGCAATAAGGCTTACAAGGGGTACATCTGCCTATTTGTGTGCATGGTCACTCGAGCAGTGCACATCGAGGCCATTAGTGACCTTACTTCTGAAGGTTTTATAGCCGGTTTTAAGAGATTTGTCGCTAGAAGAGGCCATTGCAGTGATATTTGGAGCGACAATGGTAAAAATTTTGTAGGTGCAGCCAAGGAACTGCAGATATTAGTCGCTGCTGAACAGTCAGCGATCGCTAACGAAATTAAGAGTTGGCTCAGTTGTAAAGGTGTCAAGTGGCATTTTATCCCTCCCCATGCCCCAAATTTTGGTGGACTTTGGGAAGCCGGCATCAAGTCAACCAAATTTCACATGAAGCGCGTCATTGGTGATTCCACTCTTACCTACGAGGAAATGGCCACGTTACTTGTGCAGATTGAGGCTTGCCTCAATTCAAGACCAATTTCTCATATTCCCCAAACCCCTGATGATCCAATGCCGCTTACACCCGGTCATTTTTTAATCGGGGAACCTCTGGTTCTTGTGCCGGAACGTAATTACGAGCACAGCTCTGTGGGCTCGTTGAAGCGATGGCGACTCTTACAAAAAATGACCCAAGATTTCTGGCGACGATGGTCTATAGAATTTTTAAATTCGATGCTACAGCGTTATAAATGGTCGCAAAAAGAAATAGAGCCGATTATTGGCGATATTGTCCTTGTAAAAGAGGACAATCTACCTCCAGGCAAATGGTTACTGGGTCGGATTTTAGAAAAGCATCCTGGTTCGGACGGACTCACACGAGTGGTAACAATAAAGTGTAGTGGTTCCGTATTTAAAAGACCAATTTGCAAACTCTGCGTATTGCCAACCAGTGATTGATATGGTTTTATTTGTTATTTTAATTTGTTTTTCTTTATTATTTTAATTTGTTTTTCTTTATTATTTTATAGCCCCCTTGACCTCATGGTCGGCGGCTTTAATTTAAAGGACAGCTCATTCGAGTATGTCCTTGGTGGGCGGAATGTCAAACCATATCATATTATATTTAATCATTTTTAGTTACAGTAAGTAAGATTGTGCAAACTTAGTACCAGCTTTCTAACTAGATGGCGTTGGCGTCGAGTTAGATCGCGGTATGGTTTCGTTACCGATGAAAGCAAAAGTAGTTTAGAAATTTTGTACTTTGTTGTTGAAATTATGTATTCAAGTGGAACTATATTATATTGTTCTATAGCGATATACATGAGTTTTATTGAAGACCTTGGGTTGAGTTTTAACACCATGGAATAAAGTAGGAATTGATATGTTCGATTTTGATGGTAAGAAATACCTAATAGCAATAGACTATTTTTCTAAATATGTAGAACTAGCTCTTCTAAATTCAGGCTCAAGCGCTCAGCTAGTCATAACCCACCTAAAATCAATATTTGCTAGGCATGGCATTCCAGAATTCCTCATGTCAGACAATGGTCCTCCGTTCTCTAGCAAAGAATTCATAACATTCACCAAAGACTGGAACATTAAATTTAACACTTCCAGTCCCTATTTAAGTCGATCCAATGGTATGGTCGAAAGAGCCATTGGCACAATTAAAAATATGCTGAAGAAATGTAAAACAGATAACACTGATCCATACCTAGCCTTACTTCTGTATAGAAACACACCTAAAAAGATAGGATACTCACCAGCACAACTATCTATGTCTAGATACTTACGATCCAAACTGCCCACCACTGACTCACAGCTGTCCCCAACTTTAGTTAATATTGATTTACTTAAAAGGAATATTGAAAAACAAGAGTCATACACAACACTAAACTACTCAAAACTAAATAGGGCCCACCATGTTTTTTTGCCGTAACTTAAAATTGAACGTAATTGTTCAGTTTTTATGAATGTACAAGTGTCAAGTGGGCATTCAGGAATAATGTAAAAATAAACAATGGAATCATTTGTTTATTTCCTTTAATAAAAACACAAATAACAGTTTTTAGGAAAAATTACACAAAATAAAGGATCAACATGATCTTGTAAAGCACACGTCTTCTTTAAAAAAAATTATGGTGCTTGTTATTTTTTAATAACGAGTGGGTCCTCCTCTGCTCCGTATGCACTCTCTGAGCCTATCTGGTACACTTTCAATCAAGTGAGTCACGTTTGTATGCGGTATTTGTTCCCAACAGACTTTCAGGGCGTTAATGAGCTCCTGCTGGCTGTTAACATCACTGTAGTTTTCTTTCAGGCTTCTTTTGAGTTGATCCCATAAATGTTCTATTGGGTTGAGGTCGGGACTCATGGCTGGCCATGGCAAAACGGTGATATTGGCTTCAGAAAGAGCTCTTTGTGTTGTGCGGGCTGTGTGTGCGCGAGCGTTGTCATGCATAAAGACAAAATTATTGCCCACTCTTTGTGAAAACGGGATGACATGTGGCCGGATTACTCGCTCAATGTAACTGGCGGCGGTTACGGTACCTTCATTGAGAATTACCAGCTCTGTTTTGCCGTGTAAGCTAATTCCACCCCATACCATAACACTGGGACCCCCCCATCGGTCTGTTCCATGGACGCATGGTTCAGAAAAACGTTCCCCTTCTCTTCTCCATACGCGTATCCGTCTGTCATCACTGTAAAACTTCACTTTAGACTCGTCCGTAAAAAGCACATTCCTCCAGTTATCCATGGTCCATTCCAAATGTTCCAGGGCGTACCTTAATCGTGCTGCACGATGAGCCCTCGTTAGTTTCAGTCGAATAGCGCGTACTCTGGAGCGTTGTCCATCTTCGTAAAGCCGATTCCGAATGGTTTGGTCGCTGACTCTCGTCCCTGTGGATTGCCGTAGTCGAGTTTGTAAGGTCCGAGCGGTAACAGTACGCTCCCGTCGTGCGGTTAACCTTAGATATCGGTCTTCCTGGGTAGTCGTAGCCCTAACTCTTCCTGTGCCAGGTCTCCTAGCTACACTTCCGGTCTCCTGATACTGTTCCCAAACATTTCGGATTGCTCGTCGCGAAACACCGAGGTGGATAGCCACAGACCTCTGAGACTGTCCCTCTTGAAGCAAGGATACTGCTCTTGCAGCGGTTTCCATGTCCATATGACGGCGAGGACCAGGCATAGTGATCACAACTAACACAGGAACCAAACAAAATTGTTAAAAACGTGTCGTATTCTACAACACTGTTTAGTGTAGACTGAAAACTTAAGTGACTGAGAATTTGTGCATTCGACGATTTTTTCGAGTACTTCACTTTTTTAGCTACCCTCTTGAAACCAATATGAATGTTGTCGAAATAAACATTGATAAGGGTTCCTAAACATGTCAGCTTGACGGTTCAATGCATAACTTTGTCAACAACTGCTTAGATAACTTTATTTTGACCAAAATAGTGACTGATTCGAGGTGGGCCCTATTTTGTTTTGAGTAGTTTATATTATAATAAAAACACAAAACCATTAGCGGAACTAAAAAAGGGTGACACAATATACTTCAAACATAAACCACACAGTGTCTGGATCCCGGGTAGAATCTCAGAAGCCAGCAGTGAACCTCGCAGCTTTGCTGTACAATCCTCTGAAGGACAATTCCGGAGAAGTCGTGAGCATATCCTCAAACCCGTCGCTCCCGCAGCGGACATAGTACCTGAAAACAAAACAAACATTAATACTCCAGAAAATGTCAATGTCCCTAAAAATACCAGTACGAACACAGCACCGAAAATGACACACTACGGGCGCAAGCCAGCTCGTTTTTGTGATTAGTTTAACTAGAGCCTAAAATGTGTCTTTATTAACTAGATAGCTATTAGTACTTTGTATTAGTTTTAAGGTTAACTGTCAATGTTCAATATTGTAATTAACGTCAGTCAATGTCAGTCTTACAAGCGTTTCATCAGAAAAAAATTGTAAAAGATTCCATAGCCTGGATACTAGTCTTTTAAGCACAACATTAAAATTAAAGATAAAACTTACCTCGTCAAGGCTCTGGAATCTTGAATCTTATTTTCCAAAAAGGGAAGATGTTACATAGCAACACTACCGGCCTCGGTAGTCTATGTCAAGGACTGTCAAGCGTTCACGCGCGTCCGACAGCAACTGCTCTATTTAATACCAGTCGTATTATTGTGTGGTTCATCCTCAACACATAAACCTAACACTAACGGTCGGTCCCTTGTTTGTATATCCTTGTTCTTCTCACGGATCTTATGAAACAGCTGCAGAATTTCGAAACACCAGAAGAAAGAAGTAAGCGGGAAGCTACTAGGCGTAGGGACTTACAAAATAAAATACAGCCTCATTTAAAAGTCGTGAGTCATGCTGCAGGTTATCAATCAATTAAACTGTTTAATAAACTACCTGTACACTTACAATATACAACTTTAAACGCAGCAGTTAAAATCATTTTTGATAGAAAAGTGCTATTACACCCTTGATGAGTTTCTCTGTGACACATACAACTAGACTTTTATACTATTTTTATTGACATGATTTTATTAGTTTTTATTTTTGACATTGTGTAATGGATGAATCTGATTTAATTTGTTCATTTTTTAATTCTATATTTGACTTAAAATTTATAACATCACTATTTGTATTGACATTAGATTATATATTTGACATTTATGTAATAGTGGAATCTTTTATTTGTTTTGGTAATATTCTTAGATTCATTTTTTGACATTTAACGTAATATCAGGGAATTGCAAATGTTTTAATTTTTCATTTCTAATTTGTATACTGTTTTAAATAATAATTTATATTGTAATTCTTTTAATTTTTAATTGTTATAATTTTGTGTAAAATTTCAATACAATGTTAAAATTGTTACAGAAATAAATAAATAAAAATAAATAAAATATGGTGTTAAAATGCATAGAGAACGCTGCTGCCCATCCTCTAGAAAACTTGTTTTTTTTAATAATAATAATTTTATTTAATAAAAACGTTTACAAAAGGTGTACTTAAAGCCGATAGTAGTATAAATATTCTATGCAATATATTTTTAAATACAGGTGCAAGTAATGATCGTTTGGAATTTGAATGTTAGCTAGCGACCCGCCCGATCTAGGTTTATTCAAACCTGTGTTTCAGGCCATCACTTTACGTTTCAATTACATTGGACATTTTTTTTTTTTTTTGTAAAAGTGATTTAAAAATAATCTAATAACAACTATGAGAAAAAGCATATTGATACATTAATACCTAAATCTAGCCTATTTAAAATATAATTATGATATACATAATTACTTCTAGTAGATACTTACGCGGGAATAAATTATCATTATGACAAAATTTCTAGAAGTTTTTCTGTGTCTGTGTAATTTAGTAACGCTAAATATTCTGATAACATTGCACTACATTTTTTATAGCTGACACTATAGAGGTTTAGTACCTTGTTAAGCCTATTATACAGAAAAGGTCCTAAAAATACATAAAATCGATTAGTAAACGCATGTTTAATTTGAGGCTTTATGCAAACCAAGTCCTTCCTTCTCTTGTCGGAAGGTACTGGGTCAAACGGAAGTGCAGTGTGCTGGTGTAGTACTATGCTTAGAATGAATAATTGCCGTACTGTTAGCACATTACATGCTATGTAAAGCTGGTGCGTAGGAAATCTAAAAGGGCGAAAGGTAGCAACCTTTAGAACTGCTCTTTGAGCGCGCTCTAGGAGTAGTAAAATTGTTTTTGCAGCACCACCCCAAGAAGTTATGCAATAGGTAAGAATTGATTGACACAAAGCTAAATAAACCTCTTTAATTAATTTATAGTCCGCTATGTTCCGTAAATTCTTAAAAACATATATTAATTTGCGCACTCTAGTACACAGTAAATCGATATGTTTGCGGAAACTTAGGTTGGAGTCAATAGTGACACCTAGATATTTCAGATGGTCAGCGTTAGCTAAACTGGGGCAAAAACAAGCAGTGTCAGCGCTCGTGCAACAATTATGTGCGTAAATGTTTAGATTAGTAAGCGGTATGTTAGTATTTCTCATTGTAAATAAAATGTGTTTGGTTTTATCTGCATTTAATGTTAGGATATTATTATGGAGCCAATCAGACACAATGTTAAAGCCATTCTGAGCATGTTCATAGACCTCAACTGTAGATTTAGCTGAGAACAATAGAGCGGTGTCATCCGCATAAGACATTATGATACCATTTTGGAGTGGCAGACTGCACAGTTCATTTATATAGATTAAAAATAACGTAGGGCCCAAAATGCTACCTTGTGGTATTCCAAAACAATTATTTTTAAGTTCAGAACTTGTATACCTATTGTGTGTGTGTCTATTTTGACACATTGATGCCGATCGCTGAGATAATCAGAAAACAGTAGAAGTTGTGCTCCTCTTATCCCAAGTGTTTCAAGCTTGTGCAAAAGTAAAGTACAGGAAATAGTGTCGAAGGCCTTGGCAAGGTCTAGAAAAATCCCAATTTTATGCATACCATTATCCAGATTGGTAGAAATATAATTAGTTAATTTGTGTACTGCTTGACTAGTTGATCTTTTGGGCCTAAAACCAAATTGACTATCTGAAAGTAGTCCGCTATCTTCCAAATATTTTATCAGTCTACTGTTAATTATTTTTTCAAAATTTTTTGAGAGGCCTGTTATCACTGAAATAGGTCTGTAGTTATTCACACAGTTTTTGTCTCCAGACTTGAATATAGGTGTGACCACAGCTTTCTTAAGCAATTTAGGGAAAATACCATTCGATAAACATAGCTGAAAAATGTGGGTTAGCGGCGGGGCAAGTAGGTATTTAAATCTTATAAGTATATTATTAGGTATGTCATCCCACCCAGTGGCACAAGCAACTTTTAACCCGTTTATTATTCTTACTACTTCGTTAACGAAGTAGTAAGAATAATAAACGGGGAAGAATCCTATAAAACAAATTCTTTTGTTTTATTAGATACCGATCTAATAAAACAAAAGAATTTGTTTTATAGGATGTCGTAGTCGGGTTTTGAGGGGAAGAATTACTAGATTTTAAAGATTTTTCAGCCAAGTTTTTACCAACGTTAGAAAAAAAGTTGTTTACTTTGTTAATTGCTTCGGTTGAGTTTATCTCTGTTGATAGTAAATCTAGCGGAGGTTCGGGATTTTTCGATCTAAATGTATTAGTTTTTATAAATTTCCAGACAAGTTTAGGTACTATTTTTCCCCGCCTTCTGTAATTCATGTTTATCATACTGATTTTTAAGTTTTTTCAAAAGATTGTTACAGAAGTTTCGATACCTTTTATATGAAACAGAAAGTATTTCGTTATCAGGTGCAAGTTTCAATTTTAGGTGAAGTTTGTCTCTATGTCTTATACAACGAACGAGCCCGGGTGTGATCCAGGGTTTAATACAACTATACTTTCTAGGCATTGTCCTAGTGAATGAGTTTTTCCTTAATGCAAATTGTAACGAATTTATGAAATACTGTAATGAAATATTTGCATCGTTTGAATTATAAACAGGGTCAAAATTAATACCGCTTATGTAATTTTCAAGATTTGTCATATTGACTTTAGTGTATAATATTAATTAAGTAATAGGTAATTACTTAAATTAAATGGAAATGAGAAAAATAGTTATTCAGAGCAATCAACACATATTATTCCTCGGTGATCCACATGATTTTTTTTCTCTGGGTACAACAGAACATTATCTTTCGACGTTTTTTTTAAATCGCAGAAACCACTTTTTTTAACTGACTTCCAAAAAGAAGGAGGTTCACAATTCGGCGGTATGATTTTTGTATGTTTGTTACGCGATTACTCCGTCAATTATGGACCGATTTTGAAAATTCGTTTTTTGTTTGAAAGAGTATACTGCCGAGGTGGTCCCATTGCCACCAAATCAGAATCTGATGAGGGGATCCCATGGAAATCGAGGGAAATACTCTAATTTTATAGGCAAACCTATAGCGATTTGGGTATTTTTTATAGTAACTCGTGCATTTGCTCTTGGAAAGCACCATTTGGTGAAGTGGAACTGATGATGGAGACCACAGATGGCCCCCGGAACAATATTATAATGAGTACTTATTTAACGGGTTGCGATTAAGCAATTTATGCTCGTCACTATGCATATGGTGAGTGGCAGTTCTCCTGGTTCTTACAAGGAGAACTCCTCAACAATCAACGTCCCAGCACCGAGAAAAGCAATATTTTGTAAAAAGTGATGAGCAGTTAACTTAAGCCTATTGTAACTTAGATAAATTCAAAACTGACGCACTAAAAAGTGTAAAATAAAAAACACATTTACAAGAAAATAATAACCGACTACCAAAAATAACACTACAAAGTGAAAAATAACTTATTTTTCAATTTGTAGGGTTATTTTTGGTAGTCGGTTATAATGTTTTTGTAAAAAGTTTTTTTTTCTGTAACCCACTGGGTTGTGATTGAGCATTGGACGAGGTTTCGCCAAGTACTTCAACAATTTTCCTATTTAGGCATCGCTTCAAAGTTCATCAGACAGTTTTGTCGATACTTCTTTTTTATACGATCGTCGTGCTCGTGACATGGGTTTCTTGTTGTTATTCATTAGTGTCAGGATTTTACAGACCTTAATATAACATTAGTAATAAATAGAGAGAAACAATCAATGGGTTCTGTGATATTCTTTGTGGTGCTCCATGATCCTTGGCGTTTACTCCCTAATCAAGAAACCCGTAGTTTCGGCCGAAGTTTTGGGCGATTCCTACTCCGTATCACTTACGGACATAAGATTAGTTCAGTGCCTAAATAGGAAAATTGTTGAAGTACTTGGCGAAACTTCGTCCAATGCTCAATTAATTATAACCCAGTGGGATACTTATAGAAAAAAAATTGTGGTTTCTGCGATTTATAAAAAACGTCGAATATAGTACGAGTAATGTTCTGTTGTACCCAGTGTAAAAAAATCATTTGTATGGATCACCGAAGAATACTATGTGTTGATTGCTCTGAATAACTATTTTTCTCATTTCTATTTCATTTAAGTAATTATTAATAAATAAACAACTTTTAAAAGTTCAATGTATTTTATTGTTTTTATAACATTTAAAACTAAAATCCTCGAGAAAAATGTATACGTCTGAGAGGCGAATGTGTATGAATAGTGTATCTACCAAGTATTATGAATCTAGTGTTAACCAAAAAAGTAGGTCCGCAGAAATGTGTTCGACACGTTTATACTAAACTGGTACGTTTCAAAAATCAGTGATTTTCTCTAGTCTCAGACATATGACTACGAACTATAGACTATGGCAATGGAGCCATACCCGCATCGTTTCGTAACTAAGATAGCAAACACATCATTTTTATTTTGTGAAATTAGGCAAGTGCACAAGAAAATGAACGATACCGATATTTATTTTTTATTTTTACATGCTGTACTTATGTTATATTGTGTGCCTTAGTCTGTGCTGAATAAATAAATGTATTTTCTTTCTTCTTTTCTTTCTATATTTCGCAAACCAGCCAACTCCACATTTCGTCAAACACTTTTGATTATGATTTTGTTTAAAGATTTTTTTTGTTTACCATTTTAACAGCTTAAGATATTATCCACCAACGGTATTTTAGATTTATTCATAAGTAGTCTAAACAAATTATTATAAAGTTTTAAGTGTCTCCTGACACTAAATTTGCTCATATGGAGTTAGCTGATATCGTAAAACGAATTAAAATGTTGTTCATTCAATCATGCATTATGTATGAATGAAATACCGCTCATTGTTTGTATCACATCACTAGCACCTTTGTGTTTGTTGTCATAGGACAATTGCATAAATACACACAAAGTCAATCTGTGTGTGTGTTTTTGTGATTGTGTGGTTATTATTTTTTCGTGTGCGTTTATAGCAATAGGAAGCATGTTGACTTCTTGGCGGGAAAGTGAAGCGTCATGTTCAGCAGTTTGTTTAATTTTCCAAAACTTGTGTTTAGCCGAATATTAATGTGTAATAATGGTGGATTATTAACCATTAAGTGTTTGTGAACGAGCATTAGTTTATGTAAATGGAACAAAACAGTGCTACTTCGCTTCAAGTTCTCTCAAGAAGTCCGCGTGAGGTCTCAGTAAAGTTCACATCTTTACTGAAACTCCATTGAGTTTTCCACTCCCATTGGAGTGGGCTTTATATACCGCTCCATAGATATCATCATCATGCATTGAATTTAATTCATTTCATCAATATTAACATGTTTTGTAACTAAATAAAGACTTGGCTAAAAGGTCCCAGCAACCAGGCCATTAAAATATTATAAAAAAAAAATAGGAAGCATGTATCTTCGTAGTGTGTGGTTTTCCTCGCCCCCCGCAGAAAGTGGCAAAAAAGGTTTTTGGGTGATTCGCTTTTTGGCATCTTCTGAGTATAAATACTCAAAGATTCGAGTTCGTTCACGAATATTGTCTACTATTGTCTATGATTCCGTTCGAAACACATGAATCCGAAATTAATAGTACATACTAATTCCATGGTGGTTGTTAGCTCCTCCTTGCTTGATTGTTGTCTATGTACTCGTGTAAGTGTTTGACATTTGATTGACTTGACAGTATTTATTGCTATAAAATAATGGCAAATTAATATAATTTGTATTTCTGTAATGTGGTTTATAAGTACATAGAAAGCTTAATATAAAATCAGTGTAAATCATGGCACAACGCTTTCCTACCGGCGGGCCGAGTCCCGCGCCCCCTCCCGGCGCCATGCAGCCCCAGCAGCGATACCCAGGGCCCACACAGCCTCAGGGCTCCCCAATGCCGCCCAGGCCTTACCCGGGACCCAACTTTCCTGTAAGATCTGTAACGTTAAGCTTTACTTCGTACGTAGCGTACGTACATGTTAACTCCGGATTCTATCGATCAATGACTATGTAGGTACATAATTACTTAAAAAATTTCATCTGTGTTTGATGCCGTAGCGACGCATTGTATTATTTGTATGATTCCGCTGTTTTCGAACTATAATCACTTTATAATAAAATCACTATGTACCTTTTCAAACTTCATTTAGGTAATTGCTCTCTTAGGCCAGCCAAAAATTATTACAAGGTACTCAAAATAATAACATTAGGATTAAAAATAGATCAATTTATTTTGCTTAATATTAGAGGTATAACTGCTGCATAACTCTAGAAGGTAAGATAAGATAAAGATAAAGATTTATTGTTCAACTAGGACTAGATTACATGACACGGTAATATATAAAGCACAAGCATAAAGTTTAAATCTAGTAAGGTATTGCACTGCCTGTAAAATGTAGCTTAAAACTGAATGAAAACATAAAATACCAGGCAACTCTTACCAATAGGTGTCTGGCTTTGGCATTTTCATTTCACATTAATGAATGACTGTTTTTTTATCCCTGTGATTAGTCAGAGATCTTTCCAGCAATACATAAACAGAAGGAAAAACTATGATATACCTAATTAAGCTGACAGTGGGCATCAGGTGACATACAGAAACTGCAGATCTCAGCCTAATTTTAATTAAGTAATGACTTGATTTTAAGAAGTCAGTTGAAAGAAGAGAGAAAATTAACATTCTAATGTAACTATTATTACTTGGAATCAATCACCTGCCGCCTCATCCCAACTGTGCTGGAGTCTGCTTCCAGTCTAGCCGCGTGCAGCTGAATACCAATATGTTACATGGAGAGACTGGCTATCTAACCAATCACCTGCCGCCTCATCCCAACTGTGCTGGAGTCGGCTTCCAGTCTAGCCGGGTGCAGCTGAATACCAGTATGTTACATGGAGAGACTGGCTATCTAACCAATCACCTGCCGCCTCATCCCAACTGTGCTGGAGTCGGCTTCCAGTCTAGCCGGGTGCAGCTGAATACCAGTATGTTACATGGAGAGACTGGCTATCTAACCAATCACCTGCCGCCCCATCCTAACTGTGCTGGAGTCGGCTTCCAGTCTAGCCGGGTGCAGCTTAATACCAGTATGTTACGTGGAGAGACTGGCTATCTAACCAATCACCTGCTGCCTCATCCCAATTCTGCTGGAGTCGGCTTCCAGTCTAGCCGGGTGCAGCTGAATACCAGTATGTTACATGGAGAGACTGGCTATCTATCCAATCACCTGCCGCCTCATCCCAACTGTGCTGGAGTCGGCTTCCAGTCTAGCCGGGTGCAGCTGAATACCAGTATGTTACATGGAGAGACTGGCTATCTAACCTCCACAACCCAGTAAATGGCTAATACAATACCCCCTTAATAAACTCAAAACTCAACTCAAACTCAAAGGGCCTTATTACAAAACAAGGTTCATCTTCAGAGCCAAGTTTAAACCATGGAGCCATTACTGAATTTCGAACTTTATTCCGTCTACGGTAAAGTTCTTAATAAAAAAACTGACAACTTAGTACCGAACCAAGTATTCAGTTTTGTATAAAGAACGGTATTTCAATCAGAGTAACGTTCTCATTACAAAAACTAGCTCCATGGTACAAGCCATGTCAAAATATAAATCTTGTTTTGTAATAAGACGGAAAGCATTTATTTCAATTAAACCATTTACAGGAAGCTAGTTGCCCATTCCAGAGTAGTAGGTTCTTATGGAGAAGAATGGGCAAGAAACTCCATGGATACTCTTTTAAATTAAAGTATTAGTTACATCATTCATATTGAAATTATACATGTGAGAATGATGAAAACGTCAGAAGCGTCCGTGATAAAAAGAAAAAAAAATAAGCTGTGGCAGCTAAGAGATGACCAGTCCCAACTGACAGTGCCCGTTCACGAACATGACGCAAGGATCAGCAACATTCAGCTCAATAATTTTGAAGGGAGCTAAATGATCCACCATCAGCGAGACATCTGAGTGAGCCTGATATCAGGCCTTTAATTCCCGGTAAAATTTTCATAACGTTACCTTCATTTGACAGAGTTAACGTTAATATTAAAATAACGGTAATAGATTTAACGTTATTTATGCCACAATGACATTTTCTATCCGACTACCTCTGAAAAGAAATGGCGAAATAAACTTCCCTGAGTTGTTTTCGAAGTCTATTTTATAGTCCAGACATAATCTTGGTCAGGTCATGTGAGGACCATGTATACGTAGATAAGTGTCTGAAATTGTCTTTTAAGGAAAGAACCACACAGCTTTGAGTGGACCTGTCCGGACAGTGCAAGCATTTGTCTGTAATTGTGTAGCTCAACTCAGTACTTACGGAGTCTACAAGCTATTTTCAAGAGTCATTACGAACCGTCACGCGCGCAGGTTTGACGACTTCCAGCCTCCCGAACAAGCCGGGTTCCGTAAAGGCTTTAGCATAGTAGACCACATACATACGCTGCAGCAGGTTATACAGTAGACCGAATAGTATAACCTGCCTCTCAGCTTAGCGTTTGTGTACTACGAGAAAGCCTTCGATTCGATCGAGACATGGGCTGTACTGCAGTCTCTTCAACGGTGCAAGGTCGACTATGGGTACAGCGAGGTGCTGAAGTTTCTGAAAAAGCCACTATGTCAGTCCGACTCCAGGAACAGACCTCGAAACCTATCCTTCTGCAGCGAGGTGTGAGGCAGGGAGACGTTTTCTCTCCGAAACTGTTCACCGTTGCACTGGAGGGTGTCTTCAAGGTTCTAGACTGGAAAGGGCTAGGCATCAACATCAATGGCGAGTACATCACTCACCTGTGGTTTGCCGACGATAAACTTGTCATGGCTGAGACTTTGGAGGCCCTTAGCACAATGCTCGATAACCTCAGTAGAGCTTCCGAAAGAGTGGGTCTTAAAATGAACATGGATAAGACAAAGGTCATGTCAAATGCCCATGTAACACCCACTCTCATGAAGATCGGAGACGCTACACTCGCAAGTTGTGGCCGAGTATGTTTACCTCGGACAAACTGTCCAGTTAGGTAGGTCCAACTTCGAGAAAGAGGTCAATCGTCGAATACGCAAAACCTTCTCGTCCCACATACCGCAGTGTCTTAAGACGAAAGTCTTTGACCAGTGCGTGTTGCCAGTGATGAGCTATGGCACTGAACCGTGGTCGCTCACAGTGGGCCTTATCAGAAGGCTAAAAGCCACCCAAAGGGCAATGGAGAGGGCTATGCTTGGAGTTTCCCTACGTGATCGAATCAGAAATGAAGAGATCCGCAGGCAAACCAAGGTAACCGACATAGCCCGACAAATAGCCAACCTTAAGTGGCAGTGGGCAGGGCACATTGCTCGCAGAACTGATGGCCGATGGGGCTGAAAGGGTCTGGATTGGCGACCGCGTACTGGAAGACGTAGCGTTGGAAGGCCTTCTACAAGGTGGACCGATGACCTTGTGAAAGCCGCAGGTATCCGCTGGATGCGGGAAGCACAGAACCGGTCGAAGTGGCGGTGCTTGGAGGAGGCCTATGTCCAGCAGTGGACGGCCGAAATGATGATGATGATGATATATAGTACTACTAAAAATAAGTTAAACTAGTCTTGTTTTCAATATTGGTTCGTGAAATCAACAACGAGTCAAAATCACTATAAAAATGTAATGATGTGTGTGTGTGTGTGAATGTGATGTGTGTATATCCATTTTACAATTTATTCATTAAGTAATAATATTTCAAATCAACAACAATATATCAACACCATCACCATTTCAGCCGAAAGACATCCACTGATGGATATAGGTCTCCCCCAAGCACAACCACTTCGACCGATTCTGTGTTTCCCGCATCCAGCGGATACCTGCGGCCTTCACAACGTCATCGGACCACCTTGTAGGAGGCCTTTCAAGGCTAAGTCTTCCGGCACGCGGTTGCCACTCCAGAACCTTTCGGCTCCACCGGCCATCTGCTCTGCGAGCAATGTCCCGTGCTACTGCCAATGCCCTGGGGGCCTAAAATGGACGCTTTGGCAGAATAATAATAAGATCTGCGTACAATTCATACATTCCGCAATTCATCTGTTTGACAGCTGCTATTTGCTGCTGTTATAGCAATTCATAATTTGTGGACCATTTTACGAAACTCCATACAAAACTGTCAAACAGATGAATTACGGGATATGAATTGTACGCAGATCATATTATGATTCTGCCAAAGCGTCCATTTTAGGCTCCCTGCCCACTGCTACTTAAGTTTGGCAATTTTTCGGGCTATGTTGATTACCTTGGTTTGCCAGCAGATCTCTTCATTTTTGATTCGATCATGTAGGGAAACTCCAAGCATAGCCCTCTCCATTGCCCTATGGGTGACTTAGCCTTCTGATAAGACCCATTGTGAGCCACCACATTTCAGTGCCATAGATCATCACTGGCAACACGTACTGGTCAAAAACTTTCGTCTTGATACACTGCAGTATGTGGGACGAGAAGATATTGCGTAGCTTCCCGAATGCTACCCAGCCGTGTCGCATTCGACGATATTCGATCTAGCATCGTTGAAGAGACTGCAGTACAGTCCATGTGTCGATCTAATTGAAGGCTTTCTCGTAGTCCACAAACGCTAAGCCGAGAGACAGGTTATACTGTTCGGTTTTCTGTATAACCTGCAGTAGCTTATGTATGTGGTCTACAGTGCTAAAGTCTTTACGGATTCCGGCTTGTATCAACATCCATAATTAAAACTATGCTAAATCACAATCATGGACTCAATATTAATTAAAAAAAACAAAAATCAACTGAGTGACTAATTGTAAGAACAAATCTAAAACATTGTGCTGTCATTTTCATTGCACGATGATAAGCACGATGTTTGGAAAATAAATTTAGCGTTAAACGTATTTTTAATTATTCGTTCTGTAAAACAGCAAAACAAAAAAGCGATAAATAAACAAAAACAATAAAAATAAATGTTACATCTTAGGAACTTAAAATTATTATTTTACATAATAATAAAGAAATAAAATATATAATCATAAAGTCTTTGAACTTCACGCGAACTCCACTATTTAATAAATATTCTATGAGAGGGTAGTACTTCTCCGATCGAGCCGCCCTACAAGCCTACAGTGTACTTTTGCAGCCAAAAATCAAACATGTTCATTTTATTCGCATAATCTAAAAAACTATTCAAACTTGGAGGCGTCTCGAAAAAAACAACTCACTATGGCGCGGACGGCGGCACAGCCGGCGCGCGGCGGAGCGGCACCCACATATTTAAAGTGATCCAATGCTAAGCGAACGCACAAATGTAAGCCTACGGAATGGCACCGTAGCTAAATTACCGGTAAAATTAACGTTACTTTAGTATTTTGCGTTAATGTTAATTTACGTTATATTACTGATATTGTTATCAAGTAACGTAATTTTTTTTTAACGTTAATGAGGTATCATTTCGAAATTAACATTACTTAACGGTTACTATTTCGTTATTTGGTAACGTTAACAAGCCCTGCCTGATATACTCTCAGCAGCCAGGGCACATTCAATTCAATGAAAGACATATTACCTGGTAAATGGTAGCTTTATTGTACATAGTACTCACACCTGTGCTATGCAATTATATAATACCAAGGAGATTGAGTTTATACAATGAAAATATAGTTTTACAATCTTCAGCAGGTCAACAGTATTTTCAAATGTTAATCAATTAGTTGTGGTTGTGGAGCAGGACCAGCATTGAGCCAAGCATTTTTATCAGAAATGTAATCCCCTAACTTATAATATGCCTGCTTGCATAGCATGCGTTTTATTAACAAGATTTGAATTTCGTCTCATTCAATCAACTTCAACTACAAAGTATGTGAGGAGGAATTTTATTATAACATTTTAAAGAGTACCCCATGAAAGATGAGTCTACTTTTGCCAGTCTGAAACCTGATTGAGCTCATAGATCCGTACTTCTAGTACTATAATAATGTCTTTCACCTCTTTTACAAAAGATGTAAATTTATAGTTACGTACATGATGTTTGCATACTTAGATATATTGACAAGGCACCGTCATGATGTTAATATCCTTAAACAGTTAGAGAATCGCGCCTGCGGAGATTATATATGGCTCTGGTGGCTCTTTTCTGTTTTCTTTAAAGTAAAATACCATAAGACATGATACTATGAAAGTAACTAAAATAGACTAGCCTCGCGGTATTTATATCAGTAAATTGACGGATTTTTCTAACAGCATAATGATGCTGCTGAACTTAGCCGTCCTGCAAGAGATGTTCACTGAGGACCCCATTGTAGCCTAGAGTCGAGCGTGATCCCCAGGAAAACAGTTTTATCGACGAATTCTAGTTTCTCTTGATTCAATACTATCTCATAATCACAGCTTTTTACATTTGTTAACGAAAATCGCATGCACTTCGTTTTTTTTTCCATTTAATACTAAATTATTGGCAGTGAACCAATTTTGGACCTGCAGTAGAGCGTTATTTACGTCGTCAAAACTTGTAGCACGTCTATCTACCTTTAAAATTAAGGAAGTATCGTCAGTAAATAACACCATTTGTGGTTGATTTTTTAATAAATGGAGTAGATCATTAACTTACACTAAAAAGAACAAAGGACCCAATATCGAGCCTTGAGGAACACCCATTTTTACTTTTAAACCGAGTGAATTGATACTATTTATTTGAACTAGCTGTTGTCTATCGGTACTAGTAAGATTTTACTAAATCAAATCAAATTCCTTATTTCAGACATTTAGTCCACTTTGTTAGTAACAATTTGACTTATACACTATGTTATTAAAAGAACTTCAGCATGAATAGAAAATTATAAATTGAGAAATACATTTAGGGCGATTTATTTTGGTTTCGATCGAATATCTTACTTAGAGGTTATTCGATCTAAACCCGGACGAACGCCTTCATAATTTGAGCATCGAATTTCTCCGCAATAACCTGCAAGATGCTGTTAGAACTGCCGCGTAACCTGCTCAAATAATGAAGCAGTTCTTTTACGTCTGATGGCGTGGAAGCCATCAACCCTGGCTTCCGCAAACATATTTGAAGCACTACAGTAACGCGGCAGCCACAACACCATCCTAAAGCCATTATTGTATTGGACTCGCAAGGCACTGAGCGATGTATATGTGGTCCACAGGCTACTCGTGTAAAATGTTTGGCAGTATGCTTTAAACAGAATGATTTTAGCCTGTGAACTGCAACGAGCAAACCTGCGTGTCAACATATTATTTTTGCAGCGCCCTGCGCTCCCTTTCAATATCCATTTTATCGTCAAGGCCCTCAGGAAAATGATACACTCGACTGAGCTCTACTCCATTCAGTCGAATTGGAGGCACACTGGATGGACCTTTACCGAAGGCCTTGAAGACCAAAAACTCACTTTTCTTACAATTGTAGAAAATACCATGTTGACTTGCGTAGTTTTCACAAACGGCCAACAGCTTCCTTATTGCACTTATTGTTGGACTCAGCAGAACCATGTCGTCTGCGTAGCTGACATTGTTTACACAAACATTGTCAACCGAACAGCCGACACGAGTACTGCTGAGCCCAACCATAAGCTCGTTTACGTACAAGTTGAAGAGCTTCGGTGAACTCAACTAAGCGCAAGCATTCCAAGTCCGTAATGCTCACGTTTCAAGAGTAAGGTTTCGTGATCGACGCAATCAAATGCATTGGAAAGGTCACAAAAGATCCCTACGGCGTCTTGGGCCTCTTCACACGCGTTAAAAACATGTCTTAATAAGGTTACACCGGCGTCGCGTCGGTCGTACAACGTCCTTTGGTGAAACCATGCTGTTGATCGTGAAGGATTTTATTCGTGTTACAATGATTGAGCATTTGATTAAGCATTACCTTTTCAAACACCTTGCTGAAAACCGGCAACACGGATACGGATCTATAATTATTTGTGTGTTTACTATCCCCTGATTTGAAAAGTGGTACCTTAGGTACTGTATTTCATTAAATCCGGGAAGACCCCTTGATCCACACACAAATTAAATATTAAGGATAAGTAAGGAGCTACAGTCTCAATTATAGAGGTACAGACTTTAATGGACATTCCCCAAAGATCTTCGGACAATTTGATTTTGATTTGCTTGTACATAATGTCAACATTGTTCATTGTAAGGCACTTAACTTACAAATTAAAGTGCTATTATATTTATTTAAATTAAAAGATGTTATTGGTCTGAATTGTATCTGCACATTTTGTATTGGTAGGTTGGACTCAAAAGTTAGGTATGGTTTGACCGCGGTACTGCAAACACATTTAACAAATTAAATGATTTAAACAAATTTAACAATGTACTGGTCCTACTGGTAAGTATTTGAATTATTTTCTAAAATATTAATGTTAAAGTCACCACAGATAATTACTGATTTATTTCCAGTTACAAGTTTTGCCAAAACATCTTTCATAACAGACTGAATTATAGAGTAGTTTTGATAATTTGGCGGCTGTAAACGGTCTTAAATCGGTCCTCGCCCATGTTAAGGATTCTGCTCCTGGAGTGGATGGATTTCCTGACTCCTTCATTACTAAAGGTTTAGATAAGACCCATCAATATTATCTGGACTTAGTCAATTATTGTTTTACTTCCGGTTATATTCCTCCTGATTGGAAGGTTCAAGTTGTAATCCACATAAGCCTGGTAAAGATCCTAGTGATCATTGTTCTTACAGACCAATTGGTCTATCGTCCATTCTTATTAAACTTTTAGAACATTTGATTAAAAACTGCCTAGAATGGTTTGTAGAAAACAGGAAACTGCTCCCAACGACTCATCAAAACAGAATTAGAACATACAGATTTTACAAATATTTACAAAACTAAAGATGCGAATGTCGCTATGAACGCACTAGTTACACTACTGTCATCAACTATAACTAAACGTACAGTACAAACTAACGTACCAAGGAAACTAAGAATTTTATTATAAAACCATGGATAACTACTGGCCTATTCAAATGTATTAAGCATAGAGATAAATTACACACAAAATCTAAAAAATCACCAGACAATTTAATATTACATGTAAAATATACCCGCTATCGAAATTTTTGTAATGCGCTGCTGCGTAAATTGAAGAGTGTTTATGCGAAGAGCGAACTTGAAAAGTCACACGGTAATCCAAGAATGCTATGGAAATAATTAAGGAGATTACGAATACCTGTAAAATACACTCTAGTCCAGATGAGCTATTAAAAATAACTGATAATCCTAAATCTTCCCAAAACAATATAATATGTTCCTTCTTTAGTAGTATAGGTAAAAACATGGCAGGGGCAATACTAAATGACCCTAATAAAACACCTCTAACTCGAGATAAACCTCCTGTTTGCATGACGCTGAATCCGCCCATCAATTCGCTCGCTATACAAAAAGTCGACGACAGTGACGTCAATTCTATTATACTACAGCTTCGAAGCGATTGTGCCGTAGGATGGGATGGCATCCCGTCATCGCTTCTTAAGGCGCAACTAGTCGATACTTTTTCCATACAAATTTCGGGGGGTTTTACTCCACTGTTACACATTGTACATCTAAAGTAAAACATGATATCGTTTTGTCTTATTATTAAATTTGTCTGTACAGAAGCAGAATAGTAAAAAATAAAGGCATTAAAAAGTTATGAGCCAACAAAGATTCGTTTTTCCTGCTAATTTTAACGCAACTTTGGGCGTAAAGGCTTCTACATACCAGCGCGACTTGTCGCGCGACGCGACACGGCACAAAGGACCCGCGTGTCGCGGGACGAGCGGTGCCTTTGTGTCGCGTCGCGTCGCGCGTCAAGTCGCCCCGGTATGTAGAAGCCTTAAATAAGTAATAAAAGAATTATAAAATCTCAAAAACAAAGCTCGTTCCGACAAAGCTCAATTGTCGAAGATAATAATAAACTTTATTCGTAATTGATGTATGCAGTAGTTTTTTCATAAAACCCCACCTTCCAAAGGAGTTTTCGTATATTTTTACGCGCGCGGTTTGGTATGAATCGTCGAGCACTGTGTTGGTGTGCGTGCGACTAGACGTTATGCGTGTAGACTAGCTTCTAACTGCTCATCACTGGTGCTATCTCTGTCGGACACGATGCTAGGTGAGACAGCATGCTTTTTGGCCGCGCCCGCCAGTGAGTTCGAGCCCGCGACTAGTTGGCTCTTAAAACATGTCGCCACACTTTCGTACCAGTGATAACACACATAATTATGCAATCTTTGTATAGACACGGGAGTCTTTCCGGATTCTCTTAAGAAGGCCATTGTACACCCAATCTATAAGCGAGGGAACAGGAACTGCGTCAATAATTATAGGCCAATATCTGTTCTACCCTCGCTCTCGAAAATACTGGAAAAGATTTTAAATAATAATCTTAGATGCTTTTTGGACGGGAACAAAATTATTGCTGACAACCAGTATGGCTTTAGGTCTGGTGTCTCCACTGAAGATGCTGTGTTAGATCTAACTCAAACTATAGCAAAGACACTGGACCATAAAACTAAGAGCCTTGGCATATTTTTGGACTTGTCAAAGGCTTTTGACACAGTTTCTGTTCTCAAACTAATAGCTAAGTTAGAGTGTGTAGGCGTGCGTGGCATAGCTTTGAAACTCTTTACTGATTACCTGACAAATCGCACCCAGCTAGTTAGAAGATGAAGCTAGATGAAGATGATGCTAGGATGAAGAATCGGTGTCATTCGGCGTGCCTCAAGGAAGCATATTAGGCCCCACGCTCTTTCAAATTTATATAAACGACCTTTGTAGAATGTCAATACCTGATAGTAAGATCTATGCATGCCGATGACACGGCGATCTTAATTCACGGGGCTACGTGGGACGATGTGCAGACTAGGGCTGAATATACACTAACTTCTGTGATGACCTGGCTTAATCTGAACTTGCTGACGCTAAACCTGGATAAAACCTATTGTATACCCTTTGCGATCTGACGTAACACTAGGGTGTTACGTCGGATCGCAAAGGGTATATAATAGATTTTAAAGTATTCGGGGGTAGGCCCCCGAATACTTTTTCGATTACAGCTCACTCATGCCAAAATCGGCTAATGTCGTGGTCTTGTGCTGCCATTGTTAGATCTAATAATGTAAAGTATCTGGGGGTGCATATAGATGAGGGATTAAGATGGGACAAACAGCTCGATGCTCTAACTATTCGAACTATCCGTCTGATTCACATCTTTAAATCTTTGAGAGAATCGGCTGACTTTAACATTCTCAAGATGGTTTTCCTCACTTTGTGCCAGTCATTAGATAGATAGATTCATTTATTTGCGTGAAATATGGTATTTTACAGATTTTATAACACATACACAATAGTTCTTCATATTCCGCCTACTAAATTCGGCATGCAAATTTTGCGACAGTTATAATAATTCTAATTTATACACAATAATTACATTTCAATGTCAAAAAAATAAAAAGTACTATATCAAGAATTGTCTACATATCAAATTACAAATGTCAAAGAAAAATAATTAAATTACAAATTGTCTATTAGCAACTTTCAAATGACAACCAAAGAAATTAAAATTACAAGTCAGTCAGCTTAATAAAATAAAATAAAAATGTCAAATTGAATTTCATGCAACTTTCCCATTTGTCCTAGAATCCAAAAATTCCTTAATGGTATAAAAACAATTTTCAATAAGCCATACTCTGAGATGTTTTTTAAATAAGCCGGTTCGCAGTTCTCTAATAACCTTTGGTATATTATTGAATATCTTTACTGCCATTCGACTAGTATTTTTATGGCAGTACGCTGTTCTACATCTTGGCATTGCCAATTTTTTTGGATCCCTTGAGATTTTGCCAACATTATAAACATTGGCGTTATCGGCTGTACTGAATAGGTGAGGATGTTTTTTTACAAATACTCCCATTTCCAGTATATATAAGCATGCCAATGTTAATAATTTATTAATAATTTATAACAATGTTTCAGCTTGCCCTGTGGAATTTAAATTTAAACATATAAACCCTGTGGTCGTTGTAAAGACTTTTAAGCAACTTAAGATTAAAATTACCGAAGATCTGTGGGGCTTGTCTACTAAAGTTTGTCAATCCATTATTGAGACAATTGCACCATATCTAGCTTTAATATTTAATTTGTGTGTAGATCAAGGGATATTCCCAGATTTAATGAAGTATAGTAAAGTTATTCCACTTTTTAAATCCGGTGACAGCAAAGACACTAATAATTATAGACCTGTATCGGTTTTGCCTGTTTTCAGCAAGGTGTTTGAAAAAGTAATGTTAAATCAAATGCTCAATCACTTCAATCGTAATGACATCTTACACGATCAACAGTATGGTTTCACCAAAGGACGTTGTACAACTGACGCCGGTGTCACATTATTGAAACACATTTTTAACGCATGGGAAGAGGCACAAGACGCAATAGGCATCTTTTGTGACCTTTCCAAGGCATTTGATTGCGTGAATCACGAAACACTGCTCTTGAAACTTGAGCATTACGGACTGGGTAAACTTGCGCTTAACTTAGTAAAATCATATTTGAATGATAGATTGCAGCAAGTTCAAATAAATGGTGTGAATTCATTGGGTTTAATAGTCAAAATGGGGGTACCACAGGGCTCAATATTGGGTCCGTTCCTCTTTTTAGTATATATAAATGATTTACCTCATTTACTGAAAAACCGACCACAAATGGTGTTATTTGCTGATGACACATCACTGATTTTTAAAGTAAGCAGACATGCACAGGAGCTTGACGACGTAAATAACGCTATGATTATGGTCCATAATTGGTTTACTGTAAATAATTTGGTATTAAATGAGAAGAAAACTAAATGCATAAGATTCGCGTTACCGAATGTTAGAAGTAGTGAATGTCACGTTGTATTGAACAAAGAGATACTAGAATTCGTCGAAAAAACTGTTTTCCTGGGAATCACGCTTGACTCTAAGCTGCAGTGGAGTCCTCACTTAACATCACTTGCAGGGCGGCTAAGTTCAGCCGCCTATGCTGTTTGGAAAATTCGCCAATTAACAGACGTGGATACAGCGAGACTGGTCTATTTTAGTTACTTTCATAGCATCATGTCTTACGGTATTTTGCTGTGGGGACGGGCTGCAGATATTGTTTCTATCTTTGTTCTGCAAAAGAGGACTATCAGAGCCATCTACAACCTCCGCAGACGCGACTCTCTAAGGGAACTGTTTAAAGAAATTAACATCATGACGGTACCTTGCCAATATATTTATGAAAATATTAAAGTGACAGGCATAATTTTAATACTAGAAATAGGAACAAATTAGATCAACCACGTTTCAGATTGTCAAAAGTACACACTTCTTTTATGGGGTATTGTGTAAAATGTTATAATAAAATACCACTCGATATTCTTCAACTAAATGAGAAGAAATTTAAAACATGCATTAAACGCACACTATGTAGACAAGCATATTATAGGTTGGATGATTATATCGTAGATAAAAATGCTTGGCTTAATGCTGGTCCTGCTCCACAACCACTTGGGCTCACTTGTTAAAATTATAATATTTGGAAGAGATGCTTCCCCCCTTTTTATGTTCTGACATTACAATCATATTTATTACATAAAATGTACTTAATCAAGTTTTAGTTGTTGAATACTTCAATAGGTAATTATGTTTATCTTTTTGCTAGTGAAATTTTATTTATCTTTGAAATGCATTGCAAGCTATAGTTTTGTATAATTTAAAAGCATTTTTTCAGTTTTTGTAAATGTGAGTACCATGGAGCCGTTTATTATGTTATGATGTATGTTGACTTAAAAAAGTTTGGAAGTTCATGCTCACTTAAATGTCTTGCTGATGGTGGCGCGTGTGTTGGATCATTCGTTCCCTACAAAATGGTTGAGCTGGATGGTGCTGATCCACGCGTCATGCTCGTGAACGGGCGCCGTTTGTTGTGACTGGTCTTCTCCTATCTGCCAGGGCTTATTTGTAATATTTTATATTGTTTTTAAATAATTTATATTTTTACATTGTTCTCACATATAGAAGCGACAAGAATAATGTACCCAGGATTTTGTAATATCTTGATTTAAAAGAGTGTCCTTGGAGTTTCTTGCCTATTCTTCTCCATAGAGATCTACGTTTTGGAATGGGCAAATAGCTTCAACTTTCTGACTAACTGACCGACTCTGACAATTCAAAAGTGCCTGTAATTGGTTTAATTGAAATAAATGCTTAAAAAAAAAAATAAAAAATCATTTAATTCAGGTACCACATAACCCATATTTAAAACATCCTTATATTATTTAATAATACACACAAAATCACACATAAATATGTACCTACAAACAAGAAATTACAATATAACGAATAATTACAATATAAATAAAATCAACCCACAAATTAGATAATCTTTGAGTTTGAGTTTGAGTTTATGTTTTTTTAAGATAGGTCTGCACGATTCTAATGGGTCTGCACCAAAAACAGCTCGTAAACATTTTTTTTGCACAATAAATGCCTTATTGCTGTCAGTGGAATTACCCCATAAGATTAAACCGTATCTTAGCACAGATGAGACATATCCATGATACGCCAATAGAGCGGCATTAGTTCCAACAGTTTTCCTGAGATTTCTTAGTGCAAATGCAAAGCTGTTTAGTCTATTACATATATTTTCAATATGTTTTTTCCAATTGCAATGTTTATCAATTTCTATGCCTAAAAATTTCGCATGGTCAACTTCTTCAATTTCATTATCACGTCCAATAATTTTCATTGCTTTATTTGTCATTTTGTAATTAGAAAAATTAATATATTTTGTTTTGGAAACATTCACACATAAATTATTTTGTTCAAGCCATTCTATTATAGCTTCTACGGCAGCATTTATTTTATCCTCAAATTGTTCATCTTTATTATCTTTATTTATTATCAATGAGATGTCGTCTGCAAACAACACACACTTATTCTTCGTCACTGCTGGCAAATCATTTATTTATAGAAGAAAAAGCAATGGCCCCAAAATACTACCTTGAAGCACGCCATATGTATTGGTCCTGTATTGAGATTTATATTTTATAACTTCTTTGTCTTTATTAACGCCTAAGATTTCAAACCGTTGTTTCCTATTAGTTAGGTAATCTTTTAGCCAATTTAACGCCTTTCCTCTTATTCCGTAACTCTCACATTTTTCTAACAGTATATCATGTTTAACAAAGTCAAAAGCTTTGCTCATGTCGAAAAATATTGCAGTGACCGGTATCTTATTATCTATATTCTCAGTAATCGATTTTATTAGATGATAACAAGCTAGTGCGGTTGACTTTCCTCTTTGAAAACCATTTTGTTCCGTACTTATTATATTGTATTTGGATATAAATGAGACAATTCGATTATACATCGCTTTTTCATATATTTTTGAAAATATAGGTATTAAGGTCACTGGGCGATAGTTGTTTAAATCATGTTTACTTTTTTTTTTAAATAATGGTTTTACAACCGAGACCTTTAATTTGTTTGGGTACTTTTCTTCACAGAAACTTAAATTAACAAGGTGAGCTATAATAGGAGACAATATATCAGCACATGATTTTAATATGTGGGTGGAAATGTCATCATATCCCACTGCGTTGGTATTATTTAGTGATGCAATTATTTTATTGATTTCATTGGGCGTGCAAGGTTCGAGATATAAACTATTACTTACATTGCTAGTGTTCTTTGTGATATTGTTTTTATTCCTGGCTATGTCTATATTTGTAGTATCAATGAAGTGATTATTAAAAGCTTCCGCTATTTCTTCAGGGTTTTCTATCATAGTGCCATTCAGTTTAATGGCCTCTATATATTGTGCATTTGTACATTTAGGTTTATTTTTAATTAATTTCCATGTTGCGTTACATTTGTTTTTTGCTTTCAAAATAAATTTGTTAGAAGATTGTTTCCTGGACATGTTAATACACTTTTTTAATATTTTAGCGTATTTATTATAAACCAATTTATTTTCCTTAGATATTTTCATGATATTTCGATTTTAGATATCTTTTAGAGAGGCAAGATTTTTTTAGACCTTTAGTTAACCATCTTAAAGGAGGTGTTTGATAATTTACTTGTATTCTTTGCAAAGGGAAATTTAATTTATATAATAGGCAAAAAGTTTCATGAAAGTTGTTAAAAGCCGTATTAAGATCTGTTTCATCATAAATATCTTGCCATTTCAGGCTCAAGAAACATTCTCTAAATTTTCCAATATACTCTTCGTTATAATTCCTCTTGTACATAAAACAATGCGATGGAGCAAACTTGTTCGATGATATTTTTGATGTGAATGTCAATATCTGAGCAGTATTATGGCCCGATAAATGTAATTCACATGTTTCACCTGACGAGTCTGGTATATTAGTGATGATGTGGTCTATGCAAGAAGTATGTCGAGTCGGAGTATTTATCTTTAGAGCCATGTTGTAGTTTAAAAGTATTTCTTTTAGTGTAGCGGCATTTTTGTTAGTAGTAAGGGTATTTATGTTTAGATCTCCGACCAGAATTATTTTTTTATTTTTTCCGTCCCTTAGTTTATGCAATAGAGACTCGAGTTTATTAAAAAATAGTGCAATGTTTGAATTGGGTGTCCTATAAACACATACAACAATACAGTTATAAAGTGGTATTTCTATGCCACAACACTTGAATATTTTATCTACTGCCATTTCATTACATAATTTAATTATCTTGTATCCTAAGAACTGTTTAATTAAAATACACACCCACCCCTCTTTTCCGTATTTCGTGAGTATGAAGTTGCAAGTATGAACTCGTTAATACATATATTTAATTCATTATTATTACTAATAAATGTTTCTGAAAAACATAATATGTCTATCTCTTTATGACTGTCCTTAAACTCAGTTAAACATATTTCAATCGTAGAAAGTTTATTCAATAACCCTGCAATATTTTGGTGCAGTAGGCGTATGTTATGGTTAGGATTTTTAACCTTACTATTAAGTTCCGTCCTACAACTCTCTGTGCTAATAGGAACGAAAAAACTGTTCCTTTCTTAAATTAGTACAGTTTTCTGAATTTGGATCCTCAATATTAATAGGGCAAGGGTCTGTATAGATGCAAAGATAGCACTTTAGATTATCAAAAATATTCTTCATACCATAGTTATTGAGAACTCCACGGCGCCTATAAAACATTGTCTCATCGTATGTCAGATTTAAATTCGAATCAAATAACATCGCATAGTCGTGAGTGCAAATATCATGGTATAATAAATTACTAAATGTCTCTATTCTGGAGTTAAACATAGAAGAATAGCCATCAAATTTGTAGGTCGGTAAACAGAGCAATATGTTTGTGGGTTTTATTGTCATTAATATATTCCTTAAACTAATAATTAATTTAAAGTAATTGTCAGTTTTTCTAAAATCTTTCTCACCTATAAAAATCAAACAATAGTCATTCTTTGTGTAGTTTAACAATTTTTGTTCCAGATGATCTATCAACTGTATAATTCCACAATTTGTTGATAAGTAATGAAAAATATTATGGGTTGGGAATGTACTCTGTGCTATAGCTAATACCTTATTTGTCATATTACTACTTATTATACAAAGTCTACTCTGGTGACGTACCGATAAAGGTGGTTCTAATAAAGTACTGGTAACGCCATCTATTTGCTGGTTCTCCTCTTCAAGTTCCTTGTAAGTAGGAGTGTCACTGCAAGTTATATCCGGTAGTCTACTTAGTGTTGATATGTTACCGGTGGTGCCATCTATTATCGCTTCACTAGTTTCATTAAGCCCAAGATCTATACAACTATTGTTTATCGCCTCATTAGATGATTGATCTAGGTTTATTGATATTCTTTTCTTTCTTTTGCTTTCGCTCTTTTTACTATTTATTCCATTAATTTTTGTTTCTGAGCATATTTGTCGTAAATTTTTAGATTTGTTTCTTTCTTTATTCAAAGCAATTTTTAACGTCATGTTATCTGTGTTCAGTTTTTCTATTTCCGTGTGTGCACTTTGTAACTCGTTTCTAAGCTGGATTATTTTTCCTTTTAAATCTTCTATGTCACTATCGTATGCAGTTGACAAGTCCGGTAAACTGTATCTTCTAATCATTTCAGAGTTTGTTGACTCGAAAGAAATATCTAGTGAGTTATTTACAGTAGTTTTATGTCGACGAACTGTTACATTTTCTTCTTCCATTGTAAAATTTTATATTGTTAGGTAAATAGGCAAATTATTTATTTTCTTGTCCCGTCGAAGTTATTTTATGAAAGCTCCCTCTGTTGGTATCGTGTGGAAGTACTATGACAGATCGTTAACTTGAATGTCTATTATAATTATTCTACTCCTATCGAAGATACTTTATGAAAGCTCCCTCTGTTGGTATCGTGTGGAAGTAATATGACAGATCGATATCTTGAATGTCTATTAGTTATTCTACTCACCGCTAGAGAGCATTACAGAATCTTTAGAGTCGCTGCTGTCCGAAAGGAGGTGCTGTCATATAGTACACTTTTTCAAATCTTGATGGAAAAAAAACGGTCACTGATTTATTACTTTTAGTCAAAATTTGTATTCACTCATCGTTGTTCAGTTGTTTTGGTATTGTTCTTCTCTGGTTTAAGTACACTTTGTTTCTTTAGTTTGATCACCAGTATGATGATATTTATGGCACTGTTTGTTTTGCACATTCACTGGTAAGCATTTCCTAGAATTCTCTTCATTGATTCTGTAGATAACACTTGATATGGTATTGCAGCTATCTATGTTCACTTTGACGCACAATTCGCTACTCTTTACGCTAATATTTTGAATTAAAAACAATATTATTAAAATTTCTGACAGGAACTCAATGTTATGTTGACGGCAGCGCCATCTGTCCTGTCATCGCCATCATTCCTCGGATACTGCATAACCGTGTGGGGTGGAAGACCGAGTGGCGAAGACTTTTATTCTGAGAGCAGAGAGAGCTCAAAGAGCTGTACTTAAGGTTATGACCAGGAATCCGTTTAGATACCCCACAGCACAACTCTATTCTGACGGTACGTCAGCTGTTTGTCCTTCGATCTGTCCTCAGGGTACATGGCTGCCTACCCCTACCTGACCCAAGGAAGCGAACATACGTCCCCTCTGGTGTACAGTACAAAAATTTGTTTGCAAAACACCAATACTACGTGTTAGGTATTCACGTATATAAAATCATACAAAAGAAATCAAATAACACACTGGCTCTTACAACAGGACTACAATAACACTGAATCTCTACTGGCATACATCGTTTAACAAATCACTATTAAATAGGAACACAAAACACTACACACAAACAAACACCTCATAACACACAACACACACACCAATACAACACAACTAATATTACGAACACGAACACACACTCCACCTTCCCATTCACACCCCCACTTTTTCTTCACACCTGCATCCATCCTTTCATGCTCAAATAAATCTAAAATTAATTACTTACTCAGCTAACTCACATTTTTGTTTCATGGTAGAATTAGCATCGACACTCGAAACCTAAGATATCCATCATTTGCAGTTCAGCTTGGTCGAATAACTGTCTCCTAAGATACAGGCCATCCCTAGTTTCGGAGACAGGATTTAAATTTTTGTTTTCATAGACAATTATTTTATTTTTTCCACTTGTGTCCATTGTTAGTTGATTAAGTCTTAGCATGTAACTAGTATACAACCCGTGTCTATGTATATTTTGAATCAATAAACTTATTATTTATTTATTTACTGTGGCCAAGACACCTTTAGCCATCTCTGATCAGTCTCGTGAGTCTGCGCGACTGGCAGTGAGTTTACCCGTCCCAAACCTGGAAATCCTGTCTACTATCCGTCTGTAACCTTGGGTCGCATGGTGCAGACATCCTGAACTTATTTATACAGGGTGTTTGGCAGAACGTTGAACATACGAAAATGGTGGGTAGGTGGGGTCATCTGCTACTTACTCAGCCCTAATTTATTTGGCCCTGGCCGACTGGGTATTTAAAAAAAAAAAAAAAAGTTTTTTTCTTGTTTCACCACTTTCCTAACTTTAAAGTGTATTTTTTTTATTAAAAATGGGCAATAAAACAGGCAATTTTTTTTTTTTAATCTTTGATGTTGGCAGATTCTTATAAAATTATTGCTTTGTTCAGATGTTAGCTAGAAAAAAAGTTATGAGTCCTCAAACTTACAGAAAGATGTAAAAAATACTTGAATGTTAATTTCAACTTGCATTTAAAAAAAAACAAAAAATGATTGAGGAGTTCCAATTCTAGCAAAACATCCCTAGTGTGTGAGCTTTCTAATGGTATGTAATTTGCTTTTATAAAAAAAAAACTTTAAGAGTTATTTCATAATTTTATCAAGCAGGAAATTTTTGACGAAACTCTACCTTTACGGAAAGTTAAATGTTTTGCGAAATTTAATACTGCAAAGTTGGTAAAAATTATGGATCGACGGCTTGCCAGTAGCAGTGGTGCAAATTGACATTCACTATTCCCTTGAGATGGTTACACAAAGCAGGTAGAAATTTTGTTTCACTCTTGCGCAGTCATAGCGTATTTTTGCTCTCTTTCGCTCTCGTGGCACCGTGACGCCTCAGAATGAATTCTTTTCTTTTATTCAGTCGAGACTTAACTGCCTCTGCGATCTCACGTGCCCGTTACGCTTACGTTTGTTTTTGTTCACTTCGTTTTCTTTTATTGTTATCACTAGTTAAGTTTAAGTTTGTTAAGTTTTTTGTTATTACTGTTACCTGTTGTTATTGGTAAAGAAATGGCTGCTTTTACCAGTGAGGAATACGCGGACATGTTGTTAGCGTATGGAAGCGCTAATACAAATTCGCGTGAAGCGCGAAGAATTTATCAAGAGCGTT
The DNA here is from genome assembly GCA_948098905.1 of Tiliacea aurago. Lineage (NCBI taxonomy): Eukaryota > Metazoa > Arthropoda > Insecta > Lepidoptera > Noctuidae > Tiliacea > Tiliacea aurago. The sequence continues at coordinate 27,986,953 of OX402585.1, forward strand.
ATCCCAACCGCCGAGTACCCAGTCATCAGACGTTTGCGAGTACTTACCGACGTTTACGACAAACCGGTAACCTGAACTTACAAGAACCACGAGTGAACGCAGCACGACCCGATGCTACCATTGACGAACAAGTTCTTGCCGAGTTTGACGCGGATCCTACCAAAAGCATTAGACAGATAGCTTCAATACTTGGCTTAAGCATATGGAAAGTGTGGTCTGTTCTCCGGCAAGATGGTAGACATGCTTTTCACTACACTCCAGTGCAAGGTAAGATTAAGCCGTTTATGCACTGCATCTGATACGATTTTGTGGAATGTAGTAAATTATGAGACAGTTCAATTGATCGTTCCATTTAACCTTGATTTCGTCACTTTCTTTATTAGTTGTTTTGCCTCATGTTGTTTTTAGCGCATTCAATTCTAATTTCAAATTAAATTCAATAAACTATTCCTATTCGGCCGCATTCACGTAACAATCAGGCGGCCAGCGCTTACAGGATTCGGATTTCGGATTCGGTTTGCGCAGGTGGTCAGCGTAGGTAAACTTGCCAGCACTTATGGGTCCTTTTTAGAACAAAATTGGAAAGTCGCACGCCCTTTTGTGAATTTGGTCTTACGTCTTTATGGCTAAGCCATAAAGCCAATTAGTGTACTTAAAAATTGAAGATGAAAAATTTGGATAATTGTAGAGTTTGAACTCGGAGGAAGAAAAGATTCAGTATTGAAATCAATTCTTAGACATGTTTTGTTTGTTCTAGTTCTCGATGACAGTGATTTTGGGAGACGTGTGCAATTTTGTCGCCATTTGCTGCATACCGATGTGGACGACGTTAACTTTTTAAAAAGTATTTTGTGGACAGACGAGTCCAAATTTGACAAAGAAGGGATTGTCAATTATCACAATCTTCACCATTGGGCACTTAAAAATCAAAACCCACACGTGAAGAGACAAAGAGGCTTCCAGAGGAGATTCAGTGTGAATGTCTGGGCAGGAGTGATTGGCGATAAGCTAATAGGGCCTCATTATTTGCCCGACAACATCAACGCGAACAACTACTTGGATTTTTTGATAAATGATTTACCACCATTAGTGGAAGAAGTGTTCCAAGTAGACATAAACAGGCCTATTGTCTTTCAACACGATGGTTGCCCAGCTCACTTTAGTCTAGTTGTACGTGAGCATTTGGATAATTGTTTCCCAAATTCGTGGATTGGCAGGGGAGGACCAATTCCCTGGCCTCCGCGATCGCCCGACCTCACTCCGCTCGATTTTCACGTGTGGGGAAGGGCAAAGGAACTAGTTTACACTACAGAAGTAGAAAGTCGGGAAGATTTGATAAATCGAATTAATGCTGCTTTCGAAGTTATGCGACAGGAGATGCTGCTGCGCACAACAACTGTAGAAATCAGACGTAGATGCCGCACCTGTATTGCGAATGAAGGGCGTCAATTTGAACATCTAATATGATTTATTATTTAAATAAATTATTTAAAATTATTTAATTGTTTCATTAACGCACCTAACTGGTACAGCATAATTTCAATCGATCATTTAATTTTTACCAACTTTGCAGTATTAAATTTCGCAAAACATTTAACTTCCCGTAAAGGTAGAGTTTCGTCAAGAATTCATTCTGACGCGTCACGGTGCCACGAGAGCGAAAGAGAGCAAAAATACGCTATGACTGCGCAAGAGTGAAACAAAATTTCTACCTGCTTTGTGTAACCATCTCAAGGGAATAGTGAATGTCAATTTGCACCACTGCTACTGGCAAGCCGTCGATCCATAATTTTTACCAACTTTGCAGTATTAAATTTCGCAAAACATTTAACTTTCCGTAAAGGTAGAGTTTAGTCAAAAATTTCCTACTTGATAAAATTATGAAATAACTCTTAAAGTTTTTTTTTTATAAAAGCAAATTACATACCATTAGAAAGCTCACACACTAGGGATGTTTTGCTAGAATTGGAACTCCTCAATCATTTTTTTGTTTTTTTTTAAATGCAAGTTGAAATTAACATTCAAGTATTTTTTACATCTTTCTGTAAGTTTGAGGACTCATAACTTTTTTTCTAGCTAACATCTGAACAAAGCAATAATTTTATAAGAATCTGCCAACATCAAAGATTAAAAAAAAAAAAATTGCCTGTTTTATTGCCCATTTTTAATAAAAAAAATACACTTTAAAGTTAGGAAAGTGGTGAAACAAGAAAAAAACTTTTTTTTTTTTTTTTAAATACCCAGTCGGCCAGGGCCAAATAAATTAGGGCTGAGTAAGTAGCAGATGACCCCACCTACCCACCATTTTCGTATGTTCAACGTTCTGCCAAACACCCTGTATATTTATTTATCACATACCTACTAGGTATATGATAGGTTAGGGCTGTAGGGCTTATAGGTCTGTGTAGGTTCCTTTAACCTATGTATCATATATTTTCATGTACTGTCACACCCTTACCAATATTGCGGCCTTATGTGACGTTTGTTAAGGGTGGACGTACACTGTGGAACTACTCTCAAGTGGTCTCCAATAATTTCTCGTCTTCTAGTCATTGATTTTGTCTCCTCGCGACACCGCCGTAAGTCTGAAGGCCGCATAAGTTAAAATGTGGTAGGTACAAGTGACTAACACCCGGTTTCTGGAAAGAAAAGCAACGATGTGTCAAAATTATACTCATGATAAGTGATGTATTTGGCTGTAAATAATTCAGTCAACCAATCACAGCCAGTCGACATGCGTTTATTTTTAAATAATTGTTTTCTTCATAATGTGTTTGTGTATGTCAACAGGCACGAAGCGGGTTCACGCCGCCGCCGGTGGGAGCGGGTGGGCCGGGCGGCGGGCGCGCGGCGGGGGGCGCGGCGTACGGCGGCGGGCCCGCGCCCGCGCCCGCGCCCGGCCTGCGCCCCGCGCCGCCGCCCGCGCCCGCGCCGCCCGCCAAGCGCTCGGCCGACGCGCGCGCCGCGCTGCCGCCGCAGCACAAGCCCGGCCTCTACAACCCGTGAGTAGGGATTCCAATATTCGCCCATTTTAACTATTCGAATAATTCGAATTCTAAACATGAAGTTTTCGAATTGTACTATAAGACGGTCATAAACAATGGTGAAAGGTCATAATCATAATACCTACTAATATATACCCATTTTTTTTTTGGTTGGGAGATATTCAAATAAGTTTGGCGTGTCAGACTGTTACCGACTAAAACCCATCCGTGTTCCTTCAGTTGCCTGTGTGTCAGGGCCACGGTATCCCTTTCGGACAAACCCGCAGCCCTGGCAGGCATTGGCCCTAACGGACCCCGTCAGATTGTCCTGACTTCTGTTTGAGGCTCGCGTGAATCACAACCCGGGCCTGGTCCTTATCGGACGCGAGATACCCATTGCTCAGCGTTCGTAAGCTCTCGCCTAGGGTGGCCGCCCAGGGCGTCTAATGCGGCGACTAGGGGCGTGAGGGCGCGAAATTTGCCTCTCCCTCAGGCGCTCCGACTCATCCTTTGCGAGCATCACAGAAGGAGGTGATGGCCTCTCATGCACTCTCGCTCCGTACCATGGCCTTGACCAGGGCCGGGTTAATCCCTGCCGCCAATTGCCTCCGCGAGAACACGGCGGCGCTCCGCCCAAGCCGGGCAAACTTCGACCGTATGCCCCACCGTGTCCTCCGGGCGATCCACATAGTGGTAACACCCAGACGTTTCCTTCCGCCTTATCCGGAACCGGAACCTCCCGAAACAACCGTGTCCGGTGAGCACCTGCGTCAGGCGGAAGGTGAGGACGCCGTGGCGCCTCTCTAGCCAATCCTTAAAGATACCCTACCACCGTAATTGTGGCGTGCCCAACGCTGAGTTACACAATCGCAGCTCTATCCGCTGTGCCGTGATTTTCGCGGCAGTGGAGTAACGCCCCGGCGTTTCGCCTCCTCGCGCCACTCCCATATGTGCGCGAGGACTTTTGCCTCAAAATCCGATGGCGGCATTCCGGCAAGGAAGCTCGCCGCCTCACCGGAGACTGTACGATATCCCCGGACCAGCCTGATGGTTATGACCCTTTGGGATGCGTTCAACCGGCGGGCTGGTCGCTGACTCAAAGAATGCGACCACACCGGTGCCCCGTAAAAGGGCCATGGACCGCTCGACCCTCGCGTAGAGCCTCCGGCAGGAGGCGTTGGGACCCCCTAGATTGGGCAGGAGCCGCTTCCAGGCAGCGCACCAGTCTGGGAGCCAAACGCCTTAAATGCTCCACAAAGTTCCACCGGCTGTCAAGGACGAGTCCCAGGTACTTCATCGTCGACTCCGATGTGAACCCCTCGTGCCGTTATCTGGGAACCCGACAGTGGCGCGTTCCGAGGACCATAAAAACACATGGCCTCGGACTTCTGCAAAACCATCTTGAGTCCCAATTACCGGATCCTCTCGACGATTGTCGCAACCCCACGTGTTGTTAATTCTTCAAACTCCCCCTTATATACTCATTTCTTACTTTATCCATTTTTGTCACTCCACATATCCATCTCAACATTCTCATCTCCACTGCATGCGCACTCTTTTTTCATCCGTCCTCTTCACGGCCCCGCATTCCGATCCATACAGTACGACAGGCCTTATCAAGGACTTGTCAATTTTACCCTTTAACTTGAGGGGCCTTCGTGGGTTAGTTGATCCGATGCGTTAAGTCTCTGTCTACTTCGCCATCCCCTTGAAAAAGCGACCCGAGGTAGTGAAAGTCGGAGCAGATCGGTAATGGCGTTCCGGCGATAGATATGGGCACAGACTGGAGATACCGCCAAAATCACATAACAATTACTCTGTTTTGGTCTGACTTAATCTCAGGCCAACGGTCTCCAGTTTTTCCCACCACACCTCCGATCTGCTCTGGACTTCTAAGCCGCTCTCGGCATTCAGCACAATGACATCGGCGAACAGCATACACCAAGGAGCCTCTTCCTGGATATCCGACGTAAGAGCGTCCATTATCACCACGGTAAGGGCTGAGTGCCGACCTTTAATGCAACCCATCAGCCACATTGATGCTGCCAGTAGTGCCTGTAGACCGGACTTTGGTACTGCATCGACTGTACATCGCCCGAATCAACTGCACATACTTCCCAGGCCTACAGATCTCCTTAATAGCGTTTACGACGTACGGAATTTCATACAAACTTTCAAGCCCTTGTTTTTTGAAATGACTGAACCGATTTTAATTAAACTTCATACGCATAAGCAGGATACCAAAGGTCTAAAAAGTTTGTTAAGAACATTTTCGACAAATTATGTTACAGCCAAATTAGACGATTTTAGATTTTCCATAGAAACAGATATTTCCAGTTATCTGTTTTTAAATAAGACATTTCGAAAATGTTCTTAACTAACTTTTTAGACCTGTGTATCCTAAATGCGTATGAAGTTTAATTAAAATCGGTTCAGTCATTTCAAAAAACAAGGGCTTGATAGTTTGTATGAAATGCCGTACGTCGTAAACGCTCTTAAGGGCGGGCCCCACACAAAACTTCACGAGGCACTCGGTCGTATGCCTTTTCGAGATTAACGAAAACCATGTGCAAGTTTTTATGTGCGCCTTTTTTTTTCACAAATCTAGGTGGGTAAGCTTTTGTTTAAATGTACATGGCAGCCCAACAGGATTTGTGAAAAAAAAAGGCGCACATAAAAACTTGCACATGGTTTTCACAAAAAAAATGTCCGCCAGCGTGAGCGCATGTTATTCAAGGAACATATTTACTCTGTGTTATTTCTTGTATATTCTCTTGTTATCATCTTCTCAACGTTAAGTGTAATCCTTGCCATCATCGACTTTGACTTTTAAAAATTGCTGTTCTCACGCTCCCGTAATCTGTCGCACATTTCACACCACCTCGTGAACGTTTCTTTTCACGCAGTTTAAGGTGCGTTCATTTCAAGAGTAAATAATTAGCAGATTAGTATTCGAATACTTGTGTCTGTTTTATTCGAATATTAAAACAGGCGAATACTCGAATATTCTAGTATTCGAATACTAATCCCTACCCGTGAGTATCGAGCCGAGCGCGCGTGCGACCGGCGCGAGCGTGTCTGACCGCGTGTCTGTTCAGGGACGCGTACGGCGGCGCGGGTGGTCCGGCCTCCAAGCGCAAGAAGCGGCTGGCGGACAAGATCCTGCCGCAGAAGGTGCGCGACCTGGTGCCGGAGTCGCAGGCCTACATGGACCTGCTGGCCTTCGAGCGCAAGCTCGACGCCACCATCATGCGCAAGCGCCTCGACATCCAGGAGGCGCTCAAGCGACCCATGAAGCAGAAGCGGAAGCTCAGGATATTCATCTCCAATACCTTCTACCCGGGTATGCGAATCCATGAACATTTAATAAAAATGCCAACTGTATAAGTAATTAAAACAAAAAAACAGTACCGAAGAATGTCTGTTCCAAAGGTATCTGATGAAAGTGTAAACAAACCTGCCCAATTCAAGTGTTACTCACTTTCAATCACAATTTGATATCAGGATTGTGAAGGGAATTGCTAATCCATGTTAGAAAAAATCGTCTGTTCGAGTACGTAAATCACGCAACTGCAATTATTGTTTAAATAACATTACTAAATTGTAATTGAAAAATCATCTTTGAATATTGAGGTTATAAAACTAACATCAATTGTAAAATTTAAAACATCTTAAAACGTGATTTTAAATTAAAGTTTTAAGTACTTATAAGCAGGGACCATTTTTGGTTACCCATTGAAAGGGTTTTTGATAGGGTTTTTCTAAAATGATAACCAAAATGGTCCCTGTGTAGAATAGAGATAGAATTGGTCATGCTACGCGTGCTGGGCGGATATCGAAATAACATAATATTATGATTTTTTCATGGGACTGGGTTTCAAGTACGTATAGAACCCATTGAAATGGGTGCGTCTAATAACGTCTAAAATCATTTGGTCTAATTTAATTTTATTATCGTTCATAAGATATAATCAACGTGAGATATACCAACTGTTGATATAATTTCTTTGGATATAACATTTATTTATTCTAAAACTTATTTCGTATAACGTTATTGGATATAACGTTTATTTAATAGAAAATCATTAGGCCTACCGTTTAAAATATATAATATTGCGATTAATTTGATTGAGCGTGCTGCGGGAGCGGCGTGACAGAAACGAATCGCAGCAAAACCGACTCCACGTAGTCTTGTCTGCCCTACCCCTAGAGTGTTATTTAAAATCGTGTAGGCGCGTAGAGGCGAGGCGGCCCGCGAGCTCAGGAGCAGGTGGTCTCAACGCTTGCCGCCGCGGCTGAGGCGCAAGCCGAAGCCTCGGTGGTGAGCGTGAAACATATCTGTGACGATAAGCTCGCATGGGACCGCTGGAGCCATGACAGAAAACATGCCTGTTGCATGCTTGTTTGCATGCTGCATGCTTGCTTGCACGTTTTATCATATTAGACTGAATCCCCCTTACAAAGCCCCTACCTTACAAAACAAGGTTTATCTTCAGACCCAGGTTTAAAACATGGAGCCATTATTGAATTTCGAACTTTATTCCGACTATGGTAAAGTTCCTAAACACAAAACTGACAACTTAGTACCGAACTAAGTTTTTATTTTTGTATAAAGAACGGTATTTCCATCACAGTTACGTTCTTATTACAAAAACTGGCTCCATGGTTTGAGCCATGTCAAAATATAAATCTTGTTTTTAATAAGGCGGAATAGGTTTTGTCTCTTGAGTGGTATATCAAACGATTTTATATTCAATGTATGATATGCTTATAAAAATTAGTTGCTTTAAAACTATATCAATCGTTTATAACTGAACATTATATCAAATAAAATTATAGATTCAGTTGTTATATCTTGTAAATATTAGAGATTTTGTAATTATATCAAATATTACTTACCCCATTGAAATGGGTTATCAGGTAACCCTTCCACTGGGTTTCAAGTATAAAACCCATTCAATGGGTTATCATGTAACCCTTTCAATAAGTTTCTAGTATAAAACCCTTTCAATGGGTTACACCATGATAACGGTAACCCATTGAATGGGTTACCCCTTCGAAAGGCTTAACCCTTAACCGAGGTTGTACGGTCCCTGCTTATAAGATAAGATTGTACCAATCAAATCACACAATTCGTAAGTGGTACTACAACTTGGCATCCACAGTACGTTTTCTGAACCATAATTATGTTTACATTTTTACTTCACGGCGATTTGAAATATAATTAATTAAACAGAGTAGTGTTTCTTACACACACCATGTAACATCGCGTTTTTTAGAAATAAATATATATATTTTTTAAATTGGATATTGGATTGGTTTTGGTTGGGATTATTTCATCTCAGCGTTGGCAACACAGAAAATTCACTTTTCTTTTCGCGCGCGTTTATGACATCGCAAGAAAAAACTATCTCTCGCCAAATTATTAATTTTCAATAGTACTCGTACTGAAATGATGATCTTTGACAAAAAGTTAATTATGCCAAGTGATAGAAAGTGTATTAAGTGCATCGTTAGTGGAAACCTGCGACGGCCACGACGTTCATGAACGACATCAACAGAAAGCAGATAAATACATCAGAAGCAGACTCCTAAACCTGACCCAAGATCCGGAGGCCTCCCACGACCTTAATGTGCGAGCATGCCTGGCTTTAACTGACCACCTTGTACGTGATACTGACAGCGCTATAAACAAGCAGTATGGTGGACATTAACTCTGCATATTGCCAGTTGCTGCAAAAGACATGGCTAAACGACTGCCCTTAACATATACAAGCTGAAATTTTAATAGTTGTTTTCCCGCAGCGATATGATTTGGTTTGGTAGTACAATTTATTTATAACAAAATTAAAGTAAAATATTAATAAATGGCAGGTTTACAATTGTGAAAAACAAAACTCGAAAGCGACCTAGAACCAATAGTGATACAGCGCGAACGGCTGACAGTGCGCGGGACGGCGCGCGGGCGCCTGCGACGCGCGGTCGTTCACCTCCGCGCTACAGCTGACCTACTCCTGAGTTAACGAAATACATACAATACTAACCTAAAAGTTATTGCAATTTTCCCTTCATACTTTTACGGACTTACGACCGTCATAAATACTTTTTTACCTACAACTTAGTAAACACGAAACTGGAAAATAGATTTAAATAAATAACGTACAACAAATACAATTTTCTGAGTTAGACAATGAAGTATTTAGGGCGTATTTAAAAAATTGGAATGAGTTTATTTACAATGATTTTAATTAACTAACCTACTTTTAAATTATTGATATTTACAAAGGTACGAGGTAGGTACTTACACTTCCCGGTAACGAAGTAATTGTTCGAAGTGCAAGCCACTGCGTTCAGTACACAATCAAATTAGCGCTAGCCATAGCGAGGTACTCCAAATTAGAATAAGTATAATGCCGATTCATTTTTGCAAACCACGATAACGTATTGTGCGTAAGACGGTCGCGAGAGTCGCGGGACAACTGAGACCGCGGTGGCGGGCGGGCGGCGGCGCACGGTGGATCGAAAATCGGCTGTAGAAGACATCGGCTCTTCCATTTGTGCACACAATTACTTCATATGGCATTTTATAGAACAGTAATGATCAGCAGAAGTCATTTCTAGCAAAAAAAATAACATTTAAGAAATCGAGATCCTATGTCTTCTACAGCCGATTTTCGATCCACTGTGCGGCGGCGCCGGGCGTGGTCTCGGTCTCGACTTCGTCGGCGCGCGCGGCGGCACGTACGCATGTGCGGTGGAAACTTCGTGTAATACCTACGCTATGTGTACAACTATTGTTTCTCGCGCTTTCGAGTTGATGCATATTTTTTTACTATTTAAAATATTTTTTATTTTTATTTTGTAAGTTTTAACACTATGAATCGATAGTACTTCTGAGGGCAAATGGTTCTGCCGCGGGAAAAAAACCATGAAAATTTCAGCCTGTATAGATATTTCTCACTAGCTCGTAACATTCAAATATTCATTAATTAATTATTTCGGTTTTATTATTCTCCTACAACTTTTGCGAACTAATCAAATAATTAAAAGTATTTTTCATGTTTTTTGTTTGACAAGGAGAAAAAGCATAAGATTATCACGTTCCATTCTACGAACATGTGGACAATAAAAGTACTTTTAAATATATTTTCGTAAGCTGAAATGAACAGTTAAGACTCAGATATATGCCAGTGACCTTGAGTGGTTAGCTTGCGTGTTCTGTACTGAGCTCACGCAACGCGTCGTACGCTCAGCCAGTAATAGGACTCGCCAAGGAGCGCTGTCCCCAATTTGACGCATTATTAATTTATTATACACAAAACAAAAGGTATTTTAATAAAACGCGTATACTTAAAGATCAATAATTAAATTATCTTTAAATTGGTGAAGGTTTCAGAAAAATGCGCTTGGTAGATTTTGCGCCATTCTCGGCTTTTTATCCGCGTTAGACATAACTTTACAAATTTGTTTTCACTATGTAATATTATATAGACATAATCTAAAGTATTCACGTATTAAATTATTGAGAAAATGCTCTAATTTAACATATATTTTTTTCAAGTCATTAACACTACTCGTTTAGACGTGATCTTCAGTATAAAATCATTAAAAGTTGGTTATCGAACAACAATGAAAAAAAAAATTGAATTTGGAACCTTAAACAAATCATCCATTCCCGATATTTTTTTGACTGAATTATATTTACCGTAATCTATATTAGACCGGGCAGAGATGGGTGATCTTATTCAAAGGTTATAAAATCAAAATGTCTAATTTGACATTTTGATTTTATAACCTTTGAATTAAAGATTTAATAATTTCAACTAAGTACTAGCCTACATATTTAGCAGTACCTAGGTTACAAGGATAAAGTATTGATGGATTGTGATTAGAACATGAAAAAGGTCAGGTACCATCCAATCAATGCCAGGCACCATGAACAAAAGTACCTACAAATTATTTTACAAACTCTTTCAGGACCGCTAAACGTCCACAGGCATCATAACAATAAAACTTTCCATCACGTCTCGGTCAGCGTCCTTGAGCACATTGTACAGTGAACATAACTAATTATACAACTTCCTCACTTAAAGTTGTCAAAAAAAAATAAGCCCGTTTTTACATTTAACTTGAATCGATTGACCATCGCGACGTAATTAGTGAAGTAACCATACGACTCGGTACTCGATACTCACGATAAATCGATTGAAGTTATATGTCAAAACGGGCCTATTATTTTTTGACAAGTAGGTATAATCCATATAACTCATTCCATAATTCAATTTTATACTCCTTAGGGTTTAGACTTAGATGAAACGAATTTTTTTGATTAGCTCTCAACTTGTCAAGTAATAATTGACTATTTGCTAGCAGAATGTATGAAAATCATGTGGAAGATAATTATGATCCATAAGTATTTGAAATAAACGGTTTAACTTTCGGATCGGCGGATCTATCGGGCACGTTAATGTCGGCTCCGTATAAAAAAAATCCCAAAATATAAATATAACTTACTTTAAGAGATAAAACTAAGTGAATTAGTACAAGGACACTTCCATAAACCAGTGACATTGTTATTAACTAATAGTACATACATATTGTGTAAATATAAACAATACTTAAAACGTGCATAAACTAAATAAAATCTCAAAATTATCAGTGCAATTTAGGTTATTGTGCATCTATCGTGTAATAATACTAATAGTGATAAACTATACTGTGATTTCCAATTAAAAGTTAACAAAAGTGATAAAAAACTGTGATTTCGAAAACAAAGACAATTCAAAATAAAACCGTCCACCGTATACGTTCATAGAACAAAGAAATGAATTTTGGACCCAGCGGAGACACTACATGATAACTGTCTCTTGTGATCAAACAACAAGTAGTCGCCTAATTCATGCTGTCACTTAATGTTCACATAGCGTAGTGGTTCGTGCACGCGCGTCCATACGCACTGTACGCTCAAGCGTTCCGAGTTCAAATCTCGCTACCGACAATATCTTTTTTAAAGACTATTAAAATATTTGTATAGTGTGATATCCAAAAAGATGAATTTCTTCGAAAATATTACCATGAGGAGAACGCGAACGCGGTCCTTGACAGAAAAGACTATCGACGAGTTTAACTCTAATAATTCGACACTAGATGGCACTACTAATAGCCTACCAGAAATATCACACCACGAAGACAATGATATAGTGCAAGAGTTGCGACAAAAAATTGAAGAACTTAAGTTAGAGTTATTGGCAGCTCACGGGGAGATAGATAAATTATCAACCGAAAACACTGAACTAAAACAAAGTATTCAAATCATCAATACTAAAAATCAACTAATGAAGGAGGCAACCAGGAAATTATCTAATGAAATTGGGACTCCAAATAAAAATAAAATTGTAAAGCAACTTACTCCCCACAGAAAACAACAACAACTTATTAAAAGTACAACAACTAGTCCAGTTACTAAACACAATAAGTCAACTCCAAAGAAATGTCAGAAAAACACAGGTCCTTTAACACCCAATGGCATACAAAATAAAACAAGCAGTGATAGGACAATTCAAGAACATATTCAACAACATAAAAAAGAGAGTAATACTGCCCGAGTGACATCACCATGCACAACCTACAGCACGCAGACTATTACTACTACTACAGCTAAACCAAAAATATGTTTACTAAGCAGTGAAACATCAAATGAATTATACACCGTTGCAGAAGAAACTAACCTACGAAACCACGACATTTGCCACTATCGGAAACCTAAATGTGGACTGAAGCAAGTATTGGAGACAATTGATGTAAAAATTCAAAACTTTACAAGTAAAGACTATTGTATTATTTACATTGGCGAAGAAGACTTCCGAAAAACTCTTAACTATATATAACTAACCATATTTATTCGAGAAAAATTAATAACACTAACTCACACTAATATTATTATTTGTTTACCGACATATAAATTTAAATTTCAATATAATAATACTTATTATGTAAAACAACAACATTATGGCAATACTTTGTACAATAGTAGAATAGAAGTTTTTAATAATCTTCTATACATGGATACGCAGGCATATAACTACGCATATCTATTGGATTCCAACCGAAATCTTTCATATAACTATGACATGTATAATCAGCGCTCAGGCGCACTGAATAGCTATGGCACGAAAGCTGTAGTATCAGATTTACAAGATCTGATTAAGTCAATTTACAGCCCAAGCAATGTCAATTTTGAGACACAGTGTTTCCAGTCGGAAAAAATTGAAATATCTACAGACACACAATCACCAAACTCGCAATCCACACACAACACACATTTTTTTCGTGTATAATCATATATTTATAATGCACCAAAATGTCAATGGACTAATAAATAAGTCGGATCTATTAAGAACACATCTGAATGAACTCGCAGATGTAGGTAAATCAATAGATATCTTATGCATAACCGAACACAACATGAAAAACGATGACCAGGAACACCTACATATTTCTAACTACTCACTAGCAGCATGCTACGCTAGGCAAGACAGAAACGGAGGCTCGTGCATTCTAGTAAAAAACACACATCAATTTGAAATAATCAATATAAATAAATGGGCCATTACTAATCAAATTGAATGCTGTGCGATAAAACTGACTTCCCATCCCATCATCATTATTTGTATTTATAGACCGCCAAATTATAATAAAGATAAACTATCAATGTTTTTTAATAATTTAGATATGATGTTAAACGAAATATGTTTAAAACGTAATAGTAGGATTATATTATGTGGAGATTTTAATATAGATATTTGCAAAAATAGTAAAATATCAAACACTTTTCAAAATATACTGCGTAGCTATAACTTGATTCTGGGGACGCGATCTCCATCCAACACGTCTGTGTAGCGGGACTTGCATTGACAACATCATTCATAATATTAGGGGAAGTAGCTGCGAGGTCACAGAATTGGCAATATCAGACCATACAGCACAACTGCTGAAATGTCGTGTCAAAAAAACCTGCACATTCTCTCATTGGTTTATCTACAAACGTGACTATAGCGATGAAAATATTAGAAAGTTTAGGGAATGCCTGCAAAATTTATCATTTCATGATGCCTATACATGCTCAGATCCAAATGAAGCATTTAATGAGTTTCACGACCTATTTAAATTATTCTATGACTTATGTTTCCCAATTAACAAAATCAAAATTTCGGTAATTAAAAAACCAAAGTGGATCACAACAGGACTGAAAAAATGTTCAAAACGTAAAAGAGACATGCTATGGGAATATAGAAAGTCACCAAACCTAGACAATAAAAATAAACTTAAAACGTATACTAAAAGATTAAAACACATAATTAAACAGACACAAAAAGCACAAAACAATAATTTTATTAATACTACTGAAAACAAAAGCAAAGCTACATGGAGCATAATTAATAAGCAGAAAACAAACTACCCTAAACAAAGTATTGATAACATAAAAATTGACAGCAAAATTATAAATAACCCTGAACAAATAGCAGAATCATTGAATAATTTTTTTATAGACCAAATTGAATCTGAAAGTGACATTAATCTTAATCTTAATAGCAAATCAGCAATAAACTCTAATCCTAATTCAATATTTATGACACCCACAGTACCCTTTGACATATTTGAAATTATTAATTCCTTGAAAAATACTAAAATCGTTGGATACGACGACATAACCACCTAGGTAATAAAAGCCACAGCTCCTATCGTTGCACCAATACTCAGCCACATTATCAATGGTAGCATTGAAACGGGCATATTCCCAGAAAAATTTAAAATCTCTGTAATTAAACCATTACATAAAAAAGGCGATAAGCAAGATCCTAGCAACTACAGACCAATCGCGCTCATTCCGGTATTCTCAAAAATTTTTGAAAAAGTAATTCAAAACAGCATATATTCATTTCTAGAAGCTAAAAAAATCTTGGTAAGCGAACAACATGGTTTCAGGAAAAATAAAAACATTGACTCTGCTATCTACAAACTTGTTGATCACGTTCTAACTAACGTTGACAATAGAACTCCTGTAGTTGCATTATTTATGGACATGTCAAAGGCATTTGACTATGTTAACCATAAAATACTGATAAACAAGCTGGAAAAATATGGAATTAGAGGCAATATCCTTGAACTTATCAAATCTTATCTGACTAATCGAGAACAAATTACACACGTAAATAAAATATACCCCTATACAAGAACTGAAAAGACTTATGTCTCTACACATAGAAAATGCATTTTCGGTGTGCCGCAGGGCGGTGTTCTTGCTCCATTACTATTCATAATATATATCAATGACATGCCTAAAACTATTAATAATCCAATGATTTTATTCGCTGACGACAGTACAATACTAATCAAAAGTAAAGATGATGTGACATTCGAAAAAGAAATAAATGACAACTTAAATGATATAATAACTTGGCTAACTGAAAACAACCTAAAAATAAATCTTGAAAAAACAAATTACATTTCATTTGAACAACAAACAAACAATAAAAAACCGGATATTCATTACGGTCACAAGACGATCAGTGAAGCAGAACACACTAAATTCTTGGGTATTTGGATAAATAAAAATATGAGCTGGAAAACACATGTTGAAAATACATGCAAAAAACTTAGCCAGTATTCCTATGCTCTCCATAACCTAAGAAAAGTCTCAAATCAGGCAACATTATTAACGGCGTATCATGGGTATGTTGCATCTACTTTACGCTACGGACTTACATTTTGGGGGAACTCGCCAGATAGAGAAATGGCGTTCAAAGCCCAGAAACAATGCATAAGGGCAATGAGTGGCATACAACGCACAGAAAGCTGTAAACCACATTTTCAACAGCTCCAGCTATTAACATTCCCGTGTCTATATATATATGAAGTGGCTATTTTTGTCAAAGCGAATCTACATCTTTATACACATCCAAGAAGTACACGACACAAAAATAAAATATGCGTAAGACGTCATAAAAAAGCGATATTTAATAAAAACATTTTGGGCATGGCACCCAAAATATACAATAAGTTGCCAAAAAGTATCACAGACCTACACAAAATGGACCATTTTAAATTAAGTTTGCACGATTTCCTAGTTGCAAAACGTTACTATTCAATTAATGATTATTTAAATGAAAGATGACTGATTTTATCTGAAATGGGACCACAAATGTAATGACTTTGAAATTTTGATTTGACTTGTGTATTTTTATTTAAATTTTTAAATTTTTGACTTTCTATTTTTTAAGTAATTCAATTTAAAATGTATTCTTTAAATTCAATGTTGCGATTAGTACTCATTGAATTAATTTGCACACCTCATTAGGTTATAATACAATGCACCTTATACACCTGTAACACCTTATTTAACATGTATTATGCAAATAAATTATTTGATTTGATTTGAACTTTAAATTAAGAAAGAAAAAGATTTTATTCTATTAAGTAGTAAAAAAAAACTTTTTACAAAAAAATATAACCGACTACCAAAAATAACACTACAAAGTGAAAAATAACTTTAATTTCGGAAGTCGGTGTCTTTCGATCTGTATATGAGTTTTTTGCCACCGACTTTCGAAATTAAAGTTATTTTTCACTTTGTAGTGTTAATTTTGGTAGTCGGTTATTATTTTTTTGTAAAAAGTTTTTTATTTTTCACTTGTTAGTGGATTAGTTTTGAATGTATCTAAGTTACAATAGCCTAATGTTAACTGCTCATCACCTTTTACAAAATATTGCTTTTTCCAATGCTGGGACGTTGATTGTTGAGGAGTTTTCCTGGTAAGAACCAAGAGAACTGCCACTCACCATATGCATAGTGACGAGCATAAATTGCTTAGTCGCAACCCGTTAAATAGGTACTCATTATTATATGGTTCCGGTGGCCATCTGTGGTCTCCATCATCAGTTCCACTTCACCAAATGGTGCTTTCTGAGAGCAAATGCACGAGTTACTATAAAAAATACCGAAATCGCTATAGGTTTGCATATAAAATTTGAAGGTTTCCCTCGATTTCCATGCGATCCCCTCATCAGATCCTGTATTGGTGGCAATGGGACCACCTCAGGAGTATATCTAAACAAAAAAAGAATTTTCGAAATCGGTTTATAATTGACGGAGTAATCGCGTAACAAACATACAAAAAAAAAAACATTCAGCCGAATTGAGAACCTCCTCCTTTTTGGTAGTCGGTTAAAAAGAGTAAGTGACCTGTACGAGGCCAATAGCCAAGGAAGAGGAACCTATAAAATGGTGCTTACAAAACGTACAATGCTACACGATTATTTAGGGCGCGTAACCAAAATTGGAATCTGTTAAAGCAAGGTGGCAGCATTTTTTTTTTTGGTCAACAAATTACAGCAATCGGTGACAGCCAAACATATAAGCTCCTCCTTTTTGGAAGTTGGTTACAAATAAAAGTACCTACTTAACAAACCAGAATATGCAAACAACTCTAAACATCTACCCTGTTTAATTAATTATATTTCAGATCGCCGTGAAGTAAAATTGCTAATCAAACGAGCTTACCTGTTAAGCGAAATCTTGATTCTAGTTTTATGAACGGCGATCTGAAATATAATTACCCACCCGCCACTAGCTAACAACCCCAATGCTGGGATAATTAGTCTACATAATTCACTTATCCTTTCAGGAAAACCTAGTGAATGTAAGTATGCGGAACTACTCTGTACAGAAAACAGAGCTTGTTCCTCATCTCTAAAATAAGTGAAATGTCTGTGTGGCCAACGCTGACATGTAATAATCCAATTTAAAAAATATATATATTTTATTTAAAAAAACGCGATGTTATATGTGTGTGTAAGAAACACGACTCTGTTTAAGTAATTGTATTTCAGATCACCGTTTATAAAATTAGAATCAAGACTTCGCTTAACAGGTAAGTTCATTTGATTCTCAATTTTATCAGATACTTTTGGAACAAGGTGTAAATGCTTTGACGGATTCTGTAGCAATTACAAAGGGGCTCCCAAACTTTTTCAGTCCGCGGCGCAATTCAGCACCCCTATTCACAAAAACTCGATACGCTGCCGAATCGAAATTGTAAGATGCGTTTAGGAGGAACGTAACCGAATGGTAGTTTATTGTCTATATATATTTTTAAGTCGTAAATAATTTTACATTATTAAGTAGTTCGCAACATAATTACTTATGTGCTATTATAACATACTAGCACTTCACCCGCGACTTCGTCCGCGTGGATTTCGTATCTTCGCCTACAAAGTTCAACACTCTCCGTCCCGTTTAAAAGATAGTTTCTGAAAAGTAATGGTTGCGACCTTTTTATTTATTTTTTATTTAACAGTTTATGTACACACATATAAACAGACAAGGAAGGAACAGAAAAATACGTACAAAGATTACGCTTATTTCTAAAGAAATCTCTTCCAGCATACCTGCGATAGGAAAGTAAACAAAGAGATGTAGACAACGTGTGTAACAGTAGAAAAAAAATATACATAAAAAAAAAACTTACTAATGATAATGATTAATGATGATAAGTAAATGATTTTTATTTCTGTAAGTAGGTTTGTACAAACACTTACACGTCAATCATATTTAAAAAACATGATGAGGTCGGCGTTTCTTCTCAGAGTAGTCAGATAGACTACTCTGAGAAGAAAGGCCGAAACAAATCCAGAGGTCACAGTCTCTTTTAAAGTCCAGACATAATCTTGGTCAGATCATGTGAAGGCCATGTAGATTGGTGTCTGAAATGGTTTTTTGAGGAAAGAACCACACAGATTGAGTGGACCTGACCAGTCAGTGCACGCATTTGTGAGTAATCGTGCAGCTCTACTCAGAACTTAAGGAGCTCAACGATGCGACGATCAATACCAAAGAAAGGACATTTGGGTAGGCCGCATAAATGACTCAAACTGCCAGACCATGATTAACACTAACTGAGAATAAAAGAAAAAAGAAAAAAAAGCAATAACCCACATAGTCTTCACATTCACAATAATTAAAATAATATAATACTTTACAAGTAAATATAAATGTCATTGTGTATAAAATAATAATTAAATGTCACTGTTTATAAAATAATAAAGTTAGCAAAAAAAAAAACATCAAACAATAAAAATAAACCACCTCAATAATATGTAAAAAATTGGAGCAGCTCAATCCCAAGCCTTTTTGTCCTCAATATGATCCTTAACAGTATAAAAGGCTTTCTGGCACAACTTACGTTTAATGAATGATTTGAACTTAGATCTTGAACGTGGCTTGGAAGTTTATTATAAAAGCGTATACATTGACATCGAAACGAGCCACCTATTTTCTTGAGCCTTGTTGTAGGTACAACAAATTTGTGTTTGTTCCTAGTATTTATATTATGGATATCACTGTATTTTTTAATAATTTTATATTTTTATGGGCATACAGGATAAGTTTTTATCCACTGCGCAAATTTTGACAAGTTAAACTTAAACGAGTTTTATTAAACATATATTTTTTATTTTGATACGTCTTAGTACAAAAAACAAAAAATATCGTTAACGAAAGATGTTTACTTTAAAAGTGGTTGTATGGCTACCCGGCGGCGCGCGGCGAAGCGGAACGCGCGAAAGTACCTACCTATTAGCTGTGCGCTAGCTCGATTCGCCGGCGTAGGTATTTACGTGGGTTACAATGTACTGATCGCTAATTTTATCATGTTCGAACTAGACTTTTTTATGTTTAGGCCGTGACCTGTAGTTATTTGAAGAGTAATTCCAATTTTTCCTTCATACTTTAATGGGCTTAGGATGGCTTCTTCGATTTCGATCGCCAGTCGGGGTCTGCCAGATCTTCGTGCATGATTCGGGGTTCTGAACTGTCCGTGATCAAGCAGCCTTTGAGTGGCCGCTAAAATGGTCCTTTCATCAGGGACCGCGGGGTTAAGGATTCCATGGGCTCGCATTCGAGGTATGCTCTCCGTCGCATACATTCTGCGAGCTGCTCGCAAACTTTTATCACTCAGTACATACACTCGCACCATCTCGTAAAACTCGCGGTTACTGAAGTCCGACATCGTGACCGGTAGCACGGCACACGTGCGGCGCGGCGCGGCGCTTGCGCGGGGAATCGATTAGACGCGACGTCACACGACAGCGCGTGCGATGATCGAACTGTCGAGTGTCGGCCACAGCGCCCGGCGCGCCCGGCCGCCCGGGAGGGGGTTTCACCCCCGTGCAACACCGCCGCTTGCGCCGGCCGCCGCGCGCGCCCATTGATATTATTACGAATAGATTGTGTCCATATTTTGCTGATTTAAAGTAGGATAAAAGAAAAGTATTGAATAAATAATGGAAATGTGTTCTGTTACTGATATTGAACCGCCAAAAAAACAAAATCTATTATACAGGAAAAACTTTTCCTGTATAATAGATTTTCAAAAATATACTGAGAACGCACAGTCATTACATTAAACTCCTTATATTTCTCTCTGAGAGAGTGTCTTGGACTTAATTTATAAATTGATCGAACAGCTCTTTTCTGCAAAAAAAAGATAGTCTGAATGTCGGCAGCATTTCCCCATAACAGAATACCGTACGACATTACACTATGAAAATAGCTAAAGTACACTAAACGGGCTGTCTCTGTCAGTTAAATTACGAATTTTTCTAACAGCATATGCTGCGGAGCTTAGCTTTTTTGACAGTTTATCTACATGTGGCCCCCACTGAAGCTTAGCATCCAAAGTCAAGCCCAAGAATACTGTGCTATCTTCAGGATTCAATTCTTCGCCCTTTATTAACACATTAGTTTTCACCTGCCTAACGTGAGGTAGCGTAAACTTAATGCATTTGGTTTTTTTTTTTCATTTAGAAGTAAATTATTAACATTAAACCAGTGAACTACTTTTGAGATCGCGCTATTTACATCGTCAGTAACCAGCTGCTGACGTTTAAGTTTAAACAAAAGTGAAGTGTCATCTGCAAACAACACTATATATATATATATAAGAAAGGACCAAGAATTGAGCCCTGTGGGACTCCCATTATTACTATAGATCCGGGAGATCTTTTCCCATTGACATCAACGCTCTGAATCCTATTACTCAAGTATGAAATAAGAAGATCCAGAGCGGTGTTCCGGATCCCGTAGTGGCGGAGTTTCCTGATAAACGTTTCATGAAAAACGCAATCGAATGCCTTGGACAAATCACAAAAAATGCCCAAGGCATCGCAGGCATAGTATAATTGTTGACTTACCTAGGCACAGGGGGTAAACCTAGGAATGACCTTTTATATCCCTCACACTCGTGGGAACAATATGGAAAAATTTAACCAAAAACCCAAAAATGGCGCTACAAGCGTAGAGGAAGGGAGTGATGCGACGTCGGAGTCCGACGCCGCATCTGGGGCGAACGGCTCTTTTAAGAGCCCGGAACCCGTGGAGGTGGGAGCTGCGAAGAACGCAAAGTTCTTGAAGAAGAAGCGCTCCAAGCCAGGGGACGGCCAGGGGTCGTCCTCTGATGGCGGGCTGAACTCGGCCCGGAGGAAAATTGGCCGGCGGGGTGGGGTCCAAGGACCCCATCCTTGGACCCCACCCCGCCGGCCCCGAGGCCTCCCCTGGGGGCAGAGGGCTCACCACCCAATCCAGTGAGCCCAGCCGAGCCGGCCCAGCGAACCGAGAGGCTCCCAATGGAGGGGCTCTCTGATACCTCAGGTGGTGCGCCGGACGCCGCTGGCGGCTCCAAGGCGGAGCGAGTCGCCAGCAGCTTTGAGGAGGTCGTGGTAGCCGCGATCAAGGGTGTGGCCTTGAAGAGGATACAAGCCTCTAAAGACAAGGTCGTACCCACTGCCACGGCCTCTATTATGGCGGCAGCGAGGGCCCTCCAGGTCGGAACTCCGTCGGACGAAATGTCCGAGATGCGGGCGGAGGTCGGCCACTTGACGGCCGCTATGGAGCTTCTCCGAAAGGAGAACGAGGAGCTCCGAGCGGACCTGGCCCAGCTTCGAGGAGCTGGCTCCCAGGAGATGCCCCAGGGGGGAGCGGTGCATGGGCAGGGCCTGCCCTTGCCAGCGGAGGACCGGGTTCTGACCCTGGTGCGGCAGGAGCTGGCTGCATTCAACAGCCGGTTTTCCGTACTGGAGGGCATTGTCCTGCGCCCTCCACTAGCGGCGAGTAGGCCGGCCACTTTTGCCGCCACCGTGGCTGCTTCGGCTACGACCGCGGCTAAGCCTGCGGCCAAGTCCGCGCCCAAACCAGCGCCTCCGGCGAAAGCGGCGCCGTCTAAGCCAAAAAAGGGCGAGATGGCTGCGCAAACGGCTACGCAGAAGGCGAGGGCCCCACCCACTGTGGCGGGACGGTCGCCCCCGGCCCAGCCTCCTAATTCCTCTCCAGCCGACGCCAAATGGCAAGTAGCCGGAGAGAAACGGAAGGCGGGTAAGGCCAAAAGGGCAGCTAACAGAAAGGAGAGGCGGCAACGGCGCAAGAAGCGAAGCGCCGCGGCTAGGCTCCGCGCTTCGAAGTCCGCAGCTGTAGTGATCACACTACAGCCGGAAGCGGAGAAGAAGGGCGTGACCTACCGCGAGGTACTCGCCAAGGCGTGGGCGGCAGTGGACTTGGAGGAGATCGGCGTCGCTGATGGCTTCCGAATGAAGGTCACTGCGACGGGGGCTCGGATGCTGGAGATCCCCGGTGCGGCCAGTGGCTCGACTGCTGACGCCCTGGCCGAAAAGCTCAGGGCGTCCCTCAATGCGGAGGAGGCCCGAGTCTCCAGGCCCACCAAGTGCGCTGACATGCGCATCCTGGGCCTGGACGACTGCGTGACGGCGGAAGATCTTGTGGCCGCCGTGTCTAGGACTGGAGAGTGCTCTGCCGAGCTGGTGAGGGCTGGCACCCTCCGTCCTGACAAATCGGGGATGCAAACCATTACGGGGGGTGCCCCGTGTAGGCGGCCCAAAAAATATCCGGGGAGGGCCAAAGGCTCCGGGTGGGATGGGTATCCGCGCAGGTGAAACTGCTGGATCCCAGACCTCTGAGGTGCTATCGCTGCCGGCTGGGACACCACGTGGGAGCATGCTGCACCTCGGAGGTGGACCGCAGCGAGGACTGCTTCCGCTGTGGTCGGCCGGCTCTTGCGAGGCCATGCCGCACTGCTTTGCATGTGCGGCGGCTGGCAAGTCGGCCGATCACCGGGCTGGAGGCAAGGCCTGCGCTCCCCCCCCCAAACCCAGGGGTATGAGCAAGCCCTCCGCCACCGCCGTTACTGCCGCAGCCGCCAAGATTGCCGTCGCCACTGCCGCCGCTAACACCGTGGTAGGGCCATCCCAGAGGGCCCGTGAGGAGGCTGATATGGAATGCCAAAAGGCTTAAATGGCCCCATTACGCCTCTTCCAGGCGAACATCAACCATTGCGCCTGCGCTCAGGATCTGTTGCTCCAGAGCATGGCGCAGTGGTCGATTAACATCGCCGTGGTCGCTGAGCCGTATTTTGTCCCGCCCAGGGATGACTGGGTGGAGGACCTGAGCGGCTCAGTGACCCTAATTTCGTTGGCCGCCGCCGGTACTCCGTCCCTCGAGGCCGACAAGAGGGAACGGGACTAAACGGGCATATGTCAATTAAATTTCGAATTTTTCTAACAGCTTGTGCTACTAATTTATTATACCTACTGACCACTATATACTATATTATTATGTATTACCTACTAATCACTAATTTAAAAATAAACATACAATAAGAGAATATAAGTACTTACCTACATACTTCTAAAATAAATATCACTAAAATATAATATTATATATAAGTAAGTATAAAATAATAAATACATAATATGCAACTATGATGAAGTGGAAAGATGTGTTCTTTCACTCTTCTTTTTAAAACTGCAAGTTTGGCTGTCCCTAATGTCAGGCGGAAGTGAACAGGAGAAAGAGTAGGAGTAAAAGTCGGTAGAGTGGGGAGGTGATTTAACGAGATATCTAAGACGCGACCTGCAAGGCGCATCAGAAAGAAGTGTAAGTAGGAAAAGCGTTCCCGCAGATAGGATGTTATTTATTACTAGCTGCGCCCCGCGGTTCCACCCGCGTAAGTCTCGATCCCGTGGGAATATAGGGATAAAAAGTAGCCTATATGTTAATCCTGGGTTTCAGCTACCTCGATACAAAATTTTATCAAAATTGGTCCTGCCGTTTTTACGTGAAAGAGTATCAAACATCCATCCATCCATCCATACTTACAAACTTTCGCGTTTATAATATTAGTAGGACATGTTGCATTACATGTTGCTTAGACTTTTTTGATGTGTGTAGCTAGATTTGCGCCTCGAGGAATTTTATGTGGGTAATGATGAGTACGTAGTCGTTGTTATACAACGTGTCCCAAAATTCAACGATAAGCGGGCACCAGACGGTGGACCTGCTAATCACTACCCGAGAAAAAAGCAGTTATTTTTTTGGAAATTATAAAAAATACATTGAAATCCTTCGGAAATTGACACTTTTTAAGATATTTTTAACTACCATGACCACAATATTTCTAATATTTTGTTTTTTTTTTTATATCGGCAACCTAAGTAACACTGCCATACACACACAACCCTTAAAAATCCCAGAATGCTTGTAGTTTTTACACAAAAATCAATCAAAATTATTTTTTTCCTTAAAATTTTCAAAGTTTTTTACTTTCAGTCATCGTGGTGTAAAAAAAAGTATAGGCACTACAATGGCTAATTTAAAAAAAAAAACGCAACTAATCAAGATTCCAAAATGGAATAATACTCTAAGACAAATTGCCACAAAAAAAATTTGGTACTATTTCTAAACAAGAACCAAATTTCATAAATTGTTATTGTTGATATAGTCCGCGTGCAAGTGCTAGCCACCGCCTGAGGTATGTGAGCGGTGGGACGCACAGTGGGCTGAAAATGCAAAGTGTGGACTTAAGGATTCATATGGTTATATTTGAACTCTATGTACTATTACAATGATATCATGTTCAAGTACCGTTTCCATATTCCCAGTAGTTTTAGAGATATGCCCGTTTAAAATATAGCTCCATAGACTTAGCGTTGCTCAAAAATCAAGTACCTAATTTTGAAAAAAAAACCATGCCAGCGTATTACCATAATAAATAGCAATATTTTATGTGCTGGAACTTTTTTTGATAAAGCTATTATTTAACAAGTTATCTGCGATTTAATATTATTTTGTATGGACCTGAACCATTATTTTTGTTTTATTCCTTATTCTTAAGCTTTCTTAAAATATAACTTTCCGTAATAAAGAATGCATCATATAAGCTATATTATCACTAAAGCTTGAATCTCGGAAACCCGAACATTGACATTATAACGACATTAAAAAAAATTAAGCCTAATTTTTTTTTTAAGTTTACTAGTTGCAATGTTATGGCCTTTTTTCTACACCATCCTAAGCCCCCCCCCCCATCCACCTACCTATCTACCTACAACTTTGAATTTACCAATGGCGCGTAGAAAAACAAATTATACATCTTTTCCGAGAAATGAATGCCACAAACAAGTCACAACTTGTTTGTGGCATCTAATTGTCGAAAAAAGTGCAACAACAAGTACGTCATTCAATGACGTCACTTGTTGTTGCACGTTTTAAGTTTCTACTGGGGGGAGTAGAACAAAATTTGTTCTTCTACCCGCAGTAACTGGTTCAGTCTGTTTATTACATTTGTGATTGACGGACGTCCTTACTCGAATTTTAAGAATTTTCGAAATGGAAGGTTTAACTAATCTAGAATGTTTTCTGAAACTGAAAGAAAGTGGAAGTTTAAAAAATTGTGAAGTTTTATTCAATATCTTAATGGAGTTATTACCAGCTCATGTGAGAGAAAATCAGGGTAATTTAAAATCATTTTGTTCTAAATATTGTTATAATCTACAAAGAAAGTGGCATAAGTCTGGGTCGAAAGGTCCTGGCTTTCTAAAACATTATTCTGACTGGTTGGATTCAGGGTTTACGTGGCCAGATTTTATAAAACCATCCGTTTGTGATGTGCCAAGTCGGAACCAAGTACATCTAAGACGACATCACCCACGAAGTCTGTAGGAACTTCAACTCTGGTAAGTCCCAGAAAATCTTTTGGTGACTTAGGTTCTAAACAAAAGAAAAGACGTATTGAACATCTCACGGCATATTCTATCGATGAATTAACCTTTGCTCAGTCAACAAAACTGAAAGAGAGTGACAATGAAGATATTGCTAAAATTGTAGATTACTTAATAAAAAATACACATGAAATTCAAAGATTTACAGATTTAATTTTTTCCAAGAATAAAGTAAAGTTATCCCCAGAAAAGGCATTAGGTACCATGTTATCATTAAAGTTGACAAAGTGGCAATACAATACCCTTCGAAAAACCACTCGGGAAGCAAACGTTGAATTGTTTCCATCTTATTATTCTACACAAAATGCAAAACAGGAATGTAACCCACCTAAGGAAGATATAACAATAACTGATAATTCTGCCCAGATAAAGTTGCAGGCACTTTTAGATTTGACTGTAAACCGACTTTTGAAAGACATACAAATATTTGACGAAGATAATAAATTGACTTTGATTTCAAAATGGGGATTTGATGGTGCATCGAACCAGTCTAATTATAAGCAAACTTTTGACAACGAAGGCAATGATGATTCTAGCATCTTTTAATATTTAATAATTTTTATAATTTATTGAGGTAAATAAAGATTTTGATGTACATGAGAGACTTAATTAAAAAGTATGCATTATTGTAAGATGGTGTAGGTACATATAATCGTTGGGTGAATCGCTGCTCTCCTAGCTAGATTACTGAGTAATCTGTATTTAGGAGAGACAGTTTCAACTCCCTATTTGAGTATCACAATAATCATGTACTTATATTTAAAAAAGAAAAACAAAACATCTTAAAATTAAAATAGAATAAAACTAAATTAAACAATAAAGAAAAAAAAAATTAAATTGAATGAGTGCTGGTGTGGCGAGTCGAGTGCATGCGTGTGTTTGGATATGAATTTGTGGGTGTGAGCGTGTGTGTGTGCAATTCAATAAAATGAAATAGCTTCGATCAATAATAGCACTGAAATAGGGTTACTTTCATTTAAGTGTCACTAAGTAGTTTTCAGTCTCGTCGTAGGTTTTATTCAGGAGGAATGCACGGAGGGCGAATTTGCATTTGCTGTGTGGTAAGTCATAAATGTAAATAGATGCGTTAATTTTATTGTACAAACAAGGGCCAAGATAGTAGAAAAATCTCTTTGTGAATTTGAACTGAGTTTGTGGAACAGTACAAATCAAATCTTTCCGTCGTTTGGTAATACTAATAAGAGGGGTTTTTGAATGTTGGAGAAGAATGCTTTGGAGAATGAAGTGTTGCCTTATGTTGAGGACCCTACAATTTTTGTACAGTTCTGAGGTTGAAAACAAAATAGGTCGAAATGTTGCAATTTTCAGTATAGCTCTGTGGGACACTTCCAACGGTTTTAGGGCAGTTTTTGTGGCGCCACCCCAGCAGCTAATACAGTAAGTGATTATTGACTGACATAAGGCGTAATAAACATTGCGAATTACAGACTGCTTGGCGACGTGTCGAAGGGTTTTAAAAATATATATTAGTTTTCTAACCCTGCCTGTTACCAAGCTAATATGAGTTTTATAATTCAGGTATTGGTCTAACATAATACCTAAGTACCTTATATTATTAACTGTGGCAATGGGTAAACATTGACATGTGTGTAGATTTGTACTATCACAAGAGTGAGCCTTTATACAGATGGGAATACTAGGTTGTGATGTCGATGAGATAGAGAACGTCATTAATTTCGTTTTGGATGTGTTAAGAGTTAGAGCGTGGGATCGAAGCCAGTTAAAGGCAGAATTTAAACCATCCTGTGCGATAACCTGAAGTTCTGACCAAGAGTTAGCGTAACAGGTAAGAGCTGTATCATCAGCAAAAGACACGATTTTTGCATTTGTGATGTTGAGATTGCAGAGGTCATTTAGAAAGATGAGGAAAAGCGTAGGACCGAGTATACTGCCCTGCGGTACACCGTAACAAATCGGTAGTTCGTCACTAACGTGGTCTCCAATTTTCACCATTTGCAGTCTATTTGTCAGATAACTTTTAAAAAGATCAAGCTGAAGTCCTCTGACGCCTGCTCTCTCTAGTTTGAGTAAAAGGGTAGAAATGGGAACGGTATCGAAGGCCTTAGCGAGATCAAGAAACACTGTTAGCACCTTTTTGCGACTGTTTATCTTCTCAACTATGAAATTCGTTACTTCATGAACTGCATCACAGGTTGACTTGTTCTTCCGGAATCCAAATTGCTGGGAAGAAAACAAATTATTTTTTTCGAAAAAATCAACCAATCTCTTGTTGATCAGGCGCTCAAGAACCTTAGAAAGAGCGGGTAGTACTGCTATAGGGCGATAGTTATTGAAAGACTTTCCATCGCCACCCATAAACACAGGGTGTATAATTGCCTTTTTTAAAGCCGACGGAAATATAGCAGTCTCAAAACAGAGGTTAAATATATGGTTTAAAACTGGCGCTAGAATATTACAGTATCTCTTAAGGACCGCAGGAGAGATACCATCCCATCCAGTGGCTGCAGAGGATCTGAGGGATTGAATTACAGATTTAACCTCATCAATATCTGTGTGATCCAGTACAAATGATGATGAAGAAAAGTTAATATGGGAGCAAGGCAAAGTAGGTGAAATGTGGTCGTTGATTATATTATCAGCAAGTTTTTTACCTATTTCAGCAAAGAACATGTTAAGATGATTGCAGGACTGAAAGGGAGTGTCAGAGTGTGAAAGTAGTTGTGTAGATGCATGTTTGTTGTTTTTTTGTGTTTGTGATTCGTTTTATAGCTTCCCAAAGAACCCTTGAGTTATTTCCAGCTTTATCAAGCTCCTGGGTGTCGAATTGTCTTTTGACTTTTTTTAATATTTTATTGCAGAAGTTTCTGTATCGCTTGTAGGAAATTTCAAGCGTGCTATTATTAGGCGATCGTTTTAATCTTTTGTGTAGTAGATCTCTATGTCTCATACACCGCAGCAAGCCCGGAGTGATCCAAGGTTTGAGGATCTTCTTGTTAGATGGTACCTTTTTGGTAGTAGAGTTTTCTGAAATTGCCTTAGTCATGAGACCAACCAAAGTATCAGTAGCAACATTGGAGTCTAACATAGAGTAGATGGGTGTAAAGTCTAGTGACGCCATAGTTTTATCCATGGCGTCAAAGTCGATTTTGGTGATGGATCTAACAATATTACCATGTGGTTTTTTGCTGGAAATGCATAGCAAGGAAGAACAATGATCAGTAAGAGTCGTATCGAAGACTAGTGAGATAGACGCCCTTGTGGTTTTTAATAATATATGGTCCAGGCAATTGTTTCCTCTGGTCGGAAGAGTATGGGTAGGAAGAAAACCTTGAAAAGCTAGAGTGTTCAGGTAGTCATGGGAACGAGTGTCAAGTGACATCGGTTTTATATCGATATTGATGTCACCAGTTAAAGCTACAGTTTTGACACTGGAAAATGTGGGAAATAAGTCGTTGAGAGAGGATAGAAAATTGTCAATGTTGCTTGTCGACGGCGTCCGGTAAATGCATAGAATGACAATGTCAGAACCCACCCTGATCGATAAGCCGGTGGCGGAACCACCAAAACAGAGTTCCTCGCAGGTGACAGTAAGGTTGGACCTGACATAGACCACAACACCATCACTTTGATTTAAATTCTTGGTAGTGCTGTACGTAATGAAGTTATTGATGTTAGGGATGTTGCTGTTACTCGAGCATAATAACCAGCACTCCGTTAGAACTAAAATGTCACAATCCATCGTGAGGCGCCGTAGCAGTGTCTGTAGACTAAGAAAATTACAATTGAACGATCTAATGTTCTGTGTAAGGATTTTTAAGTAATGTTTTGGATGTTTAATAAACATTTTAGCCTGCTCCGGGGTGCAAGTGTGTAAATCCGATACAGAAAAATCATCAACAGTGTCCATAAGGACATTAGCGTTGTCAAGCATTTTGTATGGTATGATGAAGGGTTGTATGTTGCCTATAAAAACTGGAAAAAAGGTTCAAATAAATCACGTAAGAAGCATGTTGTATGAAATGTGAGGGTGTAGTGAAGAGCTTTATGGCAAGTTTAGTACCCATTCGATTGATGTCTGGAGATAAAATCATATGGGAAAATGAGGCTCCTAACTCCACTTTCTATTGTAGACCAATTTTTTTCAAATTTATGAAGGAGACTTCTTTCAATGTTAGTAACGAAAATAACTTGATGGATGCGGAGATAAAAAAATTAATACCTTTCATACTTGGCGGCAAAACAATCACGCATTCATTGATTCTTACTATGATAGACGGAAAAATAACGTCGTTGTTAAGTGGAACCAGTACACAGCGATGTGACATTTGTAAAGCCACACCAAAAGAAATGAATAATTTGGACTTAATTGTCAACAAGGGAATTAACAACGATATATGTAAATACGGCCTATCTTCGCTCCATGCTTGGATTCGTTTTATGGAGTGCATTCTTCATATTTCTTATAGACTCGAATTTAAGACTTGGATATCACAGAACGAAAAGAAGGATAAAATGGAAGCTAAGAAACGGCAGGTTGGCAATACGGCCAGACGATTTTTTGAGAATCCTGCAACTAGCGCTAGAATAACTGGTGTAGATGAAAATCTAATTCAACGGTTTTCAGTCATTTTAGAAACACTTTCCTCAGGGTATGCCATTGATACGCAGAAATTCAAAGAATTTGCAGACCAAACTCTTTATCTATATATGAACTTGTACAGTTGGTATTACATGCCTGCTAGCGTTCACAAAATTCTTGTTAACGGTAAAGAAATAATTGAAAGTTTCGGTTTACTTCCAATTGGAAAATTGTCAGAGGAAGCCTCTGAATCCAGAAATAAGGATTTTAGGACATACTGACAACAGCATGCCCGAAAATTTTGCAGAAAGGCAACCAATGAGGATATTATACACAATTTAATTTTAACACCTGATCCTCATTTATCGGCAAATAGACCTAAACTTCGTAGGAAACACAAAGTTTTATCAACAGCGGCACATAGCTTATTAATAATTAATGATAATTTGGATGATGAGGCCGATACCGAGAAAGAAAACTTGGCTTTTGTAGATATTAATCTATTTCACGGTTCATATAGTGACTCTGACTAACCGTTTCACTTAAAATCTTCTACACGTCATAATTCTTCTTACTTCACTTATCAGCTTCACACTAACTTTATTTCATAAAACATCAATATTTTTTGTATTCTTTCATGTGGATTAGGCTTACTGGGGACACCACTATAACTAAAAACGCACCTAGTTCTTCACCTCGTTAGGTGGTGAGGAAGCAAGGACATTTAGCAACTTTTAAATGACGTGCTTGCATAAAATATTTTTTATTTATTTTCAAATTTGAAAATGTCAATGTTCCAAAGATTTCTGAAGTTCACGCTTTAGTAGTAATATAGCTAATATGATGCATTTTATGATACGCAAAGTTATATTTTGAGAAAGTTTGAGAATTAGGAATAAAATAAAAAAACGGTTCAGCTCCATACAAAAAAAAAACTAAATCGCAAATAACTTATTAAATAGTAGTTTTATCAAAAAAAGTTCCACTACATAAAATATTGCTATTCAGTAAAGGAATATGCTGGCATGGTTATTTTTTCAAAATTAGGTACTTGATTTTTGAGCCACGCTAAGTGTATGGAGCTTCAATTTCAGCCCACCGTGGGACGGGGGAAGTAGACAAAGGCTAAGCTAACTCAGTCTGCCAATCTTGTCAATGGCACCCCCCTCCCCCGTCTCACCGGTCACTTACGTCAGGCGGTGACTACTCAGCACTCGCGCGGACTATAATCAATTTAACTGAATTTTTAACCGACTTCACAAAAAGGAGGAGGTTCTCAAGTCGTGTGTATGTTTTTTTTTTTTAATGTTTGTTACCTCAGAACTCCGTCGTTTATGAACCGATTTAGAAAAATCTTTTTTTATTTGAAAGGATATACTTCCAGATTTGTCCCATTTTTATCAAAACTCACTTCTGATGTTGGGATCCATGAGTAATTGAGGGAACTCCTCAAATATTATAGGCATACATATAGCGATTTTTATATTTTCATCAGCAAGTCAATCATTTGCATTCAGAAAGTATAATTTGGTGAATTGGAACTGATGAAGAACTTCTCAATGATAAGTATTTCACAGCTGGTGGCGATGATATATCTGGATTAAGATAGTTAAGTGAAGCAAATTTGATCTGATGATCGAAACTGATCTCTGATGATGAAGCCGAAAGGTAGGCACTGGAACTCGGTTATAAAGGTATCCTACCCGTGTTTGGTCTTATTGGAATTGTCATGAGATGCACTCTGGCTATAAATGATTATTAACCGACTTCAAAAAAGGAGTTGGTTCTCAATGTATATATATCTAGCCGTATATAGGTACCTACATATAAAAGGAAACCGTGACTGATTGGTCTATCAACACAACTCAAACCACTGAACAGATTGGGCTGAAATTCGGCACGTAAGCATCCGCTAAGAAGGGGTTTTTGGAAATTTGACCTGTAAAGGGGGGGAAACGGGGGGTTTTGTTTGCATGAAAAATCTTATTCCTAGAGTTAATAAACTTGAAACTTGGACGAATACTTACGTAAGTAAAATATAAAGTTTGTATTTTTTTGTTATCTTAACTTCAATGGATGGGATGTCAAAGCTTGTATAGAAGAACGCGTAACGCGTGGTCCGATCAACTCGAAACTTAGTATTTATACTTAAAACCAAAAATGAAGATTAGCTTGTATCAGGGTTTTTCGAAAATCTACCCATAACGGGGTGAAAAGGGGTAGTCAATTTTACAAGAGAGGGTTTTACTACGTGGCTTGATTAACTCGAAAATTGGTATAACCTTTAAGTCAAATAATGGAAAAGTCGCAAACCACTTTAAAAATTAACCTCTTTGGGGATGTAAAGGGGGGATGGATACAGTTTTATGAAAAAATCATCTTTCGTTGATCTATTAACTTGAAACTTAGCCTGAATTCTTCATCATCAGTCTCCTGCCCTAATCCCTATTTATTCGGGGTCGTCGTAACATGTCGAATTACACTATAGATTTAATACATACAAAAGGAAACAGTGACTGACTTACTGACTGATCTATCAACACAAAACTCAAATCATTGAATGGATTGGGCTAAAATTTGGCACACAGATAGTTATTATGACGTAGGTAAACGCTAAAACAGATTTTGAAAATTCAACCACTAAAGGGGTGTAACGGGGTTTCACAACTTGTATGGAGAAATCATATGAATTGTATCAATTCGACAATTCGCAGGGTTACTCGTGTCAACAAATAAATAAAACGTGTTTCATGTTTTTTTTAAAACAGCCCGTTCTGGGGGTGTAATGAGGTAAATAGTCTACCTTTTATGTAGGGTATAGGTACTCTTAATCCCTGTTCCCGTGAGATCTACGCGGGTGAAGCCGCAGGCAAAAGCTAGTATTATATATGTTCAGGCATAACTTATTTGTTTATGAACCGATTTTTATAATTATTTTATTTGGTAGAGGAAGCTTGCGCGGTCTCCTATACATTACAGATTTACAGCTAACTCTTCAATAATACGTATTTAATCCACTCGGTGTATGTTGATGATGTTATAAAACTTCCTGTCACAGTTGTTTTCATAGCAAGTAGTATACGTATTGGTGTGGGGTAGGTACCACTAAAAAGTGAAAAATAAAAATCTTTTTTACAAAAAAAACAACCGACTTCCAACAAAAACACTAAAAAGTGAGAAATAACTTTAATTTCGGAAGTCGGTGGCCATATAAACGAAATTACAAAGCCAAAGACACCGACTTCCGAAATTAAATTAAATATAATATTAAATGTGGGTATACTACAGGTACACCTCTGCCCAACCCTTCGAGGAAACAAGGCGTGATTATGTTATGTGCTTCCGAAATTAAAGTTATTTTTCACTTTTTAGTGTTTTTGTTGGAAGTCGGTTGTTTTTTTTGTAAAAAAGATTTTTAAATAGGTTTTTTTGTTGTAAATTCTTGGAATTTGAATGTGTCATGTCCTTAGGCAATACAATTTAGAAGTAAGAGAGAGATAGATAGACAGATTCAAAGTTAGAGAGAGACAGATAGTGTAGATGTGCGTTGTTGAATAACAATAGGGCAGGTAGAGAAGTTGCTGTTCTCAACTTCTCAGCAAGTCAGTACGCTCTGCTCCTTTGGTTACTGTGCACCGTTCCGTATTCAATTGACGTGGCTCTAATAATTTATTAATGTTTGGTTCTTGTTTATAAATAGTGCGTACTATTTATAAACATGTTTTTTTGTGGCAATTTTGCCTAGAGTAATATACCATTTTGGAATCTTGATTAGTTGCGCCAATTTTTTTTTAAACTTGCCGAAGTAGTGTCCATACTTTTTTTTTTACACCACGATGACTGAAAGTAAAAAGCTTTGAAAATTTTAAGAAAAAAAATAGTTATGATTGATTTTTGAGTAAAAAATACTGGCATTCTGGGATGTTTAAGGGTTGTGGTGGATTACAGTGCTACTTAAGTTGCCGATATAAAACGATTAAAAAAAAAACAGAAATATTACAAAAATTGTGGTCATGATAGTTAAAAATATCTTACGGGGTGTCAATTTCCGAAGGATTTCAATGTATTTTTTGTAATTTCCAAAGTAAATTGATATTTATTTTTCGTTATTTTTTCTCGGGTAGTGATGAGCAGGTCCACTGTCTGGTGGTCCAATAGAGGTTTTTGATCCTTATAGGAAAGAGGATCGACTGGCATAAAAAAGGTTTTGTGAAAATGGGCCATTTTCCTGCTGACTGTACTTAATTTTTTTCAAAATCTTTCTTTTCAATGCAGATCAAAATTTCTCTAAAGTTAAGGACAGTCTCTTAAGACTGTTTTCCTGTAGCTATAACGGTTAAGGTAGCTGCCCTCACTGCCCCATCTCAAAAATCTACTCTGTATACATGTATTTATTTATTTAATACTTCAAGCACACAAATGTACAGAGGCGGACTTAATGCCATGGCCATGGCTTTGGGTGATGCAGAGACAAGCAGCATGTAGTACATTATTTTATGTATCATCAATCGTTTTTGCAGCGCACGCCAAATAATGACCATACAGGCAAATTTCTGATACCTTGAGTTACATTATTGTAATCAGTGATCTCTAAATATTTTGAGAATAAATACAGCCCATGTTACTCGCTGATAATGTAGCTTTCTCTAGGTGAAAGAAATTTCAAAGTGAGTTATGTAGTTTTTGAGTTTATCTTTCTACCATAAAACTATAATTTTGTTGCGTGCCCCCTAAACGAACCTTATAATTTCAAATCGGCAGCGCATCGAATGATTGAATAGCTATGCAGAATCGTTTTTTTATTTTCGCCGTTTATTTAATATCTATTATTGATAAAACTGTAATCAGGTTAAAAGTAAATAAGAAATTTAACTTTAATCTGACGATTGAAAAATCGCGGTGTCGCTGCTTCCACGACACCCACTTCGGAATCCTTGAACTACACATTTGGTAGTAAATGAAGTACCTCCTGTGGGAGTAGGGAGTGAGACGTGATGTCGTGAGTCGTGTGCAGGTCAGGGCGACAACGCCGTGCCGTCGTGGGAGCTGCGCGTGGAGGGCCGCCTGCTGGACGACACCAAGAATGACCCCAACAAAGTAACTCATTTCATTACGCTTTCCTGCGCACCACGTAAGTCGTGCCTACCGCCGCCGCCGCCACTGTAACGCCATTCTCTAATTTGCGTTATGCATAAAGTGTATTTTGTATGGTGTACATAATTAAGAGTGTTCTATATAACTATCTATCTTGTGTGCTTCTTGTGACGTATTCAATTATTTATACGAGTACATAGTTTTTACCCATTTTTGTATTGGAGTATGGTAACGACACGGAGGGCAGTAAGTTGTAGCGTGCGGAGGTGTTGCAGGTGAAGCGCAAGTTCTCGTCATTCTTCAAGTCGCTGGTGATCGAGCTGGACAAGGAGCTGTACGGGCCCGACAACCATCTGGTGGAGTGGCACCGCACGCTCACGACGCAGGAGACGGACGGCTTCCAGGTCAAGCGGCCCGGATACAAGAACGTGCGCTGCACCATCCTGCTGCTGCTGGACTACCAGCCGCTGCAGTTCAAGCTGGACCAGCGCCTGGCGCGTCTGCTGGGCGTGCACACGCAAACGCGGCCCGTCATCGTCAACGCGCTGTGGCAGTACGTGAAGACGCACCGCCTGCAGGACGTGCACGAGCGCGAGTACGTGGCGTGCGACAAGTACCTGGAGCAGATCTTCGGCGCCGCGCGCATGAAGCTGGCCGAGGTGCCGGGTCGTCTGGGCGCGCTGCTGCACCCGCCCGACCCCATCGTCATCAACCACGTCATCGCCGTGGAGCCGCCGCACGACACCAAGCAGACGGCGTGCTACGACATCGACGTGGAGGTAGGAGCTCGGGTCCGCTCGCGTCCACTCGTGTCCGCTCGTGTCTGATCCGCGTGTGTGCTTGCAGGTGGACGACACGCTGAAGACGCAGATGAATAACTTCTTGCTGAGCACGGCCAACCAGCAGGAGATCCAGGGACTCGACTCCAAGATCCATGAGACTGTGAGTATCATTGCTTTGACCTCGTCAGAATCGCATACGATGTACACGGTCCCTGTAGAACGTTCGTCACCTTAAAATGTGCTTTTCTGTTTGCTCCTTTGCTTTTTTTTTGCGCTCAAACAAAATATAATTAAGATAAGATAAGATAAATTTATTTCTACAAAGTTTACATTCAAGTTGGTTGAATTTCTAGACCTCACACTAGGATTCCCTGTGTTGTGAGATCCAGGCTCCTTCGTTCCGATCACAATTTTATCCATAAAATTAAGAATTAATTAAAAAAAAGAATAAAAATAAAATAGTTATAAAAAGAGTGTATGTATAGTGGTGTGATTTGAGTCAGTTGTGTTGGTGTTTTGTAAGGGAGTGTATGTATGTTATACGTATGTTAGTGAGTGCACGTGTATATGTGAAATGTCAATGTGTGTACTGCTAGTTTTTACCTAAACTAAGAGACTTTCTGTCATGTCATAGTCCAGTGTAAGAAGCCAGTTAGTCACCGTCTCTCTGCATTTTTTTTGTGTTAATTTTAGTATGTTATGTATACCGTTGAGTTTTGCGTATATGTGTGGTCCCATAAAACCGTAAGACCTTCTGCCGATTGTTTTACGGCATCGGATTTTATCCCAACTTACCCTACGACTTGAAATGACACAAGTGCTCACGGCTGTTTTATGAAATCGTTGGGTGACAGACAGTATGTAAAGCTGTCTCACCCTAAGAACTCCCACTTCAGTGTAGAGTTTATTCGTAGGGTACCGGTAAGGTCGTCTATAGGCAACTTTTAGTAGAGCACGCTGAGCGTTCTACTTTAATTAGTGAGGTCTTGCCCGCACCGCCCCATGCCACTCTGCAGTAATTAAGAACGGACTGACAAAGCGAAAAGTAAATCATCTTTAGGACAGAATCATCAGCAATCTTGCCTAGTTGCTTAAAAATACGTAGCATTGTTCTAATCCTGCCATTTAAAGCAGTCAGGTGTGTGGACCACGTCAATCAGTTATCTACAACTACTCCTAGGTATTTAATTGAGTCAGTTCGTTCGATTTAAGGGCAAAACCTACCTACTTGATCTATGCTGTGCCCGACAGGGTCCATAATTGTGACTAAAATAATTATTTCCTTACCAACTATATACATTATGGTACGCAATAAAGAATTGAGAATTGAATTGAAAAACACTGGTCGGATTTAATACAAGAGTGCAACCGTAAGCTAGAGACACTGTTAGGGGAAAAACGTTTAGAAATAGCAAAGTCGATTGTCTTGGTTTTTTCTATATTCAGCGTCAAAAGATTATGTTGTAGCCAGTTCGCAACAGCCTTTACCCCGCCTTCCACGGCGCACTGCACTTCATCCCATGTTTCCCCATGAAAAACTATCGCGGTGTCATCAGCATATGTGAAAATTTTAGCCTGTGGGAGGTTCATGCTGCATAATCCATTTTTCTCTTAAATTTCGAGTGCTATTAATGTTAAATTAGGATTTCTGTATTAAAACAAACTAAGAGTTACAATTAATCACCTTTAATAAGATAAAAAAAACCGGCCAAGTGCGAGTCGGACTCGCGCACGAAGGGTTCCGTACCATTATCTATAAAAATGGCAAAAAAATCACGTTTGTTGTATAGGAGCCCCCCTTAAAATTTCTTTAAGTTTAATTTAATTACTTATTTTTAAAGTGAATATATAACTAAATATTCTGTGAATATTTCAAGCGTCTACCTGTTGCCATTATACATTTAGAGCAAAAACGAGCATAAAAATCACGTTTGTTGTATAGGAGCCCCCTTAAATATTTATTTTATTCTGTTTTTTAGTATAATGTTTGCCACCACGAAACTGGCTTGACTTTTTTAGCTGTTTCCCAAATAAACTCTTTGCTCCACAAACAAGTGCCACATTTATAATCAAAGCGCGCAACGAGAGCCGCAACTAATATCTATTAAGGACGCATTCGCAAAATTTGACAAAAATTTGCAGGTTTTCGGTAACTTTTGCGGCAAAATTAAACTAAACCAAATGTAACTAATAATTGCCACAGATAGACTACTTCTTCATCTCAAATAGTAGCTATTTTTTATTCGAAAATGTTGGTTCTTAATATTGTAAAAAATAATTTACGTCACACAAAATTGACGATATCGTGTTGAATTTAGGAACATTTTTCTTCAATATAATAACTAAAAAAGATTTAAAAATATTTTATGTAAGCAGACATGTTCAACTCAAAAAGGTAGCAAAAAGAACTATCAAAATGTTACAAACAATCTCAGAAAATAATGTTGAAAATATCATTTTTTTTTTTAAACTGTCGGTAATGTTTTTTTTCATAGTATTTAACAAACCTTATCAAGAAATTTAAAAATCACACACTGGGCTTCAGCTATCCGGGTGATAGTATCAAAAAAATATTTTATCATTATGTATAATGATAAAATAAATTTTTGCATATTGTAATATGTTCATTAAGTAAATCAACGGCGAAATAAGCTATATTTTCGAGAGCGCAAAAGTGCTGAAACTATTAACAGGTGCTGAGACTGACACGAATGGTTTAGCACCACGAAAACTGTACTTTTATAGTTAAACAGACTTAATGTTTTTAAATTATTCCAATTATTTTTTGAAAAAATTATTCAAGCTTTCTCACAGTTAGATGAGAAATTGACGAAAAACTTTTTTTTCTGATAGCACCCTTAAGTAAAGAAATATTCGCAATTTCCACTCCGAAATTACATACGGTTACCTTTTTCGAGTAAAGTATAAAATAACAACAAAAGAAGTTGACTTTAGACCTTGAAATCAAAGTCAAAGTCAAATTGTTTATTTCAAATAGGCACATAAAAGGCACTTTTGAACGTCAATATTTACAAAAAAAATAGAATTGATTCTAGTCGCCCCTTCCAAAATGTAGTTTCGTATGGAGAAGAATGGGCAAGAAACTCCACCGGTACTCTTTTAAAATCTTGTAAAATATTTTTATAGGTACATTAATTATATGTGAAGACGATGCACCTAGAATAAAATTACTATACCAAAATATATTGTATTAAAATTTAGCAATTTTACTTCCAATTTTAAATTCTCGTAAATTCTCCGTCAAAAAGAACATTGCAGAATATTCTCGATCGGAGAACATTCTCCGTGCAAGAATATTTCCCCGGCCCATCACTAATCGGGACATTTTGTTTGATGACATCGTGCAGTACCTTGTAAAATATATCGATCATTTTGTCAGTTCTACAGAATGTAGTGCCATCATGATGTCATCGTAGTCAGCTTTAAAGAAGTCTGGTTTTATTGTTGGCTTCGCTTGGAGATTGTTTTACTGGTTAAGGTTAGAGAGAATTCAAATGATGGGTGCATGGGATCTTCTGAAATCAAGCGACAGGTGCAACGGCTAAGGTTATGTAACGTAGTATTACAGAGGGCGAGATCTAATGTTTTAAATTTAGCATTTGGTAAGCAATTAAACTGTTCTAACGCATTTAACGAAACAAAATCCAGGAAACATCTAATCACCTCGCTATTCTTACTAGGATATGGTTTTGCATGACCTGTGCTTTGCTCATCAATTTTCCAAATTATGTTACTGAGATTAAAGTCTCCTAAGATAAGTGTGTGATTATCGTGGGCAAGAGCACCCTGTGCAGAATTGAAAAATATTTGCATGATATTTTCGTGAATTGAATTGAATTGAATTTATGTGTTTTCGTGCCTCGAGTGGCTTCAATATTGATCCACAATATTGTCAGATGCACTCACAAATTTACACCCAAATGACAACTCTGATGGGCTTTGCCAGTTAATTTGTTGACTATTGTATTGATTCCTGATTGAATGTCACCAACAAATGAGTCCCATGCATTTTAGTTGTCGCAGTGGCATTTAGTGCTTGAGTAATCTAAGATTACACGTTTGAATCTTTCAACTGCCCGTTTGCCCTGGGGGTGATCACAGCAAGCCAAGCACCAATACGCAAAAGCGATAACACATGGTTTAAAAGTGACTTCGAAAAGGCACAGACCTTTGTCAAACACCCAAGTAAAGTATTTATACCCAACGATGCTCAAGGATCACAAACACTGCATAGTGAAATAACATCATATTTACAGCAAACATACCAACTCGACTTGCCTCTGGAAAAAGTTACGAAAAACGAAGGTAGAACTGCCATCAATAAACTAAATGAACACAAAGCACCTGGATATGATTTAATTACAGCAAAAACATTGAAGGAACTTCCTGAAGCAGGCATTACTTTCCTCACCGCTTTATACAACGCAATTCTCTTAAAGGGGTACGTACCCTCTCAATGGAAAGTAGCTCAAATTATCATGATAGCTAAGCCTGGAAAGTGCCCTGGGGACGTGAAGTCCTACCGGCCCATTAGCTTGTTGTCTATTCCTTCAAAACTACTAGAGACTTTGTTCATGAAAAGACTAAGACCACTGATAGACAAAAACTCTTTGTTACCTGATCACCAATTCGGGTTTAGACAAAGTCATGGAACCATAGAACAAATACAGCATCGGCTGGTCGAAAAAATTCATGTAGGGTAAGTGCTCCAGTGAATGAACACTTAAGCGATCTTCGAACTTTAAAAAATCATTACAGTGTGTTCGAGGCAACGATTGCAATCGAACACGTTTGCTGACCTAGCGATACAATACGGTCGCACTAAATGCGCCGTGAGCTCATCAGTGCATTACGGACAGCAACCGGGTGAAAACACAGTTAGGATGGTTACTGTGCGGAACTATAAAGCCACAGTTCCATTGTAACGTCATCGTAAATAATATAGCGGATATTCATCAATTTTGGCAAATTGAGGATATTCAAGAGCAAAATGAAATGTCAGCGGAAGATCAGCGATGCGTCGAATATTACCTATCAACGACAAAACGTCTGGAAGCAGCAAGCGAGCGAAAAGCTAGGATCGTCAAAGGAAATGGCACTAGCGCAACTAAAGAATCAAGAAAAAAGGCTTTGCAGGCAAGAATCTTTAGCTCAGCAATATAAGCAATTTTTAAGCGAATATGAAGAGTTGGGTCATATGAAATTAGCAACTGTTAGCAGCGATGGAATAGAGTGTTTCTTACCTCATCATGGGGTTCAGCGAGCGGAATCCTCCACTACGAAGTTACGTGTCGTATTTAATGCATCCGCAAAGACCTCTTCGGGACTTAGTCTCAATGATGTCATGCATCGTGGACCTAACTTGCAGCAAGATCTACAGGCACTGTTACTTAAGTGGAGACAATATCGATACGTATTCACTGCCGATATCGAAAAAATGTATCGGCAGATACTGGTTAGCGAAGCGGATCAAAAGCTTCAACAAATCTATTGGAGAGCACAAACTGGACAGCCAATAAGAGCATACCAGTTAACGACGGTTACATATGGCACGAATTCAGCTCCTTTTTTAGCGATGATGACCCTTCAAAAATTAGCAGCGGACGAGAAGAATAACTTTCCTACAGCAGCAAGAATAATACTAGAACAGTTCTACATGGATGATCTGGTTTCCGGCGCTCATACTATCGGCGAAGGGAGAAGCAGCATATCAGAACTCAATTCGTGTCTAAGCAGCGGTGGATTTTTGCTGAGAAAGTGGTCAGCAAATGAGAAGGAACTATTGGAAGAGATAAATGCATCGCAGCAAA
Source organism: Tiliacea aurago (assembly GCA_948098905.1). Classification (NCBI taxonomy): domain Eukaryota; kingdom Metazoa; phylum Arthropoda; class Insecta; order Lepidoptera; family Noctuidae; genus Tiliacea; species Tiliacea aurago. Next base: position 28,029,329 of record OX402585.1, read on the forward strand.
ATATTCAAGCACCATCATTCATTTTCAAAAGTGAAAACACAGCAAAAACTTTGGGCTTGAGATGGGACCCAGAAACAGATGAATTCACTTTCCAATATACTTCATCAGCGAATACTACAAAGCTTACAAAAAGAATGCTTCTGTCGGAAATATCCAGGTTATTTGATCCTTTAGGTTGGCTAGCGCCGCTGACTACAAAATTGAAATTGTTGTTTCAAAAGGTCTGGCTAGATGGAATTCAGTGGAGCGATGAAGTTTCAGCAGAGATCAATAATGAGTGGGTAAAACTAATTGAAGATATGGGATGTATTAGCAGATTTAAAATCCCACGATGGTTGCAAAGCAAACGAGATGACACTATCCAACTCCACGGATTTTGTGATGCATCTCTAAAAGCGTACGCATGTGTCGTATATGCCAGAATCGTATCAAAAACTGAAGCATCGGTAGTACTAGTCGCAGCTAAAACAAGATTAGTACCTAAAAGCAAGACAGTATCACTTCCTAGATTGGAGCTATGTGCAGCGGAACTTTTATCCAAACTACTTACAAAAGTAGTCACTAGCATGTCTGGCATAGATTACGAAATCTATGCCTGGAGTGACTCTAAGGTCACCCTTAGCTGGATACAGGGCTATCCAGAACGCTGGAAGCCTTTTGTAGCGAATAGAGTGAAGAAAATTATTAGCGTAGCATCGCCAGATGTTTGGCATTACGTATCGACTAAAGAAAATCCAGCCGATTCAGCGAGCAGAGGACTATCCATTACACAACTAATGGAACATACGTTGTGGTGGCGAGGCCCTGCATGGTTATCGACACCTTCCTTTAAGCCAAAGCAAAAGCAAGCAGAGTATACGACGGAAGAAGAGGTCCGGAAGCAAGTTGTAACCGTGCAAAATAGCAATCCTGGAAAAAGCGTAATTGAAGATTTATTACATCGGCACAGTTCATTCGTTAAAATAAATCGCATTGTAGCATGGCTATTACGTGCACTTGCACTAACAAGTAAACAAAGGCCGACATATCTCACAGTACAAGAGCTAAGGAATGCAAAATTTATTATAATTAAATGCATACAGCGCACAGAATTTGGCTCGGATATTGAGAGTTTGGTGAATAATAAACTCAATTCCGATAGCAAATTATTAAATCTGAAACCATTTTTAGATGAAAGCGGCATATTAAGAGTCGGGGGACGTCTTAAAAATGCCAACATTAACTCGGATATGAAACATCCTATAATAATCCCAAGTAGCGTGAGATTAACGGAGCTTCTTATCCAGCAAGCACATGAGCACTCCTTTCATGGCGGAGCTCGACTCATCTTGTCTTTATTGAGACAGCAATATTGGATAATTCAAGGAAACCGAGCTACCAAAAAGCAGCTTCGTAAATGCGTGACCTGCAAAAAACAAGAACCCAGAAAGCTACATCAAATAATGGGAGACCTGCCTTATTGTCGAACTAATCCAGCGCCACCATTTTATCATACTGGAATGATTATACAGGGTTTATTCGAGTAAAAGCAAACAAAGGCAGAGGCATTAAAACGACTAAAGGATATATCGCCTTGTTTATTTGCATGGTTACAAAAGCGGTCCATATAGAGCTAGTCTCTGACCTAAGCAGTACGTCATTTATAGCCGCGTTGCGTCGTATAGCGGCTTGTCGAGGGACTCCAAAACACATCTATTCGGACAATGGTACTAACTTCGTAGGTGCCAACAAGATCCTTCAAGAGGAACAGCAACAGTTCGAGCGAATCTTTAACGATTCTTTTTACCGAGAGATAGCGGAGATGAAGATAGAATGGCATTGGAACTGCCCTTCATGGCCAAGTGCTGGAGGGATCTGGGAGCGATCTATTCGGAGTTTAAAGCAACATATGAAAAGAGTAATAGGGGAACAAGCTTTAACATTCGAAGAATACAGCACGATTTTGTCGCAAATCGAAGCAAGTCTTAATTCAAGACCGCTGTGCCCAATATCTGAGGATATCGACGACATCGATTTTCTCACGCCAGCGCATTTTCTAACCACTCGTGCCGGTCTTACTGTAATAGAAACGGCACAAGATGCGAGGACGAGATGGTATTTAGTAAATAAAACCTTCCAAGATATATGGAAGCGGTGGAAAGCGGAGTATCTTAGCCAGTTATCAGTACGCAGTAAATGGTTAAAAGCACAAAAGAATATAGAGATAGGCGATATGGTAGCTATTCATGACGACAACCTAACCCATGGAAAATGGCCCGTTGGTCGGGTGGTAGAGGTCCATCCTGGAAAAGATGGAGCTGTCCGAGTGGTGACCTTAAAAACAAAAAATGGTTTTATAAAGCGGCCGATTATCAAGCTTTCTATCCTACCTATAGAGGAAAAAGAAGCAAGCAAGCAAAAGCCAGAAAAAAGCGAAGCAAAAAAGCAGCATCAGCAAAACAATGAGGCAAAAGCCGAAGAGAAAGCGAGCAAACAGTCTAGCAGTTGTCCTAAAATTTATAGCATAGCATTATCATTGCTATTTTTTATGAGCCTTATACTATCCACTGAGGCAACTTATAAGGTAACTGCATTTGATAGCAATCAAACGTTGTATTTCGACCCTTTGGGACAAATGCATCTTATTCGTGATCAGTGGAAAATCATAACTTATTATAATTTGTCTCCATACTGGCAAGGAGACAAAGCGGTCAAACAATTTTCTCAATATCTCGAACAAACATGCGGGAAAATTCAAGAGCAGAGCCATTGTAAAATCATCATCCTACAAATACAACACGAGTACGATGAACTACAGTATTATAATCAGCTGTTGCTCAATCAGCACTTTGGAGCGCGTCTGCGAACTCGACGCGGGCTTATCAACGCTGTCGGCTCCATAGCTAATTCATTGTTCGGAGTATTGGACCAGGAATTCGCAGAAAAATACGAGAGTGACATTGACCTTATACGTAAGAATACAAACCACCTTAGTCAGCTATACAGGAATCAGACATCGGTCATAGAAGCGGAGTATAATATCTTAAAGAGAACAGAAGAGACTATTGAAAAGCAGCATAAGATAATAAATAAGCATTTGACGTATTTAGACAGCGTCACCAATACATTGCAGAAAGAGATCGATGTAATGTCTATTCAGCAAGATTTCTCTTTAGCAGCGTTAGCGACCATAAATATGATTCAGAATTTAAAGCGGATTCAGGATACTTTTCTTGATACTATGACTGAGATCTATCATGGTCAGATCAATCTGCATCTTTTGACTCCACAACAGCTCCGTAGGGAGCTACAGATTGTATCCAGTCGTGGCATCCAAAGAGCTAGCATTACCTGTAGATGACATTCAGTTCAACTTGTATGAGATCTACAAATTGTTAAAAGTTAAAGCGAGGATAACAGCGGAATATTTCATATTTGAAATTACTTTACCGTTAATTAGCAGAGATACGTTCCAGCTATACAATTTGATACCAGTGCCGGTTAAAATAGACAAAAATATGTTCAGTATCAAGCCAGCGTCCGAATACGTCGCGATCAACTTGAGAAGAGATTCATACTTAACGGCCAGCGTCAGCGATCTTCAAGGTTGCGAATATCAAGCGGAAACCTACCTTTGTCATCTACGAGGGCCTGTCCAGAATTTAGGTCCTGATGAACAATTCTGCGAGAAAGAGGAGCCGTCTACTTGAAGGATCATCAAATCAAGCTGTGAAAACAAATGGGTTCCATTACACGACTTTTCTACCTATTTGTATTTCTGTTGTGACTCAATCTCATTGAGAGTCATATGCGACGACGACCTACAAGCGAGCGAAGTCAGCAAGGCGGGACTTATTCAGCTTACTAAGCAATGCATTGTGAAGGGTCATGATGTAACACTTTATTCTCATCAGCAATTAGAGAATACGCTTAATCTTAAACCAAATATACTCGAGACTAAATTAACTCCGATAAATCGTTTGATTAGTAATCCTACGCCACCTATCCAAAACTTCCAAGATTACAAGGTCAACGAAGATACCACATCGATAAACGATTCTTTAAAGTATCTCGGTGAACAAATTGAATCGATGAAGGAATCAGCCCAACAGGCAGAGGTTTTAACGACACATGACATACATCAGTATGCTTTGTCATATGGCCTATTAGTAGCAGCGGTCGCAGCAGTCCTGTGGTTCCTGTGGAGGAAGTGTCAGCAAGCTGGTGGTCCGCCCACCCAAGAGCGGAACGAGAGTGTACCAGCGAGTGTGAGTGTGTGCATAAATCAATCTGAGCAAGACCAAGGCTCTAGTGCAAGTGCGCGAAATCAACCCCTGCCCGAGCAAGGGCCATGTGTCAGTGATAGTGCGCGCATAGCTTATTTTTCTAAACGGTGGTCCAGTTTGCGTTCAAAGAGGCGAGACACGTCGACGTCTCCCCTAGCAAAAAGGCAATCCGTATTCTCGATTGATGACTCAACCGTTTGTGCATCTATGTTTTGCTATAAGATTATGATATGATTGTTCTATCACCTTGTTAATCATCTCTCATCTAATGTTGTCTTAACTCCTTAGCATTTAAGCTCATACTCACGTTACTCTTTATTTTTGTAGAAGCTAATCTCATTAACTCATCTCTTCCCCTCGGGAGCATGTTCGAGGCAACGATTGCAATCGAACACGTTTGCTGACCTAGCGATACAATACGGTCGCACTAAATGCGCCGTGAGCTCATCAGTGCATTACGGACAGCAACCGGGTGCAGTCATTTCCATCATTTTCTCATTCTAGCGATAGCTTAGCCTAAACGATACCTTGTTAACTCTCTTTCTAAGCAATAAACCTTGGAAGATTATTTGAGTGTTTAACTTAGTAGCGTAGCGAATCCCACCAGGTACCACTTAGGTCGCGCCCCTACACAGTGTGTTGCCTTGAAGGGATACGGTCTAAAAGTATATTTTGGTAATATGATTATATTCAAAAATGTTTTTTAAGTTAGGTTTACGATATAACCTGTATACTTTATTAGATATTTAGCAATAAATTGAAAAATACCCTAAAACTCCAGTGAATGAACTAAATAAAACCAGTAAATGAACACAATTTTTGTTTAATTAATAATACAGAAAAATGCAGTCTAACAATCAACTAAATAAACGAACATAAATTTCTCTACCTCAAAATCTGTTACAAACATTAACAAATATGTTTTTAACTAAGTAAAAGCCTTCAAACTCTTACCTAATAATACACATTTAATGGCCTAGCGTTTATCATCATCATTTCAGCCGAAAGACATCCACTGCTGGACATAGGCCTCCCCCAAGCACCGCCACTTCGACCGGTTCTGTGATTCCCGCATCCAGCGGATACCTGCAGCCTTCACAAGGTCATCGGTCCACCTTATAACAGGCTTTCCAACACTACGACTTCCAGTACGCGGTCGCCACTCCAGAACCTTTCGGCCCCATCGGCCATCATTTCTGCGAGCGATTTACCTTGCCCACTGCCACTTAAGGTTGGCAATCCTTCGGGCTATGTCAGTAACCTTGGTTCGCCTGCGGATCTCTTTATTTCAGATTCGATCACGTAGGGAAATACCAAGCATAGCCCTCTCTATTGCCGTTTGGGTGACGTTTAGCCTTCTGATAAGGCGCATTGTGAGCGACCACGTTTCAGTGCCATAGGTCATCACTGGCAACACGCACTGGTCAAAGACTTTCGACTTGAGACGACAGTTTGTCCGAGCTAAACATACTCGTCCACAACTTCGAGTGTAGCGTCTCCAATCTTCATGAGAGTGGGTGTTACATGGGCATTTGACATGACCTTTGTCTTATCCATGTTCATTTTAAGACCCACTCTTTCGGAAGCTCTACTGAGCGTCATCGAGCATTGTACTGAGGTCTTCCATAGTCTCAGCCATGACATCTATATCGTCGGCAAACCGAAGGTGAGTGATGTACTCGCCATTGATGTTGATGTCTAGCCCTCCAGTCCAGAACCTTGAAGACAACCTCCAGTGCAGCGGTGATCAGTTTCGGAGAGATAACGTCTCCCTGACGCACACCCCGCTGCAGAAGGATAGGTTTCGAGGTCCGGTCCTGGAGTCGGACTGACATAGTGGCGTTTTTGTACAGACACTTCAGCACCTCGATGTACCGATAGTCGATTGTGGCACCGTTGAAGAGACTCCAATACAGCCCATGTCTCGATCGAATTGAAGGCTTTCTCGTAGTCCACAAACGCTAAGCAGAGAGGCAGGTTATACTCTTCGGTCTTCTGTATAACCTGCCGCAGCGTATGTATGTGGTCTACTGTGCTAAAGTCTTTACGGAATCCGGTTTATTCGGGAGGCTGCAAGTCATCAAGCGCGAGACGGTTCGTAATGACTCTTGAAAACACCTTGTGGACATGGCTCAGAAGCGAGATGGGTCTATAATTCTTAAGAAGGATATTATCACCCTTCTTAAAGAAAAGGATCATCACACCTCTGTTACATGCCTGTGGCGTTTTGCCCTCACCCGTTCTCAAGGTCCTCCAGAAGCTGTTTGACTCCGTCATACTCATAACGAAATCAAACAGCTTCTGGAGGACCTTGAGAACGGGTTTTCCACCGGCCTTCAAGAGTTCGGTCGTAATTCCGTCATCACCCGGCGCCTTGTTGTTTTTGAGATGCTTCAGAGCCATCCTAATCTCGTACAAGCTGACGTCCGGGATATCTTCAGTGTAGTGTAGGGTTAATCTAGCTCTTGGGTCGTTTGCCAGATTCGTACTGGGGTTATTTTTGTTGATGTGTATAACTGCATGTCCATAGAACCTTTCCATATTCGCCACGCTTGGCAGGCGGATTTTGGTATCTTAAAAACATTACTTGCTTTATTAATTGTTAGTTCTCCATTAGCAATGGACCTAAGAGCTCTTTCCAATGTTTCTTGGGTATACCGAAACCTTTCGTTTTTTTTTTATTGGAATCCATGGAATCGTCAATCTATCCAATCATGATCTAGAGGCCTAGATCTAGGGACTGGCCCTAGATCTAGGCCTCTAGATCATGGAAAAAATAATATAACAATAAAATCTAGGTTTTAAAGGGATGAAATCTAGCTCAAAATTTTGTGTCCATTTATTGGTTCTATCTTCATGACGAAAGCTAATATTTGAACATGATGAAAAATTCTAGTTCAATCACTAGATTTTATGAACCAATAAATGAACTTACCTGTCCCAATACTGGCCTAAAGATCAGAAATCTATTTTTAAAACTACTCGCAAAACATGAATCTTATGACACAAAAATAAATTACTTATTCTATTAAAAATATGAAATTGACGTTTGTCCAGTGAATGAACGGTCGTTCATTCACCGGATTTCAAACGATTTTTAGTTCCAATGCTGGGACACCTAATATTTTACTCAAAACGGGTTAAAATCGCAATGAAATCGATTTTATACATATAGTATAACTATCCTTCATTCTAATTAATAAATAATATAGTACATACTTCAATTACGGCTACTATGTGATAGCAAAAATATTGCGTCTTACCCGAGTCCTAAATTCCTGTCCGAACAAATACGCAGTTACACAACACTGCCAACTTTAAACGCTCGCCATTTTAAAATAAACAATGACATAGGAAATGAATGTCGCTACTATAATAGAAAAACAAGTTGCAATTACGAAAAAAAATACTGCGTTGGGTAAAAATATCTTAATTTATTATTTTTTAGAAAAAACTCTGTTTTGTTCATTCACTGGGGTGTGTACATTTACTGTAGCACCTACCCTAACATACGAAGAAAAAAAATACTGCTCGGCTGCATTTTTAGACATATCACAAGCTTTCGATCGAGTTTGGCACGAGGGCCCTTTATATAAAAAAAAAAAAAAAAACTCTTAATAAATTACTACATCTTTATTAAATCTTACTTAGAAAAGAGATACTTCTTTGTAAAACAAGGCAATGTAATAACTGGACTGCACGAAATTCGGGCAGGAGTTCCTCAAGGCAGTGTGATGGGTCCCACTGTATTGTGGGTGTGTTTACAAACATTTAAGCTCACATACACAAACAGCCAGACCCGGAACAACTACTTGTAGGTCATACAAATATTTGTTCCGTGCGGGAATCAAACCCGCGACACGCAGCGCAGCAGTCAATCGCTTAACCACTGCGCCAACCGTGTCGTCAAACCTCCCCCCTCCCCCCTCCCCCGTCTTTACCTTCTATCTCTCCGTGTCAGAAGGAGTAGTCTTAGGCACGTTTGCCGATGACACTGCTACACTAGCTGTGCATGAAGATGCTACCCAGGCATCTAAGATACTACAAACAAGCTTAGATGAAATTTCGAACTGGCTAAGAGAATGGAGAATAAAGGCAAATGAAACCAAATCGGTACATGTGACATTCACAACAAGAAGAGATACTGCCCACCTGTACGACTAAATAATGTTGTGATTCCCCAAGCGGAAGAAGCTAAATACCTTGGAATGTACTTAGACCGGCGACTAACCTGGCGAAAACATATATTCACGAAGCGTAAAGCATTGGGCCTACAACTAAGGAAACTTGGTTATTATCAAAAAAATCCAAGCTCTCCCTGGAAAATAAGCTCAGGATTTATAAGTGTATCATAATGCCTATCTGGACATACGGAATACAGCTGTGGGGCACGGCATGTTAATCCAGGGTGTCGGCTACATCGATACAAAATTTTGTCAATATTGGTCCAGCCGTTTTTACGTGAAAGAGTAACAAACATCCATTCATCCATCCATCCATACTTACAAACTTTCACGTTTATAATATTAGTAGGTTTATATGTGGTCTCCATTTTTACTTGTAATACTGACTTTTCAGTTGGTCTATTTAAGTGTACTGCGAGACCTAGCTTTTTGCCAAATTACATGATTAGAGGTCAACGGGAAGTACCATAAAGGTTTTGATATATTTGCGAGTATAAAAAATATGCTGCATAAATGGCTGTATTTTTTATTGCGTTAAAAACGATGAATGACTTTTATTTCTGGAAGTAGGTTTGTACACCTTTACATGTCAATCATATACCTAAGTTAAAAACTAGATGAGGTGGACTTCTTGATTTTTAGGGTTCCGTACCAAAATGGTAGTGTAAAGGAACCCTTATGGTGAGATTAAGTCTGTCTGTCACACCTGGATATCTCAAGAACTACTAATGCTATCAACTTGAAATTTAGAATAGTTTTAAATGACTTTTGCAAACAAGAAAGAAATGAAAAAACATATATGTTTTTTGCAAAAGGGACTGAAAGGGGGTCTTAAAAATATGAAGTGGGGCTACAATAAAAATCTAAAATGATTGTATGTGATAGAAGTATATGTAAATATTACAGGAAAAATTAAACTATGTCTCTAAATAGCAGTTTTTCAGAAATCATCAACATTAAACAAGCTGAAATTTTAATAATTGTTTTCCCGCAGCGATATGATTTGGTTTTGGTAGTACAATCAATTTATAAAAAAAATAATGTAAAATAAATGGCAGATTTATCTACAATTGTGAAAAACAAAACACGAAAGCGACCTAGAACCAATAGTGATACAGCGCGAACGGCCGACAGTGCGCGGGACGGCGCGCGGGCGCCTGCGACGCGCGGTCGTTCACCTTCGCGCTACAGCTGATAGCTACCTACTGCTGAGTTAACGAAATACATACAATACTAACCTAAAAGTTATTACAATTTTCCCTTCATACTTTTACGGGCTTAGGACCGTCATAAATACTTTTTTACCTACAACTTACTAAACACGAAACTGGAAAATTGATTTAAATAACGTACAACAAAAAACAATTTTCTGAGTTAGACAATGAAGTATTTAGGGCGTATTTAAAAAATTGTAATCAGCTTATTTACAATGATTTTAATTAAGTAACCTACTTTTAAATGATCGATATTTACAAAGGTACGAGTAGGTACTTACACTTCCCGGTAACGAAGTAATTGTTCGAAGTGCAAGCCACTGCGTTCAGTTGTACCGTAATAATAATAAACCATTTATTATCAGGTTACAAAGACCCATAGATGAATACCTTAACCTAAGTATACATAATATATTAACAATTGCGTTAGTAAATAAAACTTAAAGCTATGTTAGTATCTTTTAGATGCACCAAGTCTTCGTGCGTTCGGAACGAAGCGGCGGAATACCACATCCTGAAGCCAAAAGCGACGTACTCCAAATTAGAATAAGTATAATGCCGATTCATTTTTGCAAACCACGATAACGTATTGGGCGTACGACGGTCGCGAGAGTCGCGGGACAACTGAGATGGCGGCGGGCGGACTTTCGCGCGCGGCGGCACGTACTTAAGCATGTGCGGTGGAAACGTCGTGTAATACCTACGCTATGTGTATAACTATTGTTTCTCACGCTTTCGAGTTGATGCATATTTTTTTACTATTTAAAAATATTGTTTATTTTTATTTTGTAAGTTTTAACACTATGAATCGATAGTACTACTGAGGGCAAATTGTTCTGCTGCGGGAAAACAACCATGAAAATTTCAGCCTGTATATGTATAAGTACGTACGGAATCGTCGGTGTGAAGAGAAGTCCGACTCGCTTTTGACCGGTTTTTTTAGAGCTCCAAGGTACCAGGACCTACGTATTTGATATTAATTTCAACTTGATACTTCCACGCGTTTCTGAGAAAAGGGGTTTTCACAGACGGGATGGACGGACAACGAATATATCCTATAAGGGTTTCGTTTTTCCTTTTGAAGTACGGACCTCCTAAATTGGCCAGTGCCGTTTGAAAAGGTATTTTGTATTGACATGATAAAATGAAATGAAATGAAATCGTTTATTCTGTAAATAGGATATTAAAATCACTTTTACACGTCATATAAAAAATAAAAAATAAATCTAGATGTAGCCGACATTTCCTATCTGACTACCCCTGAGAAGAAATGGCGAAACAAACTCAGTCAGATAAAGGAAAGAAACTGAAGAAGGTTTTGGCGATGCTACTGTACGTTCGGTGCGCTCTATCTCTTCTACCCGTTAACCCGACGTGTGTTCTCCGTTGCAGGTGGACACGATCAACCAGCTGAAGACCAATCGTGAGTTCTTCCTGAGCTTCAGCATGGATCCGCAGCAGTTCATCCAGAAGTGGCTCGTGTCGCAGTCGCGCGACCTTAAGGTGAGTGATGTCCCTCATCACGGCCGCGGTGGCGCGGCCGGTCGTCTCACGTTCGTATTTGTGTGCAGAGCATGGGCGCGGCGGCGCCGGGTGGGGGCGCGGGGGGCGGGGCGGGCAACCCGGAGGAGGAGCGCCTGGGCGCCTTCTACTCGCAGGCG